>OX451368.1:2128699-7144453 GCA_949629185.1 Apamea crenata | reverse complement strand
AATTATTAAAATCCGCTTGACGCTGTCCCTAGCGCATGGATAGCTATTTCCCGAATCAATAAGTGACATTCCAGTCTTGTTGAAGTGCAAAATTTGGCACAAGAGCACTTGTCTCTCGCATTACGGTTATTTATTTTAACAATTTTGACAAAATTATAAAATTCATGTTTATGTTATTAAAAATTGTAAAATTTAGGAAAATATTAGAGAACAAGGTGCACATTCACAAGCCATCGTCATGGGTGGGACCAGCTTGGGAACAATGTTAGATATGAATTCATTTAGATTATGAGATATAACTTAGGGAGCCGGCTCCTCGCGCTCCAACAGTTATGCAAGCTCTCTCCTAATCACTTGTTACTTGTACACTTCACTGTCTCTTAATAATACTTGCAGACCTTCGACGTTCTTTAATTGTAGTGTTATAACGTCTTGCAAAATTATCGTAATTGTTTGAGTTTACCTAGAGAATTATTTTAATTATTGTAACAACACAACATTCTTAAAAAATGTATCATTCCATTATAATGTCTAAAATGTAGGATAGGTGCGCCGTTATCAATAAGTTGTCGTTTGTACTCGATTACGCAATGTTACCAGCATGTGATGGTAATTAGTTTTTATCTAAGAGACCCTAAAACGACTGGACCAATTTTGTTTATGAGGCCTGAAACTGCCCAAACCAAGAGATGCTAACCAAATTTTGCATACTCAAATGATGAAGCCATTTCATAAAGTGGCACCTTTTGCGTAGTCAGGATTTAGTTATGTAATAAACTATTAGCTTGTTAATTTTTGTCCTTAGTTCCATACAAATAAATCTTAATAATTACTTTACAAAGAATTTCAGTCTGCTTGCATAATTGTTTGAGCGCATAATTATTATAAATATTATAATTTATTTATTTATAAAGTCATTCAAGTGTACTTACAGGTTTTTGTTTCAGTTGTATTCATTACTATGTGTGAGTGTTTTTACTAACGTATTTTGTATAATATCACGTGTTGTTTATCTAGTGTTTACCTTTGCTCCATCAGGAGGATTAGATAAAGCAAAAATTGAGAATCGAAAATATATTGCCATTTTTTGCATTTACGATTTATTTAGTTTTGACTACTTGTTACTACAACGAATAATTTATGAATAACTGCCCTGCGTGTGCCAATATGTTCAACACAACTATTTATATTATGTCTGGCACAGTTCAAGCAAAGAGGCATGAAAATATTTTCCTAAATTGAGTGTATAAAATCTTATGTATTGGTTGCAGACGGTGTATGGGTATGCGTGTGTACTTTAATTAAATGCTTCATCGCGCGTTAGAGTACATATGCATACGGAATGGTGCTATTAAAAGTAAAGATTGAATTTATATAAAATATTTTAACTTTGCATAATTTGTATATTGGATTTATAAATGTGTGGCTCTAAATGTAAAAAAAAAACACTATTAACATTTTTTTTTAAATCAAAGTCGCTAGTTTCGGACTTGAAAAGTTTTCGAAAATACCGAGCCAGCGAGAGGCTGCGTTCAAAATTATAACAGGGCTCGCAAATTGTAATTTGCTTTATTATTTAAGTAATATTCCATTATCTAAGTGAATTATACGGAATCTTTACACTAGATTTAAATATAAAATCTATTTGCTCATTATCAAAATTGTACCCATATTAGTCAAATATATTCGAATCATAATAATTTATGGGGAGAGGATTTTCATGTCATCTCCTATATTTATATTAACAGGCCTAGTGTGTTAATTAGCTTTGTATTCACTCTTCTGTGAGAGTTTAGTTTAAATGTATTTAACGAGATACTAAGTGAGATTAATGTTTGATAAATAGCATATTATCTGCATACTTGTTATTATTGTTGTAATTATTTTAGGAGAGTTTTAATATTGTTTGTAAACTAAGCTATATCCAACCCGACGTTATAAATATTGTGCACCTAATATTTATGACACCTACCTAATTTGCTCTCTGCAGTAAATATTTATATGATAATCGGCTTCTTTAAAACTTACTAAATATATTTTACGGTTGAATACATTTTTACTGACTTACTGGATATAATTATATACCTTAAAGTAAGCGATTAAAGCAATACCCGGCTTTAAGCCATTGGTTTGTAGTAGAGCCAAGTATTCAATAAATTTAATAATATATAATGTGATAACCACAGGAGTCGGATTTGTAGTGTAACTGGATAGTTTTTTTTACCTTGCCGTGTAATGAAGCCTTGTAAATATTTACCAAGCCTTTATTAGCATAAGGAGAGAATGTTGAATAAAAAGTTTTTGACATAAAATAATGTTTTATTGGGGTTTGATGGCAATAAACAATAAAAAGTGCAACGATGCAACACAACACCACATCTATTATAGCCATTATAGGTCTATGCCACGCACAACTAATCACCGACTATCACAGAAATTGTATTGTAATGTTGATTGAAAATAAAGCTAGCGGCTTAAGTTCCGATTCTGGCCACGCGCCACCAGATCCTTGTTCAGTTGTAGTACGGCTACTTCGACCTTGATTTCTTGGATTCGGATCGGATAATATATTCGTGAGAGTATCACCACCCACCTTTAAATAAACCCATGCTTACGGAATTGGCTAATTATTGAGAGTGTACCTACAGAGTATGAAGGACGGAACTACGGGCTATCATAAATATGATGAAGGAATCATTAGGTTGCGACTACATTCTAACACCTGAAAAGTCAGAACCGGGAATCAAACCAATATAATGCAAAAAAATAATACAGAAAGCACCAATCATAAGGATAAAATAAAAAATATCTGATGTTGGTGTGTGTTTGGCGCGTGTTGGGTGCACTGTTTGACGAATTTCGCAGTGACATAAGTCGCCGATCGGCCGAGCCGAGTCGGCGATCTCGAAATCGCCCGACCGGCGACCACACACTGCACACAACACACGGTATTTGACCTTCATTTTGACAGCGGATTTGTTGCTAACGATGTCTAAAACTATGTGTCCCATGTGAGATTCTGAAATCTCCGGCGATCACCATCTACTACTTAAGTTATAGAGGTGTGAGGAACAG
The DNA here is from genome assembly GCA_949629185.1 of Apamea crenata. Lineage (NCBI taxonomy): Eukaryota > Metazoa > Arthropoda > Insecta > Lepidoptera > Noctuidae > Apamea > Apamea crenata. The sequence continues at coordinate 7,141,378 of OX451368.1, read as the reverse complement.
GTTATAAAGTTCACTCATCGTCTATAGAAAAGGTAGGATCCTTCAACCCAACGGGTGTCGTGTCTGGTGGGCAACTGCCCAATATTTTTTTTTTTAAATAGCTTCTCGTAGTGAACCTTGAGAGGTCGTAACTACTTCGCCGGACTATCCTGTGGTTGCCTTAAGTAACGCAAAGACTACAGCCACGGGCGAATATCTAATACCTAGACTAAGCGACTGCACGCTCACCCCCTGTGGGGTTCGAACCTCGTCGCTTATTTAAAGCTTGATGAGATCGGAGTTTCCTATCTAACTACTTTAAGAAGAAAGACCGAACCAAAATCAGAGGTCAGAGTCGGGTTACAGGCTAAGCTACAGCGCGGGCTGGCACTTCATAGAGCAAGGGACCGATGTTTGATGTCTATTTGATGTATTTGTATGTCAATGATTTGATGTCGATGTCTATTCTATTCTATTTTTGTCTATGGCAATGGTGCCGATGCCGACAATAATTCTGCCAATGTCATGTGATATGAGAAAACGCGCGGAGACAAAAAAAAAACCCTATTATTCTAAATCCAATACTAGATCATTGACAACACTTTGAATTTAATGCGAAACTTGTTGACGAGTGTTAGTAAGTACACTGAAACAAACAAATAAAAAATATGGTTAATTATATACAAATATGATTGTAACGATCACAAAAAAGTAGGGATGGAAAGTTAGTTGGGACAGGGATCTTTAATTTAGGGAGATGGCTATACAAGTCATGGGCTGGGTTATTATTGGAGCAGTTAAAAAAGATGTGCTCCAAAGTAGTACCTTCATCCAACCCACATTCGCAGAGTGATGGATTTCTGACCCGGATTTTGTGAAGGAATACCGGGGAACAACAATGACCTATGCGGAGACGGGAAATAGTTGATATTACCCTCTTTGATATTTTTTTATAGGGATAAAACCAAGGCTTGGGTATAACATTAGGCTGTATTGCGTAATAAAAAGCACCTTTCCGCTTACTTGAATTTTGCCACTGCACCTGCCATGAGGTTAGCAAGCTCTTTTTTGGAAGGCTCAGCAAATCGTAGCCCGGACTTTTAAAATGATGTCGATGTCGGGACATTGTTGATTGTTTAATATCAATGCCAGATAGATCGTCTATGGTCTACCTCGTCGGTCTCTTGGCAAAGGCATTGTTATGACATCGATGGAATCTTTGACCACAGAACATCTGTCTACGGAACATAAATATAGGTACCCTCTTTGACATCTTCGCACCTGCACTTGACAGTGACAGTTACTAACTAATATGAATCTCAATCTCAAGTAATCTCGATCATCGCATCATCTCATACAAATGGCGATAGATTTCCTGTAAGAAGTGACCAGTTTACTACTTCATTTTGCTGATACTAATTATTAATAACTGAAATATTGAAGCATTGGGATCATCTAAGCAATTCTATAACGTGTTGAAGTGACGTGGTAAAATATTTAGTTATGGTATTAGCTGAATCGCTTCTGTTTTTTTTGACATTGATCGATAGTGGCGGTATATTATTCCTTTTAGTTTACTACATAATAACACTGTCCGACCTGGAGTGCGATTATTTGAATGCTCAAGAATGTTGCGATAAGCTCAATTACTGGATGCTTCCAAAATACTTAGCCCATTCTTTCATTACGTTTATATTCTTCTTACACGGTCAGTGGATTTTATTCATGTTAAACTTACCATTGTTTATTTGGCTAACGTTCGAATTTTTTACTGTTCCTCGTGGAAATTTGGGTGCGTATGATCCAGCAGAGATCCTCAATCGCGGCCAACTCAGAAAACACCTAAAAGAAGTTATGATTTATGTTGGTTATTATCTAATTTCCTTTTTTATTTATCTTTATTGCTTTATACTAGCGTTACTCAAAGGCGATCCCCTCCAGAGGTCAGCAGACGATCAAATTGTAACAGAAATCTAAGATAGAAGATGGCTGAAGAAGGTCCAGTAGAATTATTGCCTTTTTGTTCGGCTGAAGAGCTGGGGAGAGCTGATGAAAACAATAGATGTATAAAGTTGAACTTACCAGCTTATATAGCTGCCTTCTTAAAACGCCGAGAACTTCATAGAAATTGTGAACAAATAGTATGTGACCAAAGTTTGTTGGATAATGTTGCTGCCAACTATGTAATTGCAAAAAAAATCCTCAGTTATTTGCCATGGCAAGATAAGTTAATATGTAAGAATGTTTGCTCAATGTGGCGGTCAGCTGTAAATACATTGCAGAAGGAACAAATAGGCCCTTCTGACTTTGCTATAAGCATGAGACTAAGTCTCATTAAATATGGTATCAAGTTACTGCAATCTGACTGCTTCTATACTGAACCGTTAGCTGTGTTGGCTTTCACAAACGTGGCAGGCTTGTCAATCACTTGCAAATGTGAGGCGTTGATAACATGTCCCTGCGATTCTCCATGTGGAAAGGATCATTACCGTGAGTATTTATTGTTCTAGGTGAATCTAGGTGAAAAACTTCAATCATTGTTCTTGTAAACTCAAGTGTAAACTAATGTTGATTCTTTATAAGATTTTATTACAGTTGCAACACAATTTCTTACATTAATTGATAAAATCAAAAGCTTGATGAATCTCGCTGTAACAGTTGGTAGAGAAGCAGTAAAAACTTTTCTGTATTAAAATGCCCTTCTTTCAAGACTATATTAGATAGTCAGTTTTTAAAGGATGTTTAACATAAAATAAATTTTTCAGTTCTAGATGTTGTGAAAAATCAAGTGGTTATCCCGAAGACATGTATGCTAGCAGTAAAGGTCGCCTATGTATCCTACATGCCCCTGCCACACTCGGTAACCAATCAACTATCTTTGAGCCAGAAATTTGGAAGGCACACTCCCTTCGTAGGAGGAATTTATATACCAGTCATACCAAATGTGGAATACCAAGTAATTAATATAAAATCATTAGGTGATATCCAAAGGAATTTCATTAAAACTGTTGATAAATTGTCAGAAACACGCTATGTCAAAGGTGCACTGGTCTTTGTCAATGGAAGTTTCATCCTCCAGTCTGTGGATGATATTGTTTTTTTAAATTATTTGGGAAGTGTGTAAGTATTAACTGAATTATTTTCTATGTGAATACTGCTGTTCACAATTCTTATTTGTTTGTTATCATATTGTTTGTTGTTTCAGCCAGCCTAATGTGCCATACGCCTTAGGAGGGTGCCTAGTTGATGACACTGTGGCTGATAGTGAAGATATGACTACTATGATAGATAGAACCAATTCTGGTAAAGACATTGTGACTGAAAACCTTGTATCCATTGGACTGTTTACAGTTCCCAAGAACTTTGATGATTCTCGAACAGACAATGGTTGTAATTTTGACATGTTCTCACTGATATTAGAATCATCCGATTGGTCCAAAGCCAAGATGCAAAGTGCAATTAATGAGGTAAGGTTTCAAAGTTTTTTTTTTTTTTTTTTTTTCGAATAGAGAAAACATTGATAAGGGGGTTGGGTATTAAAATGTCTTATAATTTTTTTTTTGTGTTGCAGTTTTCAAAGAAAGTTCCTCACTTCGAGCACAGTGTGGTGATTAAGATGTCGTGCGTGGGTCGCGATAGTAAGCATGATTACGAGCAGAATTTCTTCCGTGCGGCATTCCCGACCACGCGTCTTGTCGGTTGCTATGGCAACGGAGAGTTAGGGATCAATCGGCCGGAGCGTAAACAGCCCGAGGCTCTCGCAGGCACTGTGAAACGTCACCGTGCGGACTCTGGATATGGTATTTTGTACTCATACGCCACAGTTTTCGTATACATTGGATGGGGCAAAATCATAACACCAGCCGAATCGACCTAGAAGCATTGCTGAAGCATGCATTGATTGATGAGATGACACTGAAGGATGATGTACGCATTTATTTACTTCAACATTCTAAACATTGTTGATTTGGTCACATACTTGTCATAAATTTATAAAATTAAGTCTAGCTTTATATATCTGTGTGTTTTATACTTTTTAATATGGACGTTTTAAGACCTTATTTTACTGGGTAATCGTAAGATTTATTCACTACCAAAGTATACAAGAATTTATAGAATAAAACTGTAGTGTAGTTGAAGTCAATAAGGGCCATAGTGGCGCTTACTTTTGGCAAAGGAGAGAAAAAAAAAACAGGTAATTCACACAGTAGTAACATTATGCTTAAACACTTTTCATGCCTATGACTCCTGCGCCAAAAAAAATTGAGCATAGCATTGCGATTTTCGATTGGTAAAATATTTTCGCCACCTCACCTTGTAAGAATAACGATATGGTCTAAGCCCAGGTTCGCACGGGCGTGTTTTTACCGTTGCGATTTTTTTTCGCGCAATGGATTTTCAACACGCTGCATAGTACCGAGAGTTGAAAATCCAGTGCACGAAAAATCCCGCCGCGATATTTTTACGTAGGTACGTGCGGACGCGAGCCAATTCTATTAGAAGTAATAATCGCAGCAGGTTGCTTGCAACTTGAATGTCGCGATGTGTCGTAGCGCTATCATAGCATGTAGCTAAGAGTTTCGGTTATAACGCTGTGTAATAAAATTATCATAAGCTTATGAGACTGTTTTGTTTGGTCCGTTTTAGCGCTTCCATTTGGTAGGATTCCGATTAGTATGGCATGGATTGGCTATGGTAGTCTTTACGACTATAGGGGGGAACCATAAAGGGCTGCAGCACGGAATAAGAGCAATGGTTATGGGGTCGACTTCATATCGAGCTAAGAGCGTTGACAACGTACGGCATTTCATAGAAACTTTCAATTCCTTGCTTTTTCGAAATGCATGATTTTTATTGTTGATCCCTGCTAATCAATAACTCGGAAAGTACAGCGTTATAAACTTTAAAAAAAAAGGTGACTATAAGAAGCGAAATCTAATTGAGCTCCTTCACTCGTATTATATTACATTTTTAACCCCCGAAGCCAAAAGAGGGGTGATATTACTTGTAGGCCCGTTCTAATTTATTCCTAAGAGCTTAAAATCGATGTTGAGATGCAACAATTAATTAAATTGAGGCTAAAACTATAGGTATGGTTGGTTGTGCTACATTTTATTTATTATTTTGATTCTTTCTTGATGATTTGGGCCCGGTTTATGGCAATCCGCAATAGGCTCGTCCCCTATTGTATGGGGCTTATAATTTATTGTTGTGAGGGTACTGTACACTTTTCTTGTAAAAGAAACATGTCTGGTGTCATGCGTGTTTTTATTGTATTTTTCTATTGTGCTAGTGTTTTTTTAAAGAAGTTCTTGACTAGTCAAAGTCTAAAGTAAACTACTCGTCTAAAAAAGTATTAGAGACAATGTAAACAAAGATTGAAAGAAAAGAGAAAGATAACATGTTCAGTTGATTTGATCGTTTCATGAATTATTTGTTATTTGTAACTTCATTTATGGATGAAATTGAGACGATTTTATAACATAACAGCCATAACTTAACGCGACTTGCGGTAGGAGATGACTGGTAGAAATCGTCACGTAAGGAAAAGTGGTATTCCATTTTCTCTCTCTTTTTGTCTCTTTCTATTATACAGGGTGGCAGGGATTTTTCGTCGGTTATCAAAAAAAAAATCTTCTGGTTCATAGAAAATTGCAATACCTACGCGGTCAAAACGTATGAAACAGCAATATATTTTTTTAATAACCGACGAAAAACTTCGACGCTATGGGGTCTAAACTCATGTGATGAATCCGTGGTTACAGTTTGCGCGTCGATGTCCCTGCCAGCCTGTATACGAGTGTGCGTGTGCGTGAGTATCGCGTAAGAAACTTCTTTTCTGACGGTGGCCCCCAGACCGCACACGTTTCTTTGTTTACGATGTTTCAAAGTTCTGTTGACGAGGAGTATAGCGACAAGTGACTCCACTTTTTAGCCACTCTTTTATCCTTCACTCTGGGAGAGGTTTTCTTCAAGTACAAAATACTTTTCTGTGTTGCATAAAAACTTTTTATAATTTAAGTTAGCAGCTATTTGTGTGTTTTTTATAATTTATTATTATTCTAACATAATTAAGATGTTTCTTGATAATTTTTGTGTGATATTGAATATTAGTTAAACTGGTATCGAACATTGTAGTAGAAAATTAATATTAAGTACAGTTTAATAATTCACTTTTTAAGTGAAAATTAGGCGAACAAGTAATTTATCATAAGTTTTCTAGTAATCGTGACTGTAAAGACGCATTTGTATTTGTATGGAGGTGTGTAGTAGGTACATGTACAATCGATATGTAATCAAAATCAAAATATTCAAAATAACAGTGTCTTTTTATTTAATTACTGGCGACCCGTTCTTGCTTCGCACCACTTTACATATTGATACCCCTCCGTGCTTCGGAAAGCCCGTTAAGCCTTTAGCTCCGGCTGTCATTCGTGGATCTTTGACAGTCGTTAGGGGTCGTCTGCCTGCCTGAAAGTATAACAACCAGTCTTACTAAGGGATATCGTATTACCCAGTTACTGGTTTGTGGAGGTCAGATAGGCAGTCGCTCCATGTAAAATACTGGTATTCAACTGCATCCGGTTAGACTGGAAGCCGAACCCAACATAGGAAAAGGCTAGGCAGTTAATGATGACTATGTTCTGTGCTGTTAGTAAGTGCGCACATCTAATTAATGGAACTATGAGTTTCAAACTCAAAGCATTTATTTCAATTAAACCGTTTGTGCTTGTTCAGCAAGGTAACTATCTGAGCCCGATGTTGCGCTGGCAGTGTGTACGTTACCCCAGCAAGAAAGTGTCTCCTGGGGTTATAGGAGTAAAACGTATAATTTGTGCCCTAACTGCTGTAAATGTGCCCCCACATAAAAAATGTGTGCCCCCTGTCGTTTTGGAAAAAAACGGAAAAAACGATTCCTGCTGGGGTAACGTTTTTCTAGCAGGAAAATTCTAAACGAATGATCGGAGAGAGAAAAATTGTGCATGGCCAGAGAGCTTATATGTGTGCTAAAATGTGCCCCCAAAAATAAAATCTGTGCCCCTTCAGGTTTTCGAGATATTGCATTTCCTGCTGGAGTAACGTTTTGATGAATCGTATATCTCTACAACCATTGCATGTGCCCCTGTGGAATAAACATACACGAGTAGCTCTTAATGTGTGCCCCTATGTGCCCCCAATTAGATTTAAGAAAATATTTATAGTTTTCAAGTTATCGCGGTTTCATGAAAAACCGAAAAAACATCGCAGCGCCTAAATTAGACAAGGCACAAGTTCGCTGAAAACTGTATTCGGTCCTTCTTGACGCTAATAATAACCATACAAAGTTTCAAAACTGTTCATGCATGCGTTTTTGAATAATCTTGCTAAAAGTCAAAACGATGGTGTCATAACTTTGACGGCAAAATACAAGGAACCGGCTCAATCCCAGATGTGTAGGTGTAAACCAAAATCATGTGCCTTTATTAAAAAATATATGGTGAAAATATTCAGCTTAGAATGTTTCGTATTAAGTAAATATTAACAAAAAACCAAAATATGTAAGCAACGGCTGGTTATCCGACCAAATTTGAATGACTACTAAAAAGCGACGGATTCATACATATCGATGATGAGTAGTTTTAATTACCTATCCTGGATGAAATCGTCATTTTTTTTTAAAACGTTGCCCCACACTAGGAATTTCTCCTGTATCGTGGGTGCGTTTACAGTTTACACACATTTAAACTCACCTACACAAACAGCCAGACCCGGAACAACTACTTGTAGGCCATACAAATATTTGTTCCGTGCGGGAATCGAACCCGCGAATGCCTTCGCGAATGCAACACTTAATTGTAACCATTTTAACTATTTATCTTATGAACCACCTATGTGGGTTTCATTTATTTATATTATTTAACTCCTATTTAAAATTACAGTGTCAATGCTAAAAACCTAAAAGAAGCAGGGATGAACAATACCTGGAACGTTATTCGTTTCACTTTAAGTCTACCGAATTTGAAATGTTTTTTTTAATATTTTGTTTATATTAAACGTCCATATTTTTAAAACAATTTTAATTAAGCTGGATGCGCTGCAGTAGCCCTCGAAATCAGACAAATCCGGAGCAATTCTAACTTAAAGGGATGTATTGATGATTTTTAAGGTTAAAATTGTATAATTACCTACATATTTCTTAATGTCACGCAACCTTACTGACCTGCAAATTGCAAAAAACGCAAGAACAGCGCATCCCCATTAAAATTGTTTTATCATAACCTTGAAATAAAATGTTTTGCATTTCTGCTTCTACGAGCCTCTTTTTTCTAATGCTATTATACCTAAATGGAGTATATAAGAGCAAAGTAAGATTAAAATTATAAGACAAGCTCGGTTAGATGAAATCTGGAAACCTTCTAAAGGCAGTGTTATTTGTTCGAAACATTTTCAAGATGATTGTTTTTATGACACAAAATGTGGTTATTTAGACAAATTGTACTTTATTTTGAAACATGAATTTTAATAATTTACTCTACAATAAGCGAACTCTCCCTAAGCTAGCAACACTGTACGGGTGGGAAGTACGAGGAATGCGGGGGGTTGCGAATTGTTTTTGGACACAGTGAGCGGCATACGTTATCGGCTGTAGGCTCCTTCTGGTTTGTTCTGTATTCTGAGGCTTTAACATCAACGATTGCATCAGGCCGCAGGCGGGATCGCAGTCAAGCACTAGTCTAAATCATTTAAAAAAAAGACATTTGATTTTGATTTTATTAACTATAACAATAAACATAATATTTAAAAACTTCTAATACTAAATAAACTACAAATTATTAAAATAAAAATCTTTGACAAAAAAAAACTTCAACGTGGCGCTACAATGGTAACATTAATATAACACACATACGTTTTCACATTGGCGATTCAAGACAATGGCGCCGATTCCCTTGTTTACAAACTAAACTAAATTTAAGTTCAGTGCATCTTTTTCTTTCTATTTCATTAAGAAAAGGACAGAAGATAAATATTAATTTAGGTCTGTCAAATTAAGATACTCCATAGATAAATTAGACGTGATTAAAAACATGGCTATTAAAAATACTTCAATTTACGTCAGGCGCTGACTAATTTGACAGGACACTACTACTACAACTAGGACTTTAAATATAATGTCGTCGCAAGCAATTTCAAGACGACAACATTATCAAAATATTTAAAATACTACTACCCGTTGATTTCGTAATATTGGTTAAACTGTAACTTAATTCTCATTGGTTGATCGGTTAGTACCACGGAGCAAATACAAAGAGGAGAGGGCCTAAGCAACTGTGCACTGTGATTCGAAACGTGCCCTGACGTCACCATGTGGGCGTGGCCTGAGAGTCAGTGTATTGTTGGCGTTCGTACTGTGCACGACTCTGTAAACGTTCCCATTTTACAGCATTATTCGCGCTAGAGGAAAAAAAGAATGAAGTGTTGTGTTCTAGCTTGTAAAAATTACTCGGATAAACGTTCTGATGCTATGTATGGCATCACATTTCATTTGTAAGTAATTTTATGCATAATCTATTAAAATAGTTCTAGAAAAATCTCTTAGCGCCGGCGTTTCCAAACATAATTCTACCCGACACTAGATGGCGAAACTTGGCGTCATGAAAACTAAAAATATTTAGGTACGTAGAGCTCAAAACTAACATATTTTAATAATCTTATTACAGAAGTTTGTTCAACATTAATTCCTAAAGACCCATTAATGGCCAAAATACTATTTCTGTAGTTTTTTTAACATTTTGTAAATAGGCCGCCATCTATTGTCAACTATGAACAACAAACATAAACATAACAGAAGACAGGGCCGCCAATTTGATGACAGTGGTGATCGAGGCTAAAAAACATAAAAATTGGGAATTTCGAAAATCCAAACTCCGCCACAGGGGCAGTGAATAACACATCATTTAATTATTTGACGAATTCATCCATTGTTCGTGTTAAATAAGTAGTGGTAACGTAGTTTTTTGATATCTAAAGTCGAAGTTTCGCGCCAATCGTGCGTGTTTACATTTTTACTTTTCACAAAAGTCACACACACACATGTAGAGATAAGATGTAAAATGTGAAAAATATTATTGCAAATATTATAAACAACACGACAATGCCCAAATCCTAACGTAATATTGAAATAAAGGTCCAATAACACGTATTATTCATTACCACTACTCAATTTGTGTTAAAAATCGCCGACCATTATTGTTTTTTTTATCGTAATGATGTGCGAAAGCGATTCGTGATTCTGCCAAACAATTTTTTTTTAGTTTGACCCGAGTATTTAATATGTCGATTGTCAGAAATTGAAATAAAATTATTTTAAGTATTAAACACAACAAGCATTACCTATTTAATAATAATGATATAAGCTTTCCTAATGTAATTTTAATCGTTTTTTGGACATATTGAAACTGAGTCAATAACAGAGGACCTATGACCATAGTCATTTATTCAATTTCGCGCTGAATTGTTTCTATATTTGAATTTATATTCGGAATGCGCTCGCTGTTCAAAATTATTTTTATTTATTGTACAATTATTAATTTTTGCTACTTTCTAATAGTTTGCTACAGAATGCCCAGTATACATTTTTAGGTAGGCATAGCAAAAGTTTGGGAATGATGATAAATTAATTCTATAAATTGGGTAAAAATATACCAAAGAGTTTTTATACAGTTTCTACACCTTTTTTTAAAGGTTAAAGCCCATCTAGTTTATTTAGTTAAATTTTAAATAATTTATGTTTTAGATTTCCATCCGAAGTTAATCTAAGACAGCAATGGATTACAAAAGTGAATAGACAAGGCTGGTCTCCGACTAAATATACAAGGATTTGTTCTTGCCATTTTAATAATGAAGACTTCATAGTGACAAAAAAAGGCCTTAGAAAATTAAAGAAGGGAACTTTACCTTGTTTAAAACTGGATATATCGGTTCGTTTCAAAGCAGTCTGTATTGACCAGTATCAATTCATTTGGGAAAATGAGTAAATTTCATATTTATTGTTTTTTACTTTATATTACAGATTAATAGAAAATTTACAGAGCCAACAATATCATCGCCAAAGCCTACCACACCTACAAGTGATTTAAATGAATTTCTTATACTGCATGATACGCCAAGAAAGAAGAAGTTAAAGCAAGAAATAGCACAACTTCGATGGAAAGCAAGAGAAGATAGATTAAAGATCAAAAGACTTCATATGAAAGTTAAGCGTTTGAAGAAGAAGGTACCTATCTAGTGGCGCTATTTTCGCCTCACGCAGTGCCTTAAGATGATATTTTTCTAAATCAAATACTTTTTCTTCTTTTGTTTCAGGTTCAAAATTTAAGTGCCTTAATTAAAGAATTGGAAAGCAAAGGTCTTCTGTTGGGAGAGGAATCAGAAATTTTAACATCACTAAATGTTAAGTTGAAAGACTTGGTTGGGCGTCAGCTGGCAAAAAATAAAAATAAACCATTGACGAAGAAGTATTCTCCAGCTCTCCGATCATTCGCTTTGACACTCCATTATTTTTCGCCAAATGCTTACTCATACGTCAGAAAAACTTTCGATACTTGCTTACCGCATCCGAGAACCATTTCTAAATGGTTTGAAAGTGTCAATGGTGAAGCCGGATTTACAGCTGAAGCTTTTAACATATTAAAGCACAAAATTAACTCCTCAGGCAAACGCGCTTTGTGCAGTCTTATGATGGATGAGATGGCAATTAGGAAGCACGTTGAATGGGACGGAACAAAATATCACGGTTATGTTGATCTCGGGCTTAATGACGTACAAAACGATAATTCGGATCACGCTTCTCAGGCTTTAGTTCTGTTGCTTGTTTCTCTAACTGAACGCTGGAAATTACCTGTGGGTTTCTTTCTTATTCGTTCTATGACCGGAGAACAACGCGCTTCAATAGTTCAACAATGCCTCTACAAATGTCAAGAAAATGGTGTAGACGTTGTTTCACTTACCATGGATGGCTGCGCTGCAAATATTGCTATGCTTAAAAAGTTAGGATGTTCGTTAGAATCTCAGAATATGAAAACTACTTTCAAACACCCTAGTAGTGACTACGAAGTAGCAGTATTCCTTGACGCATGTCATATGCTAAAACTTGTGCGCAACGCCTTTGAAAATAAAAAGGAGTTTCTTGATTATCAGGGTAATCTTATTGAATGGTCTTATCTCGTCAAGCTCAATAACCTACAAAAGTCAGAAGGCCTCCATCTCGGGAATAAGTTAAAAGACAAACACATACATTTTCAGCGACAAAAAATGAAAGTAAAATTAGCCAGTCAACTTTTCAGTAATAGCGTAGCAGATGCACTCCATGTTTGTGAAAAAAGTAATGTTGAATACAAAAATGTGGCAGCTACAATTACTTTTATCCGTTTAATAAACAATATCTTTGACATTCTCAACTCACGAAACATGCGTCAGTTTGAGTACAAAAAGCCCTTATTTGAAAATAATATTTTGAAAACAAGGGAGTATTTAGAATATGCTAAACATTACATAATGTTTATAGTAGCTCCTGATGAAGGGAAGCTTGTTATCACCACGAATCGTAAGACTGGTTTTCTGGGCCTTTTAACATGTATTAATAGTACACTTTTCTTGTATAACCGCCTGGTTGAAAAAGAAAAGGTCCTTAAATATTTAACTGTATACAAATTTTCGCAGGATCATTTGGAACTATTTTTTGGGGTATTAAGAGCACATGGAAGGGCCAATAATAATCCAACATCACGTCAGTTTAAATCAGCTTACAAAAAAACCCTGATAAATACAGAACTGAAAGAGGGTTTCAGAGGAAATTGTATTCCTCTAGAAGATATTTCCATTTTAAAGGAATCCTCTGTAAACAAAATAAATATGACTTCAGAACGTCATCGAATTTTGCAAAATGACTTAAGCGAGGCATCATTATATGAACCCAAGCCTGATGATTTGTTGTTAGAGTTTGACGAGCAGTTAAATACAATGATAGGTGATTATTTGCGCCGTCAAATAGTTGCATATATTTCTGGGTTTGTTGTCAATTATTTACATTCCAAAATCAAATGTGAGAGCTGCCTTGATGAATTATATGCTGATAATTACGATGATGATGACCTATAATTGATAAAAACTAAAAATAAAGGTGGTCTTACTTTCCCATCTAAAGATGTCATAAATATATGTAGTCGAACCGAATGCAGTATCCGTTGTGTTAAATCGCAATCTTTGAATTCTCCTAATTTCCGTAAACATAAAATTATATCGACTACACTGAAAACCTTTATTGGACAAAATTATTTTAAAAAATCTGTGAATCATATGTTCGACCAATCACCGACTGGTAATCATATTATTCTTCTGACTAAATCTATAGCTGAAAAATATATAGATATTCGTTTTAAGCATTTTGCAACCCTAGAAAACGATAGAGCAACCAACCGACAACAACTAACCAAAGCAGTTATATTTGCAGGAAACTGAATTTTGCGAATAAATTTTTTTCGTTATAATTTTTGTCTATTATTTATTCTGCAGCTACCTACTTGACCATATCAATAAACGGGAGGTGTTTTTTTTTTCTAAAAGACTAGCTTTGTAAACCATCTTGATGAAGTCTTTTAACAAAATTAGTCATTTAGGAAAAAACTAATAATCTTCATTTGTCATTTATCAGAAACCTTTTTGACGTAATAAAAACGTCTTATAAATCGATGAACGCCGGCTGCACGCACGAAAAAGCATGACTCATTGTCACGTTCCGCCTGAGCCGAAGGTGCAAGCGAGATCGCGGAACAAGCGACAGAGAGGCATGCATGATCGGCCTAGGCGTTCGGCTTGTGTCGCATCTATCTTATGACGTTATCACGTAAAATTATCGTCCGTAAACCGACTACAGACAGCCAATTTTTTATTCTAACATTTTCACTATGTCAATAAAAAAAATACGCATCAAGATGGTTCGCAAAATTAATTTTAAAAAAAACTACTCCCTGGTACGAAAATTCTGAGTACGACCCTGTTGCATCCTGTGCACTTAGTGACATCTAGTGTGAGATAGTTACGTAACTACAAAGTAAAGTCGACAGAACGAGCAAATAGTTTTGCTTTTGACCGGTAGATGGAAAATAGAAGTGGGCGGGATCTAAAATAGAAGTGGGCGGGATCTAATACCCCCCTCACCCCGCAAAATGTCACGCGTCGATTCCTAAGGAAATCGGATTAGAACATCTCCTCTTTGTATTTGCTCCGTGGTTAGTACAGTGAACGCCGTTTGGGGGCGCTATAATTTCGCGCCATTTTCTATACGTGGACAGAGTCGATTTGAAAAAGGGCGGCATTCGATTTGCGGTAGCTGACGCCTTTAATAGTTGAGAGCATACGATTACGATCGAAACTGTCACGTTCACCGTACAAGCCTTTGTTTCTCATTATTCATAAAGTCTCATTGTAAATTATCAAATAAAACGTAATTGTGATTTGTGCTTCAACCTACGTTTTACTGGTTTGCCCGAGTACCCACCTTCCTCATGGAACCCGTACCAAGAAATGATGATGATGGCCCTGTTATCGCAATGCCCACGCTCGCGCCGTCATATATATATACTAGAAGTATATGTACCTAAATAACAAGCTTTGAATGTCAGAATGGTTACTAACTGTGTATGGATTTCTGATGAATATGGTTTACAGGGAAAAGGGTTTTATGAATTAAAGCACAGAAAGACAAGGATAAACATTTATTGAATTTTTAGGCTTGTCAGTAATTAATCAGAGAAACTAGTCGTCCGTTCGTAAAACTAGGTCATCATGGAGAAGAAGGACAAGAAACTCCATGGAAACAGTATTGAAATATTCTATCGACATATTATCGAAATCTTTAATCACAATTAATTCTATCTTTTGTACAACGGTCCAAGAGGACTCAACTTAATAGCAACATAATAACAATAGCTAGGAATGTTGACCTTAATAACATGATTTATACAATAACATAGTAAACAATAATTAAGGTATAATATCAAATTACTTAATTTACTCAATATTCATAGATATTATTTATTTATTATCTTCACACAATATTTGAAGGAAAGCACAACATAATTTTACTATATTTATCCATCTAAATCATATTAATAATAGTAAACCAACGATAAAATAAGGAACAGGAAAAGTACTTTGCAAATAAAATATTATTATTATTAACTGGTAGTCCGCTCGGTTCCACAACTCGACTCAGAATGCCCCCACAAGGTTTTTTTTTTTTGTGTATGGCATCTCGTAGTTGACCTTGATAGTTCGTAACTACTTAACCGGACTATCCTGTGGATGCCTTAAGTGAACTTAAAGCCTCCAGCCAGGGCTTACAACTAAATAGAGTTAAGAGACTGCACGCTAAGGGCACCCCCTGTGGGGTACGGACCTCGGCTTAGGTCGTCGCTGGGAGAGGGCAGCAAAGGGACAGGCTGGATCGAATTGGTATTGTTAATGCTTTGATGAACGCGGCGTTTCCTAGGACTATCTCTGAGAAGAAAGACCGAAACAAACTCAGAGGTCGCAGTCGGGGAATTTAAAGCTACAGGCTCAGCTACGGCGCGAGCTGGCACTTCTGCGGGCAAGGGTCGGGGGGGGGGGGGGAGGGGCAATTTACTCGGGGGCGCGGTCGCGAGGGAGCTCGGCGGCGAGGTCGGAATGACGGTTTCCTAATTCTACATAATGTACTGGTGGCCCTATCACACTCATGGAGGAGGGTTATGGGGTCGTCGGGGTCTACGAGAGCATGCCTTGGGCGGCGAACTTTGCTGATTTTGGAGGGGATGTAATTTGCGGCCGCTACAACCAGAGGGTTGCGATGTTTAGCAGCTGAGTCAAAGAAACGCTTGGAAAGGCGTTTCATGAACTGCTGGATATTGGGGATTTTGAGATCAACATGGAGGATCTCATTACGAACGAACCAAGGGGAGTTTGTGGCCTTGCGGAGGAAGCGGTTTTGGAGGGTCTGCATCCTATAGATATAACTGGGCCTAGCTTGTGCGAAGACTACACAAGCATAGGTCATTATGGGACGGATACACGCTGTGTACAGGCGCATTTTGCACTTCAGTGACAGCTTACTGCGTGCATTGAGGACGGAGTGGAGACAGCTGAGAGCGAAAGCGGCTCGCGAACGGGCCGACTTTATGTGCTCTCTGAAGGTGAGATTTTGGTCTAGGATGACACCTAGGTATTTAGCTCGCTTTTCCCAGGGGATCGGCTTGCCAAACATGGTGATAGGTGGAGGTGGGGTGGGTACGCGTCTAACTTTCCTGTAGAGGACAGCTTGACTTTTATCGGGATTTACTTCGATACGCCATTTCCTAAACCAAGCAGCCAGCTTGTTGACTGCTGTTTGGAGACGGAGCCGTAGTTGGATATGGCTGCGGCCAGTGTAATAGATGGCTGTGTCGTCTGCGAACAGAGCCAGTTGGGACTTAGCGTCTCTAGGTATATCGCTAGTGTACAGCGAGAATAAGAGGGGGGCAAGTACAGAGCCCTGGGCGACTCCTGCTTTGATGGGGTGGGGGGGGGGGGCGAGAGAGCTCCTTCGATTTTATAGCGGAAGGTGCGGTTCGACAGAAAGTCCCGTAGGATGAGAACGAGACGGTCTGGCACACCGAGTTGGTACAGCTTATATATTAAGCCATTGTGCCAGACTTTGTCGAAAGCTTTCGCTATGTCGAAGTAGATAACACTAGTCATCATACCACGACAAAATCCGTAGTGGATATGTTCAGTGATGCGGTGGACTTTTTGAACACAGGAGTGTTGGGTTCGAAAACCGAATTGTTCGTCGGGAATGAGGCCCTTGTTTTCGGCATAGGAACTGAGACGCTTATAAATAAGCCTCTCGTAGATCTTACCAAGGACTTTGAGCAGACTAATGGGACGGTAACTCGTCGGTTCAGACCTGGGCTTTCCGGGCTTATGGATGCCAATGACGGTGGTTTCTTTCCACGATTGTGGGAAAAGGTTGTTGCTCATAGCGCCAGTAGCAATATCAGAGGGGCAGGAAGGAGCTGGATCACCTTATTGGTGATCCCGTCCGAACCCGGGGCCTTTCTGGGTTTGAGACCCTTGATTATATCCTGCACTTCGTCTGGACTGACGGGAGGCAGAGGATCATCAGGGTCTTCGACTGGTGGGAGCTCTACGTTCGACTTCCGCATCGACCTGCAAGAGGTGAGCTTGGTCTACTGGTTGAGTGCTGGGAGAGCATTGAGCTTCGAGGCTGATGGCTACACACTCGGCCTTTTCCTCGTCTTCGAAGGCGATGGTTTTATCAGGGCGGACCAAAGGTGGTATGGAGACTACTTCTTTGGATCTGAGTTTCCTCTGAAGGTCCCAGAAGGCCAGATGAGTGGGCTCTAGTTCGCTTAGCATCTTATCCCAGCTGGCTTCACGCCACTCCGATATACGTGACTTAACAGAACGCTGTAAGTAACGCATATGGGCTTTGTTAGCACTGCAGGGGAAGTTGCTGTAGGCACGGACAGCCGCGTTCTTCTCATTCAGCAGTTCGCGCACGTCGTCAGGCAGCTTCCAGCGACGGTCATCCGCCGCTGGAATCTCCCTAGAACAATCGTTCATGACTGACTGTACGTGTTCCGTGAATGAGTCGATCGCGGCCGTCGTGTCTGCGATAGAGTTGAAGTGACCGGGGATGGTGTCTAAGTAGGGGGATGTGGTGGAGTTCAGGGAATCCCTTACTTTCCTCCAGTCCGTTACCACTTTTGTCTGGGGTCAGTGAGACCGGTGCGAGGGGCCAACCGAAAGATGATTGGTCGGTGGTCTGAGGTAAGCTCATGAACCACTTCTATAGTGTCTAGCCGTAGGTTGACATTTTTCAGGAGCCCCACGTCCAGGACGTCTGGGGTGTGGTTGGGGTCATGGGGAAAGTGAGTGGGAAACATAGGTCCAATGACATCGAAGTTGAGTAAGGGACAGAGGCTGAAGAGGTGTTTGCCTCTGCTATTGGTCGTGACACTGTTCCAAGCAGGGTGTTTGGCGTTGAGGTCACCCGCTATGATAACAGAGTCGCTCAAACCAAGAACGATGGAAATGTCGTCAGACAGAAGCTGTGGGTCTTCTGTGCCGGTTTGGGGAGGGAGGTAAGCCGACACTAGGGTAATCGGCTGATGGCCTGACATGCCTAGACGGCAGATGGACACTTCAATTCGTGAGAGGGGGGGAGGATCCATAGGGATGCAGTATAGAGCCTTTTTATAATAGATTAGAGTGCCGCCTTTGTGGCATCTCGTCCTGTCATTACGAACAATACGATAGTTCGCAATACCAGGGCTACGGTGGTAATGTTTGAGGAAAGTCTCTTGAACGAGAAGAATATCAATTTGATGATCGCGGAGGAAGGTGGCGATCTCGGCTCTTTGTTGTGGGAGGCCATTGGCATTGAAGGATGCCAATTTGAGGGATCGGGGTTTCGTTCGCGTGATATTGTCTTTATCCATTACGGTTTAGAGACAAAGGAAACTAGGGCTTGCGTAATCTCAGGGTACGCGTTATAGATCGCCTGTATGCCGAAGAGATCGCCGGAGGCTTTTGCGGCGGTGATCTCTTGTGCCATTTGCTTGGCACGGGGAGCCCCCACAAGGCGTTGGGCTCTCGCTTTTATAGGCAGTCGCAAACAACTGACGTCATCGAACCATCAGTTCAGAGAATACGTATACAAAATTGATCAATTAAACTACTCTTTGCTTAATTAAAGCGATATAAATGTATTGAAGAAACGGTAATTGTAAAATAAATAGTGTAAAAGTGGTTTTAACAATGATTTTATGATTTGAATTACAACCGAAACAACTTTCGGAATCTAGGTTATCTTAATTTCACTTAAATATTTAAAAATATAATGCTAAAAATTATAAAAATATTAGTAGATATAACACATGCATCAGCAATGCTTCTAGGTCGATTAGGCTGGTGTTATGATTTTGCCCCATCCAATGTATACGAAAACTGTGGGGTATGAGTACAAAATACCATATGCGGATCCAGTGTCCGCTCGGTGACGTTTCACAGTGCCTGCGAGAGCCTCGGGCTGTTTACGCTCCGGCCGGTTGATCCCTAACTCTCCGTTGCACGGAAGAAATTCTGCTCGTAATCATGCTTACTATCGCCACCCACGCACGACATCTTTATCACCACACTGTGCTCGAAGTGAGAAACTTTCTTTGAAAACTACAACACAAAAAAAAATATTATAAGACATTTAAATACCCAACCAATGTTTTCTCTATTTGACAAAAAAAAAATATATATAAAAAAAATTGAAAACTTACCTCATTGATTGCACTTTGCATCTTGGCTTTGGACCAATCGGATGATTCTAATATCAGTGAGAACATGTCAAAATTACAACCATTGTCTGTTCGAGAATCATCAAAGTTCTTGGGAACTGTAAACAGTCCAATGGATACAAGGTTTTCAGTCACAATGTCTTTACCAGAATTGGTTCTATCTATCATAGTAGTCATATCTTCACTATCAGCCACAGTGTCATCAACTAGGCACCCTCCTAAGGCGTATGGCACATTAGGCTGGCTGAAACAACAAACAATATGATAACAAACAAATAAGAATTGTGAACAGCAGTATTCACATAGAAAATAATTCAGTTAATACTTACACACTTCCCAAATAATTTAAAAAAAACAATATCATCCACAGACTGGAGGATGAAACTTCCATTGACAAAGACCAGTGCACCTTTGACATAGCGTGTTTCTGACAACTTATCAACGGTTTTAATGAAATTCCTTTGGATATCACCTAATGATTTTATATTAATTACTTGGTATGACTGCCTTCCAAATTTCTGGCTCAAAGACTGTTGATTGGTTACCGACTGTAGCAGGGGCATGTAGGATACGTAAGATGCCTTTACTACTAGCATACATGTCTTCGGGATGACCACTGGAATTTTCACCACATCTAGAATTGAAAAATTTATTTTATGTTAAACATCCTTTAAAAAACTGCCCTATTTAATATGGTCTTGAAAGAAGGGCATTTTAATACAGAAAAGTTTTTAATGCTTCTCTACCAACTGTTACAGCGAGATTCATCAAGCTTTTGACTTTTTCAATTATGTTGCAACTGTAATAAAATCTAAAGAATCAACATTAGTTTACACTTGAGTTTACAAGAACAATGATTGAAATGTATTTTAAATATTTTCTTCATTGGTGCCATCCATAAATTACGTCACACGTTAAGGGGGAGGGAGGGGGTCGACGAAGTGCGACATTGTGACAAGTTGGTGGAAGGGTCCTAAATTTCGTGACGTCACATTTCGTTTCAAAAGTAAGTGATAAAACACGAACTTTGAACTAGTAACGAAAAACTCAAAAACATTTGCAACTCTATGTCTATGAACATAAGGTTCAAATTGTTCTGTCGGCCACTCGCTCTACTAGTGATACGCGCCGACCACCTAAGCGCCCTTTAGCGCGGGTACTCCGAAGGTAAATTCGCTCCACTGTTACTTCAGCTACCTTTGGATCTCCAAGCGTTATCACACTTGAAGCAAGTTCCGTATGATAGATATGTAGTATAGTGGATATGATAGTGACGAGGCATATTTGTTTAAGCGGTCATGTGGCATCTATAGTCTATGTTTTGCATCATACAAGGCCACTAATCAACACAAGCAATCATATAAGAGTCAACAAGAAGTTTTGCCCATCGCGAAGATTCCTCCACAAAGAATTGCTGCTAGAAGTGCCAGAGAAATTTTGTGTTTGGATGATGACGATGATGCTGTATGGTTGGATGAAAAAGATGTTGACACAACGAATGTTCCTGACACTAACGACCCAAATGAGAACGAAGTGGCTGATAAGCCAGTTATAAATAATTTAAAGGAGTGGGTTAAAAGTCCATGGACTCAAGTTGATTAAGTTTTGTATCTTTAATTTATATAATTAATCGTTTTTTGATTTGTTAATTTATTGAAATGTTTGATTTGATGTTAATTTTATTAAAAAATAATTTAAATGGATATAAAAACTAATTTTGGAACTGCTGTTTTAATACAATAATTTCTAGATGTAAAATTGCAAAACATGTTGTGACGTCACACTAGGGAGGGGGGGAGTCTCAGAAAAGTGACCAGCTGTGGAAGGACTGGGGTCAAAAAATCATGAAATTCATATGACGTAATTTATGGTTGGCTCCATTCACCTAGAATGATAAATACTCACGGTAATGATCCTTTCCACATGGAGAATCACAGGGACATGTTACCCACACCTCACATTTGCAAGTGATTGACAAGCCTGCCACGTTTGTGAAAGCCAACACAGCTAACGGTTCAGTATAGAAGCAGTCAGATTGCAGTAACTTGATACCATATCTAATGAGACTTACGTCTCATTCCTTCTGCAATGTATTTACAGCTAACCGCCACATTGAGCAAACATTCTTACTTATTAACTTAGCTTGCCATGGCCAATAACTGAGGATTTTTTTTACAATTACATAGTTGGCAGCAACATTATCCAACAAACTTTGGTCACATAGTATTGATTCACAGTCTCGGCGTTTTAAGAAGGCAGCTATATAAGCTGGTAAGTCTAACTTTATACATCTATTGTTTTCATCAGCTCTCCCCAGCTCTTCAGCCGAACAAAAAGGCAATAATTCTACTGGATCTTCTTCAGCCATCTTCTATCTTAGATTTCTGTAACAATTTGATTGTCTGCTGACCTCTGGAGGGGATCGCCTTTGAGTAACGCTAGTATAAAGCAATAAAGATAAATAAAAAAGGAAATTAGATAATAACCAACATAAATCATAACTTCTTTTAGGTGTTTTCTGAGTTGGCCGCGATTGAGGATTTCTTCTGGAACATACGCACCCCAATTTCCACGGGGAAGAGTAAAAAATTCGAACGTTAGCCAAATAAACAATGGCAAGGTCAAAATGAATAAAATCCACTGACTGTGTAAAAAGAATATAAACGTAATGAAAGAATGAGCTAAGTATTTTGGAAGTATCCAGTAAGTGAGCATATCGCAACATTCTTGAGCATTCAAATAATCGCCCTCCAGGTCCGACAATGTTACTATGTAGTAAAAAAGAAGGAATAATATACCGCCACTGGCGATCAATGTCAAAAGAAACAGAAGCGATTCAGTTAGTAACATAATTAAATATTTTACCACGTCACGTCACTTCAACACGTTAGAGATTTGCTATGATCCCAGTGCTTCAAGATTTCAATTATTGATAATTAGTATCAGCAAAATTAAGTAGTATTCTGGTCACTTCTTAGAGTAAATCTATCGCCATTTGTTTGAGATATATCTGATATATTTATTTTTACTATAGGGTTACATGCTCTGTGACTTTAGGTTTGAGATGATCGAAATTACTTGATGAGATTTTAGTTAGTAACTGTCACTGTCACAGAGCATGGTCACTGTCAAGTCAGTCAAGTGCGGGCGCGGAGATGTCAAAGATTCCATTGATGTCATAACAATGCCATTGCAAGTTGCAAGGTTATCTGTGGCCATGGCCAGGAAACCGACGAGTAGACGTCTTCTCTAGAGTAGATGTAAGGTAGACCATAGATGATCTATCTGACATTGATAATATACAACGTCCCGACATCGACATCAAACATCGGTCTCTTGCTCGATGTGTAACTTTAAATTCCCGACTGTGACTTCTGAGTTTGGTTCGGCATTTCTTCTCAAAGTAGTTAGATAGGAAACGCCGATCTCATCAAGCTTTAAATAATAATAATTTGATCCAGCCTGTCCTATCTTGCTGTCCTCTCTCCAGCGACGCCCTAAGCCGAGGCTCGAACCCCACAGGCTTAGTCTAATATATATTCGCCCCTGTCTGTAGTCTTTGCGTTTATTTATGGCAATTATTGTGTGTGTGGTCGGGCGATTTTGAGATCGCCAGCGAGTCACCGACGACATTTATGTCACTGCGAAATTCGTCACTCAACAGGTTGTTATACTTATTATTGTAGCCTAGTGACGTGTGTTTCATCTATTAGCGGTGTTGTAGTTAATTTTGAAATGCAAGGAAATTTAAGTATTGAGATGAAAGTAGATGTATTATCGCGCTGCGTAAAAGTGGACTTAAATTATATCACAGAAATTTTATGAAACCGGCCTGAGTGTGAGTATTATGATTTAATTATTTTATCGTTTTTCTAATTATAGTATAACTGCTGATCCTTTTAGTTATTTTTTTACGTTTTATATTTATCATAAAGCTTAGATAGAAGAAAAGAAAATTAATGATGAATATAACATTAAGTATAATATTAGTAGATATAATATTATGTAACATTTCTATTTTCAAAATAATTTGGTCTCAAAGGAGGTCAGCAAAAGCCCATACAACTTTGCCCAAACATGTACCTCGAGGTACACTTGCACCAAATTGTAGAGAAAAAATAGAGGAATTCGAAAATAATTGTGTTTATATCAATAAATAATTTAAAACTTCATAATAAATTATTTAAAGTTTTAAACCTGTAATACAATTAAATCATGTGGCAACTTTGCATGTACGGGTTGACATTAGGAGTATTTGTGTTCTGTGGACATTATTCAGCTACTTTTGGGTATAAGCATCCTTTTTTATGTTAGGTAGGTACATAACTTTGCCTAACGAAAATCGATTATACAATGAGAGTTATTATTGAATTCAGATTGAATTATAATAAAAAAATATTTCAAATGAAACAAACACAACAGCAGTTGAAGCTGACAGGAGACAACTGTCAAGTCAACCTGACAGTTTTTTTTTTAATAGGTAAGGTAATAGACCAAGGTAGTATAATTGTGCCCAAAATGGCGAGCTTTTTAGTACGTTAAAAGTTATTTTATTCTCGTCCCTGGGTAACCGTAAGAAAAATATATAAATTGCAATATTATTCAGTGTAATCTAGTGTATTTATGACACTAAGTGTACCTCGGTACTTCGTTTGGGCAGATTTTGGTGACATCCTTTGTAATATTCGTATTTTGCTAGTAACCTAACCTAACAGTACTCTTTTTTTGTTTTAGATACCTACTGTGAGTCGGAGGGTCAAAAGATATCAGGAAAAGCCTTTGCAGTCGAAAGCGAAGTGGAAGGCCCCAGCTAGTCAGTGAATATGAAATAAGTGGTTTCATACCAACGAGATATTTTGCCAAATTATTCGACACATCTTTACGAACCGTTCGCCGTGCAAACCGTTCGCCCTTATTTGATTGAAAAACATAAACAAGAAAGTTTACAAACATTTTGCGATACAGCGATGGGAAGCACGGAATGAGAGATCTGATGAGCAGTTGAAGTTGCATTGCATGGAGATATGGGAACATTTAAGAGGAAGATAATATGTTTCAATATTGTTGGATTCATGCGCCAGCGTTTACTTGATTGCATTGACAATAATGGGGGTTAAACAAAGTATTAAGATATAAACTACAAATGGATTTTAGTAATTTAATTAAAATAATATTGTGTCATATCCGTAATAAGGATTATTTTGAGGTTTAGCTTCAATCTTCTTTTCATAATGAAAATGAATACTTAAGCTATAACCGCAGTAAGTCCTAATAAATACCTGCGATTTGTTAACTTTGACGTTTGACGTTTTAACTTTAGTTGCCCATACTAAAGTTAAAACGAACGAACTGGCAGTAAAAGTAGTACTTCTGAGTAATTTAATTGTATTGTGACAAGGAGTCCGCCCTTTTTTTTATTTACGTGGGTAGATTTGCTAGTTGTGGTTTGTTAAATTGTTAGAGTACCTGCTTTACTTCAATAAATTGTTCTTTAAGAGAAAATAAACTGTTTTAACTAGAAGTTTATTTATTTCTAGTTTATAAAATTAAACGAGTAAACCATTTGGAATCACTTAAAACATTTTTATTTTTAACCCCATATTACAATAACAATATAATAATAAAAATATAATAATTTATTATTCTCATTTATTAATCTATCCAATAATAAAAAAAAAACCGATAAAGATTATTGTTGGAAAAGAAAAATAAAAGTCACATCCACGAGATGTGACTTTTATTTTAAATAACAGTGTCTTTTTATTTAATTACTGGTGACCCGTTCTCGCTTCGCACGGCTTTACATATTGATACCCCTCCGTGCTTCGGAAAGCCCGTTAAGCCTTTAGCTCCGGCTGTCATTCGTGGATCTTTGACAGTCGTTAGGGGTCGTCTGCCTGCCTGAAAGTATAACAACCAGTCTTACTAAGGGATATCGTATTACCCAGTTACTGGTTTGTGGAGGTCAGATAGGCAGTCGCTCCATGTAAAATACTGGTATTCAGCTGCATCCGGTTAGACTGGAAGCCGACCCCAACATAGGAAAAGGCTAGGCAGTTAATGATGACTATGTTCTGTGCTGTTAGTAAGTGCGCACATCTAATTAATAGGGGCATGGAACTATGAGTTTCAAACTCAAAGCATTTATTTCAATTAAACCATTTGTGCTTGTTCGGCAAGGTAACTATCTGAGCCCGATGTTGCACTGGCAGCGGCGTATAAAGTTTTAATTACCTATCCTGGATGAAATCCTTATGTCCTGTAGGCATTAGTTTTCAATCAGATCCCTACCTACGAAGCTACCACCTTTCCAAACAGTAGGTACCTACATTACCGTACCTATAGCCAGGAGACCGACAGAGACACTCACTTTCTCATTGATTATAGTGCGGATAAGATAATGGAGGCCAGCCTCATTGACGACGCACTTTGAAAGAGAGTAGCATCACACATCACAACTTACTAGTATTCTCATTGTTCTGGGTCTCGCAACGTAATGAGCTTTAATGGGTTGTTTAGAACACATTAAGTGCGTGTCGTGTTCGTGTCATCGCCTGGGAACTGGGATGCGACGCGGATTGCGAAGTGCGTCTGACGCCCCGACAGACGTAGGTACCCTTATTTGTAATAAAAATTACTTCTGTGTAAAACGTTACGCAGTAATTAGTAGTCGTTAAGTTGTCATACTTGGGTAGGATACCTTCATAGCCTTTCTACTAAGCTCTGTTGTAATGCGGAGCTTCATCACCGCTTATGGCAAAATGTCTAGGTTCTATCTATTTATTATATTTCTCTTTGCGATATTCTGATGCATTCTCTTTCTTTTCGAGGGGGGCTCATGATGGTCTGTCGATGTTCGGTCCGACCAAATTCCTCTGGCTATTCTCAGTGTACCTATAAGAGTCGGCTCCAAAATTAGGTAGGGCAGCGGTCTGATCGTTGCAACGGCACTGTACACTGGTCGGTCGTAATCTATAGATATCTACAAATAATAATTTTTGTTTTTTGTTTTTTTTTTTTAAAAAACGTTGCCCCACACTAGGAATTACTCCTGTATCGTGGGTGCGTTCACAAACATTTAAACTCACATACACAAACAGCCAGACCCGGAACAACTACTTGTAGGCCATACTAATATTTGTTCCGTGCGGGAATCGAACCCGCGACACGCAGCGCAGCAGTCAATCGCTTAACCACTGCGCCAACCGTGTCATCAAATTGGTAGAAGAAAACTTTAAACTTTTAAAGATTTTCTAGACAGCTATAAATAGAAGAAGTAGAAACTTTTACATAGGTAATTAGCCAAATTAATGTGAAGTAAACATAATGGGTAGGTATCGTAGGCTGGTTTAACTGATACCTGTGTTATGCCTACTTACCTAAATTAAGGTATCCTTGTATAGCCTTTTAATGATGTTAAGTCCATGTAAATTCCAATCAATCGTTGCTTTCTTAAGCCCCTCAAATGTTGAAAAAGTGGATGGAATTACCGTTGAATCTACATAGTTTAGCAGTTTCCGTGTAGATGAGCTACTATTTATGTACTTAAATGGTGTTCCTTCTCATAGCTTTATTTTCTATTAGTAGTTTACACTCCTTTTTACCGACTAGTACATGTTTTTTTTAACTGAGCTTACTTCACAAGCTGCGTAGGATAGGACTTAGTAATTAGCTGTTCTCGTAGTACTGGTAGTAGATACATATGATACATATACGTGTTGTTATGGATCTACCCCGATGGATTAGGAGTCCCCAAAGTATTTGAGTTATCGCTAAAACCGAAACGCCTTTTAGACTTTAATTAGTGTACGTTTCTAGTGTTAAATTCTAAAATGGAAACTCATAAGGGGTAATTAGTTAAATATCCACTAATATGTGTGGAGAGGGATAGGGAGATTGAAGAAAATATGAATAAAAAGTGAGTGATTGAGTGAAAGCTGATACGGGATAATGGAAGAGTACCTACTTAATAGAACTAAGTAATATTATGGTTTAAAGATTTGGGCTAAACTAAAAGTCTGCCTAGCTAGTTTTTCTAAGCGAACGCTAAAGAAGCACATGAAGCGACTTCCTATATGACCCACAATCCAATTACTACACGATACCTCTTGGTTTCGACCTTCTGACTCACCGGAACGACTGTCAAAGATGTAAGAATGACAACCCGACCAACGGGTTAACGTGCTTTGTAAGACACAGAGAGGTCTCGAAATAATATGAATGGTCACCCATCCACGGATCGACTTCGGCAAGCGTAGCTTAACCTTCGATCGAGCCGTGCGCCTGTTATAATTTAGTCACGAGCCCCTTTGACTGAAAGTCCCGACGAAAAACAAACGAATGAAGGCTTACTTACTTACAGGACGGGTGCAGGTTTACTTTCCACCCTGTCTGTTTCATCAGACAGGGTGGAAAGTAAACCTGCACCCTAATTGCGTAATGCACTATCAATCTAAATCTGAATCATTTTGAAGGATATTTTTTTAATTTTTTTTTTTAATGTTGTTGGCCCAAAACTTTGCCACTTCCACGGCGTCGTCAGTGGCAGCGCAGAGGTCACAAAAATTGACTGAAACAAAGAAACACAAAGTAAGCATAATGTTTCACCTGCATTATAATTAGGTGACATATACCCACGAAAGTGAGATGTTTCACATCACGAGCTTTAGCACATGAGAGGAAAGGGTCAGGTGAAGTCTCGCTACTGTAGATTACTTAGTGTTAGCATACAGCTAGCATTCATAGGTATGTATAGCCGACACATTATGCTAATATTCGATCGCATGCCAACTTGCTAAATGTCAGAGTCATTATTACTTTCTCTTATAGAATTTAGTTTCCGATTGTATCAAAACAGTTTTGTTAATTTCTCCGATGGAAGCAGATTTCATGTACAGGCATAAAGAAAGATAATAAAATTTGACCCAGGTCGAATTTTATTCCGATCCACTTTTTTTTTGTTTTTGTGTTAACATTATGTGCCTTAACAATGTTAACACAAAAACAAAAAAAAAAAGTGGATCGGGGGAACCCCGTCAGGAACGAAGTTTAAAATGAAAATCCAAGATGTCAGCTGCAAAAATTGTTTGAAATAAATGAATTTATTTATTGGCTTTTGCTCAGCAGTGGAACAGAGAAGGCTAAATAAAAAAAAAAGACAAGCGTCATGTCCACAATCCATTATACATATGAACTCTTTTCTTATTCCGTGACTCGGACGTTGGCAGAGTTCCTTAGTACGGCTACCCGGCTGTGCGCATAATGATGGTACATTAGAAGCGCTGAGTGCGATAAATCAGGATATTAACCTAGTGTGGATAGTCTAGATGTTAGATGGTAAAAGGGACCAGAGAGAAACATTTGTCCCTTGAGCGAAAACCTAGATCCGCGCCTGAACGGGACAAGATGTTTATGAAGTGAGGCTGTCATTAGGAGACTATTCTTCAGAGTGCTGGGAGCGAACATTGACCTGATTGAAAATTATAACAGCCGGTCTATTCTGAAACAATCTCACCATGGAAACTTAGTTGAAGTGAGCTTGTAGTTGCCCTGACTCCTGACATTAGGTGGAATGACAGCCGATCGATTCTGTAAAAATCTCACCGTGAAAATTTAGGTGAAGTGCTTAGAGCTTAGAGTGAGCTGTCAATAGTGTCAATCCCTAGTATTAGTTGGAATGACAGCTCACTCCACGCTCACTTCACCTTAGTTTTCACGGTGAGATGGTTACAGAATCGATCGTCTGCAGTGCGATTCTGTAACTATCTCACCGTGAAAAGTTAGGTGAAGTGAGCTGTCAATAGTGTCAAACTGTCAATCCCTTAGCATTATTTGGAATGACAGCTCACTCCACGCTCACTTCACCTTAGTTTGCACGGTGAGAAGGCTACAGAATCGCACTGCAGCTCACTTCAAACTCACTTCACCGATGTTTTCACGTTGAGATTTTTACAGTATATAGATCGGCTGATCTACCTACATTCACGTCACGGTGAATAATAGAATTGTTGCTATCCTGTTTAATCCATAGGCTTTTATAACTATTATTAGTTTTATAGCCATTCATCGTTTACTGGTTTCCGGTCTCATATTGTAAATATAATATTTAATTTAACGTTTGCACGCTATTCTTTGTTTGTTTATAGAGTCTTGGTGAATACAATGTGAAGCTAGCAAATACAAAACAAGGGGCAAAAAATAGTAGTTAGGAAGACATAACATAACGCCTGTAATCCTCGAAGGATAAGCCAGAGGTAACCCTTTAGTAGGTACACATTTCGCCAGTTATAAGTAAGTCGCATGTAATAGGGGCGAGCATATTGCCAATTTCCATAAACCAGACACATTTCAAGACTAACTGCTTTCAAGAAATTCCTGATACTTAGTAGTTAGTTCTAAACAAAACACGCACTAAATATTGAAGCTTTAATTTCGCACAACTGCATCTAGAAAAAAAGAAATGTATTTCAGCAGTGCTCCAGGCAATAGCCAGTAACGAGCAAATAATAACTAAACAGCCTGAATACAGCATACACACATACACTATATAGCATGTTTCCACTATTATTTGATGAGCATCGCTAGTTACACCACACCTATCGTTATGCCAATAATCGCAGTCACCGTTAACTAGTAAATATATGCTTACGATGTTTACGATGCGCAGACGCAATTAGACCGAAAAGTATTAATTCGAATTATGCGAATTAGAAATTTCTTACTCAAACCGGGTATTGAGAACAGGTGCAGCACATATAGGGGTTGGTTGGGACAATGCTGCTACTGAAAGAGGGGGCTTGGGGTCCTGGGGATCCTTAGTTCGGTTCCTAGATCGAGCAAAGTGTAGGGTTTAATCATCAGGAATTTCTTAAAAACAGTTAATCTAGAAATGTGCCTAGTTTATGGAAATTGGCAATATACTCGCCCCTATTACATGGGACTTACTTATAACTGGCGAAATGTGGCAACTACACCACTGCCTAACCCTTTGCGGATAACAGCCGTGAACGTTTTTAAATTGACTCTACGATCGCGTGTGGCGTCGTGTCCGAGACACGCAATGTAAAATGTGATAATTTCACCTTTGTTCGAAATGACTGACATATCTAGACTCCAAATGATTTAAATTAAACACTTCACAATGCTCTTAAAGTGTTAATAGGCGCTTTATTTGGCAAGTTTTTATACGAGTATTAAGTTTATGAATATTAACACTGGTAGGTGCTTAGTAGTTAACACAGTTTTTTAGTAGCTCCGTTTGAGTTTTAGAGCGCTAAGTAATGCGGATTCGTGATCAATTCAAATACTGGTTATCTCACCCACCTAATCACAGGTTTTAGTCATGTTTCAGTCAGACAAAGAAAAGTTAACAGCATATTGTGATCAAGAATCCGTCTGCCAATCTTAGTGATAATTACAGTATTTCATTTGGCTGGTCATTGCGTCCTACATATCCCTACTCCTTGGTAGGCCTAAAGCCAAATTCAGCAGAGGAGCTTGTTAAAAAACAAATATTCATGCAGGTTCAGAATTTCGCAGTAACGCTACGATTGTTCGTAAGTTATAGACCCGAGGACCTATGGTGAGTGTACCTAATGTAAGTATAGGTAATAAATGACAGGACACTGCATTAAATAGCATAAGTACTTATCCATCAGTTTTCTAAAAAAATTGTGCTATTCTGCAAATTTTTGGAATATTATAGTTTAGCAAGTAGCAAACAAAAGTAAATTAAATACGAGTAAACATTCATTTTTCAGGACTTCTTGAACACCTCCGACAGGCAGTCAGCACTAAAGTCATATGTTCAGTTATGTCACCTATCCACCTGCGTGCTCACGAGGGCTGTCTCGGCCGGCAGGGGATGGGTTGCCGGCACCGGCTGCTGGCCGGCTTCAGTGCTCCGTCATATGGCCCCGCGGCCGCACGTCCCGAGCCGTCTCGAATACACGCACGCGGTAGAAAGTCGCGCGAAACTGACGTTCTACTACTAAAGTAATTTTTTTTTTAATATTTTTGTTTTGTTTTTGTGACTTGTGATTTTATCTTTGGAAAGTTTATTTTTGTTAATATTTATTTTCCCATAGAAAAAAATGCGGTAAAATTTAATAAGCAGAAAATATTTATAGCATAACAAATTAGCCCTTACTGGACTAATTATAATACTGAAAAAAAATATAGTGCAGCAGTTGAAATAATTCATGCAAAATATTTTCACACATCACGCAAGTGGGGTAATTTTATTGTGGAATGTAATTAAGTAAACGCTACAAACTTTTTGCATGCTGGAGTTTCAGTCAAGTATTTATATGGCATCATTATGAACACGACACAATAGATCAGAGTCACCATACATAATCCTACTAATATTATAAACGTGAAAGTTTGTATGGATGTATGGATGTTTGTTACTCTTTCACGCAAAAACTACGAACGGATTTGGATGAATTTTGGCACACAGATGGTTTATAACCAGGATTAACACATAGGATAGATTTTATCCCAATATTCCCACGGGATCGAAACTTATGCGTGTGAAACCGCGGGACGCAGCTAGTTAATATTAAATTAGAAACTGGGACACGTTGGAAATTCGAATTAAAAAAATATATTTTATGTTTTCCCGTAAATCGACGACACATAAATAAAACCTGATCTAAATAAAAATATTGGGCATTAAAAACGTAGATCATTATTAAAATGGTTCACCGGATAGTATAGGTAGGTAGGTACTACGAATAACAAACTACACTACAAAAAAAAAAAAATATATGGACAGTTCTAAGCAAATGCAATTTTCATAACTTTTCTTACAAGTACCTACCCTGAGTTCACAAATGAGAAACAAACATGAATATTAAGCGTTATTAAAGCTGTGCTCGTGATTAATGTTAATGTAGCGAGAGGAGCGCGACTGCGCCGGCGCATCACACGCCTTCACTTTCTCCCCGCGAATGTAATCGCTGCCAAAATGATATTAGATACCATCAATTAATTCATCATGTCGTTGTCTTCGCTCCAGTTTAGATTAATTGCTCTCCCGTGTCACTGCGGGAACAAAGCGTTCATTATTCTTGACGACTGACAAGAGAAATAAATTGTAATTTATTATTTAATCGTTATTCATCTGTTTAGTTTTAGTTACTTAATAATCATCGAGTTTAAGGGCTGATTTTTCCAAAGTAAATAGATAACTTCATCGGTGAAACAATTTTGAATTTTTGATAGTTCTTCCATACAAAAAGTGTCAGACGTCAATTTTATTCCACGAATAAAAATTATTGCTCGATTGAAAAATCAGCCCTAAATTGCTTAAACTAAACAGTTAAATAACTATAAAATAATTAATTAATAAATAAAAATACTTTTTAATTTTAATTATTTTCTATAATAAAATTAATTGAAATATTGCCCGCTCAGTCAAGCACTGCTAAGTAATGCAATGTTAGCGTTAAAGTTAAGTCTCCTTTTTCTGTTGCAGACCGAAACACAGAAGATTAGGATCGTAGTGGTACAGAGTACAGTCCCGGCGCCACTGGACCGTGTAAAGTTATCAGGAACACCTAAGGGTTGCAGTGGACAGTGATTCAGTTATAAGTAGTTCGAAATAAAACTGTGGACCATCCGGAACAAACATAAGATTAAGTGAAAGTTTCTAATTTCCTATATTTGTGTGGGAGAGGCCGAGCTAAAGTGTAAAGACAAAGCAGAGCTCAGGAACAATGGACCACCTGTTCCGGCAGCGGCGGATTAGTGTGCCCAAGAGGTAAGCACTTTCTTTAGCTACTTTTATAATGATTATAGTATTCAAGTCTGAGTATTCTCATTGTTCCAATGAGACTCGTTCACTGTGTTATTCCGTATTGTATGCCCGGAATAAAATTGCGAACTGTGTAGCTATTTAACAGGCTTCCGAAATGAAAATGACACATTTTCAGTTACTTGATTTGCCTAGTCCTCGACAGCAAATAGCTGTTGAAAGAAATGGTATTTGGTTTAGACTGTCATCATTTCATTTCGGTTTCGGATTTGTGAACAGCGTTTAGGGGACTCCTTCGATAACATTGATTGTTGCCCGATTCAGCACGAAAACGTATGCAATGTTTCTGAATAGCTATGCTATTCTGCACATAGCAAATAATAATATCAAAAACTATCTCTTTCTCTTGGGAATCAGCGGTAAATTTCTTTCCGGATCCGCACGACTGGCGTTGTTAATTACAATTAATACCAAAGAAACGAATGATAAGGATAAATTATAATTTATACGAAATTTGATTCGATTGTCGAATCGATTAAAGTCGGAGATGTAAACATCGATTTCCACGTTCGGGTGAATGACACGCAGACAGTGGCGGTTGCGCTTTTTGTCAACTTTATCTCGAGCATTGTTGCTGTCGCTGACAATGGTGCGTTGACTTCGATGCTAACGTACTTATCCTCTGTTCTTTTACGTACCCAGGTATAGGTGTGGTACATGGAAGGCTGCTCAAAATTAGTCACAAATAAAAACTTTAGGAAACATCGGAAAAATGTCCAAGGGCTGTACATATTTCGGGCAAGAAATGATAATCATTCAATTCCTAAATTAATGTTCAAGTACGTAGAAAAAAATTTAGTTAAAGTCGCGAAAAATAGTCAAAAATGTTCTGAAAAAGCAGATATCGCAGTGTTTTCCTAGCGTTACGCTGCTCCCTGAGTTATTTTCCACCAACTTCAAACCGACGAACGGTTGGGTAAGGTTCAGTTAAGCAGGGTAGAACTTCAGGCTGTGTAGTTGAGCCAAAGTTTACCGGATAGATCAACTTACACAAACTTGAACCAAATCACGTGGTTATGCTAACAAAGTTCCAGCTAACTTTCAGTACTAACGCGGTGTTTAAACTACAAGAGCCTCATGTGGCTTCGAGCCAACACATCAAGTTTCTTGCTCCTGAGAACTTCTTGCACTGCGGAAGGGCCAAGCCATGATCAAGTTTCGTTTCAGACATGTTTTTAAACATAATTATTATCGGTGGGTAATATCGGATGCATTCATTATTCTTATTCCGATATCTGTTTTTAGTACTTTTGTTTATTAGGATGGCCACGATGGTACACACTTCTGCGATAATAACGACGCATTAGAAGTAGGACGCTTGCGTTCCTCCGTCCTGCGATATTCCGATATGAGTTCTAAGAAAATTTTTTATTAGGACGCATATGATCTTACACACACCTGCGTTAATAACGTAGTAACGTTTACTGCGGGCAAGGGGCCTGTAGTGTCGGTTACACACATACGTTGCAAATATCAGCCGATAAAAACGCAGCGCGGTGTGGCAAGGAATCGGGACGCAGTATCGCAATAACGCATCCGATATTATCGACCGATAATAACGCGCCTGTGGGGGAGAGTCTTTAAACAAAATGTTGTATAACCTACTTCCGATGACAAATTACCTGAGGCGAAGACAAGTTCAATTGCTTGTTTACGTAGTGCGTAAGAATAAATAAAATTACCAGAAAAAGTCGGAACGATGATTCTTAACTGTTAAAAACGTACTTAAAGAGGTTATAAACCTAAGAAATTTGTGTTTTATGGTTTGTTAGCTGACAGGCTGTGTGGTCCTTGTTGTTAATGCCAGGTCTAGCAAGACGGCAAGGGTGTTTCAATAGGCCGCAGTTTCGCAGATATTTCCATATGATACATGATTCTATTCAAGCAAACTGTGTTATTATGCAAAACGAGGTTCGTCCTATTGAATTATTTATTCATTGTGTTTTCTTGTAAAGGGCATGGATACTAGTTTTTGTCTTCTTATGCTGTCAGCATTTTATGTATTCCCGTTTATATGTAGTTTATGATGTAATGCGTTATTCCGCATGTTGAATCTATACATATGTGCTTACAGACATAGGTAGGTACTACCTACATATTATTATGTAAGTATGTAAACAAATAAATAAAATTGAAGTGTCTGTTTGTAATGTTAAAATAACAATTATTTGCTAAATGCATCAGAAATATATAAGTACGGTAATTATAAGAACCTCCTCCTTTTGTGAAGTCGGTTAGTAAAAACAGTTTAAAAAAAAATGATTTTTTCTGTCTGTCTTTCTGTTTGTTCCGACTAATCTCCGAAACGGCTGGAACGATTTTGATGAAATTTACGTACACAGGTTTTTATCGACATATCACGTGGGCGAAGCCGCGGGCAGAAGCTAGTGTTATATAGATTTGTGGAGCTTGATTCTTTTACCATGTTGCTTGCTTTGCTTTTTGATTGATGAGCTGTTCTTAGTACTTATTGGTGTGCTGTTGGTATGATCTTATATGCTAATTCGGAATAGAATATATGTGGTCGTTAACACAGAGATCTGTCTATGTAATAAAATGTTAAAATTAATTCTTTACCCTTAATGAGGTTGTCCTTATAGTGTCCTTGCGTAATTGGCAAGGCTTTGATTTTGACAGTTGAAAAATATTCATTGCATTATTTACGTTGCAGACTTTTTCGAACATTAGAGTAATGGATTAGCAATATCCTTCATAATGATTCAGATGGTGAATGATAGTGTGTTACGCAATTAGGGTGCTGTGTGTGAGCAGCAGCTTCGATTAAAACTACAGGTTCATACAGATACATTTTCCGGGGTACGGTTTTTGTGCATGTGAGATTTGCACTCGTAAACTACGCCACAGAAAAAAAACTTGAGAAGATTGTGTTGAACTTGCTAACTATGATGATTGGCGCTAATGCATTTAGAATTCTGTCTATGGTGTGAACACATTTCTTTCCCCCTTATCGAAACGGAAGAAGGGCGCCGATACAATGAATGGAGTCAGTTAAAATCACATAGGTACAACGTAGAATGCTTACACCATTACAAGAAAAAACAAGCTATTCCATCTGCAGAGACTATTAAAGTCAGAATCGATCGATCGAGTCGGAATCGATTACTGTCATTTTTAATATAGGTCCTCTTTTATCCCAAAAATAATTAGAAATGCGTAAATTACAGTCACACTTCCGCTGTACAGTCAAAACAAACCAAAATAGGCGAATTAGCCACTACACTACACCCTTAGATATACGTGTGCGAATGTATCCGTGCGTAGATTTGTAATGTGGCCACAAATTTCTCCAACAATCACTATCACTAATTAGATAAATAAACAATGATTTTATATATAGGATAGTAAAAAATACATGTATGTATTTTGATTATAACATAAAAGGTATTCTAATTGGGGTGGTTGGTGGTGTGCGTTTATTCCGGGACATGTTGAACAAAGGTCTAACCTGTCAGTGGTAATCGCGAATCATTTGTTCATCAATTACTGCCATAATTGACATCCGTCTTAAGAGTTATTTCTTTGACATTCTTCCAATGTTCCTCATTTCTTTTCTCCATTGATTCCTGTTAGTCATCATTGTGTGTAAAATGAATGTCGTCAACAAACAGTTGTTCTCCGAAGTAGACGGAAGTTAATTACCGTTGTCGTGAGTATGTTACATACTTAGTTTTCATATAAGAAGTTTCTCTTTCTTACTTCTTCATATAAGAAGTTTATGTTACATGCATATATGGCTACCGTTCTAAGAAAAGAATGGGCCACCCTTTCTTCGCTCGTATGTAGTGTAATCAGCGTATGGTGTTGCCATAGCTGGACACAGGTCGTCTCTCAGTGAGAGGGATGGGGCCAAAATCCACCACGCCGCCGGTTCAGTGCGGGTTGGTCACATGTCTTCGAATTTTATATTCGAGGACATGTCGGTTTCCTCACGATGTTTTCTGGTGTATGATGTGTATTTTAGTCTGTGCTAAATAAATGTCTTTTCTTTTTTTCCTTCCCCGTTTTGAGAGCCGTGGTGATGAAATAATTTACACAAAGCAAAGCGGATGACTTGGTTCGAACCTACTACCTATAACTCTTAAGTGGCGGCCTTTACCACTGGGCCACTACTGCTCGTAGGTAGGTATATTTTAGCGGCAACGATATTGTTGTGAGCAATACCGCAATCACCAATTCGTCTGCCAAGCATGGTGATTTTGACAGCCAGTATTTTGTACAAAAAATGTAGGTACCTAGTGGTAATTAGAAGGCCCAGTAGATGATAAGTTGATGGTACGTCATTGGGAACAAAACCAGTAACAATAGAATAGGAGTATGGCCTCCTTTTCTATTGAAACTCCGTATTACGCTACTGCCTCTGCAAAGCATGATTTTTGTTTTTTTGGTCCACGACCGTTCAAGTAGTAGCCATTTTAGACCCACTACTGTAGATGTTAAATACTTAACATAGTAAACACTTCCCGTATTTATATTTAATTAATTATGAGATGTAAAGGTATAATAAAGCTAATTTGCTTCAAGCTAATTTACTTCATTTTAACATTGCAAAGACCGTTGCTGGCGTCGTTAATTCAATTATTAAGTGGTTGTTTCCTTCGACGTGACATTGATATCATTAACCTACTATCGGGATGATATAAAGCTGGTTAGTATAACTACATTATCCCGGTTTTATTTAAACTCGTTACAGCCAAAGTCGATTCGATTGGCAGTGGCACTAAAACTAAGATGGCTTGGTACTTACCAAGCCATCCGCAGTATTAATTATCTGAGTAGGTACTTAATTGACTTCTGCGATACGGGTCACAGTTTCGATTCCCGCACGGAACTATTCCTGATCTGGGTAGGTTAGGTTAGTATAGGTATCCGAAATTCATGTTAAAAGTGCGATGGCTTTTATCCTCATTTTGCTCATATCCTTGACGAAAAGATTTTTTTTTTGCATTTAGGGCCGCCTGTACCACAAAACACTGAATGCGTTTAATGTTAAACGCGCTTAAAACATCGTCGTGCAAGTGGGCGTTAGTATTGTATTCTATTATAAAAAAATTGTTGCTCTAGAATGCGTACCACAGTTTTCTT
The DNA here is from genome assembly GCA_949629185.1 of Apamea crenata. Taxonomy (NCBI): domain Eukaryota; kingdom Metazoa; phylum Arthropoda; class Insecta; order Lepidoptera; family Noctuidae; genus Apamea; species Apamea crenata. Next base: position 7,103,110 of record OX451368.1, on the reverse strand, counting down.
CCACACACTCGCAAAATCTAATTAACACGTCATATTCCTGATAGTAATCACCATTAAACATTGATTATTATCTACTCGACATACAAACTCTTGAGTTGCATCTCAGTGCAGCATCTCTCACAAGCTGCAAGTAGCAATATACGTCAATCAGCAAAATATTTCTCATCGAGAAACTGCGTTCATGCTCTAGTTGCACGGCAGCAGCGCCGGCGTCGCGAGACGGCCGTTGTCGTCGCAAGCGCATCATCTTTGCGATGCTTCGGATTTCATCGTCATCTCTCGGGTTTTACGAGCGTAAAAGAAATCTCAATAATTACAATGACCTTAATTTCGAGCTATAAATACTTAATGTCTCGAGTGTATCATGGCAGATAGTCATTATGAGTGTTTTAATATTTTTGCAAGAATTAATGGCGGATGAATGACTTAATTTTATTAAGAAAGCCGCTGCAGTTATGAGCCACTTTCTTTCAGCTGATTTCATACAATACCGCAATAGACTGCTGAGAATGGCCAACACTGTCTGAGAAAAGGTTGAAATGATGATGATTACTGCTAGTATGCCGTTTTGGGACAGAATGAACGCTCTATATTCTACCCATTTGCGAACAAATGATCTTATTAGTATTCAAGAAAACTGCATTTCATAACCCTTTCACAAAATCTTTTCCGTAAATTACGTAAACGTAGTATTGACAAGATACAAATGGTTAAGTTTATTATCCTAACACCTTACATGTCCTAATGGCTGAGTTGTGTAATGTTTAGGGGAATATGTGTAGAATGTTAGTTATTTGCTATTCAGTCCAAGTTGTAAGAATTAGTGGCACGAAGCAGACAGGTGGCTCTGTGCTCATACTGGGCATGAATAAGTGATCACATTACATGTAGCTAGCAGTACTTCATGCCGTGTGTCTGATATAAAGCTTTGCAAGCTGCTGCATTTATCACGTTCTCCTTTTCACTGTAAATAATTGGATATTTGCTTACAAAAATACTTATGCGTTATTCTTCACTGTACCTTCTAGTAGTTGTATCATTGAAATTTGCCAGTTGTTTTTTTAGGGCTCCGTATCTCAAAAGGAAAAAAAAATCTGAGGAACACGTGGAGGTATCAAGTTGAAATTAATACCAAATACGTAGGTCTACATTCTCTTAGAGCACTAAAACTCAAGCTTCTAAGTCAACGCAATAAAAAAATACGGCCATTTATGCGACATATTTGGATACTCGCAAATAATTCGAAAGCTACCTCCCGTTGACCTAGAATCATGAAATTTGGCAAGAAGCAGAGTCTCACAGTAAAGGAGAAATCGTTAATTGGTAATTTAATAACGTAAAAAGTCTATTTTTACGATTACAAACTTACATTTGCAGTTGGAGAATTGACCGTGACGTATCCATGTATGGGAGAACATTTTTTCAACTCATCCCAACTATGTAGTTCTGCAGTTGGGATGAGTTCCTTGTGCGTGGTGCTACATGTGCTTGGCCGTTTTTTTAGTTACTCGAGTTTGCAACGTGTTAACTATACTAGCTGTCATAAAATGTTTACCATAAAAATTTTTCAGCAAAAGTTCTTATGGTAAACATTTTACGGAAGCTAGTGTCAACCCAAAGCAAGACGTGTTTTCTAAGAATACGTTCTATTGCCAATATATAAACATACTATAAATAGAACTGATGTCATTATCATTAATTCGCGAATTGAGTGAAATCTGGCTTCAGGTCTCTGAGGATACAATCACAGTCACAATCAAGTACGATACGCTCTCTGCACCAATGGGAATAAATATACTATAGGCGAATGTCGTGCGCTGCCGAGTGCTGCCTCTTCACACACCACCGTCCACGAAAACACGCTTACATCAACACTTTCTCCAAACGTCCAAAATATCATATTACATAGATTTTGTGGTAAAATTACAAGCATTTCGTAATTACTTTGTAATAACAACACCGTGGCGAACACACGTAATGCCAACAATGACGATGAAGTTCGTACCTGTAATTAAATAATCACGTGTGCTGGAGATTTTTCCTTATCCCATCAGGCATTGATTTTATGACTTAATCTAGCGGTAATTATGTATTGACTAAGAATCTCCGCGTTTTGCAATCACCACACCTGCTGATACTTCAAGTGCAGAAAAAAGTAATTTTTATTCATAGTATTTTTAGTGCGTTTGATTAGTATTCCTGTCTATTGTTCTAGTATTTGTTCTGAGGTCTAGGTCGTCGCTCGCTCGACAGTTATCGTCTCCACGCTTCACTTCCTTCCCTCGCATCGGAAAGCAATTCTTCAATAATTAATAATAGGCAGCTGACGCGGCGGCGTGACCGCTTGTAACAGTTTCATGAACCAGTAGCTCAACTGCATATAAATACATATTAGCCGGTGTACGAAGAAGTTTCCGTAATGAGCTTTGAAAGAGACAGGTATGCCATTAGTGAGGTGTGTTTAGACTTATCGGACATTGAATAGGAACATAGCTAGAATTTCATATCCTGCTGGGAATATTGTCGGTTCATTCAAGCGAACATGAAGTACATGCTCTTATTTTGATTATAGCTAAGTACCGCATGTTTCTAGTAGCTATCTAATTACAGTGTTTTCGTTCCCGTTATAATTTATTTCTTAGGATAAAAATATATAAACTGACTGGATAAACTTCTTATACTAAATAAACAAACAAACTATTAAAATTAAAATAAATTACAGTGTGTGAATACAGCAGATCGTAAATTGGCGGTAAGCATACCTTCAGAAACTCTTCTTTTCCATGACGTCCAGGACATACGTAATGTGTGAGAAATCATGCTGCACAGAAGCAGAACAGCGCCGACATGAACAAGTGATTTTGATGATTTTCGTCATATTGTTCGAAAAACAATGATCGTCTCTCGCGCAACACATCTTGGTAAATCGTAAAGAAGTGGCATTGTATTGTCCGCATTACGCGTTGTAACAAGGACCGTTCCTTTGTATCGAGCTCAGCAATGCGAAACTTTTAAATCTATTCATGTCTGCACAATGTCGTTACACGTAGAGCTAACCACTTCGCACAAAAGAATTTGCTTCTACAGTACATACAAGAAAGTTACAGTTTATTTTGTTTTATCTCCAATTTAAAATTCAAATTCTAACGCCTAATGGATGTTTTGTAAAGAAACATACGTGCTCTGCGTTCGGAAATTAAGTGTCGTACAGTTAGATAATTTTGTTGAGGTCAGCACATGAATGGAGTTTTTGTTACCTTAAATAGAGTTACCGTTCCATATTCGTTGGTCGTCGGTATCTATCGTTTACGTTGTCTGTTTATGGGTAATCGTCTGGTGTGAGAAACTCGGCTATTAGGTCGGCAACAATGTGCTTCCGTGCGGCGGATGGAGGTGTTAGAGCAAATTACTCAATGCCCAGTAGTCGCTCTCCTCTCACATTCAATTACATTCGAATTTGATAACCGCAAAGAAATCTCGGATGACTTTCTACATTTATTACTATTTAACTGATTGTCATTCGCGTTAATGACGTTTGGTAATGAAGTGTATCTGAATGTGATAAATATTCGGTGCGCGTGCGCGAGCCTGCAAGTGTGGCACCAGGACAAATGCCGGGCGCTCTCGCGACGATGAAAGTTTTGACATTTAATGTGTGAATGTAATTTTGAAAGCACTTATGTATGTCAGTTTTCAAAAATTCATGACTAAAAACATTTTAAACGGGAAAGCTAAATATTTTTGTGTTTTCGACTTTTGTTTTAATTAATCACGCAACCTTTACAGCATTGTATAAGTTATATATGTCCGCAACATCTTTATATATGGCATAAGTAGTGTGCCATATATAAAGATGTTCTCTTAATAATAAATCAATCGAAATATCACGGAAGCACAATCTTGGCAGATGAAATAAATCTAGAGAAATACTAGAGCCTCCCCGGTTGGCAGCAAATTGACACATCCTTCTAATCCCAACATTTGAAAGCAAACAAGTCTAATCGAGACCACAGACGCAAGTTGTATGTAAACTATAGAATTACCGAGTTAATTGTGGAAGAACACGCACTGAGTTAAGATACCCCATCATTTATAATTCTCAATCAGGTTAATATGACAGCACATACTTGCTCGTATTCAATCTACGTGCTTGGAACACTCTGTATAACATCAAGTAGAGAACAATAACATCCTATGGATGGATGACGCCTCAGAAAGTGGCCCGTTTTACTTTTTTTTGTCGCTTACGACGTCTTGGGTCTAAACGGCGATTTTCCGTGAAAGTATGCGTTGTTGAGATCATGGAGACTTTTAATGTGTTCGGAATTACCGTTTTTTTTGTGGTTATTGATCTGTAACTTTAAAAAATGAATGGGTCAATGGGTTGCAATGGTTTTTATGAATGTCGAATGCGATGTCGCCGTAAAGGGCCGTGGGAAATGATGATTTATGTATGACCTTGAACTCGGCGCGGCGACCGATGGAATGACGCGAAGTCGTCTGACGAGGTGACAAACTGTTATTTATGTCTTAATGTCTTTCGTCGTTATGCAAGGCTGCTATCAGAATAATATTATGAGTTTTCTAACGATATTTTTCGTTCGATGACGAACGAAAACAATTGAAATGCTGCTTAGTTCTTGTGGATATATTTTTGCTTCAATAACTTGGGTATAACAATAGAATAAAATTTAGTTATAATTTATAAGAATAAATCCATTGTTAATTTACTTTTAAAGAAGGTTTCAGGGTAAAATGTTTTTTTTTAAATTAAACACACTGACGAAAAATTTAACGAGAAAATAAATTCAATGAACAATCCTTAAGCACGTTGCTTCACACACAATAAAAAGTGTAGTTAAACCATAAAGTTAGCTATAAGCAAAATAATTGTACGAAAATTTCCGTAATTGCAAATAACTTTAAAACCATTAGCGGACAAGTACTGAAATACGGAAAACACATACATAAACCTGAATAGCTAATAGATTATATGAGTAACCTTTCAGAAACTAGTGGTTTGTCGTTCCTAAAATATCTTCGTACCCACTTTCAGTTTTAGTGGCCGGACTCACGTAGCTTTTTTGCCGTTAGAAATTGCTGATGCATTTGGCTTTCGCTGCATCTACGATTATCAGCATTTACGTAAGGTTTTAAATTACATAATAACTTTCATAAGTCGCATACATGTTCACATATGCATACCTTCCTGTCTTAAAAACTAGTGTGAAAATTCACATATTTATGCGTTGGTCTATCATGCTAATTTTGGCACCAACGACCGATCACTTTGCAGCTATCTACGCGGGCACATCTATGTTTAGTGGAAGGATACAATGATATGACTTTGACTGACTTGTCGGTCGTGGACGCAAGCGCGACTGCTGTGCATGCGGTCCTGGGTTCGGTTCCCAGGTCAGGCAAAGTGTTATTGGGTGTTTCCATTAGGAATTTCTCAGTAACAGCCCGGATTTTGGAAGCTGGTGGTGTGATACCCCCCCCCCGCCCCGTGCCTCGGAAAGCACGAAATGTCATTGCTTTCCGAGTCACGGGACAAACGGGTACCATGACGGGTATCACGTCACAAAATTAGTCCTTGATCTCTATCCGGTTGTGTCGGATTGCCGTCCCATCGGACTATGAGAGTAAAGGAACAAAGATTGTGTTTGCGCACACACTTGTGCACTATAATATCTCCTGTGAACCTGGATAATCTTCGCTGAGATTGGGCACCGTGACCGAAATCGGTCAGGGGAATTTTTTAATATGCAATGATGTTATGTGGGTACCTAATCTGCTAAGAAATCTCAAGGTGAATCAGCCTGCGTCTGCTATACTCTGCATCCCGTAGCTAGCGTGTCGGTAAACAAACGTATCAGCGTTATCTTTGCACGCTGGCGGACGCGCGGACGTGTCACGCCACCGTCGATCTTATAACAGTGACATATATATAGGATGACAGTGCAATACAATGGCATTCTGCGGAAACCGCAGTCAAGCGTTGCGATTGCGAAGCCCACAACAATAATACCCTCTGTTTCTTTAACCATAAAGTTTGTTTTCGCAAACCAGGACGAAAGTAGATGTCTCCGTATCAACCGCAAGTGTTGGTAAGGCCTTATTTCGCGTGAGTTCCTCAAGCCCTAGTTTTTAAACATTGCTCTTAGCATTGTTTAGTATGTAATTATAGTTTGTTTCACATGACTTGGAATTTTCAGGGGAATTCAAATCTTAAAACAATAAACGTAAAGTTTACTTTCGTGTGTATAAATGTTAATCAGAGCGTACCGTGCGTGTTCCGAGGTGCAACGGAAGGTTGCATTGTAGGATAATCCAATTAAGAAACAAGTTGACAAAAACTTTCCGTTATAAGTATGTATTAACGGCTAAATACCGTACACGTATTTGTAGTTGCGTTTCCTAACGGTGACGGTATTTCACTAAGTTCCCATAGACAAGATTTCATTTCCTTTGGTTCAATTAGTGTGAGTTTTCTTGTAGTTGTATCTGGCCTTCGAATTTATTTGTATAGTTAAGCATTAACGGTGTGGTTGTTATTGCATCAAACTTTTCAACTCTGTCGCGTAAAGTTGGTAACGCATTTGCACATCTGCAGTACCTACTCTCGGTGTTACAGATGTCCACCGGCGTAAAAACCACTTAGCCAACCGACAACATAAAAAAACAATCTAATTAAACGGCTCTTTGAATTGCAAAAAGCCCACATATCAGTAGTATCAAAGTAGTGTTTTTTCATATTTCCTTGCATTCACCGCCTGAGAAAACGCGTTGAAGTCTTTTGAATGCAACGTGGCATCGTTCTCAAAGTAACATTTGTAACCGACATTATAAGCGGGAATATCACAATAGTACCGACGAACAAAATGCTTGGTGAAAATCAAACAGACCAGTATTTTTGCCTGTACGGGCAAAATATTCATCTTTCCTGTAAACACGAACATCACGACTGTATTCCCCGAAGGGTTAAGCAGAGGTGTATATGTATAGTACACTCACATTTGGGAGTCTTTCCACTACACTGCCACTATTATTTTTTATTGTGTGCTTCATAAAAAATATTGTTCAAAATAGTCGTCATTCAATCTGCTAGTTAGCTGCCTGTATACCTATCCCTTTATTCGACTGTGCATTGTAAATTGTATTGAATTCAAATCCTTAGTACATTAATTTTAGCTTAGTTTAGTTAGATAGCTTTACCTAGACTGTCAAAGGGCCCGGATCTGGAGTTGTTCATTGGTCTCGCTCCCATTGTTTCTTCCACAGTTATAGTTTCCAAACTGATTAATGTTGGCGTGTATACAATTTATGATTAGGCTTATTGTGTACTTGCGTTTGATTCGCCTAGAAACAGTTATGGAGGAGCCGTAAATATTGAGCTTTGTTTGTTAGACGTAAAAGGGGACGCTTTTACGTTTTCCTTGTTTTTGATTATGTGGGATTTGATTTTATAGATTTGCTGTGGGATGGACATATAGTCTAGAAAGCCATACACTTAAATCTTATAAAAGTGGTCAAGCACGCGTGTCTTTATTAATCTGATTATTTATTAAGTCATTCATTTGCTTGGCTTTATAAATCCCAGTAGTATTAAGATTCCGTCCCGCTTAATGGCAAACGACATCGTGGGAGGCCTGAATGAGCTGGACTCCGTTAATAAAGATTGGTCCTTGCCAGCTCTGGACAGAGAGAGAGAGTTGGAAGGAGAGTCCTTTGCCCAGCAGTAGGACTGAACTGCCTCGTTGGTCAAGTGGTCGCTAGCGTTACTGTTGAGCATGAGGTCCTGGGTTCCATTCCCGGGTTGCGCAAAGTGTTATTGAGTTTTTCCATCCAGACTTTCTCAGTCAGTATGACGCGTTGTTCGCATGTGCCGTTGTAGATACCGCTACAGATGCCTCTGCCTAACCCTTCGGGGGATACAGGCGTGATGTTATGTTTATGTGTTTTATTCAGGGTCCAATTACTTTTAACCGCTGTTATGTCAACATATTTCATCTCATTGTACAAAATGATAATTATCTAACGTACATATTCTTTTGATTTCAATGAAACTTTCGCACTGTTATATCTTTACAGCCAACTCCGATTCTCTCACGTTGATACGCAAAAGTTAATTTTGTTACTATTTTATCTATTTGTTACTTATTGTTAAATTAGCAGAGATTAATTAATTAACATTGTCGGTGAAGTACAAAAGGTAATAGGGCCATAAATATCTAAAGTGTTGGCAAGCAAATTAAGGGTCGTGTGGGTTCAAATCCCCGTTCAGCCATTGTGAGCACATGCTTTATAATATGGTGTAGCTTAGCTTGAGGTGTTAAAATGGTTATTATTAATTGTTTGGCCGTGAATTATGTGGTTATTTGGTTAAATTGTTTATTGCTAATAGTTTGACTTTTGACTAATACAAATAATCCTTCACAACCGACGGCTTTCCCATGCCCGTTACAAATAACGGAAATTGCTATAATTCACATACTTCCCTGATAAATTGGTCATTGCAATATAATCTATACTAATAGTAAGGCTGAAGAGTGTTTCTTGAAAGTGCTAATCTTTGGAATTGCCAGGCGGATTTGATAAAATCTTTGTGCATTTGATAGTTTTCTAGATAATTTCCTCTTGAGGAAAGCTAAAGGCTATTTAATATTAAACATTCTTAAAACTTGCAAAGACGCTAATAAATGTCTTGGTTTCATCATTAGATTATCATCTCAGCTTAAGAACTCTCAAGTTATAAAACAAATATACAATGCCTATGTCCGTAGTAAATTAGAATATAATTTATTATTATCTAATATTAGTAAATAAGATAGATAGTCCCGTTCTACGAGAGTCAATAATTTTTATGTTCCTGACCAGTATATGCGTGGCGTTGTAAGACGACATATATTCCTCTGCTACCCGTCTACATGGCGTGCTCCCCGAACCAACAACACTCCCACTCCCACTGCACTGTAAGTTATTAAATGACTGTCTAAAATATATTCCTGAGGCAGATTTATGTTTTCACTCTCAATGGACAATCGCTAAACATGTGAATATTTATTTAAATATGAAGAAATTATTGTTTAGTTTCTAATTTTATGTAGGTATAAGGTTGTTTTTGTTTACAAATTTTATGTTATTCCGTTTTTTTTGTATTTTTTTTTTTAGTTTAAGAAGTTTTAATTAAAATTTTAATGTACCTAATTTTGTAGAATTAGCATAGATGTGTATAAGCGATTTGGTGTAAACTGTTCGCTTATATTTGATGAATAAATGAATATGAATATCAAGCTTCGATTCTTAGGAGCCGTGCAAAAAGGATAAAAGTCAGAAAACAAAGTTATAGCGCGTGTGGGCGATAGGATGCGATGCGGTGGGTCGGGGGCCGAAAATTCACGCAGACGAAGTCGCGGGCTGAAGTTCTACACTAAATATTTATTTCCTTCGCATCTAAGATAGCCTATATTAGCCACAGAACACACGGTCGCAAATAATAGCCGTCAAAAACATAAATGGTTGCCGTAGCCAAAATCGGCATGGGAATATAGAGTCTATGCAAATCCTTCTTTCCAATTAATGTAATTTCCACTTATTGAAATATAAATTAAGTTGATTTCAGAATGACAGGAACCATTGAAAAACTCATAAAAATGTTTGAAGTTGTAGCGCAAACTGAACTTTATGTGTGAGTAATAAAGTTTATTTTTCTGAAAACATTTATTTGTTTACATGTTTGGAAATTATATCGCGAATGCAGTTTAGATGGGAACACTAGATCGTTGTTAACAAAAAAAGGAATCCTACCGCTAGCCATCTTCCTCTAGCGTTTTATGAATGAAATAAACCTCTTTATTCCTGGTCATTAGACCCATCTCTAGTTAGCTAAGGATGTTCAATGGGTACGCTTTAAAATGCCTAAGCATTTATTGTCAGATTTATGTTTACCTTCGACCTGTTGAAGATCACTCGAGTTAGTACTAAAAGTCTTTTACGGAGTTATAAATTCACTTTTAAGTTTTATAACTCTAGATTGTTTGCTTCGTCCATTTATTTTTATTGAACGTTATATGTACATATGGATAAGTCGACGATACAGTTGGGCAGTTGGCGCAGAGGCTGAGCGATCGACTGCTGCGCTGCGTGTCGCGGGTTCGATTCCAGCACGGAACAAATATTTGTTTTGCCTACAGGTAGTTGTCCCGGGTCTGGCTGTTTGTGTATGTGAGTTTAAATGTTTGTAAACGCACGCACGATACATGAGTAATTCACAATTTCATTTTTAAATTTTCGTTAGTCAATAGCCGTCTTACTGTGGAATATAGCTCTTTCCAATTGAATTTATTTGAATCATCATCATCGTCATAATTCTCCCGCCCGGCCCTAAGCTACCCGAAACTGTCAAATTTTCCCAATTAACCTAAAACCCTAATGCTTTAGCGATAAAGTCGAAAATCTAATAAAGAAATTTGGCAGATTGTAGTAGCTTGATGTGCTGGTGTCTGTACCTATTGGTCATCGTCTCGGTGGTCACCCCTTTTCTAACCATATCATCATTCACACAGTCCATCCATCGTTTCTTTGGTCGGGCCCTACGCTTATAGCCATCGATATTCATACTCAAAACTTTCCTCGCGACATTTTCGTCCTTACTCCTTCGTATCACATGCCCATACCATCACAACCTGGATTTTTCTGAAATATTTTGTGCAAAAAAAAAAAAGAAAAAAACCTTGAACCTTTTTTCTTTAAACTCCGTTTCGTTTCTAAATCCTTTAACAGCCTCGTTTGCTCCTCAAACGTGACTAAAACGGAGTAACTCTTCGTTTAATTGACTGTTACGAGCGTCGAGGGAAGAACGCCACCTAATGCCTTTTATCTTTACAGAAAACTTTATACTAAAGAGTCTTACATACACATTGCGTAAGACGGAAATGTACACGCCTAATTAGGCCATAATACCTGCCTTACAGCGGAAATCAAGCGGGTTCTATTGATAATTAAATATTTTCTTTTATTAAGTGATTAATGTAGTAAGGTGTGTGTAATATTCTTCCGATTAAATTCATTGAATATTTATAAATATTTATTATTAGTCGTAAATTGAAAATTGACTTAACTAAAGTGAATTAAAGTGACTTGACTTTATTTTGTTTTGTTGAAAATGAGATAATGGCTGAAACTTCAGGAGCAAATAGGTGCTTGATGTTCGCATTTCAAGGTTCAACAAGAAGGTCGAAATAAATATTTGAAGTTTGTTTAGTTTACTAAATAATAAGGCTCATTAAATGACACTAACCGTGACCTCACTTATAATGACTAACGTCTTACATAAAAAAGTACATCTACAATATTGCCATCGCATCACTCATCCCAAAAAAATATTAGTCACTCATATCTGTCAAGGGTAACGTTCAATATACTCGTATATATAAAAAAAGAACAGTAATCACATGTAACCTTGTGATCCTGCAAATGGTTCGACTAATTGTGACAAATGAGGTGTCCTGTCATGTCATGTTTTGTTTTAATCTTAGCAAAAAACAAGTGACGGCCGCCGCCGGTACTTAACTGTACTAATACATTATAATATACTCATATGCATACATAGGCAAAAATGTAATCGAGTTTTTCTAATATAAAAATTGCCTATTGTGTGTGGCTCGGAACCATTTGAGGCTGGTGATGGTGATATGATAATGAGACTTTTTATCGAGACCGATTGTAGAATACGGATATGGTGGTATACATGTCGCAGCCAACTGTTTTAATTAGCCGTTTAATTAGCCAGTTAACCGCCTAGCCTTTTAACTAAACGGCGGCCGTTCAGCTAACGGCCTGAATGATATTCAATAAATTATAGTTTGTGACCAACCATGCGCGAGCCGAATTGGTGGCAGTAACTAAGCCAGGGCACCCCGACCAAATGGGTTAGGTTAGAACTGTGATCAACCGCGTGCGAGCTGAGAGAGCGAAGCGAGGAGCGAGGAACACTAAACTTCCAAAAGCCAGGCGGTTGACTAAACGGCTAATTTAACCAGTTGCCTGCGATATACATACAACCTTGGAACGCTGGTAATTCAAACAGTACGAAGAATGATTATACAATTTGCATCCGTAGGCAGATTTGCGACATTAAAAGTAGCCAGTCAGAAACATTGCAGCTGACAGGTAATAAAAAAACATCATTATTAAATATAATATAGCAAATTGATATAATATATCCATGCATAGCGTGACGTGAAACCATAAAATAAACGAGCAAATGCGGTTCTTAGCACCGTTTAAATGACTTAAATATCATAAAATTACACCAAAGTATATAAATAATAAATATTCATTAAGCGCGTCTGAATCTACAATTTGTAATGGACACCATAATAACATATTTAGTTGAGACTAACATCTGACTAATAGGCGACTTAACGGTTGATCACAAAAAGGTGTTGTTGATCATGTCAGATTTCACAGTAATATTGTGACGGGTAACATCGCGGAGTGTTTGGTTTCGCGCGTTAATGTTACATGGACGCGTCATGTCAATGTCAGCCGAATGAGCGGAAAAAAGCGACAAAAAACTTAAGTAGTTAGGACAGGAGTCAGTGCACCCTATTGATAGTAATGTGGAGCTAGAATGTGCGCCGAATCATCCGCGTTCAAGCTAAATATCTGCGCACGACATTTCCGAAGGCGATCTAAAATATACAGACGGTTTTGCATTAAAAAATAACAAGCGTGAATTGTGCCGTCCTTCAAATCAAATGAAGCGCTGATAATTGTTGCGACGTTAAAGTAACAGCTACAAGTTACATGCAACTTGTAGCGTAGCATTGCCCGTAGCACATCAGAGCAGCGTAGCAATACTTGTAACACTGATGTGCTCCGCTATACCGATGTGTAGCGGATAGCGGAGCAATGTCCGTAGCGTACAGTGTAGCAGCGTAGCAGACAGTGTAGCGGCGTAGCGAACAGTGTAGCAGCGTGGCGTGGAGCATTACTGTAATATATCGTGTAGCAATAATGTCCTCTGTAGTGTAAATATTACTGTTTTATACCATAAGCGTAGCGAGTATCAAAACGAAGTTTTTTTTTTAATGTTCTTTAATTAAGATTTTACACGGCTAGTCCGAATCGGAGTCACGCATCCAATGAACACTCGTAGTAGGCACTGCTCTACTGAACTGAAACAAAGTGTAAAAGAAAATCTCACATTATGCAGATTGTCGGCACGCAATAACCGAATAGATAATGTATATCTTTTGAAAGTACAAGTGACAAGAACCAGCAAATTGATACTCTACAAAAAGCAGTATTCATCAACACAGGGAAATGATAAATGTTTCACCGTGGAGATACTTTGTCCAAGTGTCAAAAGAGTAATGCGAGTATAACATAAATAAATGTCGGTTATATTATTAGGATATCAATGTACAAATGCATTTTATATTGTAAATAATTGCATGACGCCCTTATTAATGTTTATAAAGCGAATAAGGAACATATATCTGTGTTCCGAGAATTAAAATACGCCGAACAAAAACTGGCTGAAGGGATAATAAATGGCGTCCACTTGCAGCACCCCGGGCTCGCGTCACCAATAAAACGAACGAGAGGAAACAACTAGCCGAGAGTTGCCGGGAAAAAACCACCGACAAGACATGTGAATAGTGATTGGCGAGATATGAAGATATTAGAGATGCGATCTACTTTAGATTGGATCGCGATTGACTATTAATTTGTTTATGTCGGACGCAGCGCTGCGCGAAATCAGCAAAAAATCTGAAAGCGTCAAAATTTAATGTCGATTCATCATGTAAATGAACCGACAAACAATGGGCCGTTGAAGAGATATATATTTTATAGAAACGTGTATTTTTTTAGCGTGATTAGGTCCTCCAACGAGCCGTGACGTAACAAATTAGCTCCCAACTTGATTAACTAGTTATTTGACTTTTTTTGTGAATGTAGAAAGTGTGATATTATTATTAAACAAGATTTTAGATCACTTAGTTACGTTAGCAGATAATTCGTTCAAATGTTTTCATGTTTGAAATTCTCATCCTCGTTTTGCCTAGATTTTAACATCGTATAATTATGCATTTTAAAATGTAAGTATAACTTAGCATTAAATTATCGTAAAGATTAGTTTCTAGACCACTTCACCAAAATAGTTTTGGCTGCGGTTTTAGCTTTAAGTTGTAGCCTAACATTCACACTTTCTCGAACCTAGACAAGTTTTATTGCATTACATTTAATTTAATTATTTCCTTCAGACCTAATGCCAATTTATGATTGCTTTCATTTCTGCTTCGCATGACTATAAACTCGTTCGTGGTTGCCAGCTGAATTAAAGTTATGCCCTAAAGGCAGGGTATTATTCTCGGGCGGCGCTGGCGTCTGCATCTAACCCACAAACTATCTCATTACATTTAGATTCCTGCCATGATATTCATGCTCATGTATGCAGTATCTCAGGACTCAGTGCAGACCCGACAAACACTTCTTGGAAGAGAATTCCCGAGTAATCGCGAGATAATGTTACATATGACGTGTACCGTAATTTAATTTTAAACGCACGATGCTTAGGAGCAATTTAGAACAGTTTACAATAATAGAAAGACAGCAAAGATGTTTATAATTCAATAAGGGAGATCGTTTGTTCGGTAATATAAGCAAATTATTGTTTGTTATAGCGTGCCGCTGTATGTTTTTATTACAATGTATATGTATACTCGCACGGAATTCGGTCTTTAGCGGAGGTTCCGTTCACGTGACGGAGGAGAAATCAAATGGAAAGGACGCTGTGTTATCTTCTATGAGTATCTAGATGCTATCTAAGCGGCGTGTTTGGACTTACGTAAGTAATGTATTGTGGCATGATGAATATAAATGGATGACGAATAATCAATCTTTAATTGCTTATGGAAATATTACATATTAATTCATTTATTCTGTAAAAATCTTTAAATATTTTAATTTTAAATATTTGTTGACTTTGATAACTACTTTAATTATTTATTGGACTTGTAGATACATAGTAGTTCTATGTTATTAATAGATTTTGATGTGTGACAAGGTTATGTATAGTTTTTTTTGCGAGAACAAGATGACAAAGATGCATTTTGCCCCACACAACTTTTCCTTAGGTATATATTTTGTACACAATAGCACAATTATCTGTCAGTTGGTTTTTTACTTTATAGTAAAACAATAGAAATGTGTTTATATAACTCGAATATATCACAAGACATATCATCCAATTATATCACATTCAAGACCAGATACTTATTGGCAGACCGTGAACTCAGACAATGCAGTGTTTTCCACAAGAACAAGTGTAGGTACACAATTGTTCAGTAGAAATCATGTCAAAACTCGGATTGTTTTCATTGTACATCAACGAGTTAAGGTAAATAGGACTACAAAGCCAGTATTGTATTGTATTATATTATTATCTAGTTGACATCGCACCTGACATTGATCCGTGTCACGTCACACGCACCGACGCGATTATATCGATACCATCATCAGATAAGTACATCTGTCATGTGCCTCACGCTAATATTAATAATAATGAAAGCGAAATTATATCGCAGCCATCATACTAATGAAGTCTCGGTACAATACACAACACATATCAAATGAAATGGCATTTTTGCAGCGAGTAACATTGAATGTACAGAATGATATCGATATATGCTTCTTTCTTTTTCTCAGTTACGCAACGATGTACTTTCTAAATTATTTCAAGTAATCTTCAGAGTTCAACAACGTTAATGGTCAAAATGTGGTAAAAAATTAACTGACTGACCAGTTCATGTAATATAGTGATGTCATGGTGAGTGCTTTACCTCTTCAACTAAGATGAGATAGAAAGTAAAAGTGGTTGGATTGGGCAGCTGCGGGCATCTCAATAGAATAGATCATAAAAGCTTGTTATGTGTTATCCCACGCGCCCGCGCCGCAGAAAGTGAGAGGACGAGTCAGCTGATAAAATTCATATGATGCGACTTGCGACTTGCGAGTCACATGATCGAAGCTGCAGATGCTGTTATGCGATTTTAATGCCGCCTTCAGACGGTTTAGAAAGTCGCATCTTTAATAGCGATTAGGGATTCTTTAGATGCCGGTTCCTTCGTCTTGTATTTGTATTATCGGTTCCTATGCCTTCAATGCGGATGTCGTTAAATTCTTGAGTAGCTTTAGGATCATCAGTTCTTTGACAAATGTTACATACGAGTACCTACTTTTCAATACTGTTATGGAAACTAATTATTTTATTTCTCAGACGTTTTCTCATTGTCTTTCTAATTAATATAGGCGTGCTGCGCCACGACCATTGCAATTTCGTGGATGGCACCATATTTCCTTTTATAAACCGCATTCTTCTTGTTCCACCGGGTTGTGGAGGTCAGATAAGCAGTCGCTCCATGTAAAATACTGGTATTCCGCTGCACCCGGTTAGACTGGAAGCCGACCCCACCATGGTTGGGAAAAGGCTAGACAGATGATGATTCTTCTTGTTCCGCTGTCTAATGAAATAAGAGTTCTATTGTACTTGACTTGAAAGTTGTTCTAACCTAACTACATCCTACAAAGCAGAGCAGTACAGACTATAAGACGTGTGTAGATCCTACTATTTGGAAAGCGATGCAAATCATTCAATTATACCCATCCACAGTTTCATTACCGATTTCACATAGCTTTTGCATGTCAAACTTTTACGTGCTTTCATGCATCTGTGTAATAATTAATCATAGATATTAATTTAAACAATTAATTGGCCATTCATGTTTTAATAGGCATGAAATTTTATTGACAGTACTATCATTGTTGTTTGTTTAGCTGCTCGTTTGGTTTCTTGTCTGAAGAAATCAGAATCATTTTTAAGTGAACGGAGATAACGACGTACTTAATTTTATTTCCGTTTTTAGCGTCTGCTTGTGAAGCCTCACAAGCAGACGCTGTATTGAATAAAAATAATAATTATATCCTCCTTACCGAATTTCGGTTCCAGCGGCCAATCTCAATGGTGATAAGCTATGTACATAGGTGCACACTGCACCCCCTCTTCCTTCACTCTCATGGTCCCATGGGATGGCAATCCGACACGGTCGGGGCGGGATCAAGTGCAGGACCAACGGTTTTAAGTGCTTTCCGAGGCTCAAGGGTCTGTCTTCCAAACTCGGGCTTTTACTGAGAAGTCCCTAATGGATAAATTACTTTGCCCGACCTGGGAATCTGGACGAGGACCACAGCGTGTGAAATTCAATTTATTTATGTTTTTTTTTTTATAATTTGCAATCAGTTTCAGGTTGTATGTTGAACAAAATATGAGCGACCGTAACAAGTATGTATTTGAAAAATTGTAATCATTAAAATCGTCAATATGACCCCCTAAGTTCATATAGCCCTATTGAATAACTATTTCGAAATAGTTATTCGCCGGCGACCTCTGCTGCTTCCCCCTTAAGACGATATAATTAAGTCGTCATGCCAGCGTTGTTTACTGAAGTTATTTACTGGGGAACATTACAATGGGGTTTATTGACCGTTGGGTATTGGATACCTAGTTTACAGCTTCTAGACAAATGGCGGATGGGCGTATGTTCCACGTCGAACAAACGTAAAACGATTACCGTGATCCGTCAGTACAGTTGGATAGATTAAAATTGCTTATAGTTCATACCGTTAGCGATGGGCAGGAGATAAGTATGATTATTATTATTCTATGATTATTTAAATTGTATTGTGTATAACCGTATCTAAACATAAGATTAACTTAAAATTGTAAGCCATATCATAATTATGATAAATCTCCCAACTCTATCCACATACTTAATGAGATAATCATATGAATCGTCCTTTAATTAATT
The DNA here is from genome assembly GCA_949629185.1 of Apamea crenata. Lineage (NCBI taxonomy): Eukaryota > Metazoa > Arthropoda > Insecta > Lepidoptera > Noctuidae > Apamea > Apamea crenata. The sequence continues at coordinate 7,085,231 of OX451368.1, read as the reverse complement.
TCACATTCCGCAAAGCACCAGCTCAATGACCTCTTTAGTAAACATTCCGTAGAAAAATCTAATTTGGTTAAATAACGACACGTTTGCCAAATTACTGAAGTACCGTAATGCGGCAATTAAAAAGGTAATTTAAAAAACGGATGTTTTAAGCATCATATTGTACCATTAATAGGTGTGAATATACAAAATCGTAAATCCGTTTCACAATTAGAATTGTAAATTATGGAGTCGATTCAAGTTTCGGCGATTTTTTTATTTGTAACTAGCTGACCCAGCAGACGGTTCAAATTTCAATAATTCATGCAAAAAAAGACCTTCAGTTTCTCCCAAATTGGAAGATTTTCCGGGAAACTTTTAAAACAAAAATAACCTAATCGGTCCTGTCGTTCTCAAGTGATGCGCTTACCAACGATCAGCATTTCATTTTTATTTATAGATATACATTTAATTAATATTGACAAATCTAACGAGGGGCATATCTCGTAAAAGAACGTTCATCTCTCAAAAATGTAGATTTTTGACAAGTTTTTGACATTGATTGTCGCTGAGTTGAGATAGCGACTAGATTTTGAATGTTTTTTAATTGCGAGAATTGGTATCCGATTAGAAGATTAATGTCATAGAATAATTGTAAAAAAAATTAGTAGATTTAGATTATGGAGATGTTTTACGATTTTGTGAGTTTAAAATAATGTTTTATCTCAGTAAAAAGCAATAGGAAACAAATCTTTATTAAAAGAAACGGTATTATAATGATTAAGTGCCATTAAATTCCTTAACAATAATCATAAACGTAATTGAATCTTAATGTCAAAAGCCTTTTACTCTGTTTGCCCCTACACAAAGGCGTGATTAATGAACGATCGCTAATTACTGTGGCCGCGATGCGCGAGCGCAGGCCGACAAAGGCGGGCTCACCGCGGGGGCACATTGCTGTTGTCATCCCGGATAACTTGTGGATACGTCCTGCATAACACCATCGTCTATTTTATGCTTGGTTCGTTTCCGTCATATCTATGAGTATGAAGTACTAGTTTTTGCCTGCGGCGGCGGTCTTGCTTGCCTAGAATTCAATAAATGCACCATGTTTTAATATGTAGTGTAATATGTAACCAGTAGTCGCAAGCGCTAGTGCTGACCAGGGGGGGTCCTCGATTGGATCGATGTGATGTTATGTTATTTTTATAAAATATTGAATTATTTATAAAAAAAAAACGACCTGACTTGTGGTCTAAGAAATATAATAAAAAGTATCACGCCAAAATCTTTGACGTTTTCATTTTTGAGAAAGCAGCTAGTGTCAGCCGGTGTCTCCGATATTAGAATATTAGATATTATAATAACAGCTGAAAGTTCTTCCGTCTTCATACCTAAACTTTTCAATCTAAAAAACCGCAAATGTTAATTTTGGATTTCATCATCATTCATCATAAGCTTTTGTGAAAGGAGTTCAGCGGGGGGATTGCGTTACACTAACAGTAGTAATGCCTTTCATTTTGACAGTTCTATAGTTACAAAATATGACTATTAGAAATTGCATAACGGTATCCATTTCATCCCGAGTCACTTCATATTAATTTTATTGCTTTTCAAGTTTATTACTATATTTGTCGTTGCTCTTGGCCTTGCGTGTTGGAGCTGTTTTATTAATGAGGAAGTACTCTTCGGTATCATACCTACTATTGAACAGATTACATTTCCTGCCAGGAATTAATGTTGCCGAAGCAGCTTCGGGCACCTTGATGGGTTCAGCTTCCTTATAGTGTGCTTTGATCACCATTATTTGGCAAAGCTCTTCATGATACCAGTAGATTTTAATTTACGTAAAATACTGCACCTTTTGTGCAGTCTTTTAGTAGTTTTTTTACCATAAAATATAAGTTGTAGATTTTAAAGACAGCAAAAAATACGTCGTTAGTCTGATAATTATACCCAAAATTGCCAAATTAATAACTAACGTACATGAGAATATGCATAATTATATATTTTTTTAATTTACTTAATGTCATCGTCTAAAACGGCGGAAATTATGCTGTCTTATTAAGCAAATAAATGACTACAATAAAATAAACAGCAACATTTTGCAAGCTTTTTAATGCATCCGTTCTTAATATTAAAACAAACATTTTTGTTAATCTATCGAGCATATGAGTTATTATAGCCTATCGAGTATATAATTTATGATGTTGTACTCCAAATTCATATATATTGGGAGTAGTACATTAATCTCTAGTTACCGCTAGTTCTAATGATAAGACATGAAGTGGAGGCCGCTGGCCGTGGATAATGATTCTCGTCCTGTAATCTTGTGAAGGCTATTGTGGGCTATTGTTGCTACACTTGCTACCTACGTAGATATAGAACATGTCAACTAGTTATGTATTTCTTTGGTAGGTATGGAATTGTGTGATTTGTCTTGTAGTTGTAGATCAAGAGACGATTCATAATACAAAGGTATAGACAGGCAATATTGTATGGGCTGGTATGGTGCTACTGGGGAGTTGGTTGCGCCACTTCTTCCTAGCGATAGCACTGGTGAAGGGCGGGCGTTTTTGGGGGACTGTCTTTTGTAATTTTGACGTTCGAAAAGTGCTGATTAATTAAGTGCTTAATTTGAATAAATTACTTTTAATTTTAGTGCTTTCGGGTTCTTTATTGCATATTAGTAAGCTTACTTTATAGCAAGTCGTAATACTATAATATAATGTACTAGCTTTTGCCTGGAATCGATGTCGGAAAATATCCCACGTACTACCGGGATTAAAAGTACCCTATGATTTAATACAGGTAAACAATGTATTCATTCTTTTAAACTCTATGGTTTACACGGCGCACGCTTGTAAAGCTCCGACATCTTCAACAATTATCGTCATAGTTCATCCAATTTACACACAACCTTTAATGAATTACTTATACACTTAACCTTCGTCATGAATCACTGCGTCCATTGGTGAAAATCCGTTCGGTAGTTTTTGAGTTTATCGCGTTCGACAGACAGTCACACGCGGCGGGGGGACTTTGTTTTAAAATATGTAGTGGTAAATAACTTTTACCAGCAAATTCATAAATAATTAATTCATAGTCTCTTAGCTCTCACTTCATAATTTAATTTATTTAGAAGTTTGGGCTGTCGCTCGTGTTCAGTCATTCTTTCAGACACTCAGTCACGGTATACTGGTACCCAGTTGCATCCGGTTAGCTGGAAGCCGACCCTAACATATTTAGTTGGGAAAAGGCTAGGCAGATGATGACTCAGTCACGGCGTAGCAGAGTGAGTTTAAAGTTGTACACAATTTACAACATTTGAATAGTAATTATTTACCTGCCCATGTCTACAGACATAAGCGTTGATTGCGCTGATTACTACATGTACCTACAGGGGGTCTACTCCGAAGTGCAAAGTGCGAATGTTCAGATCGGACAGACACATGGCCGAACCGAATATTATTGAAAAATGCGAAAAAAGTTCGGATCGGCTCAGTTAGGTCGGGACCATAGTCAATATTCGAAAGAGTGTAGGAGTGTAGGATCGGAACCGACCGAACTAAACAGTAACTTCGTAGCAGGAAACGGCCGAACATTCGGCCGATACTACTTCGGAGGAGACCCCCAGGTATCAAGTCTAATATAATAAAGATATAATCGAGTCTAACAAGCCCTAAGCCTATTCTTCAGATAAGGCTAAGACAGAACTCCGAGCAATTTTAATTGCCCCAGTCGATGAGAGCTATGTTGCGCTAAGTGAGATAAAGCTATGTCTAAGACGTTTAATTGCTTCAATTATTAGCTGGGATAGTGTCGAAGCTATGGGAAAAGTATTTACCTGAGGTGTGGTGTTATTAAAGTAATTTAGATAGACAGATAAATACATTATGCAGCACCTTTATTACTGGGTGCAATAAATAATTTTCTTTGCGGAAACAACCTGCGAAAGCACTGCAGAAACACTTAAAACATAGCGATATGCTATGGATAAAATATGTCTATACTAGCTGCGCCCCGCGGTTTCACCCGCATAAGTTTCGATCCCGTGGGAATATCGGGATAAAAAGTGTCCTATATGTTAATCGTGGTTATAAACCATCTGTGAGCCAAATTTCATCCAAATCCGTTCAGTAGTTTTTGCGTGAAAGAGTAACAAACATCCATCCATCCATCCATACAAACTTTCACGTTTATAATATTAGTAGGACAAGCAGGATAAATCTCCATTAGCACCGTGGGTACACTTCTTATGGGTACCATATTTAGGGCACTCAACAAACGTTACCCGCCATATTACCGTAACTCATAAGCTACAATACTTAGTAGGTAGTTAGCTACAACTAAGCCGACTCTGTTAGTTAGCTAAGTACTAACATTACCGAATTAACTGCGACTGAACGGTTGTGAACTAAGGAGCTAATGAACCATGTTCAGTTACTGGTCTATGTAGTTTACATGCTGTGACGTGTCCTGGTAAATTGAATGATTGTAGGCTGTGAACCACTTGCTATATTTAATCATGTATTTGCCCGTTTACCTACTTAATTATTTTATTGTGCGATTTACTTTAAACATCATGCTTATGACTTATTTCATAAAAATAGGTTTATTTAATTTTATGGCCCATAATTTCTGCATAGTGAAGATGAAGTGAAGATGGATATTTTTGCTCAAATAATCTCCATAGTTAAACACCTTTTGCTTTTTCCATCAAACATCTACTTAAGTCAAGTTACGTCCAGTGCACCTTGGGCAATGAGTTCTGCTATATAATTACTTTTCTAAATGGGTAATCTTTCAGCACAAGCATCTTTAAGGTCATTATGCTCAACAGGAAAGCAAAATAACCCTTAACTAATTGACTTATGAATTCAATATGAAGGCTTTTTCACATAAACCCCTTTATTCATAAACGTTGCTTAAAGTTAAGCAGTGATTAGCGACTGTTTAACCATACATTTTTGACGTTTAATCGTTACTTAACTTTAGTCATCGTTTATGAATAAACCCCATGTCTACGTTTCATTCTATATTAGTAGCTCTATACTTATATTATCTCCATAGATATTATCTAATACGCGACGACAGCAAACTAAGCCGTTAATCATTTATCTCAGCAAAATAACTTCCAAACCTACGCAGTTTATAATGTGCCTTAATATTAAACTAAAGTTGGCTACCGTTTGTAATTCATAGCTTACAGAACATGACACGGGGAGCAGATTACCATAATCAAACCAGCCGGGATGCTTATCGCTGCATTAAGTTATTAGTAAACATGAGGATGTTCCTGCTTACCCATCTAGTAAAATATATCCTTTAGCGACGTGAGATGTTAATGTAAAGTTCTTTATTTATATGGCATTAAGGAAATGGGACTGGCTGGGTTGTCGATAACGCTGCGGGTGTTTAGCGTGACTACGTCTCATAATTTACAACGCGTTATGATTTTGTTTAATACATTATATGTAGCTGAAGTCTTCATCATCCTCCTGCCAGTTTATTTAGAGTCGGTGCCCTTTTGTTCTTTCTTCACAGTCTCATCTAAATAACTAGCTAAAGTCATACAGAACTCACACTACACTACACTCTCACTCACTCACTACTGACCACTACTACTACTCACTCTCACTCTCTACTGATACTCACATACAGGATGTCGGTAATTAATGGATAACCTCATTGTACTTATCATTATATGGTCAACTTTTACTACGGGAACAAACATGAAATCGCGAAAAAAAATCAGGTGTTCCCTACATTTATGTTCGCATAACTCGTCAAAATGTAGGAAACAGCTGATTCTTATTTCGCGATTTCAGGTTTCGTCCCATAGTAATAGTTGTTCATAATGATGAGTACAATGGCCCCTTGAGAGGTTATCCATTAATTACCGGACACCTTGTATATAGATCATTTCTCTATATGTTCTTTCTTATCAGTCTCATCTAGTAATCCAGCTAACACATTGATATAAAGCTTGCTCATAAATATTCCATGTTACACACATAGTTTCCTAAAAACACCCCATGATAGACAGGACCATTTTCCTAACACAAACTTTTTGGTCAAACAAACTTGCTGTTTGCAGCGATAACACGACAATGTTTATATAACAATAAATCATCTCAGATTCTCGACTGAGATCACTGAGAACAGACGATCTATTCTGCCGAGTGACAGAAAATGGGACTACAGATTATGCGAGATGGTCAGCAGCCTGCAGAAGCATTCTCTTTGTGTCATGGATGACAGATGGCCTCTTTGAGATAACTTATGTAAATCTCTTCCGGATAGTACTGTGGTTGCCGTGATAGTATTTTATCCTTTTACTATCGTCCCAAAAATAATAGATTTTGAGTGGATGATATAATTTACCACTAACCTTTAAATAGAGTGTTGAGTGGATGATATAATTTACCACTAACATTTAAATGATTATGACCTGTTTATCTAGTTACGTGCATTTATATAATGACATTCTAATCAGTGATGTGGCAAAAAAGAATGTACATACTTTCATACATTTGAGCACTTGTCCCATCCGAGTAGAGCTAGCAACGGGCGGGGATCGAACAGCGAGTGCGCAACAGCGACTAGCGATTACTCGCTGTTATGGGTATGTACAACAAGCGTGAGTCTCTCAGCGAGTGTCGCTGAGCGAGTACTTTCTTTGATAACTCATGTCGCTGCGACAAACGAGTACCCGCCGCCCGCCGGCGTTGTTAACTGTTAGTGATCGACTATTAATATATGTATCTCTCTTATTTCCACGGAACCTACAATCTTTAGTACGTTCCTTGAGCGAGCAAGTCGTTGATAGGTAGTCGCGTCCTCGTCGGCGCGCGGCGGTGGGACAGGTGCCTTAAGTGGGTAGTAAGAAGAAGCACCCAGATAGCTCGGTTGGCACTAAAGTCCTATTCTCAACACTTCGCCACGATTTCTCGTGATGTTTACTGTGCTAAGCTCTGTTCACATTGGTAGAGTTAACAAGGACATATATACGGAATATAATTTCACGCCTTAAAATCAAGATGGCTGACAACTCTCAAAGTATCCTACATATTACAATGAAAAATAGAATTGCACAATAATTTGGAATCCTAAAACATAGGTATCCTCATATATGCAGCGGTGGCCCAGTGGTAATGGCCGCGATTTACGAGTTGTTGGTCCTAGGTTCGAGCGCTTTACCTTTGTGTAAATTATTTCATCGGCACTTTTCTCACAAAGGTGAAGGAAAACATCGTAAGGAAACCGGCACGTCCCAGAACCAAACATTCGACCCGCACCGGGCCACTCCCTCTCACCGAGAGGAGGCTTGTGCCCCAGCAGTGGGAATATTTTAGGCTGATTATGCTACTCCTAATATGAATTACTACTTAGGTTCTATAATTTTGGATTAGTTACTGTAATCGGAGCATTCATCTACAAGACAAATCTTTTAAATTAGACTAGGAATTTTTAGCAGGTTCAGTACCTGCTAAACATTCCTAGTTTCATTCTAATCATCCATCCAATGGAAAATAACTAACAAAATAAAAATTAAAAATAAGATAAAATTATTCTAAGATAACTTAACCCATTAGAACATACCTACAAGAAATGCAAGAAATAAAAGGCTATTAATTTTTTATTTATTACTGAAACTTCCTTATTGGTTAAGTATTCTACTTTCAAGCTTCAGTACAGTAGCAAAATGTGAGTAAAAAAGCCGAGTTCACATCAATATACATTACCATTATGGCACTGTATACCATTGTGAACTTGTCTTTACTCTCGCATGCCCCTCGTTAGAGACCATTTAAGTACAATAAAACGATTATTACGGCCGTTAGGTGTATCTTTAACCTTCTGCTCTGCTTCCACCATTTATGGACGAGGACGAGGATGAGGGTACTTTTATATGGGCTTGCATTGTTTGTTTATTATTCCTTGCCTTCTTTTTCAACGATGTTATTTAAACTGGATCTGTAGGAATATTTGTGTTAAGATTAGAGAGAAAACATTTTGAGTGTGCCGTGGTATAATATAATCTAACATAACGCTAGTGTCCCCTGATGGCGTAGGTAGGTGTTACAGGGGCGAGCTAATTGACATAAGCTGTCCCAAATCCGAAAGCCAGATTGTCATTCAGAATTTTCCAAGGGAAAAACTTAGTAAGGCTCTTTGTACACGGCACGGTTTAATTACGGTAAGGCGTATTAACCGCGCCGCTGAAAAAACGTGTCCGTGTATAGTCACGAGCAAAAGTACACTCGGCTTTATTCAAAAGCGATTTACTCGAACATAGCATTTTCGAGCCCATAGGTTTATGTAATGTGTCGTATTTCAACGTTCCATTAGTTATTTCACGAAAAAATTGCAGTTGAAAGTCGCCTAGTGTTGACATATTGGTGTTCGTGACTGTACAAGCTTCCATGGTGTATACAACACTGACGACCGGGCCTACAGAAACCGTAGTTTTTCACGGCAAGAAAAACGTGTGCGTACAAAGGACCTATTACTTTCCCCGATGCCACCAGAACCCGTGCATGCTTACAAATACTGCTACACCAGAAGGTAGTCTGATGCATGGCAATGGTTCTTTTCCGTATACATATAATATGACTAAATCATTATAAGTAAGAGAGAATTCCGTATTTTTAAAAACCTCATGACATTGATTGTCTGGATTGACTCGAGAATAACATTCGCGATTCACGCTCGCAGCTGCCCTGAAAGTCTCATACCACAACAAACAATTAAAGTCGGAGTTGCATGCAAAGGTACAGACGCCAGCAGGTCAAGCTATCCGAAACTGTCAAATTTTCCCAATCAACCTTGAACCTTGATGCTTTAACAATAAAGTTAAAAATCTATTAAAGAAATTTGACAGATTGTAGTAGCTTGATGTGCTGGCGTCTGTACATACGATTTCATTATTCTGCTTATTTTATAGATTCAGAAGAATAATAAAATAATAATGAAACTGCAGTAGTTAGATTGTCTAACACGCTCTGTGTTAATTGTATCATTAACTTTGCAACATTATACGATTCTTCCTACCATTTGCCAACCCATCAATATAAGTGACAATGCAACACATTTGCCAGTATATAATGGTATTTGATATCAGAAAGCGCATCTCGCCATGGAAAGCTGCTGCAACCCGTTAGTGGACCGGCTGCACCCAGCTTTCCAATCGCGCCTCCAGCCAGATTTAGTTTAAGCCTGCCACGCATTTATCAGAGCTTTCTACATCCACGCCTACTTTATGTGCCCTAATCTCCTCAGATAGGTGCTAAATTATTTCACTTTATTGCTGAACACTAACACATTAGTGCCTGATACGGAAAGCAGATGCACCTCCTTCAATATTTAGCTTTAAAGCGCTGAAATTCTTTTTTAGCGAACAACAACATTTTGTAGGAAAACAGAAATGACATTTTCCTTTCTCGGTTATCGTAAAAAATGAGGCACAGTGTCTTCTTTAATAATAATATAATGTCGTTACGACATGATGACCTGGTTCACAAAAAACGGTGTAAATTTTTTGACATTAAACCGATTGGGGTAATGATCGCAAGTCATTGCGTGTTACGGTAAAAAAATAACAAGATTTTGGCTTACAACTGAGAAAAAAAGTCATCAATGGTGACAAAAAAATTACCGGCATTAAACGGAATTGTGGGGAAAGAGGCTGTATCGTGTCGTGGGCCAGATTTCTTTAACACTTTATGTTTATACTTGAAATGGCATGTAGTAAACTCAGGGTTATGGAAACGTTAAAGAAATCTGATTACTGAAGTATTTGGGATCAATACTCTCGTGAATCAGGATTACGAGGACGTAACATGTAAGTACCTTCAGCAAATAATTCTCTTAATGATTACTGATATTGACGTTCGCATTTCTGCCTCAATAGCGTTTAAATAGTAAAACTGAGATCTTAATCATAATTAACGATTGCTATTTGTAATCTAAGGTATTGATGATGATAACTTTTACTGGGTAGACGCGCGCATGCGCAACGAACGATTTTACTTTATTTCTAGAATGTTTTAAGTGAGATTCGCTAACCCGAGAAAACTGAGGCCGATGATCTGTTTTTTTGCGCAGCTCGCTCCATGTAGAGTCAATATTACTGAGCGATTGGTCGCGCACCAGGATTGTCGAAGAAGTAATTCAATTGTAACTTTTTATCGCCTTTTTCCAGCTATAATAATTTTAAATTTATTCTCTGCGGGTAGTCTGATAGGTTGGCGTCTGGCGGTCGAGAGCTATGGTTTAAGACATTTATTACTCAAAAACAGAATACAATTTATTCACTTAGAATGAGAAACACTGGTCTCAAACGTTCGAACGAGTATCGGAATTGATTGAAGTTAAAAGTGGGTACAATATTGTTAGTCATTGGCGTATCATTCTGTTAGTAAAATAACTAGAGCTCTTGAGTTCAGACTCCATACTCCGTATTGACGTGAAACAACTGCTAATTGCGTTCTACTTTAGCTCATATTAGCTATTAACCCCTTCACCATCTAATAAAGGGTTAACAGCTTATATATAACCCACGTCGTTAAGGTTGGCTTCCTGTAAAACCAGTTACGGCTCAATATACCTGTCAGAATTTTATAAGCAGCTGTTGCCATGCGACCTTTAACTTACGCTAGCCATACTTTTCCGTAAGTCCAAAATATGTGTGGGAATTTGAACACAAACATTGCATAAATCTATGATTTATTACTGTCTAATACGGCATACTTTCGAATGAGTCGAGCTACAACCTGTATTCCAATAAAAATATGTAATAGGTAGGCATGAAGATGACTAATAAAAAATGATGTAATAAACCACATCGATAGTTCAATATATAAAAATGATTTTGATTTATAAGATGGGCCTTTCGCGGCTACGAAACGATACTTTCCGATACGTGCGGGGAGATCGATGCTCTTGCGCCGCCTGTGAAAGTTATTTATAGGTTAATATAACAAGAACCTACTGATGCGTTTTAGTAGGTAGACGTAATTGATGAAGCACTGCTCATTGTATTTATGCGGTGCCTGGATTTGGATCAGTGCGTACCAATGATGTTTATAAATCAAGGAAATTACAATGATTTTGTAAGTATGTAGGTGAGCAGACGCTTGCTTAGTATTGTTTGTACTTTACAGACAAATATTTTATTTACTCGTATTTATTAATAACCAACTTACAGTAACGGTTTGCACCACACATACAAGTTTGTATGTGCAGTAGTAGAATGCGGAACTGCTGTTAAAGGAGAGGATGGCTCGTTACTGTGGTTGCTGTTGGTTTCAGTTAACACATACTTGTGATTGTCGAAAATCCGTGTATGACCTACACTTGTAAAGTCAAGGAAATGAATTGTTAAACAAATTGATTACCAACTTAAATTCTCCGTACCTAGGTATATCGAAATCACAACTATCATTCTTTGACACACGGCAAATTGGCCTAGTTTACCAATTTGCTACTCAACATCAACTAATTTTCCTGATTGTACAATGACAAAGTAAAAGGTGAGCTATTGGCTTCAGATTAATGTTGCAATAGGATCTTACTTACTCTTCCCTACAAGGGTCAAATTCAATGATTTCCGGTCATAATGGTAAATGACCTATTGATTAGTTCATCACGAAAGCGAGGTATCCTCTTCTCATACGTCATGCTCTGATATTATGTAAGTGCTAAAAGCATAGCAACCTAGTAATAAATTAAAAAGAGAGGTTTTTATCTCTCTAGGAACTTTGAATTCTGTAGGTAAGTAGGTAAATGTTTGTTTCAGTAGTTATACAAATAGGTAGTCAGGGAGCCTGCTGATTTGCCAAAAAAAAAATTGACAATATTTCATTATACAAACAAATTTTAGCAACCTTTTTTTATACCAATGCAAATTCGCGTCGACTTGAGAACCTCCTCCGTTTTTTTTCGTCGGTTAAAAATGAAAAAACGGGGACTGTGGGCAATAATTTTTACTTATTTTATTCAATTATATTAACGGGGACAGTGTACGGGGACAACGGGAAGTATTTTTAAATATTTTATTGAAGTGCCGCTGTCCCCGTAGGACGGGGACACGGCGTACGGGGACAACGGGAATAAACGATATTTTTTACCAATGGAATGATTTTAGTACGCACATTTTCATTTGGCCAAATTTTTACTCGGCAGAATATTACCAAGGATCACAAGCGAAATAATGAATATGTTGAAATATGCACATGTTTTTGATATGACTGCGACATCAAGATGCAATTCGCGTGTTATGTCAATCAAGCTTGGCATTTATTTGGTCTTTAATCAAATGATTTATAAATTACAGCAAACAATCTTTAGCCAGTAAAAATTTAGTCAAATAATTTGTTATGAAAAAAAATATAAAGACAAAAATAAGATTTATTGGGAATGATATAATACCTACTTACTTTAAAAAAACATTAGGTTTCAAAAATTCGCAATGAATGTGCGCAATATTGAAGGAGTCATGGGGGGCTATGAAGAAATGCTGCACTTGTTCGATGTCCACCGCGCACAGGATGGATGGAAAGCAGCACAGATTTTTTGCACCATTGGTGTAATTGCTGTATGGCGTTCCAGTGTGAGGATAAATAAATAATAAAAAAAAACACTTTTATTTAATGTCATTTGCGTACTTCTTTCTAAGTTTACATGCTTGAATTTGTTTGAACGACGAACGAAAAACGAACTACTACCAAAGCTGTAGGTTAGGTTAGAATCCATTTTAATATTATATAACATTACTTAATTGCTTTGTATAGTTTATAATTTTCACAGAGTTTAGTGAAATTTGCAGCGTAACAAGCTTAGGTATATATTTTTTAAATCGAAACAACTAGGTTAGGTTAGAACTGTGACCACACAACAGAAACATATTTTTTAATGTAAAATCAAACCAACAAAACACAGTAATTTAATTTGTACCTATATCTACCTATTTTGTGCAACTGACATAAAGATGCAAATCTTTTGTCATTGACTAAGCAATTGACTGAATTTAAATGGTAAATTGAAAACTGACAATACTAAATATTTGGCTTATTTTATTTTGGGTAAAATATGTTATACCAACTGAAATATTTGACTACATTAAAATTGGTAAAAGTATTAGTTGGTAAGCAAGTTATTGTTTAAACGTTCACTTGCAAATAATTGTAACGCAAACCTAATGTTTGTAGGTTTGCGTTACAATTATTTGTGAAGAGTTTATTTGCTAAGTAATAATTTGGCAAATGAAATTATGCGGAAAATTGTTTGGGAAGTGATAATTTGTCAATTTTTTTTTTTATGAATCAAGGGCGACCCAGGTAGTCATGAAAGTCAAATCTTGTGACACATTTGGGTCCTGCAGACAACTTTCCCTAGACGCGCCATTGCGAACTGACACGTAGGTACCTACTGACCACAGCCTATTGGAATTCAGCATTCTGCATGTGGTTTTGAGAGACGATCTCGTTCGCTCAACTTTCTTGTTATAACAATATCAAGCCTCAGCGGAGAAAACCAATCTAGGTGTTTCTTTAACCCACTGATATTTACAATAAGTGTGCACTGCATGTGGATTTGTTTCATTTCGGAGATATTTATCTCTTTTCTTTCTCCCGCGACTTCGTTTGCGCGTAAGATACACAATATACTAAAATAACAGCCACATTTATAAAACTCTCTCGCCCGCTTGCTTAATTAATAATAATAATAATTAACTTGCTTAATTAAGTTGCTTAATTAATACTTCGTTTTCGCCTGGGTCCTAAGGATATGATGTTAAATAGCCTATAACCTTCCTTAAGAATAGCTATCAAGCGCAAAAAGAATTTATTCAAATCCGACAGGTAGTTCTAGAGATTGGGGCGTTCAAACATACAAGCAAACTATTAGGATAGACTAGAATATATTTATTTGCTTTAAAACATGGTACATTAAGGTCTTATAAATAAGGTTATGATCTTACATGTTTCGCCATGGACTGGCATACAAATATTTAAACATGTTAAATGTAACAAGTTTAACACATTCATTTGTTAAAATTAAAATTATAAGGGTTTTGTATCTATTTGAACACTTATACAATTCAGCTTTATTATACCTATATTATAGTAGACATGGATTGGTGTTAAAAAATAATAAAAGAGAATATGTAAAAGAGGACTAGTACATAAATAAAGTGCATTTTAATACTCCGTGTTTGTAGGTTTATCGGTTTATTTTATTTATTTCGATGGCCGTGATACCGGATTTGTGCCAAGTTTAGAAACAAGATTTTATGTAGATAATTAAACTTATGACTGCTTTTGTTTAGTAACCAAAGAAATGACGTTTTTAACCGTGTCAGGATGAATGTTACAGATAAAAGGCATGGAAACTTGTATTACTTTCTATCTGATATCGTCCTAGAATCGAGATTGAGTTGTTTATGCCGTGTTCAGTTAACAATGACAACAATTAAAAGTAATCTGTTCTTGATTTCGCCGTGAACTTGTTTATTTTATTTGTTTATTCAAGTGGAACAAATGTTCTAAATTGTTCTCTGTAGCACAAAACGGCCTACTCTTTAATTAAATCGCGACCCAATGCTGAAAATAAATCTTACTCAGAGTAAGAGCCCCTACCAACTGTCAGACAAAGATTTTTTTTTTTTTTAATTGACTTTCCAACATTTGAACGATTCTTTAACCGAGATGAAGAGTTTCTCTTTTAATTCTTTTCAGTCCAGATTTATACTTCATAATATAGGTTTATAATCGGTAATTAAAGCTCAGTTTAACGAGACACAAAGAATTTACTGCACAATTAAAAAATATCGCGATCAACCCTTTAATTACTTTATAACAGTGTTAAAATGGTCTATAAATATTTTGTGTTAGATCAGAGATTTTCCTTTTTAATACACGTGCGTGTGGCATGAGTGGTGGCGGCAACAGGGCCGTTTGTCTCGCGTCCTGCGCCGGCGCAGGCACGTGTCGAGTTAAGTTTAGTGCGCACGCGATCACACCTTCTGTTTACATATGCTACATGAACATAGGTAGATATGTAGGTAAGTATACCTATTATGTTTTATGACAACTGTAAAATGTAGTCTGTGATAGTGTAAAGGTTTTTATAAAAACCACTAGCATGTTGCTATTGTTCTCCCATACATAGAGCGGTATAATAATAAGTATAGTCCTCCAGACCGAATTTCGGTCATGGCGACCAATCTTAGCGGAGCCTTCGACGCAGGAGATATAAGTAATTGTGTACAAGTGTGTGCGCAGACTCAGGTGCACTCTCTCCTCCCTCATTCTCATTTTCCCAAGGGGCAGCAATCCGACACGACCGGATAGAGATCAGGCGCAGAACCAACGGCTTAATGTGTTAATGGGTTTTTCCATTATTTCCATTAGTTTTCAATTTGACGGTGTAATGCACCTGTGGCTTGGATGGAGCGGTATTCATCATTATTGACCGTCACCGAAGAGTCGGACTTAAGTGCGTATTAGCTCTGTAAAACCAATCAATCTTTTGGAAATAAGTTAGAGCTTTCTCTGGACCTATGACATCCATCAAGAGGTTTATAGCTCCTACCTAGGATGTAATTTATTTTGCCAGACACACGACATGCCCGACACGAAACATAATTTTAAAGATACGATAAGGTGGCACCTGCCGATTCTCATCGAATAATTGCCTTTAAATTGTAAAATAAAACCAGCACCCTAATGGCGTAACACACGATCAATCGGAATCGGTTTCATTTTGACAGTTCAACCACATTCATTGCGTTATTTACGTTGTTGAGCAGACACATAAGCAGAAGCAATGGATAAGCAATATCCTTCAAAATTATTCAGATTGAGATTTTTTTTTTTATTGTTTTTTTTTATTGATTTTTTTTTTTTGATTGATTGATTGTTTTTTTTTTTTTTTTGTTTGACTGTGTGTTACGCAATTAGGGTGCAGGACAAGTTCGAAACCATTCACCAATAAAGCAATTTCTTCTTTCATTCTTCCGTAACGTTACCGAACAAAAGCACTTACAAACGGCCCACTTTTATTCCTGTATGACAATAACATACCATCCTCATTGTCTACCAAACCACGTAGAGATGTAATAAAATCATAATACAATAGTTTTTCTCTTTGGCAGTGGAGTTAGCAGTGCCATATGTGGCCATTTGTAGTTTGTACCACGTGTGGCCCCAAAACACGCGACGACCACTTTCTATTTTATTTACTCTTCTGACTGGTCGGTCCGCGTGGACGTTTTATATCTTCGAGGACAAATACATATGTCCTTTAAAGGTTATTGTTGGAATTTAGCGAAAGTATGGAGTTCAATGAAACTAGTTCTTGGATTCATCCGAGATATATTTTACTTGGTGTGGGTAGCAGCTAACTAAGTTTAACCGTCGTAGTTACGATAACGTCAAGATTTAGTAGGTAGGTACCTATCTAGATAACTACATAGTAAGATCTGTAAGGCAACTAAGATCAGGCCCGTCTGTACTCTCGTATTTCCCACAGTGCGCAGCTGAGATGTGAACATTACGAGAACTGGAAAAGAACAAAGTGGGAGCTCTAGAAATGTGGTGCTGGAGAAGAATGCTTGGTATGTCATGGACAGAATTCCTCATGAATGTCTCAATACTCCAAGAACTCGGCATCAAACAGCGCACACTAGTACAGTCTCGAATACTGTGGTCATGTCTCAAGACGGAATAATGACTCCAATAGAGCATCTCGTGGTGCAGGGCAGAGTAGAGGGTAATAGAATGGAATATAATAGAATACCTACTCTTTATTTATAATATTATATCTTTATATAATATTATGTACCTACACCATATAAATTACAGACCAAAAAATTAGACATTTTACGAAGGGGTAATATGCCACGCGGGAGGTCACCGATGAGGGAGACCGATCAAATTAAATCCGCGGTTGGAGGCCCTGGGCTGTTAATGAATGCACCAAACTGTCATCTAACTGAAACAGATGGAGAGAAATCCTGAGACGAGCTACGACTACTCCTGCAATTCATCCAGACCACGAACGCTCTGTCAAGAGTGAAGAAGGAAAATCTAGTTATCTAGGTAGAGAAAATAGGGATAATGCACAGAAACAATGGACAATGGTAACTTTTTGCCTATTTAGCAGCTAGTATCTGCATACCAGAGCAGTGGTGACCCAGGTGTAGGTCGTGGGTTCGTTCCCAGACAGGCGCTTTACTTTGTGTAAATTTTCATCACCACTGCTCTCAAAACGGTGAAGGAAAACATCGTGAGGAAACCGGCATGTCCTAGAACCAACAATTCGAAGACATGTGACATCTATCAACCCCCACTGGGCCCGCGTGGTGGATTACAGCCCACTCCCTCTCGAAGAGAGGAGGCCTGTTACCCAGCAGTGGGTAGGTACATTATAGGCTGATTATACTTATACTTAAAAAAAAAAATATTATGACATCTACATACCTATATTCAAGTTTTTTTTGTTTCAAATTGACGTTATTTCAAGTTAAACAAATATCAACTTTATTTTAATGGTAATTAAGTTGATTTAAGAGTGACTATTGCCTATTGAAAAAGTTATAAAAAAATTTGAAGTTATAACGGAAACTGAACTTTATTGTGTAGGAATTAAAGTTATTTTTCCATAAACTCATATTTGTTTACATTTTTGGCGAATATGTCGCGATTCAAATATACCTAATCGCAAAATTCTGTATCCCAACATGCTTCACTTAAATGTAAAACATTTGCGTAAATTAGCAGAACCATTACCTTTATAATTAATTATAATTAGAACATGAAGGAGGAGTGGCCAGCGCTAATTCCAAGCAAGTTACAACGTCAATAATTATCAAGGGCTTTTTATGCCCGCGGTTAGTAAGTACCCACTATAATTATTTAATGATGGAATTAAAACTTACTTGTTTAAACAGTTCTTTACAACTTATAAAATGAAACCCATAAAACCCGTTCAATTAGATACGAGAACTTAAGATTATATTTTAATTGCTATCTATTTAGTAAACTGCTTCTTAGAAATAATCTCTGAAGGTGAATATACACTACAGCATTTTCTCGAGCAACGTTCGATGTAACGTTCTTACGAATGGTACAATACAGGCAAAATCTCCGTTTCCATAAGCATTTCCATGTAATAGAAGAGAGGTACAAACCTCTCTTCCCAGTCTCGTCCCAGCAGTGGGAACATTCTAGGCCGATTCTTAGTAAACATGAGCGGTTGTGGCCCAGTGGTAACGGCCGCGGCTTTCGAGTGTAGGTCGTGGGTTTGAACCCAGTCAGGCACTTTACTTTGTGTAAATTATTTCTTCGTCACTGCTCTCAAAACGGTGAAAGAAAACATCATGAGGAAACCGGCATGTCCTAGAAGCAAAAATTCGTAGACATGTAAAAATCCCAACCCGCACTGGGCCCGCGTGGTGGATTACGACCCAGGGGAGTGGGTCCTCACAGAGAGGAGGTCTGTGTCCCAGCAGTGGGACACATTACACAACAATTATACTTATACTTAAAAAAAATTAAAGCTGTTGAAGACGAGGTTTGGTACCTAGCTCAGTACCATTTACCATAGTGTAGTATATCTATGTATGACTAGGTATGCGGATGTTCTTATGAAAAAGCAGCTTTTAAACATTTTCATTCAACTTTAATTTTATAGACCGTAAAGTTTTCTTATGTAAAATATGGTACAACAATATTAAAGAAAATGTTCCTTCTACATTTCAATTAATACTCTACGGGCTAGACCGCTAATGTATAGTCAACTGTATACAGGCAGGGACATCGACGCGCAAACTAACCATGAATTCAGCACATGAGTTTAGACCCAATAACGTAGAAATTTTTCGTCGGTCATAAAAACCAAAATCTTCCTACATACCTAAGGTAAAAAAGTATGGTAAAGGTAAACTCATGTGCTGAATTCATGGACCTACGCGGTTAAAATGTATGGAACAGCAATATATTTTTTTAATAACCGACGAAAAATTTCGACGCTTTGGGGTCTAAACTCATGTGCTTGAATTCATGGTTACAGTTTGCGTGTCGATGTCCCTGCCATCCTGTATATTGATATTGGCAGCGTCTTTTTCCGTGGCAGTAATGGCGTATTTTGTAGTTCTTGAGTGCAGTTGAGCGTACTTAATTAAGTGGGTAGGTACTAATTTTAGTATGGTATAAATATCGAGACGGACGCTGAAAGCTATTTCCCTAGCCGCAATATTTATATCTTTGAACCTAATTGGTATTTTACTAGTTGTTCTACTTAAATGTTCCGTAAGTAATCACCTGTGTTCAGATTTTATGAATATCGGTGCTTTGTTTAGTAGTTTTACGAACCTAATTGAATGGGAGAGGAGAGCGGTAAATGATTACCTATAAATCATGTAATCTTAGTTACTAATGCTCTTAAATTTATTTGCTAAAGAAGAAGTGGGTTGTTAGAGTCTCAACTCTAACAACCCACTTCTTCTTGTTATCATGTCGATGGCAAAAAATGGTTATGATAAATCAACTTAGTTCATTTTTGTGACTTTTTTAATTTTAGTCCCTTTTTGGCCTCTAAAATCACTATAGTAATAGTTTCGGCTCAGTGACGAATAAGAAAAAGTGCGTCCTTTTGCCCCGAATGACTATATTGCTAATCCATTGCTTCATATGTTGGAAAAATGTGTATGCTCAATAACGTAAATAACGCAATTAATGTTGTTGAATTGTTTAAATAAAAGCCATTAGTACTGATAGTGTGATAAGTACGCAATTAACCCGCTGAATAAATTTTCCTAACAAGAGTGAGAAGTCATCCTTCATAATTAGTAATGTACTAAATACCTACCTATATGCAATCAAGTGAAGGAATATAATTTACATTGAGCACATAATGGACAGTGGCATTGCATGAAAGCCGCATCAGACAAACATTTTTTTTTTAAAGGACCTGTATCAAAACTTTTTGCACAAAATCTTCTTACACACTGGCAGTTACTGTCCTCATCTATTAATAGGTCGGCTTACAGTGACGACTGACGCGTCTGCAGTATACCTTGCACGCATGACTTGCTGAGAGGAATGAGACGCAAAAAATAAGGCATGGCCATCGTTCGCAGCGGTCCTCGCGTTTTTTTTTGCACTGTACACTCCCGTGGTTAAGTTGTACATAGGTATCTAGGATCTGTATGTATGCTAGTGGATTCTGTGTAACATATTAATACCAGCCTATTTTTGTCCCACTGCAGGACAAATGCCTCTTCTCGCACAGAGAAGGCACAAGCATTGATTACCACACTTGCTCAAGACGGGTTGGCGACATAGATTACCTAAATTACATTATTTCCATATGGAATTGAGATATTAATGATTATTAGATCGTGTTCTAATTCTTTACAGTAGCTGACCAAGTGTTCACATTCGTTCTATTTATCAATAGGTTCAAATTCGTTCTATTAAACAAAGGAAGCTTTGTTTAAACATTTCAAGTAGGAAATATCTACACAGACCTGAAATCTAGGTCTCTGAAAAGCGAGCGTGTGGCTCCGTTTTAGTAATTTGTAGGTAAGTATCATTCATTTCTAATAATAAATCATTCAGTTATACGCAATAAAAGATGCACTTTCTTAGACACTTTCGTGGGTATCTGTCATAAAATCTTACGTGAAAAATCTTCAACGACTTAATAAGACAAGAGGAGCTTCGTTTCAACGATATTTTAATAATGATTCTCCAGTTTTATAAACGACGTACTTTCACACATACTTGCGTGAAGAACATGAAAAAAATTCTGCGACAATTTACGAGTAAAAAGACAAATTGAGCTTCGTTTTTAGCAATATCTAGGTATTATATTAGAAATCACGATACAACAACATTTAGAAAGCAATCAAATAGGTAAGAATATATTCTACACATTATAAAGAACAAGCACATTTTTTAAATATATCACAAGAAAGCGGTGAACGGTCACACAATGACGGGTGGAATACAGAGCGTTTTGTCACCTTAATGTCAAATACTGGTGAAAATGACAGATTCTCATGATAGCCGATATAATTTGACGGAACCGCTTTCCTACCAAACCAAAGCTTTACTGCCTAAACTTTCAGACACTTACATTAAGTTAAAATAAAATCAAGCATGCCCAACATCTCTTTGTTTGCTTACATTACCTAATACTACTCGAACAACACACGTTTATTTTTAATTGAGCGGCAGAGAAACGAAAGTGTCTATCTGTTAGTGAAAGGATTATCTACCGGTGGGTTTTACTTGAACGGTTTGATGGCACCTGACCACTTGTCTAAGCCGGTATAAGGGAAAGGGAATTAGCACTAGCAGTGCAAAGTGGAATAGAGAAAAGTACGGGCCGTGTCGTAATCCCATTAGTCAGTGGAGATAATGTTCTTAGGACTTACGTGGGTTTACTTCTTATAAGTAATTGGTAAATATTTGCCATATACCGGGTTTGTACTTCCTTATTGCTTACTTAAGTACAATAATTTCTCTTAATCATCCTTAGAGGGCTCGCTATTTCACGCTGGGACTAATAATATAATATACAGCTTGCCTCTTTAGGTAATAGATGCTATTTTGTTTTATTTAAACGTTTACCTGTTATTGGCACTTGAGAAAAGAAACCAGTGTTTTGGTCAAGCGTCAACCTGCCCGATGAAAATGAAGATTATTAAAATGTATCCCGACTTTCGGCAAAATCAAAAGAGTATTTTCCCTAAAATGTCAGAAGCACCATTGACATTACCAAATATATGGTTTAAACCGTGAGCTTACTGTACCTTCAATTGGAAAGTTTATACCAAACAAGGCAATAAAACTCCATGCTTTCAAGGCTATCAGAGAAGGTAAAAGTGCATTAAAGAGAGCTCGTGCTACACAAAACATGATGTCGCACTTTACCGTAGTCGAGCAAGTTGCTTGCGAGAAAGTCGGAATGTCACATTGCGCCTGATATCAGAGAGCTGTCAGAATATAATCTTCGTCTGAATTTTAAACATAGCATAAGCGTCACACCTGTCTTCCCCGAAGGGATAGGAAAAGTTGTAGGTACCTAAATAAGGTAAATAATTTTGAGTCGGCGCCGTTTAAATTTAAGGCAATTTAGTGATCTTTGTTTATTGATTGTTTGGCGCCGACTCAAAATTACTTAGGTATACTTACATTAGTTTAAGAACATAGTTATACCTTTTTTATATATAGGTTAAATAAAAAAAGTTTATTATTTTTTGCTTTTCAGTTTTTTCGGCGGTTTAATTGTTTTGTTAAAAAGTTTTTTGTTTACTCTATTCTGTCCCACTGCTGGGCAAAAGTTTCCCCCAAATGCTTCTTTCCTTCTAGGAACTTTTTTTCCGCGCCACCTTGAACCAGCCATCTCGCCATATTATGTTAAATTAAAATATCTAAATAATTAAATTAATAGTTTCATGTAACGAAACTACTCAAAAGTTGTGTGGAAACCGGTGGTCATGGTATGGGCATGTGTTACGGAGGAATGAGGAAAATGTCGTGAGGAAAGTTTTGAGTATGAATGTCGATGGCTATAAGAGTAGGGGAAGACCAAAGAAACGTTGGATGGACTGTGTGAATGATGATATGTTTAGAAAGGGGGTGACTGTCGAGATGGCGGCTAATAGAGGAGTATGGAAGAAAAAGACATGTTGCGCCGATCCCCAAATTGGGATAAGGGCAGGAGAATTATGATGATGTAACGAAACTACTCGGGATTGAAAATTTCTGGCATATTCCACACGGTCTGAACCCAAAACCAGCTCAGCTGTGGCGCTTGCAACCATAACACCAACAAGAAAGTACCTATGTACAGTCACGAGCACCAATATGTCAACACTTGGCAACTTTTAATTGCGATTTTTTCGTGAAATAACGAATGTAACGTTAAAAAAACGACACATTATATAAACCTGTGGGTTCGAGAATGCTATGTTCGTAACAACATAAAATTTCATTAAAAAATAAAGGAGTAAATCGCATTTGAATAAAGCCAAGTGTATACATACTTTTGCTCGTGACTGTACAGGCTCTGGTACCGCGCAGGCTTTTTTTTAAAATGAGTAATTCCTTGAATATGTAAAGGAAACCGCAATAGAGATTGGATATTTAAAACCGGCTTAAATGTCAAGAAATTGGATCTCCTTTTAGTCAATATTTCGCAACTCGAAGCTAAGATTGGGCTACGAACATTAGACTAATGAACCGATGCCGAAGTTGACAAACGAGTAGTCGATAGAATCGAGCGATTACTCGAGTTGCGAAATCGATTTCCTCGAGCCTTTCAAGGAGCGCTAATCTCACAATTGGTATTTTCAATTATCGTACCAATTAGAAAGATAGTTTGTTTATTACGGTTTAAAAACCGCTTATTACCGCTATGAAGTCATCAGTATCGGTTAACGAAGTGACGAAGTTGTCTGCAGCCAATAATGAGATCCGTGTGAACCAAGGAGACAATAGCTTTACTAACATCTGCATATCTGCATTATTTTCTTTTCGATATGTATACAGTTTTATAATAGTTGGCATACGAATCTAGTATAAGCTGGTTAATGATTATTTTCTGTAAATGGTAAAGTAACGGCGGATTGTCTTGAGTTCTTGAGCACATGTCTTAAAAGTCATGATCACCGGATGGCTCAATCTGCCCCTTGGCTGGATAATGATGTGCTCCGAGAGGAAATGTTTTTTTTGTTGTAAAAAACAAATTCCTTGCCTTCATGTCGTGGGATCTGAAGGAAACTGCTATTTAATCTAGCTTTAAAAGCTTCTAGGGAATAATTTCTTAATAACCAGCAATATCAGACACACTTCATTAACAGATTTATGGTCGATGTAAGTTTTAGCCCATAGAATGATTGACCATGTGTGCTTTGTGCCTTTAAATAAGCGCACATCTGGAAGGAGATACAATTTAGCGAATCGTTTCAACGCAAATAATGAACTTTTCCAGCCCCTCGCATTTTATAACATACTAGCTTCTGCCCGCGGCTTCGCCCGCGTGGATGTCGGAAGTTATCCCACGGGAACGTGCTACCAGGATAAAAAGTATGTGCTACCCCAGGATGCCATCTATCTCTTTGCCAAATCAGAAGTTCAGTGGTTCAGGCGTGAAAATGTAACATACAGTTTCAAGTTCAAATCCTCCCCTAAAAACCGAATTACCCCTTTTTGCCCCGTCAGGGGTCAATTTTTGACAACTTTACATACTTATTATTAATTATTTTCTGTCAAAAGTATCAATACTGAGTTTCGAGTTAATCGGACCGCGCATTCAATTTCTTCCACACAAACTTCAACACCCCTTTAAGGGGTAGTTTTGAAAAACTTATAATGATAAACTTTATTACTTACTTAGGCAAGTATTGTTGCCAAGTTTCAAGTTTATTTTTTACTAAATTAATAAGATGTTTCATATAAACTGTATCCCCGCTTTTCACCCCCAAAGGGGTGGAATTTAAAAAAATCGTTTGGGATATTTATTGATAACTTGACTCAAAGATTATTTATACCAATTTTCTAATTAATGAAGCCACTTATTATAATCCTCCCCTGTAAAATTAACTACCCCTTTTTAACCCGTTAGGGGTATGTCCAGGGATATTATTATAAATTCTTCCACACAAACTTTAACACCTCTATGTATATCCCCTTTGAGGGGTAGATTTGAAAAACTAATAATGATAAACTTTATTGCTTACTTAGGCGAGTATTCATGCCAATTTTCAAGATAATTAACCTAACGAATAAGATTTTTCATATAAAATGTATCCCCGCTTTTCACCCCCACAGGGGTGGAATTTTGAAAAATAATTTGGGATGTGTTCATAACTTGACTCAAAGATTATTTATACCAATTTTCGAGTTAATCAAGCCACGCTGTAAAATCCTCCTCTGTAAAATTGACTACCCCTTTTCAGGCCGTCAGGGGTAAATTTTCGAAAAACCCTGATACACATTATTCTTTCCTTTCAATTTTAGGTATAAATACTGAGTTTCGAGTAAATCGGACCGCGCGCTAAAATTCGTCTATACAAACTTTGAAACCCCCCAATCTCCTCTTAGGGGGTAGTTTATAAAAACAAAAAAGGCTAAACTTCATAATTTACTTAGATAAGTATTCGTGCCAAGTTTCAAGTTTATCAGCTCAAGGAATAAGATTTTTCATACAAACAAAATCCCGCCATTTCACCCTCTTAGGGGTGGAATTTCGAAAAACCCTTTCTTAGTGGATACTTACTCTTCACGAAGAATACACCCTCCAAATTTCAGGTCTCTAGGTCTCTAGGACCAGCGGTTTAGGCTGTGCGTTGATGTCTCAGTCAGTCAGTCAGGACTTTGAATTTTATATAAGTATATAGATAACGAGAACAATTTGCATTGTTTCAGGACGAGTGAGCTAGTGGCTCTGGTCGCGGTATCATGCACCCTGTTCCTGTTCCTCCACACACGAGACCTGAGCACCAAGCTGCGCCGGATGGAGGGCAGGCTCAACGATGACGTCACCGCCTTTAACCACCTCACTGACAGTCAGTATCTATTCATACCTACATCATACTCGTACAGCAGCTTAATTGTGAAACACACTTACAATGATCACAATCCCTTTCATTAAAACAATATGAATTTCGTTATTTAGTTTGTGTAATAGGCGATTTAATCAAGATGAATTTTGAATTTATATCTACTAGCCAGACGTACAGATCATATTGAAGATATTAACTAGGAAATGACTCAATAAATTCTCGATTCCGTCTAGATACAGGCTAATTGAACTGAGGATCTACTAGCGGTGCATTTGAGCTTCTAATGATCAATGATCATTGATCAAAGTGTCAGTTGGAACACGTTGATCACTTTCAACTGAATCAAATCGATGCAAATGTAAATGGGAGTCGGTTTCAACGCCCAGCTAGCCCATTATGTTTGTTGTGGAGAGCCACCTTTATTCTTCCGCCCAATTGGCTATGCGCATATTTAAAGATTAGACCCGCGGGGTAATCGCGTAACACACATAACATGACAATTGTACGCATTTTGACAGTTCAAGCACGTTCATTGCGTTATTTACGGTTTTGAGCAGACGAATTTATTAAACCTATGAAGCAATGGATTAGAAATATCCTTCAAAACTCTCGGATTGCGATTGAAACTGGGTTACGAAATTAGGGTGCAGTTATCACTTTTAGGCTTCGCAGATGTTTGTATCACAACTGGGTCCAACAGTCGTGCTCTCCGTGTAAATATCGTATACTTAATATGTCCTCTACAAAATAAGCTCAATCTCATCATAGGCTGTTGAGATTGAGCTTATTTCGTAGATATTTCGATTCAAGTTGGTGTTATTTAACTTAGAACTGAATCTGAAGAATCTGTTCGAATTTGTATTTTCTGTCCAATATTTACGCTGATATTTTTTTCCATAATAACTCCTTGTTGAGATGCGCTTCCGGTAGTTTAGATTCGTCTAAAATACACATTTCCTTTTCCTATAATTCTCACAGTTAATATTCTAAATAGCTCCATTGTTCTTATTCTAATAACTGCAAAAAGTCGAACAAAACTATAAATTATTTTATCTCAACTGCTTCGTAATCGTGTTCAAAGTCTGAGATGTATTAGATAATGATACTAGACATGAAATTCAATTTATTCTTCGTGTTAGATTGTAACAAGGGGGTATCTCCGGAGGTTCTGACAGCCCGTGAAATGAGCAACAGTGGCTAATAATATAATAAAGATATATTAATTAAATGGCCGTCCGAGCGTGATCGTACGCCGACGCTGACGTAAAGCCTCTCTTACACGGCGCTCGCGCTGCTTCGAAGTTAATCATGTTTGACACGAGACAAGAAAATGTTTTTAATAATTAATTTTGTTTATGTGACGATCACATTTGTTTTCGAAAATGTGAAGAATTTCCAAGTTGTTTGTATTTTTATGTATAGACATAAAAATACAATAAATATACTTGGCTAGATAGAATAAGGTAAATGTCGTGAGGAAAGTTATGAGTATGAAGGTGCGATGGCTATAATTTAAGAGTAGGGGAAGACCAAAGAAATGATGGATGTACTGTGTGAATTATGATATGGTTAGAAAGGGGGTGACTACCGAGATGACTAATAGAGAAGTATGGAAAAAAAAAATTTGCTCTGACCCCAAATAAATTGGGATAAGGGCAGGAGAATGATAATACCAATACCTGTACAGTGTACACTTGTTAATCTTATGACTGCGTCAGTGAGAGGTGTTCGCGTAGCTGAACTTTGGATATTGGTCAAGATATTTGAAGTTTTTCCCATCGATGCGCTAAGAAGAATAATACAATACTTGCATACCTACTGCTCTTCAGCTGCATCAGGTTAGTGTTAGACTGATAGCCTGATATCGACATAACTATATAAATACTTAATTGTGACAAAAAAACTAGGCAGATGATAATTACTTAGCTAGTTACAGGCCTCTCTGAAGTTATCTACGTCACATAACATAGTCCTTGTATTTAGCAATAGCTTAACATTTATATAGAGCTGCATGAGATGGAGATGACTGCATCATACATATGAAAGAAAGCCTTGGCCCTTAGGATGACTAAGAATTGAAATCGAAGAATTTGAATTTCGTAGCGCGTGCGCATTTCCTTACAGAGGCGAAATACCGCATAGCATGACAAGCAGTGACATGGTGTGCCAGTTTTAATTAAGTGGAAAATAAAAACAACTCGCTTGTCAACGTCAGTACATTATTGTTAGCTCCAGCTGATACGCATATCAAAGTGAATGCGCTCTTATTCAGATTTAACTGTAAAGCTTCCGCGATAAACATCTAATGACAAATGAAATATTTCCGTACTGTTAATAATGACATCAACATTTATTTAAAAGATTCTTAGTTTTTAATGAAGCAATTAGCGAAATTCCTACTGATTTAATTAAGTTTTTCTGACAGGTTTGGACAGCCGTTAAAACTTTTTTCTTTTGCTTTAAAAATATTTTATTGCGAAATTGAGCAATTTCTTTGTATACAAAACACACGAAACATTATTTTGATACAACTCACCTACATTCTATGCAAATAAATATTTTCTTTTCTATTCTATGCCATACAAGCAAATGAAGGCTTCATTTTGTCTATTTGCCTCATAAATAATTCAATTCTTTCTAAATCCATACATAATGTTTTATTACGTAATATTGTGTACTTGATATCAATACCTAAGTACGATGTATACGATAGCGTGCTCGTAGTAACACAGCCATTTAAAGAGCAAACAAAGGAAATGAGGCTAAATTCGAAAATTGTTGCCACCGTCAAAAAATCGCGTGACGTTATTTCATTATGCATAATGCTGGCTTATTATCTGTAGCGTGTACCTGACGAGCCTATCGCGAGAAGCCGTCCGAACTTTCACTGGTAAAAAAAAATGAACTTGTCTTAGTCGTGATCCACTGTGATACCGTTCACTGACTTGGCTTACTATTATTTTTCTTTCACCGAGCCCTGGTATTGTGGTTGCGGTTTTTAAGTAAAAGGTTGACCATTTTGACGCGGCCCGTTCCGACCCAATGACTTATTCGACCAGTTACACAATTAACTTAATTGCATTTATTTGCATCTTATTTCGGCAAAACGCGAGCGTTGAAGACCTGCCATAAATTAAATGCGCCATTCCTTTTTTGAATGCTAAAAGAGGGTTTAAGTTCTCCGTTATAGCCGCGGGACGGTATTAGTGAATGTTCCCACGTGGTCCGGGTAACCGCAGAATGCAATGGGATGGACATGCGCATGCGCACCGCACGTACAAACGTCGCACCACTTCCTCATTGACTGCTCCCGATTGCGACGATTAGATTACACGAACAAGTGTATAGCGTACGCTCTTTATTTACAGTAAGAGTATGGAAGAGTGAGGTAACGTTACATGCGTCAATTACTACATACCAAGGTAAATTCATACATATCAGAAAGTAATGTATCTGACAACTGTGTAGTATTTTTTAAGAGGGAAACGCCTGTGTGACGGGCGATTCCCAAATCAACTTTTCTTACGTTTTTTTGCAATTTGCAGGTCAGCGTCATGTTGATTAAAATATGATTTGCGAGCGTAACAAATATGACTATACAGAATTGTAATCATTAAAATCATCAATACAACCCTCTAAGTTCACATAATCCTATTGAACGACTATTTCTTGGAATACCAGTCAATTTCGTGGGTTACCTAGCGCACCCCCCTTAATCTTAATTTGTGGTTTGAAAGAGTGGACGCGGGCTGTGGCAGGCACCGATCATCTAAACAATAAAATGTACAAACCTGGCGTTAATTTTGGAATCTCGAATGAGATTTTCTAAGGCGCATATTATGACTTGATACAAGCAGGTATAGACCCTATTTATTGTTAGAAAATACAGTTACAGTCTATATCTACATAATTACAGTAATGTTAACATTAGCGAATGCCTAATAGTTATTAAATTATTGTATACACCATACTTATCGCTTGTATGCGGCAATTATTAGATGATTGCCGGGGAGAGGCACAGACAATGTTTGTATCGCATTGAAAATTGCTGCTTTTGGTAGTTTTACCCTATGATTGTGTTGTATAACACGGGTCATTATGTTAATGAATGCGGTTTGCTGGAGCCAGCAAGTACCGGCAGCTGCTGACCAAACCGTGAAAGGTTCTTGTACTGTTTAGAGTTTGTAGTCGAGCTTGAACAAATAAGGGAACGGGTTCATGTGGTTTATTTGATATTTAGTTCGCTTTGAGCTTTTGACATCAATAGTACCTTTGCTTAGTCTCGTGAATAAAAACTTTATGCGAAATATTTGTAAAGCTCTTCTGGGTTGTAAAAGCTTGCTAGCAAACTTGTTTCTTGAAATCGTATTAGAATTTAGAATAGAAATTCAGAATTATTTTTGTATAAACAACAATTCATAATGAACGTACTACATGATGGACTGGACTGAAATCACTGTAAATTAAAGTATTGTAAATTGAGTACTTTGTCTGTTCTCAAAACGGTGAAGGAAAACATCGTGAGGAAACCAGCATTTTCTAGAACCATAAATTCGAAGACATGTGACATCTACCAACACGCACTGATGGGCCCGCGTGGTGGAATACGGCCCAATCCCTATCACTGAGAGGAAGCCTGTGTCCCGGCAGTGGGATCATTATATAGACTGATTATGTATGTATGTGTCTTAAATCAATCAATCTGTAACAATGAACGAACACCAAATACTTACGTGCACATTTTTGACTACGTGCACAATATGATGCCTATCACAATATATTGAGGTGACATAATCCTTTTTATCACCTGGTGTCTAGTCTAATTAAAACGATACGGCTTTATAATAGTCTAGATAAGCAACTTGCCTGATAAGCAGCACAAGTGATCCCCATCAGATGATATTATACCAGCTTATTAAGTTTATGCATTTTTCGCTGGCCCTTGTGTATAAGTACTAAGGAGTTTTTTTAAGAGTATGACATAGGTATGCGTCATCATCTGCTTAACCTTTTCCCAACTTAGTTGGGGTTGGCTTCCAGTCTAACCGGATACAGCTGAATACCAGTATTTTACATGGAGCGACTGCCTATCTGACCTCCACAACCCTGTGACTGACTAATACGATACCCCTTCTTATTAAGATACGAGTCTTACCAAGGTAAGACTGGTTGTCTTTGACTGTCGTTTCAGGCTTCTGACGACCCGTAACGACTGTCAAAGATCCACGAATGACAGCCGGGACCAACGGCTTAACGTGCTTTCTGAGACACGGAGGGGTCTTGGTATGTATAGATGCTCACCCATCTACGGGTCAACCGCGGCAAGCGTAGCTTAATCTGGCCGATCGACTCGTGTGTTTGTTATTATTTCGCCACATATATGTTGCGTTGAAATATATTTTTTAGCTAGTGAATATTGACAGGTCAATGGTTAAGTGATAAAAAGTAAGTAGGAAACCAAAAGTATGAAAGAATAATGAAAGGTGACATGACAATGACAATGAAAGGGACATATTATATAAAGTCAAAGTTTTTTATTTGTTAAATATAGGTGTATGAAATAGAATAGGTACAGAGAGATCTCTATGTTTTGCCGTTAACGGTGTACAATTAATATCATAGGTAGGCATACGAAATTACAATAATATGCTTGTCAAGTAGGAGCGTTCATAGTTCATGTCAAACAGAGCATCTCGAGGTGCTCATACGCACGACCTTTTGCCCACAAGTTCAGCGCTTTAGCCATTCAGCTATCGCCGATTCCATTCAATTCATGTTTCCCAACTTCCTTATCGTGATACTGATAACCATACATCTCTGAGCATACAATGTAATGTTACTGGGTAGGTAGGGTACCTCGTTGAACATCACAGGGGAAAGGACAGAAACGAACTTATCATCTATTTGTAACGGGTCTTAATCACCGATGGTGCTCAGTGAGTCAGTAATCGGTACATTGACGTACCTAAGTACTCTCAGTATTAAATTGCTTTATTAAGGACTTAAGAATGTGCCTACTTAATTGAGTAATGTACCTACTTACTTTTTGAAGGTAAAAACCAAAAAATAAAAAAAAATAAGCATAGGTATCAGGGTGCTTGTCGCTAAGTCATAACAGCCGCATGGGTCGATCGATCAGGTTAAGCTTCGCTTGCCGCGGTTGGTTCGTGGATGGGTGACCATCTTCACATACCAAGACCACTCTGTACCTCGGAAAGCTCGTTAAGCCGTTGGTCTCGGCTGTCATTCGTGGATCTTTGAAAGTCGTTACGGGTCGTCAGTTGCCCGAAAGTCTGACAACCAGTCTTACTAAGGGGTGATATCGTATTACCCAGTAACTGGGACGTGGAGGTCAGATAGGCAGTCGCTCCATGTAAAATACTGGTATTCAGCTGCATGCGGTTAGACTGGAAGCCGACTGCAACATAGTTGGGGAAAGGCTAGGCCGATGATCAGAAGATTCGAATTCTTAAGACGCGGTAAGAAACACATTTTTAGGCAATTGACAATAGCGCATCGCGGCAACAAATTGTTTAAAATCACGATGCGTTTGATTCTAATTGAATCGAATGACCACCAATTAATTAAATTTAATAGATTTTGCAGTTTTAATTAAATTAAACATTTATTGTTTAATTTAATTAAAACTCGCACGGCTCAGTGGAATATTTTTTTTATATTTCTTTATTTGATTCAATTCCTTGATTGTCATTACATAAAATATGATTTTGAGCTCTGTTTTACGATTGTTTTATCATGATAATATTTTTGAATAATTCTTTTAAATAAATCATTTAAAAAAAAATTTATACCCACTTTTTCTTGCTTGTAATATGAACCAATACACCTAACTGTGCGACAAAAAACTGAGTGTTAAACAGTGTCCTACGTCGGGGCAGCGCCAATGTCCCCGAAGTGGCAGCCACACCATCCAGCGAATCTTTGTCCCTCTCAGAGAATGTGCCAATAAAGAACAACAAAACAACACACACAACACAATTCCTTGTCCACAATTTCTTGTTCTAATTACAAATGAAGCAATTACTTACTCACAAATGGTCATCACTGATTACTCAAGGCAGTAATCAAAATAATTTGATTTCATTACAGAGCAAGTCCTTATCTGGCATTTCCTATCCCAGAGAATTTTCTTGCTTAATTGAAGAATACAGAATATTTACCCTTAGACCTGTGAAGGAAAAATGGCGTGACCACCAGACTTCGGTAACCGTAACAGATCTCCGTCACGTTATAACTATTAATTTTAACCTAACGTTCTAACCCATGACGGTATGTCACAGCTCAATAAAAATCCGTGTTAATGACTTCCATAGAATTAAAATTAAGTAGCATTCTTATTCTGCAGACAGAGGGAAGGACGGTTAATTTTATGATAAAATGTGCTTGCGTGAGCCTGGGTCCCACACGACGACGCGCACGTTACTTAATATTGCCCCACATGACGACTTATTAAGCTCTATGCATTAAAACGCGCCGTATATAGGGCAAGCCCACGGTACGTGTCTTATTATCGCGACGTGAAAAGTAGGTGTACTGCAATCAATGCGTGCTCTGAAGGTACGTGTAAATCGATGCATGGCGAGATCGTGACTTCTGCTAAATTTATCTGCCGTTGTTCGGTTAAGCATAATCAGCTTAGAATGTTCCCACTGCTGGGACAGACCTCCAGAGAGAGTGGGCCGTAATCTACGACGCTAGCCCAGTGCGGGTTGATAAAGTCACATGTTTTCGAATTTTGGTTCTAGGACATTGCCGGTTTCCTCACGATGTTTTCCTTCACGGCTTTGAGAACAGTGATGAAGCTGTTAACACAAATTAAAGCGGCTGTCTGGGTTCGAATCCACGACCTACAACTCGTAAGTCAGTTCGGTTGCAATGGTTTTTAAATACACGTTTAAAGTCATCATAGGTAATTTGCCCTAATCACTACACTAGACGGACGGATTAATTGTAGTTGTTTGCACCAATTAGTAGATGGGAAGACGCTGATGACCCCACTTGAGGTAAATACACAAGAGGCAATCACTCCGCCCTCACGCCCCTAGTCGCCGCAGGAGACGCCCTGGACGGGAGTCAACAGCCGACTCCCGGCCACCGTAGGCGCGGGCTTGTGGGCGGCGAGCAATGGGCAGCTCGCCGCCCGGTAAGGACCAGGCCCGGGTCGACGGTGCGTTGTGTTCCATGCGCGCCTCAAAGAGATGTCAGCACGAACTGACGGGGTCCGCTAGGGCCGATGCCTGCCAGGGCTGCGGGTTGTTCGAAAAAGATACCGTGGCCCCTGGCACCACAGGCAACTGAAGGAACACGGGTGGGCTTTAGTCAGTAAAAGTCTGACACGCACTTCCGCTCAGCCCAGAGCGGTAGAGGTCATTTGATATTTTCCCATCCAAAAAAAAGGTAAATACACAAGAAAATATGCAATTACATGATTTTATTTAAAGTAACGTGTATGTCCATTCTGGTTCAGTCTTATTTACTTCTATACGCGTTCATATATGAACTTACATACCTGCTTCATGTATTGAATATTTGCATGCCATCATTACATGGCCGAATGTGTCTTTGCACTGAAATTTTATATATCATCTTTTGTACCTACCACATTTTATGCTAATAAATGATTTTGATTTTTGAATATTTACATAAATATTCGATAAAATTTTAACACCATGGAGAAACCGTATCTGATAATGTAAAACCAACAAAGTTAGACGAAACCTTCAGCATCAGATAATGTAATACTAACAATGTTAGAACAACTATCAGATAATATTCAAGATATATTGAATAGTTCCAAGTTTAATGACTTCGTATGCTTCGTTCACATTGTTTCAACTCCATTGTTGTTTCAAGGAGCCAAGAGCAAGAATAATTTAATTTTACTTCGCCTTAGTAATATAAACCCCGGTCGTACACGTAATATGGAGATTATAGACAAGATTGGAAAACAAACAAAGGACTGTTGTGATTACTGTGATAATGGAGTGACGTTTAGTTCGCGCAAAAAGGGAAGCCGCGTGTTGACATTGAAATGAGATACTGTAATTATGTATAATGAAGAATTGAGGACATATTAAACGTTGTTTTGTACTCGTATGTAAATTATGTAATAGCCTAGCCAGTGTTATTATTGTAATTGTGAGTTGTGACTGTTCTTGAAGCCTTTTTGTAGATCAGTCTTACGAGTGTGGTGAAATAGTTTGAGAAAATTAAATCCTAACTCAAACCAATAATTGGTTGATACTCAACGCAGAACGAAGTGCGAACTATAATTATTAAGGCAGCCTTAATCAATGAACCATAGGTGGTCTGCTCATAAATATTTATTTCAGTTACAATAAATAACGAACGGAAATTGGCTGGACGATCTTATGTTTTTATGCAAAGAACTAAACTTTAACAGCTGCCCTAGTTAAACTCTCACGATTGTTAGACACATAAAAACCAGCATTGATAAACTATATTGAATTTCGTGAGCTTAAGATATAATCAATCAATTCTCAGCGGGGTTGTCGTGAAAAAATAGCACAGTGTCACGGAAATTGCATGTTTTATATACATTTATTTGATAGCCTGTAACGGGGCGTGGAACAAAGTCGCGTTAACAGTAAATATGAATGAAAAACACAATTTCATTTTGTGCTCGGCGAAAAACATGACAATATCTGATATCATACGATGGAGTATGTTATGAAAAAGTGTAACAATGTCAGTAACAACGGAACGGTCCCGCTTATACTATAGACATATTGGATATTACGTCGTTATTAAACTGACGAGCATAAATCAAATGTCTTTGTTGAGGTTTTTGCTGCATCTACTTATTTCTGAGGTCAAAAAGCGTTGAGAATCTCTTCAGCTAGTAACTCAGCTTATATGATCGAATTTTATTACGGGATCGCTAGGCGGAAATAGTGTACACGTACATTTACAATAAAATGTATTGTACTGTGGTTCTATTGTAGTAAATATACTGGATCTGTATGCCGTCATTGCTTACGTAGGTTTCGCTCCAAATCAATTATTGTAATCTACAATCACGAGAAACTAAAAGTTTCCACAATTACAGAGATGAATTACAACTTTCTTACAAATTCGACCATTTAAAAGCCCACATGTTAACTCATCGTGCTATGGATTCTTCTATACATTTTTCCTTTTACGGCTGTATAATAACATCTGTGGCATGCCATGATGTTTGCGCCTCCAGTGTAATAGCGCAGGCGTTCTCCTCCGGAAACAAATAAAAGACGATCGCGTTAATTCTATAGAAAGCTTAGAATCGAAGCGCTTTCTTGTAAGATTACATGTTATGGACACCGCGTTAGAGTCTATGGATACTTTGTGATTACATATTGGGTAATCATTTAATTTGTGAGCTTAGAAATCGATCGATTGTTCGGTGGGAACACTAGGAACTGTACTCGAGTGAAGGTGTGAATTTAACTTTCGTATTATTCTGTAGGTAGATACCTAGCTAAGGAAAGGTCAGTAGGATTTACTATTATTCTAGGTTCCTGTTTTCACGCCCAATTGTGTTGGCAGGTATAGGTATACATATTGGAACCATATCCGGCACGTGATCAGCGATATTACAACAGACAAGAGAATTAATATTGCATATCTGCTTTAGCTCACTAAGTAATTGCAAAGATAATTTGAGAGAGCTTTTGGGCTTCAGATAAGCTGAAACAAATATTGCAGATAACAGAATAGGTCATACACGTGAAAAAGCTTTTAGCACAGGACTTTCATTAAAATAACGTTGAATAAGGAACAGTTTGTTAACAACATTGCATCCCAAGGATCATTAGTGTACCTAGGACTACAACATGCAACAGGAAGAACATTAACGGTCGTTATAAGGAGAAAATTCTGCTTTTTCTAACCTGTGTCGCAAGTTGAAGAATCTAGACAACTTCATACGACACTTCCTAATTTGGTCGGCGTATGTACATAGGTATACATTCGAAACCTGAACGTTACGTACACTAAACGACGTATCTGGCATATAAATAGTACACTTTATCGACGGAGAAAGTCTCATAAGGACGGCACAATCGATACACATATCATATCTGACACACTCGATCCAATTTGCATTTATATATCTACCTACGTTTATTTATTCGAACAAAAAGTACGAAAGTCTAATAACAATGCGTACATTAACATATGTGTGAAATAATACTCATTTATTAAAACAGTGGGAATATTTGTAGTTTCTATGCATGTGTGACTATGGTTTGCCTACTTTCATTGACCTTTGTGACAATACGCCACGCTGCACGATCACAATACACTTATTAAACCTGGGTAATTGTACATTTTGTGAGTCGTATATTAACGGATTTGATTGTATTGTAGTATGTGTGCCACAGATTTGCATATACCTATATATATTTTGCGGGAACAATGTGAAATATATTGCGGTAATAATAACTGTTGGACCTGCCGTATTAGCTTGTTTTATTGATCGTAACAATTGGCAATTAATTGCGAACGGAGAGGGTTTGTCGTGACAAAATAACATGAAGTTGGTAAGTTCACGAACACTATTTTTAACAAGCTTTTATTTAACTTGCACTGTTAGTATTTATGTTTGTAAGTTGTCCGTCAAAATTTGCAAACCATTTTATGACCATTTGTTGGTATCCGATTGAGCTGCAATTTAGGGATTTATTAATAATTATTATTTATTAATTTATCAATTTATTTTTATTTACTGTCTCTTCAGGGCGAGAGTGAATAGGCTTCTTCAGGGCGAGCTCGTTCCACCGTAGATCTCATCCCTGCCTCTGGGCTGGATTGAGGTCAAGAGTGAGCCCATTATCAATAAAAAAAATAAAATAAAAAAATTGCATACACCTTATTTCTAATCAAGACGTCTCTAAGTAGGTATGCACATGACTAAGCTAAACAATACATACACATAAAAAGTTAGGCAGAGGTGTAACTGTAGTACACCCACATTATGCAAGTATGATGTTTAAGTACCATGTAATAGGGAGCGAGCCTACACTACTAAGGGCGAATTTCAGCAAACTTTTATACCTAAAATACGTCTTATCCTGAGAATAAATTTTGAATTTTTGAGACAGGTTTTCCATACCAGAACTGTAAGATATCTGACTTTGGTAAAATCAGCCCTAAGCTAAATAATTATGTTTGTAATATGAATCGGATTGGGTTTGCATCAATAATTCAACGGGTGGATTTCTAACTCACGACTTCGCCTGACCGATGCCCTACCCTAAGCTACCGCCATCAAACATCCATCCATCCATATTTGGTACAAAAACATCCACTTAGACCTTCAAAAGCTATACACCCATTACTTATACCAACATAGTACCATTGGGCCAAGTTCATTGACACGCAGCAGCCTCTAAACTCTCGCCCCGGGTCCCGGAAGGCTTGTCGTGACTCCTTTATCGTCCGGCGCGGTACCATTGTGTCAGGCCAACCTGAGGCCAAGCCGTACATGGTCAGTATACAAGCGCCTAGTGGATTACGCCATTAACGTTAGGTATACACAAACTAGCTCTGGAGTTTGGATGCATTTGCTGAATATGAATGAGTAGCTTAGGGTCTGGCATTGAAAATATCAAGTCTGAAATAGCCGGTATTTTATCGCGTAATTAAAGAGCTGTGTTGAAGAGAAAACCAAACGCGGATATCTGATTTCCATAGAAAAAGTTTTAACAAAATCTTAAGAACAATCGAAAAACTTTTTTATTTCCAAAATTGTTATACCTAAGGTATGATACCTATGTATGAACTTCAAATATAACACAACATAACATCAGGCCTCTATTTCCCGAAAAAAATCAAATAAAGGTAGGTATGTATACGAAAACTTGAACTAATGTGGCAGTATTATGTAATAGGCCATATATGGACATCTTTATCGTTTTTCATTCGGTCACACCCTAATTGATGCGTTTAAATCGCCCACTTTCGTTGAATCGTAACAGATCGAGTTACATAATTCACTTTCCTTAAAAGTACTTACTAATTTGTTTGAATTCGTAACAATTTTCTTTACGTAACTAGCATTTTTCCAAAGCTTCTGTTTTAGGTACAGCCTTCTATTTTACTGTTATGTAATTTTGTATCGGGAGATTGCTCGACTGGCCGGCAAAGTTTAACGTACTGTTTTCCTAAAAATAACTACAAATCGATCTTCAGTCGGCTAGCCAAAACTGAATGTTTTGGAAACTTTTGGAATTCAGATTGAGCATTCACGTTATTGTCTGTATCATTCTATGGAATCTATTCTTTTTCAATCATTATTACGTTAGCTCAATTGACTTCATGATGCTCTACAGAGTTCCTGAGTCATCGTCATGTACTATCTTACTGTTTACTATTGTTGTTGTGTTACTGTTTTCTACTTTATCTCTAAGATTGGCAACGCATTAGTCAATCTCCGGGCGTTGCAATTGTCCATGGCCGCTAGTACCTGATACTATTTCTAGATTCTGTGTGTGTTCCATTAATCAAAGTCAACCAATTTCAGCATGACTGACAAATTTAAACAAACATCCAAATTAGTCGGTAATGTCTTAGAGAATTAGCAAGATCCGAGTATTTTCAGTAGTAGGCCCTAAGTCCCGTTCCCCAGATCTTAGTATAGATTGGATAGAGCGATTCAAAACGACGATAAAACGTTCACGATTCAGTAGACGCTGTAAAATTAGCGCACGGAACTGTTCCACTGCGATTTACTGAGCAATAAATTAATGTACTCGTTGTTCCCATGCGCTGTTCTCGAGAACTTACTTTAGTTTAGCATCCCTGGAATCTGTGGTCGTACGGTACAACCCGCCCGCGGGTCACGCCTCTAAATGTCATTACCGTGGAACACTCCCGTGAAATCTCATAGTAAAACGCTTCACTTTGCATAAGCACGTGTTGTCGGCACCGGCGACGATTCTCGGAACGTTTGTTTCTGATCTCAGCCGTGTGTTTCCAGTTTTGCACATTGTATAATGTCATTCACAGGTATCATTCCTGTTTAGTACCAATTGATGGTTAACACATGTAGTAATGTTGTGAAATTGTCGGCTTGAGGTTGAAGATGTTATCAAGGCGTCATAAAATCTGCCTGATTGTTTTAAATTACTACCTTTTTCGTCTTGATTTTATCACACGTCTTTTATATTCACTTCGCCTCTCGAAGGACGTGTCAAGTCTTTCCCGTTCTCCTTTCTTCCGTCGTGTGAATATCTAACATTCCATAATGTCAATCGTATGACAGCGTATCCAAGTTAGGTGGCGGGGGTCAGGCGGCATAGACGCTCTCTGAATACTGATATGCCGTGTTGCTGTTACTAAGAGAGGAACTGAGGAAGCTGACCCCAACGTAAACTTGAAAATTATGTGACGGTAACATGAACGTAAAGTTTAAAAATATTTGTTAGTTAAGGAAATGGGAACATGCAGGAATGTGGTGATGCTATCAAGGAATTCATGATGCCGAGAAATATTTTTATTACCTTGCAGTCAAAAGTGCAAAATTAAACGATAAAAACATGAAAGGAAAATAGAAAATTGTTATAAATAAGTTTCGTATTGAATAAATTGCATAGCAACGATTCACGATTGACGTAAGTAAAGCTGACCTTTGTAGCGTCTCGGAGAGAATGAGAGCGACCAAGCGTGAAGGATTACATCTTTTATTAAAAGCTTTCCAAGAAGAAATTGAATTATAAAATGTGCCTATTTCTTAGTAGCTATAATATTTATTTTTTTGTCAAACCGGTGGTCTTTTACGTACTACGGAACCAAGTCACGGATTTTGTCGAATTATAAACGAGCAATGAAAAATTTCAATGCAAATTTTTGTCATGTCGCTGTTTAAACTGCAGTAAATCCTCATCATCTGTCTAGTCTTTCCCCAACTATGTTGGGGTCCGCTTTCAGTCTAACCGAATGCAGCTGAATACCAGTACCTATTTTAAATGGAGCGATTGCCTATCTGACCTGCAAACCCCAATTACTGGGTAATACGATACCCTTTGGTAAGTTTGTCAGACTTTCGGGCTTCTGATGACCCGTAACGACTACCCATCCACAAATGACAACCGAGACCAACGGCTTAACGTGTAGCTAGTAATATGTTTGGAAAATACGAAGTATTTATTACAAGAGATTTTAATAAAGTTTTGAATGCAGGAATTCCGTATTTTATAATATCTAATAAATAAATTGTCTTTAACTGACTTTTTCGAGCATCGCACGCGCAGCTTGTTAGTCGACTGAAACGTCAACGAGTACCTATGTAACTGGTGTAAAATACCTTTCTACCAATTAAAACGTCTTACACGAACATTGATCATAGAAGAGATAGTAGGCATGAAGTAGTGGACACATTGGTATTCCACACACTCGTTTGTTAGTCCGACAGTCCAACAATCCCACAACCCCATCAGTGGGCCAGATCGCGCCAGGCTCTGTGCCTCGTTAGCTGTGACCGTGTATCGGCTAACCTATCTAACCCCAGCTTTATACCTGTACCTACAGCATGTCCTTATGGTATTCAATTTGGCTCCCATGGAAAGATGAGAATGTTCTACAGTTATTCCTTAAAGACGGAAGTGTCGTTTTTAATAGTCGATACAGCTAACATTTCATTAACACAAAATAGAAGCTATTTTATGCAACACATGGTTTAGTAAATTAGAAATGTCTGCAGTTAAACCTTCACTGACATAATTGTTTCTAACTAATTAAGAAATGTTAATGTTATTTAATGTTAATTTAAGCTTTTAGGTATGTACTTGGAACTTGCCTACCCGCAACCTAACAGGGAGAACAGAATTGTGTACTGAATCCTTGGTAACAAGGATTCAGTACACAATTCTGTTCTCCCCGGCGTTGGAAATTTTAAGTCGGTTATATTTAAAAAAAAAATGCTTTTCCATACATTTTGACCGCGTAGGTATTGCACCACTCTATGATTTTTTTTTTTTTTATATAAAAGACGTAAAAAATTCTACGCTCTAGAACCATGAGCTGAA
The DNA here is from genome assembly GCA_949629185.1 of Apamea crenata. NCBI lineage: Eukaryota > Metazoa > Arthropoda > Insecta > Lepidoptera > Noctuidae > Apamea > Apamea crenata. The sequence continues at coordinate 7,043,624 of OX451368.1, read as the reverse complement.
TTCATGGTTACAGTTTGTGCGTCGATGGGGACTGCACCCTTTATAAAGAGCTACATAGGTAGCAAAGCCTGTATTATGAGTAAGTATATATCAGTAAGTGTTTTATGTGTTATATCATAACTTAGTGTGATGTAATGTTCTCGCTTACACGCCCATCTTATATGTCATCGTCAAATAGTGTCCATCCCATTATATAGTCATTACTTTAATGTACGCTTTTTACGCCTGTCGCAAAAAACGTTTCCTTAATACGCTATGGAACACAATTACTACAGTTTTTGTTGAACTCCATTGTATTTGCCGTGACTGACATGGAAAAATATGCAATTTGATCATTACCGTGTGTTTTTTTAAATTAAGTCAGCCAAGCTTGGTAAGGTCATAGGTACTTGGGTTATGTAGCCATTTTGGTAATGATATATTCAGTTGCGGTGTTAGATGATTTAAATTGCTGTAACTAGGCTTGTACAAACACTTTCAAACGTCATTTTTAGGGTTCCGTACGTCAAAAGGAAAAACTGAACCCTTATAAGATCACTTCGTTGTCCGTCTGTCCGTCATTCAAGACCCTTTTTCTCAGGACAACGTGGAGTTATCAAGTTGAAATTAAATTAAAATACTCGAAAAAATCAAATTTCTAACTCAACACAATCATAAGATGGGAAGGATGGAAAGGGTGTATATGTTCCGAAATCAAAACCTATAAGGTACATCCTGTTGACCTAGAGTCATGAAATTTGGCAAGAACCAATGTCATGTAGCACAAGTAAAACACAAAGTTCGAAAACCGTAAATTTGTAGTTATATTACAAACTAATAATAATTTTAAAACTATTTACATACCTACGTAGCCCTCGGTGCGCGAGTCTGACTTGCAATTGACCGATTTTTTTTTAATACTTGTAGTTGGTGTTGCCTGTCTATCTACACTGAAACAAACTCAGAAGTCTCAAAGTCCAGTCATTGTTTTGGTCAGATCATTGGATCATTGTGTGACTTGAGAATAGATATGGTCTCTATAAGTTTAGTACTTACGTACACAACTTAAACACTAGTTTTTGTACTGATACCTATTCATAATAATATAATAAAAATAGTTTATGCAAATAAACTATTTTTATTATATTATTACGTTCAAGTAAAAACATATACGCCAATACCTAAGCTGCTACTAATAAATTATTGTTAAAGTATTATTGTTAATTATTGTTGTAAAGGTATTAAAATGTATATTAGTACTACACTACTAGCTAAGTTAGCAAAACAATAAGATCACCGTTACTTAAAAAATCCATATAAGTAATAATAAGACCAAGTTGCAAGCATAGGGCATTATCTTAAAAAAAAAAACGCGAAGTTCAACGCGGACCGCGGTTTTCAGGACGTTGAAAACAACGTTTAGCAAGATTACGTTTTTTTTATTTTTTTTTTAATTTGTCTAAAACGGTTTTTTTTTTTTTTTCTCTTTTAAAAAGCGTTGCCCCACACTAGGAATTTCTCCTGTGTCGTGGGTGCGTTTACAGACATATAAACTCACATACACAAACAGCCAGACCCGGAACAACTAATTGTAGGTCATACAAATATTTGTTCCGTGCGGGAATCGAACCCGCGACACGCAGCGCAGCAGTCAATCGCTTAACCACTGCGCCAACCGTGCCGTGTCGTAATCTTAACTGAAGAGAAGTGCCATAATCTTGGAACTTTGAAGATTAAACAAGACCACTCACAAAACATCGATATTGCGAATGTAAATAACATAAACAAGGATTTTGTTAAATGACAAAAATATAAATGTTTGTAAGAAAAACAACATTTTCCGATTTTCACGCTCTTGAAGACGCGTGTTTAAGATAATATGGAGGGAATGTTACACGTGTCGTGGATCTTGTTTCCTTTTCTTTTTATCTTTAAATAATATCACGAGGAAAAGTTAGTATATAATAATTTGTAGTTTTCCTTTTAGTTATGCCGTAGAAAATAGGGAGAGGTAAAAATTGCTCGGAATTTAGGGAACAGAAAACGAAACTACTGAAATTGTGACTAGTCTAAGCTTGAAATATTTAAGAGCTTTTTTTAAGGCCCTTAATATTCATGTTAGATAAGTCATAGTAAAGTAAAGCATACTTAGGGCTGATTTTTCCAACGCCAGATAATTTTATCCGAGGAATTTTAAATTTTTGACAGCTTTTCCATACAAAAACTGTCAGACGTAAATTTTATTCCACGAATAAAAATTATCCGTCGATTGAAAAATCAGCCCTTATTCATTTATTCAAAGGTCTCTTATATGGAATTCTACTTTGATATCATTATATAGGAAGAATTTTTTATATAAGTTTATAATGTCTAAGGTTACCGTAAGCTTTTAGAGCTGCCCAAATACTACGGCGACAATGAGATTTCCAACTGTTACTGTTACATGTGCTTATTTCATTAGCTGTGAATGTAATTACTGAGTCTTTTGTCTGTCACAACAATTAAAAACAGTACGGTTTCAGCTGCATTTGTTGCAAATAACTGAGTCATTTAATATGCATGTTTGTGTTCAAATGTGTCCATTGAAAATACTATATTTTATAACACCTTTGTGTTGTTCAGCTTATTTTAGTATTCGTTACCATTTTTGTACTTCAAACATGGACAGTATATTAAAAAAAAACCGGCCAAGTGCGAGTCGGACTCGCGCACCGTTCCGTACAATTACAATTTACGATTTAGGACGTATTAAAAAAAAACTACTTACTAGATCTCGTTCAAACCAATTTGCGGTGGAAGTTTACATGGTAATGTACATCATATATGTTTTTTAGTTTTATCATTCTCTTATTTTAGAAGTTACAGGGGGGGGGGGGACACACATTTTACCACTTTGGAAGTGTCTCTCGCGCAAGCTATTCAGTTTAGAAAAAAATGATTTGAGAAACCTGAATATCATTTTTGAAGACCTATCCATAGATATCCCACACGTATGGGAATGATGAAAAAAAAAAAAAAGTTTCAGTTCTAAGTATGGGGAACCCCCAAAATTTATTATTTTATTTTTGTGTGAAAATCTTAATGCGGTTCACAGAATACATCTACTTACCAAGTTTCAACAGTATCGTTCTTATAGTTTCGGAAAAAAGTGGCTGTGACATACGGACGGACAGACAGACAGACATGATGAATCCATGATCGGTTCCGTTTTTTGCCATTTGGCTACGGAACCCTAACAATTAATGTCATCATAACTTTCGACGTATTTTTTCTAGTGGTGAATTTGAACGCAACTGTCATTATAATAATGCATTTCATATTTAACTCAAGTCTATAATGTTACTGGAAAGTGAATGTAGCAGGTGTATTATCATTGGACAGACAGCTGTGCTGCTGGGGAGTTTGTTGCGCCACTTCTTCTTCCCAGCAATAGCACTAGGAAGTGGTGAAGGGCGGGCGTTTTTGGGGGACTGTCTTTTGTAATTTTGACGTTCAAAAAGTGCTGATTCTCAGCCTAATTTGAATAAATGACTTTTGATTTTGATTTTGATTGGTCTACGAATCATAAAAATAAAAACTTGAAACTCTAATGTAATCACATTTTTGCACTCCATCGGATGACGCCCAAGGCATTAGTCGAAACGAGCTGAAAGATTCATATGCATTGATTATAACTACAAGATACGGTTCATAATGGGCTCCTCGAGTTCTCACGAGGATTGCTTGTTACTGGCAAGTACCTTCTTTCAATGGCCACTGTTTCAGAGTCCCCAGTTTAAATTGACAGGCGGCGCAAAATGGAACTTAACTTAAATGTACTGGATTTGACATATCGTTGACAGTCGTCTTGCAAGCAGCGCCACCGCCACCTGCCATGTTATACTGGCCAGTCTGTTCTCGATCACCCATTTAGATATAACGTGAAGGTTGTATAACAGTGCTGTGCAAAATATGCGCATAATTGCAGATGCTCAACTGTTTAGTGAGAACCAACTTATGAGCAAAAAGTTAAACATTTCTTCGCCATATTTTTCCATTGTTAAAGGCAATTTGTATTCCGATTCCAAAAGCAATGAACGTTATTGATGTTTATTACTTGAGTAATTGAAAGTTCTCTATTACTGCATCTATTAGCGTAAAAGACAGGTTATTATGTCTTCATAAAAGTACTTATTGCGGAGTAGAAATAGAATGGGAGTTAGTTAGTGGTCGGTAACCGGTCGGCTGCGTTCCTCCTGTCTGCATTTGCCCTTATAAGTCCTTAACAAACACTCGCTCGTCTGTTTGACGGCTATCAGAGGGGTATTGACTTGAACCACATGTGTACTTAGTTCCAGAACAATGAATAAGCATACGTTAAGGAAACTTTAGGAATTTTGAAGGCTACTCGTACATATGTTTGACAAGATCCAAACAATGACTTCAATTTCCTAATAAATAGAGTTTGTTTACCAAGTCACTACATTTTGACCTGTTATTATTTACGAAATTACATAAAAATCTAAATAGTTATAAACTATTGTTATAAAATTGAATACTGTTGTTGTAAAACTACAGACACCAGCGGAATAATTGCGTACCACACTAACAGGACCAATGTCTTTCATTTTGACAGTTCAACCACATTCATTGCTTTATTTACGTTGCTGAGCAGACAAATTTTTCGAACATATGAAGCAATGGATTAGCAATATCCTTCAAAATGATTCAGATTGTCATTCAAAGAGTGACACAATGAAGGTGCAAACATCAGTTTGTTGTTTTGCTATTATTGTTTGCAACTCATTAAACAAGTCCCATTGAAATTAAAATGACGTTAATAGATACAATAGTTAACGCAAAAGGTAACTATAGTAATCCTAAGTGTTGCAATTGGCTAGTATCACAATGAGCAAACATATTTGTAAATAGAGAATAAGACAAAGAATTGATTGTACAGTTGTGTTGTCTATTAGCAAATCTATGAGTTAACGCTGCGGTGGGAACACGCTAACAATAATCTTGAACTTGCTTGCATAAATAATGACTGTCGCGGATAATTCGATCCTAGATGCGATCTCGATGCGCCGCCGGCATCTATTCGTGTATGTTCGGACTGTATCCTGGAGTATGAAGGGGGAAATGCTGTTTTTGGTTTACAGAAAAAAGCATTACATAAACTGCTTTTGTAGATAATCCTATTATCATGCTGAAAATGTATCTTTTAGTTATTTGATAATTTAAGCTCATGCTCGCTGTTGTTTTCTGACAAAGACTTTTCTGTGCTCGTGGCAACAAACAGAGTTCACAAATCTGGGCGTCAGAGAGCCCTTTTGATCTCGGATGCCCGGATTTGTGAACTTTAAGTATGCCCAACTGCTACTTGGATCGCAGTTTCGCTTGCCACGCTATTAATGTACTTAATTTCCTCTTACTGTAGCAGTCTTTAGGGGAGAATTTTACTGCTTCTAAGTAAGTAGCTACTGTTTTATCGACGTATTTTTTCATAGCGTTCTATACCTCTGTGAGTGCGCTCTCTATCTAGATTTCCGATTCATACTGCAAGGTTGCGCCTGTTATACAATACAAGGGATTGAGGCCGGAGACTATTCTTGTCTAGATGTCTGGTGCCTTTGACTGTCTGAAGCATCCTTGAGGGTTGCCGGCACTAGTTTAATGTAAACTGCGAACAAAGACTGGCTGTGGTAGTTCCTGTCTGTATTCGATATCGTCCTAATAGTCTACACAATGGGCCATGTTGGACAATCTTCGTTCTCATCACATGCTTTGTATTTAGTAGATTTACGAGGATTGTGAGGTCCATCAACGTTAGTTGTGAGAGAATGTTAAGCTGTTGATGTAGCACTTCAACATTCTATGAGAGATCTCGTATCTAAAATTGAATGCATTGCTTGCAATAATGTATGGTGAAATCATGAATGCGACGTCTAAGTATTTATGACAACCACATGTGGATTAAGCTTGTTTTAAAACATTTATTTTTTCTATTTTTGTCGGTTAATAGTACTTACATTCCTTACCAGCACGTATTTCGAGAGGATTGTCTTATGCTCGCCGCGGTTCCTATAAACAAAAACGAATCGTTTTGCTTACTAATGGTAAGATATTTTATTACCACCAAAATAGGCATATAAATAGATTCGTAAGCTAATTTTACCTGTGACAGCTACTTCCATATGGGAGGGTCTACTATGCAAAGCATGAGGTCTTTGCTTCGTTATTGGTCAGATAAAAGAGTCTTAATTTGAACTAATAATGGTCTGTATATACAAAGGAATCGGCCATTAGTTAACTGCCCTTCTAATTTTATTATACACACCGTTTTATGCTGCGAAAACAATGATATGCCTACGTACCTACCTATATCAAACAACATCATATTTGCACATACACTAGGTATAAAACTCTCAGTAAATTGCATTATTCAAGCATATGACTCACAGCATGCGAAAAGTGTAAAGAAACAACTTTTTACAAACAAAAGGTTTTAATGGCACACTTGTGCATTCACAAATTATAGAAAAGAACAAAAAGATAATTATCAAGTTTACAGATGCTTCTGTGTCGTAATTATACCCCCTTTCTAAGGTAGTTACTTAGTTAAATGATTGTCAACAAACTACTATCGACTTGCTAATTAACACCTATTAATGTTGATGACAGCTGTCAGTCATTAACGAAGGCATATTTGTGTTTGCGGGTGGCGAGCAATGGGCAGCTCGCCGCTCGGGTCGACGCGACGGCTCGTTGTATTGCACGGGTGCCTCCAAGAGATGTCAGCACAAACTGACGGGGTCCGCTAGGGCCGATGTCTGCCAGGGCCGCAGGTTGTACGAAAGAGATACTGTGGTCCCTGGCACAGGCAACTGAAGGAACGCGGGTGGGTTTTAGTCAGTAAAAGTCTGACACGCCGAGAAGTCATATGATGATTTCCCACCCAAAAAAAGGCATATTTGTGTATTTAGCTGAAAAACCAGAAGTTAAACAACAAAATACAAGGACTGTAAATTAAATGAATTTAATTTAATTCTAAGATTTTATCCTAAGTATTTTTTAATAAAAACTTTTGTTCTTTGTTGACTAAAATCTTATCCAATTGTGTTACAAGAAGTCACACAGATTTGTCACGCACTTTTCATTTTTATTTAACAAGGATCCCTTGTGTAGTCTACAGAACCCTAGCAACAAACTCATTTCCACATCATAATTACTGTTTAGAAAAAGAAAGAAATAACAATCCTTTTAAACGTTAATGACATCAATGAAACTCCTCTTAAAGTAACTGCGGGCTTTTAATGAAAGAGTTTGAAAAAAAATTGTCTTCTAACGCATCCTGCAGACGTGCTCTGTGTTAACGACTGCCTGAGGCCCTTCCAGGTATTTTATGTCACATCGATGATTAGAAAAAGGTTTATTATGATTCCTATCTAAAGAGTCCGCATATGTCTCAGGTTTTCCTTAGTAACTTAGTAGAAAACGATAGTTTAATTGTATTAATTACTAGCTTCTGTCCGCGATTTCGTCCGTGTACAATTTCTTGTTCCCCGACCGACCTCGTCGCATCGCATCGCCCGCCCGCGCAGTTACTGCATTTTCGCTCAACGGAAACTTTCTGACTTTTTTTCTTTTTACTCGGCTTCTAAGGGTCAGACCCTTAGAAGCCGAGTAAAAAGAAAAAAAGTCAGAAAGTTTCCGTTGAGCGAAATGACCCTTAGAAGCCGAGTAAAAAGAAAAAAAGTCAGAAAGTTTCCGTTGAGCGAAAATGCAGTAATTGCGCGGGCGGGCGATGCTAAATAGCCTCTAAAGAGTTGGGCTATCAAATGCAGAAATATTTTTTTTAATCCGACTGGTATTTCCAGAGACCGTTCAAACAAACTCTTTAGCTTTATTATTAGTATTTAGTATGTAATTTATAGATAATCTGTTAAAATGTTAGAATATTCTGTAGTATCTATAACTTCATTAGGTAGGAGGTTAAATGATAATATGCATTTAATGTCCCTCTGCTCATATAATTCCTCGGTTTTATGGGTAGCCTGAGGGATGATAGACCACACGCCACGATATTTTCAGATGAAACATGCTAAAGCTAACTCAATTACATACATTACGTTTTTACAGACATAGGTAATTACCTTCACGCACTGAGGTAAATAATAAAATACATAACTAATCCAACACAGGAGAAAATCTCAATTTTTCTGTTGGTTTTTACTCAAGCACCAGAGGCTATGAATAAGAACAGTCCGTATTCATAGCCCAGATAGTTACTGTCTGCGTTTCATGGACTATCATTAAATTTCAAATAAATGTTATTACAAGCATCACGCAATCACATTAATAACTATTTTTCCAAATTAAATTATATTTTTCAAGCAAGCTTCGAGACATTTAAATAAAAAAGTTAATCGCTGTGAATGCGTCTAATATTAAAATTAAATTAGATCTAATTTTGACAGCAGACGTAGTTACTTAGTTATTGCTAACGCTGATGAAATTCTGTAACTGTAATTTTGAGTTCTGTTAATGGATTTAAGTATTCCAAGAAATTACTTGAATCATCTTTACAATAGGGATGCCTTAATGATTTGCAGCTCGATATTTTTTATCGATGATTATCGGCGAGAGTATAAGCTTATTATTGGTATCTCTAGTCATTATTTGGCTCGCGATCATCGTTTAGGTATCAATTTTCGTGTCAATCGTGAGTCGTGCATACCCATTGGGGTCACCACTATACCGTGACGTCAACCCAACAGCTTCCAGCCACCGGATGTGCTCCGCTACACTTGATTCGTTTTTCTCTCTTCAATATCATTATTACTCATATTATCAAAGATGCCGTCTTATTTATTTTCTTAGTTGCCGTTATTATTCGGAATGAAGATGTAGTTTTTATGATTCCATCAGGCACAGCCTATTAGTATAGTTCACGCTTTAATGGTAACCAAATAGTTTTTGTTCTATTTCTTATTGTTGGTTTTTCATTGGATATTAAAGTAATTTATCACTAGAGGTGTGAAGCATATAGAATGAGTTGTAATGACAGAAAAAAAGGGGTAACTTGACTATGATTATGATTATTAATCCTGAACATAGGTTAAGGAAGTTAAGTTACGGTATAAAAGCATTTTTAGAAAAAACGTTCCACAAAGTTGTAATTTAGAAGATACTGAAAGCCACTTTCTTATAAATTAAGAACCTTTTTTTGTGCTTCTGTCCTACTTAACGTTGATCAGCTTTTGTTAACTACACAATACTTGTGAACTATAGTATCACTAACGGACCATTTTCTTATCATTACCAATCTTAACATACTGGAACAACTTTTCGCTAAAGCCAAGTGTCTCGAGTTCACTTTTACGGGCACAATTGAACCAAAAGGCCATTAACACTAATCATTCGCTTTGTTCTGTAGAAAGTTGGCAGATCTCACAGCTCTACTCGTACGTCTGCCTAATTTTCATAATGTGCGAGTTTAACTACCGGTTTTTAAGTAACTGCGCTTAATATTTTGTTTGCTAGTGTTAATTTTATTTACTTCGTTTAAACACCATGAAATGGACTTTCAAGTTTTATTTCCAATGTTTCGATTTCTTCCAATTTCAAAATTAGAAGCATAGAGATACAACATTCATATAGACCTCAGTGAGCTCACGCTATGGAATTAGTAGTTGCGTCCTTTTATATGCCTCACGCATTTTTGGCTACAACAGTTAATGTTTTCTTTAATTTTAAAAAGTTCCAATTTTAATAAGAGATTGTAGCAGTTGTGCAGCCAGTTGAATAGTGATGTTTATTTAAATAAAATGTCTCATTGCGTATTCCGAAAGCTTTTATTTGTTTTTTATTGTGGCTCGTTGCAGGTGGTCCGCAGACCACAGTGATTGCAGGCGAAAGGTCCAAGTAAAAGTTAAGTAGCCTAACGAAATTGTATCCGAAGTAAATTGCTTTGGAGATATAATTTCAGACACAAAAAAGTAACAAAAACTACCAAGATAGGAATTTAATCCATTATATTCTTTTTTGTGCAGTCTGAATTTTGATAAACAGATATCGAAATATTCTTCAGATTCTATCAGAAATATTCAGCAATCGACTTGAAAAAGCTCGGTCTACATTTACCTATGATTCACAAATTGTCTGAGTTATACCTCCACGTAAAACATGGGGTCGATTTACAAACCGCTAACATGATCTGAACACCCATTTCCGCAAAACACAATAATTTATGTGCAATACCATGTACTTACATAAAAACATACATACAATAAAACGGTTACAGTAAATCATAAATATCATGGCTATACATTAACCCCGAAAGCTTTGACAAGAAAGCCATACAGTTATGTACAGTGGTGGTACATTACCGATTTGTGAAAGACAATTTCCATCGGTTGGGTCGTGCGAAGGAAATGCAATCTTGTCGATATTATTGTTGTACCTACTATCTAACAGGAACACTTTATTGTAGTGTTATTTTCGAAGAGGTTCGATATGGTTTTGATAAAGTGTTATGGATGATGTGATTTGTAGACGCTAGACGCAAATAACTTTAACTGACTCTACACAAAAATAAGTGAAGCCCTATCAGTTCCTGGCTGAAATAACTCAGGCAGTCGGTTATCACAGTCTGTCACTGTCATAAAAAAACTAAAGTTTTTTTCAGTCCGAACAAAAAGTTTATTCAGTTTAAAAAGAAAACGTTCTTAATTTAAAGTTCAAGATAAACCCAAAAAATTTGTATCAAGAACGCAGACTTTTTGCTAACATTTTTCGTGAATAGATAGCCTAGTCGTTTTTACCGTCTGAAAACGCCTGCTAAGTTCCGCGGAATTACTTAGTTGATACGTAACCGGTAATTTTATTTCGTCCGATTAGTTCTAGAGTCATCAGCCGCGCATTTCGCACCAACCACTAATATAATTGTACCTACGTAGGTAATGGAAATTTTAAAGATGTAAATTATGTGTTAGCGTCCACGCCATTCCATGGGGTTTTTGCTGTAAGGCTGACAAAAAAAAAAAGAGCAAATACAGTGGTGGCTCGTAATCTTGTATCTTAATATTAATTTTGGTTATTAATTTTAATGGGCTATTTCTGGAATCTTTCGGAATTGCTTGCAAATCACAGACAAACTGAAAACAACCTTCAGCATTTTTAATGAAAATCGTTTGTATCTATTTTATACATTAGATAGATAGGTACTTTAAATATCTACCACTCTCCGAACAAACAACAAATCTCATTCAAATCTTTTATCCCCCAACAATAGCCATCTAAATCAACATTCCAAACAATCAGAAAGCCAATCAATAACACTTTTACTAACAATATGTTAATTTGTTTTTTCCTAGGAGTCCCGACGGACCGCACGGAGCACGCGTTTGCATCTGCGCAGGAGTACAAAGACGCTCTCGAGGCGATACGGAGGCACACTGGCGCAGTAAGTAACACCACACATTATACATAAGTACGTAGGGCTGATACACATGAAAAAGTTGAAAAGTCTCGCCTGAAGTTAGGGATTATTTATTACTTCAAGAAATATACAAAGGCAGACTTAATGCCCTAAGCATTTTCTACCAGTCAACCTCTTGGTCTAGGTGATCATCAGTCTAGAATCATCTAGTCCGTAGGTAGGATGGATCTTACAATCTGACGAAAACTTTGGTGTAATATTAATAGTTAATTTTTGAGACGTGGTTTTCAACCAGAGCCTATTTTTCTGTTATTTTTATTAGTAGGTACTCTAGGAAAAAGCGAATAGACTAGCCTAAAGGGAATAGTTAGTGCTTACTGCCTAGGATGTTATCGGCGTTAACATTTTTATCTATGGGCGTTAGTATCTCTATCTACTGACTCTATGGAACAATGGCAGGCTGTAAATACAGTAGGTAGAGGCTAAGAGGGCATTAGTCATACCGCTTCGTACTTAAGTATGTACCAAAACAATTTGTCACCTGCCGATCGATTCTCTGAAAATCTCACCGTGAAAAGTTAGGTGAAGTGAGCTTAGAGTGAGCTGTCAATAGTGTCAATCCCTAGCATTAGTTGGAATGACAGCTCTCTCCACGCTCAATTCACCTAAGTTTTCACGGTGAGATGGTTACAGAATCGCACTGCTGTTTGCAAATAAAGAACTGATTTAGGCATTACCCTGTCCATTAGGTAAACCGTTTTTTGACAGATGGAACTAGTGATTTCAGCCAGTGATTGATAATGTCTATAAGAAGCCATTAATAAGATAAGGCAGTTTATATATTTATTTTATTACGCATTTTAAAATTAACTTATATTAAGTATTAAGTAATCTGGAATATGTACGTTCTAAGACAGCTGTCAAAAAACCGTTAACCTAATGGACAGGGTATAATATTATTTGGCGTGCAAACAAATATTATTGTTTTCAATCTATATAAATTGAGGAATTGTCTAAAGCTGAATTCGCAAATTATTCTGAATGAAAAATAAAAAATGATTTGTCATAATTTAGTTTAATACTTGTACAGTTATAAGAATGTTTATGTACCATCCTGGAAAGCCAGGATTCTTCGGGCTACTAACCTTTTATAACCCCTTCTCCTTTGGGAATATTACTACTTCCCTCCAAAACCTGCTCTCTGTTGACATAAACCGGTCGCTTTTGTATCTATGCCACAGGATCAAAAAATGCCTTATTCGGCCAGGCCATAAACTGTAATCACATTTAAAATTGTTTAGTTAGTATAAGATAATACCCCCCTCCCGTCCTATTACAAGGGACCTTAACAAAACTGGCGGAATGTGGGTACACTAAAGGTAACCTCTGCCTATCGTGGAAAACAAGCGTGATGCTTTCTATAAGATTATCATTTGAAGACTTGGACTATTTCCACTAGCCAACCCTACATAATACAATTATGCTTACTTACATTGCGTACGAATTTCTAATGTAATAGTCTATTACAGTGGTATTGTGGAGCGCGTGCGTCCCCCACTGACAGGTAATGGAGTTGGAATCACAGTCATCGTGATCACGCCTGGCACAGAGTCCACTGTGTGTCTCTAATAGAAAAAACTTGTGTGCCACCAGCACAATACGATCAGTTTCGACTGTATGTCATCTGTAAAAAAAAGCAGAAATCCGTTAGAATCTGAAGTAGGTACTGTAAAGAGTATAGTACGTTGTATCATTTGAACGCCCCCCGCGTTCAAATGATACAACGTTATAATTATCACGTATATTTCAAGCGAGTGAAGCGATCAACGCGCTTATTCTATCACTGTTTTCCCAAACAAAAAGGCTACTAGAAATAATTGGAAAGCTCATTCTAAATTCGCTTGAACATTCAAATTTAACCACAGTTATTTTTCTGCCAGCCTGCACAACATAAGGTCGACTTTTGCAGACAATCTTTACAGTACCTACTTGGCTGGTTACAAATGTTCATCATCACATAATAGTAGATTCGTCTGACGAAAATAGACCTCTTAGCTTCAGAAACACTTGGCCTCATAATATAAAGACACGTCTTTTCGTCGAGGATAGCTCATCGCATGATTGATCTTCAGAAAAAACTGCCTACCATGTTGAAGTTTGCAGAAAACGAACTTTTTTGTTTTTTGGCGGTCAATGTTTTCCTGCGCCTAGTTTAACTTTTTCATTTTGTTCTGACTCTTTTACGATTTGTTCTTTTGTTTTTTTTTTTTAAATAAACTTACTTTTGCAATTTTTTTAAATGAAAAAAATGAATTTCCGTTTTTTATGAAACTATTACCTAATATTAAACATCAGTAACGAAAGCATCAGATTGATGAATATGTTGGAATAACGAATTTAATTTTTACTTAGCACAAACACGTAAATATTTATTTACAGTTATAAAATTAAATGTAAGCAGTATTTTTGAAGTGAAAACTTCTTTAGCGGCGTTGTGCACTTTTGTGATGGGTAAAAAATGTTAAACTCGCGTCAGGACACGTGGCCTGATCGAAAATTCGTAAGACGGAGCTCGCATCAGGACACGTGACCTGATCGAAAATTCGTAAGACGGAGGGAGAGTAGACCGCATTCAAGTTTTCACTTCTGCCGGCACTCCCGGAGTGAAACCCGTTTTTTTTACTGAAAAAGCATTGTCATGATTAAAAAGAAAAGAAAAAGAACAAATCGTAAAAGAGTCAGAACAAAATAAAAAAGTTAAACTAGGCGCAGGAAAACATTGACCGCCAAAAAACAAAAAAGTTCGTTTTCTGCAAACTTCATAAAAAAACATAATACGACTTTCGAACATTTACTTTTAATAGGTATCTACTACAAGCGATCATAATATCAAATTCTAACTCTACTACTGCGCTTACTGCTGCGCTGCATTATGAAAGCGTAAAAGCGAGCATTTTTATGCACAAATTAATTGAGTCCTGAGGCTTATAAGCTATCAAAGAAATATCATGTTTATGCTGATTTCTAAATAGAGCAAGTTAACAGCGATTACATACCATATGATATAAGTCTTAAAATAAATGTGCGCCTACAATTTATGAGAATCCTCTATAGACTTTTATGCTTTTACACCTGACGTTGCAAGTTATGTTCCTTTACTAAACTGGTTTATTTCTTCCTAGTAAACGAAGGAAGTTGTAAAACGGTGTAGCGCCCCTAACTACTTTATTTGTTTATTGATCTGATAGCGACATTTTTATTAGAGTATAGTTTGTTGTTAGTATTATATCACCCGAGTGCGTTTAATACTCCCACTTTCTCCTAACTTAGTCGTAAGTATAAGTATCTTTAACCAGAGAGAAAAGGAAGGAGATTATAAGTCACTAATCAGTACCTGTGCAATGTTTTTTTTTTAAATCGGTGATTTTTTTTTAAATCCAGTCTATAGATATTGAAATAACTGTTTATAATACCGTTTCATATGCATACATTTATTATGTACATTCGAAAGCAGTAGTTAGTGTTAGTTTTTAAACGTTTATTTACATTTTATCAGTTTAGTGAACTTTTCTCGTTAGAATTATCTAAACGGTGAAGACTACTAGTTTACTAATATGCATAGCAAACTCGTCCAGTAACGTCTTTATCGGTTGGTTTTTAGGGTTCCGTACCGCGAAAAGAAAAAACGGAACCCTTATAGGATCACTTTGTTGTCCGGCCGTCTGTCTGTCAAGACCCTTTTTCTCAGTAACGCATGGAGGTATAAAGCTGGAATTTATATCAAATACTCAGGTCTACTGACCCTTGGAGCTGTGAAAAAAATCAAACTTCTAAGCCAACGCAATCAAAAGATACAGCCGTTTATGCCGCAAATTTTCTACACTCGCAAGGGATTCAAAACCTACAGGGTACTTCCCGTGAGCTCAGAATCTTGAAATTTGGTACGAAGCAACGTCTTTATAGTACAGATACAGGAAAAATTGCGAAAACCGTAAATTTTTAGTCACAACATCATATAATAAAAATATTGTTAATAATTTTAAATTGTACAGAACCCTCGGTGCGCGAGTACGACTCACACTTGGCTTTTTCTAATTTCATACAGAATAAAAAGAAGAAAAAGGTAGTTCCACATACTCAGCTTTTACCAACCTATACCTCTTTCTCAGGAGCGGAGCAAACCTCAGCGAACTCTAGAAGCAGAGCCTGATGACTCCCAGCAGGAGACAGAACAGGAGTACTTGGATGAGCTACTGGTGCCTGAACCCTGGGAGCTGAACAACACAGCTCGGGCTGGCGCGGAGATCCTGTTCTTCAACAGGGTGCCTAAGGTCGGCAGCCAGACCTTCATGGAACTGCTACATAGGCTGGCATATAAGAATCAGTTTGGTGAGTGAAAAACGATATGTTTTTCTTATATATTAGAAAAACTGTTATATTTTATACGCCTAGAAATTCTTTTAAAAGGTCTACTTAGACTATTTTAATTAAAAAAACCGCCAAAAAGATAAAACGCCAAATAAGTATACAAATATATATTTTAGACTTCAGACAGGTGTAATGATGAAATAGAGGATACTTAATATAGGTACTTAATATACCTATGTCACCTATATACCTTAACTTAAAATTAAGTTAGTGGCAAAATACAAAAAAAAAATCAAGGACAAATGTTTCTTGTTTTTATAACCAGATTGTAAGATATAAAAAACACAGTTAATTGTACAAAATTTTATCAAACGGTACACCGTATACACTTACAAAATTATTTAATTTACTTAATTTATCTTGATCGTTATTAATGAGAACAACTTAGTTTACTTAAGCTGAAATTCCTCTCTCAATATTTCAAGTAATTAAGCCTTAAAATAATATATACTTTAAGGCTGGTTACCGTGTGACGAGTTCTCTTTTTTGGCAATTACCGGTCGTCATTAGTGCGGTTTGTTGATCCTTAAAAGAAGCTGGAATTTCAAGCCTAACATTTTTTTTTAATAAATTCTCTGAATGAATGAATTACTTTTTTTTCGTACATTTACATTGCAAGCAAGCTAACTCCAAAGTACATAAGTTATTGTTAAATTAATAAGGGCTGATTTTTCAATCGACCGATAATTTTTATTCGTAGAATAAAATTGACGTCTGACATTTTTTGTATGAAAGAACTGTTAAAGATTATTCCTCCGATAAAGTTATCTGGCGTTGGAGAAATCAGCCCTTAGGGCTGATTTTTCAATCGACACATCATTTTTATTCGTGGAATAAAATTGACGTCTGATAGATTTCGTATGGAGGAACTGTCAAAAATTCAAAATTATTCCTCCGATAAAATTATCTGGCGTTGGAAAAATCAGCCCTAACAACTAAACTAATGAATTCTTGTCTTTAAAATATTTACTCATAAACCTCCAAATATAGGACCCATACGAGCTTAATACTCTTGTCTTGTAGTTATTAATTAGGCTAGTCTTATTATGCAGTCTTCAATCAATTATCGTTTTTTGTCATCTTCTCATAATTAATATCGTTGGATTTTATGAGTTTAGCGCGGACATTGTTTCACTTCAATCACTTATAATCTCATAAATTATTGAACATAAGCCCCCAGATTACTCAAGCCAACGACCTTAGCGATAAAATTCTATAATCATAGCACAGTTTGATGCAGCCCATCATAAGCGCTTAAATCGCCTAGTTATAATGATTGGCTAGAATTATTCAGCTTCCTAATTATAAGCACTAGTAGTTTTATCGCTTGAGCGAGGTACTAAAAACGCAGCTATTTTGGATTTCATAGCCAGGTATCCTGTAACCACTTTGACATACAGTGTAATTTATAATAGTTTACAACTCGTAAAGGTAAAAGGAAAGCTTTAATAAGACGATTAGATATGAATCAAAGTTTATATCTGTGTGTTAATAATAGTGTTTGTGAAGGTTTCCACCGGGATCCTGTGCAGCGGGTGGAGACGATACGCCTGGCGCCGGCTGACCAGGCAGCACTTGCTGGTCTCGTGTCTGCATATGACCCTCCCGCGTCATACATTAAACACGTCTGCTACACCAACTTCACCAGGTAAACTGTTGTTTATCTATAGAAATTTCAAAATCAAAAGTCATTTACTCAAATTAGACTCAGAATCAGCACTTTTTGAACGTCAAAATCACATAAGACAGACCCTCAAAACGGCCGCCCTTCTTCATCACTTCATCGTGTTTTAACTGAAAAAAAGAAGCGGCGCAACAAACTCCAGCAACACATCTGTCTGTTACGCTAGAGGAACTTGATTGTCATCATTCTCCTGCCCTTATCCCAAATTATTTGGGGTCGGCGCAACATGTCTTTTTCTTCCATACTCCTCTATTAGCCGCCATCTCGACAGTCACCCCCTTTCTAACCATATCATCATTCACACAGTCCATCCATCGTTTCTTTGGTCGTCCCCTACTCTTATAGCCATCGACATTCATACTCAAAACTTTCCTCACGACATTTTCCTCATTCCTCCGTAATACATGCCCATACCATGACAACCGGTTTCCACATAACTTTTCAATTACCGGTGCCACTTTCACACTTCCTCTTATATACTCATTTCTTATTCTATCCATTCGTGTAACACCACACATCCCTCTCAGCATTCTCATCTCAGCTGCATGCAATTGCCTTTCATTCATCCCTTTTGTGGCCCAACATTCTGATCCATACAAGACAGCAGGTCTAACCATGGTTTTGTATATCTTCCCCTTAAGTTTAAGGGAAATGCGGGAGTCGCAGATTGTTCCCGTGACCTGCCGCCATTTCATCCATCCAGTGTTAATTCTGTGCTTAACCGTCCGATCTACTTCGCCATCGCTTTGCACGAGTGAACCGAGATACCGAAAATCGGAGCAGACTGGGAGAAGCGCGCCATCAAGCGCTATGGCTCTAGAGTTGGAGAGACCGCCGAAATCGCAGAACATATGTTCAGTTTTGGTTCTGCTGATTTTCAAGCCAACATCCTCCAGCTTCCGTTGCCATTTCTCCAATCTGCTCTGGATCTCGGATCCATCTTCACCGACAAGAACAATGTCATCGGCAAACAGCATGCACCAGGGGGCCTCTTCCTGTATGTCCGCCGTCAGAGCGTCCATAATCAACAGGAAGAGGTAAGGACTTAAAGCCGATCCCTGGTGCAAGCCTACAGCCACACTGAACTCGTCGGTATTGCCAGCAGCCGATCGGACGTAGGTACGAGATCGATTGTACATAGCACGAATTAACTCTACATACTTCCCGGGCAAACCTTTCTCTTTCAAGGCCCACCACAGAACACCCCGAGGTACCCTATCATACGCTTTCTCCAGATCAATGAACACCATCTGCAAGTTCTAATGTGCACGTCTGTACTTCTCGCACAACTGGCGGAGTGCAAAAGTGGCGTCCATTGTTCCTCGACCTGGCATAAACCCAAACTGGTTTGGGGTAATCTCACTCTCCTCTCGCAGTCTTTTCTCTATTACTTTCTCCCATACCTTCATACTATGTGACATGAGCTTTATCCCTCGATAGTTGTTGCAGTCCTGTACATCACCTTTATTCTTGAAGATGGGCACTAGCGAACTATTGCACCATTCTTGTGGGATCCCACCTTCATGCAACAACTTATTGAAGAATAAAGTCAGCCACATACATCCATCTTCTTTTAAACACTTCCATACTTCTACTGGTATATCATCTGGGCCCATAGCCTTCCCATTCTTCATACCTTGAACTGCCTTTCTTACTTCATCCATGCTAATTTCCCTCACCAAACCCATATTTACTTGTACCTCTTTAAGCACACCATCCCATTTATTCTCTTCGTTCATTAGCTTTTCAAAATAAACCTTCCATCGTTCTTTTATTTCGTCATCTTTATACAGAACCTTACCGACGTCGTCTTTCATACATTTAATGTGAAGAATATCTCTCGTTCTCCTTTCTCTTGCTTTTGTAATCCGGTAGAGCTCCTTCTGGCCTCTAGGGCTGTCCAGTGAGTCATACAACTTCTCCTGCGCCTTAGCCCTCGAAACTGCTACCGCCTTTTTTGCCTTTCTCTTCCATTCTTTATAAATCTCCTTCTTATCTTCTTTCAAACTATCATTCCCGTTTTCTACACCCTGCCATTCTTTAAACGCAATTTTCTTTTCTTTTAGCATCTTTTGCACGTCTTCGTTCCACCACCATGTATCCTTTTCTATCATACCTTTCCCTTTCGATTCTCCAAACGTATCTTTTGCTACTCTCCTTATACATTCCGCCATCTCTTTCCAACATTCATTCACAGATTTTCCTTCCATATCCTTCATGTCAATCATTTTCTCTACCACTTGATTCTTAAACATACTGGCGCATTCCTCTTTTTCTATCATACGCCATCTAGTTTTGGGTGGGGGCCGTTCCTTGTTCCTACTGAACGAGACATTGACTTTAACCTCCATTATCATCAGTCTATGTTGTGAAACTAGGTCCTCACCTGGGAGCACTTTACAATTTTTTACAGTTTTAAGGCTGTTTCGTCTTACTAGGAGGTAGTCGATTTGAGTTGCGTGGCGGCCACTTTTATAACTTATTAGATGCTCATTTCGTTTCTCGAACCACGTATTTGTTATTGCCAGGTCGAAGGCCGAGGCAGCTTGCAGCAGTGCCTCGCCATCAGTGTTACGGTCTCCATAACCCCAACCGCCATGCGCTCTCTCATACCCATCCTTCTGTCTTCCTACATGCCCGTTAAAATCACCCCCAACATACACTTCTTCACTATCTTGCACATCCATCATCACACAATCGAAGTCCTTCCAGAACTTCTCTTTTACACAATCCTCACACCCTGACTGGGGTGCATACACACTAACTATATTAACCACTAAACTCTCCACAATCACTTTAACAGCTATCACTCTATCACTCACTCTTTTAACATCCACTACACATTCTTTCAACTGACTATCCAAAACTATACCTACACCATTCCGCTTGCCATCGCTTCCACAGTAATAAAACTTATATCCTTCTCCTATCTCTCTAGCCTTCGCACCCTTCCACTTCGTCTCCTGCAGGCACGCAATGTTCAGTCGTCGTCTTTTTAAAACATCTGCTAGTTCCCTTCCTCTTCCAGTCATAGTACCTACATTCCAGCTCGCACACCTCAATCTAACTTCTCTCACACTCCGAGCTTGCGTCTTACGTCGCACCCGCCCGTTCTGGTGCAACAACCCTTGTCCATTTCCCACAGAAGCCGGGTGCTGCCCCTGCGCGTCGCCTGTGGGGTACGCCCTAGCCCTATCGCGCATCATATCTTTTCCAATCATGTTGCTATAGGTTTTGGCAAAGTTTAACAGTCGGCCGCCAGCCTGACACCAACCCTCCTTGGGAATGCTTTTGTTGGTGGTTTACCCGCCACCGCGCGGAATTAAATGGATATCCCTCCATTTATCGGTCGTCAGAGCCTCGTTGGTTAGCAGCAGGGTGCACCGCGTGCAGGTGAGGTTGACGTTTGGGGAGTCTGGTTGTTGTGCGCTCCCCCTTACACCCCTAGAGGAACTTGATTGTATACAATAATATTTAATTTAAAAGCACGATCAAAATAGCCTCGCGTGATGGACAGGAACACGTTACAGTAAAAGGAATTTAATTACAGTTGCTAAAAGTTGTGTTATGAATATGTCATGAACATGGCATTAACAACAATTAACATACACCAGAAACCCTCGACATAAAAGCAACACCGAGCAACTTCACAATGGAACAGACAAAACTTTTAGAATTTGGGAATTTTCGGGATCGAATACTTGTGGAGTTCTATTTAGGTTAGTACAGTGGGGGGCTATTGTACGCGAAACTAACAACAGAGCGCTCGAAAGACGCAAACTGCCGCCGGCGACCCCGCCGTGAAATGAGCGGAGCGAATCCAAAATAAATATCCAAACATCCCGCTGAACATTCATGTTTGCAACTCGTTAATTCGAAGCCGTAATGGGTAGACTTCGGTAACAGAACCATGCCAGCATCCAGTAAATTACTGCAATAAAAATATACCGGCCATGATCTAGGACTTTAACAATCGAATGCAGCCATTATATTCAAATCCAATCATTAGTTTGAAGAGTATCTATTCAAAGCCACAAATCAAGCATAAAGTAGCGGTATCTGGCGCTAAATCTTCATCGAGGTGAAACAAAAGCTACAGCTATCAGTCAGACATTGATACTCATATTTACGCATTGACTCACTGTTCCATTTGCCTTCGAAAGAAGCCGCCGGCTCTGTACATCAATCACATTGCACCAAACTTTATTGGTTGTATAGACGTAAACATAAACCGTGATTAATGTATCTAGTGGACGTTAATTGCGATCCACTATTACCTGATAGGCGAGGCGACTCTCTTGTTAGTGTTAATTACAGAACAGCGGCGCGTGCAAAAACTCTTTTGGTTGTGCTCAAACGCCATTGTTTGGCCGTCGGCGTCGGCCGCTGCAATGAGAGCGGAATTATGCGTTTCGGTGCTACAGTTTTTCATTTTAGTTTTGATTGCATAGAATTTCATCTTCAGGGTTTTTCAGTTTGTGCAAAAACGCCTGATGATATCAATGGAGGACATCGATATTATGACTTGCGAGAATTGCTATTGTACTGTAATAATGTTATTATCTGAAAATTGTTGACTACAATAAAGAAAAGGTATTGTTAGAATACTTAGAAAAAATAAGTCATTGTCCTCACAATAAACGTAGTCGATCTACTCTGTTAAAATTTCACCGTGAACACGTAGGTGAAGTGAGCTGTCAATAGTGCCAGTTTCTAGCATAAGGTTGAAAGCCAGCTCACTTCACCTAAGTTTCTACGGTGAGTGAGATCTTTACAGAATAGAGCTGTAGCAGCTTTATTCTGTAAAGATCTTTGATTGTGAGGACAAACCATTTCTAGAAATCACCGAATAAAAGTTTCAAAGTCTCTATTTATAGATATACTTACCTTTCAAATTTCCAGGTTGGGTTTCCCGTCTCCGATATACGTGAATGTGGTGCGTGACCCTGTGGAGCGGGTCATCTCGTGGTACTATTACGTGAGGGCACCCTGGTACTACGTGGAGAGGAAGCGGGCCTTCCCTGACCTGCCCCTGCCTGACCCCGCTTGGTTGAAAAAGGTTTGTTAGATATTCTTCTTTTCGGAGATTCCACTAAGTACTTGTTTCATAGGTTTTTGGATTTAGCAGATAGTTGAAGTCCGCATTAATATGGATTGCGATTGAATGGAATCCTCTTTTACTTCAGTAGGTACCTAAAGACTTCAACGTATTGCATGCAATTCCTAATGATGACGTATTACGACCAGCCACTGATATACAGCTGTTTTGATGAACGTCTTTTATCTAAATACAGAAATGGATCAGTGTATACTAAGCACGGTGTATCGGTGCCTTTGTACTCAAAGTAGAAAACACCCACACTCCTACAAAGAAATAGACACGCAATTATTCACTTCATCTATTAATCATCACGCTAGTTTTGCTATCTGATGGTAAAAGCAGTATAACGCGTGTCAATCCGATGACAGGATAAATAATAGCTAATAGTATCTACTTAGGAGCAGTGGTGGCCCAGTGGTAACGGCTCCGGCTTACGAGTTGTGGGTCGTGGGTTCAAACCCAGCCAGGCGGTTTACTTTGTGTAAATAATTTCATCACCACTGCTCTCAAAACGGTGAAGGAAGACGCCGTGAGGAAACCGGCATGTCCTAGGACCAAAAATTCGAAGACTTGTGACATCTACCAATCCGCATTGGGCCCACGTGGTGGATTACGGCCCATTCCCTCTCAAAGAGAGGAGGCCTGTGTCCCAGCCATAGAAATGTAAAAAACCCAGCATTGGGCACGTTAAGGCTGATTATGCTCCTATAAAGAATAGACACGCAATTATTCACTTCATCTATAAATCATCGCGCGTTTTGTTATCTAATGGTATAAGCAGCATAACGCGTGTCAATCCGTTCATGACAGCATAAATAATAGCTAATAGAACCTACTTGAAAAGTACTACGATATTTTCATGATTTTCTTACGTCGCCGTGAGAACGTGTCAGCCATTAAATTTTTTATTGTTTCTTCTAGCAATCGTGACATGATCTCTATTCACGAGATGCGTTTTTATTTGCTAACGGTGAAAATGATCTTGTTTGAGATGAACCGCTTGTGTCGCTTCATGTAGCAGTGATTACCGTTCCTGCAGCGCATATTGTTCGTGCGATAGGTTGTTCGACTAAAATTACATGGAACACTTTATGTGGAGCCTGCAACGTGTAATGTAACAAGATTATCGTAACTAGGAATCTATTAGGCTGAATTATAACATAATCTGGAAATCTAGACACAGACAGTATCATGATCGCGTGGCTTTATTTGTTTATCGTAGATCTTATTACTGTCTGGTTTTATATCACGGAACAGGTAATCCGTGTTTTATATCAACAGGAAGATTTACAGTTAAAATTAAGATTAATTATCTTGTATTTTATAATTGTTGAACAACTTTACGTGTTTACATAATTGCAAAAACTCATCTACTGTATTATGTTTTAAAAATGTTAGGCCTACTGCTTTTTTCGGTATCTAACCTTTTTCGTACAAAAAAAGGTTTTTTTTTGTCTGAATAAAGAGATAGATACGCGTGGCAGCGATCGGGTTGATCGGCCGCCACTTTGCGGATGAGGCGGCTAAAATTGACCACGTGCCGCTCCGTTATCTGCGCAGGAGTTGATCTCTGCCAGGGTTACCATTAGTAGGGAATGTTTATGGCGCTATCCAGACTTGATGGTATAATCATATATCCTGGTACATTGTTGCTGTACTGAGCCTGAATATTTTGTTGTTTGAAGGTGTTTTTTGAACTATCGTGATTTTATACTGGACTGCTTCGTTGGTCTTTGGGGAATAGAGGCGTGATGTTATTATATGTTATACGTGCGAAGAGCGTCAATTATCTTTCTATTACTTATTAATTTAACTTGGGTGCCCCGGGTCTAACTTTTAAACTTACCAATTTACTAAGAGAACTGTGAAGTTAGTTCTGTGATGTATTTCAGCGTTCCATCTCAAATCATCGTTGGTAACCTAATTACTGCAGCGTAATTACGAAATGAGGAGTGTAAATGTGGTGCTGTTCCGCATACGATGACGCACTTAATATCGTGTCCTGCGTGTCCTGTCAGCTGCACGTTACAGGGACTGATGGACGCTGGAGATGGCGCCAAACAAGTGAGCGAATTCTGGACCAAGTCCATTTAGATGGCCATCGACACTCTAAGAAGAAGATTACAAAATTAAATATAAAGTAGCTCAGTAGGTGCAAAAGTAGGTAACAATATAAACAAACATCGAATTACATTGATCATTAAAACCGAACATGCGTGTACGCAAACAACCAGTTGTTCCAATCACAATCTCTCTCAAATACAATAGCTGAACAATTGTATCTTCTCGCATCTGTCTGCTTTAAAAAGTAATTGTTAATTCGACCGTTAGTGCCATGATCATATCAATAATAATAACCATTACAAACCGATATCGTCCACTGGTATCGGTTTGTCTCAAGCTTTCGCCATTTCTTTGCTCCGTAAACCTACTTTATGGCCATCAAACGCTATCCGGATTTTAATTCGGAACCGTTTTCCCGATTTTACACCATTCTCTGTGTCGAATTTCTTATTTTTTACACACTTCTTTAGGGTTCCATACCGTATCGCTCGCCGTCTGTACGTCTCTAACGGCCTGCATATATGTTTAACTAGTTTCTGCCTGCGACTTCGTCCGCGTGAAATTTTATGTTCCCCGCCCCGTCGTATCACATCGTTACTTTGATTTCGCTTAGCATTCTTTCTGGTGTTTGTGTAGCTCTTAAGGGTTGTAGCGTGATGTTAAAGTTAGCCTGTAACCTTCCTCAAGAATTGGGCATATGCAAAAATAAAATCCAATCCGACTGGTAGTTCCAGAGATTAGCGCGTTCAAACAAACAAACAAACTCTTCAGCTTTTACTTACCAAGCTAACACTATAGGTCTCTTTGAAAACCTACTTCATGGCCATTAAACCTATCCGGATTTTGATTCGGAACCGTTTTCCCGATTTTAGACCATTCGCTGTGTCGAATTTCCAATTTTTATGGTTCCTTTCGATACCGCATTACTAAACTTACACCGTGTACGTGCCTGTGACCGGTTGTCAGAGGGCTGTATCTTTTTAACCGTAATAGGTAGCTAGTTGACACAAAATACTGATTTCTATTAGGCCTTTATAACGAGAACAAAATAATCATACCAAAATAGAAAAGTCTAAAGACACGGATGGTCATACTATAGATGGCGATACTAAGTTTCAAACGGTTGTTTAACGTAACATACGTACGTCAAATAGTAACGATTACGTACTCGTTATTATTTGACGTAAGGCAAGGCCATCATTTTGTAATTGTAATTTGAAACTACGCTTTTTTTGGTTTGACGATAGTTAGCGCCATTTTTGACGCGTGCGTCTAGTGGACGTGAAACAACCCGCCCTTATTCATATTTTATGATTATCCTACGGTACGGAACAGTGTTGGCAAAATTTTAATAAGTTTGATTGACGATTCAAAACTAAAACTAACGAAATTAGTTTCAACTAACTATTACATTAGTTTTAATCGTGTAAAAAATTGAATTTGTTTTAGTTTTTAATTTAGATACACAATTTGATTGAAAGTAATGTAAAGGAAAATGTAAAAAAAACGATTATTGAATTAAACTAATGGTTTATTATTTTATAAGAAATACACACTTTTTTATCGTGGAGAAATGCTCATGCATTCTGCACTACCACGGGGAGATAGTGCCGTTATGTGGGACTCTAACCCACAAAAACTCCACGGTGTCCTCCTCTGCCGCCTACGGCGGAAACACGGGCACGCGTTAGCACTCATTCGTGAACCCGCCGCCGGCTGTGCGACTCCGGACCCTCCTCTGGGAAGTACTCCCCATCACCGGCGCACCAGAACACATAGCACGCCGTGACCACCCCAGGGACCAAACCGGCACATGGGCGCCAGACGACCCCGTGTCTGGGCACCCTTGGTCCCCCTGCGACGGGTCAGGTCATTGGCCTCGCCGCCTGCCAATTTTCGGCCGCAGAGGATAGGGAGAGCGGCCAACCTCATACCAACACTACTTCTCCCCTGCGGCCCCACCGCGTCCGCCATCAGACGGTGCCGACCCCGTCAAGGCCTCGTCAAGGCCTCGGAAGGTAGGGAGAGTGGCGCACCGCAAATACCGCAATACCGACACTCCTCTCCGGCCTCGAACCTTCAGCCGTGATGCCTCCCATATGACATCGCGGCCCGCCTCAGTTGCGATGTCGCCCAAGCGGCACCGCAACCTACTTGTTGACCGCTACGTCGTCGGCTTACTGGCAAAGCCCTGACGAGCGGCCCCTCCTCGGGTTCCTCTTGGCTTCACCGCGGGTGACCAAGCCACGGCTACTGAGCCCTACCGCCTCGACAATGCGGGAACCCACCGGGTGGGAGAAATATAGGTATTACTTAGTGTGCAATCATGCAAATCATCTATTTAATCAATCTTATACTTTTTCTGTTATTCCTTTACTAGTAGGATATAATCCAACAGGATGATTTTCTCCGTACATAATAATTATGTATTTTTATATTTATGCTTTTATATTTTTTTTACTTATCTGAACTTTTAAAGTTGTTCAGCGGAAACTTCCCATTGTGATATTTTTATTACTTACGTGGTGCTATTAATTTAATTGATTTTTCTGATTTGAATTGGAAAATGGTCCACAGTCGTGTATTTTACTTAGTAATTACAATGTCTTGTTTTACCACATTTCAATGAAAATCCAAGACGGGTCTTTTTTTTATTTTTCTTCATGGGTTTAACATCCGCCATATTGGATTTCAATTTTGACCTCACTATCGGCTTTAGCACCCTCGAAAACCACGAAAACGACACCCATGACGAAAAATTTTAAATAGTGATTGATTTAGTTAAATCTAATTTAATCATAATATTTTAATTTTGACTAATCAATCGATTGAAAATTTTAGTAATTGAGCCCAACACTGGTACGGAACCCTTTGCGCGCGAGTCTACTAAGTGTGACGTGACGTGCCCCGTTAGGGCTGTCAAAACGTTCATTCAGTAGAATCACTAGAATCTCATGGTCAAGAGTTCAGATTGTTCAGATCAGTCGGTCACGATCAGCGCGCGGCTAACACGACACGAATCAATGCTCACGATCGATTTACAACGAAAGGTAAATCGAAGCAATGCGTCTAACGACTCGTGAATTAATTGGGTTAATGTATCGATGGGAATCAATGGAATGATACATCACTTTAGTGCAGTTAACGAGTTAATAGTGACGGTACACTGTTCTAATAGATTAGTGTTGCGCTTTATAATAGCTGCCATCGAATGTTTAATAGGTTTATGATATTTTTCATATTGATATTAATGAATTTGGGTATCTGTGCTGCAGTAGCTTTTATATTAATTTCATGATTTGGTTAGTTTTATATTTTCATAACAAAATTGATCGTTATCGATCTTGCAGCAACACTAACTTACTACTTCGTGTTACCAATTAAAAACTTATAACAATAATAGTTAAATGTTATTATTTTATTAAACATAGTGGGGTTTATTCATAAACGATGATTAAAGTTAAGTAACGTTTAAACGTCAAAAATGTATGGTTAAACAGTCGCTACCCCTTTATTCATAAACGTTGCTTAAAGTTAAGCATCACTGCTTAACTTTCCCAGTGTGCCTGTACCATTTAAATCCAATTTCGTTTAATTCTTTTTTCTTTGTTCTCTGTATGGGAAGAAAACAAAAGCCAAAGCAATGAAAGTTGTTACATAAATCGTTATTGTTATTAAAGTCGCAGCACTTTAGTATTTAAATTCTTAATCTAGAATCTAAACTGGTCACTTAAATTGCATATTCGCACCTTAAGCGAGATGGCGTAATCTTGATCAGGCGTCAAGTAAGTATTGTATTTTATGAGAATAGCCGGCAATAGCGCCATTAGGGATATTTATTGATCCCGTAAAATGAATATGCATGTACGAATAACCCAACTAGACACTTACCTGTTGGAGATTTAAGTGCTATTACGGTACAAAAATATACTTAAGCGAAAGTGTAATAAAAAGTACCTACTTTCTTGCCATAGGTTAATGCAACTTTGCTGTTTTACGAAAGACAAGATAGTAGAAACGATGTAGGACTTCATTTAAACATACTAGGTACTTACTTACTTGTCTTTAGGCCATTCAAAGAAAATAAAATTATCGCCTTTAAACACTAGAAAAGGTATATAAAAATGTTGTTAATAAGTTAGAACACCTACCACTTTCAAGTAAATTAACTTGGCCACTCATTCCCATCTCTTTCTTTCGTTTATGTATAGGTAGGTAATATAAAACGAACACAAATCTTCCACAATACTTAACGTAATTCGAGTACAGGGGGTCTAAATCCTAAGCACGTAATCTGTAAAACCGTATCAAACTGAAACGAGCGTAAAAAAATACAAAAAGTCCTTTGTAAAATCAAGTTTTATGAAAAAACCACTGCATAAATCAATTACAAACAAAGTTTATTGAACTCTTCGATAATTGAGCTTTGTCGGTGCCGACTTTGTTTTTAAGATTTTTCGCCTTCTTTTATTACATATTTACACCCAAAGTTACGTTAAAATTACCAAGTAAAACGAATCTTTGTTGGCTCACAACTTTTTAATGGTTTTTTATTTTACTATTCTGTTTTCGTCATAACGATATGTTTAACTTTGGATGTACAATGCCAAACAGTGGACATTACTCCACATAGTCGATATTATTTGTATTGAAATAATATCTGAGAAGCTGCGATTGACGTAGGCCCGATGAAAATGAAAAAAGCTGTCGCGTATAAAATCCTTAGCAATGATTGTCTTAGAATGTATCTAGGATGTGTATCTCTGTGAACAGTGTTAAGTGATCAATCAATCACAAAAAATAAAAGAAGGAAGCTTCAAACAAAAACTAATTGCGAATATGTTTTCATTGTAAAAGCTCATTAATATCTGTTACTCATTAAACGGTACATTTTAGCTTTTTAATTGCCTATAGCCTAGATCTATTTCCAGTTGTGTGAACTAGCTTCAAGCAACAAACTGACAA
The DNA here is from genome assembly GCA_949629185.1 of Apamea crenata. Lineage (NCBI taxonomy): Eukaryota > Metazoa > Arthropoda > Insecta > Lepidoptera > Noctuidae > Apamea > Apamea crenata. Next base: position 7,013,981 of record OX451368.1, on the reverse strand, counting down.
AACAATTAGCGCCTATGTATTAGAAAATTAATGATAGCAACATCGTGGCCTAGACCGCTGGGCAAAGATTTTTTGTTGATAATTTATCATAATTTCAGCCCGTTAACTTCCAGTGCTAAATACGGACCAGTTGGTACAACCATCGCAAAAAAGCAACAGGAGCCCAATTTTCGATTTTTTTTACGTTAGGTATTTATTTTATTTAACCATTTATGTACACATATATATAAACAGACAAGAAAAAACAGAACAGAAAAAATAGGTACAGATGTGATGCTTATTTCATGAGAAATCTCTTCCAGCATACCTGCGATAGGAAAATAGATACAGAGATGTAGACAGCGTGTGAAAGAGTAAAGGAGATAAAAAAATAATACATAAAAACAAAAACAATTCATTTAAAAAAACTAAACAAAAATTATGAGAATATACTAACATACATACAAATAAACATACATACATACTTCTAAAATAAATATCACTAGAATGATAATAATTATAACACACTTACTCAAAATAATAAATACATACACAACTATGATGAAGTGGACTGATAGTGTTCTTTTATCTTTCTTTATTTTTTTTTCCTTTTTTTTGACTCTACTTAATCCTTGCAAACGGATTGTTATAGTATTGTTGAGGATGGAACTCCCGGCACTACCTATAAGATGGTCAACTTATTGTTTGACCCAACATTAATCATGTCATCCTGCAGCACTTCTGACTTTTTAAAGATCCAAAACTAACTGACTCAAATCACCCGAAACAAGTGTTTGAAGTTTCCTGCTTTGAGAAGTTGGAGTAAGACAGTTCAGTTCAGTATGGAACCCTAAAAACTAAAATTAAACCCCTGTTTTATAACTTGTATAACACTGATAGGCGCAAAAGCGAAACCTCCCATTGGAGAAGTCACGATATTAAGCGAATCCCCTTGTGGATTCGTTCAATATCATAACTTTAAGTCTATGGAAACTATCTGCAAACCTAGTTAAAGTTATGAGTTACCGTCCCTGTAAGGCAGTCCACATAGAAAGTTATTTCATCATTCATCGCTTGATCTGAACACGCGATACTTATGTATCGAAATAGTCGGTCATCCATCAATAGGCTTCGGAAAAGCATAAACGTGGTCCATTCTCTACTCGAACGTAAACTTGTCGACATGCTCCCGATTCGCGAAGCTGTGTCGTTTGGAATGGTCATTGGTTTCGATGAATGTTGTGGTCAACGAGATTTTCTTTGTCGTATAACGTTCAATAGTGCGTGGCTTATTGCTTTACGCACAATTTCGAGTGTCGAATTATTCTTTCATCCCTGCGATTTTTCTGTGAAAATGTTTGCAGTATTTTTACGACTTTTGTCCTAAGTCATCTGTATTCGTTACATGACACGTATGGAATATCTTTCAAATGCTGCATGCTACCTTAATCGGACAAGAGTCTCCTTAATATCCATCTTGTTACCATTACACAAGCATTAAGTTGCTTAGCTTGGGACAAATGGTGCTGTGTGAAATGTCCAGGGATATTATTATTATTATAATATCATGGGTAAATGACAGTTAGAGTTAGAGGTCGTCACAAACCAAATTAAGGTTCAACTACTTCTACAAAACGGATTTCTTAACATAAAACTCTTTCATCACACATTGGGATTTCTTATTAATTAAACCAACAGATCTAATTCTGATAAACTATATGATTACAGCAGCCACATACCCAATCAGTTTTCAGCACAAACATATGTCGGCCATACCTACATACGTAGCGAGATACATTAACTCCTTATTTACTGACTGAATAGGTCTCAGCTTACGTCTATCTATTCAAGGCAGCCCCTCGACTTAGTCAGCGCAGTAGAAAAAATAAATTAGTTTTGAGTCAACAAAAAACTGATGATATAATTAGTTTAGTTAAGCAAAAAATCTAACTCTTACGTGCTTAGTATTTAGTCTTGATAATAAGCAGTCGATGAGTAATTAATAATATTGTTGAACAAAGAAGATACGATGATGAGTGTAACGTTATGTTACACGAAGTTGATGGACAGGCTGAGATAATTGAACATCTTTATTAGGTACATCTATCATATCTGCATCTTGTTGATGCAAAAAACAACAATTCCTTAGCTATTCAAAGACGTCATGGCGTTAAAATCATTTCTTTATAAGAATTGGAGTGGTTGAATGTTGTGAGTAACGCATCATTAGCAGCTTGGTGAAATTGACAGCAACTACGTGCCTTTAGAACAAATTCAAGACGAAACGATGTACTTATGTAGATGATAAATTATTTTGCAGATTCTTTCTTTCGTTTTAAAATGACATTACTGTACCACACCATTTTCTGTCGATCCCTGCTGGGAATACGACCGTTACGTTATCTGTACCTACATTCCTTACATTCATATTCAGATTCACCGAAGTAATGTTACGTAATTATAGTAACAAATATTTGTATGACCTACATGTATTTGTTCCGAGTCTGGGTGTTTTTCTATCTATAATATGTATGTATTTACAAAAAAAAAATGTACCTATATAAGTAGTTTATCAGCCATCTTGTTACCATAACACAAGCATTAGGTAGCTTAGCTTGGGACAAATGGTGCTGTGTGAAATGTCCAGGGATATTATATTATTATTATTATATGTAATTTGTATGTGATTTCAGGACTTCGAGACCTGCGTGCTCAGTGGGGACCGGGAGTGTCGCTATGTAGAGGGTCAGACTCACGAGGGCATCGGCGACCATCGGCGACAGACGCTGTTCTTCTGCGGACATGAACAACAGTGCACGTAAGTATTGCGCCTAAACTAATAGTGTGGTAATTATCTTCCTGCCGTCATCCCATGTTACTAGGGGTCGGTGCAACACGTGTTTTTCTTCTATTCCATTCTACTAATCTAGTATAGTGAAATATCAAAATTAAACTCTCAATTCCCCACTAATTCCCCTCCAATTCCACACTTTTATTCGTACCTTTAGCTAAGCAACGCGCCTGCATTCAGTCCATACCTATCTGTTAAAGTGTTGCTATAATTATTTGGAAAGGCGCAATATAGGAAACGGATGTAAAGCTTATTATTATAAATGTTAACCGCTGCTTAATTTCTAATATCTAGCTCAAGTTCTCATTCCCGTGCCCATACTTCTTTTACTACCTACTTGTTATTGTTCCGTCAACATGCCTTACCATAATTACAGCTCCGATAGATTAAGAGTCAATCCTTTATAGTTTGGTTTTATTACCTTACCAACTATTTTTGATTCAATTATATACATTTGCCTCATGAAGAATATTATATAATTCCAGGCCATTCAACAGCGTGGAAGCTCTGCAGCGCGCCAAGCGAGTGGTGGAGGAACAGTACGCAGTGGTAGGAGTGCTAGAAGACATGAACTCGACGCTGACAGCGCTCGAGCGATACGTGCCGCGATTCTTCCGAGGTGCACTACGACTTTACTGGGGTTAGTAAGATTGAGATTAGCGCCATCTGTGGGATATATGTAGTATTACGTGGTAGGCTAGCAAACTAAGGTTACAGAGGGAGCTACCATCACGTCTCACATTCTCCTAACGCAGGCAACATTTTGAAATCTGAGAAGTTGCAAATACTATAAACAGACCAACATTCTTACCAGCCTATTTTCTGTCTATTTTGCCACTTCTAACGATTCTCACAGGAAGAAAGTGGAGCAAGCAGTTTATAAACAAAACTTAATTTTTTGTAGTAGAAGTCGCTAACAACGATGTTGAATTATGATGGAACAGGTAGGTATACCTACTTAGCCTCTTTGCATACGATCCCCCATCGGATACACAAGGCACCCCCGCGCCCTTGCACTTTCAATCACAACATAAATAATTTTGAAGGATATTGCTAATCCATTGCTTCTTATATTCGAAAAATTTGTCTGCTCAAGATCGTAAATAACGCAATGGATGTTTTTGAACTGTCAAAATGCTACTGTTAGTGTGTCTGTGTTACGCATTTACCCCGCCGTTATATACCTATTGTGCATGTTCGTGTTAGAGCTGTCGTACCATTCCAGATTGTAAATTCCCCTTCTACTCATTACAGAGGAGGTGAATACATTCGCCCGGATCAACCGCAACACCTACAAGCCACCAGTTTCAGAAGAAGTGAAGAATATCGTCCGAGCGAACTTCACCAGGGAGATCGAGTTCTACGAGTTCTGCAAGCAGAGGCTACACATGCAGCTGCGCGCGCTGCGCGACCCGAGCATCTCGCTGCCCGCGCCGCGCTCGCGGAGGCGGCGCGCGCGCAAGCTCACCAGAGTGTAACCATAGACAACTGATGGGTGTCCCATCGCTTTTAGACTGTGTTAAGTTAGAAGTTGTACTTATAACCGCCTTATAGGCAGCGTGGCGTATTCAGAGCAGTGACATTTTATCGTGAGAACTGAGCTCTGCGTTATTTTGAGTTTTCGTTTCGTTCTGCTTTAATTTTTTAACATTTTGTTGTAATATCTCTTAGTTAAGGCCACACACGCTCAGTTATAAACCTTATTTTCTGAAGTAAAACTGTGCCTGTCTTCTGACCCTAAAAAGGCAAGTTTACCTGTGCGTGTAGGGCAAAATAAAGCAAAATCTTGACTGCACTGGCGTAGTGGCTAATAGCCACTACGCCAGTGCAGTCAAGATTTTGCTTTATTTTGACCTAGTAGTCTAGTTTATTTTTTATTTATGTGAATATGAAGATAAGAAGTTTGTATAGAAATAAAATAAAAATAGAAACGTTGTACATTATTTCAGTAAATTGATAAAACTATTGACGAATTAGGAATGAGTAAATTACCGCCACCCGGATTGTTGAGACGTTTAGTTTTATTGTTAAGTCGTGATCGCCGCCATCTTGGCTATTGGCGCGAAGTTGTGACTATTTATTTTAATCTGTATGTCCATATTTTTATATTAAGCAGCAACCAATATGCGTACAGCTTCTATTTTTATGAAATTGTATATTTTAGGTAGTAATAGAATATTGAGACTTACTCAAAAGTCGCACTTTTATTGTTAAATATTTTCCAGTTAACATGGTCTGCAAGGCAGAAAGGTTACAAGGTTCTTACTGTAACTCTATCTCTACCTGATGAACTGGTACCTTAAGCTTCATAAAATAATTTATTATGAGATCAAAATAAAGTGTGATTGTGATATAATATTTCGCTTATTGATAAGATTCTGTAATTAAAGTACTTGCATAGTATCAAACTGGTTTTGTTTCGTTCCCTTTTAAAGTGATAATTCTGTTTTTAGTTAATTTTGGATGGTCAACAATGCTGTTCCAAAAACACTGCCCCGTATTGATTGAGCTATTTAAATTCCAACTGTGGTCCCATGTTGGGCGCCATTATTACAAATGAATTTGTAGTATTCGTGGATTCGAGGGATGCTTATCATGCGTGTTCAATTCTAGTCAATGGTTGCGTGAAAACTATTAGGTGGGTGTACGACTAGTAAGGCTATCTTATCCTGTGAACACCTTCCTGCTCCATCGTCATCATCCATTATTTGTTCACCATTTCTAAGTCATCATCTCTTATCGAAACCAATTGATTGAGCCCAATCACGGTGTCTGCTGTACGTTATTGAGAAGATGATTATTTCATACATTTTCCTGGCTGCAGCATCACGTCTATATACATTATAGTGTCAACAAATTGATATAATACTAGCTTTTACCCGCGACTTGGTCTGCAATCCAGGACGAAAAGTAGCCTACGTCCTTCTCCAGGCACCTATCTGACCGGTCTCGGATGAATCTACAGACATAATCCCGTAGGTATATTATGTATAGACATAATCCCGGGGGTGCTATATAAGTGGAAATGAAAATTTCTTTATTTAACTACCACCGACGGCGACGTCTAGTTTCTAGATATTTGCAAAAAAATTAAAAAGGGGGAGTTTTAGTTATCCATTTTAGTACGAATAGAACTACTATACTGTTCTATACTGTACTATAGAACTTCACATACTACACCACTATACACCTACGGTAAGAAACTCTTCTTTTAAAAATAATTGACTTTTACAATGTTTTCAAACAACACAATTAATAGGTATGACGGGAGGTTAGTAGGTACCTACAGGCCTGTCAACAAGTACCTATCAGTTACATAATTACTTTAACAAACAGAATTGACTACTACTAACTTGTCTGAATTCGTACACGACATTCAAGGAAGCCAAGTGGAAGAAGCGCTTTTATAGATTCTCATGATAAACACTTTACTGGTTTTGGTGGTATGTTAGTAGGTACCGTGAACACAGTTTTGGTGATTTCACAGAACCGGTGCCTCGGATTGAACAAGGAAAGGGAAAGACGCCTGAGGAATATCATAAAGTTCAACGCTTTTTAGGGTTCCGTAGTCAACACGGAACCCTTATAGTTTCGCCGTGTCCGTCTGTCTGTATGTCTGTCTGAGGTTTAGCTCAAAAACTATTGGTACTAGAAAGTTGTAATTTGGCATGAGTACCTATATACGTTAACGACACCGAAAAAGTGGTAATATAAAATTTTGAAAAAAACAATTATTTAGGGTACCTCCCCTACATGTAATGCAGAGTAATAGAACTAAAATAAAAGTAATAGGACGTTTTAAATTCTCGTAATTTAAAACGTCCAAAATCTAGTCGCATCTAGTCGTAAATAACAAAGGTGCAGAATCTTGGTAAACAGCCACCATCACTTCCTGAATAGTTTCTTTACTTTTTCTTGCTTGGTAAGGAATTTAATAACAGCGCGGTGCTCGATTTTCTTCAACATTGTCACGTTAGCCATTCCAGTTGTCGTTGACTAAGGATAACTAGCAAACTAATGTTCACAACTACATGAAATTTTACCTTTAGGTATACCCAAATTACCCACATCATTAGTAATAATTACGAGAATTGCCCCTCTGACTGTGAACGTTCTTAAAATACGAGAATTGGCTCCCTGTTGGCTGCTTCGGTGTTCTGAATTTAAAATCAAATTTAAAGTGGGACAGCTTTTTCCTGAAGGCCAATTCTCGTACTAATTTAAAACGTTCAAAGTCGCAGTCTCATCTCAGCGATAAACAAATGTCGGAAACTTGTCAAAATGTAGGGAAATTAGAGGTATTTTGACAGATTGAGACTGAGTTCAGACTGTGAATGTTCTTAAAATCACGAGAATTGCCCCTCTGGAGTAGTGGACCGGTGGTAGCGTAGGTGTTTTTGTGTCACATTATTTTGTGATCTCGATAAACCGTTGGCTATCATTTGTAGATCTTTGACAGTCACGGACAGTCGTTACGGATAGTTAGAAGCCCGAAAGTTTGGCAACCAGTCTTACCAAGGGACGATACCCCTTGGTAAGACAGTCATTACACAGTAACCGGGTTGTCGAGGTCAGTTCGGCGGTCGCTCCTTGTAAAATACTTGTACTCAGCTGCATTTGGTTAGACTGGAAACCGACTCCAACATAGTTGGGACAACGCTAGGCAGATGATGATTATTTTGTTATACCCACGTGACTTACAATTTACGTGGGGTTAATACCACAATGAATACCTGCTGCAGCACCTGATACAAGTCATACGTTTAGTTCATTGGCAACTTATCAAATGCTTAAAATACATAAACTTATATACGTCTAAGTATATCTTCTTTACATAATGTCTTTGTTTTGAGAATTAAATCGAATTGTACGACTGATACGATTGGCCACAGGCTACCAGTCTTACTACCAGTAGTAACTTGAAGTATAACTTATTATAGGTATTCTTGCATACTTGAGCAGCGTGAGGTACTAGACTAGCTGCTCGAGTTGTAACACGTGGGACATTACTTTATTTCACCACTACAAGAAAAAATCTATTGGGGTTAAAAGTAGTTAATCTATATTGTCTCACTGCTGGTTAATAAAGGCCTCGCTGCCCCTATTAATTTTAATAAAGGCCTCGCTGCCAATATTATTTTTAATAAAGGCCTCGCTGCCCCTATTATTTTTAATAAAGGCCTCGCTGCCCCTATTATTTTGCTGAATGGGCCTGCTCTTTACCTTGATCACGCCTGATGGAAAGCGATGGATGAGGTCTATATGACATTCCTCGCATTTTCTCAGATGACAGTAGAATGCCATTATGGCTGTCCGTCTTTTCGGTAGAAGTCAAGTTGGCCTCTTCATCTTCGTCTTGGTCTTCGAAAGGTCAGATTTTTTGTCGACTGGTGGCGGACGTGACAGTACGTAAAACTAATTGAACTTTAGGCCATCTATAGCTTTTTTCATCGTTACCGTGGTGTGTATCTTGTAGACAGCAACAGTTTTAACAGTTTGCTGGAGCATTTACTTAGGTATTTTAAGGTTTAATGTAATAAAAACAATTACTTCATAATTATGCACATTAATTTATTAGGTATTTATTATAAAACAGGAGTCAATTCTAAGAGAAACAATAATAGTTCATAAGGATAGGATTCAAATGGTGTAAAATTAATATGGCCACATTTTAAGAATTCAGGTACATATACAAAATAGACAAAATATCGGCCTAATAAATAAATTATAATATCGCTTAAAAGTAACAATAATTTAATTTCGTAATTTCTAATAGTCTCATTTATTAAAATCTCAAAACTGAATCAACAATTGGCTATTATTATCAGTTCTCACGTAGGAAGTCTGTCATGATACCGTGATTATAAAAATATAAAATATACATAATATATCCAGATTATAACATCGGTATAAAATATCTCAATTTGATTATTATTCGCATAGGACTCATAGTTTTGAAACATTTCAATTAACACGCTCCGCATCTACCTTAACAATTCAATAACTTTACAACGGTCTAACAAAGGATGATATTATTATGTCACCATAGATACTATATCTAGAAATATTCGTATTATCTACAGTTCATAAGGATGTTATGTGAATAAATCTTTCTATCTAGGTGATACTCTTACTCCTAATTCGACATATTATTTATAACTATTACAAAGGTCTAAATAATGTCATAAAAATTGTATTAAAATATTAATTAATATCATTCAGAATTCATCTCTCTTAGTATGTACAAGGAGAAGAGGCGCGGCTGCGCTCACCGCCCGCGCCTACACGCACATACATCACATTTTATTGTCCTACGGGACGCTAATCTACAATTAACATAGTACGAAACAAAAAATCGATGAAATATACACATAACTCGAAACGTCGTTACTGCAAAATGGCACTCTGAGAACGAGTCGCTCACTCGTTGTTTACAATATCTACTCCTAGTCTAATTTATATCACAAGTACGCTTTACAACGTGAAGCCTCATCAATTCAGGAGCTCAGGACGCCCACGCTGTCCCACGGGAGGCCGGGCGCGCTCGCGGGCGGCTGGCATAGGAATGTGTACGCCAGCCCGGCCGGCTGGCCAGCCGACCGCGCCGCCGAGCCGCCCGACGCGCACTCGTCGCTCTGACACTGTCACCTCGGCTCTTCGCGGCCGCGTCAGTAGAACGACGGGTGCCAGTCGACCGAGGGATGCAGCGGGCCTGACGCACCCACCGCAGTTGGGACGCCAGTCGCGGTCATTGAGCCCAGCGCAAGGCAATCGAAACAGTAGTTGGAGCCGCTGTTGCTGTCCCAGAACTGTTGGCCCTTGCACAAGAACCTCACGGCTAATTCCAGCCGTTGCCCCGACGATATCGCCGGAGCATACAGTACGAACTGGAAGCGGTCGGAGAAGCCGTCACACGAACCCTGCACATAGGTTGCTTGCAGGTCCGTGTACGTTTTCCACCCATTCATTGTGTAGCGTATGTGTACAGTCTTGTGGAAGTCCAGATTTCGCACGCGTACGGACCCGCACACAGTAACGTGCACGCCGTCGCATACTCGTGCGCTTTCAATGCACACGTTCTGCGTCTCGAGTTTGTCCGTGATATTTACTGGAAGTTGGAACAGTGGAACGAGTGTTAGAGCCCCGAGCCGCGGCGTTGATCGCGCTGGTGTGGGAGTGCTCTGAACAAGATCACATCCAGTGAGGTCGTCATAGGCGGATTTAGGTACAACTGGAATTTCATCCATAAAAGTTTTCACATCCGCAAGATCTAGTCCTAAAACGTCTGCGAATCGTACAATTTTCTTGCGCCCTGGCGTGCCGGGTGGCGTTTTTCCAGTTTTGAGTGAAGAGCAGCGTCGAACACGTTGAGGTCGGTCGTCTTCTACTTCTACTTCTGCTTCATTCTCAGGTTCATTTTCATCATTAACTTCTGCACACAAAAGAGGCAGCTCAGTATCACATGCAGGCGATATTTCATTTTCAATAGGAACTTCATTGGTTGTGATTTTTAAAGGTTCCAATCTAATTTCTTTGCATACAACTGGTTCCGGCACGAGAATTTCTTCAGGGGCTTCCGTCGGCGTTTCCTCATCAAGTGGAATTTCAACTTCGGCAAGTGATAAGTTTTCCAGACACTCTGTTGTATAAGTTTCAGTACTCTTTTCATTTTGAAAGTCTTCTTCAACTTCAGCACCATCTGAAGGTTCGCTCTTTGCAGATTCAAATTCCGAGTCACTGTCTACTGTGGCACTTGTAAAGATAGGTAAACTAAATGAGTCTGTATCTAGGGCGGTGATCGGTTTTGCTGCACAGTCGATTTCATCGAGGCTATTTTGTGGCGCACAACCCTCAAATGTGATCGCAGAATATAAACGTTTGTTTGCATGACCATTTTCACGAGGGATTGGTTGAAGTTTCACTGGTGGAGTGCACTCCGTATAAAAAGCGGTAGAAAATATAAAACCATTTTGTGTTTTGTCCGGTTGTTGTAATAAAAACTTGGTTTGTTCTTTAGCTAGTTCAGGTTCAGAATCAACATCATAGAAAGGTGGTTCTGGATCTTCAGTGGGAGATCTTTGCGGGAAGGAGGGTTCGAAGTCGTCGACGGGGCTGGAAGGGCTCTCACACTCGAGCTCAAAGTCGTAAAAGGTGTCGAGTTCCCGTGTGGTAGCGGCGGAGGTGGTGGGCCTGTGCGGCGCAGGGGGGGCCTCGTGCGTGAGCCAGCTGCTCTCGCAGTGGTCGTCGTGCGCACCCCCGAGATTGCTGAGGCGCGAGTGCAGGTCGCGCGCGAACGCCGCGGCGCGCCTGCCGCACGACATCGGCAGTAGCGAGGTAAGACCGCACTGCGACCCTGCGCGATCTCCGCTCATCTGCGTCTGAAACAAAAAACATCAACTGTTAAACATTGAACCGTTTGTACATATTGTCTTCTGGTGTAGCAGTTATTTATAAATCAAAGGTGACCTAGATGGTTATTTTATTCATTTTGGCACCAACAAACATCGTAAGTAAGCGCAATAAACAACTGCATATAAAATGCAAGAATTTCAAACTTTCATCCTATTTTGGGATCGTAAGAATGTAAGTCCTGTACCTGATTTGACAAAAGCCAGATTTTCTTTTAATCTCGCAAATACGTCGGTGGTCATCAGCTATTTATTCCTCTTTATCACAACATGAAAGTTGAATGTCAAATGTGAACGACCTCGATAAGATAATGAAATTACATTGCTTCTCTGTGATCAGCGGGATCCACGGACACATGTACCAGATAATGTACATACACAGCGCACAGCTGATGTTTAAAATACTGTACAATATTCATTGAAATATGAAAACGAAATCACAGTTATAACGTAGAGAGCTGAAATTCTTCAGATATTTAAAGAGCGAAATGAATTGATAATCAAAATATTTCACTAATAAATATTTGTATTGGCGGAACGATTAATCAAAAAGTCTCAGCCAGCAATATTCAAGGAAAGTGTCGCTTTCCTACAGGTGCGTAGCAAACACAACATTATGAAGGTCAGTGCCCGACCCATTTAATAGGCAACGCTAAAGTGGGACGCCTAACCTTGACCTCAATGTCAGCAAGCCAGTTCTCGTGACACACGCCGATAAAAAACAAACTACCTAATCAGTTGTAATAGTCATGAAAGAAAGAAAGTAAAAAGCAATAATACTTTGATTATGAATCTAGAAATGAGGACGTCGACGACAATAAGTCTGAATTAACTCGATAACTTGGCAAAAGAATCGCGAAGAGAATTTATAACAATGACCTACCAATCACACATCAATCATTTCATTAATGTTCCAGAATGTCAAGAGGTCAGACTATTCCGACTACAATAACACGTTGGTGCTTTTCTGATTTGCCGAAGCGGATGAGCTCGTTTATTACCTCAAACGTTCTGTTTGTTGTCTTCAAATTTGATCTAAATTAAAGTGAGCTGTTGCGTAATTGAATTGGATGCGCGTGACAGTGACGAGAGTGAAGCACTCATTTGATAACAGTCCATTTATCCTGTTATATCTGTACCTAAGCACGTAGGTTCGTAATTTAGGAAGCTTAATATTTCTAGTGGACGATGTTTCGTAATTAGATTCCGGTGCCAAAAGTAACACGTCACGGAAGTGGGGGCGGCCTACATGAGCATCTGGCGACGGTAGCGGCGCGGCGGCGCAAGTTCCGATGACGAACGGGATCTAGTAGCTTTCGGAAGACGAATTATAGATTTGTTTAGACAAGCCTGGATGTTGAGGTTTGCTAACTAGGAGTTATAACTAATATAAATAATCCATTCTGGCAATGAAAACCACCAGTGCCAAAAAACACACACATTCGTATAAAAGAGGCATTACACAAGTTACTAAACTTATAAATATGATTCAAGCAAGCCAATAATAGGCCACTCACCCAAGGGCAAGAAATATTGATATTTGTTCATTCATTGTTAGATGAATGAACAACAACAACACCTATGAATGAAGCCCGATAACATCGTAATGGAAAACCTTTTAGGGAGTTACTCTATCGAATCTTCATGAGCTTTGAGTAAGTCAGCGAACTGAATCCCTCGATTGACTAACAGTACTGGCACATCACCAATGATACTTCTCATTTCTAGTCACTCCAATTCATATCGTCATAAACAGTTTACAAACTATGCATTGTAGATTATAGATATTTAAAATTAGCCAAATTCCTGATAGCGAACTCATTACAGTCATGCACGTCTATTTCCGAAGACTCCTTTTAATGCGTAGGATCTGGTTCCACAGACACTCGTGTATGGAATCACGTGAAACTGCGTCACTGCGTCAACTTTATCGTTCACCAAAGAGAACCGACACATTTCCAATTCGTAGGAGGTACATTTTCAGTTAAATATAGTTCAGTAATGCATCGCGGCATCAGTGGCCAGCTCGCCATTATCCAATCAGGGCGAGTCGTTCACCGCTCCGAGACTCGCAACCACGCCACTCGTTATTGTTCATAAATAATGGCCGACTCAATTCTCGTAATGTATTATTACTACACGATTTTCGAAAAACAATACGAAGACTGTGATGGTGGTCCAGGACGCCCCTACGCAGAGAAAGTGGTACTTTTACGCGTTTTATTATGGGGGAAATTGCCTTTGGGGAACATTGGGTGCAAATTTAATCCAGGAAGATGTATAGGTACCAAGAATTCAAGCAGCGACAAAAGTATTTATGGAATATAGAGAATGTACAAGTAATAACAGGCACTAAGAAATAATGAATGGAATACTGTAAATACCTTTAGGACAGTAACCATAATTTATAATAGGCATAATCAAACTTAATAAAAGCCTCAATAGCTCCCCAGTATCTCAAGTGGGTTTTAACAAAGTACATACAAGATAACAGGCCACAAATGAAAGTTGACAACAAAGGAGTTATCGAAGAAACAACAGTTATCTTCAAGTGTGTATAAGAATAAAGTCGTGTGGTTGGTGGCGTTTGTAAACATTACCAATGTCTTTGACAGGTGATTGGCGACCAAGGTGACTGAATGTAAACAGAGAAAGTACTCATTCATCAATACGATAACCTTTTGTTATAACATCTTTATTACTGACATAATAACATGGAAAGGTTATTAATGTCCGAAGGCTTGGTGGTGCGGACGTGGACAAGGAAGACCACACATATTGTGACTCAGAAGAGGACGTAAAAACAAGGCGAACTTAGAAAGAGAAGACTACAAAACCTGAACCTACCAAAATATGGAACTAAAGCCGGGGAAAGAGTTACTAAGGTCCACTGTTGGATATAGAACCTACATAGAGAACATTGGCGCGAGCCCATCGTTGAAAACCGCTTACAGGCAGATAATCATTAAATGTTTTGAACTTGACTATACTATAATAATACGATAAACATTGGATCCCAACCAGACGCCAGCGGAAAATTTACTTAATTGACGTACCAAGTTCCTTAGCTGTAAATTTACAATTGCTACAAATCTATTTGACATTTCTAGTAACTTTATTTATATCTATTGGGGAATCACCCATTGTATCGTCATTCTTCAGTTAATCATGATAAAAGTTTATGATAAATTTTCTAAGTATCTAAGTAACACCTATATTCTGATATCTAATATCGATTAGAACCTACCTACTTCAGAAGAATCGAAAGAAGCCATTCGTGTATATTTTTATCTAATCATAAGAAAAAGGTATTTCGAACGCGTAGCATATCTATTGACGCCTTCATAACAACCAAGCTTGTATTACCAGTTTCTTTCAAGTGCAAAAATAGCATCTTTTCTCAAATCACTTCTGCACATATTTGCGAACGAAAATACTCTGACTTTGGATCAAGTGAAAAATGGTTAACATCCTATTGATCAACGCTATTTTTTAAATTACGTACTTTACACTAATCTTGGAAAAATGGTTCAAAACAACTCCTCATGATAAGTAAGGCTCTTCAATTTAGGTTAAGTTATTTTAAATGTTTGTATCAAAGCTTCTCGTATATATCTCTGCGAAGATTGCATGCGTAATGGAATGATTGAGGTTCACTGCATATATCTGCTAGGACGTACGCAGCAAACAATCGGGCCGATTATCCTCGGCAGATCCTTTATACTATAATGGTTCATCCATTTATTTATAGAACTGTAGTTATCAACCGCGCGACTGTGCACACCCACCGTTTAGGGTTCGGCGTATAAATCTAAATTGCTTTAAGTACTAGTGGAATCTTTTGCCAAGGAGTAACCACCACGTTTGATGCCCGTAGGAATCTACGCTTGGGAACAAACGGTTAAATAACTTCTTGCAGAAAGTGCCTTTAAATGATTTGAATCTAATAAATGCTAGTTTTTAATGTGGTGATTTTTTTACTTTAATTCCTTTCATCATCTCTTATTCATGTTTTGTGCAATTTTGTGTGTCTCATTTTGTTTATCTTTCTTCTCCAACTTTATAAAGCTATGCCCTTGTTGGTGCAGAATTGTCCACTTGCCCTTTACGGCTTGTATACTTAGAATTTTGAATGCATTTTTAACGATTACATTATCAATGCTCTGCATAAACTGAACGCACTTTGCCAAGATTTTCAACTAAACTTTGATATCTTGGGGAAAGTTGTTACTAAAATCAATAGCCATTGAAACATAAAGTCTTTGCTTTCATGACTTACTTTATATTTGTTTAAAATGATGCATGAAGCTTTAAATCTCTTTCGAACTACCTACATCGTTTGTAGTAACAGTTCGCCATTAGCTTTTGCAAAACAGGAGGTCAAGCTACGGGCTTGACCTCCTGTTTGGCTATCTGTTAGTTTATTTAGTAATCTGGGACAAAGTCACACTCTGGGTCACCCAATATCTTTTTTTACTGTCACGTGTTTTATCATTTTTTTTTAAGGAGCTTGAGCTTGCTATTTTCATGTTATTTTCTATTAAAATCGAGTAGGTATTCATTTCATGTCGTCCGAGCAAGATCTGATGATAGGCTATAAAACTCATATAACTAAAGTGTGTTTTTCCAAGATTGGAATAAAAACTGCATTAAGTTCCTTCAACGGGTGCGTTAATGTTATTCATTAAC
Organism: Apamea crenata; assembly: GCA_949629185.1. Taxonomy (NCBI): domain Eukaryota; kingdom Metazoa; phylum Arthropoda; class Insecta; order Lepidoptera; family Noctuidae; genus Apamea; species Apamea crenata. Next base: position 6,998,054 of record OX451368.1, on the reverse strand, counting down.
GAAGCCGGTTGTCAACTAACCATGGATAGAATCAGGTTAATGGGAGTATTTATAAAACAAAACTTATCAAGAAAGACTTGATTAATATTATCAAATCGTCAGCAAAACATGAAAGCAAAGGCAGAGATATCAACGAACTAATTAAAGTTGTAGTAACTGAAACAATTTAAATATGACGTTATTTAATTTATGATCTTATCCAAGAGGGAAAAAATTGCAAATTTGTTTTTGGTTTCCATACCAACGTATATATAGCTGTGCTTAAAAAATAAATAAATAATCAAGATAATAAAGCATTCCTAACAACATACCTACAAGAATTAGAAGTGGCTACGTCATAAGGCGCTCAATGAAGTTCGATAAGGGCGGTCATTGAACCGGTAGATAAGGCACAATTGCTATACGCGACATCGTCCGATATTAGTAAGTATTGCCAATGATACTATTGTGCGGTTGACTCTGTTTAGCCTGCACTTTAACGTTGCAATTATGAGTGATTTCGTAACCGCCCACTCGATAGCGCGTGACATATGTAAGTACTCATTGACTCCATTCAGAACTAAGAAGAGGACGTAGCAGCTATTGTTAAGCTAGTGATCTAATAAAGTATACCGTCCTCTACTTCATATTATTTACATTTATAATGAGCCGCATTGTGCCCTTTCTTGTCGTCAAGGTACTTCACAAATTCACAAGGTACATTTCTCAATCGAGGTAAAACGGATACGAGTTTCATTGCAATTTTAATATTCCAAGCGGCATTTCACATTTCGATGTTACGACGGCGACGCAGTGTCTTCATACATGTGTCGGTAAAGATTTAGCAAGCCATTGACTTGATATGACTGTGAATATTTTAGAGGTTCCGTTGATTCTACTGTCTTCTAAAATAGCAAGTATTTTTAAGAAAATAAAGCTCTGTTATCTACTCGTAAATGTGACCATTATGATGTATTACCGCGTATTTTTGCTAACATTTCTCAAGGAAATTGCAAATATATCCACCCCACGTAACGACGCTATCTCGACAGCTCTCTCATTCATCAAAATCATTAGATGCTCGTAGATAATGAGCCTTTTCTTATTTTAGCTTCTACACGGCAAACAAGAACTCAGTTGAATCTGAACGCAGCGTATCTGCATAAAAATGGGTGCCTTGTCCACTGAAAGCCACATCGTTGTCATCGGTGCATGTGTTGAGAACAATTTTGTAAAAATTCTCAACACCTGTTTCTGAAATCTTTGTTACAGCATTTTACTTTCTCAATACTCAATATAATTCTTTCCACGTTGAAAAGTTCCTTCTTTATAAACTTCTGTTGCATGTTCTTCTACTTTCTTTTTGGGCAAGATTTTACATTCAGTTGGAGTCTGTTTTAAACCACCATTAAAAAAAAAGCAGTTTACAGGCATTTTTTTAATTTCTATTGCTGTGATACAGTAACTAGGATGGTAGTTGACTGTAAACATAAAACTCGTATAAGAAAAAAGACATTATTTTGGCATTACAATCACTGGGCGCGAGTTTAGGTACATTTTGTGAACTTGTTTTCAATCTGGTTTTTTATAATGAACTCGGTGCTAAATTATTTTTTTTATTTTTATTATGCCATTTAGGTACTTTATTATTGTAATTAATATGTTTTATATTTTTTTATTTGTGAAACGCTTAAGATTACCAATACCCTCTTTTGAGACTTGGCCTAAGTTTATCACAGCGATTAATACATTGGTATGATAAATAATTTATTACGAATGTAATAATCGCTGTGATAAACTAAGGCCAAGTTTCAAAAGGTGGTTCTTTTGAAACTTGTCCACAGTTTATCACAGCAATTAATAAGTTGGTAGCTTTATAATTATGTACTATGTATAGTAATCGACGTCTATGCTATCGTATGATCGTCGATCGAATTCTTGTAATACTCAAAAGATAAAGAAATACAAACAAGTAACTCATATATCTATGTGAAAGTAACATAATCAGAGGATAGAGAGTCCTTATCTTCTTATCTTCTCATTATTTATGTCACATCGGAGAGATATGGAATTTTAATTATATATTCAATAGACACCTTCAAAAATTATATATAAAATTACAAACTGATATTTTGGAACGTGCTAATTGGTATCGTCATACTTTAAAAATACTAATAGTCAATGTCTTGGAATATCATTGGTCTTGGGACTAAAAGACAATACATACACAAACAAAGACTAAATGTGTGAATATGCTGTGTTTAATATTCATTAAATCTATGTACTTTAGAACAGGCAATGACCTCTAAAATACATATTATTCTACAAAGGTTAAGCACGATAATCCATTCAGGTGACATTTTTCTAATAAATATGCAAAACAAGGTGACTCACCACAACTGATAAAGAAACTATTTTTCAGGCACTGAACAATAATATAACCTGGATTTCATGAAAGACCTTCACATTCAAAAGAAGATATAATAACTATTGAGGCTATTTTGCCGATATTAACGAACTTATCTCTATTTTTCTGACACTTTATTTCACTACAGTGTATATGACCAGGTGAACCAGACTGAGTGAATGCCCACTTGTATAAAGATAAGATTGTGTACGCATGATTAAACATCAAACATGACGACAAACTACTACATATATGTGAAGAAAATAGGTACCTTAAAACAAACATAAACAATAATTTAATATTTGGAAATTATACAAGGAAGGCCATTAGTGATAATATGACAGTAAAGACCATGAAACAGGTTGGACAAAAGTGAGAGAGACATCAGGGGACGAATAGCGGTCATTTCGCTGGTGTGCGTTGCCATCACACACAACCAAGCGGAGTGCGAGCGCGTTCCATAAAACAATGAACACAGTGAAACTGACGGAGACTCGTCGCTCGACCTTATCACTAGTCAAACAATGCTCGATTAGCGACTCGACAATCTTGCGATCGACGAAAGTGGACCGAATAGAGCGAATGAGCGAAGAACATCCCTATCTAGGAATTTTTTATCTCATTACGATTACGCATATCATAAGCGTTCGAACAGATATATTACTTTCATTACATACTATAGACATTGGCAGTAAGCCAACATAAATAGATGCATTAGGATTTTTATTGATAGAGGATTAATCAATTACAAATTGGGATTTGAATGGATTCCAAAAGTCAAGTCAGATCACAGCAAGTTGCGAGTCTTGCGAGAACATTATAGAAATTATGTAGATGTTGGTAGATCTTACCAGAACTAAATCGAAATTTTCGATCCACATAGTAATTCGGTGCCAAAAAAGGGAAAGTTCAGGGTATAGTTTTATACATTATGTATAGATTTTCCCTAACAAAACCGCAAAATTAGCGCGACGACAATGACGATGAGGAAAAATAAATACTTCGCGAAATACCTATTTTAAATGCTATTAATTAATTCTTCGGATAGCAACCGGGTCCTGAAATAGTCAATCGTGAATGAACGTAATAAAAATTAAATAATGCAATAATAGAGGCGGGAACATCCTCGTCCACGATATTCGAGTCGTGACTTTCACTGTACTAAAATAGTGCGCAGACACATCCAGACGTCACAGAGACATATAAATAGGTATAATGGTCACGCGCTTGGCACTAGACATATATTGTCTAGCTATGCCCCTCACTCATCATCAGACAATTGCAGATTATGCCGACTATTTGTAAACAGATAGGGCGCGGCCCCTCGATTCCAACTTCCTATTTGTGAAATTTGGCAAGAGAGTGCTCCACCTACTAGATCGTTTTCTGTTTGCACCCACGATTGTCGCTTCTCTGTCAGTATTCAGCGGCCTCGTCCCGTCCTTGGACTGACAGGTGAACAGACAACTAAACTAGTTTTGTAATTATATAATCTTTTTATTTTGGTATGTAGGGTAAGGATTGATGTACTTAGGTGTGATTTTGATTGATGATATCTGATACAAAAATACAAAATATCGCTCGGAAAACAGAAAACAGTTATAAAAAACTTCATCATAGACCTAAATTACTTTTACTTGAAATAATGTAAAATCTGACTTCTAAAAAGTAATTTAGAAACAAATGAATCAGTACGTAAAACTTATAAGCCCAACATAAACTCATAAAATGAAACTGCAGCATTGCGTGACTCTGTTGCCAGTTCATCCCTAGGCCAACAGCATCAGCCCACGACATAACGGTACTGAATAACTACGGCTTTATTATTATTCAAACCACCGGGAGCGAGATGGAAATTAAAGTTTATAAGCGCGACAAGTTATTACTGCGATCGTTACTGAACACCGCAATGATTCTATCAACGCGGCGGTAATATTAGGGTAGGGAGCCGAGGAAAATCGCTTGACAGATTAAAGGGCTGTAAATAAGGAAACTAATACTTTACTAGCAGCTGATTCTAAGTTAGACGACTCGGATGTAGAAGATATGAATCGTTCAGACTAAGTATATCTTGTAGACAAGATTGCAGCAATTACGAAAGTGTCTGCAGCAGTAAATTAGCTACGATAAATGAAGGAGGAGAATCCATGTCATGGAATGAAAGAGAGATTCTAATTATAATTCTTAATTAAAACACGCAGGAGGAGTAGCCGTTATAACTCGTTCTGACATCAATGCCATAGTAGGGTAAGCTGTTAACATCTCAGATATCCATGTTCATAGTTAATTTTACAACGTTCAACAGTGTAGCAGTGCGATGCAATGGAGCAACTGCGCTCGATTGTCAGTCCACGACCGGTTATGAAGAAAATTCAATGCGCTTTCACAAACACGACATTTCATTATAGGTTTCCCATAAAGAATTTCATATGGGATTTAAACCCACATTCCACATCCATATACGATGATATGAGACCAAGTGGCTAAAATATTTTAATTTTTTTTTTAAATTGATTCCTCATTGATTCAGGCTGGTTGTTAAGTTGTTAGGGAGCAATAACATTGATGGTCATTTCACTTGTCACTTCTGTACCGTTGCGACGCTCTTGTTTAAATATTTGAGTGAGTGAAGTGGCCAGCGCTCGATCAATTATGACTACATTGGGAACGCCCCATCGCGTCGCCTTTCTATTGTGTTTGTAAACATCAATTGAAAATCTGACATTCAATTGCTAACAACCACTAAATAAGCTTCTCATCTTTCTAAACGATTTTTTCTATATGATAATTTCTTACTAATGGTTCTTTAAACCATTCGTCAATGGATCTGTTCTACTTACATCCGATATCATTTCTCATGTGTTTTTTTTTTAGTTCCGGAATCTTGGATTACTTACGCATTGAAGGTGATTATAAGATCTGAGATACACAGAGCCATAAAATGTCAACTAACTTATAAATCCTTAAGCCCGTTTCAATGTCCTGCTAGATACACTTCAATGCTTTTCATATTTTAGCTCTGACATAAGCTTGTTTATCTCCAATTTGTTCTTGGTGTTGAAGTATGTTCAGATTTTCAAACATTTCCTCCAGTCGAAACGGTTTTTATGTGATTTCTTCCTAAATATGTAGTTTCGGTGCCAAATAAATGTTTACAAGACTTCTTTACTTACAATTTGATCATCGCTCGTAAAAATTGTTTGACGTTATAAAATGGTGTGAATTTAACGTTAATTTCTGATTTTATGGTTGATTTCCGAGCGGATTTGCGTCAAGTTTTCGTCATGGGTTGTTATATTCTCACTGATGTAAGATATAAGGGTGGTATTCACATAGAAAGTCCAGCCGTAGCAAGTGATGTATTTACCAATGAACCGGTTTTTTTCTGTGTATGGCATCTCGTAGGTCAACCTATGAGGTGGTCGTCTGCTTAACCGGGCTTGATCAATGAACAGCATTTCATTTTTATTTATATACATTGCATTTGAACAAATAATTGAAGACATACTCAAAAAGAAAACGTAATTTTATGACACTTGTGGCCATATAACACGAATACGAAATTAACCCGGACATAATGAAACAATACGACGGACTTGTATTTGCACTTGCGTAGGTGCTTTATTACTAGATAGGTACTTTCTCTTATTGCACACTCTTCGGAATGCAGACGGCTGTCAAGGGCCACCTATGAAAGTGCAAATATAAAACCGTCCTATTGTTTCATTATGTCCGGCACCCTAATTGCGTAACACACAATCAATCTCAATTCTCAATCTGAATCATTTTGAAGGATATTGCTAATCCATTACTTCATATGTTCAAAAAATGTGTCATTGTGTCTGCTCAACAACGTAAATAACGCAATGAATGTTGTTGAACTGTCAAAATGAAACCGATTCCGATTGATCGTGGGTATTTGTGTTATATGGCCACTTAAATGCGAGTGTCATAAAACTGCGTTTCCTTTTTGAGCCTGTCGTTCAATTATTTGTTAAAATGCAATCTATAGGATATATAAATAAAAATTAAATGCTGTTCGTTAGTAAGCGCATCACTCAAAAACTGCTGGACCGTTTTGGCTACATATAGGTTTAAAATGTAATGAAAAATTTGGAAAAAGAAATCGGAAAATTTTCGAATTTAGGGGAAACTGAATGCCCTTTTTCTATTGTATTCTGTTTAAACTACGATTATATGGACAAGACAACGTCTGCCAACTGCTGACCCAAACTTAAATTGAGTTGAACATACATTGAAAATGAAAATTATGTCAGCGTTAACTTTAGGTATATGTTGTTTACCAAATTAAATAATATGCTCTTATTAAAGAAAGTGTTACAGCGTAGTTAACTAATTAGATAATTACCGTTTATATTTGATTACAAACATCGAGTTGTCATTGTTTTACTTTTAAGGTTGTGAATAATCTCTCCTTACATGTTGGCCTATCTTTAGAATGATAAGTAATTGATAACAAATCAATGACGGAAAAAATGTAAACAAAGTCATGTTATGTAGTGTGTTGTGTATATAAAATAGGTAGCTACAACAACGTCTACATCACAACGAGCGGAAACATACTTAATTGATGAAATCAATCAATTAACAATTAAACCAAATGTGTTGAGGTAGGTAATAGATATGAGTTTGTATGTATGGGGGAATCTTCGGAACTACTGCACCCTAATTGCGTAATACACGATCAATCCCAACCTGAATGATTTCGAAGGATATTGCTAATCCATTGCTTCATATGTTTGAAAAATTCAACAACGTAAATAACGCAATGAATGTTGTGGAACTGTTATAATGACAGCAATTGCTACTGATAGTGTGTTACGCAATTATCCTGCTGATCCGACTCAGGGGGTCTACTCCGTAGTAGTATCGGCCTAATGTTCGGCCGTTTCCTGCTACGAAGTTACTATTTGTTTCGGTCGGTTCCAATCCTACACTCCTACACTCTTTCGAATATTGACTATGGTCCCAACCCAACTGAGCCGATTCGAACTTTTTTCGCATTTTTCAATAATATTCGGTTCGGCCATGTGTCGGTCCGATCCGAATATTTGCACTTTGCACTTCGGAGTAGACCCCCTGATTTTTTTTCCCCGATGGGAAGCTACACTATTGCGGAGAAACAGGCACAAGTCGCGGGCCTAATATTTTAATTACTTATTGCCAAAAATCTTTGCACTTGCTTTGGATTATTTTTTTGGCGAAAATCAGATTTTTCTTCAAAAGAAAGTAGATGCGAGATGTGGAGCTAACAGATAACAACGGTTCAAGTGTTTTTAAATTTAATGTAAATCAGTCTTAAGACATTACCTATAATAGTGATGGGCAGGCTCCGTCGGAATAATTTACCTTTTATTATTTAAAACTGTATTCTTTCCTTAGGCCGCTATGCAAAAGCTTCCTTTTGTAAGCATCGCCACGTTAGCCATTCAGTGTTTAACACCTTATTTCCTGTGTGACAATTTGTTATGTAAAAAAAAACTACATTACATCGCTCTAAATAGAGTCCGACCAAACGTTTTCATTTTCTGTTTTCAGTAATTTTCGACTGAAATAAGTATCTATTTTTGGCAACATTTGTTTCAAGCCGAAATCTGGGCTGCTCTTAAGCTACACATTAGGCTAAGTCGTCACGAACATTCTAGAAATTCTACTGAAAACGTATTACATACTTACATACAATATAGAGTGAATTATATATTATAATTGTGTAACAAGTATAAACAATGACAATGAAGTCAATGAGAGTCTTAATGACTTGTTGACAGAGACCTACCTATATCTACTGTTATACAATAAAGTTCATTATCACTCTAAGGTGAACATCATTCGTATTCTACTGGGCCTCTCACAGTAGCATTAAATCTACCGGCGGCGGCGCGGGCGGCGCCAAGAATCTAGAATCGAATTTTCCTATTTTTGATACAAAAATGTTCGAGAGCCACGGCAGTACCTACATTTAGATTCTATCACTATTTCGAGCGGGGTGAATGACCGCTTAGACTTCGCTACTTCGAAGTTGTTTATGTGACATTTAAATGCAAACGTAAAACGTTATAACAATAAAGTTAACATTGAACTAATTCAGGAGCATTAGGCAATAAACCGTATATTTAGATAGTGTGTCAGTCATTCCCACCTACATATAAAACGGATTTTCTTAAGAAGTTTTCCACTCTAAATACTCGTATTGCAAAAAATCTAGAATTCCATTTGTTGTTCTCTAAATTAAGAAAACGTATGTAACTACCCTGTGTAAATGATAAAATAAATGATTTTTGTACAAACTACCCTGTAAAACTATCTAGTTTAAAAAAAATATGATTGACGAGTAAAAGTATTTGTACAAAAAATCATTTATTTCAGTCAGACATCTCTGAGAAGAGAGGCCAGAAAAAACGAAAATCAGAGGTCACAGTCTCTTTTAAAGTCCAGACATAATCTTGGTCAGATCATGTGAAGACCATGTAGATGGAATGAAATAGAATGGAGGCAATAAACATATCAATTCATAGCCAAAACTACAATAATTTATTACAAACCAAGCATTTTTAGCATCGGCTTTCCTTGTCTTAATTAGCATCTTGGATTAAGTCCCAAATACGTGTACAATTTGTAAGTAGATATAAAATGATGACATGGGCAGCGTTGGCACGAAACCCTTTTGTAAGTAATTAACCTTAGCGATAATTGTAAATATTCGACCTTTCTTCGATTAATTTGCATTTATAACTCAAGATTCTCAAGAACACTGAACACTGTGCGTATTTAGTTCTGTATAAAGGCTAAAGCTGCGACAACAACAAGACAAGACTTATCAAGTTGCAGTGAGCTGCAAGTTCAGTTAATCATCCCACTAATGTTCAATTAAGAGTAGAGAACCTTAGGTAAGTAAGTACAGTCAGAGAGAGGCGGTGGCCCAGTGGTAACGGCCGCGACCTACGAGTTGTAGAACGTAGGTTCGAATCCAAACAAACGCTTAACTTTGTGTAAATTATTTCATCACCAATGTTCTCAAAACGATGAAGGAAAATACCGCGTGCAAACCGGCATTTCCCAGAACCAAAAATTCGAAGACATGTGATATCTACCAACCCGCACTGGGCCGCGTGGTGGATTACGGCCCACTGCCTGTCACCGAGAGGTCTGTGTTCCAGCATTGGGAACGTTATAAAGGCTGGGTAAGAACCCCTAGTAAAAAAAAAACTGCTGATGTCGTTTCTCTTGGTATTACTTCAAATCATCATCATTAATCATCAATAAGAGTACATAAATACTAAAATAAATAAATACTCATTTGAAGTTTATCAATAAACTCTGATATAATAAAGCGGCATCTGATATAGTAAGTAGAAAAAAAACTACTATCTTGCCATTTATCACTGAAAGATATAAGCACGCACTCAGCATTCTACTGAAAGTGTTTGTTCACGTACAGTCCGAAGAAAACATGCGTGCGCCGTGTTTGACAATAGCAGAGATATTATATGCAATCATAACATATGAGTATATGACCTGTCGCCTTGCTCTGTGATATGTGATTGATAAGAATATACACAACAACACTGCCTGAGTTCTATGTTCCTAAGTTCTATGTTCCAATCAGCAGGAACTATATCAATCAATTTGTATTTCTAACTAGCTGAACCGACAATACACTTTCAGTGTTTTCAAGTTTTCCAATTTTCCCGATAAATTTTCCAAGTTTTCTTTCCGTAAGAACCTGATTTGGACTATTTACGAACATACTAAACAAAAAATTGACAAATCGGTCCAGCCGTTCTGAAGTAATACGCTTATCAAAGAAAAGCATTTCATTTTTTTGTATAGATGGGAGCGTCTGCCTAAATTATTACAGTCTTAGAATCTATATGTAGACTAACAGCTGTTGCTAGTCAGAACAAACCATAATAAGCGAATTCAACACCAAAAAAATCCAACTTTGTTCACATTTTTTATCATGCTTAACAAATATAACACTACAGTACCTATGCTAAATTTAACCCTCAAAAGATGAAAGAAGTATGACCTTAACGTGTGAACGGTTAAAATGGTCGTAAATATGTGCCAGGCATGTTTAAACCAGCGTGCAGCGTGCTTTTACGATGATCGAGATACTATAGCTGCATTGATCGTAACATCTGACCTGTCACTGTGGTGTCTTTCTGATAAACTGGCACAATCAGCGCCTCGTGAATAGTGACATAACGACGGAAATTGACATCATCCATTACAATTTTGATGAAAGTAAAACTGAACTAGTCATGTTTGTTAATAAATAGAAAAAAAGAACGTGCGGGGTCAGAGCATCCCTGGCAGGAACAAAGTTCAAAGAGAAAATCCAACAAAGCGGCAAAAAAAAAATCAAAACGATGTTTTTTTTTTTTTTGCAGCCTTCAGTAGCTCACTATCGGCTTCAGCACCCTCGAAAACCATGAAAACTAATTCTCTCTCCCTTTCTCTCTGTCTTTCTTTTACATTAATAAAAAGTCGCATGGAACGCTTTTTCGTTACGTGACGAATTCTACAACCTAAAAGAAGAAGCTAAAAGAACTTCGTTAAACAAAAAAAAATACGTGCATTGTTAAATGCAAGACAGTTTGCATTTTATTTATTTAAATCCAAGCAAGCGTTAATATCTTATTTAAATGTTACAATGTAAATTAAAATTAAACGACATGTCCAAAAATGGTTTTACTTCATTCAATAATATTCTAACCAGGATAAGTTAAATATATTTGGATAGACATCCCAAAAATTAGTGGATCTAACTACATATATTATCATTCATTTTTAAAGACCTCCAATTCTGAGAAAAATCATTATGAGAAGTGCCTATGCATCTGTGCTCATAATATTGTTTTTAACAATGACTCTCTCTAATTGTTATTCATTGAGATACCCGTTTTGTCTTCGGGGATTTCCAAGAGTCCGCAAGGGTATCATTCGTGTTCTAAGATAACTTCGTCTGAACACACTACGTGCAATATAAGGAGATACTTTATTTGGTACGGCTTGCTTACAATATGACTACCAAAAAGGATACCAAGAAGGAAAAAAAAAATCTTCTGTTTCATAGAAAAGTGCAATACCTACGCGGTCAAAATGTATGGAACAGCAATATTTTTTTTTAATAACCGACGAAAAATTTCGACGCTTTGGGGTCAAAACTCGGTTACAGTTTGTACGTCGATGTTCCTGCCACCCTGTATAAGAACAGCCTATCAAATGCAAAAAGAATTTTTCTTTTCCGAATGGTAGTTCCAGAGCTTAGCGCGTTCAAACCAGCAAATCTTTATTATTAGTACCTATAGACAATATGGTTGCAAAAAAAAGGTTTGTCTGTGTAATTGGCAACATAAATGGAAATCGATGCAACTTATAAATAGTCTAAACTTATTGAGATGGTTATTTCGCGAACAAAAATGAGAAATTGGTATCTAACCGTTAAGTACTTAGTCTGTAGCGTGACAACATCCGATCCTCAGTAATACAATGATAACAAATGAGGTCGCCCTCTACTTTAGTGTCAGCAGTTACAGATAATTAAGTAACAAAACGGTGAAGGAAAATATCGTGAGGAAACCGGAATTTCTAGAACCAAACATTTTAAGACATGTGACATCTAACAACCCGCACTGGGCCCGCGTGGTGGATTACGTGCTTACAGGCCACTCTCACAGAGAGGAGACCTGTGCCCTAGCAGTGGGAACATTATAGGCTGTTAATACATGCTGGCTTAAGGGTAGCCCGAGAAATTCAAAATTTCTTACGTTTTTTTCAATTTGCAGGTCAGTTTTAGGTTGTATATTGATCTAAAATCTAAATATGATTTGCAGCCGACACAAATACTTATTTATAGAATTATAATCATAAAAATCATCAACACATCTCTCTCAAGTTCATATTACCCTATGAATGACTACCTATTTCATGAAATCATGACATTTGAGGCCAATTCTCTCAGTACTTCACAGTAGGTACTTAAGTATCAGTTTGACTCGAATCCCGTTCGACCAGGAACGCTGCAACCCCAGGAGTTGTTCATCAATATGATTACATGCTCAGCCGCCATAACTCGACCGGTACCGTCCGCCCCGTCGTTACCCGTCGTCTACATAATAACCGCACATAAGTCAGCCCGAGGAACACCTAATAATTTACAGCGAGATCCTGAAACTGGATATACCGGCAACTACCGCGGTGGTTTGCATACTAAATTGCAATAAATAGAGTCCACTGTTGGGATATATTAGCAATTCAACATGGATGCGTTTGCGCAGCCCCTCCTTGTTGTATAGCTTTGCGTTAGCGCACCCGGTTACGCGATAAAAACTGATGTAATTTACTTACTACTTGACTGTTATTATTCCAATTCGATTATCATTTATTTATAGTATTTAAAATAAAGATGGAAAAAACTCACTTCAGTAGTAAACATTATTCTGTTAACAACAAAGATAGGAATTATCCGACTTCACACTTCATATCAAATCATTCACAAAGATCTCAGATGTGTCAGTTTATTTATTTTTAATTAAATACATTACTAATTGGTATTTTTACTATTAATTGCAAAACCAGACTAATTATTGAAACAATATTAAGACATCGTTACAATTAAGTGACCTGAGCGCGCGAGGTCAAAGGCTAATGACAACACAGTTGGCAAACCTGATAAATAATGTTAATTTTGATACCTTTTTCATCAACACAGGGATCTGGTGTTCCAGGGACATCTCCAGCTTGGGAGAACTCATAAAGCTTCTCTTCTTCGGTAAACACGGGCTCATTAATAACACCTTAAAGTCTCGTCCTGTTCCACTTGTTACAATTTATTTATTTAGTTACAGATACAACCATAATTAATGAAGACACTAAAGATAACTGTCACTCGGTGCCGGCGTGTTTTTCACGTTATATCACGGGTTATATTTTTAGGAAACTTTTTTATTTTTATTAATTTATTTTCTATTCTATTTGTGATTTATTTCCGTTTCTTTAAGTTCGAGGGTAGATTAAAAAAATATTGAGAGTACGTGTCGTGCGCAGCCACCCGGCGCTTGCGCTTGGTGCGAATGAGCGGCGCGAGGTGCGCGGCCGGGCCGATGCGCGCCGCCCGCGCTCCAGTAGACAAACCTATTAGAGATATTTAACCTAATGCATCAATGTTCCGCATCGTTAGCTTTGTTTATGTACATATTGTTAATAATCTACCGGACCTTAATGATAAACTATCGGTTACAGGGATTTTGAGCGACTTGTAAATATATTTATACTGTCACGCCGGCAGCGCGTGCTCATCACGTATCGAGCGTGTGATTCGGTGATGGCGCCCTCGGCAGTCGGCACCTCGGCGATCGCAAGAATGCTCGACACCGACGTGTAAGCACAAACATCAAGACATGTGTTATGTAATCAAAACAAATGCAATAACTCGTCAATTTTACCGGTAAATACTGGTCCACACACGCTATAGCTTAGTTATGTCAAGGAGATACAATGACATTTACTACATCTCTGTATCTATCTGTGAAATAAGCATCACCTCTGCACCTATTTTCTCTGTTCTGTTTTACATAAATGGTAAAAAAAAAATGGAAGTCATTTTCCTCCAACCCCCGTTTCATAACAGTTTTCTGCAGCATCTTTTATGACATAGCAAAAAAATCAAAAGAGAACTTGAGAATGAATAATCTTTGAAAGAGGAAAAAACTAGAAAAAACTTTATTTTTAAGTACATATTTCATTAAAAACAATAATTATTCTATTAAGTACCGATAGCCGATACCTTATCAATGTTGAGGAAGACTTTCCACTGACTAACGAGTTGTTTACATACGGATGAGAAAGTTGTCAAAGTAGCAAATAAAATAGTAAACAGTGTCCATCTTACTACCGTATGGCAGATAATGCATTAATTAACATGCACTTTGATTAGAATTAATTACGATTTAATACGATACGGTCACCTATTTACGGTGTGGACGATAGTTTGCGAATTCAGCAGTTTTAATCCACACGAGTTTGACATATGACGTGAAATTGTTTACCATTTTAGAGTACCTACTTAGTGCCTAATTAATTTGTTATCGTTATTTTGTAATTGGCTCTGAGTTAAGTAAATATCCTGTTTCTGTACAACAACTGGTGAATATGCCAAGAAAGCCTAAGTGTTGTGTTGATCATAATCTTTAACCTAATATGCCCTAATAATAATAAAATTCCAGTTAGCAGTGAGTGCCTTTAAAGATTTTAATCGGTCGTTAGTGTTTCGGTTCACTAATTACGATTGATGCACGTTTAAGGGATTTTTGAGTGCACATCGCTAGAGGGAATGTCTCTCCGGAACATTGAGTTTGATGTTTATAGCTATAAGCAGCGGAAGTCGGTAAAAATAACACTGTTATAAAGTATATATAAAACTAAATTAAATATGTAGTTCGCCTTGACTAATACGTAAGGCAATGGCAGCGTATGACAAAGTACCAATTAAGGATAGAAAATCGATACCTACGAGTACCTCCATAAGTTAATTATGTTTATTAGTTGCGCCATCTTTTTAATTGTTTTTCTTTTAAACAAGCATTTCCCTTCTTCAATCTGCATTCTTTTCGGCCAGTGAAATACGTTGGAAACTTAAAATTTCCACTGCGACAGGCTTCCGAACCTGTCAGTACGACTGTGTGCTGTGGAAAATGTTGCCATTCCTAAAGTAGCCGTAACCAGCCATATTTAGGCTTTCAACCTGGTATTTTTAGCTTCGGGAGCAACGCACTGAGCATGGCCTTTGCTGATAGCTTGTAGACGTAAAATGAAATAAATACCTCTTATTTAATACAAACGTAATTGATAAGATAAGGAATTGTAACACTTTGTATTTGGGTGGTTTCAGATTTGTTTTTTTTTGTTGCGAATTTTTATCAATGACCGGTTTTTTGCTATTAACCCGGTCTAATACTTGTCTTGTTGTTATGATTTTATGAAATCTTTTTAAAAAGTAATATTATGTACTAATGAAGAAATTCTCGTTTTCGTTATGTCTGATGGCTTAACTAATATGAAATTATACCACGATTAAACCTAAACCATTATTTTTTATGACCTTAAACATTATATTAACAGTTTATGTCGATAATTCGATATAAGCTAATTCATGACAAACATCGAAGCTTTTGCAAGCTTTTATACCATTCCCAACGTCCGCACGCACGGATGCAGAACGTATTATTTTAACACAAAAAAAACCTTTGAAACGCGAGTAATTCCTACTTATAAGGGATACGCAACTACTTATACTTAATTTTTTGTTATTTAGCAGCGCGACATTCGTCCGCTGGTGCAGTAGTGAATAGTGATGGATGACACCCCCGCTGCGCCAGCGCATCGAACTACACAACACAGAACGCGACGGATGGCCCTTAACTAAAAATATTCATAGAATTTTAAGCCCATGACAAGGCTTGGTCGTATTAGCTTATAATAGAAATCGAATGAATACGCTTATAATATTTTGTCTTAAATACTGGAACAGTTCTATTTTATTTCTCGTGTCATGGATTCTAAAATATAATATTAATAATTACTAATTAATTCTAAATTAACAGTTATGAACTACAAAATTTTGCTATCGAAGTTCCGAATATTTTGTTTAGATACATACGTAGATAATCTCATCTAAATATTTTCTATATAAGTATACCTACTCGTATATCAACATGAAGCCAGATTACGGTCATTAGCAATAAAGGCCTACGCGGTGCTATGAATAAATTAAACTGTTAATATCTACTACATTTGGAACATCCACAATTGGGCAGATATCTAGTCAATAAAATTGTAACTTTAAATGTTTTTGAGTAACATTTCTACAGTAAAAATGCCAAGTTTTAAATGCCAAATTACTTTTGGACCGTAATCCACATTTTTACGATATCTCACGTACCTGTTAAGTTCATTGTTGTCAAAGGTGTAGGGAACGTATCCACTCTATACAAATGCTCCACGAGTACCTGCATCTCGACAAAAAATCTAGAAAGAGAGATAAACGACTAGCCGAGGGAGAGTTAACTATCGATTTTATGATGTGATTAAATGGTTCGTATCTTTTATGATTTATTATCCCGATTATCTCGGTACATACATCCTATAATTGTGTAACCACTGCATGCATTAAACTGTTGCGGCGCTTATTGTTATTAATAATCTATGAAATTAGCCGTTCAAAAGTGCGTTTTGTGTGCCTATTTGAAATGATTTCACTTTGACTTAGCCTACTCCTTCATACCTATAAATCTAGTTATTAAGCCCTTAAAAATGAAAGACATGTAGCTAGATTATTCCTTTTTATTGTAGGTACGATAAAATGTAAGTCATATTCAGCCGATCCTTCGATATTTATACATGGTGGCAGGGACATTGACGCGGAAACTATAAGCATGAATTCAGCACATGATTCTAGTAAAGTAAAGTAAAAATATTGTGTTGACCGTTGATATCCCACCCTATATTTTCAAACTTCTTTGAACCGGGGACCACAGTGATTTTAGTCTCAATCAACTCACTACGAAACCGGAGACATATAGACAATTCTATGGTAATTCCATGTAAGTATAGTAGTTATATGTAGGTACTTTACATGTTTGTGAGAAAATATCATATGGATGTATTCCCAAGAAAAAATAAAATTGGAATTTGAAGGCATCATTCATATAGTTTTTCACAAAAGCGTGTTAAATAGTTTTTTTCTCGGCAAACAGATCTACCAACTCGGCATTCATTTGCGTCACGTTTATGTAATGCAACTGAACGATAAAAATATTTACGAAACATTTAAATATGTATTGCAACCTAATTTAGAAATACATTATGATATTGTTTGGAAATTCCAGAAAGGCACAAATATTTAGGAGTACCCTAAATATATATAATAGAAACAGTTTATTTATAAGAAACTGCGCAATGGGCGTCTATATTTTACATAGCCTACTCGATCGTTCTCAGCTTAAATGGATATGTATTAACAACCAATATAGTTTAAATAGGGCACTAAGTTGTCACTATCAAGACAGCCGACATTGGAATTCATCGTAAATGCAACAACGATATAAATTCCTTGTGGCCGTTCGCCCTGGGCTTGCAATCTGTGCTGAAAGCCGATACAAGTTCCCCATAGTGAGCTCAATGAATGTAGTTGTCATGACGCCGACAAAGAGCGGCCTACGCTTGCGGTAACCGCGGCTGAGCCGACACTGTATCGGCGAACTGTGATAAACGTGAAATGAAGCCAGGTGCCGCTAGCCCAACATATCTACCGTGTGTCTAATGCTGGCAGATTCTGATACGAGAGCTAGGAACGTGTATTTATTATCTGCAAGCTACAAGTACACAAGACAAGTTACAAGTACAAGATACGCGACCATGAAAAATCCTGAGAAGATACATAGGTACACATAAAATACGTTTTTATTAGCCTCGTCTGTGTTTATTCAGTAAATTAAATAAAAGCTAGGTCCTTTAAAGTAAATGTTCATGCATCCTCCTCATAGAAAAACGGGCATAACTCCGTCATATAAAACGGACTTGAAAAATTCTTCTTTTAATGGATAAGGTATGCCTCAGGGGTGGTCCCATATTTTTTTTTAACTTGGGTAATTTTTTAGTTTGCTTCAATAATACGATTTTTCCCAATTAGTTTATATTGATGTAATAAAGATTTATACCTAAATATTTAGAAATGTTTTATTATTGAGTTATTATTTCAAATAAGTACATTATTTTTTTGTTGACTGTACCTTTTATGTACTTCTAATTTGGGACAAAGCACAACTTCAATAGTGATATGGGACAAACTAAGAGTTTTTGAAATGTGGGACAAAACTAAGAATTTTTGAAATGTGGGAAGAATAAATCCTAATAAGTAATGCGTACCTACATATAACGTGGTACATTAGCAATCAACTGTAGATAATAAATACATAAACTTATGATTAATTAATAACTTTCAGATATAATTAATTGTTTGCGCAGGTAACATAATAAACAAATGACGATCTGGCGATAGATGGAAATATTGTAAGTATAGTCAATACTAATTATATGTATAATTACTGAATTATTGTCTCGCGATCTAGCCGCGTGGTAAATTAGTGACTAAGATCTACGTTTGAGCTCAAAAACAACCGGAAAATCCGGAAAGGAACATAACAAAAGTGATAAGTAATAACATAGATACAATATTAGAAACACTCAAAGAAAGTGGTCCCAATAAGTCAAGTCATAATAATAATAATAATAATATTTATTTCATAGAAATAGTATAAAATCTTTACCAATAAGGAAACGATAGGTTTATATTACGTAAAAGTACTTAACCTTATCTAGCCAGTATGCAAATACTAGACTGAATTAGGAACACAGCCAATCAAGATAGCAAATTACAAGACAATGCTACTAAAGTGTGAATTCCTTAACTGTCTGCTTGCAGGATTTGTTTCTGAATTGTTAAGTGGTACTTGAAGTTAGGGTGTTAGACGACTGTTAGTGTGAGATATCGAGTTTAGTTCACATGTTGGTACATGGACCAAGTTTTATTTTATTTATCAAGGGACTAGCTTTTGCCCGCGACTTCGTCCGCGTGAAGCAACTTTCTTACATTTTTTTTCCGTAAGAACCATCCTCGTACTTCAAGGAATATTCTAAAAAAAGAATTAGCGAAATCGTTTCAGCTGTTCTCGAGATTTACGCTTAGCAACACATTCAGCGATTCATTTTTATATTTTAGAAGATAGATAGAAGATAATAAATAACTACAACATATAATAGATGACGTTAACAAAACTTTAAGTAGTCCACTGACATTTATTCTCTTGTCTTTTGCTGTCTCTCTGTGAAAAATGGTGAAAATATATACCAAAAGCTGTGATCGTGTTCCCATTTTAATAAGCATCTCATAGCCATCCTCAACACCACCCTTTTTTTTTGTTTTTTGTGGATGGGAAATCATCAAATGACCCCTCCCGCTCTGGGTGGAGCGGAAGGGAGTGTCAGACTTTTACTGACTAAAACCCACCCGTGTTCCGTCCTTAGCCCTTTCTGTTCCAGGGCAGCGGTTAACCTTTCGGAAAATCCCGCCGCCCCGGCAGGCTTCGGCCCTGTGGGGCCCCGTCCTCTGCTGACATCTCTTTGAGGCGCGCGTGGAACACAACGCGCCGTCCGGCATGGGCCTGGTCCTGATCGGACGGTGAGCTACCCATTACTCACCGCCCGCAGGCCCGCGCCTACGGTGGCCGGGAGTCGTCACGCGGCTCCCGACGCCCGGAGCGTCTCCCGCGGCGGCTGAGGCGTGAGGTGTTCTCCCTCAGCCTCCCCGCCACCTCCTTCGCTAGCATGACTGCTTCGCAGAAGGAGGTGACTGCCTCCCATTCTCTCTCGCCCCGGACCATGGCTTGCACCAGGGCCGGGCGCGAGAGGTCGCCGCCGTTGCCGATCGCCTCTACGAGGACACGGCGGGTCTCCGCCCAAGCAGGGCAGACCTCCACCGTGTGCTCCACCGTGTCCTCTGGGCGATCCTGGCAGTGGTGACACCCGGGCGTCTCCTCGAGCCTGATGATGATGATCAACACCACCCTCATATGCTCTTAATTGAAATGCTCTCTATTGAACGGATATAAGATAAGGATACGTTCCAAAAGTCTAGGTACTGCAGGTAAGCTAAGTCTAGGTACCCGACTTAATATATGCATCAATTTATGGATCTCTTTATATAAAGTTAAGGAAACTTTGCTAAGTGACAACTATGAACTAAGGCTATATTAAGAAAAACCTATTCACATTTAGCTGTTACGCTACAGTGTATGTAAAGCAAGCGGGCTGTTGCTCGGAATGCGTGCGGGAACCGGTCGCGAGCGCACGCAATGCACCCCAACACTCTAGGCTCTAGGCTCAGAAATGTCTGACTAGGACTACTATTATAGAACACTGTTCTAGGACGTGTTGTACCTACAGTGAATTATACTTTGTGTTTGTCAGAACTATTAAAATAAAATGACTAATTTTTTTAAGGCGCCGCTCGAACTTTCGACACCGTAAAACGCTTAGTTTTTCTTCGCACAGTTATGCGTATTGATACAATACACAATTTTTTTCTGGTTTGTCCCAGATAAACAATTAGTGTATTGTCAAATGTTCGAAGAAAAGACTTATTCAAAAATATTTCATAAAAATAAAATAGTATCATGATAAAACAATCGTAAGTAGAGCTCAAAAAAAAATTCTCGTCGCATGATTCTCAAAATTTTGAGCGTACCTAATGATAATAAAGGGAATTCAAACAACTAAAGAAATATCTAAAAATTATTCCAGTGAGCTGTGAATTTATTCTTTAAATTGCAAAATTACTTTTATTTTGGTGGTCGATTCAACTAACACAAAACGCCGTTGCATGTTTTGAACGCCCAAAAATTTGCTACTTACCGCGCCGCATTGAGGAAGACGAAGGTAAATCAATAAGTCTTATTGCGGTTATCCGTATAAAAAGCGTACACATTAATTGTTCAGGAATGCAAAATCTAATAATAAATAACGAAATGATTTTCCATAAGGAAAATCAAAGCGTGTCTCGCCGTTACTTTGGCCAGGTGAAGACTGGATTTCCCCAAAGAAAAATAAGAACATTAAGATATTTTCATGCCACCATAATTCTGCAGGAAACTTAATCCACCATGTGATATGACGCAGCACCATGGAAGTGTAATGAAAATAAACACACGAACGGCCCGCGAAATCCAAATTTTTATTTTTTTACGTTATTGCTATTTGCTGGCCAGAGTCGGGTTGTATGTTGATTAGAATCATTATGATTCGCGACAGTAAAACATACTTATGGTTTTACAGATTTTTTTTAAGGTTAGAATCCTTTGAAACTTTTGTGAGAATTGGCCTCAAATGTCATGATTTCATTCAATTTATTCATTGAATAGGGTAACATGAATTAACTTAGAGAGTTGTATTGATGATTTTTATGATTCTATAAATAAATATTTGTTACGGTCGCGAATCATATTTAGATCAATATACAACCTGATGCTGACCTGCAAATTCCCAAAAATGTAAGAAAATTTGAATTTCGTTGGTACCCTGAAGCTTTCGCCTTAAACGATCTATAGCTAGTAAAAGTAAGGCACCCACATTTGTTTATACTAAGTATCTGTAAAAGTCATAATTTATTTTGATACGATTGACATCATGAACTTCTGTACACTTATAATGAATTACCTACTTACTTATCTCGCGTTACAATTTGCAGCTGCTCATGGAAGGTTTACCTATCACATTTATTTTTGTTCCAGAATCAAGGGCTACGCCCTATATGCTGTTACCGTAATGGGTTTCCACTGATCTCTAAAAACAGCACATTTTTCGATGTGTGTCCAAATCTCACAGTAGGTTTACATAAGAAAAAAAATAAAAAATAAATTATATTATTAAGTTTTTTTTTTTTTTTGTAATTAATAATAAATAAATAAATAAGACCTCCTTCGTTAATAAGTAGGTACTTGTACCAATAACATGTTGCATTTGACCATTGCATTTGGTTGTAAAACCTGTTTCAAAATCAAGTCATTTATTCAAAATATGTAGGCTGAGATTCAGCCGGACGTCAAAATTACATAAGACAGTCCCCCAAAACGCCCGCACTTCACCACTTCCTAGTGATTTAGTAGTTAATGTAGATATTTTCTTTTATAATTTCATTTTTAAGTATTTGAAGACATTTAACGATTTTTTTCATTTATATTTTAGAACTTTTTGAAAGGAAAATTTTAACATTCTTGGGTTTAAATAAATGTGTATCAATTTTTAACACAACACTTGCGTTTTTGCTACTGTATCCGAAAAATCGCGATTACTCAGTGAAGTGAAATGAAAAACCAATGTTTACGACAGTTTCACGAGTCTAAAATGTTTAAAAGATGACACAAACAAATGATTTGTCGACAGACAAGACTATCAGTAGCAAATAAAGTATTTTTAACCTCTGAATAACAAAGAAGAATATTCAGTATTTATTTTTGGTGCATACCGTCGCGCCCAGCCTACGCTTTTGGCGTAGTTTGCAATGTAATTGAACGTCATTGGTTCAACACATTTATCTCACTTGGGGACTGTTTATGTCCATTCAAATAAGCCAACAATTTTCCTTAAGTATTATGCTAAGAGGTTTTTTTTAAGTACGAGTATCTGTTGAAATTCCTGACAATCTTGGCTAGAAACTGCTGATTCTAACTAGCCATGTCTAATTTTTTACGGCCTCATTACCGTGACAAAACGGACATTTGCTAAAAGGGTACATTTTGTTTATTTCTGTTACCTTTGAAATAGTGCCAGAATGGTTCCGTAGTCCTATATAAAAGCACCCAGATTTACACGTGAATTTAAAACGCAAATTTAAAATGCACAGTTTTCTGTAGCGTCTATACCTATCAAGGCATAAACTCAAACTGATTTGTGTTTTTGGTATCTCATCAAGACTATACAAAACAGTGGCCAAAATTAACTATGATTGAACGAATCAATCATAGTTAATTTGATTATGATAAAGACACACGATTAAGCGCCGTTACCAAGACCACTAGAACTCTTATCAGTGTTAATAACTCGTACCAAAATATTCAAACAAGGCAGTACCAACAGCAACTCGATCTACCATCCTGTTGCAACGAAATTCTCTTTACATAAATCGGTTCCGCGTCAAATATGGACTGAAGGCGACTAGATAGGGCTGTGCTGTGGCGTGCCGTGTCCAGTTCAGGCACGTAGGCTAGATCTCGCAGGGTGACTTATAGAGCACGACCCGGTAATGTATGTGCCGGCACCGGTAAACGATGTCGTCCGCGATTTATGCCCCGCAGTGCCCCGTGAACCGTCTCACGATCCCGAAAACTGCAGGAATGTGCACCGTTAGCGGAAACAATATGTTTTGAATTATGCTTGATGTGGTGTGCTTAACGACTCACGATTGTGTTTTGTTTGTTGATGTGGATGCATGGTGCATTTGGTGCAGTGTCCCCAGTCGTGTGTGCAAACAGGCAGACGATGCTCGTGTAAATTAGCTGAAAAAGCAAACCGATGACGCCAACGCAACGGTTTGTTGCACGTAATTGTTGCTCAATTATCTATCGTTGGTTGCCTTTATTAACTTACTTGATGGCTATTTTTAAGTGTTTATTATGTGAGGGTTTGGGCGCTGATAGCCGAAATACAGGCTTTCGCCTAGTTCGGCTACAGATGTCTAATTCGTTTGTAACAAGAAATTATAGTATATATAATATATTTGTGCATCATTGTAAACAATTATTGAATAAACTTATTATTATTATTATTAATGGTCCATCCTACAGACTATGGTGCAGTCTAGCTATTCTTCAGCGTGATACACAATTTTCTCCGTAGGGTACAATCAATTTTCACGTAGCATCGGATACAATCTGCAAGGATATTTTTTTTTCTCTATTTCAGTAAATTATGCAATGGTGAATCCGTTACACTATTTATTGAAACACTCAACCAAGGTGGCGCTGTATGACTAAAATATTAATTAACAATTGGTAATTCAAAGTGCGTACCGTAAGCTACACGTGGAATTTTATAATCTGCTGTTAAGATGAGAAGAGTAGGTATTTGTTGAATATATCTTTGAAGTGACTTGTGGCTAAGTAATAACAGCCGCACGGGTCGATCGATCAGGTTAAGCTACGCTTGCCGCGGTTGGTCCGTGGATGGGTAACCATTTTCACATACCAAGTCCTCTCCGTGCCTCGGAAAGCACGTTAAGCCGTTGGTCCCGGCTGTCATTCGTGGATCTTTGACAGTCGTTACGGGTCGTCAGTAGCCCGAAAGTCTGACAACCAGTCTTACCAAGGGGTATCGTATTACCCAGTAACTGGGTTGTGGAGGTCAGATAGGCAGTCGCTTCATGTAAAATACTGGTATTCAGCTGCATCCGGTTAGACTGGAAGCCGACCCCAACATAGTTGGGAAAAGGCTAGGCAGATGATGATGATCTTTGAAGTGACTTTCCCGCTTCATAAAAATAATAATATCAGTATCGTTTTACTTGTTTACGAATTATATCAGTTACACTAGCTTCTGCCCGCGGCTTCGCCCGCGTGGATGTCGGAAGTTATCCCACGGGAACGTGCAACCAGGATAAAAAGTATGTGCTTCCCCAGAATGCCATCTATCTCTTTGCCAAATCAGAAGTTCAGTTTAGGCGTGAAAATGTAACATACAGTTTCAAGTTAAAATCCTCCCCTAAAAACCGAATTACCCCTTTTTGCCCCGTCAGGGGTCAATTTTCGACAACTTTACATACTTATTATTAATTATTTTCTGTCGAAAGTATCAATACTGAGTTTCGAGTTAATCGGACCGCGCATTCAATTTCTTCCACATAAACTTCAATACCCCTATATCCCCCTTTGAGGGGTAGTTTGAAAAACTTATAATGATAAACTTTATTACTTACTTAGGCAAGTATTGTTGCCAAGTTTCAAGTTTATTAACGAAATTAATAAGATTTTTCACATAAACTGTATCCCCGCTTTTCAACCCCACAGGGGTGGAATTTAAAAAAAACCATAAAAATTCATAACTTGACTCAAAGATTATTTATAACAATTTTATAATTAATCAAGCCACTTATTATAATCCTCCCCTGTAAAATTAACTACCCCTTTTCACCCCGTTAGGGGTAGATTTTCGAAAAACCCTCATACGTGTTATTTTTTATTTTTAGTCTTAAGTACACACACAGTACACTGAGTTTCGAGTTAATTGGACCGCGCGCGTTCAAATTCTTCCACACAAACTTTAACACCCCTATATCCCCTTTGAGGGGTAGTTTTGAAAAACTAATAATGATTAAACTTTATTGCTTAATTAGGCGAGTATTCATGCCAATTTTCAAGATTATTAGGTTAATAAACTGTATCCCCGCTTTTCACCCCCACAGGGGTGGAATTTTGAAAAATCATTTGGGATGTGTTCATAACTTGACTCAAAGATTATTTATACCAATTTTCGAGTTAATCAAGCGACGCTGTAAAATCTTCCCCTGTAAAATTGACTACCCCTTTTCAGGCCGTCAGGGGTAGATTTTCGAAAAACCCTGATACATATTATTCTTTCCTTTCAATTTTAGGTATAAATACTGAGTTTCGATTAAATCGGACCGCGCGCTAAATTTCTTCCATACAAACTTTGAAACCCTCCAATCCCCTTTTAGGGGGTAGTTTATAAAAACAAAAAAATCCCAACTTCATAATTTACTTAGATAAGTATTCGTGCCAAGTTTCAAGTTTATTAACTCAAGGAATAAGATTTTTCATACAAACAAAATCCCCCCATTTCACCCTCTTAGGGGTGGAATTTCGAAAAACCCTTTCTTAGTGGATACCTACTCTTCACGAAGAATACACCCTCCAAATTTAATGTCTCTAGGACCAGCGGTTTAGGCTGTGCGTTGATGTCTCAGTCAGTCAGTCAGTCAGTCAGTCAGGACTTTGAATTTTATATATATAGATAATATTTTAAACACACAATATTTTCATTATGGTAATCTTACATCCACGATGTTTACTAGCAGTAAATGACACAAATAATGTTTATTTTGTATTTGATGGTTTGCCATGTGAGATTTGCCACCCTAACTAGCAGCCTTTGCTACCTTTAAAGATGTGACCAGAGGTGCAATTCTCGGGGCAAGAAAATTCACAGTCTGATCTCAGTCTCAATCTGGCAAAAATACCTCTAATTTTCCTACATTTTTGACAAGCTTTTGACATTTCTTGGTCGCCGAGATGAGGCTGCGACTAGATTTTGAACGTTTTAAACTACGAGAATTGCCCCATTGGTGCCTCCATGATATTATTGAGGTTTATTTATTGCGGTTTTTTTTGTTGCCTAACCAAACATTAGGTAATAACCACCAAGAATGAATTTGAGAATTCATGAAACTTAACTTTATAGGTCCATAGGTATCTAAAACCGCATTCCTACTATACAATTACTTTGAATTGGAAGATTGTCTTGTAAAGGAGAACGACAAAACAACGCACAAGCAATTTAAATGATCGAATAACATCGCAATTTCCATTCAGTAATAAATCCTGAAGTGGTACATTGATGACGACCCTAATTTGCAATATAAAGGGTTTAAATCAGCGCGCGGTTATTGACCTCTACTTGTTTGTGAGTGGGCGGGCGGCGTGTGCGCAATTCGCGCGTGACCTTCGACGACATTCGGCGGAAAATAGAATTAGATCCTAAATGTTCCCGCTAACGGCTGAACTAATAAATAAAAATATCGTCTTATAAATTTTCTTTTGAAACATAAACATTAGATGATATTTGGATGATGTATTTTTAGTTTGTTTTGGTATCTGTTTTAGTTACCAACAAAATATGTTGAGAAAGATGTATTGGGCTTGTGTTTGAGGGCAAAGACATATGCATAATATTCCAACATTTTTGCTGACTTATCAAAATCATCTGCATCATCTGCCTAGCCTTTTCCCAACTATGTTGGGGTCGGCTTCCAGTCTAACCGGATGCAGCTGAATACCAGTATTTTACATGAAGCGACTGCCTATCTGACCTCCACAACCCAGTTACTGGGTAATACGATACCCCTTGGTAAGACTGGTTGTCAGACTTTCGGGCTACTGACGACCCGTAACGACTGTCAAAGATCCACGAATGACAGCCGGGACCAACGGCTTAACGTGCTTTCCGAGGCACGGAGGGGACTTGGTATGTGAAAATGGTCACCCATCCACGGACCAACCGCGGCAAGCGTAGCTTAACCTGATCGATCGACCCGTGCGGCTGTTATTACTTAGCCACAAGCCCCTCAACTGCTGACTTATCAAAAATAAAGGATAAATTAAAAGTGTGTAAAAAAATACAGACTGTTTTACGCCGTAGGCACAAATTGCATTGCTACGCCAATAATTTAGCCACGTGGTGATGATGAGGAGTTGATAATTTACAAGGACATTCATCAAGGTATCCCCATGCATTGTTGTTTTCTTTTTTGTAAATAATATCATTGAAACCTCGATTATAAGACAGAGTATATTTAGATAATGCAAGCAGCACTGTCTCGGAGCATCTGCCTCCAGAACATCCAACACACCTTGACATGCGGCGAAATAGGGAACTAAATTCAAAATGTACTGCATTTGACATGTCATGTCTTTAGTCTTTGCAAGTGGCGCCACCACTAAGTGCCAGGATAAAGTGGGCACTCTGCACATTGTGACGCGGCACAGCGCAGCGTGACGGGCAGCACCGTGACAAACAACGACATCACTCGACACACTTACCTTCTACACGCCTACAAATTATACAACTATATTCTGAGCATCAAAGACTTAAACTATAGGAATTTCTAAGGAGTCCCTGGAGTCGGGATTAATGCCCGGTTTATGGGAATTGGTTTGGCCCCTATTACGCGGGACCAACCTAAACATAGCTGACGAAATCTGAGTGTACTAAACGCGTTTGCCTGGGAAAGCCGATCTTAACATTAACATTAAAATATGTCCTATTTTATAAATTTATATTTAGGAAAAACGAAAATTTGATTTAGCCTAGGGTAATTTAGGAACAGTCACATGTGGTATATATCCCTTCGGGGATACAGGTGTGATTTTATGCAATACTTACTTATGTCAAACCACAGATCTGTTCTGTGTGTCAAACTATTGCTACATAGCCTGTACCTCCGGATTCTGACTGCCGGTTAGTCTGCTGTCAAATCTCATGTTAGTTGTTGTGATTGGTGGACAAAGATAACAACCAACAAGCATTGTTATGAGATTAACGTTAGATTGAAACGGTATTTCTTTAGTCTTGAATAGGTAGGTAATCATTTTCTGTCAGTAGTAGGAGAAAACGAGAATTAGACAGATAGAACTGGTTAACCGGGAATTTACAATTAAAATTAATTAATCTAAAAAAGAATTAACAAAAATGAAAAAGTTCCAGAAACTAAGGTAAAAATGATAACTTTTACCATTTACTAAAGAGACAGTGTAGGTACTTGCGTCCATAAGCACCAAGCAGCAGTTAATATGTGTTGGTACATACCTACCTATATCTTATACCTATATCTGTCACCTTAGTAGACAAAATATGATCGAGGCCGACAGGAAAATTGAAAATTATTTATTAAATCAAAATTCAAAAAATTTAAAATTCATCACAATTTTTACAAGAATATGATGGCGACCCCCAAACTAGGCAACACCAAAATGATACTAGATAGATAAAATACTGTTCATTTATTTTATTTATTTCTCATTACAAATGTTGTTGTAGACAGGAAGAGCATAATCTAAAAAAAAATAGGCTTAACATTTTTGTGAGAGACTGGTATCCGAAAAGGCATAAAATACCTGTGTTACGGGTATTATGTACACCATATAAATACTGGTACTAGTCAGTCACGAATCATCCGGAACTAAGCCTTCGAACATAATCCTTTCATCAAATGACAGCTTACGTGATAATGCTACGTAACACATATTTATCCTATTGATATGTGGATAAGCGCCAAAAACCGCATTTGAAGAGACAGCCAGACAATACAAAGTAACGTCATCTCACTCAATACAATCATTTGTCATATTTTTTCCACATAAAAGGAATGTAAAATGTATACCTACATATTAAAGGTTTGTTTAGTTATTCCAGTTGTCTCCAGATTTGACAAATTCATAGTCGCTAAACATCATGTCCTCATCATAGGTGATGGGGATTGATGATGATGATACAATGGTTTACCTACATATTATTTTAAAAAACCATCCATGAAGTTTTTGGTCAGTTCTTTTGGACTTCGGGGTTGGTCAGGCTTTTAAGTTTTTTAGGAAGGTATTCATTGAAGGATTTGACCTCTGTCAATAATGAGACGCCTATAATCTTCTTACTTCTTCGTCATCCACCACACGTTGACCTTAAATCCGTGTTGTGTGGTTACAGACTCGTGCCTCTATCTAAGACTGAACACATGACACGACTGTATGAAGAACATACGTGAACGAAAAGGTATGTAAATAATAAAATAGATATCTTTAAGTATATCTATAGTATTATATAATATTGGCAACGTCGTAAATACTACACAATGGGTTTCTCATATTTATGTATTTGTGTGACATAAGGAATTGAAAACGTAGGTAACAAGGTAGCATTCTTAGAAGATTTAAGCCAATTCAAACGCTTGTATTTAATACAAATTATGTAGGTACATGTTTTAATCGGGAAACTCGGAAAACAACGTTAGGAAACCGGCGTGTTCTAGAACCAAAAATTCGAAGACATGTGACATACTACCAACCCGCATTGGGCCCGCGTGGTGGATTACAAGCAACCCACACCCTCTCACCGACAGGAGGCCTGTGTCTCACTAGTGGGAACATAATATAGGCTGCGTATGCTAATCAGCCGATCGATTCTGTAAAAAATCTCACCGTGAAAAGTTAGGTGAAGTGAGCTTAGAGTGAGCTGTCAATAGTGTCAATCCCTAGCATTAGTTGGAATGACGGCTCAGTCCACGCTCACTTCACCTAAGTTTTCACGGTGAGATGGTTACAGAATCGCACTGCAGGAAACTTATATCACGAACGACTATTTTCTGTACTAACCTTGTATCCAACGGTTTATCACGGCAACATACGATCCTTAGATTTTCTCCCGGTACAGTTATTGTGTACCTACAAGAATTAAATCTTACAAATATGGTAGTCAATAGCAAGACTATCATGTTAGATCGTAATTAAGTGCTATCTACATTCACAATCAAGTACCGAGCACTTGGAGGCACGAAGTAAATGTCACTACAGATAATTTGGACGCTTATGGCAATAACGAGTGCTCCCAATTCCGGACATTGCCACCCAGCCGGCTTTACGTGCCCTTATACAGCAGCACCCATTCGGTAGAAACTGGTGAAGTAACAAGTGAATGCGACAAGTGCACATGAATAATAAAATCCAGTGCATTTACATAAAACATCAATGAAATATATTTATATATCTATACTAATAATAAAGCTGAAGAGTTTGTTTGTTTGTTTGAACGCTCTAATCTCGGGAACCGGTCGAATTTGAAAAAATATTTTTGCATTTGACAGCACAATTCTTGAGAAAGGTCAACATCACGCTAGGACTCTTAGGAGATGAGCAAAAAGTAAGAATGAACGCTAAGCGAATACGAAGTACGGGCAGGCGATGCGATGCGACGGGTTGGATCGGGAGAACAAGAAATTTTACGCAGACGAAGTCGCAGGCAGAAGCTAGTGAATAATAAAATCCAGTACATTTGCAAAAAACATCAATAAAATATACATTTTTGTACAACCTTGAGACAGTTAAAGAGACGATTGTAATGTTTTTAATCCTCAGTGAAGGATACGATTGTTAAAAGATTAAAGATTTCGCAAAAAAAATAAACGAACTGATTACAAACGATTGGCAGGCAGAAAGCTATCTTATCAATTACTAAACCAGCACAAAGTTTAACCACTTTAATTGTTATTCTCCGTATTTCACAAATTTCTTTAAAAACAATATACTTAGATACGTGCAGTCTCTGGTCAGAATACGCAACCATTTCTGCAGAAACCAAAGGAATGCGGCCGATTAAAATGCATCCTGATTCCTGATACAAGTTCCATTTCACTGTATTTTACATTTCCCAGTAGATACGTATACCTAGGCTGATGTAGCCGGTCCAGTATATCTGGAATGACTGGGGACAGTGTGGGCTTTCTCTCAGAATAACAAGGCGTTATCGCGGGTGGAATAACAAGGTAAATCTGATCGTGTTTTGTGCTCCGAGGTCGGGTCGCCTGGTCAGGTCGTGTGTACCATTCGCTAATGAGCAGCCCTACCAGATAATACGAGATCATCATTTACATGTTATTTTACGATACTCTACGTTTCTACGTTTTAACTATTACCATGTCTTATTATATGTAGTTTTTCGTGTTTTTCCTCGAGTTCGTAGACGGAAAACAGGCGGAGTTATTTATTTATTTATTTATCTCATGGAAAACCAACAGCTTTACATAAGTACAATAAATATACTGGAATAAGAAACATGAAGCCAATTATAGGTTTTCACGGCTAGCTATACAATAATCGTTGGTTTTTCAGTAAATAAATAAATAATACAGTAAGAGATCTTATAAACGACAGATTGTCAAGAACATAAGCGCACCAACCATCAAATCGGTTCCGCCAAACATAAGGAATAAACTACAATAAAATTAAATAAAATAAGTATCAGAACTAAATTAACACAAGGAATTTTGAAGAAATCAAGGTTCAGCTTATTGCGTACTCTTGAGCCTTTCGTTGAAAACAAGTCAAAAGAGAACTGCTTGCATAAGTCATTGAAGTCTTTACGTTACCAGTGGTATTCACTTAGTGCATTGAATCGGAATCACTTATAGTCAAGTGCGTTATAAGGCTTAGTATCAAGAAATGAGCGACAGACGTCTGATGTATTCTGGTTTTATTGAGATTCGCGCACAATTTCTACCAATCAATGACGGCATTACAGTACTGACGCCACTGAGGTAGTGGTCAAAAATTACTTATTTATTTGAACCTGCCTTTCTTCCTTTCTGTGAGAAAAGTTTTTTTTTTTTAATTAACGACAAAATATACAACGCAGAGGGGTTCAAAATCATGTATTGAATTCATGGTAACAGGTAGCGCGTCAATATCCCTGCCACCCTGTAGAGCATAATAATTATTTTTGAATTGTTTTCCCTATAGATGTTTTCAGATAGAAAATTATAGACACCCAGTTCACATAGGTAATTAAAACTTCGTACTTCGCTTCTATAATTAATTGCATTTATAATGCGGTGTTTTCGTCTCGATTGCACATATCTCAACATAAACAAGTACTTACCTATGCTAATCAACAATGTTTTCACAAAAATATAATCTTGCACCTGTTGTCTGTTTACCTGGTGCTTAAACCAGCATCCTAATTGCTGACTCCGCATAATAGTCACGACAAACGAATAGGGTGACAAATTTTAGGGCGACAGTACGATATATGTCGACCATCATTGGTGCGATAGCATAATAGCATATCAGCTCGACGTATGTAACGTTAGTGCGACTGATTATTTTCTCGACAAAAGACAGGATGACGGAACTTTTGATCAACGAACGATAGCGCGACACAACCGTCGCTCGACAAACGAAAGCGCGACAAACGTTTCTATATTTTGTTGCTCATCGACTCCACAACTACTTAACCACCACAATTTTTGTAATGTGACTTTCATAATTTCGTATGTAATTTGTAGCCTGCGGGCCTAAACAAGTGACAATAGCTTTCCAAGCGTTTCGTATTTCTACAAGGATGGTCAACAAGATTGACATACACGCTGGTAAATAGTCGACATCGGCTCAGTTGCCCAAGAAGCAAAAAAAATGACGTAAGCTTTTATAGATAGATAGATAGTTTATGTCAATCCGGATCCGGTATCGCTGATAGAATGTCACTTTCTTCACCCTCTAGTTTGACTGTGAAGGAAAACATCTTGAGAAAACTGAACTTTAGTTAAACTGCCAGAACTGGACAAGCATATGCTCGTTTCTTCTTTAAAATTAGACTAGCGACCCTATTTTGTCAAGTCGAAGAAATTATGCCAAGCACATGCCTCTTTCTTTTCAGGGGAGGACGGGATTTCTTTGACTTGACGAAATATACATTAATATTCAACTTGCATAATTATAATAAAGAAATTATTGTGAGTTGTTTAGTTCTATTATTCGGAATAAATGATTATTATTATGTATAGTGTGGTATATTTTGATGGTAAAAACTGTGGTAAAAACCGCATCAAGATCCGTTGCAAATTAGAAGAACAACGCGGTAACACAGACAGACACGAAAAGCGGCTTTAATTTATATTGTGTATAGAAGATATTATAGGTTAGATGCTGGTTGGAACAGCTATTTTTAACCGACTTCAAAGAGGAGGAGGTTCTCAATTCGACTGTATTTTTTTTTATGTTTGTTACCTCAGAACTCCGTTATTTATAAGCCGATTTCAGATTACGATACTTTCAGATTGGTCCCACAGAAATTTCATCAAAAAAGGTTCAGTAGTTTGGTTTTCAAACCAAAATTACTGGTAAAAGTTACAACTTAAAAGTGAAAATTAACTTTAATTTCGGAAGTCGGGTTCGCATTTTCGTTGTTGACCACTTTTTATTGTTTTTAATTACCTACCAACGAAAATTCAACGCAAGGGGTTGCGTTGACATTTTCGTAGGTAATTTCAAAACGTCCAGAATCATGTATCGAATCCATGGTAACAGGTTGTGAGCGTTTAGTCGTTAAAATGGTCGATTTCCCTGCTTCTGTAGATGGATATTAGAAGAGGATTTTGTCATGCAATGCAATGGGATGGGCTACATTACAAGTTATATTGGTATTAAAGTAAATCTAAAAACATAATAGTTCACCTATACATAATCACTAATTTTTATCCTGTTTACACATTATAATATGAATGTCCAATCTTAATCATCATCATTCATTATTTTTATTTTCTCAATTTTTATTGTGTTTACCTAGTTGTACTTGTATGTGCATGCTGTGGTCTCCTGTAATTGAAGGAGCACGAGCAGGATAGTACCTATATGCTAAATGATTTTATTTCTGTAAGTTTGTACAAACACTTTTACGCGTCAATCATATAATGTTTAAAAACTAGATGAGGTCGGAAGTGTATCATTAGTTGGAGATGTTGGAGATCCCAAATAAATATATAAGTACCTACCATGGTCCACGTTCTATGATTAGTTGAATAACTAAACTAAATCGTGTTCCTCTTAAATATTTAAAACAAATGTGTTATCATTGTAATTCGTTATTGTACTCGCACTCTGTAAATGACATTACGACCAATAGAATGGCGCCTAACTGTATGTTAGTAAACAACTTTATCTTACAGCTTATCATTTCTTTAAAATAGTATTCACTTAAGAATAATTAAAAATTAATTAAATGAGAAATGGGTTCAACTTATTGAATTTCTCAATCGCAGCCTGGAGTTCTGGATATGTGCTGGATTGATGGTACTCAAACTCAAACTCAAAGTATTTATTTCAATTAAACCAATTACCTTACCTTATGAATTGTCAAAGAGTCGGTCAGTCAGAAAAATGATGGTATCTAATAGGCTCGCCCCTATTACATGGGATTAAAAACATAACTGGCGAAATGAGGATGTACTATAGGTACACTTCTGCCTAACCCTTCCGGGACAAGGCGTGATGTTTGCAATTTGAATGAATTTAAACAAAAAAAAAGACAAAAATGGAAATATTTTGAAATCAATGAGTGAGACCAGTGTTTCTATGGCAGTTCCCCTTATGTAGATTATTGTCCACACGTACTAAGTAATGGGTAACATTGTCAATTTGTCATACATTTATGACAAAACTGGTAAATACAGCATGTGTATTGTGTATATTATAGAGAAGGAAACCATGCCAATAGTCGCAGCGCGGTTTTCCCAATAATTGAGTCAATCTTTTTGTTTTCGTAATTTAGGTAACTTTTTTCCTGCCGTTATCATTGAAGTTTGGATGCCGCAAAACAAATAAGTAGATATAAATAAGTTAGTAGGTATAA
Source organism: Apamea crenata (assembly GCA_949629185.1). Classification (NCBI taxonomy): domain Eukaryota; kingdom Metazoa; phylum Arthropoda; class Insecta; order Lepidoptera; family Noctuidae; genus Apamea; species Apamea crenata. The sequence continues at coordinate 6,962,908 of OX451368.1, read as the reverse complement.
TTAACGTTATAATTGGATCACATTAATTAAGTTATTACATAAAAACTCTAGCGCAATAACTTATCTCACAGTTGTTTCAGCCCGTACTGTCAACACGAAAACAAAAAACATACATATTAATAAAACACTCACCCGTAGATCCATTTCATGGCAAAACACACACATGCACAATCGTCATCACAATATAACTCGATATAAATAATTTATACACCACTTATCAGCAAGTATGTGAGAGTGCACGACCGATAGCTGGTGCGTTGTGTTGCGCGGGAGTGCGCGCGCGGCAGGATGCGGTCTGACAGGCGCGCGCGCAGGACCCGAGGATCTAGGGGAGGAGCCGCCCGCACCCCGCGCAACAATAAATACACCATTTGTATTGATTCCCAACATTTACTTTGTGACTTCTTGTTGGATCGTATACCTAATTATTGGACCTTGGTTCGACTATTTTAAGTTCGAGTAAGTACATAAATAAACGATTCTAGAAATGACTGGCAGTTGATAATACTTCCATACAAACCAGCATTATGTTATTTTAATTAATCAAGGCGCGCTACGACACACGAGCATGCACTCTCTCCAGTTATCGCGCTGGGGTTAACGATTTTCGCATGGAAAAGTACTAGTATGATTACGCCTGCCTGTGACAAATAAAACAATGTCACATTTATCTATAAATAGTGGGTCGCACGGTGCAGGGCGGTTGCGCCGAAGTGGGTGGGTACGTACGGGCGGGCGGCACCGCGTATGCGCGAAAATTTGGCACACGCTTTTTACATGCATCTAAAATTGACTGACACCAATTTATTGATGGTTAATAAAATGTATGAGATGCAGTCTGGAACGTTTGTCTGACGTCAGAATACTTGAACATGTTAAAAATACATCCCTTTATGAATCAGATCGTGTTCGAGAGGCACGGGATGTAGGTGTGTCTGCATGTATAATCGCGTGATTATTCTTAAAGTGCATTCACTCAATATGCATAGCTATAGCATTACGACTATTTTGATGAAGTCATGGCGCAACAAAGTCTGATCAAGACTAAATACGTTCGTACCTACGTGAGTGTGACCACGTGCCAATATTATAAAATAGCTTCCGCCCGCTACTTCATCCGCGTGAAATTTATTGTTCCCGCGACTCACCCCTTCGCATCGCATCGCATCGTTTTCATCACTTAGCGTTCATTCTTATTTTTATTCTTTTTGCTCTGCTCCTATGAGTCTTATCGTGATGTTCAATAGCATATAGCCTTCCTCAAGATTTGGGCTATCAAATACAAAAATATTTTTTCAAATTCGACTGTTAGTTCACAAACAAACTCTTCAGTTTTTTTAATTAGTATAGATTTTCAGTTCGGACAAAGAATATGTTTACTTTGGGAATATTAAAGACTTTCGGCACATTGAACAGCAGACACAACACAGAAACTCAACACTGTACTTAAAAAAAAACAAAAGCAACTCTTCGCAAATGATCAGACTGTTGACCAGTGATCAGTGTGTTTGATAACTTAAGTGGAATACGTAATAGTAAACAATGTTTAAAATAGATGCCTACAACCTCTACGATCACCTTAGATTGCGTCAGTTTGATAAAACCTAATCCAATATGTGTCATTCTATGTTATGAACTAATGATGATGTAAAGGTAAATATCTCGAATATGCTCTCTAATATTTGGTAACTTCGCTTATTTATTGAACACTAGCGAGACGCCTCGGCTTCGCATGATTGAAAATGTTTCTACACTTACACCTTCCTCAGCAAATTTTCTTAATGTTCTCGAAAAGCTAGTTAATATCCTACAAGAAGTTAGAGAATACACAGACAGACGACTTCATTCTATATCTATTTAGCACTAGCTGCGCCCCGCGGTTTCACCCGCATAAGTTTCGAGCCCGTGGGAATATCGGGATAAAAAGTATTATATGTGTTAATCCTGGTTATAATCTATCTGTAGGTATGCCAAATTTCATCAAAATACGTTCAGTAATTTTGGCGTGAGAGTAACAAACATTCATCCATCCATCCATAAAAACTTTCGCTTTCATGATATTAAGTAGGATTTTGCGAAGAGGAGCAACGTCTTTCATCGAAACATGGTCGAATTTCGAGCCACATCATTCAATGTTGACGTTTCCATTCTAGGCAGATCTGCTAGAAAAAACATTTCTGAAAAACATTTGAATGCTATGCTAATCCCAAGAACAATCCGCAAGCCGGTCGCTATCTGCACAGCGAACAAATAACGACTTGCGTCTGCGCAAATATTGACTAGTTGCACACGAACGACCGCTGGACAAGTTATCAGGAAGGTGTGAAGTGAAACCTGGCTGTAACTTGAAGTCCTAGCTCGTGGACAAACTAAGATAAAGTTGACGGTAGGTACTTGAAACTTAAAGGTTTTACTTTGATTTTATTGTTTACTTTAGTGCAGGGAGCTGCAGACAAAAAATGCAGAAAGTTACGAAGGATGATAATATGGCAATATGCGAATCTCGCAACCCCGGCCATAGGCAGAGGTGGAACACCGCGGTGGTTTTAGCCGGTAAGAGTCCGGCATACACCTCAGTCAACCCCACGATGGAGGAAGTCCATGAGGATTTCCACAACGCAACAAAAAAAAATACTTACGAAAGTAAACACTGAGATGACGTCTGAAAGAGATGGATGGAAAGAAAGAAAAGACGTACTTCCTACCCAAAAATAAATTGGGATAAGACTAGATGTGTGATTAATTATACTTAACTACTTCAGCAATCAGCACAAACCATTGGAGAGACAAGTATCTAATTGCTGGATGCAATTCATATTTCAATAGACACTAGTACCTAATTTAAAGAAAAATCCCACTACGACCACAGCTAAATTTAGTAGAATGCTTTATGAATTACATGTATTCGACAATTGTAATAACTCAGAACAATTCAGTAATGCAAAGCCACAATAAAATATGAGTGATTGTAATGAAGTTGCATCGCCCGAGATTCGAACCTGAGAACTGCGGTTGACCGCACGCCTCCCGCTCACGCACCCCCACGACATGCGACACCGCCTCGTATTTTCTGATCTGTTGTAATGATCAATATTGTGTAGTTCTCATTGATTAGAATATGAATCATTCACTACAGTAGGTAATATTACGAGGTTTTGCAAAAGGAGAGTAATCTTCTAGTGGTACGGAAGAAGAGCTTTGGTGGGCTGGTGGCCCAGTGGTAAAGGCCGCGACATAGGAGTTGTAGGTCGTATGTGTTTTGATAATGTTTATATTCAAAACGGTGAAGGAATACATCGTGAGGAAACCGATGTTCTAGAACCAAAAATTCGAAGACATGTGACATCTACCAACTCGCACTGAGCCCGCGTGGCGGATTACGGCCCGCACCCTCTCACCGAGAGGAGGCCTGTGTCCCAGCAGTGGGAACATTATAGGCTGATTATACTTGTACGAAAGAAGTCGCTACCGAAACTATCAACCACGTCTGTTTTGACTAATGTTGTCGTCGAGTCGAATATTCTATACTAGCTTTGGCCCGCGTGGAGATCAGAAATTATCCCACGGGGCCGTACTACCGGGGTAAAACGTATCCTATATCCTAACCCAGGTCACCTGTGTGCCAATTTTAATCGAATACTGACATGAAAAAGTAAGAAATACTTAGACAGAGTTCTTTTCGCATTTATAATATTTTTATTAACACGTTGACTGCCAGACAACAGATACAATAGAAAATCTGTTGTTGGCGGACACCGTGTGACCGCGGTGGCAGTCAATGACTTTTATTAATATGGATTATTTACAGCAGGGATGTTGCGAATATTCGCATCCATTTGGACATCTGCATCCGCAATCATCAATGCGGATGTTCATACGAATGCAGATGTACTGCAGGTTGCGACAAAGAAAGAAATTGGGTGGGGCCGGCGTTTGACCAATATGAGACTTCAGTTAACATTTAAGCAATTTTTTATTGTAAGTATAGTATGTATATGTATATATAGTATCTGCACTTAATAGTTTATTGGACAAGTTACTATGTCACCACCGACATAAAGTGAGATTTTCCGCAACCATATACGAACATTCTTAAAAAATATCTTAAAATCCGTGTTCGCAACATTCCTGATTTATAGTAGGTGATCCAGGAACGATTCTTGCAGCAATCGGGACTTATGGCTCCTCTAGTGTTGTACACCAGAAGAAGTAAAAGACGAAATAATTAATCTAACTTGTTATGACTTCTGTTATCTTCCATTCTGACCTGTTGCCGAAACACTCATATTTAAATATGCATGTAGAAATAACATCTGCTTTCGACAATCTCCCATTTACTTACTGAAACTATACCGATATTTGTATTAACAACACTATGCTGTGACCCGTTTTCCAAACAGATTATAGCCCAACGTAAGCAATATAAATTAAGTATAGGTATTATGAGGGTCGATAAAGACGGATCTAGGTGAAAGGTATCTTGACCTATTTGTTTTCGGGGCAAGACTTAGCGCATGTGTTTGGAAGCGCTTGCAGCTAGCTAGATCGTGAAGGAATACCAGGAAAATAAGACATTCACTAGTACTATCCTACCTATTGATGTTCCAGATCACATACAGCGGTAGTCTGGGTAAGTTATCTCAGCCTATAATGTTCCCACTGCTGGGACACAGGCCTCCTCTCTGTGAGAGGGAGTGGGCCGCCATCCACCACGCGGGCCCAGTGCGGTTTATTATGTACCAATACACCTACCCGCTACAAAAAAATTGAGCCTTTTACGGTGTCCAAGTTTGGGCAGCGCCTTATAAGCCGGGATTATATTCTTTCATTCAGATAACATAGCACAAGCCAGAAAAAATTGAGTGTACTGTCAAATGTTCAAAGAAAAGACTTATTCAAAATATTTCATAAAAATAAAATAGTATCATGTTAAAGCAATCGTAAAACACGGCTTAAAAAAATGTTTTTCATCGCATAACTCCGACAGAGGTGTTTTACAAAATTATTTCTTCAATGGCCGCCATTTTTAAGCCCCCGAAATAGCAAGCGAGCCTGCCTCCAGCTTTATTCAAAATTGACGGCAGCTAGCTTATAATATACGCAATTCAATTATTAGAATTTATACGTCTGTCAAGTATCCAGATTGCATATGAATTGATTCTGTCAATAAATCCAGCAATTGAATTTAAATTGACAGTAGGATATATATTTATTGACAACGGCGACAAGTCGCTTGACAATTTACCACTCACAGTAGCTAACGAATTTGAATATGTATTACATTTGAATTTTCCATTAACATTTGAAAGGCATTGCTATTTTTGCCGGTGAAATTACAGGAACACACTTGGTCATTTCAAGTTTGTATCCAACAAAAGTACAAGTACAACAAATACCTTTGATCTTTCATGTCTCAGAGGTAGCCACTTTCTATCAGATGGTTTGGGTTGGTCAACCTATGCCCCAGTTCATAAAATGGGTTGATACAGTACCCTCCAAAAGTTAGTTGACATTTTCCACTACAGCTATGATGCCACATGATTTAAAATTAAAAAAATAATTAGGGTACTCAAGGGTACGTCACTAGAATTATAAATAATAAAGTGGTGTGTCACAGCTGAAGTGGGAAAATGTCAATTAACTTTTGGAGGCCACTGTAGGTATAAACATCATAATTGTCCTGTCCTTATCCCAATTTATTTGAGGACCACGCAACATGCCTTTTTCTTCCATACTTCTTTATGTCGTCATCTCGATAGTCACACTAGTTACCCCCTTTCGAGGATTTATAAACGATGATTAAAGTTAAGTGACTCTTAAACGTCAAAAATGTATGGTTAAACAGTCGTTAATCACTACCTACTTAATTGAAGCAATGTTTATGAGTAAATGGGTATATCTTTAACACAGGAGGGCTAAATAATAACAGCCGCACAGGTCGATCGATCAGGTTAAGCTACGCTTGCCGCGGTTGGTCTGTGGATGGGTGACCATCTTTACATAACGAGACCCCACCGTGCCTCGGAAAGCACGTTAAGCCGTTGGTCCCGACTGTCATTCGTGGATCTTTGACAATTGTTCCGGGTAGTCAGAAGCCCGAAAGTCTGACAACCAGTCTTACCAAGTGGTATCGTTTTACCCAGTAACTGGGATGTGGAGGTTAGATAGGCAGTCGCACCATGTAAAATACTGGTATTCAGTTGTTGTGTATCCGGTTGAACTGGAAGCCGACCCCAACATAGTTGGGAAGGCTAGGCAGATGATCTTTAACACAGTCTATCCATAATTTCTTTGGGTTTTCCCTCTTATAGCCATCCACAACAATCATACTAAAAACTTTCCTCACGATATTCCTTTTAGACCTACCTACTGCCATTAAAATAGCCAATTGAACTGTATCTATTATTATTTTATTGAAATGTATTGTGCATTTAATGAAGCGATCAAGAATATTTGACGGCACGGTTGGCGCAGTGGTTAAGCGATTGACTGCTGCGCTGCGTGTCGCGGGTTCGATTCCCGCACGGAACAAATAGGTATTTGTATGACCTACAATTAGTTGTTCCGGGTCTGGCTGTTTGTGTATGTGAGTTTATATGTCTGTAAACGCACCCACGACACAGGAGAAATTCCTAGTGTGGGGCAAAGTTTTATTAAAAAAAAAAAAAAAAATAGTGTGAATCACATTAACGTGATTTTTGTTGTCGTTGCCATTTAGTAACTAAGTAAACGGAACCAACCGGAACTGCTACACAACAAGCAACGTGGTGTTCCAATGTTGCTTCTTAGAACTACGAAGGCTCAGCTTCGATAACAAAGAGGCCCAAAAATCCCTCTAACAATTTTTGTTTTAGTTGGGGCGTTAGTACAGACGCCAGCACATCAAGCTACCCGAAACTGTCAAATCCCAATCAACCTTGAACGTAATGCTTTAGTGATAAAGTTGAAAATCTATTAAAACAATCCGCGGCGTACTTTTTCGTCCTTCAAAAGAGATCCCTTACAACTGTATTGCTTAACGCACACATTGGATTAAAAGTACTGCGTACGGAAAGCCCCCCGAGCAACCGAGGACATCGATAGACCGGACTACATTATTCGAGCAGAAATAAAGGGATGGAACCAATGTCCTCTTTTAAAACGTCTTTTCTTTTTCATAAACTTCAAGTTAGTGACAACACAACGTAATCTGAGAATATTCTGCTTCCATAGCGTGCCCTTCACTAAATTTTCGAGCAACAAATGATCGGAAACCGTGTGCGTTGAGTTCGTGACAAGTTCTCGGCGGACATTTTTTTCTCAGGAACGCGTGGAGGTATCAAGCTGGAATTTATATCAAATACTCAGGTCTACTGACCCTTGGAGCTGTGAAAAAATCAAACTTCTAAGCCAACGCCATCGAAGGATACAGCCGTTTATGCCGCAAATTTCCGCAACTTTTCGACACTCGCAAGGGAATCAAAACCTACAGGCTACAGGGTACTTCCCGTGAACTCGAATCAGAATCTTGAAATTTAGTACGAAGGAAAGTCATATAGCACAGATAAAGGAAAAATTGCGAAAACTGTATATTTTTAGTTACATCATTTAATAAAAATATTTTTAATAATTTTAAATTGTACGGAACCCTCGATTCGCGAGTCCGACTTGTTTCTTTTTAGGGTTCCGTAGTCAACAAGGAATCCTTATAGTTTCGCCAAGTCCGTCTGTCCGTCCGTCCGCAGTTTAGCTCAGACTCTTATTACTAGAAAGCTGTAATTTGGCATAGTTATACATATTAATCACAATCAGTACGTAAAAATTTTCACGGCAGCAAATTCAGTTTTCCTTTTAATTTCGTTATACATAGTTACTACACCTATGTATAACGAAATTAAAAGGAAAACTTAAAAGTTATCTCAAACCTCAAAACTATCACAGCTACAAGTTTACGAGTAATAGTCGACCAAATTACATTTGCAGCGGAAAACTAGATTTTGAACTACTTACAATGTTAAGGTTTTTCATAGGATACATTCATTCCAACTACGGAACCCTTTATTGTGCGTGGTCCGACATGCACTTGGCCTGTTTTTCTGGTATAGCTTCATCGGTTCGGTTGTTTTTTTTTTTCTTACGTTTTTACGAGGGGCGGTCAGAAATTGTTTGAAATTTTCTTACGTAACAAATGAACAACCCCTTAGACATCGCTGTAAGGATTCTAGCAAATGAGCACCTCTTACAACTCATTCGTTTACCCCATGCCCATGCCATGACAAATTGTCACACCTATGGAAACCTACAGTAGTATTTTGGCGTGTGTTCACACTAAAGACAAAGCCTGAAAAATGTCTCACTTGTACCTTTTAATGACCTGTCTCATGTGACCATTGATATAGTATCTCTCATGTGTCTCCATCTCCATTAGGTACATACTTTTATTATTGTTCACGATGACCTGCCCGGGTTCGTACGGATGTTAGTCGAACGACTTCCTTGATATAAAGCTTAGCTAATATACAACACATGTGCAATAATTATACACAGACCTTCTTCGGGAGATACTCATATCTATTGGCGAAAAGGTTAATGTTAATACAAACCGCTCAGCACCTTTTGAGATGCGCGCTTTCTAACGGATATACAAACTAAGTATTTGCATGCATCTATAGGTACAAGTCCGTAGCCGACTGCAGACAGCAGCAGCAAGCGACGTGTCGCCGCGACACTACTGGGTTTCTATGTATTTCTATAAAATATCTTCCTTAGCTACGACAAGTCGTCTGCCACAGTAGTGTCGCGGCGACATGTCGCTTGCTGCTGTCGTCTGTAGTCAGCTACGTACTTGTACGCACGACGCAAACTATACTTTTCCAGTTTTAGCTAACCTCGCATTGTAGGTATAGGTTTTGGTACAATGAGGAGTCAACTTATACTGGAAATAATAATAATAATAACGTTTATTTCGACCAATGGAGTATCATAGTACATACATATAAGCGATATCACAATATAATATAAATTGTATGTACCTTTACGGTAAAAGCCGCTGTCGTATAGCTCATGCCGACAAAAGATAGGCTGTCATTAGTGGTAGTGATTGTACTATTACTTTAGTATCTATCTGGTAATATTCCACGAAGATATTGATTGATATTATTATTGAACTAACTGTCCCGAGTAAATAACATGTTAGATACTAATGCGTTTATTTACATACCCATTTCGTAATAGTATCGCGCGACATGACCTATGTGTCACACTACTCATAGTTCTTTAGAAATAGTAATTTCTCCTAGAATTGTGAGAGAAATGCTGACTATACAATTTTATTATGGTGTCATCATGAGTGATAAAATACATAGTAATCTAGTAATAATCCCCTATTGTTATTGACAAGTTTACGAGTTACGACACACACAATCTCAGTTGTATCTTATTATAGAAATATAGTATGCTTAATAGTTTAGAGCGATTTTCACTGTTTCACCACGCAAAAGACAGGGAAATTATTGGAACCAAGTGTGACCTTTAATCAAAATAAATACAGGGTCAAATTAAGTTAGCTGGCGAAACTCCGCGGTTGTATTGAGTATCAATATCTAAACACGACACAAAAAATAAGTTTATTTGAAAAAAAATCGATACCCATCTACAGTTTTGCTAGCTAATTTAATTTAACCCTATGGGTATATTTAGATTTTTTTATAACGTTTTAATAGGTGTCTTATCGTAAACACAGCTATTAGCGACTTCAAAAATATGTGCAATTAGTACCTAGTTAAGTTTGCATTTAGATTACATGTAACTTGGGCTATAATCTACCGGTGGATTGATAACAGATGTACCTAAAGATCAATGTTTTGTTCTGTACTTTGAAATTAAATGTGACAAAGGCAATCCGTGGGCCCGTGGCTAAAACTACAGAATCTGCCAAGACATGAGCACAATGAGCACCTAAACATGAGAATTTACCCCAGCTTTTAATAGCCTTAAGACCGAATCATTGCCTACACAAAATCTAAAGGCACTGTTTGGAATGTACGATAGTACGATAGCTATTCAAAAACCTGGCAAACAGTTTCTACAGTCACCCTATGCAGTAGATGTCGCAGCAATCAGCTACGTTGTATTATTCCAGAATAACAGTGGAAGTTTTACAATCATCAGCCTTTTACATAATAATCATCAGTGGTCCTTTGTACACTCCCCAGTACTGATGCATCTCGAGACAACTCAGCTGATCGACATAGTTGGCAGGCCTGCTTACACCTAGTGCCAAGGTACGCACTTCCTAATTTCCTGGCTGTAAACATTAGACGTGATTGTGTTCCAGTTTAATTTAAAAGTAATTAGTAGGTTATACGAGAGAGCTTACAGCATTCGGGTAGAAGAGAGAAGTGTTAGTACTTGTTGACAGGCCTACACTGTCCTCCCATACCTCTTCTGTTAACACTGTAATTTGAAAACATTGTACTAAAGTTCGTTTTTTAAACCCAGATACTAATTTAACAGATGTAATGTCAATTTTTTCTAAACTAAAAAAACGCAAACACAAGACTTAAATTTTCTCAGATTAGTATCGGATTACAAAACGAACTTTAGTCAATTATTTTTTTAAAGAGCAACCGTGGAGTTTCTTGCCAGCTCTTCTCCATAGGAAAATGCCAATTGGAACCGTGCATCTAGCTTCTGACGTTTCATAAGTGCCCATGTATGTTTAAATGAAGTAAAATATTTTGATTTTAACCATGATGCACTTTAGAAAGTCTCGAACGCGATTGACGTGACTAGCTTTTTGGTCCACACAATTAAAGTAGTTGTCCCTAGCGATGAAAAAACAAAAATTAGTGAATATGACCTACAGCATCGCCTATTCAATAAAATCTTGTGATCACTGTCCTTTTGCTTTAGTTAGTCGCTGGAGACTGTTGAATGTACTATTGAAAACTGTTCTCTCGTCGGTTTTAGATTGAACCACAACAATGCTGCTTGGGTTTATAAATATGTTGAAGGTTACACGGTGCCTCCAAATGAGTCCAAATCTACCACACACGGCACGAGTTTAGTTTAATTTTAATTTAGTACTGACAAATATATGCACGTGTCAAGAGTCAGATTAATACGACAGACGGACTGATGACTGCTGGGATGCCAGTAGCATTCCGACTGCTTTGTTCCAATGAAGGATCCTTGAACCCCTCAACTTGTTAGAAGACAATCAAGACGACGAACAATGATAACAATATGTATTTATGTCAGTCAAATGAGTTTAGCGGTGGATGTGACCTGAACATAACTATACGAGTATATACAACTTTGTAGGTACCTATCATATCCGACGAATAAATGTCTTTGTCTTTGTATTCCCTAATATTTGAATTGAATGGACCAAAGTTTCCGAATTAATTGCGTAACACACTATCAATCTCAATCTGAATCATTTTGAAGGATATCTATTCCTAATCCATTGCTTCATACATTCGAAAAATGTGTCTGCTAACAACGTAAATAACGCAATGAATGTTGTTGAACTGTCAAAATGAAACCTATTGCTACTGATAGTGTGTTACGCTATTACCCCGCGGGAAGACTGCTGGAAATAGGTAGACACAAAAGCATTGCACGTTGCACGAGGCAATAGGGAACGATAGCCTGATAAGTGTGATTATAGCAGATTCTTTGTTGTAACAACCTGCAGAAGTAAAACGCCTGATGAACTGCAGCGTGCAAAATAATGCGCGCGAACGCAATATCATCAAAATACTCCACACGACATGCGTCTGGGCCGGATTTAAACCAAAAAAAAAATAACACAAGCAAATGTAAAAATCTTATCTTTTATTGGAAACAGTCCAATAACAAAACATGTAGATAAATTATTTTGTCTGAAACGTTGAGTATTTTTTTAAAATCCACTATTTATCAAATGTTTCTTCTGAACTCGTAGGCACTGTCATCAGAATAGTTGTATAAGGTCGTCTATTTTGATACCGGTTACAATATAAACATAAGTTATCATAATCATCAACGCAGGGAAGTTCATATACCTAAGTAGGTAGTTATCATACGAGTTAATTATTATAATTCTATCATAGGACTAATCTTTTGAAACCTTATGACCAGTACTTAGTAGCAAGAAAGTTCCAAACACAGCAAGCTAAAATGAGTACTAGTAACGCCATCTACCCACTACTCGGAGCAATTAAATGAAGTGCAAAACCAAACACTGTCGAAATTCTGTGCAATACGTCAGAAGCATTTTAAAGAACCCACAAGACCTTCGCAAGAGCTTCAAATCGAAGAAACCAGCTTACTTAACAAGATGTAATAATACATCTCGCTAGTAAGTTGGTGTGTAATTCAACCCACCTCTAGTAAAATGTGTCCGGCATCGGAGCCCCGTGCACCTGTCGCAAGAATAATGCAACTTGTTAGGAGTTAAATATAGTTACAAGAAGTAAGTAATAATAAAGAGATCTACATAAACAGGGACTTAGTTTTAAAGCAGTCAGATTGGGAAAAGACCTAGAAGATGGTAGATACTTCTTATTATAGTCACATAAACCTAACAGGAATTTAGAAGCATAATAGGTACAGACGCTTGCATTACCTGGGTACTATTGGGATTATTATAATTAATAGGCACTTAAAAAGGAGGTCCTTAATAGATTATTGCAGTCGTCCGTTAAAGAAAATTGTCACGACTTGTACGAACATTTGCTACGAAGAATGTATACCAAGAAATATATGGCTGCTATATTGATTAAGAAAGACATACTTAACAGACAGAAATAACTTTTAAACTTTTTACAATAAATAACAATAAGTAGGTAGGCATAATTAGCCCACTATTGGGACACAGGCCTCCTCCCTATGAGAGGAATGGGCCGTAATCCACCACGAGGGCCCAGTGCGGGTAGATGTCACACGTCTTCGAATTTCTCGTTCTAGGACATGTCGGTTTCCTCACGATGCTTTCCTTCACCGTAGTGTTCATTCAATTAGTAGCTATAATAAAAATAATTCAAAATTGTAATTAACTGAGAATGCATTCAACACTAATAAGATAGTGTTGGATGCATTCTCAGTAGTAGCAATATCAGCTAACTTACCTATAGGTTCATATTGAATTGAAAGTTTAAAGACTGACATACAATGGCGGGTAACCTACCCACCAAACAAACGAACACACGCAAAGATCACACGACGATACTGGCTAGTGGATAGGGCCTAGTTTCCATAAATAAACCCATACAGTTTTATGAGTCGGCCTGTACGAGGCAACGTACCGAATCGAAGAAAACAGCCGCATAGATAAGATTTGTATTGGAAAGCAGCTCCAGGCATTCTGAATAGCATATAAACCAAATGGCCATGCACTTGAGCCGACTCAACTATAATTGAATCTGTCGATAACCGTCGTAAATAACAATTACTCCGCACGCCGTCAAGTAATGAATTGAACTGCAAAGGTAATAGAAATCGGATGGGATACATGGGCCGACAGGCTAGGTGATTTGTATGCCGATTGGGCAACGACAAATTTGCCATGCTCTGGGAAAATGTTGGGCCAATCGCCTCGTACCTAAATAATTATTTTAACTGTTAACGATGGGGGTACTCCAACGAGCCACAGCGCGTTTGTGGAGCTACACCTCGAAACGATCAACCGATCCGAACCATCACTTGTCTTGTTCTTTGTGCAATAACACCTGCACCATGAAAAACCTTTGCGAGGCAAATGCGAACGTTGTCGACGTCGCTGAACTCTGATCGAAATTCATATAATTTGGAACCATCGATACGTCGAAGTGGAAGATTGTTAAAGTTAGTAAAACTGGAAAAGAAGAAAACGGCGTCAATTTGACGTTTATTTCAAACTCTAAGTGCATTTTTTGTGTCCGCATTTGTCGATTCAGTTGATTTTCTAATAAAACTTTATTACAAAGACCACATTTAAGTACAAACAAGTGCAATGACTGATTTATCAAACGATCATAAAAACGAAATTGTAGTAAGATGAATTCGAGGAGAGATCGTCACCGGACAGATAAAATGATGAAACATGTAGATAGTTTCACTAAACCTTAGCCAGACAAGCAGACAGGTCAACACTCTCATATACTCGCACATTGTTGCTTTAACAAATTAAATTTTATTTCTTTGTAACAAAAGATCTAAATTGGCTTTCTGAATAAAAGGTTTCTTAATGGTAACCTTTGATGTAGCAGAATGTACCGCAACTCGTTAGGTCTCGGCCATGGCAACGATTGGACCCCTTATTGATGTTACAAGAACTGACGAATATAACTGAAGGCGATTGAAAGCTTATTAGTACAAAAATACAGACCAATTTTGACATTGACATCGGTACGGTTTTGCTGTTGATATTGACTTCATCAAATTTTCTTACTTTTTGGGGCGAGTGATCCAACCCCAAATTGCATAAAACATACTATAAGACATTTGAATTTCGGCTACCTTGGCGCTTCCCCCTTAAAAAGGGAAATTGCTCTCATATTACTTTCACTAACCTATCCTAACGCCTCATACTAAATATATACTTTTGTGTGTACCGCCAAAAACTGGAAGATATAATTACAAAATCCCAGTACCTACGCCTTTAGGCCTGTTATTCCATTTCAAAGATATGCCACACTACAATAATATATCAATTTATTGCCATTAAATTGGCGGCCGGCCAGCGTGGAGTCCATTGACCACGCAGTCTGCATGGCCACATTGTCGGTTAAAATCTAGCCCGGTCCCTTTTAACTGTTATTTATGATCAGACCCTACTTGACCTCCGTTGTTTCGTCTTCAATGAATCGAGGAGGTTCATTTTATCACTCTCTTCTTATTGTCGGGGACATTTGCCTATATGACTGAGACGACCATTTTCAAAATGATCGCCTTACAATAAATTGAATTAAAGTCTGGAAAGAAAACATCTGCTAAGTACTACACTATACATAAGTTCAAAAAAAAACTATTTAGGTACTCGCTGTTAATATTGTAACATCAATTTATAGTGTGTTGTGTCTAAGTAGGTAAAAGAGTAGGTAGGTAAGGTTGCTGTAAGGCCACAGTATATTATATAATGTGGTAAAACGCTGCTAGTTTACGGTTGCTTGTAACAACTCAAATATTTCAAAAACTGTACCTCCATGGTAGGTGAGGGGTTACAAGGGGAAAACACGCAAGTTGCAGGATCCGAAGTAATCCGAACATTTCGCGCACTATATACGCTTCTAGAAGGGCCAAACGTAAACCTACGTAGACACTGGCGCTCTTTTTAACGCCGTGCACTGGATTTTCAACCCTCGGTTTTGTAGCGTGTGTGAGTTGAAAATCCAACTGTGTATTTCTTCAACGCGCTAGAGATGCACTCTGTCGGATTTTCAACGCTCGTTTCGACGCCGAGATTTGAAAATCCCAAACACGGTGAAAAACTTCGCGGGCCCGTGCGGTGCGGGCGGTAGGTACCACTATGGACGATAACCGAAAATTGTTATAAGTACAACCGTACCCAGTCGAGCAGTAAAATAATGTGTAAACGAACCTAAGTACCTACCTACTACACAATTTTAGAACAACTTATCAAATAATTAAAACCCTATTTTGGTACTTAGATCGAATTTTATTGACCTTTACGTCATGTGTTATTCTTATTGTTGATTTTTTTACCAATTTCATAAGATTTATATGGAATGTGCCGACACATACCTACCTACGTGACTTTATCGCAACACGTTAGACAACTTTGAACTTCGATTGCGTTAATAATCATTTAACATTTAGATCAAATAAAATATTTATTGCATCTTACTTAAACTAGTAAATAACCCGAAGGAAAGAAATTGGGAATAAAAGCAAGTAGGTAACTATGTGAGAAAAATAAAAACTTTTTTTCATAACCGCTCGTTGATGGTTTTATTAGAACGGTCTACTAGACGTAGATGAAATTAATTTTGTAGCTAGGAAGTTGCTGACTCCGGCAGAACTTTTGTTTACATGACCTATGCCAAAGGTTCAAGGTCATGACCTCAAATGCTTTTCCTATTATTTCCGTCGATGGTATCGAACTAATCTAGATGCAACAATTATTGAACGACCCAAGTAGCATCTCGTATCTAGAATAACACTGATTGATCTAAAATGATTCTTAATGCGTGCCATATTTTATCAACATTATACCAACCTGATTTTTTTGCCGGCGCTGTTAAAATGCCACTATTCAGTAAACCCAGTTCACGTCACCATATCACTTCACGTTCAGTCTAGGTAGGTACTTAGTTGTGACGGGGAAGATCGCGATGACTCGGACGAAAGCGAAAGTGGATCGGTTTATTATTGTTACCCCGTGTTTACATGTGTGGCCGCGCGGCGTGAGCCGTCGACTGGCGGTCGGTAAGGACGCGGGAAGGTCACCCGCCATTGCTGCGCATGCGTCGTAATGTCCATAAAACCGCCAAACTCTGCCAATTTTCTGACCTCTGGCAAAATTTCGGCAGCAACAATAGCGTGAATGTTATCCTAATCCGCTTGTTTGAATTTCACATAGTCTAAATCAGTAGTAAATGTTAAAGTGTGAACTTACCACAAACCACAAATACTGCCGTTGTGCCCGTTGTCGACCATTAAAGTGCCTATTTATTTATTTTATTTTTTTTATTTATTTATTACTACCTGCCTAGAATGTCACAAAACCTCTTCCCATATAGGTAACTATTTTTATGTTAGACAACTGACATAGGTACCTAGGGAATATCCTTTAAAATCCTTCGGATTGCGATTGAAAGTGTATACGGCTTACGGCTAAAACCTGCAACCCAATTGGTTTTAGGAGCATAAGAGCGGTAGGTAGGAGTACGAGGCAAAAAAACGTAGAGCTTACACTCCATGATGGTAAGTATGTGTGGAGAGTTAGAAATTATCAGCCCAGTCAAACAATTTTCCTCTACGTCAAAGACATCCAAATGTCGTATGGTTCCCTTATAAACTTACTCCATAAACATTTGGAAAGCCCATAGCATTGTTTAAAAATGCAATCCCGAATCGAATCAGGCAATCAGCTCAAAATAACGCGATTTCCGGAACTCCCATAAAACACAACATTCTAAATCAGCGCCATCTAGTTTCGTGTAATTAGTTGGTACCACAGAAAGTAGCGAACCAACCAAATACTAACAAAACAAACTATACATCAGTGGTCTGACGGTATTCAACAACATTGAACGATCATTCGGTTTTTAAGTGAGGCGACATTTCGTATATAAAATTAAAATATTATGTATAACTAAGATACTGCACAATATTATGTATTAGCGATGTTTCAGACATGTATTGCTTACTGTTTTTTATTGATATTTCACATGACTTTTAATATTGCAGTGTTAAAACCAAACTATACCCTGTATTTTTTTATTGTATAATTCTAATCAAAATATTACAAGAACAAAAAGCCTTTGTTCAAAGACTTGCAAAAAAAAACACCGAGCAAACATCTGAAAAAGTTGCCAATTCCAAAAAAGCATACATAACTACTTCTTTACTTATGTTGAGAATAATAATTATGTTGTTTATTTTATTTACCAGGCAATAAACATGACATCCTACCATAGAAGACAGATAAATAAATTATTGTGATACCGTCACTTTCATCGTTGTTGTACGTTGCCCGTATACTAAGCACACTATACTATAATAATCTTGGTCTCATCATCCAATGTCCGATCTCCAATACCGATTTTTTTTGTAATCCGTTTTCATGATAACTTACTTAGATGGGTACCAAACCAATATTGGAACCATTTTGACTCAAAATCCTTTAATGATTTTCTATATATTTTTTTTGTTGTTGTTTGTATACGAAATTAATTAAGACGTAAGTACATACTTACTTATAATAGGATGAAAAGTAACTTTTATCCTTCACTCCTTCTCCAATCTCCAAGTTCAAGTTACCTTTCTGTCAAATTCCATAGCGATCGGTTCAGAGGCTTAGGCGTAAAAAAGTAACAGACATACATACATAGTTATAATATTAATAGGTTGTATGGATTGCAATTGCAAATAGCTGTATTAAAACATCACACAAAACGTGGAGTAGATTAAATATGTATCATTGAAACTAGCTCGAAAACCATTCACCGGAACATGGACAAAGAGCAATGGCCATTTTGAACTAGGAAAAAACAGATTTTTTTACAGAGATGACACTATTACCAAAATTAAGTTTATAAACTTCATTTTGATCTCTTCAGAATAGATCTTATTTCAGAACGCATTCGTAATTTTTACGTTCCTAGAGATGCTATACTTTTTTGTTAAGTTTTAGTCGATTTTATTTTTATAAATTGAAATTAAATCGCATACAATGTCAACCGAATAAACAAAAGTAAGCCATCAGCCAGCAGCCGAAGTTACTGATAGTAAAAGACTTTTAATAAAGTCAATTTATTCATTTAAAACACGAGTCTACTTTCAAAAACCGGTATTGACGTAAATAGATCGATAAAGTAGCCTCCCTATTTTGGATAACTAAAAATAAACAAAATATTGTCATTTTTCTTTTGAAATTTCAGCGTCACTCACTTGTTTTCTGAGCGGTCTTGTTTTCCTCCTATTAATTATTGTGTTTATACTCAACTTACGCTACATACTTTTACTTTATACGCTGATTTTTCCAACGCCAGATCATTTTATCAGAGGAATAATTTTGAACTTTTGACAGTTTTACCATAGGTACAAAAACTGTCAGGTCAGACGTCAATTTTATTCCACGATTAAAAATTATCTATCGATTGAAAAATCAGCCGGGGAAAAGGAACCTCATAATTTAAATTGTCACAGATTAAAAATATAGGTACCACATGACCCCGAAAAACAAATTTGCGTTATTACTTTATTCTCCGTACCTACTTTTAAATATATATATAATGCCATACTAAGTTATAAATAAATAGACAAATCCAAGTTACGTTTCTAAGACTTTTCTAGACCAATCATTAGAAGATTGGCCATTGTTCTTTATATGGCACCACCAGTAATTAAGAAACCTTCGAGCCCACTCCAATATCAATCAATCAATCAATCATGTTTATTGTGGATCATAGGTACAGAAATAGATACAGGTGTTAAGAGTTACAGTGATGTTGTTACAATAGAAAAAAAAGAAAATACACCGTCATCGGTCGATGTGGTAAACAATAAAGACAGAGATTTAGAACCTTCTCCTTTTTTTAGACGTCCGTTCAAACCTAGGTAGGGTACTTATGCCTAAATAATTATGTCTTATTGTAACCGATATCGGTCCAGTACCTACGTATTATACCTACCTACGCTTTTAGGTTCGTTATTTGGAACCTTTAAAACACCTATCTGCCTTCTAGGCCTCTACCCAATCATCTGAAATAGATGCTTACTAACCAACTACCGATAAAACGGGGTGAATAGGGACGAAACTTTAAAGTGGATTTATACTTTAAAATAATATAGTTTGTTGCTAACAAGGACACTTAATCTTTAATTAAAAAGCAGTAAACACATTAGGGTATTTTCTGGCAACAAACTATGTTATTTCATCGTTAAAATCCATTTTAAAGTTTCGTCCCGATTCACCCCTGCATCCCTATTCTCCCCGTTTTACGATACCTAGATAGGTACTTAGGGAGTTTAATAAATTTTCTGACCGCTAACCGATCTTTGCACTAGAACGTCTAGAACCTAGCATCTAGGCAAGTAAGTAAAGATACCTAAATGATACTAATAATGTTCAATTACATAAGTATACTTAGGTACTTATGCAAATTAAATATAGATTTATCTATCGTTATTATTATTCTTATTAATCGTACCAACTGTAAAAACGCAAACTTTCCGTTAAACTCTTCACGTAGACCTACTTTCCTAGTATTTATAATTTTGTTTCGTAGGTAGTGCGGTAACTAAACAGGAAGACACCTGCTTCACACGGTTAGCAATGGCGACACGTTAAAACATTATGTACATTGCTGTGCTATATTTATAGAATTTAATTTAAATAGGTTTTCATACACCTAAACCTTCCGAAATAAATAGTCAAGTCTTTTACGATCGTGAAAACCACATCCATTGTGTAGTTCAAAAGACCCGAGCGGTCACACGTAAAGCGAATTTGTTTTATATATACCTATAGAATAGATATAGAAGCATTGTCCAGTCATGGTCTGGATGAATATATGTGGTATATTCACACTGCAGTCTGCATCTGCACACATAGATCAAGACGTATCTAGTTCTAGCTTGTGGCAAATAAAGGAATGGATAGGTAACATTGTTTATTCAACACAATGTACATACCTACATACCTGTTATAATGCCTACAGCGTAGCAATGCGTGCGCGTTACCGTAACGGGTATCACACTGGCGTCACAATACTGAGCCCTAGACACAATGAGTTTTGCGGGAGCAGCCAGCAATCCTCACAATAATATTTCCGGCCCCACCTTTACTACATTGCAATACCTACCTATAAATACTTACGAATTACGTTTCTATGTAAACATTCCAATAAGAAACTGGTAACCTAAAGATTCCTTATGTCCAACATCATCTTTTGTACGAATATGAGGTAGTTTCTTTCATACAACCAAAGGATTAGTAAGAAATAGAGAAGAAATTTAACATAAAATAAAAACAAAAAATAAACATAGTAACAAGCTCGTTTTGACATTTTTATTCATGTAAATTTTTGCAGATATAATTAATACAAATTATGGTCATGTAAATTGGGATCTATGATAAATAATATTATTACTATCAGCTGGTTTAGAGGACACTGTCTTATACCGTCTCCGAATAGCTTAATTCCAGCCATTGTTAAATTTTGATGACTCATCGAAATATAAAAAGGCAGTCTCGGAGGTGTGGCATTACAAATACTGTCTTACTCCTAAGTTTACATAATGAGATTTTTATTGTGATAGTGATAAAACACAAACTTAAACTATGTGAACATTCTACTTCCTGAATGGCTACTACATGCATGCATGACTCCTTTATATTAGGTTCCTCACCTTCTAGGATGTTGTATTAAGTGCAGAGCTATGTCATTATGTCAACTAAATTTCTAAAAGATTAATGTGACAAAACCTATATTGTCTACATGTCATACATCACAATTTTTCCTAAAGTTATCTGTACAGTTGGGTAATTTGAGATGTCTAATAAAAGCCAATTACTATACATTATGTCCAAATAATAACTTTACGCTGAGCAGCTGATGTATTATATACTTTGCTGCTGTTCCTTTGCAGGTTGTGTTTAAGAAGTTCAGCAACATGTCTCTAATAAGTAGTCATACACAATTTATATTTTCAAACAATTCAGGATTGCTAACAAAATAATCTAGATACAAAGTAAATTATTCACAAAGAAATCCATAAATAAACTTTTTATTAAAATTGTATAAGACTGAAATACTTTGTATGTTGACACTACTGATTTCATGAATGTATGATCATTCATTTCAGAGAGCAATATAATATTATTTGTCAGACTCGTTTTGTTCAGGTTCAAGCAGTTTTAACCATGGGTGCTGAAGGCACTCATAGGCAGTGGCACGCCGATTTGGATCAAAGTCGAGCATAGGCTTTAAGAAATCGGCAAAATCTTCTGCATCCTTCTGACTCCACTCATACTTCTCAGTTAACACGGATACTAAGCCCCATGGTTTTAAGCCAGTTATGTTCCTCAACTCACCCTTTTTATTGAAGAATACTTTTGAATATTTACCTGAGGCTGCAATTCGTTTTGGAATATCACCTAGAAGTTCTATAATGTGAGCAAGGTGATCTTCATCACGGCTGTAGCCATCCCCAGAATGAGGCTCAAATAAATAGTCTCCTGTGGCCAACTCAAAAGCCATACAAGCAGTGCTCCATATGTCAGCTGAGGTCCCATAACCGGCACTCAGCAACACTTCTAGAGATCGGTACTGCCTAGTTTGTATGTCTTCAGTAAAATGCCGGTGGACCCAACATGCATTACCTAAATCTGCAATCTTTACTTCTAAGTCACAGATATCAAAAGCTGGATCAAATTTTTTATCAAGAGATTTGCCCTTAGTAGACTGAGAATTGAAAGAAGGTGGAGTATCAGTCATTTCCCCTTCAGACATAGGGGTTCCTGCATCATCTCCACAGCCATATTGCTTAGATCTTACCTGCACTGCATCAGCGTCAGTATCAAAAGCTTCCTCATCGGCTCTATCATCTCTGTCATCATTACAACCATTGATATTAGTTTCATTGTCAGAGCGAGTAGTCTCGATCACACTTGCCTCTTCAGGTGTAGGAGGTGAGTCATCATTATCTTGCGACATGGGGGCTGACTCACTGTTATTGACAACTTTTTTCTGTTCTTCCATTTCTTCTATTTGTTCCATTTGCTTTTTAAGTAACATAGACTGACGCTTTGCTTTCTTCTTTAATTTTTTCTTTTTATTTCTACTCATTTTAGCAGTGACTACCTGTTCTTGAAATTCCTTTGGTGCAGTACTAATCAAGGAATGAGGCAGTCTCAAGCCTAAGGAATGTAATTCAGTAGCCTCAGCTGCCAGCTTGCGGATGTAAGATTCATCAACACAAACCAATACATTCTCAGGCTTAATATCTGTATGAATAATCTTACATTTAGTATGGAGGTAATCCAAGCCTTCAAGTACTTGGCGTATGATTGTTTTCACATTTTCCCGCGGTATACCTCTATAGTTAGACTTGAGTATCAACTTCAGTAGGTGGTGACCCAGAACTTCAAACACCATGCACACATGGGTTCCATTCACACCAGTTATTTTAAAGTCATTAAGCAACTGAACGGTCTTATTTCTCTTGGGATCCGCTGGATCGCTGTCACGAACTGCTTTCAGTATTTTAATTTCATCTAAGGCTGTCTCCGTGAAATGAGGAGCCGATTTAACGACTTTTAATGCAACGAAACGCTTATCAACAAGATCCCAACACAACCACACGGTAGAAAAATGACCCCATCCCAGTTTTCTAGTGACGTGGTACCGATTCAGGAATAAGTCTCCAATTTTGACAGGATGGTAACCACCCTTACAATAGTCGGCGCTGTCCTCCTGTTCCTCGTCGTCGCTCGCATATTGTTCGTCTTCATCCTCCTCGATCGTTTCATTGGAAGAGCTATGTGTAGGTTCTAAACGATTCTGATTCTGGTTGCGCAGACCGTTTCCTTGTACACCAGCCCCGTGGTCCTCCTCGCGATTTTTCTTTTTACCGAGTTTATGCCGTTTCTTTTTCGCCTGAATGGCGAGCACTCTTCTATTTACATCTGATTTAGAACTCATTTAGTAAATTAAACACTTTCAACAACGCCAATATATATATAAATTTATCTTTTCATCTCAAATCTTTTTGTTTGAGTATGGCGGCCGGTCGCAGAACAAAATGCGCTCGAACATGGACTCAAAAATGTTGCTAGTAAAAAAATCAAACCGAATCCAAAGACAACCATGTTTTAGTTTTCAACAAAGAGTATAATATAAACAAAGGAAGTTTTCATTAAACTTGTCGATTACCCGAATGCAAAAACCATCGCGAAAAAAATTATGCGTCGTTCAGACAGAAGCGACCTGTGATGTTGGGCGCAGTAATGGACAGCGGCCACCACCCACGTAACGTAACTGTCTCGGTCTGAACAAAGCATTTTTCTATAATTCAAATATGAATTTGGACACCTATTCAACACCTGTACATTTGTAAATACAGTGTTTTCTTGTACATACAACATTCACGCTCACTTAGTTAGGGCTTACGAGTAACTTAGTTGCCCAGCAACTTTTTTGTCTCTGTCGCTGTCTTCTCGCCGAGATTTGGACGATGTGCACACGCGACCGACAGCAATGCTGCTTTTTCATAAAATGTTGAGCGGCAACTGGCAATAAAAGTTGCTCGTGGGCCCCCTTGCGCCCTATTACGAACTGCTCAAACTGAGGCGAATGCCACGCGGGAAATAGGGCGCAATCCGCGCGTTTATTGGCTCTATGATTGGAAACCACGCGACGCGACTATTCATGCTAAATTGAACACCTCCGAACAAGCTAGTTGATACAATCGGCACGAGTGAATTTCGTTCCGTGCCTTGCGCTACCTTACTTGTATAGCACGTTTCTTGCTTTGGCAAACAAACTAGAAGTGGGTTTATTTTCTTTATCTGTTGTAGGGTAGTCTGCACTGGTCAGTGCGTATTTCAGAGTTCAGTTCGTAAATTAAGAGAAAAAGGGCAAAATAATAAAATTGGAGTGCTTGCTTACAACGAAACACTTTAAAATCTAACTAGAAAAATGCACACACATCTGCATTAAAATAAGCTTCCGGTATTAATGAAATATTTTGCGATTATTATATAAATATTTGACGAATTTACAAAGACAGACAGACAGACAGACAGACAGCAGCTCTATCCATGCAGACTCAAAGTACTACCCTTATGGTACAGAGGCGTGAGTTTTTTTAAATTTGTATTACTGGACGGAAAGGTCGTCTATTAAGATCTTAAAGCTCATTTCATGATGAGGCAGGCGTGGTATGAGAATCTGAAAGATATTTTATATGTGGTAATCTTTACCCTTAGGGCCCGAACACACGTACCACAATGACAACACATGGATGGCGATGAAAATGAATAGTTTAATCACATGAAGTGGTCAATTTCGCCGTTAAAATTAACCGTAAGGACGGTATCAGACTACATCAAGGCCACGTCGCAGCCCCAATGCAACCACCAGCGAGACCGTGCACTAGCCACATCTTAGCCACGGCACAACTACTAGCGACAACAAGACCACATCGAAATTTGTAGTTGCCACAGCGCAATCGCATAAAGTTGCAGCGACACTATTTACACGTAACCACTGTTTGCCCACATTTTACTGACTAGAAACTACAGGCGCTGCGTGCGTACCTAACATAATATTATATGGCTATCATAAAGGACATCGCATTTTAAACTTTATGTTGAACTTTTGAATTGAATCAAACCTACTCGATTCAATTCAAAAGTTCGATTTGTTTACCTCGTTAATGTGCACATACGATTTAAGTGCCACCAGGATCTTTTGGCGCTTGAAATCTTGAATGACATTGGCAGGAGACATAGACGAGCGTTGTCGGTAAATATTTGTAAAATTGTCTCTGTACGTTTGGCACTGGCGAAACATTACACATTAAAAATTAAAATTATATTTCCAGACGTGAATGCAGCTAACAACAAATCTCGAGACCTGTCTTAAAACGTATGTTTCATCCAGTGCGAACGCAAATTCAACAAAACAAGTTATGAGATTTGTTTCATGTGTTATGGTTCGAAACATCTAAATGTTGAATGTTTTCGGGTGAAAACGCTTAGTCACAGAAATATTATAGGTAATACGTTAGTTCCGATTTTGGCCACGATCCAAAAGATCCTTGTACACTCTTGATCACAGATGGTAAGATTTATTATTATCTATGGCCTGTGTAGAACTTTTTGAGACAAGTTTAGTGAAAGGTTACATGATCTGTGGTTTAGTGTATACATCGTTTTGGTGAAACTCATTGGATACTATGTTTTGAAGCTTCATCCTCACCATCAGCCTATAATTACAGTCCACTACTGGACATGGCCTCTCCTTTTGCACGTCATTCAACTCGATTTTCGGCAACTCTCATCCAGCTTGAAGCTTTAAATAGATTCATAATTATGGACCAATGGTTGTAGACAGTAAGGCCGGTCGTTTTACGAGTCCTGGCACGTTGCGTCAACGTCAACGTCACACGCACACATGGTGTGTGTGCGTGTGACGTTAACGTCCCGTCTGCGCAGCGCTGGCGCTGCGCAGACGTTGGAGAAGCGCCAACGCTTGTAAAACGCCAGTGGGATAGCGGCCTAAAATGGTTCCTTATCCGCGTATTCTAATTTTCGGGGCTGACTGTACCTAGATCTGCATAGTTTTTTTCTCAGAATACAAGTTTTTTATTCCAGGTCCATGGCAGATCTGGACAGAGGGAGGTGGAAAGAGAGGTGGAAAGAGAGGTAGGGAATATTCTATTGTATTCTATTCCATTCATGCATCAAATCACCCGAAAAAAAAATAGGGTATGGCTTTCTGGTTATCGTTTGTAAAATGACATACTTCATTCCGAAGTTTTCATAATAATTCTGGTTAAAAAGTGTATGCCTATGTGCGTGTCTGTTGTGTGTACAGTGAACCATACATCAGTGGTAACACTCGCACTACGAAAATCATCCTTATGCCTACGAAATAAAGACACCAAAAAGGTGTCATTGTCAAATTATTACCATTGATGTGAGGTTGACTGTACCTATGGGATATAGGTAGGTACTGGATTTCTGTTAAGCTGGAGCTTTCAAGGGCTGATTTTCAATCATCTGATAACTTTATTCGGGGAATAATTATGAAATGTTTAGATTTGAGGAATAAAATTGACGTATCACAGTTTTGGTATGAAAATACCAAACGTCAATTTTATTCCTCGAATAAAAGTTATCTGGCGATGGAAAAATCAGCTCTAAGTAAAAAAAAAACGAAATAATGTTTTTTTATCAATGTTTTGATCTGATTTTTAAATCTTTAGGCACAGCCGTAGGCGTAACCATAGGCGTAGTCGCAGCCGTAGGGTTAACCGTAGGCAAAGGCATAGGCGGAGGCTTACCCGTAGTAGGCTGTTGCGGTCCTTCTAACTCCATTTTTTCCTTTGCATTTAATTTACGAACTGGTATTAAAACTAAACCACTAATGACAACGAAGATCCCGGCCACATAGAAAGACACTGTGTATCCAAACATATCTTTAAGTAAACTGGATATCGGTGTACTAATTAGACTTCCAAATCCTTGAAACATTATCATAATACCCGTTCCGTTTGTCAACATTTCTAATCCATACAAATGCACTATTACCACACTTCGTACGCAACTTAAACTAGCAATATGAAATCCAAACATCACGCATATAGCATACTGATAAATTAGGTTAAATGAAAAATTAAATGCGATTATCGACAACCCAGCTAGTAAACACACAACTAAATACAAAGTTACTGGATTGTATTTCATGGCCAATGTCCCTATAACCAGGCGGCCGAACGCATTTGCGAAACCAATGACACTTACAAATAAAGTACAATGTTCGGCAGCAATGCCAACGCTCAGATTCCTATCTGGCAGAAAGACATAAGGCACTAAATATCCTACATACGTGAAGAAACCACTGGTACATAACAATAAAAATGAAGCTCTTCTAAGTAGTTGTGGGTCCAACATAGTAGCAAGAATCCTTCTAACAGCAGTTGTGAAAACACCCCTATTTTCCGTTAACTCCGCAGCAGTTACGGCCCGTGAAACTGCCATTTGATATTCAAGACCAGTTCTCTCTTCAGGCGCGGTTTCCATCATACTTTTTTGATAGGCTGGTAGCTTATCTAGTCTGCCTGCATAGAAAGCGTCATCTCGATACATTGGTCGAGCTTGGGATACCTCCTTCTCCCAATGACACAACTTTTGCCACCATTTTCTTTTCGGAGCTTTTTCACCAACAACTAAAGTTACTTCTGTTTGTTTCTCAATATTTTCATCATTAGCTCGCACACTTGTCCTGGATTTGGATATTATAGATTTAACTTGTTGTAACTGTCTACGACTTACTCCGTCTTGAGGACCTTGAGCTGTTAGTGTAAGCCTCGATGCAGCTGCTGTGGATGGACCCGCTTTAGTCGGAGACGGTGTCGGCCCCCCACCTTCTCCAATCACTGCAGCCGCAGTTGGAAAGTGGGCATTTGATACTGCACTAAAGAGCCGTTCTGCAGCACTTGGCATAGGGCCTTCTTTTTTCATGTCTCTTTTCGTGCGGGACGGTGACGCCTTAATAGCCGCCAAACTTGGTAAATAAGTTACTGTACGAGTAGGGTCAGTTTCTGTAGCTGTAGGAGCTGTCGTCGTCACAGTTAAAGAGAGCAACGGTCGAAACGTCATAGCATAAAAATAAATTGTGCCTAACAGTCCAGAATGCATCAACGTAAGTGCACGCCATCCAACAACTTTTACTATTTGTGTATTTACAGAAAACATAACCATGATACCAACACTGGAACCAATACTTGATATTGCCATTGCCAAGGATCGAAGTCTTTCAAAATAAAAACCCACTACTAATCCAGAGGCCATACTCGAGAGGCAAGCTCCAAATCCACCAACAAATCCATATAATATAAGGATTGCTACATAACTAGTGCAGAAATATGTGCACAAGAGAGCCATAGAAGACATAATTGAACCACTCATAGAAATAGCTCGAAATCCAAATCTATTAATAAGCGCAGACGCTAAAGGACCTCCCATAAAGTACACTGCCACTGCTACAGAATTGGTAAGTGCCACCAAAGATTCTCCAACTGCAAGATCGTTTGCCATATCGTGGAATATACTGCCAAACGTGAAGTAAACTCCGTCTAACATGAAAATAGTCATAAAGCTTGCTGCAACTACTACCCATCCCCATCCTCCTTCCGGTGGTAATGATATTTGTGCAGTGATTTCTGTTTCTTCAACACCTTCAAGGTCTTCAGGGTCCTGAGGAGTGTAATTGTGTTTGCTTGGTATAATTATATTTTTCCTTTTCTCATGTTTATTTCCAGGCGGTTCAGTATCCTTATGTGGCATTTTTTCTTCTTTATTTCATCATTCATGTATCAAAAGAAAGAATATATTATCAAAAGAAAATCATAATACATTTTGTATCTCTAACGTGTTCATCTTCAACCTTCAACAATGTCTTCAACGGTTGTTGACAGTGTAATTAACTGATTAGTAAACCACAGAATAATTAGGATCATGTATGTCAGTAATACTCAAGTTTAACCTTATTGGGCGTCGTTTAGTCGGATATTATAATATATAATTTTTTTCGTGGGGAAATTTCTCATGGATACCTTTTCTGGGAAGAGCGGAGGGTTATGTCAGATTCCTACTTAGGAGTAGGAATCTGACATAACCCTCCGCTACCGCTAACTATCTACGTTTCAGTCGGTAGGCCGACTGAAACGTAGATAGTTCATTCTCTATCTACGGACTGAAACCACACTGTTCCTTCTAATGAGTCATGCGCCCGGAAGAAATGCGAAAAAAGTTCGGATCGGCTCAGTTGGGCCCGACCCAACTGAGCCGATCCGAACTTTTTTCGCACCACAGTCAATATTAGAAAGAGTGTAGGATCGATATTGATTTTTTTTTTTATTAAAAAAACTGTTAAAGTGTTTACTAAACCAACTCGAGGATGATCTTCCTGACCGAATAACTTCAGAGATAAATTCTAGCAATGATCTAATGTGATAAATGAACACATACACCCCTTTACTATAATTTACATAATATCACACCACAAGTGCCTGTAGGTAAGTAATAAAAAAACGGACTAAGTTCTTTTGGGAGCAAATTGGAATACAAGAGTATTCCAATTTCTGCCATAAAAGTCTTCCAGGTTTAAAAAGGATAGGTCTCGATGAAATACCGGGGTTCCATTTTTTTCGGAGAGCACTACTGTTATTGTTACCTGCCTGCCTGCATCATCCCACTGCTGGGCAAAGGCATCTCCCCATGACTTGTCGGAGAGCATTCTTCCAAAATCTTCGTCTTTAATACATCTTTGGCAAATACATCGGTCTTCGTTTTTTTGCAGCCAACAGCTGCGCAACGGGGAATAGTAATTAATAAAAAAATAAAATAAAATAAGAAAAAATTGTTTATTTAATAGGTGGTCTTTCATCCATACTAATTTTCTTAAAATAATAACTATAAACTACCTATTTGTTGTGAAAAAATAAAAATTTATAATCGTAAGTTTTTATCCCCATTATTCGCTTTCTATTATTATATTATGTTAAGACGAGTCGAATCGAGTCGCATTGGCTACAAATGCGACTCGATTGGACTCGTCTTAGAAGTATGCGTTCATCAAAGACGAATCAATGCGAAACGGTCAAACTCAAGTCGTCAACGAAGCACGTTGTGGACGTTGTGGTCGCACACAGAAGAATTAATGCGACTCGATTCAACGCCCCTTGACGCCTGACGTGATTCGGCCGTAGTTGTCGCTAGGTTTTATAGTCGACTATAGACGCCAGGCAAAGGGCCACAACAACGTAAATGGTATAGACAATAGACGATATATGTCATTAACCGTAGACAGTAACGCTGACCGTTTTTTTTTTGTTTTGTGGTTTTTTGACGGTTTTGAACACTGACAAGAAGTAGAGAAGTAGCGTAGAGTCTCAGTTTATAAGTGTATAGTCTATGGCGTAGAGAAGTAGAGATGGGTTGTTGACGTATTTGGCGTATAGAGGGCCATAATCTGGCGTCAACGAAACTAGACCGTCCTATTTCGTTCATCGACTAGTCGATCAACTAGTTGACTTCATGAACCAGTTTAAGCATTAATTACGTTAGTCACGATACGGGGTCAGTTACGGTAGTCGCGTTAGTTTACGTAAAGTAAGTTTAGTAAAAGATGTGCTAATAAAAATTTATAATCGTCAAAAACATTTCTTAGAACTCATAGCACCACTAACTAATCAACAAATTAGCTTACTTATCAGAAAAAGGTGAATGTAGTCCATAGTTGGCATTGTTGCGCGATATTGCAAATCATTTAATCATCCATTCAGACATTTTAGAAAGCTAAATCATTGTAATTACGTAATCACATGTTTTCAGACTCATTACCACAACTAATCAACAAATTACCAGTGTGAGGCGTTTAAAGTCCATCATCGCATCGGTGAACAGTCGATTCGTTCACAGTACGTCGACCGGTCGACGACGGACGGTCGAATTAACTAGTTCAGTTCGTTCTTCGTTCATTCAACGCCCATCACTACTGACTAAAGTGACAACTGACAAGCATCATAATCATAAACTTGACAGACGCGCGCAATTTTGTTCCGCGTTCGCCACAAGTGCCAGCGCTCCAGCAGTCGTTTTGGAGGGAAAAATTGCTGCCGAAAACTTGTTCAGTCTTTCTAAATATTCTTTCATATATTTAATTGTTTAA
This sequence comes from Apamea crenata, assembly GCA_949629185.1. Classification (NCBI taxonomy): domain Eukaryota; kingdom Metazoa; phylum Arthropoda; class Insecta; order Lepidoptera; family Noctuidae; genus Apamea; species Apamea crenata. Next base: position 6,931,814 of record OX451368.1, on the reverse strand, counting down.
AAGTAAAGCTATAATGTCACAAACATCTATCACTTCGTTTTTCAATAGCAGAAAAAGACCTGCTACAGAGGATCTTATTACTTCTAAAAATAAAGTTCCTCACATCGACCGGACTCTAGAAAAGATTTTATCCACTGGTACGGCTCCAAAGAGCTATGAAATCGTTACAAGAGAATTCAAGCAACCAGTTAAATCATGTGAAACTGTAAAGGAAGAAATAAAACATGTTGATAGTCAGCATGTCGTGGCATGTAAAGATACGAATCAAATAACGCCAAAAGTTTCAGCAGCATTTGGTAAGAAAGTGAATGCCTCTAACAAACTTAAAATCACAGAAGCCTCCAAAGCGGAAGTTATTACCACTTCTCGCAAAGAACTAAGTCTTGGTGACATAAGGAAAAAATTGGCTGGAAGTTCGAGGTTAGCTGAATTAAGAGCAACCGCCGATCGACTGAGCAAAGGCATACAAGAACTCAAACAAACCAGTGAGAAGCGTAATCTCCGAGAGTTCAAGTCTATTGATGTGGAAGTACCAGTAAGGTATGTAAAAGTCAACACTTTTAAACTTTGCTAGTGCTAACATTGGTAGAAAACAATATAATGTTCTGTACTAATATACACCATTGTTAACATAAGCTCAAACATTTGCAATGGTTCTAAACACTGACAATAACAACGTTGTGTTGCCCAAACTATGTGTATGGTAGATCAAATTAGTGAAGTAGTACATAACATCAGGTTGCTTGCCATATCTCAATATGGGTATTGCAATAACAAAGGAATCATTTTATTCAATCTAATGCTGTTTACCCCCAAATCACCACTAATTTACCTTGTGAATTGGCCATTAAAGCAAAAACATTACATTGTTTTGATGATTTGTAAGTATGACTCGAGTGTGTACCTTGTAAGCTTTGTAACTAAATTTCGATTACCAAATTATTGTGAGTCTTACATGTGACTGCTCCTTATGAACAACAATTAGAATATTAAGTTTTTTCTATATCAGTCTAGAATCAGGTCAGCATTCCCTATGACACTGGAATTGAAAATCTAATCTTTTCTTTTTCATTTATAGTCCAAGCAAGAAAGCACTCGTACAAAATGAATTACTATCGCCGAAGAAATGCATTTCAATGCCTGCACCTCAACAGAGGCCTCTTATATCACCAAGGAAAGTGGTTATCAGTCCCATCAAGAGTCCCAGCAAGGTTAGTATTTTTAACTTAAAAGCTATTCAAAGTTAACTAACTATGGCATTGTAGTTCTTTGCACATCTCAGGGATGAGCTGGTACACATTTGTACCACTTTTGCACCAGCTCGTCCTAACAAAGTTAATTTTATGTTTATCTATTTTGATCTAATGGTTATCTTTGATTTTAATGTTTTATAAAGAATACATCATTTTGTCTCATCTAACTAGGGTTCTACATGCATAACTTGGCCAGTTTTTTAAATATCTGATGTGTCTTTTTCAGGTTCCAGCATACATCCGGCACGCAGCACTTGCCACATCTTCCAGCAGCTTGCCGCTGCCTCATCACTACAGGTTCCTTGCTGAACTGTTCCGTGGCATGGAGACTGTTGTTGCTTTACTCTATAACAGAAATGAAAAGATAACCTTTGCTAAACTGAAGCCCTCTGTCCAAGAGATGCTGAAACGTTCATTCACCCAAAAACATTTGGCTCAAATAAAGCATTTGGTGCCTGATTTTTACAATTTTGAAATTCAAAAGGTGAAGAATTTCAGTGCCTCATCTCATAAGGAAGAATATGAACTAATAATATCACCTAATTTTCCTAATGATATTAAGGTTATGAATCCAAGTGTGCTACTAGAGAGGCGCAGATACTTTTATGATATTTTGCTTCAGTTAGTAAAGAAACATCATGCACAATATTTACAATCACTTGATCCTCCAATGGTGATCCCTGATAATAAATTGACTCGTTGGCATCCTGAATTCGATATTGAAAAGGTACCAGAAGTTGAGAGTGGCAAGTTGCCTGAAATGCCAAATGTTGAGAAATTCTCAAGTGCCCAAGACGTGTTAGCCAAGGCGCGCGAACTATTTAAATGTAATACAAAAATGGAAAGAGCTTTAGAGAAGCTATCTCAAGCGAAGGCCCGTGGACTCACTGAGCAAGAAAAGGCCGCAACTGGTATTACAGATACTAATCCAAGTACTTCTGTAAATGGAATGAAGAGTAACAGTACACAGACAAGTCAGCCAAGCACTAGTGCGGTTACAATATTGAATCCAGCACTTCGTAATCTGCCTACTGCTCTCCTAGAGAAGGTGAAAGCTAAACAGGCTGCTAAAGCCCTTGAGGCCATGACTAGATCATCTGAACACGACCATAAGTATCTGGTGTATTGTCGCTTACCAGAACTTGCTCGCACTCTTCGGAATATCTTTGTGACTGAGAGAAAAAATGTTCTGGCATTAAACATAATCCTCTCAAAGTTGGATAGTAGCTTCAAAGCAAATGTTTCAGCAAATGATTTACATAGAGACATTAAAGCTCTCACAGAGGAGCTGCCAGATTGGGTTAAGTTACATGAAATAAGAAACAATACTTACCTGAAACTAGATAAAAATGCTGACTTGCAAAAAAATGTGGCTAAGTTAGAGGCTTTAGCTAATAAATACAGAAATGAACAATTGTAGTGAAAAACAATTTGACATTACTAATTAAGACTGAGTAAGTATAAAACAACATTGTTTAAATTAAGAAAAGCTAACTCTTAATCAGTTTATTACCAACTAAGTTATTTTGTTTTATATGTCTTAATGTGTGTACAATAATATACAAATCAAATGGTTTGTACATAGCACAATGGTCTAATATAGTATTATTTGGTTAATGTTCAGAAAAATAGTAAATTGACTTGATATCAAACCATTATACCAAAAATATATATTGACATGGTTGAATCTTGTAGATTTAAGCTGACATTTTATATTTTATTTATATTGTAATAATGATTAAAACCACCATTTCTTAGCATAATATATTTCTCAGGACATGAAGTGGACAACTATGTGAAACCTTTGAGTTTGTATTGAATTAGCATATATTTTATTTTCCTTTTCTTTACTGTGTGGTATTCTTACTTTAATTAAATATTTTTTTTCAACAAAGTGTGTCTTTGAACTTTATACCCATATTAACAGTATACAATAAATTAGTAGAAGATTCTTGTTATGAGATATATGTAAAATCTAGTATAACTAAACAAAATAAATTAAAGCCGCGTTTCGTGTCAATATTGATGCGGTTTTCATCTTCAGGCGGTTATCGCGCTGTACTGGACATTGCTCCGGTTTTTTACTTTGACTGTAGACCGCACGGAGATACATTGTCATACCCCGTGGTTTTTGTATACCAATCAAGATTATACAGACAAAGTTAAAAACCGCACACCGGAGCGATGTGTTTATATATTATTGTTTTATTAGCAACTTTACAGCCTAGCCCAATTTAATTGTTTCTTGTGTTAATGTTTATTAAAGACAAAGGCATTTATTCGTCCAATATGGGTAGGTACAAAGTTGGTTATTAGGTATATACAGAGTGGCGATTAGGTTATCACATTAAATAATACAGCGGTCATTACAAGTTGTTAAGTCTTAAAATAATAAAATTAAAATTTTACAAAAATTAAAAAATAAAACAAATAATTAGCGTAAAAATGATCATGAAATAAACCATCCTTGATAATAAGTCACTAGACACGCGTGAGGTAATGGTATCAAGAATTCAACACAAACTTTATGTTTGTTAGTAAACACAAATTAAGTTTAATGTTCTTAGGTAAATACTGAAACGAAAAAAAGGTCCCACGACTAAAATGTTAATTGTTATTAATTCTTTTAATTGTGATGTAGACATACGTGGTTTCAATTCATGTGATAACCTAATCGCCACACTGTATATAGGTATAGTATTTATTGTAACACACAATCAATCTCAATCTGAATCATTTTGAAGGATATTGCTAATCCATTGCTTCACATGTTCGAAAAGTTTGTCTGTTCAACAACGTAAATAACGCAGTGAATGTTGTTGAACTGTCAAAATCAAAATGAAAGCCATTGGCCATTCCTATTACGAAATTATCCCGCAGAACACATCCACCGCTGAAAGTGGCATACGAATATTTACAATATTAGGTAGGTAGGTTGGGTTTATTACCCACGTGGTATAAAACCTAACTTATATACTATTTATATTCTACTAAACAATACAAAACACTTAGACTTCTCAAGTTGTGTAATAAAATCTGATTTATTCGGATTTCTTCATCTCCTACCTGTAGATGACTTGCACAAACACAAGTATAGGTAAGCTATTCTTATAACTGAAATGGAATGTCGTTATAACTATTCCTATAAAGTGCATAATAATTCAATTAAACATTCACTCGGAGGTACTAACCTTTATTTATAACTACCTAACTTTATTTATATCTTGAGAGTCTTGTAATATGAAATGTCATATATACGCTCGTATAAAATGGCTACAGTGAAATAGTACGTAGCCATACGTGCTACGGCGTAGCGACCTACGCCGTAGCCCGTAGCAATTTCACTTGAAATGGGCACCCATTACATTTTGAAATCAACGAGATATCAAACGTGTAAGTGGTGGGCAGAGATGTATTGTTTATTACATCCACATATGGCTATATAGTCATGTCAAGTACAATATAATACGGGACGAGCCTATTATTACTAACTGAGCAGAGATGCAACCCATTCAAAATTGTTATCTGAATATACAGAGAAATATATATGACGAGTATGTGATGTTATTTCACTAAATATTCATACGTAGTACATATACAAGTATCATCCCTCCTAGTGAGTACCTACAACTTATGAAGATTCAGTGACATTATACACATAACATCTCGCTTGTATTCCCCGAAGGGTTAGGTAGAGTTGTACCTATAGTACCTACACCCATATTTCGCCAGTTATGTTTAAGTGCCATGGGAGCGCGCCTATTGCCGTGAACCGGGCATCAATCCAAACTCCGGACTGGTACTGAGAAATTTCACTGGCCGACCCAGAAATCGAGCCCAGAACCTCATGCTCAGCAGTAGCGCTTGCGACAAGGGGGCCTAAAAAGGCCACTTTAAGCAATACCTCTAAAAGCTATTCATTTCCTGAATTCCGAGCAGATCATTAGCAATTCCTATAATTTTCGTTAAATGGTTACACATAATACTCGTAGTTTAATCACCTACAATTAATTTCATATCAATTTTGGTGTAAACATTGGTGGACCATTTTACGAATTTCCATACATAAAACTGTCAATTAGGTGAATTACGTGATATGAATTGCACACAGATCATATTATGAATTGTCAGTTTGTGACCATTTTACGATTTTTAATATGATTCATAGTGTTATCCCATTATGATTCTGCCAAAGTGGCCTTTATAGGCCCCCAATAGACCAACGAGATAGTCCACTCACTCGAGGATTCAGTGACATAATATAATAATACATCTTGTAATATAATAATATATATGTTTATCCTCTGCTAAGTAATAACCGCTGCACAGGTCGATCGATCAGGTTAAGCTACGCTTGCCGCGGTTGGTTCGTGGATGGGTGACCATCTTCATATACCAAGACCCCTCCGTGCCTCGGAAAGCACGTTAAGCGGTTGGTCCCGGCTGTCAATCGTGAATCTTTGGCAGTCGTTACGGGTCGTCAGAAGCCCGAAAGTCTGACAACCAGTCTTACCAAGGGGTATCGTATTACCCAATAACTGGGTTGTGGAGGTCAGATAGACAGTCGCTCCATGTAAAATACTGGTATTCAGCTGCATCTGGTTAGACTGGAATTCGACCCAACATAGTTGGGAAAAGGCTAGGCAGATATGATGATATGTTTAATGTTTATCCTCTGCTATCACCGAAGCTCTTCCACTTCAAAGGCCGGAGACTATCACTGACCTAGTTCGAATGACGATGAAGATTAGATACGTTGTCGAAGATTGCACAGTGATCGTGTAGACTTTAATTTACTGTTTTATTTAAAATAGTCCGCAAAATTCAAAATTTCTTACGGTTCTTACAAATTGCAGCGCCCGCAGTTTAACGTTGCATGTTGAACAAAATTCAATAGTTAAGTACAATAAGTACTAAATTATAATCATTTAAAACATGATTTAACAATACTTAAGAAATTTTGAATTTTAAAAATCAACTTAAACATTCATCTACCGTAAATTAAATAAGGACAGGACAGACATGTTAGTCGCATGTCAAACGAGCTGTGGGCCCGTAAATTACATGAGTGGTGTCCTGAAACAGTATACATATATCATCATGGCAGTATGACCAAAGATCGCGTCCAGTGCTGGACAAAGGCCTCCCCCATTGATTTCACAATGGTCTGTTCTAGACCACTCGCATCCTGATATTCTTCACCAGGTTGTGTGTCTACCTAATAGTTATCGTATAGCTCATCATCTCCTAGCCTTTTCCCAACTATCTTGGGGTCGGCCTCCAGCCTAACCACCGGTTGCAGCTGAATACCAGTATTTTACATGGAGCGACTGCCTATCGGACCTCCACAACCCAGTTACTGGGTAACGCGATACCTCTTGGTAAGACCACCATGTCAGACTTTCGGGCTTCTGACTACCCGTAACGCCTGTTAAAGATGTACAATGAATGTGGTGTGGTGTGGGTCAATGTGGTGTAGATGTGCATGTGTGATGTGTGTGTATGTGTCTGTTGAATTGAATTGAATAGAAATGACAGCAGGGACCAACGGTTTAACGTGCTTCCTCGTATGTAATGGATGGGTGACCATCCACGGAACAACCTCGGCAAGCGTTCAAGCGGCAAGAGATCGACCCGTGCCGCCGTTTGTATTTAGCCCCTCGTATTGTAATATACATACGTTAATAATAAATGTCGGTGCGATTTGATTGAAGTAGGTAATTGGAGAGTTATTGAATCAAATAGATGTATTGTCTATACTTATAATAAATCTGTAGAGAGGTCAATTCTGTACATGAAATATATTTCCAAAATAACTATCAGGGGGTGATTAGGGATCGATACTGATTCCAAAAATGCAATCAGTAAAATTTTTGTCTGTCTGTCTGTCTGTCTGTCTGTCTGTCTGTCTGTCTGTCTGTATAACCGTTATAGAAACAAAAACTACTCGACGGATTTTAATGAAACTTGGTACAATTATTTTTCATACTCCTGAGCTGGTTATAGTATACTTTTCATCACGCTACAATCAATAGGAGCAGAGCAGTGAAGGGAAATGTTGGGAAAACGGGAGAAGTTACTCCATTTCTTACGCTTCCGTCGCGTGTGCAACCTTAATGGTTAAAGCTACACAGAAATCATGTATGACGGAAATGTTCTCCTTAAAATTATATAAAAAATATCCCACGACAGCATATGTCTATCTTTTATGGTTGACTCACAATAACACGTGTAACTCCCGATAGCTTAGCAGTTCGAAGCTTTCTGATTATATTTGTCTACTCTTACATTTATAACACTCTCAGTCATTCTTAATTAAAAAAGTTAACATTATTAACTATTCCATAAAAAATAATCATAGAAATCGGTATAGAAACACCAAAGTTATACATGAAATACGCTAATAATAAGCCATCGCGCGTGAATACTGAATGACGCTCGACGCGTCTCGCGCCTATAAAATTCAAAGTCCTGACTGACTGACTGACTGAGACATCAACGCACAGCCTAAACCGCTGGTCCTAGAGACATGAAATTTGGAGAGTGTATTCTTCGTGAAGAGTAGGTGTCCACTAAGAAAGGGTTTTTCGAAATTCCACCCCTGAAAGGGTGGAATGGGGGGATTTCGTTTGTATGAAAAATCTTATTCCTTGAGTTAATAAACTTGAAACTTGGCACGAATACTTATGAAAATAAATTATGAAGTTGGGCATTTTTTGTTATAATAAACTACCCCCTAAAAGGGGATTGGGGGGTTTCAAAGTTTGTATGGAAGAATTTTAGCGCGCGGTCCGATTTAATCGAAACTCAGTGCTTATACCTAAAATTGAAAGGAAAGAATAATGTGTATCAGGGTTTTTCGAAAATGTACCCCTGACGGCCTGAAAAGGGGTAGTCAATTTTACAGGGGAGGATTTTACAGCGTGGCTTGATTAACTCGAAAATTGGTATAAATAATCTTTGAGTCAAGTTATGAACACATCCCAAATGATTTTTCAAAATTCCACCCCTGTGGGGGTGAAAAGCGGGGATACAGTTTATATGAAAAATCTTATTCGTTAGATTAATAATCTTGAAAATTAGCATGAATACTCGCCTAAGTAAGCAATAAAGTTTATCATTATTAGTTTTTCAAAACTACCCCTCAAAGGGGATATAGGGGTGTTAAAGTTTGTGTGGAAGAATTTGTACGCGCCGTCCGATTAACACGAAACTCAGTGTACTTAAGACAAAAATAAATAATAACACGTATGAGGGTTTTTCGAAAATCACCCCCTGACGGGGTGAAAAGGGGTAGTTAATTTTACAGGGGAGGATTATAATAAGTGGCTTGATTAATTATAAAATTGGTATAAATAAAATAATCTTTGAGTCAAGTAATGAATTTTTATGAATTTTTTAAAATTCCACCCCTGTGGGGGGAAAAGCGGGGATATAGTTTATATGAAAAATCTTATTAATAAACATGAAACTTGGCAACAATACTTGCCTAAGTAAGTAATAAAGGTTATAATTATAAGTTTTTCAAACTACCCCTCAAAGGGGGATATAGGGGTGTTGAAGTTTGTGTGGAAGAAATTGAATGCGCGATCCGATTAACTCGAAACTCAGTATTGATACTTTCGACAGAAAATAATCTTCTATACTTATAATAAGAATGTAAAAAAGTTGTGTCTGTACATTGAATATATTTAAAAAAGAATAATTGAGGGGGGTTAAGAAACAGTAATAGAACACGAATCTAATAAAAAAAGTCTGTCTGTTTGTCTGTTTGTCTGTTTGTCTGTTTGTCTGTTTATCTGTTTGTCTGTTTGTCTGTTTATACACGCTAATCTCCGGAACTACTGGACGGATTTGAATGAAACTTTTTTTGTTATCTAGCTACTAAACCTGGGCAACATATAGGCTATAATTGATTTTGGAAACTGGAACACCTGATGCAGAACCGCAACAGACCAGCTAAACTATAAGAGTAAGAAAAATGGCGCCTTAAAAAAGAATTGCGTCTGATGAGCATTTTCTGCTGCGAGAATAAAATTGAAGATCCGGAACACCTGATGTGGAACTCTTAGAGCACAGCTAAACTATAATATATATAGGTTTGACATCTTAGCAAAAGTTATTCAGTCTGATGAGCATTTTCTACTGCGAGAATAAATCTCGAAGATTGGAACATCTGATGTGGAACTCTAAGAGGACAGCTAAACCATAACATATATAGGAATGACATTTTGCAAAAGTTGTTCAGTCTGATGAGTATTTTCTGCTGGGAGAATAAAATTCGAAGATTGAAACATCTGATGTGGAACTTGGAGAGCACAGCTAAACTATGGCATATAGAGACATTAAATTTTAACAAAATTTGTTTGGTCTGATGAGTATTTTCCGCCGAGATAATAAAAATCAAGGATCAGGAACATTTGATGTGAAAATCACTTTATACAGATGAGATTAACGCCTCATTAAAACATTCGTATCTATGGCCTCACATACAAAAGCTAAGATTAACAATAAAAATGAGAATAAGCCCAGCTTGGTGGTAATTCACATGCCCAAGAGTTTTCAGAAATATTATTAAAAGTTGGAGAAGGTCTCCTTCCTGCTCAGGTCTGGTGACTGTTCCTGATATACTTGGAAAAGTTTTTGCCTCCGAAGAGGAACTTATACAATCAGTATTTGGGGAGATTCAGAGCATAAGAAACCATGAAAATTCGTGGTTATGTGAACGCGTTATATCGACCCCAAAAAACGAACAAGCTGCATCAATAAATGAAAAAAAATTGGGGGAAATTATTGGAGATGAAGTCGTTTACACTTCTTTTGATAACGTAGTCAATCAGGACGACGCCACCAATTACCCAGTTGAGTTCCTCAATTCACTCACAGCGAGTGGTCTCCCTGCTCATAAAATAAGACTCAAAGTTGGTGTTCCGATAATGCTGATGCGAAATTTGACACCGCCGAAACTGTGTAATGGAACCCGACTTATAGTTGAGATTTTACAACGCAATATTATTGTAGTTGTAATCCTCACTGGGAGTGGTGCCGGTGAGACTGTGTTCTTACCACGCATACCACTCATCGCCAAGAATCTCCCCTTTCAATTTAAACGCACACAGTTTCCTGTGACTACATGCTTTGCCATGACAATAAACAAGTCACAGGGACAGAAACTGAAAGCTGCTGGGGCTGATATTTTGAGAACCGGCTGTTTTTCTGATGGCCAACTTTATGTTGCTTTGGGTTAGCAACGCTACCGGGCTTTATATTCTGGCACCCGACGGAAAAACCAAAAGTATAGTTTATAAAGATTTTTTTTAGAATAGTAATGTTAACTAATTGATATTAATTTCGCTTCATAATTTCGGAATGAAAATAATTCTACCTTTGTATTTTAATGAAGTTATAACCTACCCAGTCTACAACACTCAATCTAAGTTATACCAAACTTAATCGAAATCCTTCATCGGTTTTGATTGATTTATTGTCTGACATATCGACGCACAGTTCAAACTCTTGCCGAAATTCCTATCGGAACGAGAAAGGGACTGGATCCGCGTACGAAGTCGCGGGCAGAAGCTAGTTAATAATAAGAATGTAGAGTTGTCGCAAATTGACCCCTGATGGGTCAAAAAGGGGTAATTCGGTTTTTAGGGGAGGATTTGAACTTGAAACTGTATGTTACATTTTCACGCCTAAACCACTGAACTTCTGATTTGGCAAAGAGATAGATGGCATCCTGGGGAAGCACATACTTTTTATCCTGGTAGCACGTTCCCGTGGGATAACTTCCGACATCCACGCGGGCGAAGCCGCGGGCAGAAGCTAGTTTATACATAAAATCAAGGTCATTCTCTGATAAGTAGTTCATTTTTAGGATTCCGTATGAACGTAGTAGGTATAGTATAGGTTTTATTATATGTGCAAATTACTGGAACATCAATCTTCCGTCCATCTAACTGTTTGTATGACAATGCTGATTATACCGGAAATAACGTCATTTATTTTAAACGCATCAATTTTATTGTTACCGCTTCAGGCACAGTTAAAAGGCACGAGGAAATTATGTAGATAAATAATTACTGAAAATTCTCATTTAACTATAGAAAAATGATAACTAGAGATTCGCAAACATAATCGAAATAGAATTCATTCAGTTGCGAGAGGCGAGAAAGTAGCACTACACATTTCGGCCTCATATTGTTATTATTTTTTATTTATTTATTTAATAATAACCAACTTACATTAACGGTTTGCACCACACAAACAAGTTATTAGTCAATATTAGTAATTTTGATTACACATGTCATACAATCATAAAAATGGACAAATTTTGATGAAATTAAATAAAATGAAAATAAATAAATTTGTAAAAATTAGATAAAAATTTGACAAAATTAGATAGAATTAGGATAAATTGAAATAGAATTATTAATAACAAAGAAAACAACAAATATTATCTATGTAGGTACATATGTAGATACGCGGATTGAGATCCGTATCGCGTATCTGCATGCCCAGCATGCATGCATCAGCATGTCCTACGAACGAAGGTAGAAAGGCGTAAGGTTGCACAATAATAAATTTGCTGATTTTCAGTATTAAATTGTGATATGTGTGCTATCTGATAAAATACAACTGTAGATACACGATTTACACCTTAATAAAACTGGAATGCATATAGGTAGGTATAGCCACGTATGCTAGATCACCTCTAAGGAACCTAGGCCGGTGCTCATCAGATGGCACGGCGCGGCATGGCATGGCAAAGGATTTTGATCTGACTCTGACTCCCAAGATACAGGCATGCCTAGTTTGGGGGTCACCGCCTATTCTATTCTTGTACAAATTGTGATTAATAAATAAATAATTAAATTAAATTTGAATCGGAAATGATTTTGAATGTTATTTTCACACTCTTAGCGCCAACATTGTGTTGATATCGTCAGAAAGGACTATGCCGGCCATACAAGCGTTAATGCTTTGTCGCGTCGTCCCACCTAGTGAGCGCCTTAGGCCTTCGGTAGGTACACACGGCTACAAATCAAGCTATACATAACCAGTATAAGCTGACTTCTGATTGTACGAAAAACCTATACAATGCAAGGTCAGCTCATCTACCTAGCCTTTTTCCCAACTATGTTGGGGTCGGCTTCCAGTCTAACCGGATGCAGCTGAATACCAGTATTTTACATGAAGCGACTGCCTATCTGACCTCCACAACCCAGTTACTGGGTAATACGATACCCCTTGGTAAGACTGGTTGTCAGACTTTCGGGCTACTGACGACCCGTAACGACTGTCAAAGATCCACGAATGACAGCCGGGACCAACAGCTTAACGTGCTTTCCGAGGCACGGAGGGGTCTTGGTATGTGAAAATGGTCACCCATCCACGGACCAACCGCGGCAAGCGTAGCTTAACCTGATCGATCGACCCGTGCGGCTGTTATTACTTAGCCACAAGCCCCTCTATGCAAGGTCAGCTAAAACTGGAAATGTATGGCTTGATGTGTAGCCGTGTGTACACACATGTTTTTCTTGCCGTGAAAAACTGTAAGTTTAGTTATGTGTATAAAAACTATTCATTAGTATAGTGTCTAATGATTTTGAACAAGCTTCCATACAACACTGACGACCATGCTTACACACGGCGAATAAAATGTAGTTTTTACGGAAAGAAAAATGTTTGTGTATCATGGGCCTAAGTAATTGTAGGTATTGGACGCTGCCTTCTGCGTGCGACTACTCATAATTATCTTAGGCTTTTCTAGACTTCCAGACTGGCCTAATAGACGTACTTAGAATGTTAAGGTAGACAGCAAATGGAGACGACACCTGTGTTATGAGGTACAGCGCCGCATTTGCACAGCGAACAAGGCACGACAACGCTAGCGATATCTATGATAAACGCTATAGCGTAAACTTCTGGAGCCAGACGCCTTTATTTTATGCCTCCTTTCGCGACCACAGTACCCTAAAAAAGGGAACCCAGATTCTATTAACCAGTCAAATCTAGAGACTGTTAGTAAATCGAAGGGAAATACCCACTATGTAAGTAGGTATACGTTAATGATTTTGCGGAGGCAAGAATGACATTAAAAAGATTACACTTGGGTTGTTTGATAGTGATAATCAATATTAGTACAGGTTATTTATAGAACTGTTTTCACACGTCATCAAAATAAACATGAATGAACAAAAAATATACACGTGACATCGTTTAATGGAGCTGCTGCATGAATATTAATAACACTACTACGAATATGTGGCCTACCCTTTTTTACTTGAAAGTAATTTACAAGTTTTTATGATGATGACTAGCGAATTTGGCCGTATGAAGTAGAAGTACCTGTTTCGCCCACTAATTGACGTAATGATCTTCCAATAATAATACCGCCGTATCTTTACGTTGACTTCGTGGTGGGGTCACTGGGTCTTTGCCGATAGAGTTTACTTTGCCGGAACAGGTCGAGGGTGAGGGGCCAGACCAAGAGAGATACAGAAACCCACAGGGCAGCATGTGGCGGCTCAGTCGCAAAATTACCACTTTTCAAAATGTCCCTTTCGTAAAATCTACATTTCTCAGAACATCTCTTTCGCTAAATGACCACTTCTCAAAATGTCCCTTTTTCCCAATGCACATTCAATGCTTCATACCAAAATCGGTCAAGTGTGAGTCGGATTCGAGCACAGAGCGTTACATAATAATATTTTAGATATGTAGTTAGGTAGGTACCTACATTAATACACAAAAATTAAAATAAAAAACAGAAATTGAATCATTTGCGAGATTAATTTATTTTGGTGATGGTTTTTACATCAACAACAATTAGATATATTGTTTTTTTTACAAGCTCTTAATTAACTTGCAATGTCTGTATCGGGTGGAATCTGGCAACTCAATTTTGAAGCAGATATCTTCAACCGATTGAGCTGAAATTTTGTATACACATTCAGTTTGGATGACAATGCATGGTTAACTGTGTGACGTTATTGTAAATCCAACATGAACACCCAAGACGGCGGGCTAATTATTGTCATCCATTAATGATGCGTAAAATGAGATGAACAGACAGAAACGTTTCCAGCGATACTAAACAGTAAAAAATAAATAAAAGGTAAAAAACGTTTTTAAACAACAAGCTTTTATTTAAATGCGCTAAAAAAACTTTTACGATATGCATGGTTCATAAGAGAACCGAAGTAAAAATTAGGATTCCGTTAAACCATTTGAGTTAGGTAAGTACTTACCTAATATTACGAAATCTGGAAAACCTTGCCGCAACTGAAGCTGTGACGCAACTTTTCAGGCGCGTCACTGTAATGATGACAGTAGGAAATCACACTGATTGTAATGTAGGAATCCACGAGCGTGATAAGATAATAAATAATACATAGGTACTCATGCGCACCGTGCGCATGAGTATATATTATTTTGTCCTTAGTAAGCTCATAGTGTGAGACATATTATCAACAACGTGTATCAGTGCATATTTCAGTGCAGTATCAACGCTCCTTCGCATCGGTTGGAACGTGGACGCGATTTTTTAAATTTATATTTATTATAAGTTTTAATGATCATTTTAATGAAGTAGCACAATTGAATGGAATAGCCCATCAGTGGATCCGATTTTAAACCTTGTGCTTTCATGTTTTTGACAAAATTTCCAATTTTTTATACATATTACACAGTCAATAAGTTCGTAATTTTGGAAAGTACGAGCGTATTTTTAAGATCCTTGGTCCTACAATCTACACTATTTTAACGTTATCCTTATTGTTGTGTTAAAATTCAGAGTGCAACCAAAAGTTCATCGCCTTGCTTATAAATCTCATGTAAGTATTTTTCGACAACATAATTATTTCCGTAGCCCAGTAGCCAACTATTATCACTCTTATTACTATCCAATGAGAATGAATAAGAATTTGCTGATGTCTTTCTTCTCTAGGGCAGGTATTATTTGGGGTGATTATATTCGGAGATACACGACATAATAGGTACATATCAGATACACTAAAACAAACAAATTTTATTAAATTACAACTAAACAGACCTTTATTTTTTAGGTTCTAGAGTTTACTAACTGGCTATTATATGAAAATCCGTTCCGCAAGTTTTGAGTTTATCGCGTTCAGTCCAATAGACAGACGCGGCGGGGAAAGTTTTATAATAAGCCACATTGCAATGCGGCTTATCTCCGATATTGATGAAAGTAATCACTACTTAATATAAAACAAAGTCCCCCGCCGCGTGTCTCAAAAACTACGGAACGGATTTTGATACGGTTATCACCAATCGATGGCCAATAATTCATGAGGAAGGTTTAGGTGTATAATTCATTAAAGTTTTGATTAATTGGCTAAAATATGACGATAATTGTTGAAGATATCAGAAAGAATCGTGCCGACTGGGACCTTTACGTACTTTGAATCGCGGTAGAACGTTTCCATGGGATATTTTCCGACATCGATGGGCAAAACTGAATAATAAACAGTTTAAAAAAAACAAAATCAAAATATTTTATTTCACATAAACATACATGGGCGCTTATGAAACGTCAGAAGCTCTGTCTTACCTTCAATTTTTTACATTACCAATAATTGCTTGAAGAGGGTATATGTTTACTAATATTTGCATCATGCATTACGAATCTGAACTAAAGCTGTTCATGCATGAATCGCAAATGTAAGCACGATAACAAGTGCTATATGGATTGTGTGTGCTTGAATGTGTAGTCCGAAGTAAAGAATATATAATTGCAAGGATGAACAGCACCCTAATTACGTAACAAACTATCAATCTCAATCTGAATCATTTTGAAGGATATTGCTAATCCATTGCTTCATATGTTAGAAAAATGTGTCTGTTTAACAACGTAAATAACGCAATGAATGTTGTTGAACTGTCAAAATTAAAAACATTGCCACTGATAGTGTGTTTTGCAACTACCCCGCTGTACCTTAACTAGGCACTTTTTGTAAAAATAAAAGCTACGTTCTAACGGGTGCTGAGGTCGACTAAAATGCACTAGACGTTTAAAACGTAACAACTTGTCTCGAAGCAACGGCCTCGACTAACTGTTTACCCGAAGCATGCTTATAGATTTCGTGTAAACGCGTTTTGCATGACGGTGTGAATAGATTCGACCATTTGCTCCTTGATCAAATACTGTAAGTTAATACTAATAACTATCTACTAGAAAAAAACTAAAGTGCCTGTTATAATATTGTCTCGAATCCGGATTTGTTTTCCATACGTTTCCCATTTCGTGATTTTGACGCGTAGCTGGTTGCGTAGCCCAGCAGCGTAGCGAGCTACGCCGTAGCAATAGTGCATTTTAAACCGACATTTATATTAATTTAATTTAAAAATGATTGATTTATAAAATTAATAAAAAAATCCTAATATATCCTACTATAATTTATTTATCCTACTAATATTATAAACAAGAAAGTTTGTGAGGATGGATGGATGGATGTTTGTTCTTTCACGCAAAAACTACTAAACGAATTCGGATGAAATTAGGCACACAGATAGTTTATAACTAGGAAGAAAACATCATACTTTTTATCCCGATATTCTCCCTGGATCGAGACTTATGCGGGTGAAACCGCGGGGCGCTGTATTATTTCTATACTTTTGTTACTAAGTTCTTATGAAGAAGTTTGATTGGCTTAAAATATTTTTATATTTGTATTAAAAACTGAATAGCAGTTTTAATTTTTTGTCCGTTCATCGATTATCGTTCGATATTTCAGAACGTTTAGCCTAATTTCGCTATGTGTCGCTAAGAATAGTTATCTGTTTAGATAGTAGAAGTAAACCTGTTGATAACATATTACGAAGGTTTCCCCTCAATTCTTGCATACATTTCGTTGTGTAGCTAATATTTTTTTATTAATTATTTAGGGCAGCCGGCAGTGTTCGCTGGTCTTCGGTTCGGATACACAGTTGCTGTGGAAACAATTAGCTGTAAAATATAGTATACTTAGAACAATCTTCGGTACGCTATGGAATCCAAAGTGATACTAACGGAGAAGAATCCTCATGAAAAATCCAACGTGATCTCCAATATTTTTTTAACGTAAGTATTGGCCAACTTCTGGGTAGGGAACGATTTAAGTACATACACCTGCGAAAGGGACATTCTGCGAAAGGGACATTTTGCGAAAGGGACATTTTGCGAAAGGGATATTCTGCGAAAGGGACATTTTGCGAAAGGGACATTTTGCGAAAGGGACATTTTGCTACCAGTAGTCACTTTGAGAAGTGGTCATTTTGCGACAGAGCCAAAATTAATCTGCTTTTTTTATTTTCATAACTGGCATCTCGTAGTTGACCTAGAGAGGTCGTGACTACTTAACCAGACTATCCTGTGGTTGCCTTAAGTAAACTTAAAGCCTCCAGTCAGGGCTTAAATAAAATTAATTAAAAACTAAGCGAGTGCACGCTAAGGGCACCCCCTGTGGGGTACGAACCTCGGCTTAGGGCGTCGCTGGGAGAGGGTAGCAAGATGGGATAAGCTGGATCGAATTTTTATTATTAATGCTTTGATGAGCAGGACGTTTCCTAGGACTATCTCTGAGAAGAAAGGCCGAAACAAACTCAGAGGTCACGGTCAGGGATTTAAAGCTACAGGCTCAGCTACGGCGCGGGCTGGCACTTCAGCGAGCCAGGGTCGGGGGGGAAATCAATCCTGCCTTTTCCCATGTTGGGTCGGCTTCCAGTCTAATCGGATGCTGCTGAATACCAGTATTTTACATTGAGCGACTGCCTATCCGACCTCCACAACCCAGTTACTGGGTAATACGATACCCTTTGGTAAGACTGGTTGTCAGACTTTCGGGCTTCTGACTACCCGTTACGGCTGTCAAAGATTCAGGAATGACAGCCTGACCAACGGCTTTACGTGCTTATCGAAGTACGGAGGGGTCTTGGTGTGTAAAGTTGGTCAACCATCCACGACCAACCGCGGCAAGCGTAGCTTAACCTTATCGATTGAGCCGTGTGGCTGCCATTACTTAGCCACAAGCATATAGGCACTTACACCTAGTTTTACTTTTCAAGTATTCTACCAAGATAGTCTTCATTCTTATGTAGACACCTCTAATTAGTGGACTCTCTTGTATGATGGTGCTCTTACAAAGAATGATCATCATTAGATGATAGCAAAAACTGCCATGTGTTTAATTAATCACTTTATTTTTTAAGAAACCACCGACTGGAATCAAAATAAGATACCTCTAGTTAAATAAATTACTATTATAAATGTTGCTAAGAGAATGTTAGATTTGTTACACTTATCTCCCACTGATTTCCCAGTAACATAACTTCTATTTAACAGCTCATCGTCGATCTTTAGATACGAAGATGAAAAATTATATTGAACAGAAAAGACTAATATGGATAGTTTAAATTCAAAATTAAATATATATGCACGTTTACACTAACATTAGAAAACAACTAAATTATTGACTAAATATTT
Source organism: Apamea crenata (assembly GCA_949629185.1). NCBI lineage: Eukaryota > Metazoa > Arthropoda > Insecta > Lepidoptera > Noctuidae > Apamea > Apamea crenata. Next base: position 6,913,073 of record OX451368.1, on the reverse strand, counting down.
TTGCAGTGTTGATTCTCAACTATCTGCGCTTAGTCGAGTGTTGAAAATACTACAGCGCGCTTTTATTGAGGCATTTACATATAAATTATAGGTATATAATTTATTTTACACCAGAAAATACATAACAAAAAAAAGTACGTTTATCACTAAAAACATACAATGTCTTATCGCTTTCTGCGATCTCTTCCAGGGAACCTTGGAATCTTATATAAGTGTCATCAAGTGTTACAGAAAAGGGCAATAAGTTGACATGAGACTCGGCAATTGTGTTATTTTAAGGCACGTTGTTTACATAAAAAATAGACAGTAGACTGTAGCAGTTAGCTGCCTGATACTCTCAGTTTTTGCGTACACTTGTTGGCTGTCAATCAAACTTATCAGAGAATACCGAAGAAATTTCCTGAACGACTCGATAAAGATACGATAATCTCCAAAATACCATGATAAACTTGAACATAAAAGTATTCGTAAGTACACGAACCCAAAGAGTTCGTCATCGCGTGTAATCTTCATATATTGATAAAAGTGCGAACCCAACAACCTATTATCAGTTAAAGAAAGATTGCTACTGATGGTAGCCCGTATAATCATAACTGTCAGTATAATATAATCATACAGATAGCTACAGATATAGATTATTGGGACGTTAAAACCAGTGATAGATAGGTTTTTCTGCCTCCAGTGTGTCAAAACTGGTGATAGATAGGTTCGGTCGTAAGAAAACGTACTTCCTACCTATTATTGTCAATGTCAAATTATGGTCAACCAACAATTGTTGACACTGTAACAATTTTAAATATATTTTCATATATAGGTTAGTAATTATGTTACTAAGCTAACCTATATATTGCACCGCTTACCCCTTGAACATAATTATTGTGCCACAAGCACTATACTATAAAATGATTAACTTCTTTATGCATAAGATACTAAACCTACTATCATGTCTTCGCACTGGTTTTCCAAAGATCTTTGAATCTTACTTAAGTAATTAGATTTTGTATGATATCTAGGTATGCCGTATGTACTACCTACTTTATACATAATTATTTAATAGTTAATATATGACAAAAAAAAACACATTATACTAAAAGGGCTGGAAATCCATTAAGAAAGCGTACCTCCTACCTAATATTGAAATCATATTTATTTTTCTTTAGTGGTCAACAAAAAATTTTGACACTGTGACTCATCATATCTTTATGAACATTATTGCCATCTACATAATTAGATATTGCTTATGACACAGCATTAATATTTCGCAGATTCATTCACACTCTGTCACTATACCCGATGAGATAAGAAAAGAAAACATTAAATAGTGACTTTTAAAAACGGTGTTCATGATAATTCTGATTATGTAATTACACGTGTAGATGACGTAGTTTCATAATAAAAAAACGCCTTTAGTGGAATAACAGCTCCAATAAACAAACAAATCGTCTTGATTTAAGCACCCCACCCCACCCCCCACCACCGCACCCCACTCTATTATATTATTACCCGAATACCGCAAAGTCAAAGGAGAGGTTACTATCAGACAAGCCATTTTTAAACTAGCGTACCTATAGGTATTAGATCTGACGATAGCATAAAACTACAGTATAAATTCCGTACTTAGCAATATAGGAAGAAGTACTCATCCCATGTGTCATTTCACTAATGGGGGTTTAGAAATATATCACTTTTTTTTTGCGGATGGAAAATCATTAGTGTCCGACCGAAAGTTCGGTTTCGGTTTCGGTTTCGGCCGAGTTTCGGCCAAAAATCAAGTTTCGGTGGCAGTTTCGGTTTCGGCCAAAATTGGCCGAAACTTTTGCCGAAACCGAAACAGTAACAATTAGTGATTTGATTTATTGATAACTGATAAACATTTTGCTATGAGAACTTAATTTGAAAAAATAATAAAAATATTATTAATATTTTTTTATATTATTATCTATATTGTATTTAAAATTCAAAGTCCTGACTGACTGAGACATCAACGCACAGCCTAAGCCGCTGGTCCTAGTTCATGAAAATTGGAGGGTGTATTCTTCGTGAAGAGTAGGTATCCACTAAGAAAGGGTTTTTCGAAATTCCACCCTTAAGAGGGTGAAATGGGGGGATTTTGTTTGTATGAAAAATCTTATTCCATGAGTTAATAAACTTGAAACTTGGCACGAATACTTATCTAAGTAAATTATGAAGTTGGGCATTTTTTGTTTTTATAAACTACCCCCTAAAAGGGTATTGGGGGGTTTCAAAGTTTGTATGGAAGAATTTTAGCGCGCGGTCCGATTTAATCGAAACTACGTATTTATACCTAAAATTTAAAGGAAAGAATAATTATTATCAGGGTTTTTCGAAAATCTACCTCTGACGGCCTGAAAAGGGGTAGTCAATTTTACAGGGGAGGATTTTACAGCGTGGCTTGATTAACTCGAAGAGCGGTATAAATAATCTTTGAATCAACTTATGAACACATCCCAAATGATTTTTCAAAATTCCACCCCTGTGGGGGTGAAAAGCGGGGATACAGTTTATATGAAAAATCTTATTCGTTAGGTTCATAATCTTGAAAATTGGCATGAATACTCGCCTAAGTAAGCAATAAAGTTTATCATTATTAGTTTTTCAAAACTACCCCTCAAAGGGGGATATAGGGGTGTTGAAGTTTGTGTGGAAGAAATTGAATGCGCGGTCCGATTAACTAGAAACACAGTATTGATACTTTCGACAGAAAATAATTAATAATAAGTATGTAAAGTTGTCGAAAATTGACCCCTGACGGGGCAAAAAGGGGTAATTCGGTTTTTAGGGGAGGATTTGAACTTGAAACTGTATGTTACATTTTCACGCCTAAGCCACTGAACTTCTGATTTGGCAAAGCGATAGATGGCATCCTGGGGAAGCACATACTTTTTATCCTGGTAGCACGTTCCCGTGGGATTCCTAAATTCACGCGGGCGAAACCGCGGGCAGAAGCTAGTATTAAATAAATGATTACAACAAAATTAATATACCTACTGTTTCCATTTCATGTCCTAATTAATGCAGAATAATGGGTAAAATGCACCAAATTTTAGTATTTTAAGGAATTTAAAACTTAACTACGTGAGTTTCGGTTTCGGTTTCGGTTTCGGCCGAAACTGAGGCCACGGCCGAATATTCGGTTTCGGTTTCGGTTTCGGCCGGAAAACCAGTTTCGGTCGGACTCTAAAAATCATCAAATGACCCCTCCTGCTCCGGGTGGAGCGGAAGGGAGTGTCAGACTCTTACTGACTAAAACCCACCCGTGTTCCTTCCTTAGCCCTTTATCTTCCAGGGCAGCGGTAACCATTTCAGATGATCCCGCTACCCAGAAATATATCACTCAGGGCTGATTTTTCCATCGCCAGATAACTTTTATTCGAGGAAATAAATATTTTGTATGAAATACCTAACTGTCAAAATTTCAAAATTATTCCTCGAATAAAGTTATCCGATGATTGAAAAATCAGCCCTTGGGGCTGATTTTCAATCGACAGATACTATAATTTTTATTCGCGGAATAAAATTGACGTCTGACAGATTTTACATAGAAGAACTGTCAAAATTCAAAATTATAGAAAATAAGTATGACAATAACAAATAAGTATACAATTTATTTATAATTGTAGATGGAGCTTCAGGCTATTTCGGAAAGGATTCAAGCAAGGCCTAACGTTGAACGATTTGTGGCAAGCCCGCAGCGAGGACTCATCCGGCCGCCTCGGCGACCGCCTCGAACAAGCCTGGCAGGAGGAGCGGGACAATGCAAAGAAAAACGACAACAAGCCTTCCTTCACGAAGGCGATACTCAGATCCTTCTGGTTTGAGTACATGTTGTGCGGTCTTGTGGTAGGCCTGCTTATGATCTTTATTTGGTAAGCACAGATATAAATTAGAAAACGCCCTGGTATCAGTTCTCTAAGCCGTGATTGAGCGTTCCGTTTTATTTTTGTTTCAGGCCCCTTATCCCTTTCACCTTAGCCTTATTCATAGAATACTTTTCTAAAGAGAAGACTCCAGAAAGCTACCGCGACGCACACATCTTTAATTTCTTGATGAACGTGTGTAGTACTTTGTCAGCTCTGATGCTGAACCATACGAACCTGTCCCAGGGTCGGGTCGGCATGAGAATAAGGATAGCTTGCTGTTCTTTAATGTACAGAAAGGTGAGGGTTCTTATTACTGAAAAGGATAATTATTCGGTCTCAAAATGTTGAGATCATAGAAATGTTTCTTATATCCATGGTTGAGATTGAATAATGATTTCTCCTCTACGAGGCACATTAGATTAGCATTAAAAATGGAAATGTTTTTTTGGGTAAACCAGGGTAACGTGTTTCTTTAATTTTTAGATACTGAAACTCAACCGCGCCGGTTTGAGCAAGACAGAACCTGGACAAGTGATCAACTTGATGTCAAATGACGTGAATAGGTTCGACTTAGTGACCTTATTCCTGAACTTTTTATGGATAACGCCAATCGTGGTGCCTGTGGTGTGCTACCTGGTGTGGCAGCATGTCGGCATCGCTACCCTCGCTGCTCTAGGCGTCGTTGCCGTGCAAACCATTCTTGTACAAGGTAAACTATGATTTTATAGTTTTGATCAATTTGATACTAAAACTGTGTCTGGAATTATAGGTAAATATTATTATAAAAATGGCGATAAGCTATGAACTTAATCAACCACCTAGGTTGACGTCATCACGTCAACGCCGGCTGTAGCTGAAAGCCAGCGACAGCTGGGGGCTCTGTCTCGCTCGTAGCATTATGCTGACCGATGGCTGTTTTGCGTGGATGCAACGCATACTTTTCCCCAACTTGTCCTTTTTTGAGTTTGTATTCTGCGTCATGTTTGCCGCAAATAAAAGCTTTTTCTTTCTAATGTAACTCTCAATCAATTATACATATTAATAATCCTTTTGTTTCCAATAAATAATAATCGTTCTTTTGTTTCTAGTATATTTGAGCAACCTTCAAGGAAAGCTCCGCGGTAAAATAGCGCATCGAACAGATCAAAGAGTGAAGGTGATGAGTGAACTGGTTGAAGGAGTACAGGTGATCAAAATGTACGCTTGGGAGACGCCCTTCGAAAAACTAGTCCACCGATTACGAAAGTAAGTACCGTTACGTATAAATTGCTTCATTAACAGAATACAAAAAAAAAAAAATTGCTGTCAGGTATTTCGCAGTAGCAGTTGTGTCCAAGTACACCAGACCCACACTCAAAACCCGCTTCTGGGAGGTCAATAAGATACCCAATGTGTTAAACTATTTCCAGACTGGAAGTCGGTTACATATTGAAGACTTCTTTCGTCAAAGGGTTCTCAACAGCCCTGGGCGTGTTCACCGAGCGATTCATTTTGTTCTCTGCTATCGTGACATTCGTCCTGATTGGGGGCGATATTCGAGCTCAGACTACCTTCTCACTGGTGCAGTATTTTAACTTGATGCAACTGGTGTGCAACATCTTTTTGCCTATGGGACTTGCGTACTTGGCTGAAACAAAAGTCACCATCAGACGACTGGAGGTAAGATTGTTTTTCTGATGTTATTATTTAATGATAAATCTTCCAACTGATTGTTTACCCTCTTGGGCGAAGGGTTAAAACCATTCCAGAACTTAGAACCAGTTGTAGACTACTAATGTTAATAGCAAATTAAGAAGAGGATTATGTACAACGCACGAGCCGGGAAGACAGCAGGACTAAACTGAAGAAGGGTTGCTCATAACAGGCAACAGTTGAAATCGTCGCCCTTGCCAATAGGCACGCCGAGTTTAGAGACATTTCAGTCTTATGTTTTATAGTTTTTGTTTAAGTGAAAATGTAAGTTTTTCGGAATAAAGGGCTTTATTTAATGTTAATATTTACTTTTTTATTCCATTAGGAATTCTTATTGTTAGACGAAAATGAACCAGAGAAAGTAACAGCGAATATTCTACTCGATTCCAATTCCCTGTTGGCCAATGAAGCAGAGAAAGAGAAGAAAGTACAGGAGAAGCCGATAGTGACCAGTCTGACTATATCTAACGTGACGGCGAGCTGGCAGGCCGACTCCGTCGTCGACACCCTGAGGAACATCACGTTGAAGGCTGCACCTGGAGAGTTTGTTGGCGTTGCAGGACCAGTTGGCTCTGGCAAGGTTAGACTTATAAAAGCTATAATAGATTTCCGTTTTGTATCGAAATACGAAACTGTGTTTTTTTTTTAATAGTAAACTTTTCTGGCGCGCTACAGGCTCTGTCAAGATAAAAAACAAATTAAATTGAAAAAAGTAATAAGCTTAAACTTTTTCTTGCATCAACAGTCGTCTCTCCTACAACTGATCCTGGGTGAGCTGACTCCTAAAGATGGAACGTTGTTTCTGGGCGGAGCGCGAGTGTCGTACGCTAGTCAGGAGCCCTGGCTGTTCGTCGCCACTGTTCGAGAGAATATCCTGTTTGGCCTGCCATATGACCGCATTAGGTACAAGAAGGTGCGTATTTTGACTACCACTAAGTCTATGCAGTATTGAAGTAGCTTTGGTAAAAGAAGAGATAAAAATGTATAGTCAGGAAAACGGACTGGCTATTCGGGACGAGTTTTATTAATACCTAAATAAAACTCAATTCTAGAAGAACATAAAAGAAGAAGGCAGTGGGCGACAAAAAAGAGATAAAAGATGGAAGGCCTCATCTATTAAATAAAAATATAAATAAACATATGCACGTCTAAGCCTTGTCATTTTAAATAATCTTCGACCTTTCGCAATAGGTGATAAGAGCGTGTGCCCTTGTGAGGGACTTCGAACTGTTGCCTCATGGTGACTCGACTCTCGTGGGTGAGAGGGGCATCAGTCTCAGCGGTGGACAGCGAGCGAGGATTGGACTCGCCCGCGCCTGTTACAGACAAGTAAGTCATAGTCCACTTCAGTTGTTTTAAAAATGTACAATATTCGCCTATTAGCTTATAGTAGAAACATTCATCCAAAACCACATCAAAACTTTCAGATAATTTTGAAATGACTACTAAGGATTTTAAAAACGATCATATAACTGGTATAAGGTCTTCGAGAACCGGTAATATATAATCAGGTTTATCAAATTGATTGATTGATTTTTCGCAGGCTGACATCTATCTCCTGGACGATCCACTCTCAGCTGTGGACACTCACGTGGGCAAGCACATGGTCTCCGAGTGCGTGATGGGTCTTCTGGCGAAGTCTACTCGGATCGTGGTGACGCACCAGCTGCACCACCTCAAGGGCGCTGACAAAGTCGTCATATTACGACATGTAAGTACATAATATAATATTGACCTATTTTGTCACTATAATATATGTATAGCAGTTTTCCAAAGTGACGTATGAATGTGAAACGAAGTTCATCCTACTATTCTATAAAATAATCACAGGATATTTTTTTAACACACCGTTGGGTCCCCACTATTTGATACATGGTATCATGTTATATACACAGTTATTTTCCAAAGTTAGCTCATATCATAATACCATCCTAAATAACCATTTCATTTGACAGGGTGTAGTAGAAATTCAAGGATCGTTCGACGAAGTATCCCGTACGCCGCTATTTTCTGAACTCTTACAAGACGAAGAAGAAGAAGAAGCGCCTGCAGGCGAGCATATGAAGTTCCAACGCAGCATCTCTGTCATGGTGAGTGTCATAAACATTTGGATAAACATCTAACTATAAAGATTCGTAAAACACAGCATTGTCCAGCATACCAAATAGGTGAAAAAAAGTGGTTATTTACAGAAATAATGTTTTAACAAAATATATTATTACCTCTGCTAAACTGCATAGCAGTTTGTTGGCAGACGTAGCTCCTTTTTTAAACATTTATTACATCAATTACACTTTTTCACATATAGGTATGCTAAACTATCTACGTCACACACGCACACATTACGAGTGTCTAGAGTCTAGACGTATAGTGCACACGACATGCGAAGCAATGAGGGATATAAAATATTATTTTTTATTTTCAGTCACATGCAAGCAGCGTAGGGAAAGGGGAAGGTATTGAAGATTCAATAGAACAAGTGGAAGTTGAGGAGATCACAGGAACAGGTATATAAATGACGTCTATATGATATACCTTTAATTTACTAAAAAACTTCACCTTAAATAATGACTATCTATTGAAAAACCGAATGGTGATCTTGGTGAAGAAATGGGTGAAGTAAGTATACGGCTGGATTGCTTAAGTATTTTACCTTATTTTTGTGTTGGCGCTTCAGTTTTTTTTACGGTGTGGCCTCCCTTTTATACTCCGACGAAATATGTTTTTAGTTCTGATTAACGTAGGTGATAATCTGAAAAAAAGGCAGACGTTTAAAGGCAATGAATAGGTGCAACATTATTTATACGGTTATCAATACAAACATGATTGAGTGGTCCAAAGACTTCTCAAAGACTTCCAGGTCTTTACCAATTTATAAATTCCAATAGTTTAATAACTATGATGTGGGGAACAGCCTGCACTGTATTTTGGTTTTAAATTAGTTGTAATATTCTGTTAATTTGTTTCAGGTCGTGTCCCAGGTGCAGTGTACACCAAATACTTCGGTGTTGGAAGCGGCTGGTTCTTACTTAGCTCTACAGTATTTGCTATCATCCTCGCTCAAGTCATCACGTCCATCAGTGACCTGTGGCTGACACGCTGGTAATTTAACTTTCAAAGTGTTTAGTTGGATTTGTATTGTAATCTTATAATCAGCATGCTGTACCCATTTCTCTTTATTTCTTATCTTTGCATATCATCTCTGTTTCTAATTTCAGGATGAACGACGTAGAAGCACAATACGTAGGAAATGAACCTCTTTTCAGCCATTCAAACGTTACCATTAGTAATACAACTGACATACCGTTGAATATTACGGAGTATACGGTAACCGAGGACCCTCTGACCACAACTATAGCTGCTATCACTTCAGCAGTTAAGTTTAATGAAACGGCTGACGTCTTGTCGAATAACGGCACTGTGGCTGACATTGTAACAGTGGCCCCGGCTAAACTTGATGATCTTTTCTACATCTACATATGGGCAGCTGCCATTTTTGGATGTATTGTTATCACTTCTTCAAGGTTTGTACACTTTATTTTTTACCTCGCTGCAGTCACTAATTCTAATCTAGCAAAATTCAGCTGAGGTCATTTCTTTATTAATATTTGGTCTATTTCAGAGCCATGTTATTCCTGTGGGTGTGCATGCGCAGCTCGATCAAGCTTCACAACCAGATGTTCAGCAACATCCTGAGCGCTACAATGCGGTTCTTCGACACCAACCCCTCTGGCCGCATCCTTAATAGATTCTCTAAGGACATGGGCGTCGTCGACGAAATACTGCCGAGAATGTACTTGGACACTATTCAGGTATACTTACAAAAGCCTATATTACCCTTACGTCTCCTAACCATTATTTTGCAAGAAGCCTTCTCCAATCATTATCCTAGTAAAAACGGTTAAGTATCCAGGAAGTTAGAAGAATGACTGGTTAAATTATAACCTGTGGTTCGAATTCACGGGGCAACGGTTGCGACGTTGACTAGGCCAACCATTATTACACTAGACGATTGTGAAATTCTCGTTGAAAAACCAAACCACACAACTGTCATGTCCCCCGTATTAATAAAAATAAGAATCTAGTATTGAATATATAAAACTCTTGTTATACAGATTTGCATGGTGATGATGGGTATTCTTGTGATGGTGGCCATCGTGAGCCCCTACATGCTGTTGACGACCGGTGTCTGCGCTATTTTCATGTATGGCTTGACCGTCGTCTACCTCAGCACAGCGCAGGCTATCAAAAGGTTTGTTTATTTAAATACTTTTAAAACTTACAATGTCCAAAAAGCAAGGTTTTCGCAATAAGTAATGCTACTTGTAATGATTTTTTGGACAGAGTGGAGGGCGTGTCCCGCAGTCCAGTGTTCTCGCACGTGACGGCGACCATGTCAGGTCTGAGCACGGTGCGCGCGTGTCAGGCGGAGGAGCTGCTGAAGATACAGTTTGACGACAAGCAAGACGTGCACACAGCTGCATGGTAAGTGGAGAAACCTTTTCCCAATTTCGTTCAGTAAAACTATTCATTTGACCAAAGAATGTTTATGGTTCTGAATCGAGCGGCGGTTTAACAAGAGGTTTAACGAGGCTGAGTGAACTCTTCATCAAAATAATAATATTTTGATGAAGAGTTCACTCAGCCTCGTAGAATATTCATGAAAATCTTTCGTCTACAGGTATTTAACTCTGGTCACCAACACTGCCTTTTCCATCTGGTTAAGTCTCATCTGCAGTATGTACGTCATCGTGGTCGCTTACACTTTCCTACTCTTGGATGATGGTAAGAAAGGATTTATTGAATACTGATGAAAATTTGAAGTATGTTTCAAAATGAGAGAATGCCTTTGATTGTTGGAGGACATTACACAGTTCCAAGGATTTAACAGTATTCCATTTAACCCAAAATATTCTCAATACAGGTAACACCCAGTCTGGTAACGTCGGCCTGGCTATCAGTCAGGGTCTGATTCTGGTAAACATGGTCCAATACGGAGTGAAGCAGGCAACAGAAGTCATCTCACAGATGACGTGCGTAGAGCGAGTGATTCAGTTCACGTCGCTGCCACAGGAGGAGACGGCCGGACCGAGCCCGCCCGCGGACTGGCCGCAGAAAGCCCGAGTCGTATTCAAAGACCTCACTCTCAGATATGACAAGGATGCCGATCCCGTACTTAAAAGACTGAACATTGAAATCGAAAGTGGATGGAAAGTGAGTATAAACTTAGTTACAATAAATAAACCTTTCTTTTTTCGTCAAAAATTTGATTTGGCTATTGAGTCCAGAACCTGCAAGTCTTTCATGTAGAATACCTAACCTTCAAGTGCTCTTCTATCAGATAAAATATATTATTATCTCTAGTTAAAAAAAACCTCTTTCACCTCAGGTTGGAGTAGTTGGTCGCACTGGAGCTGGTAAATCTTCCCTGATATCTGCTCTCTTCCGTCTGGCGCCGATCGAAGGCAATGTCTTCATCGACAAAGTCGAGACTGGAAAAATTGCTCTGAAAGTATGTATCGTGTCTGTGTAGTGATAAGAAAGTTAGACCCTGTTGTCTCATTCAAATACAAAAAAAATGATACTTTCTAAAATCCTGAATCTATTTTGCAGGAATTACGTTCGAAGATAGCCATCATTCCACAAGAACCAGTGCTGTTCTCTGCCAGTTTACGCTACAATATGGATCCCTTCGACAAATACTCCGATATTCAGATTTGGGAAGCTCTGGAACAGGTAACTTAAAAGTTCTCAATACCAGAAGTCAAAGAAGACTTGGTGTAATGTATGTTGAAGTTGTTTCGGCTGTTCCATTCAATAATTTCACAATGGTCGTTGCGTGCAGGTGGAGCTAAAGGACAGTATAACCGCGCTGTCGTCGGCGGTGGCGTCGGGCGGCTCCAACTTCAGCGCGGGTCAGCGCCAGCTGCTGTGTCTGGCGCGCGCCGCCCTCGCACGGAACAAGCTGCTCGTGCTCGACGAGGCTACTGCCAACGTTGACCCTACGTAAGGCCATTATATTTAAAGAAAAATTGTTACTTGAACAGGTTTAAACGGAAGATGACAGTGACTTCTTTGGTCAGTTTGTGAACAGGATAAAAGTGAGTTTCATGCGTCTAAAATTCTGGCGAGCTCGTCCGAACGTTCTGGCCTACATTCATGGCACGTAGAGCACGTCATATCTTGAATTATTGGTAGCATTGTGCTTTTTCTTGCACTTGCGCTGAATTTTCCAAGATTGTGAATTTACCTGCAGTATTTATAAAAGAAAAATACCTTTACAGCACGGACGCTATGATCCAGAAGTCTATTCGCCGACACTTCGCGGACTGCACGGTGATCACCGTCGCGCACAGATTGCATACCGTCGCAGACTCCGACAGAGTTGTGGTACGTAAATTAAATTACTTAGTTAATGCTATAGTTTGGTCGCTTAGCAATGTTTTTATGGGCATATGCCTAGTTAGTGTAAGTACAGTTTGTACTCTTTTATACGTAACCTAAGGTTTCATGCTCCCGGAGCCACTATATTCAGGGGGGCACTACAAACTGTTCGCGCAAATACGTCTCAGAATGCTACGGTGGTGAACTTTCCGATGGTATGCTAGATGGGCATTCCAAAAGTTACACCTTGCATGACTATACCTTACCAGCTGCAAGTCGCTTTAATTCTCTTTCGCATATATTCCAGGTAATGGAAGCAGGCCAGATAATAGAATGCGGTCACCCACACGAGCTACTTCAAGATGTGGAGGGTCCCTTCACGAAGATGGTGAAACAACTGGGACCAGCCTCCGAACAAAGTCTCCGAGATCTAGCGAGCAGAGCTTACTCCGAGCATAACATAAAGAACGCGATGAAACCTTAGACTGACTTAGACTTAATATATCGATATATTTGTTTCAAGTACGTAGACGTTGTAAAATCATGCTAATGATGGAACGTCACTTTAAAAGTCTGATGAATGAAGCCAGGGGGTCTACTCCGAAGTGCAAAGTGCGAATGTTCGGATCGGACCGACACATGGCCGAACCGAATATTATTGAAAAATGCGGAAAAAGTTCGGATCGGCTCAGTTGGGTCGGGGCCATAGTCAATATTCGAAAGAGTGTAGGAGTGTAGGATCGGGACCGACCGAACCAAATAGTAACTTCGTTGCAGTAAACGGCCTAACATTCGGCCGATACTACTTCGGAGTAGACCCCAGGCGCTTTAAAATCAAAATTAGGGGCGTTTGTGAGCAGGCGGAAACATATAAATAATAAAAATAATAATGTTCCTACAGGTTTGGGAAACTGAGATAAGGGTTTTACTGCTGTACCTACTCCCTTAAGAAATAGTAATTTTATGATTAATTTAAGTAGGTACACTACATGTAAATAATTGATGTAGTATAATTAGTATTGTACAGTCTTCCAATTAATTTTACGGTTATAAACCTTTTACGTTTTAAAAGAACATAAACTCATTCAAAGTGCCTAGGTTGTATGAACTTGTGTAGCTTTAAAGAATGAGGTAATAATTTAGGTCTTTGAATGCCAAAGTTAGATTTGTCATGTATCTACTTAATAACATTAACATTATATAAGTAGTTGGTAGGAATATTTAAGTGTTTAATAAATTATTAAGTAATAAAACAAAAATATACAAGAATCGCATTTATTTTATTTGATCTCTGTGATTTGGTAACTTATCCGTAGGTACATTACGTACCTTTTCCAAATTATGTTTTCATTACTTTTTATACATAAATACTAATAATATTAAAAACGCAATAAATTAAAAAATATTGTTGAACAAATCTGATTTACTTCATAACCCCCCGTACCCGAGAACAACAACAGTAACACATTTTCTTACCTATGCTGAAACCTTTTAGTACAGTTTAATAAGGCTGTTGCGTAAACATTATGCGGGTTCCGTATCTTCATTGAGGGTCTAACAGCCGAACACAATATCCTATTGACAGATCGCTACTGTTGGTAATTAGTACAAATTATAACTGTCAGTATTATAATCATACAGATCGCTACTGATATAGATTATTGGGACGTTAAAACCAGTGATAGATAGGATTTTCTACCTCCAGTATGTCAAAACTGTTTATAGAGAAGTACGAGTAATTGGGTTTTGCCGTTAGAGAGCAGAGGCCATCTGCATGTCTCTCTCCCGGCGGCGCGGCGGCGCCGGCGGCGTGTCGGATTGCCGCCCAATCTGACTATGAGAGTGTGATTTGAGTAGAGAGAGTGCACCTGAAACACAGGTTTGAATAAACCTACATCAGGCAGGTCGCTATTGAATCTAGTAGGCTTTTAACCAATATATATAAGTTATACACTAGATTTATTTTAGGCATAGTTTAAAATTTTCCTCATAATATTAATATGTAATTTTGTAATGATGTAACTTCTATGTAATTTATACTTATGTGAACTTATGAATAAAAATTATTATTATTATTTCCTTTATTTAAAATTAAACATATAAATTATATTTTTAAATATTTGCATATAAAAATTATAAAAACATTTAAAAATATAAAAAATAGTAGCCCACCGGTATCGGGAACAGGGTCCAAGCTACCGGCGGTCAGGGCTCTAGAGAGAGGAACCTCCTGACAATACTTATTATTATTATTATTACCTGTTTTTGCGTTAGTGCGCACACACGTGATCACTATCGCATTATTATGTACAATAAACTTAAATCAAATCTAAATCGTTTATTTGCATAAAACGTGGTATGTACAAAATATGATAAGTATATAAAATTGTAGTGTAAAGAAACATTCCGTCATGTAATGACGGCATGCAATTATTTTATACATGAAGTAGGTGTGTAGTAACAACTTATAGTAATACTTACTAATAACTGGGAAAGTGACCGATATCGACCGGATATCTTTATTTAGCCCAAAACATGTATTGTTATCAGTTGCTTAAATCCAAATAAGTATATATTGGTGCTATAATTAGAGTATGTCATATAAAAAGTACCTCAGTTAAAATAAAGATATTTTATTATTCGAATTTATTTGGGTACAGTCAACAGCAAAAGTAGATGATCAAAATTGAAATTGAATTGAAAACTGATTACGAACAAAAGGCAGCTGTACTAGTAGTAAATGTTTGGTATAATTTAATTTACAATCACATACTTTTGAATCACTTCGAACCCCGTTCATTAGTGTTCTTTACTAACATTGTTTACTAACTTTTTAGAATTATGTATCCTGCTTATGCGTATGAAGTTTCATTAAAATCGGTTCATGCATTTCGAAAAACAAGGACTTGAAAGTTTGTTTGAAATGCCGTACGTTGTAAACCCTCTTAACACTTTTGCGCATTGGTGCTGTCCTAACGGACTGATGACACAGTAATAGCCTCCCGACCGATTTCGGTCACGGTGGCCATCTCAGCGGAGATTAGCGAGGTATAGTAACCGGCATGAGTCGTGAGCACAAACTGACACCTGCGCAGTAGTGCATTTTTCGGTCTCTTTGGCGGAATGAAGAAGGCGGGGGGCACCGAGGCTGCACGCGATTGGTTCGTCTGTCGATGCTCGTCGTCTATTGGACTCTCACATGTCATTCGGCTACTGTACACTTTCGTGCACTTTTAATGACTTACGTTTTTAATTTTGACATAGTTTATTTTTGTTAATTCGTATTTGTTAAGTCAAAGTAACGGTTAAATTGGTTTCTTCACTATTTTAGCAGTTACTTGAATGAAGAAAACATTTTCTGTACTATCAGTAAAGGTCAAGTAAAAGTTAATACTTTGACTGATTGTGTTGATGAAGAAACTGGCCGTAAGTCACAAAGGCCTACAACATTACTGTATCAAAGTAAAATTTCAAGTACCACTAATATTTTAATTATATTGTATTGTAATTTGAGCAAAAGCGGTACTTACTAAATAAATTTGGCCGAAAGTGTACAATGCGCGAGCTTACCCCCACTACTGCCCATCTGTGCTCACGACTCGTGCCGGTCATTATACACAGGAGATATTATAGTGCACAAGTGTGTGCGAAAACACAGATGCACCTCTGTTCCTTTACTCTCATAGTCCGATGGGACGGCATTTCGACACGACTGGGGAGAGATCAGGCGTAGTACAGACGCCAGCACATCAAGTTACTACAATCTGTCAAATTTCTTTAATAGATTTTCAACTTTATTGCTAAATCATTAGGTTCAAGGTTGATTGGGAAAATTTGACAGTTTCGGGTAGCTTCACCTGCTGGCGTCCGTACCAAAGGCTTTACTTACGTGCTTTCCGAGGCACGGGGGTATTAAACCGCGAACTTCGAAACTCCGGGCTGTTACTAAGAAATTCCTAATGGAAAACCCAATAACACTTTGTCCGACCTGGGAATCGAACCCAGGACCCTACGCTCAGCAATCGCGCTTCCAAACACGAGACTAACGGGACAGTCAACGATGACACAGTACGGTATAGTTGCGTCTTTTACGTGAAACTACACCAGCAAGGCATTTCAAACGACTTGGGTAAAAACTAATCAAACACAGCTACTTTTAGTACGTATAAACAAGATAATGTCAGTATTTTATACTGCTTAAAATATGGCATGCAACTATCGGTATTTTTAAGCTTAAATATCGCGCGTATCCATTTTTTTTAGCCTTAAAAGCTGCTTTCTTTTTCGGTTGAGTTACCCCAAAATATTGTTCAGTATCAAGATGGAAATATAGAAAGGAAGCCTGTGTCCCAGTCTGCGTAGTTTCGCTAACTAATTTAATTTGACCCTGTATGTAGCTACACATATGTACAGTCACGAGCATAAATATATTACTATGGAGATCAGCAATAATATCTGATATAATGATTCATTCATTCATATCTGTTTTCAAGACATGTATGTGATCAACTGTGGAATGCATATAGAAGTAGCGGCCTTAATGTGTGATATCGAAGAAACACCAAAACTATCTGACGAGGCAAGCGAGGTAAGTACTTTCGAGTTAGCCGAGTACCAAATATAGGACGTGGCAGAATGGAAGGGGTGCCCTTCCATGCCGTCCGGTTTCTGCGAACGTGACCTTTGGGGAAAGTCTCACTTATTAATTATTTTTGTATGAAGACCTGTGTATAAAAAAGTATGGTGGAGTTGGGTTTTTTAAAGCTAAATTACATAATATATAACAAATCCGATGTCTTTCTTAAAATAAATACTTAGTTAAAAACCCGGTCAAGTGCGTATCGGGCCACGCGCAGTGTAGGGTTCCGTAGTTTTTATAACAGCCAAGTGCGTGCCAAGATTTGGATAGGACTTGTCATAGCCGGTGTTTTGAATCTATATACAGGACACAGAGCTACACTACTCACTTGTCACAAAAAATAAAATTGAGGAATTCTATGGAGTTGTTCGAAATTTTCGAGTCAAATACAATTGGTCGACTATTACTCGTAAACTTGTAAAGCCCACTTAAGTGTGATAGTTTTCCTTTAAACTTCGTTATATATTGGTACTACTGCCGCGACATTTAAATTTCTAACTACGGAACCCTAAAAAAGCTATATCACAGGATTCACAGGGGACAAGGCCGTAAGTTTAAAACGAGTCAGTGCATTTGTATGTAAGCCAATGTCTGTTGAAAAAAGCTAATTGGTAATAAAAGGGTACATGAAAAAGTTGGTTAGAAGAAAGTAACTGTAGGTGTGAGTGTACTTTATATTGCGGAATATGGCTTAATAAAAAAAAAAAATGCAATGATGGGTAGAGTATGTGACTCTTGACTCTAGACAACGTCGGTCGGTTATCTATGAATGATTTTTATAAAAATGACACCGACGTTTATTGATATTACGAGTAATTACCATAGAATATGCCTATGGTTGTAATAACGGATATGAATATTTGAAGAACCGTTTATTTACGTTATAAAAATAAATATTTATTTGTAATATAATATTTGCTTCGGGCAATCATTGGGCGGAGCTGCTATCAGAATAATAAAATAACATGCATGCATGTGCATAGCATGCATATATACATGCCTACTTAAGTATGTACGTAACAATATATGTTTCGCGAGCATCTTCTCCCTTCATTCAATTGTGTACAGCCGATCCATTCTGTAAAAATATCACCGTGAAAAGTTAGGTGAAGTGAGCTTAGAGTGAGCTGTCAATGGTGTCAATCCCTAGCATTCGTTGGAATGACAGCAGTGCAATTCTGTAACCATCTCACCGTGAAAACTTAGGTGAAGTGAGCGTGGAGTGAGCTGTCATTCCAACTAATGTTAGGGATTGACACAATTGACAGCTCACTTCACCTAACTTTTCACGGTGAGATTTTTACAGAATCGATCGGCAGCTCACTCCACGCTCACTTCACCTAAGTTTTCACGGTGAGATGGTTACAGAATCGCACTGCAGTAATCATGACTTACATACTTGTCTACCTACTTGGAAATAAAATAATGAAATATCATTTATTGTGTTAAATTACATATTATATTTTTATAACAGTAAGTATATTCTTTATTTATACTACGATACCTATCTAAGAAAGGCAAATAAATGGTATAACCATTACTTTTTAAATAAAAAATACGCTCGCACCAAGGTCTTCACACAGAGGTTCCGTAATTACCATATTAGATATGTTAGATTTCACGCATATATGTATTCCGGCCGAGTCCCAGCAGTGGGACTTATCCGTGAAATGTAGGCACACCCAAATTTCGCCAGTAGACAATAGTCATAGGGAGCGAGCTTTTGCCATAAAGCAGCTGGTGTATTCTGTAAAAATCTCACCGTGAAAACTTAGGGGAAGTGAGCTTCAAGTGAGTTGCCATTCCACCTGCCGATCGATTCTGTAAAAATCTCACCGTGAAAAGTTAGGTGAAGTGAGCTTAGAGTGAGCTGTCATATAGTGTAAATCCCTAGCATTAGTTGGAATGACAGCTCACTCTACGCTCACTTCACCTAAGTTTTCACGATGAGATGGTTACAGAATCGCTCTGCTGATACTAGGGTTTGACACTATTGACAGCTCACATCATGCTCACTTCACCTAAGTTTTCACGGAGAGATTTTTACAGAATAGCATTGCAGGTGGACCTACTAGTCGACTCTGGGTTGCTACTGAGAAATACCTTTTGAAAAACACAATACGTAAGTCAATGAATAACACGCCGCCCGACCTTGGGATCGAATCCAGAAACCCCCTCGCTCAGCGATTGCGGTTGCAACCACAAGAGAAATTGGTACTGATAAATTTGCATTTGATTCGATATTCTTAAGAAATGAAATTATATCTATTTATTGTCCAGACAAATATACAATTTTCACTAAATGCATACATAGATTACATAATAACAAACATACAATAAATGTTACACATTCACATTACATACCTAATTCGCACCATAAGAATAGGAAATAGGAAAAAAGGTGTGATTCCTTATAAATCGTTGGTATGATATTTGTTGCATCACTGCCGAGTTCAGATTTCCACTACAATTGCATGACCCTAAAAATCTGGCAGTAACGATGACTCAACGAAATCACAGCGAGTGGAATCCACAAGTGTGATAAGACGAGTTGCTGTTCGCAATAGTATAAAAGTATATATATACTTTGTAAACTTAGAGAGGTGTAGCGGAGTGTTGAACCTACTGTATGTCAGTGCGATATCGTGGCTCCGTCCTTTAGTACGTGGACGCGAATTTACATAGATACGGTGTGCGAAATCGTAATCATCGATGTACCAAGTTTAAATTGATATAACCAGCTAAAAAATTTAGCTGGTATTCTGACATTATTTTTGAGAAACCCAACGACAGTATAAGCGACGCTCAAATTCATAATTAGTTTTAAAGTGCGTGTGTTATTGTAAAATTTGAACCAAATTCCTTGCACTTGAATAATAATTAACTCGGAAAGTAAAAGTGCAATCATTAAGTGCATCGTTTATACAGTAAGTATTGATTGATAATATAATTATGTTATTGTCCCAGATTCAAGTAGTAATCATGGATAGCTCTCTGTATATTATCAGACTCTATTAAGGATATATTTTCAGAAACCCACATAGTACTTCTCACGACCTTAAAACGTACCTAAGTAGGTAACTAATACGAGACATATAATACAGTATCAATTTGGCTAGCCTTTTGCCAACTATGTTCTGTCGGGTTCCAGTCTTACCGGATCAAGCAAAATGCCATTATTTTACATGGAGCGACTGCCTATCTGACGTCCATAACGTATTCACGGGTAACGATACCCCTTGGAAAGACTGGTTTGCAGACTTAAAACATAGACTATCCTCATCTAATATATTTCCAGAACTCAATTGAATAGAGAAACAGAAGGTCTGCTTTTCTGGAACTGGAAATATTCTCTTCGATCGAGATTCTCTTTCAATACAATTAATTCCAGTTTGACTCCAATCTTTTGAGTTTACTTTTAAGTAAAGTGCAAGTGTCTGCTGGCTATTTGCAATGCGGTTCTTTCCTCTCCTTTGTTGTTAAATGATAACAGCTGAGTTCGCTCTCTATGTATGTATGCAAATAATTGTAAGTATGAAGTGGAGTGCGTGTGACGAACCTAAAGAAAGAAAAAGTATTTATTGAGACTCGCACAGGAATATCACAAACTAAACTAAAATAAAATGAAAATAAAAAACAGAAGACTTACTGTTTTTACTATCATTTTATTTATTTTTTTATACAGGACTCTGTATGAGGCCAAAATCTCAGCATGTTGCTGCGACATTTAAAAAAAAAATGTCGCAGCGCTGGTAATGTTGGTGGTTTCATAGGAAAACTCAGTCAATTAATAAAACTTTATAGCTTCACGATAAGGAATAACGTTAAAGAACCACAAGAGATTGAAAGTTTTCGTATGGCTAATTCACTTCGTAAATAAAAATTACAGAACTCTCTGACAAAAAAAAACCAAATAAGTATACCTAACTTTTCACCAAAATGTATTGAAACAGGGATAACTAAACGATATGGGTTTTTTTTACTAGCCTACGCTATCCCACTCCTGGGCAAAGGCCGCCCTCCACTCTTTCCATCTTCCGCGAGACCGCGTGTCCCCCTTCCAGTTTTGACGGAACCTATCCAGCTCGTCCCGCCATATAAGTGAGAAGGTTTTATTTAGCTTTATTAATTAAATATTATAAAACGCATTTTTCTCGAAACTGATGCAAGTACATTTAGTGCATTTACTGTTATGCGCCAGTATAAAGGCAAGGTCAAGATAAAATAATAAAAAGTTACTGATTAAAAAAAAAAACGAGACTGAACTGTGAGTTTTGTTACCATCAATTTAAAAACATCTTAATCGATCCAGAAAATACCACGATACCACTCATTATCTCGCGTTGCATAGCCTTGCGTAGCATAACCTCACGTAGCATACTTTAGCGTAGCACAGCCTCGCGTAACATTGCCTTGCGTAGCATAGCCTAGCTACGGCGTAGTCCATAGCAATAATAAACCATTTTACAAAAAATAGAAAAGTGAAATTTTCAACCGAAAAAAATTGCGTAAAAATTGCAAAGGCACTAAACACGACCGGGGCGACGGTATCAACAATATAACACAAACTTTATGGCATTTTACCAAATAATCTCAGATTAAGTTTAATGTTGTTAAATACTAAAAGAGAGTGTTATAGTTGTTATTATTTTAATTTCGTATGTTTAACATACGTAATGTAGGATACGTGGTTTCAATTTATGTGATAACTCAATTGCCACACTGTATAAGTATGGATGACAATGACTGTGATGTACTTAGCCTCTCATAAAATAGTTTGGCCTAGAGTCTAGACTAAACTAAATAGGCCAAATACACTTCGGACGAAAATCTTGTTTAGCAACATAATGTTAAATTCAATGCCAGTCCGCGTCCGATTTCCTATCGAAACTTTATATTCCTATCTGTACGTAGATTGATTGATTCACTATAATTATCAGAAGTTTAATCTGAAATATATTTGTTTTGGTCTGTTTATCGGTGTCAATCGAGATTTGCGGACAGCTAACACGTTTTCGATTCACTTTATCGATATTGTTGATAGTAAATATAGATATTTATATCATAGAGGTTACAATATGGTATAGAGAAAAGTAATCCTTCTAATACTTTCACATTTCTCGTGGTGTTACTAACATTTATATTTACCACTTTTTTATTTATAGTTAAGCCAGCTGTGGTGTGGTGGCTGTATTGGGTGTGGCTTGTGGATAGCATCGTCAATGCATACTCGGTGTGAATGTGAAAAGCTCTAAGAAAAAGGTAGAAAAATCTACATCACGCCATGGAGTCCAGGGTGATATTAACGGAGAAGAATCCTCATGACAAAGCCAACCCAATCTCCAAACTGTTTTTAACGTAAGTACTTCTAACTACTGGAGAAGGAACTTGAGGAAGGCCTTCCAATGCTACGTCTTCCGGTACGCGGTCGCCACTCCAGAACCGATGGCCAAATGGACCGACGACCTTGTGAATGCCGCAGGAACCCGTTGGATGCGAGAAGAACAAAAGCAGTCAAAGTGCAGGTGCTTGGGGTGGCCTATGTCCAGCAGTGGACGTCTTTCAGCTGAAATGATGATGATGAAATTGACTACCAACTTAAATAGTTCGTATATCGAATTCATAACTGTAATTTTTTGACAGTTGTATGAAATGGCTATAGCACGACAAAGTTTGCGTGTGTCAATTTGTACTCAATTAATTTCCCCGACTGTGGTACCCGGGCATCAATAAAACTCATCGAGCTCTAAAAACAGACGGTGACGGAGACAGAGGTCAACTTTTTTACTATAAAATAAAATGACCCATGGTGGAAGGACCCTTACGCGTAACCTGTACAATGGATTCAGTATACGTGCTTCTGAAACCCCTGCGTTAAAATTTTACTTCGGCTATTGAAAATAAAAATACTGTTCCATACATTTTGACCTTACCATATTTAGCCTAGAAAATTTTCGTCAGTTATAAAAAAAAAACGGTGTTTCATAGAAAAGTGCAATACGCGTAGGTATTGCACTTTTCTCTAAACAACTGTTTTTTTCAAATAGGGTCTATAGGTAATCATGTGCTGAATTCATGATTTCAATATGCGCATCGATGCCCCACCCTGCCACCCTGTATTTATGGCCGGGTTCTGTACTCGTAGTTTTCTAGCTATCTACCAAGCATAATAGTCAACAAAAGAGTTTTTTATACAGGCAGGAGGAAATAAACATCTTTGCATTACAGAATACAATCTACTTATTCATTATTACGTACGCGATAACTTTTAAAGGCCCATTTACATGAATATAGTCAATGTAGTAAGGGAGCTCAGTCAGAGACGAGCGGCCACTCTAGTTTACGACGACGTCCTTGTTCCGTCTGCATGCTCCCTAATGCGAGCATTACACAGCTGTGAGTGCTGTGACTAAAATCGCCAGTTCCAAAGTAGGTTTGCGCACGTGGTGTGCGGCGACAGGTCGCATGCGACGGGTGACTATAATCGACCGTGAAAATGGTCAGTCGTAGGCGATCGCCCGCCGCATAAAGGTCGACAATTTGATGCAAAATGAACTTAGTCACCTGCGATTTTTATCGACCAGTGTAAATGGGGTGGCGATCCGGCTCGCGAGGCGAATTGGTAAGCGACCAGCGCGCGGCACGGCGAAAACCAACTTAATGTATAATTTTTTTGTGTTTGTTTTCGTTTTATGCATCATGTTTGCCGCAAATAAACGTTTTTCTTTCTTTCAAAATCCTCCATTACTTAGATACCTAGGTATCTCTGCTGTTGACTGACAAACAAACTTATCAAAGATAAACGATGATTTATTTACAAACATATCATGCTGTATTCTCTATATAAGTATATTTTTTTTTTTTTTTTTTGTGGATGGGAAATCATCAAATGACCCCTCCCGCTCTGGGTGGAGCGGAAGGGAGTGTCAGACTTTTACTGACTAAAACCCACCCGTGTTCAGTCCTTAGCCCTTTCTGTTCCAGGGCAGCGGTTAACCTTTCGGAAAATCCCGCCGCCCCGGCAGGCTTCGGCCCTGTGGGGCCCCGTCCTCTGCTGACATCTCTTTGAGGCGCGCGTGGAACACAACGCGCCGTCCGGCACGGGCCTGGTCCTGATCGGACGGTGAGCTACCCATTACTCACCGCCCGCAGGCCCGCGCCTACGGTGGCCGGGAGTCGTCACGCGGCTCCCGACGCCCGGAGCGTCTCCCGCGGCGGCTGAGGCGTGAGGTTCTCTCCCTCAGCCTCCCCGCCACCTCCTTCGCTAGCATGACTGCTTCGCAGAAGGAGGTGACTGCCTCCCACTCCCTCTCGCCCCGGACCATGGCTTGCACCAGGGCCGGACGCGAGAGGTCGCCGCCGTTGCCGATCGCCTCTACGAGGACACGGCGGGGCTCCGCCCAAGCAGGGCAGACCGCCACCGTATGCTCCACCGTGTCCTCTGGGCGATCCTGGCAGTGGTGACACCCGGGCGTCTCCTCCCGCCTGATGATATGCAGGAACCTCCCGAAACATCCGTGTCCGGAGAGGACCTGCGTCAGGCGGTACGTGAGAACGCCGTGACGCCTCTCTAGCCACTCCTCAAAGAGGGGTCTTATCGCTGCTATCGCGGCGTGCCCTGCGCTGGGTTGCGATAGTCGCGCCTTCCATTCCGCCATGAGATCGCGCCGGAGGTCCGTCCGCTCCGCAGCGATTTGCCGCGGGTGCAGAGTTTCCCCCCGGCTTAGTGCCTCCGCGCGCCAATCATGCAGGCGCGCGAGCACTATCGCCTCCAGATCCCATGGCGGCAGTCCGGCAAGGAGGCTTGCTGCCTCGCGCGAGATCGTGCGGTAGCCCCGGATCAGCCTTACGGCTACCACCTTCTGGGGCGCGTTCAGGTAGTGTGCGGCTCGAAGCCGCAGTGAACGCGCCCACACCGGGGCCCCATATAGGGCCATGGACCGCACGATCCCCGCGTAAAGCCTCCGGCAGGAGGCGTTTGGCCCCCTCAGGTTGGGCAGGAGCCGCTTTAAGGCGGCCCCGGCCCGTTCCAGTTTGGGGGCCAAACGTCGGAAATGCTCGACGAAGTTCCACCGGCAGTCGAGGACGAGACCCAGGTATCTCATCGTTGCCTCGACGCCGATGTGAACCCCTCCTACCATCAGTTGGGATCCCGAAGGTGGCCCGTACCGGGGCCCATGAAAGGACATGGCCTCGGACTTGTGCAATGCCACCTCGAGACCCAACCGCCGGATCCTATCCACGACTATCGCAGCCCCGCGTGTCATCGCGTCGGCCGCCGCCTGATACGACCTCCCCTGCGCCAGGACCAGCGTGTCGTCAGCGTAGCAAACTACGCTCATCATCAATCTCTCGCCGGTTCCAGTTCCCGTCGCGACCGGGGTAGATGACGGCTCTGTCCGTCAAATACGCCCCGACTACTCGACGGAGGTAGGTCGGCACCCGGTGATACCGGAGTGCCTCCCCAATGCAACTCCAGGGCAGGGTGTTAAACGCGTTGGCGATGTCGAGTGACACCGCCACGACGACCCCACCCCGGGACACCGCATCCCCCGTCGTGAGGGCTCTAACGCGCATGATGGCGTCCACCGTCGAGCGCCCCTTGCGGAAGCCGAACTGGCTATCCGCAAGATCCGGCCCCGTCCCCACCAGGTGCCCGACAAGGCGGCCCGCAATCACTCTCTCGAAGAGCTTGCCAACCTCGTCGAGCAGCACAATGGGCCGGTATGCGGACGGAGAGTCCGCAGGGCGCCCTGGCTTCTGAATGAGGACCAGCTTCCCCGTCTTCCAACGCAGTGGAAACTGGCCTCTCTCCATGCATGCGCTTAAGAGCGCCTCCAGTCGAGGCCCGAGAGCCGTCGAGGCCAGGACCCAGGCTTTACCCGGCAAGCCGTCGGGTCCTGGTATATAAGTATATTTCTGTATTCTTAATAAGACGATAGTAACTCATATTTATAAAGGCACACCCCTAAAGCAAAGGCTGGCTAAAAGCTTACTTGCAAAATTTGTTAGAATTCCATTCAAGAAAAAACAATTATCGTCGTGACTTGCACAAATTATACTGTCATGGCGTCTTCTTTATGTGGTTTACATGAACTTAGTCACATAATTATGTCAATGATATACTAAAAGCAGTGATTTGTAAAAACCGGAATTTTGTTGTAGCATTACATAACGTAAAGATGAATACGATGAATAGTCTTCACGATAAAAAATATCTACTTCACGGCTAGACCCATACAGGTTAGCAGGCCCCATCGACGCGCAACCTGTTACCATTGTGTTGATACTTTTCACCGGTTATTATTAAAATAAATTAGCTGTTTCATGTGTTTTGAGCGCGTTGGTATTGCACTATTCTATGACACAGCTGTTTTTTTTTTTTGATAAACGACGAAAAATGTCTACATAATCAGCCTATAATGTTCCCACTGCTGGGACACAGGCCTCCTCTCTGTGAGAGAGAGTGGGCCATAATCCACCACGCGGACACAGTGCGGGTTGGTGGATGTCACATGTCTTCGAATTTGTGGTTCTAGGACATGCCGGTTTCCTCACGATGTTTTCTTTCACCGTTTTGAGAGCAGTGGTGATGAAATAATTTACACAAAGTAAAAGTGCCTGTCTGGGTTCGAACTCACGATGTAACGATGTCACGATGAACTCGTAAGACGGATCCATTACCACTGGGCCACCACTGCTCCCCAAAATGTCTACGCTAAGGTAGAATAATGTGCTGAATTCATAGTTACATTTGCGTATCCTGTATACTTAATTATAAACGAGTGTGCATTTACCTGCTTGCTGCGACAAGTGTAACTACACTTGCTTTTTATAACTCTGTTCTCTTAGATGTACCAATAAAGTAGTTATATTTTCCAGATGGAGTTTCAGCCTATTCCGCAAAGGATTCAAGCAAGGCCTGACGATGAGCGACTTGTGGCAAGCTCGCAGTGGAGACGCGTCCGGCCGCCTCGGAGACCGCCTTGAGCAAGCCTGGGAGACAGAACAGGAAAATGCAAAGACACACGGCACTAAGCCTTCATTCACGAAGGCGATAGTCAGATCCTTTTGGTTAGAATACCTGATGTGCGGTCTTGTGGTAGGCCTGCTTATGATCGTTATTTGGTAAGCACAGATTTACATTAGGAAACAGTCTGGCACCTTCTCTTAAGCCGTGATTAACCATTCCATTGTTTTTCCAGGCCCCTTATCCCTTTCACTTTAGCCTTATTCATAGAATATTTTTCTAAAGAGAAGACTCCAGAAAGCTACCGCGACGCCCACATTTACAACTGCTTGATGAACTTGCTGAGTGCTCTGTCAGCTCTTATGCTGAACCATACGAACCTGTCCCAGGGTCGAGTCGGCATGAGAATAAGGATAGCTTGCTGTTCTTTAATGTACAGAAAGGTGAGGAATCCTATTATTAATACGCCGCATTATATCTTTGCAACTGTTAAGTCATAAACATGTCTTCTACCCGGCTATTGGGATACACATTTACCCTATTGGGGAAAGGACAGTTACGTATTTTGACAAATTACCCTGAATAAGCAGGGCTGATAATAACGATTTTCCGAGGCTATTGCCTCGAGCTTACCAACCCTTAATACTGCAGTGTCTCGAAATTAAAGTGTTTCACCTATGTGCGTATTGCCAGCGATTGCTTACGGGACTGTAACGTGGTTGTTCACAATGTGTCTGATAAGGCTTACAGTGAAAACATTAAAAGGGTAATGATGGAGAAATAGGCCTCGCCATCATGCTCGGAGTTTCGTTGGGTGATCGAAGCAGCAACGTTCTGGTTCTGCACACCAGGTACAGGAACAATAAGAGTAACGTAATATTTAATTTTTAGATTCTGAAACTTAACCGCGCTGGTTTAGGCAAGACAGAGCCCGGACAGGTAATCAACTTGATGTCAAATGACGTGAATCGGTTCGATCTAGTGACCATATTCCTCAATTATTTGTGGATAACGCCAATTGTGATACCTGTGGTGTGTTACCTGGTGTGGCAGCATGTCGGCGTCGCCACTCTCGCAGCTCTGCTCGTCGTTGTTGTGCAAACAGTTCTTGTACAAGGTATTAACCATGATACATATATTGATTGATCATTATTTAAAGATAGCAAATCAGGAACTGAATTTAATTGACCCTAATTTGTTTCTAGTATATTTGAGCAACCTTCAAGGAAAGCTCCGCGGTAAAATAGCGCATCGAACAGATCAAAGAGTGAAGGTGATGAGTGAACTGGTTGAAGGAGTACAGGTGATCAAAATGTACGCTTGGGAGAAGCCCTTCGAAAAACTAGTCCACCGGTTGCGAAAGTAAGCATACCCACTTACCCAGAAAAAGCTCAAAGCTGCCTTCGGGAAGCTTATTCTTAGTTTTATGATTTGTGGAGATTACTAATGTGTGCATTATTTCCAGACTAGAAGTCGGCTACATTCTAAGGACATCTTTCGTCAAAGGGTTCTCTACAGCCCTGGGCGTGTTCACCGAGCGATTCATTCTCTTCTCTGCTATCGCTACATTCGTCCTGATTGGCGGCGACATCCGAGCGCAAACTACCTTCTCATTGGTGCAGTACTTTAACCTGATGCAATTGGTGTGCAACATCATGATGCCCATGGGACTTGCGTACTTGGCTGAAACAAAAGTGACCATCAGGCGACTGGAGGTAAGATATGACTTCGTCTGAAATTATTGATGTAATGAAAAAATCTTTGGAATTATTCATATTCGCTTAGCCCAAGTAGTACAGCCATTTTAGAACTCATAACCATTTGCAGACTACTAATGTTAATCATGACTTTTCCCTTCCACCAGGAATTCTTATTGTTAGATGAAAACGAGTCAGAGAAGCTGACATCTAATATCGTACTCGATCCAAAAACCGAGTTGGCTACTGGAACCGAGAATGAGAAGAAAATTCAGGAGAAGCCGAGACTGACGGGTCTGGCTATATCTAACGTAACAGCGAGCTGGCAGACCGATTCCGTCGTGGAAACCTTAAAGAACATCACGTTGAAGGCTGCACCTGGAGAATTTATTGGCGTTGCAGGACCGGTCGGCTCTGGCAAGGTGAGATTCTGTACTGAACGTTGGTTTTGCGGTGTTGTACCGAAATAACAATGATGACAGACTCTTTATCAGTCCGAAATTCGAGAACATTCATAATTATCAAGAAAATATTTGCATTCATGCAGATAACAACCTAAATCTTCTTCAGATAAACTGTTAGGGTTAATGGAGAAGCAAAGGAAACGCTTGTTATAAGGATTTATATAATACGTTTATTATACTTTTATATTTAGATATTGGAAGGTGTGTTTACTAATATTACGTGAGACGTGTGATCAATGATGGCTTTATATATAATGGCTTAGATCACACTTACCTACTTCTTATTTTTATCTATTGTAACCATGGGTAATGTTATATTCCGCTCATCCACCAAAAAGCAAAACTCGTAAGTAATGGAAATATTTACAGGTTTTGTCAAAAAAAAAAAATCCTAATATTTTAGTGTTTCATGTGAAACTTATGTCGTCTGTCTGACTTTATTTATGTATTATTAACGTCTTTTTCTTATTTCATTTTATTCAGTCGTCTCTCCTACAATTTTAGTGTTTCATGTGAAACTTATGTCGTCTGTCTGACTTTATTTATGTATTATTAACGTCTTTTTCTTATTTCATTTTATTCAGTCGTCTCTCCTACAACTGATCCTGGGTGAGCTGATTCCTAAAGATGGAACGTTGTCTCTGGCCGGAGCGCGAGTGTCGTACGCTAGTCAGGAGCCCTGGCTGTTCGTCGCCACTATTCGAGAGAATATCCTGTTTGGCCTGCCCTATGACCGAATCAGATATAAGAAGGTATGTGACACCACAAAATCTATATAAGGCATTAAAAATATAGAGAAAAATCTATCGTCAAGAACACGAATTTGTGGTTTAATTTCCAATACTATTTTTTTTTTCGCGAATTATGCGAACCTCAATATTAGAAGAAAAAGGAGAAACATTTATTTCTGGCCATGATTCACCATCCAAATAAAAACCTGTACTAATTATGCATAAATGCTTCCCCAGGTGATAAGAGCGTGTGCTCTTGTGAGGGACTTCGAACTGCTTCCTCATGGTGACTCGACACTGGTGGGCGAGAGGGGCATCAGTCTCAGCGGTGGGCAGCGTGCCAGGATTGGACTAGCTCGCGCTTGTTACAGACAAGTAAGTCATCAAAATCTGACACAATAGTTCCACATCAGTTTTTTTTTGTCAGAAAATGTTGATTAAAAATGGTAAATTATAATTACTTTTCTTGTTAATACAGGCTATTGAACTACAAAGTCCCAATTATAGAGGTAAAAATCGAACAAATGCATTCTCAGTTATACATAAAGGTTTAACTATATCTAGTAGCAGTATTTCAATCACAAAAGTGTCTGGACCTCATTGCAGTTATCAGTAGTAGACTAGATGAGAGATTTGAACACTATCCAGGCTAGTCAGTATATTATAGGATCTTTGTTTTATGTGGAAAGATGTTGAACACGGAATCCCGAACTTAGAAGCAGTTCCGTTAAGAATACGAGAGCTATATACCTATACCTCTTATAGTGTTTGATAATCGCGTTTCTGTTGTTAATGCAGTGTAAACACATGCCTTTGAATGTGACAATCGTGAGTGTTTAATTGATAAGAGCATGTAAACAGACATTCATGAGTTTATTACCTGCTAATAGTTCGTTGTTTCCTAAAATGGGGCTTTGCGTAATAGGTATGTATAGGTATATTTTTCTTAACACCCTTTTTTTTCAATTCAAGTAATGATATGACTGTATGAGGGATTTGTGAATATTGGCTCAGGACCGAGTTGAGTGGAAAAAGGAAAGGGGGGCTCCCTTTCCTTTTTCCACTCAACTCGGTCCTTTGCCCTGCAGCGGGAGAATAGAAGCTAATTATTTATTTATTTATATAGGTACGTAAACTAACAATCTTCGAAATAAGGAAATAGGTAATATAAAAATTGGAAAAGTTCATCTTAAAATATTCTAGCGGGGTATTCTAAAGGGGTTACCTTTAATAATTTACTTATTCTTTCCCGCAGGCTGATATCTATCTCTTGGACGATCCACTATCAGCTGTAGACACTCACGTGGGCAAGCACATGGTCTCCGAGTGCGTGATGGGTCTTCTGGAGAAATCTACACGGATCCTGGTGACGCACCAGCTGCATCACCTCAAGAGCGCAGACAAAGTCATCATATTACGAAATGTAAGAACATATACACTATCTCTGTTTACGTTTGACAAATATTGCAACATTATTGAGGTCATATCATTATTTGAAGAAGATAACAAATCTAGATTTTAAAGTAAACTTAAATACTTACAGCGGATTTTGAGATTGGTTTCTGACTGAAATAAAAATATTGTCCTAACGTTTTTCTTCATTGATTGACCCATATTATGAGTATCAATAGAAACGATGGACGAACTTTGTGATAGAAAGGGACTGAATACTGAATGACAGCTGAAAAAAACAATATTGCGCCCGCCCCACATATATTGGGTTTAGGATAGGATCACCATGATGAAATCCCAATTGTCAATTAGAATTTACACTTACAGGGTGAAATGGAAATTCAAGGCTCATTCGACGAAGTATCCAGAACGCCACTGTTTGCCGAACTCTTACAAGACGAAGATGAAGACTTAGCGGCAGCAGGCCAACACGTGAAGATGCAGAGAAGCATCTCTGTTAGGGTATGCCTAAAAACCTCATTGATAATTAATATATATTTGTAAATAACAAACACACTCTTGTTGATAACAAAAACAGTTCATGCCAATGACATGTAAATTGATAATTCACTACTAAAACGCACACGACATGCGACATTTTACTCCTGAAGATACAATCATTCTAACCACATTGGGGATAAGAATAAAACATATGATGACTTGTTTTCCAGTCAAGAGCAAGCAGTGTTTCACATGTGGAAGGCATTGAAGATTTGATAGATGAACAAGTAGAAGTTGAGGAAATCACAGGCACAGGTACGACATTTTCAGCCATATACCTAAGGTCAAATCATTGAAAAAAGGTCAAATCATCAGCTGCATCCGGTTAGACTGGAAGCCGACCCCAACATAGTTGGGAAAAGGCTAGGCAGATGATGACCTAAGGTCAAATCAATAATAACCAAAGAATTTTCTGGCCCTGTCACACCGCCGCGCGCAGTCTGCTTTACTACCATTTTACAAACAGGCCATGAGAACCATAGTGGCCTAACTAATATATCTTGTTAAAAATTATTCAGGCCACTATGGTTCTCATGACCTCTATTGAAACTGTTATTTAAATATCAGTAACTGTTTTCAAGATTTTGTTAAAATAAAACCACTTAGGTCGTGATTCAATGAAGCAACATCAACAAACCTGATATTTTTTCTCGTTTCTCACTAAGTTTGGTTTATTTTGTTATTCCTGGTCCTCAAATGACGAGTTCATCCCGCACTATTGGTGCGATCATCATGTCTAATGTTCCGTTGCATTTGTTTCAGGTCGTGTTCCAGCCACTGTGTACAGAAAATACTTCAGCATCGGAGGCGGTTGGTTCCTCCTCAGCTCCACAGTCATTGCCATATTAGTTGCTCAGATTATTACCTCCATCAGTGATCTATGGCTCACACACTGGTAATTTACATACCAAATATTATTGTATATCTATCATATTTTTGTTTAGGCCGGCCATACTAATTTTTCTACATTTCTCGCATTTGAACACCTTTTTGTCTCATTTCAGGATGAACGACGTAGAATCTCAATATGTAGGAAATGTACCAATGTTCCATCATACAACAGCAGCACCCCTGAATAACACGGAGTTCTCTACGACCGAAGGCTCTCTGGCCTCAACTATAGCTGCCATCACTTCTGCGATGACGTTTAATGATACGACTGACGTCTTGCTGAATAACGGCACTGTGCATAATGTTGTAACTGTGGCACCGGCTAAAATACGTGATGTTTTCTATATCTACGTTTGGGCAGCTACGATTCTTGGATGCATTATCGTTACTTCCGGCAGGTTTGTACATAACCCTGACCTCATCTTAGTCTAGTCAGTAAATTTTATAACAACGTAAACTTTAGGGTCAGATATTTTATTAATAACTTAATTCTTTCCAATCAGCTAAACTTAAAAACTTTCCTTTTTGATAAGTTAGGCTAAAATCGATTAATTCTTTATTAATATTTGGTCTATTTCAGAGCCATGTTGTTCCTGTGGGTGTGCATGCGCAGCTCGATCAAGCTTCACAACCAGATGTTCAGCAACATCCTGAGCGCCACGATGCGGTTCTTCGACACCAACCCCTCCGGCCGCATCCTTAATAGATTTTCTAAGGACATGGGCGTCGTCGACGAAATACTGCCGAGAATGTACTTGGACACCATTCAGGTACATTTCCAAGTGCCTTTATTAGTCCGCTGAATAATATAAAATTTTGTGGACGAGTTCATCTTGAATGCGATCCTTATCCTAGAACTATAGTATCACACCTTTGTTGCACAGATTTGCATGGTGATGATGGGTATTTTGGTGATGGTGGCCATTGTGAGCCCCTACATGCTATTGACGACCGGTGTCTGCGCCATTTTCATGTATGGCTTGACCGTCGTCTATCTCAGCACAGCGCAGGCTATCAAAAGGTTCGTTTATTTAAATATTTTCAAAACATGTCAAACGTGAAAAAAAAAATTGGCAGAGCTCTTTGACCTCCATCACGCCTGATGGAAAGCGATGGATCTACCATCCATCGAACGAGCTACTAATAATACTTTTCGCAATAAGTAATGCAATTGGTAATGATTTTGTGGACAGAGTGGAGGGCGTGTCCCGCAGTCCAGTGTTCTCGCACGTGACGGCGACCATGTCAGGTCTGAGCACGGTGCGCGCGTGTCAGGCGGAGGAGCTGCTGAAGATACAGTTTGACGACAAGCAGGACGTGCACACAGCTGCATGGTAAGTGGAGAAACCTAATTTCATTCTGTGAAGCAATTTATTTTACCAAAGAATATTTATGGTTCTCTGAATCGAGCGGCGGTTTAACAATTATTATTTTGATGAAGAGTTCACTCAGTCTCGTAGAATATTCATAAAAATCTTTCGTCTACAGGTATTTAACTCTGGTCACCAACACTGCCTTTTCCATCTGGTTAAGTCTCATCTGCAGTATGTACGTCATCGTGGTCGCTTACTCTTTCCTACTCTTGGACAATGGTAAGTCAAAAGGATTTATTAAGTTCAATACAGATAAGAATATCAATCATATTTCAAAATGATAGAATGCCTCAGATTGCTGGTTAATATTATACAATTCCAAAGATTTAAGAGCATTCCAATTAACCTAAAATATTCTCAAAACAGGTAACACCCAGTCTGGTAACGTCGGCCTGGCCATCAGTCAGGGTCTGATTCTGGTAAACATGGTCCAATACGGAGTGAAGCAGGCAACAGAAGTCATCTCACAGATGACGTGCGTAGAGCGAGTGATTCAGTTCACGTCGCTGCCGCAGGAGGAGACGGCCGGACCGAGCCCGCCCGCAGACTGGCCGCAGAAAGCCCGAGTCGTATTCAAAGACCTCACTCTCAGATATGACAAGGATGCCGATCCCGTACTTAAGAGACTGAACATTGAAATCGAAAGTGGATGGAAAGTGGGTGTAAACTTAGTTAATAAATCTTTATTATTTCCAAAAAAAAAAGGTTGCAAGTGCGCGTGATGTTAAAATTATAATGAACCCAGTACCGATTAGTTTCGATTATTAGTTGTTTAGATTAGCCTAACCCAACCAACTGCTTAAATCTTACCAGCTTTTTTTGTATTAAAAAAAATCCACTAACAAAATAACTTTCACCTCAGGTTGGAGTAGTTGGTCGTACTGGAGCTGGTAAATCTTCTCTGATCTCTGCTCTCTTCCGTCTGGCGCCGATCGAAGGCAACGTCTTCATCGATAAGGTCGAGACTGGAAAAATTGCTCTGAAAGTACGTATCGTGTTTGTGTATTGATAAAGAAATAAGTCAAAGCATATTATCTCATTCAAGTAAAACGCAATATACTTTAAAATAAGTATTTTATAAATCCTGAATTTATTTTGCAGGAATTACGTTCGAAGATAGCCATCATTCCACAAGAACCAGTGCTGTTCTCTGCCAGTTTGCGCTACAATATGGATCCCTTCGACAAATACTCCGATATTCAGATTTGGGAAGCTCTGGAACAGGTAACTTAAAAGTTCTCAATACCAGAATTCAAAGAAGACTTGGTGTATGTATGTTGAAGTGGTTTCGGCTGTTCCATTCAATAATTTCCATGGTCGTTGCGTGCAGGTGGAGCTAAAGGACAGTATAACCGCGCTGTCGTCGGCGGTGGCGTCGGGCGGCTCCAACTTCAGCGCGGGTCAGCGCCAGCTGTTGTGTCTGGCGCGCGCCGCCCTCGCACGGAACAAGCTGCTCGTGCTCGACGAGGCTACTGCCAACGTTGACCCTACGTAAGTCCACTATATAAAAAAAAATGTTACTTGAACAAGTTTAAACGGAAGATGACAGTGACCTCTTTGATCAGGTTGTGAACGGAGGGGTAATTCTTGTGATTTTAAAAACTTTCTAAGTTTGATCTCAGTCTCAATCAGTCAAACATACCTCTTAATCTAAGTTTTTGACATTGATTGTCGCTGAGATGAGATTTTGACTAGATTTTGAAAGATTTTAATTACGGGAATTGGTCTTTAGGATGAAAGTGCGTTTCATGCGTCTAAAATTCGGGCAGGCTCGCCTGAAAGTTCCACGTTCCACGACATCGAACGTCTCCAGAATTTAATTCAATCTTGGAAAATTCAGTGTTATGAAGCTTGAATTAGCGTTGTGCATTTTCTTGCACTTGCACTGAATTTTCCAAGATTGTGACTTTACCTGCAGTATTTATAAAAGAAAAAATCCTTTACAGCACGGACGCTATGATCCAGAAGTCTATTCGCCGACACTTCGCAGACTGCACGGTGATCACCGTCGCGCACAGACTGCACACCGTCGCAGACTCTGACAGAGTTGTGGTAAGTAAACCGAGAATCAACTTTTCGATCAACCAAGAACTAGACCGAGTTCCACTAGTCACTGTATAGTGCACAGATCTAAGCGCAAAGCATTCAACACTTGACCGTTCAGAATCGCTTTTATATGTACCTAACGCCTTAAGTTACATCTTATGAAGAGTCAGCTCACGGCGAAGATGGACGTTCATTTTGTGCGTGTTTTATGACCATGAAGGATTCTTTACCTTTCACAGCTTCACAGGGGTCACGTCTTCTATGAGTACCTTAAATTTCTCATTTAACTCCAGGTAATGGAAGCAGGTCAGATAATAGAGTGCGGTCACCCACACGAGCTACTTCAAGATGAAGACGGTCCATTCACGAAGATGGTGAAACAGCTGGGACCAGCCTCCGAACAGAGTCTACGAGACCTGGCGAGCAATGCTTTCGCCGAGCACAGCGAAAAGAACACGACGAAAGAAGGGTAGAGACTAAAATCTAAATAGATCAATAAATTAATGCAAAGAGGAGGGACCTATCTATAAATGGCAGAATGTTACATAGAATGAGGTCCGTCGCCATTGACTGAACGCAAAAATAAAATTGAGTATAGTTTTTCATTATAAGCTTCGCTGGGCGGATAGTTGAATTTATCTCATAATGTACATATTTTTAAGAAGAAACTGAGATGAGCAACTAAGAATTTGTAATTTTAAGAATAATTTAAATGAACGTATGAAGTGTCACAAATGTTTGTAATTTGAATGGAAATGACCGAAATGTTAAGGTACCTATACATACTTAGATATTTTGTAATATTAAGTAAGTGCCACGAACCTGTAGATACCTAATTAGGTACATTTTAATATAAGTCTCGAATAACATTGCCGTCTAAAATGCTATAATATATGGAAATATCCAATATTATATTAAGTTATTTTGAATTAAATTCATTATATACTACTTAAACTTTTGTTATATTATTTTATTGTACATTCATTTTGAGTATTATTTGTAATCTACAATGATCCAATCGCTTATATTATTTATATTTTATCTTAGGTCACAAACGTATTATTACCGACCCTTTTAGATCAGCAACATGGGTACCGGGTGTTTTAAACTTTGCCATCAGAATTTTATATTTTGGTAACTGTACTTATTTACCTA
This sequence comes from Apamea crenata, assembly GCA_949629185.1. Classification (NCBI taxonomy): domain Eukaryota; kingdom Metazoa; phylum Arthropoda; class Insecta; order Lepidoptera; family Noctuidae; genus Apamea; species Apamea crenata. The sequence continues at coordinate 6,876,197 of OX451368.1, read as the reverse complement.
TACCTTATTATAATTATACCTAACTAACTATTTATAAGAAGTTTTGAACGGTTATTTATTGTACATATTTAATGCAACAATGAGATTTAAATCAAATATAGTTATGTTTGTTTAACAACTTTTTTATTTTATTTAGCTGTTATTACTGATGCATCTTGCGTTAAATCTGCACCCTAATTGCGTAGTAACACACAATCAATCTCAATCTGAATAATTTTGAAGGATATTGCTAATACTTTGCTTCATATTATATATGTTCAAAAAATGTGTCATGTGTCTGCTCAACAACGTAAATAACGCAATGAATGTTGTTGAACTGTCAAAATGAAACCGATTCCGATTGATCGTGTGTTACGCAATTAGGGTGCTGGTTCCGGAATAAGACACCACATCATGATACACCACAGATTGACAATATTGTTGTATTGTTTCTCCTTCTGCCTTTAAATCCAAAGGCTGTGTTTTAGCGATAAGATCGCCCATTGTGTCAACCTATATAAGCTTTCTACATTTATATCTTTAATTTGTATGTATGTCCCATATATGTACCTATACAAATTAAAGATATAAATGCACAACCACTCTACCTAATAAAGAGTATTCTAGCCTATTATATTGACTGAAAGAGCAGTGGTGGCCCAGTGGTAACGGCTGCGACTTACGAGTTGTAGGTCGTAGGTTCGAACCCAGACAGGTTTCACTTTGTGTAAATTATTTCATCACCAATGAAACGGTGAAGGAAAACATCGTGAGGAAACCGGCATATTCTAGAACCAAATGTTTTGAAAACATATGACTTCTACCAACCCGCAGTGGGCCCGCGTGGTGGATTACGGCCCACTCCCTCGGACCGAGTAGACGCCTATATCACAGCAGTGGGAACATTATGGGCTGATTATGCTATTGACTGAACATTTATTCATTCATTTTTTTTTTCTATTCTTTATTTTAGTAATCAGTTCTTCTTGCGACTAACCAAGAACGAGCACACGCGACGACAGTTGCCTCTGTCGTCGACACGTGTCGCTCATGCACACTAATCAAAATTTAACCAATCACCTACTAAGGTGATTGGTTAAATTTAAAAAATGAAAGAAAAAACTACTGAACTACTGAACTAACTACTGAGATGACGACTAATGGAGTGAATACTAGAGTATTCACTTTCAAAATCAGCACCCTAATTGCGTAACACACTTATTCTCAATCTGAATCATTTTGAAGGATCTCCATTAGTCGTCATCTCAGTAGTTAGTTCCTAGCCATATAATTTTACACACAGTCCATCCATTTTTTCTTTGGTCTTCCCCTACTGTTATAACTATCCACATTCATACTCAACAATTTCCTCACGACATTGTCTTTCGTCCGCATCACATGCCCATACCATGATAACCGATTTCTACCCAACTTTTCAGTGTCAGATCGATACTGTATGGTCTAAAAATAACGTAGGCACCTTCCTACAGATACATATACATACCTCTCTTTGTTTAGTTTCCCACTTAGGTAGTTGATAACGTTAAGGTACAATGTTTAATCTATTTTATGATGGCTGTTAAGAGCTACGCTGATAGGACATATGTATGTGGTATATGGGCTAGGCAATCTAATATTTTATAATAGAGGTAACAATGGCCATACAAATACAATTAGGTGCGGCTATCTGTTACTGAACCTAACTACGAGTATGTACCTACATGTAAGTATATGCATACCTACAGTAATAAAGCCTGAATAGGTTTATTAAAAATTTGTTTTGCTCATCACAGAATTTGGAGAGGTAACTTTTTACCTCAACGTTGACATGAGTAGGATATTATTAGGCATTCTAACCCACTTGTCGCTTGTCGCTCAATTCGTTCGCCTTCGTCGCTTTCGGTGGTTAGAATGCCCAATAATATTTTTCAGTGTGTGGTTTAGGCGCTACTCCACTTTTTGAATCTCGTTTGGTTGCGAATGGAACGAAAAGTGGTCTAGAATGCCCAATAACATAATGGATCTACAAAGTTTGTGGTTTAAGTCCTATTCCGCTTATAAAGTTAGGTTAGGCTAGGTTAGGTTTGACAGGACTAAATTAATATTTATCTTCTGTCTTTTTCTATGACAATCTAATGAAATAGAAAGAAAAAGATGCACTGAACTTGAAATTAGTTTAGTTTGTGAACAAGGGAATCGGCGGCAATATTGAGTTTTAGAACTAAAATAGTGGATTACGCGCCAAACCAGTATTTTACTGCACTATGTAGGTAGGATTTAATTTATATTGCCTTACCTCACCTTCCGTTCCATCGGCTCACTCCGTTCGCCTCGTCACTCTCGCTGGAGTAGAATGCCCAATAATATCCTACTGACATGCTCTATACGACGTAGACATTTAATGCGTTTTCGTAGCTGGGCGTTGTACTCCTCTACTGTTCATTTTCTTCCAGGTTCTCAACATGTCTTTTCGTGCGTTTTATGGTTCACGTAAAGTTTACATAAAATGTTTACTTGTCGGTATTATTACAAAGTTGGCAATAGAAGAAGAAGTTAATCATTTAAACGATAACCACGACACGACGACGGTTCGAGTGATTATCGTGCGTGTCTGTCTGGAGTGGGTAAGTGCATACACACGAGTGACACGCGTCTGCTATGCATGCTATGCTATGCACGCCATGCTATGCTATGCTATGCATGCTATGCTGTGCACGCTATGCTATGCTGTGCACGTTATGCTATGCATGCTATGCAGTGCACGCTATGCTATGCTATGCATGCTATGCTGTGCACGCTATGCTATGCTGTGCACGTTATGCTATGCATGCTATGCAGTGCACGCTATGCTATGCTATGCATGCTATGCTGTGCACGCTATGCTATGCATGCTATTCAGTGCACGCTATGTTATGCTGTGCAGGCTATGCTATGCATGCTATGCTGTGCACGGTATGCTATGCATGCTATGCAGTTGGCTTCGGCACTCGTATGCCTACCAAAGGTCCGGGACCCTAAGGCCCCGATATATGCGAAGGTATACTTAGTAAAACCAAAAACATAACGAAACAACAGTTTATTAATTTCATGAACGTTGATATAATGATAATCATGCTTTACTTAAAAGTGCAGCCATATTTAATTTCATTTTAGTGCTTAAAAATATATTTACAAATACATACAAGAAACATGGAACAATATGCAGTTAACAAGGAAAAATATAAAATTGTACTTTTCATTTCATCACTTATCCGGTGACCCAGCATATTAAATTACTCCTCAAGAAGTAAATCGTAGTTGGGTTTTTGTTGTAGACTGTACGCAGTTTGGAATGCCAGGAGTGCCTCTGTGGGTAGCCTGTACTCGGCTATGACGGGGTCTTTGCACAAATTCTCGATGTACTCCAACTGTAATAAAGAAACCAAGCTCAGGAATAGAACCAGAAGGTAATTTTTTAGACGACTTCTCGCTATCGCCTGCAGTTAGTGGTTAACGTTCTTGTTAGGGTTCCGAAATCTTTATATTATGAGCACTTTCTTGTTTTTATAATAATTCCAGGATATTGATTCAAATACCGATCTATTTTTAAAAAAATCCAAATACGAATTATTTTCTGACCGCTGCGCTGTTCGATAAGTCTTCTCGTCGCCTATACCGCAGTGTTTGAAGACTAAGGTCTTCAACCAGTACGTCCTGCCCGTCATGACATACGGTGCCGAAACATGGACACTGACGGTGGAGCTGGTCCACAAATTCAAGGTCGCTATGAAGCAAGCTATGCTCGGAGTCTCTTTGAAGGATAAAATCAGGAATGAAATTATCCGGAAAAGAACCGGAGTTACCGACATAGCTTGCAGAGTAAGCAAAGTGAAGTGGCAGTGGGCTGGCCATGTCTGTCAAAGGACCGATGGCCGCTGGAGCAGACGAGTCCTGGAGTGGAGACAGCGTATCGGCAAGCGTAGTGTGGTACGCCCCCCAACTAGATGAACGGACGACCTAAAGAAGGTGGCTAGGGCAGACAGGATGCGGAAGGCGGGAGACAGGGTGTTGTGGCGCAGTCTGGGAGAGGCCTATGTCAGCAGTGGACTGCGATAGGCTGAATTGATTGAGACGATATGATATTTTTTTAATCAAATAGCAATGTTTATCATGATTTTAGCCAAGCACATAGCATAATTAGCAATAATTATAACAACACCACATGTGAAGTGAACGTGTCATGACAATATTGTCGAGTCACTCTACGTCTAGGTTTCTCATCACACAATGTTCTATAATTATCTATTTAAACACTGCGCAATTTGTTAACCGATCTTTATCATACAAATACCAAGTAGGTAGGTACTAAGGTAGATAAATGTTCGTCGCATTGGGTTCGACCAACATTATTTTGGGATAGGCATGTGATATAGGAACTTATTAAGCAATCGACTATAATACTGTAAGTTTAATTCTAGTTATTTTTAACTAATGTAGAATGTTAATTTATTATTAGTATATGTAGATATTTACATTATATAAGCTAACATTAAAATAATATGTACTCGTCGTACATGTGAAAAAATAAGCAAAATAATCATAGGGCATCAATAAATTCGTCCGCATCGCTGTCAACAGGAACAGTGCCTAAAAAAAGGATGGCAGCATTGCCACGTTGTATGGCGATGCTAATTCTTTGGCCAAGAAACAGGCCAGCCCTCTGGTCTCTCGGTCTACCACTCGTAAGTCGTAGCCGTTACCACTGGGCCACCACTGCAACATCTACTTAATAAAAATCTTAAATACACTGATGGACAACCCTACTAACTACTGTTTTGTTGAAAAAAGAGCGTGGTACTTTCTGGCCGCGCCACAGTCGCATTTTGAATCGGAGTTAATAAGAATAAATGTACATAATATGTTCATTATTGTACTAAATAAAATAAAAATAGTACTTGAAAGATTCGCGAGATATTTAACAAAATCGGTGGCGCGGCCAGAAAGCATGCTTCCTAGCCGCGCCACCGCGTACACTGCAACAAATAGACAACTAAATTATCATAAAAATATTTAGGTTACGAAACTTACCACTAACTTGTAGTTCTTCTCATCCAGCTTTCCAACATCGGTCTTCATGACAAGCATCCTCTCGAACCAGGGCCAGATCATGTAGTCACCGAAGCCAGGTTGCTCTCCATCCAAAAATTTGGTTCCTCGCTGCTTCAATTCTGACTGAAGCAAGTCAATTGCCTTGTAGTAGGCAGCGATGTTATCCTCCGTGATGGTGTCTGGTACTTTCACCAGTTTGAAGTACAAAGAGTGGATCTGAAATAAAATAAAATAATCTTTCATTCAACAGAGGGAGGATTTTCAATTGACCAGAGATCTACGCTCGAGGTTTGCCAGAGCGCTAACTGATGTCACTCGGAAAGCTTCCACGCTTAAATGGAATTGGATTGGGCACATCTGCCGCATATCAGACAATTTATGGGTCAAATAAATGACCCGCTTATTGGCACGCCATCGCGGCAGGCTCAGATGGCGGGATGAACTGGACTCTGATACTCTGGACTAAGATATCGTCTTCACTATGTAATAAGTTTCGACTTAGCATCGGCTTGAACGATATAAGAATATATAAGAAACTAGCTGACCCGGCAAACGTTGTTTTGCCATATAAATTATTTCTAGCTGTCCGGCGCTACTTCGTTCGCGTGGTGTCCTTCCCCTACCCTACTCCTACACTACTCCTACCCTACTCCTACCGTACTCCTACACTACTCCTACCCTACCCCCTACCCTACTCCTACCCTACTCCTACACTACTTCTACCCTACTCCTACCCTACTCCTACACTACTCCTACACTACTCCTATCCTACTCCTACCATAATCCGTTTTCCATATTTTCTAACCGTTTAAACCTTCCCTGGACTACGACAAACATTTCAAAACCAAAATCAGCTAAATCGGCCCAGCCGTTCTCGAGTTTTAGCGAGACACGAACAGCAATTGATTTTTATATACTTAGATGTATAGATAGATAAGAAAATAAGGATATAAGAAAATGAGAATATAGCCCTGATCGTGGTAATACTTATATATGCCAGTTAATAAAGTGGTACAGACTGACTGCTTTCTATGAAAGTGGGTACTTACTCGTATTCAAGTGTTCCCATTCATAAAAGCTATTATTTTTAATGCATCCTTCATTAAAAATGTCAGTGCATGATGTAGCACTTGAGATATTATACAGAGTTTGATAGCATAACATTTTTATTGACAACGGGGTTAATCTCAATTCAATTGTGCACTTAACCTTGTCGTTGTTATCTCCCAGTTATTAAAGTTTTAATTGAGTATCGAATAGTAATTTTCCTTTGTTTTGATGATAGCTATTTTTTGTTGTGATCTTCAAAGCAAGACTTGTGATGAACGGAATTCTGTATTTTTGGAATGCAATGCAATGGAACAAAAAAAAAGACGGTTGAGTTATAAAGAGGTGCATAATTGCATGTTATCTAGACCTGAATGATTAATCATATTATTACTTCCTACTAATATTATCCTACATATTATTATAAACGTGAAAGTTGTTATGGATGGATGGATGTTTGTTACTCTTTCACGAAAAAACTACTTAACGGATTTGGATGAAATTTGGCACACAGGATAACCAGGATTAAAATAGAGCATACTTTTATCCCGATTATTATTATTATAATACGCAGACCAGACAAAACTATGATGTTAGCCTATGGAATTGCTTTTAACGAAAAAACCAAGCTGTATGTTTATTTTGAGACGGTTTTGTCTAGGTCTGCGCACGGCCTAATGCGACAAAAAAATAAACAAAAGAATACTTACGGCTCCCCAAGCTTCAACAAGAACCTTGTCTTTGGCCTTTAGTAGAGGGTCTTTAGGGAGAAGCGGCCTCTGTGGGTATACATCGTCCAAGTACTCCACGGTCACCAGGCTCTCGAGGACAGAAACACCTTCTGATATCTCCAGAGCTGGCACTTTGCCTTTAGAACAAAATTATGTACCTAATTAATTAAAAAAGGAAGTCTCGATTTTTCATTTCCTAAGATTTTTTACCAACATCTGCCAGATCCCAGAGCTGACAGACTCAGGCTTCCTTTAACCCCGCTCAAACAGAGCTTGACCGAGCCTATAAACATAAAGCCCCATTTACACAATGCAATTTTCGTGCCGTGGCATAATGTCAAATTAAACAAGAAATTATTTTATGATCTCAACTTATGGTACTACAGGCAATTAATTGCACAGTGTATATTAGTCGAATAGATACGGCCACAGTATTGAAAACAAATGACAGTAGAATTTCTCTTACCAAAGGCACTAACGGTGGTGAGCCATTCGGGCTTGTCCTGGAGGTCGATGTTGACGATCTCATAGTCGATGTTCTTCGCATTCAGAGCAAGGATAGTGCGCTGCGCGTATGGGCAGTAGCGCATGTTGAACACGCGCAGCTTACCGGTGAACGGCGGGAGAGCATCACCTGTGTTGAAAAAAGAAAATATTATTAGGTAAGTACTAGTTTTTTCCCACAGCATCATCCGCGTGTAGGTCATGCAGCATATTGACATGCAGCAAAGTGCATGCGCCTTCTACTAAGATATAAACGCAGCTATTATTTGCGTTACCCTAGCTACATTGATTAACACTATCAGCCAAGAACAATATAAATGAAAAATTACTAATTAATATCTAATGATTGAAGATTAGTGACCACAGCTGGCTGATAGAATATCAAAAACTCACTAAGTAGGTAACTAACAATATTTAAAACCTATTTCGTTCTAATCTAATCGACATCTACCAGTTTCTCAAAAAAAGCGAGGTCGATCCTTTGCTATGCTCACAAAACCCGTTCTGGTAAAACCAGCAGTTCTTTATTCATGACATTGTCGGCGTCATTAACCTACACCCTGAATTCAGCAAAAAACGCTACTTACAAAGTTTTAGATGAGATTTATGAATGAAAGCATGCTAGTTTTTACTGGTTTATTTATAATGTAACAAATAATTAAAGAGGCCTATACAACTACAAGGGTCTAGTGTTACGTTCAACTTTATCAAGTTCAGTTTCTCCAAAAAATGAACTTTTTAAGAGAAACTGGTTGTGAATTACTCATTAATTATAATATACTTAGACTAATTATAGACTAAAATCAGACCTTTATTTAAGCGATGACATAGTTACCTATAGGTGGAACTGGAATGTTACATAATGTTCTTTAAAAGCTTGCTTATAATTCGAACCACGTCCGTCAGCTCCGATTTGTGACATAAAACCTGTTTGCCGCATTCATTACTACTCCTGGCATACCTGGCTCATTTAAAATACACTTGAGTAAAGCTTACTTATCGCTTCTACATCTTTGAAAGCTTTCCAATTAATTAACTCCAGTTTTGATCATACTATCAACTTTTTAAATTACGCGCCTAGCAGCAAATGATACCTGCCACAAAAATCAGGTTTGCGATTAAATCATCGACAAAATAAATATGTAAACCTTAACTTCTTCATAACTCTTTGGTTTTAAATACAACATGAATAAGTATACGCCTATCTCATTTCTAGCTTTATTTATCGACGCAATTATATTAATATCTCTGGCACATTTTATAAGCCACGTAAAGCCAAGACACTGCTAACACTACCGAAAGATTATTCTGTGACTGGTTTTTGTCAAAACTGTGTTGTTCGAGTTTATTATCTATACTTGACTATGTTTACTTATCTACCAGAGACTAGAATAGAATAGAATAGAATAGAATACTCTTTATTGTACACCATACAAATTACAGAACATAAATATAATTATTTATTTTTTACAAAGGGTGACACAATGGGCGGTCTTATCGCTAAAAGCGATCTTTTAAAGACAACCTTTGGATGGATTAAAATTAAGGAGAGACAAATATGGTAGGTAGTTTGTGGTGTACCATTACATTCATTTATTTAAATAGACGTAATTAATATCACAACTAACCTTTTGTCAGGTGCTTTGAGTTGAAGTTCCTCTTGCCTGCTGCCATGTTGCTATAAGGTAAAACGTATCCGAGCGCTCGTCGGAATGTCTGCACTCCTTGAAGTGAGGAGTATAAATGCACAGCGAAACTAATTGTTGACGATAACATGGCGACTATTTCACGCTGCCCCAAATATGACTGACGGTAATCATTCGACAAGATCTATAACTACTAATACCGCTAATACGACAATGACTCGCTTTTTATTGTCTGTTTGTATAGTCACATCACATTTCAACTTTGCCTTGATAAATGTTTTTATACATGCTTTATCTTGCTATCGCAGCAAAATACTAGGTCTTGTTGGACGTGAATAAACAGAAATCGAATGTGAAATAAAGATATAACATGATAAGTAGGATATAAAAAAATGAAAGTCATTGGCCACTGTTGTATGAAGGTTCAAGTACAGACGCCAGCAGGTCAAGCTACCCGAAACTGTCAAATTTTCCCAATCAACTTTGAACCTTAATACTTTAGAGATAAAGTTGAAAATCTACTAAAGAAAATTGAAAGATTGTAGTAGCTTGATGTGCTGGCGTCTGTACATACTTATCTACATATTATATCACCTACATGGATGTATTGATCATTCTGACCAACGACACTGCGTAGGAAAGTACCTACATCAAAGAATTGGATTGCAGCTAGTGTAGGTACTAATGAGTGTTATATCTAATTCAAGGAGGAATGATGAGTACGATGACTGGAATATTATGGAAAATATGAAAGTCACTGACTGACTTATCAGAATACTAAACTTACTATTACTACCTACATAGCCGCAGTGAACTAATCAGTCACATATAATACCTAATGTTAAAATCTCCCTTAATTAACACTAGTTACTAGGTACGCACGACAAATCAAGCTTTAGGTACCTCCATTTCCAGTTTATGCTGACTTCTCATTGTACGAAAAGCCTATACGATGCGAGGTCAGCTAAAATATGCTAATATACCTTGATATGTCGTCGTGTGTACATAACAGCTGGTACTTTAGACTTCTTCATTTTTATTTTCAAGTGTCCCTATGTATAGTAGTCTTTGTTTTCAGGGAAACACTTCATACTGAAAGTATAATAGCATTAAAGTAATTTTGGGGAAAGGTATTGACATTTTTGTGGGAATCTATGTAAACTAAAGCATATAAAATTGGCGTTGGTTGCAGTAGTTCGTGCTTATTAGAGGTACAGCCAGGAGCATGATTGAGCGATTTCCAGAATTAATTCAAACACCCACAAAGTACCTAATTCTGAATAATTCAATAAGACTATTGGAAGCCAAATTAACACCAAATCGGACCTATACGAGGCACATTGTTCATGTAAGAAGGATTTTGATTTGCCTCGGAGCTGAACTGTCAAAACGCAAAGCTTTTTTGTTCTATGACCGAGTACAAAAAGCAGTGCAGTTCCATTTCTGCCCTGCTATAAGAGCTGGAGGTAAGCCCCATGTGCTTTTTACATCCAGCGGAATCCCGCGACCTATACCTCTTGTGCCTACAATCGTAGGTACTCAAATTACTAATGCACGGTAAGGGATTAAGGGGTTAGGGTTGCCCCAAAGAAAGAAAGAAAGAAAATACATTTATTTAGCACAGACTAAAAGACACACAATAAAAAACACACATCAGATACATAGATACATCAGATAGCAAATAATAAAGAAAACAAATAGAAAGTAATAATAATATTAATAGCATTATTGAAACTAAACTACCTAGTATAAAACATATGCAAGAAATTAGCAGGAATGTGTGCCTCACGGCTGCACCAAAAAGGCCCAGTTCAGCAAAAATGCCAGACAACTAGTGCCTGACGCTGGTTTTCAACTGAACCTGATGTGTGAGGTGACGGATGTAAATCAGTTTTACACTGCAACGTGGCGTGTGTATACATACATAAATATGATAAATATGTGACAAATAAAAAATAGTAACAAATATGTACATACATAAATAGTGTGAGTTGAGTAATATTGCAAAAAATAAACCAAAAAAAAAAAGCACTGACTGACTATTATTTATATTTTCGTGCAACACTCACCGAAACACTGACACATACTCGAGTGGGGATAGTAGCATACATCATATAATTGAAACATCTATTGTGACCATATCTACCTTCCTTTGCGCTTCCGTGAGATACTGCCGTAAGCGTCGTCTAAAAACAGCTATGGTGTTAATTTCTCTGATTGGTGGTGGCAGGTTATTCCATATTTTGGAAGCCGCGTAACGGAAGCTACCTCTAAAAGCGGCTGTGCTATGCGACTGGGTCGAGAGTTGTTGCGAGCACACTAGGAATTACTCCTTTAGTGTGGGTGCGTTTACAAACATATATATACTCACATACACAAACAGCCAGACCCGGAACAACTACCTGTAGGCAATACAAATATTTGTTCCGTGCGGAATTCGAACCCGCGATACGCAGCGCAGCAATCGATCGCTCAGCCACTGCGCCCACCGTGTCGTTAAAGTTGAGTGGCTTCCAAGTTCAAATTACCCATAACATTTCAGCACCAATTTTATACAGAACGAAAAACTACCATTTTAGACTTTTACATTACCATAACCCAAAAACAATAAAGTAGGTAGGTAGTTGATAATCTTTCCAACTTACTTGACTACCCATAACAACTTTCTTGATAACCTTATGGCAAGTACCTCATAAATTCATAACATGTGAGTCATCCAAGAGCTGATTGCTCTAACACTGCCCACAGCTTAACCAATCTGCACGGTAATCAAAATCCCTGAACCATTGAATGCTTTATAAGATAGGTATGCGTCCAGGGAGTACTTCAATATCAGCATTTAAAGACTAAAACATACTATTGTAGTCTTTGGACTAAAACATATCGACTACCTACCCTCTTAAACGTGGGTGAAAAAGAAATATTACCTCATAACGCGATGTCAAAACAAGAAGCACGATCGATGGGATCATCAGCATGGTTCCTTTCTAGAAACCCTGCAAGCTGTGTGATTGCAGGATTTCCGTTTACCAAATGAGGTAATGAAAAAGAAAAACCGAAATGATATATGTAGTTCATTTTAGCTGAATAAAATGCAGAATTTGAATATAATGAAGGCACCCGGCAACCACCCTCAGTTATCATTACCACCCAAATACCAAACATATGAGTCGGGCCACTGGCGTGCGTACACGTGGTGTGTCAAAGGCATCGGATCTGATTTCTGGATATCATGATTACTTTCCTTTACGATGTCATGACTCAATTTTCATGAGCAAAAACACAATGTGCCAAGTCATGATGGTGGTCATGTCAATTCAGTTAAATGTTGCCTGGTTACGGATTGTTACCTAGATACCTACCTATATTAGAAATCTATTTATTTGTGGGGTTTATACAGTTTTTCATTCATTTAGATGACACATCCAGCTTAAATTAGTAGCGTGAGTTATTTGTAACGAAAAATCAACAAAGAAAACTTTGCATTTAGAAAACAAAATAATATTTATTTTGTGTAACACTAAAATAACAGTTTTTGTGTTAGAACCAATTTCTGACTCGTAAAGTACAGGAAGAATTAATTAGTTACCTACTTTACTTTCGTTTTGTTTTACTAGAAAAGACAGATTTTTAAGTGAATTTTCAACCCAGTGATGAAATTTGGTTTAGACATTTGGCAACACTAAAAGTTTTTTTTTAATATACTGCTGTCAATAGTGTCAATGTCAAATCAAGTATAAAGGAGGAGGGGAGGCTTCGACGTTTATAAATTTTGAAGGCCGGCCAATCACTTCGAAAATAAAGCCGCTGCGAGTTGTTGAGTTACTGCTGACTACCAGCGCTCTAATATTATACAATAAATTAAACAAAAAGGAAGTCCCCAACAAAATGTCTGAAAAGCATTTACAAACCGGTACGTTGTTGCGTTATCAGCGACTTACATATTTTACGATTATTGTAAGCCGGAAAACTTCGTGATAAAAATTAACCTCATTTGTTTTTTTATCAGGTGATGCTCTCCCTGCATACGGCGGCAAACTTCGCCTGTTCGCGATGAGATTCTGCCCTTACGCCGAGCGGACTGTTCTTGTTATGAATGCAAAGAATTTGCAATACGATACAGTATTCGTTAATTTGGATCACAAACCCGAGTGGGTTTTCAACTTCAGCCCTAAAGGTAAGCTATCATTGCATATTTTTACTAGAATAATCAGAATATAGTTGTGTTGTGCGAGGTTTAAGGACAAAAAGTTTTGTGTTAATTTTCTAGTAAGATGATAGTTCAACTTGCCACATCTCAACAAATGGCTAAGTAATTGTTATTGTTAAAACCTACTGTTTGGCTCATAATTAATATTTGTTGCACATCTGACAGCGAATCTGCATTATTTAGTAATACAAAAATATAAGGTAAGGTTTAGAAGTTAAATTAAGTTCACCATTTTTATAAAATATCAACAGGTCTTTAGTACCTACTCAGAATAATGCCCAAAAGTTTGTAAAATTATGTTCTGCATGAATGAACTAAACAAAAACATTGAGTTTATTCAAGCATTCCATTACCCTTGAATGCAAATGTCATGTGATTAGGTCAGTCAGCCAAAAAGCACACTTCCATTATAAATTATTGTGCTTCGCTTTATTATCTTAATTGTACCTACTTTACACAAATAAAAATAAAAGTAGAATTACTACTTTTATTTTTATTTGTTTGTTTGTTTTTTTTATTTATTTTTTTTATTTGTGCCCAAAAATCATTACACTACTATTATTATTTTTGTATATTCTAGGCACTGTACCAGCTCTGGAGTATGAAGAGGGTAAAGCCATATTTGACAGCAACATCATAAACTTTTACCTGGATGAGAAGTACCCAGATGTACCTCTGCAGTCAACTGACCCACTGCGCCGGGCTGAAGACAAGATTATAGTCGAACTGTTTGCTGCAGTAAGCATTCTCATTATTTATTTCTATAAATTCTTTGGTGATTTCAATGAAAAATCCATACTAATATTATAGATTCGAAAGTAACTCTTTCTGTATGTTACCTTTTCACTCCTAAATCAATGAACAGATTTCAATATAATTTGGCAAGGAGATTGATGGCATCCTGTGGATAGGCTACTTTTTGAACCGGTAGGCTAGGATAATTTCCAACATCAACGCGGGCGAAGCCACAGGCCAAACCTAGTATGAAATGAGGAAAACTGTTGACTCTTCCACAAAAGCCGATAATTAACCGTTGTCAGAACAATTCTTATAATATTATAATCAAATCAGTCTAATATCCAGTGAAACTTTTTTACAGGCTCAATCAGCATTTTACACCGCTGCTTATAATGCACAAGCTCTGCAGCCAGCAATGTTAGAGAACTACCACAAGGGCCTGGAAGCTCTGCAGGCACGACTGAAGGAACGTGGCACCAAGTTCTTACATGGAGACTACCCTGGATTAGTGGACTATACTCTGTGGCCATTCTTGGAGCGCTTCGAAGCTTTGCCTCTAGTTGGCAAAACTGATTTTGAATTGTCCAAGACAAAATATGAATTATTGGTGAGTAAGCATGACTTTTAATTAAGGAACTGTACGGTTCCCAGCCATGACTATGGGACATCAAGTTTTAGTAATAGGTACAGCATTGCCTCTCTCTCATGCCTGTGTGTCAGCCACACAGGTATGAGTAACAGGCAATGCTCTAATGTTTAGAGCATTACCTGCAGAAAACAGCCACATCAAGCTTTAGAGTCTAAAGTTTGATGTGGCTGTTTTCTCTAAAATCTTGTGTATTGTATACTGGCTGTACCTGCGACTCGTTCTCGTTCTCGTTCGCGTGAATATCGGAAAACTCTTTTTTTAAAAATAAGCCTATGTTACTCCTTAAAACAGCAGCTATCTGCCAGTGAAAGTCCCGTCAAAATCGATCCAGCCATTCCGTTTTTTTAGGTACTGTATAATTGACGGCACGGTTGGCGCAGTGGATAAGCGATTGACTGCTGCGCTGCGTGTCGCGGGTTCGATTCCCGCACGGAACAAATATTTGTATGACCTATAATTAGTTGTTCCGGGTCTGGCTGTTTGTGTATGTGAGTTTATATGTCTGTAAACGCACCCACGTGACAGGAGAAATTCCCGGTGTGGGGCAAAGTTTTATAAAAAAAAAAAATTATACTTACTTTACTTTCATATGCATTTAGTAAAAAGCTGTTATTTTACATTACAAACAGACATAAGTATTTGTATAGATTTCAAAGAATAAATTGATAGCCAAAACTTTCCATCATTCTAATAAAATTGGAGGATCTATTTGATCTAGAATTGCATTAAATCTGAATAAATTATGTTGTTACAGTTGACCTACATTGAAGCCATGAAGGTAGTTCCTGCCGTCAAGCTGTACTACTTGTCTCCTGAGACTCATGCTAAGTTCATTGAGTCACACAACAAGGGTGACGCCAACTACAACATGCTGGACACCAGCGCGGTGTGCTGCATGCGCCCAAGGAAGAAGAAGGAATAAACCACAACTGATTGGAACAAACACTGATATTACTCAAAAACATTATATTATTATGGACTTTTTTATGGAAAATTGCAGTAGTACATTCAACTTTATAAATAAAGTACATTTTTTTGTTTCGTTTTTTATGTTTTTTTTTTTATTGTTGTCAATGACTGCCTACTTTTATCTTATCAGTTTGATAGTGGTTTTTGGTGACCAAATATGGATAAACGTCATTTGTGGCTGTGGTTTTCTACAGCAAAATAGAGCACCTGTTTGTAATATTTTTATGGGGCATCAGAGGTCGATATTGTATTTTCAGGGTTCTTACCCAAAGAGTGCCAACGGGACCCTATTAATAAGCCTCCGCTGTCTGCTCGCCCGTCCGTTTGTCTGTCAGCGGGCTGTATCTCATGATAGGTAGACAGTTTAAATTTTCAGTGTGTATTTCTATTGCCGGTATAACAACAAATAAAAAAAGTTAAAAATTAAAGGGTGACTCCATACAGAAAACGTTTTTACTTGAATGCCATAGCTATACATTTTACATAAATTACCATGACCGCTATCAAATTAAATCGACTTGCAACACTTATCACTGCTATCATTACTCGGGAAATTGGAAAACACATTTTCTCAACAATCAATTGATTAGCATTTTTATATCGATAAACTCATGGTTCGTTTAGATCTAGCGCAATAAACAAAGTAGAGTCGTAAACGTCGGAGTGAAACCTACTCCATAGGATTCTCTCCGAAATTTATTCACACCAAAAGTAATACTTAAACCTTAAACAATTAATTAACAATTTCGAACGAGCATACACAGTAAAGAACTGTCAAATTGTAGCGTCATTCATTCATAGGTCGGGCCCCAAACTAATCTTACGTCCCGTCACCCGTGATACGGAGTCGGCACCACCCGTAATTTCGGGTTCCGCATAACTTGTCGCTAACCCTACAGTAAGTATACCAGACCAGTGCGCGGTAAATAGCAACTTACACTCGCCGCTGTCTAAGCACAACACAAGCAAAAGCAAGCCGCAAAACATTCGAATGTGATTCATGCAATACAGCTGACACAATCTTAGATATTAGTGTAATTAAGTAAGTGCTAAAAGCTATTTTCCGGAAATAACATTGAAGTTATCAAAATTGTGTAAGACGTTTATTGGTTTTGTTCTAAGTTAATAAATAAGTAAATTAGGTGTATCATCACTACATATTGTAAAACTTCCCCCGCCATTTTTGTCTGTCTGTCTGAAGTCGGGCTGTCGGGAATCTTTTTGCATTTAGGTAATAGCCCCAATTCTTGAGGAAGGTGAAGAGAAAATGAAATACGATTTTATAAAATAAAATTTATATATTTCACAAATGTTAACACAACCTCCAATAATGTTTGTGTGCCAATCACTGATGTGCATACAAAGAACTTTGTTTCCCATCTCATCCAACTGCGTGTCTATAACATCCAACATTAACGTACCTACTATGCTATGGCCTAGTAAATTACATATTTTATGCTTGAGATTCAACGAGTACCTATATTTGAATTCAGAATCTCAGATAATTATAAAGTTTTGGAATAATAAACTCGATGTCAAACAAAATACCTAAATGTCAAATTCCATTGCAACCAAAATGTATTCAGGACTTTTTTATTACAAACTAGCTTTTGCCCGCGACTTTTCCGCGTGAAGTACCTTTCTTTTTTTTTTTCGTAAGAACCATCCTCGTACTTCAAGGAATAGGTATTCTAAAAAAAGAATTAGCGAAATCGGTCCAGCTGTTCTCGAGATTTGCGCTTAGCAACACATTCAGCGATTCATTTTTATATTAGAGACTAATTAATGGTCACTTAAAAATCAACTTTATAATAAACAACCGTAAAGTAGAGAGTTGAGTAAGTGGCAAAGGACGTAAATTATCTGAGATTAAGAATTGAAGTATATATGTAAAATACGCGAAGATAAACACTATACAATGAATACAATAAAATAGTTTAAAGTATTATTTTTGATTTTATATACACGATATTCATAGCGTTAAAATATAAATCGAGTATTTATTATTTATAGAAGGCATATAATATTATACAGTAAAATAAATTATCACATGTGTTGATGGTTAGATAAAATCGTACATACGAAGAGCATACATTTAATATTAGTGAGAAAGCACCATACTAGCTAGGGTAAATGAGATCTCTGATATAATGCGGTAGATATTCGAGTGTATAAGCAATCTACTTATGTAGTGGAAAACAACGTTATGCTATTACAGTACCATAGGTACTACATGTATTTGCATAATATTATCAGATAAACTATGAGACGCCTTGAATCAGAGATATCATTGTATACGTAACTCTCACTGACTCCGGGTAGGCACAGATCATGATCCATGTAAAGGTAAGTCGTTAAGTACATCGTAAGTTACATTTTACAATCAAGATAATAAACAAAAATGTCATAACGAGTTGTATATTGAACTAATTTGTACTATACTAAGCTAAAACAATTACTAAATAATACTAATTAAGTACTTTTTTGAAAGAGTACTAAATAAACGTGAATTTTTTTTATTTACTTGGCGACAACGAGGCCAGAAATATTTACGCCAATTATGATTAATATGATTATACGTATTCGAGACGTTAATATGAGTCAGCATTATTCTGAAGGACACTGCATTTAGATTATGTAAAATCAGAGTAAGAACAACACAATTTAAATTGATTTGAATTGAGAACACTTGCGGAGTAAAGCTGCGTAACACACTATCAGTAGGAAAAGTAGGAATGGCTTTGACGGTTCAACAACATTCATTGCGTTAATTACGTTGTTGAGTCGGCAAATTTTTCGAACGTATGATGCAATGGATTAGGAATATCCGTCAATATGATTCAGATTGTGATTAATAGTGTGTCACGCAGTTAGGGTACAGTTAGCAAGAACTCGTCGAAGTCAATATCCATCCACCGTACGGTACGGTGGATGGATATTGACTTCGACGAGTTGATGATCGTTGAGGTTATTTTACATTACAAAAGACATACTAGTTATAACTCTGGCTTTCGTTGCATTCGTTTTAATGGACATTCAAATAATACTCTTTAATAAATAAAAATGATATTAGAGTAAAGGAGTAATATCATTAGGAATGTATAATTTCGATCGTTAACAACTGACTTAGCATTTAGCAATATAGTAACACCAAAAATGTTCTAAAATGAGGAGTTGGGGGATTATTCTATGTCATGCATCGGGTTAAAGCATTCCCTTACTTTTATTAATACTAAAAATGTTTATGGCATAATTAAATGTATTGGTTCTATTGTTTACGACAACAGGAAACATGGATGTGGTAATATCATTGTAATATTAGTAACTATTTCCTGGTTAGTATGTAACACAACACAAACTATTCGTATGTTTTATATTCATTTATAGCACAGTGTGACCTAAACCCGCACTTGAGTCTTAAATCCATTTTTACACATAAAACCGTGACTATAAGTGTGGTCACACGAGCTATAAAATAGTATACGATACGTGTGACTTAAGAACTCTATTAATGCACGCCGTTAACACCCTCGCTAAGTCACAAGTATCGTAATGTACGGACGCCAGCAGGTCAAGCTACCCGAAACTGTCAAATTTTCCCAATCAACCTTGAACCTTAGTGCCTTAGCGATAAAGTTGAAAATCTATTAAAGAAATTTGACAGATTGTAGTAGGTTGATGTGCTGGCGTCTGTACTATTTTATCGACTTTGCAATAAAGAATTTCATGCATCTGCACATTTCTTTATAGAACGACTCTAGTCAAATACCTTTCTCTCAATGTTTTTAACATGACGAGTGAACCACACTCGTTTACAAAAAGTTCATAAAATATCATTTTATTAGTGGACGCGAATTGATACGAAAACGTTGATCACAATGACAGTTACAGTGCAGTTTAGCACTATTCTACAAAATAATCGGAATATGATTTGCACTACTTTACGGAAACATCTGAAAACTTTGGCCTACGTCATGCTCCACGTTTAGCTTCGCTCAGTAGGCTACAACACTACACTGTTGTTAAGCTACCATACATGGTAAGTTCTACTTCTACTTTCAGATCTGTCTGACCTTACCTAAATCCATACCGTATGTGGCTATAACCGCCTGAAGGTCTACGCGAGTATGACAGCTCGAGTGAACAAAACAGTACGCATCCAGTCAGGCCGAAATAGCGCACGTTCGCCTGCTCAGAGATTGATCTCTATGAATGTTTATATGGTAGCGTTAAGGCAAACGCAACTTTATTTAGGTGATAACCCGACAGATATTCCCTTATCAATACTTGCTTGACTTGTTCACCGCTAAGTTTTCTTCTTGAATATATTCTGTAAGTTCATATTAGACTTGGACTGTTGGAACATCTGCGTGACTCTCCGGCCGACCTCCTGCGCGGCCTGCAGGTTGGTGTTGGGGCGCGGCGGGGGCTCCCGTATCATGTCTCCGCTGCTCCCGATGCCCGCTACATTGTGTATTAGGGCTTCTATTGCGGCCTTGTATTGAGATAAGGCTGGAGCTTGCACGCCTTCTTCTAATTTTCTGTAGGGAGATTAATGGAATTAGTATTATGTGAGTTCAGCGTGATGAGAAAAACTACTCCTA
The DNA here is from genome assembly GCA_949629185.1 of Apamea crenata. NCBI lineage: Eukaryota > Metazoa > Arthropoda > Insecta > Lepidoptera > Noctuidae > Apamea > Apamea crenata. Next base: position 6,856,032 of record OX451368.1, on the reverse strand, counting down.
ATTTATACAAACTCTTCGAAAAAGAAACCTGCAGTAAAATTGGATATAGCTTGACGCAGAATGCGCGTTGGCACGGCCAATGTTATGGCTATTCGTTTCGCGTTACATTTCACGCCAGATTTTACAAGCGGATAAGATCAAGTTTCCTTTGAACATTGGTAAGTCTTGTAGACCAACCCGCACTGGGCTCGCGTGGTGAATAACAGCCCACTCCTTCTCGAAGAGAGGAGGCCTGCAATGTTCCCAGCAGTGGGAACATTATGGGTTAATTACGTGTTATGTACAGTCACAAGCACCAATATGTTAACACTTGGCAACTTTCAATTGCGATTTTTTCGTGAAATAACGAACGCAACGTTGAAATACGAATACGACACATTACGTAAATTTATGGGTTTGGGAAGTAGTAGGTAAATACCGGTCACGTCACATAACGCTAATAGTACGCGGTTGTTCAAATGGCATATCGAGTTTCAGCAACTAATCGGCGTTGTAGAGCGTCCTCTCTATTGCTCATAGATTTTTGTCTCTTTCTAAAGCTCAAGGTGTGGGTAGTGTAGGTACCTGAGTGCGGGCAGCAGCGCGGGGTGGTGTCGGCAGTGATGCACGGCCAGCTGCAGGCCGGGCGTCAGCGCGGCCAGGCTCTCGCGGGACAACGTGCCGCGACACACCACGCATAGCAGGGAGACCGCTGGAGGCAAATAAGAGTACATTTTACTAGAAATCGACATAACTTTTAAGGAGCTGCGGTGCCAGACGGTCGAATTTTGTATGCACGAATATGAGACAATATACGAAGAATGCGTCTTGGGACGCAACGTGCGTTTGCCAACCCGGTTGGTCCCCTTGCGATTGGCAAAACTATAAGCCAATGATCACAATAGACGGTTGAACGAACATTGAAAGCGCGCAGGGCAGTTTGCACCGCGTTTAGCGTATTTAACTCCTAAATCCTTAAACATCTAAGGCCAGGCAAGGCGTATAAGGTAATTTATTAAGGCATCAAGGCTGCCTTTGCTTAAAATGTAAGTATAAATGAATGAAATGAATACACATACCTTTCTCAGAAACCGCATGGTTATCTACAGTAGGTAGCACAAGCAAGGCCAGCGCCTCAGCCGTGCGCGCGGCTTCCTTCACGGAGAGCGGCGTGTTCCCGCCCAGCATGTCCTCGACGGGCGCCCAGCACTGCGCCTCACAGTCTAGCCCTCGGATCAGACATGTTCGCGTCACACTGCCCCATGACGAGATCGCTTCCTCGCGGACAGACCTATAGAAATATAAATAAGTTTAATTTTTGTGGTTTAGGGTGACCATAGACCACTAGATTTCAACCTGTAGGTGGAAGGCCACCGTCAAAATAATAGGTTGATGATGATTCCAATGTAAGAGAGAGACGGGGCTATACATGACCGATAGCACCATCTCTTTTTCGCACTGGAATCATGATGGCATTAATACTTCGTAATACGGCCCCTGGTAGCAAAATGTGAGGAGAGCTAAATGCGCCAGAGGCTCGTTTGAGCCATTTTCATGCAAAAAATGAATGTAATTTGTCTTTGGGTAAAAACACATTCATTGACGGTCTTTCCCAATTTTTTAGTTTTTTTTTTTCGCGAGTTTCTGGTCTGTGTCAAAGAGGGTTTTTAAGATTATAATGATTACATTATATTATAACTTACACATCTTCATCGTGCAGCAGCGCCATGACAGCGGGCAGCATTTGTCGCTCAATGCATTTCTCACTCAGTTCCGTCGCGTTCAGTAGCTCAGTGATCAGGTTCGCGATATACATACGTATAGTACTGCCGCTTGAGCTTTCACAACTGCTTGCCGCGACTGTTAACATAATTTAGGATAGGTAAAGTTAACAATGGAACGTCATCGAACGAATCATGCTATTTCGCTCTTTATAAACTACGTTACAGATTTTGATGCGGTTTTATCATCACTTAGAGAAATTATTCCAGAAGGTTTATGTGTATAACACACACTATTAAACTAATATAAGATTTATTTATTATAAATAAGCAAGAAATCTCGATGAAGTCGTAAAAACCGTGCAAAGCAGAGGGCGGGTTGCTAGTGGCTAATAAAAAAACTATAATAGTTACAATACTTACATTCTCTAAGATGCTGTAAATAAAAGTCGAGCGACTCTTCTCTGTGCTCTGCCACCCATTTCAATGGTATGGAGAATATCTTGACTGGAAGACCGCGGATGCTGCTGTACATGATCCACCTATAAGAAAAACATTGTTGAGAATCTAGCACTAGGGAAAATATGTGGCATTAATGAATTGGATGACAAAACAAGTTAACAAACAAGGAAATAGATCTTAGAAGGAGACAGCACTATAAGAATGAGACGTTTCTCAATTCCAAATTACTTTTCTCAATAACTGCTTGGCGGGACAAGGGCAGGAAATGCGTACAATTTTTTTTATCCCACTGACAAAATGATTGAAAAAATGTTCATGACGAACGAAACATTTTTAGATCTTGCATTTTACGAACGAGCATCAAACCTTGCAATTCACACTCTGTCAATGGTATACACATAATGCGCGATCGCGATTTCTAAAACTTAGAAATAATTGACGTTCAACTTACTTTTGTAAAAACTCCCCATGTTGTATCCTATCCTCAAGCGCAGGTAATATGGTGACCAAGTGTATGCCAACAAGAATGGTGCTATCCACATTCACAGGATGTAGTTTTTCCATCTTCTGTTCTAACTCGCATATGACGTCATTAAATATAGGCTTCAGTATGTGCGTAGTGAATGGTACGCCGAAGTTGTCCACATAACTATTAACCAGAGATATAAGTACCTCGTATATCAATGTGTGGCTTAGAACTTTAGTGTTTGTTGCCACGTCTAGAATTTGTTTTAATCTGTAACAAAGTGTGCGGGTTTTTATTACAAGATGTAATTTCACTTACCTTGTTAGTTAGTTAGTATGTGTTGGTCTAATTTTGCAAGGTGAACCACTTTTCACAAATTTTTTTCCTGTCTTTTTAGGGATTGTAAATTTACTCACTACTCATTCATTATTTGCCCTTATTTCAAAGCATAATAAAAGTACAAAGAGTTTTTATTGCATTTTTTTCTACTGTAAAGGACGATGCATAGTAACAGTAGGGAAGCAGACAATGTTTTTAAACATCAATTTACCCTAGCAATTACTTTTTTATTGATAAGTGACCTATTGTTAATCTGTGAACAGCAATGTGGGCTGCAATATTTTCTATAAGTTTTGTACATTTCTTATCTCTGTTTCATGTTGTAGCTGGCTGTTGATTTTTTTGTATAAAAAAAAAAACAATATTTTAGAAAAGATGCAAGTCCCTAAATATCGTTTCGTTTTCGAAATTCCAGAAGATTATAAAAAATAAAACTATGAAGGTATGTTAATACTCACGTGCTAATAAACCAACTTAACTCCGACCATCTGACTTCCGGCTTCTCCCTAATAATATTACTTGCAGCGACTAACAATATCTTCGCGTCAACATTATCTGTGACGTAGCACTGCAGTTCCATAAAATACTCCATTTCTTCTAAGGGTACTTCTTGTAAATTGACCGATTGCATATCACAGTTGCTGAGGGTAACATCCCTGACTATTTGTACATTAACTACGTAGGCCAGTTTCGCTAACACTAACACTCTCATTATGTCTAGGTATAAGAGCACAGTCTTCCATTCGTTATCACTGCTCGCTTTCGTTAAATTCGTCATTATTCGACTGCATAAGTCCGTTGAGAATTTTCCTGGAAATTTAATGAAATATTCTTTATATATTTGTAGATGTGAAAACATAAAGTTGGGATCAAGGGGAACAAATATTCAGGGAAAAGATTTTGATATTAGAAGGCCAATTCCCGTTTTTATAAATGTAGTCGTTATCTCTCCTTAACGACAATCAGTGTCAAAAACTTGTCAAAAATGTAGGGAAATTAGAGGAATTTTTAACAAATTGAGACTGAAAACAGACTGTGAACGTTCTTAAAATTACGAGAATTGACCGGATGTTATAATTAATTTAATATTTGTATCGTCCTTGTGAAACGCTGAGGTAGATTTTGATACACTGCTTGTACGCACTCCATCAAAAAAAAAAAAAAAACTCCAATTTACCTGCAATCAAAGCACTCCTCGCGAGAACAGGCACAAATATATTAACAGTATCCTTCACACACTTTTCGACCGGATCCTTCAAGAAATTGAACATCAGGCTCTCCAGCTGGCTGTACTTATGATCCGCGACGGGACATATGAGACAGGCAGACTTGAGTCCTAAGGTCCGGATCTCGAGTTCATTAGACTCGCACATAAGGACCACGAGACTTAGAAGTAGGGATGTGCATAGCTCAATGGGTACGTAAGGAGCTATGGCCATGCATACTTGGCTGGCTAGGACCCTTCGTTCTGTAGACCTTGATGCTAAGAGCTCGGCTATTGAGGATAGGACTTCGCCGCTGCCACCCCATTTTACTACGAGACAGGTTGCTGAAATAAAAAGTTAAGTTTGTGAACTTTGTGTAACCAGTTTGAAGGAGGGCCACAACACCCAGGATTTCATTTAAATCAAAAGAATATTTATTCAAATTAGGTTGAGAATCGGCATCGCCCTCTACCTGGTCTACACCTTCTATTGTCTGGTTTTTTAGGCTAGGAAGAAGTGGCGCAATAAACTCCCCAGCACGCATCCGTCTGATAAGTTAGAAGAACTTGGTTCTATACAATAGTACGCAAAGTACTGAACATTACAAAATTTAGAAAATTAAATTAAATTACTTGCCACACCCCATTATAGCTACCAAAAAAAATGTTTGGAACTAAACTCGTCTAAGCCTGCTTCATCATAGATATGGTCATCCCTACCTTCACAAATAGCCCGCGTGTCGGCCCGGTCCGGTTTCTTGACGAGCGTGAGCAGCGCGTGCAGTGCGCGTGCGCGTCGCGCGTGTCCGGCCGGCAGCAGCGCCGCCGCCGCCGCCAGCAGCGCCGCCGCCTCGCCGCGCCGCGCCACCAGCGTGTGCGGGAGGAGCTGCGGACAACCAGGTTTGTCCATTTTTGTTTCTTAACTATAATATTATCAAGCTAAATAACATTCAGCCCGTATTCCACAAAGGGTTACACAGGTGTATGTCAAATATATAATAAATACTTCAGACCCGGACCCCATGCTCAGCCGTCGCGCTTGTAACCCTTGGCTACACCAAAGCAATGGAACATTAATGGTATTTCTGAATAATCCTACTAATATTATAAACGTGAAAGTTTGTGTGGATGGATGGATGTTTGTTACTCTTTCACGAAAAAACTACTGAACGGATTTAGATGAAATTTGGCACACAGATGGTTTATAACCAGGATTAACATATAGGATACTTTTTATCCCGATATTCCCACGGGAACGAACCTTATGCGGGTGAAACCGAGGGGTGCAGCTAATAGTTGTATAAAAATAGTAGCTACAACGAATACGTGTTGAAACCTTTTTTTCCTTCTTCTATAACTAAGCTGAATAATAACAATACCAATATTTTTGTTTGAAAATGGCAATTTTCAAACAAAAATATTGGTGTTGTTATTATCAATTACAATAACTATTTACAAACCCGAGGTAACGTGTCTGCGACAAGTGTGAGTAGTCCTGGCAGAGTGATAGGCTTGTCGCTGCTCACTAGCTCGGCGAGGAGGTCGTTCGCTAGGGGCTCGTTCAGATTCAATGTTTCACAACACCAGTTCAAAATTGACACTTTGAGCCCGTTGGGTATGCCGCTGTAACGTAAACAAAGAACATAATAATAGCTATAAACTCTACATAATTATCTCATAAATTATTTGGCTATCAAAGAGCGTTACAATAGATAAAATCGAATTCGTGATGACGAGATCTAATATAGAGCTATTACAACCATGGAAGTACCTTTTTTGTATTACCATGACAAAATTATAGATACACCAAACTTTCGAGTGACAGGTGACGATCTGCGATTGGAGGTCATACAAAAGTGCATAATAGACGCACTAGTAGTGCGGCACTACCTACGAAGCGCGGTGGTTCAAAACTTAGAAGCTTTGTCACTGTTAGGGATTATTCTGGCACGTCAGTCGTGCAAATTCAATACACGAAGATTACCGAAGCGCATACACTTTTTGGTTTAACTATAAGTTACCTATCGATCCACATCTCCTTGCTGTTGGTCTCGATGCTGTTGTACTCGTATTGCACGCGCGTCCACTCGCCGCCGTCGTTGATGCTTAGCGTCTCGTCCAGCGTGGTCACACTGCCGCGACGTAGCGGCGAGTCGCGAGTACTGTTTTCGCCGACGACACCCTCGCCAGTCGTCTCGAAAGAACTTAGGTTTGAACCTTTTCTTGTTCTGTGGAGTTAAAAATGGAGATAAACAAATTGGGCAAATAAAAAAAATGGCAAGGACTATACTTAGAAAGTAAAGCAAATTATATATTTAATTTGAACTGAGTACTAATGAATGACAAAAAAACTAAAATCTTTCGTATGTGTGTCAAAAAGGTGGACTCATTTATAACATCCATACTGAGGTAGTTTCAGCACGCAATAAAACACAAGACCAACTACATAATTATTGTACATACATTAACATACAATGCATGTTGTAATTTGATATGAATCTGGTGCTATAAGCAGTAGAGATAATCATATATACATTTTAACAAGCTTAACCTGTGTTTTCAATAGCTAACATATTTTGCATAAATACAATTAACATTAAATGACCAACTTTGCTAAGGGTGCAAGTAGGTTGCCGACCTTCGACGTCGACTGTCGTCGCCTTAAAATATGTCACGCAGTCGTCGAGCAACCGCAGTCTGGTTGCACCCTAAGATATATAGAATGCGTGAGGAGTATTCAATTGATGTAGGCGTCTGTGCAGCAGTGCCAAAAATGTAATAATAATACATTGTGCGTCTATTGTTACTAGGAATTTATACATGGTTATAACGGGTGTAAAAAGACACTTAACGGACCCGAGACTCACTTGTAGTCCCAGTCACTGTAATCGTTTTCTTGTACTAGAGTATACCTGGGACCTTCTGGTTATGGTCAAAATTGAAACTTACTGATTTTTTTTTTCTTTAATACCTCCACGATCCCTGTACCGTTGCATGCACCCATAAGCACAATGTTTTGCGTGCGTTACATTGCGCACTAGCGAAAACAGCAAATTTTCACGCCAAAAATAAAAGTTGTTTCTTAACAATTATGGTTGTGTAATATTACTTAGTTTGATGCACAGAATGCGTAGACGGCTATGTCATGTGTTTTTTTTTTACATTTACAGGTTGTAACATATACTTACATTGCACTATTCTTTTCACTTTCAATCATCTCAAACTGCTCCGGAGTCGCACTATGAGTCGAATGACCACTTCCGTAATGATTCTCTGAAGCTGTACAAGTAATAGGCTTGGCTTCTAAACTCTGTTCTACCCTTTGCACTGATAACAGCTTATCCTCGGGTATATGGAGATCCAGCCCTTTGCCCTCGGAAGCAGGACTTGTGAGCGAGTTTAAGCTGACAATGGCAGCATCATATAATTTTTGGAAGTTCAGTTTTTCAGTCTCGAGTGCTATTATTTTTTGCTTCAGTAATTCTATCTCTTCAGCTTGGATGAGGAGCTGTGAATTAGGAATTAAATCATTAATATTTAATAGAGTATGTATTCATGGGCACTTGTGAATACATCCCAACCTGAGATGAAAAACTTGGGTGATGGCTGGAGGATGACGAGTAAGGAAAATAGATAAGTATGCAGCCAGCTTTAACGAATTTAAACACATGTATTTTTGACGGAATTACTAATTCTTTTGCTGACTGTACATATCTTGCCCATTAAAAGATAGTTAAAGTCAATAATATCAATAAATAAAATAGGCTTCACCTCATGGCTCCAATCAGTCTCAGGGTCCAGTGTAGTCTGGCAGCTGACACAAACATTTCCTTCATCCAGCTCTGTTTGGCAATCCGCTTCTATGTAAGACCAGTCCGTATCCGTGGACACATCTGCTTTGGGTGGACTGATGCTGGAAGTGTTGCCGCGGAATAATGACACCAGTCCAGCTGGTCGAGGCATATTGAGACCAACATCATCCCAATCTTCAAATTCCTGAAATATGCCTCAATGTTAGATTTTTTTATAAGCCCAGCATCAATTTTTTTACTAAATGATAGTGCTCTGCACTATCGTTTAATTCAGCAGGTCATAATTTAGCTGCAAAATTTAAAAGTTCCAGTATAAAGAGAGTAGGTTATTCGCCATCACAGACACTGCTCGCTAAAAAAACACTTCCACATATTAGGCATAATGGATAGTCCCCTGTGCAGGGCTTACATGGAGGCTGAGGAAACCGTTGCGCATGTGCTCTTTGAGAGCACAGGCGTCACGCAGATTAGGTCAAAAACCCTCAGGACTCCCAGATCTTACACAGATGTTCTCAACATTCCAGGAGACTTGGACATCTTTTGGAGGGAGGTGGGCTGGTTGGAATAACCACCCACAGCCGCCATGGCCCACGCACAGTGGTCCATTTGAAGGACTAAGTGCAGAAACCAAACCCATAACATAGAACATAGAGTAGTTTATTTTGTTATGTGCTCTGGCTGTATCCTGGAAAACTATATGTTCCACAGCAATATTAAATTTTGTTCCCAGTAACTTAAACATTACCATGTGATTGATTTATTTTGTATAGTTTGCTACATAATATATTTAGGTTTTTCCCACATTGTCCTTGAATAGTCTGAAAAGTTACACAATGGCAATAACAAAATTGCTCTTACATGGCTTTGATATTTAATTAGAAGCTGCAGTCATGCAACTCACAATGCTAGTAATAGAGATTGATTATATTTGATTACAATATATCAGATCTGTAATGTAACAAAGTATTCATTTTCTTTTTTTAAGAAACTTTTTTTTTCATGTTTGGTAGTGTTGGAGTGCATTTATTAACAAAGCACAGACCACTTGATATTAAGTGAAAGAATTAATATAATTTATGTGACCTTGGCATAATCACATGTAAATAAAAAAAAAAACCACAAGTCATTACATAAATATCACATGTCTGTGATGATCATAGTAACATGTTTTTTCTAATTACATAATGAATACACACAAACCTGATCCGGATTTTCATCTGAAAATGTAATGGAAGTGAGTTTATAGTCTTGAAGAAGAAGGTACTCATTGATGAGGAAGTTCAGGGCTCTCTTTTCATGTGGCTTTAGGGAACGCTGGTTGGACAAATCTTTAACACTTTTGTCTAACGTAGATTCACCATCTGAAATAAGTGTTTAATAGAATAGAACTCCTCATTTTATTTTGTTGTGTGTTTATTCAGATGTACACTGAATGACACCAATATAGCTAGCTATTTGTTACTCTGTTTGGGACAAAGTATTTCCTTATATTTTTTTCCTTGTTTTTGTCTTCTTGAAATTGCAGCTGTTGTTCGTCATCAGTTTTTAATTTTATTTGGATATTGGGTAATGTTGCATTTTATAGTTTAAACATAACCAAAATATTTGTCATTATTATTGTTCATCTTCAATAAAAGAGTTGATACAATAAATAAGGTCAACCATCTTTAAAACTGATACAATTTATGGTCAACCATCCTTAAAAAAAGGTGCTATAAAATAAAGTGTGTGTAAGTATTTGAATTAGAAAACAGCTCATTATACAAATATATAAACTGTGTGACAATACCTTAACAAGAGAATTAATTTAATTTACCTTTAATTTATAAAAGTATACACCTACATGAAACACGATAATTACCAGCAAATTGAGTAAGGTTCGCTCTCAGTGAGTTGATAGTTTCTCTGGCCTTTCTTAGCTCAAACTCTAGCACTGCAACATCACCACCACTGCCACCTCGGTCACCACCACCGTCTTCAGAGTACCGGGCAGTGTCCAAAGAGTCAAGTGTGGCCTGGCTTGGGGTACGATCTAAGAATGGAAAAATAATTAATCTTTTTATACTGATACCACTTCTATACACAATTTATTCCTAACAATTTGAATTAATGTTCGTAAATAATAAGTTTATAGTGAATGGTTAAAAAAACAGCCAAATCAACGTAATGGCATAAACTGTAAACAAAAACTTTGTACTCTCGAGAAAGTACCTCATTAGTCTTAAATACGTTTGTAAGTTAAACGCAATTCAAAATTACATACGCATCGATGAAAATTCGGATGCCCTAGAAACATGTTGCTCAAAGTTGCCTGGATTGGAGAAAAATTCTCTTAGTTGCGGCAGTTCCTTGCCGCTCTCTACGAGCTCTGTATGAAGCTCCAAGGCTGTCAGGAAGTAATTATCTTTCAGCAGTTTCGTAGCTATATCCTCGTAAGCTAAGTGAGGTGATGCTGCAAAGGAACTTTCTTCTATGTCCTTATACGGATTCATATTGCAACAGACGACTGTCTACATGCCACATGTATTAAAAATAATTGTTGTTTTAATTACACGTAAACTTTTTTCAAGATTCATTCAACGTTTTTTCTTAGGAAAATTATTATACCACAAAAAGTGAACTTGACAAATAACAACACAGATTATGAATATTATTGTAATGAATGACAGATTACTACAGACTACTGTCTACCAATCTACCATAGTTAACACAAACGCACAGACCACTAAAGGTATAATGATGTGCTTAGAAATGGGCGGGTGGTAAAGGTAAAAATAAGAAAATACCAATTTTTACCGGGTAAATATTAAAATACCTGGTAAAAAAGATTTATTATCAATTCGATATAATCGTAAATCTAAAGTTTTAGTTATTTTTTTAATAAAATAAGACTCGGTAAGTCGGTACGTTGTATTGTATGTACTGGCAGCCCTGTAGAAACGTCATTCAATCAAATCCAAACAAAACTCGAAATATCGTTTGGAATTGAATTTTGTAAATATTTGTAATAAACAGAATATTATTATGTGTATGCCCAATGACACTTGTAAAACATTCAGCTATAGACTATAGATATAATACGAGTTAGTAGTTAGTTACGCTGAGCGAAGTCGTGAGTACAAACGTGCGAAATGGGGGAAGCATATTTTACTTTGAAGAGCAAACTGGAGGATCTCGGTTATAACATCTCGTTACCGATAGACGCCGTTCCTTTGGTAGAATGTATACTAGCAGACCTCTTACAAACTACTCGTAGTTTACAACACTACATGGATTTGTCTAAAGAAGCTCTAATGCAGCGCGACTCCTTGATGATGGAAGCCGAGCCCTACAAATGTGACAATGCTAAGTTAATTCAGGAAAATAATCGACTCCACAAAGAGATTATGAAATTGACAGAAGAAAATCTCAAACTTTCAAAAGAGTCCAGGAGAAAAGTCAAGAGTTTGTCAGAAGAGCTCATAAAGAAAGATTCAACAATTAGCAAATTACAACATGACTTACGAGACTTAAGTCTGAGAGGTTTGTGTGCAGAAACTTTAAGTACACGCAATAAAAGTAAGAGACGAGATGGAGAGGGCGCAAGTTTATCGAAAATATGTATATGTAGTGAAAGAAAGAGTATCTGCAGTGATAAAGATCTTACAGAACTGACTAATAAGATTCAGTCACTTGAAGAAAAGAATGATGCTTATTGTGATGAAATAATGGTGCTAAAGAATCAAGTTGAACACAGAGATAATGAAATAATACGCCTGAATATGTTACTGGAAGGTGGTAGACCTCTAACGGCTATTAGTAGAGACTGTTGTAATATGACCTCTAATGAGAGACTTCAGAAATTAATGAGAGAGTTACGAGAACTAGAATCGGCAAATGAAATTCTTAGAAAAGAATTTGATAATGGTTTAGCGAAACAACATGAAGCGATGCTCCGTGCACTCAGTCTTGCAGACAAAAATAAAAGTTTACAAGAAGAGGTACAGAAAGTTGACACATTAGCATTAAAGGTTGAGGAAGACTGCAACAAGAGATTATCTGCAATGATGAATGAGGTTAAAGTTATGCAAAACAGAGTAGAGTGTTTGGAATCAAGAAATTCTGAATTAGAAAAACGACTTTCAGAGCAACAGTCATATAAAGGAGACACACCTAGAATTAATAAATTACAAGAAGAACTGCGAATAGCTTTAAAAGAAAAAGAAGCATTGCACAATGAAATCAAAGACCTGGTAGATCTTAATAAAAGTTTACAAGATAAGATCACAACATTGCCCCAAATGAGCCAACCATTAGAATATAGTGATAAGTTTGGAAATAGTAAAGATAAAATGTATTGTCCTACTAAAAATGAATTACAAAACCTCTTAAGAGAAGAAAGAAATAAATATGAGATACAGGTGACTAATGTTCAAGAAAAGATGACTGAAATAATGAATACCTTCAACAAGCATTTGTTGAAATGCAAAGACAAGGATAGTCCGAAATGGAATAACTCTAAAGAGAATGTATTTATAAGAGATTTGCACACAAAGTTATGTGAATGTGAGCAAAAGATATTGATGTTAAAGAAAGAAAATGATGATTTGAAAAGAAAAACAAGTTATGTGGAAGAAAATAGCAAACAAAATTTTAAAGATGTTATAAGTCATTTGAATGTGGAAAATTCTGAACTATCAAAAGAAAACATCAACCTAAGTAAGCAACTGAGTCAGTACAAGAATTTAAATACTGTGAGGCACAGTGATAGAGGTGATTTCCACAGGAATGATGCTCAGAAACTCAAAGACCAAATAAATGAACTAATGAATGAAATCCAATTATTAAAGAAAGATAAACAGGAATATAATTCACGATATAAAGAAGCATTGGAATTATCTGAGAAATTAAAAATGGATTTAGTATTTAAACAGAAAGAGATTGAACACCTGGAAGAGGAAAATTGTTCATATAAAATGACCAGTAGAAATGGAAAAGCTTCTACTGAACATCTTAAAGATGAATGTAATTTTTTGAGAGAACAACTAAAGAAGATGCAATCAGATGTTATAAAAGAGAAAACACTTTCGAGTCAAATTAAAAATATACAAATAGAAACTGAAAGGAGTGGTAATGAGTTACACAATGAATTGTTGAGTGCCCAGAAAAAAATTAGTTTATCTAATGACACTATAGACTCATTAGAAAAAAAGTGTAAAGATCTTCAATCTGAAATTATGTCTTTAAGAAATGACAAATCTAATCTCATGGATAACATTAGAAAGGTTGACCAGGAACGGGATAAACTGGTAATGGAGCTGGATCATAAAACTGAAAGTATGTGTATGCTTGAACAAAAGATGAAGTCACAGACATATGAAATAAGCAAATTAGAAAATGAAATCTCAGACTTGAAAAGAAAATTAAATTCAAATAAAGTGTCTGAACACAAGTTAGCAGATCATGAAACGCAAATAACTTTCCTCAATGGTGAAATATTAAGACTTACAAAACAACATGATAATGCTATTATGGAAAATAAACACATGCAGAATAGTTTAGCTGATGCTAATGGTGCATTAAAACTGACAAAGATAGAATATGAAAAATCTCGAAAAGAAGTAGACAGCTTAAGACAACAATTGCAGCACTACGTTGCTGAAGTCAGGCGTATTGAAGAGTTGTTATCACAAAAAGAAGCTGAGAGGTCTGATATGTTAGAACATTTTGCCAGTCTCTCTGTTGAAGCTAACATTTTGGAAAATACTAATCATTCTTTGGAGAGTGAATCAGCATCTAAATCAATGCAATTGCAAACTTATACTAGCAAGATTCAAGGTCTTGAAGAAAAATTATTAGACAAGGATAATATCATTGACACTCAAGCTGCGCGTATAGCTGCTATGCAATGCAAAATAAATTCGTTAGAAAACGAAGTAAAACTAATTTTTGAAGAAAAAACTATACTTGAACAGAACATTTCATATTTGAAACAAATGTGCAATAATTTGCAGTCAGAAAGCTCAAACACAGTCAGAGGAATTAGTGAAGCTGATTCAGAATTGAAGCTCTACGAGACTAGAATTAAAAGTCTTTCTAATAGAAAAACCAAATTAGAAGTAGAGAATGAGGAAATGAAGAAAAACTTAGCAACTACAGAAAAGTTACTATCAAATGCAAGAAAAGAGATTGTAGAGCTTAAGTTAGTGTTGCAAGATGCTACCTCAGAAACGAAATCTTTACAAGAGAGTGTTAGCAGATTGAGTAGGAGAGATGAACAACATCATGAGGTAATCTTTTTCAGATACCTAATTTACCGTATATAATTCCGCAGTGGACTAATTCTATTTTTTTTTGCTTTATTTTCATCACAGTGATGTTGCCCTTTGTTAAAAAAAATATATTGTACATTATTTATTTTTTACATTTCAGACTACATTGGTGACGGATCATGAATATGAACTACCCATTACTCTTGAGGAGATTCATGAAGCTAGCCATGAAGATGATGAGGAAACTGCACGTTATCACAGAATCAATAAGAATTTCTTAAAATATTCTCATAGTAGCAGCACTCTATAATAATGTTCTATAGTTGTTTGTGAACATATCAAAAACAGGGTAAAAAGGTACATATTTATTTCAATTGAATATTTCTGTACTTTAACAAAAGTCCAAGTCAATAGGCTCACCCCTATTACATGTTTGTGACGTAAACATTCCTGGTGAAATCTGGATGTACCCGAAACTGTCACATTTTCCCAATCAACCTTGAACCTTAATGCTTTAGTGATAAAGTTGAAAATCTATAAAGAAATTTGACAGATTGTAGTAGCTTGATGCGCTGGCGTCTGTACGCACTAAACGCCTCTGGGTTACCCTTCTGGGAATGCAGGTGTGATGTTGATAGACAAATTTATATGTAAATATAAATAATAATAATACATGATGAATACTTAGTAATTATCATTATGTTCTAGTAATAATATTAATTTATTAATATATTATTTTCTTTGACGAATTTGTTTTTAGCTTAATTCCGCGGGGTGACTGCGTAACACATTAAAAGTAGCAATGGATTTCATTTTGACAGTTGTTCAACAACATTCATTGCGTTATTTACGTTGTTGAGCAGACAGAATTTTTTTGGGCATATGAAGCAATAGATTTGCAATATTCTTCAAAATGATTCAGATTGTGACTGAAAGTGTGTAACGCAAATTAGGGGGCGCGGGGGCTATCTTTATATATAACGTTGAATTATAAATAAAAAAAGAACTAATATATTGAGTCATTAAACAAAGTTAAGTTTTATTTTTACCTGTAAAAACTAACTGTATATTAGTGTGTATAATTAGCTGAAACTGAGTAACATTCACACACTTCTGATGGTGGATAAAAGGTGTTATAATAAAAGCACTTTAGTTAATATCCAAACCATTTATTTCCTTTGGATAATATTTATATTGAAGTATGGAAAATGATTTTTCCCTTTCCAATGTTCCTCTACAAGACAACTATTTACAACATGATCACACTAGCTTTGCATTACCTATTTAAATAATTTTGCTTCTACTCGAAGTGATATTTTTATTGTACAATATAAGTACAAACTTATGAAACAATACAGAGTAACAAATATACCACATTACATGCTAAAACTGTGGCATTGACAGTAAGAGCAGAAACCTAAGCGCTATGTATACCTTGCCTTATTAGTATCCCAATATATTTTGTTTCCTTACTGCATGCATAAATGTGTCACTAAAAACAATAATTATATCTTTGCATTATGCATTTATTGCCACACTTATACTATACATTATATCACATCTTCATATAGCGACTTTAAGATAACACCAAAACCACAGAATAAATTAACATTACAAGTACATATCACCATAATCTGATTAATTTTACTATATTATATATTACATTATCTGTTCATTTATAAAGAAAAATAAAATTTAGCATTTTTTTTAAATTGATTATAAATTAATTAATCCAATAAATAAGAACTCATTTTTTTTATAAATGGTGGAAAATAAATATTATCATATGGTAATTGTCCAATAAAATAGGGTAGCAAGCAGGCCTTGCAACATAAAAAAACCCAACAGTTTCAACCTATTAACGTAGTAGTGTTGCTATAAAGAGGAGTAAATTGTAAATTGTGTGTATGTATATAAGTAGTTTATCAGCCATCTTGTTACCATAACACAAGCATTAGGTTGCTTAGCTTGGGACAAATGGGGCTGTGTGAAATGTCCAGGGATTTATTATTTATTATTATTAATTATTATGGAATCACTGTCAACACAGTGGATCTATTATGTACAAGCACATAAGTACAAAACCTGACAATATGGACATAATGATGCTTCTAGAAGGGTTCAGTTTTATTAAATCACTAGCTTCTGCCCGTGACTTTGTCCATGTGAAATTTCTTGTTTTAACATAAAATATATCCTAAGACCCACTGCATCCCATCACATCGTCTGCCTGGGAGATTACTTCGTTTTCGCATAGTGTTCTATCTGGCTTTTTTTGCTTGGCTCCTAAGAGTCCTAGCGTGATGTTAATTAAATAGCATATAGCCATCATGAATCAGCGCGTTTAAACAAAAAAACTCTTAGCTTTTGTATAGATTTCCAACTTATATTAGCCATTTTATGAAATATGATGTGTAAGAGAAGAGGTCAATGTTGTTTTGTGCATTGCACTTGAAGGCAATAAAATATGCATGATACTAATACATTTTATAGTACTCAAAAGTGTATTGTCGGTGGGCCTAATAAATCTCATTACAGGTAATGATCAAATATATTAGTGTCACAAATAATACATTCTATTATAAGAATTTAATGACAATGTCACTGCTAATGATTATTTTAAGATACAATTTACATGGAATGCATTATACATTTATGATTATGATAACAAATGAAAATGTACAGCCGATTGACTGTATAAAAATCTCACCGTGAAAAGTTAGGTGAAGTGAGCTTAGAGTGAGCTGTCAATAGTGTCAATCCCTAGCAATCGTCAGAATGACAGCTCACTCCACGGTCACTACACCTAAGTTTTCACAGTGAGATGGTTACAGAATCACACTGCAGGTCAGGAATACAACTTATCACAATAAACTCATACATATAGAAGATATTATTATAATATTTAGGATTTATTGAACATATAATTGCAACTATATGGTTGCATATTTTAAGTAGAAAAACTAATTCTAGAAGTATGTTTTTTTTTTGTGAAACATCAGTCATTATATTTATAGGTAGGCACATATTTACATTCTAAAACAATTCATCATTTTATTGCATAGTTACATTCATAGTGAACTTTCTATATAATATTACTGTTATTTTATACAAATATGCGAGACATGAAAGTTACTTCATATACAAAAATTAAGCACATTGTGTAATATATGCCGCTACACACAATAAGGAATATGTAGGTATTTACAGCAGATAGCTAATGAGTATTCACTATTGGGATTACCATAACAACAACTAGTTGCTATAATATAATTCAGGAAAATAATGCATCAATATTCAGCACCTTTCCTTTCACTACATTCCCATCACTATAACACTATGTTAATTGACTCAGAATTTATTTGATTATAAATATATTGTTTATAATATAGTGATGTAATTAACTGTATATAACTAGTATTTATTACAAAGTAGCCAAAATCCTTGTGAAACCCATCCCAGCTCCAAGCACAGTTTGTCCTATACCCCAAATCATTGCATGAATAGGGGGCATAGTTAAGGTAGAGGCTCGGTATATGAACGCGATTGCGGCACTGGTGGCTACACCTGAAGTCACTGGGTTCACGACACCCATCACAATCAACAACACAGGGAAGAACTTCCCGTACTTGTGCTTCCTTAAGGTTCCGAAGGCGACTAGCGCCGCACACGTATGCACAAACACTGAAGAGAACAGAGACCACAAGAACACGGGGTACCACATCTCACCAAATGTATCTAAAGGATCACCTGGAGTCAATCTAAATATATCCACCAATGAATCAAATTCTGATACTCGAAACTCGGACAACATGTCATACATGTTGTCTTTCGGTTTCTAAAGCTTACAGGCATCGGGGCAGTTGTAATATTATCGAAAATTTTCTTACGACACAAAGTAACTCTTTGGAATAGATTGTTAAACTAAACGTTTCACACTTTCTTAATTAATTATCAACTATGCACATATGGTTTTACCAATCATTTTCATTAGTAGATCTTATTAATTTTAGGAGAAGTTACTAATATTTATTTGATAAAAAATACGGCTGACGGGCTGATCGACTGATTCGAAGCTGACATTTTGTTTTGTTTGACATTTGATGTCAAAGTCTTCTTCATAGACTAATATTTACATAGACTATTAATATAAGCCCGCTCTACACTTATCCCGTGGATCGCGCGTGAAAGCCGCGACAGGGCGCAAATGCTAAGTGTGGAGCCGTTTCGCATATTCTTCGCAGGTTCGCGCTTTCTTCCCCGATTTTTGTCGGTTTTTTGTCCCGCGTCAAAGTGACCGCGAAGCGTGAACGTGACGAGAACTTGTATGACTCCACACTCGCACTCCGCGAGAAGGTTCAGCCACTAACTCGCTCAGCTGATTTTCCATACTCCTGTGACAAATAAGCAGTTAAAGCGATTAACGATAGTTAATTATCAATTTGACTTATGAAACTGATGAATGTAAACAAACCTTGTTCTATTACGATGGATAGTTGTCATCCACCATCTCCTTTTTTCCATCGTTTCCTAATTTGTGTTTCATTTTTAACGTACACATAATTATAGTACGCTAATACACCCAAAGTTAGGGACGCAGCAGCAGCTACTTCAACGTCCATATCGTACAACGTTGCAAACTCCACTGTGAAACTACTGCGAATCATTGCGAATATGGAGTCGTAATTATCAAGCCGCGAAGTCTCGAAAACTTCGCCCCGCGAAATCGCGCCGTGAATCGCGCACTAAGTGTAGGGCGTCTTCTTGTAGAGATACTTTCATTTTTATTTTTGCATCGATACTGAAAAATAACATTACAACCAAGTTACGGTTTCTAAATAGTTGAGATGTCAAATAAAAGAATAAATAAAAAAAATACGTAGTAGTTTTTGATTTCAGTGTTGCCATATGTAATAATTCGATAAATAATCAATAGAAAAAAAAGTTTGTTACGAAGTGAGCAGTAAGTAAACAAAAGCAAAAGCCTGTGGGAAACTAGGTATTACCGGAGAATTCAAAGTTTTTATCATACTTCTTTTATGGTGGTGTTAAAAAGCTGTATTTGAAAATACTTCTTCGTAAATTACAAAACACACAGTAAGAGGGGAGTTGGATTCTATAGAATCGTAAGTAATTTTGAAGTATCTTACCTTTCCACTGTAGTGAAGTTCGTTCGTGTTCTTTTTGACACAATCTGAGCGCATTCCGCGAACGTTGATAACCTTTATTTTCCTGCGTAAACCGCGTGAGTAGTGAATTTTGTGGTATTATTTAAGTTTTTGCAAGTGTTTAACTGTACGTAGCAATGGGAAAAGTACGATCAGCACCGGGTGCCCCCCGGAAACAAACGATCAATAAAGCTGCGCACTCTATGAACCCAGATAGACCAGTTGAGGGATTAAAAGGAGTTGCGAAGCCCAGAACTAAAGCAACCATCAAAAGGCTGCAGATGTACAGGAACTTTAAGGCCAAGAGGGATAAAACTGGCAAAATTTTAACACCTGCACCATTTCAAGGTTGGTTACCATCAGGAACCCAAGCTCGCGTCGAGCCTAGCCAAAAGTGGTTCGGAAACTCACGAGTGATATCACAAAATGCTCTACAGAAATTCCAAGATGAATTTGGGGCTGCTGTCAGAAATCCTTATCAAGTAATTATGAAACCCACCAATTTACCAATCACATTGCTTAATGAAACGGCAAAAAACGCAAGAGTACATTTGTTGGACACTGAGGGGTTTGACAAAACATTTGGTCCAAAGAAACAGAGAAAGCGTGTTAATTTGAAGTTCAGTGATCTGAACACTTTATCAAAGGCTATAGAAGAAAATACAGATAATTATGATGAGAGCAAAGATATAGACAGAGTTCGTGAAGACACTGGAGTGAAGGAGGGACAGAGGGACTGGGTGTTTGGAGCTGGCATGAGCAGGAGGATTTGGAATGAGTTGTACAAAGTAATAGACTCCTCTGATGTACTATTACAAGTGTTAGACGCCAGAGATCCTATGGGCACCAGATGTCCTTATGTGGAGAAGTTTCTCAGAGATGAAAAGAGGCACAAACATCTAATATTTATCCTAAACAAAGTTGATTTAGTACCCAACTGGGTGACACAACGTTGGGTGGCTATACTGAGTGCTGAATATCCCACTATAGCCTTCCACGCGTCAATGACACATCCCTTTGGAAAAGGCTCTCTTATCAATCTGTTGCGACAGTTTGCAAAATTACACATTGATAAAAAACAAATAAGCGTTGGATTGATTGGATATCCAAATGTAGGCAAATCATCTGTCATCAATACTTTACGATCCAAGAAAGTATGCAAGGTGGCCCCAATTGCTGGTGAGACTAAAGTCTGGCAGTACATCACCTTGATGAAAAGAATATTTTTGATTGATTGTCCAGGAATTGTGTATCCATCTGCTGAAACAGACACAGAGAAAGTTTTGAAAGGAGTTGTAAGGGTTGAATTAGTTCAAAATCCAGAAGACTACATAGAGGAAGTAATCAAAAGAGTCCGTAAAGAATATTTGGTTAAAACATATAAAGTAGATGCCTGGGATACTGCTACAGAATTCTTGGAAAAAATGGCAGCCCGTACAGGGAAATTATTGAAAAAAGGTGAACCGGATATTAGCCAGGTGGCCAAGATGGTCCTTAATGACTGGCAAAGAGGAAAACTTCCATTTTATGTGGCTCCAGAAGGTTTTGAAATTCCACTTTCTAAGCAACAGAAGGAAGAAGAAACGGTGGAACCTGAAAGTAATGCAGATGAAAAGAAAGAAGATGCTGTTGAAGAAGCCAAGCAAGACACAGAGAATGAAAAGAAAGATAGCCCAGAAAAACCTGTTTATATTAATAAACTCATTGTAGCCCAAGATTTTGCTAAAATTAGAGTTGGCCTGAAGTTTGACAATGATGATGATTATAAACCACTTGAGAAATTTGACATTCCTGAAGAACTTAAAGGGATTGATGAAGAGAATGCCGAGAATGATGAATCAAAAAGTGTTAATGAAGAAAATGAAAATGAAGATCCTGATTCATCAGACATTAGTGACTTTTATAGTGAAGATGAAGATAAATGTAGCGATGTTGAAGATCACTTGACAAATGATGCAGAAACTGTTAAAGAACTAAAACGTAAGAAGCTTGAGGCTGCAAGTGGTGAGTTCACAGTTGAAGAGGTTAAACAAATTGGAAAGAAACGTAAGGCTGGTGCTGACGATGGAGTCAAGAAAATGACAGCAAAGGCCAGAAGAGCATTGGACAGAGCACAGAAACGCACTAAAACAGGAAGCAACTTCTATGAAGTTTCTAATGTCAAAAATAGAAATAGGTCCAAGAAACCAGTTGTCTGAACTCAATAAATTTCTTGAAATATCAATTGATTTAATTTTGTTAATATCCCAAACTTGACTGCCATGAACTCAAACTCAAATCATTTATTTCAATTAAACCTTTTAACAATTAATTCTATTACAGGCACTTTTGAATTCTCAAAATTAAATAGTCGGTCAGTTAGTCAGAAAGTTGAAGCTAGTCGCCCATTCCAAAAATGTAGATCTCTATGGAGAAGAACGGGCAAGAAACTCCATGGACACACATGGCACTGCGCTAACATAATATTTATTTATTTATTATTAATCAACTTACATTAACAGTTTGCACCACACATACAAGTTATTAGTCAATATAACTAATTACATATGTCATACAATCATAAAATTAAGTTATCATAAAAATGGACAAATTTTGATGAAATTAAATAAAATGAAAAAATAAAAATTAGAATTAGGATAAATTGAAATAGAATAATAATATCCCTGGACATTTCACACAGCACCATTTGTCCCAAGCTAAGCAACCTAATGCTTGTGTTATGGTAACAAGATGGCTGATAAACTACTTATATACATTTTTTTTTTTTTTTTTGTAAATACATACATATTATAGATAGAAAAACACCCAGACTCGGAACAAATACATGTAGGTCATACAAATATTTGTTCCGTGCGGGAATCGAACCCGCGACACGCAGCGCAGCAGTCAATCGCTTAACACGTTGAACGCCAACGCGGTCAGTGCTGACCGACAGTGAACTTTCCCTTTAGGCCAAGCAAAAATCACAGTTCTATCCAAAATTAGAGCAAATGTTTTTTTAATTAGATACTTATATCTAATGTCCAAATGTATGTTTTTATTAACAAAAGTCAACTTGAGATATTATTTATGGAGATATTAAACGTCGGGCAGCACTGACCGACGCGGCTCCTAGAAACGAAAAATCGACTTTCCGTTAAAGGGGGCCGCGCGGGTCGCGGTGTCAGGTCTCCTCCCGCAGCTCCCGAGTTTGTAATTTCACCCGCGCTTACGCAGTTGACGCCCATAATATATCTTGATCTGAGATGCCGTTACATTGAACAACATATATTTACTCCCAATAAACTTTTTGGTATAAAATGAGAGTTTTTTTTTGTTTAATGGGTAGTTTTCGCTAAATATTTTACAAACACACCCCCACACATACTACACACGAACACGCAAACACACAAAACTTGTGGATTTATAATATTAGCACTCGTCGATAACGTAGCTTTCCATTACTGAAATAATTTTTGAAATCCGATGAGTAGTTTTAGATATTAGGTACTTTCTACATCCAAACTCACAATCCTACAAGATTTACATCTTTATCATCATCATAAGCCCCGAGAAATCCACTGTGACAAAGGCCTTTCCAACTTCGCGCCACACAAATTTTCACTCTTTGGTAATTGTTGTTTTTTTTCTAAGTCCTTTACGTTTTTCAAAAACCATCTTATTTGGAGTAACTAGAGGGCCACGCGGGTCAATGAATATAGGATTTAGTTTGATAACACTGTCCTACGGCCTGAATGAATGAATCGAAAACACTTGTAAAACGCGGTCAGCACTGACCGACGCGGCCCGAACGGAAAGTCTAGTTGTCGACCATCACTGACCGACGCGGCCTGAACGGGCAGATGCATTTTTTTCCTTGGCGTTCAACGTGTTAACCACTGCGCCAACCGTGCCGTCTAATGATGATTAATAACAAGAAATTTTCATTACTTTGTAGTATTTTCATTTAAAAATAATCTTAGCTTAGCCTGTGAAGATTAATCGCTAATCAGAGGGGCAATTCTCGTAATTTTAAGAACGTTCACAGTCTGATCTTGGTCTCAATCTGTCAAAAATACCTCTAATTTTCTTACATTTTGTCAATTTTTTGACATGACGTTTGTCGCCGAGATGAGACTGCGACTCGATTTTGAATGTTTTAAATTACGAGATTGGCCTTCAGATAAGTTACAAACTCTCATCACCAGGCTCAGTGGACAGATTGGTAATGACTATTTATGCTTCTTTTCTATTAGCCCATTTATTACACTTGGAATAAAAAAGAACTAAACTTATTGCTACTCATTCTGTTCCAAATATTAGGTATTCTCTTTTAATTAATTGCATAATGGAGACTGAGACTGACCTAGCTTATTCTTAGTAAACTCATAATTTATTTATATTAAACTTAATATTCTAAGATTGAGACACTTTCATTGCAGGCGCTTTTTTTTTACTGGCTTGATATAGATATATGGCGTATTTAAACCGAACCTGTTATACCTAATTAAAATTTAACGGTCCTAAAAATATTACTGAACACTTTTTGTGATCCTCAAAAATGTTTTATTTCGGGGTCCCTAACTAAATAGCCAAGTAACTGCAACCAACTTGGATGTAGCGAGGGTGGTCACAGTTCCAACCTAATCTAACCGGTCTGGGTCGGGGTACCCTAGCTTAGTTACTGCTACCAACTGTGAGAAAAGCCCAGAAAGTAAAAAAAAGATGCCCAATTATTTAAAAAACGTGTGCATCATTAGAAGTAAAAAAGGTTTTACAGGTTCATTCATTTAAAAAACTGTCCATCATGAGAAGGTCAATAAGTTTTTACAATATCATTTAAATATATTTTTTTTTATAATTTGAACTAATTGCATACCTACGTAATATAACATTTAGCTTGTCTTCGTCCCAAAAGGCAGATGTATAACAACACATATTTCGCCAGTTATTTTCTAAGTAAGTACCTAATAGGGGGACGCTATTCCTGGCTGGCTGCTATTGGTTGAATTCCTAATGGAAAACCCAACAACACCTGCTGACTACTGCCCGACCTGGGAATCGAACCCAGGACATCACGCTCAACAGTCGCGCCTGCAAACACTACGCTAAAGAGGCATAAGACATAAGACCAACAAAGCAGTTGAACTAACTGTTTTAGGCATCAAAATGTAACTGCTTACTGTAATTATTTGCGAGAGATCCTAGAAGTCTAAGAAGGTAACTAACCCATGTTGTCCTTGCACAGGCGCGCGCATCTTGTGACTTTCATATCATTGCCATAAGATATAAATTGCAATTATTGACGCCCATCGGCGTACATAATATAAAAATGAGACGATTCTGACAAGCAGTTCTCTGACATTCGTTTCACTAGTTCTGTCGGGGAACCGTTCATCGTTGAAACGTATAAAATTATTGAATAAATTAACTATTCTTTTTTTTGAAGACTGTCAATAAATTTATAGTCATGCAATAAATATTAGACCATGTCTTGTTTCAGATGTCTTCATCCGGTAGCGAGAGTGATGATGATTACGTACCCGGAGAGCCTGAAAAAGTGTCAGAAGAGGAATCGGCGAACGAAGAAACAGACTTACAGTTCGAAAAGGAACTAGACCAGAAAGCGAAGAAACGGAAAATAGTTAAAGAAACAAAAGGTTCAAAGAAACGTAGGACAAGAAACGGTGGATCAGAGGATGAAGAGTCTCCAGAAAAAGCAGAGGAAATCGAGCAAATAGCAAATCCTGAAGAACAGAAGAAAAAAGAAGATGATTTATGGGCAATGTTTTTAGAAGGAACCGATAGCAAAGCTAAACCTACCTCAACAGTAACCAGTTCTAGCATTAACACCACCAAACCTGTAGTAAGTAAGACAGAAACTGCTAAAAAAGATGTTCCTAAAAGTGATGATCATGCCAGAGAAAAAAGAATTTTCGAGTTTGCTGGTGAAACTATTGTTGTGGAGAACAATACGATCAAAGAAAAGATCAAAACCGCCGATAGTCCTGCAACAGGTACTTATAATATTCTTTCATTATTTTTGTCAAAAAGTTATTTAGAACAAGCCTTTTACTTGTGTAAAAGAAAAGAGTAGGGGTGGTCCAGTGGCCACGGCCGCGACTTACGAAATACGAGTTGTAGGTTCGAACCCAGACCCAGTAGGTTCTTTTGTATAAATTATTTCACAAAACGGTGAAGGAAAACATCGTGAGGAAACCGGCATGTTCTAGAACCAAAAATTCTAAGACATGTGACATCTACCAACCCGTACTGGGTCTGCATGGTAGATCATAGCCTACACCTTCCTCTCTCTTATTCGAAAAAAGGGGGCCTTTGTCCCAGCAGTGGGAACATTATAGGCTGTGTATGCTATTATAAGGTATTTAATGAATGATTACGGCCCACTCTCTCTCACTTAGAGGAGGCCTGTGTCCCAGCAGTGGGAACATTATAGGCTGATCATGTACCACTTGTGACCCAGCAGTGGGAACATTATAGGCTGTGTATGCTATTATAAGGTATTTAATGAATGATTATGGCCGACTCTCTCTCACTTAGAGGAGGCCTGTGTCCCAGCAGTGGGAACATTATAGGCTGATCATGCACCACTTGTGTCCGAGCAGTGGGAACATTATAGGCTGTGTATGCTATTATAAGGTATTTAATGAATGATTACGGCCCACTCTCTCTCACTTAGAGGAGGCCTGTGTCCCAGCAATGGGAACATTCTAGGCTGATCATGTACCTACTTGTGTAAAAAAACCGCAAAAGCTTGTACGTATATACGTAAGAAAATATATTTGTATGCGCATTAATTCTACCTGACGCTCACGTTTATAATTATTCAAGACGTCACTCCTGCATCTTATTCTTTATCAAACTTGGTTGCAACTGGCAACCACGCAAGGCTAGCTCTGCCAAGAAAAACTTGAAATTATGCACAATGCCAAATTGCAGGCAACCGATTTCCATTAAAACTTCAAAAGCACTAGCCTTGCATCGACTTTTGTATTTCAAAGTAGATTTTAGTTGAACAAGTTTTGCGCTAAGTTGAATTTGAAACTGATTGGAGCGAAGATAGGATTTTGTTTTCACCTTATTTATTCATACAAACTGTTGACAACTTTGACGACTGAGAAAGGGCCAAATGAAGTTTTGAAAGGGTTTGATAAAGTTTAGCCTTGAAGGTATACTGCGTACTGTGTACCGACAGTAACTTTATAAAAATCGAATGACTAGTCGTACAGTACATTTTACATATTCAAGAAATAGTTCAATTAAATTACGTATGCCGCGTAGTTTTCGGACTACGAGTACCTATATCCTTGGAAATTGTAGTCCCTTTTATTCATAAATATTGCTTAAAGTTAAGTAGTGATTAGCGACTGTGTAACCATACAGTTTTGACGTTTAAACGTCACTTAACTTTAATAATTGTTTTTATATAAACCCAATTATATTAAGAATATTAGGATAAGCTGCATCCTTCCATAATCTAATTACCTATGATAATTTGAGCAAAATATGTTTAGTGATCTTAAAATTTAAAAAAAATATCTACCTTTTTTCAGTAAGTACTCTGGAAGGACCGTCGCGTAGCCGTCCCGGTTTGGGTGGAGGTGGCTTATCCGGTGTCCTCGGTCAGCTCAACAAAAAAAACAAGTTGTCCACACTGGAGAAATCGAAGCTCGACTGGTCTACCTACAAGCAAGACGAAGGCCTTGAAGAGGAAATACAAAGCCATAATAAAGGAAGAAATGGGTACGTTATATTTATGCATATGCGGCCTGCTTGTACCACTACTCGCTTAATACGTTTAGCACTAAACGAATTAAGTGAACGAATTTAAAACAGCGGTCTTTTTCTGTCAATAGTTTGAACAGAAAAGAAAGATTTTGTAAATATAGCGTGGCACATCGGCGTGCAACCTTATCATGAATTGAGTTCATGATTCTGGACCCATGCGTTAATTTTTTTTCGTCGGTTAATAACAATAAATTAGCTGTTTCATAAATTTTGACGGCGTAGGTATTGCAGTTTTGTAAGAAATAGATATTTTATTTGTTTATAAGTTTATAACTGACAAAATAATTCTATGCTAGTCTAGAATCTATGCTGTATTCATGGTTACAGTTTGCGTGGCGATGTCCATGCCACCCTGTATGTATAGCGCTACATGCATTTAGTGAATTGTGGTGTTAGTGGACCTTATACAGAAAACTCCGTACTGCTACAGACTGTGAATTTACGAATGGAAATAACTACCCAATATATCTTTTGCACTGGGTGGACGATATTGTCAGTCGCGAGAAACACCTGGATGAGAGACATACAAACCTCCCCTTTCTTCTGCCATACTTCCCGTATGGCAGAAGAAAGGGGAGGCCGATGATATGATAACTTTGCCTATGCCGATAATCAAAACCAAGACCTCACGCTCAGTAGTCGCGCTTGCGACTACTCGAATAACGAGGCAGTAAAGTAAAATCTCTCTTTGACATTCGCCATTATTCAACAGAGACCATAGATTCACAAATTCGCACCCAACCACACAAATACCTAGAGAATCTAGCTGGAATGTCGGTGACGTCAACAATAAACGAGATTGAATAAACGATTCATTCGAAGATAGGTTTGTTACAATAATTGTACCTACTTTTGTTGCAGATATTTGGACAAACGCGATTTCTTGGAACGCGCAGATGTTCGGCAATACGAGATCGAGAGAGATATGCGGCTGACTCGTCGCAGCAATCGATGAACTCATAGAACAAATTCTTACTAGCTGTAATCTTAACTTCTCTATTAAATACTTAGCCATTAATCATTCATAGTTTACTTTTAATTCTTATTTCCCATAATTTAGAGTTTAGATGCATCCCAGGATCTACATTTTTAAAACGGGGATGCAGAATACAAATTGACGCCCTCTACGCACAATTTTTCAACAAATAACATACTACGATTTTTTTTTGTTTATTCAAGTAAATAATTGAAATGATTACTCTATATTTTGAGGACAAACTGGCTGACCCCCCCCCCCCCATCTTTGCCACCCGGTGCAAGTGCACTCTGCACTTCCTAGATCCGGGCCGGTTTAGTCGACATGATTTTTTTTTAATTTGAATGTCTTAAGTACTCGTAAGTATATGGTAGGACTTATATGTGTATAGTGATTGATTTATTGGTCATTGTTAGCCAGGACAACCTTTAGCTTCAGAAGCCATTTTCTCTATTTTATGACAAAATTACGAGATGTCCTCGCTCTGATTTACATTGATTGAACGTTTCAGAATGGTATAGTTCGGCTTAAAATATTCGGTTAGATTAATAGAAGTGTTAAATACAATAATGCTACAAATTAGGGGTTTTTATTGCAATAGTAGTTTTCCAACTTTTATTCCGAACGTATTATAGCTAAAAACATAAGGTACCGTATAGTTTAACGATACGAGTGAGTATCTACTATTTGTTATTTAAATCGTTTTTTTCTCGAGAAAGTAGGTAACAATAATTTAAAAAAAGATAATAATAATTAAGAATTAAAAATTATAACAATGTGCCACTACTTTACAAAGGCTTTCACGTATTGGCATATATCGAGTATAATAAATAATGAATGTTATCTTGCTTTATTTATGTAACACATTCCTATTGCTCCAATTAGTAACAAAACACTAGCACACAAAGCAAAACACAGGTACCAAACTACGTGAAAACGTGTGTGTTTGACACGGCACCTCTCACAGTAATTGAACAATGTTGTATCGAGGTGCATCGCTGTGGTTCCGTAATGGTAACAAACTGCCTCGCAAGGACCATTTCATCCATTCTACTCAATCACGTCAATGAGTGCGCCTCGAGAGCGGACAATCAATTTCAATTTGTAGGAGCTCTGGCGACTCGGAACGATTTGCACACGTTGTGCTAATCAAGCACTAAACAGTTTATTTGTCGAGGCCGCAGTGTCACATAGCATAGCACTATTCAGTACGAAGTTTGCGTCCGCAGCGGATTCATGACCAACGGTTTGTTAAAATAAAGTGCAGTTCAGACTGTAATTAAGATGCTAATGCAAGGATTTAATTAAGGATTCATGTGAAGTGCTGTTACAATGACTACATATTATGGAAGATGGACGATGTACGATGGTGGAATGCAAGGTGTTCAGGTGAGTTCAATCTTATGGTTACTCGTAGAAATTGTACTTAGGTGGCGAGGATCTAAGAACTTCGAATAGATCTGGAAAATCAACATTGTAAGCAAGGGCAGCTAAGTAGGTTTTTCTTTTTATTCTCATAAGCTCGGCTGTGGGCTTTAATCTTTTCAAGCTTTGATAGGTCAAGTAGAGCTTTTACTTTTAGATGTATCTTACAATGTGTGTAGGTAATTAATACCTATCTTAACTTTGTATCGCCCATTTCCAATGAAGGGAAGCTCCATGGGATCGTAAAAGACTAATATAAGTAGGTACAGCCGTACAGTCACGAGCACTGATATGTCAATACTTGGAAACTATTAATAGCGATTTTTGTGTGACATAACGAAAACAACAATGAAATACGACACATTGCAAAAACCTTTGGGTTTGAAAATACTATGTTCGTAGCAGCATACAATTTCATTTCAAGATAAAGGAGTAAATCACTTTTGAATAAAGCTAATTATTCTCGTTGAATTTCCCTACCCAAAAAAGTTCTTCAGTTAATTGAGTCCGTGAAGAAACCTGTTAGATATGTAGGTACAGACGCCAGCACATCAAGCTACTCCAATCTGTCAAATTTCTTTAATAGATTTTCAACTTTATCCCTAAAGCATTAAGGTTCAAGGTTGATTGGAAAAATTTGACAGTTTCGGGTAGCTTGACCTGCTGGCGTCTGTACTTAGTTACGAAATTAGGTCGCCAGCACATAAAAACGACTCATTATTCCGTCCTAACTTTATTCCACACACTAAGTACTGACTGCTGAGTATCCTTTCTTGTACTGAAATTACACGTATCAGTGTATTTATTCATTAAATATCTTATAATGGCATAATCAGCCTGTAATGTTCCCACTGCTGGGACACCGGCCTCCTCTTTTCGAGTGAGAGAGAGGAGGGAGTGTGCTATGATCTACCACGCGGGCCCAGTGCAAATTGATAGATGTCACAATCACAATACAATACATGTCTTCGAATTTTTGGTTCTAGGATATGCCGATGGCATGACAGGCCGGTTTCCTCACGATGTTTTCCTTCACCGTTTTGAGAGCAGTGGTGATGAACTTATTTACACAAAGCGCTTGCCTGGGTTCGAACCCATGACCTACAACTTTTGAGTCGGGGCTCGGGGCCGATGCCGCTGGGCCATTACTGCTCAAAATACCATAAAGTAACGTACTGTCAAATTTTATTTATGTTTCAAATTGACGTTTTTCAAGTTAAACTTTCAACTTTAATTTAATGGTAATTAAGTTGATTTCAGAGTGACTAGCACTATTGATAAAGTTATAAAAATGTTAGATGTTGAAGCGTAAACTGAACTTTATTGTGTAGGAATTAAAGTTACTTTTCCATAAACTCATATTTGTTTACATTTTTGGCGAATACGTCGCGATTCAAATTTAGGTACGTATTGATAAAATTTAAACCGAGCGGCGAGCGTCAGGTCCTGAGTTCAATTTCCCGGCCGGACGTGGTGTTAATTGTGTCAGGAAATTTTCAGTCAAACTGGGTCATAGATTTCAAAGAACCACGCCCAGAATTGAATCTGCAAGTACCAATGTTGTAATGGTTAGAAAATATAAAATTTGTCAACATTCATAATTACCTATTTGTTGCAGGAACTATGAGCTTTTTTACTCAGCTATTTTCTATTAGTAAAAGCTTTCAAATAAAAAAACCTCGAGGGGTAACGCAAGATCCTCAGGTGTAACGCTAAGAATCGAATGAAAAGTATATGTATAAATAAGCAATAAATTATTAAATTAAGTGCTTCTGACTTTCTGAGGCATCATCCTCACATGTAAGTAAGCTTTAATTTACCGTCAAAATGTAGAAGTAAAAACTTATAACACCCCGTCGTTTTTGCGTCGGGGTTAAAAAATAACATAAGAAATACATAGGTACCTAATAATAATATGAACGTTCAAGCCTTCAACGAAGTACATACTTACTTGGGTGCCTACATCTATTTACCTACAGGTATCAGGTATGTACATCTGCATTCGCCTGCTTCCTCCCACGGCGGCGAAGGTAACGAGGAGTCAACTAAACACAGATACCTAGTATAGATAATGACGTAATCTGGAACAGTGAACGTAGTAGAAAGGAAAAGTGGGCGAACCGATTGAGTAGGTATACAGCCTCGAGCTGCGCCCACGCAGGTCCACTCCTTGCAGTCTGCACCCTTCCAAAATATGCAATATGTCGGAAACATCGCTCGGAAAACTAAGCACTTCGTTGCGTTGTTTCGATTTTATTAATTGTATTTCTCCGGAAACGTTTTTGGGGGCACGGAAGTGCGCCCCAGTTTCGCCAAGTTCTAAAAAGCTTTAACTGATATGATTTATTTGATAGATACCAAAGCTTTTACTTAATGCTTAGATTGAATTTCTAATGGTTGTTAACTAAGTATGTAAACATACTGTAAGTACACAAAAGCTCATTCTTGATTGCAACAATTTTACCCAATCTAACTTTTAATGAGGCAAACAAATTAAGCTCCAGACTGCCTGCCTTGCTCCGGTAATTGTAGATACATTTCGAAACAACGGATCTATTGTCGTCCAGTTCCATAATATTTGCTCAGGTGTGCGCTATTCGAGACGAGACCTGTACAAATGAATGAGCCACGACGGTGATAGTGCTGCCCATTGCGCATGTGTACGCGCGCTCGATAACCGCACTACGCCCGTGTCCGCGGCACGTGTCCATGTGATCAGCCGTAAGGATTCTGAGCGTACCGCCTGAGATGAAGGAGGCTGTGCCGCGACCCCATACGGTTGGTTCGCGAGTGTGCCGAGCGGCGCGAGGCGCGGGGTGAGCGATGCGCGCGGCGGCCGCGGCCGGTGGCGGCGCGCCAGTCGCACGCTCGCACCTCGCCTCACGGGGTGGCTGCTAGTCCGGTGCGTGAATGTTATCGCGCTATAACACTGCCGTAATCTGATTATACATAAGCATCGAATTAGTTATATTTATAAGTGATACTTTGTATGAATGAGGATTTGCTGGTGATGTGTGGAATTGTCTCCGAGATACGTCAAAGCAGCTGAGGTGCTGGATTCCTGTAAAGTCGTGAAAAATCGCGATATCGGGAAAGTGTTTTTCTTGTTTGTGGTGAGCGTCGGTGGGAGCCGGGGAGCGGGCGCGCGGCCCGTGGTGGCGGATCGGTGGATGGTGCGGCGCGGGCGGGCGCCGGGGCGCGGCCGGCGGCGCCGCTAGCAAAATGTCGATACCCCTGGGCCGGGAGACGGTGCTGCCCACGCAGGTGAGTCCAGCTTGACTCCTCCGACGTCACCGCCGTGCGTCGTGCCGCGTGTGTGTCGTGGCGGTGCTGTGTATGGATGCGTTGTCAATGGGTATTGACAATTGATTAAGAAATTAAGTAGTTGAGTTGTATACTGTTGGTGGCAGAATAGAGAATGGTTGAGGGAGACATATTTGCATTTCACTAATTTTGGAGAAAAACATTATGAAAGCTATTTTAAAATTTTGTCAACTACGTAGAGACTTATATTAGACCTACGATTATTTGGAAAAATACTAAGGAGCTTTTCCGTACCTAACTAAGAATAGAGAGTATCTAAGTATCTGAAGATTATGTCCAATTGATTATCATGGCAAATTAATTTTAAAAAAAATATCTCGAAAGTGATTGCTTATAATTGTTATAGAAACTTGAACAGGTGGAAAAATAAATACCTACATAGTAGCTATCCACTTGACATCTTTAATAAAACTGGTATCTAGCAAATATAAAAATATCAAGTAGAATGCAGATATACCTACTTATTTATATTGATAACACTTTCACATGAGTACATAAAATATGAACATTATCGTGTTCATATCAACAATAGGTAGGTATATCGACTGTTGCACATTTTCAGGGTCTCCTACTTGAACAAGTATTACTTATGCCAAAAAGGCGTAATAGCGTTACATGATATTTAATTTATTTTGATAAAGTACCTACGTGTATTTTTACACATCGGCATTGTGGATTTTTACCTGATATCGCAAGATAATGTAGTTGGTCGAAGTTTTTCGTTGCATAGCACTAGAATGTAAACAGCGTGACTGATCGTGACAGCCGATAGGAGGTATCTACGCAAACCGTTCAACTTCTTATCAGGGAGAGTTACATGCTCTGTGAGGGAGTTTCACACAAATCACCGATGCTTACGCACGAACATTGATTTAGTCTCGTCTCTGTCAAGTCTAAAAATAACTACTTATGCAAGGATACAATGACAGTTTTATTACGTAAACGTCGCGCCTTACTTATATTCAAACGTCAGAGCAATTTTATCTACAATAAAATATGGAGTCACTGCTACAATTTCTCAATCGACAGATAATTTTTATTTGTAGAATAAAATTGACGTCAGACAGTTTTTATATGGAAGAACTGTCAAAAATTCAAAATTATTCCTCCGATAAAATTATCTGTCGTTGGAAAAATCAGCCCTAATAGTCATCTATTCTGCGGTAATGATGACACATTATTTTCTAAAAGAATAAAATAAACGCGGGGTGCGAACTTGGTCCTCTCCACTACCGCGCTTGCGAAAACACAATTTTCTATGGAAAAATAAAATCATCCTAAGTCCTAACGTCTTGGTAAAACGGGTAATAACTATAGGAAACTTACGTCTTATACAATTTTGAATGAATGAAAGACAGAAATTCAATAATTCGGCACTGATATTGATATTCAGTAAAATCACCGTGTATCTAAAGTTGATGTAGTCATTTTATAACGCATCCAAGTCACACGACCATATCCAACTCAGACAGGTTGTAGACTTGTAGAGCTCATTCGAAGAATCTAAAAATATGTATCAATACGTGCAATTCTAAAAACGTGATTGGACCAAGCATGTGTGAGTACGTCTAACGGTTGAGTACGCTATGTGCTATATCACAGAACACTACTACACGACAACAGCTATCTATGTATGTTTGATCATAAACTTGACGGCGACAGTTAGCAGAATTGGGCCCAAGGATCAATGCGGGCGGTTGAGCCTTGTTGTACAAATAAAATGGATTGGTTATTGACCGCACAACCGATCTACAAAATCCTAAAGTAGCGAAAACACTAAGCTATTGAAGTGCCAACGATGCTCAATAAAATTGCTCTCCATAAACCCAGCATCGCGCATCGGATCAGGAAATAAGTTGCATGTTGATGGGAAACTAGGGGGGAGGGGGGTTTATTTATAAACGATGATTAAAGTTAAGTGACGTTTGAACGTCAAAAATGTATGTTTAAACAGTCGCTAATCACTACTTAACTTTAAGTAACGTTTCTGAATAAAGGGGTGTGTGTATGTTTAAAAGATTTAGGTACTAAACGTTTAAAATATTCTTACCTAACTCACTGCACTATAGATACCTACTACATATCTACCGTGGTAACTCCGGAACCAGCCAAATCAAACGGAATATTTCAGACTTTAGGCTAAAACCCCGAGCTCGACCACATCGGAGCGATCCTCACAAAGCTTTAGTTTCTAAATATTGCAATCGAACTTTTTGCGACCAATCAAGTCCAGATTAACAGGAAAAAAATACAATACAATAGACAATATTACTACTATGATAAATTAGTCTCTATGACTACATCTAAAAGTTCTCAGAAGGAGGCTAATAAGGGTGTGGGCGAACAATTTAAGTACCTATATTGATATTGACAATCGGTGAGCGTGACCATTCCAATTAATTTGTTTGAGCACATGTAGGGAGCCGAAACGACCAAGATAAACACTAATAATTAAGATCTAAGATACTCGTACCTACCTACTAGCCCCCACAATGTTTCTAAGATCTATGATAAGTATTAGATTTAATAAGTAGCGTCCTGATTATATCTTCGATTAAAATTGGCCTTTGCGTATTCGATCGATGTCCTCGTGAAAGCTGCTCAAATAATAAGAATAAAGATCTTTCTAAAATTAATCATAGAGATAGACTGAGAATGTGATTGAGGAGAGAGAGCTTATAAAACTATGAATCATCACAATAATTTCATGTTAATTTCTACAGAATAAAAACCTGCGAATTGTGATTAAATAAATGTCAGATGATCTATTGATATGTAAAGTTTTGATTGAGTATGAGTAAACTTCGACCACAAAAAAGCTGTTGCTCATATTGTATGTCAGCTTAGTTCTACTTAGGTACTAAAATAACGTTGAACTCCAATTGGGCTGCGTTAAGTTCGGCGCGGCGCTAAGTTCAAGGCGCTATTGATCCACCAGGGTGCAAGGTTGGCGACGTTTATTTCGGGCCAATATTTTCACATTTCTTTAGTTTGCGCTGCTTGGGGATGCCATAACATTAACTTAGGTTTAGTTATAGCGTGCATTTTATAGTAAAACACGTCTTGCGGCCATTAAGCTAGTTTTCTCGAACTAAATACGATGTATAATTAGAAAAACGGGCATGGATGCAGTCCTACTTTCCTTAGACAAGCAAGTTTAGTTAAACGGCTTGGGCTAACTAATATGAGACAGTTGGTATGGTGAATGTGTAGAAACCAGAGCTTTTCTTAGAACAGTAATTATCTACCTGAATGAATTTCGTCATTCGGCGCTAAGTAAATAAGGTCACACCTCTAGATATTCAGTTCGATGTCCGTGTAGGTACATCTAACAGAAACTTGCATGGTTCTAACGTGACTCACAAGTTCTAAGAAGCGCCTGCGACGTTTATCTGTCGGCCGAGTTACCTTTATGTACAGTCAGGGCTGAGACAGATCTAAGACAATCCTTATAAATACAGGGTGGCAGTGGTATTGACGCGCAAACTGTAACCACGGGATCTAGAATCTCGTGCTGATTTTGTTGATTTTTTGTTCGTCGGTTATCAAATAAAAAAAAACTGCTTCATAGAAAAGTGCAATACCTGTGCAGTCAAAATGTATGGAACTAAGCTATTTTTTGTTTTATAACGGACGAAAGCCAACGCAAGGGGTTCAGAATTATGTATTGAATCCATGGTAACAGCAGCGGTGCGATTCTGTTACCATCTCACCGTGAAAACTTAGGTGAAGTGAGCGTGGAGTGAGCTGTCATTCCAACTAATGCTAGGGATTAATACTATTGACATCTCACTCCAAGCTCACTTCACTTAACTTTTCACGGTGAGATTTTTACAGAATGGATCGGCAGGTTGCGCGTCGATGTCCCTGTCACCCTGTATTTAATAAGCAAAAGACTTCGAACAAGTAGCATAAATTATCTTAGTTACTATCGCTGTCTTTAAAAGAATTTAGAAAAGAAATGAATTTTATAACGGCAATCTTTTCAGGTTTATTACGATGTTTCATAAGCAACAAAAGAACTAGTTGCGTTTATTGAAAGTTCAGCTTTTGTGGAAGCATTTACGATGCTAATAAAATCTTTATGTAGAATAATTCACAGTTTATTGTGTGCCTTGTGGCGGTCTGCTTGTTTTTCTGTATGCTGTATAAGGCAGCTAGGGTCGCGTAAAAGTCCGCTTAAACAAAAAGCAAGCCTCAAAATGCGTGACTTTGTACCGTGGAAGAATGCTCTTCCATGAGCTTATAAGGGAAAGATATTTTTTACGCGAAGAGCTTTTGCTATTGGAATACAATCACATGTTTTTGTTGAAATCTAAACTGTTTGCGGATGACGCGATTTTTTTTTCAATGGTGGTGGAACTGATGCCTTGCATTTTTTTATTGGCATTGTTAGCACCTCTATCTCTGCCAATGCCTCAATGGACATTGTGTCGCTAAACTTGATTTACCTTTGAATGAAGTTAAGAATAACTGAAGCTTGGCTTGGCTGTGGCACTTTTTATTATCTTTTGATGACAAGTACTTACAGTCCTATAATTATTTATCAACAATTATAACCCAAATCATCAGAATATTGTTGATTCCATGTTGATTCCCACTCTTTCAGATTGAGTAATCAAATATTATCTTCATACGTTAAATATAAACAATTTAATTATGATTAACATAAGAAAACAATTATTCTGACATTATTTAATTTGT
Source organism: Apamea crenata (assembly GCA_949629185.1). Lineage (NCBI taxonomy): Eukaryota > Metazoa > Arthropoda > Insecta > Lepidoptera > Noctuidae > Apamea > Apamea crenata. The sequence continues at coordinate 6,818,413 of OX451368.1, read as the reverse complement.
ATAACAATGTATGACGATATTTTAAAAACTTCACATGTCATGTAAACAAAATTTGCACACTTCTTATGGTTATAATTATAATACAGTGTGCCTAATCCAATCTTTTGTAACATCCCATAAACGTGTCTAAGCAAATAAATGAATTTGAATGGAAAGTGAAAAATCTAATAAGATGAACTTTCTTGAACAAAAATCTATGCGAATCTTAATCGTATTCCAGATAAGCTGTAGTTATAAAGTGTTTAAATGAGCTGCACTAGCTTATTGTTTTTCAGCATTAACGCCTACTCTTTTAAATCAGTAAGGAAGTAGCATTTAAAGTTCTCGGTACTTATTCGTAAAGCTGTAAAATACAAGCTTGTTACAGAGCCCTTTGTAACTTCATCGAATACATTCAACAGTTTAAGACCAAATGTCAAGTTCCTTTAGTTTAGCAAGTTATCTTATTTTCTTATTCAAGAGTACATAAAAGGAGAGAATTTTACTTAAAGTCACCTTTTATTACAAACGTCTAGACAACGTTAAGGGCACTTTAGACGGTGCATACGAACATAAGAAGCCTTTCTGCTAACTAGGTTATCCTGAGGCAGTATGCTTATCGTAAGTACATTGTCTGAATCTTAGCTGGCTCTATAACGATAATGGACCGAGCATCGGCTCCGAGCATTAAGCATGATATTATTGGCTCATGTGTCCTGCGCGTGTTATGTGCATGTTCGTTTAGCAACCGCTTGGACTGTTATTACTGAATATGGTAATATTGGTAATTGTTGCGGTAATATGTCTTGTGTCGTACGTACCTACTTTACGAGACTGACCGGGATCTTAGCTGCGGAATATTCATTGGAAGCAACTCTGTCGCCCGAGTTTCCATGTTTGATAACGAATTTGGTAGGTAGATAGGTATCTACTAACAGTCAAATCTGGATGTTCAAGGGGATGTGCTTAACCAAATTTCTCACTTACCGAAGTGCAGGATCAGTTTTCCTCACTTACAGAGGTATGAAAAATAATTACCTACAAATACTTTCAACTCTCGCCTAAAGAGTTATAGAGCAAGTGTCAGTCTCAGTTATAGAGGTCCAAGTGTGAAGAACGACTCTCTCATACAGAGGTTTCTGTTTCCCACTGGTTGAGGTTTTTGTGGGTTTAAATATTGGGACCTGGCAGTCACTCTCACTTGCAGAGTTTTCACGGTTATCCAGTTCTCGCGCACCCAGGTTTGACTGTATTCATTATTTCTGCATAAGTGGTCATCCAATGAATAGGTATCTAGTCTGAGTGGTTTAGTTTATCATTTAGAACATCGCTATTAATACAAGTGAGTAAGATTATTTTGAACGCGTCCTTATTCATGTAGCATTTCTTACATTGCGATGTATGCAGTGTTCACTCTCAGTCCATACGTTTTACCTGTACCTACATTGCACACTTATCTCGTCCGATTCGTAGATATCCGCACTTTGTACGGTTCCTTTATCGATGCTGATAATGTATCGATAAAGCGATAAGTGCGCGGTTCTGTTTTGGTTATCGAACATATAATACTTCATGTGGCATTTCTTACCCTACTGAACATATTTATGTTAGTTCGAAGAAAGTAAATCTACCTCTGAATGTAGGTAACGTAAACAGAACGCGTGACAGTTAAAACACAGCAGTATTTTTGTTCAACAGTTTCATAACACTGGGACATTTAAACGATTTGTGACAGCGATTTCACTAACGATGTGTGAAGTAACGTTCGTGTGACTTTATTCCAATTCACAATCAACAGAATTGAGTTTTTAAATATTTATGTATTTTTATTCAGTTGCTTCAGAATTCGTGTATAACAAGACAGTTCGAGCAATGTTTTCCTCCGGATTCACAGAGTCAAAGCCAGTTTTGAGAAAACGACAAAAAAATCAAAAGCGTCGAAATTACGATAACTACGCGCATCGCGTGCGTATGGTTTCGCAGAACTGCCTGTTCCCTAAATAACCGCGACCAGTATTCGGCTGGTTCTTGTGCGCCCGCGCCGTCCTCGGCGGCGTCCTTTGGACCTGTCCGGGGAATGCTCCGACCCCCATATTAGGCTACATAATAACCAATCGCTCCTGTATCCCGACGCTTCGATTGTCCGACCTAGTTTGGAGATCGGTGACATTTTTGGCAATGCCATTAAAACGGTTTTTGTATGGTAGTTGACGATTGCCTTTAGGAATTTGTCCTTAGTATTTTTCTTACAGTGTGCTTAGGAATCTTATTTCTGTACTCAACAAATATGTCTGTCATGATGACAAGTGATTAATTAAGATCTCGGCGGCAGGTTGCAGTATTAAACGCAAGTGTAACACTAGTTAAGTAGCGCCATGACATTTTAAATGAAATTAAACGCATGCGAGTTGCACGTAAACAATTTAGGGCCTGAGCCTAAAATACCTGGCCTGTCGCAAGTTGCCGAGCCCGTCGGCCGCCAGCGCCATATAAGGCGGCGGCACAACGAGGCCGGCGCGGGCGCAGCGCAGCCCTCTCCCGCAGCCTCGCGCCTCGCCTAGCGAGGACTTGAGGACATCTCCGTCACGAGTCCCCACAATCGATACAAACCATCACAATAACCCAGTTAACCTTTCAACTTCGTCCGCAGTACTTTTCACGAGTCCATAATTTGCACAGCAAATTATTGGCGAGATACTATCTCAATGTTAATTGTAGGGCACGAAAATGAGTTTATTATTACTTTTTGCAGAAAGAACCAGATTCTCGTAAGGGGGTTATGTAAACAAAAGCTATCTGCCATCAGCACAGATTCATATCACGTACGTATTGCTCTTGTGAGATGATATGGGACGACGGTCTTGCATAGATAAGACACGCAGCGAAAACCAGAGCAAATACTCGGTGTAACAAGCTAATCAAACGCTGGCCCCCGGCAAGCGGGTCGTCTCGCTGCCGCCACCAGCCTCTGGCAATCTAATGTCGACTTAATAGCTTCTTGCACTTAAGCCGCTATATCATTGAAAGCTAATACAAGCAAGTGGCAATTGCACACGGATTGTGGTCTATTCCGTAGTAGCACATGTGGCATTTTATGCGGTGGACTCGGCGGCACATTGCCATAAAGATATAAAAGTGGTTATGGTGTACATTCCATACAGTGGATATTTTTTTATCTAATGTCACTCGTTCCTATGTCAAGTGCTACACACTTGAAGGACTCGCGACAAGTTTGTAGATCTTCAGTCTTCGACTTGCTGCTTATAGACAGATCGTGTACCTACGGTGTAAAAGATGTAAGTGTATATTTCTCCGGGAAGTTCTTTAATACGTCAATTTCTGTAATAGGTAGCTCGTATCGACAGTGTTTAACAACTTGTCAAGACTTATTTTGTGTTCACTTTATATGTAAAACTATTCATGAAGCCGAACTAAACGCTGAGCCCAGTTTGATTACAACGCAAGTATTCGCAAGTCTCCCCGAATACTGAGTTGCGGTTAGTTTAATGGAGTTCAGTTTATGATACAATTCCCGTTTCAAATGAAAACAAAACAAAGGGCCTCCACTGACCGTGAAGGATTGGTAAAATATTGACCCGTGGGCACTGGGCTGCCCACAGAGCCCGCACGATCATTATTTCTGACCAAACAAACCTTTAAAACAACAAAACAAGATTAATTCGGTTCGTTAGAATTTTGCAACTTGGTAAAATTAAGTAAATACGAATAAATGTATGTCCAGTTTTACCATGTGGCCAACAAAAATTGCAAAGTCATACGAACGGGTCATGCTAAAAATTGTAGTAGTAAAATTGAGTCGGAAGGCGGTCTTCCGACTCTGATCTTATTAATTTTGAGCATGATCACCTTCAGATGTTATCGTATCTCGTATCAGTAACCCAGATACACTCAGCTCAGCCAACAGACTCGTAAAAGACGATCTTGACTTTGCTAATAAACGTTCAAGCGGTTTTATATGACGGGTCAATAGATCAGTCGAGCTCGCGGGATTTTGTAGCGCTACGCCCGGTCCTATCGACCTAGATAGTGAGCTAATAAATCAATAATCCTAATCATCAATCTATCCGAGACGACATTTATTGCTTAGTAGGTAACCGTGACAAATAACATTAGTGGACTAAGTACGTGCAAAATGCAAATAGACAGAGCGCCTACTGTGTTGACCACTTCGCCAGACGGTCGTGTAATGAATGTAGGTAATTCGGTCGTATTGAACATTACACGTATCAATTCGCTCCAAGTGCTGCAGCCAATATGTCTACCTATTGTTCTCCTTAAGTTGTTTATACAACCAGCGAAAGCCTTCATAAATCTTTTACCTATCATTATCATTAATGTTATGCTGGGATTTAAATTGTACGAAGTTCCTAATTAAAATTCATCCAACGACCCCTCTTAAGGTGCTCGTAGAATAATTTCTTAACTGCTAATTGCGGTTCATTGAACTTTAAATGGGGAATAAACAGCACTTTTACAAAATTGCACTGCGTTTGTGAACGTTGGAGTTTAACAGAGTTTAAATGAAATAAGGGCTGTCGCAGGCTGTCGCGAACTGCGGCACGGAATAAGGGGAGATATCGTCTTTACGATTGGACATGGCGACAAGTTGTCGCAATTAGAGTGCCTATACAAGAGGATGATAAATCGCTGCGGCCGTGCGGCGACAGCAAGATGACACTCGCTGTATTCTGATGACTTCTTGAACCGGTCCATTTTGCGATGTCGTTTATCATTTGATCTTTCTAAAGCCACATGTAGCCTTTGGAAGCATTTCTAAGAATACATTTAGATGGAAAGACAAGTAATATATTGCGGTAGTTCTTTTATCTTGATTGCATATTTGGCAACAATTAAACTGGCTACGACCGCTGTTTTTTTTACAAGTTACACACTGATTTTAAAATAACCTTCAGGTAAGTAGGTGTACAAACCGGCTCCACATGAAGTCATTGAAACACGAAAACAACAAAGTCGTTGGCAACAACAAAAGGGTGCGTTACTGCGATAGCCACTATCAACTTCGCTGATACATAGATGTAAATTCCAAAAGAACGCGTTAAAATAGGTATGACGTTGACCAGATTTAGTTTATTGTTCGGGCAATACTATATCGATAGCTGATACCGATTGACGCACGTGCAGATATTGCAGCAACAGCTTTAATATTGACACTGATATAGAATATCTAGAGTACTTATGGGACATACAGGACACGCATGCACACTTTCGCAATCAAACGTAACCAAAAACAAATGAGGTGAGTACGCGTATAATTTTTAGAACAAAGCAATCGATCCGCGGAAGATTTGCTTAGCTCTCGCAACCCAACAATGCCTAATTGTAACGAAGGTTGGATGTTTTCCCGGTGCATTGACACCTTGCATGTGTTGTTTAGTCTGCAGTCAACGACCTCGAATGTGTTATAAAAAGTAACGTGAACCTGCCCGCCGCATTACTGCAAATTGACTCCATATCTGACGATAGCGACCCGATCAACCGAGCTGCGGAGCTACTGCCCGCTAAGTATATTGGCTCTCTAGATATGCACTTGCGTGGCTACCTATTCAATTCAATCTAACATTTATGATAAACTATTGCCACATTGCTACCTTATTATCTATCTATCTTATCATTTACATAACATAGTCTACAAAATGCGTTGAGGGGGCTCGTGGCTAGGTAATAACAGCCACAGGGGTCGATCGATCATGTTAAGCTACGCTTGCCACGGTTGGTCCGTGGATGGGTGACCATGTTCACACACCAAGACCCCTCCGTGCCTCGAAAAGCACGTTAAGCCGTTGGTCCTGGCTGTCATTCGTGGATCTTTGACAGTCGTCGTTACGGGTCGTCAGAAACCCGAAAGTCTGACAACCAGTTTCGTATTACCCAGTAACTGGGTTGTGGAGGTCAAATAGTCAGTCGCTCCATGTAAAATTCTGGTACTCAGCTGCATCCGGTTAGACTGGAAGCTGACCCCAACAGAGGGAAAAGGCTAGGCAGATGAGTCTACCAAATGCGTTCGATTCTAAAAGTATATTTCAGACTATATATACGTCTATGGAAACGGTTTGAGGTCGTTTCGAATAATCGTAAAAAACAACGTAGACAATCTTTATGATTAGGAGCTAAGTATCGTGTTTACGATTTAGCTATGTCCATAGAAGTCGATAAGGGGATTTTAATGGAACGATAACAACTTGATTTTAATGCTAATGGAAATGTAAATTGATCGATTGCTACAAAAGCGTTACGTCTAGAATCGACTGCAGTAAAAGTCAATAAGACTATAAAGGAGAAAGTTTAAAATATAATGGGAACTCTTGAATATCGTTGCCATCTGATAGGTTCAACGAAGATCCTGTCCATTCGGAATTTTTCAGATAAGTTAATATAAATGACTGTTGTTACGTCCGCAGTTATCGCTGCGGTGAAATATTGTCTGGTCTTTTGAAGCAACCGGGGAGGACCGCATATAAATTTAACTTTTGTTAATTAAATGCGCCGTACTGACAGCATAAAAAGAAAAAGGAAAAGCAACCCGTCACGCAGTAAGGCGGAGATATTGCCGACCGAAGCCATCTCAGTCTACGAGCTTCCATTATTAGTAAAGTGCTACTTTGGACGCACGCCGCACATAAAACACCTTCCTATGCAAAATCTCTCTATTTAAATTTCGATGATGTATGTTGCATTTATTCTAGCGAGACTATCGATTAAATTAATCAAACGAACCCCTGAGAGCAACGCGGGCGCACTCTACGAATCACTCTTGACTTTCACTGATCAAATTTTTGCTAAAAGCCGGTCCACGTTTCGCGAAAGTGGTTGGTCTGGTGGCCAAGTGTTTATGTATCAGTGGTTAGAGGAGAGCTGGATAGACACGCCGCGGTGGCGTCGTCGCCTGCGCACAGATCCTGTTACAATTACTTTTAGTAGCGCACCATACGTTCATGCAAACGTGATTATCTGAACGACAGGCAGACAATAAAAAGACTTGTAGTATAAGCTTTATGTGTTTGTCTATTACTTTTATGAATCCTACAAAGAATTAGATAAAAAAAAACATACGAGATACACGATATACGAGAAAAGCTTACGTCGCTATAACAAACTCAGAATTTCTTTCATTGTATATACGGTAGATATCTTTTGACTACAAGAAATGTGATTAAACTTCTCTTCTGCCCTAACATTTCCCGATCATTTTACAAAAGATAATAAGACCTCATCCCAGGCACAAAGCACGTGCCAAAGTGCTAATATTACATTCATAGAATGAATTTGTCGAACTGCGAAAACCTATCACGTTCTGTACGTTTCACTGTGAATTGTAAAACGAGCTGGCTAGATATTGGTAACTGATAAAGATGGCAGCTCGACAGTCTAGGACGTTGATGTAATAGAATTGCAAAATGAAAAGTTTGAAAACACGCATTTGTGAAGGCTTGATAAAAAATAAGCTCAATGTTTAAGTTATATCAAATTCTGAAAGAAAAGTTATGATTTGAAAGTAACACACATCATTGATGAAACGTAACAAAAGTTACGTAGAATTAATTTATCAAAGGTACCAGAACCCTAATTTCGTAACACACTTTCAAACACAATCTGAATCATTTTGAAGGATATTGCTTATTCATAGTTATGTTCGAATTTGTCTGCTCAACTACGTAACGCAATGAATGTGGTTGAACTGTCAAAATAAAAGCCATTGCTACTGATGGTACCTAGGTATGTTACGCAATTACCTCGCAGTTTAGACAAACACTGTCTTATTACAAAACGAAATCTATCTTTAGTTCTAGCCTAAACTATTGAGCCAGTACTTGTATTTCGAACTTTATTTCGATTTAGGGAAAGTTCTTAATACTAAAATGACCACTTAGCACCAAACTAAGCTGTCATTTTTGTATAAAGAACTCCATTTCTATAACAGTTGGGTTCTTAATTAAAAAACTGGGTCAGTGGTTTAAACCTGATCGAAAGAAAAGCCTTGTTTTGTAATAAGGGGGTCTGTGTCAAGTAAAATAAAAACCTGATGAAATAGATGGAACAATTTAATTTTAAATGTACAACGGTGCGTACAAACCGCAACATGGAAACTTTCTATGTCAACGGGCTGCGGTAAATCACTTGCGTACATAAATACTTGTGGGTCCATACATATACTAATGTATATTATATGTAGCTGGCTATTAACAATACCATTATTCAGGACGGGACAAAAAGGGGCTTTGGGTTGTATGCAAACAACTGCTAACTACCCTTCCCAGCCTTGGGTGTCCAAACTTCCCCGTTTCGACCGGACGTTACTCTGCCGTTTCAACCTGTAACTATGTTACAGATAATTGAATTTCCTTTTTGATAAAAGGAGGCTTTTTATTTTCATCCCTGTTAAAATGAGCACAAAGGTTTTATCGGATGACAAGAATATTTCTTTGTGGAGGAAGCACTTTTAATTTTTTATGATCGTTTTTTATAGTAGGTTGTACGATTTTTATTCGATTTTATGTAAATTAATTTTCTTTTCAACATTTATTGGCTGACCTAATTACTGGGTAGGTTTAATTAAGCTCTGTGTCGTTGAACTCTGTGTGCAGTTAATTTGGTAGTATCATTTTTATTTGGTGTCTGAAATCTCTACTTTAATATAATTGCCTTAGTACTTAGGCTTGTAAATAGCTTGGATATTTGACGATATACTGACGAATTTGCTAGTGAAGCTTTTATCAGCATCGTAAATCATTCGCTAAAAGTGCCAACAGCCGCCATTCTCCCTTCATGTGTGGCTCTATTTTTTCAGATTACAGTGGCACGAGCGCCCACGCTCGCATCATCGAATTCAAGTCACGTCCTAACAAATTGATACCAACGCACGATTTTAAGAAATGACGTGTATAAAAATACACTTTCCGACTCGATTAACATTCGTGCTCGCCCTAAAATGATAAAGAGTCGATGCACATTGAATGTATAATAGGTGGAGGCGTCGCGCTGTACTTGTAGCGAACTGAATCGAATGGGATTCCGCTTAGAATTCCGTGTTGGGCGCCAATATCGATACCATCCGTCTTGTCGTCTTTTCCTTCGCTTTAATCTTCGTGTTTTATGGCTATTTTATTGAGTAGGAAGATGTGATTAGATTATTCAGTGGTGATTTGTCCGAGTCTGATTAAATTGTCCAATTCCAACAAAATGGATTAGCATAGATTGTCTGGAAGGCCGGTTACGTAATAAAGGTACACAGTTGCATAAAGGACTCTCCGTTTTCTATGTAGTTCAGACTCGTGTTGGTCGCGTTGTACCTATCATCTTGTATAGTGAGTACCCTTTACTAAGAGTAACAGGTAACAGGGTGAATAATAAAGAATTCGTGCGTACCTAATCTAATCAGATATACAAAGCGTCTGTCGTGTCGTGACTCCATCTGGGAACACAGCTTCTGTTTTAGGTGCCGTTGTTTTACTGTCGATGAAAAGCTTTAAACCAACTAGGATAATAATAAAAATCTCTTTTCGACCTTCCAAGACCTCAAGGTAGGAAGTATTTACATACCTATATTCTTTAAACTGAATGAAATGACTTTGTATGTAAATCTTTAACTGAATGAACTTTTAATAGACTCCCATTCGGACCTCTAACACTTCTGCTAGTCGATAACTTATCAAACGACATCTGGTGCACTTCGGAACATGTCTGATATGCAAATAGAGCACCGATACCATGTCGAGACTGAGATACAACCTTTAATTCAATCGACGCTACAACTAATGAATTATTCAACACTAGCCGGAGATGTCGGACTGCCGACAAATTTTTAATGTCATGCAAAGTCAGCGTAGACAGGGTATATATAACCGATATGCTTTAATACAACAATAAAATTTACTAAAACAGAAACAGTATAACTCATGTTTTAATGCACTCGCGAGCCAACAGCGTAAACTGTTATCCAGGTTAATTAGCAATGGAGTACCTACGTAATAAAACTCGCGAGTAATTGCTGAACAACATGGACTGCTTGTAATGGAAATGTGGCAAATTGCGTCGCTTGAGCTCTTGACTCGGAAGACTTTCCCGTGTTTTTGTTTTGCTTAATCAGGGATGAAACTTAATGTAGAGGAAAGCCGTTTTCCCCGAAAGGTTTTTCGTCGCGAAAATCTTTTCTTTTTACTCGTTGAAATGATTGGCACACATATAACATTATGTATATTTGTTGTTACGTAAGCGTAATATCGACAGCGAATTTGTCTTGTTGAAAAGGGCAAGCACTTTGCCTACATTTTCGTGCTTACATTGTATCTCTTGTGAGATATATCTCGGCAATAAAACAAAGTTCTTCCAGCTATATTTCTTTTTCTGAGAACCAGTCTCGTCATCTTTAAATTGCAGGCATTTCTGAGACGATTCTTGTACTTACCGATTTTATTTTCGTATCGTAGCGTAGACGCAGCGTTTAGTTATACAATAATAGCTGGGAATAAATTACTGCATATGGCGCCGTCGGGTTAACTTATCGTCTTAATAGTAGGACACATGTCCTGTGTATCAGTAATGTTATACATGCCGGTAATTATATGAATGCCAGCGCGTATTGATAGCTGTGTTGTGCTCCATTCACATGCGCACACTCGATCCGAACAAATTAACTAAGATTATAATCGTTCGGGAACCTAAACATTTTGATTGGAAGTGTCATTGAATGTGGAAGATGTATATCTGATATTCTATAAAGTCCATGTGGTAAAAGTAGTTTGTAAAGAAAAGTAAGTAAAGCAATCTCCCACATAAATTGCGTTTTTCATAAATATTGAGCTCTGCATTGCAAACACACGATTCGTAAAAAAATCACGTCGAAATTCCATAAAAAGTTCGGTAAAGTGAACCGCAAACTATTCAGGCTTCGATATTTGCACGCAAATCAGTTTATTTGCACTCTGCATTTGGTGTTCGGTGAGAATAAATTGCATTTTCAATCGATGCCGACCGTGAGTCGAGCCGCTGTGTAATCCGTCCGTGGGATTACTAATATACTAACAGATTAACTTCATATGCGTTACACATGTTTCTGATCAAAAATCGTTAGGTAAATCAAGTCGTCACTTTTGGTTAGTTCTCACATTACAAAATTGAGGGGCTAGGTTAGCTAGTATGTGAGACCCAAGCGAACATACCTACCTAATTCTGGCGATGACCCAGACTGGCGAAAACACCCGAGACTAAGACAGACAAATCGTCCCAGGGAGATGATTCAACTGACTTAGAAACCATAGCGAAAAGAAAATTGGATGAGAAGACAATAACACTCCTCGAATCAAGCAATAAGTCAAGCCGTACGGTCCTCCAGAGAACTGAAGACAGTTCCACCCAGGTGTAGAATGGCTATATTTGCTACACTTTTATAGCAATGATGAAGTAAGCTCCTCACTTCTGTTCGTTTATCTCCGTGCGGTTACAATAAAAAACGAAGTTTATTGCAGAACTGTATTCATAGTGGTCGGACAACAAACGTTGCGGGCAGTGCATGGAGGCTGCAATTATATTTAAAATAGCCACCGCCGGTACCCCCCCAAGTCGGCTACTGGTGTTATGTTGTATCTGCGGCGTGTGAAAATATAATCAATGGGACTTGCTTCAGGCACAGTTGCATGTTGCACACTTGTTTTATCTCTGCACTTAGCTACTTCAAATGTCTTGTGGCAAGGCTTTTCAAAACAACGAACCCTCATAATGGATTCTCTTTGCACTTGAGTAATTAGTGTCTGCCTAATATTTAACATCACCATTAATTTCCATGCCTTCCAGGAAGAATTGTTACTGACACAATTCGTTCTTCCTTGCTAACAGTAAGTTCAGAACGACTGTAAATAAAAGATCAGTGTAAGAAGAATTTAATGTCTTCGTATCCATGAAAAGGCGGACTTCTTTTTATCACTGATGAAAAGTAAGACGTTTGTTTTGGATAGCGGTATACAGTCTAAAGTGGGTTTATTATTAGAGCAGATAATAAGTCCATCACCAGTTCGTTAATGAGGTCCGTCAGCGAGCCGGTAGTTTTAGCTCTTGTTTATGTGTTCAGCTTCGATTGCCTTCACCGAGATCAAATGTAAACGTTTTTACTAATATAACTCTATACTGAGAGATACTTAAAAATCGTATGGCAAAGAAAGCGGGAGGAACGTATCTAAAAGATTAACTCAAGTCTTTGGTTGGTACAGTTTCTATAAGGTCACTAGAAAGCCGAGGGACCGTCTCCACTCAAGATAAACTTTTTTATACGAATACTTAGTATGTTCTTAGAACGACTTCTGCCACCCAGACGTGGCAGAAACTTCAATATTCTTGTTTACACGAATAACAAGGTAAGTAGTCACAACTTCGCAGTGTGGACACCATTTCGGGCAACACATATGTCGCCGAAAACATACCGGGATATGTTTCAATTTTATTTATGAGAACTGCACTGTCATTATGCCTTATGAGTTTTGCAGAAAGCTGTTGTGGTCTCGTTTTACGAGGCGACTCGGATTTACTCGTATCCTCCCAGACTTATTGCTGTATGCAAATTTAACGACACGATTATTATTTACAGGCGTAACAACTGCATGTTACTGAAGCATATGTTTACATTTGGCAGTGATTTATTATTTTAATACGTTCATCCAAGTCTGAGAAATAGGGCCCTGTTCGGAATATAAAACAATTTATCTCCACGGAAATTAATTTCCATTTTTGGAACCGCTTCATATTCGTCATTAGTTGCCATATAGGGTAACTGATTAACAAAAAGTCCCTAAAAGGCGGTTAGATTAGTAAGATATGTATATGCATCGGGAGCTATCTCACGGTGGCGAGTTATCTCGACATCCTACAGGAGTCAGTACCGGGGTCAACGCCCCTCGGAAGTCACGTTTCTCTACAAAAACTCCGACGCAATAAAGCATTGAAATACCTATCATCTGTCATCTGATCTAGTCGCCACTCGCCACCCCGTGACGCTTATGTGTTATAACTTAAGGCTTACTGTCACACCAGTAAAGGCTGTTTATTGAGGCCTTTTATTATGCCGGCAGTCAGCGCACCCTTTTGTGTCGCGCACAATATAAATTTTGTTATTTTATTAAATGCTAGTGTGATATTGAAAGTTGTTGTGTTCTTTGTTGCAGGTACGTGTCTAGATAAAACGGATTGGATATTGGGCGATAGTCTGTAAGTACTCAAGGTTGAAGCTGATACTGATGACATTGATCAATTAAGTAAAAACACGTGTATTTGTTGAAGACTCTAACTTTCCCAATGCTGCAAAGATTTTCTAAGACAAACTCATTCCATATATTTTAAGAGCTGAATTGTTCTCAGTCGTATCAGTTACGGTGGTGAAGGTTATAAAGACGTTGTCCGTTCGTTGTTTTGTGAAGCTCGCAGCTCGCGTTGACTTGTATCGTGTACATTACGAGCCTCGGCGCCGACAAAGTGCGCGTCGGCGCGGACAATCAAATCAGTCGCGACAATTTCTCCGGCGACTGTACCTTTGTCCTTTGTGCTCTCAGCCATATCTCTGTTACCACGTTCATGTCACACATTTGTGACGCTGTCTACAATATGTTTGGTCATAGTACAGTTTCGTGCACTGACAGCTTAACGGTTTTCTTCATAACTACTTATACATACTTGCATAATTATTTTGTCATCCACTGCAACTATACTTAAGCTGAAGAAGGAAATGACAAAGAATCACTACAGCTACAAGTTGTATTATATCTTAAGTATCGAATAAAGAATGCAATCATGCACTCCATGGTTATGATTTGCCCTATATAAATAACATCTACAGCCGCTTGCATAGCACCACATGGCTATGAATATGCATTTATATCTGTACATCATGCATGTCGGGATTCTGGGTCACTTCCATACAGTATAATCCTATCGATTTCGAAAGGTCGTTCAATCCTATTGCTGCTAACGGTCCACTGATCAATAGTCAAATAAGGTCGGGTTGCGCATATTTGTGAAGCCCTTATCTCCGCTATAAAAAGCAGGTAGTTGCATTCCCAGAAGTGAAGAGCCACTCGAGGGAGCACGCGGGTACGAGCATTTTAATGGATTCGTTTGAACGAAACGGCCGCTTTTGGTTTTTGCGCAAAACTTTTACGAAGAATTTGCGAGAAAAAAAATCTTTGGACACCACATGAGTGTCCCTTTTTATGCTTTTTGGAAGATGAGTTTCATTAGCACTACGATTGCTCTGCTCTCGAGTGTGACCGCATGCCCATTCATTAAACCCTGATGCATTAGCACTTGCCCCATTCAAAGTTGTTCTGCCACTTTTTGTGATGACCTCCGAACCCAAAGATAAAACAAATGTAGCGGCATGCGGTTTCTATTGAAATCTGATGCATTTGGTTTGTCGAATTCCTTAGTTGGTGGTCTCAGTAAAAGGAGGTTTTTTTTAATATCATATTGATTTTTTTGGTGCCATATGCTCGGTCAAACGATAATAATATCTTAGAAATAGTAACCGTTTGTATCGATTTCTCATTGCACTTTAAACCGCCTTTCTCTTTTCTAATAGTTATGTTCCTAATTATGTATTTGAAGCGTTATAAACATTATTAAATAATGTTCGTTATGTAACTGGCTGGTTAGTGTTAGCTGCATGTAGGTATGTGTGTCGCATATGACTCGCAGCTATTTATATCCGGATTTACCTTGTTCTTTTTATCTACTTTTTTGGTGCCCTCTACCAACATAGCTGAGTAAACAGTGCTCTTCCAGTATAATCCACATGAATGGGTATTCTCATGTGGTGGAGGTGGTCGGTAGAGAGATCAATATATTAACATTACGTCAGATTACGAGGTGACCGGGCGTGACTCAGCTGGTTGAACGTACGCGAACTTAACCACCCTGCCTAGGGTTGCCGACCCCTCCCTCTGGGTACGAGTATCAGGAGTTTCCGGGTAGAATGTTATAGACTGATGAAGGATTACCATGATTTGTTACCATGGTTTGTGTTTGTTTCATAAACTAGGGGAACTTTTACAAGTCGCAAGCAACAACCGTACTAGTTTTAATATCATGTGCGCACTTGCACAAATATCTTGCATAGCTTATCGCGCACGGCACCGAAGTAACCCATTTCTCTGAGTTAGGCCTTTGTGTGAAGTGATAAGCAGTTTAGTAAAGTAACATTCAACTCTATATTTTCCATATTAACTACGATACCTACCTGTTGATTTAAAGTCACTTGAGAATGTTTCATTCTAAGCGGCTCCAAAAAATATGATCAAGCACTGATTTTGCTGGTGTACATCAAAGCTTTTAATAAAATTGCCAGCCCTAACTGGTCGCGCCCTGCGGCAAGGCCTGACCAAAGTGTCGCCACATTGAACCTCGTTTATGAAAGGTCACCGAGCCTTTAAATGAAAACTCTCATTTTCATTTTGATAGCATAATTATGTTAACGATGCCAGCAATTAGTGGAGATACGGAGACTACCGGAGATAACGGCGACTACAGGTGTAAATTGGTTTAAATTTTGATGAGAGATGAGATGAGAAAAAGAGGGACAGTCATGTCTGTTCGTAAAATCTGTAATTATGTTCCTAGGATTTTTATATTTTAGGATTCTACAGCATTTATTACGAACACAGCTTTTGTGGTTCAACTGATTTTGACACAGTTAAGAATCTTTATAATGCAAATTGGGTATCCCACTGGATTGCACGATAGACCGAGTAGAATGAATTTGCATCCAAAGTTGATGCAAATCCGCGATGAAAACCAAACTTATCAGACAAAGAGAAAAAGGATTCAAGGAAAGGTACAGATAGAAAAATCTATGTAGGTATGTAAATCAGTATAAGGCTAGCACGAGTCTCTTGTATGTATAAATCAAGGCTCAATCAGTCACGCGCCATGTGCGAATTCGTTCCGGCCATGGCTGGTCTCTGACTCAAACTCATAATCACCGGTAATCATGTTCAGATTGATAACAAACTTCGAGAAACCGGCTATGAAAACTGTTAGCACAAATTAGTAGGTCAAACTACGCACAACGTTGATTGTGTTTCCTTTTGCAGCTTTCTTTCTTGGGCATTTGTGAGGCTTATTTGTAGGCCCTCTATCGTAAGGCTCCAACCTAGCCTAACCTTTTTTTTATAAAGAGCAAGCTATGTACCCGATGAGATTTACCATTGGCAAGAATGACGAACTTCTATACAAAATGTCATGGCCTATTTAACCTCTTTATGAGATGAATCTTTAAAAATCCTTCCTTGGTGTTCAATTTCATGTCCCTAGACCCAGCGGTTAAGGCTGTGCGTTGTCTATCAGTGAATTTAAGATTTTTATTAAGTAGTAGTAATAGTATACAAATATATGTAATAGGTACCTACTCTTTTATGATTCAGACGGATCTAAGAACATAATGAACTGTGTCCTTCTTATCCATCTTTAGCTATGCTCATTCCGCAATGATTCATTTAAGAAAAATCAACGTGGGAGTTTTAGCTCCGTCTTCCGAAACCGCAAGATATTTGGAATGCTGTATGCAAATAATTAATTTTAAGCTAAACGTTTGCTGTTACTTCACATGGTGTAAAAGTTTCGAAACTAACAGGAGTCGATATCCGAATCGAATAATAACGGAATCTTATATCTTTACTTTACTGAGAATGTAAAACGTTAGGCTTTAACATTATACTTTTGTAGCTATTCCATTTGCATTTTATTTCTCTTCTGCTAACTCGTTATTTTCTAAATCGATACGTTTGTTCTCGTCCCCATGCTTTATTTATTATTCAACAACAAACATTGTATTTGCGCGAGCGGAAGGATATTTCCCGCGGCGCGGTGCCTATGTTTGTGCCACGACAATTCCATATGTTGGAATCTAAACCGAAGCCAATAAAAGCACAAAGCTGGCTCCATGACGTCTTTGTGCATCGTACACGTGTTTATTGCGGATACCACGCCCCACATGGGAATTATTTACGTTCATATGTTATTCTCAACACTTGCCACCAAACAATTTTGTTTTGATACAAAATAAACTTTATTCATCGGAGCGGCAAATTAAATACAAACTCAAGTTTAACAGTAAAAGTAAAGGCAAATTTTTGCAACGTTTGTTTCATAACTTGTATTGCACGCCTGATTTACTTTGTTGGCAAGAGCATTCAGTTTCAAAGATAAAGTTGTTCTATGAAACTGAAATTCTTCGTAAGTCTTCTCTTCAAGTGAACAGCCGTATTTATACTAGCTCGGTGTACAGTTTACTTATTTTATTGGCCTTACTATCGCGCGATACACTATCATTTATTTAACTCAGCGAAACTCTGTTCAACGTCACTCGATGTGCAGCTAAGTTGGGAATTACATTTTGGTCAAGAGCCATTCCTGGCTATCCGGGTATAGAATAAACAAACATCGCGAGATATACCAGGAAGATGTGTGTAGAACTGGACTTTCTCAACCGAATGCGACTGACTGCTGAAAGATGTACAAGGATCTTTGTTTGCCTTAGTAACGTTAGTAGGTGCACCAGTATCATGTTCATTTTATACCAGCTTATTTTGTTTGAATAATACAAGACAAATAGCTGTATCAATGCCTTTTATTTTGACAGTACAACAGCATTTACGCACATATACGTTGTTGAGCGGACAAAGAAAGGAAGCAACGCATTAGCAATATCTTTCAAAATGATTCAGATTGTGATTGAAAGTGTGTTACGCAATTAGAGTGTTGGTAGACACTGGAAAAGATTTTGACTGTGAATTATTTGGATCGTGTAAAGTGGTAATTATTATCTTACCCAATGCCTAAGAAAATTGTTAAAACAAACATTTCGTTGAATCGTTGAGTGTGACTAAAATGTTTATGAGAACTTGACAATCTAATCAATTCGTAATCGATCAAGTATATTATCTTCATATCTCTTCGTCTTTTCACTTTGTTTTATACAACACTTTATCATTGTCAAGAGCATTGAATAGTGCATCATTATCATGGAATCATTTATCGCAAACGAGAATGTGCGTCTTTGCAAATCAGCGTCCATCCTTTATTGTGGACCATCTACGAGTATTGTGTAATAGTCGCATCGGAAAGAAAATAAAATTGTTAGCGGCTGTTCCCGGTCCCGTGTCAATATCGCTGATTGCAACGAACAGACCTTTTATGTATTTGCTGAACTCACACATTTAAAATATGCTGGCATGAACCCTTTTTCTGACGAAACTCTTTTTCTGTTTGGTACATGATTTCGTACTTAAAACAGATCAAACAAAGTTCTATCTTTGGTACGCGAAGGCTTTTGTTGCGCTTTTGACTCTTGTTTTAAAGCTTTCCCGAATTTCCGAAATGGATTTGTCGCGAAAGCTCAAGTTTTCTTTACTTGTTCAATCGAACAAGATACTCTGTTTCCGAAAGATATTGGAGTCTGTGTCATAAAATGGTCTTTATGTTATTTTATTATTAAATGTTCAAATAAAACGTACTTGGTTCGGAAAAGTATTTGACTTTATTATGATATCTTCTGTTCACTTTTGTCTTTATTGACAGTTTATTAAACGTTCTTCGATTGTTTTATGAACACGAACATCTTCGTATTGATCACTATTTGTGGTTTGGATTCTTATATCAATACACACACAGACATTTCGTGATGTTACTAAATATGTAAAGCTCCGTAAGTTAATACTTACTAACCTTCAGAACATTTTGTCACATTGATCATATTTCAAACTTTCTCAGTACAGGAGCAATATATTGTGATCAGGAACACAGAAAGATATTTATTTCTGTGGTCACATAATAAAACCTTCATGAGAAGTGCGTAAAGCTATAGAGCGTTTTTGTATCCGAGTCACATTTTAGTTGATATTATGAAGTGTTGTGCTCTATCAGGAAGGGCGGAGGGCGCTATCTACGGCGGCCAGTCGCGCGTGACCGCTCATCTCGTTACCGCCCGCCCCAGTGGCTCCCTGCCGCCCTGCGTCACCCACAGCCCCTTCTCACCACGTTATAAATTTAACTTAATTATCGACACTGTTGTCCCCTTGTTCAGCTTTGGAAAGGGTTAATATTTTAATGCATACTCTCAGAGGAGAAAGCAATGAGTTATGACTAGGAGTTAGAAACACTTAATGGCGCCACACCCTCTTGCCGCTCAACTCTGTGATATGATTTAGTGTGCATGCAATGATTAGTGTGCGAGTTGAACTTCCACGGTGACGTGGTCAGCATGACCCACTAATCGTCCAGTTGTCGGTTGACGGAGACTTTCAAGCTCATTAGTGTGGATACCGACGTGGTTACGTAATCCGTCGCGACTATTTACCCAGTTAGCGTTCAGACAAACTTCAACGAACAAAACCCCAGTTTTAATTTCCGGAATACAGATTTGCATAGAGCCTGAGGCTGAGTGCCCAAACTCATTGTTTTCCTACGAGCTAATTTCGCGGTGCACATGCCTGAGTGGACTCCCCATTTTTTAACCACCCTAGGTTCTATTAACGCCCTTGTTATTATTAGCCCAGATACCTATTTTATAGCTATGTAACCTATTGTATTTGCTAACGTTTTTAAAGAAGAGTTACCATCGTAGAAGTCTGAGCACTTCTGCGAGCGTGTTAGTTCGTAAAACTCCTACTTAAAGTGCTCAGCTCAAGACACGAACAAGTTTTAGTACTTCTCAACATTAAGTTTTCACGCGGCAGACAAGCGAGAGTCTGCAAGTCGCACTCTCACGCGCCGTGTATAAATCTTCAAGCATTTCTCCGCTGGCTGTAAGATCGTGTTGAGTCACCCAATGCTCGGATGCATTTTGCAAGAAAACCTTCCACTGAATGAAAATAATTTCATGCTTTTAATTACCGCTCCAGTTTCAGCTGCCCATCAGAGCAGTAATTTTTGTTTGATATTAATTATTTTTGTAATGATACGCAGTTGAGAAACTTCGCACAATGCGGTTTATATTCCTTTGTTGTCATACCCTTTACAATGTTTTGTGTCATAACCAAGTGTTTAAACAAAACCTTTAAAATATGTGGAGTGTTTGTCATCATTTTCGAGTACTAAAAATAATATAATGGTTTTTGTCTTGTTCGAATTCATTATTATTGAAAGGAGCTCTTTGTGCTCTGTTGTTTCTGGGCCATCCTTTGGGAAAGCGAGGTTTCGAGTTTTCAGTTTGAATTTCATTATCCACCGGTCAACACAATTTATTTCTTCCTTCACCCGAAGGCTGGACTGGTATTCTTTGCATCTTGTTGATGATGATGAATGTCTTGATTATGCTTCATAGCAAAATCACGGATTCGTCACGTACATCCTATTCTTTGGTAATATTATTACATTTATTTAAAGCCAGCTAAGAACGTTTGTGGTCGGCTTGCAAAAATAAATTGGTAATTGTTCACACCTCTACACCTGCTATTTTTTATGCGCAACTTGATTATCTATTGTGATCTTTGTCGAACGCTACATTCTTTACCAAGAATATTACGGTATAGCCGTATAGACGACAATAAATTCGCGATTACTTTCTAAAATAAAACTGTGTTCGTAGGCGACTGGCGACATTAGATCCATACCTAGATTGGGTTCATAATCTAGTCGGTGTATCTTGTCAGCAGTATTTACTAAGGACCCTTCTGAAGAAGCTTGGGGTTAAAAATAATCCTGCGTCTGAGGATTAAAGCGCCTGCAGGTGTCTCGCCTCTATCTGAGATTGTAACCTCCACCAGGTCACACCAGTTTGCGCCTTATTACAAGAGGTATTTGGTTACGTATTTGGTTACTTACCCCTCGTTAGCGTTAATACAAAATCGATTAGGCCTTATTGTTTACGGAGCGGATTTGTATCAAAATTGTAATCTTAGCTTATGGCTTGAGTCTTGCATGTATCACAGTCTTATCAATTTTTAATGATTTCGCATTATACGAAATCATTAAAAATATAGTCAGACTCCACATTTTACTAAGTTCCTAAGCTCGCGAAAGCTCACCTATCTCTTCCGCGTGTGGAAGGTCCCGCATGCGTAATGCATGAACACTTTAATTGGATATTTGCATACATTTTAAAAATGGCTGTTTGTATTCTTTTGGCACACAATGGCATGTTTAACATGTTAGTATGCCCAAGTAGCACAAAAGTGCTTTATAACAGCATTTTCACAGAGCACCGTGAAAACATTGGCTGCATAAACTTGCTGTATAACAGCGTAGACAGCGCATCCTCTGCTGATATAACTCTAATTTGGGCACAAATAATTCAGCACATAGCTGTATAAGAATTCCCATTATCAAATAATTGAATTATATCAACATTATATTAGCATTTATGTGTGTAACAATCACCCCAAGAGCTAAAAATTGCCTGATTAACAAGCCACATGTTACCTATAATACAAAACGAAAGACGAATGTGTACATTTTATATGCTTCTACACATTTGAAAGTACACTCTGAGCGAAATTGTGGAATGCATTAACATTATTATTTATTTTTCTTTAATATGAACTGTCAATTTGTTAAACATGATGTGTACGTTTTGTGTGCAAGATCTCAAGTGTCATTTGTGAATATAATATAAGGTAAGCAAAACTTCGATTTCTTTCTAATGTGTTTGAAATCTTATTGGGGAGTTAACTTTACTGTGAAATACCATACATGTTTAGTTCAAAATTTTCACGCGCTCTCATAATACCACTAAATACAAAAAAAAACTTAACTTAAATGGACAGTGAACGAAGTAAATATTATGGTTTTTTACAAAGAAATTGATAAAAAGCTAGTTACATGTAAATAATTTGTAAACCAAATCAATTCCAATCGATATCTTCTAAAATAAAAGCAAAATAAGAAGATACAATTTTACAATAATTCACAGTCACGCAGTGAAAAATGGCGGATGGCAAGTGAAAAGTTCTAATCTTAATTTAATGCTAAGGTCTGTACAGGTGTTCTCATGTGGCCTATAATTCAGTAAATAGTAAAATAGTTAAGCACTTGTGAGAAACAAATCAGCCATGGATCGATATGACGAGTAGTAGTGGTTCACATTTTGCGCCAGTTATCCAGATAACCTTTATGGATCCAAGCTTTTAGGGTCCCGCTGTGGTTCTGCTAAAACCATTTTATTCCCTTTTTATTACTCGACGACAAGTACATAATTAAAATTGTAATTTAAATGGCTACCTATTAATATAATTTAATTAAATAGAAAATACATGAACTATTTAATACCTAAGTATGATTTTGTTGTTTTTTTACAGAACATGCCTTACAAAATCGTTCAGACTATAGAGATTAGAGGGAGGTGTTGCCACTCTGTCAGTCGTTCCTGCACAGTGGGAAACTAAGGGACTTCTACGGTGGCCACCGAGAAGTACTAAATACCCCATGAAATTATTAAAAGATGAGAATTCAAGACCTGGACCAGGGTGGGATACCCTAAAATGTACCTACTTTAAAAAGAAAAAAACATTCGGACCTATGAAGATGCTAACAGCGAATAGCCCGTACTATTTTGCAAGCTCTACTGAGGCGTTACTTACACGAATTTATCTATGCCAGGTTTTTCAGTATTTGCGGAAGATTTTTTAAATGTATTTTATATTATTATGTGTCAGGAATGATTAAACACAATGTGCAATGTGCAAAATATTTTTTTAATGAGGAAAGAAAATAAAAGTTAAAACAATTAGTATGCAATGGTGTATATTATTTTCAAACAGTATGTCCTAGCGGTATGAAATAGTGGTATTCTTTATGAGGAATACACACAAATTTACATTTTATATCTTTATGATTTAACACAACCACACTAGTAGGTATCGCAATGTTTTATTCTATTAGATATATATATTCCAAATCGGGATGGTTTTATTGGATAGGCAAACACTTCTTCTTTGTTGTTCAACTGGAAACTTCTTATGAATGGATAAGTATTACATACGGAACCCGTCTTGTCCAATATTCCTTTCCAATATTACGTCAAGAAACTGTCAAAATGGCCTGGTGTAGAAATATTCATTTCATGGTTACATATAATTCAATCAGCAAATTAAATGCCTACGAAAGTTAAATTATTCAGCCCAAGACAGAATGGCTGACAGGTTTGCTGCTATGTAACTGCTTAGAAGTCCACTTTAAGTTCTGTCTTGGCCTAAATAAATGCTGTTATTCGAAACCTGGCTAATGGGGTAAAAGTTTATCTGTATGCAGCATAAAGCATTAAATCTTTGTTAAATAACTTTACAAAGTAACTGCTTACGTTATAGAAGTTGATATGTTCTCTCTTAAAATGCAGCGGTTTTATAGTACACGGTTGGGTTTTTATTCAGAAAACTGCATTATTTGTGTTCACAACCATGCGCTCATGCAGCTGATAGGGTACTGCACTACTAAATGCTGAATAACAGTGACATCTGTGGCGTGTTTGTGGTGCTTAATAGATTTAAAGTACAGAAGAAAGCGTTATAGTGAGCCTCGCCTTTTTCTAAACAGCTGTTGCTGCCTGGGTGAACTCAAATAATTCGGTATAAATGCTTAGATTAACGCTGTGGGCCTTACGTGAAAATTTATAATGCAGTTCTGTGCTACTTGGGTGGTGGCTGGCGGCGGGCTCGGCGCCGGCGCGGGCGCCGCGTATCTTAGTATTCCTTGTATCGCATGTCGTTGGACTATTTCTCTTACGCACAGCGCCGACGACGCGCCACCGACGCACGCGCAAGGTCGCCGGGTGCTCCTCTATCTCTGACGGCGCCTGCCATGTCCTGACACTCGAATAACAATCCTTTGTCTATACATATGAGGTCTGCGAGGTTCCCCATTTCTATTATCTCACATTAGCAGCACTTATTTAGCGCGTCGTCGCCTGTCCGTCCACTTGCTTTCGCAATTCGTTCTATTTTAGTAACAGGATTCGTATGCATCAATGACGGTGTTAGCTCCTGCGTCAGACTGCCGTTGGGTCTATTTTGATCATGCTATTGAACTAGCTGGTCCCAGCTATTCTTGGGGGAATTTCTGCATATTCTATTTTGAAGTGGCGGATTTTCAAGGCACACATGGTGATTTACCGCCTTCGGTAAAATAACTCAAAACATTTCTGTATATTGGCGTGAGGACGTTGACTCACAAGTACCGCACCTACTCTACCTTATTTGTCATACAGATAAGGATAGCTTGGGGTCGCGTGGACAGTTGTTTCATGGTCGGAAACTTGGCTTGTTTCTTCTTTCATTGATGTGTCGTTTTGTTTTAAATGAACTTCATTGAAGATGTTGACTACATCTTCTTAAATCTGACAACCAGTCTTACCAAGGGGTATCGTATTGCCCAGTAACTGGGTTGTGGAGGTCAGATAGGCAGTCGCTACGTGTAAAATACTGGTATTCAGCTGCATCCGGTTAGACTGGAAGCCGACCTCAACATAGTTGGAAAATGGCTTGGCAGATGAAGATGTTGACTACCTACTACAGAAAAATAAACGTTTTCTAAAACGTGTCACAAGTATATTTCCGAAAATAAAAAATAAGTTAGCTAAAACATTTGTGGTTTTTGCGGTAAGACAGGACGGCTCCACAGAGGTGACTGAATGATTTCAGATTTATTTGCACGAGGCATTTGCATTGTATAGTACCTAATAGTCATAGATATAGTACCCACAATTATGTATTCTATGGTAGTAGATGAGGCGATCTAGGCTTGTCACATTGTTGTTTAAATGTCTGGCATTGAGCGACCAATCGATGATAGATAAGCGCCAAGTGTTTGCAGTATCTTATTACTGGGGCGTTAGATATTCGCATTCCAGTCTGTTTTGTGTTACATGCAGATTAATGTGCTGTGCCACGTAATTGCGCTCCGTAGTTTATCCTTACACAATTTGCTATTGTATAATATCTATTCGTTTTATCAATACTTTGTCTTGTGTTCCTGTTTCTACAATTACAGGAGTCTTGTTATCATCTGTATATCTGGAAGATTACACAGCTCTACAAAAAAAGATTTTTTTTTTTGTTGCCCTGGATTTCTGTGAAAATTCTCATGTTTTCAAGTATCCAGATCAAGAATATATTTATGAAAGCACTGACTGTGCTCTTATTTTTATGATTTTCACAAATCTCAAAATTTGAACAATAATCAGCTTTTCGTTCATAAAAATTGATTTTATCAGTCATAATTTTAACAAAATTAAGAGCAATTCTTACAAAATCATTGATAGTTTCATGAATTGTGAGCATAAATATATCCAAAATCAGTCTTATATCCAGGGCAACAAAACCACTGTATACCAGTGTTATAATTGCCATTGGCGTGAGATTCATTAGTGATTCTTGTTTGTTATTAAGAAAATATCCAGTGATTCCTATCTCAAATAAATTCTACTTATTATCCTTACTTTCAAACATGGGAATAATAACGGTGTCTACGTGCAACAGGGTTTATTATATTAACTTATACAGGGTCATGAAATGTGTAGACACACATTTCATGACCCTGTATAAGTTTATCCCCGAATTACCTACTGATACTAACCCTGAATATTTTCCGCGAAATGAACCACATGTTTTTGATGCGTGTTCCTTTTACATATAACATCATTATTATTTAAAGTTCTTCTCAAAGTTGGCTCTCAAGGATAATAGAGAAACATGTGCCGGGACATTCATAGTTTTATGTAACTGAGAAATAGGTACTTTTAGTGTAGTAAGCATAATAACTAAGTATAGACAATTACATACCTACTGCCTGCGGTTTTCCTGCAAACTTACAAAATAAACAAGTGTTCTTGTTTACGAATATTGTTTTCTCTTTATCCTTTGAAAGAGTACTTAATTTTCCTTGTTGCTGGTAATTATTTTGTGAAGACATTTTCGGAAGTGTGACGTTAATTTAGTTCCCGTACGTGGTTTCTCGTTAACCTCCTTTTAGCTACCTTGATAATTTACTCGTTCATTAATATTAAGCCTTTACTGTAATTTTACCTACAAAATATGCCTCAGAGTGACATGTTCAATTAACTAATTATAACGTTAATACCTAATTATGGCGGTTGTTGTTGAACAAGTTCTAATTACTTACTGACGAGGCTAATTTCTACATAAATGTACATGGAACTGGAGAATTGATAGGCAAGACACATTGCAGCATAAAATTAATCCATTGAGAGTTTTTTAATATACATAGATAGCTGGAGTAGCTCTGCAAAACCTACACTGCTACTTTTCGAATGGTCTTCATTTCTAGGATAGGCCCATATCAAGAAGTGGTCATTACCTAGAAGAGAATAACGCTAAGAAAATGATTATTTTTAGGGTTCCGTACCTCGAAAGGAAAAAACGGATCACTTGTTGTCCGTCCGTCCGTCCGTCTGTCTGTCAGGAACCTTTGTCTCTGGAACGCGTGGAGGTATCAAGCTGGAATTTATATCAAATACGCAGGTCTACTGACCCTTGGAGCTGTGAAAAAATCAAACTTCTAAGCCAACGCAATCAAAAGATACAGCCGTTTATGCCGCAAATTTTCGACACTCCCAAGGGAATCAAAACCTACAGGGTACTTCCCGTGAACTCAGAATATTGAAATTTGGTACGAGACAACGTCTTATAGCACGGATAAAGGAAAAATTGCGAAAACCGTAAATTTTTAGTTACATCATATAGATAATAAAAATATTTTTAATAATTTTAAATTGTACGGAACCCTCGGTGCGCGAGTCCGACTCGCACTTGGCTGGTTTTTGTTTCTACTTTGCAAATTGTTACATCATTTAGGTAGGTATTCATCCATACTACGTAACTATAAACCCATCTGTATGATACACGAGGCAGTGATTCTGACTCCACAATTATTACATTACGGAATCCACCGTTAACATGACACTGGTATTTTTATACAGAGAATCGGGTAAATCCGCCATCAATCGGAGGGACGCGTGCCCCGGGTAAGCTCGCCCAGATTACGCTGACGATGAATGAACGGAACGAGTGAACATATGCGACCCTCTGTTTGTCCATGACGAGGGAAATTGTGATTACATTCGCGTTTATTACGCTATTTCCTTCCATTAGGGCAGTGTTTTTATGGATAAAGCCTGATACGACATTAAGTAATCCATTGGAATTATTGGTTTAGACAGTTTGCTGTCACATGATTGCGTATGAAATTCTATACATGTGTGTTTTGGAAACCAAATGTTTCAATACTGATGAGTCAAAAATATAACTGTTATCATTTTCATTTCCAAAACACAAAAATTTCCGGATGGAAATCTGTCAGAATTGTGAGCTAGTTTTGACCTTTGAACCACCCGCCATGTTTTGGTTTGCGGATGCGGTCAACGGTCAGATGTAAAGCGAGCTGAACTATTTGTTGTATCGACGTCAGAATGAAACAATGGCGAGTAAAATATGAATATTAATAGTGCACGTGGTTGAGTGGTTGCATAACATTCGCATGACAATGCCACACTTCCTACATGGCGTGGACAATCGAGCTTTATCGACGTTTTACAATCAGTTATGAGGAACATGGCATAAACAGTCTGTGGGGTCTTTAACCAATGTTTGGCCAATCAAGATCGTTATACAGCCACAAGGCACCGAAGCGACTTTATGATAGTTTGTTTGTCTATGCCTATTAATAGTTTGGGCGTCAATCAGCAGTTCATTCGCGCATCATTTCATGCCGCCTGCAGCTGTACTCCGATAATAAGAGATACGGACTTGACGGCCGCAGGATAATAGAACCTAATTAAATGCGTTAATTATCGCTGTTTCAAGAGCCGACATGTTGAACGCAGTTTGTGGCATTCCAAACTCTTGCAGCGCTGATTCATGATTATGATCTTCACTTCTACGCAGCAAGCTTTAACTAAAGCCCTATAGGCAGTTATTTAACATCAGCATCTCGGCATCGGTATTTCTTCGTTATCTAGTAAAACAGTGTAGTTGGTTCAAAGTTAGGTTACTGTTACTGTTATGCATCATCCCACAGCTGGGCAAAGGCCTCTCTCCATGACTTCCAGCTCTTTCCTTCCAGGGCTAAAGTAGACCACTGCCAGTCGATTCTGTAAAAATCTCACCGTGAAAAGTTAGGTGAAGTGAGCTTAGAGTGAGCTGTCAATAGTGTCAATCCAGTAGTATTCGTTGGAATGACAGCTCACTCCACACTCACTTCGCCTAAGTTTTCACGGTGAGATGGTTACAGAATCGACCGGCTAGTCGTTTGTTTTGTCCAGGTCGCCCCGCCATCTTCTACGGGGTCTGCCGCGACGCCTTCTTGCTGTATCAAGGCTCCACGTGGTGGTTATTTTGGCCCACAGATTATTAGGTATACGGCAGACGTGGCCAGCCCAGTCTCACTTCAGCTTAGCGGCAAAGTTAGGTAATATAAGTTATCTAAACTGATCACCACAAAGTTAAACGCGTCGATTTCCTATTTAAATTACAGCGCTGGTGTAGCCCGGAAAGTTTCATAACAATATCGACCCCATCCAAAACGGTTGTACAAGATTTCATCCCGTGTACAGAACAGCTCCCCTTTGCATCTCGAAACCTTTTAAAGGGGATCGTCGAGGAGCCAGCGAAGTGATTTTTAATCTTTATTTACACCCGAAAGAGTCGATTAGCGGATTTTTTTGGCTTTGCGTGAGTGGTTAATACGCTTGACTGAATTCGACAATTGATTGTTTTTTTCTATTGTATCAATTTTCTAGAGTATGGAAATATCAATCTTAGTCAAGGCTAGATATTTAATATAACCAGTTATTACTTTATCTCTGTTAATATCTATGACACAGCTTTATGATTTCAGATAAATATCTAGCATAGTATCGTGAAAATCTGTTAGGTACAAACTAGACACGTTTTACCAAGATTACCTATTGATTGTTTTTGTAATTTGACATTGAAACTGGAAAGTTAGAAACCTAGGTAGGAATTGTGTAAACGTAAGTATTTTAGCGTCTGAGTGGTCTCATTGCTTTAATGGTGAGGCATGCATCCATTCTATCAGCTCAGCAGAAACGTGTTATGCCTACTTACTTACTTACCTAGCACAAACGTCATCACCTTTTGTGACATCTTTCGTCATACTTTTTTGTTAATAAACTATTGTGCTCGAAAACAACGTCGTTGCTCTGACCTGCAACATATTTTCTATTTCAATCGTTGTCTTCTGCACATCATCATCTGCCTAGCCTTTTCCCAGCTATGTTGGGGTCGGCTTCGAGTCTGAAACGGCTACCTATCTGACCTCCACAACTCAGATACGATACCCCTGGTAGGACTGGTTGTCAGATTTTCGGGCTTCTGACGGCCCGTAACGACTGTCAAAAATCCACGAATAAAAGCTGGGACCAACGGCTTAACGTGCTTTCCGAGGCACGAAGAGGACTTGATAAGCAAAGATGGTCACCCATCCATGGACCAACCGCGGTGAGCGTAGCTTAACCTGATCGATCAACCCATATCCCATAGGTACGGCTGTTATTACTTAGTTACAAGTCTTCTTCACATAATAAAGCAAAAAAAGAAAAGTACCGGAGTATAACGGATATAGACAGCCACGTAAGATTACGAAAGTGCTCCATTTTCGCTGACACGCAAAAAATATAGAAGCGATGGTGAATATTTTGCACGTATTTAGTAACGTGAACGTTGTGTAAGTATGTGAGTGCGCCGGCACACTCGCCACTCGAGTGCGTATCGCAGATTGGAGTGCCTGCCGCTGTCACGTCAGACGAGTGCGATGGCGATGTCAGCCCCCCGGCCCTTCTGCTCCTATCTGTCTGATGCGCAGGGCTGTCTCATTCAACTAAAATAGAAGCTGTTCTAAGGTTTAGACTAAAAGAATATAGAACAAGAGCAAGAAGACCATTCTTTTTTTGATATTGTTGCCATTTTAGTTCGGATAGACCAGCGAAAGAATGATCTATGTCCCCGTATACCTACACAAAATGAATTTGGTCTAGTGGGGCCGGAAGGTGCAGTCGATCATTGGGTCTAAATATGCTGCTAAATGTCCATCTCCAAGCAAGGGAATTGGGTTCTGTATGTATGTTTAATAGGTACCTAGATAGTAGATATCCGTGTAGGTAGTAGTTAAGTATGCTACCTACCACAGTTTATTGCTTCAAAAGTTTGAACTGCATGTCAAGCCGTAATACGTATAACGAATGGCATCCTGTGCGGTTATCATAATCTCATAAATATGTAATGATTTTGGTACTCGTAATGTTAAATAATGTACAGACCATGTTTGATACTCAATCATACCAATGTGGTTGTGCAAAAGCAGAATGTTAGAATGTAACTTATATTAGAACTCAGGGAGCTGTTCTTTCCGGAAAAATACAAGAAATCTGTTGTACATTACACTAAATAATAGAATATAATACTGTTGTTGTTGTTGGTAAAAATTTAAAAACTATCTCTACAACACACGTCTAACCGAGGGAAATATAATATTCTAACATGGATGGTATAAACATAAAACTAAATTACATACAAGAACTAAGTAGTCTAAGAAATACTGGAAAAGGTAGAAATATAATATAAGGTAGGACTAAGTACACATAGATGTAACAAAATAGAAAGTAGGTGGTGTACAAGTCAGGAGACTATTCTAGGGGAGTCTTCAAAATATAAATTAATTATTAAACTAATAAGTTTTCTGTACGTACACATTAACAGTTGTTTTTTTTTTAATGTAAGTCTCATTACCTATATACTCTTGACTGGTAGCTTCAAAACCTCGATAACTAAAGTACCTAACGTCTGCCAACCCTAGACACGAACCACGCGAACATTTTATATTTACGTCTATGGATACGGGTTTGACGACAGTTTAGGGGTGATTGAATATTATCTGTGTCTGACGAAGACGCTGCGTTATGTTATGTGCAATTTGTGCTGATTTGCAGTAAGTACATAAGTATTTAATGGTTATTTAGTACATAAGTATTTAATGTTTATATATTCTAATGCTAGCTGCATTAGAATACTGGGTAAATGACTCTACGTGCAATATCTTGAGGTACTTTCCCGTTGAAGTCATTTAAAAGTAAATAATAACGTGTTAAGTACCGGCAAAACCCGGTGATTACAGACAGCACAGCTCTCAGCAGTGGACACAAACGAACTAACATAATAATCTGGACTAAGTATACTCTGTCCATTAAAACCGTTTTTTGACAGTTGTCTTAGAACGTACATATTCCAAACTACGTAATAAAATAAATATATAAACTGCCTAATCTTATTGAACTATCTTATTTATGACTTCTTACAGACACTATAATACGGTACGTGTATCAGTTTGGACAACAAACATATAATTGCTCACTAATTCGATCTGTCAAAAAACAGTTAGTGGACAGAGTATAGACGGCGTGTTAGCTGAAAAGGCCTATCATAAATAACGCAACTTCTTTTTGGAAATTTTGGAACAAGTTCCATAATCCTTATTGTGCGGATACTCTGCACACTTGGCGAATGGCGAGTGTGGAATTTGGTTCCAACCGGATGTCCCACAACACCTGTCAACTGATTTTACATTACCCTAATTAATTTCAATCTATCAAATTAGTGGTTGTAATGGCAATCATATAATCACTTGGTTTTAATAGGTTTTTATATTATATTTTTGTTTATCCTTTTGATAGATATTCTTTTATATTTTGTAAATGTGAGGACTTTGTAGGCCTTGTAGACTTTAGATCTGTAGACCATTTTTCTATTTTATCAAGTAACTGGTGCACCTAGCTTCTGACGTTTAAATGCCCATGTATTATGTGTAATAAAATATTTTGATTTTGAAATCACAAAATATAATATCTAAACAAGTTTCAACAAACAGTTCTAACTCGAACCAATTGCTCGGCGATTCTATTTCTGCGCGAAAACGTCAGATAAATTGGTCTAACAGGAGCACAAGTTATATTAAAACGCGACATCGGAGGAAGTCTATCCAATTCCGACCTCAATAGGAAACCGAGGACGTATTGATGAGTGCAATATCACTCGCAATATCCTCCACAGTAGCAAACTAAACTTATTTGAACACTGAGGGCGAATTTCACCAACAAAACAGTAGCATTCACGGTGAGATTTTTACAGAATTGATCGGCTGTACGCGATCAGCACATCTAAACCAGGTTCCAGAGCTGTCTTATTGTTATGGAATATCGGTCCTTAAACTGGGTACTTAGCTGTTGTTTAAACGCTGCTTTGAACAACATTGATCGCGGCTAATATTTTTGTCAGGTTCAGAAACATTTCGGTTAAGCACGCTACTGTCATTAGCTTGTAAAACTAAGTGATTACCTCAATTATTATAGAAGAATCATGCGATCGTTTAATTTTGTGTCTCTATTGTGTAATTACTCAAAATCATAGTTCGTTGGCTGTAGATGTAGACAGAGGAGTTGGACGCATAAAATTGTGTGGCAATAGTCGGCGAGAACAAACAACAGTACAACAACAGTATACAGTAGTTTATGTATAAGCAGGTACATCACTAATGCCGTTGATGGACGTACAGAAGCGGCGACGCGACAGGCTATTCATCAAAACGTCACTGGCTCGAGCGCTCGTTTTGCCTGTTTGAACACCCGAACATCACCGATGGGTGCCGATTGCCGACGGGTTATCGGTCCGATTGATCTCACTAAGTAGCTGTGTTCCCACACACGAGATTATCTACGTTATCAACTCAAGTTACGATCGAGGATGTTTACCATTATGATACGGGCGCATAAGCTTTAATTAAGCGACTATGTCCACACGGTTGGACGCCTACAGGCTACAGTACGGCCATTCATTCAGAGTTACATGACTTTATGACTGTAGCAGTAAACTCGAGTTAAGGTTTATATGTTGGGATAAGATTAGCGTAAATTAATGTAATTAATGAGTTTCTAACATTTAGTAAGAGTGTCTTCACACTGAGTCAGCTTTTCAGCGTAGACGTTGATGCCACGTAGACGCATGCTACGCTCGCGTTGGCGTAGCGGCTACGCAGCTAATTTGCGTTTTCGTAGCACCTACGTAGCTACATAGCGTTAGCGTAGCGGCTACGCAGCTACGTCGTGTTGGCGTAGCGGCTACGCTAGTCGTTTGCCGAACGTCAACGACCACGACCAATACTAGATGCGAAGAAAGTTATTTCCTTGTCTTTTTCAGCGATGGTAACGAAATGTAGGTATCATACAGAAATGATTAGATTAAAGGTGGAAGAGTAACAACGTCGACTTGTAATATTTCTTCATGTCCACATGAAAATCTCCGCAACGACCACAGGGAACATAAAAAAAAAGTTGAAGTAACTCGGTAAATAGCTAACCCACTTACTTAAAACTTTTTCTAGTAACTTTGGAGGAGGCTTCATTAGACCCCGTGACTCGTGAGCAAGCAACAAAGTGTAATTGGACTTCGGCTTTACGTTACGGATCACAGCGGAGCTCAATTACCTGAGTTAAGACAAAAGAAAGTAATCTAACTACTTCCTTACAACTCTCGGTGTGATGCATTAGGTTGAGGTAGCATTGTCATGATTTATGACAAGATACAACGATCTTGATATGATACGGTACCTACTCTCATATTATCCTAATCAATATAACGCTAGGTGAAAGAGAAAGAGTAATGGCATGTATGTCACAAAACAATCTTGTGTCGAATGAACCATAAAGGTGATCGTCCACTGCTACTAAACACAGAAATGAACGGAGAGGATTGCTACGTTCGCACGCTTATTTGTTTGATATTAAATTTATTTGCACGAATTGCAGTACAGTTGTTTGACAGCCACGCATTCAGGCGTAGTGATCCTAGTTCGCAGTGGACGATGCTGCCTACATTTTGATGCAAAACACGTGCGTAGCTTAGATATGGGCTGCTGTGGAACGGCACCTTTAGTCCTATATATACTATTATATTATTTGTAGCCTTAGGGGAGCGAAATGGTACAGTAATGAGAGTACTCCACATCGGTCGTTCGGGTAGAAAAAACGCGGAGGGTGCCAAAGACTTTCATCCCGCCGGGAGACGGGTCGCGGGGGAGTTGTGCGCGACACGGCTTCTATTAGTTCGGAACAGCTGTCCAAGTGTTCAAGCTTTTGACATTATAATACTTCTAACGTAAAAGAATAATACCTAATTTGAATAAAATGTTTAATTCATTACTTTTAACCACAGAGAAGAAGAGAGTCCTTCTTAAAGAATATTTTAAATGAGGATTTGTTTTGCTTAGGTAATTATTATTCGCAATTCAGACAGCTGAAAACGTCTTCTCCGTTTCAATTCTTTTAGTAAATGATTAAGAAAAGTGCCTGAATATAATGAAGAGTAAGAGTATTTCTCCAGAAAGTAGTAATCAAACGTAGGACCACCCTGTATATACCTACAACTACTTACATAAAAACAAACAGAAAGTGAAAATTACAATCACTGATGTAGCAATTCCTAGACATTGTAAAAGCAAACGGACCTGGACGGAATGCATTACGTAGATCACATTAAATATTGATGAAAATACTACAAGTTAATAACACTATTTCAGTGCAGGACCACTGTAATGTATAATGTAGAGGCGTCTAGTCTAGTTTTCTCTCTGGAGAGTCGTGTCGTGCGCGTCTGCGGACAGCGCTCGCCAAACTTTTAAATGTTACTCGTAGTTCTCACTAAGTGGGACCGCACAACAGAGTACCGCTTTGTTTCCAGATTAGTTGCAATCACTTTTCTCACTGATTAGTACCAGTTTGCGAACCTGTTCATTGGTTTCCAGTAATTTATCTTGCTGTGGTCGCATGGGCGCGCTTGTAATTATTTGCTGGGGATTGCTTTTCCAAGGCAGAATGAGTCACTAGTAAAAGGAATACTTCTATACCTCTGTGAGATTTACCGTACCGCATTTACCGTTAAGCAACAGGATACGAACCTTTACAGATTCTGACTGAGCCATTGTTTTGATTTAATTTACTCTCATTATAAAATACCGGATCTGTGAAAAATAAAATATTTAACAAGTCATTTTTACGACTCGGCAGAAATAAATTGAATTTGTTAACGAGCTATTTTGTTATGAAGTCGTAAGTTATTGCTAACTTTCTAAACTTGATCGCAAAACGCATTTCTAGTAATATAACCCGGGTTAGAAAGTTTATTTAGTTAGTGGAGACGTTAATGTTAAAATCATTTACTTACCGGTTAGCTGACTGAAATGGTAAAGATGGCCTATAAAACATACAATAAATAGTGAATGTGAGTTTATGTTTGAGAAACGCTGGTATTTATTTGGTGCCAACCATCTAATGCATAATTCCAAAGTAGTGGCTGGTGCTCTAATGCCAAATGTATGCCATACGTCACATTAATCTAGATTAAACGTTGGTGGTTAAGGAACAGCAGTTAGAACTTTTAGTTATGATTATCGTAAAGATGAAGAGGGTAACGAGCGTTTACATCTTCATCTCGTAAAACTTAGTGCTACAGCTACTTAAATATAGACTACTTACGTCTGAAAATATCTACCTACCTACTGGTAGC
This sequence comes from Apamea crenata, assembly GCA_949629185.1. Taxonomy (NCBI): domain Eukaryota; kingdom Metazoa; phylum Arthropoda; class Insecta; order Lepidoptera; family Noctuidae; genus Apamea; species Apamea crenata. The sequence continues at coordinate 6,782,840 of OX451368.1, read as the reverse complement.
AAAGCTTAAAGGACGGAAATAAACAGCTCCGTTCAGTGCAACATTTCCAAGCACATTATTATGAAAAATATAGCAAACCTCGACTGAAACCCGTACCAGATGATTGTCGCGAAAATATTCCAGATGTTTGAGTAACTTCGAGGATTTTAATGAAACAGTTAGCAAATAAAGCAAAACCCGTACGCGACTGTGCGGGCTGAGTTTAATCAGAGGCAGTGCTCTCGAGACGAGGGCACAACTGTGCATCAGACGAAATTGTTTGAAGTCGGCTCGAGGGCTCAGCTTGCCACGACCGCCACTGTTCGATTCGAGTTGCGAAGTTGACTCGTTACGCTAATTTATTAGGACACAAAGTCCCGACGATCACGATTCACAAACGTGCTGGGACAAAATGACTAAACGTTACTCAACGAAACGTACCTAGGAAACGTTTCAAAACTAATACATGAAAGCCGCTACAAATTTGAAGCTAACGTTATCATATAATCAACACCTATTAAAGCTTGTAAAGTTACACTGAGGTATCCGTTTTCCAATTACTTGATAATAACCTGCGCGCTGTAAAGGCTGGAAATCTCAATGAAAGTCAAACGTTATGCCTTTCGGAAATGGGAATTTACTTGATGGTGATAGGATGAACATGAAATTTGATATTGGAATAAGAAAGAGCGCGTACGGTACGAGTAGCCGTTAAGATGTGAAAGAAAATTTCCGTCGAATTATACTTTTTATTTGAATTCCATGTTTTACAATCTCCGTTTCAGAAACCTCTTAGTAATCTTTAAAGTTTAATAATCCAATCTGATTGCCTGACTGTAATTAATCTGGAAAAAGAAAATGGTTTTTCCCGCCCTTTCCTTTTGTGCAAAAACCACACCTTCTCCAAAGCTGCGCTATAAATAGCGGGTGCCATTTTGGAACCTTATCGATATGTTTGTAATATTTTCACCAAAACACACGTTAATATTCGGAGCACGTCGTCGCATATAGTTGGGCCATGGGCCCCGTTCGGTCCTGCGTATTGTCCGCGCGACTTGCTACAACGTGTCGTTTGGGTGGCTGCCAAAACTACGTCGTGACACAAGCTACAAGTGTCAGACGTTCACTGGTGCCAACCGACATTTCTTCCCGACAGATGCATAATTGGGACAGAAATGGGGACGCGATTAAAAGTTTAAAATCATTTTCCAGTGAATAAAACAGCGGGCATGTTCCAAAAGCCCGGGAAGCTTTCTTCGCGGAGAATTTTGCGATCAAATCGCCATTGTGAACGTGCCGCTCCATGTACAAAAAGTCGACGAACCCCTAAAGAATTGTTACCGTGGTTAAAGAGAGGAAAAAATCGCTTCTATTCTTTGGCGTCTGCATATCTATAAAATGCACTGCAAAATTGCATCACTCGTCCCTCCGTCGCCCCTCGCCCTCTCTGCGGGACTTCGGAGGGAGATCTTTTCAATTCGCCCCCTTGGACTTGGCTGCGCGGTTCGCCTTGTTGATGCGGTGATGTTATTCAATTCCCCAGTTGAATAACATTTCTAATTTCCATTTTTAACATTACTTTTTCATTATAACTACGTTCAGTTTATGGTCTCAATTTGTTGTCAGAGCTTATAAAACTCGAATAAAATAAATTTAACCAATTTGGACACTCATGTCTACGTCATAAAAATAATCATTATCGTAATGAATATGAGGCCCACGTATTGAGAATTGAATAGGTAATGTTTTTGAATCGCTTGTTGACGTGAAAATTACTCAACATGCGTCAAGCCATTTATTGTTTGTTCTTAATTCAATTAACTTATAAATGAACATGACAGTACCTACCTAGTTAGGACCATAGGTGTTAGACGGGAAACCATAATAATCAACGAACTCAAGCCGTTTGTTAGTAAACTCATTGTCTTACAAGTGTCTAATAATCGATCGTTCACAACAACAAGTTGATATTCTAAGAATTAATCCAATCATTAAGTCAATCTCTATCTAAAAGTGCCTTCTTCTTGTTTGTCCTTTCACGTGTACCTACTTAACACACCATGCCGTAGGTAAGTGAAATTATCCTTATAAAGCCAAGATAAACATTTAAAAGTGGGCTTCCGATGAGAACCCAAAAAATGACAAAACACTAACACCTCTTGTTTCAACAGAACAACAAGATCTTGTACAACGCGTTATCTATGGAAACACCGGTATAATACAGTCGTGCGATGTATCCGAACAATATTGACCAGTGTCTGGAGCGTCACATATCATGTCAAATGACGCACTCCTGGGAATATCAACACTGGCCTGTTTGTGTCCCGTGAACACCACACACACCTACGACACTGTTCACAGTGTTCACACGCATACCATACATGTTTGATAATTGCTACTCAAATTAGTATTTCATCGAATTCAAGTTACTGAGTCAGTAAACAGTTACTCAACTACTAGGCATAATGATTGCCATGCACTGTAATAGATGTGACATTAAAGCGCCATGATAGTTATACCATCATAGTTTCGGATAGTTAGTGATGCGTGGGATGTTTTATCTCTTGGGATAGGTCATTGACTGAGCGTCAGTAGCGAGGCAGTGTTGAGCGTCGTATTATGATAAATATAACTGCATTGAAAGGGCAACTCTATTCTATAGGCGATTTATGGACTAGTATTATTGTTAAGATAAAATATAGGCCACGTAGGCGATGGCGGCAGAAACTGGACAGATATCACCAAAACTGGAAGGAGGGCGCGCGGGCTCACGGACTACGGAAGGGTAAAAAACAAGCTTTATTCGTTCAAACCTCAACCACACGTCCGCTGCAGGAGAACAACTTTCTTAGTGCAGCTCTACACACTCCTAGGAACATTCTATTTTCAGATGTAGGACGTGCAGTTTACTAAAATGTACCTACCTCGGTATAAAAGATTTACCTACCTACCGTATGACTATGAACTAGGTCTAAACCTTGTAAGAGAACTGCTGAAAAAGCTTGTCGGCACTTTGCATACACTTACTATTTATCTATTGCGATTATCTTGACGGATTCCAAAAGGATGTCGCGGCAGCAGCACTTATGTGTCGACAATAAACGCTTCTCGCGTCATCTGTGCGAGTGCGACTGATTGTGATCTACTCTATTTCTTGCGAACCAACTAACACTTATGTAGATACTAGCTTCTGGCCCGCGACTTCGTTCGCGTGATATTTCTTGTTCATCTGCCCTACCCGTCCGCGTCGCATTGCATCGCCCGCCCGCGATAATACTTCGTTTTCGCTTAGCGTTTTTTCTGACTTTTGTTCTTTTTGCTCGGCTCTTAATTGTTCTAGCGTGATGTTCAATAGCCTAATATAGCCTTCCTCAAGAATTGGGCTATTAAATGCATTTTTTTTAAATCCAACTTGTAGTCTACAGACTAACTCGTTCAAACTAACAAACTCTTCAGTTTTATTATTAGTAAGTATATAGATACTTTACTACCTACTCAAGTGCCTAAGCACCTTTTCTATATGCAAAAAAAATATCACATAAATTCTCTACATTTCAGTGATATTTTTTGAAAATGCTTTTATTTTACCTCTAAAAAGCGTCTCAATTTTTGATACGCTCGTAAAATCTTGGCAGCCATGAGGAGAAACTTTTCCTCAGGAACGTGTTCCCATATTTGTAGAGAGACGACGTGCAATTTTTCCTGTTGGATGTTCAACTTTATCGTTTGCTACAGTTGAAAGTTTAAGGAATGAATCATACCTGAGATTTTGAATTTTTGATACGTCGTTGTTAGTACTTACGTTTACGTTTAAGTTAAATACAGTGCTATGTAGGTCCGCACCCCAATTTCGTAACACACAATCAATCGGAATCTTAATCTTTTTGAAGCAAATTGCTAATCCATTGTTTCTTTCTAAGTTCGAAAAATGTGTCTGCTCAACACGCAAATAACGCAATGAATGTGGTTGAACTGTCAAAATGAAACCAATTCCGATTAATCGTGTGTTACGCAATTAGGGTGCCGCTTCTAAAGCCTACAATGTGTTTCTCAGTCATCAACGCAGCCTATCGCAGTCCACTGCTGGACATAGGCCTCTCTCAGGCAGGCAGACCCTATAAAATATAACATATATAATGATAAATATGTGTATTTCTCGGTAAATAACATTAATCAAAAGCTTGAGTGGATGAATATCATGAGATGATCCCTGACGATTCCGTTTGAATTTATACAATATTAGCATTATTTTGGAAAACAGCTTTGAAAAAGGTCTCATAATATTATGAAACTTCAAGCAGCTAGAAGTAAATTAGGTATACCAACCTATCGAAACAAAAATTAAAAATAAAAGCTTTTAAAAAAAATAAACATTACTCACGAGTATTACTTTAAACAGTTTGTAAACGGCTACGTTTAGAGCTTTTCTTATTTAAGAAAGCCAATAACAACTTGTAGAATTGTTAATTTATTAAATGACAAACAAGAACAACTCCCTATTATGTCATAACAAATATGATAAATGAATAAGAAAGGTTTTAATTCAGCTTGCAAGATTTTACAAATACATACCTATATACTAACAACAAGGCAAGTTTAATAACAGCTTGTAGCCCTTGTACCTAATAAATAGAAATGATTCTAAATAGGACATAAATTATATACGATTGATAATTTACACCTTCACACTGAAGGACAGATTGTTTATCTGCACAAACCAGTACCGGGTAGTACAACCCATCATTTTGTTAATTAAAATAAAATAATGATCGCCTCGACACGAGTCTCGAGGCGCCTGGCTATTGCTATAATATCCCGTGATTAAGACTACACGGTGTTTCAAGACCATTTTAAGGTAACTGCCTGCTTCCTGATACCTATATTTTGTTGTGATAACCATCTTTTACTGCTGAAGCTGATCATATTGCTGAAAATATTTTTGTCCAGACAGTCGTTTGTGTCCTTCATTTACTTACACAAACCTTATTTTACAGAACGTTTGCAATAAATACGGCGCATTAACTAAAGTTAAAAATAAAATGAACTAAAACGAACGTTACCACAATTGCATTTTTTTAGCAAGGCTCGCGCATGCGTGTTATCCCTTCGCGTACTACGGGAGTGCGACCTTCGTAGGTCGCCGCCCCGCCATTCAGTCCGCTGTCGGTCCTCATTGATTTTCGACCCACTATCACATGGCGAGGTCTACTAGAGCGCGAGGACCATCCATTCGGTTGATTTGGCAATATTAGTCGCACGTGACCATTACATAGCACAAGGACGAATATTCGGGAACAGAACTGTCATGGCGACCAAGTCCTCATCTCGCTACGAATGTGGGATAACCTCTAGATAGGTACGTACCAACATACCTATATAAAAAATATACCAGGTTACTTTTTTTATAGTTCTAACGAAGTGACCTTTTCAGTCCTTTTCATAGAAAATATTCATAGAAGATTCGTGATTCATTCAATTAAATTAGTTGAGGATTAATTGCACTTCATTAAGTAGAACTTGGTTTATTCCAATTTATTTTATTCATTGATGGAATACTCGTAAACAATAACAACATATTTATTTTGCGAGTGTCTTGTCATTTTGTGGTCGTGGAGTGGTTTTGTTACAGGGCTGTTTGTTCAATTGCTAATGTATATTAATAACACTTATTTGCCGATCGATTTCATCTTAAATGTGACCACTGAGCCAGTTTATTTTTGGCATTTTGTAATACAAAATGTTTATGTTCGTTAGTATTAGATGTGATAAGGAAACCACATTAAGAATAATAAATACATAACATACCTACCTATATTTTTATGTTTTATATACATTTAAAGTAACATTTTTATGGTGCGGAATAGAAATTATCATATATTTATTTTATTTAAATAAACAGGCGTCGCTCTAGGTGGTGGTGCTTACCGCTAATCAAGAGCAACTGATGAATGAACTGAGTTTAAATTATAATGAGGCACTAAACAGTGAATCAATCTTCGGCAAAACTTTTAAGTAATATTAGATTAGATTTTAATGGTTTATTTAGAGAAGAGATCAGATAGTGGAACAACCAGATCATTGGCATTCAAATATAGCCGTCAATTCGGGTCACCACTAAACTCGACTAAAATCGTTAAAAAAACCATTAGCTTTTAGTTCCTTTACGTCCCCGTTACCTGTCTAGACGGTAAAAAATAAGGAAAAACAATATTCACGAGAAGTCTCGCTGATTGGCATAGGATCCATGTATTAAAAGGTCAAGCCAATGACCTCATCGACCTCGCTGGCACACTCGGCACTCACGGGTTACGTGCGGTACCTATACCTACAGTACCTACCTACGATTGGCGCCCGCGCAAAACCGTTCAAGAAATTCTCCGAATCAACGCGTCATGATTCACATACATCCGGTTCCTCAGCATCTTTGTCAACTTATCGATCAATGGAGGCGGTTAATTAATGAAAAGGCGTAGAGAAAGTACTCATTTCTATTAATTTCTAGCCATTTAAAAGCTGATCAGTTGGTATTGGCTTGATAGGACACTTAAGAAGTTGAAAGCTTTCGCTAGCTTTTAGCACAGAATAAATAAATTGACTTTGGACTTTAAGTTTCTAAAGGAAATGATAAAAATCATAACATTTACCTACTTGCTACTACTATTCGTAAGTAACTATTTATAAAGTAGTAATGTGACCTACCTAAATGCAAATAAAGAGAGGTGTTAAACCATTTACCAGCCATTTAAACCGATAGATCACAAGATGACGACGTTGCAATAATTAAGGATATCTAGGGGTTTATTTTTAAACGAGGATTAAAGTTAAGTGTATGTCGTTTAAACGTCAAACATGTATGGTTAAACAGTCGCGAGTCACTACTTAATCGCTTTAGCCCTGGATCGAAAGAGCTGGAAGTCAGTCAAATGGGAAGAGGCCTTTGCCCAGCAGTGGGATTATGCAGGTTAACAGTAACAGTAATCGCTACTTAACTTTAAGCAACTTTTATGAATAAAGGGGATACTTAGTGTTAACGATATTGAATAAGCGCTACTGAATTAATCACATAAAGTCTTTCTATTAAAAATAAATAGCCCAAGTAGCACAAAAGTGCTTTATAACAGCATTTTCACAGAGCACCGTGAAAACATTGGCTGCATAAACTTGCTGTATAACAGCGTAGACAGCGCATCCTCTGCTGATATAACTCTAATTTGGGCACAAATAATTCAGCACATAGCTGTATAAGAATTCCCATTATCAAATAATTGAATTATATCAACATTATATTAGCATTTATGTGTGTAACAATCACCCCAAGAGCTAAAAATTGCCTGATTAACAAGCCACGTGTTATCTATAATACAGCACGAAAGACGAATGTGTACATTTTATATGCTTCTACACATTTGAAAGTTCACTCTGAGCGAAATTGTGGAATGCATTAACATTATTATTTATTTTTCTTTAATATGAACTGTCAATTTGTTAAACATGATGTGTACGTTTTGTGTGCAAGATCTCAAGTGTCATTTGTGAATATAATATAAGGTAAGCAAAACTTCGATTTCTTTCTATTATGTTTGAAATCTTATTGGGGAGTTAACTTTACTGTGAAATACCATACATGTTTAGTTCAAAATTTTCACGCGCTCTCATAATACCACTAAATACAAAAAAAAACTTAACTTATATGGACAGTGAACGAAGTAAATATTATGGTTTTTTACAAAGAAATTGATAAAAAGATGGTTACATGTAAATAATTTGTAAACCAAATCAATTCCAATCGATATCTTCTAAAATAAAAGCAAAATAAGAAGATACAATTTTACAATAATTCACAGTCACGCAGTGAAAAATGGCGGATGGCAAGTGAAAAGCTCTAATCTTAATTTAATGCTAAGGTCTGTACAGGTGTTCTCATGTGGCCTATAATTCAGTAAATAGTAAAATAGTTAAGCACTTGTGAGAAACAAATCAGCCATGGATCGATATGACGAGTAGTAATGGTTCACATTTTGCGCCAGTTATCCAGATAACCTTTATGGATCCAAGCTTTTAGGGTCCCGCTGTGGTTCTGCTAAAACCATTTTATTCCCTTTTTAGTAATTACTCGACGACAAGTACTTAATTAAAATTGTAATTTAAATGGCTGCCTATTAATATAATTTAATTAAAAATACATGAACTATTTAATACCTAAGTATGATTTTGTTGTTTTTTTACAGAACATGCCTTACAAAATCGTTCAGACTATAGAGATTAGAGGGAGGTGTTGCCACTCTGTCAGTCGTTCCTGCACAGTGGGAAACTAAGGGACTTCTACGGTGGCCACCGAGAAGTACTAAATACCCCATGAAATTATTAAAAGATGAGAATTCAAGACCTGGACCAGGGTGGGATACCCTAAAATGTACCTACTTTAAAAAGAAAAAACATTCGGACCTATGAAGATGCTAACAGCGAATAGCCCGTACTATTTTGCAAGCTCTACTGAGGCGTTACTTACACGAATTTATCTATGCCAGGTATTTTCAGTATTTGCGGAAGATTTTTTAAATGTATTTTATATTATTATGTGTCAGGAATGATTAAACACAATGTGCAATGTACAAAATATTTTTTTAAATGAGGAAAGAAAATAAAAGTTAAAACAATTAGTATGCAATGGTGTATATTATTTTCAAACAGTATGTCCTAGCGGTATGAAATAGTGGTAATCTTTATGAGGAATACACACTTTACATTTTATATCTTTATGATTTAACACAACCACACTAGTAGGTATCGCAATGTTTTATTCTATTAGATACCTATATTATATATTCCAAATCGGGATGATTTTATTGGATAGGCAAACACTTCTTCTTTGTTGTTCAACTGGAAACTTCTTATGAATGGATAAGTATTACATACGGAACCCGTCTTGTCCAATATTCTTTTCCAATATTACGTCAAGAAACTGTCAAAATGGCCTGGTGTAGAAATATTCATTTCATGGTTACATATAATTCAATCAGCAAATTAAATGCCTACGAAAGTTAAATTATTCAGCCCAAGACAGAATGGCTGACAGGTTTGCTGCTATGTAACTGCTTAAAAGTCCACTTTAAGTTCTTTCTTGGCCTAAATAAATGCTGTTATTCGAAACCTGGCTAATGGGGTAAAAGTTTATCTGTATGCAGCATAAAGCATTAAATCTTTGTTAAATAACTTTACAAAGTAACTGCTTACGTTATAGAAGTTGATATGTTCTCTCTTAAAATGCAACGGTTTTATAGTACACGGTTGGGTTTTTATTCAGAAAACTGCATTATTTGTGTTCACAACCATGCGCTCATGCAGCTGATAGGGTACTGCACTACTAAACGCTGAATAACTGACATCTGTGGCGTGTTTGTGGTGCTTAATAGATTTACAGTACAGAAGAAAGCGTTATAGTGAGCCTCGCCTTTTTCTAAACAGCTGTTGCTGCCTGGGTGAACTCAAATAAGTCTGTATAAATGCTTAGATTAACGCTGTGGGCCTTACGTGAAAATTTATAATGCAGTTCTGTGCTACTTGGGAGGAAATAAATTTTATATCAACGTACAGTCATTAATCAGCAATACTTTGAACTTTAACCGCGTACCATGTTATGAAAGTGTGCGATATTGTAATTTCCCTGTGGTCATTTTCCAATATGGTGGAACGGGACGTGGAGAATTCGATATTTAAAACAAATGACTGTTTTTTGACAAATCTATCAAAATGTTGATGAAGCAGCAGAATCTTTATGCTAAGCGAATGTCCTCTGTGTACTTATGTACAAAGTTTACTGAGTTTAGGTAGATTTTCTGTCATAAGTAGTTCGCGGCTTATACAATGTTCATACGGGAGTTCCTCGTCCTCCATTAAACTAAGTGAAGGCTTAACTTAATTACTGAAGACTATATTGATAACTTTAATGAAGATTCACTTAGGTTACTTAGTTAATGCTATTATCTTCTAAATTCAATTATGACAGAATGTCATCTTAATTTAATTAACCTGCATTACATCTACATATCGAACCTGACTGAACTTGACGGCACGGTTGGCGCAGTGGTTAAGAGATTGACTGCTGCGCTGCGTGTCGCGGGTTCGATTCCCGCACGAACAAATATTTGTATGACCTACAATTAGTTGTTCCGGGTCTGGCTGTTTGTGTATGTGAGTTTATATGTTTTTTTTTTTTTTTTAAAAAGAGAAAAGAAAGAGAATGTTTCTTTCTTCATTGCTTTTATTGAATACTCATGCTGATTAGTTCAGGATTGATATATTTTTATCATTTACCTACAAGAATGTGACAAAAGAGTTCTTATAGGTGTGGATCTTTCTAACTGTTGTCAACTAGAGAGAGTAGAACGGTTTAATTATACATACGTGTCGTATATAGCCACTGTAGCCCGTGATAGGTAGGTAATATAGGTGCCTACATATTTATAAATATTTAAATAAAAATTCAATTCTGTGCGCATCACTTGAGAACGACTCGGTCGATTTGGTTATGTTTGTTTTTATAATTTTCGTAATAGGTTTTTAGAGAAATAAAAATTGGAAGAGTTTCCCGGAAAATTGGAAAACTGGGAAAAATGAGTCCTTTTTTGTATGAACTATTGTTTGGACAGGACAACGTCAGTCGGGTCAGAGACTGTTACATTAGTACTATTAATTTATCATAAGCATGTCTAGCCAGTTTTATCAATACTTAATTGTAACTGTGTAACCTACGTACGCATGTAGGCGCATGTGTAAAGCAAAGCTTACACTTTCTTGTGCATTTGTTTTTAGGTAAATAGGTACGTCTGTTATACCTCCGACTGAAAATAAAACCCATTCATAAATAAATGATGAATGATTTATTTTCTGTAAGTAGGTTTGTACAAACACTTTTACACGTCAATCATATTTTTTTTAAACTAGGAGTTCGGCGTTTCCTATCTGACTAATCTGAGAAGAAAGGCCGAAACAAACTCAGAGGTCACAGTCTTTTTTAAAGTCCAGACATAATCAGATCAGATCATGTTAAGACCATGTAGATTGATGTCTGAAATGGTCTTTTGAGGAAAGAACCACACTGATTGAGTGGACCTGTCCAGTCATAATTTACGCTAATCGAGTATTGAACAACTACCCACCTCCCTAGATAGAGATACCTTAAGGAAGGTGGGTAATCCAAACGAGCAAAACATAGGTAGGTAAGTGGCTCTTTAGTCAACTGAGGCCGCTCGAACTTATCCCGCGGGATGAGTTGACCTAATAAGTAAACATGAAAAACCCTTGTTTTTGTTTTTGAGTGCGAAATCGTTTGTATAAGTACCTAATCCTAATTTATTTCCGTTCCGTAATGACACATTATGGAGAATTGGAAGTTCAAAACTTAAATTGCAGATGTCATTTGGAACAGATTTGAGGTTCAATGGATCGAGTTGTGCGCAAGTAGATATGACGTAGCCGCTTGACTCAGACGCATGTACGACCGGTTCTAATAAATTCAATACAAATATATTTATAATTAACTTGTTTTCAAAGGCTACGATTTCGATCATTACGTCTGGACTCATCGGAGCGAGTACATGTGCAATTGGTTCAATTACGAGTACATTCTACTCGAGCTTTTGTAGTACTTAGTCAAGTGAATTCAATTGTTTGTTAAGTGAAGTGTTTTGAATAAAATATTCAAGATGTGTAAATGCAGGATGTATATTGAAGTTAGAAAAATCACAGCCATTTGGACCAATACGGTAATTAATTATGTATTTAATTATAAAAAAAAATAGGAAATAGGAAGATTAAAAAAAAATACAAATGGGATCTCGAACGTGCCCGTTTTTTTTCTGAAATTTCTAAGCAATTCTTTTCTTCAAATAGGGAGGTAAATAAATTACCCTACTTAATTAACATGACAAAAAGTTCGCCGACTCATTGTCAGCCCCTCTTATCGGTTGCATAAATGATTGCGTTGATCGGAAACGGACATGGCCTGCCCCAACACGCGTCGCCCACAATCTCTCGTTGCACAATGCGATCCGTCATTATCGGCTGATTTAGGACGCGCCCGTTCCGCTGCAGCTGCGCAGACGCAACATATGCGCCCAAACGCATCGTGGGCGGGTGTCGAAGCTTAATATGAAAATTATGGGGACTGGGTGCTGCTGTTTCTGTTTTGGCTAAATGTCTAATGTATGATTGATTGACTATAGTTTGCAATATGGCAGTAACGGTTCCGTTTTGTAGAAACTTCTTGTTAAGCGTAGGTAGATAGGTACTTGAGGGAGGGCTAAGGTCCATTTGCTAAAGATGATTCAGTGAATGTCGCAGTCATGAACTCTTTTTGTATGATCTATCAATCAACATGGCAAAGTAATAAAATATAGAGTTAGGTAACTTCTCTAGGTACTGCCGAAAATACGGCCTTTTTAACTGCACGGTTTTAGTGTAGCCAAAAGGATCCAAGCAAAATACAATGCATACAACGGAGTAGGTATGTAGTGTGCAGGAAAAAGAAAAGTTGTTATTGTTAGGTATTATGGAGAGTTGGAGACCCTCCTTAATGATAAAAAAAAACATTTTTCTTTCATTGTTATTTTTAAACATGGTAACATATATTATCTATCAAAATGTTTCATTCTTTTGGGCAGTTTACGTAAATAAGAACTTTTATAGCTACCGCTGATAAGTAAGATAAAATAAATGTATAAGTACATAAGCTAAACCCAAAAGTTTGGCGAGTACAGTAAATCCTTTTAATCTTAACTAGACAACAAGATTAGGGAAAATGTTTATTCTTCGGGTACTTTATAAAAATGAACTTGAAAGTTATAATTTGTAAGCTTCCTCGGAAAATGTGGAATAAAAGTTGAGGATATTATGAACTCTTGGACCTTGTAATATTACTCAGCCAAAGTCGTTAGAAAGCCTGTTATAGCCAGTCAGGATGACGTTATAATGCTGGATGGTGGATCTCTCTTGATTTTCTTTCCACTATTTTCCGCCGTAACTTGTATGCTTTCAGACTTTTGCGAGTCATCATAATCAGCATCAGTATTAGCTGGCCTGATTTTGCAAGAACTTATTGGTGTTGATTTTTCGTGTCATTAAACGCGTCTCGATATTTCTTCATTTAATTTAACAATGATGATGATGTCATTTAAGCCCGGAATACACATGTCTGTAACTTGCACAAAAGTATGCAAGTAGCTTGCATGCTGTGTGCCATAACAACTTCTAAATGGTGAATACCAGAATGGCATGCAAACTACTTGCATACTTCTGTGCAAGTTACAGGCATGTGTATTCCGGGCTTTATTTATTGAATGCCTCAGCACCATCTCCAATATTGGTGGTCTACAGAATTAAACTGCTTCTCATGGGTCCCTTATTTGAACCACCACAACGTCGGCAAAAGTATGTTACCATGCCATCGTTTTCTTCATACTTGTAGTTAAATGAAGGTTTCCTTGTTGCAGTGTATGGCGCGTGCGTTGTACGACAACATAGCGGAGTCGCCGGACGAGCTGGCATTCCGTCGCGGCGACCTGCTCACCGTGCTGGAGCAGAACACCGGCGGCAGCGAAGGCTGGTGGCTGTGCTCGCTTAGAGGAAGACAGGTAACTAACCAATTACCAGTTCATAATCACGTAGATTACAGCGCTGATGCCCAAAGTTGAGTCTTCCAAAATCAAATTCTCGGCGACAACAGGCCATCGAGCATAAGTTGGGCCGAGAAGCGCTTCTGCTAGCTGCCAGTAAGGTAGTTAAGCGCGTTACAAAGCGGTGATACCTACCAATAGTCGAATAAAACAGTTCTGAACTTTCTGCCAATAGTTCTATCTTGACTTCGGTTAACCAGAACCCAATGAGAAGACAGGCGAAATAATGAAAGGTTGGCCTTTTATTATGTCGTTTGTTGAACGTTTCGACGTTCTGACATAACGAGGAAGTGACAATGAACAAGTCACGCGTTTACGCTTTTAACGGGCTTTACAAATAATGGTGGTTCATCAAAATATAGGATGGAGGGTCATTTAGAGTAAGTGTGACAAGTTCAAGCAAATAATGCGTTTAAGGATTCATTTTTGCTGACACGTGTCAATTAATGATAATTGTGATGATAATGTCCAAAACACTTAACACCGATGACTCCCCATTCATAAGCTTGTACGATATAATATTACGAGTATTATGCTTATTATTTCCTGAACGTACCTACATTATCTCAATGGTGAGTGACGCATCTTACGTCCACATTTGCCTACGACAGCGTCACGGTCGAAGTCGATAATAACAATATTGTTTTCTAAGGTTCATATTCACGGTAAAATAGCGTCATTTTCAGGGAAAAAGCGAACTTCGTAAGTCTGGATGTGTACGTGATGTTTATGTAGGTACTTACATCTCATGGTGGCTGTAAACATCACGTAGACACAGAAGGGATAACCGACGTTATCATAATGGTGTCATTGTTTGAATCTAGTTTCTTGTTTACTTGTGTTGAAGCTGGTTTTTCGCGAGAGTTTAGCTCACAAACAGTTTATTTTACCAAAATCAGTGTTAGATACTGCAGTAAGTTTTATTCGTGTTTTTTTTTTTTGTTTCAAGGGAATATGTCCCGGCAACAGATTGAGGATAGTAGCTGGCGTGTTCGACGCCAGTGGCGCGATGCAGCGGCGGAGGACACGAGCGCCGGCACCCGTCGCTCACCAACCCATGCCTACGCAGCAGTCACCTGCTTTTACAAAAGTAAGCTCTCGAGATTTACTGCAGGCAGTAGAAACTGCCTTAGATAATAAACACACTTAATGACTACTGCCGTACAATTCACATCATGGCATCAATTTTTTGTAGTAATTTCATAAGCTTATTTTCACGTGTTCTTTCCTATCAGATCGAAGAGTGCTCACATTACGACGTGCCTCGCGCACCGATGCCTGTGCAACGCATTGGCATGTACGACTGTCCTCGGCCGCTGGTCGACTGGTATGACGCCCCGCGCGCACCCCGGCCGGCCAGCGCCGACTCAGCGTGTAGTGGGACTGGTTCCCTCGCCTCGGCAACTTCCAGCGCTTCAGCAAACTCCGGCAGTTCGGTTCATTCGGCTGCTTCCGCCTCCAGCACGTATGATGTGCCAAGGTCACGCGCGCTGCCCTTGCCCTGTGATGCTGCGCTTGAAGCGCTCGATAGATTACAGGTTGGTAGACGGTTTGATGCAACTTCTTAGTAGACACCTCCACAGAATAGGTTCAGACGCATTTAGCTAAAGAATCTCACAAAGTCAAAGTAGAACTTGTCACAGCTTTTCAAAGCAGCCTGCCTACCACATACTTTTATGCATGATAAATTTATTGATGAAGTCCAATTCAATTCAATATCATCTTCCTTTGATTGACCTTCCCCTAAAACACGCAGTTCTGATGACAAAAGTTTTAACGCTTCTTACCTTTGTGTGGTCCAGGAGGAGGCATCAGCAGCGGTGTCCCGGCTGCTGTCGTACGTGTCGCCCGGCTGGCGGCGGCGCGGCGCGCTGCGTGCTCGTGTGTTGGACGTGCGCGTGGCGGGCGCGCGCCTGCGGGCTGCACTGCACGATCTCGCAGTCTTCGCCGACGCTACGCTCGCCAATGCACATGATGCACAAGATAAAGGTAAGAGAACCATTTGAATATTCTGTCTCATCATTGAGCCGAAGGCGCCCTGGACCTTAGGGCTTCCCCCCCTAGCACCGCCATAGCGACCGGTTCTATATGCTCCCCGCATCAGACTTTCGCGACCTTCACTAGGTAACCGTTGATTAACCTGGTCGGTTCGATCTTGAAACCAAAGGTAATTGTGGTAACCCATAATGTTCTGATAAAAGAAAATTAGGTATTTTTCTAACTATACCTACTGAGTCATGACTAATAAGTACGAAGCCACACCAACGTGATAAATAGGATATTTTCGAACCTCAAAGTGCATGACAACGCATTTTTGTCTTAAGACTTATGAATCATCCTACTTTGGCTGGTTTTTTTTGTTGAACGTTGTTCACGCATTATGTATTTTTTCCAGGTATCGCAGTAAAGCTACGTCCACTAGTGAAGGCGTTGAAGGACGCTGAGCGCATAACGCATGAGGCGACGAGTGCACTGGACGCAGGAGACTGGGCGCCCGAACGACTGGAGCGGGACCGGGAGCCCACAGACGGGACTGAAGACGCACTTGACCAGCTCGTGTCATGTGCGCGCTCCCTTACCGAGGATGTAAGGAGAGCTGCCTCCTTCATCAACGGAAATGCATCGCTGTTGTTTAGGTAGATACAATTTTCATTGAGAAACCGAATGAAGAAGTTTAAGGGTCCAAAAACATTTTTATTCTCTTCTTTTGCCTTCTAAAACTAATGAAAATACCCAATTCCAGACGGTCACCTGCAGTACCAGTGCCAGAACATGAGTGGACAGAGGAGTACGACTACGTAAGACTGGAGTCCCGCACGGCGGTGGGACGGCGCAACGCAGAGATTAGGGCTGCGCTGCCGGACAAACTCAGGGCTTCCTTCGACGCTCTCGTTAGAGACGCCGATCATGCGGGCGAGGTGAGACCTAAAATTTAATTAAGACATCAAAATATTAGATGATTCGAGATTTCGCCTGTCATGAACCCTGGAACTGAACCCTTTCTTGAAGATTCTTTGACGTACCTACCTAATTCTTTCTTTTATTGCGAATTGTGGTACAGTTTGATGGTTTCTACAAACCATTACAAGCACTCCGATGTCTCTCTCTTTCAAAAGCTCTTCGATATTATGATTATGTTGCTAATAAAGCTGTCGTTTGACCAGGTGAGCGCAGTAGCAGCGGCGACCCGCCTGCCAGCTGACGACCGACAGCTCGCCGCGTTCTACGCCGCGCAGGCCGCCACATATGGCGCGCATTTAGCCACGGCCGTGGAGGCCTTCCTGCGTACCATCGAGATGGGCCAGCCGCCCGACGTGTTCCTCGCTCACGGCAAGTTCGTCGTGCTCAGCGCGCATCGGATCGTGCACGTCGGCGACACAGTACACAGGTAATCCATGTTTCAGATAACCTGCAGTTTGATTTGCTACTTTCGATTTTAATTTTGATCTCATCTCAATCCAGTCAGCTTCTTCACATTTGTAAAATTTTCCTTTTGCCCACAGGAGTGCCCGCCACGCTGGACTAAAGACCCAAGCGCTGAGATGTTCGGACGCCCTATCGGACGCGCTGGCGGCGACCGTGGCCAAGACGAAGGCGGCGGCGCAGCAGTTCCCGTGCGCCGGCGCGGTGGGCGGCATGGCGGACGCGGCGCGCTCGCTGGCGGCGCGCGCGGCCGAGCTGCGCCGCGTGCTGGTGCGCGCCGCCGACCCGCCCGCGCCGCCCGACGCGCCGCACTCGCCCGCCACGCCCGTGCCGCACGAGCCGGGCTCCGCGCCGCTCACGCCCCTCACGCCGCTCACGCCCCTCGCCGCGCCCGCCTCGTCGCGCGCCACGCTACAGATATAAACTGTACGAACGGACACGAAGACCGTTCGTGTGGCTCGATGCCGACCAGACGCCTTTCCCGTTCCGACGGGCGGCAGAGGACAACCTCGGGCTGGAAGCTGTTCCGCTTCGCAGTCCTCGCGCCCCCGGCGAGGTCGTGGTTCTATTCTCACCTCGCCTCCGGGTGGTTGTTTAGATGCGCTAGGCCCGGCGTCCGCTTT
The DNA here is from genome assembly GCA_949629185.1 of Apamea crenata. Taxonomy (NCBI): domain Eukaryota; kingdom Metazoa; phylum Arthropoda; class Insecta; order Lepidoptera; family Noctuidae; genus Apamea; species Apamea crenata. The sequence continues at coordinate 6,765,142 of OX451368.1, read as the reverse complement.
GCCGTGAAACGAGTTCGGGCCGAGTGGACGCCCTTGTGGCACCCCCTATGAGTGTAGCATTACCAAAGAAGCCGAGATAGGCCAAACGATGCCTATCGACGTAGACTGCCGGTACGATGAAGAGTAAAACGCAGAGTTTCTATTTAAATGTTAGTATTTATACGTTTACGATAAATCGAAGGCTGCTACTAGAACTTTTTGTTTGTGAAGCGTTTCGCCGCGACCTAGCAGGGCGAGTTTAAAGTTGCTGGATGCTCATTTTGCCGTAGTGAGTTGAGTTGTCCGTCCAGTTTTATACAATTTTGCATCAGTACCGTATTCGTAGAACGAGTTAGTGAATTGTAACGTGTGGCATTGATTCTGTCGAGATGTATTCAGACGTTTTAATTTTAATGATTCTTTATGTGGTGTTTGTTACTTTACAAAACTCGTGAAAATGAGAGGATGCCGACAATTGCAAGTGACAAATAATCGTATGTGTTCATACGTATATGCCTGTGCTAAAGAAACGCTGTTGCGATGTCTCATCGCTTTCTTGCTATTTCATCAAGCATTCCAAGCTAACACAGTTGTGCGCCTAAAACCATGTTTAGACAGTTAATCTCGATAGAAAAAAAATTAAATACTAATTAATGTGCTACATTTTATGATCATGCCTAATAGCACTATTGAGATAAATAAATTGGACCATAAGTGTAGAACTATGGCTGCATTTGGCTATCTCGTGGGAGTTTAATGTTAGCCTTAAATAAGGACATCTAATACGTCGCATCAATGAATTTAACAGTGACAATATTCTTTTACTATTAACGACTAATTAATTGTTTGAATGTTCCTTGTAAATGGCTCAAGTTGAGAACGAGTGTTGTAGCAAGTATGTTGTAACATTCGTGAAGAAGTCAAGTCTAAAGGTGCGTCCAGACATTACGAGGCATTTGCTTCGAATGGTTAGCCACGCATCTAACATCTGCCTCAGGCTGAGGCATCTAACATTATTTTTAAAAAAATTGCGGCGCATGCCTCGCTCTGTCTGGGTGCATCCCTTAACGGGAATGTTTTCATTAGCCGCCGCGACTGACTCAACAGCTCAATTATACTAAATTACGTTAAAGGTCACCTTTATATACTACTCGTGGCTTGTCATTACTTAACTACTTACCGCAATAGCGTTACTGTATGTACGTACCTACGTTTTGTACTTTATACATATGACACTAGTAGATAGACGTAGGATACGATATCAATGTAAAAAGCATGTTGTATATTAGCGATGTGTAATATATTTTAGACGTTGTAGTTTAGTTAGGTATAGATGAAATTGTACAAATGCATATTAATAATTTTAATATTAATTTAATCATCTTGTAAAACGCAATCAAGTAAAATATACAAAATTTTCGTATCTATAACTTTGTTTTAATTTGTCCTGACCCTTGCCTTTTCAGAAAAACTTATTTAACCCCGTCACCTCTCACAGGTAACTTTTTTGTCCTACCTACCTACTAGTTACAGCTTCAGTAGTACCAGTGGGGGTTGGGAGGTGATTAAGAGTGTAAGGCCAAGTACCTACAGTCTGTCTATAAAGTCATGAAAATAATGTTTGAGGAACTAACATTATTCAAAAGTAGGGCAACACTAAATCATAGTACATCGAATGTCATCGGCTGTCATCAACTTGTTTTGTAACTCGATATCTATTGAATTTTTTATTGCTTTTCAAATCTACGTGGATCCAACTTCGAAGAAACGTGTTAAATATGAGGAAAACAAATAGGAGTGGAGCTCGGGAAATTATTTTTAAAGTCTATCAGCGATGTTTGTTAGAACACCAAGCTGGACAAATTTTATCAAATTTGGATGATATTTATGCTCGAACAGCAGCTATGACAGGTATGTAATCGTGTTACTGTTTGTTTTTTATCTACTAGAAGTTACAAATTTACTAAATATACGATTTTAAGACTAAAATAAGGATTGTTTACATTGCGCATTAATAGGTTAGATTGCAAGTATAAGTAGGCCATATTGTAGTGCGACCAGAACTTTTGATACTTTTTTGTGATCAAATTTACCGCTGATTTTAAAATATGAATAATTTATATCATGTTCGAAATTAAAAATAGTGCCATATATTTTCTGTTAGATATTATATTATTTTTTTAAATCTTTCTTTCAGGAAAATCTGAGAGTACAGTGAGGCGTATTGTAGATGAAGGCTATAAAAATGATGGGAAATTTGGAACCCCTGGCAAACACAGATCAGGCCGTCCTAAGAAAGAAATGGATGATTTCAACATATGTGCACTTCGACAAAAGATTCAATTCTTTTACTCGGTAAAGAAAGAGGTACGAACATTAAGGAAACTTCAGGTAGTCGCCAAAACAGATCTGGATTTTAAATGTAGCCTAGAAGTCCTGCGTAAAATTTTGAAATCGATTGGGTTTTCTTACAAGAAGTGTCAAAATAACAGAAAGGCTCTAATCGAACAAGCACATATTGCAGCAAAACGAGAAGAGTACTTGGCAATTATTAAAAAAAATAGAGATTTGCCCGAAGAATTGCAAAAAGATATAATTTATCTTGACGAGACCTACATTCACTCTTCATATAAGGTAAAACTTTTTGTTTTTGTGTAATCAATAATTATACTTATTGAATATTTTTACTTTATAAATAAGTACCATTTTTTCACCAGGTTCGAAAATGTTGGCAATCTTTAAACGTGGAAGGCGTGACGGAAAATATATCGAAAGGAAAGCGTTTCATAATTGTCCACGCTGGAAGCGAAAAGGGGTTTGTGCCAAACTGCCTACTTATATTTAGTGGACAAAACAAGCTCGAAGACTATCATTCCGAGATGAATGCCCACAATTTTACCAAGTGGATCACGGAGAAGCTTATCCCGAACCTGCATGAGCCATCAATCATTGTCATGGACAACGCCCCATACCACTCCGTCGTGACAAATAAGGCGCCTACCTCAAGCTCTCGCGTGGACGAAATAAAACTTTGGCTTTTGGAACATAGTATTGACTTTGACCCTTCACTTAGGAAGCCAAACTTACTCAATTTGGTAAAAAAAAACAAACCCCACCCCATCTATGCTATTGATGAAATTTTGGGTGAAAATGGGCATACAGTGGTACGGCTTCCACCGTATCACTGTGATTTAAATCCTATAGAGCTCATTTGGGCTCAAGTAAAACAGAAAGTGGCAGAACACAATGTTGGGTCACGTGATGTGAAGCAACTAGCTGAAGAGGCCTTCAACAGCATTACTCCTGAAAAATGGAAAAACTGTTGCCGCCATGTTGCAAACATTGAAAAAGAATATTATGAACGAGGAAGAACCTTATATCAAGATATAGATGAGTTGGTCATTCGCCTAAGCGAAGATAGCAGCAGCAATGACAGCAGTAGCGAAGACGTTGTTAGTGACGCAGCTGACAATGAAAATACTTTTTTTAACGTAGAATATTTGGAATCAGATGATGAAAGTAATTAAATATTATGATTAGGGATATTTTTCATTAATAAAAAAAGTTAAAACGTAAAATTATATATGAACATTTTTCTTTTATTTACTCATTTTATCTGAACGACAAAGACCATAGATTTGTGCTATCTGATCGTTTATGCAAACTAATGAAGGTTGGAAGGAAAACATCGTGAGGAAACCTGGTCTTATAACTAATATAAGTCTGAAATCACCAACCCATCTTGAGCAAGCGTGGTGATCAATGCTCGTGCCTTCTCTGCTGAGAAGAGGCTTTTGCCCAGCAGTGGGACAGTAATAGGCTGGTATTATTATTTATAATGAAGGTCGCATTTTTGTCTATGGTTTCTGTAGATTTGTTTAATAAGATCTACGTATTTTACGACTTTACCTTTTCTATCCAGTTTAAAAAAGCGTCTGGTCGTTTTAATTAAAACCATGTTTGCTTCTAGTACAAAATAATGTGCTAGTATCAAAACCAATTTAGTCACACTATACAGGGTTGCTACGTGCACGACCGCAGCGCCCTCATTTTTTTTCATGACTTTATAGACAGACTGTAACTTAGAACTTTAATAGTGGTCGTTGACCCCGGGTAACACAAGACTGGCAGTGGCGGATTTACCAGCAGGCTACCCCGTCGCCCTAGGCTCAAGCCTACCCAGGCTTGAGCCTAGGGCGGCACATTTTAGGGGTAAAAAATTTGGATACAATTTTGAGCTCGCTTCGGTCACTCTTTTTAACATTCTCATAATTGTCAGGAGTTTCTGCATCTAAGTCGACAAGTAACCGTTTCTGTATAAATGGCCTAAAGAAAACCGAACCTACGTACCTACACAAGCTGATGCGCTAAAATTTTAGTTCTAATTCTCGTAACTTTTCTGCATAACTCAACAAAGCAACTCCTGTCTCTTTATGAATTTTCGAAAGAAACCTAACTGAGAATAAATTATGATACCTACCTATTGGTTGTAAAAAATTTCGAGCTCGCCACACTCGCTCTTATATTCCACATTGTTTTTCGATGAAAATATCCGTGAATAGTATTTTTTTTTGTTAGTATACAATTACTGCAAATTATTTTTGGCCATTAATGAGGTCGCCCTCAGGGCGACCTCTTTTTGTTTTGCCGCCCCGGGCCCTCGACAGACTTAGTTCGTCACTGAGCATATATTCACAGCTACCTAGCTATACTACATTTACAATAGCATTAGAAAGAAGTTAAAAAAGGTTATTTTTAATGCACACTTTGCAACAAAAGTACAATCAACATTGTTACATTACGATAGACGCCGAATTTATTATGATCTATTTTTACAGCAGCTGTCACACTTAATTGTAACCATTTTAACTATTTATCTTATGAAATTATGTGGCTTTCATTTATTTATATTATTTAACTCCAATTTAAAATTACAGTGTCAATGCTAAAAACCTAAAAGAAGCAGGGATGAACAATAGTTACCTGGGACGTTATTCGTTTCACTTTAATTCTACCGAATTTAAAATGTTACTTTTATTTTGTTTATATTATACGTCCATATTTGTTAAAACAATTTTATTTAAGCTGGATGCGCTGCAGAAGCCCGCGAAATCAGACGAATCCGGAGCAATTCTAACTTAAAGGGATGTATTGATGATTTTTAAGGTTAAAATAATAATAATAATGTTTATTTCGACCAATGGAGTACGTATAAGAGATATCACATAATATAAATTAAATTAAAAAGACATACTGTAACAACAGCGGGTGTACAATGTTGTTCGTTATGAAATAGGTAGGTACTGTGCATTGTATACATCTGGTTCTATGTTAAAAACTTAAAATTTTATAATTACCTACATATTTCTTATTGTGACGCATCATATAATGATTAAGATACAACCTTACTGACCTGCAAATTGCAAAAAACGCAAGAGCATCGCATCTCCCTTAATTAAAACTGTTTTATCATAACTTTGAAATAAAATGTTTTGCATTCCTGCTTCTACGAGCCTCTTTTTTCCAATGCTATTATAAATGGAGTAGGTATAGGAGAACAGTAGTTTACCCCTACAAATATTTGTCAGTGGTATAAGTTCTACGCTTACTTAATAACCTTAATATGTAGGTACGTAAGTACCACAAATACCCTTTAATGCAATAAATATTTTTATTATTATTATTATTACATTACGCCTTATTATCTAGCTATTTAGCCGCTCCGGACAAAAATAATATTCGCCGCCCTTTACACTAACACCATAATCATGAGCCGAGTCCAAAGATGGGGTGTCATATTATAATATAATGATATTGTTGGAATTGTATATGATTTTTCATGTCTAAATTCATCACAAATACGATAGAAATTAATCTCTAGCACAGAATATATTTACCCCCTAGATCCGGCACTGCAAACATACTTGAGCTTTGATTAGCTCAGAAATATATCCATAAACAATATATTGTTGCAATTTAAACCTAATTGCTGATGATTCGATCGATCGGTCGATCTCCCACTTATGCTACACTACACTAGTCTCCTTACAATGCCAGACTAGAGTCAAGCACAACAGGGTCTTCTTCCCCGCTGATTCTCCCAAGCCGAACGAGCTTGGGATAATCAACGGCATCCTTGGCTGTGGTTTCGCTAGATAATAGGCAGGGACAGTGGGAATCTCGTTATGTAATGAAACAAAACGGCACGTTTACTCCACATTAACTTTTATTTGTAATAATTCCTTCTCCTATAGCTACAAGGTTGCTTAACTCTAATTATAATACATGACTGGTATCTATCAAAATACTTCAGAAATTTTTATTTTATAGATGATGTTACCGCACCGTTCCAGAATCACGCGGTTGGCCCGGGTGTCCCGGTTTTTTGAACAAGTGCTTAACCTTTGTACTGCTTATGCGTCAGGTCAGCATCTCGGTTTATTCCAGAAATCCCCACCAGTGGGGATTGTCATTTTTTTTCCAGAAATCCCCACTAGGTAAATAAACTCAGCCTGGTGGGGATTTCTGGAAAAATAAGTGATAATCCCCACCAGGTGTTTTTGTTTCTGAATTATTAACCAAAGAATGCGTTAGTCAATTTACTTATTTTCATATTATTTATTTTACAACGATTCAGGTTTTCAGTTGAGTGGGTCACAATTCCCTCTTTTTAAAAACATAAAGAGTACTTTGTATAACCACAGAAATACAACGGCACAAGTTAAAAAAATTGAATTCAGGAACCTCACAGAAGTTACAGTTCCTCTCTAAATCATTTCTCATAGCAGATTTTAACGATAATAATACTCGCATATTAATATTTGGTACCGAAAACGCTCGTAGTCGCATGAAAATTATAAAACATTTTTTTGGAGATGGGACGTTCAAACGCTGTTTTCCATTTTATCAACTTTATACAGTACATGGTGATCATGGTAGCACCAATGAGAAGATACATATAGTACCATTGTTGTACGTTTTGATGAGTGACAAAACACAGAAATCCTATAACATAGTTTTTTCCATGATAAAATCCATTACACCCATGTGGAACCCACAAACGTTCAGATGCGATTTTGAAAAGGCCACGATTAATGCTATTCAAGAGGTCTTCCCGGAAGTAACTGTTAGAGGTTGCTTTTTCCACTATACAAAAGCCATTTGGAAAAAAGGGCGAGAATTGAATCTGACGAAATCCAAAATTTTGAAGAGGCAAATTGAACTTGCTGCAGTACCTACTACCACTTTTACCGGAAAATCTAATTATGGAAGGCTGGTACTATGTTGCCAGGCAAAGCCCAGACAATCAAAATAGTCACCGTTTTCGCCGGTATATGTATGTTAAGCCAATGGATAAAAGAAGATTTCATAAAACTATTTTGTGTTTACAGAGAGAGACACAGAACCACAAACTTTTTGGAAGGGTGGCTTATTAAGCTTAATGCAGCTATATCGAAGAAAAAACCAAGTTTACTGAAACTCCTAAATTTTTTGCATGAATACGCTTTGTTTTATGAAAGAAGTGCTAACGAAAGTCACCGTCGGAACCCGCGATCACAAAGAAGCAAAAAAAATACCAGTTAATCTTAGATTCTCAACTAGACTTAATGCATGGCAGCATTACAGTGCCACTTTTTTTTGGAAAGAATGAGATAAATTCACAGTTGCGATTTACGTGATCCTATAAAGTTTAAATAATTTTTGTTTGAATCTACTCAGTTGTTGTAAATATTTTTGATTTTCGTTTCAATGCAAACAATTTATAATGAAAGTTGATTTAAAATATTGACATAATTACTTACTCATCTAATTAAATGTATCGATTAACGCATTCTTTGGCTAATAATTCAGAAACAACAACACCTGGTGGGGATTGTTACTTATTTTTCTAAAAATCCCCACTAGGCTGAGTTTATTTAACTAGTGGGGATTTCTGAAAAAAAAATAACAATCCCCACTGTTGGGGATTTGTCAATGGGTGGGTACCAGGCCGGCCGGCACATATGTGTATGCTATCAGCAATTCTCAGCCAAAAAGTGGTGCCGAAATTGCCGAATGTAACACAATACACTCCAAGATGTAACAAGGACGTGTATTTATTGTAGTAAAAAATAAATTATCAGCAACTGCCTGAATAACAATTGTCACTTGCAACATTTTCAAGTGGCGTGGTACTGGTGAATGTAGTGCTGCGCTCGCGTCTCCTCCGCGGTGTAGGCGAGCGCGGGGTGCGCGGGAGGAAGCTTCATCTCTGCGGCTATCGCTTCTAATCTGGCGGCCCGCAGCTTAAGCGAACTTTCTCTAGATTTAGTCTCACGCTCCGCGGCATCGGCTTGTATTAAATCTTCTATTCTTTTTCTTTTTAACTGTAATCATTCAAAAAATCTTAAATGAAAAATCACAATTTATACTAATAATGCTGAAGAGTTTCTTTGTTTCTTTGAACGCGCTAATCTCTGGAACTACCAGTAGGACTAGAATAACTATTTTTGCATCTGATATCCCAATTCTTGAGGAAGGTTATAGGTTATTTAACATCACGCTGCGAGCCCTGTGAGTCTGAGGAGCCGAAGAAGAAAGAACGCTAAGCGGAAACGAAGTAGCAGAGCGGGCGATGCGATGCTGCTAAATTTCACGCGGATGAAATCGCGGGCTAGTTAGATGATAAAAGAAAAAAGCCTCACCTTTTCAGTTTCCAATTTGTACTTCAATAATTCTATTTTTAATCGTATAACTTCTTTATTTTCTAGTTGAATGGAACCTGAAATAGAATAAAAGTATTTATAAGGTATGGAAATATCAGAAACCAAATATTTTACTTACAGGAGACAATGTGTAGCAGAATCAGCCTATAATGTTCCTGCTGGAACAAAGGTCTCCTCTCGGTGAGAGGGAGTGCGCCATAATCCACGCGGACTCAGTGCGGGTTAGTGGATGTAACATGTCTTCGAACTTGTGGTTCTAGGACATGCCGGTTTCCTCACGATGTTTTCCTTCACCGTTTTCAGATCAGTCATGATGAAATAATTTAAATAAAGTAAAGCGTCTATCTGGGTTCGAACCCACGATCTACACCTCGTAAGTAGCGGCCTTTACCACTAGGCCACCACTGCCCAAAGACAATGAGTATATCCTCAAAATGATTCCGTATCTGATAGTGTTGTAGTAGCATAGACATATTTCAGATGGGATGTGGCAATGAATCTCCCTATGCCGTGAGTTTCGGCAACCATAGGCTTGTGTCAAAAGAAAATGGCGTGTGTATAAGAGCATCATCTTCATTATGCCAAGAGATTGCTCAGAATAACATAAAACTTGTATCAACTTACCTAAACCTAAATCACTGTTCAGAACAGTGCACAAAGGGTCCATGGTGGTGTTAACATCACTATTTGATTTATTGTCAGGCTCTATGTAATCGTCGTCACTGTCATTGTCTGCGTCCATACTGCTCTGGCACTCAAACAATGGTTCCGATTTAATTTTCTGGTAAACGATAAATAAATGGATTAGTATTCTTTCAATTTTACCATGTTTAAAAAAAAGCGGGTTAAATTAAATTAGTTAGCGAAACTCCGCAGACGTAATGGTCATTGATATATAAATATCTCTCTACATAAGCTAACGCCTCCGTGCGCTGGTCGCCGATTTGTTCGTCAGTACTGCCAAATCATACAATTGTTGACGCTGGTTGCCGATTCGGCTGCCAAGAAGTAAATGCCTATGCAGCCGGCGACGGTCATAGATCTGGGTGCTGGTGCTTTAATTTTTGTAGCAAAACGCATGAAAGCAAACACTTATCCATCCAGCAGGCTAAATTGTGCCGTATTGCATTTGTCATCACTTTGAATCTAAATACCTAACCTTCAAGGTTCGGTAGGTAGGAAGATGGTTGAAATGAGACCAAACCTAACAGCTACCAGAGCAGAGGGGTGACCAGATATATGGTTGAGGTGCTTAATCTAGTAACTGCAACCAACTTGGATCTAGCACTCAATGGCTGGAACGTCTTTCATCAGGGTTCATGCTATCTCTATAACTTTCATCAGAATTGGTGCAATTGTAGATCATTTTATATTTTTCAGTCAGTTTTAATGATTGTCTTGCAGTTTCGAGCACTTTATGAAAAAAATAAAAATAAAGAGTAACAACATTTCTGTTTTGACTAGAAATTCATGGCGAAAGTTTTGCCTTGGAATAACTGAATGTTTAATGTTTATTCACAGAAAAAAAATTGTACATTATTTCACAAATTAAGTGCTTAGTCTACAGTTACTGTACACAAAAGTATTAGCATTTGGGGCCGAACTAGGCATAGCCTGTATTTCAGCCCTCAGCGCCGATCCCCCTGAGTTACATATAAGTGTTGAAGTTATGTATTTTAATGAGCCCATGTTTAAATATACGTGCCTAATATAATATTATGTATAGAAAAAAGAAATGAAATAAGGAAAATAACTTACAAGTTAGGTAACATAGCATGGCAAGTGTGAGAACAGTCCTCTCTTTGTGTAAGATGGGGGCGCGCATGAGTGAGTGTGAGAGGGTGTGTGAGATTGCGGAACCTTAGGACTAGTGTTTTTAAATAATAGATGATGACTTTATAAATGAGAACAAATTATTAAGTAGGGACCTGAGGCAATTCTACGTCGTACGTGAGCTTTTGAAGGTAATCCCTTACTTTAATTTTGCAGGATTTCTGAGTCAACGGGTATATATTGAGAATTTTATTTATCTTGTTGTAGATGTAGGGGCCAATACGCGGACCAAAACGGGTGCTGAATTTGATTTTAAAAGTGATCAGGTGTGGGCAAAAAGTGTTTAGTGCGTCTATTTAATATGAGTGGGTCGTAGTTTAGTTTCCTATGTTGCATCATTATTTGATTTAGAAGATAGAGAATGAACATATGTTGTACGCCTCTGCTTAACTCTTTAAAGAATACATATTTAAAAAACAAGTTATAATGCTTACACTACCAGAATCTTCTAGCTTTTCGTGTTTCTTGTTAAATTGTTTAAAATATTTTTTAATGTTACTACTTTTTACCAGTCTCCTCATATTTGTAAACTTCGTGCGCAATACTTTAGTGGAACGTTTTTGTGGACTCAGTTTATTGTATGAACTTGATATCTGAAAAACAAAGAAAAGCATAGATTTAAATATTTTTTTAACCCTTTTATCGAAACTCTCAAACTCAAGTAAATTATTTCAATTAAACCATTTACAGGCACTTTTGAATTGTGAAAATTAAATAGTCGGTCAGTTAGTCAGAAAGTTGAAGCTAGTTGCCCATTCCAAAACGTGGATCTCTATGGAGACGAAAGGGCAAGAAACTCACAAAAAAATATTGCCCACAAGCATCTTACTGCTCAGCAACATTTTTGTCTCTGTCGCTATCTCCTCACCGAGATTTGGACGATGCGCACACGGGAGCGACAGCAACGCTACTTTTTTCGTAAAATTTTGCCGCGTTCATCAACATGGATTTCGAGGAGACGGTTGTGGTCTGTGTGCTTGTTCTAAGAAACCGAAAGTCTCCCAGCTGTCGCGTCGCTGCATGCGCGCACTTACATAGAAACCCGTAGACTTCATGTGAGAGATAAATTAGTTGCAGAGACAAAAGTTGCTCGTGGGCCCACCCTTATTATTTACTTCTGCTTCATTATAGTAGATACAGTCCGTGCACAGTTATTTGACCTGTGACAGCGGCAACCTAACAGCATTTTTATTGCAACCAGAATAACAATCACAATGATTTTGACAGACTTGACAGTGGCAGCGATGAAACAGCAACCTTATAAGAATGAGAGTAAAGATCACTGTGATTTGGACAGTGATATAAAATCAGAGGAAAAGCTGTGAAAGAATTGTGAAATATAGTTAAATTATAGTAAGAAATTGCCTTACCCTTTCCCAAGCTCGATTTTTCATTTTATTAAAGCTGGATGTGTTTGTTTTTGAAAATATAATGTTCTTCTCTTGCCGTACGCATTGCAGCAGTAAATTGCATTCATTCAGCGAAAAATTCATTGACCGGTTTATATACCTTAAACAAAACAATTAAATTAATTATTCAAATTGACCAATCATACTAAAGGAAGACTATAATTAATTTATAATTATCTAATATTTATTTTATTCTAATTTTAAATTGCTAAAGTATAATTATCAATTTTCGGATTATGTCGAAAAATGAGAAAAATAAAAAATATACCTGTCATTTTCCTTACCACCATCTGCAAATGGAGGGATTGTTTTTAGAATTGAATTTCAGTGCTTCAAATATAATACCTACATAAAATAATTAAGATATAAATATAATTTTACAAGTTACTTATTAAGTATTCTAATACAGTTATATCTTGTTAATTTATTTCATGTCTCTATGTGAATAGCATAAAAATAATGCCTACAACATTCCCACTGCTGGGAAACAGGCATCCTCTCTGTAAGAGGGCCTGTGCCATAATCCACCAAACAGGTTCAGTGCGGGTTGCTATAAGTAAGTATAGGTAATTCATAATTTACAAACCCATAGAAGAGTCATTAGAATCCTTGTCTTCATTGGCATCCCAGTGTCCTTCTGTAGATTCTTTGTGATTTTCTGTTTCTGAAATGATAAAGGAATAGCTCAGTTAACTATGACAACATATATTTCCTATTAGTCATTACAAAAGCCATGTAACATTAGTATTCTGTCTAGCTAATCTTCCTTAAAAATGTTTGCCTCAACTTACAGGCTGCTCTAGGCAAGCTTTCTCTCTCTCTCTCTATAATATTTTATTTTCATCATAATTCTCTCACCCTTATTCCAGTTTATTTGGGGAACATGTCATCTTCCATACTCCTCTATGAGATGTCATTTCAGTAGTCACCCCCTTTTTAGCCATAATGCATTTAAGGCTAGAAAGAGGGTGGTTATGTTATGGATTTGGTTTCTACACTTAATCCTTCAAGTGGACCATTGTGCATGGGCCATGGTGGCCGTCGGTGGTTATTCCAACCAGCCCACCTCTATCCAAAACATAGAACATGCTGGCTAATAATAACTTTGTTACATTAAATTTGTACTTAAGTTAATCATTTGATTTGACACTAATTACCATTGAGGTCTCCATCAGACTCCACTGGTTCCTCCACAGCGCCGGTGCTGTTCTCCACCTCGCACATCATGGCCACCATCTGACTGGTCATCTCATCACACTCACTGTAACTAGGATCCATCAGGTTCTTAGACATCATCCTTGCCCTCTTCTTCATATTATCCCACTTTATTTTTAAACAGTCTGCACTTCTCTTATGCCTGAAACCCTGTCTGTTGAATATTTTAGCTATTTTCACCCATGCCACCTCTTTAGCATGACAGGCAGCAGCAGTAGTGGATTTGTTAAACACTGTCGTTTTGTATTTCTCAATAATGTTCAACAACGACTTTACTTCTTCTGTGCTAAATGTAGGACTCCTGTGCCGACTGTAAATTAGGTGAGGAAGGATTATGTTATGTATGATATAAATATCTAACTAGAATCTTACGAACATAATGTAACATGCACTGTGATATCTATTACTTGCAGAATCCCAATTGGCTGAGCTTTACTACACATTGTATTGCCTACTTACAACAGTATTAATTTAGAAATAGTAATTATTTATTAAGTAATACCAACTAAGGGCAAGTATAACCCCCATTTTTAGATTTACTTACAAGAAAGCTGAAGCTGTAGGTTCCTCTTGGCCATCATCTTCCATTCTTATTGTTTTTGTAATGAAGACGTCTTTTTAGTATTAAGCTGTAATTTATATATATTTCTAACAAGAAATTCAATCCACAGAAAAAAACAAAACCCGAATCATATTAGTTTTGTTTTGACTTTTGTGTGAGTTGACAGATGACATTGATCAAACCATCAACAAAACTGGGCTTGCTTGCCAGTGACAATCAAATTTTCTTTTAATATTCTGGCCTAAAGGCTTTTCTCAATACTCTTGTAAAAGTTGCAAGAATTCATAATTATCGTTTTCGGACGAATAAATTAGTGTCACACACAATTTAGAGGTTATGTTGGACGAAAACCTTTATTTAAAGAAAAACAAGATTTAAAAGTACGTAAAATTGTTTTTTTTATACAATAGTGAGCAAATTTCACATGATATTGATACACCAATTTCTTTCCCAAGTAGGATTTTCTGCAAAGAACTAATGTATTGCACTACAGGAACCAAAATGGCGCTGTAAAAATCACGAGCAATAAACATAGCTCACGTTTAAATCTGACACGCTTCTTACGACTGATAATTTTAAGTAAAGAGATAGTGGTTGTTCTGGTAAAGTGGATGCATTAACCTCGTGTTCATAATTATTAACCTATGCTTAGTGAGATATGAAGGAAGTGATATTAGCTATTTTAACCTTCGTATGTAGCGTATTATTAGTTTTTGTCTTTGTGTTATTTTGTAAGTAGCCCAATATGCTTGTCATTTCAATATGTTACTAACTAATTATCGTAAAAATACGATGATGTAAAAATTACCCAGCAGTGCTGTCTTAAATGACATTGTTATTGTCCTTTGTTCCAGGTTGGTACATTGTGTGGAAGTGTTGTTTGTCGAAGTTTCGATTCGTGCGTGAGCTGCTAGGTGGTATGTCTGATAGCCCTCCAGCATCTGAGATCAGGCAGCCAAGTAAAACTAGGAAGAATCGAAGGGAATAAATTAAAAAGTAAGTACATACTTAATTACTTCAACATGTATAAATGTATTGTCCCTAGAGGCAATGGAATTCATACAAAATCTTCTTTGTTGTAATAACAAAGAAGATTCTGTATGTATTCTAGTCCCAGTCCACATCAGGTTCTGGTCTTATTAATTTATATTTTAATGAAATGCTGGTTTTTTTTTATTTCATATAAACAATACTTTTCCATAACATTTCTATTTCTAAAGTTTTTTCCCAAATGTTAACAGACCAACTCAAGATGAACATCCGGTGCGCTAGGCCTAGCGACCTTATGAACATGCAGCACTGCAACCTGTTGTGCTTGCCGGAGAACTATCAGATGAAGTACTACTTCTACCATGGACTATCATGGCCACAGCTCAGCTACGTTGCTGAAGATGAGAAGGGACACATTGTTGGTGGGTTGAAGCGCATTACTTGAGAAATAAAGAGCCATCTTTAAATTACTGTGATGAGCTGGAATCCTTTTTTATAGACTGGTCCTTAGTATCTCATGACAGTAGTGGAAATAAGGTGTGGTGAGGCTTTTCCCTTGTAGTGGGACAGCAATTTTGTTTGATAAAATATTTAAGAGCACCTGATCACCTGAGTTGTAAGCTAAGCTCTGCTACTGATTTAATATTTGCATTGCTCACCAGAAGACATCCAAAAACTCCTCTTTATGACTGGGGAAATCTGGACGTTAGACAGATGTGATATAACTCATTTGTCTGCGTAGCCTTTTCCCAACTGTTGGGGTTGGCTTCCAGTCTAACCGGATGCATCTGACCAGTATTTTACATGGAGCAACTGCCTATATGACCTCCACAACCCAATTACTGGGTAATACAATACCGCTTCGTAAGACTGGTTGTTTTTTGGCTACTGATGACCCGTAACGCCTTTCAAAGATCCACAAATGAAAGCCGGGACCAACAGCTTAATGTGCATTCCGAGGCATGTAAAGATGGTCACCCATCCATGGACCAACCGCGGCAAGCATAGCTTGTTTATCTAATATCTTTTTAATTATATTTCAGGTTATGTACTAGCTAAAATGGAAGAAGATGGTGAGGACAACCGTCACGGACACATTACCTCTCTGGCAGTGAAGAGGTCTCACCGTCGCCTTGGACTTGCACAAAAACTTATGAATCAAGCTTCACTTGCAATGGTGGAGTGTTTTCAGGTAAAATATTTTTATTAAAAAGACTTGCTGTTCATTGTATAGATGAATACATTATAGGCTGATTAAGCAATCAGCCTATAAAGTTCTTACTGCTGGGACACAGGCCTCCTCTCGGGGAGAGGGAGTGGGCTGTAATCCACCACGCGGGCTCAGTGCGAGTTAGTAGATGACACACGTCTTTGAATTTTTGGTTCTAGGACATGCCGGTTTTCACACGATGTTTTCCTTCACCGTTTTGAGAGTAGTGGTGATGAAATAATTTACACAAAGTAAAGCGCCTGTGTTCGAACCTACGACCTACAGCTCGTAAGTCGCGGCTGTTACCACTGGGCCACCACTGCTCTAGATGAATAATCACTGTAAAATCATTGTCTACACTTTTACTGAAGTTATAATTTATGATTCCATAACTAACAGAACAATGTCTGTAATTCCAGGCTAAATATGTATCCCTACATGTGAGAAAAAGCAACAGAGCAGCACTCAACTTATACACCAACAGTCTTGGCTTCAAAATACTCGAGATTGAGCCCAAGTACTATGCTGACGGTGAAGATGCGTACTCCATGATGCGCGACCTTAGCGCCTTCGCAGCAGAGAGCAAGACAGATCTCCCGCCAATAGAGAACTTGGAAATCAAATCTGAATCTGCAATTATATCACAGTGCTAATTGATATATTTATGTAAATAAAGCATTTAACAGATATAATTTTTATTGGTCTTTTCTAATCTCGTTCCTTAGACCTTTCGTAATTAGGGCAGGCAGTCTTTGGTCAGCCTATGTGAGTGGTATGGTATGGTATGTGTAATTGAGCAGCCATAGTGCTGCTGCCATGGCTGGAAGACAAAAAAATCATCTCAATCATGATTTACTCGAACACATTCAGTGCCGGGAGTCCCCCTGGAGGGCTCTGTAGCCGTATTTCAGGGGTAGAAATCTATATACATGTAACAAAATAACATGCTCACAAAAAAGATTTATTTTGAGATTATAAAACACACAAGAATAGTTAAAAAAAAAGGCTTATGGTGTTATAGTATTTTTATCTCACCAAGCGACGCGCGCTTTACTTGTGGTTACCAAGTGTACCAACATGCTGTGAATGTGTGTAAACTCTCAGTACCATCCCGAGACTGGCGAAGTGTGTGTTATGTGCTGACGCTACTCGTCTTGTCGCACATATTCACAGCGTGTTTGTACACTTTGTTACCACAAGTAAAGCGTGCGTCGCTACTGCTTATTTCAGGAGCTATTAGTAGCTCCTGAAATAAGCAGTAGCGACGCAAAACGGTACAATTTTGATTTTTTCAGTTTATCCTTTGTGAGAGCTGGAGTCTATACCTACTGGGTTTTGGACCTGTATGACAGATAATACTTGTCCATCTGTTTAACAAGTGAAGGAGTTGAAAAAAATATTGTTAGCTTCATTGTAACAGGTTTCATTGCGAAAATGCAAAATCAAACACACCAACTTTATAAATAAGTACTTAGTTAAAGTTATGTTTCACTTTTATAGTATTTTTTTGGAAGTCAGGTTGTTTTCTTTTCTAAGCTTTTCTTGAGTTAGGTACTGTCCTAGCTGTATCCTTCCAACGAAAAATCCATTGAAAAAGAAAATATTAAAACAACAGAGGTAGAACTTATGACATCAGTCAAAATTCCAATACACTCAAACAAAAGTTGCATCCCTGAAGCTTGGGCTGTGTTGCTACAACTCCAATATTGCAGACAATAATCCACATCTATGCCATTTATTTTATAATTTATTCATAATATTACAGAACTAAAAACTAAAGTAAAGGTAAGTACAAAAGATTATTCATCTTCTTCAAAAAGATGATCCAGTTTCAATTCCACCTTGGTGCCAGAATCTTCAGATTTCTGTAACTTATCTTTGTTTACTACAGTAACTTTCTTTTCTTTTTTCTTTGTGACTCCCACAACATACTCTGGCATTATAATTTTATTGTTTTTAAATACGGGTTTTTCTACTGGCTTAGGCGCTGGCGCTTTTCGTAGTGCCGATGACATTTGGAAAGTCGGTTTTTTGAAAACACCTTCATCTGGATCCATTTCTGTTTCCATCATTGACTGAGCTGCCTCTCTTTCCTCCATTCCACGAAGTAATGCTAATGCAGTGGCAGTATTTGTGGAGTCAGACATTTGGTCTGGTGTGACATCGGCTAGTGAATAATACTTGTATCTTTGAGGGTTTTTAATATGGTCAGGAATGGTTCTTGCCCTGAGGCATTCGCGAAGGTTAGCTTCAGGCCTCTTGTATATACTCTCCCTACCTCTAAATTGTTTCATTTCGTGTTTCAGTTTCTTGTATGTGTATTTGTCGATAGTTCCATAATCCTGGGGTGCAGCTTTGTTTGTTTTAGAATAACCATATTGATCTTCAGCATCTTTTAACTGGTTGAAAAGGCTTTTTTGCCTGTCTTGAAAAGATGACATCTTGGAACGACTTGGAAACACTGTAATCAATTAATTATATGATTTAATTGCATTTAAAATTAAAAGTAAAAATTGTTTATTTCATCATTCCAAATTACAAATAAATGGAGGTATAGTTTGGCCCTAAAAGGCACAGCCTATAACTTGGGCAGTATTACATAGGATTTAGACAAGATTTGTTTTAAAAACTTGTGACGAGCTTTGTATTGTATTGTGAATTACTGTAATTACTTAATATTTTAAAATTGGAAGGAGTAACTTAGATATTTAACTACTGTATGAAGAAATGCTACCAATGAAGAATTTAGCTATTATTTATTGTTATTACCTAATGTATAGTAAATTATGTACGATGTAAATAATTCAATACTTTGTTTAGAAATAATACATTGACATTTGCCAAGTTTTAAAGTTTAACACTGACAGTGACAAGACATTATTTTGACAACTGACGTTTGACAGTTTACAGATTAGAATTGCTAGTACAAAAAACACTCGAGGAATAAGTCACTGCCTTGCCTTGAGTGTTTTTTCTCTACTCCTGTGCAGAAACCCTTTGACATTTATTTTTAGTTTTTTTTGTTACGGGTTTGGTTTCCGCACTTAGTCCTACAAGTGGACCATTGTGTGTGGGCCATGGCGGCTGTCGGTGGTTATTCCAACCAGCCCACCTCTCCCCAGAAGTTGAGAACATATTTTGTGTAAGATTTATTTATTTAATTTATTTTATCACATGTTTCCTTTGTTATTACAGATATTTAATCTAATGCGACCAACTCATTTAAAATATATGTACTTAACTATACCTTACGTGCTACACAGTACGTGGCCTTTGTGAACTCACCCAGTGTACAGGTGAAGATCTGGGTGTCCCGACTCCCGAGTGTTTCTGATCTAATCTGTTTGGCAATTAAATAGGAGACATAAGGAATGGAGTGAATGGACGTAAGATTTTTGTGGTTCTGGGTAGGTATGTACTCGAGAAGTTCCGCAGGGCTCAAATTTTAGACCGTACCCGTTTATTATTTTTACACACTGGTACAGACACTACGTATGTACCATTTTTTAACCTTAGTGAGGTACACCATGATGCCCAAGTTAAACATTAATTTTTAGTATAAGCTGACCTCGCATTAGATTGGATTTCCGTACTATGTCAGGTCAGTTTATACTGGAAGGTTGAAAGGTTCTCGTGCTTATTTATATTTCGTTAAAAGTAACAACTGTCAAGATATCATCTACAGCTACAGCTTTTCCGATCTTCACATCATAATCATCGCGTGGGGGCTATGGGAGCCTATGGGACACAATTCTTCGCCGATGCCGATGTACAGACTGCTTTGAGAATACGCTAATGATAAACTAGAAAAGGAGGTCGACAGTCACGTAACGTAATTTAGTCGTCATACCTTATCATCATGAAACATGGTCTCCCATCAAAGAGTGAGTGCGAAATGGTCTACCCCACATGGCACGTCAATAGTATGTACAGACGCCAGCACATCAAGCTACTACAATCTGTCAAATTTCTTTAATAGATTTTCAACTTTATCGCTAAAGCATTAAGGTTCAAGGTTGATTGGGAAAATTTGACAGTTTCGGGTAGGTTGACCTGCTGGCGTCTGTACGTACCTACGGTCTTTTTTTTTTGGATGGCATTTCGCTGTTTAAGCTAAAAGGTTGTCGTCTGCTTAACCGGGCTTGCCTGTGGATGGCTCAAAAAATTAAGGCCTCCAGCCAGGGCTTCGACACAAGTGGGTTACCACTGCTACTTTTATACATCATATAAGTAAATTGACACAAAATTAATTACTCATTATTATTGTTAACCTTTTAATGTGAATGTTGTGCATGCCTTTAGGTGATGTATTTACACAGAATTGAAGACTCGTGATTACCTATTGTTACTAACCTTGTAAATATATCGTTGGTGTGCCTTGCTTGATAAATAAATAATAAATAAATAATTAGCATTGTATGTCAGAATTTCATATAATAGCCGAGAGTTAAAATGCTTTTAATTTGAATTCTGCTTGGATTGCAATTTTATAAATAAGTACTTAAGTAATTAATATTTAGCTCAATAAATTAAGATTTTTAAAACTGAAATGACAATTTTGGTCGCTGACTGTAGGTACTCACCTACTAACACTAGAACTACGATAAGCTTCCTTACTGCTACGAAGTAAAAGTGCTACCACTGTCAAATTGTTAAGGCTCCCGCAGACAGGTGTGACGCGACTCTAGTAGAACAATTTCTATGAAAACTTCATGGAAATTGTTCTACGTTGTTGTGTCGCGCTGTCGTGTCACGCCTGTCTGTGGAAGCCTTTACCATGGAGGTGCTGACTGTATGTATGTCAGAGCTTTGTTTTTATAGGTAGGTAAGTTGTCTGATTAAAGATACAAGTAGGTAATTACACAATAGTCGAAAGGATTTTATGGAGAGGCATTAGTCATAGCCACTCATTGCCGGCAAAAACGATGATATGAATCACCCCTATGATCCCGTTGATGGTCGTGGTGGGTCAAGAACTAAGTAATGTCTAAAAATAAATATTATAACAAGATTAACAAGGAATATGTTTTAAGGAACCTATGACTAACAAAAGGCCACCTCCTACTCTCTTTGGGTGAAGTGCAGCGTGGTCGTAAAACTGCATTGACGCAAGTTTACCCAAAAATTCAAGATGTGTAGGTAACTTTGTGAAAAAAAAAAATGCATTTTAGATTACGGAAGAATCTAAATAATCTCAACTTAATACCTATACTTAAAGCGTCAGCAGAAATGCTACTCCTATTTTTAACATTGGCGATTAGCGATTTTGTGACTTCATCAAGGCTGCAAAGTCTCTACTAAAGGTTACCTTAGTAGGTAGCAATTTAATGGTACCTAGCATTCCGTGCACAGAACACTATTACTCCCGTGCTCTGCAGCAGACAGCTGACAAGTGATTGATAACCTATCTTTACAATTTAATAATACATAATAGGTAGCGCTAAATGTAATCTATTTTTTTAGTCTCAATATTAATTTACAAGCCGCATTTCCTATCGGCAAAAATTACGAACTTGCATACAAAGTGTCATCCCCAATTTAACCCATTTAGAGAATTAATTCAGATATCATAATATCCAGAAAGAAAGAAAAATGCGTTTATTGGCATTACAACAAAATAAATACACATTAAATCTATAAAAAAACACAAAACAAAGATTATAATGCCAAAAAGGGCCACTGCTGATCAGCCGATCGATTCTGTAAAAAACACACCGTGAAAAGTTAAGTGAAGTAAGCTTAGAGTGAGCTGTTAATAGTGTCAATCCCTTAGCATTAGAATGATAGCTCACCTCACTCTCACTCCATGATGCTCACTTCACCTAAGTTTTCACGGTGGTCGGTGAGATGGTTACAGAATCGCACTGCTGCTCGAGCATAATGTCAAATGATAACAGAAGGTATACCACCTGACGGTGATTCGAAATTTCTTAGTGCTCACTTTCGGTATAAAAGGAACTCTTGCGCAAGATTTCATGCTTCTGGACCCACCGGTTTAGTTTGTGTGTTTTCTGTCAATGAATGAACGAATGAATAAAATTGAGATTTTTCTTTGGCGAGATCTTCCTTGGCCAGTTTACTCAATTATTGAGAACCCCGTAAACTGCCTGTTAGCGCAGATTAGGTACCTACACTAAAACAATAATGTGTGTCGAGTAATTACAACGGCAGTAGACCCAGATTAGATAACGTTATTAGTAAATATTATTTTACATACAGTGTTATTGCTTAATTTGTTTAATAGGTGAGTACGTATGGCCCCCTATGGGATTAAATGTATGAGCAAACATGAATCATACGTATGGTTTATAAAACGATTTTTCAGGTTTCTGCTAGAATGCACAAAATAATGTAGGTACAGATATATTACATACAAGACAGCACGTGCTATTTTTAAGAGGTACAAAAAAAAAACGTAAACGTACGTAGCTTAGAAAGATTACAGTAAACCTTAAGTTTAAAATTCGATTTGACATCTTCATAATATATGCGCAGGCACAATCTTTCAATCCCACCATGACGAATGGCTTCATGTCATTCATGGACACAAACTTAACACTAAATTGTAGCAGTTATGTAAAAGGAATTGCTTTTTATACTTTGTATTTTATATTCTGTACACCGGAACAACCTTTGACAAATAAATGTACCTAAACCGGAATTAGTTAGCGGTCAAATTATTGAAACATATTGAAAAACGTTAATGTAAATATACTATAATAATAAAAGAGACTAATAAGCGTCGAGATTAGAACCTCGAGCACAATGTGAACGTCCTACAATGTTATTGTTATAATTTTAAATTGCGCGTGAGTCAGTGACGGCGCACGCTGCGCACGCGCTTGGCGGAGTACTACAAGCCTACAACCTACAAGCGGCGCGCGCGCCGCCCGCCGCGTCGTCGCGACGTCGAGCATGAATTGAAGTGCCGAATTTAAGAGTTTGTAAACAGTATTTTTTTATAGTTACCAAGAAAATAGCCTTGTCTTTGCTCCTCGGCCTCGTGGTAAGGAGTATATTACCATGATCCATGGTGGTCACCACATAAGAAAACTGAGAGGTACTTACTGTACTTATATTATTCGTAGCGCAAAAGATTACTTATAATTTCCACGCGCCTTTTATAACACCAACTGCAACGCGGAACGGCGAAATGGTGTATTTATAATATGTATTAATTATGTAAAACACACAGGTAGGTACGCGGTCACTGTTTTCTGTATCTTATTCATACCCTGGCCTCGGTCGTATAGTAACTTGGTATAATAAATACCCTTTAACTACGTGCTCCAAAAAGTACGACGGTTTGTTTACAACGACTTCCATTCAGCGTGTACCTAACAGAAGCATTTTTCTAATGGAGTAGCCATGGCAATGGGGTCCTTTTACGAAAACAAGGAAGCCATTTATAACTGTTCGTTCTTTCTTAGAAATATTGTTATTAAGTAAAGCAAGGTCGTGTTTACATAGTATGGTTACGGTGGTGATCGCTTTTGTTATACCTACGTACATGTTTGGTTCTCTTACCAATTATTGACCTAATTTATTTTAATGAAGTGGCATTTCGTCGTTTTTCTGAGATGGAGTTAGGTAAGTATAGTAAAACACTTCTAGGTAGTAGGTAGGTGATGGATTGGCCATTTTCTGGCATGTAGAGCCTGCCTTTACTGGGTACCTAACCCTTGTTTAACCCTCTACCTTTGAAACGCAGTCAGCTTAGGTATTCCCAACCATTCGTCAGGCTATCGTATCGAAAATGACACATTTAAATAATTGATTCTCCTTGCCCCCGACAGCATACAGCTATCGGAAGAATAGTCGTTTATTTGATTTTCCATCGCCAGATAACTTTTATTCGAGGAATAAAATTGACGTCAGACAGTTTGAGTATGGAAGAACTGTCAAAAATTCAAAATTATTCCTCCGATTAAGTTATGTGGCGTTGGAAAAATCAACCCTTGAACTGATACAATTTTCAGGTTTTGGGCTTGTGAACAGCGTTAAGAGGACTCCTACGATAACGATAACATTGATTGATGATCGATTCGGTACGGAAGCGTATCGAATGGTTGTAAATAGCGATGCTGGTCAACCAAATAATTCAGACGACTGGTTAACCCTTTCATGAAGGTTGTATGAAAAGACCAACTCGATTCGAAGGTCTGAAGTCGCCGCACTCGCCATTAATTAGGTATCTACCAACTTACACAATTATGTCAATTGTCATTCCTTGTCTGTTTGAGAATGATTGAGAATCCATTAGTTCTGCCATTTAAACATTTACTGGTTGATTTCAGCACTTCTGTAAAAATCGAGATCACGAAAATTATTTTATTTTTATTATTATTAATTTTGTTTTGTACCTACCTATACTTCTAATCCTACATTTTCAGATGGAAATTGTAGCCTATGTAGCATATGATTACCTCAACTTTTGTTTAATTCTGTTTAAAGATTAATTCTTAGACACAATTTTGTACTCTGGTAAAAATAATCATAGAAAAAATGTCCACCTGAATTTCTAATTTGTGTTGTGAACTGAAATGCTACACTGGATCTACGTAGCTTTTCTGTCAAAGCACATCTACATACATAGGTCACAACTACAAACAATAACGCAAGCTTGCTCAGCAGACGAGAAATCGATCACTCCGGGCTCTTGAGATATATGATTAGGTACCTATAACTTTATCACGTTGGTAACTAATTAACTTTTATCAAGCCTACAGTTGTTACCTATAAGTAACAAAATAGCCACCTGCTGGTTAATAAGAAGACATCTCTTATTAACCAGCAGTTGACCTTATTGTTACTTATAGGTAGGTAAGTACCTAAGTTGCAGTTGCAGCGTGGGGTCGGATGTAAAGATTGCAGGTAAACATCATGATGTCTTCATAAAGCTCACGTAGGGCAGAGCTTACAGTCATTTAGTCAATAATGTCTGGTTACTATGTAAGTTGAGCGGCTACTGTTTGTTGTGATGTGTGCGCGGCGCATGCGCGCTGGCAGGCGGCGGCTGCCCAGCGCTCGCCAGCCAGCGACCACTTATCATCGGAGGTTCGGCGTGAGCGCGCCTCTTGTCCGCGCAAAATCCGCTGCTAATATTAGCATGCGACAGTGCGAGCACACTGCGAGTCGCACTGCTTGGATCGCTCGCTCCGCTGAACGCTGATCGCTCGCCGCGCGGACGGGCGAGGTCGCGCAGGGCGGGCGGCGCGCGCCGGTGCGCCCCGGGCACCCTGCCTCGCAATACAATATCCACCACACGCACAACAGGACGTGCTCCCAAGTGTCGACAACACAAATATACTAAATCATTTACTATTTCATCAACTCCAGTCCTGTTTCGTATTCGGTGAAGTGCTGCATTGAACTAAGGTGTCGGGGCGGAGAAAATTTCCATCGGGACTTATGATTCACCACTGAAATGTGAACAGTTTGCTGCTGTTTGACAGATCAGCGCACATCACAACAGGTAATAAAATTTTGTTTTGTTGTGTTTTAAGCTTTGGGTGACTTTTGTTTTATGGTGAAATGCCTGAAAATTATCCAGTAAATGATAATGTTATGAAAAGTGAACGTGAAACGGCAAGGATATCCAATATGTTTGCAATAAAAATACCTGAGGTAACGTGTGGCGGCTATTGTCAAGGTGTGTATTATACGTGAACACCTAATTACACATAGACGTAGGTTTTATGAAATATGTAGTTTATCAGGTGTCGTGCTTCTTATTATCAATGGCTGGTACACACTTGGTGCACACTTGTTGAAGCTTACTTTGTCCAAGTATTATGTATGTTGGTAACTATGTATACCTATCAGTGATTTGCAATTGCGATACCAAATATCGCAATTCGATACTAGGCACCTACCTACGTGCGTTTATACTAAAATCATGCTACATATGCTTCATTATGGTCTAAACTACAAAGTGTAGAGTAGAGAACTTGATTCTGAAAATTCCCATAGTCATTTATTTCTTTGTGGTATTAATATCTCACAAAGAGACAGATAATAATTACAGATTTGATGTCATTGCTTTTAAAAAATATAAGTAAAAACACACCACACTTATATTTCACTGAAAACCTGAATCATGTCAATTTGGCATCACTACCATCTGGGAAATCCATAGAAAACCACAATTTTCCACTCATTGCGAAATGACAAAACAGTTTATTAATACCCAGTTCATTAGAACTTTACGATTATTCGTATTTTTGTACGATTACTCTTATTGGCACATCTCCAAAACGCGAATCATTTGAATCATACTTGAAGTATCAATATCCATTCAAACGTTCCAAGAATTTGTAATAACCTGTATATGATGCAGAATGCATTCGATTATGAAGGGAATGGTCGATATTATACGCGCGAGGACTCGGAGATTCAATATGCGAGAAATACGTGGAAAATTGGTATCATCAAAGAGTTTCCACGATGAATACATTTCCCAATAACCTTTGAGTTATGGGTAATAGAGTAGGTGCCTAAAGGGGCTGAGCTAAGGGAATTTTTTCCATCAGTAAAGGTCCTGGTGAGTTGGCAAATGGTCTGTTTTTAAAACGAGTTCGGAATATTTCCAAATTGCCCATGAATATTATTATTTGGAGAAAACGGTTTGATCATGAGAATTCTATAATGTTGGTCATCTCCTTGCGACAATCTCGAATGCTTTGATGACAATGACAGCGCTCTATACCGAGGGCACTGTCTCACCACTGTCTTAGCACTGCCTTACTTACACCTATGGAATAGTGGCAATACGACCTGGGGGCTTACCACTAGCTCTTATAGCAGGGCAAAAGTTGAACTGCACTAATACTTTTTTGTTTTATAACTAAGAACAAAAAAACAGTGCAGTTCAACTTTTGCCCTGCTTTATGAGCTGGTGGTAAACCCCCTGTGGCGAGACATACTCGTTAGGTTACCAACACCAAGGTATAGTTGGTTGGGTGCATTAAAATGATTGATTAAATAAAATAGATTCTTATTACAAAACGACACCTAACTTTAGTTCTAGCCTAAACTATTAAGCCAGTACTTGTATTTCGAACTTTATTTCGATTTAGGCAAGGTTCTAAATACTAAAATAACAACTTAGCACCGAACTAAGCTGTCATTTTTGTATAAAGAACTGCATTTCTCTATCAGTTGGGTTCTTAATTCAATAACTGGGTCAGTGGTTTAAGCCTGATCGAAAGAAAAACCTTATTTTGTAATAAGGGGGCAAAAGTTTATTTAAATGTAGAGCGCTACGACAAACGTATCTTGGGCAGCGAGCCCCATTTTTGCAGACTGGCTATGTTTTAACAACGATTTATTCTTATGAAGTTCGTGCCGATACGAGAGCATACATAACGTGGGTATTACGAATACGTAAGAGACGTAGCAGGAGAGTAGGGAGGCCTTTGCTCAGCAGCGGGACAGTCATGGCTTATAAAAAAAAGGGACGTAGCAGGTGGCATTTTGTAGGACCTGCCTACCTACATATCGTATTATTATTATTATAACAAAATCCCCCTTAAGTATCAAGTTAATTTGCTAAAGTTGGTCCTACAAACTTTAGCAAATTAACTTGATACCTACTTAATCTGCAGAAGTAACTTCAAGAGAAATCATTGAAAGGTAGAGCTTACTCACCGTAAAGGTGTAAAGTGGATTCAGTCAATCATTATGTTACAGTTCAATCAATCGCGAGGAATCCTTACGAGTCAGTAAATATGAGTCTTTCAGGCATACTTTCTAATTAACTCAGTGGAGCGACACAGACGTCACTAGGGACTACGCTAATTAAATAGGTACGTTGGTAAAGCTTTTACTTTGAAATACTCGTATGTATTTACATGCTATGAAAAATAAGAATATGAAATATATTTCATGCTAGAAATATTAAAAAGAAACCAGTATTTATAGGGTATTTATTATTCTTCTTCATATAATTTAGTTTTTTATTTTTGTCTTGGGGCTGATTTTTCCAACTCCAGATAACTACGGAGGAATAATTTTGAATTTTTGACAGTTCTACCATACAAAAACTGTCAGATGTCAATTTTATTCCACGAATAAAAATTATCTGTCGATTGAAAAATCAGCCCTAAGTTTATTATTTTTTTATTTTTTTCTGGCTTCGCACGGTTTGTGCATTTAGCCAATGTCATATTATTATGATTTTTATTGTAGGAGACAAAGGTATGGAAACTGGAATTTTTTAATATTATTTAAAACGGAATTCAGGTATAGGATCAGTAGGATTAAAACTAATTATAGTAATAATGTATGGTGATATACAAGAGCCTTTAGTTTAGTTTGTGATCTTCCTGTACGAGTCGCAATACATACTTTTTATTTCCTTCTTTTTAACGTATTGATGGAAATTTAAATTGAGTCGGCCCAAAATTTGGCCACAAATCTGGCGCCTTAAGGGTAGGTTATTATAAAATACAGGGATAAGTAGCATAATCAGTCTATAATGATCCCACTGCTGGGACTTCGGGCTCCTCTCAGTGAGAGGGAATGGGCTGTCCACGCGGGCCCAGTGCGGGTTAAGGATTAGTATTTTATGGAAATATCCTTTATCATTCACTTAGCTACCTATGTAGGTTCCATTCCTAGGCAGAAGCCTCTTTTTCCTTTACCGTCGAAATAAAAAAGTGACATTGCTTTAATATAAGTAGAGGGTTTCGTTGCCTTTCATAAATGGTGTATAACGTCGCTATGCGGTATGGTATAAATATGTAAATGACAAAAAAAAGAAATATAAATAATAACGAGTAACCACAACAGAATAGGTCTAAAATAACCTCAAACAGACCCGTCATCATGTCATTGTACACTCAGGGCAATAAAATGTTAAGCAAAATGACTACCAACTTAAATTGTCCGTATATTCGTCATAACTGTCATTCTTTGACAGTTGTATTAAATGGCTATAATACGACAAATTGACATCGTGTGTAAACCTTAACAATTAATTTCCCCGACTTTACCATAAGGAATACCGACACAGCCTTGCTATGTTTCGCACTATTAATATAATTAGTGCTGCGGTTTGTACTCCGGTACTCCGATTATATCATAACAACATTATGACTAAGCTCACTTTGGACTGATATTGATATTGGGAAAAATAAAATGTAATACAGTGGCTAATCATGACGAGATCAAGAATTTGAACTTTTATAAAAATGGCAAAGTTGGTATTTCTGAGACCATTCATCCGAAAGTATAATTCCCAAGTTTTCTTATTTAGTACTTACTAATTCCATGTTTTTTCTTCTTTTCGAATATGGTTGTTTATTTATATTTTATGGTTCTTAATTCGAATACTTGCTTCCAGCCAAATACATTGGAATAACGGCAAGATAATGATGAAGGCTAAAATCCTTTTTTGACCCTTATACTCATCTTTTAATAAAAGGATGCCTCAAATTACCGGCAGGGTAAAAAAGGCTTTTCTTTATATATTTTTTCTTTCTTGGAAATCTTACCCCTTTCAGTAATCTTACTACTCGTAAAAGCTTTGGCTGTTTCATATTGACCCTGTTACGGTTCAAGTACCGCTTTGACTTTATAAGCATGAGGTAGTTTTTTCCTAGATGCGTATAATTTTAATCCTAGAAAAAAGTCTTGTTTTCACTTACTAGAGGACCTCTAAATGTACGTCATGCTTAAATGTTATTGCACGTTGGATTTGCAACTCTCGGCGCTGAACCAAATGTTGAAAATTTGACAGCACTTTTTCATTTAGGCATTCATTTTGGTGTTACCTAGTGTTAGTGAAAATGGGCATTCGTTGTGTAATTATGTTAAAATATTGAGGTAAATTATAGGGATCTGAATGCGTGAATGCGTACGATAGGTCCGTATGCATTCACGCATTCAGATCCCTATAGTTTGTAAAATAATGGATATCGTGGAAAGGAAAACCAAATAGTTACCATTAACACAATAAGGAAATACCTATCGTAACCTATATGAATAAAATTAAATAGGTATTTTATAGAAACCTAGGAATTGAACATTCGTTTTAATGGAAATGGGTTGCAATTTCAATAGTCAAGTTTATTTATTTAAAGCTAAGTATTGCATTGAAGGAAATAATAAATGGAAATTTAAGTCAATATCATTTATATTTGAGTGATTAATACGTAAGTACACCCCTAGTCTTTTTCACATTATTTTATTACAAAAAACCCTGGAAAGTTCTTTTCAGTTTTCTACTGAGTATGTCAGTGATTTCATTCACTCTACCCCATTATGAATGGAATATTATAATTCTCTTTGATTAACCATTCATGCACTAAGACTGAATTAATTATTTTCCGTGATGTAAACAATTACCGTTTATAGCTGAATAATTCAAGTGTACATGTACTTTATTCAATGTAGTAGGTACTTATCTACATACCGATGAGTGTACGAGACGGTTCGTCTATTGGCGGGGCTAGGGAGCTACGTCATTATGGACGAATTTATGGTAACTTTACCATGGAAATGTTTTATTCAGTTTTATGTGAATTCTATCCAGAAAAGTTTCCTTTCAATGAAATGTAGTGATTAATATATGGGTTTATAAGCTTATTCGCTCCGAAAACCTGTCGCAGTATGTTGTTTGATGTCTTACTGAAACAGTGATCGAGAGTGAGACTTGTGCTGTGAAAATTGTGTAAGTACTTTTACAAAATCTATATATCATGAGCGTAGTACTAAAAGTTTTTTCTTATGTCTAAGTGATCATGAGCTCTAGGACTTTAATTAAGTTTGTTGGAGGTTAGGTCCCACCAGAATTGCGAAAAGGAAGCTCCCTCTAACTTATGTGCTGGCATCTGTATCTAATGCTCGCCAGGTGAGAGTTACGGAGTAACTTTATACATAAAGGGGGAGAACAAAGTTTAGTATTTCTCTGTTAGCATAGAGAATATATAAGTTCAAAAATCTTTATGTTAACATATAGAATTTAATAACATTACGATTTCGTTGTTTCTAAGCTTAAACTTTGAGAAGTCTTAATTATAATATACACGTATTTAGACTTTTGATCTTGAGGCAGTCTAATTTGAGTTAGTGCCTAAGTAATTCTATCATAATTTGTAGGTGTACGTAAGCTTTCGAAATGAGCCAGAATAAATAAAACAAGCTTAAGTTTGAACAGCTCGTGTTACAGAGCCATTATCTGCTTAATTAATTTCTAGACGGGGATGTTATTTTGCTTAGTGTACGTAGATACCTTTATACTGGTAGTCTCAAGCGCTACTATACT
The DNA here is from genome assembly GCA_949629185.1 of Apamea crenata. NCBI lineage: Eukaryota > Metazoa > Arthropoda > Insecta > Lepidoptera > Noctuidae > Apamea > Apamea crenata. The sequence continues at coordinate 6,733,971 of OX451368.1, read as the reverse complement.
GAGCATAAGGTCGTGGGTTCGATTCCTCGGTCGGGCAAAACGTTGTTGGGTTTTTTCATCTGGAACTTCACAGTGGCAGCCAGGGGTCTGGATTTGTGCTCAGTTGATGGCTAAGGTTCGTGCCTATAACTTGGGACTTCAACATATACATATATATTTTTTTTATTTTTTTATTAGCAAGATCTGTCTCTTAAGATACACGTTTACCTAGTTTAAGAGGCAGGGTAATAATACTTGAGTACAGTTTTTAACATAGAACCAGGCATCCTCTCTGAGAGAAGGAGTGTGCCATCGGTAATACACCATGCGGACCCAGTGCAGGTTGTTGGTTGGTCACATGTGATGTATACAATGTACAGTACCTATTTCATAACGAATCACCTAGGTTCCCATCTGTATTCTTTTTTAAGGCAATTAAATTATTGTTATTATTATTATTAAAATGTGGACGCCAGCACATCAAGCTACTACAATCTGTCAAATGTCTTCAATAGATTTTCAACTTTATCGCTAAAGTATTAAGGTTCAAGGTTGTTTGGGAAAATTTGACGGTTTCGGGTAGCTTGGCCTGCTGTCTGTACATCTCTTTTGAGAATTTAGGCGTAATGTTATGGAAGTTTAAGTACAGTTCATTATAATGCCGTTCCTTTGTAAATATACCAACGTTATCCTGATGTGTAACATCAGAACTTCTGTAAGACTTCGAAGTTACGTGTACACCTTCCTGCTACCTGTGTATATATATAGTACAGTCACGAGAACTAATATGCCAACACTTGGGTACTTTCAATAGCGATTTTTGCGTAAAATAACGAAAACAACAATGAAATACGACACATTGCAAAAACCTATGGGATAAAAAATACTTTGTTCCTAGCAACATAAAATTTTATTCAAAAATAAAGGAGTAAATCGCTTTTGAATAAAGCCAAGTGTATACATACTTATGCTATGTAGTCTCAGCTTAGACTTCAAAGTACATAAGTAAATCATATGGCTTGACGAACTCGCAAAATGTTGGCCCGACTTAGCTTTTCGATCGTTTACTTCAAAACAGTCAATATTTATTCAGAAGTCCGTATTACTTAGCACGTTACTTATTAGGCATTTGATATTGAAACAAAATTACTGAAGTTCACACCGGTACACACGTACTACCTACCGGTTACCATGATTCATAATATATGTGCGTTACTGCTTATAGATGAAGCGTGAATCAATTCTGTTCAGATCTGTATCACTCAGAATATTGACCTTCCAATTTTATTACCGTTTTTACGCCCAAGTAGATCTAGTAAATTTAAAAAAACTAGCTATAAATTGGATTTACGATGAGCATAACCCACATGATGAGAATAACAAATAAATCGTTCTGAATGTTAACAATAAACAAAGCAATGACTAAGTAAAATGACACATCGTTCTGAAAAACGTAAGTAAATTATAATCTTATGTATACGATGTTATATTTATGGCCGGTCGTTTGCATTTTGGCTGTAGCAGCTGGGTTATCTCAATACGGCCATCGGTAAGATATTTCTTATTTATGACTCGTTTAAAAAAATACTTGTATGTATTACGTGGTATTACTTAGTACCTACTTACAGTTGGGACGCAGTGTCGACTGGTACTTAGCGACTTCAGAAAGCTTTTCGACTTACCAGTTTTAGGCCGTAGGTTCGAACCCAGTCTAGTCACTTTACTTTGTGTAACTTATTTCATCACCACTTCTCTTTAAACGGTGAAGGAACACATCGTGAGGAGACTTCTTAGAACCAAAACTTCGAAGACATTGAGAAGAGAAGAGGCCTGTGTCCCGGAAGTGGGAATAATATAGGCTAATTATGCCACCTAACAAACGTATTTTTTCAATTATGCAATGCGAAACTAAAGAGCAAAACAAAAACAAGAGATAATTGTTGCTCACCTTCAGCTGAAAACAGCAAGTACTTGCTTTTGTAAATTTACTTTGATTTGCTGCGCTTGGTTTCTCAAACTCTCCCTTTATGCCTTTACCTTTACCTACTCTAAGGCCTATTTCTACTCGTATACAGGGCGGCAGGGACATCGACGCGCAAAAGTAAAAATAACCATAAATTCAGCACATGATTGTAGACTTGACTATTTCATAGATAAAGAAGCATTAGGTTGCTTAGCTTGGGACAAATGGTGCTGTGTGAAATGTCCAGGGATATAATTATTATTATTATAGAAAACTGCAAATACCGATGCGGTGAAAATGTACTGAACAGCAATTAAAAAAAAAAATAACCGACGAAATATTCCAGCCCGCTTCAGAGTCATGTACTGAATCCATGGTCACATGTTGTGCGTCGATGTCCTGTATTTAGTCAAAGCTTTTTAATTTTGATACAAGCCTTTAAGACCCCTCTTAAACACAGTAATAGCAACTGACCCTTATCAACAACAACCTTTTATTACAACGAGGACAAAAATACTGTTTAGAGTACTTAATAACCTCAAACAGTATTTTTGTCCTCGTTGTAATAACTAATTTAACCATAATGCTCAGTTTCATTTATTTATATCGACGAAGCTTTTATTTAATAATATGATTGGTTTTATTTTCCTTTTGAGTCAGTTTAAAATGTTGTTAGTAGTTACATTTATATTGCGGTTAGTAGATAACAATGTTGCTGTTATATTCATCCCTGTACACATTATGTAATTTATAAACACTACAATGATGTGGACATTGATTTCGTTCACGTATAATGTTGTGATAGTAATCGTTTTAAGTCAGTTAACAGTGTATTTACTTATTTACTAATACGAGTATTATAAAGAGGTTAAATTTGTTTGTATGTAGGGGGTAATCTTCGGAACTAGCAGTCGGATTTGAAAAAAATGTCTTTACATTTGATAGCCCAATTCTCGAGGAAGACTATAGGCTACTTAACATCACGCTAGGACACTAAGGAGCCGAGTAAAAAAAAAAACACAGTAATAGCCCGGGCAGGCGGGCGATGCGACGGGGTGGGTTGGGGAACAACAAATTTCACGCAGACGATGTTGCGGACAGAAGCTAGTCTAAACTAATATTAAAAAGATAAAATATTTCATTTTTTGTATGTATGTATAAATCATGAATATGATTTAAAATCCAGTGAAACAGTAATTACCTACTTCCTCGTATTCGATGGCATACCGCTAAAATCTGCTACACTGTTGCCAAATTTCCCGATGCGATGACGCAGGGTTTTCAGTGGAGACCATGTACACTTGACCCAGTTGCCCGTAAGTAGGGCGGCCCGGCAACCCGGGGCCGGCCCGGTCGCAGCCTGGCTCCTGTACCAAGCATGAACTATCTACTGCTTCATACAATAGTTAAATAACATAACATCACGCCTGTTACTCCGAAGGGTTAGGCAGAAGTCTTCTTTGTGTCGCTGGCACGAAAGTATCTCAAATTTTGTTGACCCAAAACTTCGCCGCTTTCACAGCGTCGTCGCTGGCAGCGCAGAGGTCACTTGGCTGGCAGAGGTGTATCTACATATTATACCCCATTCTGTACTGCCAAATTTATGTTTAAGTCCCATGTAATAGGGTGAGCGAATTGCTATCAACCGGGTAAAAATCAAGACACCAGACTGCTACTATAAAATTACTTATAAAAACCCCAATAACATTTTATTCGTCCTGGAATTGGAACCCAGGACCTCGTACTTAGCAGTAGCGTTTGTGACCATTACACCAATGAGGCAGTCAAAAGCTAGATATCAATATCTGTCTATCTATCTTCTATAATATAAAAATGAATCGCTGAATGTGTTGCTAAGCGCAAATCTCGAGAACAGCTGAACCGATTTCGCTAATTCTTTTTTTAGAATATTCCTTGAAGTACGAGGATGGTTCTTACGCTGCGAAAAATTTTAAAAATTGCCTGAAAAAGTCTAAAAACAACAGTTTTCAAACGAATACAAATTTTGTTTCGGGGTGGGTCGGGTGTACAATAAATTTCACGCGGACGAAGTCGCGGGCAGAAGCTAGTATGTATATATATGTCCCTCGTTTACATACAAATGAGGAAATCACGTTACGAAGAACGAGGAAATTAGATTTCGCAAGAGCAAGCTTGTGAGAGGCTTCTCCAGTGAGGGAGACGGAACTTTCTGATTTTTCCTTTGTAACTCAAAGCGCGACTTTTCCTAGAAACTTTAAGACTTCTTTCACTTCAAAGTTAAACCCCAGTTTATTGTTTATTTCGACATTTTCCTTCCAATTACCAACCGCGACCTCAAAGGCTTCAGTTTATTAGGAAAAAATAACGGAAATACCACTCAATCCCACTTCCGCTAAAACTGTAAGATTTTTATGGTGTGTGATAAATTATTTGTTTATTTCAAGTTCCAAATAAGTAAAGTGTTAAATCAATGTTAAGTAACCGTTACTCGTGGCAGTTAAGTAACGATTACGTGATTACTTTTAATATTATGTTCCGTTAGTTGTAGGCTTTGTGGTGAAGAAAATGAATCGGTTTGATAACATTTAAATACACGGAAAAGTGGCCAGCTAGCTGCGGAAGTGGCTTTGAATTATATTGTGAACATAAGTAGGCGCTTGCTCCGCTTTTGTATGCGGTTTTGTTGACGTAAATCCTTGTCTATAAAATGAAATAAATGTTGAAATAATTATCAAGAAAGTAATTTTGACTTTAATTCTAACTTTTGAGTTTCTTTACAAATTAGCAGTCGTTAGTAAATCTACAGTGATTTGAGACAACGAAAATGATGAATATGACATTAGACAGACATCATTAACTGTAATCTGTATGTATTCTTCTTATGTCGACTCCACTTTGAGTCCGTACAAAAGATTACTTAGCACAAGCGATGTTGTTGGCAGGTCTCATCTATAATTTCAATGTCAAACTCCGTACAAATGTGTTATTATGAAACCCAGAACCGTATGAACAAACAACATTCGGTCATTCTGAAAATAATGTTGTTTGCTTGGCTTTGTGCAGTTATCGTGTCAATATTGTAAGTTCTGTAGCTGCTAAATGACTTTTATGTAGGTAGATATTTACCACATAGAAACATACCTACATTAACATAGTTACTGGGGCAACATAATATAAAAATAATACAGCACTTTGTAAACATAGCTCCGTCAGTTTTTAAACGAAACTAAAATCTCTGGGGTGCATTTTAGCCCGGGAGGTTTACCCGCCATGTAATAGAATATTCAATATATCATGAAGCTGGATCCTGTGCACGTGTGGCGTGTGTTTAGAGCAGATACATCTCTTGAGACCTAATCTCGTTACTGCTGCATGCGGCTGCAAATCACGTAGATTCATTTTATTACGTGAGCCTCGGTTTTAATCCAGTAAGGTTTATGGTCCTGGCTTGTGAAGGCCGCATTTCGCCGAATTTCTTGATCAACCTTCATTGTAGCAACTGTTTACTGAACTGTCAATCCATTTCAGCTTGAACTCATATGGACATGGGCCTTCTCCAAGTGTCACAACACTAGTTTCTTCCTTTTTAGGGTATGAGTAGTCGAACTATTGTTTTTCGAAATTGGGGCCGTGTCGAAATAATTAACTGTCGAAATTCAGAATGACACCTGCAGTGCGATTCTGTAACCGTCTCACCGTGAAAACTTAGGTGAAGTTAGCGTGGAGTGAGCAATCATTCCAACTAATGCTAGGGATTGACACTATTGACAGCTCATTCTAAGCTCAGTTCACCTAACTTTTCACGGTGAGATTTTTACAGAATCGGTCGGCTGTTCCGTACCTCAAAAGGAAAAACGGAGGCCTTATAAGATCACTTCGTTGTCCGTCTGTCTGTCCGTCTATATACTCAGGGCTGCAATCCCTTGAGGCAATGAAAAATTCAAACTTCTAACTCAATGCAATCAAAAGATACGGGCGTTTATGTTCGATTTATGGCGCATATTTTGACACACTTGATCTGTAGTATTTCAAGCACACAACAAGCTAATAAGAGTTCGTAACTACTACAGGATTTTCCGAGCGAATATTCTATTATTTTGACACTCGCAAGGGAATCAAAACCTATACGGTACTTCCCGTTGACCTAGAATCATGAAATTTGGCAAGAAGCAGTGTTATTTACAAGAAGTTAAAGAAAAAAATCGGAAACCTTAAATTTGTAGCTTTTTCCCGTGATAAACTATTGCTTGGTACGCGAGTCCGACTCGCACTTGACCGGTTTTTAGTCTGACTTCAGATACTGGTATCATCAGTTAAATAGTTTTTCGTTAAACCTTATCACCTGTGCCAGTGTTCCATTTTGTAGTCAGCATTTTGAACGAACACTGTACCAAGTTCATTAAAACCAAGTTTACCTGAAACTGAAAGCTCTTGGAATTATTTAACTTGGCAAGCACACACATAAGTAACGGGATTATTATTAATATTAAATGTTCCGGGCTGGCACGCCGAGTACATACGTACATTATTTAATAATGTAATTACACGCTTTTGGTGGAAACCCGAATTGTAATCCCGTCGCGTAAATTTTTAATACTTACCGTGTTCGTTTATCCGCTTTTTAAAACAATCAGGTAATGTTTTAAATATAATACTTTACAATGAGCAGTAAAATGGGCTCACTTAAAATGAAAATTTCAGCATCTCCCTCCAGTTTCAGTTGCAAACTTGTATCATGGTATTTGTCAAACGTAGAGGTTGTGTTTCGGTCGGCATAAACTAATAATCTGCTTAATAGTATTGCCTTTGTTTGTTTAATATTTTACACATAACGGTTGACTGTACCTACCTAAGCTTAGAAGATTATTTTTCTCTTAATACCACCAGCTGTGTAACTACATTCATGCAATATTGGTTTTAATTCTTGGTATGGATTATAATGTTTGTATGTAAATTGGGGACAATGTTAAAAGTGAGCGCGCTTGCGCCTGGTGGCCATATCCGCGCCATGTTTGCACATACGCGCTTACGGTGCGCCGGAGTCGATTCACTGCACATCCATTTCCGCATGTCGCAGCCGCGTTCTATTTCAGAGACACTCCTGCTCCAATCTGACTTGTTTCTTCTTATACGATTTACTGAACACTGACATATTTAGCGCAGTTTGTAACATTAAGTTTTGTTGGCAAAGATTTTCTTATAAGCAATGAAAGTTTTTAACTGGTGTAAAAATATGTGCAAATCCAAATAGAGGTGAATGAGATTGCATCATATTTTTTACGTTTAAATTTATATTAACTCACAGTTATTTCGAAATATACCTACTTAATCCCAAAACATGGATTCTGGATTCTTTAGGTCTACGCAATATACACAGTATTATAATAATCCAATTAGACGTACCTAACTACCTATTAAGTATTTAAAGAGAATATCCTGTCGATGAATTACAACGATAAATGAGATGGTTTAATTGTAGAGCCTTGGCTTCTATGCAAGGCCACCACTCACTAAGTTATCGCAGCCAAGTGAAGTTAAGCAACTCGTAGGATCCACGCATGGCGGGTGTTGAGGGCATCACCCGACCGTAGCAATCATAACAAACTTTATTTTTGTAAGAGAAATTTATGAAATATCTCTCAAATGCATTCTGCAGAAATAGCATTGTGTAAAGCGAAAATGAAGAGGGTTGGAATATGTTTAGAGCCTTTTGATCAATTAACAAGGATTCGAAGTAATTTATTATCTTAACTAAGTTTATTGATTAAAATCACAAGAACAAAGGCTTTTTCTATAAGCATCTTAACAAGAAATTTCCTTTGAAAACCTTTTCTTTAGAACATCTGTAGTCTATTAAATTTCAAGTACATAACAAGTTAATAAGTGTTCGCAACTTCGCAAAGTAAATTTCATTACTGCTACAACATTTTCCAAGCGAATATTCTAACATGCACTTGATATTTTAATAACTTGTTGAAAAGTGCCTCGAGCAGATATTACAAAGAAAACACACATGCAGTAGTGTATTTCCATAAGAGCTACCTGAATGTTACACAAAATACGAGGATTACCGAATAATATGTTAGCTATTGTACACGGAAATCGGAACAAAGTGGGTTTCATTGTAAGACTACGAACGTAGGTACATATGCGTAGGTTGTTAAAACATTATTCTGAAAATTTACGTAATAATAATGAATATATATATAATAGAGTACAGACACTATTATTTATTATTAGTATAGATATTTACATTATATAAGCTAACATTAAAATAATGATATGTGCATGTGAAAAAATAAGAAAAATAATCAAAGGGCATCAAAAAATTCGTCCGCATCGCTGTCAACAGGAACAGTGATTAAAAGGCTGGCAGCATTGCCACGTTGTATGGCGATACTAATACATAGAGTACATGTTTAATGTTATCAAGAGTTATTCAACGTCACCACCAGTTTGTATTATGTCGACCTAGAGCTCGTACAAGGCACTGTCCTTTCACAATACATAAAGTAGACCGTACAAAAAACGTGGAAAAAACACCTGTTATTAGTCTATCGACTTGCACATACCTATTGTGCTTTCGTAACATTGCACCAATGGATTACTGTCTCTAAATATAGGGCAAATCCAGCCGGCGTGGCTATGCGAATGTATGTGGGTTACCGGGGGCATCACAAATAACCGCGCTCTATCGTAAAATGTCCCTACGTTTCGACATTAGCTGCATTATATTATGTTTCTGGCGGACTAGGAAGTTGATCAACGGGATGCGTTGCACAACGTTACTGAAATGGATTGGACAAAACATTTTGATGGTCTGTTTAACATTTTTGGAGGAAAAACAAACATTTAGCGACAAGATAAACAACTTTGCTTACAGAAATTTTGAAACTATAGAGCTCCGCTTAGTTTTATATTCCTACAGCTCACAGTTTTAATAGGATTCAGGACTATTATTCGAAATGAAGTAATTTTGAAAAGAAATTGCGTTTGCGTCAGTACATTAGTAGCAAGAGATAGACCACGTTTTGGTCGTCGAACAATTAGGTACATTAACCGACAGCTTGATAAGATTGTTTATCCCATTAATGTAGAAATGAAGGACCAAATTACCTACCTACTAATAGGTAGTTGTGTCGTGGTACGAATATTTTTGATACCGTAAAAGAGCAAGATTCTCTGATGATTTCCAACTGTACTTTTGAATCATCAACAAACTTGCTAACATCAATGATTATAGATCAAGGGTGCAACATTTTCCACCATCTGTGTACTTAGTACTAAACTCTGTTTATTTATTGAAGCACTTGCGAGAAGCGCGATCGTCTTCGGAAGCATTTCAATGTGTATTTTTGTTTACGCGTCAGGGAATGCGCGAGGTGACGCATGCGTTTACATCCGTTTCGCAAAACGAACGTGGCGCGCGATTTTACTGCTGGAATTTACTGAACAGAGCCAATTGTTCCGAACTAAGATCAATACAATACACCAGTAACTTAATCCGTTGCTAAAATTAACAGAATCCAATCAAGGTAATTAAATCGGCGCGTGCCTCGCGCTCTAATTGGAGGATAGCCGCCAGCTTCTGAGTAATCCCGACAGATATTTAGTTTCATCCCGATAGTCAATCAATTTGACGGGAATCGAGACCCTTATTATTTATCCAAATAAAGGCGCCATTTAACTTTATCATACTCAAAAATTCAACTGTTGTTTGCAGACCATATATAATTTAATTAATTATTTTTATTATCTGTTGTCAAAAGGTTATCGCCTCATGTTTTGGGTTTAGAAACGGGAAAGTACTTACAACTTATGCTACGCATTAATAAGAATTCTATCACAGTTGAAAATGTAATAAGCTCATTTGAGGACGTAGATAAAATACATATATCCTAGAAACGCCGCCACCTTCCGAGTAACTAAATAGAAATCCTTATTTTTATCCAATTAGAGGCGGTATTTTATTTTAACTAACATTCCAAAATTCCAACGTTTTTTTTTGCAAAATTTCGTTATTTGTAAAATGTGTTAAGTTTTAGAAACGGGAAAGTACAACATAAACTGCGCATTAATAAATATTATTCGGGACATCCCAAATTTTTCTTTTCTTACAAATGGGAGCGATTCTGCTAGGAAGAAGATAGGACTAAGGAAAGGCATAATGAACTGATTAGCAACGTAGCTCGAAGCGATGACATGCAAGTGCGGCACGAATACCTCGCTACATTTTTACTACAAACGTAGACAGACTCAGCAGCATTCATTATTGAATATTGGATTTAGAAGTATACAAAAAAAGCTATATGTATCATGTTTACTGAACCTAAAGGTTAAAATTCCAAATAAATGGGTCTGTTTATCTTTCAAACTCGAACACCAGACACAACTGCCCTTGGTAGTGTATTTAACACATAAAGATGATTCGTAATACAAACTGAATAATAACGATTCTTTATATGGTGCTGATATGTTCATACAGGATATAATAAGAGGCATTAACAGTACGTTAACTGGCGCTGGTTAGCGTCTGGCACAAGGAAGGACTTGAACATAATAAAAGTAACAATACGTTTAACCTATTGCGCTCTACTGATTGGTTTAGTCATTTACCGTAGAGAGTACCTTACTGTTGTTGATAAACTAAATATGAGCATATTATTAGGAAAGTATGCACTATTTTGAAGAGCAGAATAACTAAGTGGTTGTCCTAATGAAAGCATTTCTTTAATTCCAGGTAGTGCAATCCAAAAAGAATCACAATGACGGTGGTGACGAATCCTGCGCGGACCAACTCGGACGATGAGATCGAGTCGGGCCGCGAAAGCGACGTGGAGTATGGCGGCCCCGGCGTGGACCTGGACGAGCACGCGCGCCTGTACGACGACGAGAAGCAGTCCGACATCGTGTTCGTAGCAGGCATCAACGGCGACACGTGGCGCTACCCCGGCCACCGCCGCGTCCTGGCCGCCACCAGCCCCGTGTTCGCTGCGCTGCTCGCCTGCAAAACCGACGTCATCGTTGTGGACTACATCGACCGCCGTGGCTTCGAGCAACTGCTCCGCTACCACTACTGCGAGCCCACCCAGCTCAACTCCGTGGGCACGGCGCGCTGCGCACTGGACGCCGCCTACAAGTTCTTGTGCTCACCGCTGGCAGAGCGATGCGCTCGGCGCCTAGATGAAATGTTGGATGCCGGTGTCGCGCTGGAGATACTGCGCGATTTAAGATTCCTTTGCGCCAGGCTGCCCGGCGCTGCCTCCGCACCACCGCTACCCGCTCTATCAGACGACGCGGCAGCTCGCTCGCTCGCACAATGCTCCCGCTGGTGCGACTCTCTGGCTCACAACGCACTGTTGGTGCTCGACGACGACGCAGATACCGCTCTGACTGATGAACGTCTGGAAGAGCTAACTTATGAAGACTTATCGCTTATAGTAAAACGAGATACTTTGCGCGTGTCGAGTGAACTGGTGCTGGCGGAGGCTTTGTCGCGATGGGCCACAGCAGCTTGCAAACGCACCAAGCGCGAGCTGACGCCCGCCAATAAGAGGGCGGCGCTCGGCGAGCTTGCCTACTGCCCGCGGTACCTGCTGCTGTCGGGCGAGGAGTTGGACCGCGCTCTAAGCCTGGAGCTGCTGGAGCCGATGGAGCGCGCGCTGGTGACGGCGCGTGCTCGCAAGCTGTCTGCGCCGGTGCCGGTGGGCGCAGAGCAGGAGGCGCTGCTGCGGCGCTGGGCCCGGCCGAGGCCCGCTGAGCCAGCGGCGCTGCCCGTGCACCTGAGCACGCGCTCCGAGCCGCCCGTGGAAGAGCCGCAGCCCAGCAAGCTGTGTGCGCGTCGCCCCAAACGCCCCAAGCAGCCTAGCTTCGCTCCAGAAGAAAAACGCAAGAAGAAGGGATGCTGCGCATGTTTCGGAGAGGGACTCTTACGTGCTTTCATTTGTTTGTTCGACTGAGACAGGGAGCCTACCTACGTGTAAGGTGGACGTAGTGCATTACGAGAGGTGTGGACAAAATAATATTAATATTTAAATAAGACTTTCGACTGAGTGTTAAGTACTGAAGTGACAAAAACTCTTAAATACTTATATCTACTTCTCAATCTTTCCTCTCTATCTGACTTCCTATTAAATGTGAAAATCAATGTTGAATAAACTTCAAAACAATGCAATTTGCGAGTACATGTTACGATTCATACAATTAATCCGTTACAAAAATAATAATTTGGGTCATATTTGGATAGATTTGGAGAGGTTAAGAAATGAAAGAATGCCATCTTTTGTATTTTTTTACGAATCGAAATTAAAACTGTTCGTAATGAATGTGACTATTAAGTATTGTTAGCATTTGGTACTTATGATTTACAGTTAGTATTAAGTTAATTATTGACTTTATTTCTGCAGCTGAAAATTAGAGTTTTTAAGTAATTATTATGGTGTCCATTTTAAGTCTGTGTTCATTATATTTTATGAATAGTTTGCTTTTGGCGGAGAGAATTCTGTGTTAGCGAATTGGTAGAAAAGAATAATTAAGTTTTAACGCAGTACCGCGTCTTCATGTAGTAGAATATGTAGGTATGTGTATGTTGTGATATTTAATCATTAATTTTTGGATTGCTGTAACGCGTTAATTTTAATTGATAACATATCAAATTGTTTAACAATTTGCATTTATAAACATTTGGTAAAATGAATTGGTGCACAAATTGTCATTGTTACGTTACGTTTCAATTAGTTGTTATTAACTTTGTTGCATTTATTGACAATTGTGTGCAAGAGGTTATCTGATTATAATATAAATTGTAGTTATACTTTTGAAATCCAAAGAATTTACAACCAAAATATTTGTTTCTCATAATTTGAAACAAAGAAACATTACTTTCGATAGGTAACCTCTTTTTTAATGGAGAAGCTTCGCTTAGTTAAATTTAGATGAATTGTTTAGTATAATTCTTCCATAATTTAGTAAAATAGTTACCTAAATATTCACTAGTCGTATACCAAGTACATTATTAAGTCAAGGATTTTTATGTGTATAGGAATTTGTTTGAAACAAACGTTCGCAGAACGAATTACTTTTATAATGTAGCTTCAATTGTAATCAATTTTAAATTGTGCCATATCGGATGTGGCTTTATCAAATATAAATGTTTTTGGTGTTTTCAATCATCTACTTGAATTATAGAGAGTCACTCTCCATTCATTACGTCTTTAGCAAATGAAAAAATAAAAGCTTTTTATGTAATAAAATTACTTATTCAGTGTATGTCCGTGACGTTTTAAACGAATATAAATGTGAAATGAGATTATAATGGAGATTTTTTTCGCAAATGTAATAAATTAATTTATTGTAATCATGAACTATGTGTTCGGCTCAGAGCTGTCAATCAAGGAAACCAATCCTGAGACAAATATATGATGTTAAAATATGAAAAGCCTTTTTATTGATTTGAAACTAAAGACCCAAAAATGTTGGAACATCATCATCTTCATCATCAGCATCAGCCCATAACAGGCCACTGCTGGACATAGGCCTCTCCTATTGCAGGCCATTCAACTCGATTTTCGGCAACTCTCATCCAGCTGCTACCAGCCATCCTGCGAAGATCGTCGCTCCACCTAGCCTGAGGGCGTCCCACCTTACGTTTACGGATTCGCGGTGGGAACATCAAACAAAGTATATTCAGGAAAACTCACTAAGTAGTATGTTTGTAGCTAACGTAGTGGTATACTTTAGATTTTATGGCAACTGAAAGCAAGTAAAACTGTTGATCTGAATTTTTACGTGTAGGTTATTTAGGATTACTTAAAAAACAAGAGTTCTTGTAAATAACCTAAGTATTAAATCGACTAATTTGCCTTAAGTAGAGAAGTTGGGTTCGATTCCCAGACAGTAAAATCAAGGAAACAACGTTGATATTTCCATCCTTGTCCAATGACAATGACTTACAGCGATAGATGGGCTCACCCTTTCACCCCTTAACATGGGAACATGGACTTATACATAATACTGGGACCGAATACCCCTCGTTGATGAACACGCACGTGCACACACGTGTGTCGTCGCGTGTCGTCGTGCACGTTATCATTTACGTCTTTGGGGACTACACGGTCTAGACATGGAGAACTTAGTGCTATTAATTATTATGGTAAATATTTGTGCAAAGCTGGTCTTCAATAGAAAGAGCCGAAATAAACCGCGCCGTAAAGAGTTTTCGAGGATTTCCTAACGGTAAAAATGACGAAATTGATTGATAAAAAATGATTTCATTCAAACTTTCATACCCTTTTTAACCCCTTCAGGGAATGTTTTTTCAAAAATCCTTCCTTAGTCCTCACTTTCACAATGAATAAATTAATTTAAGATTTAAGTTAAATGAACAAGATCTTTGCAAGCTGTTCTACATTCGGGAATCAGATAAAATGGGTTGATGGTTTTCTGTGAAAAACGTAAATACATTGCGGCAATACTAATATAGTAAAACTATGGTGGCACGAAAAAATATTGCCTAAGAAGATGTAATTTTATAGATGATTGTTTAAAAAATGGTTTGTACCTAGGTAATTTAAAATGAAAAAACTATAGCAACAAAAGAAATCGGATTGGAAGAAATAAGTAAGTGTTAATTATAAAAGCTAAAGCCAGAAATTGAATTTGTCTTAGTTGGGTGATCTAGCATCTGTAATTCTGTATGAAATAGTTATTTACCTACACTATAGTTGATCTGAAAATAAAGAGTTCCATTTTCGTATAATGTCGTTATAATTAGAGCGTTTGGACAACCGTCGATAACAGAACAATAGTATAGATATTGCACTCCAGCAAATGCATTATAATTGTAACGTAAATAGTACGTCACGCCACTAGAAAGCTAAACGTGCGTTACTACTGAATCATAGTCTTCGGATTCCTCCGCGATGGGTTCCACAGACTTCAACGTCGTCATGTTAGATTGTTGGCTTATATCAGCACGAGAATTGATGGTTTCTATTTTGTTCACTTTCTCGATCATGTCCACAATTATTATGCTCACATTGTCCAAATTGTTATGAAGTTCTGTCACCGTTTTCTGTAGTTCTACCATTGAGTTGATTTTAGCATCGAGTTTTGCGAACTTTCCCAGAATCGATTCTCGTGCTACATTCGTGTTATCAACTTCTTTACTAACTCTGCTAGAGATGGCCTGACTCAGTTCTCTGAATTTCCTCTCGAAGGCGTTATCTTCTTTGCTGTCCCGTTTCTTTCGTTCCCCGGTGTTGGTGGACAGAGTCCGGTACTTGTACCCGGAGGAGCGAGCTGTGTAACAGCCTTTGGGAAATATTAATTCTGACATTATATGAATATATTTTTTTAAATTATTATTTTATTTTAAAGTTGTTTTATTTACAAAGATGCCATTGTTGGCCATTGTTTGGGTGTTTGTATGACATCAAAGACAAGCTGTCAATCGTCAAAGAATATGAAGCTTGGAACAGCGAGATTATGCTGATTTCGACGCTTTACAAAGGTTTAATGTAGAAGGTGTCTATCGACGTTATCATTGTGAACAGCGATACCTGCGCCATCTGGCGTATATTGAAAGTGTTAGCTGTGCAAACACACTACCGTCTATCGTTCTCTCTTGTTCTGTGACATCGAGGTAAATGCTGTTTGGTTCATCGCATATCCAATAGAGGGCATACAGAGGCACATTCGTTTAAAATTCTTGATCCAACAGGTGGCCTGAAAATGGGACATGCCTTCAGAATAATATTGTCCGGGCTCTTTAATATCTACTGTTTCAGTTATTTATTCTTGATGCTGTAAGAAACAACGATATACAGAAATATACTGAACATTATCGTAAGTTACTTTTTATGGTGTAAAATACCGCAATGCATTTATTTATGTATTAAAGTATGTATACTTGTTATTTGTAACAATGCTCTAAATTAAATCTTTGTTAAGCATTCATATTCACTGTTTAATAGAATCCTGCTTGGAGAAAAAAATGGTTGGACAAGGTAATGTGGCATTTTGAATTGTACAAACAATGAAATGGTCATTTTGAAAAGAATCTATTCATAGACCACTCGAATTCGCCTCATAAAAACTTGGTTAAAAACAATAATTCAGTGTAGTATATGGCTCACAATGGGGTGCAAAAACGGTGAAGGTGATTTTTTTCATTGCATTGTGTAGAGACGAACAAAAAGGGTCCAACAGGTTGGGACTGCATTATTTCCAGATAAATTTATTTTTGATGAAGTGCAAAAGTCGGTGTTGGCCTTTTGTCAGTATTTCGGTAAAATCTGTGACTTGGGCACAATGTGGACACAATCGTCCGTGAAGGGTTCTGCACACACATGGGCCCAATATGTCCATTGTGCTTTGTGAGCTGCGACTAATGAATGTCCGTGTGAAAACTCGCTTCTTACACAATTTTTTTTGTGATAAATTTTATGAAGTTCACATCATGAACGATGAGTTGACTAAAATTGTTTTCATTCTGGATTTACGCTGACGAATATTTAGTAAATAAGTTGCGTCAACCTGTTGTTTTTATCCTTAAATACTTAGATAAAACAAACAAAGTTAAACAGAATCCCAAAAATGTTATTATAATTTCACAAAGGAAAATGTACATGTATAAACTTTTGTTATTTCAACGGTCAGTTGTAAAATACACGGAGTTAGATATAATTAAATGTCAAGCTGGCCGTGTAACTGTTGGAAAAAAGCGTCTTCCACGCTTGCTATTCATACAATAAGTACCAAATTTAACTGTTGGATAGCAATTATCCTTGTCTATTTGTAGGGCACACCCACACTGCGTGTATTGTCGGCGACAGCGAATTTAACGGGCCGGCGGGTACTGGGCACGTCAGGTAGGTACCTGGGTACAGTCGGATCATAATAGAACAGCCGAATAGCGCCGCTCTCAAGCCACTCTACTTATTGTGAACTAGACAATACAACAACACTTACAACTAAGCGCCACTTCATACAAAATTGACATTTTTTTTCTCTTCTAACGTAGTTTCGTAGTAAATCTGACAGGTTTTGGTGACGCCAGGAGACAGGTAGTATTTTTTTCAGAAGGGTCTTTCCCAAATTTAGATTTGGGTAGATACGGCTCAGGTAAGTTAGTTTTGATTGATTTGTGTAAATGATACGCTTATATTTATGATATCAATGAAATACAATTCGTGTCATCATTTACACGGTCTATTATAAATAATCTGTAAGTAAGTATACTTCATTTCATAATTTCATCAGAGAAAAATTTTGTTCCTATATATCAATTACGAAGTTACGGATCGTCAGAAGCCCGAAAGGCTGAAAACCAGTCTTACCCAGTAACTGGGTTGAGGAAGTCAGATATAAAAAAAAAAAAAAAAAAAGGATGTCAGATATACAGTCGCATCTAAAACACTGGTGCTCAGTTGCATCCGGGTAGACTGTCAGCCGTACCAACATAGTTGGGAAAAGGCTAGGCAGATGATGATACGAATTACGAAGTTGCACTGTATAATGGTTCTCGAAAATAAATTTCAAAACTCTAAATCAGAAGAAGATAGGAAACTCGATATATTTTGAAAAGTGAAGATAAGCATAAGTAAATAAATATCTCAAAGTATACATACATGTCAGAGAGTAGATAGTTAAATAAATCAGATTTCTCATTCGAGGAAGTCCCTATCTCGTCAAGGACGGCATTTCAGATTATCCTAATTCTATATTCATTGAATAAAATATATGTATGTTCACTTAATTCGGTGATGAATACTCAGTTGCCTTGCCATCTTAAGTTTTGGCCAGATCCAGCATTAATCGTGACAGTTAACATCTATTTACATTAATCCAGTAAGGCTATCTTAAGAAGATATTTAAATATGTAATAAAACACAAGGTTCATGTTGATTTTGTCCTATTTAGCACAATTTAGGAATAACTGTGCGATTTTCACGACTGGGGGCCACTTTAAAGGACTGATTAGTTCACCTTATTGGTGGTTTTAATCCATTAAATTCGCATTACACATAGTTTCGAATTTTATCTAACACTGGTCGTGTGGCTTCACACGCATGAAATGTTTAGATAAGTGTCGTGAAATGTTAAGTATCATTGCTAAGTTATTTGACATTCCAAATCCGTTGAACCGTTAACAAAATTACATTCCTAAACATAACATCACGCCTGTAATTCCCGAAGTGATAGACAGAGGTGTACCTTTAGTAGGTACTATCGCCAAAACCCATATATGCACCCTAATTGAGTAACACACTTTCAATCACAATCTGAATGATTATGAAGGATATTACTGATCCATTGCTTCATATGTTCGAAAAATTAGTCTGCTCAACATCGTAAATTTGACAGTTCAACAACATACATAGCGTCAGCAATGAATGTTGTTGAACTGTCAAAATGAAAGCCATTGCTATTGTGAGGGTGTTACGCAATTACCCCACTGACCATTTTGAAAACAAAATCCTGTGCACATGATAACCACAGCTGCGTCCGTAAGTAAAATTCTTTTTATTTCGACTAATAATATGCGCTGCAAGCAGGAATATTCCTTATGGTGGTCAGATGATTTTGGCGATAGTTAACCCACATATCGCCAGTTATGTATTAGCGGGCCAGCCTATTGCCATCCACCGGGCACAAAATCCAGACTCCTTGTTGCTACTCAATTCAAACATAAACGTAGGCGTGTCTGAGTTTTGCGTTTGTTGTGAGTAAAAAAATGTGTAAGAAGATGTCACTTAATTCCTAAGAGAAATTTAAGAGGCACATTCCTGTGGCCCGTCGTGTCTAGTGTCTGCCTCTACTAAACATTCCGAGATAGTAATTCGACACCACTTTGCCGCAGAATAAAAAAAAATGTAAATAATGTTGATGGTGCGCCCCGGGAGTTAACTTTTTGTTACGCGCGTTCATAGGGTTGCCAGTGCCGGACATTTGAATACTGCCAACATTTTTTATTTTATTTAAATATACGTTTTGTGTGTAGTTACGCAGAGGTTTACATTTTATTACAGACAGGGAAAACTCATGTGCTTTCAACGCCAAAAGTCCTTTGGAGCTTAAGTAATTGAAAAAAAGAGTTGTAAAAGGCTTATACTTTTTTGGACTATATGTAGTTAGGTATTTAAGGTATAAAATAATAATAAATATTTGCACGATATTTTAAATAGTTCTGTCATAAAAAATATAAAAAATTTCGTTGCTAGGGTCTACGACCTAAATCGTAGACCTTTCGTAGACACGGTCTACGATTTTCGTAGACTTTGTCCCTTATGTGCTACGAAAGTTTAATCTAAGATTTTTTTCTTTTAATACAGTTTATTTCTGTGCTTAAATATTTTTCCTTGTGGATGGGCATAATTCTAAACAGTAGCAACACTAAGTCTGCGTTGATCGGTTTTATTGGCGTCAGTGCTCGGGGGCCACGTTCAACCATAAACTGTTCTTTTTTACTTTTTATTGATACATTGTCCGACACTAGGCCTCCAGATTAAAACGAATCGATGTGACTAATCAAAACACTCCAGAATTAGAATGCATGTCTTATTTTTTTTTTTTTGGAATGTTAATTATATTCTATGAAGTTGATCCATCGAATGGCAAAATATTTTCCTGATAAGTTAAATTGTTGTAGAGGCTGAGCTGATTAACTCTTACATTTTCCTTATTTGAGGTTTCTCAAAATGTAGGTAGTTACACAAGTTTACATAATATAGGTAGGTACTTATTTGTTTTTGTTTACTTCAAAATGTCCCCAGTAAGTGCTAAAAGGTTTTTCATTCTATTAGATGTAAGCGTGTGTATGGTTCATCGGCGAGTAAACAATAGCGTCGGATCGACACAGCGGCGCCATCGCTATTACCTCACATCAATGGGGACATCTTCTTTCAGATAAACGAACATAAAATGTGCATAATTCAGAGTGTGTGTTTTTGTGTGAGCGCTGCCAAGATCGTCCAAGTATTCACTGCGAGATAAAAGTCTAAGTAGTTATAGTGTGTCGGCGCGGGCGCAGCCGTGCTGTCGCGGACAATGCGCGATGTTAATTCCTGCCGTAAAAGCTCTAATTGGTCGTTTTTCACCGGCGAGGAGGACGGCCGGCCGAGGCCGAGCAAAAAGTGGAGCCGGCGCGGAATGCGCCCGGTTGAATAACCAGCCGTCTGTTGGGCGACGTTACTAGCTATAAACAAAGAGCCTGTTGCGTAAAAATACGTTATCCCGAGCGTACCATATCGACGTGATTTATTTTCCGTGCCGCCGCCGACGGTCGCTCCGACCGCCGCCGACCGCCGCACAGTCGCCGGAGTGCGCACTTTCAACTCCGAGTGGGCTTATTTACGTTGGCGCTCGTTTATTTTTTTCTCAGATTATCGGAGCTGCGCCAAGAATGTCGAAATCATTCAGGCCAGTAAGTGGGCAGAGGAATTCGCCATTCATATTGCCGGTGCTTTTAGAATAACAAATACATTTCGGAACCGACGTTTCAGAGATCTGAACAATAATTGTCAGCAGGTAATGAGATCAAAACTCGACTCCGAATAAAAATAAGAGGACGGCGTTAATGCTGACAAATAAAACTAGCAGGAGATATTATTCAACGGACCATTTAATCGTGTTTGATCTTGACGTGTAAAAATAAACAGCGATTCACGAACACCGGAAACGAAACATTCTTTCGCATCATTTATACATATCTACTTATTGAGCTAATATATCTACGAGAGATCACATGAGAGCTCCTCAGCTCATGTTTACATTACGCAGATTATATACAGAACCATTATTTAATTTAAGCTTGCTGGTTCACCGCTCGTATTTTCCTGGAAACTCATAAAATTAAAACATTGTACGGTATTAAGTAAAGTTATTTATTGTTTAACGTTATACATAATTAATCATTATAAAATAAAATGTTAATAGGCGTATTATTGTTTACAACTAGGTTCGAGACTGACTGGGGTTATAAAGTAAACATTTTATCTTTAATAAGGATTGCCTACCACTTATCTGATGTTTATTCTAGTTTATGGTAACATAAAGTCAGGTTAAAATACTGATACCCGTTCCTTTACTATTTCTGTGTACACACAAAAAGCTAGAAATAGGTGGGGCCTAGATAAACTGTGCTAACTCTGCGCACAAAGTGACATCATGGCGTATTTCCTCATTCACATCGGGTAGGTTTCCCCATCACCACTATATTTAAACTGCGCTCAACAAAACGACTTGACCACGACCATCAAAACAAATGTATTTAGCGGTCAGATTGATAACGGATTAAGTATGGGGACATTCAGAATGAGCACGATTGCACGTCTCATTTAGCATTCGTCAATGATCTCTGTGAATTGGTACTAGAACTTACACAATATTAAGTAGGTGTGTCATAAATGTGTAAGTGGGTATTGTTCGTCGTTGTTTATAGTACAAATACCTGCGTGGTATTGTGGCGGGAGCGGGCGCGGCGGCAGGCGCGGGCCGGCGCGGGCGCACGCTCGCGGGTCATTATCCTGCGCCCGCCTGCCCATAGCGGCTACAGTAAAATTGTAGTATTTACGCTTGCCCTACACAATGGTGTGTTTACAACTTATTCGAGTAAATCATTGGAGCTTAACTTACCGGGAATTGATTACGCGGCGGCCTTGTTGCTGTTGTTCACTTTGTTGTACTTACCTACATCTCGTTGGTTTCGTTGCTCTCGTGAATCATGATTCTGTGGCATCATGTAAAATGTTTGCTCTGATTAGGCAGCTAACTTATCGTTATGATATTCGGAAGGTACAACCTTAGTCATAATCATAAAAATCAATATAAAACCTATAACTTCCATTATTGAACGACAAACATAATTACAACCAAAAAACCGTATCCATAATGTAGAGTAGTAAAAGGTGAGTGATTATGTTTATAGAGTTGTTCGAGGAACATCTTTCACCGTTTCAAGATAATTACACAAAGATACCGACCCAATCTCAGCAGATCAGCCATCGCGTAATAACCAAATACAGGAAGCTCGAAGCTCGAATTAATCTCGTTATTTCATCTTAGAGAATGGGTACCGACAATCAAGCTAAAATGATTATCTGAATATGCGGGAGATAATTTTAAGCACATAATAGTGAGTAAGAGAACATTGTTGAAATTAATTGGCATAGCCAAGGTTGCGGGGGTCGATGTCCTTGTCGCGCGGCGTGCGCAAACGCAGCGCGCCCGCTAACCTCGCGCCAGTGACGTGCCGCCTGAATGTCGATACATTACATCTAGTTCATACGTCACTCGATAATATTTGGCTATTATGTTTTACGAAAAATATCGACGATTTGATGAAAAATTGTATGTCCCAAAAGTGCCCTCTACATAGTGCAAATAATTATAATATTTTTTTTTCGGTAACTACCGATGTCAATGGGAACTGTAGACTTGAATGAACATGATTGAAAATCCTTTGTAATAGAAAGAATTGCAACGTGTAACTTATTTCTACTGTATTTTGTTGTAACATCGTTTAGAAAGAAGAAAAATAATTCAAGAGCTTGTAAAAAAGCTTTTAACTGTAAATATCTACTTAAACGTAACAAACATTAATCATATTGTTTTTAATGTACCTACTTAAATTAATAGTAAGGAGTCTAGGACTGACTTCACTGACATTTGGCAACTTTCAGGGCGAGAGAAAAGTCTGTAAAACATTATTATAAGAGCTCAACTCACTAATGAGACACAATTACTTTTTCTATTGTTACCGAACTTAATAAGCTTGCCTAAAAGATGATTAGTAAGTAGTATTATTAGATTATAAATGTATGTTGTTTAAATAAATAAAACTTGCCTTTTCAATGACTGAAGCATTAAGTACATCATTTACCAAACAAAAAGTTTCTACAACTTTGTTACAATTACAACGCTCTACTTTTCTGAAATACATTTGTATGAAGCTATTCATGTCGTTTCCTGGTAAAAGTGAATGGAACTTTTCCCAGGAAAAAGTAATTTTAATTCATATTCGCTGAAATAGTCATCTCTGTAACATCCATCCAGCTTTGATTTTCAAGCGTAAAATATGGAAATTTTTCAAGGGAGCTTGGATTATATTTTCCTTTGATGAGTCCAGTTCCAGTCCAGTTTTCTGAATCCATCCACAAGCCTGTTTTTTAATCTATATAAGTGAATACGAAATCCCAAATATCGAAGTCGCGCCACAATTCTCCGAAAAACCTTAACATGCCGAATGTATAAGAGCGCGCGAAACCACAAACTTGTTTACGTGCCTTGACTTACAAAAATACTCGTAGCCTTTACGTTGGTGCCAATTATAATCACCCGAAATTAGCATTAGCAATTTTAATGGAAATATAAATCGATGATTGTGAACGGCATTGGTGCGGCGCATTCGACTACCGCGCTACGCGGCCCCGCGCCTGCGCCGCCCGCAATAATTGTCAGCAATCATTTGTTTATTGGCGCTTAAGCTTCAACATTTCGCACTACACTCATTAACGATGCTATTTTAAGAAAGCGTCTGTTAGCGTGTCCCACATCGACGCTACGCGAACGCTACTATTGATATAAATGTGAGTTCACTAAAATTAGGATGTTTGATAAACACTGACCTCTTTCCTTGTTTCCTAGATCTAGTCATGTAAATGTATGACGAAATCGCATGTTGTAGTTTTTATTTCGTTCATTTACATTCTACATTTTTATTGTATTATATACAGCAAGGACATGATGCATCAGGATTAGGACATACAGGAGCCTTTACCAGCATACCGGTGATGGCAGTCAGTCAACTAGATAAATAGTCATCGAGCAAATGTTTAAATTAAGTGAATTATAATAACCACTATTCAACTCTTTAATTACGGACAAAAATATTAAGTAACAGGTCGACTAATAAAATATTACCTAGTTTTGCTACGAGCGGTGATAGAAATAGATTGTTTTTACAAAAAATAGAAACTGTCGTATTACGTAAATATTGCTAAAACTGGTGACGTAATACCTAACTATCAATTCGGATGGCTTGGCTTGTACAGAAACACCCACTTTTGTTTACCTAGGCTATTAAGTGCGCTAGAATTTGTTGGTTGCCGAGTGACCGTTCGCCGACCCGGAAGTTGAGCTCTTTAATAGAAAACAAATTGTTGAGTAGCTGCTACATCGTTGAATCATATTATTGTTGTTTATTAGTGTGAAATTGCAAACTACGTTTGGATATTTTTGATAATTTTTTTTGGTTCTCTGTGAACTCAGTCTATCTCAGTTTTTTTTTCAAGTTAACCACATCACATCACATCATTTTGGTTCTTTGTCCCCACTTAACTTACGTGCTCATGACTGTTAGGTGTCCAAAAGCTAGTGCTATCATTAATCTGTCTCACTATTTTAAATTCAACCGTTTAGTCTCAATTTGGTATGAACGCAGTGCACGAAATTGGCCACAGTGTTGCGTGTTCAGCGCACGTGATTCTCTCAATTCGTGTGGGCAGTCGCAGAACAAGGACTACACTTGTGTGTTGTGATGTGACCCATTCAACGAACAAACACAGCCAACCTGTTCGTGTCGATATTCGCAGCATTCGCCGCCCGACCAGATATCGGCATAACACACGCAAACAACCAACGATGCCCTCCATAACCCCTTTTATCTTTCCATATAGGGACCGCCCGAACTTTTTCTAAGAATCACCTAAATTCACTTTTATTTTTTGGTCTCTATCTTTGATAAACTTTGTTATTTTAGCCAAAAAACTTGTAATGTATTTTTCAAGTTTTAATTGGGCAACGATAAACTGTTAAGGAAGTTTTAAGTTATGGGATTACTGTGTTTTTAATGTTACCTATATATTTGAAGCGAGTTTTAGCATTTATTATACTCACGGAAAGTTAAAAGAATTTTAGTGATGTCCTTTTAAGGAGATTCTCACGCGGATTGCGCGGGCGCACATCGCGTGATCGCGCATGTGAGGCTTCCCGACAACCCCATGGGAATCTGCGCTGCTCGGTGATAATCACGCCAATGCATGCTTTTTATTAGTTTAGTTAGTACTCAATAAACTGATCATATTGTAAGCCATAACTATCGTCAATCATTTAAGTGTTTATTTCTACTAAAGCTGTTGGCCGGAGCAAATCACACGATAGATCTTAAATGAGGTAGATATGCTACGAATTTATGGTCTCGTAGCCACGCACCGAAATAGACTTTATAGTATACATACATGTACAGATAAAAGTACTAAGCTGCTCGCTATTCGCTACATTGCTCGGCTAAAACCATAAATAGAAGTTGTTTTGTCATCACATAATAAAACAAGCTAAGGATTGCAGACGACAAAAAAAAAGAATGGTACAAACGCCGGCGGCCTGCTCAGCGCCGCTTTTATTACTTCACGAGCGAGGCGTTTTCTTTTTAAAATTTCAATGAAAAATCATACGCACACGCACTGGCATTAAAAAACTTGCATTCCACCTTACCATTAAAGATGTGTGTTCCCAGAAAATGAGCGCCTGGAATGCAGCTGTGCAAACTACTTCATTAGGGGACCGCGGGCATAGAAATAAACCATCCATTATTTTTAACATAAGAAATCACTATTTATGAACAAGGATCTAAAAGTCTACTTCATTGTTTTAATAATAAAATATTTTAATATTTGACTTTTGCTGTGGTTTTACGCACGATTAAATTCTTCGCAAGGAGAAACCCGTCTATACATATATGAGGTATACAAGTAAATAGAAGTGCTATGGGCCGTTTTTGACGAAATACGACCTGGTCCCAGGACTGGGTAATAGTCTGTATTTGGAAATAAGGACCCCATAAGCTGTTCAGTTAAGACAGCCAGGACAGTGAGATGAGAACTTTACACTAATCCTTTGTACAGACTTCACAATGATCAATAGTTTCATCCTAACCCACGTAACCTAACCCTACATTAACCGGACCGGATTTCAAAAGAATAACTAATATTTACTCCATCTGTTTGGGCTTTGCTTAATTTGAGAACTTAACTGCCAGCACTGTCAGCCTATAATGTTCCCACTGCTGGGACACAGGCATCCTCTCTTCCAGGGGAAGAGGGCTGTAATCTACCACGCGCGCCAAGTGCGGGTTGTTAGATGTCACGTCTTTGAATGTTTGATTCTAGGACATGCCGGTTTACTCACGAGTCACGATGTTTTCATTCGCTGTTTTGAGAGTAGTGGTGGTGAAATTATTTACAAAAAAATTGTGCATACCTAACATAATACATGGAACCTATCTAATCTGTTATTTCTAAGGTTCTTCCGCCAAATACTGGAAAAAAGTTAGTAAGCTAAAAAACGACTGTTGCACCACTTCACCCATTTTGTCGTGATTTCCGACTTGTGTATATGCGTCATACATTTGGCTACGTTGAGGAGTGTCTGTAGCAGCCACAGGAATGTGCTTCGTGACCGGTCAGTTCGTCTGACTTCCCACGATTCGAGGCCTCAACCAATTATTTTTATTTTTCCACCACAGTATCGCTACATCTCACGTTACAAGTTACAACCAATCCAAGATTAGGTTAGGTTCAGAGGTCGAACACTTCCAGAGACAAGTCGCGACTTGTCTGTTACAATCTAGTTCGAGTGAGTACATACTTAGAACATTGTATTCATATCACATATTTTGTAAGCTGATAAAATTGTAACGCGCTGAACCATGTTGATAAACACTTGTGGAGCTGCGCGAGTAGATATTTTCTTGTTTCGCTGGAAAAGCTTCATTAAAATAATGTGCACGCATTGACACTGGTTTGATGGATTCGATTAGAATCACTCATTCATTATCACCGCTAGTATAAAATGCACGTCTTTACCCCTCCAGTTGCCTATTATGTAAGCCCACACAACGATACTTATGTAATGATATTGAATCAATTACGACGAGTATGGTGGATAGTACCGCGAAAAGCAAAAAGTAATGGATGCGAATAATTCATGGTGTGTGCGCTCAGCTTTACATTGAATGCTTTCAAATCGCACAAACAATCGAGTGTACGCATCGAATACCTTTTTCAAATATTTCTTTTTCTCATTTCGCCGTTTCCTTTTCTGGCTTAGTGCCACATGTTTTATTGATGGCCAGTTCATTGATATGGCTGGCTCGTTCAGGCGGTGGGTGAGTGGCCACTTATATGAGCCATAAAAGGCCTAGCCTTGGCCATATGGGGAAGCCGTCACACAGCGAATGCATTCATGCGCGCGCGCATATCAGATCGACGGGTTACAAAACAAAGTGACGGGCGAATTTGTTATACGAGATTATACCTACGTGATCCCTTGTGGCATTGTTTGTGAACATTTTTAAATCACAGGAAAATTCTTTGAAAAACTGCGCACTGCCAGAGAAGGCCATGAGGTGGAAAAAGGTAACTATTGAAGCATCTTACTTTAATGATGTCTTGGCGTTTAAGTCTGTGTGCCGTGGTATTAAATGGTATCAATCAGTTCTGAATAAAAAATATTTTCCCGAATTTACGGTTCAATGGCTTATCAAATAAGTATATAGGCTATGTTCAGGGCTAGATATTAAAATAAAGTCGATACACCCCAGGATGGTAGGTAGCTACACAAAGCTGTCTGCCTGAAGTTTTGATTTATTCTCGACATTTTATTATAAGTGTAATCTCGACGAACTTTGAAGCCTTTGACGACTTTAATAAATGAGTGTTTGAATCATAGAATTATGGCTTGGATGATGTCGATGTGTGTGTTAAGTGGGTATTTGATTTTTTTTATTAATATTATTTTTTGGCTATTAATCTGTCATTCAGTACCTAAGTGGTATGCAACCGAAACAAACAATTTCACAAAAAATATAAGAAAACCATTCTTGGTTCTTAGCTTACGCAATATGAAGTCTGGTCCGAAAAGAACTGTAACTATTGAATTTAAATAATACCTACCAATACTTTTTAAAATAGCCCAAAAAATGTACTAAAAGTTTTACTGCTTTAAGTTATTTTACTCTAACTCAGATATTTAACTCTACACTGTTTTGGTCAAACTGTCTGCTATGTAGAACAGCTAAAAATGGAGAACGTGATCAATAGTCCTACGGTTTTTCTTAGTCCGAACCTAGTTTTGGCCTATCCCGAAAGGGGCATACAGTAATGCACATTTTCCATGTTAATATTAAAGGTGAATGTGAAAGTAACTCACAGCTTTCACGGCTAAACAACGAAACCGAACGATTGTGATCTTTTTGGCACACACACATAAGTTTCTGCAGGACTTGGCGTACCTACTTACCTTTACGGTAGGTGCCGAATTCTGTTACTGGCAACGCCAAAGGTGCCAATGAAATACTTCTGTCCATTTCCTTTACTCTTTGGTCCCAGATGGTCTAGGCAAGTGGCCCTTTCAAAGCTTTTTCTACAACAACTTTCAACAGAACTGACATAAGCTTTTCGGTATCTTATGTCCTACATTTTTAACTTTCCCATCGTCGCTATCGCTGTCAGAATCACTTTGTCAAGACCCTCAGGATATATTCTTTTGTAACTGCTGCAATGGAACCAATTACCCAATATTTTAAATACACTTCCAATGTTTTAGAGGAAAACATTGATTATTTAATGAAGTGGAAAAGACTATATTATGTATATAGAGGATATACGTAAAGGCAATGCAGCTTCCACATTTAAGAGCGATAGCCAAGACTTTTCATGAGGTATGTAGCTGTTATCTTGGTTAAAGAAAACCTTGTCGGTGCTGTTTCCTAGTTTTTAGCTTGCCAAACGTTGATTCGCGAAAAATGGCAACAATTTATCATGAATCCTCGAAAATGCTTGATAGGCTTAAAGAAGTTTCAATTAGTTTTATCCATAGCAATATTTAACCCATTCCATATACCTGCGTACGTTATATAAATATTTGAAACAACCGCAAAACCTACATTGTCTGTAAATTGGGGTTTCTACAATTATACGAGTATTTACACTGAAGTTTCAGTAGTTCCACTTTCGCACATCGATGTTTCTTTCAACGAGGCTCTTAAGATAACAGCCAGTTTACGTATTCATAATTTATAGGAGCATGTAGGTAGGTACTAGGTGTTTATGTATTACGAACGATTCCCAAATGGTAACAATTTACATAACATGTAAATGTGTGTTGTGTGTAAGCAAACAGCGGAGCCGGTCGAGATGGCTGGCTGACCTGTACGCCTGTAGTGTCGGTGTACACTAGACGAAATAGTATATGCGGTGCACGTGTCGCTCAGCTGATAGAGCGAGAGGAACGAGGGGAAGACACCCTCTGCCCGCCTCCACGACCGGTCGCTCGAAGGGAAGGGAACCGACGCTCTATCGATATATGATAAAAACTTCTGTGAAAACAAGAAATACCCGATAGCTCATGTGATTTTTAGTCACCAGCCATGGGACTCGTAGACGCTTCTGCAGGAAGTATGAAACAGCTTAATAAGACTATCTGTGGACCTCTTACTACAAAAAAAACAGCTAATTCAAACCAGATATGCTTAAGTAAAACTTAAGGGTCCTATACCTAACCTGGCTTGTTGTTGTTGAAGGGAATGAGGCACTTATTCCGACAGCTAATACAACTTTTGTGGTTAGGTTTCTACTAGATTACAGAATATCTGTATACCGCTCTCGTAAATTAATGTCAATTTGAGATGACCTTCTAATAACGCGGCGTTTCTCGTATGCAATTCAATTAAGTAACACCGAACCGATGTAAGCTCTATATTACTTCCCAAGAGTCACAAACAAACATTCCATTTATTTCCTTTGCAAATTAAACCTAAAATCTAAATACAACATTAAATAAATATGAGTCACAAGAAAACTGATAAAGCCGACTGCTACATTTACATAAAAATGTTACCCATTCATTGTGATTATTGCATAAGCCAAAATAGCACATCTAAAGTTATACCGACTAAAAACAAACATTTGACATTCTTGTGTAACATTTTATATTTGAAATTACTATAGAATGCCGTTAAATCTACAAGGCAAAACGTAGAAGCTGTGTTATGTCTAGTGGACATCGATAGTAGGCTGTCGTAGGGCCGGGGCACCGCCCTACTGACGCACGTGTCTCGCGGCCAAGGCTGCGTCGTGAAAGCTCTGTGTGTACACCGCCCACGCTCGCGATCACACAGCCGCGCTGCCTCCACACTCACACAATCACACAGCGCCCGCGCCTGTCCGCATGCATAGCCTTTACCGGCTCTGTTGCCAGGCTTCGTAGCTTCGTACTGTCATACACTCATTGTGTAGTCACTATCACACACACCTCCTGCCTCTGTGTGCGTAAACACAGATTGTTTACATGTGTGTTTGTTCTTCGAGCTTCGTAACTTGTTTGGACAAATTCTTAGAATCACACTAATGCCAGTGCGGTTTATCTGGCTTGAATTTCGTTGATCGTTCTTCCTTGTCATACGACTGGATAACGTAAAACACATTAGTGGTGGTGTGATAAACATTCCACGTCTGCTGATAGCTATTGAGGTAGTTGGACTCAGACAAAAAGTTTTCCACAGTAGGTAGTCTAATAATAAGAATAACTCACATAAGTCATAAGTAATACAAAGCTATGAATATGAAATACCAGAAACTTTTTTAATAACGAATAGGCTAACACGTGTGGAAGTTACAATTCTGATATAAAAACTTTCAGTCGTGAAGTTGAAGCATAAAATAAAACAAAGAGATTAAAATAGTAACATTTTCGCAGTCGGCGTTTGCTTTTTTGTGCAAAAGATAAAGCTTTTTAATTAACGTGTAGGAAACAGGCGAGTAACCGTATACTCTACAATGCTGCCGACTTGTTTTGACTTGTTCGTAATACAATGATCTCATATTTCCATGTCTATGCCTACATCCTACATCCAGTTCAGACCGTAACTACGGCGATAAGAACTGCCTGTAGTAACTGGTATTAAAATTAGTCATTCCATAGGCATACCTATTTATATTAATAAATGTTTTTTTTATAAGTCATGGGTTTTCCGGTTAATAACTTGGAAAAATAACACTTTAAATCATTACAAAAGCTTAACGCAAACAGCCCAGACCTGCCATTGTTTATTCACGAAGATGGAAAAATTCACACCTCTTATCGTCTCTCATACAAAATCCAAAAGCGTTAAGTACTTTTTCTCGTAACACTTACATCTTGAATGTTAAAAATTAAATCTCCGTAAAAGTAAAATCTCTATCAAAAATGAGATTAAAAGCCTCCGGGCTTTTAAAAGCATTTCACTTGGGGCTATCATTAGGAAATGCAGTCTCTTGTCAGCTTGGTCGCGCGACCACTGTAAGTTGGTCTCCCCGGGTACTTGCGAGCTTCCCTTAGCAGAGTACGTCCAACAGGGTGGTGATGTACGAGGTCTGGGGGATCTTGTTGAGTGGTTCTGTCGGGGCGAGAGTTGCGGGGGTCGCGGGGCAGCCGAGGAGGGGTGCGGGGGTGCCCTTGCGCGCCTGCATCTGGGTTACCGGGGCGCCGTTGCATCCAGCCCCTGCCGCTGAGATATCGCGATCTGACCTATATTTCGACAAGGTATGCAAATAGACCCTGTTTACTGTGTTTACACATTGGGACATAATATTTACCATCCCGTTTTTATGTCGTTACTATCACAAGTACTCTTTTAATCGTGATTTTATAGTAAAACGAAGCTATTCCGCGTAAATATGTAATTTTAATGTTTATTCTGTAAGCTCACAAATTTTCAGAAAATTGTGTGATGTGTTTTAGTATCTATATTAATATTCATAAACGTGAACCTGAAACTTTAAGCTGAAATGTGTACCTACCACCTACAATGTACCTATATTATATTTACAAACCAAAGTTGAGTTTCAGCAACGCTTTTGCCAATGTGAATATACAAATTCATACTAGCCAACTGTAACATACGGTACGGTCAACTGCACATCACGTAACACTTGCCCTACTAAAATCGCCCTTACTGCTACGACATAAAGGCGCTGTCAGTGTATTTTTTTACCACGGCACTGATATGCGATACAAGCATCAACTAGGTACCTCTGTATATTGTATCCCACAAAATATATATAACTGTACTGTACACCTGTAGACTCCCCACTAATACTAAACACGGTGCTACTTTCAACAAAACTCATTCAAGGTGATAAACAAAAGAATATTATTTTTCCCAATCGTCCTAATGACCCAATTCCAGGGTATGAATGATACCCCGGCGGGCACGAGGAGGAGGCACCACCCCTTGCGGGGCGCGCCGCATGCCTGGGAGACGACGCCTCAGCGGAATGTGCCCCTGAAACCGCATGCTTTATTATTTCAACGACGTATATTTAGCACGAAAACTACTCCTTGTTCCCCGCTTATTATGACTTTAAAAGCCCGAATTTCAGACGCTTATTTGGTTTCCATGCAATCACTTATTCAGAAAGGATGTTTCGAGAGTCGGCCTCTCAAGTAGGTGTATTTGTGATAAGATTGTGGTTTTGCCTCCTACTGTTGAAATCGATAGTTAGATCTACATGATAATTATTTGTTTGAACATGAGTATTATGTATTAGGTATAACAGCCACGCTGGCAAGTGGGACTGGGCCGGACACGTTTGCCGCATGTCGAACGAGACATGGGCCAAATCGATCACCGTGTGGGTCCCAGAAAACGTCCGGCGACATCAAGGCAGACCCAGTAGAAGAAGGCGGGACGCACTAGCTCAAGTCAGAGAGGAGTGGAAAGGAGAAAGAGAGGGTTTTGCCCTGCGGTGGGACAACATAGACTAAAATATAAATAAATAGGAGTTATTAGAGCGGAGTGTGTGGCGGCTAACGATCCATTAGGTGTGATGGACGAGCTCATGCAGTACTGTCGCGGTACTCACTCGCCCAGCTGACATTACGGCGAATCGCCGATTGACTGCCATGACACTTGTCGCTCCCTCATTTATCTTATGATGGCAACATATTTATAGACCGTATTCGTCTCCTTTGTCCTTTATGTTACTAAAGGCGATTCAACTTGCACTTAAAGTAAGTCGACTTCTGGAAAATTTACTCCACTTATGTGATGGAAGTCAACTTCCTAGAAATTTCAGCGTTTATGAAACGCTGAATATTTTGAAGTAAGCATGTTTATATTATGCTATAGCATAGTACTCATAACGGTTTATTATGGGAAGCTACTGGTTTCTGTGAAATAAATCACAACCCTTTAAGTATTAAATAAAATATTTCAACAAAAAATTCTTCTGATTAAATTGTTACCTGTCATGGGTACGTATATAGGGACCTTTTGGTATGAACTGAGTCTGTAAAATATGTTGAAAGCTAAGGGTTCGCGGATTATACCAAAGGGTTAATAAAGTCAGGCTGCCTTTATGCTTTCTCTGAGCTACTAGAAAATTCTTTTCTTAACAACTTAGTTTATTAATAATGTATACTTAGTATTATTAATTAATCTCGGGGTCCAACCTTTAGCAGAATAATCCTTAGAAAATATTTAATGTAAGCTCAAGGTTCAAACGTAATTATTTAAACGAATACACCAACAGCGCTAAAGTGTACTTCAATATACAAATTAATGTTCATAGATAAGGCTTATACTTCTATTTATAATCGACAGGAATTAATACCTATACAGATTTAAAAAGGTACACGATGAAGAACAAACACATTTTTTTCAATATATCACCTTAAAACCATACTTTAAAAAAATGGATGACAGACAGAGTTACCGGAAACACATACGAACGATAAAAAGCTTGTAAAAATAGCGAAAAAGATTCTTTAGAATAAAAATATACAGCTTCAGATCATTGTAATTGCACATGTGTTGCATCATGTTATATAAACTTGCAGTAATGACAACAGTTTACGGAACCATTCCCACATTTCAACTATTCAGCCAGTTCGTTGCCTGCGCAACTATTTTTATCAATCATTACACGCTGCAAACATATTTCTCTGAATTTAAACAGGATTTGTACAAAATATAAACATTGGGATAACAGAAAATATACAGCCAATTGTTATTAGTGCAGCAGTGTTCATTTACTATTGGATCTTAGCAATCAATTGTGAATAGACTGCTTTAGTGTCTGTAAAGTTCAACAATTCAATTAGTTCCTTTTCAACGGTGCACTGGCGACTCATTTGTCAACGTCAAGGGATTATCAGAGATGCAACTCATACGCTGTAGGAATTTTAATCACTCGAATTAGTGCACGTACGATTACTTACTACATCTTGATTATCCTTGATAATAAATACGTTTATCACATCAGAAATAATCATTTTGATAATGAAACAAACATTTAGGAATGAAAAAACAGGCAGTTTTGGTTATCTATTTTCCTTAAGGCAGAATTTCAGTGTAATGATAAAAACATGTTGATAAAGCTGGGATATCTTTCTAACAAAATTGCTAGATTAGCTGATTGCGTCCGCAATATTTTATCAGGAATTATTGCTGCGTGAAGTTCACATATTTCCAACGACGACTATTCTTTATGAAATAAATAATGGTCGAACAGAAAGAGCTTTCATTTGAAACTCTTAAGGTTACATATTTATAGAAGGGCTGCATGGATCGCTTCGTGCAATCAAACGTTTGGCATCGCCGGTGGCTGACTGGCAGTGCAGCCACCGACATTAGTGCGTGTCACTAAGACGCGATAATAGCACGATTAATCGCTGACGGAGTTAAACCACTCACGAAGAGACCACAGAAGGACTCCTGCAGACTTAAAAAATCATGACACAATGAACGAAATCGCGCTTTTCGCGGTTGTCGTGAAGGAAATGTCGTGGTTTCGAAGTAAGGAATCATAGTGAATTGGGGCTCAGGCTAAAGTTTCAAGTTCTGGGTTAAAAAATCTCATCGATTCTAGCCCTTTTAAATTCTATAAGAGATTGGATGAAATTGTAACACAATTATGTAAGTTTTACACACATAACATAACATTAGGCTTGTAGAAGGGTTAGGCAGATGTGTACCTTTAGCACACCCACATTTCGTCAGTTACTAAAATAGCGTTGTTAATGTAAGTTTTCTCTAGTAGGTATTGGAATGAAATATCACAGTCAGTGGGAGGATCTAACTGCCCAGGATGCGCCGGATATAAGACACGTCTTGTAGAGGCTGAACTGAATCTATTTCAAGTCCTTCCGATTTCCGTTTTGGACCTACTGTAACGGAATGGAATAGAAAATAGAACAACAGGAAAAGACTTATCGCACCGGCGCGCCGACGGATAAAAATGATAACATGTACAATTTTAGACTTGCTACACACGGCCGATAGATGTTTCTTTCGTTATTTCTGATAAAAAAAAACCTATTCTGACGAGGAAGGATATAATGACAAATTGACAATAGAGTCAAATGAATATTTTGACTTAGCACTGATAGAGCCAGTCCTTTCACTTCATTAGCGATGCTGCCTCATGACTAGGTTGGCATACTTTCCTATCTTTTTATCAACAGGTCTTCAGACACTCAGTGATCAACACAACGATTCGAGTGAAGGTCACTCGAAATGCATTATATTCAGTAGATCTTCTGTTTGTCTCGGTGCATTGGTATCACAGTATGCGCACGCGCTGGTGCCACTACCGTGACATTTGCGCGGATCATTCGCACGCAGAACAATGGGGATCATGCAGTCGCCGTATTTACCTACACATTCATATAAATAAGTCTTATTTAACCGTTTACTCTATGAGTCATACAATCCGTTCGAAAACTTAAGACGCAACGCTACTTAATTAACATAAGTCTACATAAAAGCTAGCGTTTTAATATTTTCGAATGATGTAAAAGTGCATGCATGCTTTAGAATAATTAATTTATTTTTTGCCCGTTATGCTTATAATGTATAAAATATTGTGTATTTTGTTACTAAAACCTGTTTCAGTAGTTTCACCCTCAAAAGGCTACTGTTGCTAATGTTGGACTGTTCACTCAAATAAATGAGCATCGTTTGATTAACGCGTCTCAGAAATTCACAGAAATATTTCAGCGTTGGGATGGTTTGGGAACTTGCTATCTATTGTGTTATTATACCCCTCATACCTAACAGGTTTTGCACAGTTACACAAACAATGGACACTGTTACTCTTCAGAATATCCTTCTTAGATATGAATTCATTATGCTAATACTAAGAGATTCACATCTTAAAATAAGCTTAATGAAGTCAAAATCCGAGTACAATGTGACAATCTAAACTTAGCGTGTGTTCACATCGCACAGTGCGCCTGCGCTGGTCGGCGCTGCTCTTTCGTTTGAACGTAGGTACACTGGCTGTAATTAAAATAACTGGTAATGAGTGGCGCATTCTTAGTCGTGGACACGACACAGATGTACTGCCAGTACTCGTACATTCTCAGCCACCTTCGGTGTCACGAATCAGCCGTTTGTTAACACGATCAGGATATACGATGGGTGGTCTCACACTCTGTTAGATATTAAACTGGATTTATATAAGGAAGTGCACGTAAACATGGCGAGCTCGTTCCTAATGAGCTAGCACGTCGCTTTGAACTCGTACCTATTTCAGTCAAAGAACAATGTTGCTTTGTCGTTCTGGGAAAAATAAATCTTCACACGGTTGGCGCGTCGCTGTGTTTACTATGAAAACTTGCGGCTCGTGTTTCTTTCGTTACAACACGTATAGGTTTTGCAGTATTGCTATTGTTACATATTTCAGTTGACATTATAGATCGTCTTCACGTTCTCACTTTACAGTTGTAGCAACACGCACTAAATGTTAGCGGTACTAAACTAGCTAACCAGAGTAGGTATACCTGTGTACGAGTATTGAACGCTCGATACTCTCATAGGTAGGTGAGTATATTTTTTGGCACTTTGCAATGTAAACGCCGCAGAAGTAGCCAATAAAGTTTACGCTCGGCCCGATTGTAAGGCCTTGATAAAAAATCAAACGCTAATATTGTAGAGTCTAGCAAATAGTGAAACTGAAATGTTTATCTAACGGCTTCGCTCAACGCATCGTTAAAAATATATCGCGGCACGCACCAGACTGTAGTGCAAATGTAATGATAGCAATTTATATGGCAAACAAATAGAAACTAGACGGCGATGCGTAGGTTTGGTCGGAAATAGCCTAGCGGCCGCCCAGACTGACTGAACGCCC
This sequence comes from Apamea crenata, assembly GCA_949629185.1. NCBI lineage: Eukaryota > Metazoa > Arthropoda > Insecta > Lepidoptera > Noctuidae > Apamea > Apamea crenata. The sequence continues at coordinate 6,696,873 of OX451368.1, read as the reverse complement.
TCGCCAGCGCAACAAAAAGAGTGGCGCTGGCGTGGCGGCGCGACCGGCGCGCGGCGTGGAGCTGCCACCGCGCCGCCTACCGCCTGATTAATTATATCATAACATGTAATGGCTACATGAATATCTGCACTACCTACATTAATCTGCATCTAAATATACATACCCATATTTCAGGTTAAAACGAAACTACTGTTCTATTTAGAAACTTTGTTTGAAACTATTTCAATAAAAACATGTACAGCAAAACGATCTACATAGCAGAGGCTGTACAGACCTTTATCATGTAACCTAATAAGGATGCATAGCTGGGACCTCGTCCTTGACTAACCACTGCAGTTTTCCCGCCCACATCTTCCACGCCTCATATTAGGTATACCTCAGGAAAATAATACAGAACGTACGGGAATTCGTAACGTAAGACCGGTCTAATGAGGCTAGTTATCTTAGTTTAATTAATTTAAGCAAGCTTAGGTAATTAACTAACTAATTAGACATAAATTAGGTATATTTTAATGTTTTTTGTCAGATCATTCTGTGATTCGTAGGTATGTAGACTAGCCCTTGCTCTACCTACATACCTCTGCGAATTTGATCCTAATCCATGAGTTAATAAGAACCGAATAATTTAAAACCGATCTGCATCTTAGCAGCTCGTATTACTTGCAAGTCATAGATTTTACATGAGTTTCGTCATGCCCTTTTGATTTAAGAAATGAGTAGAATTTTAAGCAGTACTTGGACAGCTTGAAGTCACAATAGCGGCATGTACTGCAGGTAGTAAGCTATAACCATCTATAGTCGACAACGACGATCATTATTCTCTTCAGAATTTTACAACTTAATTATCAGCACTCTCTTTGCATACAAGTTGTTTCTGCAAATGGCTGCGAGGCATGCGCTGGCACACACCTTGAATTCCTTTCCATAAAATAAAAGAGGCGTGACATTCAGATTATTTCAGTTATTTTTCCTTGCCTATGTAGCCGTAAGTAGGTAGGGACAAGTTTAAAGTGACCGTTGATGTTATGGTTGGGAATTCGGCTGCTTAGTGTTATATCTAGACATCAATTAGGTCCAGCAAGATTTTCATGGTTGTTTTTCATACTGTCATTCTCAATTAATGGCATTTTTGGTAACATTAGGGTTCGGATAAAGGAACAATGATACTTGGTTGTAGGTTCACTCCCCAAAGACCTAAAAGCAGACCAAAAGGTGTGTTTACAGCGTAATTCCTCTATCTACCTCCATAGCTTGTACCTACGTTTAGGAATGATAAAATTGAGTAGTCGGCTTCCATCAGGCAGGGAATGTCAGGTATAAATGGTGCATATTATGCATTCGGTGTTCATATTTGCATGCTGCCGACACCGCGGCGCATATAATTCGGCATAACGTCTGGCGGGCAACGAACAGGAATAGTCTAAATGGCAGACTATAATAAACCCCAATATATTTTACTCTACGTTGTAAATTAATGTTTAAGACCAACGAACTATAGAAATCTGCGAGTTATTATGCTGTTACGAGTCTAATATTATGCTGAGAAAGCACGTTCTATCTCCTATCATACTTATTCATAGCCTGGCCGTTTTCCGTTATGAGGTGAACCAAAGGCTAAGAAGTCCAAACTCCGAACATGACCATATAATTGTTTTATCCCTTTCCTTTTCTGGACAAAATATTAAAACTCTCGACGTTCCCCAAAAGCTGGATAAAAAAAAACAAATGAGCTTGCAACCAAAGTATTTTCCGATATCAACCCACATCGTTGAGAAGTAACTTGAGTACTACGTATGTACTTACTTACAAAGAGATTTTTCAGTAAAAATGCAAGCTCTTTTGCATCTCCGAGTGCCTGCTTTAAAGCATTGTATTTTTGCTTCAAAACAAAAATTGTACAATGCTTTCAAGTACAAACGTCGGACTACAGTTTTGTCGGCGCTTAGACCGTAGTGCCTCTACTAGGTCTAACTACACTTTGTTTGGCACCTCTTATTGCTAAGTTTGGCAGTAAGTGACTGTGGCAAGATAGGTTTGTAACTATAAAAAAGAAACGTATTTATAGGTGTTTATCACGCTTGTAAGATGTTTATTGAATTGTTCGATGTTTTTTAGAAACCACAGAAACCCCAGTTTTAATTACCCCAGTTAACACAAAGAAAGCTTATTTTTGGAATCATTTCTAGGTAATATTATAACACATTTATTTTCCTGAATGAACAAGAAATAAAACTCTTAATAATTTATTACAATCCAGCTCCGTACGTAGCACTTCCTCAGGGTCTGCAAATTAATAAAAAAAACACTTTGTTCATGTGTTAATTACATGTATAGCACAGCATTGTTACTAGGTACTTATTATTAATTCACAATTTATAGACATATTCAAACACATACGTTTTAGTATTTTATTCCACAATACGCTCAGGGTGTCCCATGTGTAAGTCAGGATTGTAAAATGATGAAGTAGGTTGGTACTTACCATTTTCAAAAGTTTATATCTGATCAAGGCTTCAAAATTTTTAATTCATAAACCTTGAATGCTCGAGAATTGTGGAGATTCTGCTATAGGTATTCGGAAACTCGGTTTCCACGAATCGAACTTCGGTATAATGGGTATTTTAATCCAGATCAACACAGATGTGTTGTGACAGATACTGACTTAATTGTAATGAATTCAGTAACATCCACGGTAGTGGAGGTTGTGCTTTTAAAGGTCTGAATTACCTTACCCTTTAAACGTAATTAGAACGAAACAAAACGAAAAAGAAAAATAAGGTTTTAGTTATAATATTAATATCCGATGCGGGTAATAGATCCGTCTTTTTGGAATTTTCATTGGCAATCTTTGCTTCTTGAATAGTAATAATATCTTAGTGTTGAGCTCTGAGATAATTATTATTCAAGAAGCGTCAAATATTTTTCAGCCAGTACTTGAAAATTTCAATTCGCTTGATAGCCAGACACGCATCAATAACAATAGGAAGATAAAAGTTTATTGCTCTTTAAAAAGAAACTAAATCACAGACATCTTACGGGTGGCTCGTGACTCGTAATTGGAGAGCAGTATACCTGCAGCTACTAGCGATGACGCGTGGGTAGGCAGACGTCTGCGCCCTGCCTCTGTCAAGAGCTTTACAAGACAACAAACTACTCGCGAATAATAGAATAGAAAACGTTTATTTCAGACAGGAGTCCATAGGGTTAGTAACAATTTTACTTAACTTCTAGTGTTAGTAAGTTACAGCAGACACAGATGTACGTACAATGAAAACTCAGCGTGGAGCTGCCTGGATCCACCTCCGCAACATCGGGGAATTCCACCGATCTGCGAACACACTGAGAATACTGTTGGTGCCGCCGCGAACACGCTACGATAGTAAAGATAACAATGTTTTTGTAGGTAGGTACCTACTACCACTGTTAGGTATTATTGTAGAAATCAAAAACAAGAGACATTTAATCCGAATTTTGAGGAGCTAGTAGTGGATCGCCATATGATATCTTGTTGTTGTTGTTTGGATTTCTCTGAAATTCTTTGCTTTCGAGGACAGTAGCATTCTACTAATAAATATAATATTAAAATTAGAATTTTTGTAGACGATGGCATCTAGGAACTATGTTTTTATTTTTAAGTAGGTACTTTGCTTGGTGGCAAGTATAGGTAGATGGAATTTGGCAAGGTTGAATGCATCCTGAACTACTTAACATACCTATGTATCTATTTCAACCGCATTGCAGCAATAAAAGTTCAAAACATTTCTCGTTGATTATAAATTTATTATCATTAAAAGGATCAAAATGACTATGAGAACTGCCTTCTGATCGATGGGTTTGATAAGTAAAGTAATATAGTCGTAGGTAGATCACATACATATGTCGCTATGCGCGGGCGCACCTGCTCGCGTCACGCACGGCGCGACGTTGTACCGGCTCCCAACATTGTCCCCACAAAGAACACGCACGACATAACGTAGTATATTATACTTTTAGTAAACTGATCACAGGATGATAGGTATCTATTTAATAAAAAAACGACCTGTGAAATTCTGGCTTATTAGTCGTTTTATAATATTTAACTCTTCTCACTTCTGGGCACTATGCCCTGTCCAGTATGTAAACCGTTTTTTGAGAGATGGAACTAGTGATTGCAGCAACACACAATACGTTGATTGATACACGGAAGCCATAAATAATATAATTCAATAGGACAAGGCACTTTATATTATTACGCATTTTAAGGTTAACTTTTACGTAATCTGGAATAGTTACGTTCTAAGACGGCTGTCAAAAAACGGTTAACCTAACGAACAGGGTATAGTCTCCTTTTTCCTGTACTTTATTGCATAACATTCAAAAATGTATCTACCAATAGACTAATACATATTTCTGGAGTTATCGCCTCGCCCACAAATAAATTAACTTCGTGCGAGTCGCCTATAGAAAAAATAACATTATTTAAAAGAGACGATTGGCACGTTTCGGGCGACTAAATTTATGCGAATCGCCTAACAAGCCGAAATGCTACGTAGGTGCTTACCTACCAAGTGGTAATATTTGGTATATCAGTGGTAATAGTGGTAGTATTTGGTATGTACTTAGGTAAGTCTTTGCCGTTAGTCATTAAAGACAAAGTCACATAGAATGGCCAGGTGTAAATCCGAAATATTCAAATATTTTATGTTAATAATTTTTATCCTGTTAGGTAAATCTATACATAATTATAATAAAATAGCAAGTTATTGTAAAATATTTTTCTGCCTTTGTCTGCATGTATGTTCCGGATTGGCGCAAAACAGCTGAACGGATTTGGATGAGATTTGGTACACAGATATTTTATAATCTGGATTAACACATAGGGTACTTTTAATCGCCGTAGTACGATCCCGTGGGATATTTTCCGACATCTACCTTATGATATAATGCTAATTGTAAGTCATACGTAAGTTACGTAACATTTCAATAAGGTACCTAACTTATTCCTAACTTAAAATTCACTGGAACATATTATCAAGAGGTTTTTAGTTGGAAGCGTTCACTTCAGATTCAGATGCTTTTTAGTTCGAAGCTCATGTTCAAAAGTCCTTGTGATGCACTTGATGGTAGGATACATGCCGAAAAAAAATTGGTCCTATTGGATATTCAATGTACAGACGCCAGCACACCAAGCTACTGCAATCTGACAAATTTCTTTAATAGATTTTCAACGTTATCACTAAATCAGGAAGGTTCAAGGTTGATTGGGAAAATTTGACAGTTTCGTAATATATGCGCTGGAAGCAGGAATAGTCGTTACAGAGATTTTGGCGATAGTACCTAAAACATTATTTAATTTTTTTACTCTTACGATAGGTGTAAGTACCTATAGTATCAGGTACCTATAGTATCCTAGTACCTATGTAAGTAGTATATACTTATAATGGAAATTAAATATGTATAGAGGTTGCTATTTTTATTTTATGTTCACATAAACGCGTAACTTGAACGTCATCATTATCTGCGTGTCCGCCTTTTCCCAACTACGTTGAGGTCAGCTTCCAATCTAATCGGATGCACCTGAATACCAGTATTTTACATGAAGCGATTGCCTATCTGACCTCCACAACCCAGTTACTGGGTAATACGATATCCCTTGGTAAGACTGTTTGTCGGACTTTCGGGCTTCTGTCGACCCGCTATGACTGTCAAAGATCCATCCAACGGCTTAACGTGCTTTCCGAGGGGTTTTGGTATGTAAAGATAGTCACCCATCGACGGACCAACCACGGCAAGCGTAGCTTAACCTGATCGATTGACCCTTGCGGCTGTTATTACTTAGCCACAAGCCCCTTCGTTATAAACATGTAACTTAAAGCACTGACCTAAAACTTATTCGTTAGACTGAAAATTGTATTTCTCTAAAAAACTGGCTCTTACGCTGAAGTTATTCTTGTAGAGCTTTCTTTTGATTAGGTAACTGGGTTCTGAGAAAACCACATTTAAGTCGACTACCTTTCCGATACAGAAATTCAGTGTTATTTTAGAGAAATGGTAGTTAAGTTATTGCTCCAATGTATACCTTCTATCTATCTTCTATAATATAAAAATGAATCGCTGAATGTGTTGCTAAGCGCTAATCTCGAGAACAGCCGAACCGATTTCGCTAATTCTTTTTTTAGAATATTCCTTGAAGTGCGAGAATGGTTCTTACGGAAAAAAACTGTAAGAAAGTTGCTTCACGCGGACGAAGTCGCGAGCAAAAGCTTTGAATGTGTTGCTAAGCGCAAATTTCGAGAACAGCTGAACCGACGTCGCTAATTCTTTTTTTAGAATATTCCTTGAAGTACGAGGATGGTTCTTACGGAAAAAAAATGTAAGAAAGTTGCTTCACGAGGACGAGGTCGCGGGCAAAACCTAGTTCTTAATAATTTTCAGGAATTCTTGATGAATAGAGCATGAAAACTCCTTAACTCTACATTGGGTCACCTAATATAGCTCATTGAAAAATGTGAGTAATATAGGTTTATTTATTTAATTTAATCTTTTTGCACACAAAAAGGGTACAAAGGCGGACTTAATGCCTTAGGCATTCTCTACCAGTCAACCAAGGGTGGTGATGAGATGGCAGGTGCTTTGTTTGAGCCGAACAATGATAAAAAAAACTATTAAAATTATTGAATTAGGTTCCATGTGATATACATAAAATATATAATATACTCGTATATTAACTGTTTTGCGGTTTTAATTTCAGATCGTGCAGATCTGAATGAAGCACATACCCAATTTGCGCATCTCTCCATAGCAGCTAGGTGCATAGTTACAAGGTAACACTAATTTCCACCATCGGTTTAAATCCTGTCTTTAACACCATCGATATGTTAATTATTCAGGGCTTTTAACGTACCTACAACATCTCTTATTCCCATTCCCTCATGACCAGATTGGTTGTTTACCTCCTAACTTCCTAAGCCTCTCTTTCTCCATGTTTCTCTGATGGTAGATTCTCTAATATACATACTTAAAATATGCTCCGGTTTAAAGAAGTTTATTTCTCAAAAAAGAACATACATAGTTCACTTAAATATAAGAAACTTAACGAAAATAAAATATTATTGTATTAAACATACTCGTAGTTGTCGTTCGACCTGTCGTTCATACAGTGGTAGTCGTTTATTATTGTTGGTTGGCCAAATACTACTTTACTCTATTTAAAAAAATGTACATTGACGAGGAGTCTCTTATTTCTTTAGGTAACTTATTACTTAATATATAAATGCGAAAGTTACTCTGTCTGTCTATCAGAATATCTGTCTGATACCTTTTCACGGCTGAACGGATTTGGATGAAACACACGGATAGACAATGACACGGGTTAGGACATACTTTTTATTCCTGAAGGTTGAAAATTAAACGCACGGAACGCATCCGTGCGTTTAATTTTCAACCTCCGCGCGGGCCTATTCAATTTTAGTACTAAACTGAACACATTTTACATTAACACGAGCTCTTAAATGCAACGCGACTTGTAGAACCACTACAAAGTTTAACATGCATTAAAAGGTTTCCATCAGCGCTGGGATAAAAAAACGCGTTTGATTGTGCTCTGCGCCTGAGCGTGGCCAATCGATCGATGGCCCTTGCAGAAGAGTTCAACGCGATGGTTGCTCACAAGTACCTGCAACGTTACAACCTACGCCATGTTGTGTACTCTGTACTGCATTTTTATTACGGGTTCTTTATCGAATTAAGATAATTTGAGAGGTTTTCGTCCAAGTATGTGGCTGAGCTTTTGGTTAGTTATTATTTTTATTGAAAGGAAAGTATGTTATAATTTGTAATCGACGTGGAAAGTATGATCTTTAGGGATTTGTTTCTTGGTCACCGATGTTGAATATCCTCGTGGTATTCTGATGGCTAATTGGCTACATCTCAAGCACTGCCTCTTTTTAGAACTCTATTTTTGTTTTATATGTACCTAGCTTATTTAGCTATTTGTTTGTGCTTGGCAACTATAATGAATCTGATATTTTTGTGACAATGGTCTCTGACCATTTGTCGTATAAAAGGCCGGGCCATTATTGTGAGATAAGTCTTTTAAGGCTTATCTCAGTAACCGTTTCTCAAACACAATGGGAGCAGCCAGGATTACTTCTAACTTAAGTGCTCTGCTACCGACAAAATTGTAGTTACAAGCTAAATGTTTTACCCTTTTTTGTTGTAACTCCAATTTAACTACAAGTAGGTTAGTATGAATTCTTTTGAGTTTTTAAGTGGCATTGCCGCATTATTATTAAGTCGAAAAATACTATTCTTCAACATAGGTAGAGTGAGAAATCCTGGGATATCTTCAATGCCAGATTTTCTATTAAGGTATGTCATGTATAAATCTGACTAAGATGTCCATAATAGGAGATCGAAACATATGATAGATTTGAAAGAAAATACGATGTCAAGATGTTTGAATGACACACTTCATAACTTGGCTCCAAAATAATTTTACCCAAGTTGTAATTCCTAGTGATGATGAGTTATAGATATAAACTGTCTCACTTCACTATTTAAAGGTAATATCTAATTAATGTAGAGTTCCAAAACGACTAGTAGTTTGTGTATAAATAAAAAGTAGAAAGGTCCCAAAGGTAGGTATGTATCATGAGCTCGAGGCATGCCGTGACGTCAGCGACATAGAATTATAGAACCGGTTCCAGAACCTTTCCATTGGAGATGTGTGGGAAATACCTGTTGCAGAGAGTACATGCAATTACACACAGCACAGAACATTGTCGCCAGTGCACACGAGCGCCAATGCCTGGCACTACTGCCAGGACAGGAAACCACTCAATGAGCGTGCTTTGGCCATACACATCGTCACGGAAGTAAACTTTCATATTATGTTGAAACGGCGAACACTCGTCCGACAACTCTACATAACAGCATCTCTCGAGCTGATTGATAACTTACGAGGCGTTTAACAGTTGCATTGCATCATGGGTTTACGTGGCGGAGCGCGACGGCCGGCGGCGGCGGTGGCCTGCCGACAACATTCGGTGGCAACGGCCAACGCTCACACAAGAATTCATTTCGCCCGAGAAGTGTTCGGTTTCAGTCTGGCACGACGAGCGCTCATATTGCATTTAGTATTTATTTATGTATCGGTGGAGCGCAGGTTCTATCGGTGGCGGCGCCGCAGGCGGTGCGGCCCGGGTGCGCGGCCCGGGAGGGGGGGCATACTTACTACGTGATTAATCCGCGCCCCCCGCGCCGCCGGGCGCTCCGTACTCGCGCCGGGTTTCCTCGTCCCCGCGCCTCACGGCCACTCACTACGCACGCCGCTTCGCGTAGTGCCGCCGCCAGTCGCAGCGCGACCCGCGCCGACGTCGCACTTCGTTTCGTATCCATCGTCAGATCGACCCATGATATCATTCATGCTAATCTCCGCCCGTTGATTTTCCTGCCGAGTGACCGCAGTGAAACCGGCGCGCCATACCGCGAGTGCCGAATGTTCGTGGACGTTACGCCCGTGTACTTTTCCATTGGAATCCGAGCGTACGAAACCAGTTCGGAGTGGCGGACAGCGGCGCCTTCCCTCGGATGAGATCTCCAACCGGCGAACGTTGCTGTGACCCGCGGCCTGCGATGCTGCGCCCGTGACCGTCTTGCGACAGTGCCACGAAACGTAAGGATCTGTTAGTTGATTTGGCGACTCGCGTGCACGGGCCGCCTTCCTATTTGCATGGCGCATACGAGTGGATTTTATTTTCGTCTGGGGGTCGGTGTGTGCGTGCGCTCGCGTGTGTGCGGCGCGCGGCGGTGTGCGGCGCGCGTGTGTGCGTGTTCCGCGTCAGCCGCTGCTCCCTGCGGCCGCTTTATTTAGGTTGTTTCCGAGCGTGTCGGCAGCTCGGCAGCTCGGCCTGGCGCCTGCCCGCTGTGCCCACTGTGCCCGTTGCCGACACTGTCTATCGCTATCTGTGTCGTTCACAACATTCAAGCATCCTTCCTCTATTCACTCGTCTACCTTTCGTACATCAACCTTGAAAACGTTTGTATCCAGTAAGTAAAATACCTAGGTATACCTATCTTAAGAATGTAACAAACATTAGGCAGTCTACCAAATGACACGAGTTGACTTTCAACATGACCATTATTTTATGATAAACACCGGTAGCATTTTGGACCAATAACGAGTTTTCGTAGGTATATATTTCGTAGGTAGGTATGGCAACTCGTGGCGTGAAAATAAGTAAACCGGTCTTATTGTTATGTCACTATGTTGGCAACATTATCATTTTCCACTATTCATTCCATGTCAATGATCTTAAAACAATGCTACAGAGTATCTCTTCATGTGCAATTTTGACACTTTGTACTCTGACAATGCATTTTTATTTACCTGTCTGTTAATAATGACGAAACAGTTTAGCTTAGTGAGTTCCACGTGATTGGTATCCAGTAGTATCAGCTAATTATCTTACGACTGAGTGACTCTCTATTATTATGTATATTGACATATCCTACTGTCTCGACATGACCTTTTAGACCGGTCGTCACAACGTCTCATGCGTGATTTTTGTTTAGCATTTTTAAAGGACACTATAAAATGTAAATGAATGTAGAGACTGCTCGAAAAACGGACTTTTATACGGCTGAATCCCATTTCGTTAACCTCGCTCTATATCTGCAAAGATACATTTTGGATTTCAATTTTCGATCTCAATAAAATGTTTATTGCACCGAAATTCCCAATCAAGAGTAGATTATTGTTATTACTTAGTAATAATAAATGCGTTTTATTAGGTCAGGTCAGCTTAGGTACCCACTTGCTGCACCGTGTGCATATAATTTTTCGAAGAAAAAGTTATCAGCCTGTGGACTAAGTACTAATACAACACTTGTAATAATTATCTTGGACTGTGTAACCGCAAGCGCACCAACTATATTGTAATTGCTGGAATTATAGTTCAATTAACGCAAGTAATTAATAGTAATACAAATAAAGGCATTGTATCTATCTATATATATAAAATTCAAAGTCCTGACTGACTGACTGACTGACTGACTGAGACATCAACGCACAGCCTAAACCGCTGGTCCTAGAGACATGAAATTTGGAGGGTGTATTCTTCGTGAAGAGTAGGTATCCACTAAGAAAGGGTTTTTCGAAATTCCACCCCTAAGAGGGTGAAATGGGGGGATTTTGTTTGTATGAAAAATCTTATTCCTTGAGTTAATAAACTTGAAACTTGGCACGAATACTTATCTAAGTAAATTATGAAATTAGGCATTTTTTGTTTTTATAAACTACCCCCTAAAAGGGGATTGGGGGGTTTCAAAGTTTGTATGGAAGAATTTTAGAGCGCGGTCCGATTTAATCGAAACTCAGTATTTATACCTAAAATTAAAAGGAAAGAATAATGTGTATCAGGGTTTTTCGAAATCTACCCCAAACGGCCTGAAAAGGGGTAGTCAATTATACAGGGGAGGATTTTACAGCGTGGCTTGATTAACTCGAAAATTGGTGTAAATAATCTTTGAGTCAAGTTATGAACACATCCCAAATGATTTTTCAAAATTCCACCCCTGTGGGGGTGACAAGCGGGGATACAGTTTATATAAAAAATCCTATTTCTTTAGGTTAATAATCTTGAAAATTGGCATGAATACTCGCCTAAATAAGCAATAAAGTTTATCATTATTTGTTTTTCAAAACTACCTACTACAAAGGGGATATAGGGGTGTTAAAGTTTGTGTGTAAGAATTTGAACGCGCGTTAACTTGAAACTCAGTGTTTATACTTAAGACCAAAATAAAGAGTAACATGTATCAGGATTGTTCGAAAATCTACCCCTAACGGGTTGAAAAGGGGTAGTTAATTTTACAGGGGAGGATTATAATAAGTGGCTTGATTAATTAGAAACTTGGTATACATAATCTTTGCGTCAGGTTATGAATATACCCCCAAACGATTTTTTTAAATTCTACCCCTGTGGGGGTGAAAAGCGGGGATACAGTTTATATGAAACATCTTATTAATTTAGTTAATAAACTTGAAACTTGGCAACAATACTTGCATAAGTAAGTAATAAAGTATATCATTATAAGTTTTTCAAAACTACCCCTAGGGGTGTTGAAGTTTGTGTGGAAGAAATTGAATGCGCGGTCCGATTAACTCGAAACTCAGTATTGATACTTTGTCAGAAAATAATTAATAATAAGTATGTAAATGTGTGTATGTTCCCGTGGCATAACTTCCGACATCCACGCGGGCGAAGCCGCGGGCAGAAGCTAGTTGATTGTATAATATGCTGAGCTTCGGGGAATTATCGTTAAATAATTATTGTGACAATATGATAAGAACTTATTATCAGCTTACTACAATGCACCATTTTCAATAATTGATGAGTTAAAATTAGAACAAGTAGGAAAAGTACAAGTGGCCAGAGTTAGGTCGTGCGATAACCTCCGACCGACTGTAGAAGACTGTGTACACGCCATACTATGTACCTACTACCGCTTATTAATGTAGCTTTGTTGACAGATAAACGTGGCGGACTAACTAATTGTAATCATTACTAAACATCACGTTATCTAGTGTGTAAGACAGTTAAGTTTGACTAAGGTACACTCAGCGGTCACGAGGTAGAAGTTTGACATACCTTATAATTCGCCGTATACTTTCCCACGAAAAAAAGACAGGTGCACAGCGACGGAGTGCAATACCAACCGTAAAAAAAATCTTATTGAAACGGTAGAAAACTTTAGGAACTTAAGATGGCATGATTTTCAACAGTTTCCAGTTATCCTAGTTCGTAGAAACTTATAATTCAAACTAGCCTATACTATACACAAAAATGTTACTATTGTATGTACTAAATATACGTCAAAACAATAAAATGCGCTAGAACCGAAACAAAATAATAATAAACGCGATGTAACACTAACACTTTTCCGCGGTGACGCAAAGCGGTCGTAAGTCGCGGATAATGTCGGAAAATACTTAGATAAAACCACTGGACTGCTGACACGTGACATTCTCTTAGATATCGAAACACGTCAATGTAATATCTAGACAAGCCGTCCCGAATCAAACATGCGTATGCAATGTCGATAGTTCTAGTAGGTAAGTACCGGGCTGTGCCATTTTTCTAACCAAAAATTCGTTTGAGAGAAATCAAGATCAAAATGCTTTTTCAAATCACTATATTAAAGTATTGTCAAACTGACCCCTGCGCTGTCACTGACGAAGCCGTGGAAGTGACAAAGTTTTGGGCCAACAAGATATAAATTTCAGTCGTGCCAGCCACATGAAGAAGAATCATCATCTGAATCATTTTGAAGGAATTTGCTAATCCATTGCTTGATATGTTCGAAAAATGTATCTGCTCAACAACGGAAAAAACGCAATGAATGTTGTTGAACTGTCAAAATGAAAGCCATTGTTACTGTGAGTGTGTTATGCAATTACTCCGCAGTTCTGTAAATACAAAATGTGGTTTAAAAAAGCTCCCAAACTATTTTTTTGTAATAATAAACTTGAGAACTAACCGTGCGGTTAGAAGTTGTAACAAATACATAAACTTGTATAAATTGTATCTCAACTTTTCTTTGTTTTGAAAAGTACATAGGTAATCATAAAACGTATAAAAAAAAAACAAAATAATCTGCAAAGACTAGTCTGCTACCGGCGGCGTAGCTATCACACTGCCGATCGAATCTGTCCGTCTCACCGTCTCATCAACATCAACAACCATCTCACCGTGAAAAGTTAGGTGAAGTGAGCTTAGAGTGAGCTGTCAATAGTGTCAATTCCTAGCATTAGTTGGAATGACAGCTCACTCCACGCTCACTTCACCTAAGTTTTCACGGGGTGATGGTTACAGAATCGCACTGCTGTAAACTAACTCCTTGTCTCATCTAGGCGAGTTTACTCTTTACTCATATTCGTTATTTTATAGAACATGCTTTCAAAAGACCAGCTATGTTTATATACTTGCTAATGAACTATGTTACATTAAAGTACTTACTCGAAAGCAATTAGCAACCAAACAAAAGCTTGCGTTTTTCGTAACACAAATGCCCTAAATCTTAAAGAATCTATTTTAAAACATCAAGCGATTACGGTTTCCCATTAAAGCCTCCCTTCAGTAATACCTCAAAGAACCGTCTGAAAAGTTAATGTATGAGTTAACTTTGTATTAGGTAACATCCATACTTTTTTTAACTTTTACAGAAAGTAATTTTGTGTGGGCGGCGGCGGCGGCGGCGGAGATTTTACTTTTTATTCCATTTTGCTAATACGTAATCTGCTTTTTCTAAATATGGGTACTTTAGTAATCAATTCGCAGTTTATTCAGAAGGGTGACATTCTTGGCCCCTTCTCAGGTACATAGACAGTTAAGATTCACTTGAACAAATCAGGTACAAAACGGGTTATATGAAAGGAATTTTTAAACCAGAATGATGTTTCGACATCGCGTATCTTGCTTTTAGTAGGTATAATTGGTGGCTTTTAGCAGGTAAGTGAATACATATTGTTGTTACATATTTCCAGTTATTAAACATTGTATTTTATCATTTGTTATTATGATTCCATGTATGATTTTAACTAAGGCCAAGGTTAAAATTCAATAAAAAAAATATGCTGAAGACAAGCGCAGTTCACCGCTGGACATGCGCATCGAACAAAACCGAACTGTCGCAAAAAATCTCTGACACTGCCATTTGGGCGCCACATGAAACAGTTTGGGTTCACAGCAATCCGTTGGTTTTACCTACGTGAAACCAAAAACTGGACAGTTTTATTGTTCTTCATAGTCCTTTTTTTTGTGTAACAATCATGTATTCAAAACATTTTAAAATGCAACATGCTACTTTGAAGCGATCGATATGTTTTTATTTTCTTAATTTCTCTGCATAAGGTGTTATCAAAATATTTCACGAACTTTTACCTCCTCCTCCTTTTACCTTTTTTTCTTTAATCTTTTTCAAAAAGAGACTATACGGACTCCGGACCTATCAGTCGAATACCTTTAACGAAGTAATAAAATATACAAATATTTAAAAACAATGATTTATAAAAAATAATGGTTGAATGAGAACAACGCCTGCTGACATGTGTACACAAACCCTTTTCCCAACTAAGTTGGGGTCGGCTTCCAGTCAAACCGGATGTATCTGACCTCCACAACCTAGTTACTGGGTAATACGATACCCCTTCGCAAGACTGGTTGTCAGACTTTCGGGCTTAAAAATAATGATTGTATGAGTATCTAATTACCTACCTTTACCCAAACTGCACTTGCACTGAGTTCGTATCCTTATCTATAAACCTAATATAAATGCAGATAAATGAATAATTAATCACAAGTAACCCTATTCGCTATGTATTTACAGTTAATCGATTTCGTCCTGTATCAGTCATATTACACATAATATTAGCCTGTCATACTTACTGCTGCCCCACACCGTGTTATTATGGCGCGTATTAACTAACTAACAGTAATTCCACTCCGCTAAGGGTGCATGATACCTATTAAATAAACGAGAACCCATTTGTCAGATAACAAGCGGCGGTTGCAAAGAAAACAAAGAGATATCATAGCTTGTGTCACAGATAGTGTTACATACGCACACACATGGACATGCACGTAGGTACGAGTGCGCATATGTGTGTTATCAGGCTGCCAGCTCCCGAGCCCGCCTACGTAGCCGTATCTGACGGTATCAGCTGTATTAGCCAAGATAATACCTCGCATACCTGTATTCGTATACATACATGTTTTATTTTTGTACATAGCCACATATATCTACTAATAGTTAGTAGACATGAATGAACGCTACGTTGCAAGTGTACATAAAATTAGTTGGTAAATAATGAGCTGCTAAAATCGTATCGTGTTCAAAGTTCATCTGATTAGTTTGGCGATTAGTTTCTTCATAGGCTGTAAAACGAAAAGTAATCCTTTGTAAAGGTAGATGAACTATATTCAAAGGAAATGAGAATATTTATTGCTGTCTATTTCATTGACAGACTGACACGTTTCTTCACAGCAGTGTTCAGTTCGCTGGAAGTAAATCACCATCTTTTGTTATCTGTCAGTCACTTTTATAGCCGTAGGTACCTCTTTATCTTAAATATAGGTTAATACTTGCTGTAGTATTATCCTAGAGGTGAAGTTAAAGATAAGTAACATGTAATGAGATTATTACAGCTGCGTCCGTAAGTAAAACAAAAGAGGATCCTTTTTAGGTCGACAAATATAATGCGCTGCAAGCAGGAATAGTCCTTACGGTGGTCAGATATAGATTTTGGCGATAGTACCTACATCATATGCTAGGTAAAGTAGAGCCTAGATGACTTTCAATTCAACATCATCTACCTGCCCTTGTTCCATGTTACTTGGGGTCGGCGCAACACATTTCCAGATGACCCTACATTATGAATCTTTATTGTTTGACGATCAATTGCTTAGTATTGACAACGATGCTTTGATTTTAATGACTAAAATAGAATAACCATTAACTATATTAAAACTTAGCCCATAACATAATATAACAAAAATATAAAATACACTACCAAATCGCAGTCATTCTACAACTATAGAATTTTCTATAGAACAACCTAACAAAAACCCTGAAATTGCTTTTGTTAAACGAGAATTAACCGCATAGTCTATATTTATTAATAAGTCTGGGAATTCCCCAGGAGGGCCTCCTGAATAACCCTGGTAATAAGTTGCTCAAAATATGAATTACCTACAAAACAATGGTAGAGGAAACGTGTCGTAAATACAGCGTTAGGGATTTCAGCCACGTGAATATTACATAAATACAACAATGAATATTTTAAGTTAATAATAATATCTATTTAATAATACCACAATTTAGCAAGTAATACAAGGAAGGATGTTGTTTTGCTCATGCAGAAAAATATCATTGAATTATTTTAATTATTTAGTTAGCTACTACAAATGGAAATCCACGCAACATTTACCTACAACACATTAATATTTTCCATACCTATTGTATCATGCGCATTATTAATAATTCCCTCAAGTGGCGAGCTAGTAATTAAACTTACTTTATTAACAATAATATTCATTACTATAAGCCTACATTTTGATTAACAGTGATTTACATAATGAACTTGTTATGTTTATTACTCAGCCTTGGAATAGAGTCATCTTTATTATTATATTATATTAAAACAATTAATCCAGTTGTTATTTATATAATTAAATTTCATGACACACAGAAAAAAAAGTATATTTTACACAGACGCATTTTTAGGGTTCCGTACCTCGAAAGGAAAAAACGGAACCCCTATAGGATCACTTTGTTGTCCGTCCGTCTGTCTGTCAAGACCCTTTTTCTCAGGAACACGTGGAGGTCTCAAGCTGGAATTTATATCCAATACTCAGGTCTATTGACCCTTGGAGCTGTGAAAAATTCAAACTTGTAAGCCAAAGCAATCAAAAGATACAGCCGTTTATGCCGCAAATTTCCGCAAATGTTCGACACTCGCGAGGGAATCAAAACCTACAGGATACTTCCCGTGAACTCAGAATCTTGAAATTTGGTACGAAAATTTTTAGTTACATCATAAAATAAAAATATTTTTAATAATTTTAAATTTTACGGAACCCTCGGTGCGCGAGTCCGACTCGCACCTGGCCGGTTTTTTTAAATAGAAGCAATTTAGCCACTGGTTTTCAAAGCATTGTATAAGTCAACACTTCAGCCGTCTATTTTGTAAGAATCTCACCGTGAAAACTTGGTGAAGTGAGCTGTCATTCCACCACACATTGATAACGAATTTAATTTACATCTTCATCAATTATTATTATTTACTAATTTGCTAAGTATTAAGAAAACTAGAATACCTACCCTGTATTTCCGAAACATTACAGTACATAAAAATAGTTTAATGTGTAATTGCTCTTGACTTGCCGTCAACAATCGATATGTAATAGTAAACCAACTTTTTCCTTTTACCTGCAACACTGTAAAAAATGTTCCTTCACCCTATGTAATTCTTTTATTTAGTTTTATGATTACCTTGTATTTCTCATATTAAGTGAATTGTATTCTTTTTGAGAAATATAGGTCTTAAACCGTAAAAGTGCAAAAGAAGCCCGAAAGTCTGACAACCAGACTTACCAAGGGGTATCGTATTACCCAGTAACTGGGTTGTGGAGGTCAGATAGGCAGTCGCTCCATGTAAAATACTGGTATTCAGCTGCATCCGGTTAACCTGGAAGCCGACCCCAACATTGTTAGGAAAAGGCTCGGCAGATGATGATAATGATGACACACAAAAGTGCAATAATAACTGACTGCGGTCAAAATGTATGGAACAGTAATTTGTTTTTTAATAACCGACGAAAATTTTCAGCTTCTCATGGGTTGACATTTTTCGTCACTTCAGAATCATGTACTGAATCCAGGGTAAGAGGTTGCGCGTCGATGGCCCTGCCACCTTGTACGAGTATACTCTGACTACTGACTTCCTTTGCCATAAATATAAGTAAGATAATGGGGAACTAATTAGCGTACCTATAGCATGTAGGTGAATAGTGTGAACTCACAATACTGGTCATGTTATATTCGCGTTCTCACGAGCGTAAAAGAGGGTATCTTATTGCAATATGTAAACAATCAGAGGTTAGTTTCAGTGTTTAATTACGGTGATGCGATTGTAGTTAACGTCAGCATCACTTCTTTGTTATCATATCGATGCTACTCGACCCCACGCAGCCATGGGACATTTACTAGGCTGCCAAAACTTTTATACGCATGTATTTTCAAAGAGTGGTAAAAACCACTCTACTTGCCCATAGAGCATGTAACCTTTGATGTGTGTTGTCTTTGGTCCCTGGCCCTGACATCAAGCAATGGACAAAATTGTCAACATTTTATATGCTTGATTACGAGGCTTTTGACTATGTTGTATGTGAATTATTTATATATCTGTAATGTGCGTTTTGACGTGCAGAATAAAAAAAAATCTTTCTTTTTTATTTTCTTTCTTTTACTTACTTTCAGAAGTTTCCAAACCCACACAATCTACATATTATCGTCGCTCTAGATGTGACACCTCGTAAATACGAACCTGTCAATTTTCCAGGAGAGACAAAAAACTGTTTTGATCATTTTATGTATATTGCATGCTTTTGGTTATTTTATTGAATATTAAATAAAATACCGTCTATGTTTTCTTGTATGTACATTAAAAATCACCTTGGCATGCTTGGTGTCTATTAAACTTACAAGGTTCCACCTTACAAAGTGCGTCAAAGTCTTGTTATGAGATGTCAATAAAAGTCAGTTTTTAAGTGAAGTAAACCTCCTGTACATACGCAATTTTCCATCTTTCTGGTGATACCCTGTCACCAGAAAGATGGAAAATCATTGCAGTTACGAGGTATCACACACATGAGCGACGAATACAGGATATGTAGATTAGAAGCATCTTGGAAACCTAAAATAAATCACACTCTGTTCCTACATACCTATTTATGTGTTGCTATGGATACAATTAGCGAAAAACGTGGTACAAAATTAAATACAAAAGGAATCCGTACAATCTACTTTTCTCTTTTCTTTCATCCCCAAAACTTTTCACGGAACATGGTGTCGAGAACTCCTGTAAAATATTTACCTTTACATAATTCAAAAGTTCCAAAGTTATTATTAATTTATTTACTAAGTAAGGAAATACGGCGGGTTTTTGATAATTTACATCATGATAAAGCAGCTTCTTTTGATCGTAAATATGTATATTTCCTAGAATCTCACATAATTGAACTAAGATAGGCGTGGCCGTAAGGAAAAACTTAATACAGTACTTAAACTTACCTTGTAAATAATAAAATTGGTATTGTTATTTACCAATACTTACAGATAAATTGGTCTGAAATAACATAATATCCGCTTAGCGGTTCGACGAAATCCGGGAAAGATTTTCATTTATTACCATCATTAATTTATTGAACACACCTCCAAGATATAAACGGGAAATGTCATTCAGAAATCACCACACGAATTGTTATTATCGTGTAAATGAACGCCAGTTTTAATAATATTCACAAAAGTTAGCTAGGTACTCGTATAATTTACAGGAAAATCTGCATATTTCATAGTATTGTCACGAGACACTCCTGAATGGAGACAGCCAGAGATATTTGCTTAACAAAAAGCTGAACGACCACTTTTAATCACGGGCTATTTCTGGTTCAACTGAAACAATGAAAATCGTGAAACAATTTGCATTTAAATAATATTCATTACAAACATACATTGTTGCAAGGTAAACAATGATTATATTAAAGGGTGTTGTTTGTCAACACGGCCCTTGCAGTTGGATGTTTGTACTGTTACCTTCGTCTCGACCAATGTATACATCTGCGGCAAACAATGCCGGAACTATTATTTTACTTTCATTAATCGACGATGCACATAAAAGGTGATAGGCCATACGTGTAGAACACAGCGAGTCCACGTACCTACTCGTACCTCTTTATCTGTTTACTGTTAGTGGACATGTTTTTTAATCACTGTCATTAATCTACACGAGTTTTTACATTAAGTAATTTTTTGATACGAGTTATGACACGATAAAGTAACATACAAAGTACTCATCATCAATTAGTGGCGACAATTTATTTGTGGGCCAATCAGACTTAAGTTTCTTCATAAATATTATAGGCAGAAGTTTATTTTAATGAACCGGTATTTCCCGAGACGATTGCAAAGGATACAATAACATGGTAACCGATTCTGTAAATATCAATTGTTATTTATCAGAAATCCCGTGTGTCATTAATTTGACAGAACAGAATATTGGTTTTCCAAACGATAAAGCATAGTTCTAATAAGATTTGCTTAAAACATATAATAGTTGATGATAATTGTGGGTGGGCTTGACTCTGACAAGAGGAAGCAGCGAATTTAGCTGAAAGCAGGTGTCCGTAATTCAATATATCGTCCTATGTTTAGACTAGACATTGTCTTGAACTGTGCACAACTTGTATTGACACATGTGCTGTGAACCTCATCTTGTTATCCATGTCAACACCTACATAGGTTCATGTGGCAGAGCATTTTAAATCACTTATATTGAAAAAGAGCCGTATGCCTGATGCGATTTGCCATCGGCAAAAAAGTTGAGCTTCAATAGAAATCAGCCACCATTGACCCCTTTAGAGTGAATTTTCAAAAATCCTTCCTACTTTCGCCATAAAAGGAACTAGAGCAAAATATCATGCTTCTAGACTTAGCGGTTTAGGCTGTCTGTCACTGAATCAATGGATTATAGATTTTTATTCATTTAAAGATTTCAAATATGCAGGTTGATTATTTTATACAAATAACGTAGGCTGAATTTAGACGTAACTTTGTTTTGACTACACAGGTGTCGTGGGATATTCCACGGATATTCCCAGCATTGCATTATCCGCATTGACATTCATTTGTGGAATGATTTTAGTGATCATATACAATACTAGGTGGAGGAGAATAATCTTAAATGGGTATATTCGTTTAGCAAAATTATATAATCTTCTCTTAATCAGATAGTTAAGCAGAGATCTCCATAATTTCACCGTATGTAGTTGTAGGTTCGTATTACTTGTATGTACGTGTGTACTTTATGTTGCTCCCAACTCGATTTATTCGAAACGCACTTTGATCGATGTTGTTGACCGGCCGCCTCCATGTGACACTAGTCCTCTCTAAAAATACGACTAACCTCTTTTGCATGAATATTTTAACATCGACCTCTCGATGTTTCTCCATGTTCAGGTACAAGTTACGAAAGGTAACTTTTCAAGTATCTTTCTTAAATTGCGTGGGTACTCGTTCAAGAAAATCTTACACGTGGAAAACGGTTTCGTGTTTAAATATATATTTCGTGGCGTTGCTAACTGGGCAAGCAAGTATACACAAAGTTAATTCAATACTTGCCGCATTATCTGTTACATTTTTCTATGTCGATTGACACACTATGAACATCACTGTTATTCTTCAGTGATAAAATTGAGAATAAGAGTGATTAGCATTAAGTAACTGGTTACATTCACAGCTCGGTCTAATCAATGGGTCGGCAGCGCCTGCGCAGCGGTTACGTCACAGCTTTCGCGGCTACACTGTAGTAAGGTGTTGCGAAATACGCCACTTATGCAAGAAGTACGATACGCAAATACGCCAACTGAGCGAATGTTGCATGCTCCGTGTTAATATGTTACTGCATTGCAGCTGTGCACTCATGCTAGTTACCTATCGGACGAAGAATTGTACGAGCACTGATTTGTTTCATGGTCTTATCAATTGTTGTAGAAAGATGTCCCAGAGAGCGTTATTAAACACAGGATAAATATTATTATCTAAATAGAATTTAAAGAGGTAGATAGTAGTATAGTAGGGCATAACACCTAACTAATATAAATGAAACACCAAATTATGAGCAAAATCACACAGAAAATGCAAACGGATAAGGTCTTATAAATACGAAATCCCGCAAGATTTATCGCTCAGTTTTTGACGGAGTAGAAGCACTAAAATATTCAAGTGTAATATCACCATTTTATACATTGACAGCTTCAATATCTTTTGAACGCGGCCTTCACGATTTTAGAGGCTTTCATAATCGTACCAGGTTTTGCAATATCCTTTGCGATCAAAATTCT
Source organism: Apamea crenata (assembly GCA_949629185.1). NCBI lineage: Eukaryota > Metazoa > Arthropoda > Insecta > Lepidoptera > Noctuidae > Apamea > Apamea crenata. Next base: position 6,674,212 of record OX451368.1, on the reverse strand, counting down.
CAATTACATTTTATGAATAAACCGTAGCGTGTAGTTGTCGGAGATTTCTATTAAAATTCGAGTACAAGTACCTAAAGAATTATTTTTTGTCTTGTATTTACATAGATTACTTGAAAAACTAACAATGAATTTAAAGATTTTGCATGCAAACTTTTTACAATCACAAGAATTTTTACATGTTACTGGCGCCGATTCCCTTGTTCACAAACTAAACTAAATTTAAGTTACTGAACTTAAATTTAGTTTCTATTTCATTAAGAAAAGGACAGAAGATAAATATTAGTTTAGTCCTGTCAAATTAAGATACTCCATGGACAGTTTAGACGTGATAAAAAAATTGGCTACTAAAAATACGTCAATTTACGTCAGGCGCTGACTAATTTGACAGGACTAAACTAATATTTATCTTCTGTCCTTTTCTTAATGAAATAGAAAAAGATGCACTGAACTAAAATTTAGTTTAGTTTGTGAACTAGGGAATCGGCGAATATTTATCATGTCGAAAAATACTTGGCTTATGTTACTTCGTTGGTTACTGTTGATTGTTGTAGGTTAACTAATAGGTAGGTTGTGTTTCCAATGTTTCCGTGTTTATAGGTATTATTATAAGAGACTCTTTCACTAACTAGGTACCTAGATAGTTTTATCTTCGTGTCCATCTTAAAACACGCTTATATAAAGTTGTTTTCCGATATAAAGATATGCAATCTAAATCTTCTTGCACATAAATGACAACTTTACGAAAACATACTGATAGAGCATCAGTACAAAATGTATTTAAAATACATATAGTTAAGCATCACTTTTTGTCCATAGTATCATTATTCTGCATGATAATCCCATTAAACACGATGGAAGATTACCATCTAATGGTAAACAAGTTTTACTTTAAACATAAACAGTAGGTATCTAAACAAGAAAGGAGATACCCCATCGGTTCTCATTTATAGAAAGATAGTAACTGTAATGAACAGTATATTAGACAAGACACATGCAATCATGTGTATCCATATTATGCAAGGTAAATGAGATTCTAATGATACGTTACGACACCACCGTAATGGATTCAACTCCGACCTTAGAAAGGCACTTTGCATAATAAGTTGACTTCAAGTAAAAAACCGCAGTGTCCGTGATTTAACACTTGTCTTATCTGAGATTTGAATATCACTCACGTTTTTCATGCACTGGTGCATATATATCGTTCATTATTATCGAACATTGCATTAATCTCAAAAGCTGATATAAAGATTATCTTTTTGGGTGTTCTATCTGGTCTTCTTCATCTTCTCCAATCGTATCTTACTTGCGATAATACCATATACATAGTTCCAAGTCAGAACCAATTTGCTTCGGGATCAAATTCCGGTCAAGTAAGGTGATACAAGTTAGCAACAGTCTCTGATATAACTTCTAGGAATAGCAGACTGAGGCAAATCGTTGCTGGCTGCAGCTTCCACGAACCATGACACAGACTACTTAACATTGTTAACTGTATTGGATTTTCCGAATTTTAATTCATTCGTTTTCAGAAGATCTGTCTCCTTATCTGGATTTGGAGTCCAATAAAGTTAGAGAACGGATCTTTTCAAAGTTTCACTTGATTGTTCTTCCTTTTAAAATTTGGGTTGGCTTCTTAAACATAGGTAATCATAATATCTGCCAGCAATTCCTTAATTGTGTGGGTGACTCTGAAAAGAAAACTTAGACTGTGGAGTATCATAAAGGTTTTTCATTTCCATTTCGAGTTTCTCGCCCTAATACCTATCTTTATTTTCTTTTAGGACCATAAACTTTAATATATAATTTATCGTCTGAGAAAAAACGTGAACTTACCATTATTATCGATATCGATTATGACTGCATTATTTATCACTGTTATCAATGATGGTTCTGATAACCATAGTGTAAACCGCGATATATGTACATTTATCGATTTTTGTGCAGATATAAATAGTATTCTCGTTTTGCGTGCGTGAGAATGTGTGATACGGAGCTACATCCTATTAGCCGTGAGTTGAAAATGCCACGACTTATACATTTTTTACTTGTTGCTTATTTGAATATTGCTTTTGCTTTTGGGTATTTGCTCCTTTTCATGTGAAAATTCACTTTTATCCATTATCAATTTCCAAAAAACATAAATAAGTATTATATTTTTATCTCTCATTTTCTGTCATCATAACATTATCGTTTCCATGAATCAGCCTATAAGTTCGCTATAATTGAGCAAATAACTGAATGTAATGATATTTACTGTATATTGCAGAACCATGCGAATGATCAATTAATTCTCAGAACGTGTGAGTTTAAATCGGCTTTTCTCGTGTTGAACGTAGCAGCCACTCAGTGTGTGTATATAGCTATATAATGTAGTTATGTAGTAGAGGCTGTGTTCACGGTTAGTTAGGCGCGCACGGTGGCACGGCGGTGCGGCGCGATGTGGCCGGTGCGATAGGCAGCGGCCTTGCGGGGCCGCGGCGCGAGTGGTGCCGCCACCTCGCACGTGTACGTGTGAGTGACGTCATCCGCACGCACCGCAACACACGTCGTTCAAGTTCAATGTTGCCTATTAATTTTACCGTGCCTTACCACCAACTAGCACTAGTAATAATCGTCAAATGTAACAGAGCGCTCGACAAGGACGTCTACTACACTGTACCTATTGATAAACCCTCTAACTAGGCGTTTAGAAAGGTGAAAACTGAACTCGCCGCACGCATATTTAGTACGCTGTGAATCGTTCGTTTCCTGAGCTGGCTTTCGTCGTGTTGACACAACATATTCACGCTCTCGAATCCCAGTATTGGCGATTCTGGCTAACGTTTTGAAAACAGCGAGTCGCATCTTCCTCGGTCCATTGACTGAGGGTTCTTCCTCGAAGAACGCGTGCGCATGTGTCAACAAGCGCATAGCGGCGGCCGCGGGTGGTGTTTTGTGGCGTGTGCCTCTATTGTGACGTCAGCTCACATCCGCATGCGTCGCTCTCACTTCCAAATATTTATTATTTACTCTTCCAATTGACGACGAACCTTGTTTCTATGTCGACCTCGGTCACGACGACATTTCTGTTGATAATTTGAATTAAAAACTTTTTGTTGGCTAATTGATTCTATTCGTAGCACCCGTAAAAAGTGATAAAAGTAGTATTTCTTGTTTGCTGGGTGATTCTTCATCCGTGTTACTTGTCAATGTTATCGCTAGTTAATCGTTTTACAAGTACCATCGCAACTAAAGCGTTTGTTTTTTTTTGTCAGCAAGGTGCGATTATACGCAATTAGTCAGAACACGAACCGATATCTTGCTCAAAACAGACTTGTTCTAGTGCAGAGTGTGGTCTGGTTGCTTTTTTGTGATTCTTAATATTATCTGTGTGTGAATAAATCGGCGAGTGTGTACGTGACCGACGGTATCAGCAAAAGTTATCGGCGAAATATTTAATTACAAAATATCTACAAACCGCACTCGGTCAAGTGGAAATCTAGAGCATCATGGATGTTCCGTTTATAAAAGAACTGTGTAACATTACTGATAGAAACTTTGTCATCAACATTTTGATGTTGATGTCAAAGTTTCTTTCAGCGAAGCAAACTAAAAGGAAAAAAAGTATTAATTTCTACCAAGGCAATACTGTGACTGCGATATAGGCAGACAGGTTATTACAAAAAGACCTAGAGAATAGATTAAAATGAACAATGCTACTATTTATCATGATGGTATTCGCAGAACTTGAAATACTTATAAATGCGATGACTACTCAAGTAGAGCAGCGTTCATTCTCGGAAGAGTTTAAAGTTCGCAACACTGCAGTACCTAGGACATCGATATAACGATAAAAACAAATGCTCAATTAAAAATATTCGTCGTCGTTAAGAGCGTTTATAACTTACGGCTTACATACAAACTTTCAAGTCCTTGTTTTCCGAAATGAATGAACAGATTTTAATGAAACTTCCTACGCATAAGCAGGATATATAGGTCTAAAAAGTTAATTGAGAACATTTTCGAAAAATAGTGTTACAGCTAAATTCGACCGATTTTAAATTTTCCATAGAAACAGAGATTTCCAATTATGTATTTTTTTTTATATAAGACATTTCAAAAATGTTCGTTACTAACTTTGTAGACCTATGTATCATGCTTATGCCTATGAAGTTTCATTAAAATCGGTTCAATGCATTTCGAAAAACAAGGACTTGAAAGTTTGTATGAAATGCCGTATGTTGTAAACGCTCTTAAAGAACCCTGGTGGGTCAAATTATCTTACAACGGGTCACTTGATAGTACTTGCCCAGTCGGCAACAACAGCTGGTATAGGAATTATCTTATCTGACCCAATGCCGGTTAAACAAACATTCAAGTTATATTAAGCGCTGTGGCCGAATTCACTCGAATTAACCCGGGAAGTGTACATACATGCCACTGATAACAAGGTAATATTCAGTAAGTATACACTGTTTGTTTTTCAATCAACTGTAAGTACCTTGATACTGTAAATGGGAAGATATCGGAACATCAATTCAGGAGTTTATTACTGATATAGCGTTTAAGGGGCAAGGACCTCCTAAGTTCGGAATTTTCCAGAATATACGATCAGTAAAACATTTTGTGTTTACATTTTTGTGGTGACATAATCTTGTTTTTGTATTGTGTTGCAAACATAAGTCCGTACACGTGTCTCCACAAGATCTATTTTAATAAAGCCAAACTTATAAACATTGATAAGCGTATTTGTTTTCTCTTAAGATAAATTGGTAACGGTTGAAAAACAGAGTGATTTGTTACATCACTATAACACGTTTAAATATTATTATGTACACTTTGTTTAAAAATACATGTAAGAACATGTTTTTCTTTTAAACACGGAATCAATCAAATGTAACTTTCATTTAACCTTGGCTCGTCTTTGAGCTGAATTATTGAAAGCTCAAACCGATATGTTTCTGATATGCGCGTGACCTCGTAGGCACTAAAACAACTACTACTTGTTTCAAAGAAAGCATTCTAGGAAGCATTGTAGTTTTAATTTTGCTGTCGATAAATAATAAATATTGGATGGCAATTTAAAATACTCTTTAAGTCTTTAATAATAATAATGAAGACTACATAAGACCACGAACAGGTCTCACGGAGAGCCTTCAAGCGAAACCTAATCGATATTAAGTTCATAGAAACCTTCTCGAAATTTCTCCGACGTAAAGGTATAGAGTTGGACGAAAGAAGTTGAAAGTCCATTTGAAACACGTGTTTAGCAGGTTGGCTATTCCGTTTATGTCAACAATCCTTGTTACCAAGTCAACCTCATTCAACCACTGCATTTTGCAAGCATAATCAAAACCACAAAATGCATAATAGCACAATAATAAACTATTACGTAATGCGGTATCCGATGAATAAACTTACTCATAAGTTCCGTTTGCTAATCACAAATGGCAACTATGTTTGGTGCGTATACCAAGACTTTTATGGCAACAAGGCCATTACAATTGAATTTGGCATTTGATAATCACGTCGGATCCTATCGCCGCGGGTGTCGTTCTGTCGGCCGATCAATGGTAGTGGCGCGGCCGCAGTCACCGCTGCTTAGCATACAATCGATGGTAATTCCTCCTGGCAGGTTAGTCACGCGGCCACTAAGATCTGCTCTTTATATTCAAGGGACGACGGCGTTAGCCTACGCGTGTAACAATCACGAATGGAATCTAAATAGAGAAGCAATAACTGTTCACACGAGGTCAGCATCGATATGTTTGCAAATATATTGCAAAATAGGACACGCAAACAGTTTATAAGGCGATTCATTTATCAACTTCTTTCTATACTTAGTTCCAACCCAGCACGATAGCAAGTCATAAGTAAATATCATGCATATATTTTAGGTGTTAAATATACTTGATTATGCATGTAGCAAACATAAAACAAAGCTTTTAATTAACACAACAATCTGCGTGATAGATAACTGTGTGACCTTTGGAGAATTAACAATAATTGTTATTATCAAGGCAGTGTTTGCAGACACTACTAATATATCAGACTCTTAGATACAGGCATGTGCTGCAATTGTTTATTTATGTGTGAGGAATGAACGGACAGCTCCGCGCGCCCCCTTGCTGGCGCGTCCCCTGGCCGGCTGCCGGCCGCCAGCGCGTAGGGGAAAGCACTTGGCACTTTGGCACAAACACTGTCTATTGAGCATTGACGCGACGCTTTGATTGATGTCCGCTATTCTCGGATAAGCGTGCTTATTATCCGAAAGTGTTTGGCAGCCGGACACGATATTTGCGACATTGTGAGAGGAAATAACGCTGGTAAATTAACGATAGCAATATAGATAGAGTTTGCTGTATTTTGTCCCTATTTTGCTGACTGAAGAAAAAAAAAAAGTTGGCTCTCATGTTTTCACTGATATTTTATAACTTAAAGTCCGATTTACATTGTTCTAATATCTTATTCCAGCGCTGGAATCAAGTGTCACTAGATTAGACCAATGTAAACTTTTTCAAACCAGTCCAACTGTCCAGCATACAGCGCTAATTTAATTGAAATAGAGAACCGCTAATTAGCCGAATCCTGCATCACTGGATTGTTGAGCTGGATCAATGCACTGGATTGCCTTCAATACGCTTCTTATCTTAACTCTTCACAATTTTCTTCGCCAAGAGTGCCAAAACAGAAAACAAAAGAAATTCCTGAGTTCACTCAGTACGGAAAAATTGTGACGATGCTGGTAGTAGTGGTCTGAGTAATTCATTTAATCTGCCATCATATATTCTCTGATAGTTCTTTTGTAACTTTACCTAAATAATCATTGGCACATTAGGTACCTATTTACCTATTATTTCGTTCAATATATAGTTTCCTTTTTACATTATTAGTTGGTTACCATTTAGTTATCGTGTACCCACATATCTATATCTGTAAATACTCATTTATATCATACAAGAGGAAAACGTTTGTTTGTTAGGTATTAATTTAACCGTTTATACCCAAACATAGTTTAATCGGTTAATTTCCTTTTAAAAATGGCCCCAATTAACCTATAGCTATAGGGATATTATTTGGCGATAAACACCATATAATTCCTGTGTTGGCCATGAATTCGTAATCTAAACAGCGCAGCGTTGGGCGACAAAAAGGCAAAATTACAAGAAAATGTAATAAATGATAAATTGATAATATTATAAAACTTTTTATGAATATCCGGATCTATTTCTTTCCAATAGAATCAGTTTCAGTCATTCACTAAAATTGTGATACTTATCTAATATTCGATATTATGTAATATTCAATGGGAAATCTGATAAATCAATCGTAACCGTTAACAATATCTATTTATAAATTGTTTGAGTAATGAAACAAATTTTACGTTAGAAATGAAATAGTGGTGACCTTCTTCTTCTACGTGTCACAAGCACGACTGTATTTTACATCTTGTCTTCCCAAGACTTTGCCTCTTCCGAGGCTTTATCATTGGTAGCACAGAGGTCACTTTGACTGCATGTTTTGGGACACAGAGGGCAGGATAGGAGGTGGAGCATGGTTTGTGACATAGCTCCACAATCACACCCTACTGGTAATTTAATTAGAAATAGAGGTGATTAGAGTTACCTATAACAAACTTGCCAACAGAGCTCTACTTAGTTAATTTGAAGTCTATTTTTATTTAAGTCTAAAATAACACGTATTTCTCGGGAAGCCGTAGTTACCGAGTGTATCATGTCCTGTCCACGTGGTATAGTGATTGCGGATCTGAGGACGTGAGTAGTGTAGCGGCTTGCTACTGTATCCGCCATCAACAACACCTATAAACGTTCCATCAAACTGAACGAGGAGACGGGAGAGCGCCGATTACGTCACTCTCACCCCGATGATTGATTATACCAGATTTTAACACCGAATAACTCGTGAAATGAATCAACTCTATTTTAATCGAACAGCATTTCGTGGCCTTCACATTGCCCCCTAAGGATTCTATTCCATTTTAATCTACGACTGGCGGTTCCGACTAACACCCGACTGTGTGGACGACGTTTACCATTTCTTTGCTTCAAAATCGTTGAATACCAGATAAGATAATGTTCGTTCGATCATGAAACGCCTGACTGGAAATGTTGTATAATTAGATATCAACATTTCACTATTTACGAAACCAAATGTTTTTAAGTTAGGTACATAAATTAATTAATCATCGTTTCCTACATATATTCTGTAAAGTTGGCTGGAGAAATATTTTCATAAAGAATCAATATTACGCTTTTGTTTAATTGCTCATTACTCAAATATTGAATCGACAGGGGGGAGCGCGCCAGCCACGTCGCCGACTCCGATTCAGAAATTCATTTTCTGACAGAGCTCATTGTATTTATCAAGATATTAATCAGTAGACAAATGTACTTATCTACTTACTAAAATTTCCTTTGTGTGAGAATCCAACAAGCTTGCTTGCCTAAAGAAGTGATTATTTTTATTTTGTTTCTCATTTCACACGTCAATGTCCGCCGCTAAAGTGGCTCTACAAGTATTTTTACTTTTGTCGTAACATGTAAAAGCTATTTTGAGTGGCCGTGTCGGTAGGCTGTGACCCGTACAAGATTTTCACGGTTCAGCCGCTTCATTTTCACCGTTATAAAGGATCAATGGACATTTTTAGTCCAGGTAGGTAGCGCCAACCGTCGGTGAAAATGACCATCTGCTAACGCTCTGATGCTTAGGTCCAGTGCCAGAAATAGTCACTTTATTAAGATTCATATTTTTAATTCAAATTGATTAACTCCATATTAAGTAAGTCCTGCCATAACGGTTTAACTAACAGTCGTTTTTATCGCGAGATGATGCAACTCAAGAATCATTTAAAACTCTAAGAGCTAGGTATGCGCCGGTTACCAAAGTTCTTTTTCAAATATCTAAAGCCAATTCTGCGGTTGAAAACTGAGCTAGTTAAAAAGATCCGATATAAATGGCTCAGGGAAGAGGGATTAAAATTAGAAGTGACCCGGATTTCAAAAGGCTATCCCGTGTATCTAACTAATGCAGCTTAAAATAAAGTCCATTTAGCGACGAGCGCGCGTGGGCGGAGCTGACAACCGTCTAACGTCCGCACATTTTCAACTACCTATGTGTCGGTTTTCCCACAAATTCTTCGAACACAGATTCCACGAATGCCCAATTTCAGGTATCTAATTATTACAATTAACTACTGTGACGTTAGAAGTCTGCTGAATCAGTAACCTGGCTATTGATTTCGAATATTTGTTTTGCCTTGGCACTGTAAACATAGTTATCTATCTCCAAAGAGGATAAATATTTACTTGTACCTAGTTGTAAGAAATAAAGGTCAAAGAATTTGTTCTGAAATAATTTTAAAATGCAGATTTTAGTTTACAAACAGTGTAGGTTTAATCCTTGACATTAACGCTTTAGTTAAAGTTCATTATTTTTTTTCTTTTGTAATACAAAGAAATGAGTTTAAATATTTTGATGGAAGGTTATGCGTGGTTATTAATATGGACGGGGATTTATAAATGATGATTTTACATTTCATGCTACAAAGCTGTAATTTCTAAAATGGCGACCATAACGCTTTTAATTCTTCTCCCTGTGCAAGAGAAATCGAGGGTCAAAGTACACCTATCCAAAAAATGTTCAATCTACACACGGCTAGACAAGCGTTGGCGACCTAACTTACCAAGTATATGACAGATTTATAAATATGTATGTTGCGGTTCGATGTGTAATTTAACTAAAATTCACATCAATAAAGTTTGAGCGTCCATTTGTTATCAATAAAGTGGCGAGGTCCACAACGAAAATAAATTCAAAATTTTAAGAGTAAATCATTCAGAAACGGTTAATGGACCATAAGTGTGCACTGACACTGACTAAGGCATTATTTGAATATCAGCCATGCACACATCACATGATACAATCATACATAAGCTCGTATTTTTACATCCTACTTATAGTGAGTAGGTATTTTTGATTACACAGTTGTAGCTACTTGTTATGTTTATAACGTAATTAATGAAATCCATTGAAGAGCTCTGTAGTGTCACAATATCAATGAGCCAGAAGCGTAAGATTTTTTTTACAAATACATAGTTCGGCAGCGGTTGTTGAACTCGCTAATTAATGCTAATGCAGCAGCAATTCCATTCGATATTTACGCGGAACAGTTTCTTTGAATTTCAAATGTTCCATCAATAATTTCTCCCCCGGCTTCTTTCTTTCTAAAGAGTTAGACTCATCACCAATAGACAACACCCACAATTCTCCCGGGAACATTTTTTATTAGCTCGCAAGCAAAACCTTTTCTGAAAGTACCTAAAAATACATTACAAGTTGTTGAATGGACAACATTATAAGCTTTAGATCAACATCTCTCCTATGGCGACTACATAGAAGATAATTGAAACTGCCTTTACAAATACAAATTAATCAGCGCTAGTTTTTCATACAATTCGCTCGGCATATTGATGGCGCCTGTGCGCACAGGTGGCGCACACATTAACACCACTTTGTCGGTGTGTTGCCGCGTGGGCGACGGTGGTCGCAACTTAACAATAATGGACACTCACAGGGTTGCCAGTGGTTAACATTCTTCAACTTCCGTCTCTATCACTTTGAGGAAAATATTTGCAAATGTTATCGTCATCGTTTGTCCTCAAATAACATCCCCAGTCGCATCATGCCATGCAACCATGCTGATTAAATAATTGTGACATGAGCTAGAATAGATTCAATGCTAAAATCGTATTTTTGAACGTTACTTCCATCGCATAATAAACAATATTTACGTTTACACCGGAGTTATCTGGCAACCCTGACGTGTATGTAAATAGAAGTCTGTCGGTGTAACGTCGCGAGTCGCGAGTGTAGGCGGGGTTGTTTGCCTCGGCTCTCATATTGCGTGATACACTCAATAAAACTGTTGTTGGACTCCAAATTGGTCGTTTAAACGAATACACCGCCTCCTTGTAGGTTCGACGCAAACCGTGGCCATCAGAACCGGCAATTACGCGGGATAATTTAGTTCACCACCTTGTCATTATTAAAACTAGTGAGCTCAAACACCACAGGTTTTTATTCACTTGTGATTGCCTTTTATATCGCTAAATGGCTTCTAGTTCTTTACGAACAATCGTGAATATATACGATTACATAAAGTGTATTTTGTTCTGCAGTTAATACTTACACGAAGTTATACCTATCTATCTTTTGCTTTTTAAATTAATAATACATTGACCTGCAGTTTTTGCCTCAATTTTGTTATAACCACAAGTACATACACGTGCGGTACCTACTGCAAATGAAACTCGAAATAACTGTCCTTAACACCCCGGAGCCGGTTTCTCGATACGAATCAAAATGCGAGTTAATATTATAATTAGCAATACTGCAATGCAATTAACACGTCAGTTGCCTTTTTACCGCAAACAAGTAAGCTAAGTAATATTGTGGAAACTCGGTTTTACGTAACAGGCGTCGCGTGACTAGCGCGGTTCATTCAGCCTCGCCAGTCGCAACATAACCTCAACACCATGTACACTTTTATAAATGGTTCCTCTTTATCGCCACACAAACTCAATATCACACCCCTCTGATTAATATGAAAGCTGGTGTAAAGAACTTTTCGAAAGAATGCAGTTAACACTTCATGAAAGCGGCAATGATTTTGGATCTTTCACTTAATTTTATTCAGGAATTTGACATTGCGTCGGAAACGCAGTTGTAACTTCATTGCCACCGCGGAATTCCGTGTGATAATTTTAACACATGCATTTTAGATATTTTCATAATTTTCCAGACATGTTTGAGATCTCTGGCATAGGGGCGATGCTCATCTCATAAACATAAAAAGGAACAGGGGCGCGTGCAAAAATATACTTTGTTTGTCAGTAATAAAATCTTCTTTCTGACTAAGTACTCACTTTTTATATCACTTTGCACATGCAAATGTGGTGGTGAATGATCTGAGTTAATGTGTTTTTCTTGAGTTAAACATAAACGTTGAAATGTAAATATTTAAGCCTTTGCCCGCTAAACTACTACGTTGTAAAAGAAATACTGATGCCCGTACAAAAAGCATTTTCTGAGCACAAATCTAACGCCCGGTGCAACTTAAAGATCACAGTGTACAAAATAAAATAACCATTTTTTGTCGATGTAATAGCCACTTTATTTCATGGACAAGATAGATACGGTTTAAGCCGTGAAATCATTGAAAGATCTTTTGAAATTTGACTCAAAACTCGACTAGCAACTGGTCTGACTTAATTTCGGTATATTTCATTTACAATAGCCACATTGACGTCAATCATGTATGTTGTGTTTGACTAAACTAATGGATGCTAATACTGTACATAATTCTCAATACGTTACGTAAAGCAGTGACTGATAAAGATGTTACCTATTACTTCAGCTAAAGGGGATTGTAAACGTCGATTCACGTTTTTGTTTGTCAATAGGACGCACATGTACAGAGCATGCAATTGCACCACAATTGATGTTATCATAGGAAATATTAATTGGACAGATAAGATTAATGAAATGTATCTACCTACGACCAAGTTCTGAAGACACTTATGATGACAGTACAAAACTGTCGCAGAATTATAACATATTTAACACAGAATTATAATCATTAGAATCAGTAATACAACTTTTTAAGTTAGCATAATCCTAAAATGTCAACATTTAATGAAATAGTAAATAGTCATTCAGTAGGATTACTTGATCTTAGAGAGTTGTGTTGATGACTTTAATGATTATAATTCTGTAAATACATATTTGTTACGGCCGCGAATCATATTTAAATCAACGTACAACTTACTACTGACCAGCAAATTGCAAAAAACGTAAGAAAATTTGAATTTCGCGGGCTACCTTGGAGCATCCACCTTAAAGCAATGCACAAGCATCTTTATACATACTAACCCAATCGTTTTTCAACGATTGAAAATACTAACCATCAGAAGGCAATTGCTATTGTAGAAACTTATAAGATACCAAAATAATATAGTACTATTTGTGCAAGATAGAGCAGAACGAAAATTGATAGATACAAGGACAAGTGACGAGTAGTTAATTTTTAAAAGAAAGAAGATTTTTCTTTTTCTTTCTGGATAGTATCAGAATGATAGGGGAATAATAGTCTTCACCGGAGTAATGCGTGAACATCACATCTCAGATATAAAGGAAAGGACCGATATCCTGAGTAGAACTGGATAATTACGAATCACAATTGCTGTTCTGATAAAGGCAATTCAACAATGGTTCACAACAATACGTGGACTCTATATAATTAACTGTTTATTCTTGAGTTCACACTGCGCCAAGTACTGCTTATCGTACCTACATATGTACGTAATTACCGATTACATGTAACGTTTGCATGTCGACTCGCTAGATTGGTTAGGGTTCGGTTCTTTTCTATTCAAGGGTAATAGGGTTACCTAAGAGTTGTAGACTGTTAAAGTAAACTCCGTAGCTAATGGATAAGCTCTATTTTTTTAAGAGAAACATGGCAGTTGGTTTTGGTTTAATATTTACAGATTCGAATTATGATGAAAAGAAATACTCACTTTAATCTTCAAGATAATTAAATTGGTTCTAATAAATATTTTATTTACGTTCTTCCAAACTTGAGATTATCTCGACTGTTGCTATGGATTTAATGACGAATAAATCCCAGATACTTAGGCCAGAGACGTTACGTAATCAAAACACGCGTCTGGCATTAGTGGCAGCCCTAGATATAATGTCTGCGACAGCTGGCCGGAACAGGTGGGCTTCATATCATATTATAGCATTCCCGCCGATTGGACACTGCTCCTGTACAATTAATTTAATAACTAATGCAAATATGCCTGCTGTGACACAATATAATCATGAAACAGATATAGCTGTACCTACAGCTAATATTAATGTGAATGATACGCTCCACCGCGCCAGGTTTTAGGTTTTCTATATTTTCATTTTCATGTACAGTAGTTTCAGTATATTTTCTTCCTTCCTTTATTTTAGATAAAGAAAGTGATTCTATTATAATGATCTTACTATCAATGATTGCTGAGTTATATACCAATATTATTGTTCAATGAACAGCCTGTAGATGTTGTTACCTAATCAGTTCTATTATTAATCGGGAGTTACCACAGCATCCATCCAGTTCTTATTAAAAACAACACAACTCTGTTGACTTTTCTAAACATTTCGATTCAGGATCTTCTAAAGTTTTGATAAAACTTACTTGGCACAAACAGATGTTTGATAAACATCCCAGCAAGTCGAATCAAGCGTAAAGTCAAAATAATCCGACCATTTGTAAGTTTCAGCGGGGCGGCGTGCGTGACGGTGGGTGAAGGGGAAAGGGGGGTGTTAGGGGGGTGAGGGGGTCGCCGCTAGGGAGGGGGAGGGGGTGTGCGAGGGGGGTATGGCGGCCGCTGTAAGACGCGGCGTGAATGGCGGCGGCAAGGTCAGGGGCGTCGGAAGTGGGTTACGGGCGGCGCCCTATCGACCGCCCGCCGCCCGCCCTGCCAGCAGCCACCCGCCACGCCGCCTAATAACACCATAGTGTTATTATGCTACTTTATAAACGATACTCTCTACTCTCGTAACTTTCCGCGTATTTATAAATGGTCGTAAAAATCGCAGTGGTGTGCTACTGTTTCTATTTTGTTTTGACGTTGTAGATGTGGCTCTATTACCTCACAACTCGATTAACCCCTTTCTATATTTTAAACATCCATTCTAAAAACACATTATTTACATTCAAGAATGGATAAAACTCAATCGTAGACCAATGCCGCTGTGACATGCTTGTCATACAAACAAAAGTCTTAAATGAGGTGTAATCGCGCTCTATTTGCGACTGTTCAAACAAAAAAACAAATAAGCGGTTGTCAAATATTTTAACAAATAATAATTAGCTGAGCGTTACGGCGGCCATGTTGTGCGCGTGATGTAAGCGCTTCCGCCGAGAATCGTTCGCGAATTTGGCTCGCCATTCATACGAGGTTTTTTACCGCGCGGCCGCCGAACTCGCGGCCTTGCTGCCTGCGCCTACGCCGATACGATCACAACCGACAGACAGCGCGCCACAAACTCACACAATTAGAACGTTCTTAATATTTATTTATACTAGCATTCCATTAAATCCCAATGATGAAATCTATTTTATGTAATTTGGACTCTGGAACTATTTAAAGGTCGGTTAAACGTACGTACTGTTTGATTAATCACCGTTCACTCGCGCATTTAAATTATAGGTGAGAAACAAATCTCGAGTTTTTTTTTTTAAGTGATTTAATGAGTTATATCATTGACAACGTGACCTTAAATATTGTGTGCTTAGCATCAAACAACATCGTGATCAATTATGTAACTAGGTAGCTGCTTATCATTGGTGTACCGGCCAATCTAGTTCTCAGTAGCAACTTTCCGTTAAAAACAAGAATAAGAATAGAACCTAGTCTGTTGTCAGCATCGAGAGTTAGGTTGCGATGCGGCGCATCGTGCCGAGTTGCCGACACTCAACCGTGGCTGAGAGCTAGCTAATTGACTTGAATTTTTAAAGCCTTAGTCATGACACTCCATCTCTCATTGTTTTTGTGAGTCACAGTTGCAAACAATGTATGCGATCTTGTTTCCTCGTTCGCGAAATTTAACTTTAAACACAAACGTTATTTCTGTGTGTGAGTAAAAAACTTCACGCTTTTGACTATTACGTAACGAAATTAACTACATATGTTTGTGATTTTGCACACATTACATGCGTTGTGTTGTTGACGAATCAGCCGGGAATGCGATACGAAGCTAAGCCTTAATATATTCATATTGTTTCTTGATTTTCCATGAAACCAGATAAGGAAAAATGAAGTAGCTTGGGACGATACCTATCTCTGAGATGTTTCCTCAAGATACGTTTAGTTATGTCATTGCTGTATTTTACAAAATGAGCAAGATTTTCCCTGAGGCATGACTAGCTTTTCTTCAGGCAGTCTGAAACAGTTTTACACGGCCAACAAGGTCACGAAAGGTTCGTGACTAAGTCTAGAAAGCCTAAGCTTGTGTAATGTTTCGATACCTATCGAGTTTCACATCTTTTCACGGCTTTTATCGAGAATTATGTAACGTTACCGAGATTGCAGCTGAAAATAGTTTCGTGGTGTGTAACTGTGATTTAATTATGAAAAAGTTTTTTGTTTGCAGTGGCACCAAAATACTGGAGGCCTATAACTGGAGAAATAAAATCACTTAATTTTAACTTTTTTCTAAAGTAAAGTGTGCGTGACAGCACGTACCGTCGAGTTATCCGATAACAAGTTTTTGTCCACCACATAATGTAGAGGTTGAGCGCTAGTCATCCCCTACAGTGAGCGGTGTGCTAACTGGAAAAGAGCTTATTGTTTGCGCAGGTGCATCGGCGTATTCTTTGTTCTTCAAATTATCGCCTGCAGCACTCACTAACACGCACAGGAATGCTGACGACGTCTCAACTTATTTTCTTCCAAGTATTATTGGACATGGTACTTTTAGAGTAATATTTATATTAAGAACACCTATGAGATTTCATTGTTGTTTTACAAACTTAACTTCTATTCCATTCGTGCATACAAAATTAAAGATACTTCACCATCCACGCAAGCGCAACGTATCATTTTAAGCTGCAATAACAATGTCTAATACATTGTTGTAATAGGCACTTATTCAAATGTTTATCTCAATATTATTAAAGATTTACGTTTCGAACGCCGACGACTGATTACACACTTAACGTTAACGTAACGTATATTTAACGTTACGAAACAAATAGCCGTAGTGTAGAAAAATCAAACAAAGTAGAAAAATATTTACTCGTGTACACGTGTTTCATGTAATAGTGATAAGTTCCCAAACAGCCGAGAAACCGCCGAGATAACCTTGTGCCAACGTATGGCTGCTGAAATTAGAAGTAATTTATCTACACTGCGGTATTGGTGCCTTGTTTTGAGGACTTTAAAGAGACCTAGTTTACTTAGGTGGGTACTAAATAACACCTACTCTTGTCCAGTAAATTCGTTTTAATTTCGCTTTTTTAGGGTTCCGTACCTCGAAAGGAAAAAACGGAACCCTTATAGGACCTTTGTTGTCCGTCCGTCTGTCTGTCTGTCTGTCAAGACCCTTTTTCTCAGGAACGCGTGGAGGTATCAAGCTGGAATTTATATCAAATACTCAGGTCTACTGACCCTTGGAGCTGTGAAAAAATCAAACTTCTATGCCAACGCAATCAAAAGGTTTATGCCGCTTTCCGCTCACTCGCAAGGGAATCAAAACCTACAGGGTACTTCCCGTGAACTCAGAATCTTGAAATTTGGTACGAAGCAACGTCTTATAGCACAGATAAAGGAAAAATTGCGAAAACCGTAAATTTTTAGTAATTATACATTATTTAATAAAAATATTTTTAATAATTTTAAATTGTACGGAGCCCTCGGTGCGCGAGTCCGACTCGCACTTGGCCGGTTTTTTTTATTTCTATCGCGTTTTTCCGCTCCAAGATATACTGACTTGTCAGCTATGAGACAGGCTGCTAGAGGCAGGCAGGCGCTTTACTTTGTGTGAATAGTTTCATCACCACTACTCTTAAAACGGAAAACCTTGCGAGGACACCGGCATGTGCTAGAACAAAAAATCAAAGACATGTAACACCTACCAACCCGCATTAGGCCCGCGTGGTACATTACAGCCCACTCCCTCACAGAGAGGTGGCCTTTGTCCCAGCAGTGGGAACATTATAGGCTGATTATTCAGCTATGAGACAGATCGAAAAATAATAACGCTTTGCAATAGCTATCTATAATTAAATAATATTTATGCCCTTTTCAAGTCTCATTGAAACTAGCTAATTAATAAATCAATAATGAAAAGGAAACTAAGGACGTTTCTTTTGTTTTCAAGAAAAATACTGAAAAGGACAGTGTCAACATAGCTCTATATAATTTCAGTTATTTAAGTAAACCTGCGCCCACGTTAGGCTAAATATACCTATCATACGACAGGCCGACAGCTACAATAATATGTTACAGTAACGTGCAAGTTATATAAAGCAACAATTATTTATCACGAGTGGCGTCTATTCCACGCCAGTCCAGTTGGAGCGGCTCCGGATAACGCGTAGTGGCGACGATAAAGCAACAAAGATCGTTTTATGTGTATGGTAGACCGTTCCCTAAAAATAGAACAAAAGCCGTGTTTATACGACAGACTACTCCACGTCATGTGGCGTGCACACTGAATTACTAACTTTTATGTACGTGAATAAAATCTATTTATAATGTTGACGTCGGCCGCTCCACATTCTTATCTTGTCGCGATACTAAACACTCGATCTAACGCAGATGCTGGACGTTAACTACTCGCTGCTCGTGAAGACAGGGCTTCTTGCTGTGATCTAGTTTGTTATTAATCAGTGTTTTAATGTGTTTATAGTAATATGTGTCCCATACTATGATTTGTAGCAATTATACCATACTTACAAGTTGTAGATGTTGGCATGCGAATGTTATTCAACTGAGCGCCATCTTTTGCCAATTTTGTTGTTAACGTTAATTGTTCAGACTATAAACCTAACATATATATAAGACATAACTAACAGTACGGTTTCTCCCTTCCAGCCCGTCCGATGATCTCAGCGAGTCTCCCCAGCGAGGCGCTGGCCCAGCTGGGGCAGCTCGGGCAGCTGAACCTGTACCCGCCGCCGCCGGCCGGCATGACGCCCGAGTTCCTGGCGCCGCCGCCGCGCCCGTACGCGCGGTACGCCCCGCGCCGCCCGCGAGATGCCATGCCTGCGCCCCCCGCGCCCTCTGCGCCCTTCCCCTCAGTCCCCGGAGCGTACGCGCCGTTCCTGCCGCACCCGGCGTACGCGTCCTACCTGTACCAGCGTCAGCGCGCGCCGCCGCAGCCGCCGCCGTCCAACTACCCGCTCCGGCCGCGCGCCACCTCCGGCTTCGTGCCGCCGGCGCCGGCGCCGCACTCTCCGCCCGTGTCCGTAGCTGCGCCTGTACCACCACCCAGAGAGGTAACATTCAAACTTTATTTATATTTTATATCTAACAAAGCATAATTATTGCAAAGCAAATTCTAAAAGCTGGTACTTAATTAAATCTTTCTCTAGTAAAAACCAAATTAAGCATGCACTTGAAAGAACTCACTTGAACGGAAGTAAATCTTCAATAATTAATTTAAAAAAAAGAATATTCATGCATATGAGGTAGAGCAAATACCTACAACTTCTTGAACTCACAAATTCCTTCAATGATTTCAGGAACCTCCAACGTCACCGGAGCGGGGAGCACCAGCGCCGTACTTCTGCCGCGGCGCACTCATTCGGCTCGAAGACGGCTCGCTCCGGCGCGTGGAAGAAATGCGCACGGAAGACTTTGTGATGAGCGCAGACCGTAGCGGTGACCTCGCGCTCACACAGTGCACGCTGCTTCGGCTGGACGAGCGGGGCGACCGGCTGGCGCTCACGCTCACCTACGATAGGAACCGCTCACAGGTACTAACTGATTCCTGCGAAAGCGCCAGAGTAGTCCGCGAAATTCAATTTTTCATATGTTTGTTGAAATTTGCAGGTCATCAGGTTGTATGTTAATCAAAATATGATTCGCGAATCTTCAACACAACTCTCTTATGAGAACGTTCATGCCTTAGCTGTTTAAAGTTTACTGGCTTTTAAAGGTCAGGTCAAACAAAATTAATATGTTCCCATTGGAGACCATAGAGCAGAATAATGACCCTTTTAATCCAGCGCGGATTGAGAAAGTGCAAACATGCAGCATGTAATACATTCAGAACCCTATAGAGCAGCGTCTCCCATATGGCGGGTCGCGACTCTGTACCGGGCAATAAAAATAAAATACCGGGTCGCAGCATTCCCGCCTTGTTTTAAAATAATAGGTACTCATGTGATGTCACATGAGTATTATTTAAATTTGATTTTTTGGTAAAAAATAAGCTCCATACTTCGCAATAATAGCGGATACCGAAATATAGTTGGAAAAGTTGTAGTAAAAACATTTTTAGTTGTAATTCATATGTCGTAATATATTCATACATACTTCTAATAACAATAAATTTCTAGTTTGGATGAATTTCACTATCGCATGGCGATAAAGCCCAATAAGATTTTATAAAAGAAGCAAATTTAAAGCAGCGTACCTAATTAAACTATTAATAATTCCAGGTGGAGCTGGAATCCACGGTGGAGCACCCGTTCTTCGTGTACGGGCGCGGCTGGGCTTCGTGCAAGCCCGAGCGCACGCTGGCGCAGTACGGGCTACGCGTACAAAGGCTGCAGGTGGGCGACGTGTGCGTGTCGCTGGTGCCGCGCCGCCACGCACCCCCCGCGCCCCCGGCGCCCCCGCACGCGCCCCCCGCGCCTCCGCAGACGCACCCCGAGAACCTCAGCGTCAAGGAAGACGCACGCAAGCGGCGCTGGTCCGCCTCAGACGTGTGCGAAGACAACCCCCCTCCCCTCAAGAAACGCTGAAACGAACCTTACCTTCGTATTCGTATATTTGGAGGACTGGAGGAAGTGTCCTGATGGTGTTGTGATCGTTGCGACTCGCTACTCGTTTTTGACTCAGTTTCGTTGTTCTGTGTGCCGAACCTGCTGAACTGTTAGTGAACGGATGGACAAGTGATAAAAAGGATTACTTCTACGGAAGGAACGTTGTAGATAGATAATAAACGGCCCCAGTGAGTTCGGTTGCATGTCGCGACATGCACTATTGTTAAATGTTAATTTGCGCGGTTTCTGCAGCGATCGGCAGTCCATAATAGTACGCTTATGAAATTCTATTGGGGAACTCTAGGTGCTTTTTACTGTCGGGTGCTTCTGTACGCGTTCGTGTACGATGTTGTAAATATGTATGTAACTTAGGTCGAAGTTGAACGTTACGCTCCATGACTAACCTAACGTGTCACAAAGGGAAGGGACGCCGGGTCGCACGACGACGCCGCGTTCGTCACTTCTCATTCCCCTGTGGTACACGAATGATATATTACAATATACGGCATACAAAGTAAAACGCTTTAGACATACTTACACGAAAACCTTTAAACAATATTATAATTTTATATTCCACAACCATGGAGATAAACATTTTTTTAAATAATGAGCACAAAAATAACAATGTGTAAGTTTGTACCAGATCTTAAAGTAGGTTAGATATTGTGATAACCAATGAGATTTTATCGCCAGTCTACTTGGACACGTGGCAATGCATATATAAAACAAAACAAAAGGTACAATGAATGTTAGATAGTAGGTAGTAGTAATGGGCTGACGTGTGCTTAAATCTCGACTGATTTCTTTCTATACGAGTATTCTGAATGATTATGTTTGTAAAGGACGCAGTCATGTCAGGGTTCCATTCTCCTCCGATGGTTGTGACTGCAGACATATCCATGACGATGTAATTGTCGTGTCGCGCCCCCACGAGCCGTGCTCGCGTGGCGATCGCTTCGCTGAACTGTGCTGGCAAACTCTTCTGACAAATAATTTGATCTAATATAAATGTTGATAATTGATAGTATATATTGTAAAATAAAATGAAATATGTATAATGATCATGGTTAATGTGTCATCTATTTAGCTTTTGACGTCCATGTGTGATACACATAACTTTTCTATGAGAAGATGTATACATAATAAACACACAGTCTGTGATATTTTGTAGTTATTGGTCAGAGTAGGTATGAAGCTTGAAGAATAAAAGAAATATATGTTTTAGACAAATAAGTGCGTTATTGGTAAGAAAATGTATAGTTGTTGTATACTCAAAAATAAAACGCTGAAAAACTAAAACTGAAAACAACCATAACATGTAGCGTCTGTGATTCATATACATATATCGTTATGAAACATAACGACAAATGCATGGCCATATCAAAATCAAATTATTTTAATATAAATGCTAAGTCAAGATACATAATTTTCGTATTGGCTTGAAATTCAAATCCATATATATATTGTTTGCATAATAAGTTTATTTCGAACAATTACGTTGTCAGATGTAATCGAGTCATGGATGTTCTATCGCACTTGGCAGATAGACAAGTGGCCCGGTCGGCCGGCTCGCTAGCGCCGCGCGCGCCGGGCCTGACGGATACGGACAGTAGACTTGCAAGGGTTGGTTTCATTGTACCGCATGCTACGTGCTATTAATCATTATTGTGTTAAACGATAACCGACGACCATAGAATACGGACACCTCAATGACGACGGATGGTGTTGTACAAAAGTTAATAATTTGTTGTATAATGTATGTAATTCTAGTTTTATCGTCTTTATATTAATATTTGTAATTGTAATGAAAGATCTCATTTTATTAATCGGTATTTTCTAACAAGGCGCTTTCATTAGATCATGACTAAGCCTACCTCACAAACTATAAGACTAGTGTCTCGCGGCGGCGAAGGGTTGCGTGCGCGCGCGCTGTGACGTCACGCGAGCGAATGGTCGCTATCAAGTCTAAACAAGATCTCAATTTGATGAAAATAAACTTTTGAAAAGACTGGGACGCTTTACTGAATGTTGTGGGATAGTAGTTTCTTTGAAGATATTACTTAAATTATGAGCTAGGAGCATTTATTTGTGGGCGCGAGCTCGTTCCGTCGTTTAACTAAGAAGCTCCGCTATCAAACGCTGGACAATCATTTAGTACAAAATTTGTTACAAAAAGTATTATTTCCCAAAATCCAAATTCAGAAAGTATTAATTTAATTTCAAAAAAAGGTGCTATATTATTTTTGTGGACGTAAATCAGGCACAATCATGATTGATATTATAAAGAAAATTTTGTTAAGGAACACTTTGTTGTAATATTCGCCAATCCATAGTTATAATATTGGCACAATCGATGTTCTTCCGCGCCTCCTAGTAGATTTAGTGAGTCAATTATACGTTAAAATATCGTTATGTGTAGGTACATAAATTCAGTCAGCACTTGTTACTTGATTATATGCTACATTATTAGGTGTATAATATTTACCATCAACTTATTACGTGCATCGATGTTTGTTGTAAAATGTATTAATTAGACAATATGCAAAATGTTGTTTGCAATACGTTGGATTCCGTCAGAGATATTCGTTATACGTAAACTAGAGGCTGACATGTGTAAAACGAGCGATTGCTTACAACGGGCTAACAAAAACTAAATCTATTCCACTGCAATGCCTTCCAATGAGAGTTTTTACAAATCAAAGTCGTTTACAGACTCGCAAACAATCGAGGATCGATGTCGATGATCGACTTTCAATGTCTATAGAAGTATTTTGTCTATTCCATTCGCTAAAAACATCAACGTCGATCCAAAAGTCATAGAAAATGCCAAAAGACTGACATCAGCTATATTAATGTTGACCGAGTTGTAAACAATCGTTACTTTTATTATGCCAATTTCTTCCGTTTACACAGACTTTTATAAATATCTAGATATCACCTTCTGTTTCTTCCAAGACTTTACTAAGAATGTTTATGTGTGCGAGACGCGTCTCTATTATTGTGATTGAACGATATTTAGGTGTTACAAATATAGTGACAATAGATAATAAATGTATGAAGAGATTCATAATATTATGTTGATGTTGCCAATGTCAGGCAAGGCCAGTTGGTTCACATAGAACATAATGTAAGTAGACAGTGCCCTCACTAACGAAGCATTACTTGACACAAATGATTGTGCCATCCTTAACAGATTTTCAATATTTTAGTATTCCACTGATATTGCTTAGTTGGAGGTGTTGTCCAAACACTTCACTACCCCTTAAATATACAAAAAGTTATCCTATCGTGGAAAGTAATACAATTGGGAACAGAAATATATCCGTGGAACTTCCAGACCAAATTTGTACCAAGTATTGTACACTTTCCAATGAAGTAGCGTACTGTAGAGAACAGGAAATGTTGTGTCATTTAAATTAATAGATAAATAACTATAAAAATTGTTATTATATGACAGATATGGCAAAAATATATATGTATATTTTATTGTATAGCGGAATGACTACTATTCAGATTTATTGTAAATGGAAAAATGTTATAGATCGAAATATGTTAAATAAGTTAACTGTTTGTAAAAAGAAGAGAAAATATGTATAATTGAATATTTGCTATTCGTTTGTTTTATTTCATCTGCCTTATTATTGTTTGAATTAAATTTTACAAACAATATTTACCATCGACACGCTAAGAAAATCTGCCTAATCAATTGAAAACGAAGATAAAAAATTACAGTACCTACAGCAAAAAAAAATATTCAAGTAGTCGCTCAACTGCATCCATGACAACAAACTTAGAAAAACTTTTATGTAAAAAGTTAAATGATTAACATCCGGTTTCTAAGAGGTTAATCAACAAAAAAATGAGCTGACCGATTGTTTAACTCATGTCAAGTGATTTGATTATCTGTTGTTATTTCAGTCAATCTCGGTTTAGTTAACATGACTTTGATAATCTATCGGCTAATTTTTGTATTGATGAGAGGGAGAGAGAGAGAATACTTTATAGCTACTACTTTACAAACTAAATCTACACAAATGCAACTAACATCTACAATACTAACTACTCTACTAAGGGCGGGTTGTATCACGTCCACTTGACGTACGCGTATACGCCACAAATGGCGTAACTATCGTCAAACCAGAAAAAGCGTTGTTTCCAATTACAATTACAAAAACAATAACGAGTAATCGTTATTATTTGACGCGTATGTTGCTTTAACCAAGCGTTTGAAACAACCGGCCCAAACATAACTTCCAGAAAGGGAGGCAACAGCCACGATCAACCCCAAAGACAAAAATCAAATGACAGAAATCAACTTATAAATTTTATTGAAAGCAATAGAATCACAACTTGGAATACATACTAGTATCTAGTACACTGGAGATTGACAGCTACGACTGAGATTGTTCATATATCTGACATAAGATCGAGCTTCACCTTCTCGCCCGGCTTGAAGGCGGGCATGCCGAGGTACGGGCACGTCGCGCAGCGGAACGCGTCGCCGAGGTAACACTGGAAAGAGATAAATGTAGCGTTATAATTTTATAGAAATAAATTAGGAACCCTAGAATCCGTATTGCCTAATAGTTAAAGGCGATTTTTAACGCGCGTTGGATTTTCAACTCGTCAACTCCGAAAGTTGAAAATCCAGCACCCGTGTGTACGTGGGCCTGGTGGAGGTAAGATAGGCAGTAACTCCATTTAAAAATATTGATATTCAGCCGCGTCAGCTGGAAGCAAACCCCAAAATTGTTGAGAAAAGGCCTCTCCCGTCTAGGAAGATGATGATCAAAGAGACACTGAATGAATAGTGCACTTGTCTGTGCGTGTTTCGCTAAACTTACAATATCCTACGATCACCAATCCGAAGGCTTAGGTACAAAAAACCCAATTAATAAGATTCCCTCACGCTGTTCGGTGCAGGAGTCTCGTAATTTAGAAAATCTCTCTAATAAGAGAAGTGACTATATAAGATCCCAAGTTTATTAAAGCACACATAAAAACTCATTGGGGATTCTCGATTCAGAATTTTCATTATTTTTATACTTATTATTTATTTCATTCTTACAATGAAAACCGTTCAATTAGTTTATACATTCCATATGCAGTAGTAAATGCATCAGTGGGTCGCTTGCATGTTAATTATGCAAATCATAGATATCGATGCATATCATAGATGTAATTTACAGTACAGGTGAGGGACGACGCAACTCTTTATTTATTTGAGTATTTCAGCACGATATGCACTCTTACACACTGGCAATAGGTACTACGTTTGTTAGCGACTATAGTCTTTTCCAAAAGTATCTGATGAAAATGTAAACAAATTGATCAGAAAACGTATAAGGATGCCAACTTATAGTATCACTTGCAAATTGAGTGGTATGGTTTGATTATTGGAATACTTAAACGCGAAATACTAATTTCAAAACACCATTAAGATGTTTTTCATTTGACAAATGAAGTTAATTTTATAATCTCAAGTTTCGTCGGTGATTTTTCAACTACAATTTAATAATGTTATTGAAACAATCTTTGTTAGAAAAAGTGCAGAAATATAAAGTGGGAACCTTCTAGATACAGATGAATTAATATGTTACAATAGTGAGTGATTGCGTCCAGTCCTTCTCCTTCCACAGTTATTTCACCCCTGGCAGCAGCAATCGAATAGCAACCTTATTGTAACAAGAATAAAGATCACAATGAATCTGACAAAGTTGTCAGTAGCAGCAATCCAACAGCAACCTTATTACAAGGGTTTATGAATTAGTGTTTTTATATTTTATTTTAATTTTATTTTGCTCAGAGTGTTACTAACGTAGTTTTATAAGTGTTACTAACAACAATATGAATCATTTGTGTTCGAAATAAATAAAAATAAAATAAAAATAAAGACCACTGTGATTTGACAGTGATGCAAAATCAGAGGTAAAATAAGTCAATCGACTGTAAGAATTTAACCTGAATAGGGTTTGTTTACACTTACATCAGATATTTTTGGAACAGACCATACATTCGCATAATAATATAGATTCTTGCATAGAATAACTTGCCATTTCCAAGAAACATCTCGTAAATGGCGATCAGGAAGGTTTGATACCAAAATGTGAAAAACCATCTTGGGTGCGACAAGGACACTTCTGCGACTAATAACCAAACACATTTACGAATCGTTTGGTCGATTGCGTTCATAAAAAGTTGGATGTTGACGGATTGTATGGCGTTTGACATAGCTGTATTTTGATAGGTATTATAAGCGCAGTCCGTGGAGGATTTACCAGCAGGCTGAGTAGGCTGGAGCCTAGGGCGGCAGATTTCAGGGGCGGCAAATTTGGGGCCAAATTTTTTTTTATGTCTTACAGTAATTCAAAAGATTAATATTTATATACCTGAATGTTATTAGATCCACACAAACAATTCAACATGTAATATGTTTCACCACTTTTCATTTTTCTACTATTTGCGTAGTCGCGTTTGGTGCCGGCGCGAAAACGAGTGAAACAATGAGACACAGGTACATGAATACTTTTGAATTTAGGAAATATTATTATAGAAAATGTAGGAATTTTGAATTTTCGTAGCTGAACGAGAAAATTTTCAACGTGTCGAAGCAGTATACAAAACACACGGGAAAAAGCGGTTGTCTTTTTCCCCATGTCTTTTGTATACCGGAATGAAAAATATGATGAAAGAACCGGTGTAGAAATGAGAAAGTCCCCCAAAAACGCCCGCCCTTCACCACTTTCTAGTGCTATCGCTGGAAAGAAGAAGTGGCGCAACAAACTCACCAGCAGCACGTGCGTGCTTTCCGAGGCACGGGGGGGTCTCGGTAAATGCTACCACCTACCATACAGACGAACGACCCCAACACTGTCGCATTGGTGTTTGTAATTTAAATTTCGTAGAAATGAGAATGACTACGAGTGATACTTTCATGGTTAACACATCTCTCGTCCTCATTGATAGACTCATATCCGAATTAGAAAAACGGCAGGAGACCAAAAGTTTTCATTTCTGACCAAAATAAGTGAATTGTCATCATCACCTTACAGAAAAAACCCTTTTCTTGAAAGAAATGTATCCTAATGAGACTGACTAGTTCAAGAATGCATACATTTTCACTGTCACCTTTTTTCTGAAAGAATTTTGTGAAATCAGATTCTGGATCATTGAAACGTCTATCTTCGTTCGTGCGAAAACAAAATTTGCAAAACGTATATCCAAACTTGGATATAGCAGATCGAATGGCTCTATGTACACCAGCGACAAATTATTGTTCGGGTGAGAGAAGCTTTTCTTGCTTAAAACGGGTGAAAAATTATCTGATATCTCCCTTAAGCCAAGAAAAGCTAAACGCCTTAGCTTTTTTGTGCATAGAGTCAAAACGATGTACTAATTGATGATTTTGCGAATAGAAAATTGCACAAAAAGGTATTGTGAAGTTTAATTAATTGAATTTAATCGTCAACATTAGCCGGATTTCCACCGGATAAGTGAATATACTATTTTTAAATTGTATGTAAGCGCAATAAATATTATTCAATTATGTTTACCGAATGTACGTTATTGTGTACGTATTCTATTATTAAAGCATACCAGACACGGCCTTATAATACACGATTGAGCTTTAATTAGCTCAGAAATATACCCAAAAACATCTCTTGTGCAACCTTAACTAAATCGTTGGGTTATAAATATTATCTAGAAACTGATAGGTATATTATTGTAGAGGTTCGGTAATCGGTAGGGGCGGCAAAATTTTAATAGCCTACTGGCGGAAAATCTGCCACTTAAGCGCCATACCACCTGTACGAAACTAACGAGAAGCGCCATCGGTGCCTAACAAAGATAATAACTTCACAATCTTCCCTGTATGACTCAGAAACACGTTACCTGTTCGTTCAATACAGTTTAAGTGTGTATGCTTCGGCGCACGTACTCACTCAATGATTTGGAATTCCCGGGTTAATTCGGTGATCTTAATTAGAATAATGTAGGGCATTCCCCTAAAATAAATATGCATGCTGAATGCGCAACGCAGTCGAAATCGCTTTAACTTTCATCGTTGCAGTTATTCAACAATATGTTTTGCATATTGAGTCAATAATATATTATTGCCGTCGAGAGAAGGATTTTCCACAAAACAATGGAATATACATTGCTCTGTGGAAAATCAATTGGCAATTAGGGTCAAGGTTTTTGACGTTTTCTGACTGCCCGTCACGCATGTCTGTCTCCGGAATGACTCATTAGTAAGATAAGTAAAATGGTAGGCTCAGTAGTAGAAGGGAACGATTGTCTCGTTGTTCTACTTTCAATTTTAAATGCAAAATGTAGGTAAACTTTAACGTGACCTTCATACAAGTCATCATCTGTGACTGAAAAATACAGCAGATACAAGCCCTAAATATAGCACCATACACATTCATGTTATTAAGTACTTACTAACAATAAAGCTATCTATATCTTTACATACTTAATATAAGCGATTTTGTGTCTGTCTCATTAATATTAAAATTATAAATAATAAATAAGTCTCCATGTTTTGAGAGGGCGAGCAGGGGCGGTTCGCTAGTTAGAGTACAAAACACTTACGCTTCCACAGGAAGATTTCGGAGTATCCTTCACCTCTCCCTTGAGTTCCTCAGCTAGGCCACACGAACAGTCTGCGCACGCTTTCCGTTTGCCAGTCGTCGCACAAACTGAAAACATTTATTTACAATATATAGTCACAGTTAACAGAGAAATAATACATATTCAAAAAAATAAATCATCTATAACTGAACATATTACAAGTACTGGTTAAAAGAATGCACAATCATAAATAAGTAAGTAGGTATATAAAGTTTATAAAAGGTTGTTAAGATATATACTAAGTATATAAATGTCTAAAATTTCAAGTTAACAAAGCCATCAGTTGTGACCACGACATACTAGTTTTTAAATTTAGATGAATAGAACGCGAAGTTATTTCCGAAATTTCATCAGAATCTTTAGAAAGTTCTGCCTCAAAACATCCATACTGACATATAAATACCCATTTCTTTAATCATACTCGTATGATGAGTAAGTAAAATAAGAATTTCTTTCTTCATTATTACTATAAATCATTATCAAAACGAATGACATCTCTGTGACCTTTATTAAATTATAGGCGTTCTTATTTCATTTGAAGTTCACTGTGTGCATTATATGTAAAAACGTACCTTCACACACACAAAAATAACCTGTTCTACAACTTCTACCTACAGAGCCATTGACCTTGCGTGAATGAGCTGCGTCATTGGGAATAGTCGCTTCTCGCAACACAATACCTCAACCGAATCATTCTAACCCGAGCCAATGAATGCAGGCTCGGAACACGAAACCTCATAACACGGCGTTGTTTTTGTTATCAAGATAACGAATACCACAGTATGCATATTAGATGATAAGGAAACGTTTATCACTTATTATTTTATGTTGAATAATTGATATTCTTACTAGCATATTTTGATAGCAATTTCGTAAGACCTTTATAAAATAAGGTCATTCAAATCTATCCTGTAGATCGATTTGGAACTGATAAAAATAAACAAAAAGATGGTTAAATTAAAAATATTTTGTCCTACTTTTTAGAACATTATGTTTAAAACTTTAAAATATACCTCTCAATGAGTTCTGGTCTGGTTTCTTCAGATCATTTTCATCTAGAAGCTGGTTATCATCAATTATGTCATCATCATTAGCACCCGTCCAAGCTTCTTCAACTGTGTCTTCTAATTTCCATACTGTTGGCTTACCATTCAGTTTTAAGGATGCTTTAGAACCAACCTGGAAGTATATGCAAACAGTTTCTTAAAACAAATCAAAGTAATTTTCAATCATATGATAAAATTTTCCAGTGGTCAATATGCCTTGCGTCCAGTGTAACTGGAAGAAGCTGAATACCAGTATTTTACATGGAGGGACTGCCTATCCTCCACAACTCAGTTACCGGGTAAAACAATACCCCTTGGTAAGACTGGTTGTCAGACTTTTGGGCTTCTGACTACCCGAATTGAAGATATCTGTCATCAATCATTGTGGCCATCATCATCATCACATAACTACTATGTCAGTGCACAACAAGTACTGACTTACAACTGCCATTACTGGACTACTTGAAACTGTCCCTTAATCAGACATGCTGTAACTTTATCTTCAGTAGTAGATTTGAGTTGACAGTCTGTTCAGCAATGGACTAACTGTCAAAATAAACTGATTCCAATCCCTAAATTGTCAACATTGTTGTTGTTAAACACATGTTCTGGCTAACATGGCCACATGGGCTTTTTTAAATAAAGGGGAATGTAGAAATGTTAAACAAAATGTTCTTAAAGTGACACTTACCTCAAATTTAGGTTTCTCAGCTAAATATAAATTATCAGAAGACTTTGTGACATTAATAAATCCATTTATTTTGAGCGTGCTGGTCAGGTCTGTTGTGTCCTTCAGAATTAGTTTACCGCTAGGCTTAAGGAGTTTCACAATAATTGCCAAAATACTGTCAGTGTGTCTCACAGTGTGTGGGGGCATCCAGTTTGATAACACAGCCTCGTATGTTGATGCAGGCCGTGATGCTGAAATAAAGAAGAAATATAAAGTAAATCTGATTGAAAGATTAAAAATTAAGTTTTAGTGTAAATATTCAGAGTAATTTGACAGCAGACCGATAATATTGACTTAGAATTTTGAATGGGCATTTGGATGTAATTTTTTTGTGACATGATTTGTGAAAGTGAAACAATTAAAAGAGTCTGTTACATTCGGTTATCATTTCAGAGTTTTCCAGAACAACTGATCCATTTCCAATGACAGCTTTAATCTCTTCCACCAAACTACCGATGCTGCTCTGGTTATCGTTGTTCCAAATAATTAGCACGTTATCACCAGATTTCACGTTTTCCATGTTTTTATTTTAAGATTTGTTCCAGCAGCGATTTTGAAGTTACGAATTAAACACGATGGCTATTTATAATATCACTAATATTTAACACAATAAATCCCCACTAAGACTTTTTAGAGCCTTTCCTTGAGTATACGATATTCACACTTAACAGACCAACGAATACTGAATTACTGACCAACGTATAACAGTCTAAGTATGTATAACAAAATTACAGTGATAAATATAACCAATGTCGAATAATCACTGTGACTGTGACACCGTCTACACTACACTGACACCTGCCTACATGACATCTGATAAAATCTGATGACAGATAAATTATATGGAACATTCCATTTTACGAATAAATACTCAGCGTTTTAAAAAGGGCCCCAACTACTGCATCTTACCTAAAAACGAAATTACAGAAATCCAATTGGAATTTATATATAACATGTAGAAATCATTTATTTTTTGTGCAAACAAAGCTAACAATACAAAATAACATGACACATTTTAAAAAGAACATAACAAACCTAAGCTAGATTTCTACGTAGATGGGACCGTTTCAGTTTTTATGAATAAAATCGATTCTTTATTCATAACCTAAATGTCGTCAATTGTTTTGTTAAATGTTTTTATACCGAAATCATGTTTTATGAAGCGTTTTTAGCCGGCATATGGGCATCAGCTGGTAGCACATTGGGAAAATTATCAGGAACCGCCAGTGTCGTAGTAAGTTTATATATTTATTCATTGGTGAAAGTTTGGTAGTGCGATAAGATTAGGTGTTTAGTTAAGTACTCATACCATACGGCAATGCCATACATACTACGTACGGTATCAAAATCTCAATAATTATTGATTATGTTCAGTGTTTTGTTTTGTTAAGGGTAGGTAGGTAGGTACCTCTGCAAGAAGTGTACTACATTTTACGGTGAATTCATTCATTTTTAGAAAGAGAGAACAAATAGTTCTATTTGTTGCATATAACGCTAGATGGCGCTATTTAACAAAAAACAATATCTTGATTGTGGATTGGAGATAAGCAGAAGACGAAGCTGTTTTCATAAATTTAAATTTAAGTACCTATCAAAATTACTTAAAAAAAAATCCGTTAATGCTCAATATTTGAAGTTTATTACTTTAACTGACAGTCTTTCTTTTTAGTGGAGTGGTGCAAACATTGCCAAGAATGGGTTTACTGCTATCGAAGATCTGGAGCTTGTTCGGTAATGAGGAACATAAACTGCTCTTAGTGGGTTTGGACAATGCTGGCAAGACGACGATCCTATACCAGTTGCTGCTAGGAGAGACAGTTCATACCAGACCAACCATAGGCTCAAATGTGGAAGAGTTTGTGTGGAAGAGCCTACGCTTTGTGATGTGGGACCTGGGTGGACAGCAGAGTCTGAGATCAGCGTGGAACACATACTTCACGAATAGCGAGTTCGTGATAATGGTAGTGGACTCGACGGATCGGCAGCGGTTGAGCTTATGTCGCGATGAGCTGCATCAAATGATGAAACACGAGGAACTCACTAAAGCCTGTTTGCTGGTATACGCGAACAAGCAGGACGTGAAAGGCTCGATGACGGCCGCAGAGATATCTGAACAGTTGGAGTTGACGTCGATAAAACAGCATCCGTGGCACATACAGGCGTGCTGCGGCCTCACTGGTGAAGGATTACATTTAGGTTTAGAGTGGATTGCTAGTAGAATTAAGAAAAAATGACACGGCGCGGCCCTGGGTGTCGACCAGTAATATTTTATTAATTAGGTGGAATGGTGGATACTATTGTAAAGGGTCTTTCACGCAGGTGGGATTTTCTCAAACGATATTGCTTATTTATTCCTGCAATGAAACTAACCTGCAGGTGCCTAACTTTCTAAGTTTAGGGAGAAGTCTTACTTTCCACTGAGAAAAATGAGCATTGAACACCACACTCAAGTTTATTAGTAATTTCAAAACTTTTTGGTTCAGGTTTTATCACAATGTTATTTTCTCATTTAGTCGTATTCAATTTAAGTTAAAACAGTATAATTTTCATATCCACGTGAGCCTAGACACTGACAATAAAAGCTTCTTCAACATACACGACCTAATCTGCGGGGTAATGGCGTAACATACTAACAATTATTATTACTGCGTTATTTACGTTGTTGAGCAGACAAATTTTTCGAACATATTATGAAGCAATGTTTTAGCAATATCCTTTAAAATGTTACGCAATTAGGGTGCAGTGCAATATTGTGAACAATATTACCCTTCTGACCTACTTTTGCCATTAGTATGGGGAACTGGTGCAAGTTGTGTCCACATCGAACTATAGGTATTATAAATCGCATCTGTACGGAAGAGTCTTACAAGTGACTTGTAGGGTAGAGTGGGTTATTACGTGCTTCCGTGCCCCTAACCGGCCACCAGCGCCCGCTAGGAGTAATAGTGTTCTGCGACCAGCGCCGCCAACGCTGCCACATTTATTTTTTAAATGTCGCAGCATCATGCTGAGATAGGAGCCTTTTGTCCTCGTATAGGGCTTTCTGTTTCATTTTTCTTTTTGTTACTTTTCTTTGTATACCTACTTACCTAATTTGGTTTTTTATTTTTGACTGTGTTTAGTTTAAGTAGTTTATGATCTTCCTGTAAGAGTCGCAACAAATACTTCTTTCAGTCAAGTCGACTATACACAATAGTTATCAAGTTATGCCAAGACGCGAAATTGTCAGGCGCGCGGTAATATCCAACTCTCCCCTAAATCTTAAGTTTTAATTCATTATGTTTGCATAAATTTTGCTAGATAAGGATAAACAAATACTATCAGGATCTACGTCCGTTGTTTTGCATTAATTGCCTATTATAATAAACATGTTTCTAAGAGTCATTTTGGTTTATTATTTAGCCCGTTTTCTTATAAAGCAAACTACGTATCTATTTATATGGCATAACCCCAATGCCCGTATTCACTAACACTGAATAAAAGCGCACTATTGCATTAATTTATGTGTTGCCTATTGTTAGTAAAAACGGCATTACTGTTTTAATTAGTATGTCACATATAACGACTCGCAAATTGTGCAACCCAACTAATCCCATAACGGGGCTAGATATTCTCTCGTGAAACGGAGGCTTCCAAATAAGTATAGTGAAAGTGGTCTTACTCTCAATCTAAATGCCTACGAGGTGACAATAATGGACAAAAAGGGAATAGTTGTTCCTAAATCTCAACACTTAGTTACTTCGTGAAAATCAGCCTCACCATTTTCCAACAGCACTAGCTGCTTTCCAGTCCAGCCGTACCCGATAAGTAGGTGTAGATATCACACACACAACCGGTTTCTGATTTGGGAACCTGTCAAACTCCACTTAGTTAATTGTTACTTTATTTGGATTTCACCTCAGGTGAAAAAGAAAATCCTCCGCATCCTATCAGTGCCTACCTATGCCAGAGCTAGACTGCCATAAATAAGCATGTTAAATATGCTATGGAAAATGTTTAAAAATAGTCATATGTATCAAATACTGCTGCTTTAGCAGCAACGAAAAATGTCCAGTTTGTTCCACTGTAGTCTGTTCCAAAAGTATTTGATAAAAGTGTAAACAAATCCTGTTCAGGTTAAATTCTTACGCAGTCACTCACTAAAGGGAAATAGTAACACATGCAT
The DNA here is from genome assembly GCA_949629185.1 of Apamea crenata. Lineage (NCBI taxonomy): Eukaryota > Metazoa > Arthropoda > Insecta > Lepidoptera > Noctuidae > Apamea > Apamea crenata. The sequence continues at coordinate 6,639,086 of OX451368.1, read as the reverse complement.
CCGAATTTAAGGTTTTCATACATCTCACCACTTTTTCCAACAGTTAAAATTAGAATTTCGGGTTCAATTAGTCAAATAACCAAATCATAGTAGGTACTCAATTTGTAAGTGACACTATACAAACAGGCATCCATAGAGACGTTTTCAGATCCATTTTTTAGATTTGAAACTTGGTACAGACCATACTTACTTATCCACGCTATGAGCTACATACATTTATCTACACTACATACATAGGTGCATCATAAAATGTCTGCTCGATAGTTAACCGCTAATAAATATTCCGTAGGCGTCGGTTTGTTACTAATAACTCATACATTCATCAGTGAACCTTTACGGGCTGATGACCGAGTGAATAATTATCGCGAGTTCAGTTCATTACCCTATGGTAAGTTACTATGTAGGTAGTATAGTTATATGCACAGAGTACCTACCTACTTTTACTGTTACATGCATAAGTCCCTGATAATAAGTAAGGTAAGAGCAGATCTGATGTGGCTGCAATATACTTACTTACCTTGGTTAGATTCGGCGAACTTACCATGTTCGCCGTATCTACCTGAAATCGAATGTTCTAAATTCCGAATAAATAGTAATACTTATATATTTATCCGGAGTTTAGAACTTTCCATTTATTTCTACTGCTTATATGCAGAATCTGAAGAGTTCTTTAGGCTATATTTTTCCCATAATCTGAAACCACATATGAAGGAAAAGGAGTATCTGAAACCACATCTAAACTAAACGTGTAAAATTACTGTGGTGATGACCACCTACCTAACCAAAAGAAAACTTTGCGAATACTTATAGCGAACGAATTGTCAAATGGCTCCTAGCCTAACCTAATTTACTTGACCGCTCTCGCAAAACCTGTAGTTCTACGTAATCACGTTTGATTGATGCCCCTTACAAACGCTAATCTTATTAAAAAAATAACATTCTTATGTTCCCTTCTCCCCCATCAACAGGGCGATAGTTACATCATATGGGGTGCCTTACTAGTGTGTATGGTGTTGGCCAACACGTGGGGCTGCAGACACTACCTCCGGTCTCTAGACGCAGCCACAAACTCAGCAACACCCACCGTCATATCAGCGGCCTCCAGTTATGTGCTATCGGTAAGTAAGTCCAACTTGACACACCCGAGATTTCTTTATTGTAAGTTTAATATTAATGTATTACATATATTATTGAAAAACCATCCGGAATACATTGTCTAAATAATGGTGAAAAACGCATCAAACAACGCGGTCACACAGACACACGAAAAGCGACTTCAATTTATAATATATTTAGACAGATTAACATCGTAAGATGGGATAGATCCCTAATGAAATAGTTTTAAAAGGTAGGTAGGTACCTGTAGGAAAAATCTATTCAGATTAGTAGAAAGTAGGTAGGTTTCTGAAAAAGTAGAAGTCTTGAAAAACAATCGCTAAAAAGACCTGGATGGTCATAGATCAGGGAATTAGGAAAAATGCTTCTACTATTGGAAGATATATTGCAGATATCCGTACAACAATACACTACCTAGTTAATTAATTAAGTTGACACGGAATTAAGTATCACGTTTTTATCTATTCTGTAAAATTTTTGATTAGTCAATTCGAATCTGCACCGGGCTGGGATGGAATAACTGTCAGCTTTCTAAAGACTGCTCACGCTCTCGTTGTTCCAATAATAGCTCACCTAGCGAACCTTTGCTTTGAATCCGCAACCTACCCAAATGCTTTAAAATTAGCCTTGATTACACCTGTTCACAAGAGCGGGGACAGAACTGATCCATCGAATTACAGGCCAATTTCTGTGTTACCATCAATATCTAAAATACTTGAAAGATTAATCAATTCTCGCCTCTTATCTTACCTCAATAACAACAACCTACTTTCATCCTCGCAGTATGGTTTTAGACAGAAAAAATCTACAGAAGATGCAGTGCTGGCACTTGCCTCCACTGTTACCAGTCAAGTGGACAATGGAGGCAAGTGTCTTGCTGTCTTCTTGGACCTTCAAAAGGCCTTCGATACGGTATCTGTCCCCACTCTACTTAACAAATTAGAATCAAATGGAATAAGAGGCATACCACTTGCCCTGCTCAGAGACTATTTAAGTGAACGAAAACAGAAAATAAAGATCGGCAGCACCGTTAGCTCTGAAGAGACCGTTAATTTCGGAGTCGGTCAAGGTAGTGTCCTCGGGCCGACACTTTTTCTGGTCTATATAAATAGTCTATGTAGCATGCAAATTGAAGATGGTCACATTTTTTCCTACGCAGATGACACCGCTATAGTCTTTACTAGCAAAACCTGGAACGATGTCCAGGCAAGTGCCGAACGCGGTCTTATAAAAATAGCAGCTTGGCTAGAACGCAACCTATTAACTTTAAACACCTCCAAAACCAACTTTATCTGTTTTTCAAAGTATAATATAACTCAACCATCTTCCGAATTTAAAATTAAAATCCACAAGTGTCAATATCCACCCAACCTAAATTGCTCTTGCACAGAAATAAACAGAATTGAATCTACCAAATATCTAGGTATTATGATTGATAAAAGGCTATCTTGGCACACGCACACTGAATTAATAATGAAACGTGTGCGTAAATTAATTTGGACATTTAAAACACTTCGTTACGTGACCTCCAAAAGCCTTTTGTTACAGATATACGTTTCACTAGCTCAGTCCGTACTGGCATACTGCCTACCGGTCTGGGGAGGCGCAACAAAAGTAAAATTTCTGGACCTTGAAAGAGCACAGAGATCATTACTGAAGGTCATGCTTTTCAAACCATTTCGATTTCCAACCGAGAGCCTTTACCAGGAATCTGATGTTCTGACCGTTAGAAAGCTTTACATACTAAATATCATCCTAACTAAACATAAATCGCTACCTTATAAGCCTCATCAGGTACAAGGCAGACGTAAGCAAATGGTTGCTCCCACTGTTCCATCAAAGTCAGCATTCGCAAGAATACAATATTCAAGCCAATCATCTTATCGCCCAGAGGACACGGTGGAGCACACGGTGGAGGTCTGCCCTGCTTGGGCGGAGCCCCGCCGTGTCCTCGTAGAGGCGATCGGCAACGGCGGCGACCTCTCGCGCCCGGCCCTGGTGCAAGCCATGGTCCGGGGCGAGAGAGAATGGGAGGCAGTCACCTCCTTCTGCGAAGCAGTCATGCTAGCGAAGGAGGTGGCGGGGAGGCTGAGGGAGAACACCTCACGCCTCAGCCGCCGCGGGAGACGCTCCGGGCGTCGGGAGCCGCGTGACGACTCCCGGCCACCGTAGGCGCGGGCCTGCGGGCGGTGAGTAATGGGTAGCTCACCGTCCGATCAGGACCAGGCCCGTGCCGGACGGCGCGTTTGGTTCCACGCGCGCCTCAAAGAGAAAATGTCAGCAGAGGACGGGGCCCCATAGGGCCGAAGCCTGCCGGGGCGGCGGGATTTTCCGAAAGGTTAACCGCTGCCCTGGAACAGAAAGGGCTAAGGACGGAACACGGGTGGGTTTTAGTCAGTAAAAGTCTGACACTCCCTTCCGCTCCACCCAGAGCGGGAGGGGTCATTTGATGATTTCCCATCCACAAAAAAAAAAAAAAAAAAAAAAAGCCAATCATCTTATTTGTATAATGCTCTAAACAATGAGCTAGACATCTATTCTCTAACTTACCGCGAGTGTAAAAGCACTCTGACTAAATGGCTAAAGTCAAAGACTTATGACGAGGTGGAAAATATGTTACAGACGAGGAGAATGTAATTATAATCTACAGTTAGCAAAATAGTGTTACGCAGTTAATGGAAAATGATGTACTACATCATTTTCCGATCCCAAGACCTGTCGTAGGGTTAACGCGTAACACTACACACCCGCAACTCCCACAAACTCACGCACACACCCCCACACCCCCACACCACAACACATCCACACACTAACACATACACACACCCCCACACAATTCAGACCCTGTCACACATCCCCAATCGATAGCGCACTTAAATGTTAATTTCTGGCATATTACTTTATTTTTGTTATTATAGCTTATTGTAAGATTACCTTACTTGTGAAATTCCTTAAATAACTAGTAATGTAACTTAGGAAGGGCGGAGCACCCTAACACAAGTAAATTAATTACTTAAAAGGTGGCTCCTCATTGTAACTAGCGTAATGTTATTTAAGCTGATAATAAACATATTTGATTTTGATTTGATTTGAATCTTCAGTCCCGACTCCCGAGGTTATTCATGAAAATTCATTCCCGATTGAAATAAGTAATTAAGCAATTTTTATCAATTAGAGTGAAAGGGCTGGCCTTTGCTCAGGACTGGGAAAATTCAGGCTAGCAATAAAAAAGGAATGACAGGATATAGAGTACCTACTAATTAGTCGTTTTGACGCAATTATTAGGCACAGGAAGAATCCATGCCAACGAACAGCATTCATAAAAAAAAACAAATACCTAAAATTAACATTGAAATTACATAGTTACGACTGCTATGTGACCAGGGTACGACGCGTCGTTCCAATTTTCCCAATGTTCAGTGAATCAGAAAAAGCTGTCACAGCCAATGGCCTCCCGATAAAGCGGATCCGTGTTGCCAGGCGTTTATTTTGTTAAAATTTTCGTATTCACAATAAACATGGGTACTTTAAAGTAGGTCTTGTGTTTAGCTGTGGCGAAACTTACGAAATAAAACTAGCAAAAAGGAATATGTACTTTTTTCTGTTAACCTCTTTTCTACCTTTCTGTAACAACAATAGCTGGCCATTTGATGTCAAAATCTGTCTCAATGCCATTAAGAATTATTTTTAATATATATTATTTTTTTAATGAGAATAGGGCTGAACTTGGTTTTTGGACCACGGATGGCCAGTCCGTATTTATTTTGTTAATAAAGAGGTTGTTCGTATTGTATAAAGTAAGAAAGTAGCTCGTTATGCCATTCGTTCATTTTCATACACAAAATGGCTTGCAGGAATTTGTTTTGCCCATTGGCCATTCCAAATTAAAAGATCTAAGTAAAGATGTTGCTCGGATTGTCTAATTGAAATGGAGCATCAAATATAAAATCAAGCATTAATTAGATATTATGTAGGTATGTACCAAAGAAAAATAACAACTAAAATTAAAAACAGTGCGAAAAGCTTAGTACCTTAAGGTAAAAGCTTTTTACAGTCTGTCTGTTTCAGGTCAAGTAGGAAAACGTTGAAAGTAATGATTCCAATATGAAAGGAATTTAAAAAGGCAACTAACAAAAGGTATTAGGTATATACAAGGCAGATATGAATGAAAACGCCGGGACGAGACGCCCTAGAAGGACGTATACTAACCTTATTGGTGGTGAGATCAGGGTGCGTAGTATGTAAGTACTCGCAACCGGCGTGCGTGATGTGTAAGTAAACGAAGCAAAATAAGTATCGTAGTAGGTGGCGTTCCGGTTAGACTAGAAGCCGACCCCAACATAGTTCGGAAAAGGCTAGGCAGATGATGAGTAGGTGGCGTTCTGTGGTATCTGCCTACCCTCATGGGAAAAAGGTGCGAGTTGATGTATTTATGTCTATGTAATATTGCAAAAGTAAAAGATTTTTTTGAGTTCAGTACAGCTACATATTTATTTGATGGATTAAACTCTTTTGAAAATATTATCACCAAAATTCTGCTTTTCTATGAATGGAGCCATTTACCTATTCCATAGATAACACATAGGCAGGAGAGTTCTGCCAATTTTACGTTCGAAATTTTATTTCCAAACATGTAGACAAATACGAGTTTTTGGAAAAATAAGTTTTGTACCTACTTACCTTCACATAAAGTTCAGTTTGCGGTACAAATCCATTTTTTTAATAACTTTCTCAATAGTACTAGTAATTTTAAAATAAACTTAATTAATCCTACTAATATTATAAACGTGAAAGTTTGTATGGATGGATGGAATGGATGTTTGTTACTCTTTCACGCAAAAACTACTGTACGGATTTGGATGAAATTTGGTACACAGATAGTTTATAACCAGGATTAGCATATATGACTTTTTATTCGGATATTCTCACGGGACCGAAACTTAAGTGGGTGAAACCGCGGGGCGCAGCTAGTTATATTATAAACGCGAAAGCTTGTGAGGATGGATGGATGGACGTTTGTTACTGTTTCACTCAAAACGAGATATAGAACGATATAGAACGGATTTTGATGAAACTTTACAGTAATATAGCTTACACATCAGAATAACACATAGGATACTTTTTAATACGATGTTCCCACTGGATTGACTGGATTGATTTATAATATTAAGGACTGCTAGTGTCCTTAATATTATAAAAGCGAAAGTTTGAATGGATGGATATTTGTTACCTACTCTTTCACGCAAAAACTATTGCACGGATTTGGCACACAGATAGTATATATTTGATATTGGTTTATGTGAAAAAAAAAAATGAGCACTGGTGGCCCAGTGGTAACGGCCCCGACTTATGAGTAGTAGGTCGTGGGTTCGAACCCAGGCAGGCGCTTTACTTTGTGTAAGTAATGTCATCACAGTGAAGGAAAACATCGTGAGGAAACCGGCATGTCCTAGAACCAAAAATTCGAAGACATGTGATATCTACCAACCCGCACTGGGCCCGCGGTAGATTACGGCCTACACGCTCTCACAGGGAGGAGGCCTGTGTCCCAGCAGTGGGAACATTATAGGCTGATTATGATTATGTGAAAATAACATCAATTGGAAACAAGGATTTTAATAGACGTTATGTGTTGCCTTATGTCTAGTTACGTACTAATGTGTTAGAACTCATGTGTAGTTACGTAGATACTTACTATAACGCGGTGTCCGGCGTGAGCGACGAATACGACGCGACGCTGCGAACGCGACGAACGCGATCAACTCAACGGCATACCCTACTTGCGGCCCATATGACAGTCTGCGGCGAGACGCGACGTAACGCGTACTGGTTTTGAGGGCGACCAGACGCGTCACCACGAACTACGAAATGGTTGATTCAGAAGCGTTGATGGCCGCAGTGCGTGAGCAAAGATTGATGACCAAACTCTCGTAGGACATTTGTCGCGTGTAGCATCGCGTCGCATTACGTCGCGTCGTGTTGCGTCGCGTCGCGTCGTATTCGTCGCTCACGCAGGACACCGCGTAAGTGTTGCGCATCTCGACAACTTGAGTTAAATATTTTATAACTGTGAATTTCGTAACAGTAAAACTCAATTACACGGTCGCTGAGTTTTCAACTGAAATTGGCCCTTAGAGAGACCTCATAACTTTTAATATTAAGTCAACTTTAATAATGTGAGTGTTTCTATTCCAGGGAGTTATTGGTATAACGCTGTTTGAAGAAGCTTCGTCCGTGAAATGGTGGGCCGGCGCTATGTTGATCGTCTTCGGCCTAGCCTTGGTAGCCCAGCCTAGAACCAAGAATAAGGAAGAATGAGAACCAAAATAAGAAAAAAATGTATCAGTGACATTAATAAAATACAGTGTTAATTTAAGTGCGTCGGGATTATTTCTCGGTAGATCTAATAATACAATAATCATTCCGTTTTAAATAAAAACTAAACCCGGATATATAATCGTAAGCTTCAGTATTAAAATAAACGAATTATTTAACTAATTTGAATGTGTTTTATTATCTCCTTTATACATTAAATAAGCATACCTACACTGTATAACACGTTGTGTTACCACTACTGCAAACTTTTACCATGAATTCAGCACATGGTTCTAGATAGCCCAGCACTGAAGTATCAGAGGATTATAAAAAGAAACAGTTGTTTCATGGAACACACTCCGTAGGTATAAATTATTTTTTTAAATACATATTTACGATACCTACATAATCCAAACAACTTTTAACACCACTTTATAACATTAGCTTTTGAAAATTGATCGTTGCAATCAAAGATGAACATATCACCACGCCCGTATTCCCCGAAGGGTTCGGCAGAGGAGATCCATAGTATGTATAACAATCGCCATGTTTATCAAATGGATTGGCAATCTGTTCATGCCATAACGGCCATCCAAAAGTTATGCCACACGTTAATAAGGTAGAGGTAGGGGTCAACAAAGTGTCACACTGTGTGACGGGGGGGACGAATCATAGGCTTCGTGACGCCACATGTATAAATCTAAAGTATACAAACTCTAAACTTCAACTCTAACAAAAAGCTTTAAAACATTACCAACAATATTAGCAATGGTTTAATCTAAAACTAAAAATAATACTAGGTCACACCACCACATAATTATGACCTCCTGTCATGTTAGAAATAAACACCCCTTGATTTAGCAAATGAAATTAAATGTAGGAAAGTATTTTTAATTCTGTTGAAAGATTCTATTTAAATACAGACCAATTTATACCAGAAATATTCATAACGGGTAAAACGAAAATGATCAAAGGAATTCTAGATTTCATTTGTAAATAAGTACATTTAATGAATGGTGTCATTCAATTTGTTGTATTATTCTGAGCTCCATTAAAGCTGTTAACGGATTGCGAAGACGCTCGGTTGCGGAATGTTGTCTCACCCATCTGCACCGCACTTGACGACCGATATAGCTGTATTATTAATATCGATATGTTTTATTGTTTTTCTAGTTATATGTATCAAATACCAAGATTTAAAAAGTTATGTTTATTGAGTATTACGTGTGCTGTCTGCTGTGGTCCAATTTGAAGATCAGGATTTTGGTTTGTTTCTGGGATGCCAACGCACCTGCGATACCTTTGGTATTGCAAATGTTCATAGACGGCCATCACCTACCATCAGCTGAACCGCTACCTAAAAAAAACAAAAACGTGGATACGGTCACCAAAGGAGATAAGTAATAACGGTCGTCAGATATAGTTGAAGTTTAGTAAGAAACCGATGGATGTTTTAGAATGGAATGTAATTTGTTAAACGAACTCTTTGTTTCCTATTAAGTAATTAAATTAAATTTTATTCGAAAACATCCATCGGTTTCTTACTAAACTTATCCGACGATATCCGACGACCCTGGTAACTTATCTCCTGTGGTGACTGTACATTGAGTATGTGATGACCTCAATTTTACTTCGCTATCTAGGCAAAATTGGCCGTAAATAGTTAACATACACAAATCTGACGTAAATACTGCCTTTGAAATAGATCAGCACAAAACTCTAAACGAAAACTTGTGTACAGTCAAGACATCGACATAAATGAATCGACAAGCGGCCGTCCCTCCAGGATTTTATAGACGCAGTGTCGCCGGGCCAGCGTACTGACGGCTCCGACGGCAGTGGCGCGCCGCCAGCCGAGCCCGCCGCACGTCCCTCGGGCACTAGACGCGAACACAGCCTCACTCACACAAACACGATCGATAACACAAAGACGCGATAAAAAACTTTAAAACCACCAACGTTCAAGCTAAAGTTACCAAACCAACCAGTGCTCAACAACTCATCCCTATCATCATGTTACACTTTTTATGTAACTGTTCTTAGATGGCAACATCGATAGCGCGTGGCGCACCGGCGTCAACAATGTAGTCATAGTGACGCGAAAGTGTTGACAGTTTGACAGAACATGACGCTTAAATACCGTTGATTTTCAAATAAACATGTTTATAAAACGTTGTGTGTTGGTTGTTATGTATTGTTAAGATGACGACAATAATTTTGTTGGTTTGAATAGTTTGTACAGTAATATACGAAAATGGGAAATGGAATGAACAAGGTAATTTTTCTTTTTATTATTATAAAGTATTTAGTTTGTGGGAATTAAAAAGTGCGCGAGGAATGTGCAAGCGGTAATAGTTACGTAACGATATCGTAGCGGCTCGTAGCTCGTAGCGGCCGCGTTGAGGCCGTAGCGGGATGCAGGCTACGGCGGCTACGGCTACGCTCATAGAGATTTTTATTTTAGAGGGATGAAATAACTTTTAAATTGTGAACTTGCTTCGGATTATTATGTTTTAATTAAGCATCTGTTTCGTCGTATTTGGTTAATATTTTTCTTTATCATTTTAATTTACTTACCTACGATGAAACGTTTATAAGCTTTTACCACCCTAACTGCATAATATGAATTATTTATAATAATCGGGGGATTTTTTATTTTTTATCGCCGTGTGTACTTCAAGTATACCTACATATTAGTACTTATATATAATCATTATGCCTACATATTAAAATTCCTTACTGGTAAGAAAACGTTTTCCATCTCTATAAAACATAAACGAAGGAAAAAGTTGTAACTCTATTTTTATATTAAACACATCTGGTCCATGTTCGGTATAATATACACATTAAACTGCCTTGAATTTTTTCACATTTATAATAAAATCATTAAGCTTCACTATTAATAAAATTCATACATAACTTTGACGTATTTTTTAACGTGAAAAAATCGTCAATTGTAAAGACTTTAAGGCCAAAATATACATACGAATCCGCGATTTGACCAAACCTATAAGTGTATTTTAAACATTGTAAATAAGAACGTTTACGCTCTGTTTAAAAAGAAAACAAACTGGAAATGTATTTATATCATTTATAATGGCATCTAACAATAGTTTAGATAAGCAAGAAAATTGCGAAGACGACATACTGTGTCTTATAAAACGTTTATTAATTCATTAATTTAATAGTCTGATAAAAAAACCAACCACCACCTGGAGCCCTGACACAGCTAGAAGGCGTCGCGGCAGACCCCGTAGAAGATGGCGGGACGAGCTGGACAAAAAATAAGGACCAGTGGTCCACTTTAGCCCTGGATCGAAAGAGCTGGCCTGGCAGCTGGGCCTTGCCGAGCAGTGGAATGATGCAGGCTGACAGTAACATTAAAAAAAAACTACAACTTAAGTACAGTACAATCAATCTGTACAATCAATCACAGTACAGTACAGTATCAATCTGTTTTGTGAAAACACAAAGCTTATAATATTATTGCTTACTATTGCTATTAGACTTAATTAAGTCGGCAAACTTTCAACTCCATGGAACAATAACTTACAATTATTACGACTTAATGTTGAGGTTTCATTTTAGTTTAGTAATTAAGTACGTACAACATTGTAAGATGTTGATATAAATGGTATTTTATAACCTGTAGAAATTAACGTAATACATAATATATTTACGGTGTTAAAAGTTAAAACATCGCAGGGTTGAATACTCCTTTTTTGGAGCAGTCGTGTAAAAGAACTTGTATTGTATGGTGTATTTATCTTATTGCTGAGTGGAAGTCGTCTTGTCACAGTCATGACGTACAGCTGTCGACTATCTCTGTTAAGTGCTCGTGATAAGGATCTATTTTGTTTTTATTTTTCTTTATTATTAGAGTTAATTATCTTTTTGTATGCATTTGTTTCTGCACCAAATAAACCTATTTTTCTTTCTTATTTTGTATCTTATTTTATGCTGCGCCGGTTCAGCCGGTTGACGTCATCACGTCAACGCCGGCTGTCTTTGAAAACCAGCGCTGCGGCTCTGTCTCGCACTGGGTCACACCAATAGGCTGAGCGATGGCCGTTTTGCGTGTATGTGACGCATATTTTTCTTTTTTGTGTTTAGGTATTTTTTCTTTGCATCATGTCATACTGCAAATAAACGTATTTTCTTTTAAAATGATAAGCAGCGTCAGGTCTCTTTTACGGTTATTATAAAAAAAGTCCGATCGTCAATAAACTCGTCTATCAAGCGTGACGAATATGACAAAGTAGGTATAGTATAAACCATTAGATCATGGGAATTTTACAGGATTATTTGGCATCAAACAATATCTTTCTCCCATAAGAATCAATATTACAATATAGGATTTATGGGCCAATACCACGGCAGCTTAGGTCATAACATTTGACATAGATACCTTCCCATAGACAAGACACATTTCCATGAACAACTCATAAAATTGGCAATAGGTTAAAGTCATAACATTGATCGTAAATCGATGGTTATTGGTGAACAAGACGCTAAGTGCTTCGTATTTGATTACGTGAACATCGGGTCGGTTCAACGACCTTTCATGAAAGGAATTGAATAAGGTTTGAAGGCTCTTACGCCATCAAACCCGACGGTCAACGTAGTTGGTGGCTATGGGAACTATCCCCGCTCAATGTAATGTTTTTAATGTATCAATAGCATAGGTACAATTGTACATCTAGATAGATATACCTAATGCTACCTACACAATTTACCTTGTACCTAACGTGTCGGATTGCCGTCCCATCGGACTATGAGAGTAAAGGAACAGAGAGTGCACCTGAGTATGCGCACACACTTGTGCACTATAATATCTCTTGCGCACCTGGCAAATCTCCGTTGATTGGCCACCGTGACCGAAATCGGTCGGGAGGATATTATAACTAAGTAGCTGCGAACCGCCGTTTCACCCGCATAAGTCTTGAGGGAATATCGGAATGAAAAGTATTCTATATCCAAATCCATCCACGGCATCGTCTTCCCATGTGCCAAATTTCATCCAAACTCGTTCAGCCGTTTTAGCGTGAAAGCGTAACAAAGAATCTTTTCTCTTTATAATATTAGTTTAGACAAATATAACCTTTCATGTATCTAAACAAAGAAATGATTTGCCAGTGGTTTGTTAATTTATGTTGTAAATAATGGTAATAATATTTATGATTTTTTTCACTATTAACAGTGTACAAACGCTTTGAAGGTACCTATGTCTCAATAAGTTATTAGAAGGTTTAATTCTTCAACCAGGCGCTAAACTAAACCAAAAATAAGCCTAATTTCCTAAAACCTTACAGTGGATTGAAATAGTCTGAACGACAGACATTGAATACTTTGAAAAATTTATGTGTAAAATACCCTTCTTCCCGGAACCCACATTCAAAGCGATTACCCTACCGGGATCTCTCAACGAATTCCGTAAGTAGATATCCAAAAGGACTTTTATGTGCGGGTAAACCAAATACCTACAGTTGTTTCAAAGTAAACCAAGATACAGACAAAGTTGTTTCACTAAGGAATCTTGTATTAAACCATTTATCTTACGACGAGTAATCGATCTTGACTCGGAGGTCAAGACTTGCTGCGCTAAGTGCAGTCGTTCAAAGTTACGACGCAAGAACAGAACTCAGTGTAACATGCGCTCCTACTTTGTTTAACTCTGCATACTTTGAGTAGTAAGAGGCGATACTTAGTAGATTACGTTTATTTAGGATTATGTAAACAATTTGATGGGCCGAAGATGTGAAATTCATATTAATCAAAACAATATGCATCATCATACACGTTTACATAACATCACGCCTGTAACCTCCGAAGGGTTAGGCAGGTGTAACTTTTTCCCATAGGGTTAGGGCAGAAACTACCGAACGCCGGCTACGATCTTAACATACAGCCTTAGTAGGTATTTAAACATATCTCATTTTAGATGACATTCATTCACAGCTTTTATCAGAAAAAAATAGAGATGACAAATAAGTATGGCTAATTTACCTATTTACGAGTATTTAAACTTTTCGAATACAAAAAAGGTACAAAGGCGGACTTAATGCCTCAGGAATTATCTGCCAGTAAAACAAGGGTGGTGAAGAGATTAGATGGCAGGTGCTTTGGTTGAGAGGAACAATGATAAAAAAAAACTATTGAATTATAAATAAAATAGGTACAGACGCCAGCACATCAAGCTACTACAATCTGTCAAATTTCTTTAATAGATTTTCGACTTTATCGCTAAAGCAATAAGGTTGGGAAAATTTTATAGTTTCGGGTAGCTTGACCTGCTGGCAACACACAAATACATAAATAGATTATAAACCTATAATACACATACATATTATTTAAGCTATACAATATGGTAACGAACAAAACAACATATTTAGGGACAGGCTGATCCGATAAGGTCATATTTATATCATTTTACGGAGCCGACCCGACGGCTCGGTACCAAAATCCAATCTCAGAAGATTTAAGCCAAAGATCCTATACAGTCCCATGTCATAAGGCGAAACCCAGACGTCATTTGTCGGCCATAATTCCAGTTTCGGTCCGCCACGCCACTGCGATTTTTTCTACCAGACAAAGTAGATTACGGTTTTGTCTTTGGTCTGTCCTGGGATTTGCTCCTAGGAATTTAGCTGGTTTTCTACAATAATATTATAAAGAGGTAAAGTTTGTAAGTCTACGAAAGTCTTCGAAACTAATCAACCGATTTCAAAAATTCTTTCACTGATAGAACGCTTAAATATTGCCGAGTGCTATAATAGGAAACACTTTTATTGTATTTCACGCGGATGGAGTCGCGGGCAGAAGCTAGTGTTCAGCTAGTGTTTGGTGTTGTGTTTAATATGACTAGTAAAATAACATTTCAATCAGAATGGAAAACAACGATGATATACCTACTTACCTAAATATAATATTTAAATTGCTGGGAGCCAAACCAATTTTTAAGTAGATAATGAAAGTATGCCATTCTATGTTACTACATACTAATTTAGGCCGTGTCTAAAGTAAAATTATTTATTGATTACCTACTTCAAAAGTAGACAAATAGAGCAGTAGGTTTTCCTACAGCAAAACTGTACAAAGACAGAGAAATTAACAACGTCCTGCGGTATTTTGATGGCGTCTTCAAACTTCAAGTCTGAGTTATCTTAGTAAATTTAAGCCAATTACGGAAGTTAGGAGTGTCGTAAAATACTAAAAGCAAACATTTTTGTTTAATCTAAACTTTGTGGGAGTAAGACGTGAACAATGATGAGGAAATTCGAGGCGAGGGAAATACTAAGTAGGTAGACAACATGACAACACAACTGGTACATAACATAACATACCTACTTGGGCACAACTGAGGGGCCCGTGGCTAAATAATAACAGCCGTACAGGTGGATCGATCAGGTTAAGCTACGCTTGCCGCGGTTGGTCTATGGATGGGTGACCATCTTTAAATATCGAGACCTCTTCGTGTTGTGCGTGGCTGTCATTCGTGGATCTTTGACAGTCGTTACGGGTAGTCAGAAGCCCGAAAGTCTGACAATCAATCTTACCAAAGGGTATATCGTATTACCCAGTAACTGGGTTGTGGAGGCCAGATAGGCAATCGCTCCATGTAAAATACTGGTATGCAGCTGCATCCGGTTAGACTGGAAGCCATCCCCAACATAGTTGGGAAAAGGTTTGGCAGATGATGACCTACTGTAGCATAACTGGGAAAATGTGGGTGTACGTTGTAAGTACACGTCTATCTAACCCTTCGGGGATCACAGGCGTGACGTTGTGTGTGTAATAATACTAAATAGGTACCTAAGTATGTATGAAGTAAGTACTTGCCTATTGAACTGGCACGTTCTCTAGAAATCCTTTGTTACTTAGACAGATTTACCTAAAGAACGGGTATACCGTGAGTAGCTGTAAAGCTTTTCTATTTCCAATACCGTAAACCATCTGTAAACGCATTAAGATACTGGACATTTCAGAAACGATTTCCTTCCCTGAGTAGGCTTACGTGAACTTATGAGTTTACGTAGATAAAGTGTACATTTTAGTTTTCTTTACTTGTCTTGGTAAACAATTGAGGAGTTTATTTATAAACGATGGTTAAAATTAAGAAACGTTTAAACGTCTAAAATGTGTGGTTGCATAAGTTAAGTAACGATTAGCGACTGTTTAAGTCGCTAATCGTTACTTAACTTATGCAACGTTTATAAATAAAGGGGTATGTACAGCCAACAAAAGACATAAATATGCAGGGTCGTCGGATATAGTTGAAGTTTAGTAAAACACGGATTGATATTTCGGATAAAATTTGATTTAATTAATAGAAAACAAACAGTTCATTTATCAAACTAAATTTCATTCGAAAACATCCATCGGTTTCTTACTAAACTTCAACTATATCCGACGACCCTGCATACTTATCTCGTTTGTTACTAGATTTATAAAAATATTTTTTTATTTTTTCTAAATTTTATAGATTTAAGTGTAATGACTAATGATAAAACACTTAAACCTATAAAATTTATAAAAAAAAAAAATTATTAGATTGAGAAATTATATAATAAATGATTAGCAGTTTTTGACGTAAATGTTGTTTATTTACAAAATCAAGACGTTCAATGTATGTTTGCTGAGAAAACTCGTGAATTTCATAGCTGGTTTGTATACAAACTGAAACATGTAGGTACTAAGTTCTCCTTATTACAAAAAATAACACTACGCTTTCACGACCGCTCATTACATTGTGAAGGTGTCATAGTATTAATCCATAACGTAGAACACAAAATTTACAGCCCAGGTTAACCCTCAGATGGGCAAACCTTTTAGCCTAGAACACTGTATTTTTGATGAAGGTTTCCATTCACCACGGAGTCTACAGACTTGACAACGCGAGTTTAGATGACGCGCCCAGTGTTGCCCGTAGAGAATTAACTTTCTAAGCAACATTTTTTTTTCAGGCCCTGCTCTCGGACCTGAGTACCTGATGTTTAAAAATAGAATGCCCTTTATAAATGGATGCTGGAAACTTATGTTTAGGTAGAATGACATTGGAGCGGAGAATTGTGTGTCTGTGAAACATTGACTTAATTAGTTGAAACTTTAATTTCAAACAACAACAACATAACTAACGAAATGTGGGTGTAGAGACACCTCTGTCGAATCCTTTGGGAAAAACAGACGTGATGTTATGTGTGTTATGTTATAATTACAAATTGTTTTTAATCAGTAAGTAGGTACATACTAGATATTAATGCCCATAGTAAATGAAAACTAAGCTACATACGTAATTATGTAGGTATACCAAGGTATTATGTTGGAGGACTATTGCAGATGCAGCTCTGGCAGCTTGCCATGTTAGTTAGTCGACTCGCTATTTATGAAACTTACTACCGGCTACCAAGATTACCCATTCGCGTAATACACAATATTTGTTTGTAACCTCGATTGTTAGTTTGTTAAAATAAAACATTCACTTTTATTTACATGGGCTTAGACTTTTATTGATGCCTACAAGTGATTCAGTTGAAACACTGTCAATCAATCAACTCAGCCTATCACAGTCCACTGCTGGATATAAGCTGTGCCAGGCTGTGCCACCACTCCCTCTCCACCGCCTTTCGCATCCAGACTGTTCCAGCCACCTTTTAAGTTCGTGTGTCCAAGATGGACACACGAACGTGTTGCCCGTAGAGAATTAACTTTCTAAGCAACATTTCCTCCACCGCCTTTCGCGTCCAGACTGTTCCAGCCACCTTTTAAGTTCGTGTGTCCAAGATGGACACACGAACGTGTTGCCCGTAGAGAATTAACTTTCTAAGCAACATTTCCTCCACCGCCTTTCGCGTCCAGACTGTTCCAGCCACCTTTTAAGTTCGTGTGTCCAAGATGGACACACGAACGTGTTGCCCGTAGAGAATTAACTTTCTAAGCAACATTTCCTCCACCGCCTTTCGCGTCCAGACTGTTCCAGCCACCTTTTAAGTTCGTGTGTCCAAGATGGACACACGAACGTGTTGCCCGTAGAGAATTAACTTTCTAAGCAACATTTCCTCCACCGCCTTTCGCGTCCAGACTGTTCCAGCCACCTTTTAAGTTCGTGTGTCCAAGATGGACACACGAACGTGTTGCCCGTAGAGAATTAACTTTCTAAGCAACATTTCCTCCACCGCCTTTCGCGTCCAGACTGTTCCAGCCACCTTTTAAGTTCGTGTGTCCAAGATGGACACACGAACGTGTTGCCCGTAGAGAATTAACTTTCTAAGCAACATTTCCTCCACCGCCTTTCGCGTCCAGACTGTTCCAGCCACCTTTTAAGTTCGTGTGTCCAAGATGGACACACGAACGTGTTGCCCGTAGAGAATTAACTTTCTAAGCAACATTTCCTCCACCGCCTTTCGCGTCCAGACTGTTCCAGCCACCTTTTAAGTTCGTGTGTCCAAGATGGACACACGAACGTGTTGCCCGTAGAGAATTAACTTTCTAAGCAACATTTCCTCCACCGCCTTTCGCGTCCAGACTGTTCCAGCCACCTTTTAAGTTCGTGTGTCCAAGATGGACACACGAACGTGTTGCCCGTAGAGAATTAACTTTCTAAGCAACATTTCCTCCACCGCCTTTCGCGTCCAGACTGTTCCAGCCACCTTTTAAGTTCGTGTGTCCAAGATGGACACACGAACGTGTTGCCCGTAGAGAATTAACTTTCTAAGCAACATTTCCTCCACCGCCTTTCGCGTCCAGACTGTTCCAGCCACCTTTTAAGTTCGTGTGTCCAAGATGGACACACGAACGTGTTGCCCGTAGAGAATTAACTTTCTAAGCAACATTTCCTCCACCGCCTTTCGCGTCCAGACTGTTCCAGCCACCTTTTAAGTTCGTGTGTCCAAGATGGACACACGAACGTGTTGCCCGTAGAGAATTAACTTTCTAAGCAACATTTCCTCCACCGCCTTTCGCGTCCAGACTGTTCCAGCCACCTTTTAAGTTCGTGTGTCCAAGATGGACACACGAACGTGTTGCCCGTAGAGAATTAACTTTCTAAGCAACATTTCCTCCACCGCCTTTCGCGTCCAGACTGTTCCAGCCACCTTTTAAGTTCGTGTGTCCAAGATGGACACACGAACGTGTTGCCCGTAGAGAATTAACTTTCTAAGCAACATTTCCTCCACCGCCTTTCGCGTCCAGACTGTTCCAGCCACCTTTTAAGTTCGTGTGTCCAAGATGGACACACGAACGTGTTGCCCGTAGAGAATTAACTTTCTAAGCAACATTTCCTCCACCGCCTTTCGCGTCCAGACTGTTCCAGCCACCTTTTAAGTTCGTGTGTCCAAGATGGACACACGAACGTGTTGCCCGTAGAGAATTAACTTTCTAAGCAACATTTCCTCCACCGCCTTTCGCGTCCAGACTGTTCCAGCCACCTTTTAAGTTCGTGTGTCCAAGATGGACACACGAACGTGTTGCCCGTAGAGAATTAACTTTCTAAGCAACATTTCCTCCACCGCCTTTCGCGTCCAGACTGTTCCAGCCACCTTTTAAGTTCGTGTGTCCAAGATGGACACACGAACGTGTTGCCCGTAGAGAATTAACTTTCTAAGCAACATTTCCTCCACCGCCTTTCGCGTCCAGACTGTTCCAGCCACCTTTTAAGTTCGTGTGTCCAAGATGGACACACGAACGTGTTGCCCGTAGAGAATTAACTTTCTAAGCAACATTTCCTCCACCGCCTTTCGCGTCCAGACTGTTCCAGCCACCTTTTAAGTTCGTGTGTCCAAGATGGACACACGAACGTGTTGCCCGTAGAGAATTAACTTTCTAAGCAACATTTCCTCCACCGCCTTTCGCGTCCAGACTGTTCCAGCCACCTTTTAAGTTCGTGTGTCCAAGATGGACACACGAACGTGTTGCCCGTAGAGAATTAACTTTCTAAGCAACATTTCCTCCACCGCCTTTCGCGTCCAGACTGTTCCAGCCACCTTTTAAGTTCGTGTGTCCAAGATGGACACACGAACGTGTTGCCCGTAGAGAATTAACTTTCTAAGCAACATTTCCTCCACCGCCTTTCGCGTCCAGACTGTTCCAGCCACCTTTTAAGTTCGTGTGTCCAAGATGGACACACGAACGTGTTGCCCGTAGAGAATTAACTTTCTAAGCAACATTTCCTCCACCGCCTTTCGCGTCCAGACTGTTCCAGCCACCTTTTAAGTTCGTGTGTCCAAGATGGACACACGAACGTGTTGCCCGTAGAGAATTAACTTTCTAAGCAACATTTCCTCCACCGCCTTTCGCGTCCAGACTGTTCCAGCCACCTTTTAAGTTCGTGTGTCCAAGATGGACACACGAACGTGTTGCCCGTAGAGAATTAACTTTCTAAGCAACATTTCCTCCACCGCCTTTCGTATCCAGACTGTTCCAGCCACCTTTTAAGTTCGTGTGTCCAAGATGGACACACGAACGTGTTGCCCGTAGAGAATTAACTTTCTAAGCAACATTTCCTCCACCGCCTTTCGCGTCCAGACTGTTCCAGCCACCTTTTAAGTTCGTGTGTCCAAGATGGACACACGAACGTGTTGCCCGTAGAGAATTAACTTTCTAAGCAACATTTCCTCCACCGCCTTTCGCGTCCAGACTGTTCCAGCCACCTTTTAAGTTCGTGTGTCCAAGATGGACACACGAACGTGTTGCCCGTAGAGAATTAACTTTCTAAGCAACATTTCCTCCACCGCCTTTCGCGTCCAGACTGTTCCAGCCACCTTTTAAGTTCGTGTGTCCAAGATGGACACACGAACGTGTTGCCCGTAGAGAATTAACTTTCTAAGCAACATTTCCTCCACCGCCTTTCGCGTCCAGACTGTTCCAGCCACCTTTTAAGTTCGTGTGTCCAAGATGGACACACGAACGTGTTGCCCGTAGAGAATTAACTTTCTAAGCAACATTTCCTCCACCGCCTTTCGCGTCCAGACTGTTCCAGCCACCTTTTAAGTTCGTGTGTCCAAGATGGACACACGAACGTGTTGCCCGTAGAGAATTAACTTTCTAAGCAACATTTCCTCCACCGCCTTTCGCGTCCAGACTGTTCCAGCCACCTTTTAAGTTCGTGTGTCCAAGATGGACACACGAACGTGTTGCCCGTAGAGAATTAACTTTCTAAGCAACATTTCCTCCACCGCCTTTCGCGTCCAGACTGTTCCAGCCACCTTTTAAGTTCGTGTGTCCAAGATGGACACACGAACGTGTTGCCCGTAGAGAATTAACTTTCTAAGCAACATTTCCTCCACCGCCTTTCGCGTCCAGACTGTTCCAGCCACCTTTTAAGTTCGTGTGTCCAAGATGGACACACGAACGTGTTGCCCGTAGAGAATTAACTTTCTAAGCAACATTTCCTCCACCGCCTTTCGCGTCCAGACTGTTCCAGCCACCTTTTAAGTTCGTGTGTCCAAGATGGACACACGAACGTGTTGCCCGTAGAGAATTAACTTTCTAAGCAACATTTCCTCCACCGCCTTTCGCGTCCAGACTGTTCCAGCCACCTTTTAAGTTCGTGTGTCCAAGATGGACACA
Source organism: Apamea crenata (assembly GCA_949629185.1). NCBI lineage: Eukaryota > Metazoa > Arthropoda > Insecta > Lepidoptera > Noctuidae > Apamea > Apamea crenata. Next base: position 6,618,092 of record OX451368.1, on the reverse strand, counting down.
CGAACGTGTTGCCCGTAGAGAATTAACTTTCTAAGCAACATTTCCTCCACCGCCTTTCGCGTCCAGACTGTTCCAGCCACCTTTTAAGTTCGTGTGTCCAAGATGGACACACGAACGTGTTGCCCGTAGAGAATTAACTTTCTAAGCAACATTTCCTCCACCGCCTTTCGCGTCCAGACTGTTCCAGCCACCTTTTAAGTTCGTGTGTCCAAGATGGACACACGAACGTGTTGCCCGTAGAGAATTAACTTTCTAAGCAACATTTCCTCCACCGCCTTTCGCGTCCAGACTGTTCCAGCCACCTTTTAAGTTCGTGTGTCCAAGATGGACACACGAACGTGTTGCCCGTAGAGAATTAACTTTCTAAGCAACATTTCCTCCACCGCCTTTCGCGTCCAGACTGTTCCAGCCACCTTTTAAGTTCGTGTGTCCAAGATGGACACACGAACGTGTTGCCCGTAGAGAATTAACTTTCTAAGCAACATTTCCTCCACCGCCTTTCGCGTCCAGACTGTTCCAGCCACCTTTTAAGTTCGTGTGTCCAAGATGGACACACGAACGTGTTGCCCGTAGAGAATTAACTTTCTAAGCAACATTTCCTCCACCGCCTTTCGCGTCCAGACTGTTCCAGCCACCTTTTAAGTTCGTGTGTCCAAGATGGACACACGAACGTGTTGCCCGTAGAGAATTAACTTTCTAAGCAACATTTCCTCCACCGCCTTTCGCGTCCAGACTGTTCCAGCCACCTTTTAAGTTCGTGTGTCCAAGATGGACACACGAACGTGTTGCCCGTAGAGAATTAACTTTCTAAGCAACATTTCCTCCACCGCCTTTCGCGTCCAGACTGTTCCAGCCACCTTTTAAGTTCGTGTGTCCAAGATGGACACACGAACGTGTTGCCCGTAGAGAATTAACTTTCTAAGCAACATTTCCTCCACCGCCTTTCGCGTCCAGACTGTTCCAGCCACCTTTTAAGTTCGTGTGTCCATCTTGCTGGGGGCGTCCCACATTACGCGCCCTACTGAAGATATTGAAGCCAAATAGGCTTAATTATAATATAACTAGCTTCTGCCCGCGTTTTCGTCTGCGCGAAGCAACTTTCTTAATTTTTTTTCCATAAGAACCTTCTACAAAGTATTGGAAAACTGAAAAAAAAGATGGCTGAAATCGGTAAAGTCGTTCTCAATTTATGTCGTGACCAAGGGAAATAGGGATTCATTATCATATTAAGTAAACTGCTAATTTAACACAACACTAAACCTAATAACTGCCTCGTTTTTCTAATATTGTTAAATTAATGGTGTATTATAAAAGGTATTATTATAGGGTAGATTTTTGAGTTTCCATAAAATATCTGTAAGACTTTTACACTGGCCGCAAGCAGCCTTTCCCGGTTTAAAACATCTATTAAGAGCGTAGATGTGACATATTTACTGAATAAAGAGTAAATTCTGATCTCTTAGTCAGTCGATATTCAGCGCATAGTACTGTCGTTACCCTTTATAACACTGTTAAATTGCTGCTACACAGCTCATATGCGGCTACGTGAACTTAAGGCTGAATAATTTGTGCCCATTTAAGAGTTATAAGAGCTGTATAAGGCACTATACAGCCCTTATGCAGCTTTTTTTTAACCAGCTTTAAGCGTGATGGGAATCCGTTATTCAGCTGATAAGCAGCTTCGTGTGCTACTTGGGTAGGCTTGCCCCTTGTTACATGGGACGTAAACATATCTGACGAAATGTGGGTGTACTATAGGTGCACCTCTGCCTAACCCTTCGGGGGCATATAGGCGTGATGTTATGTTACTAATAAACACTATACAATAGAATATGGCGCGTTAATTATTATTTGTCAGATATAACAGTTACATTGCGTGTTTAGCCTACATAGGTACTCCTGCTCATGGTCTTAAAGCTTGCGTGTATATCAACACTTGAAGCTATTCATTATGTCTCTATAACTTTTATATTTAATATCTTCTCACAGTGCAATATCTTGCTGTCATGCTAACTCTCCATAGTGTAGGTAGGTACCTACTTTCATAGAAGGATCGGAGAAAAAAAAACATGTCTACATTGTGTGGCTACGAAAAACAGAATCAATTGTTCCAGTTCACACTACAGAGAAAAAACTGATATCAAATTACTTTTTACTTATTTTGAACACTGTATTACACACATCAAAAGTGTCTAGGGATCAAGTACATTTTTAACTCTAAAAAATTATCCAATTAATATTTACCAAATCTAAGTTTTCCAGACTGGCTTCTTACTTTAATTCCTATGTTTAAGTTAACAACTTATCCCTATATTTATTTTTTTTATTGGATTAAATCAAGAAAAATTGCAATTTTTGCAAATTCTGTGAAATTAACGTAAGTTAATGTCGTCCATTAAATGGCAAACAAGGCAAAAATGAGGATTTTTTAAATTTTTATTGTAAAGATAAAAAAATAATAATAATCTATGTTTCCACCATTGACACGAATCACACAATCACTGCGATTTGGCGTGCTTAAAATCAGTTCATCAAAATCACTTTGAGGAATAGCCGCCCACGTTCTTACTAACAAGTAAATAAGTTGTTGTGGGGTACACGGCATCCATAATCGGCAGAGCTCTGCTTTGGAGCATATCCCTTTCGTGCTCAATTGGGTTGAGGTCTGGCGATTGAGCAGGCCACGGCAGAACATTGGTGCGAGCATCGGCAAGAGTGCGTGTTACGACTCTTGCCGTGTCTGGACGTGCATTGTCGTGCATTAGTCGAAACGAATCACCCAACCGGCTTCGCAAAGGGATGATCACGTCTGAAACAATTCTCTTCGCATAAATCTGAGCATTAAGGTTGCCCCTGATCCAAATGAGATCGGTTGTTCCACCGATCCAAATACCGGCCCAAACCATTATTGTTCCCCCTCCTTATAAATGAACTTCCTGACAAAAATTCAAACGTTCTTGACGTCCAGAGGTCCTCCAATCTCAAGTACGTCTTGTATCCGGCAGCATACCGAAACGAGATTCCTCGGAAAAGCAAACACAACGCTAGTCTTCTTCCTCCCAATTTCTGAGTTCGAGAGCCCATTGTAAATGTTGGCTACGAACCTGGAATCGTATCATGACTGCCATGAGGCAGTCATGATACGATTCCACCGAGCAGTATTTTGGATGTACCGGTCCTGTCTGCGAGTGGTGATGCAAGATCGTCCTCCATGTCGCTCGGCCACGCTGCCCGTGATACGATAGCGTGTCCACAGGCGGCTTATGACGCTCTGTGCAAGAAAAAATAAATGTATTTTCTTTCTTTCTTCAAGACCGACAGCCACAGTACGTTGCCTGCAACCAACTTGCAACATTCCGATGGCTCTCATCATCTCTTCTCGTGTCAAATGATGTCGTTGCTCCATATCGATGCGATGAATTTTTTTCAGTTTTGATGCGGAAATTGTAATGGTTTTGTAAAATCGCTATATTTTACACTTTTATAGAAATCCTGATTGACAGTTGATTTTATATATTTAATCAAAATTTTAAGAAAATTCTTTATTCATATAGTCAAATTAACTAAAAAGAATCAATAACGATCCAAAAAAGTTAAAATAATAATCCTCAATTGCGGCGACACTCTAAAACGTACTTGATCCCTAGACACTTTTGATTTTGATGTGTGTACTTGACAAAATAATTACACGTCAATCTTTTCTACTTGTTTCATAATTGACTGTCGTCGGCATTTCCAATCTCTGCGGACAAATGCCGACACAAACTCAAACTACACAATAGGCCTGACTGTAAATAGGGTACCTACAATAATTATTCTAGGGCACCATCAAGACCGTAATTTCGAATCCCTTCAGACAAACAAGGGATGGGTGAAACCGTTGTTTTCCTAGTGCGGTGCCCGCCATTGTAGGACAACCCCTTTCCACCTGTTCAAACGATGCAATATTTACTTAATTCGGATCGCTTTTCCCGCTGTACCCTACAACGTTTTACGTAAACGGAATATTTTCAATCTACAAAAGCTGCTATACAATCGCTTCTGGTATCTTTTTACGAGTAGGTACATTGACAATAGGAAAGAGGTTTGGGGTTCTTTAAAGTATGTAAGTAGATACCGATCGGAGAAAACGGCAGTCAATATTTGCAAGATTTTAACAATAGATATTGCCTTATGAATAATTGAATTTCTTAACTAAATAATACGGGTTTTTGTACTGTATTATATAAAATTGTTAACGGAACGAAGGAGATTGGAGGTCACAACACATAGAATCCTAGTGTGACGTCTAGGAATTCAATCCACTTGAATATGAACTTAGCAAAATATATGTTTTCTTATTCTTTTAAAGAGTAAAATAATTCGATAGGTACTTAGGTAGTGCTTACAAGCGACCGCGAAACGAATTTGGGACTAGGCTTTGCTTCGTGATAAAATTGCTTATAGGTACTGAGGTCATCGTAAAACTTTGGTCCCCAATTCTTACTAAGTAAATTGATATTTTATTTGCCAATAAAATGTCGAATGTCAACTTACTGACGAAAAATGTGAGTGCTTTTATAATAAGCTCAAAGCATTCACAGTAAATTATTCAAAAAAAATATTCATGTTTACTGAAAACGTTTGTCGAGTGTGTCAGCAAACATTTTTTGTAAATACGGGCTCATTCAAAAATGTTCGTCGCATTCAACGCTGTCGCTATTTTGACGATTTTCAAAGCATTTCGCGACGCCCGCAAAATGTTGACGCATTGCAAAACAAACAAAAAAAAAATAAAGCTTCCCACATAACCGCAGCAAAAAGTTGAGTTCAAAATTGAAGGCAGAAAAATGTTTTCAGCACATGTGGCGTGGAAGAGAACACTTCCCTACTTTTTTTACTATACTTAGTTGTATGAAGTTTAATATAGCTCTCAGTGTTACTGACATTTGTGCCATATTGCGAAGAAATTATAGTCACTATATTTTTATTAAAATCCGTAACATGAACTCATACACTCACTCAGCACACCCCCACATAATATTACTTACTCTACGTAAGTAATATTATGTGGAGGCGTTAAAATATATTTATTCCGTTTATTCCAAGGAAACGTGTTTATTGTTTTTATACATATATCTAGGCGCAAGCATATCACCTTTAAAAATAATTTGAAAGCTAATTCTAAATTCGCATGAATGCAACCAGAGTTATCTCTCTGCCAGCCTGCATTACAAAAGGTCGCCTTTTGCAGACAACCTTTACAGTACCTACATATAAGACTGCGCCGAAAACTGTCGCTTTCCATTTTGTTGGCCGTGAACCAGTGAGTATGAGAGACGGCCTATGCAAGCCTTGCCAAGCAGTTCAAGGAAAGTTAACTGGAAACCGGACACAACTTTTCTCCAGAAAGGGCGATCGTGTGATTGCAGTCGGTTTAGAGTCCAACATATTCTGCGCTCCATAAATGGCTTTAGATATCCGTGGGGATTTCCACACGAGAAAAAAAGTAATCGCGCTTATACCCTCCCTCTTACACCAAGAGGTGTAAGAGGGATAAGCGCGATTTTAGCAGTAATACTCTGGCGTTGGCGTTTAGCCAATAAATGATTGATTTATCCTATACTTTATACCGAAACTTCCAAGGGAAACAATGTTATGATTTTATATTTAAAAACTTCGTCCGTAAAGACCTCTATTTTTACAGCTTTTATGTCGATAAGCAGGCAAAATTGTGAGTGAGACCGTCTGGTTTGAACTACGAATGTCACCTGACATACGGTGCCACAGTGTCACACGCTATGTTCAGTCACGCGAATTGAACAAGTTTTCTTGGCACACAGTAATGTAATAGTATAGAAACTAAAGTAAACGTAGCTAAGTTCTCGGCTGAAACCATTTAGATTGCTACCGACTCGCCGAAAAGAAGGAGAGTAACTAGGTAGGTGGTTAATTTCCCCTTAGGTATTTGTATTTTAATAGGGGGTAGGTACTTATCTGTAATTTAATAGGGGAGTTGGTAGTTAAGTACTGCGAAAGACACGCCTTCGTTTTGTGTTTACCGAACTACAGCCAATCAATTTTTCCAGCAACATCTAAAAACGGAAAATAGCTACGCAGAAATTCAAAGATTGCTTTTCGGCCTAAATCTAAAAATATTCGATATTGGAAGGTTTTTAAACTACATACTCTCAACCAATACCATTATAGCCGGTCCAAGTGCCCCACAGGGACTCTAAAGTAAGGGAGCTCTGCGAAACACTCCGAGAGGTCAAAGTACGATGACTTCCCAACTTGGTCCCTAAACCCCACAAGAGCCCTATTCTAAATAAATAAATTCAAGTACAAAAACACATTTTTGCTAAAGGAGAACTAACAAACCTTTTTTTAAATAATAAACTTTCCGATATAATTATTAGGTACTTACATACCAATAATGACAGCATTGAAGAAAGCTTTAACTTTTTAATGTTTTGACAGCTAAGTAATTGTTTCTAGTTTTTCTCCTTAATTGTAAAACTTTGGCTTCATTTTCTATCGATCGATATCTTTTGCTTAGATATTCTACGAATAAGTTATTCCTAAGCAATATTTCAAATGAAATAATAATATTATTTAGCTGCAATAGAACGTTATAAAACATTGGGTCTATTGGAAAACGCCCCATTCCTTCGTGTCACATTATCAGCATTAATAAAACGTAATTTACATAGTATCATTTGACTAATTATACTGACCTTGGTAATTTGTTTCAAGCTCATAGTTATCATCATTAATATATTTTTGCTTGGCGATTATGGTGGGGGTTCTGTTTAATACAAATTAATTAAATTGATAACACGAACAAAGTACATACTGTCATATTGTATAGGGATTTAAACTCTAAATAAGTTGTGTCTTACATAATTGTAAAGTTCTATGTTCTACTTTGAAAGTCGTAACAATGTTAATTATGGCTTATCAAGTTATACAATTTTCTTAGGATAATTTCTGTCTCTGAATTTACAGCATATTTTATAGTTATTATATCCAATTCAACGCAATCAAACTTTTATGTTTCCTTAAAGAATTTCCTCACGGCGCGGCGTCAATCTATTATTTTTCTGGTGTAGCGTATACCTACACCCGATTATTTGCGTAAAATACTATCCATCACAATCCGAATAATTTTGAAGGATAATTGCTAATCCATTGCGTTCGAAAATCCATTGCTTCATATATTCGAAAAATTGGTCTGCTCAACAACGTAAATAATGCAATGAATGTGGTTGAACTGTCAAAATTAAAGCCATTGCTATTGATAGTTTGTTGACCAACTTTCACCTCAAACCAGCGCCAAAGGAATTTAAAACATCGTTATGTTTCTGTGAATCGTTTGAAATTGACAGAGACAGAATATGTTTTAAATTGGTGCGTATAGCGCAACACATTTAGTGATTGGTAGCGCAAGCGAGTCAACATCTTCATAAGTCTTATAACTCAGACAAACAAGAATAAATTCAGCCCAAAAGGTAATATTTTGGTATCTTGTAACCCGGTATATTTTGCCTCCCCTGCATGCCTGCATTCCTATGTAATAAAGCCGGCCCAGCTGTCACTCGGGAGACGTGTTATGAATCACGATGCCGCAGACATATTGCCTACCTGTTCGCTTTGTTGACTCCAGTCCCGCCATAAACCCGACGCATCTGCGCATGGTTCCGTAACATTTTCTGAATAACAGTTTTCTCGGCTTTTGTGCCTCAGCTTTTATACACGAGATAGGTTCTGTCCGTTTGCATTCACGGGAAAAATTACGCAAATCAGCAAGAAGAAAAAATACACGTTACCTACGCTGTTTTTAGTATTTGTTGTTATACCGGCAACAGAAATACATCACCTGTGATGTTTTTTATTTTTATTTTAACTGTCTAGCTATTACGGTTCATGAGATACAGCCTGGTGACAGACAGACAGATGGACAGTGGAGTCTTAGTAATAGGGTCCCGTTTTTACCCTTTGGGTACGGAACCCTAAAAATTAAACAAAAACCTAATGAAATACTGGCCAGAAAACATAAGCATAACTTATCTGGAGGTAGCTTAATAGGCCTTAAATATATCATTCTAAACGGCAAACGATTTTGTTCATAATCTAAATGCTATATTTAGATTATGAACAAAATCGTTTGCCAAATCTATTCTAGAGCTAAATATAAGAGGAATTGTTTAAGTACCCCTGCCCTCGATAGTAAGCTGGGTAGTAAAGGTCAACCCTGCCAAGAATCTTGGCCACAAGTCAATTGTTATGAACTTCTCACGTTAAGCCTGTAACGTAGTTCCCACTACACATTTATGACGTCATTTAATATTCATTAGATAGGTCAAGTCCCGCGTGTAGGCATTTTAGGCCTCAGAATTTACCTAGTTCTAGCTTAAAATAACAACTTTGAATCTGAGATAATATTAACAAATTATGGTATAAAAAGGTAAAATCATCGACCCATGCCAGACGATACTCGTAAAAAAATATTTAGGCATACTCGTATTATTAAACTTTTACACCCTATCGCCAGCACAGTCTCAAGTGTGTAATTCAATAACATTTTATTACAGTTTTCAGTCCAAAATGATCACAAACTAGAACATTATCCAGTCGTAACTGTTCCGTTTATCACTGCAAGTGCCTCGTGTCGTCTTTTTGGCACAAATTCTAGTTTACGAGCCAATTAAATTCCCGCTCCAATACTTTACAGAAACAGAATTGCAGAAACAGAATTTTCACCGAACAAACTGATTTGATTACGATCCCGTTGTGCCCGATTATTTTCGAAATAACGGTGCTTGTCACTACATTTCGAAACCGGAATTATCCGGCTGAGTCCATCGCTTTTAATTGGAATTCAAAAATTCAATGAATGTGCAATGATTTTTGAAACCTTATAAATGCGAAGTAAAAATGCATAACTTAATAACTTTTACAGGGCTTCGTAGGTCGGTAATCTTATTTATGTATGATCATATCGTAGATATCCATATTATGTATGGTTGTAGATAGGGATATTGTTTTGTTGTACAATCTAGTTAGCGATTTAAGTAACCCTTACTTTAATAAATCACCCGAGTATTTCATTCAAATGGATATATAAATTCACACAGATGTTTAAATTAGAAACTGAGGCGTGACCGTGGTCTCCCAAAATATGTGCTACACCCGCTCCGAATGTAGATATTACCCCCGCATTTTATAAATTCCCCAAATATTTCCGTCACATACCTAAGCCTTTTAAATATAAAGCATCGTTCAAGGAAGCAAATTCCATTAATCTGAGATCGTTGAGAGCCTGAAACATTCTCACCACGCTACGACCTTTTGTAGCAAAAATAAGATTTGCATCGAAGACGAAGTTTCCCAATTTCAGTAAAGTTATTTCTCGCCGATGTAGTCGAGTCAGGGGTTCAGTTTGCGAATTATTGTAATACAAGGGCTATGAATATTCATTGTTATGTTGTAATGAGCATACTGAGCCATTTCTCAACATTAAGTTGTTAGCTTATTGTTGACTGTATAGGCTGTAAAATAACTGAAACTGAACCTGCCTCAGTCCGTAATCACGAGCGTTCGTTCTTTACAATAACGTATGATAATAAGGCGCGGTAATAAGCAAATTTTTAGGTGATTGACAAGACATCGCGGCAACAAATAAGGTTCAAAACAGCGATGCGATTGATGTTAATTGAATCGAATGAACACCAAAATAAAAGTAATTTTGCTGTTTCAATTAAATAAAAAAATAAATACAGTACAATAATTTACGCTCAAAATTTTGAGAACTATGGACAATTTTTTTTTTTTTGAAGACTCTCAATTATTTTATCATGCTTTTTTATTTTTGAATAAGGGCTGATTTTCCCAACGATACACAAACACGACAAATTTTATCCGAGGAATAATTTTGAATTTTTGACAGTTCTTCTATGCAAAATCTGTCAGACGACAATTTTATTCAACGATTAAAAATTATCTGTCGATTGTAAATCAACCCTAAGTCTTTTTTTGAACTATTGACAACACACAAATAAAAATCTGGCTTTTAATAAATACCACCACGTCTAACTGTCCGACAAAAAATTGAGCGTTTTACGGTGTCCTACTGTTTACTTCTTGTTTGGGCAGCGCAGCGCCTTAACGTCCAAAATTACCGCCTATCAACTTACGAACATTTTTCAGTTACAATATATACATTTTTGAGAGGGGCTTGTGGCTAAGTAATCACTGCCACACGGGTCGTTCGATCAGGTTAAGCTACGCTTGCCGCGGTTGGTCCTTGGATGGGTGACCATTTTCACATACCAAGACCCCTCCGTGCTTCGGAAAGCACGTTAAGCCGTTTGGTCCCGGCTGTCATTCGTGTTTCTTTGACAGTCGTTACGGGTCGTCAGTAGCCCGAAAGCCTGACAACCAGTCTTACCAAGGGGTATCGTATTACCCAGTAACTGGGTTGTGGAAGTCAGATAGGCAGTAGCTTCATGTAAAATACTGGTATTCAGCTGCATCTGGTTAGACTGGAAGCTGACCCCAACATAGTTGGGAAAAGGCTAGGCAGAAGAATATTTACATTTTTGAAGCTAAGCTTTTGGAACAAGTCAACGACCTGCACCCTAATTGCGTAACACACGATCAATCGGAATCGGTTTCATTTTGACAGTTCAACAACATTCATTGCGTTCTTTACTGTTGAGCAGACATATGACACATTTTTTGAACTTAAGAAGCAATGGATTAGCAATATCCTTCAAAATGATTCAGATTGAGATTGATTGAACCTAACATTTCTGTCCCTGTAATACTAACGGGCCCATAATCACGATGGCAATTAGGGTCGATTTACATCGCGACGCACGGTTCGTGTTCGAGACCCGATAGCAATTATCCCATAATTGCATTGCATTCAGCGCTTACATAGGCAGTATTGACACGCCATGTCCTGATTATGGTTTCATAATTTCATGATGCTTCAGTTAGACACGCACGGAATAATGAATTTATTCATTTGGACTGCTTATAAAGACTTTTCATTTATTATGAGTAATAACTGAATTTTAGTAGGTATAGTCATAACATAAAAGACGATACTGCGGGGTAGTTGAGTAACACAATATCAGTAGCAACGACTTGCATTTTGACAGTTCAACAACATTCATTGCTTTATTAACGTTGTTGAGCAGACAAATTTTTCGAACATATGCAGCAATCGATTATCAATATTGATCAATATTGATAATATAATCATATATCATATTGAGACACGAAGCAACAAAATTCGATCTAAAGAAAAGCGGCCACATTCCTATATGTCGTATTTAGTTGCTTCGTGTCTCAATAAGAAACTTAATAAAAGGTATTAGAAAATTCTAGACACACTTACCGAGGTCGCTGATTGAGCAGATTTTCATAATTTGTTCTCAGTCACGAGATAATATTTTTTTAAAGTAGTGGCGCTAGTGGACCTGTGTGCGCCCTCTTAAGAGCGTTGACAACGCACGGCATTTCATACAAACTTTCAAGTCCTTGTTTTTCGAAATGCATGAACTGATTTTAATGAAACTTCCTTCGCATAAGCAGGATATATAGATCTAAAAAGTTAATAGAGAACATTTTTGAAAAATAGTGTTACAGCTAAATTAGACCGATTTTAAATTTTCCATAGACATAGAGATTTCCAATTATCTTTTTTTAAATAAGACATTTCGAAAATGTTCTTCTTAACTAACTTTTTAGACCTATGTATTCTGCTTATGCGTATGAAGTTTCATTAAAATCGGTTCATGCATTTCGAAAAACAAGGACTTGAAAGTTTGTATGAAATGCCGTACGTTGTAAACGCTCTTAATTGTATTCTGCCGCCTCATAAAAGATATATGTACTGATGTACTCGTATGTAATAGAAAATTGTTTTGAGCTGTAGGTGTTGGTAATGAAAAATGAAATACGGATTTATTTAGGCTAATACTTCTCATAACTTTCTTCGTAGGTGGACGTTCTCGTCAAAATGTCATGAAAACTTAGTTTCAGTAATTAGTTAATGGGCATTAGTTTTAATTTATTCAAAGCTATTCAAAATGTAGTCACATTAAGGTCACGCCTAATTATGGGTGGTGTAGCCTAGAAATTAGTAATGTTTTTATAATTATTGGTGGTGTACACTGTACTTACATGATAGCCATGTAAATATTAAACACGAGACATAAATAAAATAGGTTCTTCGGGTGGGGTTAAAAAATACACCGTAACTATGGATTAGGTAAATGCTCAAGTCCAATAATTACAGAGGTACAGAGGTTACAGAGGTATTTCACCAATTTCAATATGGTATTGTATCTCATTACGTACTTGTGCGTTATTGTATTGTAAAACGCACGAGTTTATCAAGATGCTCCGTCTAAAACGAACGGTACTTTTTTTAATCTTAGCAATGAGTTTTTATGTCAGAAAAGTGGTCAACATTTTATGAATAAATTAACTTTGGGGGATAAAATAAAATATAATAAATAAACATTTACAAATTGTTCAATTTTTTATAACTGTTTCAACAAGTGATTAAAGATTTATTCGTTTAAAAAAGTCTGAGTTTTATTTATTTCCTCGCCAATATGTTATAAAACGTCATGACATACGTGCTCTTTGTAGGGCTCCCCTACGGCTCGGGCTAGCAATATCGCCTCGGCTGTAATTTTCAACTTAACGCACTTATTAAACTTCAACTATATCCGACGACCCTGGTTACTTATCTCTTTTGGTGACTACATAAAAAAGAAAGAAAGAAAGAAAATACGTTTATTTGCTGTAAATATGACGCAGGGAAAGAACACAAACACTAAAAACAACAACTAATGGGAAAATATGCGCACACTCACACACACAATTCGTTTCGTAAGTAGCATTCCGTCGTTTCTGCCATGGGAAAAGGCGTAATTGGGGGGTTCGATCCATGTATTAAAATATACATCAGACACCGATTTCTGTAACAATAACTTAATGTATTTTAGATTGAAACTCATTCCATCCTGTGATTGATTACTGAACAATCAGGATTGCTTAGCAAAACCAATGTTGGCACTGAAGTATTATGATGAGGGTTGTTTTTTGTATGTACCAGTTCGAAAATTAATATGTACCTATGTGGGTTGGTAAATAAAATTGATATTTACATGAAGCAGCGTTGATTGAATACCAAGCTGTAAATATGGACGCTGACGCATGGCGGCCATATTGCATACTGATTGAAATGCAGCATTTCATAGAGTAGGTTAACTACAGGAAGCAAATTGAACCTACAATTGCTTTGCATTACCGGCGATATTCGAATGCAGCATCCATTGCCGTGCTTGTTTTTTGTTGAAAAAAACCACGTCATGTTCTGAATCCATGATAACATATTAACAATTCTAAGTTTAGTAGATATCTCTACCTATTCTAGTTATCCGGACTTTTCTTAAAGATCAATAAGATAAACAAAACTGTGAATTAGTGCTTACAAAAATTATATTTTCTGAACACATAAGCACCTTGTTTAAAACTGAAACTTTATCGATCGAGCCCTTGTAAAGGTCTAAAAAATAAGCAAATTAGCAAAAAGAAATACCTACTAATAGATATACTGTAACGTCGTGTTTTGTCTGCAGGTGCTCCCCGGTCTGTACGTGGGCAACTACCGGGACTCAAAGGACACGGTGCAGCTGGACAAGTACAAGATCACTCACATACTCTCCATACACGACGCCGCTAGAAGACTGCACTCCGTAAGTCCTACCTACTATAACTAATCATTAGCAAAATCTTTTTTGACGTCATCGTATCAACTTGACTCGATAATGTTCACGTCTTTTCTGGTACCTATAGTATTGTGTCATGCTGTTTACTTTACCGGACAGAAGGATGACTACCCATTTGTGTGTCATAACATGCTCACTTTGTTGGCAAGTACGGAACGAAGGTTAGACGACCATAGGTATGGGACATTTTCAGTCCAACCGACAACCGGCTTTTAAGTTTGCACTACAATTAAACTATAATACTGTTAAGCTAAGCCTATATTACATAGTAATTACTACAGCTGGCAAAACGTAGGAATACCTTTACCAAGCCAACCCCTTAAGGGAAAAAGCGCTGAGTTGCAATTGTACACCTACCTACTGTAACTTTATACCTGTTGTCAAACTAGTGGGTTCGTGGGTGACCCGGACAAGGAGTTTGACCCGCTCTCCTACAATCTAAGGGTGTCAATGTGTAAAGAACTGTGACCCATCCAACACTTGACCGCAATAACCTTGTTTAACATCCGATCGATATACACTGTCGAACGTTTTGCAAAATGCAGCTTTTAACTTGGACTTTGCAATTTTTCTTCTTTAGTACAGGTTTTAAATGTTTCAAAACGAGGCTTTGAATGAATCAAAGCTATATGGCACTCTCAACATAAATAGAATAAACATTTTGTCCGAGTAATTACTATTTTATGGGCAGTAATGTGTGCTGGCATAGATTTATTCGTACAATAATTGCACCCCATATACAGTGAGAATGGAAGTTTTCATTGGTAGGTCTTATTCGAATGACGTCATTTAAAGGGCTTGACTTTTATTGCCAGCAATCAAAGCGTAAATTTTCTCGGCTAATAAAAATGCTGGCAGCGAAAAGGGAACGCGCGGCGTGCTGTAACTCATATGAGATATTCAAGCGATTTATATTCTTCTCCTCCGATATGTACGAGTATCTTCGTAATTTGAATAGATTATTCATACCATGAACTAGTCTATGAAGTTTCCTGAACTCGGGGGAGGGTGTTGATTAGTTTAGTCATATTCATAAGACTGCTCGACACGTAGAGAGTTAATACGTTTATAATATTAACAGCGTTGTACATTACTACGGTGTACAATTAATTTGTGCTCAAAGCCAAAGGACATTCGTTCTGAACCGCAGACTGCTGCTGTTTAATCAAATAAGCGAATATTAGTATTGTATTCGAGAATGTATGCGGATTTAACGAAACAATTTTCCCGAAGCTTTTTAACTCTGTGAAGATTGTCGTGTATTATTTTGTTCTTTTTGCAAATTGCCCGATAATAATTTCTCAGTGTCGTTACGATAGCTTTATAAAATGAGACGGGTTTTAACAGAAAAAGTAGCATGACATTTTGGCCAACCTCAATCCCTGAGAAGAAGGTAATTTTTGTCGTGAACGATTTCTATAAACCTGTTTATTTAATCCTCTGTTTGATCTTTCTGACTATTCTTTACCAAATGCTCCAACAGCCACATGTTTTCATTATCTTTTACAAAGATAAATCAAGCTTAAAATAGATTGCTGATGAAAAAAGCACTGTTGTACGAACGGATCAATACTTTTGCAACAAACTGTAGCTACCTATAGTTAGATTATTCCTTTAATGAGGCACCACCAGGTGGGCTGAACACGTGGTTCATTCCCATGCCTATCTACCTTTAATAACCTGTTGTGGTTCAGTTCTCCTTGGTCATTTAGGCTTTAACAATTCATTATAGTTATACCGGTAGATAAAAGCTCCCATACATCTTTGGAGGTCTGAGGAACAGGGTGTAAAGTTCACTCATCCTCCATTGAAAAGGGAGGATCCTCCAACCAGACGGGTGTTATGTCTGGCGGGCAATTGCCCAATGATTGATATTGGGAAATTGTATCTATGCTAATTGCACGGTAAACTCTGCTTGCGAGATGCAGGATTTGCGTGACGTCAGTATGACGCGTTGTTCGCATGTGGCGTTGTAGATACCGCTACACATCTATCCTGAAACTTTACACTTAATATAATTGTAGACTGAAGAATGAAAAGTTACTCGATAACACTGCAAGAGAGTGTGGTTAGCTATTATCACCATTTATAAGAGTTACCAAAATAATTTTCAGGGGTTTGTTTATGACCATGTTCTCACGCAATCGCTCTCTACGATTATTTTAAGTACATTATTCTATATACTACTACTTAACTGTATAGCAATGGATCTATGTGAAACAGACAAGTCATGAATAATATAAAGTTACGAACAAGCTTCTACCCACGACCTTGTCCGCAACACTATAAAACATGTCCTCTACGGCACTCGGCCAGTCGGCAATAGTGTAGGATCAGTACTACCAGAATTACCTCCTACAAACAAACAAACAATTTTACCTGTTTATAATATAGGTAACTGCCAACCCGCGCACTGGGCCCGCGGCGATTACGGCCCACTCCTTCTCACCGAGAGGAGGCCTGTGTCCCACCAGTGGGAACATTATAGACTGATTATATATAATCTAATATAAAAAAATCTCGTGTCGCAATGTTTGTTACCAAACTCCTCCGAAACGGCTGGACCGATTTGTATGAAATTTTGTGTGCATATCGGGTAGGTCTGAGAATCGGACAACATCTATTTTTCATACAAAAAGAATATATATATTTCCTAGAAATAATGTATATGGCAAAATAACGGTTATCTATAATATAAAAATGAATCGCTGAATGTGTTGCTAAGCGCAAATCTCGAGAACTTAATTCTGTTTTTAGAATATTCCTTGAAGTACGAGGATGGTTCTTACGCAGAGAAAAAATTTAAAAATAGGGTAGGAGGAGGGTAGAAGTAGGGTAAGAGTAGGATAGGAGTAGGGTAGGAGTAGGGTTGGAGTAGGGTAGGAGTAGTGTAGGTGTAGGGAGGAGTAGGATGGGAGTAGGGTAGGAGTAGTGTAGGAGTAGGGTAGGAGTAGGGTATGAGTAGTGTAGGAGTAGGATGGGAGTAGGGTAGGAGTTGTGGACGAGTAGGGTAGGAGTAGGGTAGGGGGTAGGGTAGGGGGTAGAACACCACGCGAACGAAGCAGCGCCGGGCAGCTAGTTATATAATATAACTGGCTTCTGCCCGAGATTTCGTCCGCGTGAAATTTCGGCCCCCGACCCACCACGTCGCTTTCTATCGCCTGCCCGTGCTTTTACTTCGTTTTCGCTTAGCGTTCTATCTGATTATTTTTCTTTTTGCTCAGCTCCTAAGGGTCATATTGTGGTGTTAAATAGCGTTCATCAGGAATTGGACCACCAAATCAGACTGGTAGTTCCAGTGATTACTTCGTTCAAACGAACACCAAACAAACTCTTTAGCTTTACATATGGAATTGGCGTTTTATATAGAAAAGCAAAACGAAAAAAGAATGAAATTATATATTTAGGGCTAATTTTTTAATAGTCAGATAAGTTTTATCTGAAGAATAATTCTGACAGTTTGACATATTCTCTATACAAAAACTGTCAAACCGCTATATTTATTTCTTAGATAAAAGTTACCTGACTATTGGAAAATCTACCCTTAATCAATCAAAGTATGTAGTACCATTGTTATCTATGCACTTTCGCCATTTTAAACGTACTTCATTGATTCCTTTGCTGAAAAAAATGTGGGACCGGGAATCAACAAAATCTTTGGAGACGGTTTTGGCTGCCTTATCGGAATTGTTTTTGTTTCCTTGCAAAAAATTGTCCAAATTCCGGAAAAAATGATAATCTGTTAAAGCAAGGTTCGGGGAGTACGGTGGGTGTCGGAAACATTCCAATTGCAGCTCTTATAATTTAGCGACCGTCTGTTGTGCAGTGTCTGGCGTTGTCCTGAAGCAGCAGTGGGCTAGAGCAATAGACCAGTCTCGGTTGTTTAACAGCTAGCTTTCCATCATGGTTTTCAATCGTTGATAATACAGATCTGATCTTAGGAAGCTGTAGTGGATGACACCGGTTCTGGTTCACTAGACGCTTACCAGTACCTTTTTCTAAGTCAGCTTTCGCTTGGGGCAGGATTTGGCCGGTTCTCCTGGGTTCAACCATTGTGATGAGCGTTTCCGATTATTGTACAGGATTTATTTTTCTTCACAATTAACGATTCAGAATTCCCTCGTTATTATATTTTTGACAGATCGAGACTGAGATCAGAGGGGCAGTTCTCGTAATTTTAAGAACGTTCACAGTCTGATCTTAGTCTCAATCTGTCAAAAAATCCTCTAATTTTAGGGAAATTAGAGGATTTTTTGACATTTTGACAAGTTTTTGACATTCGTTTGTCGCCGAGATGAGACTGCGACTAGATTTTGAACGTTTTAAATTACGAGAATTGGCCTTCAGACTGTGAACGTTCTTTATATAACGAGAATTGATTAAAGTGGCCAGTACGACAAAACGTCAATTTCATAAGTAAAGGACCTAATAGTAAAGTAAAGTATTAATAGTATTAATAATTATTAGTTTAGAAGTTTAGATTATTTTGCAGTTCTACACAGAAATTCTCTCATGTATTAAGCGCACCTCGGGACATAAAGTAATAAAAGCTAGTGTGGTGTAACTACATACGTATAAACTGAGTTAAAAATAAACGCTAACACACCTTCCCTCGCGTGCAATTTTTCTATAATTTTATTGGCACTGCAGCAGAATATTAAAAGATGCTCTAATTATAATTATCTATCTTTTAGATATGCTTGTGAGTATAACTAGTTGGCTATATCTTATGAGTGAAATTATAAACTATCTTATACAGGGCGGCAGGGACATCGACGCGCAAACTGTAACCATGAATTCAGCACATGACGCTATGGGGTCTAAACTCATGTGCTGAATTCATGGTTACAGTTTGCGCGTCGATGTCCCTGCCACCCTGTATATTTATACCGCGAAAGTTTTTGTCCGGGTACACCAATGTGAAACCACTGTTAAATGTAACATGAAATGTAACATACACACGCCTTAAAACAAACTCGCTGTGATGTTGGGATAGATTTCATTTTGCATTGGATATATTTAGACGGCATTTTCGCTTCAACGTATGTATATTACATTTCAGATATGAGCAGGTCTGCAAGCGCCTTTAAGTAGTAATTAACTAAAAGTTTTTATTACTGTAACATCGTCAACTAAGCACTAAGATAACCTAGATAGTCACTTCACTTAATTAGTAGTTCTAGAACAAATGATAGAGAGCTGTTTTTCTTGAAAGGATTTTAATTAAAAGATTAATTTAATCTGTCTGAAAATTTATATAATATATTTTTTTTTTGTTGGCGTACCTACTGTCGCGCCATCTTGATATTTTTCAAAATAAAAAAGAAACATGACACTTTACGGGGTTTGGTCTTATGATTTTTTCTGTTTGCATTAATGTCAGCTATCGCTTTATATAGGTTTCAATATAGGTTTCATGCGTGGCCGCCATTTTGAAAAAATAATAAAATGGCGGACAGGTATGTCACGGACCTTCAAAGCCCTTTTTTCGTCAATATTTAAAAGTTAGATGGCGCCGGCATTTCGTTGCTGACTATAATAGACTGAGATAGTTACCTAAACCCAATAACTAAAACAGTTATACAAAGTCACAAAACATAATATTTCGATCTGACTTCTTAAACTAAAACCATAAAAAGTACATACCTTTGTACTTAATGTATCTGTGCATACATAAATCATCGTCTGCCGAGCCTTTTCCCAACTTTTTTGGGGTCGGCTTCCAGTCTAACCTGATGCAGCTGAACACCAGTATTTTACATAGAGCGACTGCCTATCTGACCTCCACAACCCAGTTACTGGGTAATACGATACACCTTGGTAAAACCGGTTGTCAGACTTTCGGGCTTCTGGCTACCCGTAACGACTTTCAAAGATACACGAAAGACAGTCGGGACCAACGGCTTAACGTATTTTCCAAACCAAGGAGGGGTCTTACATAAATAGTCTAATAAATAAAATCGACAAACCAAATTCACAAACCTATAAAACTATTGTACAATAATACAATCCTATAAGAACCACATGATTCACGATATCCGACGAGCAGTCAAAGAGAAACCGTTCGAGCTTAACTAACAAAATTGATAGAAAGGGGACTTTCGCTCGGGTATTTGTATATCTCCCGACAAACTCCCGCGGTTGGGGATGTAAGGAAAAATTACGTCTTATAGGATCTAACCTCCCCCCCTTCTCACGGATTACATTGTATTTTTGAAATATATTTATCTCACTTTGTGTGAAATTTGTGTTATAATAGCATTATTTGAGGTGTGAGGATCCCCCTTTATTTAACGTATTACGCGGTGGCTTGTGAAGCTTTTTTAGTTTTTTTGTTTACATAATCCCGAAACACTACGTGTATGTAAAATCGTTAATAATTCTGAACGTAAATAATGTACGTACTTACATCATCTATACTGTATACATATTATAAATTGAAGTCGTTTTTCGTGTCTGTCTTTGTGAGCGCCGCGTTATTCTTCTAAATTACGCGATGGGTTTTGATGAATTTATTCCGAAAGGTCTATGTGTTATATGTACATTCATTTTAAATTACAAATAATAAAGAAATCTTGTTTTGTCAAGACGTAAAAACCGTGCGAAGCAGGGACAGGTCGCCAGTTAAACATAATTATAATAGCACACACCTAGTTACTGAAAAAAACACTACATAACAAGTATGAGGACTATGGACACCTTTACGCCCGTTGGCATACAAAATAGAGTGAGACATTATTAGATTGTGACCCTTTTACAGGTCACCCATTACTTTGTGGAAACACCACGTGTTCGACGCAACCGTAAAAATAAAAGTACTTTTCTTTCCTATAGCACCTTTATATTACCCCTAACAGCCTACTAATAGGCAAATATTCGAAGACAATTGCTACGGCTACGAGACTACGAGCCTACGAATTACCGTAGTAAGTGCTACGAATCAGCGTAGTTAGTGCTACGAAATTCCGTAGAAATTGCTATTCATTGCAAGAAATAGATAAAAAACAAATTGTTGTAGCTTTTTCGTCCTTGACGTGTTTACGTGCCGATGACAAAGAAGTTTTAATATAATTTTTAACGGAGGACATAATATTGACTACAATGCCGTAGAATATAAAATATTATATTTTAAATAGAACAAGTCATGTTCAAAACGTTTGGAGAGTAATATATTTCAGAAGCTTCGCTGCTTGACTTATTCCATTGTTGAAGGTTATGAAACGTCCGTGACGACCCAACTGAAATCTATCCAGTATTTTTGTACAATATTCGAATGAGAATACAGTTTTTCAGAATCACTGTTCTGGTAAATAAATATCAGTATCTCGTAATTGCTTTTGTATAATAAATATTTCTTTAGGTTTTGTTTAAAAAAAAATCATACATCATATCATTTACAGTTTATTAGTTCATAATAAGAGAAAAAAAAACAACCTTTAAGTGTCTTCTTCAAAGCAACGCACATTGAGAAAGTGCGATCATTGATTCGGTTGGCTTGCTCATTATTAGAAAGAGTCTAAAGAACTAACAGCCTGGCACATACACAGTCTAAACCTGAAAATAGAAGCGTGTAATAAGAACATACCTTTGAATGGAAAATCGAACCATAGCCTGACTGCTGAAACTTTTATACAAACAATGACGTGAATGGAGTTAGTTTGCATTATAAACATCTTGATACTCACGTACATAGGGTCACCGTTTCGCAAAAACCGGACATTTGTAAAAAAAGACCGGCCATTCCTTTTCTGTATCTTTCTTTTTTCGGAACATGTTCTATTTCTATTTAAAAAAAAAACACTTTAGTCGAAAATTCCGGAGAAAATGCCGAAGTTCGGACGCCGCCGCCGGCCATAAAGCAGGACAAATCCGTACAGACGGTAACCCTACACTTACAAAACATGATCATCATGATAATCTGTTTTCTTTCTTTACGTCACATCTAGCGCAAATCATCATCTGCCTAGCCTTTTCCCAACTACGTTAGGGTCGGCTTCCAGTCTAACCGGATGCAGCTGAATACCAGCATTTTACATGGAGCGACTGCCTATCTCACATCTAGCGCAAATAACTGTATTTTTTTTTTTCTTTTATTTCTAATAGTTCTAGCCACAGTACTAAAACCTAACCTCTAAAAGCAAAGCTGTGTCTTGCGCGGTACCTGACAGCCACAGTTAATTATTCTGCCGCGGCTCGACTACGTAATTTACTTTACCTGTAATATCACCACGGCTCCAATCCTACGTTTCGCTAGCAATCTTGACTTTACTTTGGGGTTAAATAAACAATTATCTGTGAAGTGATGGGGAGATGTTGTGTTTGTGGGTTTTCTCTTTATTAAATTGTTTTGTGAATATCCCACATAACTACTATCCTCTAATATCTCCCGTTTTTATTTATCTAGGTAAACATGGACTAAAATACTATCAGCAGTGCGATTCTGTAAACATCTCACCGTGAAAACTTAGGTGAAGTGAGCGTGGAGTGAGCTGTTATTCCAACTAATGCTAGGGATTGACACTATTGACAGCTCACTCTAAGCTCATTTCACTTAACTTTTCACGGTGAGATTTTTACAGAATCGATCGGCTTTTCTGTTGGTTACATTACCTACTAATTTTATTTTTTCAAGATACAATCCCGTCACCAAAATAATTCTTTCAAACCAATGAAGTCGTACTTTATTTTCATATCCTTAAGGTATTATATTCTGATAATAAGATCAGACCTTCAACAACGGTAGCAGAGGCTGAACAAAGAACATCTATAGGGTAATTTTCATCTCAGTCATCATCTGCCTAGGCTTTTCCCAACTATATTGGGGTCGGCTTCCAGCCTAACCGGATGCAGCTGAATACCAGTATTTTACATGGAGCGACTGCCTATCTGACCTCCACAACCCAGTTACCGGGTAATACGATACCCCTTGGAAAGACTTTCAGATCAGAGAGAAAGGTTGTCAGATTTTCGGGCTTCTGACGACCCGTAACGACTGTCAAAGATCCACCAATGACAGCCGAGACTAACTGCTTAAAATTCTTTCCGAGGCACGGAGAGGTCTCGGTATGTAAAGATGGTCACCCATCCACGGACCAACCGCGGCAAGCGTAGCTTAACCTGATCGATCGACCCGTGTGGCTGTTATTACTTAAAGCCTCCAGTCATCTCATTATGAATTGGAATAAATATAAAAGAAATACACTCCTGTCCAGTGTCCAGTGTTAATCCCTCTTGACATAATCCTTTAATCATCTTTTACGTTTTGACGACACCCACGGTTTTTATTTTAACCGACTTATAAAAGCAGGTTATCTTTGATCTCTTTCTGCTTTCAAATCTGTCAGTAACAATACCTATACCCTGTCCATTAGGTTAACCGTTTTTTGACAGCTGTCTTAGAACGAACTATTCCAGATTAAGTAAAAGTTAACTTTAAAATGCGTAATAAAATAAATATGTAAACTGCCTTATCTTATTGAATTATCTTATTTATGACTTCTTACAGACCTTATTCCGTACGTGTTTCAATCAATGTATTGTGTGTTGCTGCAATCACTAGTTCCATCTGTCAAAGAATGGTTTACCTAATCGACAGGGTATAGATAGCAAATAGTTCAAGTCAAGTTTATTCTGTGCACAAATGAATCACCATTATCGATTACAGTTCCATGCATATGAAACAACTGATTTACATAAATCTCTTCCGCAAGGTTTTCTCTTTCCACACTGATATAACTTTTGCATTCAATTTCATTGACGTTCAAAATGTTTTAAGAATTCTTTTTATTGTCCTTAGGGTGATTTTTCTAACGCCAGATATTTTTTATTCGATATTAGATATAAAATTGACGTCTGACAGATTGTATGGAAGAACTGTCAAAAATTCAAAATTATTCCTCCGATAAAATTATCTCGCGTTGAAAAAATCAGCCCTTAGATTACTAAAAACAAGCACTTAGGTACTGTAAAGCGTTCTACGAGCTTCACGGTACACGGGACGTATAAAATCAAACACGGTTTACCTCGTAGACTTCCAATAATTATTCCCATATAAAAATATTATATATTTTACATCTCAAACCGTTTGCTTGTCACTTGTCAGCAATGTTTTCACCACCGTGGAAACATAGGTCTAAACCCGGTCGGGTACGATCGAATAGACCTGCTGTACCCAGCGTGTCTAGGCAAGAGATTGTCATTCCCTCAAGTGGGTTCATTTCAGTTAATATCGTCTTAAAGTACCTAATTGAACGTGTTCTAGAATTTATGCAGCAGTAAAAATGTCGTTAATTGGGGGAGGCCATTTTATTAACTTGATAGCTTAATGGCACATGGGCATGGGCAATGATTGGAGGAGTAATAAAAATTGAATAGGCAAGACGAATATTGCATTCATTGATTGCCTCGTCATGACTAATATAGTGTTGATGTGATTAAGGTGGGTTTTTGACTAGCAGGAATTTGGTAATTTAAAATGCGTGTATGCTCTTACAGGGTTTTATTGCGACTGAATGTAGTGGGGACATGCATACGTTAATAAACACATAGAAATCTCATAATATAGACATGGGAACGTTACAGGTTGATTATGCATGAGCGCTCGCTAGTTGACCAATCCGATAGATAGGAAATTTCAATTTGAAAATTATTAAAAATCAAAAGAGATTGCAAGAGTTTTACCCAAACACTTCTATTCCACCTGTATTTCACTTTAACCAGTACTTTTAAAAACGTTCATAGTCTGATCTCAGTCTCAATCTCAAAAATACCTTTAATTTGCCTAAATTTTTGTCAAGTTTTTGACATTGATTGTCGCTGAGATGAGATTGCGACTAGATTTTGAACGTTTTTAATTACGTGAATTGGCCTTCAGCAGTGCGATTCTGTAACCATCTCACCGTGAATAGTTAGGTGAAGTGAGCGTGGAGTGAGGTGCAGTGCGATTCTGTAACTATCTCACCGTGAAAATTTAGGTGAAGTGAGCGTGGAGTGACTTGTCATTCCAACTAATGCTAAGGGATTGACACTATTGACAGTTCGCTCTAAGCTCACTTCACTTAACTTTTCACGGTGAGATTTTTACAGAATCGATCGGCTGTCGTTCCAACTAATGTTAGGGATTGACACTATTGACAGCTCACTCTAAGCTCACTTCACCTAACTTTTCACGGTGAGTTTTTTACAGAATCGATCGGCTGTATTTCACTATAACCAGTTGTTTTAAAAACGTTCACCTCTATTTCCCTACATTTTTGTCAAGTTTTTGACATTGATTGTCGCTGAGATGAGATTGCGACTAGATTTTGAACGTTTTTAATTACGGGAATTGGCCTTGGTATTAATACCTAATGTGAAATGTGCAATTTATCTGAACCAATCTTAAAACCGTTTTAAAACAGTTTGTATCCAAACAACCTTCTATCTCCTGTTCACTGTAAAGAAATATAAGGTTCAGTTCCCCAGTACAAGGCCAGTGCAGGCAGGGGTACGTCCTCGGTGCTGCCCAGAATAAATATCGCTGCATACGTATAGCTGAAGGCCTCCATTATAATAATAATAGCTTTTTATAAATCGTTTATGTTAACACAGTAGATATAGTGTGGGTAAGTTTATTAAATACTAGCTGTGCTAGCATTTTGGATTTCATGGGTTTTAATTTTTTTGCGCGGCACTCTAATTCTTTTTCTAAAATAAAAGTCCTTTTTTTGTTGTCCTTTTACAAAGTTAAAAAAAAACCTACGTTACTCCTTATAACTTCAGCTATATGCCAGTGAAAGTCCCGTTAAAATAGGTCCAGCCATTTCGGAGATTAACCGAACCAAACAGCCAGACAGACGAACAAAAATAAATAAAATATATACTTATATTTTGTTTTGAAAACCGTCTATATACTTTTATCTATACTAATATTATAAAGAGGTATATTATCTCGAGAACAGCTGAAACGATTTCGCTAATTCTGTTTTTAGAATATTCCTTGAAGTACCTACCTACGAGGATGGCTCTTACGCAGAGAAAACGTTAAAAAATTGCCTGAAAAAGTCTAAAAACAACACTTTTCTATACTCCCATACAAACGAATACAAATTTAGTTTTGGGGTGGGTCAGGGGTACAAGAAATTTCATGCGAACGAAGTCGCGGGCAGAAGCTAGTAAAGAGGTATAATTTGTTTGTTTGTTTTTATGTATGTAGGGGGTAATCTCCGGAAATACCAGTCAGAATTAAAAAAAATCTTATTTCATTTGATAGTCCATTTCTTGAGGAAGGTGATAGGCTATTTAACATCACGCTACGACCCTTAGGAGCCGAGCAAAATAAAAAAAAATTAGAAAGAACACTAAGCGAAAACGAAGTGGTAGCACGGGCGAGCGATGTGATGGGACGCGATGTGCCTAAATTTCACGGCGATGAAGTCGCGGGTAGAAGCTAGTAGTATATATGTATTAGTAAAAAGCCGTTATTTTGACATTACCAACAGACACTTCAATTTTATTTATTTGCAGGCACTTATATATTTGTGTAGATTTCATACCTTACTATAGTTTTTTTTATAAAGTTATCGATATATTATATATTATAATACGAAGAAGATAGTAGATAATATGTAGGTACTTACATATTATATATTATGTATTCAAAATGAGCTCGGTCTGACCTCAAAATATTATTGTTTTCCTTATAGCGTATTTATATAACTGCGTAATACCTTTTCTCCCTCAACGTCATTATTAATAATAGAGGTATAAAGTTGGGAAGCATAAAATTACCCACGGTAAACGGACGTCTTTCTCAACATAATTTTCTTCAGCATTTATTTAAGAAGATTAAAAATAAAACCTCGTTTTACCCGTCTTCCCTTTAAAATTACAGTCATTTTCACGGATTTAATGAAAATGACTACGTGCGAACAGAGTTCCTCCAATTGCCGGTTCAGCAAACTCAATTCCGTGAAACAGTTTAACTTCGATTAATTTGATAAGCTTGTTTATTCTTGTCTTGGTAATAAAATATGGTGGATAGATGACACCTGCTTTGTAGGTACTTATCTATCTAATAATGCAGATGGGAATTTCAGGATGAACATGATATGACTTGTTCTTTTAAAGGGATCTTGGATTGTGAGATGACCCCAATGAGTTCTACGCCGAGTTCTTTTCACTATTTAACACTATTGACACTTTTCCATTGAAAACTAAAAGTATTTACACAAAGTTTTTATTCAGTGACTGGGTTACTCCAGGTATTCGTAAAAGCAGGGAATAACTTTTTAAACATCATCAGTATGTTGCAAAATATTCAAAAACTTTTAAAAGGGTGTGCCAAAGAGCTAAAGCTCTTTATATTAGCAATAAAATAAAATCAGCTGATGATAAAATAAAAACTACCAGGCAATTAATAAATAATGAAACACGTAGGAAAAAACAACGTAATATTGAATTTAATTCAAAGACTGCACATGGCTCCCATCAATTTCTTTGCTAATATTCCCCTTAAAACTACTGAAGCTTTAAATTCTTCCGCCACACTTTCTGCTGCCTTACTTAAAAAGAATATAAAGGCATTCGATTACGTAAACCATGAAACACATCTGATAAAACGCGAGCATTGCATTCGAGAGTTGTCAGAACCATTGACAATCTACGTCGCCGAGAATCTCTTACGGAACTATTTAAAAAGGTTAACATTATGACGGTACCTTGCCAATTCATTTATGAAAATATTATGTATGTAAAAAAAATCAACAAACATCTTTTTAATAAAATAAGTGATAGACATAATTTTAATACTAGAAATAAAGATAAATTAGATCATCCTTTTTCCAGATTATCAAAAGTACATACATCTTTAATGGGGTACTGTGTTAAATGTTACAACAAAATACCTTGTGAAATATTGCAATTGAATGAAAGAAATTTTTAAACTTATATTTTTTTCTTTATATTTAAAATTACACTTTGTACACAAGGATATTACAAATTAGAGGATTATATCCAAGATAAGAATGCTTGGAAGCATGCTGGTCCTGCTTCATAGCACAATCTCAAGAGTCTAGTCAAAATAAAAGTGGTTGCTAATGTAATTGTATATTTTATTCTTTTTTTTTACATTGATTTACATTCTGTAATTAGTTAATCTCACACCCGGACTTATTAAGTACTCTTTATTTTTTTTTATTTATGAAAATCGTTTCCTTTTAGAATGTTTGTAAATATGTGAGCACCATGTATCTATCACATAGTTTATTAATATGGTTTCATTACTCAATTTTAATACTCTTACCTATTATGGTATATATATTTTATAATTTTATTTTATGTATATATTAATCATATAATTATAATTAGGGGAAGACGATTTCCCCAAATTATAATTATATGATTAATATAATATGCAAAATATTGGAAAACATTTTAAAAGAGTAACGGTGGAGTTTCTTGCCCATTCTTCTCCATACGAAAACTACCTTTTGGAAGGGGCGACTAGAATCAATTCTATTTTAATGTAATTTTTGACGTTCAAAAGTGCCTAATTATGTGCCTTATTGAAATAAATGGTTTGACTTTGACAATTATTGCTTGCTCTCCAACAAATAGCAGTGGTGGGTCAGATAGGCGCTTTACTTTGTGTAAATTATTTCATCATCACTGCTCTCAAAACGGTGAAGGAAAACATTGTGAGGAAACCGACATGTCCTAGAACCAAAAAATTCAATTGTACTGGGCCCGCATGGTAGATTCTAGCCCATTCAGTCTCAAAGAGAGTAGGCCTGTGTCCTGTTATGTTATGTATAACATTTAATAACAGGGGTTAACTTTGTAAAACATAAACGATATCGTTAATGTCGGATCGCGTACGATGTTCCGAGGGAAGAAGGCGCCTTGCCCTAAAGCGTCGTTTACTCTTTTTTATTGAACAAATGTTTTACAGGTGACGTTTACATTTCCGTACAATTCTCTCGTAAAAGTTGCGTGCCGTTCCATTAGCGTAATCAATCTCGGGAGGGGAAATCCGCTCAAGTAAGACTTTCGCTCGGTCGTAATGCTTTTAAACTGCACTGATGTGGTAAAGGCTATCTTATTCCATTGGAAATTATTGTAGAATGACGTCGAAATACGTATTTAAAATCGCAATCATTTCAACAACCGCAATCTGAATTCGGCTGGTCGTTCAATGTTTAATAGTAACCGTAACAACCAAATCGCTTCCACGAATTGAAAACAATTTCAATACTTTTTCCACCCAACAATGTAAGCCATTTTCACGACTCATTGTGCATAATTATTAATGAATCATGCTTCCATGACCTTTAGGGTTCAGCCGTGGAAATATTAAAGCCTTCGTTAAAAGTTGGTTCAAGTGGTTACATTAAATAAGCATCGGGTTCCCCACACGCCTATTTGGTGAGCGAGCGGAGCGAACTCTTTGAATATTCAATGGCGGACAGAGCTTGGGTATGCAAATTAATGCTTCTAACTGAGCACACTGGCACTGACCAATGTGTCGGCATGACCGATACTTTTACACGAACTTGTTGCATTTTAAACAGAATTGGATTCTTGAATGCGAAGAAGTAGTTGTTACTCATTAAGTCTGCACTGTTTACGAACCAGTCATTTTAATGCGACCTTTTCCATCGAAGTAGGTAGGTGATTGCTGGAAATTTTTTTTCAAGATTTATGTATATACAACGGAAAAACCTTGGTAATATAATATAATGTATAACAATTACTTTGTAAAACTTTAGACCATAAAATATTCCTGAACTTCGAAACTGAATCTTTCATACATAAAATACACAAAGAATGATTTCAGCCACTTCTAAAGCTCACCTCATACATTGTTCATGCTTCATAAACAAGTTTTTTATGATCTGACACACAGAGAGAAACCCCGTAACGTTCCTCATACAATATGAATTATATTGTTATTGTCGTGCGTCCTGGCAATGTGGTTTTGTAGAAGCTCATCACTTATTCAACTCTTCGACAGATTCTCTCATAACTTATTCCATCCGTGGACCCTTTTTAACAAATTTCCGATATTCAATTACTAATACTTTTGCAAAAAGTTTCCGTGAGGCCTTTTATTACTCTGTAACGATGATAGGGCTAATAATTGATGTATCTTCTTTCATAGCGGCCTAGAAAGCTTAATTGCTCTACGTTGCGACATGAGCCGCCTAAATAATTGTATTTACCTCATTCTTTTCTTTTTCAGCGTCTTATTCTTTGTCAACCTTTTATTATTGCTTTTTTTTAGTATTTTTTTATTTCCGATCGTATTATTTGTGAAAAGAGCTCATTGTTTATTCTATTTTATTTTTATAAGGATTATGTAATTCAACTAACAATATCTTGTACGTACACTTCTCTGCTAGTGCTGTGCACTATTCACTATTCCAAAAACTTTATGTGAATTATTTGTGTATCTATATGTCTTAGTGAATAAGTCGTTGAAGTGCCTTATCAATAAATAACATTTGAAGGCCAATTCTCGTAATTTAAAACGTTCAAAATCTAGTCGCAGTCTCATCTCGGCGACAAACAAATGTCAAAAACTTGTCAAAATGTAGGGAAATTAGAAGTATTTTTTGACAGATTGAGTCTCTTGACAGATTGAGGATCTCACTTTCAATCTGTCAAAAAATACTTCTAATTTCCCTGACTGACTGTGACTGTGAACGTTGTTAAAATTACGAGAATTGCCCCTCAGATCTTTCTAGGTTATCTTCTTCGTTAGCAAATGTCAGATGCCTACTTCCTTCATCTATTTTTCTGGTTATATGATAAACAGATTTAATATTATTTTGAGCCAGATTATGGTTAAAGTTATGTTATCCAAAAATACGCTCATATAAAGCTTAGATTACATGATATTCCGTCAATAGGCTCGCACCCTATTACATGGGACTTAAACATAGCCGACGAAATGTGATTTTACTTACTATAGGTGCACATTTTCCGAGCCCTTCGGGGATTACAGGCGTGATGTTATGATATGTTTCCCTGTTCTCAGACTCAGACAGCGGGCTGACTTAGGGGCTGTTCATTTATTAAGTAAGACGATTTGAGGGGAAGGGGTCAAAACAAGTCTTATTTTTCTTACGTGGTAACGTAAGAAAACCACCCGGGGGGTCTAGTAGTGTTCTAACGTAGATCACAAAAGTAAGCAAAAATTATAAGTTTTTAACTTTTTTTGCTACTTTTTCTTTGAAATTTTGGTAGATACTGATCTTACATAAGATTTGAAGGGGAGGAAGGGATTCATCCAAGTCTTATTTTTTCTTACGAAGAGGAAGGGAGGTCAGTAAGTGTTCAAAATTGTCTTACGTAATAATTGAACAGTCCTTAAAACAATAGGTACGAAAACAACGAAATAATGAAAAACTAATCTCGCTACGATTTAACTGGAAACGGTTACAAAACGCAATGCTAACATAGCTCGAATAGCACTATAACAATAGTTATTTCAAAATGATAACGATCTCTTTCATTTTCCCTGACGTCATGTCGTTGCATGCTTGGTTTCAATCTGGGAGCTAGCTATAAATTGTCAGAACCACGTTATTTCTGTGATCATTCCAGAATACAGTCGAGGTTTATGACAGATTTATACTTAGATTTACGGCCTGTGTCTCTGTACACTTGTGTAACGTATCTTTTTCGAATAACAGGATTTATATAATGACTAGCTTCTGCCCGCGACTTTGTCCGTGTCGTCGCGTCGCATCGCATCACCTACCCGTGCTATAACTTCGTTTAGTTTAGCATTATTTCTGACTGTTTTTCTTTTTGCTCGGTTCTTAAGGGTTATAGCCTGGTAAATCTATACCTACTAATAATAAAGCTGAAGAATTTTTTTATTTGATAACCCAATACTTGAGGAAGGCTTTTTCTTCCTCAAGTATAGGGTCATGAAATAAAAAAAATCTTCAGCTTTATTACAGATTCACGGCTTATAGGCAATGACGTATTCATTGCTTGTAGGTAGTCCTGTACACTTGTGTAACATTTCTTTTGCGAATTCGAGTAACAGGACTTTTATCATGATACAAAAAATATTTGTGTTATTTTTATGACGTTGTTATTAAATGTCCCAGTGCTTAGCAAGGCCTTCGCTCTGCCCTTGGAAACTATCTACTCTTTTTTGTTATCTTTATCGATGTCTGTCCTACAAACACATCTAGATCGACACACCATCTGTGTCACGGCCGTCCTAGATGGGGATGTCCGCTGTAGAGATCAAAACTACCCATTGTAAGAAATTAATCCCATTACTTACCTACCTACGTCAGGCCATTGTTCCGTTATTAATTTGGTATTTAGTCTTACGGGTTTCATTCAAAAATTGATTTTTTATGACCCTGTTATCCCACTGGTTAGCGAGGCGTTCACTATTTCTGTCCTACAAATCCAAATACATCTAGATCGACACGCCATCTGTGTCCTAGACGGTGAGTCCACTATTGAGATCAAAACAACCCATTGTAAGAAATAAAACTTGGTACCTAGATACCTACCACTTAACTACCTTGGTACCTAAAATACTTGTATTCAGCTGCATCCGGTTAGACTGGAAGCCGACACCAATATAGGGTCGGGGATAAGGCTAGGCAGATACCTAACGACCTAGATACCTACCAATATTAGGCGAAGGTTTCATTATTGGCAACTAATTTGCATCGTGCGGGGTAATGGCGTAACACACTAACAGTAGCAATGACAGCAATGATTTTGACAGTTCAACAACGTTCATTGCGTTATTTACGTCGCTGAGCGGACACATTTTTCGAACATATGAAGCAATGGATTAGTAATATCCTTCAAAATGATTTAGATTCTGATTGAAAGTGTGTTCAACTTTCCAAATAGGTACCTACTCGATTATTTGTTCATACCGGTCGGTACGAAATAATTAAACTGCTATTATTTCGATTTTGACTAGAATTTCATAAAAAGTTTCTTAGATACAAAGCCGTATATGCCCAAAAACAAGGCAATTACTAAACTTTTTAAACGGTTCCAAACATAATGCTGTGTGTAGTAAAGTTAGCTTATTGTGGTGGTATTTTACCCCAAAAGTTATTTACAAAAAGCATTAGGTAACCATGGTTTAACCCTTCGTATGCCGGAACGTAGATCCATGCGAGACACAATGGCTTTTTAATTGTGTCTGTAATTACGGCATCCAACGGGTTAATGCTGTTTCTATAAAATTTACCAACTTTTAATGACTGTGCCACGGTAAACAGTAGCTTGATTTACTTATAGGTATCAAAGATTGGGGCATTAAAATATTACCTGCGGGGTAATTTCGTAACAGACTAACAGTAGCAATAGCTTTCATTTTGACACTTCAACAACATTCATTGCGTTATTTACGTTGTTGAGCAGTCAAATTTTTCGAACATATAAAGTAATGGATTATATCCATTAGATATATATCATTTTCCCTCTGACAGCAGCAACTAGAACATTATTGTAACGTGAATAAACTTCAATGTGATTTTATACAACCCAACCGCAACCTTATTATAACTAGAATAAAGATCACTTTGATTTTGACAGTGATGCAAATTCAGAGGAAAAATAACTGTAAAAGTACTGTAGGTGGAAGGTAAGGACACTTTTATTCGAATTTCTTTCCCAATGATTAGAAATTTTCTACGGGCCAGTCGTAAAATTGGTTCACCTGGGTGATTTAGTGCGAACATGTGACATTCCGTACACGTAGTTACTGCTGAGGACAAGAAGGTAACAAGTTTATGAGGGTTCTCCGGCGCTGCGGAACCCTAAAAATGGAATCAACATGTCTCTTGTAACGCGAACGGACATTTGTCTACGGAGTAAAACATTATGTAGTAGTAATGTCTTGTGAGTATCTATGTAGGTAGATTTAGAATATATGTATTTGTCTACAGACATAAGTAGTAGATAAGGCGATTTATTTATAAGCGATGATTTAAGTTAAGTGACGTGTAACCGTCATAAATGTATGGTTAAAACGTCGCTAATCACTCACTACTTAACATTAAGCAATGTTTATGAATAAAGGCGAAGATGGTTCTTCCAAGATCATAGTCATACGTACTTCTTCTTAAAATTCAAATATTAGTAGGTAGGTACCTACCTACTAATATTTGAATTTTATGAATACCTATCAGATAATTCTTAGACGACGACTTTCACTGTTGACCCAGTACAGTATACATGTAAATATCTAAGTTTCTTTATATACACAAACAAAAAGATATTTATATCTGTTTTTATTGGAAGTTAACTGTACAATAACTTGGATGTAGGTATGTTGTACAGACGCCAGCACATCAAGCTACTATAATCTGTCAAAATTCTTTAATAGATTTTCAACTTTATCGTTAAAGCATTAGGGCTCAAGGTTGATTGGGAAAATTTGACAGTTTCGGGTAGCTGGACCTGCTGGCGTCTGTACTTACATATTTTTTCCAAATAAATAAATAAGTATGAAAAAAAAACATATCTGCTCGTTCCAAAAATTAAAAAAAAACTCATGCCATACCGGAAATCACGACCCTCAAGCCCTTCTTATTTTTGACTTTTGAACAGCGCGTCCTACATCGCGCAATCAAAGTTTTCGTGCTACGTTGTATCAGTACGATATTTTGCACATCATTAGCGGGGAGTCCGTGTCTACACAGTAAGACAGTGGTCAGGGGCAGGGCTGTTCTGCACCGCCCCTACTACCAATTAGTATATAAGATATTGGTTGTACCTGTATGTATATTGTAGGTATAGTAGCTTTATTTGTAGTATCTGTATCTTGTATAGTAGACATATATTAAAACTATTAGATTATAAGGCCCAACGGGCGTTAATATTGTGTTCATCAAGCCCAGTATTGTGTAGTTGATAAGGTCCTATACATAGATATAGGAAAGATTTATATGGTCCTATAGGACCTTCGATCATCGATATTATATTGAGGTATAACCATTAAAAACCATTACACACACACACAAACACACACCACATACACACTAAAATACTCACGAAGGAATTTGTTCCTCCATCCCCACTGCTGTAGAAGATTCGACTCCCTTTTTGCATCTTTTAAAAAAAAATACCGTTTGTAAAGAATTTTAATTAGGTACCTATATCTAAATTAAAAGTGTATTAAAATTATTTTTGGAAAGCCTTATAAGCAAATCCTTATTTATGAAAATAAGTTACTAACCTAATATACAATAAGTCAGAGTAACTCGCAAGTGTCTGGGTGTACGCCAGCAGGTCAAGCTACCCGAAACTGTCAAATTTTCCCAATCAACCTTGAACCTTAATGCTTTAGCGATAAAGTTTAAAATCTATTAAAGAAATTTGACAGATTGTAGCAGCTTGTTGTGCTGGCGTCTGTACTTAACACTTACCTACGAGTTCAAAAGAACACCAGTAAATCGCAAAAAAAAAGTTGAATATGTTGGAAGCGACCTTTCGTGTTTCATCTAATCGATGATTCAGATAAATGAGAAAATTACATTTTGATATTTTTTTAAGGGATAGGTACCTAATCATTTTTACAACTGATAATTAAACGTTAGGGAGGTTATTATGCTTAGTAATTTAATATTTTACTGCAACGAAATGCGCGAACTACAATAAAATGTGCGCTACTTCCAAGTAAGATTTCGTATCGACTAATTCCAATTTGTTAACTGCCCGTTCACTCATTTTACTGCTTAATTATTTATTGAATTACCCATTTAAATATATGTTTTGACCCATGTTTATTTAGTTTATGTAATGCTCAGTTTTACTGTCGAACTTGATTACACATGGTATTTTCTAACTAGAAACCACTGCCGCTTTAAATCAGTGCCATTTTCAAGTAGGTAACTAATATGAAACTAACAAAAACACGTCTTAATTTAACACTTCATTTAAAACGCCATGTCGATAAGTAATAACTTCATCAACTTAAATAAATTCTCTCGATCGTAAAGAATGTTTAGGCCTCAATAAATCGCTATAATTTCCTTTTTCACCGAGTTTCAGAAAGCGACGAGTAAAGACTCTTCGGAAGCGAACGGCTGAATATTTTATTTACGTTTTTCTTTTTCTCAGACTGGCTCGCTAATGTACCTTTTCGTGCGGGTAGTAAAATAATAAAAAGTTATGTTATGTAAGTATGTACCCACTAAGGTCTGGTGCGTGGTAATTACTGTTTATTTTAGTTAGGTTTACATGAAATTATGGATCCACTAGCTGCGCCCCGCGGTTTCACCCGTATAAGTGTCGTTCCCGTGAGAATATTGGGAGAAAAAGTATCGTATAATATGTTAATCCTGGTTATAATCCATCTGTGTGCCAATTTTCATCCAAATCCGTTCAGTAGTTTTTGCGTGAAAGAGTAACAAACATCCATCCATCCATACAAACTTTCACGTTTATAATATTAGTAGTAAGTAGAATGTTCCTTTTAGCTTCCATTGTAGGTAATTAAGTTGTAGCGGCGGCGGCGGCGGTAAATAAATTCACATATAATTTGTTTAATCTACATGATCAATTGGTACTTTGGACCCATTCAGGATTCCACAAAAGTGGATAGCGGTTGGTGGTTGCACATAGGCGAAACTTCGTTAGTTCCCTGACTCACTGACGCATCATTCGGTTGAGTGTGTAAGGTTGCATGTTTTTTTATCTACCTGCCCGTTCTGGCGTTACGCGACCGACGATACGCCACCCATCTTCCGTCCGATGTGATACCACCCTTAGATCTACAGACGCACTTCTACGAGTACATGTTGTTGTCACTAAACTTTATATCCAACTTCCGAACATAATCAAATTTTTATATCTATATAAGTATTTAACAAAGCCCTTGAGATGAAACAAAATGATATCGCCAGACATACCTACTAAGGTGGAAAACAAAACCATAATGTCAGATAATGATCTCATTACAAACAGTAATAAAACTTGTTCAACGACGCCATACATCATAAATATGACTGAGGTGGGTAGTGGTGTACAATCACATCATCGCTTGCCCGCTTTATTTCACCCAAAGGAATTATAACTCCGAAGTGGAGTTTCGCAGTTTCAGTCGCCAGGGAAATGAGGCTGGCCAGATTGAGCACAGATTATGATGAGATTGTAAATAACTGAGCATAGTCTGTGAATCGGTGAGTGAGTTACCTGCCGATATGAAGTTGAATTGCTGGTTTATGATATACTAGCTTTTGCCCGTGGTTTCGCCCGCTTGGAGATCGGAAATTATCCCACGGGAACGTACTACCGGTATAAAAAGTATCATGTCTTTAACCAGGGCCCGTATTCCCGTAATTTAAAACGTTCAAAATCTAGTCGCAGGCTCATCTCAGCGTGCCAGGGCGGCGGGATCATCCGAAAGGTTTACCGCTGCCCTGGAACAGAAAGGGCTAAGGAAGGAACACGGTGTGTTGTGTGTCAAAAACTTGTCAAAATGTAGGGAAATTAGACGTATTTTTGACAGATTGAGACTGAGATCAGACTGTGAACGTTCTTAAAATTACGAGGATCACCCCTCAGGTCATGGTCTACCTACCTCTACGCCTCATCGACGTGAATGACGATAACAGACAGAGTTACTTTCGTATTAACCTATTTATCGTTTTTTTTTTTTTTACTTTCATAAGTATCTATGGATTTTCATGAAGTTTGTAAACTGGGAGGAATCGCAACACGCGTGGCAATTGTTTATTGTTGTGTAGGAAATAAAAGTCTTCACTTAGGTTCAGACGCCAGCAGGTCAAGTTACCCGAAACTGTCAAATTTTCCCAATCAACCTGGTACCTTAATGCTTTAATGATAAAGTTGAAAATCTATTAAAGAAATTTAACAGATTGTAGTAGCTTGATGTGCTGGTGTATGTACCTCAAACCTGTAATAAACTGAAAGGGTAATTTTTAGCAAAGAAAATAACACAAAATTATTATTAAGAAACATTTTATTAAAAAAAATAAGGAACGGCGATACTGTTGAAGAACGAGAAAATCTGAATATCTAATCATTATCTCATTGGGAACAGTACGTCTGACCTACATCCACAAGTATAAGGAAACAAATGCAAATTGAAAAAGCCATTATGCAATATTTCTACATAACTACCCAAGTAACAATATTTTAATTCCTCTATATAGGTAGGTACGGTCACCAAAGAGATAAGTAACCGGTGTCGTCGGATATTAGTAAGAAACCTATGGATGTTTTCTAATAAATTTTAATTTAATTCGAAAACATCCATCGGTTTCATACTAAACTTCAACTATATCCGACGACCCTCTGGTTACTTATCTCCTTTTGTGACTGTACATACCTATCCTGAAGTTTCAGAAGTGACACTATTGTAGCATCCAAGTTTTTGTCCGAAAACCACAAAACGACTACAAAAGTTCGGAGCTTAAAGCTGGTGAACTGAATAAAAGTTCTCATTTCTATGGACGGTATAAAATAGGTACTACGAGTATCCGCTTTAACTTTTATTGACCAAAGTTTGTCGCGTTCTCGCTCCGTTTACAACTTAAATCAAAGTTTTAAAGGAATCCGTGATAATTCTAAGGTATGCCACTCTATTGACGACATCTTTGGAAAACAGCCAAAATTTTCAACAGCCTTTTCGCAAGAGTAAATCAATTACGCGCCTTCATAAACCTGTGGCGACATCTACATCGCCACATGCGAACTACGTATCATACTTACGTCACGCCAAACCCGGTATCGCGCAAGCAGAGTTTACCGCGCAATTAGCATATACACAACCTTTCCAACATCAATCGTTGGGCAGTTGCCCACCAGACACTACACCCGTCTGAGGATCCTGTCTTTTCTGTGGAGGATGGGTGAACTTTACACCCTGTTCCTCATACCTCTATAAACCCAATAAGGGCACAAGATGCGCTCTTGAAAAAAGTCATGCGATTTCACAGTCAATAAAGTCATTCACAGTAAAAATTGACCAAAGATCCTCCAGCCGGTCGATTCTGTAAAAATCTCACCGTGAAAACTCAAGTGAAGTGAGCTTGATGTGAGTTGTCAGTATTGTCAATCTCTAGCATTATTTGGAATGACAGCTCACTCCACGCTCACTTCACCCAAGTTTTCACGGTGAGATGGTTACAGAATCGCACTGCAGGTTTAATCCTTTCCCAGAAACCTCACGACCGAAACACCAAATAATAACTCCTCGTAATGATTAATATATAAACTTGGTCCCGAAAGCTACAGTCGACTATTTTGATTGGCTTACAAGGGGTAAGTTTGTAAAGCAGATTACATTAATGTTTCCGCAGCTTTGAGCTTGTTTACGGATCGTTTCAACCAATTTATGGATTGTAACCTAAACTTAAATGTTGTATTTGACGGCGCAGCAATTGGCGCCGTCTAGTTTTATTACGAAGAATCTCCGAAGAGGTCTGATAAGAGTGACACTGGCTGATGAGAGTCACTCTAGCAAAGATGATGTCGGGGGTGACCCTGTCGTAACATGTCCACGACAAACTGCTATATTCCGGCATGAACCTTATGACACTGATGCTGCTGAACCATTATGCGATGACCGCTTCTGGTGAAGGCTGTCCCGCGCCGTTATATTAAATACTAGCGTTATCCCGCGGTTTCTCCCGCGTGGTATGTCGACAAAAAGCAGCCAATGTCCTTCTCCAGGGTTCAAAGTGTCCCCATACCAAACTTGATCAAAATTGGTCCAGCCGTTTCGGAGATTAGCTGGAACAAACAGATAGACTTATTTTTTTGTTATAAGTACTGTATATACTTTCATATGCATTTAGTAACAAGCTGTTATTTTGACATTACAAACAGTTTTTTAAGTTTAAATGTTCGACGGCTCCGTTGAATCTCTGACATAAAATCAAAGTTAACCACTCTGCCCGACTAAATTTTGACACATGTGACATATCAGCTGACTCGACGGGATGTTGCGAATTACGTCACGAAATTCAGGAATTTATAATTTTATACTTTCGGGGGAGCCGCTATCGTACGACGTCCATGACGAACTACTATATTCTGACACAATCCAGGGGGTCTACTCCGAAGTGCAAAGTGCGAATGTTCGGATCGGACCGACACATGGCCGAACCGAATATTATTGAAAAATGCGAAAAAAATTCGGATCGGCTCAGTTGGCTCGGGACCATAGTCAATGTTCGAAAGAGTGTAGGAATGTAGGATGGGGACCGACCGAACCAAATAGTAACTTCGTAGCAGGAAACGGTCGAACATTCGGCCGATACTACTTAGGAGTAGATCCCCTGATTAGATTGGAGCTGCTGAAGAAAGAAAGAAAGAAGAAGAATGAAAATACATTTATTTGCGGCAAACATGACGCGTAAAAAAGAACAAACACAAAAAAAATAACAAGTTGGGGGTAAACATGCGTCACATTACGCAAAACGGCCATCGCTCAGCATAATGCTAAGACCCTATACGAGACAGAGCCCCAGCGCTGGTTTTCAGCGGCAGCCGGCGTTGACGTGGTGAGCATTTATGTTTATAATGACCACTTCTGGTGTAGTTTTATGCACCGTTTCTCACCTTTGGCATAAAATCAAAGTCAAACTGGGAAATGTTGATTTTTTTATTAGCCATTAATGTCCCACGACTGGGCAAATGCCTCTCTTCTCTCTTTCCACCTCTCTCTGTCCAGAAGCATTCTTATTACTTACTTTAAAATATTTAAGATAGAGAGTATCAAAATACCTGTTCCAGCTCTTGACCTCGGTATTCATCAAATGCTTGAGTAATTTATTGCGGTCTGACCTCTTTAAATCACAAGACAATTGCGGCGGAGTTAGAACTTTGGCAAAATTAACTATTTCAAGATTTGATTAAGATCCTACTGATGTAGAAATCTATAAAAGAGACTTTCATGCGGTACCAAGATGATAACGAGTTCGCTTTTTGGCACCTGAAGATTGCTACACACATGTTCGAATCGGCATGAGTCGGCACAGGTGGGGCGGCAAAATCGAACGTATTTTTTCACCCGAAAAAGTTTGTAGCATTCCTGAGCCGAGCGCTTTACGTCGTAGTTTATTTTTCTGCAAATATAAACGTTTATCTCTTTTTGTTGGCAGGATAAACACTACCTGTGTATAATGGCGTCGGACTCCCCTGAACAGAACCTGACGCAGTACTTCAGTCTGTGCAACGACTTCATACACGCCGCTCGACTACGAGACGGCAACGTTCTTATACATTGGTGAGTAGTAGCCCACATGTCGTCATCATCTGCCTAGCCTATTCCCAACTATGTTGGGGTCAGCTTCCAGTCTAACCGGATGCAGCTGAACACCAGAATTTTACGTATAGCGACTGCCTATCTGACCTCCACAACCCAGTTACCGGGTAACGACACCCCTTGGTAAGACTGGTTGTCAGACTTTCAGGGTTCTGACGACCCGTAAGGACTGTCAAAGAGCCACGAATGACAGCTGGGACCAACCGCTTAATGTTGGCGTTGAGTAGCCCAGAAGTCGTAAGGAGGTAATAGGTACAGCACCCTAATTGCGTAACACACGATCAATCGGATTCATTTTGACAGTTCAATAACATTCATTGCGTTATTTACGTAGTTGAGAAGACACAACATGACACATTTTTTGAACATATGAAGCAATGGATTAGCAATATCCTTCAAAATGATTCAGATTGAGATTGATTGTGTGTTACGCAATTAGGGTGCTGTTATAATCATAGCATCAGCTTGTGAAAATCCACTGCTGGAACATCCATACCAAGGCCATTGAAACGAAATGTTTATTTCTGTAAGTAGATATTTTAAGACACTTTTACACGTTTTTATTAAAACTAGACAGCGCTGGCATGTTCTAGCTGACTGATCCCTGAGAAAAAATGCCGAAACAAACTCAGTGATCATGGTCTCTTTTAAA
This sequence comes from Apamea crenata, assembly GCA_949629185.1. Classification (NCBI taxonomy): domain Eukaryota; kingdom Metazoa; phylum Arthropoda; class Insecta; order Lepidoptera; family Noctuidae; genus Apamea; species Apamea crenata. The sequence goes on along the minus strand of OX451368.1, from coordinate 6,576,373 downwards.
GTCCAAACATTATATTATTATTGGTTAACGAATGGATACTGATAATAGAACACTGACATTGTTCACCTGAATCCTCTTGAAGGTATTTCGCTAAGTAATTATGAGAGGAATTGGCTTACACAAAATCTCATAATAATATGGAACAAAGATTTTACCTTCATGACTGACTGATTCCTAATCTAGATAATATTGTTAGTTTGATAAGTGTTTTTTTTACATCAAGAAAAATAAAAAAACAGGCTTGAAAAAGAAAATATATGATGCAATATTATTGTTGACGGATGTTTGTTGAATCGATTTCTTGCATTGCCATTAATTAACATCAGAATATGAATTTCCACCCCACCCACGTTATAAATTGTACCCGGCTTACGGTTCAGGGCCAGGAGCGCCCTTCGCTTTAAGACGGTAATGCATTGCGAAATATTTTAAAGGAGGGATTTTAAAGGAGTATTTATTTATATACAATTTTAGTAAAGTAGGTTTGTAAATTCCCTTTGTTGCAACCCCACGGGTACTCGTATGACAAAATAATACTAAAGAAAGAACGATGACGCGAAATTGATATAAAAAAAAAATGTGTTTATTATCTTCAAATCTTACAATTTAGTTGCCGGGGCTTCCCAGAAAGTAATCCGAAGATACTTGTGATGGGATAAACCTCGCTCTTCCTCAAGTAATTAACAATTGATTTGTTGTGCTAATTAGGTATAAGTTACACATTTTTATGAAACAAATAAAATAAAAAGAAAAATAAAAACGTGTTTATGGCAGTGTGTGAGAACTGGAGTATTACTGAACTGGAGTATTAATGAACTGGATATGACTAAATAAAATCAAACATAATCAGCCTATAGTGTTCCCATTGCTAGGATACAGGCCTCCTCTCTGTAAAAGGGAGTGGGCCATTATCCACCACACGGGCCCAGTCCGGGTTCGCGGGGGTCACATGTCTTCGAATTTTTGGTTCTAGGACAGGTTTCGTCACGATGTTTTTCTTCACCGTTTTGAGAGCAGTGGCGATGAAATAATTAATACAAAGTAAAGTGCCTGCTTGGGATCGAACCCTCGACCTACAACTCGTAAGCACGGTCGTAACCTCTGGACCACCACTGCTCTCAAACAAAGAGAGGCAATCAATTATGTAGGAACTAGCTAATGGACATTTCCAATGTGATATTCCACACTACTTTGTCCCATCAAGTTTTCATGAACGAATTTTCATTTTAGTCTAGCAAGAACTCAATTAGTCGCCACCTATCTTATAAAACGTGTTTTTTTTTATGTCCCATAACTCTAGGGGGTCATTGTACTCATCATTATGAACAACTTTTACTATGGGACCAAACCCAAAAAAAAAACCCGAAATCGCGAAACAAAAATCTGGTGTTCCCTACATTTTGACGAGTTATACGAACATAAATGTAGGGAACAGCTGATTTTTTTTCGCGCTTTCAGGTTTATTACACAAAAAAACAAAATAGTACACATAAATCTTGGTTATACTAATTTCCTGCTGTTAAGGCGATGCGGGAATCGAACTCTCCGCACAGCAGGCGACCCGCTCCGCCATTGAGCTATTCAGGCCGTTGTTAAATTGCTCGGCCGCCAATTAGGCCATTCCTAGCATATCGTAGCGGTACAAAAACAAAACCCTTAAAATACCTTTCAGTCCATTCGACCGAGACCAAAAATACCTACTTACAGCACTTTTACCGATTAGTGGTTTCTTTTGAGTTATATATTTACTACGAAAATGTAAGGCAACGTAGGCTGATAAATTGGGGACCTTTGAAGAAAGGTACATGGAATATTAACGTGAACGGTTTTAAGGTCGTCAGTAATGGGTTCAATTTATAAATCAAATTTACTATCATCAATCACGCACATCACAACTACCCAATTTTCGGGTACTATGCTAACAAAATGAATTTATGAGAAAACCGCAAATCAGCGACAATGCTAGCTTCACTTGTTTTTTTGGAGCGACCAAACAAGGCTGAGGACAACGGCTATTTCTAGAATTATAGACAGCCCTATTAGCGGAGACAAAAAGGAGGGTGTAAATAACCACCCGATAAGCGTCAAAACCTATATGATTTTCTAATTACGACCGGAGCAAACTAAACGCGATTCGGCGCCGAGTATACGCGATTCAGCGTCACCGACCGACTGGAGCCGAGTATACCCGATTCAGCGTCACCAACCCGATCATGACGGTTCAGTTCCGTTTCTGTTCAGAAAGAGCGCAAAGTGCGCCTTAAGACGTTTTCACTTCAAAAGTCTCATTTACTTATAACTAGCTGTGCACCGCGGTTTCACCCGCATAAGTTTCGATCCCGTAGGAATATCCGGATAAAAGTATCCTGTGTGTTAATCCTGGTTATAAACTATCTGTGTACCAAATTTACATCCACATCCGTTCAGTAGTTTTTGCGTGAAAGAGTAACAAACATCCATCCATCTATCCAAAGCCTTCAAAACCTACGATTCAGCCGAAACGAGCTCTTCACAATATTATCACGTGTATTCATCCTGTCCACAAAATGCTTGTCATGTCATGAAGCTTTGTAAGTAAACATCCATGTCCGAAATGTAAGAATAAATAATAATATGTCCGAAGTCTGGAAGAGCCTCGTTTGTCCTCCAGGGACTGTCGTTATGAAAACATTCACATAAATAGTGAGGGCGTGGCGGCATTATAAATCACAGACACACACACACTCACACTCAACATGCTACTCTTTGATTACCAAAAGTTAGCATGTAGGTGCTCTTTTGTGGGTAGTGTACCTACTTATCTATACCTTTACGTACATCATCATCATCACCATTCTCCTTTCCTTACCCTAATTTATTAGGGATCGGCGCAACGTCTCTTGTTCTTGCATACTTCTCTATTAATCATCATCTCGGTAGTCACTCCTTTTCTAACCATATCATCATTCAATACACGTTAGTACTATTAGTTATTCTGTGCGTTGACCTACATATTATAAAATACATATTAAAGCCACCTTTCCTGCCTGTTTGTATGCTGGTTTCTAAACTACGTAAAGAATTTTGGTTTTAAAAGAAAGAAAAAGTGTTTATTGCGACTCGTACAGCAAGATCATAATACTAAACTAAACTGAATCAAAAATAAAAAAACCAAATCACCACCACCATTCGCCATCATTTATAGAATTTATTTCGGAACTCTGGAAGAATGTGTACATATATTAATACTAGCTGCGCCCCGCGGTTTCACCCGCATAAGTTTCGATCCCGTGGGAATGTCGGGATAAAAAGTATCCTATATGTTAATCCTGGTTATAAACTATCTGTGTGCTAAATTTCGTCAAAATCTGTTCAGTAGTTTTTGCGTGAAAGAGTAACAAACATCCATACATCCATACATACAAACTTTCGCATTTATAATATTAGTAGGATCACACTAGAGTCGCGACGCTCAAAATGCTATACTTTTCTCGGTCTAGCTCTAAGCTCGCCAAGTGTCCAAAAGCAAAAGGAGTTTCATTCAAACCGACTAGGGACAGGAGCGCGACTCCTGACTACATATATTATTTACTAGTTTCTGCCCGCGACTCTCGTCCGCGTGAAATTACTTGCTCTCCCGACCCACCCCGTCGCATCGCCCCAAAATAAAACTAGAAAGAACTAGTTTTATTTTTGTTCGGCTCCTAAGGTTCTTAACGACATGGTCAATAGCCTATAAGCCTTCCTCGATGATGGTTCCAGAGATTAACGCGTTCAAACAAACACATTCCTCTGCTTTGTTATTTCTACAGAAGATAGATTAATAATAAACGTACATACCTATAATAAGGAAAGCAATCAATCAATGTTTTGTTAAGTGGTAAAAACCGTGCGAAGGAGGAGCGGGTTATGGTGTATTATGTTCAGGAAGCGTCATCCTGTCTGACGTGAGTCTGATATTAAACTCATATACTTGTCACATGACTTCGGTGCTTCATTTGATTTGATTAATTGTATCACCAGAAGCTTCTGAGGATTTCCTCTTGATTCTGCGAGCAGAATATGACTAAGTATATTAAAAATGAGCAAAAAGTTATATAGTAGGTACTTATTAGATACCTAAGCAGATTTTTTCCAACGCCAGATAATTTTATCTGAGGAATAATAATTTTGAATGTTTGACAGTTAAGTATTCCATACAAAAAATGTCAGTCGTTCATTCATGAATTAAAATTATCTGTCGATTGACATCTTTATTCGAGGAATAATTTTGAAATTTTGACAGTTATTTCATACAAAAACTGTCAAATGTCAATTTTATTCCTTGGATACTTAGTCTCTATGGATTTAACCTCGAATCTAATTCTCCCTTAAGCAATAATAGGAGTCCGATACTCGGTATCCATCCATATTAATAAATAAATAAATAAATATTAACGGTCCAAACGGGCAACTCTTTGTCATTAAGTCAGTTATGATTAATCGCCCTACAGAGCCATTTAATTCATTTCCGCTTCCTGTCAGCTCCGTGCGAAAAGGTCACGTTACTCTGTCCTGCTGTGCAATTGCACGCCACTATTGATTCATTGCTAATCGTATCGTATCGGCACCGTGTCGGTTAATTACTCAAGTATCACTCGTCACTTGCTTCCCTAGCTGTTTTGTAACTATGTATTTTTACCGACGTCCTTGTGAAGGCCGCAGAAACCCGTTGGATGCGAGAAGCACAGAACCGGTCGAAGTGGAAGTGCTTGGGGGAGGCCTATGTCCAGCAGCGGACGTCTTTCGGCTGAATGATGAGGGTGATGAGTTTTTTCATGTTAATCTGAAAGTGGGAGGCAGAGCACAGACGACTTTTCCACCTGCTTATATATTATGTTGAGAGTTTTAAATCCCGCTTAAGTTGAGCAGCTTGCTTCACATAGCATGTGATGTGAAATGTCTGTCTAACTATTTGGGCCAAACCTGTGGCGAACCGGTGTTTCCAGATGGCGGCTTTAGGGCAAATTGTGGTGCAGGTAGGTAAGTAGAAGCTGTCCGATAAAAATGTAGTTTTATTTCCAATGTGGTCATCCTTTTTCTAAAAAAATCCCACGTTAAAAGCAGACCAGCGGGGTAATTGCGTAACACATATTAGTACTAATGGCCTTCATTTTGACAGTTCAACAACATTAATTATTTACGTTGTCGAACAGACAAATTTTTGGAATATATCGAGCAATGGATTAGTAATATGATTCAGATTGAGATTGACAGTGTGTTACGCAATTAGGGTGCAGTAATATGGAGGTTAAAGCTATGTAGCGTGTGACTGGACCAAAATCTGCAGCTAAATACCACTTTCCTTAGACGGCGCTTGAGCAAATTGCGCGCTTCCTTTTTGACTATTTTTTTATACAGAAGCTGTTCAATTAAGGCACTGTAAAACAGTGGTTTAATTTTACCACCATCCTTAGTCTGGAAAATTCAAAAATGTCTCGAGAAACAGCGTTGTTATGACAGAAGTGGAGCAAGGAAAGATTTTAATGACGCATCATTTGCCGCGGCTTTGGTTACAAGTACACCCCGACTGGTGGTACCGCCGCGAGAGATAGTTAATGACGAAACTGTATATACTTTATGTACAGAGATTTATATAATGACACATAAGTTACGCTGACAAACTTCTATAAGTATCGTGTATCTAAAGCTGTGTCTCCTGCACGTGTTTTTTAGAAACATTACGCAAAAACGCCGTAACAAAGAGGCGTGGCCATACACATTTGTGTATGAAAACACGATGCTTTTGTTTTCTGAGCTACATGGAAAACATTCCCCGCGCGGGTGAAGAGGGCAAGTTTTGTTTCATTTTCAACCGTCACGCGCACCGCGCACATCTAGCATTTAGCATTTTAAAAGCTTAATTCCAACAGACACAGGTTTTGAGGTTATATTGTCTTGTGAATAGTTGACACTAATCTAAAAAATATTTGAATACGCAGGAGACAGCTTGTGTATGAAAACAAATGTTTATGTGTAAGGTTTTTTGTGTTATGTTTCTAAAAATCACGCGCAGGAGACACGGCTTTATGTACACAGATTTATATAATAACACATATATAAGTTATGCTGACAAACTTCTATAAGTATCGTGTATCTAACTAATGTAGCATATAATGCGTAACGCGTCTCTGCTTTAAGTTTCAAGGTTTCCAATCCGCAGATTCTGACGTTTAATCTGGCACTTGAAAATATTCTGTCTACATTACCTGAACCTCCAGAATAACTTAGTAGGTGTACGGCCTCAAAAGGAGATTAATCTTTTTATAGTTAAGTACTTAATAGACACTATAGGTATGGCAGGTGGTTGTAATCCTAACTAATATTATAAGTTTGATTGTTTGTTACCTTTTCACTCCTAATCCACTGAACCGATCATCATGAAATTTTGCATATACGTTTTCAGGGGTATAGAAAAGGACATAGGTACTTTTGATCCAGAAAAAAAATACTGTTCCCGAGGAAAAGAACAATAAAGGTTATAGCACATTACACCGGCACCGCAACTGCACAGCTGCAGCACTTCGTCGCCTCGAATTTAGGCTACGGCTAGCTGCCAGCACGCTAACTACGCGTCGTCCGCAGGGTGCAAGCTCGCAGTCCGCGCGCCGGCCGCAACTTGTAAGCTCACAGTCCGCGCGGTGGTCGCGAGGTGCAAGCTTGCTGTCACCGCGAACTCAATATTGTTATATGGCATATATGGCGGTGGTGCGCGGGCGACGCGCGACGGCGCAGTGACGTTGTTTCGCTGGCGACTCGGAGTCGGCGCGTAATAAGCATGCGGTCGACGCGTTGTAAGCACATGATCCACTCGCTTGCAGCACGCGGGCTGCGAGTCGAGTTGTATGGTAGCGGCAAATGCGCTGACTGCCCGCCGTTGGCTTTTTCATATTGACGTTATGAAATATATTATACTACACACAATTTAATGCTCAAAATTGAATGACAAGTTATATGCTGGTTTGGAGCGGTGCCGTTGCGGTGCCGGTATAATGTGCCATGACCTTTACTTTCGACAGTCACAATTGCTTTAGGACGCTAGATGGTGCTACGTCTCTTTCGAATCATGATTGAAATATGATCCGACTTTCTGAGCCGAATTCACCCGAATTCACGATTGTATTTCAATTATTAGTATTACACTTTTAATAGGATTTGGATGAAATTTGGCACACAGATAGTTTATTACAATCTAAATTAACACACTGTTTATCCCGGTACCCGGTAATACGTTTCCGTAGGATAATTTCCGACCACCACGCGGGCCGAAGCCGCGGACAAAAGCTAGTCGTTTAATAAAATTAAAGTATCATTGCTACTTAAGAAACTTAATATTAGATATCTAGTGTTGGGATCTTTTCTCATTTCAACCAAACTATACTTATTAACATAAGATTTTCCTATGTATAACCTACTTACTTAAAAATCATCTTATTCTGCTCCTTCAGAACTGAGAATCTTGATTCTTATCTTATACGCCTCAGTCGATATCTCCAGGGCCCACCTTTCTCGGTCAAGTGACACTCGCCTCGCTTGCAGTTTGAACTCGATCGAGAGCTGTCGACGACACCCCGATATGGTCTGTTGCAAAAGTATCTGATGAAAATGTAAACAAATCGATCAGAAAACGTACCTGTCGATGCCAATTTCTAGTGCCACTTTCAAATTGAGTACTTATTTGATTTTTTGAATACTTTTAATTTTGAAACACAATTGAGGTTAATTATATAACTTCGTAATTTCAAATGAATGTAGGTATTACTAATTTCCTTAAGTGACTGCATAAGAATTTAACTTGAACCGGGTTTGTTTACACATTCATTAGATAATTTTAGAACAGACTATAGTCACGCCGACCGGCTTAGCTTGAACGTACACACGGCTTATTGGAACGTAAGGGGACGACGGTTTCTGAATCAATCCTGTTGGCGCATCTTTGTGCTTTGAATGTTAATATTTAGATTCATTTCTTCGGTTTTGGAAAGAAAAAGTGTGAAGGATCATTTAAATTGCAGTCGGTTCAATGGAGTATTTCTATTGAAGTTCAAGGGTTTAACCAAAGATGAAGACACCGAAGTGCTAGGAGAAGGATATACCTATTAGATGCTGGCAAACAACTATGTAGTTTCTAAGCATACCCTGATGCTAACCTAACCTAACACTTCTGGAGTTTCTTGCCCGTTCTTCTCCATAAATACCTACTACGCTTAGAAAGCTTCATCTTTCGACTGACCCCTTGACAATTCAAAAGTTTCTGTAATGGATTTATTTGAAATACTTAAATGCTTTGAGTTTGAGTTTCTTGAATATCATCCTAAATTGCTCTATTCTCTCAGTCTAGCAGGGATGTCACGCAGCGTGACGGTGGCGGTGGCGTACATAATGTCGGTGACACCCCTGACGTGGCGCGAGGCGCTGAAGGTGGTGCGCGCGGGTAGGGCCGTCGCCAACCCTAACCTGGGCTTCCAGAGGCAGCTGCAGGAGTTCGAGACGTATAAGCTGGTTGAGGTAAGGAAATAATAGCTTTAGAGTTCAAAATTGCAGTAAATAAATCGCGATCAGCTTGCTCACCTACTCGGCCAAAGTAATCTAGTGAAGCCCACTCTGATTTTTAATTTGCTAGACTAAAATAACAGCTGAGTACCTACTTAGTAATAAACATTGTCAACATGACAAATAAAGGTCAATCTCAGCTGTCATTTTGGTCTAGCAAATTAAGAATAACAATCATTTATTTGCAGAAAATATAGATGTTACCAGTTGTAAAAGTTGGTGGTTTAATGTACAGTCCACATTTTGTCTGTTTAGGTCATTAAAAACTCAGAGTTTAGACGAATGTTGTGTCGTTAATTCGAAAAGAAGAAGAAGCTCGAATTTATCGCAGATATTTAAATTACTGGAGAAACTTATAAAAACTCACATGACGTGTAACTGTCAACTTGGCCGCAGTTCGCCGTCCACTGCAGGACATAGGGTTCTCCCATGCTGCGCCACAACACCCTGTCCTCCCCTTTTCACGTCCAGTCGGTCCCAGCGACCTTTTTGAGGTCGTCTGTCCGTCTAGCGTGTAGAGTGTGTGTGACGCGTAACTGTAAGTATGTAGGTACAGCCAGCAACGTATTTTTTAATAAATACACAAAGTTTTTCACATGACTTAAGTATTGCTTTCCATAATTTTAATTGGGTATCATTATTAAATGTGTATCTAACAACCCGCACTGGGCCCGCGTGGTGGATTACGTCCCACTCCCTTTCACTGAGAGGCGGCCAGTGTCCTAGCATTGGGAACCTTATAGGCTAATTATGTATTATTAAATGAATGTTCGATGGCTGAAATGGAGCTTCTACTAACTAGATACGACATTGCCGAGAATAATCTCATGTATTTCATATTAGCATGCCAATAGGAGTGAATACGTTATCTTGATGCATGTTATACCTATCCACGTACGTACATACTTATCACACGTCTCGTCCAACACGCTATCACACGCTAAGCTATCACTTAGTCCAATCAAATCAATAGCTTTCACGAGAGATTTCAATGAAATCGAAAGCTTTATCCTTGTGTACTTAAACGATATCAACTTGTGGACACGCTCTGTTCCGAAATTTAGTATAATATATGGACTGCTGTGTCCACGTTAAAGTTAAGTGTAGCTTAGTGGACCTACTCCGCTATCCCTGCCTGCCTGTATTCGAACTTTGTTTAATGTTACAAAAAGACGAGCAGAGTGATTCACTGTCGTGTTGTGTGTTCGTACACGAAGCATTTTGGTAGTTTGCTACAAAACAGATAATATTTGTTGTTCAGTTGGAACGGCGTATCCATACTTTGCCAACGTTGATGTAAATCCAAGTAATTTATACGTCGGCTAGTGACACACGGTGGGATTGCGGCCACCTTGCGTGACGCGCTCGCGTGTGAGTCCTCCCCCTAACCACTCGCAGAAATTCGGAAAATATTCCCTTTCCTCTTGTACCTACGAATATTATCCACACTTTATACAAAGATAACACTTTATATTATAACGTAGGTACCTTTTAAAGGTAGGTATGACTCTGTTGTACCTAAGTCTTTGTTGAAATGGTAAGTATTTAAATTCGTGGAAAATAAAGTACCTACCTAACTGTAATCAAGGAATTCGTACCATCACGGTATTTCTTCGAAAAGTTAACTGTGCACGGTTACCTTAATGAATCATTCGCGTGACCAAAGCAAATCGATAGTCCGCCTATTTGTCAAAACTAGGCCTGATTAAGGCACTTAAGTGTGATGGCGTGGTCTATTAAGCTGTTATAAATCTCTTGTTCCTATGAAAACAATTACTTATTTACTTGAATACCTTTACACAACAATATTCTTTCTAAACAAATAACAATAGTGCTATTATGTAAAAATCTCACCGTGAAAACATAAGTGAAGTGAGCTGTCAATGGTGTCAAACCCACTACACCACACTACTGGTGGAATGATAGCTCACTTCACATTCGTTTTCACGGCGAGTTTTTGTACATAAAAGATCGGCAGATTTGTGTCTGATAATCAACTAATGCCCTACTTGCTGGAGTGCCCTAAGTGCCCGTTCACCTGCACCTTGGATGACTTAATGAATGCCACTGATGCCGCAATTAACGTGACCACGTACTGGGCTCAAACAATATAAAATATCAAAGAGTACCATCGACACAAAAAGAAGAAGGATCAAGTAACTGACAGACTGACAACACACAGCCTCAACTACAACTTGAGACGAATAGGTAGGTTTTTGAAGGGTGTAACATCGAATAGCACAAAGAAAGCATTTTCCGATACTCAGTGGGTTAAAGGGACTTTAATTTGTATCCAAATAAAGTATAACAGCTAGTTCATTATAATGGGAAAGGCAACAGCCCATAACCACACCCCATGACTGTTCGATGGCAAATTGGGTCACATGGCGGTAGCGTGAGGTCATTTATTAGAACAATTTAACTCCAGACCAAAAACAGGGGAATTTCTTCCTATACTGGAACTGGCTCGTTGGTCTAGTGGTCGCAAGCGCTACCTTCTGCTGAGCATGAGGTCCTGGGTTCGATTCTCAGGCCAGGCATCGTGTTATTGGGCTTTCCATCAGGAATTTCTCAGCAGCAACCCGGAGGATATGTGTCCGAATGATGGCAATAGGATCGCCCTCTATTACTTGGGACTTCAATGTGAGTAGGTATAACTCTGCCTAACTCTTCGGGGAGTAACAGGCGTATTGTTATGTGAAATTTCTCCCCATACAAAATGCCGCTACAATGGCGAAATTTATTTAACACACGGGTAGTGACCAGTAATCATAATAAAAATTATAACAACAGAAAATGATTCGTATTTGACAACTACCACCTGCGCCGCTTGCCGACATAGGGCTCTTTCTGTTTCCTTCGATTAGCCTACTCTTTGAACGTTATTCGTTGATGCGATTTAATTATCCGTGACCCCGGCCAATGACCCCTGCGCTACAGTTCTTTAAGTACAGCTCCGAGATACTAATTTAGAAAATTGTAAATAAATAATACCTTTTTTTTACTCAAGGAGAGAAGAAGATTGAAGGAACGTTACCCGTCCTTGGCGTTAGCTGACAGAGATATGTCGGAATGCCGCGTCATGCTGGACTCCTACCAGACGATGCTGAACCAGCGCACCATCTGCGAGGGGAAATGCGCCATGGGCAGACAATGTCCTACTGGTAAGAGCTAGTACCTATACTATATAGATTAAGAGGTCATGAACTGGTTTTGCTGAAGATTATTAAGTGATACGACGTCAGCTTCAAATAAAATTCTCTTAAGACATTTTCTGTCACGTCTATACGAGCTCAATGTTGATTTATCAATGTCACTTTAGCTGTTAATCTTCAGCGAAAAAGCGGTTCACAATTACCCCTGTAACCTCTAGAGTGCTCTAAAAGAAAACTATCGTTATTCCCCTCACGTACTCGTACATAGTTCAATTTGGTGTTGTAAAGCCGAACGTAGTTTTAATTCAATCGCCAGACGCCCCACTTTTAGTGTGCCCCACACTCGAACATAATTCGATTTTGCTTTAGCAATCTCATATTAATATCGTTTGTATGTAGAGCGTATGGGCCGTAGAAAGGTTGAAATAAGCCAATCTTTGATGTTTCCAAATAGGATTGAATGTTTGTTTGATGTTTATACTAAGAAGCACTGTATTTTCTTAGAATTCCATCTTTGCTTCATTAGGACGAGCTCTGAGAATGTTATAAAGTAAACACTCGTTTAAAACTTTTGCTTGTTTATCGTTATGAATTTATCTCTTTAGTACAGAATGGTTAGCTATTTATCAGCTTGTACAAACAGACCTAAAAACGCGTCTAATAAAGAGAGTACCAACCTGCAAAGCACCATTTTCGCTAGCAAAACAATGCTTTTAAAAACACTTTGAAATTAAAACCTGGTACCGACTGCCACCCACAATGTTGTAACACCGAGCACTGTTTATCGATTTCATTGTCTGCACATTCACTACACTATAGAAGTATGTGTTGCCTTCTCTCACATCAGGGGTATGCAGAACAGGGTCCAAGCGCCAGCCGCGATCGAGGAAGCCGTCAGTTGCCGCAGGGCCCGGGGAAGGCCCAGGCCTGAAAAGGTCCCCTTCTACTCTGTCCACCACGTCCACCGTCTCTGGGTATCGGCCCAGGTCCTCGCCGGCTGGACTTTATAGTTATACCGGAGGTTAGTAACTTCTCGAAAATAAATGTAAACTACTTAGAAAATAACTTTTAAAAATAATACCTACATCTTCATCAAACGTGAGCATATCATAGAATTTAAAAAATCTGTCTAGGATGTCATCTTAAAAATTACCGAGTCTGTCCATAGCGTTCTAAAACATAATATTTTGGGACACGGCTACGTCGTAGCATATCTGGAACCGTAGCATCACTCAACGACGTAGCACCTCTACGTGCTACGCCGTAGTCACCTACTACGTGAATTGCCTTTGAAAGTTAACACATCAAAATCTGGTTCCACTCTCGGTCACCTATTATTTAGAAAGCCTTACCAATCATCCTAACTCTTACCAAAACGAGAATACGCATTACAGTTTCACTGCATACTGCAGTATGGCAGTTTGTGTTGTAACATAATCTCCTTCCCTCCTTGCGAAAACGCTCGCGTTTAACGACTATAATATTATGAAGTACCTACTAAATATAGGTCAACTGCGGTTTTAGCGTCTAGATCTGACTTAAGCAGTACATTCTCGACCAAATTTGAATGACGTAAAATTATTAGTTAAGTAGTCTTTGCAAGTTATCTCTTTATCTCATTGTTATAAAGTTCTAGCTGCGCCCCGCGGTTTCACCCGCATAAGTCTCGATCCTGTCTGAATATTGGTATAAATAGTATTCTATGTTCTAATCCATGAAGTCATGGTCTACCCAAAAATTGTGCCAAAATTCATCCAAATCCGGTGAGCCGTTTTAGCGTAAAACCCTAAGAAACAAACATAATATTAAAAATCAAATCTTTACTCTTTATACTATTAGTTTAGATAAATTAGAATAATGCCGTAAGTTTGATAAAACTCTCGGCTATTATTGTAATTTATACCTTACCTTACCGAGTTAAGAGTTACATTGTAATGACCTATTAATGGTTTTACGTTGATCGTGAATGTCTAACCTAATGCTTATCCCACAGCTCCGTCTCGTCCCACCCGTTCAGCGTCAGGCCTTAGCGTGACACGCGTGACGGATCCCATTGGCGGCGGCACGGCCATGGCGGTTGGGGGCACGGAGTACTCGCGACGTCGGGCTGCATCAGCGCCCGCGACGCCGGCGCTCTCGCCCGCATCGTCGCCGCCCGGCTCCCCGCATCGGGCACCGCATAGGTGAGCAGGTGTACCGTAGCCTTACCTTGGATAAGTCATGTAAGAAGGTCTTTTTCAGTATAATCAATGCTTAGTTGCACAATGAGTTGTATATTGGACGCGTCGTGGTTGGGAAAGGCACAGCCACTTAAGCTGTTGTCAGACGCTTCACCTGTTTGATTCCACGTTCACACCACACCGAAAAAATTACATTGGAATCAACGTTAATCCGCTCCTTTAATTTATTTTTAGATCATTCACTAGGTAAGTGAAAGATACCGAGTGCCGAAATCCAACATCGTTGTATCGGTTGACTAATGAATTCATTTTACAGTTTTGTTTAATTTTGTGTTCAGACGAGTTAAAGATGATACAAATAAACAAAAACACGAAGCGTCTGATACCTAATTCTCGCTTTACGCTATGTAATTAGAGATCGGAATTTGGTTCCAAATAAAAAAGTTGCAGCTAAAAACAAGGATATTTTCAATGAAAATGGTTGGTGGTTGTGTAGTAGCTTGCATAGCAGCTATCAGAGTCTGAAACTGTTATGCAAGCTGTCGTCATTCACATTGCCATCATTCATACTTGCTGGGATGGCAACGCCATAGCAAATCTTTGGAGAACAAAATTCTATCCACAATGTGCAACAACACAAAGTTTATGAATTGATTGTGAGTCCGGAGCCCAGTTATTTTGACAGAAACACTACAAAGTACTCACAACTCATAATTACTACCATTCACCTTGAAAACGTCCTTGTGTTTACCTGCAATTTTTTATTCAGATTCAAATTGCATAGCGTAAAGCGAGAATTCATGCATAAATACTTTATGGATTAACATTTGAATAATGATCTATTCACGGAAAATCCGCACGTCATTCACGATTCGATTACCTACACACAGCCCCTTCAACAATTACACAAAGGTTTTCCATATAGAACACATACGAGGTCTGGCTAAATTAAATTTCAGTTTTTTACAGCATTTCAATCACCCCTTTCCAGCAAATTGTCTATACAGTCACGAGCATAAATATATTACTATGGCTAGCTCGCCCGGCAATAATACCTGATTTCATGATTCATCCATTATTTAATTATCTGTCGTCAAGATGACAGCAAATATATGTGATCATTTGTGGAAGGCATACCCAACTAGCGGCACAAATATGTGACATCGACGAAACGCCAAAACTATCTGATGAGACAAGCGATGTGACACCAAAATATAAGATACCGCATCGACTTCAAAACTGTCACCTCTCAGAATGCATAAATATCTGCCATGTCTTGCGTTATAAATTGAACTGTTACTGTACTGAGTAGGCAGATGGGCACTCAGTACAGTTTAGAAGTATGTAATACCTCGTCGTGATCAAAAATATCTGACAACACTTTGGCAGCACCTACCATATGCTCGTGACTGTACCTACCATACAATTTTATTTTTATTACTTTGGCATGTTTTAATTTTCCCATTTCATGTGACCATTAGGCCTGGCGTTGCTTGGGTGATACCCTCGGTGCAGTGGGACCCCGATTCGATGTGACGTCACCAAGGGCCCACGTCTCAGGAGGTTTTAATCACTCTCGTCGCACCCCGCCTTGCCCCAAGGTTATGCATTGTTTCTTTTGTTTGCCACGCTTATTTAATAACAATCATCGCTGCACGTCGGTCTAGACGACCTCCTTGTTCAATGTTTAGTGTAACTATTTTGTGTATCTTCTTTTTGTGTCTATGGCACTCTTCCTTATTGTTTTTTTTTTTTATGTAAGTAGTTTGAGCCCAGTAGGTGGCCATGTTGATTGTGGCATCCATCATCCGAGGTGCAGGTGAACGGGCTCTTAGTTTCGTGTGTAATTTAGTTTACTTTATTTTTTTATTTTTATGACATGGATACATTCTGCGGTTAACTTACTGTTCTGGCAGATAACTTTTTACAAATTCTTTTCTCATTCTTAATTTATCTGCTAGTTAGATAGTGCCTATCCGAAACAGATCATAATACTGATTAATGTATCAACTCTAAGAGTATGTATTATTAAAAGACAGATGACGAATGGCCGTAGGTTTTGTTCCGAGCATAGTTGCATATTTAGTAGAGGCATAATGGAGTGGCTCCACTGGTAATCCCACAAGTAGATTACTCATATCAGACAGCTGCACTCGCTTCGTATATTCGGGAATTTAAGAGCCGACCCCATTATGATTGGTATTGGAAAAGCGGCCTTAATTAAAAGCGATATCCGACTCAACTTCACAATTATTGTTTCGTATTTTTACTGCCATAATTAAAACCGCAAGTCACTTTCATTTCCTTATTTTTATTTCAAGAAAACGAAACATAATTGAAAGGAACTTCCTTATCATCCCGACGAGCGTTGAATTGATGAAATTAATGAAGCGTTCTAAAAATATAATTGACGCTACAGTACCATGGGAATGAATAGAGCCTCTTACGCCATTGTTTCTTATTCTGTATAGCATTATCTGAGAGGAGGCTCGCTCGGCGTCGCTTCCATTCTATTCCCGCGACAAGTCGGAAACACATTTCTGAGCGTTTTCGCGATGGAATTTAAGTTCCGTTATGTGCAGACAAATATTACGTGGTGAGCTCCAGCAACGTGGGATAATACTGTAATGAGATTATCAACGTTATTTAGTTATAGATATTTAGACGCAGCTGTGGTATCATACTTGTACTGGTAGAGGTTACGACCTAGTTTAGTCATTAACGTCTGACTCTGCACCAAATTGTTGAACGTTTGCACGGTATTTTAGTTTTGTGAGTTGAATATAACGGTATTTGTGTCGCACAGATTTCTACCTACTGATTGCAACATTATGGTTTATTTAGGTACAATAATAACCCGACTCTTTGCGTCCCGGCCAGCTGTCCCGCCCAGCATTAGGTACATCTGAGCTTAGCTTTCAATTTCATGTAGATACCTCCTCGTTTACTTTCCTTTTTAACCCCAACCATTAAAATTGTACATGTTGAGCTCAATTTCAAACATAAAATATAATTGGACGAGCCGTACATATCGTATGAAGAGCGTAGGGGAACCGGGGAGCCCTCCATATTAGATTCATATTTAACGAGGCAGGGTCGTGTGCGGACATCATAAAATTTTACGTACTGCTGACGTCCGGGACAGCCGCATGCCGTGGGACGTCAGACGAACTAATTTGTGTTAGCATAGTCCGCATGCCGGAGATAAGCCTCCGCGGACGTTAATAACATCGTACAATGTTAATTGAAAGCTGCCCTTTCAGCATGAAAAACTGGTACAACTCCTACTCAAATTTAAGTTATATAGGTACATTTATGTTAGTAGAAATAATTAATGAAGGCGTGTAGGTAGGTTGGTATGCAAATGCGAATCAAGTTTCAGATGGGCAGTGGCTGATTTATATAGAACGACATTTGGGTCATGTTGACACGAAACTATAATACAATTTTGACTAATGAGTTTATCGATTGGGAGGTTCGTCTCCTAAAGTGTTTTTCGCATGTCATGGCTTACGAAACTTTATTTTGTTACTTTATATTGACGGTTTGATTGGCACAGTGTCGATGACTTTGGCTTCTATGCTTGTGCCTGTCGCGACTCGTAGGTTCGATTCCTACAATTAACATACTCGTATAATTTTTACGGCCAATATTTTGAGCATGTGAGATTTTTATCTATTCAAGCTCCCAAGGAATAGGGGAAAATCCTTGTATTAAAAAAACAAAGAAATACGGATGTTTCTATGTTCAAAGTAGTGGATGACGTGTTTCAGATCGCGTCCCCTGCAGCGGTGTTCGTAGCAGGAGTCCTGGCGACGTCCAGCATCCGGCCAGGGTCGACCGCACAAACGGCAACCACTCACTCCCACGTCCTCTAGCTCATAGTTACGTGCACACTCGCGGACCCGCCTCGCTACTCGCTCATTTAATTTCTAGAACTAATCTGAAAGACTAACCCCTTATCCCAAAGTCAAATCTCATGTTCGCTGTTGCGACTGGTTGACCAAAACCAATCATAACGTTTGACCACAATTATTGAATAGCTTTTCAGCAACCGGAGATTTTGATATTGTGAGAGTATCGTCTGTCAGATAAGGTCCAGACCTTAAATTAGTAGCGAGTGGTGAAACAGGTCCTTATGCTTCTGTGGCTTCAAAGGACGCCAAACGAAGCTTTTGTAAATGTAAGCAATTTTGTGAGGGTAAGTGTTGGACGGCGAATTATTATAATAGTTGGGGAATATTTGGCGATGCAAGGTACTTTTTAAGATATGATGTTTGATAACGTTTAAAGTTATGGGATTGCGACAATTGTACCAATTCTAAATTGTTGTTTGCCTTCGCGGTGTCGTCGTGATATACATTTTGTAATGTTATAAGCCACTCATCAACGAAACTATGCTAGGTGACCATTTCACTCAGTCACATCAAATGTGAAGTGATTCTGTCCTGATAAAACGAAGTTTAAAAATATAGGATTTGAAAAATTGCTAGTTTGGAAGCAAAAGTTCCTCAGAGTGTGGAAATGTGACAATTTGTTCAACACGCTCGCTCTGTAATCTTTTGTGCGACTGCGCTTATAGAAATGAGTTCCGAGCGCAGCTAAACGGAACTTGGCTTATTTCGCTACGCTGCTGCAAAACAACTTCTTCGCTAACTAAATTTAAGCAGAACAAAATCTACAAAATCATAACAATGCAGCATTGTAAGCCCAAAGGTGGAAATGGTATAATTTAAGTATTTCATTCTAAATGTTACCGCGAAATGTCTTATTAGTTCAATTATTTATAAAATAATGAAGGAGAGTACAATGTGCTTATGTAATGAAGAATATTATATGGTATTTTAGTATAGCCGTGGTGGGCATGCGTAGAAGATACCTCTTAGTTTGGATAAGAGACGCTCTGGCTGGTTCAGATTTCTATTTCTAAGATTTCTACCTTCGATTAATACTATAAAGTTAGCTCGTATTTTTTATCTATTGTAGCTAGACTGTAGTTATTACTTATTTTAAAGATGCATTTAAAAATCTATTTACTAGAGAAACTTGAGAGACCTTACTGTAAATTATTCCTTAAAGTTTTATTTAATGTAAGAGAAACTTTCGTGTTTTTAATAACAAAACTAAATTATATTTTTCCGTAGTTCAGTTTTGTATAATAAACACGACAGTTTTCCCAAATAGACAAACTCTAATGATCTAAAAGTACTAAAGGATACCTACCTACTTATATAATTTAGTCCTAAGTCATCACTGTAAAATATCCCACTTCGTTTTAATGTGACGATATAAAGTTCAACTACAAATATTTTAAAAAGGCTTGCTACACATTGTTCGGGTCGGCACTCGATTCGGCAGTACCTACTTAGGTATTTTTTGAACAACAAAGCCGACCCGTTGCAATTAGGTACTATGAGAATCTACAATATGCGATTTTGCCGCCCGGCTGTGCCGATTAAAGCTGACCCGAACAAGTGTGTACCATGCCTAACACAAATCTTAAGTGTATATTCCTCTTAAAATATGATAGACCCTTGATCACGAGCGTTAGACATCACTTTGATTAACTTCGTGACTACCCACATTCCCACTAACTGATGTCTAAACTACCTCTGATTTGCTCTAAATCCTTTCGCTTCAATACTAATGGCGAGCTTAGGAGTGACGTCTATAAACGTTTTAGATAATAATTGCTCAAAAAGGGAAACTGAATCCGTTCCTAGCACTGCACAATTTTACGTTAGAAGCTCTGCACGTGCATTTCATTGCTCGCTCAGTACTTTCTCTACACGGTAGAACACTCAAGTGTAGGTTCAAACTATGTTGTGAATTTTTGCATATCTCTCTTTCTCATTCTTACAAGGCTTAGCCTGTTTTAGAAAATTGTGATTTACTTAGATGCCTTTAGCACGGTGGCATATGTAGACGATTAACATAACACATTTGTTTATGATTACTTATGAAATGCTGCCACTGTAGCTTTGTTATATCTCGTTTATAAGTCTGTAAATATTTCTAATCTAAGGCAATATTTCCTTCAAAATCAGTTTCAATCATTTGGTTCGTCTGGTAGATAAGATCGGATAAATTGCTTTTCCGAATCTGAAATCTAACGAAGTCGTAGGCAGAAAAAATTTTCGTAAAAATATATTGTTTTTTTGAGTCTTCGGATTTTGGGGCCCTAATTTATTTATTCATCCTAATGGGAGTTTTGTAGGTATTTTGTTCGTTCTTGAATATATTTAAAGCAACAGTATTCTAAAAACGCTTAAGTACGGTCGGCAGCGAAAGTCGATTAGGTAACACTTTCGTCAAACTCAAAACTTACCTACAAAAGTAACTGTCCCGTACCTGGGATAGTGAATCTAATTAAGTCACCCATAAACCTAACACTAGGGCCTCAAGTTCAAACAACATAAAGGAATGTAATCATTACTTTAACTGCCTGTAACTTGATTAAGTTAATCGTTCTTAATGTGATTAATCCACACAATTAATTTGATCAAAGCAATTTAAAAGCTATTATGTTAATTGAATGTAAAATCCCTTCGTTGAACATGTTTCTTTCAATTCAATAAAATCCGTCTCACTGAACTGAATACGGCTGTGACAAAAACTTGAGGTTTAAAGTATAGATAGGTAGGTAGCACAGAACAGAGAAAAGAAGTCCTCTTTTAACTGGTCTGTAGTAGGTAGGTACAGAGTGGCGACGATGTTATCACATTAAATAGAAAAGCGGGTAATATAAAGTGAGATATGTCTGTTAAAAAAGTAAAATAATCAATTATGCTAAAAATAAAAAAGGCATTTTTCAACAAAATAAAAAACCTAAGAAGTTCACGAAATAAACCACCACTGACCTGTACCTGTAAAAGCGGCATCGGCGCGCACGCGGCTGCTACATACGGACCTACCTATTGTATAGTGCCTATTGTCGGGCAAAGCGTTATCGGGTTTTTCCATTAGGAATTTCTTGGTAACAGCCCGGATTTTGGAATTTGGCGGTGTGATACCCCCGTACCTCGGAAAGCATGTTAAGCTATTGGTCCTACGCCTGACCTTCACTCCGGTCGTGTCGGATTGCCGTCCCATCGAACAATGAGACTGAGGAAAGAGAGAGTGCACCTGTGTCTGCGCATATTCTTGTGTGCACAATTGTGTGCGCAGACACAGGTGCACTAGGCACCCTAGGGGCTGGTCTCCGATGAGATTGGTCGCAATGGCCGAAATTCGGTCTGGAGGACTTTTTTTAAAGGGCGCATATAGTCATATATTATGTAGTCATGTCGAGACGCGCGGGCGATGGTATCAGCAATTGAACACATTTTATGGTACCTCTCGTTTTATCCAATTAATAAATTGTTTTAATTTCATACTTGAAAAAAAAGGTTAAATAGTCCAAATGAACAACATGTATCAGAAAGGTGTGGTCATGTTTAAGGGTGTGGTACAAACCATCAAACTAAACGACTCTCCATGGAACCGACATCGTCATCGCGAAAAAATAATTAGGCGTCCCATACATTTGGGTCGAGTAGTACCTAGGTACCTATTGAAGTTTTGTATGGGATAGTTGATAATATTTAGCGATTACATGATAGGTATATGCTGTATAAGCTCTGTCGTAATTGCCCCATCTAAAGCAAAGGTATCTCACCAATTTCAATAAGCACATGATTCAATGTAACTCGAGAAGGATTTTATTGAAACAGAAACTAATTTCCTTAATGAATAATTTTTAGAGAACTTTGTCGTGTTTAGTTAGGTAAAATCAATCAGTCTTTCATTTTATGTAGTAACCAGTTAAGTTTATTACAAAATGGAAAGACGTTTACGTAGTTTTTTATGTCCTTCGAGTACCTGCAGGTATCTACCTATTTGCCTGTTTTATTGTTATAAGTACCTACCCACTATTATACCTGTAAAAATTGTGTGGTATGCTTGATTTTATTAATTACCTCTTAAGATGTATTTCTACTAACTCCTATGTACCTACTTTACATATACATTATTAAGTTATTGTTTGAATGGAGAGATCAAACAGGTAGACATACCATACCTACCTACCTATGTAAAAGTACCTTTCACTGAAAACTTTTGAAACTCACACACATCAGTAGTTACCTAATGTTCCATCGCAAATGACAATATTTTAAGAAATATTTAATGAGCACTATTTTTCGTGAATATTAAAAGGAACTTATTATGTATTTAAAATTGAATTTTAAAAGAAATACGTAAAGATTTTTCTAATTTATTTGGTACTAGTTTTATTATTGGTCAATTTGAGTATTCTCGATGTTTGGGGAGGTGCGGGACCACGTTGCTATCTTTTACAGGGCCTATCTTGATTATTGGAAACATGAGTGCATATTTATACATGGGCTTGTGTGTTGCTGTGGAAAGTGGATGCACAAAATACTTGTTGTGCTCCAAAATACTGACCAATACAATTCCATAAGAGTCAGACAGCTGAATCCAGCGGGGGTCTAAAACTTCCTATAGCTAAATGGTGTAGAAAAGATCACTTAGTGTTCATACACACGTGCGGCACGCGTCAACTTCAGCCGTAGACGGCCATCGACGCGTGCCGACGGCTGAAGTTGCCTTTGCCGTCGACGATTGCCGCTCGTGTGTATGCATACTTAGCGGGACCTAGCACGTACAGTTTGTACCTAAGTTTTAGTGATTCGAATTTTTAGGGTGATGAATAAATAGCAAAAAGCGTAGATTGAGCCGAGATAGGTAACACCGCACCTATGTTGCCCGATTTTTATGCGAAACGTAGTGTTAAGCATTCGCAAGGGTAGAATTTGACCTCAAAAATTCCAATAATGACAGAGTACCTTACGATTTCTTTTGTAAAGTATAGATAATAGTTATTGCATTGTTAAAACATTTTAGATCATATTTATGTTATGCACTCAGAGCGTAGTCCGTTTAATGATTGTATTGGAAGCAATAACACTTCTGTGAGAAAGCAGCAGCAATGTGAGAATATGGTTATTATGTAACTGTGTATATTTTTAATATAAAAATTTAATAATATCACTTGTTTTATTTTTCAACTTTGCACCTATAAAATAGAACTATAACCATACCAATCATCTACAGCCCTCCGTATTTTATAGCTGACCTCATAATTACTTTATAGTATATTTATCTCACGAAGCGACGCGCGCTTTACTTGTGGTTAACAAATGTACACGCTGTGAATGAAACGAGAAACAGGCGAAGTCGGAAGCGTATCCTTGTGTTACGCTCTGGCGCTACGAATCTTCAAGCATACAGTCAGTGTGTTTGTACACTTCGTGAGATAAAAAAGGTTGAATGTCACTTGCATTTCTTAAAACTACAAGGTATATTTATCTGTGACAATTAAATAGTTTCACCCTTAGTGAAGTTTCAATGTACCTGCTGGGAGTTTTGCACAAATTACGAGGTCAACTATATAGGTACTTACAACTGGGTCAAGAAAATAATTGTTTGTTTTAGGTATTTACTTTTCAACAAAAGAAATTACTATCATGGATGTTAATTTTCAGACCTTTAATAGAGAGGATTAGCCTATCCTGTCCCAACAGTCACACTCAAACCAGAAGAGTCAAATAAAAAACACAATTGTTATATCAATATCATTATTTATTTATACATATATGTACTTAAAAACTTGGAGCTAAAACATTTTTAATTAATAAAATATCTAACGTTAATTCATGTTATATTATTTTTTCAACAATCATTCAGGCGAAACGTGTTACTGTCACTCTACTCTTTCTGTTACAAAAATAAATCTTTCGATCCAGAAAAGAAAGCCTCTTATATTACAAAATTGGCCTATATGTCACATACATAGATTATGTTAAAAGATACTGTTAGATCATACAAAGACGCAAATGCATTTTAACGTTGAAAGCAAAATCTCGAGATCTGAAAATCTTAAATACACATGTAGTGCTCTGAAGTGCTCTACTCGCAGCGCAGTACCTCACCCCTCACCCCCGCTGACACGTGAATTTGTTACTGCGCAGCGACTCGCCTCATGAGTCATGTTCCGAGCTGCCATAAAGTTTGAATCGGGCTGTACGTAATTTAGTTACACTAAAATAAGCATGTTGACAGCTACGTAGATATTTAATGAATAATTAATCGGTTGAAGGAAACTGAACGAGACACGATAGTAGTTTTATTGTTGTCTATGGGCGTTTAGTGTCCCTTAACGTGTTACAGCACAGGTTGGAGGTTGAACTCCATTTAAATGCTTTTAAGTCTCTGGGCCCGTGCCCTAAGACTGAAGTAATACAATACGATAGTGAATAAATGCAGTTATTTCAATGATTACGTAATTATACGTACTTTATGATTCTTTATATGATCTAAAACAGGTTACATACCTAGAGAAGGGAAGGTAATTGACTAAAGAACTTGAAAATAAAAGGAATCACCCTAATACAATAAAATAATTCTTAAGCAAAAATAACAACATTAAAAATTAAGTGTTTTTTGGTAATCAAGTGTTATTTACATTCAAGTGAAGGTAGGAATAATATACTTACAGTTTAATAAATTAAATAAATACATACAGTAGTTGCTAATTTAATTTAAATGGTTAATTATACATTACACAAAGTTAATCGTTACAACAAAACAACAAGTACAATTAGAATACTTTAGCACATAAAATTATGATTTAAGTGGTTCTTAAAATATAAGGGTTGACCAACTACCAAGTATTCCAGGGTCTCTTATATTAAGATAGCATAAGGGTGCGTTTATACCAAGCGAGAGAGCAAAAGCTTTCTTCAAATTTCTAACATTTTTTTAAGTTCAGAAGAAAGGGAATGTAAAGTTTGCTTAGTGTGAACGCACCGTTACAACAGATTCTGCTAGTGAAAATATTGATCGAGTATGTAAGGGCAATCTTTTTAAATTTTTGGGAGCCTAAGCAATTTTGGACGGCGAAGCAGAGGTTAGCATCGTCAATAATGCTTCAATGATAGATTTCAATTTTGACTACTCTAATTACACTGCAATTTTAGGAATTAACTCGCAAAAATAGGTGAATCTTTGGCAGTGATTCTTTGGTATTTGGCAAGAAGGAAAGTTTTTATAATTTGTGCATAACATTTATAGCAAATGATGATGTTTGTACAACAAGTCTTAACAAGAAAGAATAGCCTTTAATAGCATCGCAATAACAGCTATTTTATTTTAAAAGCGGAGCTAATTTAGCAAAAGGCACATTCAAAGAACTTGCGAATGGATTTCCATTAAACAGTTTATATATTTAGATATGTGATAAGGTGGCTCTATGATTCCATGATTTAGTGCTAAAATACGGTGAAATTAAACGATCAATCTCATTAATTGCCATTTATTGGGGCCATTAATTTCCTACGGCCCTTACAGCGAGATAATAATAGCTATTTATAGAATAATAATTCCTTTTTACCTGTACAATTTGTAATGTATCAATTGTTATTTCATTTACTTCTTATTTTATATAACTATACAATCTTATGTTCCTATGTCGAGCCGTTGTCACCGTGGTATCGCAGTAGCCTCTACATGTCGAAAGGCAATGACTTATTTCTTTATTATATCCATTTCACTATATGCATCTGCACTTCTTACCTACTTCATGGTTTAATATGCAAATTGCAATTAGGACCCGGACACACGTACTACAACCACACCACACCGCAGCGACAAAATGTGGGCAAGCAGTTTACGCAGTTTCTTACAGTTGCGTTGTGATAACTCTAAAATTTCGATGTGGTTAGATTGTGGCCAGTGTTTGCAGACAGACAGATCGATGTGTTTGCGGTCGGCCGCTAGTGCGCGGTCTCGCTGGTGGTTGCGTTGTGGCTGCGACGTGGCCTTGATGTGGTCGGTACCGCCCACACGGTTGGTTTTGACGGCCAAATGTGGTCCGTATGAATTAACTTTTAATTTTCATACAAATTAGCGCCTGCCCATGTGTTGTCGTTGTGGTATATATGATCGGGTCCTTAATCCTACAGTGATCGCTTACAGTATCCAATTAAATGCATTACCTAAATAAATGAAACTGTAACATAACATTAAAATGCAACATTCAATTAATACTTCACGAAACAACTAAATCTTAATTTAATTTTGTATTATCTATTACACTCAGTTATGAATAACGCTTTTCATTATTTTTTTCTTTCTATGAATTTTATATCTTTTTGAATATTGGTAACAAAGGTACATTGCTATGGGCCAGGCATTTACAGTAGGTATTACGCTTTTAAAAGTGGTAAAGGACTCCAAGTGATACATAAAAATATATTCTTTATCTTTTTAAAATGAATTTCTTTCAATTAGCTTTCATTTCTAAGCAATAGAATTTGTTGTTATTCGACAAGATACACTTATTTGTATGGTAAATAGTTTGTGTCAATTTTGAGCGTACCAAATATGCTTATGTACCCAATCAATGTGTTAGTTACAATCATTCAAATTCATATTAGAGTAGAAATCGTCTAATGTAAAACTGCACGCCTTTCATAACTATACTATACAGATTTCAAATATTTGTATAGAAATATTAGTGGAGGAGCAATTTTAAATTAGACGATCTCTACCAGGGCTTTCATATGGCACATCGAATTTTAAAAAGAGACAACACTCTTTATAGCCGAAGTTTTAAAAGCCTAGTACCTTATTACGAAGTATTAATGCCATTTATGATTCCAGTGGGAAAAAGGGATGGTGTTATTGGGCATGTATAGCTCCATCTCTTCCTTACACTGGAATCATGATGGCATTAAATCGTCATAACACGGAATCTGTATATACCAGTTGTATCATACAGCTGACTCAATATCTATATTACATTTAGTCCAAGTCTCTTAAACCATTAAGAGGTTGGACTCTAGTCGAATAACAACAAGGAACTGTCTGGGGCTGGTCGAGTAGTGACGTACGTCGTGTTCACTGGAACTCGTCATCGGAGCTGAGCAGGGTGGTCTTCTCGTGGTAGTTGGTGGCGTGGCAGATGGTGGCCACCCGTTGCGGGGGGGGGCGCGGCGCGAGCGTGGCCTCGTCGCGCTTGCCGCCGCCTGCTCCCGCACGCATCACTATTTACGTTAGATATTAGTCACATTTGAATGAGTTGTTTGGTTTTTGAAGGAAGGCGCAGACAGAAGTTTATGCTGTCAGGGTTAACACGAAAAATGGTGTAGTTGCGACCAAAGCCAATTTTAGATTTCCCATCACCAAAGTACAATTAAAAACTGAAACTTGAGATTTTTTTCATGAGAGCCAATGAGCGGTCGACTTAAATCATCCCAGTCCCTTAACCATTTGCAGTTTTGGTCAAACCATAAGAATAAAATCTCTTACTTACTTTTCAATAGCATCTTTCACGTTAGAATTAACGTTTTAGCCCAGGTACGGCGACCTTTTTACGCGCACTGGATTTTCAAAGCATTGCTTAGCCCCGAGAGTTGAAAATCCAACTGTGTGTTTTTTTGTCGCGCTGGGATGCATTCTGTTGGATTCTCAATGCTCAGCTCAACACCGAGAGTTGAAAATCCAGTGCAGTGATATTTTTATGTCCGGGCGAATGTGGGCTTAATCTACTGGATTTTACAAGAATACAGAATTTTGGGAAAGAATACAGAAGACTCGCACCCAAGTACCTTGAGCAGTTTCTGTCTGCGCGACCTCATTTTTTGTGGGGATAAGTGTACGAATCACTTGTGTTATTGTATCAGTGCTTTGGTTCTACTTTAAAAACGCTCAATTAGTGACAAACTATCTGTGCGATCCTATGAGTACAAATAGTCGATATTTTGAACTCATGTTAAAATATTTTTTTTTAGCTGAAAGCTTCTTTAGCGGCGTTGTGCACTTTTGTTGTGATGGGTAAAAAATGTTAAACTCGCGTCAGGACACGTGACCTGATCGAAAATTCGTAAGACGGAGCTCGCGTCAGGACACGTGACCTGATCGAAAATTCGTAAGACGGAGGGAGAGTAGACCGCATTCCAAAATATCAAAAATGCACAACGTTAATATTCAAGTGTTCACTTCTGCCGGAACTCCCGGAGTGCAACACATTTTTTTTTATCAAATGTTGTGTACTTGTTGTTTCCTGGTAATAGGACCCAAAAAGTGACCTAAGCGGGTTTGTAGTGTGGGCAACACTTCAACCCTAATCAGTGTATAATCTGTGC
The DNA here is from genome assembly GCA_949629185.1 of Apamea crenata. Taxonomy (NCBI): domain Eukaryota; kingdom Metazoa; phylum Arthropoda; class Insecta; order Lepidoptera; family Noctuidae; genus Apamea; species Apamea crenata. The sequence goes on along the minus strand of OX451368.1, from coordinate 6,548,260 downwards.
ATACTACAGTGTTGTCAATCACAAAATTATTTTCGCCAACTCAATAAAAATGCACGCTTGACTAAAAATGACAGAAATCTAGATTTTCATTTCAGTGGATTACTGAAAATATATTTCCTAATTAATAAAAGATGACGCAAAAATCGACGTCGTTCCTGAAGTGTACGGACACATAAATAAATTAAATTATATAATTATTATAAACATGCAAAACACTGAACAAGATGTTAAAAACATTCAAACGTGATACATTAGGCATGCCAGCAAATAAATGATAAAAGCGAACTTTAAATGTCTTACCTTTTGTCTTCGTAATGTGTTTAGAATATTTAGATGTGTGGTAGATGTCTCTTATACTAAATAATATCAATAGTTTAGTAATTAAAATCAAATATAATTAGGTAATATCCTTTATTAATTATTAGTGAGAGGCAAAATACAAGTGTTTAAAAAAAAATCAATCTGTGGTGAACTGTAAAAAATAATTATTATAACTTAAACCTACCAGAACTATACTTTAATTTTTTAATTTTACTCGGAAGCTAGAATTAATGTTAAAGAATCTCCTATTTAATAAATAATATTATGATAACAATATTTTGAAAATGAAAACACAAAGTATGGCTTCACAGGTTGTTGGTTACTTTTTTTATTTAATTAAGTTATAGTTAAATGAAGCGCGTATTATTACAAAGCAGCGGCAACTTGCCTCGACAGTTACTAACTGAAGGTGGAAACATGAAATGCCGTTCTTTGGTTTGGCAATTAAAAGTGCAGGTTTCACTTCCATAGAGTAAGGGCTGATTTTTCAATCGACAGATAATTTTATTCGATGAATAAAATTGACGTCTGACAGTTTTTATATGGAAGAACTGTCAAAATATCAAAATTATTACTCGGATTTAGTTTTTTTATCTGGCGATGAAAAAATCAGCCCTAATAACATAATTAATTTAAGTAAAGAATGTACAAAATCAAAACAACCCGATAAATGCCAGATATTGTTATTACAAAAAAAAAAGAAACGTTCTCTCCAGATTTTCTACTAATTTTGAATGCTAGCATCAACTAAGGATCATATCCTGTAACTATAAGAAAAGTAACAAAATAATATAAAAAGAAAAGTAATATAATCACAGAAAATTAACTTTTACACTAATCTTACACAACACATACTAAAGGCATAAAGTACAAAGTAGTTACTAACATTTTATGGCAATGAATAGTCCGAATTATTGTAAAAAAAGATTTTTTATTTTTTTGTGGTATAAAAAGTAGGTCCTTGAAGGTAAATCTCATTGATATCGGTATTAATTCCCCCTGCACACCGAAATGAGAAAATGTATTTACTGGTCATATGATTACCAGAAAAATACCTACACTTTGAAGCCATCATTACAATATGACAATAATTTTCATTTGTAATGAGCCATTCCATGATTTTAATAATCTTCATAGATTTAAAAATAGTTAAAGCCACTTTTTTCATCTACTGATCCCAAGGAATAATATTGTTTCTTGTATTTAAATCACCCCTGTACAATTTTAATATCATATCGGTTCCTTTATTTTCTGTCTCCCTTTTTTTTACCCGACTGCCGCTGAACCAAAAAGAGTATACTTTTTGTTCTATCATGCCTTCTGATATGATACTTACCTAAGTTTTTCGTAAAAATTCGTTATGCGATTTCGGACTAGCCAAATACCTCGATAATATAAAAATAAACATCTTAACTAACGTGGATTTGCGACCGAGCACCGGAAACCGTTTATTAAGTTCACCTTTTTCTGTATAAGGCACTTTATAATGAGAATGTTTGTGTGTGTGTGTGTGTGTGCAAACAAAAAAAGTCTCGGAATGTTGTTATAAAATGTATTAAGTACTTAGGTAATGTCCCCTAATAAATAAACAATTATATTTTTCGCATGCCGTTTCGACACCTTCCTATCGAATGCAGTCAAATTTTCTCGTGCGTCACAGAAAATATACAACTGAATTTGATCACATGAAAAAATTATATTGTTTTGAATACTGTCATGATAATATTTGTAAATAAAATACTGAAAGCTAGCGATGAACATGCATATGGTAGTTAAATTTATGATAAGTATCAATGAATTTTCATAATTTCAAGACGCACGAAAATAAATTCGAATGCATCCGATACTTCTTCTGAACATGAACACACGTATTTTTTATTGATTTTATTATTTTACAATATTGTTAGTGGTGTTTCCATGCTCGGGCATAATGTATTTATTATTACATGTATGTATAAACGGACAGACAGCAATGCACTTCATGCAGAGCACAGCTATGGCAGAGTTTATAGTTTCTCATAAGGCAGTTGAGAAGTGACATCTGAAAGAAAATAAAACCAAAAAATAAGAAGGACCTAGCCTACAGCGTTGAATACTAAAATGAAAGTAACATGAAGACTGGACGCATTTATAAATACAATTATAATCTGTACTGATGTGTAATGTTTTCCTATTTTAACACTGAACAATTTATTTGTAAATTAGTGTCGTGAATCACTAAAATTTGTACAGGGATAAATTTTAGAGATTAAATAAAAAAGATAAACAATTTTTTGTCATATTACGAAGTATTAATACCATCATGATTCCAGTGCGAAAAAGGGATGGTGCTATCGGTCATGTATAGCTGCATCTCTCTATTACACTGAATCCTGATGACATTTAACCGTCTTAATAAGGCACCAGCTATGTAATCATATCATAAAATAAAACAGTTGAAGCGCAGATAACATCCAATCTAGCCATAAACAAGGAAAACAATCCTCAAACGAAATTGAGGGCAGTTATTATTATTACCAAAAAACTCTAAGAATACATACCATAAACCATATCTCTATTCTAAAACACGTAATACCTATCTAACATTTAAAATGAGTCGGTATTGTATAACGGGTAGTAAAAAAGACGCTAAACAAAACCGAGAATCACATAATTTATTCTTCCTATCGTGGTGATGATTTTCAGCACTAAAAAACAAACTGGTTCCGAAGATATTGAAGAACAAAATCTCATTTGTTAATGAAAACATGTTTGTAACAGTGACACTAGACGTTACCTTGTCTCACGCCCCGTTTTAGAATATAACGATTTTGTATGGAATGCTTACGCATCCGTAAAGCTCAACGGATGCGTACGCATTCCATACAAAATCGTTGTTTTCTATGGACAAAAGCTGAACAGAGCTGAATAAGTGTGGTTAGTGTCTTACACATAGGAAGGCACATTCTTTTGCTTATGTTAGATTATGCGCTACAATGGCGACGATTCCCTTGTTCACAAACTAAACTAAATTTAAGTTCAGTGCATCTTTTTCTTTCTATTTAATTAAGAAAAGGACAGAAGATATATATTAGTTTAGTCCTGTCAAATTAAGTTACCCCATAGACAGTTTAGACGTGATTAAAAATGGATACTAAAAATACGTCAATTTACGTCTGGCGCTGACTAATTTGACAGGACTAAACTAATATTTATCTTCTGTCCTTTTCTTAATGAAATAGAAAGAAAAAGATGCACTGAACTTAAATTTAGTTTGGTTTGTGAACAAGGGAATCGGCGCCAATAACGATAAGTCGTTTTCCAACAAAAAAGTTGTTACTTAATTCGATGTAGATTTCGGCTTAGTTTGGAGTCTTTTTACACCCTATAAAAAATGCAAATAAAAATGCGACCAGGCAGCGAATGGGCATGCTAACAAGGGCAGTGCTACGTCACTCACCGGAGCTATACTGTGTGTACTGCTGGTACTGCGGGTGGAAGTTGTGGAACGCGTCCGTCATTATGTCCTTGGGGTTCATCGTCTCCTGGAAAATTGTTGGTGTGAAGCGTTAGTACAGATTGAAATGGTTTGGCAAGAGATATATCCTGAAATATGGATCTTGCAACTAAGAACTCCTTGGAAGAGCCTATCCAAAAATATGAAATGAATTAAAAACTAAGCTCAATAATACGTGTGCTCGAAGAACATAGTTCTCATCAATAACGAAACCAGTGCCGTTGAAAAAGTAATAATTTATATTACTACAAGAGAGCAATAAATATTTGAAATTGAATCTGACGTGACCTGTCCATGGATAGTGCATATGACGTGTGCAGAGTTATTAGCCCATGGCACTGACGAAATGTTGCATGTTTCATAAAAGTAGCGATAATTTATATGCTCTTGAAAATCTGATCAAATACTCACATTACTCGCAGCAATGTTGGCTTGAGTAACCCAACATTGCTGCTCAACCATGACTAAAATGAATATTACGTATTCAAATCATTGACAAAATGATAAGTACACGTATTTAAGAAAAGAACACAGTCGTGCCAGTGTCACGAAGAAGGAATTAAAAAAAAAACTCCGTTCTTACCTTGAGGCTACTAGAGATAGACTGCATAGTGACAGAGCGATGCGGGTCGCGGTGCGCGTGCGCATACACCGCGGCGGGGAAGGCGTAGCGCAGCGCGATGGCGGCCGCCAACATCTCGAGGCAGATGAGGAAGTTCTGGTAGCCAGCCGACACCGTACCCGCGGTCGTGGGCACGCCGTTCGCGTCGTGGATCGGGGAGATCACTTCAGCTTTCTCGAGTATGGCTAGGGCTACACCTGTGGGGGGAAAGGGGGGGTAGAATTATTACATTTTGTTTTGTTATGATCGCTAGATGCAAGAATGCAAATGTCTGGTCGTTGTGATGATTTTTGGGTGGGATTTGGTCTAACAGTGGACGTCTTTCGACTAAAAGATGTTATCGACACGGGTTGATTTATGTGAGATTAAATAATCAAAAACGTCATCGTGTATTATGGATTGGCGTCATTTTTAACTACAGAAGGTCGTTTTCGTTTAACATTTGTCCTCGCCCTTTATTACAAAGTCAATATGTATAATTTTACGAAAGGAAATATCCTCGTTGCCTGAATTTGTGCCCGGTAACCGGGCAATGGGCTCGATTCCTTTTACATGGGACTTATAAGTAGAAAAGTATGGGAGTACTATACCCCCTGTGCCTTTTGAGGACTTAGGGTTAGTTCACACCGAGACGCGACGCGACGCGACGCTGCGCGCACACTTTAAAAGAGAGAGCTGCACGGCGCAACGTATTCTGAACTCTCACAATGCAATGTGTACCTTTTCGTGTAGAAAATAAAGTATATTTTGAGTCACTCTTGTAAAGTGTGCGCGCAGCGTCGCGTCGCGTCGCGTCTCGGTGTGAACTGACCGTAAAAGTATGATTTTATATCTATGTTTAAATTATAAATTGCTTACCTTGCCAAAACGAGAGGAAAATAACAGACTTGACGGTAAAGAACTTGAGTACGGGATCAAAAGGTTTCAACATCTCCCTGGTTGCCCCCAGGAACAGGAACAGGCTGTAGAGAGACAACGTCACGGAGAAGTTGTAGACGATGGTGATGTAGATGTACCCGCCGTCCGGGCTCCAGTCGCCGTCATGGTACAGACCTCGGGCCTGGAAACATAGGGAGATTTTTGAAAATCTTCTGTTAGAAACTGTGTACTTGGATGTGTCAGTATGAAGGCCCTTATCTGTTATCTTATTTATTATACAGCATGGCAGCTTTGTTTTTATAAAACAAAAATAAATTAACTTAACTTTTTTAAATTGACAATTTTTATATGCTGGAGTACGAGGCTTTTGACTATGTTGTATGTGTATATTTTGTATTTTTTTGCTGTAATTGTGCGTTTTGATTGTGCAGAATAAACGATTTTTCTTTCTTTCTTTCTTATAGCGTATCATTTTACTTTGCTTTTTCAATTTCCATGAAAATAGGTTCGGCAGCGTATATTATTTGCACATAGTTACCCCCTGAATTCCATTATTTTTAAAACTAATAACTAAGTTTGCTATAAGATCGTGTGTCATCCTGAGTCGTAGTTTTATTTCGCCGCTATATGATGAGGCATATTTCATCGTAAGAAACTATGTACAAAATGACGAAATACGTACAATACGTGCGACATGACTTAAACATACACCTGCGAGACATTTCCTTATCTTTCTTGTTAATTGATAGACGCCGACTGTGCCCATTACTATTTAATAATCTTTTTAATCCTTGTTTATGTAATACTCTAATCACTTACTAGTTCAGATTAATATTTACTGGTATTTAAAAATTAGTGTCCGACCGAAAGTTCGGTTTCGGTTTCGGTTTCGGCCGAGTTTCGGCCAAAAATCAAGTTTCGGTGGCAGTTTCGGTTTCGGCCAAAATTGGCCGAAACTTTTGCCGAAACCGAAACAGTAACAATTAGTGATTTGATTTATTGATAACTGATAAACATTTTGCTATGAGAACTTAATTTGAAAAAATAATAAAAATATTATTAATATTTTTATTATATTATTATCTTTATTGTATATAAAATTCAAAGTCCTGACTGACTGAGACATCAACGCACAGCCTAAACCGCTGGTCCTAGAGACATGAAAATTGGAGGGTGTATTCTTCGTGAAGAGTAGGTATACACTAAGAAAGGGTTTTTCGAAATTCCACCCCTAAAAGGGTGAAATGGGGGGATTTTGTTTGTATGAAAAATCTTATTCCTTGAGTTAATAAACTTGAAACTTGACACGAATACTTATCTAAGTAAATTATGAAGTTGGGCATTTTTTGTTTTTATAAACTACCCCCTAAAAGGGGATTGGGGGGTTTCAAAGTTTGTATGGAAGAATTTTAGCGCGCGGTCCGATTTAATCGAAACTCAGTATTTATACCTAAAATTTAAAGGAAAGAATAATTATTATCAGGGTTTTTCGAAAATCTACCCCTAACGGCCTGAAAAGGGGTAGTCAATTTTAACTCGAAAATTGGTATAAATAATCTTTGAATCAAGTTATGAACACATCCCAAATGATTTTTCAAAATTCCACCCCTGTGGGGGTGAAAAGCGGGGATACAGTTTATATGAAAACTCTTATTCGTTAGGTTAATAATCTTGAAAATTGGCATGAATACTCGCCTAAGTAAGCAATAAAGTTTATCATTATTAGTTTTTCAAAACTACCCCTCAAAGGGGGATATAGGGGTGTTGAAGTTTGTGTGGAAGAAATTGAATGCGCGGTCCGATTAACTCGAAACTCAGTATTGATACTTTCGACAGAAAATAATTAATAATAAGTATGTAAAGTTCTCGAAAATTTACCCCTGACGGGGCAAAAAGGGGTAATTCGGTTTTTAGGGGAGGATTTGAACTTGAAACTGTATGTTACATTTTCACGCCTAAGCCACTGTACTTCTGATTTGGCAAAGCGATAGATAGAGGTAGCACGTTCCCGTGGGATTCCGACATTCACGCGGGCGAAGTAGCGGGCAGAAGCTAGTATTAAATAAATGATTACAACAAAATTAATATACCTACTGTGTTTCCATTTCATGTCCTAATTAATGCAGAATAATGGGTAAAATGCACCAAATTTCAGTATTTTAAGGAATTTAAAACTTAACCACGTGAGTTTCGGTTTCGGTTTCGGTTTCGGCCGAAACTGAAGCCACGGCCGAATATTCGGTTTCGGTTTCGGTTTCGGCCGGAAAACCAGTTTCGGTCGGACTCTATTAAAAATACAATTTGATCATCATTGTATAGTCCGTCATTATGTCCTGGGTTTCATCGTTTCCTGGAATATTGTTGGTGGGGGAGTATAAGAAAAGTTTGAAATATAGTTGTTATCTAGGTACAGTTGCTCCGTTTTCGATCGATCGGGTTCAGTTGTTGTTGTTGAACCCGATCGATCGACCCGTGCATATGAAAGTCGAATCCTATTTTGCTTTAAAAAAGAAAAATAGATTTAGCGAGATATTGTAAAAACTGTATTGTGTGTATGATTGCGGCAGCTGAGGGCTTAAACAGCATATTATTGTTGAAAGCCACAATCATATACTTCAACTTGAGTGTTTTATCGTTGGTATTAGGGACTAACCACACTTATTCAACTCTGTTATCTGCCACACCTATCAAGCTTCCCGTAGAATTTAAAAGCATAAATAGCGCGAACTTATTTAAAAACAAATTGAAGACATATTTATTGAGGAAGGGCTATGTTGCAGGTGTATGCTACAGTGTCGATGAGTGTACCTAGATGATAAGCGACAGTTCGTTCTGGAAATTCCTTAATTGATTGGAATTAATTTTAAATGGCATGGTTGACTATTATTATTTTGAAAGTTTTACACTTTATATTTTTTATTATTTCATTTTGTTTTTATTATTGTATACTCATATAGATTATAAATGACATCTTATCTCTAGTAAAATTCCTACACAATGTATATTATTTTGAAATAAATGACTTATGTTCAGCTTTTGTCCATACAAAATCGTTGTTTCCTATGGACAAAAGCTGAACATAGCTGAATAAGTGTGGATAGTTCCTTAAAGTATAAGCTGTAGATTGCCAACCAGCGAAATCGAGGAAACGTGTAGCATAATAATCAGCCTATAATAATCCCACTGCTGGGACACAGGCCTCCTCTCTGCAAGAGGAAGGGGGCCATAACCCACCACGCGGGCCCAGTACAGGCGGATGTCACATGTCTTCGAATTTTTTGTTCTAGGACTTGCCGGTTTCCTCACGATGTTTTCCTTCGACGTTTTGAGAGCAGTGGTGATGAAATAATTTACACAAGGTAAAGTCCATGGTTGGGGTTCGAACCCACGACCTAAAACTCGTAAGTATATTATCGTGTTTGCTTTCAATAACTACAATTTCCTTGTGGCCTTTGACTTGCTTATCAAAGGGGGAATTAGAACGACGTAATTGATATGATATTGTTAATCTACTTTTCCTGTTAAGTTCCTCTGTAAGCTGGTTTTAAATGAAGAAAAGTTTTAGTAGACTGTGCAGTTATTATTTGTAGCAAAATTCATCGCAGAATTGCTTTTATTTTCATTTTTTGTTCATACACATCCATATTAATATGATATTACTATTTGAGTGGCTTGTGGCTAAGTAATAACAGCCATACAGGTCGATCCATCAGGTTAAGCTACGCTTGTCGCGGTTGATCCGTCGATGAGTGACCTCTTTACATACCAAGACCCCTCCGTGCCTCGGAAAGCACGTTAAGTCGTTTGTCCCGGTTGTCATTCGTGGCTCTTTGACAGTCGTTACAGGTCGTCAGAAGCCCGAAAGTCTGACAACCAGTCTTACCAAGGTGTTTCGTATTACCCAGTAACTGGGTTGTGGAGTTCAAATAGCTGCATCCGGTTAGACTGGAAGCCGACCCCAACATAGTTGGGAAAAGGCTAGGCAGATGATGATTAATATGATAAATGCAAAAGTAACTCGGTCTGTCTGTCTTTTGCCGTTTCACGCCTTAATGACTGAATGGATTGCAATGAATTTTTACATAGGTAGACCATTATAGACTGGGTAATAAGTTCCCTTGGAATAATTCCTGGCCACCACGTGGGCGAAACCGCGGGGAAAAAGCTAGTACTTAACCTTTTAACCGCCCGACTTCAGAACAGTTAGCGTGTCCCTAGCGCCCGGCACAGTGAATCGAAAACATATTTTTGATAGAATACAGCGTAATTAAATAAAAAACGCTGATTAAACGAGCAGTGATATTTTGGTCGTAAATATACGACTCTGGCGAAATGGGCCCGAAAATATTTGTCGGATTAATCCGACGTAGGCGGTTAAAAGGTTAATAAATTATCTCAAAGATACATCAGTACTATGATAATTATTATATGGCTGCAGTGGTGCAGTCATGCGTCTTGCTTTCTGCTATAAACCCATAAGAGTGCGTGCCTAATTAACTAGGTCTATAAAACACGGCTATTTGACTTTATTACCCTTAAGACACTAACTCATCTACTTGATAACAATGGTAAATTCACTGACAGTAAACTCGCAGCCTAAACCGCTAAGTCTAGCTAAGCTTGAAATTTTGCACATGAGTTCCTCACATCAATAATGAGGGTTAGTACTAAGAGTTTTCGAAAATTCATCATTTAAAAAGATTAAATAGAGTATGTGAGTTTATATGGCAGCTCGTCATTTTTGCTAGACGCTAGACTAGACTCGTTGCAGTCGCTATCGATAAAACGTTCGAGCAGGATGGTCTCGTGTCGTCTCGCTCCCACGCTTTATGACCGTGACTGACACTTTCAAGAATATTACAGCAAGTTCAAAATCAACATACCTGCAAGAATATAATAATGAAAGCGCAAACGGGCTTGATGAGACAGAACTGCAGCGTGGCCTGCTTGCAGAACCGCAGGAAGCCGATGGTGTAGGTGGCGCCACTGAGACAGCATGTCCCGTTGACGCAAGACGCGCGCACCGGCCGCCCGCGCAGCTCCGACATTATGTTGCCCTCGCCGCCCAGGTACTCATAGCAGAGGGATAGGAAACTGTAGATCACGAATGCTGGAAAGAGAATGGTATACAGTTTATTTACCTAAAAAAACAAGCTTTTTAGTTATCACAATAAAAAAATGGCCCTAGACAATGGACATAATATAGTGACATATAGTGGTGTTGTTCTTCAGAAAGGTCAGGTGATCTACTTTAATTTATAATATGTACGTAAAGATTTTTTAAATAAGACCAATTACGGTTGTATTTGTTGGGTTCAAAAACCATTTCAATAAAAGACTTGAGAAGGATGGACGATAGATCGAAGTTTGGAGACAGATGTTAAACGCAATAGACACAAATGATGTTATTGTCTTGCCGAAGTGCCCATCCTCTTTAGTTATAGGTCTGTACTAATATTTGCAGAAACCAGTTTGTTGCGTCTATTATCAACATACATTGATGCACCCGCCACCCACTAGGTATATCTATTACAATCGATACATTGCCGAAAAGGCGGTAGGAACACAACTCTGCTGACCTATATTATAGGATACTAAAACAAGATACTCTGAGAAAAAGGCTCAAGCAATATTTTTAGCTACATAAATAATGTCTGGAGTAGTCGTCCGTCTGCTAGCAATAACAAATGACCTATTTCGCGCCAACCGACCTGTTTTGCCTAATTTAACGGTAAGAAAACTTTATTCTTTTGCTTGTTTTTTTACTAAACGACACCAGAATGAAGGTATAAATAAAAGCGGGCTGTTCGATTTTCGACTTTAGGCGCTGAGCCGAGCCTTGAAAATCTAACAGGGAGCTTTTATTTAGATTTTAATTTACCTACGTGTTGCTTCGTTTTAGTGAAAATGGACATAATAGCAGAATAAAACATACGGCAAACAATCTTCAGATAGCTTCAAACGTTCAAAGGCCACATCAATGTTTGTATGAAAGAGCCATTATTACTAACATACTTAATAAAGACTTTTGACAACTATTAAGCTGATTTAACTAAGTAATAGATTTGTCTTAAGTTTCCAACTACAGGGTGGCAGGGATATCGACGCGGAATTTGAAACCATGAATTCAGCACATGATTCTAGACTCTAGACCCCCTAGCGTAGAAATTGATCGTCGGTTATAAAAAAAAATCTGCTATTTCATAGAAAGTGCAATACCTATGCGGTACAAATGTATGGAACAACTTTTTTATTTTTTAATAATCCACGAAAAATATCAACGCAGCGGTTTCAGAATCATGTACTGAAATCATGGTAACATTTTGCGCGTCGATGTCCCTGCCAGCCTGTATATGGAAGAGGTTTTTATTCAGGCAGTTGCATGTGATTCAAAAGAGCCACATGCAGTACCAGACCAAAGCGAACGTCTTCATCTGAGAGTTAAATTATTTAATAAGCCTTAAACTTTTTGCACAGACAGCCATGACCCTAATATCAAGATCACGAATAGAACGTATAATGAATAGATGTTTGTATAATTAGCTAAACGTATACACGCTGAAATTGTAATGGTTCTTTTCCCGTAGCAAAATAATTTGTCCTGGTAGTCAAATCGCTTTATTAAAAAATAAATGACAGATTTACAATTGTGAAAAACAAAATTCGAAAATTTGCAAACGACGAATGACACATTTCGTGTATGGAATAACCAAATTATGAAGTAACTAAACATTGCCGAATATAACACCATTCATTTTGAAATGCTACGTAAGTACTCAGAATTTAGAAACGCCAGCTGGACCAGACAGATATCATAGATAACTTTTTGTTTTTTAAGTACCTAGTAGTAGTAGTAGTTGGCCTAAGTATATTGAGAATAGTCAAAATTCTCAAAAAGAACTCAGAAGTTTTGAGGAAAACTGCACATTAGGTATAATCAAAGTCAATAACAGTCATTTTTGTTTATTCTCCGTTTTTTGTGCTCATTTTCGTTTCGTTCAACTTTCTATAAAATGATTGCAGTCCGTGACTCGTTTAAAGGCGAGGACTTTGCCATCATATATTTTTATCGCAATGCCAATTGCCATATACAGGTCAATTGAAGGAGCCTTGTTAAAAGCGTCTCAGTTCCAACATAGAATCGATTGATTTATAAATCGATTACGTAATCGTTTCTCCGATATTATTTAGTTCAATTCAATTAAATAAATCGATTCAGCTGACGCACTCCAGACGTCCAAGGAAAGGAAAAACCAACATTGTTCAAAATGTGCATCTTTCTCGGGTCATGACATAGAAAAGTGCTTTATTTATAGAACTTACGTAATCGACGCGTTATTTGTTTAAGCCGCCTTGCAGACCACAGACTAACAATAAACATAAAAATCTCTTAGCCGCTGGATTCTAGAACAAATAGTCAATTTATTCTGCCACATGATACGCTGACCGTTATTTAGCTGTAGTTATCTAATCTGCCTGCATAGTCCGCTGACACAGTTGTATCTACTTATTTACATCTATTAAGGATATCCTACCCAGTTTATAGTGTGGTTCAATGAGAGCCGATGTCCTGACAACCCCAAACGTCATTGGCGATATAATCCCTAGTCGTAAATGTCATGTTTCTTTACTCAAGTGCAGGGAAGCAGCGTCTATTGTATACGAGAAACAAACCGCGTATACCAATATTTAACTGACTACATGCGTCATCCTCTTACTAACGTCATTTTCAGCGATCTATTAGAAGGCCAACATTCAATACATTTATGTTCTTATAGTCTTGAGAAACTTTAGGGACAGCTTTAATACTACGAACGATAGAGACTTCAAAAGAGGGACAATCTAAATGCAAATTAAAATAATATACAAAAGTGAGATAAGCAATTACCTTCATAGCAATCTCTGACGGTGAAGAAGTATACATAGTAGGAGTTTCCATTGAAGAACAGCAGTGAGATCCAGCTGTAGCAGCCGTATATTGGTACGATGAACAGGATACGGACTATCCAGCGCTGCTCGGAGGGGTTCGTGTACCAGCGCAGGTGCTGGTAGATCTAGAAACAAAGATAAAACAATAATTTATAGAGTACATAGATATATCCTCAGTCCTCCTGATAAGTCGAGAGCGTAATTAGCAAAAGTAGTTATGAAAGGTGGAGGAGACAAAAGAAATATGGATCGATTGTGGCGAGGGCTAAAAGGGGAAATGAAAGAGAAAAACAAATTGTGCCGATCCCAAGTAACATTGGGCCAGGGCGAGAAAAAGAGATATAGCCCAAGGGAAACTAATCCGTGGTAAGCTTGTATAAAATAGGGCTAAATACATGAACATTAAAACATACACGGAAAGTTAAATGTTTGTGAAATTATTGGGGAAAACTGTTGAGTTATTATGACGTAGCAATAATGTACTGTGATCAATGTTATGTTGAAACAGCTGGTAGACTGTTTGTGACGGCTTTATCGCGGCCTTAATTATTTTCATTGTTTCTTTCATAATAACTTATTATTAAGTACCGCAGGTAAATCATAGGAAGGAGTGGGTGTTGTATGTAACATTCAATGCATGCTTTATGAAAATAGTATTCAGGAAAAATATGAAAATAACTTTGTGTCAGATTTTCTATAAACGCATTGCACAGTATAATACCACAGATTACTAAACAGTTACTACATAATACTATATAGAGCCAAAGCTATAATTGATACTATACTTGACATTATCCATCCATATTTCCCGTTATGGTTCATAGTTATTGGCTGGTCAGGGGCACTGACCACTGGTGAGCTGTCACGACTAAATGCGTGCAAATTAACACATTTTCGCCAATCGAAAGTTGACCGATTTGTGATGAATATGTACCGAAAGACATGTTTTTTTTTTAATTTTCATATTGCAACGTAACATTTCGAGAACGTAAGATTATTACAATAAAAAATAATTGATTACGGAATATAAAAAATAGGGTCAGCAGCGCGTATTCGTAATCAAACAGCTACGCTCTCTACGTTTACTATTAAAATCATTAGATAAAGTTGTATTAATTGACCAACACGTAACGGTTATAATGCTACTACACCGTATATTGTAAAACATAACGTTTCTTGTAGTTATTAGTGGTTTACAGTTTGATGGAAAAGGCAGCAACTTTTTTAATTTTTATGGAAAATAGGCAGCATGTCTAGTATCCCATGATTATGTATTTATAGGGCTGTATGGAAGCAGAATGGCCTATCTATTTTCTAGCCTAGGTATATCATTACTTCATGAGTGTAGCCGTCCGAAGACTGGGTATGTTGCTAGGTGGTTCAATTGTTCAATAGCGCAGACATTCTATATTTGTGATCTTACTTTATTAATATATTTTTACAAGCCGTGTGCCCATGGGTTTTCCCATCGGTATTTAAATCTACAAACTTTCATCCCCTATTTTTAACCTCTTAAGGGGTTGGATTTTTCCTTCCTTCGTACTCTCTTTCGCTTTATAAGGAAGTCTTGTGCAAAATCTCATGCTTAGACCCAGCGGTTTAGGTCCGTTTAGGCCGCGCGTTGTCTGTCAGTGAATCATCATCATCTGTCTAACCTTTTCCCAACTATGTTGGGGTCGGCTTCCAGTCTAACCGCATTCAACTGAATACCAGTATTTTACATGGAGCGACTGCCTATCTGACCTCCACAACCCAGTTACTAGGTATTACGATACCCCTTAGTAAGTCTGTCAGTACAATAAATGAATGAATTTAAGATTTTTATCCAGTTTATAATTTATATTATAAACTGGATAAAATTATTATATTAAAAAAATAAAAAATAATTATTATTATAAAAATTATTTATATTTATTTATTTAGGTTTTTTAAAGTAGAATTCAAGTCTGACGTCGTCTAGTCGTCGCTAGATGGGGACTCGATAGAACATACATACTACGGGCAAACTTTGAAGAGAACACCAATCTACTTCAGTATTTCTAAATCATACTTTGGAGGCCGTTCCAAAAGGCAAAAGTAATAGTAGTTTGCGCTTAATTTTTGATAACCTAGCAAGATAAACAGTAGAAAGCATAATAAGCCGCTCATTGGCTAATGTACGATAAAATTAATTACGAAAAAAAAACGCTGTTTTTGCGCAGTTGTAGAACACAAATGTTCCATTATGATCGTAAAAGATTGGCGTGTGTTCCTATTACTATAATGAAAATAAGTTAGCCGTCCCTACTAGCAAGTTTTTTTCGCAAAAACATCTTCCTTGTGTAATCTTTGTCTCATCTGGTACGCCTTTGTAAATGGTGATTTTCGTTATACTAAAAAGAACTGTCAGCAAAAATGATTTACTTAGGCACGTAACAACAATAAAGAACAAATGTCTTCTGCGTGCCGGCTTGGTGCCCGCGTTACCGCTCCATCACCACACGTAAAACCTCCATTCCCACATAAAAAATGTACCTTACAATCGTACAATACATTTTGGTACATTACTAAAGGCTGTTCAACTACATGTAACAGTAAAGTACGTACATTTCCCGTCCCGGTGGGAAACACAAGGTCAAAAAACCGAATATATCATGGCGCGAACTTCGCAGCTACTCTCTTGTGGCTAAAAAGCCATTATTCATACTCAAACCATAATAACTCTTTATCAGTTGGCAAATACAACACGGAATATAGCCCATAACGAGGTGCGATAACAAACGCTCTGATACTGGCACAAAAGAATTGGTTAATGCCGTAATTTTACATCGACGCTGTAGACCGCTTATCAGTAAAGAGAATGTGTAA
The DNA here is from genome assembly GCA_949629185.1 of Apamea crenata. Taxonomy (NCBI): domain Eukaryota; kingdom Metazoa; phylum Arthropoda; class Insecta; order Lepidoptera; family Noctuidae; genus Apamea; species Apamea crenata. The sequence continues at coordinate 6,532,166 of OX451368.1, read as the reverse complement.
ATCATTTTCTAGTATGAATATTTTATCTGTCTGGTATCTGATTATGATATAGCAACATAATAACAATGCAGAGTATAAAGTTTGTTTAGAACATCAGGTTGAAAGGGCTTTACTGAAACAGTGAGAAATTAACTTGCCTTTTCCGCCACATCAATGCCAGGTGTGGCGAATTGCCGAATCCTTGTAGTTATTAAATAAACAAATGAAGTTATAATACGTACAGAAGCCCCACGTGCAGAACTACCTTTAACATAAACTAATCCTAATGCCTAGATTAATAATACCTTGAACTACAGACCGAAAGCGAAAACTGTTTAAGTAAAACCTGCTAGTTTTCCGTCATCAGTTTCTTGTAGCTACACAAAGTTGTTGACAGAGTAAAGTCTGCAGTTCTCTAAAGAAAAAGGGGGAACCCTTTTACCAGATACAGACTTGCGCATAGTAAGATATATAATAGTAGGGGAGCCCACGATGCTAAATGGGGATTTACTCGAGCGTCATAGAGACCTATTAGGTTGCAAAGTTTAGATGATAAAAAGAAAAAAATGTTATATAATATATACCTTTTCATCGGTGGGGGAAGCGGCTATAGATTTTTAAATATGTAAAAAAATACTGTTGCATGGACATACTCGAGCGCGTCAGAGATTGATAGCATCAATGTCCTACGTATTTTTAATAATGTACGTATGTTAATCTGATCATTTGCATGATGCGGGTGGTTGTACGTAAGGGTTAAAAATGAAAAAAAAAAAAATTTAATCGAGCGCGTCAGGTTTTCTAAGGGGGTGTTAAGTGCACCAAAAAAGAAGCTCTCATTCAATAATCTGACGATTTCGATCTGACGCAAACTCGCGGCCATTATTATAATGTGCAAAAAAAATTCGCCATTTTGAAATACTCGAGCGCGTCAGATTAAGATATATGTTGTTCATCTTTGCGTTCTAGACGTGCTGTCTCATAACCTGACGATTATCTAAAGGGATTCGGCTAATCTGATAAAAAAAAAAATTTTTTTTTTTCAATTTTTAAAATCATTGAACTTAATTAATTGAGAAGCTCAGGAAATAGCATGCAAATAAATAAGTGTATGTTTTTTGAGTAGAATACTTGTATTTATAAGAAAATAATTAAAAAAAAATGCCCAAAACAATTTAATTTTTTATAACTAATTGATTAATTAATCATCATCTTCATCTTCATCAGTAGAATTATCTTCCTCTTCTGGGTCGAATTCATCCTCAGATTGCGTATCTGTAACAAAAAGTCATAAAAATATTTAACAATATTTTTTTTATGAATAACGTGTTTTTTTAATTATTGGAGAAAAGAAATACCTGATTCTGGAGTATCCTCAAGAATATCAGGTGTTATGACTACATCTTCGTACGCTTTCGGCAATTGATCACCCACAAACCAGATCATTTTGAATTTTCCGTCGACAACTTTCCATCCATAGTCCGTTGGTAAAAGATCAGTAATTTTTGCATTATGAGCATTACTCCACAAGCATGCAATGAATCTTGTGCGTAACACTTGCTGGAGTAACTCCGATTCACAGGGTGGCAAGTTGCACGCATCGTAATTCCGGACACTCAAGGAGAAAGCTTGTGATTTGTCTTTTACCTTGTACGTCCTATTGAAGATGACCATCCTGGCTTGATTGACATCGTCTAACTTTTTCAACCCATACAATATTCTAAAATATTTACACATTTTTTTAATGTTTCTAATGTAAATTTAATTGTTTTTTGTAAAGTTGTTTCACCACAAAATACGCACTTTAAACTAATATCACTCATATTAAATGTTTATAAACTTTAAGTCACATTACTAATATTAAATTAACAAAATAAATCGAAACGTTGGAAATACGTTCATAAATATCACGCCACGAACGAGTCTCTGTGATCAGCTGTGATGGCGTCGTGGCAATAAAATCCAGAGTGGGGACGGAGTAAGAGAGTAAGAGATAGAGAAAAAGTGAGAGAGAAGTAGAAACGCGGAGAGGGAAATATAGGTATCACTCAGCTGCACGCATTAAACTTTATTGACGATTTTTTATCATTTCGGCTTGCGGAAATCGTCAGATTATATATTTCTCGTTATCCTTGAATTATTTCCTTCAAAATAAAAAAAAATTTGGCTACGCTCGAGAATGTCGAGATGACGTTTTTTTTTTACAACTTTGCTGCCCTCCCCTTTCTTTACGTCACTCTCAAATTGTCAGATTAGTGGAATATACACTTTTTAGTATGTAATTAACTCACCCTACCTTAATCTGACGCGCTCGAGAATTTCTAATGATCAATTTTTTTTTACTAATCTGATCCTTTATCCTTCACGGGCGGCCTTATATATGGGGCTCATATTTGGTGGAGGTACTTAACCGGATACAAGGTATCGCCCTGTACATTAATCTGCCGCGCTTTAGTAAATCCTGAAATCCCCGCTTGGGCTCCCCTACTATAAAGAACAAGATGACGATACTAGGCTAAAAGCATGACTACATAAATTCTTAATAATACCGGTCACCGGTGAAGTAGTGACTAAATAAATACTATGATAGCAACATAAATCAGCAACCATCTTTGATTCTTTGACGATTAATAAATTGAATAAATTTCAAAACTGGACACTATTAGCTTTTAGTTTTAAGGCCGTCTCGAATGATAGATAAATAAGACAGATTAGAATAATTAAGAGGCCTTTTTAAAGTTAATTATCATGTCATGTCTTATCTTAAATTTTGCATCCGCCTTCTGAATAGACGAAGTTATGGACTCTTTAGTTAATATCGACCTATAAAGACCACTCTTGGGTATGCTGGCCAACCTTATGTCATTCTGTTACAATTTTACATTCTCGCGGGAACATGAGAATGAAATAGCATCTACTGCGCCGGGAACGGAACAGGCAATGGATGAAGACAGGTAAAAATTGAGACTTAGAGATCCCACGAGAAGGTTCACTGTGAATAAAACGAGCGGAAAACGTTTTCGTTTCGCTAAAACTTACACATTGACCAGCCGATAGATTCTGTAAAAATCTCACCGTGAAAAGTTAGGTGAGCTTAGAGTGAGCTGTCAATAGCATTAGATGGAATGACAGCTCACTTCACCGAACTTTTCACGGCGACATGGTTACAGAATCGCACTGCTGTATACAAACATGACATTGTAACTTAAAGCTCATTAAAAATCCACGTTATCCCGCATACAAGGCATTCCACTATCGATTTTTACGATAAACGCATGCGGGAATACCTTATCCGTCAATTAGTTTCCGTTAACATGCGAAATTCCATGAAATGTATAATAAATAAACAGCACCTCGTGAATTCATGGTTATGAAGGCATTGTGTCACCGTGTTCTCTACATGAATGATTGAACGACGAACTTGAAGAAGAAAAGTGTTTGGTGTCAACGTTTGCCGAGGAAATAATACCTAATGTTGGAAAATATTTTCTCATACACTTTTATTTTCTAGTCTAATGCATCTGTGATAATCAAATGCTCGTGCATTGTTTTTTTAATAAGCTGTTTGCAATATGTGGTTAGTTAACGACCTCGACAGTTGATCATATTATTCTTGAACATCATCCCGCATTGCACACGTAAGCGGGGACGCCATTTATGTCTGAAGGCTTTTATCTAGGTGTTAAATTCTGTTTACGTTTTTATTTCTGCTTGAGTAAAGTTTTCAATGTTTTTGTTGGTATATTAGCGTGTGCTAGCAGCTCCTTTTGATTTTGAGCATCTCCATTTTACATAGAATTACGGCTGGCAATTTCAGTTTAAAATTCTGGGTTTCTCAACAGACATGCAGACTATGTTCGCTGCTACACAACCTAATAGACATAATCTGAATCATTGTCTTTTCCAACTATTAAAAAGAAAACCCATTTCCGTCATTACAGCTTATCATAATCAGAATAAATGCTACAAGCCCACTCATACTCACGGCACGGCGCATGATAACTTTTTGCTGATACGTCAAAATTCTGAAATGTACGTGTAACGTTTTCCAATTGCATAATGACTTGATACGGTTACTTACGTGTTACAGCAGCGAGTAATGTAATATTTACAACTACATAGCATAATCTATTGAAAGTAATATCAGAATGCCTACATAGAACAGAGTCATTTGTAAGTAGTTTTAAAGAGTGCAATCCTGTGTATCCCTATCTCCGAAATATCCTCGCCCTTGTTTACCGTATATGTTGATATAAGTGTTATGTTATCTCCAAGGAAAACGCAAATTCATATTTTCTATTTCCACGTCGTATTGGACTATTTTCTTTACCATAATACATTATTGTGTATTAACTGTTAACGTTGTTGTAAATTCTAGCCTGATATATTGAATCAGATAAAAATGGACAAACCTCTGTCATTCATATTATTTCATAAACATTCTACATTTTATCGATTATAGAAATTATGATTATATTGTTATTTGCATAATAATATGTTAACCTGCATAATGTTGGCATTAAACACGAGAAATTAATGCATAATACCTAATGGTTTCACACTTTCTACACCCGGATATGGAGTTATGTGTAATTACATGAAGTGTATCACCTATGAGTCTACGACCAGTTGACCACCTACTTAGTAAGCAATTTCAAAGTCTACTGCAGAAGACAACTGTTGCACATATGTAAGCCATGCTCCCGAGAGATTGTCATTTCAGGTATTGTCCAAACAATACTAAAGATTAATACGAGCAAGGGCTGATTTTACGAAAGTCAGATATTTTATCCGAGGAATAAAATTGACGGCGATTTTTTACCTAGAATAATTCTTAAGTCTTATACTGGGAATATATTTTGAATTTTTGACAGTTTGTCCATACTAGAACTGTCTGACGTCTATTTTATTCCACGGTCAAAATAATATATCGTCTCTGATACTGCAATAACGCGTAACTAACAACAGACAATACCGCGTAACTTAGATGTGGCAAGTTTTACAAGAGAACGAAAAAACTAAAAACGTTAGCTCATTGCCGCCAAATTTAAAATTTGATACTTTTGTACTTCCGCGGTATTAACCAATGTTAGTTAAGCGGTATTGCAGTATCCATGACGATATCTGACTGGTGAATCTTAAGATTAGACGAGCAGACTCGGACTGATCCCTTCAGGACTGAGGACCCTTAGAAAAAGCTGAGCAATGTCTACCTTTTACGTACAGCTACTGTTGCTTTCTTTCACGTTTTATATTGCCTAAAGCTGATTGATTTCAGAATACCATATATCGAAGATTACAACTCCCAATTCTGTCCTGTTTTCTAAACATTTCGACAGCATCCTCTGCCTGATAATCTATTATTGCAACAAGGAAACAGTTTGCGAATATAATTGCACTCAAACACTGTTATATACACACGAAACGTATTTAATGAATTTGATTTATTTTCTGGCCGGTGATTTTTATAATTTGTCTAGAATTCAGCCGAGCGCAGTAAACGGTTTAAGACAATTTATGTGAATAAATTGTAGCGGAGTTAGGGTTGGTTTATTCCTTACTTGAGAAAAACGCCAGTAGCACACCTTGTGATGGCAGGGGAGCGATACAATTTAATAAAATATTGATTTTTTACGCAACTAACTGTCCGCATCGCCCTACCTACCCACGCTTGACGGCCTGACTTGGAAGCTTTTTATATTTCTTCTCAATAAAAATACTTAAAAGGTTCATTCAATTATGTAGATTTAATTTTCTAAGAAGAGCTGATTGTTCTTATTTGCGTACCTACTCATAGTAACGTGAGATTGAGAGTAGATAAAATAATTGGAGCCGTACCACTGCATCATTCATGAGGAAAACTGATTTTTATACCAGTGTTGTAACAGTTTAAATCTCTAGGACGCAGGTGCGTCATCCTGACGCAATTTTCGCCGCGTAAACAATCTACAGAGTCCACAGACATCAAGACTAAAGTAATATCCGATTCTGACGTCACCCACACAGGCCACACATCCGAGTATCCGATGTGAGCAGCTGTTGCGCTCTTTTATCCTCGTATACATTTACTTAGAAATCTAATAAGCTAATGGACCGCACCATCACATCGTAAACACTACAAACGAATGTGATTAAGTGAACTAATTACTTCCTGCTTTCGTGGAATTTAATTTGGTCCATAACACCGAATACATACCTTGTTAATACGTAAAATTACAGCAAAATATAGTCATGCTCTCCAAAGTGAAGTTTCGTTGAAGAGCGACCGTTTGAATGGCATCAATTTATTTATTTATTTATTTATTTATTTATTTATTTAATTATTGATTGTGAGTTTCCAATGACAATAGTTAACAATCTATCTTCGCAAGCATTCTTTATTCTCTATTGACTATTCTATTCGATTCGTATTGAAACTTTTTGCACAGATCTTCTAAAATTGAATGACGTAAGCACACCTGTACAGTAGCGACACTGACAGCCTTAACAAAGGCACCTTGTCTTTTGTATTGTTAAGATTGAGACAAAGATCAGAAAGTAACTTAGCAGTAAAATGTTATCAGCATAAAGTACAATATGAGCGTAATTAATAAAGGCCCCCGCAGACAGGCGCGACGCGACTCTAGTCTACATAGTAGAACACTTTCCATTACATTTTCATTGAAATTGTCCTCCTAGAGTCGAATCGCGCCGGTCTGCGGGAGCCTTAATGCTCGACTTTAAGGGCAGGTGAATATACCCCAGGTTCACGTAAAAGATACTGAAGCATGTCCTGCTCCGGTAGTATGACCTTTTTGCAAATGAAGGTTTGAGTACTTGAACGTGTGAAAGAGGTTATTAATTTACCTGTTGGCAAGTGATGAATAGCGCGGCAAACACGAATATGCCGGCGATACCCTGGGCACCTGGGCTCTGTAGAAACATGCCCTTTTCGTGGGGTACCTCGATGATGGTCTGGGCCGTCACGTTGATGGTCTCCGTCGTCATTCTGCAACAAATTGGGACAATTATGAATATGATATCTTTCGCGATTTCTCACACTTTAAATTAATATTTGTTCGCAATTTGGTTTTCAAACGTACACAACGACGACGTGTTTTTGAAAAAGTAACTTTATTCCCCACACATAAAGATGCGTTACAACTCTAAAAAAAAATTATGACATTTTGAATAGGGCTACTCATTCGGAAATAAACTTTATTCACGACAAATTAAAGTTGATATTTTTTCAAGTGGAATTAACATCGATTGTAAACAAGGATTTGAAAGAACTTTAAGATAATGAGTCAAACTCAAAACTAACGGTAGAGGTAATTTACACACAATACGATAATATTGCTACAAGACTCTTTCTACAAAATTCTTCATTACGATAGAGATTAATATAGAAGGACAATGGCAAAACTTAAAATGAAAGAAAAATCATTAAAAAGTTAAGTGGACATAATACCTAACGTATTATAATTATAAGGTTTAAAATGGAATGGTTTTTGAAATGGAGATTTGACATTAAAAGTGACTCATTTAGAGTTATTTCTGCGGCATTAGCGCTGATTAATCTGGGGTTTTTAACACATGCAACAGTTTTAATGACGCTGAAGTATGTAGTGTATGCGTTCGGCTGTTAATGCAGCGCGTGGTTTGTGCAAAACTTTATTATAATAATGATCTCTAAATTGACCACAAAAACAACTGTAAAATCCGTTACTCAATCACGCAAAAACTGCTGAACGGATTTGGTTGAAATTTGGCACATCTGAGATAGTTTATAACCTGGATTAACACATAGGATACTTTTTATCCCGGTATTACGTTCCCATGGGACAATTTCCGACCTCTACGCGAGCGAAGCCGCGGGAAAAACCAGTCTCTCAATAATTTACATTACTTTTCAATTAAATCCAAACCATACCATAGTCACCATAAAGAAACAAAATATAATGCTACCTATTTATTGTTGCACTAGCTTCTGCCCGCGGTTTCGTCTGTGTGATATTTCAGTAGTATAGTATAGTATAGATAGTAATAGAGTATCAGCAGGGTAATTAGGGTGCAGATCGCCTACTCGCGCTATTACTTCGTTTTCGCTCAGCGTTCTTCCTGACTTTTTAACCGACGAAAAAAAAACGGAGGAGGTTATATATATTATACATAATATATATATTTTTTTATGTATGACCACGCATAACTTTTTACAGAATAGTCCGATTTTAATAATTCTTTTTTTATTGGAAAGGGTACTACAAAGTTGGTCCCAAACAAATTTTAAAAAAAATCTCCAACCTTAAGGGTGGAAAATAGGGGTGATTTATTGTTCACTCACAGATTTGAATGCTGAGTTGTGTATTATTACTCTACTCAGTGCCACATATGCCTGCCCTTTGGCAAATAATATTAGTAGATTATAGCCACAAAAATTACTTAGGTATACTTACATTAAGAACTTAGTTATTAAGGTTAAATAAAAAAGATTTATTATTTTTGCTTTTCAGTTTTCTCGGCGGTTTAATTTTTTTGTAAAAAACTTTTTTTTTTTGTTTTAGTTCGGCTCCTAAGGGGTCCCATTGTGATGTTGAATCGCCTTTCTCAAGAATATGGCTATCAAATGCAGAGATTTTATTGTTCCAGAAATTAGCGCTTGGAGGGTCTTGTGGCTAAGTAATAACGGCCGCACGGGTCGATCGATCAAGTTAAGCTACGGTTGCCGCGGTTGGTCCGTGGATGGGTGACCATCTTTACATACCAAGACCCCTCCGTGTCTCGGAAAGCACGTTAAGCCGTTGATCCCGGCTGTCATTCGTGGATCTTTGACAGTCGTTACGGGTCGTCAGAAACCCGAAATTCTGACAACCAGTTTTACCAAAGAGTATCGTATTACCCAGTAACTGGTTTGTGAAGGTCAGATAGGCAGTCGCTTCCAGACCCCAACATAGTTGGGAAAAGGCTAGGCAGATGATGGGTACAGTTAGATAGACAAAAGAACATCAAACATTGTAATCTAACGCTCGCTATTATATTCGTGTAATCTATTCCAGTAGACCTGGTAGCGAGGCCTGCTCTATAACAATGCGATATGAAAACAATAAAATTGAATCCCAGAGGCGCTTAAATAATCAAATCATTGTGGCTTTGACCACTACGTGCGGTACACTCAACCGCCACTTCAACTACGAAAGCCTCCTTTACTGCTACGTTGTTAAGGCGCTGTCAATATCAAACTGGCCGTGCAGTTGACTGTACAGTAAAGTATGTATAATTTCTTCATGTACAGTCACGAGAAAAAGTATGTATACACTCGGCTTTATTCAAAAGCGATTTACTCCTTTATTTTTAATTGAAATTTTATGTTGTTACGAACATAGCATTTTCGAACCCATAGGTTTATGTAATTTCAACGTTCCATTCGTTATTTCACGAAAAATTTTAAGTTGAAAGTCGCCAAGTGTTGACATATTGGTGTTCGTGACTGTACATATACACAATGATTCTGTGGCCGTATGTTAATTAAACTAAGGTCAACTGACGGAGGATTTTATCTACATATCTATACCTATACTAATAATAAAGCTGAAGAGTTTGTTTGAAAGCGCTTATCTCTGGAACTGCTAGGCGAATTTCAAAGTTTATTTTTGAATTTAATAGCCCAATTGTAGAGGAAGGCTATAGGCCATTTAACATCACGCTACGACTCTTCGGGAGTCGTGCAAGAACAAAGAGTCAGAAAGAACGCTAAGCGAAAACGAAGTTTCACGCGGACGAAGTCGCGGGTGGTCAGGCTAGTATACCATACAAAATGAACAGAGGTATAACTATAGCCAGCGCCCAACTCAATTAACCCCCAACAAGAGCGTTTTCGCAGATTAATCTTGGGGAGTTTTCGAGGGGAATATTCTGTGTAGCCTTCCGGGGATATGAGAATGGGTTATTACACGACTTGCCTAAGTGGTCAGGGCCCACATAGGCGCAGAGTTGAAGCACATGACTAGATTTTTTATGTAAGTGACCTAGTAGACCAAGTGACCTAGCGTGATACATTTGCGCTTCGTAAGTACACTACTTAATACTTACTATGGCCATGGAGATCTCGTAACCAGAAGGCCAATTCTCGTAATTTAAAACGTTCAAAATCTAGTCGCAGTCTCATCTCAGCGACAAACAAATGTCAAAAATTTGTCAAAATGTAGGGAAATTAGAAGTATTTTTTGACAGATTGAGACTGAGATAAGACTGTGAACGGTCTCATTAAAATTACGAGAATTGCCCCTCTGTTATTTGATCGCGTCACAGAGCAATTGCGGAAAAAAAATATGGAAAATTTAGGAATTATGGCTGTACCATAATTCCTATATTTTCCTATGGATAACCAAACCAATGAGTTATCAGGCACTGAGCTGAGTCCAGCTGTTATTATACAGGGTTTTTTTTATGGGACATTGATTTAATTCGTATTAAATAATACTAGCTTTTGGCCGCGGCTTCTTCCACGTCGGGGTCGGAAATTATCCCACGGGGGAACATACTACCGGGATAAAAAGTATGGTCTATCCGTGTGCCAATTTTCATCCAACTACAGTTGTTAAGGCGTGACAAGGTAGCAGACAGACATACATTTACTTTCACATTTATAATATTAGTATGGATGGGATATCAAAGAGAAAACTGAAACTATGGTAAATATAGAGCAGTGGCCAAATGATCCACTAGATGCAGCTCTTGAGTCCTATCCCAAAGAACAACCTGTATTTAAATTTAAAACAGATACTCTTTACTATCTCAAGTTGGTATTTACACGTTTGCAGGTGCAATTGGCAGGTTTTTAATGACATTTTGTATGATACTTAATAAAAATACACATTTAATTATAAATCTTTGTCTATAAATTGTTGACCAGTGCATATCCTATTTCTTAGCCTTAACATTTAACTTTATATCTATACAGCTTTAAATATATTTGTTTAAAGAGTATAATAATATTGTATCAAAATGTAGTGACTCACTGACCTTGATTTTAACCAGTCTGGTTTATTTTTATTTTTTATCAACTCTATCTATACATATTTAGGAATCAATATACATGGTCTTTGTGTAAGCTTTAATTGCGAATTTAAGGAAATACTTCGGAGAACCTAAAGGTTATCGCATACAAATCTTCTGTAGCTAAGACACAGGCACAGACATTAGAAGGAGAGGCGTCATCTGAAGAATGGTAGTTGTTCACACTACACATTATTACATTATCATTATTACAATGGCTTGTCAACATCAACCATTCAGTCACTCACTCATAGGATGAGCAATACTGAGTGCTGGATGAAGATATAAAAAATGGTTATTTATTTATTTACTTTAGTGTCTCCAACAAGAGATAAGAACATCATATAGATTTTATAAACAAAAATATTGACCCACAAACTGATTGCAAGCCACAATAAAACAAGAACAAAATGATGAGAAAAACATTCAAACAAAAAGTTTCTTACCAACAAACAAACTAATTGATTAATCCTATGACCAATGCTTGAGATATTCTTCCACAGGTTATTTAACCAAAAAGAGTTAGTTTAATCTTGAAAAAAATAAGATTGACTTATTCCAATCTTATTTCATAATACATAATAGAACACTACTTTTATCTAAACGGCAAGACTAACATTTGAAACGTTCCTGACTTATCTTTTAATGAGTATTGCTCTTGATATTAGAGTTGATAAGATTATTCTGTGACTAATTGAAATCATTTATCGAATAGGACACTATACAGGTATAAAGCTAATTAAAAATCAAATCATTGATTCTAGTTGCCCCTTCCAAAAGTTAGTTTCTTAAGAAGATGAATGGGAAATATTCTAACAGATCTTGCCTGCCTTTCTTGTCTTTTTTGTTTATATAGTTATACTGAAATTGTCTAACTGCATTTACTTACAGAAAAACTACACACTTTACATTTAATGTTTGCTGTCTATTGTACATAGAGACGTCGAGCAGTGTGAGAAAAAGAGAGAGCGCGCGAAGTGTAGTTCGCGATATCGCGACAATGTAGCCATAGCCTAAAGAATGTAGGAGCATTTTTAGCAATCATTAAAAGTAAAGCATGTCAGAAATGAAGTCATAACATACACTAAATTCTGTAACAAGCATTGTGAGGCTCTGATTTGTTTATTATGAGATAAGAGACTAATAAATAGAAAAACTTGTTACTGTTTGTTGTTCACTGTTGGTAGCCCGAGACAAAAAAGTATGTGTCAGCTATTTACAGGTTCAAATCAAAAACATGGCTAAGCATACCTACTATGATTGCACAGTAGTTTTTGGTCAAAGCATTGATGACAAGTACTTATTTCGGTCAAAGTATTGATGACAAGTACTTATTTTGGTCAAAGCATTGATGACAAGTACTTATTTTGGTCAAAGCATTGATGATAAGTACTTATTTAGGTCAAAGCATTGATGATAAGTACTTATTTTGGTCAAAGCATTGATGATAAATACTTATTTTGGTCAAAGCATTGATGATAAGTACTTATTTTGGTCAAAGCATTGATGATAAGTACTTATTTTGGTCAAAGCATTGATGATAAGTACTTATTTTGGTCAAAGCATTGATGATAAGTACTTATTTTGGTCAAAGCATTGATGATAAGTACTTATTTTGGTCAAAGCATTGATGATAAGCACTTAAAAAGAAAAAAAAGAACCAGATTTTTAAACTGATATTTCAAGTGACTACTACAAATATAACTGCCATCAGGGACATCACGAAAAAAACATTATATTAATTTTATTTGTTGTATTATCCTATTTTATTATTATTATGTTGGGATATCAATACCCATTGTGTCTGCCGAGTTTAGCTAGTCAATTTAAAATAACCCTGTATTGTATTGTATGTGGCTACTTCTACCACAGCAATCTCCATTGCAAGAACTTAGAACTCAAGCCTGGGATTTCCTAGTGGAATAAGGAAGAGGAAAACAGTAATATAAATAATAATTTGATAAATACAATGAGTAATATTGTAACTGAATTTTAAATAAAATGCAAAGCATGTTTCTACATCAAAGGCTACATATAATCCCCTTTATTCATAAACGTTGCTTAAAGTTAAGCAGTGATTAGCGACTGTTTAACCATACATTTTTGACGTTTAAGCGTTACTTAACTTTAGTCATCGTTTATGAATAAACCCCATTAGTGTTTCTATTGAAATAAATACACAATTGATTACAGAAATTGGGGTTTATTTATAAACAAAGATGATACACACTGTCTAAACACTTGTGTATCCTTTTTGATACACAAGCACCATTCCAGTCTAAGCGCCGTGTATCGCTAACGCGCACACTTTCCATACATTTTGTATACAAAAAATGTTGCCGTGGCCTAGGGAATTTTCCTGGTGTGTTTGGGTTTTGACATATGGGGCTTGGCGCTGAGCGTGTTAAAGTTCGGTGACGTTCTAACATCAAAAATGTATGATAAAACAGTCACTAATCACTACTTAGCTTTAAGCAACGTTTATTAATAAAGGGGTAGAAGCAATCAATTTATGATAATATTATGATCTCAGCTGACATCATTGTTTCTAGTAAACCTCTGGCTGTGTAAACAAATATGTTATTATTTCAACCAGCAGTATACAAACAAAGTATATTATGATGTACCTCAGTGAAAAGCAATGCACAATTGTACAATTGAAATTCACTCCTCCCTCTTGAATGATTGCAGCAATTTTCTAAATGTAGGTATCTGTGTCATGTTTGTCTTCATAACTACCTCACAAAATGATTATGATGTTTAGAAGATAAAGCTGATCATGATTCACAAATCATAATCTTTCTTATATGAATATTAATTACTACAATTACGAATTGATGAAATGTTTTCTTTTCTACTCTTTCCTAGTAGTTGTTAGGTTGTTCAATCACCATTTCATTTCACCTACATGCTAAGTGGAACACTGATAATGCAAAAAGCGAAAACTATGGGCGCCAATGAAAACCACCTCATGGTTTGTGCTACAAATCATACATTATTACGGAACTCGAAAATTGGAGGTCATACGTCTTGACATTTTCTTGTTTGGTGTATACTACTACAGAGTGAAGGGCGATTCGTTTACTGACGCACTAAGTAGCAATGTTGCAATTCCTTAAGCTTACGAATATCGATTGTATAGTTAAAGATAAACAAAGATGTGGTATATTTACCTGAATTAAGATTATCAACGTCTCTTTAATTCTGTTTTCCTTTTGTTAACAGATGTCATTCGTAATCAACACTCTGCGCATATTGTACACATAATCACGTAGGTTTCCTACACAACAATGTTCACGCAAATTATCTTGATGTAAAATGGACACAAACGTATATTTAACGAAACACTGCAAAAACAACAATTTCACTTTGCTTGCTTTCCCATCATTTACTTTGCTCACCACTTGCACAAATTCGTGATTTCGTGATTGTCTTCGTGACGAATTGACGTTTAGATTTTTTTACCAAACTTACCAATAACCATAGACCATCAATTTTTGCATTGGCAATAATAAAAAATGGTACAAATACAAAACGGTTGGATTCACGCCCAACGCCATTTTGAGAAGTATTTTGATCAAATTCCAAAAAGGCCAAAAATCAAAATATATATCTTCAGTAGGAAACAGTTGGAGAACCCGTCTAAATAAAAAATGAAGGCTAACATTTTCGGAGCTCGCTTTGCTCGCTTACGTTCTCTTATTTCTCGAACTTTTTTGCATACGCTAAACTGTTAAATATTATAGAGCTCGCTTCGCTCACTCTTGTGAACATTCCCATATTAGTCAAGCATTTCTGCATATCGTCGACCAAGTAACTCCCATTTTTGTATGAAAGTTCAAAATCAAAATAAACCTAATTGAGGATTACGAGACGGAGTTATACAATTTTGGAGCTCGCCTCACTCATTCTTGCATACCACATTCTTGCCATTCGATGAAAATGTCTGTGAAAATGTCCATGATAATGAGGAAATGAAAATGCACCTCACTGAAAAAAAATATCATGCTGGGTGCAAGGAGGCTCATGTTTTTTTAGAGAGAAGGTATACTTACGAATGTTATACTTGTTATTTTTTTCTTTTCGTTGGCCGCCCGGGGACCCTGAATTGCCATGGAACGGGTGGCAAAATAAAAATCTGAACACACCCACGCTACCGGTTTGTTTAAAATTTTTTTACAAGGCACAGAACTTTATTTCTATTGCATTGCCAAAATAGGTAGACCCAAGAGTGATTGTAATATTTGTAATTTACCGAGGCCAACCACGAGGTGAATGAAAAAAATGTGTTTTAAATATGTTCCTGGCTTTAAAAAAATAAAAAGTTGATCGATGTTTTTGTTGAACATGAGAATAATAAGAAAATCACGTAACTTGTAACAACAATTACTTAGGCATAAAAAAATAAAAACTACCTAGTCATGTAATGTTTTTTAAAAATGATGTAGTTTATAGAAACTTTTTAAGTTAAAGTGTTGGCAATACATTTATCATAGACAATTAACAAAAATGAAAATGTCCGTCGTAAAAGATACGCTCTAATTTATTTTGTGACTGTAATAATAATCGTTGCTTGCGATGTGAATATTTTATAGTATTTACATTCTTATAAGTGCATATACTCTACCAAAATGATTGTTCAAGAACCTATACAGGTGAGTAACAAACTGATTTTCTTAGGAACTGTCAAAGTATTTTCGCAGAGACGTTTCAATTCGTTTTAAATTCCCACAGGTTATCGTTTGGGATTGTCTGAATAATTATGAATACGACAATGCTATATTTCTGGCTGAGAGACTACACGCCGAAGGTAATCATAAAACACATCTTTTGACCAAAATTTGATACTTTTATTCATTGTGTAGCACCTGCATTTTGTGTGCTGTTATTGATTTTTACGTAATTCCTGATTTCGAAATTAATTAAGCACTTGGTAGGCATTCGATGATTACCATTTATGTTTCCATTTCAGTTGCATCAGAGGAAACTGCATTTCTATTGGGAACTTGTTACTATAGAGCTAGCAAAATAAATGAGGCCCAATATTTGTTGCAAAACATGTCATTATCTTTACCACAGGCCAGGTTCCTATTAGCCAAATGTTTCTTGGAATTAAAATCGTGAGTAATCATTTTGAACTCATTATACTAATTATTAACTAACATTATACTAGTTCTAAATTAATATTCTAGTTTAACAGATTGGTAATCCAAGATACCAATAAAAAGTTCATTCAGATCTTTGTTTGGCCACATTCATATTTAACTTATTTATTTTTGGTTTTTCAGGTATAAAGATGCTGAACTTACACTTGGAAATAATTTAGATATTGTTGCTACTGAGTTTGGTGAACAGGCCCCATACGCATTACAACTACTGGGTAAAATTTATAACCACACAGAAAGAAGAAGTAAAGCCGTTGAAGCTCACCGGAAGGCACTAACATTGAATCCATTTATGTGGAAATCTTTCTCTCAACTGTGTAATATGGGTGAGAAAGTAGACCCTCACCAAGTATTCCAAATGAACAATTCTGACTTTACTTTTGGCGTAACTACATTAGTGAATCTAGTCAGCAATTCAGAAAACATTTCATTTGTTAATAGCAACATTCCTAATAATACTACTATGAATACTAATGTCACACCAAACAATGTAGCTACGAGAACCCCTATGTCAATGTCCACGAGCATCACTCCTGAAACACAGGCCCCTGTAAAGAGAATGCACAGTGTGTTCAGTGGTATGGCACCCATTCCATTTTCGCCGTCTTTTGGTATGCTGCCAATGGAAGAATCTCCTGTATTATATACACCAACTCTAACAGACGCGAATGAGCAAAAGGCCATACCGAAGATAGTAAATTCATTACGAGCACAGATGGGCCAGCTAAAAGATGCAGTATTTAGTCCAGCCCCTAGGTGTACACTTGGACCAGCTCCACGGCGGTCATCCAGATTATTTAGTAATAACAACAGCAGTTACTCAGTCAAAGAAAACAATAAATCACCTAGTAGAAAATTTGTAGCTCCTAAAAGTCCTTCAAGAAAAAATAAACAGCGTACAGCCAAAAATATCAAAACAAATTCAGAAGCTAATGAAAGGAACAAAATTGTAGAGACAGGTACACCAACAATCCCACCAAAGAATTCCAATGGTGTAGCGTTGTTAAATTTAATGAGAGAGTTAGGAGAAGCGTATAAGTCACTGGCTTTCTTAGACTGCAAAAATGCAATTAAATTATTTCAAGAGACATCACCAAAGCAACTAGCTTCTCCCTGGGTCCAGACTATGATAGCAAAAGCATATTATGAACTAGCTCAATATGAGGCAGCTGCTAAAATATTTGCTGAAATTAGGAAACAGTATCCAAATCGTACAGAAGGAATGGACATCTATAGTACTTGCTTGTGGCATTTACAAAGGGAAGCACAATTATCAGCATTGTCTCAAGAGTTAGTAGAATTGGACAGAAAAGACCCCATTGCTTGGCTCGCTGCTGGAAATTGCTTTTCACTCCATAAGGAGCGGGAAACAGCATTGAAATTCTTCAAACGGGCAGTTCAGCTTAACAATGATGCAGCTTATGCCCATGCTTTGTTGGGCCATGAGTATGCAGTAGCTGAAGAGACTGACAAGGCTCTTTCGAGCTTCAGAGCGGCAGTAGCAATAGACCCGCGTAATTACGTTGCATGGTTTGGTATTGCAACAGTATATGCGCGCCAAGAGCGCTGGAAACCTTCGGAAGTGCATATTCGTCGAGCTCTTACTATACATCCCCATTCAGGAGTATTGAGATGTCAGCTGGGATTAGCACAAGCTGCCTTGGGTAAGATGGACAGAGCCCTTGCTACCTTAGAAAGGGCTGTTGCTTTAGACACGGAGAATCCTTTGTGCCGTTTCCACAGAGCTTCTGTATTATTACGTGCTGGTAGACCAGAAGATGCTTTAGCAGATCTCCATCACTTAAAAGATATTGCTCCAAGAGAATCATTAGTATATTATTTGCTTGGAAAAGTTCACAATAAGTTAGGTAATTCTCATTTAGCACT
Source organism: Apamea crenata (assembly GCA_949629185.1). Lineage (NCBI taxonomy): Eukaryota > Metazoa > Arthropoda > Insecta > Lepidoptera > Noctuidae > Apamea > Apamea crenata. The sequence goes on along the minus strand of OX451368.1, from coordinate 6,514,101 downwards.
CATGCACTTCAGTTGGGCTACAGATTTAGATCCCAAAGGCACAGGAGGACACATAAAAGAGGGTTTCGATCCTTCCAAACAAGAAGACCCACCAGAGAGATCTACCTAATCGATATGACGAATTTAAAAGGATTCAAAGGATTGCAGAATGGCCTGCACTGTTGTGGTTGGCATTGCAGTTGATACCTGACTGATCCCATGTAAATATCGCTCTCACCCGTCGAGCTCTAAACTGACACCAAATTCTTCCAACAAAGCTTTATGGAGTTAGATGGGTGTGTGGTGGCATTTAGTTGCTGTAGTAGTAAGGGCGTATGTGGATATGTTAATATAGAGTAAGATGTGGATATTCGTAATGTTATCCTAGTTTATTATATATATCTTGTATAGCTAATAACTTCTAGAAAGATGAAATAATATAATTTTTAAAAAGATGATGCTTTTGAAAATTAATAAAAGACTCAGAGCCTTGATCTCAATGGGATGATGTTATAAATAATAATCATATATTATAGAGCCATTTAATCATTGAAGTTGCAAATTCTTACAATGCCATAATTATGAATTCCTGAAATCTAAATTCTACTAATTGTTGTCCTCATATTTGTACATAAAAATCTTGCCGTTCAGTATGTAAAGAAGTTCAGGGGAACCGCTGGCGGTATAATAATATTCTAGACATCTAATAATCATGTTTACACAATGTTATTCTGAAATCCTTGCATGTAGGTTTTATTTTGTGACTGAATCAGCTTTGGGTGTTAGTTTATAGCTGGGGGTTATTAAAAATACAAACATGAGAACCGATCAACATTTTTGTATTCAACTCTTGAGAAAATCCAAATCTTAGTTTCTAGCATCAATATAAAAACTGTTTCGTGTGTATATAAATAATAACATTAACTATATAGCACTGTTTGCCACTTGAAGTCACCAATGAACTGCTAGCTCTGTGGACAATTTGTTTAGACCACCTCTAATTATGTATGAACCTAATAAATAAAACTGATGTAACTTATGATCGAGTTTTATTGTCACTAAATGCTTAAAAAATGCATTCTGCGATGTTGCATCTACTGAGAGGAAAAAACCGCATTTGCTCAATTTTAGGTATCAAGGAAGATTATAAGGGCCATTACACATGGTGCCGCGGTGGCAGCGGCGAGTTTTGAATAGTTGTAATAACGCGGCGGCGAAAACCGCTGCCGTTGCGGTGCCCTGAACAGACAGCTGTGCTGCTGGGGAGTTTGTTGCGCCACTTCTTCTTCCCAGCAATAGCACTAGGAAGTGGTGAAGGGCGGGCGTTTTTGGGGGACTGTCTTTTGTAATTTTGACGTTCAAAAAGTGCTGACTCTCAGCCTAATTTGAATAAATGACTTTTGATTTTGATTTTGATTTGTATACACTGTCTTACCGTTATAAATAATTTGATTAACTACATTTCAAATAATTTTTTATATTTATGTATCATGTAGTTATTGGTCATTGTTTTTATTGCATTGATATTAATAAAATTTGACAAATGAAATTGAGCATATACCCATTATTTTTATTTCCTTGTGAAATTGCACTTATACAATAATAAAAATAAAATAGATTCTATGTGAATTTTTGTAGTATTGTATCTAATGCTTTTCTGACAGTGGGATCGTTCAGCAGCTTGCTCTGTGCTGGCTGCGCAGGCGGCGTGGGTGCGACGGGTGGCGGGGTCGCTTCCACCGGTGCTGTCACCTTCTTTTCATTCAGTATACTTAGAATTCTCTGTTGGAGATCTACTTGTGTTTTGGTAGCAGGAGCTGTAGGAAGAGGCTCCCCGAGTTCTATCTTAACTTGCTGCTCTCTGCGTTCCTGTAATTATAAAAATAAATACATCTAGTGCTAATATTTCAAACATCGTAAACAATAGTTCATTGCCCTTGTGATATATTTATAACATTGATAACATCGCACCAGGATTTCCGAAGGGGTGAGTAAAGGTGTTTAGTACACACCCAAATTACATCAGATGTTTGGGCTAGTCAGAAATTTCAGAATATTTTACATTTCAAAAACTAATCAACAGTTCGATCAAAGAGGACAACCTGTAATCGACAAGTCGGCAAAACCGTGCGTTTCGAAATGAAAGGAAAGGGCCTCTGTACGACCACCCATAACAGACGTCACGTAAGGCCGCAAAGTAGTCAAGGGTGTGACGGTACATGAAAATATAATATACTACTTTTTCTTAACACACATTTATACAAAATCTTTGTGTCCTATGCGTGTAAGATGCAACCAAATCATTATTTTAACTGGGCCGCGCGTAAGCCAGGCGGAATGCTGAGTCAATATCCAAAGGTAAAATTGATCAGCCTCTTTGGTTTTATAAAAACAAAACCTAGCTGAGCGACCTAAACGAGTCGGCCATAAGTATTAAAATCTATCCAACCGTTAGGATACTTCGAGCATATAAATAATACCACATGCAAAGATGCATATACACGCGTGAAAAACATAGCCCTTTGCTATCGCGCCGCCGGGTAAAAAGGTGTAGAACTGACCTGTAGGTACTCGATGACTTTATCGTATTGCATGACGGTGAGCGTGCGTCCGTCGGCGAGCTGGCCAAGCAGTGCGTACACGGCCTCTCTGCCGGACGGACCGCCGCGCTGCACCTCTTGGAAGTTACGTGATAGCAGCTGCAAGGCGTCCTCCAAAGGCATGTTGCGGTGTTCTGTTACATAAAAATCGTTATATTTTTAAATATTATCATATAAAAACATTTAAAAAAAATAGCAGCCCACCGGTATCGGAAACAAGGTCCAAGCTACCGGCGGTCAGGACTCCAGAGAGGAACCTCTTGACAATGCGAGCGTGTCCAGAAGTACAATCAAGCCCTTGATCCAGCTGCGCAACGAGAGCCTCCTCAGGTGTTGGTCGAGGCTCTTAGTTATTAACCCATTGCCTGTCACGACTATCGGCACAATAACTGCCGAGTCCACATGCCACATGTCGACAACCTCGCGAGCCAAGTCAAGATACTTGATTTGTTTATAGAAGTTTATTGTTAGCAACATGGGCGTAGCCACGGTGGGACAGGGTGGGGCGCTTGCCCCACCCTGCCAGAGCCCAAACGGCTGAAGTTAGAGACACATTTTTGGATGGAAGATTTCGTGGTGTAGGTAAGTGAGCAATAAGAAAGTGTTTTGGATAATTCGAATTATACACACAGATACAGGGTGATAGGGTGTAACCTTTTTGTATGAAAAAATTAACCGGCTTTGTAAGTTACATAATATTATAGACTGCTGCCCCACCCTGAGCCCATGGCTGGCTACGCCCATGGTTGGCAACTGACATAATATATTATGTTGGTACATGAGACAGGGCTTACATAAAGAAGCGGGTTTGCGAGCCCGACCCGGAAAGAAACGGTCACATGTTTTAGCTGTATCTTTGTGCGAGTGCATAGAGAAACAGCAGAAAAATCGGCTGTTTCCTACAAAAGCGCAATACATACAATGCGGACAATTTTTTTTTTTTTTTTGAATAATCTACGAATATTTTCAATACAGACGGACTCGGAAACATGTTCAGTACATGTTTCCGAGTCCGTCTGTGTCGAAATCCATGCTTACCCATGCATTCAGTACATGTTTGGATTTAGTGAATTTTAACGGATTCAGAAACATGTACAGAATCCATGTTAACCCATGGATTCAGTATTGGTTGTTTCAGTGTTGGTTGCAGTAACGAGAACCTGTTAAGGTTGCGCGTCGATGTTCCCCTGCCACCTTGTGTAAAATATATCTATTTTACTCACCTTGTGGTAGTCCATGAAGTATCGTAAGAGTAAGAGATCTATTTTCTTGATTCTGTGGCATGACTAGTATCGCGTAAAGGCAGCCGCGCGACGCAATGTTGCCTAGCACTTTCCCAATAGGCACATCTTCCATAGGGAATAACAGATCAACCACAATTCCAAGTCTTTTGAGGCGACCTTCGATATATTCAGCGTACTCTCTGAAAATCAGAAAACAAGAATGGTAAAATGATTAAGATTACCTATAACCAAATAAACATGATTCAAAATACTTAACACATAGATTACATACATAATAAAAGTATACCAACAGCATATTATAACATTAGCTAAAACAGTATTAAGGTATTACTATGAGTAGGTACCGAATAATATTATTAATGTATTGGTTATCAAAATATTTAAATAAAAGCATGCGAAATGTATAATACAAATGAAGTACGTACGTATTTTTCCTAGAGAGACGTAGAAATAAAACGTTTCATTATATTTACAGAAATACAAAATATTGTTTTATGAGTTTTAAGACTACCTACAGGGAGATAAAATGATGTTTAAATTATGGAATGAATATTTATGATGAAAAGCGCGACTGTGCAGGTCTGCATCAAATCAGAGGTACCCCCCCCCCCCCTGACTTGTATTTGACTTGGCACACTCGTTGCCCTTATGGATCACTATGGAAGCATGTTGACATACGTTTTTTCGACAACGCGGTTTATACGCCGTGTAGACTCGGTCGTCAGTGTTGAATGGATCAATGGAAGCTTGTTGACAGACACGTTTGTTCTACAACGCGGTTTATACGCCTTACCGTAAAGAAACCGTGCCGTGTGGCCATAAGGTATTTTGTGAATATTCAAGTTATTTGCCAGCTATTATTATCTCACAATATTCGCATCACAGACTTACGTTACGTTGTACTTACGTTAGAGATTTGGAGACCACAATAATTTCACAATCATTTCTCTCTGTAACCGGCAGTGCTCGGGGATATTCTGACATCTGTTGCTGGTAGCGCTCGAAGTTACCGCGGTCTTTCCAGTCTGTAACTAATCAGCAGAAATCAGGTACTAAACATAAGTATAGCCCGATGCAAACATTGTCGCGGATCGGAACATGAGGCGAGTTGCTGCGCAGTAACAAATTCACGTGTCAGCGGGGGTGAGGGGTGAGGTACTGCGCAGCCAATAGCGCACTTCACTGCCGACATAAAGTTTGACGCGTACTCTGTAATAATGACCTACCTACATATATAAAAATAAATAAAGGAAATTCACGGCTAATTTGTACAGATACTGAAATAATACCTGACTGAGTAACAGTGAGAAAACATACAGCAACATTACTATACTCTGTGAAATATGATATCGACTGATATTTAAAACAATGTTTAAGTCCCAGGAATATCAAATAACATAGTGATACAGTATATGTATTCATATGATATATATACATATATGCAGTAGTCAATCGGCATACTGCTTGACATGACCAAAGCCTACGATAGAGTGCAATATGGAATATTATTAAATAAGCTCTAGGTACGGAGTGGGAATCCGCGGTAAATCATATGAATGGTTCACATCTTACCTAGAAAACAGAGCGCAATTAGTAGAAATAGAATCCTTCAACAATAACACGAATGAACGACAAGGCAATAAACGTCTCAATACCCTATGGAAGCGTTATGGGATTTCTTCTTTTTCTCATTTACATCAACGATCTGCCAAAAGGGTCCGTAACTTAACTTCGACAGTGATATAATCGATTAATGGAAAGTCGACTGAACGATTGTTCGAATGGAATTTATTGCGAAACAACCTTTTATCGCCAAACGCTACCTCGCGTCGACTGAACGATTCTTCGAATATTTTTGTTAATGGACTGCTCTTTCGAATGAGTTTTAGTTATTATATAGTTTAATAATTGATATAAAATTATAAAAAAAAGATTTTCGTCACATAATATTTCATACATGATCGAGGAACTCAAACACTTTTAAGATATCGTACGTTCTTCCCGTAGATTTAGAAACATGACATTTGGTGAAAAGGAGGATAAAGGAAGGGAAAAATGTTTATTATAAAAAACCATTTATTATTTTCGCACAAAATTAAGGTAGTCAAAAACCTTTTCGGTAGATTAGGGTTCTTTCAACGCCCTGAGAACTCTACCAATAATCCAAACATAAAATAATAATCACTAACAAAACATATCAGTCAACCATAAAGGAATCAGCACCCTAATTGCGTAACACACAATCAATCTCAATCTGAATCATTTTGAAGGATATTTATTACTAATCCATTGCTTCATATCGCACCCCCGCGCCGGTGCGACACTGTCACTTATGCAAAAATGTAGTTTTTCAGGAGAAGCATTTAAAACTTTGACACCTCACAAAACAATGACTTAAGAATATATAGATGAGATGAACAGCTTATAACATTACTTTACTTTTTAACTTTACTTTTGGATAAATATTAATCACTTTATGTTGTAAAAAAAGTCGAAAAGTTAAAAGTTTGTTGTTGTCATTTTTTGCAAAAGTGACAGTGTCGCACCGGGGGTGCGATATGTTAAAAAAATGTGTCATGGTGTCTGCTCAACTCCTAACGTAAATAACGCAATGAATGTTGTTGAACTGTCAAAATGAAACCGATTCCGATTGATCGTGTGTTACGCAATTAGGGTGCCGGGACCATGCGTTTTGTTTGAGGACGATATTTCTATTCTTACTCCCTGTCGCAACGTACATTCAAATAATACCCTTAATAATTTTATATTCACCAAAACAATCACCTGGATCGGAACGAACACAATCTGGAAATCAATTTTGCTAAAACTAAATTAATAACTTTCCACCTCCACCAAAAAAATCTTCTATAAGTAAATTATTCTTTTAATAATCACAAAATAGAATCGTTAAATGAATTCCCATTTTCTATTAGGCTTAACTATGGAAACCACACGTACAGAAAATAAAAGTAAAATTGTACGATTTTCGAGAAATAAAATGGACCACAAACTTGCAAACTGCTCTAGTCACCTACAATACCTATGTATGCCCCTGCATGGCTTAGCTACGGCGTAATGATGTGGGGAAATACCAAAGACGCACCGGCGCTGTTCACAATTTAAAAAAAAGTTACTCTAAAACTAACGAATACCTGCAAACCCCATTTCAAAAAACTAAACATTATAACTCTTCCTTCTATATACATACCTACTGGAAATCTGTAAATTCGCACACACCCAAGACTTTTCACTAAACGAGAAGACATACAAACAAGATTCACACTCCGACACAAAACACGATTTAACCTACCGACATCCCGATTAAAAATGCACTCATCTAGTCCACTGGATAAGTCAATAAAAATGTATAACCAACTACCCGAGGAACTTAGAAATGAAAAAAAGATTGCTACTTTTACAAAAAAAAAAATACTAAATGAATATTTAATTGACAAACAGACATAACATAACATACATTCATAATCAGCCTATAATACTCCCACTGCTGGGACACAGGCCTCCTCTCAGTGAGAGGGAGTGGGCCGTAACCTACCACGCGGGCCCAATGCGGGTTGGTAGATGTCACATGTCTTCGAATTTTTTGGTCCTAGGACATGCCGGTTTCTTCACAATATTTTCCTTCACCGTTTTGATAGCAGTGGTGATGAAATAATTTACACAAAGTAATGCGCCTGTTTGGGATCGAACCTACGACTACGACCTACAGCTCGTAAGTCGCAGCCGTTACCACTGGGCCACCGCTGCTCTCGTCACTTAGGTCATACGTATATTATAACCCAACTTGTTTTTGTGTACACAAAAAAATCAAGTTGGGAAAAATATGTATTTATTCTTAGTGTCAGGTTTGCCACATTAATTTTTTTTATAAATAAAAAAGCGTCTTTAGACGTACTTCGTACTCCTGCAACAGGCGACCGATCCCGGAAGCCGGGCGCCCCACCGCGCCCGCGCACACCGCGGCCGCGCGCTCCCCGGGCGACCCCGCGCCCGCGCACTCCCCCTCGCCCTTCCCAGCCTGGCTTGCCTGCATACCCTTCTTCATATTCTTCATGACCTGTAAAGTCAAATAATTTCAATGGAGAGTTTGTAAACTCGGAGTTAGTAATTAACATTTTAGGGCCCACTTGCACATTCGTTGGTTATCCTAAATGAATCTTGAATTAACAGCTAATTCAGGGTTAGCAAAATAATTCATCTCGCGGTAGCCAGAGTTAGAGGTAAATCTATGGTTAAACTTCTAAGGCCCACTTGCGTGTTGCACCACTGAAAAGTAGCACCGGTAACAATTGCATTTCTATTTTATGTTTCGTTGATTGAGCTGCAATGTTCCCAAATCAAAAATCATATCAGATTAACTAACCCGGTGTTACTTTTGAGTGGTGCAATGCAAAATATGAGTTAAAATGTTTATTACTTAACTCTTGAGTTTACAAACTCTCCATTTATTTAACTAGCCCGACTAAACATACAAGTCCTAACCTAACCCTTATTGAACTTACTAATTATTATAGCATTGTGAAGAATAATGATAATTTCCTACAGCCCTATGATGTATGAAATTATTTATTTCCACATTACAGATAACCAATTTAACATAAACAATAAAATGTGGTCAAGAACAGGCTCATTATGTATTAAAAAAAAAACGATTTTTACCAAGAAAGCTAAGCAGAATGCAGTTAAATAAATAAAGTAATGATCAAAACTTATTAGTTTTTATATTTCTTTTTTGGTTTGGTTCCTTTGCAATATGTATGCACATCATAGGTTTATTACACGTCAATTTTTCAACGATAATTTAAAAAATAAGTAAAATTACTCACTCTGGTCCCCTATATAGTTTCCAAAATTATCATAAAGTTCGTCATTCCCGTCATCACCAGTAGCCATGGGTACCTTCTCATTAAGGGGCCCTGCCGGGGACATATCTTGCATTTGATCATCTCCATGTCTGCTATAATTACAAATAATATAATATCATCATTTGCCTAGCCTTTTCCCAACAATGTTGGGGTCGGCTTCTAGTCTAACTGGATGCAGCTGAATACCTGTGTCAGTGTCAGGTTGTATTTTGAACAAAATATGATTCGCACAGGTAAGAGTCCCCCTTCAGTGTTTTAATGCTTATCCTGGGTTGAATGCTAGAGCTGAATGGGTGCATTTATATTATTCAGCATTAGCATAGCAGGTGCATTTATATTATTCAAAATACCCATAAGGCCATGGCAGAGAATAAGTTCTTGTATCAGAATGTTAATTAATTCTTTTTTATTTTCTCAGTTTGTACTAGGTGGCTTACCTTTTTTCAATTGTAAGGTTCGTCTGTGCGGTTTTAACGTTAAGGCTTTTACCTTGGAACATACTTCCATTGCCTTTGATAATAGCCTCCTGGGCACTTGACTCATCTTGAAACTGAACAAACCCAAAGTTTCTGTTAATGACAATGCCGTTAATTTGTCCAAATGGTATGAAGTGATCGTATAATTCTTCAAGATTTGCGCCGTCTTGTAAACCGCCGACGTAGATACGAAGATGGGACGTCGCCCGGTCTTTCATAGCATATCTATCAAGGGTTAATTTTTCTGAAAATCAATGAAAACTTGTATTAGAACACATAAGTTTCTACATGACCATAGCTGTATGCACAAAATTAGGATGTTTTAAACAGATTCAGTGCGTTTTACACATTATACAAGCTATAGCCGCAATTTATGACTCGACGTCGATTCGCGGCTAAGTTATAAATTAGAAATATCTACGAAATCGACGAGACAGTTACGGAATTTATTTTATTCTGTTTACCTGCCAATGCTGACATAGTGAATGTCTATAGACTTATATATCGCCTTAAAATTCCTTCGTAATCACTAAATTCAATCAAAATCAACAAGACGCGAGTTTTGCTCAAGAAAGTCAAGCAACAAGCAAAGCAAAATCATAGACTATACACTATATTTAGGAAAATCACAGAAGTTCACAGAACAAGCAAAATAATTAAACCATAGACTATAATGTATAATAGAGAATAGAGACGTTACGTTTAAGAATATTGCAGATTGACGCGGATACTAAGTATTTGTGGTTTGGTGGTGGTTGGTTATAGACAGGAATCTATAACCAACTTTAGTCAACTTTAATGCCCATTTTGCGTGACATTTTGGAAGGATCAAAACTCGAGAGACTCGAACGATCAATCTGGTAGATACTGAAAAAGTTTGGTTCGATCTTCAAACTGAAATCTAACTATTTGATCGTCTCGGGGGCTCTTATTGGTTTAATTTATTATTCTGTGGCAGAACTGGACACTTCATGACTTCACCACTAGCACCTTGTTGCAGTCTGTGGCTGCGACTGCGCCATGCTTAAACTAAGAAAAGTATAGACAGCGGGTAGCTCCATTTCATTCCCACAAGAAAGGGATATAGTATTGAGTCTTATTGAGTCATTAAAAGTAACAGAAAAGGACAAAGCTATACTATTTCCGTCTCTCAGTGCGTGCCAGTTTTTTCAAGGCCAGTGACATATGTAGCTAAACAAACTTTGACAGTTATTTCGTCTTTGTGAAATTGTGAAGTTTATTTTGGCACTTTTCTACATCATTTATTAATTTAATTGCTTGCATAGATTGTTTTAAAGCGGAGATAAACCTATAATACAATGCGGTGCAGTGTACTTAACTGTAATCTCCCTGTTTCTGGGTAAAGAGTAAGGTTATGAGTTCTATAGACATTATAGTTATGTTGGTATTTTGTCTCATGTTTAGCCACGCTGCCCGTTACTCTATAGGTTTCTTACTCTAAGGCGCCATGGAATTATTATGTACATACTACGTCTCTGTCTACGACTACGACTACGTATACCACACAACCTCTACGTAGACCATAGACTAGATGTAGACGTAGTACATAATAATTCCATGGACTGCGCACTGGCACGTTGTATGTACAACATACAAGACTAGTTGACAGGTTGACACAAAAGGTTACATGCTCTGTGGTTGACACATGACTTGACCCATGACCCACTTGTCAGTTGTCACTTGACCACTTTGGCTTTGGCACTTACAGCTGATGACAGCTGTCAGCATGGGTTTTCTGGGGAATGTTTGAATTTTTTGAGGTTAGAATTTACCTGAAAAATCAAGTAATTTAATTTCAGCATCGTTATCTATTACTATATAAACTACATAATATGTAAGAAGTCTTAACGTCTGTTATGGAGATTATATAAATTTAATATTTTAATTTTTGTTTGTTTACGTCGTTACTTTTATGTAAGTATTTTTTACATAATATTCTAAGCAGATTTTCTAAATTAGAGTGATGTTATTTAAAGGAATAGGAAGTATTTATAATCGCTGTTAATGTTACGGTTAGTTTATTTTCCGATTGAAAACTAGTCTTGAATTATTTTGTTAAGCTAACAGTAGTCATGCCCTTACGGAAAATTCTAAGTTATTGGTTAGTATAAATTATAAATGGGAGCCTACCTTTGCTTTGGTGATGGCCTCTAAAAACAACTGCTGCATGCATAGTACACACAACCTGTGTACTTCTATTACAAGTTGTTTAAACTTCGGTGCAAGCAAAAGGACTTAATTTTTTGATGGCACAAAGTTTTGTAGTTTCTGATTAACCTAATTTTAGAACAATATCAAGGTAGTTTTAACTTCAGTCACTCTGGCTACTTGATACTGACCTGCTGGGTTTTATTTTTTCCGCAGCAACCAGTGAAATAAATAAAAAACGAACCTTACATATCCCTATGTATTTTACTGTGTGTACATATAGTAATCTAGGTTCTAGGTGGTATGTAGTATGGGTACCAAAACATTTATCGTATCGGTCTAACATGGGCAGTCAATAGGTTAGAATAGGTACAATAGAGAGTATTTTTTTTATAGTCAAAATATAGTGCTTAAATGGGAGTTACAGGTATTATTTAGTAATGTCCTAAAATGTAGAATATATTTTACGAAAACTAAGAGACAACTCTCGTATTTTAAGAACATTTACAGTTTGATCTGTCTCAAATACCTCTAATTTCCCTACATTTTTGACAAGTTTTTGACATTGACTGTTGCTGGGAAGAGATTGCGACTAGATTTTGAATTTTTAAATTACGGGAATTGGCCTTCTTGTTTCATAATTGCATATACTCATTTGTTTTAGATATTACTCTTAAAATGGTAATGAGAAGAATCTTTTCCCAAAGTTACGATTCATATAAACATGCAGTTGATCATGCATTTCATCGCAAGAATCTGCTTTATACCAATATCATGATATCTATGGGAGTATCAACTTGCGGAGACTTGTTAGAACAGGCGTACGAAGTTCATAAAGGAGGGAGTGGCAAGTTTGATTTCAAGCGCACTGCGCATATGGCATTTTCAGGGTGCACAGCAGGACTCATATGCCATCATTGGTATATTTTCATAGATAGAGTAATAGTTGGTAGAACTTTTGATATGGTTATTAAAAAATTACTCTTGGATCAGTTCATCTGCTCTCCCTTTGTCATTTTATCTTTCTTTGCCACAGTAGCCATATTTGAAAATGACCCTATAGCTAATTTCACAGATGAAGTGCAATCTAAGTTTTGGACTCTGTATAAAGCTGAATGGATTGTGTGGCCTCCGGCCCAAATGATAAACTTTTATTTTTTACCAACCAGATATAGAGTAGCATATGATAACACAATATCTCTGGGCTATGATGTCTTTACTTCTCATGTGAAGCATGCAAAGCCAGAGAAGTCGGAAAAAGAAAAAAGTAAAGTCTAATAGCCAAATGAAATAAGAAAATACTGACCTGAATCAATTAACAGGATTTAGATTGATTTACAGATCAGATTTTACATTTAATTTTGTTCTGTTTTTGTAATATTGATTTTAACAATAAATTGTTTCTGTTAAAACAGTTTCTTTTTCCTAGATTAGTATTTTTTAGTTTTTGCTATGTAGTTCATGACTTGTTGATCTAACTCTGGCACCCAATGCATGATTGGCAGTTCCTTTTTGCATATGACGTCGTCCTTGGCAGAAAATTTACATACAGGCTGTGCTACTGGGGAGTTTGTTGCGCCACTTCTTCCTAGCGCGGCAGCGAAAGCACTAGGAAGTGGTGAAGGGCGGGCGTTTTTGGGGACTGTCTTATTTAATTTTTCGTTCGAAATGTGCTGATTCTCAGCCTAATTTGATGTGACTTTTGATTTTGAGGTACTTCATAAAAACAGAAGCTCTGGTTCAACGCTTTCAATGACAATTTCAAGGCGTATAAAATGTTAGTACTTCGACTAGTTTGTTCCGTGTTTAGTTCTGACTTGTTGAACTTAGACATCATACTCACTGACCTGCTGCTTTAGTGCGTATGGTACCAACCATAGAAAGAACCGCGATTGGGAGCAAATGCTTACCAAAGCAGCTCGATCGGGGTAAATGCCCCATCCAAACATAAGCAGAAACAACATGGGACCGCCAGTATATGCGATCCCGGTACTGGTTGGCCTACAAGAGCGGATAATAGATTTTGTTGTTTCTGTCATTGGTGAAGCAACCCTAGAACATAATTATATAAACTGCATATCAGTGGTACTATGAAACCGCCCTTACACTATGAAAACTGCCTTTACTGCTATGTCATAAAGGAATTCTAATTATCAAATCGTTGCCACCTATGAGCTGATGACTGTAGGTATCAAATTACCTATATACCTAAGACTTAGAACTCCATAATCCTGACACAATATGCTGCCCGTTAAAATGATCAAATTAAAGGTTATATCATTTACACAATGTGTTTATTTACAGATAATGAAATTACTAAGATCTACTTGGAGAAATTTAGCCGCAAGCGTAAGGAGGACAACTACGATACCAGTTTTTAGAAGATTTATAAATGTAGCGTTTAGTGACAAATTTTTATTATATACAAATGTTTCCATATCATTAAGCTTATCGTCGGTAGGTGATCTAATGGAACAAAGTTACGAAATATACATAAAAGAACAAACTAGCTATGATCTAAAGAGGTGTTCACACATGGCGTTCTCTGGTGTTGCCGTGGGCATCCTATGTCATCACTGGTATAAAGTTTTAGATAAGTTTATAATAGGAAAAACTGTGGACATGGTTGCAAAGAAATTGGTGCTTGATCAATTTATATTTTCGCCAGTTATGATAGTCACATTTTTTGGAAGTCTTGCCGTGTTTGAACCTAATCCTCTTGAAAATTTCAAGGAAGAGGTGAAAGATAAGTTTATCAGATTGTACCGCGCAGAGTGGATGGTTTGGCCACCGGCGCAAATTATCAATTTCTATTTTCTACCGACGAGATACAGAGTACTATACGACAACACGATATCATTGGGTTATGATGTCTACACCTCTCAAGTCAAACATAGTAAACCAATGAAAAATGGGTCTGAAGTTATAACAAGTAAGATCATAAGTAACAAATCTTGACATAGCCTTTTTACTAGCATAATAGATAAATTATTTTATTAGTAAGTCAAATAGTTTTAAAATGGCACTTATCGTCAAGATTGTCTACACTTGGGGTGTAGTAGATCCTATCAGTTTTTATTTATTTTATACCTCGACATAAGCTTTGCTGTGATAAAACGTTTACCGTATCTACAAAAATAGGTACTTACTTAATTATAATGTTATAGGTAGGTCATTATTTAAAAAAAAGTATAAGTATTTTTATTGTGTATTTATTTTATGCAAAATAAATAATCGACATATGCAAGAATAACATAAATTGTTTTAATTATTTTATACCTAACCCTACCCTGTTATACCCCGTTGTATATTAAGTAATGAACTTTTGAATTTGAAGTACGTACCTATCATAAATTACGTGTACCTATGTAGGCACGTCTGACAACCGGGATCGATAGTTAGAGCGGTTTCGCACTACCTCCGATCCGAATCCGAACTCGAGATCCGAGTTCAATCCGAATTGGGAATCTTCTAAATTTAGACGGACCACGGGACGGACAGAGATCGGATGTAGTGCGCAATCCCTCATACAAATAGTACTATGGTTACTTCAGACCGTCATTTCTCGGATTCGGATCGGACGTAGTGCAAAACCGCTCTTAGGGTTCTCGAAGGTATAATATGGGGAAGGGGTAGGTATTCTGGACTTACCTACATAGGTACCTATAACCTTCACAACCAAAGATAAGCCAATCCAAGTTTCTATAAAAGTTTATAGGTACCTACTTATTTCGTTTCACTACCACACAATGAATTTCTACTGGCTGGAAATCGTGATAATAAGTAGGTATCTACTTAGGGGTCATAAACGCCTCTTCCATCTGCGAATTTCTTTTGCTAGCTCGCAGATTGCTGATGACGCTATGCACTACGGAATCCTCGAAAATTCTCTCTGGCCATGATTCCGATCGCCTCCTGTGACCGTGTCCAAAAGTGTCTGGTGCGTTCCTTGGGATTCGACTGGATCTAGGAGTACCACGGTGTGAAGCGAATGATCTGCGCTTGCTGTCTTTTATGCCAAGTAATGATGTCAGCAGTTTATCCAATGCGGCTATATCATCTACATTGGATGGCTTGGGACCAGTAGGAGTGCTAACTCCAGAGTTCAGCTGACTTGACAGCAATGAGATTGGAGTCCTCGATAGGCCAAGGGAGTGGACAACCTGAAACATTAAAATGTAATTAGAACGGCTGCGACTGAATTGGTTTTCCCGTTATATACCTACCTAATACAAACCTATGTCGCTCGCTATTGTGATATTGGCCTCACGATCATGAATATTCGTGACTATGTTATAGATCTTCTTAGTCAATTTAAATAATATTATGTTGATATTTTTAAAAAGTCTGGCCAGCTATAGTTACATGCTAATTTGGTTCTAAATCAGTACGTTAGAGGTTTATAGATTTTGAAATAAGTAGTTTTTCGTCGTCGCATAATACCTATTGCATAATAACATGAACTATCTGATGTGTACAGTAGTCAGAACTCCGATGTATTGCTGTTAAAAGTCTTATCTAGGTCGGAACAATCTTTGAAGGTTGCGCATCACACCGCATCATACCTACGCCATTCTGATAATATTGCATGGAGATAAGGTTCAACGCAGACTGCGGGAGTTGTGACGAATCGACTAAACAAAACAATAAAAATTAAATAACTCCATCTTATCAAAACCATATGAAAGTCTACGCCTAGTCGACCTACCAAGAATTCTTTTTCATTCTTATACGAGTATGTTCTTACTAAATAATTTAGGAAAGGCATCCAACAATGGGAACTTTACATGCTGATTATTGCATAATCAACCTACAATGAAATACCTACCTGGGACACAGGCCTTCTCTGAGTAGGTAAGAGAGGGACCTTGCCATAATCTCCACACGGGCCCAGTGCGGGTTGGTGGATGACGCATGTCTTCAATTGTTTTGGTACTTGCCATTTTCCTCACGATGTTTTCCTTTACCGTTTTGAGAGCAACGGTGATTAAATAAGTTACACAAAGTGGCTGCTTGGACTTCGACACGTACGAGTAAGCAGTGGTGGCCCAGTGGCTGTTAAAGCATTGTACCTATTACAGTATTAATACCTCATCAGCGAAGTGACTCTGATAGCTCATTCTCTTCACTTTCCTATACGTCTCATCGTCCAATGCTTCTTCGACAGCTGCTTCTAACTTTTCCCTTATATCCTCATCCTTATCTTGATTGAGATCTTCCAGCACCAATCTAAGAGAAATATGGCTTTAGGACCTAGGTATGTATACCTACATTTACTTACCTACTTGACCTACTTCTACTAGGGAATCTCCCTCCTTGCTAAAAGGTAGGTAGTTATCCACTAGTCTACAGGTATATCGATGCGCAACCTGATACCATTACATTGTTGTTATTGTTATTATTATGATTGTGTGTAGATTGACACCTTAAGTTGAAAACTTTCGATGGTTATTAAAAAAAAAAATGCTGTTCCATACATTTTGACCGCGTAGGTATTGCAATTTTATATGAAGCAGCCGATTTTTTTTTTAACTGACAAAAAATCTACCGGGGCTTAGAACCATATGCTGAATTCATGGTTTCAGTTTGCGCGTCGATGTGCTTTCACCCTGTATAGGATCTCTCGACTCTATGCAGTGCCAGGAGATAGGTAGGTACTACTTATCTGCCTGGAGTTGGAAGATCTACTATAGTTTTAATTGTAACAACGTCTAACAAACAAGTTTCCTATAACATCACGCCTGTATTCTCTGGCAGAGGCGTAGGAGAGAGGGTATTGTATAGGACTCCTTCATTCCACCAGTTCTAAGTTAAATGTAACAGGGGGCGAGTGTCACGTGTGGTTGGTCTTATATTATGCAATAGGGTAGATGCCTGGGTAAACAAATAATAATTGTATTTAGTCCGTCGAATTATATTTAGATTATCGAAAAATAATGGACACGTATTTTTCTTTTGTCAATCAAACAAAAAATCACAAAGATAAAGCGCGTCTAAAATTGGGAGTGGGAGGTCGTGACGTCACGCCATGCTAAAAAATGTAGCAAGGTGTGACGTCATGCGGAACTTTAACGGGCGATATCTTCATCATTTTTTATATAATTGACAAAAGATAAAATACGAGTCCAATATTTTTTAATAATCTAACTGACGGACTACTTCGATTTTTTTAGGCATCTAGCCTATTCGTGTTGTTTACTACGTAGTAGTGTAGTAATTAAGAAATTAGACCTTATCTTACTATGTTGCACATTTGACCCACACTATCGAGACCTTCCTCGCAAACCATTAAACAGATAGGTAAGCAACGCCTGTAGAATCGAAGTAGACGCTAAAATCTTAGCAAAGAAGATAAGATCGTATTATTAGGTAACTAATATTACTGTGACAAGACATTGGCAAACTGCCATATATCTAATATGTCAATTCATTAGAAGTAACACTACCTAGGTATCTACAAGGTAGGTATACTATCTACCCTCATATCTACCAGTCAGCCAATTCATTTAGGCAACTGGCGGTCGTGATGTCATTTCCAAATAAGTAATTCACGGATTTAAACGAAACTCGGATCAGCATAGCTATTCACAACCACTACCGTATCCAACATCAATCAATGTTATCATAGGCGTCCAATCGCTGTTCACAATTCCAAAACCCGAAAATTTTGTCACTTTAAATCAAATAGACGACAGCTATTCTTCCGACAGCGGTTTGCTGTCAGGGGCAAGGTAATTCAGGGTCGATATGTCCTGTCGGATGGTTGTGAATAGCTATGCAGCTAAGCGACTGGGCTGCATTCCACTCAGTTGTCTAACTATCTTGGTCGGCTATTATAATGGGTTCTTACTCAGCCCGTTCGTCATCTTCAGCCTTATGTAAGTTGGCTCGGTTAGCTTTCCTCGCCACTCTGATGTCCTGCTCCCAGAATCGTCTGAGGTCCGGACTTGAGGTGTACGGTGCTGCCACCTCCTTGATCTTCAGGAATATGATGGCCGTTATGAATATGCAAATCACGTTCACTATTGTTAGGCAGCAGCTTACTATGCCTGGGTACAAAACAAAGGGAGTTAAAGGACCAGCAGTCCACCTGAAAAATGCCACCGAGAGAAGAGTGGCTTGCTGTCAGTGGTTACTTCTTAGTTTCTCATTGTAGACAATTTCCTGCAGTCAGGTTATTCATCCAGGCATAAGCAAATTTTGTTTCAGGCATTCCTATGTACCTTTCCTTACTTTTGCCTTTCATTTCGGCTTGCATGCTTAGACATAGGTGCTAGTAGAATTATTCAAGCAAAAACCAATCATATTTACCATTAACCGCAAACTCAATCGGAAGATAATCATGGTACAATGGAGTATAGGATGTATTGCCAGTGTAAGCTTCACCAGTTATATGGGGAACTTTAACTCCTGGGTAAAGCAGCCATATGCACGCCAATGCCCAATATAATCCCTGTAAAAAGATAACAACATATACAGGTTGGCAGGGCCATCGAGGCGTAAACTTTACCTACATTTTGACCGCGTAGCCGTAGTCAAAAAATCTGCTCTTTCACAGAAAAGTACAATACCTACACGGTCGAAATGTAAACTTTAATTAAGAAAAAAAAAAACAGCTAATTTAATAAAAAAATTAAATCGACGAAAAATTTCAACGGGGGTTCACAATCATGTACTGAATCCATGATAACAGGTTGTCCGCCGATGTCACTGCCACCCTGTATAATTATGATTTTTTCTGGTGGCAAAAACTGTGACCTACAGTTTTCCCCAAAGAGGTAGGCAAGAGGTGGCTAGAACACCCATATTACGCCAGTTTTGTTTAAGTCTCAAACAAAACGGGGCGAGGCGTTTGCCACCAACCGAATAAAGAATAGAGCAGAATACGGGAAATACAAATACAAATCACTTTGCCCGTCCGTGGATCGAACTCAGGATTCATTGTTAAAAGGTAGCGCTTGCGGCTACTGCACCAACGAGGCAGTCAATATTCAGTCTAAATACTTACACAATTGACGACAGGTGGTAACAATGAGGCTGAAATAGCTATACCGATGAGCGGCCCAGCACTGCCCTGGAGTAAGGCCAGAGCTACTCCTGTGCCTGATGTCAGAGCCCACAGCACAGCCATCCATAGCGAACGAATGTTACCTCTAAAAACAAACCTCTATTCAGTAACATAATCAGCCTATTGTGTTACCACTGCTGGGACACAGGCCTCCTTTCAGTGAGAGGGGGTGGGCCTTAATCCACCATGCGGGCCCAGTGGGGATTGGTGGATAATTCCATGCAGTATTTGTGCCTAATTCCCAAAAGCGTTTCAAGATTGTTTTGCTTACCTACTTAAACGTTTCATAATATTAGTAAGGTAAAGGTACTCTGAAAACTTCACCCAAGAGGCTAGTTTTCTTGAAATAGTTTTAGGATTTAATATTTTATTACATAGCTTTCAAATATAATATTGACGAAGACATGTTTTGAGGAATCAGGCATTGTCGTATTACTTACCGTCCTTTCATTTCTTCCGTAGGCCAGTCCCCAAATCCCCAAGGCATGTCAGTACTCCCCAGTATCAATCCGAATATGAACCCAAACAGCAGAGAAACGAGCATTCCTACGACCAGACTCTCGAAGCCACTCCTGACCAGGCTCCAGTCAGCTATGATGACCCCGAATGTGATGGACATGACGGGTGCCATGAGAGGGGAAACCAACATGGCAGCCACAATATTCGAAGCATTGTTTTCCACCAGACCTAAGGCTGCGAGGGAACTGAAACATGATTGACGTTACTATTGTTTCATAGCTTCTAATACCTAAAATGAAAGTGAGCCGGAATAAAATGTGTCATTGTGCCAACTCGTCACACAAAATGATATGACTTTGAAAGATTTTTGTGATACTAACGAGAGCCAGATTAAAGATATGCACATTGACATAGGTATAAGTATCAGGTTAGTATATACCTATTTTGAAAAATAGTTGGTGCAATATCTTTATTGCAGTCAAGGAGACAGCGATCGCTCATTTAACTTTAGATGGACTGCTAAATTTTGTGCTGGCTTAGCAGTCCATCTAAAGTTGACCACCTCTAAGTCAAAACCATTTTATATGATAATGTGACGATGACGATTGCCATGAGAGGGGAAACCAACATGGCCGCCACAGTATTCGAAGCATTGTTTTCCAACAGACCTAAGGCTGCGAGGGAAAAACATTTAACGTTTCCATACTTTCATAGCTTCTAATATACTTACCTAAAATGAAAGTGAATCGTACTAAAATGTGTCATGGTGCCAACTCCAACATGCAAATGACATTTCTAAAAATGACTATGGAAGATTTTTGTGATACCTGCTAACGAGAGCCAGATTAAAGATACATTGATATAGGTATCAAACATAGGTATAGGTATAGATTGGACACTTTCCCCTTTATTCATAAACGTTGCTTAAAGTTAAGCAGTGATTAGCGACTGTTTAACCATAAATTTTTGACGTTTAAACGTTACTTAACTTTAGTCATCGTTTATGAATAAACCCCATATTTAAGCGCGATGATCGTAGCAAGGAGCCGATCGATTCTGTAAAAATCTCACTGTGAAAAGTTAGGTGAAGTGAGCTTAGAGTGAGCTGTCAATATAGTGTCAATTTCTAGCATTAGTTGGAATGACAGCTCACTCCACGCTCACTTTACCTAAGTTTTCACGGTGAGATGGTTACAGAATCGCACTGCAGGACGTTAACGTAGGTACTTATATTTCCAGTAAAAAGAGGCGGGTCAATAGGTGGGTCAATGACCGCTATTGCCATGCTAAAACGCGACAGCTGTAATTACAACGTACAGACGCCAGCACATCAAGCTATATATATAGCTATATCTGTACATATGTACAACAAAGCGGTTTATTAGAAGGCAGCATTTTCAGCTGATTGTTATGATGATGTTAAACTCACTCAGCCGTTATAATTAGCGTAAGGTAATCGAAGGACAGCTCTCCCCCGCTTCGCACTCCGTCGACAACTTGCTTGACAGTTAGTTTAGATCTGATGGATTCTACGAAACTTCTCCAGCGCGTTGCGTCTTCTGACTTTTGTCTACGAGAAAGCAGTACGCAGGTATTAGAATATAAATAAAAAACCCTAAGTGGAATTTAATTGAGAAAGGT
This sequence comes from Apamea crenata, assembly GCA_949629185.1. Classification (NCBI taxonomy): domain Eukaryota; kingdom Metazoa; phylum Arthropoda; class Insecta; order Lepidoptera; family Noctuidae; genus Apamea; species Apamea crenata. Next base: position 6,492,582 of record OX451368.1, on the reverse strand, counting down.
AACTGGAGATGTTATTACTTACAGTGCTGAGTCTTCAGTGATTTGTTCATTCGGTATAGCAGAGTGTACCACGGTACAGGGGAGTACACTGCAAAGGAACTCGTTTTAGATAGTTCAGTCGATAGGTAATGGTCGAATTATATGTATCTACATCAACATTTTAACATGCATCAATCCGAGATTCCAAGTTTACCAAGCTGCAAGATCTTCTATAGTTTCAGTTTGATTTGGTTGTTGATTTCAATTTTATTTTTGCATTTTTTGACTCTTTGTTAAGTAGGTATACCTACGTACGTTTATCTCCTATAACTTTCCTTCAAGAATTAATAATCAGATAAAGACTAACTTCTCAATGGTGCATTGGTGGTGCAGTGGTGTAACGGAACATCTGCCGTTTATGTTACGGGTCGCCAATTCAAATCCCCGATCGAAACAAATAAGAATTTTATGACTGCCATTGTTTCATTTTTGATTGTGCCAGATTATGGTCTAGATGTCTGTATGTACAGACGTACTTACGTACTCTACTACCCTTGTGAAATGCAATACATTTGTAATCGCTCTAGTCCTTTGTAATAGAATACTACCTTAGTACCTACCTAAGACAATGCTATTAATTACAGACTACAGAGAATTTAGTGCTGGCTGTGCTGCTTTGAAAGGGGATATAAATCCACGTTCATTATTATATATACACATATACTAGCAGACCCGGTAGACGTCGCCCTGCCCGGCAAAGCAGCGCCACCTACTGGGTCCAATTGTGTTTTCAAATCGGTCCAGCCGTTTAGGAGAGTTAGTTAGAGAGGGTGACAAACACACGTACAGAAGAATTAAATGTATACCTATATTAAGATATATTTATTTAGATTACCTAGTATAATATTTTCTGCTGTCATGGTTTGGAAGTTTATAAAGGGGGTTTTGGACTATAGTCCACCACAGTAGTCCAGTGCGGGTTGGTGGACGTTGCGCCAGGGAGGTTTGGAACCCCCCCCGGTGGGTTCCCGCATTGTCGAGGCGGGGGGGCTCAGTAGCCGTGGTGGATTGGGCCACGGTGAAGCTAAGAGGAACCCGAGGAGCGGCCGCTCGTCTAGGCTGTGCGGAAAAGCCGACGACGTAGCGGCCGGCGGGTAGGTTGCGGTGCCGTTTGGCCGACATCGCAGCCTACCTGAGGCGGGCCGCGATGTCCCCCGTGAGGGAGACATCGCGGCTGAGGATTGGAGGCCGCGGTGGGGGGGGAGTGTCGGTGATACGTTGCCGCTTTCCCCACCTTCCGCGGCCTCGACGGGGCCGCCACCGTTCGTTGGCGGACGCGGTGGGGCCGCAGGGGAAGAGGAGTGTCGGTGTGTCGTTGCCGCTCTCCCTATCCTCTGCGGCCGTAGCTCCCCATCTTGGGGGGCATGCGGGGCCCGCCAGTCAGGCGGGCGTGGGGGCCAGCAGGCAACGGGTGCGGGGGCACCGTTGCCTGCATTGCACAGGCCTCCACCAGTGTTGGACGGGAATGGCTAGGTGCTCCCGGCCATTCTCGTAGCCCCCCTATGTGGGGGGCATGCGGGGCCCGCCATAACATCTAGGCGGGCATGCGCCGGGAGGGCTATGGAGGTAAAGGCTATGCCTATTCCCGTGGCCCTCCCATCACGGCGAATGAGGGAACACCGCTGAGTTTTAGTGGGTATACTGTCATTCCGACAGGGAGTCCCACATACCCCGTCTCGTCCCCCGCGAGGCGGGCATGCATAAAGCATTTCTCAGCGACAAAAAAAAAAAAAAAAAAAAAAAAAAAAAAAAAAAAAAAAAGGGAGGTTTGGAACCCCCCCCCGGTGGGTTCCCGCATTGTCGAGGCGGGGGGGCTCAGTAGCCGTGGTGGATTGGGCCACGGTGAAGCTAAGAGGAACCCGAGGAGCGGCCGCTCGTCTAGGCTGTGCGGAAAAGCCGACGACGTAGCGGCCGGCGGGTAGGTTGCGGTGCCGCTTGGGCGACATCGCAGCCTACCTGAGGCGGGCCGCGATGTCCCCCGTGTGGGAGACATTGCGGCTGAGGATTAGAGGCCGCGGCGGGAGAGGAGTGTCGGTGTTACGTTGCCGCTCTCCCTACCTTCCGCGGCCTTGACGGGGCTGCCACCGGTTGATGGCGGACGCGGTGGGGCCGCAGGGGAAGAGGAGTGTCGGTGTGTCGTTGCCGCTCTCCCTATCCTCTGCGGCCGTAGCCCCCCATCCTGGGGGGCATGCGGGGCCCGCCATTCAGGCGGGCGTGGGGGCCAGCGGGCAACGGGTGCGGGGGCACCGTTGCCTGCATTGCACAGGCCTCCACCAGTGTTGGACGGGAATGGCTAGGTGGTCCCGGCCATTCCCGTAGCCCCCCAATGTGGGGGGCATGCGGGGCCCGCCATACCAACTAGGCGGGCATGCGCCGGGAGGGCTATGGAGGTAAAGGCTATGCCTATTCCCGTGGCCCTCCCATCACAGCGAATGAGGGAACACCGCTGAGTTTTAGTGGGTATACTGTCATTCCGACAGGGAGTCCCACATACCCCGTCTCGTCCCCCGTGAGGCGGGCATGCATAAAGCATTTCTCAGCGACAAAAAAAAAAAAAAAAAAAAAAAGGGAGGTTTGGAACCCCCCCCGGTGGGTTCCCGCATTGTCGAGGCCGGGGGGCTCAGTAGCCGTGGTGGATTGGGCCACGGTGAAGCTAAGAGGAACCCGAGGAGCGGCCGCTCGTCTAGGCTGTGCGGAAAAGCCGACGACGTAGCGGCCAGCGGGTAGGTTGCGGTGCCGCTTGGGCGACATCGCAGCCTACCTGAGGCGGGCCGCGATGTCCCCCGTGTGGGAGACATTGCGGCTGAGGATTAGAGGCCGCGGCGGGAGAGGAGTGTCGGTGTTACGTTGCCGCTCTCCCTACCTTCCGCGGCCTTGACGGGGCCGCCACCGTTCGATGGCGGACGCGGTGGGGCCGCAGGGGAAGAGGAGTGTCAGTGTGTCGTTGCCGCTCTCCCTATCCTCTGCGGCCGTAGCCCCCCATCCTGGGGGGCACGCGGGGCCCGCCGTTCAGGCGGGCGTGGGGGCCAGCGGGCAACGGGTGCGGGGGCACCGTTGCCTGCATTGCACAGGCCTCCACCAGTGTTGGACGGGAATGGCTAGGTGCTCCCGGCCATTCTCGTAGCCCCCCTATGTGGGGGGCATGCGGGGCCCGCCATAAAATCTAGGCGGGCATGCGCCGGGAGGGCTATGGAGGTAAAGGCTATGCCTATTCCCGTGGCCCTCCCATCACGGCGAATGAGGGAACACCGCTGAGTTTTAGTGGGTATACTGTCATTCCGACAGGGAGTCCCACATACCCCGTCTCGTCCCCCGCGAGGCGGGCATGCATAAAGCATTTCTCAGCGACAAAAAAAAAAAAAAAAAAAAGGGAGGTTTGGAACCCCCCCGGTGGGTTCCCCCCCCCGGTGGGTTCCCGCATTGTCGAGGCGGGGGGGCTCAGTAGCCGTGGTGGATTGGGCCACGGTGAAGCTAAGAGGAACCCGAGGAGCGGCCGCTCGTCTAGGCTGTGCGGAAAAGCCGACGACGTAGCGGCCGGCGGGTAGGTTGCGGTGCCACTTGGGCGACATCGCAGCCTACCTGAGGCGGGCCGCGATGTCCCCCGTGTGGGAGACATTGCGGCTGAGGATTGGAGGCCGCGGCGGGAGAGGAGTGTCGGTGTTACGTTGCCGCTCTCCCTACCTTCCGCGGCCTTGACGGGGCCGCCACCGTTTGATGGCGGACGCGGTGGGGCCGCAGGGGAAGAGGAGTGTCGGTGTGTCGTTGCCGCTCTCCCTATCCTCTGCGGCCGTAGCCCCCCATCCTGGGGGGCATGCGGGGCCCGCCATTCAGGCGGGCGTGGGGGCCAGCGGGCAACGGGTGCGGGGGCACCGTTGCCTGCATTGCACAGGCCTCCACCAGTGTTAGACGGGAATGGCTAGGTGGTCCCGGCCATTCCCGTAGCCCCCCAATGTGGGGGGCATGCGGGGCCCGCCATACCAACTAGGCGGGCATGCGCCGGGAGGGCTATGGAGGTAAAGGCTATGCCTATTCCCGTGGCCCTCCCATCACGGCGAATGAGGGAACACCGCTGAGTTTTAGTGGGTATACTGTCATTCCGACAGGGAGTCCCACATACCCCGTCTCGTCCCCCGTGAGGCGGGCATGCATAAAGCATTTCTCAGCGACAAAAAAAAAAAAAAAAAAAGGGAGGTTTGGAACCCCCCCGGTGGGTTCCCGCATTGTCGAGGCGGGGGGGCTCAGTAGCCGTGGTGAGCTGGACCACGGTGAGGCGGAGGGGCCGCTCGTCTAGGCTTTGCGGTTAAGCCGACGACGTAGCGGCCAGCGGGTAGGTTGCGGTGCCGTTTGGGCGACATCGCATCCTACCTGAGGCGGGCCGCGGTGTCCCCCGTGAGGGAGACATCGTGGCTGAGGATTGAAGGCCGCGGCGGGAGAGGAGTGTCGGTGATACGTTGCCGTTCTCCCTACCTTCCGCGGCCTTGACGGGGCCGCCACCGTTCGATGGCGGACGCGGTGGGGCCGCAGGGGAAGAGGAGTGTCGGTGTTTCGTTGCCGCTCTCCCTATCCTCTGCGGCCGTAGCCCCCCCAACCTGGGGGGCATGCGGGGCCCGCCATTCAGGTGGGCGTGGGGGCCAGCAGGCAGCGGGTGCGGGGGCACCGTTGCCTGTATTGCACAGGCCTCCACCAGTGTTGGACGGGAATGGCTAGGTGCTCCCGGCCATTCCCGTAGCCCCCCAATGTGGGGGGCATGCGGGGCCCGCCATACCATCTAGGCGGGCATGCGCCGGGAGGGCTATGGAGGTAAAGGCTATGCCTATTCCCGTGGCCCTCCCATCACGGCGAATGAGGGAACACCGCTGAGTTTTAGTGGGTATACTGTCATTCCGACAGGGAGTCCCACATACCCCGTCTCGTCCCCCGCGAGGCGGGCATGCATAAAGCATTTCTCAGAGACAAAAAAAAAAAAAGGGAGGTTTGGAAGGAAAAAAGAGGACGCTTGCCCAGCAGTGGGACGCAATGTAGGCAAACAAAAAAAAAACTTTATGTATGAATTTATTGTATTATTTAAATAGTATACCACAGACTACCTACAGTGTTTGTCTCTCCTTCCCCTTTTATTCCATCCAAAGGTCGTCTTTAAAAGATCGCTCTTAGCGATAAGACCGCCCAAGGCCATTGTGTAACCCTTTGTAGAATTTCTATATTTATGTCTGTAATTTATATGGTGTACAGCCACGAGCACTAATATGTCAACACTTGGAACTTTTTTGCGTGAAATAACGAAAACAACAATGAAATACGACACATTGAAAAAACCTATGGGTTCGGAAATACTATGTTCGTAGCAACATAAAATTTCTTTAAAAAATAAAGGAGTAAATCGCTTTTGAATAAAGCCCAGTGTATACAAACTTATTCCCATGAATATGCATAATATTCTATTCTATTCTTTAAACCTACGGCTTTAATGGTCATTGTACCTACCTGACAATAGATTTGCATCGCACGCCGATGCCGAGCTGCGTGAGACAGTGCAGCATCGTCTCGCATTGATCGCCAGTTGGCAGAGGGAATACTATCTCGAAATAATTGCCCGCTTTGTCACTTATCCAAACATCGTGCTCCACGTGTAATTTTTGTAGTAGTTCTTGAAGAATCTGCATACAATGTTAACCATTTGACACTGTTCTACTATTTTTTTTCACATTTGTGTGAAATAATGAGTTACAGTGCGTTGGTAGTTCTTTTAATGGGTGTTAAAATAGGTTTAATTAAGGTTTTTTTAGAAAAAACTTTGGCCCACGCTAGGAATTACTCCTATATCGTGAGTGCATTTACAAACATTTAAAGTCAAAAAACTTTGGCTGTTGCTGCCGGCTTGTTGGCTGTACAAAAACAGCCAAACCCGGAACAACTACCTGTAGGCAATATAAATACTTGTTCCGTGCGGGAGTCGAACCCGCGACACGCTGCGCAGCAGTCGATCGCTCAGCCACTGCGCCAATCGTCGCCAAGTTTAGGTAGACAAGTTTTCGATCATTCATTATAGAAGACATAAGTAATTAATTTACTGGGGGCTCCTGTCTTGTAATAAGTATTTTGGTGGCTATTGCGTAGCTCAATCGATCTGTTAGGGAAGGAAATAAAACTTCCAATAGTTTGGTTTTGATAGCTCTGAGCAAAGAATGCAAGAGACGCAAGCATTGAGCCAAAGAATTTCCTGCTCATCGGCATGGTTAGAATTTTAGTTAATTAATTATGAATTCGTTAGAAATATGTTGATTATGATGTCATTTTTTTAGTGCAGCAACACCTACATTTATTGCAATCATAAATAGATGATGCCTAAATAAATTGGCAACCGCTGTGAAATCGAATGCACTTACATTTTCCATAGTGAAAACTTCGTCACTTTCGTCAATGTTTTCCAATGGTTGATTATATCCCTCATTATAGTAATGTTGCGTCAAATGTATAGGAATACTTCTCGACTTCTTATTCCTTAACTCGACAGCTATTCGAGCTGGCTTCAATGCAGTATCTTCGACTGGTATTAGATCTTTTGGCTTCCCAAATCTTAGAATATGTTCATAATTGCTTGAAGGTATATAGACTACAAAAATGACTCCGGAAGGCATGTTTACTGCACTTGAGTCGTGTGAACGGGTGACTGAAGGTGTTCCGATGTCTGACGGAAATAAACGATCAGTTTAGCATATGTGCGACACTTAATTAAAGCCTTAGTTAAACAATTAACGCGTCGAAGCGTAATCATGTTGTCGCATTCGATTACAGAGTGGGGTGTTCTGTTCTAAACACATCTAGGTTGGTATATATCTACCCATGCGTGGATGTTAGGAGCCTGCATAGTCTGGGCATGTTTCTGCTATTAATATCTGATGTAAATGTACTTATTATTTTGGAGGGATGTTTCTTGAATATTAATTAGGTACCTACATGCTTGTTTGCTTATTATGCCATGTAGTCTTCAGTTAAAAATAGGCCAAGGGGTCCGTGGCTAAATAATAACAGCCGCACAGGTCGATCGATTAGGTTAAGCTACGCTTGCCACGGTTGGTCTGTGGATGGGTGACCATCTTTACATACCGAGACCCGTCCGTGCCTCGGAAAGCACGTTAAGCCGTTGGTCCCGGCTGTCATTCGTAGATCTTTGACAGTCGTTACGGGTAGTCAAGCCCGAAAGTCTGACAAGCAGTCTTACCAAGGGATATCGTATTACCCAGTATCTGGGTTGTGGAGGGCTAGGCAGATGACTCAGCATGTTCCATTCTCAAGTATGTAGAACACTCAACTACCTGTTTACCACCTAATTACTGAAATACTTTAGTAGGTAGGTATTAAAGCTCTCATCATCTGCCTAGCCTTTTCCCAACTATGTTGGGGTTGGCTTCCAGTATAACCGGATGCAACGTAATATCAGTATTTTACATGGAGCGACTGCCTATATGATCTCCACAATCCAGTTACTGGGTAATACGATACGAGACTGGTTGTCAGACTTTCGGGCTTCTGACGACCCGTAACGACTGCCAAAGATTCACGATTGACAGCCGGGACCAACCACTTAACGTGCTTTCCGAGGCACGGAGGGGTCTCGTTATGTAAAGACGGTCACCCATCCACGGACCAACCGCGGCAAGCGCAGCTTAACCTGATCGATCAACCAACACGTGGTAGGTATTAAAGCTCTATCATCCCGAAGTAACTTTCTACAATAATGGAAGTTTTTCTGATGTACCTAGGTACTTAATACAAAACGGCTTACCTACTGTTTAAAAAATGTCTTTTATTAAAATATTAAATAAATATTTACTATCTCTACAATGGATACAAAAATAACTTATATTAGGTACTTAATTAATAAATTCAACATAACATAATTAGTGCATTATACATCGTAAGTATTATTGTGTAAAAGTACTCCACTCTTGGAATGTACCGTGTAACTTAGCGAGGGATCTATAGTGGGGTACTCAGGTTCAGGTACTTTTACAGTTTCACTCTTTTCGAATGCTAAATTATAATAACTGTGGTTTAAATCTTCTGTGCTCTGTGGGTAGTTTACTTTATTGCCAGTCTCACTCTCCATTATCTTTGTGCTGTCACTGTCACCCGTTTTGCTGGTATGGGTCTCGAGGTCCGCACCTATTTCCACGTCTATTGGGATGTAGATGTCTGCTAATCTGTAAAAGGTATTAAAAAATTTGCAAGTACAGTCACGAACACCAATATGTCAACACTTAGCGACTTTCAACTGCATTTTTTTCGCGAAATAACGAATGGAACGTTGAAATACGACACATTACATAAACCTATGGGTTCGAAAATGTTATGTTCGCAACAACATACAATTTCAATTAAAAATAAAGGAGTAAATCGCTTTTGAATAAAGCCGAGTGTATACATACTTTTGCTCGTGACTGTACTAGGCTGAATGAAGCAACCATAGAGCAAGAAGGTGAACGTTGCTCGTTGGTATAGGTACAGGGACCTCCAAAAGTTAGTTGACATTTTTCCACATCAGCTGTAACACATCACATTATGTGTTATGTTTGAACTGATCTAATTCAACCTTTGACTTATCATAAAAAATAATTCCTATAAGGAATACCAGCAGTGCGATTCTACCAACTCACCGTGAAAACTTAGGTGAAGTGAGCGTGGAGTGAGCTGTCATTCCAACTAATTCTAGGGATTGACACTATTGACAGCTCACTCTAAGCGGACTTCACCCAACTTTTCACGGTGAGATTTTTACAGAATCGATCGGCTAATTATTTTTTTATTTCAAATCATAATGTGACATCACAGCTGAAATGGAAAAATGTCCACTAACTTTTGGAGGTCACTGTATATGATGAAGTATTGTAAGCTTATGGCGTTCTGTAGATTCGACAGTCAACTTACACCCGAGGTTTCCTAAGAATTACTAAGAATAGATCGGCCCCAGAATATGTGTCCCTAACATTTATCATTCTTTGGATGTCCTAAAAACAAAGTTGAAGAAAGAAGACGCCAATTTGATGTCTTCGATGTCCACCGGTTATTAAGATACTAGCTTCTGCACGCGACTTCTTTTACGTGAAATTTCTTGTTCCGCCGACCCACCCCGTCGCATCGTATCGCAGGCCTGAGCTAACCTAACAGTCCTAGTGTGATGTTAAATAGCTTATAGCCTTCCTCAAGAATTAAGCTATTAATATGCATAATGTATTTTTCAAATCAGACTGGTAGTTTCAGACATTAGCGCGTTCAAACAAACTCTTCAGCTTTATTATTAGTATATAGATACCGTAATCCGTTCATTTGAAAGCCTCTTCTTCGGATTTCAGTTCGTGATTGTGAACAAATTTTTGCTTTTACCTAGAAAGGTTGGTCTTTGGGTACAAAAGTAGGTTCTGTAATGGAGTTTTACTTACTGTGAATTGATGCCATAACTATCTATATTCTGTGCTCGCAGTTGTTTGATGATCGTTGGCCGTCTTCGGAATGTAACTGTGCTATTATCTATAAGTCCAGGACTGGGATTAGTAGCAGCAGTTGGAAATCCTTGTTCTTGATTACATTCTTCTTTTGGTTCCGATTTTTCGTCATACCATTTACTGCAAAGAAAAAATAAATTGATTGTTATTATCAATTTGCTCTAGGTATATATTTTTTTATGTCGGTGAGGGAAAACATCGTGAGGATCCCGGCATGTACCTACTAGAACCAAAAATTCGAAGACATGTGACATCATCGCCAACCCGCACTGGGCCCGCGTGGTAGATTGTGTAGCCCACTCCCTCTCGAAGAGAGGAGGCATGTGGCCTCGTAAGACTCGTAAGAGACAACCGAAGGCTAATTCTCGTTATTTAAAACGTTCAAAATCTAGCCACAGTCTCATCTCGGCGACAAACAAATGTCAAAAACTTGTCAAATGTGTAGGGAAATTAGAGGTATTTTTGACAGATTGACACTGATATCAGACTGTAAGCGTTTTTAAAATTACGAGAATTGCCCCTCTGATTTCGAGACAGCTTGGTGATACCAGCAAACAATTTATACGTAGGTAGGAAGTCCGAAGAAGGAAGTATAGAATATGGAATAAAGCACTTTAACATTATTGAATGCCTTATTTATGAGATACTTACTTGTAGGCATCCCAATTCGAATTATCCTTATTTTGTTTGGATTGCATGCGAGTTCTGTTAGCTTTCCACCATGAGATGTCCTTTCTTTCGAGAGGACTGACTTCTTTTACCTGCAAACATAGTTTAAGATCAAACTTCCAGGATTTATTTTGAGAATTCCGTTTTAGGATATGACTAAATAACCTAAGGAGGCAATAGGGGGGCCTCTTTGGGTTATTTAGTCATGTCAAATCCTTTAACAATGGCTGAACGGATTTCAATGTAATCTTGTATACACATAGGATACTTTTTATTCTAATACATAAAGTAGTAGTAGTAGTACATACGTTGCTGGGAGATGGATAGATTTGTCTCATTAATGTTTAAGATTTTGTGAGAAGATGAATGAAGGATAATAAATAGTAGTTTCTTTCTGTCACTTGATTACATTTTGTTTATTTTACAAGTGTGTGTGGATTTGTTTGTTAATTTTGTTTTTCTTGTGTATATATTTTTTAAAAATTGTATTTTGTTTTTGTATTTTACCTAGCCTAATTATTACCTAAGTATGTTTTTATGTAACTTTTTAGTTTGTAATTTGCTCTGTACAACGTCTTGGAATTCAATTCTGTAATATTGTACATGTAGTTTAAATAAATAAAACAATCTCCGACCAATTCTTTAAAGCACCTGCCATCTCTTCACCACCCTTGGTAGACTGGTAGAGAATGCCTAAGGCATTAAGTCCGCCTTTGTACCTTTTTGCGCGAAAACTTTAAATAAATAAATAAAATTTGATATCCTAATCTAACTAAAACCGACATCAAAATTCAACGCAGGATGGTCCAGAATCATAATTACTGAATCCAATGTGGTGCGTCGATGTCCCCGCCACTCTCCATTGAGTATCGAGTAATAAGTATTAACCCAACCTACTGTGATCCGGCTACTCATTAACTCTGAAACTTGCAAGAAGTTTTCTAACACATTTAGTTTCAAACAAAGGAGTTGAAGTTAATTCCATAAGTAGGTCCGTTTACTTATCAGATCTTTTTATTTTAGAATGCAAATAAGGAACTAAAAGTCTCGGAATATCTAGTCCAAATAAGAATCTTTAGAGACACAGTAAGTAGCAAGGTCCTTGAAAGTATCAACTTGAATTTCATACAAGGTATAAGTACCTACAGTGGGTAGGTACGTAGGTACATCTTGACCTCTTTGTAGTACTGTTGACGATAGGTCGAGTCTGGGGTTTGTGATATAAAGTAGGTATTAGAGGCTATCACATTGTTTGAGAGCAGTGGTGGCCCGGTGGTAACAGCTCCGACTCGTACGCAGGCAGGCGCTTTACTTTGTGTACATAATTTCATTACCACTGCTATATAAAGAAAATACAGTGAAGGAAAATATCGTGAGGGAACTGTCCTAGAAAAAAAATTCGAAGACATGTGACATCTACCAACCCGCACTGGGCCCGCGTGGTGGATTACAGCCCACTCCCTCTCGAAGAGAGGAGGCCTGTGTCCCAATTGTGGGAACATTAAAGACTGATTATATAATTGTTTTCGTACTTTAGGTACTTTGAACATGGCTGGAAATAATACTGGAGGCCATTTAGTATTAATGTTCTTAAAAGTTTTACTCAAGAGATGGATCACCTTAGGCAGAAGTGTATTTCTAATTAGATTTATTTAAATTTTGCATGATCAGTCTCTACCCGATAAGTGCTACATATACTAACCTTACGAGTATATTGTGTGCTTAAAATTCCACTGGAATATCTTCATTACCAAGATTTGATAGAGAAGAAGAGCGTTAGGGAGGTGCCAACCACGTTGAGCTCTGATATCATCAGACTGTAATTGGTATAATAATAATATCCTCCCGTTGATTTCGGTCTCGGTGGCCGCAGGAGATATTATAGTTCACAAGTGTGTGCGCAAACATAGGTGTACTCTTTGTTCCTTTATTTCCATAGTCTGATGGGACGGCAATCCGACACGACCGGAGAGAGATTGAGAGTGCTTTCCGAGGCACGGGGGTATCACAAAACCAACTTCCAGTCTCCGAGCTGCTACTGAGAAATTCCTAATGAAAAATCCGAATTACACTTTGCCCGACCTGGGATTCAAACCCAGGAATCCACGCTCAGCATTCGCGCTTGCAACCACTACACGAACGGGGCAGAGTATGTTAACTGTATAACAGTTACTTTACCTTATACACAGCAACTCCTGCAAGGAATATGCAAGCAATGTTGACGAGCGTGAGACACAGCGACGCAGTACCCAGCACAGCTAGCTCTGAAGGTTGCACCACCAGCCAGCGGTCTTCGTCTGACGTCACCATCAACCGGGTCAGCGCCATGGCCCATAGTAAACCCTGGAATTGATAATATTGAGAAATGAGTTATGTAATGATAGTAGGTATGTACTGAATGTGTTTATTATTTATAGTCCGCGAAATACTGGTCAGTTTCCCTCAGTCGTCAGTTAATTTAATTCGCCAGTTTCGTTGATTATTCAGTTTCACTGATTCGTCAGTTTTGCCGATTAGACAGTCGCGACAGTTACTGTGCAGTAACTCGACAGTTTCCAGTGTTGGCCGGTTTTCGTCGATTCCCATTTTATGTCCAGACAAATTACTGTCCATTCCAAGGTTGCCTGAAAGAGATCGCAGAAAGCGATAAAGGCCGCCCATTGTATACTTAATTTATTTTTTGTTATAATAATTTAAGGTACACACCACCTACTACCTCCACACAACACTCACTATACCTACACCAAAGCCATGGCTTACACCTCTTCGGAGCCCTCGCCCAGCCCTTCGGAGAATACCTCCGGGCGTGATAATATGTTTATGTGTGTGCATGTTTTTCTTGTATTGTTAGTAACGAATAGTGTTAACAGATAGTTTAGCGAATCCTTCGCTAGAATCAATAACTGAAATACTTTGTTAAAACATTGTGATCTCTATGCATATTTTATTTACAACTCCTTTTACTCTAGCTACGAGTATATGGTTTTCATGTGGGTCGTGGTTCTAGGCTTATGGTTACTCAGACATTCGACATAGGACTATGGATAGCGGTTCTGAGATGGAGTGGGTGGGCCGATGATATGATGATACGAATAAAGTTTCCAACGAGTTTCTTGGGCTTGCTTGGTCTTGTATGGCATCAATCAAGCCTGTTTAACAAATTGGTTTGTCGCAAACTTTGTTTTCGTTCCTAAATCTTTTTCCCAGGAAGGCTTACCTAACTTAACCCACCCACATAACCTATAACTTATTATAATAACAGTCACGTAGGCAAAGAATAAGTATCCCATTTTGGTGTCCTTTGATCTAATTTTGTTACAACGTGCGTCAATCAAATTCCTGATTTAGACCGTCCCTAAATATAACATTCAAATTTAGGTATGGAGATTATAAACAGTCAACATATTGGCAGAGTTTTTTTGATGGGAAGAGACACCCACTAGGCCGATGGATTTGGAACAAGTTTTCGGGACATCACCAAGCGGTTGATCGACTCTTCGCGTGACCAGAGGGCTGTCTTATTTTTGGCAAAAGAATCAACATTTGCCATCCTAACGTAGCCAGGCTGCCAGCCTTTTGGGCACTTTTTCCGTTGACAGCGGTGCGGATGAATTGTTTGATGCCTAATGAGATCTTCCATTTTTAGTTTTAGCGTGTGTATTTGCTAAAATAAATAAAACCGTTAAAAAGTAAAACAAAACATGTTTAGAATATGAACAGGCATTTCCAATGCCATTTTATGGAGGTAGATAAGAAGTAGAAAACCACTTCAAAACTCATAAAGAGGTTTTAAAAAAAGTATCCAAATACGAAAACAGACGCTACTGGACTTCATTTTATATGATACCAAAAAGTAAACAGGCAAGCAAGTAGGTATTTCGATTGCCGATATGCCAGATTATAGTTTGTTGTCAGTTAACTGTTAGGTTAATATACCTAGTTTGTTTATATATATAATTAATATACTATCATATACTCACGGCATTAACAGCAGGAGGTAATAGCGAGGCGGATATGGCGACACCAACTAACGATGATGTATACTCTCCGAGAACTGCCAGCGCCACGCCAGCCCCACTGGGGATCGCCACCAAAATACCAACCCATAAGGAACGGTACTCGCATCTGGAAATCAGAACAATGTGGTCATAATGGGTTATCCGGTTTTTAGGTTTTCTTCTCATATTAAATTAACATAAGTCGTCAGTCGTTACGGGTCGTCAGTAGCCCGAAAGTCTGACAACCAGTCTTACCAAGGGGTATCGTATTACCCAGTATCTGGGTTGTGGAGGTCAGATAGGCAGTCGCTTCATGTAAAATACTGGTATTCAGCTGCATCCGGTTAGACTGGAAGCCGACCCCAACATAGTTGGGAAAAGGCTAGGCAGAAGATGATGATTAATTAATTAACATAAGTATTATGTATCATTGTTTCTCCAACGTTATGAAACATTGCATGAGTGCCGGCGACCGGAAACTGTTTGGTTAGAGGTTAATTTACTAAAACTAAAATCTGCATGATTGTATTTTGATTTTCAGTACTTAATTATTTTTGTTCTAGCATCTCCGTGTTTTTGCTTGAATTTAAAAATCCTTATTAAAGTTTATGGGACTCCCTGTACTTTTAACAATAACGGGTGTAAAAAGACGCTTAACGAAACCGAGAGTCACTGTTATTGTGATCATTTTTTTGTACTGGACCATACCTGGGAGCCTTCTGATTATGGAGATATAGAAGGTTCAAACTTTTTGTTGCTATTTGTCACAAGACCATGTTTTAAATGTTTTTATGTATATACTTAAATAAAACTTTAAATACTGGGATTATTTCAAGTCTAGTTACTTCACAACTCCTGTACCGTTGCATGCGTAAATTTTTTGTATTACATTGCAAGCTGTGGCAAACAGCGAGTTTTCGCACCAAAAATATACTCGTTTGCAGCAATATTTTTTGTTCAAAGTTACTCAGTTTGATCCACAGAATGTGCTAATAACGGCTATGTAATGTTTTTTTTTTGCACCATGTATACTTATTTTGTTTATGTGACTGTTTTTGGTTATGTTGCAAAAAACCTGTGGGGCTTTCGCCGGAGTAGGGGTCCCCTACAAACTTTTGACGCAGGGACCATTTAGGACTGCAATTGCTAACACTGTACATACATATATTTCTAAGATTATAGGCTTATTTATTATTTTATGGAAAATCACGTGATTTTGAATTCATGGAAACAAGAAAATAAAAAAATTTATCATCTTCCAATACAAGACCTTGTCATTTTGTCAAGTTTGAATGGAACGACTAATTACTCATTTTCCTTGGATTTTTTCATGAACAGTCTTTTATCTTGTCATTCATTCTTAAAGAAAAATAGTTTTTATTGAACTTCTTTCCCACTAATATTACAATAATAAATCACGTTGAATGAGCTTGTCTTGCAAAAAGTGTGTTCTACTTTGCTCATCCTCAATTTATATTTATTTGTTATTTTAGATTAGATTATTGGCTTATTTTTTAGTGCACTCATCACACGACGAAAATTCGTGTTGATCGATTTGTTTTTTTTTTTAATGTTTGTTTAATAGTCTGAATAAACTTTATAGGGGTAGAAAATTGGAAAAGTTGCCTGGAAAATTCGGAAAAAATGTAAAGTCCTTTTTTCAATGGGAAATTTCGTATAAGCTCAAGACCACATTGAGTACAGCAGTGCTATTCTGTAAAAATCTCTGCTATTCTGTAAGAATAGATCGGCTGTACAACGTCTGCCGGGTCCTATAGTATTCACCAATTATTTTGCAGCTGTGATAATAG
This sequence comes from Apamea crenata, assembly GCA_949629185.1. Lineage (NCBI taxonomy): Eukaryota > Metazoa > Arthropoda > Insecta > Lepidoptera > Noctuidae > Apamea > Apamea crenata. The sequence goes on along the minus strand of OX451368.1, from coordinate 6,476,562 downwards.
GTCAACTTGTTTAATATTCTATTGCTGACATTTATATCTTGTTATTACGATAACTTCACCACGAGAAAATCAAGAAGTTAAAACAACGTTCGTATTGTTCTGTCAATGGAATTAGACAGCAGAATGATGCATCACTGAATGTCTCATTCATCATGGTGACAACTTTATGATGAAGGAGAACTGCCGATCGATTCTGTAAAAATCTCACCGCTGAGCTTAGAGTGAGTTGTCAATAGTGTCAATCCCTAGCATTAGTTGGAATAACAGCTCACTCCACGCTCACTTTATCTAAGTTTTCACGGTGAGAACTAACTAACTAACAGAATCGCACTGCTGACGCTCGAACGACACATACTCGTTTATTGACTGTGTTTTTAACTAGTTTACTGCGTACAGCGTACAGCGTTCAGTATCATACAACTAAATGAAGATAAAATATGTCAACGCATTCCACATGTATTTGAGAAATTCGTAGTTATTACCACTACCTTTTGCCCGCGACTTCGTCCGCGCGAAGCCACTTTCTTACATTTTTTTCCCGTAAGGACCATCCTCGTACTTCAAGGTATATTCTAAAAAAAGCATTTGCGAAATCGATTCAGCTGGTCTCGAGATTTGCGCCTAGCAACACATTCAGCGGTTCATTTTTATATTATAGAAGATAACGTACCTTGATATCATCTCAGTAGTAGGCCAGTCCTCAACTACTCCGTATCGCTCGTCGATGGCGCAAATGGTGAGGCCGAAGAGGAAGCCCATGACGAGGGACAGAAACAGCCCTAGGAACTCATTTTTGACACCCATGAGTTGTAGGGAGCGGTCTCTGACAGCTGTGCCCAGGGTGCCCGCTGTAATTGGGCCCTGGAAGACATATAGTTTTAATATCAAAAATTGAGTGAGTACTAAGGAAATTCTTGCGATTTTCGTATAGTAGTAATCAACTAAGTAATGTTTTAAATGCATTAAGTAAAGTAACCACTTCATTTATTAAAGTGTCGGTTGGAAGTTGTAGAAGTGTGATTAAAAATCTGTGTTTTTTTGGCGTGCTTTTCTGTTATTGGTACCAGCCTCAAAATCTTTCTAGAATAGGTTCCAAAAACGATGTGGCGATTATCACCACAAAGTTATCTACACCTTACTAGTAAACGTCACTTTAATAGTAAAATGATGTATTCAGCAAGCCCAAGAGTTTGTATAAACTTAAAATTATATGAGGATGTTGAAGGCTGGTTTCTTAAAGTACTCAAAGAATTGCTTACCATAAGCGGCGATATAAGCATGCTAGCTACTAATATGACAGTCGAGTTCTCGACCAGTCCAATAGCAGCTACGAAGGCGGCGACCAGCAGTAAGAACACCCAGTCGAAGGTGAGGGCTGCGTCTGCGCGCACGTCATGGAGAACTTGCGCGAGGTTTGTGCGTGCGCGCACAGAGGATGAGAAGCGAGACCATGCTGTTTTTGAGACACCACTGGAATGGTTATTGTAACTGTTTGAAAATTGTAGATAAGTACTTGGTAATTATTAGGATACAAGCCGTGTGCCAGATGGGGATTCCCAGCGACGAAAATGATGAACTTCCATACAAACTTTCATCCATCATCATCAGGAAGTGGTGAAGGGCGGGGGCTTTGGGAGACTGTCTTTTGTAATTGTGCCGTCCGAAAAGTGCCGATTCTCAGCCTAATTTGAATAAATGACTTTGATTCTGATTTTAACTTTTGAATTTAACCCTTTTAGGGGGTAATTTTTCTAACATCCTTCCTTTGAGCTCACTTTCGCTATTTAGGGAACTCTTATGCAAAATTGAACGCTTTTAGATCCAGTGGTTTAGGCTGTGCGTTGTCTGTCAGTGAACGAGGTTCAGATTTTTATTAAGTAAAGGTTTTTAGTCGCCATGATTAGCGTAGCAATACGAGTTGCGTAGTCCCTGTATAGAGATAGAGTACGATACCTCCGTGTAAAAAAAATGATGGCTTCTTTGTAGTCGGGGTTTGTTGGTTGGTTGTGCATGAGAGGTTTGGGTCTGCAGAAACAACCATGGGTCATGAGAATTACTTGTTTGAAATATGCGTTGTTAATCGCCATGATTAGAGTAGCGCCTGAGCAATACGAGTTGCGTAGTCTCTAATACGATAGAGTAAGAATCCTCCATGTAAAAAACACACGATGGCTTACATAAAACTTTGAGGTCTGGGTTTTTGTGCATGAGAGGTTTGGGTCTGCAGTAACGACCAAGAGGCAGGAGAAGTAGGTACTAGTTTGAAATAAAGTTTTGATCATAAAATTTACATTGAAGAAAGCAGATCGTATTGTAATTAAACATTTAGCTTTACTATAGTCCATATCGTTAATAGTTTGTTACCTACATTAATTTAGAGACGGTTATAGACGGTACTAGATGTGGTTAGAACATGAACCGCAATGGTTTAGAAGTGATCGATCTTCCGCTGACACCTAGTTGACATAATGATGTCATTGCCCTATGGTAATGACGAAATGATCGGTCTTACAACTAGCTTTCGTGGTTAAGAATGACGCACATTGTTTCAATAATACATTAGGCAAAGAGTTTCTTGTTTTTAAGCACACAACGACCACCTTTTTCAGTTAACTGTTTAATAAATAAATTATACCTAATACGTTTGGTTTAAAGTTATGTATACAGGCTGCAGCTAGCAATTGATATATAAATAAATAAATAATCACATAGTCGTCAACTGCGCATTCTGTACATCAAACTAAGTAACATTGCATAAAAATAATTGTTAGGAAACGACTTTCATTTTTGGTGTGAAAAATTGCTGTTTACGGTAGTGCGCAACGTAACGCACGCAAAGCACTGTGCTTATGTGCATGCAACGGTACATGGGTCGTGGGGGTATTTAAAATATTAAAGTTGAGTTTTATCATTATTGTTTTCGTAAAAAAACGCCACTAAAAGTTGGAATTTTGACCTTCAACATCTCCGTAACCAGGAGGTTCCCAGGTATGGTCCAATACAAGAAACTGATAACAATGACGAGGAGTACAAGTTTGGCACTCAGTTTCGTTAAGTGTCTTTTTACACCCGTTATATTTTTTACTGCCTATTTTCTACTTACCTACTTGAATTGTGGGCATGGTTGGTGGTCATGGTATTATTATAATATACTTATTTATTTGCATTTCCTTATGCGTCTCGTCTAGTAGCCTATATCTACCTACGAGTACTTATATATCAGGCAATTGTGCAAAGTATTTGCCGATCTATTTTTAGCTAGCTAAAGTGATAAACAAGCCATCAATTAAATACTTATCCAATTTATTCTTAGTTTTTAATTATCTACGGTCATTACCGACCACTTGCTGAAAGTCAAGATCAATTGCATGATTACAATAAATTAGTAATTCTTGAGGACTATTGCGGAGGAATATTGGCACGTGGTTAATTTTAGAACAAGACTAGGTTGTTGTATTACCTACCTACGCCTACATCCTACGTGAAGTGTATTTTCATGAGTACCTTAAGTTTTACCCATACCTGCGCCGGCTGCCACTGAAAACCAGCATTATGCTGAGCAATAGCCGTTTTGCGTGAATGTGACGCATGTTTACCCCCAACTTGCTATTTATTTGTGTGTTTGTTCTTTTTTATGCGTCATGTTTGCCGCAAATAAATGTATTTTCTTTCTTTCTTTACCTCTTGAGAAGAAAAGCACGTAACCTATATTATTTACGAATTTACTATGTATTATGTAGAAGCTTACTAAATGTGAGATGTTTCTCTGTTCAGCATAAACATAAGCAGCCTATAAAGTTCCCATTGCATACATTGGGATACAGGCCTCCTCTCCTCGAGAGGGAGTGGGTTGTAATCTCCGGGTCCAGTGCGGGTTGGTAGATGTCACATGTCTTCGAATTTTTTGGTTCTATGACATGCTGGTTCCTTCACGATGTTTTCCTTCACCGTTTTGATAGATGTGGTGATGAAATTTTTACACAAAGTTAAGCGCCTGTCTTGGATCGAACCCACGATCGTAAGTCGGGACTGTTACCACTGAGCCACCACAGATCTTCCTGGGCCACCACTACTCTTATGTTATCGTCAACCATTTCTCTGTTCGTAAGGCTGCCTGTCCATTGAAGCGGAGCGAGGCTGCGGAGCGGAGAAACGGAGAAATATTAACCAATAGGATTGAGCGGAGCGGAGATTTTATGATTTTATGCAATCCTATTGGTTAATATTTCTCCGTTTCTCCGCTCCGCAGCCTCGCTCCGCTTCAATGGACAGGCAGCCTTAGGAGCGTTTTAACGGAAAAAATTGTACCTACTTACAAGTTTCTACTTGAACCATTTTTTTCTTCCGTAAAGAACATACATACATTTTTATTTAGGCTAATTTCACAGATTTTCGAAAAAGTATCAAATTATCATTAATATACTTACTCCTCATGTCTCAACCCTCCTGCCTCAGAGTCAGGTGGGCTGTGCTCGTCATTGGACTTGTAGAACAAGGCACAAGGCAGCACGCTCACTGAAGACTGATGCCTCGTTCCGATGCCGAAGGTCCTCAGTACTTGTAACAGCTCCTCGCTTAGATTCCCTGATTCAAGGGAGAAAATAACCTGTAAAAATTTACTCATTTGGGTACATTATGGCCAGTGAGAAACACCCCTTCCTCTGTACTGAAGTCGGGTAAAAAGAAATAGGTTAGTTACAGATTATGTAGAGCAGATTACGGGTAGCCAAATACTTTTTCTACGGCTAATTAGTTTTTAACGAGATCACTTAATTGGCTTTTGGACTTGTGCCATTTTATCTTATTGCGGGTTTCATTACTACATAATCCACTACCTCTGGACAGTAAACGTCTTAAAAAACTGGATTCGAAGTTTGGATTTTTGAAGTGTTATGAAAATTGCGGAGTTTCGTTTCGGATGCGCTGCTATATTTTAAAATATCTATAGATAACTTACCTTAAACTTAAAATTGTTTTGGGAAGTTTACATGCGGGGTAACTGCGTAACACACTTATCAGTGGCAATGGGTTTCATTTTGACAGTTCAATAATATTCATTGCGTTATTTACTTTATTGAGTAGACACATTTTTCGAACATATGAAGCAATGGATTAGCAATATCCTTTAAAATGATTCAGATTGAGATCGAGTGTGTTACGCAATTAGGGTGCTCGTCGTTATCATAAGCGTGTCATGATTTTTTTCCACGTGGAATCACGTTGTAATAAGACTTAAGGCTAATTTTTCGATCGCCAGATAACTTTTATTCGAGGAATAAAATTGACGTTTGACAGTTTTTGTATGGTAGAACTGTCAAAAATTAAAAATTATTCCTTCGATAAAATTATCTGGCCACCGGAAGATCCTGATGAAAATAGAATAGCAACTAAGTAATCAAAAGATGGAAAGCTATGTCAAAAAAACCAAATAACTCAACATCTTATTTCCCGAACATAGTGCATTAAACATTTCTTTCCGCAAGCGATTAAGAATTAATATGAACACTTTAATCTCACTTTGGATATCAATAAGAGTCTCAAACGGTTTGGTTATGGTTAGTTCTATTGTGTACTTGTATGGGTAGAAACAAAGCGTGATTGTAACCATAGATACGTTAATTCTGATGTACTTTGAATGACTGCCGCGTTCGCAACGTGCAGTTATGACTAATAACGGAGATCCATATCTGTCTAATAGGACCTACACGATGTAAGGACGTTTAAAGACTGCAGGGAACCATGACGTCATATTATATTTGGGTCACATTTACATTCTGCTGATAGTTTTGGGAATGCAATAAATACATACTTAGCATATTTTAGGCACAATATTTATGTAAATACATTTATACATACTAGCAGATCCGCTAGAATTCGTCCTGCCCGACAGGGTCCAATTGTGTTTTCAAACAATCTAGGAATCCATTGAAATATACACACAAAATTTTATCCAAATCGGTCCAGCCGTTTAGGAGGAGTTAGGTGACAAACACACGTACAGAAGAATTGTATACAGGCTGTTGTTTTGCATCCTCGTCAAATTTCAGGAGGTTGTTATGAAAGACATAAATAATCAAATACAATTACGAACCCTGGTATAAAATGAATACATACTTGTTTTCTTAGTTATTTAAGTTTGACAGTATTTCAGAATACACCACTTTCAAAGAACAGAATCGCGTTATGGTATCGTATAAGCGGCTGCGTTTTTATGTGTGTGTAAAAGGGCAGTTACAGAGCGGTTTCACACAGGCTGCGTTTTAAAATGCGTGTCCCACACATGCCGATTTCCGAAAATTAGAAAAAAAACCTACTTATTTAATTATTGATTCGTGTCGAGAATCAGTAGCATAGTTACCTCCTTGATTTTGACGAGGATGCAAAACGACACCTTTTATATTAAGATTTATAGTAGAATTAGATTAGTATAAATCACTAGTTAGAATTAGATTTAATTGATTGAAGTAGGGTTCACGTCTTCTAGCGATATTTCGTCATTTCGACCCAAATTCACATGAAAAACCTTATGGTTTTATACTTGCACCCATATTTAAATTCTTAATGTAATCTAAGCACATTTCCACGACCTAAATTCCACTAACTACGTCGTCGCTACAAGAACTAAGTACTAACCTGCCAAAATTTTTCATCTTTCGTTGAGCTCCACGCTGCATTTTTGATGTCCAGTCGCTCCACAATTTCTGACAGGATCTGAGAGCAAGTCATAAATTATTTTAATGTAGAAAGGGGTTAAAATATAGTCTCGGAGCTTGCCGACTTAATGGGAAGCAAGAGACAATAAATTCTGGGAAGAAACTAGACGAAGCATTTGAAACAGACCTTACAGGACTTTACTTGCCAGATGTTAGCAGCCAATTGTCAACCTTATGAATAGAATTTAAGAATGAAATTAATGAGTCGCGTAATAAGATGATAATTGTCATCAAACAGCAGTAAAAGTAATGGTAAAATTGTTATATTAAACATCACCTTACAATTCAAAGATGTTATTACTACGATTGCTAGTTATTCTCATGACCCAAGTGTTTGGTTCTTGATGGTAGGATGGGAGATAAGTGGCTATTTTATTTCCTTGGTAAGTATAGTAAACATCTTTCATGTTGTGGAAATAGCTACGATTAACGAACGATTACCGAACGTTGCATAATCAGCCTATAATGTTCCCACTGCTGGGACACAGGCCTCCTCTCTGTGAGAGGGAGTGGGCCGTAATCCACCACGCGGGTCCAGTGCGGGTTGGTAGATTTTTAGTTCTAGAACGTGCCGGTTTCCGTACGATGTTTTCCTTCACCGTTTTGAGAACAGTGTTGAAGAAATTATTTACGCAAAGTAAAGCGTCTGGCTGGGTTCGAACCCACGATCTACAACTCGTAAGTCGGGGCCATTACCACGATAGAATAGGGTTCCGTAGTCACCCATAATGGCACTTTACAACTTAGGCCTCTATAACTCCTGAACTAACAAAGTTATCTAAGCCGTTATAGTTTTCCTTCAAAGTTCAATGGACTACCATCATGTTTTTTTTTAGTTTTTCGAGCCAGCCTTTTAGCTTTTATAGGGAGGGGGGGAGGAGGGCTGTTTTTCCAAAAAAATGCGCTTTAAAGTTTTATATGTCGCAAACGGAAACTTACTTAAATAAAAAAAAACGTGTTTTAAAAGACCTATCTAATGATACTAGCTTCTGCCCGCGGCTTCGCCCGCGTGGATGTCGGAAGTTATCCCACGAGAACGTGCTACCAGGATAAAAAGTATGTGCTTCCCCAGGATGCCATCTATCTCTTTGCCAAATCAGAAGCTCAGTGGTGTAGGTAGGCGTGAAAATGTAACATACAGTTTCAAGTTCAAATTACCCCTTTTTGCCCGGTCAGGGGTCAATTTTTGACAACTTAACATACTTATTATTAATTATATTCGGTCGAAAGTATCAATACTGAGTTTCGAGTTAAGCGGACCGCGCGTTCAAATTCTTCCACACAAACTTAAACACCCCTATATATCCTTTTAGGGGAAGTTTTGAAAAACTAATAATGATAAACTTTATTGCTTACTTAGGCGAGTATCTATTCATGCCAGTTTTCAAGATTATTAACCTAACGAATAAGATTTTTCATATAAACTTTATCCCCGCTTTTCAACGCTTTTCAACCCCACAGGGGTGGAATTTTGAAAAATCATTTGAGATGTGTTCATAAATTGACTCAAAAGATTATTTATACCAATTTTCGAGTTAATGAAGCCACGCTGTAAAATCCTCCCCTGTAAAATTGACTACCCCTTTTCAGGCCGTCAGGGGTAGATTTTCGAAAAACCCTGATACACATTATTCTTTCCTTTCAATTTTAGGTATAAATACTGAGTTTCGATTAAATCGGACCGCGCGCTAAAATTCTTCCATACAAACTTTGAAACCCCCAATCACCTTTTAGGGGGTAGTTTATAAAAACAAAAAATGCCCAACTTCATAATCTACTTTGATAAGTATTCATGCCAAGTTTCAAGTTTATTAACTCAAGGAATAAGATTTTTCATACAAACAAAATACCCCCATTTCACCCTCTTAGGGATGGAATTTCGAAAAACCCCTTCTTAGTGGATACCTACTCTTCACGAAGAATACACCCTCTAAATTTCATGTCTCTAGGACCAGCGGTTTAGGCTGTGCGTTGATGTCTCAGTCAGTCAGTCAGTCAGTCAGTCAGTCAGTCAGGTCTCAGTCAGTCAGTCAGTCAGTCAGTCAGTCAGTCAGTCAGTCAGGACTTTGAATTTTATATATATAGATAGGGGAGGTACCCCAAAAAAGGAAGGTAAGCCGAGGACGGACGGACATGAAGAAACTATAAAGGTTCAGAGACGTGAAATGCGGAACCCTAAAAAGGAGGGGAGGCCTGTGTCTCAGCTGTGAAGACATTATAGTCTGATTATGCTAGCAATAAAATTATCCTTGTGTTCACCGTCATAAAACATTGGCCGACCGATAAATAATAATGGGAAGTGATTACCTAAAGCGACAGTTCTGTATTTCCTAAACGTAAAAATAAGGAAAATATCTTCTATTTATATAAGAGGCTGTATGCTAAGAACTACCGGTGTGGAGAAACAGGGAAGACCTTGGTGAAAAGTTTTTCAAACGTATGGAATTCTCTTGTATCTTGCACTTATGGGCCAGTAGCTACACTTATCGAGGTACTGCTAGTCCTAGAAGATTCAGAATAGTTAACAATCCAGCTAAGAAGACTGGAGTGGAGGTCTTGAGGTAAAGTATAATACCTTGCTCTCACAACGGTGAAGGAAAACATCGTCAGGAAACCGGCATGTCGTAGAATCAAAAATTCGAAGACACGTGACATCCACCAACCCGCGTGGTAATACCTTCTGTAAAAGGTAGAAGGTGTCTATGGACGGAATAATGATAATGATTGAATTCCTCCTTTGTTGGTTCGTTGTCTTATTTTCTGTTAAGTTTTCCGGATGGAAATTATTGATCCAGGGTTCCTGATTTATGATTTAAACAATAAAAAACACCATCTACTTACTATATCGGAAGTAGACATTACGGTTTCTCGGTAGTATTGGGTTGTAAATATTTACTGTACATAAATAAATAAGCTGTAGTACCAGTGTTTACCAATTCGCATCAATGAAAGTTGTCACTCGCCGCAATTTCAAAATATTATGATAAAAAGTAGTATTGTCCAAACACTTCATTGATTGTCTATTTATAACAATAGTAATGGCTTAAATGCTCGGAAATGTGATCAATGGACAGTCATTATGAGCAGACAGCTGTCCACAGGGCCGTGTCGTCATACCGGAGACATTTTAGCACTTTTTAGCAGGAAATCAATTGTTGTTAGCATTTTATTTTGCAATTTTTCCGTATTGTCGTCAGGTGGCTTGACAAATTGACGGCTGTCGGAGTCTTGGCTTCGATTACCATGTGGCTGCAATTACTTTGTTGTAATATTAGAAATCTGACGTAGAAGCAGGAGGGCTTTAATTAAGTACACCGGTTACAATTACCTATTGCTATTTCTTTTTTAATCAATAAATTGTGAGAAAATCTGAATTCCAACATTGTGTTAGGTTCAATCAATGCTACATTCTTGTAAGTGGCTTTTTTTATTTATAATTATAGTCACTTTTCTTTTTCTCGTACCATTACCTACACAGGATTACAAAAACAAACTGAGTTTTAGTTTTCAATGGATGACTGTGGTGCCACGTTTTTTTGTTTTATAATATCGTCATTGAACAGACGACTAGGCGACGCCAACGATAGTTTATTACGCCATTTCCATTTTCCAGTGCTAGGAAGCGGTGGAAGTTGGAGTTTTTGCTATCCATGTATCTATCTATTGTAGCTAAAAGTTCTATACCTAAAAGCCACAATTTTAGTTCATTAAGACTAAGTAGGTACCGACCCTTACACTTACACGATTTTCTCGTGAAACAACTTTGAGAAAAGACATAGATATATTTCATCATAACATGGTTTCGAAATTACCAAGACCCCTCCGTGCCTCGGAGAGCACGTTAAGCTGTTGGTCCCAGCAGTCATTCGTGGTAATTTAACAGTCGTTACGGGTCGTCAGCACGAAAGTCTGACAACCAGTCTTACCAAGGGGTATCGTATTACCCAGTAACTGGGTTGAGGAGGTCAGATAGGCAGTCGCTCCATGTAAAATACTGCTATTCAGCTGCATCGGTTTAGATTGGATGATTACCATATTCATCATAATCTGCCTTTTCCCAATCCCAACGAAATTACTATGTTCGCGTAAAATTTCTAACAGAATACAATGTCTATTAATGTTTATGAATCTTCCCAGCCAGCTGGCAGATTATTTCAAGCTAGCTACTTATCTAATAACCAGCCTTAGAATGTTGTATGTTTAAGAGGCCCTTATTATAACGCTCGGTAAGGCATAGAACAAGTTTGCGGGCCTTTCCCCTATTAGTATTGAAGGAGTTTATCTTCCCCATAAATTGATTACCGGACGTAGCATGTATATTTCTTGGCTAGGAAAACTTTCTGAGGTCAATAGACTCGTTATAACAAACAACTCTTTTGAGCTCAAGAAGTATTTTTAACGAAACGTCGCGTCAGATGAATATTAGTCAATAATATACGAGTAGCTAGGTCACAACAGTACTTTCATAAGAATTATATAAAAGATAATAAAATTGTATTAAAAGGTAAACACGCCTTTTTGCGTGAGGCAAGGATGGCATGGCACTTCATCACCACTGCTCTCAAAACGGTGAAGGAAAATATCGTGAGGAAACTGGCATGTCTTAGAACCAAAAATTCGAAGACATCTGACATCTAGCAACTCGCACTGGGAACGCGTTGCGGATTATGGCTCACTCTGCCTCACCGAGATGAGGCCTGTGTCCGGCTGTGAGAATATTATAGGCTAATTATGGAAGGGTGGCATGAGAGTCCAGTTCAAGATTGGTGGCAGAGCCAAAACCGGAATGTTAGCGGTAGACAGAATCGAGATTTACATAAGTGAAGTTTTTTTACTGCAAAACTTGAAAATCACCAATAATAAGAGAACAATAAAAACTAAAATCATTCAAATGGTCTCTTATGTGAATATTGGTTACTTACCATTATTTATGATCTAGACTCTAGACCAACGAATTTAATATGATTCCTGTAATTGAGTCTCAGCATGAGGTTTTGGGTTTTCATATCATGTCAGGGGTTATTCACTGTCGTTAACCCGATGTCGAGTTATACATCGATCCGTATATTTTACTAACAAGTCTGTAAACTCAACATCTCACTTTGCTTATGGTAAATATTGAAATGTATCGTTAGTCGGAAGAAAAATGTGATGTTCAATATCTAAGACTAGCTGCCACCGAATTCGTTCGCGTGTTTTAACATAAAACCGCTCTCCGGACTTCTTTGCGATACCAGAATGATAAAAACAAATGGCAAAATCTACAAAACCGACGTTAGACCCGCTATAATGTAGGTAAGTACGGCACTGAATGCTGGACAGCTCTAAAGAGGCACGAATAACAGCTACACAGCGGAAATGAGAATGCTGAGGACGGCAGGGGATACATTCGAAGATCTTCCAAAGTGGCCCCCTAATTTCAGAAGATTAAACTTAAAGAGAGCAGACTCCATTGGTATGGACCTAGAATGCGCCGAGATGACAACTACTCCATGAAGATTGTTCTTAAAATTGACACACAGCCAAGAGGCAGACCACCGGCCACATGAGGTCAACTGTCGCGACGGACCTAAAATTTAAAATCTTATCACCTGAGACAACCCGGGATCGAAGTTCCTGGCGCAAATACACAAAAACCCCAGATAAACTGGCCAAAGGGTAGGAGGTCTTAAGAAGATATCCTATGGTACTCGGCATTAGCATAGCTTTCCATTAGTGAAAGAATTTAAGGAATCGGATCAGTGGTTTCGAACCTTCGAACTACATACAAACTCACACTTTAAAATATTAAGTAAGTATAGAAAAATAACATCTTCTTTAAAATATGATTAAAAATGTCAATAAACAAATCAACGCGATTTTTTATAAACTTGACTTGCTTTAGGTTCCATATTTAATTAATGAAGCTGAAAAAGACTCAAAAAGGATTTTGCGAAGAATTTTTAGGATGTCTTGTATGTATTGTTTTGCATCGACGATATCGATAAACTACGAAAAATAATTAAGTAGTTTTTTTTTGTGTTCAAGGTAATGTACGTGAAGTATTCCTTAATTATAGTACAGACAGCCTTAAAAAGATGCAGGATACATCGACTAGAATTCATTTGATTGTCTACAATTTGTGTTCCATAATACTGTATCAGTGTGCCACATATTGATAAAATATTATAGAACAAACATTGTGGACAATGGAATGAAATCTTGTCGATGTATGACTGACGTTTATGATAGTTTAGCACTTACAGTTTCAAGCGGAGTGTCCCAATGAAACGCTGCGAGGATGTCGACTCCTCGAACAGGCCTAGTTATTTTCAGTTTGTTCTTCCGCGGCTTTATCACTTGTTTTATCTCTTCCCAAGATGCCTTCACATAACTTTTCCGGTCGCCCGGCTGTCCTTCTGCTAAACAACTCTCACTTCGGCACTTAAACGAGTCCGCTCTCAAGTTCTGATGTAAGCAATCAGTTGATCGGCACTTAGATATTATTATAACATTGTCCTCATCCTGCGCAAACGACTCTTTTAATCCTAACTGTTTTTCTTTCAATTCATGTATTAGTTTTGTAGCCGTTTCATATTTTTCTTTTTCGAAAATTAAATTTGGAATGATGTTTCTTTTTAAATAATTTTCATATTCTTTTTTAGGTACGTTCACAATAAAGAGTACACCAGCCATGATTGAAACAGCATAAATTAATATCGATCGTCGATGGAGGTGCAGTGTGCGCCCGCGCTCGCGCCTGCTAGCGATCTAAGCTAACGCTGTCACACCACTAACTAATTTAACCCTAGTATCCATTGTTTTATTTGCTGTCGAAATGTAGCCTCTATGTGCGGAAAATTACAAAACAATCGGCTTCCGTTCTTGCCAAGTGGACAGCATTAGAGTTGTTTTTTTTCTTTGTAGATAATTTTGTTTTTGTTTTGTAATGATATGAAGATAAGAAAAACATTATTACACCTCGTAGTTTAACTAGCATAATCATTATAAATCTCTACTATACCTACTACATTGTTTTATAGAATGTAGGTAGTTATTGTACTTACTGACATTGCTCCACATACAATTATGCATGCATATTAGAATTAGTGCTCCATGCTTTTTTTTAAGCAATGAAGTAATTCAACATTGGTGTCGTCTTAATTCATGTTCAGTAGAATCACTCTTTACAACATAAAACGAAATAAATGTCCATTTAAAACAATATAGAGCGCTGAAGTTTATTGACAGTGTTCACGTGGCTGTTTCATCTTATCACGAGCATCCCCTCGGCAACGGTTGCGGGTCAAAATAAAAGCTTGCCGCGCAGCTGAGGCAGGGGGAGGGCAGCGCGGCAGGGCGGTCGCCGGCGCCCGCCCAGTCGCGGCACAACCTGCCGCCCGCGCGCACCACGCGCCCTCCGCGACCACGCGATCAATAACCGTGATAACTACAACTAATTTCACCAAAAACCTTCTATATTAACTGAAGGCTACGTCTCGCCAACGCGTCCTGCTGTTCCCGCAGTTTTCACGTGGGTACCGCACTTCGTAACGCCGATAGCTTTTGTCAACACCATAAAACATGGCTACCTTCGGAAACACATGATCGTCATTCGCTATTGGAACGTGAGTCTATTCTCGTTGGGCCACAGTACGACGGGTCACATGTAACCTCTTTATCCTATGTATTTGTGTTTTTATCGTAGTGTTACGTAAATGCTACGCTACTGCCTTTTAAAATCGATAAGTTATTAAATCTTTATGAAACGATTTGATTGGCGCCTCTTACTGTAGCGCGTTACACGTCTTTGATTGAAACGTTATTTATATGCTTTTTATGTAAATATGATATTATGGTCTTTGTCTTACGATGATCAGTGACTAATTGGCTTTCACGTGTCACATCATCGCGTCGGTTCCTCAGGGCCGCGGATTCTCGGATGTTGTATAATTGCCGAAAACGTGCGATGCTTGTCAGGATAAACTGTCATTATATAACACTATCCTTGTTGTGACGTAAGTGTTGTGGCCAGGTAAGCTCCAGACTGTATGGATTTATTTATTAACAGCTACGTAGATACATAATAATAACACGATGCGCGCTTCGGTTAGAGAAGCTTTTAGTTTAGTCATAATTTAATCAATGAATTCACGTTTCCAACCGAAAAATTAGCCCTAGAAGGTACAAAAACAAAAGTCAAGTTACATAAGCTTCAGAAAACGTTGTATTTACGTATATTTATTATTAAGTTCGAGGCAGTCACGCGCGGCTTTAGACAGGCGCCTGGGGCTGTGCTTCAAGGGTCGCCGAGTTAAGTCAATGTCAATATAATACATGTCTGCACGAATTTTAAGGGAGTAAGAATGAGATAGGGGTGCTTGTCGGCCGTGTGAACCCTTGCAAGTCATGTTGACTTAACCCACCCCAGAATACTAACAACGATTTCACGATAGTTAATATTTATTTAGCTGAGAGCTACCCTAGAAAGCCAACCGTTCTTATTCATTGTATATAAGTATGTATGCTCATACTCTATCTCCTTACCCATTTAAACTGTTACTTAGTAAAATTATGTAATTTGTAATAACATCAGAGTAACCAACCTTTTTTAATCAAAACTTTGAGCGCTGTTTCGTAACTAGGTTAGATACTAACTTACTAATTATAAGGCTTGGCAACATAAGGGTAGGTTACATATGTATGAATACAGGATCCTTGTTACGCGTTACAATATTACTTAACGAAGTAACCATCCCAATTTGCCAGCAAGACAGACATAATCAATAATTTTCCCATTTTATTTGCTTACCTGGACAAACCACATACCTATACCTACGCTTCTCTTACATAACTAGTTAATTTTATATGAAGTACACTATTCGGATAAACAAAAATCTTAACATTGTATAGTTTTAGTAACGTCTTTTCCACTTACAACATTACTTTCTAATGATTTGCTTGGCGCGTTCAATGTCAAGATCATAGACAATGTTCCAAGTTTGAAATTATAATCAAGGTTTGTTGTGACGAATAAAAAAAAACTTTTTTTTTATAATTCGGTTACATTCGAAGTTAACCTTTTTAACGATTGATGGTAGCAATGTAGGCCATGGAACCATGGAACGATGAAACCTTTTGAACGAAAATGTCGAGTTTATATGGTGGCCAGTATTTTATTTAGTGGTTCTTTGTTAGTGTCGTAAACGTAACCTAAGGAATTGTGCGGCAGCGGTGCTGAATGACTGATTGCTTCCTTTAATTTCTTCATTTTCTTCGTCGTTAATTACCAGCGTCTTTCACTAAGTTTACGTCGCTTTTATGCTTAGGTCTTACGTTTTTTTGACAAGTCGGCGAGAATAAAAGTAGCTTTTGGTTTTATAGCTCCTCTAGAATCTACATTTTCTTTCTATGATTAGTTAGGTATCGTTTACCTGACTCGGTGACTCCCGTCAAAGAAGAGTTTTTGTGTGACCGTTTTCTTAATTGAGATGGCTCTTTTAAGTATCGAAGTAGCATATTAGGTATAAGTAGTCAAAATTTAATGGTTCCCTTCTCGTTAGTTAAAATCTTCATTATATTATGAAGGAAATGAAATCCGATCCTGCAGCCGTGGGTTAAAAGGAGCTAAACCTCCTGAAATGTTAATTTAATTTAACATGTTTAACAAGATAATGGACGCCGTGATTTCGCTTTTACTATGCAAGGCGAACGTTGAGAAAATACTAGAACAACGTTATACTTCGGTCTTATACCTATAATGCTTTAAATTCTGAGTGCAGTTTATAATGTAGTTTGCAAAATAATATGCTTGCAGCAGCTTTAATTAAAAGGTGACTAATACAGCGCAGTATTCTGAAACTAGTTTTTAAAATGTGAATTAAAATAACCCACATTTTTTTCTAATTTTATGAGGGTCAAAGTGTACGTTTGTTTTTTACTGCTTGACGTCTCTACCGCTGAACTGATTTCAACAAAATTTTACAGTCAGCTAAAAGAAAAACCGGATATGGATACAGGTTATTTTCTCTAGGATACATGCGAGCGAACCCGGAGGCAACAGCTACCTCACTTAAAAATATTGTAGGATTCATAAAAGACACTACGTTCCTTAATTAGATGTCTTTCACAAAGCACTAAAAACAAATACTTACTTAAGACATTTCAGGCAGATAGTAAAAAAATAATGTACTTACAATATTCATTGGTGAATATTTTATAGCTCAGTAATGAACAAACCTTTATGCATGACAAAGAGACTATTTGAAACTGGCAACGCAAAATGAAAAGCACTTGTATTTTAAAGCACTTTACATATTAAATGAGGAGTAAATCCTGCTCTCAATTCCAAATAGTGTGTTTAGTACCTAAATACTAATTGTCTGCAGTGGAAACAGATTGATTTGTTTCTACTATAATGTTGGTTACCTACGTACACTTAATTTGCTAATGGAATGACTCGACTGACTGTACCTGATTTCCCCGTTGGACTAGTTTTCGCAAAGGCGATTGTCCAGCGTCAGGTCCTAGGTTAATTGGGACTTTTTGGAGTCCAGATTGGTGCCCCGTTTACGGCAAAACGCTCAACAGTAACTAATGTGACTATTGCCGTATAAAAATGTCTACCTACCTCCGAGGGATACAGGCGTGTTGGTATGAATGCTGCTCTCGAAATAGAATAATGTTTAGCAAATACTAATTCAATATTGCAATAGTTAGATACATAATATATTTGCTCATCTCACTACACAATGTCCGTCAATCAATTTGGTACATTGCCAGAGCAATTCCTGTATCGTCAAATATTGAAAGTCCAAAGTTAATTAAATTTCGCGCATCGCCCGAGTCTACCTCACATTTTCCATATTTAATAAACACGGTAATGGAATTTGGTGAAAATAAGGTGAAGTGAGTTCGCAATAGTGTAAATCCTTATGAATTAGGTGGAATGACAGCCGATTTATTCTGTCAAAATATCACCCTGAAAGCTTAGGTAGCTGTCAAAAGTGTCAATGCTTAGCGATCCATAAGCATATGGTGGAATTACAGCTCACTTAGCCTAAGTTTTCATGGTGAGATTTTCACAGAATAGATCGCCAGGTAATTTCACAGGTGAGTCACAGGAGACGGTAAAAGCAAGCGATGTTTATTAACTGTGCTTAAGAGCCTAAGTACCAAGTGGTAGCTTAATGTCTTAGATAACTGCGGCGATAAAGTTTATCTGTTGATGCGACTGACCAGTGTCCTGGAGCCAGACTGTTGGCTGCAACTTGCAGACATCTAGCGAAGGGCATCGCACTGTCGTACTTTGAATGCTGAGCTCGAAATATACGAGAGTTGCATTTTAAAGTTTGAAGGGTACCGTTTTATGGACGGTTAGGGTTGCAACTAGAATTTACTATCGAAGAATCTAAATGAGTTTTAGGACAGTGTAGTTTTACGTAACCGAGAAAGAAAAATATCAAATGGAGAGGTTAGTTATTATTGCTGTTTTCCCAGCACGTTATGTATGTTCCCAGCACGATTATAAGCCCTAACTATTAGAAAGCCTAGCCTTGGAAACTCTAGAACATAATAGGCGAAAGTAACAATTTAGTTTTGTTCCAACGTTCTTGACGAATCGATATAATCAGTCGTTTGTGTAAATTTTCCATAAATCGATTTACACAATAATTGCGTCGGACTGGGCAGCCATTTGTGTACTTACGAGTACCTACTCATAGGATGTGGCTGTAGGTTGGCCGCCCACAGAAATACGTAGGAAATAC
The DNA here is from genome assembly GCA_949629185.1 of Apamea crenata. NCBI lineage: Eukaryota > Metazoa > Arthropoda > Insecta > Lepidoptera > Noctuidae > Apamea > Apamea crenata. Next base: position 6,458,102 of record OX451368.1, on the reverse strand, counting down.
TATTTCTCTAGTTTCCTTCGTAACCTCACGCCTGGTTTCACTGGTTGGGTTAAGCAGAGGTATGCCTATACATTCACCCTCATTTAGCTAGTTATGATTAAGTCCCATGTAATAGGGTGCGAGCACAGATATCCGTGGGTGCGAGCCTATCGCTGTCAACCGGGAACACATCGAGACTACGACCTGGTATTGAGAAATTCCAGATGTAAAATGCCAATAACACTTTGAATGGAACCTTTGACTTCATGCTCAGCGATAACGCTTGCAACCGTTGGAACAACGAAGCAGTCTTTTTTGTAACTAGAGATAAAAGTAAACGAAGGGGTCATGACTAAGTAATAAAAACCGCACGGGTCGATCGATCAAGCTTAGCTTTACCTGATCGATCGACCCATGCGCTTGCCATGATTTGTCCGTGGATTAAGACCCCTGCATCCCCCGTAAAGCGCGATAAGCAGTTGGTCCCGGTTGTCAGTCGTGGATCTTTGACAGTCGTTACGGGTCCGAAGCCCGAAAATCTGACAACCAGTCTTACCAAGGGGTATCGTATTATCCAGTAACTGGGTTGTGGAGGTCAGATAGTCTGTCGCTCCGTATAAAATACTGGTATTCAGCTGCATCCGGTTAGACTGGAAGCTGACCCCAACATAGTCGGGAAAAGGTTAGGCAGATGATGACACCGCAAAATTAAACAGAAGACTTTACAATTCCGTACCGATCTGTCTATATCTTATGTTGATCAAAAACATGAAAGGAAACTAAAAAACACAATATTGTTTACTTCGGTAAAGCAAAACATTTGGGACGAGATCTGGGCAATACATCATACACATTGCTGAATTGTTTTCCTTAGAAACATTTTGTAAAGGACATTGATACTAAAACCGGTGTGCTCTGTAGATAGACCACCCTATAGAAAAGTACACAAGCAAAGATTAATAGTAGAATGTCAAAAGTGTCTCAAATTAATGTTCTGTAGGTAGTTACTCTCTCTCTGTCTCTCTCTGTAGATCTCTCAAAAACAATTAGCGATCAAGAAAGGTATAAAAGGAACATGAATTTGAGATGAGGCTTGATAGAATAGAATAGAATAGAATACTCTTTATTGTACACCGTACGAGTTACAGAACATAAATATAATATATAAAATTATACAAAGGGTGACACAATGGGCGGTCTTATCGCTAAGAGCGATCTTTTAAAACCTTTGGATGGATTAAAAAATTAAGGAGTTACAAATAACGTAGGTAGTCTGTGGTGTACCATTTACATTATACCTACTATAAATACAAACATAAAGTATATTTTACTCATCTAAATAAATATATACATATAATAATAAACATAAAACAAGAGCAAAGAAAAAAAAAAGAAAAAATAATAGAATAATAATAAATAATAATATTACTCGTATAATGATGATGGCTTGATACTGATCACTATAAATCTGGACAAAGAGTTTATGAGCTCGTAAGGCATTTAAGACTTTTTAGAAAAGCCTGTATGTACCCTAAGAATGAGTCTAGTCAGTAAGCAGACCCATTCTTAGGGTTCCGTACCCAAAGGGTACCAACGGAACCCTATTATTAAGCCTCCGCTGTCCGTCCGTCCGTGTGTCTGTCAGCGGGCTGTATCTCATGAACCATAATAGGTAGACAGTTGATTTTTTCACAGAGTGTGTACTATTGGCGCTATAACACAGTAATAAAAATAAAATAAAGTTTATTTTTTTAAGCAAAGCCACCTGAGCGTTTGACCTCTAAAAAACTTCAAGTGCATATATTATTTTAACAATTGATTAATCTGAAGGTTATTCTATGAAGGTCGCAGGCAAACTTCATTAGTTTCGGTATTCTTAGACACTACTAGGCTGATTCAATTAGCCTTGTCTGATGCCTATCTTTACTTTTTCTTGGTTGGGAATCAATGAAGAATCAAAGAATCTGCTCTACCCTCTTTATACGTACAGACAGCCCTTTTTTTTTCGGGGGGAAACCTTCAATAGGCACCTGGTCTTTGGGGATAAAACCAGGGAGTGTGGGATTTTTACCTCGCTAAAACCACCCCGGTGTTCACTATCTGCACAACGTACAGACAGCCCTAGCGTATCTCTTGCCCTTGACAGGTCTTGGCAGCACTGCCAAAGCGTATGTCAAATTATGGACACATAAATAACGTTTTTGTTTCGCTACCTCGCAAGTCGCAACATTATTATACTGGACACATTTCAACTTTAACTGGTCTTTTATACAACATAACTTCACGGCTGTAATTCGCGAAGGTTTAGGCAGAGGTGCACCTATAGTACAGTCACGAGCAAAAGTATATATACACTCGGCTTTATTCAAAAGCGATTTACTCCTTTATTTTTGAATGAAATTTTATGTTGTTACGAACATAGCATTTTCAAACCCATAGGTTTATGTAATGTGTCGTATTTCAACGTTGCATTCGTTATTTCACGAAAAAATCGTAATTGAAAGTTGCCAAGTGTTGACATATTGGTGCTCGTGACTGTACACCCACATTTCGCCAGATATGTTTAAGTCCCAGGGGACGAGCCTGTTGCCATCAACTAGGGACAGATCCTGACTCCAGGCCGCTACTGAGAAATTCCGATTCTATCTTCCATAGTGCTAGCTTTGTCCCAACACAGCAAGGAAGCTTTTATATGACAAGCCACTATAAAAACAACAACGATGAAAACTTTTTCATTATTGTTAGAGACTCCCTGGAAAGCGAAGAAAAAGGTTTCGATCTAAGGATATTCTTAGGTCGAAACCTTTTTCTTCGGAATAGCATAGCAATAGTCCCGCGAGATTGTTGCTAATAAAAGCAGGCATTTTGGTTCCTTACCTACTTAAATAACAATATTTATTCAGTTCAATTTCAAATTAGATTATCCCTACATGGGTTGTGTAGTTACACTGGTTATTATTACGACCTGAATGGGATGATAAAGGCAGAGGCTCTCAGGTTCGGTCCACCCTGGAACTCAGCCTATAACGTTCACACTACTGGGACACCTATCTGTAAGAGGGAGTAGGTAGATTGGCGGATGTCACATGTCTTCGAATTTTATATCTATACAAGAAAGAAAAGAAAGAAAGAAAAATGCGTGTATTGGCATTACAGCAAAATAAATACACCTTAAAACTATAAAAACAGAAAACAAAGATTTTAATGCCAAAAGGGCCTCGCTCAGCATTAATTCAGATGACAACACAAGGTGTACCACCTGACGCTGATTTTCAGCTGCAATTATTATATATAGAAAGTAGATAGACAATGTAAAAGCTAATTTGAAAGTTGTCGTAATCGCTGGGTACTTTACTAGAACACGTTCAACCAATATTTAATTGCTAAACAAAGCGAGTCTGTATCGCCTGAGTTAATCAACTAAGACTTGGTTCTATCGGCGTTTAAATCACAGTGCTTAAATTATTTCAATAACTAGCAGCGCCCCGCGGTTTCACCCGCATCAGTTTCGATCCTGTGGGAATATCGGGGTTATTAACTATCTGTGTGCGTAATTTCATCCAAATCCGTTCCGTAGTTTTTGCACGAAAGAGTAACAAACATCCATCCATCCTCACAAACTTTCGTGTTTATAATAAACTAGTTGCACCCCGCGGTTTTACCCGCATCAGTTTCGATCCCGTAGGAATATTGGGATATAAAGTATTCTATATGTTAATCCTGGTTATAAACTATCAGTGTGCTAAATTTGATCCATGTAGTAGTTTTTGCGTGAAAGAGTAACAAACATCCATCCATCCATCCATCCATACAAACTTTCGCGTTTATAACATTAGTAGGATAGTAGGAGTATCGCAGGCTCTACTAAAATAGATCGAGGCGGATGCACACTGAGGGCCAGTTACTGTTAACCCTTTTCTAATAGGCTCCATCTACTACTAATATTAAAGCTAAAGAGTTTATTTGTTTGTTGGAACGCACTAATCTCTGGAACTACTGATCGGATTTGAACAATTCTTTTTATATTTGATAGCCCAATTCTTGAGAAAGGTTATAGGCTTATTACAACATGATTTAACATCACGATATGACCTTGAGGAAACGAACAAAATGAAAAGTCGGCAAGAACGCTAAGCGGAAACAAAGTGATAACGCGGGCCGTAGCATCGCATCACGTTCCGGGTAACAAGAAATTTCTCCCGGACAAATCGCGGGCATCTAGTAAAATATATGATCATATCTGCGGTAGAATAAATACCTACGTACCTAGCCATTTTTTTTCAAATGTCAACTTTTATGACCTTGTAGAAAGGTAGACTGCACCTGTTTTACCATGTGTAATGAGTAAATAGTACACGTATAGCAGCTTATTTTATGAAAATATTAGAATTTTAGTTACCACATCACACCTTTCAGAGCACACAATATTATCCAAACCACGGCCTTGCGTGGTAAATAGCTGAAAATAAACATGTTTTCATTTCACTTTCATAGCTCAAAGGCTATATGGTAAGCAATTACCTATGAATATAAAAAAGTCTAGGTCATAACGTTTATAAATTTTTTTCAGAAGTGATTTTAACAAATTATTTTCAGGTTTTATTTACACGTTTCTGATAATCTGTTATGTATTTTAAACTCGATGAAAGTTATTTTGTTACGTATAATTAAAAGTTTTTTATGGACTAGAATTTATTAAAAAAAAGGATTGTTAAAAAATAACTGGCCATTTTGTTTGAGGTTTCCGAAACATATAAATAGAATAGGGCTTAGATATAAAGGGATGTACCAGCCATTATTGTGGCGCAGGTCGAACGACTTTCCATCGTTCTATTGAAATACTGGACACAATATGAACTTTTTAATATACATAGTGGCAATGAGGTTTCATATTAGAAATCTAAGCCCCCTTTACTCATACAAACTTGACATTTATAAACCTTTTAGAAAAACTAGCTGTCCTTGTCGTTTCCATCATGTCAATGAAGAAAGAGGGCACTATGGTATGAGGGACTTTAACACCATTTTAGATAGTAATATGTTAATGAATAAAGAGGTCAGACGTCCCTTTACCGCCTTTTTCGACACCCTTAGGTCAATTTAATATGAAGGATAATATTAGGATTAATTTCGTATAAAGGCGCCATAACAATAACATTAAGAATAGGTACGTGCCACGAATAACGTCTGTAGTAATATGAATTTATATGACTAAATGAAGTTTATCCTGAATTATGTTTCTTACAAAATCTTAAACTCACTGACAGAGAACACACAGGCTATATAAGCCGATGGGTCTAGAAGCTTGAAATTTTGCACAAGTGTGTTATAGCGAAAAGGGGGAACTAATTATGGATTCTGAAGTCCCCTAAAATTTAAAATTAAATTAGCTAGCGAAACTCCGCAGACGTGATGGGTAGTAAATAATAAATTATTTTGATTAGTTTTTTTTTTGGGTCATCAACCGCAGGTAGTGCAGTCACTTGAAATATCAGTTTGAAACAGTTACACAACAGTTTTTTCTTTGTGTAAACTTTTCAGACGTGATGGCTATCGATATCTAAGCACAATAAAACAATAAAAAACATTTGTATTTTCTCAACTCATACTTCAAGTAACAACACCAACAGCAGTCGTTTACCGAAAATAGTAATCGTCAAATCTTTCGCGTTTGCGGAGTTTCGCTAGCTAATTTAATTTGACCCTTTATAGGGGATGCAAGATTGTATGAAAGCCTGTAATTTTCGCCGTTGGGAAAATCCATTATGGGCACGGCTGGTACTGTAATGAAGTACAATTTATGATTTGATATTCGAAATGCGGTCAAAAGCTATAGGCAGAAGTATTTGTAAAACAAACTTTCAAGAATACTGTAGAATTGCAGAGCAATTGCTATTTCATAATGTTAAACAAGTTTGAACTCCATCAAGCACAATCTTGCACCTCTACGCTCGAAATCAAATCGTAGCAGGGAGCTAAGAATCCAATAAATGCTACGCCGCGTAGGCGACTCGTAGCAGTAGGTTAATCGTGAAATAACATGGATTCATTTGAATTAACATCCCTCGTAATTGAAAAGTATTTAACTGGGTTTTAAATGGCATTGGATTTGTATCGATAATCTGTATTGTGCTAATCCACTGCAGCGGGTCATCGAGCGAGTGAATCGGAAACCGCTGTAGATAATATAAGGGGCGTATCTACCGCTGTATCAGCCGTATCAATGATACGGGGCACCTGAGCTACAGGGGCCCCCGACGTGACGTGTATAAGCAAAAATTTTTAAAATAATATCCAGAACCTAAAATTCTTGTTGATAAATGATATTATTTATTTCTGTAAATTGTTTCAAAATATGTTTAAAAAGGGGTGAGTACCGAGATGACGACTAATGGAGAAGTATGGAAGAAAACTGTGTCTGGGTCATTGGTCTAGTGGTCGCAAGCGCTACTGCTGAGTATGAGGTCCTAGGTTCGATTCCCGGGTCGGGCAAATTGTTATTGGGTCTCGGCTTACAATCTAACCGGATGCAGCTGAGTGCCAGTATTTTACCTCCGGAGCGACTTGCTATCTGACCGCCACAACCCAGTTACTGGGTAATACGATGTCCCTTGGTATTACTGGGTGTCGGACCGGGACGGCTTAACGTGCTTTCCGAGGCACGGAGGGGTCTCGGTATGTTAAGATGGTCGCCCATCCACGGACATACCGCGGCAAGCGTAGCTTAACCTTCCATCGACTCGTGCGGCTGTTATTACTTAGCCACGAGCCCCTCACCTTCTAAGTCAGTATGCTATATTCTTTATTTTGTAAAAACAATACCCTCTGTAGCTTCACAGTTGAGTAAAAAGGGCTCCCAAAAAAATTTTATGCAGGGTCCCATTAGGATGAGCTACGCCATTGGATAATATGTTAAGTACTGCAGATAGATACATGTACAGATGCCAGCAGGTCAAGCTACCCGAAACTGTCAAATTTTCCCAATAAACCTTGAACCTTAATACTTTAGCGATAAAGTTGAAAATCTAAAATTGAAATTACAACGATTAAGATTGCCACAAAAGCCTGATTATGTTCAACGATTACTGTCAATGTTAATGCTTTCAAGGTTGTCCGAGAATACTTTTACCCAGGGAAAACTCTGCAATTTGGTAAGAACAACTTTGAGAAGGATGTTAAAAGAAGAATTTAGCTGGGCTTTGTGGTTGAGTATTTCACAGAGCCTAAAGACTAAGGTCTTCAATCAGTGCGTCCTGCCTTTTATGACTTACGGAGCCTGTTTGTGGTAGTGCGCAAATGGCAAATTTTCACACAAAAAATAAAAGTCAATTCCCAGCAATTAGTTTTGTGCTTAGTTTGATGTACGACGGCTATGGGTATTTTTACACCCTGTATATATTATTATTTAGAAAAACCTCAGACTTTGGCTGTATCTACGTTTGTTTTAATTGAAATATCTAAATAAATTTTTGACAATGTTTTGACATTGACGTCAGATAGTGAACCATTTCAAAGATGGTTGTATAAATGAAAACAACAAAATTTGGAAAAAATAATAAATACGGGCGCCTTATTTTTACATCTAAATTTAATTTTACATTATTATATAATTTCTTCAGAACATAAAACTTATACAACTAACTTATAAAAAATTACAAAGGGAATACTGCAGTATTGTTGAAACTACAGTCATTAATGCTAAGACAATTTTCGCAATATGAGGTGGTACAGGCCTTTAAAGAAATTTGACAGATTGTAGTAGCTTGATGTGCTGCCGTCTGTACATGATTCTACATAGAAACATATGTGGTGGTCGTCCAGCCTGCAGCCCTTTGACTTTACCAGTAAACTTAGTTATAATATCGATAGGTCATGCAAAAGGTATTTCAGGATCTGTAAACGCTATGCCGTGACGTAATTGGTCGTAGTAGCGTAGTCAAAGTTTTGCCGGTTCCCACCGGTTTCGAGTAACCGCATATTTTTGCCAGATAGTGTTTGTAAATGTCAGCTAGCTGTAGATACGCCCTAGCTATACACGAATATTCAAGCTTTGTAAAATAAATAAATAATTGTACTGGATATAATCCATGTGAATGGTATTCAGTACAAGTATCCAATTTCAACCTCTTCTTACTGTTGTTCAGTATAGGTACTCGTAATAGGGTGTAGGGGATGATAACCTACACTGAATAAATCTTTCAAAGCCCACTTGGTCCGCGACTGTAGCTTCAGTGGTTAAGCCTGTATGTTGTCTCAATGAGACATGGACCTGTTTAGCATATTCAGCCTATAATGTTCCTACTGTTGGGACACAGGCCTCCTCTCTTCGAGAGGGCGTGGGCTGTAATCTACCACGCGAGCCCAGTGCGGTTGGTAGATGTCACATGTTTTCGAATTTTGAGTTCTAGGAAAGTGAAACGCCTGCCTGGGTTCGAACTCACGACCTACAACTCGTAAGTCGAGGCCCTTATCACCGCGTCACCACTGCTCTCGATGATCAAATGGATGGAAAATGAGTAATGCTCAAATTAAATTAAAAGACCAACCTTACGCGCACAAACATTCCAATTTTGTAAAGAGGTCCAACTGCTATGCAACGTGCTCGCAATGCCAACGTCAATATAGAGGCATACTGGATGAATGCCGACGTCACTAAGTCGACATTTGTATGAAACATAATTATGTTGCTTTCGCCCCTCTGACGTCACGACTCTCGCGTATTGCTCCTAAACAGATGAGCAGGCTCGCAGTGACGCATTTCTGTTGCTTTCGTTCATTATTGCATGCGTGCTTCTATTTACATGAATAAAAATATTTGCAGACTAGAAACTTGGAAATGTGTCATCTATAATACGTGAAAACATTTGCATAAGTCAGTCATACTTACTCATAGATAATATTTGCATAATTATAAGCTAACAATAATAATATGTACATGTATATGAAAAAAGAAGCAAAAGAATAAAAAAATTCAAGCAAAATTAAATCAAATTAAAAATAAAAGCAAATTTAAGCAAGGGCATCAAAACATTCGTCCGCATCGCTGTCAACAGGAACAGCAGTGCGATTCTGTAACCATCTCACCGTGAAAACTTAGGTGAAGTGAGCGTGGAGTGAGCTGTCATTCCAATTAATGTTAGGGATTGACACTATTGACAGCTCACTCTAAGTTCACTTCACCTAACTTTTCACGGTGAGATCTCTACAGAATCGATCGGCAGTGCCTCATAGGCTGGCAGCCTTGCCACGTTGTATGGCGATGCTATAATTCTTTGGCCAAGAAGTTGGCCAGCCCTCTTGTCACGTGAAGAGTCAACTAACTGCTTGGCGATATCTCGAAAAACCAAGTGGCCACTCGGACCCCGTGGCCAACGTGTTTCAACCCCAAACGGCACGAAAATATAGCTCCCAATCAAGTTGGAATATTTTCGCCATAGATTGTTCTGATCCCATTTTCGATTTCGGAAAATGGGTTCAAAGCAAAGAGTACCCCTACCCTATGGATTGGCCTACTCAATATTCTCTTTACCACTCGGGAATGTTTAACATTTACATAATATGTACCTATATTTACAGAACTATCTGCAGAGGCAGCTATCTACAAGCAATATGTGTATGAAGTTTATGAAATAGCAAATATCTTAATCTTCCTGTGGATGCAGATGTCTCCACACCGTAAATCTATGGATATTTCATCGATCTTTATGGTCGTATATCATGTTTTATGAGGAAACTTTAAGTGTCGTGTCGATCAAGTTTTTATTGCCGCGAAATACCGTTCAAGAGGAAGTACTAGGCAGAATCTCTCCAGTAAGGAGGGTACTTCTACTTCTATTACACTACTCTAAAGGGTTTTAGGAAATGGAAAAGTGATGGAATGTTTTGCCTAGTTTTTTTATAGATTTTGGTTTTGTAGGATAGGTATAATGTCCGTTCAATCTCAGAAGATCTATTGGCCAGATCCATCATGGATCTAGTGACGATTGTTTTCTCATTGGATCCTGCCAACATTTTTCCCAACAACTTAAAAAAAAACTGCCAAATGTGAGTCGGACTCGCATACGTAGGGTTTCGTACCACCGTACAATATTTAACACGACATATATTTTTTAATAAAAACAAGAACAAACAACAAGGTGGTGGTGATGGGCAAGGTAGATGGGAAAAGACCTCGCGGACGGTCACCTAACCGCTGGTCAGACCAAGTAACCGCCCTCACTGGATTCTCTGTTACGACCACCCTGAGAGAAGCTGAGAGCCGAACGAAGTGGAAGAACATCGTGCATAAAGCCACGAAGGCTTATCAGGGTGACCTTCAGTAATGAAGTACGCGACCAAGAAGAAGTAAAAACAAAATCCGTTTCTTGTATAAAAGAAAATAAAATAGGGTTAAAATGAAAGGGTTACCTTTTTATTATTTGTTCTTAGAGCAGCCATAGTACCTAGTACACATTCTATGAAAATTTCAAATGTCTATCTATTACGGTTCAAAAGATACAGCCCTATGATAGACGGACCGACTGAAGGACGAACAGCGGCACCTTGGGAATAGGGTTCCATTGGCACCTTTTGGGTACGGAACCCTAAAAATGGCCTCCGTTCATTTTTCATAAAGATAGTTGGCGTGTCATATATCTCATATTCTTTTCTTAGCGGATATTTTATAAAATCGTTTCTTATAAAAGGCGGGACACGGTGTTGTATTACTAACTGAGGATACAGGATCCTCTGCGGCGCTCGTCCGTCTCGCTGTCGCCTCTTATCTTTTAAGTAGCCTTAACTTTTGTTACGCACTTGAATTGTTGCTTTTGTATTAAGTATGACGTAATCTTTTGAGAATAGATTGAGAATAGAGACCTTTGCGATTGCGGTTTGACAAAGTGGTTATGAGTATTTTGCTCTTGTGACACAGGAACTGCTAGTACAGAGCCAGGGCCAGGGGTATACTTTGTTTGTGTCTTAAAGTGAAAATAAATAATTATTATACTACAGTAACAACAATTTTGGTTAGCTATTGAAGTAAAGCGAGCATTCAAATCAGGCCAGCTAGGTTAGTCTATTAGAGTATGTTTTCACGATAACAGTAATTAAAACGAGTAAGTTTTTGTAAAAGTAACATCAAAAAGAAAAATCGCTGCCACACGGTTTTTCTAGAATGACTTACGATTCATACAACACACGATGCGAACATAATGTTATGAATAAGTTCCCCTGTGCCACTTTTTCTAGAACTTTTGTGTGAAAATAAGCAGGTGGTACACGTTTCCTTCACTTTATATTGGACAGACACTAAACACAGGCCTTTTTTTAATTTAGTATTTACGACGATGTATTCCTTTTGTGCTTTAGTACCGACGCCAGCACATCAAGCTACTACAATCTGTCAAATTTGTTTACTAGATTTTCAACTTTATCGCTAACGCATTCGATTCAAGGTTGATTGGGCAAATTTGACAGTTTCGGGTAGTTTGACCTGCTGGAGTCTGTACATCCAGTCTTACTAATATTATAAATGCGAAAGTAAGTCTGTCTGTCTATCTCTTACCTTTTCACGCCATCGGTTACACGAATATACTTACCATGAACATTTTTTTTTCTGTGGGGTTATGTGTACACTCAGTCTGGAGAGAAGTGACAACGGAGAGTTATGTCGAACTTCTACCGAGTAAAACCCCACTGTTCTTTCCACTACCATGAATCGGGGGCCCGGACGTACGCGTAAATTCGCGCGTACCCCCCGACTATACAGGGTTATTTGTAAAACACCAACAACCTCTTAAGAGGTCATTGTACTCATCATCACGAACAACTTTTACTATGGGACCAAAACTGAAATCGCGAAAAAAAAATCAGCTGTTCCCTACATTTACGTTCGTATAACTCGTCAAAATGCTGATTTTTTTTGTATACACCATGACCTGAGTCAGGTCATAGAATATTTTTTATCCCAGTAATATGTTCCCGTGGGATGTTTTACGACCTCCACGCGTACAAATCATAATCTGCCTATAGTGTTCCCGCTGCTGGGTCAAGCCTCCTCTCGATGAGAGGGAGTGCCACACGGACCCAGTGCTGGTTGCTAGATGTCATATGTCTTCGAATGTTTGGTTCTAGGGCATGTCGTAGTGTCCGGTTTCGTCACCATGTTTCCCTTCACCGTTTTGAGAGCAGTGGTGATTAAATAATTAATACAAAGTAAAGCGCCTGTCTGGGATCAAACCTTCGACTCGTAAGTCACAGCCACCAGTCTGGGCCACCAGTCTGGGCCACCAGTGCGTACGCGTACAAAGCTGCGAGCAAAAGCTAGTATTTCATATCACAACCTCAGTATGACATACATTTTCTGTGAAGCAGAGGCTTATATCCTTCATCTACATGTTGTTTACGTTTGAGAAGTTAATTAGTTTAAATCCGTGTCGTCTTGACTTGTGCCTGGCGCTGTTTGAAGTTGAATGTCAGATCGCAAGAATTTGCATGTTGATTCACAATTTGAAGGAAAGCTGTGCGACTTACAAGTTGGAATCTGATTAGCGTGCTGAAACTTGAAGGTGAATGAACTGTGATTTATTTATGCAGTTTGTTTGGAGCTTTGTAATTGTAATATTTGGTTGTTAAACAGGAGTCGTCAATGTTAATTTCTGATCAGTACAGATTGGTACTCTATTACATGGTACATGGGACTTGACTGGCGAAATCTGGCTGAAGGTACTTACCTACACCTTAGCCTGAACCTTTGAGGAAAACAGTCACTTTACCAGTAATGTTCACTGTTAATTTACCTCTGATTTTGCATCAGTGGTCTTTAGACTCCTTGTTATAAGGTTGCTGTTGAATTGTTGCTACTGATAAGTCAGTCAAAATCACAATGATCTTTACTCTTGTTACAATAAGGTCGCTGTTGGGTTGCTGCTGTTAGACGTAAAATAACTGTGAAAGGAAAGGACTGTAAGAGTGTTTTACTAATAGGTAACGACTGGTATATATGACAACTTATAGGAACGTATTTTTTTACCTTCACTGACCTCTCTGAGGCTGCATCTTCTTTTTCATATTTTTTTAGTATCATTGTCATTTGTAAAGAAGTATACTATAGTCTGTTCCAAAACTCTGATGAAAGTGTAAACAAACTCTGTTCAGGATAATTTCTTACGTATACACTCATTAAAGGGAATTCATATCACATTCATTTTTATTTGGAAGTTTTCAACTTTAGATCTCAACACTTTTCCCGACAATTATTGTTTGAATAACATTATTAAATTACAACACACAAGATCGACGAAAATTGAGGTTATAAAATTAACCTCAATTGTCAAATGAAACACATATTTAAGGTAATATTAAATTTGAATTTTCGGTTAAAATATTCAATCAATCAAATCAAACCACTCAATTAGCAAGTGGCACTAGGTTCTATTTGCCTGTTATCCGCTGGTACGCTTTCTGTACCATTTGTTTACATTTCATCTGATATTTTTCGAGCAGACCATAACTAAGAGGTTAGTCTGGGACATGGAATTATACGACGCGACGGTGGCAGTTCCGGTTTCCGTTCATTACGAGCCGGAATCACGATTTTGGCGGAATCGTATACAGGAATCGGTGCCCGTAAATCCCAGCCTTGCTTGTCCCAGTTTCGTTGGCCACAATTCATATTTGGTTAGAAACAAACGTTGTGTCATGAACAACAATTGTGATCTTTATCAACGTGTTATTACTGAGGTATCAAGGTGAGCAACCTTGATAGCTCAGTACCCGTGTTGGCACTACTAGGAACACATAGTACCTAATCACATACCTAATAAAAAATTGAATAGGTAGTTTGTATTGAAATCGATAAGTTGTTTCGACTATCTGTTATGACTGACTAGAAGCTGAAACTAGACTCTGTTGCTAGAGATAATCCTGCGGGGTAATTGTGTAACACACTATTAGTAACAATGAGTTTCATTTTGACAGTTCAACAACATTCATTGCGTTTTTTACGTTGATGAGTAGACAATTTTTTCAGACATATGAAGCAATGGATTAGCAATATCCTTCAACATGATTCAGATTGTGATTTATAGTGTCACGCAATTTGGGTGCTGGTGTTAGGATTTGTGTCTACTTAAAACTTTTACTTATGTCTCGTAAAAACCAATGGATGACTTCATTGCGTTGCAAACAAGAAGGACTCATAGAATACTGTTAAACTTTTCAGAGTCACACAGGGTGTCGTAATGGGTTTTGCTTTTACTGCTAAAAGCCATTGATCAAAGTATTAAATCTTGATCGAATAAAAGCGATCTAATAAGAAGAGAGAGAGGGCGGTCAATATAACGCAAATGCGATCGATGTTTCGACACATTTCCTGTTCTGGGCCTTAAACGGTTCCAGTTATCTAAAATGGTTTTACAATACTAGACTGACACGACAACGGGAAATGAACAGCTCAACAAAGCATGTTTCCGTTATCCACCCAGCCCCGCAAACTACTAGGGACGGGCTTGCATTTTAAAATACCGGAACCTCGTAGAAATATCCTACAAGATCCTATTCTTGTAATGTCCTATGCATATTGAAATGTCTTGCTCGTTTTCTGCCCCACAAAGTGGTATCGACATAAGCCGCGTATCCGACACGCCTTGGATAAAAAGATTGCAACAATGGACGATAAGCGACAGTCTGCAGTTTGCAGTAGACGTTGTGAGATTATAATTGTGCATTTTTAGTAGTTAGGAAGGGGGAGCTTTCGGCTTTTATGATTATTGTTCTATAGATTTCTGGTTGTTTGTTAAAATTTTCCATCGGCTCGCCCTTTAGTGGGTTCGTGGGTCTTTAACATACATATGTAGGTAAATGGCAAAATACATGGGTGAGGATTTTCCATTAGGTTTCAATAGACTAGGTATTAACGTGCCTTCCGAGACACGGAGGGGTCTTGGTATCTAAAGATGATCACCCATCTACGAACCAACCGAGGCAAGTAGGCGAACGCTGACGGACGAGACACGAGCCTCAATTGTACCGTACCGTACGGGACAACAGAGGCTTGCTGCGCATGTAACTTTCATCGAATACAAAATACGTTGGCAAAAATATATGGCAGTGCCTACTTACACTTCTGCCAAACATTTTGTGGAATACAGGCGTGATACATGCTATGTTTCTTAGAAAATTATGTTCTGCAGGAATTAGGAATTTAGGATTAAAGTAAAAGTTTAAAGAAAGTTTCTAGAGTTTGTCTCTTTGTACTTAGGAAAAGAAGCATTGAACATCTGATCTGGCTTATTTTTCTCCGTTAGTTTTTACTCCTTCGTCCGCCCTGCTGAGCTCAACTAATGCAGACAAACATAGGCCATTTATTTTCTTGAGTAGGCTATTATTTCCGAACAATCTCCGGGCTCAGCCGGAGTGGTTCGATTATTTTTATAAATACTTTGTACGACTTTCTTACTCAATTTATTACTTCCAATCATTTTCTGTGTAGATACCTAAAGGTAACTCGAGCGAACCAAATTTAATTAACCGTATATTATTTTCTTGCCATTATCTTTTCTATGTCAATACATATTTTACGCTAGCTTCAGGCCGCGACGTCCGCGTGAAATTCCTCGTGTCTTCGCGTCTCATCGCATCGTATCGCCAGGACGCGCTATAACCGTTTTCGCTTAGCGTTGTTTCTGACTTTTTTCTTTTTGCTCGGTTCCTAAGAGTCCTGGCGTGATGTTGAAGAGTTTATAGCCTTTCTTGAGAATTGGGCTATCAAATGTAACAAGAATTTTTCAAGTCCGACGGCTAGTTCCAGAGATTAGCGCATTCAAACCTACAAACTCTCCAGCTTTATTATTAGTAAATATACATATATATGTAGGTTAAAGCCGCTGTTTGTGTCTGTCTGTATGACCGCATTGTCCTTCTTAACGACGCAACGGATTTGATGCGGTTTTCACCATAATTTCGAGAATTTATGACGGAAACTTTATGAATATCGGTAGTGCGTTATTAATATTAAAATTAAATAAAATAAAGAAATCGTGATGTTTTATCAAGTCCTAAAACCGTGCGAAGGAGGGGTGGATCGCTGTAGCTTTTTCAGATAAATTCTGTTGTTACATGAAGTTAATTTTCCTAGATGAAGTTTTAAGGCTGGCAGTAATTACATGCCGGGCAAGTTTTGTAGGGGCTCCTTTAATTAACGGCTAAGAGAATAATGTTTACTACGCGGACGAGTTGGGAAGTCGCGTCGTGTGTATGACGTCGCTACAACAGTGTGTACTGCCCTAGTTTGGTAAATTAACCCCGTCTTTTGAGCTTTGATGATTTATTTTTTATTAAAATTGTGTCTTATGGCCCAGACAAGATTTACAACGAAGGACGTACCTACTACAGACAAGATTTACATAAAAAGGCTAACATATTTGCGTGACAATTTTTCAAAACAAAACTGCTTAAATTACGAACATTACTCACATGTGTTTGTGTCGCCATCTGATGGGCTTTTAACTTTTGTGTAGACTTTGAATGTATGTGTTCAGACACACTGTTGAATAGTGATGGGAAAACCACTCTCCAACCGACTTATTAGTCGAAAGCAAGCGAAAATTCTATACCTACCATGAAAATAAAGAAGGCGTTGATTTTGTTGAGAGTTAAACGTCTCCATCGCTTAGTCACTTAGCTTTACCACAAGGATGAGGACACAGCACAATACACATACTCTACATTCGCAATCTAGTTGCCAAACATTTAAACAAATATTATGACTTTGTGGAAAAATAACTTTAATCCCACAAAATAAAGTTCACTTTCCACTACAACTTCATACATTTTTATAACTTTTTCAATAAAGCTAGTCACTCTGAAATCAACCAAATAATTACCACTAAAATAAAGTTGATATTTGTGAAACTTGTAATAACAACAACAACAATTGTAAACATAAATTTGAATGGACCTTAGGTACTATTTGTGCACATGAGTACCTATTGTACCTAATAGACTCTACGTCCGACTCAACAACGAGAGTAGGTAGTGACAGAAAATTAAAAACTACAAAACATTTTTCGGATTTTTCCTTTACTTGTGCTACATGACATTGCGTCATGCCAAATGACATGATTCTATGTCAACGGGAAGTACCCTGTAGGTTTTGATTTCGGAACATATACGCCCGGTTTTTTTGATTGCGTTCACTTAGAAGTCTGATTTTTTCACTGCTTCAAGGGATTGCAGCCTTGAGTATTTGACATCAATTTCAACTTGATAACTCCACGTGTACCCGAGGAAAAGGGTCTTGACAGAGGGACAGACAGACGGACAACGAAGTGATCTTATAAGGGTTCCGTTTTTCCTTTTTAGGTACGGAACCCTAAAAAAGGCACTATTCTAGTAGGTACAAGGTACATCTTCAAAGACTTACTAAAAGTTCCATCAAAATAGATACTTCAATACACGATGCAACCAAGGCAATATTGACCATAGCGTTTTCACGGTGACTCAATATTACTGGGTTAAAGAAATTCAAGCGTTGCATCATCGATGGCGTACTCTCATATAGTTCTGCCCTAAAGACTATAACAGTATTAAATCGTTGACCTAGTTAATCCTATCCCATGGATCGTAAATTCAGTTGATGGATATAAATAAATTATCCCCGTTAGTTAACAGAGATAACTAACCTATAAGTTGGTAGGTACAGTTATGCTACCTACTTGTAGGTTAAACCGCAGTAGGGTGGACATCGACGCGCCACCTGTTACCAGATTCAGTAAGTACATGATTCTGAACCCAATAAAAAATTGCTGTTCCATACATTTTGACCGCGTAGGTATTGCACTTTTTTATGATACAGCTGATTATTTTTTTGATACCTTACCGATGAAAAGTTTCTACGCTAGGGGGTCTAGAATTATGTACTGAATAACGGTAACAGAAGGCGAATTCTAGTAATTTAAAATATTCAAAATCTAGTCGCAGTCTCATCTCGGCGACCAAAAAATTTCAAAAATGTAGGGTAACTAGTAGGTATGTTTGACAGATTGAGACTGAGATCAGACTGTGAACGTTCTTAATATTATGACGAATTGCCCCTCTGGTTGCGCGTCGATGTAACTACCACCCTGTGTTTTATAATTGCAAGGTTCTAATTTACCGTTTAAATTTCTAAGATTTCTGCAATTTAGACATTACCGGGTTAAAGTCCATGCAAAGTTACGTGATTGAGGCTTAGGTACTTAACTTGATCTGTTAATCAGCCAACAGTGAGATCTGAGATCTATAAGATATTCTGAAACTGTATAGGTACTTACTCTACTATGGTAGTTTGACTGTTATTAATTTTTGAAAGTACCTAGTTATCGTCTAGTAGTTAATTTATTTAGTTATACGAGTATACAGCAGAATGCTTCACGATACCCTTTATGTCTGCTACCATAAAGTATCTAAGTTCAAGAATGTAGTAATTTTTTTTAATATATTTTGAGTCATCGAGCAGACAGTATCTACTATAAAATTTTGCTGGATTGGTAATAAATCTCCGAGGAATGTACTCATGAGGATTTTTACTTTTTCATTTTCGTCGAACAGACAGCTTTTAAATAAAAATATCGCGAGGAAGAACATTCTCATGATATGTGTTTTTTTTATTTGGTTTATGACCTGTTGCAAGATTGGAACTGGCATCATTCCATTTATGAAAGCACCGTGAATCATAGGGCATGAACGCATGAACCCAAAGGTGTTGCAACTCGAAATATAAATAAAACTTTTCACTTTGCCCGCTAGCCCACTGCTGTGAGTTCGTCGAGTCGAGTCGAGCAGTTTGTACTAAATTGAGTCGTCGTCCAATGGGGCGTAAATAAACGAGGAAGCTTTCATGTCACACACTGCCGCGGCCGCTGCAGTGGCCTTGAACTGCATTCGTATTGTCATGCCTCACGGCACCTGTTTACATTTTTAAATACCCACTCCTACCAACAAGCCTTTGTGCTAACTACAGAAACTGTTTAAACAAAGACATTATCAATATATCATAGGTAAGTAGGTATGTCAGTTCGTACACGTGTCGCTGAAGATTTTTGTAGCCTTGAGAAAATGTTTCCGTCTGTGACTGCAGTAAATTGGAGGAAATAAAGCGCAAGCTGCAGCAAACTTTCTGAAATTGCTAGCATTTTTAGTTACATTAGAATATTATTAAATACAAATCTATTACTCTTTTTAACTTTTTTTTTATTTGTCTAACTTAATAGACGAGAATATCAGTCTACGAAAAAAAAAATCTTTTGGAATACACTAAATTGAAGGCCACTTCCCGTCAAAAAAAAATTGAAAAGCCATTAGATGTTTCTTTTTTTTCTTCTGCTAATGGCTTTTAGTTAACATTTTTTTCATCGAAACCAGCAGGTATTTCAAATTAATTAATGCAATGCAACCTCTTTCATTCTCGATAAAATTGGCGCGTGCCTTTAAAAAAATTTGATTTTGTTATCTATTTCTATTTGGTTTTGAAAAGTCAAATGAATTATGTAAACAATTAAAGCATGTACTTATATCAAACTAGCGACACGCCCCTGCTTTGCATGGTTTTTGCAACTTGACAAAACGTCGAAATTTCTATATTATCAGTTTTAATTTTAATGTGTACACATAAACCTTCCAGAATACCTAAATTCTGTACATGATAGTGAAAACCACATCAAAAACCGTTGCGTAACTTAGAAAAACAACGTGGTCACACAGAGTCTCGAAAATTGACTTTAATTTATAATATGTAGATAAGTAGACGTGGATTAACAATTCATAAATCATAGAAAACAGTGAGGACCCCGTGGCTAAAAAATTAGCGTAGCTTAAAAAGGTTAAGCTACGCTATCCGCGGTTGTTCTGTAGATAGGTGACCATCTTTACATACCGAGATCCCACCGTGCCTCGGTAAGCCCGTTATGCCGTTGGTCCCAGCTGGCATTCGTGGATCTTTGACAGTCGTTACGGATAGTCAGAAGCTTGAAAGTCTGACAACCAGTCTTACCAAAGGGGTATCGTATTACCGAGTAACTGGGTTGTGGACACGGAGCACGCTCCGTGGTTGTGGAGGTCAAATAGGCAGTCGCTCCATGTAAAAACTGGTATTCAGAAAGAAAGAAAAAGTATTTATTGCGACTCTTACAGGAAGATCTCAAACTAAATTAAATAAAAAAAAATATATTATAGGTGTATATTTAAAAATAGTAACAAAAAGAAAAATTAAACAGAAAGTCCTATACGAGGCCAAAAGCTTCTATCTTCAGCTGCATCCGGTTAGACTGGAAGCCAACCCCAATATAGTTGGGAAAAGGCTAGGCAGATGAGATCATAGAAAACATTGTCAAATAGTCGGTAGGTATCTTTTGCTACCATTTGCAGCTCATTTTTCCTTTTTCTTTTTTTTTTGCTGTATGGTCTTGCTCTTGACTTCAATCATCACTTTTAGGCTTCATTAAACATTGCTTAGGTGCCTGTTACGAAACATGAATGGAGCACAGATCCCTCTAAAACATTTTTATGTAATACCTACCTCATTTGTAAA
This sequence comes from Apamea crenata, assembly GCA_949629185.1. Lineage (NCBI taxonomy): Eukaryota > Metazoa > Arthropoda > Insecta > Lepidoptera > Noctuidae > Apamea > Apamea crenata. The sequence continues at coordinate 6,437,575 of OX451368.1, read as the reverse complement.
TTGTAATACAATTCTTATGTAGTACCTTTGATACCTGCCGATCAATTCTGTAAAAATCTCACTGTGAAAAGTTAGGTGAAGTGAGCTAAGAGTGAGCTGTCATTCCAACTAATGCTAGGGATTGACACTATTGACAGCCGATCGATTCTGTATAAATCTCACCGTGAAAAGTTAGGTGAAGTGAGCTTAGAGTGAGCTATCAATAGTGTCAATCCCTAGCATTAGTTGGAATGACAGCTTAGAGCTTACTCCACGCTCACTTCACCTAAGCTTTCACGGTGAGATGGTTATAGAATCGCTCTGCTGCTCACTCTAAGCTCACTTAACCTAACTTTTCACTGTGAGATTTTTACAGAATCGATCGGCTATCAATAGTGTCAATCCCTAGCATTAGTTGGAATGACAGCTCACTCCACGCTCACTTCACCTAAGTTTTCAGGGTGAGATGGTAACAGAATCGCACTGCTGTCTAGGACAAAAGCAACTACGTAACTAATTGAACAAAATAAATAGTCCGTGTTACGTGATCAGGGCTTTAATTTTAAATACAATAGGTACTTACATAATTCCGCTGGTTCGCACGGATAGAAAGAAAATCTTCAGCTGTTCGTTGCGAACGTAATCGTATATACACACGTATATGTAGTCCGTATGTACCTTCCAATGTAAGAGTTCAAGGGCAATGCAGTATAGATATGCGACACTCACTGGTAGAAAAAACATCTCATCTCGGAAAATAAACTTTCAAAATCGTGTATTTTATTACGGGGAAAAGAATACAGCGATTGAACATTCATTTTACTTTGCCGAAGATCCATTGTACGTGTAAATTGTTTGATATCAGATTAAAGAAGTAGATAATGGTCTTTCAGTGAAAACGTAAAGCGATTTGTAAGGTAATTTTATTTACTCAGTTGTTTTATTTGATTGGTTTGGAGTGTTGAAACAAGAATACAAAGATTTGCCAACTAATTTCTAAATCACAAGGCTAAATATTTGATATGGAAATTACGTTGTCGACTCATTCAATATTTCTCAGAATAGAGGTCCACTAAGACCTATTAGAGAACAAATAGTAGAAACGGAACTTTTGGTACAAAAGCTACCAATATTTCATGTCACTTAAAGAAAGTTTTAGTCAAGTTAGGATATAATTATTTTATTTTTATTAATTCATTAGGTTTTAAATATTAAATTAAATCTTAATAGGTGAAGAGTGTAAATAATTGTTAGAATAGTTAAATATGCTTATAAATATTGTGTGTGTTGTAAATATAGTAAAGAAATAAACATATTTTATTTGAGACACGCACAGGAAATACAACAGTTAAAAAAATCACAATAAAATTAGATTATAAATAAGAAAAAAAAAACCGGCCAAGTGCGAGTCGGACTCGCGCACCAAAGGTTCCGTACAATTTAAAATTATTAAAATTATTTTTAATATATGATGTAACTAAAAATTTAGGCTTTCGCAATTTTTCCTTTACTTGTGCTATAAGACGTTGCTTCGTACCAAATTTCAAGATTCTGAGTTCACGAGTGTCGAAAATTTGCGGCATAAACGGCTGTATCTTTTGATTGTTTTCCTGGGGATAACGCTCGACTCAAGGCTGCAATGGGGTCCTCATATAACATCTCTTGCAGGACGGCTAAGTTCAGCAGCATATGCTGTAAGAACAATCCGTCAATTTACTAATGTAGATACCGCGAGGCTAGTCTATTTCAGTTACTTTCATAGTATCATGTCTTACGGTATTTTACTATGGGGACGGGCTGCAGATATCGAGTCTATTTTTATTCTGCAGAAAAGAGCCATCAGAGCAATATATGGCCTCCGCAGGCGCGATTCTCTAAGGGACCTGTTTAAAGATATTAATATCATGACGGTACCTTGTCAATATATCTATGAAAACATCATGTACGTAAGGAAAAATTTAAATCTTTTCAGTAAAAGAGGTGACAGACACACATATAGAACTAGAAATAGGGACCAATTAGTTCAACCAGGTTTCAGACTGGCTAAAGTTGACTCTTCCTTCATGGGCTACTGTTTAAAATGTTACAATAAAATACCTCCCCACATACTCCAACTCAATGAAACGAAATTCAAATCTTACATAAAACGCACACTATGTAGCCAAGCATATTATAAGTTGGGGGATTACATCGCTGACAAAAATGCTTGGTTAAACGCTGGTCCTGCTCCACAGGACGCATAAATAAATTGATTAGCATTTGGAAATACCTCACACACGCCTAACCTACCTACATACTGTTGGAGCTGATGAAGATTTTAAAATACTATTTTTGCATTATATAAATTCAATCTCCTAGTATTGTATAATTGCATAGCACATAAATGTGAGTACTATGTACATACGATAAAGCTACCATTTACTGGGTACGTCTTTCATTGACTTGAATGTGGCTTGGCGGCTGAGAGTATGTCATGCTCACTCTAATGTCTCGCTGATGGTGGCGCGTGTGTTGGATCATTTAGCTCCCTTCAAAATGGTTGAGCTGAATGGTGCTAATCTATGCGTCATGTTCGTGAACGGGCGCCGTCAGTAGGGACTGGTCAACTCTTTGCTGCCATGGCTTATTTTTTATTTAATTTTATATTTGAATTGTTTTTTTTTATCAGTTCATTACGGACGCTTTTAATGTTCTGCATCGTTCTCACATGCATAATTTCTAACATGAATGATGTAACCAATACTTTGTAACCATATTATTCTGATTTAAAAGAGTGTCCATGGAGTTTCTTGCCCGTTCTTCTCCATAGGTACCTACGCTTTGGAATGGGCAACTAGCTTCATTTTTCTGACTGACCGACCCCTTGACAATTCAAAAGTACCTGTAATTGGTTTAATTGAAATAAATACTTTGAGTTTGAGTTTGAGTTTGAATTGCGTTGGCTTAGAAGTTTGATTTTTTCACAGCTCCAAGGGTCAGTAGACTTGAGTATTTGACGTAAATTACAGCTTGATACCTCCGCGCGTTCCTGAGAAAAAGGGTCTTGACAGACAGTTTCCTTTCGAGGTACGGAACCCTAAAAAGACCAGTGCGAGGCCAAATAGGCTCCTATCTCAGCATGATGCTAAGATATTTAGAAAATAAATACCTCAGCGATGGTATTCTGGGGGCTTACCACCAGCTCTTATACCAGGGCAGAAGTTGAACTGCACTCCTTTTTTGTACTTAGTCATAGAACAAAAAAGCAGGGCAGGTCAACTTCTGCATAATAGTTATGCATAGTAGTTTCATAGCATAATAGTTTATATTCTAATAGCTATACCAAGAAAAAGTACACATTTAAACTCGAAGGTATACATACAGCAGTGGTTCTCAAACTTTTTTGGTGACGGAACCCTTTTGGGAAGCAAAATACTTGATGGAACCCTACAATAAAACAATAGTTTTTAAAAGTGTATTCTTTATTAATAAGCATAATAAAATTACAATGTAACAGTTACTAATTATTACTTACTTTACCACATGGCAAGTACAATAATAGAAGATATTAAAAAAGAAAAAAATCTAACTAATGGGAGGTATGAAACTGTTTTTTATTTTTCATCAATTGGTTGATATCAGGTTTGATAGAAGACAGTTGAAGTCTCATATCAGGTTCGGCGTCCAGTCTATTGCGATATTTTGTTTTCGTGGCTGCATAGGTTGAGAATCCTGTTTCGCACAAATATGTTGTTGGGAACGGGAGAAGAATATTCAGAGCCATTTTGCCAAGCATTGGATATTCATCACGGATTCTGCACCAAAAATCGTTGAGAGGCGTCGTTTTGAACAGTGACTCCATACTTGTGTCTGATGACATTTCTAAAAGAGATTCATATATCTCGTTTGACATACTTTCGGGCTTTTCCAAGTTAGGTAAAAAAGGATTATGAATCCATGAATTCAGTTTCATTTTTGTATTCTGTTCTTCGGGAAAATACTTTTCAAAAGATGCGCGCATCGATCTGAGATATTGGACCAATTCTCCAAACACATCATTTTGAAACATTTCTGAGTCGTTATCGCTAACAAACTCACTGAGTGACGTAAAGCTTTCTATTTCTTTCTTACCAACGCAAATAATCCAAAAATCTAATTTTCTTTTGAAGGCAGTTATTTTGTTATAGGCCTGAAACACTGTTGTCTGTTTACCTTGCAATGATAAATTCAATTCGTTCAGTTTTTGAAAGATATCCGCCATAAAAGACAATCGGAACAACCAAGTTTTATCATACAAACGGTCCTTCAAATTAAAAGAAGTATCTGCTGAAAGAAACATTTGTAACTCGGCTCTAAGTTCAAATAGCCTTGTTAAAGTTTTACCTCGAGACAGCCATCGCACTTCTGTATGGAGCAGCAGTGTTTTATGTTTGCTGCCATAATCTTCACACAATAATGAGAACAATCGGGATTGTAGTGGTCGTGATTTGATAAAATTAATTATTTTTACCGCTTCATCCATAACTAATTTTAGATTTGACGGCATTTGCTTCATCGCAAGTGCTTGTCTATGCAGAATACAATGGCTGGAACTACAATTAGGCGCTTTATTTTTTATTCGTGACACTGCTCCTGCTGTTTTACCTGTCATCGCCTTGGCCCCATCTGTACAAATGTCAATGCAATTGTTCCAACTGATATTATTTTCTTCAAAAAATATATTTATTTTATTAAAAATTTCTTCCCCGGTAGTGTTTGTGAGCAGCGGTGAACACATAAGCATGTCTTCTTTAAAAGAACTTTCATATGGATATCTCACGATAACCAGCAAGATAGCCAAACCAGCGACATCAGTTGACTCGTCCATTTGCAAGGCGAATCGTGTTTTTTGTAGACGTGTAACTAGTTCTTGTTTGACGTAGCTTGCCAGATCATGGATTCGCCGTGAAACAGTATCGTTTGATAGCGGCACAGTAGAAAGATGCTTTGCAGATTTTTCATCGAGCATACATTTTGTTATGTCTAATACACATGGCTTTATTAAATTCTCAGCGATAGTGTGCGCTTCACCTGCTTGTGCAATGCGATAGCTAACTAAATATGATGCCTCCGTGGCCTTTTCGTTGATAGTTTGTGTTACATGCATCATATTTTTTTGACTTTCCAATAACTGATCTTTTTTACGAACAAAAAATTCTTTATTCTTGTCTTTAGACTCGGGGTGCACAGTTTCTAAATGTCGGCGCAATTTGGCAGGTGCCATGGAACTATTAGGAAGCAGTTTACTACATAGCATGCAGAGAGGTGAGCCGTTGGAATCAACAAATCCGAAACTGATATATGATTCATCATACTTCCTTTTTTTCGTCTTTGAAACCGTCGAGCTTGACGTCGCGGCATCATCGTCTGGATCGGTGATTGCTATATTCTCCGTGCGTACTGCTTTTGAACATTCAGCGTCATTAGAAGATGTTGTTGCAACACGTTTAACACCTTTAAGCCAACGTTCCATTCTTCTTTATTTATAATGTTACACGTCAGGATAGTGGGGTCTAAATAATGCACAATCGTTACTGCGTATAAGAGACTAAGTTTAGTACAATGAAGAAATGTATAAAACTGAGACAACGAATACAGCAGGCAGTAGAACAATGAACACTAGTTTCTCGCTAGCAAGCTTATAAGTAGGTAGGCAGGAACTTATCGCTCCGAACGCTAATTGTCAACTGACTGACGAGGCGCGACACGCGATCGCCGCTTTTATACTTAGTCCTAGACTCGATCTCGAATATTCTCGAAAATACTCGAGTCGGCGCCTTTGATAAACAAAAAGCAAAAATAAAAAGAGAAATATAAAAATTACGTTGTAAACAATCTCGACTTTATTTTTTTAAGTTAGAGTCGAAAGTCGCTTGTTGACAACTATAGCGTCTAATACAGAGGCGGCTTTTATCAAAGGGACTGCGCGCTCACAAGTATACCTACAAGTATACATGTTGATACCAAAGTTATGAGATATTGTACCAGTTATTGTAACACATGTTTATACAAATACAAATAAATAAATAAATATACATACGCGCGGCCGCGGTGTCAAAACGTTCGACCAGAGAGAGGTGTTTTGATTTTTTTTCTAAATTCTTGAGGAACCCCTACAGAGGTATCGCGGAACCCTAGGGTTCCGCGGAACACACTTAGAGTATAGCTGACATACAGCATTATTTTCTGACCAAGCCATGTGTTCTGCTGTAAAATATTGACACAACTAGGGCATGACTACGACCCCCATGAGCAATGGGACAGCGGTCAGTTTCTATGGGTTATAAATTTAAGTAGATCGTGCGTCTAACCCAGTCGGGTGCGGCAATGCGGTCAAGGCCAGAAGGCAGAATATTTCAAACGGAAATGTTCCAGGAATTAAGCACTAAATCTGGATAGGTAAGGGATTGTCTGTAAGATTAATTTGGTTATTTCATAATTTAAATACAAAATTCAGAGAAAGAGAGCAGAGCCCCCCCCCTCGGCTCTCTTTCTTCACATCCACCAACCCGCACTGGGAAGACGTGTGACATCTACCAATCCGCACTGGGTCGCTGGTGGATTATAGCTCACTCCCTTTCGAAGAGAGGAGGCCTGTGTCGCAGCAGTGGTAACATTATAGGCTGATTATGAAATACAAAATTCATTAATTTATTCAAATTAGACTGAGAATCTGCACCTGAACTAAAAGATTTTTTAACGGCCTTAAATTGAGGCAAATTAGTTTCAGAATTTTGAGAGTGCCTTGATTTGAATACTACCTACTTAGTTTATTCCACTGGCGAACATAGAGGAAACGGAAATTGAGGCCACAGATGGTAGAATTATTTCAATTTACCGCATAATAGGCAGCGTTCTCAAAATTGAAACTGTGATCAATACCTATCTAATAAATCTCGAAACGGTTGGTTGACATTTGCCGTGACCCAAGGGCTGACTTTTACCTTGGCCAGAGGCTAAGCATTGCGATTCAACGTGGTAATGCCACCAGTCTCTTGTGTTATCTTGCTGCGCCCTAATAGGGTCATGTACTCACTAGTTTAAGCCTAGCGTGTAACTATGCCATGGTTGTGTACATTGTGCGTTAAACAAATAAATAAATACATAACCAGTTGACACCGATGCGGATGAATTTTTCGAAGCTATATTTTAATTTGTGAATACTTTTAGCTAAGTTAGGATATAATTTTGTTATTTTTTTTAAATGAATTATGTATTTATTTTAATTCTGAGCAAAATAAATGAATTCCTATACATATCAGATATTATATTACCTCATTTAACTGCGGGGTAGTTGCGTAACACACCATCAGTAGCAATGGCTTTAATGTTGACAGTTCAACGACATTCACTGCATTAATTATTACGCTGCTGCATTATTTACGTTGTTGAGCAGACAGATTGTTCGATCAAAGCAAAGGATTATTAATATCCTTTAAAACGAATCCAGATAAAGATTGATAGTGTGTTACGCAATTATGGAGCTGATCTAGGCGAGATACCTAATTGTTTATCCAATACTATCAGAATGTTTATTACTGATTCGTAGTTACCAAAAGAACAACAAATGATGGCATTGTATCAGTCATGTAGCAGTCGTCATCACGTTGGTATACTATATAGTAAAGAACTGTTGAAATATTTAAATAGTAAACAATGCAATATTGTTTACTCCGTCGAATTAAGCGTGCGGTATGCAGTATAGTTGGGTACTAGTTGGGTAATAGCGTAACTTGTTTACGACCGTTTTATTCCGTTGCAGTGCATCGTTTCGATTTATTTACTGAATGTGTCAGTATCCACGTGCAGACGAAACGTGCTGGCTTTTACAATGCCTTGCAGATACTATTTGTAGAATAACAGCTAGTCCGTTACACATAAACTATTTTTGGTTGGATGGTGGTCATTTTATTGCAAGTTTACATAGTCGAGGGCATACAAGGCATGGCTAGTTAGTCCTGCTACCGACTAGCTATACATGGTGCTAGGTTTAACGACGGAAACCATAAAAGTTGATCATTTTCATGAGTACAATCCCAGCAGCAACTCTTACTTTAACACTAGCTCACCCCGTGGTTTCTCCCGCATAAGTCTCGATCATATGAGAATATAGGGATAAAAAGTACCCTATGTTCTAATCCAGGTCATGGTATACCCATGTACCAATTTTCCATCTAAATCCGTTCAACCGTTTTAGTGTGAGTGTAACAAACAAACATACAAAATATCAAATCTCTTTATAATGTTAAGTTTAGATGGCAGAGTTAGTCCTATAGTAAAAGCTATTTATTTCCACTTCCTTAAAGTATGTCCATCGTTTAATCCTTGTTACACCCTGTCAGCATATCCACAAAATGAGCTATTGTCGGACAATTCTTGAATCGTGCTGAAACAAGAATGTAAAATAAAAGTATAAGTACTGATGCAGGATGCATGTCGAATGTTTAAATATGTGCATTGCAGATTGGTTATTTGAGATTCATGGTCAGCCAATTGGATCTGACCTATTTGCTGAACTTTCTTGGTAACCTTTGAAAAACTTTGAAAATCAATTTGCAGGGTACACAAATAGTTCGATTTTGCATCGCAGATTCACTGTAGGTTGGAAGAATTCTTGTATGAGTTATTAATCAATTAAGTATAAAGGGTCCATTATACTTAGGGCGAATTTCACCAATGGAACGCGATGGGGCACATCTAATCATTGCTGTCGAATATTGACACTGACAGCTCTTGAACGCGGTTTTGATGTTCTGATCGCGTTCAGCGGGGTAATTTCGTAACACACCCACAGCACCAATGTCTTTCATTTTGACAGTTCAGCAACATTCATTGCGTTATTTACGTTGTTGAACAGACAATTTTTTCGAACATATGAAGCAATATCCTTTAAAATTATTCAGATTGTGATTGATAGAGCTAATGTGTAACGCTATTAGGGTGCAGTTTCTTTGCTGAAATTGGCCTTAAGTCGCAGTTATTTTTACTAAGATAAACTCTGTCTACATATGTATGGAAATATGTTAAAAATATACGTGATAAACATAATTGTTCATGTATACGTTTATCATGCTCGTTACCTCGTTATGAGGCAAATGTAATTAAAACGAAACATGAATAAACATCTTAATTACGTACCTATATCAGTACGTTACTTTGTACAATGATATTGTGTGTGATACATAAGTATATGCAGCAAAGCCGTCATGTTATTTTGCATTTCAAGAAAACCGTAGCAAATAATAACAAATACATGGTGACATGTGACATGTACCAGGCCGCACTGGGCCCGCGTGGTAGATTACGGCCCGCTTGAAGTGAGGAGGCCTATAATGTTATGCACATGGTGGCAAGGACACACATGGTTCTGAACCTCCAAGCGCCGAAATTGGTCGTCGATTGTCAACAATAAAATAGCTGTTCCATAAAATTTGACCGTGTATGTATTGCACTTTTCTATGACACAGCGGTTTTTTTAAGCTATTGCATAGCTTCTATCGCGGGCCTTGAGCGTGGGGACCGAATCCAGAAATTCCGTAACGAAAAAAACCTAACACCCAAAAAGAAAGACGGTCCAAAAACAAATGACGGTTAATAATTATAATTTATTGCATAAGTTGATAAAAAATGCTATGCAATAGCTTTACCGCGGCAGTCTCCGAGTGCCACACGTCTTTTTTTTTTTGATAATCAACTTAAAATTTCTACTCTTAAATATATTCTCAAATAAAAAACTCTTTAATAAATTCTAAAATTTAGACCGTCTAGGTCTAGAATCATGAGCTGAATTCGTAGTTTCAGTTTGCGTATTGATGTCTCTCTGCCAACATGTATATTCTTCTACATAATAAAACTTCTAGTTCACTTACTGACAGACAACGCACAGCTAAACCCCTAGAAATAGGGGTTTCATAGAAGCATGAAAGTTTGCAAAAGATTTCCTTAACATCGATAATGAGCAATAAATATGGATTATTGAAAATTTATACACACACCTTGGGGGACGAAAGTTTCCATGGAAGTTCCTATTTTATCAGACGAGAAATTCCATTGAGCGCATGGGCTTGTTTTATGTACCATAGCACAGTTAAGTGCTGCCTATATTTATTCAATACAACAATGTACTTTTGCTTGTAGACATGGGATCAATGCCAAACGTACCGTTCATGTTAGTAAAGCTAATTCTACGACAGTTGTGTAAGTCCTGTGGAGTCAATATCCTTGGAGTTGGCACAAGGACGTCGCGGCGCCGTCGGCGGGCCGGCGCCGCGACGCCCACAGCTTATTGCCATATTACATTATGATTCTCTGAGACCATCAAAATACTCATTACTCATATAAATGAAAATTATTTTCGCTGTTTAGTAACAAGGACATTTAACACATTCATTTTCTTCACGTAAATTCAGTGTTTCAACGGCATACTGAAAAGATTTTTTTGTTATAATCATTCGTAAATTTCGTAGCGTTATGAATGAGGCGTAGTCTCCGTAGCGGAGTCATCGTAGCTTAGTTTTCGTAGCGTAATGTCTGTGGCGTAGTGTTCAGCGTAACGTAATTTTCGAAGCGTAGTAACTTCACTTCTGGGACCCTTTAGTACTGTTGAGACGTCCATAGTTATTTTGAGTTCATTTTGTATTGTTAACGTGCCAGTCTATATGAGTTTGAAACTTTGTAAGAATATGTGTGGCTCCAAAAATAATACTAATGTTTGTAGTACTTGCGTAAGTACTACCTAAGTTAGTAATTTGTTACAAAGTAATACAATAATTGACGAAACTGCTTGTTTATGTAAATTATAAATGAAAATGGTGTAGCTTGTGTTGGTGCTACTTGGAAATATTCACACGTACCTAGTTCGTACAGCATCGATAGTATGAGATTGTTTGGTCAATAAAAGACTCAATTTCAATCAAATTTAATGACTATATCGTTAACCCAATAGGTACGTTTACAGCTTTAAATTGTTTCTACTTCTTTTTAGAGCTGTATGACTCGTAGGCTTCTGGAAGTTTGCAGGGTTTGGCATACTTATTAATAGACACCTGTAGTGTTATCCCACTGCAGAGCAAAGGCCTCCTCTTTCCACTTTTCTCGCCCTGCTGCGATTGTGGGCTAACCCTTTAAGAAGGAGTCCAGCTCATCCCACCACCTTTTTCTGGGCCACGTAGTCGTTTCCTGCCATTTGGGATTATGTTTTTTTATTATATATTATTTGGTTAGACACACTAACAGCTAATTATCTGATGCGTGGTATCAAATAGCTTGGAAATATTTAGTCTGTCCGGTCCATTCTCGAAACAGCTCAGTGTTAGAATACTCACAAAAATTTTCGGATGTAAAATGGCCGAAATAATTTTCCATAAAACCAGTTTTATTTATAATATATTTTATTCTCCGATCGAACTATGGAAAACAAGAATACTTTAGCCATTTCAATCATGTGTAAAATACAACAGTTATCGGCGTGGCGGGCGTTACGAATTGTGAGATTAAAAAGTAGGTAATGAGATTATGAACAGTTACTGAAGTAAAACCGATCGTGTGACGGTTATAGTGTCGTAGTGTACTGACAGTGGTTGTGATATCCTGTGCGTCAATGTTGGCGAGGTGATATTGTTGCCAGCATGACGTCGTTGAAGCATGGGGTCAATCTGAGCCGGCGGGCGTGCAGGCGACCCATCCTGTGGGCCGCGATAGCCGCCCTGCTGTCCTGCGCACACTGCAATCCTGTTGAAGTAAGTTGACTTTCATTATTTCCTTACTTGTAATACACATTACGTACTTTACATATTTTTAAGTAAGTTTGTTATTACAAAAACACTTTTACACGTCAATAATATTTAAAAAACTATATGTTGTTTCCTATCCGATTACTCTGAGAAGAAACATCGAAACAAACTCAGAGGTCCCTTTGAAGTCCAGATATAATCTTGGTCAAATCATTTGAGGACCATCTAGGGTAGTGTCTGACATGATAAGTATTACCGACTTACTTCTCTTATTATTATTCGTTATTGATTGAAATCCCGAATCACTATTAGTAACGGCTCAGGTTCACTACCAATCTATACTAATAATAAAGCTGAAGATTTTGTTTGTTTGTTGGAACTCGCTAATCTTCGGAACTCCCAGTCGGATATGAAAAATTCATTTTGTATTTGATAGCACAATTCTTGAGGAAAGCTATCGTCTATTCACATCACACCTATGACAGTTAGGAGTCGAGCAAGAAATTTCACACGGACGAAGTCGCATAATTCTAGAGCTACATACATACATACTCAGCCTATAATGTTCCCACTGCTGGGACACAGGCCTCCTCTCTGTGAGAGGGAGTGGGCCGTAATCCACCACGCGGGACCAGTGCGGTTGGTAGATGTCACATGTCTTCGAATTTATGGTTCTAGGACATGCCGGTTTGTTCACGATGTTTTCTTTCACCGTTTTGACAGCAGTGGTGGTGATTCTAGAGCTAGTTCTTATAAAATATATCCAGAGAGTTTCTTCCTTTTTTGGATGGATTGGATAAGTAGCCTAACTTAGTCCTAAATCCTACTAATATTATAAACGTGAACGTTTGTATGGATGAATGGATGTTTGTTACTCTTTCACGCCAAAACTACTGAACGGATTTGCATGAAACTTGGCACAAAGATAGTTTATAAACAGGATTAACACATAGGCTACTTTTTATCTCGATATTCCCACGGGATCGAATCTTATGCGGGTGAAACCGCGGACAGCTAGTATTTTATAATTAAGAGGAAGGTGAGCTCTTTGGACAGGTCAAGTAGGTAACCAATGTTGGGTCAGAATACATTAAAATAAGACAAGATAAATAAGCGTCACAATTACGAGGTCCCCGGGTCTGGAACCCGTTTCAAAGTTAAATTGTTGAAATGACAGGGTTCTAAGGCAGAGTTATTTTTAAATAAACGGAGATTGTTGAGACCAGACAAATTGTGGGATGAATAAACGAAGCAAGCAATAGATAATAATAGTTTTTAAATACCTTCATCCGAACCAGTGCAACTTCGAAAAGTTTGATGAACGATCAAAGCTAAAGGGAATCTGGTATAAAACCATCCAGTCTGAACCGCTTCGTTACCCATGGTTTGAAGGAAGAGAGATAGATAGGAAATATGTAGTAGCTCTGTTGAGGATGCGTTCCAGTCACATCCCATCGAATAAGTTTAAATATTTAATGGGTAAAAGTATCCATTAAACTGCGAAGTTTGTGGGGTGATTGAGGATATTTACCATGTGCTGATGGAATGCGAGCGGAACATGCACGATAGACAATATGTGCTTGGTGTGGGATTTGAAGTCGGGCATGTAACAGCATCCTAGCGTCCCCTTTGTCGGAGGAGCCTAGGATGTTGTGTCGACTGTTGTTGGTTATCTACCAAAACGAATAGGGACTACATTATTAAGTAGGTCCCATCTCCGTGTTCCTATGTAATAATAGGGACAACATTATTAAGTAGGTCCTATCTCCGTGGTCCCATGTAATAATAGGGACAACATTATTAAGTAGGTCCCATCTCCGTGGTCCTATGTAATAATAGGGACAACATTATTAAGTAGGTCCCATCTCCGTGGTCCTATGTAATAATAGGGACAACATTATTAAGTAGGTCCTATCTCCGTGGTCCCATGTAATAATAGGGACAACATTATTAAGTAGGTCCTATCTCCGTGGTCCCATGTAATAATAGGGACAACATTATTAAGTAGGTCCTATCTCCGTGGTCCCATGTAATAATAGGGACAACATTATTAAGTAGGTCCTATCTCCGTGCTCCCATGTAATAATAGGGACAACATTATTAAGTAGGTCCTATCTCCGTGGTCCCATGTAATAATAGGGACAACATTATTAAGTAGGTCCTATCTCCGTGGTCCCATGTAATAATAGGGACAACATTATTAAGTAGGTCCTATCTCCGTGGTCCCATGTAATAATAGGTACAACATTATTAAGTAGGTCCTATCTCCGTGGTCCCATGTAATAATAGGGACAACATTATTAAGTAGGTCCTATCTCCGTGGTCCCATGTAATAATAGGGACAACATTATTAAGTAGGTCCTATCTCCGTGGTCCCATGTAATAATAGGGACAACATTATTAAGTAGGTCCTATCTCCGTGGTCCTATGTAATAATAGGGACAACATTATTAAGTACGTCCTATCTCCGTGGTCCTGTGTAATAATAGCTGGTCATTATCCATTGTTTAGTATTAAGTTGTTGAATGTTTTCTGTTACGGGGGTGACATTATTACTTAGTGATAAAACCCTTTCAAATAAATAAAGATAAAAAAAAACCTGCAGCTTCTTTTGATGGAATGTGACCGAAACGAGAGATAAAGAAGGTCACGTAATCAGCCCATTGTGGGTTGGTAGATTTCACATGCCGGTTTCGTCACGATGTTTTCCTTCACCGTTTTGAGAGCAGTGGTGATGAAGTAACTTACACAAGGTAAAGCGCCTTCCTGGGTTTGAATACGACCTACAACCCCGGCTGTTTACCAGTGGGCCACCACTGCGCTCTAAGTATAGAAGGTCAATTTTTGAAAATGCCCCTTTAAATATAGGATTTTTTGCAGTATAGTAGCATTTCCTTTGTGAGATAAATCTAGATGTTTATATACCTAAGTTAACTAGCTTCTGCACGCAACTTCGGTCCCGACTCTCCTCGTGGTCTGCTCACGCTTCGTTTTCGCTTAGCGTTCTTTCCGACTTTTTGCTTGACTCTTAAAGGTCCTGGCGTGATGGTTATTATAATAGCCTTCCTTAAGAATTGAGGTATCAACTGCAAAAACATTTTTTTCAAATCCGACTGGTAGTTTCAGAGATTAACGCGCTCAAACAAACAAACTGTTCAGTTTTATTATTATTAGTATAAATATACAGGGTGGCAGGGACATCGACGCGCAAACTGTAACCATGGATTCAGCACATGAGTTTAGACCCCATAGCATACCCCACCCGAATTGCACACACTATCAATCTCAATCCGAATCATTTTGAAGGATATTGCTAATCCATTGCTTCATATGTTCGAAAAATGTGTCTGCTCAGCAACGTAAATAACGCAATGAATGTTGTTGAACTGTCAAAATGACACCAATTGCTACTGATAGTGTGTTACGCAATTAGCCCGCAGTTGATTATCTAAAAGCTCTGTAATATCATTTTATCTTCGTTTCCAATCATATTATGAAATTAATTGAAGTAATGGCACAGGATGCGATGTCTAAATCAATCTACGAAGACGTCACCTATTCCCAGCTGACATTAACCGTCAGGGTGCTGGAATGTCTGTAGAAAGGTCAGATCATACTCTTAGCGAATGGCAATTACTGTAATGTAAAAGGTTGTTCAATCACAATGTAACTGAATTAGTATTAAATTTTGTTTACGTAGAACTAATCTTCTATAAGTATACATAAAAATGAATCCCTATTTTCCTTGGTCACGCCATAACTTGAGAACGACTTTACCGATGTCATCCATTTTTTTTTTAAGTTTTCTAATACTTTGTAGAAGGTTCTTACGGAAAAAAAAGATAAGAAAATTGCTTTACGCGGGCGAAGACGCGGGCATAAGCTAGTTTGCAATAAAAATAGACAGGGTCAAATTAAATTAGCTTGCGAAACTCCGCAGACGTGATGGGTATATTAATATCTAAGCATGATAAAACAAAAATAAATTAATTTGATTTTGTTTGTGGGGTTGAAATATCAGTTTTAAAATCTGTTTTTCGTGTGTAAACTTCACAGCCGTGATGGGTATTGATACCTTAATACGTACTTACAATAAAACCAAGGAAAACCGATTTTCTCAGCTCATACTTCAAGTAATCACACTGCCAGCGGTCGATGACCCCAAGAAAAACGCATCAAATATTTTTTATTCTATTTTATCGTGTTTAGACGGGATCAGACGTGATGGGTATAGCCATCACGGCTGCAGAGTTTCGCTAGATAATTTAATTAATCCTGTATGTATATTATTCCGCACGGAACAAATATTTGTATGACCTACATGTATTTGTTCCGAGTCTGGGTGTTTTTCTATCTATAATATGTATGTATTTACAAAAAAAAAAAAATGTATAGGTATAAGTACTTTATCAGCCATCTTGTTACCATAACACAAGCATTAGGTTGCTTAGCTTGGGACAAAATGGTGCTGTGTGAAATGTCCAGGGATTTTTTTTTAGTTGTTTGTCGCCGAGATGCGACTGCGACTAGATTTTGAACGTTTTCAATGTCGAGAATTGTCCTTCAGGTTAAGCTACGCCTTTGCCTCGGAAATCACGTTATGCTATTGGTCCCGCACCCTAATTGCGTAACACACGATCAATCGGAATCGGTTTCATTTTGACAGTTCAACAACATTCATTGCGTTATTTACGATATTGAGCAGACACATCACACATTTTTTGAACATATGAAGCAGTGGATTAGCAATATCCTTCAAAATGATTCAGCACCCCAATTGCGTAACACACAATCAATCGGAATCTGAATCATTTTAAAGCAAATTACTAATCCATTGCTTCATAAGTTCGAAAAATTTGTCTGCTCAACACGTAATTATCGCAATGAATGTTGTTGAACTGTCAAAATGAAACCGATTCCAATTAATCGTGTGTTACGCAATTAGGGTGCTGATTGAGATTGATTGTGTGTTACGCAATTAGGGTGCTGGCCGTCATTCGTGGATCTTTGACAGTAGTTACAGGTAATCAGACTTTCGGGATTCTGATTACCAAAAAAAGGTAATCAGAATCCCGAAAGTCTGACAACCAGTCCTACCATTAAGTATCGTATTACCCAGTAAAAGTGGTTGTACAGTTCATATAGGCATTCTATCCATGTAAAATGCTGGCATTCAGCTGCATACGGTAAGACTGCGGAAGCCGACCAAAGAAATTGTTGGGAAAAGGCTAGACAAATAAATATATTTTCGGCTGTAATTGTGGCCAAATAAAGTTTTGCGAAGTTATAAATGCAAATGCACTGCGGTTGAAACTGTCACTAACTTGATAATTAATTTAACGTACTCTGGGAATATTTTACCTTCTGCTGCATTCAAGTTGAAATTTGTGTCTGCAGTAGACAGTACCTAGATATTTTAATGTGATTTATTCGTGCTTATTTTTATTAATAAAAATATGTTTAACATATAAAACACAAAGGAAGTTTTTATTTAACTAGATAAATAAATGTATTTTCTTTGTTTTCTTTCTTAGTAAAACTGAAACTTAAAAAGGTACAAAAATTAAGTTATTTAAATAGAGCCAACATTGAAATAATCAGTTTAATTGAAAAAAATGTCTATAAATAGCTACCAACTAGCTGTATTTTACGACACTAAAATCAAAATGTTGGTCGCCCGAACAGGGACTTGAACCCTGGACCCTTGGATTAAAAGTCCAATGCTCTACCGACTGAGCTATCCGGGCCGTGCGAAATTCATCGAAACAGCCATTCATATAAAGTGGAGCCTGGAACAGACATGCGTGCTAAATTGAAAAAAAAAATGGGCCGACGGAGCAGTCGTATATTTGACTTGCTTATTTTATCGTGCCCCAGGCTGCTTTCCCATTCATTTTGATTCTTTTTTTCACATTCATGTGGAGATAAAGAACAATGTAATATTGGATATAATGTTTTATGTAGAAGTCGTGTAGTCGGTTTAGAAGTCGGTTTATTACCAAAATGTCGGTCAATGTATTCAGCTGTTTCGTTCAATATCGTACAGCCCGGATAGCTCAGTCGGTAGAGCATTGGACTTTTAATCCAAGGGTCCAGGGTTCAAGTCCCTGTTCGGGCGGCATTTATTTTGGAATAATATGTGTATTTAAATATTCAAACGAATAATAAGGAGAATAGGGAACATTGGTAAACTGCTCATGAGCTGTAACAGGAATGTAAAGTGGTTCACCACTTCATATTTTATTTTATGAATTTTATTTATTTAATCCATTGAATGAAAATAAATAAGTTCAGACATAAAATATAGCTCCTGACTCACTTATTTGAGAAATAGCTAGTTTCCGAAGGTCAATTTACCGATGTAGCTTCTGACTATATTTTATATCTTTGGAGAAACATTGTATGACATAGTTACACAAGTAGCTAAGTAATAATAATATAATTAGAAAACCATGGATCCATTGAATAAATTGTCAGTAAGAGAACGCAGCCATACTACGGAATCACAAATATTGTAATATTAAATTGGTTTAATTCATTACTTTTTTTATTTCGTAATCACTTTATCTGTTTTAGATTAACTAATTTCTTTTCATAGAAGTTTTAAATGTTGTCTGCTCCGTGAGGGATTACCAAACTTGTCAAAGTTTTGTTGGCGTTGACCGAGCTGCTTTTACTGAAAATGAAACATTTTGTAGCGGTATCTACAACGCCACATGCGAACAACGCGTCATACTGACGTCACGCAAATCCTGCATCTCGCAAGCAGAGTTTACCGCGCGATTAGCATACATACAAACTTCCCGACATCAGTCGTTGGGCAATTGGCTGCCAGACACAACACCCGTCTGGTTGGAGGACCCCCCCTTTTCTATGGGGGATAACCTGTACACCCTGTTCCTCAAACCTCTATAATTTGAATTTTACATATGTAACTTCACAAGGTGGAACCACGATCTTGTGAAGGCCGCAGGAACTTGATGGATGCGAGAAGCACAAAACCGGTCAAAGTGGAGGTGCTTGAGGGAAGGCCTATGTCTGAAATGTTGGTGATGATGATACATATTTAACAGAAACAATAATTTGAGCATTACCCGTCATAAAATAATCTCCAGAAATTTAAACGAATATCAAAACAAGTCTTGTATTTTACTTCTAGTTCTCCCGCTTTACATTAAAATATACATTTTATTTACCTGAACAATCTATGATTGGTAAAGAAACAATGTGAACTTCAAATTGGTTTCAGTTCATATAAAATTTCGTATTTTATTGTTTTATTGTAATCTGTTAAGTTAATAGGTAGGTTACAAAACACCAAGCTGATAAAACTGTATTTTCCGAAAGAAACATCCCGTAGGTATCTACTACATTTTGACATACTACAGAATCAAATTAAATTGGTTAGTGAAACTTCAGAGAGCAATGAAATCTGTGAAGCTTCCATATAAAACTGATATTTCAAGTGACTAAGCCAACTGCGGTCGATGACCCCACAACAAAGTCGTAAATTTATTTATTGTTTGTTTATCTTATTTAGATAATCGATATCTAAACATGATAAACAAAAAATAAATAAATTTACTCGTCACGTCTGCGGAGTTCGCTAGCTAATTTTATTGTAAGTTTTAACAAGAACTTATCCTCAAAGGATACAATACATTTGATTTTTTTTTAAAGTTAAATCTTATAATAATTATTATCTACACTAAAGTAATTAATTAACACAAGTAACAAAGAAAAATATTCATAAATTAATATTAAAATGATCACCTGTTTCATTGTACATACAAAGGATCGAGCTATTTCACAACTCAACAAATAATTGCCTAAAGACGGCAACAAAGGTGATTCACCATGATTCATTGGTTTTTGTACGAGTCGTGCTCTGCGCCAACTTTTTATATGCCCAGTTATTTCGGTAACGTTAGTACTGCCCGGATAGCTCAGTCGGTAGAGCATTGGACTTTTAATCCAAGGGTCCAGGGTTCAAGTCCCTGTTCGGGCGACCAACATTTTGAATTATCAAATTATTTCACGAAGCAGTTTTGTATGTTTGTATAATTATATGGTAATAAAATGATTATGCGTCAAACAAGTTTTCGAGAAATCGAACGTCTTCAAGGTCGTTTTCGATGTATTAACGTTGTCTTTTTTTTCGTTACTGGATTAAAAAAAGAAATATTAATTTTATTTTATAAAAGGAAGAGTATTATGTACGTAGTAATAAATAACTATGTAATGAATGTGGTTTAGTCGATAGGGAACGCAAGATGTTGTTTAGCAATTTCTGATTGTTTAATGATTTTTATTTTTTAACATATAACATTATAAGTGTAAATTACATGGAACTTATTTTTTATCAATTATATTTTACATAATCATAATGTGCCTATGTTTGACAAATAAAATTCTGATTCTGATTCCATCTTAGTCCACTCTCCTTGATTTTATATACTTATTTTATGGAAAATTTCGTATGTAGAACGCAATGCTTAATAAAATCGAATGTATTGTATCCTTCGTGCCTTCGTGGATCAGTTTTTGTTAAAACTTACAATAGAGAACGATTTATATCCGCAGTAGGTATTCCAAGCCTTACCAATTTGGTCATTTTATTCGTTTTATTGTACAGCCAGACATTTTTTTATTTATGGGCTTTTGTGTATTTTGAGGCGCAACGAATACAGGTCAGAATACAGTCTTAATTTAAAATCTTAGGTTGGTTCGTACTCCAATAAAATTATGATAGTCAATGGGTCCATTTCATCGTCTTCTAGGCCCTAATAAGTAAATAACTGATAGGTATACAGATGCCAGCACATCAACCTACCCGAAACTGTCAAATTTTCCCAATCAACCTTGAACCTTAATACTTTATAGATAAAGTTGAAAATCTATTAAATCAATTTGACAGATGGTAGTAGCTTGATGTGCTGGCGTCTGTATCTACTCTTATAATACACTTATTTACACAAATCAATTCACATTTTACAACGGAAATCTTTATTTATTTTTAATTGGGGAACGAAAGCTAAGTCGAATGTCAAAAGCAAAACCAGTGCTTCAAATTAGGATGCCTAATTAGGCCCGAGTACTTAGGTCTCATTTTGAACGTGCCTCTGAATAATGAAATGAGTCGACGTGGGATAATATGATCGGTCAGGTTGGGTTTATAAATTATGTATTAAGGTTTAGGTAAACTGTTCTGCAGGTAACTGAAGCATTCAGTGTACCCGTTATGTTTCATTGGGTTGAGGTTTTGTGTGTCTTTTTTACGTTTCATTTTATTTGTATATAGAAAACAAGCTGTTGCTCGGAACTTCGTCTACGATACCGGATGAAAAGTAGCCTATGTCCTTCTCCAATTCATGGTCTACCCATGTGCAAAATTTCATCCAAATTCGCGAAGGTGTAACAAACAAACATACAAAAACAAATGTAATCTTGTCTGTATATAATACTAGCTAACCCGCGGACAGACGTCTTGTTTCCTAAAACTTGATGGCAGCGCCACCTACCGGGTCCAATTGTGAATCTAAACCATCCAGGGATTCACTCAAACACACAATTTTTTTTTATCAAAATCTGTCCAGCCTTTTAGCACGAGTTCAGTGTCAAATACTCGTACAGAAGATTATCAGCAGTGCGATTCTGTAACCATCTCACCGTGAAAACTTAGGTGAAGTGAGCTGTCATTCCAACTAATGCTAGGGATTGACACTATTGATAGCTCACTCTAAGCTCACTTCACCTAACTTTTCACGGTGAGATTTTTACAGAATCGATCGGCTGTCAATAGTGTCAATCCCTAGCATTAGTTGGAATGACAGCTCACTCTCAGCTCACTTCACCTAACTTTTCACGGTGAGATTTTTACAGAATTGATCGGCAGGTATCAAAGGTACTACATAAGAATTGTATTACAAATGAGGTAGGTATTACATAAATTTAAATAAACATAAAATTGACAGCTCACTCTAAGCTCACTTCACCTAAATTTTCACGGCGCGATTTATAAAGTAAAGTAGAAAATTAGAACGATGGGTTGCTCAAATCAATCAAATCAAATCATCTTTATTATGGACTATAGGTATACATCATAAATACAGGTCTTAAATAATTAAAATAAGTTCAGCTATGTCCCGCCGTTGAGGCATACAATAATAAAATACAAATCAGATGTTAAAAACACAATTAGTCATATTAGTCTCGATACATTATTCAAATATTCCAAATTATAAATACATACAAATTCAATTCCAAGTCATATTAGTCATAATTCATTATTACAACATAGCAAATTATATTCTTACATAAATATTAAACAACAACAACAACATATGTGGGAGAAAATGATACTTATTTTTCCTTTCTTGTCATTGGAATACAATATTTTTGTCACACAAGTAATCTTTGACATCATAATAACATTTGTCTATTAATAATGAATGTAGTTTCTTTTTAAACTGGAGGATTGGTAAGTGCTCCGTTGCTCCATTGGTTGAGTATTTTACAAATAGGTTGGTTACCAAATTAGTAAGCCCAATTAGGACCCAGCTGAATAATGAAATGAGCCGACGCGAGCTAGTAGAATCGGTCAGGTTGGGTTTATAAATTATGTATTAGGGTAACTCTTCAGCTAAACTGTAGGTAACTGTAGGAGGTATTCAGTGTGCTGGTTATGTTTCACTGGGTTGTTTACATTCTTGTTTACTCTTTAAACCTATTTACTGAATATTTTTGGGTGTACTTTTTACCTTCGAGTAGATTCGTTAATGGGTGGAGAGATTGTTTTATTGTGTAGACGGCGACATATCAAGCCATATATTTCCAGTTTTAGCTGACCTCGCATTGTATAGACTTTTCGTACAATAATTAAATGAAATAAAGCTTTATTACTGACTAAGGGCCATATATTTTGTTAGTATTAACAATAGTCCTTGTTAACTGGGTTAGTATTGTTAGTTTTCAAAAATTAAATGAGAAGTCAGCTCATACTGGAAATGTAAAGCGTGACATATCGTCGCGTCGTGCGTACAGTAATTTTTATTTGTTTGTGGTAAGTTGTTCTTTAGGTTTATTTATGAGAAAATTGATTGTAGCACCCCAAGCTTGGCCAACGATTTAATTATGGAGTTTTAACTTTAGCCAGCGGGGTAATTGTGTAACAAACTATGACTAACAATGGATTTCATTTTAATAAAGATTATTATATTCAATAAATAGTGCAAAACCTTCACTATTCAACATTTCATAACCACCTTGTTAAGCTAAAAAATGGATTAGTGGGTATCTATTATTACAATTAAGACGTTTATTCAAGGACTGTTACGTCGGTACCTACACCTTAATAATCACACCAATGCGGCAGAATCAGCGGGGTAATTGTGTACCACACTATTAGTAGCAATGAGTTTCATTTTGACAGTTCAACAACATTCATTGCGTTATTTACGTTGTTGAGCAGACACATTGTGGATTAGCAATACCTTTCAAAATGATTCAGATTGAGATTGATAGTGTGTTACACTCAGGGTTTTCGCAACCTGCACCCAATTAAAACAATACTTATACAGACACGTGTTTGCCAATAGGTATCGGCAAACGTATCTCTCTTAATTTTGATACAAGTTTCGCTGGTAGAAGGTTACCAGCAAAAATGTGTAACAAAATTCATTTAATGTAGAGTAAGATTGTGTTCTCAATTTTATTTATAAAACAAGAAATATCCATTCAAACTTGTCAACTCCAGTACCTACTTTCTTTGATGTTATTAAATTCTTTATTTTAAAGCTAAACGTTGTCACACGAAAGCGGTTAGCATTTTCATAAGTAGGGCACTCCGCAATTCGGCGAAGGCCGAGGTCCCACCCAACAGTTTCGAGACAAAGCCGTCTGCGACAAGGTCAAGATGACTGGCTGGTGAGAACCCTCGGCCACTTCGTTTAGCAGCCACTAACACTATACTAAATGTTTGGGATTGCAAGGCCATTATATACGGATATTAGTTAGACTAATGGTCAAATAATTAACTATTAGTTAAAAAAAATAACCATTAGTTACACTAAAAATTTATTAAAAAAACACATTTTGCCAATATTAAACTATTAGTCACTATTTTTAACAATTGGTTGAGTTAACTACGGATCAAAATACCAGCCCTAAGAGCTGATTTTTCAAACGACGGATAATTTTTATTCGTGGAATAAAATTGCCGTCTGACAGATTTTGTATAGAAGAACTGTCAAATATTCAAAATTATTCCTTGGAGAAAATTATCTGGCGTTGGAAAAATCAGCCCTAAAATACAAATATAAACTGTTTCTTGTATCCTGCAAGGTCTAAGATACTAGTAGGTAATACGAACTAGTACACAATAGTACCTAAGTACCTTCTCTACTTGGTACTTATTATAATCTACATCAGTGATTTCTTTATCACAGTAGAAAAAATCTGAAGCACGCAAGTACTTAGGTAGGTTTTTGGCCAAACGGTAGGTAATCATAACAATAGGAAAGTAAAATGAAACGTTCCACGTTTCTATTAAAGGGATCTATCTGTATATAAATAATAAATAAACCCACTAGGTACTTTAGTAAAACGCGGAGGTTCTACGAAATCTCATTTAACCTTAGAAATGATCGCCTAACGGACAGTTATCTATCTAAATACTTATCCTACTAATATTATAAATGCGAAAGTTTTTATGGATGGATGGATGTTTGTTACTCTTTCACGCAAAAACTACTAAACGGATTTGGAAGAAATTTGACATACAGGTGGTTAATAACCAGGATTAACACATAGGCTACTTTTTATCCAGATATTCCTAAGGGATCGAAACTTATACGGGTGAAATCGCGGGGCGCAGCTAATATTATAAAGAAAATAGAATTACTTTTTTGTATGTTTGTTTGTTACTCTTTGACACTAAAACGGCTAAACGGATTTAAATGAAATTTGGCACATGGGTAGATCATGACCTGGATTAGGACAAAGGATACTTTTCATCCCGATATTTTCACAGAATCGTGACTTCTGCGGGTTAAACCGCGGGGTCCGGGGGCGGGGGGTCTGCAATATTTCCTTACTTAGAAATCGAAGGGAAATTGTATAATAGGAGGCGAGTTTTTCGGACCGTAAACGCACGAAAAGGCGCCATTGTTGGAGAACTATTAGGAAGAATGAATTTGATGTCCCGAAAGGAAATATGAATGTGTGAAGATTATATGTATAAGTAAGTAGATCGCCTCTTATATCGTTTGTTCTCGACCGCTGGACATCCAGCAATGACAACATTTATTTTGTAGACACTGTCCGTTCAGTTATTTTACCCCTGAATTTGCATCACTGTCAAAATTACAGTGATCTTTATTGTCGTTGCAAAAAGGTTGCTATTGGTTTCCTGCCATTGCCAAGTCTGGAAAATTCACAATGATCTTTATTACCTATCGTTGCAATAAGTTTGCTATTCTGACGCTGCTGTCAGGCAAAATAACTGTAAATGGACTACTTTGTGTAGTAGCGTAAAACATTTACTAAGGATGATATTCTCTTAGCGTGTATTTTTCCTTTTTTTATATGCCTGTTTGTTTCTATCACATTTGAATTAAATTATATTGTTTTTCTTTAAGTACGCTGTACCAGTACAACGTCCTAATGATTGTTTGCTGCACCGGACGACGTGATTAAGTCGGTGCCGGCGGCGGGCGGTCGCTTAAAAACCAGCGCTGGGGCTCTGTCTTGCATCGGGTCGCAGCATAATGCTGAGCGATAGCCGTTTTACGTGGATGTTACGAATGTTTCCCCTAACACTTTCTTTTTTTTGTGTTTTATGTTCATTTGTGCGTCATTTTTACCGCAAATAAACGTATTTTCTTTCTTTCTTTTCATGGAACTGAAAATGTGTAGTTGTCAGAAAGTTACATAACTTACCTACAACAAACTGCTGAGAGTCCAGTACCTAAGTCTAATTTTCCAAGAACTGCTCAGCTGCAGTTCTCAGAAAATAATTAATTTCCAGGAGGTCGGCTCTGAAGTGACACATTCGAATGATCGGATCGGACCGACACATGGCCGAACCGAATTTTTGTAGCTAACAAGAAACAGACCTCTTTTTTCATTGAAATAAATGGGACGGAACGTTGAAGTAAAGAGTTGTCATCAGAAAAACTTCGTTAAGCGTAACGAAGTTATGAAGAATAGAATTATATTTCTGAGGACGACAGCGTAACTCAATTGTTTTACCCCCCCTACAGATCTACCTACCGCCTCCGTACAGTGAAATCCTTGAGATTGCAATAAAGGTTATTTTTCAAAAACTGACGGGAAAAAGGCCATCATTGAAATTCTCCGAAGTACTCATTATCATCAATAATAGGCATTATTAGAAGCATCCTCTAATTTACGAACCGCTATTGGTTAAAATTAAGACTCTTGTATCTTTACCAATAATGAAGGAAATACTTCATAGCTTTGCATAGTAGATCCTCCCCCTCATATGGAAGTAACTATCACAGGTAAAATTAGCTTACGAATCTATTTTGTTTTATGAAATGTTCTTGTAAGTATTATATTATGAACTTCGCATTGACTGAGTTTCCCAAATTGGTTAGATGTGGTACAGAATGTAGACGGATTTTGTTGGTGAATGCTTTGTTTAGTTTAGTTGTGGTGAATATGCCAAGTTTGGAATTAAAAATGGGTACCGTTGGTAAGCAAAACGATTCGCTTTTGTTTATAGGAATCGAGAATTAGAGCTCGTATGTTCAAAATGTATTACATCACGAGGTTTTCTACACAACAATTAAATAAAAAGATGAACAATACATTTTTCTTGACGAGGCTTTCATTGTACGACGCTATTGGACAACACAGTATTGTAGTTGGTAGGTTTCGTTTGACTGTTCTATAAATACTCATACCAGAGGGCGGTGGATTGTGAAACACTGGGATTGACAGGCCTGTTAATAGAAGCCGCTGCTTTCTCCGTTAAATCCATTGGGCTTTAGGCACACGTTTGTTTTTGTTATAGATAAAAGCAAAAGCTATTGATGAAAATAGACAGAAAAGCAAGTTAGTCAACAGAATAGTTATCTACTTAATATTTCGTACAAACACAGCACCCTTACTGCGTAACATGCTTTCAATCACAATCTGTTTAATTTTGAAGGATATTGCTAATCCATTACGCGTTATCTGCTGCTAACAAAGTACCTAAATAACGCAATGAATGATGTTGAACTATCAAAATGAAACCCTTTGCTACTGTTAGTGTGGTACACAATTACCCCGCTGATTCTGCCGCATTGGTGTGATTATTAAGGTGTACCGACGTAACAGTCCTTGAATAAACGTTTTAATTGTAACAATAGATACCTACTAAGCCATTTATTCGCTAAATAAGGTGATTATGAAATGTTGTGCAGTGAAGTTTTGGCACTATTTATAGAATATAAGTAATACTCTTTATTATCTACACCATATGGCTTAAAGGAAGCCTTACAGGATAGCAAAGGTAGTCGTACTATGCAGTTAATATGTCGTAAGCACTGATAATACTACTTAGTTCATAAAACGCATTATCGTGATAACGCGAACTACACTTCGCGCGCTATCTCTTGAACCCCGCTCGACGTCTCGCTGTAATGTTACGGCTACATTGTCTCGATAACGCGAACCACAGTTCGCGCGCTCTCTGTTTACCAGCGAGGCGTCGAGCGGTGTACGAGAGAGAGCGTGCGAAGAACAATGATCTGTGGTGCGAAGTGTACTTCGCGATACTGCAACAATGTAGCCGTAGCATAATGAAATACAAAATGCGTTTACCTTTAAAGACAGTTTCAATGTCTTCTCGATCATTTTTATGTGATCATCTAAATCCAGAACATCACCAACAATATTCCCAACTTACTTATCCTATTCGCACCTCGTTAACCATCATCCCTTCTTTCCAGAGTACCACAAAACAAAGTCCGTCCATAACAGTCGATGGGATCTCCACGTACCCTGGGCTGGGGTTCGGCCCCATGGGCCCCGTGGTCCCTGTGCCCGGCGAGCCCCCAGGCACGCAGCTACGTCAGCATCAGGACACCACCACTAATCTACCGAGCACGGAGAAGCCCGAGAAGAAGATCAAGAAACTCGTCATCGCCGCCTTTGAGTTCCATCGGGTCGAAACTCCTTTCTTGATTGGATTATGGATTTTCTTCGCTAGCATAGCCAAAATTGGTAAGTTTACTTTTTACTTAGTCCATTAACTTGTTATTAATGTAAACTTCTGTTACTTCCTTTCTTAATAAAATAGAAAGAAAAAGATGCACTGAACTTTTTAGTTTAGTTTGTGAACAAGGGAATCGGCGCCATTATCTTGTTTTTTTTTTTTCTTCTTTGGCAACATTATCTTGTTATAAGTTTCAAATTTATCAAAGAAGAACGCGAGGTAACCAGCGGCCAACAGATATTGAAAACACATTTTCTCCCCATTAGCGATATCTTACACGGGTAGTTTTTCCTTGTTTCCTTCGGAAGATTTATTTAACTGACATTATAGGTGAAGCGTTGCGCACGTCATTTTCAGATTCGGTCGATTATACGGATCACTGCGAGATACGCATATTACTTACTTCCGACCGAATCTCGGTATGAGGCAGGGATTGAACACGTGGACCTACCTATTCTTTTCGGAAAAATGCCTTTTAATTTACGGCCTGGATGGCTGGAGGAATGTATTGTACCGAAATAATGGATTTTCGCTATTTGCGAATTTTGCATAGCTGTTGTTCTCATTAACCGTTGCTGACTATGAGGATTCCTGTAAATATTTAAGGAATTTGAGGATACCTAAATCTATATACATACCTATAGGTACTAAAATAGTAACGCAGTCAAAACTGTAGGTACATTGAATATTTAAAACAAAAAAGTAAGAGGAGTACGAGGTGGTAACGAGTCTGATGCCAAAAATAAAGTTTTAGATTTTTAGTCAGTTTGTCTGGATGCATGGTCCGGATTGGCGCAACAACGGCTGAACGGATTTGGATGCAAATAGTTTATAACCTTTAACATGTGGGGTACTTTAGATCCCGGTAGTAAGTTCGGGCGAAGCCTGAGGCTCAAGCTGAAATAAATTGTCAAAGAACGTTCAATTTTACTTTTCAATTACTTTAATCTTGTTAACCCTAAAAAAGCACTAACATCACACATAGGTAATAAAATGAAGCTCGCTATGTAAAAGATACGAGTACGACATGTAATATGTCAGAGCCACAATACTGCTAGCTGTAGCCATCGGGGCAGGAATAATAATGAACATCCTAAAAGGAAGTTTGAAAACAGCAGATGGAATTGACTGGATAAGAAAGTTTGAATTTATGAGGTTAATTAACTTGGGTGACGTGATATTGATTTATCAGCAGACGAGATAATAATCCCCCAGACCCAGACCAGACTTCATTATTAGATTAGCCAGGTACGCAGTAGATATTATAGTGCACATGTGTGTGCGCAAATACCTACAGGTGCACTCTCTGTTCCTTTACTCTCATAATCCAATGGGACGGCAATCCGACACGACCGGGGAGAGATCAGGCGCAGGACCAACGGCTTTACGTGCTACGGGGGTATCACATCACCAACTTCAAAACTCCAGGCTGCTAAAACCCAATAACACTTTGCCCGACCTGGGAATCTAACCCAGGACCCCACACACAGCAGTCACGCTTGCGACCACGACACCAACCGGGCAGTTAGTAACAAACGCAGACGAGATGGACTGGAATTGTCGAGATAATCGGAAACAATGGTACCTATATAATGTAATAGTAGATACTTAAACGCTACAAAGGTTAGATACATAGCTTGAGGCTGCTCTTGGAAAATATAAGTACGTAGGAGGTAGCTATGATGTTCTGTCATTTAAATGAAAATGGTGCTTACAATTATAATAAAGTGTTACTGTTGAGACATCTTTTTTAAATGCCGACATTGTTATTTTTCAAACAAAAAGTTACAATTTTAATAATAAATACAACGTTGATTATGTTAGAGCTTATCCAGCAGTCTCATCTTAAATGTCAATTTATAAAATGAAGCTGTATACAATCAAGTGAAAGCTTCATAATGAAGTAGGTAATCATAATAACAAAGACACGAAACACTTTTCTTCGCCCTTGTACCACTTTTTAAGCCAGTTCGCGTATGTTCCCTGAATTTTCCAACATGAATAAGTACTTGCTTGCCTACTTGCAAATCAGAGGTTTATTCGAAGCTTCGAAGGTGATGGGAACTGGGCCAAGTGGAGTGAAGCCCGCAGCTGTTTACTCAGGAATTTAACTTAGTATACCAACCCTCGTACCCGGTTATGTGAATACGTTAGCTTTTTATAATAGCATGAAAGGTGTTTGGTTAGTGGATTTGGAAAACTCTGGCCAACGGGGGACCACCCCTATGTGCGGATGGTGATCACCGGGGTGGTTTTAGTAAGGTAAAAATCCCACACTCCTCACTCCCCGAAGGTCGGGTGCCTTTTGAAGGTTTACCCCCAAAAACAACTGTATAGGCTCTTGGTTAGAATAGGGTTTATAAAATACTACCTGCGCTCCGCGGTTTCACCCGCATAAGTCTCGATTCCGTGGGAATATCGGGATAAAAAGTATCCTATGTGCTACTCGAGGTCATGGTCTACTCATGTGCCCAATTTCAAAGTTTTAGCGTGAAGACATAACAAATAAAGATACATAAAAAACAAATCTTTTCTCTTTAATATTAGTTTAGGATAAAAATGTTAAGTACAGACACCAGCAGGTCAAGCTAACCGAAACTGTCAAATTTTCCCAATCAACCTTGAACCTTAATACATTACCGATATATAGTAGTGTGTCTGTGTTGGTAGTTTATCAGCCATCTTGTTACCATAAACACAAGCATTAGGTTGCTTAGCTTGGGACAAATGGTGATGTGTGAAATGTCCAGTGATATTATTATTATTTTGTTTTTTTTTTTTAATTTATTTTCTCAGATTCCTAGAACCTGGTATTTATTAAAATCTCTCTTATTATTATTATATATGTTTTCAAATGAACTGTTTTTTTTTTTTCTATTAATTAAATCAAAATGAAGCTGCTAAGCTAAGCTAGTATAGATATAATAAAATCTTTGCTTGAAACATAGAATGATAGAAACATAGTTCGAGTCATTACATCAAAAATAATTTAGTGACAACTGCAGGCTCTTCAAGTCGACAACATAACTGAAACCACTGTATGTACAAGTTAACTTGTTTGCGGCATTTGCAAATTGAGAAGTTAGGCAATATCAGTAAGGCTTCCTACCTCGGAACGTGGCGGTGACCTACATTCCCTGTACCTACACCACCTGGTTTGCGGAGCTTTCTAATACTTACATTGATTTATTAGAATATAATGAGAGGTAACCAGGTGAAATTATGTAAAAAAACGAACAAAAGACCAGCAAAATAATGATACTTTCTGCGCTATATGGATATTTTTTAATTGAGAGCTTCATTATAAACAGAAAATATATATTTATAGTCCAGGCTTTTGACACACTATGTACAAGCATAATCAGCCAATAACGTTCGCACTGCTGGGACACAGGCCTCCTCTCTGCGAGGAGTGGGATGGTAATTACCACGGGGGCCCAGTGCGGGTTGGTAGATGTCACGTCTTCAAATTTTTTGTTCTAGGGCATGTCGGTTTCCTCATAATGTTTTCCTTCACCGTTTTGAGAGCAGTGGTGATAAAATCATGTGCGCAAAGTAAAGCGCCTGCCCAGGTTCGAACACACGTTTGTAAGTCAAGGCCGTCACTATTGGGCCATAATTGCTCTTTACACACTATATATATACAAAAAGCCAAAATCATTTTGCCTTTTAAGAACAATAACTCGATTAGCTTCAGCCCGAAATAACGTTTACCCAAATCACTCATCCTAAATGGACGCTATCCCTTCAGTGAGTTCAGCTTCGAATCTTCGTTAGCACGAATAATTGAATAAGTTGCGAGTATCATTTTGTTTTCCTTCCTTGATAAGTTTCACGGACTCTTATTTCTGTATACAACCAACGGAATGATGGACGAACCTAACCTAGCAGTGATGGGGTGACCTGAATTCATGGTTTTGGAGTTTCGGAATAGCGATCATTAGAGGTTAAGTCAAGTGTTAGCGTTTTGAAGGCTAAAGTTATCCGGAATAGCGTTGTAGGAGTCCAGCTGCTCAATTTTGTAAAAATCTCACCACGATAACTTAGATGAAGTGAGTTTGAAGTGATCTGTCATTCTGCGATGCTAGGGGTTGACACTATTGACAGCTCACTTCACCTAAGTTTTCAAGATAAGATTTTAACAGAATAGATCGGCTGGTATTTATGCTATCGTTACTGGATATGTATGGCATAGATTTATGATAGGATATAGTGTAAGTGCAATATTTCCACGTCTATATACTAATGATTTTATAAAAATAATATACGTTTTTTTATATAACTTTTTAAAGAGGTAAAAATCTTTATTTTTAATCATACAAACATAACATTGTAAACACCATAGGCAAACACAATACAAAACTTTTCTTATTAAAGACACTTTTTTAAGTAAGTGACCCATTAACAAAGAGAAATTTTATAATTTTCAGTCATACAACGTATTGTTACAAAACTTGAAGAAACCGGCTACAATTATTTATTTAGTCGGTTCAAACATTGACGAATGATGAACACTCATTCATAGGTTATTCATTCTAGATTTCCTCCTTCGTTTCACAGAAAACATCTTCTTATATTTGCCCTTCAGAAACTGTCTTCGAGATTTAACTAGATAGGCTTCCGATCTATTATCTTCGTACTGAAGTGGCTGGGACTGTTCTACGGAAGAGAATGCTGTTATATAAGCTGATTTGGGCGGAAAGCCCGTTGTTGGTCGGCGTCCGAGCGAGCCGCGCATCGGTCGCTGGCCATGCGACGGGCATTCTGACGCAGGGTCCAGGGAAATGGAAGTTATTGACACTGTCGAGTAAGATTGCTCGTCTCCAGACAGCGGACTGGTAAACTTATCCTCATATCGCAAAGTGTGAACGTTTGTGTAGTAGTTCCCCATTTTAACGTCAACAAAATCAAAAGAGTTACTTGAAACTTTAGATTCCAATACAGAATCTTTAGGAGAATAAGATTTATTTCTGAACTGACAACCGACATCTCTGATAAATATAACAGTCTCGTCACTCGGGTTTTCATTGGATTCATTAGAACATTTGTAATTTGAAGAATCAAATTGACATGACTTATTGGATCTACACGTAAACTGTTCCGTAAAACATGTGTTGGTAGGAGATAGTTGGAAAGGAGAAAATGTACTACCACAGGTTGGTTGGGTCGGATTTACCAAAAAAGCAGGAGTATTGTAATCGTTTAGAAACTCGCAGGCATTTTGTACTCGAGAAATCATATTAATTTGATGGTTCATTGTGTTTGAAAATGAGTCGTGTTGACATACAGGAACAAATTTGCATCTCGGAATATGCGGACAGTCAGTGGTTTCCAAATCTTCGACCACTTTATTTGTTGTTTCTTCGTAATGTAGATTTTTAGAAAATGGCACACAAAGTGGTATGTTAACGCATCGAGGGCGATGTAAGCAAGGAGGGATATATTCACAGTTATTCTTCAGCACAGTTGCTCTTTGACAAGACGGCACGACCGTACAAGGAGGATGATGCCTGCACGCTTTAGTTATTCTTATGACGCGAGGCGTTGATTTAGGAACAGAATTTTTATTAACGCATTTCTGGTTTGCGTTATAAAAGTTATCATTTGGTAGTATTTGACAAATGGGTAATAATTCACATCGAGGATCATGAAGACATAAATCTCTTTCTTCCATGATCTTGCTTCTGTGGTTGTTTGATGAAGCAGCAGCTCTGCATGCGTAAGCAGCGGTTGATGATATTTCCTCGCTGCGACATATCGAAGAGTGTTCGTATTTCAAGCTTGCTTCTTCTTCTGTAGTACTTAGACTGATTTCGACTTCTACTTTCTCCTTGCAATTAGGACATACAACTTTTCGCAACTTTTTATGAGACCTTAATTTACTTTTTGGATTTTTATTAACATTGTTTTTATCAGCAAGAATCGGTACGTCCTTTATATTTGCAATCTGTGTTGGCAGGTCGTTTTTTTTGTTAGGAACAGTCACTTCGATCATTGTCACTACACTTGTGTTCGTTGGCTTATCTTCCATAATAAGCTCACGTTTATTCTTTTTTACTTTGTTAGTCTTCGTGTCTTTCTTTTGTTCTGGCTTAAGTTTAGGAGTACTCGTTATTTGGTCAACAATTGTTAGGGACTTACTGTTTTTTGCTAATTCAGTCAGAGATTTTTTATCCGTGCAAGGACAAGCATATGAAAATAACTGACATGGACAGGGGTCTTCCGTGCGTTTACCTCGGTCTTTCTTCTTTGCCTTTTTCTCTTCTGGAATGGGTTTGGTGTACTCTGTGCGATATTTTGAATATGACCAAAATTTTTGCTGTCTGCTTGACTTGTCTCTGTAATAGTGTGTTCTTTGGCGATCGTTCGTATAATCATCGTCTCTTAAGCAGATTTCAGAAGAAAGCCTTGAGTGTTTTTTCTTTACTCTTTTAGTATTTACTTCAATACTATCTCGCGGCAACAGTTTTGGGTGCATTTGAGTAGCACACTCCTGGACAATAGCAGTGGCTTTTCCACCAAAAACGTTAAAAGGTGCAGGCATTTTCATCACTTTCATAAAATTCGCATTTGATACACTGGGTTCAGTGAAACAATGGAATGAGTGTCTTTTGGCAATCTCGTCCAAATCATAAAATATCGTACTCGTAGAGGCTATAACAGTTTTGCAGCTGTTATCATTAATTAGGGGATTGTACTTTTCAGACACTACGTATTCATACTCTAGCGATTGTTTGGGTGATTCCCCACATGCAGCAGAATACACTGAACGACCGTTTGCTGGTTTATTGAGGCTCTTAGAAACCGAATCACCGTATGACATAGCCCCAATTATATCGCAAACACTAGAAAAAGATTTAGTATGAAGCAACTTGATAAACTTCGGATTAGTCATTTTTCAATTTAAATAGTCTCCTTGTGTGTTTCACAAAACTATAAAATGTTGTGTTTCAGTTTGGTATGATTTCATACTCAATTATATGAATAACACTTTGTTTACCATCACAGAAATATTTTAATTTTACATGTTTTTAACATTTTTCATTTAATTAAATGTCATGTACTGACAAATTCATGGCGATATCAAAAAGAATGTAATCAACAAATAGTTTCACTATGACAGTTTATGAAACTTTTTCAGCCCGGTCTTAAATAATATGTATTATTTTCAGTGAATTATTAGCTATGAAGAATAATGAAATTTAACATGAATTCGTTTAAATGACTAGTCTGACCTGCACCCTAATTGCGTAACTCACGATCAATCGGAATCGGTTTCATTTTGACAGTTCAACAACATTCATTGCGTTATTTACGTTGTTGAGCAGACACATGACACATTTTTTGAACAATGGATAATGGATTTGAAGCAATATCCTTCAAAATGATTCAGATTGAGATTGATTGTGTGTTACGCAATTAGGGTGCTGTCTAGTGCACTTTGAATTTTACTTAATCAACATATCAGTCAATCTATATGCTACATTTGTTTCAGGTTTTCATATGGCACCGAAGTTGTCCAAGATGTTTCCTGAGTCATGTCTGCTGATATTCGTGGGGGTGTTGATCGGGGCACTGCTGCTGAGCACGCACAGTGTGCACGTGCAGCCTCTGACGCCAGACACCTTCTTCCTCTACATGCTGCCCCCCATTATCCTGGACGCCGGCTACTTCATGCCTAACAGATTGTTTTTTGATCACCTCGGGACAATTCTTTTATTTGCCGTTGTTGGGACTGTGTTCAACACCCTGACTATTGGTAAGTGGATTTTACTAGCTCGTTTCTTAATAAAATACTTAGATCCCTTTTCTTTAAACTCAGATTGCAGATGACTTTATGTCATGCTACCATGTAGATTACAGTTACCATTCTAACTTTATACCACTGTATCAGACACAGTGAATTCTGAGCCCTTTAAAATGCAGTTAGGCCGAATTTAATGTTAATATTACGATTGTATTGTTCACAGGGGCGTCCCTATGGGCTTGTGGACAGACTGGGATGTTTGGCTGCACTACTCCTCTCCTAGACATGCTTTTATTTGCAGCACTGATATCTGCGGTAGACCCAGTAGCTGTGCTCGCCGTGTTTGAGGAGATTCACGTGGATGAAGTGCTGTACATTGTAGTTTTCGGCGAATCTCTGTTAAATGATGCAGTTACTGTTGTTTTGTATCACATGTTTGAGGCTTACACGTAAGTACTTACTTAACACATTTTATTTTAAAGTCAGAGAAATTCATTGTTAAGAAAATATACCTACTACCAAATTAAATTGTGTCTATTCAAACCACAACTGTCATTCTTTGACAGTTGTTTGAAATAGCGTCAGCTTGACAAATTGCCATAGGGTGTCAATTTGTATGACAATTCATTTCCCTGATTCAATCATGATTTTGGTAACAAACATTTTAAATGATAAATTGACTATTTTAAATATGTCTTTTATCATGACAGAGAAATGGGTCCATCACGTCTTGAATACACGGACTTCCTTGCTGGTCTGGCCTCGTTTCTCGTGGTGGCAATTGGAGGCACGTTCATCGGCGTCGTGTGGGGCTTCGCCACGGGCCTCGTCACCCGCTTCACGCACGAAGTCAGGGTCATCGAACCTATATTTATCTTCGTTATGGCTTACTTGGCGTATCTTAACGCTGAAATGTTCCACATGAGCGGAATACTTGCG
Organism: Apamea crenata; assembly: GCA_949629185.1. Lineage (NCBI taxonomy): Eukaryota > Metazoa > Arthropoda > Insecta > Lepidoptera > Noctuidae > Apamea > Apamea crenata. The sequence continues at coordinate 6,400,935 of OX451368.1, read as the reverse complement.
TAAGTTACTCTTCTAAAGTTAGACGTAAGTGTGATTAGAACCGTTAATTTCACAGGCCGTTTAACCTGAGTTATACTGGTTTAAGTTAGCTTCTTACTGCCATAGAATTTTTATAGCTTATTTTTTAAGATATTTTCTTATTTGTTTAAACAACCAGGAATTAAAAGGTAGGTCCCTAATGAAATTAATATTTAATTAAAAAAATCTGGAAAAATGCAAAGTCAGCATTCAGCAGTCAGGAGCATAAATACTGGACCTATACTTACGTAAAATTCAAAAGCGATTTCCTCGTGAAATAAAAAATGCAACTTTGAGAAAAGACCTCTTTCATAATAATAATAATTTATTCTTCAAAAAAGTACAAAAGCGTTACAAGAGACAAAATTTATAATAATATGGCTTCGATACTATGTTCTTAACACCATAAAATATCTTTCATTACTTTAGGAGAAAATCACTCTTAAATCTTGCGTAAGAGTACGGTATTTATGCTATCAGCTTAACCTTCAATATATTTTCAGGATAACATTCTGTGGTATAACTATGAAGAACTACGTGGAAGGGAACATATCCCACAAATCGCACACTACTATAAAGTACACGATGAAGATGTTGTCCTCGTCCTCGGAAACCATCATCTTCATGTTCCTCGGAGTCGCCACTGTAAATAACAACCATGACTGGAACACGTGGTTTGTGTTATTGACCATTGTCTTCTGCTCAGTGTTTCGGATAATAGGTAAGAAAAACATAAACAAAAAAAAATCTTACATTTCTATTACAAACTAGCTGGCCCCACAGACGTTATCCTGTCCAAATTTCAATGACTCATAAAAAAAATATATTTGAATTTTCCATTTTTTCCGGCAACTAATAACATTTTTCTTTCCGTATAAACCTGATTCGCACTATTACGAACATTTTAAAACAAAAAATAGCCAAAACGGTCCACCCGCTCTGAAGTGATGCACTTTCAACGAACAGCATTTTATTTTCATTAGATAGATAGAATCTTCCATCGCAAGTATTATTTAGAAATAAAAAAATACATTTATTTGTTCTTGTCATATTCTCTGTTACGTACATTTAATGGTTTCATAAAAAATACACCTAATTTTTTTTAACTAAGATGTAAGTAGTCACGTTTTCATCAAAAATCAAGTATTTAGCTTCATAAATCACAATCAAAAATGGCCAAAAACAACTTGGAATAAGTAAGCTATAAACAGAAACCAAGCGACGTAACACAATGTGGGTCACGTGTGAACTGTGACCGGAAAATGCCCGTCAAACTTCACACGGCTTCATCTGCACGTGTTGCCCTCCTAACTCTCTATTGCTAAAAGGTTTTAAGACGTCGTATTTTTTTATGAATTGTGGCTTATTAAGTTGGTTTTCCTGTCGAAACAGTTAAAAAAAAGCACGTGCACATTTATTTATTTTAAAACCCATATACTATCATAGATAGTTAAACACCAATGGAGCAAAAAATCATTTCATGTGCTGCTTTCCATCCATCCTGTGCGTGGTGGACATCGAACGAGTGCAGCATTTCTCCATAGCCCCCCATAACTCCTTCTATGTTGCGCACATTCATTGCGAATTTAGAAATTTAATGATTTTTCAAAGTAAATGCATTAAAATTGAAATAACGGAATATTTTGAGGTGTCATCTTGCCTGACAGATGACAATATAATAATGTTATAGGTAGCTTACAATTAGACTTGATATATTATTATTAACCAAGAGTAATTACATTACATTAATCATATGTATGTACCTAAGTGTACTAAATGTGATTTCAAACTTAAGGTAAAAGCAATTATTAATTAGCCAGAAAGTCCGTACATAGGATGTTTATTTATTGAACTTCTCGTTAAATTATCTAAGAACATAAATTCACAAATGTAATGTTTTATTAATTTGATTGTGGCAGACACTGAAACAGGATTTTTACTGTTATAATATACAGTGTTGGTCTCAATTTGTCAAGTTAGGGTCTACGCCGTAGGTGCCTACGGCGTAGACCCTTAGCTTAGAGCGCTTCTGTAGAGTCTACGGAGTGGCACTGTGATTTTTAATATTTCTAAGTATTTATTATATTACTTTAATTGTTTCAGGTGTATGCATATTTAGCGCAATCGCCAATAAGTTCCGTTTGCATAAACTGAATATGGTTGAAAAGTTCGTCATGTCTTACGGAGGTGAGTTGGTTATCTGGTTTTCTACTTTTTTTCGCGGTGTTTTCCCATTAGGGTAGGCAAAAACTTACTAGCATCCTTACATCCTAGGTACTAGGTATTTAAGATAACATAACTTCAGACTTAACAACATGAATAATACTGAATCTTACTTAGGTCTCACTAGCAGAGAACCTAGATTATGCAAAACCTAGACGCTGACAGCTAGACGAGGTTCTAGAAATCTAGACTTTTACGTACCTATATTTATTTCATCTGGCCGCCTTAAACCCTTGGAAATAATGAACCTACAACACCCACACCATTTTAAAGGGCGAAAATCTTCAGACATGCTGGCTTGCTGTATAGAAGATTTTTAATATTGAAGATCGATCGTACTACGATCTCGTTTTTTTCTTGCTATAATTATGTAGCTTTATCCTCCTGTGTATTTTCTGCTCACAAACCGCCGAGATTTACGAGTTGTAGGTTTGAACCCAGACATGCGTTTTACTTTGTGAAAATTATTTCATCACCACTACTCTCAAAACGGTGAAGGAAAACAGCGTGAGGAAATCGGCATGTCCTAGAACCAAAAAATCGAAGATATGTGACATCTGCCAACTCACACTGGGCCCACGTGGTAGATTACAGCCCACGCCCTCAAATAGAGAGGAGGCCTGTGTCATTCACAGGCATTATAGGCTGGTTTATATCCTCCTGTATTTTAATAAAAAGTGAAGGCAGTATAACACATGGGGAGCACCCCAAAAGAAAAACTTAATTTTCGCCGAAGATTGTTTCCCCACACGAAAATTGCCTGTAGAGTATAGAGGATTAGAGACCCGAAAATTAGGTTGTAAACAATTTTCACTTCAAAAGGTTTTCCGTTCTGATATTAAAGGAGATGTCTGCTTTTTATATGGACGTTGGTTTTTTATTCCGAGAAAAATGTAACAGGAACCAAACTACACCAAAATAAAAGCTACAAAAATATGTAACTTGGAACCACTGAAAGAATATTTTTAGACCTAGGTACCCATTTAAGAGAAAAATGATAAATTATAATAATGTTAGTATATATATATTATTTGTTGATGGCAGCCCAAATTAAACCTCCCACACACTTTGACAGTGTCTTAAGCCTCTTATACACGGTCCATCTGTACTTCATGCCAAGGCCATGAACGATTCACGACGAAAGACAACGTGAATATATATTATGAATGACATACGTGATAGACATTGAATAACGCGGATGTACGTCCGAAGGATCGTGGGTCGTGCGTGCTTGATCGTGTATAAACTCGCTATATAGCAGCATTCACCATTTAGAGCCTGTGTTGGAAGTCGAAACGACGCCAACATGGATCGTGAAACAATTTCACGATTTATTGAAAGATACGTACTATAAATTAATCTCACACTTGTCAGTGGAATTTATCAAATGCGGACTTACAAGATTTTTTTCATCTAAAATCTCTTCCTATTTTGTTGTTCTATTCTGATGCTGCTGACAACATCAGAAGGTCCCATTTTTTTGGCGTTTTGACAAATATGGTGGATTAAAATACACGTGCGCTGACTACCTACGTGCGATTACTTCTAGCAGGCTGAATGCGCGCACGATAGTGTGTATACTACATCCAACACCGCGGGCTTGAGCGGTCGTAGAGCTGGGATGGACCGTGTATAAGAGGCTTTAATAGACAGATGATTCTATTCATCTATCAAATATGACAAAGTGTGTTGACCGTTATTCGTCAACCGACTCATCCGTCCTGTGCATCCGTCACACTTTCGCTCGCGCGTTTGCATAATTCAGTGTATTTTAATTTGTGTATGCAATATGTTCCCCACCATGGACATATTAGATTATATTATTATTATCCCAGATTTAGTTTTATTTAGCCAAGAAATATATCAAATTAAACAAGCTCGCTCTTATTATGGGGCACATATTCGACCGAACGGTACTTTTACTGTAGAAGTAAGTCAAGATTTATAGCCAATAAATATTCCAGGCATTTCGTCATCACATGAGACAGCTTTGATCACAGGACGAATAAAGTCACGCCACTATAGTAATAGAGTGTATACAAATATATAAATTATTAAAAGTGGCAGATATTAGTTGGAAAGGGTGTATTTCTGATTATTATTGCAGTTGCATAATTGGGACTGTAGTAAGCCGTCGCATGTGATGACAATTTTATTGTCTGGTATCTTGGATGAGCTCGGCATCAAAATTATATATCTATCTCCACCTGCTCAGTTTCTCGAATGTTTTAATAAGACAAGACATTGAAAATGAAGAAAATCAATAACAGAATAGGTTTATAAAATCATCATTCATCATTCTGAACATCTTTTACTATAAAAAAACAGGTTTTCGCGATTTCAGTTTTGGTTCTTAATTTTTTGGGATCAATACTGTTATGGAATTGCTCTTATAAATCTCAAAGTTGCAAACGTAATTACACGAGAAAACTGCGTTTGAATTGTCCTAAGTATATAATATATCAGTACTCGTGGCTGTAGATACAATTCACTGTTCAATATCCATCTTTATTTACATTTCCAGGTCTTCGAGGCGCAGTAGCTTTCGCTCTAGTTCTCCTGATAGATCCCGAAGTAGTGGAACTGCAGCCAATGTTTGTCACTACCACTATAGCGGTGATATATTTCACCGTGTTCATACAAGGAATCACAATAAAGCCTCTCGTGAAGATGCTCAATGTTAAAACTGCTGAGAAGAGGAAGCCTACTATGAATGAACGGATTCATGAAAGGGTAAAGTTTTTATTTAACAACCAACGTCGCTAATCATGTGTTTATAAATTCCACGGCTGGGAGCAGTAGTAGCTCAGTGGTAAAGGCCGCGACTTACGAGATGCAGGTCGTAGGTTTGAACCCAGACAGGCGCATTACTTTGTGTAAATTATCTCTTCACCACTCCATCTCCACAAACAAGGAAAACATCGAGTAAATACCTAGTAAAAACCTGCAATTTGTAAATCTCAATCAATTTACAGTAAATTTATTTGTGCTCTCAAAACGGTGAAGGTAGACATCGTGAGGAGGCATGTCCTTGAATCAAACATTCAAAGGCATGTGACATCTACCAACCCGCACTGGGCCCGCTTGGTGGATTACGGCCCACTCCCGCTCATAGAGAGGAGGTCTGAATCCCAGCAGTGGGAACATTATAAGCTGATTATGCTTATAAATTTACATTTATAAATACTTAACCATTTTTACATATTTTTCAGTTCATGGACCATTTAATGGCAGGCGTAGAAGACATATTAGGAAAACATGGAAACCACCACATGAGGGATAAATTCAAAAGATTTGACAATCGTTTCATTAGACCGTTCTTACTCAGAAACTATCAGGTAGGTTATTACTTTGTTGCAACATTGAACTAACTTCAGAAAACACGGAACGTATTTGAAACGTTGACTAATAACAAAATAGGACAAACTACTATTTCAGGGTGCGGAACCCAAGATTTTGGAGACTTATTCAAAGTTGGCTATGAAAGATGCTATAGAGTACATGCAAAGGAATGCGTCTACCATAGGGAATATATCTGGAGCCGAATCCATGTCAGCCATATTCAAAAACTATACAAATGCCAATTTTAATGGAAGGTAATTTTTTTACTAACCTTTTCTCCGGAGTTTTATTTCATTGAACGTTGTTCCTTTTTTTTGAAGCTCTTTGTTTCTTTTCAGTCCTAGTTTCAGTCAGTTAGACTCATCAACATGGAACATAGATATGCAGGAATTGGAATACAATCCGTCGAAAAAAGATCTAACGGACGCAAAGATACACCATCTGCTTGCCGAAGAACTCTGCAAACCGTTTAGACGCGTATGTATATGAAACTTATCAAAGGCTTCTTTGTATTATAAAACCATCACCACCAGCTTTTGCCCGCGACTTTGTCCGCGTGAAATTATCCCCCGCCCGCGCTAGTACTTCATTTTCGCTTAGCGATCTTTTTTACTTTCTTCTTTTTGCAAGACTCCTTAGAGTCTTAGTCTAGTCTCAGGAATTGGGATGTCAATGAAAAATAAGTTTTTAAATCCGACTGATAGTTCCAGAGATTAGCGCGTTCAAACAAACAACCCCTTCAGCTGTATTATTAGTACATTATAGTACCTATATATTAATTAGGTTGTGGGTGTAACTCGGTCAGAGACTGACCTATTGGCAGAATGTCACTTGTTTTCAACTTATCCATAGGGAATTTCCTCTAGGATTTTTCTGGGTCAGATCCTCCTGGCGTAACAATAATAATGCCTGTTAAGCAAGTCTGCTCTATAAATTAATAAAGGAACTGGCGAGTAAGTAAAATGAACCTACTAGTTTTTTTTCTTTCTTAGTTTATCTTGGGCATTTCTGAAATCGGTGTAGGAAAAACATTGTGATGAAACCTGGGGGTCTACTCCGAAGTGCAAAGTGCGAATGTTCGGATCGGACCGACACATGGCCGAACCGAATATTATTGAAAAATGCGATAAAAGTTCTGATCTCCTCAGTTGGGTCGGGACCATAGTCTATATTCGAAAGAGTGTAGGAGTGTAGGATCAGGACCGACCGAACCAAATAGTAACTTCGTAGCAGGAAACGGCCGAATATTCGGCCGATACTACTTCGGAGTAGACACCCTGTCAAAAAACGGTTTACCTAAAAGACAGGGTATATAGACTATAGTTTATTAATTAGTCTGCAATCGCCATCCCGTCTTGAGCAAGCATGTAGATCAATGATCCTTCTCTGTATGAGAAGAGGCCTTTGCCCTGCCGTGGGTTAATAATAGGCTGTATCGTATGGTTTTATGAAATGTAATTATATACCTTAGTGAAAGTAAGTAGGTTAAGGCTTAGAGCTGAAAAGAAAACCAAACCTGATTAACAAACTAAGTTTAATATTAGCGAAAGTAGGTGAAGATTACAACCTACTTAGCAAAACGGAAGCCATATTCGTAACAAGTTTGATTTGGTTTAACACTATGTTACCAACTCGCATACCTTGACCTGCATATAGCTGTAGGTCGGTCATCGATAGGAGAAAGAATGTCGTCGTAAATGGGGTAGACAGGAAAGGGCTATCACTCATTTTATAATTAATTATCTAATGCTTTTCCATTCTGTAGCATCGTCGGCTGAGCTACAGTCGCCACGCGGTGAACGATCGTGACCTCGGCACGCAAGTCAATTACAAGACCCATATGAATATACGACGACGGGTCGGCGACAGGAAGCATCATCACAAGCGTAGTAAACGTGGAAAGCAGGTACGTGCTGATAACAAAACCTTCGCAGAAGATTTAGCTAAGCACTCTTACGTCAGTGCATAGAGATTTGCTTTGTTATAAAAATGTGCTTTTGTATCTTAATGTGAGATATACGAGTAACTTAGACGTAGAAAGTATGTGTGAGCTTAGTTTGTGGAAGGAGAAATCTTTTAATTGGAATTTATTCACTGTGAGCCTATATTAAGACTTTTATGAGAAGTTAGTATAAGCGGATCACACACTGAGTACAACGTGCGACGCGAAAGGGCGCAGACAACGCGCCCCCGCCCGTGATTTTTTACACAAATTCAATAAAGACGCCCTTTCGTGCGGCGATTTTGGCTCCATTTCCCCGGTCCCATCGCGTGGCGTGTTGTATAGTGTGTGATCTGCCATAGGTACACCCCTGCCGAACCTTTCGGGATATAAGTACATGCAAGCTTGATGCTATGAGCAATTTGGCAAAAGCCTAAAATAAATAAAGCCGTTCACAGAAATCGTTAAAATTAGGAGATATGATGAATATATGTCTTTCCTTATTTCAGGATGGGAAAAATCATGTGACTTTCCCAGAATTCCAGCAAAACGGTTCGGCCAAACAGTTCACGCACGGTAAAATAAAGTATTATAGATTAGGTACTTATTTATTCTTTCTTATTATCACGAGTGTCGATCGCATGCACGTGTGGGTTCAAGTATTATTTCTTTTTTTTTATTTCTTTTCAAATACATACATAATAATATGTATCAATGATCATTCTTAATTTACTTTGCCAGCACAATCGCTTCGTTCTACACTAGTTTAATGGAAATAAATGTACCTAAATAAAAACACAAGAAATAAAATTAATAGAACATGTAGACATACATAGCACATGTTTTTTTTTGGTTTTGTAATGTCTGTGATATGTGTAAATCAAACATTCCAATAAGTTTTTTTCCAAACTCAGTTTATAAAATCTAAAAACTTTCAAATAAAATAGCAACAATTAAATACAACGTTCTTAGCTGTTGATTTAAAGCATGCACTCAAAAACTTTCCATTACAAATAAGGCAGTAATATCGTATTATTACAGACTACATAGACGAGGTTCTGCAGGAGGACGGTGACGAACGGGAGATAGGACCACGACGCGAAGGTGACGACGGCGGTATTACTTTCACTGCCAAAACCCCGCGTAGGTATTCTGCATGATACACCCTGAGTGACACACCGCAGTTTGGATTTGAATGGTAACATTGCTAACGCTAAATAACCTGACGTATTGTCTACTGGATCAGAAGCACTGTGTAGATAGAGCAGAAAATGTAAGAGTAGCTAGCTAGACGTATAACAATGTGTACGTATGTAATTGCATTTAAATGTGAAGTAAGTTCGATGAAGGTACGCCTAATCAGGTATGCATATAGCATATTCTTGATGGTACCAGTCCAATACAGGGCTCCTCTCTGTGAGAGGGAGTGGGATGGTAACTACCACGGGGGCCCAGTGCTGGTTGGTAGATGTCACGTCTCTTCGAATTTTTGGTTCTAGGGCATGCCGGTTTCCTCATAAAGTTTTTCTTCACCGTTTTGGGAGCAGTGGTGATTTGAACCCACGACCGTAAGTCGGGGCCGTTATCGCTGGGCCACCACTGTTCTTTACACACTATACATATAGAAAAAGCCAAACCAGCCTCCTCTCTGTGAGAGGGAGTGGGCCGTAATCCACCACGCGGGCCCAGTGCGGGTTGGTCAGGTATGGAGAGAAATTTAAAATCAAACGAATAATATTTTCTAGTTTTTATTCATCATTGTCTGTTTCCACAAATGCGGAACTAGGAGGTGAATCCAATCCAGTTTAAATATGAAATGACTTTCCGTGAGCTTCGAATTCAAATCCAAACAATTCCTTTAGATGTTGTCGACTAACGTTTTTATTTTCCGCACAACCTTTTCTTCATTAACCAAAATGGGATACTTATAATAAGTGAACCGATGTTTACTCAGTTGGTATACGACTATTATTTGCTGGGTCCAAAGTATTCCTTAATTGCTGACATGGCTACGTACTGTGAGAATGAGCTGAAACGTATTTGTGGTGGCATGTTCTGAATTATTTCTCTGTATGTAACTATTTGTATTTTCTAAATTATCTCTCTTCTTGGAATTCTTTTCATTGATTTATTTTGATTCAGTTGCCTATTTCAAGTGAAGTTTTGTCCTTTAAAACCTACCCAACTTATTCGCAAACCTTTGAGTAAAACTGAATTCCTTTACAACTTTGGTACAAAGTAACTTTACTTACTTTACAAACATCTTTTGATTCAGTATAAAATAAACGATTTACCTACCGATAAATTAGTTATTAATATATCAAACAAACTTTTTAATTGGAAATCTCTATACGTTTCGTGTGTTTCGTGTTGATATTTCATGATTAAATCATATAAGTAACAGCCAACACATAATAATTAATTACACTTGGGGAACTGCTTAGTATCAAATTACTAACAAACAAAAAAAAGAAGGTTTGCCAATGAAGTTGGTTTCAATCCAAAGTTAAATTCTCTTCTGTCCTAAACCACAAATACCATTCCATTAGTCGATAGGTATACCTACTAATCTTCTAATCGCTGCGTGTCTGTTCATCTCTGCTTGTTTAATATTCTTTGTGTTTGATCGTCGTTTTCTTCCCTTCTGGCAATCTTCATGTGGCACCACCGCAAACTAACCGATACTCTCGACAACTGGCGATGATAATATTATCAGCTGGATACAAAGAAGTCAGTCCGACGTCCTCGCATAAAGAAAATAGTAGTTCACTTTTAAATCAACTGGCTAACCTGCCCGGATTCAATCCCTTGAAAGCGAGGATCGTTAAGCAGTACGCTAAAACACCCGAAGAGATACTCCCGACAGCTGTTGAGAAATCCTTACCGTGGAGAAGGGACAGATCCACGTATAACTTTGGTATGTGTTTACTTCAGAACTGAAATGTTTTCATAATTGTCACTAGAACTGCGTGCATACTTGCGTCTGATGATCAAGATTTTAATTTAGATTATGCTTTAATGTGACTGTGCTACGATTACCGCAAATCATGATTTAAATGTAAAAATTACACGCTCAAGGTAGGCAGATGTGCAACTATCTAGAGACATCACTTGACAAACATTGGGTAGCACGGGGCACTAACGTTTCATTAGTCATTAATTAATCAGATTTTAGTCTATCGTTTTTCGGCCACGTTTGTGAATTGTTTTTTCTTTTCGTTCAATTAACATTTGTGCTTACATAGTAACAAAGAAAATATTTTTTTCATCAGACGCTTTGCAAAGATATCAATTGGTCATCCGATTCAATGTTACTATTGCATGTTTTAAACACATACTATTATTATTTCCTTTGTTTATTTCCTATTCGCTATATAGCGCTTGATAGCCAATCTAGTAATACTTATTTAAAATTGTTTTTTTGTTATTAAATGCTTCTTAAAACTATAGACACCCACGTCACTCACCCTAGTATCTATAATATTATTAGATTGGTTATGCAGTAAAACTTGGCACTCTCTAACTATATGGATGTATTTCTAGTTAAAACAGTAAGTATTGCATTATTTATGTATTTATAATATATACAAATTAGGTACTAAATATTAATGGTATATTGATAATCTTTAGATCTAAATATATAGATTGAAGTATATGTTTATACGTAGGTAGGTATCTATAATAGCGTAGATATTTTGTCCCCTGGCAGTATTCAGTTGGCCCCTTTTACTACGTATATACGTACTGTATGTGTATACTTATACAAATTCATATTTATGTATTTATTAAAGAGTAGATTTTATAATGTTTATATGTAAAAATATTTTTGAAATATAAATTAGATACGTATTTATTTTTTAGTAATGCAAAATTGTTTGTTTATTGTATTTTTTTAATTGGCATAACTTAAATCAGTTTCAAAATGCTAAAACGAAACTATAACGCCAACATTTTAAATATTTTAGTTCCCAATGAGGATATTCTCGAAGAAGATGAAAGAAGACTGTCGGATGATAATGGCAAGTACTAAACATGATGCATAGTTCCTTATGCATCTGAGAATGCCTATCTATACTTAGCTTTATACTCACAGACACCTACATGATAGTAGCTGAGCACGCTCGCGTGGCCACTCCGACCGCGACGGAGACGATGTTGCCATGGAAACGCGAGGAAATGGAGGGCTGCGGCGCCCTAAAGCAATCCGAGTTCCCTGCTTGGGCCTCGAACAAAGAATACCTAGCGTATAGCTCACCCTCGGCTACGTTTTTAGGTAAGTTTGTACAAATTAATTCGTAAATTGTTATTATAATATTGTATTTATAAAATTAATAAACAAAAAATATAAAAGAAACTAATGACTAGTTATATTAATGCAGGGCAATTAGTAGAAAGCTTTGTAAAAGTCGAAATGTTGGGCAAATACAGCGTAGACCTTTGCGTAGCAGCGTAGCCACGTAGCGCATACTCGTACAATTGGTCTACGAACTTGTAGCTCGCAGGCGCGTAGACCATGACATTCTGGATCACAGAGCAAGTTAAGAATTTTATTTCTGGTGAATATTATTCTGGAAAATAAATAGCACTGTCAAATATACATATGCATCGTTCACGTGTTAAAACATTCTTAACTACGTTGAAAGATGTTTTCGATCGAAAGATATGAAGTAAGTTATATCAGAATACAAATTGTTTAATTCTTAATACCAATTCTATCAGCCTTCTTAGTTATTTTTTCAGAAATTAGTTCCCATTTAATATGCACAATACCTACACCCTAGCGATTGTAGCGTGCATTTTCATTTGTTTTTTCGGGAACATTTTTTAGTTTCTACAACCACAAGGCTCTACAATTTTACCTAACACTGTGCATGTGAGCATTTTATTTTATTCCTTTTGCTGAAATAGCTTCATTTTTAGCACCAACATAACAATTCGGTTTTAAAGCCCCTTCCATTAAATTAGAAGCTTCTAAAGTATAAACTATTTTATGGCAAATAAAAAGTGCTTACTAGTACTTAACCGAAAACATGCGCCTATGTAAAAACACGAAATAAAATGTAACTAATAATTAGTAATTGGAAACAAAAAATAACTTATTTTGCACTTATTTACCTTAGACTTTAGAATTTTTTATCAACTTTTCTGACACGATTTTTTCCTTTCCCCCCCTGTCCATCCCGCTGTAAAAACATATCCATTCTCATAATACCTTCCCGGTATCAGGAGGCATAGAGAAGCCAAAACATCCAAAATCTATCATAGGTCTGTTCCGAAGAGAGAGCTCTAGCTCTACACAGGGCGCTGCCGAGAGTGTGGTGGTGTCCGACTCGGAGGGCAACAGAGATAGTTGGAGCAAGGGAGAGGGAACATCGAAGGATCCTGTTGGGAGACAAGGACCAAGTATGCTGTCTAAGAGGAGCACGAGCCTGGGGGGACCGTCAGTGTTGTTGATGGAAGATGTAGCGCATTCCGACCCCCTGGGCGCGTCCAGTAGACCAGCCAGCATTATGCAGGGACCACATAGAGGACAATGTCGAAGAGGATCGATGTTAGAGTTGACTGGGTACGATTTACTGTTTTGTTCAATTTTAGATTTTCAACTAATGTTTATCCGTCTTAGAGCGAATTCCACCAAACTTTTATACCTAGAATCTTATCCTGAGAATGAGTTTTGAATTTTTAACAGCTTTTCCATACTAGAACTGTAGGGCGTCAATTTTATTCCACGGATAAAAGATATCTGACTTTGGTGAAATCAGCCCTTAGCGTGAAAGCTTGAAGTTTAAAATAAAGAGTGCTGGACAATGATGTGTGACCTTATGCTGGATCGATTTTAAATCTGAATACATACAGCTTCGATACCATTGATGTGGAAATGTGAACGTGGCTTTTTTTCCAGCAGATTTGGATAAGGGGACATATTTTGTTTATAATACAATGCGTACAGAAAATATTTGTTTAACAAATAGCAGTACTAGGAATAATATTAATTTGTTTTAATCTAAAACTGCCTTGAAATTTTGTTATTAGAGATGTGTCGAATATTCGTTTTATATTCGGTATTCTGCGTATTCGGCAGAATCATTCGGTTGAAATGCAGAATGTATTCGGTTTAATTGATCATTGTAAATCAGCCTTTAGGGAAAATAAATTAAAGGAATCCCATATTCTAACAATCATATTTATTGGAAATCGTTTATTGTAAGGTACTCAAACAAAGATCTAATTAAACACACGTAATCAAATGCAACCTAGTATTAATTTAATAGTTACATAAAATCAAGTATCTTAAAAGAATAGTAATTTTTAATTGCAATAATCCCACTAGCAAATTACAATTATATTGTAATAGGAAAGGTTTACTTATGCATAATGAATAAACTATGTGGTTTTCTCAACTATGGCACTAATAAATTTAAACATAGATAAAAGGAATATCTGTAATTAAAATTTAATATTTATAAAGAAAAGAAAAGCAGCGGTAGATTATGATGCAAGAAGACCAAGCTTTCAGCTCTATCTGGCAAAAGTTAAACTATTGACGGCGCGCGGCGAACCGAATTATCCGGCAGTACCTATATTCGGTTCGGTAAGAACTTAACCGAATATTATTCAGTATTCGGTTATTCGGTGAAACCACTATTCGACGCATCTCTAGTTGTTATAAACCCACAATTTTGTTGAATTTCAGATCATTATCTCGTGACGCGATCACAGAAGAGAAATGCAGCAAATCACTGCCAGAGAGTGAGCGCATGGGCGTGAGACGGTTGCCTCTAGGTCAGCAGAGTCTCCCCAGGGAACCGTTCATCCGCCAGCTGACCATGGCGACCACCCTGCAGACCAGCTCTTCGTCTGAGGACTCCTCAGACGAGAACACCTGAGTGCCCCGCCGTGGTGACCCTGATAGGTTGCCACTGTTAAAGTACAAGACGCTAGAGTGACGTGCTACCGCGGACGGTGATACTGCGCATGTCTAAAAATACACAAACTTTCTAAAAAGTGCTGTGAATCTGTGGTGTATAATGATAAGTAAAACGAGCATAGAATAAAAAAAAACGAGTTAATTAATCGCCCGTAACGAATTTTATTCAAATTGGAATCTGTATTTATATGCAAATATTTAGAAGACTTTGCCAAAAACATGAAAACAATTTCAAGGGCTTTCATTACATTGATTCCATGTGATAAACATAGTATTGGGATCTTCACTAATGTTACTGTCTACGAGTATATGCAGATCGTATAATTCGTAGACAAAGTACGATGCGATATTGTCGGTCAATAATCACGATACGCACACTTAAAGCGAGATAAATGTCGTGCGGTAGACTTTAGGTAGGTTCTTTATAAAACGTAAAATTGCTTGCCAGATATCCTGTCTGAGGCTTTCGAGTTATTTTGGTATCTAGGTAGCTGTAATTATATTACATTGTAAGGTGTAAATACGACGCGTTGCGATGAAATGCATCATGCAACGACTGGTAGACATAAGGGTTTTAAAAAAATAACTAAAATACTTTCCTATCCATCTTGCCATTTTTGTTCACGAGAATTCGGAATCGATTGAAAAGCTCCTAAAAGCTACGAGTATGGATATTTAAGATACGAGTATGGATATATAGCTGTGAATAATCAAGAATAAAATTAATATTGCTTTAAGTACAATTATCTAAACCAATTTTTATAGTTGTTTGAAGTGTATTTTTGTATGGTCTTTGTAACGTGACATTTACTAAAACATCCAGCGCTGTATGTAAAGTAATCGTTTTACAATAATTATATTTATGTAAAGATATTTTTGATTTCAAACTTGGCACTTGTTGCCAATGACAATACCACTAGTTTTAATTGAGATGTGATTTTTAGAAGTAGTTAGTAATACATATGTTTGTGTTTGCTACGTAAATGTAGTATATACCACGCGTTTTGACAATTTTTCTTAGGTCCAGACAGTATGCTTTGAAATAAATTAAAACATGAGGTAGGTAATGATATACCTATATTTTTAATCCATATTTTATGAATTCACTATCCACATACCTAGTTACAAAAAGTAGCTAGAATAAAAGACTATTTTCTTGGTCGTGGAAAATTACCTTGTTTTCTTTGATATTCCTTCACGTTAGGCCAAACCCTAATGAAAATGCGTTTTAATTTCAGAATTTCTTATATTCATGAAAAAAAAAATACGTCGTTTTTAATAACGTAATAAGTTTTAACTTGCGTTCGTAATACTTTACACCCATCGATCTTGCGTTTATATGAATAAGTTTCAACACTTCGATCGAGTGAAACAATATAGGTTTAATAGTATAATTTATTTTATCCATAATTTGTTATTCTCTTAATGATGTCATTGGCAATTCGACGTCACTCTAGTCCTAACCAATCTGTAAAAAAAAAAAAAAACTTGTACCTCTTTTAAATAAAGGCATCAGCACTGCAATGAAAATGTTGAATTGTTATTAGATTATTAGATATAGGTATCAACCTATACGGGTCAAATTAAATTAGCTAGCGAAACTCCGCAGCCTCCGGGTATCGATATTTAAATATAATAAAACGATTTACGTTTTATTTGGGACCAACTACCGCAGGTATTATTGTAACTTGAAATACCTATGAGAAATTAAAAATCCTGTTTTTTTTTGGAAAATGTACAGACGTAATGTGTATCTAAACACTATAAAACAAAATAACTGGTTTACTAAACTCATACTTCAAGTAACTATATTACACTATGCGGTCGTTGACACAAAAAAAAACATTTAATTTTTTTCATATAGGTATTTATACTCCATTTGAAATAAGATAAGGCATTTAAATAAACCTTCTTTAGTCCGTTCAACCGATTTTGACTTCCCCTGCTCCCTACATTTTGACGAGTTATGCGAACGTAAATGTAGGGAACAGCTGATTTTTTTTTCGCAATATCAGTTTTGGTCCCATAGTAAAAGTGGTTCATAATGATGAGTACAATGACCTCTTAAGAGGTTGCTGGTGTTTTACAAATAACCCTGTAGATAGATACCCATTACGTGTGCGGAGTTCCGCTAGCTAATGTAATTTGACTCCGTATAACCTTGTTTATGAAGAATAGACTAATTTAGAACAATAATAGCTGTAGCGTTATAGAAAGTGTATCATAATAACTTATGTCAAAAATATGATTTGTTAACCATTTTATTGAAAAATTAACAAGATAACTGCTCCATTAAATTCTGTTTAATATCCTCATTTGCCCTCTCGAAAATACAAGTGTATAATTTGTAAAAATAATACCTAAATATACACTTAACACGTGCCTATATTACCGTAAAAAATTTCAACTCTACTTTTAAATAAAGGCACCTATATTCATAAATTGCTTGCCAAAAAATTCAACTACTCCGGATGATTATGTTGATATTATGGCGTGATATTATGTTATGATGTTGTCTTATCAGCATAATCAGCCCATAATGTTCCCACTGCTGGGACGCAGGCCTCATGTAAGAGGGAGTGCGCTACAATCTACTTACTACGCGGGCCCAGTGCGGGTTTGGTAGACGACACAGTCTTCGAATTTTTGGTTCTAGGACGTGCCGCTTTCCTCACGATGCTATTCTTCACGGTTTCAAGCGCTTTTGTGTGTCATAGCAATATTGTTTGTATTTCATACCACCTAAGTACTAGTGCGTTCTTCGAACAATTGCGGTTCTATGAAGTGTACGCTAAAGTTTAGAGGGTAGTAAATTAGCAAATACATACGTGTTATGTTAAATATTTGTATTGTTTTTTCGTTATAATCAACTTTATACTTACATAATCGCTGTGTTATGACTTCTGACCAAACTTAATACTTACTTAGGTATATCTAAGTATTTAAAAATATTGTCTTGTTCTATAGATACCAACCTACTTCTATGTTTTCATGGATTCGATGCAGAATGAAAACAGCGCGACGCGGTTCTGCTATATGCAGGGTCAAATTAAATTAGCTAGCGAAACTCCGCGGACGTGATTGGTATCGATATATAAATATGGTAAAATAAAAAATATATAATTAGATGAAAAAAAAAACGATTTCCTCAACTCATACTAAACTTCAAGTAACTAAGCTACAAGCGGTCGTTGACCCAAAAAAAATAACATCAAATCAATTCTTTTTTGTTTTACCTTATGTAATTTAGATATCGATACCAACCACATTTGCAGAGTTTCGCTAGCAAATGTATATGTATATTTATATAATTTATGTATATTATTCGTAAATCCATTTCTATGAAACAGCCGCAATGCGAAATGTGTGCGACAAGTGGTGCCTGTCTGCCAGAGCCTTTAACCACAAGATTTTCAGACGTACGAATGCAACGTCTTAAACGTGTAGGTATAATTAAATTGTAGGTAGGTATTATTATGTTGTATACTTGTTTATGGCTGTGTTATATGTACTCGCATTCTTTATGATTGTCTATTATTGTAATTAAAATAACCGCTGATTCTGCAGGTTTATTCTGTAAAAATGTCACCGTGAAAATTTAGGTGAAGTGAGTCTTAATCTTAAGTCGCATGCATTGCTATTCCGTAAAAAATCTCCCCGAAGAAAAGATGAGAAGAAGATGAGTTTGAAGTGAGCTGTGAAAATTGTCAATCAGGTGGAATGACGGCTCACTTCACCCAAGTTTTCACGGTGAAATTTTTACAGAATAGCGCAGCTGACATCAGGAATTGACGCTATTGACAGCTCACTTAAAACTCACTTCACCTAAGTTTTCACTGTGAGATTTTTATAGAACTATCTACATAGGTACTGTTCAAGTGTTCATGAATGATCATCAATAGGATTCTTTGAACGCCACGCTCTGTGTGTTATGAAGGTGCGAATACCGTTCGATACTTAGTTATAATTAAATCAAACAACTCTAGGTACTCTACTATAAGCAAGCTTTGTATAAAAGGGATTATGGTGTGTCAATTGATAAAAATAATAGTGCCTAGCGTAGAATATCTACACCGCTCATTGATTGATGATATTGTGGTTTTCTTTTGTACTAAATTATTGTTAAAACTGTATTATAGTAGTACAATAGATATAAAACGGAAATAAAAATCACATTTGAGAGTTACTTAGTTCGTGTTTTATTTTTCCTGAAAATTGTCCCCAACGAACGATCCACACACACATAACACATAATCAACCTAGGTATATTATAGGCTATATAATGCCCTATAATGTTTCCGGAGACAGACCTCCTCGCTTCGAGAGGGGTTGTTATCTACCAAGCGGGCCCAGAGCGGGTTGGTAGATGTCACATGTGTTCGAATTTTTGGTTCTAGGACTTTTCCTCAAGATGTTTTCCTTCACTATTTTGAGAGCAATTATTAACACAAAGTAAAGCTCCTGCTCGGGTTCGACAATCAATGCAAAACATACATCTGTTCTTAGATTACATTTAAAATATAGTTGATATCAATCAAAACCAATATTTAGTTATTTTTAATTTTTAGTAAGTAATGAAACTTGCAAATTGCTATTCAAAATTGCCGCTGCCCGACTGCGAGCCGCAGCCGGTCGCCCACTGCGGCGCGCCATCTGCCGCATATTATTGGAACGAATAACAGGCAAACTCGTTGTTCTTATTTCCGTACGGCCTCATGAATATTGTTAAATATTTCAATCCAAATTGCCAATCATGCCTGAAACAGTTTTTAAAGATTAAAAAGAAATGTTATAGAAATTTCTCTGATTTATTTCAATTTATTTTAACATTCATTCTAAATAAATTCTAAGATCATAACAAAATCGATTTAGCGCCAAAGTGCGAGTATTCAAGTCAAGGTTTTCAAGTCACTAAAAAAGTAAACCCATCCGCTCGTTCGCTAGCCGTCTTGTGATTTTTCTCCTTGTTTCTTATTTTCATGAAAAATAACGGAAAATAGAATGTAACAGTAAATTTCTCTTACACAATGGATTTCAATTAGCTCCAAGTATCACTAATAAGTATGTGTGTTGATGACTCCCTTTACTTCAATCTGTTTATCATGTGTGGCAAATACATCACAAGAATGAAACATACTTACGATTTGTATTAAACTAGAACAGCGGTAAGTAGCGTGAAAAATATTTTAGAATAAATATGTATAGTGTATAGTTTCTCCCGCAAAAGTTGTTAAGATATCATGTTGACCTGCAAAGTTGATTTAGGTTGTAGAAACCAAGTGCCTTTCTAAACTGTCAGTTTGTTTTTAAAACTGAAATATTTGTTGTAGCAGAGAGATAAATATATTTTTTGTCTGATTATCTAAAGGAAAGTTATCTACTACCGTCTACAGGCGAAATTTTCCGAATTTTCACTATACTTGCTTCAAAAGCTTGAAGGGCTGTGTTATCTTATCAGAGTTTTGTCAGATATCAATAAGTTTGATGATAGGTACATTACCTTTGCGGTATTCATAAATTACAAGAGAATGTTTACAAATTTTAACTAACTTTAGTATTATAAATACTGTATTAAGTGAAAATAGTTGAGGTCTTCAAAGGTTTTATTTACAAACAAAACAGTCAGAACTAAAAATTTGGAAGTCGAATCTTATGAAAAGACATGTAGCTAAAGATAATGAATTAAACAGAATCATTTTCCTTGTTTTATGTAAATGTGAGATTCAAAGCATATAATTAAGTAGGTAAATAAATATGTATTTTGGAAAGTGTTAGTCTGGCTATAAGTACTTGATAAGTTAGGTTTTGTTCCAGCAAAATGAAGTTAAGTAGTACACTAATTGAACACTGTGATAAAACATACCCTTCAGAAATGATACTGTACACTCAAGACTCAAGTGTTACTTAAAACTAGTTTTAAGCCATTTGATTTGTTGAAACTAGTTTTAATTAATGCTTGAGTTTTGAGTGAGGTTCTGTAATACGGGCCCAAGTTTTAACACAGTATAGTTGTAAGTGTACACTCGTACAGTATGTGAAAATGTGTGTAATTTCAGATTGAAAACAAGATGGAGCACTCGGACTTGGTGTCTGAGATGGCACAGGTGGAGCATCTCACTACACAGGAGAGGCTCCATCTAGCCCGAAGGTAATTATTATTTATTTTAACTTGTTTATTTATACATCAACAGCTTCTGTTTATGTCGTAAGTACTATAGCTTCTTGTTCTATTCTTATCATTCTCCTGACGTTATTTGGGATTGATGCATCATCCTTTGTCCATACAACATGCAATATTAACTGTCACTACACTTTTATTATTTATTTAGTGCTTGAAGCACACAAATGTACCGAGGTGGGCATTTTCTACCAGTCTCACCCAGAGACAGACAGCGGTAGGTGCAATTAAGACAATTAAGGAATAATATAAATATTATAATTCTACAAGCCCTTTTTAACTGACTTCAAAAAAAGGAGGATCTTCTCAATTTGGTTGTATATCTTTTTTTATGTTTGTTACTTCACTAATTTTAATTATTTGCCTATGTATATCTATTACCATTACTGTGCACTATTCAGTAGTTTAGATTGTATTGACAGCATTTCATCTGCCTAGCTAACTTTATGTTTGATTATGTATCCAAGATTTAAAATCCTGTTTAGAAACTTGTTTTACTTGAATGATGCTCTAGACTTGATATTTGGCAGTAAAAAATATTCATTGTAGGAAGACATTCTGATCTTTGATTTATTGCATAATATTGCTTTAATTTATTGGTATAGCATCCATTTTTCATTAAGTTTTTTTACTAAGTAGTAGCCATACTTTGCCTAATGCAAATAATGATCAGTATGATCACTCAATGGAGTCCGTGGCATTAACATGCCTTGAGGAAAATCATATCATATTAATGGTATAATCATATAATCTTAAGCATAAATGAGATATACAGGTATAATAAATAGATATCTTTATTATAATTGAACTTAATTATCTCCTCCTTGAGTGCGGGATTACCCAGTTTTGATTGGATTTTAATACATTATTTTATCCCTGTCATCTAAGTTTTCAATTATTTTACAAGATAATGGTTAACTTGCAAATATTTCTAATGCGAAAGTTTGTTTGTTGGGTTGTCCTTCTTTCACATAGCTACTAAATATTAAATTAAAATTTTACATAAAGAAAATGCATAGTTCCTGTGGAACTATAGACCATGGAAACAAAGTCGCAGGTAAAATCTAGTGATTTATAATACATAAAGTTAAGATGCTTAACAAAACTAAGAAACAGGATGATATTTAAAATTCAAAACACATCACTTTCTATGCATGCATTTTGTAAACGTTAACTAAACCAGCCTTAAAATATTGACTAAAACTGCACAAAAATATTATAGCAACTAAATAATATAATGCTTGTGTTGATGAAAGATACTATAGACAAATAAATACTGAAAATATGAATACTCTCTACTCTTATGTTAGAGATATTGCTGTACAGATGGCATGAAAGTAGGATTAATGTTGTGGAAAGCATTCCTTGTGTTCATAGCATGTATTCTGGAACTTAAAATTACTATCTGAAATGACAATTTGTGTTGTATGAACTCAAAATCGATACATTATAATAAATTATGTGGAGTGGTGTAGATTATATTAATATTTATGATAATTACATATGACTATCATAATTTGAATTGTAATTGTGACTAATATAATCTTGATAATTGTGATTATAATAAGTAGCATTGACATTATTTTGTATGTATGTTTGAATGAAAACAGTAATATAACATTGATAGAAATATCTATTATTATTTTTTATCTTGGAAGATGCCAATCCCTGATAACAGTTGATGTATGGATTGAGCTAGGCTGATATGTTTATACACATGTTGTTCAACAGATTACTGTGATATTGAGCCTTCAGATAAATGATTCTGAGTGGTATTTTTATATCCGCCTGGATGAGGTATTTAGGACACACGATGAAGACGTACTTTCCCTTTTAACTTTCGAAAGTGTTTAATAAATAAGTACTATATGGCTTTAAAAAACATTGAACAATACAACACGAGTTTAAAAAAAAAAAACTTGAAAACCGAATTACTATTATCAGTACAGTTATGTCAAGGTCAGTAAATCCATTTCCAGATTAACTACTGTCTTAGAATTAAATTTTGCTGTAAAGATTTGAAATGTGTACAAATAATAAATGGACATATATAGTTGGAGATAAAATATAATTAACTAAGAGTGAGAAGGCACACAAATATTGGAAAGTATGCATTAAAATTAACTTGGTAAAGTAAGTTTCTTAACTTTCCATTATGTGCTGTACCTACAGTTAACATAATTTATTATGGATTGTGTTCTAAAAGTAACATAAATATTGATTTGTGTCACTTTACCCATACAAGCTTATTTTCTCTGTCTCTCTCCCTGACATCATTATCATTCTCCTCCCCTTATCCCAATTTTTTTGGGGTCGGAACAACTTGAATTTTTCTTCCATACTTCTCTATTAGTCTTCATCTCGGTATCCACTCCCATTTTAACCATATCATCATTCACACAGTCCATCCATTGTTTCTTTGGTCTTCCCCTACTCTTATAGCCATCGCCACAGCCACATTCATATTCAAAACTTTCCTAACGACAATTTTGTTAAAATTCGCTTTTTAACAGATAATAATATTTTATATTCAAAGCTATTGTACCAGGTGATCTTGTATCGCAACATACACACTTAATATTATTGTTGTATGTGTACATAATATTTAGCATATATCATTCGATAGATCTATGTATGGATCTGTGTCAACACGAGCTATATCATAAGCACACAGTTCTGTGCCATGCCGTAGGTACATAGTTAATCCTTTACCCGCCGCCGACGTCAGCGAGATTAACGGGGTTAGCTCACGTGTGATAACAGGTATCAGAAACAAACGTGCACGGGTACTTCCGATTATACGGTAGTTTAAAAAATAAAAGGCGTCTGTTGTTTTTGATACGTTTATAACTATCTTCGTGCAGTATCCTCATAAACAGACCGTGATTTATGGCGTTCGCTTCTTTGTTCTAATTTTAATCTTTCTTTATCTCACACTTCATGATTCAGAGCAGAATGGCACTTAAAACCCCTATTACACTACACGATATTTACGGCCCAATATTTAGTTTTTATTTTTTTTAAATCAATGGTCATTTATTCAAATTAGGCTGAGAATCAGCACTTTTCGAACGTCAAATTACAAAAGACAGTCCCCCAAAACGCCCGCCCTTCACCACTTCCTAGTGCTTTCGCTGGGAAGAAGTGGCGCAACAAACTCCCCACCAGCACAGCTGTCTGGGGATCTATAGGGACCCTTTCTCCCTTGCTCTTATCACAACATCCCAATTTATGCAAAGGGCCCCTGAATGTCGTGTAGTGTCATAAGGCTTTTAATGAGCAAAGTTCTATCAGATTGTCAGACGAGCTTAACGATCAATAAACGGAAACAGACCAAGATAAAGTGTAATAACTTCATTAATGGTATATTAAAACTCAGGAAGTATTTCATTGCCATTGCTGTACAATATTATGAAACGTATTATAATGTAAAGTGAAACCTTGTTTTCACTTTTTATGATTGCATGACAGTTTACTGTTAAAATATGAACCCATGTGGGAATAGCCGTTACGCATTAAAATGGATTACGAAAATAAACCACGGTATCTAAGCGTTCGTGTGTATACTTATCGTAGGTACATTGCTATCATGTTGAAATACACAGGCCATGTCAAGATTGAGTTAGAGTTAACAAGAATAAGACGCTGCTACTACATACTTAAATATTGAGCTCTTTTTGAGTGCTACTGCAGTCTTTTCCTTTATTTATGAGCTGCGAACGTAATACTATCTCAGTAGTAGCGCAAACTACGTATATCTATCATTTTAAAATATGAGGTAATTGAGGGCCTCTTAGAATATGAAAAGTCCTTCAATACACATTTATAAACCTTTACGATGTAGCATATTTCCTGTTCATCACTATTCTAAAAAAGTACGTACTTTGTACAACTACAACTATGTCAGTAGTCTTACAACACAAGTTTGTTTTTATTTTACATAAACATGCACTTGGAAAATCCCAGAGCATTTCAAAGATTTATTATTGGTGCTTAATATAAAGTAGGTATCAAGGCGGCTGCCCGTCTAAGAATAGACTTTTACGAAAGATAAACCTACGTGTGAATTAATGTCACACCAATATATTCTGCAAATTACATAATAATATTGCCAATTGAATGAGAATAAATCCATATACGTTTACATTGAATTTCGCTTCAAGTGGGCGTCGGGCGCCGCGAAGGCATGGCGGTCGATAGCTCACCGCTTATGAACAAAACACGACACTGAACCACTTTACAAATTCATACTTATTGAGTGCTAATAACGTCGCTAATAAATAGCTAAATTACACTCGGATCTGATACATACAAGATTGACAAAGTGATGTTAAAAGCTGTGATTGGCTGACTGAAATAACAAATGACAATCAAATCACAAGTTGTGAGTTAGAAGTGAGTTAGACCGTCTATTGTTCATTAGTCTTTCCGAAATCCGTTGTCGAGTAACGCACTTTTTTCACTTAAAGGGTAGGTACTTCGGGTATACAGTTTTGTTGTGTTGAGTTTCGCATCCTGTTATTTACAAACACTAAACATTCCCCGGCATTCCCTACATATTTTTCTCATACAAACCTTGTTTATTGCAGACGACGCATGCAGCAGTTAAAACTATGGCAGCAACGAGAGAAGGAGTGGCTGCGGTCGCGAGCGAAACGGGAGAAGAGCAACAAGCGGAGCATATACTTTAGTGATAGCGTGATGTTGCTGGAAGCCGCGGCCAGGAACGACATAGATGAAGGTACGTCTTACATGATATCTCTTTATAAGGGAGCTTTTTCATTAAATTCTTTGAAATCTTATTTAACAGTGATACAAAAGTCATTTTGCCAATGACCTTTTGAAGGATTCTAGTAAACTATAAAGTCATTGATTGGTGATAAAGTGCTTGTAAGGTATCGGTACACTGGCATAAAGCCAAATCTCAGTCGCTCCCTGTAAAATATTGACATTATTTCAGCAGTATTTGTTTACTTGGGCCGAAAGCTAACCTAAACGTAACTGGAAAAGTTTCACTACCACGGCTTTTCCGCTGACACCTGCGCTATAAATCCTCCCTACTATCGCTTACCTCTCGGTCAATTTTACAACGTTTTAAACGCTTACCAAGAGACAAGCAATTATGTTGTTATCCACAGTAATTTGTGACTGTACGGAACATAAGCCGGGTTTCGCACGTCTGAGTAATGCATGTTTTGAGTCGTACAAGGTTCGCACCTGTGCCGATTACGACATCTTAGCCCTGATAATAACATATACCGTAGTCAATGAGAACTTTGTAAAGGTCAGCAAAAGAACCACTTGTGCTATATTAATCAATTTGTTAAGGTAGGTACTTAGGGTGAGTAATAGTCTCGAGGGATTACGTGGCCACAATGTATCAACATAAGTATTTCATAGAATTTCTTGATAGAGAAATGTAAGAATAGAGCGATTTATGACAAAACCAAATTTTAAAATGGTAGGTACGTTTTCACATGCTGGTAACATAATACCTATCTTGAGTCGCAACTGTGTGATAATAAACATCTGTTCTTGATTGGTCAGGTGACAGCAAGCAGTTTCATAAATAAAGTCAATAAAAGCGACATTATTGCCGTTATTACTCGGTCAATTACGCGCACTATATGTGCCATAACGAGATTGTTAGCTACGCCTTATGACTAGAATTAGAACTAACTTTTTGTACCTTTATTACTAACTTTCTTTGTCATTTTAATTTCACTTGTTTGCCGATATTAAGTATGTTTTCGGTCTCGTATTACTTACGAGTGCAAATTGCGTAGTTCAAGTTCTTGAATCGATTGTGACGTCATGTTAGTATGAAGGCATAATTATTGATGTTGTGCAAGCAATCGCACTACAATCGTTGATAGTATTATATGCATAAATTAATTGTTTATAGTAAATAGGTGTGATTATAATAATACCCCCACTGTACTTATAGAGGTTTCTTGTCATGAAGAGAAGGCATTGCTCACCACGCTTGCTCAATACCAGTTGGCGATTTCAAATTTAAGAATATTAAATTATAAGTCCAGGTTTCCGCACGACGTTTTTCTTCTTCGATTTCAGTGAAGTACAAGATAAACTTAGAAAGTACGGTCACCAAAGGAGATAAGTAACCAGGGTCGTCGGATATAGTTGAAGTTTAGTAAGAAACCGATGCATGTTTCCGAATGCAATTTAATTTAATTAATAGAAAACAAACGGTTTATTTATCAAATTAAATTTCATTAAAAACCATCTATCGGTTTCTTACTAAACTTCAACTATATCCGACGCCCTGGTAACTTATCTCTTTGTACATATTGAAAAAGTCACTTTGTTACTTGCCTAGATTTGAATTTGAACCCCCAACCTCGTGCATGAGAGGTGAGGCCATACGCACTAGCCCACCACGACATCGACATTGCAAATAGAAGTGATTACACTGCGCTAAAACGTATTAGTGAGAGAAGAGATGACACAAAATCGTTAAAAAGATATCCCTGTTTATGGGAGTAGGATCAAGACCCTGATCGCCTCGTAAACCGTCTGTCGAATCTTTTACTGATAATCGATTTTGGGAGCTATTATTTTCTTTATTCGACCTTTCTTTTTCTGGATTAAGCCTGTGGGATAGTCGCGTAACACACTTACAGTGGCAATGACAGTTCAACAACGTTCATTGCATTATTTACGTTGTTCAGCAGACGAATTTTTCAAACATATGAAGCAATGTATTAGGAATTTCCTGAAATTGTGAAAATGTGTTAGACAGTTGGGAGTGCTTGGGTAACTCAGTCCTGTGGTGTCAGTCTCCAGTATTTTCGACTAATAGTTCACCCTAAAATTCCAGTGCGACGGTTACTGTCTCGTGGCGTGACACCAGATGCGACGAACGAGGATGGCTTAACCGCTCTACACCAGTGCTGCATCGACAACAACGAGGCCATGATGCGACTGCTTCTCGACAACGGCGCGAACGTCAACGCCGAGGACAGCGAGAAGTGGACCCCACTCCACGCCGCCGCCACCTGCGGGAACCTCAACCTCGTCCGAATACTCATACAACGAGGAGCCAACCTCCTTGCTGTGAACGGCGACGGAAACATGCCTTACGATATCTGCGAAGAAGAACGGACCTTAGACGCGATAGAGAGTGAGATGGCAGCTAGAGGTGTGACGCAAAGGCTTATAGATGATACGAGAGCTTCGACTGAAATGAAGATGTTGAGGGATGTTGATGATATGGTGAAGGGCGGTATGGATTTGGATGAGCCCAGGGATGGTCAGGGGGCTACGCTTGTGAGTATTGTTTTTTTTTTAATATGACGTTACTAGTTTCTGCCCGCGACTTCGTCCGCATGAAATTTCTTGTTACCCCGACCCACCTCGTCGCATCGCATCGTCTGCCCGCGCTAATGCTTCGTTTTCGCTTAGTGTTCTTTCTCAGTTTTTTTTTTCTTTTTTTGCGGCTATGGGCTCTACCGTGATATTAAATATATAGCTTAGAGTGAAGGGCGGGCGTTTTGGGGGAACTGTCATATGTAATTTTGACGTTCGAGAAGTGCTGATTCTCAGCCTAATCTGAATAAATGACTTTTGATTTTGACATTGATAGCCTTCCTCAAGAATTGGGCTATCAAATTCTAAAAGAATTTTTCAAATCCGACTGACAGTTCCAGAGATTAGCGCGTTCAAACAAACTCTTCAGCATTATTATTATTATAGATATGATTAAATATATAATATACAAATATATACACAGTTTTGATTAAGAATATTAATTGCGTAATTGTTTTTTTGCCGAGCCACATGCTCCCCACTCCAGCGCGTGAATCTTTAGAATAGAAGAATAGAATACGAATAATCTAATAAAAATCTCCGAATAGTCCGAATAGTAGTATCTACGAATAGTCTAATAATCTTTCCATGGCTTCTTGAAACGCAAACTACGCTTTGATTGTTGACGGCACGGTTGGCGCAGTGGTTACGCGATTGACTGCTGCGCTGCGTGTCGCGGGTTCGATTCCCGCACGGAACAAATATTTGTATGACCTACATGTATTTGTTCCGAGTCTGGGTGTTTTTCTATCTATAATATGTATGTATTTCCAAAAAAAAAAAAAAAATTGTATATAAGTAGTTTATCAGCCATCTTGTTACCATAACACAAGCATTAGGTTGCTTAGCTTGGGACAAATGGTGCTGTGTGAAATGTCCAGGGATATTATTATTAATTTTAAAACGCCATCGTGCCTGGAAAATTAACGCGTTAATGTAAACATTAAAAAGTCATGCCATGTTTATTAAATAGTAATTACAGTCGCCATTTTGACACCTTAACAATTATTTTTCAAGGTCTTACAAAACAATAACACTTACCTTAATTGGTAGAACAAGTGGTTCTAAAAATAATAATGGTTGGTTTACTTCGTTACTTAGAGAAATTGGTTGGTTGGATAAAACAAAGTCTCCACGCCGCGTCTGTCTATCTGAACGCGCTAATGTCTGGAAGTACGTGTCGGATTTGAAAAATTCATTTTGCTATTCATAGTCCAATTTTTGAGGAAGGCTATTTAACATCGCACTATGACCCTTACGAAAACTTTTTTTCTATTTTTGTGTGAAAATCTTAATGCGGTTCACAGAATACATCTAGTTACCAAGTTTCAACAGTATAGTTCTTATAGTTTCGGAAAAAAGTTGCTGTGACTTACGGACGGACAGACAGACATAACGAATCCATAAGGGTTCCGTTTTTTGCCATTTGGCTACGGAACCCTAAAAGAGTCAGAAAGAACGCTAAGCGAAAATGAAGTAATAGCGCAGGTGGGCAATGCGTAGCGACGTGGTGTGTTGTTTGCCGATTTTAACGCAGACGATGTCGCGGTCAGAAGCTAGCTAAAATAAATGCGAAAATAACTCGTGTCTGTCTGTTACCTTTTTACGCCTAAACCAGTGAACCAATCATTATTGAATTTGAAAGATAGGTTGCCTAGGAGTTTTCATCCTGGATATTTGTCTAAAAACATGATAAAATGCATAATACACACACACGATGACGCGGTTAACATCAAGTTAAATATAAGCTAGTAAGCCAATGATAGCTGAACTGTAATATTATTATTATATTTATTATTATCATAACATAATTTATTTCCAAAACTGCAGTGAGTAAACATAACATCAATGTGGTCTCGACCCCTGAACAAGGACACTTGTATGACAGGGGTCGAATGCCTAAGTTGCTTAGGCTATTTCTAATCAAAATCAAAAGTCATTTATTCAAATTAGGCTGAGAGTCAGCAGTTTTTGAACGTCAAAATTACAAAAGACAGTCCCCCAAAAACGCCCGCCCTTCACCACTTCCTAGTGGTGCAATACCAGCCTATTACTGTGCCACTGCCGGGCAATGGCCTCTTCTCATACAGAATAGGCGCGAGCATTGATCACCACGCTTGCTCAAAAGAGGTTGATGATTTCAGACTATAAATCTAGGTTTTCTCACGTTGTTTTTCCTTCACCTAAGTCGGTAATGTCGAAGATAAACTCAGAAAGTACATATCAATTGAGAAAGTCACATTAGTACTATTCCCGGCCCAGATTTAAACCTCGAGGTTGTCGTCGTACATGAGAGGTGAGGCTTTAATCACTAGGCCATCACGACATTCTAATGATTGTTAATGTTTAAATGATTGTTTTGCTTGTTCCAGCTACACATAGCATCGGCGAACGGCTACATAAAGGTGGTGGAGTACCTGCTGGACCACCGCGCGGCCACCGACGTGGTGGACCACGACATGTGGCAGCCGGTACACGCCGCCGCGTGCTGGGGACATGTATGTACTGCGTTTTTCTTTAGAACATTAAGGCGGAAGCGTCAAGCCCGCGAAATTCAAATTTTCTTACATTTTTTGCAATATGCAGTATCAGATAGGCAATTCTTGTAATTTTAAGAACGTTCACTGTCTGATCTCAGTCTCAATCTGTCAACACTGCGACTAGATTTTGAACGTTTTAAATTACGAGAATTGGCCTTCTGGTTATATATGTTGATCTTAATATGATTTGCGGCCGTAACAAACATTTATTTATAGAATTATAATCATAAAAATCATCAACACAAGTTCATCAATCATCAACATCTATGTTCACATTACCCTATTGAATGACTATTTCATGAAATCATGACATTTGAGGCCAATTCTAACTCAAGGAGTTGTATTGCTGATTCTGATTAATCATTTTTAATACGGTCGCGAATATATTGATTAACATAAAACACTGACCTGCACCCTAATTGCGTAACTCACAATCAATCTCAATCTGAATCATTTTGAAGGATATTGCTAATCCATTGCTTCATATGTTCAAAAAATGTGTCATGGTGTGTCTGCTCAACAACGTAAATAACGCAATGAATGTTGTTGAACTGTCAAAATGAAACCGATTCCGATTGATCGTGTGTTACGCAATTAGGGTGCTGAAAAGTGCAGAAAAACGTAAGAAAAATTGAATTTTGCGGGTCTCCTTTAACATCCACCGAATGGTACAGGGTGGAAAAACTTTTAGCTGCTGTCTGCACCATGTCTCGAAATAGTACCTGCAAAATAAAGTCGACTTCCAGGACATTTTTAACTTTGAAACTACTTCGTCCGTTCGTAGAGAAAGGGCCTTCTAAGGATTTCAATACTAAGTTTATCCTTTTCTTTATGTATTGGAAAGTGTGTTTTACTAATAATATTGCGAGAGACGTAATTCATACAGCACATGCATTTTTGTCCCGGTAGCTCGACAACAATTTCCGACATCCACGCCAGCGAAGCCGCGGGCAGAATCTGGTTAGAATTATAATAATACGTTAGATTTGATCGCCCAAGCGAAACCGATGCGGATCGCTAGTACTATGAAAGATGACGTACAAGCCCATATATCTGATATGCTTCGACTAGACATACCTAACTGATATCCTAAAGTACCTTCGTGACGAAAAAGATACGTGGAATCAGCAGAAAATTTCAATCCATATCTGCCGAGATAAGTGGAAGGAAGACCTTTGTCCTAGTGGGGCGCTATAGGGTAAATGATAATAGTTCGATGTCTTGTCAGAACCATAAAGTTGATATGAAAAACCGGCCAAGTAAGAGTCGGACTCGCACACGAAGGATTCCGTACCACCCCATAATATTTAACCCCACATATTTAAGAAAAAACAGGTTTCTTGTATGGGTCCCCTTTGTTTTATTTTTATTATTTGTTGTTACAGTGGCAATATAAATACACACTGTGAAAATTGCCCGCTGCCAGACAGGCGGACGGACAGTGGAGGTTTAGTAATAGGGTTCCGTTGGCACCCTTCGGGTACGGAACCCTAAAAAGGATAATAGCATTATGCACAGGTTTCTGGAAAGAAAATTACCGACGCGTCAAAATTAAACGCAAGTCAAGTAATGTGATTGGCTGGTGATAATTCATTCAAGCAATCACAGCAGGTTACATGCGCTGCGCTTGACCACTTGTTAACTCAATGATGATTAGAATTATGAATAATGCCACATTGAAAACACTAACTTCTTGACATACAATTTTCAATGTTATTGTAAAGATAAACTGTCATGTATTGTTTGTTTTGTTACAGCTAGAGGTTCTAGAACTGTTAGTACAATATGGAGCTGATCTCAATGTGAGGAATAAGCACGATGAGACGCCCGCAGGTAAATAAACAGAATCTATAGATATATTTATTTCTTACGTACTATGCACACGGTGCATTTATGACTGCAGATGACATTTCTACGGACACACATGAATAAAGCACAAAATCATTACTCAACAAACACGCTAGAGGACCTGTAAACTCTGTTCAGTTTTTTTTGCTTTTGAGCGAGTCAAATGCTAGACGCAAGTTATTCAATGAGCAAAATGTATGACGTTTTGTTGCTATCGTAATTCGTAGCGTACATACGTCGAGATCGTCGAATTTAAATTGCGCGCTTTCCACTTCATTTGCGCACGTATTCTAAGTATGGGCATACGCAATCCGATTTGATTCGTCACCGTCATTGCTTAGTCAGTGACGGTCGGTGATTGTAACTGCATAACCGCAATTATAACTACTTTATCAATCTATACTCACAATTTTTTTGAGCAGCCCTCACAGAATAAAAAAATAATGTAAACATACAATGCTTGTTGACACAGACATCTGCGAGGAAGGCGAGCTGCGCGCGCGCATCCTGCGCCTGGCGGCGGACCAGGAGGAGCTGCGCCGCCACGCCGCCGCCGACCGCCTGCGCAGCGCCAGGCGCTCCTCGTCCAGCGCCAGCACGAGCCGGTACCTTACTACTACACGAGCACTGCACCCACCTGCACTATTTTATCTACGCTATTATAAGCATGCCCAATCTGGCCTATTAGGCTAGGCCTGTTTACAGACCAATATCTTAATCGAATAAGTCTTTGAGTAAACTTGCGCATTGCCGGTTGCTGGTCCGATTCCCGCACAGATATGAATATAAATATAGATAGTTGTAACAGTTTATGTGAAATCATGGACACTAATTATCAAGCAAATTGACTACCAATTTCATTTGTTCATATTTCATTAAATTCACAACTGTCATGCCTTGACAGATGTATGTACTGGTTGAAACACGGCACCTTAGTTAGGTCAATTTGCTAAACAATTAACGTCCCTGTCTGTACATGATATTCATAGCCTGTCTTCAAATACTAAGTATCTCACTAGTCAATAAGGTCCGTAAAACACAATCAATCTCAGCAGGGTTCGGTCGGTGCGAAGAACATCACTACGCGAGAAGCAACTCACTGCCAAAGCGGACGTGCGCGGCGAGGCCAAGCTACGAGAAACCTTCGACTCCACCGTCGACGATGACCTGCAGGTTAGTAGTGCAGTTTATTTGTTTACTATAGATAATGCAATTCACGAGCTAGCGTTATGTGACTCTTATGTCATTGTAACAAGGTTTAATTTAGACTGATTAACGTGCGTTTGTAAAATGCAACGTCTGTACACGAAGTGCATTGAAAGAGTTTTCGCTCCCTGAATGCCGTTCGACTCCTTCGTAAACGATGACCTGCAGGTCAGTTCAGTTCACTACAGACAATGCTATTTTAGAGCGCGCGATATTCGACCTTATTTTATTGCAACAAGGTATAAATTCCCAATGCTTGTCGCGCGTTCGTGAAATGTAACATTTGTGCATGCTGTGTGTGTGTAAAGAAACTATAGAAAAATAAATAACATACTGAAGCAACTCCTACGCTCCCAGAAAGCGTTTAATCCACGATACACAAGGTCAAATTAAATAAGGCGAAACTTCACCGATATTTAATGACGATAAAAAAAATTACACTCATTATTTCCAGTAAATATACTATCAGCGGCCGCTGATTTAACTGTAGTTACTTGAAATAATGAGTTTAGAAAATCTATTTTCATGAATTCACTGTCGGTTACTTCGTTAGATATCGATAGGTACCCATCACTTCTGTGAGTTTCACCGGCTAGGTTAGGTAGGTTTTAATTTGATGCTGTAATATTGTTGAACTGTCAAAATAAAAGCCGTTGCTACTGTTGTGTGTGTCTAAATTACCCCGGTAGTTCGATTATAATGAAATTTTGATTTTATATTCCGTCAAGAGTTACTATTTTTAGTAAGTACAAACAGCAAAGGGTTGAATGGCTCGTGTTGTCTAGAAAGGCCAAAAGCAGTTAGCTGGACAAAGATAATTTTCTAAGCACACAATATTATGCCTGCTGTTACCAGTCTGATCCAACTGTGTTTTTTTTAAGTTGTCTATTTTTCTGGCATGGGTTGGGTGTCCGTTTTTATGTCAGCGTACATCATATTTTATTATTAACTATCTGACCCGACAGACGTTGCTCTTTTCAAATTTAAATAGTTCATATAAAAATCCAAAAGAAAAAAGGTCGTAGTTTTTCTCGTATTTTAAAATTTTCCGCGAAACTTTTCCATATTTTTCTTTCCTTATAAACCTAATTCGAATTATTACAAACATTTTAACGTTTTGTTTTATATGTTTAACGCTTATCAACGAACAGCATTTCATTTTTATTTATGTAGATATACGTTGCTAGTACGTAGCCTTAACGTCTTAATCATTTCCATTCCATACGAAACCATAGGGGCAGTTCCTGTATTTTAAGAACATTCGCATTCTATCTGTCTGAATCTGCCAAAAAATACCTCTAACTTCCCTGGATTTTTGACAAGTTTTGGATTGTCGCTGTTGTCGCTTGTTCAAAATCTAGTTACCAAGACTTGGTGACACGGCAATTGGCTTTCTGCGTATAAAAGTCACACTGGTTTAGATATTGCCAGTGTTCACCAGGTATAAAAATGATGCCTAGCAGTCATTTGCGATTGGGCAGTCATTTCCCACGATAGCTCACCGGTCAGCCACCTTGTTTTAGGTTTGTTTAGGTAGCAAAAGGTCAAAGCACCTATGCGCGCGACTGAATGTAATAAAATCTCGTCGAATAAAGGTCTATCCACACATATCAGGGCCGTGTCCAGGACGTGACAGGGCCGTGGCACAGACAACTCCGTTGCCGTCCCGGACACGAACGTGAGTAAACGAGTTCATATAAAATATATACACCGATATTTTTTGAGCCCCTGACGGAACTCGGTCCGTCCACGTCCCGGACACGGCCCTGATATGTGTGGATAGCCCTTAAAGGCAAGCCCATATTACAGCCGTTTCAAAACAAGTGCGGCGCATCCCGCCTGTAGTGTGCGATGGTTCGTACAAAATGTAAGAAAGTGATGCAGAAGCGGTGCGACCCGCCCAAATGTGCTTAACACAACCGGTAGGATTTAGTATTTGAATTTTATTTGTAGTTCAGTTTCACTCCCAATGTACTATGTGTCTTCGGTTCGTGTAGCTAGCTCAGTTCAGCAGAAATACAGCGTCATATAGATACGCCATAAATATAATCTCGACAAGAATATTTGATTGTCTTTTTCAACTGTAGAAACATTTTGAAAAACAAAACACACACACATGTTTTGGGAAACATTTTGATGAAGTGGTAGCAGAATTAAATAATAAGTATAACGATTGGGATAAAATCTTCACGGACGGATCAAAAAATGTTAGTGGTGGTGGAGCAGCTTTCTTTCATAAAAGATTAGACTTTAAAGCTAGCTTTAAAATCGATGCAAATACTTGTATAATGTCACTGGAACTGATTGCAATATACGAAGCAGTAGCTTATGTTCTCAATCAAAATTTACACAAAGCAGCTATTTTTACCGACAGTAAAAGCGCTTTACAACATGTAGCTCGATGCGCCTCTGGTTGCAGAGGTGCATCGATAGCTTACAACATTCTTAAAATTATAAACATTACTAATAAAGACGAAATTAGAATTATATTGCAATGGGTTCCAGCACACATAGGATTACGTGGCAACGAGGAGGCTGACCGGTTGGCAAAATTGGCAATTAACGCAGGACATGAAGTTTCTTACCTACCTGATCACTGGGAATATGTCTCAAAAATCAAGGAGTCTTGTTATGATAAATGGAAAGACCATTTCAACGAGATTTCGAAAACAAAAGGTATATGGTACAAAGTAATTCAGAGTGAACCTTCTCGCGTGCCCTGGTTTGATGACACTAATTTAAGTAGGAGTTACGTCAAAGTAGCTTTAAGATTACGTTCTGGGCACTTTCCATCAGCAAAATTTGCTTTCCTAATGCGTAAGACAGCATCTCCAAACTGCGAAGTATGCAACAAAATAGAAGACGTGCAACATCTGCTGATGGAATGCGTTAAGAACAAAAATGAAAGAGATTCATTGATTAGGGAGTTTGGTTTAAATACTTTAGATCTTGGGCTTATTTTCACTATTTTAGCGAAACCTAAATCAAATGTTGCAAAAAAATTGTGTGGTTTAGTACAACAGCTCGATCAATGAATAGCTAAATTTGTTAAATAATAAGGATTATAAGAATAGTGTTAGTATATGTTAATTTTAGTGGTGTAAGAGTAGTGATAAGGTACAATGGGGTTGGCGTATCCATGTGGATAAAAACCCTCTATTAATTTTTAAGAATAAAAAAAAAAAAAAAAAAAAATATATATATTTTAACTAGAGGTAAATATGGGTTGTGGGGTTATGTTCAACTCCTACTAATTAAAATCGAAACCTCTCCTTAACAAACTCAACAAGAAAGTCCCTATTTAATTCATTAAATTTTTGCTTATAAAAACAAACAAATTAACAACCCTCATCTTGTTCAATCAAGTATAGTCACAACAGCATGCGCCACGCAACATTGAAGATACGCTATTAATATTATCATAATGAGCGCAGATCTCGTGTTATGAGCAATTTAAATAGCGACGTCATTGCCCGTCCAAATTAATATTCCGCTTTCGACTTTCGCGAAGGAAAAATATGAAAAACTGGCAATACGATTAAAGTGTGAAATTATGAAATACAGACGTTAGTTGCACGCACTTGTGTTCCGTATATATTATAATATTCGTAATTAGTGCTGACCGAATAATTACCTATTATTATGTAACTATGATTAACACTACATTCGGCACAGGTTTCCTGAAAAGAATTTTCAAACGTTATTTACTTCGTAGATTCACAATATTATATTTTGTACTGAAACAACTACAAAGTGAAACAATTAGATAGGAAAGTAAATACAACACAGCGTCTTTCCTTCCTTGCAATAATAAATAAAATAAGTGAAAATAATTACACTAGAAATTTAATTACATATCGTCGAACGGAACCCAAAACACTCCGGTGGTTAACTGTGAAAGGGAAACTGAGTGGCGACACGACACGCCATGTATAGGCATTGTTAATATACAGTTTCGCGTATTATTGTGTAACTACCATTTATACAATTAATTATACGTACCGGAGTGCTCCGCCCCTCAGTCATTCTCATTTCCTACATGGTTATGATAACTACGTAATGTATACTTAACTTTTCAAAGTTATGAAGGCGTGTAGAGCCTTCTTCGTCCACATTCGACGCGTCTCCAAGGTATGCGGTGTTCTGCAGCTTAGAGCCTACCGGTATTGCAAAATTAAAATATTTATAGCATCCATTAGCACTACGATCGTCATACCAGAACGCCACAATAAAATAAATCAAGAGGAAATCCTCTTTGGTGTTGCATGCGGCTAATAACATTCAAATAAAGAAATCATAATAAAAAAGAAAACTTCATGGCAAGTAAATATAAAAATGAATCAATCTTATAGAAAATTTCTTAGCGTAATTTTCTATTGAGTGTGATGTGAGTGAGATGTGTTAATAAATGTAGTATCTGATAGCTATCTGGCATTTCACAAGAAGTTTTCTAGCGTCTTAATAAGCTAATCATATAATTACTATATTTCATCTAAGAGCTATAATCAAATTAATATAAAACCAGTAATAAAACAACGTGTTGGTTGATAATAAAAACCGTTGCGTTATTTGTTATTTTAATATGCGGATGGATTTTGAGGTTATCGCCATTTTGTATCTGCATGTTGCGTAAAGTTACACCTCAGATACTTAAATTAGTTTATTAATGTACGGTAGCTCATGTTTGTAATTAATTAAAATTACAGTCGGTAATCATTTTTATGACTGTCGTTTCAGACTTTAACGAGCGAGATCTAAATTACAAGCACAAACTTCAGTATGTTATGTTTGCTTAAAATCGAAAATAACATTCCTGTTTATTCTCCTTCTGAACATTGCAAACCTATACACTTTACCTGTATAAAAATACTACTGCCTTTATACAGGGTGTACTTACCAGAAATATGTGGTCAAAATTAAGGGGGTGGTACAGAGCATCAAACTTACCACTTTCTCCATGAGATCACCTTTGTAATCGCGAAAAAGTAACTAGTGGACCCATACAAATATTCAATACCTACTCGACCCAAGTGTACGGGGCGACTGATCACTTTTTGGGGATTACGATGTTGAGCCCATGGAGAAAGTTGTTCAATTTTATGGACTGTACCCTTATATTTGACCACACCTTTGTGGTACACCTTCATCATATGCCTAGCCTTTTCCCAACTATGTTGGGGTCGGCTTCCAGTCTAACCGAATGCAGCTGAATACCAGTATTTTACATGAAACTACTCTCTATCTGACCTCCAAAACCCAGTTACTGGGTAATACGATACCCCTGGTAAGACTGGTACACTCTGTATACATGAATAAAAATAAACTGGCTAACTAATTTTAATTACAAAATAATGTTAACATTTCGCCATAAGGAAATGTAAAACACAAAAAAAAAAAATCACGAATCACGTCGTTAGATCCTCATGTAACCAAATCACAGATATCCAAAGACGTATGTGGTTCCTGTTGTGTATGTAGTACAAATTGTTTCTGCACGAAGTGTACAGCTCAGCTCTGTGCGTAATTGGCTGCCAATTAGATGGGAAGTAATAATGCACGCTTTTACGTTCATATTAGCAGAAGGTATGTGGCGCAACCAGCTGCACTGGATCTAATCTAGGCGTTTCTTCATTGTGCACTACCCGTCTATACTCGACTGTATCCGTAATTATTGCATACGGTAATAATAGTCCTGTTAAGTTACATAGTTTCAGCTATGTAATTAAACAGGACAACTAAACTGATATGGTCTATTCAGTTTTCAAGTAACTAACTAGTACCTACTTCTTACTTATTAACACTAAACTTTTGGATGGCACGAAGCCGTTGATTTTTGTCATGCAATTAACTAAGGTTGGGCTCCGACTTACCGAGTCGTAGGTCGTCGGTTCGTACCCACGCGCTTTAAGTACTTTGTTTAATTTATTTCATCAACACTGCTCTCAAAACGTTGAAGGAAAACATCGTGAGGAAACCGGCATGTCCTAGAACCAAAAATTCCACGACATGTGACATTTATCGACCCGCAGTAGGCCCAGGCGGTGGATTACGACCAACTCCCTCTTAGAGAACAGAGGCCTGTGTCCCAGTAGTGGGAACGTTATAGGCTGATTAAGCTATGCTTGTGCTGTATTAACAAATAAGGTTGAAAGGATCAAAAAGGTTAATATCGATATTGCTGCAGAGTACAGAAAATCGGGTCGTTACGATTTAAAAGCTACATTAGTTTTATCTGATTAAAAAACTAATAACCGGTTTATTTGTAAAAGCACCGCTCTCTTGCGCTATCTAATATTCAACATAAACTCTTGACTCTCTCAAAGAGATTAGACGAAATATTTTAATGTCTCGATTTTATGGCAGCGTTACACATGATTTTATTAATCTATCGCACGAATGGACAAGAGATATATGAACCAAAAAAACTGCAATCATCTCACGCTATCTTTAAAATTAATCGGAAATCGTTTGCAATTATATCAAACTGTATGAGCGTGTTATCAGTTTTTATGTTTTTTTGGCATCACTCGGTCGGATTTGTAGTCTTTCTAAAAAAACGACCAATCTATCGATCGGCTAGCTGCTCTTGCGCGACCGTATCTCCTTATGTGACCGATCTTCATATGCAAGAAGCTTGCCTTGTAAAAGCCAACTAGCAAGTTTAATCACTAGACAATCTTTAGGCGCAAGTAATATTTTTGCCCCGTAAGGCATAATCAGCCTATAATGTCACACTGCGGGGACATAGGCCTCTTCTCGGTGAGAGGGAGTGGGCCGTAATCCACCACGCGGGTCCAGTGAACTTCAGTGCGGGTTTTGCTACTTCTAGGACATGCCGGTTTCCTCACGATGGTTTCCTTCACCGTTTTGAGAGCAGTAGTGATGAAATAATTTACAAAGTAAAGCGCCTCTCAGGGGACGAACCTTACCCGCGCGGAGGCACTACGCCGGGGGGAAACTCTGCACCCGCGGCAAATCGCGGCGGAGCGGATGGACCTCCGGCGCGATCTCATGGGGGAATGGAAGGTGCGACTATCGCAACCCAGGGCAGGGCACGCCGCGATAGTGGCGATAAGCCCCCTCTTTGAGGAGTGGCTAGGGAGGCGTCACGGCGTTCTCACCTACCGCCTGACGCAGGTCCTTTCCGGACACGGATGTTTCGGGAGGTTCCTGCACATCATCAGGCGGGAGGAGACGCCCGGGTGTCATCACTGCCAGGATCGCCCAGAGGACACGGTGGAGCACACGGTGGAGGTCTGCCCTGCTTGGGCGGAGCCCCGCCGTGTCCTCGTAGAGGCGATCGGCAACGGCGGCGACCTCTCGCGTCCGGCCCTGGTTCAAGCCATGGTCCGGGGCGAGAGGGAGTGGGAGGCAGTCACCTCCTTCTGCGAAGCAGTCATGCTAGCGAAGGAGGTGGCGGGGAGGCTGAGGGAAAACACCTCACGCCTCAGCCGCCGCGGGAGACGCTCCGGGCGTCAGGAGCCGAGTGACGACTCCGGGAGGGGTCATTTGATGATTTCCCATCCAAAAAAAAAAAAAAGGGGACGAACCTTACGACCTACACCTCGTCAGACGGGGCCGTTCTTCTGGGCCACCACTGCTCTTCCCGTAAGACTTAAAAATACTAACCACCTGTTTGCCAAAGAGTAAGACAGAGAAGGACGTTGTTGGTTCGGTAGTCGGCAAGCATAATTTTCATACATTAATTAACTTTAATTCGAACTATATCAAGGGCTTTGATCACACCTTAAATGCAGTAACTTCATACTACTTTTCGTTTAGCAACGTAATTTTTTTCGTAACAATAATTCTTAATAAAGATTCATATTCATTTTATGAGCGTGTTGCGCCAAATGAGATTGTTACTTTTATTGCTGTTTACAAACAGTATTGCTGAATATAAGTTATGTTTATGAAATGTCAGTCATGTTTCAGCGGAGAACACACGGCTTGTCTGTAAATATACTGAAATATTTTCTCAATTAGTGTTTGGCCTTCGTCGTCTCGTTTTCTTTCTAATTAATGTAAGGATATCTAACTAGCTATTTTTGAAATTCTAGGAATGATCTGTCAACCATTTGGCATCAGGCTACTGCCAAATATACCTGTATTCGAAATTGGTCTAGTCGTCGGAAGCGCTACTGCTGAGTTGGTCCTCGATTCGATTCACGGGTCGAGCAAAGTGTTTTGGGGTTTTTCCATTGCAGTCCGGAATCAGAATTTGTGCCCGGTTCATGGCAACAGGCTGGCCCCCTGTGACATGGAACTGAAACATAACTGGCGAAATATGGATGTACTATAGGTGCCCCTCTGCACTAACCTTCGCTGAATACAGGGGTGATGTTATGTTAGAAATGGGTAAAATAAAGCCATATACGATTTGCAAGATTCAGAAGTGCTTCTTGAATGTGATTTATGTTCTAGTCTATTTTTTGGGACTCACGACGCTAAATTGCCTATCCTGGTTCATATAATCAGTCCTGTAGTGCTATTCTGTAAAAATTTCACCGTGGACACTTAGGTGAAGTGAGCTATCAATAGTGTCAATCCCTAGCATCAGGTGGAATGACAGCTCACTTCAAACTCACTTCACCAAAATGTTCACGGTGAGATTTTTACAGAATAGACTGGGTGTACACCACCATCTCTTCACTTGCGTTGCGTTCCTGCAAATAATTTTCTTGTTCCAATCCAGGGAACATTGTGTACATGACATATAAACAGAAAATAGTTGTAATGTTCACCACGCCTATCGGTATTTACTAAGTGAACGATTTGAACACGGGCCGTTGTTTTTACGTTCGCCGTGTGCCGTACTTTCTCTGCTTTCATCTCGACTCCGCTAGTAATTAACTGCTCTAGAATAATTTATTACCTGCATTACATTTGGACCACAGCCGTGACGTAGAAGTCTAGTAACTCACTGATATCATCAACTGTGTTTTTGTGAGCTAAACAGACACAGACAAAATAAAATGCAGTTTTTATAATTTATTACTGTGATAAAAAAATAGACACGTTGAGTCTTGCAGATAGCATTAAACATGCAAATCTATGCTCTGGTCGTGCTTCTCAGTCACTTCAGGCAGTGAAATTTAATAACCACAGTAGACAGAAC
Organism: Apamea crenata; assembly: GCA_949629185.1. Classification (NCBI taxonomy): domain Eukaryota; kingdom Metazoa; phylum Arthropoda; class Insecta; order Lepidoptera; family Noctuidae; genus Apamea; species Apamea crenata. The sequence goes on along the minus strand of OX451368.1, from coordinate 6,358,263 downwards.
AGGAATGTGTAACTTTAAAGAGATAAATCGCAGATCCGGCTTGCAATATTCAAATCATACTGAAATTATAGTTCCGAACCGACGATTACTGATCGCTCATTCTAATCAACTGAGAGGCAATTCCCGTATTGTTAAGAATGTTCGCGTTACAATCTCAGGCTCGATCTGGCAAAAATATAATCAATTTCCCTACATTTTTGACATTGATTGTCGCTGAGATGAGATTGCGATTTGAATTTAAACGTTTTTTAAGTACTTACGAGATTTGGCTTTCTGGTACCCTGAGAACAACTATAAAGTGAAAAGTTTGAGAATTATACAATGTCAGCATCAATACAACATTTAGTTTTTTTTTAATTTTCGTATGCAAAATGGCAAGCACCTTGTGAAGATAGACCTGTCGTACCTACTCGTAGGCTTGTCGTGATAAACACCAATAACACTAGTTCCTGCCCAGTTTGATACTTAGTAGAGCGATTGATTTGCACCTCGCTTCTCGCTTGTGCACTCTTTATAATAGCTTTGTGGAATCTGTTTATTTATAATTATTGTTAATGACTGAAAAATTGCTACAGAACTTTCTACGGCAAACAGGTTAAACATTGTGATAAATCATCTGTTTCTATATTAAGCCTAAACATATTTAAGCCACATAAACAAGGTTCTGGAGTGGCAACCGTGTATTGGAAGGCGTAGCGTTGGAAGGCTTCCGCAAGGCGTTATAGCTTTTTGAAAGCTGCAGGAATCCACTGGATGCGAGAAGCACAGGACCGGTCGATGTATTGACGCTTAGGAGCGGCCTATGTCCAGCAGTGGACAAGCTTTTATAAAAGATCAAAGTTCATGGGACATGCCATTATTTTATTGAAGTAGGTATTACAAATTTCGTGTGTTATCTCGACGTATTTTATCTGTTTTCTGATTGTTTACTATAGTGAGCATAGTATCATTGTAAGATGCAATCAATCACTGCGTATCTTCTGTTACTGCATCATCAATCAGGCCGCGATGTCACGAGCAGTGCGCGCAGGCATCTCGTTCCGCTGGGCGCATTGATTGACGACACCCGGCGATTCACTCGGTTTTCCTGCGATTTCCCTCGCCGGCCGCCGCCGCCGCACGCGTTGTTAGTTCGTCTGGTCAGCGAGCTAACACGCACCGCTCATTGTTCAATATTTTTTCTTTCGACGATGCATTTTGATATACAAAAATCTTCCTTCGAACTTCAATTCTTCCTTTATGGTGTTTCATAAAGTGTTGACCATTGTTCTCTCAAAGGATATTATGTGGTTATGTGATACTATGTGTGTTATGTGCTGTTGACTACGGATTGTTATCATGTCTTTGGATATTATGTTTTTGACTAACGACAACTTGCGTCGCATGCGCAAGGAGCCGCAGGTCCTAGGCCTCCGTTATCGGGTATGATATTTTTTACATTTTAATTTATTTGTAACTTACAAAACACAATTTGGAATGTTATAGATCACTATCAGTTGTTTCGTTAACGCTACAATGAGCATAGAATGCTATTCCTTTCTATTTTAATTCTTACTGAAATTCAACTTTAATGAAACTGCAGTCTGAATTTACTGATTCAGTGCAGTTCGTGTAATTTTAGAGTAACATTTATTTCTTGTTGTAAATTTTTAGAAATTCATACTATTACTGCGTACTTTCTTAAGTTATATAATTCAGTTTTCACCAAACGCAACAAATCTGTCTCTTTCAAGGATTATTGACAGAAAATTGCAGACCTAAAGTGGTATCTAGTTTGGATAAAAATCGTTACTACTATGGAATCGACCTAAGTGGACCTATCAAGTCACTGTTGTAATTTAGGCATTTATATCAAAACTGCAACTCATTATTTTACAAAAGTGAGTACCTACATATACACAGTGGGATCTATCTTAGTTTAAGGGGGGTGCGCTAAGGTAGCCCGCGAAATTCAAATTTAATGTCAGAACAATCTAACACTTGGTCAGTGTTAGATTCCAAATTGCAAATTGCAAAAAAACGTAGCTTATTAATTTGTTCAACATACAAAAATGTTGATTAAAATATGATTCGCGACCCTTTACTTATATGGCTTTACACAAATAGGTACAATCAGCAATAAATACATATTTGATACGGCTGCGAATCATAATTAGATCAACATACAACCTGATACTGACCTGCAAATTGTAAGAAACGTAAGAAAATTTTAATTTCGCGGGTTACCCTGATGCATTCGCCTAAATTCGATCTAACGCACTGGCATAAGCTTAAAGTGACAGGATAAAGTACCAATACGCTGGGTACATAGCAAAAGTGGTTAAGTGAGTACTAAAATTAAAAAGAACCGGTGACAGCGGAAGACGATGCTCTTGCTCTGAAGTACATGGGGTAGTAATCCCCAATCTATACCTACATTGGTTTGCCTGCTGTCTTTGTATGTTATTCAGACATTTTATAATTTTGTTGTGATTTGCTTTATAATTATAAAATGTCTCCACATGTCTACATACGCCCCTGGTGAAACAAGTGCCACGGCAACCGGATAATCATAATGTGTGGAAAATCTTATAATTGCCCATTTATCGATCGACAATTTTCTCATTAGTTGTTCCACCTGCTTTTAATAGCCAACGGATGTCCGCTTAGATTTCGTTCATTATGTTGCAGGGCCTATCAAATGGCGTAGAAAACGACCAAAACACCGCGAACCTACAACCGCCGGAGTTGTCACACAAGCGGCTATCGAACAGTTCTACCACCTCCAACCAGAGCTACGACTCGACTGTGGAGTACGCGGTGCCCAAGCACTCGTACAGCCAGCGCGGCGGCTCGCTGCGCACCAGCGACGTCAGCGACCTGTCCGACCTTACGCCCTACGGACAACAAAAGACCTCCAACCCCCTGTTCGGAGTCAACGCCGCGTCCCACTACGCGCCCGGCTCCGTACCCGCCCCGCAACACGAAGCCGTCAACGACCAAAACAAACACTACGAAAGAACGAGCTTACCCAACGGCGTCAGAAAAGCGCCCGAGGGACAGGACAATGACCTCATCAAAAGCGAGGACGCGTTAGACGGTAGGAAAGAGCTCATAGTGAGCCCCAACCAGATCGCGATCACTGAAGGCGGCACGGCGACCTACACCACAGACAATAATGGTAAAATCAATGTTCATGTCACCGTCATGATTAACGCAGGTAATTATATGCATCCTTACGAACTCAAATTGACCGTAACAAGCACATCTAATATTCATACGTAATATATAGCACAGTTGATAACATTTTGATCTGTAAAGTTAATCTAACAGTTTTGCACAGTGATGGTATATAAATATGATGAAGGTTGGGACTGTGTGCCGGTTTCCAGAATTGATTCACTCTCGAGGATGCATATGAGGCAAGCAGTCTCTCATTGTAGTTGCATGCTGGTTAGCGTGTGGGTTCATTGTTCCTTTTGTTGTGCTAGTCGTTATTGGGATCTGTTTTAATTAGTTCATGTCAATTTGTTTGGAGTGCACGTATATTTTCTAAAACTGTCACTACCTATTTATTGTTCTGTAACCTATCTGTTCTGTTCATTGCACTATTTCTTTTCGAGTTCTTTCTGTTACGGTTTTTTTTTACGTCACATTATTTTTTCGCAATTTGTAGAAATGCTATAATGAAGAAGATAAGCATTTATTGTTTACTAACATTTAAATTAAATGAACGCACCGCAATTTTGGTTAAGAAACAAAGTTTTGAAGAAATGTTACATGTAATAGCTATGCTTATCTCATCAAATTGTAATGTTTCGTAGCGAGTGTAACAAGCTCTGTGGGATAGTAATCAGTAGCGCGTGTTCCAGGAACTCTCGCAGATTTGAAAAAGCAGCGATCTCAGATAAGAACGAACGGCAGTCCGGTGGAGAGCAGCCTGGCGTCGACCAACAACCACAGCCTCACGTCACTGTCGGAGTGCAAGCCCGACATGCCGGTGCAGCTCAACCCGCTGAGCCTGTCGCCCAGCGCCGGCGCAGTGCCGCGCTTCGCCGGCAACACCAGCGACGTGGTCGGCGACACGCGCTCGCGCAGGTGCTGTATCATCATGTAGGCTACTGACTGTATGTAATACTGGCTAGGATTGTATTCCGGTACATTTAAATCGGATGGCATCTGTATAAAGTGTGATGGTGGTAAGCGTACAAGTCTGATTGTCATTCCAAAATAATTTTTGAACGGCTTTTGGACCACCCGATCGGTTGACTTTTTCCGGTTAGCTGTTGCCTAAGAATTTGTGATTTTGACTCTGAAGAATTATTAGAAGAGATATTGTTTTTTTTTTTTGTTAGCCCCGACTGACATCATGTTGTTGTTGCCCGTCAAAAAGTCAATCGGCGGATCGGAGGTCCGGTAGAGAAAATAATAACCTAATATATTGAACGTTGCCGATAGAGTATTGCCATGTTTGCTCACAAAGCAAGGGCTTGCCAATGGCTGGAAAACAGTGTGATAGATAAATAAGAGCTCAACAACTATTGTATTTTTAGCGTTAAGGAAACTATGCGGTTGCTAATATTTTAGTAATAGAATGAATCCTATATTGCAGTTATTGTCATATATTTAAGTATTGTATTATAATAGTTCTCGTCTTATATTTCCAGAACATTCCATTATTCGATTATATTTTGTTGAAATATTTTATTTTATTGTAAATAATTTAATTTCATTGTAAATTTGAATGTTACAGTATTCTTCGAGAGAAATGTTTCCAATTATTTTTAATGTTACATAAAATGCATAATAAGCATTTTGAGCAGAACAAAACATAAATCGCAATAATACATAATAATCGTATCGATTGTTCGGAAGTGCCTCAAGTATTGGTCTAGAATGCTGATCTATGTTTAACATAGTATAATTTAATTACTAAATACGATTTATTTAATACAAAACTAATAAATTATTTTTTAATAATATTAAGTAAATTATATATACTTTACGAGACGGAAGTGAAACCTTATTTAATCTTGTAGTGCAGCTGGAGTGTATGATGATATCCTACTAACTGAACCTAGCTGCGATAACTGCCTTAGTTTCATCGGACCACTCTTTGGCAATAAACTAATATCACTAGATTTATAACAGAGATAAACTTAGTACTTAACATGGGTATACTTTTATATACGTATAGTACTCTCACAAATTTAACTATTAGATACGCCATAATAATATGCAAAAATAAATACATTCAACATCGTAGTGTTCATTAGATTGAAATCTTTACAAAATACTAAATGCTTAAACTTGACTACACTTTTTTTGCTTGTCTACTAAAAACTATAATATGTGTATAACAAAATATTTTTTTATTAATTTACTTTCATAAAAACTTTTTATCAAAATTGAGATGTTTGGTTTTCAAGTTCAATGTTGACCTAAAGACTGGATTTGTTAGGTAGGTTTTACATGTATTAGTAGTATACGGCGGACCTCATGTGCCACTACAATCGAATGTATAAGAACACTGGTCACTGTCCACCGAAGCGTTTGGACAGGACTTTAGATGCAGTCACATACTTCATTTTTGAACAAACTGTCTAGAGGGTGATGTTGTTCTGCACCGCGCTTAGGAGGAAAAAAACTGATAACTTTTGCCACGGGTGTTGCTTATGTTGTTTGACTCACGGAAAATGACATTAGCTATCAAAAAACGTATGAAACTTGTTTACAAGATACTTTGAACGGCATCTAAAAAATAAAATGCCTCGTGTTGTAATAACAATGGAAAGCTTTCATAAAATCATGTTCATTTGAGTCAAACGATAGCATCGCCATCTGTGCATAGCTTTGCGGATTTCTTTCCCATTTAATAATAACATTCAAACTAATTTAATTCTAATATTTTAAAATGATTATTCCGGGCTCTACCTGTGCCAAGTCTTATTTGCACATAAAATGTGCTCAACGTGTAATAGGTGTGTGCATAATTTCATTCGTCTAAATAGTCTTTGAACAAGTTGAAGCAGTGTTACTAAAATTTTACTTCATTGTTGAAGCCTTGCCCACATTTGTAATGTCAATGTATAACAAGCTATGACAATAACGGTTAAGAGCGAAGTTCACCAAATTTTTATATCTAGAATAAGTCTTATCCTGGGAATAAATATTGAATTTTTGACAGATTTTTCATACTAGAACTGTTAGATGTCAATTTAATTCCACGGATAAAAGATATCTGACTTTGGTAAAATCTGCCCTAAATTAGAGAAAAACGCTTTGGTATTCGATTGCATTTATTCGTAACTTGAGTTTTTAAATACATTCATTGTGAATTCGTCACATTTCTGTAGTCACAAAACGTCGTATTTCAACATTTACAAACGTCATCTTGTAACATTCGTGTAAAATATTTCAACCTTTTGTAGTGGCACATGTTCGTCGGTGTTGCTTTTAAATTCAAAATACAGCTGACTGTTGGCAGAGCGAGGGGGCCACGGCATTCGTGCTGGTAGTTTGTTTCACCATCCGTATGTTACAGTGATGCACGAACTCTATGTCAGTCGCCACATAGAATAAGAAACCCGTATAGAAGCAAAACTCATGTGCTTATGCCGTCAAAATAATCACCTCTCGATTCCCTCCACCCTGCTACGTCTCGCGCTCGCACAAGCTGAATCAGGGTTGGCAATATTGCCGATGATCGAGCGCGAAACTGCTGCACTGCAAAGAACCAAACATTCCTGGCTGTTGAATTCGCGCCCCTCACCCATAACTGTATACGGCATTTGAATCAATTCAAAGTAGGAGTATCGCTTCTATACACTCTTTTTCTATGTCACTATCTTAATTATTGCTATTCAATATTGGACACTAGACATGTTGTATTCGAACTTAGTGATTAGTACAATGATTAAGACAACGTGCCAATTGTCAATACTGAATATAATATCCGTTGTTGTCATTCACCTCGGACTTCGGGCGGTTAGGTGAATGTTCCACTTCTTGAAAAGGCGATATTAATCACGTATTAACACCACTGCATCACCTGTAATGTATGGATGAATAGTCGAGTGCCTTTTTCTTCTTTATTAGAGCGAAATACTCAATTTGTGCCAATATTTTTATATTTTTAAATTGCAAGCACAAGTTACTTTTAGATAAAATATTCTAATACTTTGTTACCGCGAATAATTAACACGTTCGCGTACTTAATTTGATAAACATTTGTGTTTTAAATACAATATGTAAACAGCTACAAATTATTACTTCTTCTTAGAGTATCGATGGTATAAAGTTCAAACCTCTGGCCTAAAATTCAGCTGCGTGAACCTCTGCTCATACGGTCAATTAAGTCATAATGATTACTAATATTGAATTACGGTACCCTAATTTGCGTTAACTAAATAGTAAATAAATTATTCGTGGTAACAATGTACGTGTTGATTAGTTTCACCATTACTTTGTGTAAAGTGGTAACCCCCTATTTAGAAAAAAAAAAAACTTAGAACTAGAACTATTAGCAACTAACCTGTAGCAAATCTTTGTGGAATTTATGTTCTATAAAAATCCAGTGTTCATTGTCTGTGGTATACTTGTTAGGTGAATGTAGCAGATTGACATTCCGTTGTATATCTTCTTGTTAAATTTTATATTTATACAATGTAATATATTAAGCTTTTGGAGTCGTATTTATCATGTGTAGGCGTCATCATTTATAGCTCCCATCCAGTAGCAATTCATTCGTCCATATCTTAGTCATTAGTGTAGCTATTTGGTAGATTGATTATGTCTTCAGTACTTAAAAAGTACTTAAAAGTATATGTACTTTATGTAACTCGCGGAAACTGTCGTGAATATATCAAATATATGATTAATGTATACTGAAAAAAAATTATTAATATAGACATACAAACAAAGCAATACTGAATGGCCTTATAAATAAGCACAATACATTTCATTTTTATTTTGTAACAGTATTATTTTTAAAAGCATTTTACAGGCGGCATTTTGTGATGCTTATTAGTATTTGACAAATTTTGGCAGAACAAATACCTACTTATTATATCAACATTTTTTTTTTTGTATTATTATATGTTTATCAAATGATTCGTGCTCTGTGTTAGTTGATTTTTTTTTTTCGTAAATACTGTGGCCAAAATCTATATCTGACCACCGTAAGGACTATTCCTGCTTGTAGCGCACCGACCTAAAAATGATCCTCTTTTGTTTTACTTACGGACGCAGCTGTGGTCATCATGTGCACGGGATTTTGTTTTCAAAATAGTCAGATATAGGTTTTGGCGATAGTACCTACGTGAGGGTTGTGAAGGCACCTTGTCTTGCCGAGAGCAGTGAATAGAATACCAAGGATTGAATTAGTATCTATCATTCTTACACTTTTATAATTTGGCAGCGGTTACAGTACGATTTATTTCCAGATGTATGTTTACTAATAAAAATACCTATTTGATTATATTTTGTGAGAATAATTATTTGAAGTTCTGAGAAGAAATTACAAAATCAATACAGTTACAGATAAGATAAGAATTTTGCTGAAGATTCGACCTCGACTTTTAGCAATCACTTGCATCTTACCGTATTGTTATATAAACATTATTCTATTAACTTAAAAATGTTTATAGAAATGCGGTCTTTATTAAAAAAGTATTACGTGTGATTATTCAATGTTTGCAGTAGGAATACGAACAGTGCCTGTTGTGTCTTGCCTTAGTAAAGTTTAACTAACTCCTCTGTTGATACCTTTATTGTTATTGTCACGTGATCCTATGTACATAATTGTAGACAAATGTTTGTCGTATAATACTTTACATATTTTGTCGAATAAAACTTTGTATTATATGATTGTTTATATCGAGTGGCAGCTAATTCCCACATACCTATGTATATAACTACCTGTTAGTATAAATAAGTAGTCACTGTTACGCTATTTATATAGTGACGTTACAACTGTTACGTTAATACAAGTGTTCTTCATGTTACTTAGTAGTGTAGTCGGCCAGCATCACATTACATAATGTTGATTTTTATACAAATATTCATTGATGTAGGTGTCTCAGAACAAAAAATATATATTTCCGCCTAGGTATTTGAATACGTTAACAATAAGTATTTTATTACAAATGCGAAAGGAATTAGTAATTTTTGAAAGACCTAGGAGTAATGCAGTATTTTTCATAATAAATTGTCAAGTTAGCGACCTTGCCATCTCCATCTTGCCTTTGAAAATTCTTTAACAATTAAATCTTAATAATAAACATGAGAATAAAGTATTTTTTAACGTCATAAAAAGTTTAAATTCCTTCCCCGGTCTCTAATATTTCTCAAAAATCATCGTCATCAATTAGTCAATTCCCAAAATGGATAGTTCCATTTCAATTATTTGATAAGTTTCATATCAGGACCCCAGATTCTTAAAAGTGATAAAATTACTTAAATGTAAGGGAATAACCACATGGACAAAAGCTGAACAGAGCTGAATAAGTGTGGTTAGTCCTTAATCGATTATTAAGTACTTATTTACATGTACGTGTTTATAAAATTGATGTTGCGCGTTCAATGTGATTTACTGAATTATACTTAATTTTGTGTCGTTGTTCAGTGGCATACAGGTGTTACAAAGTAGAGGCTGTAAAACTATCGTGTCCCATAAAAATAAAGTGGCGGTTATCGGGACAATGAATAATTTCAGACAAAGTTGTAAGATAAAGATGAAAGAAATTATTAAACATCGAATGTTATTGCAACTCTCTTTGATTTTTATGTGGCACGGTTGTCTACGGTCTTTATTTTCAAGGACTTTGTACTTATAAAGCTGGTGATAGACACTACTGTTCAAAGAATATCATGGGTACAATGTGATTTGCGTCAAATAGCGGGCAAGTTTGAAATCTTGGAAATTTTCTTTGCGCAGCTATTATGGGGGTATAATCCTATCATTATATGTTCTGGCAATGCTGAAACATAATATAATAAATGACGTATTTTAGGCAGTATTTTTGTCCCTGTATTTTGATTTCTACGTGCATGTGTTAAAAACAGTATTCATTTGTTACCTAATCCTGAGACATTCAAGATTGGGACTTGATCACGCCATCTTGACTGTAATGTACAATTAAATAATGCAAAGTCAATGCAAGTGTTTTGTTTGTTAAAAGAAATAAGATAATTTGTTGCTTCTTTATGTTTCTAATAACTTCTATGAGGGTATGCGATTCTTCTATGCCCTCTAAACAGTACCTAGTGTAAAATTAAATTATCTGGAACATTAATAAATCGTTTGTTTAAATCAATTATCATGTTTTATTTCTACACTATTCGCCAACTTTTTGGCAAACCTTGAACGTTATCGACTGGTTAAAAAAAACTATTTGTAAATGTTTTTTTTTTAAGATTTCTGGCAGTCTTTCTCTTTGGAAGGACTCATGAATAATAAATATTCGGTTATTTTCTCTTTAAAAAATATATGAAGTGTTTCATTTGCATCTAGGACCCTTGGTTTCAGAAAAAAACGTAGAGTACGGTAAGATATCTAAAAAAATAATCAGAACATTGGATATATGAAAATTCAGGAGGTTTTGTATTTAAATGAATGTTATTGATTCATCATGCGGCGGGCAATCCGCCGGGTTCGCGACAGACACGCGGCCGCCGCCGCGGGCAAGGTTACCCAGTGTGTACGTCGCGAAACTGACGCACAGAAACTATTTCATCAATTTAACTAAGATTTATCACCAATGAATGTATTTCTTCAATTCAATATCTTAAAACCTTTACAATATATTTGCAGAGGGACTCCCTAGCTGCTGGTTGTGTGGAAAAACTATGTTTTCATTAAGCAAATATTGCACACATTGTGACACAGTGTGTTGTTGGAAAACCGAAGGCGGATTGCGGCGGCAAGGTAACGTCGCGTCGGCCAGTATTGGCTGTGCTGCGGCAGTGTTCGCCAGAACGCCACAGCTCACCGACGCGTCGCGGCCTCACTCGTCACTTAGCGATCTATATCACGCGGAAATCTAACACAACCTAAAATAATCTTCAAATAAATATTACATTACAATTCAGGTCCTCAGCAAGTTGCACGTCTAGCCACGGGCATCTCTAATTGTGCATGTTGAGATTTATTAAAACTTTCTGCACCATGAAGCCACCAGTTAATGTAAGTAATTTTGTATTATTATTTAATTTTAAAATAGTTTTTATTTGCATGCGAATTCGTAGTAATATTAGTAGTAAATTCGTAGTAGTAATAACAAAAAAATGTGTTTAGATTGTTGTAGTTTTTATTTTGTTTGCTCATATTTACATAGTGTTGTTGCTCTAATGTTATGCAATATATTTTTTAGCGTGTTTAGATTGTTGTAGTTTTTTTTTGGTTGCTCATATTTACATAGTGTTGTTGCTTTTAGCGTGTGTAGGTGTAAACGTGAGGCATAGGTAGGTAAAAATATAGGCCAAATGAATTCCAAGAAAGAAGTTTCGGTTTACTACTTTCCATTTCCTGGAATCTTGGTAATTAATCATGCTGTGACAATGATGTATTTTCTTGTAAAGATTTATTTTTAATTATTTTATTTCTTTCTCAATTTGTATTATTTTGTTTTGCTTTTGAAAATCGGAGTATAATTATATAAACTCAACAGCAATGCTGATAAAAAAAAAATGTTGAATGTATCCTGCTTTATAAACGTGAAAGTTTGTATGGATGGATGGAAGGATGTTTGTTATTCTTTCACGCAAAAACTACTGAATGGATTTAGATGAAATTTGGCATACAGATAGTTTATACCCAGGATTAACACATAGGATACTTTTTATCCCGATATTTCCACTGGATCGAAACTTATGCGGGTGAAACCGCGAGGCGCAGCTAGTATTATTATAAGTGTCTTTGACATATCTCGGCACCCTGGGGTTCCGCGGATCTTTGGAAAGCGTACGAGAGGCCAAAGCCCACTCGCAGATGTCACAATAAAAATCTATTGTTGGCGGTCACCGGTGACCGCGGTGGCAGTCAATGCCTTAAGTGTTGTGGGTTGAGGCATAAATATATATTATTATGATTATTTAGTTTCCTTTTTAACCGAATAGTTAACGGAGCCCTGTCGTACCTATAGCAATCACTAGTTGATGATAACTTTTTTGCATTTAAAGTTAACGGTGCGGCCAACCAAGGAGTTGAGTTGGGTACAGACAGGTTTTTTTTACAAAGTAATGACCCTTCGGTCAGGTTTTATTTAAGAGTAATCAACTCACACGGTAGTTTTGGTCGACACACGGTAGTTTTTGTCGACACCAATGGGATTTTGGATCGATGAGACAATGACCTCGAATTTCATAAGTCTTTAGATCTGGCTCGATTGGTTCATACTGGGTCTGGATTGAGTTGAGTGGAAAAAGGAAAGGGAATGCGTTGCCCTGCAGTGGGTGGGTGAGAGTGTAGTAAAGATAGTTGTTCGATGGTTTTATAATACAGGTAACTAATAAATTACGTAATTTAAAAAATCAAATCTGTATTCCCGGAGAGACAGACAAAGGTGTTTACTTACTACCTACATCATATTTCACTTCAATTCCTGACCCGAATCGAACTCAGGATTCAACGCCCAATTTCACTTCCGATTAACAGACCAAAGTGGCAGTCTACTATTAATTTCTTGGGTAGATAATTTGTTTACTTTCAAATATCGCTTTTAACGATAAGACCGCCCATTGTGTCACCCTATGTAAAATTTCTACATTAATTTATATCTGTAGGTAATTTATATGGTGTAGGTACCTACGTAATAAAGAGTAGGTATTCTATTCTACTTTCAGCATACCGAATGGCTTCGAATTCATTTGGATGGTACTTTCACTTTGATTTATAAATTTCATTGAGAGACGGTCTAAATAATCTCCTAACAACAGGAATACAGGTTCCTTTGATTCATTTTTTCGACAGAAATATCAATTTCTCCGATTTTCTTTACTGTAATACTATTTTGTTTCTGCACAACTCTGGCACTTGGTTTACACGCAGTAGAAATGACTGTTCGAATAAGGATGTAGACAATTTTCTAAGACAGAAATAGATTTTTGTCGAGAGTCATAGGTGCTACATTGGTGCAATCACCTCAATTACATTTTATTTGTGGTTCTTCGTTTAACATTTTTTTTCATCAATCTGTCCCACTGCTTGGCAAAATGTCTATAATAACCTTCTCCCTATAACCTTCCACAGGTCCTTGTGTGTCGTCGCCTTCACAAACTCCCGTAAACGACAGATTAGGGTCACAATAAATTTACTCTGCCAATCGTTAAAAAGTTGCAAACTCAAACTCAAATCATTTATTTCAATTAAACCTTTTACAGGCACTTTTGAATTGTCAAAAGTGTTGCTCAACGTCTTGTCGAAAAGCTGTTGCGAAAACATGCGACTTGGCAGGTTGGCAATTCCTGGTCGATCTCGTCCGATTTATTTCTCCAAACCAATCTAGGCCCTTCTTTATTTTCAATCAACAAGTTCATACTACTAATTGTATCGCTAATTACTTATATTTTATCGCTTTGTATTGACTGATCGCATCACCCACGGAGGGAGCATACCTAATTAACGACAATTACGCTGTTCCTTTAGGGGTCCATCGATAACATTCACTGCGCAGTTATTCTATTGTTTTTGAATGGGATCTTTGTTGATCACGACCTTTCGACCTTTTGATAAAATGTTATGTTATGAATAAACTCCTCCATGTGGCATCATAACATCGCAACATTATTGTTTAGTCTTTCTTGACTTTCTTTGTCTTCCTGGGGGCTTTATATGCACAAACAAACTAGCTCAATTGCATCGTCTCCTTAACAGTTATCAGGTGTCGCCCTGATCATGCCGTACTCACCTAGATAAAAACAAATACTGCAATAAAAGGTATCTAAAGCTAAACTCAAAATATGATATCTGTGGAAACAGACAATGTCACCAATGCGACCTTAATGTTCTGAATAACCTACATAAATTATATTTTCTTCTTTGCCTTCTTTAGTTACACCTACTTATTAATCGATTAGATTACAATAATAGGGTAGTTTCCGGGGTAAAAAAATTATAATTATATTTAGTCAGTCAGTTATATTACCTATCGAAAAATAATGGACACGTATTTTTTCTTTTGTCAATCAAACTAAAAATGGCAAAGATAAAGTGCGTCAAAATTGGGAGTGGGGGTCGTGTGTTGTGACGTCACTTGCTTGCAAGTGTCGCAAGCAAGTGACGTCACGCGGAACTTTAACGGGCGATATCTTCATCATTTTTTATATAATTGACAAAAGAAAAAATACGGGTTCAATATTTTTTGATAATCTAACTGACAGACTAATTAGATTTTTTTAGGAAACTAGCCTATTTTTTCATACATTTCTGGAGTAATCGTAGGTGTTATTATTCTTATACCCTTATCCTATTTTGTCTGAGTTCATTGCAGCAAGACTTCTTCGCCCACCTCTATCTGCCATCATCACAGTATTTATCTTCTGACAGCCGCCTTAGAGTACTATTAATTCTATGGCCGCATCATTTTTCCCACAATCTTTGGTCACTAATATGAATAATTTCAGCATGTTGTCTTCCATCCGTCGTCTCATCTGCCAAGATAGGGTTCACTCCGTTTCTAGCTGAGTAAGTACATCATCTTCTACGCAATCGTTACCAATTAATTTTAATTTTCTCAGGCTGCTCTCCTGCACGATGTGGACATCCCGACAAAGAAGGCGACGTTCGGCATGGGCTGCTTCTGGTCCAACGACTCGTTGTTCGGCGTTACTCCCGGGGTGATCCGAACGAGAGTGGGCTACTCGGGAGGTACCACTAAGAACGTACATTATAGAAGCATGTGAGTATAGTCTGCTACAGTATTGTGCCTTACCCTAAATGAAAAATAAGACCTTATCACAAACACAATTAGTCGCTAGCTATAATAGATACAAGACGTAATAAGGGATACAATTTGCACCTACTAATAGACAGAAAACGTAGTAAATGAAAGTAGCACCACTTTTCGATATTTGTTTTTTATTCTAACTACTTTTTTCACAAACAATGAAACTATAATGTTATCTCCCCACCACCCTTGGTTAACTGATAAAAAATGCCTAACAAATTAAGTCCACCTTTGTATATTTTGTAGCGCAAGAAAGGTCAATAAATTAATTAATAAGTGCATCAATCTGTTCTATGTCTAAAGAGATTATTTACTGGTGCAAACAAAACACTGAATAAGAAGAACACTGTTTGCAAATAGACTCCAAATTCACTATTGTGTCTTGCGTTATCATTCACGGTTTATTTCAATAACATCACTAAATCTATGGTCAATCAAGGTTCTCCCACAAGGACGTCATCGTTACAGACCTCCTTGACTCAAATCATTGTCATATATTGAACAATACATCCTATAAGCAACTTCTCGAGGTCTTATCTACACTACTTTATACGAGTTTTCCTCTGCATGTTTTAGTGGTATACTTCCTCAAACGTTACCGTCACATCATAAGCGTCTACTTCTGCCTGCCCGTAATATGTTTTTTCTCTTTCGTACTCCTCTATCAGCCGTCGTCGTATCATTCGCTCCCCTTTCCACAATCCACCTATCTTTTGCTTGTCTCCCTCCTCTATTCATATATTTTGTATGCTATAACCTGTTTCTATAGTTATATAATAGGTAAGGGCTGAAGCTAACGGTCTAAGGACGAGTGGTTTCACGTCCATTTGACGCACGCGTAGGTACGTCAAAAATGGCTCTAACTATCGTCAAACCAAAAAAGGCGTTGTTACAAAATTATTTCAAATTATGCGTATGTTACGTTAACCAACTGTTTGAAACAACCGGCCCTTAGGAGACTGTCCTTAACTGTTTGAGACTTTTTGATCTACACATCTCAAAAATCCAGTCTGTTTAATAATAGCTGTAGGTATATAACACACATTTCAAACGTTTTCCATGGAAACTTTATTTACAACTTCTATAACTACATTTTATGAGTACCTTTCTTTATAGAAAGAAAGAAAGAAAGAAAAAGTATTTATTGCGACTCGTACAGAAAGATCATAAAACTAAACTAAACACAATAAAAAATAAAACAAATATAATATAGCTAATCCTCTTGAAAGTTATTATCATAGATTATAGTTATTACCCTTTGATTACATGAAGCGCATTTTATGCCCGTTAAGTACCTGCAAAGGGTATTAATGGATTACTTATGTAGTTAAGTGACATCACTAATGAGCGTAGAAAGCATTGTATTGCAATTGAAATATTACTGGCAGGATGAAAGGATTATACATATGTCAATGGAGAGTCATCGTTACTTAGAAAAGTGTAGTCCAGGTAATGCTATTGAAGTGTTTCGGAGTAGAAAGGAAAGGAAGACGTGATCTATAGAAATAAATAAAATTGAAGTGTCTGTTTGTAATGTCAAAATAACAGCTTTTTACTAAATGCGTATGAAAGTATATATTATATAACAAAAAAAAATAATATTTTGTCTGTTTGTTCCGGCTAACCTCCGAAACGGCTGGACCGATTTTGACGGGACTACTTTTAATTTAGAAAAAGATTCACTAAAGAGACACATTATTGTTTTCCGATATCCACACGAACGAAGTCGTGGGCACAGCTAGTTATTAAGTATATTCTACCTACTATTGTGATGATGAGCGAATGAGTCCAATTCAAAGAGACTCGTGCTTTTATTTTATTGATTTATCCTCATCATTTCTATCTACTTGGTAAATATTTTCTGTAAGGACAGTCATTACTCTCATTAGATGCATATTTAGATTTAAACAAAAGCATTTATTTTTAATTCTTCACTTCAATTATTTGTAGGATACTTTTTTTTATTTTTCTTAAATGCGTATTGTCGCTATTCAAGTAATCTATTAAACCTTGCATACTATTAGTATGGAAGTGTGGAACTTCGTGTGTGACTTGGCAAAAAAAGTATTATCAGCAGTAATTTATCAAAAATTCAAGGCAAAAGTTAAAATCAGAGGTATATAATTTTAAAATAGGTATCTTGGTTAGAGATCATTCTATTTCTAACCAGTTTCCGGGAAAACCCAGTTCAAATACTAGCGCATTTGGCTCGGCTAGTACGACAGACGCCAGCACATCAAGCTACCCAAAACTGTCAAATTTTCCCAATCAACTTTGAACCTAATGGTTTAGCGATAAAGTTGAAAATCTATTAAAGAAATTTGACAGATTGTAGTAGCTTGATGTGCTGGCGTCTGTACAATCCTACTAAGCAAAAGACGTCACAAGAAACGTAACATTATTACTCTTACTCATAAATAGACCCGTAGTGCGTCGAAATAACTGTGTTATCTAAACACGTGTACCATTCACTTTTACTATCATCTTGATAAATGCATAATTCATGCATACGACGTAGATAATTACGTAGTAGGTAGTTCACTGCATGTCATCGTCATCCGTTCAGTTCAGTGATCTTCTTTCTTTGTTGATTTTTGATAAATTTGGATGTGAATGTAAGAATGCGGCATCTGCTTTTGCTGCATCTGATCTTCGTCTACTTTATGGTCAAAGCCAAAATGTAACATAACCGTCCTGCCCTTCTTTTTTAAATTAGCTTACACCGTCCCACGGCAGAGCAAAGGCCTCCCCCAAATTCTTCTAGGCATCGTTTTCTAAGGCGACCTTGATCCATCCCTTGCGGTACCTACGCGTCTGGGTCGTCTTATTCCTGCGCCGGCCTTGCCGGCGCCCAGCCCTTATCCTAATTTATTTGGAGTTAACGCAGCATGCCTTTTTCTACCATGCAAAGGTATCTAGTATCAACTATCACTATGCACCTCCTTCCATATCCATGTTTCACACAATCCATTGATATTTTCTTTGATCTTTGTTGGTTGTAATGCTGGCACTACACTTGGCGTATTTACGCAAATATTCACGTTACTTCGTTAATACAAACTGAACTTTATTTCAAAACCTATAGGACATATTTTGTATCACTCAACTAACGCGAATATTTGCGCACATACGCCAAGTATAGTGCCAGCATAAGATATAAAATCAACGAATAGAAATTTGAAAAGACTGGTTGACACTTCCCATGACCCAAGGGCTGGCTTTTACCTTGGCCAGAGGCTAAGCATTGCCATACAACGTGGCAATGCCGCCAGTGTCTTGGGTACATTACCAGTCGACAGCGATGCGGATGAATTTTTCGACGCTATATTTTAGTTTGTAAATAGTTTTAGTTAATTTAGGATATATTTTTGTTATTTTAGTGTTATCTTACTAACAATATTGGATTATACTGATCTGACAAATAATGATATCAATGAGAAATAAAAAAAAACGAATAGATAAGTAGGTACCTATATCTATTCGTTGATTTTATATCCTATAACCGAACCCTATCAACATTTTACAAAAGGTAACTTTACCTAGTAACTGTAGGTGTAGAAATAACACTTGTCAGACTTTGTGTCTGAAGGACGCAAACCGATCAATACAGTGTTAGGTAGGTACCTACCTAAGAAAGTCAAAGGTCAATAAGAAAGTGGAGCTTGTTGACTCAAGGGGTGCGTGTGGAATAATCAGGTTAATAACTAGCAATACAATAAAACGTTATAAGTAGGTACCTACATAACATACATAACCAGGCTACAATGTTACCACTGCTGAGACACAGGCCTTTTCCCGGTGAGAGGGAGTGGGTCGTAAACTCGTAATCCTCCACTCGGGCCCAGTGCGGGTTGCTAAATGTCCCATGTCTTCGAATGTTTGCTCACGATGTTTTCCTTCACCGTTTTGAGAATAGTGGTGATGAAATAATTTACACAACCTACGACCTAGAACTCGTAAGTCGCGGCTGTTACCACTGGGCCACCGCTGCTCGACGTACCTACCTAACGCCTAAAATAAAATGGCTCCTTAAAACAGGCCTACTCAGAAATTTCAGAAATGAAAACGCACAATTTCACTTTCAATATAGGCAGCTATCTACATCAAATAATAATATTAGAATTTAAATCGCTCTATCAATACGTGTGAATGAGTCGCGGAATTCGCATTAACCTTGATACAGGCAAACGCGATAGATAAATCAATAAACTTACTAAGAATGACTTGCACTTGGTTAGGTAATTCGGACAAAACAATGACTGTAATTGGTTCATTTTGTTTTCCCCGACTGTAATAAATGTTGTGCAATAAGGTAACTGCGTAAGATAATACCATGTTTTGTTCACTTTACCTAGCCTACACCCGGTAAAATGAAGAGAAAAAGTGTGAAGAATCGAATTGTTGAAGATAGAACGTAGATAATAAAATATATAGTAAGTCGTTTGTAAAATTAGTATCGCCAACTGAACACGTCTAGACTTTATAGGTAGTATATGTACCTAAACCTAGGCCACTTCATAAAAGTTCACGGCGTTACGGTTCCAAAAGAAATTGCGTCGAATTGAAGACGTAACGAACATTAACATTCCAGTAAAATGTAGATATATTGTCAGAAATACATGCCTAAAATATGTGGTAATAAAACAATACTTAATATCTTAGGTTTTACTACGCTCGTGTAAATGTAGCAATAACATTGAACGTTAATAAGCGATTAGGAAATTAGTATTTGACATGCTTATGTATAAGTCATAATGAACCCTTTTCTATTATACCCTGTCCATTAGGTAAACCGTTTTTTGACAGATGGAATGCAACAACACACAATACATTGATTGATACATGTCTGTAAGAAGCCATAAATAAGATAAGGCAGTTTATATATTTATTTTATTACGCATTTTAAAATGATCTTTTACATAATCTGGAATATGTACGTTCTAAGACAGCTGCTGTCAAAAAACGGTTAACCTAATGAACAGGGTATAATAGAAAAAGGTTCATTATGACTCAAAGGTCACAGCATCAGGTTGTCAAAGATCCAATAAACTCGGAAAGAATGCACAACTCAATCTTTTCTTAAAGGACTGCTGTCTCACCATCCTTATCATGGCAGCAGTGCTCATTCTACACACTTTTATCAATGTCCACTATTCAGCACTTATTTCCGTTATCATTTAATAAACGTTAGATAGGGTCAAAGATAAACTTAAATGCCAAGGGATTATTACGTCACGTGACTATCATCACGAGATTGATAAAAATTAATTAAGTAAATGACACTGACAGAATAGATAATAGAAAATGACGAAGCAAAAGGAGTATGTAAGGAGCTGTTAATTTATTTTGTAAGACGATTTGAGGGGGGAGGGGGTCCAAATACGTCTTATTTTTTCTGACATAGGGGTGGGAGGGGTCTAGATTGCTCTTACGTAGATCACAAAAGTAAGCAAAATATTATTAATTTTTAATTTTTTTTGCTACTTTTTCTTTACAATTTTGGTAGATACTGATCTTACGTAAGTTTGACAGGGGGGACCGGTTCATCAAAGTCTTATTTTTTCTTACGTTATTAAATGAACGGCCTAAAAGGATCGTAGCAGGTGGAGCTCTATAGTTTCTGCCTACCCCCATGGGATGAAGACGCGAGTGTATGTACGTGTGTATGCAATCTGTCTTGTCATTGAGCCTACATTTTAAAATTGTGTCTCATAATAGTTGCGCCTAATTTGATGATAACGAGAGCCAAGGTTAGCGGCCCCGGCTCGTGCGCAAGGCCAAGGCGGCTGGCGTCACTCGCGTTTCCATTTTCACACAAACTATACACGTTATTTATAAAATATAACACGCACGTGCGTTATGTTTTTGGGAGATTATTCGAAAATGAAACAAAACGTGATTTAATTATACTTACACGTGTGTAAGAAAACGGAGACGCTCGATCAATATTATTGCTATGCTATCAAACATGATAGCAATGGGTATTGAACTACATAAACACTACGTCATGCTACTCTAATGCTAGTGGGAGAGAAAACTGTTTCTCCTCTAGTACTGTTTGTGCTGATGGCGCCATCTATGCACTTCGTTTAGCGTAGGTACTAATGTCCAGCTACCAACCTCAGCTCCTCGTTCATACATTAGGTGGGCATGGTCCTCGTCCTTTGTCATCTACCTGTTTGACGCCATTACATGCTGAAAACATCTAGTTCTCCACGATACATATTACGTGGTATATTAATAGGTACCCAAAGAAAAATAAATATCTAAGTACTATAAATCAAGATAAATGAATAAGCATTATGAAGTTATTCTCATAATGACAAAGTTCTTTTTATTTTCAGTGGCGACCATACAGAGGTGATCGAGTTGGACTTTGACCCAAAAACAGTCACCTTTGAAGATCTCCTGGATATGTTCTGGGCGAACCACGAGTATGGGCTAACCACCAAGCTAAAGAAACAGGTAAATTGTTACAATCTCTTTTTGTAATAATACCTAAATCGTTTATCCTTATTCCCTTATTCTAAGGTCGAATTTCACCAATGAAATTGAATGCATCTAAACCGCGTTCAATAGCCGTCAGTGTCCACAATGTGGAATATTAACACTGACAGTTCCTGAACGAGGTTCAGGGGCATTCAATTTCATTGATGAAAATCGTTCTTAGAATACGGATAAACGATCAATACTTCTCAAAACTAACTATGAGGTCGTTGAGCACACTTCAGCAGCACTCGAATCAGCTAGACAAATGCAGGATCGCGATAAATGCAGGATATCTATAGCTATAAGGAATCTACAAAAGCTGGCCCAATATCAGATTCAGAACCTTAAAAATCAAACGAATGAATGATAAAATTGTGGACGTTATTCTGCAAACATGGGACGATAAACGTTCTCTCATCTATTTTTGTATGTCGCATGATTAGATAACAGAAATAACCTAAACAAAGACAATCTGGCCTTTTCTTTGCACATACGTAAAGTTAGACTTTAGATTGTCATAAATTCGTCAGAAATAGTTATTGTTGAAGTAAACAATAACATGAGCCAATGATGTAGGTGTACCAAATCATTTTTATCTACACGTGAGAAAATAAACCGTCTGTGGCCAAAATCGTAAATATGAGTCAAATGTCGTGTCGACTGATTCTTGAATTGAAGCAGAAGACGTTTTAGTAGGTGTAGACTCTAACAGAACATACATAAAATAGAAATAATTTAATGTCCAAAATTAGGATTAAAACTAGCTCTAGTTATCTATAAAACACCTGTTTAAGATTATTGTAGCAATTATGCTACAATAATTTTAAACAGGTGTTTTATACTCCGAAGGCGCAAGTGTCACATTGACATTCAAACTTTGTAAGGTAGATACATTACAGTGCATTAGCACGATATAGTGCTTCAATTCAACGTTTTTAGATCCCAGAATTTATGAAATGTTATTCTTTATACAGTACCAATCCCTGATCTTATACCACGATGAGGAACAGCGTTTGGCAGCGGAGGCTTCCTACAAACAGACGCAGGAGCGCTGCAACGAGCAGCTGCGCACTGAGATCGCGCCCGCCGGGCCCTTCTACCCCGCTGAGGAGTAAGTACTACACGTTATGTACTATTCAATTATATACTATACTATGAGGAGACACGCTTAGCAGTGGAGACGTCAGCTACAAATAAAACTTAAAGCTGCTCAAATCTCATCCACACAACGTAAACACATAAATTAATGTTTGGTTTCATTTTGTTTTTCGAAATGCATGAACCGATTTTAATTAAACTTCATACGCATAGCATATATAGGTCTAAAAAGTTAATTGAGAACATTTTCGAAAAATAGTCGTACAGCTAAATTCCACCGATTTTAAATTTTCCATAGGAACAGAGATTTCCAATTATCTTTTTTTAAATAAGACATTTCGAAAATGTTCTTTACTAACTTTTTAGACCTACCTATATATCCTGCTTATGCGTATGAAGTTTCATTAAAATCGGTTCATGCATATGCCGTACGTTGTAAACGCTCTTAACCGTTTTCCAGATACGTGCAACCGACTTTATTGTCGACTTTATTGAATCACAATTTTAGTAGTAGTAGTACCTAGTAGTTTAGTGACGTGATGTTATATTTATCGATAAATTTGGGACTTTTCACAGTCCCGACCCGAACCAATTACTTCGACCTCAAAGACGAAGACCGTCTATTTTTAGAATAGTCAATAATAATGTCAATATTATCAATCTTGATTGCTTTGATTGAGAGGAAAACTGATGTGCAGAATTGAAATTAGAAGCGATGCACACTTTGAGCCGGACATTAACAAGGAGTGGACCATGGCCTGATTATTTATGTATTCAACAACGCTAGACGTATGTAAAATATTCTAAGCTTGTTGCTAGCCGCGTCAGCAAGGTTCATTTTTATTGTGTCGTTAATATCCGTGCAATGTCGCATACTCCCATTAATAATTGTATGAATGGCAACTTTGTCATTTGTAACTACTTACTCATTCAATGTATTTAGGTTAATCGTTATAGGTAAAAAGTTAATGAAAATAAGATTTTATTATTGTATGAATATTTTAGTTTTTTTTTTTCACGAAACGTACCTATATCTGGAAAACGTTTAACATCCACGTGAAACATGAAGTCATGAATCCACCGTTAAAAATAAAACCAAACATTCATTTATGTTTTTATTTTGTGTGGACGACTGATTTTGATCAGTTTTAAGTTTTGTTTGTAGCTGACGTCTCCACTCTCCACAGCTAAACGAGTCTCCTCATGGTCATTCACAAAAAACGGATCGCTGTCGGATTTAAACCAATTAATAGGTACATAATGTATTTAAATATCAAGTCCACTGGTCTTACACACTGGTATAGCACATTGAATTGTAAGTAAAGTGAAGTTGATTGAACTTGAGATCATATCAATCTAGCCAATATTCAAGTAAATTGGTCGGTCAAATCACGAGAATTGATTCGATCTATTGATTTTCTCACAGCGCAATTGAGTGATCAGAAGATCGTTTTTGACACGTGATGATATGAAAATGTACTGATTGATATTGATTACTGATTAGGGCCATTTTTATCGTCCTTGTTAGTCTATCTCTTCAAGGCCAATTCTCGTATTTAAAAATGTTTAAAATCTAGTCGCAATCTCATCTCAGCGACAATGTCAAAAATGTAGGGAAATTAGAGGTATTTTTGATAGATTGAGAGTGCGAACAGACTGAACGTTCTTAAAATTACGGGAATTTATGCGTTGATGTACTTATTCACAATGTAAGATTAGAATTATTGATGAAAACGAGTTCCATTTTCTATTTTACACTAAGTATATTTTATTAGAATGTATAAGCTCCATCATCAATTCATTTCAATTTTAGTATTGATGTAATTGTGAAATTAACGGATATTGTTCTCTCTCTCTCCACAGCTATCACCAGAAATACAGATTGCAAGGCCACAAAGATCTTTGCCGTAGTCTCGGTCTGGACTCTTCAAAGCTACAGACTTCACACTTAGCAGCCAGACTGAACGGCTACCTTGTAGGAATGGGGGGCAGAACACAGTTTGAACAAGAAGTCCAGGCTCTAGGATTAAGTGAGAAGCAAGCGGAGTATGTGCGGCGAGAGCTTGAGCGCAATGAGGGTGGCGGTTTGGCTTGCTAGCTGCATTAACAGGGTTAAGTTCGAAAAAAATATGACACGTGATTTTAGCGCTTGGTTTCCATAAAAACGCAAACTGACTCGCGCATCTGAAGAGTGCGTGTAAAGGTTCTTGATCCTTCTACACTCTACAGCCGTAGACCATGCATGAGCAAGCGGTATCGTGCGTCAGAATTATAGTGCTAGAAACCAGGCCTAATAGGTGTCTGTTTTGTGTTGAACCACCAATGTTGGCAATGTTTTAGCACTTAAAATTGTTAGGAAATTCAGTATAGATTTATTTTTCATTAAGCTGCAGGCGGCTGCGCTCCCGAATGCTTCATATAGAAATAGGTACTTAATAAGCATAAAAAGGGTTTTAAAGTTTATCATCTAGAATTTACCCTTTATGATTTTTTTTAAACAAACATAAAATGAATGATTCTACTATGGGTCATTGAATTGTTATTTGTTTATATTTTTTATTATATTGACAAAAAGCTCAAAGCAGCCATCCTTGTATGAATAACAACAGTACCGCATTTTGAACTAGTTGATAATTAGTTATAGTTTATGTTATTAGGAAACAATTAGTTTTATGGATTTTAGTTATAGAATCTTTTATCTCATTATTATCATTATGTATTGGCCATACAATGAATTGTTTAATTATTATTTGCTTCGACCTCACTTTCATCGTTCAGTATTAAGTTGTTTTTTTGTGAAAATAAATATTTAATTTTATCTCATGAATGATACACAAATGTATCGCTTATTTTTATGTTTAGTGATATTAAGATTATATGTATTTTCTCACTTTTGGGAGTTTTATTTTCAACAAATAGCTAAAAGTTCTATGGCCCTCCACAGAACGTTTAGGCAGAAGTCAAAATAGCGAAAAAAGATCTTAGAACACAGACACCACATAATCTATCTACAGTAGGTAAAATTTGTTTGTACGTAGGGGATAACTCTAGAACTACCAGTTGGATTTGAAAAATTCTTGTTTCATTTGATAGCCCAAATCTTGAGGCTCAGATAGGAGGAGTCAGATAGAACGCTTAGTGAAAACGAAGTGATAGCACGATGGGGTGGGTCGGGGAACAAGAAACTTCACGCGGGCAGAAGCTAGTATCAGAAGGCCGATTCTCGTAATTTAAAACCTAGTCGCACTCTCATCTCGGCGACAAAGGTCAAAAACTTATCAAAATTTAGGGAAATTAGAAGTATTTTTGACAGATTGAGACCGAGATCAGACTGTGAACGTTCTTAAAATTACGAGAATTGCCCCTCAGAGATACGCACATTTTATGAGGTAAAACCGTGGGTAAAACAAAATCAAACACTGAAAATTTTGTCCATACTGTTTTGTTTTCTATTCACACTCAAGTAAATAAGAACACTTATAGTTTATAATATTTGGCATCATATATTTTTGCTGTACCTACTTACGTAAATAAAAATAGCACGAAAATCAATACAATACTACTAACGCCATCTAGTGACAATTTTAACTCATTACTTGTACAAATCTGCGCAAACAAACCTAAAATTATTATTTAACTAAACAATATTCGTCGACAAAAAATAAGGCTAAATCTCTATCTCAAGCAAATTAGTAGTCATTTTTGCTGAAATTGCAAGAGCAGTATTAAAAATAGACTTATTGAAAAGGTAACTAGGTACAGTCAGCAACAAAAGTCAATTAACTTTGTTATGTTACTGTTACAAATCATCTAAATTGATACAAAATTATGTGATACATTGGTTTTCACTATTTCATGTAATAGCAAAGTTAATTATTCTTAAATATTCTAATAAGAATAAGGTTGCTTGGTTGGTTTTGGTTTTTTAAGAATATTTTGCTCAATACCTAATTAAGATTTAAACAACTGAAGTGTTAACCAACTTTTGTTGCTGCAATAAATCGAAATAAAAGTGTTTGCATAATCTAACAAACGCAACACACATTGTTAAATAAAAAAACGCTTGTCAGTTTTCATATTACTATTACATGCAGTGTACCTACTAACAACATTAAAGGACTAATATACATATATTACAAACAAAAATTATCAGCATGGATCAGTAACACAAACTCACTTAAAGTGTCATTATCAATAAATTGTTCTTGTTCTATTTACACTACAACAATGACTGTAGTCTTTGTTTAAATCTAAATAGAGTCAATAATAGCGCCGATTCCCTTCCCCAAATAATCAGCGCCTGACGTAAATTGACGTATTTTTAGTCGCCATGTTTTTAATCACGTCTAAACTGTCTGGTTTATATTATATCTTAATTTGTCAGGACTAAAGTAATATTTATCTTCTGTCCTTTTATTAATAAAATAGACAGAAAAAGATGCACTGAACTTACATTTAGTTTAGTTTGTGAACAAGGGAATCCGCGCCATTCAACTGTATATGAAGAGAGCAGATAAAATATCTACTGAAAACCATTTACTAACTGTCACTCAGATCACTGTTAATGACTCCGAGAACTGTCTTGCCTTTTAGCCAATAGCTTCCCGTATAGGTCACAGTCATCTTCCCCTTTAGGGCTTGGTACACTCTGCCTTTTAGAATTTTTTAAAGCCTGGTTCAACCGTTGGATGTTCATCCCATCAGTTTCTTGAACTTCAACTAAGATATTCAACAACACTTGTTACTTATCTCCTTTGGTGACCGAACCTACTAACAACATTAAAGTACCTACAATTATACATAAATATTACAAACACATAATTATCAGCACACTTAAGTAACACAAACTCGCTTAAAGTGTCATTTGTCAAATTGTTTTCAATGTATTCTTCTTGTTTTAAACTGCACACTACAACTAAATGACTGTAGTCTTTGTTTAAATCTAAATCAAGTTAATATGCAACTGTATGCACCACACAGCAGATTTAAAAATCTGCTGAAAACCATTTACTAACTGTCACTCAGATCACTGTTATTGACTATTTCATTGTTCCCTGTGCATCTGCTAAGCAGTAGGCCGTCCAACTCATACATGATCTCTTGCCTCTCAGTCTCCGAGAACTGTCTTAGCCTTTTAGCCAACAGCCTCCCGTATAAGTCACAGTCATCTTCCTCTTTCGGGCTTGGTACACTCTGCCTTTTTGAATTTTTTAAAGCCTGGTTCAAAGTATTGAAAGCATTAGACATTTCTTTGCTGACTTCTTGTAGCTCTAGAGGGAGGTTAGTAGAATACCGCTTTACTAAGCGTAGTTTAGGCTTGATATCGGTCTTCTTTTCTGAACTGGAGTCTAGGTTGTCTTCTTCCTCTTGTTCGTCAAGCTCGTCAGTGACATCTAGTTCTTGTCTGAATGATGTTGATGCCTGGAAATAGTAGTTAAATTTTTTTTTTTAAATATGGAGAAATAATATAATAAGGGACACTAGATAGGTACCTACCTACTAAAAATAGCTAAGGGCGGATTTTTCCAAAGCCAGATAATTTTATCAGGAGAATAATTTTGAATTTTAGACAGGTCTCCCATACAAACACTGTCAAAAGTCAATTTTATACCTCAAATAAAAATGATGTGGCATCGGAAAAATCAGCTGTAAGTTTAACTATCAAGGTTGTATTATTCAAAATTTAGTTAGAAAGCATAGAGAGATGTAAAACATTATGAACTTATAATCAGCAGTTGTGAAGTTCCATTATAATTTTATTTTGTTACAACTTTCATGAAACTTGTCCTATTCCTTTCGTCCTCTTCATTGTCTTTTATTATCACATATTTTCCTGCCTGGTCATCCTTTCTTGTAATTAAACTATTTTTATTTATTTATTTATCCGCACACTGGAACGCCCTACAGCAATTACACCAATGGATGGAGCAGTTATATCAATGTTAATTACACTAGAATCTAAACTGTTTGTAATACTAACAAAATATGGATCACTGTTGTCCGAAATAAATGAATTTTAATAAAAGTTTATTGCAGGGGACTGCCCAAAACTGAAATGAAGGTTATATTGTTAATACTTACAAAAGAATCTGAACCCGGAGGTTCATAAACATCTTTTAAGAATGACTCTAGTGGCTCATAGAATATCCAGATTGGTTTATAAACTTCATCCTCATTGGCTCGTATAGACTGCAGTATTTTCTTGTAATGTAATCGGAAAGCGGTCATCAGTGTTTCTTTCTTTTTCTTCAGTTCTGCAACCGGTATCTGCATGCCATATTCTAAGCGGTTCCATGCTTCTTGCACCTGTAGTAAAGTTTTTTTTTATTTAGAACATTGATAAAGTGGTTTCAGTTATTTTATTACCCCGTTTATTTAAATATTAATTTTCGCGCCCGTGAGATTTTCTTTGGTTGTTATGCCTTCTGTAGGCGAAAATTACCTTGAAAGATTTTAAATCCTAGTAAAAAAGTCTAGGAAAGTAGAAATTGTTTTCAGATTTTAAAATAAAGAGAAAAAGACCGGCTTTCCACCACCTCTCGGAATTTCCTTACCTTAGTTCTATCTTTGTAGTGTTCATGTTTTGGATTCCATATTAATATTTCCCTTTTATATAAATCTATGAATTTGAAAGTCTCTTCGTTTGACCAAGACATGGTTACCTAATTAATTAATGAGTGTAAACACTGTTTATATTCTAGTATACACGTTCATTTTCGTCCACGGCTAGTGACAAACTGAACAATGGACCATTGTGTAAACACATCGCAATCGATGCGCCAACATTTTATTGAAGTGCGCACAAAAAATAAACTGTAATCTCCAGTTGATCAAATCTAGATTGAACACACTATGGACGATTACAAGCCAACACATTCCACGATTTTAATCAATAATAAATTATTTGATTATTTGTTGTCAATCACCATTACCGGCAAATGTGATCGCCCATCATATCCCATTGTCTATTGAGGTTAGTGATACCACAACAAAGCTCAATATTTCACCCAAATAAGAAAAAATAAATCTCTATATCTTTGAGCAAGGTTTCAAGGTTTTAGTACTACATGTTGTTTAAAACCTTAACATGAACCAGTCAAACTATAAGATTTTTTGAAAGCTGTTATTGAGAAAGGTCTGATTTGACCTTTTTAAATCTTTAAAGCAAAATATACAAGTCACAAATAACGCAATTTTCTGACAAAATGTTAAACTACACCACGGAGTGATCTCTTCTTTATATCTTTGTCCATAGAGTTAGCGCAGAATAATTATGTCTTCTATTCTCCCCTGCCCGCCATCACCTTATCACTCACTTTAGTTTCTTTTATAACAATTATAACATCTCTCACACCGTCCTGGAACACGCGGATTATCAATATCGAATTATTTTCTCAAAGGTTCCCACAATGTCTTTCTATTTTTGTTTTTGAGGTGTTTTGTTTACTTGCGCAGATAATGGCAAATCTCACTTTTATGGCAACACATGGAGTATAATAAACACAGATGATAACATAACCATAGACTAAAATTGTTACGTTTAGTTCGTTCTTTGCAGTACGAGTTTTCAGAAAATAGATGGCGCAAGTAGTATAGTATATAGTTCAAAACTGTTTCCTAAAACGTCATAGATAGTTGAAAAATATTTGAATAGTTATCTTTTTATTATATTCACAGGTATAGTGTATTGCAGAGTATTACACCTAGCTGTATTTGTCTTAGGTTTCTTGCGACTACAACTTTCTAACTGGTGCTAACTCACAAAGTCGTGAAAGATGGCGCACCTTGTTGTTTAAAATGTCTGTCTGTATAGTCTGGTAGTCTGTTAGTTATCCGCTAGTTATAATGTTATCATTTGTTATATCACTAGTGGGAAATTGGGGGCAAGATTCATAAAACATTTTCCAGGAATTTATAAGTTTATAACTAACATATCTGTAAAAATAAAACGCAAAACCACAGTAAAATAAAACAAAACAATGTTGTTTTCCAGGAAGTATTAACACTCGGCTAATGAGAATGAAAATAATGAAAAAATAATCGAATACATAAAGTTGAACACGTTCTTTTTATTAGGTACTTAGAAAACTTCTTTTGAACTACTAAAGTACCTAGCTATTTGCTGCCTCGTGACCGTTTATTTCCTTCTTAATAAAATAATAATTATTACCACTGACGTATTTACTTTGTAGGCTTAGAGACGTGTTCCCTCCTTTCATAGACTAGATAAAAGGTCATTGGGGTACCAGTGCCATACTATATCTTTCCTATGGCCAATTTAGCCATCATTGGGTAAACGGATAGGTAGGTAGGTACTTAGCTTAGTGGCTAATCGTCGAGGACGCTATGCTGCGCCTCTTGACATAACACCTATGATCCTCGATCGACACCCATGTTCCACGACGACGACAGCAGTAGAAAAGGTTATTTCCGACATAATCTTCCAGATGACAAGGATGAAAATACCGTACCGTGGTGAAAGAATATAGCCAGTCATCACCTACATACTACCGCATTACTAAACTAAACAATAGCCACTTTCGAACGGCCATTGTTGACACATTTTTGTGTTTTTTGCAAGCGATTCTAAATTCGATATTTTAATGTGATTCCGATTTCCGACATTCATGGAAACAATTTGATATTTTTAAATTTGCTTTTGCCACGTCCATACTACGTTGAAAACACCGGTTCTCGTCCGATGACCGAAGTTAGGCAACATCGGGCGCGGTCAGTACTTGGATGGGAGACCGCGGGACGTTGGCTTTTTGCTGTTTTACTTTTTATAAGTTTTATATTGTATATTTAATAAAAACATTACCTGTTAATTAAAGCTAAAACATGCCCATATTTAAAATAGCATTTCATCATCTACCTAGCTTTTTTCGCAACTATGTTGGGGTGGGCTTCCAGTCTAACCGGATGCAGCTGAATACCAATATTTTACATGGAACGACTGCCTATCTGACCTCCACAACTCAGTTACTGGATAATACGATACCTCTTTGTAAGACGGGTTGTCAGACTTTCGGGCTTCTGACTACCCGTAACGACTGTCAAAGATCCACGAATGACAGCCGGGACCAACGCGGCTTAACGTGTTTTCCGAGACACGGAGGGGTCTCGGTATGTAAAGATCCCATCCAAATCCATAGACCAACAAGTATTATTAGGTAGAAAAGGTACTGTAGGTACCTATGTAACAAGTTGTCAAAATATAGGTATGGATGTATTGTATCTACTTTCAAACCAACAAGAATATTATGAAGACACTTCGCGTTCATTTGATAATCAAATGGCGAGTCACTGGCCGCTAGATGGCCGCCTGTCGAAGACTACGTCGTGAAAAAAAACTTATTACCCAATCAATGTCTTATTCACGTTCATTCCAACGTGAAAATAGATCAGATAGCGGGTGGTGTTAATCAATAGACAACTCGAGTTGGTAATTTATTTAAATGAAGTAGTGAAATTAACTTTAAGTATATACTTAGGTAGGTAAGTAGATAGTTGGACATGTCACTAAGGCCGATATCGTGTTTGAGGCGAATGAAACAGTTTAGGTAGATCTAAATAAGTTCAACGAGCATAACTCGTGGTCCCTCTGTCTTCGTAACTGAGGGGCAATCCCCGTATTTTTTAAGATCGTTCGCTTTCTAATCTGTCTGAATCTGTAAAAAATACAAACAATTTCCCTACATTTTTGACAAGTTTTTGACATTGATTGTCGCTGAGATGAGGTTGCGACTTGAATTTAAACGTTTTTAATTATAGGATTATGCCTTCTGATGTCTGATCTAGAATTGTCTCTTTAGCCAAGGAGAGCGGGGTGATACCCTTGTCCATAGCGACCACATCTCAATGCATCCCCTCGTCGGTTTCAAGGAAATATTTCCTGAGACTGCATATCTCATGATCGGCGGAATATTTCACTTGGGCAATTTCGTCACCATATATAGTGGTCCTCAGTCCTCACCTCCACGTAGAAAAGATTAGATCTTTCGGCTCGAAAGAAAGTGAAGCAAAAGTAGGTAAGTAATCAAGTTTAGGTACTTATTAGTACCCTCAAAAACAAGGAATCACGACAGAAAACTTTCGTCATAAAAGAGCATGAAAATGATCGTATTCTCAAAATAACATTTAAAAATGCATTTTCTTTTTTAAACGTGACATCAGAAGAATATCGTAAACAAGGTTGCAGTGTTGTTCATTATTTTTACCTTCATACGAGAGCTAGATATTATATTTTTGTCGCTCATGGTGAAAAGCTACTCGCCCAGGTAATTATTTAGCTACTATAGCTTCTGCCCGCGGCTTCACCCGCGTGGATGCCGGGAGTTATCCCACGGGAATGTGCTGGATGCGAAGGCGGAGGACAGGGTGTTGTGGCGTAGCCTGGGAGAGGCATATGTCCAGCTGTGGACTGCGATAGGCTGAGTTGATTCATTTGAATGTGCTACCGGGGCATAAACTAGCTTATGACCTTTCCACATTACAAACAGACACTTCAATTTTATTTATTTGTGTAGATGAGCACCATACTGGCAGTTGGCACATATTGAGGGCAAGTCAATCACCTTTTATAATGACTTTGGTAAATGTTGGTGATCGTTACACCCTCAATAACCGGGTCAGTAGTACCTACTCCAAATACTACAAAATGTATTTACGAGCCGTTTGTTTGTTAGTAAATTATACTCACCTCCTTATTTATTGACTGGCTTATTTCAGTCAATGGTGTAAAGCCAGGGCTGCCCAAAGTATGGCCCGCGCCTTGTGTTTGTGCGGCCCGGGACTTAATAGGTAAAGACCTACTTTTCGGACGAGAATCGATGAACTCTTGAAAGGTGTTTGTCATCGACCCAACGTTTCACAGTTATTTAAGTGCCTCTGTAAAAAGTTATCTAAATTCCGATTGTTTTTTTAAAGTAGGTTGGTGTAAGGTGTGGCGAATACGACGGGTGATAGAGAAAACCAATTTAAAAAAAAACAAAATTCTTAGGCAATGAGTCTGGGAAAAACCCCTTTCATGAGTTCATGGATTCCCGTCCCCATATTTCTTAAGTGCAGCCTAGGCATCAATGACCTTCAATCTATTTAGAGATTTATATTGGCCGAGATCGAATGTGGTTTGGACAGCCCTAGTGTAAACAATTCCTGATGAACACATTCAGAACATCTTGAAAAGTGCATTGTTTTTCAGCTTTAATTATCAATGATTCCCGAATATTGTTTTACTGAAAATGGGTACCTAACAAAAGTAGCAGGTATATTCAAGATGTTCATGTATTGTTTACACCAGGGCTTTATTTAAATAAACCCATATGGACTGTTCCATATGAGTTTCTTTACTAGAAGAACGTGGAAACGTGGTAAATAAGATCAACCAAATAGCCTACATCAACACCTCAGCAGACTGTCATTGCGCGGCTAAATCAAGGGCTTGATTCAGAAAGCAGTACCTAGGTGCTCTTGGACACGGCACGCATAGTGAGGAGGTTCCTCTCTCTAGAGCCCTGACCACCAACATCTTGGACCCTGTTGCTTATGCCGACGGGCCACTATTTTTTATATGTATTTTCCCAACTATGTTGGGGTCAGCTTCCATTCTAACCGGATGCAGCTGAATACCAGTATTTAATATGGAGCGACTGCCTATCTGACCTCCACAACCAGTTACTGGGTAATACGATACCCCTTGGTAAGACTGGTTGTCAGATTTTCGGGCTTCTGACGACCAGTAACGACTTGTACCTATATTTTTATATGTTTTTTGTAAAAACAATTTAAAAATATCATCAATCATCATACAGAAAACTGAAAAACAATGACAGTCCATATGGATTTCTTTACTAGCAGATCGAGGAAACGTGGTAAATAAGATCCAAGTCACGTCAGCGTCATAAACAACGGAGCGATATCAATCATTAGAGAAAAGAACGCAGTTTACTACGATACGAGTACGAGCATAAACAATAAACTATTCTTCGTTGGGAGTGGAGCAGATCGTGATGGTCATACTAATGCCATGACCACTGATTAACCAGTAACGTAGGTACTTACAATTAAACGACGTAGATTCTTTATTTATGTTTACTATATTCTAAATATATTTATTTATTTATAGTTAATTAAAAGGTACACTACCAATTGCATTAACATAGAAACTATTAATATTGCATTGACAATAATTGTGTTGTATAAAATTTAATTTAAAAGTAACACAGGACAGTGGACTCCGTTTCATTCTCTCACAGAACACCAGATATTTACGCATAATTTTACTCCATTCATCCGAAACACATCACAAGGGTTAGCAGTCAGAAGGGCATTTAGCATATTTTTAAAGTATCTACGACAGACTGGCGATTCGGCTCTGGTTACCGTTTTGGTTGACAGTTGCGC
Organism: Apamea crenata; assembly: GCA_949629185.1. Lineage (NCBI taxonomy): Eukaryota > Metazoa > Arthropoda > Insecta > Lepidoptera > Noctuidae > Apamea > Apamea crenata. The sequence goes on along the minus strand of OX451368.1, from coordinate 6,323,347 downwards.
AAACAGATCGTGCCGGCGTTATAAATCGCAGTTATTCTAGATTTTTGAGGTTTCTTACAAAACTCACTCACAACCTCGTTGATGTAGTTGGCGCAAACTCACAAGCGCTAATCAGGGGGTCTTCTCTCTAACGGCCGAACCCAATAACCTATTTTCAGTTAAAGACAGATCGATACTGATGGTAGCCAGTATCATAATCAGAAGAATTCCTCGCAGTCCCTTATCACCACTCTGTCCACCGTAGAGAAGAACAGTTCTAGACGCCAATTCCCCCTATGCAAGGTTATACGGGGTCATAAATAGCTGCAGTGATCAAATCGATGTGCACTTCGAAAGTTTGGGCAAATTGAAAGCCAAACTTCTTAAATACCTTACTAAATAGATGTGTGTGTTTAGATAAAATTGTACCTACCTTTTGACTTTTTTTTTACTTTCTTTTCTGGCATTTTTAAATTATATCATTACTGTCATCATCTGCACTTTTAGATAGTTACTTAACTTTAAAATTAGATTAATATTTTTTTTTTTGTACAATTTCTTTATGCATGCGGAGTTTGCCTGTAAGTGATTGTTGCACTGTTGCACACACACTTTCGCATGTTACATTTAGCATAGAATCGGTGTAAACAATTGTTGGTGAACCAATAAAATAAATACAGATCGCTAATGATATAAATTATTGGGACATTAAAACCAGAGATAGATAGGTTTTTCTTCCTCCAGAGTATGCCAAAACTGGTGATAGATAGGTAATTGGCTTCATACGGGCCCATCCGAAAGTAGTTGCACCGTCAAGACAAGTGTAAAGTTCAATTTTTCGGACGGACAAAAACGCATCGGGTTTAGGGACAGCTGCCAAATCATCCTGTATAATTCATTCTTAGTTTGGGCCCCGAACTAATCTTATCCGCCTTGTCCGTAAGTGAAACGGATTACGAAACGCCCGTAATTATGGCCGAAACTATGAATTTCCTGTTCGGGTTTCCCCGGCCTTGTCCTAGTTTGGAGAGTGGTCGGGCGGGGTTTTTAAATAGTGTCCTTTGAGTGAAACCCGGACTTCTGTGTTAGGGGAAAATCAGACTTTGAATGATTTGCTATCAATTATACCATAAATCATGAGTTATGTGACTAGCCACACTTATTTAGCTCTATTCAGCTTTTGTCTATAGAAAATAACGATTTTATATGGAATGCGTCCGCATCCGTTCAGCTTTACGGACGCGTACGCATTCCATACAAAATCGTTGTTAGATTCGCCACGCAGCAAATATATGCACTCGTGACAATTCATACTTAATTTGCTTTTGATTTACAATTTTATTTTCTTTGTTGCCAAAAAGTAGAGCGTTCCTAATATTTATATTACCAGAATACCTCTCACATAGAGAAGAGTCTATAATTGATTAGTAAATTAAATGTTTCATTTGTATTGTTGAGGTTTATGTATAAATAAGAAAAAATATAATGATATTTAACGATGTTTTTATTTTAAGTATTAATATTATTAGTAATTTTATTTTCGAGGGAGTCCGAGGAAAAATCTTTATTTTACCTAAATGTCCGGGGATTTTGAAGTGTCTATAATTTAGGTGATGGAAGCCCTACCTGGGTACGATCCCCAGGTGGTCGCTCAGAGTTATTGGGTTTTTAATAGACATTTTTCAGTAGCAAGCCGCAGTCTGAAACCTAAAAAGGTACCCACAGGCACAATGTGTCTAGTTACTTATAAATGATGTATGAACAGTACCCTAATTGCGTAACACACTATCAATCTCAATCTGAATCATTTTGAAGGATATTGCTAATCCATTGCTTCATATGTTCGAAAAATGTGTCCGCTAAACAACGTAAATAACGCAATGAATGTTGTTGAACTGTCAAAATTAAACCCATTGCTACTGATAAAAATAGTGTGTTACGCATTTAGCCCGCAGATCATCTATAATAATACATAACATCTACCTACCTACTCGTACATAGATCTAGATTTACTGCTGCTACCGGTTGGCAATTTCTAGCTACAGATATGAATTCTTATGCTAAATTATGATTGTCATGTTTGCCAAGACTATCGTTAGGATATTTGCAGGAATTTTATCTTTTAAGCTGAAGAGTTTGTTGGTTTGAATGCGCTAATCTATGGAACTGCTGGTCGGATTTGAAAAAAATATTTCCGCTGTTTATATCTCAATTCTTGAGAAAGGCTTATAGCCTTTAACATCACGCTGGGTTTCTTAGGAGCCGAGGAAAGAAATAAAAGTCGGAAAGAATGCTAAGCAAAAACGAAGTAATAGCGCAAGAAGGCGATGCGATGCGACGGGGAGGTTCTGAGGTACAAGAAATTTCACGCGGACGAAATGGCGCGCAGATGCTAGTCTACAATAACTATAGGATATTCAAATTTTATTTATGTTTCAAATTGACGTTATTTCAAGATATAGAATAATTGAGTTGATTTCAGTGTGACTAGCACTATTGAAAAAGTTATAAAAATGTTTGAACTTGTAGCGTAAACTGATCTTTATTGTGTAGGAATTAAAGTTATCTTTCCATAAACTCATATTTGTTTACATTTTTGGCGAATATGTCGCGATTCAAATTTACATATTTCTATTCCTACATGTCTACTGTGTCTGTACTGTAGGTATACTCGTATATGTGTCTGTTGTGTGTGTGTTGCGTCTAACATGACAATGTAGTCAATTAACAGCAATGAAGGCCTCATGTTGCTTTAATGAATGCATTCAATTATTTCATTATTCTATTGAAGGTTCATTACTGTGCTATTGTTTTAGGAATTGACCTATGCACAAAGTTGTAATGTCGGTGGAGAGCCAGTGGTCCAGTGGTAACGGCCGCGACTAACGAGTTGTAGGTCGTAGGTTCGAACCCAGACAGGCGCTTTACTTTGTGTAAATTATTTCATCAGCACTGCTCTCAAAACTGTGAAGGAAAACATCGGGAGGGAACATGTCTTAGAACCAAAAATTCGAAGACATGTGACATCTACCAACTCGCACTGGGCCCGCGTGGTGGATTACGGCCCGCTCCCTCTCACAGAGAGGAGGCCTGTGTCCCAGCAGTGGGACATTACAGGCTGATTATGTAAATTATATAACACACAACATAACATCACGCCCGTGTTCCCCGAAGGGTTAGGCAGTGTACTTATAGTACTTTCAAATTTCACCAGTTTCTTTTTTGTTTCTCTGTTTTTTTTTAAACGTTGCCCACACTAGGAATTACTCCTGTATCGTGGGTGCGTTTACAAACATTTAAACTTACATACACAAACATCCAGACCCGGAACAACTACCTGTACTCAAACATAACGCACATAACGCATTTTAAAGTTAACATTTACGTAATCTGGAATATTTAGGTTATAAGACAGCTGTCAAAAAACGGTTAACCTAATGGACAGGGTATAATTAGTAATTATAGGTACTTACTTACTACTTATTTATAAAATTGGATATCAATCGATTTCACTAAAGCTATGTAAGTAAGTAAATTAAAGTAAGTAGGTAGGTACGTAACTCAGTAGCTATGGGCACTTTGATATTCCTTTCAGTAAGTAGGTTCATCGATGTACGGTCACCAAAGGAGATAAGTAACCAGGGTCGTCGGATATACATGAAGTTTAGTAAGATACCGTTACATGTTATCGAATAAAATTTAATTTAATTTGTAGAAAACAAACAGTTCGTTTATCAGGTTTTTCGAGATATCGCCAAGCGGTTAGTCGACTCTTCTCGTGACCAGAGGGCTGGCCTATTAATTGGTTAAAGAATTAGCATCGCCATACAGTGTGGCAATACTGCCAGCCTTTTTTTTTATTTTTATTTATTTAAGGACATTTAAAATCGCAATGCGTATGTCAGTCCCATCGTACCCTAAGTACACATTTCTCATATTATACGCCATGAACCTAAACAGACTCTTCGCATCATCGCCTTTTGGTTGAGCCAGGCCAGCCTTTTGGGCACTGTTCCTGTTGACAGCGATGCGGACGAATTTTTTGAGGTCCTATGATTGTTTTGCTTATTTTTTTTAAATACAAAATGTACATATTATTGTTTTAATTTATCAAATTTTTCATTCGAAAACATCGGTTTCTTAGCAAACTTCAACTATATCCGACGACCCTGGTTACTTATCTCCTTTGGTGACTGTACCTACCTAACCATCGATGAACCGACGTTATAACTTACATTGAATCGATTACATATTTTTATGCTCAAGTATCTAGGGGAAAATAGAAAATGTGCGTCTTTAAATTCTGTATTGTCTATGAATAAATGAATCGGGTTTATCACCTACAGAACGGTTCTTATAACTGTACCTATCGTAACAAATGTTACTATTAAAATACACTAGATACTGCCTGCGGCTTCGTCCGTGTGAAATTTATTTTTCCTCCGAACCATTGCTACTTCGTTTCCGTTTGGCGTTCTTTTTGATTTGTTTGGTTTTTGCTCGGCTCCTAAAGGCTATAGCGTGATGTTAAGTACACTATAGCTTTTCTCATAAAAATGGGAAATCAAATGCATAAAGATTTTTTTCAAATCCGACTGGTTGTTGTAAAGATTAGCGCGTTCAAACAAACAAACTCTTCAGCTTTATTATTAGTATACAGGGTTATTCGAAAAACACCAACAACCTCTTAAGAGGTCATTGTACTCGTCATTATGAACAACTTTTACTATGGGACCAAACCTGAAATCGCGAAAAAAAATCAGCTGTTCCCTACATTTATGTTCGGTTAACTAGTCAAAATGTAGGGAACAGCTGATTTTTTTTTGCTGTTGTTGTTGGTGTTTTTCCAATAACCCTGTATACATAGATTAAAATTATTTCAAGAAATAAACAATGGCAAAACACTTGGTGAATTCATGTTGTGTCATTAATAAATTCTTATCAAATTAAGTGATGAAGACGTCCCTATCCGTTCAAAACAAATTAATCAGATTTCTTTAAACAATAATCATTAAAAAGTAGGTAGGTAGGTAATTATGATTAAGTTAAAGCATAATTTCTAATTTCTTGATATTTTTTTATCAACGTAGGTATTTAAAATGCTTCTATATTAATGCATGCACCTAGCACGTGGCAATGCTGACAGCCTTTTGGGCACTGTTCCTGTTGACAGCGATGCGGACGAAGTTTTTGAGGATTGTTTTGCTTATTTTTTCACATGTACAGACGCCAGCAGGTCAAGCTACCCGAAACTGTCGAATTTTCCCAATCAACCTTGAACCTTAATGCTTTAGCGATTAAGTTAAAAATCTAGTAAAGAAATTTGACAGATTGTAGTAGCTTGATGTGCTGGCGTCTGTACATAATATTATTTTAAATATCAGGTTATATAATGTAAATATTATCTTGATTAAGTAAATAAATATTATATCGTAAAAAAGGTACCTAGCTACCTACTTGATAAAAAATAATTTATTCCTTCAGTAAAGACTTTTTCGCAATTTTAATAGGCCGGAATGCAAAATAGCTACCAGAAACAAAAATAGACAAGCTACCCGAAACTGTCAAATTTTCCCAATCAGCCTTGAACCTTAACGATTCATTGATAAAGTTGAAAATCTATTACAGAAAGTTGACAGATTGTAGTAGCTTGATATGCTGGCGTCTGTACATAATAATGTAAGTATTTCAAAACAGTTACTCATTTTTAATTCTGAAGACATTAATGGCTAATCAACGCAGGTAGCATTGATAGGTACTACAAAGCTCGAAGTTTCTCGAAGGCTGTAATTTTGTTTCAAATCCTATGCATAGCATAGCATAAGCATAATCAGCTTGCAGTGGGAACATTATTTCCCACTGCTGGGACACAGGCCTCCTCTCTTCGAGAGGGTGGGCTACAATCTACCACGCGGGCCCAGTGCGGATGAGTATGATGTCATAATTATGTCTTCCAATTTTTGGTTCTAGGCCATGCCGGTTTCCTCACTATGTTTTCCTTAACCGTTCTGAGCGAAGTGGTGATGTAATTATTTACACAAAGTAAAGCGCCTGCCTGGGTTCGAACCCACGACCTACAACTTATAAATCGGGGCCGCTGCCACTGGGCCACCACTGCTCTCTCTTTCTCCTAAGCAATTAAGCAAATAAGTCAATGTGGGCACTTATAAGTGCCCACATCGACTTCACCACAAGACTTAATCACAATATATTGTGGGGCTAAAAATGTTGAAGCTCCACTGGGACCTCCTATGACATCAAGTTCGTCCCGCCATCTACGCTTGAGCCTCCGCGATGACGTTGGACATTTTCAGGAACCCATGCTGTGGTTGTCTTAGCCCACAATACATGCATGCGGCAAACGTATCAACACTAGTTCAGTGAGCAAAAAATTTCGCAAAACCAAAGTATTTTCTCGGTTATATTTCAGGGAAATCTCGAACATTGTTCACTGCCTAATAACTATTGTCAATATTATTCAAAAGTCTGCTAATGACAAATACTTGAATATTCGCTTATTTCAGTAAGTTATTGAAAACAAGTCATGTTCTAAGAGCTGAGTGAGTGATAATGGAGCTATTTCCAGCGCTCACTTTACAAAATTCTGCGCACAAAGAAACCGCGATGTTTTTAAGTGGCACTTTTAGCCGTGGCTGGGGTCACATGAATGGGTCTTATACCTACCTCATCAAAATAATATGTCTACACTATTGAAAACAGGCATTTAATGATCGCTACAGTGAAAAAAATATGTAGTCGGGGGCATTTACCTTTTTTTATGCGGCCAACGCAAATGTCCTTTCTTTGGTATTGTTTGTCGAATCGTTGGTCCTAAGTTGAGCTGAAAGATTACTGACAAATGCGTGCAAAGACTGGCCAGGCCACTGTGTGGTTATTTCGTCGAAAGACCATTTCAGATATCAATTTACATGGTCTTTACAAGACCTGACGAATTATGTCTTTACTTTAAAAGAGACTGTGACCTTTGAGTTTGTTTCGGCCTTTCTTCTCAGAGTATTCAGATAGGAAACACCGACCTCATCTAGTTTTCAAAAATGTTTAACGTGTGAAAGTGTTTTCTAAAATTCTACTTACCTACAGAAATAAAATCATTTATTATTTGTCGGCCAAATTCAACTCGAGCGAATCGATAACACTTAAAGAAATATTTTCTTATCAGACTATTCAATGTAACAAAGCAAAGCAGATCAGGGGAGAATGACTTGCACTCATACGATAACCTAAGAATTTTATTTATGTACTTAACGACTATATTTTTCATTGTAAGTAATTCTCGTTTTATCGCCATATTATTTTACATGCTGCGCCCCGCGGTTTCAGCTGCACAAGTCTCGATCCCATGGGAATATCGGGATAAAAATGACGGGATACGGGATATCATATGTCCTAATCCAGGTCATGGTCTACCCATGTGCCAAATTTCATTAAAATCCGTTCAGCCGTTTTAGCGTGAAAGACAAGAAACAAACATACAAAAAATAAAATCTCTTCTCTTTATATTATTAGTTGAACTTGTTTATAGATTTTTCAGTACGATCAAAAACAAATATTTTATTATAAATAATCCGTTGCCTAGCCCCCTATAGAGGTATGAGGAACAGGGTGTAAAGTTCACTCATACTCCATAGAAAAGGGGGGATCCTCCAAACAGACGGGTGCTGCGTCTGGCGGGCAACTGCCCAACGATTGATGTTGGGAAGTTTATAGATATGCTAATTGCGCGGTAAACTCTGCTTGCGAGATGCAGAATTTGCGTGACGTCAGTATGACGCGTTGTTTGCATGTGGCGTTGTACCCTACACCCCCTATTACATGAGACGTAAACATTACTCGCGAAATGTGGGCGTACTATAGGGTATCCCTCTGCCGAACCCTTTGAGGTTTACAGGCGTGATGTTATGTTATGCTAAGTAATCAATAATCGGAAATACGTACCTTAGATTAGGCACTATCGCCAAAACCTATATCAGACTATTACGAAAACAAAATCACGTGCACATGATGACCACAGCTGCGTCCGTAAGTAAAACAAAAGAGGATCCTTTTCAGGTCGACTAATAATATGCGCTGCAAGCAGGAATAGTCCTTATGGTGGCGGTGGCCATATATAGATTTTGGCGATATACCTAAATGTTATATCAGGCACATAACTACAGTGTTATTCCCACTCCTACACCCACTTGGTATTTTTTTTGTATTTGTGTTCTTTTTATGCGCCATGTTTACCGCAAATAAACGTTTTTCCTTTCTTTCTACTCATATCATTAATAAAAAAAGAAATCCGTAAAACATCACGTTTATCAGATTAAAAATATTAAAATAATCCTTCATTCACAAAAACAAGTGATTATAATTTATAAGAATAGTTTCTTTATGCTTTACTAGCTGCACCCCGCGGTTTCACCCGCATAAGTTTCGATCCCGTGGGAATATCGGGATAAAAAGTATCCTGTGTTTTTTATAAACCATCTGTGTGCCAAACATCCAAATCCGTTCAGTAGTTTTTGCTTGAAAGAGTAACAAACATCCAATCATCCATACATCCATACAAACTTTCTCATTTATAATATTATACAATGTGTAACGGAAAGGGTATATACATACCAAGGGTACGGCTTCTTTGGATGATATCAAACGATATTAGAAGGGTTTTTTAATCCTATCTCTACATGTTCGGAGTTATGAGAATTTTTAATACATTTATACCAGAAACCAAACTAGGCGCGCAAAATTAAGGAAAAGATTTATCGTGATATTGGCAAGGAACGTGGAAAGTTATTGACCTACGTAGTGCGGCGACACGTTTGTTATGATTTGATTTTTAACAAAGATATGAAACCGAAAATTCGGTGTCAATTCTTAGTTTTTTTTAATTGAAACTATGTATGTACAGTGATTCTATACCAGCTGCTATCTTTAGTGCTTAGGGATAGCAATAGGGTTTCTGTTACACATTGTATATATTAAGTAAGTATAATCCCCTTTATTCATAAACGTTGCTTAAAGTTAAGCAGTGATTAGCGACTGTTTATCCATACATTTTTGACGTTTAAACGTTACTTAACTTTAGTCATCGTTTATGAATAAACCCCATTATTTATAGTAGGATTAGAAGCAATTTAACATATTTCTTAGAAGTAAGACTTTAGCTACGCTAGGGAACTTTTTCCTGTTGCAATGTTTTCCTTATAACCACTCTCTTTGAGCAATGGGTAAACCATGCGATGTGAAAGATAAAACCAGCCTATTACTGTATACATTATGTATAATGAAAATTTACCTTTATGTATTTATATGAATTTTAATTTTACACAATTATTTCAGATTTGATTTATGGGGTAACTAAACTGATAACAAAACCATCGATTAAAATAGCTTTATAGGTAGATGATATAAATTAAATTTTCCCTTTTAGTGCTTGCATTGCTGATGAGATGAGCATGAGGCGCTTTAGTTTGTGTAAATAATTTCAACACCACTGCTCTCAGGAAAACATTGTGAGGAACCGGCTTGTTCTAGACTAGAACGAAAAATTCGGAGACATGTGACATGTTGGCGCAGTGACTGAGCGATCGACTGCTGCGCTGCGTGTCGCGGGTTCGATTCCCGCACGAAACAAATATTTGTATTGTCTACAGGTAGTTGTCCCGGGTCTGGCTGCTTGTGTATGTGAGTTTAAATGTTTGTAAACGCACCCACGATACAGGAGTAATTCCTAGTGTGGGGCAACGTTTTTAAATAAAAAAAATAAAAAAAAAACATCTACCAACCCGCGCTGAGCCCGCGTGGTTAATTACGGACCGTGCCCTCTCGGAGAGAGGAGGCCTGTGTCCCAGCAGTGGGAACATTATAGGCTGATTGTTATTAGGTAGGTACCTACATCAGGCATGAAAAAGAGAAAAAACATTAGACAACAAAGTCTGTTTTAAAATGTGTTCATTTCCTGTTTTGTTGTTCGTTAGGAACGTGATAGTATAACTGTATGAGTTTTTGCATTGTGTTTAATTTTACCTTGAGTAGATTGTGATGTCAACTTGGAAGAATTATTGGCTGTACAGTCAAGATCTTCGTCCTGTCTTGCTCAAAATGCTCAAATACATAAAAACAAGTCATTTATCCTCCTTTGTTATACACACAAAGTAGTTATATAGCTAAATATGTGTTTCTGTTTGTGAATACAAGTCTTGTAGTTATTATCCGGAAACAAGTCTACCGAGCCATCGACAATCGAATCCGCTTTTTTTTAAATAAACCGGACGGTCATCAGTGCCATCCAAAAATGACGTCACACTACATGTTTACCTACATTTTTGTTTGCCCTCTGCTGGTGTGTCACATATTTTGCAATTTAAAATTAATCCTTGTCATAATATTGACAGAATTGGTAATATTTTAAAGATATTCGTTAGAATTGTTGTGGCGAACTTTAATACTTTAGATGACATGTGACGAGATGCAGCTTATAAATCGTCTCACCCCCCCACCCCCCTTGTCACACATCATATCCATTCATTACATTCGATATTGTCAAGAAGATGTTACAAAAGGCTTAAAACTAGTTACAAAACTGCACTGCACTGCACTTTGTAGACGCCACCGTAATGAGTGACGTAATGAAAAAAACCTAATGTCTGTTCAATGTAAATAACATGTTCTAAGTTTATCTAATCCACCGGAAATATTAAACGATTTGAGTGAAGATAATACAATACACTTATCTATAGAGTGTTCAATCAGTTTTGTTTAGATAATCCGAGTTCTACCGAACAGAATCGACTTTCCTTAAATAATGCGTAGTCATAATCGGTTATAGAAACCGATTACGTCAATCGTTCATGTGATTCCGAACTAAATCAAATATTGTTTGATGTTGAACAGCTAAAAAAGTTTAACAGTCTCGTGATTACAAATTATAGTTTTGAACTGATGTTTAAATTACATTGCAATTATACCTACCGAGCAGCACGGTTTATCGAGTAACAAATCGATTTACTGCCAACAAGCAATTAATCGATTTGTGTTTAACTACGTATAGACGAGATATTTTGTATCTAGATCATTTCACAACGATCAAGTTTAGAAATGATCCTAGATTAAAAGTGACATTATCTAATCGTCCACCAGTCAATAGTTGTCTATGTCGTTTTAGGCACCGCTCCACCAAAAGCTACGTCTTTCGAAGCTTCTGTAGTTCTGTACAACTGTTTTTAGGAAAGGCGAATACATAATACTCAGTGTCATTCTTTCCAACGCCTGTTATTTCTTTTGCAAATATTCAGTAAAAGCTTCTGCCCGCGACTTCGTCCGTGTGTTCTTGCTCTTCCGAATACCCCATTGCATCGCATCACCTGCCCGCGCTATCATATCGTTTTCGCTTAGCGATCTTTAGGTAGAGCGTGATGTTAAATACCTATAGCCTTTCTCAAGAATTTTTTTCAAATCCTTTCCAGAGATTAGCGCGTTCAAACAAACAAACAAACTCTTCAGCTTTATTATTAGTATGTAGAACGATCAACGTACACATTCGTTCCACAATTTTCGCACCATTTCTCTAATTGACGCACCACGTATTTGACCTAAGCATATCAACAAAGATTTGTTTTTTCGGTCTTTTAGCATCATTAGTTAGCACATGTTCGAGTGTGAAAACACTGTCTTTACTGAAACGTGAACAAGGTTGAGTTTTCCTTCCTTTTACAACGTCACAAATCTTTGATTACACCTTTTCTGACCAAATCTTTCGCACATGGATGATTTTTTGCCCCAATAGCATCGTCAGCTCTTATATCTTTCAGTGTACCTCTGCCCCTGCCTCGTGTGGGTCGATTATTTGCGGACGGCCGTACCCACTTGCACCGGAAGGGCCAGTTTTGCGTAACGACATAATCGCGTCGTGGACACCGTTCCCCTCTCTACCAGCTCCCCCCCAGTCTGCCGCCATGCCGCACCCAGTCAGACCCAGCACAAGGGCGCGACCGCCACAAGTTCAAACTGTTATCTACTCTCGTTCAGCCTTTAGTTTACGATCAGGGCTTGCAATGTCGATGTGAATGTTTGGATATTTGTTACTCAAGAACTGCCGTGACCGTTTAGGTTGTTGTTGACTTGTTGGCATATATAAATAGAATGTATTCTAGTTTATCAGGTTTAAACATTTTGCAATACAGGAAACCGGATTATGAATCATTTTCGATGAGACAAACAAAATCTCGATGGTTTCTTTTGAATAACAAGCTCGAAGAGCCCTTCTCGTCGATTCTAAAGTCCACGCTCGCGACCCACTCATAAAAGTTTTGATTGTTTTTTTATATTTACCCAATTAACCTGTTTGCGTCCATTGTGCTATGTTTTACTTTTATTATACACTTTTTACTGTTGAACGTACATTCGATTTCCTCTAAATAGACCCAACACCATACCCCGAGAGAAAAAAATCCCTAGAAGTTCTCCGTCATTCGGTTCTCCTATGAGCGGTTTGCCGACAGAATGATTCACTTTTCAGTGTTTCGCCGACAGAACTTTCCAACGACGAACGGTTCGCCGACAGATCTTTCTCTATAGGTCCTGTGCACATTGGCGTAGCTAGGGATTTTGTCCAGAGGAGGCAGCCGGCCTGCTAATCAAACCACAGTCAATTAATGAGAGCCCAACTCTACAAACCTTACATCTTGGTCAAAATGTGCGACCTATAATGGTTCCTTTTGAGGAACGGGACCCTACTAGAAAAGCGATAAACAGTAAGTACTTCAATACTGTGTTTGATTTTTCTAGGATGGGCAAAGAAGTTTCTAGAATGGGCATTACCCACGCTTGCCCCCTCCCCCCCCAGCTACGCCCATGCCTATGCATTCACAGTATGCATCACATCGTCACATGCGCCAGAAAAGACAAATGACTTCGTTGTAAATAGGAGATTATTGTTTTTTCAAAATTTCCATTAAATCCTCTGTACCAAGAGGATTTAGGTGCAAATATGACGAGTTTAAAAGATCTACTGATAACGTTGTTTTTTCTGCAAGAGATACCGTACCCTCTTGATTGTTAATTCTTATCTATATTAGTATGTCCTTTACCGAGTCATCATTATTCCAGCCTTATCCTAAATTGTGGTCGGCGTCTTTTAAACCAGTGCGAGTGATGCCACAGGGCATTAGCAAGTATTAAGCGACAGACTGACCTCAACAACTAGGCCATAACATAACGATGTTGCAAACTGGTGGGAATTTTGACCTTCTTGCCATCATATGTAGATAGGTATTTGTGTGGCAACGGGACTGACGGTTCAACGTTCTCTATGAAACACCACCTGCGGGGTAACTGCGTTAAATATAAGAGTAGGTAGCCATGGCTTTCATTTTGACAGTTCAACTACATTATTTGCATTATTTACGTTGTCGAGCATACAAATTATTCGAACATAATTTCGAAGAAAATGATTTCGATTGTGTTTGAAAATGTGTTACGCAATTATACGCTGAATATCGATGTGTCTAAGTAAAAAATTGTCACCCATCCACGGATTTTTCCATCCGTCTCACTAACTTTGTCCTACCTTAAGAAGTTAAGACTATCGGGAGAAATGAAGTCATCTTTTAGTTGGTAATGTTTGTCATACCTTTGTAAGGCACTAAGGCTTCTGATGATATGAAATTAAATATTTATTTCTGTAAGACACTTTTACATGCCATTACTTTGTTGGTCAATATTATAAAACTAGATGGTGCCGGCATTTCCTAGCTGACTGAGAAGAAAGGTCTCTTTTAAAGTCCAAACATTATATTATTAGGATTTTGTGTGCGTCTAACAATGTTGGGCCATGTCTTGAAGGGTCTTTTGATGAAAGAGCCATGGCAGCTTTGAATTGATCTGTCCCAACAGACGGCATGCATGCATCAGTCATCGTGTAGCTCAAAATGTTTATAGAAACTCAAAGTATTGATTTTAAGGTTTTTTCTCCCTTCAGTCCTACGGTAAGACCAATGTGGTAAGATTGATGGATGGGATGTACCGAATTCATTCGTGTAGTAATATTGCTGTTTAGCCATGAGTCTATGAGTAAGGATAATGTTTCTATGCTTATGTAATTTAACTTGTAAATGACACAAAGAGGGAAGATTATGTCACACACAATGGACACTCGTGTGTTCTTGTTTATGACTATGATACACCCAGCCGGTCCTGTCATAAGGAACCAGGCGGCAATGAGTCAGGTCACACCTGTTCAAATACCTACTGGTGTAAAAATAGGTACCTATTGCAAGTGTTTTCCTTCCAGAATGTTACTGTTCTGCTACAAAGGAGTAAAGTTGTAGTGTGTATAACAAAACTTTACTACTAGCTTTAACTTAGTTAAATCAAATAACAGGGGGCCTAAAAAGGCCACTTTAAGCAATACCTCTAAAAGCTTTCATTTCCTGAATTCCCAGCAGATCATTATCAATTCCACTAATTATCGTTAAATGGTTACACACAATAGTTTAATCACCTACAATTCATTTCATATTAATAATATTTGGTGTAAACATTGGTGGACCATTTTACGAATTTCCATACAAAACTCTCAAACAGGTAAATTGCGTTATATGAATTGTCAGTTTGTGACCATTTTACGATTTTTAATATGATTCATATTGTTATCCTATTATGATTCTGCCAAAGTGGCCTTTTCATTGGAACAAAAAACAGGTTAGGTAATAGGCAATATGGGCTGGGGTCCGCCACTCCACGTCAATTTATATTATTTTTAACAGAAAATTTAACAGTTTTGGGTAGCTTGATGTGGTGGTACTTAGCATGGGATATTTTTGTAAATATCGTAAAAGGTGACTAAGGGTTTGCACCAAGAGCAGTAAGGGCAGCAGTTTTAAAGGTAATTATCACCGATTGTTGAAAAATGTTGTGACGAAACGTCATGGTATGAAATCGCCTATCTGCACGGAGCACGCTGGGTAATTAATGCCCATCTCTCTATGGGTAGAGGTATATATCCTGCACAGCCACAATTATTATAATGTAATGGTAGAGGGCTAGATGGGCGACAGCGTTCTAAGTTTTTACAACTAACTCCGATCACCAAAATCAGTCCGCTTAGCGTTGAATAGTATTATAGCAACTTCACCTAACTATGGCGCTCATTTTGAGGGTCATTTAGAGGCGTATGCTCAGCAGCGGATATTAGACTGATAATTACGTTTATCTCGGTATGTGAGCTCGCCATCACCGTATTTAGGTGTTAGTGTTTATCAACACAAGTACTTGCAACGTGGATTCTTATCAGTTATCGAGCTATCGGATATTTTGATAACAGTTCATTGAATAAGATTCGAATCACGTGTTCAAGCCTGGAAACTAAAACAGTCGACCAAACAATGTTTATGGTACGGGGCGGTATGTACAGACGCGAGCACATTAAGCTACTTCAATCTGTCAAATTTCTGTAATAGATTTTCAACTTTATCCCTAAAGCATTAAGGTTCAAGGTTGATTGGGAAAATTTGACAGTTTCGGGTAGCTTGACCTGCTGGCGTCGGTACAGTAGTAACAAAAGTCAACACTGGAGTTATTTAAATGTTAATTATTAAGTAAAATATTTAATTAAAATCGGAACAGCGCCAGCGGGGTAATTGCGTAACACACTAACAATAGCAATGGCTTTCATTTTGACAGTTCAACAACATTCATTGTTCATGTTGAGCAGACAAATTTTCGAAGATATGAAGCAATGGATTAGCAACATCCTTCAAAATTATTCAGATTCTGATTGAAAGTGTGTTATGCAATAAGGGAGCTGAAGCAAAATTTTTCATCAAATAATCTCTTAATTACTAATTACCCACATATGTGAAAAGCTAAAAAGCAGTTTATCGAATAACTTTCTGTCTATTTTGATGATAATGTAAAAGTGACTAAAATTGTAATGGGACTTTAATTTTTAATACAATGCAAATGCACAAGCACACAGATGTACACAGGAGGACTTAATACAATAAGTTTTTCTACCTGTCAACCTTTTTTGCCGACCATACAATAGAGGCCAGGAAACATGGAATGTCTTAATCTTGGCAGCGGATAGGGGCTGTCGACTCGGTCAAGGTGAGGGTTCGTAATGGGTGTTGCGGTAGCCACAGGGCCAAGGGCGAGGGCCTTATGGGGTGTGGCAATAGTTGATACGTTATCATACATATGTATCAGTATCAGAGATATTATTTCTCGCCGCAGTATAATAAATCTTTGTAGAAACCAGAAAATTTCTGAAAAACCCGTTGTCTGGTGATAAGAATTTGTCATTTTATCGGACGTAAGAATATCAGATTCTGTTACATCGACAGTGTTTTGTCTAATCTGGGTTTTTTTCATAAGTGAACTTAGGGCCACTTGCACTACAAATCAGCCATCCTTTAGGTCTAAACATACTCGTAGCTATATAAAGCATAGGTAATTCTTCTTCAATCTCCTTCAAACGACTGTCAGAAACAGAACGATGATCGTCGTGAAATCGTTTTCGGCTACAATAGAATTGTATCTAACAATTCTATTGTAGCCGAAATAATTCTCACGGAACGTTGATGCAAATTGAGCCGTGAGATTTACCGATTTCAACAATATTACTTTACATAATTCAATCGATTTCCTGACGACGTAGATAGGTATATAGGTACAGGAATTGTTTTTACTTCGATGTGTCAGAGCCAACACAATCTGGTGTGACTGATTTGATGATTTTAACGCCTCGCAATGTTTTGTTGCAGAATATTTTTGTTACGTCTCATCGTTGCTTGGAATAATTAATTGGTTTGCTAATCAGCCATGTTACAATGTTTTTGTAACATTTAATATAAAAATATTGTTTTGTTGGTTCACCTAACATATTTCGCAGATCACTTAATTTTAATTCTAAGTGAAGAACGTCGAAACCACAGTCCATAGATATATTACATTTCTATGCCACAGACAGTCGGGTCGTTACGGGTAGTCAAAAGCCCGAAAATCTGACAACCAGTCTTACCAAGGGGTATCGTGTTAACCAGATACTGGGTTGTGAAGGTCGAATAGCCAGTCGCTCCGTTCAACTACTGGCATTCAGCTGCGTCTGGAAGCCGACCCCAACATAGTTGCGAAAAGGCTAGGTAGATGTTTTCATTTTAATTCTGTTTCATTATGGAATTTGACATGTGGATACTGTCTATTAGAACACTGTGGTCTTTCATCTCACATAGATACAATGCCTATTATCGCATGACAGATTATAGTCAAGTTCTAGTCATCTTACGCGATAACGGTCAGTCAAGCATTTGATACGTTACGTAACTCGAGCAAGTAAACACAGCCCAGCTAATCCAGTTCACATGACGCTGCCAGTATTATCACCATGTAATCTAGGCGTTAATTGTGTAACTACTTGTAACAGGTTTAATTAGCTCACAGTGTTGTAGAAGTATCTAAATAAGTAAATAGGGCGTGGAAAAATTGGTAGCGTAGCATAACCGTAGCGGAAGCGTAGCAGATCCATGGCGGTATCGTAGCGGATGCGTAGTACATCCGTAGCGGAAGCGTAGCAGATCCATGGCGGTATCGTAGCGGATGCGTAGCATATCCGTAGCGGAAGCGTAGCAGATCCGTGGCGGTACCGTAGCAGATGCGTAGCATATCCGTAGCGGAAGCGTAATGGATCCGAAGCGGTAGCGTGGTAGAAGCGCAGCGGCTGAAATCCTACAGATAATTTATGTTTAAACGTGAATGATGCAAAAGGAGTATGTCAGAATCGCAGCACTCCCATTCTGCCCACCACAAAACTAATATTTCTAGGTAGGTAGGTATATGCGTAACGGTTTTTGCTCGTCAGTACTAAAACCTTTGCAGGTTCAACCACTTAGGCAATCACAGGCTGATAATAAATTATAAGGATGTTTCATTCTACTACTTAACCACAGTTCCTCAATATTTTTGAATCATTCGGCTTACGCAAGTGATTCAATGATTTCGAAATACATATTTTTACCATGATGTCACTTAATGCGTTCATAAGCAAGTTTCATTCCTTTGGTTCTACGATTACAGTTCAGTTTTATTTTCTCAATGTAGTATTTACCTTCTTATACAATATGAAATTATTTTGTTCTGAATTTTTTTACTGAATCGATTTCTGTCTGTTTCTGATTTCTGTTCTGATTTTTAATATAGGTAATTTTTATCCGAAAAATAATTGAAACTACGTAAATTACAGTTACACTTCTGCTGTACAGTTAAAACAACAAAATGGACGAAGTACCTATTACTTTAGGCTCTTACACGTACTACAGAGGCTACAGAGGCTACGGCATATCAAGGAGTAGACCGGGAGTCACCGTAACGGGAGGGAAGACGTGCCCTTAGGATAGGAAAGGATTTAAGAGCCATACCGGATATACATCCTAGAGTATAGGCATTGGACAGTGGAGAGATGGGTGTTATTTATCTTTTGGTCGCCGCCTGGTGCTTCAAGTCGAGCTTCACCGGTGAATCTTTTGGCGGGGTTCAACTGCTTTCTCGGCTCTTTTCTATGTCCTTACTCTGTTGTGTTAAATGTTGCTGTTTTCAATGATTTCGTCGGAGGTCTCGCTACTATCCGTTTCCGGTTTTTTGTAAATCTCACTAGCAGCTTTTTTGATGCTATTTCAGTCTTCCGCCGTATTCATCCAAAAATTGATTCCCTTGTCGAAGTAGTTCATGTCCTGTTTTAAGTGGTCGTTCCATGTGTACATAGGTCGACCAACCTTCTTGTATTTGGCATTTTACTGCATTACTGCATGTAGCAGGTGCAACACACAATAAGTATAACTAATGTAATAAATAAACAATATTTTATACATATTTTTTTTTTTTTTAAAAACGTTGCCCCACACTAGGAATTTCTCCTGTGTCGTGGGTGCGTTTACAGACATATAAACTCACATACACAAACAGCCAGACCCGGAACAACTAATTGTAGGTCATACAAATATTTGTTCCGTGCGGGAATCGAACCCGCGACACGCAGCGCAGCAGTCATTCGCTTAACCACTGCGCCAACCGTGCCGAAAAATTAAATTCAGTGTATTATGATTATAACCATAATATTCTTTTTGTATTTATGGTAGTGTGCGTTGGTTCTGGGACATGCTGTATACTGTCAGGTCTGTAGTGAAATACACACGTTTAGCTTTCCTTGTAACATTTTTTTAAAGAGCAGTTTCCTCTTTGTAGTAGGTAATAGGTAAATATTAAAGAAAAACACAACAACAACATTGCGTTTTAAAACATTACTTCTGATATCATCAATCCCATTTCCTTGTGGATTTTCTACGACTATTTGCTATCAGGAGACACCTTGGAAATCTAGATGGATAGTCACAGTTATAATGGGTTTTTTGTATGTACAGCCACTAAAAGAAATAAGCAACCAGGGTCGTCGGATATAGTTGAAGTTTAGTGAGATGGATTTTTTCAAAGGAAATTTAATTTTATAAATTAATTGTTTGTTTTCTATTAATTCAATTAAATTTCATTCGAAAACACCCATGATCCGTCGGTTTACTAAACTTCAAGTTTATCCGACGGCCCTGGTTACTTATATCCTTTGGTTACCTTACAGTTTCTGGCAAATAAATTACTTTGTCTTTGACCTATTTTACAGAAATGATTAGATACGCAATATTCCCTAAACAGTATTTGCCAACCTGCAAAACAGTTTGTCGGCATTGAGTTCCCATAACTTATTTTTTGCAGTTCAACCTATGAGGTTGTCCTCTGCTTAACCGGATCTCATGACTTAATGAATGTGTGTTTATTTAAGTAAGTAACAGCTGTAACAAAGGGCAAAGTTAAATAAAGTGGACAATAAGGACTAAACAGTCGTAGCTTAGACATAACAACTTGGCGGTTCTTTTGATTAGCTTGTTTAAGCTACAAATGCTACAATTAGAACGGGCGCCATATAAATTGGCGGACAACCAATACCTACAGACTATACTACAAAGAGTTCAATGTCTTAAATTATGATTTACAGCACTTTGTGTGTCTAGGGAACATAGCATTTAGTCATTTGAAGGCAATGTCTTCAAAACTTAAAAGTTTCATGAAGCACAAGATTTTAGTTTCATACCAAAGTAGGAAATTAGGAACCAGTGAGGTACTGGACGCCACGTGGACATCGATTCATGTTCAACGTGTCGAGAATTTTATTCATAGTTCAACACAATGTATTTTGTTACGAAATAAATTAAGTTGGTACTTATAATATTATACTAAACTAATATTATAAATAGAAGAGATTTGATTTTTTTTTGTTTCGCTTTCATGCTAAAACGGCTGAGCGGATTTGGGTGAAATTTGGTACATAGGATACTTTTTATCCCACGGGAACGAGACTCGTGCGGGTAAAACCGAGGACACAGCTAGTGACTTACCTATAATTTCATCCTAGGTTCTACTTTCAGTGTTTGAAATTTTGGTTGTGAAAGCAGTCTAACGATGAATTTGGGCCCAGAAAGAGAATTATCAATATCGGTTATCGTGTGAGGATAATAATAATTATGTTGGTGTAAAATGAAGGTGACCTATGAAGTCATGCAGCAGCGTGCACGGTGTAGTTTTTCCAGTTAGTTACCTGGTAGTATAAACCGTTAGGTGCCTTTAGTCATCTACAATATAAAATCCATTTGATTAAGGTTCACTAGAATTTCAGATTATTGTGTAATCTGGGGGAAATCCGATGAATTTGTTTCATATGTATTTTAAAACACTTTTTGAATGTACGGCGCCGTAAACAAAAGGGGTACATCGGAGGTAAAACGAAAAAAAAATGCATTTATTAGCTAATAAGGCTTATTTTTTTTTTAATATTTCTCTCAGATTTGCCCTTTTTACTTACGGCGGCAGAGTGGTTCCTATACTTAAGCTACGATTTCCTAGAAGAGCGTTTCCGTCATATTTGTAACGGACGTCATGCAAATCTGTAATTTTCGCCAGCATTTGACTTAGGGCGAATTTCACCAAAATTTTACACATAGAATAAGTCTTACACAGAGAATAAAATTTGAATTTTTGACAGTTTCTCCACACTCAATCAGACTCAAGGGCTGATTTTTCAATAGTAAGATAACTGTTATCTGAAGAATAATTATGACATTTTGACATATTTTCTATACAAAAACTGTCAAACCGCAATATTTATTCCTTAGATAAAATTTATATCTGACTATTGAAAAATCAGCCCTCAATCAGACGTCTATTTTATTCCACGGATAAAAGATAGACTTTGGTGATTAAGTTGTCAAAAAACGCTTTGTATTTCGACATTACGGCCGCGTGTGGCGGTCACAGCTCTTCTAGAAAACCTCTAGCTTTAGCTACTTTACATTAAAAATGAAAAAAAATGTATTAGTAAATATTGGTACTTAAAGCCACTGCAAAGCATGAAAATGAAGAAAAGAAATGGACTGTAGACACGACATTATGTAATTATGCACGTGATAAGTAGTACCTAAGTAACTCATTTACGAACAAAGTGAAACACGTGTTTCTAAAAGAATATGCATATCTAACATGATTACACGATAATGAACATTCTTTGTAAAGAAAATTTTTTGTTGTTGTTTTAAGTGTATTGCCTGAATTGCTCTGGATTAATGGATCTGGCTTTTTGTCAATCAATTATCTCAGCCTATCGCTATGAGAGAGGCATATGTCCACTGCTGGACATAGGCCTGTCCAAGACTGCGCCACAACACCCTGCCCTCCGCCTTCCGCATCCAGTCTACCCCAGCCACCTTCTTTAGGTCGTCCGTCCATCTAGCTGGGGGGCGTCCCACACAACGCTTGCTGATACGCGGTCTCCAGTCCAGGACTCGTCTGCTCCAGCAGCCATCGGTCCTTTGACAGACAGGCTTTTTGTGAGTGTTATAATATAAACGTTGCATACCGAATAGTGCAATATGGCTAAGCTTTAATGTATTATTAACACCTACATATTGTATTACCTATATTTGCAAAATAAATGTCTATTCTATTCTATTGTATCTACTACTTGAAGATTCTTTGACAGTCGTTACGGGTAGTCAAAAGCCCCGAAAGTCTGACAACCAGTCTTACCATGGGGTATCGTTTTACCCAGTCACTGGGTTGTGGAGGTCAGATAGGCAGTCGCTCCATATAAAATGCTGGTATTCAGCTGCGTCCGGTTAGATTGGAAGCCGACCCCAAAATAGTTGGGAAAATGCTCGGCAGATGATGATGAGTATTAGGTGAAGATTCTCCTCTCTAGACTAAATTAGAAGCGACCATTTTGTAATTTCCGAAAAACCTAGTTTCGTTATACTTATGACATCTTGGAACTAAAGATTAGAATTGGTGTTATCTTGATTCTTATTTGTTACGAATAAGCAATTTGGTAATGCTGGGAGGGACGCCCTAGAAAGACACTGATCTCATTGGTGATGACCTCCTAAACGGTCAGGTCACAGGTACCATTACCTACTAAGTACTCGCAACGCATCTATGACGTCATAGACGCGTTGCGACTATGAATGAGGACTAAGCAATAGAAGTAGGTATGTAAAGTTAGGGAAATTAATTGTTAACCAAATTGACTATCTACTTGAATTATATTGTCCGTATATTATTGTGTTACTCGTAGTTGTATGAAATGGCAAATTGACAAAAAGTGTAATTTTTTCCCAAACTGTGTCTCAATAAGTCTGCCTAGCTTTTCACAACTATGCTGGGCTTCGTTTCCAGTCTAACCGGATGGTCCGGATGCAGCATATAAAATCATAAATAAATGGTATTTCTCCATGTAAAATCAGTAAAATACTGATTTTACATGGAGAAACTGCATTATCGGACCTCCACAACCCAGTTACTGGGTAACACGATACCCCTTGATAAGACTGGTTGTCAGAGTTTTGGGCGTCTTCTGACGACCCGCTAACGACTGTTAAAGTTCCAAAATGACAGTCGCTCTGTGCGTCTCGACTCGTGCTCTCGTGATCTCGGCATGTAAAGATGGTCACCCATCCACGGGCTGACCGCGGCAATCGTAGCTTAACTTTCGGACTACTCGTGCGACTGTTATTACTCAGTCACGAACCACTCCTTCCCAGACTGTGCCTGATTATTGAAAAATGGCGTGTGACGTGGTGGTAATTTCTGGTTGGCTTATTTTTTTTCTAAAACAGTCGTTATTAGCGCTTGACTGCTCGTTTAACAGTCTAAACCATTCCTAATTTAATTAGAAATCGGTTAGATTACGTCATTGTTGTTCGTTCTCCTGACTCAAGCCCGATGAATACTCCGCATCTGTTTTCGTATTTAGCGTATTTCATACCTCCCTGTGTTTCGGAAGCATTTGCCTATGTAATCATTACGTGCGCTATACAGGGTCAAATTAAATTAGCTAGCGAAACTCTGCAGATGTGGTAGGTTATCGATATCAAAATCAAAACACGATAAAAAATATTGATGATTTTAACTGAAAGCGATCGTTTGTTGTTACTTAAAGAATGAGGTGAGAAAATATGATTTATGTTGTTTTATCATGTTAAGATTTCGATACCCATCACGTGAAGTTTATCTACACATCAAAAAACGTTTTTGTAAACTGAAATATCAAGTGACTACAGTAACTGCGGTCGACGACCCCACAAAAAAAACATCATCAAATTAATTTGTTTTCTGTTTCATCATGTTTAGACTAGAGTTTCGCTAGCTAATTTTATTTGACCCTGTAAAACGTAACTTATCAAACTCTGATGAATTGTTACCGAGCATGCACTCGACAAAATTACTCATTTTGATAAGTACTGAACAGCTGGTTCGGTAAAGTAATTTGATACATCGAACGGCGTAGTTAAGTTTGTAAGCACCGGCTGCACTGAGTTTGCACTCATGGAACTCGTAAAACGTGATATAACTATTAAATATGTTCACCTGATAATTATTATGAGGTTTTTCCTCGTTTTAAATTACGTCTAATATCTTTTTGACCTTGCAATTAGGATTTGTCTTAGCGTGAAGCGTTGGTACCTACACATGATATAAAAAAACACGTTCCATTTTGAATCCCTGATTGTTTTGATAACAAAGACAGTTTGAGGTAAATCAATCTGCCTAGTTTTATCCCAACTATGTTGGGGGCGGCTTCAAGTCTTACCGGATGCAGCTGAATACCCGTATATTTCTTGGAGTCACTGCATGCCTATCTGACCTCCACAACCCAGTTACTGGGTAACACGATACCTCTTGGTAAGACTGTTTGTCAGACTTTTGGGCCGATGACTACCCGTAACGACTGTCAAAGATCTACGAATGAGACGGTCTCGATATGTAATGAATGGTCACCCATCCATGGACTGACCTCGACAAGCGTAGCTTAACCTTCAATCGAGTCGTGCGGCTGCTATTACTTAGCCGCCAGCCCCTTAGTTTGAGGTAAATCTCAATGCAAATTCAGCACAGTTTATCAATATAGAAGTGAATGAAGTGAAGTCTCCAGGGACGGTAGTTGGCCAATCGAGTTTCTAAATACGACAAGCAACATACTTAGTAAATTTATTATGAATTAAGCGCTCGCATGACACATTTTACAAATTAATTGCCTAGCTATCCCAATAGACGATCTCATTAATATTATAGTTTATTTAATTGGTCTGTGAGAATTAAATGCTGTCCATATGGTGAATATTTTTTTATGTTCCTGTAACCTTCAGCGTGACTGACATTGAACTTACAGTTGTTACAATGATAGCGATGATCAAGGTTGCCATTTTGAATGCTCGTTTGCATGGTGTTTGGAAAACACTGGAGTCGCCATATTATATTGTTCTGTGATTCTGTCTTTACTTATAGCTTTTATAGATTATTGATTGTTGTGAGAATAGGATTACTTTGGCGTAACAGCATTGTCAAGAACAAGACCACAACACGTGATAAAGTTTTGTGTAAGAAGCTACTCGGTAATCTGATTCTACTAATAGATTCTATTGGTTACCTCGTTAAAACCCACTACAAGAAATAACTTGACCTATTCCAACTCCTACGCAACCAGGCTATCTACAAATTACCAATCATCGCCAAACATTCGCAAGGGCCGTCAACGTTGCTCAAGATATTTCATAATAGATATGAAATGAACTTACAACATACATACAACACTTAACACCTCGGCCAACCAACACATTGCACTATCTGTAAACCTTCCACGGCGAATTAAGGAACAAGTTCAAAACTGTATGGAATTTGACGTTTCGTTGACAGCTGTCATTACGAGCAGCGCCACGCCATCGCCACCGTGAAGTATCTATCGACATCATCTATCCTATCGAGCTATTTGTGACAATGTTGTTATTTATTTTGAACAGTTACTTGCACTTTATTTATCAATGTTTATCTTATGTTTCTGTATCTTCGATAAGTAATAATGAGTTCTGATGAAACGTGATGTTTGCTTTTTGTGTGGTATTTACATAGTACCTAAGTACGTGCAGGTTTAATTGCAAAATTGGCAGTTAGTAACAATGACAGATTATAATTTAGTCTACGAAGGGTGACAACGACAAGTGACACCCCAAATAGTTAGTATTGTAGTAGGTCAGAGTAGATTGTAACTAGTATAGGCTACATACATTAGCACTTAAGTATTGTTGTTAGATAGCAGAGCACATGAAAACAGAAATACTGTGTTATAGGTAGGTGCAAGATCTTTCTACAAATCTAGACGTTGAAGCAACAGACTGTAGTAGTTTTTATTTTAAGAGTTAAGATTACCAGACACAAAGAGCCAATACGTAAGGGTTTAGCAGTCATGCACGTGTACTTCGTGCAGCGAAAAATAAACACATGCATGTTGCTACTAAATTGTTTAACACATAAATCGAGAGTTACTCTGAATCAGAACCCTAACGCCTTCGAACGATCATTTTATTAGGCGTGCTTATGTGATCAACGACAAAAGAGTGAATCATTCGGTGCGCGCGCACTGAGTTTGCACCGAGCCGTATCACATCACCCTTGGTTCGCTTCATTCAGAGCGAACAAGTTATAGACATTTTTTTTTTATTGCTGTTCGGTGACGTGTACCTTCAATTTCTCGTTTATTACGATAAGAATAGGTAGGTACATAGAATCATGAATGATATACTTTTCTTATTATTTTATTGCGATGTGTTGTATTGATAAGGTTTTCGTTGAAGTAAATTACGTAATTGAGATTATTTTAGAGGCATTTTGGTGCATCGAACTTGACCTTGCCGCATTTAGGTACTTATTTACACTTTTATGAGCAACAGTGGTAAGTATTTAAGGCTGACATATTGCGGATCCTTTTTTATAAGAGGATAGAAATATAGGTACCTACCTATACACTGGATAAACTTCTTATACCTACCAAATTAATTAACAAAATATTATTACAATATTACTAAAATACTTACAAAAAAAAAGTTTTTTTTTTGACCATTGTTGTTTCCATTTTGTTGGTTAATGGCGCCTCCTTTTAAGCAGATAATGCCTTCGTTAGAAGACAGAAGCCAGAAAATATCTTTATGCGTATCTTTAGATCTCAAAGAAAATCGTTGAAACAAAAGTATTTTCAGAAATGAAGCACCTGTTTAATTCTGTTCCCTTATATGTTAGCTAATTTGAATATTTTGACGATTTAAGAAAATAACGCAAGGCTTAATTTGGCAATAAATGTTGCCGTGTTAATAAAATATCGAGACAAAGAAATACGTAAACAGCTTACGTCATCATCTGGATATAGTGTTGACGTATACCACAGATGAATCCAAACTTAAGTTTCTTATTAAGTATTTAAAACATGAACTAAGAATATGTATCTATTGCTTTGGTTTAGTTGAGTTGGTGAACGACTTTCGAACTTTTCAATGAAAATGTAAAATAACGGAGGCTTAATTTGGCAATAAATCTTGCCGTGTTATAAAATATCGAGACAAAGAAACACGTAAACAGCTTACGTCATCATTTGGACAAAGTGTTGACGTAAACCACAGATGAATTCAAATTTAAGTTTTTAATTAAGTATTAAAAACATGAACTAAGAATTTGTGTTGCTTTGGTTTAGTTGAGTTGGTGAACGACTTTCGAATTTTTCAATGAAAATGTTTAAAAAGCAATTTTCCTAAAGATCCTTGGGTTTGGTGACAAAAAGTGGCTTCTACTGTTATACTACAATATTATCATCCGCAGCCTGACTTCACCCACAGCTGAACATGAGCCCCTCTTTTCCTGTGCCAATCCCCACGGAGTGTACTACGTGAGTTCGACAAATGGATGTGCGAATAACACGCTTGTGCGACAAGCAATAATATTAAGACGTAGTCGACGGAGCCCCGCTTCGTGGGGCCCCTTTTTCTGTCTGCAGGGTTTAAAGGAACCTAACCAAACCGAACCTCGGGGTGCCTCTGACGTCGACCGTCTTTTTCTGGTTCAAAAGCACAAAAACAGCACAAGCGTGCATTCGAACTATGGTGAGTCGCAGTACAGTTTTGTCGCACAAGTGATATTCGCACATCCATTTGTCGAGCTCACGTAGTACACTTATCCCCAAGTTCCTGTGCCAGCCTCATCCAGGTTCTACCAGCAATGGTAACAATGCCAATGGTGGTGTGTCTATTATTACTACTACTGTTAAATAAAAAAGGACTGAGTTGGTTTATACTAGACTACTGACTGACCAGTCAGTAATTGCGTAAAAAACTTAAAATCACAATCTGAATCGTTTTGAAGGATATTGCTAATCCATTGCTTCATGTGTTCGAAGAATTTGTCTGCTCAACAACGTAAATAACGCAATGGATGTTGTTGAACTGTCAACATTAAAGCCTTGGCTATTGTTAGTGTGCTGCTTACCCCATTGGTATTTTCTTCTGGTTTCATCATGGTTTTACGATCATAAGGAGGTAGTTAAGAGAGAGAAGCCAGTGATTGGTGACTGCTATACTTAGGTGACTCATTTAAATTTAGAGATTAAAAGATCCAAGTCCAATGTTCATTTCGATTTACCGTTCCAGTTCCACTATACATACCTCATTATCTGCCTAGCCTTTTCCCAGCTATGTTGGGGTTGGCTTCTAACCAGAAGTTGGTAGTCTAACCAGATGCAGCTGAATACCAGTATTATACATGGAGCGACTGCCTATCTGACCTCCACAACCCAGTTACTGGGTAATACGATACCCTTGGTAAGACTGGTTGTCAGATTTTCGGGCTTCTGACGACCCGTAACGACTGTTAAAAAATCACGAATGACAGCCGGGATCAACGGCTTAACGTGCTTTCCGAGGCACGGAGGGGTCTTGGTATGTAAAGATGGGCACCCATCCACGGACTGACGTGCAGCTGTTATTACTTAGCCACGGGCCCCTCTACACTATAAATACCTACCTATGTGCTATCTGGAAATAACAGGCTGTCTATAATTTTATCATTATGTAACGCGACAGCAGTACCTTCTATTAGATATAACAGTGATGCCTTTCACTTCTGATAAAAAAGTAAGCAATAATAAAATAAAATACGATTTGCACACATAGACCTGCCATGAGAAAAGCCACGTCTTGGTAAATTCTGTGAAAACATCATAGAATTTCTTCGACCAAAATCGCGTTGCGCCTGTCTGCGATCGGAATAGTTTGATTTGTTCATTATATCTTTTATTTATGCAGTTATTTAAGTAAGTATATAGTTCTTAAATTATAGATTTTCTTTATTTATATTAAGACAGGTTACAGATTTTCTTGTTACTTCAAGAAAATCTGTGTGATTCACGAGAAAGGACTAGGTAATGTTTTCCTAGATTAAAAAAAAAAATGAAGTTCTCGAAATAGCCCAATATAATATATTATAATTCTTTTTAACAGCCTACTCTGTCTCAATTCTGAATAAAGGCCTCCCCCAAATCCTCCCAGGAATCTTATGTTTTATGTTTTTTGTCATAATTACTTTAAATTCATGTAAAACATCAGATAAACGAGCAACTATTAAAAAAACTGCGTTCATTCGCTGGGTATCATTCACGGAGGTCACGGGTGCGCAGGCGTCGATTGCTTCCTTATTAGACGGCGCCTTACAAGCGCCCCTCCGTACACTGCTGTCAGTCAATTAATACAAATAACTCCATAAAATAATATGTTAATGGACACGGACAATGCTAATATTTTGCTCTTGTTTAAAATATACACATTATAAACTAAAGTCGCTTTTCGTGTCCGTATGATGGTGTTGTTCTTATAAACTCCGTAACGGACTTTGAGTCTTTGATGCCGTTTATTAATTACTAACTGCGCCGCGCCCCGCGGCTTCACCCGCATAATTCTCAATCCCGTGGAAATATCGGGATTAAAAGTATTCTATGTCCTTATCCAGCTCATGGTTTACCTATGCGCCAAATTTTATCCAAATCCGTTCAGCCGTTTTAACGTGAAAGCTTAACCAACAAACATATAAAAAAAAACCTTTTTCTATACTATTAGTTTAGATTTAGAGAATTTGTTCTGGAAGTTGTACTCGTATATGTATGGTCATCATCATCGGCCTAGCCTTTTCCCAACTATGTTGGGGTCGGCTTCCAGTCTAACCGGATGCAGCTGAATACCAGTATTTTACATGGAGCGACTCCCTATCTGACCTCCACAACCCAGTTACTGGGTATTACGATACCCCTTGGTAAGACTGGTTGTCGGTTGTCAGATTTTCGGGCATCTGACTACCCGTAACGACTGTCAAAGATTCACAAATGACAGCCGGGACTTCCGGCACGGGGGGGTCTTGGTATTTAAAGATGGATTTAATATTTATAGTATAAACCTATAATGTTAATATTAAAACAAGTAATTAAGAAATCTCGATGTTTTTCTAGTCGTAAAAACCGTGCGAAGCAGGCCGGGTTGCTATATAGATTGTTTATAAATGTTACCTAAGTCAATAGTTCATTATCTTATCATAGGCCTCTTTACATTACTTCACTGAGGAGTTGCAGATAAGTTTGCCCTGTGATCTGTATGATGTCAGCTAACGATCAGCTGTTCATCTAAGTTATGTCGTAGTAATTTGAGATTGAATAGGGATGCAAGCAGTCAACCACTTGTTAGGTTAGGTTGGGTGACATGGGTTGCAATCATTTAGAATCGAATATGATTTTTGAATATTTTCCAGAAAGAAGTTTCAGATAAGATGCAAAGATGACACAAGTTTTAAATTATTCTGTTTTACTCCAATTTATGGATATTTATGAAATCAATCTGCCTAGCCTGTTTTCAACTACGATGGAGACGGCTTCCAGACTAACCGGATGCTGAATACCAGTATTTTATATGAAGTGACTGCCTATATGATCTCCACAACCCAGTTACTGGGTAACACGATACCGCGAGGTAAGACTAGTTGTCAGGCTATCGGGCTTCTGATCACCCGTAAAGACTGTCAAAGATCTACGAATGACAGCCGGGGATCCGGGAATAACGGCTTAACGTGATTTCCGAGGCACGGAGGGCCCTCGATATGTAATGTATAGGTATATCCATTAATGAAATATGGACAAGAAATACAAAGATGCACCGAAACCTTGTCATACGATACCTAAGTCATAGCAGAAATAAGACGCATTTCCCAGTAATTCCAGCAATGATTTACATCTGAAACGTACTTGAGCGTGTTTACGATTACGACTTATGTTTCAGAAAAACATCAATGAAATAATATTTATATTATTTCATTGATGTTTTTATTACAGTAAGCCAATCATCATTAATCAGTGACAGTTCTTTTAATTAATAATCATTTTCCTCTTCATGTTATAAGGTACTCGTATCTGTACGTGGTTTTATCTCTCTCCCTCTTTTCCAGTGATAATCTACCAACTTATGCTCAAGCATAGCATAACTTGATAGGCTTTTTACAATGGTTTAAAAACATCAACAAAAAGTCAGTTGTTTTTGGCATAGTGCGCATGAGTCTAAGGAAGTAATTAAAACATTTAAATAACATTTAAAAGCCTGATTATCAACATTCTAAATCCTCAGCCTAGACTATCGATGGACTAGCGATAGCCCAATTACTATAAAAACAGAGTTCATTGGCGCCACTCGATTTTATCATCATTTATAAAGGTAGGCAAATTTTTGGTACAATTTAAACTTCAACCATAAAACTCATATTAGAGTTGATTCGTTTAATAGATCCAATTGTTGATCCAAGGTCGTCTCATGAATATTCATAAAACACACCATTCATTGGTACCTACAATCAAAACAATAATAATTTCAGTTATTGATTTGAATATTAACTATGTTAGAACTTTACTTACATTACAGCGTTGTACCTCTAAACTTGGTTCACCATAAACAAGGTTTAAATATTTCCGTTACGACTGTGTTCTTCATTCAAATGTTTCGAATTGGACAGACTAATAAAATTCGAGCATATGGCCGACGAATGCTGGAATATTAGCAGTGGGACTACAAACTACTTACTATTATAGATTTTTCGTATAAATATAGGACGCTCTGTGGGAGAGACTGAAGTAATATTTGCGAGTGACATCAATAATGGCCAGACAAATGTAGGTAACCGTTACATTAGCTTACATAATGTAATTAAGTGTATTGACGAGGCGGCTCTCGCTGTACAGCTTGTTAAATAACGTCTGTTGACAGCTTTAGTGCACGCGGCCCCGCAGTTGGATAAAGTTCAATGTCCACTAATGAAATTGATGGACCTTTGGTACACTATCGAAGTGTCCAATAAGAAAAATAAATTTATATGAGCCTTTCGATGTAATGGACTTCAAACTGAAAGGTTATGTAATCAAAAATTGAACTCTAGGTTCTAGACAATCAAAACTTTCACTCGCTGATAATACAGATCAAACGACACATGAGAGAGTAATTAAATTGGCAACAGTACCACAGTATGACAAATCAGAGACAAGATAATTGTTGCGCAATGAGATCGAGTAAACCGCTGAACATGATACTCAGACAACAACAAGACGGATACATTATATTATGTAGTTGATTAACTACAGCATGTAAAGTAACACAAACACTTTTGCACGCTAATCTCCTTCCTACATCACCTCCGCACATGACCTTTCGGTGAATAGGTACGGAATTATCATTAATTCGCCAAACCGCAAGTCACATTTTTAAATCATAACTGTCGATACGCTTTCTTGCTCATTACCTAGTCATTACACAACCATTACATAATTTTATAGTTTGACAACACCATCGCCAATAAGCTGTGGGGAATGAAGTATGAAAATAGTCCATTTGGACATGAACGGTATACAATAGGCACGCACAACACTAACTGACTGATTTATCGACTGAGCAAGAATGATAGCCTGAAGGTGACTTTGGAATTAAAAGACACCTGGAGAAAGGTCATGGCTTCATAATTCATGGTGTTTCCATCGAAACAGAAACACGAAGAATTACAATTGACGTTGAATATGATTGGTATCGAGTATTACACTTAATTAAAATTTAAGCGGCCATTTGTAAATGGGAGCTAGCCTAAAGATGACACAGTTTACTTGTTTGGGGCCTTCATAATTACGTCCTACTAGAGCTAGGTCATTCTAAATAAATGTTATATTCAAACTCAATAAGAACCTCATGAAACGTTTGTAGACGGAAGAAGTAGTAACGTTTGATATTGATTAATTACGACCACTTCCTCTTTAGTCCATGGGTCATAAGGTCTGTTATTAACAAGTCCAAGCAAATAGGTATGTGTTTACTTATGTCATATGTGTAAACTTCATTATGTGAGTGAGAAACAGTAGTTTAGTAAGTTCTAATAAAATTGTATTTCTTATAATTGTAAGAAATACAATTTTATTCGAATTTAAAGCATCTGTCGGAAATTATCCCACAGGACGTACCACAGGGACCAAAAGTAGTGTAATGTCGTTCTCCTTGCCAAATTTTATCGAAATCCCTTCAGAGGTTTAGGTGTGAAAAGGTGACACACAGACTGATTTACTTTTGAATTTATAACATTAAGTATGGATATAGTATATACCTAATTTTAGTGTGGATACCATTTTTTTAGTAGGTACGTTAAGATATATTTCAAAGGCGAAGATACCTGACACAAGTGATTAATGTACACCGAAATATACTAGTTATGGCACAGACGTGTCGAAAAATAAAGGAAAATCAAGTAATACCTCTATCAAAGCAAAGCAGAACGTTTTCAATGCTGGCCGTGAACTATAAAAAGTTGTAGTGAAAATTCAGCGAAGTGCCAAGAATCTGTTATTTTAGCGCAGAAGTATAATTAATCGTTTATGCTATGAAACTTTACGGTGGTCATTTCATTGACGTGTTTAGAGACCCCTGTACCCATTCTATTTGTAACAGTTCCTGGCTAAAATATGGTTTGAGTATATAAAATTTTTCAATAGCTTACCTACATCAACCTTTAAAATGTTCCCACAGGCCTCGTCTTTGTGAGAGGGAGTGGGCCATAAACCACCACGCGGATCCAGTGCGAGTTGGCGGATATCACATGTCTTCGAATGTTTGATTTAGGGCATGGCGGTTTCCTCTCGATGTTTTCCTTCACCGTTTTGAGAGCAGTGGTGATGAAATTATTTAAAAAAGCCGTACAGGTACAGACGCCAGCAGGTCAAGCTACCCGAAACTGTCAAATTTTCCCAATCAATCTTGAATCTTAATACTTTTACGATAAAGTTGAAAATCTATTAAAGAAATTTGACAGATTGTAGTAGCTTGATGTGCTGGCGTCTGTACAAACCGTAAGTCGTCGCTGTTACCACTGGGCCACAACGGCTCTTCTTTTCAATGGCTTCGTGTAATATCATCAGCACGTATCCCATATAAACTTTTGCCCCAGTAGCATTCGCTTTTGGGCACGATAGCTAAGATTCCGAATTTGACTCATCTATTGATAAGATGCCCAGAAAACGGACAGCATACGCATTCATCGATTCGTAAGTATAGGAGCGTATCACTGCAAACTTAGCAACGATATAATTATATTTTATAGCCTCATCCAATTGTAACCGAAACTTTTGGAACTGTTCATGCAATTATGTTCATGCGTTAAAATATATTTCATGTTCCTTTAAGAAGACAGTATCTATGAAAAAATACTGAGACGCTAGAAGAAAGCTGGAAATGCTTATAACGATCCTACGTTACTAAAAATAAAACCATCACAATCTGAATCACTTTGAAGGATATTGCTCATCCATTGTTTCTTATGTTCGAAAAATTTGTCTGCTCAACAACGTAAAGCACGCAATGAATGTTGTTGAACTGTCAAAATTAAAGGCATTGCTCCTATCAGTGTGTTACGCATTTACCCCGCTGGTATTTTTCATCTACATCATTAATGTATGGGCCTTCTCTATTTTTCTGTTTCTCGTTCTGAATACTATGCGTACCCTTTAGGGCTATAAATAAGTAAGTGATATCAATAACGTTTGCAGGTATAATGTGGTTCGGAAGCGGAAGGAGCGTTGACCGGCCCTCGGTGACGGCCACAGAGCATATGGCCTTATTCACGAACATGTAGCACTTTCATGGCGCACCCAAGTGGCCTTATAACATAAGATAAACGGTACGTCATCATGACACTTTTTATTGGAGCTATCGTTGTTGTTATCGTTATAACAGTTTTTAAAGCAGTATGCTATAAAGTTTATTGGAGAGATTTGGTTTTTCCTTGTTTAAATATTTTGTAATGTACAGACGACAGCGAAACTGTCGAATTTTCCCAATCAACCTTGAACTTTAATGTTTTAGCGATAAAGTTGAAAAGACAGATTGTAATAGCTTGATATGCTGGCGTCTGTACGTGCCTTACAGTGCAGACCGTAGTACAGTACCTTGCCTTAGTTTTGTGTGCGAGTGCCGATTTAGGTTTGCTCTCAAGAGGGGAGGAGGGGGAAATCATTTCTCAGGCTGTGAAAGCCCTTTAAAAAAAAACCTTCGCCACCGTGTTCAGTAAACTGAACAATGTACTGCTTGACAACTTATCTTAGTAATATACTGTATCATCTGCCTAGCCTCTTCCCAAATCCACAAATGACAGCCGGGACCAACAGCTTAACGTGCTCTCTGAAGATGGCCACCATGGGCTAACCACGGAAAGCGTAGCTTAACCTGATCGATCGATCCGTGCGGCTGTTATTACTTAGCCACAAGCCCCAATATACTGTATACAAAGTTAAAAATACAGGTTATAAAACTATGCTTATTAAACGAAGCCCAAGGGGGGGCAACTGCACCCGTTTACCCCCCCTCGCCCCCCTGTATCCGTGTTCTTTTAGTATCCTCCTCGAACGATGAGCCCCTTTGACGTTAGGGTAATTCCGTATAGGGAAAATGATGTGGACGTATTGTTTCTGACGTTGTTTGATATTTGAGTATGAGGTTAAGTACGTCAATATCCTGTAGGTAGGACGATCATTTTGTTCAAAATTTAGTCGCAGTCTCATCTCGGCGACAAACAAATGTCAAAATGTAGGGAAATTAGAGATATTTTTGACCGATAGAGACTGATATTAGAATGTGCACGTTCATAAAAGTACGAGAATTGCCCCTCAGCACCTAATTACTGTCACAGAAATATTCGGAATATAAGTTAGTAATAAGTTCATACTGCTAAATCCTGAAAAACATTACCTAAGTAAGGTAACCTATAAAAATATGATTATGTTCCAGTAGTAAAATGCAATGGAAAATGGCGTCGACCTAGGCGTCGCGTCGACTAAAAAAAAATATTTATGGCCGTAACCAATAGTAAGCCTTCTGTGTTACGAACTACAATAGTAAAATAAGAAAAAAATAAACAAACGTGGTTATCCCTGCAGTTACCACAAGTTGATTGTTCCAGAGACCTCGTTTGTTTCCGCTTTTGATCAATACTGTCTTTATTTATCGTTGTTTTATTTTTAACGTAAGTTATTGTTGCAAATGTAAACAACAATAAAATTATTGTATTAAAAAGCAAAGAGTCTGCATGTGTAGCGACGCGAACCATCGAGGCTGTTCGAAATTCAAAGTTGGAAAAAATCAGGTATAAATACGCCGAAGTCCCTGTCACTGCCCTTTTAGGGGTTCGAGAAAAAAATACAATGAAGCCCAAGCGCCCAATGTGCCTTATTGTCTTGACAAACTGTGTCGTTCAGTCGGGTGTTGCCTCGCATTCCACGCTAACCGAGCAAAGAAACAAATACCCGATATCTACAACGTGATACAACTGAGTCATCTTTCGTCATTCGACGAGCCAGTTGTAGTGGAATTCTCATGGCCACAGTTCGCGTGCACCGGCGTTCGAGCGCGGTCAAACTTATCGTCGCTCGCTCTATTATCGTCGCTATTTTCGGTTGAGAGCCGCTCGATTGATAAGCGCCAAACTACCCTTGTGCTTCGATCGCGCCGCACGTTTCACAGCGCGAGAAACGCTCGTTTCAATTCTACGTTCTCAATTTGAATATTATTCGTATTTGCGCCGTAGACTCGTGAATTTGAATTTCGGTATTACCCTTGCAAATAGACGTGTGACGGATGAGTGAGTTTTCGTTTCCGAAGTTGTTGTGGGAGCGCGAGTCGAGCGGCGCGGGCGCAATGGAGAGCTGCTACAAGCTCTACACATGGATCAACCACACGGTGCTCATGCTGCTCTTCCAGATATTCTGGAAAGTCAGCCAGATCTCGGACTACTTCACGGGAAAGTGAGTTGAACACCTATTTACCTATCTCTTATCTATAGGTATATTGTACCTACTAGGAACACGTAATAAGTGATTAACATTCTGAAACCATTAAAATTGTACTTTTTGGTCGATACAAATTTTTTATCATTCAATACGGTACCATAATGAGTTATGTAAATACCGAAAACTATTGAGCTTATTTAGTTCTAGGTAACTAAGATTACTGAAAGTAGGTACCTAATTTAAAAGTTCTTTTGTACTGAACTCGGTACCTACTTACACAGGTGCTATACGTTCACTAAAATACCAGAGGAAATGTTGATATCAAGCTTATCTGAGTAACAAATCCATGATATAAATTATTAGATTACTGCTTCTTTATTTGTTCGTTACAATGTAATTTAATTACTTATTTAAAATGAATATTCATAGTGACTGACCTCTGCAGAAACAATCAAATAGAAGTATCCTATTATTTAAACATAAGTATGGGAATCAAAGTTGTACAATGTTACTGAGCAAACTTGTTGATATTTTTAATATGGCAACAATAAAATAGGCCATCTGTGAAGACATGCAATACAACATAACATGCATCTAGCTCTCATAATAAGCAGATACAATGGTTGAGAGACCAAATAAAACTGAGCTACCTACTAACATAATATATAATCAACCAAATCAGTTCTTTGTTAGGCCTACACAATTCTGAACCCTCCTTATTTGACTTCGTAGGGGAGCAAAAAATTAAGAGATCGACGAAAATACAGCAAAGCATTGTCATTGAACACGTGAATGGCAGCTGATTCCTGTGGGATTTATAAACACTGCTTTTTTTTTATTTTCTTGGCAACCTATATTTCAATCTCCACCTGAGCTCACTTCTTTAAATTCTCTTTGGTAACATTTAAAAATACACGCCACAAAATATTTACCTACACGAATGAGTGAAATTTTGAAAAAAGAAAGTTCGTTCTGTCAAAGACAAAAAAAGAAGATTTTCTAATGTCAGCTTCCGTGAAAAGTAAATAGTGTATGATGACCAGTGATGATTGGCAGGCGATACACGCCACTATGCCAAAAGGGAAGTAGCTACTTGTTCTATAACACCGTGAAACCGTTAATCTACTATCGTGTTTGAGTAAACCGATAAATCATAATATTGGGTACAGAGTGTTCCGAAAAGTTTTTGAGAATTAGAGCAAGCTCTTTGTCGCTAACGTTCGATACTTATTATACCAGTCAAACTACATTGAATAGTTGTTTCTTATAAACTAGAAGTAGGGCCCCGTCTCTTTTAGTTCTTTTTATAGGACATTGTTTTATCCTCTTTATCATCAGAATTCATGGTATCACATGAATTATTTTGCACTTCTTAAGCCTAGATCTTCTTGTTTCTTAACTCCACCTATTCCGTTTTCGTATATGTTCTTTAAAGTTTCTTCTGTCCCTTTTTTGTGTAGGTATCTTATTAAACTTGTTTGAACACAGTTGGTAAAACTTAAAGATTTTTTGTTAAATATCATGTGACTTAAATTTTATATTGTTTGTTATACATAATCTTTTCCGAAGGTCATGAACCCGGCTCCCAGAGCAAAACTAATCTCAAACTTAATTCAACATGTAAGATAATATA
Source organism: Apamea crenata (assembly GCA_949629185.1). Taxonomy (NCBI): domain Eukaryota; kingdom Metazoa; phylum Arthropoda; class Insecta; order Lepidoptera; family Noctuidae; genus Apamea; species Apamea crenata. Next base: position 6,284,984 of record OX451368.1, on the reverse strand, counting down.
ACTTTGTTTTCATTACCGCTATCAGTCAGGATTCCCCGGGTATTTCATACTTTGGATGCTGTTCAAGGAAAGTACCCAATTCTTCTGAATTTCTTGGCACTTGGTGCACAAGATTGATGTAATTAGTAGGAGCATACATTGCTTTGTTTTTATTGAAACAGGCAATACTTTGTAGCTTGTTATTATGCAGTATTTTGAGGAGGCAATAACTCAGTCTTTTGTTTATAAATTCAAAGCAAATGTATGAAAAGTGGAAACGTAAAATAACAAACAAGATACAACACAATCTAACGTGTCATCAACAATTTATTAGTTACTTGCACCGCCCTACGGTTTCACCCGCATAAGTTTCGATCCCGTGGGAATATCGGGATTAAAAGTACCCCATATGTAATCCTGGTTATAAGCCATGTGTGCACCTGTGTGCCAAATTTTATGTAAATCCGTTCAGTAGTTTTTTCGTGAAGAAGAGAAGAAGAAGAGTAAAATCATCCATCCATCAGTCGGGGCCGTATCCACCGGGTCACCACTGTTCCTTATCAACCATGCCATTGTTCATGTATTATGCAACCTGCGCCTGTCGATAATCAACCATGATTTAAATAATATAATTTCCATTATTGCTATAATTAGTTTAATATTGGTATTCAAGTCTTGGTAATTAACATGACAAAACTCATTAACAGTCGGCCCTTGTATTACAATATTATAATCACTAGCTGCGGCCCGCGGTTTCACCCGCATAAGTTTCGATCCCGTGGGAATATCGGGTTAAAAGTATTCTATGTGTTAATCCTGGTTATGAACTATCTGTGGGCCAAATTTCATCCAAATCCGTTCAGCAGTTTTTGCGTGAAAGAGTAACAAACATCCATCCATCCATACAAACTTTCGCGTTTATTATATTAGTAGGATTAAAACCTTACGTAGGAGATGGCGGGATGAGCTGGATAAGTTCCGTCAAACCTGGAAGGAGGACGCGCGGGCTCGTGAAAGATGGAAGGAGTGGAGGGAGGCTTTTACCCAGGAGTGGGACAGCGTAGGGTAGTGAAAAAAAAACTTACGCGGCTTACGCCTATAAGAAACAATCGTTCAATATCAATTAATCAAATGTGGTTTCTTTAATTAAAACAATACCGGATCCATTGAATGTTTTCTATTGAGTCAATTGATGTTATCTTATTTAACTACGTGTCTAGAATGGGTCGCGTCTTCCGGGTGTCTGTTGGTCTGTTACGTATAGGTACCTATCTATTTTTTTTTCTTTCATTTACTGTCCTAACCTCCTCTCCCTTTGAAGTCGATGTAGGACCTTGTTAATATTCTTCTTGCATACACAATACCCGTCTTCAACATTCCCCTTTCTTCATAAACTTTGCTTAAAGTTAAGTGACGTTTAAACGTCAGAAACTTATGGTTAAACAGTCGAATCATTAGGGGGTTTATTTATAAACGATGATTAAAGTTAAGTGACGTTCAAACGTCAGAAATGTATGGTTAAACAGTGGCTAATCACTACTTAACTTTAAGCAGCTTTTACGAATAAATGGGTTTATACTTAACTTTAGGCAACGTTTATGAATAAACCACTAAGTGTATGCTTTCTTCCTGGTCATTTCGTTTTCATCTTTACACAGTTTAACTTTATGGTTCTTCCTCTCTTTTCTTATGTACCCATCATCTACATTACCTATACTTAAAACACCTTTCCTGTCCCATGCTTCTGATCCCTTTATATCTGTCTCCGTTATTTTCCACTATTATAAAGGCATCCTTTTTTGTTTGTCCAAGCTGTCTCGATTGTTATTGTGTAAATGGGAGTCAAAAATCCATTTCCGAGATGTACTAATATTACCATACAATATAAATTTACTTGTTGCCTGTACATACGAGTATGTATATTTTTTTTTATATGCAGACACAGGAAACTAGTTTGGTATGTTTAGTATGACATTAAAATTAGCATACCTAACCTGCCAACTTGCTTATTCAATATTTGTTGATGTTAGATATTCTGGTTTTTACATCGGATTAAATAAAAAACATTTTCAAACATTATGTCATTCGTCCTATTTGTGAACATTGTTAACAAAGATTTAATGAGAGTAGGTACCTCTGAAACAAAAGACAGTCGCTTTATTCATTCAAAGAGTACATTCATTTGCAATATGAATATCAAATAAAAAATTCAAAATTATTTGTTTTTGGGACAACTAGATCCAAAGGTTAGTAGGTATACAAAAACTTAGAAAAACTATTGTTAGTACTTACTTAAATACAATAAAATTGCAAAGGACAACACTTATCGTATATTAATTCTATACACAAATGCCCCTGTGCTGAAACACCCCGCCCCGTCAAGATAACCAACAGGGAGATACCTCCCTAAAAGATCACCAGACGAACGAAATGCCTCAACACAGGTGCAATATCGTTCGAGCTGGAATTTTTACATTAGAGAACATTAGCTGTGGACATTGAAACTATATTATCAATACAAATCTCATTTGCGCTTATCAAAAACTAGGTAACCTCTTTACTTAAAATTAACAGATTAGTCACAGCTGGCCATAATAAGTATTCCTTTCTTAATGACGACCATGACCGAAATACATATATAATAAATTAGATAAGGAAACGAGGCATCAATCAGTCTGAAATTTAACTAAAACTACAAGTATTGTAAACACCTAAAGTCTTGGAGTAATTGGCAGATTACATCACCTTAAAAAAAAAGGTTAAATTGTTTATGGGAAACTAGCAGGTCGGTGGTATTGTTTATTATTCAGTGCATACCACGCGGTCTTGCATTCGATGTGCTCTTTACGTTTCCATTCACTTCATTACAAAATTTATAGGTAGGTACAACATTTGTCTTATTTTAAGACTAAATGCCAGTAGGTAATGCTAGATTTTGTGCTAGGCTGGTCCATTGCACAATCAAAATCCGACTACTTATACTAGGTATATGTATTTCCCACAGTCAATATACAAACAGTCATTCAGTCAATTTTGAATAAAAATACAAACGTTGTCGTTTATATAGTTCTGTTATTGACACTACCAAATCGAAGAGGGATCTTCAATGTCAAGAAAAGAGCAAAAACATACAATTTATTATTAAACACACACACGTCACGTCACTATTCGTTCTTTTTTCAAATCGCAAGTGTGCATGCACCCAGCCAGTGGTAAAATATCGCTCGAGTATATTTTTATACTGTGGAAAAGTGTTTATCGATATACGAGTAAAACACAGGTTTATAGTCCGCCTAATGTTCTGTGCAAGCTGATTACAAGGTTATCAAAATTATTAAATCGATTAAGCAGTAAGGAAACCAGTTCATTACTACGTATCTACTAATAAACTACAATATTTTAGAAAATGTTTCATAATGCTACTAAGGTTTTCGTTTTTGCCGAAACTTAATGTAGAAACTTAGGTATATTGATTCACCTTCCTACGTCCCTGATTAAGGCCTAAAAATCCTCGACACAGATTACAAAATAATCAAAGAGAATTAACGAATAAAACAATGAAAATGCGATGCTATCGTTGAATTCTTATTAATTAGAATTACCTACTAATAAATAAACATTTACCTGTTGGAATGTCATGGTTGCTAGGTTCAATGTTGTTGACAACTACAGGCTATCCTTTTCCACGATAGGGACATAATGGCCCATTAGCTATATCTAATTAATTGTCGTTTGCAGCCTTCACTTTATTTTTATCAGGCTATTAGGCCCTGTCCTATCTTAAACCATAATGTTATTGTCTAGACCATACCTTGAGTCTATTAGGAATCAGGTACATAAATATAATCAGCAACATCCATTCAGCCCTGCGTTGCTTTGCACTGTATGCAGGCAACACTCAAATCCATATAAACTTCATAAATAGGTGAACCCCATTTCAAAGTGCTCAAAAGACAAGCATAATTCCTTCCAAATTCAACTTGAAGCAGGTAAAAAGTGGCCAGCAATAGTTTACAATGCACATCAGGTGCACCCATGACATCACACTGACCTTAGCGTAATGTTGTAAGGAAACGTGCACACCATAGCATTAGGCCGTAATTGCACAGTGTTTGTGTTACGAGTTTCGCTTTCTAGCACTGCGGGGACATATACAATCTATTATGCAGGTCATTGCAGGTGTAACTGCATCAGGGTGTGACGTAGACGACAGTTAGGTTGGCCATAATGGTTTGTTTGTCCCTCGATCGACTGCTGATTTAAGCAGGGGTTCGGCTAAGTGGTTGTAAGTAGTCCGGATGGGCGCAACTTATCTGTCTTCGTATTGGGTTTGACCCTTCTCTTTACATAAATTAAATCTGCCCTTAGTAAACATGACTCTAGTCAGCGAAACAGTCAAGACTGGGTCAGGTGCTTCACTATTGACAAATCATATGAACTTTTTATGCAGCGAACTATAACAAAACGAACTGTTTGTTGGCGCTCGCTCTGACGAATCGTGGAGACTCACTTCATGCACTATGGTATTACGTATCGTACTCATTGAAGGAAGTCGTCTAATATGATTCATTGTACCGAAGTTCGTAACAGCTAAGTGCAAGTTTAGTGCACTAGTTTAATCTAATCCGAATCATTCAAGAAACATAGAATAATCAGTATTGTCTGAATTCCTACGAACATTTTATGGGCTTTTCGTAAAGGTGTGCGATATGACGTAATTTTATCTATCAGAAGAATTGCACCAGTTGGAAATTCAGCTATGAATAAAAAGCCAACAGGAAAATGATTCGAATTCTATTCTTTATCATATTGTTGATTGAAGCCAGATAGGTATACCTACTTAGGTATAAGATTAGGCAAGGTAGATGTAACACAGTCAATACAACCTCATTCGCTGGCTACACTATTTGCGACTGGAAACACAAAATAAGACTACACAATAAGAAAAATATGCGTATGTAGTTCTAAATTGTCTGACAAAATACTTATAATAATATGCAGCTGCATCTGGGTGTCTAGACGCCAATGCAGTCGTTCTCAATATAGATCAAGATGGGTACGACAATAATTCCTGCCCGTAAAACACAATTCCTAATACATTTAACGTTTTTTGTAAACAAAATAATCCTTGTACAAAATAATGTAGTTGTGAACCTAAAATGTGCGTCCTTACTGGTATCTATGTCGGCGAAGTTCGTGATCAATTACGAATGCATCAAATTAATTAAATATTCATGTAAAAAACCTTTACATCGTGTAGTTAGGCCAATACCGAGGCTGCTTGATATGACGTCAATTCGACCTAATAGATATCTAGACTATTAGAACCGCTGCCAAAAAACGCACGCGCGGTCAAAGAACACGCAATGATCCAAAGTACATTATGGTTTGTACATTTTTATATCAATTCACGACGCACCCGAAGAAAGTTGTCTTATTTCAGACCATTGGCAAACTTATCTGGTATTTTGGCATGCTTGTAGCGGACACTTCCACTACGTAAGCAATGTCTGGAAACTAACCGAGGCAGGCACTGGCAACACACAATGTTTCTACTATAAATAATAGAAACATCTAACGATATTGTGACGAATGGACACCCACTTCTATGCGGTATTTATTATAAGCGCAGTGTTTCAATCTGAGGTTTCAATTCAACCGACTGTCAAAAATTTCAGAACCACTTATTGAATTACAAATTGTTCAGAACCACATCATTCTGTGTTCCAATTTCGAACAATTTACAAATCAATAAGTGGTAAATTTATAGTTCAGAACCACATCATTCTGTATTCCAATTTCGAACAATCTATAATTCAATAAGTGGTTCTGAAATTTTTGACAGTCGGTTGAATTGAAACACTGCGTTTATAATAAATACCGCATAGAAGTGGGTGTCATTTCGTCACAATATCGTTAGACTTTCCTTATACTAACTAATTGAGGCTCAATCAATGAACATTTTTTCCCAGAATCTTACGTTCGTCATTTTGTTACGACATAATATTATGTCGTAGGTAGTCGACGCGATTCTGTTAGAACAATTTCCAAGTGTTTTACTAAAGTCGCGTCGCACCCGTCTACACGAGTCTTAAAAACAAATTACATCAAAAATATAAACACTTAAATAATCCAAGCCACTTGACCCACTGCTCCTGAGATTGCTAAGTAAGTAATAAGGAAGTGCAGAATAACCGTTTTCGAATATTGTCGAGGAAGTTGAATAACACGTCGATTTTGAAACTGTATCGATAAAAAACCCAGAATCCAAGAACATACTTTTCTGACATTAATAGCTACGTAATAACACTAAATAATGAGAAGTCTTACTAATTAGGACAAGTGTCTTTTGTCGCACATATGTTATATTATGTATGACAACATTTACAACATTATTATCAGATTCAAATAAACTTTCATGTTCTAGATCTAGAAACCCATTTAGGCAGTTATTAATATAAAGAGGTAACATTTGAGAGTTTGTGTGTAGGGGGTATCTTCGGAACTACTGCGGGGTGATTACGTAACACACTCGGTAGCAATGGGTTTCATTTTGACAGTTCAACAACATTCATTGCGTTATTTACGTGTTGACAATGGATTAGCAATATCCTTCAAAAATATGCAGATTGAGATTGATAGTGCGTTACGTAATTAGGCTCAATTTACACCGCCGCGGAATGGAATGGAAGCGACTTTTTGCAACGAAATTGTACATAGCATAATGAACTTTATGTCAATTGTATAACGTACAAACTAAATAGGAGCCAAAAAAGGTCGCGCGTCTTCCGGGGAATCCTCGCGCATTCTCGAGAATTCCGGCAGTAATAAGCTCGTATCTAGTTTGTACGTTAGACAATTGACATATATTTCATTTTGCCATGTATAATATCGCTACAAAAACTCGCTTCTATTCCATTCCGCGGCGGTGTAAATTGAGCCTTAAGGTGCTGATCCGATTCAGTGGTGATCAAATAATTTACACAAAGTAAAGTCCCCGCCAAACTAGCCTGGGTTCGAACCTACGACCGTAAGTCAGGGCCGTTACCGGGCGACCACTGCTCCATATCACCCATCCCATTGTTCATGCATTATGCAACCTGCGCCTGTCGATAATCAACCATGATTTAAATAATATAATTTCCATTATTGCTATAATTAGTTTAATATTGGTATTCTAGTCTTGGTAATTAACATGACAAAACTCATTAACAGTCGGCGCGTGTATCACAATATTATAATCACTAGCTGCGGCCCACGGTTTCACCCGCATAAGTTTTGATCCCTTGGGAATATCGGGATAACAATATCCTATGTGTTAATCCTGGTTAGAAACTATCTGTTTGCCAAATTTCATCCAAATCCGTTCAGTAGTTTTGACGTGAAAGAGTAACAAAGACCCATCCATACAAACTTTCGCGTTTATAATATTAGTAGGATTTATTGAGTTCTTACTGGAAAGTGTGAGTGAATGAAACAATTTATTAACGTCCACAAATCAAGTTTCAATAATGACTTATGTTTTTAGGTATTTATTATTGTCTCGTGAATCATTGTTCTGCTTAATAAGGCCAGATAAAGTCCATGAGATGTGTATGAGTCATTGTAGTTGGTCCTTAGCTGTGGCCATAAGGTTACTTTGTTTTCGTATGCCATTTATCTTGTTTCATTAACCTAAAAATAAAAAATACAGACTCCTTCGAGTATTTTTCGCTATCTAGATAGGTACATGGTATTATAAATTAAAGTCGCTTTTCATTAGTGTCCGACCGAAAGTTCGGTTTCGGTTTCGGTTTCGGCCGAGTTTCGGCCAAAAATCAAGTTTCGGTGGCAGTTTCGGTTTCGGCCATAATTGGCCGAAAATTTTGCCGAAACCGAAACAGTAACAATTAGTGATTTGATTTATTGATAACTGATAAACATTTTGCTATGACAACTTAATTTGAAAAAATAATAAAAATATTATTAATATTTTTTTATATTATCTATATCTATATATATAAAATTCAAAGTCCTGACTGACTGACTGACTGAGACATCAACGCACAGCCTAAACCGCTGGTCCTAGAGACATGAAATTTGGAGGGTGTATTCTTCGTGAAGAGTAGGTATCCACTAAGAAAGGGTTTTTCGAAATTCCACCCCTAAGAGGGTGAAATGGGGGGATTTTGTTTGTATGAAAAATCTTATTCCTTGAGTTAATAAACTTGAAACTTGGCACGAATACTTATCTAAGTAAATTATGAAGTTGGGCATTTTTTGTTTTTTTAAACTACCCCCTAAAAGGGGATTGGGGGGTTTCAAAGTTTGTATGGAAGAATTGTAGCGCGCGGTCCGATTTAATCGAAACTCAGTATTTATACCTAAAATTGAAAGGAAAGAATAATGTGTATCAGGGTTTTTCGAATATCTACCCCTGATGGCCTGAAAAGGGGTAGTCAATTTTACAGGGGAGGATTTTACAGCGTGACTTGATTAACTCGAAAATTGGTATAAATAATCTTTGAGTCAAGTTATGAACACAAGCCCAAATGATTTTTCAAAATTCCACCCCTGTGGGGGGGAAAAGTGGGGATACAGTTTATATGAAAAATCTTATTCGTTATGTTAATAATCTTGAGAATTGGCACGAATACTCGCCTAAGTAAGCCATAAAGTTTATCATTATTAGTTTCTCAAAACTACCCCTCAAAGGGGGATATAGGGGTGTTGAAGTTTGTGTGGAAGAAATTGAATGTGCGGTCCGAAAAAAAATCGAAACTCAGTATTGATACTTTCGACAGAAAATAATGAATAATAAGTATGTAAAGTTGTCGACAATTGACCCCTGACGGGGCAAAAAGGGGTAATTCGGTTTTTAGGGGAGGATTTGAACTTGAAACTGTATGTTACATTTTCACGCCTAAGCCACTGAACTTCTGATTTCGCAAAGCGATAGATGGCATCCTGGGGAAGCACATACTTTTTATCCTGGTAGCACGTTCCTGTGGGATTCCGACATTCACGCGGGCGAAGCCGCGGGCAGAAGCTAGTATTAAATAAATAATAATAATAATATCCCTGGACATTTCGCACTGCACCTTTTGTCCCTAGCTAAGCAACCTAATGCTTGCTGATGCTTGCTTGCCTGATGCTTGATAAATGATTACAACAAAATTAATATACCTACTGTGTTTCATTCATACATGTCCTAATTAATGCAGAATAATGGGTAAAATGCACCAAATTTCAGTATTTTAAGGAATTTAATACTTAACCACGTGAGTTTCGGTTTCGGTTTCGGTTTCGGCCGAAACTGAAGCTACGGCCGAATATTCGGTTTCGGTTTCGGTTTCGGCCGGAAAACCAGTTTCGGTCGGACTCTACTTTTCATGTCTGTCTGTGTGACCGCGTTGATCTTTCAAACTGCGCTACGAACTTTCATGCGGGTTTCACCATCGTTTAGGTTTAGGTATATCATCATCAGTCTCCTGCCAGTATCCGGTTTATAATCATGTATAATAATAAAATATTAAATATAATATAATATGTAATATTAAACTTACACAAAGTAAAGTAATCTCATTGTTTTGTGAAGTCTTAAAAACCGTCCGAAGCGGGGGCTGGTAGTTAGTATCTTATAGTAGGTACATAGTTTTAGCCTTTCATGCACGCTTGCAAAATTCATCCTGCCGATCGATTCTGTGAAAATCTCATCGTGAAAAGTTAGGTGAAGTGAGCTTAGAGTGAGCTGTCAATTGTGTCAATCCCTAGCATTAGTTGGAATGACAGCTAACTCCACGCTCACTTCACCTAAGTTTTCACGGTGAGATGGTTACAGAATCGCACTGCTGTACTAGAAAATTCACTACATTGCTAAAATATTAAAAATAACTAAGACCTTTAAAAACGATGGTATTATAACAAACGAATTCGTGTTGTAAGAATATTTTCCCAAATAAAATTAATACACTATAATACAGTAAGTAGGTACCTACCTATAAGTACTAATGAGCAAATAATAAAACTTAGGCATATATTGATAAATATAATCTATTGACAGATAAAACCGTTTCAGTAATAAAATTGAGCCCCGTCGTAACCGTATATCTACTCACTACAAAGTAAAGTCCATTGACCTTTTCAATAGAAGTGGCCCTGTAAATCACTGAAGAAAACATAGAAATAAACTAGACACGTTTATTTGACGCAAGACATTGATCAAAACAATTTGTATCACAATCTTCTTAAATAACAATGTATTGAACATAACAGAAAACATGTCTTTATAAGTACACTGTTATTTTTCTATTATATAAGTATATAAAATTATGCTGAAAAGGTCAAATATATTAGTATCTATTATATAATACATAATAATATACTTGACCTTTTCAGCTTGCAAATATACCCGATCTATAGAAACAGAAATATATTAGCTGAACTCCAAATAGCGGTATAACAACGTTTATTTAAATGCCAACATGTTATTCTGGTTTGTAAGATTTAAATTATTTAAATCCTCTCCTACGTCAATTTATATTTTGATGGACATAAAAAACGTAGAGAATTTAAAAAGAAATGACTTCTATTTCCACGTCCGACATCCTACTAATATTATAAATGCGAAAGTTTGTATGGATGTATGGATGTTTGTTACTCTTTCACGCAAAAACTACTGAACAGATTTTGACGAAATTTAGCACACAGATAGTTTATAACCAGGATTAACATATAGGATACTTTTTATCCCGACATTCCCACGGGATCGAAACTTATGCGGGTGAAACCGCGGGGCGCAGCTAGTGATTAATAAGTAGTATTATTAAGATTAAGCATTAATATTCCTTTATTAAATTAAATACATATAAATTATATTTTTATATATTAGAATATAAAAACATTTAAAAATATAAAAAGCAGTAGCCCATCGGTATCGGGAACAGGGTTCAAGCTACCGGTGGCCAGGGCTGCAGAGAGAGGAACCTCCTGACAATGCGAGCCGTGGCCAGAAGTACCGCTTTCTGAATCAAGCCCTTGATCCAGCTGCCCAACGAGAGCCTCCTCAGGTGTTGGTCGAGGCTCTTGGCTAGGCTGTCACGACTTTCAGCACAATGATCGCTGAGTCCAAATCACACATGTCGACAACCTCGCGAGCCAAGTCAAGATACTTTGATTTGTTTATCTCTTAAATTAAGCATTATTATTAAGGCAATAGAAGGCTTCCCTAAGAGGTTTGACCAGAATGTTAATGTTAATTTAAACCAAAATACCAATCAGCCATGTAAAGGTACAGGTACAAAAATTTGTAGGTTATTTTGTAGGTTTGTACATCGTCACTCCGTTGACTAGTAAATCTCTCACCAAACAAATGAATCGCACCCATTCAATATAAGTTATTCTCTACTAGAGACTTGCCTTTGCTTCGGACGGGTTTTATGAGTTGACAAAAAATCTAGATTCCTTTATGATTTGTGTATTACACAACATATGCCTTCCGGAATAAATTCTATAAATGATAGTGAAAATCCCATCAAAATCCTTTGCGTAGTTTAGAAGAACAACGCGGCCACACAGTCAGACACGAAAAACGACTCCAATTTATGATAATTATGTTTATATGAGGAAATATAGCTCTTCTAAACCGCGGTCTATTTCGAGTGCGGGTACCTATATTATCAAAGCGTCGTTTCGTTCAATTTGGCACATCGCCGTGAGCTTTGTTTTCGACGTTTTACATGTATTTATACAAACGAGTGGATCTTCGAATATAATTTACGTCATAGTGCGAAAATCTGGTTTATTATGAGCGTTGAACTTGTGTGTTTTGGCGAGAACATATCACACGGGTGTGAAAATCTTTTAATGGCTCCCATAGACAGGCGCAACTCGACTCAAGTAGAACAATTTCAATGAAAAATTCATGGAAGTTATTTTACCAGAATGGTGTAGCGTCGCGCCTGTCTGCGTGAGCCTTAAGTATTTGGCTTCAGAATTCTGTGATTTATTTACATATTGGTTAGTTTTTTGCACTCTTTGTGTATGTGTTAGCTTTTAATTAAGTGTGTAAACATGTGATTAAGGCTATAGTCATAACAATTATTGTCATTAGCATTATACTACCTATATTAATTTGGTAGAATTATTAGTTTTATGTCGAGGAATAGGTAATTTATTCAAATGATCTAAAGAAAATACATACTAACGCGCCAACGTTAATCTGGTTAGTAGCTATTTTATTTTTAAACAAATGAGAGAAAAAGTCTTTTCCTCTCTTTGCAAAACGAATTTAAAAAAACTGTTTTTTCTGGTGATTCGCCAAATTTTTGCAATGGACTAGCTATTAGCGCTTTGTCCCATGTATTTCAATGACCTGAAATCGTATTTAAAAAAAAACATTTTTCAGTTTTCAGTAGGTACCTACAGCTACTACCTACCGAAAGTCAAGGGACATTGACGCACAACCATGGTTCAGTACAAGATAATGGACCAAACTGCGTTGAAATCTTTCGTCGGTTATTAAAAAAAACAGCTGTTTCTTATAAAAGTGTAACTTTCTCGGCCAAAATGTACGGAAGAGCAATTTTTTTTTAATAACCGTCGATAATTTTTTTTGGAGGGTCTAGAAGCATGTACTAAATTCATGGTTATAACAGCTTGTGCTTCAATGTCCCTGCCACTCTGTATAGTAGAAAATTGAAACTTGACAGGTAGGTAGGCAATTAATTTTCAAAAGTAAATATTGTTCCTACCACTCCCTAGCTTTTCGATTTAGGTTAACGTTGCCGAAGTGAACTGTCAGAAGGTAATTCTTTCATCGTCAGTTAGCCAACATTTCCAACAAAACTAGCAAGGTAGCTTCGCAGCAGCGTCTATTCAAACTAATGTTTCAAATTGATGTTATTTCAAGTTAAACGTAAGGTTGTAAAAATGTTTGAAGTTGTAGCGTAAACTGAACTTTATTTTGTAGGAATCAAAGTTATTTTTCCATACCCTCATATTTTTTTACATTTTTGCCGAATAAATCGCGAGTACAGATTAGGTAAAATCAGCGAAATTAGAATAAACGATGATTAAACTTAAGTGACGTCAACAATGTATGATTAAACAGTCGCTGATCACTACGTATCTTTAAGCAAAGTTTATGACTTTACGGGATAGTTGTTAAGCAAGTAGTCAGAACTGTCAAATTGACGTAGACTATCAATTTGCTTGTCAATTAATTTTCCAAACTGTTCCTGAAATATTGAAAGTAGAAATACCAAAACAGGTGTGTTATGTAATAGAGTAGATAAATAAGTATGTATATTATACATTATATATTTATTTGACTAAGGGCTGATTTTTCAATCGACAGATAATTTTTATTCGTGGAATAAAATTGACGTCTGACAGTTTTTGTATGAAAGAACTGTCAAAAATTCGAAATTATTCCTCCGATAAAACTACATATTTGGCGTATACACCACATTACATGACTAAATAAAGATTGAATGTTGTTCAGGTAGTTTTTAACCCCCGACGGAAACGGAGGGTTGTTATTAGTTTAACGTGTCTATGTGTGTGTAAAATGTCTCTGTCTGCGCCATTGTAGCTCCCAAACGGCTGAACCAATTTTAATATATTTTGTTTTAAAAGTTATTACTTATCAGGCTATTCGATTTCTTTTAAAATCCAAATTTAATTCTGCTAAAGGTAGATAATTTACATGTCAAGGAAGATAGCAAGTAGATACGAGTGCTATCTATTGATTAGGCAAACTAAACCTTTGCTGGTATTATCATTAACCTATGAGCTGCACCGATCTAACTTTACGTAACATAAAGGCACGCCTTTTTCCCATGGGGGTGGGCAGAGACTACAGAACGCCATCTCCAGACCCGTACATACTGCTTTTGCTTCGTTTACGTTCATCAATTGACATATTACTTATAATAAGTATTTATTAGTGTGATAAAATTGTTGGTTTAAAACTTTTTTCTGACTGTGAATCATGTTACGTAGGCGCCTAACCCAAATCTGTCAGAAAGCTATAGGTACCTAACCTTCTACAAAGTATTAGAAAATTAAAAAAAAAAGATGGATGAAATCGGTGAAGTCGTTCTCAAGTTATGACGTGACCAAGGGAAATAGGGATTCATTTTTATATCTTCTATAATACCTACCTATAAAAATGAACCGCTGAATGTGTAGCTAAGCGCAAATCTCGTGAACAGCTCAAACGATTTCGATTATTCTTTTTTAGAATATTCCTTGAAGTACGAGAATGGTTCTTACGGAAAAAAAGAATGTAAGAAAGTTGCTTCACGCGGACGAAGTCGCGGGCAAAAGCTAGTATATAATATAGATAGATTATAGGATATAGATATATTTATTAGTACATTTGTTTCATAAGTTATCTTTGAGTTATAAAACAAAAACGTTACTTACTAAGCATAGTCAAAGTGCAATCTATGAATATTGCCATTATCATCATCATTGGCAGCTAAGGTCCTCCCACAGCTGAGTTGGTATGGACCTCCTCCCTTATGATGCCATGTGGCCCTGGTCTATGCGAGTCTTATTCAGGTCTTCGCCGCGCGGTGGAGTTTCTTGCCCATTCTTCTCCATACGAAAACTACCTTTTGGAAGGGGCGATTGGAATCAATTATATTTTATTGTAATCTTTGACGTTCAAAAGTGCCTTTTAAAGGCCTATTTGAAATAAATGCTTTGATTTAGACCCGCGGTTATACGTCTTCAACCCACCTGGCTATTGGCCTGCCAATATTTCTATCAGATAGGTACTAACAAAAATGCATCATGCACGAATTTATTTTACCAAGGAATGTACAGAATATGTTCCGGTGTTTATTTTCTTATCTTGGAGTACTAAGGGAACGAAAAGCAGATGGTTTTGCCATCTGCAGAACATACCTGAAACATATCAGAAAAATATTTCCATTATTATTGTCTATTTCTAACATGAGTGTGACGTCAGTAAGCGGTGCAGCGAACGGTAGTTGAACGATCGTATATCAGGGCTTCAAACATGCGCCTACGCAAATGCAGAGTTAAGTTATGCATGTATCCTACGCAGTATGTGGGTATACTACTCTAGCTGCTACTTCCGCCTGTCTGTTCTCATATCATGTGGGAATTCCGAAAAAATCGGTTTTATTTCATCATGAAGAGATTTGTGTGCCTGGGTGTGTGTATTTCAAGTTTTTAGGTCCAAAGATTTGGGCTCGGCGTTGATGAGTCAATCTGTGAGTGATTGAGTCAGGATATTTTTTTTTTAGTCGGTCCGTAAATGTGTGACCATCCATTACATACCCAGAGCCCTCCCTGCTTCGGAAAGCATTTTGAACCGTTGGTCCCGGCTGTCATTTGTAGATCGTTGACAGCCGTAACAGATAGTCAGAAGCCTGACAGTCTGACAACCAGTCTTACCAAGGGTAGCTTCTAACTCCTATACAAACAATATCTGGCACCAAAATTGCGTAAAACACTGTCAATCACAACCTAAATCATTTTGAAGGATACTGTTAATCCATTTCTTCATATATTCGAAGAAATTGTTCGCTCAACAAAATAAATCACGCAATGAATGTTGTTGAACTGTCAAAATGAAATCCATGCCTACTGTGTAGTGTGTTACGCAATTATGGCGCTCAAAAGTTGAAATAACATTAAAATAACAATAGGTCAAACTAGGTAACTCGTAACTCCATCAATATACAAACAATATCCTTACTTATAAGGTAAAGTCTATTCAAAATGATGTTATTTCAAGTTAAACAAATTAATATCAACTTTATTTCAATGAGAATTAAGTTAATTTTAGAGTGACTAGCACTCTAGAAAAAGTTATAAAAATGTTTGAAGTTGTAGCGTAAACTGAACTTTATTATGTAGGCATTAAAGTTATTTTTCCATACATTATATACATTTTTGGCAAATAAGTCGCGATCGCGATTTGGTAAGTTGTTTAAACTGTTAAAATAACAATAGGTAAATAATCAACTGCCAGTATTACAGCCTTTTTTCAGACACCATTATTTCCTCAGACAACACTGTTTACAAAGACTAAGGAGGTCAACACACCGCAGAGTAAACTTTTACAACATAAATATACTAGTGACCCATTCCTGCTCTGCATGGCTTATGCAACTTTATAAAAGTAAAAATTGCTTTATTTTATGTAAGTTTAATATTCACTAATATACAAATCTACCTTATGGAATAAATTCTCTCTAAATGATACCTAATGAAAACCGTATCACTCCGTATCAAAATCAGTTGCTTTTTAGAAGAACAACGCAACGCAAACAATAAGTTATAAAAGTGGCCGCCACGCAACTCAAATCGACTACCTCCTAGTAAGACGAAACAGCCTTAAAACTGTAAAAAATTGTAAAGTGCTCCCAGGTGAGGACCTAGTTTCACAACATAGACTATTGATAATGGAGGTAAAAGTCAATGTCTCGTTCAGTAGGAACAAGGAACGGCCCCCACCCAAAACTAGATGGCGTATGATAGAAAAAGAGGAATGCGCCAGTATGTTTAAGAATCAAGTGGTAGAGAAAATGATTGACATGAAGGATATGGAAGGAAAATCTGTGAATGAATGTTGGAAAGAGATGGCGGATTGTATAAGGAGAGTAGCAAAAGATGCGTTTGGAGAATCGAAAGGGAAAGGTATGATAGAAAAGGATACATGGTGGTGGAACGAAGACGTGCAAAAGATGCTAAAAGAAAAGAAAATTGCGTTTAAAGAATGGCAGGGTGTAGAAAACGGGAATGATAGTTTGAAAGAAGATAAGAAGGAGATTTATAAAGAATGGAAGAGAAAGGCAAAAAAGGCGGTAGCAGTTTCGAGGGCTAAGGCGCAGGAGAAGTTGTATGACTCACTGGACAGCCCTAGAGGCCAGAAGGAGCTCTACCGGATTACAAAAGCAAGAGAAAGGAGAACGAGAGATATTCTTCACATTAAATGTATGAAAGACGACGTCGGTAAGGTTCTGTATAAAGATGACGAAATAAAAGAACGATGGAAGGTTTATTTTGAAAAGCTAATGAACGAAGAGAATAAATGGGATGGTGTGCTTAAAGAGGTACAAGTAAATATGGGTTTGGTGAGGGAAATTAGCATGGATGAAGTAAGAAAGGCAGTTCAAGGTATGAAGAATGGGAAGGCTATGGGCCCAGATGATATACCAGTAGAAGTATGGAAGTGTTTAAAAGAAGATGGATGTATGTGGCTGACTTTATTCTTCAATAAGTTGTTGCATGAAGGTGGGATCCCACAAGAATGGTGCAATAGTTCGCTAGTGCCCATCTTCAAGAATAAAGGTGATGTACAGGACTGCAACAACTATCGAGGGATAAAGCTCATGTCACATAGTATGAAGGTATGGGAGAAAGTAATAGAGAAAAGACTGCGAGAGGAGAGTGAGATTACCCCAAACCAGTTTGGGTTTATGCCAGGTCGAGGAACAATGGACGCCACTTTTGCACTCCGCCAGTTGTGCGAGAAGTACAGACGTGCACATAAGAACTTGCAGATGGTGTTCATTGATCTGGAGAAAGCGTATGATAGGGTACCTCGGGATGTTCTGTGGTGGGCCTTGAAAGAGAAAGGTTTGCCCGGGAAGTATGTAGAGTTAATTCGTGCTATGTACAATCGATCTCGTACCTACGTCCGATCGGCTGCTGGCAATACCGACGAGTTCAGTGTGGCTGTAGGCTTGCACCAGGGATCGGCTTTAAGTCCTTACCTCTTCCTGTTGATTATGGACGCTCTGACGGCGGACATACAGGAAGAGGCCCCCTGGTGCATGCTGTTTGCCGATGACATTGTTCTTGTCGGTGAAGATGGATCCGAGATCCAGAGCAGATTGGAGAAATGGCAACAGAAGCTGGAGGATGTTGGCTTGAAAATCAGCAGAACCAAAACTGAACATATGTTCTGCGATTTCGGCGGTCTCTCCAACTCTAGAGCCATAGCGCTTGATGGCGCGCTTCTCCCAGTCTGCTCCGACTTTCGGTATCTCGGTTCACTCGTGCAAAGCGATGGCGAAGTAGATCGGACGGTTAAGCACAGAATTAACACTGGATGGATGAAATGGCGGCAGGTCACGGGAACAATCTGCGACTCCCGCATTCCCCTTAAACTTAAGGGGAAGATATACAAAACCATGGTTAGACCTGCTGTCTTGTATGGATCAGAATGTTGGGCCACAAAAGGGATGAATGAAAGGCAATTGCATGCAGCTGAGATGAGAATGCTGAGAGGGATGTGTGGTGTTACACGAATGGATAGAATAAGAAATGAGTATATAAGAGGAAGTTTGAAAGTGGCACCGGTAATTGAAAAGTTATGTGGAAACCGGTTGTCATGGTATGGGCATGTATTACGGAGGAATGAGGAAAATGTCGTGAGGAAAGTTTTGAGTATGAATGTCGATGGCTATAAGAGTAGGGGACGACCAAAGAAACGATGGATGGACTGTGTGAATGATGATATGGTTAGAAAGGGGGTGACTGTCGAGATGGCGGCTAATAGAGGAGTATGGAAGAAAAAGACATGTTGCGCCGACCCCAAATAATTTGGGATAAGGGCAGGAGAATGATGAATGATGAACGCCTGGTCTGTCTGTGTGACCACAGACATACAAGAAAAGCGGTTTTCATTTATAATAAACTAGCTGCGCCCCACGGTTTCACCCGCTTCCCGATTCCCCAATTTTCGCGTTTATAATATTAGTAGGATATGTAGGTAGATATAGATTTACCCACATAAAAGGCATCCTTGGCCAGTTTTTTGACCCGTAGTTAAACTCAACCAATTGTTAAAAATATGTAGTAGGTAACTAATGGTTACATTTTTGCAAAATGTGTTTTTTGATCAATTGTTAGTTTATCTAATGGTTATTTTTTTTAACTAATAGTCAATTATTTGACCAATAGAAATGATATTATATCATTTGATAAGCTAAAAGTTAACCATTAGTTACTATTAACAATTGGTTGAGTTTAACTACGGATTAAAAAACCGGCCCTTATGTATCTTTCTGCCAATTTGACATGCTTTTGTAACCAAAACGTTCTTAATATCCTATGGGACGTGCTGACACACGCGATCGACGGCCACGTAGGTACCTATTCCCATAATAATTTACTGTGTTCAACGTAAATTGTATCCCGCTGGTCTATTAAACGATAGCTTTTACCTTATAACAATGGCTAATTATATAGTTCCATAATAAATTATAAATAGAATAATTGGCTGCTTACGCGTATTACCATCACGCTATTAGGTACGGTATACTAGGTAGATATTATTAAAATAGTATGATTCTTTGAATTTGACGTACTTATACCTTATCTGCAATCGCGACTTATTCGGCAAAAATGTAAACAAATATAAGTTTATGGAAAAATAACTTTAACTCCTACAAATTAAAGTTTAGTTTACGCTACAACTTCAAACATTTTTATAACTTTTTCAAGAGTGCTAGCCTCTCTAAAATCAACTTAATTCTCATTGGAATAAAGTTGATATTTGTTTAACTTGAAATAACATCTTGAATTTGAAACATTTGGAATAGACTAGAAGTAGGTCTATCAAATAACTCAATAGTTAGTTAATGTTCATGAATTTGGTAATAACAGCAAATTAACGATCTACCTAATTAGGGTATTATTTTGATTTAAGATTTATTTGATAATTTTCAAGATAAATTGGTCGATAAATAATTTGCAAATCAATCAATTTGTTACCTAATCATTTTAAAATAGATTATTTTGCGCATGTTTTTTTACCTATGTAGGTACCTTACATTTATTTATTTACTTAGGTTACCTACCCAACAATTGTTTACAGAGTACCTACATTTAATAGATCGTTTCCTAAATAGCCTTTTTTTTTTTTTTTTTTTTTGTGGATGGGAAATCATCAAATGACCCCTCCCGCTCTGGGTGGAGCGGAAGGGAGTGTCAGACTTTTACTGACTAAAACCCACCCGTGTTCCGTCCTTAGCCCTTTCTGTTCCAGGGCAGCGGTTAACCTTTCGGAAAATCCCACCGCCCCGGCAGGCTTCGGCCCTGTGGGGCCCCGTCCTCTGCTGACATCTCTTTGAGGCGCGCGTGGAACACAACGCGCCGTCCGGCACGGGCCTGGTCCTGATCGGACGGTGAGCTACCCATTACTCACCGCCCGCAGGCCCGCGCCTACGGTGGCCGGGAGTCGTCACGCGGCTCCCGACGCCCGGAGCGTCTCCCGCGGCGGCTGAGGCGTGAGGTGTTCTCCCTCAGCCTCCCCGCCACCTCCTTCGCTAGCATGACTGCTTCGCAGAAGGAGGTGACTGCCTCCCATTCTCTCTCGCCCCGGACCATGGCTTGCACCAGGGCCGGGCGCGAGAGGTCGCCGCCGTTGCCGATCGCCTCCACGAGGACACGGCGGGTCTCCGCCCAAGCAGGGCAGACCTCCACCGTGTGCTCCACCGTGTCCTCTGGGCGATCCGGGCAGTGGTGACACCCGGGCGTCTCCTCCCGCCTGATGATGTGCAGGAACCTCCCGAAACATCCGTGTCCGGAGAGGACCTGCGTCAGGCGGTACGTGAGAGCGCCGTGACGCCTCTCTAGCCACTCCTCAAAGAGGGGTCTTATCGCCGCTATCGCGGCGTGCCCTGCGCTGGGTTGCGATAGTCGCGCCTTCCATTCCGCCATGAGATCGCGCCGGAGGTCCGTCCGCTCCGCAGCGATTTGCCGCGGGTGCAGAGTTTCCCCCCGGCGTAGTGCCTCCGCGCGCCTATCATGCAGGCGCGCAAGCACTATCGCCTCCAGATCCCATGGCGGCAGTCCGGCAAGGAGGCATGCCGCCTCGCGCGAGATCGTGCGGTAGCCCCGGATCAGCCTTACGGCTACCACCTTCTGGGGCGCGTTCAGATAGTGTGCGGCTCGAAGCCGCAGTGAACGCGCCCATACCGGGGCCCCATATAGGGCCATGGACCGCACGACCCCCGCGTAAAGCCTCCGGCAGGAGGCGTTTGGCCCCCTCAGGTTGGGCAGGAGCCGCTTTAAGGCGGCCCCGGCCCGTTCCAGTTTGGGGGCCAAACGTCGGAAATGCTCGACGAAGTTCCACCGGCTGTCGAGGACGAGACCCAGGTATCTCATCGTTGTCTCGACGCCGATGTGAACCCCTCCTACCATCAGTTGAGATCCCGAAGGTGGCCCGTACCGGGGCCCATGAAAGGACATGGCCTCGGACTTGTGCAATGCCACCTCGAGACCCAACTGCCGGATCCTATCCACGACTATCGCAACCCCGCGTGTCATTGCGTCGGCCGCCGCCTGATGCGACCTCCCCTGCGCCAGGACCAGCGTGTCGTCAGCGTAGCAAACTACACTGACGCCATCAGGGAGGTCTGCCCGCAGCACCCAGTCGTAACCGATGTCCCACAGGAGCGGCCCCAGAACCGATCCCTGTGGGACACCGCACGACATCTCTCGCCGGCTCCAGTTCCCGTCGCGACCGGGGTAGATGACGGCTCTATCCGTCAGATACGCCCCGACTATTCGACGGAGGTAGGTCGGCACCCGGTGATACCGAAGTGCCTCCCCAATGCAACTCCAGGGCAGGGTGTTAAACGCGTTGGCGATGTCGAGTGACACCGCCACGACGGCCCCGCCCCGGGACACCGCATCCCCCGTCGTGAGGGCTCTAACGCGCATGATGGCGTCCACCGTCGAGCGCCCCTTGCGGAAGCCAAACTGGCTATCCGCAAGATCCGGCCCTGTCCCCACCAGGTGCCCGACGAGGCGGCCCGCAATCACTCTCTCGAAGAGCTTGCCAACCTCGTCGAGCAGCACAATGGGCCGGTATGCGGACGGAGAGTCCGCAGGGCGCCCTGGCTTCTGAATGAGGACCAGCTTCCCTGTCTTCCAACGGAGTGGAAACTGGCCTCTCTCCATGCATGCGCTTAAGAGCGCCTCCAGTCGAGGCCCGAGAGCCGTCGAGGCCAGGACCCAGGCTTTACCCGGCACGCCATCGGGTCCTGGGGCGGTATTTTTGGCCTTCAGCCTGCCTACCGCCGCTCCCAGCTCTACCCCGGTCACTTCGGGTGTGTCGTCGTCGTCGTCCATGTGGTCCGCTTCGGACACCGCTATTGGCGGAGCCATAGGCGGGGGAGTATGCTCCCCCCGTGAAGGGAACAGAGCGCTCACCACCTCCTCCACCAGCTGTGGGCGGAGACTCTGTGTCAGCGGGGGGGCCCAGGTGCGGAGTTTATTCCGCACCATCTTGTAAGGGCGCCCCCATGGATCTCTGTTCAGAGTCTCCAGCATCTCCTCGCGGGCCAAGTCCTTGGCCCGCTGGACAGCCTCTCGGAGGGCGGTCTTCGCCGCTCTGTACCCCCCGTACAGCTCCGCCTCCGTGGCTTCCGCATCCGGAGGGCGGATGCGGCGCCTGCGGTGCCTGGTGTACCGGTGTCGCGCGTCGACGCACGCCTTGCGTAACGCCGCGATCTCCTGCGACCACCAGTACACCTGACGTCGGGCGCGTCCTGGCCGGACTCGGGGCATTGCCACGTCACAAATCTCGGACATGGCCTCCCGGAACCACTCCGCCTCATCGTCGATATCAGCAGGCCTGTCCGGTGAATTCACCCAGGCCTGCACGATCGAGGCTTCCAGGAGAAGCTCCCGGTCCAGCTGCTTCAGCGCCCACCGCGGACCACTCGGGGCCTGTTGGACCAGCGCGCTGGAGGTCTGGGCGGAGACATCGAACCGGATATACCGGTGATCGGAGTAGGTCTCCACCTCCTCCATGACGCGCCAGTCAATGACCTGCTGCGTCAGAGCGGGGCTGGCGAACGAGATGTCCACTACCGACTCGCCCCGCATCCGCACACACGTAGGAACAGAACCCCGATTTAGGACGACCAGGCCTGTTTCCAGAGCCCAGTCCTCCACCATCCTGCCCCGCACGTCCGTGCACCGGGAACCCCAGGCCAAGTTCTTGGCGTTGAAGTCCCCGAGCACTAGCACGGAGAAGCCTGTGTTCTAGGTATAAGTAGGTACCGTTAGTAATAATATAATAATAATAATAATAATCTTTATTAATCCTTTACAAGTACAGTACTTTACTTTACAAGTTAGTAACTAAGGATAATATATCTAATAACCACACATACGTAATAATAACCACAAAGTTACATACACGACGTAGTCTATGATTCAAATAGTGACGTTCATAATACGAACAATGTACCAACCGATTACCATTCGAACCGAACGCATTTAAAACGATATTCCAATTTGAAATGACGTTATAACCTAATCAGCATTGTAAGAAGAATGAAGTTTTTGGAAGACGAAGTAGGTAAAGCATAGTTATTTAAAAACTAGCCGAAACAATTGACATTGTCCTGTCCAACTTTCTAAATTTGTTACAAAAATCCCATAGAACAAAACGCCTTATGTTTTTCCCGATTTTTTTAAAATTTTCTGGGCAACTTTTCCAATTATTATTTTCTTAAAAACTGAACTACGGAATATTACGAAAGTCTTAAAACAAATTATAGCCAAATTAGTTTAGTCGTTCTCAATGATGCGCGTACAAACGAACAGCTTTTCACTTTTATTATAATTAAAAAAGATGACATCAGAGTCAGAGGAATGTAGTCACAATAGCACTATCTGCTACCTCAAATAAAAGAGGAACCTTGACATTGTAATATTATCACTAAATAGAGGAAGTCTTGCCAAGCTTTTATTTGCATTTCCTTTTAAAAATACATTGTCTTTCGTGCCAGTAACATTCCATACAATTGTCTCTGAAATGTATTTAAAATTCCAATGTTACTTACTCGTAAATAGGTGGATAAGTCAGTATTAATTAGCCAAATTGTATTATATGCTAGTAAATAAAATGGAGATATATATACGACGTTTGGGTAGACGTCAGGGTCGTTAAGATGGTTCTGACCTCCACCCAAGCCCGATTACTGGGCAATACCGATGTTCTACTAAGTAATAACAGTCGCAAGGGTCTATCGATCAGGTTAAGCTACGCTTGCCACAGTTGGTCCGTGGATGGGTGACCATCTTCACATACCAAGACCCCTCCGTGCCTCGGAAAGCACGTTAAGCCGTTGGTTCCGGCCATAGACATTATGGTCCCGGCTATCATTCGTGGATCTTTGACAGTCGTTACGGGTCGGCAGAGGCCCGAAAGTCTGACAACCAGTCTTACCTAGGGGTATCGTATTACTTACTTAGTGAAGGGCGGGCGTTTTTGGGGGACTGTCTTTTGTAATTTTGACGTTCAAAAAGTCCTGATTCTCAGCCTAATTTGAATAAATGACATTTGATTTTACCCAGTAACTGGGTTGTGGAGGTCAGATAGGCAGTCGCTCCATGTAAAATACTGATATTCAGCTGCATCCGGTTAGACTGGAAGCCGACCCTAACATAGTAGGAAAAGGCTAGGTAGATGTTGATGATGATATTTTACTAAGGTAATAAGAAACCCTGAAAACTGAGACTTTAGACAGTTTTTTTTAATTGTGTAGGTAACGACTGTCTATTGCCACCTGCAGTGCGATTCTGTAACTATATCACCGTGAAAACTTAGGTGAAGTGAGCGTGGAGTGAGCTGTCATTCCAACTAATGCTAGGGATTGACACTATTGATAGCTCACTCTAAGCTCACTTCACTTAACTTTTCACGGTGAGATTTTTACAGAATCGATCGGCTGATGTTAGGCCATAGTCTACCTAAATGAGTTAAAAATACATCCCACCATCTCCTGGCCCTACCGTCATTTGACGCTAGTATTTCACGATCAATCAGAATTTTAAACAATTCACAACAACACACAACATCAGTGTCATAGTGTCAATCAATGATCTAAACTTACAACATACTTTGTTCATAGTTACTACCTATTCGCATTGTTTGTCGAACTATACGATAGTAATGACGACTGTATACTCATACGTAAACGTGTAACAGACAAATGTAAATATAAAATAATACAACGTTCAACGGTCACGTGGGACCTGTGGGACCTTCTTGATACCACAACGATCTTTATTGGCCTGATAAAATGTGTTCAGGGTGAACGGCGATCTAAGGCAGCTGTGTTATCACGGAGTATTTATATCTCTATATCGTGAAAGATAGGTTGTCTGCGTTGTAGTCTGGCGATTAAAAATACATTGACTTTAGAATATATTAAATGCATAATTGTACACTATACTATACTATCTAAATATTTATACTTAACTCAAAGGTGACTGACTGACTGACATAGTGACCTATCAACGCACAGCCCAAACCACTGGACGGATCGGGCTGAAATTTGGAATGCAGGTAGATTTTATGACGTAGGCATCCGCTAAGAAAGGATTTTGATCAATTCTACCCCCAAGGGGATAAAATAGGGGATGGAAGTTAGTATGAAACTTGGTCAAACTATACTTCTTAACGCGACCGAAGCCGCGGGCAAAAGCTAGTATAATATATACTACAACGGTAGGAGGTGCACTTACCTACCTCCTGCCCTTGTAGGTAAGTACCTATAGGACTCCACACAGTCCCACCCCAGGTAAAGTTCAACAACCAACAGTGCTGACTACACTTTGGTAAACTTTTTGCCATGACATGAGCTATTGCCATAACTAATGACTATTGGTTTACACAGTAATTACGAAAACTAATTTATTCAACAGAATACTACATGAATATAATATATATATGTAAGTTTACAAGTTTTGAAAGACAATGTGAATAGTTATTACATTAATGGAATTACTTAAATATCTATGCTTAACTTCCTATAGTCAATGCAGTTCTAATTTTAGAACGATGACTCTAAGCAAACAATTACAACATTTAATTAACCTTTTTCAAATCGCTTTATAAACTGAGGCGTCCTCTTGTTATCTCTCGTATACTCGTTCAATTACACCATAAAGTTCCATTCGACCTTCACATTGTTTGGTTATCAAAGAAAAACTCAAGAAGGTACTAAGTGCAGCCGATACCTATTTTAGTACCTACTAATAATCGAATACCAGTAATCGAATTTCGTGCGATTTGATTTAAGGCACGGTAAGAAGCGAAAAGACGAACGAACGACAATACTGCATCGCGGATTCGCGGCAACAAATAAGGTTCAAAATAGCGATGCGTTTGATGTTAGTTAAATCGAATGACCACCAAAATAAAAGTAATTTTGCAGTTTTAATTAAATTAAAAAATATATGCACGGCTCAGTGGAATAATTTTTAGGTTAGTTGATTGAATTCCTTTTATTATCATTACATAAAATATGATGGTTTACGCTAAACATTCTGAGATTTATGCGATGAAAATTATTTTTTTGAGCTCTGTTTTAAGATTGTTTTATCATGATACTTACCATTTTATTTTTTTTGAACATTTGACAATTTCAACAATTTTGTGGCTTGTAATATGTACCACACACCGTCTAACTGTGCGACAAATTACAGTGTTATACGTTTGGGCATCGCCTTAATTTCGTGTGGGGATTCCGGATAGTGACTGTTTTCAAATATTTAGGTTGCTGGTTGCCTTACGTCGTTAGCTATCGATTCATGTCGATTCCAACTAGAGCCTAATTTACTTTGAATCGTCGTCATTAAACGTAAAATGCTAGAGGTCAAACATATCAAGCGAAAATCGTAAAAGAATGGTCAATTGTCATGTGGAGCATAGGAAAATACCCCATTTGATACGTCCTATGTAACACGAGCATCGATTATATTCATAGATATAGATAATTCTGTGAACGATACAATACAACGGCCACGGGCTGTTTATTATTGCTGCCAATAAATTAATTTGTTTTGATTCTAGTGAATCTGCGCATAGGTATCCCACTCATTTGAATGGAGTTCAAACAATAACAGTACAATAATTAAAACATACGTAGAGCTAGAGAAACTCAGAACTTGAATAGCATTGAATCAACTGATAATATTTGAGAAATTGTGCAATCACTATGATAATAGGCACTATTTATAGACATTACCAACGAACAATATAAATACGTACATATCGCTCAGTAAATATTACACTGTAGTAAGATGTTTTGTCTAGCGTCACAAGTTATCAAATCAATTTTCAATTCCACGTAAACTCCTAGTAAACATTATTATCTAAAGAGACTCATTACTACTGGTAACAAACAATCTTTCACGATAAATAAGATACTAAGTCAATGGAGACACGTGAACTAAAGTTATCATTTTCCTCTTTCCAGGTCCCCAGAGCCGAAATCAGAAAACATGGTCATCACTTTTTCGCCTCTCACAAAGGAGTCGAAACTCAGAAGACACATCAGGTCGATGTCAGACGTCCAGAGCAGCACGCCCTACAGGATTCCGTTCAGATCGAGGAAAGGCAGCACCCAAACGCTCATGTACGACTCAGACACGAGAGCGAGGAGAATCAGGAGTCACAACAGACGCGTGGAGATCGACTCTTCTGACTCGAGCGACTACTTCGAGTCACCAAAGAAGATCAGGAGTCTAGGACAGAACATCATGAAACATACAGACTCCATGAGAATACTGTAATACAGTCATTAGAGATCTGATTTTAAATTATAAATGAGGCTGTACAATCTAGTTGTCGACTAGATCGGAATCACGTCGGGTTTCCGTCGATTAAAAGAAAAATCAGATTTCAATTTGAATTGGGACGTCCTCGAGGTCAGAAGAGACTTTGGATTTAAATGATTGTTCGTTTTTTATATTAGATATGTTTGTATGTTATACAAAGCATTACTAAACATGGTACTGTCACGAAAAATATGCATAGATAGTGCAGTAGAAAGGTTGAAACGACTTTAGCAAAATAGTTTTGCTACAATAGTGCATAATTGAACTTGTACGCCGAATAATCTGACGATCCCAAAGATGTTTATCCCAGCGTGATTCAGCGAAGTAACAGACTATAGTGATTTCCTTTATGAGACTGTGATGAAGTAGGTTAACGGTTATGATAACTATTTAGTTGTAATTATTCGTTTTTAAGTTTATTTTCATTGTCAATTTGTGTCAGTGACTATGGGACGTATCGAAACGGCGAGCACTGATGTAAAATATGTCCAGAGATTGTGATTCTGGTGAAATATTTTTCTATGGAAAATGTATAGAAATGTTTAAATATTATGTTTAATTAAAATCATAAAGACTCGCAAGGGTTGCAGGAATCGTAGTCGGAGTTCTATTACCAACATTTTTCGCCATGAAGAGTGAACAAAAAAAAAATACAATACTTACATCATGAGTACTTTTTGCCTGAATGAAATTTATTGCATGTGTAAGGATTGAAGTCACGATAAAATATCACACTTAGAACAGTGTGCTTTTAATAATAAAATACGTTTCTCTTACCTTGCGATGGAACTCGACGGTACCTATTTGAGCCAAAGCTCTGTCAGTGGCCATATCTACAGACTAGCGCTGAAACACTTAGTTTGTAGAAGCACTAGATAGGATTATCTTGTTTTTCTAGGACACATTTTACACAATGTTATTGTTTTAGTCCTTATTAGTTCTTTTAAATTTTAACCTACATGATGATGAAATGATGTTTCTCGAACAGCTAAAATAGAATGGAAAGGGGTTAGTGTTATTTGCAAAGAAAATACTGTAACGTTTATATTTACGCGTTTATTTGAGTTGGTTCTGACATCATGACAGTGGAAAATTGTGACAAAAGCGAAGTGTAAATATGTACTACCTACTTACACACTGAGCTACTGAATAAATGTTTAATCAATATCTCACACATATTAATTATAAAGACAACAGAGGATTGTCTTCTTAATTTGTCCAAATATCTTTAAGTTTGAAATAAGATGCCCTGAAAATCTAAAATATCGTCTGTTGCAGCAAATATTCTTTTGTTTTGTTATGTTGTATAGTGTGGAAGTTGACAATACAAACTGTAGATTTAAGTTTTGAGTATTTCGGCTTAGCGTACTATCTCTGGACCAAAAGTTATCGATACAAAACTGGATTTTGTAAGCAATTATGTAGGTAGGAGATGTCAGAGAGAAAGTGACGAAGGCCATCAATTTTACGAATGTGATAAATAGCAGTTAAATATCTATAATATTGTTATTTATTACATAATATGGAACCGTGATGAATGTCAATAAACAAAGGAATTCTATACCTATTATTTTGTTTGATTTCTTCGCAATTTTTTTAGAGGGATTTTGAACAGGTTCACACTTGGTTGATATCCCGACAAGTCGTGCTCAGCGCTTCTCTACGTTTATTATGCGCACAGCCAAAGTGTGAAGCTCTTGCCCGTCTGCCTTCAAAGCAAGAGTGAACAGGGGGCCTAAAAAGGCCACTTTAAGCAATACAACAAAAGCTATTCATTTCCTAAATTCCCAGCAGATCATTAGCAATTCCTCTAATTTTCGTTAAATGGTTACATAATAGGTAGTTTAATCACCTACAATTAATTTCATATCAATCATATTTGGTGTAAACATTGGTGGACCAGTTTAGTTTTTCCTGTCAAACAGGTGAATTGCGTGATATGAATTGCACACAGATCGTATTATGAATTGTCAGTTTGTGACCATTTTACGATTTTTAATAATTGATTCATATAGTTATCCTATTATGATTCTGCCAAAGTGGCCTTTTTAGGCCCCCTGGCATCTTCTGGGCATGCTCGAGCCAGCTCCAGCATAGACCTCCTCCATTGCTTTCTACCAAAGTCAAAATCAGGCCCATTTAGCAATAAATAAATAAATAGGTCCTTGAACAAGAAAAATCAGTATGTTCAATCCTTAATTAGATTTCTGGGTGGGTAGAGAGGGGGGGGGGGGGGGGGTGAACCCAAGGTGTTGGAAGTCATTTGTAACCACAAACAATGGTGGACTGACGTCATAAAAGAGTCAATACGATACGAATGATTTATGGAAAAGTTCTTTATATAGAGGACTTATGTATATAAATATCGACGTAGGTATCTATATGGGACTTGTTAGTTGCGCAAACATCCCCATAATAATGATAGGTAATGTTTTATCCTGATGACACAATAGTTTCATAACACGATAAGGTTATAACCGTGACCTGATGCTGTGGTCATTTAGGTAAGTTCTCCGAGGAAGCTCCAATAGAAGTTCAGCATAGGACCAACCTATGCTGAACTTCTATTGGAGCGGGTGTATAATCATTGTGTAAGTATGGTACCTAACCTAAGTAGGTACAGACACCAGCACATCAAGCTACTTATCCGAAATTGACCAATTTTTCCAATTAATCTTGCACCTTAATACTTTTGCGATAAAATTGAATATCTATTAAATACCTACATTTAACAAATTGTAGCAGCTTGATGTGCTGCTGGCGTCTGTACTTGAATAAAATAAATCTATACCCATCGACAGGAGGGTCTTTCTTATCCTTTTTTTTTTTTTTTTTTTTTATTATCTTTTATAGTTTAGGGGCTTTTGGTCACAATAAGACCATGCCAGCCCCATCGTAACCTATCCTGACATCTTGAATCTAAGGCTGGTACCTACATTCTAAAATATAGGGAGGTACCTGTTCCAACTCAAGCATTGATCATTGGTGAAATCTGTAGGCCTTGTAGACTGTAGATTTGTAGACCATTTTTAATTTTATTATGTAGGTACCTGTTACTTGTTGACAGGCCTTAACACTGACCTCCATACTAAGATATTACTACTGTAATTTTGAAAACATTTTATGAACCAGTTATTTTTAAAAGAGTAGGTAACCGTGGAGTTTCTTCTTCATAGAAAACGACCAATTGGAACCGTGCACCTAGCTTCTGACGTTTCATAAGCGATTTTGATTTTAATGATAATAGATAAGACTATTCAGTGTAGCTACCTAGCTAGAATAGGTAGATAGGCACGGTAAATTAAGATCAGCTATCGACAAGCATCGGAAATAAAACATTGTAATACAATAAGACGAAAAAGTAATAGTTGCCATATAAATCTAGGAATTTTCATCGTTATAAACAAAATATAAAATATTACGTTATTATCAATGAACATTGATACTATACTCGACATAGTACTGCTAACGCCATCTGTTGGAAACGTTCGGAAGCTTTGCTGTCATTCATGCGAGACGTTTAGCCGCAAGAACTTCCAAACAAGCGTGTGTAGGATAAACGTAGTAGTGGTGACATCTAGTTTTAAAACAAATAATAAGACCTTACTTCGATTAACTGCAATTTATAAATAAATTGTAACTGGTTAACCATTCATTAAAATATAATCTTTATCCTATGTCAATATTCATGAATGATCATTCGATGGTGGTAAGGTCAATGCTCGATAGATGTCATTCATAAACATTTTTGTGAAATGCATTGCACTTCACTATTCGTTGACATTTGTTTGACATTTTGTTTGTTTACATTACGACTTTTCATTGTTAATTCGGTCGTTTTACCGCAAAGTGTTTCGTTCACGATTTTTAATTCGAAATCTGTCCATAAATTCCATTTTTAGTGTGATAACTATTCAAAATGAAGACGTTATTTATTTTACTGTTCGTAATAAAATTAATTTCTGCAAAACCAACAGCTATTGTATTGTGGCATGGAATGGGTGAGCTAAAGAATAATTAATTAAACAATTATTAGTTTCAATCAATAGTCAAATTGTCATACTGTGCTAATGACCAGAGTTTACTCCTCAGTTATAGAATGAGTTTACTCCATACCAATAAATGTGTAATTGATTGTTGGCTTCTTTAATTTAAATAATTAACATTAATTAATATTGTATAATTGTATTACAGTACCTCTATGTAGGTAATTGGGTTCTATAACTAGGTATTAATGCAATAATAATTTTTGTTTATGGGCTAGAGCTACGCCTTAATTTGAACCTGGTAGCAGATAATTGATTAATTAAATAGATTTTATGTAGATTTAGCAGATTTTAAGATTTAAAAAAACTTTCTCCGGTAGGTACCTAACCACTTAAAAATAACCCTTATCTCCCACTGAGGAGACTGGGTGAGGTATTAACTTCCAAACAGATCACTTAGAGTATCTTGTATAGGTACTTATATTCAATAAGGATATAGAAATGAGTTTACAAACAGGAAAATGTGTGGAAAGAATTACATTCTAAAAATAGATTTTAATCCAAACATGTATAGATTGTGGAAGGCTAAGGTACCATTTAATGCATATAAATCTAGGCTGATACACTACCTAAAAATACTTACAAAAAATATAAATCTTTAGTAGTGGAATCTATCATTTATTTTATTATTATGTGGAATTTAAATATTTTGTGTAGTGGCTTCACATTTTATTCCATAATAGCACCTATTTAGGCTAATTATATAAATAAGTAAGTAGGTACATATTTACAAAAAAATGTAAGTAAAATAAAAAATAATAAAAAGTAAAAATATAATTATGTTGTATCCCTATGTATTTTACTATGTGTACATAAATAATAAAATGAATATATGAAATAATCTTTCTTTTATGTACAGGTGACACTTGCTGCATAAGTTTTAGTTTAGGAGGAATCAAGATATTTCTGGAAAAAAACATTCCCGGTGTATATGTGGACTCTTTGCAAATTGGTAACTCCACAATAGAGGACCTGGAGAATGGGTACTTCTTGAACCCTAACAAACAGGTGGAGGGAGTGTGCAAGTACCTGGCTCAAAAACCTCAGTTGAAGGAAGGATTTAATGCCATTGGATTCTCTCAAGGAAGCCAGTTTCTGTAAGGGTTTTTAATAGTACATACATATATCTGACATTCTGAATACTGAATTGTTTATATAATAATAGTTATTTAGTACCTACCCTTATAAATATTATATTGGATAGAAAATCTCCCAAAAGAGAAAAAAAAATGGTTCAAGGACATACATCTTTCATAATTACAAGCATTTTGTCACCATCAAGCTACTAACATACATAAATAAAATAATTTAAATAAAATCTCTACTAACTCTAGTTAGTAGTATTCCTATAATACACTCTTAAAATTTTGTACTATTTATGTAATAAACCTTTCATGACACAAATTACTGCAGTGGTAACAATTGCACTGCGAAAATCGCCCTTACTGCTACGACATTAAGGTGGTCTCAAGTCAGATAGTTACCTCTGATGTACGGTTCTCTGTACCTACTGCCACAAAACATAAATTTGAACTACATACTCCAGTCTACTTCTCTATTATTCATTTTTTTTTAATACAATTTTTTTTTTCTTTTTCATAAGTTTATTCTATTGTTCTTGTATTGTATTGCTATTGTATTGTATTGTTTTGCTCTGAACTGTGTCTGTGTGTTTTTATTTTGGATAAATAAACAATTATTATTATATTATTATTATTATTAATACACTGGGTGTACTTGTACATATAAAAAAACATATTGTCTTTTTATTCTATTTGTTTTCTTAATTTTCATAAAGTTGTACCTAATATTTAAAGGCGTGCTGTAGTCCAGCGTTGTGGTCACACCTTGCCTCCGATCAAGAACATGATATCTCTTGGAGGCCAGCACCAAGGAGTCTATGGTCTGCCCCACTGCGGCGCCCTGCAGCACCCCACCTGTGACTACATCAGGCAGCTGCTCAACTACGGTGCTTATGAGAAGTAAGTCAATCAGCTTATAACATAAAAATATATTTTATACATTTAAGTTTAGATAGTGACGACATGCGGCTCGTGTATTTGAGCACCGTACTCAAATACACGGGCGTCACGTTGTCGACGGCAGCCGCTAACGCATCGACGGCTACCGCCGACATGCGGTGGCGGCTCTCGCCTACACTCACCGACGGTTGCAGTTGCCTCTGTCTTCGACACGTACCTACCGCTCGTATGTACGCACACTTAGGTTAACCCAGATATAAGCCGGTCGCACCGCATTGCAAAAAACCTCCTACTAATGTAGGAGGGTCTTCCGTACATTTTGTATGAACCCTTGCACAGTACAAGCGGACCGCACTTTTTTGTATTCAATTTTCTTGCGCTGCTGCTCGTTGCTTCTGTAATATGAGTAGCTTTAAAAGTAAGCAGAAACTAGTATGAGGTGCTAATTTCGAAATTAAACCAAACAATCGGAAGTCATGTTCGGAGCTAGCGAGCCCAGATATTCAAACTTCACGAAGTGCGTGTGGCGAATGGTTTAGAGCTAGCAAACGTCAAGCAAGGCAGGGCAGTCCGTGTGACTTCCTATAGTATTGTCTCTCCTTCCCCTTTTTGTCATTTAATCCATCCAAAGGTTGTTTTTAAAAGATCGCTCGTACCCATAAAACAGCCCGTGTGTCACCCTTTCTAAAAATTCTATATTTATATCTGTAATTGATATGGTGTACACATTATAGAGATATTCTATTCTAAGCTGCGCGTCCACGCGACAACGTGTGCTTCCTCGCGTATTTAATTATACGTGCACTCTCTCAATGAATTGCAGTTATCTACGTGAGGTTTAGGTACTGTTACCTTCCAATCCCTATATGTGTGTGATTGCTAATCGGAAGATTCATCTCTTGACCTCCAAACGTGACACTAGCTGTCTAGGGCCAATAAACTATTCTCAAGAACTCTAGAAGGTCCATCAGTAATCTCAAGGTCCGAGACAATGACGTGTACAGACGCCAGCACATCAAGCTACTACAATCTGTTTCTTTAATAGATGTTAAACTTTATCGCTAAAGTATTAGGTTCAAGGTTGATTGGGAAAATTTGACAGTTTCGGGTAGCTTGATGTGCTGACGTCTGTACTTTTACATGCACACAAGAAGTACAGGGTTGCATGTGTATTAATCGTTTTGTATGCATTGCGAGTCGCACCGATACTCATCGGTCAGCAAATAAGGAGCGGAATATGCGAAGGTCGCTTTAACGCTCAAGTATCCTTGTGAATTGGTTGGTTAATATTGTTTTATGCACTTGCGATTGAGGACACAAAATATTGCACACTTTAGTGTAAATTACGAAATTATTTTTTAACCTCAGATGTTTAGATTAGAAGCTTAACTTTACTGTTAAAATGTAGAATTAGAAAACCCATAAAATAGGATTAAATATTATGTTGAAATTCAATCGTAACATGTGTTTTTTTTTTAATTCGATTATACAAACTCGATTCCGACTTTGATGTTGACCTAAATAAACTTCGAAAATGACCATAACTCAGGTTCGCCTAGCACCTCAGTAGTATTACAGAAATCTAGATTACTACCTTTCGTAATACATACTTTTAACTTCGTTCCGCTTTCTTCAAAAGAAAATATTGCTTATACAAACATGGTATTTCTGCGTTTCCTTTCACCAAGATGGGATGTTAGCTACAATTTATTTTATTTTACTGTGGCGCACTATAGATGACATAGTATAGAAAGGAAACAGAATATTTTGTTTGTGTTTTACACGATCAATATTGTGTGGTAGATCCTAAAGATGTTAAACGTCTGCCTTATGGCCCATTTGCAATAATAGCCATTTTTGGTAACAAGCTTAAAGGCCACTTTGGCAGAATCATAATAGGATAACAATAAGAATCATATTAAAAATAGTAAAATGGTCACAAACTGACAATTCAAAATATAAGCTGTGTGCAATTCATATCACGCAATTTACCTGTTTGACAGTTTTGTATGGAAATTCGTAAAATGGTCCACCAATGTTTACACCAAATATGATTGATATGAAATGAATTGTAGGTACGTGATTAAACTATTATGTGTACCTACCTATATTAACCATTTAACGAAAATTAGAGGAATTGCTAATGATCTGCTGGTAATTCAGGAAATGAATAGCTTTTAGAGTTATTGCTTAAAGTGGCCTTTTTAGGCCCCCAGTATTCACCATGCAATGATCGCAGATAGATGTGAGCACAAGGCTGCATTTCATGCCCTAAGATGTGCCCATAATCATCTTCGAGACTACTTTTTGTTCCATTTTAAGTATCCTAACTCCTAACTTATATTACAGCTGGCTCCAACACGCCCTCGTCCAAGCGACATACTGGCACGATCCTTTAGACGAGGAGAACTACATACACAAGGCGATCTTCCTACCCGACATCAACAACGAGGTGTTCGTCAACAAGACGTACATACAGAATCTGCAGAACTTGGAACACTTGGTACTGGTCAAGTTTGCCAATGATACCATCGTTCAGCCAAGGGAGACGGAGTGGTTCGGATTCTATGAGCCGGGACAGTCGAAGAAGCTGCTTCCGATGCAGGAAACCAGGGTTTATAAGGAGGTTTGTAGTATTCTCAAAACTTAACTTAAAACTCAAAGCATTTATTTTAATGAAGCCAATTTCAAGCACTTTTGAATTGTAAAGAGATCGGTCAGTCAGAAATATGAAGCAAACTGCTCATGCGTAGTAGGTTCCTCTGGAGTAAGAAGTAGAAGTAGTAAAATCGGGCAATAAACTCCATGGACACTCTTCTAAATCAAAATATTTAAATACTTTGAAATATTATAGTTTTAGCCACCCATCCACAGATGCTTTAGAATGTCTATAAAACACTCCAATTCGTAGATGGGGCTGCCCCTGAAGGAGTCTTACTCATAAATTCTCGTCCATATGCAGGGGTAATTTTTAAAGACCAGCCAAATTTAAGGGTGTGGTACAGATCATCCAACAGAACAACTTTCTCTATGGGACCAATATCTTAATCGCGAAAAATTTATCAATTGCCCCATAGAAACCTTCAATACCTACTCGACCTAAACGTATGGGACGGCTGAATTTTTATTCGCGATTATGTGGTGTTGGTCCCATGGAGAAAATTGTTCAGTCTGATGGTATGTACCACACCCATCAATTTGGCTGGTCTTTGAAAATTAACCCTGTATCTATGAACTCGTCGTATGCTGGGCAGTGAGCCCCGCTACCGTAAATGGATAATAATTTTGTACAGCATGAGTTTATCTTATTGTTAGAGTCGATAAGAAATAGGAATGTGTGAAGACTCGCTTATATCCTCGCATATCTTTCGACCCTCAAAAAGTTTTTATATAGCCATGAGCCTGTTGGTGGAGTAAAGTATAAAGCTATGTACGAAATGATGTCGATGTTATGTTTTGTATTTTTAAATCATTTGGAATTGGTAGATACTGACGGAATATACACAAGTTTTGTGTACTATCGCCAAAACCTATGTCTGACCATTTTGAAAAAAAAATCCCGCGCACATGTTGACCATAGCTGCGTCCGTAAGTAAAACAAAAGAGGATCATTTTTAGGTCGACTAACAACATGCGCTACAAGGACGAATAGTCCTTACGGTGGTCAGATATAGATTTTGGTGATAGTAGGTACCTAAATTATTTGTCCCCTAAGTATGTAAATTAAGATTTTGTTTCATTACTCAATTCCAGGACCGCCTCGGCCTCAAGAAGATGGAAAAAGAAGGCAAGTTAGTACTGATATCCACAGAAGGCGATCACCTGCGTTTCTCAGACAAATGGTTCATCGAGACCATCATCAAGCCTTATCTTCTTAATTAGATGGTAGCCCTAAGATTAAAAGTTTAATGAAGTCTAAAGAGAGATTAAATCTCATTACCACGTGAAGGGGTTAATACGCATGTATTTGTTAATCATGGTTTCATTAAGATGCTTGTAATAAGACAGGCTTATCAGTTATCAGTAGCTAAGTAGCACTTTGTTACTGTCACTGATAATTCTGTCGTTTGACTTCTATTAATTGTGGGTAGGTATACGATTGTTATGAAGTCTGATTTGAGTCTGTATTTCTTACTAGATATATGTGGCACAGATATTTCAAGCATCTGTGCAAAGTTTGATCATATACAAGGTCAATTTAAATTAGCTAGCGAAACTCCACAGACGTGATGGTGGATGGCTAAACATGATAAGCCCATAAATAAATAAATTTGATGATTTTTGACGTGACAACGTCTAATAAATCGATGAACGCCGGCTGCATGCACGAAAAATGATGACTCATTGTCCCGTTACGCTCATTGTACGCATGCGCGTTTGCAATCATTTCATCAGTTTTGTTATGACGTTGTCACGTTATACTATCGTCCGTAAACCAACTTTACAGACAACCAATTTTTTTTGGGGTCATCAACCGCAGTTAGTATGTCAGTTGAAATATGAGTTACATTTTTTTGTTTTTTTGTAAACTTTACTGACGTATCGATATCTCAACACGATAAAACAAAAAATAAACAGATATTCTCAACTCATACTTCAAGCAACAACACTGCCAGCGCTCGTTGGCCCTATTTTTATTTTTTTCGTGTTTAAATATCGATACCCATCACGTCTGCACAGTTTCGCTAGATAATTTAATTTGACCTTGTATTTTGTCATCATCCCGTAAATCTCCAACCAAAAGTACTGATATAATATATATTTTTTTTATAATATCACGAATTCATTAATGTAAACATAGATATAATTTTATGATACTCGTTGAGTAAGTTAATGAACTAGGCGGGCCGTCTTAGTACCTAGCCATAAGAGTCTTGATGCAATAATATTGTGATAATAACTTTGGTTTAAATAAACATTTCTCAAATTAAATACATAAAATATGTTGTTTGTTTTCCTTTTAAAACGCGCAAAGTTAACATAATAATCCTGTAACCCTGTAATCCCCGGGGGGTTAGACAGAGGTACTGTAAACCCATATTTCGTGAGAGATAAGTCCCATGTATGACATGGGATGGGTAATAGGGTCCCCCCATTTAGGGCGCGACCCTATTACCAACAACCGTGTCCAAACCCAGACTTCGGTCTTCTACTGAGAAATCTCTTAGGGCCGGTTTTTCGGATCTGGTGGAGCTCAAGGGAGTAAGTGACTTCACTTACTCCCTTGGTGATAGGAAAACCAAATAACACTTTGCCTGACCTGGGACTGGAACCCAGGTCCTCATAAAAAGTAGCAGTACCGCTTGCGACAACTAGTGCTCGCAAGCGGTACTGCTGAGCAAGCAGCGAGGCAGTCCACAACTTGCACTCGCAAAGTTACAATTAAATACGTTCACCCAAGGAGGCGGAGTGCGTGAGGTCGTCAACAGCCGACTCCCGGCATCCGTAGGCGCTGGCTTGCGGGCGGCGAGCAATGGTTGTTGTGTTCTACGCGCGCCTCAAAGAGATGTCAGCACGAACTGACGGGTTTCGCTAGGGCCGATGCCTGCCAGGGCCGCGGGTTGTTCGAAAGAGATACCGTGGCCCCTGGCACCACAGGCAACTGAAGGAACACGGGTGGGTTTTAGTCAGTAAAAGTCTGACACGCCCTTCCGCGCAGCCCAAAGCGGGAGAGGTCATTTGATGATTTCCCATCCAAAAAAGGGGGGAATTTAAAAAAATCCTTTGGGATGTATTCACAACATTAGTCAAAGATTATTAAAATTGACTACCCCTTTTCAGCCCGTCAGGGATAATTTTCGAAAAACCCTGATACACATTATTCTTTAGTTTCGATCCTAGGTATAAATACTGAGTTTCGAGTTAATCGGACCACGCGCTAAAATTCTTCCATACAAACTGTGAAACCCCCCAAACCCTTTTTAGGGGGTAGCTTAGAAAAACCTAAAATGGCAAACTTCATTATTTACTTAGATTAGTACCTATTGCTGCCAAGTTTCAAGTTTATTAACTTAAGGAATAAGATTTTCCATACAAACAAAATCCTATGTGGGCCCTCTTAGGGGTGGAATTTAGAAAAATCCTTTCTTAGTGGATACCTATTCTTAGGTACTCTAACTTTTTCTGTTCACGAAGAACACAACCTCCAAATTTCATGTCTCTGGGACCAGCGATTTAGGCTGTGCGTTGATGTATCAGTCAGTCAGGACTTTGAATTTTATATCTACAGATGGATCAGTAATATCCTTAAAAATTGGAAAGTGTGTTACACAATCATGTTGCAGGATTCTGTCACAGATTAAAATTAAAACAACATCTTAACTTATAGCCACTCTAATCTATTTTGACTCCAAACATTATATTCATATCTATACATTATTGTCATTCAATAAGGCTCTCTAGATCTTGCTGCCTACTTCTGACTATCGTTCGGTCAACATCGGGCTGTGATCGTGCATCTACGTAAACGCGTACGCATCGGTTATATTCCGAACTCTTCTTAATGAACGGGGCGTTCGCACCGCGCACCTTGTGAAGGGGGAACTTGACAATACATTGTAGCATGCACCGCTCGGCGATTTTGTAACTGAAGAAGAAGAAATTAGACAGTTATTTTGAGGGTTACGGTACTTAGGTACCTACTTATGAGCCTAGTAGGCATGCAAAATGTAGGCACTGCAGTACACAGTCACCCTAACGGAATATTGAGTACAGACGCCAGCACATTAAGCTAACCGAAACTGTAAAATTTTCCCAATCAACCTTGAACCTAATGCTTTAGCAATAACGTAGAAAATCTATTAAAGAAATTTGACAGATTGTAGTAGCTTGATGTGCTGGCGTCTGTACATAACAAGAATAATACACCGTCAGCTGTAAATTGATTTAGTTACTACCTAATCCCTTTTTACAAACAAAATTATTCCACTTTTACCATACATTATTCTTTTTCATTCAACAACCGTACGGACGACGCGCGCGGTTCTATTGGAGTGACAGTGGTCAAGCGCTTGGCAATTAAAAAAATAATCGTTTCTTTGGGAATGTTATCTGTTATGATGAGTACGATCATGTGTTTAAGTATCGGTCACTAATCACCAGTCACCCCTATGTACACGAGCAGCACTTTGTTTGCCAACGGCAGAGGCAGTTGCAGCAGCCGTCGACATTTGTCGGCGGCAGCCGTAGACGCGTTGACGGCAGCCGCTGACGAGTAGCCGCTCGTATATGATCACCAACAGCGAGCGAGACAAAGGCGTCCCCTTACTTTATTTTCAGTTCTCAGCATTTCTACTGGGAACCCAGTTCTTATTGTCTTGAAGTCAAGCTCATCCCGCCATCTCCGTGTTATTTTTTATTATTGAGATGTTTTTATCGGCGAAGTCATAAGAATACCTCCACTTTATCATAGTAAATATCTACAAGTTATGCCTTTCAATGTGCAATAAGGTATTTACTATCGAGCAAGGTCACAGACAGACCACTTATAAAGTAAGTACTTAATACTCGTAGAACCGATATACATTTACCTTTATATTAGTTTTGTTTTCTTGATTCTTTGTTATTCATAGGTCAGCCACAAAACCGGAAAATCAAAAGCTTTGCCCACACTCCACAAACTACAGTCGGCGACAAAAATGATATTTGTACAATAATTATTATAAGGGACTAACTTTTATTTGCATAGAAGTTCGTCATTTCACTTGTCACTTTCATCCCCGCATTTTTTTAAACTTTTTTTTTCTCACGCCTTGTTATTATTGTTTTTTTTTTTATATTATTATGATAACCCGTGGACATTGTTGTGGGTCACATTATTAGCAAAATGTAAATATTGATATCCTAGGTTTAAATTTTCATAATGTAACTGTTTGCTGTTCCTCATAATAAAAATAAAATAAAATCCCCTATTTAATCCCTTTACGGGATGAATTTTAAAAGCCCTTCCTTAGTGCTAACTTTCGTTATTTATGGAACTCTTGTGCGAAATTTAATGATTTTATTGACCCAGTGATTTAGGATGCGTGTTGTCTGTCAGAGTGTCAGTGAATGAATGAAGATCTTTATCGTTAAGCGCTTCAAGTCCTGAGTTGCACGACTCCACGAGTTGAACCACTCAATCTGTGTGGTTCCTTCCTCAAAAGACCATCTCAGACACCAATCTACGTGGTCTTCACATGAGCTGACCAAGATTATGCCTGGACTTTAAAAGAGACTGTGACCTCTGAGTTTTTTTTGGCCTTTATTCACAGAAGAGTCAGATAGGAAACGCCGACCTCATCTAGTTTAAAAAAATATGATTGAAAATAAATCATTTATTAAGTAATAGATTATAAAGTTTAATGACTTGTTTATCACTTTGAACATACAGTTCGTCCTGCTATTCTGACGCTGCCTGTACCTACCTGTGAGCACTAATTACTTCAGTCCTTGCAAAAACCAGTTCTCATCAAGACCTTTAAGTTTAAGTAGTTTTTTGTTTACAAAAGCGATACTTACTCGAACGGATTGATGCAGTCCATTCGAATGACGTTGTATCCCTGGTCATGTGCTAGCTCTTTGCTTTTCTCTGCCAGGAATACTGCTAAGCCTTGCCTTCGGAATTCTGGGAGAACTGTTAGCATTTTGATCTAAAATTTAGGAGCATTATATTAGATCATGGCATCTGATAAATAGCTTACAGGCAGGTAAGCAAGGTGCAGGTTGGTAAATGATATTTTACCAACCTGCACTGGGGCCTTGTGGTGGCCTATGGCCCACTCCCTCTCACAGAGAGGAGGCCACTGTCCCAGCAGTGGGAACGTTATACGCTGATTATGCCAAACGATATTTTGCAAAAATGTTACCCAATTACTCCCAACTCTTCCGATTCAGGGATAAAGTGGACCACTGGTCGTTTTCGAAAATGTTTTTCTTTTATAAATTGGGTAGCAAAGAAGCAAACACACTTGATGCTAAGGGTTCACCGCCACCTTTGGGGATATAATGCAATACTTGAGTTATATCTTAAGACCCCAGGCCGAGGTAGTAAGAAGAAAACCGCGTGGTTTTCATCAGGAATAATTTTACAGTCCCCTTAGCCCGCTAAAGGGTGGAGGACATCGATGTGG
Source organism: Apamea crenata (assembly GCA_949629185.1). Taxonomy (NCBI): domain Eukaryota; kingdom Metazoa; phylum Arthropoda; class Insecta; order Lepidoptera; family Noctuidae; genus Apamea; species Apamea crenata. The sequence continues at coordinate 6,242,252 of OX451368.1, read as the reverse complement.
CAAGTTGATATTTTAGAGACAAAGCTGAAATCATCCATGTAGATCAGATACACCTGCACCATTACCCGCTAGATATGAAAAAGTTACCTCATAAACTTTCTGTTGTTTGAACACGTCCCACAGATTTGGCGTCTCCTGTAACTTAGCCGTGAAGTATAGAAAATCTTTGGTGTTAGGATCCTGTGAACCAATAGAACAAATAGTTCATTACCGATATTACTGAAGTTCTTTGAAAAATAGGGATCATTACACAACAAACAGACATGACTGGCGAAATGTACTCAGGTGTAGGGTAGTGATGGTGCAGAGGTAACGGCGGACTGACATGGTCGTGGGTTCGAGCTCAGATAGGCGCTTTACTTTGTGTACATTATTTTATCTCTACTGCTCTCAAAGCGGTGAAGGAAACCAACGTGAAGGAACATGATCTAGGACCAAACATTTAAAGTCATGTGACATCTACCAACCCGCACTGGGCCCGCGTGGTGGATTACAGCCCACTCCCGCTCGAAGAGAGTAGGCTTTTGTCCCAGCAATGGGAACATGATTATTATGCTGTACTATAGGTAAGTAGGTAGGGCACCTCAGCCTAACCTTAAAGCGAATACCGGCGTTATGGTATGTTATTTTATGTGATCATTAAATATCTCGGCTCCACAATTTCATATGGAAACTCAGGGACTATTTTATGAAAAATAGTTCCTGAGTTTAATCAATTCAAAGAGTCGTTGCCTTTACCTGTCTGTAGAAGGCATAGTTCCTTAAGTTTGCAGGGTCAACGGGGCTACTGGCGAAGCTGACACAAAGACCAGCTATTGAGCCATCTTCCGCTCTAGCAAACAGCGAGTTACCTGTAATAATAAACGAATGGCTATAGGATTTGTAGCAGTGAGTAAATTGCAGGTTCTACTTGGCCAAGTGGAAGTAAGGCAATGTTGATCGTTTCTCAGTAACTCCTTTTCTCAAGATGTGGTGAACCAGGCCAAATAATTTTGAAAAGTAAACCAGGTGTGAAACAGGTCATAATTCAAATATAACAAAGAATTTAGCTGTCTATAAAACTAGAAGCACCGAGGCCTAAAGTAAAATCGAATTGTACTGAAACGTTTGGTAAAATTACAAGCTCTTGACTTTGAAGATGGGCAACGCATTGGCACATATTGGATTAAATGACTACAGCCATTTCAAGATGGGCCATCGCTTTTCTCCTGACAGAAATTGCTAGAGACATGTCCTGTTACGTAGACGTATCTCCCTAGGTAGGTTAGGGAAATGGTAAAGGTATTCTATGAATATTCTATTTTTCTCTATGGCAATGATGCCAATGTCGACAATTCTGCCTATCTATTTATTTATTTATTATTTATTTATCCTCACACTGGAACGCCATACAGCAATTACACCAAATGGAGCAAAAAGCACTTCATGTGCTGCTTTCCATCCATCCTGTGCGCGGTGGACATCGAACGAGTGACGTGCAAGTGCAGCATTTCTCCATAGCCCCCATCATTCCTTCCATATTGCGCACATTCATTGCGATTTTTTGAAACTCAATGATTTTTCAAAGTATTAAAATTGAAAAAACGGAAAATTTTGAGGTGCTATCCTGCCTGATAGAGATTGATGCCTATATCAGATGTGTTAGGAGAAAACGTGCGAAGGAGGAAAAAAAGATAAAGGTACCTTGTTTTAGCAAACCAACGAGGTATTCGTCAAGTGCGCGGTCGTTAGTGATGTCCATGTTTCGTGACTGAACCAAGACATGTTCGCTCAAGTAATATTGCTTGATCACGTCCAGAGCAATGTCGTGGTGTTCACTCGTCACTTGGCACAACGAAAATTGATCTGGCTGAAATTATATATAAAAATTAAAGCGCCCCCAATCACTACTAATCTGTAGTAGTGATTGGGGGCGCTTTACCGCGATTAGTGTTTACTTAGTTAACTTGTACTGTCGAGTACAAGTTAATTAAGTAAACACTAATATTCTGCAACTGCGAAACCTACAACTATACAAAGGGTTACGGAAACAGCCTTCTGGAAGTGCTTCATCTATGACATAAGTACTATTTTCACTAAGAGTGTCTCTTCTAGGCTCTTCTTCCTCTTTGTGAAAACTACTTTATTTCAGGTATTTTTTATTATGCCCAAAGTTATCGAGTGAATGAGGCAACAAGGCGGTTCAATGATCCTAGCATGGAATGTATATGTAGATCTTTTTTCAATACCTTTTCTTGCTGAAGCAAATCCATTATACCGAACACACTGTGGCACTTTCTAAATTGTGGTTTAAGCACATTTTTTATACTTTTTGTAAGAGCTGGAGGCCCTAATTTGGTTAAGGCTAGACGAAACATTACGAGAATTTTTACAGATTCGTAGAAACGAAACCTCCAAAACTTGGCTCCAAATATTTCGCAAAGAGGCTGCTCCGATGACAGATACTAAACTTCACCGTATGACAGACAGTGTTATATTACAAATGGCCAGTAGTAAAGAAACACGTTCGCTGAGTCAAAAAACTCAGTAGAACTGTCTCGGTCGGTTTTCGTAAGGTTACATATAAAGTACATACTAATTCCGTGGGTTACATAATATACATTTAGGCAATAGGTAGATATTACTGTTACTGTTAAACTGCTGGGCAAAGGACCCCCCATGACTTCCAGCTCTTTCGATCCAGGGCTAAAGTAGACTAGTAATAGTTGTAGTGAGGTAGATATTGCAAAAACTTATTTATTTCACTTATTTTCCCCTGGTACATAAAAGTTCCTAACTAATGTTATCTAGTACCTATACAGGGTGGCAGGGACATCGACGCGCAAACTGTAACTATGGATTCAGCACATGAGTTTTAGCATAGCGTCGAAATTTTTCGTCAGTTACCAAAAAAATATATTGCTGTTCCTAATATTTTGACCGCGTAGGTATTGATTGCACTTTTCTATGAAACAGAAGATTTTTTTTGATAACCGACGAAAACTTGCTACGCTATAGGGTATCAGTTCTATAAACTCATGTGCTGAATTCATGGTTACAGTTTGCGCGTCGAAGTCCCTGCTGCCACCCTGTATTTGAGTATTTCTATTTAAATATTAAAATTACCTACGCTCCGACGAAAAAAACGAATCTAAATGATTCGTTTTTAAGAAATAATCTCAAGGGAGCCCGACCCTCGTGCGGTCCATGGCCCTTTATGGGGCATCGGTGTGGGCGCGTTCCCTGAGGCTGCGACCAGCCCGCCGGTTAAACGCGTCCCAAAGGGTCATGGCTGTCCGAATGATCCAAGGATACCGCACGGTCTCCGCGGAGGCGGCGAGCCTCCTTGCCGGATTGCCGCCATGGGATCTGGAGGCCAAAGTCCTCGTCCACATATGGGAGTGGCGAGAGGAGGCAAAACGCCGGGGCGTTACTTCGCTGCCGCGAGAACACGGTACAGCGGACAGAGCTCCGGCGGGATCTCATAGCGGCATGGAGAGTGCGATTGTCGCAACCCAGTGCTGGGCACGCCACAATAGCGGCGATAAGTCCCCTCTTTGAGGAGTGACTAGAGAGGCACCACGGCGCCCTCACCTTCCGCCTGACGCAGGTCCTCACCGGACACGGTTGTTTCGGGAGGTTCCTGTTCAGGATAAAGCGGGAGGAAACCCCAGGGTGTTACCACTGTGTGGATCGCCCGGAGGACACGGTGGAGCATACGGTGGAGTTCTGCCCGGCTTGGGTGGAGCACCGCCGTGTCCTCGTGGCGGCGATCGGCGGCGGCGATCTCTCGCGTCCGGCCCTGGTCCAGGCCATGGTACGGAGCGAGAGTAAATGGGAGGCCGTTACCTCCTTCTGCAAAGCAGTAATGCTCGCGAAGGAGGCGGCGGAGCGCTTGAGGGAGAGGCAATCTCTGCGCCCTCACGCCCGTAACCGCCGCAGGAGACGCCCTGGATTGGAGTCAACAGCCGACTTCCGGCCACCGTAGGCGCGGGCCTGCGGGCGGTGAGTAATGGGTAGCTCACCGTCCGATCAGGACCAGGACCGTGTCGGACGGCGCGTTGTGGTCCACGCGCGCCTCAAAGAGATGAGAGCAAATGGAGGGGCCCGATAGGGCCGAAGCCTGCCAGGGTAGCGGGATCGTCCGAAAGGTTTACCGCTGCCCTGGAACAGAAAGGGCTAAGGAAGGAACACGGGTGGGATTTAGTCAGTAAGAGTCTGACACTCCCTTCCGCTCCACCCAGAGCGGGAGGGGTCATTTGATGATTTCCCATCCAAAAAAAAAACTATCTTTGGCCAAAAATAGATGAGAACATGGTAACGTTACCGTTATACTAGTAATTTTGTGGACAGTGGCAAAATAGTCTAGTTGGAAACTTTTCAGTCTTCGCAGATGTAAAGTTATGCTAAAGCCCTTGTAATAATTAGAAAACCATATTCCACAGACAAGGCAGGGCCGGAGAGTAGGCACAAAGAAACTCAAACATGGTTATTTTCTCAAAAGACCATCTCAGACATCTACAGGGTCTTCATATATAATCTGACCAAGATTATGTCTGGACTTTACAAGAGACTGTGACCTCTGAGTTTGTTTCGGCCTTTCTTCTGAGACTAGTCAGATAGGAAACGCCGACCTCACCTAGTTTTAAAAATATTATTGACGTGTAAAAGTGTTAGTACAAACCTACTTACAAAATAAAATCATTTGTCATTTAGATAGTTTCTTGTGAAACTACTTGTAATTATAGTTTTTGTATTAAATCCCAGAAATGTTTAATTAATCTTAATGTTTCGTGTTCATAACATTTAATTGCCGCAAACCAATAAACAGTAACCAATTCTGTGATAAACTTATGTTTAGGTGCCTCGTTTCAAAGACTCGGTGATGTAGTGACCACCTTGATAAGAATGAAAATATTTTTTATAAAACTTGCTATAACAATATGTAAGTATTTGTAGCTTTATTCAAATAGTAATTTTGATTACAGCCCTTATGTATAAATTGTTTAATATTCCATGTGTTTCTAGGTACAATAGAAATGCTAGTACAGCTATGTAAATGCATAAACTTAATAGATCTAGAGAACATTGAGGCGTATCAGCCCAAATTCAAATCTAGAGCAGAATCGGCTAAGTTCGAAGAATTCCGATCGGAAAATCTGCCACCAAAACCTCTACGCAAGTATTGGTTGTTGAATGAACACCCCCAGTTCACGAAAGGCCCAATATCACGGGTCTATGAGGATGAGAAAGACACGAATTTGAAGCAGAAAATAGCGAATCTCGTGGATCAAACGATGCGCGACACTCAGAAAAAGATGAAAAAAACTGAGGAAATAAAGGAGGATCATAGGGAGGAGTCTCCTTACAAGGTTGGCTTCATTCTGTGCATGATCAAGAAGTCGAAGAACGTGATGGATGAGCTGTTTAACGTGGCGGTGAAGCACAAAGAGCAATGGAAGTCTCTCCAGCATTTGAAGGTCTTCGAGCTGATCATGCACACTAATGTTGATACGACGAATCTGTTGCGACAGCTCGTAGATGTACATTTGAAGCATATGAACTCTACGCGGGATGAAAAGAGGGTCATTTTACTTTAAACTTAAGTTTGTATATGTTGGCATGTTCAGTTAGGTCAATATTAAATGATAACCACAAAAAAAAATATCTTGTCTCATTAATTTATTATAAGTATCTAGGTGCTACTTGATAAGAGTCCAGATTATAGCCATAGTCCATATTACGCAATTAGGGGGCCCGTTGAAATAACTCTTCAAGGCATGCCACCGTGGTCACCGATGACCGCCAACAATAGATTTTCTATTGTGTCTGTTTTCTTGCAGTCAACGTGTTAAACAGATTAAGATAACGACGATATTTGATACAAAATCACACTAACACCTAATATCTCATTATTCAGATTCAAATTCTGCATTTCGGTGTAAAACACGGTCGTCAAACACGTTGATTCCCATTCACTCCCTTCAAAAGTGTTTTGTGCCATTCCAAGCCGCGTTCGAAGCAAAAAATGCGCTGCACTATATTCACTAGACAATACAGATGTGTATTTCGAAACACACATTGTGTACCATCTTCTTAAATAATGAGAAGGCGCATCCCATCTTTTCCGCGCGGTAATTATTTCTCAGGTGGCATGGCGGCGCCACGCCACAGCCACGCCACACCTGCGCCTTGATGAGGTCGGCGCTAGTGCATTAGTTGATGACGTCACGGCTCGACGCAGACAACACGCCACGGGAAGGTTAAATATGTTGAATTGTTGATGTAGGGGTGGTATTAGTTGCTCTGTAGATTCCAGGCTATTGTATGTTTCTGGCTTTGAATCGAATAATAATCATCATTCATCATTTTTATTGACCAGAGAAATAGCAATTCTTTTTTTTTATATTGGTTTCATGGGACTCCCGCTTGGATCGAAGTTACTTTCGCTTTTGTTACGTAACAAAAGTATCGTAATGGTCAAATTGTTACACGTTTTTCGGTCTAACTCATATTCGCCAAGTGCACATATCTGCCGCAACTGAAATTTTGTCGATATTTCAACTGATTTTACAGCGTTAATTTTTTTCATCGTAGGTATCCATTAAAACTTTGTTCAACATCTCCTACACCAGAGAAACATTAGACCCCACAGAACCCTCTCTGCGACATTAATTTGTGCCCATACAATGATTGATTAGATCCACCGCCCGACACGAAAACCCTCCACATTATAAAAATAGCTTTCAAATAGGTATCGTATCACGGTATCAAACAAAAGAGCATCACAATGGAAAACTAAAAACTTTTTTGGCTTAAATAAACAATGGAGTGTAGGTAAACGTGAAATAGATGTATTTTGGCTGTAGGGCTGTGAGATGAGGGTAGTATGGTTTTTAATTTGCAACGTTTGATGATCCTGAAAGTTTGGAGGTTTGTTTCTCGGCTGCATAACGGATTTAGATATTGTTACGAACTCGATCAACATGTGTATGTATTATAAATAGGTAGGTATATTTTACCCGGGAACATGAAGTAAGCAGTCATTCAACAATGGCGGCACTGTTTTAGTCATAATAATAAATTCATTTATTAAAATAAAAATATTAGATACATTAAGAATTAATTAAAATATTAAAAATAGATACCTAAACATTACAAAAGTCACCAATAAAAACATTACATTACAATTTTACAAAAACAAAAAGACTAAATACACTATGATTAAATAACCCAACTTTAGATTAAGATGAAACATGATGACATGTGTGACGTTTGCACGTTTTTATGAATTTCCAGGAAACAGATGCCATAAGCTACATTGGCTCGGAATAAAGACTGAAACTATATTTTATCGGATGGATAAGCTATTCAGTGCCGTCGTTAAGTACCCATAATATTCTCAAAAGCACCAACCCTATTTAGTTTGTGTGTTCTGAAAATGGGACCATTGAAAAATTATTATCCATATTTATTAATGTTATGTATAAGGCTCCATCAAAATAAAAATGAAACCCCTGCCTATAGCTAGCTATGCTTGGAGAGGATTAACGAGAATAGTGCAGCAATATATGGAATCGAACTTTCGACTGTCCACGACCACCAAAATTGCCTTAACTTTACTTTGGGCTCGTGAAACTTACTTCGACCGGTCGAAGTGGCGGTGCTTAGGGAAGGCCTATGTCCACTCGTGGGCGTCTTTCGACTGAAATGATGACGAAGATGCAACTCAAAAATAAGGAAAACTATCCTTATTTTTCGACAACTTGTAAATTAATCCGTCAGTAATACGTTGTCGTTTGATTAAAAACCGACAAGCGAGAGGAAACAGTATAGGTGGCTACATAATAAGGGATTATTTGAGAAAAACGAAATATTAAAGTTAGCCTTGAGGAACAGCTTATAGTTATTTCGTATTCTTTATTACCACAGTCTACTTCAAGTATTGTATGCGTTCCTGACACCTGTCAGTTTCATGCAAAAGAATACGTGTTTTGCGAATTTGATCTTTATTATAGCATGTAAATTGTCGCACTGACCGGTGTCAGGAAATATCCTTCACCTTCGTCCGGCCGTCGAGAAAATACATTTCTCGACGGCCGGACGAAGGTGAAGTAAGTATATTTCTTTGCTGGAATTTTATATGTAAGTTATATTTTTTAAATGTTATTCCCGTTCTTTTTAATGGGTAGGTAAGTACTACGTTTTGGGACGGGCAACTGGCTTCAACTTTTTGACTAACTGACCGTCTCTTCAACAATTCGGAAATACATAAGAAGGTGCAATCAGCATCAAATGTCGATTAATTTAGTTTTCTAAGGGCTGATTTTGCTGCTTCTGAGCTGATTCTTATTCGTGGAATAAAATTGACGTCTGACAGTTATTGTATGGAAGAACTGTCAAAAATTCAAAATTATTCCTCGAATAAAATTATCTGGCCTTGGAAAACAGCCCTTAATCTAAGAGAGAATACATCTCATTAAAACAGCGAAATAATTAATTTAAATTCAAAATTAAGTAAAATTTTAAGAATAATTTTTGTTAGGTACTTACTGAATATTTTAATTATATGGAATGCTTAAAAATCAGTTTATTGACTCAGTTTGGGTCAATCTATATGATCTGTGTAAACAACAGTCCTCCAGAGCGTATTTCGGTCATGGCGGCCATTCTCAACATAGACTAACTACTTAGCCTTCCGCGCAGGAGATGTTAAGTACCTATAGTGCACAAGTTCCCTCACTCTCATAGTCCGATGGGAGGGCATGCAATCCGACACGATCGGAGTGATCAGGCGCAGGACCACCGTCAGGCATCAGGCGTTTCGTCCAGGCATCTCACCGTCAACTTCTAAACTCCGGCCTGTTATTAAGAAATTCCCCACGTTCCGCAGTCGCGCTTGCGACCACGCGGACTACGAGACGGGATAGTTGATATGTAAAGTAGCAGTGTTAATCGACCTTTTGCTGCTGACCATACCTGTAACGGTTTTCAGAAATAATTGGCTTGAGTCAGAGTTTGAATTATAAAGATGAAGTACTAAGGCTATGTACCTACATAATTACATTGTAGTACCAAAAAATAAGAGAAAGAGTAGATAATATCTCTAAAATTTTTACGCATTTTTATATTATTATGATGCAACTGCTGCAGCAATATCAATTTTAATCAATATTTAAATTGAGTTGAATATGAGTAGAAAAAATAAATATCAATTTAAAATGATAATATCCCTTGTCCTATTCACATTTTCTTGTCGAATGCACGGAGCTGCATAGTGGGCGCCCATCCGCGACTGCCCGCCCAAAATGGCCAATAGTACGACCAACTAGTCTTGATCTCGGAAACTCTGTTGTTTACTTAATTTCGAGTGGACTATAATGTTATAGGTCGGTGATGACGCTTGGGAGGCCTATGTCCAGCAGTGGACGTATTATGGCTGAAAAATTATGATGAAAATTGTAATTTACAACAAGGTTAAATAGTCCACTTTTATGCAATTAATAAAAGTTACTTTATGTGCATGCAACCTTATTACAAATTAAATTAAACTGTCTATCCTTTAAATAGGATATCGGAATTTTTACATAATATAATATTTTTTGATGATGATGGTTTAAAGATTTTGGTAAGTTAAACTATATACCAGGAATGATTAATTATGTGGTTAATTAAATTTCAAATTAAAACGAACATAAAACAATAATCTATTTGTTAATTTATACACATGATTGTGTTGGGAAGAAAACATTAGTCATCGATGCTTATGAGATTATGGAGAAAATGCGTTAGCTATATGAGAAAACACGTGCTACGAAACTGGCAACATTTTCCTATTATTTTTTAATGTTTAGTGTTCAAAACTTTTAATTATATAAACTGATAATCGTGGTCGTTAAACATTTGATTTCATAGTTTGCCGTAATGAAGTAGTTTTCACTAGCATGGTAACATGATCATATTCTATTCTGCAATATTATGTAAGTATTTTTAATTGAATGAACCGAATGATACTCTTAAGTAGGTAATGATGGATTTACATGTTGAAATCATCGTATGTCCTAAGAATCTGAGTAACTGAGCTCAGATAAAGTTTATGAACATTTTTTTGAAATTATATTTCCAATGATGAAGCCACGTAACTTTTTTTATTGATTTTAGATACGATACAACTAGTTGTACATTACTGTAACTGTCTCTATTTAATAGACTTACCACAAGGCCGTGAAGCTTACACTGCCAAATGGAAATTAGCATCAAGAGCACCAGAAATGTATGAGCCATACCCAAGGAAAAGAGAAATCAAAACGTATCTTCGTAGATACATGCTGGGGAATGATAGACCAGGCGACAAGCTACAGTTAAAAGCGTCCAGACGAGTCTATGAAGACGAAAAAAATACAAATTTAAAGAATAAAATAAAAATACTCATAAAGCAGACAATGAGCGATACTGAAGAGAAACTTAAAGAGTTGGATCCGATAAAGGGACTTCATGCAGACGAACCATCTTACAAAGCTGGTTTTCTTCTAAACATGGTGAAAAAGTCGAGAGAAGTTATAAACGAGTTATTTAACGTGGCCGTTAAGCATAGAGACGAATGGCAAGCTTTAGAACAACTCAAGATCTTCGAAATGATCGTGAACACTAATATTGATAATAACCATTACATTAAGCAACTGCAAGATATACAAGCTGGCCGCAATCCCGACATCGGTCCAATGCCTAAGATTCTAAGTTCAATTAGTACTCCAAGGCCTACGACTCCAATTACTCCAAGTAGTAATCTAAGACCTGATACTGACACTGATATGACGCCTGGCGATACTACTATAAGTATTATTGAAGAACATTGATGATATAGGTAATATCATCAATGTTACATGAACCTCCTACACTACATGAAACATGAAATTCGTTATATGAAATTTTGATTAATTTAAGTAAGACTACTCACAATATTAAAAGGAAATATATTGTTTTATTTACAAATACCTAAGTTAATTTATTAAAATACCTAGATCAAAGCAATTCTCTGTTTAACTGAACTTTATGAAAGTCACATAATTTGTTAAGCATTTAAAAGATTGTCTCCATCAACTGACCAACTTATTACAAATAAAGCGTAATATCTAATTAAACTGAACTATACAATGTGGACGACAATAAATGAAAACACTGTCAATACCAATACTAATGCATACGAGTATTTTGAAACTATCAAATAAATTCTAGCATCGAAATAAAAAAGTGACTTTTTTATGTAAAATAAATAGTGTGGTGATGGGCGACTGGCCAAGTATGGGTTTAGCCAATCTTTGATTAGCAATAGTGACTAAAATATTGAATATATATTTGATAGACTTTTTGTAAGTAGACTGGGAACGTCATTAGTTATACGCGGTTTAATTTACTGGCGTATTGTCGTCTCCACCTTGTATGACTTATCGCAAATATCAGTATACCTAACGATCAAAACCTCTTCGTCCGTGTACGCAGTCGTCGGCGACTTGGTCAGTTTCTTTCATCTGGGCAGAATTCGTGGCTAATTGTGGCATTAAACAATAGAACCTCTTAGCAATACAAGTAACGCGCCTCGCATTGTTCCCCGTACACAAATGCTGGCTGAATGTCCGTAAGTTTGTGCCTGCATGCACGGACAATAAAAAATCGAGATATTGTTTTCCCTCAAAAACATGACGAAACTGTTTTTGAACAGCATCATTTGGACGAAATGTTTTGTTCGTGGCCGCTGTTTGTCTAAACTTTTGTAGGGAGGTTATGTCTAAAACAGGGCTTCAGCAGGTTTATATGAATTGTTTTCCATTTTGCGGATGTTTTTTTTTAAACTAGCACAAGGCTTTTATATGATAATTAAGGGCTTTGAGTATAAGTGACTTAAGACTTTGGAAAATCATGATTTATATACGAAAATATGGAAGTTAAAATATGGAGTTCTATAGACCAATGACCAATGTGTGTAAAATTTCTACATTTATATCTGTAATTTATATGGTGTACAAAGCATAATCAGCCTATAATGTTCCCACTGCTGGGACACAGGCCTCTTCACTGAGTGTGGCCGTAACACACCACGTCTTCGGAGTTTTGGTCCTAGGACATGCCGGTTTCCTCATGATGTCTTCCTTCACCGTTTTGAGAGCAGTTGTGATGAAATAATTTATTCAAACTAGGTAAAGCGCCTGTCTGGGTACGAATCTACGACCTAGAACTCGGAAGTCGGTGCCGATACCACTGCGCCACCACTGCTCACATGGTGTACATAATAAGGGGTACTATTCTTTCTATGGAATTTTTTTCTTAAAAAGTAGGTACCTAGACCACTAGAAGATTCTAGATCTAGAAGATTTAAGAGCGTTTACAACGTACGGCATTTCATACAAACTTTCAAGTCCCTGTTTTTTTAAATGCATGAACCGAGTTTAATGAAACTTCATACGCTTGCAGGATACATAGGTCTAAAAAGTTAGTAAAGAACATTTTCAAATGTCTTATTTAAAAAAAGATAATTGGAAATCTCTGTTTCTATTAGCTAAATTTGACCGATTTTTTTTTGAAGTTAGTAAAGAACGTTTTCGAAAAATATTCGAAAATGTTCTTTACTAACTTTTTAGACCTATGTATCCTGCTTAAGCGTATGAAGTTTCATTAAAATCGGTTCATGCATTTCGAAAAACAAGGACTTGAAAGTATGTTTGAAATACTGTACGTTGTAATCGCTCTTAAGTAGTGTTCGGTAATTATTTAATCCATCCAAAAATTTATTTTTTCAATCAACAAAGAGCAGATTTTAATTAATTAAATTTATTCAACGCTAAAACATCACTTGCTTTCCAATGAATGTCAGACAAAGCTCAAAGTGTATTATTTTATAGACAAATCGAAACAGAACGGGATTATGTGCTTACATAATATACTCGCTGTTATATTGAAATGGTCTTTATTTGTTAAGAGATAGAGTAGATGTTGCTTTGTATTTTTAATTAAGTTAGGGCGTAACGGCATTGACTGCGAATATAATAGGGGTGGAAGGGGGCGGGGCCGTGGCTCCGCGCAAATATAATCAAAGACTGGCAGAACGTTGGAGACGCCATTGTCACTATTTATTTGCTGATAATTCACACTGCTCTCAAAACGGTGAAGGAAAACAACGTAAGGAAACCGGCATGTCCTAGAAACAAAAATTCAACGACATGTGACATCTACCAACCCGCACTGGGCCCGCGTGGTGGATTACAGCCCACTCCCTCTCACCGAGAGGAAGCCTGTGTCCCAGCAGTGGGAACATTATAGGCTGATTATATTATTCATACTGAGAGTGTAGCGATTATGTTATCACACTAATTGAAACCATGAATTCCACATTACGTATTTTAAACATACAGGGTGGCAGGGAAACGCTTCCGAAAACGAAGACAGGTGATAGGGCTACTGATTCTCGATACGATACCATAAAAAAATGAGAAAAAAAAATGAACAATTTTACCTATTTTTTTTAGCATTTTTCGTACACTATGCTGTGAGAACAGTTAAATTAAACCATTATTTGCTATTAAACACATTTTTTTTCTTTACAACTCTAACAAGCAATGTATTCGTAAATAAATATCATCTGACGCTTGCGCGTGACCTCAAGTTCAAAGTGCGCGCGCGCTCGCCGACAGCTGTGCGGCTGACGACCCCAAGTCCACGTGACGCGCGAAAATAATCAATTTCAGGCGAAAGGTTAGTGGTATCCGTTTGCATAAAGGTTGTATATAATCTACGTTCTGGCTTCGGAAGCGTTCTCCTGACACCCTGTATATGTACAAAGTAATAAATAACATTCTAGCCGTGGGACCTATTTTGGTTTTAGTATTTAACAACATTAGAGGGGCTTGTGGCTAAGTAATAACATCCGCACGGGTCGATTGATCAGGTTAAGCTACGCTTGCCGCGGTCGGGCCAAGATACCAAGGGGTATCGTATTACCTAGTAATTGGGTTGTGGGGATCAGATAGGCACAATCGCTTCATGTAAGATACTGGTATTCAGCTGCATTCGGTTAGACTGGAAGCCGACCCCAACATAGTTGGGAAAAGGAAAATTTACAGCATTAAACGTAATTTGTGATTATTTAGTACCTACCTACCATTACCATCAAGTTTGTGTTGAATTTTAGATACCATCGCCCCATGCATGTCTAGTGCCTTATTCTGAAGGATGGTTTATTTCATGCCAATTTTTACGCTCGCTATTTTGATTGAAAAGTTTCGTTTTGTAAAATTGTTTATTTTATTATTTTAACACAGTGATAAACAACTTGTAATAATCGCTGTTGATAACATCGTCACTCCGCCGTCTGTTTGTTCCGGCTAATCTCCGAAATGGCTGGATCGATTTTGAAGAAATTTGGTATGGGGATACTTAAAGCCCTAGATAAGGACTTTTATTGATATACTATAGTAATTAATATTTTGTTCAACTAGGGCAAGTTGTGTTCAAGTCATTAAGCTTTTAAATAGGAAAAATTCGTGCGGCGCTCTCTATCACAATGCTGCTATTCCATCTGCTTAATAATAGTGACATAATGTTTGTAGTGAGAATGTCGTCTCTACGTCGTTGTAGCGCACTAATCAACGCGGCTCTACGTCTGTGCGGCGCTCTCTATCACAATGCCGCTATTACATTTGCTCAATAATTGCCGCCCGCCACCCCGCACACCGCACCCCCTTTCTGTCGAACAATCCCGCAACAATCAATTTAGGTATTTATAACGTCTAGATTTTAAGAGATGAAAAATTAATGTGAGAAACAAAGAAAATAATAACGGTATAGTCTTACCTAAATTAACCATATGCTGTAGGTGTAGCTTATCTATGTAGATAGATAAAAAACATATTCAGTGCACACCTACAAAACCACATTTAAATTATGACTAACAACAATATCTAACACAACACACAATACCATGTTAAACAACAATAAAATGAAGGTGCCAATATACAGAAAGAAAAACATAGGTACTTGGGGCTGATTGTTCCCACGTCAGATAATTTTATCGGAGGAATAATTTCGAATTTTTGACAGTTCTTTCATACAATAACTGTCAGACGTCAATTAATTTTATACCTGGAATAAAAATTATCGGTCGATTGAAAAAATAGTGACACTATGACATACTTCAAATATATAACAAACTAGCTTTCTGCCCGGGACATCGTCCGCGTGAAATTTTTGAATCCACCCGTCGAGTCGATATGATGTACCATGAGACGTCTGTTTGAAGTTGTCAACTGCTGTCTGAACAACTGCCGGTCGATTTTATTCTGTAACCATCTCACCGTGAAAACTTAGGTGAAGTGAGCGTGGAGTGAGCTGTCATTCCAAATAATGCTAGGGATTGACACTACTGACAACTCACATCAAGCTCACTTTACTTGAGTTTTCACGGTGAGATTTTTACAGAATCGACCGGCTGAACATCATTCTGTCACATATATGCACTCAATCACTTTTCGTATCATGATATTTAAAAAAATAAGATATAAATAAAAATATATTTTTCTTGTAATTTTCTTCTGTACAAACCTTGTTCTGACAATAACAAACACAAAAAAAAAAAGAATTATCCAATTTGGTGCAGTCGATCGGAAGTTATGCGCGTGCATACATTTCGGTGATTCATTTTTATTTATATAGATATACATGGTGCGGTGTGCGTCTCAACGTTGCACCAAATGGGAGTCCAGCTGAGTCTATGGTCACCTGACCTATGTCTACATTGTACACGCATAGATATAGATAATTATGAGATAAGAAGTGAGTGTTTATTTGAATGTATACCGCATACTTATATTGATTTTCAAATTGCCAAACGTACCCTAAGTATAAAGAAAAAAAATGTAGGTCTCAGCCATACATTTTGACCGCGTAGGTAGGTATTGCACTTTTCTTTTCACAGCTGATTTCTTTTTTGATAACCGACGAAAGATTTCAACCCGAGGGGGTCTAGAATCATGTCCTGAATTCACGGTAACAGTTTGCGCACTGGTTAAAAAATTATCCGGTATAATCGTAATCATAATCAGAAAAAATATTTATCTCAATATCATATACAGGCCAGTGATTAATATAATGCACGATCCTAAATAGAGAAAGGTGTCTGAGATGGGAGGGTCCTGATTTACAGAACACCCTGCTCTCTTAGATAGGACATTTTACTTTACACAACTTAGGTTAGAGTCAAGATATTATGTAATAAAAGTTTAAACTTGCAATTAAGTACGAGTACCTATAAGCAAGTACAAAATTCAGAAACAAAAAATTCAACTAAATATACAACAGCCGTATGCAGTATGACCGCTGGGCAAAAGTTTCCACACAATGGGTGCCTGAAGATGGACGGCGCCGCCGAGGTCGGCCCAGAAAACGGTGGCGAGATGAGCTGAACGCTTACCATGAGGGCTGGAAAAAAAAATACAGATTATGTATACAGGGTGGCAGGGACATCGACGCGCAAACTGTAACCATGGATTCAGCACATGAGTTTGCTATGGGGATAGCGTCGAAATTTTTCGTCGGTTATTAAAAAAAAAATATCATTGCTGTTCCATACATTTTGACCGCGTAGGTATTGCACTTTTCTATGAAACTGAAGATTTGTTGTTTGAAGACGAAAAATTTCTACGCTATGGGGTCTAAACTCTTGTGCTGAAGTCATGGTTACAGTTTGCGCGTCGATGTCCCTGCCACCCTGTATTACAATCTCATAGTTTAGTCAGTGTTTCCGAAATCGAGAATTAAATAAATTACGCAAAACATTTCCACCTCACTTGTTAATTCACTATGCATAGTGGTTCCCAATTAATTAAATCACATATCAATTTACCAATCAAGTCCCTAATTGAATATTTTAATTTAGTGAGGACCCTTTTGATCACATTAATGAGTGCTAAACAATTAAAAGGTACCTGTCACCTGATAGATTAGTGGATTTGCGGTCGCGCTGGACGGCAATTCATTACCGGATTGTGAAAGCTATCCGATTTTCGCGCAACACCGGTTTTCACAGTATCAATAGGATTTAATGTTCCCCTGTTTTATTTAAAGTGATCTCAGCGTTGTTAGAGGTCCAGGTTTTTAAAGGGTCGTGTTTTGAGGTCTTTGGACCAATCTCGAGGTCAAAATACAGACAGATCCTGACTACGTCATTGCGAGGCAACAGAAAATGGATTGGTAGACTGAAGTGTTGAAGATTTAGGTTCAACTTGTTACAATGGGTTCAGTAGGTTCTGAACCCCCTGTGTTGAATTATATCGTCGGTTTTACCCTGCCACCCTGTATTATCTAATTTCTACACAAAAATATTTTAATACGAAGCGGCACAAGTTTAGTCTGTACCTAGTAACTTACAAACCTGTATTATATTTGATTAGGTACTTAGAATTAAAAAAGATCTACAACTTCTCAAAGTCCTTAAGGTGGTTTATCGTCTGTGTTTTGTGTTAATACTTAGTAAAAAAGAATTACTGCACTGTATACGTATAATAGGCAGTGTTATATGTGAGTACTATGTACATACTATAAAGCTACCATTTACTGGGTACGTCTTTCATTGACTTGAATGTGCCTTGGCTGCTGAGAGTATGTCATGCTCACTCTAATGTCTCGCTGATGGTGGCGCGTGTGTTGGATCATTTAGCTCCCTTCAAAATGGTTGAGCTGAATGGTGCTAATCTGTGCGTCATGTTCGTGAACGGGCGCCGTCAGTAGGGACAGGTCAACACTTTTCTGCCATATGGCTTATTTTGATTTAATTTAATAATTGAATTGTTTTTTTTTTATCTTTTCATTACGGACACTTTTAACGTTCTGCATCGTTCTCACATGCATAATTTTTAACATAAATGATGTAAGCAATACTATATAACCATATTATTGTGATTTAAAAGAGTGTCCATGGAGTTTCTTGCCGTTCTTCTCCATAGGTACCTACTACGCTTTTGAATGGGCAACTAGCTTCATCTTTTTTTGATTGACCGACCCTTGACAATTCAAAAGTGCCTGTAATTGGTTTACTTGAAATAAATAGTTTGAGTTCTGGTTCTTGAGTTCTGGTTCTCAATTACGTCCTCAAGTACAAAGTAATAAGATTCTTGAAAGAAAATATTCCTCTTCTTCTTAACGTGTTGACAGCAATCTAAATGAACTCGGTCGTGGAGGCTTACCACCTTTTATAGCAGAGCAGAAGTTGAACTGCACTGCTTTTTTGTACTTATTCGTAGAACAATAAGAACTGAATTCGGCTACTTGTTTGGCGCCATAGAAAATATATAATAACGAAAACAACATCAGTACATAATAAAAATAAAACGTACACTTAGATCCAAACGAGTTTATCTCAATGATGTTAAGTCCAATGAGTTTACAAATGAAATAAGATAAGTGGAATGTGGAGACAGCTTTGTGAAAGTGTCTGCTCAAACGTCTGTAAATTAGCGAAGAGTGGCTCGCGCAAAAGTAATTACTTCAGGCGATGTCTGACTAATTAGTTTAGCTACTGTGACCATAGGGTTCGAGAGGAAAAGGACTTGTATGGTTCTATACTATAATAATATTATAAAGAGGTAAAATTTGTTTGTTTTTAAGTTTGTACGGAGGTGGTAATCTCCGGAACTACCAGTCGGATTTGATAAATTCTTTTTGTATCTGATAGCCTAATTCTTGAGGAAGCCTTCCCAACTGTGTTGGGATCGGCTTTCAGTCTAACCGGATGCAGCTGAGTACCGTGCCTAACTGACCGTCACAAAACCCAGTTACTGAGTAAGACTGGTTGTCAGACTTTTGGGCTTCTAACTACCCGTAACAAGGGTCAAAGATCTACGAATGGCAGCCGGTACTAACGGCTTAACGTGCTCTCCGAGACACGGAAAAGTCTCGATATGTAATGGATGGTCACCCATCCACGAACCGACCGCGGCAAGCCTAGCTTAAATCGACACGTGCCGCTGTTATCATTTAACCGGCTTTTGCAAATACACATGGAAATTTAAATTCAAAGTTTATCGGTAATTTTAGGCGTTACAAGTTTGTCCTAAACTCAGTCAAAACGTTGAGGCACAGTACCTCTTTGGCGGTGACCGCTACGGCGAGCTTTAATTAAAGGATTGGCCGTTTTTCCACACGGTCCGGAATCCGGGAGCCGGCACGGACACGACAGAAAGAAAACATCCAGTGTTGCCACTGACGAATTTCACCGAGATGAAATGTCACGAATTTAAAGTCTGAGGTAAACATGGATGTGCATGGAAATCCAATTTTCATGAAGGTATTAGTATCTACCCACCGCGGCTTTGGTGAAATATAGTTTTCAGTTAAATATTTTTCGCCATCATGGCACGCACGCTTTGCAGATAGACCCCTTTATTTATAAACGTTACTTAACGTTAATTACTGATTAGCGACTGTTTAACCACCACCTTTATTTATTGTTGACGTCTAAATGTCTCTTAACTTTAAGCACAGTTTATAAATGAACCTTAATCAGTGTGAGCCATTTCTTCGAGAAGAAGTGGGCTATAATCGACCACGCGGGCCTAGTGCGGGTTGGTAGATTAATGGTCCTTGAATTTCGGACATGTCGGTTTCCTCACGATTTGTTCCTTCACCATTTAAACAGCAGTGGTGATGAACTTATTTACACAAAGTAAAGCGCCTGTCATATTTATAGGTATTAATTGTTGATATATTTTTTATACACAGCGTTTACCTACTTCGTTCTCTACCTATAGGTACGTATAACTAGTAGAGAAATTATGTGGAAAATTAAAAACATAAAAATAAACCACCAGTTATTGGCGACTGTGTAAGTCCGAGGTTATTATTACCTACATTATACACAGGATCTGTTGGTGTACCTTATTAAATAAATAAATAATCCCTCGTTTTTAACCCGTGAACCCTGACGTCCACTGCGAACTCGTAGGGGTATAATTATCCAGATCAAATGGAATCCAGCCGGATTTGGTTAGACTGAGGTTTGCCACTGAAACGTCAGCTTTTTTTGGACCTTTTACTTTGGATCGTCAAATGAATGAAGCCGATATTTCACGGAGATTTATTTGGAATAAGTGAATGATGAGGTATTTACTGGCTGGCGAGGTTTTAGAAGAATATTATCTGTATTTAGGGCTGATTTTTCCATCGAATTAAATTGACGTTGGCAGATTTTGTTCAAATACAAAATCTGCCAACAAAAAGGACTGTCAAAAATTCAAAATTGTTCCTTAGATAAAATTATCTGGCGTTGGGAAATTCAGCCCATGTAAGAGAAAAGTTAAAATACTGTGAATAAATTAATGAGCTTTTAATTAGAATATGGTCATTCATTATTACTTTAAGTTTATAGGTCGGTCAGGTTAGCATTGTAAGTAAAGCTATTAGAAGAGTCAGCTATTTTTGGACCTTTTGCTTGGGACCCTCAAATGAATGTAAAGCCGATATTTCACTAAGATTTATTTGGGCTAAGTGAGTGATGGAGAGGTACTTATTTAGTTATTTGACGAGTTTTTAGTTTCAGAGAATAGGTAGGTACTATTTGAATTCAGAAGATAAAAGTTAAAAATACTGTTAAGAAATAAATGAGATTTTAATTAGAATATGGTCATTCATTACTCCGCTAAGTAATAACAGCCGCACAGGTCCATTAACCAGGTTAAGCTACGTTTGCCGCGGTCGGTGCGTAGATTGGTGACCATCTTTATATACCGAGACCCCTCCGTGCCTCGGAACGCACGTTAAGCCGTTGGTCCTGGCTGTCATTCTTGGATCTTTGACAGTCGTAATGGGTCGTCATCAGTAGCCCGAAAGTCTGACAACCAGTCTTACCAAGGGGTATCGTATTACCCAGTAACTGGGTTGTGAAGGTCAGATTGGCAGTCACTCCATGTAAAATACTGGTATTCAGTTACATCGGTTAGACCGGGAGCCGACCCCAACATAGTTAGGAAAAGGCTGGGCAGATTAGGATAATAACTGCAGATCACAGATCGTTAGGTTAGCATTGCCAGTCTCTATCGCTACCTACATAAGGCTTTAACATGAAAGAACACTTTACACAAACAATAAATCCAACAAAAACATAAAAACCAGTAATAATATTATATCTAGCACTATTCCAATACCACAACATGAAGCGAAGTGCATAACCGAACCCACTGAAACAAGTAATTAATGAACGAAACAAAAAGCAGAACTCTTTTGTGTGTTATCTTCGCAGCGAATATTCCCCGTTATTGTGCGCTCTTTAACAAACTGCATTCGAAATTAAAATTTTTCATTCTGCGCCCTCCCTTGAGTCCTCAGCCTCCTTACAGGAGCGAGATCACTTTTGATTATATTCCCTCCCACCGCAACGTAATTGGGATATTTTGTTGGAACAACAATGGCTTGCACATTCATTCGTTTTAGGTATTATAATTTTTTTCCCATTCTTCTCGACTCTCGTCTACGTAGACGTACCTTTCATTTGGGTAATATCTTTTATTATTCTCGGTAGCTATGACTCACTTATGTACAATTATGTGGATTTTGTTTTTCTGTTGGATTCGGTTATCTGTGTCTGACCTGTGATCTTGTGAGGTCAGAACAACAGCTGATACCTATTAGAAATAATGATAAGTCAACGTAGCTCCGGGAGTTTTGTTTATCAGTGTAAAATTAAGAAGTAAGTACTGCTGTACCGAACGAAAAAATACTAGAAGTAATAACTGCACCTACCTGGGAAATGTAGGGTTGAAAATGGCAACAAAACAAAGCGTATTTTTCGCTTCTTCACCTTTTCGCTTCTAAATGGTACTTTCAATCTTTTAGAGGAATTAGGCGTGTTGTGGCGGCGTTGGCAGGTGGTACAATGTGGCAGGCAGAGGTGCAGGGTGTCGGCTGAGCGGCAGTGCGTGACGTCATCAACTAATGTACTACACGTACAGATTGTCGCAGGTGAGGCCGCAAGATACCGACACAGCAATAGCAATTGTGACAAGAAGTGACTCGAAAATAGTCGCTCGACGATTTCCATAATATGTAAATAATATTAGGTATGTGATAAATGGTAAAAAGGTGTACTAGTTAATCTAATACACAACACCTACTGGCTTTTGGACAAAAAGCCTCAAAAATAATCAGTAAAATTACAGTGAATTTGAAAATATTGTCCGAAAACTCTAAATTAATTTCGTAGAGATTTCATAGCAAGACGCGTAGAGCGTCTACGAAAAGACGTAATCACATTTTTTTTATTCTACCTAAGCGCATTTAGGTACTCCGATGTGTAGATATTTTGGTATCAAGAGCACTAGTGTCCCTGTGCTTAATATTGTTGAATTTGTTAAATTTTACATGCAGCATGCATGCTATTACTGATGCAGTCAGTGATGCTGTTACCATTTCCAAAAACTCTAATTCCTGGTGCCGAGGTGCAGGACTGATTACTTCTCCGTGTTCGCAGCACGCACCTTACTAATTAACGGAGTCACGCTGACGACAATGAAGGAGAGGGTCCCCCCTGAATGATACGTGCTGAAACTTGGTAGTATAGCAGAGGAAATTGTGCTATTTCGCAGGTATACACTAATTACAAACTTAGGAGATTAGTTTGCCAATTTAAGGTTCGAAATTGTAAAATAAAGGTATAAGTTAACCCCAAGCCTGGTTCCTGTAAGTGAGATGGATATTAAAACTCTGGTAAGTAGGTAGGTACTGTGGATAACCGGAACTCATTCAAAGGCGAAAGAACTTTTAATACTTCTTAAAAAACTGCTATTGCTTGATAAAGACGAAAACACAGTAGCCATCTGCCAAAGAAAAATGACAAAGCAAGCTGGGGATAAAACTGAAAGACAGAATCTATCTATTATTTATTTATATAAAAACCGGCCAAGTGCGAGTCGGACTCGCGCACCGATCGTTCCGTACAAATACAATTTACGATTTATGACGTATTAAAAAAAACTACTTACTAGATCTCGTTCAAACCAATTTTCGGTGGAAGTTTATATGGTAATGTACATCATATATTTTTTTTAGTTTTATCTTTCTCTTATTTTATAGAGGGGGGACACATTTTACCATTTTGGATGTGTCTCTCGCGCAAACTATTCAGTTTAGAAAAAAATGATATTAGAAACCTCAATATCATTTTTGAAGACCTATCCATAGATACTCCAGGCGTATGGGTTTGATGAAAAAAAAAATTTGAGTTTCAGTTCTAAGTATGGGGAACCCTCAAAATGTATTGTTTTTTTTTCTATTTTTGTGTGATAATCTTAATGCGGTTCACAGAATACATCTACTTACCAAGTTTCAACAGTATAGTTCTTATAGTTTCGGAAAAAAGTGGCTGTGACATACAAACAGACAGACATGACGAATCCATAAGGGTTCCGTTGTAGCCATTTGGCTACGGAACCCTAAAAATGAATCACCGAAATGTATGAACGCGCATAACTTCCGATCGACTGCACCAAATTGGATAAATGTTTTTTTTTGTGTTGGTTATTGTCAGGACAAGGTTTATATAGAAGAAAATTAAATTTTTTATATTATTAAATAATACTAATAATAATTACTAACTACTAATACCACTACCACACCACCACCACTACCACTACCACACACCACCCACTACCCACCCACTACCACTATTACTTAATTAAATTAATTATTAACTAATTAATTAATTAATTATTACTTAATTTAATTATTATTATTATTTATTTGGTTTTATTTAATAAATATTCTATTCTATTCCCTACATGTGAAACCAAACAGATCAATCTAACTACTAACAGATCAGACTAAACAGATCGACGGCACGGTTGGCGCAGTGGTTAAGCGATTGACTGCTGCGCTGCGTGTCGCGGGTTCGATTCCCGCACGGAACAAATATTTGTATGACCTACATGTATTTGTTCCGAGTCTGGGTGTTTTTCTATCTATAATATCTATGTATGTATTTACAAAAAAAAAAATTGTATATAAGTAGTTTATCAGCCATCTTGTTACCATAACACAAGCATTAGGTTGCTTAGCTTGGGACAAATGGTGCTGTGTGAAATGTCCAGGGATATTATATTATCAATTAAGTTATCCCTCCGTTGTTAATCCACAAATACGAAATGAGAACACAAAAAAAAACACAATCATCAAATAAAATACTAAGCAAATGAATACCTTTTGTGTACGTCTGTTTGTGGAGGTAGGCGTATTTTAACAGTGTTGCCAGGACTAGACTTTTCATTGGATTCCCCGCCTACCGTGGCTTTTATAAAATTATATGGGAACAAATAATTTGTACGCCAGACGCAATTCCTCAAAGTTTAATAGACTTGTATTGTTTTATTTTATTTAAGGCTTTCTTTTACAACATTACAGTCGATGTTAGAGGCCCTTGACTACTACAACACATAGGGTGGCAAGGACATTGATGAGCAAACTGTAACTATGAATTCAGGACACATGATTGCAGATCCCCAAGCGTAGAAGTTTTCGTCATAAAAATAAAACTGGCACTGTTTCATAGATAAGTACAATAACCTACGCGGTTGAAATGGCTTTTTTAAATTACCGACAACATTTTCAACACAGGGGTTTTAGAATCATACTATCAAGTCATTGCATACTATACATACGTACATACATACGTACTAAAAAATCCATGGTAACAGTGTGCGCGTCGATATCCCTGCCACCCTGTACAGCTGATGATGAAAACTGATTTTATCATCACCATCCTAATGTATTTGGGGTTGGCACAGCATTGCCTTTCTTCTATCCATCTTTAGAAGCCGTCATCTCAGTACCTATTGTGGCCTTCTAGCAATATCGTCATGTAAAAGCTGCGCCACTATACCTTCCTTGCGATGCATCAATTTCTCAATTTGCAACGCCATTGAAAAAAAGAAAAAAGTACAACTGTATATAAAACTTATTTATCAAACCTATTTGGTTTTAGGTACACAGATAAACGTTGAGCATCCCTGTCGGCCCGAATGCGCACTCTGTAAAAATTACAAAATGAAAATTGCGGCCCGGCGCCGCTGAATACATTAATATCGAATATTGAATACATTATATAAAAATATTGAATGAATACACCGCTAAAACGAGAGCCGAATGGAAATCAGCAAAAATCCCAGGAGATTTTATTTGAAACGCGATGTTCGAGTTTCACATTAATGCTTATTAATAAATCTATTCTTTGCTTTTCATAAAGTTGGGTGCTTATAGCGAGTTTTGCTATCAGTTGGATTCGGTTCGTTGGTAATCATTTTTACAACGGTACTGTGAGAGGTCTTGGGAGCATCGGGAGTATCGAGACGAGTAATCAAACAACGTTTTGCTAATATAACTTCGATAATTATTTCTAGAATGGATTTACGTTTCTACATTTATATACTTTTTCATCTTCTGTCTTCTTTTTTGTCAGCTAGACAGACCCCTACTTGTTTTATATTCTAATCTTAAACTATATTAATGTTTGTCTTGTATTAGTGCCATCTAAGTATTTATAACGAACTCGCGGGGGTTGTATGTAAGCGCCAAATATATGTAATATCTACAGTATCTACAGCTGTACAGTCACGAGCAAAGGTATGTATACACTCGGCTTTATTCAAAAGCGATTTACTCCTTTATTTTTAATTCAATTTTATGTTGTTACGAACATAGCATTTTCGAACCAATAGGTTTATGTAATGTATCGTATTTCAACGTTGCATTCGATATTTCATGAAAAAATCGCATTTGAAAGTGGCCAAGTGTTGACATATTGGTGGTCGTGACTGTGCCGGGAGAGATAATGCTGGCAAAGGTAGTTCTTGATTTAATACATCAAGTCCATACCTACCTAAACCTCAGAGGATTCTAATAATACAACTGAGTTGTGAGTTCGCCGTAGCGTTCTCTTTCCCTGTCCGGATTGTTGAGATTGAGGCACCGTTTCTTGGAATTGATTGATTTACAAGAAATACTTAGAGTGAATGATTTTGAGAAGGAAGCTGTAAGGAAGGACATGCCGGATGCCTCACGGTGTTTCACGGTGATTTTCACGGTGTGTTGACAGCAGTGGTGTTGAAATAAAGTACAGTCAACAGCAAAAGTAGATGATCAAAATCAGAAATTTAATACTAATGAACGGAGTTTGCGTCAGAACTGTGTGGCGTCGAAGTGATTCAAAAGTATGTCAGACTCAGTGTCATACTTTTGAATCACTTCGACGCCACACAGTTCTGACGCGAACTCCGTTAATTAGTATTGAAATTCTGATTTTGATCATCTACTTTTGCTGTTGACTGTACCTACACAAAGTAAAGCGCCTGCCTGGGTTCGAACCCACGACCTACAACTCATATGTCGAGGCCGTTAAGATTCCGTGAAGTATTCTTCTTTTTCATCAAGAAAGGAACTTCTTGAAGAAGAAGTCTTCTTCTTTTTCTTCCAGGCTAGCAAGACATTTAACTTAAGTATAGCTAGATACTGTAGGTATCTAAAGTAGGTAGATAGTACTTTTTATATGCTGAGATTTTACAACCGTTACCCGTTTCTTTTAAATAATTCAATTCACTTCGGCTGAATTATAATTTATAAACTACCGTTTTCCAAAACTCATATATACAAATATAATGAATTATCCAAATCTGCCAAATTACCAGCCCCAACTATCACATTCAAAGTCATTTGGCAGAATAATCACACGTTATCGCAGCATCCATCAGCTGATTTCATTGTATCTGCATCTGTGCACGATCAGTAATCAACTTTGTCGACGAGTGTACGTAGTAGGTACAGTCGGCGATAGCGCCAACAATGCGCGGAGCAATCAATTTGTGTATTCAATCATCTCTCTCTCTCTCTCCACTTGATTGAAATATGAAAACCTTAATTGAGAATGCCTTTATCGAAATATGGCGCTGTTCGTTGGTTTATTTTTAATTTTGTAGGCAAATGTTTTATTATGTTGTTGTTTTTTTAATCAAGATAATTTTTTAATTAAATGGACTTTATTTGATTTTATTATTTATCATTTTAATTAATTGTATAGTTACGTAATGAAAAAGTATCTAAATCAAAGGTACACCCAACAATCCCCTTTATTCATAAACGTTGCATAAAATGAAGTACATAGTGATTAGCGACTGTTTAATCATACATTTTTGACGTTTATACGTCATAAATTAGGTAACCCTTTAATATCTTTAAGGATACATACATACGTTCATCTCAAAATAATTACTTCTCGAAATGAATCCTCTGTGATTACCTTAATACAGTCAAACACATTGTACTAAATACAAAGCCCATTAATCTCAATTAACAACTCCATCAATCAGATTACGCTCAACAACTCATAAAAAGCGAACACTGAGATGAAATCAGAAATGTGATTAAAAAATAACACACCGCCCCTATAATAGCCCGATTACATACCCGCGGGTTCCGCTGCACTATAGTGAGAAAGAGTGCAATCACATTAACGGGTGAACCCTAAAATTTTAATCTGCGGTACAATGCCGGCAATCGCTGATTGCTGCCAGCGCGCATATGCATGGTCTTTGGGGATCGCTTAGCATACACTGCGGGAGCGAGTTATGTGCTCACTGCTACCTTTTTGTGTGCGGATAAAATGATACGATGTTGATAGTTTGAATTTCATTTTACAGTTTTTTTTTTTTTTTTCCAGACGGTTACTCGGTATGGTTTGGATGTTTGATGACGTATTGGATACAAATAGTTATTTCGCATTTCGCCACTAGCCAGTAGGTATGTTCAAATCCCATGTAATAGGGGGCTTACCTATTACCATCAACCGAGCTCAAATTCAAACTTCGTGCTGTGTTTTAAACAACACTTATTATATTCTATTACAGCATCTGCCTTTTTTATCTTGGCAACAAATAGAATCGAAAATTAAAATCCTATAGTGACCTCCAAAACTTTGTTGCGCTAACTCTGTCCCCTTAATGTCTGTCCCCAAGTGTACCCACGCGACCGGCAAGGGACGAATTGTTTTCATATTAATAGCATGTCGGGAGGTGTACCAACAATGGGCCAACCCTTGGCTAAACATGCTGTTTATGACCATTTAATCACTCGACAACTTTTACGCAAGTGTCTTGTTGGATGATTTATGCAACATTTATTTAAAATCGAGTTACGGGGTTATTGGGAGGTATCATTCTATTGAGTAAAAATGTTTTTGCACCCCTGAAACGTTAGTTACAAAGTGATAGCTTTATAGGATAAATTTCACCAATGACAACCGAACTCGAGCAGCATCGCTAAACCGCGCGAAATTCTACCTAACGGTATTATTTAACCATACAGATGATCATGTAAAAACGGCTTCTATTATCTGTCTACCTACCTAATAGTTAATTTACATAATCATTACCGAAAACGCGACAAACAACCAATAAAGTTCATACTAAAATTAATCAGTCCACAGTAATCAGGGACACAACTCAAAGCCGTACAAACAACTAGCAAACTGATTTACGAGTGCGCGAGTACGTTGTACAGGTGCGGCTGACGAGGTAGTTTTGTTTCACCCCCTTCCACCCCCTCTCACCCCCACTAGCTGCACTACAGAACAGTTTCGTCGCGTCTGAAAATTAATTCCTCTACATAATCAGGACTTCCGAGCGCCGCTCGCGCCGCCCGCGCCGCCCGCGTTCGGCGTAGCTTCACTCTGCAAATATTATTGAAAATATTGATGCTGACTGTACCTATCTGTATTGGAAAGTAATTTAGCTTGTATGCGATGTGGAAAAGTATTAAGAGTTTGGCTTTTACTTTTTTATTTTTATCTAAGTTATCGTATGGTATAGCTTAACTTTTTGGGCAAACACACCATTTTGAGGAACATTGTACTCGTATGTATGCTACAAGGATCTGCGGGCTAAAGTTTTCGATTCAATTTTAATTTTTCGAAGTAAGCTTATAACTTAACCAACAGTTTCGCGAAAATAAAAACAATGGAGGCCTATTTTGGCTGTACCCTTTTACACCACGCAGGTGTTCAACACCAAAAAACTCATCGAGACCTGATCAGAATATTGATTTCAAGTTAGTAGTGCACACGGTAAGGCATCACCAAATGTTTCAAAGTCTACACATCCTTTTTACATGTTTATTAAGAAATCTTAAATACACAATAAGACTTGGGGAGGGCTTTGCCCAGTGGGAAGTGGGACAGTACATGCTACACTAAAAAAAAAAATACACGGTGTACATTTTTTATTTTTATTTTTTATAGTCATCGAATTACAGGGTTATTTAATCGAAATAATTATACAGTGTTTTACTTTAAGTGATATGACAGTTTTATAGAAATTCTCACTAATTATTACACCCATACTCTGAATAAATATTCTAGAAATAGTTTGAAAACTTTTTTTGGCCATACATCTTTCTTTTTCAACCAGAATCGAACCACCAACATCCGCCCAGGTGTTACCCAAGAAGTTATAGCGACTCATGTTTTACTAAAGACAAAAAGGCTGAACGTCATAATTAAAAAAATCTCGTGCCTGCAAAGAAAGGGGGTAGTGGCGTGAAAGCAAGACGGATGGGGTGCCACAGAAGGGCTCGCAAAGACAATGCCGCGCTTTGGACGCGAAGCTTAATCATAAATATATCAACTGAGACGCGGTTAGGCTTGAACACACCTTAGGGAGTTATTATTATTTACTGGTGTTTTATATTTTTAACACAATTATTAATTAATACGGTTATGCGCTCCGAAACAAAGATAGCGGACGTGGACTGCCGCATGCCGAACAAACTGTGGGCCCAATTAGCAAAGAACTCTTGCCTTTTTGGCCCGGAGACAGTGAGGCGCGGTCGCGGCAGCCCACGTCGGAGATGGCGGAACGAGCTGGGTCGGTTCCGTGGAAATCGGAAGGAGGATGGGCTCGCGAAAATAGAAGGAGTGGAGAAAGGTCTTTGTCCAGGAGTGGGACAGCGTAGGTAAGAAAAAGAAAAGAAAAAAAACTACCCGACTACGACAAAGTTACGCGAGTATTGAATATTTCATGTAATTATGGCATATTTAAATTGTACAGATACCGGTGACTACGGTTACACTAAAACCAAAACCGATGTTGTTTTGGTGACTATGTCTTGTTTATACCTTTTTTAGTTGGGTTTTAGGTTTTATCATAGTTTTTTTGTGGTTCAGCTATGATAATAATTTTATTGTGAAACTGGGTCGGGTAACGTTGCTGATTTATTAAGTTTTTTTTTACTTTTATTTACATAACAATAAACGGAGAAATTTCCTTTTACTGTACATTATAAAATGAGCATTAAGTTGTATTTAAAATAAATTGCCTTCATACCATTCGTTGAATAGAACAGTTATTCCACCTTTAGACCACCTGTTTCGTATATTTTGATTCGCATCTTGTCACGACTTTATTTACACCTCAAATCAATTGCAGTGGCTTTCCCTCGTCATTTTAACCGTTCTAGACATTTTAGTTTAACAATTTTATTGATAAATTCACTTACAAGTTGCTGTTAGTAATAACTAGGTTCTTAGATAACAAAAATAATTCTATCTCAGCTCCGACGTAGCGTCACGTTGCAATTGTTTTTTCAACCTGAGGTAGAAATTTTTAAATTAAATGACAGCCGCCATTTGAAAGTATCTGTCTGTCTATTATCAACATAGTAAAAAACTTTCACTAGCAGGTTTAGTTGTAACTCAATCATTCAATTCTCAAAAAGGTACATTATACCTACTTACAACCAATTTCAATAACGCTGTATCTCCTTTAGTAAGTCCACTAGAAACTCCTGAAATAGAACTCGCACTTTCCTGCTAATTTCTTACATCGGAATTTTCACTCTTTATTTGATTCTTATTTGTTTTTATGTGACGATGAGATCCTACCTATATTGTACTGTGTGCTTTTTATACCCTGTCCATTAGGTTAACCGTTTTTTGACAGCTGTCTTAGAACGTACATATTCCGGATTACGTAAAAATTAACTTTAAAATGCGTAATAAAATAAATATATAAACTACCTTATCTTATTGAATTATCTTATCTATGGCTTCTTACAGACATTATAATACCATACGTGTATCAATCAATGTATTGTGTGTTGCTGTAATCACTAGTTCCAACCGTCAAAAAACGTTTTCCTAATGGACAGGATATAGTCTGCGCTAAATAAATGTATTTTGTTTCTTTCTTTAAATATATAAATAATATTTATCCGCCTGCCTGCCACCAGCCTAAGGGCGACGAAGGAGGCATGTGAGTGTATGAAAGTTAAAAGGGGTGTTAAGACAAAACGGATGAGCTCGGACAAAGACAGGAAGCGACTCTCCTCTCTTTTGATATCGCTTGTAAGCAATGGGATACCTAACATATTTTGATTAATGAATGTTTTTGTGACATACTCGTACATACTCTGTGTGTGCTCGCACCCTTTCTGGCTATTGTCTTTGAAGAACGATGTTTGTTTTAGATTTTTTGATGTTTAGTTTGATGTACCTAGGTGTGTGTATACATGCAGTAGGCACCTATATAAATATTAAGTCTTGTTACGTTCGAAGTTACCCCGTAAATTTATATCAAAATTCTAGTATTAAAAATATAGGTAGTTGTTTTAGATTTATGCTGTCTTTTTTGCTAAACGGTGATTTATATTTAGTCGAAGATTATATTTTATTTAGTCATAGTTAGTTTATTTTTAGTTATAGTTACTTTACATTTAGTCGAAGATAGTAGGTAATTCAAAACATATTTGGGAGTGCAGTTTGTTTACGGAATAGCCACGTTGCACCTACTTATCTATGTAGGTATAAGCACAATTAAGATACACTTTTATCTGTTCTGCAGGTATAAGCACCGGTTCAAATCACATACTTGTAAGTAAGTACGTATAACGTAGGTTATTTATTTTATACTAGCTGTACCCTGCGGTTCCACCTGCATAAGTCTCGATTCCGTAGGAATATCGGGATAAAAAGTACCATATGTCTTAATACAGGTCACGTTCTACCCACATGGGTACGAAACGGATGAACGGATTCGGAAGAAATTTGGCACATGCCAAATTTCATCCGAATCCGTTCAGCTGTTTTAGCGTGAAAGCGTACCTAATAAACAAACATACAAAAAATCAAATCTTTTCTCTTTATAATATTTGTTTAGATAAGGTAACTTCACAGCTTGAGCTAACAGTAAGTATAACATTTTTAATCAGCTGTTCTTATTAATCTGTAGTCTATAGTTGAATCATTGCTCGGTTCCTATATAAACAAAAACGAATCGTTTTACTTACCAATGGTTGCATTTTTTATTGCCAAACTGTGCTTAATATTTTTTTATATTTTCGTAAGCTAATAATATTTTACCTGTGATAGCTACTTCCATATGGGAGGGTCTAATATGCAAAGCTTCATTGTTGAAGGTTGAAGCTTCATTGTTGGTAAAGACAAAAGAGTTTAATTTTAACCAATAACGGCCCGTAAATTATAGAAATCGGTCATTAGAGATTGAATCGACCCGTGGAGAAGAAAGTGACAATTCTTAACTACGTCGAAGTCCGAACGCTGCACAGACAGACGTTCAGAGTAATCTTTGATACATAGTAACCGTCACATAGGTAACTACAAACATACTACATAACATGACAGTGTCCACCCATCACATATCAGACATCAGACATACAATCGATCCTACACACACACACGCGTACAAACATACATAAAGCCACGCACACACGCACGGTCCACCGGTATTGCAGCCACCGCAGTCGTCATCTAATTACCTATCTAGTTAATCAAGGCTGGCTTGAAAGCGTATTAATTAGACCAGTGTGCACGTTGCGCGGACGACTGTATTGTGCCGCTGCTGGCTGCAAATAAGTAAACGCTGTTAACGTTGCTCGTAGGGCTGGCAAAAAGGTTCTGTTAAGATTTTTGATAGCTTTTTGATTTTTTTAAATAACACTGTGAACTAACTTTTTGCTAGTCTAATATTCTTTAAACAGTGGCTAAGTTCGGCAGTTTTAAACCTGTATTTTTTTATTTTATTTATTCAGCAATTTCTGTCCCACTGCAGGGCAAAGGCCTCCCTTCCCTCCTTCCACTTATCCCTATCCAGTGCTGTTAAACGCCAATTCTTGTGGAAAGAGTCGAGCTCGTCCCGCCATCTCATTCTGGGCCTGCCGCGTTGTCGTTTGCTGCTGTTTGGGACCCATTTTGTGGTTACTTTAGCCCATAAACCTGTATTATTATATATATATAGCTATTCAGAACAGTACGATACGCTGCCGTGCTGAGTCGAGCATCAATCAAATTAATGTTGTAAAAGAGTCAAACCCGATGTCAATTTAAATCATAGACGATCGCTATTCTTCTGGCAGCTAAGTATTTGCTGTCGGGGCAAGTCAAAGTAGTAACTGAAGATGTGTCGTTTTCTATTCGACAACCTGACGTGGTGAAGGGCGGGCGTTTTTGGGGGACTGTCTTTTGTAATTTTGACGTTCAAAAAGTGCTGATTCTAAGCCTAATTTGAATAAATGACTTATGATTTTGATTTTGGTTTTGACGAATGGGTGTGAATAGCTATGCTTGTCAGAAATTAAAAGGTATATATCGTTACTGCACCCTAATTGCGTAACACACGATCAATCGGAATCGGTTTCATTTTGACAGTTCAACAACATTCATTGCGTTATTTACGTTGTTGAGCAGACACATTTTTTGAACATATGAAGCAATGGATTAGTAATATCCTTCAAAATGATTAAGATTGAGATTGATTGTGTGTTACGCAATTAGGGTGCTGGTTACAAAACGCTTTAAGCTATTCTTTATTTTATTATTTCGCCTGCATCTGAAATCCTGAGTTTAACTAGTAGAGCTGTCTTTGACCCAAGAATTTAAAAGAACCTCTGGTAACTGGTTACCGTTCGCTTAGCCTAAATTTACTTTTAATAACTTTTCGGTATACTAAAAAGTTACGTGCCCTTTATATAAGTAGGTACCTACTCGTATTTAACAAATATGATCCTTTCTACTACTCTAAAGAAAACTTATGCTGACTTCATTCAAATCTGCTACTGAAGAAAACAACAATATTTTAACTAAACTTTATTTCGTATACTTTTATATCTGTTATATTCTGTTCTTTATGGATAAGCTTAACGATCTCACGCCAGCCAGTTGAGGTATTCTCAGTCGGAGTTCATGTATTCGATAGTGCTATAGATTCGACATGTTCGCTCCTTGCGTTTCTGAGCAGACAGTCATCATTGTTCTGGTCTTATCCCAGTTTATTTGGGGTAGGAGCCACATGTTTTTTTCTTCCATACATTCCATCCATCCATTTTTTTTTCATCATCTCGGTAGTTACCCCCTTTCTAACCATATCTTCAGTAACAGAAAAGACTGGCTCTTTTACGTCGATATTCTAAGGCCGTTTGAAGGAACTTCCTTGACTAGTTCATCTGAGGACCATTTAGTGTTATTTCCTTTATTTCATTATTTACACATAGATAAATTATATTTTTAAAGATTAGGATATAAAAACCTTTTAAAATATTAAAAAATAGTAGCCGGGTCCAAGGTACCGGCGAGGATATAACGAGGACCATTTATTATTAGGAGCACTTAATTTTTAGTTTGTATACCATCTAATTGAGCAGAAGTTTCCTTACCTCGCCACCAGCCCTACGTCGCGAGAGAAGGGAGTCGTTCCCACCGGTTTGCGCCTCGTTTATAAATGCTATTTTAACGCGGAAAAAAAGATTAATTAACTAATTGAGCCGTCGGACCGCCCCGTGCTCTTTTTTAAGCTTTTTTTCATACGACTAATTAGGATGATTGCTGGATATGACAACGGGTTGTATGAATGTTTTAAAGACCATTTTTTTTAATTCAGGGAATTTGTTATTAGAGAATATTTTTAATAGTTTGATAGTTTTTATTTAGAATGATTTGTTTGTGACTTTGATGACTGGGTGAAAATAAGCCTAGCAATACTTTAAACTCTTTCATGAAATTAGAAAATTCTGAACTCATTGCAAAGATCGTGGACGATACTTACAAGATTATCTAGCTGTTCGTTTATAATGTCAACTGAAAATCCTAACAACATTAAGTATGTTGTTAGGATTTTCAGTTGACAAGCATACATACGTAAAAGAGCTATTGGTACCTTGGTCTGAAAGTTGAGAATTATAATTAAACTAAAGTCAGTCCAGTGTTTTCTTGTAATTACCTACTAGTTTGGCTAACAACTAGACATACATTTCCTAGCCGCAGAAACTTTTCATTACATTGTTTTTATCCGTTTCAGTTCCTTCACCAACTTAGCTGACACAAATCACACAAGCCCTCTGTGTATCAAAAACGAACATAGTTAAAAAAATAATTATAAACACGTATCTTTCAGGCATTGTGAATTACTGAGTACGAAATACCCACAACATGGTAAGGGAGACAATATGGCTCGAATGTTTAATTAGCGCATTGCAGGCTCTACGGGGATGAGAGGGGGGTGGAATGAGGGGATGAAGTGAGGGTAGAGGGGGGTGAGGGCGCGGGAGGTGTTATTCATTAAAATGTTTGCGGAAACTCGTTTAGCGCCGTTGCGGCGGGCGCCCGCGCCACCCGCCCGCCTTGTGTACAGGGCTGGCTAATGCAATGATTCGATTTAAGTTGTAAATATTTTGGATTTGATTATTTTGTAGCCAACCTTGTTACGAGTTTATCTGTCTTCCACCCAGAGATAAGCATTCTCCTATAAAAAGACTCACCATCGTACTACGTATTGCATGTCACAAAACACTATACACGTCCGGGCACGTCAGACACTGATTTTCTGTCTGAAAACAAGTTTCATTCAAGAGTACATGCACGTGCTATCGCGACAAGAGAAAAAAACTGTAGTCGTTGTACTGTAGAGGGACTGGACTGGACTGTAGAGCAACACAAATCGTGTGTGACCACGATCGAGACATAATATGTATTTGATCTTCCCTTCACTTACGAATAAGAATCGAAATTTATGGTGGATCGATGATAGAAGCTCGAAAGTCTGACAAGGTATCTATCGTACCACGTATCTGAGTTGAGCAGATAGGCAATCGCTCCATGTGAAATACTGGTATTCAGCTGCATCTGGTTAGACTGGAAGCCGACCCTATCATGGTTGAGCAAAGGCTAAACAGATGATGATTATTAGTGGATCAAGATCCACTAACAACAGAACATTAAAGGCTGATTATTATTATGTACAAGTACATAATAATAATCAGCCTTTAATGTTCCCACTGCTGGGACACAGGCCTCCTCTCGGTGAGAGGGAGTGGGCCGTAATCCACCACGCGGGCCCAGTGTGGGTTGGTAGATGTCACAAGTTTTCAGATTTTTGGTTCTAGGAGATGCCGGTTTCCTCACGATGGTTTCCTTCACCGTTTAGAGAGCAGCGGTGATGAAATAATGTACACAAAGTAAAGCGCCTATCTGGGTTCGAACCTACGACTTACAACTCGTAAGTCGTGGCCTACTGGGCTACCACTGCTCTCTTGTACCTAAAGTATAAACTAAATACATAGGTACCTAATTAAATGATAACGTTTCGTTAATGAGTTTGGGCCAGCCCTGTCAGCAGCGGGTGCGCCGGGCGGGAACGTTCATTTACTCCTCGTAATCGTTGCTTCCGCTATCTACAACCCACTTAGCAGACTTAATTTAGCTACACAAACGACTTAGCATGTTTTACGTATGTTAGGGAATAAAATACAACATCATGTCTTGATACATCATGAACTTAATGTTTGGATATAAAGTATACCTACTCGATTATTGTAGTACCTAATGAGGGATATAAAATATTTTAATATCGCTCAGCCTGAACTAAACAGCATTCGACCAGGGCGCGAGGCGATTCTAAGTTAAAAATTATGAGAAATTTTCTTCAGAATATTCCCCCAAATACACACCTGAATATAATAGTCTCGGAACCATAATATTAAAGACACCAACTTCTATTAAGCAAGTAAGTAGCTTGCATGCCGTTTGCCATAACGACTTCTGATTGTTTAATACCATAATGGCTTTTAAGCTACCTGCATAATTTTGTGCAAGTCGCAGACATGTGTATTCCGGGCTTTGTTTATCACATACGGCTCGTATTCTGTGATGATTCCCAAATAGTTAAAATCGCACAAAGCAAACATTTTAACGATATGCTACCTTAAATTGAGCTTAAAGCTGCTTTTCCACCAGCGATGTGCTGTGCTACGTTGCTATGGATGCGTTTGTTATCCACCAATCATATTCATTGGTCCACATAGCATAGCACTGGTGGAAACGGATTCAACTAAGCTATGTTTTTATACGGAAGGATGCGTGCTATGGCTGTCCCTACTATCCATGCATCGTATTGCTCGAGTTGAGCATCTTCCTCGCCCAGCTACCTCGCGGCGGCGCATCTTCATAGCACATCTTACTCGCTCCGCTACACAGCTTAGCATTAGTGGAAACGGCTGCACAGTTTCGTAGCTTAGCTTTCACATCCTCGCAGCATAGCATATCTCTGGTGGAAAAGCAGCCCTAGTTTCCTACGACAGCCGTGGCCGCCACCTAACTGCCGTAGTGACGATTGTCATGACACCGTGATTAGTATGCTGGTGTGTTGTCCTAGAGTGTTTTTCGACACCGTATACTCATATAGGTATGTGTCAATAAGTGCTCTCTAGGGAAACGCACCAACTTACTTTCATAAATTACATTTCAGTGACGTCGTTCGATGGTAAACTGCAGACGCTATTTAGCGGCCACCGTAGTCTTAGGATACCTTAGCTTTACGGGTGCCAGTTACCGCTACATGTGCCGTAGCCCTGCCCCATAGGCCCGAGGCCACGTAAGCACGTTGCTACGTAGGCCAATAACCACTTAAACCATAGCCATTTGTAAACTGGTCGTGGATCAGTAGGCCCGTAGGCTTCGTCGACCCTTAGCCATGTAGACCCTTTTAACGCAGTTTCCTTTGCAATTTTTTTTGTTTGTTGCGTCTTGTAACCGTAGAGTTTACTGATTTCTGTAGCTGGTAAGTTAAAAAAAAAGTATAATAGACTTAACGGTGTGCTGGATCGTTTCCTTGATTAGGTATTGGGTAATTAATACCCATTTGTACTAAAGGCATGATATTTATTTTGTAAATCGGTTAAAAATAACACTTGTGTCAATAATCATAATTAATTTTAAAACTAAATAACGCCGGTGTTTTCGGTGTTTCGACAACTCTGAGAAGAAACACCGAAACAAACTCAAGTACTCCAGTCATCAACATTCATCATTCTCCAGCCCTTAGCCAAATTTATTTGGGGTCAGTGAACCATGTTTTTTTCTTCCATACTTCTCTATTCTAGTCCTTCTCCTTATGAACCTCAAAATAAAAAATACCGAAAGTTATAATGTTTTTCATTGAAGTATCTAGTCGTAATAAAATTCTTATCTTAAAACATGGTTAACACTTTTTTTATTTTATACTTAAAAAGAGTTATTTGGTTTGTCTCACGTTAACTTTACCGCAAAATCAAATATCGATATTATAATGTTACCAATATGTCTTCGATGTCAAGACATCGAAGACATATTGGTAACATGACGATTAGAAGCATGGAAGAAAAGACAAGTCTTTTCTTCCATGCTTCTAATCGTCATCTCGATAGTCACCCCTTTCTAACCGTTTCTAAATGTTACCAATATGTATATGCATAAATTATAAAAATGTTCGATAAGTCGAGTTGAGCTAACTTTCAGTTTTTTTTTCATCTGAATGTTTTAGCACTCTGCTCTATAATTTGGACCATCATTGATTGGCCATTGATCATATCAAATGATATGAAAAAATATATACAGCTAAAGTTAAAATATAGGTTACCATGACGATAATATATTTATAAGTATTATCATCATGGTAACCTATATTTTAATATACATATATATATTTTTATTTTTACTTAATAAGGTTTCTACCCTCAATATTAATCAGCCAACTAATCAGTACTTTAAAACGCCGTCGTTCACCGTATTAAATATTTCATTAACAGCTCCACACCGAAGTTGATAGCACTTATACACCATTTATATTTGCAGATATGCTCTAACTTAATCTACACCTATTAAATACAACCCCCATTGCGCCCTCTCATTGGTTGGGATTTTCAACCCCTGTGTCAATCCGCCAATCGCGTGCGAGCTTTCGGTACCGAGGGGGTGGAGTCAGGGTGGTTTTCATGACGAGATTTTCGCGAAATCAAACAGTACTGTTCGGATCATCTCGGATGAGACTTCTTTGAGTAACGCAGAGCTCGGTGTAGTTGTCGCAGACGAGAAGTTTTAGCAACTTTATATTAGTGTCATTTTTTAAATTTAAATCAATAATAATAGATGATAATATATTGAATAGACAAATAAAGACATCAAAACTCAGAATCCAATTAATTTTCGTTAGGTATATTTTCTACCAATTAAAACTAAAAGAAATTGCGGTGTTGAAAAAATCCAGCGTTTGCTTCAGAAGCACAATGACCAGACTCGCTTTTAGTTCCTAAATCGTTAAAAAGGATACATAATGTTCATAAACCATCTGTCATTGTATCAATCAAACAATAATCACCAGCGAGACTTACCAACTACTATCAAGATATAATTTTGTG
Organism: Apamea crenata; assembly: GCA_949629185.1. Classification (NCBI taxonomy): domain Eukaryota; kingdom Metazoa; phylum Arthropoda; class Insecta; order Lepidoptera; family Noctuidae; genus Apamea; species Apamea crenata. The sequence goes on along the minus strand of OX451368.1, from coordinate 6,202,520 downwards.
AAAGAAGAATCGTCTCTTAAAGCCAAAGACAGAGAGACACAGACAGGGAGACGGCCAGAGAGGTCGTGATGGCGGGTCCTTACCTATCTCCTCTACCCGGGGACCTCCTCACGGAGTACATGTTCGGGCGACGTCGGCAGCGCCGGAACCGCACGACCTTCACTCCGCAGCAGCTCAGCGAGCTGGAATCGCTGTTCCAGAAGACACATTATCCTGACGTGTTCCTGAGAGAGGAGGTGGCACTGAGGATCAGTCTGTCGGAGGCCAGAGTTCAAGTAGGTTTTTATTTTGTTTTGCAGTTTCTTTTTTTTTTGTTGATTTGTTTATATTCAGTCTGCATCATTTAATGGTTGGTTATGGATCTCCAGCTCTTCTTTAGCATATGATCGTTCTGATCCTGTCGTGGTTGTGTCCAGGTGTGAGTGGCGACTTGTTTGGTGGTGGTAAAGTCATTAAGAAATGTTAAAATCAGTCAATCGGTGCAGAATTTTACAAAATCTGACAAAAATATTTCATTACCTCTGCTCTCAAAACGGTGAAGGAAAACATCGTGAGGAAACCGGCATGTCTTAGACCTATAAATTCGAAGACATGTGACATCTAACCAAACCGCACTGGGTCTGCGTGGTGGATTACGGCCCACTTCCTCTCACAAAGAGGAGGCCTGTGTCCCAGCAGTGGGAACATCACAGGCTGATTTTGCTATGCAAAATGTTAACTTCGTTTCATATCTATACTTATAATAAATCTGTAGAGAGGTCAATTCTGTACATGAAATATATTTCCAAAATAACTATCAGGGGGTGATTAGGGATCGATACTGATGCCAAAAATGCAATCAGTAAAATTTTTGTCTGTCTGTCTGTCTGTCTGTCTGTCTGTATAACCGTTATAGAAACAAAAACTACTCGACGGATTTTAATGAAACTTGGAACAATTATTTTTCATACTCCTGAGCTGGTTATAGTATACTTTTCATCACGCTACAATCAATAGGAGCAGAGCAGTGAAGGGAAATGTTGGGCAAACGGGAGAAGTTACTCCATTTTTTACGCTTCCGTCGCGTGTGCAACCTTAATGGTTAAAGCTACACAGAAATCATGTATGACGGAAATGTTCTCCTTAAAATTATATAAAAAAAATCCCACGACAGCATATGTCTATCTTTTATGGTTGACTCACAATAACACGTGTAACTCCCGATAGCTTAGCAGTTCGAAGCTTTCTGATTATATTTGTCTACTCTTACATTTATAACACTCTCAGTCATTCTTAATTAAAAAAGTTAACATTATTAACTATTCCATACAAAAGAATCATAGAAATCGGTATAGAAACACCAAAGTTATACATGACCGACTGAGACATCAACGCACAGCCTAAACCGCTGGTCCTAGAGACATGAAATTTGGAGAGTGTATTCTTCGTGAAGAGTAGGTGTCCACTAAGAAAGGGTTTTTCGAAATTCTACCCCTGAGAGGGTGAAATGGGGAGATTTCGTTTGTATGAAAAATCTTATTCCTTGAGTTAATAAACTTGAAACTTGGCACGAATACTTATGTAAATAAATTATGAATTTGGGCATTTTTTTTTATAAACTACCCCCTAAAACCCCCCAATCCCCTATTGGGGGGTTTCAAAGTTTGTATGGAAGAATTTTAGCGCGCGGTCCGATATAATCGAAACTCAGTGTTTATACCTAAAATTGAAAGGAAAGAATAATGTATATCAGGGTTTTTCGAAAATGTACCCCTGACGGCCTGAAAAGGGGTAGTCAATTTTACAGGGGAGGATTTTACAGCGTGGCTTGATTAACTCGAAAATTGGTATAAATAATCTTTGAGTCAAGTTATGAACACATCCCAAATGATTTTTCAAAATTCCACCCCTGTGGGGGTGAAAAGCGGGGATACAGTTTATATGAAAAATCTTATTCGTTAGATTAATAATCTTGAAAATTAGCATGAATACTCGCCTAAGTAAGCAATAAAGTTTATCATTATTAGTTTTTCAAAACTACCCCTCAAAGGGGATATGGGGTGTTAAAGTTTGTGTGGAAGAATTTGTACGCGCCGTCCGATTAACACGAAACTCAGTGTACTTAAGACAAAAATAAATAATAACACGTATGAGGGTTTTTCGAAAATCACCCCCTAACGGGGTGAAAAGGGGTAGTTAATTTTACAGGGGAGGATTATAATAAGTGGCTTGATTAATTATAAAATTGGTATAAATAAAATAATCTTTGAGTCAAGTAATGAATTTTTATGAATTTTTTTAAATTCCACAAGCGGGGATATAGTTTATATGAAAAATCTTATTAATTTAGTTAATAAACATGAAACTTGGCAACAATACTTGCCTAAGTAAGTAATAAAGGTTATCATTATAAGTTTTTCAAACTACCCCTCAAAGGGGGATATAGGGGTGTTGAAGTTTGTGTGGAAGAAATTGAATGCGCGATCCGATTAACTCGAAACTCAGTATTGATACTTTCGACAGAAAATAATTAATAATAAGTATGTAAAGTTGTCGCAAATTGACCCCTGATGGGGCAAAAAGGGGTAATTCGGTTTTTAGGGGAGGATTTGAACTTGAAACTGTATGTTACATTTTCACGCCTAAACCACTGAACTTCTGATTTGGCAAAGAGATAGATGACATCCTGGGGAAGCACATACTTTTTATCCTGGTAGCACGTTCCCGTGGGATAACTTCCGACATCCACGCGGGCGAAGCCGCGGGCAGAAGCTAGTAATTACTAAAATAGTTGTTGGAGTAAACTAGATATTATTTTTTTAGTTTTTATAATTGAGGTCCACTATGCTAAGTCTGCTTATCTTGATCCTCAGCTTCCATTATACGGATAATTTGGAAACTTGCCACCAATTATTTGTCATTTTCTAAGGACTGACAAAGAAAAGTTCCGCTTCTACTTACAAGTAGAAGTTGGGATCATCTACACTATGGTAATGGCAAGGAGGCTAATTAATATCATGTTACAATAAATCTCTATTATCTAGGTATCAATCCTGTTAAAAAAATCCATATGCTCTCCTGATTTAGCGAGGGTTTCAGCAAATTCAGCTGAATTTTGGAGTTATGGGTTCTAATGTTCTTAAAAATTACCTAAAAGAAAATGGTCAAAAGCTACTTGCTTTTCCATACTTTAAACCACCAACACTACAGCATAAATCGATCATTTTTAGAAATTAAATTAAGGGCTGATTTTACCAAAGCATAACATATCTTTTATCCGTGGAATAAAATTGACGTCTGATAGTTCTAGTATGGCGAAACTGTCAAAAATTCAAAATCAGAATTATTCTACGTAAGTATAAAAGTTTGGTGAAATTCAACCTAAGTGTTAACGCGCGGTTGTGCAAAAACAATTCTTACATTCGACATGATTTTATAATAGATAAATGTAAAAAAAACTTTAAAAAAAGCGTTAATTATGCATATTAAAATGAACAAATATACAATGAAAAGCAGTTTTGGTCGGAACCCATATTATTTAAATTAAACAATCAGAAATAAAATCGATCAATAAAACTACAAAGGCAACAAATTGAAGAAAAATAATTCACTTCAATATTTTTCGCCAACACAGACTCATTGACCGATTACAACCCTTACATTAGGGGATGAAAAAGTTTTAAATCAAAATTGATAAAAGTACGAACCGGCTGGGGTTCGCCATTTATTGTTCAGACTTCAATAAAGAAAACTTTGAACATTCTAAAGAGCATTTTATTTTAATTTAACTAATGATTTTACACAATACTGTATATGGAAAACTAAATAGGTATTTACATTTGCAAATTACTTATAATGTAAAACGTTTACTATTATTCGGAAATGATTATGAAGGAAGCATGAAATGAAGTTACCATTTTCATGTCACTGTCGTAAACTCAGAATTATTTTAATATATAACGTTTTTTTTTGGATGGTATCTCGCCATTCAACCTAAGAGGTAGTTGTCTGCTTAACCTCCTGCCTGCTGCCTGATGTCTCAATAAATTAAGGCCCCCAGCCAGGGCTTAAAAAAACTTACAAACTAAGCAACTACACGCTAAGGGCACCTATGGGGTAGCAAAGGACAGGCTAGATCGGAATTATAATTTTCGACGTAGTATACCTACCTACGTAGTTTTTTTTGTATTTTCTCTCGGATGTTGTCAGATAGGTACCTATGGACATTTACACCCGGTTTCTGATTTGAGAAAAGTAGCAAATCTCAACTGATTATTCACAAATACATAAGAATGCGCTTAACTTTTTGCGTTTCACAAGTTAAAATCCCCCCGGTATCTTATAGTACTCTTTGATAGATACCCCCGGTATCTTATACTCTACTACTACTAGTACTCTTTGGTTTGACGAAACTCGATTTTAACTTGTGAAACGCAAAAAGTTGAGCGCATGCTTATGTATTTAAGAATAATCAGTTGAGATTTGCTACTTTTCTCAAATCAGAAACCGGGTGTAACACATCTATACTTAATATAATAAAATATATAAATGCGGACGAATTTTTTGATGCCCTATGATTATTTTTTCCCATGTACATATCATTATTTTAATGTTAGCATAAATAATGTAAATATTTACCCATATAATAAAACTAAAGAGTTTGTTTGTTTGAACGCGCTAATCTCTGGAACTACCAGTAGGATTTGATATATTTTGTCGTATTCGGTTGTTTAATTCTTGAGGAAGGTTATATAGTTGGAAAGAACGCTAAGCGAAACGAAGGCATAGCGCGGATGGGCCATGCGATGCGACGTTGTGGATCGAGGATACAAGAAATATGTATTACACGGATGAAGTCGCGAGCAGAAGCTAGTAATAAATAGATTTCCTTTTCCCTGAATAATACTCAATTCGTTACTATTACTAGTGCTAATTTTCAGGGTTCATGCACAAAAGTTCCTTTTCAGGCTCAACACTATGTAATAATTACAACGTTTAGGTACCTACATCAATCTGCCTAGCCTTTTCTCAACTATGTTGGGGTCGGCTTCCAGTCTAACCGGATGCAGCTGAATACCAGTATTTTACATGGAGCAACTGCCTATCTGACCTCCACAACCCAGTTTCTGTGTTATACGATACCCCTTGGTTAGACTGGGTTGTCATACATTCGGGCTTCTGACGACCCGTAACGACTGTCAAAGATCTACGAATGACAGCCGGGACCAACGGCTTAACGTGCTTTCCGAGGCACGGAGGGTCTTGGTATGTAAAGATGGTCACCCATCCACGGACCAACAATACTCAATTATAATTATGTTGCATATTTGTTAATTATTTGCAAGCAATTATATAATAATTAAGTAATTATATAGCAAGAACTTGTTATTTTGTTTCAATTCAGACAATGATCCCGTAAGTATTCAGTTTCCGTCCCGTTCGTCGCTATAATTGTGTACTAAGACAATGTGTTTACTATCAATGCAATTCATAACAATCCACTTTATAATATTTAAAAGTTAGGAAATCTGTGTAAGTAATAACTAAGAAGTTTATGCTTTAAGGAAACTTAATGTCAGGAGAGTTAACGGGATATTTTCCTCCCGGAAAAAGGAATAAAACCTTTACTCGTGAAGCAATCATTCGGCTTACATCCTAGCACACAGCTGAATAGGTATATTTTTTTACGTCGTATGTATGTGTTTATCCACTAAACTATGGTCGAAGAAACATAAACTATGCTAATATAACGATATATCTAGATAGGTAAGTACTTGCAGAAAAAAAAAGACATTTAAATATCGAGTAAAAACTTGTAGATTCTATGTAGGTAGCTTATGTAACGTAAAGACAATAGTTGCTTATCTAATAAGGATTAGTAATAATTTTGGCTTAATAGTCGATTCGCCCGATTCGGGTAAATTCGTGCGAATCGACTGTACGACGTAGCCGAAACGAATAATCCATAATTTATACATGTTGATAAGGGTCGCCCAAAAGTCTGTCCTAGTCTTTTCAAGAGGTATCGTATTACTCAGTAACTGGGTCATGGCGGTCAGATAGGCAGTCGCTCCATGTAGAATACTGGTATTCAGCTGTATCCGGTTGGACTGGAAGTCGACCCCAGCATAGTTGGGAAAAGTCTAGGGAGATGATGATGAATAATTTTTACATGTTTGAAATTAGGAGGCTCCACAAAAATGAACTTAGCCTGGCGCTTCTTGAGTTTTGGTATATTACCACATTACGGACTGGCTGATGGGCAGGAGCTATTCTTATACATTCAAATATAGGTAGGTACTTAGTTCGTGACGATACGAGATAACAAGAATAATGAGATGCAAATCTCGGTACGGTAGCAAAGAGTTCGTAGCTTTCGACAAAAAAGTTCCGGCTAGACAGTTACCGCTCAACTGAAAATTTTACAAAAAAGTAGCGTTGCTGTTGATCCCGTGTGCGCATCGTCCAAATCTCGGCGAGGAGACAGCGGTATAGACAAAATAGTTGCTGGGCAACTAATTAGCTCGTGGGCGCCTCCCCAATAAAACACAATCAGCAGTGCGATTCTGTAACCATCACACCGTGAAAACTTAGGTGAAGTGAGCTGTCATTCCAACTAATGCTAGGGATTGACACTATTGACAGCTCACTCTAAGCTCACTTCACCTAATTTTTCACGGTGAGATTTTTACAGAATCGATCGGCTGGTTTCATACTAATGCAACAAACATTTCGTTTCAGAGTAAATCGGCTTTACTAAATAGTCATAGTTCATCTTCTTCTTAAATTAGTTGAAAACCGACGTCAGCCACTAGTTGCCTGGCTTTGTTGCTGAACAGCGGGGTAATTACGCAACACACATAAAATGACAATTGATCACAATGCGTTTCATTTTGACAGTTAACTCTTGTTCATTGCGTTGCTTGCGTTGTTGAGTAAACGACATTTTCAAAACTATGAAGTAATGGATTGTGATTGGAACTGCTATGCAATTATATTGCTGAAACTATTCTATTTTTTAGTATTAAGTTTTCCTTCTAATTGTTCTGTGTCCATATTGTGTATCTTCTAGTATACTGTGCGAAAAAAGGAAGCATTTCCTTTCATTTCTTCATTCGCATTTACACCAAAAGTTTAACCAGCCGTAATTTTCAGGTGTGGTTCCAAAACCGTCGTGCTAAGTGGCGCAAGCAAGCGCGGCTGCAACTTCTGCAGGATGCTTGGCGGATGAGGTGCCTCGGACTGGGCTCCCCGCCGCTGCCGATGTCAGGTGAGAAGAGACGTTTAATAATAGAACGGTCAATGATTACATCTTCGTGAAAGCGGCTTATATTTTATTTTTAATTTTTTTTAACAAACGTCAAAAATGTCAATTTATTTCTTAAGTTTTTCTAAAACGTATTACCAACATACAACTATGCTTAGGTATGTAATATTCTATGTGTAAGGAATGCAATACTAGGGACCTCCAAACAGGGTGAATCGGAACGAAACTTTAAAACGGGTTTTAACGTTAAAATAATTTAGTGTGTTGCCAACAAGGGCACTTAATCGTTAATTATAAAACAGTAAACACATTAGAGTCCTTTTTGGCAACAGATTATACTTACACCGTTAATTGAAAAAAAAATCAGTTGATCCATTCATTAAGTCGAGTTATGCGAACATAAATCTATGGATCAACTGATTTTTTTTTCACGATTTCAGGGTTGGTTCCGTAGTAAAAGTTGTTCACAATGATGAGTTCAATGACCCTTTTAAGGATTAAAACGATCTAAATTTAACGGTGTATTATTTCAATATTAAAACCCCCTTTTAGTTTCCTCCCGATTTACCCCTGTGTTCCTATTCACCCCGTTTGCCGGTGTACTACTTTAGTAACATAATCATTTTGTGTACGGTGATGGTATAGGCTATGAATGAGACCATACCAAAGAATCAACTGGCATATAAATTATTTTTCAATTATATGTTTTTTTGTTTTCATTTCTCATACAAAATAATTCGACAAAGTCATGATTATTAATGTAAAACACCCTCACGTGAAATATGACAACGTGGCATTTTCTTAGCTTTAAATATGAATGATTAGTTTGAATGAAAATAAATTACTCGTATTATAAATTAAACTTAGATACCTACACACATATCTTCGAAACTATGCATATTTGGACACATATTCTAGGACTTTTTGTATTACTTTTACTTATAGAATATAACCCTAGAGTTATGGGATATAAAAAAAACACATTGTATTTAATGAGTAGATAAGGATTGTAAGTTCAGTAGGGACACCGAAAAAAAAAGATTGCTGCACACCAACTTGTATCCAATAGATTGGGTGAAAAAATATTTTTTAATTTTGGTGATTGATCTCGCTCTCGACTCGTCTAGGTCGCGCGATGGTTTATAGGTTTTGTTTTTATAAAACCTTAAGGGCAGATTTTACGCGTCAATACACAGCCACAGGGCCGCGCCGGCCGCATGTGTCGCTGCTACAGTAGGTACCTACTTACCTAGGTAATGCCGGCAAAAATAATTAGTAATTATGACCATTCGGGGTAAAATAAAAAATAAAGGGGAGAAGACAGATGTAAATATAAAAGGTCGAAACTAAACGCAAAGTTTGATGTAGTTGGTGGTATCAAATCAGAAATTGAACTACAATTACTTACTTAGTCCGATACAGTTGGTAGCCCAACTACATCGAATTGCTTGAAAAGTGAGCTTGTTTTGACCCTTTTAGAGGCGTTTGGGTTTTTTTTTTATATTTGCAGGTTGGAGAAACAGCGTGTGCATATAAAATCCCTTATAATTTCGTCTGTACGCTGCGACGCTCTTTCTCATTTCATTTTATTTATCTAGAATGTATTGTTTAATTTTCAGGTCACGGCAAACCGGATTCTTCACCAGAAGCGCCAGAGTCACCCAACGACAAAGATTCCCCGGAGCCTCCAGGTGTCATGGAGAATCGCGAAATAAAATCTCCTCGCCAAGACCCTTACCTCCACAACACAAACATGGAACCAATACCGACTGGCAATCCGAATATTCACGAACTACCTCCAATGGGGTACAATGATGATGGCAGGATGATGCAGCAGCCTTTCTCGTTCCCACCATTAATGATGAGCCAGCAAATGGAATCAGAAATAGTGCCAACAGACTTGAGAGTGATGTCGAAACCTAACCCTTGTCCTTGCGGTACTTCTGTTCAAGATATGGACGAGCCACAGAACCTGGCGTATCGGCCACAGAGACGCGAAAAGGAAACCAGTGACAGCGATACTGACACTGAGATAGATCTGACGTCGCATTCCAAAGACGATGACATAAGAGAATCAGAGAGACTGGCCAGCAGGATCGCAACCAGCATCTTCAGAAGTGACACAGTGCTTCATGATATGATGCCGAATGATCTCAGTTTAGGAACAAAGAATGGTAATGATAGAGTTAGGAATAATGTCTCAATCTAATTGGACAGACTGTCTTCTGAAAATAAACACTAGATTACATTGTTCGTTTAGGGCTGACTGTTTTAATCGTCACGTATTATGATAAATATTGCGATTTGACATAATATTAATTATTAATTAATTAGGGCTGATTTTTCCAACGCCAGATTAACAGTTAGGAATAATTTTGAATTTTTGACAGTTCTTCCATACAAAATCTGTCAGACGTCAATTTTATTCCACGAATAAAAAATATCTGTCGATTGAAAAATCAGCCCTGAGTCGTAAATATTTTTAATCATCAGATAAAAGTTTTCTGAAGATTGAAATGTAGCCTTTAATTCTCTTGTGTTCTATAAAATAGAAGAATGTAGATTATGTATGAAATATTTAATTTTGTAAAAGTAAATAGACGTTTTTTGATTTTACGTAGACGTTTGGATTTCCAAAAAATGTTTTTAATTTTAAATGTTATTCATAATTTTAGTTCTTGAACCCAGAACGGTGATAAGTTTCATATTGTGATTATGTGCTAGTCAGTGTTACTGTAATTAATAGTAGATATGATATGTTTTTGTAGACAATATGTAAACTAGAATTCGTGTAGGTTATGTATATGAATACTTACCTACTTCTTGCAGTATTTTGTAAAAACCAATTTAAATGTGTATTAGATAGTTATAGTCAAGAATTGTACATTAGATCTAAATATTTGTTACCGAACTGTATACGATTAGTTTTTAGAAACTTCGCGCCTGATTATGATCCCAAAAAATAATTAATTTTAAATATTAAAACGACCAAAACCTGGGAAACACTTCAGTTAGATGGAAGTAACCACATAGGAAAAGAAATATTGAACATCTCTGTTTAATATGACGGAACTGAAAACAATGTATCGAACGAGAAACAAAAAAAATATTGAGAACTTCCTTCTCCTTTTTTGAAGAAGACGGTTGAAATAAAGAAAGTATATTATATTATGTTCTTACGTTCCGCTCTTTGGATTACACAAAAAAAAAATAGGTACCTAGTGTACCTTGTTTTTTGTGATAAGGTTAAAACAATTTCTATGTTTCCTTTAAAAAATAAGACAAATCTGTATACAGTAGCAATTTTATTATATAATATTTGTCATAGATCAGTATTACTAAGTATACATCTAAATTATTATATATCACAATAAATTCGGTATATTTCAGAATTTCTCGCGTACATTTATTACTAGCAGCAGAAATATTTACATCATGACAGAACCCTGATTTAATTTGATCCTGAAAAAGGTCATACTTATTATAAAAATATGTATATAAAAAGTTTCGATTACAAATTCAATTCATGATTACAAATTCAGTCCAATATGTTAAGCGTTTTTTGACAGCTGACTTAGAACATACATATTCCAGATTACGTAACATTATAATACCGTACGTGTATCAATCAATGTAATGTGTGTTGCTGCAATCACTAGTTCCATCTGTCAAAAAATGGTTTACGTAATGGATAGGGTATTATTTTTACAATCAATATTAATAATCAGATAAGTACCCTATTTTGTTCTTACGATCAGTTACGATAAAAATAAGAAAAACTTCAATAAGTCATTTATCTGTGAAAATGTACAAAATATTATGCAAACAGCCTATAATTAATAGCGTCTTATTACATCTAATTAGTCACTTGCATTGCTATTTAAAATTATGCTAGTTACATTGTTTATTATTTACTTACAAACATATTTGTCAAGAAAATTACGAACAGTCGTATGTATAATGAAATAGAACAATAGTGCTATTCCGTAAAGATCTTACAGTGAAAACTCAGGTGAAGTGAGCTTGACGTGAGCTGACAGCCGATCGATTCTGTAGAAATATCACCGTGAAAAGTAAGGTGAAGTGAGCTTAGAGTGAGCTGTCAGTGGTGTCAATCCCTAACATTAGTTGGAATGACAGTTCACTACAAGCTCACTTCACCTAAGTTTTCACTGTGATATTTTAACAGGATAAACCGGTTGACATGTTTTTCAAATGTTATCCAAACCCATACCTAATCCGGCCCGCAATGTAGCTTAAAATACTAAAGTATATACATTTTAAAATTTTGTAGCACCAATAATTTGATCACATCCGATAAAAGAGTAAATTTTAAATTATTTAAATGGCGATTATTAAATATTTTTACACATAGGGCATTTTAGTTGACACTTAAACGTTTCAATGACTGAAATTATATGTAGAAATAAGTTCTGCGTACCTATGAATAAATAATAACCAATTTTCTTTCTTGTTTTGTTAGAGCAGACGAGTTGTTTCATCAAAATAAATGATTGTTCTTTAAATTATAAATTTTTGTATCGTCCATAATGCCCTTCATGCATAATTTATAGTTATAAGTATGTACATGTAGGTATAATAATTTATAGTTCCATTATAATAGTATTCGGATAAATAAGCTAAGTACGTATTTGGAGCCTTCGTTACTTTATGACTGGTAGTTTTAAAAACTCCTTTTGAAAATCAGAAAAAATATTGTCCGCTCTGAATTTGTACCCACTAATTCATAGCGAACCATTGAATATGAACCTTACATATCCATTTTTCTTTCTTCCTGACTTTCACACAAGGAACACTAAAAAAAGATTTCGAGGGCCCCCGTCACCGAGATCGTTAATTGGCACCTTACCACCGACGCGTGTCAATAGTGAAACGTTGACCTTCTCTATCCATTATGCTGGAACGGTCATTGTCCAGCTTTGTAAAGCTACAGATGAACATATTGACCTTTAGGTGTGTAGATGTTGATGGTAAGGACCTGTCATGGCAGTTTTGATTGGTTTAAAAGCACTTGGAGTCGTGTTGCGAGCACCAGGCAGGCGAGATGGCGTCTGCGCGGAGTCCTCGCTTGATAAGGCGGCCACGCTGGCGCTGCATGCGTGGCTCGGCCGAGTACACACTGGCCGTGGGGTCGGACCAAAGCCTCTCGGCTACTGCAGCAGCGCGCGGCCAGATGCGTGTGTCTGGAAGGATATACACACACAATAAATACACGTTCAGTATTACAGCCCTCCGCCATGCCTGTATTCCCCGAAGGAAGAGACAGAGATGTCAACCCAACGCCATTTACATTTAAGACCCATATTACAAGGAGCGACCCTATTGCCATCAACCGGTTTGGAGGTATGAGGAACAGGGTGTAAAGTTCACTCATCCTCCCTTCAAAAGGGAGGATCCTCCAACCAGACGGGTGTTGTGTCTGGCGGGCAAATGCCCAACGATTGATATTGGGAAATTGAATCTAGTATGTTAATTGCGCGGTAAACTCTGCTTGCAAGATGCAGGATTTGCGAGACGTCAGTATGACGCGTTGTTCGCATGTGGCGTTGTAGATACCGCTACACCGGGTACAAATTCAGATTGGAGGCTACTACTGAGAACTGAGAAGTTCCGTAAACTATGTAAAAAAAACCGGCCAAGTGCGAGTCAGACTCGCGCACCGAGGGTTCCGTACAATTTAAAATTATTAAAAATATTTTTATTATATGATGTAACTAAAAATTTACGGTTTTCGCAAATTTTCCTTTATCTGTGCTATAAGACGTTGCTCCGTACCTAATTTCAAGATTCTGAGTTCACGGGAAGTACCCTGTAGGTTTTGATTCCCTTGCGAGTGTCGAAAAATTACGGACATTTGCGGCATAAACGGCTGTATCTTTTGATTGCGTTGCCTTAGAAGTTTGATTTTTTCACAGCTCCAAGGGTCAGTAGACCTGAGTATTTGATATATATTCCAGTTTGATACCTCCACGCGTTCCTGAGGAAAAGGGTCTTGACAGACAGACGGACGGACGGACAACAAAGTGATCCTATAAGGGTTCCGTTATTTCCTTTCGAGGTACGGAATCCTAAAAAAGACTTCAATTAGCTTTATGCCCACATACCTAGACCCTGTTCGTCGATATACTCAGTCCACATGGCGACCTCGCCTCCCAAGAAGTTCTCATCTCTTGGCAGGGTGTGTGCGTACATCTTCCTCCAGTTATTGTACTTGGTGGTGCCCCAGAACCCACGGTCCAGGTACCACACGTCTTTGGGGATAGAGACAGTCTTGTAGCCCATCTTTATGAGCTGGTGTAGCAGTGGGCTGCTCACAGGCTCCCAAACTTCAATGACGTATCTGGAAAATGAAAAAAGTGTGTAAAGAGCTAATGAGGTCGTTTTCTCTGTGTAGGCCACCCAGCCTCTGTGCTGCTGTGCTGCCACGAACTCACTACACTATCAAGAAAAATATATATTTAACCTATATTTTTTTATGTGTGCCTTTGTGCAGATTTCATAACTTCAAATTCAAATATGCCTTTATTTGAATTTGAAGTTATGAAATCTGCTAATCCTTCGACTTTGGTAGTCTTTGTAAGCGAGATCTGCGTCTGTAAGTATACGCATCCACGACAGTAGAAAAAATCAAAATGTTCGGGAGTAAAAATGATGTCAGGTACCTTTCTTTGTTAAGGTGCTGGCTGATCCTTTCCGCCTGGGTGAGTTCAGAGGACCACAGCATGACAGGTTGTTTGGGTGTGCCGGCAGCCTCGACAGCCTCGTCCCAGGCCTTCAGGGACTTATCATGGAACTCCGCCCACAGCTTGATAAAACCTTCCATCGTGCTGGTATCGTAGTTCTGCTGTTTCATGTATTCTGTGATCTCCTCCGTTGTATTCCAGCATTCGATGTATACCTGCAATGATTCGGTTGAAGACTAGCTAGAACAAGTTTTCGTCTCCGAATTTTTGGTATGGTGAGCTAACTTTTTTAAAAGCTGTGACAAGCCGTAACCGTCGAAGTCGAAATACAACATTGAGTCACCAGAAACTGTGCTAAGTTTAGTAGAGGGTCAAAAAATTTACCCATGTGACAAGTAATTTACTGCGGAAGTGTGACGTAAGATGGTAAACAGATGGTAGCGCATCGAATTTTAGGAATAGTTCAGCTTAATAGAGAGTTGTCTCTGTCACTTATACTGTGTGACAGTCTATCTAAAATTTGTAATGTATCGTATTAACGCCCGGGTCCTTTCACAGTTATTTCACCTCTGATTTGCATCACTGTCCAAATCAAAGTGATCTTTATTTTCATTTCAATAAGGTTGCTGTTGGGTTGCTGCCACTGACAAGTATGTCGATATCATTATGATCTTTATACGCGTTCAAATAAGGGTCCTGTTAGCTTGCTGCTGTCAGAGGTAAAATAACTGTTAATGGACATTACTGTACAGTCCTTCAAGGAACTTTTAGCGCTCGAATGACGCTGAGAGGGGGGCCGTTGTTGGTTAACATTTGTACAAAATTGTTTTAGGAAATGTACTGAAAAAACAGGGGAGCGGTTGGTAAACATTTATGCAAAAGTATTATAAAACAAGATGGCAACGTTAGTTCCTATTTTGGCCACGCGTGAAAAAGCGTGCCTACACTGTACAGCTATACATAGTTGGCACACAGTTGGGTACTACTGAGACCCAGGAATGCCTCACCTCGTCCCCTCCCATATGCAGCAGCGCAGGCGCGGGCACAGCGTCCACGATGTCCCGGTACAGGTCGCCCAGCACGCGGTACACAGCTTGGTTGGCGGGGTTCAGCTGTCCGCACGGCGGCTGCACACACATGTTGCGCCACGGCCACTGGTTCACACAAACTGCGAGGTTCCCGAGGCCATACTCCTGTAAAAAGCAATGAGTTTTTGAAAAACTGGTAGGGTGGCAGGTCAGTTGCAAAATACGTGTTTATTTATTATTCTGCTCGAAAAACCGATTGATAATGTAATAATAATAATAAATCATTTATTTGCATAAAACATGGTAATTAAATATCATTAGATTGCCACAAATATGTATAGCTAGGATGTAGAATGCTACAGTTACATCATTTATTTTTCCATAAATTAACACTCATTTAACCTCTTGTACAAATAACAAGACTTCAACAATGTAGTTTTTATAATGGATTAACTATTGCCCGCAATTTCTTTTATCTTAACAGCGGAACTTCTTCATGTAGCCGGATAAAAAAAAATCTATATTTTTTTATCCAGTTTCAAGTCCAACCTGTGTGCCTTTAAATCAAATCCGTTTAACCATTATAGCGTGATTAAGAAATAAACACCAACCTTATCCCATAAATATAATGTATTATAATAATAAGTAGTAAATATGAGGTAGGATAGCAAGAAGCTATAATTATAAAGTTAGTTCAATGTACTTTACAACCTACCTACTTGATACCTAGCGATCCAATCCTGGAATAGTAGCATCGAAAGTTCATCAACATGTTTTAACGGTGCTACTACTGAGACGATTCTTAGTACTAGCTCAGGATTGGAACCATGCCCAATAGAAGGATTGGTTACAACAATAATAATTTTACACAGGGATAATCATACCTACCTAGAGTCTATTTAAACTAATGTTTCAAAGTGATATTATTTCAAGTTAAACAAATATCAACTTTATTTTTATGGCAATTCAGTTGATTTCAGAGTGACTAGCACTATTGAAAAAGTTGGAAAAATGTTTGAAGTTGTAGCGTAAATTGAACTTTATTGTGTAGGAATTAAAGTTATTTTGCCATAAACTCATATTTGTTTATATTTTTGACAAATAAATCGCGTATGCAGATT
This sequence comes from Apamea crenata, assembly GCA_949629185.1. Classification (NCBI taxonomy): domain Eukaryota; kingdom Metazoa; phylum Arthropoda; class Insecta; order Lepidoptera; family Noctuidae; genus Apamea; species Apamea crenata. The sequence goes on along the minus strand of OX451368.1, from coordinate 6,186,421 downwards.
ACTTAAGTTGGTATCGACAATCGATGAGTTTACATATACATAGGTAATTCCGTGGGTATACGTGACCTTAATTTCTCTTAATTAAAATAACCGATCTTGGCAAGAATAGCTCCATCACAAAGAGCTCTACAACTACTCTTTTATCTATGTATGTACGTAATTCCCCGGTCTTTAACAACGCCCAGGGTTTGAAGAATGGTTCATTATTTGTAGCGATTTCAAGCATAATATAGTATTATTCCCTACTTCGAAACCACGTCAATTCCATAGTAAATCTCGCGTTGATTTCACGCGGTTACGTTCATTGTGACATAGAGAATTAAATTACGGCCCTACTGTCTGCACGTTACAGGAACTGATGGACGTTAGTGATGGCGCCAAACTCGTAGCCGAATTCTGAGCCGACTCCATTTAGATTGCCATCGACACGCTAAGAAGAGAATTATTCCGGTAGTATTTTAGGAGTAAACTCACCGGTCCCCACTGCCACCCATTGCCTGCGTGCGCGGGCGAGTCAATCTCGATCACAACTCGCACACCTCGCACTTGCGCGTATGCTATCAGCTTCCTCACTTCTTCTGCTGAGTAGATCTCTTTCCCGGAATAGGCACCGTACCTACAGGAAATTAGAAATAGGTATCAATCATCATTCTCTTGCCCATATCCCAATTTATTTGAGGACGGTCGCAACTTGTCTTTTTCTTCCATACTTCTCTAATAGTCGTCATATCGATAGTCACCCCCTTTCTAACCACATTATCTTTCACAAAGTCCATCCAACGTTTCTTTAATCTTCTCCTCTTATAGCAATTTATACACACCCTTCATACCACATTTATTCAGTGTTTATAGTTTTCAAATTCGTCATCTTGGTATATATAGTAACTAGCTTCTGCCCGCGGCTTCGCCCGCGTGGATGTCGGAAGTTATCCCACGGGAACGTGATACCAGGATAAAAAGTATGTGCTTCCCCAGGATGCCATCTATCTCTTAGCCAAATCAGAAGTTCAGTGGTTTAGGCGTGAAAATGTAACATACAGTTTCATGTTCATATCCTCCCCTAAAAACCGAATTACCCCTTTTTACCCCGTCAGGGGTCAATTTTCGACCACTTTACATACTTATTATTAATTATTTTCTGTCGAAAGTATTAATACTGAGTTTCGAGTTAATCGGACCGCGCATTCAATTTCTTCCACACAAACTTCAACACCCCTATATCTCCCTTTGAGGGGTAGTTTGAAAAACTTATAATGATAAACTTTATTACATACTTAGGCAAGTATTGTTGCCAAGTTTCAAGTTTATTAACTAAATTAATAAGATTTTTCATTTAACTGTATCCCCGCTTTTCACCCACACAGGGGTGGAATTTAAAAAAATTCATAACTTGACTCAAAGATTATTTATACCAATTTTATAATTAATCAAGCCACTTATTATAATCCTCCCCTGTAAAATTAACTACCCCTTTTCACCCCGTTAGGGGGAGATTTTCGAAAAACCCTCATAGGTGTTATTATTTATTTTTAGTCTTAAGTACACACACTGAGTTTCGAGTTAATTGGACCGCGCGTTCAAATTCTTCCACACAAACTTTAGCACCCCTATATCCCCTTCGAGGGGTAGTTTTGAAAAACTAATAATGATAAACTTTATTGCTTACTTAGGCGAGTATTCATGCCCATTTTCAAGATTATTAACCTAACGAATAAGATTTTTCATATAAACTTTATCCCCGCTTTTCACCCCCACAGGGGTGGAATTTTGAAAAATCATTCGGGATGTGTTCATAACTTGACTCAAAGATTATTTATACCAATTTTCGAGTTAATCAAGCCACGCTGGAAAATCCTCCCCTGTAAAATTGACTACCCCTTTTTAGGCCGTCAGGGGTAGATTTTCGAAAAACCCTGATACACATTATTCTTTTCTTTCAATTATAGGTATAAATACTGAGTTTCGATCAAATCGAACCGCGCGCTAAAATTCTTCCATACAAACTTTGAAACCCCCCAATCCCCTTTTAGGAGGTAGTTTATAAAAACTAAAAATTCCCAACTTCATAATTTACTTAGATAAGTATTCGTGCCAAGTTTCAAGTTTATTAACTCAAGGAATAATATTTTCCATACAAACAAAATCCCCCCATTTCACCCTCTTAGGGGTGGAATTTCGAAAAACCCCTTCTTAGTGGATACCTACTCTTCACGAAGAATACACCCTCCAAATTTCATGTCTCTAGGACCAGCGGTTTAGGCTGTGCGTTGATGTCTCAGTCAGTCAGTCAGTCAGTCAGGACTTTGAATTTTATATATATAGATTGCCTTGCCACTTTGTCGAACCCACTAGGTACACTAGTATTAATGAATTACATACATCTATCTACCAATCATATAGTAAGCCAAAGAGGCTCCAAGCAGGAATATGAGAGTAGAATTATCGTGAAAAATTTGAGTTCGCATTCACACAAACAGAGAAAAAGCTAACCTAGTAAATTGCGGTACTCTTGTGGACTCCAGAGGAAAACTATGTGTGTCGGTAACATGCCAGTGGAAGACATTCATTTTGTTGGCGGCCATGCCATCGATGGTCTTCAAGACATCTTCCATGGGGATAAAATGTCTACTGCTGTCAAGAAGAAGACCTCTGTATGCGTAGGTAGGACGGTCGCGAATCTTAGCTCCGGAGACCAGTAGGAGGCTGCAAGTCTTCTGGTCGGAGTAGTCAGGTCTGTCTGACGCTACGAGTTGAGTGAACGTCTCCAAGGCATGGCGGGCTCCATATATTGTTTTTGCATGCACTTGAACTGATATCTGGTCCTCTGAAAAGGAAAAAGAAGCATTTGTGTTAGACAATCTATTAGTGTTTCGATTCGATCGGCAAATGAAAGGCCCGCATTTTGTAATCAGAAATGTGCATATTCGTACTACAGCGGTAAGTGGAAAAATCAGGGCTAGATAAGTATAGATAAGACTAGATATAACGGGTGTAAAAAGACCTTAGCAAAGCCAAAAGTCACTTGTTCTTTCCGTCATTGTGACATTTTTGGAACCTTAACGCGGCTTGCGGTAGAAGTTGACGAGATCGCCACGTAAGGAAAAAGCATTATTCATCGCTGATCGCTCCATGCGACTTTCTCTCACTCTCTATCTATTATATTTACGAGACTCTGTGCGTGCGGAAGTTCGTTCCTGACGGGGGTTCCCATACCGTACAGGTTTTTTTTTGTATGCACACTGGGGCCCATCCTGTTACGAAAATATTGAAGGTCAAAGTCCCAACTAACAATAACAAAGGTAACAAACCTTTAGTCTGGACATCGAGCATGTATTCCTCATCAGTGTTCCACGTCAGAGTGATGTCTGCGGTCTTCACGTACAGGTACACCACGACGGGCGTCTCCACCATGTCTGTGACCACGCCATCGCACTCTGCCAGCAGGTTGGGACCCACCAGCTTCGTCATCTCCACCATAAGTGACAGAGCTTCTGAGGGCACGTTTTGTAGATCGAACCTGAGGGTAAGGTTGTGTTGAATCACCATAACATAAAATGTTATGTTATGGTGCTAACCTAAGTCATCGGGGATTACAGGCGCGGTGATGGCGTCTGTAATCCCCGATGGGTTAGGTAGACGTGTGTATCCAACACACGTCTGGCTAACACTTATTTAATGATAACACAGACATAGCTCGTGGCTAAATAATAACAGCCGCGCGGGTCGATCGGAAGCATGGATGGGTAACATGGACGTGGACCATCCATAACATATCGAGACTCCTCCGTGTCTCGGAAAGCATCCAACAATCTTACCAAGAGTTATCGTAATACCCAGTAACTGGATTGTGGAGGTCAGATAGGCATCAGTCGCTCAATGTAAATACTAGCATTTAGCTGCATCCGATTAGAGCCCAAAAAATTTGGGAAAAGGATCGGCAGATTCATTGATATAATACAGACAAGTTTTAGTTTAAAATACTATTGTAGGTATCGCTCTGCCGCTGTAGTTACTGAGCGTGAGATCCTCCTCGGGTCGAGTTAGGAGTTACCTACCTATTGGTTTTTCTATTAGGAGATTCTCCGTAAGGTACACCCAGGGGCTTATATTTATAAACGATGATTAAAGTTAAGTGACGTCCAAACGTCACAAAAATGTATGGTGAAATAGTTGCTAATCACTACTTAACTTGAAGCAACGTTTATGAATAAAGGCTGGCCTCTATACTTAGAAACTGGCGTGTCTAAAGTTAACGATTCGCATAACCTAATGCGAAGTATACTTAGGTAATATAAAAAAGTAAAACATAACATTTTTGTCGATGTGATGGTATATATTTCTTTCTTTTTATTTTTTTATTTGTATTTTTTAGATAATGTAGATGCTATAATTTATTTATCATTGTATTTTTCAACATTTTAATTTAGTAAAGTAAAGTGTAAAGTGTTGGAACTTGGGAGTCAATTCCTAGGCTACAAGGTTGTGTCTATGTATGCCCTCTTCTTAAGAACCCTAACTTAAGAACCCTAACTCTTGGAATTTGATAGATCATTAATTATGGGCATAGATTAAGTTTTTGTTGCAGGTACATTTAAAAATATAAAAATAGTAGCCCGCCGGTATCGGGAACAGGGTCCATGCTCCATGCTACCGGTGGTCAGGGCTCTAGAGAGAGGAACCTGCTGACTATGCGAACTGTGTCCAAAAGTACCGCTTTCTGAATAAATGTATTATTATTATTATAAAAGTAATGACGGTGTCCCACTCTGTCATACCACTTTAGACACAAAATCAATGTTTGCCGTGCAGCGGAAATGGCAGAACAAATTACTATCCACATTCGCAACAATAGAATTAAGTTTTTGTAAATAAAATTCCACTGCTTTATCATTTCCGATGTTTTTGCCGCATCATAATCAGTTCGTCAACACCGACAAAATAAAGTATACAGTAATGTCACCTTTAGCTCTTGATGACGGTGACGGGAACCATCACGGGACACTGCTCGCTAAACAAACACTTCCACACAATAGGCATAATGGACAGTCCCTTGTGCAGGGCTTGCATGGATGCTGATGAAACCATCGCGCATGTGCTCTTTGAATGCACAGCGTCACGCAGATTAGGTCAGAAACCCTCGGGACACCCAGATCTTACATGGATCTCAACAGACCAAAAGGCTTAATAAACTTCTGGAGGGATGTGGGCTGGTTGGAATAACCACCGACGGCCGCCATGGCCCCACAACAATGGTCCACTTGAAGGACTAAGTGCGGAAACCAAACCACCTACAAACCACCACATAGAACCTTTATGAAGCCTTCGATCTGAATCATTGCTAATGAATTCATTCCTTCGTATGTTCGAAAAAATTGTTTGCTCAACAACGTAAATAACGCGATGAATGTTGTAGAACTGTCAAAATTAAAGTCATTCCCACTGTTTGTGAACTACCAAGAGAACCTACAATAAAAGATTTTAGTTTCAAAGGTGAATGTATGTTAAACTACACTATTTTAAAAGTGCGTCGATAAACTATAAAGTTTATTGAAGTACTTTAGCCCATAAAAAAGGGCTATTAAAGTTTACTCGCGTAATAAAACAGCGCTAATGGGCGTGTTTCATGTAACGAATTTTGCGATCACGACTGTCAAATAAACGACGTTTAGGTCGTAGGTCGAGGAACCGCTAGTGTTCAACTGTTTCAGATAGGTTGTTCACCCCTGACGAGCTCCGACAAATCGCTTCAATGGAGTTAGGGCTGCCTCAGACAGACAGCCGACTAATCTTTAACCATAACATCACGCCTTATATACTTGTAATATTAATATTGTAAATGCGAGAGCAGTGGTTACGAGTTGTAGGTCATAGTTTCAAACCCAGATAGGCGCTTTACTTTGTGTAAATTACTTCATCACCACTGCAAAACGGTGAAGTGAAACATCGTGAGGAAACCGGCATGTCCTAGACCAAAACTTCGAAGACATATGACATCTACCAACCCGCACTGGCCCCGCGTGGTAGATTACAGCCCACTCCCTCTCACCGAGAGGAGGCCGCTGTGTCCCAGCAGTGGGAACATGCGAAAGTAACCCTGTCTATCTGTTAGCTACCTTTTCACGCATTAACAGTTCAACGGACTTCGATAAAAGGCGTGAAGGTAGATTAGGACATAGGATACTTATCCCGTTAGTACCTCCACGTGGGTGAGGCCGCGAACAGAAGCAATTATTTCATATTTCCCAACGGGGGACTTTGGGGGCAACCAGACCGCGGTCGATCGACGACCTGTGAGTGACATATTTTGAGACATATTACAATGTATGCGGTGACACATTTTGAGACGACAACAGACTTCGATCGATGCACTATTAGGGAGAGGTCTTCCTGAATCCAATAGCTAGTAGTTACTATCGCCGAAATCTATATCTGACTACCGTAAGGACTATTCCTGTTTGCAGCGCATATTATTAGTCGACCTAAAAAGGATCCTCTTTTGTTTTACTTACGGACACAGCTGTGGTCATCATGTGCACGGGATTTTGTTTTCAAAATGGTCAAATATAGGTTTTGGCGGTAGTATACCCCCATATTCTATTCCAGTTATGTTTCAGTCCCATGTCTGCGAGTTTATATTGCCATCAACATGGCACAGATCGATTAAAGGAAAATTCCAAACACTCTACCCGACGTGGGAATAGAACCCAACCCAAATCTCCTACAAACGGAGGTCTGCGGTTGCGTTGTGATTCCGAATGAAGATACCTCGGTTCCTTCCTCATGGGTGTTCAATAATTACAACAGTGAATGGCCATCCTTCGCCCATATTACTAACGCAAAATCACAGCAAAGACCTAAAAGTTAACCAAAAGGTTAAAACCGTTACTTAGAGTGATCTACCAGGAATACTGGTATCCAACTCAGTACCTACTTGCAAGTTAAATATTCTCACATGTCAACGGTCCCCAGCCAATGACCTCTGGTCGGCGACCTTACATGAACTTGTTACTACGACATATCGATCGTTATATAACGGCAATGTATATTTATTGGTAGATTATGATATCGTGGCCCCCAGTCAAACGATTACATGTGATACAGTTTGATGTCAAAGTCACACACAATTATGAGCTGGGGTGTTGACGTAGCGATAACGTCATGTGTGAAGTGTTCACAAATGGAGCAAGTGCAAATATTGCGATATTGCTGTTACAATTAATTATTAATTTCTTCGATAAGAGAAAATAATGCGTATATTTTTTTTTGAAAATTGCCGTCCTACTGATCAAAATCAAAATCAAAATCAAAAGTCATTTATTCAAATTAGGCTGAGAATCAGCACTTTTTGAACGTCAAAATTACAAAAGACAGTCCCCCAAAAACGCCCGCCCTTCACCACTTCCTAGTGCTATTGCTGGGAAGAAGAAGTGGCGCAACAAACTCCCCAGCAGCACAGCTGTCTGTTCAATTTAAAAAAATACTTGAATGTATACAATACTAGGTACAATAATATATACAATGTTCGGTAATTAACATTACAAAACCAGAACATAAAATTTAATTATTTGCCATAATATGTCAGCTAGCCACGCCAATATACCAACAAATATAATAATAACTATACGTACTCAAGCTAAAACATAATTAATTAAAATGTAAATAAAAAAACTTACTACCCAAATAAAAGCCTCCAGGCATAAAGGGCGTGACAGCTTACACATTTATGCATTGCTGGGTTCTGCAGTAAGCTAATTCTGGAGAAGGAACATAAACATTGTCTTGCGTTAAACTAGGGTGACCAACTATTCTTATCGTCTAAGTAGTCGTTGATAGAATAGTATGCCTTTGAACAAAGGTTGGATTTTAGTTGAGCTTTAAACGCATTAAATGGCAAGTCTAGAAAAGAAGAGGGTATCTTGTTATAAAAGGTTATACCAAGCCCAACAAATGAGTTATGAACCTTATGAAGCCGGTGAAAGGGGGCACGTAGTTTGTCCTTATTTCTAGTGTTAACACTGTGAATATCACTATTTTTAGTGTACAAGTGTAAATTTTGCCTAATATATAAAATGTTGGCAAGGATGAATTGTGATGCAACCGTGAGAATACCAATATCTTTAAAGAAATCTCTTAGAGAAACTCTGGCACCTAGCTGGTAAATTGCTCGAACAGCTCGCTTTTGAAGGACAAATATATTTTGTATATCAGCGGCTTTGCCCCACAGCAGAATACCGTAGGACATAACGCTGTGAAAATAACTAAAATAGACTAAACGAGCTGTATCAACGTCAGTATATTGTCTTACTTTCCTGACGGCGTAGGCAGCCGAACTGAGCCTTCCTGCTAGACTTGATATATGAGGTCCCCACTGAAGTTTGGCATCTACTGTTAGTCCTAGAAAAATTGCCGAGCCTACAGTTTCAAGCACCTCTTTATCTAAGACGATGTTGGGTCCTAGGTTTCTAACATTCGGTAAGGCGAACTTTACACATTTGGTTTTCTTGGCATTGAGAACTAAGTTATTTGACGTAAACCAATCTGTAACTATTGAGAGTGCACTGTTTACGTCGTCAAAATCTTGTCTATTCCTGTCTACTTTAAAAATAAGAGAGGTATCATCTGCAAACAGTACAACATCACAGATGCCTGTCAAATGGAATGGTAAATCATTAATGTAAACTAAGAACAAGAATGGACCCAGTATTGAGCCTTGCGGAACACCTAACTGAACTGGTAGCCCGGATGATTTCACATCATTAACATCTACACATTGGATACTTACAGGGTCAAATTAAATTACCTAGCGAAACTTCACAGACATGAAGGGTATCGAACAAACGATATCGATATGATCAAAATCATGATAAAAACAAAACACAATCAGATAACCCCGACATGTGAATCACCAGATGTGACGTTAGATATAAATAAATAACATTTTACCATTAAGACTATAGGTGTTATAATACTCTACTTATAGTGTTTTATATTGTTTTTTAGTTACGTAGTAATATTACTTTTTAACAATTAATGATTAATATCTTAGATTTGAGATGATACAGCGCTCAACATTTTCCTTTTGTGATTTAATTTGTGATCTATTTAGGTTCAAATTAAATTAACTAGCACCACTTCACAGTATCGAACTATCGATATCGATAAGATCAAATCATGATTAAAACAAAACACAATCAGATAACCCTGACATATCAATCAGCCGATCCCGGATACTATGACTTTACAAATAAATAACATTTTAACAAATAAGACAACATTATTTTATTATTCTCTCGTGTATCATATTGTTTTTTAGATACATAGTAATAGTATCTAGAAGTGGTCCCCGGATATTTTTAGAGCGCAGTCTGTCAAACTCTTGGATGGCACCCAGCACATGAAACGATTTATTCTAGTTAGCCCTTCCTCTTTACGATATTAATACATAGTGGAATAGTGGACGGATATCAATTCATATGTGTTTCGAACGTTTTTTGTAGCATAAGCCTCTTTTTTTGTATCTTCAAATTTTATTTATGTTTCAAATTGACCAACCAATATCAACATTATTTAAATAGTATTTAAGAGCGTTGACAACGTACGGCATTTCATACAAACTTTCAAGTCCTTGTTTTTCGAAATGCATGAACCGATTTTAATGAAACTTCCTACGCATAAGCAGGATATATAGGTCTACAAAGTTAATTGAGAACATTTTCGAAAAATAGTGTTACATGTAAATTCGACTGATTTTATATTTTTCCATAGAAACTTGAAAGTTTGTATGAAATGCCATACGTTGTCAACGCTCTTAAGTTGATTTCGGAGTGACTAGCACTATTGAAAAAGTTATAAAAAAAATGTTGGAAGTTGAAGCGTAAACTGAACTCTAATTTATAGGAATTAAAGTTATTTTTCCATAAACTCATATTACTATGTAACTATCGAATATGTCGCGATATTAGATTAGGTAAGAACTTATTGTTTAAGGCCAGGTGTTTCGTGGAAAAGTATTTAAACGCTATTAAAATGAAAATCATCAACCACTTTACAATTATTTTAAATTGTGTTTCAAGTTTCAAAGCAGCCAAAAAACCTACAGTAGGTACAGACGCCAGCACATCAAGTTACTACAATCTGTCAAATTTATGTAATAGATTTTCAACTTTATCACTAAAGCATTAAGGTTCAAGTTTTATTGGGAAAATTTGACAGTTTCGGGTAGCTTGACCTGCTGACAATACAAGCCAATTATCCCATATTACAGGTTGAAATAATAAAGAAGTCATTAGGGGCTAAGGTTTTTCAATTTATTGTCCGCAGTTTGAAGCAAAAACCATTCTATCAGCTACTGAAAAAAAACGTCTTTTAAGCCAGTAAATAACTTATAGAACGGATAATGCATTCGCGTATTCATTTTTCGTATCACCTGCGTCAATCACTTGCAGCCTAAGACGTGCACAATCACATAGCTTAGTATTATTAACCTTCATAAAACCTGCCTCCTATATAATTATATTTGTCATTACATTATTATGTGGCGACGAACGTGGGAACTTGACATCCTATTGTAATGCAGCATTGATGCTTTATAGATTTTTAGAGGTCTTGCCGAAGAATGGAGGTTTTCATGGCCTTGGTTAGAATAAATTGTGAAGAACGTTATTTTACAAACGCAGGCATTTGACTATATGTTCTATGTTACGGGTTTGGTTTCCGCACTTAGTCCTGCAAGTGGACCATTGTGCGTGGGCCATGGCGGCCGTCGGTGGTTATTCCAACCAGGCCACCTCCCTCCAGAAGCTTATTAAGTCTCCTGGTCTGTTGAGAACATCTGTGTAAGATCTGGGTGTCCCGAGGGTTTGCGACCTAATCTGGGTGACGCCTGTGCACTCAAAGAGCACATGCGCGACGGTTTCATCAGCCTCCATGCAAGCTCTGCACAGGGGGCTGTCCGTTATGCCTATCGTGTGGCATTTGACTATAAAACCCATTTTCGGTTAGAAATCCGGTCGCTTTACATAATTATAATATTTTACGGAGGTCAGTAGCGATTTTGATGATTAACAAACCAATAATTATTCTGAGAGAAAAATTGCTCGATTTATTGTTGTACGCTGTAAGATTATACAAGCTGTAAAATCCTGCAATTTTACTACTGGAGTTTTATATGGCAAAATTGTTCCAACTACTGTACACTGTAACTGGGCAATATGGGCAATAAGTAACCAGTAGAAGCGGGATGCGACTGGGATAAATTCTGGCGTAAAACCAGAGTTAATCAATTCGTGGATCACCGTATGAACCGTCCAGTTATGAAATTAACTTTTCATTTCATTTTAATTATTCGGTACATTGCTACACCAAGGTAAAACTAGGTTGTGAAGGCAGTCGCTCCATGTAAAATACTGGTATTCAGCTGCATTCTGTTAAGACTTGAAGGGGAACCCAATATAGTTGGGAAAAGACCAGGCAGGTGATGATGACCTACCACACTAAATCAAATTATCAATGATTACGTACGTAGGTATACCTAGGTAAATTATATTTGGCTGCTATTATCCATGCACCTGATAGACTATCTTATTACGATTACGACACTACGGGAGACGGCCCACCTATTCTTAGCCGCAGACTACACTCGATGCTCTCATAACTGTCGCAGGTAATATGTCAGAGTGTTGTGACGGACCGGCGGAGTGACGCAACACGTGTCACCGGCGCGAGAGTGCCCGGAATAGATCGGGAGATAGACGCACGCGAGACACCTGCGGGTTGTCACTAGAGTGGTGACAACAACTACGGGTCACGCGCAAGTAGCGTCATCGTTCACCTGGAGTGATTGGCTCTTAGAAACGGACATTACTTGCCTGAGGAAAGGAAATATTATAATATTGACAAAGTGAAAGAGATATTACAAATGTCTTTCACTTTGTCAATATTATATCATTCGAAAGATATAATTTTGAAATGTGTAAAAGGTATAAAAGTCTGTCTGTTGTAAACTCGGATGACCATTTCATCGAAGTTACATATTGACGGTGGAGTGGCTTTAAAAAAAAAGTCATAATTATATTAATACAATCTAACAATGGACTGGAGATTTACGGGGATTGTTTCAAATAATCCTAGTAAATCCCCAGCCCATTATAACACATTGTTCATAATAACTTGATTTATATTGGTAAGACTACGAACATTATTCTCAATAAAAAGACATGATTTATTCAGGAAGTCATGAAAAAGAAAGAATAGGTAGTACTTAATAATCGATGTCATTCTCATTATTATGTGACGTTTTTCCTTCACATTCACGTGATGTGTCCGGACAGCCGTTTAGTTGTTTTTCTTCATCAAAATGGAAATAAATGGACTACGAAATTTTCTTTTTATACGACTTTTTTTTGGGTTCAACGGATAGCCAAGAATCCGCCACTTTCCTTTCGTTACCGCTAAACGTTCAGCCAGGTCTATACTTATTTTGATTGCCTACAGAATCTTCTAAACATCTGTTTTTGCCCGATTCCTGATGATCAATAAAATCGTTGTGGTTACCCATGGAATCTAACTGAAATACTTTATCCTAACCTTGTGTAATATTGTTGTAAAAACCAACCTCTCTAATAATTCACATTGTTATAAATCATTCATAAGTTTGTCATCTTAAGATAATTTTCTTCTTAACCTGTCGATGGCAATCTAAATGGATTGGGCCCAGAATTCTGCTACGTGTTTGTATTTGTGTGTAATCTGCAGCTGACAGGATACGCAGGTCACAATACTACACTACTAAGTGTCCCATCGTTTGTGGAGGAGAACTGCGGAGTCGTCTATGAATCTCCATATAAACAGGTTTTCTTTGCTTTGGCCAACCTGGGTCCGGAGTCTATTTAAAGACTTCCAGGTTAGGATGGTGTTAGATTTACTCATTAACTAACATATTAGGAACTCGCTTTGCCATACAAATGCAGTGAAAAGAGACAATCATATAGGCCCATGTCCATCGATAAAACACAAGAATCCAACAAAGACAACAGTGAACAACTATGACTAATATGTAGTAAGTGTACGTAATACCGCTATTAAGATGACGCGTTTGTGACGGTTTGACACAGTCGTACTACATCCTAAAAGTTAGAGTGTCGTAAAATATGAAGCCAGCGAAGCATGGCTAACGGCTATACTCCATGGCTAATAGAATATCAAAAGTTTATGGCTGGCCACTTATTATTTAAATGTGTTCTTAAATGTTTAGCACAGCTGCTTTGTCGCTAGAAAAATACTTCTTGCAATTTGAATTAAACTGTGATCTGCAGATGGGCAATCGCGCTAGCGTAGGTAGTGTGATATTACTCTAATGATTTATGTTTATCTTTTGCACTATACACACATAATTTTCGTTGGCGTGTCTCAAAAAACTAAGTGGGCACTCGGACCCCATGGCCCTAGAGTTTCAACCCCAAACGGCTCGAACATAAAAGTTCCAATAAGATTGGAATATTTGCACCGTTCGAGGTTTTCCGCACCTGCAGCAGCCTGAAGAAAATGATGGGATAGCGTTAGGGTGACACAATCATGTTGCATCGCATACCAAGGCCCACCACCTTCCAAGACATTATGGTCATTACATCTGATTTCATCCTATCGTCGTCGTGTGCCAAGCCATTGGGTTCTAAAACAGCTGGCAGCCGGTACTTAAATAATATTATAGTATTTAAGTAATATTAATTTCTAGCCTATTAATGTCCCACTGCAGGGCACAGGCCTCTACTCGTAAAGAGAAAACTTGTCAGGATCTGAACCTCGTGCATGAGACTGCGCCATTACGACACACATACATTTATAAGGTACTTAATGATATTATGTTTTTTTTATTTAATACTGTTACATGCCATTAAAATACCCACAAAAATGTTTATCAACATCACCAGGCTTTTCCTGCAGATAGGTATAGTTGTTAATAAATATTATAACATTCTGTATCACTCGTGTGTTCGTTATTATATTATTGGCAGCTCTTATCTCGGCAGGACATTGTTGTGGAAACTCGATAATAATCAATCTAGACAGTTATATTTATATAAGTCAAATTGACCAAAACCAGAGAAAAATATACATATTTATTTAAACGTTTCGCACAAAAAGGTACAAAGGCGGACTTAATGCCTTAGGCATTCTCTACCAGTCAACCTAACTTTATAGTCTATTTTAGATTTTTAGCTGTGAGAGGGAGTGGGCTGCAATCTACCACGCGGCCCAGTGCCGCGGGTTGATAGATGTCACATGTCTCATGAATTGTTGGTTCTAGGACATGCCGGTTTCCTCACGATGTTTTCCTTCGCCGTTTTGAGAGCAGTGGTGATGAAATTATTTACTTGAAGAATAATATTTTGTCTGGGTTCGAACCCACGACCTACAACTCATACGTCGCGGCCGTTACCTCTGGGCCACCACTGCTCTCGGTGTTAATCTTATAAATAATTTTCAATTTTACTTCAAAATCATGCCTCCTCATATTAAAAATTAACAACTATCTCAACCAAAGATTTAACAATTTTTTTTATCCTACTTCTATTACGTGCACAATATGTATATTGTAACAATGGCCGTCGGTAGCAATACCTACTTGTAATCCGTCACACACAACTAGTCACGACGCAAAGGACGTGAAACACACGATTTCTTCACAAGTTGACTTGCATTTTACGCCTAACAAGGTCTAAATTCCCAGAGCATTGTCAACAGGTTTCACCCGCATAAGTTTCGATCCCGCGGGAATATTGGGATACAAAGTATCCTATGTGTTAATCCTAGTTATAAACTATCTGTGTGCCAAATTTCAGCCAAATCCGTTCTGCAGTTTTTGCGTGAAAGAGTAACAAACATCCATCCGTCCATACAAACTTTCACGTTTATTTAGTTTTAATATTAATATTATTAGGATGATTTATTTAAATAATAAAAGTATTTCTTACATGAATCATTCATTAGCCAACGCAGTTTGCTATCCTCAATCAATATTGGCATAACG
This sequence comes from Apamea crenata, assembly GCA_949629185.1. Lineage (NCBI taxonomy): Eukaryota > Metazoa > Arthropoda > Insecta > Lepidoptera > Noctuidae > Apamea > Apamea crenata. The sequence goes on along the minus strand of OX451368.1, from coordinate 6,171,393 downwards.
GTAATCTTTAACCTTAACGATGACCATAGACCATGCAATCAATGACGCGTCCCCTGTAAGGACCGAGTTCAACACTCGGTTACTAATTATGTCAGTAATAATATTCACCGCCTATTGTGTTAGCATGTTTATTGACTGATCAATCAAACAACAATCGATTAAGTCGAACTGTTAGCGAAACATATTCGATAACGATTAACTATTTTACCTTCCGACAAGGCTTCACTTTATTCGGAGAAAGAATGGGTATTGTTTACCTTGCTATGCTACGAGGCGTGCTGGCAATAATACATTCTGACCACTTTAGGTCAAGGTTTCCATATAAGTGTTTCTTTGTCAGCTAATGTCCAAGACCGACAGTAAAAAAACTTATTTTTAGTAAAGACTAGGGCCCATAAGTACCCAGGGACAATCCTACTAATATTATAAACGCGAAAGTTTGTATTGATGAATGGATGTTTGTTACTCTTTCACGCAAAAACTACTGAACGGACTTCAATTAAACTTTACAGCAATATAGCTTATACGTCAGAATAACACATAGGATAGTTTTTATCCCGATATTCCCACAGGATCAACACTGAAACGGGTGAAACCGCGGGGCGCTGCTAGTACGACATAAATTTCCAAATGGCTAGCTGTCCCGTGGCCCAAGAGCTAGCGTATGCCTTGGCCAGACGATAAGTATTGCCATACAACGTGGCAATACCGCCAGTCTCTTGGGTATATTACATTACAGGTATATTTCGACGTCATATTTTAGTTTGTTATTAGTTTTAGTTAGGATAGGATATTATATTTTTAATTTGTCAAAATAAGACAAAATTGACACATTTTCTTGACAGGTGCTGTATAATAAACCAGAAAATGTACAAAAGAAACTTTTAAAATTGTCGAATTGTCGCCTGTTGGTTTTATTGACGGCCCGGTTGGCGCAGTGGTTAAGCGATTGACTGCTGCGCTGCGTGTCGCGGGTTAGATTCCCGCACGGAACAAATATTTGTATGACCTACATGTATTTGTTCCGAGTCTGGGTGTTTTTCTATCTATAATATGTATGTATTTACAAAAAAAAAATTGTATATAAGTAGTTTATCAGCCATCTTGTTACCATAACACAAGCATTAGGTTGCTTAGCTTGGGACAAATGGTGCTGTGTGAAATGTCCAGGGATATTATTATTTATTATTATTATTAAATAAGGCCAGAATTCGCTCTTGCGCTCTTGCAAAGTAGACTCCGGATTTATAAACCAAGACAAAAAACTAGGAAGCATAGCATATACTTAGTAGGTAGAATAGCAGCATTTTTTATTTTATTTTATTAAAGTTGCTGATATGTATTAGCGCTGTGAACAATGAACTTCCTATACTATTGGGGTGTGTGTTGATTTGGCCTTATATCACACAGCAACGGCGCGACCTATCGACGTGATTTTTGTATACATAGAGATAATACTCCATTTACAATAGCATTAGAAAGAAGTTAAAAAAGGTTCTTTTTAATGCACACTTTGCAACAAAAGTACAATAAACATTGTTAAATTACGATAGACGCCGAATTTATTATGATCTATTTTTACAGCAGCTGTCACACTTAATTGTAACCATTTTAAATATTTATCTTATGAAATTATGTGGCTTTCATTTATTTATATTATTTAACTCCAATTTAAAATTACAGTGTCAATGCTAAAAACCTAAAAGAAGCAGGGATGAACAATACCTGTAACGTTATTCGTTTCCCTTTCATTCTACCGCATTTAAAATGTTACTTTTATTTTGTTTATATAATATTAGACGTCCATATTTGTTAAAACAATTTTAATTAAGCTGGATGCGCTGCAGTAGCCCGCGAAATCAGACAAATCCGGAGCAATTCTAACTTAAAGGGATGTATTGATGATTTTTAAGGTTAAAATTGTATATTTCTTATTGTCACGCATCATATATTGTTTAAGATACAACCTTACTGATCTGCAAATTGCAAAAAACGCAAGAACAGCGCATCCCCCTTAAAATTGTTTTATCATAACTTTGAAATAAAATGTTTTGCATTCCTGCTTCTACGAGCCTCTTTTTTCTAATGCAGAAGTGATAATGAGAGAAGCAAAAGAACCACGGAAGCGAAGCCTAGGACAAAAGCTTACATACCTGAGATAGTTGGGATGTATCTTAACCGTCTGCATGCCGATGGCTGCGGTGATGGGTCGTGGCCAGAGGCCTCCGAACCTGCCGCAGACAGTTCTGCAGACGTCGAGGCTGCCAAACACCAGGCCGCTGGAGTTGCCGACGCTGGATGGCTGCGGGTGCGTCGTACGCTCGCAACCCTCGTCGGGCACGCACCTGTACCGCCATGCTGGTCTGTGGAAGGTATTTTTTAATGTCATTAGATGGCAACCAAGGTGACGTTCTCACCCAACTGGTAGCAAATGAACATCTTCAAAACCAAGGAGGCATCGCATATTGTCTGACTAAATGGGTTTACTTAACAAAATTCTTACAATTAAAAGATTACACCTTCATTTCGATTACGTTTGCGTTTTTATAACATTGTATCTTTTTAATTGTTAGACCATTTATTTCAATTATTTCGAGGACATACTTAAAATATATTTAAAATAAATATACAACTTAATTAATTTCGCAAAACTGAAAAAATGTTCAATTAGATTTTCGAATTAAACGTTATTTCATAGCTGGAAACTTGATAAAAAGACAGGCTTTCTAATCACATAAATGAAGGCTAATTTCCCTACAAAAACGTTCAAAATCTAGTCGCAGTCTCGTCTCTGTGACAGTTAATGTCAAAAACTTGTCAAAAATTTAGGTGATTATGGGCTGATGTTTCCATCGCCAGTTAACTTTTATTCGAGGAATAAAATTGACGTTTGACAGTTTTTGTATGAAACAACTGTCAAAATTTCACCATTATTCCTCGAATAAAGTTATCAGCCCTGATTTTTCAAACATCTGATAACTTTATTCGAGGAATAATTTTGAAATTTTGATAGATTTTTCATACAAAAACTGTCAAACATCACACATTTAACTATGTTTTTATTATTTCTTTCCTCTTTACTGCTTTAAATAAAGTGTTAATGTCTGATTGAGCGCATTGTGAACTGTATTTACTTAATAATTGTTTATTGTTTTTTATTTTTTTAATAAATTTGTATGTCCATGAGGCTGATCACAGCATGAACTCACTGTATATTGTAACCTGTGTATCACAAATAAGCTGTTTGATTAGATTTGATTTAACATGCTGCATGCAGTAATTAGGAACTTACTCATAAGTATGTGCCACTACTTCTTCCACCACGCTCTCTGAACACCCCACAAGTTGAGCTGTCGCGATGACCAGCAGGACCCACGAACACAGGCCCGCCATAGTTGCCTGTCACACAAATAACAAAACAATTAAGTACCAAACGAAGGCGACACTTTCTATTGTTGCCTTTCAAGAAGACCACTAGAAAACAAACAGTTCATTTATATTTATTAAATTTAATTTCATTCGAAAACATCCATCGGTTTCTTACTAAACTTCAACTATATCCGACGACCCTGGTTGCTGTTATCTCTTTTGGTGACAAACGGTGTTACGAGTAGGTGCGCAAAATGTTTGCTGTCAATGTTGTTCGATTTTTTCCTTGATTTGTGTGAAGTTATGTGTGTTGTATTCTATTATGTATGACTAATATGGTGTAGGAATAATATGCCTACCTATTTAACTCGGTTGTTTAAAACCAAGCAGCTGGTTTTACATAAATGTAAGTAAGTACTCCGTGTATATGATATTTGCTGTAGGTACAGAACCAGAGACAAAAATAACCCAAAGTAGCAAAGCTAGTACCTATGTAACATAATTTATGTTTAATTTTTTGTGTTATTTGACTCCTAAACAGAGGAATGAGGTCCTTTAAGACCACATATGCAAAATCCTGTTTTGGTACCGAAACACCGCAGCTCTATCATCATCTGCCTTTTATCAACAATGTTTGGGTCGGCTTCCAGTCTAACCGTATGCAGTTGAATAGTAGTATTTTACATGTAGTGACTGCATATCTGACCTCCAAAACCCAGTTACTGGGTAATATAATTATATTCTTAGTAAGACTGAAAACAAGCCCTAATCATTTCATAAAAAAACAATGACTAAAAACAAAAATATAAACACACGTGGTCAATACATTGAAGAAAAAAAACATCGATTTTACTTCGTGACAATACTCGTTTAGATGTTATCTCCATAATTATGACGGAAGTTCGAATCCAACTGTAATTTAGCGCTCCAATATGGCGACTCTTCCGTACAAATGTACATATCGTACGTTATACAAATGTACATCATTCCATTAATATTGACGCGGTCGTCTCATTGTGCATAATAGCGGCACATATCGCGTGCTGGCTAACGGAACACAATCAGACACAAGTATGGATTCTGTCGGAACTATTATGCCTCAGTGGGGCACTTCCGAACACGCGATCCAATGTTTGTTTGTTCAGTTCAATTACCTTTATTAATTTGTAAATTTGCAAAACAAGACAAAAAAAACTATTAGGTACTGTCTTGAAAGGCATTGAAAATAATTAATAGGTACTCTTAGTAGAAGCATAATCAGCCTATAATGTTCCAACTGCTCTCTTCGAGAGGGATTCTCCATACGAAACCTGACTTTTGGAAGGGGCGACTAGAATCAATTCTAGTTTATTGTAATTTTGACGTTCAAAAGTGCCTTATATGTGCCTGTCTATATCTATACTAGCGGACCCGACATAAAACAGAACTTCTTATTCAATTATTATAATTTAAGTCACATGTGATAGCGTGCGAGCCTATACCCATTAACCGGGACAATTCCAAACTCCTTACCCCTTACTAATATTTATTTAGCTAAACTATTGTCTTCCTACCCATCTATGTTCTTAGAGGGGTTGGTTGCCACACTTAGTCCATTGGTGGACCATTCCAATTTCCATATTCCAACCAGCCCACCTCCCTCCAGAAGTTGATTATATCTCCTGGTCTGTTAAAAACATCTGTGTAAGATCTGGGTGCCCCGAGGGTTTCTGTCCTAACTTCCCCTTTATCCCTTGTCCTTTGTCTTTAATCAATACATTGGGATCATGGGTCAGTGCAGCATGTTGGTTCTGCTTTCTTCTTCCATACATCTCTATCACCCGTCATATAAGTATTCACTCCTTTCTTGCTATAATATCATCTATCTTACAATCCATCAACATCGTTTCTTTGATCTTCTGCTACTCTTATTCCACATTACTTCCTAAAACTTTCCATACGGCAAGTCTCTTCAATCCCACATCACCTATCCAACCGTACCAAGATGATCAATTTCCACATACTTCTCTATTATGTGCAACGATACTGCACGGCAATTATCAACATTTCTGGTTAACATAGACAGATTCTTCCAAATATCTATTTTTAATCAGCCTGCAATGGATAGCCCTTTCCCCTATATATACATAGGTAATTATTTTAACATATGCACGCCACGTTTCTCTGTCGTCTTCTTTTCTCATGCGCATCATCTAGCGTCTGGTCTAGGGTTGACTTCCATTCGAACTGGTGCAGCTGAACATCAGTATTTTACATAAAGAGACTGCCTCGGACCTCCACCTAAAACTCAGTTACTAGCTATGGCTAACACGATCCCTTTAGTAAAACTGATTGTCAGACTTTCGGGATAATGAGTACCCGTAGCGACTGTGACCGATCTACGAATGATAGAATGAATTATTAGAATGATCTGCTCTTCTTGTACACATCGCTCTATACTTTATATCACCGACCTAGCACCAAGGTGACCTACACCTCCTCCGCTGGACACTCCATGCGCCATGTTTTATTGAATGGTCACCACTATGTCTTGCTAGTTTACACGTGCCATGACATCATCATACCAGTTCTATTTGAGTGCCATTATTCTACCTCCACTATCATTAATCTTTTCTTCACTTTGGACTATTCTTAATTACTCATTACCGTTATTAATTAAGCAATTACTGTTAGGCATACAGATTAAAACAGGTCTAGATAAAGGAATTTCTAAGCAGTTAGCAGTTTGTGACTCATAAGCTATTTTTTGCGCTCTTATTTGTTTTTTTTAATTCTTAGAAGGTTATAATAAACTATTGAAAAATCTATTTGTTACGTTCACTTTAACTCTAACTCATGGACATGGCACGGTAACATCACTTTGCTGGCAACTTGTTGTTATTATTTAGTGTAGTTAAAGTTAGTGAAGGCGAACGTTTATCGTAAAACCTTTTTTAGAAGCCTTAAGAGCTTAAGACAAAGGCATATTCGTGTGACGATCGCTTGTGACATACGTTACACATGTCCAACTAATGTGGACACGGTCTTAGGCTCCTTACAACAAAATCAGCGTATAATGTGCCCACTGCTGGGACACAGGCCTCGTTTCTTCGAGGGGGAGTGGGCTAATAATCCACCACGCCGCCGCCGGCCCCGGCACATTAAGCCGTTGGTCCCGGCTGTCATTCTAGAATCTTTGACAGTCCGGACAACTAGCTCCATATGTCTGACTGACCGACTCCTTGACAATTCAAAAGTGCCTGTAAATGGTTTAATTGAAATAAATGCTTTGAGTTTGAGTTCACATTTCGACTCATCAATACCCTATGTCCATAAATAAATAGCGTCTACTAAACAAGCTATAGTGTATACATATAGCGCCAGATCAAATGGTGTTTAAGAAGCCTGTGATCTTGTAAACATCGTCTGTGTACTAATTATATACATCAGCTGACATTTACGACTGTTTTTGAAAACAAGTGGGACCTGTCCCCACTATTTTTATTCTATTCTATACTTACATAAATATTTCATTTATATTCTCTACTTTTCCATGAAAAAATTGTGTTCATCCAGGAACTGACCGCGGCAAGCGTAGCTTAGCGATCGATCGACCAGTGCGGCTGTTGTCAATTAGCCACGCGCCACACTCACCTAATATAATGTCATCAACCGTATGCTACAGGAAAATGATATCGATAGGTAAGGTATTACCTACTGTTTCTGTTGAATTGAATTTATTTGAGGACGTAAAATGAAAACTAAAAATTTATACAACTGGCCTTTGCCCGCTGCTTCGCCCGCGTGGATGTTTTCATATAACACGCCAGTAAAGCTCCCAGTTGGCATGATTTTTTCCGACACCTTCAGCAACTATCGTCCTATTTCAGGCAATTTACACAAAACCTTAATGAATTATACACCTCAACCTTCCTCACGAACCACTTCGTCCATTGGTGAAAACGGTATGAAAATCCATTCGTTACTTTTTGAGTTTATCGCGTTCAGACAGACAGACGCTGTGGGGACTTTGTTTTATAATATGTAATAATAAAAAATTAAGAAATACCAGACTAGCTATAGCTTTTAGCATCATTTCAATATAAAAAAAACCTGCCCTAAGAAGTTAATTTAGATAATTGTTGTGTGACTGTAGAGTTTTTCGCTCTAGCTTATTAGCAGTAAGGTAATATATTACCTTAATTTTTACAACCTGCAGTCTCCAGTCTATACAGTTTTTGTTAATATAATAAATAACTACCTACTTAGTTTAATTTAAAATAATCATTATATAAGTAGGTTTAAGGTAAGGATATTAATTAAAGTACATGATCCAAAACCTAACCTAATCCCGTTTGTTCATTCGTTGTAATAATATAATAATAATAATATATTTATTGAAACAAAAACTTAGTTTACAGAAACTCTGTGTTCGATAACAACTGCATTAGTATAATACTGTGTCGCAGTCATTAACGCCTACCTCCAAAAAGTCGAGACAAAACTAAAAGTAAAGTAAAACTAAAAGACTAAAAACTAAAACTAAACAAAATGTTAAAACTTAGAAATAATAATTATATATGAGATTGTGTCTTTGTATGGAGGGATTGTGTAATATATAAATATCTACAAGGGGACTCAAATAATAATAATATTTGTTTTACATTCTCATTTGTATGACTGTATTAATTAATTCGCATTTGTATAAAGTATTCGCATTCCTGAAAGCTGAACAAAATCAAACTTTTTTTTTGTTTTTAAACTTTGCCCCACGCTAGGAATTACTCCTGTATCGTGGGTGCGTTTACAAACATTTAAACTCACATACACAAACAGCCAGATCCTAGGCAATACAAATATTTGTTCCGTGCGGGAATCGAACCCACGACACGCAGCGCAGCAGTCGATCGCTCAGCCACTACGCCAACTGTGTCGTCAAAACTACGTCCAGATGTTACTGAATGGAAGTTATTGACCTTGTTATGTATCTCGGATTATAAGTCCGTGTAATATAACTACCCAGTAATTAAGACATAAACTAATTAGTCATAATAACACATGTTTTCATACTTATGTTTTAAAAATATCAGCGGGGTAATTGCGTAACACACTATCATTAGCAATAGGTTTCATTTTGACAGTTCAACAACATTCATTGCGTTATTTACATTGTTAGCAGACAAAATTTTCGAACATATGAAGCAATGGATTAGCGATATCTTTCAAATTGATTCAGCAGTGCGATTCTGTAACCATCTCACCGTGAAAACTTAGGTGAAGTGAGCGTGGAGTGAGCTGTCATTCCAACTAATGCTAGGGACACTCGGCAGCTCACTCTAAGCTCACTTCACCTAACTTGTCACGGTGAGATTTTTACAGAATGGATCGGCAGATTGAGATTGATAGTGTGCTACGCAATTAGGGCGATGGGTCCTGTTCCAGATGCTGTACCTATAGCTCATTATAGACCTAGGACACTAGTATTTATTTTTATTTATTTTAAAATATAACCTACTTTGTGGATGTCGGAAAATATCCCACGGGAACATACTACCGCGATTAAAAGTACCCTATGTGTTAATAAGGTTATAAATTATCTGTGTGCCAAAGGACAATGCTAATGGATCTATGGAGTCCCGCAGGGTTATTGCGTAACACACGATCAATAGCAATTGGTTTCACTTTGACAGTTCAACAACATTCATTGCGTTATTTACGTTGTTGAGCAGACAATTAATGACACATTTTTTTGAACATATGAAGCAATGGATTAGCAATATCCTTCAAAAATTATTCAGATTGAGATTGATTGTGTGTTACGCAATTAGGGTGCAGTACCATGCTGCATCAAAGTCAAACTTTGTTTTTTATAGACTACACTTATCATATTAACTCCTACAAAAGTTCTTTTTGAAAGCAAAACCGGGTTTCGTAGATTTTCAAAAAAATCGAAATAACCTAAAAACTAGGTACCTATTTTATTTTATTTGACATTTCATACGTCGTCTTGAACAATAAACCTTTAATAATCTTAAAATACTATTCATGGCGTATATTAAATACTATTCATTCGATTTTCGACGACAATGGGCACGCGCAATAGTGACTTTGCGCATGCCCATTGTCGTCGAAATTCGATAGAAAAAAAAAACAAGTCCATTATCCAGATAAACAAAAGATAATCGTTTAAATAAATTCTATTCTAGTTATTTTTAATTAATGTAGAATCGACAAAGTATAATTTTTTTACATGTTTTTTGAAAGACGTGGTCACTCACGATGGCTTCACTTTCAAAATTCAAGGTTATATTAACCATATAATTTGCAACGAAACGTCATGTAAAGGGAATAAAACAATATCAAAACTATTTTACTTTAAATTAAATTCTCTGTTCAAAAATCAAATCCCGATGCGTATACGCGTAACGCTTGCGCGTTAATTTTTTACGACATCATGTCGTAAAATATTATTAAAATAATGACTATATTATTTTGATCTTGAAGCATGAGACTTTTTGGTACAACTTATGGTCATTCTCTTTTAACTCAAATCCATTCAGCCGTTTTTGCACCAATCCGAAACATGCATCCAGAAAAACGGACAAAAATTCAACAACTACTCGTATATTTTCGATATCAGACTCGTTACAATAACTTTTTTTTTTTTTCAAATATATTAATTTTACAGTTCTGACTAGGTACATAACTATTTTATTATATGTGTAGAGTATAAATAAGTTATAGTTAAAAAGAAAAGTAAGTAATTGAAGCAAATAGAGAAATAGAGAACAAGCTTGATTGATCATTTAACATCACTTAACAATTTATAGAGGCGGAGAAAATATAGAGAAAAATGGATGACCAATAAGAAATAACAAAAACACAGAAATACTCGTAACGTACACCTCCGAACGTATTTTTCTGTACCTTTCTTCCAGTCTGTTTATATGTGTGTACATACAGTCACGAGCAAAAGTATGTATACATTCGGCTTTATTCAAAAGCGATTTACTCCTTTATTTTTGAATGAAATTTTATGTTGTGACGAACATAGCATTTTCGAACCCATAGGTTTATGTAATGTCATATTTCCTCGATGCATTCGTTATTTCACGAAAAAATCGCAATTGAAAGTTGCCAAGTGTTGACATATTGCTGCTCGTGACTGTACAAAGTCCAAGTTGCGCAAAGGGCTATGGAACGCGCCATGGTAGGCCGCCATCACTAAAAGACCGAGTCCGTGACTCACAGATCTGACGTAGGAGTAAGGTACAAGACGTAGGACTACAGGTAGCGGCTCTGAAAAGGAGGTGGTGATGGCAGGTGGAGCAGAGGCTTCACGCAATGCTTGTCGAGAAACGTTAGAAGGAGCGTTAGCAGACTATTGGCCAGGTGGGTGGATAACCTACAGAAGAAGACCTGGATGAGACACGTGCGGACCAGGGAAGTGAGCCACAAAAGGGAGGAGGCTTAACTCAGTGGTGGAACAAGGCTGCCAATGATGACGGTCATGATAAAAGGTGTCGACCTACATTTTCCGATTTTTTCAGTTTCCATTGAGAAGATAAATTAAATAAAACAGTTTCTTGTTATTAATAATTCTGTTTCAATTTATACTAATTCTATTTAATTTTGTCTAATGTTATCTTATTTTATCTAATTTTTACAAATTTTGTTTCATTTTATTTAATTTCATCAAAATTTGACCAATTTTGTTATAACTTAATTTTATTATTGTATGTTATGTTTAATTACTAATATTGACTAACAACTTGTATGTGTGGTGCAAACTAATAATCTATTTTGGTTATTAATAAATAAATAAATTTAAAAAAATAATACAGTTACTATTTTCTTTAAAATGCTATTTGGACCAGCTTTTATTAAGCAGTTCAAATAACTAGCATTTGATACAATACAATGGAAATCGCTTGACCGACAAGCATGCATAGAAACATCGAATAGGCAAGTAAGTTGTGTAAATAAAAAAATGTAGTTAATATGCTTACCATGAAATACGATGTCGAATACTATAGGACACGAGATGGGCTTCTAGTTAAAAACAGAGCTACACCACGACTAAGGGCCTACGATGCCTAAACTATCTTTTTATTTCAAAACAAAGAGATAAAACATGAGTTGTGTAAGTAATATAAGTGGTCGATATCATCTACAATACTTAACAATTAGGACACTGTGTTAATCTGAGCGGATAAGATAAACACTGGGCTGCAAAAATGCAGGCAGGTTATAAAAAATGCGAAAACTTTTAAAATATTTAAGCTATCCTTTAAAATAAAAAGTAAATTAAAGTTTATTTTATTACAAACTAGCTTCTGCCCGCGACTTCGTCCCTGTGAAGCAACTTTCTTAAAAAAAAAATCCGTCAGAACCTTTTACAAAGTATTAGAAAACTTAAAAAAAAGATGGATGAAATCGGTGAAGTCGTTCTCAAGTTATTGCTTGACCAAGGGAAATAGGGGATCAATTTTATATACATAAGTATAGGTATATGTATAGATACAGGAAGGAGACTTATAACCATTTTATTTATTTTTGATGAATGTATTAAAAACCATAAATACCCCGAGGGGCTTGTGGCTAAATAATAACAGCCGCACAGGTCGATCGATCAGGTCAAGCTACGCTTGCCGCGGATGGTCTGTGGATGGGTGACCATCTTTACATACCGAGACCCCTCCGTGCCTCGGAAATCACGTTAAGCCGTTGGTCCCGGCTCTCATTCGTAGATCTTTGACAGTCGTTACCGGTAGTCAGAAGCCCGAAAGTCTGACAACCAGTCTTGCCAAGGGGTATCGTATTATCCAGTAACTGGGTTGTGGAGGTCAGATAGGCAGTCGCTCCATGTAAAATATTGGTATTCAGCTGAATCCGGTTAGACTGGAAGCCGACCCCAACATGGTTGGGAAAAGGCTAGGCAGATGATGATGATTAAAAACCATAAATAAAAAATAGAGACGATTTTTTAATTTGAAAAACTTTGAAACCTTTACTTTTGTTTCTGTGATTGATATGGCATTTCTTGTGCAGAAATTCATAATAATTCTAATCAAAGTCAATTAAAAACATGCCACTAAGGCGGGCACAGTCAGCGTTATACAGCGAGAACTGTTGGTGTGTCGCTATGAACCGTTCAAAGAGTGGCCCAGCGATTTGAAGAGGCTGGTTTTCGGTCGAGTCGAGGTTCATGCTATACACGCACGATGGGAGGCAAAAAGTCTACAGAAGACTAGGAGAGCGACTGGCCATACGACTGAGGCTCCATACACGGGCTGGAATTTCTTCCGAAAGCCGCACCGAGCTAGTGGTTATAGAAAATGGCACTTTAACTGCAGAAAGATACGTGAATAAAATCATAAAAGAATATATAGTAAACATGGGCGCCATCTTTATGCAAGATAACGCGCGTCCCCATACAGCTCGGATATTGTTTGTCTACGTAGATGTCTCTATCACACGCATGGAGTGACCAGCACGCTGCCCAGACTTGAACCCCATAGAGCATGCCTGGGACGAACTGTGACGACGTGTACGCCAGCGAAATTCCCCTCCAATTACGCTTCGTGAACTGAAAGAAGCACTGATAGAGGAATGAGACAATATTCCTCAGCATCGGCTCAGAAATCTGGTGGAACGCATGCCAAACCGTATAACAGCTGTATTAACAGCTCGTGGTGGCAATACGAAATACTAAAATGTGTCAAGCTTGCATTTTGATACCGTAGCACAGGTTTCGAAATCTAGTGAAAATTGAAATTTTTACTTAACTTACTTTTATTTAAAATAATCTTCATAATCTTAAACTTTTATGACATTAGTTTAGGCATTATAAATTTCTTAAAGCTAGCTCCAATATTTCGGAAGTAATTGAGATTTTTGTTACCGACCCTCTTTCTTAGCAGCCCAGGCGGCCTCGTGTTCTTATCAGATAAAACATTTTCCTTTTTAAATATTATCTACTTTCTTTTGCTTCCGGCTTTACAAACTATATAAGGAATGTCTTTTTTTTAACTGATGATAAAAAAGAGGTTCTAAAGTCGACGAGTAATTTTTTTTTTTGATGTCATATAATTAAAAACAAAGATGATTTCTTTTTTTTTTACGAAGCTTGTTACGAAAACTGTTAAGTGATACAATTCAATGCCTAAAATCATGTTCACGTCTAAAAAGTGTGTGTTCATATTACGTTTATTCAGTTTTCTTTGGGTTTTTGTATTTTTTACCGACAAAGAGTGCAGTATAAATTTGTTTGTTTAGTTCAGTTTAACATTTCCTCAGAAATGGTGTAAGTAATCTGTCTTACTGAAAAGTTAACTTTAATTTTAATTTAAAAAATCATACATTATTGTTAGGTATGTGGACCAACAAAACTGAATACTTTATTATATTAAATAAAGCGATTCACAGGTTTGCCTTACCTACTTAATATATTCCTTTTAATTTGCGAAGAAGTGTATTGACCCATAAACTGCGTGGGCGCATAGCTTAGTATAAAATAAATATGCAAAGTAACTCACTCGTATGGTAATCAAGAGGACGCTCGCTCCGAACGAAAGTTGCAAATTATTTTTATGGTCAGTTATGAATAGTAACCAGTTAACACTTATCGATAAGACAACTTCATAAGTTAACGCACAACACTAACACTTCCTGACAAGACTAATTAACATGTGGTTAAAAATATTCTTAGATAGCTTATAAGGCTCTAGTTTTTTTTTTTAATAGCACCAAAAATATATGTTTTACATTTATTGTTATTATCACAACACGGTGTTCATCGCAACATTTTAAACGTAACTGAAATTCATTGCAGGCTGTTTACAAGCCCACGACTTTGTTTTAACTTTTTCGCTATAAACACTCGGCAACCCGAGAGAAGTAAACCGGACCGCCACGTTTTTGTAGTTTTATTTATTGTTTACTTTGTAGTTGTTTTGTTTTTGTGCTGTATGCACGCAGGATGTGTTCGCGGCGCGAAGGTCGCTTGTGCTTTGACTCGGTGCTCGATTACGACCGGCTATAAGTTATTTTGTTATAGTTTAATTAATGCCGCCGCCGCTTTGGAGCCATTCGCATTTTGATAAACGCGCGCGTGCGGGCGTAAGGCGCGAGCCGCTCTGATTGGCGGACTGGCCTGAGCGGGCAGTACGCGCGCACTGAGCATTTTGGCGGGAGATCCGCTTTCAGCCGACTAAAGGCTGCGTAATGAGATGTAAACTTTAAGTACCTTTCTACTGCCTTGAACTTTATTTCACTCACTTAAACAACTAACACGTTAAAGATAACTTTACTGTGCAACTGCGATGTGTTTTGTCTTTGTGGAGAGTTGTGAATCATATAGATAGCCTTTGTGATATCAGTATCGTTTCTAAGATAAGGGTATAGGTATACGAGGTTGATACTTCATATTCTGTAAATAATAGTGTTGTTATAAAATCACTTCGATCAGCCTATCATGTAGTAATTGTAGGAAAAGTAGGTACCTACCTTAAGTCTATTCAAACGAATGTTTCAAATTGATGTTATTTCAATTTAAACCAATATCAACTTTATCTTAATGGGAATTAAGTTGATTTCCGAGTAACTAGCACTATTGAAAAAGTTATAAAAATGTTTGAAGCTGTAGCGTAAACTGAACTTTATTGTATAGGAATAAAAGTTATTTTTCACAAACTCAAATTTGTTTACATTTTTGGCAAATAAATCGCGAAGGCAGTGTACAGTGTGTAGATACTGATTGATTGTTTTTATTGTTGTACTGTATCCTGTACCTACCTATGTAATGCTGTAAGTATATATAAATAAATAAAAGTATTAACGCTGTTAGTGTCAGTGAAGAAGGCGAATAATTTCAAACTTAGTAGGTACCTACTAAAATAATCACATCTCATAAATAGCTCAAAGAAACATCCGTCAAGTCAAGTGACAATGATCTCTTCACGCACAGTTCACGGTACATAAACCGTGATAAACGTGACAAATATTAATGAGAGACCAAGCCATTAAAATAATTGATCTTAGAGCAATTAGACGTGGCGAGTAGCGTTCGTGTGTTAACAGAAGTTACAGCACGTTGAAATGACTTTTTAGGTAGCCAGCACATCAAGCTACACCCTTCTGTACAGCTGCCTACACCAATCTGTCAAATTTCTTTAATTGATTTTCAACTTTATTGAGAAAGCATTAAGTTTCAAGGTGGATTGGGAATATTTGACAGTTTCGGTTAGCCTGACCTGCTGGCGTCTATACTCGCCCTAAATGTCCGAATCGTCGCTTTTAAATAATATTATTTCTTCTATAGGCGCCTCGAAATCATGAAATTCAAAATGTGCCTAATGCCTAATAAATATTTCTGGAGTTGTCAATTCGCCCACAAATAAATTAACTTCGTACGAGTCGCCTATAGAAAAAAATATATTACGTATTGAAAAGTGAGTGAATAAACCGTTGAAATATAGCCGAGTCGATCACTCGACGTGTGTCTACGTGAATGGCAAACCTTTACCACGCCCGCTTTGAACTTAATGGGTTAATAACAAGAGCTAGAAACTGGATCAAACAGGTGCAGGTAGGTACCTAAGAGTTCGATCTTATTAATAGGTATACGAATACACGAATAGCCCTTTTTCCCGTGACGTCAAACGCGATGAGCGCAGCCAAACTCGCTCCTACAGATTACACAAATGGGCCACCGTCATGTCACCCACTCTCCAAAATGGTGTCATAATAGTTTAAAAATATTGTTGTAAGTATTTTAAAATCAAATTCTCCTATTGTCGAACTAGTTTTGAGAAAAAAAACTGTCTATGTTCTAGATAAATCATGAAAATGTGGGATGATCATCAATTTTGTTAAAAACGGCCGGTATTTCGTGATTTATAGTGTTAAAATAGTAACTAATGAATTCAAGGAATCAGACGTTTATCGCCAGTTGTTACACAACACCTACATTGGTTCCAATTAATGCAAAAAATAAAGAACCTGAAACAGTGCAAACGATACCAACTCACGGGGTATTTACCTATTTTATTTCGATACTAGCTGCGCCCCGCGGTTTCATCTGCATAAGCTTCGATCCCGTGGTAATATCGGGATAAAAAGTATCCTATGTTTTAATCTGGGTTACAAACTATCTGTGTGCCAAATTTCATCCAAATCCGTTCAATAGTTTTGGCATGAAAGAGTAATAAACATCCATCCATCCACCCATCCATCCATCCATACAAACTTTCAGCCTCTCCCCATGACTTCCAGCTCTTTCGATCCAGGGCTAAAGTAGACGACTGGTCGTTTGTTTTGCCCAGCTCGTCCCGCCATCTTCTACGGGGTCTGCCGCGACACCTTCTAGCTATAGTAGGATTTCCTTTCCTCATCAAATCCACGTAGGTACGTATACATCGTCGTCCAGGAAAATTACTTTGGTTGGGCTTTAAGCTCCAAGTCCCGTTGAACTGCGTCGACTGATCTGACCCCATTATATGGTCCCGTTAGCTCGAGTCGCTATGGTATGGTGCGAAACACCATTGTTCAACACTACACTCACAATACACACAAAAGCAACGACTTTATCTCCTTTATGTTTGCATTTACAAATAACAATACGAAAAATAATATTCTAATAGTCTTTTGGCACAGTTCAGAACATTATTTAGCATTAATGATCTTTTTGGTATCTGTTGTATTTTAAAAGAAAATAACTAAGGTACCTACCTACTCAAAAAAAGTTTTTATTTCAGGGAAACCAACACAAAAGTCTTATTTAGCTAATACGTGCATGATGGTAATTGGGAAGGCAACTGTCAAAATTGCGCTGTGTAGCTACCTCTGTCCACTAGTTTAACTGTTTTTTGGCAGATCGAACTAGTGAACAATTATTTTTTTTTTTTTGCCAAAACTGATACACCTACCTACGGTATTATGATGTCTGTAAGAAGTCATAAACAAGATAATTCAATAAGATTAGGCAGTTTATATATTTATTTTATTACGCATTTTAAAGTTAACTTTTACGTAATCTGGAATAGTTATGTTCTAAGGCAGCTGTCAAAAAACGGTAAACCTAGTGGACAGAGTATAGTTCCCAAAATAAGCTAATAATGCAAGGCGAGTACCTACTCATTTATTTTTGCGAAAATAACTCGTGGTTGCGTCCCTAAATGCTCGGAAATTGGGGTCTATCATTTTCCGAAAGTATTCTAAGATAAAATTCGTAGATAATTATTTTAATTAAACAGTGTTTTATGGAGGTAACATTTTGAAGAACGAGGAAATAAGCAATATTTCAAGTTTTTAATTCTGACACATTCCATGTCAAACAAATATTGATTTAAAATATTGAAATAATCGAAAATAATGAAATAATGAAATAGTGGAATAAAACCAAACTTATGAATGAACACGAGATGGAATGAATGCAAAGAAATGTCAAATTTACTGTAGGCCGTAGCGACTTAGCTATGGTCATCCCATTTACAATTAGGTTTGACCGACGTCATCATTTTGCTAATCCATTGCTTCCTATGTTCGAAAAATTTGTCTGCTCAACAACATAAATAACGCAATGAATGTTGTTGAACTGTCAAAATAAAGTCATTGCTACTGATGATAGTGTGTTATGTGTTACACAATTACCCTTAATGAAGTACACGTGAAGGTCTAATTTGACAGCGATGATGTTAGCGTTGTCAGTACTCAGCAACGCTAACGTCATTCGCTGTCGCAGACATTGGATCCTCAAGTGTACATCGGGTGACAGGGCGTACAGCGCAAGATGAAAGGTGGGCCATGGTCTGCGGGGAAACGCCGCATATGCACTCTTCAAGGTCGGCACCCTAATCGCGTAACACACTATCAATCTCAATCTGAATCATTTTGAAGGATATTGCTAATCCATTGCTTCATATGTTCGAAAAATGTGTCTGCTCAACAACGCAATGAGTGTTATTGAACTGTCTAAATTAAACCTATTGCTACTGATAGTGTGTTACGCAACTACCCCGCAGAACCATCTGCGAAACCCCAGCTATGGAGATTGTCTTTGTTGCGGTTAGGTACAGTCAACCACTAACTGTGCGGTTGACTGTACCTAATTCAACTGATCAAACACGTTTTTATTAGTAACCGAGAATAATTAAACCTCTGTAAGTTCTTAGAACTCTGACCTATAGCAGACTTGAAATTATATATTCATATATCCTCAAAAAACTTGTTCTGAGTGCTAAACAAGTTCCCTACCGCCGCGCCGGCCGTCTGGCGGTGTAACGGTTGGCCATTCTGCAATTTGGTGTTCCTATCTAAAGTTAACTAATAAGTAATATTAACTTTGATAGGAAAATACCTGCGGATAGTGTCATATAGGTACATAATAAATATAAGTTAATCGGCTAAAGAGCCTCCTCCAGAAAAACATTTTAATTTTATCAAATAGCACTGAACGAACAGTAGCGTTTATGTTTCGGTTTGAAAGCTAAGAAAGTTTATGGATGACGATGAAATTACAGGCGCATGCATGAGACATTACAGGTGCATGAGCCATCACAGGCACATGAGACATTACAGGTACGAGTACCTACATGAGACATTTACAGGCACATGAGACATTACAAGACATGAGACATTATAGGCATAAAAAATGGAGCACCTGAGATATATCAGCTTTAGCTTTGGAATGGCAACGTATCTGCGATGTCTCTGGGATGCAAATGATACATGAGCTAGCTACCATCTGCCACCACGTTGGACGTCAAAAATATTTTCTTTTCTGTCGGATTGTCGGTGGACAAGAGCTTCAAGTTCCATGTAGGCATGCACAGCTTTTACCAAGTACCTATATTAGGCATCCAACCAATTATTGCCGTACCTAACTACACAAATTTGAGATGAAAAATATAACTACATAGTTTTGTTTTATTTTAGTCGTATGTTTGTGAAGTTCGCAGAACTCCAGAACATGGATGTCCCTATTGACCCTCGTATCATTGGTACTCATAATGCTCAATCGTCAAACTATGCAGCCGCGACTTATTAGCTCAATTGGTTTGAACTTAGCCAACATTTGCCTAGAGGAACGACCGAGCGTTAACCTTTATGTGCAAATACATAGAATAATTAATGTTAGCTGTGTTTATTTAGATTGTCTTAATTTATTTAATAGTCATTTAGGTGCGACTTAAAAGCCTAGAATTTTCTCTAGCCTGTAATCGAATTTTATTTGACTCTAACTTTATCCATGGCCACAAAGTAAAATATGTATTATTTTATTATGATTCTGACGGTACTTTGCCTCTAAAAAAGGATTCGTCCAAAACACCACTCAAAAATATTAATAATAATGAAATTCCTGTCTCGACCGGATCGGGCGAGACTCAGCGGCCGAGTCGCCTACTAAGCCCATCAGATGAGAGCAGTGCTGGCCCAGTGGATTCGGCCACGACTTACGATGAGATCGAGATGTACAGACGCCAGCACATCAAGCTACTACAATCTGTCAAATTTCTTTAATAGATTTTCAACTTTAGCGCTTAAGCATTAAGGTTCAAGGTTCATTGGGAAAATTTGACAGTTTCGGGTAGCTTGACCTGCTGACGTCTGTACCTATGTCGTGAGTTTGAACCCAAGCAAGCACTTTACTTTGTGTAAATAATTTTCATCACTCTGCAGTGCGATTCTGTAACCATCTCACCGTGAAACATAGGTGAAGTGAGCGTGGAGTGAGCTGTCATTCCAACTAATGCTAGGGATTGACACTATTGACAGCTCACTCTAAGCTCACTTCACCTAACTTTTCACGGTGAGATTTTTACAGAATCGATCGGCTGCTCTCAAAACGGTGAAGGAAAACATCGTGAGGACACCGGCATGTCTTAGAACCAAAAATTTGAAGACGTGACATCCGCCAACACGCACTGGGCCCGCGTGATGGTTTATGGCCCACTCTCTCTCACAGAGAGGTCTGTGCCCCAGCAGTGGGAGCATTATAAGTTGATTATGATAATATTAACTGCACCTCAGATTCCTACAGGATCCGTGCATTTTTCCGGCATAAAAAGTGTGTCAGTGACTAAGTATAAATGCATTACTAAACTCCCGATACCGGCTAATGTGCAACAAAGGAGTTTACATTAAGACATTGAGGCAAATGTGCAACCCAGATGCAGATCGTGCGCGTACGCGTGGTAGTAAGTACCACCAGCGGTTACCATCCATCTGGATTAGTCCGGACATGTCCGGCTTTTTGGCCCTCTGTCCGGATTTTGTCCGGCCTTGTCATTTATCCGGACCTTTGGCCTTAATTAAGGGAATTTTTCAAAAAAATCAGAATCTGCCTATAGGTACCTAATGTACTGCTGACCACAGGCCTCCTCTCTTTTGAGAGGAAGTGGCCCGAAAGTAATCTACCACGCGGGCCAATTGCGGATTGGTTGCCAGAAAACTTCGAATTTTTGTTTCTAGGACATTCGAAGGCTTTCTCACGATGTTTTCCTTCGCCGTTTTGTGAGCAAATAAAAAAAGTTAAATAAATACTGAAAAAAGAAAGACTAAAAACTAAAATTATGACTTTATTTTAAATATCCGTTTTTGGTCAGGCTTTTAAAATTTCGAAATGGTAATCCTACCCTCTACCTACTTGTTAGTGCGGCCATATTAAAATGTCGTTAAATCTGGCGCATGCGTGGCTGTTAACTCATTTAATGCATCTAGGGCAGAACGTGTGCGATGACGATAAGAGCATGCAACTGCTACATGTGCATACAATTTAGAACTAAGTTAGAATGTTAAACTGGTACTAAGCCATCCAGTTTTAATTGTGTGTCCGTCTGTAGATACAGCAGTGCGATTCTGTAACCATCTCACCGTGAAAACTTAGGTGAAGTGAGCTGTCATTCCAACTAATGCTAGGGATTGACACTATTGACAGCTCACTCTAAGTCTAAGCTCACTTTACCTACCTAACTTTTCACGGTGAGATTTTTACAGAATCGATCGGCTGTAGTCTTTGTATCTACCTAGAGATCATAGTTTAGCTATATTGGATTGGATTTTCATGAACAAATAATGAGGCCTTGGGCAAGTTGAGTGCCATTGGAAAAAATCAAATCAGCTTTCATTTGTATCGATTTATACTTTCATAAGCACCATCAAGAATATTTTTTATAAATTATTTTTAATGTGATGTTGACATATACCTACCTATTGTTGTCTTTAGAACTCCAAAAATAGGTCAACGTTTATTTGTTTATGGAGTGCCAGCCATCAACGCTGCCAAATAGGTACTTATCAACCGAAAATGTAAAGAGCAAAAGGGAATATTGGTTGGTTACAAAGTGAAAGTTGTAGTGAAAGTCTAGATACACGAACATACAAACAGCCCAATAACGTGTGTTATTCACATCACGGAGCCACGACTACCTCACTGTGTTAACAGACACTCATTTACATACATGTACCTATGTAGGTAGATGCTGTATGCCTACCTATGTACAGTCACGAGCAAAAGTATGTAAACACTCGGCTTATTTCAAAATCGATTTACTCCTTTATTTTTTAATGAAATTTTATGTTGTTACGAACATAGCATTTTCCAACCCATAGGTTTATCTAATGTGTCGTATTTCAACGTTGCATTCGTTATTTCACGAAAAAATCGCAATCGAAAGTTGCCAAGTGTTGACATATTGGTGCTCGTGACTGTACTCGTATACCTACTAACAATAGAGTTTGTTTGATTGCTTGTTTGTTTGACCGCGCTAATTTCTGGAACTAAAAATTATTTTTGTATTTGGTAGCTGAATTTTGTTAAAGGCTATTTAACATCAAGCTAAAAACTTGACGAGCCAAGCAAAAAGAAAAAAAATCAGAAAAAACTCTAAGCGAAAACCAAGCAAAAGCGCAGGAAGACGATGCGATGCGACAGACTGGGTCGGGGGACAAGAAATTTCACGCGAACGGAGTCTCGGGCAGAAGCTAGTAGGCCCATATATATATATATTTTTAAATCTAACTTGATACATAGACAGCTGTAATAAATACATACAGGCTACAGATTAGTAAAAACATTAGCCTCATTTTATGCGGCTATAGTTTAGAAACGTGCCGCTTCGCTAGAAAGAATGTGAGGCCGTTTGAGGGTCTACAGGCTCTTCTGAACACTCCATAACCATTTGTCGGTTAAAAATGATCGACAAATTGGATAAAGGGACACCTATAACCCGCCCATTGTGTCACGTCTGTAATATCTATGGTGTAAAGACGCCAGCATATCAAGCTACTCGAGACTGTAATTTTTTCGAAAATGAACTTAAACCTTAATGCTTTAGCAATAAAGTTGAAAACCTATTAACGAAATTTGACAGATTGTAGTAGCTTGATGTGCTGGCGTCTGTACATAATGAAAAATATTCTATTCCTATGACTAGAAAGGGTGTAAAAGGTAGGTCTCTGATGCTAAGACGGCTCATGGAGAGAGGGAAAGAACAAAACATGTCAGATTGACCGAAAATAAAAGGAATAAAGGCAGAAGGATAATGATAAGGATGCTGCCAGGGTCACAAATAACACGTCAGCCTTCAAAGCAACAGTAAACAGGCATCTTCTGGACACGCTCGTTCCACCGTAGACATCATCCATAGCTTTCCATGAGTCAGAAAACAGGAGCAGGACAAAGCAAAAAAAAAAAACTATGACAATTATAAATTGGCAAACAATTAAGTATTTCACACATGCATCATCATCGTACAGTAAGTAGACTACTGATAGAAATCTCCCTAGTGGGACGGTGTGTGTGTACCGTTACCTACTCAAAACCTTGCTTCAGCCTGCACCCTTGGGAGCCGCGTGACGATTCCCGGCCACCGTAGGCGCGGGCCTGCGGGCGGTGAGTAATGGGTAGCTCACCGTCCGATCAGGACCAGGCCCGTGCCGGACGGCGCGTTGTGTTCCACGCGCGCCTCAAAGAGATGTCAGCAGAGGACGGGGCCCGATAGGGCCGAAGCCTGCCAGGGCGGCGGGATCATCCGAAAGGTTAACCGCTGCCCTGGAACAGAAAGGGCTAAGGAAGGAACACGGGTGGGTTTTAGTCAGTAAGAGTCTGACACTCCCTTCCGCTCCACCCAGAGCGGGAGGGGTCATTTGATGATTTCCCATCCACAAAAAAAAAAAAAATCCTGCACCCTTGCGTAAGACACTTTCAATCACAACCTGAATCATTCTGAAGAATATTACTAACACATTGCTTCATATGTCCGAAAAAATTGTCCGCTCAACAACGTAAATAACGCAATGAATATCGTTGAACTGTCAAAATAAAAGCTATTGCTGCTGCTAGTGTGTTCCTGTCCTGAGTTGCCTGTGGAAAAAAGTCGAAGAAGGAAATCATAACGACCATTTCCACCATTGTTATTACGTACGTAATTAATAAAGCAATTTTTTAACTGATGCACAACGGCTGATACCATCGTACCTACCTAGAATTTCAACCTACATTTTAAATATACTATACGTGCATGTCGTTACTCTTCACTTCCTTCACTCGCGATTGATTGGAAGTTAACCGCACCCAATTAACATCAAGGCATTCATTGCACAGTTGCTTCCTCTATGATATATGGGCTTACGTAAGGGCGTCACTTCCTGGGGGAAATATTCCACGGTATGTTGCTGACAGCCGAATGACTAATCGTGCCGGTATTGTTCAATTGAAAGGTCCGGAATCGCTGGCGTATTATAGTACCTATCATGAAAGGTATCCCCATTTGTTCAGTGGCTACGACATCAGACAAGCAAGCGACAGGTCGGACTGCTGTACTGTTTACGGGAACCTACGTGCTGAATATAGTAGGTATAGGTTTACTTAGTTTTTATTGCAATAATAATTATGTCTTTCTGTCGGGCATGCCACCGGCCGGGGGAATCAATCAGGCATAGTAGGTACCTATTATTATCTCCGGGTGTTCTCGCCTAGCTAACGGAGACGGAGAGTACTTGCGTAGATGCAACCTTGTAGCCAGGATAATATTACAATTTATTCGTAATTTAGGTAATTACCAGTTTTTGTTCAAACTTATTTTTATTTATGATACGCGTGCGATAAATGATGCGTGATGGAAATTATTTTCAGCGCCATCTCGGGTCGCTATTCTAAAACTAATACACATCCCGAAGACATAACTTACAGTGTTGCTATATACGATATATAAAGCCAATCACACAACACACACTTTAATTTAAATCTCTCAAAAAGTAGGACTTTCTGCCAAATATACTTTTGATTATTATAGATAATAACAAAATTATAAAAATACATAAATATCAAAATATTATAAAAAATAGATTTACCGAATGGACATTCACATGATGGCACAGATAATTCTATTAGGAAGAGGTACCTACATTTTCTGCTTTTATGAGATGGCAACTCGATGTTCACTGTTCAAAGTTGGTCTCGAAATATTCGTGTAGATTTTTACGTTTATTTTTTTAATTTCTGAGTGAAATTTTAAAATGTATACTGTTTCTAAGGGACCCAGCAAAATTGTAGCCAAAACTCGACGAGGTAGTTATTATGTTTTAACTAATTTGTTTTGAAACTAAGTTCGAACTTGTCTGTCAGTGATCATGTGAGATGAAATGAAAATGCCTATCGTTTCTTTATTTTCAATTACAGGCCTTTCACAAAACTTGGAACGATTGGATAGCCGCAAAGATCACAATAGAAAGTCTTCAGAGTCTGATAATGGAGAAATCATCAAGTAAGTTATCATTATTATGAAAGCGTACATTACATAGAGATTTCATCACTGTTTTTACATAACCTCTTCGGCCAAAGATTTGTACTTATTATGCAGTTTTAAGAATTCCTGGGTGACAACAATGTGTGGTATGGAAAGGCAATTACAATACTCTACACAATCCCACCCACCTATCTCAAATAATATGATAACTATAAGAATCTTATTGAATTATTTGATTGTTCCTATTTCAGCATGCCAAAGCCTATATTTCATTCCAATGGTAAAAAGACAGTACATCAAAGAATACAACACCATGTGATCACACCGCAACATGAGGAAATTATCAGATTTATCAGTGAAAGTAAGTTATCATGCTTATAAAATTCCATCATAATTTTGTATACAGTTTTAAACTATTCAGGCTGTATACTAATTAATATCATAAAAATGTTTGATTTTAGCTTGGACACAGTCAGCCTATGGCGAGAGTGAGCCCTCAACACCAACAAGTACAAATGGTAAGTACCTAGCTCATAAATATTTATATTCCGTATGATAAGGTCATATTTTATTATTACCCTTGTCTGTTGACTGTCTGATTATTATTATTTATTACTCACCAAAGTACCTCAAATCCTGTCATTTAATGCTAGAAGATTTATTATAAACATAGGTATACAAAATTATGTACATTATGTGTTGCCATGGGAAACATAACCATCATTTATAAATTGTAATAAGTGGTTTAGTGGCCCATGGGCCATGGTTGATAATTGGGCCAAAAATATTACAATGGTATGTCGATATCAGATTTCTTACCAAAGAATATTTCTCTAAATAAGACACACTTTATTGCAATAATCAGCCTGTAATGTTCCCACTTCTGGGACACTGGAGTGGGTCATAATCTACCATGTGGGCCCAGTGCGGATTGGTAGACAATTTTATTGCAATACCTTCACATAAATGATGAACTCTTGCAATTGAGATAAATCTTCACTGATTAGAATATTCTGTCACTTGGTCATATATATTGAATCAACATTGAAACTGTCCATGTTGAGTTATGGTGACATACTTATCTATGAGTGCATGTTGCTATTTGAATCAATTAAGGTCATTCACAGTGCAAGGCTTTGAGTAGCACTTTAATGTTCCCTTTAACTACCTCTTCAATTGATACTATTACACATTGATAAGTTCTCATAGACAAACCAAGATTTTACAGCATATTTGTGAAAACATGGTATCATTACAGTTTCAAAAATTACTTTCGAGTTACTGTTACCCATTACCAGAAAAAAAATGTGCCCTTAGCCATAAAAATGTATCAACCAAAGAAACTTTCTCATTTATAAGTATAGTAAAAATATATATATTAATAATAGGGAATATATTTCCAGAATCTGGCAGCTCGTCTCCCCCACTATCAAATCTATACTACCAGGATGATGCCCCCAGCCCAGTACTGCGTGACTTCAAACCGTTCGACCTGGAGACATGGTGGGGCAAGAGATTGTTCCAAAATATCACCAACTCCCTTTGAGTTAGCAGAGTTTAATAAAAAGATGTGGAAACATAAAAGTTGGCGGTAGCGTAAGTCACAATCATCTGTAGTTTACTAAATTTTTATTTAAACTGTGTCTCGTCACACCAAATTGCTCTTGACTACAAACAGGAAGCAGATGTTTCGTCCATTAAACTGAATTAGGTACTAGTTTTGAGATGACAAATGAGATGAATCTTTGCCGATCCTGCTACTTCTGGTTCTTAATGATAGCTTTAAACTAAGGTCAATATCAAGATTGTAACACTAATTTTTATCTGTATACAGTACTCGTTCGAAGTAACTGGTATAGAATAGTTGGGAAGAGGGTTGTAGCTGCCAGTGGTGAGAGCTCTGCGGAGGAATCTCCACCTTATGAGCTGTGTCCATAAGTGCTGCTTTCTGCATCAAGCCCTTGACCAAGCAACCCGAGAGCCTCTTCAAGTGTTTGACTCTTGAGACTCTTGACTAACAAATCATAGGCCATAAACCCCATCAGCTCATACTTAATAATAATTTTATACATAGTTTTTTACAGATGACTTATTCTTAAGAGGATATAAATAAATTCTAAAAAAAAGTTAAGTAATCTACAGTTGATTGTGGATCTCAGTAGTTATGTCATATCATAAGTAAATTTTTTCCAAAAGCTCAATTTCTTTGCATTGATTCTGTGAACCAATATTCTTTAAGATCATTGTTTTGTGTGAATGTTATAGATATTTGTTTATGAAAATGATATATTTCGAATTCGGAGCAACTATATACCAAAGAATGTTATGTGACCATGTTAAGACATACTGTAAGACGTTTGACACCATTTTTTGCCAAATCTATATGAGCCAAATTGTTTATTGAAGTTTATACAATTACTTTATAGTGAGTAGCGTTGTTCTACCGTCTTTATATTATTGAATGTTACCATCACATTTTAGTCAGAAGTTATGTAATATGTAACAATACTGTTTTGCAGCTCCTTTACATTATATTTATCTTAAATAATGCCTTTTTGCAATAATTATATTGCAACCATACATAAAAGTGCCTAAATACAGCAATATAACAGTATTATAAATTGTTATGCAACTGTGGGAATATTGTTAAATTGTAAATATGTAAAGGTCTTCATGTAACTTAATAACCAAATCATGTATTGAGTATTATTGTCATACATATTCAATGTTTGCTTGACATACGTTTACCTTCATAAAACAAGAATTAGGTAATTCGAGGGGTCCATTGGGTATGGGTTAGTTTGTTGTATTTGTTTTGTAACTATGTACAGACACAAGTTAATAGCGCATTGCTAAGCACCTTTATAGTTTTCTTTGCACTTGCCATGTTAGACCTAACGGCATAGTTGTGATATTGGATAGCTAAGTCTCGTGTATCATCTCATCTCATCATGTCTATCATAATGCCAACTTCAATCATAACTTTTCTCATCGCAAAATTACGTTGTTTCAAATTTAAAACATTATGTTAATATTACTTACCCAAAGTTCCTGTGAACATAATTTTATGTACCCTAAATTCTTGTGAAAATAGCTTTTTACTAAAAAAAATGTTACTGTTATTGTTGTGTAATGTTAAATACTTGTTTTCAATGTTTATTTGTGTTATGCAAAGCTTCTCCAGCTAGAGGCTGAATAATGTCTTCCAGAACGATTAGAAAGCCTTGTCTGGTCGTAAATATCATTACAATTAAAAAATAAACTGTTATTAGGATAGGTTAACCGATGTTTATATATTCCATTGTTAACAGATACAATAGAAATTCAAGGACTGTGTAGAGCCAAACGAATATTTTTTTTATTTATCGCTGATACTTCGCTTTATACTTATTTACACATCACACTAATGTAATATTAATACAAAACTTTGTAGAAAAAAAGGAAAGACTTATTTATTAGTTTGTAACAGAATATATGACCAGACTAGGCAAATTACATCAATTTAATCATGTTATTCGTCGTGTACAAATCTTTGGAATATTGGTTTTATTTCCTTTGTACATAAGAAAATTTACAAGAATGTTTATTTGTCATAAACATTCAGTAACTGACGCCAGTAATAATACTTCACTTGTTTTGTATATTTTAATGCAATAATGCGAATTGAAAGTTTTACCACAAAGGTAAATATTTACATTTCTTCAACAGTTATCAAAAATTAACTATATTTATATTTGCTGTTGTGAAAAGAATATATTATTAAAACCGCAATCGCGCAATTAAGTATAAAAAAGAGTTAACGCATAAAGCCGATGTTAATTTATGCAAATAAGCAATAAATGCACGAATCGTAGTATAATTTTTAACCTTTTAGATGAAATATTTGAGTCGTTGTAGTTGTAACGCAGGAGAATATTTTTAGACTGATTTAGTTATTAAACGTTATGCTTTTTGTTGTAGTTGAATAAACCATCTGATGAATTACAAATTAATTTTATTTATTCATCATCCTCATTATCATTTCAGCCGAAAGACACAGACTTGATTCGGGCTGTAGCTAGTAGGTATGCTATTATTTTTTAGTTCTGTTACAGGTTTGGTTTTCGCACTTAGTCCTTCAGGTATATTTTTGTTTAGTTTCAAAAGAGTAATGAATAAAATTCAAGGTGGACTGACGACCTTGCGAAGGCCGCAGGAAACCATTGGATGCGAGAAGTACATAATCGGTCGAAGTGGAGGTGCTTGAGGGGATCAAGCAAAAAAAAATGCCTGAAGGACTAAAAGCGAAAACCAAACCCGTAACATGGAACTAAAAAATAGAACATACTAGCTACAGCCCGAATCAAACTTTATAACGGCTCGGAACATGAAGCGAGTCGCTGCGCAGTAACAAATTCACCCGTCAGCGGGGGTGAGGGGTGAGGTCCTGCGCAGCTAGTAGCGCAATTCTGAGTCGCCATTTTTGAATCGGGCTGTACGCAGGTTGTCAGTTCTTTTCAATTTGTAAAAAAACCTTTTCACAGTAATACTTTTTACAATGATACTTGACGTTACCAAATGTCAGGTTTATCAACGTGAATCTTTGCACTGGTTTCGAGGTATTTTACAGGGTTTTTATATCGAAAACAAGAAGTGAAACATGCAAGGTGTAACAATACGCAACGATCTGTTTTCTCCTAGCAACGTAAAATGTTTCACAGTCAACAATTTTGCAGTAAGTTGATGAATTCTTACCCCATCGATGTCTTTTTCTTCCATACTTCTCTATTATTCGTCATCATAGGTTAATAGATAGAATACCTACTTTCAATCCGGCTAAGAAAACTTGGCTAACTCCATCATTACGCTGATTACTATACTTAAGTACCTATGGTTAGGCTAGAGTTGCTTGATTTTATCATAAACAACAATTTCCTGTCAAGTTCCTGTCTACATTCCCAGCCGAACAGCCAACAAAAGAACTTCATCAACAGTGTTCAAAACATCCGCCACACGCTCGGTTGTCTGGAGCGCAGTATGAACAAGTCCAACGAGTATGAACGGAAGCTGCTGCATTGTAAGGGCTCCCACAGACACTCTCATGGTGTCAACGATTGGTGGGACAGTGAACATTCAGAGGAGAAAAGTTTCAAGTGCTCTAATACCACCGGTAAGTTTTAGAGATAGCTCCCTCTCACAGAGAGAAGCCCTGTGTCCCAGAAGCATCCTTTTGCGTGCAAAATGTGTCTGCTCAACAACGTAAATAACGCAATGAATGTTGTTGAATTGTCAAAATGAAACCCATTGCCCATTGCCATTGCTACTGTTGTGTGTTACGCAATTTCCCCGCAGAACGTTATATATACTGATGCTGACAGCAGATTCTATTGTATTAAGCTCAGGCCACACCGCCAGCTAGCGGGCGGGCGGGCTAGGCGGGCGAACATTTTTTCATACTTCGGTAGCTTATATGCAAGTATGAAAAAAGGTGAAACGATGCCTCGCTCGGCTCGCCCGCCCGCTCGCCAGCTGGCGGTGTGGCCTGCGCTTTAGGTACTTATTTATTTTTGTTTATAGGTTGTGGAACTCTGCGAGACGGCCTAGGTACAGACGCCAGCACATCAAGCTACTACAATCTGTCAAATTTATTTAATAGATTTTCAACTTTATCGCTAAAGCATTAAGGTTCAAGGCTGATTGGGAAAATTTGACAGTTTCGGGTAGCTTGACCTACTGGCGTCTGTAATATCATACCACCACAGTCCACTCCTATTCTGTCTTCCGTCGAAGGGCCGTTGCGTTGTGGTGTTCTAGTTTGCAGCGCCGGTATAGTTTTATTAGCCGGTGTAGTTTATAATCCATGGATATTATAAATAGCCGCGACTTACGAGTTGTACGATGTTGTTGTTACGAGTTGTTGTTGTTGTTGTTGATGTTGTACGTTGTTGTTGTACGGTGTCTCGTAGGTTCAAATTCAAACCCACACAGGCGCTTTACTTGGTGGTTAATTATTTCATAACCACTGCTCTCAAAACGGTGAAAGAAAAACGACGTCGTCGTCAACGGCAACTACTAACCGGCACTAGGCCCGCGTGGTGGATTACGGCTCACTCCCCCTCTCAGAGAAGAGGCCTGTGTCCCAGCAGTGGGAACATTATAGGCTGATGCTATTAACAATAGTGCAGTAGGTAGTAATTTTGTTCTTATGTTAACAGGCACAAGTAATAGCAAGTTGTCAAGGAGTCTAGATGATTACACAGACACTTGGTCCTCCATGAGCATTATTTGTCTACAATACCAGTAAGTTGAGAATAATTATCTAACAAAAATAATAATTAGTGGGATTGGTCTGTTCCAAAAGTATCTGGTGAAAGTGAAATCAATCAACGCAGCCTATCGCAGTCCACTGCTGGACATAGGCCTGTCCCAGACTGCGCCAAAACACCCTGCCCTCCGCCTTCCGCATCCAGTCTACCCCAGCCACCTTATTTACGTAAAATTCTTACGCAATCACTCACTAAAGGGAATTACTTAAACATTAATCTGTTTTTAAAAAGTTATTAACATTAAAGGTTCTCGCTGAATAGCAATAAAATTCATAAAACAAACCCCATTCAGCAATAAAAAAATTGTTCTTGACTTCGATTACGCCTGATGGAAAACGATGGTTGAGGCATCTTAAATTAAAGGAAAACCCAAAACATGCCTGTTCACTCTTGCTTTGAAGGAAGACGGGTTAAATTAATGTTTTTCTGATCTATTTGTTTATTTACACTTTAATCAGACACTTTTGGAGCAGACTACCTATGCGTAAGGCTACGTACGCACTGACAGGTGGCTTGCTTAGCGCCTAGAGCATAGTGACGCTAGGCGTCAAGCACGCAGTGCGGCAAGATGCGAAAACTCTAGAGCGTTAGCTATACTTCGCTACTTGCAAGGTGACTCGCTAGGCTCTAGGAACTAAGCACCTGTCAGTGAAGTAGCCTAAGAGTTTGAAATGGAATTTCAAGAGACTTCATATTCCAGATACGAAGAACTAGCGAAGCGGTACAGAGCTCTAATACAAGCGTATGACGAACAATGTATCGCAGTCGGGACGCGTGACAAACGCCTGCAGGAATGGCGGGAACACGTGAACTCGTCTCACGCGCACCTCACGCATGCGCACACAGCAGTGCTCTCTGTTGGAGAAAAGTACCTAGTACTCAAGAATAAGAGGAAGGTGCAAGTATGTACCTATTGGATGATAACATAAATAATAATGCTAGGTATGAAATTAAAATCTAATCTCACCGAGCGTCTAAAAAAATAATAGGTAAGGAATCTAAACATAAGGTACTCGTTCAAAATACAGGGTGGCAGGGACATCGACGCGCAAACTGTAACCATGGATTCAGCACATGAGTTTAGACCCCATAGCGTAGAAATTTTTCGTCGGTTATTAAAAACCTTTAATGTCCCTACGGCTGGCGTTAAAGGCTGATTATGCAAACACAATGTGTCATATTAACGACTTGGTACCCAAGTCGTTAATATGACACATTGTGTTTTCGAAAGAGACCATCACTCACCAGTCACCACCGTCACCGTCGTCACTTTATGATTGACAGAGACGCTCTACAATGCCGAGCCTAAGCCCAGGGGTCTACTCCGAAGTGCAAAGTGCGAATGTTCGGATCGGACCGACACATGTCCGAACCGAATATTATTGAAAAATGCGAAAAAAGTTCGGATCGGCTCAGTTGGGTCGGGACCATAGTCAATATTCGAAATAGTGTAGGATCGGGACCGACTGAACCAAACAGTAACTTCGTAGCAAGAAACGGCAGAACATTCGGCCGATACTGCTTCGGAGTAGACCCCCTGGTTCGCACCTTTCCCACGGTGATTGTTTTTTGCACAGTAGATTTTCAACGCTCTGCTTAGCGCCGAGAGTTGAAAATCCTACAATGTGTTTCTTCGACGCGCTGGGATGTGCACTCGGTTAGATTCTGAAAGCTCGGCTCAACACCGATAGTTGAAAATCCAGTATATATATCTTCGAAAATCCAGTAGTTCTGTATTCACGCTCGAGTACTTTAGATACTTACCGATACACGTATTTAAATCAGAAGAAATGGTACGAAGATCAGTTAGTGGGCATGAGACAGACTCTGCACGACATGATGGATGTTACAACTCGTGCGCGAATGACGTTCGACGCAAGGCTCGAGTCGTGCATGGCTAAAGAATGCGACTGTGATGCTGCTCTCCTACTTTCTGAAGTAAGCCACGACAAATAAAATAAGGTAAAATCAGGGAAATGAATTGTCAAGCATAGTCAATTGACTACCAATTAAAATCCTATCCTACTACATACGTGAAAGTTTGTATGGATGGATGGATGTTAGTTATTCTTTCACGCAAAAACTACTGAACGGATTTGGATGAAATTTGGTACACAGGTGGGTTATAACCAGGATTAACTACTAATATAGAATACTTTTTATCCCGATCATCAGCTAGGCGCAGCTAGTTATTCGTATATTCAAGTCACAACTGCCATTCTTTGACAGTTGTGTGAAATGGTTATAACACGGCAAATTGACGTATAGGAAGTCAATTCGCTCAACAATTATATTCTCTGACTGGACATAGAAATGACGTGACTCTTAAAAAAAAGCTGCTGAGATTCTCTCTTTTTCTGAGAATTTGTCCTTACACGAATAATTTTTTTGGGATGTTATTTGGGTAAGTTTAGTAATGTCATGCTTGGACGTACCAAGTTAGATCTTAATTTCATTATTTACATTTAGGCCCCCAACAAAAGCTATTCCAGAGTTTGGCCTAAATCTAAGGCCGGCTACGGTGTAGCACTTGGCGTAGCACGTAGGGTCGTAGCACTCGTAGCTGTAGCATGCAGCCGTAGCATGTAGCATGTAGCGTTCCGTATTTCCTAGCGGCTACTATTCCTGCGCCAGCTTTGATTGAAAATAGAATGTACTTATGTCATTTTATTTTTCTGTACCTGTATTATGCTATATTGTATTATAATCTACGTGATCGAATCAGAAATGAAAAGATCCACAGGAGAACTACGGTAACCGGTAAGGAATGACCAAACAGACGGCCGATGGGGCCCGAAAGGTTCTAAAGTGGCATTCGCGTACCGTAAGACGTAGCGTTGAAAGGCCTCCAACAAGGTGGACCGATGACCTTGTGAAGACCGCAGGAATCCGCTGGATGCGAGAAGCCCAGAACCGGTCGAAGTAGCGATGCTTGGGAGATGCTCATGTCCACCTGTGACATCTTTCTGGTTGACGTGATGATTATTATAATCTATGTCATTGTATTTTATCATATACCGACTGATATTTTCACCGCCTGGACAAAAGCAGGTTATACAAGGTGAACGGAGTAGAAGCTTAGGTCACAGAAATTTCATTATTATTATGTTTGTGAAACAAAAAAAGAAATTTCTGTTTACCTTTTAAACCCAGTATCCTAATTCCGTAACACACTATCAATCTCAATCTGAATCATTTTGAAGGATATTGGCTAATCCATTGCTTCATATGTTCGAAAAATGTGTCTGCTCAACAACGTAAACAACGCAATGAATGTTGTTGAACTGTCAAAATGCTACTGATAGTGTGTTACGCAACTTTTTTGTTCAGAGGGTATAAAGAGTCCGCCGGTACAGTAATTGTGTATAGTACTCATACGCATAATGTTTCAGATTCGTAAATGCAACCTCCTGTTTCTCGAAAACATGCGACTGAAGGCCCTTATTGAAGAATTACTTCCGGGCTGGGTTGAATGGAAACCATGATCCGTTTTATATATTTATACCCTGTCCATTAGGTTAACCGTATTTTGACTGCCTTCCTAAAACGTAGTACATATTCCAGATTACGTAAAAGTTAACTTTAAAATGCGTAATAAGATAATATATAAACTGCATAATCTTATTGAATTGTCGTATTTACGACTTCCTACAGACATTAGGTATGTATGATATGATAGGTAGGAACCGTACATGTATCAGATTCGGCAAAAAAAAATAATTGCTCTCTAGTTCGATCTGTCAAAAAACAGTTAACCTAATGGACAGAGTATAAGCTCTGACTTATAATTACTTATTTAGATAGATATTAAACGAACACATTGTATTAAATAATAATTTTATTTGTAACAAGTAAATAAAGTAGTGATAATATTTCTTGTGCACTTTTGATTTTAACAATTTTATCTTATCCTTTTCGCTTAATTAGACAATTCGAGGCGAATATTACTTTTTTTTAATGAATATGTTTCATTAAAAAAAAAAATTCGCCTCGAAACTTTTATTCGATTTTGTTCTTACAGTTATAACCGTTTCGAAAGAAAACACAAAAAATACTTTATAGCTACTTGTAAAAATAGTATCAGACATTATCTAAACTTACCCTACCTAAATCTTTTAGAAAGATTAAATACCCACATTTTGGGCAGTTTCTTTATATTCTAAGCTCAGGGAGGGCACTCTGGACCGTCGCATTATATTGCTCTATCTAAATAATGCGACTACTGATAACAGATGCCTGGAAGAATATACTAGGTACAGTAGGTAGTCACAGGTATATAGGGTTGATTTTTGAGATGGGGTAGTAAGGGCGAATTAGGTACCTCGATCAGTTTTTAGTCTTTCCATCGTAAAAAATAGGTGTTTTAGGATTCTGACTTTTAAGTAGGTACTCAAACCTCAGTTGGTCCGATAGATTTTTTTTATCCATAAACAAAGGAAGGATCGATTGGCATCAAAAAGTTTTTTTGAAAACTGCCTGTTTTCTTTCAAACAATTTTTTTTTAAATCTGTGCATGCAGATCAAAATATCTCAAAAAGGATAGAATAGTCTCTTTTCTTGTAGCGACAACGGTTAAGGTACTGCACCCTAATTGCGTAACACACGATCAATCGGTTTCATTTTGACAGTTCAACAACATTCATTGCGTTATTTACGTTGTTGAGCAGACACAATCATGACACATTTTTTGAACATATGAAGCAATGGATTAGCAATATCCTTCAAAATGATTGAGATTGATTGTTTGTTACGCAATTAGATGCAGACCTGTCCTTATAACTGCCCCATCTTAAAAATCCACTCTGTATAGCATCTCATCTCGTTTTACACTATTATTGTTAGACGTGCACCTTTACCTAGGTAATTACAACAACCATAGTATGGTCGACCTCGTAATTATAGCATTACCACTTTTGACACAAATAAGAAAAATATCTACCTGGCCTCCGAAACCAAGACTGGTTCCCAAGACTGGTTCCCGAGACTTTTGGGCTTCTGACCCGTCACGACTGTCAAAGATCTACGAATAACATCCGGGACCAACGGCTTAACGTGCCTTCAGAGCACTTTGCTAGGCTCGGAGGAGTCTCGATATGTAATGCATGGTCAGTAATATGTAACCCATCCTCGAACCGACCGCGGCAAGCGTAACTTAACCCTCGATCGAACCGTGCGGCTGTTATTATTTGACCACGAGTCCCTTATTAAAAAAAAATAACTTACTAAGGTGTAAACTATTTAGCTGTCACTGTCACTTAGACAAATATACCTTGTCATTTTATGGCGCGGGAGTGTAAATAACATTGTCGTAACCAGAGGGTGATAAAGCTATTACGAGGTCCACTACACCTAAATCTATACTACTTATTCTACTTTAAAGCTTTTTAGTCTTTTTCACTACCGGCAAGCTGCTGCCGTTTGATGTAGCACAACACATTGATCCAGAGAAAGGACGCTGAGGCCACGTACGTGACCCTCAGGTGAGAAGGAATGAAGAAGAAGTTCACAGTCTGTATCGGGATCCAAAATGTTTGATTTGCTAAAAAAGCCGTTTTATACTTCTGTCGGAGCTCTTCGAAGATATCTGGCCTTCCTTCCAGGAAACTTAAAACTGTAAAATAAAAATTGCTGTTAATATTTTAATGAGTACGTACAAGTTAAGTACCAAATAACTTTA
Source organism: Apamea crenata (assembly GCA_949629185.1). Classification (NCBI taxonomy): domain Eukaryota; kingdom Metazoa; phylum Arthropoda; class Insecta; order Lepidoptera; family Noctuidae; genus Apamea; species Apamea crenata. Next base: position 6,134,314 of record OX451368.1, on the reverse strand, counting down.
ATATCCTCGGGTCGGGTACAATAATTCTACTTTTTATTTAGGTAGGTACTAAAGAAAACTTTGGGGCTGATTTTTCAAACATCTAATAACTTTATTCGAGGAATATTTTTTTTAAATTTTGACAGTTATTTCATATAAAAACTGTCAAACATCAATTTTATTCCTCGAATAAAAGTTATCTGGCGATGGAAAAATCAGCCCTAGGCAGTATTTAATTGGGGAAGATAAACTGAGAGAGTATTGAAATTTTAATAAAAAAATCATCTGTTCATTACCTGATGCAAATTACGCTACATTGTCATAAATACGAGTAAATAGTAGGTATCTTATGAATATTCACTTTAACGTAGTAGAACGGGGAACGTTTTGTTTGCAACTTTTTTGTAGATTCTGCAAAAGTATTTCCCCTATTTCTGCTCTCTTTCGTTTCGAGTCGTAACGACAAGATATAGACGTAATGGCCTACTTTCAGCATTATCTCACTCAGCCAACCAATTCAGCGTTTTGTCCAAATGCTGACCAGCTGCAGTTGTTTTAACATTGATGTTATGTTGCCCATTTCAGCCAGCCCAGATGTTGGCATAGGGACGCTGGGCTGTAAGTCTACTTCTGTAAAGTTCCCACTGCTGGGACACAGGCCTTCTCTCTTCGAGAGGGAATGATGGGCTGTAACCTACCACGCGGGCCCAGCGCATGCCCACAAACTAAAGCGCCTGCCTGGATCCGAACCCCCGACCTTACAACTCGTAAGTCAAGGCCGCCGTTACCACTGGACCACCACTGCTCTTTAAGTTTGTTAGTGAGATAGCTCCAAAATAAATAAAAAGAAAGACTTACTGATAAAAAACGACGCCAGCAGCGTAGGGGTCATTAGAAACTGGTCACACGCTACTTTCGTCAGCACCGTTTTGACAGACGTCCCGACGAATTTCTTATCCAGGAATTTGTACCTGTAAAATATATATTTTTTGTAAGAAAAAGATACATTAAAGATCTGTTTGACCTTTATATAATTTTATGTTTACCGCTAACCGAATTTAAAACATCGTTTTGTTTCTGTCAATCGCTTGAAGTTGATAGAGACAGAATTATGTTTTAAATATGTTGACAGTGACGTCATTCACCGGTAAATAGCGGACTTTAATAGTGTAAGGTTTAGGGCCTAAGACAAACTAAAAGTCCATAAAGTTAGTATCGTCGGTAATGAATGTCTGGCTGGCTCCAAGCCATGGGCGTAGCCAGCCATGGGGTCAGGGTGGGGCAGCAGTCTAAAATAATATGTAACTAGCAAACTATACCCGCGGTCTTAACCCGGTTAATTTTTTCATACAAAAAGGTTACACCTATTTAGGTTATAATTCGAATTATCCAAAACACTTTCTTATTGCTCACCTACCTACACCACGAAATCTTCCATCCAAAAATGTGTCTCTAACTTCAGCCGTTTGGGCTCTGGCAGGGTGGGGCAAGCACCTCACCCTGCCCCACCGTGGCTACGGCCATGCTCCAAGTTTAGTTTAGTTTAGTGGTCTAGTAGTCGCAAGCGCAAATGGAGTCTAGAGTTTGATTTCCGGGTTTGGTAAAGTATTATTGGATTTTATTGCTTGGAAATTTCTTAGTCGCAGTCCGGGGCCGTTAATAACATGATCTGATCACCTACCAATAATATAGAGTAGGCGCGTAAAGAGTGCTGCCTACCGCGACAATACGCGCTCCCGATGCGGGTTTGTAGTCTGGCTTATCGGGCTGAAACAAAACATACATATAATCAGCCATAATAATACATTATCAGCCAATAATGTTCCCACTGCTGGGACTCAAGCGTCACTCTGTGAGAAGAAGTGGGCTAATCCACCGCGCGGGCCCAGGGCAAAGTCGGGTATCAAAGTCAAAATATTTTATTTCACATAAACGTAGATGGCACACAGATTCACAGGCACTTATAAAATGTCAGAGGCTATGATATCGGAAGTTTAGAGTAGGCCTGTCAACAAACTTATTATTATTTATTATTTATTTATTAACTATGGATAACTTACAGCTAAAACAAACAGAATAAAAAATTGTGTGTGAGACTGACAGCCAATTAAAAGTCATCACTTCTAAAAAACAGATTGGAAAGAAAGAGTGTGAACAACACAACACAGCTACCAAAAAAGAAAGAGAAAAAAAAACACTATAACATTTTTATCAAAATATAAAATTGACAACCAATTGAATAATAGATATGATACGTCGTGGTCAGAAGCAAATTTTTAGGTAATTGAAACATCATCACATCGCGGCAACAAATAAGGTTCAAAACAGCGATGCGTTAGACGTTAGTTGAATCGAATGACCACCAAAAGAAAAGTAATTTTGCAGTTTTCATTAAGTAAATTAAAAAATAAATAGCACGGCTCAGTGGAATACTTTTTGGTATTTCTTTAGTTGATTGGATTCCCTTTATTATCTTTACATAAAATATGCGACGAAAAATATTATTTTGATCTCCATATTACGATTTTATCATGATAGTATTTTATTATATGAAATATTTTTAAATACATAAGTATTTTCTTTGAACATGTCACTGGCTTTAATATGTACCGGTACGCCTAACTGTGCGAAAAAAACTGAGCGTTTTACGGAGCCCTACATTTGGGCAGCACGTTAAAACAAGATCATTAATTAATCATTACACACCTCATTGCGCTATTAATAGCACTATGTAGAGCTAAACATAAATGTATGACGTATCTGTTTCTATAAAGATACCTTACTACTTTCTGTAATGTATAGCACCGATAATGTAAACATAGTGTGCTATGACGTCATCACGCAGAGATAGTGACCGACAAATACGCGCTCTTGCCTCAATGGTAGCGTGGCCGAGCGGTCTAAGGCGCTGGTTTAAGGCACCAGTCTCTTCGGAGGCGTGGGTTCGAATCCCACCGCTGCCAAAATCTTTTTGTCGTTTTTGTCAATTTACTTTGCAGTTTTTACATTGGGTTTCAGGTTTTTTATGATGATCAAAATTGAAATTGTTTTATGTCGACTATCTTCCAAACTTTTTAGGGTTTTTTAATCCTCAAATTATGGAGATGTTTTTTCAACTATTAGGTACTTCAAAAATCTAAATTTATTTCACATAAACCTACATGGGTACTTATGAAACGTCAGAAGCTAGATACACGGTTCCAATTTTTCGGTTCCTATGCAGAAGAGCCGGCAAGAAACTCAACGGTTAGTCTCATATTTCATAGTGCAGTTACATATACAGGGTCAAATGAAATTAGCTAGCGAAACCCCGCAGACATGATGGGTATAACTTCGCGCAACTTTTCCCCAATGTATACTCGGCATTATTAGGATGGGCCGCTAGCCCTCACTCACCATGTACATCTTGTTGAAGGTCTGCTGCGTGAACTCTGCAGCCGAATAGAAGGTGGCGTACACCGTCAAGTTGGTGATCAGGGGCCGCTTCTTTAGCGACTGCTGGAACATGCGCCTCAACGTGCTCAGCATGTTTACCTCGGAGGTGACGCGAGGTATGACCTGGTGGAAATGGAGACACTTGTAGAATGTTGACAGTTTTTTTAGAGTTCCGTACCTCAAAAGGAAAAACGGAACCCTTATAGAATCACTTCGTTGTCCGTCCGTTCGTCTGTTTGTCTGTCAAGACCCTTTTTCTCAGGAACGCGAGGAGGTATCAAGTTGAAATTAACATCAAATACGTCGGTCTGAAAAAAATCAAGGTTGCAAGTCAACGCAATAAAAAAATACTTGCAACCTTGATTAAAATGCATAAATGACTATATTAAATTATAGTCATTTATGCGACATATTTTGTTGATACTCGCAAATGAATCAAAACCCATAGGATAGTTCCCGTGAACTTAAAATCATGAAATTTGGCAAGAAGCGAGGTCACAACACAAGTAAAGGAAATTATTAGAAAGGGAAAAGGATTTTATTACGAGTTTTTGCCTTAGCTTAGAACGCATTTTACTTAGAGCTGATTTTTCAATCGACAGATAATTTTTATTCGTGAAATAAAATTGACGTCTGACAGATTTGTATGGAAGAACTGTCAAAAATTCTAAATTATTCCTCGGATAAAATTATCTGGCGTGGGTAAATCAGCACTTAATAAACTTAATTTCATGAAGACTCTTACCTATCTTACTTTTGTTTTCCTGATTTTGCGTTTAAATTAAGTATGTGAAATTTCTACAAACTCAAACGTAAACGACAAAACGTATATATCATTGTTGACCTCTGAATCATTACCATTTCAACCTGAACTAATTAGCATAGCGCGTGCAATGTGTATTAGTGATACTACTTATCATTGCGTAGCAGGTACCTACGTTGAATTTGAATCCAAAAGTTTACCAATTATCTAATAATTATTAAGGGCTGATTTTACCAAAGTCAGCGGGGTAATTGCGTAACAAACTAACAGTAACAATGGCATTTTGACAGTTCAACAACATTCATTGCGTGCTTTACGTTGTTGAGCACACAAATTTTTCGAACATATGAAGCAATGGATTTGCAATATTTTTTCAAAATGATTCAGATTGAGATAATAATATAGCGTGTTACACAATTTTAGAAAAGCTGACAAAAATTCTTTTTTTTTTTCTCAGGATATGACTTATTCTAGGTATAAATTTTGGTGAAATTCGTCCTAAGTAACACGGCTATAAACTTGACTTACTACCTATCCATCTCGACTGCCTCGTTGGTCTACCTCTACAGGTCGCAAGCGCTACTGCTGAGCACGAGGTCCTGGGATTCGATTCCTAGGTCGGACAGTGTTATTGGGTTTTTTTAAGTACATGGGACTTACTTTTCTGGCGAAATGTGGGTGTACTATAGGTGCACCTCTGCCCAACCCTTCGTGGGAACAAGGCGTGATGTGATGGCGGCTTTTCCACCTGACGTTTGCCACAGTTATTGTTATCTCAAAATAAGACTATGAAACGTTCAAGTGTTATGTTGACGAGATAAGATTTCAAGAACCTTGAATCCAATGTCAACAAAACGCAAAATATACAACAATGATATATATGTATATGTAACAGGATAGATATCAGCACTCGGAATAGATATTATATACTTAATCTCCATTCAGATCCAGATGAAATTGAATCTTTTTTCCAGAATAGGAGCCAGGCAGCCTGTCGTATTTTTAAGGAGTTAAACTTTTTAATTTCATAGGTCTGCAACTGGCTACCTCTTCATATTCAGCCTATAATGTTCCCACTGCTGGCGCGGGGGTGGGCCTTAATCCACCACGTGGCCCAGTGCGGGTTGGCAGATGCCACAAACCTCTTTCTTATGCTAAATACCTTATAAAGCAATATCTATAATTTTAACTTCTGCTACACGCGCTCACCGTATCAATTCGAGTTATCGAAGTCTCGCATACTTAAATGCTGTCAACCGAGAAGAAACATTTACGATGTAAATTAAACTTTGTTCTTATCGATAGGAGTGTAAATATTGCAAGTTGGAAGCAATCATATAAATACTCGATCGAAATCGAAATAAAACTAGTATAAAATGAGCTGCACTGGACAGACATGAGCCATAATTGGAACAATAGAGAAACATACAGTAGGGACACTATTTGTTACGTGTGATGAAGAACAATTCAAATAGGGACTTGAAACAATATCGGTACCACTAGCGGGGTAATTGCGTAAGACACTAACAGTACCTACAAGTGGCTGTCATTTTGACAATTCAACAACATTCATTGCGTTATTTACGTTGTTGAGCAGACAAATTTTTCGTTCATAAGAAGCAATGAATCCTAGCAATATCCTTCAAAATGATTCAGGTTGTGATTGATAGTGCGCTACGCAATCAGCCCGCTGGACAAGTCAAGCAGTCGACAACCTCATAGATGGAACAGCGAGATGCCTTTAAAAAAATATAGATGGGACATAATTGGAACAAGGGAGAAATATACAGTAGAAGATACTATTTGTTACGCGTGATGAAGAACAATTCAAAGTGGGAGTTGAGATAATATCGGTACCACTAGATCCATACAGAACTTTATTAGCATAATAATAAAGTTATAGTACTAATGATATATAGACTCAAAATCATATTATGTATAATTGTAGTTACTACAATATATGACTTCGAATCGATAGACGATTATCCTCAACGACCGGTAAAACAACATTCATTTTATTATGCATAATTATAATACCAATTCGATACTCGAATATCTTATATATATAGTATACGGCTCAATCTCAAAATACCAGATTCTCAAAATACCAGTGAGTATAGCTAAGGAAACACTATCACTTACGATCAACTCCCAGAGGTTATAGCTTCCAACTACGTCCTTGATCTACCGCTTAACAACAATAAGCACGTATTGTATTCCACTATCAGTAAATCCAAAGTATTCGAATACACAGAAACACTTTACGTCGTATTATCGTGCGCAGGCGACTAGTATCAGCTGTTATTCAAACCGAACTGTCCCCTACATCGCAGTCAACTGACAATTGACTTCAATGAAATAATTAAATGAGGAGCGTCGTGTTCGTTGAACACTCACTTCTTGTTTAACAATACAAATCTGACCTTATACTGTGTCTACCGTCTGTTACTGGGGCAGCAGAAATACTATAGATGGTACGTTACGTTCTGTAGCGTGACCGCATTTTTCATCAAATAGGTATATTATTTCGCAGTGCTGTAGAGGGTCATAAAAATAAACCCAAATGTAGACTGTTGTTTTTTGATCTCAAATTGGACAACCGACGACATAATATGACATAATCACTACATGAAACATACATACAGTTAATAATTTAGATCATGCTAACACATTTCTGCAAGTTTTCTTCATCTCACCTCGTGTGGAAATTCCTTTGCCGCCGCTCATCCTATATCCACTATATTATTGACACTTCCGTTTGACAGACGTACTTACGTCCATTCGACGGCGATTAAAGTGTTACCACAAACTAATAGGTTATAGCGGCGAACTGACAACTTCCGTATTAAAACTTTTCTACGATTACGCAAGAAATTTTAGATACTGCAAACCTGCACTCGGTTTTGAGGCAGTCTGGAGAATGACGGGAACTCTCAGCAGTCAGCTGTCCAGAACATTTGCGCGCGCAACAGAATCCGGTTTACTGCGCAGGTAGAGGTACATCTGTATAGCGGATAATGCTGAGGTCACACCTAGAGGCTTCGGCAAACATTCCTGTTTTCTCGACAGCCGGAGTATATGTAGTTTCTAAAATTCTCTGAGAAATACTTGCTCTTTACTTACCTAGTAGAGGAAAAACAGCCAAAAAAACTATGGATGGATTGTTTGGAATATGGATCAGCTTGAATATTGTAAATGTACTAAGAGGACGGCTAACGGATGTGTAAGGTATAAGATCTAAAATAAATTGGGAGGAGGGCAGGAATCATCCTCCTGCCAAGTTAATGATTACACATTATCAAAAAGTTATGAATCGTAGTAAAACACTATCAGTACCAATGGTTTTCATTTGACAGTTCAAGAACATTCATTGCGTTATTTACGTTGTTGAGGAGACATTTTTTTTGTACATATTAAGCAATGGATTAGTACTATTCGTCAAAATGAATCAGATTGAGATTGATAACTTGTTAACTTACAAGTTACAGGGCTGCAGCGATTTTGGCGCAAAACAGCTGATACAGTCTAATTTTGGGGCTGTTACGGAAACACGAAAATTCGACCAAGCCCAGTTAGTGTACCGTCAGCATTAGTACGGTCCGGGGGCCTACCCCCGCAGATTGCTGCCCTAGCAGCAATCTGCAAAATCATTAAACTAGGACAAGAAGTTCGACATGTGAAATTGAAATGGTAGCATGTTTCAAAAGTAATAATGTACGACGTTTGTAATGTATCTTCTAACAATTGTAGACTTCTCCGTACTCATAATAATTGTATGTATTTATGTTACGCTTTCACCAAACCGGCAGGAACAGCTGATATACCTACTGATATAGTTCTGTAAGTCGTTTTTGTTCAAATGTATGTTGTGTATTGATTTAGTGAACTGAGATATTCTTCTAAAGATTATAATTATGTAACACTACACCCACACCCGTATATTACAAAAGAGTGAAAATTTTCTTAAAAGAGTTTACCATCCATTGTGCGGTTATTAGCCATGTCAGTTAGTGTAGCTATGTTGTGGTGGTCCTAAAATGGTACCCTGTAGAACGCCTGCTTCTAAACTGCGAAAGACGAGTAAACACAAAGCGTCTTATTGCTCTCCGCACAATTCAGGGAATTAACAATTTTAATATTTTTTTTAATTTATTAGGTTGTGTTATTGTTTTTTGTTATTTGGAATTGCATAACAGAAAATCTGTGATACTAACTGGGAATCGAACTCGAAATCCCACATTAAGAATATTTTAATCCTCGTTTTACTAAGATTTTTAAGAAGTAGTATATTAAACAAAAGTTGACTTACTTAAGTTATTTTAAGCCTTGTTTCAAATATAAAACCACAAATGGATAACTTACCGAAGCCTATTTTCGGTGAAAACTATTTTTCTCTTTACTGGTTTTCAGGCTACGAACGGAGGAAAGTAATGAGGCCACATTTTGTGACCGTGGTACATTATTTGATAAGACACGTCTGAGTTACAAAACCAACAAACTAATGATTGTGCTGATAAAATATAACGCCTCTTACAGTTTATAAAAACGTATTAAAGAGTTACTTCGTCTGCAAATAACTTTTTGTCTAAATATAGTATTTCCTGTAGCAGTCTAGTTGAGAACAAAGGACAGGAAAACATTTTTAGAGTCGAAGCAGGAAAATCATTTTGTTACCATAATTATATTTACAATTAATTTTGATTTTGAGGAGTATGCTCATATGGAATAATGGGATAAGTGATGAAAGTGATAAAAAGTCAGAAAATGAAACAAAGAGAAATAAAATACGAATGATTGCCGTGATGTTTTATTTCAAATATTATCTAAATATTGACATAATTTCACATTATGAATAAAGTAAAAAATATATATCTCTAAAAAATTTTATATCTACTATCGTTAAACGGTGAGGTTTTATCAAAGTAACACGTGTTTAAAAGGAATGTTACGGCGAACAGCAAGAGGATGAACATAAGCATCACCAGGGGCCTAATTCACTATGACCACTACTTCCACGTCAATTCCTTAGCTAATTCCGCCAATTTCGCGTTGATTTCGCGCGGTTTCGTTCATTGTGACATAGAGAATTACGGCCCAGAGGGTCTTCACAAGACTCGAAGTAGTCGTAACTTGTTACCAAACAGTGTGTCGTTCCATCGGGTGGTCTGCCAGATTTGAATGGATCTTCAAAAGTGAGCATTTCGGCGCCACTGGCGTCGACATACATTGTTGAAATCACTTCATTCTCATCATACATTGTTACGCTATGTACGACTACTATTGTGGTTATTTGTTTAGCTTTAGCAGCGAAACGCCTAAAAAAACAATTGCTCTTTTTATTTTGGTAATTTTCCAGAAATTACTGTACTGAGGTGACTGCGCACATTTGCTAGTAAGTATGAGCCCCTCCTGCTAAGTTACTAGGGTTGGAACCAAGTTAGTTTAAAAGGAAAAAACTACCAGTAAAACGAACCTAGGTCTCTTGTTCTTTATCTAAAAAATGTTACCTGTAAAACTCGGTTTTCTTCAGTGCATACTCCATTTTTAGCGTTTGCCATATTTTTGTAAGCCAGGGCAGAATATTGTCGTTGACATTGCAACCTTTAGTCCTGATGACTGCACGCAAACTAACGGAGAACACGTTGAGGTTGCTGTACCACAAACAAAATCTATTACCTAACACTTACAAGAAAGAAAATGAAAATAACACGATACAGTGTGGCGATTAGATTATCACGTCATTAATTAAAACCTTGTATTCTACATTATGTATTTTAAACATACACAATTAATAACAATTAACATTCTACCCGTCGGACCTTTTCATTCGTTTGAGGGACTTAATTTGTGATTATTTGGTAACCATACCATAAAAGGGTTGTGAAGTCCGTGGCATACCTGTCCACTAATTTGTTTTTTTTTTTTTCAAAATGGCGGTCACACATGAAACATTTATAAATCGATAGCTGACATCAATGCAAAAAGAAAACCCATGTCAAATGGGGAAGACAACTGTCAAAGTGGCGCTCTATACGATTGTTCCAAAGTAGCTGTCAAATTGTATAACATATATAAAAGTTGATCACAAATATATCTTAAAAATTACTTAATAATAAATAAATAAAACTGAAAATCCTTTAATTTAAAAGTATTCGTTGACAATTGCAGATCTTATCAATATGAGGAATCTGGCTTCATATAATTTCTCTGATGCATCTGTTTTTTTGTTGAATCTGCAAATTGACAGAAATATTTAGTATTACCTACATATTATTATAGTAAAATAGCGACTACTTATATCACAAAAAATTAAATCACTAATGAAATATTTACCTTTCAAAATAATATCTAAACATTGTCTTTCAATCGGAGGTAAAATAGAGTTACTATTTATGTCATGGTAAGATGTACATCTCCAATGGTGGAAGTATAATAGAGGGTTCTGTTGGATTTGGAGAAAGTTGTGGTTCATTACAGTTAAAGTTTTTGTCGTACAGCTCTAACTTGGAAAAAAATGTCCAATTAAACATCACTCTCTATGTATCTCCGAAAGTAAAAAGAACCATTACATAAATAGCCTCAGCATTCGTAAATATATATAATCCTGAATTAGTGATATTGAATAACATTTTACCGTAAATACCACAAGATTAGTTACATGACGGTATATTTTTACCTACCATAGAAAATTAAAATAAAATATAATAAATATACATACTAATATTGATTAATAAGTTATTCAATTATAATATTATTTGTTTAAACATTGTAAGCGTATTGATTTCAAAGGCCTAAAGTTGACCTAGATACAAAAAAAGGGCATAAAAAGATTTTTTTTCAAGAGCATTACCTTTCCACTAAATCAGCTTTTCTTCCTTTTACAGACGCTCCTCTTCTCTGTAACTCTGGTTTGAGTTCAAGCAAGCTCCAAGTAGAGTACATTTTCGCGTCATTTGGTCAAATAAAAACCACACTAATCGCCCAAAATGTGTTTTTTCTTGCTTTGTTTACATACTTCAAGAAATGTCAAACTGAGGCCATGGGAACAAACGCACGCAGCGCCATCTGAGATTAGCTTTATCTTGCCATCCCCATTATGAACCAACCTGCCGGTCGATTCTGTAAAAATCTCACCGTGAAAACTCAAGTGAAGTGAGCTTGATGTGAGTTGTCAGTAGTGTCAATCCCTAGCATTATTTGGAATGACAGCTCACTTCACCTAAGTTTTCACGGTGAGATGGTTACAGAATCGCACTTCAGAACTTACCGACAGGGTTCACAATCTGTTCGATTTTATAACCCGTAAAATTGTGAGCCGTCTCTGATTTGTCGGTCTTGGTGATAGCCGAATTGGTCGCAGCCAGAGCAAATGGATTAGGTTAGATTAGAACAGTGAGTAACTTGGTGTACTGGGTCGTAGTTACTTGGCTATTCTATTTAGTACTAGAGCAAGGTGCAATCTGTCGCATGCAAGTTTGATACCAGCAGTGCGATTCTGTAACCATCTCACAGTGAAAACTTAGGTGAAGTGAGCGTGGAGTGAACTGCCGGTCGATTCTGCGCAAATCTCACCGTCAAAACTCAAGTGAAGTGAGCTTGATGTGAGTTGTCAGTAGTGTCAATCCCTACCATTATTTGGAATGACAGCTCACTCCACGCTCACTTCACCTAAGTTTTCACGGTGAGATGGTTACAGAATCGCACTGCTGTCATTCCAACTAATGCTAGGGATTGATACTATTGACAGCTCACTCTAAGCTCACTTCACCTAACTTTTCACGGCGCCATTTTTACAGAATCGATCGGCAGTTCACAATTTGTCGTTTTACCATGAACAGCACCCTAATTGCGTAACACACAATCAATCTCAATCATTTTGAAGGATATTGCTAATCCATTGCTTCATATGTTCAAAAAATGTGCCATTTGTGTCTGCTCAACAACGCAAATAACGCAATGAATGTTGTTGAACTGTCAAATGAAACCGATTCCGATTGCTCGTGTGTTACGCAATTAGGGTGCTGATTAATTGATTATAAACTGTCGAAAAATGATGCGTTAAATTGTGAATGGTTTGTTGTAGTTCAAAACTTTTCGATAGTTTATAATATCGCGAGATAGAACTTACGATAACTGTCTTGAGATGATAAAAAAAAGAATCGATAGATATATTTTTGATCGAAGAATTTAGACTAAGTAGTCCCTCAGACTAGTCCCTCATCAGACCTTTGCTGGCTTACAGGAGTTGCTAGCAAGGTATTTAGTTATGAAAATCTCGATGTTATGTGTTCAATACCCGCACCCTAATTGCGTAACACACTTTCAATGATAATCTGAATAATTTTGAAGGATATTGCTAATCCATTGCTTCATATGTTCGAAAAATGTGTCTGCTCAACAACGTCAATAACGCAATGAATGTTGTTGAACTGTCAAAATGAAACCCATTGTTACTGAAAGTGGGATACGCAATTACCCAGCGGATTTGGATGAAATTCGTCACACAGATGATTTATAACCAGGATTAACACATAGGATACTTTTTATCTGGATATTCCCACGGGATCGTAACTTATGCAGGTGAAACCGCGGGGCGCAGCTAGTCTTTAATAAGCAGGTACACTAAATGACGATGAGATGATACCCTTGCGAAAAAAGTTAAGTTACGTTAACTCTCATTACGATTAAAACACATTATAGGGTCAGCAGACGTAATGGGTATCGTTATCTAAACATAATTATATTTTTTTTTGTTGTCGTTACTGCAGTTAGTGTAGAGTTGTAGACACTTGAAATATCGATATCTAAACCCGATAAAACAAAAGAAAACAGATTTTCTCAACTTATACTTCAAGTAACAACACTAACAATGGTCGTTGACCCCCACAAAAAAAAACATAAAATATTTTTGTATTTCATATTTACGTCTGCAGAGTTTCGCTAGCTAATTTAAATGTGCCCTGTATATTTTTTGTTGTTCTTCTTTACTGCCATCCAAGTTTTTCCGCCATCTTCAACATTAACATAGCGATGCAACCTGTTGCATTACATTCGGAAATCGGCGCGACTCTACAAAGTTTACGAAATTCTTCAAGCTTGCTAAGTAATTGACAATTTCGTCTGATCTGAAGCATAAAGTGCGGTGATTAAGAAAAGTTAATATTGTGAAATGTTTTTGAAACTGTAGAGCCGTAGACGGTAGAGTAGTACCGGCTCGTGGATTTAAAATTTGAATCGTATTCGTAAGGCATGCGCCGGAGTGGGGGGCGCCGTGGTTGCCCGTGCCAGGTAACAGGAGGTACGGCGGCATAGTGGGCCGATGCGTAAATTCTGTGGACAAAAATATTAATTGTAAAACAAAACATAGTGTTTTCTTTAACGTTTTTTTTTTTGGAAATTAAGGTGCCTTGTTATAGCTACTGTTTTCTCCGATTATTATAGAATACCAGAAATACATTCACCTTGTACTTAGTATGTTTTTTTTCATCATAGTTGTGAAATCCGAAATTAAATGAATTAATCATAACAAATAACCTACTAAAACTTAATGCTTTACCCACTTTTCAGAAACATTTTTAATCCCATGAGAGATGCAATCAAAGTCTAAAATCTCGCTTTACAATTCTTTCCGGTGCGGCAAGTGGTTGCGCAACCAGACATCTTTGTGATTAGTTGGTGGAAGGAGAAACATATGCTGAAAAACTCATGCATTACCCACATTCAGGTTAAACATTTGTGTTAAGTCACGACACGAATCATATTATTATTAATAATTCGAATCATTTGTCTTGAAAGTGGAACACCGTGCGTTCTTGAAGCTTAGCGGTCGTCCTCCCTTCCACGTCACTGTGTATCTCTTTCTGACAACATCTCGCTATCTCTGTCTGGCAGCGTATTCAGTCAGCGCGGAACTCCGGCGTATTTCACAGGTGTGTTGGTCGGTGCGTGATGTTAGACGATCGTAAATAAAACCTGTTATAACAAATAGTGCTGATTTTGTGAGAATATATGAGTGAAAAAAAGGAAGTCACTTAAAATAACTGCAGCTGTGTTCATAATTTAACATTGTTTTCTCCAATTTGTGTCCAAGTGGTGCGTTTCGAAACAGTGACAACAAGTTTTTCTTGTGTTGTGAGTTCAGTCCTTGAGTCGGAGGCTTTATCATCGTCTACGACGCTTGTCCCGCTGTTGGTTCCTTTGGCGGGCTACTCGTGGTCAAGGTATGCATTTCAACCTTTTAATAACATAAAAGAATGTTCCGCATGAAAAATTAAAGTTTCTGATTAGTCCCACGTCACTGAACAAGTGTGAGTTTTTAGAAACATTTCATTTCTCAAAAATAAAACTGTTATAACTGCATTTTCACTTTCCTTTATCGTCTCTACGAGTATTACTTTGTCGTCTCTACAATGCTAATTTATTTGGTAGAGAAAAAGTCACTTCATTATATTTATGCTTGTCATGAAAACATTCTACTACTGTGGTGATTTTTGACCTACCCACAATCTGTCAAATATAACAAAAAAACCGTTTCATCCACTTGTTACTTTGGGGTCTGTCGTCAGGTGCTTTATTTGTGGCGAGCACTCAAGTGTAATGTGTTAGAATGGGGAACTTTATCTATGTTTACTCCACTACCTGCCCGACACAATCCTACGCGACTAAACCTGACATGTCAACACCATCATTCATATTGCAATCATAAAAGGTGCTTTCTAACTTATTGATTCTGCTCTATGCCATGCCATAGATTTTGTAGACCAAAACTTATAAGTGTTTTTACCTCAACTGGATTTTGGGTGATCCACTGACCACATTGTAGTTTTTAGACACTTATAGTTAGGTATCTATTTTTTAGTTGTCATAGAAAAGTTGTCATCCATTATAAACAAAGTTTTTTGTAAAACTGTGGCGTCCATGACCGCTCGACCGGCATTCCATCAATGCATCTCTCTGCTCGTGACTCACCTCGATGGCACGTCGCCGTGACGTCACTGCCTCCAGGTACTCCGCGTTAGGCACTAAATAAACCAAGTGCTTTACTGCCTTTGTCAGTTTTGACAAAAAAAATAACCTCAAGATTCCACTGATTGTGATCTGTCGAGAATAAAAAAAATATTGGTCACGATCTTTGTTTGCAAATTGTTTTATTCATTATAGCTTGGTATGAATATAAACAAGTTTTTAATTAAGTAGTAATAATTGTATTTTCAAGATACTCGTAGAATACCTATATGATGCACGAACAGCATCTCAGTTTATAATACATATTATTATGAACGCCATAACTTCTATGCGTGAAGTAAACACGAGAAAAAGTTACGAAGTTATAAGATATGCGAAACATCACGCCAACCACAACTTATCTGATATTACAAATAACACACGTGTTAGTCGTTCAAATCAAACAAATGGACGAAATGGTGTAATTGCTACACGTACAATGATATCATATTTTACTGTTATAGCAGACACTTCATTCCATTCAGAAATACTATCAACTCCGAGACGAGGTCGCCAGCCTTTCATTGAAATTGAATTAAGTACCAATCTAATAACTTTACAGTTAATTTTATTTGATGTGACCTCCATATACCTATCTTACAGAACACGAAACTATAAAACCATGGTTAAGCAGTTAATGTCTAAAATCCAATACTTATCCCATTTCAGTAATCATTTAATTGCCCGAGACGAACCGTAGTCTATCTATCTATGGGTTTTTGAGAGGCATGAAAACCACAAAAAGGTTGATTGAGGTTCAATCAGAATTCGTTTCTCGTCGTGGAGAGTAAATGTCATCAGTAGGATTCACAGAACTTTTTCGACGTACTATATTCAACTCAGCAGTATCTGTTATGCAAGATGAAACTGAACAAAAAAAGCAAAATTTCTTCTTTATTTTTATACTTCGTTTTTGCCGAAATGTGCACTGAATCTTTT
Organism: Apamea crenata; assembly: GCA_949629185.1. Classification (NCBI taxonomy): domain Eukaryota; kingdom Metazoa; phylum Arthropoda; class Insecta; order Lepidoptera; family Noctuidae; genus Apamea; species Apamea crenata. The sequence goes on along the minus strand of OX451368.1, from coordinate 6,118,194 downwards.
AGAAAGAGCAAATACATATTTTGTTAGCATAATCTTTGTTGAATTGAACGTAGTAATAAGTTGTGCAGACTTGGTGCAGATTACTGGATAAACAATGATATTCATAAAGCGGTGAAGACTAGAGTATTGTCTTAGATCCCGGAAGTAACGGTGATAATCAATTCCCGGAGGCTTAACTTTACAAAGACATTGTTCTTGAAGCAGACGAGGATTTTGTAGAGGATAACCCACTGACGAATATCGGAGAAGAAACTAGGTAGGTATGTGGTTAAACAATATCGAAACAAACTCGTGAATGTAGACCGTCCTAGTTTAAACTGATGGGAATCAGATTTTCAGGAATCTAGTTTACTGCTCGCCCGCTAATAATAAACGAATCATTTGCCAAAATCAATTATTAGTTAGGTACAGCAAAATGCAAATCTAATGAAAATCAATCGCAGGTCAAATTGTAACACCACTTCAGTTTTTTACAACTACCTTTCCAATATTAAATTTAAACACCTCATTCAATAAACAACATAGTCGCGATTCTTATTTGTTGAAAAACATGAACACATCTCAGTTTAGAATAGGCGTATGTTTACAAATTGTTGTTTCAGTTTATAAACTTTGAACTAGTAGTCGCACAAGCATTCCGTGCACTGTGACCAGCCACGTGCCTGTACAACAATAGTGATTTCACATTAATATGAATACTCAACATTTTTTCCAAGAAATTTATCATTTGTACCAGTGTTCATCATTTGGGTCAAATTACGAAATTATTTGGTTCTGATTTTGAATGAATGCGATGAGTTAGCAGATTAAATGCTCATCCATTCGTATTCAATTTTTTTTTTTTTTTTTCATCAGAAAGCATTTTGTTTGACACAATAAAGTTAGCTTTATTAAAGCGTTGTGTGGCACAGTTTCAACAAGTTTCCGGGAAGTTTACATTAGCCCGTTTTAGACAAAACCTATAATATTTTTTTTATGTACTTAGAATCAGCTCTACATATTTTCGTGTCTGTGTGAACGCATTGTTTCTCAAAACTACGCAACGGATTTTGATGCGGTTTTCACAATCTCTTAGAGAATTTATCCTGAAAAGTTTATGTGCACAATAAATTATGATTAAACTTACATACAATAATTAAATCTCGATGTTTTGTCAAATCATAAAAAACCGTTCAAAGCAGGGGCGGGTCGCAAGTTTAGGTATAAGCAGACTCGCAACCACGTAATCCAACTAGACACTTTTAGATGTCACATTTTATGGCGCTGCGTACTGTCATGGTGTCGCCGGGCGCCATCGTAGCGAATTAAATCATTCACCGCCATAGCCCACAACACTCCGGTGAAAGTGCGGCCCAGTTAAACACAGATTTGCACCAGCCACTCTGATAGCCAAGCTTTTACTTACTTTGCTTAATATTTAACCTTAAACTAGTTTTTGTTGGGTAACGGACTACGGTCTGGCTGTCGAGATAAGTGTGAATTGACAATTTGTGCAATGAACAAGTGTAGGCTTGCTAACAGCTGGTATGTTGAACCGGAATTTTATTTTACCTGTTTATGGTCTCGTATAAGTTATGCAGAGAAAGGGTGTGTCCTAAACGCAAAACTTTGTCAAAAAAATATTGATGGGGTTGACCTGGCTGTCAAGAAAACGCATTTTATGACGGAGAAAATTAACTTTTGTTTAATGGGATTTTGAGTATTTTTAACTAACCTTAACTTGGTAACCTTATTACCAATACTGCTTGTTCAGCGTTCAGCAGTTCGCTTCCACAATGGTCATCACACACAAAATCAAAGACAAAGTAAATTAAAGAAACATGAAGTAAATATCAACAAAAATCTCAATGGCCAAATAAATAGACACATAAACATTTACCAAAATATGGCATCTCAAACTCAAACTCAAAGCATTTATTTCAATTAAACCACATACAGACACTTTTGAATTGTCAAATAGTCGGTCAGTTAGTCGGAAAGTTGAAGCTAGTTCGATACACAAACACTAACATTTTTATCTAACATCCATTACCTACTTCACAGTAATTCACACATACAACCATAACATCAAATAAATCACGAATCAATCCATCAACCCACCCGAATCATTTACTTAAATCGATCACCAACAAAATAACTACCCATCAGACATGGGCCCACAAAAGGGTCGTCCTACATCCCAAGTCGTAAATCGCTTTTGTCTTGCCTCACCTATTATTAGCGTTAACGGAATTCCAATGGGGAAAGGTCAGGGAAGGTTACCTTGAGTATTTCCCACGGCGACAGGCAAAGGAAGCCGCACAAAAACTCTTCACTCCTCAGCTCAGGAGTTGGAGGAAGTGTCGCGGAACGGCATCATTAAAATAGGGTGCATTTATTATAAAAAAAAGGATATGCTTATTTGAAAATGCTTTGCGATGTAATTGAGTAGTTTTATTGTTTTTCTTATCCTGGGCTTATGATTCTTTGATATGCGCCCGCGTTCTAACACATCATAAGTAATTAAGTAGTGTAATATGTCCTTTGTTATCTTCAAAGATGTGCAGTGCTATACGTTATGTAGGTACCTGTAGAAGAAACTTGTAGTTTTCTAGTTTCCAGTAGGTAATTATACACAAGGCAAGAATTATTCCTAATTAACGTCATTACGTTTGTTTTTCACATGTGTAGGAAATATAGGTATTATAAAGTTATTATGTAGATACCGTATTGTATTTGTCAGTTACAATTTCACACACACACTTTCTAAATAATGACGCAATCTGCCTATCTTCCAATAAAGTTTATTTGTTATGGCTTCTGCCATCGTGGGGTTTAATTTTTTTTGCGCGGACCCTAATTATTTTTATAAAATAAAAGTAACCTAAGTAAATAAGTTATTCCTTAAAACATCAGCTATCTGCCAGTGAAAGTCCCGTCAAAATCGGTCCAGCCGTTTCGGAGATTAGCCGGAACAAACAGAAAGAAAGACGAACTTTTGATTTTTTTTTCAATTCAATTTTATTTATTTGTATAGTTTGTATAAATGAGATAATAGACTTTCGTATCTACTACAACATTAAAGAACTACTCAATATATTAATGGCAAACTACTTTAAGAAACGAGGTAGGTTTTTAAGATAGTTCTGCAGGGTGGAAACCGAAATTCAGCAAGACTAATTTAGCTACTCTTTATATTTTTTGGCTTTTTTTAGCCACTCTGCCCCACTGCTGATCAAAGGCCTCCCCCAAATCGTTCCAGGCATCGTTGTCTAGAGTCACCTCGATCCTACTTGTTCACTTGCTCTTTTAATATTATTAAAAAACATACGAACGAAGCAACTCTTAAAATACATTCATTTATTTTTATACAGGTTTTAATTAGCATTATGCCATACTTTATTCGTGGTGATTGCAATACTTAATTTATTACATAACTAGCTTCTACCCGCGACTTTGTCCACGTGATATTTCAGCCACTCGCTCGCCCGTGCTACTACTTTGTTTTCGCTTAGTGTTCTTTCTGAAGTTTTTATCATTTTGCTCGGCTCCTAAGGGTCATAGCGTGATGTTAGATAGCCTATAACCTTCCTCAAAAATTGGGCTATCAAATGCAATAAGATTTTTTTTTAATCTGACTAGTAGTTCCGGAGATTATTCCATACATACAAACAAACAAACAAATTTTACCTCTTTATAATATTAGTATAGATCAATAATTTCAGAGAAGCAAATCTCATAATATTATGAACGTTCACAATCTGATCTGTCTCAATCTGTCAAAAATACCTCCTAATTCCCTACTTTACAAGGTTTCGATATTGATTGTCGATGAGGTGAGATTTCGACTAGATTTTGGACGTTTTTAATCACGGGTATTCGCCTTGCACAATACTTCCAGTATTGAAACTTGGACAACAACATAATGCTAAATACTTCCAGTTTTTAACTAGAAAGTCATATTAATTAATTAACTCAATTAACAAAGTACATTCTCAATCAACTTACTTCGCAGAACTGTCACGGCATGAAATTGGATCAGTTTTGATTAGTAATTTATGTTTTTTTCGGTGAAAAAGTAGGCAATGTGTTTACTTTTTAATTTTTTTACTTTAAATATAATATGGGGTGTTGTGTGTCTTTTAGTCTGAGCTATATAAACGTATTTTCTCATAAGGCTTTATTGAATTTGTTATAGTCAGAATACAAAAAGGATCCAAAAAAAATGATTCTTTTTAACTAAAACTTTAACCCCTTTATTCATAAACGTTGCTTACAGTTATGGAGTGATTAGCGACTGCTTAACCATACATTTTTGACGTTTGAACGTCACTTAACTTTAATCATCGTTTATAAATACACCCCTTAATGCGTACGTCAGCGAACAAAAATAGTTTATTGTTCCTACAGTTATGGTAAATATTCCACGGGTCATTAAGTCACTCATAGATAAATACCACAATTTTGTCAATGAGAGCTGTTTTACATTCATGTTTATTACATTTCCCGCTTTCTTATAATTATTCATAGAAGAAATTGATTCTTAGTAAGCCTACAATTAAATAATCTAACATTTTCTGAGAAATAATCTACTTACGCCATTTTCCCATTGCGTAAGATCATCAAGCTATTACAATCTGTCAAAGGAGACGGGGATTTCTGGGCCTGATTGTAATAAGTTGAGGTATGGCTTAAAAAAAAGGTTATATTTTTCTATTTCAAAATGTGAAAAATCAACTCAATTTACAATCTGGAAAATGAGAAATCCAATAATTAAGTTAGGGTTCCGAAATAATTGGAGTATCGATTCAATTATAATCGATTAACGTTACAGAGTTCATACTATTTACGAAAATGCTTTCACCAGATGATTAATTCAATTAAAATAATTAAATCTGTTAGAATTAAAGTACCTATTGAGAGTTTAAACGAATTAAATATCTACATAATTATTAATTAAGTTATATCAATTCACGTTTACTAATCGATTATTGTATTTTTAACCTGTGGTACTCTGTGGTAACTCTGACTTGACTTGACATGAATGACATGAGTCATGACATTGACACTCGTTTGTATCGTAGGATTCGTAGGCGTGTGCGTTTTGAGTGTTTCCTCCCATACTTTTATTGATATTTTCCTCGACCCCTGCTTTTCTACGGACTTCTGATCTTCCTTGTACGACCCTTGCCTTGCTTCCATACGGGACACGGAGAACCCCGCTTAAACGTTGAACTTGGACTTGTTATTTTGGATTCTACGAACGACCTACCGATTGGATATTGATTGACATTATGGATCGTTGTCTAAATTGTGGCATAGCGACTAGTCGCTGCAATACACTAGGTCTTCGCGTTTTGGATGACGAAATGATATTAGAAATGACAATCGCACTTCAAAAATCGGCTTTAAGTACAGATTGTTACGTAACCTCACTTTTCCTAAATCTCTTTTATCTCGGCTTCCAGATTGCCAAAATCTGAAAAATTATCAGTGATTGTTTGTTAATATAGTAGCTATCAATTGACACCAATTTCATCTTTTTACATCCAGGCCCAAAATTGTATGAAAGCGTATCCGTCTCCTTTCTTTAATAGATTTTCAACTTTATCGCTAAAGTATTAGGTTCAAGGTTGATTGGGAAAATTTGACAGTTTCGGATAGCTTGATGTGCTGGCGTCTGCACAACGGATTTTGGCTTTACTAGTCGTAGTAGTAGTAGTTTCGGGTGAGTAAATTCGTGCGGATCGCCTAAGCCTAAAAAGGTCGGATTTTACTTAAAGAGCAATATTTCAATAGACATACCTACCCAAGAGCAATTAAATGAAACAATACTTGTAGAACGTCGTAAAATTCCTTTATAAATCTACAAAGATTTTTCCATGACCCGCTTTCTCTGTTCGATGTAGAGTTATAGAGCTTGTCTCTGTGGTTGCTGAAGAATTTATCTTTTCTATGCTATAGAAATATATAATTCGAATTCAATTGCATGCAATTCAAGACCGATAAACGAACAATAAACAATTAAACTGTAAAAAAAGAAAATTCTCGCCATCATACAACAGACGGAAATGAAATTATCTTTTTCTATGTATTTCTCGATCAATAATTGGCATCATCTATACACATTATCAATTAGTCACTTTTCGTGTCTGTCTGTGTGATCGCGTGTTTCTTCTAAACTCTAAAAATTTAGAGAATTCTTCTGGAAGGTGTGTGTTTATGAAGGTTTATATATAAAAACCTTCATAAACACACAAACCTTCCTGACGCGCACCGTGAGGGCTGGTTCGAGGTGGCGCGGGAAAAGAGTAACGGTAAAACGGGGTGAATAGGTTTGCATGGGTGAATCGGAACGAAACTTTGAAGTGGATTTATACTTTAAAATAATATACATAGTTTGTTGCTAACAAGGACACTTAATCTTTAATTAAAAAGCAGTAAACTCATTAGGGTATTTTCTGGCAACAAACTATGTTATTTCAACGTTAAAATCCATTTTAAAGTTTCGTCCCGATTCACCCCTGCATCCCTATTCACCCCGTTTTACGGTACCTGGAATGTCTTGGGCAAGGTCTTTGGCCGGAGTATAGGCTAAAAAAAAATGGCTACAATAAAGAAATCTCGGCGTTTCATCTAGTCGTAAAAACCGTGCAAACCAGGGGCGGGTAGCTAGTCTTAAATAACAGAACAATCGATCCCGTTCAGTATGTGCTTTCCAATAAAGCTTTCTCGCAGTCTAGAAATGTCATCACAACCGGCACACTTGCACTAAATACCTGTAAAAGTAACTCTCTCAATGTGACTCAGCTGTTCTTATCACCCATTGTGAGCTGTGCGCACACGCATGGCGTACGTTTCCAATGGTTTACCATGAGATTATAAACGTAGTTTCTTGCTATCCTGCTTTACCAACAAAGGAGTGAAGGAGAAAGAATGTCGGATGCCTTTCGAAGGAATAAGTGGTGTTTAAGTAAGTCGAGGAAAATTGTTCAACTTGACCTGGCTATGGGACATTTGTATAGTTAACACTGTCAATTTGTCTTCATTTGGTAATTGTCTGTTCGCGATAATATGTTTATTTTTATTCGAAGACGCGGGAAACCTTGACTTTAGCGCAACTTAGTTTTACATTCCGGAGTTTTGCCATATTCTCTTAAGCTCTTGTTACCCAAACTGCTCGCCTATAGGGAAAAGTTTGTCTGCTCAACAACGTCAATACCTAACGTAATGAATGTTGTTGAACTGTCAAAATGTAAGCCGCTGCTACCCCGCAGGTATACCCTCGTGGTTAGACCTTTATTGCTCCGGCCATTGAAGCACCAACCTCAAACTCAAACCATTTATTTCAATTAAACCATTTACAGGCACTTTTGAATTGTCAAAATTAAATAGTCGGTCAATTAGTCAGAAAGTTGAAGCTAGTCGATAACCATAGTCAGATCTACTTCCTACATTAATCAATGACCTTAAAAACCGGCTGTAGTAAGTTGTGTCGTCGTTAAAAGCATTATTCAATAAGAAGATCGCCTTGCCACCTTTAATGACAGACATTAACCCAATTTTTAAATGAACATCGTTAGCGTTATCCATGCTAACTTTAATACGTTAATAATCACTGACTGACGAGAGGGTAAATACTTTTCTTTCTTTACGTTCTCGTGAGAAAAACTGCACCCACCTAGCGAAACACACTTTCAATCACAATCTGAATCATTTTGAAGGATATTGCTAATCCATTGCTTCATATGTTCGAAAAATGTCTCTGCTCAGCAACGTAAATAACGCAATGAATGTTGTTGAACTGTCAAACTGAAAACCATTAACCTGTTACAGGCCAGTATGAATCCATAATAATGCGAAAGTATCTCTCTCTGTTACCTTTTCACACTTTACCGGCTGAACGGAACGGCCGATGAAATTTGGCACACAGGTAAACCATGACCTGGGTTTGGACATATGATTCTTTTTATCGCGGTAGTAAGTTCCCTTGGGATAATTTCTGACCTTCACGCGGGCAAAGTCACAGGCAAAAGCTTGTAATCTTTATTAGTAATATTATAAACGTGAAAGTTTGTATGAATGGATGGATGGACAGATGGATGGATGGATGTTTGTTACTCTTTCATGCAAAAACTACTGAACGGATTTGGATGAAATTTGGCATACAGATAGTTTATAGCCAGGATTAACACATAGGATACTTTTTATCCTGATATTCCCAGGGAATCGAAACTTATTCGGGTGAAATCGCGGGGCGCAGCTAGTTAATGTATAATTTTCTAATTAGAATAATGAAATTTATTACTAAGTAAAATGATACTCAGATGCTCTGGTGGGATATCGGTACATTACTGATAGATACGTTTAGTGGCCAGTGTCATGTTGTTCCCTCGCTCTAAACCGCCCACTTCCGCTTAATGACAGTTGGGATACAGTTACATCGGTGTGGTTACGTCCATACACCATGGCTTATGGTGGTCACTCGTCACGCGATCCTCGCCTTACGCAATAACTGTGACCAAATGTTTTACACCGTATTTGTCTCATTACATAATATTAGCTGGACATATAAAACCTTTTTCACTTGAAACTTTTTTCTCGATAAAGAACGGGTTGGCTGGTTTGATTTCCCTTTCACATGCTGTAAAAATATTTGCGTAAAACTTGTGAATGAGTGGTTAAAGACTAAACAACGCAAGCGCAGTAACGTAACCTTGATTGTAAATTCAACTTTGAATCCATAACCACTGCGTTATTGATTGAAAAATTCAAATAAATTCGCTTTTTCTGAACGCCGAATAACCTGCTACAAGAAATTCCTATGAGAAAGTCCTATTCAACAAATAATTTAATTGATAAAATTATATGATGAAACTATGTTTTTTTGGTAAATACAATTATTTATGTACTAATTATACAATCTGCCACGTTTAGTTTCTCCATCTATTCTAGGAGCATCGGTGACGGCCGTGACTTACGAGTTACGGTCGTAGGTTCGAACCCAGACAGACACTTTACTTTGTGTAAATTATTTCACCACCATTGCTCTCAACACGGTGAAGTAAAACATCGTGAGGAAACCGGCATGTCCTAGATCCAAAAATTCGAAGACAATCATGTGACATCAACCAACCCGCACTGGGCCCGCGTGGTGGATTACGGCCCACTCCCTATCACCGAGAGGGGGTCTGTGTCCCAGTAGTGGGGACGTTATAGGCTAATGTAAAAACACGACCGTAACAAAACGCAATATTTGATGTAACGAAGCATCATATTGTCTACAAAAGACAAACTCACATTAATAATTACCGTCTTCAATCGAATATCGATCGGTTATTCGATAAAGTCAAGGTAAAAACGATGCTACTGAATTTTTGATTCCTAGATTCACTTGCATTGTTTCATAATTATTTGATGTTCATAAAATTGATAAATTCACTAACCATAACAATATGTATTATCAAAACTATGCGTGCCAGGACTATATCAAACTATACTATACAGGGTGGCAGGGACATCGACGTGCAAACTGAATCCATGAATTCAGCACATGAACCTAGACCCTTTTTCGATTCTAGAAATTTTTCGTCTGCTATAAAAAAAGATCTGCTGTTTCATAGAATAGTGCAACGGGGTCAAAATGTATAGAGCAGCATTTATTTTTTTAATGTTGACGAAAAATTTCAACGCATGGCAATATTCAGAATCATGTACTGAATGCATGGTTACAGGCTGCGCGTCGATTTCTCTGCCACTCTGTATATGCAATATGAGCATATTGTTAATTTTGAAGAGAATAGCTCGAAGTTTGTGACGTGTGGTAATATTTCGTCACGCCAATTATATTATTGTTATTATAATGAAAAAAATGTTTATGACGTGAATGAAACACACCTGAGAAAACACCATTGTTTCTACCTACTACCCGCCGCGGCTGTTGATCAGCTGGCGTCGTTACAACAAGTTTGCCTTCAACTTAAACTTAATTAAATATCAATCCGAACATAGAGTTGTGTCAGTAATACCAAAATTAATTCATTTTTTCAATAAATTATCATCTGAATCTGAAATTCTCAACTTTAGTCTTTAAACCTGCTTATTGGGTATCGTGGGGATCGGCACAGGAAAAGAGACGCCTATCTATGCTCAGCAGTGAGTGAAATCGGGCTGTTAATGGTTATGATTATGATGTCACATCTGCCTCAAATAATATCACTCACAAATATGACATTCATGGCACATCATACGATACATTTAGTAATGCAATTTGCGCATGGCACGTTACATTCGACGCGGTGGCACAAATTAGCAGACATTATCATACGACTAGTGCCAAGTGCGCATTATTTCCTGATCGCTTCTGTGTAGACACTCCTATGTGACAAGTATGTGCGAAAACATTTTAAAAATAGAATTTTGATTATGTCTTTGTGACTTTTTTCTACACTTCTACAGACTGTTATGATTGTTGGGTGTATTGCATTTTTTTTTTCTATCTACGTTAAGTTGTTGCCTATTGTACAATAGGTAGGCCGCAACTTAACACAAAAATACAAAAGGACTGTTCCTTTCACAGTGGTTTTACTTCTGATTTTGTATGAGAGTGATTTTTATTCTCGTAGTTGTAAGGTTGATCTCAGAGGTTAAATATGTGCTTCAAATTAGAATCAATCTCAGTCTTATTAGTAGCATAATCACTTGAATCAGCCTATAATGTTCCCACCGCTGGGCACAGGCCACCGCTCGATGAGGGAGTGGGCTGCCGTCAATCCACCACACGGGCCCAGTGCGGGTTGGTGTGTCACATGTCTTGGATTTTTGGGTTCTAGGGCATGCTGGTTTCCTCACGATGTCTTCCTTTACCGTTTTGAGAGCAGTGGTGTTGAATTAATTTACACAAAGTAAAGCGCCTGCTTAGTTTCGAACCTACGACCACAACTACAACTTACGACTACAACTCGTAAGTAGCGGCCAATACCACGGGGCCACCACGACTCTCATCTCAGTCTTATTAGTGACCAATTAAAATCAAATGCGATTCCCATCTTCCATACATTCTTACTCTTACATAGATATGCAGTGCCTCTGCTACTAAATAAGGGTTCATTGCTTCACTACGAAACCATACAAAAAAGATCAGCACCCTACCTGCGTAACACGCTTTCGATCGCAGCATGAAACATTTTGAAGGATATTGCCAATCCATTGATTCATGTGTTCGAAAATTTTATCTGCTCAACAACGTAAACAACGCAATGAATGTTGTTGAACTGTCAAAATGGAAGCCATTGCTGGTTGTTACTGTTAGTGTGAAGTGGTCAATGATTGTTATAAGCAGGTTTACAGATCACCACGAAATAGGTAGTGTTTGCGATAGGTATATCCAATACTTCAATAGGTAGATAAAATCTAGACCCACCAATTTGTTAGACTCAATTGGAGAAGAAATCTAGGTTAATATGGTACTTGCAAGCAATGAGCTAGCGAGACCCATTGAGATGGAGCTCTATTGTGATCTGCAAACCTTACCGTTTTATTGCTATTCGAATGATTCAATGAGGTCATAATACTTTATAACGTAAAAATAATGGCTGGAAAGTACGTATAGTTTGACAGCATTTAAAGGTTTAATTTCCATCGTTTATTATCGGGAAAACCGCAAATATACAGGGTGTAAAAATACTGTCAATATACTATAGCCGTCAACTATGAATTCTATACATCGAACTAAATAACATTGCACAAAAATGATTGCTGGGAAACGACTTTTATTTTGGATGTGAAAAGCTGTTTGCGCAATGTAAGACACATGCAAAACATTGGGGCATAGAGGGGTCGTGGTGGTGTTTAAAGTGGTTTTATAACATTAAAAACTTGTTTTCGTAAAAAAAAACGTCAGTAGAAGTTGGAATTTTGACATTCAATATCTCCGTAACCAGAAGATTACGGAGATATTATAGATATTGAGGTCCAGTACGAAAAATTATTACAATGACGGGGAGTACATGTCACTTCCGGCTTCGTTAGTGTCTTTTTACAGCCGTTAATTTGACTACACTTGTGAGTTCCCTTTTCTAAAATGTGTTTCTGTTTATATTTTACATCGATTTAACACAGTTCACCAATTAAGTATTTTAAAAGCCAATACTATTTGTTGTAAGAAAGTTTGTTTTAACAAAGACTAAGTACTTAATAATAAATGATTACATAAAATACGCTATGAAACCTGAAACTTTATGATTCATGATTTCGAAGTAGGCGCCCTTGTTCCGATTTAGCGGAATAAATTATTTTTTTAGTTAATGATGCTTGAATAAGTAATACGATATATTGATACTTGGTCAATTACAACGTTATTAGCATACATAGACGGATAGGCGTACCTTCAAGCATTAATAGGGGCACAAGAATCTATATAAAAACTGTATCAATTATTTTAAGCTGGGGATTGAGGTAAACCAAGTCCACTGCCTTATATCGCCCTTTGACCGAGTAGTGAAACCAATCTGACAAACTAGAGTTATGTAAACAGTGTTATTTTTTCCTAATATGTCTTATTGGTCACCATCGCATTCATCAAACAGAGAGCTAAGATCTAAGAAAATATGTTCACACGAATTGTCTCCTCGTATTAGTTAGGTAAGCAGTTAGTTAACACATACGGTAGAATTACATGAAATTCTGCTTCCAATTACGTACCCTTGATTTTCACACAATTAAAATCTCAGAAAGGCATATTTGTCTACAAAATTTAAAAGTAAAAGAAAATACACTGTGTGTTGCCTTAATTGCTTAGTCTGTCCACAGACTGTCCTAATTCCAGCCAAGCCAGGTTGATCACCTGTTTGTCTTGTGACTGGGAAGCCATAGGCGAAAGTCAGGATGACGTAGGAGACTTATTATATCAAGTGGATTATTAATTAACAGTATTACAAATCAGGCTCTACTCTAAAGATTAGTTAGAAATAATAAGGTGTCTATATACGTGACCAAATACCAATCGACTGCGCGAAATTGACTCTACAATTTTCTTGCATCTTCATTGAAACCGTTGCCCACACATTCCTGGGTAACCGTTGACTACGGCTCATATTCTTCTACATATAAACACATCATTTCAACCTGTAATCAACCGCTGCTGGGAATAGACTTACACTATCTTCTCTGCCATACTTTCTGGTTCTGAACGTCCCTCACCCAGGTGTTACCCGCGACTTTGATAATAACGTCGATATAAACACATCTGGATCAAATTAATTGTAACTCAAAATTAATATATTCCTGGTTTATTCTGTAAATAGGATATCAGAGTCACATATACACGTCATATTATTATTTTTTTAATAAGCTGGATGAGGTCGGTGTTTCCTATCTGACTACTCTGAGCAGAAAAAATATAATAGATGCGTGTCATCCTTTCGCAGGGCTATGGTAATCTAAAAGCCGAAACAAACTCAGACTCTCAGAGGTCACTTTTAAAGTACAGACATAATATTGGCAATATCACCATGTCTGAAATGGTCTTTTGAGGGTACCACACAGATTTGGTGACGAATGCCTGCACTGAGTGGACCAGTCCAGTCAGTGCAAGCATTTGTCAGTAATCGTGAACACAAAACTTGAGGCCAACCGACTACCGAATGTTTGAACTACTTAGTTAAACTGAGTATTGTACTTGTACTATTATGTATTCTTTGGTAATATTATACCAATTCCATTCGAAGAATCAACCCCATCAAATACTCATTAGGTACTGGTTCGTTGGACAGCTTTACGACTTTACCATGATATTTTCTATACACAAACAGAAGCATATCATAAAATTTAACGACTTGTGGTGTGATAACCGTTCGATCTCGTGTGCTGCGCCGGCGCTGTTACTTGAATTAGGTATCTATTGAAACGGTGCAAAGTATATTTGAAAGAAGTATGTACATGTGTGAGAATGAGTCTTCTATATTTTATGTTAGAGGGTTTGGTTTCCGCACTTAATCCTTCAGGTCATCATCGTGTGTGGGTCAAGGCAGCCGTCGGTGGTCATTCCAAGAGAATGAGTCTTTCTTTCTTACCTAATAAGTTAGTCAACAAGATAGATAGAGGGGCTGTCACCCAGGGTCACTCACACGGGCTAGCAAAGCCAAAGACACCGCAAGTTAAGGTATGGTCAAGTATGATGATCAATCCGAATCCGTCTCGTGGTTGTAAGCGCGACTGCTAAGCGTGGGGTCCGAGGTTCGATTCCCGGGTCGGACAAAGTGTTATTGGGATTTCCATTAGGAATTTCTTAGTAACAGTCCGGAGTTTGGAAGTTGGCGGTTTAATACCCCCGTGCCTCGGAAAGCACGTAAAGCCGTTGGTCCTGCGCCTGATCTCTCCCCGGTCGTGTCGGATTGCTGTCCCATCGGACTATGAGAGTAAAGGAACAGAGAGTGCACCTGTGTTTACGCACACACTTGTGCATTATAATATCCTGTGTACCTGGCTAATCTCCGTTGAGAATGGCCACCGTGACCGAAATCGGTCGGGAAGCTATTATTAGATTGAATGAAACGCTTTCGGCCTGATAATAATGATAATATGAAGTATAATATAGAAACTGGTACTGGTACTGGTGGTACTGGTATACGTACTTAGACAATGTAAGTAGTCAATAGACTACAGCATCCTACTACTAGCCCAGAGTATTTACTCTACTGTGTTATGCCATGTAAACACTCCCTAACTGATGAGCTGTGAACGAATAAAAACGAAAACACTCATAGACATACATAGTAACAACATCAATTATGGTGCTTATGTATTTTTATGAGTTCTTTGCCCAAGTAAGGTGATTAATATATACACTTTTAATAGTTCACCGATTTCTCAGAAACCCCATAACAGTTACTGGTAAATGAATTAGGCTGGTTTTTAATTAACTCAAAATATAGAGCCCTAATTGACTTAAATCTTGGCGTTTGGCGTGGGAATTTTACGTTGCGTTCATTAAAAATGAATGGGTTAAGAATAACAATAGTGCAGCTAAAACGCTATTTCTACTAGATCATCATTATCAGCTTATAATGTTTCCACTAGGACATAGGCCACCACCTGGGGCCACCTGAGGCCTGGGGCCTGGGGCGTGGGGTATCTACCACGCGGGCCCAGTGCGGGTTGGTAGATGTCACATGTCTTCGAGTTTTTGGTTCTATTGCATACCTACTTCAAAAGGAAATAGAATCTTCTCAATCTTCCATATAGCCAATTCTATTTCTAGAAATAATAATATACGAGTAGTTATCATATTTGGGTATCGACCGACAAACACTCGCAAAACAAGAGTTTTGATGTTTAAATGAAAATTTCTGTTCCGTATCCACGCTGGCTGAGAAATGTGAACCTCATAATAATACCATACTATACTATACCTACTTTACTATAACAATATAGTAAACTGTATGTAATGTACGTGTATGACTCTTCATGACTCACACTCGTATTTCAGACGTAACTACAATGCCAGCAATGGCAACTGCACTTATATATTATCAACATTTATCTTAAACGATCTCTCTATCTCTGTAACAGTGACTTGTTCCGAGAATACTGCAAAGATTTAACGACATTATCTTATCTTGATATCTTTGCAATATCGGCATTACTTTGGGAAATGCTCAAGGAGACAATATACTAAAAAAAGAAATAAACGCAAATTGGACATAACTGGTGGAATGAGGGTGTGCTATACATCTCTGTGAGGAATACAAGCGTGATGTTATGTTATGTGTTAGAATCAGAAAATTTTGACTACAAACTATATTTTTTTATTTTTAATATCCTTTAGGTAAGCCAAAGCTCGCTCTAACTTGGTAACAATATTGGAACACTTAAAATATATCCCAAATTGTTATGACATAATGAATTCTTTTGGAATTCATTGTGTATTGTTGTAGGTATTATTTCAACAGAGGATACATAGAATCCATCTTAAAACGCCTCCCAAAAGCCATACATCATCAGGCTATACCGAAGGGGAGCAAAGCTATAACTAAGGAAGGTTAGAATCTTTTCCCATAGAGACAGTGGAGTATCTCATAATAGATCATCCCATTAATCACCTTCCTCTATTTTAGGACAAATTAATTTGACGCACGTGAGACTAATGGCGGCGAAAGCATTAAATGGTGACGGCCATTCAATGTTGTGTTAAGTGTCAAATATTGTATCGTATGTGAAATTATTAGGAATCTACACGCAATGTTTTTTGTAGCTAAAGTTTGATTTACGGTAATGCGTTGTTTACTTGTTGAAATAATTGTGTTCTTTACAAGTAATTACAAAACTAACTAACTACTGAATGTTCATATAATGTAATAGGTAATAATGTACAAAATAATTGACATGGCAACATAAGGTTGCAAAAAAAAGAAAAACGTTTATTTGCGGCATACGCAGAGAAAAAACACAAAAAGGAAAAGTTGGGGGAAAATATGCGTCACATCCACGCAAAATGACCATCGCTCAGCATAATGCTACGACCCTATGCGAGACAGAGCCCCTGGTTTGTCATTTATTTTATGAACCCGAAATGATGGATGGGCTGTGTGAAAGATGATAATGGTTAGAAAGGGTAACTACTGAGATGAGATGACGGCTAAAATAGGCCTGGAAGAAGATCACATGCTGCGTCGATTCTAAATAACTTGGGATAAAGGCACTTGTATAATCATGATGAGGAAAACTATAAAAAAGAAAAAGACTGAAGACCCAGGCTTAAGGACCCAGGCTTAAGGTGTTGTTAACACCTTAGTGTTAACAACACCTTAAGCCTGGGTTTAATCACCGTGAAACAACTCCATAGTAGAAGACATTTTAAAAAGAGTAACGGCGGAGGTTCTTGCCCATTCTTCTCCATACGAAATTACCTTTTGGAAGGGGCGAGAATCAATTCATTTTTTTTATGTTTTGACGTTCAAAAGTGCCATTTACGTGCCTATTTGAAATAAATTATTTGACTTTGACTGAAATGTTTAAATCAAATATCATTAAATAAAGTATCGATAACCTACGTAGGTTCTAAATAAAGGTACAAACAGAGAGACACGACGAGGCATATCGATCGAGTCATTGTTTGTACAGTTGTAGTTCCCGTGGCTTCGGTCGCAAATTGTAAATTGGCCGTGTCGTACCGTTGGCGACCTTCATAAACGCACAAACTTTTTGCCTCATTGTCAATGCTCGTTTTAAAACGTAGTTTTAGATGGTACGATTATTTTTGTGCGAGTCAAACCATTTTCAAATCTTGTTTTTTAAACCATATCTACGCCAAAAATGCCGCAATTCTTAAGGCGTTTATTGAAATGAGTAAATAGAAGCTTAACCGGAACTTCCTTAACGTAAGATTCTATTTTTTTTTTGCTGAAGCGTCATCCTGTCCAAAAATATAGGTACTGCAATCAACAATTCTTTTACCAGCCTTGGTGTTGAGAATGTTAGGCTGCAGTGTTCTGTCTTCAGCAGAGAATTCTCCCATCAGACCAGCGGGGCAATTACGTAACACACTAACAGCAGCAATAGCTTTCATTTTGACAGTTCAACAACATTCATTGCGTTAATTACGTTGCTGAGCAGACAAATTTTTCGAACATATGAAGTAATCGATTAGCAATACCTATCCTTGAAAATGATTCAGTTTGTGATTGATAGTGTGTTACGCAATTAGGGTGCAATGCAATGACGATGATTAAACTAACAAAGACAGTAAACACCATGACAAATTGACAATATTTTCTGATGTTGAACCTATGGATAAATAAACAGTTGTTCGATTGCTTCGCTCGTGACGTCAATCAGAACTTACATAATGAATATGGAAGCTTATGCAAATGGACAAGATGGTCATCTTTGCCAGCAAACAGGAAAAAACGACTATGTTGAAACTGTTTTTACCTTCAAACTGTTCATTTGGAGTCAGCTTATGCGTTATGAGTTTGTTTGTCGCTATAAACATGTTTGGCACACATCAAGGTGAAATCGAATTATTTATGTTAAACTAGGTAGGTACATAGATGCCTTTCCCCAAAGAAGACACTTGACCAAGGAACTTGTTTGGTTTCATCAGGACAATAATTTTTCAAATGTTAACCACATTTCGATCGATTCAAGGAAAGTTTGGTCGCGACGCCTCTTTCTTTCTTTTCTTTCATATACATATTAATACTGTGAACAGAAAATGTATAAGACCTCCAAATGATACAAAAAAGTAATAGTCCTTCAGACCGAATTTGGGCCATGGCAGCCAATCTCAACGGAGACTAACGACGCGGCAGATATTATAGTGCACAAGGGTGTGCGCAGATACACTCTTCCCTCACTTTCCATAGTCCGATGGGACGGCAATCTGACACGACCGTAGAGAGATCAGGCGCAGGAACAACGGCTTTGCGAGGCACGGGGGTATCACACCGCCAACTTCGAAACAAAGTACCTACAAAAAAAAATATTGAGCGTGGGTGACATCATGTGAACATCCCTATCCGGTATTGGCAAAAAAACGAACGCCACTCAGTCTCTCATGCCCATAAATGCATAAAACCTCATTCAAGGGTGCAGGCAATTACATACTCATAAAGTAAACATACATTGTGGGCATTGTTACAGTACATAAGATACCAATGTCATACAATGAACTAGTGAGGGACCTTGATCTTGCAGTCTTTGCTACGTATACATGACGTGGTCCAAACGTCGAAACGTGCCAAATCTTCTGCATTCATTGAATATAAAGTGGAACATATTTTCTAGAGACATGGCTATTATTGAAACTAAAGATAACAAACAAAGAAATAGAAACGACACGGCGGAAAAACCCCTTTTCGGATAGGTATATGCTTAGAACGGTGAAGGAAAACATCGTGAGGAAACCGGCATGTCGTAGAACCAAAAATTTACTACACAACAATTTACTACACTGGGCCCGCGTGGTGGATTAGGGCCTACTCCGTCTCATCAAGAGGAGGCCTGTGTCCGACAAGTGGGAACATTATAGGCTGATTATGCCATATGCTTAGAACTGTTGTTAAATACTTGGAAGGACGTGTTTTATTCCTATTAAATGCTATAATAAGTTCTACAGTCAGTGTTGCAACAAGGACAAATCAACCTACATAAATATTAAGGTTATTATTGATATTGTGACATTAATTTGAAGATCCACACATCTCAATCAGGAGTGACTAGCATATAGAGCTAACGAACTAGAAAATCGTACAACTAACGAAGAAGATCGTTATAGATTGAATGATATCGGAGAATTTAATCAAACGCAGAAAAGTAATTTAAAAGAAACCAAGTAAGCCACGAACAAATAAACACACGCCATAAGACAGAACAGAACCAACACAAACACATGTGTCCCATAAACAAATATCATATCAGGTCCGAATCACATGACCTAGAAACTTGAATAGAAAAGCTTGTAGGTATGCCCTACAAAAGGGATTCCATAAAGTAACGCTGCTGTTTGTTTCCGCTCGCCCTACAAAACACACTGACTATGCAATCAATACCAGTGGGTCGATGGCCTTACAGCCTTATATGGAGCAAAGCTATTACTGAAACATGCTTTAAAATCGTTGCCCATAGACTCTGTAGGTAATAAATTGCCATTGCCAACGGATTTTTACTTTTAAGTGCACCAGTTTTGGTGTTCAGTGCCAATTTATTTTGTAAAGTTGTTTAAAGTTTTGCTGTTGGCAACTTTTGTCGCATTTTGCGTTTCCTGTTGCATAACTTCTATTGAATTTGCGTCAGTTTTATTTGCAGTATCTGCAATGACCTGAAAAGGATACATTTTAGATTTCCTTTTTGGAACTTTACATGTTGCCAGCTCTAACAAAATAAAATACCTAAAACATCTCTCCAAATATTTTAAAAGCGAACTGGTGGAAAAATTTGTGATTGTATAAATTAGATATTCAGAAAAAACAAACATATGGTAAAAACACGAAATGCGTCATATGAGCAAAAGACAAACCACAATATTATGCTTTCGGGGAATTACGTTGAACTTTGTTAAACATTTGCTGTTGTAAGTTACTCACTATAGATTAAAGTTGTGATAGCTCAGGTATTATGGCCAGTAAAACTGCAGTAATCGGTTTAGAGCTAGCTTTATTTTTCCACTTACACCCTAAAGTATGGTCTAGTCGTAAACTTGGAATTTATTTTCTTCAGTCTACAGTAATATTTCTAAACACAACCATTTTTTATCTCAAGCTTAGAAAACTATTAAAAACCGGTCAAGTGCGTGTCGGGCCACGCGCAGTGTAGGGTTCCGTAGTTTTTATACCAGCCAATTGCGGGTCGTATTCGCTGACTGATAGTTTCGTACCATGCTCTAACTAAAAGCCAAATATGACTACCTACCTAATTTGACTTCCTATACAAATCCTCACCTGATCCGACAATTTGGCACGGAAAGTTTTAATTTTTTTTATTTGGATAAGACTTGTCATAGCCGGTGTTTTGAATTTAAATACAGGACACAGAGCGACACTACTCACTTGTCACAAAAAAATAAAATTGAGGAATTTTATGGAGTTGTTCAAAATTTTCGAGTCAAATACAATTGGTCGACTATTACTCGTAAACTTGTAAAGCCCACTTAAGTGTGATAGTTTTCCTTTAAACTTCGTTATATATAGGTACTACTGCTGTGACATTTGAATTTCTAACTACAACCGTTTAGTTGGTAGGGGGGGACACACTTGACTCTAACGAAAATTGGTACTTTAAAGCTTGATAAGTCACGAACGGTATACTTAATCAAAAAACAGTCTCCCAAGCCCCTAATATTTTTGAAAGACCTATCCAATTTTATCCCACACTATGGGAAGGACGAAAAAAAAAATTATCATCTCCACTTTACATGTAGGGGAGGTACACTAAATAATAGTTTTTTTCAAAATTTTATTTTACCACTTTTTTAGCGTCATTTACGTGTATACTTACACCAAATTACAACATTCTAGCACCAATAGTTTTTGAGCTAAACCGCGGACAGACAGACGGACATGGCGAAACTATAAGGGTTCCTTGTTATCTACGGAACCCTAAAAACCAAAAATAGTCTCGATTGATCAATGTTAATGACTCAGTAGTCATTAAAAGTCAAAGAACTATAAACAGAATTAATGAATGGCTCGGCTATGAATACTAAACCTGCTTAATAGCATGATATATACCACCGAGACCGCTCAAGAATTTTTATTTTTGCTCAGAACGATCATTACCAACAATTGCATTGACCTGCGATTCTTTCGCATAAAACAATCACGTTCACTACATTTTTTGCTATTTGTAATTGTTTACCTGAAATAATTTACGATCCGGAACACTTGCGCAAGTCTATCTTTTATTTTAGCCGTTTCTATCTCCGCTATCTTAATTGCATTGTTCTTTCATTCGCGTACGTATTTCATATTGCACGCTATTTACAACTAAAACAAAATACTAACGAAATTAGCATTTGCAGCAGATATACGAGAAAGCATGGCAGACTATTGGACGCCGCGCTCCGAAAATAGCGCGCATTAATAGTACACTTTATTTCCCGAGACTATTTCGCATTGAGTGAAATACGAGCAAATGTGTCCAGCTCCTGGAGCGTCGCCAACTGTTTGCCAACGATATAGGCCTCTGCTGGAAGATTTATGAAATTGGAAGGTGTTACGTCATGGTGTTTTGTCATTCCTAAAAGCCTATGAACTTTTACCTCGTCTTCTAGGTGTATATTAATCATATTTGTTAAGGACGGTGCCGCGGTGTGAAGATGGCCGTTATAAAATTGAGTTATGGTCTGCGCGGTGATTATGGCAGCAAGCCGAGCCTTCATTTTACTCGCTCTCCTATACGCTGTTGTTGTTTGGTGTTGTTTGTCACTCATTAAACCTGTAATCAACACCGTAGTCACACCTAATGACAGGTATATGAACAAATGGAGCCAAAGTAATATGAGTCTATTGGGAAACGACAGTTTTCACAATCGTCATGCGATGCCCAGATATGAACCAAGCCTACGCAACTTCTGCCGCCATTCGCCACTTAGTTACTGATACCTTACTTACAAACCCGTTTACCTCAATTGGAAAACATCCGTTTCTCATAACATGCAACGAACCTTACACTTAGTTTAAGTACTAAAGTAGAAAATGTTTATCCTCTCCGTGACTTCATAATAGGTATGCTAACAGCTCTCTTTAAAAGCGTATGCCATTTCCTTACCTGCTTAGTTAGCACATAACTTATAACTTTATCTTTACCATGAGCTGTTTCTTTCTTAAAACATAAAGTTCTTATTGAACCATGATTTTACTCTAGTAGATAACAGGTAATGCTTAAATAGGTACAAAATTCAATTATTATACAACTAAAACTACGTAACTATTGAAACGAATGGATTAAATAAATCTTAAATGGGGCGCCGATGGAATATTCGTCATCACAAATGTCTCCGAGGTCAATATAAAACCTACCAAAATATCCCAATGATCCTTCCATACCCGTATTGCAGCTTTATGTATTAATTAAATTATGCTTCAAAGACCTTTCCTTTATTACTCGTCAAATAAACGTCCGTATTAGCAGGCAACCCTACACAAGCCGTATCTCTCATCCATTACATCCACGGCCGCATCTAATCTGATCTACGAAGATTTATATATCAATCCTTCCTCGTGCTACATCGATTCGAAATGCGAGTTAATACTAAAGTCATGCATCAAACGCACTCGCGCGCATGTGGCGGCTCAACACTTTTTATCGAGCGATTTATCTAAAATCTAATGGAAGCAGTTTTATGTGAACTTAAATCAACGATCGGGCAAGCGATTAGTTGAATTTTATCGCATGTATTTTAATTGACTGTCGTCCAAATTAACGTCTTAATCAAGCGATCTAATTGAAGGAGAAAGGAAACAATCATGAAGTTATTTATACACGAATGCTACAAAAACGGATTGAACTTTTCTGAGAAAATGTCGCATGACGCATGATTCAAGCCAGTTGAATTATTTGTTACTAGCAGAGCCCCGCGGTTTCGATCCCGTGGGAATATCGAGATAAAAAGTATCCTATATGTTAATCCTGGTTATAAACCATCTGTGTGCCAAATTTCATCCAAATCCGTTCAGTAGTTTTTGCGTGAAAGAGTAACCAACCAAAGTGTAGTAGGATAGTACGAAGTATTTACTAGAAAAGCTTACAAACGGTACAGGCATTTCCATTCCCACGCACCTATAAAAGTTACTATTTTGATATTAATAAGTACTTATTTACTGTTCTATATTAAGAATAACATCGACATGATTAAACGACTCGTCAAGAATACACACTCGGACAAAAATACACTCTATCGACGCATTTGTACTAACGAATTCTATATCATGTACAAAGCCTTCAATAGATGGTATTTCTGTACCAATACTTCTATGGATTCGTTCTATATTTAGAACATATTCACATTATGTTTATATGTCATTATATGTGGAGCAATTAAACGTGTCAGCTTTGGTATTTTCGTTACCATATACGTATGATTGTATGATACTGTTCTCGGTATAATCAGATATGACCAATGCAACTTGAATTTAGTTCAGTTGACTTGTAAAATCTACCTTTCATGATCACGCCACAAATTGTTGTAAACTTGCCAGCAATTTGCAAAAATATAATTATATTTTTAAACCTAAAAGTGTCCTTCACCCCAAACGTTTAGACAAAAACTTTAGTACATACTGTTTACAGATACAAACAATATTTTGATCACTTCGTCTTCTTAGCTTCCATAAGTCTTCAAAATCCTTTGAATCTGTTAAGGAACTTATTTCATTTTGGAAACAAGATGTTATTTAAACATCTGGAGCCTCTTGACCGCTGTAACTTAATCCAATGAAGAAAGTTTTATACAAAAAATAAATGACGTAATCACCAAACGATTTACAAAACGGAAAGCAATGACTTGGACCATCGACAGCCGAAACCACAACGCGTGAGAAGAATTCTCAACCTTCTTCAACCAACCATAAACGCGTCACCACCTAAGTGGTGTTGATGGTTGGTTGGTGGTTGGTTGGTGGTATAGTTGGTTGGGTGGTTGGTATGGTTGGTTGGATGGTTGGTTGCATCGTGAAAAAATTGTTTATAATTAGGTATTGTTTATTAAACAATTTTTTCACGATGCAAGGACACTATATTCGGCACATTACGTCATTACTCTAACCAAGGTACGCCTACGATAGTTAAATAACCTTTTCAATAATGGTCATGAACTTATGACTAATTGCCACGTCACGAACGCATTGAATCCGCTAAGCCTAATAAGGATTGTATAAGAGTAGGCGCTAAGCTTAGATATTCCAAGAACTTGTGCATTATAGAATGCAGTCAACAATAGACTTTTAACATATAAACAGAAAGTGAGTAATTGCGATAAAAAAAAACAATAGCTCACAACAAGATTTCCGCAAATCATAGGTTACTGCGACTCTGTATCTTTCTGAAAGTTTAGTTTAAACAAACCTGAGGCAATAAAATATATTGACTGCAGATAGATGGGCAGCTGCAGGAGCGTCTTCGTCTGTGTACTACATACAGTCACGAAATTCCATACTATTTCAGTTTATTAAATCAGATTTATCATTGAACACGATGCTGGTGCTTATGTTAGGTAGAAGTGTTACGTGTAATGATATATATAAAATTATCAGTGTTAATTGATGTTCCTTGCTGACCGTTCCTTCCCTAGTGCTTAAGAAAATTTTTGACGAGAACTGTATCTACGATAAAGAGATCTGCGAGAAGATTTATCTGTAACACCGGCACTATAGCTTTAAATGTTTCAACTACTTTAATGAAGCAGTAAATCATATTAACTCTTATATACATGATATGATTATTTTTAATCACATAACACAATGACATGTGTAGCTCGTTCTCTTTCTAAGATTACATCGACTATCATCATTGTCGTAAGGTCATCTTGTCTATCACATCCGCTTCATTGAAGTGCACCGACATCAATCTATTAATGTTCATAGAACTACATAAAAACACAATACTTGTGTACAGACGCCAACACATCAAGCTACCCGAAACTGTCAAATTTTCCCAATCATCTTTGAACCTAATGGTTTAGCTATAAAGTTGAAAATCTATTAAAGAAATTTGACAGATTATAGTGGCTTGGTGAGCTGGAGTCTGAACCTACTTTAAATCATGACTAACATCGTTGTGATTTTTTGTCTTCTTATTCATATGTGGATGGATTGCCAAATCTGCCCAGGAATTAGCTATAGTATATACGTAATATACAGGGTGGCTGGGTCATAGACGCACAACCTGTTATCATGAATACAGTACCTAATTTTGAACGTGAACTAAATTCATGGTTTCGGCTTGCGCGTCCATGCCCTTGCCACCCTATACAAAATAATATGTACCTCGATATGTTAAGTATCCCTTAGTTTGCGAACCAGCACCACATTTGCAGTTCAGATTGAATGGAAAAAAACATCGATACGATGCGACTACTACCTACCTTTCTAGACTATCTAAGTACTACTAAATAACCCATACATGTTATCTATGCTTTCAACTTCCTCTCTTGATCTAAGATAGTTTATTTCTCTATTTTCGAAACTATACGGAACAATTAAGCCACTTAACAGAACCACTTTTACATAACAGCAGCCGTCGAGGAACTGCAAGTGATTACGCTTGTGAATCAGAGCGGTCTTGCGGTGGTGGAGTTCCACAGATAGCCCTCGGACCGTGAACAAGTAGCCCACTATGATTTACTGACACTTGCTTAAGAACTGGCAGATTGTGGGCTAGAGACAGATGTGCCTCAAGCACGAATATCGAGCTAAGAAGTAAGTAGGACTATACGTACAGACTACAGGACCATATGTCCATGGACAGATGATAGATAGATATACGTACAGATGTAACGGAGCCACGTTTGAAACTAAACCTATCCTGTGGCGTCTCTTCAAACAGCTCTTTAGACGATTACCTACAAATTTTTCCTGAAAGGTAAGTTAAACAACACTTGCCGAGGTCAGTCCGTGACTATTCATTACGTACCGAGACCCCTCCGTGTCTCGAAAAGCACGTTATGCCGTTGGCATCAATTCCATCTTTGACAGGTTCTACGGGTTCAGAACCCTGAAAGTTTATCCAAAAAATCTAGGTAGATAATGATTGGAAACACGAAAAAGGCATTGCATCCATGTAAACACTAAACAATGATTGTTTAGAAGACGACATGACCAGCGTTCGATCGACGCATACCCGTGTAACCAAAAGCCGCCAAAAGAAAGCCCATGTTGATATTGACTTAGAATTCCATTACTTTCACAAGAATGCCTTTGTTTACTAACAACAGTCCAACAATGGTACTCATTTACAATAGACCATGACATGAAAACAATTCCAGAGACGTTTAGATTTAAACGTAAACGATTGAATTAAATTGGCTAATATTTTCACACTTTCTTTCAATTGCAATTTTCGTTAAAAGGTTACACATAATAGTTTAATTACCTACAATTAATTTCATATCAATCATATTTGGTGTAAAAAGTGGTGGACCATTTTACGAATTTCCATACAAAACTGTCAAACAGCAGTCCGATTCTGTAACCATCTCACCGTGAAAAGTCAGGTGAAGTGAGCGTGGAGTGAGCTGTCATTCCAACTAATGCTAAGGGATTCACACTATTGACAGCTCACTCTAAGCTCACTTCACCTAACTTTTTACGGTGAAATTTTTACAGAATCTATCGGCAGGTGAATTGCGTGATATGAATAATTGCACACAGATCATATTATGAATTGTCAGTTTTTGACCATTTTACGATTTTTAATATGATTCATACTCGTATTGTTATCCTATTGTTATTCTGCCAAAGTGGCCTTTTTAGGCCCCCTGCTCTTAAAACGGTGAAGGAAAACATCGTGAGGAAACCGGCATGTCCTAGAACCAAAGAATCGAAGACATGTGACATCTACCAACTACCAAACCGCACTCGGCCCGCGTGGTAAATTAAGGCCCACTCCTTCTCACCGAGAGGAGGCCTGTGTAAAATATTGTTGACTTGTAGTGCGCCAGCAGGGCGGAGAAGTTTCGTAGGTTTCAGAGGCGTTGGAATAAAAGACGATGCTCTCGTTTAGACCGTTTGTTTAATGAGTGGTGAGAATTTCAATTTGAAGTTAACATAGATAATATAGAATGTCATAGACAAAATCTACGCATGATTGTTGAAATTCAACATTGGGAACACTATAGGCTGATTATGCGTGCTATGTTCAATAGTGCCATATCAAAAAGGAGTACCACAAGTGGGACATAGGAGCATGATTATGAACCTCAACCACTTGATTAATTCAGGGATTTCCGACTTCTGTCTTCAGTGATGGCCTCATGAATAGCTGGAGCTGTTTTGTGAAGAGCTTATGTTCTAGGGTTAATAACGGGACTGACTAGACAGGGTGCGCCGGACGTAGTTAAGTATCGTCGCCTGAAGAGGCTCTTTTAATGCATCCGGGAATTGCCTTTGCCTTCATAAAAGTCCAATGTTCAACATTAACTTCCTTCATTGCAGTGGCAATGAATGTAAATCGAGGAAATATTTCTTCAAAACACACTTTTTCTAATAGTTATTAGTGCAATAGATGATGCTACTAAGCGTATTTACTTTTAGAATAATCAATAGGTATGCCATATTTGAACAGACCTCCAACGGCAACGAAGAGGACCGGAAACAAGGCCCTCGACCAACACTTCAACAGACCTATTGAGAAACAAAAGGGGGGATAGATGGCAAAGATCAGCCAACGTAGTTTAGAATTCGAAAGGCATTACGAGTTGTTTGCTTATTACCTTCGATCACCATCGTCGACTCTTGCGGAAGTTGATAAGCAACGACATAAAAAACTACCCATTAAACTGGTTCCGTTACAAAGGAAAAAAATAGAACGACAGTTATTGGATAATCATTGAGTTTAATTCAAAAACAACAAATTATAATTCAACAATCAGTAGGCCTTCGTACCAGCCACGGTTTTCACAACGGATTACGACACACATACCGAAATGCAATTGATACGAATGACATGGATCGCAATCACAGCGAGACCGAGCGGCCTTACGTTACCAGCTAACTACATACTAATACCATTAGACTTGTATTCCAACAAAAATCGACTACAAAAGAAAGCCATCTCCACACACGACTTGTACCGATCTCAACATCACATCATATGAAAACGTGACTAAAACTGAAATTTATTTGGCAGTGAAAATAGAACGCGTCTATCAAATACAATTACCCCATTGCGCAAATCCCAATAGTCTAGCTCTAGTTTATAAGCTAGAAAAGTATTAGCTCCTAGACGTTTGACGCAACTTCCTCAAGTTACCTTTTTATAAAATCCAATCAAAAAATAAGTTGCAGTGACTGGATTCTTGTTATCAATGCAACTGTAAATCTAGGTCATAATCACAAACTTAGCCAGTTGAAGCAGAAACAAACCTATACAATAGATTCTATTAGGTACGAGAGGCAAAACAAGGAATCAGTTAACACCATTAAGTAAGTCAGTAAAGTTACGGTAAAATTTTACGTATCCTAATCTTATGGCCGAGGCGAGCCGCGTTCTAATCTCAGAAATAGCATTCAGTACGCAGACGAAGCAGTTTTGCACTTCTATGACCTTTCGACGGCACGCAAACCTCGCTTGCGACCAATCGGAATTACTATAAAAAGAGATAGAGCTGCTATTGGATATAATAATAGAAACGAACAGGACAAACTTAGAAACATGTTGATAATATATTTGTCTTTTCTTTCCAGATTCCGCGTTCCGGTGAATTTATTTCGAGAGCTGGACTAAATTTCTGGTAAGCACTTACTTTTATGGCAAACGTGTTAGTTTGTAATAAAATTTGTAAAGAACAGGAATTCTGGTCACGTACCAAACATCCGTCCCTGCGGCATCCGCACTCGAACGACACTTTTTGTAAGTGACAACACGAAGCCATATCCTCTCACGTAAGGAAATGCAAAAAAAAATCCGGAAGTACTCACTTACTGATCTAAAAATAGATGAATTTAATGAGATGAGTATTATACAACAATCGTTGCTTTTTGCACAGTTTTTTATATTGTTGGTGTGACGAATGTGCAACGCCGAATGCCGGCCATGGTTGCGCAATTTGAGGTCGATGCCTCCACCGCTCCCACAGCTATCGATCTACTGAAACTGTTTATTCATTTATTGATGCTGGTTCACTAACTAGGCAGGTATCGTCTGATTAAACACTAGCTGTTTATTTTTTAATATTCATCGTTTAGAAAGTAGAAACATTAATAGCTACGACTCGTGCCGCGTAAATAAGTATAGAATCTTTAGTGTTTTCTATATCGCCTTGCCTTTCAAAGTGGCATCCGAGATTTTAAACCCAGTTTTTCAATTCACAGTATGAATTAAAATTCTCGCCAGAGGAAGTGGCGTGCCAACTGTCATTGGATCTCAAGGCCAGTCGTTATGCAAATGAGTATGATGCATGTGTTTTCGGTCTATTTGATTTCTATTGAATTTCTCAAATGGTGTCTGGTTGCTATTGGCCAAACGCGAAGCGAGTCGATTTAATGTTGCGCGACTGAGTTGAGGTGAAATGTAAGAGAAACAATGTTTTTTAGTAAACTTGTTGGAAATCTGCCGCCACAATACATTTATCACAGCTGGGAGTCGGCACAAATGGAAATCTCTTTGTATCTAAACAATCGCTCAGTTTCTTCACGACGACATTCTCTCTATGGAACAATATGTTTCATTACAATAATAAATGAAGTTTTGCTACTCTATTCTTGAGGTTATCAGTTTCATCATTATAATGAATTTCGTTGAGCTATTAAGAGTTTCATGCAATTTACACTGTACCTAATTACTTCAGCGTATCTATTAGTCACGCTTCTTACAGCTCTTGCTTGCATCTAACGAATAGGAAAAATGTCGTAGATGCAATAAAACTTAACCAATAAAATTCGAGAGAAGAACAGTGGTGGCCCAGTAGTAACGACCTCAACTTCCGAGTTGTACGTCGTGGGTTCAAACCCAGTCAGGCGTGTTACTTTGACTAATTTTTTCATCACCACTGCTCTCAAAGTGGTGAAGGAAAACATCGTGAGGAAACCTTGTGCAGCATATCCTAGAAACCAAAAATTCTAAGCCGTGTGACATCTACCAATCCGCGCAGGGCCCACGTGGTGGATTGTGGCCCACTCCCTCTCAAAAGAGATGAGCCCTGTGTCCCAGCCCCAGCTTTGGGAACATTATAGGCTGATTATGTAATAATATTCGTGATTATCAATAGGAGTTATGAAGCTATAGATCTAATGCCAAAAAAGGTTTACTTTGGTAGTAATTGCGAATTGGACGTTGTGAGAATTGGACATTTTGAGCCCCCTCTGGACATTTTGCGAATTGGACATTATGTGCCCAAAGGGTATTTTTCTATGATATAAAACTAAAATAAAAGTACGCAAAATACGCGCATTGTCGTGGAGTTGCGGACACCAGCCCGTATTACCTATTACCTATTTCTATGATATAAATTCCTCAATTTCATTCCGGCTTCCACGCATTTCGATGTGCAGTGCATAGTTATAATGAGTTCAGAAGTTTTCTGTTTAAAGAAATACAGGGCCTTCAGGCAGTTGAATTAATAAAGCATGTTTTTCCTCCAAAGAAAATAGAAAATCTGTTTCCTCGCCATACCTGTTTGATTGAACCGTCCATGCAATGAGGCAACTTATTTATCAGGTTGGATATCTTTAAATTCATAAGATTCTGTCGTACCATTTAGGGTTACTTACTTAGCTGGTGTCATCCTTCGAACGAACAAAGTCCACCAAGTTTTCCACGACTTAGAACTTGTGGTCCACAGCCATCAAATAAACATCATCATCAAGTCTGCCGCGTTACTATCCGGCTCTCTCAGGGCTCCCATAGCCCTAGGGTTATTGTGGCTATTCAGCTGACGCTACACAAAGTTATTTTATCATTTGGATTTTTTAGTTTTTAAGGCTACGTCAATGATTTACGTTTTGAAGTGAAGATGTTCATCAAAGACCAAGTCTAGTCCTACAGTTCAAAATATAAAGAATCACAACTGCACATCTCCATTTTTTTTTGTTGCTTGATTAATTAACATTGTGAGAAAAGGGTCTCCCTTGTTTCATCGGAACGAAATTGCCAAATTATCACTTCCCAAAAAAATTTCCGCATAATTTCATTTGCCAAATTATTACTTAGCAAAAAAATCTCTTCACAAATTAATCGTAACGCAAACCTAATGTTTGGCAAGTGAACGTTTAAACAATGATTTGTTTACCAACTAGCACTTTTACCCATTTTTAAGCAGTCAAATATTTCAGTTGGAATAACTCATTTTACGCAAAATAAAATTTGCCAAATATTTCGTAAGTTTTCAATTTACCATTTCTAACTTTGAAGACGTTTTATTACAAGGGTGTTTTATTCCACTTGGGACAAATTCTAAGCAGGTAATAAATATTAATATTAACTATTCTGGTAGTATAATTCTTTTCAGGTGTAGTAGCACTTTTTTTAAATAATTACTCTCGTCTAACTAGTTCAGTTTCGGGTAGCCTGTTTTTTTCCATATTTATTTTTCTATATAATCTAGTCGTTTCTGGCACTCGCCGGCCGCTGCCGCGGCACAGTTTTATCCTAACCTAACCGAACCATTTTTTTTTATTAACCTCGTCTAACTAGTTCGGTTACTACTACTAGTTAGGTGAACCGCCACAAAAAAAGAAAAAAAAATATGGATAAAAACGACAGAATTAATCGAATTCTGCATCACTAGTCTGAATTCTCCAGAAATTAAATTGCTAATGTCCATTGCAAAAAAATTAAAATTCTAAGTTACAAATATTTTGTACGAAATAAATGATTATATTAAAATAAAATAGCATTTTTAAATATATATAATTCCCAAAAAATCTTATTTTTGCCTTTATATTTTTTGCCATAACAAATCATTTGACCAAACGTTTATTGTCTAAAGACTGTTTGCTGTAATAAATTATTTGATTAAAGACCAAATGCCTAAATGACATAATATTCTGCCAAGTAAAAATTTTACCAAGTGAAAATGTGCGTGCTAAAATCATTCCAAACATTGCATTGGGTATTGCAATTTGTTTGGGTAGTGAAATTTTGGCAAAGTCTTTTCGGCAAAACGGCAAGATCCCGTGAGAAAAGCGTCCTTGTTGACAAATAAGATAAGCTATTCAGTACTAAAAGTATATAAAATCCTATATAATAAGTATATTGTAGAAGCAACTACATTAAAACATTAAACTATTGCATGGCGTCGCGTTTCACTATTATTGCTGTTTTTCATAACGTTACAATCTGTTTTCCGCAACTCTCTAGATAATAAACTCACGTAAAACATCATAAAAGGGTTACATTGTTGGAAACAGGACTTTTGTTTGTTGAGCGATAAAACTAAGATAGTCTTAAATAATAAACGGTGGATGGACTGTGTGAAATTGTGAATGATGATATGGTTAGAAAGAGGGTCACTACCGAGATGACGAGTACCTAATAGAGAAGTATGGAAGAAAAATACATGTAGCGCCGATCCCAAATAAATTGGGATAATGCTAGGAGAATGATGATGATGATGAGTCTGAAATAATCAACACGCAGTAGGTAAGTACCTATATTCAAATTTAATTTATGT
The DNA here is from genome assembly GCA_949629185.1 of Apamea crenata. Classification (NCBI taxonomy): domain Eukaryota; kingdom Metazoa; phylum Arthropoda; class Insecta; order Lepidoptera; family Noctuidae; genus Apamea; species Apamea crenata. The sequence continues at coordinate 6,085,391 of OX451368.1, read as the reverse complement.
TTCAAATTGACGTTATTTCAAGTTAAACAAATATCAACTTTATTGTAATGGTCATTAAGTTGATTTCAGAGTGACTAGCACTATTGAAAAAGTTATAAAAATGTTTGAAGTTGTAGCGTAAATGAACTTTATTGTGTAGGAATTAATGTTATTTTTCCATAAACTCATATTTGTTTACATTTTTGGCGAATATGCCGCAATTTTATTTTACTTACCTCAATTAGATCAAAGCGTCGATCTAGGCTCAGAAGAAAACTGCCTGCAAGACCATTAAACTAATAGGTATTTCATTTAAAAAAGTCAGAAGATAAACATTCATTGGCTTGCAGTTTAACAAAAGATGCGCAGGCGCGTCGTTAGACATAATCAAGAAACCAAAGGTTACAAAATTATAAAATAAAATGCTGTTATATCTAGGCAAATAAAAGAAGATTTATCGCATTAAAAACGTAAGCTTCCGAATTAGATAGGTACAGTCACGAGCACCAATATGTCAATACTTGGCAACTTTCAGTTGCGATTTTTTCGTGAAATACCTAACGAATGCAACGTTGAAATACAACACATTACATAAATCTATGGGTTCGAAAATACTATCTTCGTAGCAACATAAAATTTCATTCAAAAATAAAGGAGTAAGTAAGTAAATTGCTTTTGAATAAAGCCAAGTGACTGTACATCAAGTCATCATCATCACCCACACCCTGACTTCACCCACTGCTGGCCATAGTCCTTTTTTTTCTCGAGCCAAACTCACACTCCTGTGCCAATGGCCTCATCCAGATTTCGCCCGCTAAGTATGACTACACCAAGTAGTCCAAGTCTATTATATTTTTCTACAATAACAATTCATTGCAATTTCAATAGAAATGTGGGTAATTTTTCTAAATTTTTTCATCGACTTTCACAATCACTTCGACACTCACTTAAAAGTATCGTTATTGCTGTCGCGAATAATTGGCGGTTATAACGATTTGCAATACCTGTCTAACAAAGACTGTTTTTGTGTTCCCTGTTCGACTATTATCGATAATACCGTTATATTAGCTCTTGTTGCATAATTATCAATGAACTGGTTGAAACTGCGCCAGCGCAGTCGACAGCCGCGGTTGGCCCTCGCCGGTAACGAATCATAACAACTAATACCCTTTAAAAAAAAAACAATAAAAAAATATCTAACCTCATTTGTGAGAAGTGCTAAAACTTTTTAATGTTTGAAGTGTGTGGAGTTTTAAATAAAGAATATGGTAACGTGTGTGGTTACAATAGTAACAAAAGTGCTTATTGTGTGTTCACGTCGCCAGAGAAAGTTTACACAAATGCTTTGGATCTGGAAACTCTCGGCGCTCGCGACGTAGCATCACGTAACTTACTGACAAATATTTTAATACATTTTATGAATATTAAACTCATAGTTTTAGCATAATTTGATACGAAGCTATCTAGAGAATAATAGATAATGATTATACAAAAAGAAAATGGTGTCTTCTGACAATAATTTCATTTTTATATAAAGAACATTTTTTGTAAAATACGCTTTCCAAAAGTTGGCCATTTTATCATCGCTAGTCGAATCAGAATATTATGGGTCTTACGTTGAGGTTAATAAAGGTTTGAATAATGTATTTGGTATAACGCACGATACACTGAATCCAGTCATCCATAAAGTTATCGAAATCGAAGGAAACTTCAATTGTTTTTGTATATAGGTATGAAATTTAATGAAACAAATCAATACATCGGTTGGTTGGGTAATCTAGCTCGAAGGACGTACCTACACGTTTTGCGTAAATCGGTCGCAAGGAAGCGCCAATTTCGGTTGCGTGTGTGAAAATTATTAAAACGATATGTTTTTTTATCGACAAACAAAAGCGTAAGAATCACCTTTCAAGTTTACTTTGTAAAACAAAAGAGGTTTACACATATAATTTAACAATTACATTGTCTCACTGCTTGTCATACAAATTGTTTGATTAAAGATTTGATTTCACTGGATACATTTTCATTCCTTGTAGGTAAATACAATGAAGCTCACAACCCGAGCGATAATGACATAATTATGTAGATATACAAAAATGTAGAAACTGAAGCTAACCTAAGGAAAGGACAATACTATAATACATATAACGTGTTTTTTTTTATGTCCCATAACTCTAGGGGGTTGTACTCATCATTATGATCAACTTTTACTATGGGACAAAACCTGAAAGCGTGAAAAAAAATCAGCTGTTCCCATTCATTTATGTTCGTATAACTCTTCAAAATGTAGGGGGGACACCAGATTTTTGTTTCACGATATCGGGTTTGGTCCCATGGTAAAAGTTGTTCATAATGATGAATACAATGACCCCTAGAGTTATGGGATATCAAAAAAACATGTTGTAATAGGCGATAAAAATACAATTCCGAATAAGAGAACTTTAAAAGAACTGAAGTTACCGAGGACTATCCACAGTATCCACAGACCTCTAAACCCATACAAAATCTAAATAATTATGGCAGAAGATACACAACGTGCAACAGAATTATGCTGACATTTGCTAAGATTCCTGTTCAGAGAGCGTAAAGCCATTCGTACGGGTTCCATGTCCGCGGATTGTTTTAATGTATGTTCGTACTCACAGATCAGCTCATAGATGCGTTTCAATCAAATTCATACGATGACTTAATTGCAGATCTTAGCAACACATGTTAAGTGCTAGTTAAAAATGTGCAAACAGTCAAATACCGAGCCGAGTATAGCGACACACGTATAATTAAAACTGTAGAACGATAAGAAACGAATATTCAGTTAGAAAACATTGTGTTAGTTTAAATAACTGTAAGCGTGGTAGTTATGATTTTCTTGTCAGTAGACTGGAATACACTCATTATTACATATATTTCGTAATTATAAAACTCACACCCGGTTTCTGAAAATCTACCCAACATAAATATTAGCTAACAGACAAACTCATGTCAAGTAATTGATGATGATTGGCTGCAGTTGTATTTTTGGTCAGCTAATCACAACAGTTCATGTGAGTTTGACATTATGTTATCCAACAAACATTAGCTAACGGAATGTTATTAACGCTCGATTTCGCGTCTTCATAACAATATTTTATAAGTCTACTGGGGAACATGATCTTCTAATGCAAAATGCTTAGAATCCATATTATCATGATCCGTTGCAAAAAAAAAAGAAATCCCTTCGCTTTTCATTTATTTGCACCATCAAACAAAATGAAAATTCTATTTGCACAGTACACTAAGCCGCTCCTCTTACCGCTATATCCGATAACATACTCTTATCAACCGACTATGTCAACGCAACGCTCGTTGTTGCAACGAAACATTAACTTTCCAAACGATAACTACAGAATGCGAAATGAAATATACGAGTGCCATTAAAATCAAACAATACATTGTAAGCAGAAAGAACGGAATATTACCAGATTATATATTCTTTGAACATGATAATGTAGACCATTCAGCGATTAAAATAATAGTTTCTGTTCTAACTAAGCCAATAAATCAACTATTTTGCGATGTTCACACTAATTCCCAGACTTAATTTACGATGAGAAAAATTGTAGACAGTAGAATGCATTGAACACTTGAGCGATGTAATGATTTGCCAATCATACTATATTTGATGAGAAAAATTGAGACGGGTAGGTACTACGAAATAGGTAGCATAAATTGAAGTTTACATAAGGAATAAGAATCTAAGCGTTTTCGATGACCATATTAGTCTGCAACGTGAACACACTATTAGCACTACCACGGCAAGTTCATAAATGTGAAATTGACCAGTAGGAGCATGAAACGAATGAAAAGAATAGACTAACGTGAAGTCACAGCTAATAAGACTTTCAAAGTGAATTCAGACCGAAGTGATGTGATGAGTGGTATCGATGCTGACGTCGATGTCGGAGGTGGTGGTGTTGCTGAGGAGTGACTCGTATGACGTGTTCCGGCTGCTGGAAGCTTGGTGGCAAGGATTGCTGGTCCTAGGGAGACTGGTCCTGTGGTACTGCAGACTGGTGCACCAAACCATTTGTGGTGGGCATAAAATACCATTTTATCTTAACATGAAGTGGGGGGCAGAAGTCTAATCAATATCTTCTATGAAGAATTTTACACGGTCTAGATTAAGCCTTATTTTATACTTAAGTATACTTTAAATTGCATTACGTCTAAGTTTTTTCTACAGTTACAAACTACTGACCAAGACGATAAGAGTAAAAGTGAATCTAAACACCATTTCTGTCGCAAAATTTTCACATCTCGCAGTTTACCTAGCTACAGCCGCTACAGGTCAGACTATGAACTCTGTAATCTGTTACATAATGTCGAAATTACCAGTGAAGGTGTCACCAGTTTCTTTAGAATTTTGTCGAATCAGACATCGCAGTGACAGCTGTAACAAACCGGAACTGCTAGGGTGTTTCGAAGGAGAACAGTATAGTCTTCACTTTGCTCCGCCTCGCTCACTGCAATTTGATCTTGGTCCTTTTGTATAACAAATGAACTTTCTGTCTGTCGTGTCAATACACGTAAACAGAATTTCTCTAATACTTCAAACCGTACAGCTGCAAGTCGTAAAACATCAAAAGATTCTGTGTTTTTATCTTTCATGCTTGTAAAAGTAAAACTGTTGCCAATGATTAATCAAGAATTTTGCTCCATAAAATTTTTATTACTGTGTAATTTCTCTTTCTACGTTATTATATATTTCTCAGGTAATGTGCAGTCTATCTCTTTCCCTCCAATCGAGTAGTAATCAAAATTTGTTGATAACAAAGATAACCGCTATCGGACATTTAATTTAAACGCTACTTTACACTGGAGTGGAACAGTTTTATTTAATTAGGAACATTTTAAAGTGAGAGAGTGTTATCTGAGATGGACTTCATTAATATTTACATGGTTAAAACAGGTGGCTAAATTTTTCAGTTGACTGAAGAAATAGAGTTTGTTTTGTTAGCAAACACGGCCGCACACGAAACTCTAAAAGTCCATTGAGGCTAGCGTGACCTTGCTGCTTTGGATATTAGTTCTGAAAGACTTCACCTCGTTCTCAATGACGTTGTTGCGTGACTGCTAGTTCGGGTCAACGGCCGTTTTCCTTAGAACATTATATGCAGATATATGAGGTGATTTATCGATCTTTGTATCGTGTTCCAGAGCTGAAGGTGCCTGAGGAGGCAATGATGGCGCCGAGTGTGTTCCAAAGGACCAAGTCACCGCGCACTTCACCCGGAAACTTGCCCAGAAAACTACAGGTTAATATCACTTTCATTTATTTAACACAATAAACCACACAAACCACCACCACCATCATAAAAAGGAAAAAAAAATAAGTAAAGGTATATGGAACCTATTCACCTATCCTTCATTTAAATATTTTTACTAGGAAAATAGTTTCCTTTATCGACTGAAAAGCCATGAAATAAACGTAAATATAAAGAGACCACCTGTAGCAGTCAGATAAGATTCCTTCGACGCTTCTAATTAATTTCTGCTGTCATTTTTGAAATTCGATTCAGTCGGTAATTTGTTGTTTGTACAGACGCCAGCGGGTCAAGCTACCCGAAACTGTCAAATTTTCAAATCAACGTTGAACTTAATGCTTTAGCGATCTATTAAAGAAATTTGACAGATAGTAGGTATTAGCTTGATGCGCTTGCATCTGCACAAATGCGGGCGACTCCACCATTCATGTGGAATTTTAAATGCAAACTTTCGAGTGACAATTGCTTCAGTTAACGCTAATTTATAAACAAAGGAGGTAACATCATCATGGTTAAAGAAAATGATGTTTTCTAAGATACTTGTTTGCCATTATGAGATAACCTGCTATTAATAGAAATGTTAGCAATTTGCATATACTCGTACGTAACTTGATATGTGCATTGTGCAGGTTGCCATAAACATATTATTGCCACAGAGCCATAAGTAACTGCTTGTTTGTCAAACAAAACAGTATATGTATTAGCTATTAAGTTCCATGCAGTAATATCAATTACCTACGTTAGTGTTTTATAAAAGACTAGCTTCTGCCCGCGGCTTCACCCGCGTGGATGTCGTAAATTATCCCACGGGAACGTACTACCGGGATAAAAAGTATGTGCTTCCCCAGGATGACATCTATCTCTTTGCCAAATTAGAAGTTCAGTGGTTTAAGCGTGAAATTTTTAGAAAAACTTATAATGATAAAGTTTATTAATTACTTAGGCAAGTATTCTTTTCATGTAAACTGTATCCCCGCTTTTCACCTCCACAGGGGTGGAATTTTAGGAAATCGTTTGGAATGTATCCTTAACTTGACTCAAAGATTATTAATACTAATTTTCGAATTAATCAAGCTACGCATTATAATCCTCCCCACGTAAAATTAACTACCCCTTTTCAACCCGTTAGGGGTTGATTTTCGAAAAACCCTGAAACATGTTATTCTTTATTTTTGGCCTTAAGTATAAAAACTGAGTTTCGAGTTAATCGGACCGCGCATTCAAATTCTTCCACACAAACTTCAACAGCCTTAACTTAACCTTACCTTAACTTATAATGATAAACTTATTACTTACTTAGGCGAGTATTCTTGCCAAGTTTCAAGTTTATTAACCTAATGAAGAAGATTTTTTAAACTGTATCCCCGTTTTTCTCCCCCACAGGGGTGGATTTTAAAAATAATCGTTTGGAATGTATTCATAACTTGACTCAAATATTACTTATACTAATTTTCGAGTTAATTAAGCCATACAGTAAAAACCTCCCCTATAAAATTGACTTCCCGTTTTCAGCCAGGGGTAGATTTTCGAAAAACCCTGATACACATTATTCTTTACTTTCGATCCTAGGTATAAATACTGACTTTCGAGTAAAACGGACCGCGCGCTAAAATTCTTCCATACGACTTTTGAAACCCCCAATCCCCTTTTAGGGGGTAGTTTAGTAAAACATAAAATGGCAAACTTCATTATTTACTTAGATTAATATTCATGCCAAGTTTCAAGTTCACTAACTCAAGGAATAAGATTTTCCATACAAACAAAATCACTATCTAGAAATCATCATAGACTCACACAATTGAGATTCCCTCCACAAGCATTCTTAATGAATTGGCCACTTACTACACAATAAGTTATCTCCTTATACGGAAATCAGGTTTCTAAATTATTTTCTCCCATATTTCAGAACGGCGCAGAAGCAGCGGGCCAGTCAGTTCCCACCGCAGACTCCAGTCCTGGCAACTCCATATCTGATGCAGAGAACTTCGAGTGCTATGGCGAGGGAGACCAAGACGCTCCAGCTAATACGTTAGTTTTGTGTACCCTAATTTAGAACAAGCGAAAATAACAAAGTTAGCGCTAAAAGGTCGCCTTCGACATTTGCCTATAGAATTTGACAGCACCATGTGAACATAATATGTGGCACGAAACAAGCTTTACCAAGTATGAGAAAGGAGAAATAATAATAAATGATAATGATTTTTGATGAGAAATAAGTTGATTACCGCTACGCAAATATATTAAAAAAAAAGAATCCAATATGGATAATGGATATGAATCCAATAATTGGGCATTAGAGAATGAAGGGAACGTTGATGGCAGTAGATAAGACGAATGCTCCCTTTTTTCTGCCAGCCTTTTGCTTTTGGCTCCCTTTTAGCCATGAATGTCGTAAAAAGTGACTTAAGAATTATTGATTGAAACGTTAAGTACTGCTACAAAAAAAAACTAAGTAGATTAGCAGAAATAGTGATTATTTCTAGACCTTTTCCTAAGCATATGAATCTAGAAGTAGGTAAGTAGTCTGAATAGCTATAATATTACCTAAAATCAAAACTTGAATAATTTCAGTTCTGGAATTCGGAAGTGGCTGAAAATGCAAATCGTAGCCAGTTAATGTGAACTTATCCTAAATGTTTCCGCATTGTATTAATTTCAGTAACCTATTTCATTATTCATGTTCATATGTCTATTCTTTAAACGAGTAAATTGACTTAAACACAGACGTTTATCATAATTAAATAAGACAAATTATAAAGAGTCAAAGTCATTTATATCCCGGCTCATTGATTAAAATAATGTTTAATAGTCTATAATGTCATCACCTTCCTGCCCTTGTTCCATGGTACTTGGGCTCGGCCTAGCATTTTTTTTTCTTCACTTTTTTCCTGTTAACCGTCACGCAATCATTCACTCCTTTTCCTTCCAAATCATTCCTCAAACAATTCATAATTCTCCTGCCCTTATCCCAATTAATTTGGGGTCGGCGCAATTTCTTTGTCTTGCATACTTCTCTATTAGTCGTCATCTCGGTACCTACTCACCCGCTTTCTAACCATATCATCATTCACATTCACAATTATCCATCCATATCTTCTTTGTCTTTCTCTCCTCATCTATCCATCAACATTTATTTTCACCGCTCTTTTAGTAACATGCATTTCATTCTTCCTCATCACATGCCCATACGAAGACAAACGAGTCCCTATCATCTATTCTATAACAGGGGCAACTTTCTAGCTTCCTCTAATATACTCATTTGTTACTTTATCCATTCTTGTGACTCACACATATCCATATCACATTCTCATCTTCACTACATTCAATCTTTTCCCATACATCTTCTTCGTGAGCAAGCCAAATGTACTTTTAAACATTATATAATTCCCAGACATTCATTCATCTCGAGAACAGACAACATTCAATTGGCTTATTTCCAAATATCAATCAATGCGTTGACTGATAAATTAAATAACGATATAATCAAGTATACAAATTCTGTGATTGATGAATACGAAGATTGTAATGTTCTTGCAACCGATATAAATGGCGTAGGTCATAAATTTTCTTTTACTAAAAATAGTTTTATTGTAACACATCAAGTGTATTTTGTCATAGAATTTCTGCTTAATCAGGCTGATGATCTGAAAAACATATGTCAAAACGTTGATCTAATTAAGAAATATTAACATAAAATATCAAAGACTAACGTTTATAGTCAGCATAAACAAAGATTTGTAATAGACATGGTGTAAAACTTTTATGTAGCAACATTAACAGCGGTCAACGGTACCGTAAAAAACTTCCGTCAGTTAATTTGGTATATGTGCAACGTTGGATTACTGTTTATATATGCAATGGTGATGCCAAACGTTTTCTCTACGATTTTTGAACATTGTAAAATAATGTAGGTTACATACAAGTTTTATGGTCTGTAGGTGCAGCAATACTTGCATAAAAGAGACATAAAAAACGAATAACGGCAGAATATAGAAGGAATATTGCAAAATATGGTGCTTTAGGTGTTAATACATTTTTGACATTAATAATATACATACCTAGACATACCTGGAGAAAATATAACAGCAATAACACGCTAGCCGAGGTGTTGAAAATAAACTCTCATCATAGTTAACTATCGAGCTACTCAAGACTTCTGAGTGTTGCTCTCCGAATACCTAGACAGTCAGTTTTCTATACAACGTAATGTTTTGTATTTAGATTTATCAGGACATTTTTTTTTTGGGGAATCATTCGTGGCCATGTGGCAGATTTCAGTAACAATACAAGAGCGCCTGCAAAAGGAAAATTCAAATAGACACTTCAATTTAGCCAACTGCTTGCGTAGTCACATCACACGCATTGATAACACAATTTATTGTAGAAGCTAATTTGCTAGCTGTTGCTCCTATAGTATCTCCTACTTCAGCGTGTTAAGTCTCTTAAATACAATTGCTCAATAGCATCCCACTAAATAATTTGTTCTTTCACAGATTAGAGAATGGTTCCAGAAGTCCTGGCAACCCATTGAACAGACACTCATGGACAAGAACTAGTCTTAGGCGGACACCCCCCAGGTAAGTCGAAAGCAATGAGAGGATAATAATACATAGTTTTGGATGTAAGAAAGTACATATATAAAAATTAAATTAGTTTTAAAATTGAGTGTTTGGGTAATTTTGCACTGGGCAGCAAAAGCAAGGCTGGTATTGGTGGCAGAGAAGCCAATTCCAAAAGCACAATTTCTAACATTAACCACAGCCAGGCTGTCAAACTACTGCCCGAAGTGACTGATTTTCTAACTTCTAACTGGCCGACTAGCCAAGTGCTGCGTTTTGCTGCTTAAAGTCTCAATTTTAAAACTAAGAATTACAATATTAGTAAAAGAGTTAATTTTCCTGTGGTTCTGATGTTGCACCTATTGAGTTCACTGCGATACGCTTTTGCTTTTGCTTTCAGTTGGTGTTACCTTATTATTTTTTCTTCAGTTTGTGTTTATCTGATTTTGTTTTATTTATTTGTTTTGCTATCTTTTTGTTTGCTTTACCTATATTTGTGTTGTATCTTCCGTAGCCATCAGGAGAACTTGCCGCATCGGCGATGGGGCTCCATGAGACAGTAAGCTATCTTTTTTTTTGTTTTCTTTTTGTGATATGTTACCAAACACTGCAACAGCAAATATTAGTACTGGTCCTAATCTCGTTCCTATACCACTTGGTATCATCCGACAACTGTTATATGATTTTTACTTTTGTCGTTAAATTGTAAAACAAATTCATCATAATTTTAATCTAGGTCCATTCTTAATTTATCTTTTCTACTAATAACGTGTTCATAATAGCAATGTTTTGTTACATTCACTTTTTTTTTCATTATTTCTTTTCGCTCTGAGACAACGCAAAATCGTTAAAAAATACTAGAATTATTTTCAAGGATTAACGTTAATATTTTAACCTTGTAACGTGTAAAACATGTAAATTGAACAAGTGTTCACATTGTTTACATAAAATATAGCGATCAAACTTCAGAAACGAATTAGCTCAAGTCTAGTAACTTTGAATTATTTGGTACATAAGAACCAATTTTGCGTTGTCCTTAAACTTGTGAGTTATTATTTGTTTTGTTTTGTGGTTTTCTAATTCCATGTGAGTGCTATATCATTTTATGGGGTTATTTATTAGATATTTTTGTTTTATTACTGAAATATTCTTAGTTAGCAGTAGAATATTAAATGCATACGCTTTATGTCGTCCTATTTAAGCCACTGTTGTCTAGGAACATTGTTATATAAAGATTGCCACGAATAGACACCACTCAACAGCCGTCAATCGAAAATCTGCACCACAACGTCCTGGAGCCAATACTGAAATACCGGTCTACATCCATCGAAGTGGTTGCCAAATAATTGTCAATCCTATCACGCAATATTAAGGTCCTCTATTATTTAGTTAAGTGTAATGTTGTAGTGGCCGTGATACATACTATTGTCAGCTGCAAACAATGCCGTCCCCACTATTTTCAGATAGTCAATGAGTCACCTCATCACGTCAGATTTGAACGTGAGCAACTAGTAAAACAATTAGAGATTATCGACCTACGCTCAAATTCTCAGGATGATCATGAGAACCGAAACAATGTTGTACATACTAGTAAACAATAATGATGACTCTGGGAACTTTCATAACGTACTTACTGTATTTATGCTAGATTTACGATCACAGAGAATGTTACAACATTGTATTACTTACTTAGTAGTAAAGTGGGTACAGCAGACAGATGGCTCTTCTCACATCGAACATATTAACTTCACATATTAAATTTTACGACTTTCCAAGATGTCTAATGCATTCCAGGAAAAGTTAAATGACGGTATACTTAGTACGCAAGCAAACGAGAAAATACGGGACACGGTATAAACTTTTCTGCTTAACGAAGCAGATGAACCCCAAGCAAGGAAATTACTTAAGCGATTCGCTAAGGAGACTTGCAAAAAACATAATCAGCTTATAACGTTCCCACTGCTGGGACACAGGCCTCCTCTCTGAGAGAGGGAGTGGACCGTAATCCACCACACGGGCCCGGTGCGGGTTGGGAGATGTCACATGTCTTCGGGTTTTTGGTTCTAGGACATGTCGGTTTCCTCACGATGTTTTCCTTCACCGTTTTGAGAGCAGTGGTGATGAAATAATTTACACAAAGTAAAACGCTTGTCCGTGTTCGAACCTACAACTCGTAAGTCGTAGCCGTTACCACTGGGCCACCATTGCTCACCACGACTTGCAAATACTTAGCGGAATTCCCAAAGAAAGTGATGCGAAACTCAGAAATAATTACAAGAATGTTATTAGACGGACACATCTAGCTGAGTAAAGAATTTGTGAAATTCATTGACGATAAAGAGAACGGAGCTGCGAAATTAAAATGTAAACTACTTAATTAGTTATCTATCCGATCACGAATAGGCCTTAGCGTGACGACTTCCTCTCAACAGCGTTAAAACCATACCGTTTAATTTAAAACATTTACCGGAAATTGGAAACCATTAACAATTTAAGTATCCTTTTTATTAAGTCAGACACAGAAGTCATCGTTGAGTATAATGACGAAAAAAACTATGCATTTTATAATCTCCACTCTCCGTAATAAATATTCGTGCAATTCGCACTTTGTGTAGCAGTATAGTTAATGAATACCTGCTAATTAACTACGCATCGTTATCGACAGTGTAATATTATACAATCTACGAACCACCAAATATGAACCAGTGGTAGTAAAATGCGGAAAACCTCTTACTTCGTACATACAACGTTCATAAAATAAATGACAAAACCTTCCTACAATGTGTTACGTGGACTAGCGTGCACGAACAAAAGAATAGTTTAGATACCTATATAATTTTGATTATTATATCCATGTCCGTTCAGAAAAATGGTCTTTGTCTCCGGATTAATTGAAGCTTTATAACCAACAATTTTCCTGCCATTAATGTCAGAAAGAATAACACCGGATAATTTTCTCACTTCCATTTTAATCGGATTAATATCTTAAATACCCATATGGAATAGAACTATAGTAATCTTGATACAATTAAAGCCAGTGACAGGTTTGCATAACTTCCTCACGTTTCCTGCAAATTTAACATTTCTAAAGAATAATGTAAATGGTGGCGGTTGCGCCACTGTGCACTGGTCGGCAATAATTGTGGTTAGAAACCCAATGCTAAATATTGCAATGCTAGGCTTTACTGCCACTGCGCTTTATAGGTGCATCTGAATTTGGGTTATTAGCATTTATATAGGCTCATTGACTAACAACCGTAATGAGTATAGCTTTATGCAAATGTGTTATGGTCAAGATTCTGTGAACAAGTTTCATGCACTTCTTTGCCTTGTACTAAGTCGTTAACATATTGATGAGTAAATCGTACTAATTTTACTTCATAACCAACGTTATATTAAGGTCTATTATAATTGTGTTAATTAGCTAATTATTTTATCAACTTAATCGTTAAATAATTAGAAAATTTGGAACACATTGCTAGTTTGAGAGTCAGACTCGTGGGTTCGGATTCTCACCAAGAAAGTGAACTGTCCCGTTCCGGCTGGCAGCGCTCCGTGGTTGCCCAACGGTGCACGCGCCGCACTGCGTTGCTTTTTACTCATAACGCACACATAATCACCTACGAACATTGGTAATTACATTTGTAGTACGATAAGTAAATTAATTTCGATCGAAATGGATTAAAAGGTATTCGTTAGATTGGCAAACCTAATAAGTAGGGCTGGTAGCTTTAAAATTTTCAGGCATCGGATCATTTTTCGGTTCTTTCAGTACACTGTCAAATCAATCAGTGCCTATTGAAGAATATTTAGCAGATTCAGCAATCAATTTCAAAACTAGTCCAAAACCAGTTGGTTTACCAATTAAAATGCGAAAAATTCAATTAATCATTTTCTATTTCAACGAGCTAATATATTCATTACTCGACTTTCATTATTTGCAAGCAATTAGGCAATGTATCTTTCAGCAATTTTATAGATTCCAACACCAGCTGTTAGTCTGTTACCGATGGTATTTCCATAACACGATAATGAGAAAAGCAATCTCGGTGTGCGTTAATACTATCTACTTGTGTATAATATCCAGCGTGCGTCTCTCCATCTACAATCTAACTAATTATTACTGTAAAAGTTGGTTTCATAAATGGCATTTACGCAATCACGATACGCTGGCAGAGATTATCCCGATAACTTAGGCATTTGTAATTATCCTGTATACAGCATGCCTGGTACGATAGCTATAGTGGTCTATAGCAGGAAAATTATAATAAAATGACAGATAAAATAATAGCGACGCTCAAATGGGTTCAAGAGTCAACGTTTATTACTGTAACAATGCTGAGAAAATAATGATTTACCTACATAATTCAATTCCACTTCCTAGCCTTACTCGCGCAGGCACGCATCAAACTACTTAAGTTTTTTATCTAAATACCTTGAAACCAGACGCTCGTAACGTGGTGCGACTCGTGGGATATAATTCAGAAGAAAATAGCAAGACACGACCAAATAATAAAGACCTCTCGATAGTTTACGGTCCTATTTAAGCATGGGATGAGAAAAGTAATAGTATTAGAATCAAAGTTCGTACTGAAGTGGTCATTCGGAACAAAGCAATGGTAGTCGTCCATGACGCAACAACTGTCATTTGTCACAAAACGCAAAGAGAATAGTGAAGGACAGAAGTTTAAATTCACACGGCAACTATGCTATAAGCCAAAGTGATCAACTGGACTAAAGCTGTAGAATTGTTAGCGGAATCTGAGCAAGAAGCACCTGATGAACCGTTTTTAAATGAAAAAAAATCTCGAACAGATTGCACCTGTCTAGGACTTACTTACGTTTGATATATATAGGATGCAATGTATGTATTATGAATTACTGCATTTTTGTTGTATTGCGCAGTATAACTGTTCGTGTCTATGGTTGTGTACACTGTTATTTTACGCTGTCGTTCATAGAACTATCTAGTGTAGTACAACATGCAATATCTTTAATAATACACACTTTAGCGTTTACGTCTTTATGAAATTCTGCAGATAATGCGGGTTTGTTCTCTTTATTAACTAGACCTACGTCCGGTTTTTGAGCAGGCTATGGTTAGTCATGGATAGCATTGCAATTTAATTATTCTTCCCATGCTTCATTATCTCCTCCAAAAACTTTCATAGATCGTCGTCGTGATTTCTTTTGTCATCCTTGATCATAGATAATTTACGAAGTCCTGCTGCATCAATTTTTACTTTATACCATTTGCTATTCCTTGGTTCTTGATGACCATTCCATTTCGGGTATTAGGTTTCTACAGCTTTAACTATTGCAAAAATTCAGAAAATAATAAATAATTTCTGCAATTTGGATTTGCATGCATAATACATTAGTGGAAATGGATTTTTTGACACAAACGTAAAAACGGATGAAGATGCAAATGCTAAATTGCATTAGCATACCCTTCAGATCGCGATATCGTTGCGGTTGACTAAGTTATTAGTGGCCATTAGTCCGTCCGTCCACCGCCGCGAGCTACTTAATAATTTAATAACGGCGAGTGTTTCGCCAGCCATTGTCTGTTCTATTGTGGATAATTCATACCTCGCGGTGTAGTCGCTGACCGGTCCACCGCTGCGTTTGTTGATGCGTCAGTACATCGTGGCTGCTCGCACGAATATACCGAACGCGCCGCCTTCGCGGACGCCGCGTGCCATTTCGAATTTCGACATTTTTTTTCTTTTCTTTTATTTTTTCATTTTTCAACAGTGATGTTTATTTTCTTGTCAGTGCTGTGGTTTCGAATGAAGTGATGTGAATAAAAATCGTGTGTCGTGTTCCATGTGACCGGATCTGCTGTATTTTTTTAATTGTTGCAATTATTTGTTTGTAAAGCTGGAGCGGAACGGTGTTTACATGCATTACAGAAAGCGACCCTACAGGTTGGAATATTTGAATGTTTATCGTTTGCAATTATATTAGATATGTTAAAAAGCTGTGATACCAAGTCTTCAGTTGCAGAATTTATATACTCTGATTTGAGATACATGAATATTGAAGAGCAGTTAACTTTAAATTCATCTTGTTTAATGGGCCGAGACTATGCTTAGCCAAAAGATAGTTTTCAATTGATGGCTCAACTATTTAGACAGTTTTTAATATAAAAACAAAAGACAGATAGATTTGATTTATATTACAACACTTTTTCTAATGTAACAAAAACACAATCCGTTATGGCGCGATAATGACGTAATCCGACGTTGGGCTGTTGTTTTATTGTCACAGCAGATACAACAGTAGGTACAACAATGTGTACGCATGAGTATTTCATTGCTGGCCACAGCATTGTGTTTTTAGCGATGGCACTCACTAATGTATGCCTCTCCTATAAACGCACACATTATAATCAGGCAATGTTTTCATTTATTATTTCTGTGGTATCCTGTCCGCCCATAAATGAGGCAAATTATTGATATCGATCCCTGTAACTCGACAGCCATATCGTTTTAATGCATGATTATTTTAATCGTTTACGGTACATGATTTGGTTAGTTAGACTAGTTTTTGTTTATGACTGTATTACGCAGATACTATAGATAGAAATCTTTCCACGGTAGGCTTCTATAGTCTCAATGTATGTAGTTTCCGACTCGTCTCCCTTCCTATATTAAGCGCTTAACCAGCTAGGATTCTAATATGGAGTGCCAGGAACAAAACGGTTGACACAAATATTTTCAATTGTCACGTAATTGTAAACAGTCAATTGGACAACTCATTGCCACCGGTGGCGGTCGCGCCGGGTGATTACACCAACAATTTACTTTTTTGGCGTTTTTTATAAGAAATAACGTGGGTGGACTTGTTCTCAATCGGCCATTCGACGAGGACGGACGAGACTTTTAGCATCGATTTACATCATTTTGCTAAATTATCGTATACCACCTATTCTGTTTTAGTTTTGCTTTCATCTTTCATTGTAATCTATAGGTATTTATCTACTTATAAATATAAATAAAATTTTGTTAGTCGGTAAGCACATCACTTGAGAATTATTGCTCGATCGATTTAGCTATATGAGGTTTTTTGAAAAGAAAAACTGGAAATGTGTCAAATTAGGGAAAAGAACAGGACAATGTCTGTTGGGTTAGCTTGTTTATAATAAAAACACTGCAAAGTGCAAAGTACCTATGTGGGCCAATCTAAACCACCGTTTGACCTTAAAAGTTCTACAAAGCATAAATTAAACAAACAAGACTGTCAAGACACATTGTGCAACAGCTTCTTTTTCCCACAAATTATGTATTACGAAATATAAGTGTTTATGTACTTATTCTTGAACGTACTGAGTAGGTACCTACGTAACGATTTGTATGAAGCCTTCAATATTGTAACCTCACGCTTCGTATTAGTCATGAATGCCACTATAATTTAGACCAAAGCCAAATGCAAGTAACAAAGTCTCAAGGCGAAATATTTCCAGGTAGAAACTTTGATTAGATAATTTAGGTGCCGAATACCGAATCCCAGTAGGAACCGCTAAACTTAACTACATACGATTCGTGTTTTGGAGTCAGGTCTTTGGCCCAATCTCGAGGTCAAAAAGTCAAAATTCAGGCAGATCCTGACCAAATGTAATTGCGAGGCAACAGAAAATGGATTGAATGGATTTTTTTTGATAATCGATGAGAACAATGTGCTGAATTCAAAGTCAGTTAGCGCGTCGGTGTCCCTTCTACCCTGTTTAGGTACTACGCGGATAAAAACAAAAATATCCGGTAGTATTACGAAGCATTTTTGATAAAGAAACGGGAAATATAAAAATGCCAAATAAATTGTAAGGTGTAGTCACGTCAAGTTAGTCGTACATACTCGTATATAATTTATTCCCCTAAAATTACGTATTACATAATGAGAGATAATTAAAAAGAAACATTAAATTACGGAATACCGCGTGTTCAATTGATTATGTTCAGCGGTTATCCAACTCTTCAATTGTATGATTACAATAACTATCCACAGTATTCACAACAATCCTAAGATTGTACGCCTATTTAGTTAATCAGGCGTGATGACTCTATTAATTCGTCACAAACACGCAATGTATCCAATCTATTTCTTTCTATTCAATGGTGGAAAAAAACTCCACAAAAAAGGATCAATTGCCAAGCATTATGATATAACCCATCATCACGAAAGGTTGCCACTAAAATTATATTTAGCATTAGTTTTTAAATTGATAAATTCAAAAAGTTTTTATATAGGGGTAATTTCAGCGGCAGCACTTTTTTTTAATCCTCATGAGGTAATCTTTATTTTTCCAAACAGCCAGTTACGCAGCTTTCTCTGTAGATTTGAATCTTTTTATAAAGTTGTAGTACAGACGCCAGCAAGTCAAGCTAACCGAAATTGTCAAATTTTCCCAATCAACTTTGAACCATAGTGCTTTAACGATGAAGTTGAAAATCTATTAAAGAATTTTGACAGAATGTAGTAGCTTGATGTGCTGGCGTCTGTACACACGCATTATATCTATATTAGTGTCCATCTCCATACGGGGTTATTTCAGTGGCAATTTAAAAACAGAACTGCGGATACAATCTTTTTTTTTACAACCAGCCAGCAACTTTCTTCATACTTAGATTCAGATCATTTGACAGACAAAGTTGCAAAACCCACATTATTTCTGTATCAGTGTCCAATTGATGATCATTACGTTCACAAGTTGGTAGTCTGCTCGTCACTTTCTTGCACAATTTCACGGCGTACGCGCACCCATGTTTCATTTGTCGCCTGCTGATTTCTCCGACACTCCCCACGGACGTCCTGACCGCTTGCATTTATGATACACTTGACAAACCATGGTAATCGTGAACTAATGCATAGATATTTCTGGCTTGTGAGGCTTTTACCTTAATGCACGCTTTATAGAAACATTAGTGGGTACTGCTGGATATTACTGTCTGTCAATAATTCGATATCATCAACAGCGAAATTTACAGACCAAGCTAACTTTGGGTAACTTTAAGTCAACACATAAAAGTCATAATTGATACTCACGACTACGATGATACGTGCCGGACGGCGCGTATGTGTTCCACGCGCGCCTCAAAGAGGTGTCAGCAGAGGACGGGGCCCGATAGGGCCGAAGCCTGCCAGGGCGGCGGCATCGTCCGAAAGGGTTACCGCTGCCCCAGGGCAGCGGTAACCCTTGGTGTTCCAGAACAGAAAGGGCTAAGGAAGGAACACGGGTGGGTTTTAGTCAGTAAGAGTCTGACACTCCCTTCCGCTCCACCCAGAGCGGGAGGGGTCATTTGATGATTTCCCATCCACAAAAAAAAAAGAAAAAATACTCACGACTTCGCTCCGTCATGGCTTCTGTAACTTTGAAGTGGAATTTCGCCAATTCTAATTATACAAACAATTGACTAATGACGCGAGCCACTCAAAATATTATCACCGTCGTAGGCTCGTAGTTTTTTAATAATTAGTTGCATAAAAATTCATACAATTTTATAGAGCGTCCGAAACGCGGCGTTCTGAGCGCGCGCCTCGGACGTCTGATATGACTACTCCCTTAGACGCGTGAGATATTATAGTGCACAAGTGTGTGCGCAGACACAGGTGCATTCTCTCTTCCCTCACTCATATACTCATAGTCCGATAGGATGGCAATCCAATACGACCGGAGAGAGGCCGCGATCAGGCGCAGGACCAACGGCTTAACTTGCTTTCCAAGACACGGGGGTAACACACCGCCAACTGCCATTCTCCGGGATGTTACTACGACATTCTGTAAAAACCTAATAGCACTTTTCCCGACCTCAGCAGTCGCGCTTACGACCACGAGACCAACAGGGTAGTTCATGAATAGGTACTATAAAGATTACAAAAATCAATTTTCATTTTCTAAAGAAACATCAAGGACGCCTCTTGCTTTGCCTTCTTTAAAATTGTATTTTTCTGAAGACGAAAACTGCTTGATTATACATTCTTGCATACTGCATTGATGAAAACGTCGATCGCAATGTAGAGTAATTGCCAGAATTATGGACTAAATCATAACGTTTCAAAAGAAGATTGTCCAAAATTGCTACTGGCTTACACTCTGCACCGCCAGCGGATGACCTAAATAACGCAAGAGTTGTGCGTTACAGAAGGTCGATATGCCATTCAAACTTTATTATTTTAACTGTTAAAATAAAACTATTAACTCAACGAGTAATTAAATGGCTATTCATAAACGTTATGTGCTAACAACACACGTGTCTCAATTAGTTTTTAGGGGAAACGGAAACGTGTCAGCACTAACCGAGAGCGATACTAAAAAGTTTTATAATAAAATTTCAGTAAGCAACGTCATGTTACCTTGTGAGTTATGTCCATAAAATATAACGAGGAAAATCTTACTTTTGGCTGACCTTCCACATATCGGCCGCCAAAAATATTCAGATTAGTTTTGCACTTCATAACAATTGTCAACACTTAAAACTAGTCTAAAAGAGTGTTTTTATAAGTACCTACACTAGCTGTGCCCGCGATTGTACCCGCGACGCGTGCATGTCGGAAAATATATTGATTTTTGCGCGTAACCCTAATTTTTTTTCTAAAATAGGAGTTGCCTAAGTTACTCCTTATAACATCAGCATCTGCCAATGAAAGTTCCGTCAAAATCGGTCCACCCGTTTCGGAGATTACCCGGAACAAACAGACAGACCAACAAACATTTTTTTTAGAGTTATTCCGGTCGGATCCTCTGATCTGATCCTGCTGGTTGTTATTACGTTTTAATTTATACTTTTGTATGCATTTAGAAAAAAAGCTGTTATTTTGAAATTACAAACAGACACTTCAATTTTATTTATTTGTACAGACTATCAGAGGCGCAATTCTCGTACTTTTAAGAACGTTCACAGCCTGATCTCAGTATCAATCTGTCAAAAATTCCTCTAATTTCCCTACATTTTGACAAATTTTTGACATTTGTTTGTCGCTGAGATGAGACTGCGACCAGATTTTGAACGTTTTAAATTACGAGAATTAGCCTTCAGATATCAAACAATTAGGAACATTAGTCATTCTGCATGAAAGTAATCTAGAAAAAATCTCACAATGGCCGCTCGCGTAACGCTGGCACTCGTCGTAGTTATCATATGAACTAATTGCTTGACGAGCGGTACCCACATCCATTTTAAAGTATTTCCTTCTTTCTATCGCGACTGAAGAATTCCGGTCATGCGTCTAGTCCGGTTAATTACTTGACGTTAACGTATTAGCATGTATCAGCATTTGTCATGCAGTGGTCGTGCCACGATATTGGCTATATTCGTCTTTATTTCCCCAGAATGCAAATGAAAGAAAGAAAGAAATAGTTATTTGTTATACAAGAGTGCAAAGTTGCTTTTTAACCGCGTGTTCAATTTTGATGACCGAGCAAGCGAAGGATTCTAAAATTGAATCACGAGCGCAGCGAGTGATTCAAAATTAGAATCCTGAGCGTTAGCGAGGGAATCAAAAGAGCACGAGGTGAAAAATCTTTGCACTCGAGTGCAACACGTAACTTTTCATTCCACCTCAGCGAGGAAATGACTAAATGCAAAAAAAAAACGTTTACAATCACAAGATAGGTACACTTTTATTTCAGTTTAGGTATTAATTACTACATTATGACAGGTAAGTATTACAGAATAATCTTTAAATTATAACAAAATAATACTAAGGTATAATTATGACGTGAAAAAATGCCGCGTAAAGAACCGCGTACAAAGCAAATTGAAAAAAGAACACCAAGAAGGTTCCGAGTCTGAGTTTTTAACAAATTAAAAAAAAGTTGTATGATATATTCGGCACCATAGAGGTAGCAGTAAATAGGTTTAATGTTTTTTTTATTCACGAACTTAGTGCACACGATGTTCTAAATTAAATTTACTTTAACCTCTAGAGAATAAAAACGGCTTTTCCACTCAGATATTGAAGATTAAAAATACTCTTTCCGAGATGGTGGGATGAAAAAGTATTTATTGCTTAACTAAATAAAAAACTAAATTATATAAAAAAATAAGTAACAAAAAGAATAATGAAACAGAGAGTCCTATACGAGGCCAAAAGGCTCCTATCTCAGCATGATGCTGCAAGAAATGCACGAGTCTGCACAACTTTGAACCAATTAACTCAGCCTGTTTATTGCCTGCACAAACTGCTGATTATGGGTCTCTCTCAAATTTGCCTAGGTTTGAATGGGCATCCATGATTTTAGGTTCAGGTCATCAGTTCACTTGACGGATAGTCTAAAACTTACCTGACAATGATAAAAACTCTTTTACAATATATTTTAATTTGTCTAGCTCATCAGTTTTGATCCATAATAAATGTCTTCCTTCATCTAATGTAATTATCTATGTTCAGGTCATCTTTGACCTGATAATACTCCCCAACATACTTAGGGATACCCTAGGCAGATGATGATGGTAGAAAGCAGCAGTACTTATCACTGGTGTTTACTAGATTTTGTATGTCCAGCTGTGGGCATGACGAATTAGAAGAGGACCATGCCTTTTCACTTTGGAATTCGGTAACGTTTGCCTGCTCTTGATGTAAAAGATAAACTGATAAGCCCATCTTTTGAGGAAGCTGATATATTTTAAAAGAATTCAATCTCTTGTTAGCAAACTTCCCAGAAAAAGTGTGTTAAATGTTAAATATGTATACCGGACATGCGTCTAACCAAGTTAATTAACTAAGTATTCGTTACTGTATTACCATGTAGTTACCTACTTACTATGCAACACTCGTGCCACGATATGGGCCTACATACTTTTACCGTGATTATACTTGCGTAGAACGTGACTTACTACTTATTAAGAATCAGTTATACAGCGTGGAAGGTTCGGGTTACGGACGATTTGTTTGGTAAACTGTACCCATACTGAGGGCCTAGAACGAACGCGCGTATTAAACGTAAACCTAACGTAAATACGAACGCTTTTAAAATTTTAAATTCTCATTCGCACATTATCCTCTTTATTTTTAAACGTTGCTATAATTAACATCAGTGTAACCATACATTTTTGTACCTTTATAAATAACAGGGAATATGTACACGTACATATCCCATCCATCATATACCTATAGTTTTAAGGCTTTATTTATAACTATGGTTGATACTACATACTACATAATTGTCCTTGTACAAGCACAATTATATAGTATCACCAAAATTCTATAGATGAGATGGGGTATTTTCGATTGAAAATCGTTCTACGTTTACTTCGCGTCGGGCGCGCGACCTAGGGCCTCTGTTAATTCAATCATAAGACATCCGTTTGCTGTAAAAGATTTATAGTGGCTATTAATTAATGTTAATTTAGTTACTGAGTAGGTACTGTAACTATTGAATTGATGGGAATATTTTTTTTTCTACCAAAAAATAAGTTACATTTACTTAATGTCGATTCACTGTTGTAATGCTCATATTTAAAAGCTCAACAACAAAATATTTTTTTAGGTTGGCATCCATTTAATTACTTTACGAGACATTAATTATTATTTTTTGCTGATTTAATTCCAAAAAAAAAACGAAAAACACTCAATTTTTTATTATTTTATGTGTTCACAATGTTAATGTTATGTTCATTTGTTTAAGCTCTGGGAAGCGACAACTCGGCTCCAATGTCTTAGCTAGGTATGTAATTTTTATTATTCATTTATAAAGTAACGAAATAAAAATAAAACGTTCTACTAACGCCACCTAGCGGGCACTCCATGAACAAATCAAAGGTAGCGCCAGCTAGCGAACCGCGCAAACATTACGTACGTACATTCAAACAATACCAAAAGTTACAACGGGCGAACGTAGATGGCGCTAAAACATTCTTGTAGATCCCACTAGATGTCACTGTTAGTCTAAACTTAAATAATCCTACCTTACGACTGTTTAATTCATGTGAGTAAAATTCGAGTAACGGATGATTGTCTAATAAAGTCATGGTTTAATGAAGAGTGTCATTGTTTCAGCCAATTATACCGGTCGTCGTCATTTAACTCGTCGGGCTGCGGTTCGGGTGGGGAACCAGCGGACGACATGTACTCCGATGTGTCGTTGGAGGAAGATGTACAAGGTCTCAACTATAAGGTCAGTGATATTTTCTTTTTCCTTTGGCCCTTGATGGTTCTGCTGATCTTATGAATGCAAGGAGGGAGGTACCAAACAGCTTATTGCAGTCCAACCCTGGACGTATACGTGAAGTCAGGTCTACAACCTGTTGTCAGCCTTCAGGAACTCTTAAAAAGCTTATAATTAAGGAGGTGTCATGCTGAATGTGAAGTGATTTGACTTTACTTAGTACGACAAAGTTGTAAAATTATAGCGGTTTATTTTTTATTCACGCTTCGAGCGTTATAGCTGTCATAAAGGGGAGCATGTTCAGCAGTGGCACAATGCTCAATATTAGTCGTTCGGACGTGGATATACAGATAGTTTTGCCGTGAAACCTTTGTATCATAATTATTCATAACATGATACTCACAAAGTACCCAAGACATAATGTCATAATATCACAAACGAAGGTCAAATAAAACCCATCATTAACGCTTCATTGAATCTTCGTTGTTTACTATACAAATCATTGACCTCAAAATTATTGTCCTGCCTATATTGTGCCCCATGACCTGCACTATGAGTGACTTCCGTGCTGCCATCGATAAAACGTTTAACTTTAGACTTCTTGAATCTTGACCATAGATATATTTTCATATTTCTATGATCTTGTGCTATCAATCAGTAGGTACCTACCTACCTAAATATTTATTTTTGATTAGTGGTATTTAACTCATACACAAGTCTAAAATGAATGCCTCCTTGGTCGAGTGATCGCAAGCGCTACATCTGAGCATGAGGACCTGGATTCGATTCCCAGGTCGGGCAGTGTTAATGGGTTCTTTCATCAGGAATTTCTCAGTATCAGCCCGGAGTATGGATACGTGTCCGGTTGATGGGATCGGCTCGCCCTCTATTACATGAGACCTAAACATAAGTGGCGAAATGTGCTAACCTAACCTTTTGAGGATTACAGGCGCGATGTTATGTTATTAATTCTTAATTGAACTAGATGACTTTATGTAAATCTGAATAATCCATCGAATCTACGACTGAATTAAAAAAAAATAATATTCTTTAGCACGTTCAGGAACTATGGTTGCATGCTTTTCATCACGCAAGAAACTCCGTGGGAAAATTTTAAAACTTTTAGTTTCCTGCCCTCGGAGATAAGCTTTTCATAATCAACCTAAACCTATGACATCGTAGTTTACTACAGTACAAAGTACCTACAAACAAACAAATGAATCACGTGAGCCCATTCATGCGATACTTTATTAGTATTACGGAGACAATTTTCTTGGAAAAATATAGCGTGTAATGGGAAGTTTATCATGTAGGTATGTCATCGGATATAAGTAGGTAGCGTCATCGCTTAGTGGATTACATCAACTTCCTTTTTGAATATAGGATTCACCTGCTCAAAAGCGTTTTTAAGTTACAAGTTAATATAATTTATTCCTGAGAGATTGAGTTCACAAGTAGAGTTTTCCAACTTGAAATTATTCAAGACGAGAGGAAAAGCCTACCTGGACAGGTCCTCTCAATCTGTGTGGTCAGAAACCAAGATTGGACTGAAAAGAGATTGTGACCTCTGAGTTTGTTTCGGCCTTTTTTCTCAGACTTGTCAGATAGGAAACGCCGACCTCATCTAGTTTTTAAAATATGTTTGACGTGTAAGTGTTTGTACAAACCTACTTACAAAATAAAATCATTTATCATTTAGGGCTTGTTGTGGTCGCCCACAGACTGCGGTCTGGGCACATGCCGCTCAATAAATTTGGATTTTTGATGAAGAAGACAAATTCACCCTGTGAGGTGTGTGCAACACCAGAGAATGTCTTACATTTATTGACGGAATGGTCCGATTTCGGTCTGAAAGAGAAGACTTAATTAATCAATTAGAGCTAAATAGATATGATGTGGGTATATTTCAACAAATATTGTCTACACCTAGTTCAGAGGCGGCCTTCAAAGTTTTTAAGTTCGCTAAGTTACGATTTAGTTAATTAAGATTTTGTATGAGTTACGATGGGACTGGCATACACAGTGGTGTAAAAGTCCCTAATTAAAAATAAAGAGAAAAAAAAAATCATTTATTGATTTTCCAGAAATTCACCAATTTTGAAATTCTTATTGAAAGATTATTAAATAATAAGCTCAACGATAGATGAAAAAATTACTTGATCCGTTTTCCCTATTTAGTGGGTTCAAGTCTTAAAAATGTTATAACTTCTAATACCGCTTTCCTCATATGTTTGTTGGTACATACAATATATTTATTTAATAAAATTATTCCTGTTTCATAATGTGTTTACTGGCTTTGCAGCGTTATCAAAACTTGTCCAATTAAATTATATTTCCATATATAACAAAAACATTACGTAGGCAAGTACCTACATTCAACCATGTTTCAGGAAAATTATGTATTTTTGTAAATTACTCTATATAGTCTATTGTTGTTTTACTTACGTAAACAATGGTACCAGTGAATCTACGTCAGCATACCAGAATATGGGTAACAGACTAATTTATGATGATTCATATAATATACAAAAGATTTACAATTAATTACTTTTACAATTAAGTGCTAAAGTTGGGAAAAATTAAAGGTATGAGACATATAGCAGTTATAAGAATTCATTCACAAGAGTGACTCAGCCATACTCATGGGTAAAGATAATAATGACATTGAGAATAAAAAACAAAATTGGGAAGGTAAGATTTATAAAAAATTCTAAAATATAAAAAGCGTTAACTTTATTTGCACTACATTTGTTTGATCATGATCTATTCCCATCAGTGCAAGGTCGTGCTGGCATATAGCCAGTCCCAAATATAAATTTTGTTCACTTGCAATATTTAGCGCTGACTACTTTCACATAATCCTGTGTTTATATTTCTTATGCAGTAATAACTATTTCTGTTGATTGCCCAAAATGAAATCCAAATTCATAATGTGAAAGTCGTTTAGAGAAAAATACAGCACCGATTGTATTTTATTGTCCGATTTTCTGGAGCGTCTGGATTTTCAGTCAGTGTTGACAACGACCCCATGTCATACTTTTTTTTTGTTTACTTACTTTGTGTCGCATTGCTGGGCAAAGTCCTCCCCTTGTTTCTTCCAAACCTCCCTGTCTTGTGTAATCACGTCATACTTAAATGTTCTTTTTTATTTTTACTTTTTTGGCATCTCTAAAATCGATCGTTGTTGTCTCATTAGTATTTTCTCCGTTTCACTTTTGACTGTATTACCTTCCATAATCTCTGTCCAATGACCCCATTAAAGTGGCATTGTGTATAGTAATATACCAAAGGAAGGGGTTTAAACAATGCTCGTGCCGCTTCATTTAATAGTCTTACCTAGTGCGACAGTAATGGACGCCGGAAACGGTCCCTCAGCTGCGCATACGCCACTTCCGGTCAGATGCGTGCCCAGCCACAGCGATATATGATTAATTTAAAATTAGAATCCTTATGTAAATATTAAACAGATATGAGCATTTGCAGCCAAACATGGAGCCAGTGTAAACAAACGCTAGAAAGGAAATGACGAATGACTCGTGTATCTTTGCTGTATCGTTCATCGCTAGGATGACTTATAAGATGTTACAACTCACACTAGTGTTTCCACAAAGTAATTTTTTTCAAACCTAATCATAACATGCCTAATTTTATACAAAAGATTAAATTAAATTATTTGTCACGAAGTTACTTTACCTAAGGCGTTTTTACAAATTGTATGCGTTATCTAATTAACTATGTCTGATAACCATAGCATGCAAACTTGTTGTCACTCATCGATTAGCAACACAAAACTAGTTTCATTTTCTTTATTTAAAGTTAACATTAAGGTAATAGTAAACATTGGTCAGACAGGGGCCGTAGTTATCCCATAGTCCTCCAGTTCCCTTTAGCAAACCAAACCCATAATCCAATATATTTGTTTCCATTTTGGAGGTATGAGGAACAGGGTGTAAAGTTCACTCATCCTCCATAGAAAAGGGAGGATCCTCCGACCAGACGGGTGTTATGTCTGGCGGGCAATTGCCCAACGATTGATATTGGGAAATTGTATCTATGCTAATTGCACGGTAAACTCTGCTTGCAAGATGCAGGATTTGCGTGACGTCAGTATGACGCGTTGTTCGCATGTGGCGTTGTAGATACCGCTACATCACTCCCCTCCGGAGACCGGAGGTCGATAGTTGGCTGAGTCTTGTATCTTGCGATGTTTGCCAGGCCAGCTGAGGTTCCAGTGAGTCGGAACCGGTTGCCGCATAGTTCACGGTGAGTCGGAACTGTCTGCGGAGATGCCCCAGTGAGTTGGGGTGGCGCATAGTTCGCGGTGAGTCGGAACTGTCTGCGAAGATGTCCCCAGTGAGTCGGGGTGGATGGCGCTGCGTTGTCGTCGGAAGTCGTACAGCGCCGGGTTGAGGCTGGCTGCTGCGTCGACCAGGAGAGGGTGCTCTGCTTGTTGACCGGCCGAAAGTGCAGTGTGCTGTGCCGAGGTTGCTGATGAGGCTGAGGGTGATAACCAGGTATGCGCGGTCGCTGCATGCTGGTGGTCGGGATACCCGTTGAAGCCGTGGATGCTGGCTGGCTGGGTGACTTCGCCGCTAAAGCTTGCGGAAGTGATGATGATGATGACGTCACGCTGAAGTAGGTGCACGAAGGCTGCGCTGACGTTCATGTTCGGGGTCACCAGTTTGGAGGTATGAGGAACAGGGTGTAAAGTTCACTCATCCTCCATAGAAAAGGGAGGATCCTCCGACCAGACGGGTGTTATGTCTGGCGGGCAATTGCCCAACGATTGATATTGGGAAATGGTATCTATGCTAATTGCACGGTAAACTCTGCTTGCGAGATGCAGGATTTGCGTGACGTCAGTATGACGCGTTGTTCGCATGTGGCGTTGTAGATACCGCTACACCATCATATCCTGCAATAGTAGGACTATTGCAGGATATGAAAACAAATATATTGGATGGACACCAACCGGGTGTTGTCCTTGGGTGCATTCGCATAGTGTGTACATGTATAATCGTCGGTTGTTGCCGCTTTTCATCAAAAGCATTTACCGCGCCTGTACGAGTTGGCTTCGGCCCCTCGTACGCCTTCCAAAAATCCGGGACCCTAGGGTCCCGAGATATGTCAAAGATTATTTATTTAAATAATAATATCAGTGTAACCAAAGTACTTCTAACTCCCCTGATGTTGGTGAACAAAAGCTCGTATGGACACAACTTGACACAAGGGACTTGGCAAAATGGGCCCGAACGACGTAGGCGAATGTACCATTCAATTTCAAGCCTAAACAAGCCACCCTGATTGTCAAGCAATTTTAGACCCAAACATACAGTAGTAAGGTCCTAAGCCTTCATTGAATAACATGTTTTCATGCCATGTCACGTAATGCACTAGACAATACGTCTTGGAGAAACTGCGTGCCATTGAATTTTGCATAATATCATCTAGGTACTAGTCTTGTATTAGCGAGGGGACTATTATCAATTCTATTTGCGCCTACATTGCTATTTAACTTCTAACGGCCCCGTAGATTGCTATGTAAATATATTTTTCTGAAACACCCCTAATAGCAGCACCACCCGAACTTGTCGATATTGGAGTAGAATCTGCATCTGCCCATATTCATCAGGCTAATCCAATTGGTATATGTATCATTAGTTAGGGCCAATCCTGCATTTCAACATACAGTGTGTTAGGTTAAACAAAGGACATCCTTTAAGGGAATACTCATGAATACAATCGTAGTTATGAAACCACTGCACTTGTATTGCAGCATTTGACATCTACAAGTCTACGAACTACGGTAAATAAAGCCGTTTCAAATTGCTGTAGTTACAAAAATACGTTGGTAGCCGAGCCGTAGCAAATAACACGAAACATTGTAACTTATCTTTGAAAAGATTTGTTTCGGACAAAGTGTTCCGTTAATCTTTTGTTTGTACGCTTGAGAGTGATCGAGTGTGATCACGCACGTCAAACTCACGCGTGTCCCGTTCATGATAACAAACGCTATTTTGGTGAAGGCGAGCTACAGATAAATCTGGGCCTATTTGAGCCTCGACAATGGCTGTTTTGATGGAAGCTGCTATCTGCTCTCTTCCGCTTGGACTCGTTGAGTCATTTTCACAAACTTTGTCATCACACACTGTGTCTATCTTCTCCAATTTGATGACATTCAACATGCAAATAATAGTATCTAAGTAGGTTTCAAAAATGCTCTAAACTCCTCCAAAACTAGTATAAGAGATTTATAAAAAGCTCCAAATTCCTCCAAATCTGCCAATATCAGAGATATTTGGTCGACCGATGTCGCTAACATTAACTAAGCTGTATCTACAAAACAAGCGTGAATAAAACATGATAAACACGCAGTTCATGTGTCAGGTCATACAGAGTCAACGTGTCCAGACTGTTATGCAATCTGATTTGACCCGTGATCGCTTCCAATTAGGTTCAAGCACGATTATTATTATATCAATTCAAACATTTTTGATGTTTAATTAACAGAATCTTTTCGATCACAATCTGAATTCAGTTTACACAAAGCCTGCTCCGCATGTATCGTACGTTTGGTTAGCTAGATGGACTAAATATGTAATCTGTCTTAGTATTCGACTATAAACAATAGTTGCGAGTCAGTATTCTCGCGTGCAGTGGGAGGCGTTGTGGGTGGTCCAGAACTGTGCCAAGGATATCGGGAACCTAGCGAAATATTATCTCGCGTGATTATTTATTGTGTTGACATGGGCTTATTATTCGTCTTTTTATATTCCGCAAATATTGTAGGCTTTTTATGTGATTGGTGTCTAGATTTCTGATTGTTAAGTAAACTGTAGTAATGTTCGACTGATGCATTCATATGATTCATAGACTCCTATTATTGATACTAGTTCTAAACTACAAATGTCAATTACAGGAATTCTTGATAAATCTTTGGTCAGTTATGCATAACGAATAATACTTATTAAAAGTTAATTAACGAAATGGATAGCAAACTTCAAATACTGGGACGATATACGAAGAGACACCACCACTGGAGTTTAGCAGTCGAGCCAGGACTCGTTTCATACTTTAAAAAAAAGGAATGTGATGCTTATGAAAATCAACTTCTCACGTTCATTAAACTTTACAGAGTTAATTTCCGCCTTATAAAGAGGTACTATCATGAATTAACGCTGTTCATAACATAATTAGATGATGATCTTAGTTCAGCTTTTAATTGGGATTCTCAAACATGCTCTTGCATAAGTGCAACTGAATTCCCAAAGCATGTCGATGTAATCTGGGCAATCTATCAAAGTTATCATGAGCATCGGTTACAGAAACAAGAGGTGTATGACAGTAAAACGTCTTATTATCTAACCCCTAGCATTACGCCTTACAAAAACATAGTAGTGTGAAACGGAAAGTGGTGCGAATGAACGCGTGTGAATACAAACATATTGTGTGCAGATGACGAGATTCTTACACATATATCCAGATACATCGTAATTACGCGTAACGTATTGCTACATGACATCGTTTGTCCTAATTATTTTCACTACTACTTATCAAAAAACTTTGTCAAGTATTCGCGCACTCGTTTTTAGCGCCAAGTAAAAACATTACGGAATCCAGTTTCCGTTCGTTTTCGTGTAAGTAACTTCTTTTCTTATCTGGTGTCCTTCGTTCATTTCCTTCGTTTTCTATCGCTGCTGTATAATTTTAAGAAAGAAAACGACAAAATTGAAGCCATTATGCCGACAAATACTTAGCGCACATAAATCCTTACTATGTGGGTATCGAGTTTAGGAGATCCTAATTTAACTTAATTGTAATTTATGTTCCACCTCGAGGAACACCACATTTGAAACACGATACTTAAATATAATCAAAGGTTTGCGATCACTGAACATTCATCTAGTCGTGTGAATGTTTTACAATCCCGCCTTTTGTACAGACACTGGAATTTTCCAGAAAAGTTTAAAACATATATATTTCTATTGTAGAAATTCGCGGAAAAGTAAATACAACTCAGGACAGAGGGCAACGTCACTCATCTGGGGCACCAGGGGCACACGTTGTAGGAAAGCAATTGATTTGGTTTTTAGGGCGCAAAGATCAGCTTACGGTGTGAACGTGTTAAATGTGGTACAGTAGAGATCTAGACGACGAGATTATTATCGTCATAATTATACCGTGAGATGACACTTGTGTAGTGAATCCGGGAACTTGGCGTATTTAGCTACATAAGAACCGTGCCTCGCAGACAATAAATTGTTTCTAAGTGGCAAAACATTTAGTTCGCTTCCAACAAAACAATGTTTTCAGTTTTTGTCCGGAAATTGCAGTGAAGTGCATTTTTAAAGGAGATTTTTTGTTAGACATGGATTTGTCTAGTGATCTCGGCTTTTTATCTGCAGCTGTTTTATGACGCACTATTACTTAGCAGTAGCGATATATAAATCAACATCAACTACGAAATGGCTCAAAGTCAATTCAGGCAAGTGAGAATGATACAACAGAAAAATTAAGCCAGTGCCGAAATCAACGATGAAATATTTCGCAGAAATAAATTGAACGAATTCACCTTCGCTCCAAACCGTATAGACGTTGATTGTTAGTAATTTATATCTGTCTTTATTGCCACCAATGAAACGATTCGTTTCAAAAGTAAATTTCAAGACAAGCTTGCTATTTCTCAGACATTTTATGAGCAAACCCCACATTTAGATACTTGTCATGGTGATCAGAACAGTCCCGTGTTGGGATGATGTGATAACTTAAAATAGAGTGCCACCAATACAAAGACAGTTATTGCCAGTTCCATGAGTATTTTATTGGAAACAGTAATTAAGAAGAATCCTTCCTTGAAAGAAGCTTCCTTGACATAAATTAGTGGAACGGGTCTCGTGTTGCACGTATTCCATTTTATCTTAATTTTGGTATTAATATTCTCTTGGTCTTCATTTTCATTTTCTACATCTATTGAAATTTTGTTTAAATACATAAAATTATCTTTATTTCCTTTTGCTCTAGATCTAGTTTATCTACAGCATATAGTTAATATATTGTCGTTATGTAGTTCATCAACACGGTCAGTGTCTTTTATTTGTGGTGGAGTTCAACCTTGAACTGCCCCGAGGTCGTCTGCTGTCGACCAAGCGGCACCGAGTGCGGAAACGAAGCAAGAACTACTCTCTACTATGGACTGTCATTAGCATCAGCATGTTTATCTTGAGTATTTATAGTTTTATGTTTAGATAACACATTGTATAGGGTCGTGTGTCTTATTTTAAGTACTGCCCGCTATGATTTGATTATTCTTTTTTATTATTATTTTCATTCACAAAAACTTTACTGTAGTAGGTACACTCTTTTAGCAATAGCGTGAATTCTGTAATCATTATTGTAACATAAAACTCCGGTACTTTTCATCAATCCAAACCAAACACATGTTCAACAAGAAAATAACTTTTTTGTTTCAATCGCGTTCACTTGTGCTGTGTGCACCAATCCCATTATTATTTAACCACCCTCTGACTTTGCCCCTCCGTTCCTTACTAATCTTTTAATAAATGAGTAACGGGGAATTCCGAATGAAACTTAAATGTTGCATGAGAAACAACGATAACCGAACATACAGCTATATAGGATAGTACTGTTATATCTATGTTAACCCATCTATAACGAGAACCGTGAATAAAGATAAACAATGATGCCATTTTTTGTGAAAGAGTAATAAATATCTAATGTAAAAAATGTTCATACATTTTTGATTGACATGCTGTAGCTAAAACTAAAAAAACAAAGTTCATATTCAGCTGTCTACTATGAGATAGAATAGCATACGTACCTTCAGATGAGGAATAGTAAACCAAATACTCGTCATCAATAAGCATCCAGTTAGTCTGGAAGACGTTCCCAACATAGTTGAGAAATGGCAGATGATGAGTAGGTACCTACCTAAGACAACTTCAAGACATTACCTTGATTGAGTCGTAAAACAAAATCAAGAAACCTTCACGGAAACATAAAAGAGAAATTGCTTGATAATGATAATTATCAATCTATTCCCATTTTAAGTTTCCCATGCACAATTGCGGCAGTGGGACAAAAACCGTAATTAAAACTTGACAAAGATAATTTGCGTGTTCAATGGCTAGACAAATTAATCTGTAACTGTTATCCACAATGTGTGCGACAAAGAAGAACAATTTTCTGCTTTCCTCCTGGATTTTATTTCTCTGTCAACCTTCTGCTACCCAAGAATCTTTGTCATCCTAATGATATATTACTATTTTTGACAATGACTTCACCAATGAATCAAGACAATCCGACACAAACGTTTGCTAATGAAGTAGCGTCAACACGATATTTAGAGTTTTCACATTTCGCATATATCACTGAAATCATTTTAATTAGTCTTTTACTTTTACTTTTGATCAAGGTTGAAACCGAACATTACTATGACACTTACACATCTTAAGTGGATTATCTCGAATGGGAAAAAACTCAGTTCATATTTTGACGTTATCCGGAAAATTATGATTACTGCATTGTTTATACATTTATCATAAGACTTGTTATGTGCGTAAGAAAAAAACCTGTGCTTGATGGAATTTATTGGGTATCCTCCTACGTATAGGTATATGAGATCAGAATGCAGCCCCACTTTTTTATTATCCTGCTTTATGTTACAAATTGTATTAGTTACTTAAGAAATATTAAGTTGTTGCAAGTTCAGCAGTAAATCCAACAAATTGAATCATGACTGTCATTTGTAATAACATCAACAAACGTTAGAATGTCATCAGTCTCGTCGGTATTATGAATTATTTCTATCATTAAAATTCCAATTATCAATAAACACTTCACACTTTCGCTTTTTCAGTACATTTCAGCATTGCCGTTAGTAATCATAAAGTACCTTTTAGAGAAAGTGACAGATATATCCCTGAGCTAATTCTGTACAACCCTGCTTTAGAATTATTAACTTTTTACGCGGATTCTATTCATGAGTGACGTTTGTTCGCTCTACTATTTGCCTCGCTTGTATGGACTGTATTTAAATGTATGAGATCGCATTGTTCCGTGAATTGTTAACTATGGTGAATAAAAGACTTGAATTTTTTATTTATTTCATTATGAGAATATTTTAAGCCTTTGTTTGGCATTTGAAAGCTTACGACGGCGTGCCTAACTGCCTAATAGTGCGTGTTGCGTCAAGTTTAATTATTTTTTTAATCTACTTGTTACGTCAGTGATATTATAACCGATAAATTAAGTGAAACTACGAGACATACTTTTGTGTAAATGATAAAGGGCATGTTGGGCATAAAACTACTTGGTCGTTGCAATCATATTACGAGACCAAGACCCTCGTCGCCATATAAAGGCCTCAAAGGCAACAATTCTCGTTGTTCTATTTTCACTACTGCTCAACCAGTTTCGATCGAATACAATCTAAACGAACAGACAACGCACCACAAGTTAAAACAACAAACAACACGTGCATCCTGTACATCCGATTTAATTGATCCATATGTTCATCATTGTCTTTTACGCATATCTCAGTAGCAACTCATCCAAAGACTACGAAGTTGATACTTGCATAATAACAGTTCTTCTACACCGAACAAAAAGATTAATCAGACAACTGAATCAAGAAATTCATAAATGGGTCTGAATTTCTGCGTAGATTTAATGATTGCTTCACAGTTTCTGTTATCCGTTAAATAGAGCCGGCAGTGGTAGGTATCCAATTCAAACTACCGAGCACGAATTTCACACGGCGCGAACAATAGCCTCCATTGCAATTATCTAGGTATCTATTCTATTAAATAACTCTTTATTTTGTTATTTTTTAAATCATCTTTTTTATTTTTCTCTATAAATAGATCAACATTTTGTAATCTATCTCTATAAAGCTTTTTTCAATAGTTGATTTTATGACAATCCTTTTCAAAAATGAACAAACAGCTGTAAATTGAATGTCATGCGTAGATTTACGTGGTTGTGTACCTTAATCTTTTATTTTGCACATCGCTGAAGTAATCAAATAGGCATCAAGTAAAATACAAATGCGCCGCCATTCCATGATTGCGACTTGCAAGAGCCGTTAACATCTATGGAGTCCACTTAATGATTTCACGTTTTTTCTATCATATTGCTTCTCACTTTCAGTATTAACTTTCTTCAATTTCTCCGCTTCAAATATTTCATTATTAGGTTTAGTTTCCACTTCCAGGTCAGTTAAGTCTCTTATCACATTTTTACGAAAAATCTCACTAAATAGACTATATTATATTCCCATGTTTATGACTCGTAATTACGATTCTGTTACAAATTTTGCAATTATATACAATCAGACTTGAAATGGCTTTGTGAATAATTTAGCAATAAACCATAGTCTGTAAAGATCGTTCGTTGAATTCAATCGTTCTCCATCTGGCATAGTCGGACGCAATCATGATGGCCCCTCGCCCGTAAAATTACGAGATGCAACCAGACTGGGGGAGCTTATGAAAGGGGTTATTGCCTCGGAACTATCTATCAGACGGCTGTGCATATGTGCAGGGAGCGAATAAAGTTTATTTGTATGGTGCGGTGGCTCGGCCGGCTGATAATCATGTCGTGTCAATGGGTGGGGCGCACCGGCTGAACGCCGCCGCGCGCCGGTTAGTGCCCAACGCGATACTGTGCCAACACCACGTACCAGTGCGACCTTTTTAAAAGTTTCGATTGTTATACTTCGATAACGATAACACACAAATTAATATCCCAAGAGAAATACAAATATCTTAACCGTGTTTACTCACAATTCAACGTTTCGAAAAGGATGTCAGTGCAACCGTCGAAAATTTTGAATCGAATTCGGCGGAGTCTCCTGTTGCCTGATATTTTGATACTTGTTTACGACGATAATTAAAGGATAACTGTGGTGATACTGACCAGGGTGATCATATGTTGGAATCATAGTGAAGCCATTTTTGTGGAAGATGTGACACAGTGTGATTAACTGCCTGTTAGTGGTGTTACGTGAATGTGAAGTTTCATAATTGTATTAGAACAGGAGAGCCGCAAGAACTATCATTAATCTAGTGTGCCATTAGAATTCTAGCTTTATTTGGAACGAAATTATTCTAATCTACAAAAGTCAAACTAAAAAGTTACGAACTAGTGTTTAATTATTGTGTAAGTTAAGATAATTCAGTGCAATATTGGAATATATCCAAAGATAAGAGTACCAGATCTTAAATGTTTAAATCGGGCCTGTTCAATCGGTCTAGAGGAACCATGGGTGAACAAGTTGAGGTAGAAGACAGTCTGGAGCTGGAGTATGATATGTGGGATGGTCAGTTCGACTTCGTGGGTCCGCAAGGTCCCCCTCCCGAGGTCAGAGGAAGGATCACCTCTGACGCGAGTCTAACAGAGGACTTGTTTACTGGAGGACCTCTGACCCCTCACCTAGCCAATGGCCAGAATGGTGGGAAGAAGACTGCTGCGCATCAGTGGTGCGATAATTTATCCGATCAAGTGAGCATTGTATATATCCCTCTTTTCCTATTACCTACTTTAATTATATTTGGTACAAGTAATTCTTTTGAGCATCCTTTAGGAACCATAATATGCAATTCTTACATTGTTAATTACTTGAATTGGTTCGAAGTATTTGTCTCATTGAATTCCATTTATTGGACATCGTCAATACAAATGACGTCAAGCGTACAGCATCATTTAACACATGTTTTTTCCTGGCAATTGATTCACAAAGGAATTACTCATTCCTATTCCAAATGCGTAAATGTCGCGTTACTCCTGAATTTTCCCGTAAAGAGCAGTTTCATATCATAAGGATAAAGTTGGTCCAACTAAGTATTTCAGAACCGATATAACTTTAATAATGTATAGCATAATTATGCTCATGTCTAATTAGCCAATAGATACAGTGGGGTCGGCCACGGATCCACTAAACTAAATTTACAAAAAATAGTATCAATGTTATTATATCAATGGAAAGCTTCACGTTTTATTCAGATCTACTAACAAATATTGGTACACCGATTATTTTCTTCTAAACGTTGCATTCTATAGATTTTATTGGCACTCCCAAGCCGGGTGTAACAAAAACTCCGGTATCTTCCGTAGCCGATGCACCTCTACCGTTTGCAATGATCGTTCAATAGAAAACAAAAGTATTTCTTTCTTCAACGTTTGAAGTTTCTCGACCTGCTCGTGCCATCGCGGCCTTTGATTTGTTCACAAGTGTCACGCGATCATTTCTGTCTGAACATTATGTTCATCGACCAAACTCTGTATTACTGCTGGTAGCCTGGTACCTACGTTACGCGACCGTACCTTCGATTGCCCCGTAGAAAAAAACTTTATCGATGATATAGTTTAGATTGTAGCTTTATCAATAGCATATCTTTTGAGTGTTATGATATCTAAAAATTGATTCAAGAAATTGAAATATTGGAAGTTGTTTTGAATTTAAATGTAGGTAGCAATAGCTACGCAATATATAGATCCTAGATACTAGTATATACCTACCTAAGGAAAGAATAACTCAAGCATTAGCAAATTAATTAAAAACACTGTTAATGTTGAATGTTCCGCCATTGAAATCAAATAAAAGTTTGTGTTTACAAACAACATTCACAAAAAAATCTTCACAAAAGAGAGACTGGCATGAAAGACAATACTGTGATTTAATTTATTCCTCGTAGCTGTTGAGAAAGGCATCCTGGCATGTTACGAAGTCACCATGTTTAGCTACAATTTGCATAATATGTTCTATTACGAGTAATTACAGAACAATGCTTGTTACTAAAACAATGATGTTTTTTTATTGATACTGGTCGTTTGGAGCATTTGATATTCCATAATATTTGAATTTCCGTAATGAAAACAGGTAGTGTTGAGGACTTGAAATACATTTGACTAAAACTCATGCAAATCATTCCTTATAGTTACAGTAACAATGTTTTTCCCTTCTAAATTTCGAAAGGGCTTGGACAACTAAGGATCTGGTTG
Source organism: Apamea crenata (assembly GCA_949629185.1). NCBI lineage: Eukaryota > Metazoa > Arthropoda > Insecta > Lepidoptera > Noctuidae > Apamea > Apamea crenata. Next base: position 6,046,425 of record OX451368.1, on the reverse strand, counting down.
TCTGGCCCTGCCCGGAATTCTTCTACTGACTGATGTAACACCAGTTTTGTTAAAATCTGTGTCACGGACAATGCACGTCCAGAATACATTATGTGCAAATGATAATTAGGTTAGCATTGCGTGCGAATATTTTATGTTTACTTCCTTAAACGAATCTTCCTGTACCTACCTGCATTTAAAAAACACGATTGTAGATTCTATGCATTTAACTTGGCTATTAATAGAAATGCCAATAGAGCGAGAAAGCACGGACCTACAGCAACAAGTAATGTACGCTCACTAGGCTAAAGCTAACTCGTCACAGATACGTAGCTTTCCGGAAGAAAATAACAATTTTCGTGCCAAAATATTCTTGAGTCATAGAATAAAAAACCTACTTGGATGACATACTCATTTTCACACCTTTTTTTCGTTTGATAAATGAGTAAAGGAACATTTGGGTGGTCTTCTTCTTCTGGTACATCTCCTATTGCTGAAGGTTTGTCATAAACTCCGAATATTGTCCTTTGCGAGGTGGAACAGCTCAGTACTATTACTGAATTCATGAGTATTCCAATTTCGTAAGGCTTCTGAAAAAAAAACTACGTTAACCTGCCATGTACTAGTCGCATTCCCTTTCGCCAACAATTTCATATCGTAAATCTTTAGTCAGAATGCGGTAAATGAGCGGACAAGCTTCAAACGGTTTTCGCAGTAAATATTTATCTGGATAGCGTTTAACGATGTTTAACCTAAAATGCTTTAATCATCTTTAATTTGGTATTCGTTTGCATTTATAGTATTTCAGTCATCTAACTTGTTACGGTAATACGTTCAAATTAAGTATGGGTATCGTCTTGTTAACCGTGTAACCATATATGCAGTAGTCTCATCAGTTTCTTTCTAGATACCTACATATTTGAAGACATTATCTGCAGTCTGCTGCAGATAATGTCTTAAAATATATAGGTGCAACATTACCTACTTTTTACTTATGTTTTGAATGTAATCGGTGTTACTTATGTCTATTACAGGAATCGTAACAATGATATTTTAAGTTCATTGAAAAGCTTGTAAATATATGCACATTCCAGAATCTTTGCAATTATATTTTCATATATTTTTACATTCCAAAAACATTACCGTTGTAACAAAGCTTGTATGCAGTTGTACTAGAATCTATTATGTTTGTCAGGTCACAGCTAATTATCAAACAATTAGAACAATCAATGGACCCAACGGTTACAGTTGACCGTTACCGATATCGTGTCATAGCGACTAGCGAGTGCATATCGATTCCCCGGTAACACCGGTATGGTTGGACAATGCGTTACCTACCGCACGACCTAATACTTTGTCATTATTTAACTGGGGCGCCGCCCGACGCCGCGGACGTTGACCTTTATATATCTGCAATAAATTAATTGTACAGTCAATAGTAGTAAACACAAACATTAGAGCGATAACAGCAAACAATTTGACCGTATCGCGCTCCAACAAGTGTACTAAATGGAGAGTTGTTTTTCCGACAGCCATTAAAATTCTATAGAAATCATCTTTAACATCTTCTAGCTCTTACGAATACGCAACAGTATACTCCATACAATCGAAAGCAATATATCTTCTAGTGTCAGTCTTTCTAAACAAGCTTCCTTCATCTAGCGCCTATTACGGAAAGACACATGACATCTGAGACCGTTCACCGGGCGATGGTAATTGAACGAAACCGACCGTCAACTCGCAAATATCCATCCGAGGCAAAGCCGTCGCTGTTAACAAACGTTGGAAAGTTGCGAGACAACTCGACAACACACAACAGCCAAGAAAATATGTTCACTCGAGGAAGTCACGAGCACTCACTCCGCCTGCTATTCAACTAAAGTGCCTATTGATTGCACTTAACGATAATAATCATGGTTACTAACCAATCTGTTACTGCTCAATAGGTTTTGCGGTATGAGTTTTTGAAACATCGACTTTTATAGAAGCTAGTGTCAGCTTCGGGCCGCAACTTCATCCGCGTAAAATTTCGCCCTCCGATCCACCGCGTCGCATCCCATCGCCCGCCCTTGCTATTACTTCGTTTTCATTTAACGTTCCTTCTGCTTTTTTTCCCTTTTTGCTCGGCTCCTTGTGGCCGTAGCGTGTTGTTATACAGAGTGGCGATTAGGTTATCACATTAAATAATACAGCGGTCATTACAAGTTGTTATAAGTCTGTTAAAATAATAAAATTTAAATTTTCCTAAAAAATAAAAAAAACAAATAAAATAATTAGCGTAAAAAATGTCATGAAATAAACCATCCTTGATAATATAATAAGTCACTAGACATGCGTGAGGCAATGGTATCAAAAATTCAACACAAACTATATGTTATTGTTACTAAGTAAATAAAAATTAAGTTTACCTAATGTTGATAGGGTAAATACTGAAACGAAAAAAAGGTCCCAGGACTAAAATGTTAATTGTTATTAATTCTTTTAGTTGTGTATGTTTAATATACGTTATGTAGTATACGTGGTTTCAATTCATGTGATAACCTAATCGCCACACTGTACAATCTTCCACAAGAATTATTAAATGGAGAATTTTTCAAATCCGACTGGTAGTTCCGTCAAACAAACTCTTCAGCTTTATTATTAATATAGATTCGTAATTATTACCACAATTTTTTTCGCTGTCTATGTGTCCAAAAAACCAAGTAGTTGGACAAGTATATGTGTTACGAAATATTTGCTTTAAACTAAAACTTGACTTGACAGTGCAAATGAGCGATGATCTCAGTACTTCAGTAAACAATTTTTAGATAAAGTCTGTTTATCGTGGACATAATTACTAAGGTTATCGATAATGACCTCGGATTGTTTATTTTTTAGTTGGCTCTTTAACTATTACCCATTGTAATTTATCTCCCTAGTGACAGATTGGAATATATATACATTGTACTTTAGTGCATTTTGTTAAAGTAACATTCGGAACTCGCGACCAGGGATAAATGGAAATCTCTCAAAGAGGCCTTCACCTTCAATTAAATGAAGGGTTCTTACTGGCGCAGAAGTTTAAAATATGCTTAACTTTAAAGAATTTAAGAAATTGTAAGTTTTGTAACTTTTTTAGTAATAAATAAAAGGCTTTTTTATTTAACATTCGGAACTTACCTGCAGTTTGTAGTCACCAAGAGCAGTAGGTCCCGATATTAATAAATACCTTGATACACCAGTATGATTAACAATAGACATTATACTTGTAGCCATTGAAAAGGTGCACTTGCGTCAAGACCTAGATTAAACAGACCAAACTAGTTTTAAACTAGCCTTAGCATAGAAGTACGCAAAACATTAGGAAATCCTTACAAAGTACGTACCTATATTTAAGGTGGATACACTGTTTGTATGTCAAATTTATTTCAGTAATAATACACAATCCCATATTTTGAATGTTATCTGATTTTTTATCTTAAGGTGGATGCTCCAAGGTAGCCCGCGAAATTCAAATTTTCTTACGTTTTTTTGCAATTAGCTGGTCAGTACTAAGCTGTACGTTGATTAAAATATGATTCGCGGCCGTAACAAATATGTATTTACAGAATTATTATCATTAAAGTCATCAACACAACTCTCTAAGATCAAGTAATCCTACTGAATGACTATTTCATTAAATCTTGACATTTTAGGATTATGCTAACTTAACAAGTTGCATTACTGATTCTCTATCCAATTTCTGTCTACTATAACTTTATGGAGTAGATTATCTAAAATCAATTTAAAAGTCTTTCTCTTTGCATCTATATAACATTCTTTATCTATGGAACTTTACAAATTACCAAGTTTGCATTCGTTGTTAATTTCACCAGCTTCAGTTTTCTACCACTGATGCGTGTCACGAATTAGTTGTCTGTTGTATTTTTTGTTTGGTTTTACAGTATCCGCGTTTTAATTACTCCACGACTCACGACATGATCTTTTCCCAAACTCTTTGCATCAAAAATCTCTTTTTGTATTTTGTTTAAAACAGAAATATCTATATATGACTTTATGACTCAAAAGAATCCCCCGAATGATAAGATTATATACAAGGCACGTGAGTTGATAATGATAACCAGCCGATACTTTCGTTTTAAGCCATTTACAAGTAAGAAGAAAAAACACAATCAGTTATGAATAAATGCAAAATAAATTGCTTTCTTACAAATCACAAGACAATTGATCTACGCTAGTAGTAAACTCGACCACATCAGCGAAGTGAAACCAGTCTGCGCAGGCGCAGGCGGTTCAACAAAAGTAAAACTGAGAGTACTCGTACCCTGGCTCCGATCGAAAGTCCGATATATTCCAATGCAGCTTTACATTTTAAAGACGATTCATTTCACTTTTCCCATGACAGCGTAGCTAAATTAGTTATGTCACTGTAAATTATAAATTAAGTTCCGTATTGTATTTTCCTGTCGCAGTTTTGATTACTTTGAGTTTGTATTGGCAGATACATATTGAATTGAAGTTACTCAACTGAAACCGGTGTTGTACTCAAAGATTTCAATCAGATAGTGTTCCTATGAAATGGTTTATAGAAAATTCTACAATTCTAAATCAGTCAGCGTTGAGCTCTGGAGCGTGAGGATGCGAGTCATCATCTGGCACTACGTTCTCTACTTTATTTGCGCCCATCATGAATCACCATTTTACCAGGTCCCAGATTTACCAAAATATAGATTTCCAATGCCACTGGCTGAAAACCTTCACAATGCTGTAGCTTGCGTATTTTCAGTTTCGCGGCAAATAAAAACACCAGTCATTCGTCCATCTTCAAATCTTTTTATATATATTTTCTCACACAATAATTACGATTCCATCCATCACGACGTTTAATTTCTTATACAAAATACATTAAGATCGCCAAAAAACTACAATTTAACATCGGAACTAAGCTGCTATCATCACAAGATTCCCATGGTATGATGAATTACATCACGCTGTACAGAATTACATCGCACTAATGACATGTTTATATTGTCTAGATAATTCACTTCGCGTGGAACATTCTCATCTGCTTCTTTTTCATTAGAAATACTTTGTAAACTAATGTGGTTTAGTAAATTACTGCCTGACAAATTTGTTGAAATAAGGTCATCAAATTCATTAGTTGTTGATGATCTAGGGGTGTTCTTCTAATTTGATTGACAGTCTGAACCATTGGCTGTAGGTTTAACAAACACTCTGTAATCGATCACAGTAATCTCACCTCACTATGCGTGACGTTAATTGTCATCCTCACATTTTCTTTTGCTTGCCTCTGCTAGGGAGAAAATAGTTATGGATCAACGTCCTTCAACTTTTCTTTCAACGAATCTTGCACTAACAGTTTCTAGTTCTACAATCCGTATAAGTATACCTGTATCTTACCAGTTTCCTTCACTTTCATAATTCTCATAAGTACTCATAACATGTGCTTGCTAATTCCAGAAACCTAAACCATTAAGTAAAGGATCACAACTGTTGCAAGTGTTTCGTTGCATGACGACGTTTCCTGTTTCCCCCTGTTTCCATTTAAGCGATAATTTTAGCTGCAAAGAGATTCAATTCATATTTATCTTGTTGAGCTTTCGTGAATTTTGTATAGGATGTATTTGACTTTATCCAAAATAAATTATATTCTATAATGTTTTATTTAATTCTCTATCAATCAAGATTATATTCACGTGCAGCCAGTTGATAACTATGATAAGTGCACCATATGTAGTTAATCTATTGTCGTCACACAAGTTATGAAAAAGATTTGTTATAGATATATCACATCGGTCAAAAATATCTCCGAATCTGACAATACGCATTAACAGAATACAAGAAACTAGATAAAATATATACCTACGATGATGAATCTGTGTTCAATGGAGCGATCACTGCGTCAACGTAGACGATATTGCTGAAATTCTTTTTGCGTATCTCTGTACTTACTTATTCCAGTTATTCCGATTGCAAGTATATAGCATTCTTTACAAGTCAGCCTTGTGAAAGTTAACGGAAAGTAATCTTTGATTGATTTGGCCGGGCAGACTATACATACCTATTAAACTTGATGCACATATGTTGTTTCCATGTTTTTAAATAACCATGAAGCGTTTCGTAAATTCGCTACTTGGCTAGATGAAATATGATTTAATATATTTTTATCAGAAAGAAGTCGTAAGAGAAAAGCCAAGTTTATAAAGATTACATTTTAAGTGTTACATTCTTAGTCTAAATCTTATTGCAAATATTATAGATAAATTAGGCATTTATTAAAAACTTTATAATCTTGAAAATGAAGACAGAAATAACGGTAACACTCATGAAATAAGTCACTGAAAATGATTCACACGGCGGACACGCGGTGGGGAACATTAAACTCACTCTACAAATAATAAATTCTTGTTCTTCACGGACGCTGTCCATTAAATTGTATCAATGAGTCGCTCTTTAAAAGTCGTGTCTTCATGAGTCACTCAATGAAGAAAAGCTCATTGAGCCAGTTCTTTTGGCTGATCGTGTCCGCTTCCCTAAGCTAACAGAACCGCTTGCATTGTACTACAAAAGTAATTTATCAAAGTTTAAATTACTGCTACTATAACGACGCTATGGGTATTCCACGAGGAAAATTATTTCAAATTTTCTGTGTAGTTAGGTACCCAATTTTAAGAGGAAAACAATATTGTACACAGTTATATATTTTGTAGTTCACAAAGAGAATGTGGTATTGGATTCCTGCTTGTTGAATTTATGCCCGGTATTAAATATTTACTGTTGATGATGTACCTACCTGTAATATCGATTGTTTCAACAGTTTACTATAATTAAAAGCAACTTATTGGTCATGTAATATCTTACGTCAGGCACTATTATCGCTCATGCGACTACTTGACACGTTTGAATCAATCTCTTCCTGATGTGCATCTTACTGCAACTTGCACGAAATTGTTATTCATTTTATGTAACTCCTCATTATAATATACCTACATAATTCAATCAAGTGAGACAAGAGATGGAGCACATACTTTATCTAGGCTCGAAGTATGTCGTCATTTTTAATACCCCCCTTGTCGTGTCAACCACATATATATATCCTATCTTCTTTTGGACCTTTGACTTTCCCAAAGTCTTGAGTTGCCCAGATAGAAAGCTGTCTGCTCCAGAAATAATAACTTTTAATTTCTCTTTGTCTCACAAATTGTCTTCATACTAATGGGTGACAGTTACACAAGAGACACGTTTTCTTGAAAGTTTCTTGTCGAAGAAATTTAATTACAAATCTTGTGCACGGTTTTCATAAAGAGTGCTTTCGGTGCCTTTCGGTGCCATTACTGAACCTGTTTGAGATCTATAGGTTAATTACGGATACAATGAACTCGTCCATGCATAAAACACTGCAAGTGGGTAGGAATGCGAATACATACATAGAATCAGAAGTTCCTTCGTGACTGACTGGGGCTCAGTGGAGCTCAACGAAACAATTACAATTTGCTCTCCTAAATAACGCTTCAATGATCATTTGTCTATATTTATTCGTTGATTCACCACCACTCGCAGAAAACGCAAAGAAAGAGGACGATACGCGCGGAGACATTTCGTAAAATAAATTAATAACAAGTCCTTAAAATTTCAAAGTCGTTAGCGAATCTGATTCAGTAAAAATTAAACATAGCACAAAGGCGTATCTTAAAGATAAACGAATCCTTGACATACTCATCATGTAATGTATTACATTTTGTGATTTTCCGTATCAGCTTAATCCTTTCTTTAATCCGATCCGATTTTCCAGTTACTTTGATTTCGTAGCAAAATTAAATCGATTTTCTGCGTGAAACGTCGTTTAGGGCGAGGTACTTACGCTATAATATGATTACGAAGAACTCGATGTAGAAATCAATTAACTCGTAATCTTATAATTACAAGCGGCGGCAAGTGATCTTACTAACTATCTTTAATTAGACACAGTTTCAGTCGAGTATCCACTCGGAAAATGTCTCATAGACGATTGCTTTGACGATGAACATCTTATCAGAATTGACATTACGATTGATTGAAAGAATTCGGCTCTTCTCACTACCTACAGTCTGAAGTCCACCCAATGTATGACCTAGTCTAGATCCGTGATTGAAACTCTTTGAGGTATTCTTCATTAGTCTCTTCATCGGCATCTTGTATGTCATATGATCACCGATTCACCGCTACCCTTTAGGAAATGCCTTTCCGCATCATGATCTCATGCAACATTCAGAGTACGCGCTCTGTGTGCTCATGTATTTGATTGTATTCGTTAGTCACCTCAACCTAGACCTTCGCAGGGACGTAACGTATTCCGACCGTGCATCATAATATTTATAGAAAATCAGCACCTGGTACTAGTTGGCAGCCGTGAGACTAGTAAATCAACAGACGAGTGGTACCTTGGTATAGTACGTAGAGTATACAACGATTTGTTTGAACAAAATGAGAACACGTTTCATTACGGCTATGTTAAAGAATTTATCGAAACAGATGACAGATGAATATTAATTCACGCATTGTTAATTACTACAAACATGCACGTAATTGTGTCAATAAAAAGCTAATCGTTACTAAAGACTATTTTTACAGGTCACGCGAATGTTTTTATTTTAAACGAAACAGCGAGATAAGAGCGTTATCCCAGTTATTTCGAACGTGGTCAACTAACACGCGATTATAGCTAACCATACGCATGCCAGACCTGCCTTACATAATCATTGTGAACCACAATGAATCTCTGGAGATCCTAATCAATTTGTATTCAACGGTCGCAATTTCAAATACGTTTCTAGCCAGTAATGGCAACATTGGTGCCCACTAGTGCGTGGCATGGTAAACGCTTACTGACATCGTTATCGCTCAATATCGAGCCCATTCGGTGTTTATATTGATATCGATAAACCCTGCATATATGTGTCTAAATCTACAGTAACATTATATTAGAATATCTGATAATGGACGAAATGTGAATATTGTGTAGGTTTACCAACTTGTTTAAATATTGCGTTATCTTATTTACTCAGTAGTGGAATAGGTCATTATCATGTATTGCAATACGTGTGTATGGAATGTGATACGTGAGTCCCTTCATTTTATGGTTTTCTGATGTGTTTGACATCTCACAGAATTCTAGCACCCGGAAAAGTTCGCTCGTTATTGGCTGCTTCTTACTTCGATTCAGTTTCGTGAATTGGAATTGCTATCTTGAACAATAGAGTCTTAGCAATAATCATAAAAAGATCATAAGTCTTACAAAAGCTACAAATTAAAATGTTCAGAACTCCATGGCCGCATTCCTCTGTGACATCATTGATCAATTTTATGCGTTTTTTGCTCTTTCAATATAACAATGTCGTCGCTCTTTGGCAGGTGCAGCTACTTCAGCAACAAGTGACGTCACTGGCTGACACTCAAAGCACGGCGGACGAGCGCTACGCGAGGGCGAAGGCCGACAACGCGGTGCTGCAGGCGAGGGTACACATGCTCGACGAGCAGATACGAGAGGTCAGTATAAACATAAATTCATCAGTATTGACCAAGATTTGTAAAAATGATACGCATAGTTTGTCCACCATTTTGTGGTAACTATTTGGTAGTTCTACAAGTTAAGCTATATTTTTCGCCTATAGGTACCTACAGAATACAGTCAACCTCAACAACATAATATGTTGCAGATTCTTGCTCTTCTTCTATAAGCTTGTTTGCCGCTAAGGGTATCTAGGATCTATTTCAGAATAACACTACCAACTAGTAAATAAAGCACTACCTACAGACATTTGCTTTGAAAAAAAATATCTACTCAATATAAAATTTTAAAACCTCATCATGAAGCTCAACGGATCTCCCAGAATTAGATCAAATACTTACTAAAGAAAGTTCTCTATCATTTTAATTGCCCAATTACTCGTCATTACCCGCATCAATTCCGTTAATTAACTTCTAACCAACGTGATCTATAATAAAAATGTCGATAATGTGCAGATCGAGTGCCGATGTGAGGAGAGCGTGGCTGAAGAGAAGCGCCGCAGTCGCGAGGCGATATCGCGCGTCGAAAGAGATCGCGACACGCAACTGTCCGCGATCACTGACAGACTTGGCGCCGCTGAAGCTGAGGCGTCGGAACTTAAACAAGAGGTAAGAGATACTATGGAAATGTTTATAATGCTGAGACGAGTATAAACTTATACAGCTAATATAGTAATGCCCGATCTTATGGGAGACAAAATTGCTAGTGATGTCGAGGACCCTGGCCCTTGTCAGTTTTGGACTTATCAGTGCCATCTATGTATAAGCTACTCACCTAGAAGCATATGAGTAGGTTCAACAAAGACTACGCTTCATGATTACAGGAAATATGTCTAGATCAATGTCTAGTTTAAAATCTACAGATAGCTGTGAGCCTGTGTTTAGGTCTCTAAAACTACTAACCTTCCCGTCGCTGTACATATTGGAAGTGTCCATTTTTGTTAGGTCGAACTTAAATTTATTTCCGTCACTTATCAATATTAGATCAAGGTCAGGCCCTTTAAGACTACAATACAAGTTCTTATTACATACAGTAAAATATAATACAGCACTATTAAGAAAAAATATAATGTCAATGGGGCCAATCTTTTATAATAAAATTCCACATAACCTCAAAGAACACCCCACACGCATATTTAAAACTAAACTGACTGATCTGCTATTACAAAAATGTTACTACTCTGTAAATGACTTCTTGAATGACAAAGATTTATAACTGTACCTTGACTTTTTTTCTTGTAATTGACATTTTAAATACCTTACTGCAATAATTTAATAATTTGATATCAGAATTTTTAATTTTTAATGTAATGACTTTTTATTGTGACAATTTATTTATGTGTATTAATTTTTGGATGTCTTGTTATTTTAATGTCAATGTATTGTTAAATAATGTGTTTTGCACGCCGTAAGGTAGAATGTAGCGGAAACATTGTATTCTGTACCATCTCAATCCTGTACCTACATTGTTAGCAAATAAATATTTCTGATTCTGATTCTGAAATAAATAAATAGGCACTTCTTGACACTGCTTCAAAAGTTTTCAGGCGCGAAAGTAGGAATTTCGTTTTCCATATTGAATTTCCTAAATATTGTTTACTCTAAAGCTAGTGAATGGAATGCTTATCATTCATATAGACTGCGCACAATAAACCTTTTTCTCATTTTCGATTTATGATTTATGCAAAGATAAGCCAGTCTTTCATATGTACGGCCCATTTATTAATATTGCACCAAGTATATCAAAGGTCAGATTGATAGACAGATATGATTTATATTTTTTATTATCCTCAGCCTTTTGCTGCGATTTATGAATTTCGATGTTTTTGTGTCGTTCAATCTACCGCCAGCTTTCATCATTGCCTTAACTCTTTCATGAGACTGATAACTTTAATATTATGAGATGTTATTACAGCAAAAATGCGAAAGTAACTCTGCCTGTCTGTCTCTTACCTTTTTACGCCTTAAAGGCTGAACAGATATCGATGAAATTTGGCACGCAGGTAGATATGATGACCTAACCTATGACATAAGATACTTTTTATCCCGATCGCGGTATCCACGCGGTTTAAGCCGCTGGCAAAAGCTAGCTATAACTAACTGAATCTTTTTAACCTAGGTTGGTCGACTCCGTGGAGTAGCAGAAACACTCAGAGCAAACGCAGAAGCGGCAGCGCGGGCGCACCGCGAAGCTCAAGAACAGGTAGCGGAACTATCCGCTGCTTTAAGCAATGCACGTGAAGCTGAGCGACGGGAGAGAGATGCGGCTGCCGCGGCCAACGGCCTGCTGGCGACTGCGAGGCAGGAGCTGCAGAGACTGAGAGATGTGCCTCCCCCGCCGCCCGATCCGCGCCTCGATGAGCTCAGGAAGGAACTCACGCTGCTACGGACACAGAACAAATGTAAGAGACCTCTTTCGAAGAGACACTTTAAATGATGGACTCTGTAAAGCTGAAATTGCTTCAATAGTTTTTTAAGACGGCTGATAAAAACATTCGGAGGCATTACGTGGCACCTTCCTTCTTCGAATTAATAATAGAATAACGTCACATGCAGCAGTACTAATTAGACTCATCGTTGCACCTGCCAAGAACGCTGAACACAACCGCATTCGGACAATGAATGGGTAACAAGCTGGCAAAGAACTAAACAAAATATAAAAGCGACACTCAGCAATATTTGAAGCGAGACTTCCGAAACAAACAATGATCAAAACAATAAATTGCTGTATCAGATCAATTAGAATATGATATAATCAATATCATGTTTGCTCGATAGTGTCAAGTGCTCAGACCACTTCAAATATTGCGACATACTACCTACATATTATTCGTATCAGTTTTAAGTGCCAACAATTGAAACGTGCTAAAACACGTGATCAATAAAGTTATGTTAAATATAGCACGCCATTCATAACTAACCCATCTAGCAGTGGCGACATCTTTCATGCTAATTTTAATTAACTTTTAATCGGGGCTAATGACTCATATCAACGCATGCAAATGTCCCCTACTGAACTGCTACAGATGCGTGTCTGGCGACAATCTTGGGGGGATATTGCCATTAGCTATATTTATTGGTGTTTCACTTGCCCCACAACTGATACAAATGAGAACATTTTCACAGCCGTAAGTATTGTACCTATTTTGGAAGTTATAATTTCAAAGACAAATCTCCTTGGATGCTCCAAAAACAGCCCACTACCACCTCAAATTTTACCTCTGCAAGCCAAGTCAGCGGTGAACGAAAATCCGTTGCTACATTTCCATGTTTCCCTTCCAGCTCTATCAGAAGCTCAAGAGGAGTTACAAGCACAGATTCTGACACGTGGCGTGGAGGAGGGTCGAAGTCTACTGGACGGAGTCGCCGGCCCCCTGGTCGGAACCAACTCGCTCGCACACGAACTGTCGCAGATGAGCGATGATGAGGTAATGCATTACAAACGTTTACATACACAAGCACTAAATGCATTGTCTTGATCAATACACGTAAACCTGGGTACCTGGGGTCATATTAAGACGTGTTAGAGATGGAGATATATAGAATGAAAGGCGGGATCTCAAAGCCTTAATTGCTTTTACACTTCAAAATATGGCCCCTCCCCGACAAAATTAGCTAAGCTACGAGGGTTTTGCCTGGTCTGAGCCTTGACTGGCGACCGACATTACATATTAAGGTCAACGAACGAGATTAGGCATTGGACACGTCATGTTCGTTAGCCTTCGTTGGACCAGCCGGTACCCAGCAGTATGTTTGCTTAAATTCCATTAATTATAGCCTTACATTTATCTATTTCATACGCAACATCCATGGCATGCTTGAGACTTTTGAAACTCTCATCAATCTGAATTCTTATAATAAATTCAACTAATAATTCAGTTTATACTCTGGCAGCTGATTGCGTGGTTGATCCAACTATCCTCATTAGTCATTTCGATATGCCTAATCGTATACATTAACGAGGATACTAGGTACACAAATGTTGTTTATCAACTGATTAATCAGCTAATGAACTCATAATGTTATGCTTTGAGCTTGAATTTATGTTTTAGTTATTTAAACTGCCGCAAATTACATGAAAGTATTACATTCATACAATATGGCCTCATAACATTCACCGTCAACATATTGTGCGATGCTTTGCTTTTTATGAAGCCTGACTTACTCGTTTGCAGAACAATTGCCTATATTTGTCATGTATGCATTTTTGCAGCTCGATGGTAACGATACACAATCTGATCTCAGCATAGAGATGGAAAAGGTACGAAATTTTTACTAACTGTGCATGTCTGTACCTTTAGAATTCCGCTAACTTGCATGCTTTTTAACAAAATGACTTGGACATACTTTTGGGACTGAAAATGTACCTTTTTCATACTTTATTAATGGAATGCTTGCCCTCATACTATCCACTAATGTCTTATCATTAAAACAAACTATAGCAAGGCATGAGCACCACACTGACCTTAGTGTGCATACACATGAGTGACACGCGTCAGCGGCAGAGGCGACTGCAGTCGAAGGCAGCCGTCGACACCCGACGATACCCGAAGGCTGCAGTTACCTCTTGCCTTTGACGCGTGTCGGTCGTGTCTATGAGCACTTACACAATGCTTGTGTGTGATTATTCAATAGACTCTAAGTGGAGCTTTATTAACAATATTAATCGTCAATTATTTCTTACAGTTGCAGAAAGCTTTAAAAGAACAACAAGACGTGAATGTTCAACTGAGGAACTACATCGACGGGATCCTACTGTCCATCGTAGAGAACTATCCTCAGCTACTTGAAGTCAAATACCAGAAAGCGCCGGGCGACAGCAGGTCATAACAAATACATTTTGGAATCCCCTTTCTTTGATTAATTTTCATTTTATATTCCTCGTTATTTTTGAATCGGTTATCAATTTATTTGGACATGCTTTGACAATTAATTTCTATTATTATCAACATATAAAATTATATTATTTTCTTTGATGTAGATTGATATTATTACTGTGATAAGAAAGATAATCAACAAAATTATCATAAGTGGCTTTCCTGTTTGCAAAGCTATAGTCTCCTGTACTTGAAAAATAGATTTACTACTTTTATAAAAAGGAATTCCTTATTGTGAAAATGCCTTTGACACCTGGAACGAATAGAGGGTGTCGATATTATAGTTATCTTAAGATGTGTTGTAAATATTGTGTATAGTAAAATATATTAAGCATTTTAAAGGTTTAGAGAAGATATTGTTCCTTGTTATTATCTCAAACGTATGCTTCTGTATGCTGTTATCAGTTAATAATAAGTAATATATAATTTATTTGGGTTTATACTGTAGATCTGTGCAAAATAGGAGAATGTAACTGAATTACCTATACTTTAAACGACAAGGCCAGGCCGTCCATAAAGATATTATTTGTAACTACTTAAAGCAATTTTTATGAAAGACTGTGCGAATGAAAAACTTGGGTGCGTAGTATATCTATCTCTTAATGTTTTATAAGAATAAGAAATGTATGAACTATGCGATAAATTTACAGCTGCTCCAAAATTACTTTCAATCGATGGAAAATTGTTTAAACTCGAACTTAAAAAAACTACATACATGTTCTGATTAAAAGTAACTTTGAAGTGGTAATGTATAATAATAATTGGAGCCATTTATACGAAGAGTGTATTCATAATTGTAAATCACGTGTAACTGCATACCCTAGTACCTAAAACAATAATTATGTAGTAAGAAAAGATCATGTACCTATATTTTTACAATGAAATATTTATAGATAAGTTAGCATGTAGCTATATAGGCATTTGTGTACATTTTGATAACACTGTTCAACATAAATCTAACAACAAAAGATGTTCTATAACAGTCATCAAAGTAAATTAAACCAATTAATACAGGTTCAGTCTTTTATTTATTTTGACATCACTTACAGTTATCATTTCTACATTCACTCAATGATCGCCATTATCGTCCGCGGGTGCCAAATCGGCTTCTTTCTTAGTGTGATCCAAATTACTTAACACCTTTTGTACATCTAGACGCAACATCATGAATTTTGGATCCAAATAATCCTGGAATGCAAAAAAACAATACAGCAAAAGATGAATACTTACTTCATTTATCTATTTCAAGATAAATAGATTACCATCACGCATCATTCTTACAAATTAAAATATATTATTATTATTATAACATCGCGCCTGAATCCCGAAGGTTTAACAGAGGTGTACCTACAAAAAAAGCTAAGTAAAACAATTGGGAACCCAAGGCTAGATTGATTTATGTGGGGTTTCCACAGGATAGCATCTTAGGACCTTCGTTAATCACTACATTCGCAATTATTTTTAAATAATCATGAAACATAGTTCCATAGAAAATGAGACCCCCTAAATGTCTGAATTTTCAATTAACAGATGAAGTGTGTAAATAAACTGCTGACAACGGCGAAAACTACGATAAAGAATTCATAATCGATACCGAGGTATCGTTCTTATAAACTTACTTTAAACGGTCCCGATTCCACTTGCATAGGCTCAGAGGGCAACTGCCTCGGTTGCCTCTCCTCATTCTGGAATGGGTCTTCATGGCTTATCAAATCTCCGATTCCAGGACAATGTCGCAAATTCAAATTCTTCCCCAACAAATGTGCCATTTCTTCTTCTATAGCATGCATGGCGGTCGTCACATTAGAACTCCTAAAATCTCTAGAGACTGGAACGTTCATGAAAGAATCTGGCAAAGTATAATTTGGTTCTACATATGGTGGCAATTGTGACGACCTGCATAAGGAACACTGCTGTCTACTGTCAATTTGTTTTCTCTCATTGTGAAGGTGCAGTCTCTCTCTTGACAAAGCAACCTTTTCTCTAGCAACATGTTTTTCTCTAGCGTTTAGAGAAACCACGTGTTCTTGAATTCTTCGGATTCGTTCTTCGTACTTTCGTTGGATGAATTCCGCTTCGGAGTATTTTTTGTCGGCATGCGATTGCTTTTCTATTGCCGTCTTCGCAAGGAGGTCTAAGTCACGACTCCTGAAAATTTGAAGTTAAAAATGTATCAAAATATGGAAGGTTTAAGGCAGACGTCAGCCCTTGTCAAATTAACTTAGTACCTACAGTTGCAATATACATGGACGTAATGGGTGACATACTTAGCCATAATTCTCTGTTCCTCCATATGAATCTGCTGTTTCTCCACATTCAATTTAGATCTGTCATCAGACAGTTCTTCTAACTGGGCCTGAAGCTCTGCCTTCATTTTCTAAAACATATTTACGTATATAAAATGTTTCGCCTTGGGCTGATCCTCCCAAACGTTTAGATGGATAACTCTACAGTTGGTCCATGATGGGAAAACCCTCTGTAGGTACTTACTTCAAGTTCCTGTTTCAAATGCTGTACTGTAGACTTCTCTTTAGCAAGTGCGGCGCTTTCCTTTACAGCTTTAGCCTTTTCTTCGTCTATTTTTGATATTTTTTCTTTAAATTCTTTTTGGATGTCTTCTCTCAGCATCTAAACCATTATATTGTTATTACGTAAATATATGAATAGAAAAACGCACACTGGATTACACTCATTAGATGCAACGTCTGTAAAAGAGTCCATTACCTTCATTTCTTCGTCCTGTTTCTTGAGTATATTCTTGGCAAATTCCGTCTGCTTGCTGAACGTTGCTTTTTCGAACTCAAACTCCATTTTCTTCTGTTTGAGAGAAGCAGACTCTTCCTCGATCATCTGTTCACAAAAATCAAACATATTATTAAGCTGTTTCTAAATTGTTCTTATGAACATATATTATGTGCAATAAATATTACCGAAGTCATTTGCTTCAGTCTTGCCTCTAGCATTTTGATTGTTTCTCTATTTTCAGCTTTTTCGCTATCCAAATTTTCGCGATCTTTATTCAACCGTTTTATCATATCTGCAACAAATAAATGATTAAAAGTAGGTTAGTATTGTGTCTATATTATTTCTATCTCTATTGTTCGTTTAATGTTCAATTTCTGAGCTAAAGAAACTATTTTGGCGAAGTTTACTTTAAAACGTGATAATGAGCAAGTAAAGGATTGATGAGTGCAATGTTTACTTCTATATCATCTGCTACTCTAGCATTATTTGATATACCTATGCCTATAACATCTTACATCCATAATAGCGTATCTGTGATAGAATAGCGTAAGAAACCACCTTCTTAATCAAATCTATGTCGTAACCTCCTACCATTTATCTGCGTTTCCCTGACTTGCATACTGCTATCGTTCCAACGTTCAGTATTTTCTGTCAATGACTGCACCTTCTCCAGAAATTCTTTACAATTAACTTTATTCTCCCTAACATCTGTGACCAACTCTTTTAGATCGGACGAGAAGCTGGCTGAATCCTGAATGAGGATCTGCTCTTGGGTAACTGCCTTCCTGAAAAAAGCGTCAGGTCAACTTAGTCAAATCGCTACAATTTCTAATACCGTTTTCCGCACCGGGCCAAGAGATTTTTTTCTGTCCATCTGATTGCTTGGCTTAAGAGCTCAACAATTATATTACATCAGTGGAACCTGTGGGGTAATTGCGTATAACAATATCAATAGCAATGGCTTTCATTTTGACAGTACAACAACATTCATTGCGTCTTCTTAACGGTGTTAAAGGGACAAATTTTTCGAACATATGAAGCAATGGATTAGCAATATCTTTCAAAATGATTCAGATTGTGATTGAAAGTTTGTTACGCAATCAGGGTGCTGCTTAATAAAATATTACGGATCTAAAGCACTGACTATTTTTTTTTTCTTTACTTACTTGATATTCTCCATGAGCGCCGCATGGTGTTCCTGTAATACCTTAATATTTTCCAAATGCTGCTGTCTTAGCATTTCATTCTCAGTTTTATGCCGGTCAGTTAAAGCCGTCAAGTTATCTTCCGTCAACTTCTTATACAGATGATGATGCTCCTCCAGCCAGTGTATCTTCTCTGAGTAAAACTTCACTAGCTTGTCACTTTCTTCTTTCATTCTTTCTTCACCTTGATTCAAAGATACTTCTAGGAAAGCTAGTTGTCTCCTATAAAATCGTAAACCGTTAGGAGATTATTAGTTCACAATTGTGAACCTTTGATACTAAGTTACCGACAAAGGAGTATGGTTAGGAGGACATATTATAGTGACCTTATTGGCTTATATTGGTGATGTTCCTCAGAAAAGTCAGGTGCGTAGTACTCGCAACCGGCGTGCGTGTGTGGCCAAATGTATGAACGTAATCGTGGCAAAAGAAGTTTGTGGCGTTCTGTAGTGTCTGCCTACCCCCATGGGTAGAAGGCATGAGATTATGTTTATGTATGATTATGGTTATTTACTGCCCTTACCAAAATTGTCATTACAAAAATTCGTTTATAAATGCAACCTTTTTACCTATAGGATGTTTCCATTAGATCTATTTCCTTATCATGGTTCTCCTGCAACGACTGCACCAGTTGCAGCAATTGTTTCTTTTCCCGCGTATGTGGCGGGTCTTTGTGATCTCCAACAGTTTCAGTTTCTTCACGATAATTCGGGATATTTTCATTGTCTGTATTTTCTGTACCTAATAGTGCCTGGAAAACAAAATCTCATATCAATTGACTAGTACAATTTAGAACCAAAACCAAAAACTTACGGTTGTAATGCTCAGCAGTTTGTAAGAGATCAGGCTATACTTGAAAGACAGAAAATGACGAAAGATTTTAAAATAAGATAACGTGAGGCTAATAATAATTATAATAATAATATCCCTGGACATTTCACACAGCACCATTTGTCCCAAGCTAAGCAACCTAATGCTTGTGTTATGGTAACAAGATGGCTGATAAACTACTTTTATACAATTTTTTTTTAGGTAAGTAAGTAGGTATATTGTGTAGAGGGCTAAGACTTTCAACTCAATACTGTTATGAGTACAACAGTAATTTGGAAGATTCCCCCGACATATTAAATCTCAATAGTATTTGGGTTCACCTTTATCCTCTGCGTGATCCTCTCTTGGTGTGCAGCTATGATGGATTGCATCTGTTGCCTGTTCTCCGCCTGACGTCGCAACATGGCGTCCAGTTGTGAGTGTTGCGCCAGCGCAGCGTCGCGTTGAACGCGCTGGCTATCTCTCTGACGCACTGCATAGGTTCGTCAAACAAGCTTAGCCATCTTACATAAAATTACAATGAAACAATAGTACAAAAAAAAAGATATAAGTATATAATATTAAAATAATGAACTGCCTGAATATGGATGGCGCCGACAAGGCCAGCCTAGAAAGAGATGGTGAGATAGCTTGGATGTGTACCGCACAGAGTACATGGTGTACCGCTAGGGCCGCTTATTTTGCCCAACAGTGGAACAGCATGGACTAGAAATAATAATAGAATGGTTGGGACTGATGACTCACTCTGCATGGCAGCAAGTTTCTCTTCCTGCGCTTTTAACTGTAACGCCACCATTAGCTGAGACTCTTGTTGCTGCATGTATAGAGCGGCCCCCTCTGCTGCTACATCGTCATTACTTCCGTGCAGCACATTAGACGATGGATTTAATCTAACCATCTGCTCAATAGTTTCCATGTCCCTTTTCACTTCCACAATGTTTGCTTCAACTTCAGTTTGTTCTTCTGTTTCAATTGGTTTTGATTTTTCTTTTGCTGGTTCTGTTTTACTGACTGTCTTCTTTTCTCCCGCCTTTTTCTTCTTAGAGTCACCCCCAACCAACCATGACGGCATTCCGGTATCATCTTCCAAATCATCATTACCGTCATCTTTATCTTGAAATATACCAAGCCAGTCTTCAGTAGACTTAGTTTTCTTTGCCGGAGCCTCTTTTTCTTCTTTAACATTTTCTTTTATATTTTTTTTCTGTGGCTGGCTTTTGGTAGAAGTGGAAGTTTTAGTTTCACTTTTCC
Organism: Apamea crenata; assembly: GCA_949629185.1. Taxonomy (NCBI): domain Eukaryota; kingdom Metazoa; phylum Arthropoda; class Insecta; order Lepidoptera; family Noctuidae; genus Apamea; species Apamea crenata. The sequence continues at coordinate 6,025,991 of OX451368.1, read as the reverse complement.
CCAAAATAGCATCAAAATCAAATTCTTGACTTTTTGCAGCAGTGACTGGTCTTGTCGCTTGACTAGAACCACCGACTGATTTTGTTGAAGAGCCACCTAGAATTTCATCAAGCAGCGACTGTGAACTTTTCCCCTTTTCTATTGGTTTAGTTGCCTCTCTTTTTGTTCCACCCAATTCACTAAGTATGTCGAGTTTGTCTGCACTCGAACTCACTTTAGACTTTGCTGGTGACTTACCCAGCTCTAATTTATCAAGTCCTACCTTTACTTTATGTTCTGATTGAGAAAATTTTATAGACTCCTTTGATACAGTCCGCTTAAAAGGCGTAGGAGATTTTTTTGAATCTATGTCAAACAACGACTCCTTTTTATCTAGTGTGCTAGCAACAGGTTTTGGCTTATCAGCATCCTTCAAATCAAAAAGTGCAGTTTTCTTTTCTAAAATTGGCGTGCTTTTCTTCTTTGCAGGTTTTTTCTTTCCTAATACATCGTCATCAAAAAAACTATCATCACTACCATCACTGAGAATTCCAGCGAGAGGATCGTCAATGTTAAAACTCATTATTTTCACATAATTCCGTTAACTTAGAGTATAAACTACTGCGGGATAAATTTTATTGAGCGCACTTCAGTCATTGTTTACAAACTGGCCGCCATGGAAACGGAAAACGGTATTCATAGATTAATGATTTTTTTATGATGACCTAGAGGAAAGAGATTCTCAGCTATTAAACGGAGCTTACAGAATTTTACGATATTGTGAGTTTATGGTTAAATGGTCAAAGTTGGGAGCTTATGTCCATCTTCCTAAAAAAGCACAAAAAAGGGTATATGTCTGTACAAGGATCTTTTCACATGTAGCCAAAACCCAAATCTGCTTTTTCAATGCGTTTTCAGTAAAAAAAAAAACACAAATGTTACAACAACACCTAAATGTGATTCAGACGCCAAACAATTCTTGTAAAACAAAATATCTTTTTTCCGAGCAAAACTGGCAGACTTTTGATCACACTATTGATATAATAAAGAAAAACTAGAAAGAAATACTAATGAAAAGCCCAGAGGCTAATTTTGTTAATCTGTAGGAATAGCGCGAATGTCTCCGCACTTGCGATCGATACGTTTCCAAACGTAACAAAACATAAAAATTGTATAGTGTTGTATAGTCTGTGCAAAAAATTTGTTGCTTCACGTCAGCCAGTCGGCTGTATTTTAATTATTTTTTCAAAACAACTACGATACAATAGCGTTTTTTGTTATTTTAATTCTTAATACTGACAATTAATTTATAACTATGGAATATATTGGTACGTATTCATTCACGTTCGTTCAATTTTGGCATAAAAATACAATTTGACAGTCTTTGTGGAGCAACACACCGAGACCTTTTGTTCTAGAAATTTTGCTAACTCACGTTTTGATATTATTTTCTAGCTTCAGAGAAGGGAGATTCAACAGAGAATCGGGATCCGAATTCAATAGCCAACGGCACATCGAAGTCAGCTGCAGAAAACAAGAGTATTTTAGAGAGCGCACACATAGAAGCTCCCGCTCCCGCGGAGAGTGAGGCTGCGGCATGCACATCAGAGACCACTGAAGACTCAGAACCTGAATTTTGTGAGATTCCGGAACAGATCGAATTTACAGTAGTTTTTAACAAAGCAAAACATGACATAACGTTCGCGTACGATGCAACTGTGTTAGATTTAAAAGCGCACTTGGAGCGAATATGCGGCGTCCCGCAATCAGCGCAAAAATTAATAATTAAAGGCATGGCTAAGGACACCATGACACTGCGACAATCTGGAATTGTGAAAGGAGGCAAGGTGATGCTCGTGGGATCCAAAATGGATGACATCCTAGCTGTGAAAAGTGCCCAAAAGGTGCATGTTTATATAATAAGAGCTGCCAACAATGCGTTTTGTTTATTGAATTACAAAAACAAAATTATTTATTACGACAATTTATATGAGAATCATCACAATAATCTTTAATAATATTTTAGGAATTAGCGGAAGAAAAAGCCGGAAGTCAGTCAAGTAAAGAGCCACTATGCGTGCAGAAGAACCACAGGAAAGTACTGGACAAGGGCATCCCTCCCGATGTGATGCCTGGGCTCAAGGGAGTGAAGGTAAATATAGCCAGTTCATTATAAATAAATGCTTCTTGGATCCACTACATAATCCAAAACAAATAGTAGATCATTTTTATGGGTTAGATTACTATGGTTCATTACTTCATTCATTATACTTAAAAATAAGAATCTGATAGTTGAGTAATAAATCCGTTTTGAATTTAAATCAAAACATTCTAAACCATTTCATCTAAATGTACCAAGTCATCTAGGTAATACAGGCTGGTGTACACAACTCCTATGTCAATGCGCATATTTTGCATGCCAAGTCATTTAATGCCATTTTTAAATAGTCCTTTTTAACCTACACGTAACTTTATGATATACTTTTCTTTTACTCTTTTACTAATATTGTATTAAAATAATTTAATCTCTAGGAGCCACTACCACCAGTTCCCCTAAGTGGGATGCTCAACAAACACGGAGGCAAAGTGCGGCTCACATTCAAACACGAACAGGATCAGCTCTGGATCGGTACTAAGGAGCGCACTGAAAAACTTGCCATGGCTTCAATCAAAAGTAAGTTGCATGGATTTAATTTTATTTTCTTCTTTTAGATGTGATGGCAATTACATACCTATCTATGTTTTATTTTTTTGTTTTGTGGTTGCATCTGAACTTGATAGAACTTTTCTGACTCCATTCCTTAGGAACTTCATTTGTAGTAGAATTTAGTAATTTGTTTCTCTCAAAAAGGTACAATTTTGATTCATAGTATCTAGTTACATTTTCCAGGTTATCGTTTGTGAGAGCTGGAGTATAAACTGGGTTCGGGACCTGTATGACAGACCCTTAAAATTACATTATTAAATTGCACTTACATACTACAACATTATAAAAGCTCCAAGTACTGAGAGGAAGAGAGTTAATACAAAACAAAGGAGATGTGCTATGTGTGTCTTCTGGAGAGTGTTGTGTGTCCGTTGATGATGAAACTCTATTCCTTGAGAAACCTTTTTTTTGTGTAATAGTCAAGGCTATAATTCCAGTTAAAGCTTATAATAGGGTTTTCTTATTCAAGAATCTGAGAAATACTAATCTATTTTTCTGTTTTCCAGGCATCACATCAGAACCAATCAAAGAACATGAAGAGTATCATATCATGGTAAGTTTGTTTAGCAATTTAAAGTGTATACAGGGTGGCAGGGACATTCACGCGCAAACTGAAACCATAAATTCAGCACACGATTCTAGACCTACCGTAGAAATTTTTCGCTGGAAATCTGCCTTTCATAGAAAAGTTCAATACATATGCGGTCAGATAGTATGAAACAGCCATTTTTTATTTTTAAATCTAATCTAACTAGCCTGTATTTTCCCACTGCAGGGCAAACGCCTCCCTCTCCCCTTTCCACACAATTCTGTTGTTTGTGAGTGCCGGTCAATCCTTACGGTAGGCGTCAAGCTTGTTCTGTCATCTTCGTCGGGGCCCGCTGCGATGGCGTCGTGCGTTTCGGGGGCCCAATCGGTGATTCTTTCAGCCCAATAATTGTCATCTGACATGCGGCAAACATCTCCGGTCCAGTCCCACTTAAGTATAGCAGCTTTTAGCTTTAACCAATGAAAAATTTCAAAACTGGCGTTCCGAATCATGTACTAAATCGAAGGTATCAATGTCCCAGCCACCTTGTATGTTATATTATTTTCAATCTGAATGGAGGAACTCATTCAAATATTTGTGTTGCGCAGGGTCTACAGCTAGGCCCCACAGAAGCATCCCGGTATTGGGTGTACTGGGTGCCAGCACAATACATCGAAGCCATAAAGGATGCAGTGCTCGGCGTCTGGCAGTTATTCTAATCATCTAATATTCGTGAATCTTCTCTGTCCATTGCTGTCTACCTTTCTGTCAGCCGATTGGGTAGTTGCAATATAAATTTTAAATGTAATGTGTCCATTTCAATCGGTACAATGTAATGGTACCATCTTTTTTGTGATAAAATACATAATGCCATGTCAATTAAAATTGTCCATTCACACTGGCATCTATCTGGTCAAAAAATTGAGAAATTATTTATTGTTATTGTAAGTTTGCATTTCGCGCATTTGGGTTCAGTGAGCTGTACATACAATACTGCTACCTATTTAAATAGTTATAGAGATGTGCGCCTGCGCAGTCGTCGTGAGCTTATTGTCCCTCGAGTTTCAAACCTGATCTCTTTATGTGAACTTTACAATGTAACGTTGAGTGAGAGATTGGATTGAGTTAACAACTGTATTAACAATTTTCCTATCACTTTTAGTGTAATCATGATGATTCTGTGGTTTTAAAATTATGTATTTTATGTCGAAGTTGATACTCAAGCCAATTTTTCACTTAAAATTTTTGATCATAGAATTAGATGAATAAAATGTTTTGAATATTTATTCTGTAGTATGTTTTTTTTACTAATCTGTCGTCGACATACTGTCATGCACTCGTGTGTTCTGCAAATGATTCGGCATAGGTTTTCTGTTGTAGCAGATCACCTTTATTACCTTGTACTGAATGCAAAGAAAAGTTTGCTTTACAAAAAATATATTTGCTGGAATCGAACCCAGGGCCTTTCATTCGGTAGCCATACCTCTGATCACTAAACGAATGGAGTAGTTGTTATTTCCTTTATACATAATTATAGTTATTCTACTCTTTGGTTGTTATATTCTGTAGGTAGGTACTCTTTCCTAGATGTCCAATTCAAGCCTATACTTACGCCTAAAATTACGTAAAGGTACAAAAACAACTACGAAACATTAAAATGTTTTATATAATTTATGTGTAGAAAATAAATAGTCAAAAGTATAAAAACAAAACATTGCGTAAACTTAACTCTAGATATAGTTGCACTACTTATAAAATGGCACTTAAATGCATTATATTACATCAAAGGCTATATAATAGCTTATATAAATAATGAATGTATAATTTGGCATCTCGATATGTTAAAAGAACACTTCTTTTGTTGTACTATGTCTAGGTATTGCAGTGATGTTTCATCCATACTCTGATTGTACAGTCAGGGAGAACTGCCCTTTAGGAATACTTGTGGCGTGGTACCAAATGCGGGTGTCCAGCAAAACTGTAACAAAGTAAACACAATAAAACGAAGTTGAAAGAGTTGAGGACAGTCTGATCATCACATAGCGTCCTTTGTATCCAACCCAAAAAATCCACCATACGCCTTGTTGGATAAACATAATTAATAGGGTGGATTCTCGGCCATGTGTTTCGGCGTATCCACCTTAGGATGGATTAAAATATTACGCAATCGACGTTGGTCAAGGCACCAATGCGTCGTCGATCCAGTGGGTGTAATAGCACCCTTATTATTAGACATATTAATCTTGCGTCATCCACCACTCAACCAGATTAAACAGACATTGTAACCAGATTGGACACGCCTGTCGTGTCATGCTCAGTGAACTAAATAAATCTAATTGGATATGAATTCAAATAAACGCGAGTACTATGCTGGTGCTATGCAGTTGTAGAGAAACATATCTTTCCCTTGAATAAAGGTTTTGCTACAGCAAATAATGCCAAAATCTGCCTAAAACATAAATAATTTTCATCATACATTAAGTATGAAAAGCTCTTTTTAACTGATAGTTAAAAAGAGCTTTTCATACATAAAGCTAAGAAAATAAAAGCTTTATCCAAGAGAAGAAACATCAAACAACACTTACCATGTTTTATTGTTACTTGTGTGAGGTACGCAATACATTTCCAGTATAAGCTCACTTATCATTATAGGAAAAGCCTATACATTGCGAGGTCAGCTAGCTTGATGTGGTGTCATGAATACACGGGGCGGAATCTCCGCAGCAACAGCTTTCCGTCGAGGCATCTCTGCACTCTGTTAAAAGGTTCTCTGGCTAAAAGAAGTTATACCTACCAACATCTCCTGGCTCCACATAATACTGAAACTTGTGGCATACATGGTCACACTCTGGCACAGGGGCCACTGACCACATCTTGTTGCCTTGCACCTGGCCCTGCCACATCAGTCTTGGAATATAATCCAGCTGGAAAGAAGTGGTTGCTATGAATGTCTGTCGACTTAGGTACTTAAATAACTTACAACCTAAAATCTACATAAATTAGTGTTGTTTTAAAACAATATGGAAGATCTTTGTCTGAAGTGCACTAAGTTTCTGAAACTTCCCTTCCTACCCTTCAGTACCACAGGCTTAATAGCTACGGAACTGTAGTTTCTGATAATTTTTATTTATCAGAAATCAGTAATATGACAGTATGTCATGCTACTTTCAAATTATTTAACTTTTCGGACATACATGCATAACAGCTCCAATCTCAAAACCAAAAAATATATTTTCTGTAGCTGGGAACTCCGCATCTTCAGGTAAGAATTCTGGAATACTGTAATACTGTCTGACTTTAGCCAATATGTCTGGATGGCAGTTGCCCCTGCAAACAATTGAAAATAATGTGTTATTATTATATTTGATTGTTATGCTGTAAGGCATTCATTGTAATTCATTCTCAGACAAAAACAGGCTTGAAAGCCTGTTTCATTGAAGGGGTAGGCAGAGGTATATATTACTCCCACTTATTATGTTCTAATACATGTCACATGTAATAAGCATCCATGACATGTAATAAAAGAGGAGCCTACTATCGCCATACAAGTTTTCTATACTCACCATCCAACATACCAAGGCTTCTGGCCCTCCTCATTCCTTACTCTAGCGTCAGGCATACTGAACACCTCCCTCAGACTAAACAGATCTGTCTTAAAATTAAGGAATTGACAGCCTTCTTCCAAACTCTCATAGCTGCCTGCAGTTTGTTCATACAGCCTTTTAAACATATTAAAACTAAACTCTTTGGTTGCTCTCCATTGTTTGATCGCATGCTTAACTATTATAGGCCTTGGTGTGTAAGCATAATTCTGAAAAAGTAAAATGGTTTTACTACTGAAACCTGTAGGTACCAAAAAATTAGCTCTATATTTATAGCGAAACTTCTTACAGCAAATTCCTGTCGCGTGACGTTCCACAGTATAATTGGTTTCGTAACATTCTCACAATAGCTACAATCGGCGAGTGGCCGCGTCGCCTCCCACACTAAGTAATTACTAGGTAATAGACATCTTGCGCTTAAAATACTGTTCACAAAGCTGACGCTTAGCACTAATATTATGAATGCCGATAAAATCCCGGCAATGAGCTTCTTATTGGTCCTCTTAGTTTCAACTTCTTCAATATAATTACAAATAAAATCGTATTGCTTCAATAGCACCCCATCTATGCCCCTTTCGATGGCTTGCATTTGTACAGTTCGTAGTCGCTTCTTTATCACTCTGTTTTCATTGTTAAATTTACGCATTATATAATGCTTATATTTAAAAACATATTCAATTAATTACTTTAAAAGAATTTCGGCAGGTGTTTTTGGCTTTTTGTAAAACCAATCACAATAATAAATAAATAAACGTCATCATGAAATTAGATTCACCGTCCAGAAATCACATCACAAAGAATTAGGAATTCGAATATTCGAAATTTAAAAGTTTCGAACGAAAGATCATCCAGTAGATATTCTCGTAACTATTACTAATCTGTAATGCCAGGCACCATAGTCTAAACGTTTCACGGCGTGTAAAACAAAATGCTTTTGTCTATGAGTTAGTGTTACCGTAGTCATAATTTTATTTCCCCCAAATTTCTATGTTATAGAGAAAGTAAATGAACAAATTAATTCAGCTTCAATTTCTTGAATACAATATTTTCGAATAAAATCATGGTCTTAGCCAAATGTTGGAAATAATTAAATTGCTATTCACCCTCTAAAATACCTATATAATCTCATACCCATCAGAACTTCCTTATTAAAGTTAAAACGTAACTGTTTTGAACAAAATAATTATTGCTAAGACAAAAGAGATTTCAAAATATCAGTATCACGAATCAGACATTTTCTAAGGGGGCATTTTTTTTACTAGATTACCATAACTTAGAGTAAATTTCTTTGAGGTTGTAACCCTATAACCTGACGCTGTCAAGTCAACGAACCGATGAACTTGGCGGTTTCACTAATAGTTTAGATAAAAACCCTAAAAATGCCTCCCAAGAAGCGAGATAAAGACAATGAAGCTCATAAAAACTCCAAAATTGATCACTTACAAGCGGACCATGAGTTGTTTTTACAAGCATTCGAAAGTAAGTTAGAAATCCGATGCTATGTAAGTAAGCGTTTCCTATGAATAATTTTGTAATAATTTTTATTCATAAATATTTTGCAGAGCCCACTCAAATATACAGATTTCTACGGACTCGTAATATGCTTTCGGTATGTATAACGACATGAGAATAGTGAGCTTGTGTTATAAAAACAAAATACTATTGAACCCATTCTCTTTTTAGCCAATATTCCTAAATAGAACACTGTCGTATATGAAAAGAAGGATGTCGCGAAGTAACAAAAGCCGTATAGGCTTCAAGGTGGACAGTTTACTAGAAAAAATAACACTGAAGAAGAGTACAGAGCTACAGCCAAATAGTTTGGGAGGTTACATGACACTGACCTTTTTAGGTTTCTATGACAAGAGCCTGGATGAGCCCAGAGACTACCAGGTCAAAGTTGAAACACTGCTGCTTAAGATATGCCATAAAAAGAGGAAAGAAAGCTCTTCTGCTATTGTAGAAGTTTCTGTGAGTATACATTTGCTGTAAATTAACCATGCTGGCCTTTTCTTAGTCAAAATAAACCTGTGCTGCTTTAGTATTTGACTAGCTTATACTCGCGGCGTCATGGGTCACCTGTGAGTATGTCGGAAGTTTCATGGGTTAAATTTTGTTTGTGTGGAACCCTAATCCTTTTATTTTTAATAAAAGTAACCTTAGGTACTTCTTATAATATCAGCTATCTGCCAGTGAAAGTCCCGTCAAAATTGGTCCAGCCACTTTGGAGATTAGCAAAAAAAAAAACAGACAGACAGACAAAAATGGTTAAAATTGTTGTTTTTTCTTATAAGTATTTAGTACTCTCATATGCATTTAGTTACAAACAGACAATTTTATTTATTTGTATTTAATTATAGCAAGCTATGATAACCTGAGTGAGCAAAACATGTTGTAGAGTCTATTTATTTCCTTTCAAAATTTATCTAGATATAATTAGCTCATTTTTTCCTCATTTTATTACTAAATAGTAGCAAGGAATGAATGACAATGACAGTATTGTAATAAATTATTATCATCTTTCACTTGAGGCTGCTGCCACAGTGGTAAAATATCGTCTTATTAACCCTTTGCGGGACACTTAACACCCCTCGACGTAATAACAATAAAACTTCTATTGTGTCTCGTTCAGTGTCCTTCACTGCGTTAAACTCTGGCACTGGCTTTATTTTAGCTGCATAATATTAATTAGATTTTGCTGTTGTCAACATCACAGTAATGAGTTATTTATAAGGAAAATTGGTTTATTTATATGCAAGCATGAGATATAACTGCAAAATTCAACTTTGCGCCTTAGGACTGATTTTATCAAAGTCAGAGGAACAATTCTCGTAATTTTAAGAACATTCACAATCTGATCTCAGTCTCAATCTGTCAAAAATACCTCTAATTTCCCTACATTTTTGACAAGTTTTTGATATTGATTGTCGCCGAGATGAGATTGCGACTAGATTTTAAACGTTTTTAATTACAGGAATTGGCCTTCAGGTATCTTTTATCCGTGGAATAAAATTGACGACAAACAGTTCTAGTATGGAAAAAATGACAAAAATTCAAAATTTATTCTCAGGATAAGACTTATTCTAGGTATAAAAGTTTGGTGGAATTCTCCCTTAATAATTCTGCTAGGGACTTTGGTGTGTGTTCCTAGAACCATGCTATACTGTTACTGTTAGCCTGCATCATCCAACTGCTGGGCAAAGGCCTCTCCCCATGACTTCCAGCTCTTTCGATTCAGGGCTAAAGCAGACCACTGGTCGTTTATTTTCTCCAGTTTATCCCGCCATCGTCTACGGGGTCCGCCGCGACGCCTTATAGCTGTGTCAGGCCTCCATGTGGTGGTTATTTTGGCCGGTTTATTGGGCATACGGCAGACATGGCCAGCCCAGTCCCACTTCAGCTTAGCGGCTTGTTGAGCAACATCAGTAATCTGTGTTTTGGAGCGCCGTGTGGTGTTGCCAATATGGCCTGTCAATTTGACGCCTAGAATACTGCGCTCCATTGCATGTTGGCAAACGTTGAGTTTGGACTTTTGAATGTTTGTTAAAGATCAAGTCTGGGATCCATAGGTCAGAATGGGAAGGATGCACATGTCCATAATTTTTCGCTTGAGTGACAAAGGCAGATTTCCTTTCATAAGCTCTTTCATGGACCAGTAGCTCTTCCAGGCATTTTTGAATTGTCTGAACTGGAAAGAGACTAACTGGCCCAAGTACGAGTAGATGTATTCATGGACATATTATTGCAATTCCTCACCATTCACTCTGATTCTATATTTAATGGTGTTTGACATCAACTTGGTCTTCGACATGTTCATCGGCAGTCGAACCTCAAGGCTTGCATCACTGAGTTGGTTTAACATAACCATGCTATAATCAGCCTATAATGTTCCCACTGCTGGGACACAGGCCTCCTCTCTGTGAGAGGGACCACCTACAACCAGTTGTGCCCTGAATTTATTATAATAATGTACAAGTGTTGCTCTAACTCAGGATGTGATAGTGTCCCTGTGTAGTTCTTGAACTTTGCAATGTCACATTAGCTGAATTGAAACTTTTATATTAAAGCAATCTATGTATTAATACTTTATACAGGGTGGCAGGGACATCGACGCGCAAACTGTAACCATGAATTCAGCACATGAGTTTAGACCCCATAGAAAGTTTTCGTTGCTTATCAAAAAAAAAATCTTCTGCTTCATAGAAAAGTGCAATACCAACGTGGTCTGAACTAACTAAATGTATTATGTAACAGCAGTTTTTTTTTTTATAACTGACGAAAAATTTCGACGCTATGGCATCTAAACTCATGTGCTGAATCCATGGTTACAGTTTGCGCGTCGATGTCCCTGCCACCCTGTATAAATAGGGGTATGTTAAAGGACATTTACTATAAAACAAAGTCAAAAGTCTTGTCAAAAAAATCTGGTCCTAGCCATTGAGCCTATGCAGGACTAATTAAAATTATATTTCCTTTTCTGTTCAAGACAGAAAGTTTCCGTGTAAGAAAAAAAAAGCAAGGATCACTTTTTCTTACACTTCTTTAACACAACACAACAATTATCAACAACGATAAACAAAAAAAAAACCAATAACCTATAATCTGTTTCACCATCTCATAAACTACAAAATTCTCAGGTTGGCAGTTGTTCTGTACCCCTCAACCCATCAACATCCGAGCCACCAGCCATGGCCTCTGCAGTCAGCATCTCCAGCGACACATTCAGCCCATCGCAGGGGCCCAACGTTAAGTCCTACATGCTCATGTTACGAGTAACGGTCACCAGGGCTTCGGGGTCCAGTACGTCTAATGGTGCGGCTAGTTCTAGTGAAATTACAAATGGTGACTGTGATGGTAATGCTTTTTGTGTTTTGTTTTGTTTTTGTCATGTTTTTTTGTTTTTATCCTGAATGTATTCCCCACCCATTTTCTGTGTAATTGTGGCATAGTTAGCATGTCAATATATTTTTTGTTGAACGGTACATAGTCCGCATGTTTACCTAAGAACCGGTGTAACAAGACACTTAATCATTCATTGTAATAATATTTTTGTACTGGACAATAACGGGGAAGATTCTGGTCTTCAAAATTCCAACTTTTACTGAAGTTTCTTTTACGAAATCAAGTTTTTAATGTTATAACACAAGTTTAAATACCCACTATCCGAAAACCGTTGCATGCACCCATAAGCACAATGTTATGCGTGCGTTACATTGCACATTAGTGCAAACAGCAAATTTTCATACCGAAAATAAAAGTCGTTTCCCAGCAATTATTTTTGTGCAATGTTACTTAGTTTGATGTACGGAATTCGTAGTGTGATGTGTCTCTTTACACCCTGTATACAGTTCAAGTTCAATCAACCAGCAAATTAATATTCAATTTTAGAACCAGTGACAAAACGACTGAAATCATCATCAGATCTCAACTCATCTAGTGATGGGAAATGGACTAAGTTCTACGGGAGTGAGCTAATAGTGTATGACAAACATAACCGGTGTCTCCTCACTAATGGGGAGTATGACCTGGTGCTGCACGACGCGACCCCTGGCGGCAGGAGCGGTACTATCGCCAGGTCGCCACACAAGGCGCTCATGGCACAGTGGGAAACTATACCTAGTGTAAGTTACAGCATTTTGTCAATACTCTGGCAAAAATGAGGCGAATCCTGCCAGGGGGTCTACTCCGAAGTGCAAAGTGCGAATGTTCGGATCGGACATGGCCAAACCGAATATTATTGAAAAATGCGAAAAAAGTTCGGATCGGCTCAGTTGGGTCGGGACCATAGTCAATATTCGAGAAGAGTGTAGGAGTGTAGGATCGGGACCGACCGAACCAAATAGTAACTTCGTAGCAGGAAACGGCCTACTACTTCGGAGTAGGCGCCCTGGTATGCGGGACGAAATTCGCTCGCGCCGATTATCTCAACTAACTTGTATAGAAGTGTTCAAGTCGGCGCGAATTCTTAATAATTAAACAACAACTCGCGCAGTCGTGTCCCGTGTCCACGCGGGATTCGCGGCAGTGTGACCAGAGCTTAAAGATTAGTATGCATTAATTAAAATATATAACCAAATACATCAAGAAATTCACCTTTGTGTTTGAAAGCGTTTGGTCGTCCTTGCACTACCCATGTCTCCTAGCAGTGCACGCTAGGATTAGATAGACTACAAAAACTTGTCATTCACATAACTCACTTAATTTCTTACAGGAAAATGATCTCCAGACGGAAGGGAACCCATTTGACATATTCAAAGTGAGGCCCCTCCTCAAACTAAAGCTGAGTTGGAGCCAGGAGCCCACCAACGGGCTGGTGAATAGACCCAAGTTGTATCAACAAATGGAGAACGGCAAGAAGGATTCGAGCTCCAACAAGGACAGACAGAGCACTTCAAAATCTAGTAATAATGATGTTAAAAATGGTATTGTATTGTTACACTTAGTACATCTTTCATCCTACACCCTCACATCCTCTTGGGATGGCTAACCATACTTCATGGAAGACCCTGGAAACAATTTCTCACATACTAAAGTAAATTATTATATTGCAACTTTAGCAATGCAGTATGCACAATATAAAAAATGCCTTGCATTCTTTTCTTTGCATAGTAAGCTTATCTTTAGATTTGTTTCATCTATAAGTATTTAAAATGTCTATCATTGTAGTTTATCCTTAGTAATTATTAGTATCAGCTTAATTTATTTCAATTTCTAGTTTAGATACTTGTATAAAAGTGACATTGAGTCGCTTTCTTTACATTTCAGTCGTTAGAAAAGTATAACATTTTCTACCTGCATGTATTTCTCACCTAGTTATTTCCATATGTTAGTAACAATACTTGTTTGTTAGATGTTCGTAATATGCTAAATCGTCCGTCCGCTTCGTCAATTCTCTGTTACAACTTACTTATAACTCCACATTACTCACATTTTCCTCATTTCAGGAGACAAATCAAAGTCAGATGGCCACGACGGTGAATCGAAGCGTCAACAGATAATATATCAGTTCCTGTACAACAACAACTCGCGGCAACAGACGGAGGCGTGCGACGACCTGCACTGTCCGTGGTGCTCTCTAGACTGTGGCACGCTGTACTCATTGCTCAAACACCTCAAATTGTGCCACTCGCGGTTCAACTTTACGTACTTCGTAAGTACCATAGTCACAAAATATGGGAAACTGGTGTGGAAAGCAGTCTCTTACTTTTGTATGTAAGCTACCGCTTAACATCAGGGTTTTTAAGGTCAGTCGTCATTGCAGCTGGTCATCATCGAAACAAATTTTAGAAGAATACTGGTCGTTAGTCCTATTCCTGACAGTGTTATATTTAGTATACCCAGTATAACATTAAAGAGTTTATATTATAACAGTAAATCTTTAAAAATGCACACGGTCCAATGTTTTCAATTTCTAATAAAAATTCTAATCATCCTCCCTCTTTCAGCCGATCCCCGGCGGCGCTCGCATCGACGTATCAATAAACGAGCTCTACGACGGTTCGTACACGGGGTCCCCGCACGACCTGATCGCGGCGCAGGGCCGCGGCGGGGGCCCGGCGGCCGGGGGCCCGCGCGCGGGGCCCACGCGCCGCACGTCGCTCACGCACGTGCTGGTGTGGCGCGCGCGGCCCCGCCGCCGGCCCACGCGACACAGTCTCGCCGAGTTCTTGGAACTGGATGATGCTGATATCGTTGATGCTCAAAGACCGTATCTTACTGGACATAACAGGTTGGTGTTGATTGCTGAAAGATACTTTTAAGTCTGAATGGATCTGTGCAATTTAACTGAAAACATAATCAAGAGGCATCCAGATGGATAACGACAATAAATAGGTCATTCTTGGCGTAAAGCCATAACTTCACAACTTTAGGTAAATGGATTGATGACGCAAAGTCTTCTCTCGTATTTTGGTCATAACTTATACAGTCACAAGCACTAATTATGTCAACACTTGGAAACTTTCAATAGCGATATTTGCGTGAAATAACGAAAACCACAGTGAACTACGTTCGTAGCAACATAAAATTTCATTAAAAAATAAAGAAGTAAATCACTTTTGAATAAAGCCAAGTGTATACATACTTATGCTCGTGACTGTACACACTATCCATCGTCTAAGCATATAAAGCTCGTTAGCTAACGATTGAAAGAATAGGATCTTTTATCATGTATTCTTGACCTACAACTATTGAAAATCCTCATTTCAGACTATACCACCACACAATCACCTGCCTCCCCGTATACCCGAACGAGTTGGACATCGACTCGGAGAGCGAGACAGACCCGCTGTGGCTGCAACAGAAGACGATGATGATGATCGACGAGTTTACAGACGTCAACGAGGGCGAGAAGGAACTCATGAAGATGTGGAACCTCCACGTTATGAAGTATAACTATGTAGGCGACTGTCAGATACCCATCGCCTGCCAAATGTTCCTTCAGATGCGAGGAAAGGAATTACTAGAGAAGAATTTGTATAGGAATTTCGTTTTACACATGTGTTCGCTGCACGATTTTGGGTTGTTGAGTCCTGTGGCGTTGTATCAGACGGTGCAGATGTTGAACCAAATGTTAGCGGATAGTGCTGAAGCCAAAGAGAGCATGCGTGAGTCTTTGAGGGCTGCGCGGGAACATTGGCATGCTGTGGGCAAGTACCAGCAGCCGCCCGAGACCAAGCCGCCGCCCGGGGCCAAGCTCAGCGTCGAGGCCTCGCCCTCCGTGAGGCGCAAGACCTCCAACCTCAGTAATGCTAACCGCATGGCCAGCAACAACAACTTTAGCAAGGTAAATTATGTTTCTATTAGCAGTCTTTATTTTTAATTACAAAATGTAATTTTCAACATTACAAGGTCAAATTAGATTAACTGGCGATACTTCACAGACCTAATGGGTCTCGAGATCGATATGTAAAAACGATTAAACAAAAATTAAATGTGTTAACTTATAATTTCAAGTTTATGCGCCTGTTAATTTGACCTTATACAAATAAAAAAAATATTATGTATTTTTTATTCAAGTGCAAATAATCGTAGTCTGCGTTAAATAACCACAATTTCTTTCTTTCAAGGCGGGTAGCCCGGGTCCCTCACACGGCCACTCAGACACGAAGCGCAAGATGTCCTCGGGCAGCATCCAGAGCCGCAAGCGTTCCTCCATATCTGAGAGAAAGAGCTCCGTATAGCGAACGCTCAGTCCTTAGTAATGGACTGCTGTCAGCGCTCGAGGCTCGCCACAAGTACAACCACCGTTATTTTTCAACATGTGGGAATCCGGCGCGGCTGTCTCAGTAGATACGAATCGGTAGAACAAATTAATTGGTCTTTCACCTTTTATGTACAGGCGGGGAAATTAATTGTTAAACAAATTAACACACTACGTCAATTTGGCGTGTTATATTATAGCGTAGATAGAGACTGATTGACTATCAGCGCATACCTTATGAAATAGCGATAATTTGACAGTTACATTTAAATTGGTACTATCTATTGTAGTCCGGTAATAGGTACTTTCAAAATAAAATGTACCGTGCCTGCCGTTTTGTACGGCCCCATTTGTAGGATAACAGACGAAAAGTTTGCATACTCGAAGGAGATTTTTAAACAAATCTGTCTTGTTTACTCTTACGTTATCTAATAACGTGCAGTTTCAAATTCATTTAATAAGTGTGTCCTTGTTCATTATTATTTAATGACTTGTCTATCCTCGGCCTCGTCTTTATTGTTGTCTCTGTCTCCTTGTTATAGCCATTTCATATATCTGTCAAAGAATGACAGTTGTGATTTGAAACTGGTTGTGGTTTGTTTTGACAATTTCATTTGGTAGTTTATTTGCATAACAATGAATTTCCCTGACTTAATATTTTTAACGTTGACGCCATATCAAGTGAAAACCGTCATTTTAATAACAAAATTATCTCTTGTGATTAGGTGATTAGGATTTCGTTACTGCCCAGTTATGGTGTTTTAGTTGTAAGATGATGTCCATGAAATGGATGACAATAGTTTAGTTACTAAATTATGACGTATGATACTTTCCTGTTGTTCTGATGTTTGATCTCACGAGGTCACGCCGCGCAATGCGTCGGCGCACTGATTGCACGTCGCATTCTCCCAGTGACGTATCACTGCACACTTGCACTACGACAGTTATGTTAGAAACTTTTCCTTAGACTGAAAGCACGCTATGAGAACCTTGCCACAGTATTTTAGTTCTTATAACATTATCTAGATAAATATTATAGTCAGTCGCATTTTGACTTAGAATAATATGTGACGCTACTAATTCTTAAATCGGGAAAACGTTAAAAGGTTCACTTCATCCCTGTCCTAAAAAAGAAATCCACTAATTCCAGACCAAAAAAAATCATTTACATGCTGATTTTATTTTGAAGAAGTGCCTTCGTCTTCAAAATAGGCTTTAGATCCAATTTACATACGTACAAAAACAATTATACGTAAGCCTTACTGGATGATCATTACCAGACTGATGAATCAATACAAAATCACAATAATTTTTTGAAAGTGACTAGCTTAATTATTTAATTAGGATAAAATTAAAATTGGGTGTTCAAATAATGAAAGTAATGGAATAATCGTTTGTGTGTTTGTTTTGACATGAATTTCTACAAAAGACTGCAGGGTTGCTATGCCTTACTCTCATACCAATCGACTTCCGACGTGGTTCTCACACTTACGATCTTAGGTATAATCATCAAAGTGTTCACGTATCATTAAGTGAAATCAATTTAATATGTCCGTGTTTTATCAACTCATAATATTAATCATATTTCTGTACTAGACTGTTACAACTATAGTAATAATTATATACAATAAACACTCAATATTTTTACATTTAGTTATGTTAACATAATTCCAATTTGCAATGCTGATTCTAATGACACTATTTTTGTTATTTTTATATTGTTCCATTTTGAGTATATGTTCAGTAAAATGTACTTATTATGAAATGAAATATAACAATTATTTTCAAATACTTTTGTTTTATTGCCTCCTCCATTCCTCCATGTAGCAGTATGGGGGAAAACATGACTTTCCTATCGACAGTCCACCCTCTATCCAAATAAAAGTTTTAAAAAGTTCACAAAAAAGAGATTGCATGGCACAAACCTAACTCATAGCTGAAAAAAATATTAAAATTAGAACTGTCAAGGGTAACCAAATAAAGAGAAAATGGAAAGCCATTTGACAAAGTTCACAAACTGAAATTTGTTGTTAAATATGTCACATTCGAGGAATGCACACAAATTATCTGATAAAAGTAGAACAGACATTCAGGCAACCGACAGACATGAGGAGGAAGGTAAGCATCGTGGGGAGGAGTCTCGAGCCTTGTACGTGTTTATATAAATGTCAGGAATTCAGGATACTAACGGTAATGTTTGTTTTGTAGGACATGTTATAAGTGTTAACCCCACCGATAGCTGCACGTACGCTGGTATGTATGTCTTTAACGCTATTTATGCAGAACAAGCTTTGGACGGAAACGTGACAGATGCGATGCTAATACAAGAGAACCAAAGGTGTAACCGGTTCGCACCATTTTGCCTCGGCATTGATTTAGCTACTAGTATAACACAAAGGCCTCGCATCTGGCCTACGTCTTCGCTCAATAACTTCCGTTTCAACTGCGTCCAACTATGACACATTTCTGAACCCTGACCATCCCAAATTCCATTACAGTGACTGTTTCAAAGAAACCATCTGCCTCGAGCGAGGACGGTGCTCTGTGCACTGGACAAAAGTCATTCATAAGTATACACTCAACTGACCAGCTGTGTCAAGTGGCCGACGCGAACAACCCCTCGAACCTCGAGGAGTGCAACTTGGAAGTTCTAAGCCTCAACGAAGTGTTCCCTTCGACGTCAGAAGAAAGCCTGTCGAACGAAGATGATACGCCGATTCAGAGGTCAAAAAAAAACAAGAATAAAGCAGCCATACAAAAATGTCAGTCGGAAAGCGCGGAGAAGTCTGCTTACATGCCGACGAACAGCAAGTCCTCGACAGGCTCGCGACAGAAGGAACCGGTTGACGGCCAGCCTTCAGTGTATTCTGACTTCGATATCCCAAAAAATACATTGCACGTGGTCGGCAGCAACCCAGGGGAACCGAAAATGTCGTATCCCGATCCACCGAAGAAAATCTCAAAGACGGTACCTGCCTAAGTCATATCAGTTTGTTTTAGCTGTGAGTGTTGTTTCGTGAGCAAAAGTAGGTACCTAGTGGTTCCCTTTCGAAGGAGACGTCTTTGCTTAGCAGTGGAATGATCCGCACACAGCTAGTCGCGTAATATTACATAGGTACCGATCCCTAAGGAAAGTAACATAATTATCTAAGTACTTATTACCAATGTTCAGTACCTGCAAAGCTAACATTCAATCGCCCAATAATACTGTGTACTGTGTGGTGTTCCAGATTTTGAATACCTACCTAATTGGTTTTAGCCATCAATTGGTCACCAAAACCTTGACGCAATGCTTGCAATTTCAGATGAAAAAGTTCCTTCGCAACATAGACAAGCACAAGAACGAACAGAACAACAAGTGCAGTGAGAAGGCAATCAGTAAGCTGACCACCATGCGCGGCATCCTCAAGGACGGGCGCTGCGGGCCCGAGTGCACCGGAGACTCCTCCGTGCAGGGCGCCGAGGAATACAATGGTAAGGCACAGTTATTATCATCTGCATTTATCCGATGCTAGATATAGCTTAAGCATCGCGACAACGATCGGTTCTGTGTGCTTCTCGCATACCTACAGCGGGTTCCCTCACACGTAGAACTTTAGTGACTGTTAGACTACGTAGGTACGCACTGACAGGTGGCTTGCTTAGCACTACCGCCTAATAGCGAGTCACCTTGCGAGTAGCGAAGTGAAACGGACGCTCTAGAATTTTCGCAAGCGGCCGCACTGCGCGCTTGGCGCCTTGACTAGTCGTCTAGCGTGTATCGAAGAATGTTAAGTCACTAGGCCCTAGGTGCCAAGCAAGCCACCGCTCAGACAGACAACGCTCGCTCTAAGAGGTCGAACTTTGTGATTCTAACGTGCCGTGGTTTAGGTGGGTAATAGATATTGTGACGCTCAGACTGGTCCCTGGGGAACACGCTTCTATGCTTTTAGAAAATTATAATCTTAAAAGGCGTTTTAAGACTTAGGTAGGTATTCCCCATGCCATCACAAGTAATAGGTATGTTTGTCCTCAGAAAATGTGACCCTACCCTTCCCAATGGACTTCGTTCCTCAAACAAACTACAGTAAGCAGAGCCCGGACAAAAACGTGACTTTTAACACTCAAGTGGTGATCATCCACTTCACGGGCGACCTGTGCGTGGGTCAGAGCGTTGAGACCCTCAGCAAAGAAAAGGACCAACAAGCCAGAAACTCCGAACTTAGGAAAACTTTCCTCACGAAATACAACGAATTTTGGCCAACACAGAAATAATTTTAAGTTTAGATTTAATTTCAGAATTGCGTCTTTAGTGAGATTATTATCATTAGGAAAGTTAGAACAAAAACATGATATAAATAAGTTATTGAAAACATTTTATATTTATACACGATATTTGTACGATGTTGAAATTTATGACGTAGCGTTTTGTCCGATGTTTATTTATAAAAAAAAATCTGATCGATTCATTGCTACCTTTGTAGCTCAGAATTGTGTGATATTCGGGAAACCAAATTGAAATAAAGGTTATAATCACTTCAAGGGTGTTTTAATAAAAGACTGTATTCCATCAAAAATAAGATTTAATTTTCCTAGATTGTCTTTTAGTTTATTAGTTTAATTTGGCGTAGAAGAGATTTTCCATAGAACTAGATCTTTGACGCGATCGTAGGTGAAATATTTGGGGAAGTCTAGAGGTAGTTGTTCTATGTTCCAGGTGGAATGTGCGTTTTCTGTCTTGACTTTGTCTAGCAGAGTGAGGAATGTCTCGTAGCAGGGTGCGACCGAGTCGAGGTGCTCTATCGTGAACACGTAGCGTTTTTCTAGCACCATGTATAAAGTTTTTGGTGGTTTCGTGTTCAATATCTTCTGTATAGTTGAAACTAAAGCTGCTGTGAGGTCATCGTCGTAAATTACTGGAAGAAGATAGAAGTTACATTGAAATAAAAATATGGTTTATGTTTTTGTTGGGTTCATATACCATCATTGTTTAACCTATCAAAGGATACAGTCCGTTCAGTTATTTTACCTCTGACAGTAGCAACTCAACAGCAATCTTATTAGAATGAGAATAAAGATCCCTGTGATTTGGCGAGTGATTCAAAATCAGATGTAAAATAATTTAGAAAGGACTGGAGGTTAAATCAATGATGTTATATGAACTCATTGGGACATGGACGAGGTGCTTAAGTGATGCTTTGGGAATCGTGCTAGGTCGAAAAATGTGTGTGGTGATGAAGAACTGGCGTTTCCGTTTCGTTCGTAGTTCGTCTATTGTCGAACATGAGGTTTTCAGCTATAAAAGATCACCGAAGTGGTTCACATGTTGGATCAACAAATAAATAATTGGTATTTTATTACGTACCATCAGCAGCTATAATAATACTAGCTTGTTTTATTTCGCTCAGCAATGGTGGACTCCAAGCAGTGTCAGTGAAATCCAGAGGCATCACTTTAAATTGAGATTTTACTAGCTTCTTATTGTACTTAGCGTTTACCTTTATAAGTTCTAAGATACCGCCGATATCGATATCTGAAAGAAGAAAACATCTATTGGAGAAATCACGTGATCAGAGGGCTGGCCTATTCCGTGGCCATACAACGGAATTCTGCGTATCTATTCCTAAATCACTTTCGACATTCTGTAGGCTTCTTTGTATTGGAACGCGATGTGCTACGATACGACACAGCTGTAATGTGCGCTTGCCATAACTTAATCCATCAATCTGTCTAGCCTTTTCCCAACTATGTTGGGGTCGGCTTCCAGTCTAACCGGATGCAGCTGAATACCAGTATTTTACATAGAGCGACTACCTATCTGACCTCTACAACCCAGTTACTGGGTAACACGATACCCCTTGGTAAGACTGGTTATCAGACTTTCGGGCTTCTGACTACCCGTAACGACTGTCAAGGATCTATGAATTATAGCCGGGCCCAACGCCTCAACGTTCTTTCCGAGGCAAGAAGGGGTCTCGGTAAGTAAAGATGGTCACCCATCCACGGACCAAGCTTAACCTAGTCGATCGATCCGTGCGGCTCTTATTACTTAGCCACGAGACCCCTCCTGCTCTTGCCTTAATTATGCGCTCTTTATTACTAAACATCTACAAAAAGTTTTTACCTGTACAAACAACCTTCTTAGCATACAGAGCAGCCACAAAGCTGGTGAGTCCAGTGCCAGCGCCGAGCTCAAGCACGCTCCTATTGGTCAGCTCTCCCTTCAAACCGAGGTGTATCAGCCAATCACCGAGCAGAAACGCGCCCCGCCATACTTGCAGACCGACGAGCGCGATTTTGGTTTTCGAGCTGTGCTCTGGAAATATTGAATTGGAGATAATGAAGTTAACTTTGCTGTGGCAATTTGTGTGAGACGTCTATCCCACACTAATTACCGAGATTGAGTAACGTGTGCAGTGGTGGTCCAGTGCACACATTAATTATTATTAATTAATCAGTGACCAGTTACCGAGTCTTAGGCTGCGGGTTTGAACCCAGACAGGCGCGCCCATTACCTACCAACTTTGTGCGATTGCGCTTGTAAATACAAACATTGAGGGGGAAATTGGCATGTTCTAGCACCAAAAATCGGACAACACCGTCCACCAAGCCGCACTGGGCGTGGGTCCACCACGCCCAGTGCGGCTTGGTGGACGGTGTCAAGGCTCACTCCATCTCACATCTCACAGAGAGGAAGCAACTAGGTCCTGGTAGCGAGAATCTTATAAAAAGGCTCTGTCCAGCACCGGCCTGCAGCAAGTTGATATCTTACCTATTTTAATAACTTCTTTCTGTGGCCTATCTATGTCTAAGTCACTGTCCTCATCAAAAGTGGCACTGCTTCCATTTTTAGGCAGTAAAAATGGGAATTCTGATATCACATCTGAAAGTGGAAAGAGTATGTAAATAATGAGACATAAGCATTTAAATAAACCTGTAAACCACTGGGGTAAAGATTAAAGATTTCACTTTTAATTCATAAAGTCAATAAAATGCTAAGTTTAGTACTTACTTCCTTCAGTGCTTGGTGATATTTTAGTTTTATAATCATACTCCTCATATATTTCAGATGTCACAGTCAGTTCTGGCATCTGTAATCATAACAGGATTCAGTTTAGCAAAACATTTCATAAATTCTTAACAAAATTTATGTTTGTTTCATTTAAATGTGCCACTTTGCTCTATGTTATTAACATTTTTATTACTCACACATAAAGTATGAGGTGAAATATGAATGGAAGTGTAAATATTTTTGAATTAATTTGTAATGCATGTTGCAGTGTGACGAATCCTTGGATTTATGATAAGCTTTTAAAAACGTGTTTTGATTATCCAGTAGGGTTGGTCATGTTTTATTTTAAATATACTTTTTTTTAAGTTTATGTAAAATCACTGTATTTTGATGATTTATTTACTTAATATACATAAGCTAACATACTTTAACAAATTTTAATGATATGTTCCTTATTATTATGTATAAAAAAGAAGGAAAAGAATCATAGGGCATATATTTTTTTTAATATCTACTTTTATTTTCACACATTATTGTTTTAACACAGAAAAGCATGTGCATAAATTTAATATATCCAAAACACTAAAGTTGAGCACTTGATATTTTTGAAAATGATGAATAAATGTTTAGGTATTTGGAAAATAATTGTTAAGTAAAACAAAAGCTAAATACTATTGCAAGGTTAAATATTCACAGCACATTTCTTGGTTTAGGTCATTATTCTGTATTAGAATATTGATAAATATTAATAATTACATTAAACACAGGCTTCTAATTTATCCACTGCACTTAATTTGGTTAAAAAAATCACAATCACACTATCCCACACAGTATTTAATCTCAAGTTTCTAATCCACATCTTTTAAATAAATATGAATATTACATAATTTTCATTACTATTCAATGAAGTCTGATAATTTTACTCTAAATTACATTTCAATATATATTTTTTATTAATTTTAAACATACCTTAGTGTCTCAAACACCCTATTAATTACCAAAGACAATAAGAATACTTTTTGCCACTGTTAATGAGGAAGGACACTATAGTACAAAAATTGGAAACGGTCCAATATTAAAACTTCTAAAATAAATCTGTAATAGTGTGGTATGCGTGCCAGCTTTTGTAATTTACTATGCTTTAGACGTGTTTGTTATTTATGCCGGTCACGTGGGAGTCTCAATATTATTATTAAAGTAAAATATTTATGTTATTTGTGAATGGAATTTGTATGTGGTTATGTGTTGGGTTATGATGATGTAGGGCAAACACGCTATATGACTGCCATTGATGAGATAACATTAACATTCCCATTTAAATAAATTGTTAATGAAAGTTAAGTTATGAAGGTTTCAAGGTTATTAAGACTGACTTGAAACCACATCTAAGTTCAGGAAATACTTCGAAACAGAGAGTTTAAATTTTTAGGAAATGCCAGGCACCTTATCTTTTTTTTATAAATTGTTAAAACATTAAATAAAACAACCTTCATGTTTTGGTAGCGAAGTTCGTGAATGAATATGCATTGTACCTGGACTACGATAGTTGAACTATTCCTGAAACACCACCCTCCTGTGGTCTACGTTTTTGCTTTACAATCGTTTATATTTCTGGCTACTTTTATATCGCTAGTCATTTTCAACGAATTTTGTTTTCATTTCACGTTTATTTACTCAATTTACTGCTTTGCCGTCACAACAAACAATTGACATTGACAGACAGCACTTGACAGGTGACAAATGTCATAGTCAGCTGATTAGGAATGAATCTCCAGTGATGACAACGATATAGGCATTTTGATTCAATAGGATACGTTAAAATTATAAAAGCGTAGCCTGGGAAATGCATATGAAATAATTTATGTATAGTTTTCAAATTAAATTAGCCACGATTTTAGCCAAACTTTATTTATTACGGAATAAAAGGTGAAAAATTTGCTAGCTATATGCCTGCTTCCATTTTTTTGTTTTGAAAACTACACCTTTTTATTTTATAAATGGGTGTAGCTTACATTACATTTATTTCTACAAAATTGAAGATTTTTTGTTGACTCAAGAGGATGTTTTTGAACATTGTCCTTTGCCACTCTCACTGTAAAGTATCAACTCACGCCAACCAATCACAGCTCTACACACGATCGACGCTGCCACGTCAAGTGAGACGGGAGTGAATGAAGTGGCACTATTTCGGCATTTTGTAGAGTTTCGTCTTCGGAGAAGGCTTGTGAAGTGCCGTATTTTTCAACATGAGAGTAATCCTATTTACGGCGATAGCCCTTTTGGGCGCCGCTTTGGCTGATGAAGTACCCACCGAAGAAAACGTACTCGTACTGAGTAAATCCAACTTTGACGGTGTTGTCTCAGCAAACAACTTCCTATTAGTGGAATTCTGTAAGTTTTTAATGTTAACTATTATTCTTTTGTCTTTTCTTCACTGTGGATTTTAATATTTTACCCTCTGTTATTCATAATTGCATTGAAATGTGAATGACACGTCAGTCGGCATGGTTGCGCGTGTGCCGGCACGTATTGCATGCCTTTGTGAATCATACCTACTATTTGCAGATGCGCCATGGTGCGGTCACTGCAAGTCCCTCGCTCCGGAGTACGCCAAGGCCGCCACCAAGCTGGCCGAGGAGGAGTCTCCCATCAAACTGGCCAAGGTTGATGCCACGCAAGAACAAGAGCTGGCCGAAAGCTATGGCGTCAGAGGATACCCAACGCTCAAATTCTTCAAGAACGGCAGCCCTATTGATTACTCCGGTATGTTTACTTAACGATTATAAGAAGTTGCACTCTTTTAACTAATGTTTTCTAAACTTTTCATGGTTCATTCATAAAAGTTAAATATTTCGATTAGAGTTTGCAATGCTTCATTCACACCTTTTCTATTGCGTTAATTAAAGTGTAATTGAGTGCTTTATTAAAAACTATTAGGTAATATCAATAAACTAATCGCACATTTCCTTACTTTCTCTCAGGTGGTCGTCAAGCTGATGACATCATCAACTGGCTGAAGAAGAAGACTGGTCCCCCAGCACTTGAGGTCGCCTCCGCTGAGCAAGCCAAGGAACTCATGGGCGCCAACAATGTCATCACCATTGGTTTCTTCTCCGACCAGAGCTCTGCTAAGGCTAAGGCATTCCTTGGAGTTGCCAGCGCTGTTGACGACCAGGTCTTCGCTGTTGTCTCTGACGAGAAAGTCATTGCTGAGCTGGATGCTGAAGATGAGGATGTTGTTCTCTTCAAGAACGTAAGTACATCATTACTCGCTATCATATACTTATTTCTTTTATCTTTAAAAAAAGCAGTTGTTTTTATAAAACTAGTAGCCTAAAGTTTTTATGGTTGTTACTACACAGTCAATTGATATTATTAAATATACAAAATGTGAAGAGAACACTCATGTACCTATTTAATAATCTTATCACAGTTTCTATGCATATCATTAACATATTATTTAAAAGACGTCAAAATAGAACATGTTTTATTCACAAAGGCCTAATATTAAATCCTATTTTGCATTAAATCCACATGATATCTGACATAATACATAGCTGATAAAATGTATATACACATTTGTATTATACATCATTGATATTGTCCTCCATTTGGGTTAGCAGATAATAAGTTTGTTGGCCTCAAAGGAGGCAGATAAATAAATTGAAGCACATCCAATTGCATTGAAGCACATCCACTCTTGTCTATATAATACAAATAAATAAAATTGAAGTGTCTGTTTGCAATGTCAAAATAACAGCTTTTTAATGAATGCATATGAAAATATATATGTCACATGTAACATGTAACAAAAACATTTTTTTTAATTTTTGTCTGTGTGCCTGTTTGTTCTCTCTTGTCTCAGAAACGGCTGGACCGATTTTGACGGGACTTTCACTGGTAGATAGCAGATGTTATAAGGAGTAACTTGGGCTACTTTCGTTTTATAAAAAGATTAGGGTTCTGCACAAAAAAAATCAAACCCAAATTACAATTTTTTTCCGACATGCATGTGAATGAAGTCGCGGTCACAGCTAGTATATATATAACTATGATAGTGGCACACTTATCGCTGTTATCACAGCATTTTATCTTAACACTTTGATTTTAATTGCCCCCTTTTAAATGATTAAAATCTATATTTTTGGAGATAGGACAGTTTATGAACATGTTTTAGATATGGCTATAAATGTTTTGACACTCTTGACAACAACAAGTTCATTTTGACTACATATTTCTTTTTATCTTTATATTTTCTTGGATATTGAACCAGTTCCTTTCACTAACCATCAAAATTATCTTATTTTAAAAAATACTTGCCTATTATAGTTGAATATAATATTTGCAGGTTATTCATAACAATACTGGTTCTTTTGAAACCAAAATTGTGATAAAAAACTTGTTTTCTTTACCTCATTATAAAATAATTAGTGCTTTAAGTCTGACAAATACTAAATATTTTTCCTTATTTATTGCATTCCAGTTTCCCCCACAGTCTAGACATAAAAAACAGTATAAACACAATCATTGTTTTGAGAGCCATCTTTTTATTGGGAAAATTGTTAATTGAGTGTCTCTCCCAATAGCTTAAAATATATTTGATAACTATGTAGCTTCTGTCCACAACTTCATCCATATGAAATATCTTGTTTTAACATAAAATATATTGACCCCATTTACAAGTTTATATCGATATTTTTTTTTTATCAGAAATGTTCTTCCCAATTTTTAGATGTTAAATTATTATGTATCCTTTTTTTCATAACTTATCCTGTAATTTCGCCATCAGTTCGAGGAGCCCCGCGTCAAGTTCGAAGGCGAGAAATTCGACGAGGACATTTTCAAGACCTGGGTGTTCGTCCAGAGCATGCCCACCATCGTTGAGTTCTCCCACGAGACTGCCTCAAAGATCTTCGGCGGACAGATCAAATACCACCTTCTCTTGTTCCTATCCAAGGTAAGAAATTAACAGCATGCAAACATTTATTTCTTAAACTGTGTAACAGCTTTTTATCTTGTTTTTTGAGCAAAAAGTTTCAATTAATTTAATTCTGAATAATCATTGTCAACTTTAAGCAGGATTTGCAGAGATAACAGTATAATTATGCTAATTGAGGCCTTAATTTTCTGTGCAAACAGTTATAGGGTTGATCCACATTTTTTAGATATCTATAGTTCTAAAATTCACGGTACATCAGCAAGGACTATTTAACTCTAGAATCATGTGAATCTCCCGACATTCAAATTCGTAGGAAAACCAGATATCGTAGACGGCTTTTTACTCAGCAAAACCTGTTTTTTAACGAGTTACTAAAGTGGATTCGGACCTCCACACGTAAAAGTCAGACATTGTTGATTCGTATGTAGGTGCATATCGTTCGAAGAATTAAATTATCGATGTCATTTTTTGCGATGCAACTGTATGTCTTGATCTCGAAAGTGGTTAGACGAGAAATTGACGTGATGTACTTTCACGAGCGTGAATGTACCTAAGTATAGTGAAGAGATTTGAGCCGGTGACCCGTCGCGCCGGCTTGAACTTTCACCGTTCATTACTAGGCAATCGTTCGTGCGTATCGGTTAATGAACCTTTTTACACATTTTACTACTAAATGCCTGCAGTCGAAACATAACAAAAAAAGGTAATTTACAAAACACAAGCATAAATTCGAGTTATGTATTAATAAAAAATAATGTTTTCCACGAATCCTGTTAACGGATGCTCATTTATTTGAATGCTAAAATCAACAAGTAAAACGATACGGTAGTTAAAGGCATGTTAATAGCTAAATACATACGACGACACATCGACAAACACTATAAAGTGCAACGACCTCGTGGTCAATGACCTTTGCTTGGTGATTGCGTGGAGTTGTTCTACAGATTCTGATTAGTATTTTGTTCGTAGAAAAATGGCGACTTCGACAAGTACACTGAGGAACTCAAGCCCGTTGCCAAGAACTACCGCGACCGTGTCATGTCCGTTGCCATTGATGCCGATGAGGATGAACACCAGAGGTACAGTATTTATGGCTACTATGTTTTTTTTTTTTTTTGTAAAGGGAATATTTATGATTCGGTCTGTTCGGGATCGGTCGTTGTCGCGATTCTAAGGGCATTCCTCTGGCAGTAAGCGGTGGATGTTTTTTGGCCCAATACGATGTTTCTTTTTTTTAACTCTGTCACGAATGTCAAACTTTTTCTTCTCGTTATAAATGACTTGAAGTAAATCCTTATTTACTTCACGTTATCGCCCACGTGAAAAAAGCGCAGTTGCGGACGAAAACGTAGAAATGTAGAGAGAAGATATTTAATTAAACTGAATAGAAAGTAGAATAGAAAAATAGTAGAAGAAATTTGTTTCGAATCAAGATTAATTTATCACAGCAGTTTCAACCGTCTGTTAATGAAATTAAAGTGGAGATTGGTCGCTTCCTTTTCTGTCATTCCCTCACCCAAAGCTGCTAAATTCATCTACGTTATTAACAAACCATATTATTACAAACCAGTAGTATTTGTTGTCATTACGCAAACTTTACTTACACACAATTCATATGATTCTAATGCTATCTATAGTAAACATCTTGTACGACGCACGCAGGAATTCGTGTATTAAATTAGTATATTCTCTTAGAGCCATTTTCATTATCAGTTTATCTTCTTTGCTAATCTATAGAGCGGTCAAACGTCTAAACTCTAAAGATTAATAGGTCAACGACATTATAACGCCTAATAATATAAAAAAGAACCGTTACGTACTTGTTCAGCTCTCAAGGTGAAGGTTGCCAAAGCGAGCACGATTTCTAGGCTCTGATTTATTTATAAAAAAAGACCGCTATGTTTGTTTGTGGCACGGTATAGCTAAAATGTATAGTGTCATTCTCTATAAGGTCTACTCTAAATAGTTTATTGCAATAAAGGCGACGGCGGATGACGCAAATAGCCTCGCCCCTTATTACATGGGACTTAAACAAAACACAAAACACCCCTCATCCGCACAATATGTGTATTAAATGAAGTCCATGAGAGAATTGACATATTTTCGTGCAATTTGAGTGAATTCGCAAGTTTTGTTGAATTTTGTTAATTAATATTCTGTGTTGTCTGATTTTATATTTTTAGTTATGTTTTTATAGTAGGTACTAAAAAAAAAAGTTTTGTATTTTTAAAGTTTTTTTTTGTTTTTTTATGTATTGTTGAAAGTGCTTTGTATTTTTTTTTTTTTTTTAGATTTTTATGTATTAGGCGTAAGTTGATTTTTCATTTTATTTGGTGTGTATTTGCTAACCACTATTGCATTGGGCTCATCCTGTAAAGATAATGTGTGTAAGTTTTTAATAAATAAAAAAAAAAAAAATTAAACTTAACTGGCGAAATGTAGGTGTAGGTACTATAAGCTAGACCTCTGCCTTACCCTTCGACGGAAACAGGCGTGATGTTATATTATGTGTAGTTCATTTAAATATGATATAGACTATAGAGAGTACCTAATCGAAATTGTCTAAGGATTTTTTTTCGACTTTTATGTAACCCCTAGCCCCATATTTCCTTTCAATTATTTACCCCATTAACTTCATCCACGATACAATTAATTAACTGTAACTTTGATGACATTTAAATTAAAATACTTCGAAAGAAGCCCGTCAACTCCACGCGCCACCCACCGGTAAACGTGTTTCTTTCAATGGTTTTAAATGTCACGGACGGCCAAGGACATTTCTTTCAACGTAAAGTTGTTGGAAAATTGTAATTACGAGCCAATGTTGGTACAGATGTATGTGTTAATTGCTTAACCCTCACTTATTCAAATACCTTTTAAAAGGCGACAGCAATTAATGTAGGCGTCGTCGGTAAATAATACGTATCGTATAGGCGCTTTACTTTGTGTAAATAATTTCATCACCACTGCTCTCAAAACGGTGAAGGAAAACATCGTGAGGAAACTGGCATGTCATAGAACCAAAATTTTCTTAGAATTTTTGGTTCTAGGACATGCCAGTTTGTGACAATGTGACATATACAAAATGTGACATCTACCAAGCCGCACTGGGCCCGCGTGATAGATTACAAGCCCACTCCCTCTCGAAGAGAGGAGGTCTGTGTCCCAGCAGTGGGAACATTATAGGCTGATTATATATATCACCACTCGCAAAAGCTATTTTCATGCACCCAAGGAATGGATACCAAGCCATTCAAATTTCCGTAACTAAATGATTAAATGTGTTCTTTTTTTTGTCTATAGAATCTTGGAGTTCTTCGGCATGAAGAAGGAAGAGATCCCCTCTGCCCGTTTGATCGCTCTGGAACAGGATATGGCCAAGTACAAGCCCGCCACCGATGAACTTTCAGCTAACGCCATTGAAGTAAGTCTTTATCATGTTTCATTTTCATTTTTAATAAGAGCATCTTCTCGTTTTAATTGAATAACTATGTGTCAAATATTACGTTACCAGCAGCGCCCTGCGGTTTCACCCGCATAAGTTTCGATCCCGTGGGAATATCGGGATAAAAATCCTATATGTTAATCCTGGTTATAAACCATCTGTGTGCCAAATTTCATCCTAATCCGTTCAGTAGTTTTTGCGTGAAAGAGTAACAAACATCCATCCATCCATACAAACTTTCACGTTTATAATATTAGTAGGATTAAAAAAAACACTTTAACAAAGATTTAGTTGTTTCATGGTCAATCAACTGTTGTTAAAACACATTTGCCATAATATGCCATTTCGTACATAGTACTCTTATCTTAACCCCATTCATCCATCCAGCCATCTCAATTTGTGACAACTGATCAGTAATGGTCATTTGATACATCTACATTATCGGCTATTTCACGGCAGTTTATCACACTACTGTAATACTCACTATTATGGCCGATGTGTAGGTTTCAAATCATTGTTTTGTAATTATGTAATCAACCTTATCGATACGTACTATGGCTATTAACCACCGTTGATTCGTGTCGGCCTGTGTGTTAACGATCAGGTAATTAATTTGTCATTAACTGTGGTTTAGAAACGATATTATTTATTTTTTATTCGAATATTATGAATCGTAGCACTTAACGAGCGATATTGTATAGAACACTGTGCCTTTTCATGATAATCCATTTTTAGAAGAATCATGTTCAAGAGTAAAACTGTAATATTTTCCCATTCTAGATGAGCCCCTTAAAACTGCGAATCTTGTTAAAATACTATTGATAACATGATTTGAACTCATTTACATTTTTATACATTTACAACTTACGAGGACTTCTCTAAAGTTTGCTATCTTACATATCTACCAATGTTAAAACGACGTAGCGTTTAATTGTCATATCATGGCAACAATACACCATGCATTTCAGAATTTTAACATAAGAATTAAATCTAACGTCACGAAAATCATGGCCGTCCCGCCACGCTATTTACAGATTGCCATTTATGTCTTTGAAAATGGTACACAATCATACAAATATATACGCGGCTAGTAGAGACGTGACAAGGTAATACTAGGCGTATTAATATGCAATTATATTACAACACTATTATGCATTTCCTGTACTTACTGAGTGAAGATAGGACTTTTGACTTGTTGTAGGCGTTTTTACTTAAAAATGAATATCCAATTATGTTGTATACCCACCATTATAGCTGTGAATTAGTTTCAAAGTAATCTTAATAAGGGCGAATTTTTCCACCGCCAGATAACTTTTATTCGAGGAATGAAATTGACGTTTGACAGTTTTTGTATGAAATAACTGTCAAAATTTCGAAATTATTCCTCGAATAAAGTTATCAGATGATTGAAAAATCAGCCCTAAATAGAATAGAAGACTCTTTATTATGTATACCATATAGATTACAGATATAAATGTTGGAATTTTACAATGGGCGGTATTATCGCTAAAAGCAATCTTTTAAAGGCAACCTTTGAATGAAATGATAAGGGGAAGGAGAGACAAATAAAATAATTAATTCATTTCTTGTTATGGACTAAACAATGCATAAAAACCGATGCTGTGAATCATAAAACTAGTTTCGCAACATACGTAAAAACGTCCAAACAGCAATTATAACAGTTTCGACATTATTGGAACTAAGAAACCGTTATTTATACCGCTAACCAATACTTTATTTTGAGCGAGTAGTTGAGAACATACACTTTATATCTAAATCGTTACAAAAAGCTTTTTTCTTCAAGAGACTTATTTCACATATTAGACTACCTCAACCCTCATATCCCAAGTAACGGTATTAATTTAGATAAGATAACATAGATAAATACAGCCTATTTTAGTCTTAAAGTATGTTCACATTTTCTAGCTCTACACATCTCAAATAATCTGGCAACTGTTATTGAAGATTGTAAAATCATGCATCAACAGCCCCATTTTGTTGTTGTAAAGTTACCATTTATTTGTTTCCTTACAATGCCTACAAGACAGCCCACTCCTTCTCGAAGAGAGGAGGCCTGTGTCTTAGCAGTGAGAACATTATAGGCTGATTGTGTTGCCTACAAGACTCCTTAAATATGTGATATTAACCTTCTTCCCTTTCTTCCCAGGAATTCGTGCAGTCATTCTTCGCCGGTACCTTGAAACAGCACCTGTTGAGCGAGGATCTGCCTTCCGACTGGGCCGCCAAGCCCGTCAAGACTCTGGTCGCCACCAACTTCGACGAGGTCGTGTTCGACACCACCAAGAACGTGCTCGTCGAGTTCTATGCCCCATGGTAAGTGACCATACCACTAAAGTTATTAACCAATCTGGTTGTGTTGCATGAACTTAGTAAATGCAACAGAGTCGGATCTAAAATGAATCTGTTATTTTATCTTGTTTTCCTCATGGGTCACGGATTTACCCCCTGTGAGGAAAGGGTAACAAGGTATTAAAGCAGGTGAAATTGTACCAATGTATGTTTTTTCAGTTCCCATTGAGTGAAGTGTAGTTAAAACCCCACCAAGGCAACATAGAAACCACTATCTGTGATTACAAAATCGTTGTCTACACGTGGTTGGAAATTGACGTGTAACTACACATCAGATACACTTTTAAAAACTTCTTTTTTCACATGTCGACAGATAAGTTTTGCACGTAGATAGATATAAAGACAATCTTGACAATCGCGATGATGTATTATAACTTGATCAGGTTATATTATAACATGAATTATTATAACTTGATCAGGTTACCTACAAATGACTCATCAGTTTAAACGTAATGCATCTGTGCAAATAATAAAGAAGTAAATTATAACACAAAGATTGTTTGTTCAAGTGTGCACAGTTAAAAGGATATTTAAAAGAAACCATAAATTTAACACAAACATTATTGCATCATCTTGGAGAATTATGTAAAAATACACAAACATACACACATGTTTACTAGAAGAACATACATATATATTAATATGTATGTTCTTCTAGTAAACATGTTCCGTTGTTTTATCAAGTGTTACCCCGCTGTGCAATACAAATATAATGTCTTTTCTAACATCATAACACCATTAGGTTGCTTGTTCGACCTGTTTCTAGGTCGGATTAAAGTCCGACACGGTACCTATTATTTGTCGCGGCGACACTGCCTCATTTTTGTCGTAGTATCGTATAATTTGCGCAAGTGTTTGCTACTCGTTAGTTCGCATTCACTGGGTCGTAATTAATTCGCTTGTGTCAAACGTCATTGTTTGCTGTTCAACGACTTGGAAATTGATCATTTGCCCCATTATGTAAATCTTCTCAGAGGTTCAGATGTTGCTAACCTGTTGTTTATTGAGATTTATAAAAGTCAAACAGCAGATTTGGAAGTTACAGCTTCCAAATCTGCTGTTTGACTTTTATAAATCGTTTATTAGTATGACTAATATAAATTATTTTTTAAAGTTAGATCAGCCCCAGGATATGGAGTAGTAACTATAACTAGATACTAGACAACACTATTTCTCAATAGTTTTACAGCCAACAGTTTGATATGTTAGAAACAGTGAAGCAGAGAGTTGAAAACATAGACAAAAGTAATTTATCTAACAAAAATGTTCACTAAAGATTCTCTTCATCAATGTTTTACAAAAATTTATAACACCGACACTGGATTATCAAGTGATATAGATCGGAAATCTCACAATCATCTTCACCCAACAGGTGCGGCCACTGCAAGCAGCTGGTCCCTATCTACGACAAGCTGGGAGAGCACTTCGAGAAGGACGATGATGTCGTCATCGCCAAGATGGACGCCACCGCCAACGAGCTCGAACACACCAAGATCACTTCCTTCCCTACAATCAAACTGTACACTAAGGATAACCAGGTCAGTACACGAAGCAGTTATATATTTTTTTCTTTTTAATGGCATCTCGCAGTTCAGTCTAGTAGGTCGTCGTCTGCTTACCCGGACTTATCTTTGGATGCCTCAATAAATTAAGGCCAGGGCTAAAACAAACTTAAAAACTAATCAGTTATACACAAAGAGATTCAATAGGTCTTTAAAGTCTATGGTCCCGATTGATGCCTCCCCCTATGACATGGGACTTGATGTAAAGCTTAACTGCCGAATTGTACCTACTTTACTATACATGTAAATTGCTGTATACGTTTTCTGTCTTTGGGGAATACACGCGTAATATTATATTACGATATGCAATCGGAGCCGAATTCAAGAAGAGTTATCTAGGCAAGCGAACGTATGTTTGCTACGTTTAGAAAGCGAACCGAATCGTATTGGCGAGTAGTAGAGCTCTGTGTAGCATCATTTTGATGCTTTAACCGATATTTATAGTCGTAGTGAATTCAACCGTGGTTAAGTACGCATTGAACGGCTGCGTTATAATGCAATGAGTTCACGCCTCTCGATGTACCTAACTAAGCAATGTTGATAATACAATAACTTGCTTCTTTAATGTGTTTCTAGAGTGACTAGGTCATTAATACGCCACAGTTACTTAATCTTTATTAAGCCATTGTTGCTGGACGCATTATGCTTATCAAAAGGTGTGTTTTTTGTTGCCAACAATAGAATAAAATGGTCTGTCGCATCTCATCTGTGTATTAGATAAAGACTACGTGACTGTCGAAAATACCGTTAAGCGAGATAATTTATGTACATCAAACAAATTGTATACTTGTCCTAATCAAATGAAACGAGATTTGTAGATATTATTGTTCCCAAGAAACTGCTGGTAGACTAACTACTAACGATGCTAACTTTGCTTTGAGTAATTCAATTAAATGCAATAAATCGAAGGATTGATTATAAACGAACGTCCGTAACATTATTACTAGTTTCGAAACAATTAATTATTAGTGTTTTAATGGTCCTTTTATAAATATGTATATGGAAAGACAAGAAAACATGGTACTAATGTTGGACTGACCAATTGACCCTCACATATCTGTGACCACTTCTGAAAACGTTTGTCTCAGTCAATATAATTTCTAACGATTATTTTATATTGTGCAGGTGAAAGACTACAACGGTGAAAGGACGCTGGCAGCCATGACCAAGTTCGTAGAGACCGACGGCGAAGGGGCTGAGCCCACACCAAGCGTGGTAAGTTATCATAAATATTTCATGAATTTACATCATGAATGAATCTGCTTATCTTTGAGCAATCAGGCTATATGGCGCTGCTCCTAGAGAGCTGATGGACTTTTTCATACCATTACCCCCTCAGTTTTGCATATTTGTTAATTAATAGCGTTTACACCGTACGGCATTTCATACAAACTTTCAAGTCCTTGTTTTTCGAAATGCATGAACCGATTTTAATGAAACTTCATACGCATAAGCAGGCATTAGATAAGTCAATGTAGTAGAACCTTCTCAAGACCGTTAACAAGATTAAATAATGTTTTATTATTTAAAGAAATCATAGGTACTCAATATTCTGATTACGTGCTTATCGCACTAGGAAGTCGTCGCCTTGAACCATTTTTTAAGTACTAAGACTAAAAATCATTTTAATGAACTTAAAACGTTTTCGATTCGATACAGTTTCTAATGAATTTATTTAATTACGAATAGTTTCATACAGAATAATATTCATTGTGTGACGTGTGTATTACCACGTGGATGTTGGCCCCGTCATTGTGACTTAAAACTTACGTGGAGTTATTATAACCTTGTCGTTTATCTCTTCAAGTCATCTCAAATAATAAAAGATATGAAACTTTGTTTTTATTATAAGAAGTTAAATTATTTACATATTGTGGGAATTATTGGAACAGAAGGCCAATTATTCTCGTAATTTAAAACGTTCAAAATCTAGTCGCAGTCTCATCTCGATGACAAACAAATGTCAAAAACTTGTCAAAATTTTGGGAATTAAGAGATATTTTTGACAGATTGAGACTGAGATCAGACTGTGAACGTTCTTAAAATTACGAGAATCGCCCCCCTGATCTCAGTGTTGACATTTTGAACTTTTTAAATTAGGAGAATTAGCCTTCTGTTATCTATTTATAGTCCTTTATAAGTTTCTGTCGTAGTCCTACTGAATCAGTACTTTTATATATATACTTTTTGGCTAAGGACGGTAGTTTCACTGCTTAGCAACATGAAATGTTTAGAAAAGAACACTCTTTATGTACACCATAAATATTACAGACATAAATATAGAAATTTTACAAGGCAAACACGTGGGAAAAACTCAGAAAACACTCATTTGGACAAGTTTCTTGATATAGATTTTGTAGTTTAAGAAACGTTAGTTAATTGTATATTAATGATGTTATTTTCTGTCTTTGCAGACTGATGACGACGAGGAAGACGAGCTGCCATCCAGAGACGAGTTATAAGCGCTCGCGGCCAGTACACTCTCATGAGACTTCCATAGTATAGTACTGTATAGATTATAATTATTTACTTTTATACTTAAACTAACACGTTTGCATTTCTCTTGCTAGACTGTTGACTTGTTCTCTAAATTGTGTTAAGGGTTGTACTTGAACGAATTAAGTTAGTAGTACGCATTGTTTGATATTTTATAATGTAATACTCTGTTTGTTCGTCACGCGTCAGAGACCAGATCTCGTGCAAGCGCCCAATAAAATTTAATTTATTTCTAAACGCATAATTTATTTTGCATAAACAGCAGCATAACTTAGTTTATGTATAATAACTAATGTATTTATAATTTCTGTATCATAATGGTATAATGTTTTCACATTCCTTAGTACAAGATTTAGTTACGAACAAGTGTGTTGTTAATTAGCATTGGCGATATTTTTATATTTTACCTGTACATTAATTCATCACAAGAAATAGAATTACTTAAGTCGGACTTTTAACCGTTAAGTTGTATTTTTGTAGCGTTTTTTTTTTTTATTAAAATTGTGACGTTGAATAGTTCAATCATAAGTACTTGCATTCTCAAATGTATTTAGTGCTATTTTCATAATTATAATTAGTAAAGATCTTGAAAATGTAATTTTCTACGGATATTTGGTAATTCTGTCTATACATGTAAATATTCATAATTGTATTTGCCAAATCTGCAATTGTGTATCTATTGTGGATACAGAAATTGATAAATAAACAAAATTAAAACTTATTCTCGATTTTCATTTAATCCGTGGTCATGGTCTACCCGTGTCTAATCTCATACAAATCTGTTAAGCCGTGATGATTAACAAACATCTGTACACATTTTTAATATAAGTAGAATATTACTGCCTCACTGATAAAGTGCCGTTTGGTTACGCTTGTCTGTATTCAAAGACAACAAAATTCAGCCATGTGGAACAAGCACTTTAGAGATTTTCATGACATTTTGCAATTTTATTCTGTTACCGAATATAAATCCAACAATATTTAGACAAAGGTCACGGTCAATAGGTTATCCAATTATCTGTAGACAAACATTTCGGGATGATGAAAATTTCTGTTTTTGACGCAGGACGTCTAGATATTGAGCAAATTGCAAAAAACTCAAAAAGGGGATTCCATTTAGGACGCAACCTGAATACGCTTTTGGTGGACATGTACATGATCCGTGCTGCAAAAGCGTGATTTTACGCAACCGGTGTCTCACGCCGGTAAAGCTAATCTATGAAAGTTCATATTTCCACTATACCTAAGCTGGTGTTGCGGAGTGGGTAAGACACGGAGCAAATACAAAGGGGTAAGATGTGACTATAAACGATCCTATTTATTTTATTTATTTATTTTTATCTATTGTTGCGCGCCACGATTAATGCCTGATACATGGCAACATTAGTTACCACTAGCGCCATCTATTATCAAGTAGCAGAATTATTTCAAAATCAAAATCAAAATCAAAAGTCATTTATTCAAATTAGGCTGAGAATCAGCACTTTTTGAACGTCAAAATTACAAAAGACAGTCCCCCAAAAACGCCCGCCCTTCACCACTTCCTAGTGCTATTGCTGGGAAGAAGAAGTGGCGCAACAAACTCCCCAGCAGCACAGCTGTCTGTTCAATTTAAAAAAAATACTTGAATGTATACAATACTAGGTACAATAATATATACAATGTTCGGTAATTAACATTACAAAACCAGAACATAAAATTTAATTATTTGCCATAATATGTCAGCTAGCCACGCCAATATACCAACAAATATAATAATAACTATACGTACTCAAGCTAAAACATAATTCATTAAAATGTAAATAAAAAAACTTACTACCCAAATAAAAGCCTCCAGGCATAAAGGGCGTGACAGCTTACACATTTATGCATTGCTGGGTTCTGCAGTAAGCTAATTCTGGAGAAGGAACATAAACATTGTCTTGCGTTAAACTAGGGTGACCAACTATTCTTATCGTCTAAGTAGTCGTTGATAGAATAGTATGCCTTTATTTTTATTACCACAAGCGCCATCTAGTATCGAGTAGTAGAACAAATAGATCGTTCTAGAAATTTCCATACTAGAACTATCGACAGAGGTCAGTCGGGGTCGGTATATACCCGAACATTCTAGATGTTTCTACAGTAGAAGGTACTAGAACAATCTGCTGGACTATATAAGGCCGGGAATAACCGCGATGCGACACAGTGTATTGGAAGCGATACATGCGAATACATCTAAAGCGAACTTGAAGTGCGACTTAAGTGTAATAATTGTGTTGATTTATTAGTGTGTTTGTGTTAATTAATTAAAGTGTCATTTTTGGTAATTTATATCGGCAGTTTTATTGTCACGAACCCGAAGCTCGTAACAATTGGTGTCAGAAGCGAGGGATAAAATTATGCCGATTTTACCTAAGGACGACGACACGGAGGGTATCCGTACCCGGAGTCAACGCCAACAGGAGACGGACCAGAGGCGTTTTGGTGGAGCTATGCCGCAGAGGTCGGAGGGCCAGCTACCAACCACGGAGGCCGACCCGTCCGCGGCAGCTTCAGCATCAGCATCAGCAGCACCAGACTTTGCTGCCCTGATGATGATGCTGCAGGATCAGGCTCGCCGACAGGAGGAACAGGCTCGTCGGTTGGAAGAACAGCTCCAGCGGGACAAGGAGGAACAGGCTCGCCGACAGGGGGAACAGGCTCGTCGGTTGGAAGAACAGCTCCAACGGGACAAAGAGGAACAGGCTCGCCGACAGGAGGAACAGGCTCGTCGGCTGGAAGAACAGCTCCAACGTGATAAGGAGGAACATGCGCGCCGCCAGGAAGAGCAGATGCTCCTTATGAAGGACCTTCACGCCACCTTCGGGAAAGACATGAAGGAGGTGAAGGATAGGGTTGCTCAACACGACAACCGCCTGTCGGAAGCTGAAATCCGGATCGACCAAGTGAATAATCGGGTTGACAATGTGATGGCTGACGTGAAGACAACCGTGATGGCTGACGTAAAGAAAACGCTGGATTACCTTAAACTTGGGGATGGAATCGCAGCTCCCGTAGCTACAACACCTTCGCTACGTGGATTCAAAGTGCCACCGTTCGACGGAACTTCTTCCTGGTCGGCCTACAAAATCCAGTTTGAGGCTGTCATGAAGGCGAACGGTTGGAACAAAAGTCAGGCCATGACTGCCCTCACCCTAGGCCTACGCGACCAGGCCTTAACCGTTCTGGAAGCTCTCGGTAAGGAAGTGACTTACGAGCAGCTCCTTGAGGCATTGGAGGCTCGGTATGGCGACGCTCACCTGGAACACGTGTTTCGTGCGCAGCTCAAGGGTCGCGTGCAGCGCAGTAACGAAAACCTGCAGCAGTGGGCCCTTGAAGTGGAGAAGCTGGTGCGTAAAGCTTACCA
Source organism: Apamea crenata (assembly GCA_949629185.1). Lineage (NCBI taxonomy): Eukaryota > Metazoa > Arthropoda > Insecta > Lepidoptera > Noctuidae > Apamea > Apamea crenata. The sequence continues at coordinate 5,984,781 of OX451368.1, read as the reverse complement.
GTCCGTACCTGCGCTTATTGATGGAAACCTGGTGCAGGCATTCATCGACGGCATCCGTGACCTCGAAGTTAGAGCTGCTGTGAGGCTCGGGCACCACGGGACGCTTAAGGATGCCTTGGCCCATGCACTGGAGGTGGAAGCCGTGCGGCAGGATCATCGTTCCCATCGCGTCGGGGAGGTTGCAGCGGCTACAGTTCGCGACCGCAATAAAGGATACAGCCCTAGGTGCTACGGCTGTGGCGAAAGGGGCCACCTTCGATCCAGTTGCCCCAAGCGAACTGCAGAAAGAGAAGAGGGCCGATCTCCAGAGGGCAGTGCAGCTAACAGCACCGCCCAGCACCAGCAGCAGGCGTTGCTTATTGCTCGCCAGGAACAGCAAGCCCTTCTAGAACGTTTAGAAGAATTGAAGCGCGCGTTTGACATGCAACAGAACAAGTTGGAGCGAGTGCGACGCGAAGCGCATGCGCGGTCCGAACAGGACCGTATTTATGTCAACCAGCTGAAGGATGAGATTGCCGCCTTGAAGACTAGGCAAAGTAAAGAAGTCGTACCTGTGAGGATGCTCAAGACAGACCTCAGTGACGAGTGGAAGGAAAGCGTACAGCGTGCACAGCAGGAAGATTCGGACATAAAGCCGATTCTGGAGTGGATGAAGGCCAGAGCTCCTAAGCCCAGGTGGAGTGACGTCTCGGCGATGAGTTCGATCACGAAAAGCTATTGGGCCCAATGGGACAGCTTGGTGATTCAGGATGGACTCCTGTGCCGTAAATGGGAAAATGCTCGCGGAGACAGCTGTCATTTGCAAATGGTTGTCCCTAAGGCTCAAGTACCGGATGTTCTACAGCTGTACCATAATGGTTGTTCAGGAGGTCATCTGAGAGTAAAACGGGCTCTACTGAAGATACGGGAACGGTTTTACTGGGTCCACTGTCGGGACGATGTCAAGGACTGGTGTCACAAATGTACAAGTTGTGCAGCTGTAAAGGGACCTCAGACTCGTAATAGAGGTGCATTGAGATTGCACAATGTTGGTGCACCATGGGAGATGAAAACCCGATATGACCGCAAAATGAACAATAAAGGGTTCGACGAAGGTTCACTAGTGTGGTTGCACAATCCAGTCCGCAGCAAAGGGAAATCTCCTAAGCTTCAAGCTAAATGGGATGGACCGTACCGGATTGTGACAAAGATCAATGACGTAACATACCGGATACAGAAAGGTGCAAGAGGCACTCCTAAGATCGTCCATGTGGATCGACTGGCGCGTTATAATGGAGCCGATAATGCTCGGGACGAGCATGTCTTAGGAGGGGGCAGTGTTGCGCGCCACGATTAATGCCTGATACATGGCAACATTAGTTACCACTAGCGCCATCTATTATCAAGTAGCAGAATTATTACCACAAGCGCCATCTAGTATCGAGTAGTAGAACAAATAGATCGTTCTAGAAATTTCCATACTAGAACTATCGACAGAGGTCAGTCGGGGTCGGTATATACCCGAACATTCTAGATGTTTCTACAGTAGAAGGTACTAGAACAATCTGCTGGACTATATAAGGCCGGGAATAACCGCGATGCGACACAGTGTATTGGAAGCGATACATGCGAATACATCTAAAGCGAACTTGAAGTGCGACTTAAGTGTAATAATTGTGTTGATTTATTAGTGTGTTTGTGTTAATTAATTAAAGTGTCATTTTTGGTAATTTATATCGGCAGTTTTATTGTCACGAACCCGAAGCTCGTAACACTATTATAGAGATGGCCCGTGAGTCGAAATTTACAAAAAAATCTTTAGCAAAAGGACATGTCCAAAAATGGTTTTTTATTATTCAATAATTCTAACAAGGATAAATTAAATATATTTGGATAGACATTCCAAAAACTAGTGGTTCTAACTATATCATACATTTTTAAAGGCCCCCAATTTTGAGAAAAATATTTTTTTATTTTAGTGTGAATTTACTCCTAAAACGAACAAACCTTTTTAATTGTCTAGGATAATAAAGTGAACACACCCGAAAAAATAATAATCTTGTCAAAATTGACACATGGTACTGTCATTACTGTCAATCAATGTTTGATTTGCGAGTTTATCAATGTGAACGAAACTAATCTAATCAGATTATTTATTTACCTCTGTAAAAATCTATACTAATAATAAAGCTGAAAAGTTTGTTTGTTTGAACGCGCTAATACCTGGAACTACCAGTCGGATTTGAATAATATTCTTTTTAGCGTAATTCTTGAGGAAGGTAAACGGTATAAAAAAGCAGTCGTCAGGGTTGAAGGTTCGTAAGTTATCGGTATCCTAATCATGTGCAAAGTAGAAGAGTCCGTTGTGAAAAAGCCAAGTCGGTTAAATCAAGAAAATCAAAGAAAGCAAAGCACAAATTAAAATACGATAACACAAAGGCACGAGCGAAAGTGTGACGTATCAGACGGATGAGTGAAGCCTGACGGTCAACACTGTCATTTGTCATATTTAGACATCTGTCATCTGTCATATTTAGACATTGTCAAAGTGTTTGGGAGGTTTAATTTGGGCTGCCATAACGAATAAATTATATGTACTAACATTAAAAAGTTTATCATTTTTCTCCGAAATGGGGGGGTCTAAAAATATAATTTCAGTGGTTCCAAGTTCCATATTTTTGTAGCTTTTATTTGGATGTAGTTTGATTCTTGTTAGATTTTTCTCGGAATAAAAAACCAACGTCCATACAAAAAGCGGACATCTCCTTTTAGAAGACACTCTTTATGGGCTTCCCGAAACCCCGTGTATTTCCAGCGATTATTTATAGTTTAGGAGCTAGACGGTTTTTAATATTTTTAAGGAAATTCTCACTTGACTTCAAGACTTTTATGCTTCTCTTTCTGTGTCGCATTTTTGTAAATATTTGTTGTAATAATAAATTCCTTAAATTATGCCCTACGATCGGTAGAAAATACCACCTGTCTAAACATCACCCGAAGTGACTAAAATTTTGCTGAAAGGGAAAATTTTCGCTCGACAAGATTCGTTCTAGATTTTCAGTCTTTAAAAATATAATATAAAGAACGGCCATAATCTCAAAGTAGTTTTAAAAATTTCCACGCACCCTCAGCATTCCAAAACTACTTCTCGGGACTTCATTTGGAAAAAAATAAGTTCGAACATGGTAGGTAAAGGTGAGAAGCATTTTTTTTTCATACGAAAGTATTGTATTTCCATATAGTACCTAAATACAAATTAAGCTGAAATTTGGCATATGGAATTCAGTTTGGCGACAATGCAAAAATATGGTACCGTGGAGCTGTTCTAATTATGCAGCCGAAAGTCGGACATAGAAACACCTCAACTAAACAAGAAAACCCCATCGTGGTCTCGTTAATAGATTTCTCTTGATAAGCAACATTCAATACTAACAGGAAGGAATCATTTTGATTTTTTGGCAGATTATCCATATGAAAATAGTCATGGATATATCCGAGGACTGCACATAAATAGCACCTGACTAGTCTTTTACCAACTATGATACCAGTATTTTACATACGAATGACAGCCGGGACCAACGGCTTAACGTGCTTTCCGCGGTACGGAGGGGCCTTCGTATATAAACCACCCATCCACGGGCCAACCCTGGCAAGCGTAGCATATCCTAATCGGTCGACCCGCGCGGCTGTTATTACTTAGCCATAAGCCCCTCCAAATCTGAGGATTGAACAATCAGCCCAAGATCGCGTTTACATAAAATTAAAAACTATCTGTATGATAATTATTTTATTATCTTAAATACAACGATTACAACATAAAATAACTCTTTTAAATAATTAACATTAAGCTTGTTCTTTTAAATTATCACATTAACACCAAAAGAACATTTAATTGAGACAAATGTGGAATGGCATAGTGTTTATACGTTAGTGAATGGGTAGCACTTTGGTACATTAAGGGTTACATGTAGGGGTAACTTTTGTTCATAATTACGATGAAATATTCTACGCTTTATACAGATTCATTACGAAGTATAACTAACAATGGGGATAAAACAATCTGAAGGCGAGACAACAGCTTTAGTACAGTGCTTTTACATTGCATAGATATTTCTCCAAACAGCGGCTATAGTTATTTATATCATAGTTTTCTTCGCAAATTAAGATTATTAACGAACACAGCTGAATTCAAGTTCATACATGATTATAGACATTCATAGGACTTCATTTTCACCTTTATTTTATCTGTGCGGAATCCATTTTCGACAATCTCAATTGATAGAAGAATCGTTATACATAAAATACTCGATTTCTTTAAATCCATTTTTATCTTCTACTTCGTATAATTTCAATAAACAACAAAAACAAATCAAAATGCAGTACAGCAGGTACTAAATTAATATACAAATACATGCTCTTGATTTACTCTCAGTAATCACTAAATCTAGTAAATAAAAAGTACCACGATATACTATATAAAACAACATTATATATCACAATCTCGACCTTCGACGATCACTCTTTAGAACTTCAATACTTTAATATCGTAATAAATAATTACATGCACGTAATTAATAATTTCGAACGCCAGTGGTCTTGTATTAAATGCTCCCGTGGTCTAGTGAAGTCTACGTAAGTTATATATTAAAGAAATCTACCTAATGTAACCTTAGTCTAGAGTAATACATAGTCAATGACGCGCCGTAGTTATGTACTTATCATTGTATATACCACGCTGTTACAAATCATTACACATTGAAGTATTTTAAGTTGAAGAAAACGAATCTACAATCCCTCGGAGTTAGTAATCTCGCCCGAACAATAACGAATATATTAACATTTTTTCTTACGCTTAGAATTAGTAGGTAGATGAAATCGATTAGTCAGCTTAAAATATTTCAATTAGAACTATATAAGCCAGGCACCAAACGGCATATTGAATACATGTGAATTATTGGCGATATTACGGAACAATCGCGGTGTATAAATAAGATTCGATGCAAAAACAACAACACTGACTGAAGATCTAATGGCTACGTACAGTGGTAGTCAGGCGCGCGCATACACTTAGCGATTTATCGTCACGCATACAATATCGTGTGGAAAAATAACGCTTTTGAAGTATGCCAAACTGATGTGTCGAGAATTCATTGTAATAATAGCAAAGGGTAAAAATATTATGTTGCGTCTATTTTCATTTAGAATATTGAGTTGTCTGGTTACACAGGATGCGGAAGACTTTCACAGGGCTTGTACAAATGGTACGATACAAACCCAGCATCATATGTTGCAGGTCAATCAGTACTTAGTAATATGAATTACCTGAATGCTATACCTACATGTTACTAAATACTTGATGCCTTTTCCCGGATCTATTCTACGACCGTGACGGATTAAGGACCAATTTAACCAAGCTTTGTTAGTTATTAAATGTCATGCTAAGCATTCTGTTTTGTATAGTCAGCTTTCCAAAGAAAAGTATGCGCTTCGGGAATCATCGTGTATCTTCGGAAATACATAGATGTTACAATCATGAAAGTACTTACCTATTTTGTATTGCTATATAAAATTATAAAATTATAGGTTAACAATTGTGTATACAATTGTTAACCTATAATTTATTCAAAAACTTTAGAGTGACAAATTAATGACGATCAGAGAGCGGAGTAGGTAGAAAACTTTATACACTATAGTTGCTACAAAGCGTGGTAGTAGAAAACTTAGAAGCATTGGCCTGTGGAGGTTATTCTCTGTGGCGGGATGTTCGTGCTAATTCGGAAACACGAAGATTACCGAAGCGCAAACTTTCTTTGGAAACCTGTAGGTCAAAATGCTTAACGGTTTATTTAAGAACTAAGAATGCTGAAACTCGCTCTAAGTTTATTGCAGCTGAATCGGTTAGCAACAGAGTTACTGTAATAGCTATTGATCTAGAAATCTAGAGTGACGATAAACCAGGTGGGTCTGTAATGCGTGTGAGTGAATCAGAGCGCAAACATGGAGTCGTGGTCGTTGTCTTTGTTGATCTGGCGGTGGCGCGGGGTCAGCGCGGCCGGCAGCGGCGGCGCAGCCGTGCCCGCCGAGCTAGGGGCCGCGGGGGCCGCGCCCGGGGGCCCGCCGGGGGGCCCGCCGGGGGCCGCGCCGGGGGGCCCGCCCGGGGCCGCGGGCAGGCTGTCGGCGGCGGCGGCGCGCTCGGCCAGGAACTTGTCAAAGTCACTGCTGGTCACACTCTCCTGGGCACCGTTCGCATCAGATGCCGCCTGCGGGATCACCATGTTTATTATGTAAAAGCCGTTTTTCTTAAATACACGATGAAAGGAACATCGAAGCATGACCATGGATTCAATACATGATTGTAGAAAACACAGTCTTGAAACAGCTGTTTTTGTATACTGATCAATAATTTCAATGCTTGCTGAATCTGAATCCATGGTGAGTTCTCGTTATGATGTCCCTTTTACCATGCACAAATCATTTATGTGCTGCAACTTGATAAATCAAGCTAGTGTTAGAATTCTCACTATACCAGCTCATTTTGCAGTGCATAGCATATTGTATAACTATTTTCCCAAATAAGATAAAAAAAGTATAATATCTTGTTTTATACTTATCATAAACGCGTGAGTGCACCATTGTAGCTTCTAATGGAAGGATTACATAAAAATCCCGTTTTAAAATGAAAATAGGTCATATTTACACCATACTTACGTAAAATAAATAAAAATAAAAAAGGAAAATGATAAATAAACATAAAACACACCTTCTCCTGAGCTAACCAAGCGGCTATTTCATCGATCTCCCTCTGATCCATGCCCGATGGCTGTCGAATGTTCCAGAAACGTTAAAATAAAATAATTGTTATATACAAAAGACAACAAAAGTGTAAAAGTATACGGAAAATAAAATTAAAAGAGAAAAAAAAAGGTAAGTAATAGGTTAGGTACTTGGATCTACTGAAAAATATATTAATTGTATTTAAATCAAAACTAAAAACTGTAAGACGGAATGTTACTGTATCGTATCGTGTCAATATGACATTTGGTGCTTTGTGATGTTTCTTGAGCAGGAAGATTATTTAAATTGATATTGGCGCTGATTTCCCTTGTTCACAAACTAAAGTAAATTTAAGTTCTGTGCATATTTTTTTTCTATTTCATTAAGAAAAGGACAGAAGATAAAATATTAGTTTAGTCCTGTCAGAAGATACTCCATAGACAGATTAGATGTGATTTAAAACATTGCTACTAAAAATACGTCAATTTACGTCAGGCGCTGACTAATTTATATCTAATCATAATTTTTTTAATTAAATAGAAAGAAAAAGATGCACTGAACTTAAATTTAGTATAGTTTGTGAAAAAGGGAATCGGCTCCATTACTTATATTTCTGGCAATCAGTTTTATGGTCGATCTTTCAATCGAAGATTTTGCTTTCGTTAATGTATCAAATTTACAAGACAGTTTCGATGAACGACAGTCAACAATATGTATTTTTAAGAATAAATTGTGGTACACAGTGTTTCAACCACTTTTTTGTGGCAACTGGCCATACGATAAAATGTAACTGGGCTTGATATGTTGGGTCGTTCCGGAGCTGTAGCCCGTAATTTTAGTCCTCCAGACCGCATTTTGGCCACGACGGCCAATCTCATTAGACACTAGCCGTCCGTGGGGAAGACATTATAGTGCAGGCATGTGTACAGTCACGACAACCAATATGTCAACACTTGGTAACTTTCATAAGCGATTTTTTCGTGAAATAACGAATGCAACGTTGAAATACGACACATTACATAAACCTATGGGTTCGAAAATGCTATGTTCGTAACAACATAAAATTTCATTAAAAAATAAGGAGTAAATCGCTTTTGAATAAAGCCGAGTGTATACATACTTTTGCTCGTGACTGTACGCAGACGCAGATGCATTCTCTCTGCCCTCCCCGACCGGATTGAGAACAGGCGCAGGACCTTTACGTGATGTGGGCCCATAATAGTACAAGTTTGGAGCCCTCAGACAGTGAGCTAGAGTCACACAGACCACGAAAGAGATTGCGGGACGACTTGGATGTCTTCCTTACTCATTTGAAAGGAGAAGCACAAGATCACGGTAGGTGGAATTGCCTTTGGGGCAATCTTCTTAGCGTGTCGATAACAATATAAATGGACTCTGCCCAGAATTCAGCTACTTGTTTGGCGCCATCACCAGCGTCCATCAGTTCCTGTAACGTGTAGCTGACAGGACACGCAGGACACGTTATTAAGTGTCCCATCGTTTGTAGAACAGCACCACATTTACACTCCAAGGCGGAGTCGACTATGAATCTCCATCTGAACGGGTTTTCCTTGCTTCGGCCAACCTGCGTCCGGAGTTTGTTTAAAGACTTCCAGGTTACCCAAAGCAACTCATGTCCAGGTGAGAGGTTTTCAGCGGGTGGAACAAATGTTTGGGTTGCACTGTCTCACCACATATTCAGTCTTTCTTGCGACCGTTCGCCAGTGAGTGCAATACAGCCAGATAACATATTTTTATTGTTATTGTAATTATAAGCACACCATTTATAAGCGTAAAGGTGCGTAGCCAGGGGTAGTGAGGGAGCTGAAGTATTTAAATAGCCTCCCTCACTTTCAACACACCAACATAGTAAAAAAAAAAATGTAATAAGTACACAAAAATGAATACAATCACAGGAAACATCACATCGACATAACACGACACAGTATAATAACTCAAAGCTAGAGTGCGGCCGGCGAGAGAATGGGCTTCTTGACACCTGTCAGTTTCATAAAAAAGAAAACGTGTTTTGCGTATTTGATCCTCCTCCTAGTACCTAATAAAGGTGTCAGGAACGCATTCTCTCGACAGCCAGACTGTCACAGTAAATATGGCACATCGAAATTTAGAAAAAGTTCGGCTTTGTATACCGCCGTCTCTCTGTCAAACAGTGCAATGTGACAGTCTCTTTCTAAAGTTCAACGATGAAGGCGAGTGTCAAGGTAGCCCGCGAAATTCGAATTTTCTTACGGTTTTTGCGATTTGCAGGTTAGTGTCCGGTTGTATGTTGATGAAAATATGATTCGCGAGCGTAACACATACTTATACAGCCATACAGGGTGGCAGGGACATCGATGCACAAACTGTTACCATGAATTCAGTACATGATTCTACTACTAAACTCTATTGGATAACTATTTCATGAAATTATGACATTTGGCTGTTTGTGTATGTGAGTTTAAATGTTTGTAAATGCACCCACGATACAGGAGAAATTTCTAGTGTGGGCAACGTTTTCTTTTCAACGCAAAAAAAAAATTGAGGCCAATTCTAATTTTATTTAGAGAATATTAATGATTCTAATTCTGTAAATACATTTTTGTTACGGTCACGAATCATATTCTGATCAACATACAACCGTGATCGTGAGATCGTGTGTTACGCAATTAGGGTGCTGACTCGCTGAACTGCAAATTGCTAAACGGAAGAAAATAAAAAAATCTTCGGGATATCTCAGCGCACACATTAAAGACTCGGTACTATAAATGGAGTACGTACCAGAGGTTGTCCTTGTGTGGCTCGCTGGCTGGCGGCTAAAGCAAGACCGGTTGATGACTGTTCTTCCAAGTTGTCTGCGTAACTGCTACCGCTAAAAAAACGAGATGGAAAATAAAAAACACGAAAAAGAGTTCTCCTTAACGCTTTAAAGGAGATAGAAACACAAGACAAACAGTACAATGAGCGGTATTATCGCAGTCGAAATTAGGGATACTTAGTTTGATAGAATTATTATTAAATATTACAGCAAACAAAACATTTCTAAGCCCTTACTGGGACTTCACGTGAGTGCTGAATTAAGAAATTTCATCTTTCTTGCAATCTGTGGATAGGTCATGGGCAACCATAGCAATATGGCAAATTCATCAAAGTCAAATCATTTATTTCAAATAGGCACATAAAAGGCACTTTTGAACGTCAAAAATTAAATTAAAATAAAATTGATTCTAGTCAGGGAATCGCAAATGAATTCAAAAACACAAAACTCAATATTTTAAATATTGAGTTTGTAATATTGAGTTTTGTGTGTCAAGCTTAGCTGTCGTCAAACCAGAAATTGATAACAAAGTGACCATCCTTGTCGAAGTTACGTCTAAACTAATATTATAAATAGAAAAGATTTTATTTTTTGTATGTTTGCTTGTTACGCTTGTAGCGGTATCTACAACGCCACATGCAAACAACGTGTCATACTGACGTCACGAAAATCCTGCATCTCGTAAGCAGAGTTTACCGCGCAATTAGCATAGATACAATTTCCCAACATCAATCGTTGGGCAGTTGCCCGCCAGACACAACACCCGTCTGGTCGGAGGATCCTCTTTTCTATGGAGGATGAATGAACTTTACACCCTGTTCCTCATACCTCCAAACGCTTTTACGCTAAACGGCTGATCGGATAAGGATGAAATTTGGCACATGGGTAGATCATGACCTGGAGAAGGACATAGGCTACTTTTAATTCTGGATCTCAGACGAAGTCACGGGTAAAAGCTATGTTAAATAAGAATAAAGACCAAATTAAACAGTTAACCACCAACCCGGTTTTGGAGTTCTCATAGGTAAGGTTGCGCGACTGCGCGAACATGTCGAACTCGTCCTTAGAGCTGCCCGGGGACTTGTCCGGCTGAGCGTCCTTCACGGCTGGAATGGTTTAAATATTATGTAACTGGATGTTTTCCATTATACTCTAAACAATATACATATGCGCTTTATTTTAGGTTACACACGAAAATCACCTTTAAACTAAAAGGCCATTCTGAGATCTGCCTCCTCTGTGCAGTGCAGTGTTTGTATAAACATACTTACAGAAATAATATCATTTATCATATAGACTCAATGGGAGGCCTACGTCAAAAAGGAGACTTCTATCAGTAATAGAATAGAAATAAGTTAAACATCTGCATATAATTTCAGTAGTAATTTTTTTTTATTGAAAACTCCTTTAGCGGCGTTGTGGACTTTTGTTGTGATGGGTAAAAAATGTTAAACTCGCGTCAGGACACGTGACCTGAACGAAAATTCGTAAGACGGAGCTCGCGTCAGGGCACGTGACCTGATCGAAAATTCGTAAGACGGAGGGAGAGTAGACCGCATTCCAAAATATCAAAAATGCACAACGTTAATATTCAAGTTTTCACTTCTGCCGGCACTCCCGGAGTGCAACCCGTTGTTTTTTTTGTTTTATTTTATTTATGACTGCAGGTTCGCTTGTGTCGCTAGGATAGTAAGTATTTTTTTCTATAGCTCCAATCATTCAATGCTAGTTTTTCAACAATTGGTTGAGGCTCCAAGACGAGAAAGAAAGATAAGCGAACTATACCCTGTCCATTAGGTAAACCGTTTTTTGACAGATGGGACTAGTGCTTGCAGCAACACACAATACATTGATTGATACACGTACGGTATTATAATGTATGTAAGAAGCCATAAATAAATTAATTCAGTAAGATCAGGCAGTTTATATATTTATTTTATTACGGATTTTAAAGTTAACTTTTACGTAATCTGGAATATGTACGTTCTAAGACAGCTGTCAAAAAACGGTTAACCTAATGCACAGGGTATAATTTCCAAATAAAAACATTGGACAAATTCTGAGTGATTTCTATAATATGCCTGCCTTGCTATGTATGTTTATGATAGCGATTAATGTATTGTTTCGAATTAAAACATATTGGTTACTTACTCAACTTAGCAATATCAGGTACATCATCGCTGAGATCAATCAAGGCATCGTCTTCAGGCTTCTTTGCTGAAATAACATAAACATATAATTATTATAAGACATTTTACTATAGAGAACGTTATAGCAGGCATCAGAATAGCTAATAGGGAGCTTAGCTAACATCACGCTGGTAAGGGTTTAGGAGCCGAGCAAAAAGAAAAAATGTTAAATAGAACGCGAAGCGAAACGTAGTAATAGCGTTGGCAGGCGATGCGATGCGACGCGGTGGATCGGGAGGACAATAAATTTCACGCGGACAAAGTCGCGGACAGAAGCTAGTTAAGTAAATATTTATACTAACGTGAGGCAGGAGCATTAGTTCCAGGTATTCCCATGGCAGCACCCAAGATGGCGGATGGAGTGGCCACGCCTGTTGCGGCGTTCCTGAAAAGACACAAGTTCGTATAGTTAAAAAAATGTCAATTATCCAGACATGCTTCTCTGGGTAGACTCAAAAATGCAGCGGGTGAGCAACGGCTGCTCGGAACTAGCTTCAAGATAACCTAAGAAGTAGGGGTAACATTGAAATGGCCTCTTTTTTTCTTCTTTTCGAATCATCTTGGTATCGAGCCTAAAGTGGCCTGCGTGAGCCTAAAGTGGGTGGCAGGATCGTCCGAAAGGGTTACCGCTGCCCTGGAACAGAAAGGGCTAAGGAAGGAACACGGGTGGGTTTTAGTCAGTAAGAGTCTGACACTCCCTTCCGCTCCACCCAGAGCGGGAGGGGTCATTTGATGATTTCCCATGCAAAAAAAAAAAGGGTCCTCTGCCTTCGCATTTCGGTACAATTTGCTGGTGCAATGGAGTCTAGCCTCTCGCTCACTAGGCCGGCTTAGAGCTCTACTGTCAATCATATTCAAAAGGTTCTAACATGTCGCCTTACTGCTAGGCAGATTATTTTTCCCTTTCCTACCTGTTGTTAACAAACCGGCCACGCGGCTCTGCATGGTGCGTAGTGTCTCTCTACGTGTCCACTGTACTACTGAACCTACCTGTTGTTAACGAAACGGCCGTGTCTCAACAGCAGGTTGTTGAGCCGGTCGTTGGCGTGCAGCAGTTCGGCGGTGAGGGGCGACTCGCCGGCCAGTCGCCCGATCAGCTCGGCCACGCGGCTCTGCATAGCGCGGAGTGTGTCAGCGAGCTCCTGTAAACACGGATATAAAGGATGATACGGGTTGTAAGATTTTGTATTAGCATCGGGTTGTCAGAGAAATTTAACAGATTTTTTAAATGTAACCAAAAATTACGTATTTCATTTTCATTTTCTGAAGAAGATATGCACTTATGTTATAATGTCCCATGTTATGAGGAGCGAGACGATTATTCGGGAAACAAACTCTGGGACAGGAACGACCCCCGCCCCTTTTTTTTTGAGGATGGGAAATCATCAAATGACCCCTCCCGCTCTGGGTGGAGCGGAAGGGAGTGTCAGACTCTTACTGACTAAAACCCACCCGTGTTCCTTCCTTAGCCCTTTCTGTTCCAGGGCAGCGGTTAACCTTTCGGATGATCCCGCCGCCCTGGCAGGCTTCGGCCCTATCGGTAGTGTCCTCTGCTGACATCTCTTTGAGGCGCGCGTGGAACACAACGCGCCGTCCGGCACGGGCCTGGTCCTGATCGGACGGTGAGCTACCCATTACTCACCGCCCGCAGGCCCGCGCCTACGGTGGCCGGGAGTCGTCACGCGGCTCCCGACGCCCGGAGCGTCTCCCGCGGCGGCTGAGGCGTGAGGTGGTCTCCCTCAGCCACGACCCCCGCCCCTGGCACCACGTTCAAACAGCTAACATTTTTTTTTTATAATTATGTAACTAGCTTCTGTACGCGACTTCGTCCGCGTGAAATTTCTTATTCCTCCGACCCACCCTGTCGCATCGCATCGTCTGCCCGCGCTATGACTGTCTTCTTTCTCAATTTTTTTCTTTTTGCTCGGCTCCTAAGTGTCTTAGCGTGATGTTAAGTAGCCTTCCTCAAGAATTGGACTATCAAATGCAAAAAGATTTTTTCAATCCGACTGGTAGTTCCGGAGATTAGCGCGTTCAAACAAACAAACAAACTTTTTAGCTTTATTATTTCGTATAAATATCTTCATAAATATTGAATTCAGCACACATTTTTTTTACTGAATAAGAGAAATCAATAAAAATTCAATGTCTTAAAAAGTGCAGTCTTTGAACTCAATGCGCTACTGTTACAAATTGCTTTTTTTTCAAACCTTGACACCAATAAACGATTGATAACTTTTATCTGTCATTGGCATGTTATTTACATAAAAACAGACAACAAAAGGTTTCCTTGTGCGGCATTTTAATTGTAAAACATGAATGATAAGGTTTTAAATGTACCTACACCTTCCCGAAAGTGTCTTCACTTCACATGGCTGTACTAAAGAGGTTCTCGCGAACAGTTCTAGACTAATGTGACAGTACTGGATTCACCTGCCCTTATCGCAATTTATTCGGGGTCGGCGCAACAGGTCTTTTTCTATTACCTAGTCGTTATCTCGGAAGTGACCTTCTTTCTAACCATAATATCATCATTCACACAGTTCATCCATCGTTTCTTTGGTGTTCCCCTACTCTTATAGCCATCGACATTCATACTCATGGATATGTGATATGATAATATACCCAACTTTAAATGACAAGGAAGATGTTACAACAGTTCCTCTCATAAACATACTGTAGCGGTATCTACAACGCCACATGCGAACAACGCGTCATACTGACGTCACGCAAATCCTGCATCTCGCAAGCAGAGTTTACCGCGCAATTAGCATAGATACAAATTCCCAACATCAATCGTTGGGCAATTGCCCGCCAGACCCAACACCCGTCTGGTCGGAGGATCCTCCCTTTTCTATGGAGGATGAGTGAACTTTACACCCTGTTCCTCATACCTCCCAAAATACCAAATAATTACTTGCCCAACATCTTGCATGATAAACTGCCTTTAATTAAAGCAACTCGATTCTCGTCCACACGAAATAAATACACCCTTTCGATTTGTGCGTTGCTCTTTCCGTGAAGTTAAACGTTGATTATACGCGATTGGTACAGTCAATAAAAGAGATAAATATGCAGGGTCGTCGGATATAGTTGAAGTTTAGTAAGAAACCGATGGATGTTTTCGAATGAAATTTAGTTTGATAAATGAACTGTTTGTTTTATATTAATTAAATATTTAGTTTGATAAATTAACTGTTTGTTTTCTATTAATTAAATAAAATTTTATTCGAAAACATCAATCCGTTTCTTACTAAACTTCAACTATAACCGACGACCATGCATACTTTTCTCTTTTGTTGACAACGACTGTACATAGTTTATTCCAATCCATTCTAGGTTTTTAGTCCATGCATTTTCGGCCATCTCCTTTCAAGTAACTGAGAGACTGGTTCTCTTACAGCATGTCTACCTTGGCATCGAGGATAACTACAAGAAAGTCCTACAAGAACTCTGGCTCTATTGATTTATCTTACATGTGTCTTCAGAGATATACTTATAAAAGAGAACTGTTTAGTTTGTGAATCCTATATCAGACTGGTTAACGTGCTTTCCGAGGCACGGAGGGGTCTCGGTATGTTAAGATGGTCACCCATCCACGGACCTACCGCGGCAAGCGTAGCTTACCCTTCAATCGACTCGTGCGGCATTAATTAGCCACGAGCCCCTCACCTTCTAAGTCAGTATGGTATATATTCCTTATTTTGTAAAAACATTACCCTCTGTAGCTTCACAGTTGGGTAAAAAAGGGCCCCCAAAAAAAATTGATACAGGGCCCCATTAGGATGAGCTACGCCACTGATTACAGGTACGACCCAATGCAATAGTGAAGCAAACCTAATAATATTAACTTACTTTCTAAAACTTCTTACATATAATGTGATCCTTGTGAATTCACTCAGTGCACAGGCAAAAATGTCCATCTCCTCTGCTACTATTACTTACATTAAGCAGTTCAATGTCGCTGTCGTGGTGTGCAGTATGAGGCTGGGTAGTGAGCTCGTTAAGCATGTCATTCATCACATTCATGTTGCCGTCTACCACCGCCAGGTCGGCACGTAGCTTGTTAGTCTGACTTTCTGACAACGTCACCTGTGAACAATAAGATAATGTGAGGCAAAGATTGAAACTGTTCGCCTGACCGCGTCACATAATGGTAACGATTCCGTTTCGTTGACAATGACGTTTGAAGTACTAAATATACTATTGTCTCGCTCATTCATACTAAAAATTGTATGTTTCGGTCTATGTAGGATGTGTGAGCTTACTCTTCTAAGTATGGACACTTTGGCGCGACCTAAGTACGGTGAGGGCAAAACTAACGATTTGAAATTGTTAATGGATCGCAGCCACTTCCGATCCATTTATTTTAACACCACTTAGATCAGTCTATAACAATGTTTATGAAACTTGAAGTTGGTACCTACTGGCGATAAAAGACCTGATAGACTGCCAAGAAAGTGGTAAAGAAACTGTGTTTAAAATCAATCATTCCGACATTTCATTCATTATTTTTTTCAATTTTACATTAGGTCCTTTTCTTCTAACGTTTTAGTCGCCTTGTCGTTGCAATTTGCGATGATGGACGATATTCACAATGAATTGTATGCACAAATGATACTTTGGAAACATAAATTTTATAAAAATGAAACTGCCGTAATTAAATGTTCCTTAGTCATGACCACGATATCAGACTAACATTGAACACGAAAGACTTGACTGATTATACAAGAGCAAAGTGTCAATAGCCGACACTTATAATGAATGCAGTCTGTAATCAACACTTAGCTACTCGCATAGATTATATTGATAATTGTGAACAAAGATAAAGGTGGCCGTCTGACCACCTTTATCTTTGTTCAAGCGCAATGATTGCCATCGATAGTCAATTTGTCTAAATTAACTATCGATGGCAATCATTGCGCTTATAATGAATTAATTCTGCATTCAGAGGCAGAGGTTCCACGAGTTACGATACTTAAGTACGTCTGGCGCAACCCCGCAGTCAACCTAGCAACCTTGTTGTCTAGTTAATATTTGCACCATACCAGAACTAGTAGTAGGAAGAAAAGAAAGAAAGAAACAAAAAAATCTTTAATACTTCCTTGGCAGCTCTGGACAGAGAAAGGCGGAAAGAGAGTAGGGAGGCCTTTGCCCAGCGGTGGGACAATAAAGGTTTAAAAACAAAACCTCCAACACTCACGTCCAACGTCACGATTTTAGTGAAATATTTCATAACAAAACTATCAAATAAATATCAATATTACTTACGGTGCCAAGGATTTGTTCCTGTGTAGGGCGGCTGGGCGAAGTTTGCGGCATAGCTGATCGTTGAGGCGAGCCAATCATGGCATCACCACCGTCTGGCACACTCTGCACAGGATAACTCACTATTATCTCTTTCTGATCAATTCTTATAACCTGATCGAAACTCTACATTAAAACGAACTGGTTTGAGCACTCCTAGTTTAGCTAGATTCTTTTCACTCTTTCTAGATCCTTATACCAACATACCTATTAGATAATGTGGCAACTATGTTTGGATATAATATAAAGGATGTTGATTTGGTCACTTTACATATGATACTAAACGGCTAGCCTCGCAGAACAAATTATGAAATTAAAAAATCGATTATTGCATGGGAAAACAAAAGCATTCTGCAGCTGATTGGAAAAACTATGGAGATTCGAATCCCTTTTAACGTATTACCGGATTTGGATCGAATAAAATACTAACCACACGTTTTCAGCTCTGTTCAGCTTTTTGTCCATAGAAAACAACGATTTTGTATGGAATGCGTAAGCATCCGTTCAGCTTTACGGAAGCGTACGCATTCCATACAAAATTGTTGTTTTAATGTGTGGTTAGTCGCTAAGGTATTTTTATTACATTAGAATTATTGCTATATGCGACAGTTCACGACCACATCGACACTTTTATCATGAAAATCATTCCGATGTCTATCAGGTACTTCTAAAGACAACATTATCTTTAATTTATATTACAGTACTACCACTGTAATAGAAATTAAAGATAATGTAATTATCATATATGTCATGTCATTATCTTTAATTTATATTACAGTACTACTACCTACTGTAATAGAAATTAAAGATAATGTTGTCTGTTTTCCTTTTGTTTACCTACATAAACAAATGCTGTGAGCAATAAGCCTTTATATTCATACATACACAGTACACATAGGTAATACAATACTATGCTCATTGCTCATGAACGCGGCAAACGGTTTGTTAAATGATTATAATTATCCCTACATATGTAACATGGTAGGATAAAACGTCAGTTAGTATTTCATTTATTTAAATACCTATTACCTTATGGATAAGGGCGTCAAATATTTATTATCACAAAATTACCTTTGCACTTACTGTCACTAAGTACTGATAATATTTGGTAATAATTCTCAGTTCACCGATTAAAGTTTATAAACGACTAGCAACACCCCACGGTTTCACCCACATAAGTGTCGATCCCGTGGGAATATCGGGATAAAAAGTATCCTATGTGTTATTCTGATGTATAAGCTATATTACTGTAAAGTTTCATTAAAATCCATTCAGTAGTTTTTGCATGAAAGAGTAACAAACATCCATCCTCACAAACTTTCGCGTTTCTAATATTAGTAGGATTTATGCTTACATAGTTTCAGACTGACTCATTTCATGTTAGTTATCGTTCCGATCATGATTTTAGCGTGTGATGACGTGTATAAGCCTGATAAGCGATAAATGTTTAGATAATATTCCGGTTTTTATCAACCTCGAACAATAGGTACATACCCTCTGCGGTGTGAATATGGGCGCCATTGCATCTAAATCCGTCATGGGGAACTCCACACCTTTCGTCCTCAATTCAGTGTAGATTTGCACGACACCCTGAAACAATTTTTACTTGTAGCTGTAGTATGAATTATACATTCTTTTTTAAGCTATTTAATTGAGATTATTGTTCTAATCCTCTCGACTCCATTAAGTACTTTGTTGGCCGATAAAGACTTGTTTTGTATTTTCTATGGCTGTTTTCAAAGGGTTATCAAGTGGAGAGGTTGCGTTTAGTAACAATCACCTAAAATTATCCTGATAAAATGTCGGTATTGCATACAACTTGTCCCATCCATTGGCAGACTAGGTCGTTGCCAAAGTTTTATCTATGCAATCGTCGACACTGCCTTGCCTAGAAGCCAATGCAGCTGAATATTTATGCATTTTACATAGAGCAACCGTCCTCAATAGGCTACAGTCATAAAATGCACAATATATGCGACAGCTAATAAAAATAATGCAATGTTCCATGAAATCATGACAGTTAATACTTATTGAAATTACCTATTGTGTCGTATCGTAATCGGATTAATTCACGCGATGTCATAAAAATAAAATAAGTATCTCTGATACAAAACGAAATTAAAATTTCGACATTCCTCTGTACATTACTGTTAGGTACTTAATTCGAACGATTCAGTAGGTTTAAGATGGTATACGAGTAGTTGTATACTATCTTTAAATACGTCAGTTGAGTCAGAACCATTAATTGGATTATAGCTTAAGCTGTTTTAGTAGATAGTATAGTGTAATAAGATCGTTGTTGGGACATTGAACTGAGGAACCGTTTACTTGTATTTACTAATCGAGAGTTCCGTCCGTAACTGACGCTAAACGGATCGGAATCAGAAAGGTCAAATTGACATCGCCAAAACTTTGACTGGTCTCGCAACAACTAGAAAGTCTATAGTGACACCGGACACGTGTCGAGTGAGATTGCACTATGTTGCAAAGACGGCATGGTAAAATGTTTGCGCCTAGCCTAGTGAACATCGCAAGCATAATTTGTTACACAATTATCATTGGTAAAATCGCGCCTATTTCCTGCCAAGTTTCTTAACGTCCCTACTAGATAGGTTAGTGACTTACATTGATAAGAGCAACACTATCATAAAGATAAGGGATCTTTTTTGGTGTTTTCCTTTCAATACAACAAATGGAATGGAGTTTCCCGATAGGAAGCGGGCTTGCTTCGAGCGGTAACCACTCCCCGATTCCTATTTGATAAAACACGGGAAGGAAACATTTTATAACAATAGGCCGCGCTGAATGTATGAGGACAATTCAATTCGCTGAAATGCTATTTCTGATATGACGACACGATATAGATGAAGGACTTTTCAAATACAAAAATTGATCAAAATACGTTTTGAAGACTCCAATTATTGTACACGGAATAACAATCTTTGCATAACTGGGATGGGATTTAAATGAGTAGGTATGCGTTCAAATGCCAACAGCGGCAGCGTACAGACACCACTAATTGAGTACCTGATGCGCGTGTGGTGCGCATTAAAATACCCAGAAAAGTAGGTAACCAATTAATGCACACGTCTGTAGGTACGTCCGCCTCTACCACTTTCGGAAAGAAATAGCGGCATAATAATCTCCCCAGCAACATGATTTAGCTATTCAATTGTTATGTTCATAACTGATGAAGTGATGACTTATACAATTGAAGCTGAATTGGCGAAGCAATTGAAAGTTATGACCTTCTCAATATACTGAACTAGGAATGTATCTATGTGTTCGACGTCAATCAAGACGCGTCTAATAGAAAAAGATCGAAGCAATTGAAGTGTTATTCTTTCCATGTGATATCTACGTAATTTCTCGAAAATCGTAAGGTAACTTAGCATTATATATCAACAAAGCTTATTGCTGGACATGGACGTCCCCCAGGCTGCGCCACAACACCCTGGCCTCCGCCTTCCGCATCCAGTCTGTCCCAGCCACCTTCTTTAGGTCGTACCACGCTTCGCTTTAAATATATTTTAGTTACCTACCTGTAAATCAGGCTGATTCTGGAAAGCATCAGCCCAACATTGGATGAGGCTAAGGACTTTCTCTTGGACCACAGTTGGAGGATCATTCTTGGGACCAATAAGTTTTACCTGAACAAAAAAAAAGTACAAATAAAACAAATGACAAAAAAAAAATACTGTTTCATTATATTTTTTTAATGGGGAAGGAAAATACATTTTGCTTGTCAGGACCTAATTTCCCCAAAAAGTGTAACAAACTTTAAAATACGATGCCTGTGCAACTGTATTTTTCGTTGTTGTTTGTCAACTTTTCTACATAGGTCGAATACTCACACAGACATACCTACATGTTAATTAAACTAGTTTTGGAAATATATGCACATTCATAATGTGACGCATTCGCCTCTGAGGCAAAAAAAACACGTTTAATTTGTTTATGAAACTATCTTAGTTGTGGTCAAAAAATTCCAGAATATTATAATTTTACACAAACATAGCATCACTTCTGTATTTCTCAAAGGGTTAAGCAGAGGTGCAAGTACACCCATATTGCACTCATTATGTTGTAGGTCTCATGTAATAGTTGGACAACCCTATTTTGCAATTACAAGTCTATTTATCGCATTAGCAACCACTAGTGTCTAGACCAATAAGGCACCCTATTACATTCCTAAGTAGGGAAATATGTGCTATTTTTTAAATAAAATATGATGTAACTAGCAGCGCCCTCGGTTTTACCCGCATAAGTATGGATCCCGTGGGAATAACGGCATAAAAAGTATCGTTTAGATTATTCTGATGTTTAAGCTTACTGTAAAGTTTCATCAATATCCGTTCAGTAGTTTTTGCGTGAAAGAGTAACAAACATCCATCCTCACAAAATTTCGCGTTTATAATATTAGTAGGAAGGATAAATCATAAACAAATAACAAGCCTCTTAAATAAACATTAAAAAGGTCAAGAAATTAGAAATTAATGATCACTAAACAGGTTTTAAAATCTATATTAAATAAACAATTAAATTATTAATTACTCTAGAAAAAAACAGGTTCAATGGAAACTGTATTGGCATGCTTATTTATGTTTTTTCAAATATGACAGTAAACTAAAACATTTATATTATAACAACTATCAGCGCCCCGCGGTTTCACCCGCATAAGTTTCGATCCCGTGTGAATATCGGGATAAGAACTATCCGATGTGTTAATCCTGGTTATAAACTATCTGTGCGCAAAATTTCATCCAAATCCGTTCAGTAGTTTTTGCGTGGAAGAGTAACAAACATCCATCCATCCTCACAAACTTTCGCGTTTATAATATACTTATGATTATGATTATGATGATACATAAACCGCGCTAAGTACTAATGAAAGCAGTCTCATATTGCATAACATTGCAACTATAACACATGCATACAAGGTATGTTAGGGCCTATGAATCATAATAAGCTAATGACTAATGAAAAGGAAACAGAAGATATGCATACTAAGTATAGTCTGTTTATTTACATAAGTACATGTCACATGACTTCGATTGTTGATACATAAATATCTGTAAACATTTCCATTTTAACCGGAAAGATCACTTTTTTTTTAATAATTGACTTTTTTATTTATTAAGGATCTCCAACACAAGACACCAACATCAGAAGGCCAATTCTCGTAATTTAAAACATTCAAAATCTAGTCGCAGTCTCATCTCGGCGACAAATAAATGTCAAAAATGTAGGGAAATTAGAGGTATCTTTGACAGATTGAGACTGAGATCAGACTATGATTGTTCTTAATATTACAAGAATTGCTCCTCTGGTATTAAGTAGACTGATACTAGATGTAATTAATTGACTGATTCAGACTACAACAACTACCACATGCCACGATCCTTACATACTACTTTACTTTGTTTATGTTCAAACATGCACACCGGTTGCCAGTACTAAGACTGGTTTCTATTTCTTTAGCAATATCCTCTCTAATCTGCAAACCTAATAATTATGAGTTGCAAAATGTTGTGTAAGGTATTTATATGTAATGTACATATATGTACACATTATTAAAAGCACTGTTTCCCATACAAAAAAAAAATCGCAACAGGATATTTAGAACAGGAAAAATGGCAGACATTCATAAACTAAGTAATCCTCTGTAGGTAAATATTCTAAGTTATATTACAAGTTTTTTGTTACATTTTCTACATGACTGACCTCTATTTCTTCAGTATGAAAAGTTGCGGCCAGAATTTACTAGTATTAGCAGTGGTCATAATCTCAGATAATTAACATTCCATCACCACTTAATCAGTTATTTCCTTTCGTGAAATGCATTCTAAGTTGATTTTTGAGTGACCATTTGGAAAAAAAGGTTCTAATAAGTTTTTGGTTGCAATGGAATTTGAACTTTGTGAAGTTTGACATTCAGTTTGTTGTTCCATAACTTGAAAATCATCACAAATTCTTAATTCCAATATTATGTGTATCTTTTCACCATTGTTTTCTATTAAGTTTTGGATAGAAAGGATATCAAAATAAGGTACCATTGCTGATTAACCTTTAAGAGATAAAACTCATTATCAGTTGAACTATAACACTGAGATATACATCATTAGTTTAAGAGTTATCAATGTTTACCTGCTAAGCTAAGTGGCTATAGATCTGTTATTAATATGTGTTCATTAAAATTTGATAAATTGACAGTTGCACAATACTGTATTAACAGTTATTTAACATTGGGATGAAATATAAAGATGTGGGATATATTCAGCACTTTCAGTCTTTTTTTTACGTGAAATGTGAGTGTGCCTTACCCCCTGGGAACACAGGAATATTGTATGCTTCATGGTTACAGCTGCCAAGACAGTGTCTCTGTCACCTTGTAATAACATTATTAGCCTTTATGATATATAATCTTAGTAACATTTATCAGATGCATACATTAGTAAGTACTAACAGATACTAGATAAGGGATCATATTTTGTATTTGTCTTGTTTTGATGTGGCTACTGCTGAGTAGAACAATGATGAAAAGGAATGCTTCTTTTATTATCATGACTTAGGCAAAGAAATAATCAAAGCGCTTACCAATTCAGATATGAACTCCTTGTTGCAAGCCAGAATATGAAAAGACTTTCCACAGTTCTTCACACAGGTTTCAAGAACAGTAAGAGTATACATGACAACTGTGTAATTCTTTCCAGCACTCTGTGTCAACCTCTTTCTAATAGCCTTTATGGCATCTTTTGGCCCGTCTGTGCTGCTGTTCACAATATCACATATTTCCATATTAAGAGCCCAGTTTTCTGACGGTAAGGATCCATCTGTAGCTTGTTCTGGAATAATATTTCAGTACACACATTGCATATTATAAGGGTCAAAGTAATTAACACCTACCATAGAATATACGGCGCACAAAAATAGTATGACCACAGCAATACACACAAAGTACTATCAATAAAATTGCCTAACATTTAGTTACCGTGACACCACAACAAAGAGAAATTGAGATCTTAAAGTGCGCAACAAAAAGAAATGGAACATAGTGTACGGTATCTAGTTGTTTTGGAGAGTGTTGATTAACAAGAAGCTTATCCATTGCATGCTCACCTATTTTTTGACCCACCGGCGTAGAAAAAGGATTTCCTACACCAAAGAAAGACATCTTTGGAAATTAATCAAGTATTTATCAAAATGATTTCACCGATTTCACTTGTCACCAAAAACGCAATTCACAGATAAAAAATACGCGCAGCTGTCAAGTCTAACAAACACTCGTTCAGAAATTAAAAAAATGTCTCTCTCAAAACGCCTACTTTGCTTTTTCTCAATTCTCTTTGTTTGATTACTATACTGTCAAAAAACAAAAAAATAATTATTGTTTTTATTTATATTCTATAAATCACAACAGAACAGAAATATAATATTTTGTAAAGTCAAAGGAAATTGATGCTGGTTTCTGAACTTCACCATTTTGAATAATTGCGGATTGGCGGCAAAGGTTAACATTTTTAAATTCCTAACTACAGAGTACAATTTTTATATATTGTTCCTAACATTTGCTTGCTTGGCAGTACCTATTCATGAAATAATATTTATTTCAATGCAAAAAGCTGAGTTCTAAATATCAATGAATTCATAATAAATCGCACGCTGTAATATTTTTGCAAATATACTGTAATATTTTTCTAATTTATTACACATTCGCTAAGTAGGTAGGTCGACTAAACATTAAAATATCTCTGGTTTAGTTATGACTGGATTAATTGATTACTTTTTGTAACCATAGCAACGTCCTATACAAAAATAATTGTTTACTGGTGTTAATGCAGTTTTTAGAATAAAGTACTTATTAGTGTAATCATTTACAATGTCACAAACAGAGGTAACACAAAAACGAAATCTAAATAGCCTCATCATTCACCCCGATATAGAACCGGGTGTAATAGATAATGCTATGCTCATACGATGTATTTTGGAATGCGGTAAGCATACTTTTAGTAAAGAAAGCAAATACTACTTTCCTAATCTTACCTATTGTTTCCTTGATTCGATACTTATCAGAACTTCTCTGCTGTCGCTCTTGTAAGTAAGTCATTAAAACAAGTTTTAACTCTTGAACTCAGGTCCAATTGAAGAGGCTGGAAGACTTTTCGCCGAAGAAGGTGTACATCTAGACGAGGCGGTAGAAGTTAGACTTGAGTTCCAAAAGATTCTCCGCATAGACCACCTTTGGATGCTAAAATCTTTAACTAAGCTAACTTTAGCGCACAATTTAATCGAGAAAATTGAAAACTTGGAACTCTTGATAGGGCTCAACGAGCTAGACTTGTCGTTCAATAAAATCGAGAAAATTGAAAATTTGGAAGAGTTAGTTAATTTAGAGATTTTGACGTTATTTCATAATAAAATACGGAAATTGGAAAACCTGGAAACGTTGGAGAAACTTCTTGTATTCAGTATTGGAGATAATAAGATAGAAGATTACAAGGAGGTAACTTTGGATCAACTATTATCACAGATGATAACCTTACTAAGGCTGGTATATGGCGTATCCGGTGTTTTGCGAGTCTGGTAATTTGCGAGTCTAGTAATTTTCAAATCTGGAATTTAGCGATTCTGGTAATAAGCTTCGGAGCCGAGCAAAGCGCTTAATCCTAAGTACTATTGCAATTAAAATATTTAGGTATAGTTGTAAATTGCTTCTGATTAAATCTTTTTTATTTGCCTTTTTTTCATGAAAATTAAAAAAATCTTGACGTGTAGGTAAGTACATTAAAATTCACTGTAAAGAAATAATGGAGTCTGTTACCAGTTACTGTTCACCTCTCCCCAGATGGCGTACCTCCGTAAATTTAGAATGTTGCGCGCAGTAAGCTTCAAAGGCAACCCATGCTGCGACGATTCCATGTCATACCATTTCCTCAGGGCAGCTCTTACTAGGGTCACCTACCTCGACTATAAGATAGTAACTGATGATGAAAGAGAGAAAGGGCTATCTATGTTCAGGTGGGTAACCTATGGAATAAGGAGGATACGTTATTTATAAGTAGATGCCGTAGGTATAAAACTGGTTGCAAATGTCACCAATATCCATAGGTAGGTTGCATAGCCCCATTGGGGTAGCCTTATAAATAATTTTATTTCTTTACGTAGGTTTGTGTACCTACAAACATTAAATAAGTACTAACTAATTCCAGAGGTCTTATACGACAACTAGATGAAGCGGACGAGAAAACGGAACGTGAAAGATTAGCCAAAGAGGATTATGACGCGAAGGTGAAGTTCTACGCGATGTCGTTCGTGGAATATCTCAGTGGACCTGAACTTTTGGACAACATGTTTGAGAAGGATCCTGATGGTTTGATCCTGCTCAGTTTTGGAGGAGAACTCATTGGGTTTTACGAGCAGTGAGTGTAGTTATTCATGCTATCCTCGTCCATCTTCCCTAATAGTTGTTCTGTATCTAATGGTGAATGCAGAAAACCGACTCTGAAATCAATAACGCAGGAAGTTGGCTTGCAGTCGTCATCATACTGATCTTAGCATTTTAATTAGTTCCCAGGAAGTTTTGTTTCTCAACATTCCAGGGCTTGAAGGTAATGAATGGCCAATAATTGCAAAATATTTTTTTTATTCATTAGGTACAAAGAAAACTACGTAGAAACGATGGCTCATCTAGTCGAGTTCGCCCAAGAAGCGTACAACGACAGAGAGCATGAAATTAAATTGTTCAAAGATCTTGTGGACAACGCTTTGGCGGATAGTGTCGCGGAGAGCAAACAGTATGTATAAAAGTATCTAGTTAAACTTACACACGGTATTATACTTTATCCTACAGAGGCCAAGCACAAAGACCAGCACTCTAATTGCGTAACACACGATCAAACGGAATCGGTTTGATTTTGACAGTTCAACAACATTCATTGCGTTATTTACGTTGTTGAGCAGACACACATGACACATTTTTTGAACATATGAAGCAATGGATTAGCAATACCCTTCAAAATGATTCAGATTGAGATTGATTGTGTGTTACGCAATTAGGGTGCTGACCGTATTCACAACCACTCGAGACGCTTACGTGCCGTACCGTATCCATATCGAACATCAATCAATGTTACCGTAGAAGTCCTCTAAACGCTGTTAACAAGTCCAAAACCCGAAAATGTTGTCAATGTCAGTTTATCAAATAGACAACCCCTACTCTTCCGACAGCTGTTTGCTGTCGGGGGCAAGGCAAATCAGGTTACAATCGAAATGTGCATTTTTAATAGTAGGTACGATACCTAGCCTATCGGATGGTAGTGTATGCTGCACGAAAAACCAACGAGTGGGACTTATTGATATGATTTATATGCATCGAGGTCTCTGTTGAATATTTACCGAATATATTTATTGTATTCCACAACGTGAACTTAAGTCGTAGGTTTCATAAAGACATGATCATTGTGCACCCCGTCGAGCACAGCATTAGTTGTTCTTTATCTCTTGCCCCATACCTATCCCATTAAACAAATTCCTTTGTCAAATGCGTCCAAGTGCAGGGTGCAAAAACACTTTTTAGGGTTTTTAGTTTTCCTGTCGATCCCAGTTTTGCAAAACAAATAAGTAAATGTAGGCAAAGCGATATTTGCATTCCAAATAATTATATTAATTATCTACTTCTAAATCTCGCCGAATGTAAAAAATAGGGTGCTAGATGAATTCGAAGCCAAGAAAAAGCCGGTAATGGATCAAGTGAACGAGATAAGCAACCAGTTTACGGCGAAGCAGATATCCCTCGACGATATGGAACAGATGTTGATGGAGGCGGGCGAAACGTACCATGAGATGCTCTATGAACTGTGGAAGAGTCTCATGACTCTGGAGATGCATCTGTTTGAACAATGCGAGGTATGTAGGTCTCTCCGTCCTTGTATACACGTGATTCCTTTAGAAAAAATAAAGATCCAAAGATAAGGGATCCAAAGGGAAAGGTCCAAGATAAAAATCAACCAGCCTACCGTTTTCCAAATATTGGAGTCGGTTTCCATTCTAACCGGATGCAGCTAAATACCAGTATTTTACATGGTGCGGCTGCCTATCTGACCTCCACAACCCAGTCACTGGATGATACGATATCCCTTGGTAATACTGATTGTCAGACTTTCGGGCTTCTGACTACCCGTAACGACTCTCGAATATCCACGAATGACAGGGGCACCAATGACTGCGTGCTTTCCGAGGTACGGAGGGGTTTTGGGCACGGACCGACCGCGGCAAGCTTAGCTTAACCTGATCGGTCGACCCGTGCGGCTATTATTACTTAACCATGAGCCTGGATAGTAGATTTACATCGTAGTTGAGTTGCTATACCGCTTTTGTCCCAACTCAAAAAATTTCGTCTCATACATTGTCTTAATAAAATACTTATAGCGATAAATAAAATATTTTTTATCTATTTTGAACGCAGGACTCTCGCGTCCAATTCTCAGTGAACATGACAGAGAAGGTAACTCAATTGCTGGAAGCGTCCCGTAACGCATTCGGTGCGTGGCGCGAGCACGAAGGCGTTTGGTCGATGCGACAGTACGAGGTACTGTCCAAGCACCTCGGCAACAAGCTCATGCTGGGGGACGCCTCACCCGAACTCTACAGTGTGAGTAAATAGTACATAACGATACGTTACAATACGACAAATTTCTTTAATTGATTTTCAACTTTATGGCTAAAGCATTAGGGTTCAAGGTTCATTGGGAAAATTTGACAGTTTCGGCTAGCTTGACCTGCTGGCGTCTGTACCATACTCTTTTATAGCACGTGTGACCTAAGCCCGCACTATTTAAGTCACACAGAAAACCGTAACTTACGTGCGGGTTCAGGTCAAACAGTGCTATAAAAAAAAATTGTGGCCTTTAATTAGTTACTTTTTGAAAGACGCTATAATGGCTACGGGTCAGCGAATTACCTCCATTGGTGGATCCATCCTCCGGTTTATGGCCTGGCTAAGCACTGCGATTCTGTAACCAACTCACCGTGAAAACATACATAGGTGAAGTGAGCGTGGAGTGAGCTGTCATTCCAACTAATGCTAGGGATTGACACTATTGACAGCTCACTCTAAGCTCACTTCACCTAACTTTTTACGGTGAGATTTTTACAGAATCGATCGGAAGTTTCTTATTTACCAGTTGAAACGACAATGCGCCATGGGAGTAGTAGAGTTCATGTGCAAACTAATTTGATCAAAAAACACATTTTGCAAAAATTTAACCATTAGTTGTTTTTAACAATTGGTTGAGTTGTAACTACGGATCAAAAAACCGGCCCTAAGGCGATTATCACACTGCCAGGGGCGGAAGCAGTTCCTTGATGCCTATTGATACATTCCCAAGCAGCACACATAGCTGTATAGTCACTGGACAACAGAATTTTTGAAAACTCGAGTCTGTTATGCTTTCTGCACAAGGGCTGTATATCCGGCTACACAGTTCTTAAATTAACCAGCCGTGAGCATTATAGTAGCTTGATAACAGCAGCTGTCCAGAGCATTGTAAAAGCTGTACATGGGCTGTACAAACTTTCTGTGGACAAATAATAAATTCTAATTTAAGGTCAAGTATTTTTCACGTTTGTTTTGTATCTCTATTGGTAAATTGTACTGCGGGTGCCACTTTACTGTTAATATAGGTATATATGTAATTTTCTCATATATTACACGCGCCATCGAAATAATATAGTTTACTAAAAATATTATACAAAATATATACGGTTTACGAATTATTCATGGATTTTAACTCGAATTCTTCCTTTTAATGAGCATTACTAACTATTTTTAATAATGAAATAGTGTATTTTTACTTTAATAGCTCTAATTTACTTTAATAGCTGCTAATTTGCTGCTTGGGTTATAAGTACTTATGGTCGAAAAGCGCGAGAATCCCACCTGAAGAAATGGTTATGGTGATCTTCTGTTCTACAAGTTTTTTGGTGCATATCTATAAAAATCTGAAGGAAAAAGCGAGGGAATATTATATAAAATGGGAGCTTTTCAATTCAGTCTTTATCTCCTAATAATATCCGTATTCTTTCAATGATCGCAGGTAATGATGGACCGTGACATGTTAATGAACCTGGTCGCCGCATCATCAGACAGCCACATGCGGGCCATAGACGGGCGCGAAGACCAGCTCACGACGCGCGCTAACAACTGGCGTGATGATCTGGTGCAGGGAACCAATGAGTAAGTTCTTTAACTTCACCCTTCTATTTTTAAGGTTTTCTCTAGCGGAATTGGCCACTAGAGAAAACTCGCACCTACACTAGCTGGGGGCCCTGTATAATATGTACGTTAATGGCCCCTATTTATCCGACTGCAGCCAAGCTCAAAAGGAGGGAATCGTTTTTTTTACAATATACATAAAATAGCATCCAGACTTCCTGATTCGGAAAACAAAGCTGTCAATGTGACATTAGTAAGAGAATACAAGAGCGAGCGAAGCGAGCTTGAAAATTGGAGCTTCCTGACTCGAATAGGTTTTCAAATATGAATGGATGTTTGTGTGATTTTGCTTCGTGAGATAAACAAGATAAGAAAGGAAAAGTGACAAGTAATCAAGACTTATCAAGAATTACGTATTTTACCCCTGATTTTGCATCACTGTGATCTTTATTCTCATCCTAATAAGGTTGCTGTTGGATTGCAGCCACTGACAGTCTGTCAAAATCATTGTGATCTTTATTCTCGTCACAATAAGGTTGCTGTTGTCAGAGGTAAAATAACTGTGAACGGACTGTAACTCTTGACCTTTACAAGAAAGCCAATTTAGATGATGCTTTCGTTGCTGACCGTACTAAAACCAAATTTTCATCCGCAGCAATGAAGTGAAACGAAACAGGGACAGAATCCTCGAGATCAACTACTTTATAGACAACCAGCGCGAAGAATGGGCAGACATACACATGGAACTAACTGATACCGTTGATCCTGATGCCGTGGCTTTGTTGGGAGATGATTTTCAATGTTAAATAACAGTAGGTATACCTAAAGTTAATATTATTATAACTACGTATTGGAACATTTTTGGTTTTACTCTTCTTGTGTAACAAAACTGTGATTCTTAAACTCCCATTCGCACTTGGTACCAGATTAAGCCTGCAGATCGACTTTACTTTAATTTTGTGAACAAACCATTAAATAATTATAAAAGAAGACTTAGGGCTGATTTCTTCATCGCAATGCCTACCCTAGAAAGTTCTTTGCCCACCCTAGAAAAATCGTCAGTATTGTAGAATTACATACTTAGAATTATTAATAAATTAGTTTAATCGCTTTTTATTAGAGTCGTACATATTAACAAAGATCAAGATGTAAGGTTTGTAGTTAGGGGCTGGAATTATACAGGGTGGCAGGGAAACGCTTCCGAAAACGAAGACAGGTGATAGGGCTACTGATTCTCGATACGATACCATAAAAAAATGAGAAAAAAAAATGAACAATTTTACCTATTTTTTTTAGCATTTTTCGTACACTATGCTGTGAGAAAAGTTAAATTAAACCATTATTTGCTATTAAACACATTTTTTTTCTTTACAACTCTAACAAGCAATGTATTCGTAAATAAATATCATCTGACGCTTGCGCGTGACCTCAAGTTCAAAGTGCGCGCGCGCTCGCCGACAGCTGTGCGGCTGACGACCCCAAGTCCACGTGACGCGCGAAAATAATCAATTTCAGGCGAAAGGTTAGTGGTATCCGTTTGCATAAAGGTTGTATATAATCTACGTTCTGGCTTCGGAAGCGTTCTCCTGACACCCTGTATAATACGAGGCGTCATTTATGATCTCTCATTACATGACTGTATTTAGTTCAGCAGAACGGCTTCCCCCCTAGACAATATCACAATGGTAATGGGGATTAAAAATAAAACATTGTCCATAATATTACCTATTTATTTAACGCTTTGTTGGCTTTTTTTTTGTTTGATACTTTGAATGTATCGA
This sequence comes from Apamea crenata, assembly GCA_949629185.1. Taxonomy (NCBI): domain Eukaryota; kingdom Metazoa; phylum Arthropoda; class Insecta; order Lepidoptera; family Noctuidae; genus Apamea; species Apamea crenata. The sequence goes on along the minus strand of OX451368.1, from coordinate 5,952,723 downwards.
TCAAGCTTCTCTTGGAATTCAGGACTGTTAACCAGATTCAAGTAATCGTTCATATATTTTGGTCGGTTTTTTTCCAATTTTGCGAGGTATTCTTGTCTAATTGCTCGCTTGGTGGTTGCTCGGATGGCCGGCGATATGTGGTCGTACGTTCTTATAAAGGCCTTGCATTTTTCTATTGCATCCATTTTGTCTACCGCTACGTCATCAATGAGACCCACCTGCAAAGTAGAAAGAACATAAGTATACAACAACGTTGTATTAATGCATATGGGCAAAAGCTGCAATATCTAAGTAGGTAGGTACTAATGAATGCGAATTGTAAGGGCCGGGTTTTTGATCTGTAGTTAAAGTCAAGCAATTGTTATCAATTTTCAGTGTATCTAATGAGATAAACTAAAAATTTATCGAAAAACGCATTTTGCTAAAATTTTGCCAATAGTTATAGTAACCGGCATGAGCCGTGAGCACAAACTGACACCTGCGCAGTAGTTCATTTTTCGGTCTCTTTGGCGGAATGAAGAAGGCGGGGGGCACCGAGGCTGCACGCGATTGGTTCGTCTGTCGATGCTCGTCGTCTATTGGACTCTCACGTGTCATTCGGCTACTGCACACTTTCGTGCAATTTTAGTGACTCACGTTTTTAATTTTGAAATACATAGTTTATTTTTGTTAATTCGTATTTGTTAAGTCAAAGTAACGGTTAAATTTGTTTCTTCACTATTTTAGCAGTTACTTGAACGAAGAAAACATTTGCCGTAGTATCAGTAAAGGTCAAGTATAAGTTAATACTTTGACTGATTGTGTTGATGAAGAAACTGGCCGTAAGTCACAAAGGCCTACAACATTACTGTATCAAAATAAAATTTCAAGTACCACTAATATTTTAATTATAGTTTGCGTAAGTAGCTATCAATAATTTGAGCAAAAGCGGTATTAAATAAATTTGGCCGAAAGTGTACCTGCGCGAGCTTGCCCCCACTACTGCCCATCTGTGCTCACGACTCGTGCCGGGCATTATACTATTTTTAACAAATCAAAAAATCGGCCCATTATCATTCACAAAGACTGAGGCACCCGCGGGGTAATTGCGTAGCACACTAACAATAGAAAGAAAAATACCTAGTAGGTATACAATGTGCAATTTTACATAAATTAAAAATGTTGAATGTTGTCTGAGTTTTACTGTGCGTCATAAAGTAATTTTTCTTTGATTAATTAAGTTATGAATGCCATAATGTTGGATTAAATGACGTAGGTATCCAATTTGATATCGCTGATCGTAGGTACAAACTACGACACCGGTTACAAAAAACCGGTCAAGTGTAAGTCCGACTTGCGCGAGGGTTCCGGACAAATTTGTAGGTATGTAAATAGTTTATCACGGCATTTTGTATCGGATTTTTCCCTTGACTTGTACTATATGACATGATTCTTGCCAAACATGATTCTAGGTCAACGGGAACTACCCTATAGGTTTTGATTCCGGACCATAAACGCCCCGTACCTACACTGAGTATTTGATATAAATTTCAACTTGGAAACTCGACGCGTTCCTGAGAAAAAGGGTCTTGACCGACGAACAGACAGACGGACGACAAAGTGATCTTATAAGGGTCCGTTTTTCATTTTGAGGTACGGAACCCTAAAAAGCAGACAAACCTGCAAAGCTCGTTCTGCTGAGTACATGACGGAACTAGTGAGGGTGTATTCTGCATGCTTGGGGCTCATAATTCGGGACATGAGGTCAAATATCCACATTGCTGGCGGGATGCCGATGGCTGTGTCGTTCACTCCGATGGTCGCCGGACCAGTAGTCATCGTACGATAGTCGAACGCGAGGGCAAAGATGCAGCCCCCGGCTCCTGTGTAACCCTGAACCAAGAAAATTATTTGTTTTTTTAGGGAATATGAGGGTAAGTTTACACTTGTTTAAATAGAGAACTTCGTTTGAAAATTCAACTCTGGAACGTTTATCCGTAATTTTTGGGTGCGACGGCCTCAGAACGTCTACTATTACTTATCATCCGTCCAATGAGTATAATTATAATAAGATGATGTTTTGATATGTTTTTTGGTGATTAAAGTTTCGAGTTCGTCGCTAAATGAATTGAAATTGTTTATTCTGTAAACGATATTTCTGACACGATATGTTTTTATATCGTGTAAGTACACGTCGAGCTGGATAGGTTCCGTCAAACCAGGAAGGAGGACGCGCGAGCTCGTGAAAGATGGAAGGAGTGGAGGGAGGCCTTTGCCCAGGAGTGGCACAGCTAGTAAAAAAAAAGTACAAGTCATTTATAAAAAAGCTAGATGGAATCGACATTTCCTATCTGACTATCCCTGAGAAGAAATGGTGACAAACTCGGCAGGGGTCAGTCTCTTGCATAGTCCAGACATAACCGTGGTCATAACCAATAAAATACAATTATATTTTGAGGAAAGTAATGATGGCTAAAACTTACATTAATAGCAGCTGTGGTGATTATGTCTGTTCCAAATATTTTTTCCATTACATCAAACAAACTCCCTATCATTTGCGACAACCTTTTTTGATCTGGTTTGTGAAACTCATTTAGATCCAAACCAGCTGAGAAAATTTTAGGAGATTCCTGAAAATGTTAAAATAATTAAGTAAGGTAAGGAGATACATAACTCAAAACTCAAACTCAAACTCAAAACTAGTATTACACGAAAAAATAATAATGAAGATAATAAATTTTCTCATACATTTTGTATAGAACGGCTTTTATGATGAATAATTTAACACAACATTATTAGATCCTAAGGTCAGCTACTATAGATATAATATTAAGTACGGTACTATGAGGTATGTGTTAGTATCAAACAAACTGAACTTACCGAAGTCAGAACTAAGCCTTTGCACTTATTTTTCTCAACTTCACAAATCGACTCGTGTAGGGTCTGCAACAATTCGAGGCTGAAGCTGTTAACTGGCGCCCTCTGTAGCTGCAGGGTTGCTATCCCTTCATTATCCACTGACACCCCTACTAGAGGCTTCGCTTGCAAAGACCCTAGCCTAAAACCCACTGCAAAACTTTTTGGTATTTTCCTCAGGTGAAACATTTTTATTAAAACACAGTACACTTGTTCTCGTTAAATTCTGATAGTGTTTATAAATAAGTAGGTACACAGATATGATGGCAAATATTATTGATAACAGATAATATTTTATAGTCAATAAAATATAAGATATCAAATATTGCGCTTTTTGCTAGATACTCTACATGACTTGCGTTCTGAGTCTCGGTTAAAAATGTCTTAAATAAAGGTGAAACGGCGCTATTATAGCATTGTGTTGTCCTTATTACCTACGTATTCATTTGATTTCAGTTGGCACATGTCCTTAATTACTTGACTGCGGAAAACCCGTTTAGAGTATTTATATTAATGTTCCGTGGGAAACACGACTGTATGTGTAGACAAATAGGGAAGGATGAGTGCACTCTGTTTTTTTTAAATAAAGTCAAAGAAACAGGCTCCTCTGACTGCATGCAAAATGCATTAAAGTGAATGCATTTTCAACTTTATTTCAACCTTCTCAAGATTTATATTTATTTGGCAGTGAAAACCGCGTCGTTCAGCGCTTATATACTCTGAGGCTTCCTGTACATGACGCCGGAACCGCACTGGCGCCGGACGCAAGTTTTTGAATACGAATGCGAATACGGCGCGGCGCGCGCATGTTATCGGATACGCGTATGCAACGTATAGAAGCGATATTCATTCGTGTACACAAACTTGCAGTCGGCTCCGGTGTCATGTACAGACGCCAACACATCAAGTTACTACAATCTGTCAAATTTCTTTAATAGATTTTCAACTTTATCGCTAACGTATTAAGGTTCAAGGTTGATTGGGAAAATTTGACAGTTTCGGGTAGCTTGACCTGCTGGCGTCTGTACCTACAGAATGCCTTATAGTTCCGCCAAGTCCGTCTTCCTGTCTGACCGCGTTATAACTCAGAGACCCTTGGTACTAAAAAGCAGTACTTAGGTAATTTGACAAGATTTTATATAGTAATCACGCCTACAAAGTTGTAAAATAAAATCTTTATTTGATACTCCCTTACAGGAATTACAGGTAAAACGGGATGATTTTATTTACTCGTCTATTCCATTGTGTGGGCTGCCGTTGGATGGGTTTAAAAAAAATATTGGTAGTACCTATGTAATGAACATTATTCGATAAAATCGATATAATTTTATTTCTACTTTAAAAAAAAAGTAAATAAGTACCTGTAAATTATCATAGGAAAACTATCACAGGTAAGTAGGCTCTACAAGTTAACGAGTAATAGTCGCCCAACTTTGAGTTCGTCATGCTCCCTTAGGGCCGGCGCCCACTGGCGGCACGGCACAGCAAGGGATATTAATAAATAAATAAATCATTTTAATTCGAGTATCATTGACTCATAACACAAAAAAAATACACTCATACAGTCAAATTACATACACAAAACCACTAAATTCAATTCAATTAATAAGTCATACATAAAAAATAATCATAATTAAAACAAATTACAAAAGAGATGAGCTTGTCAGTCGCATCAGCCTGCCACATGTCGCTCACAACAGTGGGAGATGATGGAGCAATCCAGTCTTTCCGCGAGCGCGGCCAGCATGCTGTTAGCGCTGCCCCGCACTCGCCGCACCAGCCAGCGACGTACCTCTCTACGACGAAAATATAACTTAAAAGTATGGCAATAAAATTGAAATTTCATCGGCAATATCGGTATCCTTAGGCATGCCGCGGCGTCCTTTGGCGTCATCATTGAAATTTCAATTTTATTGTCTTACAATTATAGGTAAATTATATTTCTATTCGTCGCATAAAAAATCCCTGCCGTGCCGTGCCACAGTGGGCGCCGGCCCTTAGATGTCACTGCTTGCGGTAGCGTCACGTCGGGTGTCGGGTTGCCTCCTTCTCTCAAATATGGCGAGGGGGTAATGGCTGATCTTTGGTGGTGGTAACTGGTCACCTTGCGACTTGCTGACCATTGTTTTTTTTATTGTTGTTATTGGTAATAACTTGTTTATTTATTTTACTGCGATGGTCCTGGTTTATCATTTTACCTGGTTTTGGGGGTCTGTCTTTTGTAATTTTGACGTTCGAAATGATTCTCAGCCTAATTTGAATAAACGACTTTTGATTTTTTTATAAAGGTAGGTTAAAAAAAGAATATTATAATTATGATAAATACCTAATGGACACAGTACATTACATTAAGGATCCTGTAATCTGAAATAAGGAGTTTTTATCATTATTATGCTTTAACATGTCTCGGGGCCGAAACCAACTCGCAGAGGCCCCTTAGGAAATTTTATTGAAATGTGGCACCAACCGACGATTATCCCTGTATTATACTATGCAAGTGCACCCAAGAATAACCCCCGGTTAGTGTAGGTAGGACTATTGCAGGATATCGAAAAATACAAATTTGGTCTACGGCTCTATGGGTTTGGGTGGCTAAAGTGGACTGGTTACCAATAACAATAACTATGGAAGAACTATGGCCCCTGCATGATCAACGTTTTATATATACACGGATAAAATGGCAGTATTATTATAATATTGTACTACCTACTACTGTACCTAACTTTACGCTTTCTCTTCCGGTGTAGGAGAGAATCGAGTGACACTTAAAGAGTTTATTTTTGAATCCCACAATTTAAAAAATATATAATGTTTCAGTGTCTTTGTTAGGTAATAGTTTATGGATATATTATAATCGGTTACAACCGTAAAAATAATAAATTGGTCATTACATCATACGTCATTGGTCATACTTAGTTTTTTCGAAAAATAGGTACTTAGGTATGTAAGTAGGTACTTACTATGAATTATTTGTGCGGTCGATAAAAACAATACTATGCCTGCCTTACTTACGTATTTTCATCCCAACTATGGAACCGTTTACTGTGCGTGTTCCGACATACATTTGACCGGTTTTTTTTTTTTTAATTAACTTCCTTCGGACCAAAGGGAGAAGGACGTTAATTAAAAAAAATTGGAAGGGAGTGGAGGTCCTCTAAATGGCCAACCAACAAAACTATAATTGAGATTAAACTTCCCATACTTCAAATTATAATTTAAATAAGAAAACAATTATTATTAAAATGGTTATGGCGATTTTTCATAACAGACTTAATTTTTTGTGTTTAAAAAAACCACACAAGTTTATTAACAAATGTATATTTTGTATAAACATATAGGTACACACTTTACACAGGTAAACATATTGCGCACGTAAATAATATAACATAATTTAATCGTAGTAAAAGTTCTCGCCTAGTCGCATATGATCGGATTAACATGCTTAGCTGCTACATACTTACAAGAACAAAATACACAATACAAAATAGAACACAATAATTAATCAAAATACATCTTACAATAATTAGACTCACTTGGCAGCCTTCTGTTTTAAAGCTTGAATGTACATTTCTAATGACTTCTGTACTTTAGGATGTCCCACGAACATGAGGAACTCCTGCGTGTCCTGCTTGCGGTTATCCGACATCCATGTCAAGGGTCCTTCCCTGACCTTCTGTTTGGTGAGTGAACGCGCTAACGGTGGGATTCTGTCAAACTTCTTGATGAACTGCTTGCATTTAGCAATGGCATCCGCTTTGTCTGATGCAGTTTCGTCTATGAGACCAACCTGTAATTTATAGGAAATTTATTTTAACTTTATCGCAGGCATCACTGTCATCATCTTCTGGCTGGCTTACAGTTTACCTGGATACAGCTGAATATCAGTATTTTACATGGAGCCTATCAAAATCTAGACAAAATCAAACTGGTTGCTAATTTAATTTATATTTTACATTCTTTGATTACTTATACTCACACACTAAATTATTACCTGTTATTTTTTTTTCTACAATATTCGTAAATATATGAACACCCTGTCATTGCTTTGTTTTTCATTCTTTTTGCTTAATGTGGTAGTAATTTTAATCTAGGTGCATTGTCTTCACGTAAAATGAATGTATACAAAATATTGTACATTTTTAAAAGAGTAACAGTGGAGTTTCTTCCCCATTCTTTTACAAACCATTTGGAAGGGGCGACTAGAATCAATTAATTTTTTTTTGGAAATTTTGATGATCATATTAAGTCCCTTTTTTATGCCTATGTATAATTAATGATTTGACTTTGAATTATCTGACCTCTACAACTCAGTCATTATATTGATCATAAATGAGACATAGAAATAGTCTTTCATATTCCACAGCAAGAATTAAGCCTTACTTTCAAAGCTTCATCAACAGAGAACATCCTAGCGGTGGTTAGGGCCAACTCAGCCTGCCTCTGTGGTATGGTGTTGGTCATAGTCTGCATGAACCAGTTGGGGGCTACGATGCCAAGGGCTGTCTCGTTCAGTCCAATGGTGTACTTGCCTCCCATCATCACGCGGTATTCGCATGACATGGCAAGGAGACAACCACCAGCTGGGGCATGACCCTGGGAAAAATGAAGAAGAAGAAGGTTAGCCTTTTGTTTTAGTTATTCAAGGTGATGTTTTACTTAGGGAATCTTCATGGTTAAAAGATATTTAACCCGTTGAATGCCGTAATTACAGACACAATTAAAAAGCCATTGTGTCAGGCGTGGATCTATGTTCCGGGATGAAGGGTTAAATTAATGTAAATTAACTAAAAATATTACAATAATTTATCATACTTACTATTATGTCTTCAATAAAACACCAAATATCGTAATTTGTGTATTGAGCTAAGTAGCCTAGAAATATAAGTGGATAAATCATAAGAGTAGGGTAGGAACAACAATATGATGGAGGGTAGATTGAAAACACAATTGAAGTATGTAGGTTCCTATATACAACACTTACTTTTCTGAATCCTCAATCAGCATGTAAACATTAAAATAACATGTTTAGGGATTAAGTTGAGCAATCAATAAAATAAATGGTAGATGAGTCAAGTATTCATTGAATGCACCTTGAATTTAATTAATTTATGCATTACTTGTGTACTTGTTATCGGTTGTTACAAGGCAATTACTAGGGTTAACAGTATGTTTTTATTATTTCATTTAATAGTTTGATTTGTTTTAGTAAGTACAAAATATTAATTTAGTTGTTTGGGCTTTACCCATATCAGCGGTAGGCTTGGCAAAGATAGCAAAATCTAAATTTCAAATTCAATAAAAAAATAATGTTTTCTACAGTATTGTATAAGTTATTCACTGTTAAGTTTTATACTTTCTTTATAATTCAAGTGCCAGATTATCTTAGCTACAAAATGTAGGATTATGTAAAATATTCAGAAAAGTGTGCCATCCCATAAATGGTGTAATTTTAAACAACCTTGCATTCAAGATCTTGTATGTGTATTTATAGGTATCCAAGTGCCTTTAATTCTCATTGCAGATCATTTGTGATAGGTGGTCATAATAATGATATCATTAGGATGCCATTTTGCAATTTAGAAAAAAAATATCATTTTGGTCCAAGGAATAAATTAATGTTGTCAGAATTAATGATGCCTTATTAAATAAATCATTGTTAAACATACATTGATGGCTGCAGCGGTGATGAAGTTAGCTCCAAAGAGCTTGATCCACACTTCTTGCAGGGTTGTCCAGAATGTTTCCACTCTCTTCATGTCAGGCTTATACATCTCCATGATATCTAAACCAGCAGAGAACACTGTTGGTGAGGCCTAAAATGAAAGAATATTAAAAAAAAAAGTTAATGTTTTTTCTTTTTTTTCTTGTGTGGTCCTTAGATACAAATAAGTTCACTTATTAATCTTGAAATGTCTCATCAAAATATTGACCATTTGCTAATTTTGACTTTAGATTTTGAATTGCAAATTAGTATTTATCACAGAAAGAAATGTATGTGACTTACAGATGTTAAGATCATTGCCTTGCATTTCTTTGCAACTACTTCATCCAATGCTTTGTCCATGGCTTGAAGGAGGTCCAAGTTGAGGCTGTTCACTGGTAGCCTTTGCATGGTAACAGTTGCTATTCCTTCATTGTCAACTGCCGTGTCAACCAGAGGACCTTTGCTTGACATGGCCCTAATGCTGGGCACAACTCTTCTGGTGACATTGCCTATTAGTTGCCTGAGAGGAAACATTCTGGAAACACAATCTCAACTTTTAAACTCAATATAATATATTTATCTATCAAAATATCAAATAGCCGCGTAAGCAAAGTTGATGTAACACTTGTCTAGTAAAATACTCTGCAGCATACAATTTTTGTAATTAATAATATAGTTAAGATAAAAACTAAAATTATATAGATATGATAAAAACTAAAATTATGAGACTAAGACTACTATTAGAAGAGATAACCTACGTTTTGTACAAAAAAACACGTAAAATAATAAGATCACTGTTGTTTGTGCGGTGCGGACCTTGGACCCTCACCTCAATCTATGTTTAGTTTCAAAGTACAATTTGATAATTTATGCAAGCGCAGTTTTTTGAACTTTGTACTCTCATCTGAGTTCACTACCCCCCGGTTTGTTTTGTTGTACAGTCTGGTACAGTCACTTGCAAAAAGAGATGCGTACAAATGTCAACTGCAAAAGTATGTACATTCGCGTTGATTGAGGTTGAAAATAAGCGATGTTGAACAAATACTACTTTTGTTAAATATTAGATAGTTTATATTTTATTTCAGCATTCGAATCGCTATTGTAAAAACAATCTGCGTTTTTTTATTGACAATATTTGTAATAAAATTAATTATGCCTGTGGCTTCGTTCGCCTGTGAACTGTTATGATCAGATTTTTTTTAGAATAGAATAGACATTTTAACAATAAACAGAATAGAATAGACATTTTAACAATGAACCACAGTAAAGATACTGTGAATGAACATTACTTTGATCATCTTCGTTAACCCTTTCGAGTGTCGATTGTTAGGCTTGACTTTTTGGTTCAATTCCCGGCTGAAGCAAGTTATTAAAAATCTATAAATGTGAAAGTGACGCAACTAAATTACGAATTATCAGTAATCATTATAGGAAGAACACTTAGCATTTTATAAGACAATGTATTTACGTAATATTAGGAACAGTAATTATATTATACTTTAGTCGCTTGCTATTTCAAAATCCACATTTACACCCCACATTATAAATTTTGGCTGTCAAAATCTGTGTGGACGTGGGATTTGGAAATTGCCGGTTAGTCGACTCAATTCGCTGCGTGTGTACACCTACAAGTCAGCCCCACTAACACTTTACGACATGATCCATTACAAAAATTCATTCATAAATCCATTTCGAGGCAATGCGCGGGATTCGAGAATTATGGGACCGGTCGATGTAGCAGTGCTTGGGGGAGATCTATGTCCAGCAGTGGACGTCCTTCGGCTGAAATAATGATCCTTAAATAGTAGCGGTAGCGGGTTAGTGAGGAAATACTAGTAAAAAGAGGAAATATCAAGCATTTTATCGTATGCAGGGGGTTTACCACCAGCTCTTAGGTATAGCAGGGCAAAAGTTGAACTGCACCACATTTTTGTGCTATGTCATAAAACAAAAACACAGTGCAGTTCAACTTCTACCCTGCTATAAGAGCTGGTGGTAAGCCCCCGATGATTGTTAGCTGATTATGTTTGTGGTGCAGGCACTAAGACATGATAGGATTCTATAAGGACTAGTGTTTGTTTCTTCAGTCCTTTTTTTTACGTTAGTTGTCATTGTCAATGTCAGCCATCTCGTCTCTCTGCTAGTGTCAGTTCTTCCGTCAACAATAGAATAGTTAGAAACTGATTTCTAGATTTATAAAATTATTAGAACAATCGACCATCGATGAACAAAAGCTAGGCTCAATATGTAGAGTAGAGTCGTAAAGACATTAACAAGATTCTTGTTCATTGTTTTTACTAGTGAAAACGAGATGTCGTTGGAACAAACGGCTTGCGATGGTAAGTAATCGCTGTTGTAATCTTGATCTGTTTTTAGGCGCTATTCTTGGTATTTGAATGTTTATTCGACTATAGAATTCCCCGACAATTGCTCTAGGCTTGGTTTGAGCCGAGTTGTTATAACCAAACTTTGTTAAATAACAAACAGGAGAAATCGCAGTCGTCCTCGGCCGGCATAGTTGCAAGTACCTATGCTTTACACGATGCATTCTGTATCTTTGTCTAGATAAAGATTTTCTAAAGAATGAATACAACATGTAGTAAGTAAAATCTTTATTCTCTGTTATAAATATGATTTCCTGTTGATTTCAGACTTGAAGGCGTTTGAGCGACGCCTCACGGAAGTCATAGGATGCCTGCAGCCAGCTACTATGAGATGGAGAAGTATGTCTACATTACATTAAAGTATTTATAAACTAGCATGCAAGCAAGTGTAGCTAAATTCGTGTGGAATGTCCTGAGCATTTAAATATTTTTAATTGATAACGTTTTTTTCACTGTCATAATATGATAAGTAATCAATGGCAAATTCATAGTGTAATCTACTGCATTCAAATACTCTACTGGCTAACTTGGATCCCATTCCAAACAAACACTATTATTATGGTATTTGCACATCATAATTATATAGAGCCAATGTTTTTGCTGTATCATGGTGCAGCAACAACAGGGATTATAACGTTAATTGATTTGTCAGAGCAGGCAGCCTTACTTACATCACCATTCAGGTTATTCTATAGAAGACTTGTTGCAGGCCCATATTGTCGACAACATTCAGTATTTGAAATCCCTGCTCGCATGGACACCAATATCTTGTATAGACACAACCACATTTTATCCAATATGTTGATGGTGTGTTAAGCGGTATGGTATAACTAGTAACTGGGTTGTGGAGGTCAGATAGGCAGTCGCTCCATTTAAATACTGTTATTCAGCTGCAATCCGTTAGACTGGAAGCCGACCCCAACAAAAGCAGTTAGTGGAAATTGTCAATGCTAGCCAAAGATTCTCGAAGATGGCCAAAGTCAACCAGCAACTAGCTTTATCTTTCTGTCAATTCAATAGTAAAATATGTAGTTTAATTGATAAATGCTTTGAGATTAAGGAGGATATAGTAATGTGCCCAGATTTATCAAGTTTTATTTCTGTTTCAGTTCTGCTGACAGTGGTGTCAGTATGCACAGCAATAGCTGCATATCATTGGTTGATGGACCCACTTACACCGGTCGTCTCCCTAACACAGTCGCTCTGGAATCACCCCTTTTTTGCCTTTACCTCTACTTTTTTAGGTAAGCTTTTAGTAATCTTTTCGCTCTAGAGCAAAGCTATGTCGATACTGCAATTGTAAGCAGAATTTGTGACTGATCAGGATCATGAAGTAAATATGTTTAATTGAATAATTGGCGATTTTGCTCCCCCCCTTCGATAGGCGCCCGGGGGACGTCGCCCCACCCAAGTTAAGCCTCTGGCAACATCACTGCCTGTTACTTTATAAGAACTTTGATCCTACTGTGGAAGACTAAAGAATATTTTTCTCTTCAGTGTTATTATTCATGATGGGAGTGCACAGAAAGGTGGTGGCGCCGAGCATCATCACGGCTCGCACGCGCTCCGTGCTCAACGACTTCAACATGTCGTGTGACGACACGGGCAAGCTCATCCTCAAGCCTCGCCCTGCCAACACTTAACACATCATTGTACATATTTTTTAAGTTAAGAATAAATTGTTTCTTTGTTCATAAGACTTTCACTTCATAGTAAAACAACAGTCTACAAGAATCTATCCAAGTTTATTTATTACTTATAACTTTGGTGTGTTTATTATATACAATAAATAAATGATAACTAAGAAAAATAGGTCTATCATACAAAACCACCTTAAACAATAACAAAATGTTGCAGTTCAAATAATACATACAACAATCTTCATAACTAGTACATTACATATTATGTATTGCATTTAATTAACTTTTTCTAGAAGAATTTACTAAAGATTTGGCTAAAGTATTAACAAATGCCTGTGCTATAATATATTCTGAGTAAATAATGCAAGTAAATAATTGTTTCAACGTAAATAGTACTATTACAGCTTCTTTGTTCTACTCACAAACATTCATAGCGACCTAGAGAGGCCCTTTCTATAATTTAATCTTCTACAATCATAAGCATTCAATACTTTTAGTTTTGCCCAACTAGACACTACTAACTTTGCTCAAAGTATGCTTAGACTCAACATGGAGTGATTGGAATTATTATATCTTGGAATAATTTTAGAAAACTTATCAATTATTAAAAAAATATTGTATAAAATTTACTTATTTGGGCAGTGTTAATTTAGGGAACGATATTATTTATTCAAACCTTCAATTCCGCACAGTAAATGCAATTCGGAGTGCACACCTGAGTCGATCCTATTCCTTGCAAGCAACAGTCGCAAGTACAAGATAATATTCAACAAGGATACTATATTAAATATAATAACTATCATAAAGTATTGTGCTGACTGTGCATGTAATGTAACTAACCATCCTAAGTTAATAATTTTATTTAATTCTAAGATACTATACACATAAGACAAGTGTTTGTGCTTAGTGATATACCGACAGCTATGTTACCAATACGTTAAACAGTGAAAGGGTTAACAAAATTACTATCATTTGCAAACTTAACACTAAGGCCTGCCATACATCAGGCAATCTACCGTCAGACTCAAGTGACAGTTCACGGTCAGCGGAGCGCAGACCGAGACTCGGTTTACCGCCACTCCGTCGATCTGACCGACAGAGTGGCGGAAAAGAGAGTAATTCTATAACAACTGATAGTCGATTTTATGTACCATAGTGCGCGCCGCTCTATGACCGACGCTTCGCGCCACTTTCGTGTTTGTAATACGTGATGCAAATTTCAGCCGCATGCTAGAGTAAATAAAATCGTCATTCAGATGTTATAGAATTACTCGTTTCGCCGCCATTCCGTCTGTCGGCGCTGACCCTTCGGGAACTTCAAGTTGTACCCAATGATTGCAATGTCTACTGTTTATCTGACGATACATTTTAAGGTGTATGACCTACATAAGACCAGAAAACACATAAGGTAAATCTAATTATTTACTTATAATCATCGTCAAACTGTTCGTACCAAAAGTAAATTCTATTATTTAACTTTTGCGCTATGATATCCCAGAGTCGATTGAAACATGAATTTCATTGTGATCGATAAAGTCGAGATCCTATTTACGAAGTAAAAATAAATCAACATGCAAAGATATTGAGCGTAATCAGCGGCTTTAAATATAATTAAAAAATATAGTATATCTCATTCAAGTTCTCCGTCTAACCACAGTTACATCCCGATTCAAACTATGGCGGCCCTGAACACGAGGCGAGTCGCTGCGCAGTAACAAATTCACGTGTCACCGGGGGTGAGGGGTGAGGTACTGCGCAGCCACCAGCGCACTTTAGTGCCGCCATAAAGTTTGAATCGGGCTGTGCACAAAACTGGGAGAATAATGTAAATACATACTTATCAACTTGTATTACTTGTAAATAAACAGTACATGCTTAATCGTTATACTTACATTTGAGTTTATACATCAATAGTGAAACATATTACATTATACCTATAAATTCAATTTAAAATTATTATGTTAGTTAACATCAAGGCAGTGGTACATGCATAAATTCAACATTGTTAACACGACATACTTAACATTTTATAATAATTTTAGAAAAGGCATTGAAATTACTCATATTCGCTATAGGTACGCCTTTTCCTTTAATTCAATAAGGCATAGTTTCGTGACTTATACATTTCTGGGTCTTAATTAAAAGAAATGGAACTGTATTAACGAGAAATGCAATAAAATATTCGCGAGTGTGTCTCAGTCTTTTAAAAAAATAATATACGACGCACGAATCTTGTAGTGAGCGAAATAAGTAGTAATTAACGTTTTGAATAAATCTTTGGAACCGAATACCTACGCATATAGACCTCCCAGTGAGGGGTCGTGCGTAACAATAAAATTTGTGCTAAGTATATAAAAATTTACAATATCTATTTAATACCATCCAACACTGGGATCAAACGTTTGTTGAGTAAATCTAAGTAATCATATCCTTTCCACCTAAGTATCAATTCAAATATGTAATATGTATTTACCTAATATTTTTATACAACTTCAAAATATAATCATAAACATGAATTTAGTTATAGAAAGAATTTAGCTTACTGAGATACTTAGGTGCAATATTAAAAAGGATATATCACTTTAAGGCTCCCGCAGATGGGCGCGACGCGATTTTGGTAGAACAATTTCCATGAAGTGCGCCTGTCTGCGGGAGCGTTTACGCTCATTTAAACAATAACAATTCATACTCTTGAATAAACTGCACAATAAACTGTGTGGTAACCAATCAATATGATCCAAGACAGTTTTATATCGTAGAATAAAATGTAAATAATACTTCTTTTTTACGTTACACATTAGAGGTGTCTAAGCCTTCCTATGATAGTTTATAAAAGCTAACTTACGAGTTGCGACTGACAGCTGTACAGCTTACTTGTGTTGAGACGAAGAGGGTCCAATGAAACCTTGCACGAATGTGGGAGTGTAGGGATAGCTTCTCTATATTAATTTCTTCTATAAATTCTGCTTTTAAAGCATGCTAACTATGAAAAGTAAGAATAATATAATTTAGAGTTAGATAAATTCCTTTCTTCATACATATATTTTAATTACTTTCCCGAAATTCGCTCGTGAAATTAGTAAAAAGTAAGTGTTAATTTAATTGAGTAACAATACAATACAGGTATTTTTTTCATAAATTTAGTTCACCTGAAGTTAATAAAAATAGTTTTAGACGACACGTAGGTAATATTCTCTCATCCAAATGCCACAGGGTACAACCATATCCCATTGTGATAAGATATCCTAATTTTACAGGAATTATTTTAGCGACTGCCTCGTCAGTTTTATTGTATGTACCTATTAGATATAAGTAATAACCCTTATCTATATCATGGAAACCTTATTAAACACATAGCTTCGTTAATGGTCCATGGTCATTCAACATTCGAATAAAGTAGCGATGAGAGAGGTGTTAGTATACTACAATGTAGAGGTATCGCTAAGGAGCAAAAAAAGGCGTGCCAACGAGGTATCCCCACAGGTAATTATTGTCGCATCATTCCCCACAGCAACATGCAAGGCTCGAGTGCTGTCCTCACGCGGCCAGCAGTGTTCTGATGTTTTTCGGCGTCGTTTGATGGTTTAAATGCTTCGTCGTATACCTAAGTGCGTTAAGAAGAGGTTCAGCCTTCGTCGGTGGCTGTTGTTGGAGGAACTTGACGCAGCCCTTCACGTCGACCGACGAGGAGCGGCAGAAGGCACCGGACGGGTGGACCCAGTCGTACAAGATGATCAGCCCGACCATGACGCGTAGGACCAGCAGCGACGTCTCCTCGCGACTGAACTGGGCGACGAGTTTTCTGGAAAATCAACGAGATTAATGTTAGATCAATCTATTAATAAAACTTCTGAGAAATTGGTGTAATTAATACAGTGACCTCGTGTCATGTAAATGAGTTCGAACTAGAAACCCAGATCCATGTTACAGTATTCTAACGTATCCTAATTTTCGAAATAATTTTATGTGCGCTTTGATATGGTTACAAGTAAATAAATAAGTTCCGTACATGTTTCTTTTGGGTCGGGTGTGTTGTGTTTACAGTGAAGAAATTGAATTTACGACACAATAAAGCTACGTAGGACTGGCGGGGCTCGGGGCTCGGATTTGGGTCGCCGCCCACGGACCAACGGATCCCGTATGCACCGCGCAGACAGGTATGTTCACTAAACTGTATAAATGTTACTTGTATCTTTATTTGGCGACGGCGGAAGTGCTACGTCTGCTAATATTTGAATAAATGCGATTCAAGACAGACGTTTTGCTAACGAGACATTTAATGGTCTGCAATTTGCGATCTAATAACCGAAATAATATCTACAATATTCAACTTTGTATCTAACTCCCGTCCTGGAATTTAATCCGGGCGTGAGTCAGGCAGTTCTAAATATTAACACATAAATCAACTGAATTTATCTTGTTGAATATTCAGTTGCTGGGAGAAATGTATTAACGGTTAGTTACAAATACAAGTTACTTCTCTGAGTATCAGAGGTGGTTTTATCACAGCCCTCTCTAAATCTAGGCACAAGTGCTATTGAGCAACGTTGTGATATCGCCGTCATTCAAACTGAATGCCTTGCAGCAGTAATCAAATATTTACCATTATCATTCAAATATGTAGCCAAGAAAAATGTCTCAGAGAAATACTCTTTTGTTTGATATAAAATGTTATGACGTAAAACGAGTGGTATAAAATGGTGAGCTGGACTATATCTGAATTGCAGCAATCAATGCATAAGCTTTTATTAGCCATTAAGGCCTCCCTACTCTCCTTCCACCTCTCTCTGTCTGGAGTTGCCAAGGACCAATCTTTATTGAACAAGTCCAGCTCATCCCGCCATCACCGTCTGGGCCAGCCGCGATGTCCTTTGCCATTCAGCGGGACCTACAATTTCAAGAAGCGCCATAATGTTCGTCCCTAAGGAAAGCAACTGCCTCCTCAAGAAGTATAGGATAACGTATAACAACAGTAAAACTATCAATTCTTTTAGTAATGCATCAGCACTCAGAGAAGACGAGGACAATGAATTTACAAAAATAAATAAAGAAAAGGGGGCTGCTCCGAATGTTTAGAATAATTTCAGGAAGTAACTACGCAAAGACCTCGAAAAAGTCTTCATTACATTCATAACTTTAATTATAAGGTTAGAATTTGAGCACCAATCAACTTCTGGCCATGCTGTTATATTTGAAGCATTGGTGACAAATCGGTCACCGCAAAAAGTGCCGACGATCATTCATTATAATTCTTGTCACGTTCGTATTGTCACTTTCAATGGAGGAACTGCTAATTCTTGTCTTATGGTACTAGCCAATCGTTCCTGTATAAGTATTTTTAAACAATCAATTAATATAAACATCAATCCAGGATGTACTTTTAATTGTTACTACGACTGTCTTGTTTGAATGCGTGTCATTATGTTTGGCTATATTTAAGTTTCCTTATTGACGATTTAGTGGTGTTGTCATTATGTCCGTAATGGTTTGTTGTATCTGAGGAAGGATATGATTATCATTACAAACATATACTTTACGCACCATAGGTACTGCATTTTATCGTTCGATGATTTCAGCTATCGGACCTGCGGTAGGTTTAGTACGGCTTATGTCTGAAAAACATCCGCATTCTTTCTTTTCTATACCTAGATTAGTAATTACGAGCGAGGAACAAAAGACTTGTTACTCAGCAGCCAATAAAAGGTGTTAAATGAAGTAATATACTCGGTAGGTAATAGAATTGTCAATTATGTTGGTAATATCGAAGCTACATAGAGCACGGAAACGGTCACTTGGGTCCAATCGATGCGAGGTAGTGGACGAAATTACGCGGACAACCGGAGCGAACGCAGTATGCTATTGATAAGGAAGTACAAGAGAGGAAACCGTTATCTGTGGTTTAATTAAACTTGTGCTTTTCCCGTCGAAATGCGTTAAAAGTACATATAAAAGGAACAGTTTATAAAAAACCCGTACGTAAAAATACCTAACATACGGAATAACCTCTACGAATGTTTAGTCTGAAGTGTTAGAACCATAGATATAGGATAGAAGGTTAGAACTATGTAAACAAGCCACTCCGAAACCTAACCAAGACAAAAAACCGTGGAGTTAGGAAATAGTCACAAAAGAGAATAAAACGCGTAGGAGGTCGTTATGGACAAACCGCACTCATGGCGACGGACGGAGGCCTCGAGAAAGTAATTGGGAAATAAAACATTACAATCGATGGCGCCTCGTTTTATAATGATGTAACCACATTATTATGGCTGCAACCTACAACGGCATGTGCAATTAATCCAGTGATACGATATGATAAACAAGACACATGTTTTAGTTATCAAGTAACATGTGGTATGGATATGACTGCCGCGGCCCGCAATAGATTTATTGTCTAACTAATTTTGGAGCACTTCGCTGATAGTGCGCAAGACAAGAAAATCTTTGGAAGCGGAAAGCAATCAAGGGAATTGCTTTCTACGTGGAACTTGCAAGCGCATTTCCGATTTCCACCCTAAATAGACGAGGGTAAGGGAACTAAATTAGTTCCCCGGTAATATCTGTCCAATCAGTAGCTCTCGGGGGAGATAAGATATTTGTAGTTTGTATAAACAATTCAGCCGTTTATCAAACTAGGAGAGTATCAGATATCTTAATTTATTAGGATGAACCTAATTTTAGTGAAAGCAAAACAAAAGCTTTGAAACTGTAGACTTTTAACGTAATTATTATTGAAACTTTTCAGATGAGTTTGGACGTTCGCAGACTCACGAATTGGTTGGTAGTTTGCGCTAATAAGTACTGTAATAAGTTCTGAATCGAGTGTTGTAAACAAAAATGAGAATGGCGCTAAGTTTTATAGATAGTATAATGTGTCAGGCGAGGTACAAACACACTTGAAGGCACGTGTTGGTACAAGTGACAACTGATTTATCTTTATTTATATGTTCTCCGTTCTTATGTTCTGACGGTGGCTCGAGCGTATCGATGTCGTGGCTCGACACACGATCCCGCCGTGTAATGAATATGCTCCTATTGTAGCAAGGATAACTCGGACAGGCAGGACCGACTGCGGTGGCTTAATAGGGTCCTACTGTTTATATTATACACCTGTCAACAGCTCCTGTTCATTGAAAGAATGACCTATATTTCAATTTACCAGTACTTTTGTGTTGTTCTATCTTTAAGTTTTTTCTCTACAAAGAGTTTTGTGTGTAGATACATGAATAAAATAATTAACAAATAATGGAAAACTGCTGAATGAGACTTGTAATAGACAAATAGGACAACAAGAGGGAACAATCCAGAAAATAGGCACAATAAATCTCGTTGTTTGAAATAAGTATCGAGAAGATGTTAGAAGTTTTTAAAATCCATTAATCTTACGACACAGCTGTTGCCCCAGCAAAAGGAACTCGGACAGATGTCAGAAAATAAGTTAAGACTTCTTTGTTCAACTTTGATCTACTGAACTAACTTCGATAGAATCTGAGCTCTATCGCAGATACACGGCGGCTGACGTAAATAGATTGTCGAAGTTAATATCAGTTTTACAGGTGCACCGTATTCCGTAGGAACAAGGGTCTTGTTTGAAAATCAGGGGCGTATGTGAAACCTGAGATTCGCTCTGGCTAGGTAGGTTTGCAACGGTCTAGTTTGGAAACGCCTGGAATGAGTGCATTACGGTGGATATTACGGACACTTTTGATCATCACAGCGCGAATGTATTGTGCTGGGTACAGGTTCAGTGTAAACAAGCTGTAGTCTGTAGTTACATCTTGTTGACACGGTTCCTCCACTTTGATGGTTTCGGAAGGCATCCATATTTATGACCGATTTTATTGAGCCGTTATGTAGGAATTGGCACAAAAGCTTACTTTTAGAGTTTTGAGAGGAAAAAAGTGCTGCCGAAGCGAAAATGATCGTTTATACAGCGGTTCGCGATTGAAACGTTTTGACGAGTTATTGGAGCGCGTGGTTCCCGGCGAGATTAGGTCACGTTCACTTTGAGTGGATAACGAAAAAGATAACTCGAGGTCTAATGTCTGGACAGTTACATGCATGCAATATGACTAGTAATATGTGTGATATTGATAGATAACATAATGAGATCACTTTTTCCTTCCTTCTAATCGTGCATGAATGTTTTGTTTTCCCCTTTAGTCGTCGGGGACATTTAAATAAACTAAAAAAATACTCACGGATTCTCCAACATCCTGAGGCAAACTTTCGCCATGGTGCTGAGCGTTTCCGTCGTATTCTCCAAGTCTTGCTGGTTATCATTGACGAACTGGCTCGTGGCTTCCGACAGGACCTTTAGCATCGGCGTGGCTTGTGCATAGAAGAGGGACATTCTGTTCGCGACTTCTGCCGTTATGTGGGGTTCCTCTCCCGGCGGAAGTTCTGCGTTGATCAGCCCCCCTCTCGACACGCTTCGTCTGTAGTAACTAAAGTCGTTTTGTATCGCTGGTGTCTTCATCTGCGGGGAGAAAAGAGAATGGTATAAGTTTTAATCGGGGTGTATCTTTCATTTCAGATATATGGAATATTGGCGTGGGCTAGTTGACATTTATGGCAAATAATTTAATTAAATGTGTTTCGTAATGTTCATAACTGCATACTATTGTATAGAATCAATTTCATGTTATTTAATAGACAGCTGTGCTGCTGTGGAGTTTGTTGCGCCACTTCTTCCCAGCTAAAGCACTAGGAAGTGATGAAGGGCGGCCGTTTTGGGGTGGGCTTATTCTCAATCTTATTTGAATAAATGACTTTTGATTTATATAAAGTTCAGTAAATGGCTCATTCGAAATCACATCACCCTTCAGTATTTGAAAGTGTAAACGTCAAATTAGGGCGTGTTATACACAAGGTATAATTTAGTGAAGTAACTCTTGTCACGCAGACCTGGCGTACTGGCTAGGACCTCCCCATTAATAAATTAATGTAACATCCCGAGCTTTGCAACTGTATCCCCAGAAAATGATGGGATTTATAGGAGTCTATGGGGACACCCATATTTAACAATAAAACCGTCAACCTGCTGACATAATGATGATTAAACTCAGCATGTGCCAGATAAAAGTACTTTTTGCACACAATGGGCACGCGAAATAATACTTTCTGGACATGAAGGGCGAAGATGAATTAGGATTACCGCCCATTCAACATCGCGGCACTCAATCAGCCTTGCTACAACTCGAACCTAGTAATTTTATGCGTCCATATTCATACTAATATTGCAAAGTAAGCAACTCTGTCTGTCTGTTACCTTTTCGGCTGACGGATTCTGTTGTCAAAACGAGAATTTCCAAAATGTATGGACAAAAAACCCAGTGTGGATAGAAAAAAAAACTTATGTAGGGTGGTAAAAGGGCATTAATTGTATATAACAAATATGAAATTACTTTCTTTCAAAATTATCCCTATGATTGGCTATGTATTTTTAATTTTTTAATAATGGTAATGATTGTCCTGCTTTGTTCATCTAAATAAAGGTGGTTAGCATTGTATGTAAAAAGCTTCTTCGGCACAAGTAGTCCATGACCTGGATTAGGAATAGGAAACTCTTCATACTGGTAGAAAGGTCCTGTGGGATAATTTCATACATACACGCGGGCGAAGCCGCGAGCAAAAGCTAGTATTCCATATGTATTTTAGATTATTTTTAGTAGACCACACGCGAAGGAGATGCGTGCGCTTGCGATTTATTCGTCGCAAGATTATCTTTTAACGATACATTGTTCGGCAGTCAGTATTATTTTGTATTGAAGCTCTTTATTAGAAATCGTTATTGCTTGAGGTGAGGGTATGCTAATAAAATGTTTGCTCGGGTGGATGCTTGCTTTATAGTTGCTTCCTTGTTTTAAAGAATATCTATATGTATAGGTACCGAGATCAGAAGGCCAGTACTCGTAATTGAAAACGTTAAAAATCTAGTCTCAATCTCATTTCAGAGCCAATCAATGTAAAAAATGCAAGGACATTAGTGGTATTTTTGACAGATTGAGATATAAATTAGACTGCGAACGTTCTTAAAAAATACGAGAATGGAGCAATTCTCGTATTTATAAGAGTGTTCCATCGAACGTTGATTTATTTCGTGAATGCACAGAAGCATGAGTAAAACACTATTAATTAATAATCCATGTATTTATCATCATTTACAAATATTTTCCAGTAATATTTGCGAAGAACTTATCGTTTATCATTCATACATGACCGAGTTTGAATTTTCTTCACATAAAAGGAGCTCGTTATTTTTCAAATATTATTTCCTGGTCTATTTATAATCCTATTAGGTACTGTAAAGGTTGTCTGCCGAAGGCTACTTCATTTGATGCAGGCCGGCGATATTTTAGCGCGGGTTCCATTCGAACGTTCAAATATTTTAATTAGGATTTTTGTTCAGAACAGTGAATGGTAATTTAGTGTGAAATATGCAAAGATGTTCGCCCAATATAATTTAAAAGGAGTCATATAAGTTGTTTGATTCCTCCCAGTATGGTAGGACTCTTCCAGTCCTCTACAGTACCTAACGATTATACAGGCCAACGTCTGCGAAGTTTAGCCAACTAATAAAAAAATCCCTGACTAATACATTTTCAAAGAAGCTAAGTATAGCCTATCAATGGTTCCCTAATCTACCCTTTCTAGGAAATGATTGATCAAACTATGCAAAGCAGTTTTCTAAGTATTTCAACGCGATACGGTCGATATGCTCAGTAAACAAAGAAGTCGGTTAAAATGAATGAAGCATGGTTAATCAATGCTTCTATTTCCGTTAATACAAGGTTGCTTCCTCGTAATCCAATTAGCTGTAACTGGCAGTATTAAGCCTACCAGCTTAACCCACACTTTATTAATTTTTGCACAGTAATTATATTAATATAACTCGTTGAATACAAACAAAATTAAATTGTATGAAAAACCTTTTTATACAGGGCTTACTAATAATTGCATATATTTTCTTTATTTCGTACAAGGTGGTTGGAATAAAACAGACTTGAGTTTAAATGGCCCTTTATGGTTTTTAACTCGTATAAAATATTACGTCTTTGCTTAGATCACAGATTAATATTTTTAAGGGCTGATTTTACCAAAGTCAGATCGATTAGATTACATGTTTTATCTGTGGAATAAAATTGACGTCTGACAGTTCTGGCCTGGAAAAACTGTCAAGGTATAAATGTTCGGTGAAATTCGCCCTTTTAGTGGTATCGACTCGACTATTGAACAGTTTCTTTTAAGTCAACACTTTGCTTCATACCTATGTCATGAACTCTTCGAGCATCCTACTAATGTCATACAATAGTAAAAATCAAATTCAAGTCCTAGAAACGATGTGAAAGTGTTTAAAAACATTTTCTAATATTTACGCAACTCCATTATCCTATTGAAAGCCTATGTTTTAAATTTCCCATCCATTGGTCATCTTTGTAATACCTACTAATCGATTTGCTATTACCTACCTACTAAAACATTCAATGAAGATCGTTATAAGTGGTACTAGGGTTGCCAACTTTTTTTTATATCAAATATCTTAGTATTTTTGAAGCCATTGCTTGTAAAAAATAAAGAAGGTAATGCTTAAAAACAATAATCATATATTTTTTTGGTTATGAGGTTTTTATTTTTTTTTTAATTACTCATTACTATACATTCTAAATTAAAGTTACAAAATACCATTAGTTTTTATGGGATTAATACTGGCCCTATTTTGTATTGAAATGAAAATATAGTACTTTCGAGTGCATTTTTTTTTAAAGTTAGTGTTTAGGCCTCTAATAATATCAGGATACTATACAACCACGATGGATTTAGTACATGATTCTAAACCCACAGCGTTGAAATTTTTCGTCGGTTATTAAAACACCGTAATTGCACTGTTCTGTGAAGCAGCTGATTTTTTTTTTATGATAACCTGTGAAAATTTTCTAGGCTTTCTATTTCAACGGTCTAGAATCATGTGTTGAATTCATGGTTACAGTTTGCCCGTCGATGTCCCTGTTACCCTGTCGGTATATAGTAGGGTTAGCAACCTTAGGTGATTACCATTAGGTACCGATCGATCAGTGCTCCAAAGGTGATCGCTTTACCTAAAGACGTTAATTATGCACAGGACTTACGTAAAGACGGGACAAAGGGCGATGGCCTCAGAAAGGGTTAGTGTTTGAACAGTACAGTACACACGACGCACGAACCACTTCGACTTGAGAATACAAAAAAATCTGGCTCAAATTTTTTTTATAGTAAAATATTAACATGTGAATGATGATAATGGTTAGAAAGGAACCACCGAGATAGCGACTAATAGAAAAGTATGATAGAACAAGACATATGTTGCGCCGACCCTAAAAAATTAGGAAAAAGGGCAAAATTAGAATGATGATGAAAATATTAATTTATAATTTAGCTCGAATAAGAAGAAATTGATTAGTTATTTTATTAGCCAAGCTTTAATTACTATAAATCAAGAAGGCATCAAGAAGCTAAATCCAATTACATTTCTAAACCTTTAGATTTTAGAAATACAGAACCAATTTTCTTGAACGGATGGTTGAAATACTTGTAATTCTAAAAGGGTAAAAAGGCTAAAAGGGTTACTAGTATCGACAAGGCCGTTCCAGTTTACTGGAAGGATAAACGAAATGTTAGTCATAGAAAATAGCATTAGCGTATAAAACTAAAGAATTATATCAATGTTATTCTTGTATATTTTACAGAGGGTGTAGCCGAAGATGTTTTCAGTGTTTGAATATGTTGATATAGAATCGCATCCCAAAAACTAGAAAAAGACACGTACGTAATGCCCAAGCAGCGGCTGGATAGACGGAAAACAGGCCTCAAACATCATGAAGACCAAACAAAGAGCTCAGGACTACAGCAACCCAATAATAAAATACGATTCAGAAATATAATTTCATCACGAAGCAAAATTCATTTTTCGGAGACCTCGTTTCAAATAAACGGATTCGCAATCATAACGCGAGAAGACCAACAAGCCCACCAGTCTTAATAAACGATTTGATTGAATAGTTACTTGGAACGCTATTACCAAATCCTCATCTGTTTCGAATGACAAAGAAATAAACGTAAATAAATCGGATGCAAACCCGTGAGTCACCAACGAGGTCGCGACTCGAGCCAAGCCTCACCTCACTTTCTATACAATGCCTTCGCAAATTGTTCCCTTTTCGACTCGATGACTAACATTTAGATAGCTTCGCTTTAGATTAATTATGGCGATAGTTCAACAACCAATACTATTTATTATAAACTACCTTTAGATAAGGATATTGGCACTTGGCAGGCTAACGTAGTTATGCACTGAAATATTTGTTGGAATGGGCAATTTTCAAGTTTGAAATGGGTTTAAGAGAACGTGCCTTTTTTTCAGGGGGTGCTGTAAAGGACGGGGACTTGATACCTCAGAGTCAACATGACGGCTGGAATCACTAATGAGTTTGCTAAATGTGGTTACATTATTCCCTCTTGATTGTAAAGGAGCTTATGTGAAGGCTCATTTAGCATCATTCAGATGATGGTGGCGACATTTTGGATAACAGGTAAATTTTGATCAAACATTGATAATGTTTTCGTAAGTTCACTAATCCCTACTGCGATAATTTCCCGCAGTCATTAATAAACTAAATAAAAAAAATAACAAATATGTTAAAATATATAATATATTGATTTTAGATGTCATTAAATATCGATATTGGCATTATATATGACATTATAAATAAAGTACGCAATGGTTTGGTGAAAAGCTAAAATCAAGCTTCAGGAAAATAGGTCCACTCACAATGGGAACATCTATGGCTTTCGCAGTCCTTTGTTTCCAGAGCTTTTCGATTAAAGCATTCAACCAAATATGAAACAAATTAGTACTGTAGCTATTACGATTTAATTATAGATCCCAAGAGAGGTTTCAATTTTTACTTATAGGTACACAAATGCTGCGGTACTTAGCTAATATAACTCTGATTCTAGTCAAGTAGACACAGAACAATCGTTTCGCGAGCAGATAAGAGAGCAGTAAGTGAACTAGGAGCAACGACACTGCAAGGTTGGGGTCAAAAGGGCCCCAGCAATTGAATTACTTATGCTGCATCAGATACGCTGGGAACGATTGGTCGCTTTGTTTATATCATTCTGACTTATTGTTTGTTATTGGCTGCTTACAAAACTATGAGCAAACATTAGATCACTTTTGATTGTTCACATTGTGCTGCAACTTCGTCTAAAACATGTAACGTCATTTAAATGTGTCATGCGAGTCTCAAATGAACATATTGCTCACCATGTGTAAAACTCCGTACAGATTGGTGATTTGTCGTATGTTTATTATGTTATATTTTATGTTGCATTGCATAACTTTGGACGGCTCATTTGTGTTATATTAATTTCATGTTACCTTTCACCAATCTGTACCAGGCATAAGGGACTCCCAGAAAAGCAATAAATACCTACAATACGTTTTGGAACACAACAAAACAATGAAGTTATTAGAGAATCTGAAATTGGATTACTGTATGCATATGTAGTGCAAGTTGTTTTTTTCAGTTAGCTGTTAAAACTGATGACTTTTCCTGGTCGACTGCCCACTAGGAAACAAAACGAACTAAAATGTTGTTTGTTGACTGTATGAACTTGTTTCATATTAATCAATCACACAATTAAATCCTACATCACTGCTTACCTTATTGAATGCGACAACAAAAGCCGAAACAATGGTTCCTAATCAACAGCATAATGAAAGGAATCAGTATTTATTATTATTAACTTCCTGTTTTGAAACATAATACATGGTAACAATTTAAGACTTTGTGGCTAAATAGAGTTCTCTAACACGATTTAATATAAAATCGCTCTGAAAGTGAGGAGATTGTATGAAGTAGTCAATGCTCGAGAGTTCGAGACTCGTAAAACCAAAAATTCTAATACACGAGTACTTTTATCGAAACTACTCCTTGGCGATTGCCAATATTAGCGATTGCCGGCCACGTTGCAGCGATAATAGCTCTCATATACTTCGTAATAGAAGGTTGGCTCTGCGACTGGTATTGTATTGGCCAATATTCGCCCTGTGTAGCGTGGTCCCGTCAGTCGTAGATGTGGCCTCAGCCATCAGCATGATTTAGCCGGAAAAAAGCATTATCGCCAAAGCTATCTAGCCAATCCAAAGAGCCGATCTGCCAGTCAAAACTTAGACTAGAACCAAAACCATTCAGAAGCAATACTTGAAAAAGTTTCAAACGATCAAAGCTTTGCCTTTAGATACGTACAACAGTAACTGTAATCCGAGACAGAAAGAATTGAGTTTACAGAAGCAAAACATGGATTCCACTGAAGCTGTATTAAACAAACTTGAACAAAAGTTTGTGAATCCAAAGCTGGGTTATATCCCATTGAAGCGTTTCAACATTCGAGATTACCGACCTATTTTGCAGTTCTGCATAACATTAATAGCCTAACCAATCATGCATACGCTATTTGGTACAGTTAACGATGATTTTGCATTAGATAATCTACAATGCATTTACCATCCTCACGGACATAAAGGCGGATTTCGTTACCTAATAACTGCAACAAGGCAAGTTCAAACCAAATTACGTAACGGATTAGAATACAAAATTATGACTTAACCCAGAAACTAGGGTTTATCATATAATAGTAATAGCAGCGGGCGAAGCGTGGGTTACAGCTAACATGCATAATTGATGCGACATACTAAAGGCTGGTGTGAATTTTAGATAGGGTTTCGAAACTAAGAATGGGCAACCCATCTTGTTGCATGTGGGTGTTGCAAATAGCAATAAAAGGAGTATTATGATAGCCAGGAACTTGATCCTATGCGCTGATAATATTATGCCGAGATCAACAACAGGTATAACAAAAACGTTATTGTTAAAAAAAAACAGTAGTCCTTGATCCTCCCTATACACCATTCGTTGTCAACTACAAAATGGGGCACTTAATATTGTGTCCAGGGTGTCCTGTTGTCTGCACGCTATAGGAGCTGATGGACGTTACTGAAAGTGCCAAGCTCTTAGCCAAATTCTGGGTTGACTCTGTATAGATGGCCATCGACACGCTAAGAAAAACTACAAAATGAGGGGTTGAAATACCCATTTTCGCCAGTCGTCGTTTTAAGGTGGTACTTACTTTGTATTCATCGAATTTAAGAACAAATTCTAATATTTCTGCGAATTGTTTGACGAGGGCTTGCTGCTGTTCAAGATGCTGGGTGGGACTCATCGCGCCGCCGACTAGTGAACCCAGCAGCCGTGGGACTACCTGTCAACAAAATAAAATTTTGTTAATTCTGTAGAAATACACATTTTTCTTTATGAAAATACCGGTAAGAGAAAGATGATAGGAACTATAGACCAATAACTGCACTAAACACAAATGGCTTAATTAAAATTATACGGTGAACTAAGAGGTTGACATTTAAATCAAAAGAAAATGTTTTTTATTTTCTCCGTATATACAGCCGCAGAAAAGCAAAGTTGAACGGCGCGCTGTTTTCACTTCGAAATAAGCATGGCATAAAAGTGAAAAACGTACAAAGACTGCTTTTATTGACTGGGAGACTGGGACCATTGTTGTGATAGCGACTAGCTAGAAAATAAGCACAATGAGGAGAACATCCGTGCTTTAACTCGTAGAGTAAACACGAAAGCCAAGACGTCTATGTTATATATATATTTTTTTTTAACCACGAGTAGTTCACGATGTTCGTGCCAAGTTAGATCCCTTGGGACTCCACAAACGTACTGTTTCTTTATTCTTGTGAAGAACTAAAGATCCCCTTGTAACTTTTCAAGATTAATGTAATATTCAGAGCAATCTTAGGATTAACTTGCACAGATTGTTTCGGGAATGATAGCAGATAGATACCAGAAATCCGTACCGAGATATTGCTGTTGTGTTACACGCCCAAATCACTACTGTTTCCGGAGGCAAGCCCGTTTCGCGGAATCGATTTCTCAGGTCACGTTATTCTATCATTCGGGTAGATTACCGGCAGCCAATAAACGTAGGCATCTAAGTCCCATCAAAATATTTGTGTTAAATTGTAGAGCTAGGCGTTTTGGGCTCGTGTGACATGCTTAGCGAAACTGGAGCCTTTGTGAACCGTTTTAAAACAATGTCAGGAAGCGATCGTAATTCAGTCGATTAGTCTGCATCGGCCGCTTATTGGTACGGGAACCAATGTAACCGATTATTTTATCGTTTGCCCTCTGTTCCTGTTTCCTAAGCGACCTACTCTAGTTGTTTATCTGCATTTCACATTTCATACGTTACATGTTTCAACTTTGTTCTTGTACTAGTTTATGACTATGAATAATGCTTTCTTTAGATGTTAGATTTTCTATTTTTCTTTCGACGTCTTTATTGTTTTTATAATCAAGAATAATTAAAATGATGTACAGCCGCGAAGTGATTTATTGTTTCCCGTCGTCTGTTCGTAACACTTCGTAGTGCGTACATTTAGTTCAATATGCTGCATATTGTGTCGAGAATAATCAACTCGCCCGCCGATACTTTGATGTGTAATTAAAGTTTATTCTTGTATATCACGCCATGAATGACAAGCGGACATTTGATTAATTAAAAGGCTGGTGTCCTACCCTGTTATATTACGTCTAAAACATATAAATCGCCGTTGTTAATAAAGCAGGGAAAAACGTGTATTATGAAAATGAGAGTAGGTAGAGGTAGGACCGCGAACTTTACTTTCAGCCTTCGGTCACGCGAATAAAGCATAACTCGAGAATTTATTTCAGAAATAAAGTCATATGTTTTTATAATACCACTAGAAAATAGATTGACCTCAACCTTTTTATAGTGCCTACATTGTTGTGTGTATACTTTTTATAATTTCCATGTACGGCTTTGTGCAACAAAAGAGTGATGAATATTTAAGCGCTCTCTGTGATGATAATGGCGAAGGGACGTCATTATGCATAGACAAACCAAGAGTATCGGCCAGCGATACCACTCTGAAAACTGATATTCAACAAGCATGAGATTTAACATCTGTTTACAAAGGTTCAAGATACTGAGCCTACTCTACATAACATTTCATTCAGTTAAAAACATGTTTATCGCTAAAGGGCGTGTCACCACAAAAATAACTTGTAAATAAAGTGACTTCCGAAACTAACTTCACAAGTAGGAGCGCAAACGCATATATTAATTGGTGATTCATACAAATTAAAACGTGGTGAATCACGTGTGGAGAGGATGGCAAGCTTTTTTTTATTATCCCACCAGACGGGATAATTCTGGGATTCGTCGAAGATGATGTAATACTGTAAATGGATATTTTAAAGTTGCGCACGCGTCCCAAGGAGATCGACACGGGCCGCGGGAAGCATAAATGATCCTTTATATCCGTCAAGGTTAGGCTCACTGCAAAATTATTGTAACTGACAAGTAAATTGGCTATTGGCATAGATACGGTGGTATATAATAAAGATAAGATTACTTTGCCGTTGTATGGATTTAGGGCATACGAATGTCATCTACATATACCTTGATTGAATTCAACGTCTGTTATCTCTATCTAAGGAAACTAACTGGAGACTTATTGGATGAATTTTACATGTTTTTTAGATAAATATCGAGCCAGAATTTATTGAACAATTTGCCTGTTGAAGTAAACGATAGTGAGATCTGAGAAAAACCGCAAGCGAGCGGTACCTACTTTTCTATCTTGAGAATACTCCAAATTTTATTTGACTTGACTTAATATGACGTGAACCAATATCTGTACCTTTTTGAGAGAAAATAAAAATATTATTATTATTAAATAAAATGATAATCACGTTAGAAATTTGAAGAAAATGGAGTGCTTAAACTGTGTTCCACACAGTAATGGCAGCTGGCACTCGAAATTGATTGCCAACATTATAATATTAAAAGACCCGAGAAGTGGTTTTTGTAAAAAGAAATATCGCACATGAAAATATCATACTTAAGTAATGCTGAGAATAAATCAAGATAAGTACATAACTACAAGGTTTCTTTTCAATCATTCCATCCGTTTCACCTTAATTGTAGTTGTTTAACTGTAAACAAGGTTTTTCTAAAGTGATTGATGAGTTTTTTTTGCTTAACATTTCATAATCCATGAAGTTCTCGGTCTAGGGGACACGTTCTACAGGATTTTTCAATAGGGACCGGGTATATTTGAATTGAAATAAAAACACATTGATTGTTTACAATTAGTTTTTTGTAAGGCTTACTTTTTGGAATTATGTATGGAATACCATATCATTTGAATTACCACCTCGGCTTTTGTTCCAATAAAGTTCCAATTTTCAATCACTTTTTGACATAATGACACGTCTGATGTGAATGATCTGAATCTGAATGATCTCATTGATGACGCGTGTTGTGTTACTCTTTAGGTTTTCGACAGTTCTTGGCTTGTTCGTTTCGTATACACCAGTGATTTCACGTAAACTCACAAAAAAAAAATCAAGGGGCGTTAAATCACATGATCTTGGAGGCCATGTCTTGTCCCCGAATCTTGAGATCAGGAACGCGTTGAAATTTCTCTTTCAATAAATCTCCGATGACGGATTGAACTGCTGTTTTGATAATACACTTTAATCATTTTATCGCGCTGTTTAATTGTAAAGCGACTTATCTTGATAAATGCCGAACATTTAATGACTCATCTGTCAAAAATTCGCGCCAATAGACAAACTATTATGGCCGCCATTGGCTGTCTAGGATAACTTGTCCCTATTGAAAAACCCTTTATTTAGAGAATTAAGACTTTGACGTAACAGCTTTGTGCTTTCTAGGTTTACCAAGAGCCTACTTAGACATAGAATAACAAATGGCCCGTTTGCAGGTAATGTGGCGCTTAAGATGCATCGCCTACAATACTATACAGTAATAGTGTTAAGTACGATGGTCTACTGTTTATATTAACTGTTCACATCGCGGTACAAACGCGCGATGTACAATTAAGTGCTCGCACGAGATCAGGGGCAGTAATTAAATTAACACCATTTACCGACCAATTGCGAGATTTGAGCAATAAATTCAGCCAGATGGTCAGAAATTAAAGCGAGAGCGAGTGCGGGTGTCATTTCTCTCATTTATGGAATACAACTGTTTCCTTATAGTTTACAGCGTGTTCGAACTATTCACCTACTAACATTCCTATTCCTATTAACTACAGAGTTCATTTTTGAATAGGTTTGAAACTTTACAAAGTGCTTATTTGGAATAGGTTTATTTTTTATGAGCGCACCCAATTTCATTGTTATTGTTTTGATTCCTTGTACAAACTCACCGATAGCACTAATATTCCGCTATTTCATGCTTTCTGCATATCAATGTAATTTTCTCAGCTTTATGTGTTTATTAAATGAAAAATCTTAGTTAAATTACACAGTGTAAACAGAAAGTGTGCATTCTTTATATCCGAGTGCAACGTACTCCATGCACCATTAACTTTGGTTCCACATCACGCTCATCTGTCTCGTGGTCGTAGACAGCTCCTGTTAGACCTGATGAATGTATGCCTAGTGCGTCATGCTACTATCCAATTAGCATTTATAACGTTTATTAGGACACCTTGGTATTCATAAAACACGCCTGCAAGTTTTTCCTCCGATAGAATTCATAATGTAACGCGCTACTTCAACCGTTGAATAAGTAACGTAGCCATTTCATTTTTTATAACTTTTTAATTGAGTTGTGTATGCGTAATTATAATTGCTCAATCCTTATTAAGTATTATCGTAATAGCCATTAAGGTGGGCACCGACCTACACTACATCGAATAGGTACATAACATAACAAAATTAATGAAATTCCATTCTGTAACACCCACATAACTGCCGATAAATAAAGGCATTGCACCCACAGTCAGCATTATACTCAAACAATACGACATTAACGACATGGCTGCACTTTACGTGCCAATACTTGCACCAAACTTTGTTCAGTGCGGTGCTTTGCGTGCAAAACACTAGTTGTGTGCAAAGTTGGACGTGCTTTCAGGGTGCTGCATAAATTATTGTTGAAACTAGACTTTGAAGTTGTTTTCATAACACGACGCTAAAATGTGAGCAATTTTTATATGGAATAAAGTTCAGAGTTGGTTCGTCGTCTCCGAAACTTCACGTATTGTAATTTATGCGCTATCATGACTACCCTCCTGATTGTTCTACCACTGCGGTTGAAATGTCTCGCTTACTAACTTCCAGAATAATTAAAAAATGTTTATCAGTACAAAATCTTGTTGGCATTCTTTTGTGGTAGTAAGTATAAGATTAAAACAAGACGAGCTCAAAAGAATATAATGGATCTCATATTTTTTTTAAGTTCGAGAATGTTATCTACTTGCAGCTTTCCCGAGCAGACATTTCTGGAAAAGATTTGAATGAAATGTAATGGCTGATATTTTTTTACTGTAAAACATACATACACAATAGTGAAGGACGCAGGTGCAATCTGTAACAGGTATTATAGATTTACATCGAATACCGCCCGTCTTATTCACTTATGAATGACTAAGGGTAATTGCAACGTTTGCATAAATGTCAGTGCACACAGGAACTTTTTATATAATAGGCCTTCATAAAGGTTGGTAGCTGCTGAACGTACAATTAAATGCGCCTAACTATTTGTAGACGTGTTGCACCTGCCCATTTCGATGTAGTTTGTACGTAAGTAAACATAAGTGAAGTACAGAAGACGTGGGAGCAGCTGGCAACCGACGAACAGAAACATGTACCAGTAAATACGTTTTTAAAAAGGAAGCGCACCGGTCATTATTTACAAAAACTGCTCATATAAACAACCAGCAAAACTTGTATAATGATCGTTCTGTGGTTCCTTTTTTTAAAGAATTTCTTCGAGGAAACACCAAAGTGCCTTTGTTACAGTAAATTCTCGCTAAAGCTCGTCAAAACTCCTTACTTAACCAAGTTAAACGTATGCTACTTAACAAAATGGTTTTAGTAGGACCTATAACTTTGCATACCTTGAGATCCTTTTAAAAAAAAAGGACTTATCTTTCTGAAGCTTACTTTTACGAAGTAGTACTCTGTAGAAGGAACAGAAGATTAGAGATATGTGGAAAAAAGGGTACCCCAAATAAATCATTGGGATAAAGGCAAGAAGAAGATCATTTAAAAATCAAATGTCTTTTTTATGTTCCTATTACAACGTTGAAAGTAAATGATGCAAAACCGAATCGATTTTTGAAGAGGCCATACTTTTTTTAAAACGCAGAGATAGATAATATAGGGACGAAAACAATTTCAAAAACGATTAACTAGAAACGCGTATTAAAAAGCCATCGTGAGAGATAATCAATTCACATCGGTCCTTTCGACTTATGGCCTTGCCTTGGCTAAAAATAGTCCACACCATGGCCTCGGAAAGAAAGGGTTTTTAAAGCAAGGTTGTAAGCAGAGTCCTTGGATGTACTAATAATATATTGTGATCCCGAACACACCTGCGCAACGTAATTACGGCAGTATCCAGCCAGATGGTTCGCTGTTGCGAAACTGGGCTAGCTGTCTAGCGTCGCCGTCGGTCGTTGCAATCTTGGTTCTAAATGCATTTAAAACTTTTAATTGTATCATACTTAATAAAGAAAAGCTTTTCCAAGTATTTGAATTATGTATGTATATCAAAAAGAGACTTGGTCTCAGAACATTTACGTTCATTACGAGATATAACGTTGCGAAATGCCGCAGCGCGCTCGGTGCCGCACCGCACCTAATAAGGATCCCTATTCAACAATATACCACGTCATGCAAGCTACAAAACGTTGTTTTGTCTCCTTCCAACTGTACGATAAACGGGGAGAAGGAATATGGCTATGCATCCAAAACTTGATAGTACCTCTGTTATTATTACTCACGTATATCCTTGACGTTTGTTGTCATTGTTCTGACTAAAATGGACCGCGCTTTGCGGTTTGAAATGGCAATCTGGAGAATTACATTTTGCAAGAACTATTGCAAGTGTTCGTGTTAGAATAAGCTTTGTATGGACCTCTGGGTGGAAAGATAATGTTGGTTTGTACGAGTCTGACGTTGAACGAAGCAATTTCGCATTATTAGAGGGGTATTTGTCGTAACTTTATGAACGTTCACAGTCTGATCTCAGTCTCAATCTGTCAAAAACACTTTTAATTTTCTACATTTTTGACATTGATTGTCGCTGAGATGTGATTGCGACTAGATTTTGAACGTTTTTAATGACGGGAATTGGCCTTCTGCTTTTCTCAACACAGCGCTGGCTGGCATAGAATTGTGGTAATGTTTCCAAGAATAAAAGTTGTAAAAACTTTGCATTCAAACGATAGTAATTATGAATTGAGTTATAGCCATATCAATCTCATAAAGAGGCGAGGTTATCATCAGTTGACTCCAGTTAATTAATTAAACACTTAAGTACCTACTCGATTGATTCAATCCAGTACGTGCAATACTTAAATATGAAACTTTTGCCAAGAGGAAGGAAAACTATTGTTTACATGGCATTAGTTTCATGTAAATAAAATAAACTGTATCAATCATGTAGTTAACTGGGGTAACTATAGAGGTGTGACTAATTTACATATAATTCAATGTTATTATAGGCAAACCAATCAGTTTTTTTAGTCAATGCTTACCTACTTTGCCCCCTTTTTTATTGTAATTACCAACATATCAAGCCCATAGGTACCTTCTACCTTTTTTCCTAGCAAAAAATAATGCAGTGCTCTTCCTGTGGGTGTACAGTCACCAGCACAACAGTGGTAACAATATGACATTGATAGGTGCCTTTATTCCGTAGCAGTAAGGGTTATTTTCGTAATAACAATTACTGGTTATCACTGATGTGCGACTGTACCAGGCCACGAAGTGTTTTCAGGAGGATGGGCCTCTAAAATGCAGCGATAATGCAATTGTAGCGAAACTCAGTGTTTTAAACAAAGGCAAAACCCCGTTAGAGATGTTCAAGTATTGTTGTGAACCAGTAGGCAGGGACACCCATTACGATAACCAACATTGAACTAAATACACATGTACCTAAACGCTAATTACAAGACCCATTGTTTTATTCGGGTACCATTAGGAATATAAACAAATACATCCATAGTTAGTGTGTTATTTTCATAATACATGGTTTATACAACGCAACGTAGAGAACCAATTTATACACTAACATAAATTGGAATCAGTTGCTCCAAAGTTCGAGGCACAACAATGTTCTTATTAATTTATGTATTATAAATCAGGAGATCTAATAAGGCAAATAAATTGATGGTTCCATTGCCCTCAGAGGATGCAGCATGCGTTATCGTGAGCTGCGCATTCTCACGCGCCTCGTGCGAGTTGTGACCGTTCTGATTGGATGATTGACACACGTAATGGACGTGTGGGGTGGCTGGTATGCTGCATTCTATATTTTGAATGTTTTTTTTTTTTGCATTTAGAAGTGACGGTAGTCGAATATTTTGTTGTTGTTTTGTTTGCCAATCAATCCACATTGGCAGATATTCTAATACAATTAGTGCTGTGCTCTCAAAGAATGCCGCGTTGCCAAACCAATGGTAAATGCTATAGTGCTATTCTGTAAAAAAAATCACCGTGAAGACTTAGGTGAAGTGAGCTGATCCATCTAATGCTAGGGATTTAAAATAATAATAGCCAGCTCACTTCAAGAACTTTCACGATAAGATTTTTACAGAATAGATGGGCAGATCCTTAAATTGGCACTATTGACAGCTCACTTCACCCAACCTTTCACAGTGAGATTTTTACTGAATAGATCGGCAGATCCCTAAATTGACACTATTGACAGCTCACTTCACCCAAGTTTGACGGTGAGATTTTTACTGAATAGATCAGCTGGTCTCCACGGTCTTCACTCCGTCCGTGTCCGACACCATCACACAGGCAAACATCTATCAAATATAGTAGAGGTTTTAGCATGAAAGATATGTCTTCAATTCAGTTCAACTGCACTTAGACAAAGACTTCACTGGAAAGTGAAGTGAAGAGGTCATTATCATTACGTAAATTGGATAAAGAACAACGAGCACTTGCTCCAATTAATATACTACGGGAAGCTATTGTTATCTCTGATTTTGTACGTGGACTTGCAAAAATATCGTTCATTTTAAGTTTGACCTAGATTTTATAAGTAGATTTCATAATTTAATTAGATTCCAAAAATAATCAGACTGTGTCATTTTAAAAGGAGGTTATTTCGTAATTTTCCTTCGAAGTTTGGGCTGGTTTACGTAACAGTTTAAGAGGAAATGCATCAATATCCTCGAGTGTCCTGATGCTTCTTCTTTTCGTGTCGCTCGCACGACTGTATTTTAAATGTTGTTTTCCCAAAACTGCCAATTCCACGGCGTTGTCGGTGGCAGCGCAGAGGTCACTTTGACTGCATGTTTTGGGACACAGAGGGCAGGATAGGAGGTGGAGCATGGTTTGTGACATAGCTCCACAATCACACCCTACTGCCGATGCCGTTCCGTCAAGGTAGCCACGCTGATGCTGATCGCCTATCTTATAAGAGTGGTATCTACGTTCGTTAGAACAGGAGTCTATTAAAAGATTCCTGATCCAGCAATAAAACTGCAGATACTTTTAAAATTAAGAAGTAAAGTGTCACACAACACTCGGCGTACTTAGCAATGTTTGTTTTGTTTTAAATAGATAAGTTGTTTTTTACAAAGCCGTCATGTCAATCAAGATTTTATCATAGTGAACTTGCGTAGTTAGTTTTTGACAGTAGCAAACAAACCCAGCCAGTGGTTTTACCTTTTTAAACGTAGTACCTATTGTGTAATGATAATTCATATAAGTTACTTCAATTTTAAATTGAAATAATTAATTGTAACTTGAGTTCATGTAACACTGTTGCACCAGCATGACGCAGTAGATAAGCTAGTTTCTACCGCAGTTCCCAACCGCAAAATCTATAGGTATCCTGAAAAACCTACATAAAAATAACTTGATTGCCCAATACTACATATTATATTATTGGCTGTTATTATTACGGCATAAATAAATTATAGTACTAGCAGCGCCCCGTGGTTTCACCCGCATAAGTTTCGATCCCGTGGGAATATCGGGATAAAAAAATTTCTATATGTTAATCCTGGTTATAAACCATCTGTGTGCCAAATTTCATCCAATCCGTTCAGTAGTTTTTGCGTGAAAGAGTAACAAACATCATCCATCCATACAAACTTTCACGTTTATAATACACTCGAGAGCAATGAATCCGGGTCACTTAAAGAATGTTAAAAATCTCGGAAACTAAAAATGATAGGTTAATGCAATAAATTGTATTTAATAGACAATGTAATACTCCTTAAATGAAAGTAAAAAAAATATGAGTCACCATACAATTTATTAACACAAAATTACATAAAGAAAAAAACTGCTGATCTCTCCTTAAAACAAAAATAGGAAACATGAAATTTTTGAACTTTATTACGATTTTCTTGAATTTTAATACTTCGTATTGCCTCCTCGTGCTTCCATTACTGCGTTTACGCGGTTTGGCATGCTGTACACCAAGTTCCTTATACGATTTTGGGGAATATTCTCCCATTCCTCTGTGAGAGCAATTTTGAGCTCACGAAGCGTGATTGGGGGAGGGTTTCGTTGTTTTACGCATCTGCCTAGCTCGTCCCAAGCATGCTCGATCGGGTTGATATCCGGGCTGCGCGCTGGCCACTCCATACGAGTAATGTTCATCTCTTGAAGGTAGTCATTCACAATCCTGCCTGTATGAGGTCGGGCATTGTCATGCATAAATATAGCATCCTCACCTAAATTGACCATAAATGGACCAACGTGATCATTGAGGATTTCTTCCACATATCTTACGCTAGTTAAAGAGCCGTTTTCTATGATCACCAGCTCTGTGCGACTTTCAGAAGAAATTCCGGCCCACACAAGTACAGACCCACCATCGTAGGCTACTTTTTCTTCGATGCATGCTCGCTTGAATCTTTCCCCTGGTCTTCGATACACTCTGTGTCTTCCATCGTGCTTGTAGAGCATAAATTTTGATTCGTCGGAGAACATAACTTTTGACCAATCTTCAATACTCCAATTTACGTGGCTCTGGGCATATCTTAGTCTTGAAATACGATGCCCACGCTCCAGTTTAGGGCCGTTTGCAGGTCTAAGGGGTTTTAAGTTAGATTCAGCAAGCCGACGTCTTACTGTCCATGCACTTGGGTTACTTCCTCCGAGGCGTCGAAACTGATTTGTGAGTTCAGTTCCTGTGAGAAAGCGATTTCGAAGCATGGTGTTCACCAAGTATCGGTCTTCTCGTGCTGTGGTACACCTGGTTCTGCCCGTTCCTGGTCTGCGTAGGTTAGAACCAGTTTCTTCGTCACGTCGGAGAACTCTTTGTACTGTTGACAGCGACACACCGACAGTCCTGGCTGTATCGCGCTGACTCCGGCCGGTTTCCAGCATTGTAAGTATTCTGGTGCATTCTTCAGGCGTAAGCGACATAATTTCAGCTTGAATAATGAATATAGAGCACTATCAACATGGTTTATGTACCCACATAAATGACAGATTACAAACAAAAGCAAAACCAAATGCTGTAATTTCGTAGTTCCATCTTCGAAAGTGGCCCTTTTTCAAATTTGATTTTTTTATGATATAACTTTACAATAACTAAGAAGTTTTAATAACTTCATTTAAGGAGTATTACATTGTCTATTAAATACAATTTATTGCATTAACCTAGCATTTTTAGTTTCCGAGATATTTAGGATTCTTCAAGTGACCCGGATTCATTGCTCTCGAGTGTATTATTACAGTAGGAAGGATTTTTGTACTAAAATTTATTTTGCTCTGCAACAGGACAAGTACTACACATCAAGCTATACTATCCAGTTTTAGCTGACCTCGCATTGTATAGGTTTTTCGTATAATCAGAAGTCAGCTTATACTGGTTATGTATAGCTTGACATGTAGCCATGCGCACAAGCCGATATTTTTTTTGTCAAAACAGCTTGTAGAGTCTTTCACGTATCGTGGGACCAAAAATAATGCAATATTAAGTACAAGACAAATTGCAACGTTTAAACCATGGGTGCAACCCTGCAAATCAAATTGGGCGTTCTAAATCAGCTCCCTAATTGCGTAACACAATCTCAACCTGAATAATTTTGAAGGATATCGCTTATCCATTGATTCAATTTGTCTGCTCAACCACGTAAAAAACCCAATGAATGTTGTTGAGCTGTCACAATGAAACCCATTGCTACTGATAACTGCAGACCAATTCTCGTAATTTAAAACGATCAAAATCTAGTCGCAATCTCCTTTAAGCGACAAACAAATGTCAAAAACTTGTCAAAATGTAGGGAAATTTGACGTATTTTTGACAGATTGACACTGAGATCAGACTGTGAACGAATGTGAAAACTGTGAAAAGAATTACCCCTCAGATATTGTTACGCAATTACTCCGATGATTTGTTCTATAGCCCCTTACTTCCCGATTACAAGTCTAATTCAGAAGTTTAATACCGTAGAAGCTAGTACATACAGAGAGGCCAGTTATAGGTGCTGTTTTGAACCAGACTCGGCCCGTTGATATGTTTATTACCGAGCTGTTATTTATCTCACTCTCTAGCGAGCTGCAGAACAAATATTATGTAGTCATTTGGTTTGTGGTCTACCTTCATCATGTTTAAACATAGAACACAGTAACAAAAGTATTTACATAACATTAATTATGTTTGAAATAAGAAGTAGTGTGAAATTATAAGGTTACGACCATAGGTATATATGGTTACGACTATAGTACGAGGATTTCCATAACCAATTACAGGCCATAGAGGCTACGGAAACTTTTACTGAACTCCGGTACTTTTTAAATATTTCTTTTTTTTACGATTGAACGCAACTAAAAGCATCGTATTTTTCATCGGTGATTCAATACGAGTGTGCGCATTCAGGCTTGCTGTAAAGCATCATTATTTTCAGCACGGACGCTTGAAACATATTTGTGTCACCTCAATGACCGATTTTAAAATTGTCCCATGTTGTTGTGTGAACGCGACACAATTTCATTTGGAAATTATTTGTTTTGTGCGTATTTATAGTATGACCATCCATTATCGAGACCCCTCCGTGCCTCGATAAGCACGTTAAGCCCTTGATCCCGGCTGTCATTTGTGGATCTTTGAGTCGCTACGCCTAGTCGGAACCCATAGGTCTGTCAACCAGTCTTACCAAGGAGTATCGTGTTACTCAGTAACTGGGTTGTAGAGGTCAGATGCGTGATATCAGGAGCATCCGGTTAGACTGGAAGCCGACCCCAACATATTTGCGAAAAGGCTAGGCATATGTGCTGGCGTCTGTACTTACAAGACATCGATTCCCGTAGGTACCTACTGTGACAAACAGTATGACTGTATGAGTAACATACCTAATAAGGAGCTAATGTTATTGTACGATTCGCTACGTACCGGAAACACGTACAATATCGGAGCCGAAAAGATACTAACCGGTCGGTTAAGCCTGTTAGGAGCCGTTCGCTACCGATTCTGTAGACTTCCCAAGTCCCAACCAAATGGACGTATGATGGACTTATGTCCGGCTGGTAATAAAGCCATCTGAATATTTCCTCTCCATTTATTGATTGATTCTTTGGTGGAAGACTTGCAGGCATCTTCAGGCATCAAGTTATTTTTACTCTTTGGTAAATCGGTTAGCAATTCTTTCCATTGGGCTTCCCTGTTATGTGAATCAATCGATTGGATCTGAGCTTGCGGTAGACACGTAGGTACATACCTATCTAGTATGACTAATTAATGTCCGCTCGTAAGATTTCCAGCACGTCAGCATGTTGTACAAGCAACAATAATTTACTGCTAGTTACGTCAGTTTTAATGATGATAAGGATATTATTTGTATACTAAGTAACAAGTTAAATAATTACTTTTTTATTATACTATATTGAGTTGTTTACAAGTGTGTAATGATGTATATGATCAGATGATTGCAATGGGTGCTCTGTTCCCATACCAATGAGAGAGACAAATACACCAAATAAAAGAATTTTATAAAAGACTCATTCTTAATAACTCCTTCCGTTGGTCGACGTAGTGGTAATTATGTTAATTATCAGACGATCGCAGTGGATGCTCCCATACCAATCACAGACAAACACCAATATAGAATTTCCAGAAGATTTAGAGAATTTACCAAATGAAAAATTTATAGAAGGCTCATTCATTTCTTGTGTGAATACACCCTACTCCTTCCGTTGGTTGATGTTGTCTTACAAAGGCAATAATCCTTTGGTAAGTCAAAAAGAAATACTTTCGGTACCTATAAAATAGAACGTAGAAGTTTTTGTACCTGACCCTGTTGACTGTTCTCTGTACTGACCATCTCCAGTGTGCGTATAATCTAACGAATGGACGGTCGTCAGAATATCCTCAGTCTATGAATGATAGAATGCCATGGAATTGTCGTTTGGGGAAGTACAAATCTATTCGAATGATTGCCTCGCGGTCGCAGGATTTTGGTATGAGGTGTGCCGACTGACAATTTCGTAAAGGGGTCACAGTGTCGGCGGATTGTAGGTCGTTACTGACTATCAAACTTTTTTATGAGTAATACCAATATTTTACTGTCACAGTATTTCCTCGATTTTTATCAATTGACAAAAATCTCGCAACGTAGGTAGACCTCGAGTTTATCGTGCGTACTTTCTGTATTCAATCTAACTAATGCACAATGCATGCAAATGTGGCGGTGGGCGGTAACCTTTCAGCACGCGTGTTCAGCGTGAAACGTTTACGGGGCAATGGACACCCTCAACTTATTATTTATAGCTATTTATACTTTCATAAATATCATGTGTTCTCGGTCACATGAAACTCATTAGGGAGATATTATAGTTCATTATCATAAGGGTAGCCTTTTTTATTTTTTCCTAACTAGGGGTCGGATTCTAGTTAATCACCTGTGGCTGAAATGTCGTAGTAATTACATCAGGTCTATCACGACTGGAACAGTACGGAGGGTTATTTCGTAGGTTTTGAAGTAAAGAACGGACACCCATTCGTGGGCTGACCTCGGCAAGCGCTGCTTGACTTCGGGCCATTTTTAAATTAATTATTATTAGGTGCTAAACTAATAATCTTTTTACCAAGTGGCCCAACAAGCACCACATTGAGCCAAAACCATTGTTAGATTTTATAAAATGGATCTTGCCATTCTGACTATTATGCCCTTGCCTAACTATGTAGTTACAACAAATAATTATTTTAATACTTTTAAAATTAAATAAATACTGTGAATATTTCCATAAAGACTTGACAAACATTTTATTGTATTTGCTGACAGTGTTATCAGTGTGAGAACTTATCAATATGACATCATGTAATCTTATCAAACTTATCAGAGTACTATACAGGATGCTAAATGACAATACACCACTCTCTTGGTAAAATATTTAATGTTTACTTTTTATAGATAGTGGGGAATAATGCTGGGTTGCTGTTAGTTAGAAAGACTAGGAAGTTTAGTGTGATGGAGTTTTTTTGTTATAGCCCTTAGTAAAAACCTGACACATGGAACTTTGAATGTCCTGGCAACCTCTTCACTTCTTTGGAAACAAGTTTAAAAGGAACCAAAATTGAGGAATAAATGGAAGACTACCCCAATTTTATAAACCAGCGCTTCCTTGTAACTTAGTATTTTAATTGTCAATTTATTACTTAATTAAGATATTACACACTTGTTTACCTGACGGTATACAAGTGTAATAAATTCCACTGTGTCTTTTTTTTTCAGTAACAGTGGAATTTATTTAATGATTTATTAATATTAAATTAGGTCCCTTTATGAACTCTTTCACTATTTCTAACAAATAAAAAGGTACAGCTGGCACCAAGGAAATAGGTAAAGGTATTGTTCATGAAATACCTAATTGTAAAATCATATAAATAATGCACAGTAAACACACAAAAGGAAGTAATTAAATAAAACTATACTATGGTTTATATTTATAAATAACTAAAAATAACTAGGTATAACTTTACAAGGTATACCTACTACTGGTGCGGACCTACGGTATTACTGTACTTTGATACATCATGACAA
Source organism: Apamea crenata (assembly GCA_949629185.1). Lineage (NCBI taxonomy): Eukaryota > Metazoa > Arthropoda > Insecta > Lepidoptera > Noctuidae > Apamea > Apamea crenata. Next base: position 5,907,951 of record OX451368.1, on the reverse strand, counting down.
TGTCAATGTGTAGTTTGTGGACGAGTGTACATGAAGGTACTGTTATAACTTTATATACATTAAAAGGAGGTGTATAGGGATGCAGGGATAAATCGGGAGGAAACTTCAAAAGGGATTTTAACATTGAAAAAATATAGTTTGTTGCCAAAAAGGACTCTAATGTGTTTACTGTATTAAAAAACAATTTAGTGTCCTTGGTGGCAACAAAAAGTTTCTTCCCGATTTACCCCTGGATCCCTATGCATTGTCCATAGCCTGGCTCAGCATAGAGATTATTTATCTGATTTATAAACTCTCAATTCTATACTACATTATTATAAGGTAAATGAATGTGACCGTTGAAGGTAAATACTGCTATTTATTGATAAGTTTCAATTAGTTTCAAACTGATAGTTTTAATTTCTCTCCTATTTAGGTACTTGAAAATTTTTAAAGTTGTTACTAGTTGCATTTATTACATAATTTATGTGATACCCCCAAAAAGTTGAAATAAAAGCATTCTGACAGTTCTGATAGGATAAATATCTCTGAATCAGATGACTAAAGACAAAAAATACTGAGTGGGTCTTTGTTAACTAAATGTAGTAATTCATGGACTCACCCGTTGCAGCTGGAGGGAGTGGTTGTAGCAGCGCAGGAGTTTGTCGACGAGCGGGCGCACGGCGCGCCACGCTCTCTCCTGCGATATCCTCGACGGGTCTGCTATCGCCTCTCGTATCTCCTTCCCCGCACCCTTATAACACTGTATCTCTTCAAGTATCTTCTCGGAATCTAACAACACCCTCTGAACCTCCTCGTAAACGGCGCGCTCCGTATCTGTGGGCGCGGCGTTCTCGAAATCCAAAAAGATATCGTAACGCGGCGATGAACAACAATTAGAATCGTCCCGAGACAAAAGACTCAACAATTTCCCCATCGTAAAATAAATAAATCACAATTTATTACAAAATTCTACTCGATAGCGAACACTGCATTGCCTATTTCCTTAGCAGTTTCAAAAATGTCACTTAAATCACTGACTTTTTAGTTATAAATAGGATTTTTCGGAAATATTAAAGCGTTTTTCTCACTTTTATTAATAAAATACGCCCAAATTGTTATAAATAATAGTAAAATTAACCAACGGAGCTACACACGAGACCGACGGCCGCGGCGGAACAACTGTCATTAAAATAAGTGTTGCCAATAAATAGTTGCCATGAATAATGCCAATATTGCCAATGATGCCACTCTGCTTCATATTGCTTGACAGCGATATTCATGCTTGTTTTAGTCGAATAATAAGACGATTCAACATTGTTACTGTCCTAAATGATAATTAATTGATAGTTGGTTGGATTGAAAGCGCCAGGGCATTAAAAAACGTAAGAAAATTTGAATTTCGCGGGCTACCCTGGCGCCTTAGGAGTATAGGCTTGCGGCTTGTTAATGTTGTTTGAAATCTTGTTGGCACGCCACACAAACTACGATTAACACTGTTTGGCTCACTCGTGTATCTGTAAAGATGAGTAGGAGTCGCCTAAACCACAGCGGTTTGTCTTAACCGCAGTCTTGGCTCGCTGGTAGATATTAGCTGCGTATTAAAGTTGTCAAAATATAAAAGGCCCGTTTTGACATTGACAGCGACGTGATCTTAACATTTTTTACCCATCACAACAAACGTGCACAACACCGCTAAAGAAGTTTTCACTTCAAAAATGTTAAACTCGCGTCAGGACACGTGACCTGATCAAAAATCGTAAGACGGAGCTCGCGTCAGGACACGTGAACTGATTGAAAATTCGTAAGACGGAGGGAGAGTACAAAATATCAAAAATGCACAACGTTAATATTCAAGTTTTCACTTCTGCCGGCACTCCCGGAGTGCAACCCGTTTTTTTTTTTTGACAACTTTATTTCAGTCTTGTTGACTATGATTTAAAACAACCCTAATTCGACTAACTTGTTGGGGCCACCAAACAAACCAGTAATGCTAGGTACACACGCAGCCACTCCAAAATCCTACGTCCATACACAGATTTAGAAATTTTGCTGTCACAATCTGTGTGGACGTGGGATTTTGAAATCGCCATTGAGCGCCAAGTCCCTGGGTGTGTACCTGGCATAACAAGAATAATCAAATTAAATAATTAAATTGAATCGGACTAAAACTCTCGGTCTCTATAAAAATTAATAAAGTTAGGCAGTGTTTTGGTAGGTATACGTACTCAATTTTTAAATTATAAAGTAGGTTGCACCTAGTTTATTGGTATAAGTAGTATTATATAGTTTTAATCAAATTGTACAGACGCCAGCACATCAACCTACTACATCTGTCAAAGGGGTTTGGGTAAAGTTGGCGTCGTTTTGAAGTTGAGCGGCCAGTAATGAAACTTAGATATTATGAAAGAATAGAATAAAGCGATCAAAAGCTATTATGGACACATTTCTCTAAACCATATCGGAACGGAGATATTTGGTTTTGTATTGGTACTTGAAATCGAAGAAGTTATTATATGTTATTGCACTCTTTAGGTTACTGCCGTATTTTTTTAAGAATTCTAAATAAAATAAATCAAATACAGTGACGTAGATGAATGGAACGGGCGCCCAGTGTCTGTAAAAAGTAACCATGTGCCGTTGGGTGGTCGAAACCATTAATGGCAGATTAAAAAATCAGTTCCGTCAGCTTCGGTCTCAGAATTTTAATGTAGCTGCAAGTCATCTATTTGAAGAAATAAGAATAGCTGCAGCATTATTAAATGCGTTTGGGGTACCACTGACTGATCATAAGCTGACACAGGAAATAATAAATCGTATAACTCACCATAGTCCACGGAATCAACGAGTATGACATTGCGAATAATCTGAATAGAAGAAGGGCTGATTTTGAATCTATGAATGCTGAAGTTCCTGGGCTGGATGACTTTCCTATTTTAAGTGAAGATGATTTAATTCTCTATGCACTTGCAACGTTTCAAGTACAACAAGCTCGTAGTCGTCGTCGTAAAAGTAACGGTTCTTATGTGATTGAAGTATCCAGAGAACCCAATATTAATGAATTTTCGGCGGAAACCTATAACTGGATTGATCCGTGGCTTCTTAGAGGTCTAATCCAGACATTCATCTAGACGGACATATTACGTTTAGGTATATTCTCGTAGAAAGACTGGAAGGGCAAGATGCACAAGGGCTGGATGCAATATTGGGCCACTATTGCTCATGTATAATCGGGAAACGGACCTTAGGCTGCTGTTCGCATGTAATGTCCATTATATGATTACATGGGATGGGGCAGATATCAAATGTGTTTTTACATCATCATCATCTGCCTAGCCTTTTCCCAACTGTGTTGGGGTCGGCTTCCAGTCTAACCGGATGCAGCTGAATACCAGTATTTTACAAATGTATTTTTACATATCATGTAATAAATGCAATAAAGTATAATAATGTGTTTTTATTATTTCCTAAGGCCCAATACTAACGTCACATTGACAGACGGTCGTGAAACAGTAAAGCCAATATCTAATATCAATCTTCTATAAACATAACTAAGATTTTTTTCACGCAGGACGGTAATTGAAGTATTTATAGAGACTACATTTTTAAAATCTTCAAATGCAAATATCTCAGCTTCGATATCACTTAGGATAAAAATTGTTGAACATATATGTATACTTAACACAGCAGAACAAAGTAACATGAAAATTATTGGTGGCCGCTGAAAAAAAAATGACGCCACAAGTCCATACAAAGTTGCTCAAACCCCTTTCTTTAATAGATTTTCAACTTTATCGCTAAAGCATTAAGGTTCAAGGTTGATTGGGAAAATTTGACAGTTTCGGGTAGCTTGACCTGCTGGCGTCCGTACATACACTCAAGTGTACAAATAACTTTTACTTCGACATCGAACTTAATACTAGAATGCGCTTGAACGGGTAACTGTATCGAACCGCAATACAGTGACACTGGATGGCAAGCTAACCAGACGTTTACTATACCTGGACATGAAAGGACGGTGACGGGGGCCATCACGGGACACTGCTCGCTAAACAAACACTTCCACACAATAGGCATAATGGACCGTCCCTTGTGCAGGGCCTGCATTGAGGCTGAGGACACCGTTGCGCATCTGCTCTTTCAGTGCACAGGCGCCACCCAGATTAGGTCAGAAGTCATCCTTAGATGTTCTCAACAGGCCAGGAGACCAACCAACTTCTGGAGGGAGGTGGGTTGGTTGGAATAACCATCGACGGCCGCCAAGGCCCACGTACAATGGTCCACTTGAAGGACTACGTGCGGAAACCAAACCCTTATCATAGAATAGTAGATTCACACTAAAAACTAAGTATGTATGTACTTACAAATATTAAAAAAAGAAGATAATTAAGGGTTGATTTTACCATCGCCAGATAACTTTTATTCGAGGAATAAAATTAACGTTTGACAGTTTTTGTATGAAATAACTTTCAACATTTCAAAATTATCACTCTAATAAAGTTATCAGATGCGTGTCAGAGCCATAACTCCTTAACTCAAGAATCAATATTTTTTCTGAAACGCACCGTGTAAATGGTTGCAGGGTGTAGTTACTACTACTAGTGCCTTTAGTGTTTGCACTAGTAACAAACAAGTAGGTATGAAGTTGTAGTCTTTGGTATGAAGTAAAACGACGAGACGTATGTACACACTGCTACACATCAAGCAATACATTTCCAGTTTTAGCTGACCCCGCACTCTATAGGTTTTTCTTACAATCTGATGTCAGCTTATACTGGTTATCTATATATAGCTTGATGAGTAGCCGTGCGTACAATACGATTTAGTTGTAAAATTTACCAGGGACGCAGAGAGGGCATCTATAGGGCCTTGGAGGAAAAATACATAGACCCTGTCCAATAGGTAAACCGTTTTTTGACAGATGGAACTAGGGATTGCAGCAACACACCATATAGGTAGTGATTCATTCACGTACGGTATTATAATGTCTGTAAGAAGCCATAAATAAGATAATTCAATAAGATCCAGCTTGGAGGCAATTAATTTATTTATTTTACTACGCATTTTAAAGTTAACTTTTACGGAATCTGGATAATACATTATAAATGACAGCTGTCAAAAAAACGGTTATCCTAATGGACAGGGTATACGGTATACCTAAACTGTCGCTTATCATTTTAATATTGATATATCAGACCCATTGAGATAACTTTTATAAGTCAATGATCAGACCTAATGATGTGGCGGATTTTCCGCCATCTATAATTAGTTGAGGGGAGATTCTGACTGCGTGCTTGCCTGTATTGTAGTCGTTTGCCACGAGATGGTGCTGCCTACACGTGTTAATCGCGTCAATGATAAATCACAAGAACATCTCCTCTATAACCCCGCGTCCTAATAGAAAGCGATCGTCGTGCGAATACGCGATCGTCTCGCTCATATTTCACTTTTCTTCGGAAAACCGAACAGCGCCCTCTGTTAGCGCGCTACCACGCGTTCCGGTTTACCCAACAAAAAGTGACATATCGCTCAGTGTATAGTCTACCGCGAAAACCTTTACTTATTTCAATTCATTTTTGAGTATGATTATTAATTTAAAAGTATAAAAGCAGCGCTAAGAATGCGACGAAACATAAAGTCACGACCTCTCTAGCATCCTTATTCTCGTTTTTTGTTACAAATCAAATTTGCCAAAATAATAAAAGGATCTTCTTGCCAATGAATGAACGCGGCCAATCGCAATATAATATAATTATTTAAACTGATATAATAAAGAGGTAAAATTGATTTGTTTTTAAGAGTTAATCTCTGAAAGTGTAGGCTACTGATCCAGTTACAAAAAATATTTCACTGTTCTAAGGCTACACTGTATACCCACCTAGTTGATTTCCAGGCCGACGAAGTCTCAGGCAGATGCTACCTAATTATTAATACATTCATTATCAAGAAAGCGGGAAATATTGTGTCAAAAAAATAAGACATGATATCAGGCATTATTTATTTATTATCATAAGTGTATAACATCGACACGTTGCCATTAAACATACGATTTACAAATAAAATTCTTTTCTATAATATTTACAAAATTCCTCCCATCTTTTGATACACACCTATGTAGATAAGATTTAATGAAAGGCTTTTAACAAAGACGGCAGTTTCAATGGAACCTGTGTTAAAATATAAGTGGATGTTAGAATAAACAAATACCTACTTATAGGACTTAGGTACAGTGAACCTTGTAATTGCTTTGTACCCTAAGGATGAATTTCACTTGCACAACATAAAACGACAAGATCTATTTGATGGTTACATAGTTTCGACCTTCTGTACTGAAGTTTCAATTTACTGGGAATTGTTGTCAAAATCCGTAAAGTAATTACGAGGTCGATTATAGCTAGGCACTTTTATCTGTTTATGGGCAGATTTCACCAATAAACTGAATGCGATCAGCACATTTAAACCGCGTTCAAGAGCTGTCAGTGTCATTAGTCCTGTAGAATATTGACACTGACAGCTATTGAACGCAGTTTAATTGCGTTCAGTTTCATTAATGAAATCGGCACTAAGTTACCCCCTATCCTACATAATGTAAAGGTGGTGGCAGTGTGAGGCTGGAACCTATATCATTGGTTGAAACTATGTAGTTTTAATCCAACATTACAGTACGCTTGTGTCATAAAATTATAGCGACTTTTTCGTACAAGTGTGCGGGCGGCGGGATCGTCCGCGTCAGTCGCTCGCCCGCGCGTGAACCATGGGGTTGTCACCAACGAAAAAGTCAACCTATAATTTTATGTAATTTTATGTCACTAATTTCGTAATGTAATTTTGGCTTTAAGCATTACATAAAACTAGTTCAATGAAACAAGTCTCTTAAGTAGGTAGCTCTACATGCTTGAGTCTTGAGTTACCTTTGTATGTACTTAATAGGTACCGGCCTCAGGCTAACTTCAAGGGAATTTAGTAGGAGAGGAAGGTAACTAGACAAAAATCACGGGTCTAATAAAGGGGGATAATAAGTGCTTATTTGAACGATTTCATTCTTAGCATAAATGTGTTAAAAGTAAATTAACTTTGCGACCTAACAGTTTGTTTTGCTTGACGACAGTAAATCGAACCTTCGAACCTCTGCCTAGAATCGCCAGTTCCATAGAAACTGATACTTTGTCCTGATCTCCAACTCCAAGCATGTTCGCGAGCAATGAGGTAATATATCGAATAATTTTAATAAACCAATTAATCCAAGCCCTGTATAAAACATTACCTACCGATAAATTCAGAGAAGTGGACAGAGCGAGATTAAATTACTGTTTTTTTATCAAATTATTTTCACTACCAATAAGAAAAGATAATAATCTATGAAACTTATTAAATATGCATGAGTCCGTATATTTTTAAAGATCAGTCTAACATTCGTTAAAAATTTACAACTTTCATCTAACGTTTAGTTTATACCTTTTTTTATTTACGATAAGGCTACGGGCTGGCTGATTCGTCCTGCTCCACAAACATAAACACGACAATGCTGACCGATATAACTCTGTATTTATCTTAATTATATAATTTATCCTTACATCCCTTTGTGCAGCAATAATTGATTTCATTTATGTATCTTTAAGGTTAATAAATTATTTTGTAGATAACATACACACTATCAGACCCATATTTACAATACCAGATACATAGATAATAATAAAGTGCTATGGTTTGTTACAACGGGTCTTCAAGAAATGGAGGAAAAACAAGGATTTTTTAAACTTAACAGTTGTGTACTGTGGACGCTACGATCACGTTTTCATATTCCATTACACTCAGATGTCATAGAACATAAAGCCCGGTATACACGTGCCTGTAACTTGCACAAAAGTAGCTCGCCATTATGATATTCACGAAACAGAAGTTGTTATGGCTCAATGTGTATTCTGGGCTTTATGGCCAACTCGTCACAAACGCAATGAAATATAAAAGAACCTAATAGTACTCACACAGCAAACAATCTGGTGTTCGAGAATGATATCGTTCATAGACAACAATAATACAAATAACATCTACCTATAATATCTACAGTCGCTAAAATTATAGTCTTAATTAATTGGTGTAAAGATCCGTCTTAAAACCTACTTAAGTAATTAAAATTGTTGATTGCAGTTACCCTCAACATAGTTCATAAATCACTCTACAATTAGGATTCTAGTCGAATTATCACGCTGTCACCAAGTCTATTTATAATTTCGATAATCCTGTAGTGCCTACTGCATACGATACTAGAGAAATATACAACAATTGAGTAGCAGAGTCGTAGCAGATTTGCTTCAAAACATTTTGGCTAGGCTACCATTGGTTTTTAAACGTTATTTTTCAGTAATATTTCAGTAACGTTCCCGCCATCTCAAAACTGTTTGTAGCAATTCTGTGGAAGAAAATTCAAAGAATAGGCGAAATGCATAAAGTTGTAGTAGGTACAATTCAGATTCATGTCAATTCGAATGAAAATCAATGGCAGATACAGATTGTCAAATAATCATTTACGGAGGTACAAAACAGCCAGATAGATTTAAATGCCAACCAAAATGCGAAAAATAAAAAATGCAATGATAAAGATTTTTAACAGGAATAAAATATAGTAGGCCCTAGGGCAGAACAATAAATACCTTCGTTTCGTTTGGTAACGGTTGAACTTGCAATCAAATTAAGATCAAGGAAGGTGCATTAAAACATTGTAGGTATCTCAGGCATCAACATTTTCATTCATCTCCGGGCATTTACACTCATGCAGACAATATAGTTATTTAAACGATGAAAGTGCCTCAATTTATACAAAGATACGTCTTAGCCTTAAGATCTTGGGTCAATAAATGTCTTGTTCATACATTTTGATATTTTCTGGAAAGATTTCCATAAGTGCTAATTGGAAGTGTTAATGGTAACCATCGAAATCAATACACTGTCTTCAGGAACATTCTAATAGCAGTTGTTAGTCAAGTAGGATAGTCTCTTTAGCTCATTGCGTTTTTGTTTCACTAAATCACACTTGTGTACCTATATCCTCGAATACATGCTGATGTAGCTTTAGCGGCCATATTGCTGCCAAATATTACGTTGTTGGCATACTGTCGTTCGTCCATTAACAACGTGCATAGATGTCGTGGCTACGTGAAGTATTTGAGTTGTAATAGATAGCGCTGTTAAAAGTATCACGAATGATTGGGTTGGAAGTCATAACTGAACATGGCGAGGCATGCAGCTGTAATGTATCCCATTATGCGTCCATTTGGTTTGGATAGATTCAAGGTTTATACGGTGACTGTTGATAGCGCCGGTCTTGTCATGCCAGCACTGGCGACCTGTCGTGGTTGTCGTCCAGTGTAAAACCTTTTTCACCGTCACGCGCCGCTCACAGTCGCCGTTCAAACTTGTCTTTAGGATTGTTAGTTTTATCGGAAATATTTGAGTGCGGAGACGAGCAGGAACTTCTCGATGAAGAGGTCGGAGTCGAGGGCAGCGATGTGCGCGGCGCGGCCCACCAGCGCGCTGGCCGTGTGCGGCAGCGCATGCTGCACGTCGTAGCGGACCACTGACACTGTGGACGCACGCGCAGCCAGTGGTGAAACCATGTTGTGTACCTGGAGTTAGAAACTGATTAATCTTTTTGTTCTTCTTCGTTTCGGATGACACAATGAATTTGAAACTTTATGGGCCCAAAATATTGCTACTTTTACGGCGTTGTCAGTGGCCGCACAGGGGTCGCTTAGATTGCAGGATTTGGGGCACAAAGGACAGCATTGGGAGTGTTTGTTCTTTTGACTTCATTTAGCATCAATAACGTAAAACTAAATAATAAAAAGCTCATGATTATGGTTTATGGATTATCTTACACATACATAAAAGAAAATTATTGTTATTTTTTGTGAGCAGGGCCTCACAAAAAATAACAATAATTTTCTTTTGTGTGCTTCTTTGACAAGTAGTTATTGGCCTTTGACGTACATAAGTGTCCGTCATTACGAATAATAGACGGAAGCATAGGTCAGCACCTCCAACCCAACGATATTTATGACAGCTACGATAAGGAATCCGGTCAGGCCACCGGGAACTAGATGATTAACAAACTTAACAATTAATATAGTATGCTATTCAATTACATTTTTATAGAAGTACCGAATACCAACCATTTCTCTGTAAGCCTGTCCCAAGAGCGACGTGTCTTTAGCAGCAGCTTTGCACAGCTCCAGCCTAGCAGAATGCAGCGGGACATAGCGGTCCTGTCCCGAGCCACAGAGCAGGATATGTTTGAACTGGTGCAGCTGACTCCTCTCACTCAGGCGGTACAGGAAGGAGCGCCGTGGGTCGGATGCGTCGCGGAGAGAGAGCTGCAGCAATGACCCCGACTTCTTCCATTTCTGCATGAACCACATGCCTGGAATTGAGATGAGTTTCTTGTCAGCGGGAGAAACGTGGCATAAGCGTGATATTTCTGATAAAATATTGTTGCAGTGGTACGTGAGAAAGGTAAATGCTTAATGTTGGTGTTCTTAAATTCTTGGCTTCATAATTTAAGAACACCATCATCACACAAAATGGTAATAATACAATAGGTTTGTGCACGGAACACGGTTTCTTTCTTTTTTTGGAGGTATGGGCAAATGAGTTATTCTAATGTTTGTACTCCTAAATCGCGACAGTTCTGGCATGTTAAAGTTCAGTAAGTAACAAAGCGTGTACAAACCAGGCGCGGTCGAAGGGGGGGGTGTCGTGGGGGTCATGACCCCCCCCCCCAAATCATTCAAGCTGTCGAGAGTCTGCATGATTTACTTGCCTTACTAACTTACTACTTGGTGACCCCCCCCCCCCCCAAAAATTGGGCTGCGACCGCGCCTGGTACAAACTATGACAGACACCTTACCAGCGTTAACTAATCCGCTAGAGTTATACAAAGTCCCAAGATGAGGTCCACTAAGCGAGAGGAAAGTGTGGAGTTTCGCCAGGTATGGCTTCATCTGAGGCCTCGCTAACGCTGACCGGATGATGATCGTGCCCAGGGAATGACCCACGAAACTGATCCGAGCTGGGTCACTCGAGCTCTGGATGTGAGTCAGGATCTCTTGTACAAGTCTGAAACGTTGTAACATAGGATTGCATTATGGGATTCCTCAAGAAGCAAAAACGGAAAATAAAAACTAATAAAAAGTTTTTGAACATACATAGAATTACTTGAATTTAAAACTTAGTAGCATTTAATACACTCAAGAGCAATGAATCCGGGTCACTTGAAGAATCCTAAAAATCTCGGAAACTAAAAATGCTAGGTTAATGCAATAAATTGTATTTAATAGACAATGTAATACTCCTTAAATGAAGTTATTAAAACTTCTTAGTTATTGTAAAGTTATATCATAAAAAAATCAAATTTGAAAAAGGGCCACTTTCGAAGATGGAATTACGAAATTACAGCATTTGGTTTTGCTTTTGTTTGTAATCTGTCATTTATGTGGGTACATAAACCATGTTGATAGTGCTCTATATTCATTGCTCAAGCTGAAATTATGTCGCTTACGCCTGAAGAATGCACCAGAATACTTACAATGCTGGAAACCGGCCGGAGTCAGCGCGATACAGCCAGGACTGTCGGTGTGTCGCTGTCAACAGTACAAAGAGTTCTCCGACGTTACGAAGAAACTGGTTCTAACCTACGCAGACCAGGAACGGGCAGAACCAGGTGTACCACAGCACGAGAAGACTGATACTTGGTGAACACCATGCTTCGAAATCGCTTTCTCACAGGAACTGAACTCACAAATCAGTTTCGACGCCTCGGAGGAAGTAACCCAAGTGCATGGACAGTAAGACGTCGGCTTGCTGAATCTAACTTAAAACCCCTTAGACCTGCAAACGGCCCTAAACTGGAGCGTGGGCATCGTATTTCAAGACTAAGATATGCCCAGAGCCACGTGAATTGGAGTATTGAAGATTGGTCAAAAGTTATGTTCTCCGACGAATCAAAATTTATGCTCTACAAGCACGATGGAAGACACAGAGTGTATCGAAGACCAGGGGAAAGATTCAAGCAAGCATGCATCGAAGAAAAAGTAGCCTACGGTGGTGGGTCTGTACTTGTGTGGGCCGGAATTTCTTCTGAAAGTCGCACAGAGCTGGTGATCATAGAAAACGGCTCTTTAACTAGCGTAAGATATGTGGAAGAAATCCTCAATGATCACGTTGGTCCATTTATGGTCAATTTAGGTGAGGATGCTATATTTATGCATGACAATGCCCGACCTCATACAGGCAGGATTGTGAATGACTACCTTCAAGAGATGAACATTACTCGTATGGAGTGGCCAGCGCGCAGCCCGGATATCAACCCGATCGAGCATGCTTGGGACGAGCTAGGCAGATGCGTAAAACAACGAAACCCTCCCCCAATCACGCTTCGTGAGCTCAAAATTGCTCTCACAGAGGAATGGGAGAATATTCCCCAAAATCGTATAAGGAACTTGGTGTACAGCATGCCAAACCGCGTAAACGCAGTAATGGAAGCACGAGGAGGCAATACGAAGTATTAAAATTCAAGAAAATCGTAATATAGTTCAAAAATTTCATGTTTCCTATTTTTGTTTTAAGGAGAGATCAGCAGTTTTTTTCTTTATGTAATTTTGTGTTAATAAAATGTATGGTGACTCATATTTTTTTTACTTTCATTTAAGGAGTATTACATTGTCTATTAAATACAATTTATTGCATTAACCTATCATTTTTAGTTTCCGAGATTTTTAACATTCTTTAAGTGACCCGGATTCATTGCTCTCGAGTGTATATTCAGTTCGATATCGCGGCAAAATCTGACAGTTTGGCGACATAAAAACAAACTCAAATTGATTTATGATTATTAACTAATTGAGATTTTTAATCAATTAAGTCGTAAAGCGGTCTAACCGTCTCACTGACTATCCGTGTAATTTAATTTAGGTTACGAACTGGTCTAATAGATTGAGAAAAAAATCAATAACGTAATACTGATGAGGATGTTGTAACAAATCATATTTTTGGAGATATAATTACTGCTCACCTATCTGTCATCGTGTCAAAGTCGGAGAAAGTGTCGCCTTGGTTTCTCTCGGACATGAGGAACTCTAGCCTGGCCCCAGGCAGACCCAGTTCCAAGTAAGTCTTCACAAGGCGGAGGTCTGCCGCGTTGCCGTCCAAGCCATGTACGCAGATTATGAGGTGGAGCCCTGGAATATATGTCGAATACTTGCTACAAATCATTTACTGTTAGATGGATGGTGATAAGTGGTTCTAAGCTACACATTACAAGTCGCTGATTAGATTAATGTCTAGTAGAATAGTAGTAGCCAGATAGATTTAAAGATTTATTTTATAAACCTTTAACATAAAAAAAAATATTGGGAAATGTACCAGAGGCGTATGTACGTAAACGTATGATATGAATTTCAGCAAGTACCCCGGGTAAGGGCACTTTTCGCTAAGTTAGCGTTAAAGTTTCAGTGAATTTCTTACCCTCTGGATTAAACATTCGATACTCATCGCTGATATGGAAGTATGGCAGCGAGTGCTCAACAGGCGGGAAGTCAGAGTAGATAGCACCCGGGTACTTCACACTTTGCCTGAACTCTTCTCTGCACTTAACGAATAATCTTTCAGACTCGGCCAGGCCAAATATGCTGATGAGATTGCTTTCTCGTTGTTCTGAAAACATAGAAAATTGCACATGAAATTATGGCAACAGTTCTTACACCAGACACCTATGGCTTTGCAGGCTTGATTGCTCTAAAGCTTTATGTGCCAATTGTTTTATGAGAGTTAAAAATGGGTAAGAGATAGACATGGAATGTAATATTGATTTTTGTAAAGTATATGTACAAGCAAGATAGGTTGTAGTCAAAAGTAAATAACTTTATTACCAGTATCGTTTCTGCTGGCCAGTTCCCCGGTGCTCTGACTTTTATTAAGCGTACCACCGGTGGGGACACCGCTAGAATTAACTGACTGATGTGGCCTCAGCTTCCGCCTCTCCATTATACCTGTTGTAAGCCAAGCGATGATGTTAGTAGCAGAAGCGTTATTGAATTCCACAGAGGTTTACAGTGTTACCCACCTTCACACACATGATACAAAGGGTTGTCTAACTGAAGGGAGGACGGCTGTGGCGGCTGTTTCCTCGGCGTTTTTGAAGGAGTAGACGATTTGCTGCTTTGTCTACTCAACTTTGGTGATTTAGTTGGAGGATCCTATAACATACAAGTCCATTAATATGATATTTTACCAACCACTTGATATTTGTTTTCATCGATGGATGTTACGTGTTTACCTTAAATTCATCTGGTGGAGGCGGAGCGTCTCTAAACTGTTGCGGCGGTGGTAAATGCTCATAGTCATTGTCACCCATAAAGTGCGCTAAATCGATTTCAGATCTAGCTTTATTCGAGTATTTTTGTGCAGCACTGGATGTACGATCTTTCTTATGGCTACTTGGTTTTACGCAGGAGCGATCCACAGTCAAACTTCGTATCTCAGCCGCGATTAACTTTTCGGTATATTGTATTCTGTCTTTCAATTTAGTTTTGTCCATCGATTGAGATTTGGCGGGCGCCGGCTGCGCCTTCTGCGGAATTTCTTTCCTTATGTAAGGATGCAGATTGTCACTAATTGTTTGTGATTTTTTCACCGTGCCCTCATTCAGGCTTTTAGAAGAAGAGGTATAAGTCTTCCCTTGCACAGCACTGAATGAGTTATGTCTTTGATTACCTTTCACTGCATTAGCTTCTGCGATTTGTTGAAAACAACTTGCTGTGCAAGTATCTGAATTGCATTCTGCGTCTATACCATTACTATGCATCAGTTTATTATATTCGCACTGGCTATCTGTGCATATAGAGTCGCTACATATGGTGCATTCCTCGCAAACTTCCTTATCACAGCATTCTATTTTCTCGTTTGAAGTATTTTGAGTCACTTTGACGGCTAATTTTAAGAGCCGCTCTCGTAACTGATCTCCGTTAAGGACTGTTCTTTTAAAGTCACTAATAGTTTCACCTTCAGTTTTTCGAGAATCAGTAGCATCTTCATAAGTTTTACTAGTTGGTTTAGGCATAGCTGATTTTCCAGGAGCGAAATTCTGGTTTAATTGACAACTTGCATTATCTGGGGAGGACGGGCCTGAACTACGTCCACTAGACACCCATCCACTTTGTTCACTTAAACTAGACGTAGAAGTGCTTCTACGACGTTTTTCTTCCTTGTTCGAAAAGTTCTTAGGAGGTAAAATTTTGAAATCTTTATCTGCTATATCAAGAGGTGGCGATTCAAATGCTGGAGGTGGAGCTAAATTGGGTAGAGATTCTGAGCCAAAAGTATTATTTAAGTTAGGCTCATCTAAAACCGATGCAGCACTTCTACAATGTCGTAACAACTCTGGCCCATGGTCGAGACTGTAAGGAACACTTGTAGAAGACTCTAACCTTCTCAGCTCAAAAGGTATACTTTCGTTGCTGGAAGACGATGCGGCTTCTGACATTAACTGAGTCATCTTTTCCGATGGTTTGTGTTTCGAACGCTTTTCTGGTTTTCCACTCGACCTGCCGCTTTTCGGTGTGGTAGCACCAGATTTTGGTGTAGCTCTGCCAGATTTAGGTGTTTGTAGACCTGATTTTGGGGTAAACCCACCCGACTTGGGCGTAGATTTACCAGACCGCGGCGTTCCACGATCAGATTTTGGAGTGCTGCGTTCAGATTTTGATGTATAACGATCTGATTTACTATCTCGGGATTTAATAGAATGATGACTGCTTAATGAATCCCTACTTGAATTCATTTTAGTATTTTCCTTTCCTCCATTATTGAGTTTCGACTCTTTGGATCGGCTTTTCTTGTGCCTGACCGATGGCATCGTCGAATGTGGAGTAGATGGCGGTGTCTTTGAATAAGTTGATTTTGATGTCCCATCACTGCTTCTATCTAGAGTCATCACGAACCCGCTGTCATCACTGCTTTTACTAGATTTCTTTTGATAGTTTTGTATTAAACTTCCTGTATTAAAATCGTAACTCCAATCACCTTTCTGCAGATAGTAATTGAGCTCATGTCTGAGTTGATTTCGAGCAGCTTCAATGTCAATTTGTTGATTTTCCACTTTTTGGTTTTGAAACACATGCGTAGAATTAGATCTATGTACGTGTTTATTAGAAACTAAGTTATTTTGATCAGTCACTTGAGTTTTACCACTAACCGGTGGGTAAGAATTACGTGGAGGCAACATAGGACGGGGTAAATTTACACTGTAGCCTCTTTGAAACTCTAACGGATTACGAATAACATTGTTTACTTGCAGATTACCCTGATTACCGAAAGTATAGCCGTACACTTGGTTAGGATTAGGTTGCATCACTCCATCGTACTTATATCCTACACTATGGAACACCTCATTGTTCACTCCGTGCCCAACTTTCTTAATACAAGGATTTTTGTATTTTTCTCTAAACTCGCTTATATTCCTCCTGTAGTCGTCTGTCCCTTTGGAACTGCATCGCGTAGTTGTATTCGTTGGATAAGCACTAGTTGTGACGCTTCTAGGCAATGTTGTAGGCTTAATTTGTTGCGGTGGTAGATATGGTTTTGGATAATTAACAGAAGAATTGGAACCATTTCTCACATTCTTTGTTAATGTTTGTGCAGTATTCAACGGTGTTAATTGAGACACTCTTAACTGATCCAGAGACTTACTGTGCCTCGCCGGCAGGGTGCTCACACCACTCGTGATTTCATGTTTTTGTCGAAAAACTTCAAGTCCTGGTTCAGATTTCTCTTTGCCTAGGCGCGAAACGTTCGAAGCACTTTTTGCTGTACTGATATCAAGCAAAGTGGATGCGGAGTATCGAGACATTGGTTGTCCCTGTTGTATCGGGCAAGAAGCGAACGCGCTGTTTGGTGGGAGTTGAATCTCGCTAATTAGATTGTTTTGCACGATGTATCTATTTCTTCCTGTAAGCTCGAGTTGTTTGTTGTGTGCCTTGGGTAGTTCTACTACATTTTGTTTCACTAAAGCTCGTTTGGGAGATCCGCGGGCAGATTTTTGGGGAGCTAAAGTCAGAGTTGCTTGAACGACACTGGAACTGGATTTAGGTGCATTCAATTGTGGTTCAAGAACATCCATGATTGTTCTGGGCAGTGTGAGAGTAACCCTGGAGGCTTCGGATGACGGTCTTCTGGAGTCCATGAGTGAACTAATACTACAAGCGCAGTCATCTCCAAGGGGCTCCGAACATAGGAAGGGATCTGCATCAAGACACACACGGATTAGTAAAAGATTTTGTGTACGAAATTGTAATATTTGTAGATAGTAACCAAACTTACCACTTCCAGATTTGCTTGCACTTGAATTCAGAAATGAACGACGTCGTGCGAATTCTGCTGTGTCTTGATATCTGAAAGAATTTAGAAATACTTTGTGTAGTTGTATTTTAATTTCCGACTACATGACTTGGGTTACTAACAGCTCACGAAAGTTTTGAAGGCTAATAATACTTAATTATAATTATCTCACATTTTTTTAAGGTGTGTTTGAAGCGAACATTAGATTAGCAAAATAAAATTTGCGGAGGTAAGGTTGCCGCGATTGTTTACAGGGTAAGAATCAAGTTCAACTTTAACTTTTTTACGAAGAATTCGGTGAAAGATAATAAGTGCCAATTTAAATTGAGGAATATTTCAATCACCTGTCTTCAAATATGATAGGCATGATATGCGGGTCTCCATCCAGGGCTATGCAGTGCACCGGCAGCGGCGGTAGCAGCGCGAGGTAGCGCGAGCGCCGCGCCACCTCGCCCACACTCTGGTACGACTGGTAGTTGCTGTCGTAGCACCCCGCCAGCGAGTGCCGCGGGTTGTCCAGCACGAAGAAGCATTCGGCGAAGCGCTTTATACTGGAAAGAGAATTGTGATTAAGTTAGTATTAGGTATTTGTATAATGATACACCTCTAGTATCATTACTGCACTTGTTCAATTTTTTCTGTAAATAAAAGAGTAGGTTTACGAGGGTATTGGACATAGGTGATTAGATAATGTTTTAAACCGGACTTTGCCCAGTTGATTTATTGGCCAGAGTGTGGCCTGGATGCCATAGGCGATGCTTCTATTTTAAGGAAGATCAGATGGTTAATAAATCATTGTTTGCGATAGCAGATTGTTCTGTATCGCGTGCACATCGGTATAGTTTGTAATGCAGGAAAGCCAACTACCGCACAGATGGTCACAGAATGCGTTTGAGTTTCTTAGTCATAATTATCGATTGCCCAAGTGCATGGCCACAATCGCGTAATGCTATAGGCCCAGTCTGATGTGATGCCCTCAATCCCCACACAGTGGCGTTAAGTGATGCTACTTATTATACCAGATAGGTTTGTCCTTACCGCAGCGCGTGATGCCTGGCCGCAAGCGCATGATGCACGTGAGGCCGGTCTGATGTGTGATGCAGGAAGGCTCGCCACCGAAGCGTCACTTCAGCACACAGTCGTGCGATGTCGTGAGCTGCACTCATCGCCCATTCCTCCTCCTCGCCGCATTCGGACTTCTGGAAGTTCTGTGAAATTAATTTGATTTTAGTCAAAATCGTTGGTGTATGGTGAAAGTATATATACTACACTATACTACTATTCCATCAAGCAGTTTCAGAATAAAAGATAGGTAAATAGGCAATGCATAAAAGTGGTGCGACTTTATTTAACATCTGTGTACCTACATGACAGTGAATAAGTTAAATGGATTGATAAACCCAGACTAATAAATTAAGTATACTACTACTAAAAATAGTATAATCTACTACTAGAAATATTTAAGGTCTTATTTGGTGTAAGCGTAACCGCCATTATTCCTTGTTGCTTACAATTATTCTTCATTTCATATTATTCAGTAGCGTCATTTACGAAAAAACTTTAGTAATCATAGCTCACCTTGCCGAAGTCGCTAAGATCCTTTATTCTCTGCGCGACTTCTCCAACCACAGAATTTGATGAGGACTCCTCAGGAGTAAGCAGCACACCGGGGGAGCCACACATTGCCAGAGCACTCTGTAGCCCCTCCAGTGACCCTAGCAGGATTCCGCACACTTCGGCGTGGACTTGCCTGGAAAAACAAAGTCATCATTGCTCTCGTTCATTTTATATTCATAAGGAACTTTTGACCAGGTAAACTGAGTCCCGAAAGTACGGACTGCGCCGATGTCTGGATATGTTTTCGGAGGTGGTAACTTAAAACCTGGTGAGACAGGGCAACAGTTGATTGAAGATAAAAACATCACTTAGAATAGTGTAAGTAGGTATTTCCGCGGTTGGGCTACTTACCTAGCATGTGCAATCTTGCTAGAGTTTCCACCAGAGCATTTGCCAGTGGATCCGAAGAGTACATTCTCGAAGCTTCCCGAAGTGTTGAAGGAACCAGCACTCTTCATCAATTTGCCCCATTGTTTACTTGAGCGTGGAGTACTGTAAACAGTTTAGAGAACACTATAAGATAAATTATGATTTCTGGGTCAATTAGTGGGTATATCCGTCTACGTTTTCTACTGCTGTATTACAACTTTTTCGGTGGTCTAGAAGTAAATCGCTTGTGTAAAAGTATAATGTCTGAAAGCCTTTTTTGATATGAAGACGTACCAAGTGTGCTCAAGGCCCGTCCTAAATTGTAACAATTCAAGGAAGTTACTCACCAGCTTTGCACATAATGCATGATACTTTTCCTTGAGTGGCGGACAGACATGTAACAACTCAATTGTGTTAGTATCTATGTATTTAGCAAATGAGTTTACAAATGCGTCAAATATTGTAAGTTTCGTAAAAGAATAATTACTAATTCAGTAAGTCTTCTCTTCGAGTAAGAGTTTGAAGACTAGAGAAATGTGGGCAAATAGATCATAACAGTGAATTGATTTTATATTGTCTTACTTGCAAAGTTTTCAAGTTACTAGGGCTAGAAAAGGTTGATGATTAATAGGGAAATATGGAAGAAAAAGACATGTTGCGCCGAGCCCATTTAAATTGGGATAAGGGCAAGATAATGATGATCAAAACTTGCAAAGTTACCACCAGCTTGATAAACGTAAAAAGGTTGAAGTTGTAGCGTAAACTGAAGTTTATTGTGTAGAAATTAAAGTTATTTTTCCATAAACTCATGTTTGCTTACATTTTTGGCGAGTCGTGATTCAAAAATACCTAAGTTACGGGGAAATATATAATTACGATGGTTTTAAAAACGAAAGTCGAATAAAGTTAAAACTTTAAAAAGGCGTTAAATTCGATATATAAGTGTCAGTACCTACAATATTTTACAGTCGAAGAAGTTCAATGTTGTTCACACTGATGTTATCGAGATAATCGCAATTTATAGCCCTTGGTTAAGTTTAAATAAAAGTACAGTAATTGATGATTTAAGATGTAGTCCGGGCGTGACATTAATTAATATCAGATAATAATCGGAAACACGAGAATCCAGATTCACGACACGCGTGGGTTTGTTAATTTGTTGCTTTTACACGTAGGTATCGTCTTAATTGACCGACCATATTATTAATTTTCGAAAGACGTTATAAATAAAGGCTGACTGAATACAGTCGTACAATCTAGCCAATTTGGGAATAAATAGTTACTTATAGATGTTACAATACATGCTAGCTAACCACGTAAATAGTTAGCCCTACATTTAGGTACGATCAACAAACTGCAGGTATATATTGCTATATAAAATCACGCCTGTACCTATATCTTAGTATGCATTTACACGAGCGACGCGCATCAAGGGCAGATGTAACAGCAGTCGAGGATGCGTCGGCAGTTGCCATCAACAACGTGCCGCTCGTGTGATTGACCAGCAAGTTGTCAACGGTTGCAGTTGTTGTTGCCGTCGACGCGAATCGCTCGTGTGTATGAACCCTCAGACAAAGGTCGCCAGCTCTCATCTGTCGAAACACACTTTTCACAAACTCCTCATACTTACTTGATGTAAGGCTGATGTAAAGCAACTAGGCTTGCATGTATGGTGATGGAGACTGATGACAGGTGGAAGTAGTCGAATAGAACCGGCAGGTGATAGTGGAGGCCCTGGGAGGGCTGGAAGTGCAGCTTGAGGACCCGACAGGACATCGGGGCGAGGGTACTAGACTGTGCACCCTCGCTGCACCACAGCTCTACGCCAAGGCTCCATTCTGCTCGTTCTAGGGACTCCTTGAGGTTCCGGCTATCCACTAAACAAATAGGAAGAGGTTATGCTGGGTATCCTTTATGTTCGCGCAGAAAATTTTCTCCGCGCATAGTGTGCTTGCATAAAAACGGCCATCACAATAAATAAAAACGCTTCCGAAGAGTGACATTGAAACCAACCGTGTCACTGCGGTCTGTCATTGCGATCAGGCGACGATGCGGTTTGCGGTTGCGATCGCCTTCAAAAGAGCACATTAAAGCAGAATGCGCGGAGCACATTTGCT
This sequence comes from Apamea crenata, assembly GCA_949629185.1. Taxonomy (NCBI): domain Eukaryota; kingdom Metazoa; phylum Arthropoda; class Insecta; order Lepidoptera; family Noctuidae; genus Apamea; species Apamea crenata. The sequence continues at coordinate 5,886,481 of OX451368.1, read as the reverse complement.
GTGCGAACATAGTGGATACCGCGTGAGCTTTACAAACAGTCTTGGCAAACAATCGATTCAGAGTTTCAGAGCGAACTTCTATTAAAAGAAAGTAACGAGTTCCAAATGCTTGTGATTGCGAAATGTGGAACAATTCAATTTCCTCTTCAAAACAAAATAATGTGTTTTTAATTAGTTACTTTCGAATCTTAATAGATTATTGTAGCCTGATTTAGACACAGTGTATGGTGACGTAGTACGTATCCTCTTCCAAAATGTAATCCGTTGATGCGGAAAGGATTCACAAGGTCATTGGGAGCTTAACTTTGAATTATGACCCGAAAGGGTCATGACCCTTGACCTTTGCATCTGCCAGGTTACAGCCAAAGTCATTAATGATGCTAGAAATTACCGACCACAAACAAAATAAATCAATTAGCCCTAACAGATTTAGGTCGGAGATACACAATGTGGCATAACGTGACCTCCGAATGATTTGAAACACCCGGGATGTAACCATTCCGTCGCTGAAGCCAGACATAAAAACAAATGGCGGCTTTAAATAAACTTTCTTACCTAAGAGATGAGCTCTAAAATGCACGATATCCCGTAACGTGACCTCTTCGTTACGGTACATGATCTGGAAGGCCCGGGACGCGGCCAGGCCTCCGATGAGCGACGCGTTGGCGGCCGGGCGGCCAGTGCGCGCGGCCCCGTTGCCGCTCGACACGGAGGCCTCGATGTGCACCGGGACCTTCGGCGACACACGGAGGCCCACGCGCACTTGGTAAAGTCTGAGGAGCAAAAAAGAGAAAATGGTCAATTGGGTTCTGACGAAAACGACATTCGACAAAATCTCCTCAGGGGTTAACTCTCGAAAGTGCAATAAGTAAAGACTTCTGACTTCGGGTTTTTGAACTTTGTAGAGGCCCACACTCTCCTTAGAATCTTAATACTATTACTTAAAAAAAAAATTGGTTGTCTGTAAAGTTGGTTTACGGACGATAGTTTAACGTGACAACGTCATAACAAAACATTGTTGAAATGATTGCAAACGCGCATGCGTACAATGAGCGTAACGGGACAATGAGTCATCCTTTTTCGTGCATGCAGCCGGCGTTCATCGATTTGATAGACGTTGTCACGTCAAAAATTCTCGTCTCGTACCCTCGTATGCAGTATCACCATCATATTTAATAATTAACCACTGTGTTCCAGTTTATAGGATATAAAATAATACCAGTCTGTAATTGTCCCATTAAAGGGCAAAGACCTCTAATCACACATTTGCTCAGTGCGTTTTAAAATTACAAGCATATGAGTAAGCGGGTCAGTGTCTTAACTCATGACTCTTGGAGTTACAGCCAGAATAGAATATGATTTTCTATGTCTCTCTCTTTCTCTTCTGCAGTCCTTCGCCACCCGATGCTGAGTGTAGGCATCCTGCAATGCACGCAACATTCTCTGTCTCTAGCCTTCCTAAGCCAGACTCTTGACTAGGTTGTCGGTCGACCTCATCGGCTGCCCACACTTCTACTACTAGGGGGCTTATCACCAGCTCTTACAGCGGGGCAGAGGTTAAAATGCACTGCTTTTTTCTACTTAGTCATAGAAAAAATCAGTGTAGTTCAACTTCTGCCCTGCTATAGGAGCTGGTGGTAAGCCCCCAGGTCTCGGTCTCCAGTCCAGCACAGTCTGCCTTTATTATACATATGTATACACCATAAATATTACAGATAAGTGTAGAAATTTCGGCAGATACCACTTTGGGAAGATCTATATATTACATAAAATATAATTCGACCGTTTTTTTTCAGAGGTTTTCTTCCTCGGGCCTCCGAAGGTAGCCAAGCTTATTATGTTAAGTTCAGTGGGGTCATCTCGCTTCATGACGGTAATTTTACAGAAAGGTAGCAGTTAACTTTACGCCGGTTTTTCGTATCTTGACTTATGGTTCGACCTTTAATATGCATGAGTTTAACTTCGTTCTAAAGTGAGTTTTTTGCCTTAGAATTTTTATTAAGTATTCAGCTTTTAATTGGATTTTTTTAGTTTTTATATGTAAAATGAGTAATGAAGAGATCTTAGATTAGATGAATTCTACTATTACTTATTGAGCAAAAAATGTATGTGTAAAAGTGTTTTAAAACATCTACCTACTTACTGAAATAAACATCATTTCGTATTTTCTTTCTTCGTATTTTCTTTCTATTTATGCTAGAATTTTGGCCTGTTCAACTTTATCAGATAAAATAACATTATGGAGGAATTTGTTTGAAAGGATCTGGAATATACTCGAGTCGGAGGGGAAATTAAAGAAAGAAGTCAAGAGACTTGCGACTTTGAATTCTATTGCATACTTAAAGAGCTTATTCCTCACCAGAAAAAACTAAACCTTCCAGCACCCTAATTGCGTAACACACAATCAACCACAATCCGAACAATTTTGAAGGAAATTACTAATCCATTGCTTCATACGTTTGAAAAACCTGCCTGCCCAACAATGTAAACAACGCAATAAACGTAGTTGAACTGTCAAAATGAAAGCTATTGCTACTAAGTGTGTTACGCATTTACCCGCAGCTCTGAATTCAGCATTAATAAAAGCTGCCTACACACTCACTACAGACTATACTTGCACCGAAGTATTTTGCCCATACACAATACGGGTATCATGTCAGAAAATGCGAATAGGAAAACAAAGGAAAGAGTGGTTACTAGCTCCACGAGGCTGCAATCTGCCTAAGTAGTTCTGACTACACAGTAAACTTCACCGTATGTTGTGCCGACCGTTATACGTACTGAAAACTTACTTATAGTAAAGTGTAGTTGGTGTTGCAGCGTAAAAAATACACACTTAACATCTCGCCTGTAAGCTCTATGGGGTAAGGCAGAGGTGTTTTTAATAATAAAGCTGAAGAGATTGTTTGTTTGTTTGATCGCGCTAATCTATGGGACTACCTGTCAGTATCAGTTAAAAAAATATTTATGCATTTGATAACCCAATTCCTGAGGAAGGCTGTTTAACATCACGCTACGACTCTTCGGAGTTACTATTTTATAATTATAATTACCAAGAAAGAAAGAAAGAAAGAAGAAGAATTGCATCTTCCATTTGTACGCTAACGATTCGTAACCTGCTGTGCTATTCTGTGAAAATCTTACCGTGAAAACTTAGGTGACGTGAGCTGTCATTCCATTTGATGCTAAGGATTGACACTATTGACAGCTCACTTCAAGCTCACTTCACCTAAGTTTTAGTCTGATATTGGAATCGAGCGAAAGCTAACCTTTCACCTTTAGCATGACTTTGTTGCCAAATTGTTGATCTTTTTTTCACACACGACCAACGCAATTCGTCTCGTTGCCTCTAACTTTTCCTACACATGCTGTTCCACAAAGTCGGGTACTTTTTACACCCCAATTCATTTACACCTGTCGCGTTGGTCTCGACCCGAATCAATTTACGCCGCAGTGTGGTAGCTATGTCGTCACTTTCTCTCCCCCTCCGTGACAGTTAAAGGGGGAATAAATTGTTGTATGTCTTGTGAACTTTTAGCATAACTAAGTGAAATTGCTCGTATGACTAATGTAACGCCTATTATTTCCAGTTTTGTAAATTAATATGACCAAAAAATTCAAGATCAAGGTGGCAGAAATTAACGTGACGTGACGATATGACAAATTATGGTGGAAAAGGACACGAATAAAAACATTAAAACCACTCAATCAATCAATTGCCCTGTCTGCTGTGATACGGTCTTTTTCTAACTAGTGCTGGATACAGGTGATCTTTTCCTCTAAAGTTAAAGTACTGTATTGTATTGCATAAATTTTGCTTATTAATAAGTTGAAAAATAACCAGTAACATTGTTTTGGGCACAATAAACATTATATTATATTATGTATTAATTACTTTGCTGCATCAGTCTGAAAGGCAAAGGCCTAAAAGCAAATACCTCATGGAAGAGTAAAGATCTTAATCTAACCACTCTTGTTGATTACGTTTTGACAACTTCAGACCGTTATAAGTTTAGGTTACCTCACGATGTTATTCGTTTACCGTCAATGATTAATACGACACTAAAGAAGTAAGCAATACAAAGAAAACGAATAAAATATTCATCAATAATATCAATAGTACTTAATGCAGTTGACCAACTTCTGAACAAATGATTGATGCCTAACTGCGTAGTGACGAAGAATGATGTTTTCTGAAACTCGAAGCTCGCTTATAATCGTCTATCCTAATGCCAAGAGGCCAAGAAAATTTAAGGGTTACTTCTTGATTTTCATTTTCACATAGTTAACAATTTTCCAAATCGACATTAAATTATTGTGGAACTTCTGATTTGTGGGAGGAAAAATATTTTCCGCCGTTCAACAATAAACATGAACGATTTATCTGAAAGTACAAAAACATAGTTTTGAAAAGCAATTGAATTACCATCAAAATATCCAACGTTTATTAAAATAGTGGTGATGTTAATACAACATTCAAAGCACGTTGCTCAGTAATTAGGTGTAGAAGGGAAAATTGAGTTTATTAGGTTATGCACTTTGTAGCTTATACAATGAGTTTGAGTGCGCTTCAGCCGGCCGATTCTGACATTCATTAGTCATTACATAGTGTAGACTTTCAGTTTCCAGTAGTTTGATAATTGTTTAAGCGTTAATGGAAGCATTTAAATACTAATTTTGAAATTCAAAAGTTTTACTGTTAGTTTGGTAGACTCGTTTTGTTCGTAGCTAGTTCAGAAAGGTAAAGTGAAAATGATTCAACTAAAATTTGATTAATGCAAGTTGTAGAGTTTGGAGGGAACTGGCTATTGGTTCTCTAACACAGGCTGGGAGCTTAAAAATTAGAGGAGCAAAAACTTCTGAGTCGGTTACTTTAAGAATTCCGAATAATCTACCCTGAGATGAAGAAAGGAAAAATGAGACAAGCGAAGAATAGATCAATAAAGGAGAAATATCCATATAATTTTTTAAAATAAAAGTTTAAAATGAAGTCCTGTTTGTTACAGCACAAGCTCTAAACAACAACATAGAGTGAAAGACAAAATAAAAGAGTCAGACGACAGGAACAGTAATCATACTACGAATCGAATCATTGATAAATAATAGGCTTATTATGCACAGCTCATAAGCACAAGGCGTACTCTATTGTCTCTATTACACAGTCCTTTGAAAGAGATGTTGTTTGAGCTTTAAAAGACGTGTAAAATGTGTAAGCTTGTTAATAGTCGTAATATTATTTATTCTGTGGCAGACATACTTGGAAAGACACGCGCCACAAATATAGAACTGGGTCACAAACCGTCCGCGATGCGTAGGAGTCTTGTCATTTGCAATTTAAAAGATAAAATAGTGTGGATTTTATGTTTGTCGTAAAGTGTTTTGCATGTTATTAAATATATATTTCATTGTTTTTTTTAATAACGTTATTTTGGTCCTTAATTTGATTAGTTGCTTTATTTTGTATCATTGATGGATTAATATCTTGATTAATCTGCTCTACAATTCTGTAAGCAAGTTCATACTTTAGCAAATGTTTAACATAAATTGCTTCCAATCAAAGACCTTTTGTCAATGAGTTTCGTTATTCATCAATGCAAAGTAATTTGTGTCTAGCGTTGATTTGTTGACGCTGGTCATTAAGCCGCTTGTAAGTGCATTTGAAGTTTGTTGTAGTGAATTAATGTGCATAGTTTAGAGTTCTTTGGCACATGGCATTTGCACTTCTGTCAATCTCTTTACACCTTCAGATTAGTGAGATGAATCGTGAAATGTAACACACGTTGTACAGCAGTGCGAATCTGCAGTGCGATTCTGTAACCATCTCACCGTGAAAACTTGGTGAAGTGAGCGTGGAGTGAGCTTTCATTCCAACTAATGCTAGGGATTGACACTATTGACAGCTCACTTCACTTGACTTTTCACGGTGAGATTTTTACAGAATGGATCGGCTGTTACCATCTCACCGTTAAAACTTAGGTGAAGTGAGCGTGGGGTGAGCTGTCATTCCAAATAATGCTACGGATTGACAGCTTACTCTAAGCTCACTTCACCTAACTTTTCACGGTGAGATTTTTACAGAATCGATCGGCAGGTTCGACTAGTAGTTGTGTTATAGATTTGGACGGCTCATTTGTGTTACATTTCATCTTAGTTTTTCTCTAATCTGCACCCTAATTGCGTAACATACTTTCAATCACAATCTGAATCATTTCGAAGGATATTGCTAATCCATTGCTTCATATGTTCGAAGAAGTTGTCTGCTCAACAACGGAAATAACGCAATGAATGTTGTTGAACTGTCAAAATAAAAGGCAATTGCTACTGTAAGTGCGTTTCGCAGTTACTCCGCTGTACCCGGCATTGGATTTTACATGACACGCCAGTTTGTTTGACACAGCATCGGATTATCACATTGGCAAGAATGATTGACTGCCCGAAGCGACTAAGAGTTCAACGATCTGATCTGCTTCATCAGGTAGGTCTTTTTTTTAGAATCGAAGTACATTGTTTATTTGTCTATCGATACACTTGCAGTATAAAGTTTATGAGAGTGCGTGTTTCTCAACTGTTTATGTACCGGGCAACGTGTTCTGTAGTAAACCATCGGTCTTCGGGAGTAAACATTGTTGGTTAAAGCAAAAACATTTAATTTTAGACGACGACCTTGCGGCTGCTGTGACGTGTGTGGAATATCTTGAAAGAAGCACGATTGTTTTCTTTTCGAATTATTTTAATGGCTTTTTATTATTTTTAACACCGTACTTAGTACCTACATTAAAGAAATAAAAGTTTCATTTGCAGAAACTATTAAAATCAAATTCATTTACATATTTCAGGTACCACATTGACATAACTCATATTAGAAACTTTGAAAATTTGTCTATTATATTAAAAAAAATCTTTAGTAAGATTTAAAACGTAAAACGTTTACTGAGGATGATATTCTCTTAGTGTGTACATTTCCTTTTTTTGCTGTTTTGTTTTTATATTCCTGTTTGTTTCTATCACTATTAAATTAAATTGAATTATTTAGCTTTAAGTACGCTGTACCAGTAGGTACAGCGTCAGAATAACTGTTTGCTTTAAAAATATACCTATATAATTGTTTTAAAACTTCTTGATGAATAATTGTTTGCTGCACCGGCGTCATTACGTCGGCGCCGGCTGTCGCTGAAAACCAGCGCTGGGGCTCTGTCTTGCATAGGGTCGCAGCATAATGCTGAGCGATAGCCGTTTTGCGTGGATGTGACGCATGTCAACCATTTCTTATTGTTTTATTTTCTGTAATTGTTCTTATGTTCTTTTGTGCGTCATGTTTACCGCAAATAAACGTATTTTCTTTCTTTCTTTCTATTTCTACTAGTGCCTGTCTTATGTTTGATATGTTTCCACACTTTTCACCTTGTGTTTCAAGTTCTGATTGTTTTACTTTACGGCATTGTTAGCCAAATCTTAGCACACTTAGTCTTCTACTAAGTATGAAAAGTACAACTACCATCCAATCTGGAATGTCAGGCATTTATCCGTTTTAGCTTGAGATATATATCCTTTACACGTTTTCAGAAGTTCCTATAAACTTTAGTAGCCGGTTAAATATAAAAAGCTTGTCTTAAAATGAACATGATCAGCCTATAATGTTCCAACTCCTGGGACACAGGCATCCTCTCGGTGAGTGGGCCGTAACCCACCACGTGAGTGCGGGTTGGTGGATGTCAAATGTCTTCGAAATTTTGTTTCTAGTACATGCCGGTTTCCTCACGATGTTTTACATCATCGTTTTCAGAGTAGTGGTGATGAAATAATTTACACAAAGTAATGTCTGGGTTCGAACCTATGACCTACAACTCGTAAGCCGCGGCCGTTACCACTGGGCCACCACTTCGGAAATACCGTATCCAGAAATAAAATCTGATCCCAACAGATCAATATGGACGGTGTACATTCATAAAATGCACTCAGTTTTTATAGTCGTAGGCGTTAATTTTTCAGTTAAATGATCGAGTTTGTTTACCTTTAAGAAAGCACAGATTCATTCGGATCGTAAATAATATTTTCATCCCATACTCGTTGCCAAACGCGTTCCGACAGGGTTTAACAAACTCCAATTTTCGCAAATTTCCTCTTACGTGTGCAGTTTGTACTGCATTAAAATTGTTTTGATTATTGGCAAACAACATTGCCGGTCTATATAGTTATATCCCAAATATTGTGAAACCATGCCTGACTAGAAGCTGCTCTTATAATCTAATAATAAAGCTGAAGTTTGTTTTTTTGTTTGGACGCGCTTATTTCTGGAACTACCACCAGTCGGAATTGAAAAATTCTTTTCACATTTGATAAGGACATATAATATATATTTTAATAAGTAGGAAAACCATAAACTAGCTCTTCCTCTCTCCTACTTATTTAAAATTTTGCCGTGTCTGATAGGGTCCATAATTGAATCCATTGATTTATTACTTTACTACGTGTATGTGTACATTATGGATGCAATAAAGATTGAATTGAATCAAACTCAAACTCAAAGCATTTAATTCAACTAAACCAATTACAGGCACTTTTGAATTGTCAAAGGGTCGGTCAGTCAGAAAGATGAAGCTAGTTGCCCATTCCAAAGCGTAGGTACCTATGGTGAAGAAACTCCATGGACACTCTTTTAAATCATAAAATTGTTACAAAATATTTGATTACATCATTCGTGTTGAAATTATCCATGTGAGAACGATGTAGAAAGACGTGCACGTTAAAAGCGTCCGTTATAGAAAACATAAAAACAATTCAGAAATTAAAAATTACAATAAGCCGTGGCAGCTAAGAGATGACCAGTCCCAACTGGATCAGCACAGAATTGAATTGATAGCCCGATACATTATGAAGGTTAGGAATAGACTATCTGATATCATGCTACGACGTCTTTAGAAGCCGAGCAAAAAAAAGAAACGTCAGAAAGCACGCTATGCGAAAACGAAGCAATAGCGCGGCCGGGTGCTGCGATGCGACGCGGTGGGTCGGGGAACAAGGGCCTTCACGCGGGCGAAGTCGCAGGCAGAAGCTGGTTATCAAAATTTTAGCCGTAACGATTAATCTAGACTTAATCTGAAATCCACAAACCACAGTAGGGCTAGCCGGGCTTAGATCGGTAGTTAGAACTTTTGGTTTCGGTCTGAAATGCAGACATTTCTAAAGTATGAGTTGATATATTTAATGCTCAAGACTTTAAAAAATATTTCGAGCTTCGCAACTCAAATACGCAATGATACGATTTGGAAATGGCTGCCGTTAGCACGCGAGCAGGCTTTCATGAAGCTATCGTATTTAAAACAGTCTTCACCGAGGTCATGGATGAAGTAATGCTTAGACAAGGTGAAAAGGGATTCAGCTAAATAGCTGAATCCCTTTTCACCTTGTCTAAGCATTTATTCTATTTTGTGGTCATGCAATCATGACCACAAACTTGAATATTAGAATGATGAGGATGAAGAATTCTATGGTCTATAAGATAAAGTAGATTTTCAGAAGCATTTGGTTTTACAAGAAGTTAATTTAAACATACTTGGGAAAGCTTCTATAAAAGAAAATGAATTATAAACGACTGTTTCATATACGTGAGTACTGCTCAAAATCAATAATGATAATAGCAAATGTGAAACTGGTAAAAGCTAGGATACAGAAAAATATTTGAATCGATTTGAATAATATCAAAGCATGGCATGCAGTAATCAATCAGAAACTTTGCTCGAATCCAATAATTAGGGAAAGCACACTAAAAGCAGTGATTACCAATTAAAAGGCACGAGTCAGTTCTCCCCTTCAGTCTGGCAAAATTAATTGAAGGGTCTTCAACGATGCCGTGCAGTTAGCATTCGTCAATCATAATAATTGCGCGCGACAGCCCCGAGGCACGTCTGCGAATACATTTTTAAAAAACCCTTTCATATTTCATATTAAATTGATGTTGACCGTCACTGGCCATTAATAAAAAGTAAGATTGATTTTATGCTTGGACGCTATGGTAAATACGGTATCATTTTAATTTAATAGCTTAATATATCAACTTTATTTTCCAGTATTCGGTCAATGAGAGTTTACATGCTGCTTATATATTCATTTTCGACTACTATATATCATCCTTTTTATGCGGAATCTATATCTCCATTAATCTATGTATTGACTTGAACTGTTCTGATGTTACTTTTGTGTTCAATTTTAATTCAGTGCTTCAGGTTTGTCTAATGTTACCTATAGATAGATATTATCCTTGTAGTCAACTTTAACGTGGATGGGATTCTGAGCAATGTCAACATAAATCGATGACACTGCTAGCACGATTTCAACATTCATCATATACCTATTCGTCTTCTTCAATTTCAAGTACTTACCTACACAGCCTGGTTTTATGTTTTAGCCCTCTATAATTCTACAATTTTAATGCTACCTTCAGAGAAACCGACCCTAGAATAGTCCGGCTATATACTCGCCATATATATTCCCATTTGATCCATAGGTTCTTTAGAGAGAGTAACGTGACAGCTTGATGTTACAGTAACGTTAACAGGTCGGAACGTAACGAGATATAACACCAGAGAGCTCTTCTATTGTTACCAGTTAATAGAATTCCTCGTTAAGCCAGAAAAATGGGTTACCATACATGTAGCTATATGTGTGGCTATTTTCGCATAGTTCCTTGCTCCTTTTGATTAGTTTCGAGGGAGAGATTAAGCTATCGAAATACTTCTTTCCGATATACCGACCATATCGGAAAGCCTGTAACAGTGTTTTTTTATGGTTAGGATAATGTATGGTAATTAAAAAGCCCTCTTCAGTAATCCCGTTACAAGCAACGAATTTCTTAGATTAGTCGAAGCTACGCCGACCGTCTTCATAATTCTGAGTTTCGTCGATATATCTTTATAGCACTATCCCGCTCTAAAGTTGGGGTAATGCGGTGAAAGAAAATGTACCAATAATCTCTGTCTGCGTACGTCTCAATCAGAGGGCATCTCTCTCGCGAATGTCATGGAGATAGTGATCGCTATCAGATTGATGGTCTGAGGAGATATGATCTCAAGACGATGATTGATGATATGTGTAAATGGGAGATAATGAAATTCATGAATGGCATTATGAATTCATAGTCCACGCTTCATCAAAAGTCCCGACTCTAGCCAGGTCATTTCGATGTTATCTATTGCTATGAGCTTATTCCGTTCTAATTTGACGTGCACTTCACATCTTATCAGTTGTCATCGGCGTTATCACGAATGTTCATGTACCACTACTTTATGAATATCGAGAGCGCTCACCCTCTCTGAAAGAGGTCGACATTGTAGAACTTGTAGAGTTCCACGGAGAACTCGAAGGTGGCCTGCAGGTCGCTCATGGTTTGTGTGAGGAGCAGGCGCGGGCGCGGGCGGCGCGGCGCGCCATGCCGCGGCCGCTACCAGCCCGCACGGCGCATGGCCGGCCTCACCGCATGGGACCGCTGCACGCACTGCACTGCACTCGCGACCACACCCGCACACCACGCGCGGCGCTGCGCGATGCGGGCTCGGCGACCGTCGGGCGGGTCCGTCTGGCGCGCGCCGACCTAACGCAGCCGCTGACACCGACGTACGGCTCACAGTGCGGGAACCAGGAATTCATTTTTTAATAGCGGCCAGCGCGCATGCGCCGCGGCGTCCCGAACGTAACCACTAGGGTAGGGACGACGTCGCCGTGGCGGATAACGGGCTACGCGTGGATATCTGCATTTTTTCCTCATTATTTTCAGACGTTACTGTATTTTAGTAAAAACAGTTTGTATTTTCAGTTTCAACTTCACCTCTACCTACGTAGATATATATCCTGATGCGTCAGTGTGTAGTCTCGAATGGTATTTGAGTATACATATTGTCTCCAAATTCATCTTATTGGATTGGATATTTTCAGGAATGCTTTTCTTTTTTCAGTCTTGTTTAGGTACCAAGTCACACTTAATTACGGTAATACAACATTGTCAACATTCACATGTCCCTGCCACCCTGGCAGGGACATCGACGCGCCACTTTTTTTTTTTTTTTTTTGTTTGGGTAATCATCAAATGCGATTCGACGCGCAACCTGTTACATGATTCTGAACAAATATTTTCATCGCAGGAGACGTTGAATCGTCGGTTATAAAAATAATTTCACGAAGAGTTGGTCACAGATTCTGTGACCAACTTAGGTGAAGTGAGCGTGGAGCCGTCATTCCAACTAATGCTAGGGATTGACACTATTGACAGCTCACTCTAAGCTCATTTCATCTAACTTTTCACGGTGAGATTTTTCAGAATCGATCGGCTGTTCTATACATTTTGACCGCGTAGGTTATATGAATCAGCAGATTTTTTTTTTAGATAACCGACGAAAAATTTCTACACTAGGGTCTAGAATTATGGTTATCTAAATTAAGCCTGCCAGCCATTCCTAATGCTGATCATGAAACTGAAATGAATGTCTGAAAATAGTTTTAACAGTAATATGTACCTAGTTTGATTTTAATTCATCGTTAGGGATATTTTCGTATATCAATGCCGCACGTGCCTATAGGTGCGTGTCTGCCATGTTGAGCGCGAGACGCGCCGTCGCGCCGCTTCGCCGGCTCCCGGCCTGCAGTGGCCGCCGCGGCCGGAGCCCACATACACAGGTGCGCCCGGCCTGGCTGACAACCGGCGCGGCGGCCGGCTGACACCCGGCTCGTCCGCACTGGCCCGTCCATGTTATGAGCCGTTTCAGATATGTCGCCGCGTGGTCCGTGGTAATGCGGCGCGATCACTCTCCCGCGGGACTGGGCGACTCTGTAAAGGTCAGGGGGAGGCGACTGCCCCCGCGCCGTCGCCGACCTAACCTTTCTCATACCTGCCGATCACAAGACTATAATTCTATACCGATGACGCCATTTTATAATACCTGCAGGGGTGCGATTTGGGGCGACCTTTATTTGAGTGAGATTCGGTATTTTACGACGCCGGCTAAGCCGATGTAATAGATAGTTGTGATAGCGGGTATCGCTCGCTACGACGACGTCGGGTCACAATTATTTTAAGCTTAGCTCCACGTGTCGTAGTATTTTTGTCGAACATTGGACAAGTTTATTATAAGCCCGAAACTTATTTAGAAAATGTCAGAGAACTGTTTGGCAAAATAAAAAGTATTAATAGAAATATGTGTTTTATTTAACACACCCTGACTGTCGGTCTTGATATGAGTCACGTTAACATTCATTGCGTGCTGAATAAATTACACAACCAGCATAATAATTAGCGTTCCTGAATAGAAGTACTAAAAATAATCCGCCTACACATCAATGTACGCCAACATGAGTTTCTGAATATTTTGAGATAGCAGAAAATTACATTCGGAGAACGAATGGAAATTTAATTGGAGGATTGTTGCAAAAGGTCACAGTTCAAGATTGGGGAGGTCGATAATGGTTGGTTGGTGGGTTCGCGAAAGGATTGCAGAATAGTGCCGCCTACAGCGGATCAGGCTGCGAGGGTCCTTTCAATAACATTGATTGCGCGTCTTTATTCGGGAAATCGGGACCTTTTTCAGGATCCCCGTGAAGTGATATTGAATTGACGAATTCCTTACTTTATTATTGCGCGTACCTACGTGCCTATATATTTATAATGTTAACCTTTACAGCTGTACATAAGTTATATATTGGCTGATATCTGAAACGTCGGGAAGGTGTCCAGTGGGGTATTAAATGTCAATGAGATTACGACGCCCGGCCGTGCTTGAATGTCAATAAGATTACAGGAATCCTTAGATCATAAAAAATTCTGTTGTTTACTAAATGATAATAACTAAGTACGTATTATTGTGTACTACATTATTATTGTCACTTAGTTGATTATTATGTAGAGACTTCGATAAGTATGAAGTAGTAGGTATACGCCTTTCAATTCGTGTTTACTTTTCCCGATATCTGGGACTGATAACTGTAACTCAAAAATGATTCTACTCGATGCAGTCAAGCAGCCTGATTTCTTTTTGAGTTTAATCTTAGGCATAGTAAAAACATCCCTCGAGATGTTGGTCTGAAGTTGCCAATTATTTTCTACCTATTATACTTTAATATTTAGTTCGATCACAAGTCGAGGATATCCCCAGGGTGTATCGCTTCCTTGCTGCACTGCAGTAGTTTATTACCACGGGTCTAATTTGATGGGGAACAGGATGAACAGTATGATGTGGTTAGGATATTTCCATCTGTATTAATAACTAAGCCTTTAGCATGCCAGAAGTTTTAGAAATCATAGAATTTTGATTTTATTACGAGGTACTTATTTAAAGAAAAAATAATATAAGGTTGACAATTTGATTTGGTTGATAGATTCTTATTCTTGAATTATACTGCGTTGCGCGTTTAGGACAGAGCCCCGTTTGAGCTCAAAACTACTCGGTCAAAGCCGAAATATTCACGGGAACAAAACCTGTAAAACATTTGCTCAGCAGATGATTGGCCATGCTCAGGGGAGACTTACCTATATGTCCAGCAGTAGGAGACTTTAGACTAATATCATGAAGACGATGGAGTTAGACTAATATCATGAAGACGGTGGAATTTCTTACCCATTCCTCTCCATACGAAACTACCTTTTGGAAGGGGCGACTAGAATCAATTCTATTTTATTGTAAATAATAATATCCCTGGACATTTCACACAGCACCATTTGTCCCAAGCTAAGCAACCTAATGCTTGTGTTATGGTAACAAGATGGCTGATAAACTACTTATATACAATTTTTTTTTTGTAAATACATACATATTATAGATAGAAAAACACCCAGACTCGGAACAAATACATGTAGGTCATACAAATATTTGTTCCGTGCGGGAATCGAACCTGCGACACGCAGCGCAGCAGTCAATCGCTTAACCACTGCGCCAACCGTGCCGTCAAATCATTTTCACGTTCAGAAGTGCCTTTTATGTGCCTATTTGAAACAAAAGCATTGACTTTGACTTTGAGTAATTGAGAACCTATAGTGAGTTACATTGATAGGTACTTATGAAAATCGAAACCACCAAGTACATTCACATTCTGACCTAATAACGTTCCACATAGGACACAAAGCAAGAGAGCTCGTCGTTGACAATACACGAAGCGTCTACCCTCACAAATTGACAATACGCGGCGTCACCACCCACTCAGCATATTGCAAGCCGCGCCGCAGCGTCGCAAAAGAACAAACAGACGGATTTACACCGCAACGCCCTCTTCTCTTCTAGGGTATGAATATTTATGTCTGTATCAAGGCTGGGTGGTTCGTGGATCGATATTCTTAGCCATTTGGCCAGGGCTGGTGGCTAAATGGCTAGGCTAGGAGGTCGACTGCCGCGGGCTGTGGTCTAGACAATAATGGATGACTGCCGTTTGTCTATCGAGAATTTTATGATCTTCAAAAGTATAAATTAATCCGATAAAATAGTATCCAAATCCAGAACATAATAACCTTATTAAAGCTAGGAGCTTCTTACATTACAGCAGTCATTTTGTGTAAAGTACAAATAGATTCTGACTAGAATGGATGCCAATTCAAACACCTTTGAAAAATGACTATGCTGATAATGGCAGACCAGAGAACGCTACTTTTTCAAATAAAGTACCTACGTACTCATTGTCTACTTAATGCACCTGCAGTACTTCTAAAATCACACCACAACTCAACCTCAATACGATTCTAAACTTCGCATCAGCCTTCCCACACAATTTACTAGTGCATACGGCATCACACAGTATTCCCAAAACGTGCAATCTAAATGCAAATCACGTGCTCCATATAGCTATCAGCAAACTTAATGTAACATTTTACTTGTTTTACGAGCTTTCCTACTACATATTTCCGTGGGAAAGGATGCTTTAATTTCGAGCCCTTAGTTACTTATTTAAGTTCAATTCGAAAAGGCTCGTACAGCTACACCTCAAGTTAGATTTGTTTGAAAGGTCTTGTGTTTTGGGTGCTTTCTGTTAAGGAACTGTGTATCCATAACATCACGCCTGTAATCCCCGAAGAGTTAGGTAGAGGAGTACTTATAGAACACATACGTTTCGCCAGTTATATTTTTAGGGCCCATGTAATAGGAGACGAGCTTATTGCTATTAACCCAATAACACTGTGACCGACCAATGAAGCAGGAAGAACAATAAGGAAGGAACTAAGTATGTAATAGGTAAATGTTTTTGGGAATGTAAAGTACCTAACTAGTTTAATTTTTGGACTATTAACATGCTACATTGAAGATGCAATAATGGTGTTATGATAATTATTTGATATAAATTACTTCGCTCATAGGTCGTTGTTACAAAATGTAGAAAGTCTTGTTTATGGAATCCAAGGCAATAACTGACTGGTATTTTCTAACTGAACAAACAGCTGTGCGGCTGGGGAGTTTGTTGCGCCACTTCTTCACTAGGAAGTGGTGAAAGGCGGGCGTTTTGGGGGACTGTCTTTTGTAATTTTGACGTTCAAAAAGTGATGATTTGGTTTTTGACAGAGTTTCTCTAACAACTACCTACACGCCTGGTATCATGATCTAAGTATCCTCACCCTTGGAGGCTCTCTTACAAATCGCTCATTGATAAACATAGCATAACATTACGCAGTGTTAGACAAAGGGTACACACATTTCGCCACGAAAAAAATGACTGTTAGTTGGTTAATTACACCACTGACGTCAAAACAGTTTCCAAAAGTGGAACATAATATGTAAGACGTCCCACGCAACAGTTTCTAAAGCCCGAAAGTGTAGCCACCGTAAGGCTTGCGCACACCGGGGACGGCAGGGCTAGGATTTTGTCACCAGCCAGCGCACACTGATAATGTCAGTGGCATAATGGATACCCTGGTTTGTCGGCAGCTGAGACATCCCGCGGCATGCCGAGGGCGAGCGCACAGGGACGGCAGGCCATGGGATTAGGCCACGGCATGCCTGCACTGCCTCACCTGGCAATGTTAGTGGACTCCAGCGCATACCGACGCATGCCTTAGGCGTCCTTTAGCATGCCTTCGCGTCCCTAAGCATGCCGTTGCAACATGCTGTGACTCCCGTCGTGCCCCGTCGCATGCCGTCGCATCGCGCCGCGGCATCCTCTAGCACGTTCTTCAATGCCGTGAAGGCAAATCCCCTTTGAAGCCTTGGGGTCGATCTCTAAGCACTGTAATTTGTATCTTGTTACCACTAGATACTTACGTATGGCGCAGCATCATGCTGAGATAGGAGCCTTTTGGCCTCGTATACGACTTTCAGTTTCATTTTTCTTTTTGTTACTTTAAAAAAAATATAATTTGGCTTTGGTTTTTGACTGTGTTTAGTTTAGTTTGTGATCTTCCGGTACGAGTCGCAATAAATACCTTTTCTTTACGTATGAATTTACGTTGGGTAAGAAAAAATGCTCTGCCCTGCCGTCCCCGGTGTGCGCAAGCCTTTATTGCTTATACATCTATAGGCCGCCTTAACCCTTGGACTTCCCACGGAGGATGTCTTGACGAAATTAAGAAAGTAATCTCTTGTCTCTGGTTTTGGAAGCGTTGCGTGAGGTACTCAGGTATCTGGGACACGGATTTACCTGGGTCTTAATGTAACACGATATCCGTTGATGAAATCCTTTGTAATTGTATTTTGCTAATCTGGGGGATCCGGTTGAGATTTTGCGTTATACAGTCAACACAAATGGCAAACAAATTACTTTAAAAAATGTTGATTATTTTTTAGAAAAATATACACCTTGTAGTATTGCGCCTTTTGTTAGTAGCCTTTAATCCTACTAATATTATAAACGTGAAAGTTTGTATGGATGGATGGATGTTACTCTTTCACGCAAAAACTACTGAACAGATTTGGATGAAATTTGGCACACAGATGGTTTATAACCAAGATTAACATATAGGATACTTTGTATCCCGATATTCTAACGGGATTGAAACTTATGCAGGTGAAACCGCGGGGCGCAGCTAGTTCATTCATACGATTAACTAATCCACTTACCGGTTATTCGAATCATAGGTCCCACTATCCACTGCATCCATCTCCAGCTTTTTTTTATGGTGAAAAACTCCAATCAATCTGCTCTCACCGACTCTCACTGTTTGAAGAAGTCATATCCAATCAGTGGCGCAATTATAAAACCTAAAAAGAGGAAGTAAGCTGTACAATTTTATTTTTTTATTTTTTATAAAAACGTTGCCCCACACTAGTAATTTCTCCTGGGTCGTGGGTGCGTTTACAGACTATAAACTCACATACACAAACAGCTAGACCCGGAACAACTAATTGTAGGTCATACAAATATTTGTTCCGTGCGGGAATCGAACCCGCGACACGCAGCGCAGCAGTCAATCGCTTAACCACTGCGCCAACCGTGCCGTCAATTTAGTATACATACGTTCAATTGTGAGATCAGTTTTACAAAGGCCGCTCACACACGATCTCGATGCGCCGCAAGCCATGACAGCCAGCTACCCAGACCTCCACGACATGCTCTAATACCCATCAGAATTGACCTCCACCTCCAGTACCACGGCCAATCTGAAGGAGTACAACTTACAAAAGTACCAGTTCCATGCAGCCAGCAAAATACATTATAGGCGGGCGTAAAGATGGTACTACACATGAAATATAAGCCCACACGCGGGAATACTTAAATATTTGAGAAGCTACTTGTGTTGCGAAAATACAACATTTATATCCAAGCCTCTAGGGCCCAATGGAGCCCGAGGAATGGGCGTGACAAGTTTCCTACCACTCCGTCGGACATAAATCAAATATGTGTGAAGGAAGGAAATGAATTGCAAGATAAATGTTGTAATCGGGAATTTTTTTTATGTTTCCTTATCCGGTGTTTAAAAGTGCATTAGGGAAATTGTTTTGTGTTATGGAAATTCGGACTAAAAAATCTTTGGAAAAATATATGAGTATTTAATTTTAAAACCTAATTGAAAAAATCCAACTATACTCTGTCCATTAGGTTAACCTTTTTTGAGCCGTCTTAGAACGTACAGTCACGAGCACCAATATGTCAACACTTGGCAACTTTCAATTGCGATTTTTTCGTGAAATAACGAATTTTTATTTATAGGTAAGATAACACTAAAATAACAAAAATATATCCTAAATTAACTAAAACTATTTACAAACTAAAATATAGCGTCGAAAAATTCATCCGCATCGCTGTCGACTGGTAATGTACCCAAGACACTGGCGGCATTACCACGTTGTATGGCAATGCTTAGCCTCTGGCCAAGGTAAAAGCCAGCCCTTGGGTCATGGGAAGTGTCAACCAGTCTTTTCGAAATTAATAACGAAAAAAAAATTTAATAACGAATGCAACGTTGAAATAAGACACATTACATAAATCTATGGATTCGAAAATGCTATGTTCGTAACAGCATAACATTTCGTTTAAAAATGAAGGAGTAAATCGCCGAGTGTATACATACTTTTGCTCGTGGCTGTACATATTCCAGATTACGTAAAAGTTAACTTTAAAATGCGTAATAAGATAAATATATAAACTGCCTTATCTTATTATCTTATTTATGGCTTTCTTACATACATTATAATACCGTACGTGTATCAATCAATGTATTGTGTGTTACTGCAATCACTAGTTCCATCTGTCAAAAAACGGTTTACCTAATGGACAGAGTATAAGGTTTTACAGAAACATTAGGCCACAACGTCGGCTACGCGCTACGCTACATTTAACTTTTTCGCCACTTCTTGCATTCCACATTCTTGCTTCATATAGGTACCATATGAAGATAAGTAGATACGTAACTAAGTATAGATACCTACATACCTATTACTTATATAAATACACATCACGAGTCTTGATTGCGAGTATTCACTACGCATCCTACATTTACGTTAGCTACAAAGACAATTTTCCAGCTTAATGCATTACTCCGCAAGTTGTATCCAAATGTTTGAAAACATACATTACCTAGCTACCTTATTATTACCTACAGAGGAAAGTTTTTCCAACTTGATTTACTATAGGTAATTTTCACTACTTGAGTAAATTTGCTGTGCCCGACAGGGTCCATAATTGGTTCTATTATCTTTTTATGTTACCACCTGTAAGTGTACATTATGGCTTGCAAGAAACGATTTGAGATTCACAAAATGTACGCTAAAACCTAGCCTTAGATAAAACCAGTAAATAAAATTTTATTATCTCCTTTTTAAGGTTTCTCGACGACTGGTGGACACTTCACGTGGCCCTCGCCAGAGGGCTGCGTTGTTCTTTGGCCAAAGAATTAGCATTGCCATTCTACGTGACCATGCTGCCAGTCTCCTGGGCACGTTACCGGTAGACAGCGATGCGGACGAGTACACCGACACTTAAGTGTCCTTTTGTTTTTGTATGTATTGGTATACCTAGTAAGGGCTAATTTTTCCATCGCCAGATAACTTTAATTCGAGGAATAAAATTGAAGTTTGACAGTTTTTGTATGACATAACTGTCAAAATTTCAAAATTATTCCTTGAATAAAGTTTTCAGAGGGGCAATTCTCGTAATTTTAAGAACGTTCACAGTCTGATCTCAGTCTCAATCTCTCAAAAAATACTTGTAATTTCCCTACATTTTGACAAGTTTTTGACATTTGTTTGTCGCCGAGATGAGACTGCGACTAGATTTTGGACATTTTAAATTACGAGATTTGGCCTTCAGATGATTGAAAAATCAGCCCTTAGTCATTTAATTTAGTACCTAGTCTAAATAGTTACTTGTACCTATAAGGACTGATTTCTCCATCGCCAGATAACTTTATTCGAGGAATAATTTTGAAATGTTGACAGTTATTTCATAAAAAACCTGTCAAACGTCAATTTTATTCGTCGAAAAAAAGTATCTGGCGATGGAGAAATCAGCCCTAAATAAAGTTAAACTTATCTAGTTTTCACAAAGAAAACCAATAGCATTATAGCCTGGACAAAACCATCAGCAAGTAGGTAAACTAAAGGACACTATAAACTTATTTTATTTCTTTCTTTAAATATCGGGCGAACTATTCTGCAAAAATCTCAACGTGGAAACTTAGGTGCAGTGAGGTTGAAGTGAGCAGTTATTCCACTTGGTGCTAGGGATTGAAACTATTGAACTCACTTCAAGTTTACTTCACCTACGTTTTCATGGTGAGGTTTTTAGGTGACCAGCTGGTTTAGGTTTTACAATTTATGTATGAAAAATACAACTATGATCCAAATTTCCCACTAAAAAGTACCAAGAAGAGTTGCACTTTACGCCGAGCTGTACGTTTCACGTCAGTCATTACATCGGATCTCGGCACTCGTCCATCGGCAGTCGGCCTCGGCTTTAGGCTTCGACCGCTGAGGGGCAGAAAGCGTGCGAGTGCCAAATGTAGCACACGTCGAACAAATGGAACGGGAGCAATGGCTGCCGGTATTCCTTTACTACTTAGTATCTACCTATTGAAAAAGTGGACTGAGTTTGTCTAAAATATTTTAAAACTATGATTGCCATGAAACTTTTTGTAACTAGGTCACATTTTCCACTCTTCCATTCGTGTCGGACCTGGTAATAGAAACAGAGCTGTAATTTGTTTGAACCGAATCAATGGAAAAATAATATTGCAAATTTATTGATGATGAGAAATAAGTGGAATAACTTCGAGGACACGTCTATCAATAGGTCTATAGAGGTATGAGGAACTGTAGGGTGTAAAGTTCACTCATAATCTATAGAAAAGGGAGGATCCTCCGACCAGACGGGAGTTGTGTCTGGTGGGCAATTGTCCCACGACTGATGTCGGGAAGTTTATATGTATGCTAATTGCGCGGTAAACTCTGCTTGCGAGATGCAGGATTTGCGTGACGTCAGTATGATGCGTTGTTCGCATGTGGCGTTGTAGATACCGCTACAGGTCCACTACATCATCATCATCCACCGCTCGACTTCACCCACAGCTGACCATAGGCCTCTCTTTTCTTGTGCCAATCTCCACGCTCCTGTGCCAGCTTCAATCTGGTTCTACCCGCGATGGCATCAATATCGTCGCCCATCTTTCCACCGGACGATCATCACCGCCCATCTTTCCGCCGGACGATCATCGCCGCCCATCTTGCCGCCACTGGAACTGTCTGCAAATTAAAAATTAAATTAAATGTTTATTTATGGATTCACAAAGAAATGTTGCAAGAGCAATAACCTACAAAGGCTCTGTATATTTCTTGAAGAAATCTTTCCCAGCATTCATTCAATTTCCTTTGCAGGTTGCAAAGGAAATTGAATGTAACAATGAAATCGTTTGAAACGTACCAGAATAGGGCCGCAGGTATCGTTCTGTGTTGCGCTAACGACACCTCAAGCACTCGCTCACTGTGCAGTGTGCACTGTGGCAAAGGCAACAGAAAGGATTATGAACTTAGCTTACTGCCATGCAATTTTCCTTTTAAAGCTTTTCCTTGGAAAATAGGCTAACACGTAATAAAATAAATATATACCTAAACTGCTTTATGTTATTGAATTATCTTATTTATTCGAAATAAATGATATTATTATTATTTATGGCTTCTTGCTGACATTATAATACCGTAGGTACGCGTATCAATCAATGTATTGTGTGTTGCTGCAATCACAGGTTCCATCTGTCAAAAAACGGTTTGCTTAATGGACAGGGTATAATGCTGTTGAATTAATTTTCACGTAACCTCTGGAGGTGTGATTTTATTTAGGTACTTTTATGTATCGCGGGATCATATGTATTTGGTACTGGATGAGATTGAAAACTCGAAATACGAGGTGCAGCAGAGTTCACAACATGAAGCAAAATGGCAACACGTTCAACTAGCGGTCATTTACCTAATTTTGAGCGCTCCTACGAAAAAAAGTGCGCCCATCGACGATGCCAAGTCGCTTGCCTACGCGCACGTACGTGCATCCCTTTCGTTACTGACATGCTCTAAATTTTATTTCTATCACGTTGAATTAGATATTTTAATTTTGCACACCTATTCAATTTCATCCTGTATACTTTGTAACCCCCGTAGCAAAAACGACGGGGTTTTATAAGTTTGAAGTGTCTGTGGCATCGTAGCTCCCGAACGGATGAACCGATTTTGATTTTTTTTTTGTTTGAAAGGTGAATTAGTCGGAAATGTTCTTATGGCTATGTTGGTTGGGGGTTTTTCATTTTTCTATTTTTATCGGCGTTACTTATTAAGGCATGATACAAAACAAATAAAAAGTTTGAAATACTTACCTGTCAAACAAAAAGTCATATTTTCTAAATGATTATTTAAGGATTATAATAATTATCATAATACGTATAGGTTCTTTAAATCACTTAAGATTATTATGCGAATAGTCATGAAAATCAAATATGTTGTCATAGTTTCGCATTCATGGATTTTTTGTAACGAAACGTTATTGACGCGCGTGCATATGTCATGTTTTATTTAGTTTAAAGATTACTTAACGAAATTGAATCCTTAGAAGTTTATCAATTCCCGACATACGATTTATAACATTAAAGTTTTGTCTTTTTACTGCGTTTTTATATTTTGTCATGAGGTACCTACCTACTTATACTTATCATGTAAAGTACCTACGTAGTGTAGTTCCCCGCAAGTATATAATTTTAAAGTGGTTATATTAGTCAACATAAATCGCCGTCAGTCTTCACAAGGAAGGCGTCACTTCCTCTCTGAGGTCGGTTATATCTGATTGAACATTATTTTGCCTTGCATTGTTTTATTCAGTTTTATTTATGTGTATACTGCGGCGATGCTGAATGTTGTTTTTAAAATTTCTGATGGGTCACTTAATCAAAGAAATTAAGATTCCCATATTTTGCCAAACAAAAACTCTTCGTATAATGAGCTGAAGTGTTTGTTTTTTTGTTTTAACGCTTCCGATATCTGGGGTAATTCTCGAAATTTTAAAAACTTCACAGTCTGATCTCAGTCTCAATCTGTCTAAAATACCTCTAATTTCTCTACATTTTTGACAAGTTTTTGACATTGATTGTCACTGAGATGAGATTGTGACTAGATTTTGAACGTTTTAATACGGGAATTGGTCTTCAGGAACTACAATTCGGATTTGAAAAAATATTTGATAGCCCAATTCTTCAGGAAGGTTTTGAGGTTTTAACATTACGCTACGCTCTTTAGGAGTCGAGCAAAAAGAAAAAAAAATACACGCGGACGAAGTCGCTGGCAGAAGCTCGCAAGAAATAAATGGACTTGTTTAAAGGAAATTTGGATGTCTTTGCTCAAAAGAAGTGCGGTATAAAACCCTATGCGGTATAAAAGTGGAAAGCTCCAGTCAAAGTAACAGCGTTTCTTAATTCCCAGGTTGTTTCCGGTCGAGGAGATGTTAAATCCTTCCTGAACCGCAGCCACGATTTTATAATAGACTGTAAAATGTCAAAGTTGCGCTGTTCCTTTTGAAGTTGGCAGCTCTAGCAAATTGCACCTACCAGACATTGTTCAGATCCAGATATAAATAAAGGAAAACTAAAAAAAGCTGGTAAATGCGGGGCTCCTAATTATAGCCTTTCATAGAGAAGGCTCATTTCTCTGTCGTTAGCCACTTTTGTACTTGACATTGGCTCTTTTGTGAATGCATAGATTATAAATGATTCCATACGTGGAACGCGCGGGTTAATTCACGAGCTCTGAAGACCGGGAGCGGTGAATGGTGAACGTAATTATTCCATTCATTCTAACCGCTAACGAAGAATATTATTTAAATAGAACGTTCACCATATTTTCTTTTAGTCTTTTTTTTTTCTTATGAGTTTGCTTTGGAGGATTATTTTCTAAGCGAATGGTTTTAGAGGTAGGTATATTTAGATGTTCATAAATTACTAATTTCATAGAAAATTACGGAAGCAAATAAGATATTTTTTAAACATGACGTTTTTTTTATATACAAACATTATTTCGGTTGAAAAAAAGTGTTTAAGCATCAAGCATCGGTGTGAGAGTGAAATGACTCGGTCCCGCGGCTGATGAGATTTTTAACGAGCGCCGAACGTCCACGCTGGCGGAAAACGTCCAATTAATTTGTAACATCTATTTATATTGCCAATTTTATTTTCTGTTTCCTCTTTCCGTAATTGTATTTGGTTGTTTGATGTATTCTATGTTTTATATCTAAGTAAATAGGTGCCATTAGTAAATGTGTTTAGCCGCGAGAGGTTTTTATGGCCGCTGACAGAGCTTCTGCTTTTGACAGTCAAGTGTTAAAAAAAGTCACACAGTTTCGCCGTAAGACGTTAGTCTCTCCTACATTATGGATGCTCCACAGTGGAGTGCCGTGCAAAAAACTTAAGAAGATATACACGGTCAAATTAAATTAGTTAGCAAAACTCCGCGGATGTGATGGGTGTCCAATTGTCGATATCTTAACATGATGAAACAAAAAAGAAATTAATTTGACGATTTTTTTTGTGGGGTCAATGACCGCAGTTAGTGTAGTCATTTGAAATATCAGTTTGAAAATCAGTTTTTTACTGTGTAAATTTCGCAGGCGTGATGAAACGACTAGAAGAGACCAATCTAACCACAATTAGGCTGAAAGTACACTTAGGCCCGCTAACACCACAAATCACTATAATGCGTTTAGCGCTAAACATATCCTAACACATAATTCTTTCCCTTTCATCTTCAAACGATTGACAGAAACAAAACAATTAATTTAGTGCTAAACGCATTTAATGATGTTCAATACACACACATAATTGCAGACAATACCACATTAGTAAACGAAAATGAACTAGCCTTCAATCTATCGCACGCTGCAATGGCTTCACCACACAAAGGCGAACTTTATCCACATTTTGCATCCAATGATGGATTTGTGTGTCCGGACTGAACAGCCGGGTCATTCCTGTCACCATGCCGCAGAGGTGGATGATAAACGGATTACGATAGTCGCTGTATGAGCGATCGATCCGTCTGCACTCTGCAGGTTTTGATTTGAATTTTGTGCCGTGACTCGTGATAGTTCGGTGCGATGCATGTGATTGGAGTTATTTGGTTTGGAGGGTATTTTCTTAGAAAAATATGCAGGGTGGTGCAGGGACATCGAGGCGCAACCTGGTACCATGTGTTCAGTACATGAATCTGAACATTGAAATTTACTGTCGGTTCTTAAGTTCCATAGACTTTGAACGCGTAGGTATTGCCTTTTTATATGAAACAGCAGGTTTTTATTTTTAGAACCGACGAAAAAGGTCTAATACGCTACACTAAGGGGGTCTAGAATCTCTCGCGTCCGGCCCTGGTCCAGGCCATGGTATGGAGCGACAGTGCATGGGAGGCCGTCACCTCCTTCTGCGAAGCAGTAATGCTCGCGAAGGAGGAGGCGGAGTGCGTGAGGGAGAGGCAATCACTGCGCCCTCACGCCCCTAGTCGCCGCAGGAGACGCCCTGGACGGGAGTCAACAGCCGAGTCCCGGCCACCGTAGGTGCGGGCGACGAGCAATGGGCAGCTCACCGCCCGGTAAGGACCAGGCCCAGGTCGACGGCGCGTTGTGTTCCACGCGCGCCTCAAAGAGATGTCAGCACGAACTGACGGGGTCCGCTAGGGCCGATGCCTGCAACTGAAGGAACACGGGAAAAAAAGGGGGTCTAGAATCATGAGCTGTATTCATGGTTACAATTGGCGCGTCAATGTCTCTGCCACCCTGTACATATTGTTTGCTCGGCTCCTAAGGACCCTAACTTGTTAAATACCTAATCTATAGCCTTCCTTAAGAAATGGGATATGAAATGCAAGAAGAATTTTTAAAATCCGACGGGTACTTCCAGAGATTAGCGCGTTCAAACAAACAAACAATGTTCATCGGTGTTCTTGAGTGGAGACTACGAATCGGCAAACGTAGGATAGGATGCCCTCAAGCTAGGTGAAGCGACGATCTTCGCGGGATGGCTGGTGGCAGCTGGATGAGAGTTGCTGAAAATCGAGTTGAATGGCGTGCAATAGGAGAAGCCTTTATCCAGCAGCTGACTGCAGCTGTAGTCTGATGATGAAAACAAACAAACAAACTCTTTAGCTTTATTATTAGTATCGATACTAATATAGATATAAGATTGTATACTATAGATTATCTACTATCCGCAATACATTGACCCATAATGACACGCAATTCGAAATCACTGTCATCAATTATGTACGACTGTTGACAGATTGATTACATGTGCCTGCCAATCAAACGAGTGACCTATTATTACAATATGTAGTTAATAACCCACTACAATGATTATTACATATATAGTTAATAATCCAATTTCTTAATGATTCTATCGCGTGTTTCTTTAAACATGGTTTATATTGATTAATATGCTTGCAAACGTATTAGTGGACTATGGTCATCTACGATTCGGACGATAAAACATGGCTGGTCTGAACACTGGGGGTCTACTCCGAAGTGCAAAGTGCGAATGTTCGGATCGGACCGACACATGGCCGAACCGAATATTATTGAAAAATGCGAAAAAAGTTCGGAACGGCTCATTTGGGTCGGGACCATAGTCAATATTCGAAAGAGTGTAGGAGTGTAGGATCGGGACCGACCGAACCAAATAGTAACTTCGTAGCTGAAAACGGCCGAACATTCGGCCGATACTACTTTGGAGTAGACCCCCAGGCTCTCCGAGCTTTTGCGCATGTTTTCTCACTCACTCTCGCCTCATGTCACTATTTGGTTCCTAAAAAATGTTAAGTATTGCGCAGCCTTCCGTGCGAAGTTTGAACCAGTCACGATTCATTTACCGTATTGTAACTAAAGATGAAATCAAACTCATTTATCATTCATTCATTCAGCCAAAATACACAGCCCATACATACATAGTTGGCTATATATATATTGCTGGACTCCCCCAAGCACCGCCCCTTCGAAGAGTTCTGAGCTTATCCCGTATCCAGCGGATTTCGGCAGCCTCCAGAAGGTCATCGGTCACCTTGTGGAAGTCCTTCCAACGCTACGTCTTCCGGTACGCGGTCGCCACTCCAGAACCACTCTTCTCACTCAGACTCGCCTGTACATAAATTAAGAAATGTATTGCAAGAAATGTTTCATCAGCTCTTTTCAGGTAGATTGGAAAAGGTCAAGAGGTCACTAGTTCTTCTTATTTTGCTTCTACTCATTCTCCGGATTGCGGACTACTCATTCTCCGGATTGCGGACTACTCATTCTCCGTATTACGAATTTTCGATGAGGTCACGTGTCCTGACGCGAGCTCCGTCTTACGAATTTTCGATCAGGCCTGACGCGCTTTAACATTTTTTACCCATCACAACAAAAGTGCACAACGCCGCTAAAGAAGTTTTCACTTAAAAAAAAAAGGTACATTAAATGGAGGGTTTATTTACGGAAAAAATCACAATTTCATTATGAGGTTCGCAGCAGCAGCCTGGAGCCTAGATTCGTGCCCGGTTGGTGGCAGTTGGTTCACCCCCTAATACACGGGACTTATACATAATTGGTGAAATGTGGGTGCACCTATTTTTCTAAATTATTATTATTACATTACACCTCTGCCTAACCGTTCGGGGATTGCAGGCGTGATGTTATGTACACCACAATTCACGGCAACACAATTGTAGCTGACAGCTGCTGAGACTTGGAATTTCCTAACTGTTCCATTTACTGCCAATAAAAAAACATTTTTACAAGGCGGTGTTCCAACGTCTTCATTATTTGGGTACACCTTCCGCATACAAATATCTTAGAAAAGGGGGTGACCAATTAACTCTGGCGTCCGTACGTCTTGGCAAAGATTACTGAAAACAAATGGGAGGTACCTACGTGAAGGGAACTTACAACAGGAACTTAGGCTCCTTATGTGTCCCATATGTTATTAGGTCAGAAGGCGCATACATGTTATATTTATAAGGGTAACATAAACGTGCCAATCACGCCTTGGTTTTTCTGATTTCCCTCATGAACGGACTTGAGTCTACCTGTCCTTCTAAATTATGTATTCCTGGTCATAAAATAGGGGAAGGTGAAGAGTTTTATGGAATTACAAGGAAATACATGTAAAACGAAATGGCGGTGCTTGGAGGCCTATATCCTGCTGTGGACGTCTGCTGAAATTATAATGATGATGATATATAAAACAAGCCGTGTAGTATAATCAGTATATAATGTTCCCACTGCTGGGACACAAGCTTCCTCTCGGTGAGAGGGAGTGGGCCGTAATCTACCACGTGGCGCAGTGCGGGTTGGTAGATGTCACGTCATGTCTTCGATTTTTTGGTTCTGGGTCATGCCGGTTTCTTCACGATGTTTTCCTTCCCCGTTTTGAGAGCGATGGTGATGAAATTATTTGTACAAAAATATGAAGCGCCTGTCTAGGTTCGAAACTGCGACTTACCGCTCGTAAGACGCGGCCGCCACCACTTCTCTCGAAACAAGCCGTGACCCTAATGGGATTTCCCATAGGTAAAAGGACGAACTAGCGTACAAAATTTAATCGCCTTTTTAACCCCTTTAGGGGATGAATTTCCAAAAATCTTCACCTATATCCTTCGTAATATTTTATGAAACTTGTTGCTTGTGGTTCAAGTGTGTTAGCCAATTTAGTGTACTGGAAAAACATATCAGATTTGAAATTAATATTGAGAGGGTTTTTATAATAGCAAGGTCTCCAAATGCACAAAAACCGAGATCTGGGTGATTGTTATTTGTTCAGAGGGGAGTTCTATTCCGCAGTTATTATATGTTATGAGAAAGATTGATTTTCCTCATCAAATTGGCTTCAGACATGTTTATGAATGGTTATGATATCGAAGAAGGACCCCTGTAAAAGATAAACCAAAAAACATACAAACAGACATTCAAGAATGATAACAAACGGCTAAACACACAAATATCCGCACTAATATCTTCAATCTAACTATATGCCCCCGAGGTATCCAGCCTTACGCTGCAATAAACTTCCCTTTACACACCTCAAAAACACAACCTTATTACAACGGAGCAAGGTTTTCTTTCGCATGTTTGTAGAAACAGTCACTTCAGGGCTTGCAGAAACGAGGAAAAAGCTACTTTATGACATCGAGTTGAGGTTTAAATTGGCGTGTCAGTACATTCATCAAGTGCTGATGGCAACAGCAACTCTTGGAGCTACAAACAACAAAAAAGCTACCTAATTCAAAGGTGTGAAGGTTTAAATTAGCGCGGTGCGAAGTCAGGGGCTTATGTGGGGCCGATTTTCTGGGCCTGCGGAAATGAGTAGGAACCGCGATGGGCTGCAATGATAGTCCAGGGAAGGTACCTAGCGTGAATTTAGAGGATTAGATAGTCCCTGGATGCTGGGCTTGTCGTAAAGTGTGAATGTCTTTATTGTATGAGGAAGGAAGAAATGTTGTTGTGTTGTTGAAATAACGTCCCAATGCATAAGAAACAGTTCGCTTTTCATTGAATACAGTTTCGAGACCTACATACAAAACGTGTACAGCCTGTCTAAACCAATGAAAATAAATGAAAATGAATTTCAAAATAAATGAAATTAGAAAATATCGATTAGGATTATTCAAAAATTTGGGACTGGTACGGGCCACTGGAGGCTAGAAGAGGAGCAAGTTTTTTCACCCATTTCTTTTCAGTCTCATGTAAAAACAATTCTTATTTTTTTTTGTATTTTAATCAGTGATTACTTTTCCTAATGACGGTAATGTGTTTTTCATTATGATTGCTCCGTAATTTTGTATAGGTATGACTATCTACCTACTACCCAGATCTTTCTTAAAAATATGCAACATACCAGTTTGGCATACAAATCCTTTACCAACAAAATGCAAGGAACTTTAACCTTTAAATTACTCTCCAAATGAACTTAACTTCTATAAATAAACAGAGCGTCATAACTATATAACAAGGTGGGTTACACAACCGCGAGCTATTTACTTAGAAACTGCAAGTGTAGGGCGGGGGCGGGCGGATGCGGCTGGGCGGGCGGCTTCCGCTCCGACCGGCGGTGTTATAAACACTTATCTATGTGAATATGTGGGTTTAATAGGTATATTATTGATAGAGGGTTTTGATTTATAATTAACAAGTTTTTGCTCGCGGCTTCGCGCGCGTGGTGTTCGAATATTATCACACGGGAACGTGCTACCGAGATCAAAAGTAACCTATGTCTCAACCTGGTTTAGCCGCTAAGACGTGAATAGGTAACAGACAGACAGAAAGAGTTACTTTTGTATTTATAATACATATTAATACGGATTATACAGGGTGGCACGGAACATCGACGCGCCAACTGTAACCATGGATTCAGTACATGATTCTGAACACACCCACGTTGAAATGGTTCGTCAGTTATTAAAAAAAAAATTGCTGTTCAATAAATTTACATTTTTAGGTATTGATACTTGGGACTATTATAAATATGTTGTGTGGTATTGGTATAACGGGTTTATGTCTGCAACTCCACGTTCAAGAGCATACGTAAGTTACCACGTTTACATGGATTTATGTTTAGAAGGTCCTGGGTTCGATTCCCGGGTCAGGCAAAGTGTTTTTCAGTCTTTTCATTAGGAACTTCTCAGTAACAGTGTGGAGTCTGGATATGTGGCCAGTTGATGGCAATCTCGCCCCCTATTACATGGAACTTAAACATAACTAGCGAAATGTGGATGTACTATAGGTACAGACGCCAGCAGGTCAAGCTACCCGAAAATGTAAAATTTTTCCAATCAACTTTAAACCTTAACACCTAAGCGATAAAGTTGAAAATCTATTAAAGAAATTTGACAGATTGTAGTAACTTGATGTGCTGGCGTCTGTACATTTCTGCCTAACCCTTCGGGGATTACAGGTACGATATGTTATGCTTAGAAGCCTTATTACCATAAAAAAGAAAGGTTATTTAAATTACAAAGAGCATTTCGATACATGTTTTCAAGTACTACTAGTTTTTTACGTTTTTCATAGTTTTAAATTGTAAGTATATTATTTTTAAGACCACGCTATCGCATTAGGTGTAACCTGCAATGATAGTAATTGGAGATTTTAATAAATAAATAATAAAAAATAATGTTATTGGAGCTCACCTCAGCAAGGAATTGCTTGTGTTAGGAGACTCCACGCTTCCACTTTTCATTGTCTTATGCAAATTGAAATGTATACAATATAAACATGCAAAACTAAAAATAAAGTCAATAAAGTCATTTGTTATTACAGACATTTTAATTTAAAACGATACATCAAACTCGATACATACCCTTGTTTCAACCAATAGTAATAATATCAGTGATTTCCGAAGCGCCGCCATGAACTGAAGGCGCGAAGGTTTCGCAAGACACGTGACTTGGTTATTAATAAGTCCGGGAGCACGTGCTTCACTCACCCCTAGCGCCCCCTGGCACCTCCAACACCCCCCGACACCTCCATCACACCCCAGCTTCGGCCTTTCATTTACATACGCCACCCGCAAGGCGGCGGACGCATGAAATTTTCAGGAAATAACCAGTAGGTAGCGAATGTAAGTTTGTCGTTCTTTGCAGTCGAATGGAAAATTTGAAAAAGCGGCCAAGTGCGAGTCGGTCTCGCACACAAAGGGTTCCGTAGCACCGTACAATATTTAACACTACATATTTCTTTAAAACACGTGTACACAGGGGCCCGCGGCTAAATAATAACAACCGCACAGGTCGATCGATCAGGGTCTATGAATGGGTGACCATCTTTAAATACCGAGACCCCTCCGTGCCTCGGAAAACAAGTTAAGCCGTTGGTCCCGGCTGTCATTCGTGGATCTTTGACAGTCGTTACGGGTCGTCAGAAGCCCGAAAGTCTGACAACTAGTCTTACCAAGGGGTATCGTATTATTTCAATAACTGGGTTGTGGAGGTCAGTTATGCAGGTATTCAGCTGCATCCGGTTTGACTGGAAGCCGACCCCAACATAGTTGGGAAAAGGCTAGGCAGATGATAATTTATTTAACACGTTGCTTTTATGGGGACCCCCTTTAATTTTTAACTATATTTCATTTTTATTATAGCGGTCATAGCAGTTCACCCACATTAAAATTTCAAGTGGGTAACTATTACGGTTCAAAAGGTACAGCCCTGTGACAGACCGACGCGACGGTCGGCCAGCGAAGCCGTAGTTAGGGTCCCGTGGCCACCCTCTGGGTACGGAAACCTAAAAAAGCTTGGTAGATAACATTGTTACTGTTTTGTGCTGATTGTATGGCGTTTGTTATTCGGGTCCTGTTTTGAACTACGCATATATATCACTGTTCATAATTACACATACTCGTATATGTGTGAATTATAAATGTATCTATATAAATAAAAATGGATGTTCGAAATGTATGTACGAGTATGTACGCCCATAACTTTCGAACGACTGCACCAAATTGGATGATTCTTGGTTTTATGTATTCGTTAATGTTAGGACAAGGTTTGTGTGACAAATGGACCCGGTAGGTGGCGCTGGAGTAGAGTAGGAGTAGTGTAGGAGTAGGTTAGAAGTAGGGTAGAAGTAGGGTAGGAGTAGTTTAGGAGTACGGTAGGAGTAGTGTAGGAGTAGGGTAGGAGCAGTGTAGAAGTAGGGTAGGGGTAGGGTAGGGGGTAGAACACCACGCGAATGAAGTAGCGCCGGGCAGCTAGAAATAATTTAAATGTCTAAACAACGTTTGCCGGGTCAGCTAGTTCTAAATAGATTTTTGAATGACCATTTGAAACAAAAAGGTCCTAATAAGTTTTTAGTTGCAATGGAATTTGAACTTTGTTAAGTATGACTTTCAGTTTGATGTTCCATTCCACTTGAAAATTATCTCAAATTCCCGGCTCTAAAATAATTCAGAGCACATAAAGCGTTAAATTCGTTTGTCTTTTGTCACTCCGTTGCATCTGCATGTGAAGATAGAATCAGTTTCCTACTGTAAAATATCTCCCTGGGGATTAGCCATACCTAATGATATGTACATATTTGACGAACTATAAAACAAATACAGGATGTATCAGAAAAGTGTGGTCAAAATGAAAGGAAAGTGGTACAGACCAATACGTCGTAATCGCGAAAAAATAAAAAGCCCTGTTTAT
The DNA here is from genome assembly GCA_949629185.1 of Apamea crenata. NCBI lineage: Eukaryota > Metazoa > Arthropoda > Insecta > Lepidoptera > Noctuidae > Apamea > Apamea crenata. The sequence continues at coordinate 5,852,414 of OX451368.1, read as the reverse complement.
ACGACCGAATCAAATCAATGTATTAACTGTATTTACACACGGCTACACATCAAGCTATACATAACCAGTATAAGCTGACTTCTGATTGTACGAAAAACCTATACAATGTGAGGTCAGCTAAAACTGGAATGTATAGCTTGATGTGTAGCCGTGTGTACCGATGAATAAGATAACTTTTAATATCTTTCTAACGGTCATTTATTTCAGTCATTTCACTTGATTTTGTTCGTGATGAAGATGCTATCTTCAGTGATTTGTTATTTCATATTTGTATTAGAAAGCTGTTGTAGTATTTATTTGGCCTAAAATATCTGATTTAAAACTGAATTACAAAGATTTAAACCGCTATCCAGTCAAATGATGGTCACGTTTCATTTTCGTTTTGAAATACTTGAATTAACTATCACGAAAACTAAATTTTTATTTCAAATCGTCTGCAAAGCTCTGCTTTCTATAAGTGAATGATTCGGGATGTGTCAGCTCACTCAACAGAGTATTTACACTACTCGTGAGACATATACATACACTATACAGTGAGGGCAAATCTGAAGATTTCAATCTATGCAAAACCAATATATTTTTGGGAAGTCAAATCTGTTTGAACGTTTTTTTTTGTCTTCAGCATTTAATTTTCCCAGTTCAGTTCAGTTTTCCAGTTTCATGCACCTATTAGTCGTAGTAATTACGCATCGTCAACTCATCTAGGGTGTTAGACGAATCTCACACTACAACGCGCCACGCGACGGCGCGCAGATACGTCCCCCCCCTCCCACGCGTTAATTTTTACATATAAATTCAATGAACACGCGTATCCGTGTGATCCGCCTTATGGGTGTTAAGTCCCTGGTGGCCGCTCAAGTCCCATCATGCATGATTCTTATCATCCATCAATACTTTTACAAAAGTAGGTTGTCATCAGAATTTGGCGTATTTCATTTTGCAAGGTAGGTAATAAAAAAAATGAGTTATACTTAAAAAGTTTTATTGTCTGTACTTATGACTATTTTATACATTTATACCTACGGTAACTATAGTTTATTTACCCACTATGTTTGACTATGGACACCACGTGTCCCTTTGAGCGGCTGCTCGGAGGTTCATCATAAGATCATTAGGCAGTGATCATTCATTTCATTTAAAATAAAAGAAGTTTAATTATCCAGATCTATTGCAATTCCTTTAGTTTTAACCCTTACCGAAAACGACCCAATGGAAGTCGTAAATAAAAAAATAAATAATCAAATATTAACTTATCAATACCTATATATACTGACCGAACGTTTTTCTTGATATTTTGAAGTAATTTGATCGCTAAGTTACCAATCGTCTTGATTTTAAATAAGAATTAAAAAAAAGTAACAAACAGGAAGTTGGTTCATCGTCCGAACAATACGAACATACTCATCCATCGCTACTTCATTTGGTTTGTTCATTACTACATTAATTAAGTTTTTTTTATCTGTTTTTCAGTAGATACTATTTGTTACAGGCGAGTTAGAAATAAAAGAGATCAGTTGATTCTCAGTTAGTAGGAATAATAAAATTCCCCAGTGTAAACAGTTGGTCAGGGTCCAGTTTTCAAGAAACTATCACAATAGTTTCGAAAAGTATCAGCGCAGACGCAGCTGCGGGCAGTAATGTAACAAATGGCGACATCTAGCACACTACTTTACAATCACACAACAACTAACGACATCTAGCGGCGGAGGTCATCAATCGGACCTCACTTCGCAGATGAAGTAAGTTTCGAAGGAGCAGGGAGAGTCGTTCCACTTAAGACCTTTGTCGTCTCTGTTCCAGAGTTCTAAGCAGTTTTCTTCTTCTCCATTCTCGTAACGGAAGTTGTTGGGTTCTCCTGCGTTCCAGTTCACGAAGGTGAGCGGTCTGCCGTTGGCCATCCAGAAGAAGCTGCCTTCTTCAGCCAAGTCAGTGCCTGATGTCCAGAAGTGTTCGCGGCCGTAACCTGGAAAAAGAAATACGAGAAATGTTAGTTGGGAAATTATTTTGCCTTGTATGTAAAACGGAAATAACTGCAAGGCATAGCGTGGTGGTATGTAGTTTAATTAAAAAACTGGTATTTCCTTTATGTATTACATTGACTGGAAAAAATGGTGTAAAATCCGTCTATCACTAGAGGTTATTGCTATATGCAGCATGTTGGACGCACCACCAATATTAAGTTACTCATTATAAATCAGGTTAAACCTGATAGAAAAGCTTAGCTAACAGTACCAGCCCAGGCTGTAGTTTGCGGGCTGCAAGGATGGGATGGATTAAAATCTTGCTTTTTAACCTAAAACCCTCAAGCCTTCAAGATGCCGTGGCTGAGAAAGTTACTCTATCACCACAAAACCCGCAAGTAGGGTTTGGTGTCAAAGTGACTACCTTACTTCTAGGGAGAGTTCCTCTGTATCTGTGAAGACTGTGGCAACTGTGGTTGATATTGATGTAGCTAATATGAATTTAGATATTTACCTGAGTCCTTAACGTATTGCTCCAGTTTGTCGTTCTCCTGTTGCGTTGAGATGGAAGCCAGATGCATGCCGTGGAACCGGCAGTACTGCTGCGCTTTGAACCAGTTTGCCTGAAACAACAGATGAGATCTCATTAGAAACTATTACTTAGCACGTTTTTGTTTCTGTTTGGAGAGCATAATCAGCCTTATAATGTTCCCGGGTAGGCCGTAATCCTCCACGAGGTCCCAGTGCAGAGACGTCACATGTCTCTGAATTTTTAGTTCTTGTTTTCCTTCAATGTTTCGAGAGCAGTGCTGATGAAATAATTTTCACAAAGTAATGCGCTTGACTAGGTTCGAACCTACACCAAGACATCGTAAGTCGCGGCAGTTACCAGAGGGCCACCATTACTCTCTAAAAGTAGAGTTGTAGAGAGTGTCTAGAATTTTACCTCTTAATCAGTGCGCGGCAAATAAAAACACTGTAAAACTAGACAAGAACTTTCTCTGCGGGTTTCAGTTGTAATTTGGGAATTTTATACCCGATTCATAATTTTGCTGTCAATATTTAGAAAAGTTTCGAAGAATGTATCATGCGGTCACGATAACTATGTACATTTTTCCATAAGTATATGACAAATATTTTCTTTGAACTGCGCAGTTGTAATTCAAGAAATGAATTATGTGTAATTAAAAAAACTTCAGTTTTTATTGGTCTACTAAAATACTCGTGACTTTGAGGCTATACTGCTGCATGTTTTCAGGAACACTGGTTGGGATCCTAATCAAGAAAACCTAATAAATAATTTATGCAACAATTTTAATGGAAACGTTGAACTTCTAAATTTCGAGGCAAATCATTGAAACTAATCGCATGCGCAGTACGGAAGCCGCATACTAACTAGGTTAGCGGCACAAAAGGTAGAACCGCGGTTAACCGACCGGCGACACGCAGGTTTGTGCAGTTTTGGCGAACACGTCATGTCTGAACATAAATCAATTTGATTAAGACGAAACAAAACAACATAAACGCCAAGTTATGTACTTGGAAAGTTTAGTGTGTTCTCAACTTTATGACTGTTTTAATGAGAAAGAGATGTTCGGCGTAACTGGACATCGCATCGTTAGGGAACGTATTTAACGATCGTTTTACTTAATGGGGTGAGCAGGCCTTCTGGTCTCTCTTACGCTTAAAAGGGTGGAAAGGTAAATAGTTATTCTCTATTAAGATGATGGATAATAACTATATTGGAGTTGTACGGATGGGTTACATAATCCCAGGGACAGTCAGGTCCTTTACCAATTTGCTGCCCTGCTAAAGTCATGGCATAAAGTATTCTTGGTTAGGTGGTGTCGAAACGAAAGAAGACAGGGGTAAAACTATACTAATTAAAAAGAGGTAAGTTTGTTTGTTTGTGAATTTGTATATCAACTCAGCCTATCGGTCGCAGTCTACTGCTGGATATTATAAGTATTTCCCAGACTGCGCCACAACACCCTGTCCTTCCGCATCCAGTCAACCCCAGCCACCTTCTTCAGGTCGATAGGTAAGTTTGTATGTATGGGGTAAACTCCGGAACTACTCGTCGGATTTGAAAAAATCTTTTTTCATTTAATAGCCCTATTCTTGAGGAAGGTTATTTTATCAACACGCTACAACCCTCAAGAGCCGAGCAAAAGTAAAAAAATAGAAAGAACGCTAAGCAAAAACACAGTAGTAACTCGGGCGAGTCATCACTCGCCCGAGTTACTACTGTCGCATCATCGCGTGTTTCACCATGGGTTTGGGGCCGAAATTTGACGCGGACGAAGTCGCGGGAAGAAGCTCTAGTGGGTTATAAAAGTCTTCATTGCGGCAAAATTACGGAGAAAACAAAAACGACTATTCCGAAAATACCTCTCGTTAAGCCAAAAACGTTCGCAAAGCTTTTTGCTTTTATTCACTTGACGGTTTTCAAGCTGCTTTATATCGGCGGTGCTATAAATTGCCTGTACTCGAAGTCACGTATAGAAATAGGAACCACGTTTTGGACTGGACAGGTGCCATTTACCTGCAGCGTCGACTCTTCGGCAAGGCTTATTTTATATTTAAAATGTAGCCTAGTAGCCTATTTTATATTTAAAATATAGCCTTCGTTTATTCGCCTCCACAGCAACCTTATACTCGTAGTGGATCAGAATTAAAACGTAATAACAACCAGCAAGAGATCAGATCAGGGGTTCCAACCGGAATAACTCAGCAGAAGCAAATCGACTATTTATTTTAATTATCACAGTCAATATTTATTCGTTTTTTTATTAACGCCTGAGGCGATGGTTTTTGATAGCTAATTGCCATGGTGTTACGTCATAAGAAGTTTTATAACATATAACTCACATGGTTGGACCGTCTCGATAAATTATGTACATGCAAAAAAAAATGTGATTGGCGAAAGCTGTTCAGACGAAAGCAAAAGTATCTTGTCAGTAGTTACTTTGTAATACATCATTTTGTGGTACAATTAGCCGACGTGGCACGGACGTAAAATTATCGCGGCAGTTTTTAACGCGCAGTAGATTTTCAACTCTCGGTATTGTGCCGAGGGTTGAGAATCTAAAAGAGCGCATCTCAGCGCGTAACGTAAGCGCAAAACCACACTGTTGGATTTTCAACTCTTGGCACTGAGCAGTGCGTTGAAAATCATGTGCGCGGAAAAATACCGCCGCGATATTTTTATGGCCGCGTGAACTATGGTTTATTGTGCATTTATATTTAGGATTCCAATTAGTTTACCGAGGAGGGCTTGCGGCTAAGTAATAACAGCCTCACGGGTCGATCGATCAGGTTATGCTAAGCTTGCCGCGGTTGGTCCGTGGACGGGTGACCATCTTCACATACCAAGACCCCTCCGTGCCTCGGAAAGCACGTTAAGCCTTTGGTCCTGGTCCGTTAAGCCTTTGATCTTTGACAGTCATTACGGGTCGTCAGAAGCCCGAAAGTCTGACAACCAGTCTTACCAAGGGGTTACGTATTACCCAGTAAACTGGGTTATAGAGGTCATATAGGCAGTAGCTCCATGTAAAATACTGGTATTCAGCTGCATCCGGCCGATCCTAACATAGTTGGAAGAGGCTCGGCGGATGATGATGAATTAGTTTACAACTTAAGAACCGGATGAGGTGTTAACGATTTTAGAGATGTTCGTGTTTCTTCAGAACATTTTATTTAACTACCGGTAATTATAGTTAAGTTCGACTGGTAACATTTATGAATGAAATTTACCAAGAGTCATCATTATACTCTTGCCCTTATACCATTTTTTTATTGCTGAATGGGCTTGCTCCTTACCTCAATCACACCTGATGGAAAGCGATGGATGAGGTTTATGATGGAACGAGCATGCCCAGAAGATGCCTGTTGACTCTTGCTAAGAAGGCAGATTTAAGAGCGTTTACAACATACGGCATTTCATACAAACTTTCAAGTCCTTGTTTTTCGAAATGCATGAACCGATTTTAATGAAACTTCATGCGCAGGATACATAGGTCTAAAAAGTTAGTTAAGAACATTTTCGAAATGTCTTATTTAAAAAAGCATAATTGGAAATCTCTGTTTCTATGGAAAATTTAAAATCGGTCTAATTTAGCTGTAACACTATTTTTCGAAAATATTCTCAATTTACTTTTTAGACCTATATATCCTGCTTAAGCGTAGGAAGTTTCATTAAAATCCGTTCATGCATTTCGAAAAACAAGGACTTGAAAGTTTGTATGAAATGCCGTACGTTGTAAACGCTCTTAATATGGAAGAGAGAGGGTTTAATATGGAAGGGAACACGGACGTCAGCAGAGAGTTCCACACTTTAGCTTTATTTGAGGTCGGTGGAACATGTCTTTTTCTTCCATACTTCTCCATTAGTCGTCATCTCAGTAGTCAGCCCCTTTCTAACCATATCATCATTCACACATTCCATCCATCGTTGATTTGGTCTTCCCCTACCCTTATAGCCAAATATACCTAGAGTAGGTTCATCAAATGTGCACAGCTGGACACGAGACATGTCCAGGGTTATTGCGTAACGCACTATCAGAGCAATACAATGGTTTTCATTTTGATAGTTCAACCACATTCATTGCGTTATTTACGTTATTGAGCAGACCAATTTTTCGAACATATGAAGTAATGGATTAGCAATATCCTTCAAAATGATTCAGGTTGAGATTGATCGTCTGTTACGCAATTAGGGTGCAGCAATGGACAACTTTCGACTAAGATGGGATGATGTTCAAAATATTACGACTTAGATGATAGCAATGTGGGTTTCACAAGACGAGTTTTGTATTCTCGCTAATCTACATAATTACTACCTATACATACAAATAAATAAAATTGAAGTGTCTGTTTGTAATGTCAAAAGAACAGCTTTTTTTACCTAAATGCATATGAAAGTATATACGGTACTTAGATCAAAAAACCTATTAAAAAAAAATTGGCTGTCTGTTTGCTCCTTCTAATCTCCGAAACGGATTTTCACTGGCAGATAGCTGATGTTGTAAGAAGTAAGTTAGGCTACTTTATTTTAGAAAAAGAAATAAGGTTCCGCCCAAAAAAAATTAAACCCATTAAATACGTATCCACGCGGGCGAAGTCGAGGTAGAATCTAGTCTAATAATATCTTCGAAAAACTTGATTAGGTATAAATATCAATTTATTATTAGGCAACTGTTTTCATTAACTCTTATATGCTATTATCCTCATTATAAATTCCGTTTCATAATACACAATACATATTAATTAATTATTAGGATCAGAGCTTCTCTGATTCACAGCTATCAACAGTCACGCCAACGAAATGCATCAGCAAGATTAATTAATACGAGAGCTAAAACAATGAACACAAGTGCGTACCTATACGTACAAATGTTTTATAACATGTACAGACAAACAAAGAAATCAGTATGCAGGCAGGTCTAACTTGCAACTTTTAAACAATGTTGTGAGAATAGAATAGAATTTTATTTGCTTTAAAACATTATAAATAGAATTATGATCTTACATGTTTCGCCAAGGACTGGCATACAAATATTTAAACATGTAAAAGAATTAAAGGATACATTATTCCAACATGTCTAGAGTGTGAGAGTGTACCTACTGAGTAGTCAATTCTTTACATCGATGTCTTTCTAGACTTTATATTATAATGAACTGAAACTAACGTTCACCTGCACTTCGGATGACCTAAAGAATGCCACTGATGCCGCAACCAACGTGGCCTTCTACCCGGCTCACACTATATAAAAATATAACGAGGAAGAGTAACATCGACACGAAAATAGGAAGCAGATAATAATAATATAATACAGAGGTAAAATTTGTGAGTTTGTATGTAAGGGGTAACCGGGGGGAGGAGGGTGTTCCACGCGCGCCTCAAAGAGATGCCTGCCAGGGTAGCGGGATCGTCCGAAAGGGTTACCGCTGCCCTGGAACAAAAAGGGCTAAGGAAGGAACACGGGTGGGTTTTAGTCAGTAAGAGTCTGACACTCCCTTCCGCTCCACCCAGAGCGGGAGGGGTCACTTGATGATTTCCCATCCAAAAAAAAAAAAAGGGGTAATCATCGGAACTACTAATCTGATTCTGAAAATTATTTCACTAATAGGAAGCTGCAGTATTACCAAGTGTTATAGAATATATTTTATGTTTTAACATAAAATAGGCATATCCTATGACACTCCTCTATTTCCTTTTTTGTTTTGACAAGATATTTCACGCGGCCGAAGTAGTGGGCAGTAGCTTTAAAAGGTACAACGCAAACAATGAAATGCATATTGGCAGTGTAGTGGCAAGATGAATATTTTCACCTGTATACCAATTACTTTGTTCGACGGTACATAATATTATATATTTGTATACACAGTCATTGATCTTATGAAACAAGACCCACTTTCTCTGGCATTGGGGATTAGTAGGTACTTTAGCTGTTGTTGAGTGATGCAGCCCATCTGTTCGCGAGGAGATGATGCTGCACTTAAATCATTTACATCTTGTGAAGCAATGTTTGTTTGTAGGTAGGAGCAAGTGTTTTATGAATAGTAAATAGATTATATTTTATTTATAAGACATAACTAGTTTCTGCCCGCGGATTCGCTCGCGTGAGTGACGGTAATTATCCCATGGGAACGTGCTACTGGGACAAAAAGTAGCCTATGTTACTCATTATACTCATAACAAAAGCTATCTGCTAGTGAAAGTCCCATCAACATCGGTCCAGCCGTTTCAAAAATAAATAAGCTCGTAGGTCGGTCGATCTTTAAGGTTAAGCTACTCTTGCCGAGGTCAGTCCGTGGATGGGTGACCATCCATAACCTATCGAGACCCCGCCCTGCCACGGGAAGCACGGGTGAGCACATGAAACCGGGGTTGACAGTCGTTACGGGTGATCAGAAGCCCGATAGTATGACAACCAGTCCTGACAAGGGTAACAATGTATTACCCAGTAACGAGGTTGTGGAGGTTGAGAAGGCCAATTTTTGTAATTTAAAACGTTCAAAATCTAGTCGCAGTCTCATCTCAGCGGCAAACAAACGTCAAAAACATGTCAAAATGTAGGGAAATTAAATGTATTTTTTGACAGATTGAGACTGAGATCAGACTGCGAACGGTCTTAAAATTACGATAATTGCCCCTCTGATCTCCACAATCCAGTTACTGGGTAATACTATTCCCAGATGTATCTGTTGATACTTATTTCCGTAACATTAAGCTTGATTTTATCACAAACCTAAATTATCACAATTATTATTGTCAGAATGATCACAATTGCCAGAAACATGATTAAATTAGTTCCCAGATCTAATCTTACAAAATTGTACTTAATAATCACGGAAGATAATGTTAACAACCAATTGTTAGGAAACCGGAATTAGCCTACATCATCTGGGCATTTGACTAAATGTGGGAATTCCAAATATTACTGTAACACGCATAATTGCAATAAGACAATTAAGATAACAGAGAGATGGGAGCTGGATGAGTGTTGCCGAAAATCGAGTTGAATGGCGTGCAATAGGAAAGGCTTATTTATGTCCAGCAGTGGACTGCTGGCTGTCGGTTGATGATAATGATCATGGGATTAATAGGTATAATATTCGTCAGATTGAACAAATATCTATTACGACTACAAGTTAATAGAATTATCACTAATAAAATTAAGACAATACCTACATCTATTTAGCAAAGACTAAAAAGCACACAAAATTTTGCGGAAAATATTCTTACGAAAATACCATTGAATGGTTTTTTTCTAAATATGTAGTTAATAAAAATTATATTTGGGTTAAACAAGAGTATAAACGATACACTATTTATGCTCTACTGACCAAGACGAAAGCTCTTTAACTATCGTGTTTATCTAAATTGTTCCTTACTATTTCCACATCTCTCTTTTAGGCCAATTTTGCCTTTTATAGATAAACTTCTTATACTAAATTAACTAACAAATATAAAAACCTAACTAACAATATTAACTAACTAAAATATGGCATCAAAAAATTTCTCCGCATCGCTGTCGACTGGTATGTATGTACCAGCTGTTTGGATTTTGCTTTTTATTTTATTTTTAAACTATCATTATCTCTCGTAACTTTCAAATCGTCCTTTTGTGTTTCCAACTGAGTTATTAATTTTATAGCATACTAGCTGACCCGGCAAACGTTGTTTTGCCATATAAATTATTTCTAGCTGCCCGGCGCTACTTCGTTCGCGTGGTGTCCGTGGTGTAGGGTAGGAGTAGGGTAGGGGGTACCTACCCTACTCCTACCCTACTCCTACACTACCCCCTACACTACTTCTACACTACTCCTACCCTATTCCTACATTACTCCTACACTACTCCTACCCTACTCCTACCCTACTCCTATAGTAGTCCTACACTACTCCTTTTTCCATATTTTCTGACCGTTTAAACCTTCCCTGGACTACGACAAACATTTCAAAACCAAAATAAGCTAAATCGGCCCAGCCGTTCTTGAGTTATAAAATTACAACGAAAAGTGGCATTGATTTTTATATATATAGATAGCATATGGCAAAATTATTTCGTTATGGCTCCATGCGGTGCTAACTACTAACCCTAGATTTTCGTAAAACATCTCTTAAAATTTTAACAGTGTAAACAATTGGATACTGCGCAGGTATTAGCCGCTTCACATTTACGCAGAATGCCTGTGACAGCCATTAAGTTAGTCTGAAGCGAGTCCAGCATAAGGGTATCAGGCTACCGGTATCCCTCAGTAATTGAGTTGCGTGCGCCTGCAACCTATCTACTGTATCTATTCCTGGAAATGGTTTTGCTGCATCAGTACCTATGTGGGTATTGCGAATATGTGGGTGGATCTACGTAACGCTAATTTTGTGTGGGTTTCGGAAAGCCAGCCTTCGGGAGATTCGTTAGATTCATTAGGGCTACTTATGCAGATTACGAGGACAGTATATTTATTTCGAAATACATATATAGTAGCAGCTAATAACTGCGCTGTATGAGAAAAGTGGTACTAGGTTTTTCCATTGGGAACTTCTTAGGGACAGCCCGGAGTTTGGAAGTTGGCGGTGTGACCCCCGTGCGTCGGAAAGCACGTGAAGCCGTTGGTCCTGCGCCTGATCTCTCTCCGGTCGTGTCGGACTGCTGACCCATAGGACAATGAGAGTGAGGGAAGAGAGAATGCACCTGTGTCTGCGCACACACTTGTGCACTATAATATCTCCCGCGCCGAAGGCTGCTATTGGTTGCCATAACCGAAATTTACCCATAAATGCCAGGCTGGATGCAAGTACAATTGGCTCTAAACTATAAATTTTACTATAAGTTATTTATTATAGTTAATTTTAAAAGTAAAGTAGGTACTCAAAATTATAATTGCAGTATATAGTGGTGTTATTAGAATCAATTATCTAAAGTACCTATAAATAAGATTACCGAAGTCATAACACTACTTGCATACATACATTGCAAAGCGTTTACGATGTTGTAACGAAGAACTTGAATACGTACCTAAACCTTTAAGATAATTACCATAATATAACTCGACTCATTTACAACCTTCGTACAGATTTATTTTATCATCACTAGTTTCAGAGAGGCAGAGGAAATTAAACGCTCGACCTACGCGGAAATGCAAAAGCTCTGTGTAAAATTGCAGCGTTTACATTATTTAAAACAGCGACAAATTTACCTGCCATGTTGTGTGGGCGAGTCTATATGTTTGAGAGACCTTTACACGTCAATAACTTTTGCGTTTGGTTTCCGACATTGTAAAAAGTAATTGAAATCTGTAGAAAATAGTAAACTTAGTATTCTTTCAGCTTTAGAGGGCTTTAAAGAAGAAAATGATTGTGAAATGAAATTATGACAGTTGAAAGTCGTGTCTAGTAGGTAAAGCTGTAAGTCTGATTAAAAAAGAATTTTGCGGGAATGTAAAGGTATATTATTAAGATAAATCATAACATGATCCACGAATACAATACAAATACACAAGGCTTATTGGTCAGTCCAAATCATAGTTAGAAGAAGTGTTTTTTTATAGCAGTTCAGTCCACATTGAACGGCTTCAAGAATCGACTATATCGTCAAGCTATTAGCTGCTAGTGTGTGTAACCAAATCCGTCTAATATTATAAACGTGACAGTTTGTTTGGATGGATGTTTGTTAATCTTTCACACAAAAACTACTAATCGGATTTTGATGAAATTTGGCACACAGTTTATAACCAGGATTAACAAACAGGATACTTTTATTATTCTTTTATATTTTTATTTGGATACTTTTTATTCCGCTATTCCCAAGGGATCGAAACCTATGCGGGTAAAACCGCGAGGCGCAGCTAGTGATAATATAATTTTGTAAATTCCTTCTTATCAAAAGTAATATTTTGGAACTTCTAGGAATCTGTCCAATGATAAACTGGGTTATGTTTACGTTGTTTGGCAATTCTGTTGAGCTCAGCTTTAGTCACTAAATTACTTAATCTTTATCTTTTCGATTATTCAGTCGTTAATTCAAAAGAGAGTCAAGGCGAAATTATTAATTTAATACTATCTCTTATTTCGTTATTTAATTCCGTAATGTGGACGAAATTATGAGTTGTAAACGTTTAATTGTACGATTGTCGGTGGTCGGTCGTCCGGTTGTCGGAGAAAGTCGGAATACACCGGTCCGGTAAAGCTTGCTGAGTGGAGATTAGGGGTGGCAAACATTTTGCAGCTTATTTTCTGGATGTTAAAATAAATGGTTTGGGTGTACTGTTGGCTTTCTTTCCATCGGCTTTGGAGTTTAAACATTCAATAAACTGCACCCTAATTGCGTAACACGTTACACTATCAATCTTAATTTGAAGGATATTGCTAATCCATTGCTTCATATGTTCGAAAAATTTGTCTGCTCAACAACGTAAATAACGCAATGAATGTTGTTGAACTGTCAAAATTAAACCCATTGCTACTGATAGTGTGTTACGCAATTACCCCGCTGGCGTCACACAGTTAGATTAAGATCTGCTGACTTTTAGTAGAATTACTACCTGCCATCTAAAAACCATAAACAGTAATAGTCCTATTTCTCTAAAAGTCAGCACAATATTTTATTGAAGTGCCTCGTGTTGATGATTAGCGGATGTGTGCCAACCCTGCAGCGGCCGGTGCAAATTACACCGTAATGGGCGTCGGCTACGACGTCTGCAACTGGCTAATATGAAATGTGGTGTGACGTCGTGTAATCTCGTCGGATTCTTGACTTTTCTCACTGTGCAGTGTGCTTATGCAATTACGTTTCATTTACAATTAAGATGTTCAACACCGGCCCTACGTTGTCGATCTCTGATTTTTTTATGCACTGACTGACGTGTATTAACGTATTATTGGTTGCAGCCTTGGGTCCTTGGTCCTTGTGTTGTTATCTCACATTATGCTGAGCTGAGGCCCTTTTGGCATTATAATCTTTGTTTTCTGTTTTTTTTTTTATAGTTTTAAGGTGATTTATTTTGCTGTAATGCCAATAAACGCATCTTTCTTTCTTTCTTTCTAAGGATGCCACTCAATTCTTTGTTGTTCACAAGTTCGGTTTTCGATGTCGTCATCAGACAATTATGTTGTACTTCACTAATTGTTATTGCATAAAGTTAATGTATTATTACGTGGCTATAGTTTAGTCACATCATAAAGAATTTCGTAGTGTGACTAAATTAAAATCTTGCAATTGTATGCGTAATTTTTTTGGTTTACCAAATTAAACCGTGGTTGAGGAAAACAAAGAGAAGTCAGGTTTACCAAATTGATTCCAATTTACTTTGTGGTTGTGGTGATGCAAGCAGACATAATAGAGACTGTTTCATAATAGAAGAATGTTTACATTTGTTGTAACGCTAGCGATTTCCGTTTCTAGAAATTCTCACCTGTGTACCTAAGATACGTCATTCCTATAAAGGTTTGATCGAACACAGCAAAATTCCATAGGTATCGACGGTAAGAATTGAATTAGACATTATTATAGCATTAAACTACCTGTGGCCATAATAAAGTAGCTTTATAGTGATTGAAAATGCACGTTTTAGTACCTACACGCATCGCCCACGAGAAAAGCCATTTCCCGAGTCGCTTCTTTAACTTTCACAGAGCTTTAACATCTAGACATACTTCCATAGTAGGTATTTCCGACTAAGTACAACACTAAAAAAAAAAAAATTAGAAGTATTTTTTGACAGCTTGAGACTGAGATTAGACTGTGAACGTTCTTAAAATTACGAGAATTGCCCCTCAGATAGCAACAAATAAAAATCTAATAGAAAGTGTAATCTCCTATGGAAGAAAAGAGCAGGAAAGTGTGCCTCACGGTTGCACCAAACAGGCCTAGTTCAGCAAAAATGCCAGACAACTAGTGCCTGACGCTGGTTTTCAACTGGACCTGAACTTTTCTATACTTTATTGCATAGAATTTTAAATGTGCCAATCGCCTAATACATATTTCTGGAGTTGTCGACTCGCTTACAAAAAAATAACTGGCAATTGGCACATTTGAACTTTATGCAATGGAGTTAAGAAAAAAGTACACGTGTATAATATGGTACACGCTTTAGGCATCGTTGTTGTCGTTAAAAAGGTATTATTGGAAGTAACTTTTACGTTTGCATTGTTTTAATAAGAGCTCTTTATTAATTAGTAACTGCTCAACTAATGAGTCCAGAAGTAACAAAGTATAATAAATAAAAATATATTACGTTAATTAAATTAATTGATACACAGTAAAAATTATTAGATTAACCTATTCACTAAATTAATAATTGCTTATTATTATTTTTAACGATATTTACGTAATAAAGATAAAATGTAATAGTAATGATCTATATTGTTATTTAATAAAAACGTATTACCATAACAATGTTGTTCCACATTTGTTCACTGCCTCGTGGGTCTAGTGGTCGCAAGTGCTACTGCTGTGCGTAAGGTGTAGGTATTTGCGCCTAAATACTATTATAAAAAAAAACGTGAAAGTTTGTATGAAAGGATGGATGTTTGCTACACTTTCCCGCAAAAACTGCTGAACGGATTTGGATGAAATTGGGCACACAGATGGTTTTTAACCAGGATTAACATATAGGATATTTTTAATCTCGATACGGGATCGAAACTTATGCTAATGTAATTAAGTTGATTTCAGAGTGACTAGCACTGTTGAAAAAGTTATAAAAATGTTTGCAGTTGTAGCGTAAACTGAACTTTATTGTGTAGGAATTAAAGTTATTTTTCCATAAACTCATATTGGTTTACATCTTTGGCGAATATGTCACAATTTTATTTTAGAGGTACCTTCACCTACTACAGGCACCTACACCTCTTCCAGCCCTTCGGGGCATATCTACAACTGACTTGATAACTTATAAGTTCCTAAGGTTTTTTTTTTAATATGTATAAAACGTTGCCCCACACTAGGAATTACTCCTGTATCGTGGGTGCGTTTACAAACATTTAAACTGACATACACAAACAGCTGCAGCATTACATGCTGCTGAGAGGGATGTGTGGTGTTACAGTACTGGATAGAATAAGAAATGAGTATATAAGAGGAAGTCTGAAAGTGGCACCGGTAACTGAAAAGTTGTGTGGAAACCGGTTGTCATGGTATGGGCATGTGTAACGGAGGAATGAGAAAAATGTCATGAGGAAAGTTTTGAGTATGAATATCGATGGCTATAAGAGTAGGGGAAGACCAAAGAAACGATGGATGGACTGTATGAATGATGATATGGTTAGAAAGGGGGTGACTGTCGAGATGGCGGCTAATAGAGGAGTATGGAGGAAAAAGACATGTTGCGCCGACTCCAAATAAATTGGGATAAGGGCAGGAGAATCATAATGATACACAAACAGCCAGACCCGGAACAACTACCTGTAGGTTATACCACAGCGCAGCAGTCATCGCTCAGCCACTGCGCCAACCGTGTCGTCGTTGTAAAGATAAATGCAAGTTAATAATTTATTCTTAGTCTGCTTTAAATAGCTGCATTTATAATTACAAAGTAAAAGTCTAGCACTGCGCTATTTATAGGACAGTGAAACATGAATGTTAAGTAACTATTGTTGGTCTGCCTGCCTGTTTACGACTGGGCCAAAGTTAATGGTCCTTGAATCGGCTTACAGTACCTATATTTACATACCTATATATGTATTGTAGGTAAATTTGCAGAGTCTTGATCTTTCATTCAGAATTTTCCAAAATTCCTAGTGTGATTTTTGGAACGAAGTTTTTAACCGCGTCTTGCGGTAGAAGTTGGCGGGTAGAAATCGTTAGGTAAGGAAAAAGCGTTATGCCCCCTCCATGCGACTTTCTCTATCTGTCTCTTTCTATTATATACGAGTGTGTATGTGCGTGCGAGAGTATCGAGATTCGAGCAGACAAGCATTGTGCGCGGCCGGTTGTATAACCTCAATACTGAACATAACTGAACTTCTTTTCTGGAAATCTACTCCTTAAGCCCGAAAACCGTAGTTTCAGCCGAAGTTAAGGGTGATTCCTACTCCTTAACACCTACGGACTAATGATACCCGATCTGATAGCTGTCCCTACATCTGCTGTGTTTTTGCCCGTCCAAAAAAAGGGTATAGGATTCATTTCGAAGTTTCGGACGGGCCTGTCTTTTCGTTGACGGACTTAGGAAGTTGGCCCCTGACAGGGGTCTCCGAGCGAACAAGTGTTTTCCAAAAAAAAAAAAAACAATAACGCAGTCTAGAAAGGTAGTCTAGCTAGCTACTAGAAATCATTCAATGAGTTGGTTCGACACAAGCAACGTACAATAACAATAATGACACTTAAGACGTCTATAACAATATATAATAATATAACAGCACACCTGCTTTCAACGACACTGAAAATAGTCTCATAACATCTATCACCACACCATAAAATGTTCGTCTCCGCAGTAATAATCCCACTTTTATGAGTAAAACGCCGCCTGATATTTCTTTTCTCCCGTTTTTAAACAACCTGAGCCTCTGGAATGAGATAGCCCGATATACCCCGATAGTCTGTTGGGACCCTATTTTTATTCCCATTTCTCTATTGATCGGGGGAAGTAGAAAAAAATGTGTCAGGTTTTTCCTATTATGTGCAAGTTGGAAAAGGAAAAACCGACTCATCGAGGCGACAGATTTTTTTATCAGCCTGTAGTTTTGTTGCGGCTCCGATTGTAATATTTAGTTCGCGGATTTTGAATGAACATTTTTGTACTGTCTGAATTATTTATCGACGAACTGTCTGGCGGTAAAAAATATGAACTGTCTATGATTTAATTTATCTAAGTTGGTGGCCTATGTTTTTAAAGGCATATTATCAATCAATAATGTTTTTCAATTCATCGTTTGACGGCTCGTTAAAATGCCAATGATTTCGTTTAAAATAATACAATTATTCACTCCTATGAGGAAAAACATATCAGTTAAGATAAGCGACTGTTTCGCTGCGTTATAAACTAAAATTAAGTTATAAAATACAGTAAAAAATACAGAAGAAGGTGCTTTAATAGCCTTTTAAAAGCTGAAGTGATTTCGATTCCTTAATTACCATAAGTAAGGAGTTATAGAGGTGAGCTCTTTCATATGTTATACGACAGTTTTTTTTTTACCGTAGTTTGTTCTCGGCGCTCCTAAAACTATATGGGTAGCCTGCCTCGTCATGCGCTTTTGTATTTGCATACTTTTTATAAATCTTATTTGTGTATGAATGACTCCATTAACTATTTTACTTAAAGTCTATCAACTTTTTAATTGCCAAGTCTAAGTAAGATGCCAAGTAACTACGAGGAAAACTAACTGGAAGTGCCTAAGCCATGTTTCCTACGGTGTTAACAAAGTTTATGTCACATCCAAGTAAGTATTACATGTTAAATGTCCTAAGTTGTGACAAGACTGCGTAACTTTCCCCTTGTCGCCCGTGCTAGTGAGTACCACCGGGAAATTAGCAACTGTTACATTCTATTCCTACGGCTAGAATGCCGTTTACTACAGTAAGACAATGGTTTACATACAATGATATCATATAGATGAAATTTTAATAAAGGGGGCCTTCAAGTCTGCCATCTGCCTAGCCTTTTCCCAACTATGTTGGGGACGGCTTTCAGTCTAACCGGATGCAGCTGTATACCAGTATTTTACGAGCGACTGCATATCTGACCTCCATAACCCAGTTACTGAGTAACACGATACCAGTAAATGAAGGGCTCACATTATACCAACTGAAAGAAAACCACGTGAAAATGTTTGTTACAAAACTGCAATTTATGTGCAAAAGTTGTAGCTTAAAAAAGAGCTGTACACACGAAAGTTTACAAACTTTCGTGTGTTCTTCATTGCTTAGGTTCACGTAATGTACTTACAATATAACATAAATTGCAGTTTTGTAACCAATATTTTCACGTGGTTCATTTGCGCTTTTAGTGAAAAAAATGGAGTTTCATGTCAGTATAATAAATATTTCGCGAAATTATATCATTTTTGGACTTAATTGGAAAGGTTTTTGGGTCATTGAACTCCCAAACTAAGCATTACATTAACGATTCCATAACCATTGCTACATAGATCCAAAAATCGCTTTTCGACTACTTTCCAAATAAAACTAGACACGACCCAGACACATACGGCAAGGGTTGGATCGAGGTGGCTCTAGACAAGGATGCCTGGAAGAATTTGGGAGAGGCCTTTGATAAGCAGTGGAACAGTGTAAGTTATTTAAAAAAATACAACTCACTTATCAAACAGATTTCAAGACTTAATTTGGAAGATTTCCAAATCATTTTGAAGTGAAAATATTAAGATTTACAATTCCGTAACCATTGCCACATAGATCCATAAACGGCTATCATACTACTTTTTCCTTCTAAAAAACTAAGATATTGGCACAGTGAGTCTGTAGACTGACGTGTTGGTTAACTATTTATTCCGATAAAACTGGTCAGTTACATCACAGTGACGCGAGTGACCCACTGGAATCTGCTGTTATGTATAAATGTGTTTTCTACTAACATACAAAGCTAGAAATTTTCACCTTTGGCCGTCTGTGTTTGTATTCATTGGGCCAGATTTCTCTATAGAGGTCGTCTATCAACAATATTGTTATATACTATTACTATCTGCGCCCCGCGGTTTCACTCGCATAAGTTTCGATCCCGTGGGAATATCGGGATAAAAAGTATCCCATGGCTAAACCTGGTTATAAACTGTCTGTGTGCAAAATATTATCCAAATCTGTTCAGTAGCAGCCATCAATCCATACAAACTTTCACGTTTATAATACATATTAGTAGGATTATACCAGAGACAATAATGAAAAAGGTTTTAAACGCAAATTGTTTTTGATTCACAAAAAAATTTAAAGTTTTCAACTTTTTAATTAAGAGACTATGATTAATTAAAATGTAATCAACTTTTGACAGTACGCATTTCAATTAAATATTATTAAATACCTAATAAGTTATAGAAGCCATAATCAATAGTTGTATATCACCTGGCGAAAGAGAAAGCTGGGCGATCTATCAACGCGCCACGCGGTGTTGCGTCATCGTCGTCATCTCAAACCTGCGTACGCGCAGCCTTCGGGTATCCGCATCAAATGACAAACCGATTCCGTTAATTTGCTTGTGAATGTGATCTTAATTATCTTTAGGAGATACCGACAAATGAATGGTAGCTTAGAAGCTAAAGATTAAGTCGAAATTCTATGTAAAGTCAAGGAAATTGATTGTTAAGCAAATTAATACTGAATACTCAAATCTTTATTGCATTCCATATGTGTTACATAGATAGTATTTACAAGGTAAAAGATCAATATGGACCCTGTCGGGCACAGCTAAAATTAGGAGCTAAGTGGCAATGCAAACAATCAAATATTATTAGATGTGCTTAATTGGGCGTATAATTATGTATATATATATTACTAGCTGACCCGGCAAACGTTGTTTTGCCATATATAAATTATTTCTAGCTGCCCGGCGCTACTTCGTTCGCGTGGTGTCCTACCCCCTACCCTACTCCTACCCTACTCCTACCCTGCTCCTACCCTACTCCTACCCTACTCCTACCCTACTCCTACACTACTCCTACCCTACTCCTACCCTACTCCTACACTACTCCTACCCTAGGGTGGACATCCCTTATCACTTAAGGGTTTGAAAAAAAAAAAAAAAAGTAGATAGTAGCCGATTCTCAGACTTACTGAATATGCACAAAAAATTTCATCAAAATCGGTCAAGCCGTTTCGGAGGAGTATGGCAACGAAAACTGTGACACGAGAATTTTATATATTAGATTAGGTTTGTGTATATAGGTATAGTATATATATTAGTTATTTTATGTATTGCGTAAGAATAGTGCAGTTAATTATTATGTAATAGTCTACCACCAACTTAAATTGTCCGTATACATATTTTAATCACAACTATAATTATTTGACAGTTGTAACAAATGGCTATAACACGGTAAATTGGCATAGTATGCCAGTTGATAAATAGTAATTTCCCAGACTCATACAATTCTAATTGTAAGACATTAACCTACTATTCAACGCTCCTCTTTCCATTCACCAAAGTAACAGAACACATCAATATTCAACATTGATATAATTATGTAGGCCATTGAAGGAGATTAGCGGTATGATACAAGTCATTATCATCATAGCAAGCATAATTATACAGTATATCCCCGTAAAGATCTGTTTATAATGTCCAGTTTCCTTTTCTATCTCTAAACAAAACAGTGACATAATAGTAAACAATGTACTTCCGTGCCTTAAGAAATGTCTGCCGACAATTTCGAGTTGACGAATCAGTCACTGATTGTGAAATTAATAGGATGGGTATTTTATTTGGAAAGATGATTCGTTTGTTTGGTTCTGTGTATCGTCGTTTATGGAAACGATTGACTGCATTTTTTATTGAATGACTTAACCGGAAAATCCTGCATTTTTTCTGAACGAAAAATTGTCTTTTCATAAGTCGTTTCATTTGATTCTGTCTATTCGAGTAAAAGTTTTGTCTTTATCACATTTTATAATGTGAATAAAGAAAGCATCATCAACTGTAATACTTTTTAAAGGGAAAAAAGAAACCCGAGGAGGCGGGGAAGGACTAAATGTTGAACAGACGCCTCTACTTCAGGCTTAGGATTATGATAACTTGAATTCATTGACTACTGAATAATACCACTCATCGTACAGACGCCAGCACATCATGTTACTACAATCTGTCAAATTTCTTTAATAGATTTTCAACTAACTTATCGCTAAAGCATTAAGGTTCAAGGTTGATTGGGAAAATTTTAAAGTTTCGGGTAGCTTGACCTGTTGGCGTTGTACAGTACAGAAAGGACATTACATAAAACACATAAAAAAATGGAATCGAATTGAGAACCTCTTCCTTTTATTGAAGTCGGTTAAAAATAAAAATCGTCTTTTGTTTTGTGGATGGGAAATCATCAAATGACCCCTCCCGCTCTGGGTGGAGCGGAAGGGAGTGTCAGACTCTTACTGACTAAAAATCGTCTAAGGCTTCATTTCTAAATGTTCATTGAATAAAACAAGACCACTATATTTTCGCCGAACAATCGAAACTGATTTAAAACGTTTAATTAAATCCAATGATATCTAAACAATGCGGTTATGTTAGTTAGCCTGCGCGAATGTACCGATAATGCGTACCTAATACCAGACATGAAGGCTTTGTACTAAGGTCGTAGACTCATAGCTTAGCACCTAGTGGCACAGTTCCTCAAGTTATAGGTACATACCGGAGCTTGGATACAGGCCGTATTTATATTGACTTAAACTATGGTTCAGGCGGTGTGTCATGTCTATGTCTAGACGGTGTCAAGTTTTGTTAAATTGATGTTAAGGTATACACCATGTTCTTTACGTTATCCATAAACTTTGGCAAACGCTTCTATAGCTTTTACAAATCAAATCTAACAAAGGAAGTAGTACTTAAAAAGGCTTCGTTACAAAGATATTTGTAATTTCATTTAATGAAATTTAATTGTGCTATGCAGTAAGAAAGGGTCTTAATTTGAAATTTATTTTAGTTTTGATAATTTGCAGCCCGCCAAATCTTATGAATGAAAATACGACGTTGCCAATTCGGATAAAGAGGCATGCATATCGGGTGATTTACGTCAAGGTATTTAGTTTGTATGAAAATTATCAAAAAAGTTTATATATATTAGTAGGGAACCCGTGTTCAGTACTAATATATATAAACTAAGTAACATTGCATAAAAATAATTGCTGGAAAACCATTTTATTTTCGGTGTGAAAATTTGCTGTTTGCGGTAATGTGCAATGTAACACCCGCAAAACATAGTGCTTATGAGTGCATGCAACGGTACAGGGGTCATAGTAGTATTTAAAGTTGTGTTATAAAATTAAAAACTTGTTTTCATAAAAAAAACGACTTCAGTAAAAGTTAAAAGTTTGAATGTCAATATCTCCGTAACCAGAAGCTTTCAAGGTATTGTCCAATACAAAAAAAGTACTGCCAAGGACCAATCTTTATTAAAGGAATCAGCTCATCCCACCATCTCCGTCTGGGCCTGTCACCTTGTGTATTACTGGGAAAAATTGTTCTTACCTTAAAGAATATTCCAAGATAGTATTTCTTCTCTCCGGATTTGAGTAGAGGCATTGTCCATCGTGTAACTCCTAGCTCATCATCGTTACAGCTCGAACATTCTGTTAACAAGAAGAAAAAGAAGTTTAATACATGAGTCGTAATGTAATGGGATTGCATAGACCAAAGAATGTTTGATCATGGTTGAGATTTACATTAAACATGAAACTCAATTTAATAATATATTAAAAAAAAAAATATAATAATAATAATATTTAAATTTTTGGATGTCAACTTTGATGGACACATTCTTTTTTTTTATTAAAAAATTCGATTCGCATCCTTGCCTGCCAAAATGAGCCAACTCCAATAAAAAATATTAAAATATTTAATTTAGAATCTCATCATTCTAATCTGTTTCGCGACAGATGTTTGTCAACATGGCCAATTATGCCAAATCGAATTAGGTCACCAGAATTTTAACGTTTTTAGAAATTAGTAGTTAATTTTAAGAGGTCAGCCATAAAAATCGGATTGATGTAAAATTCTTTATTAAAATAAATGGCCGGCTTTAAATTGTATCCATATTTTTTCATAATAGATCATCATTAATGGTCCTTAATTAAAAGCCCAATCCGGAACACATTTTGATTGATTGACTTAGTTTGAAAGTATCAAGAAACAAAAAGGTCAAGTATAAATGTTTTCTGGTGACCGTTTCCTAGCGCGTCCCTCATAGCCGTGAGATGTAACAGATTGGCAATTAACATGAATGATTAAGACCCAAGATTTGTTTGATTAATTATTGATGTATTTTTTCCAATTTTTTTTCAAGTTTTTGGTGTACAGATGCCGCCAGCACATCAAGCTACTACAATCTGTCAAATTTCTTTAATAGATTTTAAACTTTATCGTTAAAGTATTAAGGTTCAAGGTTGATTCGGAAAATTTGACAGTTTCGGGTAGCTTGATGTGCTGGCGTCTGTACATAAATAGTATTTCTATGCTATTCTTTATTCGACTACCCATTCAATATTAAAGGAATCAATTTCGCAAAGTGATGCGCTTTTCGATTTCGCAATCCGACCTTCTCATAAAGGCCGTGTGTAATAAAATAATGCGTTTAGTTCGTCCGAGTCCCAATGTACTCGTAATGGAACGTTAATAGGACCGTTTATGGAAACTTGTTATAATAATAAAGTGGGATTCGGCGAGAGTGTTACATGATGATACAAACATAAGACTAATAAGGTAGAAAGCCTCGCAAGAGAATTATTTGTGTTATTATTCAGTTACGATTCTGTTTGTTGAAGGCGGATCTTTCGTGTGTTGTGTAACGTAATGATTGAGTTTCCATGGAAGTATGGTTACGATGAGTGTAATCACATAGCTCGGTGATGTGTAACACGCCAACACCGTGCATGGACTTGCCAGAATTGCCTCTAGAGGCACGATAATGCTCGTTTTGATAGCCCCAAATAAAATGCTTATTGTTTATCGATAGCTTGCAATAAATTGCCTCGCTCACCGGTGGTCGGTGGCCAGTTTTTGCTCTAGTTTTTTCGACTGCTCTGTTAGTGATACTGCGCTCGTTTTATGCTCACACAAAAGACTCGACGATTTAGAGAAACTCGAGCAAAAACTATTTTCGAACCGAGTTCAGTGTAACGCTTTCAGGATGTAGTCATTGTGTGAAGGTTTATTTTATTGCTCTACCTATCCAATGTATTCCCAAAAATATTTTGTGAATTATATTATTTTTGTTGAAGGTAGAGAGGAAGGAGAGAAGGTGGCCTTGCCTTTGTCCTGCAGTGGGATGGGTTACAAACGGCTGGTGAAGAAGATGATATTTTTTTCAAATTCATTAGAATCTTAATTAAGAGTCATGCCCGTTTTGTCGTTTTCATCTGATTCTAAGTTATCAAAAGTACATTTTTTGTAAAAATGCAAAATATATTTTCGTTTGTGTAACCAATGAATAAACTAACACTTAAATTTGGATACTAGGCTAAAAAGTTGCTAATTTAAACAAAAAATGATATTTACATAGAATTGTGAAATTGATATTGTCAAACGCTCTTGAAGAAATGTTAATGCCCACTTTACTATTATCTATACTTAAAGTTGTAGAAAAGTGTGTAAATATTTTTTCGAAATATAAAGTTAAATCATTCATAAAATCCATCCAGAGCTAATATATGTGGGAATGCAGTAAAATCTTGCGTTACTGTTAAATACTACTAACCTTTTCGTGAAGTTGTGAACCTTGTTTAAACAATCTTAGCAGTTTTCCACTTAAGTAGGTATACATTACTCTTATGGGCATTAAAGACGGGCACTCTAACCCCGCGTTTACACCAAGGCTTAAAACATATCTTCTACATGTTGTCTACTAAACGTAAACGAGGCAAAAGCAGTAAGGATCGTAGCGGGTGGCGTTCTGTACTTTCTGCCCATCCCCATGGGAGGAAGGCGTGAGGTTATGTATGTATGTGTCTACTGTTATCGTTTATCATTTACACCTAAAACAAGTAGAAGTCTTAAATGTCAAAATAGTTAACTCTATATGTTTGAAACAACGTCCATACGTGTGTGATACACGACCTGTTTTTAAAGAGTATTTTCCAATATGTGTGGAAAACAAGTATCACTTGTATATGACTGTAACGTGGGGTAACGCGCAAATTTTTCGCATGTGCGTAGGTACACTCAACAAAGGAGTTTGCTGTGCACGCAAGAAAGAAACATTTTTTGGAGGCTTTCATTGTTTTTGCGTGCGTCATCATAACTTTTATTTTAACACAAAAGACTCTGCGACTTGACTTTTCTTTTCAGGGTTAAAACGTATTTATAGAGTCAGGGAAATTAGTGGTATTCAAATTGGCGCACAAAGCCAACTTGCCGTGGTATAGGTAGCCATTTTACACAACTGTCAAAGACTGACAGTTGAGATTTGAATATACGGATAATTTAGGTTGGTAGTCATTTTAACAGTCAATAATCCCTGACTTTACTTAGCTGCGTATCTACATAACTATGTACTTCTCTCTCGACCTCTCGTCGCTTTTTGTTGGACATACACAGCCTTGCATAGCCATCATAGCCACTATGTTCCTGCTTGACCTTTAATAGATCCATCATGTGTGTATGAAGAAACTGCGTGTGCGCACTACAAAGGTCAACGATGTAACCAATTCTAGTTACAAAACACTTAAGATAAACATTAGGATCATTAAAGGTGTCACTTGCTGACCGCAAACGTCCGCGGGGTCAGTTTCTGGCACTCCACTGTTTGTCTCTTTTTTAATTTAATTAAAGTGTTACATTGTGCGTAGCGTTGTTAAGTGAAGCAAGCTTGTCAGTCAATATTTGAGGTCGAACTTGTACAGACGCCAGCCATCATGCTACTACAATCTGTCAAATTTCTTTCATAGATTTTCAACTATATCGCTAAAGCATTAAGGTTGAAGGTTGATTGGGAAAATTGGACAGTTTCGGGTAGCTGGCGTTTGTATGTCTATTTCGATTTTAATTGGCGTGTTATTCAAATTAAAGAAACATTTACACGATGTCAGTTTCTTGCCTGTGGCTTACAATAAAATTGTGCACTATTACAATATCTCTCGCACCGAAGGCTATTTTCCGTTGAAATTAGCCGAAATACGGTCTGGAGGACTAACTTAGACGGTGCACCTTTTATTGTTGCTTTAACTTATTGTATAACACTAATACCACAGGCAATTAAATCAGGCTTAACAAGTTGAGATTCAAGTCAACAAAGTAGTATATTTTGTCAATGTCAAAATCAGTGCGCGGTTTTATAAGAATTCTGTTCTTATGAAGTCATCACAGTGTGTGGATTAAGAATTTGAGATAAAAGCAAATTTTATAGTAAGTTCTTGTCAATGTCAAAACTAGTGCTAGGCTTAATAACAGTTCTTATGAATTACAAGTAATCTTCACTACGGTTAAACTTTCATTTTGAATTCAACAGTCTTCATTACGAATTTCGAAAATTATTAAACCACAATAATGCACCACACTTATATTTTCAACTTTCATTTGTTTTTTTTATGAATGCAACGTTAAATTCTTCTTCGACTCTTGATTTGTGGCCTATGAAGGAACTGCACCTCAAATTCTTTATTAATTCGAAAACACAATGCCGCGATGTCCCCAATGATAAATATCTTACATTGTTCTCTTACGCACGTGTTGGTATTTTGATAAGTACCGAAAATGAATGTAAATCTACTTCACGGACATGGAATATTACGATAACATAACATTTTATATTTATTCTTCACTTGGATCCGTTAAATTAGATACACTCAATCATACTTATAATTGCCAGTTTAAAAGAAGGTCAAGATCAAAAAATTAACGAAAATTGAATTGGACAAACTCGAACGAAACCGTCATCACGATAATCATCGTATGTTGGCATGCGTACCAAATGTAGTACAAATTGTATAAACTTTATTAGGTATCCCAGTAAACAACTTATATCTAATATCAAAAACCGGCCAAGTGCGAGTCCGACTCGCGCACCGAGGGTTCCGTACAATTACAATTTACAATTTATGACGTATTAAAAAAAAACTTCCTACTAGATCTCGTTCAAACCAATTTTCGTTGGAAGTTTACATAGTAATGTACATCATATATTTTTTTTAGTTTTATCATTCCCTTATTTTAGAAGTTACAGGGGGGGGATGCACATTTTACCACTTTGGAAGTGTCTGTCGCGCAAACTATTCAGTTTAGAAAAAAATGATGTTAAAAACCTCAATATCATTTTTGAAGACCTATCCATAGATACCCCCACGTATGGGTTTGATGAAAAAAAAATTTTTGAGTTTCAGTTCTAAGTATGGGGAAACCCCCAAAATGTATTGTTTTTTTTTTCTATTTTTGTGTGGAAATCTTAATGCGGTTCACAGAATACATCTACTTACCAAGTTTCAACAGGATAGTTCAAAAGTGTCTGTGACATACGGACGGACAGACAGACAGACATGACGAATCCATAAGAAGATAGACAATCCTTTTTTATGATAGTTTGTATTTTCAAAACAACACAAAATGCCCGTAAAATTTTCCCAAAACCAGCCTTGTAAAAAGTTTTCTTGAGCTCCACATTACCTGGTTTGTTCAAGCCGTTCCCGAGCTGGTTGAGCTGATTCGAGTAGCTGACGGTCGCCGTGTTTCCGATCCAGGACATCACCAGCACCAGGCCGCACAGAACATTCCTTTGCCACATCTTTGTTGATCACTTTAGTCCTTGCACTGTTCGTCAGTAACGTAACTTTTGCGCACTCTTGCGTGGCGTTGGTGTCTACTTGATATACTCCGTTCGTCAGACTCGCTTGCCCCAATAAGGTGACGTAGCCCTTTAATGAGTGCTTAAAGACTTAAAACTAGTATTTAAAATTTTAAACCCGAAATGCCTTCCACCGACAACTCGGCTAAACATTCTACTACGGATTACGAAGGCATATAAGTGCCTACAAAAATATGGTCTTGAGATTGTTGTCGGTAATTCTCTTATCTAACTAAAGATCAAGTATTAATTACGTATATATATGAAACAGTTTCCGGTAGGCCGTGCCAGGTATTTGGGTCTTCCTTCACTCGTTATGGATGGCTTAAAATTTATGTTATATTTATGTTATTTTATACAGTTTGAAGGATACACGCATGAGGTTGCATTAGATTAGATCATTTTCAATGCGGAAGGTGATTTCCATATCCGTATCTCTTCCATTGCAGGATGATCCATATTAATGGCATGGCACGTATTTTGATTAGGATGGCACCATGTTTATCTGTGAGGCATGTAATTTGAAATGTATAGTTGGTTTTTCCCATAAGGAAATATTATCTAATAATAAAGTTGGAGAGTTGGTTTGTTTGTTTGGACGCGCTAATCTCTACAGTTACCGCTAGGATTTGAAAAAACCGTTTTTCCTTTGATAGCCCAATTCTTGAGGAAGACTATAGGCTATTTAACATCACGCTATTACGCTTAGGAGTTGAGAAAAAATAAAAAAGTAAGAAATAATGTTAAGCGAAAACAAAGTGGTGGGTCGGGGGAATAAGACATTTCACGCAGACGAAGGCGCGGACAGAAGCTAGTTTTCTAATATTTTAGAAGCGGTGAACATAATGATTGCAGCGTGTTTCCCACCTAAATGCTTGTCTTATCTTTTGTTGCATGTTGTAAATGTCTGAACAAAAAATTGCTTCATTAGCTTTACCGAAATGACTAAGTTATAATTATGTATGTTGTCAGCATCTGACCAAACCTTTTTTTCTTTCAGTTATACGGTCTACCGCGCGTCACTACTGAGACTACTCGGTTTTCAAAGTTGAGCTACGAACATTGAGGGTGCCTATAAGGAGGCTTTTCTAACCTACGTCTACGAAAAAGTTGAGCTACAAATTTTGAGAGCACTTATAAGGGCGCTTCTTTTACCTACGTCTACAAAAAGTTGAGCTACGGACATTGAGAGCACTTATAAGGGCGCTTCTCTGATCTACTGCTACGAAATTAAGGGCGAAAATAAAGGCGCTGTCAAAGTGTAAAATATGTCAAATCGTTGACTGAACCTACATTTTCATTTATTTACTGACATCGTGCAAATTAATTTCAGGGCCTGATTTATTTGGGATTGCGTGCTATACATTCCACCGCCTCAGATTGCCGGCTAAGATGATAAATGACTCAAATGCGCTGGATGCAACATTAAATCAGGGTAATCTAACACACTCTCGTGTGTGCCAGTTCACGATATTTTCATATCATTGTGCAAGTCGCAAACATTGCAAGTTGTTTATGTAATAAAACAATTATGCGTATTATGTGTTTAAAATAAAATTTGTGAAGTTAATTTGTGTAATACAAGGTCTTTAGTGTAATCATCTCAAGGTATTGTAGACCCAGTTACTTAATTTACTTTTTCTGTTACTGATTTCTTAAGTTCATCTTGCCCACGTTTGACTTTTTTTTAATCGTTTAGCCTTGTGTTCACCAACATTTAAATCAACTGATGAATCATTTAATCAGCTCTATATTTCAAATATCCTTAGGGATTTGACATAAACCAACTGTTTAAATACC
Source organism: Apamea crenata (assembly GCA_949629185.1). Taxonomy (NCBI): domain Eukaryota; kingdom Metazoa; phylum Arthropoda; class Insecta; order Lepidoptera; family Noctuidae; genus Apamea; species Apamea crenata. Next base: position 5,822,723 of record OX451368.1, on the reverse strand, counting down.
TAACGGTGGTTTTAAAGTTGGTGAGCATAGCTCTTAGTGTTTTTTTTACTCAGATTTCTTGTGTTAGAGGTAGTAGGTACCTATGCATCTCGCATTTGTAAGTACATAGGTACTTACACTGTTTAGGGTAGTAATATGATTGATTGCTAGAGCCGTGAAACATGTAGCTAAAATAAATTAACCTTTATTAACATGACTGTTCATCATCTATAAATAAAGTGGTTTAATACTTTTGAAGAATCAAACGATATCTTTAATTTTAATACCAGTAATATTAGTTTTATTTCTTATTTGGTGTTTGTTTAAATGTCATGCAACATTAAGTATAGACGAGCTGTATATATTATTCAATTTGGTTTCCTTAAGTTTTGCATAACATATGTTACTACATAAGCATCTTATCATATTCTGTCTGTATGCTATAATGTCAATAATATGCCTTGTAATGATGAAAGTATCTACAACTTGTAATATTCTTAAGCATTGTCAGGTGACAGTAAGCACGTGGTACAGTCACCCTATAGAATGTAAAAGGTGCGACCTTAGCAAGTCAAAAGTGCACGCTAATATCACTTGCACAAGAGACAAGATCTTGCAAAAAAACAATGGAGAACACGGATGCAGAAATGTCATATTTCTAAAGGTTGATTGAGCTATAAAAGCTCACAATTTTTTTTTGTTGACGTTCGAAACTTCGAATTCCGACAAGAATTATGATACGTACATAATCTTAATTAGGTGTGTATCTAGTTATTAGAATATGTAAAAAAACCTAGTCGGCCATATACAGAGTCATATCTTGTATCTCATTATGCTCTTCGCTCTTAATAGAATCAAATTACAATATTATAATATGTCTTGCAAGTGTTTAAAGCTGAGAATAAATGGTCGCTGATTTTATTTTATTTTAAGTGTTGGCTATTCTGGTTAATAACCGGTTTATATGCATATGCCACTGAAATCAAAAGTGATATTAGGAGAATACGTGTCTTTATTGAATTAAAACAACTTTTACATACTACAGTGCATTTCAAGTTAATGGATATTCGCATAAATGTCAAATGGTAGGTAGATACGTGGATGTTGGTACGTATAGCATGGATTACTAAATAGTTGTAGTACGTGGAAATACATCTCTTGGGTTAAAAGATCTTGTTGACGTCCGTTCAGTTTACGGGCAAAGTAATTAATGACTGCCATAATATTCGTCTGAAACACAAGAGTAAACGACTCACAAAAACAAAAGAAATGTATCTATGTATCCGTTTACTGACATTGAAACGATCTTCCATTCAACACTTAACATTGAGAAAATCACGATCAAGATAGCTAAAATAATTCTGGGACCTCCAAATGGAACGAAAGTTTCGAGGTATCGAGTTCCTGTTCACGACAGTCTCACTTTTCATTAATATTTTCGCTTAATTAAATGTGGCCTGTCCATCGATACCGGTGCAATATTGATTAAATTTCCGTTCCAAGTTGTTTGAAATTAAATTGTGAAATGCAAACGGTAATTTATCACGCGGAGCGGGCGCCGGTGTCCGGCTAGATTTTATAGGATATCAGAATTTCCTCCAGCTCGTCCGCAACCGAAGAGAAACTAAGCACATACTGATTTATTACACCATATTTAAAGAAAAGCAAAACATTTCCATAAAAATTATCATTGGTGATTCAATGTTTGTTCCGCCAATTAAGATTATTCAATTATAAAATGGCTAAATGAATAAAACCCATAAACATATGTCACCACTTAATGTCAAGGTCGAATTTAAAATAATTGACGTTAAATACCCGCTTATCAACTTTTTATATCGAACGCAATATTTTTTTTTAAAGAAATTGGATTAAAATAATATGCTAATTAATGGAGGTAAATCCCATTTAACATCTAATGCTTACACGTAGAAAATAATCACGTTTTTGCACACACTGACACCTCATTGGCAAGCGGAGACTAAAAGTTACGAACGAATGGAGCCGTACGATCTCTTATGTGGGAAAATGCGCGGGCGCTTCGACGCATGCGCTCTGCGCGGTCGTGCCGGTTCTACTAAAGCAGCCAACAATGATAAACGCAAAGCCTTTATGCAACCTTCGGATCGAAAGCCACATTTTTGTGGTCAAGCGCGATCTAACGAAGATGGCGCAAACGATCCACCCAGAGCCGTGAAGCTACATTCCAAATGACCTTTCGAAGGTTTGTGTTTTTGAATGCTTATGTAACCCTCGCTGTAGAGGTCGGTTAAGGTTGTTTTATTTGGAAATATGTGTGACTTGTTAGAGCGTTGTTATCGTGGAAATTCTAAATAGGTATTGGGTCGCACGTCTCACATGTATTTAATTAGAATTTCTTTAAGATGTGGTTGAGAAAATTTAGATAAGCTTTTCAAACCTCTTTTTGTAGATTCGAAAAAACTTTGCACTTTGCCTTATTTACAATTTGTAATTTGAGTTGCTTTTTGAGGTCTATTTCCAAATGCAAATATATAAATGACTCCTCAAACGAATATAGGAAGCTAGATTGTAATTTAGCCTTCTAAGAGTATTTGTTGTCACAGATATTATTTTTAGTATTTCAAACTGGTGTGGAAGTTTTTTAGAAGTGTGATTTTACTTCCTCACTTCATTGGTCTAGATTTGCATAACTATTCACAACCATCCGACAGGCTATCGTATCGAAAATGTCACATTTCGATAACCTGCCTTGCCCCCGACAGCAATCAGCTGTCGGAAGAATAGCGATCGTCTATTTGATTATACTAACAAAATTTTCTGGTTTTGGACTTGTGAACAGCGTTTAGAGGACTCCTACGATAACATTGTTTGATGTCCGATACGATAGGGAAGCGTATCGAGTGGTTGTGAATAGCTATGCTGTTACAAAATGCCTCTTTGGTCTATCGGGTCGAAAAACCGGCAGTTATTGTCATTCGACCACCTACCGAACCATTCGGATCGTGCCGCGCTAAATAAAGTATTGTTTTAATCTGCTAATTTAATTGTCCATATAATTTAATTTAAATAATCATAATCAGCCTATAATGTTCCCACTGCTGGGACACAGGCCACATTTAATCCTACTAATATTATAAAACGTGAAAGTTTGTATGGATGGATGGATGGATGTTTGTTACTCTTTCACGCAAAAACTACTGAACGGATTTGGATGAAATTTGGCACACAGATGGTTTATAACTAGGATTTAACATATATGTAGGATCATTTTCCCGGTATTCCCACGGGACCAAAACTTCAAAACTTATGCGGGTGAAACCGCGGGGCGCTGCTAGTTTAAATATAATTTTCTAATTGCTTAATAATATTATTCATTTCTTCCGCTTACGCTCCGCTTTACGTTGTAAAGCTAATATAATAATTAGTACGGGTTCGATTCCCGATTCGGTAGAAATCAGTGACCACACTGATTTCCTACTGTGGAAATAATACATTCAGCAAACCAAGACACAGGATCCCAAAACGAGCACAACTTCCCTTTCCTTCCTTCGACAGTTGCTCAGCAAAAAACGACAGTAAAAACCTTTGGTCGTCATTAAAAATCCGTCCAAAGAAACCAGCATTACGGTGTCGTTAACCGACAAAGGGCAAGGTAAAGAAGTTGAGACCTAGACTCGGTGCGTCTACCTGAGGACTTGTAAGCTCATCGTCCACGACGCTACTCAAAAGTAACTTGGTACGAACTCGAATCACCAATGAGCCAGAATGTCACAGCACTAGTCTTTCAATGGTGGTCCCTTCGCGACGCGTCTTAGCTTAAGGTTTTAGGGTTTAGTATTACCTGTTATGTATAGATTTTTAAGTGCATTTGCAGATCTTGTTGGCCCAAAACTTCTCCACTTCTACGGCATCGTCGGTGGCAGCGCGGATGTCACTTTGACTGCAAGTTTTGGGATACAGAGGGCCGGATAGGAGGTGGAGCAAAGTTTGTGACATAGTACCACGTCCAAACCCTTCTTTTATTAAAGCATTACTGACTAGTTTGTGATTGTTTGCGTCGTGCATTGAATACCTCATACAGTGTTAAACTCTCTGATTTTCTGACTATTTTTTTTTGTAGCGTTATATACGACGGGCCGTATTCTACAGCTTTTTGTTACTTTTTGTACGTATTGAGCCAATTATTCATTGTTCGGATAGCGAACACTTTGCCTTTTACAGACGGTTGAATAAACTACATTATGTCCCACCTGGTAAAAGGCATTAAACGTTGTATGTGTCTTTTTTGAAGGTCCGAGGCGTGGATGTGAAATTTATCGTCGGCTTTATTTTAAATACCCTGTATTTAAATGCTGTTAACATGGACATGGATAACCCACATGATATGGAAAAAGTATCAAGGAAAAACCTACTCGAATATAGGAAGAAGAAACACAATTAACACCGAGTCTATTTGGAGAAGAGTAGCCAGAGATAAGAAACCGTGGCCAGAGATAAGTGGTTAGAGGAGGTCTTTGGCAAGGGTCACACTGAACTGAGAGACATTCTGTAAAGTCTACTGAAAGATACAATACAATTATTAGAATAAGGGGCTCATTGCATTGAACAAGTTATTTTGTCAATGACCTGTACACTCTTCGCATTGGTACATGTCGGTACTTGTGTTCAAGTTTTCGTTGAGCTAGATTCAAGACTTAAAAAAAAGCTGCTTATGTCAAAAGTGTTGTAAGAGTGTGAATTCTTTGAATGCTTATGCAGTTTTGAAATGTGAGCGAAGGTGACGTTTTAAACCAGTTTAAAAAATACTATTTCAAAATACTCTTACAGAAATGCTGCAAACCGACGAATTGACGAAATTAAAGACATTTAGCGGATTCATAACAAAACGAAAATGAAAACAGTTTTAAATTACATTCATAAACGGAGTGTTGCCGTGAAATATACTGATTGAGAGCATGCGGAGACGTCACGGAGTCACGGTGTCACAGAAAGTGTCACAACACCGTGCCATTTCACGCTACGCGCCACAAATTCTAATCATACTCTAACGACACGTCCGCGTGACGCGCCAAAAGTGTTCAATCATCATTCATTCATGTTCACCTACCGGTCTATCCCCACTATTCAAGATAAAGAAAGTTGGAGGGTAAACTCTGCAAAATGATCGTGTTTATCGAAGTACCGCAGAGTCTACGAAACATTTTGTGAAGGATCTCATTCGTCATTTTCACAAAGGATAAGATTTTAAACTGACCTTCTTAACAATCGCGGCAATCGATTAGTGATATAATATGTTGTTTGGTTGCAAAGAGGATCTTCGTGAAACCATCCCTTAGTAGCGCTTTAAGCCGTAGGTAAGGTAAGGGGAGAAGGCGATTAATTCCATGCTGATAGTGGCTATCTATCCTAGATTCGCACGTCTACGGCATTTTTTACTACTGATTGTCGCCCTAATAGAAGATTAGAGTTCGGGGTTTTACGTGGGTACTAATCTTTCTTTTACTAACGTTTTATGAGCAATAGAAGACCCCAGTCTTAAAAAGACCACATAGGTACAAAAATACGCGTGAAAAAGACAACTTTTAAGAAAACCATAGGTAATTCTTTAGCAAACGATTGCGAATGATAATCTAAAAATGTAAACAGCTGGTATGCATATAGGTAGAGCAAATATATCGAACGAGGGCGTTACTATGGTTTCATGGGGTGCACGACAGCTGGCGTTTCCCACACAGCCAAATACCGACAATGTACGAAACTTTAGGAACCTGTATGTAAATGGAAAATAAAAGGTAAAAAGCTAAACGAGTCGTATAGTGAGCGGTGGATTCTCAGGTATGTGGATTTCAATCGAATAGCAACGTTTCGATTGCCCGGCGATCTTCGCGTCCTTGACTTTTACAAGCAACCATTATAATTACCACGCGGACTTCGTTGTTGTGTAAGATTTGTATGAAATTTTGGACTTGTGTGGAATCTTTTATTGTTATTTGATAGGCATTTTTTCTGTTGAGTAAATTCAGTACTTGAGTTTTTGATTGCAACAACAATTTTCATCTTTTAATCGCAGGACAAGAACTAAATGAGATGCCAACACGCAGGTCCTTTATGAACCCATAAACATCTATCCTATACTTATCTTAATTTTATACTTAGGTACAGCCAGGAGTGATCTTCTAAAAGGCAAACATTTTAATAAATTCGCACCCCACTCTAAGGATAATTCGCGAGCATTCGGAAAATTGCCAGAAAATTTCGTTCATTATTCATAATTTTTCAAAAGAGCCTGCTGGTTCGCAAAGCTCTTTAATTTTGTATGCGTCAGTCGTAGCACAAAAAGTATCTGGTCCCGGGTGGCTGAATAAGCCACCTGATATTGTGTGCAGAATGCATGAAGCTGGGAGCGGCCTTCGCAGGACGACGGCTGGTTCAAATGTCAAGCAGACTGGCCTGTCCGGACAGAGCATTGGTAGGTAAATGTATAACTTTTATTGATAGGTACACAACACAATGAATTTGTATATTCAGCGTTGATGTCATTTTCACTAAAAGATCTAAGCTATTCAAATTCAATTTGGGTTAGTCATTCAACTAAATGACGAATTTAAAATATGGACAGGCATTTAGACAGACCGGCCTGGTCAGCCGAATGACCTACAAGAACACTGTTACCTCTGATATCATCATCATTGATCATCACACAAATTAATAAAAAAAAAATGACATCCTTTTTTTTAATTATTATGTCTGGTTATCAGTGTCATTTTAAAAAGTGCGGTTTTACAACGGTCTAATTAAAAATGATTAATGTAATTAATTAAAACTTCTACATTTTTCAATAGGATTTCAGAATAGGATTTCAGTCATTAAGACCCACCATTTTCACGATTTTACGTTAAACTGTTAACTAGACATGTAATAATAGTCCTTCAGACCTTACTGACTGTCTTTTGTAATTTTGACGTTCAAAAAGTGTTGATTCTCAGCCTAATTTGGATAAATGACTTTTGATTTTGATTTAGACCGAATTTTGTCCATGGCGACCAATCTCAGCGGAGACTAACCTTTGACGCAAGAGATATTATAGTATTATAGTGCACAAGTGTGTGCGTAGATACAGGTGCACTCTCTCTTCCCTCACTCTCCTATGAGAGTGACATCTGACTATTCTGAAGGGACGGCAATTCGATACGACCGGAGAGAGGTCAGGCGCAGGACCAACGGCTAAATGTGCTTTCTGACGTACGGCTCCGGGGTGTTACTTACAAATTTCAGTGAGGGTAGTATCCAGTAAAAAAAACTTAAAAAATACATTAAAATCAATAAATACATTGTTAAAACACAAAAAATGGTAAAGAGACAAAGGTTCTTTATCAAAAACGTTAAATTAAATAGAGAAAGGTTGAATTTGCTTAAACAATTAGATATGTATTCTTTTAATTTGGAGCAGAGTACTAGGAAGTACAACATTGACACAGAAACCTTGCAATCTGAACTTGACCATCTACAGGAGAAACTTAGTTCAATGACCAACAAGTATAATACCTCTGAAGACCTAATGAGGGAATATGTGTTGGCAATGAATGAGCTGGTAAACTCACAAAAAAACAACTGTGAGCATTGTCTAACACCATCCAATGTACTTACGCCAGACCATTCATTGTCAACATGCAATACCTCCTTACAGCAACCCTGTGTTGATTTGATAATTCCTTCTACTAATAGTTCCAATAAACCTTGTACACAAACTTTAAATAATGATATTGTGTTATTTTGTGATGAGATTGGTAAGGACTTAGGTCACTTGTTGACAAATGAATATCCGGGACACTCAATATTAAATTACTGTATGCCTGGTTGTTCTTTGTTTCACATTATGAAACAAATTATTAAATGTAACTTTACCCAGGATACAACTTTACTAATATTTGTGGGTAATAGGGGAAATGTAAACAAAGGAGAACTGCTCCAGTATCATAAAACATTATGCAATCTTAGTTTAAGAAAAGTTGTGTTGTTTACATTCCCCTATAGTAAGAGTTTGCCACAGGAAGAAAATAGCTTAAGATTTGAATTAAATATGACAATGCATAATTTGACATATAATAATAACTTGTTCCATTTGATTGATTTTAACAATTATGTTAGTAATCATTTCTATTTGACAAAAGATAGATATAACAGTGTTATGTACTATCTTTCTAATTATTATAAAAGACAGATAGCTGTGTCGCTATCATATTTTTTTACAATTACAGCCAAAAATTTGGCTAAACAACTTGCTTCTTTTGAGCAATGCAATGACATTATAAATAATTCTACCACTAATTTGGTCACAATTAATGACATTGTTAATAATTTAAATTAGAAAGTAAGACAATAGAGGCAACCTCTAGCTATATTGTACAGAATGGCAAAAGTACCTCAAAAAAGGGTTTAAAATCAGTCAATAGTATCAACCTGGTGCATCAAAATATTCAAGGATTTATGAGCAAAGATTTAGAAGTAGAATTATTTATGAATTTTAATAGTATTGATATTCTTTGTATAACAGAACATTGGCTGAAAAGCCACCAGTTCTTGTTCAATTTTAATAATCACCAGGTTGGTAGTTCGTTCAGCAGAATAAATGCTATACATGGTGGCTCATTAATTTTAGTAAGTAACCAACTCAAATTTAAAGATCGTAAGGATATTGTGAGCCTATCTGTTGAGCGTACAGTTGAAATTGCCTGTATAGAATTGGAGCATTTTGTTGTATTAAGTGTGTACAGACCCCCATCAGGATTGTATGACTGCTTTGAAAAGGTAATGGATGAAGTGTTAGACAGGATTTGTAACTCAAACAAGTCCGTTATCATTTGTGGTGATTTTAATGTCAATTTATTAGAAAACTCAGGTTCTTGTAGTAAAATTATAAGTCTGTTTCAGTCCTACAATCTTGTAAACCTATTTTTGGAGCCCACAAGAATAACCCCTACTAGTGCCACATGCCTAGATAATATTTATACAGATATTATACCAAGCCACAAAGAAATTATAAATTTACTAGATTCTGATCATTGCGGGCAAAGCATTACTATTCAAAATCAAAACAAAATAGTGGTTAAAAAAGATATCACTGTTAACCCAAAAACTGCAGGTCGCTTGGAGGCTTTCAAAAGTAAACTCACTGATAAATTACCAGTTTTGTCAATTCATGCGGATCCTAATCATCTTTATGGTAATTTTTTTAATATATACTGTAAACAATTTAATTCAACCTTTATTCCCAAGACTATCTCGGTTAATAGTAACGCATCTTTCAGTGATTGGGCTACCATTGGTATTCATAAAAGTAGAACGCGGTTTTATGAACTGTACAATGAAAGGACTTACGTTAACACTGATGCATTTAATTTGTATGTTAGAAATTATTCAAAATTATTTAAAAAAGTTTGTTATATGGCCAAGTCACTTTATTTAGGTTTAAAGATTAAAAACAGCAGTAATGTAATTAAAACGACTTGGAATATTATTAATAGTGAAACGGGAAGGTCTAGTAATCGAAACACTGACTACAGCTTGTCGATTAATGACAACATAATAAAATCAGACTCACAAGTCGCCGAGGCATTTGAAAATTTATTTTCGGATATTCCCCTTTCAACTACTAAATCCCTAAACTCATCACCTTCTGTTGCTGAGTCTTTGCTTATGGAAAATGTTAATGGTTGCGATTCGGAATTTCATTTTGAACATGTTACTTGTATAGATATAATTAAAACTTTTCACACTTTAAATGTAAAAAAGACTGCAGATCTGTGGGGTAATTCTGTAGAAGTTGCTAAGTCTGTTATTGACATTATAGCGCCTACTCTAGCTCTTATCTTTAATAGTTGTATTGACGGTGGGGAGTTTCCTGACCTCATGAAAAATAGTAAAATAATACCTTTGTTTAAATCGGGTAGTACATCAGACCCCACAAATTATAGACCTATTTCTGTACTACCTACTTTTAGTAAAATTTTTGAGAAATTAATTTTAGAACAAATGCAAAGATTTTTTAATAAACACAAATTATTACATAGCAAACAGTTCGGTTTTACAAGGGGTCGTTCAACTACTGATGCCGGTGTTGAACTTTTAGGACATATTTATAATGCATGGGAAGACAAATGCGATGCCTTGGGCATTTTCTGTGATTTGTCCAAGGCATTCGATTGCGTTCTTCACGAAACTTTAATCAGGAAACTCCGTCACTACGGGATCCGGAACGCTGCTCTGGATCTTCTTACTTCATACTTGAGTAAGAGGATTCAGAGCGTTGACGTTAATGGAAAAAGATCTCCCGGATCTATAGTAACAATGGGAGTCCCACAGGGCTCAATTCTTGGTCCTTTCTTGTTTCTTATTTATATTAATGACTTGCCGTACCTCATAAAGGATAATCATGATATAGTGTTGTTTGCAGATGACACTTCACTTTTGTTTAAACTTAAACGTCAGCAGCAGGTTACTGACGAAGTAAATAGTGCGATCTCTAAAGTAGTCCACTGGTTCAATGTTAATAATTTACTTCTAAACGAGAAAAAAACCAAATGCATTAAGTTTACGCTACCTCACGTTAGGCAGGTGAAAACTAATGTGTTGATAAAGGGCGAAGAATTGAATCCTGAAGACAGCACCGTATTCTTGGGCATAACTTTGGATGCTAAGCTTCAGTGGGGTCCGCATATAGACAAATTGTCAAAAAAGCTAAGTTCCGCAGCATTCGCTGTTAGAAAAATTCGTAATTTAACTGATATAGAGACAGCCCGTTTAGTGTACTTTAGCTATTTTCATAGTGTAATGTCGTACGGTATTCTATTGTGGGGAAATGCCGCTGATATTCAGACTATCTTTGTTTTGCAGAAGCGAGCTGTTCGATCAATTTATAAATTAAGTCCGAGACACTCGCTCAGAGACAAATTTAAAGAGATTAATGTTATGACTGTGCCTTCTCAGTATATTTATGAAAATCTTTTATATGCCCATAAAAATATAAAATTGTTTAAAAAATACAGTGATATCCATGATATAAATACTAGGAACAAACACAAATTTGTTGTACCTATAACAAGGCTCAAGAAAATAGGTGGCTCGTTCAGATGCCAATGTATACGCTTTTACAATAAAGTTCCAAGCCCCGTTCAAGATCTAAGCCTTAATAAATTCAAATCATTCATTAAACGTAAGTTGTGCCAGAAAGCCTTTTATACCGTTAAGGATTATATCGAGGACAAAAAGGCTTGGGATTAAGGTGCTTCCAATTTTTTACATATTTAATGTTTTTATTTTTATTTATATTTTTTTTCTCTCTGTCTTGTTGTTGTTTTTTTTTTGTTTTATTATATACACTTTGACATTAATGGATTTTATATATACTATGACATTTGCTTACTTTGTAAAGTATTCTATTATTTTAATTATTGTGAATGTGAAGACTATGTGGGTCATTTTATTTATATTATTTTTAATTTTTCTCTCTGTTCTGTTAGTTTTTGTCATGGTCTGGCAGTTTGAGTAATTAATGTAGCCTACCCAAATGTCCTTTCTTTGGTATTGTTCGTCGAATCGTCGAGCTCCTTAAGTTTTGAGTTGAGCTGCACGATTTCTGACAAATGCGTGCACTGGCTGGACAGGTCCTCTCAATCTGTGTGGTTCTTTCCTCAAAAGACCATCTCAGACATCGACCTGCATGGTCTTCATATGATCTGACCAAGATTATGTCTGGACTTTAAAAGAGACTGTGACTTCTGAGTTTGTTTCGGCCTTTCTTCTCAGAGTAGTCAGATAGGAAACGCCGACCTCATCTAGTTTTAAAATATGATTGACGTGTAAAAGTGTTTGTACAAACCTACTTACAAAAATAAAATCATTTATCATTTATCATTTAATTCCTAATGGATAATCTCAATAACACATTGCCTGACCCGGGAACCGAACCGTGTCGACGCTCAGCAGTCGCGCTTGCGTCCACGAGACCAACGGGGTAGTCATGTTTTGTTTTAGTTTTGTTGTTTTGATTTGTTTTTTTGTTTTGTTTTGTTTTTTTGTTTTGTTTTTTGTGTTGTTTTGTTTGGCAGACTAGAAAAACTAAAAGTAGTTTTTCAAGATCCACCTATTATTTACACAATTTGATGATAATCATACAACTAGGGATATGAAGCTGTATTCAAAACTTGCATTACCATATAACTTTGTTGTGTGCTTCATGAATATTTTATAACACGAGCCTCTATCGGAAGCTATGCGTAGGAATGGTCGGATTTCAATATGGCGTCTCATTACCAGCCCATTATTATTATATTATTGATGAAGATGTTCATGTTTTAACGGTTTAATATCGAATGAGTGGTTGAATTTCAATATATAGGCATTCTTGATGAAAATATTGCAATATTTAATTATTTAATCATTCGGAAAAAACATAGCCTGCAAGTTGAGCGGAAACAGGGCGGGTTACATGTATCCATAAATAACTACATTGACAGTACAATGAAAGATTCAGAGCGGCCGCGTCATTGTTGCTCCAAGCACAATCGTATAAATAGTCAATTTCAATACGCCAAGAGGAAATGCAGATGTTTTAATATGCGAAAGTGGCATTGTTCGACGAAACGCTCATGCAGAGAATGTTGCCATGTTACTGAGCAAGAAATCTACTGGGCTAAAATAAACTAGCTAGCGAAACTCTGCAGTGGTGATGGGTATCGTTATCTGAACTTCAGATAACCTGAACATAATAAAATAAAAATGAAAAAGTTTTGTTTTTTTTGAGGTTAACGAGGTTAATAGTTTTATTATTTGAAGTAAAAGTTGAGAAAATCTGTTTTCTTTGTTTTATCGTGTTTTGATATTGATAGAGTGATGGGTATCGATTCGATACCCATACTTCTGTGAAGTTTATACAAAAAAACTGTTTTTTTTAACTGGTATTTCGCGCTCGATGATCCCACAAAAAATCTCAAAATCAAATTAATTTATTTCTTGTTTTATCATGCTTAGATATCCCATCAATCACATCTGTGGAGTTTCGCTAGCTAATTCAATTTGACCCTGTATAAACGTGACAAAGCGCACCTACTTAGGTTAAGCGTCATTCCTGTCACTATTGTTCAACTGTCAAGCAAAAAGTGCAGGATGTAGACGGGAACAACTGTGACATGTCAAACGAAAAAATAAATAACGTTATGATGTGTTGGTCCCGGCTGTCACTCGTGGATCTTTGGCAGTTGTTACGGGTCGTCAGAAGCCGGAAAGTCTGATAACCAATCTTACCAAGGGTATAGTATTACCCTGTACAAATACTGGGTAATACGATAGACAACCCAGTGGTTGTGGTGGTCAGACAGGCAGTCACTTCATGTAAAATACAGGTATTCAGCAGCATCCTATTAGACTGGAAGCCGACCCCAACATAGTTGGAAAAAGGGTAGGCAGATGATGTTCTGCCAAGGTCGCGGGTCGTTCGAATGAGTTACCGTGGCCCCTGGCACAGGCAACTGAAGGAACACTGGTGGGTTTTAGTCTGTAAAAGTCTGACGCCCAAGTTATTGATGAATTCCCACCCAAAAAAAAGGCAGATGATTTTATGATGTGTGTTGTGTCTAAAATTACTTCGTTTTTAAGTTATGAAAAGATAATAAACTAAAGTAACGGTTTTAAAGATCTCGGTTACAGAGATGCAAAGATTGTCGTATTGTGTAACTAAGTATTGGCCAAATATTACTCGTAATTATAATATATTTTAAACTGTCAATCGAGAATTGGAAAGGCGCTGTTTATTCATTGACAGTATCTGTTAGATAGTTAATGCAAATGTACATTTTAATGATAAGGTGAAGGAGGCTGAAAATTCAAAATGAACGGCTGAAAGATACATTGTTAACGATAAGTGTTAAAATCGAGTGGAACAAAAATGCCATACAATGTTATAAGCCCAATGATCATTGATGAGAGAGAAATGTCAGCCAATAGTAATTTAAAAAAAAATAATTAAATGTAATGAAAGTGAAAACTAATTTGTATAGCTTACGATTGTAACCACTCGGTTCCACGTCCCCATCGTACGGTTGGGTCGCGTATTTTTTGCTCCTACCTGTAACAAGAAAATGCATATATAAACAAAAAAGAAAATTTATGTAATTAGATTGAGCTAAATAACATAACATAACATGTCATTACGCCTGTTATCCCCATGTGATATTCACATGGGGATGTACCTGTAGTAACACCCATATTGAAAAAAAAAAATTCAAACTACTTATTTCATGCAATTTTTCATAACTTTTTTATACACGAAAAAAGCGCTCACCTGAGATTGATTGTTTGATTTTAATAAGATTATGTGCGCTATAAGCATATTTTAGGGTTGCTCACTTTTAATAGGCTAGACATAGGCTGAGACTACACGTTGACATCCTCCATTCCATACTTCCCCACAGTAAAATAGACTTTTAGGATATTTTTAATTTGTTGAGGTTTTTTGTCTTCTAATTTTTTGGCAATTTTCTTTGGTAGTTTATTTAGAATGGCAGGAAGGGCGTACGTCCAGGCTCTCTTACCATATTCATTATTAATCTTTGGCAGTTGTTGAGTTCTTTGGGATTTCGCCAGTTATGTTTAATTACCATGTAATATGGGCGCGCCTGTTGCTATCAACCGGGTACAAATCCAGACCCTGAGCTGTAACTGAAAAAATCCTGAAGGAAATACCCAATACCACATTGCCCGATCTGAGTATCAAACCCAGGACCTCATGCTTAGTGCTTGTGACCTCTACACCAACGAGGAAGTGAAGCTAAATCTTAACTCATACATTATTGAGGGAAAGCACGAAGGCATCGCTGACGTTCATACTCGGGGTCACCACTTTGGGGGTTAAAGGAACAGGGTGTAAAGTTCACTCATCCTCCATTGAAAAGGGAGGATCCTCCAACCAGACGGGTGTTGTGTCTGGCGGGCAATTGCCCAATGATCGATATTGGGAAATTGTATCTATGCTAATTGCAAGGTAAACTCTGCTTGCGAGATGCAGGACCTGCGTGACGTCAGTATGACGCGTTGTTCGCATGTGGCGTTGTAGATACCGCTACACCATAATACAATCTTGGCTTTTCTATTAGACTAACCGAAACTAAACTGAACGGGTTTTAGCTAAACTTATCTACGAGTAACAATAAAACTACTGTAGGAATTCTGGTTTCTAAAATTGGTTTTAATTTTTTTCGTTATATTTAAAAAAGCATCAATTTTCCAATCTTGCAATGAAAATGGAAAACACCGACCTACCGCATAAACTATTATGCATTAGATTCTAGGATGATGCAGCAAAATAGATAAATGCTCTTTCCTAGAATTATTTGTATGATTATTTTTCACTTTTACTGTTTAATAATTTTCCATATTGTTTCTGTAACGGGAATTTATCGTGCACGATGTTTTTGCCTGCATGAATTTGATGCTGTAACACGTCATCATCTGCCTAGCTTTTCCCCAACTATATAGGGATAGGTTTCCAGTCTAAACGGATGCAGCTGAATACCAGTATTTTACTTGGAGCGACTGCCTACCTGACCTCCACAACCCAGTTACTGGGTAATACGATACTCCTTGGTAAGACTGGTTGTCAGACTTTCGGGCTTCTGATGCTGTAACACGTATTACGCAGAATTCGCAATTATTTTGTTCGTATTTTGGAAATATGAATTCTGTACGTACTGCACGTACTAGAAATAAGAGAGAAGACACTCGCAAATACCAGGGCAGCATGGCACACAAGGGCTATACTCAGTATTGGATGGAAAAAGGCTGCCAATGATGATGATGGTGATGAAGACCAATAATAATGACCTCGTCTCCAAACATTTTTTTGCGTGCGCGAAGTAATTTCCAGCATAAAATTTATGAATTAGTAATGCAATTATGAAGCATTTATTTAAAGAGTGTCAAGATTATGGCATCATGTGAGTACCGTTCAAGGTTCTATGCGTTATGAGGTCAGGCAGAAACCGCAGGGTTCACTAAAGATTGCAATAAAGTGTAGGTAAGGTACAAGTTACATCATTAGTTATTCATCATCTATCGAGGAAACTGCAGCGTCCATTGTACGGTAATCACAACTTTCTAAAGCCACCAGGCGTGGTGATTATGGCAATAAAGCTGTGGGTAGTTGGTTATTAGTCCATTAGATGGCCCATGTTCAGCAGTGGGTGTCTAAGAGATGACAATCATTGGACAATATAAGTCGCCATAATCACCACACTTAGTAAGCGAATTGGTAATCACAACTTAACCATACCAGCACAGCGGGGTGACTACGTAACACACTAACAGTATAGTATTTACGAATGGAGCAATGAATTAGTAATATCCTACAAAATGATTCAGATTGTAATTGATAGTGTGTGACGCAAATAGGGTGCTAGTCAGGCAGGAAGGCACTGATGCCTACCTCTTTGACATAATCCTTAAGTCGTCTTTCACTATAAGCAGCAGCAGCCGTCCACAAGTTTCGACAGCAGCCGTCGACTGCCGTCGTGGACGCGTCGGCGGCTGCCGTCGACGACGTGCCACTCGTGTGTTTGAGTACGGTGCTCAAATACACGAGCAGCACGTTGTCAACGGCACCCGTCGATACTGCTACGGCTACGGTTCGCCCTGCCGTTGAAGCGTGTCGCTCGTGTGTATGAGTATGAGCATTTACTCGGCTGCGCGACACCAAAGACAAGGTTATGTGTTTGTGCAAAAATAGCCATAGCACACTTCTTACTCCACTTAGCCTGAACTTTGACTTACATAGCTTCACGTGCAGATTGTCCGTACACATAATGGGAGTCTCACGTTCGGTGGTAACCTTCGCAGTTCGTGCTCCAATTTAAAGTTTATAAAAGGTTCTCAAGGATACTCGTTAACGTAATTATTATGCTCTTGAAGATGGGTTATTAAATGGGAGCTCTTGGAGATGGGTCGCCTTATAAATGGACTTTATAAGATGTGCTCAGCATAATAGCATAATCAGCTTCTAACATTCCCAGTGCTGGGACACTGGCCTACTCTCTGAGAGAATGGGCCGTAATCCACCACGCAGACCCAGCGCGGGTTAGTAAATAAAGTAAATGTCACATGTCTTCGAATTTTAGGTCCATTCCGAGGCACTTTAGTACCTAAGTATCTATGTCTAGGTCTCTATAGTACCTAAGCACCTAGGTGAAGGGCGGGCGTTTTTGGGGGTCTGTCTTTTGTAATTTGGACGTTCGAATAGTGCTGATTCTCAGCCTAATTAGAATAAATGACTTTTGATTTTGATTTTATCATCTAATATTATGTGATAATATGAATTCTTGGTTTTGGGTGCTTTTGGGAGAGTTTTCTGAGGGTTTTATGTTAAAATGCAATGCTTAATTCCACTTCAGCGGGTTTTGGATTTATTTGTGAGCAAAATATAGGGTTTACAATACAAACATTTTAGCTAGGCCTAGTTTGAGAAAGCCAACATAGGACGAATGTCCGTTTTATATAACAATAGTTCCTAGTGTTCCTACGCAGCAGTTATCGACTTTCTAAGTGCTAACTAAGTTTGTAAGTGTAACAAGGTACATAATGTTGCAATGTTATTCCTGCTCCATTTCGTTCCGGTATTGTATCTTTGCATCTTGGCTTGTTGACGTGGCCATCGGCTGTTGGTCTATCGTCATTTATGAACGAAATATTGTTTTTTTTCTTTTAAACGTTGCCCCACACTAGGAATTACGTCTGTATCGTGGGTGCGTTTACAAACATTTAAACTCACTTACACAAACAGCCAGACCCGGAACAACTACCTGTAGCTAATACAAATA
This sequence comes from Apamea crenata, assembly GCA_949629185.1. Classification (NCBI taxonomy): domain Eukaryota; kingdom Metazoa; phylum Arthropoda; class Insecta; order Lepidoptera; family Noctuidae; genus Apamea; species Apamea crenata. Next base: position 5,804,898 of record OX451368.1, on the reverse strand, counting down.
TTTGTTCCGAGCGGGAATCGAACCAGGGACACCCAGCGCAGCAGTCGATCGCTCAGCCACCGTGACAACCGTGTCGTATTAACATAAGACCAGCGCCATGCACCATATAGATCCCTGATCACTCTATCTATACTACCATTAAAGCTGAAGAGTTGGGTCTGTCCCACTAGTCCAATGGGACAACTGATACTAACATAATTTTAAAATCATGTCCCATTAGTCAGTTTGTTTGAATGCGATCACTGGAACTAACGGTCGGATTAAAAAATATGTTTGCATTTTATAGCCCAATTCATGAGCAAGGCATAGAAATTTAAAGTTGGTTATCAAAAAAAAAAAATCTTCTGTTTCATAGAAAAGTGCAATAACTACGCGGTCAAAACGTATGGAACAGCAATTTTTTTTTAATAACCGACGAAAAATTTCGACGCTATGAGGTCTAAACTCATGTGCTGAATCCATGGTTACAGTTTGCGCGTCGATGTCCCTGCCACCCTGTTTAAATCATAATAACTCTACAAAGATACCTAGCTGTACTAAGTACCCAATTAAAAGAACCACAGCAACATCTTCTTTTTAATTCATTGCAACATTCCTCTAAAAGAAACCCGGAAAGGTGGAAAAACCCTTAACAAAAAGAGTTTGTAAACTAACCATCCTCATTACTTTAACATTTTCAGACCGCAAAAGTCACGACCTTTGGCTTTATCTCTCGAAAATAAAAGACGAACGATTGTTGACAGAAGAATAGAACGCTTAATAAACGGAGAGTGATAATTTCGTCAGCTCAGCTAGTAATGAGCGCTCATTTCTCGCTCCGCTCAGTGAACAGGGCAGTACGAACTACGGGACACTACAGAAATGGGTCAGTGAGTTCTAACGATGCTCCTTTTTGCACTTTTTCACTACCGTCTTCTTTCAATGTTGCTGAGTGTAGAAAACTTGGCACGTTGATACGGTATCTTTTGGATGCGAGAATTGCTAGGTAATCACAAAGTTTAAAGTGCATAGGTACTGTACTAAGTTTAAAACTGTCGATAGTTTAGTTGCATTATTATGGAGAGTGCGAACGTTGCGTGACTTTGTAATAAAATAAAGTCGGTGCTTCGAAAGATTGTAATAGATTCTTTTAGTATATAGGAATATAGAGCTTACTTTCATCTTGTGTACAAGTGTTACCATAATCTGTCTCGCCTTTTCCCAACTATGTTGGGGTCGGCTTCCAGTCTAACCGGATGCAGCTGAATACCAGTATTTTACATGGAGCGACCCCCTATCTGCCCTCCACAACCCAGTTACTGGGTAATACGATACCCTTGGTTAGTCTGGTTGTCAGACTTTCGGGCTTCTAAAGACCCGTAACGACTGCCAAAGACGCACGAATGACAGCCAGGACCAATGGCTTAACGTGCTTTCCGAGCCACGGAGGGGTCTTGGTATATGATAATGGTCACCCATCCACGGAGCCACAAGCCTCTTCAAGTGCACACAAGTGTCTAGGTAGGTATTAAATTTATTAATTCGTCTTTGTATTGATACGAACAGGTGTTAATTTGTAATATTTAATTCAATGATTAAATTAATGCGTGATGTGACCTAGAGTGGTTCTCATCAGTTTTTATAGCTTAAAAACGTGACTCAAAAAATGTATTCATTTAGAATGGCTCCTGGAAGTATAAAATGTAAATGCGTGCGTGTATAAGTAGTGTAGCACCAAGTATGTATATTCAAATTTTATTTATGTTTCAAATTCACGTTATTTCAAGTTAAACAGAGAAAAATTAGCTATTCTTATACATTGTTTAATATTGAGGAAAACGTCTTCAACTGCTGTTATGTCAGTCATGATTTTTTTAACGACAAAGACACAGTGTTAGAGAAAAAATCATAGGTAAAAGAAGGTTTTACAAATCTGCCTGTCAGTAGATGCCTCGATCATAAAAAGTATACTGTGCATTTTTTCTAGTCGTGTTTTCACTGACTTTAGGTGACACCTAAGTGAATGTCTCATTAAAAGAAAGTATTATTCTACTTAGTTATAATTTAGACAGGCACTTAGTTTAACATTAAACTAACTTTAGCCTAGCAACTCGTATTCATATTCAAATACACATGCAATTGTTTTGGGAAGCTATTAACTAACAGTGATTGTTATTTTTCGCATTAAGTAAGACTTGAAGGCAAAATCAGTAATTACTAACACGCGTGGCAAGGGCACTGAAAGTCAGTGCCGGGGGTTCAAGTTTATTAAAATTTGTGGTTACAGGCCACTTAAGATAACTGTTACATGTAGAAGATCATAATAATTTGTGATGCTGCGTAATCTGCTGTGAAAGGACTCAAAGGTGAAAAGGCGCTTTCTGTGAATCAAAAATACATTTGTAAAGTTGTAATAGAAACCTGTTATAAGAATTTAAAAGCAATCTTTTGGACCAATGATAAAAATAGCTATTTTCTAAAGGCTTTTCTAAAGAGAAATGCTAAAACTATTTTATTCCTGATGACCTGATAAAGAAGAGGGAAACAATATGCTCCAAAAAAAAAATTTAAACTATTCGTGACTTATTTCCATTAAAAATCCCTTAAAAAAATTATAAGGGAGTTTTCAGATAAACTTCAAAAAATGTTTACCTTCCTAGATCAAACTATTTTGTGAGTAAAATTAAAGCAGAAAAACCCGTCAACAGCCATTTACGTCAAACAAAATGTGATTGATGCGCGTTCACGATTCCAAATAAAAAACTTGGTATATTTGCTGTATAAGGCGAGCGATGGCCAACTCGTGACCGATGCCGGATGATACGTCATATTGCTCCCAATCCCACGGACTCATTACCTAAAATTGCCTGGCATGGAGATTGAATTTTTAAAAGATAAGTAGGCACAGTAGGAAATCAGACGGTCAACGGATTTTTTCTATACTTTCGATTAAAAGTAGAAGATTGCCCTATCTATTGCATCTATAAGGCCGTTTATGTTTTAGGAATCATTATTTCAGACTGAAGAAAATACTGAAAATTACTCTCTAATTTCTAAAAAAGGGTGAAGGTTGTGAACATACTCTGATTCTATTTGGCACAAAATATAGCGTGATAATTTACAGAAAAAAAACAATAGTCTCGTCGAGTCAACAAACTGTTTTCGGGTATTGGAATTGTGACGTGGAAAGGGTCACAATCCTTTTGTTGAAAGAGTTATTATGAAGTCATTATGTCTATTATCAGCACGGAAACTTGTAACTATGGTGACAGTAACATGCATGTCATTGATTCACTGTAAATGATTAATTTAACACTCATTTCCTCACTTGCTACCTATTTCCAAATTAGTCTGCGGTTATCATAACTAAGTACCGTAATTAAAGCCTAGTATGAAAATGATTAGTTTCAACACTTCAGGTCATAAAATTAATAAACAGCAGTCCTACTTCACATAAAAATAGTTAACGTGAAGGTTAAGTAATTAAGTATATATTACTCATAAATATAAATGAATGAAATCGCTTTTAGTAGGTGTAGGTAATCGCTCATAAATTGATTTTTCGCACTTAACGATTTTAAAACTTTTCAATTACCTACAAAGTTAATGCAAAACACACAAGGACACATCAATACATGAACACTAAATGAAATACAGTACTATAATTTAGTTCTTTCAATTTAGCTACACTGTAGGAACACTGAATAACATTTTATATTTCCGGAGCATTGTCGCAAAAATCGAGCCATTTCAATTTATGTCAATAATTATAAGGAAATAGGGTTTTCCTTATTTTTCAGATTTAATTGAAAAAAAAACGGGACGGGCACTTCTGGTTAATCTCATTTGAGCCAATTTTTCAATTTCATCTTTATTAATTTCAAAAACGTTGACAGAGAAGAGAAACAACCTGACAGTTACCTCTAACCTTGTATGTACATGAATAAAGAACGTCTAAATCTACAACACGAAAAAAAAAACCATCTAATAGCTGACCTGTAACTCTAAACATTTGTTTCATACATCTGTAACCGCATCGCTGTCAGTAATTACAAGATTGGCGCGGTCTCGCAGATTATGACAGATCAGAAACTCGAGCGCTGCCTGCGAGAATCTCTCGGGGACCCCTTCCACCACGGTGCACCCACGTGCCGAAGGATTCTGTATCAGGCTTACACCTGGATTTATAGAGGTGGAATTTCTTCCCGACATATCACTTTGAGTTATGGTTTTTTAACTGAGATTGCAAGGTTAATTTTCTGTATCTCCAGTCATTTGTTTCACACATCTGTAACCGCATCGCTGTCAGTAATAGCAAGATTGGTGCGGTCTCGCAGATTATGACAAGATCACAAACTCGAGCGCTGCCTGCAGGCATCTCTCCGAGACCCCTTCCACCACGGTACACCCACATCCCAAAGGATTCTATATAAAGCTTACTTTATTTATGCCACCTGGATTTATAGAGCTGGAATTTCTTGCTGGTTTAACACTTTGGGTTACGGTTTTTAACGAGTTTGCAGTTTCGTCCTACCATCCTATAGGTTATACCAACCTAGGTACTTGTCGAATTTTCGATGTCAGATATCTGCGATGGCTCCAAAATAAGGATATTTTTCAGTGTAGAAGTTGTTTTATAATATCTATTATCGGTGAAAGGAACAACGCAGGCCTAGGTCAAGCAAAAAATCAATGAAACAAAACAACGAAACGACCTTCGCTGAAATACAGCTAATGTAAACAAAACATCAGGTCACCAGTATTAAAAAACGCAAAACCTTGCTCAGTATAATATTGAAATACGTGAAAACCGTGCTCATGAAAGCGTTGGATTTTTAAAATAGCTTTAAATGTGTTTAAAACACGATATTTATCAAGTGGCCGTCAGTTAACAACATAAACTGCGAGCTGCCTGTAAATCGAATTGAGATTACCACATGATTGCGTTATCCACGGACGCTATGCCCAGCCATCATGAAAATAAAGTTTCAGGTAGCGAGAGATGGGAATTAACATTTTCTGCAATTTATTATTTACAGCTGCAAATGAATTTAATGTTTATTTCTTGTTTTATGTATGGTGAATGTTACATATAAAGTTCAGGTTTCGCTAAAACTTGTTGTTTCAGTATATTTACGTAATTTAAAAGCTAACAGTCGTAAAATAATAATATTAATATGTGCAAGTATATAAATGGTTACATTAATTATAATGGACGTAAAACTCGTGTAAAACTAAAGAGTTTAGTTATAAACTTTGCTTAAAATGAAAATACGTTTAAACGTCAAATAATGCTTAGTTAAGCAGACTTTAATAAATACTTAACTTCAAGAAACATTTATTAATAAACCCCTATGTGAGCAATTTATAAATGCCCTTCGAACGCAGCTATAATTATTCAATTTATTTTCCTGGAGAGTGAGAAAACATCCAATACATTATTTAATGGTTTACCATGTAACTAGCTACATATTCATGTATGTAGCCTGTGACTAGTCTACATTTGAAATGGTTGTCGCGTCAGTATGTACGTGTCCGATTAAAATTGCAATGCGTATTGGCTTCATGATGAATGTCATGTGTACAAACACACGTAGGTACAGAAGGGGGTTGTCATTACCAGAATACAAAATACTGTATACTATATGTCATACATATTTAACTTAAATCTTAAAATTATCTGACCGTGAAATTTGACCTACTGTATGATACAACATGCTAGAACAATAAAAAAAAAAACATGGGCACTTATGAAACGCCGAAGTTAGGTGCACGGTTCCAATTGGTGGATTCCTATGAAGAACAGGCGGCAAGATACTCCACGGGTAAGTTACATTACCTATAGATACCTACATATATAGGTACTTAATTTAGTGAGCGGAATCAATCGTTAACTCGTAGTTTAAATACGGCAGCATGTTGCACGAAGCTGAAAATATCGAATATACTTAGCTCGATGTGAAAATTAAAGGTGAAGATGAAGCTGTATATTTGAATATCCAGAGGAAAGAATGCTTTCATTTTCAATACAAAAAATATGTTACTATAGTGGTATATTTATTCGTATGGCGGGAAATCTCATAAAAAACCTTTCCTTTTGTATTGCATATAAACTTACAAATCAAATTATTCTAATACTTTTGTTATGACTAACTTATAAAAAGTTTATCGGCTGCAATAAAGTTTTATTAAAAATCAAATTAAATTAATAATAAGTGAATCCATATAAGTAGGTAATAAAAGTATAACTTTTATGATTCATATTAGTTGCAATAAAATATGTTTTGATTTCTCTCTTTATTATAAGTTTATTTAAAAGTCTAAATTAAATTGACTTATTGACATGTCAAGTTTATTGCTTAGAATCGGAACAAATCTAGCATACCTAAGATATTTTTTACTCTAGAAGACAGGGATATATGACAAAGTTACCCATTTGAATTTTGTAGACTGCATTTTCCAAAATCATAAAAAATACAGTCTACATAATTCACGTGAGTATTAATTTAAATACTAGCGTATAATGTAAAGTGACCAAAGTACATATATTTAGAGTTCACATGTATGATAATCAGTTTTTTTTCTGTTTTGCATTTTAATAAATGTCAAATAACTATTATATGGTATCAATGACCTCACAAAGTGACCAGCGAAATATCGAATGTACCTATATCCCACTCTCATTTTCATACTAATGCCTTATTAGACGTGTATCATATTTTGTTTTTACGGCTAGACGTTTTAAAACAAGATTCCTGATTAAAGTGATACTATTTTGTTTTTTTGGCTATAATGCGTCGTTAATATGCGATTTTTGCTATTTTTATATCCGAGACGTTTGGTCCGGCTGGACCGGTCATGTGGTCGCAACACTGAACTCTTCAAGGAGAACTTGTGGGGTGAAATACCGGCCTGGTCATGATCAGACCGTTGACAGGGAACTTTTATAGGTACTCGTATAATCGGGACTTTAATTAGTCAGCAGTTAAAAATACTCCCTGTATTTTTAACTATATAATTGATTCATGCTCTTTGTTATCGCAGAAATAATTCCAGCAAGCTATATTGTGCCGCCGATACGGTCTTCAGTCATGATCAAAGGTCACCTATTTATATTAAATATTAAAAAAAACGTTTACGTCTGCTGGAAGTTTTCTAAAACAAACGGCAACTTCGATAACGAAACTTATACTTACATCGATGCCAAATACATATTGTAAGAAAATATAAACTTTTTCTTACAGGAATATCTTATGAAATACAACATTCTGTAACCATTCTATTTTTGTATATTGCTGTGTCAATATGAAGATTATAAACTGGTTTGACAATGTTAAAGTTAACAGATAGGTAGGTATGCGTGTTATTTTGTTCGTTTTATTTTACATCTAATTTGATGCAAATGTCAGATATCGACCTATAACCATGAACTGTTATTTTCTGATAATCCGTATGTAAAAAAAAAATATAATCGAGGAGGCGTCTGAATTGATTTTGTGCGTTTTTTGTCGTAAAAGCTTTAAAGCTCCCGCAGACAGACGCGACACGACAGTGCGACGTGATTTTAGTAGAGCAACTTCCATAAAATTTTCATACTCGTAGAAATTGTTCTACTAGCGTCGCGTCGCGCCTGTTTGCGGGAGCCTTTATTCTCGAATTTAAAATGTCAAATTACTTTGTGGATTTTTTAAGAGATTCTGTTCATCCTTTTTCGCCATCAAAAGAACGACGTTGCTTTTCTTTTTTGCTATTAATGTCTTATCTGGATTAATCCATAAAAGGAACACAATGTCGACCTTATACATACTCTGTGTTTATACTTACTTATATATTTATGATGATGTCTACTGCTAGGGGCTGGTGGCTAAGTAATAACAGCCGCACGGGTTGATCGAGTTAAGCTATGCTTGCCGCGGTTGGTCCGTGGATGGGTGACCATTTGCACATACCAAGACGCCTGCGTGCCTCGGAAAGCACGTTAAGCCGTTAGTCCCAGCTGTCATTCGTGAATCTTTGAAAGTCGTTACGGGTCGTCAGTAGCCCGAAAGTCTGACAACCAGTCTTACCAAGGGGTATCATATTACACAGTAACTGGATTGTGGAGGTCAGATAGGAAGTCGCTCCATGTAAAATACTGGTTAGACTGGAAGCCGACCCCAACATAGTTGGGGAAAGGCTAGACAGATGATGATGATACATGAAGACATTGTACATAGGGTGCTACAAATTGACACCCTATGACGACGATGACGACACGGTTGGCGCAGTGGCTGAGCGATCGACTCCTGCGCTACGTGTCGCGGGTCGATTCCCGCACGGAACAAATATTTGTATTGCCTACAGGTAGTTGTTCCGGGTCTGACTGTTTGTGTCTGTGAGTTTAAATGTTTGTAAACGCACCCACGATACAGGAGTAATTCCTAGTGTGGGACGGCATTTATTAAAAAGAATATATCTTTGCAACCTTTTAAATAACTTTTGTTTTCCTGAAAAAAGCTCTACTTGGCAATAGATACCTTGGCGATAGATACACACATAATACAAAGCCTTCTGTTCAACTAAAATCAATATTCCTCACTTAAAACTGTCAAAAACTCACAATTCACAATTAAACAGCCTCACAAAATATAAACGATAGATGTACCAGCATTCTTAACTCAATTGTGTGTCTGTCTGTCACCGAAATTGTTTTTGGCGGGTGCAATCTCGAAAACTAATTGTTCGCCATTTTGTAATTGAATATATTTTGTTTACCTGCGTAGTGGCCCTCGGCGCCATCTTGCGGGCGGAAGCGTAATTAATTTGATAATAAATTGCCGAATACCAGAGAGAAATTAAAATATTTTTGTGGTGAGGGTAGAATGAAATCGTTGGGCAGTAATATAAATTGTTTTGGTGTTTCGATAGTGATGGAGATGGCGTTCGGAATGTTGATGTTAAGCGTTTAATTTGTTTGATTGAAAGCTGGGTTATATCTGCGAAAAAGGTATATTGAATCATTGTTGATTTTGATTTTCAGGGGCCTGTGGCTAAGTAATAACAGCTGCACGGATCGATCGATCAGATTAAGCTACGCTTGCCACGGTTGATCTGGGGATGGGTGACCATCTTTACATACCAAGACCCCTCCGTGCCTCGGAAAGCACGTTAAGCCGTTAGTCCCTCGTGCTGGCTGTCATTCGTGGATCTTTGACAGTCGTTACGGGTCGTCAGTAGCCCGAAAGTCTGACAACCAGTCTTACCAAGGGGTATCGTATTACCCAGTAACTGAGTTGTGGAGGTCAGTTAGGCAGTCGCTCCATGTAAAATACTGGTAATGAGCTGCATCCGGTTGGACTGGAAGCCGACCCCAAACATAGTCCGGAAAAGGTTAGGCAGATGAATATGTCTACTGCTAGAAATTGAAACTAACTTGTACATAGGTACAAGCAAGCAATAAACCCCTAAAACCTACCTACATTTTTGACATTAAAACGTCTCTTAACTTTATGCAACGTTTATAAATAAAGGGGATTTTAGGTAATAATACGAGCTCAAGCATAAGACATGCCGGTTTCCTCACGATGTTTTCCTTCACCGTTGTGAGAGCAGTGGTGATGTAATAATTAATTTATTCAAAGTAAAGCGCCTGTCAGGATTCAAACCTACGAAGTACAACTCGTAAGTCGCGGCCATTACCACTGGGCCACCAAGCTCTACAGAAACTGAACAACCTCTAAATAGAACACTTGTTAGACAACTCTGAATGAACGATACGAAATCGATTCGTTGTTTCAGAGCATCGTGGTTCAAAGGCCATATAGTCGACTCACGACCCGCCACCGCTTATTACCTGATTGCACCTTGAACTACAGATTTAACTGACAATAAATATGGTAATTTGTGCACTATAGTCATTTAATTATCTGCTTTACTGTGTTGTAAAATGTTTTTGAATCATGCTGTACAAGGTCAAATGCAGAAGCTCATTGGGCATGAAATAATTCGTCCGCATCGCTGTCAATGGGATAAGGCCCAAAAGGCTGGCAGCATTACTACGTTGGATGGCAATGCTAATTCTGCCTTTTTCTTTAATTTTTTATTGTATACTTAATATATATATTTTAGTGTTAGCTTGTTAATTGTAATTGTTGTCTTTGTGAATAAATTTAGGTCAAATTAAATCATCTAGCGAAACTATGTAAACGTGATGAATTTCGATATCTAATCATAAAACATTAGGTGTTTTTTGGGGGTCATCGACCGCTGGGAGTATTCTTAGTTGAAGTATGAGTTGAGAAAATCTTTTTTCTTTTGCTTTACCGCATTTAGACATCGATAGTTCTGTGAAGTATACATAAAAAAAAAACAGATTTATAAGCTGATGATTCAAGTGCGACTGCGATGACTTCACAAAAATATCATCAATTTAATTCTTGCCTATCAATACATAACAAAATTTTATTATATAAGCATATCCTTATGCCGATATGGACATAATATGGCATCCAACTATGGGGCTGTACTGAGCCGACCAACATCAAAATTATACAAAAATTCCAGAATAAGGTACTCAGAAGCATTGTTAATGCGCCCTGAAAATGACGAGCTCCACCGTGACCTAAAAATGGAACACGTCACCAATATAATCCAAAAATTTGCTGAGGCCCATGAACACCAACTCCACCGACATGTGAACATCGAGGCAATTCAGCTGTTAGACCAAACAAATATAGTGCGAAGACTAAAACGGACAAAATCTTTTGAGTTAGTGTAGTGTAAAAAGTGTAGAAATAATAGTGCCAATGACACACATAATAACACATGAACAAAGTGCTTATATCATCATATCAGACTCTAAGAAAGTGGAACGGACTTGTGTAAAGTACAATAAACACTATTCTAAGTTTTAAAATAATTATCACGTAGTAAATTAAGTTAGATTAAAATTGCTTATTAGTCTTATAGGCTAGATTGTAATTAATTATTAAGAACCTGGTTCCTTTTAATAAAGGATAAAAAAAAATCTTGTTTTATCATTTTTAGATATCGATACCCATCTGATCTGCGGAGTTCCGCCAGCTAATTTAATTTGACCCTCTATAAAATAACAAACAACGGACATGTAGAACGTTCATTTAAGGAATAGCACTTTTTCAAAGATTTGTTATGGCCTTTAATGTCGTTCTGACTTAACTCTACATTGTTATCATTTTAACACACATTTTGCCTTGAATGAGTGAATGTTAAGAAAGGAAAAATAATTGGTGTTACGTACTATAAAATTAACATGAACTAGCGAAAATTAGAGGCTTTGTTTTCTCTTAGGAAACTGGTCATCCTATGTTGACTTTTCACAATTAATCAACTCACGCGTAAGTTTGCAATAGTCTCACGGACGCATCGCAAATATTTGATCAAACTTTGACATAATGTTTGCCCTAACGTCGTATATGATTTGGGTCGCGGTGTCTTTGACATATTTGCGCACGCGTTGCGTATTGTTTGCTGTATTGACAAATGTTTGACCAATCTAACTGAACTACGTACTGCGTTTGTTGGCTCAGAGGTTGGGCTAGTGGGGATACTCAATGGTATGGTACCCATACCATTGACAGAATTGTGATCACACTTGAAGGAATGTACTGTCAAAATTCTCAGATCATAGGAATATAAATGATTTCGATAGGTTTTCTAGGAATCGACAAAGGGGTGATAATCCCTATCTTAAAATCCTAACTACAGAATGCAGAATCTTCATCCTGATTACACTGATGTCAGTTTTCTGAAGGTCTAGTCAAATTGAAGCTGGTCGTGAATCTGTCAATCAAGAAACAAGTGCACTAAACTTGATACACGAGTCAATATTGACATGCAATGAACATAAAAATAGCAACTTAACATCCGTTTGATTATAAAACGACCACCAAAAGTAACGTCGATGCTAAAAAATATACACAGCTTAAACAAAGTGTGCAACTTGCATAATGCAATTCATTCAGTAACTGTGAATCGTCGGTAATAAGAAGAAATTGCCAAATTCAACCGTTAATCGTGATACCTGCCTTGTGTGTTGTAAATGGAGGCGATTTGCTCACTCTCTACGCTTTGTAGGCTGTCATCCTCCCTCAATTCATGCTCCTCTGTTAACTCCTGGTTGTCTATGTTATCCTGGTCGTCCTGGTCGTCTTGTTCCCTGTCTCCCAAGTCTTCCTCTTCTATGTCTCCAATGTCTTCCGTGTCTTCCTCTTCTAAGTCTTCCACTATCTCTGGCTGCCTCGTCGTTTTCGGCGTTGGCATCTTCACTGGCAAGATATCCAGGATCGAAGGCGCCCTGGGCATGTTACTCTTCAACCCCAATTTCTTCTGGATAAACGCCTCCAAGATCTGCTGGGTGATCTTGTTCTGTCTCTGCAGTTCGTGTTGCATGCCTGCGGAGAAACGAGAATGCAGATAAAAATGACTGTTTTTTGCGCGAAAGTTTTTGTTCTTTAGCCAATTTTTGACTGATTACAGAATTGGTTGGGGATCAGGATTTTAGATATCGACGTCATTTTTATCTGGTTCTCCCTTCTCGGGGACCGAAAAATGGGATAGCAATACATATACTTAGTATTAGGTACTTATAAATAAGGAACATGCTGGAAGAGATAAACAGGTGGATAAAATATAGCTTACAGGTAGGATATGAAGAGAGGAATAGTTTCATATTTTATTCTCAAAAAGTCATAATGCCATTCGATAGTAGTAGAAAACTTGTATCAATAACTTTGCAGAACAAAGTGTTAATCAACTTAAAAAAACATTTTAATAGTTGGGTGTTGAAAAGGCAACAAACATTATTAGAGCTTCTTTCTCCTTTCTGTTACAAATTAAATAAATAATTGATCGGAATGTCCATTGAACACAGATACTATTTCTAAGTTTATAAAAAATGTATTGTTGTCCCGATATCAATCTTTATTAGGTACCATTAATAGTGATTTCTTTTTGCTTTCTCTCAACAATTCAATACTCTCCGATAGCATCGGATACAATGCAAGATCAGAAACAAAGCGGCTACTAGGTACCTTAGTAAAGCTGACATCAGACGATTCACTCGAGTGAACGTTAATTTTTCTTTCAATCCACCTTCACACGACGTCGTCCAAATTACTTAAAAATGAACATTTATCTGTTAATTCATGCTATTTTTCGATGATTAGGAGAGTGATTGAAAAGTTGCCAAAATTCAACATCACTGAATAGGAATAATGAATTATTTTTATAATATTTCACTTTTGATGTTTGTGCTGACACGTGTACCTTTGAGTGAAGTATGCCAAATGAAAGACACACATGAACACACACATATTATAGCAAAAGTGTCGTGAGGTTCAAAACGTTACACTTTCTTCGGTCTAACTCTCATTCGCCAAGTATGCAGAGTATATAAGGTGTCTCTATTCAAACATGAAATATTTTAAGAGAAACATCTTTAGGTGGTAAAGAAGAAAATATTTCGTGTATGAATAGATACACTTTATATAACGTGCGAGAAGGAAGTGCGTTCCAAAAATGTAACGTCTGATACCAGCTTAAGAGCAAATTGAACTTCTTACTACGGTTTCATTGTTAGAGCATCCATTCTTTGGACAATGGCTACAGTGGCCTACCAATTGTTTTGCCAATTGTCTACAATGTACGGAAGACACATTTGATTATAGGGCGCGGAAGTACTAAGGACATTGCTAATTGATGATGTTATTAAAAATGGTGCGTCTTCAATTGTTTTTTTTTTAAATGGGTCAAGGTACTAAGGGTTAGTAATGGTCTATTGTTTTGAATATGTTCTACATTATGTAAAGGTCTGGTTAAAAAAAGTATGGCGGAAAATCTGATTAGAATCTTATAACCTTGCCTTAACATTGGTATGAAACCGGAAAGTACAAAAGATTCCAGTGTATGTTGCGTTTTGAATACACCAATCAGCCTAGCCTTTTCCAACTATGTTGATGGCGACTTTCAGTCTAACTGGATGCAGCTGAATACCAGTATTTTACATGGAGCGATTGCCTATCTGACCTCCTCCAGCCAGTTACTGAGTATTACGATACTCCTTGGTAAGACTCGTTGTCAGGCTTTTGGGCTCCTGACTACCCGTTACGACCGTCAAATATCTACGAATGACTGCCAGGACCACCTTGTTGAGGCACGAAGGGATCTCGATATGTGATAGACGGTCACCCATCCACGGACCGACCTCGGCAAGCGTTGCTTAACATTGTTGATCGACCCGAGTGGCTGTTATTATTGTAGCCACGAGCCCTCTCAATGTAGGTTGTACAAGATTTCCTTCCTACCTACTGAAGTTTTAGTGAACAAAAACTATCTAGAAAGCTAGAAGGTATTACAAAGGTCACATAATTAAATCGTACTTAATAACTTTTATAATTACGATAATAATTAACGTATAAATGATTTTCCTTTTACCTACGTCTATTTACTGGCCTAGTTTATTTACAAAACAAAATCGATAGGTCTAGGTAGGTAGATATTTCTGGAACACTTATGTACCTATATGACTTAACGAAGGTCGAAACGAATCTTTGGTACATTTTTTTGTTACCTTTGGGTATGACGATATTAAAAACTTACAAATAATAAAAAACGTACGTGGGTACTTGTTGATAGAAAACAACAGTAGGAACCTACCTGTCTGCTTGTCACTTTAATTTTTGTTTGGAAATTACAATAAAAACTGACGTAGGTAGGTATGTATCAATTACTAACATAAGGTTGTCTATAGTCATCTAAATGATATGATGCATCTGTGTTCAATTAAAATTTTATACAACCATATAATTTTTAATTATTTATTAGTTGTATAGACATTTTAGATATCACATTATTAATTACTAGCTGATCCGGCTGACATTGTCCTGTCCGAATTTCAATAAATTTGATAAACGTCCAGTATTTCACAAATTTGAAAATTTTCCAGGATTTTTTTTTTCAATTTTTCTTTCCATAAAAACCTAATTCGGATTAGTACGAACATTTTAAAACACAAAATAGCCAAATCGGTCCAGCGGTACTCAAGTGATGCGCTTACCTACGAACAGCATTTAATTTTTATTAAAAATATAATATTTAATATATATTTAAAGGATAGAAAATCGGTTATACTGGAAACATATAAAGGAAATGGAGATATATAAAGAATTGTAGAACATTCATCTTTTAACAATGATCAAGCAAGTTGCTGCAACTTAATAGAAAACAGCTTACTTAATATGAGTTGGCAATTTGAAAATTATAATTTCAATTCATTACGGATTTTTTTTTTTTTTAAATAAAATAATTATAACAAACATATCCTGTTAAGTATGTATTTCTAATCACGTAGGTAGGTGTGTGATTATGTCATAGGTTATGCATCGCGATTACTAGGCACTTTCACTAATCAGCTACATTCTAAACAGCAAAATAACACTTAAACGCCATTTTGTTTATTTAAAACTTCCTTGAATCGAACTCTGTAGCTTTTGACTTCTTATAGTACTGATGCCTCATTATTTCGAAGAGAGGAATAGTTTCATATTTTATTCTCAAAAAGTCATAATGCCATTCGATAGTAGTAGAAAACTTGTATCAATAACTTTGCAGAACAAAGTGTTAATCAACTTAAAAAAACATTTTAATAGTTGGGTGTTGAAAAGGCAACAAACATTATTAGAGCTTCTTTCTCCTTTCTGTTACAAATTAAATAAATAATTGATCGGAATGTCCATTGAACACAGATACTATTTCTAAGTTTATAAAAAATGTATTGTTGTCCCGATATCAATCTTTATTAGGTACCATTAATAGTGATTTCTTTTTGCTTTCTCTCAACAATTCAATACTCTCCGATAGCATCGGATACAATGCAAGATCAGAAACAAAGCGGCTACTAGGTACCTTAGTAAAGCTGACATCAGACGATTCACTCGAGTGAACGTTAATTTTTCTTTCAATCCACCTTCACACGACGTCGTCCAAATTACTTAAAAATGAACATTTATCTGTTAATTCATGCTATTTTTCGATGATTAGGAGAGTGATTGAAAAGTTGCCAAAATTCAACATCACTGAATAGGAATAATGAATTATTTTTATAATATTTCACTTTTGATGTTTGTGCTGACACGTGTACCTTTGAGTGAAGTATGCCAAATGAAAGACACACATGAACACACACATATTATAGCAAAAGTGTCGTGAGGTTCAAAACGTTACACTTTCTTCGGTCTAACTCTCATTCGCCAAGTATGCAGAGTATATAAGGTGTCTCTATTCAAACATGAAATATTTTAAGAGAAACATCTTTAGGTGGTAAAGAAGAAAATATTTCGTGTATGAATAGATACACTTTATATAACGTGCGAGAAGGAAGTGCGTTCCAAAAATGTAACGTCTGATACCAGCTTAAGAGCAAATTGAACTTCTTACTACGGTTTCATTGTTAGAGCATCCATTCTTTGGACAATGGCTACAGTGGCCTACCAATTGTTTTGCCAATTGTCTACAATGTACGGAAGACACATTTGATTATAGGGCGCGGAAGTACTAAGGACATTGCTAATTGATGATGTTATTAAAAATGGTGCGTCTTCAATTGTTTTTTTTTTAAATGGGTCAAGGTACTAAGGGTTAGTAATGGTCTATTGTTTTGAATATGTTCTACATTATGTAAAGGTCTGGTTAAAAAAAGTATGGCGGAAAATCTGATTAGAATCTTATAACCTTGCCTTAACATTGGTATGAAACCGGAAAGTACAAAAGATTCCAGTGTATGTTGCGTTTTGAATACACCAATCAGCCTAGCCTTTTCCAACTATGTTGATGGCGACTTTCAGTCTAACTGGATGCAGCTGAATACCAGTATTTTACATGGAGCGATTGCCTATCTGACCTCCTCCAGCCAGTTACTGAGTATTACGATACTCCTTGGTAAGACTCGTTGTCAGGCTTTTGGGCTCCTGACTACCCGTTACGACCGTCAAATATCTACGAATGACTGCCAGGACCACCTTGTTGAGGCACGAAGGGATCTCGATATGTGATAGACGGTCACCCATCCACGGACCGACCTCGGCAAGCGTTGCTTAACATTGTTGATCGACCCGAGTGGCTGTTATTATTGTAGCCACGAGCCCTCTCAATGTAGGTTGTACAAGATTTCCTTCCTACCTACTGAAGTTTTAGTGAACAAAAACTATCTAGAAAGCTAGAAGGTATTACAAAGGTCACATAATTAAATCGTACTTAATAACTTTTATAATTACGATAATAATTAACGTATAAATGATTTTCCTTTTACCTACGTCTATTTACTGGCCTAGTTTATTTACAAAACAAAATCGATAGGTCTAGGTAGGTAGATATTTCTGGAACACTTATGTACCTATATGACTTAACGAAGGTCGAAACGAATCTTTGGTACATTTTTTTGTTACCTTTGGGTATGACGATATTAAAAACTTACAAATAATAAAAAACGTACGTGGGTACTTGTTGATAGAAAACAACAGTAGGAACCTACCTGTCTGCTTGTCACTTTAATTTTTGTTTGGAAATTACAATAAAAACTGACGTAGGTAGGTATGTATCAATTACTAACATAAGGTTGTCTATAGTCATCTAAATGATATGATGCATCTGTGTTCAATTAAAATTTTATACAACCATATAATTTTTAATTATTTATTAGTTGTATAGACATTTTAGATATCACATTATTAATTACTAGCTGATCCGGCTGACATTGTCCTGTCCGAATTTCAATAAATTTGATAAACGTCCAGTATTTCACAAATTTGAAAATTTTCCAGGATTTTTTTTTTCAATTTTTCTTTCCATAAAAACCTAATTCGGATTAGTACGAACATTTTAAAACACAAAATAGCCAAATCGGTCCAGCGGTACTCAAGTGATGCGCTTACCTACGAACAGCATTTAATTTTTATTAAAAATATAATATTTAATATATATTTAAAGGATAGAAAATCGGTTATACTGGAAACATATAAAGGAAATGGAGATATATAAAGAATTGTAGAACATTCATCTTTTAACAATGATCAAGCAAGTTGCTGCAACTTAATAGAAAACAGCTTACTTAATATGAGTTGGCAATTTGAAAATTATAATTTCAATTCATTACGGATTTTTTTTTTTTTTAAATAAAATAATTATAACAAACATATCCTGTTAAGTATGTATTTCTAATCACGTAGGTAGGTGTGTGATTATGTCATAGGTTATGCATCGCGATTACTAGGCACTTTCACTAATCAGCTACATTCTAAACAGCAAAATAACACTTAAACGCCATTTTGTTTATTTAAAACTTCCTTGAATCGAACTCTGTAGCTTTTGACTTCTTATAGTACTGATGCCTCATTATTTCGTTAGATATTATCATTATATTACCTAGTTTCAAATATTCAGATAATTTATTAACTTTTTATTTGATTATAAAAAAAAAATAGTTTCCAAGTATAATTTAAAAAATGCAATTAGATAACTATTTTATTAGCTTAATTTCAAGGTTCAGGTCAAGCTGTTAAAATATATTTAGTAATAATAAAAAATATTGTTAATTAAGTAAAGCCCATTTCATTGATTTTAAGTAGGTACTTATCGACGGCTTTCAATAAATTACATGAGTGTGATGGGAAAAATTAAGCGACATTTCTATTTTAACCGCGTATTCTTGCACTTTTAGATATTGCACTTTTCTATGAAACAGCCGATATTTTTTTTTATATCCGACGACTTTCTACCCTAAGGGGTATAGAATCATGTATTGAATTCATGGTTACAATTTGCGCGTCAACGTCCCTGCGTCCCTGTATTATGCTAGTTTTTTCTGTAGCAGCTTTCGTATCTTAAGTTTCGACCAAGTATCAAGTACGAGTTTTTGTACCTGCAAGGTGGCTAAGCCAGGGAGGTTCGTGATTTATCATCCTCCGTACTATCTCAAGGGATACCTACTCGATCGGAGTGTTATCTAGCCTGCTAATAACTACATTCACGCCTAGTCCCCTGTGGGGTGTACAGAACTGCTTCAATGTCAATTATTGCGTTAATCCTTGACATTCATTGGTGATGGAATGTCTTTAGATACAGCGTGTGTGTACCTACTTCATATGACCGTAAAAAAATATGTTCTTGGCCATTTGGAATTTATATCGTTTTTAGTATCAATATACTGAAGTTGTTCCACATGGAAAAGTCGCAATTTAGCCTGGTATGACACGTACCTACAGTTGTGTAGGCAGTTCATATTACCGTGATAATTATTTATTTATTCGACCATTTGGAAAATAGCAGATTTACATTGCTGCATAAAAGTTTACTAACGTACTTGTAAAGAAATATTTAAGTTCTTTGTGACTTGATATTAAATATAAACTAAATAAATTATGGTTTTTCAGATCATAAATGTGAGCATTAAATATTAATTCTTATTTATTAACACATTTAAAAAGTAGGTAGACAGGCGCTACAACATTTTTGTATCATAACTACTGGCGTGGCACCTGATTAAAACTATACTTATCTCGGGAATACCCAACACCATTTTACATTTAATATTAAGCTCATGACATCGGCACTCATAAATAAAACCACTACAAAGTCATGAAAAGGCTCCCGCAGGCAGGTACGACGCCACAGCTCGACACGACTCTACAGTAGAACAATTTCTATGAAACCTTCATGGAAATTGTTCTACCTGAATCGCGTCGTGTCGCGTCTGTGTCTGTGTGCGGGAACTTTACCGCTGATTTTTGTAGATGACATATTTTGCAGAATGTGACTACCATAAATTCAAAAATATTACGCTCGAAAGTCTTACAAATATATACTGTGGACATAAAAAATTGCTTAAAAGGGATACATGATAATTTTATTCATGAGGTGACGATGGAGTATCGAGAGTTTAATAAAAATACACGGACACAATATTGTACTGCCATCGACCAGGAAATTGCATATTCATTGCTAAAAGGATGTTAATAACAATACCGAATTGAGACATTATTCGATCATTGAATCGAATAAAATATCATGTCGATATATTTATTCGAAAATAAGCCGACCTTATTTTAAATGCGGAACATCAGAAGATCAATGATTCAATGCTTGTAATTATTTTCTGAATGTCAATGAAAATGATTTAGGAAACGATTTTTTAATGAGCATTTTAATCATTGTAATATTTTTTATTGAGTACTTTGCAGTTTGTACATCTTCAGTAATTAATATCTAAGTATTTAATAACCACTTTTATGTTGCAATAACTTATTATTGGTCAAAAACATTTGCTTTGTAAAGGCGTGTACACACCGTGAGCATTTGCACGTATAAAAGAGGATGCATGGAAAGTTGAAGGCAATTTTATGAAGCTCATCACATTCCTTCAAGTCTACTTCCCTTTCAAATACCTATACTTAACTAGTTCGCAAAAGAACGTTAACATGCCGAAATGGATTTATCAAAACCACATTTAATTAGGCGAATCAAACACTACAACGCGCCACGTACGCGACGGGGTGCGGGAAACGCAGCCAAGATCCCCACGCGGAAAAGCTTTTTTATTGAATTTGTATGTAACAATTCACGTGCGGGGCCGCGTGGCGCATATTAGTGTGTGATCCGCCTCATCGTCACTCTTCTGCCCTGATCCAGGATTATTTGGGGTCAACGCAGCATGTCTGGATTCTCAAAAACACAAAAGTAAATGCCTAGTTTCGAATAAGCATAGGTCCATAATTGAAATAGCTGGCACCTACTTCAATGTAACTCTCATTTAGGTGAGAGGATATAACTACGCATGTAGGTAACCGTTATCTGTGGGATAGAAGTATACAAGTCCAGCTGTCGGTCTGTTCGTGCCAACTGATCGTAAATGATCGCAGTCCCACCCATTTCGTTACCTTAACACTCTTCGACACTCTCTCGCAGTAATTAAGGTTGTTTTTCAGTTGCCCATCATTTATACAACCTATAATCCAGGTCCGTACATAATACTGAAAAGCTTCATGGGACAATACACCCTATTCATGTAGAGTAAGGGTGATTATCACGTGAATTGAACCAGGAAAAGTGACCGATAGCAGAGGTGTTACGTGGACTTGATGTCACTCTTGTATGATAAATGGTTTTAATAGTGAAGGTCGATGGTCTAGAAATAGATGCTACTTAATTATTATTTCGGTCATAAAATGGTAATTAAACTCAACAAGTGTATAGGCTGGTTCTGTCAATAAATAATATAGTTATTTATATCTGTCACCGTATGATTGTGAACATCGTCCCCCTTATTACAAAACAAAGTTTTTCTTTCGATCAGGTTTAAACCTCTGACCCAGTTATTGAATTAAGAACCCAACTGATAGAGAAATGCAGTTCTTTTATACAAAAATGACAGCTTAGTTCGGTGCTAAGTTGTCATTTTAGTATTTAGAACTTTGCCTAAATCGAAATAAAGTTCGAAATACAAGTACTGGCTCAATAGTTTAGGCTAGAGCTAAAGTTAGGTTTCGTTTTGTAATAAGACGGCGTTAGTTTATAATCTATCTCGCGAGATTATAAACTATCGATATAACGCATTGATTTTCGATATTTTTACTGTAAGCAGTATGGTAGAGTTCACAATTTATCGACAGTTTACAATCTCGCGAGATAGACAATAAACTAACGGTGTTCACAATCATACGGTGACATAAGTATCTATGATCAATAAATATGCAAATGTTTGTAGATGTAGGTAATAAACTATTGATACATTTGAAAGGCATAGAACCATTAATCTGTTTTTGACTCCAGTTGTACCAGGTTATCAACCTTATTGTTTTGTTTACAAGTCTTTTCAAGTTTTTTTTTAATAAATCGAGCAATGATATTATTAACTAATTCAAGCATTAGTTTTTTAGTCCCATAATAGACCATGTGTTTTATTAGTCCCGGATTCGATAACTTGTTTAGGAATCCCGTTTGGTGATAGATGGGTCGTTGGCTTAACAAAGTTAGGTTAACGATCCGTACAATGACACCATGATAGCTCATTTATGCCAAAAGAAATGGGTAATTTGTTACCATTTATGTTAGAAACCAGAAAAATGAAATAAAAACATGTTAACAACCTATTTATATGATTCTAGATATTTTTTTTTTTATATAATCATGAATTATTAATTTAAAAGGATTAAAGACCCCAGAATCAACTATCGTCAAGTCAAAAAACTTTTAATTATTTTCTCATAACAGTTTAGTAATTTTTTAGACACCAATGTCACACGCGACCCTGACTTACAGCTAATGAAAACAAAAAGCAATTTAAAAGCTAAACGCCTTTTAAAGTTCATCGCCTAATCTAATCATACGAGCAATCGAATTTCGAATAAGCTTTTGTACCGCGCTTTTTTTTTTTTGTCTGTGCTACTGAGTTACGGCCAGTGTTGCCAGTCCTATTAAACGCTTGTATCAACCACAACCGGATGTAGGTCAAGTGCATTCAGCCTAACTAATCGGCCTATTGTCTCGGAACTGAATGTCTTATCGGGCCCAATTGCCGGAACTTATCGATAAACGTGATTTTGCACTGGTAAGCACGTAATCAATCAATTATTACGTAAGTTTGGCACGCTTCACGAAAATATGGATTGTGGTTGCTGGTTGCTTTTTCTAAGTGAAATAAAAAAATTCGAGAGTCGAGAGGTGTTGCTCGTTTTTGCAGATTTAATTTTGGCTGATGTTGCTATAATTTTTAAGGTCATATGACCTTAAAATATAACATATTTATTTTTTGTGTCATTATTCAAATAGGAATTAAAGAACATATTCAGGTAGCTAAACTATGGACTGAAATACAACTTAATAATAACTTTTATACCTTTAAAAATGAAAATGAAAAACTTATTAAACCATATTCAAATATTTGCAGGTGCTCATTATTTTAACCTTAAAATGTACTGTCCCATCTCAACTATACTAGCTGATAGTATTTTAATGTTTTGTGTTAAGTAATAACTGGCTGGTACTTTTCTAGTGGAATTCTCAATGGGTTACGCAAAGTACCGGACTTCAGCGGTCATCGTAACTGGCGAACTTGAACTGTATCAGTCGTATCGAAAATATTAGATAACCGCATCTATCTCGATTCGCGCCATGGCACTGCAATAAGTTCTGCATCGAAATGTAAGTACAGACACCAATATACTGTATAATCTATGGTACAGACGCCAGCAGGTCAAGCTACCCGAAACTGTCAAATTTTCCCAATCAACTTTGAACCATAGTGCTTTAACGATAAAGTTGAAAATCTATTAAAGAATTTTGACAGATTGTAGTAGCTTGATGTGCTGGCGTCTGTACAAAAGAAAAACATTGAAGAGGGTTACCAGTGCTAAATATTTTCAGGTTGATTACGATGTTTCCGGTGAAACCTGTAGATTTTTCCATTTTGTTTCTGATGTCTTTATTACCTACTGTTTAAATTATTGTTATAGTATTATCTCTAAGAAGGAAGTACTTGTTACTTAGGAAATTTTAACTTTTCGCAGCCGCCATCATATATCTACATTTTAACATCACTATCGGCTTTAGAGCCCACGAAATCCATGAAAACTTAACTCGCCTTCAAAGCAAGAGTGAACAGGGAACAGGCATCTTCGGGGCACGCTCGTTCCATCCTAGACCTCATCCATCGCTTTCTATCAGCCATGATCGAGGTCAAGAGTAAGCCCATTAAACAAAAACCAAAAAAAACTGTTCTGTACAAGTTCACGGAGTTTTTATTAGTTCATGTACAGACGCCAGCATATCAAGCTACTACAATCTGTCAAGATTTTCAACTTTATCGCTAAGGTATTAGGTTCAAGGTTGATTGGTAAAATTTGACAGTTTCGGGTAGCTTGATGTGCTGGTGTCTGTACAACGACGAATATTTCACCATTTTTCCCAAATGAATAGCTCCGTAAGGTCACTGAAACGATTACACCCTACAGGGCGCGCCAAATTAACGCGACCAATCTATGATATTATTTTTACTGCTTTTACATTTAAATTCTGTATTAGTTAGTTTCAACGAACTATTTCTAGTACAAACAGTCTCGGAATTGGGCTATGTTGAGCTATTTTCATTACAGGATCGCTTTTAGAGCAAACATTTCTAGGAACTGCTCTAAATGCATAAATAGATTTTTGCCAGAATTTTAACTGTAACACATCTATATTTCGAAAACATATATTTTCAGTTTTTAAATCGTGTTCACTTGTTCATACAGACAGAGGGTCAAATTAAATTAGCTAGCGAAACTCCGCAGACGTGATGGACATCTAAACATTATAAAACAAAAAGGAGTTAATTTTTTGTGTTTTTTTGTAGAGTCATCTATCGAGCTAGATTAAACAAAAAACTTTTTTTTTTGTAAACTTCACAGACGGGATGGGTTCTTCTAAATGTTACCTTTTGTTTTGTCATGTTCAGATATTATCGATATATCTAAACACGACAAAACGAAAACGATTTTTTTCAAATAATAAAACTGTCGTCGGTGGTTGACTTCAAAAATAATTTGTCCCTGAGTACTCGTACCTATTTTTAGTATTAAATTAGTAAAGAAGACAATTATTCAGCGACTAATAAACTGCAGTATTTAAACCTAACTTAATCGCACTGACACTTAACCTTCAAAGGTGCTACGTTAGCGTTGGCGTAAAGTGTCATGAAATATATATGATGATTAGCAAAAGGTATGCACAATGCAACACTTGTGACCATGGAAGACATCTTCATTGTTGTCGAAGTTTATCAACACTTAAATGTGCGTGCACACAGCGTCGCAGAGAACGTAAAGCCGCGTCGCCATTGTCAACTAAATTGACATCAATTTCATTGCACCTTGGCCCACATTAACGGAGGTGTAAACCCATCCTAATTTGAGTCACCTTGTCGATATCTTTGCTGTTTAGTTTGTTGATAGGATTCGTTTGACATTCTTTTGTAGTTCATGTTATTGGGATTTAGAGCTTGTCCTGCAATGTTGATAAGCTTATTAGATATTGTCAACGGTGATGCATGTTCTTACTTCTTACTGTTGCGTAAGTAATAGATACTTCGGACAGGGTAGAGTGGAGGGCACTAGACCTCGCGGACGCTCACCGATGAGATTGACTGACCAAATTAAATCCGCAGTGATCCCTTGTATGAGTGCACAAAAAATACTAGAAATCGGAATAGGTGGCGAGAAATCGTGAGGTGAATCTCATCAGCCCCGCAGATGTCGGTTGGTAAATAGATAGGCAATACAGCAAGGTGACATTAACACTAGCCAATGCTAATGTAATAGCATCACAGTCTTCTAGTTTACACTCAAAACGGTGAAAGAAAACGTGAGGAAACCGGCATGTTCTAGAACAAAAAAATTCGAAAACATGTGACTTCCACCAACCCACACTGGGCGCGTGTGGTACGGTTCGGCCCACTCCTTCTTACCGAGAGGACGCCTGTGTCCGAGCAGTTGGAATAATACCCCTTTATTCATAAACGTTGCTTAAAGTTAAGCAGTGATTAGCGACTGTTTAACCATACATTTTTGACGTTTAAGCGTTACTTAACTTTAGTCATCGTTTATGAATAAACCCTAGTCTAACTAGCTGACCCGGCAAACGTTGTTTTGCCATATACATTATTTCTAGGAAATATATATATTTTCTTTTGTATGACAAATAGACGTTGGTCGATTCTCAGACCTACCCGATATGCACACAAAATTTCATACAAATCGGTCCAGCCGTTTCGGAGGAGTTTAGTAACAAAAATTGCGACACGATTTATTTATTTATTTATCCTCACACTGGAACGCCATACAGCAATTACACCAATGGAGCAAAAAATCTGTGCTGCTTTCCATCCATCCTGTGCGCGGTGGACATCGAACGAGTGGCGATGGATGACGCACGCTCACGCAGCATATGCTGCAGGTGCAGCATTTCTCCATAGCCCCCCATGACTCCTTCCATATTGCGCACATTCATTGCGAATTTTTGAAACTTAATGATTTTTAAAGTTTTCCGTTTTTTCCGTTTTTTTCAAGTTTAATATATTTAACATTAAACTTGAAAAAAACGGAAAATTTTGAGGTGTCATCCTTTCTGACAGTTGACAGAATATAATAATACGATAATTTTATATAATATTAGATTAAGCTCATGCTTCAAGTTTATGCAAAAGGACCTTATGACTGATACCTAATATACCTAAGTACAGACACCAGCACAACAAGCTACTATTTATGTCAAATTTCTTTAATAGATTTTCAACTTTATCGCTAAAGCATTAGGATCAAGGTTGATTGGGAAAATTTGACAGTTTCGGGTAGCTCGATGTACGTCTGTACCTGCTTCCAAAATATTCTCCTAAATCAGTTTTAAATACAAGTATGCGTACATAGTGATGCCTAAGCTGACTGGTGGTGGCCATTCTACCAACACTATTCTACTTACCCTAGATTACGACGAGACAGAAACACTGGTAAAACCCTCATCCACATAGAACTTCAATATAATCTCCATACAAACTACACACACGCCCAGACACTATCACACATACACCATCACACACACCATATCACACTTTCCTTCCCAAAAACTCACTCACTTTCTCCCACACATACACACTACTCACACACGCGTGCTCACATGTACAGAAATTATTGCTAAAGTTACACATTTGGTTCACCGAATTATTGGAAATTGTGATAACAGACGAAGGGATGTCTCCTATAATACAGGACTTTCCTAGCATAGGGGACATTATTCATAAAATAAAATAAAATGCAAAAGAAGAACTCCTAGATGTAACACGTCATGTATTTTCTTTTTGGCAATAAACTTATTATTATTATGTCGTTTATTTATTTCGTTTTCTTATTTTAATACATTTTTAAATATTAGTATAAAAAAAAACATTAAAAAATATAAAAAAATTGTGATCCACCGGTGTCGGGAGCAGGGTCCAAGCTACCGGTGGTTAGGGCTCCAGAGACAGAAACCTCCTCACAATGCGAGCCGTATCGAGGAGTACTGCCTTCTGAATCAGGCCTTTGATCCAACCGCCTAACGAATTATTATTATTACTATCCGATAGCTCTTCTACATTAAAATAATGAATTATGACATTTACCTAATAAGCCATTTCTGAATACAAGGACTGTTTATTGACTATTAATTAAAATTGGCCTAGAGATCTGCCATCGCGACCAGCTTATATTATGCGTATTCAAAGATTTCATAACCATGCAACACATAAAAACATATCACATGTTTCTACCATAACATCACGCCTTATTTCCTCGAAGGGTTGGGCACAGGTGTACCTGTAGTAGTACCTACCTACTCACGGCGACACATGAAGCTATACATTTCCAATTTTAGCTCACCTCACATTGTATATACAGGGTGTGAAACGAAGCCTAGAGTCACTTGTTCTACCCGTCATGGACCATACCTAGGATCCTTGTGGTTACGGAGATGTTCAAGGTCAAAATTCCAACTTTTACTGACGTTAGTTTACGAAAATAAGTGTTTAATGTTATAACACAACTTTAAATACCCCCACGACCCCTGTACCGTTGCATGCACCCATACGTAGAATGTTTTGTCTGTGTTATATTGCGCACTACGGCAAACAGTGCATACCAAAAATAAAAATCGTTTTCCAGTTATAATTTTTTTGCAATGTTACATAGTTTGATGTACAGATGCGTATTTGATGGCTATTTGATGTGTTTTTTTACCCTCTGTATAAAATTTTCGTACAATCAGAAGTCGGTTCATTAATACTGGTTATGTATAGCTTGATGCTTGAGCCGTGCGTACACCCCCACAATAAAACTAAACAAGATAAAACAAACTATTTACCTATTCTACATTAATTGTTATCGATCCCCATGTTGCGTATTTGCATTTTATTAATATTGATAATAAATTAATTTTTTTGATTACAAAATTGATTTATTATTAATTACCAAATAAACATGTACGCTATGCTTAGTCACGCTGTTACGGTGACTATGATATATTATTTTATAACCTCCTTCGTAAAACCGAACAGAACTGAACGAATATATTAGTTTACCTTGGATGTTACAGACATCGGTAAATGAAAAACATCGTGACGATACCTGGACTTATCTATCTATCTATAATATAAAAATGAATCGCTGAATGTGTTGCTAAGCGCAAATTTCGAGAACAGCTGAACCAATTTCGCTAATTCTTTTTTTTAGAATATTCCTTGAAGTACGAGGATGGTTCTTACGGAAAAAAATATATAAGAAAGTGGCTTCACGCGGAAGTCGCGGGCAAAAGCTAGTAGTTAATATAACTCTGAAATCGCCAACCCAACCAATCGTCTGGTCTTGAGCAGGCGCGGTGATCAATGTTGGTGCCTTCTCTGTATGGATAGAAGTCTTTGTCCTGCAGTGTGACAAAAATAGCCCGGTATTTTTTCTTTATTTCATTGAAAGTCATTTCATTTCACTGAAATGAATAAACTAAGCCTATCGTAGTCCACTGCTGGCAATAGGCCTCACCCTGACTGCACCACAACACCCTATCCTCCGCCTTTCGTATCCAGTATGCCCCAGCCACCTTTTTAAGCTCCTAGATTTGTTTGATTGAAAAGGACAAAATCAACAGAAAATGGACAATGATTCACTCATATGAAAATACCGATGAATCAGTTCAACATGTCGCGTTTCTGCATTTTTTTTTTTAAAGTGAAACCGAATGTCGTTCCGCCTTAATAATGTTCATCTACGGTACAAAAATGTCAAGGTCTTAGATTTGTAAAACATTAGCTGATAGTTTATTGGAATTTTAGGCATCACACTACGCAAAACTAAATGGCCGAAAATTGTTGAAGGCAAACTACTCCATTAAAATGATTCTATAAATAATTTAATGTACCTAAGTAAGTTAATATCAAAATAGGCTTGTGGCTAAGTAATAGCAGCCGCACGGGTCGATCGATCGGTTAAGCTACGTCTACCGCGGTTGGTCGATGGACGGGTGACCGTCTTTACATACCAATACCCCTTCGTGCCTCGGAAGGCACGTTAAGCAGTGAGTCTCAGCTGTCATTTGCGGATCTTTGACAGACGTTACGGGTCCACAGAAACGTGAAACCCTGACAACCAGTCTTACCAAGGGGTATCGTATTACCCAGTAACTGGGTTGTGGAGGTCAGATAGACAGTCGCTCCATATAAAATACTGGTACTCAGCTGCATCCGTTTAGACTGGAAGCCAACCCCAACATAGTTGGGAAAAGGCTAGGCAGATGATGATCAAAATACAGATAAGTGTACTTCTCGATCATGACAAAAATATATATATTTCTATAAATATCTAATTCCGATGTAATCATCATCTAGCTTCATCTGGCCTAACCTTTTACCAGCTATTTTTGTCGACTACCCATCCAACTGGTTGCAGTTGAATACTAATATGTTAATAAGGAGCCAATGCCTATCTGACCTACACAACCCAGTCACTGGGTAACACGAAAGCACTTGGTAAGACTGGTTGTCAGACTTTCAGGCTTCTGAAGACCCGTAACAACTGTCAAACATCCCCAAATGACAGCCGAGGCCAACGTTTTGTTTTTCGAGTCACGTAGGTGTCTCGGTATATAAAGATGGTCACCCATCCACAGACTGACCTTGATAAACGCAGCTTAATCTGATCAACCCGTGCAGCTGTTATTACTTAGCCACAACGCCTTAATGTTAATGTAATTAAGATTTTAACAGGAGAAGATAGTATAATTTATAAGAGGACTTTTTCTCCTGGCTATTATCCCAATTTATTTGGGGTCAGCCCGGCTTCTTCTGCGCCACACCGTACGGTTGTGGGGTGTCTCTTGTTTGTTTTTTATTGTTTGTAGCAAAGTTATTGGTGATCGTCCACGGCCTCTTTTTCCATCTTCTATATTCATGACTCTTTTAGTCATAATATGGTCATCATCTCGCCTGGTCACATTTTCGTACCCGTTTTTAGGGTTCCGTACCTCGAAAGGAAAAAAACGAAACCCTTATAGGATCAGTTTGTTGTGCGTCCGTCTGTCTGTTAAGACCCTTTTTCACAGGAACGCGTGGAGGTATCAAGCTGGAATTTATATTAAATACCCAGGTCTACTGACCCTTGGAGCTGTGAAAAATCAAACTTCTAAGCCAACGCAATCAAAAGATACAGCCGTTTATGCCGCAAGTTTCCGCAAATTTTCGACACTCGCAAGGGAATCAAAACCTACAGGGAACTCAGAATCTTGAAATTTGGTACGAAGCAACGTCTTATAGCACAGATAAAAGAAAAATTGCGAAAACCGTAAATTTCTAGTTACATCATATAAGAAAAATATTTTAAATAATTTTAAATTGTACGGAACCCTCGGTGCGGGAGTCCGACTCGCACTTGGCCGGTTTTTTTTTAACTATATCAAATGAAAAGTCCTTGAAAGTTCCTTTTATGAAGGAATATCCAAACTTGTAACTCGTTCACCTTTAGAATTACGCCATACTTCGGTCCTCAGTCCACAGATTATCTTTCCGGTTCTACTTCTAAATGCCATGGATGCTATCATGGTGTCAAAGCTGTCACTACTGTATTGACGACGGGGCACAATTTCTTAAGACCTTATTACAAGTGAATACAGTTCAATTTCTATCAATACTTGTTCGGACATGGTAATACATGACTCAGAATCGTCAATGATATGCTACCGACGACCTTAACACCTGATCAGTTAAATACACGAAGTAGTTAACATTCCGTTAACTAATACCAACAGTAGATAATAAATGTATCTCCTCCATTGTCAATTTAAACGATAATACAGCTATGTTTGGACTACATTGAGTTCAAATTATGTATGAATCGAAGTTCATTAGAATGCAAACCGGTCGTGAAAACATTATTAACGTGGGCTGTACCGAAATTATGCCATATGCAGTATAATCAAATGTAGATTTTACAGTTTGTAGAGTAATTGATGATACTGATTGAGTTGGTCGAAATTGAGTTTTCAAAGAAGCATTAGATCTCATCATCTGCCTAGCCTTTTCCCAACTATGTTGGGGTCGGCTTCCAGTCTAAACGGATGCAGCTGAATACCAGTATTTTATATGGAGCGACTGCCTATCTGACCTTCACAACCCAGTTACTGGGTAATACGATACCCCTCGGTAAGACTGGTTGTCAGACTTTTGAGCTTCTGCCTACCCGTAACGACTGCCAAAGATTCATGAATGACAGCCGGGAGCTACGGCTTAACGTGCTTTCCGAGACACAGGGGTCTCGTTATGTAAAGACAGACACCCATCCACAGACCAACCGCAGCAAGCGTAGCTTAACCTGATCGATTGACCTGTGCGGCTGTTATTATTTAGCCACAAACCCCTCAAGCATTAGATCTAATACTGTACTAATATAACACAGCTAAATAATTTGTTTGTTTGAACTCGCTAATCTCTGAAACTGTCCGTCGGATTTGAAAAAATCTTTTTGTATTATATAGGCCAATCATTGAGGAAGGATATTAGTTAATTAACATCACGCAAATACCCTTAGGAGCCGAACCAAAAGACAAAAGATAATGAAGTAACAGCGCATGCGGGCGATGCGATACGACGTGGTGGGTCTGGGGCCAAAATTTCATGCAGACGAAGTCACGAAGCTAGTAACGAATAAGAACTAAATCACAAGAAAGAGAACAACACTACAAACGAAAAGTTATAAAGTCAAACATATTAAGTGAGCAAGATTGAAACAAAAGCTTACTGCATTGCTGACGTCACTTACACATAGCCTATAATGTTCCCACTGCTGAGACACAGGCGTCCTTTCTTTGAGAGAGAGTGGGCCGTGGGCATGCGGGCCTAGTGCGGGTTGGTAGATGTCACATGTCTTCGATTTTTTTATTCTAAGACATGCTGGTTTCCTCACGATGTTTTCCTTCACCGTTAAAACGCTACTTAACGTCCACATCCACTTAAATCCATGGTATTTTACACTGATGCTGTTAGAAAAATTTTAATCCTCAGACCTACGTCTGTAGCTTCTTTCTCACAGTAACTGTGTAGCACCAGGAAATGTATTATTGTACTAGCGATACAGTTTACATTTATCAACAGTTGAATATTAATAGATTGAAGTCGTGTGGAATGTCATGGGAACAATTTTAGATAGCTCTTGTCATGTTAGTCATGCGCTGTCAAGTTAAACTAATAACATTCTGTAACAATACAATAGGGTAGATATATAGTAGATATACACAAGGCTGGTATTAAATTGCCTAGACTTCTCCCGACTATGTTGGGGTCGGCTTCCAGTCTTACCAGACCAGCTGAGTACCAGTATTTTCAGTCGCTCCATGGAGCAACTGCCTTTCTGACCTCGACAACCCTGTTACTGGTTACTGTTACATATCGTATTACCCAGTAACAGGGTTGTGGAGGTGCTAAAACTGGTTGTCAGACTTTCGGGCTTCTGACGACGCGTAACAACTGTCAAAGATCCACGAATGACAGCCGGGACCAACGGGTTAACGTGCTTTCCGAGGCATTCCCATCCACGACCCAACCACGGCAAGCGTAGCTTAACCTGATTAATCGACCCGTGCGGCTATTATTACTTAGCCACAATCCCTTGGTATTAAATAGTGATTTTAAAAATAATTACTGTGAAACGAATGTTCAAATAAGCAATCTACCTACCCAATAGACGATTTAGTAGCACTTAACAACCAAAATGCAATTGTAAAAGGACCTAAATGCATAAAATAGGTATTATGTGGGTAATAAGAGAGGAAACCCGGCCGGGTCGCGGGGAGCTTGCCCCCAATCCGTTATCTCAGTTGGACATTGGCACGGAGCCAGCCAGGAATCTACTGCCATTGTGTACACTGTAATTATTGTACGCTATAATCCCTCCTACAGTTTCTCCCGAGTTAGAACAATAGCAGAGAGAGAGGAAAGAAGAACGAACTCAAACTTGAAACATTTACTTCAAATTTATACTAAAATAATAAAGCTAAAAACTTTGTTTGTCAGACGCGCTAATCTTTGAACCTACCTATCGGATTAGAAAAATTCCTTTTGGCCGTTGACAAGATATTTAACATCACATTACGAACTTTAGAAGCTGAGATACAAAAACGAAGTATCTGGGCACGGGGTATAGGATATATTTTAAGTTCAAACAAGAAATTTCACGCGGGCGAAGACGCGGACAAAAGCTACTAAACTATATACGTTTGAATTGTCATGAAGTCGGCCAGACAAAAAATTTAAGCTGCCGACATTTTAGCAAAAAACCTAAGGAGAGATTACTACGAAATTATACTTTTAATCAACTAGATACGGAGTGGCTCCAGTCTCAAAAATATGTCAACACGACACAAATGAATAGAACACTGAAGCAGCAAGACATCTTGTCTAAATGTCTGGAATCTTTGGCAGAATTTCAAAAGGAGGATTTTAAGTAATATCAGATATTCCTTTTAACTACATATTTCTAATCCTTTAAAAGCCTGGCGAAGCATTTCGGTTTGCCACATACCTACATACTTACCGTTTTCAAGATTAGATTTGTGAGTGGAGCTGAATTATTTGCTCTTAAAGATGTATTCAAAGGGATTTCGCTTTCGACACAGGTATTGAATCTAAATTAGAAGTCCAAAGGCTAAATATAGTAGAAATAGTGTTGACAGGTGGAGCGATGCGGCGGAGAAGCGGCAGTGCACGCCACGCCGCCCCCCGACCGGCCGACGAGGGCGTAAAGCAATTTGCGCATTATTCCAATCTGGCTCTGTGCCAACCCCACTACGTGTCCCAACTTTCGACTATCCTTCTATTTATTGCTAACGTACCGTTTCGCGGATAACGTAAAGGCAAGTTGTTTATACATACCTCTGTCTTCTTAATTTCACAAAGTCTACTTTTTAACATTCGAAAAAGTTTGTTTTATTTGTAAGTGATACTGGCAGTATTTTTAAAGAAAAGGTAAAACCACTGTCACTTTGACATTATGGACAAGTCATCGTATCTATTTATGAGTAAAAGAAAACGGCTTAAATTTTCATTTCGAGCAATGGATAAAAACTCAACCACCGACAGCAACATATCACTAGATAGCTTGGAATCAAATGTTCAACGGAGATCATCATTTAAAGTTAATTCGGATGAAAATGTTGATACAATACTTGTGCCTTTCTATGAAAAAGACGTACTCATAAAGGTGCCAAAAGACAAAAAACGAAAGCAAAATAATTCAGGTAACAAATATCAAGCAAATGAAAAACTGAAGAAAGAACTGTTTCAATCTACCGGGTATCTGATCAATAAAGACAGAGAGCGTAAGCCAAAGCAAACGTCTTACCTGGAGATGTTCCGGAAGCAATTCGCGCCAAACCATGTAGAGCAAAAGAGGGATAGGAATGAAATACGGTCATTATCACCAGAGTTTGGTGATACTGAAAGGGAAAGTATCGGCGAAGACGCTAACGGTCCTATGCCAGAGTTTTACAATACCGAGCCTTACAACGAAATATATTATGAACAACTTATATGTCGTGATATACAGCGCTATCTGGATAACTCATTTGAAGAAGACCGCGAAGAATTGCATTTGGAATTTACTGAACGTTTAACTAGTAAACCAATACAAATACGTGATCCAAGTCCTGAAAATCTTAGAAGTGTTTCAGAGGTAACGAATACTCGACGCCATACTAGACGAGCAACCGTTGAACCTATACAAACTGTCAGACTAGGTGGTTTGGGACCCGACGTGGAACAGATTAAGCCAAGACTCGAAAGAGCTAGGAGCTTACAAAGATATTCGGAAAAAGTAAGGATGGAAAACCGTCTTAAGATTTATAAAAAAACATGTCAAACGAAAATCGACAAAAGTGTTGAACGAGAGACATCGGGAAAGCGAAGCAGAGAGCCTGTGAAGGAACTGTCTAATAAGGAACCCCAAGAAGAAGAACGTCCTTCCTACTTGGTTAATAAATCAACTAAAGAAAAGACCTTCAAGGCCAACAACCCATACATTAAATCAAAATCTGCTGATGTCCAGAGAACTAGAGAGAGAACCTCAGAGAAGGAACAACGACAAAAGCAGTCGGCCTCAAAGAAGAAGGATAATGTAAATCAGAAGACAGAACCTAAACAAAAGGTCGAAACTAAACCTGATGTTAAGTTGCAGAGTACGAAATCTAAGGAGAGGACAAAATCAGGATCTAAAAACAAGGGCATCAATACGGAGTCGGAGGCTGAGGTACCTCCAGTACAAATAAGTTTCATGGTGAACGTTGGAGGGGTTCGACAGACGAGCGCTTTAAAAACACTGGAGGAAAAACATAAAATGTATCAAGAGCAAGTAAAAGCCTTCATGGAAAATAATAATAGCATGTAATTGTCTACATATTAATTAAAGACGAAGCAATAACCAAGAACATTGTGTCGTTTGGTGAGGTGATAGTGAACTTGTATTTTTATTATTCAAATATTTTAATGGAGTTATGTAAACTTTTAATAAACGTTAACATCTGTTACTTTTTGTCTTTAATAATAATCTTTCATTTATTTATTTATTTAATACTTCAAGCACATACATGTACAGGGCGGATTTAATGCCATAGGCAGTTTCTACCAGTCAACCTTTAGGTGATGCAGAGAAACAGTGCACAGAGGTAGGTACAATCATGAACATTGAGGAATTCCACTCGTTATCCGTGGTCCCGGTGGGTCGACCCATTACCGGGTCCATGGGTAATTTTAATTACCCGTGGTTCCATGGCATTAGATACGCATAAACCTATTAAAACTATAAATATAATATATACCTAATTACATATAAATACATAAATAAATTAAATAAAACAATATACATAAATACATGAATATACTAACTTAATTAGCCCTATTCATTACACAAACAGTTTTTACTTAAGTTTTCTTATTGAGGGTTAGCAATTCTCAGGTTCTTACTTGTGAAAATGGATGGACAATCACCAAAAGAGATATTATGTAACCAGGGTGGTCGGGTATAATTGATGTTTAGTAAGAAACCGATCGATGTTTAATAAAATTTAATTTATCTAATATAAAACCAAACAGTTTATTTATCAAATTAAACATTCGAAAACCTCGGCTTCTTACATAATAAGCATATAATGTTCCCACTGCTGGGACACAGGCCTCCTCTCTTCGAGAGCGAGTGGGCTGTGACTCGGCCCGCGTGGTAGACACGCGGGCCGAGTGCGGGTTGGTAGATGTCACATGTCTTCGAATTTTTAGTTTTAGAACATGCCGGTTTCCTCACGATGTTTTCCTTCACCGTTTTGAGGGCAGTAGTGATGTAATAATTTACACAAAGTAAAGCGCCTGTCTGGGTTCGAACCAACGACCTACAACTTCTCAGTCGCGGCCGTTACCACTGGGCCATCACTACTCTCTACTCTCGGCTTCTTACAAAACTTGAACTAAGTATATCCGACGATGCTTACTTACCTCTTTTGGTGATTGTACTTATTCGGCCTAGTTACCCGAAGTTCGACTCTTAACAAATGAAGGCTTAACGATTGCTTTTTAGGGTTCCTTTGTCCGTCCATTTATATCAAATACTCAGGTCTACTGGACCCTTGGAGCTGTGATAAAATCAAACTTCTAAGCCAACGCAATACAGCCGTTTATACCGCAAATATCCGCAAATTTTCGACACTCGCAAGGGAATCAAAACCTACAGGGTACTTCCCGTGAACTCAGAATCTTGAAATTTGGTACGAAGCAACGTCTTATAGCACAGATAAACGAAAACCGTAAATCTTTAGTTACATCATATAATAAAAATATTTTTAATAATTATAAATTGTACGGAACCCTCGGTGCGCGAGTCCGACTCGCGCTTGGCTGGTTTTTATAAAGGTTCGTATTGTTACTATAGATAAGATATTATAACATTTTAATTTCTAGTCTTCTGCATGTCAAACAACTGCTGTATTATTAAGCAAGGTGTTTACTTCTAATGGACTTGTGGAATAGTGTTGTCCACACATTTCGGTGTCGAGATTAGATCATGTTGGAGAGATTGACAGGTTAAGTGACGTGAGGAGACAAGTGAAAGCATGTGCAGACGCTGCTGAGACGGGCTGGGTTATTTCACCAAATAATTATGTACCTACACGAGTTTTTTTTTGCGTTCGATAGTCTATTGGTAAATATTATACAGACTGCATTAAGAATTTAGTATTAAAAGACCCTTGGGAACCTATAGGAACCTATAGGTTATGTTTTTTCCAGCCAGTCTTACCAAGGAGTACCGTATTACCCAGTAAGTAACTGGGTTGTGATGGTCAGATAGGCAGTCGCTCCAAGTAAAATACTGGTATTCAGCTGCATCCGGTTAGACTGGAAGCCGACCCCAACATAGTTGGGAAAAGGCTAGGCAGATGATGAGTTGAGATGAGAGAGATGAGAGATGTTCTTTGAAATGTTGTCTGGTTCAAAGATTGAAAATGTTTGCAATATAGGACATCTGTCAGTCTTGAAATGGAATACCAATAAAATAACAAATCTCTATCGTCTTTTTCTTCTTATCTATCTGTATATAATATATAAAAATTAATAAATTTATATTAATATACAATTGCCGTGGGTAAGATGGTCGTCTGCGCGTTGGAGAAGGTTCACAACAAAAAAAAAAAAAGGCTTAGCTAGCTATTACCTAATAAAATTATTTAAAAGCATAACTATTTTTTATGGAATCCCTAAAATATCTCTCAGTAACACTTTCTAACTTTGTCCACTAGTTTGAAACATTAGTCAAGCTTCAGGGATGTATCTGCCCACCCCTTTATTGCCATACAAGTCATAATTGAGATACCGGACGTAATACCAAGTTTATAAATACTAGCCATCACCTCCAAATAATGCGTGAATGAATTCCGGTTTGGCAGAGAAAGTCGCCTGCGCACTTGAACGTCTCAAAACGACCGTGTCCACTTCATAAAACGTATTACTTACATTAAGTTACATCACATGTGTTATAGTATTACAAATATTACGATTAACGTAGTTTGTTTCTTGTGTGTTTAAGGTAAACTCAAGTAGTAAGCGCCTGCGCAGTTATGCAGTGAGAGGTGAAACTCTATGTTATTGATATTCAGTTTATGCAGGCTTAGTACTTACTACGCTTAGATACTAAGCTTACTTAGGCTTACAATATTGGCTAGCGGAAAAATAGGAACGTTAATGACTAAAGCCTTACTTCTATGAGTGCTTTTAAATAATTATCATCATTCTTTTATCAGTGGTAGTCTTGTTCCAACTACTGCTGAATTGCCAGCTGCCTTTTTTGTTTTAGCTCTATAAAATTTAAAGCCCCATAATAAAAGTACTTATATCTATCCTGTTATCTAATCTTTAGTCTGTTATTTTCTACACTTGGGCAAAGGATTCGTTCTCCCTTTTCCAGACACGTCTATCCTCTGCCATTGTGGGCCATCAGAGCTTTCGGCAGGAGTAAATAACCACAAACTTTTACTTCTATAAACTGAAATAATCCAGAATCAATACCTTATTCAGCATCTAGTTCTCTACCACAAAATATAGACTTCGAATCCAACTTTCGACGGCACGGTTGGCGCAGTGGTTAAGCGATTGACTGCTGCGCTGCGTGTCGTGGGTTCGATTCCCGCACGGAACAAATATTTGTATGACCTACATGTATTTGTTCCGAGTCTGGGTGTTTTTCTATCTATAATATGTATGTATTTACAAAAAAAAAATTGTATATAAGTAGTTTATCAGCCATCTTGTTACCATAACACAAGCATTAGGTGGCTTAGCTTGGTACAAATGGTGCTGTGTGAAATGTCCAGGGATATTTATTTATTTATTTTAACTGAATTTAGCTTGAAATGAAAGAAATCCCATTAAAAGTAGAGCTTAACCTACCTAACGCCTCGTCGTCGGACACAATCGAAGGTATTACTTAAACCGATTGGTTCTGCAATCCTTTTACTACCCTCAGAATAAGAATCTGGGTCAAAAGACACAACTTTTACTGTCCTTGATGTCTTTGATACATTTCAGACCATTTAATTTTAAAATTTTAACCTAAAAATGTCCAACATATGCATGCAAGTTTACAAACCCGTTGTGGGTCATTATCACTGCATTTACTGCATTCAATGTTGATGTTAAAATTTAACGATTATTTCGTATGCAATTAACAGTAAGCATATAAATCACTGTCTGGTTATAGTGTTGTGAGTCACTACAGGTTCTAAATCAAGTGCTCAGGACCTAGACTACCTGGTAACGTTGTCGGGGACCGTAGTTACAAGCTTGTCTCAAACGAAATATGGTTTACCCGCTTAGGCTGTGCGTACAATATGTAACGTTACGAAATATCAGATAAGCGGACTATAAACAAGAGAAACAATGAACATGAATTTCGTATCAGATGACAGTGCCTTAGCGGGCATCCACCACGGCCGTTGTCGAAACATACATAATATACGTAAATGTGTAACATCCCTTATGCAACGCGGGGCTCTGTCGATACGGTTTTTGAGTTCTCCATTGTACAGGGAAAGTAGAGCATGTAGATAATAGGAAATTATGCTAATGTTTTATACATATTTTAATGCTTTAATATAAAATGGCCTCCAGCGTTATGCAAACGTCGTAATGCTTAGCTTAATTATCCACACATGGTTCGTTGACAATGCTAATTTAATTTATTTGGAGTGTTACAATGTTTTTATATTACAAAAAATGGGGGATGAGACAATGAAGTCAAATTATGCTTTTACATACGAAAAATTATAACATGAACTTGTTAGAAAGGACCTCTAGGAAGCTGACATTAGACAAAGGACTATCTAGCAGATATTAATATCCTAGTGTTAACATTTTGGGCTGCTGTGTAATGCGATACAGTTGAGAATCATCATACCTAAAATATTAAATACTTCGACAAACATAGTGACGTGTTCCGTCTTCCTATTCATGGTATTGTCTATTAGTGACATTGTCTATTGATAACGTTAGACCATACAGTGTTATCTATTACAGTTAACATTGATATGGAACATGGACTTCTCTCTAGAACCACCTATACTCAAGATGCAGGTGGTAATAATCATCACATTAATTACCATAATTATGCCCTCAGGCCCACTTGCACCAGAAATCACCAAATAAGTTTACGGGTAATCGTATTCAAAACTACCTTTGCCCGCGAGTACGTTCGCGTGTATATTGGATTTCATGGGATTTATTTTTTTTGCACGGAACTCTTATTATTTTTCTAAAATAAAAGAAGAATAAAAGATTAGCCAAAAAATTTAATCATTGTTTTTTTTTTATAAGCACCGTATATATGTACATATGTACTTTCATATGCGTTTAGTAAAAAACTGTTATTTTGAATTAACAAACAGACACATTTTACTGATACTCTGTATAGAGATCGTTCTGTTTCTGTCAAGCCTTTGAAGATGGCGGAGGCAGAATGATGATTTAAATCTGTTTGACGCTAAGTGATTTGTTGTGCAAGTTGGCCTTAATAAACAAGCTCATAATACTAACACACTTTTGGACGAAGTTCCTAATCGCACGATAATCTGCACATTCGGCGAATCATAGTTTCGGGCTAGTCCGAAAAAAGTGTAACATTTCACGATTCGTTTTTTCGTTTAGTTTCTCTCAAATGTTGTTAATTTGAATGTGCATGTGGTTTAATCTATATAATATTCTTATAATAAATCGGAAGAGTTTGTTTGTTTGTTTGAACGCGAAAATCCCTTGAACATGCATAATCAGTCTATAATGTTCCCACTGCTGGGACACAGGCCTTCTCTCGATGAGAGGGAGTAGGCCTTAAGTCGTAAATCGGCTCGTAAGTCGAGGTCCTTGCCACTGGGCCACCGCTGCTCCACATCTCTTGAACAAGTAGTCGGAATTAAAAAATTCTTGACGAACATCACGC
Organism: Apamea crenata; assembly: GCA_949629185.1. Classification (NCBI taxonomy): domain Eukaryota; kingdom Metazoa; phylum Arthropoda; class Insecta; order Lepidoptera; family Noctuidae; genus Apamea; species Apamea crenata. Next base: position 5,763,844 of record OX451368.1, on the reverse strand, counting down.
TAAGACTCTCAGGAGCCGAACAAAAACAAAAAACGCTGAGCGAAACCGAAGAAATTGTACGGGCACGCGATGCGATGCGACGGGTTCTATCGTGGAAACAAGAAATTTTAAGCGGACGAAATCGCAGGCAGAAGCTAGTACATAATATACAACGAAAGGAATTTCTAACCTACCGGCACCCTAATTGCGTAACACACGATCAATCGGAATCAGTTTCATTTTGACAGTTCAACAACATTAATTGCGTTATTTACGTTGTTGAGCAGACACATGACACATTTTTTGAACATATGAAGCAATGGATTAGCAATATCCTTCAAAATTATTCAGATTGAGATTGATTGTGTGTTACGCAATTAGGGTGCGGGTGCCCTACGACACCTCTCAATTTTTTTTAACTTGTTATTTCGATATTGCCCTATAAAGTTTCTCCTTTAGTTTCCCTAATCCAATTGGTTATATTAAATTTTGTCACAGATTTTGAAGTTTTTCTACGAGCAGGTTCATTATTTTGGTGTTACAGCTATTCAAAAGGAAGTTAATCCATGAGTGAAGAATTGGAAAACCTTAAAATAGCTGTTTGTTAGTTATTGGTTACCTATATCCCGCGGAAATTGTGAGTTGTATGTAACTACAACTCAGTGCAATGCGGGAAATGAATCGTTATGGTGTGTGCTAACGTGCTGTGATTGGCCAACCGTTAACCCGTTCTTAATTATGAAGTTACTATTGAACACTTCTATGTTTTACGACTTGTAAACTGTCGGGTTTAGGGGTGAATTCGATTGACACAAGCATGATCAGCCTATAATGTTCCCACTGCTGGGATACACACGGGTGAAGCTCAACCTGAAGCACCTGGCCGCGTAGTCTTTAAAAGATGCCCATCCATAGACAAATATCACCCATCTCTCCACTAATCCAATGCTTACTCTAGGATGCATATCCGGTAGGCTCTTAAATCCTACCTTTTCCTACGGGCACGTTTTTCTTACAAAAACCGCGCCCCCCGGTCTACTTCTTGATATGCAATCGTCTAACGTCGTCTAATCGTCAAAAAAATCGTTTATTTCTACTATAATATAATAATTCTACTATAATATAATAACTCTACTATAATATTTCAAGTGGCCCCGGTAATTTAGTTTTAATTATTTTTCTTTAGATATTTAAACTTAGGGTACATATCTAACAGAAACCAGATCGAGTTTAGGTAGGCATACTAATAATACCTACTTATTTTATTATAAGGTCAATGTCAAATTCCGTGATTTTATTCATGTGCATCCTGACATTTGGATTAAGTGTCCGAAAATGCCATTGAACTCAAATATATAAATTAAATTAAGTATTTTAAAGTCGTTTAGACTACTACCTACTTACTTTTACGAATCTTTAGTATTGATGTTGGTATCGTGAATTGATTCGTAATGAAAAAACCATTTCATAATTCAAAGGTACAAAAAATATGTGCTTAAAGTTATAAATAGCTAGAAGGCGGTTGACCTCGTAGATGGCGGGACGAGCTGGAGAAAACAAACGACCAGTGGCCCACTTTAGCCTTGGATCAAAAGAGCTAGAAGTCATAGGGAGACGCCTTTGCCCGACAGTGGGGTGATGCAGGCTAACAGTTACTTAAAGTAATAATATTGTATTTTCACTAAAAACCAATCAGATATTCTATTTTTCGTTTTACTTGATATTTAATTCAATGATACACAAATTAATGGCAAGAGGCACATAAAACAGCGATTAACCAAAATGCAAACCGATATGACCAAATCCGGTTCGTGTTTCATTAATAATCAAAGAAAAAATAATCATTAAAAAATATCGTTAAAAATGTAAACTTCACGGAAACGCCATCGTTAGCGTCACTATCGTGGATCTCCGTGATTCGGTATCGGTACTGGTACCGAACACGCGAAGCGCACAATGCCGAGTAATCCGTTCTCGTTTAAATGCAGTCCAATTTGACTCAACCGACTTCAGACGTCCCGATTTGCTGGAAAGTCATTACGTTTGTGCCTCAAGCTGGATCGATATCTCGTCGTAACTAGACCTAACGATCAAATGGTAGACGACGGACTAAAGTTAGAGACATGCTTGTCTATGACTTATTCCAGATTAGGTAAAGCTACCGTTTCCTTGAAGAGCGTTTCCGTCATATTTATAACGGATGTCATGATAATCTGTTATTTTCACTAGTATTTGACATAAAGGTGTCTAAAACACTCAGGGGCCGTATTATACCAACATGATTTCAGTGTAACAGAGAGACGGAGCTATACATAACCGATAGCACCATCCCTTTTTGGAACTGGAATCATGATGGCGCTAATACTTCGTAATACGGCCTCTGTATTTTGATATTACGGACGCATGTGTTGGTCACCGCTCTACTGGGAAAATGTACCTTAAATGAAGTACATATCATGACATTTTTGATTTTGCTCCTTTTTTTTATTTAATGCTCTTTCATTAGCGTCACTTGTAACTAACTACCAAACAATGTAATAAAATCTTAGAAATCAATTTTAACCTATTTCTAATTGTCGTATCAAAATGAAACTTTGTAGGTATATGTAGTTCGGATGACAAAACTATATTTTGATATTTTGGAGCTGATCTGATAATGGAGCCAGGAGGTGGATAGTGGAACTCTTAAGTGGCTCCTAGTAGACCCCTCGAGTTGGGACTCATACGATTTGTTTTGACGAGTCCAATAGATTGGATAAGCGTGTTTTTTAGTTTTTTTATAACTACATATTATTCCTCTGTGAATTTGTTTGCACATGCTGAAACGTTTCTATTTTCACAAACAAGGGGTATGTGAAAATGGATAACGGCGGCGGCTGTCCAAAATAAAACGACTCACAAATTGCGTCGCGTGCAAAACTGTGTGATTGTTCATACCACTATGCGAGCGATTCTATTGGAAAAGTCTATTAAACTGTGACAGTGTGACGTAACTAAATATTTGCTTTTTGAGGCTATGGTTCCTCAACTGATTCAACGATATTTTTTATCTAATAATAATATTATATTTGAATAAAGGTCTGTCGACGGGATTCATAATTTTATTGGAAAATGCAATTTCGTGAACTAAAACTCCGACTCGATAATAATAGGTAACAATATTTAAATAATTAAATTAATTCTCTTGGTGAAAATAACAATTTGCTACAAACAGATTAACTGTTTTTTGCAAATTGTTATCCGTGCTTATGCCATCAGCTTTATAATCCACGTACCATTGGTGACTAGACGTGTATCTAATTAATTCATTAAAATTTACATAGCTACCTACTCATTTTATTAACTGCGTAAATTTTTAATTTCAATTTTTGATTTACTTATAAACAATTTAAGGACAGTCCTTGTAATGATTTTTATAGAGCAATTTATCACTTTTAACGATAGTAATCATAATCACAAAAGCCCTTTCAGATGATTTAATAATTCTCAAATTAAATTACCGAACATTTTTGGCCTTTTTGAACTGAACGTTAATTAGATATTCTTGCGATGACCACTATTGCTTGGAAGACGAATATCGACTTTTGTCCCGGCAAACCAGCGCGAGCACAGTGACAATACGAACGGTTCCTCATCATTATTTAATAAGTGGCTACATCTATGAATTTCATGACTAGTTTGCTCTAGCTGCGTCTAAAAGTTATTTGCGTCTGACGTCTGAAGCGCATCCCGCGTTGTCACGCGATAATGTTCTCACATTATCGCGTGACAACGCGGGATGCGCTTCAGACACAACACTTTGTTAACACATTTGTTCTAATAGCTTAAATCTCACAGTGAAAACTTAGGTGAAGTGAGCTGTCATTAAACCTGTCGGTCTATTCTGTCAGCTCACCGTGAAAACTCAGGTGAAGTGAGCTTAAAGTTACCTAGCTGTCAATAGTGTCAATCCCTTAGCTCGCATGAGATAGAATGACAGTTCACTTCACCTACTTTTTCACGGTGAGGTTCTTACAGAATACACCGGCTGATGCTAAGAACTATTGACAGCTCACTTCACCGAACGGTGAAGGTTTTCACGGTGACATTTTTACAGAATATATCAGCAGGTACCTACTAATTTGCGTTAAGCCAGGACCTGCAAGAAATTGGCGAGCATTCTCTTCTACTTAACAATAAAACCATGCCATCCGCTTTTGTGCGTTTTGTGTCGACAACTTAACAGTACCATGCACCTGGACTTGACCGTATATTAAACTTCACGCTATTAAGTAATATCACGTTATGCTGCAAGCATTACCACAGATTACTAAAGTTAGTTGGCATTACGTGATTTCACTGCTCGCTAGGAAATAGAAAATCATAATACTGGTTTTCAAGCACAGTGGTTAAGAGGTAGTAGTTTTATGATAATGGCGCCGATTCCCTTGTTCTCAAATTAAACTAAATTTAAGTTGAGTGCATCTTTTCCTTTCTATTTCATTAAGAAAAGGACAGAACATAAATATTAGTTTAGTCCTGTCAAATAAGATACTCCATGTAGACAGTTTAGACGTCAATAAAAACATGGCTACTAAAAATACGCCAATTTACTCAGGCGCTGACTAAACTAATATTTAACTTCTGTCCTTTTCTCATACCGTCCTACCTATTTTAGTTATCATTACCGGATTCGAAGTCGTAAGAGTTGCAATCATTATCTTGGTTTTTATTAAAATCCGTTTTTTCTTAGAAATCCTTTTAATTGTATTTTCGTAATTATACTTTAACAGGATAAAATAACAAAACAAGTTGCTATTGACCGGTTTTCCCAACACATAATAAAAATATGTGAATGCAAAAACTTCAGTGTCTCGAAATCTCGAATAACGGGACTTTATTTCCTCAATTTTGTACCTACCAAAGTGAGTTACGTCATTACAAAGGACACGAGCCAATAAGGCTCGTGAGAAAATACCGAATTTGAGAATAGATAGTAACAATTTAGAGAATGCTTCGGATTTATGTTCCGAAGATTGTGAACTCCAAAGTGTTTGCTCCAGTTACAGTCTTGCACAACAGTGCGTCTGAATTTCTTCCTACTACAGTAAATTGGCTCGGTTTAGTTTATAACCATGTACGATATCCGATAGATTCCATTAGTTATTCGTAATAGTTTGCACGATCTGCAGTTTATGCTGATAATTTCTACTAATAATAAAGCTGAATCTATGCTAATAATAAAGCTGAATACTAATAATAAAACTGAAGAGTTTGTTTGTTTGCTTGTTTGAACGAGCTAATCTCTGAAACTAACAGTCGGATTAAAAAAAATCTTTTTGTATTTGATAGCCCAATTCTTGAGGAAGGCTAGGCTATTTAACATCACGCTATGACACTTAGGAGCTGACCAAAAAGAAAACAAATCAGAAAAATCGTAAGTGAAAACGAAGTAATAGGCGAGAAAAATAGGCAGGCGATGCAATGTGACGGAGTGGGATAGAGGAGCAATAAATTTCACGCGGACGAAGTCGCAGGCAGACGCTAGTTACTGATAATAATTATTATGAGCGTCCTGTGTAACTATTAGCAGACTACTTACTATTATTTATTCTATATGTTATTAGCTAGTAGGTAATTAAATTTAGCAAATGGTCGTAATTAAATGTAGTTTATTTTACATTCGTGATGAGTGGATCTGTTTACTGTGGGATTGGAAGATGCCCTTTTAATTCTGATTAGTTTATTGGGATAGAAGGCGAGGAACGAGTTCTGATCTCTATCAGGTGTCACCTCGTTACAGAAGTAATGGATCTATGGACGATTTCTATAATTTACCGAAACGTTTAACATTAAAATTAAAAATGTAACCAATCGTTACGAAATGAATTTGAATGTTCTTTTGTTTATTGTCTTCGTGATTTTGTTAGATTTAATGTTCTTTTTTATTGTTTGTATTTACCTGTGCGTGTCCAATTTTTTTTTCTTTTTAATTAGAACGGTTCGTATTGTGAACCGAAAGAGGTTTCGTTATGAATGCCGTCCTTTTTTAATTTAAAGTCCATCATCTTTCTATAGCATATTACTTTGAAATTAATTGTTGTGCAAACCTTATTGGTGTATGGAAATTAATGAATCAATCATCACAACATGATTGATATCTTACGATGATCTGACATAATTGCACACAGTAATAACCAAGATTTATTAATACATGACTATTTTTAGACTTGGAAATAATTTGAGAAACTAGTTCCTGAATCACCGGCAGGTACCGTTTGTGACACAATAAAATGATGGAACGACTAGCAAACTAGTTTGCACCTATAGTCTATTCAAGTACCTTTTTTCAAATTGATGTTATTTCTACTAGAACTAATATCAACTTTATGTTAATATTCATTAAGTTGATTTCAGATTGACTAGTACTATTGAAAAAGTCATATCTTTTTTGAAATTTTATGTCAAACTGAACTTTTTGTGTGGGTTTTAAAGTTGTTTTTACAAAGACGCATATTTGTTTACATATTTGGAAATGAAATCGTGAGTGTAGTGTAAACATATGTATACTCGGTTTAATGCACCTGTCACACCACCGGCGATTAGTGTAGAGAGTAGAGCTAGTAACTGAAAATGAGTTGTTTCTTTGACAGAGTGGTCGCCGGGGGTGTAAACAGTCAGCGTTCTATCTCTTTTACTAACATGGGCCCTACAATCTGTACGTCAAATCTGTACGTTTCCTGAGCGAAAGCGAAGTGAAATTAACGAAACAAGTAAATTTTATTCTCCACATAAACATTTCAGTCTTGTAGAATGGACATTCAATGTCCATTTTATCAGATCCCTTCTGACTAAAATACGAGAGAGAACATACTCAAACATAAAAAAGGCATTTTTCCTTAAACTCGCCAAAACTACAGTCATCAAAAAGAAAAGCATCTATGGGCCAGTTGTTCTAAACCATTGGATAGCGTAACATACGTACGTCAAATAATAACGATTACGTACTCGTTCTTATTTGACGCACAACGTTTTTTTTTGGTTTGACAATAGTTAGCGCCATTTTTGACGTATATGCGTGCGTCAAGTGGATTGAAACAATCCGCCCTAAGTACGTAAGCGACAATTTCACGTCTATTACGAGCTACACACCCAGACCGCGTAACACCCGAAATAAAACCGCACGACAAAGGTTGCACATAGAAATAAAACCGGAATCGATATAAAATTGAAAATTGATGCACGAAATTGTAACGTAAACCGTTTAGCCGTAGTTTCCATGCAACTGAATAATAATTTTACCGGTAAATTCAGTAAAAGGCGACACTGAAGCTTGTGGCTTAGATTTTAGGGTTGATATTTGTTTGTGTGGTGGTAGATAGTTTGTTGGACCATTTTCGCCGGTCCACGTCACCGTCCAGTCATCGGGAACAGGTAACCAACACTGTTATCGTCGGAGTATCGCACATAGGTCCGTACTTGTGTACTAGGAAACAGTAAATTGTATGCATTAGTCTAAATGGGAACTGTTACCAAATGCTTGATTGAATCTAGCCTGAAATAAGCTTACGGGCTTATAATAACTCTGGATAGGCCCTAAGTAGGAGTTCTTATATTATCAATATGTTATGGAACTCCTTACAACAAGCACAGAATTTATCAAACATAGAACAGCGCTGGGGCTCTGTCTCGCACAGGGTCTTAGCATTATGCTGAGCGATGGCCGTTTTGTGTGGATGTGACGCGTATTTTCCCACCACTTGTCCTTTTTTTGTGTTGCTGTTCTTTTTCTTGGCCATGTTTATCGGAAATAAACGTATTTTGTCTCTCTCTAACAATTTTTTTTGGAAAATTAGTTACCTTCCTATTAAATGAATGCCTTGGTAACATAACTTATCCGAAGGTGATGAAACATTCCCTAAGCACTTTAACTGTACTTAACTATTGCGGAATATGTAATAAATTTAATAGCAGTCTTCCGTTAGGGTTTAAAGTAGTTATGAAAGAATAATGGATTCAGGCCCAGCTTATTCCTACTCTGTCTGTTTGTCTGAACGCCTGAATGCCAGGGTAGCGGGATCGTCCGAAAGGGTTACCGCTGCCCTGGAACAGAAAGGGCTAAGGAAGGAACACTGGTGGGTTTTAGTCAGTAAGAGTCTGGCACTCCCTTCCGCCCCACCCAGAGCGGGAGGGGTCATTTGATGATTTCCCATCCACAAAAAAAAAGCCCAGTTTGAAAGGAAATCAGAAACGATTACGACGTGTTGCATTCATAATATTAGGCATAAAGACTGTTATCTATTACGGAAGCAGAGGTGTGCAACATTGGCCACATTTGGTGCAGTATTAAATAAAATTACTAATTACTAGCCCGCGACTTCGTTCGTGTGGAAACGTAAGACACCACAAGTTACTAAAATAACAGCCAAAACTTTCCTGTATACTATACGTTTGCTAATTATTATTTATGAAAGCGAGTTTAATTTATGCCATATTCAAATATAATTGCATAGTATCTTTTGTAATACCATTGTTGTAACGTCTGCATTTATTTACGCATTTTATTATTGTTGATTGCATTTCCACATAGTTACATTCATCATTTAGTCCTACATGTGCTACCCATATCGTCTTTATACAGGATGAGTTTTCAAAGACCAGCCTTTAAGGGTGTGGTACAGACCATCAGACTGAACAAATTATTTGACAAATATCGTAATCGTGAAAAATTCATCAACTGTCCCATAGAAGACTTCAATACCTACTCGAGATAAACATATGGGACAGCTGAATTTTTATTCGCGATTACGATGTTGGGCCCATGGAGAAAATTGTTCAGTATGATGGTCTTTACCACATCCTTAAATTTGGTTGGTCTTTGAAAATAAACCCTGTATACAAACATATTATAAATTAAAATGGCATTTCGGGTCGGTCTGTGTACCTAACCGCGTTATTCTTCTAAGCTGCGCATCAGATTGATATAATAAAAAAAAATCCATATTTAACCGTGCGAAGCAGGGGCGGGTCGCTAGTACATTACTAAGTCCTTTTGGTACAATATGTCTTATATTTCTATGAACAACAGTGTCCTCGTGTATTCTCTCCTTCTGCATAATACCTATGTGTCTTGAATTAATGCAATTCATGGAAACTCGCAAGGAGATCGGATCTCAACAGTCTGGTTGTGACCTAAAGATTAATTGGAGCTGCAAGTACTGCAAGTACTTGCTAGCAGACTCGATGTGAAAGTGGTCTTACTCTAAGATATGCTTAGACTAAATAGTCTATTAATTAATTGCTTATGAACGTTTGTTTATTAGATTTGCATAGGATAGTTTTGTAAGGAATGTAGGAAATTAGCGTTTCCTGGTGCATTGAGTGGCCTCTATTGCTTTTAAAGCAATTGTTTGTAGTTGTCCATTTTATGAGTCATTAGCTCACTATTTATCGCTTCTAGTATTGGCAATACTATTTGCAAGTTTCAAGTATTTGCTCTGTTAATTGGCAGGTGCAATTAATTTAAAACAGGACTTATATGACGTTACCTTTGACGGTCCAGTTTTTATTTAAGACTACATCTTATGTTAACAGAAGGTCGATTCCCGTAATTAAAAACGTTCAAAATCTAGTCGCAATCTCATATCAGCGACAATCAATGTCCAAAACTTGTCAAAAATGTAGGAAAATTAGAGGTATTAGGTCAACTCATCCCGCGGGATAAGTTCGAGCGGGCTCAGTTGACTAAAGAGCCGTATTTTTGACAGATTGCGATTAGAATGCGATCGTTCTTAAAAATAAGGGAATTTTGCGCCTTAGTTTTCTACGTAGGTTCAGGGTTCGAACTCACCGACCTCTTGTTCGTCAGTTTGACGCCCTATTGATGACTTACGGACTACTGAATATTGGGCGCCCTGGCCTTTAGTTGACTTTTTTACCATAATAAGGTTCTAAGAGCTTACCATTATACTCTTTGTATCTAATACTCGTGGTGTTTATTCATCTGGAACTTACCTGAAACAAAGAAGGTAAAAGGAATGGTTAATTTCATAACATTCATCGTTAAAACATTATCATTACGTAACTTTTGCCATTGATTCAAGTACTGGTATATTATTAACATACAAGCCGTGTGCCCAATGGGATTTTCCATTGGCATGAATGATCCCCTTCTTTAATCCTTTAGGGGATGAATTTCCAAAAACCCTTCCTTAGTGATTGTGCATCCGCTTCTAAACTTAGCGGTTTAGGCTGTTCGTTCTCCATCAGTGAGTGAATGAATGAGTGATTTTTTACTAAGTAGATTTACTGTTTTGCATATTAGGTGTGCGAGAGGGGCTTGTGGCTAAGTAATAACACCCGCACGGGTCGATTGATCAGGTTAAGCTACGCTTGCTGCGGTTGGTCCGTGGATGGGTGACCATCTTCACATGCCAAGACCCTTCCGTGGCTCGGAAAACACGTTAAGCCGTTGGTCCCGGCTGTCATTCGTGGATCTTTGACAGTCGTTATAGGTCGTCAGTCTGACAACCAGTCTTACCAAGGATATTGTATTACTCAGTAACTGGGTTGTGGGGGTTAGATATTCAGTCGCTCCATGTAAAATACTGGTAACCTAACCGGATGCAGCTGAACTGCATCCGGTTAGACTGGAAGCCGACCCCAACATATAGTTGGGAAAAGGCTAGGCAGATGATGATGTGTGCGAAAATATAACCTCAAACAACATCGTACAACCAACATTGCCAACATACAACGAACAAAAACTTGCAAAAACCTCTTAGATCTGACTTTGAAATATGAATATTCATGACTTCAATATTGCGAAATAAAATTCGCACGCGCATCCTTAATAGTAGGTGGGTAGGTACTTAGATAGAGATGCTCATCTGTTTTAATGACCCAATAAAATGTTACAATACTATTGAACTTTAACATAATGGTCTTTTAAGGTCCGATTGATCTGAATCTGCTCATCAAAGTGCATTTACAACAGATTTTAATATTTTTTTAATCACTGGGAATCACATAATACTAAAATATTGATTACACTATTTTGAAATTCAATTTTGAGTAAGTAATTATCGAGTACTATAATCGATACTCACTAAAACTAAAATTAAAGATTTATAAATCCAAAAAAATATTATTAAGGTTACCTATAATTTACAAAGGTGTTGAGTAAAATTTAAATAAGTATGCTCATCCAGAAATCGATTATAGATACACATATAACTTGTTTTATGCCTCGATTTTAACATTTAAAATCGATATTTTTGCTGCGTCTGCGACGGCCAGTAAAAACCTGATTAGTACGAAGTACGAATACGGTTCGATTTTTAAATAAACATTTAAAGCAGTGCATTGCCCAAACTGGGTGACATCAGCTATATTTGATTAAATGGATATTAATATGTAGAAATGTGGACACGCCTTTTTAAGTTCGGTCTGTTGCAAGGTAATTGGTTAGTACCTACTTGGAAATAATGTATTTTTATCATTTGACTTCAAAGACCTTGGAAAATTACCTAACTATATGGCATCAGGATATGGAATATAGGAATATTAAAGGTGCCCAAGCCTTCTTCAAACATTCTTAAATAATTTTGGAGTTGTTTTTGCTCACGTCTTCACCCGCGTGCATGTCGGAAAATATTCCACACAAATATTACATTAGAAGTACCCTAAGTCTTAATCCAGGTTATAAACTATCTGTGTGCCAAATTTCATCCAAACTCGTTTAGCCGTCTTTGCACCAATCCGGAACATACATCCAGACAAACAAACAAACGGACATAAGTTCTAAAAACGTATAGGTATTATCAACATCACATCGTTTCCACATCGCGAAGCAAATACTATTTTTTTGTACTGCTCTGACTTCGTTACTATTTTGCTATATGTATAGATAAAAGGACTAATAGGTAGTTAGTTGGACTGTTGATTAAATCTACAAAAAAAAACTTTGTAGTTACACAAAATTAAAATTAAAACGACCAAGTTGATACTTGATACTTTGATACTTCAATATCATAGTGGTTAACAGGTTAACAGGGCATAAACCCGTAGTTTTTGTCTAATGTTATAATGACCTACTATTCTACTAATAAGTTCAAGTAGATTCTGTCACGGCAAGGTAAGTTCTGTCACGTACCTACTCAGGGGAGTAGGTACATGACAGAACTTTAAGGGCTTGTAATAGTTTAGCTGAAATTCATATTTTGCCCCCACTTCCCCGCGCCATGTATAACTCTATCCCGCTCGCACTGTCAAACTGATTTAGTTAAGGTGAACTAAACTGTTGATGGACGTAGGATTGGTAATAAATTATTAAATTATGATTATATTATTATACGAAGTATTCGTTGACGTCTTCTGTATAGAATAACATGGAATTTTTTTGAAAGTAACTTCATCTTTACTGTATATTAATTACAAAGTGAATACTGCCTTACTGTTGAAACTACAGCCATTAATTAATGCTTAGACAATTTTCGCAATCTGAGATAGTACAGGCCCATAATTAATACATAACTTTCAACCAAATAAAGTAAGTATTCTTGCCTTATTAGATCATTAACTGAAATTAATTAACAAAAACATTGCAGCCTTACAATTTTATTTATGCGTTTCGCATAGCTTACATTTAAAGTAAAGCGCGCATGCGTTATGCGTTCTGTCGCAAGCGCAAATCCAAGCATCTAGTTCATAGTCTGCACTTTTAAAAGTAAAACATTTTATGTAATCGCTGAATCTTAACGCACTGTTTCCGAGATTTGTATATTACCTTTTACTTAATTTATTATTCGTTTTATAAGATTTAATAGGCAGTCGTATAATGTAACAAGTGTTTTAGTAATTATAATTAATTACAGTGTAATATTTAAGTGTTTTGAATACGTTTTTGTTTGGTAATCTTCGTCGTTTACTGCGTGTGCGCAGCCTGCTGACTTACTGACACTAAAATCGCAACTACACACGGCGTTTCCTCGCTTTACTTGGTCGTGTTTGACACGTAACAATAAAATCTATCGGCACGAGTACCTACAGTATCTACGGTCTTCGTAAAAGTTGAAGAATGCATTAAAATACAATATTGTAGACATTATTAAATAGAGACAAGAGTGAGAGGATTCAAAACTGCAAGTACTTAAGCAGCTATAAACAAAACAGAAGTTAATGCAATTTATTTTAAGTGAATATTTAAGTTTAACAGTATGAGAAATGAATGAATATGGATGATGAGTATGTATGTATGGAAGCATATTCTTATATTCTATATTTATATTTAAATTAGAGAATTGTTTTTGATTTAATGTAATTTGTTTTCCCATTTCACGTTGTCTAGGTGCGGTCACCAAAGGAGATGAGTAACCAGGGTCGTCGGATACCTATACATAGTTTAAGTTTATTAAGAAATCAATGAATGTTTTCGAATAAAATTTAATTTAATTAATAGAAAACAAACAGTTATTTTATCATAACATCGTCGGATATAGTTGAAGTTTTACTTATCTCCTTTGGTGATTGTACAGACGCCAGAAGGTCAAGCTACCCGAAACTGTCAAATTTTACCAATTAACCTTAAACCCTAATGCTTTAGCGATAAAGTTGAAAATCTAATAAAGAAATTTGACAGATTGTAGTAGCTTGATGTGCTGGCGTCTGTACATCTCTTGCTATGTAATTTTCTATAGGAGGTATGCTGGAAGAGATTTCTGTAGAAATAAGCATCACCTTTGTACGTATGTTTCATTTCCTTTCTTTTTGTCTGTCTATATGTGTGTACATAAATATTTAAATAAATATGAACTAGTCTTAATCCGTTATAACAAGCTGAAACTAAAGGCACGTTTTCATTTGTTTCAAAATATCGTTTAACAAATTACCTACTCACAACATGTATTCAGAAGGTTAATCAAAATGATCGCAAATGTAAAACTTGAAGGCACAAAGGCAATAAATCTCAATAATTACCGCCCTTTCGGTTATTAGCAAATAGTTATAAGTTTTAATTGTTGCATAAAAACAGTCGATGTGTGTACACAATGCTGATTGAAACCTACAAAAAGTATTAAGAAAGATTATTTTTAACTTTCCAAATATATGTCAAGACTCATTGCCGAAGGTACATATTGATTTAAATTATGATGAACCAATAATAAGTTTCATCGCAATTTTAGAGCAGTTTGTTTGCAGTAGACATGGCACAGCATAATCACCCTAAAATGTCCCCACTGCTGGGACACAGGCCTCCTCTCTGTGAGAGGGGCTGTAATCTACCACGCGGGCCCAGTGCGGGTTGGTAGATGTCACAATGTCTTCGAAGTTTTGGTTCTGGGACATGTCGGTTTCCTCACAATGTTTTCCTTCACCGTTTGAGAGCAGTGGTGATGGCATTATTTAAACAAATTAAGTAAAGCGCCTGACTGGGACCCACGACTCGCGAGTTGGGGCTGTTACCACTAGGCCACCACTGCTCTCCAGATATGACACAAACACCCACACTAGATAGCTAACATTATACATTGGAGCAATATCAACTGCAGGCAACTGCGGCAAAGTGAAGCGCTGTGTGATTATTTTGTAGTTACAATGCCGTTGGACGTACTGCATCGCAATTGCAAAATGCATCTCCAAACACCAATATTATCAATAACTTCGGTAAAACTTGCAACAGAAATATTATGATTATAATGACGTAGGTAGAGGGGTCCAATGGGTCCAATGAGATGGCGGGATGAGCTGGACTTCTTCAAAAAGAACTGGTCCTTAGTAACTTTTAATAGAGAGAAGTGGATAGGGAAAGCCCTATCCACTTCTCTCTACAACCCTGTGATATCACACTGCAGGGCAAAGGCCCTGCAGTGTGATATCACAGGCTTTTAATGATAGGTAGAGCAAACGCTGGTGGTATGACTTGGAGACGTTCATGAGAGATTGACTAGACAAAGAGCTCACAGGGGAAGAGTGGAAGGAAATTTAGGAGACGTTTGCCAAGCAGTGTGACAATAAGCTGCAAATAAACAGGTAGGTATTGTAGAAGTTTGTCTGCCGAAGGCAACCTTATGTGGTGCAGGCCGGCTATAATTTAGCGCGGGTTGCATTCGAACGTTCAAGCTAGTGTCAAATATTTAACACTGGCCTGCACAACATAAGGTTGCCATCGGCAGACAATCCTCTACAGTGTAGGTACTGTAGAGGTTTGTAGTTGTGTCTATAGGTAGGTAAAGGATGTACGATCAATAGCTAGGGTCATAGACCACGATTAATTATGCAATTTATAAACAAGGCTTTTAACCCGGCACTGTAGGCCAGTTATTCGTAATCCTGTATTTAATATTTATGCGTATCGAAGGACCTCGGCTGTACCTACTCCATATTTCTTTTCATTCGCAGAACGCCATTGAAGAGAACAATTGGAAACATTGTTTGAATTTTATTTTCCCGTCGATTTAAAACGTTTACATGGTCGTAATTCACGGATCATGACGCTGTATTTTTTTTTCTTTTTACATTGCTGAATACAGAATTTATTATTGTCCATTATTCTGATATTTACTTACAACATTTATTTACCTACTGAAAAAAATATGTACTAGCTGTTCCCTGTGACTTAGTTCGCAGTATAAAACTTTAAATCCCAGTTTCATCTTGAGTAGATAAAAAATCATTGAAGTATTCAAAATTAGGCTGAGAATCAGCA
Organism: Apamea crenata; assembly: GCA_949629185.1. Classification (NCBI taxonomy): domain Eukaryota; kingdom Metazoa; phylum Arthropoda; class Insecta; order Lepidoptera; family Noctuidae; genus Apamea; species Apamea crenata. The sequence continues at coordinate 5,748,180 of OX451368.1, read as the reverse complement.
CTTTTCGAACCTTAAAATTACATAAGACAGTACACCAAAACACCCGCCCTTCACAGAATAGTTGTTTCAAAAATCCATCTAAGTATAATACCTCTAGGTTCATCTCTTAGAGAGCATATCTTTCACGTTTCCATGAGTGAGAACAGCAGAACTACTACATGATATGTTTTGGAATACGTAGATATTCAAAATATCTACGTATTCCAAAACATATCAGGAGAAATTCCTAGTGTGCGGAAAAAAAAAAACGGTGAAGGACAATCATCAAATCAAAGAAATATCGTGAGGAAACCGGCATGTCCTAGAACCAAAAACTCCATACCATTTATGTCCTAGAACCAAATATTTGAAGATATGTGACATCCACCAACCCGTACTGGGCACGCGTGGTGGATTACAGCCCACTCGCTCTCACAGAGACGAGGCCTGTCCTGTCCACTGCCAGCAGTGGGAACATTATCATCATCATTTCACCTCCATTTCGACCGGTTCTGTGCTTCTCGCATCCAACGGGTTCCTGCAGCCGATTATGCTTATGCTTCATTTGAAATGGGCGGTGCTCAACCCAACAAAGTGAAAGACGCTCTACGATACAATCACCCGATCGACCTACATTGCTTGCGTGAAAAGTCAAATTAAATTGATTAATACGTATGCCCTTAACATTCTAGATATAATCTAGGTACAGATGTTATAATATAACTGCTGTATCGTATGATTGACGACTGTTATTACGATGAAGCTGTTTCATAATGAATGGAAGGTCATTGGGTGAAGGTCGATAGAGGTGGTTAAGCTGACCATTGAGTGGTTTGGACAATAGGTTAGGATGCTTTGTGGTTAGTGTAATAATAGATCGTTAGAAAGGTGGATGGGGTGTAGGTTGTTTTTCACTAAATAGGCTATGATTATTGCTGTCTTTTGCTACTAGGAAAATAAGAAAGATATGTTACTTTTAAAGACGTAGAGCTGACATATCATTACAATCATATTACAGAACAAGGTTTTTCTTTAGACAGGGTTTAAACCATAGGTTCTCAACGTGGGCGATAACATCCCCTGGTGGGCGTTTGAGACTTTCAGGGGGGCAGTAGAAAACCCAGAGAAAATTATATATCCTATCTTACGACTATATAATCGTGGCAATCGCTTTTTCAGATTCGCGACAGATGGTAAGTAAAAAAATTGGGGGTTTTAGAAAAAAATATATATTCTCAAAGTGGGCGGTGGGCAAAATAAGGTATAAAACCTATGGTTCCGACCATCGAGCAATTCATAGAAATGCCGATCTTTACAAAACTGAAAAATCAGTCCGGTCATCCGGTGCTAAGTTGTCCCCACATCGAAATAAGGTTCGAAAAACAAAAACTGACTCAACTAAAGTTAGATCGCATTTTATCGGATAGAGTTTTTATGCATTGAAGTTGTAGTTTAACTGTTTTTTTTATGTTATTTTGACCATAGTCCATAACACACAATGATATGACCTGCCTCAGTAATTTGGTGAAAGCGTTGAATGACTCATAAAATTTTCAATTAACGACAAAACGCCGGCACTTAAATCATTAATTTACCTAATATACACGTGTAGATAAGACAGAAGTAGTCGTAATGACAGTTTTTACAACTACCCTCATTCTTTAAGCACAGCTATTGCAAAAACCGTTACCTGTAATTTGCAATGGGCCTGAGTGCGGAAGTTGCAAAACTGTATCAGTGCACGCAAAACAATTTACGTACTTGTGGTTTCTTCTCATATTGAGAATGGAATTAGAACTTTGTTTAATTGAATAATAAATATAATCCAACTATAATATTATAAATAAACGCGAAAGTTTGTATGAATGGATGGATGGATGTTTGTTACTCTTACACGACAAAACTACTGAACGGATTTGGATGAAATTTGGCACACAGATAGTTTATAACCAGGATTAACACATAAGATACATTTTTATACCGATATTCCCACGGGATCGAAACTTATGCGGGTCAAACCGCGGGGCGCTGCTAGTCTGAAATATTTGCAACTTGCTGTGCCAATAATGTGTCTCTTTACTAATTCTTTTTCTAAAATAAAAGTAGCATAAATTACTCCTTATGGCAACAGAGGGGTAATTCTCATAATGTTAAGAACGTTCACAGTTTGATCTAGTCTCAATCTGTCAAAATATCGCCGCCGCTGCGCCAGTCGACCAACATACATTTCGTCATTCCTTTCTACTCTACCCTATTGGAGTATTTCAGGACACCCCATTGTTGATTAGACATTTATCGGCGGAGAAAGAACACGCACAATAAAGTATTGATATTCTTACTCATAGGGCTGCGACCTCCATGAGCACATCAACTGAGTCCCATCAATTAACTCCATTACAACGTTAGGTACAAGTAACACGCGATCCCACGTTTAGATGACGATACGAATTACCTACGATGGTAAGTGTTATTATTAGGTGTCGACATAAGTGTCGTAATTTGCTTGGCATTGCTCAGACTTACCTTAAGGAAATTAGGATATATTGTACAAAAAAGTGCGATCTGGGGGGCTTACCACAGTAGCTGGGCAGAAGTTGAACTGCGCTGCTCTTTTGTTCTATGACTAAGTACAAAAAAGCTTTGCAGTTCAACTTCTGCCCTGGTAGAGCTGGTGGTAAGCCCCCTGTCAATCGACTTGTAGGTACTCTAGTAGACGTGGAGAACCTGGCTGGACTCCAAGTGTCTGAAGTTGGTTTGTCTATGTCTTGGCGAGCTTCAACTGACAAGAATAAAATACGATAGGTTGTTACGCATCCAAACCTACTGGTCACGATTACTCCAGATTTAATTTAATATCCAAGCATGTCTTATACAGGGTGTAAAAAGACCCATCACGAAGCCGTCATCTACGCATTCTGTACATCAAACTACACAAAGTAAGTAACTTTATGCAAAATAATTGCTGGGACTCTACTCTTATTTTTGTTGTGAAATTTCGCTATTTAGGGTAAATAGCGCGCAAAACATATGTAGTGCTTATGGGTGCAAGCAAAGCCACGGTACAGGGATGATAGGAGAATTTAAAGTTACGTTATAACATTAAAAACTTGTTTTCGTAAAAAAAATGGAATTTTGATTTTCAATATCTCTGTATCCAGCAAGTTCCCAGCCAGGTTAGGGTCCGGTACAAAAAATATCATAGTGGAAAGAGAGAGTCAGTTGTTAGGCGTCAACTTCTTCGTCATCACACATGACGCAATGTAAGATAATTAAAACTCCAAAACGAAATTACTATACCACACACATCGCAAATGAAAACATGAAAATATTCATCACGAAATATGAAATGCAAGATAGGAACACGCCTGCCATTTTAACATAGGTACAACATAAACCAGAAAACAACCCTTTATTCGACGACGGAAAATGGCGGAACTACAGTGAAGTTGCTTTTATGCAATGTCAAAATAAATATTAATAACTAGCCTACAACGGTGCAGCTGCCAGTTGGTCTAATTTCCCGAGGGCACTTTAGTTTTTCATGTACATCTGTTAAGTCTAGCGGGGAACTAGAAAAATGTGGTTGTTTGGATTTTGGAGGTTCGCGGTTTTTTAAATTTAACGGAGTTATTTATGACTGTGGTGTGGAAAAGGCTTTATTGCAGTCCTGTTTTATTTAGAGAATGCATTTTTATACGATTCCAGTTTGTTTATGAACATTTGTTCCAGTTTGTTTCATAATACTTTTTTTTTTCGTTATCCTATTTTGTCCCACGGCTGGGCAAAGGTCTCTCCCATATTTTTCGACTTTTCTTCTCACTTTTCTGCTGTGCCTTCTCCATCCAATCAGTTAGAATCGAGTCCAAATCGTCACGCCATCGTTTTTAGGCCTGCCTCGGTGTCGACGCCCGTTTTCAGGCACAGTGGCACAGTCATAATAATACCTATCATAATAGTCTCGAGTAGTTCAGTATTAAAAAACCAACTGAGTGCTAGGTAAATACGTATTCATCATTCACTAACATGTTATAATAAAATAATTAGCGTAGAAATTAGTATGGCAGGAATGCGAATATACATATTATGTACAAAACTAGATTTTGGTATTCTCGTTTTGTATGGGTATAAAATATACTGATATCCACTATCACACATGGCATTAATAAGATGACAAAGCTACATATTATACCAACATCTCTCACAGTCGCAAAATTCGTAACATTTAGTCTCAATCCACAGACATTTGCACAATCAGCGGGGCATTAGGAAATCCGACGTCATTTGACGTCAAAGCGCAACGTTTAGAACTACTAAAAAACTACGAGTATGTATGTGTAACTATCGACAATCTAAATAGAAATAAAATAAAAAACAAGAGAATCTATCTAGAGTATTATTTAGCCATCTCTCTATCCGCCTAAAGCCTGCAAATTATCTATGCTATTAGCCTAATACCTAGTTAGAGTCTCGGACCGATTAAAATAATGTAGGCAACTTTCACAAGTGTAAAAACCTAATGTAATTAACACCTTTTCGTTTATATGCTCTGAATACATGATGGAGGAATAATTTAACTATTCGTATGCAATATCATTAGACATGCAGTTAGGACATCGGAATCTTTGAGCAAATGAAATAATTATCCGTATACTATGTAAAAAGACATAAGTATTTTTTAATTACCACTTATTTTATTTACTAATTTTTTTCATCCTTTTGTAACAATTAGTAATTTCTGTTTCAGGAAAGTTACGGTCTTTACGGTCTGTTCATACTCGTAGCGACATTAGTTATAGTTCATTGGGACCGATTTCGAGTTTTTCGAGATCTGTTCATCGGGTTATGAGTTTTTTAGGTACTCGTATGAGGGTCTCGTGTAAAATGTTTTGGATAATAAACCTATAATGTTCCCACTGCTAAGTAGCCTCCTCTCGGTGAAAAGTAGCGGGCCGTAATGCACTACGCGGGCCCAGTGCGGGTTGGTAGATGTCACATGTCTATTGTGGAATGGTATCAAAGATATTTTGATTCGCGGATATGCTGGTTTCCTCACGATGTTTTCCTTCACCGTTTTGAGAGCATTACCAACCGAAAGACCGTTTTTCGTAATGACAGAAAGTAAAAGCCCTGTCTGGGCTCGAACCTGCGACCTACAAATTGTAAGTCAGGACAACAGAACTCTGTAAAACTACAAAAAAAAAAACACAAAACCTCTACAATTTCAGCTTGACATGGTTAGGTATATATGAATATGTAAGCCTTCTAAACCTCGCTGCACATTTTTATTACTCGCGTCGAAATTTTTATTTCTCCATTATCCTTTGTCCATACAGCTCCGCTCGTAGGAACAGCGAAAAAGGGTAAAAAGACAGGAACAAGTTTATTGCGGAACCCAAGTTAACCCCGCGGCGATGCGAGATAACACAATAGCTTTTCTCGTAGATAACTCTGTGAACACGGTCTGTAACAACTAAAGTTTTACCTAGGTGGAACTGTTCGGTAGATTTTACATAAAGTTTTTTTTTACTTTAGACGGTGAAATTTTAATTGGTCTTCATCATGTTTCTCGTGGAAAGTAGCAAAAATATAGTGTTCTGAATTAGTTTTTAACCAAAGCCTACCGGCTGCTATTAAGAAAGTCCATATAGAAAATAACATTATAAGTAGTATTTAAGCAGTAAAATATGCTTAGAATCAGTATTATTGTCTTTTATTTCCTCGCTATATTGAAGCTCGTAATATTTCACCATTAATACACAGGACATAAACATTACTCTCACCGATTTATAACAACATAATCTTTGATTTGTGCGCGCTTTGCGTATTTTATGAAATATTGAACGTTGTATATTGTAGTCACTCGGCGAAATTAAAGAATGGCTTACAGTGACAATGAAACTCAATAAATTATTTTTAAAAGGATCATAAATCATCATCATCTGCCTAGCCTTTTCCCAACTATGTTGAGGTCGGCTTTCAGTCTAACCGGATGCACCTGAATACCATTATTTTACATGGAGCGACTGTGTATCTGACCTCCACAATCCAGTTACTGGATCATAAATATTGCGTTTAATTTCATCAAAAATGTAAGGTTTAATTTTATTTTCGTGCAAATTCCAATACTCAATACTCAAATCTTTATTGCATTCCATATGTGTTACATAGATGGTATATACAAGGTAAAAGATCAATATGGACCCTGTCGGGTACAGCAAAATTTAGGAGAGAGGAAGAGAGCTAAGTGGCAATTCAAACAATTAAATATTATTACATGTGCTTCCGTAAATGCATTGGTATTTCATCAATCTAGTAATATTATAAATAAATAAATAAATAAATCCCTGGACATTTCACACAGCACCATTTGTCCCAAGCTAAGCAACCTAATGCTTGTGTTATGGTAACAAGATGGCTGATAAATTACTTATATACATTTTTTTTTTTGTAAATACATACATAATATAGATAGGAAAACACCCAGACTCGGAACAAATACATGTAGGTCATACAAATATTTGTTCCGTGCGGGAATCGAACCCGCGACACGCAGCGCAGCAGTCAATCGCTTAACCACTGCGCCAACCGTGCCGTCGAATATTGAACACTATAACTCGATCAAAGGTTCTTAAGAGGTCTAGTAGTCGCAAGCACTACTGCTGAGTGGAGGTCCTGGGTTAGATTCAGACAGGAAAAGTGTTATTTCAATAGCAGCCAGGACTCTGGATTTATGTCTGGATGGCGATAGGCTCGCCTTAATAAATGAGATCAAAATCAAACTCAAAAGTCATTTATTCGAATTAGGCTGAGAATCAGCACTTTTTGAACGTCAAAAATTTAAATTACAAAAGACAGTCCCCCAAAAACGCCCGCCCTTCACCATAATCACATCACATAACTAGCAAATCTGATCATAACCACATCACATAACTGGCAATGTGTGGGTTGCTATATGAATACCCCTTCGAGAAATACAGGTTCTTAATGTTATGTTTTTTTAATATATTACCCACATTGTCAAAAAAAATCATCCTTGCATAACACTATGTTTACTTTAGAACTTTTTCGTCGTGACCAACGGATACCCCCGCCTTGGAAAGTGTTACTTTACGGATGTTGCCTCGATCGGTCATGGAGTCACTGCGGGCTGGGAAAGGAGTCTGTGACACCGACTGTCAACACATCTCGCATTGTATTCGATGTTATTCAATGATGTCAGTCTGACGTCACTAATATAATAGTGCATGGGAACTATGAGGCATTATAGAGTAGGTAATACAGGTGATAAACTGTGAAAATAGTTAAGTTGACGTGACGAATCAATCGTAGGGAGACGAGATGAAGAAATTCCACGTGCATAGTCTTTTTATTGGGTCATTCTAATCAATTTTATTGCAACTTTACACACTTACGCATAGATGTTTGTTACCCGATTACGCAAAAACGACTGAACAGATTTAGATGAAATTTGGCACACAGATACTTTATAACCTGGATAACACATTTTTTTATCCCGGTAGTACGTTCCAGTGGGATAATTTCCGAAATGCACGCGTGTGAAGTCGCTGGCAAAAGATAGTTTGTACAAAGAGAGAGAGACAACATTTTTTATGCTTGAATACGAGTCTTTTTGAGTATGTGTATCTTAAGTCTTTTTTCTTATTTTTATTAATATTATTATTTGTTAGTTGTAATTGTGCGTTTTGTTTGTGCAGAATAAAATATTTTTCTTTCTTTCTTTTTCTTCTTTCTAAAGAAAAATAGATCTATAATCACGGTCACAGAACAGTAATAGTCGGCAACTGCTCGTCGTGACTGTGACAAGAAGGCTTCCACTCAGCACGAAGGTATCGTTGTTGACTTTTGTATACACACATGACTTGAAAAAGTTCGGCATACATGTGACCGAAGCCTCATTAGTTCGCATTCTATAGTTACTAAGTACAGTTACTGGTTTCAGGGCATATAAAGGGAGTGACCAAACCAGTTTAAAATCAATTGCCAAAAATTAAAAGCTGCACCACGTCACTGATGACTTTCATTTAAAAACAAGGCCGTCTCTTGTTTTAGAGGTCAAGAAATCAATATAGTCCTATTTGAATATAGTCGCGACATCGACAATGTGACTTGAAACAAGTTATTGTTTACCATTTTGAGCACGACTTCGCATTGTGCATTATCGAAAAAAGTGTTTAGATATCTACTTATTCGTACAATTTTTTTTTTAAATAAAAGATAATGATCTGGTTCCATTATTTTTATCACTTTTAGATTCCATTTACGATTTAAAAAAAAAAAATTCTATTCTATTAAATTCTATTTTTATGGGATTTCGTTTTTGCTACCCACTCGCTAATATTCTATTTTATGGGATTTATTTTTACTTTTTAATGCTGATTTTTCAATCGACAGATATTTTTTAATCCTCGAATAAAATTGACGTCTGACAATTTTTTATGAAAGAACTGTCACAGATTCAAAATTATTCCTCGGATAGCCCTTAGGGCTGATTTTTCCAACGCCAGATAATTTATCCGAGGAATAATTTTGAATTTTTGACAGTCAATTTTCTTCCAATCTCAATTCTATTCCACGAATAGAAATTTTCTGTCGATTGAAAAGTCGGCCCTTACACATATACAAAAAAGCGTAAAACTGCATGACAAATAACAAAGACGAAATTCACAACTTTTCTCACAAAACCTACAATAATAGCTAATAAATAATGTATCTTAACAAGAATGTTGTAGGTCAGTTGCAGCTGCAATGAAGGACGTCAGGTCATCTCATCGGAACAAACTGGCCAGTCCAGTTCACTGCAACTAGTTTATATCTTCCAAGGTAATTATTCTCTGCAATTACGTACCTACTTTTGATGTACTTACATAAACTTGACAGTAAGGATATCCTAAATAGATTGCAGGTATTTTAGTGTTACCGGTCCCTATAAAACTAACAAATCGTTGTACATTCCGATTGTATGAAGTATACAACAACAGTAATGTACACATTTTGATTGACACTCGACAGTACGGAGTTTACGCTACAAAAATTCCGCCACAGACATTACGCTACGGAAACTCCGCTACGCATTCTGTGCTACGGAGACTACGCCACTGACGATGACGTTTCGCTACGAAAAGTAAGCTACGAACACTCGGCTACGGAGTCCGCGCTATGCAGAGTACGCCAAAGATTTATACGCTACAAAAAATTCGCTATACACTTTAAAAGGGTGATCATCATCAACAAATAATGCTCGGGAGCCTCGGGCCCACAGAAACTGTAAGGACTAAATTAATCGTGAACACATACTGTATCTTACGCGTAATATCAGACATCGTGATCAAAGGTTAAGCAGGGTGTTTCATGAGAAAATAACACCATTTGTATTTGTACGTATACTATTTAGTGTAGGTACAGACGCCAGCACATCAAGCTACTACAATCTGTCAAATTTCTGTAATAGATTTTTAACTTTATGTCCAAAGCATTAAGGTTCAAGGTTGATTGGGAAAATTTGACAGTTTCGGGTAGCTTGACCTGCTGGCGTCTGTACATAGCTGTTATATCGACATGGGGGGCTTGTGGCTAAGTAATAATAGCCGCATGGGTCGATCGAAGGTTAGGCTACGCTTGTCGCGGTTGGTCCGCGGATGGGTGACCATATTTACATACCAATACCTCTGTAAAGCCGTTGGTCCCGGCTGTCATTCGAGGATCTTTGACAGTCGTTATGGATCGTCAGAGGTTCGAAAGTCTGACAGCAACCAGTCTTACCAAGGCGTCTCGTATTAGTTGTGGAGATCAGATCAGTCATCAGTCGCTCCATGTAAAATACTGGTATTCAGCTGCATCTGAGACTAGAAGCAGACTGCATTTCGGTTAGACTGGAAGCTGACCCCAACATAGTTGGGAAAAGGCTAGGCAGATGATGAGCTATATCGACATGGAGATAAAATACTGCAGCAAGCTTAAATATGTACGGACAACTTTCGACCTTGAGCTGGTCTAGCGCAGTACGGAGTTTCAATAGCGTAATAGGTCAGCTTATACTGGTTTTGTTACCATTGACGTGCAGCCTACTGTCCTACATTTCTTTGTATTTGATATGTGGGTGGAAAGCAGTTTTCGTTCTAAGCTACCTAGGTTCCAGTCTAATCTAGACTAATAATAAAGCTGAAGAGTTTGTTTGTTTTATTTCCTTTGTTTGTTTTAATGCACTAATAATCTCTGGAACTACCGGTCGGAATTCAAAAAATCTTTTTGAATTTGATAGCCCAATTCTTGAGGAAGGCTATTTAACATGCTATGACTCTGAGGAGCCTAGCAAAAAGAAAAAAAGCACAAAGAACGCTTAGAGAAAACGAAGTAAGATGCGACGAGGTGGTTCGGGGCAAACATTACGCGGCCGAAGTCGCGGGCATAAGCTAGTCATATAATAATAATAATTATGCAGACTTTCCCTTATTCATTGAATATTATATCCATCATTGGCACACTGACTGACTACACGTCAGATTAAGTAATAAACTTTCGGATGTAAGAGGTGTGACTTATTTATTTTATTAAACTTTTTCCTGTAACGTGATGCATACTTACAGAACAGGTGGTGGCCGAGTGGTATCGGCCCCAACTTACGAGCTGTAGGTCGTGAGTTCGAACTCAGGCAGGCACTTTACTTTGTGTATTTAATCGTCTCGACTGCTCTCAAAACGGTGAAGGAAAACATCTTAAGGAGACATGTCACATAGTCCTAGAAAAAATCGAAGACATGTGTCATTCACTAACCCGCACTGGGCCTGCGTAGTGGATTATGCCCTGCTTCCTCTCACAGAGAGGAGACCAGCAGTGCAATTCTGTAACCATCTCCCGTGAAAACTTAGGTGAAGTGAGCGTGGAGTGAGCTGCCATTAAAACTAATACTAGGGAGTGACACTATTGACAGCTCACTCTAAGCTCACTTCACCTAACTTTTCACGGTGAGACTTTTACAGAATTGATTGGCTGTGTCCCAGCAGTGGGAACTTTATATGCAGATTATGCATACTGCACACAAACAGACATACTATTATCAACAAAGCAGTGTCCTCATGTCCTGCCTTTTGTGCTTTGGATTTATGACATAGTAATAAGGTTACTAATACTCATTATCCGAGTACAATGATAATGATAGCAATTTTACGGCGCCTGCGTAGCCGTGAGACCGCCATGATTGATGATGAGCATCCCCATTACAAATTATAGGTATATAAACTATATTCATAGACGGTTGTCTATGATTGATTGTTTTTTGTTAAGGACGTAATTTATTTGCCATTTTTTGTAATTGTGTATCCTTGACTAGCTAACATATTATATTTATTGCTTAGTAAGCCTAATCTTCTAGAATGAGACGGAAAGGAGCAAATAATTCTGACTGCTCTTGTATGATATTATTGTAGCAGATACATTGAATGTATAATAGAATAGAGACGCTTTATTATGTACTTACACCATATAAATTACAGATCAATATAGAAATTTTACTTTGTTTTAAATATGTCTTTTAGTTTGGGGGCTTATTAATAAACGTAGCTTCAAAATCAAATCAAAATGTTTTAATTCACATAAACCTACATGGGCACTTTTGAAACTTCAGAAGCTAGCTTCTGACGTTTAATAACGACCAATTGGAAACGTGCACCTAGGGTGCACGGTTCCAATTGGTTTCCTATGGAGAAGAGCCGGTACGAAACTCCTCGGTTGCTCTTTAAAAAATAATTGGCTTTGGGAAGTTTTAGGTTTAAGCTTACAGTTAAGAGACGTTTAGCTTCAAAAATATATGGTTAAACAGTCGCTCCTCATAACTTAACTTTAAGTAACGTTTATAAATAATAGGGAAGTTTATATAAACCTCTCAAAAGTGAACTTTGACATTCTAGGAATATTTTTTCTTTATATTTTTGTTGAATATTTATAGAAGAAACAACAAAATACGTCTAGAACAAAATAACACCATAAAACTATTTATAATTCACTTATTTTATGGAAGTTTTATACCCTGTCCATTAGGTAAACCGTTTTTTGACAGCTGTCTTAGAACGTACATATTCCAGATTACGTAAAAGTTAACTTTAAAATGCGTAATAAAATAATTATATAAACTGCCTTATCTTATTGAATTATCTTACCTAAGGCTTCTTACAGACATTATAATACCGTACGTGTATCAATTAATGTATTGTGTTGCTGCAATCACTAGTTCCATCTGTCAAAAAACGGTTTACCTAATGAACAGGGTACAGTATGTAAGACGTGTAGTGAACGAACTATATTCCGTGCTCAGAATAAAGTTCGCATGTCCAATTTATAATACTAAATAATACGTTATGGTATGCGATCAACAGATCTCGTGACTTGTTTATTAATTAATTCGTCGACATGCGGTCGTTAAAATTATGTTTAATGTAAAAACGACGAAATATGAATTGATTTCTGCAAATAAGTTTAGATATAAGAACATTACCGTGATATAAGATTATCATTTAATTACCCACACAATATTTTGATTTGAAACTTCAATAATTGACCCCTAATATTGATTTAAGGTGAACCTGTGGCATTTTGAAGATTGTGATGTTTTTCCTTTTGATTTTTATGTATAACAATGTTTTACCTTATGACGTAGGAGAGGTCGATGCCATATATTTTAACCGACTTCAAAAAAGGAGGAGGTTCTCAATTTGGATGTTTATGCATGTTCGGGCGTAACTCCGTCATATACCTACAGGGTGAATTTTTCAAATTGGCATGGATGGCCAAACCCGAAACTATGAGTAATAGCGAAAAGTACTCAAAGGAGGCTCGGGCTCGATTTTGCGACTGAAAGGATGCTCGGGTTTGATGAAAACTGAAACTGCATCATTGGAAAATTAATATTTCTAGTCCGGAACAGACACATTGATTTTGAAAAAAAAACACACAGACTGTATTATTACACCATCCGATAGTGTCGCTAATAAGGATCGAATTCTGGGAAGTACGGACATACGGTAAACTAAAGAAAATATTTTTGCCAATAATTCTGACTATATATTTCTATTAAGACGTACCTACTAGGTACTTAATTATTAATAGTGGCTTTAATTCATCGAACGGGTTTTCCCACACACCTACTCAATACTAGCTTGTGCCCGCAACTTCATCCGTGTGAAATTTATTTGTCTCCAACCCATTCCATCTGCCCGTGCTTACTTCGTTATCGTTTAGCGTTATTTCTGTTCTATTTGCTCGGCTCCTAAGGCACCTAGCGTGATGTTAAATAGCCTAAAAATTCCTCAAAATTTGGGCTATCAAATGTACAAAGAATGTTTTAAATCCGACTGGTGGTTCCAGCGATTAGCGCGTTCAAACAAACAAACTCTTCAGCTTAATTATACTCGTAAGTGTAGATAAAGATGGGTCAAACTGTAAGTATACATGACTTTGTAACCGAAGCTCTTATAATAACCACATCCGGGACAAGACCAGTAATTCACGGTGACGTGGTTATTTTTTTTTTGGACAGCGTACGGTTTCGCGTATTTTATACAGCGTGTATCATATTTAAGGTATATATGTGTGGTCATATTTAAGGGTGTGGTACAGACCATTAAACTGAAACACTTTCTCCATGGGACCAACATCGTAATAGCGAAACAATAATCAGCTGTCCCGTACATTTGGGTTGAGTTGGTATTGAAGTTTTGTTTAGGACGGCTGATTATTTTTTCGCGATTATGATGTTGTTTACTTTTTGTGTACATTTTATCTCGGTCATATTTTAGCCCTTAAATATGACCTCGCACATTCTGGATACACACGCTGTATAAGGAACTAGGTATCTATGTATAGTATGTTCCCTTGTTCATCGCAAACTTTCACTAAGATAACTGTATTTTTAGGGACTTACAATTTTACATAGTTAAAGCCCAAAATATTGCACGACAAACTATCAAACATTGAAAATTACAATTTGAAATAAGTGGCCTGTCGAAGGATGTTATAAGTTCCTTCCAAGCTAATAAAATTGAACCAACGCTGCAGCGGATGACTCATGCAAATGCTTACGCGCATATATATTTACATACATAAAATTAGTGCGTAATAATTAATGGACTCAATATTAGGCAAGTGTCAAACTAGTTTGCATTTAGCTATCAGGTAGGAACCGCAATCGGCCTACACATATGCAGATTTATAATGATTGCGAAGGCATTCTTTAAGTTGAAATGTAAATATAAAAAAGTCTACAAGGAGCAATGTTTTCATAGCCTACAATAAAAAGTCTTCGAGAAAAAATATATTTCGTTCTACGGTTGAAAAATTACGCAACACTAGACATTCAAGTAGGTATAACCCGCATAGGTATAACAAAAAAAAAAAAACTTAATTAAAAAAGGCACTGGGAATATGATTTGGTACAGTCAAACAAATAAATAATGCTTTGATGATACCATAATCCCCACGCAAATTTTATTTGGACTTTTAGCATCTATACAGAAAAATTTTGAAGCTTACTCCCGCGCAAGTCACGTGTGTAACATTTATAGCGAAGACACACATTTCATGTCTCAATAAAATTTGCTTGTTTTGTATTTATTTTATCGCCAAAAATAAATAAAATGCAAACATAATAATAATGACAATATTTTGAGATTTCTTACTCTCCAAAATTATACATAGACGATAAGAGGTATACGTATTTAAGGCATAGGTATTATAATAGTCATAGAGTAAATACATAGATTTCGTACCTCAACTAAAGCGTAAGCATACCTAATCAGCCTACAATTTTCCTACAGCCGGGACACAGGCCTTTCTCTGTGAGAGCGAGTATCTCAACGAATAATATAACATCTATACCTAGAGGATGCAAGGGACATCGGCGTGCAATCTTTTACCATGAATTTAGCAGGTACATTATTCTAGACCCACCAAAGTTGAAGTATTTCGCCGGTTATTAATAAAAATCTGCTGTTCCATACATTTTGATCCTGGGAGGTTTAAAATCATATGGTGAATTCATGGTACTTGACAGTTTGCACCGTCGTCCTTAACACCGTATATTTGCCGCACCATTTTAGTTCTTATCATATTTCCGACCGGAAACATATTGTGAGTTCTAAAAAAATATAAAAACTTTCGGCGTTTTATTGTGTTCAGTCTTCCTATTATTTTATTACTAGAGTAACGATAGCGTGATTGAGAACGCTGTAAGATGTAACTGTTACAAAGAGTTATAAAATAATTACGATGTTCACGCGATTCTGTTGGCATCAATAAGATAATTTGTACAAAATAAAATATCATAGATATTTTTTATTATAACGCAGGCATTTTGGAACCTGTCATTCGTGGATCTTTGACAGTAGTTACGGTTCGTCAGTAGCCCGAAAGTCTGACAACCAGTCTTACCAAGGGGTATCGTATTACCCAGTAACTAGGTTGTGGAGGTCAGATAGGCAGTCGCTCCATGTAAAGTACTGGTATTCAGTTGCATCCGGTTAGACTGGAAACCGACTCCAACATAGTTGGGAAAAGGCTAGGTAGATGATGAACGTAGGCATTTTGGTTCGGGTACTTGCTTCGAAATTACGACCAAACCGCAATGAAAACATGGTTCACACGTTTTTCAAAATTCTCCTCCAAAAGACACAAACGCGCTCTCTCTTCTGATTTCGCGTTGTGAGGTTCTTTGTGCAATTTGCACATCGCGTTTCATTTTTTTTATTACCTATGTTTTATTTCGTTAATGCTTTCACATGTCTAATAAAAACCTACAATACAACCTGTTTTTGTCTAATACTCATTTTACAAAGAGGTATTTGTGAGTTTGTATGTAGGGGTTTGTAATCTTCGGATATTATTATAAGTACAATTAATGTAAGTATGCAAAATAATGTAAAACATTTTATAAGAGTAAAGGTGGAGTTTCTAGCCCATACTTCTCCATACGAAAACTACCTTTTTGGAAGGGGCGACTAGAAAGAATGTGCCTTTTATGTGCGTATGTGAAATAAATAAGACTAGAATAAATAAGACAATGACTTTGAACTACTAATTCTATTCCGAAAATTGTCCCACTAATGAGAAGCTTCAGTATTATCGAGTAAGTAGGTATCATAGGATATATTTTATGTTGAAACAAGAAATTTCACGTAGATGAAATCACCGGCCGAACCAAATCTACTATATATGTAACTATTTTCGCCGGCCCGCCAGGACTTTTTAGCCAAATTATGTTAGCAAAATTTAAAATGCAAATATCGGATCGGCGACGTAATCATATTATAGCTTCGTATCAGGTGGTCGAACAGTCAATAGCTTGCTTCCGAAAGAGAAATCACACCCACAGTTGTGTCATGAAAAGTAAAAGTGGTGCCGCCATGCCGATGTCGACCACTGTCCGTCCGAAATGCTTTATTTATACATTCTTATGTATAATCATGGCCCTCACCTTACGTAACAAGTATTGATAACTGGTCCAAATAACTCAACTACTTAGTATAGTAGTAATCAAGGTTTTACTGAAAATACTTTTTATTTATTTTTTTTAATTCAGAGCTAGCTATCTGTGGTATGTAGGGCGTTATGTATCTTAATTTTCGGTTTAAAAAGTGAACGATTGAAGGTCTTTATGGTATTTAAAGTTATATTTACGATCGTTTAGTGTTATGCACAGTAATTAAATTGTCTCTGTTATCAGTATTAATTATCTTTGATTGGCTGGACGAATGAAAACAATGTGTTAACCTGCTACACCAATGTTTACGTTACAATTTATTTCTTAATGTTGTGTAGTTTTTGAGTAAAGAAAACACATTTTCAAATAAATTAGATACCTAGCTTAATATTATGATTAGATACTGTTAAAGGAACCTATACACGAAATATGTTTTAATTTAATGTAAATACTGTCCGAAATCGGATATATTGTGAATCTGGTATTTTAAGAATCTGGTATTCTGAGATGAAAGGGGATATTCGGCATAGATTATCTACATAATAATATAAATTTAATGTCTATCACTTAATAAAAAATATCTTAAAATTCCTAAACGTTTAAAATAGATGTCCATTTATCGCTTAAAATAAATTTGATTTTTTACTGACCCTACTATTAGTATCTACTTTTTAGACTTTACCAATTAGGTAGGTATTTGTGTTTAATTTTTACGTCACTTATACCTAATGTTTAAGATGAATCTGCACTATAATTGCGTAACTCACTATCACTCACAATGTGAATAATTTTGAAGGATATTGCTAATCCATTGCTTCATATGTTCGCAAAATTTATTTGTTGAACAACGTAAAAAATGCAATGAATGTTATGTAGCAATAGCTTTCATTTTGTACTGTCAAAATAAAAGCTATTGCTATCGTTAGTGTATTACACAATTATTCCCCGCAGGTCATTTTTTCAGTCTTGGTAAATAAATCGGACATGCTAAGGCATCATTATGGTACCTATAATGTGATATCAAAGTTCAGTAATTTGTTCACAATAAAATAAATTCAAATAGCTAGAACATCACGATACTTAGACGCACCAAAATTGGCATAACAAGGTTGTGCCACAATTTAAAGTGGCATCTTCATTACCATTTAATTGCATTCAAATATGGACTGTTAGCTCTAAAAAATATAATTTAAAAAAAAAAGCTAGATTTTATGTATTTCATTAAACTGATATGTCTTTTATCTGAATTATTTAACATTTGACAAAATGATCAGTCACTGGGTCATCGTCCGTTCTTGAGTTTTCAGCGAATTTTTAGCGGCCATGTTTCTTTGTTTTGATCAACTTTTGTAAGGAAACTATGATTCTCTTGACCAATCATTTTAAATTATGCTAAAATATATCAGAATTATGTATTAAAAATACGTCTGAATTTTATGATAGAATACCAAATTAATTTTAAAGAAATAATAAAACATAATAAGCAATTTCACTGCGACTTTTACTACGGACTTTAAGTTTTAATTAAAGATAATAATGAAGACCACGCCGCTTTCTTATATTAATGTCTAATTGAATGACTCACCAACATCTCTTCTTTGAGCATTCGCCAGAAACACCAGCGACAACAGTAGCACGATAGGCACGTTATTACCGAAAAAGTAATTCATCTTCAATTTTATTATTCAAAAACAATTTACAAAACAAACTTTAAAGGGAAATGAACGGAAAACACTAAAATATATTTGAATTTAAACAACTTAATTTGATATTTCCTTATCAAATGGAAAATTTACGAACACTATTATGTTTTTCGCGCGGATTTAGAGTTTCGTCGGGCGCGGAGGTGGGAACGCGTGCGGCTCAGCCTTTGGAAACTAAACTGAGTGGAGGCTGCGCCGGCGCAGGTGTATAGAGAAAGAAGAACGCATGTCCATCGTAGAGCGTCGAACCGGTCGATGGCATAGGACCGCCCGCTGTCTGCTATCTTCCGATAAGCAAGTGATTACAAACGTTTAGGTATTTGCGGTATGGAAACGTGGTTAGATCGAGCTTGTAGAAACTGGAGCGCGCAAAAAACTTTTGCGTTAATGGGTTTTTTACACCTATTTGATACGAGCAAGAAATATATACTCGTATTATTACCTACAGGTATGTATTATACCTAAGGAGTTTAGACACTTATTTATAGACATCGGATTAAGTATATGCATTTGCATGTTTGCATATGCAAATGCATATAATTCTATTTCTATAGCGTTATTGCATATTTTGGTACTTTTTCATTGACAGTGCTTATTTCAGTAGATAAACGTGTTAGGCGTGTTGTATTATGCGTTTAACGCAATTCAATTGTTTTTGTCTCGCTGTATTTGTTTATCTATCGACGAAAATCTTATTTTTGTTGTAATAATGCCGCCAGTGAAAAAAAATACCCAGAATTTCATGGAATCTTGGATAAAAAATTACCCAGGCCAATTTACGACTGATGGCACTGTGTTTTTCTGCAAGGTTTGTGAAAAGCGAATACCCTCATCAAAAAAATAACGACGACTGCCTCATATTTCGTTAATTCTAATAATAAATGGTTTTTTGACTGTGCATATTTTGTGCATATTTCGCCCTTTTTTAGTGCATATTTGCATGCATATTTTTGCTTTTTGATGGTGCATATAATCCGATGTGTACCTACTTATTTGGTGTTACGAACATTATAGAATAAGGATATTTCGAAGAAAAATAATGATTGGATCGATGCTCATTTCTGTTATGTTTGTTTGCATAAAAACCTAGTTATTTAAAATTCTTGACTACAAATGCACATGCATAATGGATGGCCTGATGAATGCAATTAAAATAAGTAGGTAAATGGAGATTGATTTCTGAAGGAGTAAGCAGAGATGAATTGTACCTACTTACCTATAATATACTATGTAGTGGGTACCAACACCAACATTTTGCCAGTTTTCTAAGTCTCATTTAGGTAATAGGGACAAGCCTATATAGTGTCATCAATCGCCCAGACTCCGGGCGGTTACTGAGAAATACCTTATGGAAAAACACTATGCCAGACTTGGGGATCACACCCTGCATCCTAATTGCGGAACACACTTTCAATCACAATCTGAATCATTTTGAAGGATGTTGCTAATCCATTGCTTCTTATATTCGAAAAATTTGTGTGCTCAACAACCTATACAGGGTGGCAGGGACATCGACGCGCAAACTATAACCATGGATTCAGCACATGATTTTAGACCCCAAAGCGTCGAAATATTTCGTCGGCTATTAAAAAAAAATATTGCTGTTCCATACATTTTGACCGCGTAGGTATTGCACTTATCTATGAAATAGAAGATTTTTTTTTCATAACCGACGAAAAATTTCGACGCTATGGGGTCTAAACTCATGTACTGAATTCATGGTTACAGTTTGCGCGTCGATGTCCCTGCCATCCTGTATAACGCACTTTTTTTTTTTTTGAGGATGGGAAATCCACAAATGACCCCTCCCGCTCTGGGTGGAGCGGAAGGGAGTGTCAGACTCTTACTGACTAAAACCCACCCGTGTTCCTTCCTTAGCCCTTTCTGTTCCAGGGCAGCGGTAAACCTTTCGGATGATCCCGCCGCCCTGCCAGGCTTCGGCCCTATATATCGGGCCCCGTCCTCTGCTGACATCTCTTTGAGGCGCGCGTGGAACACAACGCGCCGTCCGGCACGGGCCTGGTCCTGATCGGACGGCGAGCTACCCATTACTAACCGCCCGCAGGCCCGATCCTGTATAACGCACTGAGTGTTGTTGAACGAAAAGACATTGCTACTGTTACCGATCGATATATTTAGATAGTCTACAGACTGCTCTAAAGGTTAGGCGTTGACGTTAGAATTGCTAATGCCCAGCAGAATGCGAAAATGTCTGTCTATTGAAACGTTAGGTCAAAATGTGCCAAAATGCGTGCAACGGTAGCAATGCAACATGCAGCGTGCAACAGTGGCACGTGTTACGCAATCACCCCGCAGGAATATATTGCTTTTGAGGGATATTGTTAATCCATTGCTTCAAATGATCGACTGCTCAACAATGTAAATCATGCAATGAATATTGTTGAACTGGTACAATGAAAGCCTTTCCTTCCTACCGTTAGTGTGTTACGCAACTACCCCGCTGGACCGCTTAGCAGTTGGATTCACGATTTACCTACGACGACAAGGTAGACAACGAGATAGGAAGCAGAAACAAAAAGGGGAGGGCGGAGCAAGTTCTAACTAATTTTGTATTTTGGTTAATATTTCTGAGCACAATAAATGTTTCTACCTATGTACATTGTTTTTGATTCAGACGATAGCTTAGAAAAGGAGATTGGGCTAATCTGCCCTGACTTTCAATAGCGATAAGATATTCTCTTCAAGGAGAATATTTCTTACTGTGACGACTTCTCTCGATTGTTAGTCTAAGGAGCTTCAGAGCTGCTCTAAATGTGAGTATTTACCTAAGTGAATGTAAATTCTAGTATGTATGTGTGTGCCTTTGCATACATTATCTTTTAAGCCTATAAACGTCCATTTTAAAACATTGGCATCCTATGTAGGTGTCGTTTTATTAACAATGTATTTATGAGTCGATCGGCCGGGCAGAACGTTACCTGCCGTACCTACCTTCCAATATCTAAGATATTTTTCATTGATGTCATGTAGCATTTGTTACTATAGGTACTCGTACTACTAAGTACTAAAAGACTTGTCTTGTGTGAAGTTCTTATAATGAATAAACAATAACTTGTTAACATCATTAATATTTAATTTACTTATTATGGCACTTTAAGGGCTATGTAACGCCGAACGGACTAACAATGGAAATAAGTCAACAGTAACAAATGTTCTCAGGTCTCTTATTAAGCAGTATCTTTGATATTATTAAATCATATGGCGATTGGATGTTGGAGAAAAAACAGCCAGGCTGAAGTGTAAGTGGGCCGGAGCCGGACACGTCGCGCGAATGCACCTGGAGAGATGGGGGTAGAGATCGGCACTCACTGGATGTCTGACGGAGGACATCGCCGTCGAAGTAGCCACGGCGAAGGTGGCGTGACGATCTGATAAGGTTTGCAGCGCCAACATGGCCAGAGATCGCACAAGACACGGAGGTTTGGAAGGAAATAGGGAAGACCTTTAGCCGGCAGTGGGACACAGCATAGGCTAATAAAAAAATGGCTATTGGGCACCAATAAAATTCGTAAATTTCTGTGCAAGCGTAGTCATTTATGTAAGTCATTAACTCCAAACTAACAATTAGCAAAAGTCGTGTTACTGGAAAAGGTTCTCCTTGAAAAGCTCTTTCCATTAGGCATAAGCATAATGAGCCAGATTCACTGCTGGGACACAGGCCTCCTCTCATCGAGAGGGAGTGGGCTGTAATCTACCACGCCGCGGGCCTATTGCGGGTTTGTGTTCATTTATCTTATGGTTATAGGGTGCTAAGAAAATTCCTAACCTTCGGTCCAAGTTGTCACCTACTTAGGTAACTGATTCACAATTGGCAATAGTCATATCAGTAGGTAGCAGAGGTACTCCTAAAAAAGCTCTTTCTATTGGTATATAACTTAAGGCTATTGGGCTTTAGGTGCACATTTTTAACTTTGTTGAAACGGGCTTCTACTCCTACGTTCTGAAAGGCGTTTGGCGAATGAGATGATAATTATGGTTTTTATCAATAATTATCGGAACAATATTTTAATAACCAATTTAAAATATGAATAAACAAAGAATCAATAAAAAATCAATAATATGCAGTAATAGAAACAATCGTTTATTTATTCGAACACAGGACTTGAAATCTCCGCTAGGAGTAATAGTGTTCTGTGCTTGAAATGGAACGCAGTCAAAGACAAGCGTTTTTTTTTTCTGAAATCAATATGGCGTTAGTAAATGTCAAATGAAGTGTGGTGTTGTGGTCCGTGGCGTTTATTTAGAATTATCTTAAACCATGGCTGGTTTTACGGAAAACGCGTTAGTTCGTAAGCTTCAAGAATTGAATTCGAGTCAGCAAAGCATTCAAACGCTTTCCTTGTGGCTGATCCATCACAGAAAACATCATGCCGTAGTTGTAAAAACCTGGTTCAAAGAAATATTAAAAGGTAACCTACAATATTATTTTCTTACTAATATAAGTGCAGTAAGTATAATGTTTAAATCAATAGTTCATCATTTAACTAACGTAAAATTCTTCAGAGATGAGAAATGCTTCTGTTTCTACAATGGTTTCTACGGTCATTATTTGATCGACAAAATGCCTCACTTGTTTGTTTTAATTTTGCGACCATAGAATAATCTAGTAGTTTGAATGCTATTTGGGATGCTAAACATTATCAATTTCATAAAGTTTCATTCTAAACGACGTTTAATCAATATACGTTGACCATACAACAAGAAACAAAAAACACCCATCTATCATATAACAGTGCAGTGACT
This sequence comes from Apamea crenata, assembly GCA_949629185.1. Lineage (NCBI taxonomy): Eukaryota > Metazoa > Arthropoda > Insecta > Lepidoptera > Noctuidae > Apamea > Apamea crenata. The sequence continues at coordinate 5,725,248 of OX451368.1, read as the reverse complement.
AAATGTACATTTGGCATTTGAGTTTTTAGTATTACAGAGTTACTCTTTTGATCCCAATCATAAAATAAAATCAGAAGTTTTGAATTTAATCCAATGCTACACACACACATTTATTTATAAATATTCCTAGCCTATGTTGTCCCACTGCAGGGCAGAGGCCTCCCTGTCTCCTTTCCACTTCTCTGTCTTGAGCTTATCTAGACCTATCCTGTCTGTAGGCGTCTAGCTCGTCACACATATTTATTTGTGTTTGCAAATTCTTGGCAAGTCACTAAATTGATCTTCATCCCAATTTGTTGATCTGTGAACAACTGCAGCTGAATGATGCCACTTATTCTCAGTGGCGTGCATTGCATAAAGGCATATAAGCAGTGCCTACCTCGAAAAATCACCATAAGCCTGTCAACTACATTTTAGTGTGTGTGCCCCACAATTAGGAAACTCACTAAATTATCATACCTAACAAAAAACAAAATCTTCATACAAACTCGCGCGGCTGTAGGCAGTCGCCAGTCTTTACTTGTTCAAGTTAATAGGACTAAATTAAATTCCTGCCTACCTATTCTGAAAACCAATGCACGCCACTGCTTATTCTAGTCTATTGGTATTTTAACGGGTCATAATAAGATAGCTACTTGTGGATATTCCGCACCTGTGGATTCTAGTGGAGAAATTGATTTGATCACTTGTTAACTGGGAGCAGTGGTGGCCCAGTAGTAATGGCTGCAACTTATGAGTTAGTTTGTAGGTTCCAACCCAGTTAGGCTTTTTACTTTGTGTAAATTATTTCATCACCACTGCTCTCAACATGGTGAAGGAAAACATTGTGAGGAAACCAGCATGTCCTAGAACCAAAAATTTGAAGATGTGACATCCTCCAACGTGCACTGGGCCCCCATGGTGGATTAAGGCCCACTCCCTTTCACGAAGAGTAAGCCTGTGTGCAGTGGGGACATTAAAGGCTGATTATGAGTTATTATGAATTGTTTGTTAATTACGGGCTTCTTAACAATAAGAATTATGCTAATACAAACTAGACAAAAAATAAATAAAATACATGTGGAATAAAAAAGCCTAATTTTTATGTATTTTTCCATATTATTATTTGTTTAAGTAGTGTATAAAGACTCGTAGGTTCAGTTTATTATTTTTAGTACGCTGTAAACTTATTCAAATAAATAATAATAATAATTCATCTCACACAAAGGCCCCTCATCTGATAATGGCTAGAAAACTGATTGTCGATACAATCTGATCGGAGAATACAAAAATAAAATCACTCTATTATTTCCCAATAAGACAATGGCAAAGCTGGTTTGCCACTGTTATCACTGAGGATTTACATTAAAAAAAATTAATAATAAAGGTATTTTTGGGCTATTTTCAATAATAATAAAGAAGATACTACTCAAGTTATTCTCCAGAATTGTGCAAAAGATATGTTGTCTATTCTTAATGGAGTTTTTTTCTTTACAGCCAAAGACAGCAAGCAGCTTACATTCATGTACCTTGCTAATGATGTAATACAGAATAGTAAAAAGAAAGGTCCGGAGTACGGGAAGGAATTCGGAGAAGTGCTGGGGGAATCCTTCAAGCACATGGCCAAGACTGGTATAAACACTAAGACTAAACACTCACTGCACAGAATACTCACTATCTGGGAGGAGAGGGGGGTGTATGACTCGCAGAAGATACAGGATTTCAAGGAGGCTGGTGAGTTTATTTCCAAATCCTGTACAGTTGAAATAAAGATGCTATCCAAGTCAAATTATTACCATGGAAGAGTGGTGGGGTGGACCATACAAGGTGGCAGGGACATCAACGCACAACCGGTTACCATTAATTGATTCTGAACCCTTGCGTTGACATTTTATTTCAGTTATTTTATAAAAAATTGTTCTGCCATACATTTTGACTGCATAATCGGTATTGCACTTTTCCATGAAACTGCCAATTATTCTTTTGTTATAACCAACAACAAAAAATCTACAGTAGGGTCTCTAGAATCATGTGCTGAATTCAAGTTTGCGCGTTGATGGCTCTGCCATCCTTACAGACTGCAAAAAAAAAGGTCTGGTATGTCTTGCTGGCAGGTGCGGGTGATGTTCTTGTAATAAAGCAAACAATAAAAAAAAACTAGTAAAAAGATAGTGTACAATTTAATTTATCATAAAAAGACAGTTTATTAGCTGATTGGTACGATTTTATTATACCTGCTTCAGTGTTATCTTTTACCTTGATTATGTTGATTATTGAACTCAGAACCTATGTGTCCATAGACAAGCACCCTAACTGCGTCACACAATTTCAGTCACAATCGGAGAGTTTTGAAGAATATTTCTAATCCATTGCTTCATAGGTTTAATAAATTTATCTGCTCAACAATGTAAATAACGCGATGAACATGGCTGAACTGTCAAAATGAAAGAAAACGCGATCAATTTACATTTAATGTGTGTTACACAATTACCCTGCTGAGACACAGCACCATCCTGTATTACCTTGCCTGGGGGTCTACTCCGAAGTGCAAAGTGCGAATGTTCGGATCGGACCGACACATGGCCGAACCGAATATTATTGAAAAATGCGAAAAAGTTCGGATCGGCTCAGTTGGGTCGGGACCATAGTCAATATTCGAAAGAGTGTAGGAGTGTAGGATCGGGACCAACCGAACTAAATAGTAACTTCGTAGCAGGAAACGGCCGAACATTCGGCCGATACTACTTCGGAGTAGACCCCCTGGAATGGAAGCTTGTTAGAAAATAGTAAAAAATAATTTTTATTTTTAGTTGTGTCTAAATGTCATAACAATAACCATTATGTTTTATAACACTTTATTGTTTTGTTATTGCAGATTATTAAACATTATTGTGCTAAATTAGTAATGTTTTATCAGAGTGACAAATTGTATTTCACCGAATGAGTGAAAGAACTATACTTAGTTTAAAATATTTTGAATACTAGTTTTTTTGTTTGTTTTGGGAATAGATAACAAGAGGAAACTTTAATTTTGTCTGTAAATCCCATGTTTTGAAGTTGGTTTAATAGGGGTAACAAGGAAATAAGTCTTATTTATTGTGTACAGCTCACACATCAAGCTATACATTTCCAATTTTAGCTGACCTCGCATTGTATAGGTTTTTCGTACAATCAGAAGTCAGCTTATACTGGTTATGTATAGCTTGATGTGTAGCCGTGCGTACACTTATTTTAAGTAAAAGCTTACACTAAACAAATACTTACGGTAGGAGGTTCTTATTCACAATTCGCTTCACATTCCAGTGGATCCTAACGACGCTATTCCTCCAAAGAAAGAGAGCAAGAAACGCAAGTCAGTTGACGTGGAGGTGGTGAGCAAAGAGCCAGAGAAGAAGGCAAAGATCGAGGCTCGCACGAAGCAGGAGCGCCGCCGCAGCGAGACCAAGGAGGTGGACGGGCATCTGGAGACGCACACCACGCTCAGTCCCAAGACGCCGCCCGGAGACCCGCCCGAGCCTGAGGAACTCATCAAGGTAATATATAAGATGTTAACCTTTTTTGTTTAGGTGATCCATCAATGTAGCCCGAGAAAAAACAAATTGTAGTGCTGTTTCACGTATGTTGATCAAAATTCAATCCGCGGCAATTATGACGGAGCTGATAGAGACGGAGAGAGATATAAGGAGCAGCTATATATATAAGGGCCTAAGAACCGTATTACAGAACATCAGTCAATAAAAAAATAAAAAAAATATTTCTTTTATTGATTCCTTACATAACAAATGAAAAGAAAAATTGAAATAAAATGTTAGTAGATACATATTTATCATATAATCTTAAATTGTAGTGTTAGTTTTAGTCTTCTAAGTAAGGACCGCCGTAGGCGGTAAAAGCCTCTTCCAAATGCTTCCATGACCTTCTGTCTTTCGCCAATCTGCACCAAGTTTTGCCAGCTGTTTTTATTATTTCCTCGTTCCACCTTTTTTATTATTTCGTGTTTCAACCAATCAAATGGCTTTAAACAAGTTTTAAGTAATGCTTGAGTCTTGAGTGAGGTTCTGTAATACGGGCCTAAGAACACTGTGTTTTTTACGCCCCGACGTAGATGCGCGTACCCGCGGTGCAACGCAACGCAACGCAACAAGTGCTGCTTTTTCAAAGAAAAAACACTCCGGCGAACGCACTTTACACAAAACGTGCGTCTAAAAACGTCATGTGCATAGGCCCTAGTGGGTTGATGTATTTTGTCCTATGGTGTTTAAATCCTGTAATTTTGTTAAGTTCCCATTTGATTTGTCTTAAATATTATTAGGAAGCAGCTGTTTGATTAAAACTTTGTAGCATTCCCTATTTTATTTTAAAGCACTGTACCCGAATAACAAATTAAAGTCATTATGTAGATTTTTGTGGTCTGAAGTAAAACATAAAAATATTGAATTTCCTTCAATCGGTTCAGAAGTGCTATTTGACCATCTAATAGGCGTATTACCATTCTTAACCTTAATAGGGAAATAATTTTATGACATTAATCGCCAATTAAAAGTAATTTATTTGATAATCGAAAAATTTTGATGAGATGCAAGTGTTTACTTTGTAGTTATTAGGAAACGAAGTATTAACAAGGTCGTTTTTATTTACAGTCGCTGCTAGAGTTGGAGGCCAGTGCGTCGAGCGACGAGGCAGTACGGGAGAGGATCGCGTCGCTCCCGCCGGAAGTGTCCGAAGTGCAATTATTGTCTAAGTTAGAAGGTAAAACGTCACCCTATCATCGTATCAACTTTGTAATTAAATTTGTTGCAAGACTGAGCCCCTTTTCATACAATTTGGCTGTCAGGTAGCAGGTGGGTAAAGTGTTTGGAAAAATATGCAAGCTTGGCTTAGCAATACATTTGCTGCCGGGCATCCGGCGTCAGTAAGCCATCACTATAAACGTGTGAAAAGGGGTGACGTGCTCGACCAACTTTCCGACTCTCATATAACGAAATAAAACTGTGAAAAACGAAAATAAATTGTAATATTTTGTGCTTTTGTTTCATTTCTCTCACTGACAATTTTAAACATTTAAAAAGTCAACATTCTGTTTATAACCCAATTTTGGTTTTTCATAGTTGTGTTATTGAGATTATATTGTGCTATTGTTTTAGTTTCTGGAGTAGGTATATTGTCTCATTCTAAATTATTTAATTTTTTTTTATCAGAATGACTGTGTTATTATTTAAACTATAGACAGAAGAGTAAGTTAAGATATGATTTTATGTGATAAATATTATTGTAAAACTATTTATGACTATATTAATAAAGAATATTGATGATATGCCCTGTGTATTTCACTTATTCACTGATATGCCCAAATTGGTTATTAACTTACAAATGAACTTTCTAACAAATTAAGTTTGTGAAAAGATTTGTCATTGTTTACCTTCTTTTGAACTTTCTTTACATAATTTTCGGCGAATGTTCCAAACTCTGCTTCAAGACAATCTTGTGTTTTATGGAAATGAATGTTGTGTTCATAATAGACTTCACCACTGTGTAATACAGATAGCTTGTATGAAAACACAGTCAATGCAGAAAACTATCTAACTCGTTCATAATTATACAAGTTTTATTAGAAAAACTATATTCACAAAGTAAATTTAACCTATACACCTTAGTAATACTGTAATTAATCATTACCCTGGAATCACAATTTAATTACCAATTTATGTTTACACTACAAAACAACAATTTTGTACGACTCTATAAAGGTTATTCTAAAGTTGAGTTATAAACAGAATATAAACAATGAGTCATTCTGAAATCAACGTAATTTACTCTTGTGTAAAGTTCATATTTGTTTAACTTCAATTGGAAACAAGCATTTGAATCTACTACAACACATATAAATAGCTTATATAGTACTCTTCAAGTAGGTAATGGAACCTTCTTCTTCTAGATAGAGAGTCGGCGATGAGTCTGAGTGCGGTGGTGAACTCTGCCGTAGACCTGCTGGCAGAGTACAACCTGAGGCTGAGTGAGGAGTTGGAGAAGAGGCGCAAGGTAGCCGCCATGCTGCGGGACTTCGCGCAGGCGCATCGAGACCTGGCTAAACAAGCGGAGACTAGACTAGAGGTAATGCAATGCAAACTTTTCAATAATAAATTTCAGGTCAGCCGCGTTAATTTGCTGTCAAGCACGTATGAAAGAATCTCATTGTTAGATAAGTCTCCATCGTTATTTTTTTTGTGAAAGCATGTTTTCTGTCCATCCTCTTGACATAAAACAAGGTCCAATTAAGTTAGCTTGCAAAACACACATTGTACACGCATGACCGTGTCCACGCGCATGGCAACGGGAGGGGCGCGGGGCGACCGCGCCAGCCGCAAGCCCGCCGCCATTCATTCGGACGACATCAAGGACCGAGTGCGCGCGTCGATAAAATAATGTCTCGCTCGGCTATCCTGTATTTTATATTTTAAGAAAGGCATTATATGTACCTTATTCTTAGAAGAATAAGGTACATATAATGCCGTTTCATTCATCTCCCAACATATACGTTGTCACTGCAAATGTTTAGGCAATGTTTTCCTGGAAATACGGAAATACCAACAAAGAAACCCATTTATAAACCAACCCCTTTTCCTATTCCAGGAATACAACATAAAACTGCAAAAGATTTACGCAGTGAAAGCGGAAGTGAAGTCCCACATAGAGAACTTACCGGACGTGTCCCGTTTACCGGATGTGACGGGCGGGCTCGCGCCGTTGCCGTCTGCCGGCGACCTGTTCAGTATCTGAGCATGACGAGAGACGACACACGACTAAGGAAATGCACTTACACTGTCACGTATTGAATTTTAATAATCTACTGAGGTAAACTTATTCCTTGACTGTCTAAGGCCGGGATCTACAAGGTCAAATTTAATTAGCTAGCGAAACTCCATAGACCTGGTGACTATCGACACATAAACACTATGAAAAAAGATTGATGTATTTTTTTGGTGTCAACTACCGCTGGTAGTTTAGTTATTTGATACCCATCACGTCTGCGGAGTTTCGCTAACTAATTTAATTTGACCTTGTATAAACGATGTTTAGCACGCCCTTTGGCTAAGCGTTATTCCTGTCACTATCGCACGACTGTTAAACTACAAGTGCAAGCACATACGGGAACATATCTAAGTGAAAGCATGTGCTAAGTAACGTTTATAGATCTCCGTCTACTACGCCTTCTCTATGACAGACTAATTAGTTTCACGTCGTCACTAATTACTCTGTCGTAGATGCGAATTTATGTAAACAATGGGTTCGTGCCTTCTCCTATGCAATGATTTAATTGGAAGTGCAAAATGTCTTTTTTGTGAAATAAACCAACAACGGCTAAGAAAATCAGAGCTACGCTAGCTTCATTTTATTCTCTGTTGTGTATGAGACACTAAATTACAACGGAGTCTAAAGTATTATTTTAGGCAATAATATCGAATTGCTCAATGTGTATGTACACACGGGTACACGTCAAGCTATACAAAACCAGTTTGTCTTGGCCTCACTTTGTATGATATTTTCTCACAATGAACGGTCAGCCAATACTGATTTTGCATAGCTTGATGTGTAGCCGTGTGCACGGTCGAAACAGTCTTGGCAATCTTTGCCAGTCGTCCGGCGTAATTCCTATTGAAGATTATTTTTAGTAAATTATGTAATATAGACTCCATTTGTTTACTGCTTCATACTCGAGAGTGTATCATAGTCAAGTTGATGTTGAATTTTCATTCGCCGTGTTTTGATTGCATTTTGCGAATCTGCCATAATTTATTCTTCGATTGCGATGAAGAATTGACACCCCAAATAGAGATAGAATGTGAAGATAGCTGAAAAATGGTAATAATACACGTTTCCTCTGTGTTAAAGATCTTTTAGGAGAGAATTTTTTTTTTTTTTTTGTTATAAAACTTGGTCTAATACTTGTGGAATTTGTAGCAGCTGATTGGGAATTAATTTACTTAGGTAGACAAAAATGGACCAATGCCTAGAAAAAGGTGACGGGACAGACTGACGAGAACTGGGTGTTGTGATGTAACTATAAGGGTGTAAAGTTCACTTATCCTTCATAGAAAAGGGGGGATCGTCCGGACCGGATTGGTGTTGTTTCTGGCGGGCAACTGCCCGATGATTGATGTCGGGACGTTGTATATATGCTAGTCGTGCGGTAAACTTTGCTTACGTGATGCAGGATTCTGTGTGACGTCAGTATGATGCGTAATTCGCATGTGGTGATGTAGATAATAACTTAGGCCAGGTCTCTTAAATTATTGATTGAAAAGGTGTAGAACAAAAGTATTTTAGTATTCTCTCCTAGAATTAACAAGCCGCTGGAATTAAAAATTCAAGGTATAAAATTCGACATAGTTTTCGGTAACGTTTCAAGTGCATTTCAAGGTAAAATCAACTTTAACGTTCAGTTCGGATTCCGAGTATCTGACTCAAATGTCGTGTAACTTACTTCGCAACATTAGCTTATCTGAAACATAGTGAGATATAGTCGTTGCAAATCACGAGCGCCCCTGACTTTTGACATTGACATAAGGTTCAAATTGCAATGGTTTATGCGCATTCGTGAAATACACTCTATACTGAATGGTCATGTATTTTCCCGGGAATGGCCGGACAATTTAGATAAGTACAGTCACGAGTATAAGTATGTATACACTTGGCTTTATTCAAAAGCGATTTAATCCTTTATTTTTTAATAAAAATTTATTTCGATATGAACATAGTATTTTCGAACCCATAAGTTTATGCAACGTGTCGTATTTCATTGTTGTTTTCGTTACTTTACGAACAAATCGGTATTGAAAGTTTCCAGGTGTTGACATATTAGTGCTCGTGACTGTACAGTCCTTCACAGTTATTTTACCGGTGACAGCAGCAAAATTATTGTGACGACAATAAAGATCACTGATTTTGACAGACTTGTTTGTGACAGTAACCTTATAACAACGAGAATAAAGGTCACTGTGATTTTGAAAGTTATGCAAAATGAAAGGTAAAATAACTGTGGAAGGATTGTCGCTATTATTTGATGATGATTGACATTAAGATTGACGGAATATCCATTGAGATACGTATTTTATAATAAAAAAAAAAGACTAAAATCGTGAATGTACTGATTTTGAATAGGTATAATACCAGTAATATATTTTTTCTCTAGCGTAAAATACCGATTTGTATTGTACGTGACATAATTGACATTGGTTACACATTATTGTATAGATAATAACATAAATAATACTTAATGCATCGTATACTTCTTATAATTTAATTATAATCGAAGTTTGCCTTATTTTAAGCGAATAATCGCCTTATCATTCGCATACAAAATAATGGTATGTTATCGATAATCGAATAAATCGATTATAGGCATCTCTTGTGTATGAAAAGTGTATTTATGTTACTCTAATTCTTGAACTGTCTAACTTAGGATCTGTTTTCCATTTCAGTATTTACCCTGCTCATTGTTTAATGGTTTCTATGACACGCCTATAGCCAAGCTGTCTTGAGCAAGCGTGGCGAACAATGCTCGTGCCTTCTCTAAATGAGAAGAGGCCTTTGCCCAGTGGGGAAATAATAGTACTTTCTTTTATCTTATCGATAATAATTCGGTCTTAGTAGATTCGATAATCGGATAAAAAAACGTTATATGTAATGGCACAGCTCTAAAGCATTGTCAGTCATGTGTCATGGATGATGTATATTCATAAAAAGAACATAAAACGAGTAAAGTGTAGTAATCTCGTTACTAAAACTTTGTGACTCAAAATTTGTGAACTTGCAATATTTTAGTAACACCGAGCCATAAATTGAGCGGTGTAGTGTATCCTATGCCTTGTTTTATTCGATTGTTATAAGTCGTTAGATTTAGTCCACATTTCCATACTTTATCTCATATATATAATTATATCTCTTCTTGCTGATTGCCATACAGTGCAATAATGAATAATGTGTATATTATACAGGATGTTAATTTGAAAAGCTGCATCTGCCCTTATTGCACTGCTCATAATTACTATAGTATTTTTATCTTCTGAACCGACTCGCGCTTTAGACATTCGCCAATGTTTCGGACAGTACCGAGATATTACACACACGCTTATATGCACATTCACAGCGTGTTTGTACACTGGGTTACCACAAGTAAAGCGTGTGTCGTTTAGCGAGATAAAAATATTGTACCCTGTATACTATCTATAGAATATTTTATACATGATTGTCTCCATTTTATATTTATCTCTGATAAATCTTATTCTGCACATTTTAATTAATACTCCTGTCCGCGCTGGTTTCCTTGTGTTCCGCAAATATTATTTAAAGATTTTACTAGATAGTAATATGAAATGTATTATATTGGTGTAGAAGTCCACATGTATCACTGAATTGCTTAAATTACTAGCAATAATATAATTTGCTCAGAAAGATGTTTATTTTGTAGGTACTTGTAGATTGAAATCCGGAGTACACGATCTACTTTTTCAATGACTAGCCAAAAGGTAGTTTATGTAGACGTTTGTATACACGACAAACCTACGTTTGGTAACATTTGATTTAAAAAAAAAAATACTTTTGACTGGTCATTGATAAAGAACCCTGTATCACACGTGTGTACAAAACATTGTTTATTTTTATCATGAGTGCTTTTGGTTGTTAATTTTCACGTAAAAATGTGATTATTTCGTCAAGTTCGGCTTTGTATTCAAGGTTTAATCACTTTGTAAACCAAATAATAGCGTATTTTGGTGCGATTATTTAATTTATTTAGCTACCACGAATCCACTATGTATAGCTAGATATTATAGACTTAATGAATTATAGAATTTGTTATATTAACAATATTGATATTTTATTGATTCAACTCCTTCGTACCCAGCTCTGATGGTCGTGGTGTATAATATTCGGAGGTTTCTAATAAAGTGCATAATGCAACTCTTTTGTAAACCTCCTTGAAATCTTCACGAATGCATTCTCTTTGATGATTACGAAAAAGGTTCTTGCAGTCACTGTCAACTTGATGTACAGTTTGACACATGTTTATATCCATGGAATCAAAAACGTTTTCTAAAAATATTAATTATTTAGATATAATTTCGTTTTGAAAATGAGTGAAAGTGTGGTGAGTACATTTTTATAACTAAATACTTAATTGTAAAAAAGAAATGATGGTAAAAAATAATGTTTTTTCTATTATTTCAGAGTACTCGTAAAACTTTGACTGAGTCAATCGACAGTGAATCTACAGAAAGTCCTCTGGTAATGCATGGTTTAGTTACTTTCCTTTGTACTTACTGGTTGTTTGTACTTAAATCTTCGAATACCGTAGGAGAACCAAAGGAAACACGCGTCGATAAAATTAAAATTCAGGAAGGAGATGGCATTTAGGGAGGGTTTATGCTGTTAGCTTAGGTTTTTTTTTATTGTTATTTTTGGGAGGCACTTTGAATGTAAAACAAGTTGCTAGCAACACAAGCTAATACTAATACTGCGCAATTTGGTATACTTTTAATATGGGACTAGTCACCAGTGGCCAAAACACCTTGACTTATCTTCTTTATTATAAAAATGAATCGCTTAATGTGTTGCTAAACGCAAATCTCGAGAACAGCTGAACCGAAAACCGAAAAAAAATTATAAGAAAGTTGCTTCACGCGGACGAAGTCGCGTGAAATCGCCAACCCGTCTTGAACAAGCATGGCGATCAATGCTCGTGCCTTCTCTGTATGAGAAGACGCGTATTTGTCTGCAGTGTCACAATAATAAGCTGGTATTATTACACAGCTCTACAAAAAAAGATTTTTTTTTTGTTGCCCTGGATTTCTGTGAAAATTCTCATGTTTTCAAGTATCCAGATCAAGAATATATTTATGAAAGCACTGACTGTGCTCTTATTTTTATGATTTTCACAAATCTCAAAATTTGAACAATAATCAGCTTTTCGTTCATAAAAATTGATTTTATCAGTCATAATTTTAACAAAATTAAGAGCAATTCTTACAAAATCATTGATAGTTTCATGAATTGTGAGCATAAATATATCCAAAATCAGTCTTATATCCAGGGCAAAAAAACCACTGTATACCAGTGTTATTCATCCCCACTCCCAGGTAAACGACCGATGGACAAACAACATTAGTTACCGTCAGCTAGTGGTGTCCTCCTGTATCGGTATATTCCAAGTATGGTGGCACCCTTACCTCTACGACTTCCGGAAACTACTGCCCTTCCTGTTCCTGTACAATGTCTTCAGCATAGTGGTCGGATATCCGCTGTTTTATCTGGAGCTCGCTTTGGGAGTAGTCACTAAGAAGAGTGTGCTTAAATGCTGGGATTTGGCGCCTATGGCGAGAGGTAGGTAGAACGAACAAGTTAGTTTTTATAAGCTGTTTGTAGATTGATTAGAATATTGCTAAGTTTTTTAAGTTATCGGACTAAGTCTCAAAGTAAATTATCCTGTTTTGCCAACGCTTGAGCGTATTTAAGTTTAAAAACAGGATAATTCCGCCCGTGGCGATGCGTACAGACGCCAGCACATCAAGCTACTACAATCTGTCAAATTTCTTTAATATATTTTCAACTTTATGGCTAATAAAATAAGGTTCAAGTTTTATTGAGAAAATTTGACAGTTTCAGGTAGCTTGACCTGCTGGCGTCTTTACAAACAACTGCTTGAATGAGACACCCAATAGGGGCTGGGATGAATACATTCCGTTCATTGGCGCATGGTTCACTTACAACACTCCAATGCGAGTCCAGATGCTCGGGGCAACTTGCTACGTCCAGTAGGTACACGTGCATTCCAGCTTGCTCAATGATATCTCACGTGGTCTTTGTTTCTGTAGATTTGTAATGTGTAAACGTTACGAGGCCGTTGAGGTCTCGTAACGTTTACACATTACAAATCTATTCTTATTTAATCGTTTCTAATCTTTTCTTATCTAATCGTATTCTTAACAAATAAATACCTTAAATTTTCCCAGGCATAGGTTTCGCGATGCTATCAATATGCGTGTTCAGTGCGCTAGCGGCTGGCGCCGTGGGTGCGTGGTGCCTGGCGATGACGGTGCACTCCGTCCACACGTTCCTGCCGTGGCTGCACTGTGCGGCGGCTGCAAGGCCGCCCTGCGCAGCCAGGCATCGGCCACTGCCTTTAGGGAGCGAGACACCGCCGCAATCCTTCTTTTTGTTAGTACCAACACTATGGTCACTTTTTCAAGCATTTTTTAATGATTATTTCTGCTGATGGGGTATTTTTAAAACACTTGTGCATAAAGTTCGAATAAATAATCGTTGTTCCAGTAACTTCGTGTTGGATCTAAAACGCGATGGTCTGGAGGGGGGTCTGGGCAACGTTGTGTGGGAGCTGACGACCTACTACGTCATATGCTGGATACTCATCTATTTCATCGTTATCAAACGAGTATACAGCTACTCGAAAGTAAGCCTTGCACTTGATTATCGTATTTACCTAAATCTATGTCTGACCACCGTAAGGACTATTCCTGCTTGCAGTGCATAATAATAGTCGATATATATATAGTCGATAATAATAGTCCTAAAAACGATCCTCTTTTGTTTTACTTACGGACGCAGCTGTGGTCATCATGTGCATGGAATTTGGTTTTTAAAATGGCCAGTTATAGGCTTTGGCGATAGTACCTACCTAATGTACAGTCTAAGTAAGGAAGTTAAGTTTACTTACCCTTTAGGGTAATGGTAAGGGTAGTAAGTAGTACCTAAATATTCTTCAGGGTTCAAGTATTTCTTGAGATTTCCAATTTGCCACACAATCAATATCAGCTTAGTACCTACAGACTAATTAAATGAGTGAAATGAATATTCTTCAATTTTTTTTTTAATAAAGTTTTCTCTGACAGCCATTAAAAAAAACAGTATGTTTTCATGCTCGCCACAACACAGTGACATTGTCTGCTATTTGGCCTGTTTTGTAAAATATTGCTGAATTTGAAACCTATCAATCCATCATATACTTATTCATAATTTTATATTTTATAAATAATCTTCAAATTGTTTTAATTTAAGACATTTAGGGCTGATTTTTCAATCGACAGATAATATTTATAAAATTTACGTCTGGCCGTTTTTGTATGGAATAACTGTCAAAAATTCAAAATTATTCCTCGAATAAAATTATCTGGCGTTGGAAAAATCAGCCTTAGATGTCTTAAACTAAAACAATTTGAAGATTATTAAATAAAATAGAAAATTAGATATTGTTAACAAAATACATCATCTAAAGTTATTGGGTTCTTGTTTAGCTGGTGATGTTCAAAGACGTGTTGGCGTATTTCGTGTTGGTGTGCGTGGCGGTGGGCGTGCTACAGCTGAAGGGCACGGGTCGCATGTTCAACGACTGTGATTGGTCTGTGCTGTTTGAGAGTTTACAGGTAACGTTTACATTGTTAAGCAAGATATGATCCAAATACCTATGGGAAAGGCATCAGTTTCGTTAATATACAAAAAAAGGTGGTAAGGTGGTGGTGGTGGTGGTGGAGGTGGTAGGTAGGTGTAAATAGTGTATTAAAGAAAGTAATGAATCAATTTTAAAAAAATACACTTATTCTCTTTGTAGGTTTATCTGAATCGTGGTTTCATCTTATGTCCGAATACTTATTACTTATCTATCTATTTTTTAAACATCTATAAGTAGGTACATGATATATTTAACCTCTTTAATATCGGTCAAGAAATTCCTGTAAAACCCGAGCTCACAGAATTTTGCTACTGGTATTTCATCATCATGATATTAGCGACTATTACAAATGGCGTAGGTAACAAAGACGAGAATTTCTAATGTAATGTTGTAAATCAACAGTTGTGTAATTACTTATTTTAAAATAAATTATTTATTTTTTACAGATGTGGCGTGAGGCCATGGAATATGCGTTGATCGAGATGACAGTGTGCCAAGGTTCCTTAATTATGCTGGGCTCCTACTGCCCCAAGTCTCAACACAAGCTGGGCACCACTGCGGTGCTTGCCTTCGCCGTGTCCAAGAGTAGTTGCATGACCACCGCGTTAGTTCTAGGGGCCACACACGGAGCGCTTTACAATGATTATGAGAATGCTACTAATATTTGGCCAGGTTGGTGGGGTTTTTTGTTTTTGTGACTTGTCAAAGTTCCATTAGAAGATACGATGCGAATGACTTCGTAAATTGCCAGTAAATTGAAATTTCAGGAAGGTTGAAACTATTTAACTGTCAGATACACAAACAGACCTTATCGTTTTATGACATGCCAGAAGTATTCAATATTAGGGTGGTAAAGAAATTACGAGGTTGACTATACTTAGGTAGTCTGAATGGCTTTTTATGGCATAATTATGCTATTCTCGTCTAACTCGTCCCGAATGGGCCGATAAGAGATAAGAACAGTTCAATTTTGCGATGCCTATGAACTGATTCTATCTTTGTTTGTGCAAGAAAGCCGGTTATTATATATTTGTTTGTGCAAGAAAGTCGTTTTATCTAATTTATGAGCAGCAATGAATTGCGATTGGTTTAGAACTAGATGATTGATTTGAATACAATTACTACAATTATTGTAGGCATTTAAAATGTTTAGCTGGATCTGGCTGTAGCCAATCAACACAATCATGTCGTTGGCAGATATAATTTATTTTTAAATAGCCGCTGATTCCATCGCACGTTAAATTTGTACCTACTTTCTTGCTGCTTCATATGAAATTTTTATGTAATTAAGTCTTCTCACGATTTAATTGCAGGAGCTTCATCATCGATAATCCTATGGTCTGACTACGTGGCTCGGATACCAGGCAGTCAGTTCTGGTCTGCTCTTATATTCTTCACACTCTTCGTTTTGTCACTAACTACAGCGGTAAGTTTGCTCTACAATGTTCGGGTCGGCATGATTCGGCACAGCTCGGCGAATCTAAAATAATCTACTTTTGTGTTCTTTTCAGGCGCTATTAGTTCAAACAGTGATGTCTTCATTCACCGGGCGATCGATCAGAAAAATCAGTTGGGCCTTCCTCATAGTAATATGTTTACTGTTCTGTCTGATCGGAGTTCTCACTCTCTGCACACAGGTAACATTGTATGCCAGTCAAACGCTGAATACCAGTTAGCAATATCAAGAATTTAATAAATTAGGATCAATGAGGATGATGATGAGGATGTAGTCCCGCGTCCCGTTATACTACATCGGCCGAATAATTCGACGAATTTATGAGTCCCTATCGTGCTTTTATTACGTTATTCCATACCAATTTCAGCCCTATACAAAAGTAACTAAAGAATAATTTCAACCGGTAAACAGCAGTCCGCCCTGCTACGATTTGTGATTTAATATACATGAATTTTAAACCTAAGGGGAGCTAGTCAAGGGCACGCCGCGATAGCGGCGATAAGACCCCTCTTTGAGGAGTGGCTAGAGAGGCGTCACGGTGTTCTCACCTTCCGCTTGACGCAGGTCCTCTCCGGACACGGATGTTTCGGGAGGTTCCTGCACATCATCAGGCGGGAGGAGACGCCCGGGTGTCACCACTGCCCGGATCGCCCAGAGGACACGGTGGAGGTCTGCCCTGCTTGGGCGGAGACCCGCCGTGTCCTCGTAGAGGCGATCGGCAACGGCGGTGACCTCTCGCGTCCGGCCCTGGTGCAAGCCATGGTCCGGGGCGAGAGAGAATGGGAGGCAGTCACCTCCTTCTGCGAAGCAGTCATGCTAGCGAAGGAGCTGGCGGGGAGGCCGAGGGAGAACACCTCACGCCTCAGCCGCCGCGGGAGACGCTCCGGGCGTCGGGAGCCGCGTGACGACTCCCGGCCACCGTAGGCGCGGGCCTGCGGGCGGTGAGTAATGGGTAGCTCACCGTCCGATCAGGACCAGGCCCGTGCCGGACGGCGCGTTGTGTTCCACGCGCGCCTCAAAGAGATGTCAGCAGAGGACGGGGCCCCACAGGGCCGAAGCCTGCCGGGGCGGCGGGATTTTCCGAAAGGTTAACCGCTGCCCTGGAACAGAAAGGGCTAAGGACGGAACACGGGTGGGTTTTAGTCAGTAAAAGTCTGACACTCCCTTCCGCTCCACCCAGAGCGGGAGGGGTCATTTGATGATTTCCCATCCACAAAAAAAAAAAAAAAAAAAAAGGGGAGCTAGTCACATGTTCGACTCGACACTCAAATGCACATATTATTATGACATATATGTATATCCGGTTAGACTGGAAGCCGACCCCAACATAATTGGGTACCTACATACAGAGGTGTCCGTGGCACATCGGACAATTTTTTAAATATCGCAGCATTAAGCCGGGTATTCATTAGGCAACATTTGTTTATAAACACTGTTTATAAACAGTTTATAAACAGTGTTTCACAATGTTTCATCATCTCTGTAAACAGTTTATACAGGGTGGCAGGGAAACGCTTCCGAAAACGAAGACAGGTGATAGGGCTACTGATTCTCGATACGATACCATAAAAAAATGAGAAAAAAAAATGAACAATTTTACCTATTTTTTTTAGCATTTTTCGTACACTATGCTGTGAGAACAGTTAAATTAAACCATTATTTGCTATTAAACACATTTTTTTTCTGTACAACTCTAACAAGCAATGTATTCGTAAATAAATATCATCTGACGCTTGCGCGTGACCTCAAGTTCAAAGTGCGCGCGCGCTCGCCACACACACAGCGACAGCTGTGCGGCTGACGACCCCAAGTCCACGTGACGCGCGAAAATAATCAATTTCAGGCGAAAGGTTAGTGGTATCCGTTTGCATAAAGGTTGTATATAATCTACGTTCTGGCTTCGGAAGCGTTCTCCTGACACCCTGTATACAAAGGTGATGCAACATTGTTTATTAAACATGTTGCCATGCTCCCCACTTCGAGTGGAGAGCAAGACGAAACGTCTAGTTTATAAGCAAAAGTCAATAGGTGTGGACGTGTGTTGCGCGAGTTTATAAACATGGAAGTAGTGTGGTCCAACAACCAGGTTTCGATGCTCATAGAGCTTTACCAACAGCGTAATATACTTTGGGATGCTTCAAATAAAGATTATAGATAAATTAAAAAAAAATGATGCTTGGGCCGACATTGCTGCAGAATTGAATATGTCGCAAAAGGAAGTGGAAACAAAGATGCATATTCTACGCTCACAATTTTCTCGTGAAAAGAAAAAACTTAAGTCATCAAAAAGAACTGGAAGCGGTGCCGAGGAAGTGATTAAAAGCAGATGGCAGTGGTATGATCCGCTACAATTTTTATTACTGGTGCAACGACATCTGGAACATCGGATACAATGGGAACGGTGAGTACCTACATTTTTATATTATTTGCTAAGTTGATAATATTAATGTAATTTTTTCATCTTTTCAAGGTAACGGGTTAGTAAATTTTAAATCAAACACAAAACTCTAAATTATAATCAGAACTTTATTTGGAAAAAAACAGGTAGGTACATAGGTACCTACTATTTTAAGTATTATGCATGAGAATTTTGCCACGGCACACTACCTTCTGGACTAATGAAATATTCAGCAAATTGATCTCTTACAACCGTAGCAGCTAGTGGGGGATGTCTTGCAATAGGTTGTAAATCCAACATGCTGTTGTGAGGGCCGATTTCTCTTCGCCAAAAACCTTCTATAATGTTATATTCTGAGTCTTCATAATCGAATGTTCCTGGTGGAGTATATATAGCCCGAGACTGTTTATTGCGCCTCAAAAAGTTATGCAAATATACACATGTCATTGTTACAATTTCACAAGTAGCAGGCTTAAGAGGTATGGCTTTTCTGAAAACGCGAAAGACAGCACATAATATGCCAAACACATTTTCTACTATCCTTCTTGATCTGGAAAGACGGTAGTTGTAAATGCGCTTTATAGTTCCACGATTGTGAATACCAGGATAAGGCTTCATAATATTTTCGGATAAGGCAAATGCGCTGTCCCCTACTATTACATAAGGTAGATTCGGACCATTTGGTAAAATTGGTTGTGGCTGTGGAATATTCAAATTGTTTTGAGTAATTGCATCGTAAAATGGAGTTTCTTGAAATACTCCACTGTCGGAAGATCTGCCTTTAGCACCACAATTCGCATATATAAAGTTGTAATCTGCATCAACTATTGCCAGTAGTACAATGCTGAATTGTTCTTTATAGTTGAAAAAATCACTGCCAGAGTTAAATGGTGCTTCAATAACAATATGTTTTCCATCAATGGAGCCGATACAATGAGGGAAATTCCATAATAATTCGAACTGGCGAGCCTTGTTTTTCCATTCTTGTTCAGTACTTGGAACCTGTAACCAATTTAAAACAATGATTTACAGGATGGCAGTGCCTCAACGCAGCCGTCAAATACACCGCCAACTGTGCCGCCGCCACCGCCAACATCACAACTGCCACTGCCACCGCCGCCACCGCCACCGCCACTTCCACAGTCAAACAACTCCAAAAAGAGGAAGTGTGACGAGAATCTCAATGAAATGTATGAAATTATGAAAAGTGCCAAAAAGAAGATGGAGGAACCTAAAGACGAATTTGAAATTTATGGCCAGTATGTGGCATCTGAATTGAAAAATGTGAAAAACCAAAGAGCACTGTTACAGGCCAAGTATTACATAAATAATATATTGCTACAAGCGAGAATGGGCAATTTCGATAGTAATTATTTTGGTGGATATCAAGGCTATGGAGATGGATGGGTCGGCTATGGCGACGGATACCGCACCACATCATCAACGTCGACATATGCTGATGCATCTACACCAACGCAGACACCAGAACCCCAAGTCCATACTGCTACTGGTGACGAGTTGCGCTTTAGTAATCTTGACGAAATAGTTTCCCAGTTGGAAGATGACACACAATAAATAAATTGATGTGATTTGATTTAAATATTTGATAAATACCTACTTGAGTGATTTGAATTTATTTTATTTTACTCACCTTTACATAGTCCTTTAAAACTTTTGTCAATTCCTGACAAACTTCTCGTATAATCTTGCTGATTAATTGTTTTGATACTTTAAAAGTATATGACAGTGAGCCATATGAGTCACCTGTTGCAAGAAACCTTAAAGTTATAGCTAGTCTTCTCTGGGGCTCAATAGGATGCCGAAATTTCGTTTCCTGTTTTGTTATGGCTGGTCCAATCAATCTCAGTAAAATTTCAAAATCTGATGTTGACATTCTCGTGAAATTTTGAAAAGACCCATCAAATCCACGAAGGTCATGAAATACATAACTTCTATTTAAAAGATAATTTCGAATCCACCACCTTTTCTTCTAGTAGCACTCTTATGTAATATTATATAAGCAGCACAGAGCATCACTACCTCCTCGGGCGACATCCTGGCAACAACTGAGAAGTGTGGACTGCCAAGTTTCAGAAACAGTGTTTACGGTAAACTTGTTAATAAACCCGTCATAAACAGTTTAATAACAAATGTTGCCTAATGAATACCCGGCTTTATATGCTTATATAGGGTATTGTTGGCCTCGGACAGCTCTTTTTAACTTTTTTGTATTGATGTTAATTTTGTTACTTTTAAATACTCCTTTTTTACTGTGCATGTCCGAAATAAAATATGTTTCGTTCTTTCTTTCTTTACCGAATCGAATATATGTGTAGCACAATTAAAGCAACCATTCAATATTGCAGGGTGGTTTATACATACTAAACTTCCTAATGAAGTGGCCGGCATCGAAGCCCCGCGTGTTGATAGCAGCACTGTCTGCTACTATCATCACCTACGTGTACGGACAGACCACGTTCTGTGAAGACGTGTTCTTCGCGGTCGGAGAGTACCCTAGCGTCTTCATGAGGATCTGTTGGGCGCTCGCGCCGGCTATCATGATGGTAAGCAGCGGGGGCGTAGCTACCGCCGTATCAATGATACGGGGCCCCGACGTGTGTAAGAAATTATTCGTAAAATATCAACCAAAACCTCAAATTCTTATTGATAAGAAGCTCGTTATGAATGAGTGAACCTACAAGTTATTAAATATAACAAATTAATGTATTTCTTTTAAGGCTTACAGCTAGATACAGTCGCGTTCCAATGCTCAAGCTCTTGCATACATTTACTAAAATCAAAATCTAACCTATCTGTCAGGATCCTCCAATTTTCGAGCTAGCGCTTCAACGTATCCATGTCAGGACTGCGAGACTATAAGTTTATTTATAAAAGGTTTCATTAGAGGCGCCTACCAGACAGGCGCTTCTTTGCCAAAGTTAACTTAGCTAGCGGGGTGGTCTCGGCTCATAACCCGGATCTGTAAGGTGTAGGTGCTTGTAATCCAAAGGAAAATCCTTCTTATGAAACACTACGTGTTGAACAATAGTCGTCCTTAGTAGAAACGTGAAACGGGTAACCTTAATCCGCCCGCCCTCTGTATGATCTCGACTGGAGTAAACCAATCTGCCATTCTTAATTTTCTTTCCAGACTATATTCGCGGGGGGCGCGGCCAACACGTGGCTGCTAAACGATGCGCTAGCGGGCTGGCTGTTGGTGGGGATGGCCATGCTGCCCATCGCCCTTGTCATGCTCGTGTACGGGATCTTTAAGTGCAGAGTCAGAGTAAGTCAAGTGTGTGTGCTAGTCTACAGCAGCCTAGAATAACACGATGCTGTGTAATATTGTATTCACTTGTATGCTTCGAAAAATAACATGGTATCTTTTTTCTTTCAGAATATAGTCCGGGACGAAAAATAAACGTTTTAGAATAAAAATCAACGTTTATATTTTTGTTGAATGATAAAAAAATAAAACATTGAAATCAGAATGACATCTTATTTTATTCACAAAATTTTTCATAACACCAATTTGTTACCAAAATAAAGGATTATTTTATAATTAGTCATACACACATATCCACATAACAACTTAGAAAGGTGATCATAATAAATAATGCACGATGTTTAAATATTGGCATTTTTTTTTTGTCTTTTTAAAGTGAACATTATCTATTATGGCCAACAGGAGTATTTTTTACACAATATTAGTTAAGTTGTTGGTTAAATAAAAACGTTAAATCAGCTTCGCTTGATTGGGAAAAAAACACTCCTTCTATTAATACAGCCTTGGATCTTATTTCTAAAATTAACCGTAACTTAAATAATGAACTTCTCATATAAAAATAATAATGATAAGCATTACTACATACATCTTTTAAAAAGTTTACAATCTAAGTAGATAGACCGCCAAAGTGTTCATTGTAAAGTACTGTTTTTATCATATTCGTTTTTATAGACTATTGTTTGTGTTCAAATAATTTATAGCAACGGTAACAATATTAAATTCCACCATAAATATAATATGATTTGATGAAATCTGATGGAGAGTAGATGAGTAGTTTGAAAACAAAATTACACTTGTTTACAATACATACGAGGTTATAAATTATTATAACAAAAAATATTTGGCTTTAATAAAATTTAGAATCACGATATTTGGACATCAAAATTTCTCGAATCTACTCATCACTAGAAATTACAAACTCTGGGGCAGGCTGGTGTATCCTGGATCAAACACGTCAAGCACATGTGATTAAAAAAATAGTAACACAAAAGGAAAACAACTGGTATCTGAAATAAGTTAAATATACACGCAAGAATCAGAATAAATTGATTGATAAATTGTTATGACCTCGGGCCTGCCGTACGTCTTGTTTCATCAACTCTATTCTATTTTTACAAATAATTTGATTCCTAGACTATTTTTGACGGCATACACGTGACATTGGATATAACCTTGGAAATCCTAGGCCTTGTAAACGGTTATTATGGAAGTCAAAGTATTCGCGTTCTCAATGTAACCAAACACGTTGGATCCATTTTATGGTTATAAAATTTTATCGTTAAAAAACAAAAAAGTACATCATAATAATTACAGATCATTTTATGATAAAATTGAATTTAATGTAGTATGTTAAAATTTTCGTTTGTTGCGTACCTCATAAATAACATGTAAAATTAGATTTTTGAAGAAAATAATACCGCCGTGCCGTTGCACAAGGTGGTATAATTTTGGTAAGTTTACCTCGACACCATCCAGCTGCAAAACGTACGTAGTATTACTTTATAAATATTACCTACACTTATATTCTTTGAAAATGTCTTAATACACTCAATAAGTTTCGCTACAGTCGCGGTAAATATTACACTAGCTTTGTCGCTTTGCCTCTCCTCTGTGTTGTGGTTGAGAATCAATGCTTTATCATTAAGACCCTCTGTGTCAGCGTTTCGATCCTCAGAGGTTCGACGCGACAACACAGTGTTGTCACACCAAATTTACGTCCCGACCCTCAAAATTGACGTCTGGATAGATTATCAGGTTCTCGATAATTTGCTCAAGTAAAGGTTCGGGCTCCTCCAACGGAAACTCTTTGTTTATCAGAGATTCATTTTTTTGTCAATTTCATCATAGAAGATTGGTTTGGTAATAGTAAGTAAATAGTTCCTGGGTCTTAGTCAGCCGAACTTGCGTCTTCGTAGTCTATTTCTGTTTCACCTTCCCTTTCTGTTGTTTCGTTCTCTTGAACCGCGGCTTTGTTTTGCCGTCCCTTGCTCGATAATCCCATTTGAGATTCTAGTAAATTCAATTAAAAATGAGTTGATGTCGCCGCCAACTGCAATCATTCAGGCGGCCAGTTGAACGGCGCAGTCTAGTTAAAAATATTAGGCAGTTAACTGAATGGCTAATTAAGTCTGGCTGCGACATTTACATGGCGGCTATAAAAGCAATCTTCGATTGTAGATTTTCAGTTGGCCTAAAACAAGTATACCATTTGAGATTTGAACAGTTACATAATAAATCTTTTAGTATTTGATGTCATTGAAAACGCGGAATACTCGGCAGCCTACCATACATGTGGCGGCTTAAAATAACAGGCGAACCTATCTACATTTATTTGGATTTGCATTATGTAGAGGCCGTTTCGGCCGCAAGGGCAAAACGGTCCTGTTAGCCCTCTTTTGACACGTTCTGGCCGCCGGACAGCAGACACCGGGCTGGCTGGGAAGTGCATAAGCGTGAAAGTTTTCACAATTCTCTAGTTTACCAGTACATTGGGAACGCGGCGCCTGCCATCCGGCAATATAAAAGTGTGGGTAGAATCTCAAGGTAGCCAGCAGATTATTCCAAAATATCGTTTGTGCTACATATTCAGAGAGCAGATCATCATACATAACATTTATACTTTAATATTAAATGTTTAAATAGACACTAAACTATATTTAACACTGAGATAAGCTCTTGTATTTGTATTCATTGCAGTGTTTTATGAATGAGGAAACTGTACAGAAGTCTTACATCTTATGAGAAAAGATTTATTACTACTGTCAAACATGATTAAATATGAAAGTATACTAGCATCGTCGTGACGTACTCAATGAACCCAGTTTATTCCATGTTAACCTATGGGAGTGTCATGTTACCATACTACTTACTATTTGAATGGTTCTTGGCACTTGGCCTGTTACATTTCAAGAAGAAAAACATAAAATAAGCTGCTCTCTGCTGTAAATAAAACTAGTTAAAAAGTAGTTCGATTTCACTCACAACTATTTTGATCTGTTATTAAATTACAAACTATCATCAGGAACATTCACTAATTGATTAAACTCCTCAAACTAATATACATAATGCAACAATTTTACATTTTATCATCTATACTGATTAGTATACTATAGTAATGATGTATTTAGTTTGCGATGTGTGATTGATGTCAAGATTTACATAAACAAAATGAACATGGGGCTACTGGCGTTTGGCACACTAACCAATAACTATGTCACAGCCAACTACGTGTTCCAGTAACTAGAGAACCGCTAGCTACAGTACATGCGCTACGTACGTCAGGATCGTGCATCAATATTGATACTTTGCGTCAGACATGTTTCTATTGTTTATGCAATAAACCTGAATCCATTATGTGCTCAACTGAGATGCGACATTACACGAGGTTTTACTCCAATTAGATTAAGTTAGTTAATTCAATAAATACGCAACACAGACACTTAACTAAAAGGCAGCGTTTGTTACTATAAAATCTTACTAGCTATGTGTGCTCGTATTCACATCCTAATAAAAACAAATAACAGACATTCGGGGACCCTGCGCTCAGTCTTACGCATAAAAGATTCCACCACATTCATTGGAGGACATTGCTAGTACGTACCATTTTACGTCAAGGCTTATATATATGTAATACATCAAAGTCTAATTACAAGCCTTTTAGTATGTAACAGGTATCACTAGCTAATGGCTAAATTAATATAATCTAACAAAAACTCTACAATGATGCCTCCAACGTATACTTTCAAAGTGTCAATGTACTGTTTTAACATTATTTCTATTTTGCACCTAACTGAACAAAAACTAAACTGAAGCGTACAAACACAGTAACAAGCAGTAACTTCAGCAATACTTCACACTCGATAAATAAATATCGCTAAAACGAGAGGAACAGATTTTTATAAACTAATACAAAATAATATTAACTTGTGCAAGTAAAAATGCTGTGAGTTTCTGGACCAGCGATACGTCTCCGCTGTGTCCATAGAGATGGGCTACTGATAACTCTATTAGAAATAGATGAATAAATTCGTGTTAATCTTATTGAACATTTAATGTAATCGTTATGTACAATTGCAAGCAGCTGCATCAATATCATTTTTTAATTCCTGCCGTGTGCTAATACGCGATAAATTACAAAAGGACAGTCGTGCGAATGGATTCGAGGGTTGCGCGTCACTATCAAGATAATATGCGAGCTTGCTGTGCCATTTGACAACATGAACTTAGTTTCGTGACTGACGTAATTATATTTATTTTATCGTCACGAACATTTTTAATACCTCTTTCTTTAAAGCGATTTAGTGATATTTTTGCAAAATATCTAAGTTTTTTTTTTAGACATTACCGTTCATAAAGACTAAAGGTTATTTTGACTAGTTCTAAAACAAATAATTGAATAAAATATCAATATCTGCTAAAAGAGATTATTCAGAAACAGTTGAATGTCAATGAAGCATTGCTCCTAATATTGTTTAGAAAAAGCTAAAGGAACATTTGCATTAAAAATATAGGAACATTTGGAGCAGATTAAATCTTTCAAGGGTTTACAGGTATACAGCTTGTTATATTATGGCTGCTGCTAGTCAGCGTGACTGACCTGGATCGAGAACATTCTCACGACTGCCCGCACAGAGCTTACCGCTCGACGTAACTCCGTCGTCAGCAGTATTTGCGTCATCTAACTACCTTCAGTAACCGCTAACTACACTAACACCTACCCACAATCCAAAATAAACGAATAAACAACAACCAAGTTATACATATAAAAAGCTTAGCAAGTTAGTATATAACTCTGTTTTAGAAACTATCATACAAAACTAAACCTATTTCGTTTTCATTATAGTAATAGTTAAATTGACTAATTATAAGATTAAATACTCCTTCATTATAATTTGGACACAACTGAAGTGCATTTTAAGATATCATTTTATCGCCTAAATAGTGTTGGCTTCTTTATTATGATTTCATAACACTAAGTAGAAAAGCTAGAATAGCAGCAATTTCAAATAATATCCATACTTTTTGGTCAATTTCGTAATATTAGCATTCAAATACCTAATAAGGCATGATGTATTTATTGCCTTCATCATTTTAAGGAAATTTACATCCGAACTCGTAATAATTCCCAAACAACAACAATATGAGTGAGATCAAAATGGTTCATTATCAATTTACAATAATAAATGGATAGCGTAGCTATTAATAAAATTGTAATATCAAACTAGCTAATCAACTCTAAAGCAATTCACTTTATTAACATACAAAAATCAATTCAGATATTAAATACTAGTGGAACCTAACATAATCATAGCACTTGTGCTATCTCACACACTTAAGAGTCAATTGAGTCACATTTTGAATGTTAATTTATTGATAAAACTAATACGTAAATTTTAACATATCATATCCAACAGTCAGCTAGTTTGATTGCAAAATTAGGCTGGCACTCGGACAACACGCCAGGGATAACAGAGTTAAACCATCGTATCGGGTTATCAAGAATGCCATCCTCATTCTCATAATTTTCAAACAGAAAAAAATAGACCTCAATGAATTTGAATAATATTAAAAACAGACATTCCCCACAACATACCAACGGCGAGATAATAATATAATCTATTTATATTTAACACTTATATTGTTATAACAATATCTATACAATAGTGTACAAGTAAACAATCTGCTGTAATCGTCCTCAAGCACTCTGTTATCACAAGAATCATAGGGCACATATCACTCACTGCCGTAGTCAGTCCGTCTCAGCACCGATACCATTAACATTGCCAGCGTTAATACTCCACGACCCCTTAATTTATCACTTAACATTAAATTAAATTAAACAATTCAAGTTACATATTTTTCCTTCACGTACTTTCGCCAGTCGCAAAATACCAGCATCTACACTTATAAATACAAAATGTATTTTTTGAATAGGCATACTGGTATACTTGGGACTAATATCACATCTTTTAACGGCTTTGTACTATCTAACAGCTGATTACATCAATTTAGCGTTCGACATTCTCGAACTGAACAGAAATAATATGTATCATGAATTCAGTATTAGATATCCTACAATGTTTTTTTTACATTTTTTATAATTTATAAACACCACAATTCCATATTGTCGAGGAGAAAAATTACAAATAGACACTAAGAAAAGAGGAGGCACATCTTGTACCGCGAAAGTAGTGTCGAGTCTAATCAAACGCAACAATGCTTCTGAAGACACCTCCGCGCTCGACTCCGGCCTCCTCTCCCCGGACGTATTAAAT
Source organism: Apamea crenata (assembly GCA_949629185.1). Lineage (NCBI taxonomy): Eukaryota > Metazoa > Arthropoda > Insecta > Lepidoptera > Noctuidae > Apamea > Apamea crenata. The sequence goes on along the minus strand of OX451368.1, from coordinate 5,697,393 downwards.
ATACTATTTACATCGACCATGCTCGTAAACTATTTAAATTAATATTTCAATCGTTCAATAGCGGGTTCGAAGTCTCGACTGTATTACAGCGCCATCACTGGACCGGGTCCGTCCAACGGGACCTTAATTTTGTACTTTTAAACAACAAAAATAACTCACACTGATCTAGTCGGGGCCCGTGAGCGTCGATAATATCCACCGGGAGAAGTGCACCGGGCACAGGTACACGCGCACCTCGGGCGCCAGGCGGGCCAGCGGGGCCGGCGTCTCCAGCTGCACGTGCAGCGTGCGGCGCAGCAGCAGGCGGTGCGGGCCCGCGCCGCCCGCGCACACGGCCGCGCTGCAGGCCGCGCGCGCGCACGCCCCGCGCGACACCAGCAGCTGCACGTCCAGCGGCCGAAGCGCGCGCGGCGCGGGCGGCTCTCACTCGGCCTTGGCGGGCGCGCGGTGCGGCGGCAGCGTGTCGTGGCGTCGGTACATGAGCAGGTAGGGCATGCGCGGCGGCTTGGGCTTCAGCACGGCCGAGTCGCTCACCTGCGTCACCGTGGAGTCGTCGTACCTGCACAGTGAACACACGCGTCAGCAAGCTTACGGTGTGCCTCGGCTCGCAACGATCTCGACAGTTTCCTCAGTAAAGTTTGTCCACACTTGCCGTGATTTTGATCACGATTGGAGACGAAAAATAATGACATCATAGTGGGATAGATATGAACAAATTATAATTATCAATTTCCCTCTGCGAATATTATACGTTAAGTATTTTATTTTACCTTATCCAGCCCACTTGTCCGTGGAATGTGTCGGTGAGGTAGTGACCCTTCACCGCCTCCACGCCCTCGTGGTACACGACAGCGAACAGTTTGTACACGCGTTGTTTCGACGTGTACTTCAACTTAGAAGACATTATTTCTGAAATAAGAATAGCAATGTCATTGTTAGAGTTTTTACATAATTTATTTGTAAATAAATAAATTATTTTGAATTTACTCAGTTAATGTTTACCACAAGTATTAGACATAATAATGTCGTTCAGAGACGAAAAATAAGTACATCATTGTAAATGGCAAATCCTCGCAGCAAGGATCCACAACCTAAATCATCAGAAACATAAATGAAAGACTACATACTTGGATCAATTTTCAAATCAACCGGGAAGTCAATATTCTTGACGATCTTGGCAGTGTGTCCGTCGGCGTCGAGTTGGAAGCACTTGAGGTGCAACAGTAACACGACCGGCAACTGTTCCAGCGACAATTGCTGCCACGCGTCGCTTACGCCTTCGAGAGTATCCTTACCAGCCAACAGCTCTAAAGCATCTTTCACACTGTTCGCACGCTGAAATTATAGGTTTAGAAAGGATTAGTGAGGTATTGTGGGCATTTTGAATACATAGTTGAATCTGTTGTGTAGTTTACTCAGCCAATGCTGTCAACATTGAAGTGATTTTTATCACTCTCGGAGACGAAAAATAAGGTACCATCATTGTAAAAATAACAAATTAATATTGTTGTTATCTTGGCTTATCTGTAAATTATTGCTAACTTTTAAAAAAATATGTATAATTGTCTTAATTTTTTTTTTTAACAACTATGAGATAGAATGAATTAAAACTGAAGTCGAGAACTGACCTCGATATCGAGCTGCAGCGTGAAGAAGGGCTGCACGGCGTCGGTGACGTCATGGTGCGCGGCGCGGGTGAGGCGCAGGCGCGTGCGGCCGCGGAAGATGTCGGCCACCGGCGTGCGGCGCGCCGCCCAGCGACGCTCCACGGCACCACGGTTGCGCGGGCCCATCACCTTCCACTCCTCGTCCTCCGCCGCCGCCAGCGCCAGCTCCGCCGCCGTGGGCACGGCGGCCGCGCGGGCCTCCTCGGGCTCCACTAATTTTATGAGCTGGAATATAATACATAAACCATTATGCCTGTAATCTTCGAAGGGCTGTGGGGAATAGAACGAGCACTTATTATTGCAAACGGTAATCTTCTAGAAAGACGTCGCCGCCGGGTCGCCACTCACCTCGAGCATCTCGTCGTTGAGCGAGTTGAGCAGACAGCCGAGGAACTCCTCGGCGTCCTCCTGGCGGCCCTCGTGCGAGCCGGGGAAGGGCCGCAGCGCGCGCAGCACGCGCTGGGCCGCGCCGCCGTCCAGCGGCGGGCCGGCCGGCACGGCGGGCGCTCCGCCCGGGCAGCCGCCGCGCCCGCCGCGCGCGCCCGGCGCCAGCGGACTGAACTCGTAGCACAGCTCCACCCTGAATGTAGCACACCTTTATTTAAAACCGGCCTCTAAAATGCCTCATGGATGGAGTCTCTTGCCGCGCATTATTTCAATGGCACGACATAAACACGACAAGGACATGTAGAACTTATGTTTCCGTCAATAACGGACGTGCCCGAAGTGTGCATTAGTAAAAAAATTACAAAATGCATGCAGTAAGATAAGCTAGGACAAAAATTATATACAAATATTAAATTTAAACTGTAAAATTTAATCAAAATAAGTCAAAAGTAAAATTTTTGGTGAGTATCCATGTCCAATAGAAACTCCAGCATCCATTAAAAAAATATATAATGATCAGGAAATACAAATTAAATAATTCACAATACTTACAAGGAATCAATAACAGGCGTGCTAGACTTGCCGCGACGCGTCTGATACGGCAGTGCCTTCAACATGTTGTAGAATGGCGGGCAGGCGATAAGCGCCTGTAGGATCGCGTTCACGTAGCAGTAGTTAGAACGGTTGGTGAGCCCGCGCGGCAGCAGGGACACTGGACGGTTGTCCAGCTGGTACTTAGACAGGAATTCTGGATTTAAAAAAAAAAACACGAAATTAATAATGGCTTTTAATATTCATTAATTCTCTCTTGCAAAATGGTTTCTTTTTTGGCCGGAAACGAAATTCGGAAATTTGCATTTTCGGCCAAAAATCATTACCGTATTTTATTTGGTAATAACCTTCCATAGGAAGGTTATTCTTTGATAAAAGTAAAATCAATTATATTTAACTGTTTTAGCTGAAACACACGAAACTTTATACTTTTCTAAGATATATCTTAGAGAAAAGTATAAATAACTAATATCTATATATATAAAATTCAAAGTCCTGACTGACTGACTGACTGACTGACTGACTGAGACATCAACGCACAGCCTAAACCGCTGCTCCTAAAGACATGAAATTTGGAGAGTGTGTTCTTCGTGAAGAGTAGGTATCCACTAAGAAAGGGTTTTTCGAAATTCCACCCCTAAGAGGGTGAAATGGGGGGATTTTGTCTGTATGAAAAATCTTATTCCTTGAGTTAATAAACTTGAAACTTGGCACGAATACTTATCTAAGTAAATTATGAAGTTGGGCATTTTTTGGTTTTATAAACTACCCCCTAAAAGGGGATTGGGGGGTTTCAAAGTTTGTATGGAAGAATTGTAGCGCGCGGTCCGATTTACTCGAAACTCAGTATTTATACCTAAAATTAAAAGAAAAGAATAATGTGTATCAGGGTTTTTCGAAAATCTACCCCTGACGGCCTGAAAAGGGGTAGTAAATTTTACAGGGGAGGATTTGACAGCGTGGCTTGATTAACTCGAAAATTGGTATAAATAATCTTTGAGTGAAGTTATGAACACACCCCAAATGATTTTTCAAAATTCAACCCCTGTGGGGGTGAAAAGCGGGGATACAGTTTATATGAAAAATCTTATTCGTTATGTTAATTATCTTGAAAATTGGCATGAATACTCGCCTAAGTAAGCAATAAAGATTTTCATTATTAGTTTTTCAAAACTACCCCTCAAAGGGAATATAGGGGTGTTGAAGTTTGTGTGGAAGAATTTGAATGCGCGGTCCGATTAACTCGAAACTCAGTGTTTATACTTAAGACCAAAAATAAAGAATAACATGTATCAGGATTTTTCGAAAATCTAACCCTAACGGGTTGAAAAGGGGTAGTTAATTTTACAGGGGAGGATTATAATAAGTGGCTTGATTAATTAAAGAAAGAAAGAAAGAAAAACGTTTATTTAGACACAGTTCGTGAAACACAAAATACAAAAAAAAAAAAAAAGAAAATTGGTATAAATATACTCTTTGAGTCAAGTTATGAATATATCCCAAACGATTTTTTAAAATTCCACCCCTTTGGTGGTGAAAAGCGGGGATACAGTTTATGTGAAACATCTTATTAATTTAGTTAATAAACTTGAAACCTGGCAACAATATTTGCCTAACTAAGTAATAAAGATTATCATTATAAGTTTTTCAAAACTACCCCTCAAAGGGGGATATAGGGGTGTTGAAGTTTGTGTGGAAGAGATTGAATGCGCGGTCCGATTAACTCGAAACTTAGTATTGATACTTTTGACAGTAAATAATTAATAATAAGTATGTAAAGTTGTCGAAAATTGACCCCTGACGGGGCAAAAAGGGGTAATTCGGTTTTTAGGGGAGGATTTGAACTTGAAATTGTATGTTACATTTTCACGCATAAACCACTGAACTTCTGATTTGGAAAAGAGGTAGATGGCATCCTGGGGAACACATACTTTTTATCCTGGCAGCTCGTGGCCGTGGGATAACTTCCGACATCCACGCGGGCGAAGCCGCGGGCAGAAGCTATATACTAATATTAAAAATAATAACTTCTGCATTTTCAGCTATTGTACTTTTAGTTGCTATACCTATCGATTTCACTGAATAAATGAATAGAAAATATACATCCGGCCGGCACTTAATGTTTTTTGGCTCATGCCGAAAATGGATATTACGGCTGAAAACGAAATTCGGTCGGATTTGTCGAATACGAAAGTGACTAAAGGTTAGTAATATTATGACGACTTAACTAAGATGAGATTTAGAATCTTATATCTGGAGAATCAAAACCACACGCGGAACTCACCTCCCATCCTGTACGAGTTAGGGTCATCGCTGAAGGGCGAGGGCTGCACGGGCGCGGCGGGGCTGGGCTCCTTGCTGGCCGGCACGTCGCGCGGCTCGGGCGCAGCCGCCGCGCGCGCTCCGCCTGCCGTCGCGTTCACCGACGTCTTCTCGGAATACGACACGGCGCCCGACGCAGCGGTGCGCGGGGTCGGGGAACTCTTGTCGACAGTCGTCGCCTGTAGCGGGGACGCGTCGAAGGGCGGCACTTTGGCGACCGGCTTCTGTACATTGGGAGGTACAGGAGGTGCCGCCATCGTAGTACTGGGCGGCTCCTCGGGCGCGGGAGCCACGGCTGCGGGCGCGGGCGCAGGCCCGGGCGTCGGCGCGCCGCTCGCCTTGCTGGAGAACAGGCTGGCCCACGACTTGCCGGGCGCGGGCTGCGGCTGCGGCTGCACGGGCGGCGGCGCGGGCTCGCCGCGGTTGCGCGGCGTGGGCGGCGGCGGGAAGTCCGACGCGGTGGGCGCGGGCGGCGGCGGCTGCGGGGCCGGCGCGGGCTCGGGCGCGGCGGCTCCTTTGCGCGAGTGGCCGAAGGGCGCCTTGTTCGTCACGATGAGCGGCGGGCCGGCCGCGTGCAACGTGATAGAGATCGGCATCGGTGCCTTGCTGGGCGGCAGCGGAGGTTCGCGTTTAACGTGCTCGACTGCGGGTGCGCTCCTATCAAAATTATCATTGTTTTCGTTGGACGGGGAGCGGTTAGTAGGTCCGTCACGCTTTTGTCTGGAGCCGAAAGGCGCCTTAGGTGTGGACGCGGCTTGCTGCACGGGGACTACGGTCTGAGGGACGACGGGCTTGGCCGGCTGTTTGCCGCCCGAGAATGGTGCGGCGGGACCCTTAGTCGGTTTTGTTACCGCGGGCTGAATCTTATTTGTGGGAATCTGATTGTTAGGGGGTGCGGACGACGTAGGGAATTTATTTGCTGGAGATTGCGCAGTAATTGGCGCTTCGGGTTTCGAGTCAGTTGCGTTCCACGACGTCTTAGTGACCTCAGTCTTCGGCGTAGTCGCAACTTTTTCGACTGGGGAAAGCTTTGCTTGGGCGGTATCGGGCATTCGGTCCGACTGTTTTGGACTGCCAGGACCCTTTCCGATTTTAAGGTCCTTCATAGGCAGCGATTCCACGGATCCCGCTGCTGATGCGGTCGGCGGCGGAGGCATGGGTTTTTGTTCCTGACTCTTGTCTTGTGGCATATAGGTTTTGTTCTGACTCTGTCCCTGCACGAAGTTCTTGGCATGCACGTTGAACTGGTGCGGCGTGGTCTGCGGCGGCGGCTGCTGCTGCATGGGCACGGGCGGCGGGTGTGGCGGGGGCGGTAGGTACATGGGCGGCATGTACTCCACCCCGCCCTCCACGGGCGGGCCGTAGGGCGGCGCGGCGTAGTGCGCTGCGCTGGCGTAGTATGCGTCCACGGCCTCCTGCTCCATGACGACCTCCTGTGGGTAGTCATCGGGGCCCTTGTCGGGCTCGCCCTCCACAGGCATGGGGTAGTCGGGGTAGTAGGGCGGGTAGGCGTAGGGCCCGTACACGAGCGGCTGGTACACGGGCAGGTGGTAGAGCGGCGCGCCCTGCGCCTGCGCGGCGGGGTAGTACTGCGGGTACTGCAGGTAGTAGGGCGGCGGCTGCGGCGGGCTGGCGGGCCGCTTGCCGCGCCGGTCGCGCCGCTGCGTGCGCGCCGCGCGCTCGGCGGGCTGCGGGTACTGCGGCTGCGGCTGGTAGTACTGCCCCATGTAGCCGTGCACGTTGACGTTGGCCGTGACCTGGCTCACGTACACGTTGGGCGGCGCCACGGGCCACTGGTGGTGGTGCGGCGGCGGGTAGGCGGGCGGCGGCTGCGCGTAGGGCGGCGGCGGCGCGTGCGGGGCGGCGCGCGCCGGCGAGTGGGGCGCCATCTCGCACTCGCCGCCCGACAGGCTGTCCACGCTGCTCGACACGGTCCCGGCGCCCGCCGTGCTCGATGAACACGATGACGGATCTGAGGCACACAGGCCAAAGTACATATTAATTAAAGGCGTGTCGATCTACTTTCACAAACTATTCAGTATTTAAAAGTAACTGCATTGTAAAATAAATAATAGGTCAGTCTTTACCTATAATAGGTTCGTTCCAGCCACCGGCGAGTGCGTTCGCCGAGATGTCAGGTATCCGGTCGTACAGGGCGCACTGCAGTCTGTTCAATTCCGCTTCCTTCACATCAGATAAGTCTAGGAACTCATAGTCCTGAAACACGCCATAGATATTAATATAGAACTTGAACCATTCCCGGGACAACTCATCCAATTCCACAGTTATGTAACATTTCTTACATACAATAAATACAAGACTAACCACTACAAATTAAAAAGTAAAGGTAGGTCACTTTCCATACTAAGTAGGCCGTGCTGAAGAACTTCTATTCCGTCGCCTTGTCACCATTTTATTCTATAATAATTATAGTAAAACTCAGTTTACACATTTCTTTGTGGTTTATGACCAAACCATTCCAGATCCCGGAGATCTGAAATTACTTTACAATTCATTAGCATCCAGCAAACTGACGAAAATTAAAAATTTTACTGTGCTTTTTCATGTTAATTTATTTTGCAGTGTTGTTTTATATAAATATTATAAAACATCATGTTTTAAAATGTGTGCAGATTGATTATATAATGGTAATTATACAACTTAAATTGCAGGAACTAACCATTATACCTTTTACTTAAAGAGGCGTAGAGTGATGTAATAAAACCAAGATTTTGTCACTTTTATTATTCAATTAATTTTAGTTTAAGAAAAAGGGCACTTGTAGTAAAGTAATGAGTGGTAGTGCAACACCAAAAATAAACCATGAATTCAGAATTTTAGTTAGTTCCTTATAAACACAACTTAATATCATATTAGACATGACAAAGTTACATATAATTGTAATTTTATAAAAATATGCGTATTTTTATTACAATTGGTCACATAAAAATCAATTTAAACGCAACATTTATTGCCACTTACACAGTTTTGAATTGGCAATGAATGTTAAACTGTCTATCATTCTGAATTCAAGTATAGTATGGATAGAGACCCCCTTTCCAGTTAGTGTTTACAGAAGAAACCCATGTATAACCGAAAGGTTATGTATGTTCCGAAATAAAGATCTGAGAATCATGATCATTGGAAACAGACAGCGCTGACGTCTATGAAGCGTGAGCGCAGATAAACGCTAGCACGATTTTTACTATCTGTTGTATGTGGAATATTACAATAGAGTTTAGGAAAAGTGCAACCTCTGGTAAATTTACTTCAATCACCCTAAGAAAATGTTACATAGATAGCCACTTTGAATCAATCAATGGATATTTCTGCATATTGCGTCAGTCAGTTTGATTCAAATCTACTACTAGAGTATGATTTTATTATCAATATATTTTAAGTGTCAACTGAACTACTTTAAATAAAGAATTGTAGCTTGATCACTTTCAACACAAATGGTTCCAATTTCCAACATTTGAGTTCTCATATCCATTATTCAATTATCAACAATGGCGACGCGACGGCAAGTCACCTAACAGGTCAAGATCTTTATTAACAACGAGAAGAAAGAACCATTGTATAATACAATCCCACAATGTGATTTTGAATTGAGATCTTTACTGTAGGGTGCAAGCCTTGAAATTCATTCTGATTCTATGTCTAAACAAATGTCTGCACTACAAAAAAACTCTTATTCAAAAGTCCAGTCCCATACTACACATACATTGCTGTTTCAAATCTTGATTTGGATTCCTGTGCCCAGTGCTGGGCTTAATAAAGTAGGTTACATACGCACTGGGCATATCCCGTAATAGGGCGACCCGTTAAGTCTGCGCATTTCGAGAGTACATCAAGTGGACCAGTGCACAGCCATTTGCTACCTAAACCATGGACAAGGCTAAGCGTCAACAGTCATGCTTGCAAATTTGCAATATAGAAAGTAACTAACTAAATTCATTGGTGGGACTTGCATAATGACTGCTTCTCAGTGTCATCAAAGTGTATGTATAGTTAGAAATATGTTTTAATGTTAATATATTACAACTCAATACATTAATAATAGTCGGAACATACAGTATTTATAAAAAACATTATAATTAAATATCACCATTTGTTTTGTTTTTTAATGGACTAAGTTACCATGAAAAGTATTGAAAGTCGTTGGAGGCAATTGCATAATATTTTGATAAATCAAAGCAATGAAAAGAAAATACATGAACATGATGAAGCTATGATTGAATAGGTAGACTAAAAAAGTAATTGTCATGCATGCTTAGCTACTAAATTAGTTCATAATTCATGATTACATTCAACTTACTAATAACCATTCTACAGTAGCATACATTCTGCAAATGAGTTGGTCTCATCATTACGGACAATCGAAAATGCATAATTATAAGTAACAAAAAAAACAGTCTTTTCAGTGAACATAACATTGAATATTGTTAATTACTTATTAGGTTTTTTTAATATTTTATATTTTTCTACATCAGAAGCATGAAGTTTAAAATTATCCTCAGTGGTGGAAGAATAACTTTCTCCTGCATGTTACAAAAGGTTGCATAACCCTAAAGTAGCACCCCCTTGTGCAGTTTTCAATGTTAAAGTATTTCAAGTTGTATGTAGTTGTTTTTTTAGGGAATCAACATGATGTAGGAAAAGACCTGTACAAAAAATAGACCTTGCTTGTATAGAATACTAGCTTCTGACCATGGATGTAGGAAATTTCCCCACGGGAATATGCTACTGGGACAAAAACTTAGTCTATATCCTTTTCTAGGATGCCCATCTCCTTGACAAATTTTATAGAAATTCAGTCAGTCAGTTCAGTGGTTTAGGCGTGAAAAGGTAATTAATATACAGAGAGAGTTACTTTCGAATTCATAATATTATAAGTATGGATGTGTTTCTACATCTATAGTTCTATACTAATATATTATACTAGTCAAAACAAAATAAGGGCCACTTGTGAATTTTAACATCCAGACCGATTTAATTATTTTAAAGCTTCTTCAACGACATATCTTTTGTGTGGTATTTCCTGAAGTTTTAACAAACAATGTGAGGACACCACTTGCATAATTTTTGAAGTGGTTACTTTGATACGTTTTTTTGTAACCACTTGAATTTTCTCTATTCTAAGACAAATTCTTGTCATTTAAATTGTGGATTATTTTGTGAACAGTCTTAAATTTGCTGAGTTAGAATGTGGATAAAATTTTTGAAAGCGCTATGGGGGGGATTCGAAAACATATGGACCTGCAAACAGCAACTAGAGCCATCAGATTGATCCAAGAGGGACATTCGCGCGGGGATCTGGCAGGAATCGAGCTACCTCACAGGAAGACCGCTACATACGTTTGACTGCTCGAAGAGAGCGCGTCATCACCACTCGCAACTTACAAAATCGCTTGCGCCAGGCGACCGGTACCCGCGTGAGTGACCAAACGATTAGAAATCGGTTACACGAAGACCAGCAGTTTTCTAGGAGACGCGTAGCGCGGATTCCATTGACTAGTGTACACCCTGCAAACCGATTATCATTTGCAAGGCTGCACCTGGACGGGGATATAAGTGAATGGGGCACAGTATTGTTTACTGATGAGTGTAAAGTGAATTTTTTTAGATGATCGTCGCATTAGAGTATGGAGACGAGAAGGTGAGCGTTTTTAGGATGCTAGTGTCCATGAAAGTCACAGATTTGGGGGTCCCAATGTCATGGGTGGGGTGGTTACTCTATCAGGTCGAACCAAACTCGCAATACTCAGGCACCGTAATGGCAGTGCGATACATTGAGGAGATCATAAGACCTCATGTGGTGCCATTTGCACAAACAATTGGTGCAAGATTCACATTAATGCACGACAATGCCCGCGCTCATACAGCTAGACCTGCTTTTTTTTACTAAAAAAACCTAATCAATGTTCTTTTATCCATCAATAAATTTAATTTTAAGGTTTTTGCATTAAAAATTACCTAGCAATTTATTTATTTATCTACCCTCAAACCCAATACATTTATTAGAATACAGAAAATACATGGTGGCCTTATTTTGTTTTGACTAGTATATATATAGGATAGGAAATAAATTACTATATGTCTAATAAATATTGTCACACTTAAACATGCATGTTTAAAATACAACCCTCTTAGTTAGACATGCAAAGCACCATCAACAAAAAAAATAATTTTATTGACTAATTTCACTACAGTTATCATAGCATTTTACTATAGCCGCTGGTAACAAAACAGAAAATAGTTACAATACCAAAATGAATTATCGTAATAAGTGTTCTAAAAACAGAACTTTAAGGTAGTATTTTGAAATTTGAATTGAAATAATTATTTGTGTAAACAGTGTTCCTCAGAATTTTGCTATAAATGTGCACAGTGTCATCAATAAACTCCAGTACACACTTAACATTATTATAGCTTAAATTTTGAATATCCATAAGTTACCAATATTTTATCGTGTTCTTTTTTGCCCAGATTTGTGTGAAAAGCAACAAATTATAGACTTGCTAACTTTCAAGTTTGAAATGGGTGAATTTATTAAATTAATAATGAAAACAATTGATGGTACTCTTCCTTGTTGTTTTTTTTGTATATTGTTTGAGCCCAGTATGGTAATCTAATATCTTACAAAACCCCGAGGAAACTTTTTATTAGATTAGAAACGGAATTCAATAATTACAATCATTATATTAATAAGCATGTGAACCTTTTACACATACCTCTATTGAGAATAATATTCCCTAATTTCACTATGTTAGTCTAAAACACAATACATGATCACTATTAAAGATGATGTGCAATTTGCTTTTGAATTGTCTGAAATAAAAATAATTGGACAGGTTGGAACTTTATGAATAAAACTGAAGAAATCTGCTGAAGAATCAGAATAAATAACAATTGTTAGAATTAAAATACATTAAAATTTAACATGAAACATAAGTTTTATTGACTGCACCAGCAAATACAGGTTTTTGACTAATTAGTTTTACTTGACTAATTAATACAAGTAGTTCTTAGCTGTCAGTGGTAGTCCACAACAAGTAAATGATTGGACAAGTTTACCTGAAAGTACAATGTGAAGTCGACAGTTACATTCTGAAGAAACTCATTGCATCAACTTGACTGGCTACCAGACATTTTTTTAAAGAAAAGGTAACCTTGAGTTTCGCTGCGGAATGTACAAAAATGACAACCCGTTTGAACGTTGGACTTCACTACGGCTTGTCAAATTTATAGGTTATATGATTCGGGACTTTACGGAGTCGTTTTATGTACAGAAGCTCATCTTAGCAAACAATAAGTACATCAAATACTACACGATTATCTACCATGCAAAGATTATAATATGCAATAGCTTCCGTACCGACTAAACAACAACAAATCCATAGCACATGTGGTTTTTCAAGTCATGAAATGAAATGCAAAAGTGAAAATGACATACCGATTACTGAACCAATAATTGTCGAATTGACTACCATTGGAATTCCTTTCGATTAGAGCATGATTTTCAGCGTTTAATTTTCTCTTTTACTAACGCAAAGCTGCAAAATATGCGGAACATTTGGAGGACTATAAGATGGCGTAACAACGCTCAGTTGCCGGGTGCCATCCGAGTATTGACAAATCAACATATTGGTGATTCTTATTGCGTAAACCCGAAACTGGACACTATCTATTTATCAAAAACTATTGGCACTTACCTCCCACGTGCATACAATGTCTGGAAAGAGATATTTTTTCTAATGTAATGGCCAGTTTCAATATCACCAAAACAAGAAACAAAAGCCAAACAAATGTTTAGGTAAATGTACTGCAAATATGATATCCTTACCGTTTTCATCAAATCCATGGCCTTTTAAAGAACACCATCACGAAATTTAACACCGTCAATAGTTTATATACAGCAGCGGCGTTGAAGAAAAATATCCTAGAACGGGATCAACGTCGAGGCCATGCACTCTCCCAACACATAACAGGATGTGACAAAACGCGCGCCATTTTTAACTAGCCATTTGGTAGCCAATAGGATTTCAGTATTTTAACCACCAGAGACAAAAACTGATTTGTCCGTAGTGTTGTCGAACTTGTTCGGATGTGCGCCATTGTAAGTCAGAGACAATAGTGTTTTTTAATGTTCATAGTAATATTCATAGAGCAAATCCGTAAATCGTAATAAAAAGGAAGTATCGGTACATCAGTAGGGGAACTCAAATATTAATAAATGTATGTAGAAGTTTACATGGAAACCAGGTCGAAATTATCATGGTTGGAGACGACTATTTCTTGACTATTTTTTGACACCAAATTCAAACACAAAATTCAAGCGTTCCGCGGTAATCAAGTGAGGATTGTGGCAAGAAAGCCTCATCACGTAATTCTCACCAAGGCGCCTATAAACCTCGTATCTCTGGAATCACGTAATGACTATTTTCGAGATTTGGCATAGCGTTACGATTACTTCTTGACTATTTTTTGGAATTGAAACCAAGTAGGTACTACCAGCCGTTTGGTTGCAGTTAGCCAGTATACTATTGTAGTCTTTGGTTGCAGTAAGGATTGTGTGGAGAAGTTCACCACACAATCCTCACCAACTTAATCCTCACTAACTTCGGAATCATAATGCGACTATTTTTTTGACCTTGGGGAGTATTTTTATGAGTATTTCTTGACTATTTTTTGGCGTTCTCAAAATTGATTTTCATGAAGTTTTCAAAGGTGTGTGTTGAATTGATGAAAATTATGATGTGGTGAAGGACACATACATTTGTGTTCATAAAATGTTTATTTCTGACATTTTCATTTTTCATACACATTACAAAGATGTAATTCACCTGGATTTAAGTTATTGGCTAAACACCATCTTAGTTATTTTCTATGGATTTTTTTACTTTTTCAAGTTGGCTAGATTACTATAGGTAGGTATGTACATTATATTAATAACCATAACAGACCCAAAGACCCTTAGGTCTTTGAGCTAAACCGCGAACAAACTGACGGATTTGGCGAAACTATAAAGGTACGAGGGGAACCCTAAGAAAGATGAAGATTAGGTACTTGTCACGAGTGGTGACAACAGACACACGACATGACAGCAGGTACTTTATCGGGTAGGATTTTAACTTCAAACTCGTAGGTACCTATATTTATTATTCTCTAGTTCGAAAATTTTATTTTGCGCCAACGCTTTCGGTTTAGTATTAGTCTAACAGCCAGTTTAAATAAAAAATACGCACGCAATTTCAAATCTAGCAATGAAAATAACGTAAGGTAAGGTTAAGCTACATTTTTATTTTACTTGATCGTCGATCATTGATGACGTCACAGTAGATAATGATATTAGATAGGTAGGTAGGTACTGCTTATATAGGTTTCGATTATTTCTATCGATACTTAGGTAGGTACAGACGCCAGCACATCAACCTACTACAATCTGTCAAATTTCTTTAATAGATTTTCAACTTTATCGCTAAAGCATTAAGGTTCAAGGTTGATTGGGAAAATTTGACAGTTTCGGGTAGCTTTACCTGCTGGCGACCGTACATGACCAGCTTTTGGCTTAACGGGGTGCCCATAGAGGCATAATAGCCTACAGAACACGGAGACATCTCATCTCAGAACTACTCTTCCCGTGAATTCTTAATGAAATAATGTCCAGAAAACAATGTTGAATGGATACTAAAAATACTAAGTAACATCATCATCGTGCCTACAGTTATAGCATAGCAAAACTCAGCACGTCGTTAAAACAAAACCCTTTGTTCCTTGGTTATCCAAACTACTAAACCGAAATGTATTTACATTAGTCATTTCTAGTAAGTGCCTCTCGCACTTACTATTAGCAGAATTAATGGAAACCGGTTTAGTTGTTTTCGAGTTATAAGCGCAGTAACGAACAGACAGTCAGAATTAAAGAGTAATTTAACCTTCTGTAAACTAAACTAAAAATGACATAACATTTTACCATTATCTGTAGGTAACTGAATAGGAGACCTATAGAAAATCGATATAAAAAAAATATTACCTAATAAAATCCCCCATCACTAGTCAAGACGCGACTAACCAACGTGGGCCATCGTGTACGTGACTCGGCCACACTGTCCCACCTGACTGCGACAAAATAAATGTTTCTATTAGCGGCACTCTAATCTCCACAAATATTGGACTGTTGGCTTTGCTGTAATTCAAATGCTACGTGACACATTTAGGCTTATTATTTTCACATAATAATTTTGTGGAATAGATGGTGTCGCATCGCGTGCTATGTGTGTTAATATTATTTATGGCTAGCTGAGTAGGTACCTATGTCTACGCTTGCGTGTCATGACAGGGTCAGATTAAATTATTTAGCGAAACTTCACAGAGTTAAGTACAGTCCGTTTAATTAAAACAATGTAACCTCTAAGAGCAGCAATCTTATCAACCTTATTGTGACGAGAATTAGGATCGCAATGATTTTGACAGACTTTTCAATGGCAGCAACTGTATAAGAATTAGAATAAAGATCACTGTGATTTGGACAGTGAAGTGACAAAATCATAGGTAAAATAACTGTGAACAGACTGTAGGTACTATACTACCAGCGGTAATCAGGTGTCCAAACTTATGAGTTTAGAAAAAAACTTTTTGTTTTGTTGTCAAAAATATCTATACCCATCACGTCTGTGGAGTTTCGTCAGCTAATTTAATTTGAACCTGTATTTATGTACAGACGCCAGCAGGTCAAGCTACCCGAAACTATCAAATTTTCGCAATCAACCTTGAACCTTAATACATAAGCGATAAAGTTGAAAATCTATTAAAGATATTTATTTTGACAGATTATGGTAGCTTGATTTGCTGGCGTCTGTACTTGTAATGGTAGGTAGGTATAAATTAGCATGTTTTATAGTCTTGAAACAAGGACGTCAAACTAAGGCTTCTTATCGTCATACGGAACTAAACACGAAAACCAGCGTCAGGCACTAGTTGTCTGGCATTTTTGCTGAACTGGGCCTTTTTGTTGCAGCCGTGAGGCACACTTTCCTGCTATTTTCTTACATCGGTCTTTATACTTTCCTTTTTGTTTTTTTATTTGTTGCTATCTGATGTACCTATGTATCTGTATAAGTAGGTATTTTTTGACAGATCATACTGTGAACGGTCTTAAAACTGGTGTATTGTGTGTCTCTTAGTCTGTGCTAAATAAATGTATTTTCTTTCTTTCTTTCTAACTATGAACATAAAAACAAACAATTGGGCTACAAACAGTTTAAGATAAACTAAGATTATAGATTATAAGGATAGCACTATTATACTAATACAAATGGAATAACGATTAGACCTAATGAGCTGAATGAGATGATATTGGGTCGCGCCCGATATGCTCTCCGAAAACTTATTGACTGTTTTACTATGTAATACATAAAATACAGAGGGGCTTCAAATTAAAACATGGGTTCTTGTAATAGTGTCACACGTCTATTGAGTGGAATTAATACAACACGTCATTCTCCCGCGCACTCCCGAATACGAGTCCACTATCGACCGTTGTTGTGTCGATCGCTAGTGCTGCCCGCCCTGATATGTATAGGGTTGGGAACACAAGGGAATTATCGTTATATTCAAGGCATAGAGCGCGGTGTCGCAAGTACGCTGACATGTTTACCTATATATTATTGTTTGGTGATTGACCCGAACCGAAAACTTATGGGACTAGGTTTTACTGTACAGAGTTCATAACCCACCTATTTACACTTAAAATTCTTACTTTTTATCCAAACCTTTTAAGTCTAGACGTCTCTTTTGGTAGCCTGAAGCTAATTCTTAATCTCTTTGATGCAGTTTGGAAGCATTTAACTAACGAGATGAACTGAATGGCAGGATATTTTAATTACAGAGAGTAACGAACTCTTTTTTTTTAATCAAACTGTTTGGTTCACCTAAGTTAAAGTCTTAAACTCAGCTACAGTCAAAATGTCTAGGGTATAAAGGTGGTGTCGATGAAACATCTCATGAAAGGACCACTCCCGCTTTAACTCAAACGAAAGCTCATGGGCATGTGTGCATGTGCATTCTTCCCACCCTTGCCTACGGAGCGCTTACAAAGCAACAAAAGTCCGCACTTGGATTCTGCCAACGGGCTATGGAACGAAGTACACTAGGTGTCAAACTCACAGACTGCATTAGGAACTCTATAGGTACTTCGATCCAACACACAAATAGCTGACGCTGGCCGGACAGCTGCTGGACTACAGTGGAACTAGGCTGGCCACATCTGTCGCATGTCGGAGCAGCAATACGCAAAAACCACAGCTCAATGGATCCCAAATAGCAGGAAACGACTGCGCGGTAGGCCCAGAAAGAGATCGCGATGAGCTGAACTCCATCTTAGAAGATTGTATGATTTAAAAGTGGAAACAGGGAATAAGCGTTTGCCCTGCAGTGAGAGCAGAGCACTCACCGTTCTTGTATTTATTGGCGTGTGGAGATTTCCAAGATCTTGACATCTTCCGGGCTCCGATATAGTATACCTCTTCACTCCTCAAGCACCTCCGGTCGTGTTGTCCCTTTGTCGCTACGTCGCTATGTGCTAGCGACAGTTTCCGGGGGCCCATTTATATATATAGTTATCAGAAGTGATTTACTAATGATGGGGGTAATTTGACCAATTAATTAATGACATTATCTAAGTACCCTAGTACTACACTACTAATTTAATCATTGAAGTGAATTTTAATTACTAAAACTTCATATAGTTGTGATCATTAGTTTGCTAGTTATCCTTAGCCAACGACAACTGGAATGGCTAACGTGTCAATGTTGAAGAAAATCTAGCACCGCGCTGTTATTATGTATACCTACTCGTAATTCCTTACCAAACAAGGAAAAATTCTAAAAACTATTCACGAAGTGATGGTGGCTGTTTACAAAGATTCTGTACCTTCGTTATCTACGGTTCAAAAGTGGTCAAGTAAATTTAAAAGGGGCAGAGAGAGTATTGAAGACGACACTCGCTCGGGCCGCCCAGTTACTGCCTCTACAGAAGAAAACGTGAATAAAGTTGAGATGCTTATACTGGAGGATGCCCGAATGAAGATCAAAATGATAGCAGAGACGACCCACCTCTCTGTTGGTTCCGTACACACTATTCTTCATGATCTTCTTTTTCAAAAGTCAGTGCAAGATGGGTGATGGTTATTATTTGTTCCCTGACTTAAAAAAAGTCCAGTCAAGGCGGCAATAAATGCGCATTTTTCAGAGAAAGGGGCTTTCCCCTTTCTCTGAAAAAATGCGCAATTAAATAACAAATAACTAAAC
The DNA here is from genome assembly GCA_949629185.1 of Apamea crenata. Taxonomy (NCBI): domain Eukaryota; kingdom Metazoa; phylum Arthropoda; class Insecta; order Lepidoptera; family Noctuidae; genus Apamea; species Apamea crenata. The sequence goes on along the minus strand of OX451368.1, from coordinate 5,679,154 downwards.
AAATTTTTAAATTAACATTATTTCAATACCCTGTAAAAAAAAACTTTTTATTTTTTACAGGGTATTGAAATGTTAATTCCGAGATATAATAAATGCATTGCGGTAATGAGGGATTAAATTGAAAAATAAAAATCATTTTAATTGAATTTATTTTATTATTTTTATTTTTTTACACACAGGGATACACGCATTTTTTATACATAGGGATATGACGAAGTTACAATATGAGTAAAAAGGTATTTCATAAGAAATTTCTTCCAGCAGACCTGCGAAAGGAGAAGTAAAAAAGAAATGTAGACAATAGTGTGTGAGAACAAGAGAGAAATAGGAATGTGTGAAGTCTAAAACTAAAATATTAAATATATAATGCTAAAAAAATCTATAAGTATATTTAAATAAACACTAATACAAAAATATTTAAACATATATATATACATTTTATCTGGTCTGGTCTCTTAGGGAAATAATGAAGGATAAAGATATGCCAATGAAAGTAAAAAAGAAAGTATACGAAATATGCATTATGCCATGCTTACTATACGGGTGCCAGACATGGGCGGTAACAGAACTACAAGAAAATAAATTAAAAGTCTGCCAAAATGCAATAGAAAGGAGTATTTTAGGTATAAAAAGAAGAGATAGAGTGAAATTACAAGAAATTAAAAAGAAAACAAAATTTAAAAATGCACACACAACCTACAGACAGCTTAAATGGCGTTGGACGGGACATATGTTAAGAGAAAGTAAAGAGAAATGGACTAAGTCAGTAACAGAATGGTATCCAAGAGATAGTAAAAGAAATAGAGGCAGACAAACCAAAAGATGGGAAGATGACTTCAGGAAAATAGCTGGTCCGGTATGGACCCGCTTAGCAAGAGACAGGAATACGTGGAAATCTTTAGAGGAGGCCTTTGTCGACAGATAAGCTGTTCCACACAAACATCCAGTTGCTGATCATTCAAATGCAAGTTATTTAAAATCGATTAAACCAATCTAGTTTTAGAAGTAGGCATGCATGTATTAATTGTAAGGAAAGAAACAGCAATAAAGGCTATTTTATTTTATTTTTTATTTATTTATTTATCATACATTTTATCCAATACTCACGGTATAGAGGAAAGGTAATGCTCTAGAGAACACATTTTCCCGCTGGTACCACCGGTGGTACAGTTCGGTGGTACTAGTGGGAACGAACGTTTTAATCGACGTTTAAATAGAGAAATAGTTTTTAAATCACGAATGCTAGGCGGAAGTGAGTTCAACAATATTACAGCCAGTCGATTCTGTGCAAATCTCACCGTGAAAACTCAAGTGAAGTGAGCTTGATGTGAGTTGTCAGTAGTGTCAAACCCTAGCATTATTTGGAATGACAGCTCACTCCACGCTCACTTCACCTAAGTTTTCACGGTGAGATGGTTACAGAATCGCCCAGCTGCATGGACAGAGAAGGAATAACAATAGTAGCTCGTTTTATGAGGACGAGATTTAAGGATGGATCTTAGGAGCGATCTACACGGTGCCGCGTGAACATCAGAATGACTGGCCAAAATGACCGACCAGCTTTAAAATATTACTAAAATCTAATACCTATTTCATACCTTTGTTTAAATAATTGGTACCAAATTAACAACTGAGAAAATGAATTAAAAAAAAAACCGGTCAAGTGCGTGTCAGGCCACGCGCAGTGTAGGGTTCCGTAGTTTTTATAACAGCCAAGTGAGGGCCGTATTCGCTGACTGATAGTTTCGTACGAAAGGGGAAAGCTATTTTTTACAGGGTATTGAAATGTTAATTTCGAAATGTAATAAATGCATTGGGGTAATGGGACATTAAATTGAAAAATAAAATAAATTATTTTAATTGAATTTACGTCTCTTTTCATGCTGGTACCGAGAATACTGTGATGCTCCTCGTAAGTAACCCCCTGTCATTCACTCACTTTAGCCACCCAAACCCATAATCCAATGTGTTTGTTCCCATATGGGACCCATAAGGACAACCCTCGGTTGGTGAAAGAATATTGCAGTGTATATACCCTGCATTACCCTGGTTGCACTTGCATAGTGCATTCAGGAATAATCATCAGCTGGTGCCACACTTCATTAAAAGCCCTGCGGCCCCTCGTACGCCTTCCAAAGGTCCGGGAACCCAGAGTAAAATAATAATATTTTTACGTCTCTTGACATTTCTCAGTACTCTGGGTAAAAAAAAAGCTATATAAAATGCACGTAGGTATTATTACCTACGTGCATTTTATATAGCTTTTTTATATGGCTTGTGGCTAAGTAATAATAGCCGGTTAAGCTGCGCTTGCCGCGGTTGGTTCGTGGATGGGTGACCATCTTTACATACCAAGACCCTTCCGTGCTTCATTCGGCTGTCATTCGTGGATCTTCAACAGTCGTTACGGGTCGTCAGAAGCCCGAAAGTAGACACCCAGGCTTACTAAGTTTCGTATTACCCAGTAACTGGGTTGTGGAGGTCAGATAGGCAGTCGCTCCATGTAAATACTGGTACTCAGCTGCATCCGGTTAGACTGGAAGCCGACCCCGACATAGTTGGAAAGGGTAGGCAGATGATGATGAAGTAGGTACTTAGTATACTTACCTTCCTTAGTCCTTATCAGTTATTTAATATACATTTATCAGTCTAGGCATAAAATAACGTTTAATTATGTTACTGCGTGTACAATAGTGCCTAAGTACTTACTTACCAGTAGGTAGGTAAGTTTATTGTAACGAGCTACACGAAAGCATTAACACAATAATCCATTTCGGTCTAGACTAATTACACAATGAGCACCTAATAATTCACAAATTAATGACGTAAGTTCCAAGTTCAATACTTACCTACTTGAATATAATTAATACATAAATACATTATAGATGCTGCGACATACTCGCTATCATTCGTTTTCCGGCAATACTCGATATTTTTTTGTTATTCGTCGAATACCGAATAATAGCTAGTAAGTATTATTCGACATTCGGCCTCTAAAATAAACTTTTAATGAACAAAAAACTGACTTCAAAATATCAAACATTTTTTTTTAATTCTTTATTAAGTGAAATCAGTATCATATGAGACTGATTTCTTTAACTTCATAGTCACTGCAGTGTCATCTCCTATGGGCTGAAATAATTTTAAATACAATAAACTAATTCATTTTTTTCTATTCATATGTATTTTATAAGTTTATCTTGGACATTACTAACATCGGTGATTCGCTGCACAAAAAGCATCGTGTGGAAACCTAAAATTCTGTAAATAAAAGAAATTGCCAACCCGTCTTGAGCAAGTGTGGTGATATGGTGGTGAGTGGTAACCGATGCTCGTACCTTCTCATAATGAGAAGGCCTTTCCACAATCTATTTGTTCGTTTGTACTTTTGTTTAGGACGATAACTGAAGTGTCGTGGTAAATGAAAGACATTAGGACTCGGTAACGACTCGATTTATTGTGTGTTCACATAGACTGCGCGTACACGATCTTAACATAATGCTTACTTAGCTAAATCTGAATAGGTACTGTGGTTATACACACATACATAATAATACTTACGATACTTGCTTACACACACTACAAACAATACTAGAACTAAGAGATAGCTTGAACCCGATATAACAACATACTGAAAAAAAAAACTTTACCGGTGAAATAGGCTTTTGAAGTTTTTATGCGAAAATCAGAAATTGAACCGGACGAAGTCGCGGGAAAACTCATTTAATAAAATGTAAATCTAAGCATTTGTATTCAAGCATTTGCCGTTATTTGATTGAATAATAAATGCCTCTAGAATTTTAAAGGTCCGGCCAGCGCCTCAGTGGGCATAGACAATACCCTGAATCAATAATTATATTATCGATGTGGGTTCATGAACAAATATTGGGGAAAACGGACGTGTTGATAAATACATACTTAATGGAAAAATCCAACAGGATTACGGCATCCTTATTTTATTTGTCTACCATTCTTTCTCTTTCATTTTTTGGTAATAATTTTTAAATATTCTCTATAATACTAGCTGCCCCCCGTGGTTTCACCCGCATACGTTTCGATCCCTTGGGAATATCGGAATAAAAAGTATCTTCAAGTAAGTTTCTTCAGTTTATTATTTATTTAACATACACAGATGAACTAGGTATGTATTCCTACATGTTAATCCTGGTTATAAACCATCTGTGTGAGAGAGTGAGAGAGAGAAGAGTAAAGGAACAGAGAATTCACCTGTGTTTGCGCACACACGTCTTGTGCACTATAATATCTCCTGCGTACCTGGCTAATCTCCGTCGAGATTGGCCATTGTCACCGAACTCGGCCAGGAGGCTATTTTAATTTTTATATTAACAAAAAAATCTAATGATTTTATTTGTTTGTTGGAACGCGCTAATCTCTGGAACTACCTACTAAAATTATCATTAGTCATTATTAATGCATAAAAATAGTTAATTAATTAATTAGTTAGTTAAGTAGTCATTATTTGTAAAATTATCATTAGTCATTATTAATGCATAAAAATAGTTAATTAATTAATAATTAATAAATTAGTTACTAAAGCAGTCATTATTTGTAAAATTATCATTAGTCATTTGGTTTGCAAAATAACCCAACTAAATCCCAGGCCATGATCATAGGCAGGAGATTCGTTCGCAATGCGGCTGATGTTACATCTCTCATGCCTTTATATCTCGATGATGTTCGCATTGACTGTACTGAGACCGCTAAAGATGCCGCTGGGTGTAGTTATTGACTCCACTCTTTCGTGGCGTGCGCAGGTCAATGAGGTCAACTGAAAGGTACCTGACGGCACGGTTGGCGCAGTGGTTAAGCGATTGACTGCTGCGCTGCGTGTCGCGGGTTCGATTCCCACACGGAACAAATATTTGTATGACCTACAAGTAGTTGTTCCGGATCTGGCTGTTTGTGTATGTGAGTTTTAATTGTTTGTGAACGTACCCACGATACAGGAGAAATTCCTAGTGTGGGGCAACGTTTTTTTTAAAAGAAAAAAGAAAGACCTTTCTCCTTTCATTCGCTGAAATGTCTTCAAGGTCGTCTGCCCTTGAAGACTAAAATTTCTTTGGCACAAACACTTAAACACGTTTTTTAATTTTTTTTTGTTTCACTTTTTTTTTGTTCTATTTTTTATTACTAGTATTGTGTGTCTTTTGTTTGTTGCACTAAATAAACGTTTTTATCTATCTTATCTTATCTATCTATCCACTTATTCAGCCGATTATAGATTATACCGACGCCTGCTACCTGGATGCTGCTCAATCAATCAATCAATGCAGCCTATCGCAGTCCACTGCTGGACATAGGCCTCTCACAGGCAGCGCCACAACACCCTGTCCTCCGCCTTCCGCATCCAGTCCGACCCAGCAACCTTCTTAAGATCGTCCGGGGCCGTCCCACACTACGCTTGCCGATACGCGGTCTCCACTCCAAGACTTGTCGGCTCCACCGGCCATCGGTCCTTTGACAAACATGGCCAGCCCACTGCCTCTTCAGTTTTCTTACTCTGCAAGCTATGTCGGTAACTCCGCTATTAAACAAGCTTGAGCGCTTGCAAAACCTGGGCATTCACTTTGTTCTCGGTCTTCGAAAGTATGACCATATGTTTCTTACCTTCGCAAGGAACTTAAGTGGCTCCCAAGCAGTAGCGTAACAATAGGGTGGCAGGAGTGGTAAAATGCCACGGGCCCCCAACCGGAGGGGGCCCCCGGCCCGAGAGGGCCATGAGCACAGGAGGATCTAACATACCTAAGTACAGAAATGCAAACTTTTTTCGACCACTAGACAAAAGAAGCAGTCAGATATTCAATTTTGTAGGGAAATTACGAAGTCTACGTGGACGAACTCGCGGGCGAAGTGCCAGTAAAAAAAAAGTATAACGTTGGTTGAGCTTCTTTACATTTACCTACCAATCCCATGAATTTGCCACGGGCCCCAAAGGGCATAGTTACGCCACTGCTCCCAAGCTGCCTTCGCAGGATCATTCGGATTATATGTCTCCTATTCAACATCTTACACAACCCGTCTTATCCTTCCTACCTGCATGAGCGTTTTTCTTACGCTCGCTCTAGCGCCGCACCGTGTAGGTCACACCTAAGATCCATCCTTAAATCTCATCCTCATAAAACGAGCTACTATTGTTATTCCTTCTCTGTTCATGCTGTAAGATTGTGGAACTCATCACTTCCGCCTAGCATTCGTGATTTAAAAAGTATTTCTCTATTTATATGTCGATTAAAAGAGCATTATCTTTCCTCTATACCTACCGTGAGTATTTGATATATATGTTTTTATATTTTAGTATTACTTATGTATTTATTTAAGTAAACTTATTTTATTTTTTGCATTTTAATGTGGTGGGTATATTTAATATTTTTGTTTGATAGCCCAATTCTTGAGGAAGACAATAGGCTACTTATCATCACGCTATGACTCTTAGGAGCCAACAGTCAGAAAGAACGGTAAGCAAAAACGAGGTAAAAGCACGGGCGGGCGATGGGATGCGACGCGATGGGGCGAAGGTTGGATGGGGGGAAGGAAGGACGTTGTCGCGGGCATAAGCTCGCTCATCTCACTAGATTCTACCATAAGGCTTCACAGCGTGGGTTTTAAGAACTTAGGTAACATTTAGCATGGATAATTCGAAGTCAGCTTAAGTTTATTTACCTAATAGGCAAGGCAGGGCTTATTTACCTATACCAAATAACAATAGGTACCTAGTTACATTTGAGCACGTAAATAGCAGAGTACCATTCAGACCATTTCAGACATCAATCTACATGGTCTTCACATGATCTGACCAAGATTATGTCTCGACCTAAAAAAAGACCTCTGAGTTTGTTTCGGCCTTTCTTTTCAGAGTAGTCAGATATGAAACGCCGACCTAGTTTTAGTGTTTTAAATCTAGTTTGAGGAGTCTCATCTAGTTTGAGTACGTATAGTTTTTATTATATTTGTTGGTATATTGGCGTGGCTAGCTGACATATGGCAAATAATTTAATTTCATGTTATGTGTCTTGTATTGTTAATTACTTAACATAGGTACCTAGTATTGTATACAATCAAGTATTTTCTAACTGAACAGACAGCTGTGCTGCTGGGGAGTTTGTTGCGCCACTTCTTCCCAGCGATAGCACTAGGAAGTGGTGAAGGGCGGACGTTTTTGGGGGACTGTCTTTTGTAATTTTGACGTTCAAAAAGTGCTAATTCTCAGCCTAATTTGAATAAATGACTTTTTATTTTAAAATATGATTGACGTGTAAAAGTGTTTGTACAAACCCACTTACAGAAATAAAATCATTTATAATTTACCTACCTACATAGCCGAAAGTCTGACAACCAGTCTCACCAATCGTATTACCCAGTAACTGGGTTGTGGAGGTCAGATAGGCGGTCGCTCCATGTAAAATACTGGTATTCAGCTGCATCCGGTTACACTGGAAGCTGACCCCAACATAGTTCGGAAAAGGCTTGGCAGATGATGATTTACCTACCTACACAGGTTGGTACACTTTATACCTAAAAAGTCATGGAATATGAAGCAGAAAGAGCACTAACAATGACTACGTATGAGTAGCAATAGATACTACGGAACGTATAGGTACTGACAGTAGGTACCAGACAGCTTTTAGCATCCAGCTTGTTTCACATTACAGCTTTTCATTTCCCCATATTGACGAGAGAATGCAGCGCATAGACAATTTTTATTTGCTACACAATGCAAACTCGCGTTCGCGATATAGTCCATAACAAACTTTCAATGGAAAGTGCATGTAATTTAGCTCTTGTAACCTGAGATAAAAAAAACTGTACCTTGAGTCGTTTTCATAAGGTTTGATTTCGAATGCAAGCGTTGGTTGAGTAGTTCTCTTTTGTAATTCAGTGTATCGGAAGTTAGTGATGCGACAAAAGTGAATTTTTCAATTTGATTGGTCCAGTGCTCTCATTTTGCTCAATGTAGACATAAATCGTTTGAGTTATCGTTCGGTAGTGCTCATAAATAAAAACAATGTAAATATTAATATTTTATTTTTGCCTGAAGTTTATTATAATTATAGCATTTTTTTTGTTCAGGCATCCGTGAAACCTCTACAGTTCTAGGAAGGACGATTTTAGGAGAAATTGTTACCGTAAATAAATGCTGCTATTAAATTACAGTGCGATTTGAGGGAAATTAAATTATTACCATCATTTTACGTACTTAGGAGCTTTTTTATCTTTTTTTGTATTTAATTTATTCTGATATTTTCAATCAATGGGAAGCGAGGAGATTTTAACTTATTTCCAAACGGGGATATTTCTGAATTCGACTGCTTTTAAATCATAGGTATCACGTATCTCAGAATTTGGTTGATTATTTTTTTTATCATCTTGATATCTTGCCTCTTTCACATCACTAGCATCAAGCTTTGGGATTTCAATATCATTTCTAGGTATTGTATCTATGTCACGGATGGCTTGCCGATGCTCATAATACTCGATTATTGTTTGTTCACAACGATTTCCCAAGAACACTCTACTTGAAAGAATTTCATAGTTTTTTTCTACTTTCGTAGTAAGTATTGGTATGCCACGAGTAATCCTACCTACAATTAAAAAATATCCTTTTTAACATAACAATTCTATAGTTTTTATATTATTTATACTTTTATATTATATTATACTTTAAAAAAAAAATTTGAAGCCTTGGTTTTTTAGCCTTTACTAAGTAAAGTAACAACAAAAAGCAACGCATTGAGAAACTTTGTCACAAACATAAAGGATTTAGATTTAGGCATTAAACATTAAATAACCTTTTGGTTGAATTTAATAATCAAAATCATAAAATAATACATATTTTGTTTCACGTGAACCTAAATGGGCACTTATGAATCGTCAGAAGCTAGGTGCACAGTTCCAATTGGTGGTTTCATGTGGAGAAGAGCCGGCAAGAAACTCCGCGGCTAGGTACTCCTTTAAAAATAATTGACTTTTACAATGTTTTCAAATTACAGTTTAAATAGGTATGGGAGGACAGTGTAGGCCTGTCAGCAAGTATCAGGTACTCGGTAAAATAGAAAATGGTCTACAAATCTAAAGCCTACAATGTTCTCACATTCACAAAATATAAAAGAATCCATCTAAAAGATAAATAAAATATAAAACCCTGTTTAAATCAAATGACATGATTGCCATTACAACCACTAATAATCGATGACTAAAGTTAAGGAACGTTTAAACGTCAAAAATGTATGGTCAAACAGTCGCTAATCACTACTTAACTTTAAACAACGTTTATGAATAAAGGGGTTTATGGCAATTCACTAGGCCCCAGGTGACTTAAATCGCAAGTTCCAAAGTAGAGTAGGTTTCCACTTTGTCGATCATGAAAATGCTCAGCCGCAGGTGATAGCGGCATTTTTATGCAAAATGAACTTGGTAGTCACCTGCGATTTTTATCTACCTGTGTAAATGTGGTGGTGATTCGGCTTGTGAGGCGATTTGGTAAGCGACCAGCAGCACGGCGAAAGTCGACTTAGTGTACTCCCTTATTAGGACCACAGTATCTGTACATAAAACACATTCGTTAAAGTGCCTTAAATAGTGGTATCGTATTAGAATAGTGACATTATTATTCTCCATAACAACTACCTACTTAAAAGGAGAAAAAAAAGAGAAATGGACGATGAAGAGTGTTTCTTAAGTTGGCACTCAAATAGGTCAACATGTGGGATGTAGAACCCACACACAGGTAGGTATATACATTGTAACAATAGCCATACACAGACACAGGTAATCTCTAAAATCTGGGGTTTTAAACAGACATTGACCTCAAGTTTGTGGTTTGACAGATTTGATGTTTATGGCAGAAAGGACACATTGCCCCAGGTTGGCATGATTCGGCACAGCCGGGCGGCAAAATTGAATATAGTTTTTGCCGGATCATGTCACCCCGATCAAATGTGAAGCAAGCCAAATGTACTATAATCTTTTTATATAAACTTTAAATACCAAAGGAAATACAATAGGAGTACCTATGTTAAGGTCGTAGTAGGTGACGTGTGTGCCTACCCCCGTGGGAAGAACCCCGGTTGGCAGAATTACGTATAAGTAAGTATAGGTATTTCCACTGCCCGGATAAGACCTTTTCCGAAGAGTTCTATTTACCCATAAATTAATGTCACGTGAAAAACGTGGGGGCACTATGGCCCATAATCCCCCACTTTTTTCGCATGACTGTCATAAAATTAACATTCCGCATTCACAATTAACGAGAAAATGTCGGAAACAGAAAAACAACAAACAATTATAATGGATTCATTTCATACGAAAATGTTTACCTACTCGCCTAATTACAAAATGTGGGTAGTTACTGGGGAAGGTTTTGTTAGGTAAAACTAATCTGTCATGGTTTTAGCAATGTGTTATCCATCAATAGAGACAAGGGGACAATTAAACGTCAAGATGAGAGTATGGACGCAGTAATCAATTATCAGACATATACCAACCATTCGTGGGGAAAGATTCTGGCAGATACGCGGTCTATGCCTAGAAATTACAAAGTGACGACATGACAGAAATCTTAGGGTGGGATCACTGTGATAGATATGGTCGCGTCTAATTTACATAAATACGTAAAATTGTGCCTTTTTTCCATTGTGGTGGCAGAAACTATAGAACGCCTCTACATTATACTCCTTTTGCTTCGTTAACGTTTATACATTTTGTCATTTCGGTCTGCTGAGACACAGGCCTCCTCTCTGTGGGAGGGAGTGGGCAGTAGTCTATCACGTGGGCCCAGTGCGGGTTGGTCGATGTCACATATTTCTTCGAATTTGCGGTTGCAATACGACGGTTGCGAGTACTAAGCACCTGAGCTTTCTGGAAAATTCATTGAATATTTTTATGTGTTTTTCAAGTGACAAGTGAATTAGAAAATTATAATTATTAGACATGTTAGTAAAGTAGACATATGACACCAAATACTTACCTTCCAAACAAAGTTATATGCAGGTAATCAATGAGCAGTCTCGAACAAAACTTCTTTCGGCTTCATTTTTCCAGTGTAGCATTTTCAGCCTATAATGTTCGGTCTGCTGAGACTCAGGCCTCCTCTATGTGGGAGGGAGTGGGCAGTAATCTATCACGTGGGTCCATTGCGGGTTGGTAGATGTCACATTATTTCTTCCAATTTTCGGTTTTAGGACATGCCGGTTTCCTCACGATGTTTTCCTTTACCGTTTTGACAGCAGTGGTGACGAAATTAAATACTCAAAGTAAAGTACCTGCCTGTGCGGGTTCAAACACAAGACCATTCGTCAGTCGGGGACGATACCACTGAGCTACCACTTTCTGCTCACTTTTCCAGCATGGTGACTTCAGTTTAAAAAAAAAAAAAAGTTACTATACTTTTTCTTTCTCTTTTAGAAAAATTACGGTACCTTGTCCGGCTTCTGTTATGAAAAAGTTCACCCTTCGCGAACTGGTAATGATTAGCCAATCGCTACCTACAAACGTGGGGCGATGATGCAACCCTAATTTTCATCAAAAGTTTTCCTTAATCCTTGGTAAAACTAAATAAAACATGTGATTTGCCACGTGATGGGCAGCAGAGAAAAAATATTACAAGGTAAATAAATATTACTTGTGGTCATTACGGTTGCGTAAGACTTCTGAAAGTTAGGTTTGAAGTGCTAGAAGGAATTCGAATACCTCAAAAGAAAGAAAAGGCGGTTGATGACGTCATACATATAGTCCGTGAAATTCAAAGGACATCATTCATTTGCAGTATGTGGTTAGCAAGTGACCTCGACGATTGATCATATTATTCTTGCCTGAACCACCGGCAGCAAGTTCGTCATGCTCCCTTAGATGTCACTGCTTGCGGTAGCGTCGGGGATCGGGTTGCCTCCTTCCCTCAAATATGGCGATGGGGGTAGGTAATGGCTGATCTTTGCGTTATGCTCATGAACGGATGCTGCTTGTGGTGACTGGATGTCTTGCTGACCATGGTTTTATTGTTGTTATTAGTATTAACTTATTTATTTATTTTACTTCGATGGTCCTAGTTTATCATTTGTGACTTCAAGTGACACTCCCTTCCGCTCCACCCAGAGCGGGCCCCTCCCGCTCTGGGTGGAGCGGAAGGGAGTGTCAGACTCTTACTGACTAAAACCCACCCGTGTTCCTTCCTTAGCCCTTTCTGTTCCAGGGCAGCGGTAACCCTTTTGAACGATCCCGCCGCCCTGGCAGGCTTCGGCCCTATCGGGCCCCGTCCTCTGCTGACATCTCTTTGAGGCACGCGTGGAACACAATGCGCCGTCCGGCACGGGCCTGGTCCTGATCGGACGGTGAGCTACCCATTACTCACCGCCCGCACCTACGGTGGCCGGGAGTTGTCACGCGGCTCCCGGTGGCCGAGAGTCGTCACGCGGCTCCCGACGCCCGGAGCGTCTCCCGCGGCGGCTGAGGCTTGAGGTATTCTCCCTCAGCCTTCCCGCCACCTCCTTCGCTAGCATGACTGCTTCGGTGAGGTGACTGCCTCCCACTCCCTCTCGCCCCGGACCATGGCTTGAACCAGGGCCGGACGCGAGAGGTCGCCGCCGTTGCCGATCGCCTCTACGAGGACACGGCGGGGCTCCGCCCAAGCAGAGCAGACCTCCACCGTATGCTCCACCGTGTCCTCTGGGCGATCCTGGCAGTGATGACACCCGGGCGTCTCCTCCCACCTGATGATGTGCAGGAACCTCCCTCCCTCCTTCCCCTTAAGAACACACAATCAAAATACAGCTGGCCACACATTCTGTGGTAACCACCACCACCATCCAATACCAACGGTCCGTCCATCATTGTTTGGTTCTGTGGTGACCTTAAGCTGGCCTAGCGTAGTAGGTACGGAGTTTCAATATACATAATGAGAGGCCAGCTTACACTGCGGGGTATAACACACTAAGAGTAGCAATGGATTTCATTTTGACAGTTCGACAACGTTCATCGCGTAATTTGCGTTGTTGAGCAGATACATTTTTCGAACATAAATGAAGCAATGGATTAGCAATATCCTTTTAAAATACCTATCTTTATAATACGTACCTACCGTAATATAATAATTATGTAAATATTATGATTTTATAAATAAACTGGCTCATTATGGACTATTTAGAGTTAAATTCTATAGAATTCTGATGTCCATTAAAAGGATATAATCAACTGAAGTGATTAAACACGATACTTAAGTTAGACCTTTTGGTGGGTGTCATATTATTTATTCGTACCATTATACGTCAGCGTATTATTAAGTAAATAAGTATTTTTAGGAATTCGTACTTCAAGCCTCAAGCACTTGAGAACTGCTCGAGGACGATAAGTGTAAATAAAACAACGTCTTTCCAAAGCGAGTACAAAAAGACAGAAAGAAAATACATTTATTTGCGGCAAACATGACGCATAAAAAAGAACAAACACACAAAAAAAAATAACAAGTAGGGGTTAAACATGCGTCACAAACGTAAACGTACGTACGTTACAAACGAATTTTGTTCTAGACCTTATTTATGTACTAGCTGCGCCCCGCGGTTTCACCCGCATAAGTTTCGATCCCGTGGGAATATCGGGATAAAAAGTATCCTATGTGTTATTCCTGGTTATAAACTATCTGTGTGCCAAATTTCATACAAATCCGTTCAGTACTTTTGGCGTGAAAGAGTAACAAACATCCATACATCCATACAAACTTTCGCATTTATAATATTAGTAGGATGATATGCGCGGAGACACTCGACACCGCGATTCAGAAATATATCCAAACGGTACAACGCCATCTATCGAGCTTAAGGGAAAACTCGCGACCGAACGTGTATAAAATATTGTTTATTTATTAAATTAATTTCCTATATCTAGGTCAGAAAATTGTGGTCGTACTGCCAATCTACGCACGCACACGTATAATAACGCGCCCGCATAGTGGATTATGGCCCAATCCCTCTCACGAAGAGGAGGCCTGTGTCCCAGCAGTGGGAACATTATAGGCTGATTATGTATTAATTCTGTTTCACATTGTATATTTCCAGTAAAGTGAAATATTAGTTGCAATATTGCAGAAATAATATAAAAGTAAATAAAACCGCAACACTTCATTTCCTATTGCTGACGTTAACATTAAATGACGAAAACCTAGCTACTAGCTTCTGCCCGCGACTTCATTCGCGTAGAAGTCGTAAGACACCACAATATACTCAAATAACAACCACATTTCGTGCCCGTGTTGTTACTTCGTTTTCGGTTAGCGCTCTCTCTGACTCTTTTGCTCAGCTCCTAAGGGCCTTAGCGTGATGTTGAATATTCTTCAAGAATCGGGCTATCCAATTCAATAAGAATTATTCAAATCCGACGTGTAGTTCCAGAGATTAACGGATTCAAACAAAAAAAAACAACCTCTTCATTTTTATTATCTATATTACTATTAAACTCGCGCAGAAGTCTTCTGGTTCCCCCGACCAACCCCGCCACATAGCATTGCCTACCTATTACTTCTTATTCGCGTAGCATTCTTACTGACTTTTTCTTTTTGCTCGGCTCCAAACGGTCATAGCGTTATGTTCAAACTTCCTCGAGGTCCAGAAATTAGCGCGTTCAAACAGACAAACTCTTCAGCTTTATTATTAGTAAAGTATTAATAGTTATTGAATACAACGCGAGTATAAAGGATAAAAAATAAAATCACAAAAACACATTTAACTGACAGTATTATTTCCTGAAAGCAATTGAAATATTAAGAACGGAAGCAAAGTGAGAATTCCCTTATTGGGAATAAGACATAATGGTGCAAGTAGTGGGACGGGTGATATGGCACAGGCGTTCCCAGGCCACCCGAGAGAAATCTAAGATAAGTCTACCTACATCGGAACATGGGACGGAATATGTTAAGCTGTGTGTTCATTTGCTATTTTTGGCACGACTTTTTCTGTGACATTTGTATTGACATGTGTTAGGAATTTGGAGCGAGTATGTCGTATGTTAAGTACAGGGTGTTGGTTGACGGACAAGTCAGTAAGGTGTATCTATAAAATGTGGGTTGAGGAGCTTGTGGCTAATTAGAACCAGTTGCACGGGTCGATCAATCAGGTTAAGCTAAACTTGCCGCGGTTGGTCCGTGGATGGGTGACCACTTTTTCATACCAAGACCCCTCCGTGCATCGGAAAGCACGTTAAGCCGTTGGTCCCGGCTGTCATTCGTGGATCTTTGACAGTCGTCACGGATCGTCAGTAGCCCGAAAGTCTGACAACCAGTCTTACTAAGGGGTTTCGTATTACCCAGTAACTGGGTTGTGGAGGTTGTGGATAGGCAGTCGCTTCATGTAAAGTACTGGTACTCAGCAGCATCCGGTTAGACTGGAAGTCGACCCCAACATAGTTGGGAAAAGGCTAGGCAGATGATGGTCTACATAATGTGGGTCACATCGGAATTCTGTATGAATCTTTACTAAGAATTTGATTTTGATTCGATGATTAGAAGAGTTCCAGTGTCTGAAATAAAAAAGTAATTTTACAGGCAGGAATCCCATGATTTAAATTACGCATATGCCTGTAAACTGTGCTCCCGAAAAGGCCTATAGTCCTATATAACAACAGTAAGCTGAAAACGTCATTTAGAATAGAATAGTAATACTATTTATTGTGTACACTATATAAATTACAGATATAAATGTAGAAATTCGAATGTTTTTGGTACCTATATTCAAGGAAAAAAAAATAGCTACTTACAAGTTTCGAACAATATAAGTCTTGCAAGTGAACTCAAACAGATTCAATACCATTAAATATATACCTCATTTTATTGCAAGTTTAAATGTATTAGATCACTTACCGAGGACAGTGATTGGATCATTTTATTAACTATACCTATGTAATGTAGTGGGGACATTTCAATTGTGATTAAGAGAACCTCTTCATCCGGTATATGGGTTTTAATCACGGAGTATTAAGTAAATGGAGTACTCAGGCGTGCATGTCTTCAATGGATTCTGTTGATTGAATTTGTGACGTGAATGAAAGAAATATGATTAGACTGTCGATGGCGTACCTACACAGCGTAAATGCCATTAATGTAGATATTACACACTGTTCGGGTTTTCAAACAAAAAAAAAATCCTACGTTTTTTACGGGCTGTTTGTTGTCCCTCTTGGTATTTAGATAAACAAGAAAACTTCAAAATGTTGTCGAATTATAATAGGTGGATACGGGCATTTATTCTTCACTTCATTTACTTTGTTGCAAGATCAAAATATACTCTTGATTACCTTTTTATTACGTTATTCATCATAAAGTTATTAAGGACATTATTCAAGAGTATCGAACATGTTATACCCAAAAATTAAAGTACCGTCCAGTAAAAAAGTACTATTTTCTAATGGGAAATAACGTCTGGAGTATTTTTTACTATTACTTAGAAAGACTATTTCATGTTGAAAATGCCAAATATTATATTTTTATAACAAGTGCTTTAAGCATAACATTTAAAAAATACCAACTTTTAATTGAATATAACATCGCGAACATATTGTAACTATTACAACATTGGAGGGTTAATTGTAAACATTCGTTGTAATAGTAAAACATGCTCAAGATGTTATTTCCCATAAAAGTACAGTACTTTTTTTTTCTGGCCGGCTCTTCAGTTTTTGGGTACGAAATGAAGGATGAATAAATAATAAATATTTTTACCCGTTTAGTTCTTATTCCATTGGCTAACTACTCTGTGTTTATTAATAGTGATCAGTTACTATGCGTCACTGATCAATTCCTCGGACTTATGTAATGAGCTCGCTTCGCTCTACGAGATTCCAACCATTATTGTTAAATCGAAGGAAGGTTATGGGTTTTCTCGTAGAGTTCTCAGGAAAGTGTCTGCAAGGCTGTCTGTTTGACTGCATAGAATGTATTTTGAACTTTAGAACAAATCTAATAAGGAGATTGCTCAAAGTGAGTCTGAGCCCTTGAAAATTGCTACGCTGAGCTACGCCGTAGCCGGTGCTACGTTCGCGTAGCACCTACTAAAACTTTTATGGGAAAAATTCCAGTTTATTCATTTGTTTGAAGAATGTAATTTTGACATTTTTGAAGAATGTAATTCCGCTTATTTTCAGTGTTCACTCGACTTCACTTAAAATCTCCCATACAAGTATCCTTACAGGTGTATGTACCCCATGCGACAGTGCGGTCATTTTACAAATGTATCCTAACTACCTTATTTATAATTTAAATATTAAACCAAGAACTAATTGATTAGACTAACATCATAAATCTTATTTTCATATGTTGTAACCCACAAATCGTCCACCTCCTAATTGGGCATAAGTCGTAGGTGTGCGGCAAGCCTAAAGCTAAAACTGTCAGTTCCCAGTAACGGGTTACAACGCTGTAGAACGAGCGACACCTGCTCCCGGCGATGTTGACCTTACCATCGTTACTTCAGACTTACGTGTTGCAACAGGAACCAGTTTTTTGGTTCCTATTTTTCATTCATGACGCTATTATTCCTTTTTTTTTTGTTATTTTGTCTCACTTTTGTCAAGAATTTTATTTTATTTATTTATTAAAAAAAACTGCCCACTCTAGGAATTACTCCTGTATCGTGGGTACGTTTACAAAAATTTAAACTGACATACACAAACAGCCAGACCCGGAACAACTACCTGTAGGCAATACAAATATTTGTTCCGTGCGGGAACCAAACCCGCGACACGCAGCGCAGCAGTCGATCGCTCAGCCTCTGCGCCAACCATGTCGTCCAAACTTTGAACTTCTGTTTCGGCTAATATGTACCTATGCTAGCTTCTGAGACCCCTAAATTACGTCAATCATCATCTAATAAACCCGAAAGCGAACGCTGCGTATCATGCCTCCTTTGTTGAAGGAAGACTATGGCCATTCCAAACTGTTCAATCCCGAAAATTGGATAAGTTATTGTGATACAGTCATTAGAAAGATGAGCAGAAGCCTTTACATGCAAGATGATAAATTACAGGCCAGTATGGTAACATGCGTTTGTTAGAAGGCCAGAGGTTTGAATAATTCGTCACCCTTTGAACACCCACGGGTTTAAAACCTTTCTTTTCCGGAAACAAAGGTATACAATAGGTGTTGAAAAACTACAAAAGCCGCTTATAATATGAAAGGGGTTATTGAGAATGTTACCGAAGCCGCTTACAATATGAAGAAGGTAACCGGATTAAGTTACGGCATCTTTTCTTCCACGACGATGAGCAAGTAACATTCGACATTGCTCTCATTGCGATAGGTACTACATCTCTTTCTGTGATTTGAGAACAGCATACTGTTCCAAAAGTATTACCTAGGAGGTTGGTAGTGGGGCTGATTGCCCAGCACCCTAATTGTGTAACTAATATACATTGCATAACATTTTACAGTTCAACAACATGCGTGGAAAATCAACAATTTTATTTAATAATAAATAGATATATTTTTGCCTTAACTAACTAAACCTATTAAAGAACTAAAATATTGCGTCGAAATATTCTGTTATTCGCGTTCTTGAGCAGACAATTTTTTCGGACATTTGAAGCAATGGATTAGTAATGTCCTCCAAAATGTGGTAGTGGTGTAGGTTACGCCGGACAAAAACGTTTAAGTATCGACACTCGTGGAGGCTGTTTCACTGCCTCAAAGTTTGGAATAGTCCCTGTGGACTTCGATGGATGTACACAGATATAACTTTGTAGTTTTTATTTATCTGTGACGTTTCCTAATGGAAGAAAAATACAGGATATAACCCCGTTGTTATTGTGCGCCAGTTGGGATGGTTAACCAAGGGACATGTCTTTGTAAAACAGCGTCACGTTTCAACAGCTTAGTAAAACTCATTCAATAATGTTTCATGAATTTTAAGAGAATTGTTTCTATTCATAATTTGTATTAAGACGAGTTTGTGTATAATACACAAATATTAAGTACTAGCTTCTGCCCGCGACTTCGCCCGCGTGAAATTTCTTGCTCTCCCGACCCACCCCATCGCATCGCATCGCCCGCCCGCACAATTACTCCATTTTCGCTTAGCGTTCTTACTGACTTTTTTCTTTTTGCTCGGCTCCTAAAGGTGCAAGCGTGAAGTAATAAAATACGACTGGTAATTCCAGAGTTTGGCACGTTCAAACAAACAAACTCTTCAGCTTTATTATTAGTGTAGATTTAGATAGATGAATTTAAATAAAAGACCCGCCAATACTCTGTTTCTAATTAATTAATTTAATTCCCTATTCTGTTTACAATCATGTTTATGTAGCTAAAGTTGTTATCCAGTTAACTGCGACACTCTGTAAAAGAAATGGCTGCTAAACCGTCCTTCAGTCATAAAAAAGAACTTTGAAATGCTTCTGGCATTGGCTCTAATAAAAGATAAGCCGGGGTTCTGTTAGGATCTATGAGGCGTAAAATCCGTTTCTCAACTTAGTGATAATTTAAAGGGGTACTATTAAACAAACTGGTGACCCGCCCTTGCTTCGTACGGGTGCACTCTACTCATCCGGTAACAAGTCAAAACACACGGAATATCAAATGATAAATGATTATCATTTATCATTTATCATGTGTTATATCAAAGTTAAATATGAATGTATGGTACACATAATTTTTCTGGAATAAATTCTCAAAATTTTAGTGAAACCGCATCAAAATCCATTGCCCAGTTTAGAAATTCGAAATAGTTTTTTACTATGTGTCGATATCCCACAGAGGCCTAGATTTCGTTTTTTATTCAGAATTAAAATAATACGAACATAAATAGCAATTAACACCAAATTAATTAATAAAAATAACATAATTATATCCCAATTTAACTAAAACTATTCCTAAATTATAGCGTCGAAAAATTCATTCGCATCGCTGTCGACTGGTTATGTATTCAAGAGACTGGCGGCATTACCACGTTATATGGCAATGCTTAACCTCCGGCCAAGGTAAAAGCCAACCCACACCAACCCGCACTGGGGCCGCGTGGTGGATTACGGCCTGTGGAGGCCTGTGTCCCAGCAGTGGGAACATTATAGGCTAGTTATGCAAGGTAAAAGCCAGCCATAGGGTCACGCTGGAAGTGTCAACCAGCCGTTTGAGATTTCCTTCAAGAGAACATGAATACTCGGACCCCACGGCCCGAGGGTTTCAACCCCAAATGGCTCGAAAATATAATAACCAATAAGGTAATACTTACGCAGCTTTAGATTTTCTTGGCTTCGCTTCTCACATTTGGATAAAATCCTATACTTTCCACCACAACACCCGTTCCTTTTCAAATTGAAAACCAGAAAAATCTGAAAAAACCAACGCAAGTCTTAACTGCCTCCATAAATATCGTCATTAAATAAAAAACAATAAACTCTCCTCTCTCTCTCAGTCTCTCTCTCTCTCTCCTCTAATAAACTCTCCTCTCCACCTCTCCTCTCCACTCTCTCATCCTTTGATAAAATTGTAATGTTAAGTTTGTCAAGAGTTTTTTTTTAATACAGAATGCTAATCAAATTACAATAATCTTGAATCTGTAAAAAAATCTGTATATTAGAGAGGCATTTTAATTAGCTAATTGTTTAACAGACAAGTAGTATCGACTGGCAATAGTTTATTACTTATAATGAACAAAACGTCTTTCAAGTTAACATTTGAAAGACGTTTTGTTCATTGTGTGTTGTTCATTGTGTTTCTTAATAAAAACAAAAAGCTAGGTTAATAACAAGCATGCACCTTCTTTAACTCAAAGCGGTTCTCTGATCTGATCTTTAAATGAACTATTATAATATTTGGATCCATTTAAATTCATTGTTTTCAGCGAATTTAACGGTGTAAGTTACATGATGGCATAAACAATACTCTACCTAATTCCCAATTCTCTATCTAATTTGACACTAATTAAATAAAAATAAAAGTTTCTTAAAAACTTTTAATCTTGACACTAAGCGGATTTGTTTTCGTGTCGAAACTTCTTCAAAAGATCCCTTTCAAAAAGTTTAACAAAGCATCGACAGCGAATTTTGCGTCGAAACCTGAAAAATTAAATGAAAATATAAATTCTAATTTCTACTTAGTTTGCTACCTGTTAAAATTAAAAGTAGTTTGAAAATAAAATTATTTTGGTTTAACAATGCATTTAATTACGAGTCAATTCTTATAATTTGTGGCACAATTATCATGGTAGCATGCCGTAGGCCGGGGCCTACGCACGCCTACGCTGGGCGCGGCGTAGCAGCGTAGCACCAACCGCTACTCTTTTGGCATTACCCCTAGTTGCTCAAGGGTATATAACCGGGAGGTGCGAGGTTCCGTGGCCATTTGTGTACAACCTTCCCATCGCGCAACACGCGCCCTACTGCTCCACCAGTGTTACAGTGCACCACTCGTACAGTTTCGGACAACATAAACTTGCAGGTAAGTTTTTTAGTGGTTCTTAAAAGTTCCATAGGACAGATTTAGGGTTGAAATTAGTGATAATTTTGTTGAATTTGATATTTTGCATGATTTTCGTATGTAAATATTTCTTACCAAACAGTGTCGTTTTTTTCGGTTAAATGCAGGGAAAATTCGTAAATACTTTAGCTGCTATTAAAAAAATCCTAGTAGATTAGTAATGTATTTATTTCAAAGAAATAAAAAAAAACTAATTATTGAATATTTATTCTGAATTACGTAACGAGAAAATCGTAATTTTTTATCGCTAAAATCGCAAATCGTAATTTTTTATCGCTAAATAAAAAATGTCTAATATATTTTTCCAAAACCCGATTAAATGTGCTTAGCAATAATATAACGATCAAGTGGCCAGTTATTTATAAGTAATTCTCTATGGTTAATGCGGTGCAGGGATGCTTACTGACCTATGTGATGCGATCTACATAGCTCAATACCTCAGAACATAAAATGAAATTAAAACTACTCAATAGAATCCACACTAATTTAGCTCTTATTGTATATTAAAAAATATTGAGTATAAAAAAAATAGAAAAATCGCATGTAGGTATTGGTACAATTTGTCTTAAAAAAAAGCCGTCGTTAGCGCTTACACTTCTACATATTTGGTGTTAATTTATAAAACACTATTATGATACAGTCATACAAATGTCTGTGAAAAGAAAAACTAAACGTAATTCAGACCAGCATATTATTTAATTAAAATTCCAAAAGCTAGGTAAATTTTATTAACGAATTAATCTACTAATCACCGTGCTTTAGCTTATTATATTTGCTAGCTGTCATAGGGTCGGACTTTACCCTACTTAAGTATTATAAAATAAATTCAAAACGGTCAATAATAATTATTACGCAGATCTGTACAAAATAGCTGTGTAATATGTCCGGAAATTAGAAAAGCCAGCAAAACTCAATTTTCTTTAATAAAGAAATAATATTTACGTTGACTATTACTAACACATTTAATATCCAACACAAATAAAAAGATGATCGAAAAAATTAATAAATCTTTATTGTGTGTCGGAGCAAGTTAATAATCTTTATGTAATGATAATAGCGACCTTCCTTCTATGTATATTTTTTCGACAACGAAGTCTAACATTATTACATTACATTTAATTACGTTAACTTCGGTACATCAGGCATTTACGCAACCATCATCTGCTAACCTTTTCCCAACTGTGTTGGAATCAGCTTCTAGTCTTACCAGATACAACTAAATGTCAGTATTTTACATGGAGCGACTGCGTATCTGACCTCCTTAAAACAGTTACTGGGTAAAACGATACGTCTTGGTAAGACATTTAATCAAACAATAATTCCAATATTCCTTTAAAAAATCCTACACTTTGCAAGTCCCGGGAATCAAACCAAAGCCCTCACGCTTGCCTTTATCGCTTGCAAATTATCCCTTAATACATAGCTAAATCCAACAACACTTGCTCGAACTGGGAATCAAACTTAATACCCCACGTTCAGCAGCCTCGCTTGCAACTTATAAGTTGTACACATGAGTTAGTAAGAGCATCTACTCGTACATTACTTACTTTGAATTCATTGGCAAGCCTGCTGGATGTGGAAGTACTCATGAATATAAACAACTTTACTGCAGAACCAATTCTGGAATATCGAAAATATTATGTGATCTGCTATTTCATACTAAAATGCGATCATCATCTGCCTAGCCTTTTCTAAACTGGGTCGTATTCCAAAATAACCGGATGCAGCTAAATACTAGTATCTACATGATAATACCAGCATATTATTATCCCACTGCAGGACAAAGCCCTCTTCTCATATATATAAGACATTACATACCAAACGAAACGAAACGACGTACGAAAATGCAATACGCCATGAAAATATCGGCATATAAATCAGATACTTCCGCAGTAAGAAAAACCTTTCAAGGTTTCGTCAGCTATAAGTCGAAATGATTGTATATATGGTGTATAATTTATATTTTTTACATCTGATACTTTTTCGTACTGTAGTTGAATAATCACACAGCTAAGTAAAAAAAAATAGCGATAGCCATTTGTGAAAAAAAATAAATCAATAATTTTTTTTTTTGTTTCGGTAAAGGCTTTGGTTTTTTTTGTGTCGGTGTGGTCAGGAGTAACGATATAAATACGAAAAAGGATATACAAAAACTCTTAATAGGTTCTAACATAATTATTTTTATTTCAAAACGACTTTTATTGCTGAAACCACTGAAATATTGAAAAATGATGCGCTGGTTCGTACTAAAATTAAATCATCATGTGCCTAGCTTTTCTCCAACTATCTTGGGGTTGACTTCCAGTCTAACAGCGTGCTGCTGAATAACAGTATTTTCATACTATAATTCAATACCCAATGAAAATATGGGTGTAAGAAACATGCTTCCACAGAGAAAAGGACCCTTTAGGTTTCGTCAGTCCTAATAATAATTGAAATGAGTGCGACACAATAATTTTATTCAGAGACCAAAGCTTGATTACACGAAGCGATTTAATTGCCCGTCGGAACGTGAAGTAACAATAAAAGTTGCATATGCAAGTAATTTGTTGCTTAAATTTTATTGTATTAGCCCAGCACAGGCCGCGGACACAGCCTTGTTGTACTCAAAAAACTTCTCCACAACTTGTCTCACTACGGTGGATATGATGGATGATCGAGAGTCCACCAGTAAACCCTGCCTGTCCTAGACGGCATCTCTTAATCCTAGTGCCTCCAATCCGTGTAAAAGGATGAGAGACCGTGTCAAAAGCTGTGGCTTAAACCCTGGGCCGTAATTCTCTTTGACACAATTAACGAAACCGCCCGAAATCAACGCGAGATTGACGAGATTAGCAAAGGAATTGACGTAGTGTTTGAAGTCAGGAATCGTTTAATGGTCATAGTGAATTAGGGCCCTGCGCTAGATGTATGAAAGCAACATTAAAAAGGACATAAAAAATAAACACTATTGAGTAGGGAATCATGAATTGTCAGAAACATCTGCAAGTTGGAATTCCTCTTAATCAGTACTATGAACGAAGTAAAACGCGCACAGCTGGATCAAAGGCTTCCGCTCCTAAATCAATAACAGTAGAATTCGGATCACATCATAGAATTGCTCATTTACCGGTTGTCTGTTTAACTAGCAGTCGGTGAACTGATAAAAGAGTGTATTCTTTTAATTGAATTGGTAATGAACTGGTGTTTTATTAAAACTCGACGACATAATTGGCGATCATCGGTTGATTGTATATTTTAATTCTAGGACGTACCTACTTGTCTCTTTTTTCCCGTTAAATACGGTTATCCATAATCAGTATCTTTATACATAACAACACGCCTGTACTCCCCGAAGGGTAAGGTAGAGGTGTACTTAATAGTAGGTACATCCACATTTCGCCCGTGATGTTTCAAAATATAAATCAAAATATTTTATTTTACATAAACGAACATGGGCACTTATGAAACGCCAGAAGCTAGGTGCACGGTTCCGATTGGTCGTTTCCCACGGAGAAGAGCCGGCAAGAAACTCCACGGTTACTCTTTTTTTCTTATCGTTTAAGTCCCATGTTATAGCCGGGCCGCCCCAACCGGGCACAAATCCATACTTCAGACTGAGAACTGATCACTATATAGCTAACTAAGTACA
Organism: Apamea crenata; assembly: GCA_949629185.1. Classification (NCBI taxonomy): domain Eukaryota; kingdom Metazoa; phylum Arthropoda; class Insecta; order Lepidoptera; family Noctuidae; genus Apamea; species Apamea crenata. The sequence goes on along the minus strand of OX451368.1, from coordinate 5,654,057 downwards.
GCATATATGCGATATTAGTATAATTTGTTCGTTTTAGAATTTTTTCATATGAAAATTGAGGTTGGAAACAAATATCCGCGATTTTTTTTATAAAAAACAAACAAGAGAAAATTACCTTTTATGGCCATGTTTTCTGACAATAACACTAAAATACCATTACAATAAAAACAGAAAACAATAAAACTCCAGTGAGGCAGGCATTAAAGTTTTTAAAAATAAATGGGTACCAATGAAAAAGGTATTATAAGCGATGGAAATCCCGACCGTCAGTCGTCCTTGTCATGAAGAATTCACGAGAAATAACATGGGGACAACTGTACGTTACCATAATAGAATAAGCCTGCTTCGATGTAAACATTTTAGACTAATCCGAAGATTCCGCTTTGGATTTAGTTGATTTTCTAGCGAAGTATTCATAGTTTAAAGCTGTTGAAATTATTTTACTAATATTATATCAATTCAGCTTAGAAAATATATCAATAACATCGTTTTGTTTCAAAATGAACCAAAATCGGTGGCTAGGCTTTTAATTGAGTCAATGCAGTTATTTTAATTAATAGGTAACACCTTTAAGACAAAAAAAAAACAATATTAAAATATTTTATTTCACATACACCTACATGGGCACATGAAACGTCAGAAGCTAGCTGCACGGTTACAATCGGTCGTTTTTTATGGAGAAGTGCCGGCAAGAAACTTCACGGTTACTCTTTTAAAAATAAATTGTTTTTTTCAGACTATTAATATATTCTGGAAATTGTATAAAAATGTAATAAAATATAAACTTTCTCTCCTTTCTCTGTTGAGCAAACTTCCAAAATGATATAAAAGAGACGATTCAAATAATATTAAAATTATACAGATCTTCATTTATCTAAAACTTTTTCGTACTCTAGTTGAATACTCACATACGTATGACTCCATAACGCCAAAAAAGTTGAGCGATAGCCATTTGCGAAATAAAAGAAATAAAACATTCGTTGTTTTTTAGCTTCTGTTATTTTTTTAGATATGTAGGTAGCAAAGAGGATATATAAAAACTCTAAATAGGTTAGAACGGTACCAGGATAGGTACTAAGTGTGGGCGTTAAATCAGAAGCAATATTAAAATTTCACTATTTATTTCAAGCGGGCGCGCTCAATTTTACGCGCCTAACACACATCACTGTTGTTTTTTTCGAAACAAAAACCGAATAATCAATTTTGTAAACTAAGTAATTTTCGCGAAAGATGGAAGGAGTGGCAAAGCGCAGGCTACTAAAAAAAAAAAACTAAATTCGCTTGAGTGGCCGAATGCAATCAGAGTTATTTTTCTACCACCCTGAATTATGTAAGGTTCCCTTTTGCCGACAACCTTTACAGTACATATTCACAAGTTGAATTAAAAAAAAACTAAGCAATTTAAACTGAGTAAAATGATAAACTGAGAAATTATTAGATAATGTCTAATATTATTCTAACATTCCATTAAACGTTTGTCTCAGTATGATCTAATTGTTCCGGGAAACATGTTCAGAGATTAAGTTTGCGAACTGCAGTGCGATTCTGTAACCATCTCTCCGTGAAAACTTAGGTGAAGTGAGCGCGGAGTGAGCTGTCATCCCAAGTAATGCTAGGGATTGACACTATTGACAGCTCACTCTAACCTCACTTCACCTTACTTTTCACGGTAAGATTTTTACAGAATCGATCGGCTGTACGAGAACTGCATATATTATGAAGAAAGAAGAAAGTTTAAAAGACAAGCAAATTACAAACTTAACGGGAATTGAGACTTGGTTCGACAAAACTACGATATTTCTCGTAGGTTTATTGCGGAACTAAACGTTTGAAACTAACATGAAAACGCCGTTTTCAAGTAATATTGCTAACTGCGTTCTAGGGTTCTATACAAAGATGGAAGGAACCCTTATAGTGCGACGTCACCGCTGTTTATTTCAGGAAATACAGGGGGACAACTGTACCTTACAATATAATCTAACATTTAAAATAATAATAAGTACATGTGAAAAAATAATCAAAAGAATCATAGGGCACAAAAAATTCTTATAATACTATCATAATTATGATAGAATAAGACTGATTCGATGTAAACATTTTAAAATCTTCTTCTTCATGATGCTTTCGTCTTGAAATAGTTAATCAAATAATAGTTAATCAATAAAAAGAAACAGTAAAATATTTTTATAATATTTTCATTGAAATAGTGGAGTAGGTACCTAACTAAGTTAAATAGGACTTCATTGGCACAATAAAAACATATCAAGGTTCGGAAACCTCGGTACGCGAGTCCGAATTGCTCTTTGCCGGGTTTTTTTAACATAACAATCGTGGAAATTAAAACAAAAAAAATTTAAAACCTCTGTTCTAGAACAGTGTAATGAACCAAAAATTATTCAACAATTTGTTATATGAAAATTGCTAAAAGGGTTGTTTTTATTGTTGGACTTTATCCAATTTCTACTCTAGAAAATAAGAGGATTTTTATCGAGTTTCCGAGTAATCCAATCAGTACCTAATAAATTGTTTTGTCGAAACAACAAAAAATGTTTGGGCAGTATGAATTTATGTTATTGGTCCTAAATTGTATAATATAACATTTTCTGCTTTAGATATTTTACATAAAAGACGCCATATTGCTTTTGAAATGTCATATGTCACCGAACAACAAAGTAAAAAATCGAGAGGCACTCATATTCTCGCTTCCGCACTAGAGTAGGTACTTATACCTTACGCATTCAAGTACGAAATGTTATGAATGTCTTCATTCATTTTATGGTCTTCTTCGTTTCAAATAAGGAAAAAAATGAGTTTGGAACGTTTAGTTTATGCTCTAGTGTCACTCTAACTAAAGTCATAAACGCAAATGTATCAATTTCTTTCTTTTGAGTGCCGTGACGGATGGATGGGCTTTAATGGAATTTTGTATACAGATAGGATGTAGGTACATACTATTGGTTAACTTTAATTGTTTTTTGTATACAAAACATAATATATTATTTTATACATTAATTATGAAGTTCTCCCGGCAAACGTTTGAGTGATGACAGGGATCACAAAAGAGGGTAGGATTCAGTGTTCAATTTTATATAATCTATATACAGTAAATAGTAAATACTGTCTTAAATATTGTATGAATAAATACATAATTATTTAAAATTCAGTAATACTAAATATTTACAGTCTTAATACACAGTCTCAGTCAGTCTTTGTACAGTCACGAGCACCAATATGTCAACACTTGGCAACTTTCAAATGCGATTTTTTCGTGAAATAACGAATGCAACGTTGAAATACGACACATTAAATAACGCTATGGGCTCGATAATGCTATGCTCGTAACAGCATAATATTTCATTGAATAAAGCCGAATGTATACATACTTTTGCTCGTGACTGTACAAGTCTTATTTACAGGCCGGTTACGTACCTATAGACAAAATAATATACTCTAATAATATGGAATTTTGAAAGGAAATGCTCTCTGACTTTGAATCACTGTCAAAATCACAGTGATCTTTATCATTGTTGTAATAAGATTGCTTTTGGGCTGTTGTAACTGACAAGTCTGTCAAAATCACAGTGATGTTTTTAAAGTTGTCAAAAAATAAAAGGCCCGTTTTGACATTTGAGAATGCGTTCTGGACACTTCTCAGTTTCATACAAACACGTGTTTTGCCAATTTGATCTTTGTTAACTACTAGAACAGAACTGTCAATGTCAAAACGGGCCTTTTACTTTTTGACAACTTGAGTGGTTTCAATATGGTTGCTATGGAATTGTTGCAGTCAGAAAAAAAAAATTGTGGAAGTTGTAATGTCCTCCTCTTCGGTATTTTATTATGATATCTAAATTTTTTCTTGTTACTAACCCCGCCGTTTCACCCGCATAAGTGTCGATCCCGTGGGAATATCGAGATAAAAAATATCCTGTGTTATTCTAAATTGCTATATTACTGTAAAGTTTCATCAAAATCTGATTAGTAGTTTTTGCGTGAAAGAGTGACAGACATCCAGCCATCCTCACAAAACTTCGCGTTTATAGTATTATAATAGGAAGTAGGATTGGCAGAAATACGAGCTAGGAAAAACATTCAAGCAAACAGGGTTTATACCATAGTCAGGTATGCAATATATCAATATCGATGTATTGCTTCTATTATTGGTTTCCCTGAGTGCGTGATCTAATTTCATATTCTATGCATAGGTTGTGTAGGAGTATCCTTTTAATATCATAAACAATACCTATCAGACAAAGAAGAGTCACGTCCGATAGTTTTTGAATTTCATGTTGTATGGTACTTTTCTCAATCAATACTTAAATTCTCTTTGGTAAATATTTTCTCATACTTACCTAAACTCAAACTATTTATTTCAACTTAACCAATTACAGGCACTTTTGAATTGACAAGGGTCGGTCAATCAAAAAGATGAAGCTAGTGGCCCATTCCAAAGCGTAGTAGGTACCTATGGAGAAGAACGGGTAAGAAACTCCATGCACACTCTTTTAAATCACAATAATATGGTTACAAAGTATTGGTTACATCATTCATGATAAAAATTATGCATGTGAGAACGATGCAGAACATTAAAAGCGTCCGTAATGAAAAGATAAAAAAAAAACAATTCAAATATTAAAGTAAATCAAAATAAGCCATGGCAGCAAAGAGTTGACCAGTCCCTACTGAAGGCGGGCGCCTTCAGTAGGGACTGGTCAACTCGTTCACGAACATGCGCATAGATTAGCACCATTCAGCTCAACCATTTTGAAGGGAGCTAAATGATCCAACACATGCGCCACCATCAGCGAGACATTAGAGTGAGCATGACATACTCTCAGCCGCCAAAGCACATTCAAGTCAATAAAAGACGTACCCAGTAAATGGTAGCTTTATAGTATGTACATAGTACTTACATATGTGCTATGCAATTATACAATACTAGGAGATAGAATTTATATAATGCAAAAATAGTATTTTAAAATCTTCAGCAGCTCCAACATATGTGGGTAGGGTAGGCGTGTGTGAAGTATTTTCAAACGCTAATCAATTTATTTATGCGTCCTATGGAGCAGGACCAGCGTTTAGCCAAGCATATTTGTCAGCGATGTAATCCCCCATCATATAATAATGCTTGGCTGCATAGTTTGCGTTTTATGTACCCAAACAATACTGGCCGCTTATTAGAGGCATAATTTTGATTAACGATTACTTACTTACATGCAAAGAAAGAACTAGAACATTATTTCTTTTTGACAGAGTTAAAGGCGTTTTATGTTTGTTTCGTAGATTATGGCCAGTGACATTAATAAATTTATCACTTGGCCTTTTGTACACACACGTTTTTCTTGCCGTGAAAAACTACGATTTATTCGCCGTGTGCAGGCACGTTCGTCAGTGCTGTATGGATCACTATGAAAGCTTGTACACGGACACATTTTTTCTACGGCGCGGTTTATACGCCGTGTGTAGGCGGGGTTTGGCAGTGTTGTATGTACATAAGCTTGTTGACTCACATGCTTTTTCTACGGCGCGGTGTATGCGCCGAGTGCAGTCATGCTCGTCAGTGTTGTATGGATCACTATGGAAGCTTGTTGACAGACACGTCGACACTACGGCGCGGTTTATACGCCGTACCGTAAAGAAACCTTGCCATAGACTGAATAAAAATTCCAATGTCAAAAAAAAAATTGCATTACAAAATGGCGGATTGACAAAGAACATTATTCCCATCGTAAACTAATCGCCTCGCCGCCTGGATCAAAGCTTCCATGTACCTCTAAGCTTATTACCTCCACCGAACGACTGCATAAAGCGTGTACCTACGAACTCAAAGCCTTAATGGCGTACTGTATTGCTCAAATAACTGTATTAATCTTGTTTCAAACGAACATGGTGACATGTCCTGATAATAGTCACGTACCTTAGCTGTCATTCGTAATAAAAACGTTATAAAAAGGTTTCTGAAATTCGCAGGGACTGCTATTAAGTGCCTCGTCCCCTCTTCATCCATGCCTTGAGGGTGGACACAATAATAAAAGTTGGTTTCCTTATACATATATGGATAGTTATTGATGGAAAGTGAAATTATAATACGCAGGCGTTTTCGTCCTCCATTGAAGACATTTTTGTAAGTACCGCTTGAAGTACCAACTTGAACGGTTGAAGTATTTAAAACTTTTACCTTTTAAATGGTAGATAAGGTTGTCAGATTAGTATAAAAGATAAGTGCTTAGTTAGTATAGAGACAAGCACTTTCCTTTGTACAGTATACTTAAAAATGTAGTTTAACATTTTCTAGTTCACTTTTTTAGAACAGTCCGTTTCATTTTTTTCAGCGAACAAAAAAAAAGTACGTTTAATTTCTAGAATCTTATTACGAGAGTATATATTAAGTACTATATTGATTATACTTATATAAATACTTACTTACATAAATAAATTATTATCCATACTAATAGATAATAATTATGTAAAATACTGGTATTATAAGACTAGTACATAGTATACTCGTAAATTCGAAAGTAACTGTGTCTGTATATCACCTTTCACGCCTAAGCCACTGAATGGAATCCAATCAAATTTGGCAAGGAGATAAATGACATCATGGGGCAGGACGTAGGCTACTTTTGTCCCGGTAGCACGTTCCCTTGACCCACCCCGCCCCTAAGACGACCCACTGACCATAATTTCCATCATACGCACGGGTGAAGCAGCTGGCAAAAGCTAGTACTCATATAAATTACTGTACCGGTTTGTAACCTTACAAATTTAACCAGAACCTATAAGATATGTATGAAACAAAAAACAAAAGTTCAAAGTTTGTACTGTTGTCGGCGGTGTAGCGTTAGGTTATAAATATTTGATAACAACGCGAAACAAAATAACATTATTATTTTCTGGTAAAGAATTACCCTTTCAGAACCTAAGTAACTAGGTATTGTCTCTGGATACTAGAAATTCTTGGCCCTTTCAACACACACGTTTTTTTGTCGTGAAAAGCTACGGTTTATTCGCCGTGTGAAGGCACGGTCGTCAGTGTTGTACTGATCACTATGAAAGTTTGTTGACAGGCACGTTTGCGGTGCGGTTTTGCACGTTGAGAAATCGTGTCGTGTACAAAGAGCCTTGTACACTCCGCTCCAGAGAAATGGAACCCCCCCGTTAATGACATCAAACCGCTTAAGTTTTTTGTAATACATTGTAAATGGCGCGTTGGTCTAGTGGTTAAGACTGCGGCTTGGCAATACGATGGTCACGAGTTCAAATCCGCCAATGAGATATTTGATTTTTTCCAAATTTAAGTTCTTTATTTATTTATTTATTATTATTTTTTAGTTTTTTAGGTTATTATGTGATTTTCGTTAATTATTATTTAAGAAATCAAATGTTAAATTAGGAATGAGGTTTGTAAGAAAAGCTAGGCATGTTGCATAAACAATATTCATTTATTTCTATAATTACATTTCTAGGACTTCATGGAATCTGTTGAGTATACAGTTTTCTATCTGTGTTAAATTGGGGTTATTTACTTAGAATATTAACTAAACACAAAATAGATACCCTGGGTGAGGTATAACGGTTCGTTTATAGATATTTCTAGAAACATAACTACAATATTTATTTATTTAAAGTTGTTTCAGTTTTTTCTATATATTTTTTCGTATTACATACTTGTATATAGTATATATTAGTGTTAGTTCGATAAAATGTAAATAAAAGTATATAGAGAAAAATAACGTGCTATGTATTTTTAAAGTTGTGAAAACATAATTTTTTATACTCTGTATGATCTTATGGGACAAAAACCCTTGTTAAAAAAAAGAAATGTTGTCATTCGTGCCTGTGAATTACAGAGGAAGAACCAACATGCTAAACTATACAGTATAGCAATATACATCTTTCTCTTTTATCACATTTTCTTATAACCCATTTAACACAATATTATAGAAAAATATGTGAGTTCAGATGGTGCATCGTTAACACATTAAAAGACTTGTAAACAGGAGTAACTGGATTAATATTAATAAAGGTTGTTTATTTTTGATTAACTACTAATGATCCCACAAATATTGGGAATTATTAACACTTGATCATGTTCCAATGAAATTTTATCAGATAAGTTACACAATGAATCTGCTGAGTAAAACCCTAATAATAACGAAGAGGATGACCGTCACTGTCTATCACTTCTTGAAGAGGACTTTTCGTGCCCAAAACTATGGTTTTGCTTTGCATGCTTTAATATGTTAAAGCATGCAGCACACGCTACATCAGTGCTAAGCGACACTCCAAAAGTTTCATCACTTGAACGCGTAGTTTTGAAGGGTTCCACCGAGTGAACTTCCACAATGTTACGGTGTCGCTCCGATTCATTAGTGTAAGCAATTGGACGAGGGCCTTGGCGATCACATTTCACATCACCCGTCGCTTGATACCTTTGTATCCATCTACGAACTGTTTTTCTCTGTAATGAAAATGATTATATTAGAAATACATAAAAAAAATTCAACTTGTAAGTAATAGTGCAATAAATCTTACCGTTATGCCCATATCTCGTGCTATTTTCTTTATGCTTTGTTCCTGTTCTCAGAGAACAACAATTTTAGCCTTGAAAAAAGTAGTTAATCGCACCATACTATCGGTTAATAAAATCGACTGTTCAAAAACTTAATAAATCGGATAATATTACGACGAAGATATTACACACAAGCGGATCGGCACGAAAACGAGACGATTTGTAAAGTAATTATACCCTCAATCACAGTTTAGTAAATAAGGCGAAGAAGTATTCTAAATTCAACCTTACTCGCAGTTCATACAGCAGTTAAGTTTCTGAAGTAAAATGACGGTAGTGCAATAATCGGAATCAAGCACATTCTATTCAACCAAACAAGAAATCTATGCTAATTTCAACCTTATCTTTTAGTTAATTGAGGAGTTACGTGGATGTTGAAATTTAAACCTTAATATCTCGAAGATTAGGCCGTTATCAACCTTGTTCGATAAAAGGAGTAATGCTGTTAGAATTTTCGTTGAGATTGACAACTGAGCCAATAGCCTAGTGGTATAAGGCACGGTCTAAATGATCGGCTGGCATCTGATGATGCGGGTTCGTATCCTCACCCGTACGTAAAGTGTCTTTTTGAAAGTTATTCTTGGTATATGGTTCGGCCAGAAGCCGAAAAAATACCATATTATTAAAAACATGCAAATAATACCTATGTGATCGGTGGATCGGTGGATGCTCGGGCAGATATGGGTGCGGCGGCAGGGGAGGGAGCTGCTCGGGGCCAGAGTCAGGTGACGCGCCTGCCGTCGCTCGGGCGATAATCTTTAAGTGTTGGGGTGGGTCGTTTACTATGACCCTGACTGTACATAATCAACATATAACGTTCCCACGTGAGAGGACGTGGGCCGTAATCCACCACGTGGGCCCAGTGCGGGTTGGTAGATGTCACATGTCTTCGAATTTATGGTTCCAAGATATCCCGATTTCCTCACGACGTTTTCCTTCGCTGTTTTGAGAGCAGTGGTGATGAAATAAATTACACAAAGTGAAGCGCCTGCCTGGTTTGGCTGGGGTCGCCACCACTGGGCTACCACTGCTCACAAATTCTGATGAGCACTCCTAATCTCGGATAATCCGGTGTCTAGCCTACTAATAAGTCCCGATTCTGCAACAACAGCAAAGAAAAAATGTAGCGAGAAAAATGGGTTTGTGAAAAACCTCTGTCCGCTTGAAAACTCATGAAATCATGATAAATGTCATGTGATATTAAATTGAATATGTGGGAATGTGTGTGGGATTTACATATGTTTATAAAAAACTCAGTCGAGCTGATATCAATTGTGTCGAGTTAATAACTGGTGCATAATAATTTCTCCTTTTAATAGTTGTAATATCATAAAGTAATTTAAGGTGTTTTTTAAGAATTCTAATATATATATGGTAGGTATACCTAGTACCTCTCAAAACGGTGAAGGAAACCGGCGTGTCCTAAAATCAGAAATTCGAGGCATGTGACATCTACCAACCCTCATTTGGCCATCGTGGTAGATTACAGCCCACTCCCTCTCAATGAGAGGAGGCCTGTGTTCTAGGAGTGGAAACATTAGTGGCTGATTATGCTATACCTAGTGCCTTAACCATAAATTTACTTTTTAAGAATTTCATACCTATGCTAGATAAATACTTAGTTATTTAGGTACCTATCTACTTGTTTGTATACCCACGCAAGATGTAGGTAGTAGATAATTTACCTTTGTAATTGTATTATTAACATACAACTACGGTTGTTTAAATACAAAAGGGTTTGAAAATAATTCGATACTTTAGTAGATAGGTACGGTTTAGGTAATTCTTACAATATACTATGTGGGTACATAGTTTATTGTAAGAATTACCTAAATCGTAGCGTGTGCTTGTCTACATACATACATAAACTCACGCCCTTTTCCGATGGGTATAGGCAGAAACTACAGAACACCACGATTAAACCTGCTACGATTAAACCCGCTACGATTAATCCTGCTACGATTAATCCTGCTACGATTAAACCTGCTACGATTAATCGTGCTACGATTAAACCTGCTACGATTAATTCTGCTACGATTAAACCTGCTACGATTAATCCTACTACGATTAAACCTGCTACGATTAAACCTGCTACGATTCTTACATACCTACTCCTTTTGCTTCGTTTACGTTCATATTTCTAGTCATATACACGCACACCGGTTGTGACGTTGTTAGTACTACGCACCTGACTTTTTTGAAGAATATTACCAATAAGATCAGTCCTTCTTGGGCGTTCTTTCCCGGAGTTATCTCAAACGAACGACGGCTACGACAATGATTGTATCGCGAGTTAAAAATACCTCCAATTATCAATGATTTTACAATTCGGTGTCATAACAACTAAAGTGGGGTTAGTGAAATAACAATGCTTCTAACGGTTTACAGCCCCAACTCGTCTCACAGAGAAGAGGCCTGTGTGAGAACATTATAGGTTGGTTTTGCTTATAATAGCTAGACGTTTTTGATAGGTTTATCGTTACAAAACACGCGTGTGAACACAAATTCGAGTAGGTAAGTTTGAAGACTATTTCCTCGATATATAACCGACACATATTTGGGTACAAAACAGGCTATTTCCACTATTTCAGCACAAATGTCATTTGCATCCTGATGTCACATTCGCTGCGGTGCATAACGTAACACTGTCTGAATTACTGGCTGAAAAATAAACAAAAGCTGTTTATTCTTGAACAGATTTCGTGGGATCAAACAAAAATTAAAATTGTAAAGGTTATGTTGTGTTTTTGTTTAACAAACCATTTTAATCGCGTGGCGCTTTTATATTTGTTACCAATAAAGCTCATGCTTAGAGCTTTTTAATGGCTGACTTTTCCAATGCCAGATAATTTTATCCGAGGAATAATTTTGAATTTTTGACAGTTCTTCCATACAATGTTTGTCAGACCTCAATTTTATTTATTTAAAAAATATATGTCAATTGATAAATCAACCATATGTGTATAACACTTAGTATCAATAATTATATTACTCCTAAAGATACTGCGCCTGGAGATGTTGGCAAGAGATGCTTTTTTCGTTGAAATCAGTATTTTTGTTAGACTTATGAAATAGTAAAAAAAATCAGCCAGGATTAAAAAACGGTGGCTACCATTCAGCAGTTAGCTACTAAGGATTACATGGGGAAGTTCTGTAATTTTAAAAACAGCTAACAAGGATTAGATAAATTCTTACTAGGTGTGGAAGGTCTTAGGGCACGTAGGTATCCAAGGCTAAGGATCAGAAACACTTCATAGTTTTTATTAGATTACATAACATCATACCAGGAGAAAAATTATGGGTGTCCTATTTACTTTGATTGGAGAAAATCAGAAGGCCGATTTTCGTAATTTTAAACGTTCCAAATCTAGTCGCAGTCTCATATAAACAAATGTCAAAAACCTGTCAAAATGTAGGGAAATTAGAAGTAGGTATTTTTTGACAGATTGAGACTGAGATCAGACTGTGAACGTTCTTAAAATTACGAGAATTGCCCCTCTGATTATTAAGTTCATAGCCTCATTGTATCTGTTTAACACTAACCTCACACTAAATAAAATTCATGTTTATAGGTGAATATTTACTGTCAAGGTTGGAATGAAAGTCAAAGTTATTAGACCAGCCTAAGTTTTTTTTTATCTGAAAGAAAATTTACCTAATATTCCAGGAAAACAACGATGAATGTCAGTCAAAAAGTTATGAATGTCATCAAGGAAAAACTATGCTTAATTAATCATCATCAATATTACTTGCATTGGGATGTACAAGAATAGTAGATTGTTTGCCAAGGGAGCAAACAACTATTTTGAAGGCGAGAGTGTTTCTTTCAAAGTACGTCACTCGAGCTTAAAATAGTGTTGCTTCCGAGGTGGACACTACTTTTTATCACATTCTATGAAAAAATAAGTAATTGCAACTTATGAATAAGAATACTACCATACCCCGCCATAGCTACCATAGATACCTCCATCATTTATTGACTGACATCCATTATTTTTCGCCGGTATAAGACCTTCATCGTTTTTAACCTGTGCCTCAATTTTTAACGATTAATTTTTTGGAGAGATTTTTGGCCTGTATTCTGATGAAACAGAAACAATTTTCAATGAACTTTCAAATATTGCTAATAACAAACAAATGAAAAAAATATGACATCTATCACTTTTCCCCTGTACCATTCACCTTGTTTCCCCAAAGGGTTAAGCAGAGTTGTACTATAACACATCTTCATTTCAGCAGTTATTTTTAAGTCCAATGTAATAGGAGGCGAGGCGAGCCTATTATTTTTTTTAAAACGTTGCCCCACACTAGGAATTACTCATGTATCGTGAGTGCGTTTACAAACATTTAAACTCACGTACACAAACAACCAGACCCGGAACAACTACCTGAAGGCAATACAAATATTTGTTCTGTGCGGGAATCGAACCCGCGACACGCAGCGCAGCAGTCGATCGCTCAGCCACTGCGCCAACCGTGTCGTCTATTGCTATCATCTGAGAAATTCCAGATGGAAAACCTAATAACACTATTTCCGACCTGGGAATTGAACCCAGAACCTCATGCTCAATACTACCGATTTCAACCACTAGACCAGCAAAGAAGTCATTAATACAGCTTCTGTTTATTTAACGATATTTCCATGCCTTGGAAGTTGATCGTTATTAAACTCATATTGAATGAAAAATGTCAAGTTTATTTTCCTTGCTACAACTAGGTACCGTTATAATTTTCCTTCCGAAGAAGTTAATTATGTTTTCTCTTAGCAGTTTTTGCAGTTAAATACTTATATTAATTTATTTATTGTTTAAGGTTTTTCTAGAGCATTGAATAAGAAAGTTGATATTATTCATTAATTAGGTAAACGGAAAATTCACTTGTTTTTAAGTTGCAATCTCCTCTGATAGCATCTATCATCTGATATCATATCTATTTTAAATAAATTTATTCAGAATTAATATAATATGTACGTAAATAACAACTAATACCTACTTAATTATATCTGTTTTTTTAATTATTAACGTTATGATTTAATTTTTATAATAAAGACAACACTACTAACAAAATGCCTTAATTATTATTTACAAGCTAAGACTATAATATATATAATATATATATAATAATAATAATAATAATATCCCTGGACATTTCACACAGCACCATTATATATACTTATATTATATACAAGTATACAGGGTAGCAGGGACATCGACGCACAAACTGTAACCATGAATTCAGCACACGATTCTAGACCGACCCCTTTTTTTTTTTTTTTTGTGGATGGGAAATCATCAAATGACCCCTCCCGCTCTGGGTGGAGCGGAAGGGAGTGTCAGACTTTTACTGACTAAAACCCACCCGTGTTCCGTCCTTAGCCCTTTCCGTTCCAGGGCAGCGGTTAACCTTTCGGAAAATCCCGCCGCCCCGGCAGGCTTCGGCCCTGTGGGGCCCCGTCCTCTGCTGACATCTCTTAGACCGACCCCTAGCGTAGAAATTACCGACGAAAAATTTCAACGTTGGGGTGTCTAGAATCATGTGCTGAATTCATGGTTACAGTTTGTGCGTCGATGTCCCTGCCACCCAGTATAACAAAAAAAAGAGGGAGGAGCTCATTGGGTATCAAAAAATTCGTCCGCATCGCTGTCAATTATATCTATTTATCTTCGAATCATTTCACACGTATAGGCACAACATTGAATAAATAATACCTCAAAGGAGTTATATATTCAATGTCATAATTCGCAAAATTATATACTTATTTCATTTAATAAAATATTAAGTAACGAGAAATAAAAAGAAATTACGAAGCAGTAGGATTAGGTACGCACCTTGGAAGTTATAAGTACTTACGAAGGTACAAAAAAATCGCAGATTGTTTGTGCTTCATTTAATTAAAAAATCAAGCTATAACAGCTTATTTTTCTCCATTTCGTTTCTACAGAAATTGTGGTCGGAAGCAAAAGTAAAACCACGAAAAAACGGGAATTTTTACACTTCAATGAAGGCTTCGTATTACGAGTACATTAATAAAGATTTGACTGTAGCTACCTTCTAGATTGCGTGGGAGTTATACCATTTGCTTAATGCTTTTCCAGAGGTCTTCAATTTCCTTAGTTGGCGGTCCTTCTGTGTTTGTGCATTGTTTTGAATAATTTTGAAAATCGTTTAAAAGGTAACAAGTGTAGTCGACATAATAGTGACCCTTAGGCTAGAGAAGTTATTGTATAACTTTCAACATTAGCTCTGGACGGTGACGGTGAAAAATGACACAATAGCTTCAGAGTATCGACAGGTATCGTATTAAAATTTAATACAATATTTCTGGTAAAGGTATATTTTAGAACGCTGTTACTTAGTTTTTTTTCTTGATATTGTTGAGAATTACTCCGAGGCTTTTTCTAGCTCAATTCATACATAATCCTGAAACATTCACCCACGCCAAAACCACGATAACGGTGCACAAAAATAACAATCAACCATAATGACAGTTCCCCTCCCCCTGTTCCACGACACCACAAACTTTCTTAAAATAAGTACCAAAATGCCAAATAATCAGTTTGAATTTAGAACATGAAACAAAATAACTGGTGTCGGCTCCATCAAAAATCGCAGGCTCAGCTCATTCAACAGAACATATTGTTTAGAGGCGAGAGATTTCAATTAACCGGGGAATGACACGGCGTTTGCGCACAAGTAATGAATAGCAAGCTTCGGCGCTCATTAACACTTAATGAACAGACTGTTGAACATTCGACACCTTAAAGGTTGAGCTCGTCGAGCTGCGGTTCTATCGAAGTTCATTACAGCTATGTGGTCGAGACACGAGATCAATCATAAAAATAATAATCATTGATTAACAGTGTTTAATGTTAGGACTTTATACACTTTTAATTACGATAATGGGGAGTAAGTCGTTTATCGAAGTATCTATTAGTTTAATCCTGAAATGCCATGTCTCTTCATTAAGTACCTCCCTATAATGTGGCGTCAACTGAATTGAACTTAGGTACTTGTATTTCTGAACAAGTGTTCGATTTCATTACGTGTGCATGCTCGAAACAAGCTGTATTCCAGAAAACTTCTAGCACTCAGAAACATATTCAGGATTCAAGTTCATATTTCTGAGTCGTAGTAGATTTTCTAACTTTACATTGGAGAAGAAACTCCACTTCCTTCTTTTAACTGTTTCAACAACTGAAATTACTTGCACTAACCCAAATTATGAAATTGCTCAGTGTCCAAACCATGAATAACGGCTTCGGATATCCAAAATATCGTGGTTAATCCTTTTAAATACGGGCTAAAGTATCATTGGTATCACCAAGGACCCTAATCCTTGAGATTATGCTCAAATGTAAATAAGTACATGAGAGTTGAGGCTTTCAGCGGATTACATCCTCTGGTCATTTATGGCAACACAATATGGAGTGTAATCTATTAACTGGTTTAGGACGGGACGAGAAATAAGTTCAGCGTCCCTAAACAGATTAAGTATTTCGAACATGATTTATTAGTAACCCCTGTCACTTACTTTAAAACTAGCCTAATCCGCACATGGTACATAAAGCCATTCAAATTCGTGTTTGGTCTCCATAATATAATTTCCAAGCATACAAATGGATTGGATTTTTTTTCTTGTCATGGGAAAGGATAATTCGACCCGCAGGCCCCGAAAGGGCAAAACCATTTTTATTTTTCTCGTATTTACACATGAATTTCCATGACAATAGTTTGCACTTTGTATTACCAAAATATCTTCGGTCAACTTGGTAAATTTGATGTTAACGTAATATTGGTGTAAGAAATTGTTTACTCAAGCAATTTATGATTGAATTACTTAGAGATTCAGAGCCGCAAAGGTTTAATTGAACGCCTTAATTAGTCAAAGGAAAACTAGATTGGAGCAAGTTTGTACAAAGGAATGTGGTACTTATTACATTCCGTTTATTACAGTAGCCGCCCAGTGGTCGGGTGCATGCTTATTCGCTTTTATCTTGTAAACAAACTCACTTCAAGTTCCGTGAGCAACTTAATCGCTGTCGAGTTAAACGTCGCGCGTCGCCGCATTTAAATCGAAAAGTAAACTTAGTGTTGGTTTGTTTTGTTACGAAACTACGAAACTGAGATAGCGACTCGACGGCTAATAGTTGAGGGAAATGTTATTATAGGAATATTTATCTTTAAGGACGAACTGGAATATTTTTCATGGAATTCAGAGAAGAGTTTATCAGGGAGGGGTTCTCTTGTTGTTTCTAATAGTTTAAATACGTACCTAATTATCTACTCTGTTAAACAAGCAAGAAATTCCTTGTTAACGCCTTTGCGTAGGGTAACTAATTAAGGGTGCGAAATAAAATTCCCTTTGTCAGCAATTAATAATTATTAAACTTCAATGTTTTAAATACTACGTTTACAAGATTACAAATTCTATGGACCCGTTACAATCGTCTCGGTTGTTGTGTCGACCGGTCGCTGATAGCCCGTGAAGGCAAGAAATTCTTATAATGAAGCTGTTTATTAATAGGTATTATTAAGATTTTAATCCACCATACTCAGAAATAATATTATTGTATTATATTTTTACGTTAAACGGGTGATATGATACATTTATTCTGATATTGCTCCTCAAATCATATTAGGTGTTAGTACTCGTACTACCTAATATGATTTGAGGAGCAATATAGGTACACTGTATACACTGTACTGTAACATTTTCGTAATGAAATTTTCTAGTAGGAATTGTCGCATGAGTCTATTTGGTGAATTGATATGAGAGCTAAGCGGCTAATGTCTAATAGAGCTGATTTCCTAGCTAGTGGAAATGGACTTAAAGCTGGCTTATTGACTAGGTTCCTATCAGATTATTATAGGTTATATTCAGGAGAGTAAGCTGGCAGTAACGACGAGTAATTATATTTAAATTCAAACCAAAAGTGTGCTATACAGTGTGGCGATTAGGTTGTCACATTCATTGAAACCAAATATTATTCATTTAAAATGATTAATAACAATTTACATTATAGCCGTGGAACCTTTTTTTTCGTTTGAGTGTTTAACAAAATTAAACTAAATTTGTGATTCCGGAAGGTTTATTCCGAAAGGTTTGTGTTTATTAGATTATTATTTATTTAATAATTTAAGCACATACATTTTGTACAATCACGAGCAAAAGTATGTATACACTCGGCTTTATTCAAAAGCGATTTACTCTTTTATTTTTTAATGAAATTTTATGTTGTTACGAACATAGCATTTTCGAACCCATAGGTTTATGTAATGTGTCGTATTTCCACGTTGCATTCGTTATTTCACGAAAAAATCGAAATTTAAAGTTGCCAAGTGTTGACATATTGGCGGTCGTGACTGTACCTACATACAGAGCCGGACTTAATGCCATAGGCATTTTCTACCAGTCAACCTTTGAGTGATGCAGAGACAACAAGTGGTAGGTGATATTGCGAAAAATTGAGGAATATTTATTTTCAAATATAAAGGGACGCAATAACCTACTAAAACTATAAACATGTATAATATATATACCTAATTAATAATTATGCATAATACATTAATATTAAACTTGGACTCAACAAAGAAATCTCAATGTTTTTTTTCAAGACTTAAAAACCGTGCGAAGCCGGGGCGGGTCGCTAGTTAACAATAAATTTAGTCTTCTTATGTACCTAGTTAGCTCTAGAAAAGGAAAATTGGGACGTGAAACGAGACGACAGTTACTATCGTCCCCAATTTCCCATACATTATTAAATTACCAATTAATTTGGTAAATACCCGAAAGCAAATTACTAACTACACTCAAATTAATAGATTACCTGAGCACATCAGTTGAGAAAAGTCATTACGGTGACACCTCTGACATATGTCACATTTCACTAATGACACTGACAAGTCGGCCTACGCGTTATTCAATCAAAGATGACACTGCTACCTACTCAATTAAGTAAGTTACTCATTTTAGAAATGGAGTCACATTATTATTGGTTAAAAAGTTAATAGATAGGTCTGTCTGCGTTTTAAAATAGCAGTACCTACCTACCTATTCTTTTGGCATCCTAAGTTAATGGGAACGTTAAGTCATGTCAAGCCATACTCATCCGTTATGCCCTCTACAACATCATCATAAAGGTACATTATTTATATGCACTGAGAACGCTAGTGTCTAATGTCAAAATGTAGGGAAATTAGAGGTGTTTTTGACAGATTGAGACTGAGATCAGACTGTGAACGTTCTTAAAATTACGAGAATTGCCCCTCTGATAGATAACAGTTTAAAAAAAAAGACTATTCAACATATTTCAAACTTTTAATTTTATCTGAGGTCTTCCTAAATGATTATTATAATAATAATAATAATAATATCCCTGGACATTTCACACAGCACCATTTGTCCCAAGCTAAGCAACCTAATGCTTGTGTTATGGTAACAAGATGGCTGATAAACTACTTATATACATTTTTTTTTTGTAAATACATACATATTATAGATAGAAAAACACCCAGACTCGGAACAAATACATGTAGGTCATACAAATATTTGTTCCGTGCGGGAATCGAACCCGCGACACGCAGCGCAGCAGTCAATCGCTTAACCACTGCGCCAACCGTGCCGTCGTTTACCGTGTCATTATTCCTTGCTATTGGCCTAATATAAATCCGTAAATGAAGTTTTTCTATCACATCTATCTCATTTTCAAGATAAAAGAAGCAAGTCAAAAATTACGATGATTTCAAAATCAAGCACTCAGCTTTAACTTTCATTGATGTTTTGATTGAAAACGCGAAGTTTTCTTGGTGCAGCTGGATTTTCTCTTGTATTGGGATCCTGGAGTATCTCTGACAAGGCTCCAACAGTAATCTGCGAGCACAGCAGGCTCCAGTGTAATTTTCAAAGCGTTCAATGTTTAGGATAGATTCATCTTTTACAGATGAATCTTCAATCAGATTTTTTATATCCGAACCTACGAATACGCCCTCAGTGATTTTTACCTCGGTAAGCTTGGATTACTTGCTTTTCTCCGCTTCTAGGCGAGATATCAAAATAAAATCCCTACAGATATTTATTATTAGTCAACCTCAATATGAAACAATATTGAACCAATTCAGATATTTTTTTAATGTTGAGTAATGTAGAGCAGTGGTGGCCCAGTGGTAACTGTTGCGACTTACGAGGTGTAGGTCGTGGCTTCGAAACTAAGCAGACACTTTACTTTGTGACCAAAAATTCGGAGACATGTGTCATCCGCCGACCCACACTGGGCACGCGCGGTAGATTACGGCCCACTCCCTCTCACAGAGCGGAGGCCTGTGTCCCAGCAGTGGGAACATTACAGGCTGATTATGAGAAGTGTGATCATTTAGTAAAAGAGAATCCAGCATTTTTAGCAATTTCTTATTTTTGTTTCCCAAGCTGTCCTAGGTAAGTTTTGCAAACACATCATCGTATCAACAAAAACGAGTACAAATGTGTGAGTTTACTTAGACAAAGTCCAGATTCCGCCACTATAAGTGCCAAGGGAGACGTTTAGCTATTTGTTCTATTTTACCACGGATGCGGATGTAAGAGGTCCGTGGTTTAGGACTCACTTGAGGAAAATAGTGCAGTCCAAATG
Organism: Apamea crenata; assembly: GCA_949629185.1. NCBI lineage: Eukaryota > Metazoa > Arthropoda > Insecta > Lepidoptera > Noctuidae > Apamea > Apamea crenata. The sequence continues at coordinate 5,633,858 of OX451368.1, read as the reverse complement.
TTCAGTAGATAGTAAATTGTTATCATACCTTTTAGTATTCTTGGGAATTTTGTTCAAAAGGGTAAAAAAGTCATAAAACTAATTTTCACAGCTGCTTTTTACATATTCCTATTTTCTTACTTATTATTATTTATGTACTTTTTCGTTTTTTTAGATCGATACTTTAACTTTGGCCTTGTGGGATTATGCAGGCAATATTTACCGTATATTTCTATTATGCAGGCTAATAGTAAGAGTAACTTTAAACTTTTTTGTTTAGCATTTTTGGACCATCACGATAAGAAATAGAACTTTATAAAAAAATATTTTGAGATAATTTTGAAGCAACAAAGAATTCTTGGAACACCTGTTTTAGAGAAAATCGAAGTGCAATAATTATTATTTCACTCGCACATTAAAAATTAAAGAAGTAGTTCCATCTCCAAAACTATCATCTGTCCAGACCAGACCAAGATGTATGAAAGTAAACGAAGCAAAATGAGTTTGTAAGGATCGTAGAAGATGGCGTTCTGTAGTTTCTGTCTACCCTCTTGAGACAAAGGCGTAAGTTTATGTATGTTATTAAGCATATGTTTTAGTTACATAAAATTGGTATCAGTTATAGGTACACCCAGTTGCTTCAACAAAATAATTAAAATTTTCATCAAAATTTAATTAACTCAAAACTTAAAATTACATATGTATACATACATACATTTATTCAGAATCAATTCCTCAGGGCAATATAAGTCGCACCCTGTATTTTTGTGGGCGTAATCATAAAACGGTACCCTCTAATTACTGTAATTAATTACTTTGTAGATATTCCCGCCGGGAATACATTGATGTACGGGTAATGGTGCGAAAATATCACTATCCACTTCATATAAGTAAATAGTGCTATTTTCACGCTAGATTACAATTTTCGCCGATAAATTAAGGCAGGTTACTTTGGCCTCTCATCTCTGTAGTGTGTAAATGTCCAATGCTAAATACAAGAAATCAAAAAAATTATGATTATCAAACTCCACAAAACGATTTGTGATCGCAATAGACCTACGTGTGTAAAATTACCGACTTAAATTGGCCGTACATACAAATTTGACAGTGGTATGACATTTCATAAAAGAATGATAGTTGTGATTAGTGTTGTATGTATAAATAAATAATAAGTTTATTGTACAGACGGCAGCACATCAAGCTACAACAATCTGTCAAATTTCTTTATATTTTCAACTTTATCGCTAAAACATTACGGTTTAAGGTTGATTGGGAAATTTCAGGATCCCTTATTCACTTTCATAATCTTTCTGTACTTTTAATAAAGCCGAAGAGTTTGTTTGAAGGCGCTAATCTCTGTAACTACTACTACTATAGCCCAATTCTTGAAGAAGGTTATAGGCTAAAGCAGGCTAGTAAAAAACGAAGTAATAACGCAGGTAGGCGATGCGATGCAACGCGGTGGGTCGGAGGACAAGAAATTACACGCGGACGAACTCGCGGACGGAAGCTAGTATAAAATATTTATCATTTCAAAGACGATTATGATTCATAAAGCTCTCAGTATCATATTCGACATTAGTAAATGTTCATATCCCTGAAATATTTCTGGGACACAGTGATATGCTTCAGTCGTCTCATGTAACGTTTATATTGAAAGCTGATCACATTTGGTTGAGTATTTCTTTAAATTCATGAGGCATTTGGTTTCAGACTTATTCTGGTCCAGATATTGATGGAATAAGTGTTCTGTTTATTATACTTATATATTATAGTTGTTGCTGTTACTGTTTATATAGTTTATGTCTGAAATATCTTTTTACCTACAACTGTTAAATCGTTTATTCCCGGTCATCCCCACCTCGTCGTCCCCACTGGGTACAAATGGGAAAAAAAAGTTTCGTTCCTCCCCTGTGCTGACGATTGGAACTTTTTATTTCCCACTCGTTTCGCTATAGACCGAGAGTTAAAATGCAGTAATGGAGATTTCAATAAGAGATTTAACGGATTGTTAAAATGTTTTAGATACGACTTTCTGACCAAGAGTGAACAATGTTCTTGATTAAAAATAATTTAAAAATACTAAATCACAGGTAATCAACGAGTTTACAATAATTCTCTTAAAATTATACTTCACAGATAATCAACTTATTTACACAAATTCTTGCAGTTTTAAGGTGCATATCACAGATAATCAACGAATTAAAATATTTGAATCACTATTGATGGCAGCATCAACTCGGGGTATGATCATAACAATGAAGACGAAGCTTTACAGGACCATCACCGAGAGACTTTCTGTGACGTGATTACACCAAAACATAAAACTTAAGATTATTTCAGTTAAAAGAGTCCTTTGTATTGTCAGATAAGAATTTCCAAAACATCGTTTCCTTTTTTATTGTCTCACAATTGTTTCATTTTTACCAGCTTTTCAGTTTAATACCAATATCAGAAGCAATAACCCAGGGACCTTATTATTCAGTTACCCCCCGATAATCAGGGGCCATCACGAAATATCCCATCCCTCCAGTGATTGAATTCTATATGATCGTAAATCGTTTAAATTTTGCACACTCGACGGAGCGTTGAGATTCAATAAGATTTGAATGTAATATCTGACCCTTGGACTTTTATTTCTCTACTGATCGTTTTATTTAAGCCGATAGATGTGGTTTAGCACACATGTGGGTGTCTAAGCATTTGAATTACATACCATTTGACAAATAGTTTGGGATTAACTTTGCTCTATTCAATTTGGATGAGACGAGGAGTTCAGATACGATGCGATGCTTTGTGAAAATGAGTAACTCTACTTAAGTTATAGCTATGAAGAGATTACGTGTGTCTGTAGGTCTTAAATGACGTGCAATTGCAGAGACCTATGTCGAGCAGTAGACTGCTGTAAGCTGATGATGAGGTCTTAAATACAATATGCAATCTAACACTAAAATAGGTATATATACTATGTGCAAGTATATAAAGGAAAAAAAGGGAAGGGCTTATTGGGCATCAAAAAATTCGTCCGCATCGCTGTCAGTGGGAAAAGTGAAGTGCCCAAAAGGCTGGCAGTGTTGCCACGTTGGATGCCAAAGCAGAGTCTGTAGGTTAACTTATTATGTTCTCAATAATATTTGAAGAACGATGAAATATACCGTACATTTTTATTCTATAACTTATTTCATAACTTTGGTTCGAGATCTCAGCAAAATTAAAAAAAGACTAAAAATGAATTATGTAACATTCGTTCCAATGCATAAAAAGGTTCATGAGATCGAATGAATGTTCTTTTGAAATAACTCCATTTTATGGTATCGCAAAACCTCAGTATTTCATTGAAGTAGATGACTTATTTTTATGGCATCTTCGTGTGAAACAGATCGTGTGGAGTAAGACAAATGCTTGTTGTCCCTGCACATACCGGCTGACTTTTTTTTACTGTCCGGACAAACACAGGGTATAAAAGGTGGGCGAAGTATGGCACAGAAATGTCTTTTTTTCCACAAAAAAAATAATAAATCGGCAAATAATATAAAAATTCAACTTAAAATCAGCCTTCTCTACGCACGGAAATCACCAATGAATTTGTAGCGACAAAAAATTATAAAAAAGGTACTTTTTTATTTTATTTATCGTGAATTAAGTCTGTGCCATAAGCTTCTACTCCGTTCACATTTTATAGGTACCCCTGTTTTTGCGCAGATGGTAAAAAAAGTCAGCTGGTATATTATGGATGGTTTAATGTGTTCCTGTAACGTGATATTAAATTAAAGTAAACAAGGATATCGTATGGGACAAAATTAAAGACGGTGATTTGAAGATTTAATAATACCAATAAAAAAACACGAAAGTAGCTAGACTTTACTTTTTGAAATGTGTCACTTTTAGTTCTGCTGCTAATTCGAATTAATTGCTTAGAAATAAAATGGTATTCATGAAATTTGAATAAATTGAGTAAATGTCACGTTAATTAAGTTTACCAAACGTAGTTACTGATAAATCTGTTTAATGTTGAAATAAGTGGCTTATCTAAGGTTCGAAATAAGTTAAAAATATTTTAGACGATAGAAGATCACTTGGCGGCTGAAACTTGTGACGGATACTGAGTATGACACTCAATATTATATACTGAATATAAATTGTACATTGTGCGTCATCAGCCGTTACTTGCTTGCTTACCTGTATTGAATTTCGTTCTCAAGACTCTTCTTGATTTTTAAAGAATGTCTTTTGTTATCAGCCCTTGTAGTAGCCTACATTTTGACAAGATCGTGTGAACTTTGGAAAATATCAGAAGGCCAAATTCTCGTAAATAAAAACGTTCAAAATCTAATCGCAGTCTCATCTCGGCGACAAACAAATGTCTAAATGTAGGGAAATTAGAGGTATTTTTGACAGATTGACGCTGAGATCAGACTGTGAACGTTCCTTAAATTACGAGAATTTTATTGTCCCTCTATTATTTAATTTTATAACTAATACTGAGTATACATATTAGGTGATCACATTAAACAGAACAGTGGATATTACAAGTAGATATAAGTCTGTTAAAATAATAAATTAAACAAATAGAAAACTGAAGTTTTCAAACTAAATAAATGGCGTAAAAATTGGCACGAAATAAACTACCTACCCATTTGATAATAAGGCACTAGAACGCGCGTGGCGATGGTATCAACAATTCAACACAAACTTTATTGTATTGTTATATGTTAATAGAATGTTAATAATTGTTATTAATTGCGAAATTTTATAATACGTAATGTACTTGCATGTAACGTAATGCACTAAACTGTATAGTATAACATCGCGCCGCTAATCACTGTTGGGGTATTCAGAGGCTTATAGAAAGTCTACCCAAATTTCGTCACATTATGTAATTATGAATGGCCGTTGCCGCGAAATCCTTTTAACCAAAGTTGCCTATGATTAATGGCTACATTCTAAATATAGAAGTTTTATAATGAAAATGAGACAAATGTACAAAGTTTAAACAGGATTTTAACGAATTCGTCGCTTTTAGCGCTTTATAAAGCGGTGTGAGACAATACCATCTTCGGGCAACAATAAAGCTGCTTAAAGATGATACATCCACAAAAAATTAAAACGTTACTTTTATTAAACCTTTGATAACTTACCGAAGTTATATTCATTATTGCAATAGCTTTACTTTGGAACTTTTATCCATTGAGTTGATTTCAATACGCCTTTTACCGTCAAACATTTTTTGTTTTCACCTAGCAGATAATGTAGGTATATAGTTATTTAATTATATTTATGTTATACTGTAGGTAGCAAATGGTGTAGGGAACACTTACATCCAACACCCCTTTACAACCCCTTTACTAGACAATTAGACGTTCACATACCTATCAACCTGTCGTTTTAGATAACGTTGTCCACACTAGAATTTCTCTTTATATTAATTAACTAACTAATAGTTGCGAGCTGGGAATCGAACCAACCACCTGCTGCGTAGGGAGCATAGCTTCAAGCCATTTCGCTTCTTCATTATCGATATTGTATAAAATAAAATTGTTGAATTATAAATTCAACAATTTTATTTTAGTTTTATTACCCACCACTATCCCAAACTCACAAAACATAATAAACTTTTCTAATTAGTAAGTATCGCATATGTTCCAAACAGGGAGTTGTCTGTTGGTTGTCAATTTTAGGGACACGGTAGCATGCCCATACTTGTCAAAAACACTGCGGAATGTCCCATGTGGCCCAGTTACGGTAATTAAAGTATATTTACGTAATCAATTTCCGTTTGGTGACAAATATTTGGGTTAGATGGTTTTAGAGTAATTGGTAATGTTTCATACGGGTAGTTGTTATTTAATTAAAAGTTTCGCTTCATCAATAATATGGGGTCCTTACCCCACCCCACTTACCCTTGTACCCTTGGACAATGGTGTTTTAAAATCATAAAGAGGTTTTTACAAACGCTAGTTACGTAATGACTGCAACGTTGTTTTTTTTTTAGATAAAGTAGTGTTTATTTGCCAAAAACAGTGTTTACGTTACGGTTACAGTCTACATAAATAGCTAGGTTTACATAGAAAAACAAAAATAAGACGCAAAAGAAACATTTTGCTTATGAACCTATCGATCTAGGTTGAGCATATCTCGTGGAGTCTATGTCTGATGAACACCCCACACACTGGATAGGAGGTTTTTCCGCATGTTTTTTTTTCCAACACTGTTGAATCATTTTTCTAGAACTCATTGAGCCTCATGGGCTCGCCGTTTTTCAGTGGTTCGCCCTGTAGATTCTGACTCACAGGAGTTACAGTGGTTTGGAACAAGTGTGGCAAGCTTATCCTAGAGAAAACGCAGGAGAAATAAAATTGTAGATTCGTGTTTCATTTTACTTTGTGTAATAATGGTATGGCGATTGTAAACCATCGCGTAGGTGTGTATAGATAAAGTATAGTATGGCAAATGTAAGCCATCGTGTGCACACCACATAATAAGGAAGACAGTAAGCTAGTCAAGCGATGTCGTAACAATCTATTGTCACACACACAGAACCACACACAGAACCTACGTCATTCTTCTGTAATATGGCTTCCTCTTCAGTTGTGAGTGCACAGCATAAGGAATAGATACTACTGAAAAAAACATGGAACTATTACATATTTTGCAGTTTACGCCGATAACAAGTGGCAACTAATCTCATGTTGAGTTTAATTACAATATGGCAACCATTACAAGACACAACGAGGTTTCGGGCCTTTTTTCAGCTTTGTAGAGCGGCGAGTCTGTCATACCTGTGTGACAGTGTCTTTTTTAAACACGATGTACTATAATATTAATGCCCGAGTTTTCATAAACAACCTATAATATTGGAACTGCTGAAACCCAGGCTTCCTCTGCTCATAGAGAGAAAAATAGGGCCCGCGCGGTGGATTACGGAACCCACTCCCTCTCATGAGGGAGTGGGCCGTAATCCACCAAGCGGGCCTAGTGCGGGTGTGTAAATGTCACATGTCTTTGAATTTTTGGTTCTAGGACATGCCGATTTACTCACGATGTTTTCCTTCACCGTTTTGAGAGCAGTGGTGATGAAATTATTTACACAAAGTAAAGCGCCTGTCTGGGTTCGGACCCACGACCTATAACGCGTTAGCCGGGGTCGTCACCATTGAGCCATCACTCCTCTGCCCGAGTATACGTACTCAGAATTGACGAATTTCTACAGAAACTCGTGTACTTACCTACTTTTTTTATATGACTGAATTCACCGTGAATTTTCAAACACATAACACATTCGGACTGAATACAAACGTTTCAGGAGCTTCTTAAGATTTTCACTTCATTGGTTTCACATTCTCTCTAAAAATCATGGAATCAGTAAAGAGATTCCTGCTGTTCATTCTTTTGGAAATAAAACGTGCTATTTTGGGCCAAAATTGTCCGGAATAATTTTAGCTTGACGACAACGTTTTAATATTCCAAAAATAAATAAGGGACGCTTTTTAAACAAAAGATCCGCATCCTCAGTACCTATTACATAAAACAATAGCAAGCAGTCTATAGTATTTAATAAATAAAGATTTTTTTTTGGAAAAAAAAACAGTTACCCACCTGCCAATATTCATACCAATTAACATTCCATATATTGCACATATATTTATTATTATTAAATCGTTTATTTCAGAAATTCAATCCATATTTTTGTTACTAAAGATCTTACAGCTATATTAGCAATCACACGTAGGAAAACATCAGCACCTATGACTGAGTCTAAGATCAGCATCCTCTGAATCATTTTGAACGATATCCATTGCTTCATATGTTAGAAAAAATTGTCTGCTCAACAACGTAAATAACGCAATGAATGTTGTTGAACTGTCAAAGTGGAAGCCATTACACAATTACCACGCTGGCTTGATTTTGGGTTAAACACCAAAAAGTACAAATCAAATCTTTAGCAGCACAAAAACAAAGATTTTCTCACAAAAAGCTATTATGGTAATTTCCCTTGTTGACCGACAATTTGAAACGTTTACTGGTTCCTCGTAATTTGCGCGAGAAGATAAATAAAATGGTGCTGTCTATTCCCAATAGGACTCAGGGAAACAATTTGTTACCAGAACTTCTCTGTATTTGTTCTAAAAACCTCTGGGGTGTCCATTGACCATATAATTGGGGTTATATATGATGTGGTTTTAATTGCGTCCACACCCACATTTATGAATGTAAAACAGACATGTGTAGTTCGAATGAAGTTTTTTTTAGTGTTTAAAACACACGGTTTAAATACGCAGAATAGTTAAAAATTTTGCGGTTAATTGAGGATGTGTGGTATAATCGATTAAAATGCATGCTATACATGTATGCATTTGCTAGCTGATCGAACACTTTTTATACTGTGCAAAGAGGCCACGTAATGATTTTAATTATGGGATCGCACGACCCCCGCATAGAGCCTCCGGTGACGCTTCCCCTTGAATGTGAATCTTTTTTTTTTTAATTTTGTCAGTGTCTCCAGTCTCATATCTTTAATTCGGCCTGACATGTAAAAAAGATGACCGAATATCATACTGTGAATATCATACTATCGAATATAGACATTACGACGAAATATATAATGCTGAGTCGGTAAAGGAGATTTTATCGTGCAATCCGCAGATAAAAATAGAACAGACGACGAACATGTTTTGGATGTGACTGTACCTACCCACATACACACCAACAATATATCCTCTATTCCAAATAACTAGTCTGTAAATGTCATGATTACTCCCACTTGTAGTGAATACATCTCAGGTATGCAATATCTAGAAAGTTCAGCCACAAACACACATGTATGGCGAATATTACTAATTTGTCGTGTGATATCTGACGTAAATACCGCAAACTATTTGTGGATAGGTATCTAATGCTCGATTTACAGCAAGTCTTTAGGCACGAGTAGGTACTGTATGTAAGAGATTAAGGGATTTGGGAATTAGAGCGATATAATGTCAAACATAAAGCAATAAAGTCCTAGAATCATTATTAAACTTGGGTCTTAAACAAATTATCTTCAAATACTTCAATTATTTTATAGGCAATTCATTCATAAACTATTCCTACCCACTACAAACTAAACCAAAGACAAATCGTATTAAACAAATAACATTCGAAGAAATGGAGGGAAATAATGTAAAATGTCGAAAAGTTCGCACCATTAGTATTGAAGGCGAGATCCTGATTGGTTCTAGTAGTTAGAACATCATCTATATTCATGTGGCGTTAACAGGACTTCATCCAACACTAATCAGATTTGTTGGAAAGTTAAGACAGAAAGTCTAATTCGTACAATGATAAAAAGTAGACAACAATACAATAAAAAGATCCTAGCCCTTTGGGCACTTTTCCATTGACAGCGATGCGGACGATTTTTTTGTGTACTTGTACAGAATATTTTAGTGTTACCAAAATAAACTGACAACAAGATTAAAAAATACTTTTAACTTATGACAAATAATAGTTTTCGCTGATCATAACTGACTTTAACATTCTTAGCACAAAGTTTGCATGTAAAATTGGCTGAAGCACACAGGATACCACTTCCTGTCTTAGTGGAAAATAATCCTTTGGTGTCCAATATTCCTTGCTATAAATAAACAATGTACCTACTCTCTAAAGCGCCACTACAAGGGTTATCATGTTTTCCAATTTAATCATTTCGCTTTTGACATTCGTACCTACAATATTCAAACAAATATAAATCCACGCCATCTTTCCATTTGGGTAAGTAACTACAGAACACCATCTGATACGATCCTAATGTACTCCTTTTGCTTCGTAAATGATAAATGATTTATTTCTGTAAGTTGGTTTGTCGAAACACTTTTACACCTCAATCATATTTTTTTTAAACTAGAGTTCGGCGTTTAATATCTGACACCTCTGAGAAGAAAGGCCAAAACAAACTCATAGGTCACAGTCTCTTTCTTTCGTATAATATAGACCTTCTATATCAACTGTCTGTCCTCTGACATAAATTTCTTCTCTCCATTTCCATAGCTTCCCATTTACAATATCTTAACTTGTCTCCCACGCAACTAGAATGAGAATTCTTAACAAAATAATAAAATAATAAGTGCTACTGCTGAGTGGAAATGTAGCAAATGAAAAATTACATTAGAATGAACTTTGACTGGGTTTTCAATTTAGATAGTATGTAATTATGCATCAATTTAGTTTCCGAGAACATTTGTATATTCTCATCCCGACTTCATCTCATTTTATTTTCATATCAAAAAAGAAAAAGAACATGTTTAATTTACCTTACTTCGAAAATGAGGTTCTTTAGCAAACTGTATTTCTCGTGCTTAACATGTTACTGAAAAGTTCAAAATTTATTTTTTCGGATTAAAAAAAATTATTTCTTGTCGTGTGTGGCACTAATATTAGATCAGCAATATATTGTATTCCACAAAACTGACAGTTATTTATTGACTGCACTCATTATCTCCCTTGGGAGTTAGTACAGTTTCAGTTCTAGGAATTAACCCGAGTATTAGTGCGAAGTATCTACATATTTATTAGCACCGAACTGCAAGCCACCTTCATATCTAATATTTAACTTTTAAAATTCCACGGTTCACCAGAAACTTGTAGAATTATGCCAGTCTGTTACCCTTTTTTCCTCGTACAATCTTCCTAGTACAATTCCCAGAAAGATAAACAACTTTGTTTTTTTTTTGTTCAATATCTTTTCAACTTTGAAATTGGGGAAAAGAAAACTTTGTCCGCTGAACCGTTTTAATTTCTTTTTCTAGTTGTTGTCTTTTAACTTTGGACGCTTTTCTTCTTGATATCGTGCACCTAATCGTAATATTTCAAAACTCCAAAAGTTTTGAAATATTCTTTAGTGGCTTTTGAAACAGTTAAAAGTTTATCTATTAGATGTCGTGTCGTCAATATGTTGTAATAAGTACCTAATAGTTTTAATAGCAGGTAAGATTTCAAGTGGCCAAGACGTTGTGTAAACGTTTACGTAATTTTTTTTTAAATTTGACAAATTATCACTTCCCAAACAATTTTCCGCATAGTTTAATTTGCCAAATTATTACTTAGCAAATAAACTCTCCACAAATAATTGTAACGCAAACCTAATGTATGGCAAGTCACCGTTTAAACAATAACTTGCTTACCAACTAGCACTTTTACCAACGTTATTGTAGTCAAATATTTCAGTTGGTATAACATATTTTACGCAAAATAAAATAAGCCAAATATTTAGTTTTCAATTTACCATTTCTATTCAGTCAATGACAAAAGGTTTGCATCTTTATGTCAGTTTCACAAAATATACAAATTAAATTACCATGTGTTTTATTGCTTTGATTTTACATTCAAAAATATGTTTATGGCACGCGCCGGCCGCTGCCGCGGCACCGCTCGCTTCACTCGCTCAGCTCGTGCGTTATTTATGTGGTCACAGTTCTAACCTAACCCAAACTAGCTGTTTCGATTTAAAAAAGATATATGCGTGTTACGTTGCAAATTTCATTAAACTCTAAGAAAATTATAAACTATACATGTCAATTAATATTATATAATATTAAAATGGATTGTAACCTAACCTGCAGTTCTGGTAGTAGTTCGTTTTTCGTTCGTCGTTCGTAACCATAAATTTGACTTGTTGCAGAAAAATTCAAGCACATAAACTTACAAAGAAGTACGCAAATGACATCAAATAAAAGTGCATTTTTTAATTATACAATTCCCAAAAAATCTTATTTTAGTCTTTATATTTTTTTTCATAACAAATCATTTAACTAAATGTTTATTGTCTAAAGATTGTTTGCTGTGATAACTCATTTGATTATAGACCAAATGCTATAATGAAAGTATCCTTGGTAATATGTTGACGAGTAAAAATTTGACCAAATAAAAATGTGCGTACTAAAATCATTCCAAATATTGCATTGGTATAAAAAAAAGTTTCTAAAATTTGTTTGGATACTGAAATTTTGTCAAAATAATTTTGGCAAAACGGCAGGCTCCCGCCGGGTGTAAACCCTTTGAAGCTTTCGCTGGTGGCTTCATTTGATTGATGAAGTTGCTCATTCCCTTCCCCAATGTTTCAAGAGCACATCGGCAATCCTTTGCGGCAATTTGTTGCACCGCAGGTGAACTCATAATTTGATCTAAACGTTCCACGTTCATTTGTTTAACAATATTTTTTGACCGATCTTGCCCAGGAAAGGCATTTTTTACCAGCAACCCACATAATATAACATAACTCGTTGTCGTTGTAACTCGTAGATCACGAAGGAGTTTATTAGTGTGTAATGTGCGGCTGCTGGCGGGACAAGGGGCGATAAAATCCGAATCATTGATCAATTAGTGTCGTACCTACAATGTATCGATGCTGTTACAATGAACGAGGGAATAATGTACCCTTGTACCTGTCTGCGACCTGTGATTTTATAATAAAAACTCCTCATGTTTACGTCGTTCGCATGGGGTTTCTTTTTTGAATTATTCATTTATAGAGAGTTTAATCACAAATTGATTATTTTACCCTCAACGGTAAGTACACGTAGGGTTGAAATATGATGATGAAATGTGATTGTGCTTTATATATCTCTGTCTATCATTTCGGGAACGATTACTGTTTATATTGTATTATTATTAACTCTGGCAAATACATCACATAATAATAATAATTTATCTTTTAAATACAGACAAACAGCCTTAATTACAAATTATATTATAATAATTATGTTTAAAATGCGATCTGGTGTATATTTATACGATAGAAGTTTTCTCATTTATTTTTGGGAAAGGCAAGTTTGATTGGGTTAAAGTTTGTTCATTTAAAAACGAATGCATGCTCTGTGTTGCTACTATAGATTGGTACCCTACTGTTAATTAAGGCAAGCATTGAGAGAGCATTCACATTTGCCTCTAAAGGACGTTTGCATCATTTTGACATTATAACTTTCATACTGAAATATGAAAGTTATAATGTCTCATTTTTGACATGATTATAGTCAAACTATATTCATATTTCCTTTCACATATAAGAAACATTGGTGCCGATTCCCTTGTTCACAAACTAAACTAAATTTAAGTGCATCTTTTTCTTTCTATTTCATTAAGAAAAGGACAGAAGATAAATATTAGTTTAGTCCTGTCAAATTAAGATACTCCATAGACAAATTAGACGTGATTAAAAACATGGCTACTAAAAATACGTCAATTTACGTCAGGCGCTGACTGCCCCTGTCCTTAGTCAGGGTGAACTATAAATATACAACAGTAACACTACAAGTTAAACGATCCGGTGCATATAATGCGATTTACTTCCGGATATATCGTTAGATTAGCTCTGGATTAAGGCTTCTGGCCGGCTCCGTGCGGGTGCCACGCCGATGTCTGGCAAACAGTGCATTGTTTCGCAAAATTACTAGCATGTAGTTACGTATACACGTGTTGCCAGTTGATTGGATTGTAGTGTGAGATTGGGCACGTAATTAGAGAGCAATCTGAACGTGATTAGGAGCTGGTTTTCTTATAATCTGACCACTTTAGAATTTTAGTGGACTGCAAGAAGGTAAATGTGATGGGAAGGTATGATATTTACCTAAACGCTTTAAAGGTTCTTTAATTCTGAAGGTGGTAAATTGAATTGGATAATTTTATTAATTCGAGATATTGAATGTTTCATGAAAAAAAAAAACTCATCGGTTTAGAATTCCAGTAACGCAGTAGGTACTTGTGTGGGTAGAGCAAAACCAATCAATGACGATTACATCCTTTAAAGTTTCACATTCTGAAAGTGGTAAATTTAATTGCATTATTTTGTTACATTTTCCAACTCGAGGAAAGGAAAATATCAGAGTCGACTGCAACATCGGCGTTTAATCCAATTCGCATAGACATTGCATGCTTATTTATATTATTCATAGGTACATGAATATTACGGACAAAAAGAAATCAATTCTCTTTTCTTAATCATTTTTATCAGTATTTTAAAATGGAAACAGGGTTAATATGGTGTTTCTTATATCAAACATTTCAATAATAATCTGAAATTCTATTTTCTGTATCGAGAACAACGTACTGTGCAGGTAGCTCATTAGCGATTACATTTCGTCTGCTGCTCCTGAACACTCAAATTAGAGAGCATTTTGCTGTATTCACGTTATTGTCTGGCTCAACCGATTTCGGCTTTTTGGCTAATTGACGTTGAATGTTGTTTTACTTTTGCCTACCTGCATGTTTTGGGATTGACTTGACTTTCGTACCTGGATTTTGTCTATTAGAAAGGTATTGGAAAATTTCGTTAGACAAAACGATTCTTAAATTATGTTGGTATTTTTTTCGGCAACTTCAACTTGTTTTAAAATATCTTTGGACAAGGATAGAAAAGAAAGAAAAATACATTTATTTAGCACATACCAAAAGACACACAATACATCAGATACACACATCAGATAGCAACTAATAAAGAAAACAAGTAGAAAGTATACAAACATATATAGAAATTAGCAGGAAAGTGTGCCTCACGGCTGCGATACGAAATGTTCTTAATAAATATAATGGTAATTTGTCTCTTAATTGAAAAGCCGCCATTTTCGTTTACTCAGCCCTGTCTTCTGAATAAAGTCCAACGACTCTTTGCCTGAAGATCATAATTAAGTACCAAGACACACAATTAAGTAGGAAAGTAGATATTTACGTAAGTAACAGAAGTGTCTTAAAGCTAATTACACAGTTTGGCCATTAAATGTGATCACGTATTGTGTACCTTGTCGTTGGTGCGACAGTGGTCCGATGTTTTTTCCACAGTTATGCCCACATTAGTTTGACGATGAAGGCCCAGTGAAGCCCAGTGGAGCCCCCTTGAGTGCGGAAACTAGAGCCTCCGAACGCAACTATTCCATTATACTGCTCTTTGAGAACTACTGAAATTTCACACCTCGATGTAATAGTAAACACCTATTGAAATTCCTAGCATTTTACGCTCCGGTTTTCGTTGAAAACACAGATAGAAAACTTTTAAAACACAAGTTATAACATTCCTAAGTAATGTCTACTGTTTTTGTTTTTTAATAAACTCAAAGGCTTTATTTTAATTTTGAAACCTACAAAGTGTTTTAATAAGTTATCTCTGTTCTCTTACTTAATAATTAAGAGATGCCCAAAAGCCTTTAGCAATTAATAATCAAATTAAGACCTTTTAGCGACAATAAACAAGTTGACTTTTTTGCTTTTGATATCTGAAGAAGATTCAGAAGTATCAGAAGTATAAACCAATAGCAAAAGCAACTAAAAATTAATGAATTTGGGTTTCCTTTTAAAAAACAGCTCTTCTTCGGAAGTGCAGCGATATCATTATCCATCCAGTCCATTTCTATGTGGTTTTTCATTTATTTATTTTTTCAAAAATTAGAATTATACAGAATGAAATTGAATAGGTGCGCCAAATTAAAATATCTAATTCTACGTGTTATGAAGAATAATCAGAAAGAGATGCACATACGTGCGCGTAGGCAAGCGATTTGGCAACGTCGTCGCGAGCGCTTTTGTCGTAGGAACGGTCAATATTACGTAAATACCGCAAGCTCAACGCGTTGCCAACTTGTTTCAGGTTGCGAACTCTGCGATGAATAGATTGCTTATCGGGCGCTTGCTTAAATTGATTCTTTCATTTTTACTTGAAGGCCCTAACTTAGTTTACACTATCTGAGACGATAAAACACGATTTCATTTCAAGAATTTAGATTTGGGAAATAGCAATTTATAATGATTACCTATGTAACAGTTACTGAACCTCCTATTTCAAGTTTGCGCAAGTTTTCAATTTCATCTTGTATAAGGCACTCTCTATTATCAAAAAATATATTTCAATGTAGATAGGTATGCTTCTATGATCTTATGCTTATCACACTTCAAAGCAATTCTCAATCATAATATTGTCTGTTTCGACACTAAAAACTAAAAAAAAAAACACAAACTGTTTAGACACTAAAACAAATAGCTGATTCTAGCATGTTGTTATCAAGCTCTTAGAAAAACTTTTTCAATCGTTCCTGTCTTTAGAACAGAACACCATATCTCTTTGTTTTTTGCATCCATCTCTATCATTCTCGAATGTAACAAGATAGTGAAATGCAAAGTCGTAGTGAGTAGTTACATATTAGTAGGTACTAAAAGAATCCATTACCATCTGTCATGTTTTACGGCCTTTGAGTGAGTCGTGAAGGCTTTCATGGTTGGATGACACGTTACTTCTCCAGTAGATGAAGTATATTAGTAACGAGATAACGTGGGGGATAAGTGTCCGTTTTTTAACATCAGTGATGAAAAATGTACTGTTACTTTAATACTATTGCAAATATTGACATCGTCAATTGTCCAATGAGTAGATTCAAATGCCTTGCCCGCTCCTCTTTATTAAATAAAACCCACATGTGTACCCTCTCTGAAAATCTTGAAACTTACTAAGGTGTTATTTTATATCATGTCATCTTTGTCTAAATTTTAACTTTATTAATGCTCATTAAACAATTAGCGATTACAGTTTTTTTTTTCTAAACGGTTATGTCTACCTGTTGACAGCGTCTTGGGTTATATTATCACTAAAATTGTTTTTGTTAAATAAGTTCCAAGTTCTTATAATGTAACTGTTTGCTGTTCCTTTAATAAAAAATAAAAATAAAATAAAACCTTTAGAGCTTAGGGGAATTTAAAAAATATGGTGTAGTATTTTTTTCATCAAAAAACGTTACATCTGCTGAGCCATTATTTTCAAGGTTTTTAGGCATGTCCTTTATAGCGTCTTCTCAACAGTTGCTACTTACATTGTTCTATAATACGTAAATCCGAAAAACGATTTATAAGGCGGATCACACACTACAACGCGCCAAGCGATGGGGCGCGGGAAACGGATGCGAATTCCCCGCACGGAAGCGCGTTTTTATTGAATTTTGTATGTAAACAATCCAGCGTGGGAGCGCGTTATCTGCGCCCCGTCGCGTGACGCGTTGTAATGTGTGATCCGCCTTAGGTGTTATTATAATTCTCGCAAATATTTTGTCACTCAACCAATAAATTAAATCACAATCATGTTTTACCTCAACGGCAACAATAACCAACCGACCAACAGACACGGCTCAATTAACCAGCGATTTCTAGAACAAACGCAACATTCCCAGCCTTACTAATCTGACCTGCAACACAACACTTTGCCGTCCTCCCACGCTTCTCCAAACACTAACCACCTTCTCTCTTTGTCCCCAGCAATGAATTTCTCAATGCAGTTGGTCGTAGCAGTGGCGGCGGCAGCTTGTCTCTGCGTGGTAGCCGCGGCACCCGAGGGCAGACTCACGCGCACCAAACAACAGCGCCCGACCCGCGGGTTTAAGAACGTCGAGATGATGACTGCTAGGGGATTTGGCAAGCGGGACAGGCCGCACACCAGGGCTGAGCGTGAGTTTTACTTTTAAGTTGAATGCACACAGTTCTTGATCGGCTTCTGACATCCGAGAAGTCTGGGCTCAGTGTTCCTGTATATTACTCGGAGGGCCTATTTAATGGAAAAGTCAAAAATGTATAGGAGTGACAATGTATAGGCTACTATACTCTGTCCACTAGGTTAACGGTTTTTTGACAGATCGACGTAGTGAGCAATTATATTTTGTTTTTGTCAAAAGACATATACGTACGGTATTATTACATAAATAAGATAATGCAATAAGATGAGGCGCTTTATACATTTATTTTATTACGCATTTTAAAGTTAACTTTTGACTTAACTGTTAACTTGTAATCTGGAATATTTACGTTCTAAGACAGCTGTCAAAAAACGGTTAACCTAATGGACAGGGTGATAAGCGTTGTAGAAAAACAAAACGCTCTGAAAGATTTACGCTTGAAAGTGATTGCGATGCTAGGCTCTCTGGTGTTAGACGTCGCTTCGTAAGTCGTGATATTTTGCACGGGTATTTGACGATGTGGGCAAAATTTGAACACATATTTTGCTCTTTGAAATCGACCGCCTCGCAGACTAAATATTCAAAATTCAAAATGTACTGAAAAACGAAGGACAAACAAATTCATACCAGCAATCTTTTCACTGTATCTGATGGAACACTGACCCTGGATGGCTCGGAGCCATGAAATATGTGGTTTAGATTTTGACTTGATTATTTTCTTCCATTATCTCTCTTTTGTTTCTTAAACTGGTGTCCACGACATCTAATTAAAACTTATTAGTAACTTATCAATCATTGTAATACAGAGTATCTGATGTTTTAAATTTGGTTTTGTAACATGTCGTGAAAGCCTATGGCTAGTTTTTCTGTTAATCTAAACTTACTTTTGCACCTTTAATTGTTGACACAATTTTGTCTTTTTCACTTTTGTCTAATTCATTGTCATGCTCGCGAATTCAGCACATTTTTTTTAAATCCCATACCAATCTGGATGTTGTTACAAGTAGGTAGTGTAATGTGTTTGTAATGCACTGCAATTTCAGATTTCTGTAAATAGAATTCCATTAGGTGTCTAACTAATTGTTATTCACGCGTTAATTGAAGAAATGGGGATGACACTATCCTTTTTTTCTCTCTCAAAACAAACAATAATTACTAAATTGTAGAAGTCACTGTTTTTTTAGCTAAGTTGTCAGATTGTTTTCCTTTTCTATTTGATCTAAAACCAACCAACCACCAAAATTGAGGATTAAAACTTTCGTATTTTATAATACCTACAAAACTTAAGAAACTGCCCTTTTCATGCTTATAAAATTGGAGATATTTCCTTGTTATATCATATTGAGAGTAAGGGAAGAGTGAGTGCACTCTGTGTCTGCGCACACACCTGTGAACTACAATATCTCTCGCGCCGAAGGCTAGTGTCCGCTGAGATTGGTCGCCATGGCCAAAATTCGGTCTGGAGGACTACATATATCTAAATATATTACATATAACTCAAAGGTGACTGACTGACATAGTGATCTATCAACGCACAGCCCAAACCACTGGACGGATCGGGCTGAAATTTGGCATGCAGGTAGATGTTATGACGTAGGCATCCGCTAAGAAAGGATTTTGATCAATTCTACCCCCAAGGCGATAAAATAGGGGGTGAAAGTTTGTATGAAATTTTGTCAAACTATACTTCTTAACGCGAGCGAAGCCGCGGGCAAAAGCTAGTTATAAGATAAAGTTAAAGAAATTTCACTTTTTGATATTTATTCCAAACATCTTTTTCCGTCAATTTATTAGTAATGGTATAATAGAAGTGCAAATACAAACATCATAATTAAAACGTAAATAGTACCTAGTTGTTTTGTAAAAGTTTAATGAAGTTCCCTACGCTGCCCGCTGTGTCATTTGGGTAAGTAGTGGAAAAATAGTGGATGTGTATAATTATCATCAATAGTTACTGACAGTGGGTAAGGTAATGTGTTACTAGATCTAAATATGTTGGTGTGGCATAAACAGGTTTTAACGTTCCCACTGCTGGGAGATAGGAGTCCTCCAGGTGAGAGGGATCTATGTAGGTATATATTTTTACTAATCTTTAAACTATTTTTGTATCTACTGTTTATTTTGGTTAGCCGAGAATGTAACTTTCAATATTAACATCACAATAATGTATAATGTTTGTTTCCTCGATTTTTCTATTTTTCCTCCCAACTTTTACCAGGATAGCATATCCATCAGAGAGTGTTGTATACCAATAAGATTATGATGCGTTTTATGAAGTAATTACGAACATTTGGACCCGAGTGATGTATGTGAGTTAGAACACAATGGCGGGCATCAATCTTCCTAGCCTGCCAACTTATAAGTTGCGCTCGTTGATCGTTAATGGAGCGCATAATTCGTACAGAATAATATATTAGGAACAATCCTCCTACCTTAGCGTTAGCCTTTATTGAAATTCAAATAACACGACAATAGTACGACAAGTTTCCGCAACTTTTCACTCGTCATTGTTCAATATGTAAAGTTCCTCTGCTGGTATTCTATCGAAATGTTTACGATTACCATAATCTTTTGAAAATGAAATTGTGCTATTCAAACGCACAATTCATATTGATATTATTTGTTATCGAGGGGTAAA
The DNA here is from genome assembly GCA_949629185.1 of Apamea crenata. Taxonomy (NCBI): domain Eukaryota; kingdom Metazoa; phylum Arthropoda; class Insecta; order Lepidoptera; family Noctuidae; genus Apamea; species Apamea crenata. The sequence continues at coordinate 5,613,785 of OX451368.1, read as the reverse complement.
TAAGTTTACTTTGAGGGTAGATTGCGGGCGCCCCAGTGCGCCGGGAGTAGACCTTTCGAAATGTATCAGTAACGAAACTAAGAATGTAACATTATTCCTGAAGGGGACGTACAGCATCAAGCGCCGACCACCCGCTCGCACCGCGGCACGCCCACCTTTAAGAGTCCCACAGTAGGGATCGCAAGAGATTTCGGTAAAAGAGCTCCTGAATTGGACGGCGAAGGTACCACCACGAACCTGATTGAGTTTCCGGCCTCGCATCATTGTGAATGGCAAAAATTACGCCGAAGCCGACGGAATGCCGGACCGCGTAACAGACTTAAACACAGTCCGCACGTGTGTAACGAAATATAAGCTAAAATCCATTTGGGAATGGTTCGCAAACCTTTGGACAGGCCCTTTCCAGAGTGACGCTTTGCAGGTGTTTGTGAGAGGATAGAAACCTTGTTACTGCTCGATATTATGTACTCGCAGGTTCACTGCGAAGAACCCACTCTATAACACCTTTACTCAGAGAGAAGTCACGAATAGTATTTTATATGGGATCGCGCATAAATAAAATACATTTTGAATAAAAACAAAACGAGATCTGCATATAACACCACATTTTTGGAATGTTCCGCTTCTTTCTGAATAAAGGTGCAAGTTTTCAACTTTAGATGAATGTTCTAACTAAAAGAATGTGAGACCTACTCGAACATCAAAGTTAAAAACTTTCAGTGGTTCTCTGTGACTGGAGAATGTTGTCTGTCGAGCTTGTTCCGTCGAAACAAAGGGAATCCTGCACCACGTCGACTGGTGTTAGCCTTTTGTTTTTTATTTGCTTTTTACTGATTATACACATACACATAACTAACATTTGAACATTGTCTTACTCCCAATCATACATCAGCAGACCAGGACAGCTACGAACCCCACGCTCGCAGGAAGTTTAACCCCAAGAGCAACCTCTTGATCGCCCACGACTTTGGCAAAAGGAGTGGTAATGATGACGTTAATGATGAAGGTAAAATATGTCGAAACTCTCTCAATCCGATGCTAAAAGAGCTTTCTAAGCTTTTAATAAAAGAAAACATAATATTATTGTGGATATCAAAAAGAAACGATTTTGTTCAAAAATAAACGCTTGCAGTAAATAAAAAAGATAACGCTTTATCGCTTTCTATCAGTAATCTAAAATAATTCACCACCGTGACTTGGCATTTCAACAGAGGAAGAAATTAGAGTGACCAGGGGAACTTTTAGGCCCAACTCAAACGTACTTATCGCGAGGGGTTACGGGAAAAGGGCCCCTTTGCCAAAGAACGATCGAGGTATTAAGTCGAGATAATCTCTGATCCAATATTAAAGAAATCACACACTATCGGTGACTTTTGGGTGTCGTCCGTCGGAAACCGGCTTAAAGCCGCAAAAATGTTATTTATACGACAAATATTCGCATCGACCGAATTAAAGCCTCCGGGGACGGGCCAGGCGGCGTACTGGGCCAACATAAACATGCAATACTCGCTTATTAAAACATGCAAACTTTAACACAAGTGAAAACATTGAAATAAACAACACACATTGGAGCTTCTGTGCGCTTTATTTGAATGATCTAGGGATGTATCATGTGAATATGTGAGCGCAAAAATACGGCATTGTCACGGATAACAAGTACGATTGTTTTTTTTTTAGATTTTCTATTTTTGGCATCCTTATTCGTAGGGACGACAGTAGCAGTGGGATAGAAATGTGTTCCCTTTATTCATGATGTCCGTCAATGCTGTATTTATGTGCGTGTGTAGCGCTGGTTGGGACATGAATGCTTTATCTCCTGTCTCATTTCTGGATAGAAAACTGGGAGGTCTCATTTGATGAGATTTACTCTCAGCGTTGTATATGTGAGCTTTTATTGTGACTGACTTGAGGGTGTTAAGGTTGCTTATTACGTCATGTGAATGTATATTGTGTGGGTAATGGAGAGCAACAGGTATTTGCTCTTTCCTTATTTAATGATGTAATTAATGGACAGTTTTGTTGACGAAACTTGATATGTGCTTAAGTGTATTCTCGTTTATACAGGTGATGTAATTATGACTACTGAAACTTCATGTGGGAATATGAGCTGAGATATTGTCAGCAATCGAATGAAATATTTACTAATTTCGATTGTTTTTGCTTGTAAAAGTGTTGGTGTTATAGATATTTCTTTCGGTATATTAATATTGGTGTTGTTTTCAGCAGTGTACGGTCTCGACAACTTCTGGGAGATGTTGGAGGGTGAAGGACAGGAAGCTAACGACGAGAAAACCGTGGAAAGGTAACAGTCGTTTATATTATACACTGCACTTTTGCGTTCAGGAGAACTTTCACGGAAACATTGACGCCATCTTTTGAAATCTTTTGATTAATAAATTTTCTTTTAACCATGCATTAAAATTTTATGGTTTTAACGATAAATCGTTGACAAACTATATTTTACTATCGGTCAACACGATATAGTTCCATACTTTATCAACATTTTAATCAAATCACTTGCTGTATTTTTACAAATAACTTGTATTTACAGAAAAATAATACATATATTTATATTCACTACCTAGTTTCATAGAAATATACCTACAACATATCTTCATACGTTATCTATGTTATTCGGATTCTATTGTCCAAATATTTATTGTGTAGAAGGAAATAATTCTTAGGACTAACAAGATCTCATTACGAGGACCGGCAAAAAATGTACGAAATAAATACAAATAAAAATGATAACAGGGGACGCTATGTTTCAACCTATAATGTGATAACGTACCTATGTCACATGATTGTAATGAAATATATCAGTTTAGATACTTCTTGCTAGTAACCAGTGTTTATTTATTATACTGTAACATAAAAATTGGACATTTTATGTTAAGTAAGGTAAGTAACGTAAGTAGGTAACACAGGAAGTAATCTTTTGCCATTTGCCGGGAAACATAATATCCTATTACCTGGTGAACCAGGTAATAGGATATGGTGTTTTGGTAAAACATTAGTTCACTAATGTTTCACCAAAACACCATTGACAATTTTTTAGTTTACAACCAACGTTTCGTATACTATTTATTTCACAAACAACTTATTCCGCAAATGTTTTATTTTATAAACACTCGCTTTACAAACATTTATCTAGCAAATGCTTCGGATTCTTTACAAATGTTTCGGATGATTTTTTTTTTTTCATTTATACATTTTTCATATCATATTTAGATTCTTTTGGAAAATATTTTGTGTAAACGTGATTGTTCCAAAAGAATAATACAGAAAATAACATAGGTTAAGCCAAGATTGTATATTAGATTTTGAAAAAAAAAAACGGCTATCTTGAGATTGCGATCAAAGGAGAATGACCAAAAGTCGTACCAAAAAGTCTCAGGCATCAAGATCAAAATATTATAGAAATAATTTTCATATTTTTTTACGACATTACACGTCGGGGATTTGATTTTTGAACAGGGAATTTAATTTAAAGTAAAAAAGTGTTGATATTGTATTATTCCCTTTACATGACGACGTTCCGTTTCAAATGATATGATTAATAATATAACCTTGAATTAAAAGTGTCATAATCACGTCTTTCAAAAAACATGTAAAAATATTATACCGTTCCGATTCTGCATTCATTAAAAATAACTAGAATATATTAGAATAGAATTTTTACTTAAACGATTATCATTTTTTTAGAGCAATAATGGCTGTTCGCTTATGACATGTCAAACAAAATACCTAATGTTTAGGTTATTTATATTTTTTTGAAAATCTCCGATACCCGGGTTTTGTTTACAAAAAGATTATTATATATTAAAAGATTATTATTATTTTATAGGAGTTAATATGGTAAGTGTACTCTATAAAAACCAAAGTTTAACTTTGATGCAGCATGGTATGGGATTCCATACATCCATGGGCATTATCCTTTCAAAAACATAATCCTACATGGTTGCTATTTCCATTTGGGTTAAATAATTTACAGGCAAGTACTGAAGTTCTTTAAACCTACTAAAGTAACGTTTTTCTATATAATTAGTCGTTTCTGAAACCCGCCGGCCGCTGCCGCGGCACCGCTCGCTTCGCTCGCTCGGATCTCAGGTTTAACCTAACCTAACCATTTATTTTTAATTAATAACCTAATCTCGGTTGGGTTCCGGGTAGCCTCCTAAAAATAATCTGTTTTTTTTTCAATTAGCACAAGTCGTTTAATTTTTAGGAAATTCCGTCATAATAATTCAATATGTAAAGCGTTTTTATTCTAAACGTTGCTTCAGGAGACAAAATGAAAAAAAAAATGAATTGTTTGTCAAATAATACGCTTTAAAAAAAAGTTTATCGGATAATTATTTTCTTAATTAAATTATTTGGCAAACTTGATATTGTTTAATGTGATGTAATAAAATGACAATTCATGTTTTTGCCAATCGTTGGTAAATGGTAAAGTAAATTTATTTTTGGTGAACTGACAGGACACCCCTATTACCTACATAGATCTTAGATCTTGGAGATATAACTGGCGAAATGTGGGTATATTTTTGCTACACCTTTGCCTAACCCTTCGGGGAAAATAGTCGTGAATTTATGATATGTACATATAACATTTTGATATATATTTTGATCTACTATTGTCTATAATAAAACTTTAATATTAACAGACCAGAATACAAAGCCATTTTAAAGTAGTTCCATAGTTTACACTCTTCTCAAAATTCGTCTCATTCGAAAAGTTTTTATTCAATACATATTAAATATAGAACGAATGAAAATAGAAGTAGAACCAGTAGAACCTTATCGAGTTTCTATTTATATTAAACAAAAGAGGTTTCGTATTAACACTGTGCCGTGTAGAGAGAAAATATGTAGGCAATAAAAGTAAGGCCCTAGGTACACATACGTTTTTCTTGCCGTGAAAAACTACGGTTTATTCGCCGTGTGTAGACACGGTCGTCAGTGTTCTATGGATCGCTATGGAAGCTTGTACACGGACACGTTTTTTCTACGGCGCGGTTTATACGCCGTGTGTAGGCGGAGTTTGGCAGTGTTGTTGTATGTAAGCTTGTTGACTCAGTTTTTTTTTCTACGGCGCGGTGTATGCGCTGAGTGCAGTCACGGTCTTCAGTGTTGTATGGATCACTATGGAAGCTTGTTGACAGACATGTTATTCTACGGTGCGGTTGATACGCCGTACTGTAATGAAACCGTGCCGTGTACAAAGAGCCTAAAGGTAGAAATTGGAAGCTAGGTTCAAGTTGTTATTAGGATTTCGCTATCTACTCCGGTGGCGAGGTAGAAAGTGGTATTAGAACGAAGTTTCCACGTGTACCAGAGAAATAGTTAGAAGCTTTAACATTTGATTTCGATTAACATCCTGAAAAAACACTTTATTTATTATTATTTATTTAATTTTCATATCAGATATCTCGTTAAAACTTTGAGAAAAACAGTGATATAGGTATGTGCCGGAGAACAAACTCCACTCACAAGAAACTAATTTAAATAAAACAATATATATATATATATATATATTTTAATAATTAATAATTATGAGTGACTTTAACACCTAAACCTATGCCAAATTAAGTTCCCATTTCATATGGCAACATTTACCGCTGTAGGTACGCGTGTATACGTGATTTACAATGAAACCTTACCAAACCGGAACTTATTGCTGATTGCAACACCGATTAATTGTTCCGAAAACCAATTACCAAACTACGAAATTAGCATTAGTGAATCGAAATCAATTTCTATTCGTACAATTTGTTATTCGATTTCCTATGAAGTTAATTAGTTATTAGGAATTGTTACGTTGACTTGCGTAACACACTATCCATCTTAATCTCAATCATTTTGAAGAATAGTAGGTACTAATCCATTGCTTCATAAGTTCGAAAAATGTGTCTGCTCAACAACGTAAATAACGCAATGAATGTTGTTGAACTGTCAAAATGAAAGCGATTGCTAGTGATTGTGAATTACAAAATTTCCCCGCCGTATTCTGGAATGATGCTCGAGCGAGAAACTCGATTTGAAAAGAGATTTAATATGAAACCTCTCCGACGTGCTTGTTCGCATCTAGAATACCTGCGGACTTTATATCAGAGTGAGATATTTATAGTATTAATGTTTTTAATGTTACATCATAATTCTTTATATGTCAACTCAGGGGTTTGTAAACAGTAGCGTGTTTATACCTTTATTTAGAGCCACCTTTACCTTTGTTTACCTTTTTGTGGGTCACGGTGTTTGTACGCTAATGTCACTTCAGTTTGTGTTTCGATTTGAAAATATTTTCATTGATAAACAAGAAGGACGCGAGAGATCTTGAAAAAAAAATCTTGGTGAATTCTTCTAGTTCAAATATTTTTTTAATAAAAACGAAAATGGTGACTTGTATAAATATCGATTTTTTATACTTAAGTAGGGCCTACATCCCACCTTCATCAGGAACTCGATTGAATCTAAACTAAGCGCTCTAGTAGAGCGAGTTCTAGTAATTTCAAAATCCAATAACACCAGTAGATTGTAGGTTTACACTAAAGCAATAGGAACCAACTCACAAAGAGGCAAATCAAATAGTTTTCTTCCTTTCAATTAGGTACTGATATGGTTTCGAAAGTTTCCTTTAAATTCAGTGTTTTCACGAAATAGTTGATGTAATATGTCTTACCAAGGGGTATCGGGTACCCACTAACTGGGTTGTGGAGGTCAGATAGGCAGTCGCTCCATGTAAAATACTGGTATTCAGCTGCATCTGTAAGCACTGGAAGCCGACCCCAACGTAGTTGGGAAAAGGATAGGTAGCAGAAGTCGATGTTATATGGAGGTACTGTAGGCACTTAGAAAATCTCAACAGCCCAACTTAATGCTAAGGTGTTAATTGATAATACGACTCGAAGTTTGTGAATTGACGTGAGCCCACGGTCATCAAAATCATTAAAGGTTAAATGCAGCTTACAGAAAAAAAAACACGTGTAAGTAGTTTGTATCATAATGCCAATTTATATCGCGAAGCATGTAGGTACAAAAGTAGCAATGGCGAAAACCGCAAGCAAATAAACCACAGACAAATTCATAAATAAATAGTAGGAATAATAATCCCGTTCAATCGGTCGTGGGCCCAAGAATTGAATTTACCGAGAAGAGAAGAAGTATTTACAAAGCGAATTGTGTTGAAATAAGGCATTTACATAGAGATCTCGGGGCAAACAATTGGTCTAATCGGTAAAATGAGAGAATTATATACAAAACTTTTTAAGCCGTATTCATAAAGGGTAAGCTGCCCACTTAGATTTTTACTTTTGAATTAAGAACTTTACTTTTTTTGTTCGTAAGAATTCTGAGAAACTGTAAAAGAATGCGGTAGGCGGGAATAAATTTACCAACAAAAAAGAGTTTTTAAAGTGTTAGGCTACTTTGTGGGTTGTAGGATGTATTGTTTTTAGAAGGTTTCAGAATCATCTGGCTATGGTTTGGCAGCTGTGTATACTGAGGGGAATTTTCAAACTTAAGTGGCAGTTGGCAGGGCACATTGCTCGCAGAACAGATGGCCGATGGGCGATGGGGCCGAAAGGTTCTGGAATGGCGACCGCGCACCGGAACAGAAGACGTAGCGTTGAAAGGCCTCCCATAAGGTGGACCGCCAACCTTGCCGCAGGATCCTGTTGGATGCGAGAAGCACAGAACCGGTCGAAGTGGAGGTGCTTGGGGGCGGCCTATGTCCAGCAGTGGACGTCTTTAGCCTGAAATGATGATGATGAGGGGCAGTTCTCGTAATTTTAAGAACATTTACAGTCTCTCAGTAATCTCAGTGTTAATCTGTCAAAAATCCCTTTAACTTCCCTACGTTTTTGACATTGATTGTCACTGAGATGAGATTGCGACTAGATTTTGAACGTTTTTAATTACGGGAATTGGCCTTCTGAGGCTCTGTTATAATACACAGCCACAAATCCATGGCCAGTTTGGCAGCTGTTACCAAAATGTAGAAAAAATGTGTGTTGTGTAGATGAAAATGAATGTAGGTTATGTAATCTATGCTCCAAATATGAGTAATTACCAACAAGGTAGTCAATGGTAATACAATTATTCATACGCATATATATTTAATGTGCGTGTCATTACATAATTTCCTGTTTAAACAGTCTATATTTTAATTATATGTCAACATAATTAAACAGGGTTTCAATATTAGCATTGTAGTCTTAGTCTTCATTTCTCGTATGATCGCGAAGTAATATTGATATAGCTAATAAAATGAATATTAATATGAAGCCTATTTTAATGCACCGTTAGATATATACTACATAATTATATATACAGGGTGCAAAAAGACACATCACATAGCCGTCAACTACGACTTCTGCACATCAAACTAAGTAACGTTGCACAAAAAAAAATAAAAAACAGATTCAAGTCTTTTATTTTTGGTGTGAAAATTTGTTGTTTGCGTTGTGCTTATGGATGTATGCAACGGCTAGGGATCGTGGGGGTATTTAAAGTTGTGTTATAATATTAAAATTTTCGTATAAAACGATCAGTAAGAGTTGGAATTTTGGCCTTTAATATCTCCGAACCAGAAGGCTCCCAGGAGGACCGTTCCTAGTACAAAAAAAGAATACAATGACGGAGCGTACATGAAGTATAGGCTTCATTAAGTGACTTTTTACACCCGTTATATACATAATTTTCTATAAGTAATGCGTTATGATCTCTGCTCGATTCACCGTGGGCGTATTCACTCGAAAACTCAACACCCCCCAGTATTGGGCCTGTGGTTTAGAGACACGACAGAGGACGCTTTCCTGACATTTCCTTGAGTTCGATTTGTGGTAGTTCGGTACAAATGATAAATCGTGTGGGATTCGAGCACCTTTTAGCTTGAAGGAGCATTTATCGTGTTTGTATCTATTGTACTGCACTATTGGATTTCTATGAAGCCCATTGAAGATGTAGTTAGATTTGACCTTATGAAATCATTCGTATTTTGATTTCTATCGTTTAAATACGAATGATTTCATGACCTTATGAAATCATTCGTATTTTTGTACGGTAGAATTCGTTAAGCGGTTTCCCATCATTATTTTCACTGCGGACGTGTGCTAAGGCCCTCTGCAGTTCTATCACCATCATCATTCCAGCCGAAAGATGTTCACTGCTGGATATAGGCCTCCCCCAAGCACCTCCACTTCGACTAGTTCTATGCTTCTCGCATCCCACGGGTTCCTGCGGCCTCCACAAAAAAGGCCTTCTGCGGCCTTCGTCGGGCCACCTTCAGTTCCCTACCTGCCTACCTATACCTAATATATATTTTTGTAACTTTGAAAACCTTATTACTGTAAACATTTACCTGTGAATCAAGTTTGTTTTTTTTTTACAATATTTTAAGACTGAATCCGGCTTTGAGACGCACCGAAATTCCTCATGAGTCACGTTAAAAATGTAACTTTTCCCAAAAATAATCTACGTTTCTCCAACTACCTTCAAAAACTGCAATAAAAATTAAGTACTGGTCAGAGACACAAACTTTTTTCTTTTAACCTCAAAAGGTGAGGTTTGTTTAAGTCCGGGGAGGGACGGCGGGAGGAGAGGGGGGAACAAACAAATCGCCCCCGCGCTGAGGCCGTTATTCCGTTTAGATAAGGCTTGACATTTAGCAGATCCAATCTGCAATCCGAGATACCTTTCTGCTATTCCGATAAGCCAACGTCCTGTTTGCTTTAATAAGTACGTTATAGAATTAATGAAAGGAAAGTATTAGGAATATTGTCGAATTTTATGGATTGCACATTCAACGATAATAAATGGAAGCACTTGGACAAATTATTATAATTGTTTCATGTTCCAATGGCGTTCTTTCAATTCGTTTAGTAGTCGAAAAATAACATATCTAATATCATTTAATAGCAACGTAAATGTCAAATATTAGTGGTAGGTAGATAGACAAATGACAAATAAATGTTACCTTCGTCAATCCCATAATTTAATTTCATTAATTTGTTCTTTGTATAAATAAATGAATGTTGTTAATTCAAAAAAATATCGATATAATAATAAACTTTTAATTATAATCTATTAATATCATTATTATCTAATTAATATAATCCAAGTAAATTCGCTGTGTTACGAGCGTAAGTAGCTACGCGCTACGAATCGTGGACCGTGGTTTTAAAAGCGTAGCAAGGCAATCGCTACGAGATTCAAAGTCAAATCATCATTATGATTGTGATAGTAGGGATTATGAAAAAATATTGATGTAGTTACCCTTATTTCGATCCCTTAGGCCAGTTTTAACGAGTAGAAATGTAGAAATACATAGCTACTAAGGATAATCGAATAGGTCGCAAAATATACCCTCTCTGATTTAGAGATGAAAGTAAGTACCGAAAATGCCAAGTTTCCACTTTGGTCTTATTTCTTATTCCTATATTACAAAATATGTATGAGATCTACATATTTAAGGGGATATGAAACTAACATACGGCTCAATAATAATAAATCGTCTTTGAAAAAGAGTTATCTCAGAATAGCTGGATCAAAAAGAGTTATCTCAGAATAGCTGGGTCATTTTCCGCTTCCGTCTTCAAAAATAAATATGTTCTTATTTGTTTATGGGAAAGTCTTTTTGAACTGCCTAGTATCGGTTCAAAGTGTACTTTCGGGCTGAAATTGGAAAGGACAGGAAAAACAGAGTTGGGTTTTTCATTTCGGCGGAAAATTGGACCCCGATGGATTTTTACCGGCTAAATGGAATTATATTGTCCCCTAGTTTTTGGGACTGTAAACAGCAAAAATATCGTTGAACCTTTATCTTTACCTTTTCTTTTAGGTAAATTAATTGTTAAGCAAATGGATACCATAAGTCAAATTACCATGTTATAGCCATTTTATACAACTGCCAAATAATGATGACAGTTGTGATTTGAATATACGGACAACTTGAGTTGGTAGTAAATTTGCTTAACAATTATTTTCCCAGACTTTACAAGTATGACTATATTTTTTTAAATAATATTTTTTTTCTTCAGCAGCATTCCCCTGGACTGGTTTGTAAACGAGATGCTGAACAATCCAGATTTCGCGCGATCTGTGGTCCGCAAGTTCATCGACCTCAATCAGGTAAAGCTTTATCATCTCATCATATCTCCTCATCATATTTTAGCTCTTCATCACCTCCCCTAGAATAAAGTCAGTGTCTTTATGTCCCATCACTTCGTCATTGAAGCAAAATCTAGCGACATGGGGGATTATTGACCCAACCAACCAGCACAAATGCGGTGCTCCTGACCAAACTCTGTCCCATATGTTGGAGTGTCCAAAGAGTCCATTCACCTGCATCTCTGGGCCTAAAAAACGCCACTGATGCCGTGAAATTGTGTGCATTGTATACAATATATTACCAAGATACGTCGTCGAAAAGGCGGGCACTTTGTTGAGTTCACAGAAAATAGGTTCTAATGGGCTTTTTTAAAAGGGCCCCTTCCCCGTCCTTTTAAAATCGTGTTGGGTTTTAATTTGATGCTGTCAAAGTCATTCGTTTTGCAGTAAATCGGTGCAAAAGATGGTAGGTAAATGAATTGTGAATGCAATGACATATTCGCCATAAATTGGCATGCAAAATTTATAATAACAGTTTGCTATAGCAGTGTTAATAATCTCAGATAATTTACATTCCATCGCCACTTAATCAGTTATCTACTTTAGTGCAATGTATTCTAAGTTATTTTTATGTGACCATTTGTAACAAAAAGGCCATAAGTTTTTGGTTGCAATGGAATTTGAACTTTCTTTAGTATGACATTCAGTTTGTTGTTCCATAACTTGAAAATTATCTCAAATTCTTACTTGAAATATATGTAGTTTCAATAAGCAAATCTTAAAACAAATGATCACAGTCGTACACAATATGTTTTCACAGAAATAACCTTGAGATGAAAGTAAGCAAAATCCATTTGCATGACACACTTACACTGAGAACAGCTTCTATTCTGACAACTGAACAGTATCTAAAGCACGTTTCCAAATCCACACAATAGAAATAATGTAGTCCTGTTGAAATGGCACTAGTCTAGGCTAGATTATGAGTGTGTTTGAATAGACTTGTTATAATAGGCCCAGTAAAACATTATCTATAATTATTACACAGAACAAACATTAGGGCAACCGTAATTACACACTGTGGCATTCTTATCGTATTACGACGCCGTCGCACAATAAATGTTTTCAATGCCTTTGTAAAAAAGAAAGTAGTTAAGGGGGATGCGCTAGGTAGCCCGCGAATTTCCAATTTCCTTACGTTTTTTGCAATTTGCAAGTCAGTGTCAGGTTGTATTGTTGAACGGAATATGATCACGCTCTATATTATAAAAATATTTAATATTTATTCACATTATATAAGCTAACATTTAAAATAATGATATATACATGTAAGCAAAATAAACATAAGGCATAAAAAAATTCGTCCGCATCGCTGTCAACAGGAACAGTGCCCAAGAGGCTGGCAGCATTGCCACGTTGTATGGCGATGCTAATTCTTTGGCCAAGAAACACGCCAGCCTTCTGGTCACGTGAAGAGTCGACTATTTTAACTATTGAAAAAAAAAACTATTTCACGAAATAGTCATTCAATAGGATTATATGAACTTAAAGGGTTTTAAGGGTTGCTTGATGTTTTTAATGATTATTATTCTTTAAAGTCCTATTTATTTCGCTTGCGAATCATATTTTAATCAACATTCTACATGACACTGACTTGCAAATTGCAAAAAACCGCGGATACGCTGGCGCTACCCCCTTAAAATTAACATTTCAATCACTAACACTAAAGTAAGTAATAACTTATTATTTCGTTTGTTGAAATAGAAATTAATTACATAATAAATTAATACAGCTAAGAGTAATAGTAGGTAATTATTTTATCTTATTCGCTAAGCAAACTAATGAGAAATTATTGCTACTGACCATGGTGCCGATTTTAAATAGTCTACTCTATAGTATATTACATATCGAAGAGGGGCGATATAAATTGCACCCGTATATTTCAATATCAGACCTTTTAACCGCTGTCTTCTCTTGTTAATAAAACACTCATTTTGCCCATAATTTCGGAAGCTTTGTAACGAAGGAATAAATCATGAATATATTTGAGGATGTTACAAAATGTAATGAAGAATATTTCATGAAAATGTGGGTGTTATAAATTAACACAGAGATGTGAATTGGGTTAATATTTAATGAATTCGGCGACTATTATTCTGGGGCTGGGCCTAGATAAAACAGAAAGGAAATATATTTTTTGAAGACTAAATGATTTCAAGATATTTAAATGCATGTTAATTTTGACTGTTATGAATATTATTGTTTAATTATATCGAACTAGGAGCGCCTCGTGGTTTCACCCGCGTATGTTTCGATGCCGTGGGAATATCGGGATAAAAAGTATCCTATGGGTTATAAACTATCTGTGTGCCAAATTTCATCGAAATCCGTTCTGTAGTTTTTGCGTGAAAGAGTAACAAAAACCCATCCTCACAAACTTTTGCGTTTATAATATTAAGTAAGATAGTAGGATTTATGAGGATAATTCTCTTAAAAAAATTAAGAAAAGCAACTGCGAACGTGTTTGGGACAAATACCACATCGCATGACAGTAGTTCACACTTAGTATAACTTAGTTCACAAAACTCGAAACTTAAGTCATCTAACTTATTAAACACACCTAACTTCGTAAGGTAAAATTACTATGCAGAGCAAGGTTCCCAAAGTAAATAAGCCGGTGGGAAGCGGCTTACAAGTGACTAATACCACGTAAAGTGCAGTAGGTGTATCCTAGGTATTAGTATGCTTCTATCCGCCCAAGTTCCTAGAACAGGCAAAGTTCTATGTAAATGTAGGGAATGGAGTTAGTGTGTGGTTTCGGCCACTATGGTCCTTCGTGTGGATGTCGAATGTAGGTGACTGTGGAATCAAATTGGGATACTGGACGGTGACATTTTAGAGAGTGTTAATTTGAGAGGTGTGTACCTGCACGGTCGAATTCTCTAAATGAAGCTACATGGTGACCGGTTATCTTTAAGAACTAACTGATGCTCAAAATAATATTTACTTTTAGATAAAAGTACTAATTATAAATTAAAGTCGCTTTTTGTATTATCTGTGTGACTGCGATGTTCTTCAATTTCTTCTAAGCTGGATAACGGATTCTGATGCGGTTTTCATCATAATTTAGAAAATTAATTCCTAAAGGTTTATATTATGTATAAAACAATTATAATGAACTTACATATAGGTACCTTATAAAGAAAGCCTGATGCTTTGTCAAGTCGTAAAAAGGGGTGCGAAGCAGGGGCGGGTCGCTAGTTGATAATATAATTATACTACTTTGTACTCCAAACCCTACCTGAAAGTTACTGGATTTATTTGCAAGTAACAAAAGAAAACTAACTTAAAAGTTTCCTTGTCGCCATATTGAGTTTTATGTAATTTCCCAAATGATTTTAATTAGGGATGTAATTGAAAACTTGGCCGGTTACGACATTGTTTCATTTCGTCACACAAAAAACGTGTAGGTAGGTATTTAAAGTTACTTAAGTATGCTTGCGTAACCTTTTAACAATGATGAGTAGGTATAGGTGGTATCCTTGTATTGGTCTTTACCCATTTGGTCCCTTCATCATTATCATCAGCCTATAGCAGTCCACTACTGAACATAGGCCTGTCCTATTTTCAACTCAATTTTCGGCAACTCTTATCCAGCTGCTACCTGCCATCCTACGAAGATAGTCGCTCCAACTTTTTTTTTTTTTTTTTTCTCTGAGAAATGCTTTATGCATTCCCTTCTCGCTGGGGAAGAGACGGGGTATGTAGGACTCCCTGTCGGAATGACAGTATACCCACTGAAACTCAGCGGTGTTCCCGCATCGCCGTGACGGGAGGGGGAAACTGATTCAGCCTTTACTTCCACAACCCGATAGTCGCTCCACCTATTACAAAAAAAAAACAAAAAAATTTGTATATAAGTAGTTTATCTTGTTCCCATAACACAAGCATTAGGTTGCTTAGCTTGGGACAAATGGTGCTGTGTGAAATGTCCAGGGATATTATTATTATTATTATTACCTAGCCTGAGGGCGATTTGGTGATTGGGTTAATATACAGGTTGGCAGGGAAATCGTTGCGCAACGCGTTACTATATATTCAGTACATGATTCTGAACCTCCATATATAGAGTTGAAAATTTTCATCATTATTAAAAAAATTATAAGCTGCTCCATACGTTTTGACCGCGTAGGTATTGCTCTTTTATTTATTTATTTAACCATTGATGCACACATATATAAAGAGACAAGAAAAAAAAACAGGTACAGAGGTGATGCTTATTTCATAAGAAATCTCTTCCAGCATACCTGTGATAGTACAATAGATAGAGAAATGTAGACAGCGTGCAAATGAGTAAAGGAGACCAAAAAAACACTTAATGAAACAGCTGTTTTTTTTATAACTGACGAAAAATTTCTACGCCTGTCTATGGGTCTAGAATTATGTGCTAAATTCATGGTTACAGTTTGCTCGTCGAAGTCCCTGCCACCCTGTACATATAGGTACAATTGTAACAAGTTTTAACTGTCATTTTTGTTCACAGGACGGCATGCTTTCAACGGAGGAACTACTAAGGAACGTCGTTTAAACAAGCATTGAGTTAACTTTAACTGGAGAGCCCTATTATTTATAATCTGTTACTGCATGCAAGATATTTATACATTATAATATATTATTACGTATACTTGTATAGTCTATCTATTATCGTTCAGTTACAGAACTTGTAACGTTACTGTGATATCAAGTTATTACCTTCGCAAAGCAAAAATTGAAAAAAAAAAGAAACTATTTCAGTTCTTTTAAAGATAATTTTAAGAACGATATTGTTGTTCGGATTTTACGATTGTTGTAAATAATTTAAATTATAATGTCGATGGCATAAGAATTGTCTGTCCATAGAGATACTCTTTATATCTAAAAATGTAGATTAATATTCGTTATTGTAACTGACAATTTCCTTTCTTATGTGTGCCGCGTTCAGAAATGATACAGACATGTATTGGTACAGTTATTTACTTCCTGATAATGTCTTGGGTTGCACGTTGCTTGTGACGATCTGTCAGAGATTATAATAATATAGTTTGACTTCTACGAAGCCATATTTGGAAGTAATAATTACCTGGAACCATAATAACAGTTACCAACCACGATGTTGTAAGATCAGAGTTATTTAAGAGGTACAAGACTAAAATGTATTTTAATGTTAGACATTATTTAAACTCTCCGAATACATGTTTCAATATCGTCTCGTTTAAATGTGATTTTCAATTTATGTAAGGGGAAAGGCAAATCTAACGATCTATTAATGTATGTTCTACGATTACTTAGGCTGGGTCACACCGTATCCTATTCATGTCAATTTCATAGATGAAATTATAGGAAGAATTAGTGGAATCTGTCCTTTACCTAATCACTCTACATACATACATGTAATTTATATTGTAATGGATATAATAAAAATATTTTTAGGCGGTAAAATATTCGAAAACTGAATGTTTGGATACCCATTATTTGATTAGTTCGTTGTTAATTACCACTGTCGACGTTATGGATGAAATAAAATAAATATATCGGGTATCGAAAATCAAGTTTTTATTTTTATTTTAGAATCCCAAATTCCAAAAAGAATCTACTCAAAACACACATTTCAAAAAGTTTTCCGAAGTAGCTACTTCAGGTAAAATTAAACCATTCAATTTCATTACTTCATACCACTTCACATGATATTAGCAGTTGATGCCATCGGTGTTATGTCAGACTGATCAGTGATCGCATGTCATCATGGAAAGCAGTTATTAGATTACAGAAGAGGCACCATGTTTTTAACACATTGTTTCTTCAATATAATGGTTTAACGTAACCTTTATTTCTCAAAAACAGAATACAATTTATTCACTTAGAATGGGTAATACTGGTTTCATGCAAGAAACGTTCCAATTCGTTCGTAACAATATTGCAACCCCCTACTTCAAACATCGGTTTGAAGTAGGGGGTTGCAATATTGTTAGTCATTGACTTACTATTATGTTTATAAAATAAACTATACCTAACTTACCTACCCTAACAACGTTGCATCATAATAAACATAACAACAGCATACACGTTACGTTAGACAATGAACAACAAAACTGATGCACACTACCGACTATTAAAACATGCAAAAGTGCTAACTTTTTGCGTGGGTGAAGCCTAGGGCACGTATCGTTATTCATAACTAGCTATTTTCCCGCGGCTATGTTTCAAAAACCTACACGATTTATATTAGTTTTAGAGGAATAAAAAGTTCCTTTGTGCCAATTCGGAAAAAAATTCTGCCTCTGTTAAATTTTCTCTGATATAAACGAGCAGCCAAAATATATAGACGTTTTTTTGTGGATTATAATATTATTAATCTCGCTTAGTGAATGTGGGTTGATTTTATGTGGTGAAGTAATTATTTATGAGCTGTCTGTCAGTAAAGTATCAGCTCAGATTTTCAATAAAAATCAAAATATTTTATTACACATAATCCTACATGGCACTTATGAAACGTCAGAAGCTAGTTGCACGGTTCCAATTGGTCGAAGATCTGACAAGAAACTTCAAGATTTACTCTTTAAAAAATAATTGACTTTTACAATGTTTCAAATTATAGTAGGTATGTGAAGACAGCGTAGGCCTGTACACAAGTACCAGGTACTTGATAAAATAAAAAATGGTCTACAGATCTAAAGTCTAGAAGGCCTACAAAGTCCTTACATTTACAAAATATAAAACAATCTATCGAAAGGATAAATAAAATATAAAAACCTATCACCACCAAGTGATATGATTGCCATTACAACCACTAGTAAAAATTACCACCAAGTGATATGATTGCCATTACAACCACTAGTAAAAATTACCACCAAGTGATATGATTGCCATTACAACCACTAGTAAAAATTTCCACCAAGTGATATGATTGCCATTACAACCACTAGTAAAAAGTTGGCAATAGCAATTATAGGCTCGCGCCCTATTACATGGGACTTAAACAAACCTGGCGACATGTGGTTGTACTATAGACTATAGGCACATCTTTGCCTAACCATACTTACGAAAACATCACGAGTGTGGTACTTGAAGGGATAGGCAGATGTGTAGGCACATTATTATTGTATTCGTACAACAGAAAAAAGAGCATTTATCCATTTTACACATTCAAACAATTATAGTTTCATACTTATAACCACACCTCGGTTTCCATGAGTTCACGAACAATACCACTGAAAGTATGAAGTTAATTAACATTATAAATTGCTGGTCCCTTGCACCGTCGCTATGTTATAGCCCCCTAAACATTAATTTAGCAAACACCATTATGAAATGGACAAAACATTTTTTAATGTGTCCTACTGGAGACAATTAGAGTAAGTATCATATCGACTAAATTTACTGCTGGAAATGGAGGTATATGGTAAAAATTTCCACAGAATATTGCAGAGGTCATCATCATCCACAGCCCGACTTCACCCACTTCTGACATTTATTCAAATTAGGCTGAGAATAAGCACTTTTTGAACGTCAAAATGACAAAAGACAGTCCCCCAAAAACGCCCGCCTTTCACAACTTCCTAGTGCTATCGCTGCTATCACTTCGTCTTGCCAGGTGTCCTGCCCAACTCCATTAAAATTCGATAACTCGTTTTCCGATGTCGAAACCCTTCGTACGTTTTCGGATCTCGACGTGTCGAAGTTAGTCTTTAAAGAAAAGATATAAAGATGATGATGCTGTATTACTAAAACAACCTTTTGTAGTCATCTAATTCATCTACGTTTTAACATAATATACGGAATGAGAACCTATGTTATCCAAGCCATAGACAGTCTGTATTGTTTGATACCATAGGATATAAGGATACCTATATGACTTGATCTATTTTCACTTACAACACGACTGTAACTTTTAGTCAAAAATAAAAAAAATCAAAAGTCATTTATTCAAATTAGGCTGAGAATCAGCACTTTTTGAACGTCAAAATTACAAAAGACAGTCCCCCAAAAACGCCCGCCCTTCACCACTTCCTAGTGCTATCGCTGGGAAGAAGAAGTGGCGCAACAAACTCCCCAGCAGCACAGCTGTCTGTTCAATTTAAAAAAAATACTTGATTGTATACAATACTATCAAGTATTATTTTTAGTCAGATTGGTTGAATAGGAATTATTACCCGACTGCGCGGCAGCAAAGACAGGGTCATATTTTTTACGCGTATCTGGGTTAATATAGGTGGGCAAATCGTCGAACGCTGAGCGTTGAACGATATGGGTGTTAGATTGTCAAACCATGAAATGGCGGTGTATCGTGAAATGCTAGACAGATTACGATATGGCCATTTCTTCTGTGGCGGCATCTACATCGCCACATGTGAAATATGCATCACGCTGACGTCACGCACATCCTGCATTGGGCAAACAATTTTTACCGTGCAACTAGCATATGTACAACCAACGTCCCGACATCAATCGTTGAGCAGTACAAGCCCGCCAGACACAATACCGTTGGAGGATCCTCCTTTTTCTTTAGAGTATGAGTGAAGTACACTACTGTACACTACAATTGGACGACGACGTATACTTCGAGTGCAAGTGTTGACTTGCACAACACTTGCGTTCTTGCTTGACATTTTCTGTGAGTGGATAACTAATGTTTGTTATTCTCTTAATCTGGGTTGCCAGATTAAGAGAATAACAAACATTAGTTATCCACTCACAGAAAATGTCCCAGAAAGGTTTGAGAAGGTATTATTAAATAAAGACGTGAGTAACTCACGCGTAAAACATAATAAAACATAATTATTTTTTTCTCCCGTCTTCACCTACTAGGTTTTTACGAGAGATCTAATATCAAAATTGCGTGTAATACTTATAAAATTCTAGGTGAAAATTTTAATAATGCACTCGTATGTATTCTACACTCTACGAAGAAATTATTATAACGTACCACCGATTTTTAATAAATGTATATTTTTTGGTAAAGGAGAATATGTGGCGTCTCGTACCATATAATAAATCTGAATCTTAACCAATACAGTATATTATGAGAATGATTATTTATTAATAATTTTGAGAACAATTTTTTACATGGAGTCCCTCAATTAGTATTTTTGTAAAGCATAATCAGCGTATACTGTTCCCATTGCTGTAGTTGGGACACAGGCCTCCTTTCAGTGAGAGGGAGTGGGCCGTAATATACCACGCGGGCCTAGTGTGGGTTGGTAGATGTCTTATGTCTTTGAATTTTTTGGTTCTACGACATGCCAGTTTCCTCACGATGTTTTTGTCATTTACTTACTAACTAACCCCACGCCCAGCAGGTCCCAAAAAATTATCCTTTATGTAGTATTTTTGTTATCTAGTAGTAAATGTTACATAGTCCTCTTCGCTAAAGATAAATTTCCATTGCTTTGTAACTAACCAATCAACAAGAAACGCTACACAGAAGAGAAAATTTTCCTGACTGCAAAGGATTTGACTTTTATTAGGATTTTTTATAAAAAATATAAGAGAAACGTTTCTTAGTCTTTGAAAGAAGGGAAAACCAGCCAAGTGCTAGTTGAACTCGCGCGTGAAGGGTTCCGTACCACAAGGCAAAAAACGCCGAAAAAACACGTTTCTTGTATGGAGACCCCTTTTGTTTTTATCAACTTTATTTTATTTTTATTATTGCGGCAAAAGAAATACACACTCTGTGAAAATTTCAACTATGTCCACCTATTACGGTTCATGAGATACAACCCGCTGACAGACAGACGGACGGAGACAACAATCAATCAACTCAGCCTATTGCAGTCTATTGCTGGACATAGGCCTCTCCCAGGCTGCGCCACAACACCTTGTACTCCGCCTTCCGCATCCAGTCTGTCCCAGCCACCTTCTTTAGGTCGTCTGTCCATCTAGCTGGGGGGCATCCTACACTACGCCTGCCGATACGCGGTCTCCACTACAGGACTCGTCTGCTCCACCGGCCATCGGTCCTTCGACAAACATGGCCAGCCCACAGCCACTTCAGTTTGCTCTAATACAATATGGAGCAAGAGTAATATGGAACCCTAAAATTCAACACTTTGCATCCCACGCCGTTCGTGTAAGTCAAGTGGGGTGGGAGAGAGATTACACTGACACTTGTAGTAAATAGAATCTGCCATGTGTAATCGAAAGAGTGACAAGATTAATTGGGGAATATACACATATTTCTAGTACATGTCAATCAGAAATATTGTGTTGTAACTGTTTTAATGCATTTGTATGATTGGACATCAGTTGAGTGAATATTATTAGAAAAAAAAAATAGTTTTGAAAGTAATAGTTATTATTTCGAGGGGTCCGTGGCTAAATAATAACAGCCGCACAGGTCGATCGATCAGGTTAAGCTACGCTTGCCGCGGTTGGTATGTGTATGGGTGACCATCTTTACATACCGAGACCCCTCCGTGCCTCGGAAAGCCTGTTAAGCCGTTGTTCCCGGCTGTCATTCGTAGATCTTTGACAGTCGTTACGGGTAGTCAGAAGCCCGAAAGTCTGACAAACAGTCTTACCAAGGGGTATCGTATTACCCAGTAACTGGGTTGTGGGCAGTCGCTCCATATAAAAATACTGGTATTCGGCTGAATCCGGTTAGACTGGAAGCCGACCCCAACATAGTTGAGAAAAGGTTAGGCAGATGACACACACACACATACATAACATCCATGCTTGTACTCCCCGAAAGATTATGCAGAGTATGTACCAAGTTTATTGTATAATAACTCTTTAAATTATCAATTTATAGAAAGACAACACTAAAATAACAAAATAACTATATCCTAAATAATTAAAAATATATACAAACTTAAATATAGCGTCGAAAAATTCATCCGCATCGCTGTTTCGCTGTCGACTGGAAATGTACCCAAGACACTGGCGGTATTGCCACGTTGTATGGCAATGCTTAGCCTCTGGCCAAGGTAAAAGCCAGCCCTTGGGTCATGGAAAGTGTCAACCAGTCTTTTAGAAATTTCCTTAAAAAGAGATGTACTAGTACACCTACATTTCGCCAGTTATGTTTAAATCCCATATAAGTACTCGTAACAGGGGGCGATTTTAAACCGACTTCATAAAAAGGAAGAGGTTCTGAATTTGCCGGAATAATAATAATCTTTATTGTTCAGAAAAATACACAATTATAAATCTTTAGGAACAATTTTTTCACAATTAGGAACCTTTAGCTTCAATAATTCGTATTTATTCTAGGTATTTCCACAATATTGATGGTTTTATATTACCACTATCCACATTATGACTATGCTCTATGATGTTGCAATGTAAAATAAATACACAGCAATCAATTATGTGGGGATACCACACATAAAAAATATATCTATGCACTTTGTAGGCTCACTTACCGTAAATGAACTTTACCTGGAGAACCAAAGTGCCTTATTCAAGTCCCGCTAGAATTGTGTGGAAGCTATTTCAATTTTCAATGCACGAGGCAAGGCAATTAAGGGGCTGTTTAATGAACCTAATAATACACCACCACACACCACACGGATGGCGCAGTGGTTAAGCGATTGACTGCTGCGCTGCGTGTCGCGGGTTCGATTCCCGCACGGAACAAATATTTGAATGACCTACAATTAGTTGTTCCGGGTCTGGCTGTTTGTGTATGTGAGTTTATATGTCTGTTAACGCACCCACGACACAGGAGAAATTCCTAGTGTGGGGCAACGTTCTTAAAAAATAATAATAATAATAACTCCACTCAGTGGCAGCCCGAGCCTCGATTTGTATCCGGTTCATGGCAATAAGCCCGTTCCCTATTACATGGGACTTAAATATAACTGGCTTATATGTGGGTGTGCTATAGGTACACCTCTGCCCAGCCCCTCGGGGAATACAGGCGTGATGTTATGTTAAGAGCTTTAATTAAATCAAGTCAACAAAACCACATCCTGCCCACAACAAACAAACATGCCTTATTTGTGTTACATTTACAAAATAAGAGACGTCGGTTACCTTTTAGGAAATATTAATATGCTATACGTTTCCAAAACAAATAGGAACTATCGAGCATTATTAAACAAGTCACATGATCCATCGAAATTAATTTCCTTGCAGTGCCCACAATACAAACAATAATGGAGGGTTGTCTAACTAGCGGAATTTCCGGTTTCTCCGCAAGTTTGGGCAACTTGCGCAAGTAACTAAATTAGGTGTTCGTCGATCAGGTACGGGCATAACTTTAACTGAATCTTGGGGCACAAACTATAGGAAATAATATAATTGGCTGGGACTATGATAATAGAATACATAACCTAGTGTTTAATTTGAATTGCCAGTGTATTCGTCTGGGCTGAGTTTGTTATTATTTATTGGAAACTTGTATTACCCTTTTGCAAAGCAGGCTTCGCATAATAAAATCTGCTTTTAATTAAGCCTTCGTATCGAACGTGGGTCCACGCGGGACCCAATGGTTTTTTAATTGTTTCTGTAATCACGGCATTCAGCCGGTTAAGTGATAGTGGTAGACAAACTACCAACCAACAGCCAATAGCCAATGTGAAAAAAAATATCACAAAACCAAATAGTGCAGAATCTATCTATTATCTTCCTTAACCATATAACAACGCAGAACAAGTCTACAAAACTTCTCACAAAACCTTATACATAAAGAGTACTCAAATTTCTCGTTTTCGCAACCCACTGTCTGCGAGAAACATAACACGTGGGTACATTGTAGAGGTGGCTTGAGTGATGTGTCATCATTATCTCGTAAATCATTAAAACTGAGGTGGCTAGACCTGTGTATAAACATATACATAAACATAAAACCACTGCACAGGTAAGGGACAGTAACAAAGCTTTTTAACTTTTAAAAATTTTAAGGTTTCTTTTACGAGGGTAGTGTGTTATGCGGAAATAGTGGTTCTAAATTATTTAGCTGGTTTTACTGCTATAAGTGCAGGTGGAAGACTTCCACTCTATTTACAAGTTTAATTGCAATGGTGAAAGATTTAATATTTATGGAACAGATAAATGGGTGCCTTTAGGAAATTAAAATACGATTTATTTAATATACCAGAAAATACATAACACAAATACATTTAACACTAAAAAATGAAATTGCAATAATGCAATTCAATGCGTATTTTATTTTCTGTTTTATACATATTAAATCTGTCAAATACGATATACGTTTTAAATGTTTAGTTTTTGATATTAAAAAAATATTGCTGTTCAATACGTTTTGACCGCGCAGGTATTGAACTTTTCTTTGAAACAGAAGATTTTTTTTTTTGTTGATAACCGACGAACAATTTCTATGCTATGGGGTCTAAATTCATGTGCTGAATTCATGGTTACAGTTTGCGCGTCGATGTCCCTGCCACCTTGTATATGGTTGGTGTTTAGCCTAATGTTTGATAGTGATAACGCCTGAAGTCACAACCGGAGTGTGTATATGACCAGACGACCGGATCAGTATGAACATAAACGAGGCAAGAGAAGTATGCAAGGATCATAGCAGGTGGCGTTCTGTAGTTTCTGCCTACTACCGCCAAGGGAAGAATACGTGCGTTTATGTATGTTAAGTCTGAAGACGATTAAAAATATGACTATGACGTCTTTGTAACAATAACAGCGCTGAGACTTTTTTTGAGGCCCGTAGTAAACACACATGGCCAGCAAAAAATGTTCGTGGGATAATGTCGCGACATTTTCACCGTTTAAAACTTCTATCGTCGATTTAAACGTCCAAAGTCCTCCACTAACAACGTAGGCGCAACGACCAGTTCAGTGTTTATGCTCACAGCTTTGCTAGCCTTGCTAAATGTCATGGAAATTTCACCTACACGGAAAACTTGTAGCTACCTAAACCCGTGAGCAATTCAACCCGAACCTAAATAATGTTTAGGTAAGAATTTTATTTTTTGAAAACTTCAATACCTACTTTTTTATTAACATTAGTTAGTAGAGACAAAATCAAAAGTCATTTATTCAAATTAGTCTGAGAATCAGCACTTTTAAAACGTCAAAATTACATTATATGACATTCCCTCAAAACGCCCTCCCTTCTCCACTTTCTAGTGCTTTCGCTGGAAAGAAGAAGTAGCGCAACAAAGTCTCCAGCAGCATAGCTGTCTGTTCACGGCCCTAATTCACTATGGTCACTTAACGATTCCTTTTCGATTAAAACGAACGAACTAACGAAATCACGTCATGAAATTCCTTAGCAAATCGCGCCAATCTAGCGTCCTTTTCACGCGGTTTCGTTCATTCTGTCATAGTGAAGGGCCCTAGTTAGAAAAAGAAGTCGATAAAAATAATATTCATGATGGTTGTTCCACGCGGCAATGACACGCCTGCTCTGCTACGCCACGCGCCGAGCTACGGCGTAGCTCACACTGCGCTACGAACTATCACAATGTTAAAACTACCATTATATTATTATGTAGTTTGAAATTTTTCAAATATTGGTTTTTAATGTTTGAATAGACCAATTGCAGACAATGTGCACTTGTTGGTGCAATTACTATTTAGTACCGTTTGCTGAGTAAATGTGTACTTTCAACCGGTGCTAATGATTAGTACCTTCTGTTGAATTGTTTATTGCTGTTCCAATATCCCGAGGAACGTGTATGTGTACGGTTGACGCGACGTTTCTATTTTATTCGTGTTGCTGGTACAACTGTTCTCAGATATTACGGGCCTAAGACTTTGCCACTTCCACGGCGACAACGGTGACAGCGTAAAGGTCACTCTGACTGCAAGTTTTGGGACACAGAGGGCAGGATAGGAGGTGGAGCATACTTTGTGACATAGCTCCACCGTCATTCCGCCGAGGTAGCCCCACTTTACGAGGTTGGAGTTACATCTCCCCACTTGTGTTTGGAGATGTTTCAGGAACTTCCAAGTGGACTACGATAGGTTACACCCTATTCAGTTCTCCTGAAATGTTTTCATTTTCCGACACAATTAGGTAACAAATTTTCAAAGGTGCGTCGATATTAAATTGGTTGAAATTGCTACCTCGCGGTAGAGTTTTCGCGGTGAAACACATAACCCAATTATCGGTTTGATCCAAGTCGGTAAAATTCAATGAAATATATTACTATCTCCTTCGCAATATTATTAATTGAATTATCAGTCAATCTGAGCTTTAGAATTTCTTCGGTTACAGTTACATGCTATTAGCATTTATTAACATTTTTGATATTATAGTTCTCAATAGCTGGGGGCGTCTTTGAAACTTTAGAGTTAAATCTAGTTTGTGTTGCTAGCTCTGGTCTTTTAAAGGTCTTACCTAGAAATAAAAAGTAATTAAGGATCCCTCTTTTTGTTTTTCTGACGGTAATATTAATCTGAATGTCTTTACAGCCTCGCTGGACAAGTAAAATTATCATTAGCATAAGAATAATCAGCCTACAGTTTTCCCACGGCTAGGACACAGGCTTCTCTGTGAGAGTCGTAATACTCGTAATCCGCGGCCCAGTGCGGTTTGGTAGATGTCACATGTGTTAGAATTTTTGGTTTCTGACGATGTTTTCCTTCACTGTTATGAGAGTTTTGAGAGCTCTGTGTGCTCTTAAAATTATCATTGATGAAACTTAATGATTGAATGGCAAAAAAGTCGGCTGTCTACCTGGAATATGTGGTTACCGGAGCCTAGGGATTTTTACAATACCTATCTTAAACACAAAGTTATGAAACTATGTTGTATGTTATGTCTGCCTGTACTTACACTGGCACCCATGCCTTTCAAACCGGAACACAGCAACTCTGCTTTGCAGCATAAATAAGTAGATATATGGTAGTAGCTACCCAGGCGAGATCTTTCACAAAAAAGGTTCTACTATTACAGTTGGCTGCTGAGAGAATGCGTTCCTGACACCTGTCAGTGCGACAAATATAGTAACTAATAAACATCAAATTCGCGAAACACGTTTTCGTTTGTATGAAACAGACAGGTGTAATATCAAAAACTTGTTTTCGTAAAAACACGGCAGTAAAAGCTGTAATTTGACGGCACGGTTGGCGCAGTGGTTAAGCGATTGGCTGCTGCGCTGCGTGTCGCGGGTTCGATTCCCGCACGGAACAAATATTTGTATGACCTACATGTATTTGTTCCGAGTCTGGGTGTTTTTCTATCTATAATATGTACGTATTTACAAAAAAAAAATGTATATAAGTAGTTTATCAGCCATCTTGTTACCGTAACACAAGCATTAGGTTGCTTAGCTTGGGACAAATGGTGCTGTGTGAAATGTCCAGGGATTTATTTATTTATTTAATTTCGACCTTCAATATCTCCGTAACCAGAAGGTTCCCAGGTATGGTCCAGTACAAAAAATGATTACAATGACGAGGAGTACAAGTGGCTCTCGACTTCGTTAAGTGTCTTGTTACATCCGTTAGATATCACAAGTATCTAAATTATAGGAAAGCACTATCTATCAGCGTACTAGAACACTATACTAAAAAAAATATATACCTATATAATATATAAACGTCAAATAATAACCAAACAATATTTTTTTTATTATTGAATACTACGAGTACGTTATAGTTAAAATTGTTGGGTTTTTATTATAAATATAACTTGTTTAAAAACTGGATTGAAAAGTTACAAAAATAGTAACAATGTATTTCACCGTTCTAACTATTTTTACCGCTTTTCACGACAGAATCGTTTTTAAAAGGACATTTGTTCGAGGAAAATGAAGTCAAAATTAATCTTGAGGTAAAATGGTCGAGCTAATTTAGTTTATTAGATAATTTCTACTTGAATAGAAACAGGAAATTGGACGTAGTCTTGGTGGAAGTCTATTTTTATTTGACTACATAGATACAATAGGTATCATTGTCCTGTACAGGGTTTCAGCGGAATGCCACTGAAAGGAATAGTTTTTCTTTTATGAGATTTTTTTTAATGCTTATAATAAGCTTTTTTATTTTAGTATAATATATATACTGATAATAGTGTTTCTACCCGCCCATTGTGTCACCCTTTGTAAAATCTCTATATTTATGTCTGCAATTTATATGGTGTATGTACTTTATGAAAGAGTATTCTGTATTCTATTCTAAAAGTTCTTGAAGGTGAAGGGCGGGCGTTTTTGGGGGACTGTCTTTTGTAATTTTGACGTTCAAAAAGTGCTGATTCTCAGCCTAATTTGAATAAATGACTATTGATTTTGATTTCTTGACGTAAAAATATGTACCTACATATCTATACTACTCTTTCAAATGGGTATATAGAACTTTGGCTACGAATATCTGTGGGTTTATATAATTACTCAAAAAAATAAAGAAACAAAATACATGTATTTTCAAAGAAAAAACACAAATACATAAAAATAACAAGTCCCTCTCGGACTCACTTATTTTTAATAAAAACGTATTTTATGCCACATTGACTAAGAAAGTGTTTAACATTGTAAATCAGGTGTGTCCAGAATAGACATGAGTAGCTCGTGAGCGAGTGGTAGCTCTCGCTCACTCACTCGCTCGCTGGATAGCTCACTAGCTCAGTTAGCTCACTCAGACTCACTAGCTCAGTACTTCAACAAAACCAAACACAGCCACAAAAAAAGAAAAAAAAATATTTATCGCTACGCGTGATGAACTAAACAACGGTAACAAAGAGTCTAAACTTCCACCAAAGAGCTATTGAAAATTGAAAGGCAATGGCTTGATTGAGCGGGCCAAGCCGTTTCCTTCGATGCGCGTACGGCGGCGTCAGTCAAATGAGCTAACAGTAGGCGTCTGATCACTGAGCTATAGAAGAGCTACTGCGCTAGTGAGTAACAAAGAGTCCAAATTTCCAAAGAGCAATTGACTATTGAGCGAGCCGAGCCGTCACCTTCGACGCGCGTGCGTCGAGAATCAAATGAGCTAACAGTCTGCGTCTGATCACTGAGCTACAGAAGAGGTAGTGAGCTAGAAGAGTGATGTAGCTCTTTAGGGTGAAAGAGCTACTCACTCTTTTTTTTTTCACTGAGCTATTTTGCCCATGTCTAGTCCAGACCTGGCGAATACGCCACTCGCGAGCCGCTTGTGAACTGCGCGCGTGTAGCTCGCGAGCGGTTACAGCGTACGTTTGGTGCGCCGCTCTAGTGCAACTACTACCGCTCTACTACAGCGCGCGAACAGATCGTGCGCACATAGCTTCTTTCGCGTTTGAACTATGAGCCTCAGTTGTGAATTTGCTTCCGAAGATGTCGGACCATACGACTGCCGTTAGCATAATTGCTGAAGCATCGGCTATTTTATTACTGACAAAAGCTAAAAAAAGAACAGAAGACGTTGGTGACAGGTTCCGTTTTTTTTAAATAGGACGCGGGCGCGGGCGGGGTGACTGCGGTTGGTGCAACGCATGTGGCACGCGAGCACCTCCTGCCTCGCTCGAGTACGGCGCGTAGCTTGAGCGCGAGCGGCGCGCGGACGCCGCAGGGGCTGCGTACGAAAATGAAATGCACGCGCGTAGTTCGCAAGCGGCGCATTCGCCAAATCTGGACACAACTAGGTAACCTCGAGAACCGCTTTGATGTGGGTCTCGGATTTTAACCGGACTTACAGCTAGGGACGTTGCCCTTTACGCATTTTTTAATTGGATAGTATTTAGATATAGTACTACGCTCTTAGAGCGGTAACACACTGGGACGCCATGGCGACGTCGCTACGTAGCTAGCGACGTCGCCATGGCTTCCCAGTGTGACAGTTAAACAAAAAAAAGGAAGGAGGCTAGATAGAAAAAAGTCCCGCAAGCAGGCGATGCGATGCGACGGGGTGGGCCGGGAGGCCAAAAAGTTTCACGGTAACGAAGTCGCGGTTTGAACAAAGTTACTTTTGCTTTTGCACACTTGGCGAATGAGTAACCGAAAAAGTATAACATTTTGAACGTTGCGACACTATTGTTATATTAATTAAACCATAAGATTCTTGGTGAATAACCCTCGACTTCGTGGGGGTTAGTAAACTGAGGTTTGATTGAAACAATATTAATTTTGTACTTGGGAGTGCGGACCAGTAATACCGACACTTAACCTCAACTCTGATTTATTCACAGATGTAGTGATTACACCTTAGTATAGTAGTGGTTATCAAACATTCTTATCCTAAAAACTTATACTATCGGCGGAGAATCTTGACACCGCGATGTACAAATCGAAATGGTACAACGCCATCTATTGACGAGAAAATAAACAACTTTTAAACAATTGACATTACGATCGTGGGTTTTTCAGATACAATATTATCTCTGTGGAGACCATTTATCTCAAATTTACAAAGTAACAGCCCAAAGCTAAAAGCAACCAAGTCCTCGCAATTTGCGGGATTTAGCAGAACGCGACATAACTATTTGTCACTTTCGTGTGATCCGACGAAGATATCAAAGGAATTGTAACTTCTAACCATTTAAACTTGAAATATTTCGGGATATTTAAGGTTTAAACGTTAGATATCGTCTAGACAATTTATATTAGTAGGGCTAATAATAGTCCTGGTAATAATGGTCCGGTCATGGCGGCCAATGTCAGGGAAAACTAGCCATAGATGCGGGAGATATTATAAGTGTACAAGTGTGTGCGCAGACACAACATCAAAATCAAAAGTAATTTATTCAAATTAGGCTGAGAATCAGCACTTTTTGAACGTCAAAATTACAAAAGACAGTCCCCCAAAAACGCCCGCCCTTCACCACTTCCTAGTGCTATCGCTGGGAAGAAGAAGTGAAGGCGCAACCAACTCCCCAGCAGCACAGCTGTCCGTTCAGTAAAAAAATACTTGATTGTATACTTACCATACTAGGTACCCACAGTACACACAGGTGCTCTCTCTCTTCCCTCACTCTTAAAGTCCGGTGGGACGGCAATCCGACACGATCAGAGAGAGATTAGGCGCAGGACTAGCGGCTTAAAGTGCTTTCCGAGTCACGGGGGTATCACTCCGTCGACTTCTGAACTCAGGGATGTTACTCAGTAATTCCTAATTGAAAAACCCAACAACACTTTGCCCGACCTGGGAATCGAATTCAGGACCCCAAGCTCAGCAGTCGCACTTTGCGACCAACGAGGCAGCCTCGAGGTAGGTTTTTATAATAATACATTAATATCGTCACTATTAAAAGGTCGATACGTCTCGCATTTTGTAAATTCTACACAATTAAACCTACACACACGTTTGTATCTGTGTAGTATTTCATTAGTATTATTAGGTACTTCTTTTTGTTTATATATGTCGCAGTAAGATGGGTATGGCCGTGATATAGTTATATCTCTAGGGATATAGCTACTACTTATAACATTATTTGTTTTGGTTGTGACGATTGAATACTAAAAATAAAAGTTATTTGGTTTGACTGTTATATTTAAAATAAGTAACCAGTTATAATTATGTCACTAGATTAGTCTAGTAGGATATTTATGAACCGCTTTCATATTACGATATGTAGCTATATCCCTAGGGATATAATTATATCACGGCTTTAACTATCTTACTGCGACATATATATTTACATAATATATACCGTTAAATTTTGATCGTTTTAATCCTTAAAAGGGGTCATTGTACTCATCATTATGAACAACTTTTACTACGGGACCAATCCTGAAATCGTGAAAAAAAAATCACTTGATCCATAGGTACATTATGTCGAGTTATGCGAACATAAATCTATGGATCAACTGATTTTTTTTTTCACGCCGATCAGAATATAACGGTGTATAGCTTTTGTCCATTTGGAATAATGTATATGTACTTTTCAATTGGTAAAAGAATTTTTCAAATAGGAGCGGATTTTCCTCACCACTTATTTATTTATTTATTGGTTCACCAACAATTGTTTACACCGATTCTATGCTAAATAACTCCGCATGCATAAAGAAGTTGTACACAAAAATAATATTATTAATCTAATTTAATGTTAAGTAACTTATGTATCTGAAAGTATATTATTAGGTATTCTTGTACACAAAATCACAAAATTCGCTCTCTTTATACAGTGTGGCATACATCGCCGCACAACCTGTTATCATGGATCGCTCTTTTCTATGATACTTAGAGCAGATTTTTTGATTGAAAACCGACTAAAAATTTCTGCGCCGGTGTCTAGAATCGTGTACTGAATTCATGGTTTAAGTTTGCGCGTCGATGTCTCTGCCATCCTGTACAGTATAAATTTCGTACTGTCGTAATGTAACATTACGAAATTTGTACAAAAAAAATCTCACCGGACTATACAAAGCTAACTAGAGTTTGGTATACAAAAAACATAATGGCATTCAGACTACTAACAAGGCTCTCTGTTATTCATAGTCATGATTTTCATACAAAAATTGAATTAGGCACGTACACCTAATTCGATTTTTGAATGAAAATTGTAAATTCCAGGAGTTCTAAATTCCGAAAATCACTTTTGTCGAAACATTTTTTATAGAAAATAAATCTTGGTATTAATAGCTAGCCTTTGTTATTATTATTTAACTAAAATAAAATCACAGCAATCCCTGATTGAAACGTCAATTTTCCCGCCATTAATCCAACAGTCCGATTGCACCGAATCGTGAATCCGTAATCAAAGATTAACGTTCACGTTAAAATTGACCGTTGATTTGCGATGGTTGGATTGCACCACGTTATTAACTTTAGCAATTGCAGGCACTGATTAGAGGTCCACTGGCCAGCTTTCCAGGTTCCCCTCTTATTTGAACCTGTGACCGCATAATCAGGCCTTCTCCGATGTCAGTTAGTCTGTCCACGTACAGACTTTGATGTGGTGAAATAGCTTTGGTTTGTAACTGCTGTGTTGTTAGTTTCAAGTTCTTATTGACAGGTGAATTGCGGCACTCGAACGAGGCGATTTTCCCCTGTCATTGGATAGATTGGGATCGCTTTTCTTATGCAATCTGATTCGGGTGAGATGTTGGATTGATTTGGTGTTGACACAAGCCTAACCTTGATTGCAGCATCTAAATCACAGAATGATTTCTTAAATTTTGTTTAAAAAAATATATTTGGTTTTAGTATGACAATGAAGTTTCACTTACGTTTTAAATTAGTATAAAAATGTTCCTTAGTATTTCTGTTGTTTCTGGTTTCTCGTGAATTAGAGGAGATTGAAACACAATAAGTTAAGTGATGCGCGGCCCAAGCTAAGTGTGTATCGATATCATAATGGACAAATTCCTAGGAATACTATAGCGAGAGGCAAAATTCTAGGAAGAAGTAAATGAGTTGGAAAAGCTGCTGCTGTCATCTTCATATTCTTTAAGATATTTTTTCATTCAATTATGTAGGTATCATGACGATCAAAAACGTTATGAAGAACGGTTTTTTTTAATATATTTTGACTAAAAGTCATCATTATATCACAAGTTTCATTAGGTATCTATTTGAATGTTTGAAATTCTTCCTTCCTTGAAAACAAACCCTTCTTGAAAACGAACCTCAGACCAGCAGAGTAATTGCATAACCGACAATGACAATGTCTTTTATTTTGACAGTTCAACATCATTCATTGCGTAATTTACTTTGTTCAGCAGACGAATTTTTCAAACACATGAAGCAATGAATTTGTTATTCCCACCAACATCTTTAGAATTGTGATTGAAAGGATGTTACGCAAAATTAGGCTGCTGTTTTTGCTACAGGAAGCTGTTAAGTGCCTGTCTCGGTATCGGGTTAGGTACAGGGTCGGATTAGGTATTGGCCCTATAGGTATAGTGACCTACTAGTCTTCAGGTACTCGATACCTAATAATACTTCTGCTATATCGTGTTTCATTTCACACAAAACTGAATAGCACCCTCATATTTATATTTATCTTTGGGAGTAATAATGACGAACCAAAAGGTCGCCGATACATTGGTTAATAACAAATAAGCGGAGGATCAGCGCTTCACCTTAATTATAGCAGACCTTTACGAGCTCATAATGAGAATTACGATCCTGCTCACCTCGTATTTGACGGTAAATTATACTTTTTATGTGGTTGATCATGACTGTATTAATATTATGAGGAGCGAAGTTATGGGAAAAGAATATTATGTTGCAACATGAGATTGTTGTGATAGCTCGGTAGGTTAAGGTAAAAATAGTCGAGTATAGTATTTTCTCATAAAGCGACGCGTACTTTACTTGTGGTAAACAAGTGTAAAAACACGCTTTGAATGTCTGTGTGCTCAGGAGCTCTCGATACCGTCCGAGACAATGGCGAAGTCAGAAGTGTGTGTATTATGTACTGACGCTGCTCATCTTCACGCACACATTCAGTGTTTTAGTACACTTGGTTACCACAAGTAAAGTGCGCGTCGCTTCATGAGATAAAAATAGTGTAGCAGATTCGAACGTGCTTAGGTACTACCCATGTAAGAAGAATAATGGATTAGCATTTTCCTTTTCCATTTGACTTGTGTTACTAGTCTCACAGGTAGTCATGATAATCCTTGACGACATTTCCTGATTCCTCCTTATCACATGTCCAACATATGTAGACCAGTATAATGATGAGTATTTATAGACGTACCTTAATTAGAGCTGCTCTTAGTTTGTTCGTATTTATAGGTATCCAATTACGTGGCGTTTTCACTATGTGGTTTCCGACTATGAATAATTAAGTGGTGTCATCAAAAATAACTTACCAAGAGGATGAATATTAGCTTCCTTGTACAGACTGACCCGAAACTGTCAAATTTTCCCAATCAACCTTGAAGCTTAATGCTTTAGCGATAAAGTTGAAAATCTAATAAAGAAATTTGACAGATTGTAGTAGCTTGATATGCTGGCGTCTGTACGTAATGCTTACATAATAATGGAAATTAAGTGGTCCGTTTGCAAAGCTTGCGTGGCAGGTACATCGACCCACAACCTGTTACCATGGATTCAGTCAAAAATCAAAAGTCATTTATTCAAATTAGGCTGAAAATCAGCACTATTCGAACGTCAAAATTACATAAAACAGTCCCCCAAAACGCGCGCCCTTTACCACTTCCTAGTACTTTCGCTGGGAATAAGAAGTCAGGCAACAAAATCACCAGCAGCACAGCTAAAAAAAAACTTGCTTCTATACAATAGTAAGTATGCAAAGTAATTGACATTACCTGGCACAGAACATTAAATTAAATTATTTGCCATATGAAAAAAGTTCGGATCGGCTCAGTTGGGTCGGGACTATAGTCAATATTCGAAAGAGTGTAAGAGTGTGGGATCGCAACCGACCGAACCAAATAGTTACTTCGTAGCAGGAAACGGCCGATACTACTTCGGAGACCCCCTGGTTACTTATCTCCGTAAACTTAACTGTACATGCTTCTGAAACCGGTTCGGTTATTTTTTTTTTAATATATATAAATTTATGTAACCAATGTTACAGTTGTTACCTTAAAATTAACTTAACATCGGTCTGTAACCGTTAGCGATCATCATTTGGATCTTTACGGCGGTCCCCAAACTAGGCGGCGCGGCCTGTATCTCGGGGACCAAATGCTGTTCATTACATTTTAACCGTATAGGTATTGCACTTTTCTATGAAACAGCAATTTCTTTTTTTATAACCGACGATACATTTCCACGCTACGTCTAGAATCATGTGCTAAATTTCCACGCTACGTCTAGAATCATGTGCTAATTTTCCACGCTACGTCTAGGATCATGATTGTGCTAAATTTCCACGCTACGTCTAGGATCATGTGCTAAATTTCCACGCTACGTCTAGAATCATGTGGTAAATATCCACGCTACGTCTTGAATCATGTGCTAAATGTCCACGCTACGTCTAGAATCATGTGCTAAATGTCCACGCTACGTCTAGAATCATGTGTTAAATGTCCACGCTACGTCTAGGATCATGTGCTAAATTTCCACGCTACGTCTAGAATCATGTGCTAAATTCATGGTTACAGTTTGCGCGTCGATGTCCCTGCCACCCCGTATTCTGTCTTCTTCATTAATTGAAGAGTTTATTATGAAAATTCTACTCCATTACGACGCGTAGAACCCGTATTTCAAAATTATCCAATAATATAAGATGACGAAGATACTACCTTTAAAATCTAGACAATGCGAGAGATTACAAAGTTTACAATAGACAATGCGAAAGACTACATATCATGTTACTGGAAAACTGACATTGAAATAGACAATACGAGAGGGGCATGTGGCTGGATAATAACAGCCGCACGAGTCGATCGAAGGTCGATCAACGCTTGCCGCGGTTGGTTCGTGGAAGGATGAATAACCATTTCATATCGAGGTCCCCTCCGGCCCTCGGAAAACACGTTAAGCCGTTGTTCCCTGATTTCATTCGTAAATCTTTGACAGTCTTTACAGGTAGTCACAGAACCCCAGAAGTCTGGCAACCAGTCTTATCAAGGGCTATATACACGTTACCCAGTAACTGGGTTGTGGAGGTTAGAAGGACAGTCGCTTCATGTAAAATACTGGTGTTCACCCATCCAGTTAGACTGAAAGCCGATCTCAAAACAGCTGGGAAAAGACAAAGCAGCAAGAGCAGTTGGGAAAGGCTAGACATATTGATTGAATCTTGACAATATGAGAAACAAAATATGCATTTCAAAAATGAACTGCTAAAGTTGGGCCAATCAGCAAAAAAAACCTGTGTGTTACCATTTAAATCCATCACTAATAACTGGTGGGAGTAACACTATAGTAGTACCTCTATTTAACCCAAACCCTTCAATGATTACAAGGGTGTCGACGATATTAAGGAATTACGTTAAAACCCGTTCAGACGTGGGCGTCCAAAAATAGGGTAAGCACTTACCGTAGTTATAAGTCAATGGTACTCATTAGGTGAGGACGAAAACATTATAATTTTACCCTTCGTCCTGTAAAACTATTCTGTGCAGATAAGGGTCCATGTCAGTCGCAGGTGCTGAAAAAAGGGTCACAGCTCATAATTTACCCTTTATTTTGTAAGTAGATAATTAACTTATAATGTGGGTAAAGCACCTGCTGTTAAAACATGGAGGCTTTTAGATACATGGTTGTAGATACACTAGTTTATAACAGAGGAACAGATAGGACGGGCGGTAGTTTGTAGTTTTTATTAGACCAATTTTATAGGAAGCTGGCTGTAAATTATATTTATTACCTTCCTTGTTATAACGCAACAACAACATTAACTTGACGCATCTCTGGAATGCGAGGCCCCGCCTGCTTCCCCCTGCATTCAAAGTATAGATATAGATAATATTACGTAAATGTATTGCGAGATTGGCTAATAAAATCCATGCCCCAAAATCAAATCGGTAGTGTAATTGTTGTTTCTTTTTTGCACCGACAAAAACAGCCAAAATGACGTTATCAACCCTAAGCGTCAAGTTAATGTGACCGCGTTGTACTTGTTGATCCATATTAGAACAGCATTGTGTGGAGAAGGAAGAGGGAGGGAAAAGAGAGACATTTGCTTGCCGTGGAACAATACTGGCTTCATAGATAAACCAAGGCTACAGTGCGTTCTAGATACCCGTCAGTTTTATACAAACGAATACGTGTTTTGCGAATTTGATGTCTGTTAGTTACTAGAATTGTCGCACTGACAGGTGTTAGGAACGCATTGTCTCGAGGACTGGACTGTAGGTAGTATTATGTACTTAATATAACCTACGAATCGATTGATATAATTAGTGATTGCTTCCGGGATATGTAAAGTTAGTGGGTTTACACTTTCATACCCTCATATTGCCTTAGTAGTTGGAGTCCAATAATATGTTGATTGTGTTCATGAAGGTTCGACGGACTATCTGCTCATTCATCTATGCTTGGGTAGTTATGTTTTGGTCTCGGCTAAAATAGCTTCTAAAACCGAGCATTATTTTGCATTCTCGAGAAAATCTTCTCAAACAAAATAAAAAAAAAGAATCTTCAAAATTTTACAGGTTACTACTTTCTTATTAGAGAGCAGTGGTGGCTCAGTAGTAACAACGGCAACTTATTTACTTGTAGGTCGTATGTTCGAACCCAGACAGGCACTTTACTTTGTGTAAATTATTTTATCACAACTGCTCTCAAAACGATGAAGGAAAACCATGTCCCAGAACCAAAAATTCAAAAACGCGTGACATCTACCAACCCGCACTGGGCCCGCGTGGTGGATTACGGCCAACTCCCTCTCACCAAGGGGACGCCTGTGTCCCAAAAGTGGGATCAGTATAGACTAATTGCTCTTTCTTGCTCGTGACAACCCTAGATTTGAACAATACTGTATATAAATACATAAGAAAGCCGATGAAACAGATTACTACAACGTCCCGACGCTAGCCAACGTTATCGTAAATCAAAATCCTTTATTCAATTTCCGATTTATCAAGGTACTTATAAAGGCAAAAGATTTACCTTCTCGAAAAATTGTTACGTAAGGAAACTTGT
Organism: Apamea crenata; assembly: GCA_949629185.1. Lineage (NCBI taxonomy): Eukaryota > Metazoa > Arthropoda > Insecta > Lepidoptera > Noctuidae > Apamea > Apamea crenata. The sequence goes on along the minus strand of OX451368.1, from coordinate 5,575,289 downwards.
GGAGTTTCACAAGTTTCCTTACGACCCATATTTATCGTTGACTTTCTATTGGTCGGCGAATGATTTCCGAAGCCTTAAAAATGTAGCATTTATTATAAGCATAAAAATACTATGTTACGAAGGCTTTTTGTATGTTGTTTTTGCATGTTTTGGTTGAACAAGCAACAGTGTTTTGCGGCATTTAATTGGTAATCATATCATTTTATTTTAGGTTTATACATTTTATTTATCTTTTTGATAGATTGGTTTATGTTTTGTGAATGTGAGAACGTTGTAGGCCTTGAAGATTGAAGATTTGTAGACCATTTTCTATTCTATTAAGTAAGTACCTGGTGCTCAAATCTGACTCGGGAATTTTAAGAAACATATACTTTTATACCTACTGGCGAAATGCGGGTGAACTACGGGTACACCTCTGCTTAACCCTTCGGAATCCCCCGTTAAGCAGAGGTGAAGCAGTGCCCTAATTCATTCACTATGACCACTTAAAGATTCCTTACTTCGAAACCACGTCAAATCCTTAGCTAATCACGCCCATTCCGCGTTCATTTCGCGCGGTTTAGTACCGCAGAATACGTTACCTGGTGTGATGTTATTTTATATGTTGTGTCATTAACATTCTAGTGATATTTATTTTAGAAGTATGTATCTATGTAAGTATATTCTCATATTATTGTTTTTGATTGTATTTATTTTATTTTCTCTTTTACTCTTACACACACTGTCTACATATCTCTATCTACTTTCCTATCGCATATGGAAGAGATTTCTTTGGAAATAAACATCACCTTTGTACATATTTTTCTGTTCTTTTTTTTCCTGTCTGATTATATATATGTGTAGATAAATAATCAAATAAATACATACCCCTTCACATATATCATAATCGTATTTTATCTGGACCGTAGTTTCTTTTATCTGAAAGGTTTGGCAGCTCGCTCGTTTCAATCGCGTTTGGTTTTAAGCACTTGCATGAATAATGGGGCTTGGAGCTGGCCCATGCTTGGTTTTCCGACCAATAGTGCCTAAAAATTGGGCACTGGCAAGCGTGCACAAAAAAAAACGCGTTACACTCCTCGCGTTTATTTCAACTTTAAATGGGCCCTTTAGTCAACTGAGCCCGCTCGAACTTATCCCGCGGGATGAGTTGACCTAATGAATGTTTTGAATCGGTCAACTGATCCCACTAATACAAGTACAGACTTGAACAAAGTGTTAGGACATTAGATTTACAAAAACGATCAATAATATAATCACGTGAGGTCACTTTCTATGTTATGGGTTTTGCCCTAACTATCGATACTGAATGGACGGAAATCATTTATGGGCACCACATTTGAAGTTTTAGCAGTAGAGTTGAAGAAAGCAGCAGGATGACTAAAAACCTCTTCGTGCCTGGCCCAACCTAAAAAATATAAAATGCTGACAATATGGATACAGCTTCCAAAAGTTCTCCGGCCGTGCAAACATGAACAATAATGTCCTTTAATTACCGTTTAGCCAAAACCCTTATCTAGTGTCCTGTCAATAATAATCCTTCAGTTACGAGCTAAATACATTTTATGTTTTTAGGAGGCAGTGATTTTTGAGGATGCATATATTTTTCACCAAGCATTTTAAAATCATATTTTTTAATAATTAATTAAACTAGTTTTTTTAAAATCGACACCTGAATAATAAAACTGGCAATTTTTATATGTTTGTCAGTAAGCATCACGATCATAACCAGGCTATTATTCTATTACTTATCTCCTTTATTTTAATATACCTACACCATATAAATTATATTTTTAAATAGGTATTAGACTATAAAAAATATAAAAACATTTAAAAATATAAAAATAGTAGCCCACCGGTATCGGGAACAGGGTCCAAGCTACCGGTGGTCAGGGCTCCAGAGAGAGGAACCTCCTGACGATGCGAGCCGTGTCCAGAAGTACCGCTTTCTGAATCAAGCCCTTGATCCAGCTGCCCAACGTGAGCCGAGAGCAACGTAAATAACGCAATGAATGTTGTTGAACTGTCAAAATGAAACCGGTTCCGATTGATCGTGTGTTACGCAATTAGGGTGCTGCTGGTACCTAAATAATAATCAAGAATGGTTTTTTTTTTCAAAACTTCAAGTGCTTGTATTAGGAGTGGGTTAGTAATGGATGGAAATCGAACTCGCGACTTCACGATCGAAATTCCGATACCGTTAGGTTAGGTTAGGTATTAGACTACTGCCCCTTCAAATTTTGACATTACTTATTTACATTTAGTTTCTGTTTATTAATCAAATTACTGTGATTTTTTTAATATATCAGTATAACCAAGCCATGGTGTGTCATTTTTTACCCCAAAGAATTTTGTTCACGTGTGTACATATTTATATATAAATATTAATCTTTTTTTAAAGTGGGATCAGTTGACCGATTCAAAACATTCATTAGGTCAACTCATCCCGCGGGATAAGTTCGAGCGGGCTCAGTTGACTAAAGAGCCTTTAAATGATAGAAAGAGTAGAAAGATAGAGGTTTTGGTTATAGAACCTACCTTTTATTGATTTGTAGTGCAATTGGGCTATAATGACTTATTGGCATAATTAATTTAAGCCTACCATTAAACCTTAAAATGTAACGATAGTCAATAAAGTGACCCTTTTTTTTTGTGATTGCGCAATTATTGTTCATAGAATCAGAGTAATATAGGAATATTACACAAAAAGTCAATTCACAATTTCTCAGTAGCAGTTTGGATTTGTGCCCAGGATGCAATAGGCTCGCCTCCTATAACATGGGACTTAGCCCTTCGTAATACAGGGAGTCACAAAGGCTTTTAAATTGTTTCATTAATTAAGTACGACATTAAACATAACTGGCGAAATGTGGGCGTAATAAGGGGATCTCTGCCTAATCCTTCGGGAACCCCAGGCGTGATCATAGAAATGTAAAAAGCAGGAGAAGTGGCAAGGGGGCTGATGTGTCGTCGCGGATTGTGTAGTACGTTCTGATTTATGAATTGCAAGTGTGTGCGTGACTTTGTATCTATTGCTTTTACTGAACTACATGTGTAGTAGTGGCGCGGTAGTGGGATCGTCTTAGCGACATGGAGTTCTGATAGATTTTCAACTACAGGGCATATCTCCTTCTATCCTATATCTATGGGCGTGATGTTATGTTAAACCAATTTCCTGCTGAAAAAAGTCATCATCTGTCTAGCCTTTTCCCAACTATGTTGGGTCGGCTTCCAGTCTAACCGGATGCAGCTGAATACCAGTATAACAAGGAGCGACTGCCTATCTGACCTCCACAATCCAGTTACTGGGTAATACAATACCCCTTGGTAAGACCGGTTATCAGTCTTTCGGGCTCCTGACCACCCGTAACGACTGTCAAAGATCCATGAATGCCAGTCGGGACCAACGGCTTAACGTGCTTTCCGAGGTATGGAGGGGTCTTGGTATGTAAAGATGGTCCCATCCATAGATCAACCGCGGCAAGCGTAGCTGAACCTGATCGATCAACATGTGCGGCTGTTATTATTTAGCCACGGGTCCCTCTTTCCTCCTGCTGAAAAAAGTATAAAATAAACAACAAACTTTTTTTATAAATGCCAGCATTTTTAATTAATTCAAAGTAGTTACTATCTAAGACAAATCTATTTTAAAGATCTTTTCCATGGATATCCTCAAAAATAATGTCCGTGCGAAATGTAAGGCTTTAATTAATTCCCGGATAATGACCCTCGGGATTATGTGGGATTATAATAAACGAACTGTTTATGTGTAGTGTAATTATTTAATTAGATAAAAACGGTTTAAGATGTGGTAAACATTTTTTTAAAAGAAGGAACTTTTGTATTGTTCTTGTAACTTGTCAGATTTTTATTAAATTTTTAAGCTATTGGTTGTAACCAATAGCTTAAAATTTTTATAAAAAGAAATATATAAGACTTAAAACTGCTCATTTATCTTCCATTTGCATATAGTATAATTGCTTTTCCAATCGAATTATTGTCAGTCGCCATGATGCACAACAAAACTAAAGTGCCATGAACGCCTCTACCGGTGGATAATCTAACTATTTTACGATATGATCACTATTAATTTTATTGTCCACATCATGAACTAGTCGTGCGTTTAACTGTTCATATCGTCAAATGTTGAGTATATTTATGGTTGAAAGTCGAGGATTAGATTACCGTTCATTTGTATCGAGATTATTTTTCAAAAACGTTTCTTTGAGAGAACGAAGTTCTCAGTAAAAAATATGTTAACTGTGCCTATTATTTTTAAAGAAGGCTGTTTGGATAATTTGTCTTACCACTTTTGTTAGCGCCATAAACACTGAAATGCGACGTAAAATTCAAGGCATGCTCATAATAATGGCGTGTAGCCTACAGAATCAAAATAAAACGTCATTTATTCAAATTAGGCTGAGAATCAGCACTTTGCGAACGTCAAAATTTCAAAAGACAGTCCCCCAAAAAGCCCGCCCTACACCAATTCCTAGTGTTTTCGCTGGGAAGAAGTGGCGCAACAAACTCCCCAGCAGCACAGCTTAAAAAAAACTTGCTTCTCTATAATACTAAGTGTGCAAAGTAATTACTTACATATTATACATAAATTCAGCAGTGCACATGTATTTACTGCACGACAATGATAGCCTGTATTATAAAGGTAAGATACCATCATAGTATCATAGTAGCCGTTTATTTCAGACAGTTTGACAAACAGTCGATAGCGCACACAAACCCTATATTATTCACGTTTCCTAGAAAATTAAGCGGGCAGACGTGGTTAAAGTTCAAACATTGGAATATTTTCGTTGCACAGACATTTGAAACAGTGGGTAGTGGTTTGACTTTTGACGGTTTGAGTTTTTGACCCCCTGACTGATTCTTGAGTCATCATCTGCCTAGCCATTTCCCAACTATATTGAGGTTGGTTTCCAGTCTAACCGGATGCAGCTGAATACCAGTATTTTAAATGGAGCGACTGCCTATCTAACCATAATTTTTTTTTTAACCTTAGCACTAAAACTTTACGGTCTATGAAAATTTTAGGAGATTCACATAAAAATCTTGTAGGCATCAGCAATAAGTCTTCTAGAAGTAGGTATTGTAAAGGTTGTCCGCTAAAGTCGTCCGTATATGTATGTATAGTGCAGGCTGGCAAATCTGGCAATAGATTAGCTCTGGTCATATTCGAACAGTCAAGCATGTTTAGAACGAGGTGTCAAATATTTTGTACTTTTACCCCCTTATTACAAAAAGAGGTTTTTCTCTAGATCAGGCTTAAACCACCGAGCCAGTTTTGAATTAAGAACGTAACTGTTATAGAAATGCAGCTCTTTATACAAAAATGGCGGCTTAGTTGGGTGCTAAGTTGTCATTTTAGTATTAAGAAATAAAGGTCGAAATACAAATACTGGCTCAAATGTTTAGGCTACAACTAAAGTTAGATTCCATTTTGTAATAAGATGGATAAGGTTTTTTTGTACAGCAGTGATAATTTAGTCGAGAAAATGTAAAGACGTTCAGTCGAATTAAACATAAAGAAATCGTAACGTTGTTTGATTTCTTAGAAGAGCTCATCAGCTCTTCGCAGGGTTATTTTAAATTGGCTAGCTAAACTCCGCAGACGCGATGGGTGTCGATATCTAAACATGATTAAACAAAAAAAGAGTTAATTTGATGATTTTTTTGTGGTCACTTGAAATATCAGTTTCAATAGTCTTTTTTTTTGTGTAAACTTCACAGACGTGATAGGTCGATCGATATCTTAAAAGAATAACAGCGGTCGGTGATTTCCCAAAAAAAAACTTATCTCCTTTTTTCATCGTGTTCAGATATAGATTACCCATCGCGTCTGCGAAGTTTAGCTTACCAATTTAAAATATCTCTGTGGAGTAGAATTCAAGGGGTGAATCAGTGAAGCAAAGATAACATCTTTCATTAATAATTAAGTGGTTCTTTGTTGTGTGCACGTCATTAATCATTAATTAACCGCCAACAGACGGAGTAACGTGAGAAACTTCACGGGAGACAACGCACTGGGCAGTTACGCCGCGGAGGTAAAGCTTGAGTTTCCCCAGAAAGCGGTGCCGCTATACAACGGTAACACAAAAACAGCTGTCTACATAGAGTTCATCGAATCAGACACGACCATCCGATCGTCACTACCTGCCTGTTTTCTTGTTTCATGAAAAGTGTTACAATAAACAGCGCCACTAGTAGGTACTTGCGCAACATTAGTGTGTGTGAGTGCGTGTGTTGCCAGAGATAGCACAAGTAAAATGTGATAGTTCAATCACAATCTGAATAAATTTTAAGGATATTATGAAACTCGGCCGTGGATGACAGCACATCACCTATTAGATCATTATTATTAATAGGCTGCGTTCAGACGACAGGCGCCCGCTAAGCGCACGCCACGCACGTCAGCACCCACGTCTAACGCTTTGAAAATTTTTGTATATAATTTGAGTCTTATGACACATCAATAGATCTCAAATTGCATTTATCGAAGTCCACACCACGCACCCGCCTCGCGCCCCAACCCTGCGCTCACCCCGCACACGCGTTGCACCCACCCCGTACGCCTTGCGCCCGCGCTTCGGCTAGTGTCGTATTGTCATGTCGTCTGAACACGGCCTTATTGTGTGATCGTTCACCGCTTTCTTAGTAAACTACAGCCGCCTCTGCGGGCCTAATTCCTAGTGCGTCCAATGTTTTAGACGTGAATAAGTTATGCAGTTTGGTTCATGTTTCTTAGAATTACAATAATTATACGTTATTCAATTATTTTTGTTTAATTTTCGCCGGTTTGCGATCAAAATTGGATGTAAGAAAGCTGTAATTAATATTTTTTTTAATTTAAAAGATAATTTTAAGTACGAAGTTCCTTCCTATTAATTATAACTTGAACATTCAACATCGTCACTTACAAGCCATAGAAAGCTCATCAAAAATGTAGTACCAATTTCAGTTCGAATTTTTGTCCAGAATTCGTATATTTCCTGTCAGAATGAAACAAAGCCTATGTCCATTTCAGTCACAAAAATGTTCGTGTGCATGCACAGAGATTTAAAAAGACAGGAAAGGGCAAACAAAGATACAAAAAAATTGCTTAGTAAATGAACGTAAAGGCTGCACAACTTAAATGGGACTAGGCAGGGCATGGTCTGCCGCCTGCTGGTCTAAAAATGGAGCACAGAACTGAGGCCCTGAGACAGTGAGGCGGGGTCGCGGCAGACCACGTAGTGGCGGGATAAACTGGACAGATTCCGCCAAAACTAGAAGGAGGAGGCGCGGGCTCGCTAACTATGGAAGGAGTGGACGAAGAATGAGCTTTGCCTGGAAGTGGAATAGCAAAGAAGAATTTAAAAAAAACATGCAAAAAAAATGCACTTAAAAGTTAGTAATACTCTGATCTACCGTCACTCACAAAACTTATCAAAAAAAAAATCTTTAGCTATACATGCTCCAATCGGTCAAAGGGCTATAAAATTTAGAATAATATGTTAATGAATAAAATATAAATATTATGTTATTCCTCTCAAGTACTTTCAGATTAACCTTTAAACGGCCACAATGTACGAACTTCACAGAACTTCCTACGCTAAATGAAAGTTTACGAATAATATAACAATATTCACCGATCTACTGTCTACCACAGGTAGGCCAGGTACACGTGTTGTTATTTATTAATTATTAGGAGACTCGATAATCTTGGAGATCACCCAAAATCATTGCGGGGTAAGGTGGAATTTTATGGTCAGAAATCAGGTAGCTAGCAGGTAGTAAACATGCGGGGAAATCTGAAATAGGTACATATAATTGTAGTAGTACTTTTGTGTACCTACTGCCAAAATTTTTTTTTTTTTTAATAATTTTCACAAACAGAAAAATTAAAATATCTGGAGGCAGTTTTTTTTTCATTAATAAAAAAGGTCTCCTTTAAATAATCGCTGAACAAACATGGTGATGTTACGACAAGGCCTAGGAAAGAGGGTTAAAAAAAAATTCTGGATTTCTATTTATGGGTCAATTAGTATGTAAAGTCAACAAAAGAGACAAGTGTGTCTTCGGATATAGTTAAAGTTTAGTAAGAAACGGATTGATGTTTTCGGATATTATATAATTATAATAGAAAACAAACAGTTAATTTATCAAACTAAACATTCGAAAACATCCATCGGTTTCTTACTAAACTTCTACTACTTCTTTTGTTGACTTCCTATTGAGTTATTAGTTATAGAACTACACCAGAGAAAATAAAAGTATATCAAATTACACACAACAATGGTAGAATACCTCGGACATACCTACTGGAGTTTCAGATTCAAGTCAGTATTTTATCAAAGTTCACCAGAATTTCGGAAGATAGTCTTCAACACACCTAAACACTTTAAAACTCCCATAAAACACAATAAGTGGGACAAATAAACATCAATTTAATAGTAGTCCCGACAAAAGAGAAGTCGTGTAGGGTGACCGTGAGATCGAAACTATTTGAGACAAGAGTAGCGTTCCATGTTGCATCCCCTCTAATTTATGGGGTGTCCATGAGGCACTGAAATGGATGGACCACATATTTTCGTCAATTGAAGGGACACGGGAAAAGGCTGGCCTGTGTGTACAGTTACCAATAGTTTACTTTGAATGCGTAACACGATAACTTTTATTTGTAACTTTTACAATATTTAACACAACTAGGTACTAAATTAAATGACTAACTATACAAATAAATACAAAAACAAAAGGACACTTAGACGTCGAAGTACTTGTCCATATCGCTGTCATGTGGAAACATGCCCATAAGACTGGCAGCATTGCCATATTGAATGGCAAAACTAATTATTTGGCCAAAGAAATAAGCTAAACGTGCAAGTATAAGCGTAAGTAGCTTCTTTGGTTTCCAAAAAAGTTTTTTTTAACAAAAAGTCTGAAACTCGTTGCCTTAATTTAATATGTACAAAACTCCCATGTCGTCTATTAATCTAAGTTACACTTACCTCACGTATGACTTAAACCCAAAGCTAAAAATAAAACCTAAAAATAGCTAAAAATAACAATAGTAAAATCGCAACCTCAGCCATCACCGTTGGTCGTCAGACATGCGGCAGACGACGAATGGAACCCTCTTAATGGCAAACGTAAATAAAATAAACTCAACCAACTGTTAAAAATAGTAACTAACTAATGCTTAAATTTTTGCAAAATGTGTTTTTTTTTATAAGTTTTTAGGATATCTAATCATATAATATCATTGCTAATGGTCAAATAGTTAACTATTAGTTAAAAAAATAACCATTAGTGACCATTAGATAAACTAGCAATTGATCAAAAAACACATTTTGCCAATATTTAACCATTAGTTACTATTTTTAACAATTGTTTGAGTTAACTACGGATCAATAAACGCCGGCCCTTGGAAAACTACAAACATCTCAGAACAAAATTATGAAAGTCTTATTCAATTAACACTATTCAAACATCTTCTTAAATAGTTTTTTAAGAAACCAAATGAATGAATATTGATCATAAATATATAACATTTGCATACTTGTGCGTAAACTATTCAGAATAATGTTTGAATTGTAAGTGTGTACTCTTCTTTATTTAATTTTTTATTTTTATATAAGTTAATTTTAGTTCATAACACTGCGAAACCGTCGCCTATCTTATTGTTTTATGTTTTTCCTCATAGGAGTGAATAATTGTATTATTTTTGAGTGAAATAAATTATATTAAACCGTGAACCGTAAAAAAAGTCTAGGACAATATTATGAGCAGTTAGCAGTTATGATATCTAGTTTCAAGCTAGAACAAACACACATGTGGGTCTAGCTAGGCAAATAAAAAGAATCTCTTCTGTCTCTATCCTAATTAGATGGTAAATAATATTTTTGCGTTACAAAGTGTTGCTAATTATATAATGCCCTCATAATCAGAGAGTTTATGAGAAAGGAATATTACACACATTGTTTATATCATTTGAGTAAATATTTACAATATTTACTTATGAATTCATGACAAGTATTATTTGTCTTTGTCTAAAATTTCATGATGACGTACGTAAGAAATTCTCCTAAGTATTATAAATAGGTACCCACTGGGTGATTCTTCTGTTTCATAGCGCTTCCACGGCGTTATCGATGGCAGCGCAGAGGTCACTTGAACCTTTCTCCAAACTCCGTAGAAAGGTGTAACTCGAACCTCGTAAAGTGGGGCTACCTCGACGGAACGGTAGCAGAGTGTGGACATGGAGCTGTGTCAAGAACTATGCTCCACCTCCTATCCTGCCCTCTGTGCCCCAAAACATGCAGCTAAAGTGACCTCTGCACTCGGTGAGTTAGATGCGACTGTGAGGCGATAACCGAAACTACGAACGATCGACTACCGAAAATTTTTCATCAGTTATTTAAAAAAAATATTGCTGTTCCATACGTTTTGACCGCGAAGGTATTGCACTTTTCTATGAAACAGAAGATTTTTTTTTTTGGTAATTGACGAAAAATTTCTACGCTATGGGGTCTAAACTCATGTGCTGAATTGATGGTTACAATTTGCGCGTCGATGTCCCTGCCACCCTGTATTTTTTTTTTTTAATACTAACTGGTTGAAGCAGCTGTCCGCATTCGAAAGTTAATCAAATTGACAGTAGGCAAAAAAGCAAGAATACAAGTAATATCACCATCATCATTTCAGCCAAAAGGCGACCACTGCTGTACAGTCACGAGCACCAACATGTCAACACTTGACAACTTTCAATTGCGTTTTTTTCGTGAAATAACGAATGCAACGTTGAAATACGACACATTACATAAACCTATGGGTTTGAAAATGCTATGTTCGTAAAAACATAAAATTTCATTCAAAAATAAAGGAGTAAATCGCTTTTGAATAAAGCCAAGTGTTTACATACTTTTGCTCGTGACTGTACATACGCCTCGGCACCTCCACTTCGACCGGTTCTGTAATATCATTTGTTCATTATTTGCAGGGTTGTTATCCTGCAAAAATCCGATTCCCTGTTTACAGGAAAACAATCTCACTAATTTCCAAGTTGATAATTAATTACTTAATCCTCTTTAGTTTCTTATCAGGGATTACTTAATATTTTTTAACAATTTTGTATGTATGTAACTACAAATTTACGGTCTTCGTATTTTCTCCTTTACTTGTGCTAAATGACATTGCTTCTTGCCAAATTTCATGATTCTAGGTCAACGGGATTTTGATTCCCTTGCGAGTGTCAAAATATGCGGCATAAAAGGAACATAAACGCCTGTATCTTTTGATTGCGTTTACTTAGAACTTTGATTTTGCACTGCTTCGAGGGATTGCAACCCTAAGTATTCAGATATTAATTTCAACTTGATAACTCCACGCGTTCCTGAGAAAAAGGGTCTTGACAGACGGATGGACAGACAGACGGACAACGAAGTGATCTTATAAGGGTTCCGTATTTTCTTCTGAGGTACGGAACCCTGAAAACGAGGGCACGTTACCAACCCACACAGGGCTGTCGTGCTCTATTGTGTTACACTCAAAACAATATAGTCTTATATTCAAAGTTTAAATAAAAGAAAGAAAAAGAAGGATTTGGTACGCGCACAGGAATATTACATACTAAACTAAACACACTCTAAGAAACATAAAGCATAAAACAAAACACCAAACCACTAAAAAAAAAACACAAACTAACAACAAAAACACAAAAAAACCTGTTTAAACACATACTTAACAAAAATCACTCAGATTTGCGCTCTGTCTTGGCATAAGGATTATGATATTTTGAACTAGTTAGGAACTAGCATATAGAGCGGATCTAACATTAAACTAAATATTTAGCCAGAAAGGAAATAAGTCAAACTAGAGCTCAGTTAAATTGAAATCGGTTCGCAAACGACCGGAAACTGAACTAAAACCTAAAACATACGGCGATTGGAAAGTTTAACGTTCATTAATTGATATCAGGGTCGGTTGTTTCAAATGGTTGGTTAACGTAACATACGTAGGTACGTCAAATAATAACGATTACGTGGTCGATATTATTTGACGTACGGCAAAGTCATAATTTTGTAACTGTAATTTGAAACAACGCTTTTTTTGGTTTGACGATTGTTAGCCATTTTTGACGTATACGCGTGCGTCAAGTGGACGTGAAACAACCCGCCCTTACTTTTTAGTCAGCGCGAGTTAGTTTAGTGAACGATTTTTTTATTTTTTCATCCACGAGCAAACTCTCAAAGTAAACATGAATTCAGCACATGATTGTAGACATAGCGCAGACATTTTTCGTCGGTTATCACAAAAAAAAACCTGCTGTTTCATGGAAAAGTGTCGACACGAAAAGAAGAAAAGTGTTTACACATAATAGTTTAATCACCTACAATTCATTTCATATCAATCATATTTGGTGTAAACATTGGTGGAACATTTTACGATTTTTTTCTTATTATAAACACAATACAATTTCGATCGTTATTACAATAATAACGATCGATAAATAAATGAATAATAAATAAATAATATTTATATTTTATTACGTGATTCATTTTTACTAATTCAAATGTTAATAAATAAGCCTTCGTTTTAATAATAATATAATAATAATAAACATTTATTTCTCTTCCACAAAGAATAGAAATATTTGTACGCCATAGTATGGCAGGATATGCTGGAACCAAAATTGTAACATCTATTGCACCATATTCTGACAAATAAACATTTTTGATTTGATTTGATTTGATTTCATGTGGTTCAATTTATTGTTTTATTCTCACTGCATCTTTACTACCAATACAGTGATTTCCGAAAAAAAAAACATACGTGTAAAAGAACTTTAATATAGTTTTTACCAGGCCAATATTTTAAAAGGACAGGACAGGACCTGAATAGCTGCTTTTCATTTTATGCGCATATTTTACCAACCGGGTCATGTGGGACGCGACTCGCGATTTTAGTTGTTAACGGTTCACTGACCAACACAAGCAATAAACCGGCACCGGTTCGAACAGCTGTTGGCTGAATATACGGAAGTATTTAGCTTTGATCCTCCCGCGTACTGCAGTTTGTTTTACGAAGCGTGTTTGAGTGTATCGCGGATCTAGTGGCCCTAAATTGGTTTCTATAGTGTTTGGTAAATGAGTTTGTATCAGGCTATGGTGTGTTTGTGGAAGTTTAGAGTAATGATTGCTTTTGTGCTCATAGCATGGCATATAACGTTCCCACTGCTGGGACACAAGCCGCCTCCTCCTGAAAAAGGGACTGAGCCATACACCTCCACGTGGGCCCCGTGCAGGAAGGTGGATGTAACACGTCTTTGGATTTTTGGTTCTAGGACATGGCGGTTTCCTCACGTTTTCTTTCACGGTGGTTGGGTTCGGCTACTCAAAATTATTAAAAGGGAAGCCCTATATTTTACATGCTAGCATAATTTTATAGAGGACGTAACTCGTACCTTCTATGTCCTGACGATCTACAAACAATAATGGGGTTATAAAGGTTTTTTTTTACTTAACTGGATAACTTTGCACATGTAGATGAGATCCTAGAACACCAATCGCATTGGTCTCTTTCCCGTGGCGGAATGACATCTACATACATATGTCAATTCAATCAAAATAGGTTATTGCAGTCCACTGCTGGGCATAGACAGACCCCAGCTGCGCCAGTCGGTCCCAGTCTCCTTTTAAAGGTCGTCGACTCATCAAAAAAAAAAGAATTATCAAAATCGGATTACTCTGTAAAAAGTTATGCGTGGTCATACATAAAAAAAAAATATATACGCGTTGACTTGAGAACCTCTTCCGTTTTTTTTCGTCGGTTAAAAACAAAAGCCATTTTATTCAAACTAGGCTGAGAATTAGCTCTTTGTGAACGTCAAAATTTCAAAGACAGTCCCCCAAAACGCCCGCCTTTTATCACTTCCTGAAGTGATAAAATGCTAGGATAAAGCACTACTCCTAGTGCTTTCGCTGGGGAAAGGAAGTGTCTCAACAAGCTCCCCAGTAGCACAGCTGTCTGTTCAGTTAGAAGAATTGATTCTATACAATAGTATACGATACAGAAGGCACTAGCTGCACCTAGCCAAATTTCAATTTGAGACTATGAAAGAAAGAAAGAAAATACGTTTATTTGCGGCAAACCTGACGCATAAAAAGAACACAAAAAAAAATAACAAGTTGGGAGAAAACTTGCATCACATCCACGCAAAACGGCCATCGCTCAGCATAATGCTAAGACCCTATACAAGACAGAGCCCCAGCGCTGGTTTTCAGCGACAGCCGGCGTTGACTGATGACGTCAAGCAGTATCACTATTATTCACTATCTAAACTAGGAACCACCTAGGGTGTAGTACTAGAGTCTATACCTATTTGCCAATACCACTCGTGATACTAGATAACACTTAGGTGAGGATCCGAGGTTAGACGTTCAAGATTTTAATAAAGCTAGCACAGTGGTATCGCGTTACAAAGTTTCACTACCGAAGTATCGATGACCGAAGTACCGAAGTAACACGAAACACAAACTTTTCACGCCAACGAACGTTTCGAACCACCTTCGCTTTTCTTACTAAAAACCTTAATGCCAACGGATTTTGGACTCTGTGGCTGAAGCAATTTAGTCCATATTCTAGTTTTCCAAAATATTCGAAAGTCGTACCTATTGTTCTCGTTCAGGTGAGTATAGACTATACACTGTCCATTTGGTTAACCGTTTTTTGACAGCTGTCTTAGAACTATTCCAGATTACGTAAAAGTTAACTTTAAAATGTGTAATAAAATAAATATATAAACTGCCTAATCTTATTGAATTATCTTATTTATGACTTCTTACAGTCATTGTAATACCGTACGTGTATCAGTTTTGGCAAAAAAAAAATATAATTGCTCACTAGTTCGATAAGTCAAAAGACACAAGTGGACAGAGGACAGAGTATACTCTGTCCACTAGTTTAACCGTTTTTTAAACGGCCGGCTTTTTCTTTTAAACGGCGAATGCGCGGTTCTGTTACAAGTAAATGCTCCACAGAACAGCACATTCGCCGTTTTATAATTTTATCGAACCGCACTTCGAACACGAAGCAAGCAAAAGCACAAACGATCAAGAACGCACAATCATCAACAATGAACGCAAGGTAGAAAGAAATGTTACAGGTAAATTCTCACTCACCGTGAGGGTTACGTCGAACGCAGCGTCGAGCATTCGCAGAAACGTTACATTATATGAAAATGCTTTTGGAAACTGAGCTTTTACCTGTATTGTACCATTCCTAAGAACGTTACATTACATGGAAATGCTCGAGAAAAGGCTCTAGTGTATATGTACCTTCCGGATTACTGTAAAAAAGAATAAGATGATTTTTCGTTTTCATACGTGATTACGTAATGTAATAGGGGATTTCCTTGTGATTTGGTACTTGACTTTTTTCCTTTAAAATATGGCCGATATTCTTGCAGCTCGTTTATAAAAGAAAATGGCGTCGGTTGGGGTGGTACGAGTCAACCACGGGTAAGGCAGAAGCGAAGGTAGTTAAGTTATGTAGGTACTACCTTATCATAACATATCTTCAACGCCGGAACTAATCATTCTATTTATAACACCATTCACGGTTTGTATACATTCAATTAAAAAAGCGGCTAAGTGTGTGCTGCACTCGCACACGAAGGGTTTCGTACCACAAGACAAAAACGCTTCTTCTTCTTATTCAAAAAGTTTCTTGTATGAAGACTTTCATTTTTAAGTTTAGTTTATTTTTTGTTGTCATATTTATTTCTATTTATATATAATATTAAATAAAGTTAAGCAAGTAGGGGGTGGGGGGGGGGGGTTGTAGGTAGGTAAGTAAGTAGTTTAGTTGTTAAATCGGCAATAGAATTACACACTCTGTGAAAATTTCAACGCTCTGTTCATGAGATACAGCCCGCTGACAGACAGACGGACGTATGGACAGCAGAGGCTTAGAGTCTCGTTAGCACCCTTTGGGTACGGAATCCTGCACCTTCTCTATGAGCTGCAATCATGTTTTTCGAAGCCATCCTTTCTTCAAATTTTAATATCGGTTTAAGAAAACAGACGATCAGATCCACATGAGATATGTCCTCATATTAAAAAGCATTCATCACGTTTATAGGTTTCCGTATTTCAACTTCGAATTGAACCTTAATTTTATTTTCCAATCATGATGGAATTTCATTTAACATGTCTGTTCGCAATCATATTTATGTAACACGGAAATTCAAACAAATTAGCAAATAAATAAAATTGAAGTGTCTGTTTGTACTGTCAAAATCACACAGCTTTTTACTAAGTGCACAGAAAAGACAGACAGACACAATTTAAAAAAATACTTGTGTTTGTCTGTCTGTTTGTTCCGGCTAATCTCCGAAACGGCTGTACCGATTTTGACGGGACTTTCACTGGCAGATAGCTGATGTTATAAGGAAAGGCAACTATTTTTGTTCCGCACCCTAATTGCGTAACACACGATTAATCGGAATCCGTTTCATTTTGACAGTTCAACAACATTCATTGCGTTATTTACGTGTTGAGCAGACAAATTTTTCGAACTTATGAAGCAATGGATTAGCAATTTGCTTCAAAATGATTCAGATTCCGATTGATTGTGTGTTACGCAATTGGGGTGCTGGTAACACGTTCCCGGTTTTTCCGACATCCACGCGGGCAAACCCGTGGGCAGCAGCTAGTATCCTAATATGATAGCTATCACTGCAGTTATTAGCTCTTATGGTTTTTGTTTATAGGCAAAACCTGGATGAGGCTTGCACAGGATCTTTGTGATTGACACATGAAAAGAGTGTGTGAAGTCGGGCTGTGGATTATGATGGTTTTGATATTCCACCTAGCGTTATGTTCACCTGCTTGAACTTCACTAAAAAGTCCATCCTCGTACTAATTTTGTAGTATTACTTACTACTTATTTTTTTATTGTCTTTGGAGGGCTCACAGCTGAACAAAACAATGAAAATAGTAAGTGTGTTTATAGTTATATAGTACCAATTCCTGTCCTGGTGATAACTGCCTTCAAAGATTTTGCGAACGCATATTAACAGGTATAGACGCCAGCACATCAAGCTACTAGAATCTGTCAAATTTCTTTAATAGATTTTCAACATTATCGATAAAACATTAAGGTTCAAGGTTGATTGGGAAAATTTGACAGTTTCGGATAGCTTCACCTGCTGGCGTCTGTACACACGACGACATATCAAGCTGTACATTTCCAGTTTTAGCTGACCTCGCATTGTGTATGCTTCTCGTATGATGAGAAGTCAGCTTATACTGGAAATGTATAGCTTGATATCTTGTCTTGCGTACTAACATCAATGATGTACAATCATGTTTAGTGATACAAGCCAGATTAGTTAATCAAATGTCAGATACTGTCCGACGTCTTCGACAGGAAAGATGCACACTTGCGACCACCCACGACGTGATGCTTCATTAACCGGAACAACTAGCAACCAGCTGATGGCAACAAGATGGTTGTAATCTCAGCAGCTGTCGAATGTCAAACGTAAACTGTGTTCTTCTTTCACTGTCTAATTTCGTAAACAAATATAGTTATTAGGTACTGAGATATCGATTTTGGGATTTAAGGGATGATTTTATGGGTTGAACGACATTGGGCAAGTCTGATATTCGTCAAATCGGGAATTCGTCAAATTTGATATAATGTAATTAATTAATTTTATTTTTAATTTAATTATTGAATACAGTGTGGCAGGGACATCGACGCGCAAACTGTAACCATGAGTTTAGACCCATAGCGTCGAAATTTTTCGTCGGTTATTAAAAAAAATATTTTTAATAACCGACGAAAAATTTCGATTTTATCCCTGCCACCTTGTATATTCGGCTGCGGAAAACCTCATGCGGTATAAGTTACCTTAGTTAACCTTATCGGTAATTATATTTTCGAGCCGTTTGGGGTTGAAACTCTAGGGCCGTGAGGTTTGAGTGCTCATGGCTTGTTCAATTAAAACTCCAAACGGCTGATTGACACTTCCCGTGACCCAAGGGCTGGCTTTTACCTTGGCTAGAGGCTAAGCATTGCCATACAACGTGGAAATGCCGCCAGTCTCTCGGGTACATTACCAGTCGACAGCGATGCGGAGGAAATTTCGACGCCATATTTTAGTTTGTGAATAGTTTGAGTTAGGTTAGGATATTATATTTTTATTTTAATAGTTTGTTAGTATATTTATTATTAGAAGTTTATCCAGTGTATTTATTCAGTAGCTATATTATATTTCTTACAAAATTCAAGATGTTCATAATTGTCTTATTAAAGTGTGCGATCGATTCGACAACTCGTGAGTTTCGATTTTCGTTCCATGTTTGTTTACCAATTAAGACATGTAAGGTTAAACACACTGTAGTTGTGTTGGCTGTAACACAGCCGGATATTTGACGCACTCGAGCGATACGATTGTCGCATGTTGTGTCGATTGAATCGAGATGTGAGATATTGACGTGAAGTTACGTGACGTCATATGTCTTTATTGCAAAATTTACCTTAGCTTGGAGACGAATCATCTACTTGTTGTGGGAAAGGTTTTAGGATTAATTTATAGGAGCTGTGCTTAAAAAAATAAAAAATACATTTATTTTACCTACTTTTACTCATCTTATTTTGAGAAGCTTGAAATAATTGAAACAGTATGTGTGACTGTAAAAGTACAGTTTTCGTGGCACTAAACCATTTGTGTCAGTCACAATTTCACAACACCTGTTAACAGTTTCATCACTTTTGCGCACTCGAAAATATAATTTATTTCGCCTTTGATTTATTTAGGGCTGATTTTTCCGACGCCAGACAATTTTATCCTAGGAATAATTTAAAAATGTTGACAATTCTTCCGTACAAAATCTGACAGACGTCAATTTTATTCCACGATTAAAAATGATCGAAGAATGAACATCATGATGATGATGATGTGTGATTGATGAATGATGATTGAAAAATCAGCTCTTAATGTATTTATCATTTATTTTTATTGTATTTCAATGATAGTTGAAATTTCAAGTTACCTACTTGCAAAGCAATTACTTACTGTACCTGTAACTTTACACATGGTAAAGGTTTTAAGAAGCAGGAGGAAATATGATACTCATACCTACTTACCAAAAATTCAACCACTTTTTTATGAGTCCACCTACGCGAAAAATTACGAGGCCCTTTGAAGGTAACAAAGGACTCAGAAATCGCGTACATTCGAAAAAGAAAAAGTCACTCCTGTGAATGAAAATAGAAATTTCAAGAACTCTTTCGTTGCGAAATTTAACGCGAGCCAAAATCAATTTCAGTTTCATTTTTCACTTTTAATTTTGCTGAAATAAAATTTCCACTTAATTCTTGCCAAGAATATAGCGTAAAGTTATACATAATAATAATAAGTTTATTCAATCATTGTTTACAATTATGCACAAATATATTATAGGCTATAATTTCTTGTTACAAACTAATTAGACATCTGTAGCCGAACTAGGCGAAAGCCTGTATTTCGGCTATCAGCGCCCAAGTCCTCACATAATAAACACTTAAAAATAGCCATCAAGTAAGTTTGATCAAAACGTGAAAAAGTGATCATAAATAATATAATAATTTGATACCAATAAAAGAATACGATCATTAAAGGTAATATTATCTTTGGAACTAGCCCAAATAAAAAAAATTAAATCAAAATTAAAATAAATAAGTAAGTAATTAAATTAAATCAAAATTAAATTAAGATAAAAACTGAACAGTATATGTGTGTGGGTCCTCTATTTGTGTGATATGAATTATGTGTGTGTGAATGTAAGAGGGTGTGTGTTTGTGGTAAGTAGTCAATCACTGTAGTGTACCTAATTATGTAGTATCAATTCCGTCTCTTCGTAATTAAGTTTATGTAAGTATTTTGTTACCTTTTCCTTACATTGTATTTTCGCTAAGGGGTAAATATTTATTGCTCTGTTTATATTATTATAGATGTAAGGTGCAATGAAGTTGGTAAATCTTGAGCTAAATTTAGTTGTACTCATTTTGTTTCTGACGCATACCCTATCTTTTCTTCGTTTTTGTAGGTTTAGTGGATTATAAGTTTGTTTGCTGTGTTGTAGAAGAGTAACATTAAGTATGTATAGCTGTCTTATAGTTAGAACCTCGCAGTTCTTGTACAGTTGTGCGGTGGGGAAAAAGATACGTTTAAAAGTACAAACTTTGAGTACTGCACGTTGGGCGATCTCAAGACTCTTCAACGTGGTTTTTAAAGCCCCTTCCCAGGAGGAAATACAGTAAGACAGTAACGACTGACAGAGAGCAAAATAGATTTGTTTCAGCAATTAACTTTGTCAACTTTAAAAGCTTCGTAAATTCACACACACACATCACACACACACACCACACATATAATATTGTCTAAACTTTTGAAAATTCTTTACAACAATTTTTGAAAACGTAATTTCTATTTTTTATAGAGTGCAAAAAATTTAAAATTTCTGAATTTGACTTTCCCAGGGAAGTAGAAGTAATACTTGCGTAAATACGACCACACATCTAAAATACTTAGGTTGTTTTGTGGTAAATAGGTAATATTATCATCTATTCTGAGGCTTTTTTTTTATGCGGTTGGGAAATCATCAAATGACCCCTCCCGTTCTGGGTGGAGCGGAAGGGAGTGTCAGACTCTTACTGACTAAAACCCACCCATGTTCCTTCCTCAGCCCTTTCTGTTCCAGGGCAGCGGTAACCCTTTCTAACGATCCCGCTACCCTCTATTCTGAGGCTTAGGACCTATCAACATACAGCGTACCGCTTTATTGGCAATGCTACACGTATAGCACAACGCACACGCACGCACGCACGCACGTAGCTACACGTTTAGTACAATATCCAAGTTTCGTTTAATGAACATATTTTAATTTCAATGGGATGATTTTTCCAACGATTTTTCCAAATTTTATCGGAGGAATAAATTTTTGACAGTTCTTCTATACAAAATCTGTCAGACGTCAATTTTATTTTACGAATCCTAATTAGATTTCGATTGAAAAATCTGCCCTAAGCGATATTATTTAGTAACAATTTTCTAAAATAGCATCTTCTAGCAACAAAATAGTTTTCAATTATTTTATGTTGTTATAATTGTTATGACTACTGGTCAGCAGGAACTTATTTCCATTCGATTAGGCCCTAAGTACTGAGAGCATTCATTCACCTGGTATTCAGAAGTGAATGTTCAAATGGCACCTAATGAAAATTACATTGTGTTGGAGCTAATTACAAACTGCTCCACGCCACGATGAGCATCGGGCACCCCTATTTTGGAACATTGTAATTTACTCGCTGACTGTTTGCAAAGGAATTTTCACAATCACGTGAACGTGGTGATGCATCCACAGTTATTGAATCAGAGTGATTTAGTATTGTTATGTAGGTATGTGTACGAGTGCTTCGTAGGCAAGCGAGCCATCCCCCCTCGCGCCGGGGTAAATCCTAATAATGTAATCAGTGTGTAATGGACTAGCGAGTTTGATTGACAACTGTCTCCATCTTTGGCGAGGAGGATACACACACACACACCCTCACACACACATGCATACATACATACTAGCAGCCCGCCCTTCGCACAGTTTCTACGATTTACAAAACAAAAAATCGAGATTTATTTTTTATATTTAATTTAAAATTATGAATGAATTCTACTCATAATCTTTCTGGAAATTCTAAATAGTTGTGAAAACCGCATCAAAATCCGTGGCGTAGCTTAAAAAACAATGCGGTCACAAAGACAGTCGTGAAAAGCAACTTTAATTTAGAATATGACGTATAGTTATAGATGCAGCGAGGAGTAGGTAAAAAGAAAAGGTGTAATAGGTACACCTCTGCTTAACTCTTCAGGGAAAAAGGCGTGAAGTTATGTTTTGTTAAGAAGGTAAGTATTGTATGAAACATAACATCAATCAATCAGCTCAGCCTATCGCAGTCCACTGCTGGACCTAGGCCTCTCCCAAACTGCGCCACAACAACCTGTCCCTCCGCCTTCCGCATCCAGTCTACCCCAGCCACCTTCTTCAGGTCGTCCGTCCATCTAGCTGGGGGGCCTCCCCACCCTACGCTACGCTCACATAACATGGCATAGTAACCCATATTACTATCTTAGTGGTTTCGCGTAACTTCTGCCAAACAGGAACAGGAAGTCGAAGCACCTTGAGTTAGAAAGAAAGAAGAAAGAAAGAAAATACGTTTATTTGCGGTAAACATGACGCACAAAAGAACATAAGAACAAATAAAGAAAAAAAACAATAAGAAATGGTTGACCTCCACGCCAAACGGCTATCGCTCAGCATTATGCTGCGACCCTATGCAAGACAGAGCCCCAGCGCTGGCTTTCAGCGACAGCCGGCGCCGACGCAATGACGTCGTCCGGTGCAGCAAACAATTATTCATCAACAGTTACGTAACTAACTTGAATAAGTTAAACCTACAACAGTCTAGTTTGTACCAAAACTTTATTCAGCTAATGTGTCAAAGTAACCCTTATTTCATATAACATTGTACCCGCCTGAAATTTCTTGTTCCCCACCCCGTCACATCGCATCGCCCGCCAGCGCTATTACTTCGTTCTCGTTCAGCGTTCTTTCTGACCTTTTTCTTTTTGCTCGGCTCCTAGGCATCCTAGCGTGATGTTAAATAACCGAAAGCCTTCTTCAAGAATTGGGCTATCAAACACAAAAATAATTTTTGAAATCTAACTGGTAGTTCCAGAGATTAGCGCGCTCAAACAAACAAACACTTCAGTTTTATTATTATTATAGATAGATAGATAAGGATGGCTTAGGACATAAGCCATAAAAATATACTTATTTACCTAAGCCTAAGTAACAGCAAAATGCGTTGATTCGTTGATTGAGTAGTTGTAATTACGATTTAACTAAAACAGTCGGTGTTTAGTCGAAATCAAATAACTGATTTTGCGGGATATGTGGCAGACGTGTGTCAAACTGCTGGAAATTTCATATACCAGACGTTCCCGAAATACGCACCACACGTACACAAGTAGGTAGATTAGGCATGTAGAGTACCATAATGAGTATAGTGTGGGGGCGTTGAAATGATACAATGTTATAATTAGGTACTGCGTTTATTTCAAGTGAACTGTAAACGTGTTTGTCATGAACGCACGCATACTATCTACTACTGGTTTTCGAAACAAAACCTACATAATCAGCCTGTAATGTTCCCACTGCTGGGACACAGGCCTCCTCTCTGTGAGAAGGAGTGGACTGTTATCTACCACGTGGGCCCAGTGTGGTTTGGTTGATGTCTTCGAATTTTAGTTCTATCTAGGTAGGACATACCGGTTTCCTCACGATGTTTTCCTTCACCGTTTTGAGAGCTGTTCGAATGCAAATAGAGTTATTTTTATTTTTATGAGCTACCGAAAAACTTATTTCTATCCTGTTGAAAATCGTTGTAGAACTAGAAATATGAAACGCTTTGAATGCGACCGTCACTTGTCAAGGCGCTCAGCACCAATACACTACAAATCTCGCTTTTATCTCAGAACCAATGAAAATAGCCCACACCGACTACACCCACGCAAGTTAAAACGACTCTACGTAAACATGTCACTATGTTAACGCGATGACTGCACGTGCATTAAGATACGTTTCCGATAGAGATGTCCGAGGTAGCTGAGTGGTGCAAGGATTCATAGCAGAGCTGTCAAACAGTGTGACTCTTTCGAACTCTTTTTTTTTAAACATGTACAAGGAAGCTGAGGGTGAGAGTATGCGTAGCGGACATTGCTGTGCAAAACAAGCAACTCGAGATAGGCCGCACACGGTCTTCGCACGAATTCTAAGCGCACTTTCCTAGCACGCGTCCCTTTCACACATTTCTCGTTTCACTTTGTTTGTATATACAGTCAATTCACGGTTATTTTACCTCTGATTTTTTTTTCCTAAACACAGTGATCTTCATTCTCATAATATTCTAAAAAGGTTCCTGTCATTGACAAGTCTGTCAAAGTTATTGTGGTCTTTATTCTCGTCACAATAAGGTTGCTGTTGTCAGAAGTAAAATAACTGTGAATGAACTGTAGGGGTAGCTAGGTAGAAATCTAATAAAATTTAAACTATCGCCGAGGTGACTACGGCCTTCTCCTTTTATGCCATACTTCCCTGGTCTATGCAAGACTAATTAAGGTTTTACATGCGGTCCTTTGTAGGTCATCCAACCTGGTTGTTGAAAGTCGGAGCCAAACTGAAAAAAAAAACAAAGTAAGTAATCATAATAAAAAAAAATAGATTTTTTTTTAGTCTTTCATCTTTTTTCTCAATATTTCGCAGGTTTTTTTACATCATCTCATGGTGTTCGACTAGAGCAACAATTTCTTTCCAGTAAAGGTTTTCATCCAAGCTACCATTTTGGAAATATAGAGCGTTTTATATAAAATAAAATTCGGAGGGCCATAATTCGGAAACGGTGCGTCGCAGGGCCATGCTTCTCAGAATCTAAATAGTTTTTATTGTCAAGGTTAACCAACTAAAGGTTCCTAAAAAAATTAGGAAAATTGACTGTCCCAATTTTTTTTTTCTTTGCTTCTCTTTCTCTCACTCCGCCCCTAAGACGACCCACTAACCTACATATTATTAAATCATTCGATTAAAAAAACCTATCGATTTCATAAACACTTAATCCAATTAATTTGAAACGGTCTCAAAAAAAATAAACGTTTCAAGGTAAATTCCTCGAACGACAACTTATCGGATTAATCTCGAAAGCTTTTAACTGCTTTTACATTTATTTCTGAATCTTAACTCGCAAATCTTGTGCCTGACAGTTTTTTTTCCGTTTTTTTTTGTTACCTGAAAAAATAAAGAATTAATTTTCAGGCAGTACTTTATTTGCCTCTTTAGACACCTAAATGGAATGAGGAAGCAATCTATTTTTATGTGATTCGTTAGTTGACAAACAGGCCGAAAGACAGATACCTGAAATTAAGCTTTTCATCGTCAGTATCTAAAAAAATAATTTAATTTACCGTCATTGCTCTTTTGCTTCATTAATATAAGTTATATTCGAGTAGCTTAAGGATAAACTATGTACCATATCCAGCATCCCATTACATAAGGTAATGATGTGCATTTTGAAAACCAAATAAATTGAGAACGCAACAAGCAAAAATATTCTTTGCTAGCTAATGCGTGCCTGCGTGTGTTGCAAGCCTTTTTTATTTTTAGTTTGGAATTGTCTAATCTTCGGCGCGGACGCAACAACTTGCCAAAGTTTGAACACAATCGGTTCAGTTTGCCGTATGTCATTACTTCCCAGAATTTCATTCTTATTAGGGACACTATCGAATGGTGTAATAATAAAGTGTGTGTTTTTTTTTATCAAAATCAACGGGTTCGATTCTTGGCTAGAAATATTGATTTTTCAAAAATCCAATGATGCAGTTTTAGTTTTCATCAACATCGAGCACGAGACTCCTTTGGGTACTTTCCGCTATTCTTCATAGATTCGAATTTGGCCATCCACGCCCACTTGAAAAATTCAACCTGTATAGATTTAGGTATACAGTATCAAAGTTTGCAACACACGTTCTTCCTAATAATTTTGAAGTGTAGCAAACGACGTCCATACAAGACTAGTCTCTCGAATCACCGGCACAGTGTGTGAAACAAAAAACAAACTCTAACAAATGGCACAGTCGCCTACACTGATTCGCGACAAATACGGCACAAATAACTGGCAGGTAATGGACTTGCTCCATTGTTACGAGACAATAAGTCTTGGTCTTTGTTCCCCGTGTTCTCTATGTTCTCTTTCTGTCCCCCTATGCACTTACCTACGTATTCCCCGTTGTTCTCTGAGCTCTATTGAGATTTCTTGCGCGTTGAAAAAATTAATATGTGAGTGGAAATATTACGAGAATATAATATAATAATAATATAATATATCCCTGGACATCTTCTGTGATGATGATCTTGTTGTGTTACGCAAGGCTTTGGGGTTATCCTATTTTGTGATAGACTAGGTATATGAGGCATAATAGAAATTAGTTGCACAAAATATAAAGGGTTAAATTAAATTATCTAGTGAAACTCCGCAGACGTGATGGGTATCGACATCTAAACATGATAAAAAAAAAATAGTTTTTTTGGGGTCATCTACCGCAAGTCACTTAAAATATCAGTTTTCTTTGTGTAAACTTCACAGACGTGTCGTCGTGTTTAGGTATCGATAAATTTATATTACGTCTGTGAAGTTTCGCTAGATATTTAAATTTGACCCTCTATACAAGTTAGGTGTATCACCGCTTATTTTTACAGCTTATGTTTTATTATCATAGTCAAATCATTTATTTCAAATAGGCACCTAATAGGCACTTTTGAGCGTTAAAATTTAGAAGAAAATAGAATTGATTCTAGTCGCCCCTTCCAAAAGGTAATTTTCGTATGGAGAAGAATGGGCATGAAATTTCGCCGTTACTCTTTTGAAATATTTTACAATATTTTGTATACATGAATTATTAAAGTATCATTATATGTGAAGACAATGCACCTAGAATAAATTTAATTTACCACTATAGGTAAAAAAGGAAAATTGAAGGCATGACAGATACCTAAATGATTTATGTGATTGATATGATGGTGCTACATATTTTTACAAACATTGCAAAAATGGACGATTATCTTAAAAATTGAACATGTCAGTCAGTGTGTGAGTTAAAGTAGTCACAGAATATAACATCAATGTCTTAAAAATAATAAATTATACAATTAAATTAGCCACCAGTTTGATTTCTAGATAGATCTAGACTCTAGATTGTCAAACATTGACAAGACTGAGACAAATTCTTTGAAGGAAGCCTTCGCCCGCACTGGGATTTTTTATAGTAAAAGAAATAGAAAAAAGTAACAGAACTAAAAATTAAATTAAATTAATCTAAGATTATTAATGTAATAAAAGCTCCGAAAAAAAAATTGAAATATGAGCATACTCAAAATATGAAATTTACTGCTTTAAATACTAACTTTTCGACAAGTGTCCTACGTGAGCTCGACAAATGGATGTGCGAATAACACTTGTGCGACAAAATATATGCGTGTTACGTTGCAAATTTCACTAAACTAACACTTTTCGGAAACTTGGTATTTTTTTATGGAAGTTTAGTTTTTTGGAAATTTAGTTTATTATTTGAAAGTATAGATTATTTTTCGTAGGATTATAATTTGAATAAGCTTCATGTTTGTTTGTTAAATACAACATTTTTTGTCGGTTAATTTTGTATTAACTTTTCGGTAATTCATTTTAACACAGCTTAGTTAGTATTACAGTCAACCACAGATCGCTGGAAGTTAATTTGTTTATCGGAAGCTTTATTATTTCCCATTATTAATTATTTCGAGACATCGCTAAGCGGTTGGTCGACTCTTCACGTGACCAGAGGGCTGGCCTATTTTTGGGCCAAAGAATCAGCATTGCCATACATCGTGGCAATGTTGCTAGCTTTTTGGGCACGTTTCGTATTGACAGCGATGCGGACGAATTTTTTGATGCCCTTTGATTATTTCCCCTCTTTTTTATATAGGTACTTGTAAATATTTTATTTAAAGCTTTTTAAATTATCTAAGATTAGAACATACCTACTAGAAACTAGAAATAAGAAAATCTATTTAATAAAGCAAGAAATAAAAGACTGATTTATTTTATTTTCTTTATATGACCTTGATATGAGTCATAAGGCTGGAAGCACACGTATGCAGAAAGGAGCATAAAATAAAACAATTGAATTCGGAATGGAGAACTCTGGCAGAAATATTCATTAAAGCAAGTCTATTTCGAAATGATATTCAACGTTTCGTTTCAAATATTGCTCGAGAAAAGTTGTGAAAAGTTGCATCACAAAGAATCCTTTGAAGTCTCTTCATGACTTTTTACCTGTTACCAACAAAATACTAAAACGAGAAGCAAATTAATAAATAAAGACATAATTAACTGAGACACATAGAAAACGAGCTCTGGAGTGATATTAAAATAGGTACCTAAGGAAATGACAAGCTGACCAAGGAACACCATTGTTTCACAAATAAATATTAAAAGAAACAAAATGGCGAATGGTTGATATCTTCTTCAAAAACAATTAATTACGAAACGGTCCCTATGGTTATTTTATTATTTAATTACTCAACCTTTAGTAACGATGTATGTATCAAATAGGTACTTAACTCATCATCCCTGCGTCTTTACTTGGAACGACTGCCATTTTACTGGGTAATACGATACCCCTTGATAAGACTGGTTGTCTGACATTTGAGCTCCTGACAATCCATGACAACTGTCAAATATCCACGAATGACAGCCGGGACCAACGACTTAACGTGCTTTCCGGGGTACAGAGCTGTCTTGGTATGTAATGATGGTCAACCATCCACGCACCAACCGTGGCAAGCATAGCTTAACCTGATCGATCGACCTGTCGTTTTATGTATGTATTAATTAGCCACAAGCCTTTCTTATTACTCGTATTATGATATAAATAAAGTAAGTACTTATTTTTCGATAGCATTAAATTCTAGACACCTATAAATCCAATCGTTACAGGTTGTCAGGTATGTAAACGTACACCTCACAGCTGAACCGATTTCGCTAATTCTTTTTTAGAATATTCCTTGAAGTACTGGGATGGTTCTTACGCAGAGAAAAAAATAAAAAATAGGGTAGGAGTAGGGTAGGAGTAGGGTAGGAGTAGGTTAGAAGTAGGGAAGGAGTAGTGTAGGAGTAGGGTAGGAGTAGTGTAGGAGTAGGGTAGGGATTAGGGTACGAGTAGGGTAGGAGTAGGTTAGGAGTAGGGTAGGAGTAGGGTAGGAGTAGGGTAGGAGTAGCGTAGGGGGTAGGTTAGGGTTTTAGGACACCACGCGAACGAAGTAGCGCCGGGCAGCTAGAAATAATTTATATGGCAAAACAACGTTTGCTGGGTCAGCTAGTAGCTTATAATGGACAAAACTCTTTATCATTTGAAGACAAACCGGAGCGACTTAAAGTATTTGGATCTCATCACATCGTTAACTTCACTACATTTTATTTTAATATTGTTTTATTAAATACTAGCATCTGCCCGCGACTTCGACCGCGTGAAATGTCATGATTAATGAATCATGATTCGAAAGACACGTGGCGCCATCTATTATCATAATAACGTTATTGTTGTTTTCCTCGGGAACAGGACTTTTTTTCGGGATGAAAGGTACCCTATGTCCGTTTCTGTCCACCTGACAACGTAAATGCAAAATTTCAGGATGATCGGTTCAGTGGTTTAAGCGTGAAAAGGTAACAAACAAACTTACTTTCGCATTTATAATATTGGTTAGAATTTTTGATCGAATGTGTTATAGATAGGTATATCTAAAGGTCAAACAACGTTAATTTCTAAGTGTAGTCTAGAACAGGGGAAAAGCGCTGATGTCTGAAATACAGATATTTAATATCTAGTTTAGACACCGATGTTCAATATCTGATCATAAAATAAAGTGTATTATAGTGTATCACCATATTATTTAAATAATTGTATATTTTTGAATAAATAAATAATTCTTATTCTATTCTTATTCTTGTTGTTCAGTTGCGAGAAGCTTGACATACATTTGAATAAGAGCAATTTTTGGGTATGTTGATTTAAAAGTTTAAAAGCAGCCGTAGGTGCGCGTCGAAGCATAATGTCACAACCCCTCTAGCTCCCTCGTATTTAGGCTTAGCGTAATAACGTTTTTGTAAAAAAAGAATGATATTTGCCGCGTTCATCTGTATACTTAACTCAATCATGTCACCCTTCTTGCCAATGAGCGATATTATAAAACAAAATTCTTCCCACCGCGTCTGTCTGTCTGGACGCGATAAACTCAAAAACCACCAAACGGATTTTCATACAGTTTTCACCAATGAACACAGTGATTCAGGAGGAAGGTTTAGGTGTATGATTCATTAGGGTTTTGTGTAAATTGGCTGAAATATGACAATGATTGTAATTGCAGATTTCGAAAAAAATAATGCAGATTGTGAGCTTTACTGGTGTTCGCCGCGTTAACCAATAGAGTTATGCGTAATACAATGTATGACTACGTTCCCATGGAATATTTTGCGACATCCACGTGGGCGAAGCCGCGGGCTAAAGCTAGTTACAATCACCTTTGTACGTTCCTTTCTTCCTGTCTGTTTATATCTGTGTACATAAATGGTTAAATCAATAAATTACAATGCAACCTTTCGAGTATCAATAACTTTGTTCTGTCAAAACAAACCGTATTGTGGTACGGTCTACAGCAGTGCGATTCTGTAACCATCTCACCGTGAAAACTTAGGTGAAGTGAGCGTGGAGTGAGCTGTCATTCCAACTAATGCTAGGGATTGACACAGTAGGCCGAGTGGTAACGGCGGCGGCCATCTCTCGCGTCCAGCCGGGTCCAGGCCTTAGTACGGAGCGAGAGTGCATGGGAGACAGTCACCTTCTGCGAAGCAGTAATGCTCGCGAAGGAGGAGGCGGAACACGTGAGGAAGAGGCAATCACTGCGCCCTCCAGCACCGCAAGAGACGCCCTGGACGGGAGTCAACAGCCGATTCCCGGCCACCGTAGGCGCGGGCTTGCGGGCGGCGAGCAATGGGCTGCTCGCCGCCCGGAAAGGACCAGGCCCGGGTCGACGGCGCGTTGCGCCACACACCACCACCATCCACTTGCGCCTCAAAGAGATGTCAGCACGAATTGACGGGGTCCGCTAGGGCCGATGCCTGCCAGGGCCGCGGGTTGTTCGAAAGAGATACCGTGGCCCCTGGCACAGGCAACTGAAGGAACACGGGTGGGCTTTAGTCAGTAAAAGTCTGGCACGCCCTTCCGCTCAGCGCAGAGCGGGAGAGGTCATTTGATGATTTCACACCCAAAAAAAAAAGGCTGAGTAGTAAAGAAACCAGTATAAGCTGAAATGTTAATCTATTGCAACTCCCTACTACGCTAGACCAGCTTTACACCTACTACAATAAACTGAAAGTAACCCTAGTCTAGGTCGCGACTCGGTGTACGTTTCTGAGTGTCGCCGTACAAAGCAGTTTTGTATCGCTTCAATGAGAAATAAACTAGGTGCACGTGTCTTTGCCGAACTACTTTTTAGTTCAGCAATTTTACTGTCGTAAGAGGGTGAGAGTTTCTTTTTGAAAATCTACTGTTAAATTGTTGTTGTAATTTTATTGTTATATTAAATTGATTTTGTAAGTACAAAATAAGCCGGCAACGGGAATTCAAAACCATTAACAACTTTTTTTTTTTTAAACTTTGCCCCACACTAGGAATTTCTCCTGTATCGTGGGTGCGTTCACAAACATTTCAACTCACATACACAAACAGCCAAACCCGGAACAACTACTTGCAGGTAATACAAATATTTGTTCCAACAATGTTCTTACTCGTACTAGAAAAACTCTCTACCTAAATTTGATTTGTAAAGCAAAATGTAGGAATGGAAGCTTTTTTTCAACGTCAACGTTTTCAGTTTCAGTTTTTTCGTTCCGTTCTACTTACACACATTGTAACTTTTCAGTTACGCTAGGTATGGGCCCTCGATAGGAAACAAAATGAAAACTGCATTGTAACAAAAAATAACATACAGCAGGGAAAACAAAAATCATCATCGTTCGCTCTTGCTCGGTTATTTTAATAAATGACCGAGCAAAATAAAAAACGTAATTTCCCTAATGTTTTTAACTTTTAACGCAGATGCGTTAAAAGTTAAAAACATTAGGGAAATTACGTTTTTTAAATAAAGTTCAGAAAGCATTGCTTCCCGTGTGGATAGATATCCACACGGGAAGCAATGCTTTCTGAACTTTATTTAAAAAACGACCTCAAAACTAAGGCAACACTCGCAAATTAAGTTATTAAGACTCCGTTTACTAAATAGAGAATTCGTGTTGCTCTAAAAGGTTTTGGAAGCCCCCCAATGCAGGGGAGCTCAACTCTTGTGTCGTAATTACACATACCACTATTTTATTAATTTAATCAACATTGGAATTTCCCCGATGTGTTGTTAAGTATGAATGTCGTAGAGAATACCTACATAAATGACCAACGGGATGTAGCGGTATCTACAACGCCACATGCGAACAACGCGTCATACTGACGTCACGCAAATCTTGCATCTCGCAAGCAGAGTTTACCGTGCCATTAGCATAGATACAATTTCCCAATATCAATCGTTGGGCAATTGCCCGCCAGACACAATACCTGTCTGGTCGGAGGATCCTCCCTTTTCTATGGAGGATGAGTGAACTTTACACCCTGTTCCTCATGCCTCCAAAGGGGTAATTGCGTAACACACTAACAGTAGGAATGGCTAAGAATGGCTTTCATTTTGACAGTTCAACATCTCATCGCGTCGCATCGTTCATTGCGTTATTTACGTTTTTGAGCAGACAAATTTCTCGAACATATGAAGTAATGAATATTGTGTTACGCATTTAGGGTGCTGAGGAAACTCTAAGTCGATTTAAAATATTTTATTTTACCAAAACTAAATGGGCACTTATGAAACGACAGAAGCTAGATGCACGGTTCCAATTGGTTGTTTCCTATGCAGAAGAGCCGGCAAGAAACTCCACGGTAACTCTTTTAAAAATAATTGGCTTTTACAATGCTTTCAAATTACACTGTTAAGAGACAGAGCAGAGAGACATCAGAATATGGGAAGACAAAATTGAATAAAAAGATAAGAATCCTATTCCATTCTTCGTCGGTGTGTTTTATAGATAGCCAAACTAAATAAATCTCAAAAAATAAAAACCCACGCTTAATTTTCACGAAAACATCCAAAACAACATTAAACTTACGAACTGAACAGAAATCCGGAAACAGTTTATGAATACTTTTTCACAAGTATTTACATAGCTCATTATCATTACACAGTTTTCTACACTTACAAAGGGGCAAATTAATTACCGGCTTCTAAACTAGATGTAAATATATTGACACAAAAACTTTCTACAGAATGTTTCGTTATTTATGCAACGAGATGTCATCAA
The DNA here is from genome assembly GCA_949629185.1 of Apamea crenata. NCBI lineage: Eukaryota > Metazoa > Arthropoda > Insecta > Lepidoptera > Noctuidae > Apamea > Apamea crenata. The sequence continues at coordinate 5,542,214 of OX451368.1, read as the reverse complement.
GTTGATTTACAAAGTACTTGAGGCTATAGGGTGGTTCAAATTATGTTTAAAATACTTGTTCGCGTGTCTAAAAGATCGCTGTACCTACCCGATTGAAATGCAAATTGTTTGAAAGAAAATTTTAAAGCGAAGAAAATTGTGTGATTTTTAACCAAAGGTTCGGCGCCCCGCTATATTTTCAAGCTGTTTATGCTCGTGGTTTGTATTTGGATTATATCCTCAGTCGGTTGCACTTATCTTTACTTTATGGTTGGGGTTAAGAGACACAAAAGTGGTCAAAAATATAGAGCCGAACCCTAATTGTAACACACGATCAATCGGAATCGGGGTCATTTTGACATTTCAACAACATTCATTGCGTTATTTACGTTGTTGAGCAGACACATAACACATTTTTCGAACATATGAAGCAATGGATTAGCAATACCCTTCAAAATGATTCAGATTGAGATTGATTGTGTGTTACGCAATTAGGGTGCTGTATATAGCTATATAAATGTGTAACTGAATTAATGCACATTATGAAATTAGTATGTTCAGAATCGTTTACTGAATCGATTTCTGCCATTTTTAATATAGGAAATATCTTATCCCAAAAATATTTATAGGTAACCACGTAAATTACTGTCACACTTCCGCTGTACAGTTAAAACAAACCAAAATTGATGAAGTAAGTACCTACTACGCTAGACCCTTACCCGTGCGACAGTGTGCATGCGCAGATTTGTAATGTGACCAAAATTTTTACCCACAATCAGTATCACTAATTTAATAAAAAAACAATGTTTTTGGAGAGACTTGACAAGGATTATATTTTTTTGAAAATATAGCTTAAGTTTTTCTTGGTACCCCAATCATTTTTAATTGTATTTAATAGTAGCAGTTGCTAGCGACTTTGTCTGCGTGAATTCATTTTTAATTTAAATATCCCACATCAACATCCTTCTCTAGTGGGGTATACACATAAAACGATCTTCACATGAATTAATCGCATTTTCTCTCATTTTGACAAATTGAGCGAGGTTCATTGAGCTATTTACGCTGTTGAGCAGAGTAATTTATTTAACCTATTAAGCAATGGATTAGAAATATCCTTCAAAACTCTGGGATTGTGATTGAAACTTTGTTACGCAATTAAGGTACAGGTCTCAGGCTACTTTTCTGTCAGAGAGCCGTTTCTGAAAGTGCCAATGAAAAAAATGGTACCTACTGCAGCAGTAGCAAATGACCACGAACGACCTTCTTTTATAACAAATCCAGCCTTATTTTTAACCAGAAAGACTTTTTTCTTATATTGGTTTTGAATTTTGAATCTAAAAGTGTCATGTCTTTTCTCTTACCGAGATTTTTCATTTGATGGATTTTTTTTGGACACAGGACGGTAGTCTAATATATTATTTTTTTCTGCTTTCACAATGAAATAATTTCGCTACAATATCAACGGTAAACTGTTACGGTTTGAAAGACCAAGCTCTGTGCGGTCATCCACTGGATCCAAGGGTATGTTTGCTTTCTTATTGATTATTCAAAAGTTCATATCGTTTCCTAAATGTTATTCCATTCTTTTCTTTGTAATGGGCAGTGTTCTCGAAAATAAACGAATTGTACATCACTAAAACGTGGTCTCGAGGCGAGTCACATTCCATGAAGACACGGTATGTAATTGAACTTGTCTTCATCTCTTTTGTTATAAAAGATTCTGCCTGCGTCTCAGATTATCATTTTTCGTTATTTTCTGTAGATTTGTCCGAAGACTGTAGAGCGATCTAGAATTCGCCCTACCTGCCACCCTAGTACCAGACGTCTACAAGCTTCCTGTCGGGAATCGAACCCAACATTGCACCTTGCGCGCGACCCGCACGCTTAAGAGGATTCTGATTCCGGCCAGCGAGGAGCCTTCCGATTGTCAGCGAACCTAGGACCGGATTTTCATATATTTTGTAGCTTAATTTTCAGTAGAGCCTATTACTTGATATACTACCAATTAGCCGTGTAGTATCATCGTTACAATTTTAATCAAGCGGTAATTTAAATTATTATCTTGCTTCCTAATAACGAATTGACTTAGTGCCAATTACCCATTTAGGATGTCCTTGTATTTATTTAGTTACGTAAGTTTAGGAACGTATCTTAATCGACGCGTGACAAGAATACACAAAATTTATTATATGGCTCGAACACCAAAGACGTCACGTCAGCCTCACGACGTAATTCTTTTTAATAATAATATTCGTTCTGTGTCTTTTGCTAAGTTTTTATTACTATCTTATTTACTTACAAAAATTAAAACGTGTTAAGATTTCCCTCTTTTATTTCGCTACACTACGTATGGTTAGAACTAACCATTTGGAGCAATAGTTAATTTATAGGGCACAAAAGTTGCAGGATTACTCTGTCAAGTTATACTAGTTCGATGATTTGTCATTTTCATACATTTATTGATTTCTGAAAGTGATGAAAAAATATAAAATAATGATAAATATTGGTAAAAACTAATGATCCGAAGTCATCCGGCGCTTGTAAAGGCCCAAAAATGTATGGAGCCTGAATGATCTCCTTTCATAACAATCGGTTAAGTATGAAAAGGTGACAGGCAGACAGACGTTATTTCGCATTTTATCATATTAAATATGGATGAATCAGTGTCTCTGTGTAAATACATAACTCTAAATCACAACAACATATCAAGCAGTTTATGGAGTGCTAAGCTGCCAACCTTCCAATCGATTTCTGATCGACTATCTGATAATGTCAGCCATAGACAATCTATTTGTTATCGAGATGTTCCAGTGCTCGATCGATTCCTAGTGAGTGAGTGAACTTCATTATGAAACATTTTCACGATAATGGGGTTTATTTATAAACGATGATTTTTTTGAGGGGCTTGTGGCTAAGTAGCAGCTGCACGGGTCGAGCGATCAGGTTAAGCTACGCTTGCCGCGGTTGGTCCGTGGATGGGTGACCATCTTCACATACCAAGACCCCTCCGTGGCTCGGAAGGCACGTTAATCAATGAAAAATCAAAGTCAATACATTTAACTGAACTGTCAAAGAATGACAGCCGTGGTGATTTGTGTACTTACATTGTGACTTATAACATCGCCTTGGATGAGTCTCTGTAGGTGTTAGACATGTAATTTAATAATTTGGAAATTGTGACAGTTATTTCATACAAAAACTGTCAAACGTCTATTTTATTCTTCGAATAATAGTTTATAGACAATCTCAGTTGGTAGTCCATTTAATTTTGCTCAACTATTATACTCCTTGACTTGACTTCCAAAAATCTGAATTTGCTGTATATGTTTGCATAGAAATTACATCTCCAAAATGATGTGTCATTTAATCTTTTTCGTCTTTCAAAGAGATTTGTTGATAACTCACGTTCACAGCGACACCTGTATGTAAAAGATTCAGAGAGCTCATTTAATTAGTGCAAATGTATATTAATTAATCTTTAGGCAACAGGTTGGCAAGGTACGAGAGTTACGGTTAGGAGACCTAACACACTGGTTGGCTGTTTAGATTATTTTCATTGAATTATTGATAAATTATTGTTATTGAATTATTGACAAAAAAAAGTTTAGGTGCACACACAATCATATACACACACTCACGTACACACCGAGAACTGCTAAATTAATGTTTTATTTGATTGACTATTTTAATAATTTGATACTCGTTAAATATTGGAATTTTTAAGATTATTTCATAATTAATTCTACTATAAAAAAAATTGCATGCCTCACGGTAGAATGTACCTACATTCATAGCAAATAAATTATTTCATTTCATTTTACTTTTTCTTTGTACAGTCGCCAGCATATTAAGCTAGTACAATCTGTCAAATTTCTTTAATAGATTTTCATCTTTATCGCTTAAGCATTAGGTTCAAGGTTCATTGGAAAAATTTGACAGTTTCGGGTAGCTTGATGTGCTGGCGTCTGTACCCTCTATTTACTTATTAACCTTATCATTGCAAAGCTACCACTTAAGGGAAGAGCGAGACAGCTCTGACACAAGTTCCTTTGTAACTTACTGGGGCTGATTCGTTCAAATAAATATTTCTTAACAAACAAGCCGATCCCAAGTCCGGTGAGATTTCCCATCGCTAAGTTTTTTTCTTTATAAGCCTTAAGGGATGAGTGGTCAAAAAACTACTATACAACTGATATAATCAGCCTATAATATCCCCACTGCTGGGACACGGCTGTCCTCTCTTTGAGAGGGCTGTAATCTACCACGCGGTCCCAGTGCGGGTTGGTGTCAAATGTCACATGTCTTCAATTTTTTTTTTCTAGGACACATCGTTTCCTCACGATGTTTGCCTTTACCGTTTGGAGACAAGTGGTGATGAAATAGTTTACACAAAGTAAAGCTCCTATCAGGGTTCGAACTTACGACCTACAACTCGGTAAGTCGCGTCCGTTTGCACTGGGCCACCACTGCTCCATCCGCCATCCGTCGTGTTTACTATAACTTATTAATACTTAAATGTCTTTGACATAAGTAACTCTGCATGAACGATGGGGTCCCCGATCTTTGGAAGGCGTACGAGGGGTCAAAGCCGACTCGCAGAGGCTTTTTAGACAATGGTTCCCCCATCACAATCCCAACATAAAGTTACGGCGCGGGCGGTGGGGTTGTTATTATCTCATCCGAAAATAGGGTTAATCTCTCAAATCTCTTATCTGTCACTTATCACTTAAAGGTCGATCATAATCGATATCCGTGATCATAATCCTCCTCTCGGAAGCATAATCCTCTCTTGGATTACTTTACGACATTCCTCACTCTTGTTCTAATAATTTATTTTCGCGAATATTAGTAGGATTCGTCGGGAATAAAAAAGGCATACGAAGAAATTCAAAAAATATGTAAATTTAATGTCTGATGCCAAATTGGTATAATTTGTATGTTTAAATGGCACATCGTTAAAACATATCGTTCAGAAAAGCTGTAATTTAAATAATTAAAGAGGTAGCTCTTTAATTATTTAAATTACAGCTTGTCTAACAAAAAAACTACATTCAAATGGAATAAATACTCGTTAGTACATGTACTTGCTCTTAAACGATAATAATGAACGGTTATTAGTTCTCATACATACTGCAAAAAGAGATCATACCATTTAATTCTTTCAATCAAAGGTCATCATCATGAGCCCAGCCTTTTCCCAACTATGTTGGGGTCGGCTTCTAGTCTAACCGGATGCAGCTGAATACCAGTATTGACAGAGTTTTTTCAGTATTTCTTTTAGTGATTGGTTTCAAACAAAGATCTTGTGAATTAATACCCAAATATATTTCTTAATTTTATATTGAATATGATATTATGATTAGCAAGAAAATATGTTTACATTAATATAATAAAATAATTTTAAAATAATATAATATTATATTTATGCTGCAGGTGGTTAACAAATAAAGTTGACCAATATTTTTTTTAAAGTAAGTCTCTACAACATCTGCCAGGGCGGCGGGATCGTCCGAAAGGGTTACCGCTGCCCTGGAACAGAAAGGGCTAAGGAAGGAACACGGGTGGGTTTTAGTCAGTAAGAGTCTGACACTCCCTTCTGCTCCACCCAGAGCGGGAGGGGTCATTTGAGGGGTCAGGGGGGATTTCCCATCCTCAAAAAAAAAAGTCTCCACAACATACCTCTAGGGTGCACAATAAAAAGAATATTCGAACATGGATAATCAGAAACATGTACCTACAAGAACTATTTTCTAAGTAATTTTGTGAAAATATTAGGTATGAGCGTTCGTAATTTCAGAAGGCCAAAAACTAAATATAAAATAATATTAGTCGATATTATTTTATATTTAGTTTTATTAACACACAATGTAAAAAAAAACAATATTCCAGGAATATCACAGTAATTAATAACCCGTAGCTGTGGAAATAATGCTAACTCAGAGCTTGCCAGCGGGGTATGCAATTGTTATATTTTGCATACAAATAGCCAATGGAGTCCAGTGGGAATATGGTCATAATCATCATGCATAAGGTAAATTAGGACGTGCAATAACAGAGAATAACAAGACTTCAAATGTAGGATACTAACACAGCACCTCATTATCTGCCTAGCCTTTATCAACTGTGTTGGAGTCGGCTGTTAATCTAACCGGATGCAGCTGTATACAAGAATTTTACATCGAGCAACTGCCTATCTGACCTCCACAACCCAGTAACTGGGTAACAAGATACCCCTTGGTAAGACTGGTGGTCGGACTTTTGAATACCGGGACTACTAAAGATCTACAAGTGACAGCCGGGACCAACGGCTTAACGTGTCCGAGGCACGGAGGCACGGAGGGGTGCCGATATGTAATGGGTAGTCACTTAGGGCTTAACCGTCGATCAACCCGTGCCGGCGGCTGTCATTATTTAGCCACGTGCCCCTTTCGGCTGCAACAGAATTAAATACCCTTTTGATAGGAAAAACTGTTGATTACTACGCCGCTACGGTGCGCCGTAGCATTGACCGCTGTAGCTCGTAGCAGGCGTAGATCAAATTTTCGTAGCAATGACCCACGCAGTATTATAACTGTTGATGCATATCAATAAGATTCCTGTTATCGCAGCATTAATTTCGTTTTCATCGTTTACCTTAACGCTCATGTGCTGCAATCACACAAAACTTTCCATTGTGTGGCTCAGAATCAGAATAAACTATTTGCAAAAAATGTAAGAGACGAATTAAAGTGTTATTTAACAGTTAGTACATTCTACTGTATGGCATGCAACATATGTATAAAATGAAATGAAAATCATGTATTAATGAAAAAAAAAAACTGAGATTTTTGATTTTCATTCTACAACTAGCTGCGCACCGCGGTCTCACCCGCGTAAAGTTCGATCCCTTGGGAATATCGGGATAAAAAGTAGTCTATGTGTAAATCCAGGGTATCAGCTACGTCCATACCAAATTTTATCAAAATTGGTCCAGCCGTTTGAGCGTGAAGAAGTAACAAACATACAAACCCACACACTCACTCACAAACTTTTGCCTTTATAATATTAGTGTGAAGTAATGCTTTTGATACAAAAAATATTATTAAACCACCCAGCGAATAACCATCATGCTCTTATCGGTGCAGCATCATATTTATTTAGGCAAATCGCAAAGAGTAACGTGTTAGGAAGTCAAGCCCACAATTTTATTCAAGTCAGAATAATTGTTTACTACCTACTACAATTTAATGTTTCTGAAAACGACGAATCTTGAAAAATCAATCCAAAACATAAAGAAAGGATCCTCCATTTTCATCTCTAAAATTAAGATGACTTACGTCACTTACTACTACAAAATAGAATCACTCACTATCAATAAGAGGGAACGGAAATACATTGTGTCCGTCCTCAATGAAGGAGGGAGTAACACATAGGAACGTAAGGTATCTTCACGCTCTACTTCCTTTCAGCGGAGAGGCAGCGCTTGAAGTTGTGTTAACATAAGTTTTATCACTTGTTGTACAATACTTGTAGAATTTGTAGTAGGTAACACTCGTAAGAGCCAGAGTAAAAGCTGTCGTAAATTATACCGCGGCTTAAAAGTAGGTAGCAAAGTAAAAAAAAAAACTTTCAAGTTTCTGTGTGGTGGGGTTTCGTCAGCCAATAAAAAGCAGGGGATTGGCAATTGAATGTAAGAGAATGTAATGAGAAGTAAGTTCCTTAAAAGTAAATGAGTCAGATCCCAGTCCCCAGCGTAATTATTTTAAAACGTTCAAAATCTAGTCGCAGTCTCATCTCGGCGACAAACAAATGTCAAAAGCTTGTCAAAATGTAGGGAAATTAGAGGTATTTTTGACATATTGAGACTGAGATCAGACTGTGAACGTTCTTAAAATTACGAGAATTGCCCCTCTGGCCACTAGCATTATTTTGTTTTAGTTTGCGGTAACAGGAATATTTTGCAAAAACTAAAGAAATGTCCTACTAAACTAACATTATAAATGTATAAGTATGCATATTTGTTACTCAATCACGCAGAAACGGCTGAACGGAATTGGATGAAATTTGGCATCAACAGTTTACCTATAACACATAGAATACAGGATCGAGACTTATGCGCGGCGAAACCGCAGGGTACCTACCTTTTGGGGAGTCAAATAATAATTTAAACTCAGGCTATTAAATGTCATTTACGAACCTACAACAATCAAAGTCCCTGTCACACTAGACGAATTACAATAAGTCCTCTAGACACGTGTACTTGCTCTCTAACAGTAATGGCGTCGAAATTACACATATTTATTTATATGCCATTGAAGCGGCAAACATATACATCAAACAACACGTGATACTGAAGTGAGGCCGAATACTTGCATGACTGATAGAGGTTACCTTTCAAACTTTTGGGGAGTTAAAAAATAATTATAGGTATGTATGGGTTAGAGTGTTATGAGGGGTTATCGACCGAATATTTACCCGACCGATTTTTATAACTGAACAGACAGCTGTGCTGCTGGAGTTTGCCACTTCCTCTTCCCAGCGAATACACTAGGAAGTGGTGAAGGGCGGGCGTTTTGGGGGACTGTCTTTTGTGATTTTGACGTTTGGTAAGTGCTGATTCTCAGCCAGCAAATGACTTTTGATATTGAATTGAATAAACAAACGCAACTCAATTACCAGTCGCCGTTTAGGGGGATGCGCTAACGTTGCACGAAACTCAATTTTACTTACGTTTTTTGAACAGATCAGAGTCAGGTTGTACGTTGATCAGAATATAATTTGCGACTGTAACTATTGTGTATTTATAGAACTCTCAATCCATACATATCTCTAAATTATAGGCCTTTAAAAAAAAGGATTTCGTTGTCAACCTTGGCGCTTTCGATTTGGGCGGGCCACACCGCATTGCAAAATCCTACTGCATCACTTTCTTCCAGTTTTTATGAAACATCGTGCATTACAGGCGAGCCGCACTACACTTGCTATTGAAACACGATGCGCAGCGGCCCGGTACTGCGTTTTAAAAGAAAACGCAGGTGGCGAAACATTTGAAAAATAAATAAATAAATTGGTTATACACTCACTAAACAAGGGATGAGGACTGAAATTTCTCATACACTAAAAACTACCGTTATAACAAGCGCGTACAACTGAACTGTCTTATTATACATATATCTTATCTTTTTTTGGTAGAGTAAGCGTTATAACTCCGGTATACGGCGTGTGTAAATCTTCATTAGTAAGGCTGTGTGGTCAAAATGTGTGGTCAGTCTCATCTCGGCGACAAACAAATGTCAAAAAGTTGTCAAAAATGTAAGGAAATTAGAGGTATTTTTGACAGATTGAGACTGAGATCAGACTGTAAACGTTCTTAAAATTACGAGAATTGCCTATCTGATCTGTTACTATTCCCTCACGCTAACCTGCTATTGAGTGCAAAAAGAGCCCAACCCCATCACACTGTTAGCGACGCGACCTGGCTGTGCCGCCATGGCGTCCCGGTGAGGTATCCCGGTGAGGCTTTAAATGTGTATTATAGCTGTCGATAAGTTGTACCTTCAAAATACAGTAGTTCTTTCACAGTATTGTAGAAATAGCATAAATAGGATAGTCCCCCCTAGTAGGTATAAATAGCATTTAAGTGCATTTAAGTTTAATGACATCTGTCTTCCGAAACAGAACAACCGGGGCAGAGTCACTTTAGCTACGAGCCACTAAAACACAGTTTCCGAAAGTAATTTGATTGGACAGGACAAGATAAAATAAGATATATTTATTTGCTCAAAAAATGTGTACACATGCAAGAATAAAATGTGGGAGATAATGATAGTATTGAACTACACTGCCATACTTCCAAATCCCTTTGAAGGTTTTAAAAGTATTTAACACCTGACCACCACTTACTAAGTCCGCAATATCCGATCCGTTTGCGGGGAACTATCGATATGCCTAGTAATAAGTTAACAATCTGCCAATATCCTTCTAACTTTACTATTGAATTTAACAGTAAATTCACTATTTTCCAGAAGTAATTCGGTGTTAATTGAAAATACCAGTCCTGTCCGAGTTCTGATATGGATCTCATTTCGATATAGGTAACATTTTCTTAATGGAAATTATATTATTATGAGGTGAAAAGTAACTGTAGCATGTAGCTCTTTTTATTGCGCGTCTATTGGCTACAGGTTTATTATTGTTCAATGTAATAATACTTACAATTTGATTTAGATTTTTCCTATATTGTGTCCACTGCTGGCAAAGCAAAGGTGTCCCCTTTTTCCTTCCAAACCTCCCTGTCTTGAGCAATTTCTGGCCATGTTGGCCCTGCAAATCTCGTTAGGTCATCACACTACCTTCACCGTGGTCGACCTCGACGGCGATGTCCTCCTTCAGGCGTTAGAATTAATAGAATTATATTAAGCAATTTTTTAATTAAACATAACTGGCGAAATGTCGGTGTGTTACTATAAGTACACCTCTACCCAACCGTTTGAGGAAAACAGGCGTGATGTTATATTATTTTTTTATTAAAAAACAGTTCTCGCTGCCAACTTAAAAATAGTGAACGGGATTGTTTCAGTTTCAAAGCAACAGTTGATAATCCAGGCTATTTCAGATCCTTCAATAGTGTTTTGTTATTAGCTACAGAACCCATGTCTTTCGTGCACTTTTTACCTCATTATAGGGTTGCCTCAGATATGCCTCGGATTGTTAATTTTATTTTGGAACAAATTACGTACTTTATACTATAAATTGGCTTTCTATCAGTGAAACATGAGTTTATCGCAGCACATCAACCGACTTTCACAAAGGAAAGGTTTTCAATTTCCATTTCATTTTGATATTAGAAGTACTTCTCTCAGAGAAAATAAAGGAAACAAAAGCTGTTCAGGATAAATACACACATATAGGATTTACATAGGGAGATCATATAGACGACTTCGCCTAGGAGTGTGAGTGTGGTGCTGTTCCACAAACGATGGGACCCTTAATATCGTATCCTGCGTGTCCTGTCGTCTGCACGTTACATCAACTGATGGACGGTAGTGATGGCGCCAAAAGCGTCGAGACGCCTTTGCGACACGCTAAGAAGAAGGGAAAATATTGGTTCATTTAGACCCAAGAATGACTAACCGGAAATCTCTACGAACGGCAAAAATATACCTATATACAAATCTCAAATCAGTGCTTGCAAGATCTTTATCGTGTTATTGATACTGCTTTTTTATCTACCAGTACATATTGTTGATAAGCGGTTCATGTTTTAATGGAAATATTTTCGTGTTATCGTATGGCCTTCTGGTTACACCAATATTTTCATAATCAGTAGTCTGATTATACCAATAATATTATGAGGATCTAAAAGTTTTAAATGTCGACCATTTATATGTCTGGGTTCATCCTACTCCTATACCTACATAAAACTATTATACACAAAAAGTTTATAACCTGGATTAACACATAGGATACTTTTATCCGAGCGGTACGTTCCCGTGGAATAATTTCGGGCGAAGCCGCTGGCAAAAGCTAGTGATAGATAATGTTGATCGCCATTCTCCGAAAGGTCGGTAGTTTGGACTTTGGAGTAACAATATTTAACAAAAACATTAACTATTTGCATAATCAGCTGCAATAACTTACAGCTGGGAGACAGGCCTCCTCTCTGTAAGTGGGTGTGAGCCACAACCCACCACGCGGGCGCGGGTTCCTCGTGTTATCGTGTTGTCTAATCCTTCATTGAAAATTGGCAAATCTGACTGTCATCTCGTCGTCGCAAAAATCGATGCACACCTAAATGAAAATGTCTTCTTTCTGTCGTCTTCTACGATGTCCTTCTCACCGTTCTAGCTTCATTCATTCTTCTTTCTTTGTCCAGGCACTCTTTCTTTGGAATATCAGAACGGCAACCATTCGATTACTTATCTTTTAAAGTGAAGGCACGTGCACATATCCGTGAGATGTTGGCCGTAACATGCCAGCGCTGAATTGCTGGATTCGTTTTCTCCTCCACCGATCGTTATTTCTCATCTCATTTTGTTTATAACTACGAGTATATATATCTATGTATTATTAGGTACTTATTCTTGTATTTTCTAGTAATTTCCGAGTTGTCTATCCCTTGCACCTGCCATGTTTTGTATCTGCATCACCCTAAGGTTCACCACTCGTAGTAAATGCCTCAGGCATTAACTCCGCTTTTGTACAGGTTTTTTTACTTGTGCATAAAGTTTTAATAAAAAATAATAAAATAAAAGTTTAATTAAGCCACCATATGATCTTTTTTAATTACTGGCTTATCAATAACTCTCCTCGTGTGGTCCTAGAATAGATTTGATGGATCAGATTCCTAGTTAGTTACAGCTGTAAAATGAATGGTTTGTTTCTAATTTTGTCTCGTGAACGACGTCAAAATGACGTATGGGTGTTTTAAAATAAATTTCTTATTATAGAACGTCCTCAGTAGTTTCACAGTAGGTACCTATAAGGTATCTACTATAATCTTTATTCTTATAGCGAACACAAGGTGGTAATCAAATAACTTAAAACCTGAAATGGGATTATTGTCGCAACTTTTACTTTGGGACTAACCAAGAAATCGTGAAAAAAAAATCAGCTGTTCCCTTTATTTTGTCGAGTAATGTAAGCATAGCTACCTAATTTATAGTCATCAATACATACTCACTGATGCCTTACTAGGCACATCACAAAGAGACGACCAGTTCAGGCAAATTAGCAACTGTGCGTTATTTTTAATTGTTTAAGAATTTAATGTAAATGTATTCCCTTTTTATAAATAAACGATTTTATTTATTTATATTTAAGTTACCTACTACTGGTGGTGGTTGGTCACAGTTCTGACTTATTCTAGCCCATTTGATCGGGGTCCCCTAGCTTAGTTACTGCGATCAACTTTAACGGCATATACAGCTTTTAAAAAGACCAGAAAGTCAAACGAAGGTCATCGAGCAAAAAAGGCGATCACCAAAATATCAATAAGTTTTTAGAGGATCAATCAAATATTCCCCTTAATTTAACCAACGATATTCCGACTTATACTTCTCAGGGGTGTAGGCAGCCCTTCCTCACAATATTGCAAGTCGGTGTTCCTGTGTAGTGCACGTGACATCGCCGATAGATACAAATGGCTCAATTAAACGACACTCGCCGACACCACGTGGACTTAACGATTTTATTTTCTTCACATAATATTTATCTCTGAACACACGTGGATGAAAGAAAGAAGCAATATCAACTTATACAACATGTCCTGGAATTAACGCGCACCACCAAAAACCCCAATTAAATATTATGTTATAATTGTACACAGATTTTTTATTATTGTGTATAAAACATTGTTGTTTATATTAAACTAGCTTTTGCCCGCGACTTCATCCGCGTGAAGCCACTTTCTTATTTTTTTTTCGTAAGACCCATCCTCGTACTTCAAGAAATATTATAAAAAAATAATTAGCGAAATCGGTTCAGCTGTTCTCGAGATTTGCGCTTAGCAACACATTCAGCGATTCATTTTTATATTATAGATTTGTTTACTGATTGTGGGAGAAAACAGTGGTCACGTTAGAAACCTACGCATGCACACAGTCGCACACACACCTATGTACTATTTATTCTGTGGTAGGTATACCTAAGGGTCTAGCGAAGTAGGTTCTTCTTCCATTTTGGTTTGTTTTGAGTGTACAGCGGAAGTGAGACAGTAATTTACATGGTTTTAAGTCACACAGTTAAGCTCCACGTGCAGCGCGCAGTCAGATACGCGTGCACCGCGCAGTCAGATACCTACGCGTGCACCGCGCAGTCAGATATGCGTGCAGCGCGCAGTTCAGATACGCGTGCAGCGCGCTGTTTGATAAGATTGGCCTGCCCTCAGCCTGGACGTAGAACCCCTAGATTTGGGGTACACAGAATCTTGAGGGTCAAGGAATCACTCCTACTAGCTACTCAAGTGGAAGTTCAAATGGCCGTGTTCTTAGGAAATTAGTGTTGGAGCCATGATTCTAGTGATTTGACTTGCAACTGACGTTGAGACCCTCACAACGCTACACAATATCAAATTACTACCCTGTAGATACGAGTATGTCAAAGATACGACTGGTAGTTTTAACCGGTAACAGTTGGTATTTTTAAGAAATCGGGATTATCATACCATACCTACTAAGCAGTAGGCGCGCTTATCGTGAATAAAAGTGCACGTGAAACAGTTGCCGAGTTATGTAAAACACATGTAAAAATGACAGTTTTAGATGAATCTCGAACAGTCTTATCTCCCATCCTTACTATCTACTGACTCTGAGAATTTCGCGCACTTGAACTGATTATTATATGCAATAACACGACACGTTCTGTTTACGTACCTAAGTACTTGTTTCGAAAATGATTTGGAAAAACTGTTCATCGTATAAAATTTAATTAGCGAGAATGAAGGCTGAAACATCGTGTTATCAAAAAGCGTGCTTACTAGTACCTACTTGCAACATGCTCTCCGTGTGTGAAAAATGATCATGTTCTTGGTGTGTACACATGCTAGTTGTGCTCGAAATTAACATCCTTTTTGCTACTACATAGCATAATTTAAGTATAGAAAATAAATTAATTAAAATATTCTTCTATTGTATGTACAGAAGACAGCAGTTCAAGCTACCCGAAACTGTCAATTTTTCCCAATAAACCTTGAACCTTAATGCTTTAGCGATAAAGTTGAAAATCTATTAAAGAAATTTGACAGATTTTAGTAGCTTGATGTGCTGGCGCCGACCCTGATTTTCAAGGTTTTTAGGACTTGGCAAAATATCGAGGTTTCTTTATTAATGTAGCCAAACCAAAACTTTTTCGGAATAAATTCTCTATATGATGGTGAAAACCGCATAAGATTCATTGCGTAGTTTAGAAGAACAACGCGGTCACACAAACAGACACGAAAAACGACTTTAATTTATAATATCTATAGATTGCTCCAAGCGGTAGTGTCGTTTCTTTAGCTCTTTCTCTCTAAGGGCTGGTTTTACCAAAGTCAGATATCTTTTATCCATGGAATAAAATTGACGTCAGACAGTTCTAGCATGAAAAACTGTCAAAAATTCAAAATTTATTCCGTCGATAAGACATATTTTAAGTATAAAAGTATGGTAGAATTCGCTCTAAGTGTGTTTTTTATCAATAAATTCTTACCTCCATCAAAATTATTACACAACAAACACAATTCCAGTAGCGCTGTGACATGACTGTAGCGGTATCTACAGCGCCACATGGGAACAACGCGTTATACTGACGTCACGCAAATCCTGCATCTCGCAAGCAGAGTTTACCGCGCAATTAGCATACATACAAACTTCCCGACATCAATCGTTGGGCCCGCCAGACACAACACCCGTCTGGTCGAAGGATCGTCCCTTATCTATGGAGGTTGAGTGAACTTTACACCCTGTTCCTCATACCTCTAAACTGGTAACCCCGACGCGATGAACGTCTGCGTATTAAAGTCTGATTCACTACTGATACCTACGTAAAAAACCTAAATCCTCTGTCAGATTGTAATAAAGCCAGATATTTATCGTCATCCGTCAGACAGTTAATCCAAGATATTTCCCACAATGAAACTCGTGTGTAAGCGCCACAGATTGTGACTACGTTTACATAAAAGAGTACTTATTGATATTTCCCGGTTAAAATTGGCCTTCCCCAAAAGGCGACTTAAGGCGTATTCAGAAATAGATGATATTTCAATATCGCGGGATGAAAAATTCCAAGCGGTATTCCGTTGGATATTTGTATGAATAGTGATAATAATGTTTAACGGTACGCGGCAGTAACTAGGTTGTGCAGGTCAGATAGGCAGTCGCTCCATGTAAAATACTGATACTTAGCTGCATCCGGTTAGACTGGAAGCCGACCGAAACATAGCTGGGAAAAGGCTCGGCAGATGATGATGAGTGAGAACAACGTGTACACATCTTGTTTGCCTAACCTCAGTAATAATATCACCATCAGAAAAGGTGCGATATCCATGGTTTTACCTATGTCAAAAGAATAGGGGCTAGGTATTTGCAGCATTCTATTGTCTCCTGAGCAGTGGTGGCGCGGGGGGGGGGGGGGTGGTGGTGGTGGTGGTGGTGGTGGGTGGTGGTGGTGGTGGTGGTGGTGGTGGTGGCGGTGGTGGTGGTGGTGGCGGTGGTGGTGGTGGTGGTGGATCACTGCTCTCAAAACGGTGAAGGAAAACATCGTGAGGAGACCGGTATTGTCTTCTAAGTAATTAACAACATACTTCGATCATCGATGAATGGATGTATATCTTATCAGTTTTGTGAGATGAGCGTATGACTGTCGAGTAGTTGTGTACTTTTCGGTATTGTACTTATGTGTTTAACTTATGTAATTGGCCTTAGCCGTTTTATGTTAAAATAAATAAATAGCTGACATAAAAATCTAAAGCATTACAGTAGCTAGCTCTTAATCTTATATGTTTTGATAAAAACTGTGATAAGATCACCATGTGATTGTGATTCACACTTTTGAAATGCTGTCCGTTGGTAAGCGCATCACTTGAGAATACTGGACCAATTGTGCTATTCTATATAGTTTTATAATAAGACTAGCTTCTGCCCGCGGCTTCGCCCGCGTGTATGTCGGAAGTTATCCCACGGGAACGTGCTACCAGGATAAAAAGTATGTGCCCAATCCCCTTTTAGGGGGTAGTTTATAAAAACAAAAAATGCCGAACTTCATAATTTACTTAGATAAGTATTCGTGCTAAGTTTCAAGTTTATTAACACAAGGAATAAGATTTTTCATACAAACAAAATCCCCTCATTTCACCCTCTTAGGGGTAGAATTTCGAAAAACCCTTTCTTAGTGGATACCTACTCTTCACGAAGAATACACCCTCCAAATTTCATGTCTTTAGGACCAGCGGTTTAGGCTGTGCGTTGATGTCTCAGTCAGTCAGTCAGGACTTTGAATTTTATATAATTATAAATTATATAGATATAGATTTTTAGTGAAAGACAAATTGGAAAAGTTTCCCGGATAATTTGGAAACACTGAAAGTGCTTTTTTCTATGTATTAAAATTTGACATACGTTGTCCTGTATTTTTTTTTAATAATAAATAAATGGTGAATATGACCACATAATGTATGTTAATCACCCTTTCATAATAATTAAATTTTCTGTCTCTAGATACATTTTGACACTACAATGGGGTTTTAAATAAATACTTATAACAACTAACCTGCATAATTAGAGCTACTAGTGTATTTGAAGCAGATTTATTTGAATTCTGCAGAATTTCGCAGCCGTAGTGCGGCTTGTGGGCGCCTTAGCAATCTAATTAGATGATTGAACACGGATGAGCAGCAAATGGAGTGATAGAATGTGATTAACTTCCCGAACTAAGTACATAGGGGTATATATACAGGTATATGAGTATATCTTTATACTCATATACCTGTATATCACCCACAGTGTGCGTGAGTGTGTGTTCTAAGCTAACGGTAGAAAAAAATCAACGATCAACAAGGTCGTTGATTGATTTGTAAAATATTTGTCCTTGAGTGTTTGTGTGTACATATAACTAAATTCAGGCAACGATCTAGTATGCTACTACATTCACTTATACGTGCTGGCGTGGATAATACCTACCGATATTTTTTTCTTCTGGCAGTTAATTTTGTTTGTATGTATGTATCTATCTATGTATTAGTATTTATTCTTGTATTTTATAGTCATTTCCTAGATATGTATCCCTTGTGTTGCACCTGCCATGTTTTGGCTCTGCAATACCCTAAGGTTAACTGGTAGAAAATGCCTCGGGCATTAGGTCCGCCTTTGTACAGTATTTTTTATACTTGTGCCTAAAGTTTTAATAAATAAATAATATGGCTGGTAAAAGCAGCACGTAGTAAGAAATTCTCAGGAGAGGCAGCAGGTATATTTTTAACAACTGTCTTATTTCCTACATACGGCTAAATGATGTCATTTAGACGTATGTAGTTTATGAAACTTATGTTAAGTATGGTAATATCGCGACAAATGGTAAGTGTCGCGATATAAGCACTCCGTCCACTCACTACTCCGTGCCTCTATTACCTCAAGCCTTTACGAGCGACTAGCGGCGCTTAGCACCGGGTGCACATTGATACTGCCTTCTAACTAAGTGAATTGAACATAACAGGAATGCGTTTCCATAGGTATGCAGTGCACTCGACAATTGCTGATTAAATTAAGTACTTGAGTATAAGGTTTTAAGGCGATAAAATATTATTCTGTAGGTAGTTAGGGCAGGGTAGGTACTCTACCCCCCCGGTGGGTTCCCGCATTGTCGAGGCGGGGGGGCTCAGTAGCCGTGGTGGATTGGGCCACGGTGAAGCTAAGAGGAACCCGAGGAGCGGCCGCTCGTCTAGGCTGTGCGGATAAGCCGACGACGTAGCGGCCGGCGGGTGGGTGGCGGTGCCGCTTGTGCGACATCGCAATCTACCCGAGGCGGGCCGCGATGTTCCCCGTGAGGGAGACGTCGCGGCTGAGGATTGGAGGCCGCGGCGGGGGAGGAGTGTCGGTGATACGTTGCCGCTCTCCCTTCCTTCCGCGGCCTTGACGGGGCCGCCACCGTTTGATGGCGGACGCGGTGGGGCCGCAGGGGAAGAGGAGTGTCGGTGTGTCGTTGCCGCTCTCCCTATCCTCTGCGGCCGTAGCCCCCCATCCTGGGGGGCATGCGGGGCCCGCCATTCAGGCGGGCGTGGGGGCCAGTGGGCAACGGGTGCGGGGGCACCGTTGCCTGCATTGCACAGGCCTCCACCAGTGTTGGACGGGAATGGCTAGGTGGTCCCGGCCATTCCCGTAGCCCCCCAATGTGGGGGGCATGCGGGGCCCGCCATACCAACTAGGCGGGCATGCGCCGGGAGGGCTATGGAGGTAAAGGCTATGCCTATTCCCGTGGCCCTCCCATCACGGCGAATGAGGGAACACCGCTGAGTTTTAGTGGGTATACTGTCATTCCGACAGGGAGTCCCACATACCCCGTCTCGTCCCCCGTGAGGCGGGCATGCATAAAGCATTTCTCAGCGACAAAAAAAAAAAAAAAAAAAAAAGGGTAGGTACTCTAAAATTAATAAAAGTTTTTATAATGATTTTAAAATGTAATGAGGTACCTAGGGAAAGGATTAATAAGCCCAAAAATAGCACATACATCATCTAACTAGCCTTTTCCCAACTATGTTGGGGTCGGCTCCCAGTCTCACCGGATGCAGCTGAATACCATTATTTTACATGGAGCGATTGCCTATCTGACCTCGACAACCCAGTTACTGGGTAATACGATCTCCGTGGACAGGAGGCGGACCCCTTATAGCACATACATACAAATTGATAAATACCTCTTCAAAAGAACATAAAACTTGAAAAGTTGACAAAATGCTACACGATTCGCAATCCCAAAATAACTTAGTACCTAATGAAATAGATCCAGCTGGCTCGGTACAGATAATCTAATATCCCCTTGTTTCAAAATTGCATTTTTAATAAAATGCGGTGGTTTTTTTCGACAGAGAACGCTTTTTTTTAATCCTTTTTTTACTGAAAAGAAATCCAAACAGCCCATTATGATGGCCGGTGAATTTAATTTCGCTTCATTTTATTCGCTTCCGTAAACTCTTTTTTTTTTACAAAGAGTCCAACTTTCAATTACCGGGCGATCAAAATAACTTTTTTGGTATAAAAGTGTAATTAATACCGGGGACCTAAAGTAAATAACACCTGGATTTAAATGTTTCATAGTAGGGTAGTTCAAAGCCGTCACTTCAAGCCAAAACTAGAATCATTTTTAGAAAATAAAACGCGGTTTCTTGGGTTACGAGGATTACCTCCACGTTTGGGAGCAGCCTGGTTGAACATAATCGAATTAGGCTGCAACGATCAAGACCTTCGTGACCAGAATAGAAAAGTCTTACCTCAGGTGTATACAGTCACGAGCAAAAGTATGTATACACTCGGCTTTATTCAAAAGCGATTTACTCTTTTGTTTTTTAATGAAATATTATGCTGTTACGAACAAAGCATTTTCGAACCCATAGGTTTATGTAATGTGTCGTATTTCAACGTTGCAATAGTTATTTCACGAAAAATCGCATTTGAAAGTTGCCACGTGTTGACATATTGGTGCTCGTGACTGTACGTCTCGTCCACCGAGGTACCTGGGAGCTCCCAACACTAGTGCTTCTGGTTAACCTTGCTTAACCAAGTCGCGACTCACCTTATTCATTGTCTTTGGTACTCACGTGCAAAAAATTAATATTAAAAAAACTATGCAAAAAAAAAAGGAGTAACGATGGACCGAATGTATGTCTGTCTGTCTGATTGCTCTGTGTGCAGCAACACGCGTCACTATGCCGCTAGTGTATTTGAGCACCGTACTCAAATTCACGAGCGATACGTTGTCGTCGACGCGCGTCGACGGATGCAGTTGCCTCTGCCATCGACACAATACATGCCGCTTGTATGTATAAGCACTGAGCAGTAAATGGCTGTACAACTCAGAATATGTGTTGATATTCTGCTGAATTCCTAAATTCGGATGGGCAGCAGACTACCAGCACAGCACTGGGCAGCAGATTAATATGCTAAGTACATACCTATTCCCATGAGGGGCTTGTGGCTAAGTAATAACAGCCGCACGGGTCAATCGATCAGGTTAAGCTACGCTTGCCGCGGTTGGTCCGTGGATGGGTGACCATTTTCACATACCAAGACCCCTCCGTGCCTCGGAAAGCACGTTAAGCCGTTGGTCCCGGCTGTCATTCGTGTATCTTTGACAGTCGTTACGGGTCGTCAGTAGCCCGAAAGTCTGACAACCAGTCTTACCAAGGGGTATCGTATTACCCAGTAACTGGACAGGAAAATGTTGTGGGTGGTATATTTGTTAAGTTTAATTTTAAGACCACACTGTTTATGCTTAATATACTGCTGTTTGTTTTCCCAAATGTAATAAATAAATAAATAAACTGGGTTGTGGAGGTCAGATAGGCAGTCGCTTCATGTAAAATACTGGTAGTCAGCTGCATCCGGTTAGACTGGAAGCCGACCCCAACATAGTTGGGAAAAGGCTAGGCAGATGATACCTATTCCCATATTTTCACTAGAAAACAAAAAAATATGATTAATTATGGAATCGTTAGTTCCATGCTTAGTACTAATTATGCACGGAACTAATTCCCATACAAGATATGGTTTTTAACTTGAACGGAGATACGGTACCCTATCTTGCCACGTCATTTCTCGTGTCCGTTACTTCGTCTTATTGATCAGACGTCGATAGCGCCGTTCACAAGTTTATCAGTTGCCTCAAAGGGTATGGATGACAAAGAAAAACTAAGTTCTACTGCATCTATTGCGGACCGTCAGACGGTGAAGTTTCGCTATATAATGTGCTCGTAGTTAATTGAGTAAACTTGAATATTCCTAAAACGCTGTATGCTGTACCTACCGAACGGTTGGATTTATTACAAACTAAACGAGACTAACATTAGAGCAAAAATAATGCCGATTTTATACAAAAAAAAAGGTTAAAGAAATTGTTGAGCATGTGTCCTCCTCAATCCTTTATATTATTTATATCTATGAAGTATGATGTATATGATGCAGGTACCTAATATGTATCTACCATAGACTACAGAGATACGCTTTCTACCTTATACTTCTATTTGTTTTCAACTTTTTCACTTGCAAAATAATTGTGATGTTTCCTAATTTAGAACCAGGAAAAACTAAATTTGCATTTCTTCTATTCGTTTAAAACGGATCATTATTCTTGCTGCCCACATAACGAAGTTAAAACAGAATCTAAACGAAGTTCATCTCCAGTGATCTTAGGCCTGGCAGAAACAACAAACTTCAAAGGGTTGGCTGTGCAAACAATAGTTATTCACAAAATAAACCGCCAGTTGCCCTTTGAATGGCTAATTTGATTAGACACACTTCACAAGTCCTTACTTATCTCGTTTATTTATATAATATATAGCAATAATACAATTATGTTCTAATTACCCGTAAAATTAGCCGTATTAGCGTTCCTGTCCTCTGTCCACAGCACCGCGAAAAGTTGACTGTGAAAACTTTACTTTACTTTTTTTTGTCTGGTTGACTCTGAGGTGCCGTGCTTGACAGACGCGGCAAACACCAAAAGTGGCTTGCCCGTATCGACCAGTGAACCCATATTCCCAGAGGTAGTAGGATGAGCCGCTCTGCAGGTTGGTACGGAATAATCTTATTATTACGTCCACCAATATTGTTGAGCGAGCCCGCCTGCTGGCTGTGGGTGAGTGAGAGTCGGGCCTCTGGCTTCAGGCCCTACCGTCATGAGTGACAAGACATCGCTGGCCTATTTTTTTGCCACATAATCAGCATTGCCCCACAACGTGGCAATGCTGCCAGCCTTTTAGGCACTTTTCCTGTAACTGTTGTCAGCGATACGGGCGAATTATTTGATGCCCTACGATTATTTAGCTTTTTTAGGGCTGATTTTCAATCATCTGATAACTTTATTCGGGTAATCATTTTGTAAACTTGACAGTTATTTCCATAGATATAGGATAGAAGGAGATATGCCCTGTAGTTGAAAATGTATCAGAACTCCATGTCGCTAAGACGATCCCACTACCGCGCCTCTACTACACATGTAGTTCAGTAAAAGCAATAGATACAAAGTCACGCACACACTTGCAATTCATAAATCAGAACGTACTACACAATCAATAAAATAATTATAAACCTTAACTCATCAAACATAGCGTGCATTTACCATTCACCGTACAACTCACTCACACAAAAACATTGTTGCTATCGTTGTGCTGTGCAAAAGCCATTTATTTTACATATACGCTAGTGACTGACTAAATCGGAAAGTTATCGATAAAAAAATTAGTAAATATTTTTTTTATAACATTATATGACATCTTCTCAAGGGTCTTCTAACCGGATTTAAACGTCATCTTTTAGGTCTTCCAACTGGGTTAAAACGGTTGACAAATTGTAAAATTAACTATATATTCGTTGGGTAATCGACATTGTTGTCGATAGCCTACGTTAGTGGATCTGCACAGCCACATCACTAGCTGGCCGCAACTAGCAGCGGCCGTACCATGCAATGCACCCCATAAATAAAGTATCGATTTGTGATTTTTACATTGCTTGTCTAGTCACTTAGTGATATACTTAGGCAGTGGTTAAGGAGCAATGTATTTACTGCGAAAATAGTACAGTCGTAGCGATATTTGAAAAGAAAAGTAACGTAGTAAAAGCAAGAAATATTTTACATATTGTTGTTTTTCATGATTTTAAAGACAAATATAGTAAAATACTTATATTTATATATAAGTATAAGAAACCACTGAACAACACGCCATTCTTATATTTTTACACGATCACGGTCGAATACAAAGACAAAGACGTTTATTCGTTGGGTACAAAGATGGTTGGTATATGGATAAGTTCGATACATCCGCCGTTACTAGCGGCATACACCAAAAGCGCACTAGTTCGCTGAGACGGCCATTTGCCTAGTACATGGTCATTTCGGGCATGCCGCGACGACACAGACACGCCTCCTTGCCACTTCTCCTGTTTTTTTCTATTTCATACAAAAATTGTCATAAATCGATTTTATTCCTCGAATAAAAGTTATCTGACGATGGAAAAATCAGCCCTAAATTATGTAAATCAATCAATCAAAATCAAAAGTCATTTATTCAAATTAGGCTGAGAATCAGCACTTTTTGAACGTCAAAATTACAAAAGACAGTCCCCCAAAAACGCCCGCCCTTCACCACTTCCTAGTGCTATCGCTGGGAAGAAGAAGTGGCGCAACAAACTCCCCAGCAGCACAGCTGTCTGTTCGATTTAAAAAAAATACTTGATTGTATACAATACTAGGTGCTTATGTTCGGTAATTAACATTACAAAACCAAAACATAAAATTTAATTATTTGCCATAATATGTCAGCTAGCCACGCCAATATACCAACAAATATAATAAAAACTATACGTACTCAAGCTAAAAAATAATTAATTAAAATGTAAATAAAAAAACTTACTACCCAAATAAAAGCCAAGCCAAAGGTAATATTAATTTATTAATTACTTAACTAAAAACTGACATTTCACAGGCTTTTTAGTATCATTAATCAACCTACTTAAATGTCAAATTAATTTGTAAATCAAATCAGTCGCTTCGAGTAGGAGTAGGTATTGTTAAATTAAACTTCCAAGTCACCTTTAAGAACAACATGTATTTTACCAAGTTTGTACGAAAAACTGTCCATTTTCATCGTCGTTTAGAATCATTACCTGCCTACGATTACATTAGTAAAGTGTTCCTTTCTGCTGGTTTTAATGCTGCCAGAAAGGTACAGTTTCGAAATTATTTGAAATCCTATAAATTATAAGTACTTACTTGAGAACTCTTCGTTTGTGTTAATTAGGCGTCCCGAAAGTCTTAAACGTCTAACTTCACTCTAATTTTTACTTTTCAAACAAAAATACGTACTTACTTACTTCAATTCTGAATACTTTTACAGCAATGAAACGAATTTCATGAAAAGGCTTCAAAAAAGTTTTTTAATCATTTATTTTCTCTTTAAGAATTGACTCCCCACAGGAAATAATAAATGTCGTTCTGAGGCATAAGTACCTACTATTTTAGATAGGTAGTGTTTTAGGTAAATACCATCCTAATCTATACAAATAAATAAAATTGAAGTGTCTGTTTGTAATATTAAAATAACCGCATATTATGAATGTATATATACGGTACATATACCAAAATAACATTGTTTACAATTTTTGTTTGTCTGTCTGTTTGTTCCGGCTAATCTCTTGAATGGCTAGACCGATTTTGACGGGACTTTCACTGGCAGATAGCTGATATTATAAGGAGTAACTTAGGTTAGGTTAGGTTAGGTATAGGTTTTATTTCAGAAAAAGAAGCAAGAGGTATTAATCTCACGCGAACGAAGTCGCGGGCAGCAGCTAGTAATAATAATAATAAGTTAGAAGGTGTTAGAAGTAGCGAATGTAACATCATGTAGTGAATGGAGAAAAACTGGAATGTATTAATCAAACCTAGTCCTAGGAAGTCCTAGGACTCACGCTAGACTAAAAACTTGCGAAATGTCAGTAAAGATAATAAATTAGAAGATGTTAGAAGTAGGTAGATACAAAGAGATGGCAGAATCAGTATATCTATTCCTTTGAATTCGTTTTTCAGAAACTTGATCTACAAAAAGTCCTCTCGGCTCGCGAGCACCATTTTATAGTTCGCACGAATGGCCCTCTTTTGTAAAATGAAAATTGAATCTACGTCAGCCGCCGATCCCCACAGCAGCACGCCATAAGACATAGGTAGGTACTTAATACTGTGGAAATAAGCAAAGTATACTGCCGATCGATTCTGTAAAAATATCACCGGGAAAGTTAGGTGAAGTGAGCTTAGAGTGAGCTGTCAATAGTGTCAATATCCCTAGCATTAGTTGGAATGACACCTCACTCCACGCTCACTTCACCTAAGTTTTCACGGTGAGATGGTTGCAGAATCGATCGGCTGGTCCCCGAGACACAGGCGCCGCCTAGTT
The DNA here is from genome assembly GCA_949629185.1 of Apamea crenata. Lineage (NCBI taxonomy): Eukaryota > Metazoa > Arthropoda > Insecta > Lepidoptera > Noctuidae > Apamea > Apamea crenata. The sequence goes on along the minus strand of OX451368.1, from coordinate 5,516,626 downwards.
TGGGGACCGCCGTAAAGATCCAAATGATGATCGCTATCAGTTACAGACCGACATTAAGTTAATTATAAGATAACAAGTAATTCGCTGTCTAAATCTCTGTACCTATTGTCCTGTCTCGGGTGTGCTGGAAGAGATTTCTTATGAAATAAGCATCACCCCTGTACCAACTTTTTCTGTTATGTTTTTTTTTGTCTGTTTATAATATATGTGTGTAAGTACATAAATGGTAAATAAAATAAATAATTGTAAGTTCAATAAATTTTATTATTATTTATTATTCTAACCTTGTTGTGGCTATATCAGTGAACTGCCTTATTTTTCTTACAGCATAAATGCAGATGAACTTAATCTACCTGAAATACCTCTAATGTGGGCGTCCTATCGCAATCTTGAATCTAAAGTAATTCCTTTGAGTTTATGACTTTGTATTATTATTTGTACCACGTTTTTATAAAGTTTTATTTTTGTTTACGAACCAGTAAAAGGTTGGCCTTCTGGCCAACCTTCTACTACTTTCTACTGCTTCGTAAACTAAAAACTTTTACCAAAAACGAAACAAAACTTCGACTTACGTTTCGTAAAAAAATGACACATTTTTTTTTTGAAAGGTCGGCTCTTGATCAGGATTTAATTAATATTTAAATGATGGATCACTTCGGAGCTAAATAACAACAGCCGCACAGGTCGATCGATCAGGTTAAGCTTGCCGCGGTTGGTCCGTGGATGGGTCCACAATTTTTACATACCAAGACCCCTGCGTGCCTCGGAAAGCACGTTAAGCCGTTGGTCCCGGCTGTCATTCGTGGATCTTTGACAGTCGTTACAGGTATCAGAATCCCAAAAGTCTGGCAACCAGTCTTACCTAGGGGTACCATATTACCCAGTAACTGGGTTTTGAGGGTCAGATAGGCAGTCGCTCCATGTAAAATACTGTTACTAAGCTGCATTCGGTTAGACTAAAAGCCGAGCCCAACATAGCTGGGAAAACACTAGGCAGATGATGATGGATCAATTCGGATGACTCATTGATAACGTTTAGGTATGATACAAAAAAACAGTTCTCGGCTCCGTATAGTAGACAGATTGTGAGTAATAGACAAGTCACTAGATAACAATGAGAGCAGGACACACTTGATTACATAGGACAGTCCCCCAAAAAGCGTGCCTTTCACCACTTCCTAGTGCTTTAGCTGGGAAGAAGTAACGCATCAACTCCTTAGCAGTATTAACCCGAGTACCTACATTAGATAGCCTAGTACCAAGTTACAAGTGACTGACAATGACTATCGGTATTTCATAAGGCATTCATTGACTGACGCGGATCTAGGTTTTCGCTTAAGAGGTGCCGAATATGTTTTTAGAAAGCGAAAGCCCTTATAAAGAGAAACCTACGCCACCTAATTTCCGTAAACTAAACTATGTGCCTCCCTTTCTGGGGATGCCGAAGACTTATCTTAGTAACTAGCTTCTGTCCGTGACTTCGTCCGCGGGAAATTTCTTGCTCCCCGACCCACCCCGTCGCATCACATCGCATCGCCTCCTACCCGCGCTATGACTTTATTTTCGCTTAGCGTTCTTTCTTTTGCGTTTTATTTATGCTCGGCTCCTAAGGATCCTAGCGTGATGTACCTAAGCCTTCCTCAAAAATTGGGCTATCGAAGCAAAAATAATTTCTCAAATCTGACCGGTAGTTTCAGACATTAGCTCGTTCAAACAAACAAGTATTCAGCTTTATTATTAGTATAGATAGATTGTTAGCTATTTAATACATTCTGTAATAATGGCTCCATTTTCATCAAATAAAAAAAATGTGTCTTGTGGGTGTCGTTCAAGAAAAAAGCGCAGCCTGGCGCGGGTAGGCGTCGAGTAGCTGTCAGATAGATAAGTTGTGTTTCAATTTGTATTTTGTTAATTCTGTAGCAATGTGTCTATGAATAAACTTTGTACCTATCTACTAGTCTTCGTGAGTATAATTTAAAACAAGAACCCTGGGAATACACAAAAGTTAACAAGATATAGATATTCTGTATACAAAAGTGTAAATACAGGTTATAAAACAATGTTTATGTCTAATTTAAAGTTTTAGTTTGGTCGAAGTCCAAGGGGGCGGGGGGGGGGGCAACAGCTCCCGTTGCCAACCCCCACCCCTGTATCAACGCCTCTACGTTGAGAGCTAATCTATCAACTAAACCATTCTCTATCTACGGCACGCATCGCATCGCAGGTTAATATCTCTTTTTATAGTTTTTTTTTTATCCTTTGTCCACTTTGTTCATTACACAAAGCTCTAAAGGCAATATCAAACATCCGGCAATAATCTACATTAAAATTGATAACTCAAGTTAAATGCAGATCAGAAAATTAAATAATCCATCATATTCCAATCACTGCTCTCGTACTAATAAAAGTGTCCGTGTCTTGTGTGTGTGTGACGAACGCGTCATCGAGGCGTAGTGTATAGGTCATGTATGTGCTGTGTGTGACGTCAGAGCTACTTCGCTATACTTAATTAATCCTTTGCTCCCACGCACGGATATAAAAAAAACTATCTGTTGACATTAGTTGGTATAGAGGACAGTTAGTAAAATTCTTGGAATTTTACTGTAGTATTTGGTCGTGTGTTAATCGTTTAGGTACATAGAAAATAAGTATATTGGCAAGTGGCAAGTTTTAGCTCAATCGGATGGAAGAGAATGGTTGAAAATAGATGTATATGCGGCTAACTGGAAACATACGAACGAAGCAAGCTAATATACTTAAAGCTTGTAAAAAGACTTGAACACAGACATTATGTCCCTTACATATAGTCCTCCAGGCCATATTTCGGCCATGGCGGCCAATTTCAACGGAAACCAGCCGTTGGCGCGGGAGATATTGTAGTGTAATAATGTGTGTTCAGGTACAGGTGCTACTCCCTCTTCCCTCACTCTCGTAGTCCGATAGAACGGCAATCCGACACGACCGGAGAGAGATCAGGCTTAACGTGCTTACCGAGGCACTGGGGTGTCACACCGCCAACTTCCAGACCCTTTTTTTTTTTTGGATGGGAAATCATCAAATTACCCCTCCCGCTCTGGGTGGAGCGGAAGGGAGAGTCAGACTCTTACTGACTAAAACCCACCCGTGTTCCTTCCTTAGCCCTTTCTGTTCCAGGGCAGCGGTAACCCTTTCGGACGATCCCGCTACCCTGGCAGGCTTCGGCCCTATCGGGCCCCGTCATCTGCTGACATCTCTTTGAGGCAACTTCCAGACCCTGGGCTGTTACTAAGAGATCCCTTATGGAAAAATCTAATAACACTTTGCTCGACCCGGGAATCGAACCCAGGACCACACGCTCAGCAGTCGCGCTTGCGACCACGAGACCAACGGAGCAGTCCCTTAAGCAAATATCAGACGCGTAACTTTTTGTCTTTCATTCACTAGAACTTGAAGTGACACGTCTGAAAACGAAATCGAAAGTGAAATATTAATATTCATTAGCGACAACAATACAGCGATGTTGGATTTCGGCACTGCCGCCGCATCTTTCAGTCGCCTGCCGAATGATCTAAAAATTAAATGAAAGTTCATTCGGTGTCGTGTGAATTGAATGTTAATTTTTGTTTCATTCACACGACACCGAATGAACTTTCATTTAATTTTTGAGTGAAGACTGATACTCGCACCCTAATCGCGTAACACACTATTAATCACAATCTGTATCCTTTTGAAGGATATTGCTAATCCATTGCTTCATAAGTTCGATAAATGTATCTGTTCAACACCGTAAATAAGGCAATGAATGTTGTTGAACTCACTCACTCATCACTCACACTCATCCATCCATCCATCCATCCACACAAAATTTCGCGTTTTTAACATTAGTAGGATTACACTAGCAAATCTATCAAAAAAATACTTATCGTGTATATTACCGCTGCACCCACTCATAACTGTAGTAACACGAACTTCGCAATAAAATTATTAATCAAACGCCATCTTATCATTAATAGTACATTAAAAATCATTACTCAAATATACCTGTGTGTGCATTGTCAGGCCACTTACACAAATTAGATTGGTACAGAAGGTCCAAACAATGTCCCCGTTGGTCTAGTGGTCGCAAGTGCGTCTGCTGTCCTAGTCCTGGGTTCGATTCCCAGGTCGGGCAAAAGTGTTATTGGGTTTATTTATTAGGAATTTCTTAGTAACAGCGCGGAGTTTGGAAGTTGGCGGTGTGATACCCCCGTGCCTCGGAAAGCACGTTAAGCCGTTGGTCCGGCGCCTGATCTCTCTCCGGTCGTGTCAGATTGCATCGGACTATGAGAGTGAGCGAAGACGGAAGGCACCTGTGTCTGCGCACATACTTGTGCACTATAATATCTCCCGCGCCGAAGGCTAGGCTCGGTCGAGATTGGCTGCCATGGCCGAAATACGGTCTGGAGGACTAAAACAACGAGCGAAAACGCAAGCAACCCAAACAGCGAGCGCAAAAGCGCACTCGCGACTGGCATTCGTCTGAGACAGTTATAGATAGACATTACGTACACGTCTACAGTTAAACCAGAAAGGCGCTTCGGTAATCTTCGTGTTTCCGAATAAGCACGAACGTTGCGAGAGACTGAGTAACCGGTCGCAGATCTTCATTCGTCACTGAAAAGTTTTTTGAAATTGCTTGGAGTTGTTAATCTATAATTTTGTAATAATCCTTACACAAAATAATAAAGTACTTCCATGGTTTTAACAGCTCTACATTAGTGTTCATCACCCCACGGTCGTATTTGCGTGTTTTGGCTAGTTGATCTTTTGTGTCTATCTACTCTGTGGTACTAATCTCCTCGCTGGAATCCGACAGCATTATTCTCAGCTCTCACCGTAGGATGGCGTGGGATGAGTGCATGTTACAGATCATATATTCCGACTGTCTGGTGTATTTGCTAGTATGTTAGGTACTTACATATCTTATGCACATTGTGTTCCGTCCGTCCTGAAGAGTAAAGATATGGTAAAACGTACGGCACATCAGTGCTAACTTACATTGCGAAAATCGCCCTCACTGGTACGACATAAGGTAGATGTTGATGTGAAATTGTAATCACTGATGGTATAGGTACTCGTATAAAGACTCATTTTTCTGATTGTTATGTTTTAAGGCTTCGCACGGGTTGATCGATCAGGTTAAGCTACGCTTGCCGCGGTTGGTCCGTGGATGGGTGACCATTTTCACATACCAAAACCCCTCCGTGCCTCGGAAAGCACGTTAAGCCGTTGGTCCCAGCTGTCATTTGTGGATCTTTGACAGTCGTTACGGGTCGTCAGTAGCCCGAAAGTCTGACAACCAGTCTTACCAAGGGGTATCGTATTACCCATTAACTGGGTTGTGGAGGTCAGATAGGCAGTTGCTTCATGTAAAATATTGGTATTCAGCTGCATCCGGTTAGACTGGAAGCCGACCCCAACATAGTTGGGAAAAGGCTCGGCAGATGATGAAGGCTTGTTTTAATGTTCGGCAAAAAAGCAACGCATTTCAAACCAGTTTTTTTATTTATTTAATCCCAGCATATTGTAATAGGTATATCAATTACATAATGTATTAAATGTAAGCGCACTCTAATGGCGCAACACACCATCGATCACAAACAGATCTTTTTTTTTTTTGAAGTACTAATCCAATCTACTACTTAGGAGAATTCCTCAGTAGTGAAGCTGTTTTCTTGCGCAAGTTCGTACCGACGGATTTCACGTCATTGTGCGTGAAATCCGTCGGTACGAACTTGCGCAAACATTTCCGACGCGCTGCAGTAGCGAGAAAGTCTCACCAACATCCTGAAACCATTGTTGTACTGGACGCGCAAGACATCCAGCTAATAGGTAGTGTCTTTTAAAAATTCCAATCTGAGAAATCCCATAAGTAGATAAGTAATGAAAACCCCAATAATTTAACACTCTGTACAAGCTGGAGATCAAACAGAGGACCCCATTCTCGTCGTGCTTACAACCACTAGAATCGCAAGCCAATGAAAATTCTTAATTTTTAAAGAAAGAAAAAGTATTTATTGCGACACGTAGGGGAAGATCACAAACTAAACTAAGCACAGTCAAAAATAAAAGCCAAATTATGTAAAAAAAAGTAAAACGAAACAGAAAGTCCTATCGAGGCCAAAAGGCCCCTATCTCAGCATGATGCTGCGACATTTAAAAAATAAATGTTGCAGCAAACGTTTGCCTATAGTGTTCCACTGCTGGGCAAAAGCCTCCCCCCTCCCCAAAATCCTTCCAGGAACACTTTTCTCGCACCACCTCTAACCAGCCCTCGCGGTACGCGTCCAGATCATCTCGCCATTTCTTACTGGGCCAGCTTTATAAAAGGTCTTCTAACAACAAAAAAAAACACATGTCATGTTTCTACAACGTGGTAAACAAACCAATAAATTAAATAAACAAAGGGCTATCCAAACAAAAGCAACTTCTAAAAATGATGAAATCAATCACAATTAATATCGAAGGAAAAACGATTAAAGTTTCACATGAAACCTGAAATATATAACAAACTCGCCTAACGACGACCAAGTTTCATACAATTTTCGATTTGATTTTGTATGGCTGCTAAACGCGTATTTACTAACATTGGGAGTCGGGCAGTTTGTTTTTACTTCACGAACTTTATGAATTTCTTAATAATTCTGAAGTGATTTTTAAAATGTCTGTGTTTTTTTTAAAGGAACTTTGAATAAGTTCCTGTTTAGGATAGTTTTTTGTCTGTGTACCTAGCGGTCAAAGTGTAGACAGCCAAATGTGAGGTTTTACGTTCGATTCCCACGTGACTAGAGAATCGCGGAGTGAATTCTTGGATTCACGAGAATTCACTCCTAAATCGCCCAAGGGCTTAATTGGGCCAGTTAACAGACATACCATGGTGGGTAATAACAGTCATGGCTTGCAAAACCCAATCAGGCCGAAAATGCTCACACATAACTGGCCCAAGCAACGCCGCAGGTGATGTTAATAGCTAATTTATAAAAGTACAAGCTCAAGCCCCTCGGTTTTCTAAGGAGGACATATAAAAGCAGTTAGGGGTCGAACTCTTGCACAACTCCGCAATCAGGCAGGGATTGTTTCAATTTATTATTTTCTTCACGATTAACTTTTTATTTTTGTACGGTTTTCTCGTGTAGCTGAAAATAAAATATTTGCAATATTATGATTACTTACCAACCTACCCGGGTACATAAGAATATGACCTTTTAAACCAACAATAAGTCTCATTAATCCAAATCATGGAAAAGGTTCAGAAATCAGACACCTCTCCAGGAATAAGCTAATTAATCAAAACTAGATCTAGAACTTCGTGCAAAAGTCATCAAACAGAAATTAGAACTAAAATTCCCTAGTTCACAACTTGTATGAATTCCTCAAGTAAATCAAAAAGGTCGGGGCTCACGGCTCCCCCTTGCCTTCAAATGCTCTTCTCAGAATCTTCTTGACGCAGAAAATAAAAACTCGCCGTAAACGAGGCGTTGTGGGTTCCAAGAATTGTACCTGTAAATACTTCACGCTACTTGCGAGAAAAAGTTGGTGATTGTGAACTTTTTTCAGAGCCCAGGGCAATTTTTCAAGGTTATGGTTACGCTGGGCTAAATAAATGTTTGATGGCAGGAAAAAAATAAGAAAAAACCAAATGGGTACGTTACGTAGGTAATAAATTAAAATATCACTCATCTTCGTCATCATTTCTCATTGATAATGTTGCTAGTGTAAACTGGAGAGGAGAAGGAGAATCTTCAAGAATATCCTAGGTAAGGAGTATAGGTACTGTAGCGGTATCTACAACGCCACATGCGAACAACGCGTCATACTGACGTCACGCAAATCCTGCATCTCGCAAGCAGAGTTTACCGCGCAATTAGCATATATACAAACTTCCCTACATCAATCGTTGGGCAGTTGCCCACCAGAAACACCACCCGTCTGGTCGGAGGATCCTCCCTTTTCTATGGAGGATGAGTGAACTTTACACCCTGTTCCTTATACCTCTATAGTACCATCATTAGATGTCCCTCCTACCCTACCTAACCTAATAAGCCTATAATGTTCCAACTGCTGGGATACAGGCGTCCTCCCTGTGAGAAGGAGTGGGCCGTAATCCACCACGTGGGCCCAGTGCGGATGGGTTCTTCGAAGTTTTGATTCTACACGTGCTGGTTTCCTCACGATGTTTTCCTTCACAGTTTTGAGAGCAGTGGTGATGAAATAAATTACACAAAGTAAAGCGCCTGCCTGGGTTCGAGCCCACGACCTACAATTCGTAAGTCGGTCGTTACCACTGGACCACCACTGCTCAATTGATGTCCAGCCGTTTGTAACTATTTTATTTTTTATAACTATTTTGTTATACCTCGGTCAGCAATACCCTTCAGGGACCGTATTCTTTAAGACATAATAAACGAAACCGCGCGAAATGAACGCGAGGTTGGCAGCATTAGCTAAGGAATCGACGTGGTTTCGAAGTAGGGAATCATTGAGTGGTCATAGTGAATCGGGACCCTGACATGATCAAATCAAATCAAAAGTCATTTATTCGAATCAGGCTGAGAATCAGCACTTTTCGAACGTAAAAATTACAAAAGACAGTCCCCCAAAAACGCCCGCCCATCACCACTTCCTAGTGCTATCGCTGGGAAGAAGAAGTGGCGCAACAAACTCACCAGCAGCACAGCTGTCTGTTCAGATAGAAAATACTTGATTGTATACACTACTAGGTACCCATGTTAAGTAATTAACATTACCATATGCCATATGTCAGCAGATTAAAGGACTACTGCTTGGTTGGTTAAGATTTTTTTAATAGCATTTCGACGGACGAACGCTTTAACAAGATGTACCTATGAGTGTTCAATTAGGTATTAAATATTTTAGTCATTCATGGATACAATGTGCACTTGAAATATCAAAAGATAGTGTTTTTGCAAATGACTCACATGAACACGAGTATTATATTATGTCTTATTGATAAGCATGAGATGGACTTTTCCACTATCATCTATTGTGATTATCGCCTTTATCACTGATGGACGAGGCATCAGTTTAATAGATTCTTAACTGAGACAAACCCGATGCGGGCTTTACACAGGTGAGGTGACTATAGCCGCACTGCACTGCACCGTCTAAATAGCAATTCGGCTAGGCCGCAGGAGACTAAATAGCAATTCGGCTAGGCCGCAGGTGACTAAATAGCAATTCGGCTAGGCCGCAGGTGACTAAATAGCAATTCGGCTAGGCCGCAGGAGACTAAATAGCAATTCGGCTAGGCCGCAGATGACTAAATAGCAATTTGGCTAGGCCGCAGGTGACTAAATAGCAATTCGGCTAGGCCGCAGGTGACTAAATAGCAATTCGGCTAGGCCGCAGGTGACTAAATAGCAATTCGGCTAGGCCGCAGGTGACTAAATAGCAATTCGGCTAGGCCGCAGGTGACTAAATAGCAATTCGGCTAGGCCGCAGGTGACTAAATAGCAATTCGGCTAGGCTGCAGGTGACTAAAATCAAAAGTTCCAAAGTAGTAGCTTTCGACTTTTGTCATGCGGCGACAGGTCGCATGCGGCGGGTGACTAAAATCAACCGTGAAAATACTCAGTCGCAGGCGATCGCCCGCTGAATAATAATAATAATAATATCCCTGGACATTTCACACAGCACCATTTGTCCCAAGCTAAGCAACCTAATGCTTGTGTTATGGTAACAAGATGGCTGATAAACTACTTATATACAATTTTTTTTTTTTTAAATACATACATATTATAGATAGAAAAACACCCAGACTCGGAACAAATACATGTAGGTCATACAAATATTTGTTCCGTGCGGGAATCGAACCCGCGACACGCAGCGCAGCAGTCAATCGCTTAACCACTGCGCCAACCGTGCCGTCCGTGCCGATTGAAAGTTATTTTGATGCAACATTAACTATTCACCTGCGATTTTATCCGACCTGTGTAAATAGGGTGGTGATTCGGCTTGTGGAGTACTTTGGTAAGCGAATGCTCGGCGAAAATCGACCTAGTGGAAATCCCCCATTAGGTACTAGGTAACCCTTATTGAAAACAAAACATACCATGTAAAAACGGGGTTAAATATAATGACCACCATAAAATGCTTTGATAACCTTAGTTCTTGCACTTCAAATTGTATTCGAACACCAAATGTAGTAAATGATCACTAAATCGTAGCGAGCAAATTAATGCGCTATTTCTGCCTAAATAAACCCCTATGATTGCCATAAAATGTAGGTTTATTACCAAATAAAGTATTATGATGCCATATTAAGTTATGTCTCCGGCTTGCTGCAAACTAGATAGACGAGGTTAATTTAAAAAAAAATTGGTTAAGTTAAAACTGTGACCTCCTACGCACGAGCCGAGCGAGCGAAGCGAGCGGTGCCGCGGCAGCGGCCGGCGAGTACCAGAAACGACTAGATTGTATAGAAGAAAAATATGGAGAAAAAAAGAGATTAATTTTTGCAGATTGTCGAGAACCGAACATGATTTATTTGGAGTCATTTTGCTTAAATAGGATAGCGAGATGTTAAAACTTTGGTTATTAGTTTACATTACAATGCGGGTTTAATTTTGGTGATCATTTACTATTTTTGTGTTATATGTTACTATATCAGGTGGTAAGTTAAACATAAGCCTGTAAAAACTTACTAGTTTTCCTTTTAGAAGGTTAGTAGTTAATATTACTAGACTATTCAGTTTTGCATATTTTACGAATTATTTTAAACATTTCTACACAGAGTGTCAAACTGTTACCATAAATTTAGCATTATGATTGTAAACCCCCCAGCGTAGAAAATGATTATCGGTTATTATAAAAAAAAAAAACGCTGTTCTGTGTGCTTGTTGTGTGCTGTGTGTGTTGTGATTTTGACCATGTAGGTATAAAATATTTGATTTTTGGTAGGGGTCTAAAATCATGTGCTGAATTCAGTAACAGTTTGCGCGTCAATTTCCCTGACATATATACCTATCTATAGGTACATTTATTTCCCAGAAAAACCATTTGCTAATTACATAACAATCTCTGAATGGGTATTTCCTAGGTACCATTGATGTCAAAAGTACCTAAGTATCTCAGACCTCTGTAGTAAAACTATTTATTATTAACGTCTTGTGTGATAGGAATCAAGACCCTGGGTTTTATCACTTCTCACATTGAAATTTATTTGACGTAAACACAAGACGTCTTGGGTCCAGTCTCCAGAGCATTATTGCCTCTTATATCTCATAAATTATTGGCTTCCAAACGTCCATTTGTGACATCAGAAATCTTTGATAAACCCGAGATGTTTTGTGGTGTTTAGGTATAACAAAAGCGTTAAGAAGACTTCGACTCCGTGGAATTCATATCCCATACAAACTTCAACACCCCAATTTACACGAAAAATTCTCATAAATATTCAGTATGTAGGTATATAAAGTAGGCACCTACCCTATCTTTTTCCTGGTAATACAAATTTCAAGACACGAGTCTCTCGAATCACTCGTAACTTGAAATTTGTTTTAATTTTCTACGCCATCTGACCCTTGAATGACGTCACTTATGTGATGTCACTTATGCGACGTAATTTAACTGGGCTGGACTGGGCTCATCAACTCAAGAAACACCCTTTAGTAAAAGCTCGTTTGCTGAGCATCCTGCCGTCAGGTGGCGGACGTCGTCATGATGTCTTTTTCGATTAAATAAAACGCGTCGACCAACCCGCACTGGGCCAGTGTAGTAGATTACGGCCCATTCCCTTTCACAGAGAGGAGGCCTGTGTCCCAGCAGTGGGAACGTTATAGGCTGATTATGTAAAACGCGTCGATAATAGTTCAAATCGTCAAATCATCTTTCGTAAAAAGCCATGGTAAATGTAAGACAAACGTGCACTGCATCATCGCTCACTATCAAAATCAGTTTTATCAGTCAATCACTAGTCTAACTTATACACTGCGTTTATGTTGGCACGAACATCGACGCGTAAACTCAAACCATTCAGCACATGACTCAATAAAAATAAAAAAATCTACATATCATATCATATTTCTAAATTCGTCGGTTATCAGAACAAAAACTTGCTGTTTCATAGAAAAGCGCAAAACCTACGCGGTCAAAGAAATAAAGAAAAGAAGAAAGAAAAATTATTTATTGTGACTCGTACAGGAAGATCACAACCTAAACTAAACACAGTCAAAAATAAAATGAAAAAAAATTCAAAACGAAATGCATTTTTTTTTAATAACCGGCAAAAAATTCAACGCATCGGGTGGGGTTCAGAATCATGTAGGTACTGAATCCATATGGTATTAGTTTGCGCGATGGCCCTGCCACCCTGTATAGTACCAACATTTTCTAGTCTTAATTAATTGAACTCGGCTCGAAATTTAGCAAAGTTTCCGACTGCCCATTACAGCTTCTCAGAATTAGTTGAAGTACTAATTAGCTGAACTGTTATCATAGTTAATGGAGAGAGCCACTAGAACTTTATTAAAACTGAATCTTTAGACCTGGATCTAAAATATATTATACGGTGAAACTTCGTGGAAATTATTAATTATGTAGGTCCGTGTGCCTATTTCAGATAAAGGCTTTTTAACATAAAGTAGGTGATTATTATGAAAAAAAACCACAATGACTATCTCGGAAAATACTTATGTAAGTAAAAACCCAACCAGTATGAAAGAAAATACCAAAATCTTGGTTATCAACAAGCAGAAAGTTGTTATGGATAAATGGATGTTTGTTACTCTTTCACGCAAAAACTACTGAACGGATTTAGATGAAATTTAGCACACAGATGGTTTATAACCCGGATTAGCATATAGGGTACTTTTTATCCCAATATTTTCACGGGATCGAAACTTATGTGGGTGAAACCGCGGGGCGCAGCTATAGTATTTCATAAAATGCTGTATGTTTATTATTGCATAGCTGTGCACGCGGTTTCACTAAAAGATAGAAAAGGGAACGAGTTCTTCTTCCATCTTGACTTTACAAATCGTAGAAAATGTCGTCCTATTGCATCGTTTCAAACATTTGAAACAGGACAATTTATACGAATTCGTGTTGAAAAGGTGACACGTTTGCGATATAAAATGTGAACAAAACGGCTACGACTGTGGAGCATGCACCACAAACCCACTCATATATTTTCTTGACCACGATAAAACTTAATATAAATGTTTACCTACGAGTATGCGCTTACAATTTATGTATTAATACATTTTTACATAAATTAAAAACAAACGCGACGTTTCCTTGTCAGTCTGTATGTAAGTGCACTCATAACTCGAGAACTGTAAACCCTTTTACTTACATGTTATTGTTTTCAGATGAAAACAAAGATAAATATTTATATGTAGGTACTTAGGTACTTTGGTCAGGCGAACGGATCAGGGTCGCAGCTAGGTTATACTGGCGAAATTTCCATGACGTAGTGATTTACGATTACATAGATTACTAAAATATGTTGTTTTTCCCGACATTATTGGTCATACATACTTAAACTACCTTTTAGGTATTTAGGTAAGATCCGGGATGGGGGAAGATACGTTACGCTCTAACATCGCAATCACTAAACCTGACCTGGGCTAGGTGAATAACTATAAGCAACAAAACAGGACAGAATTCACACATTTGTGATCACAGTTGCATACTTACTGTTTAAGTTAGACAAGACAGACATAGGACGCGAGTCAGTCTGCGAGTGCAATTGCGTTAGCCACCGAATGTTTACGATTATGAATGACATTAAGGTAACGTTAGGGAGTCGAGCAATGCGTTGCCTCGATTCTCTCATCCCATGTTTTGTACTATCTATCTCGCTCTCACAAAAATAGCGAAAAAGAATATAATTTTCAACAAATTAAGTAACATTTTTAATGTTCTTATTCAGAACACTTAATTAATACCTAAAATTATTGAATGATTAGAACACGTCTTAATTAATACACATATTGATATAATATATAATACTAGCTTCTGCCCGCGGCTTCGCCCGCGTGGATGTCAAATCAGAAGTTCAGTGGTTTAGGCGTAAAAATGTAACATACAGTTTCAAGTTCAAATCCTCCCCTAAAAACCGAATTACCCCTTTTTGCCTGGTCAGGTGTCAATTTTTGACAACTTTACATACTTATTATTAATTATTTTCTGTCGAAAGTATCAATACTGAGTTTCGTGTTAATCGGACCGCGCATTCAATTTCTTCCACACAAACTTCAACACCCCTATATGTCCCTTTGAGGGGTAGTTTGAAAAACTTATAAGTAATGATAAACTTTATTACTTACTTAGGCAAGTATTGTTGCCAAGTTTCAAGTTTATTAACTAAATTAATAAGATTTTTCATACAAACAAAATCCCCCCATTTCACCCTCTTAGGGGTGGAATTTCGAAAAACCCTTTCTTAGTGGATACCTACTCTTCACGAAGAATACACTCTCCAAATTTCATGTCTCTAGGACCAGCGGTTTAGGCTGTGCGTTGATGTCTCAGTCAGTCAGTCAGGACTTTGAATTTTATACATATAGATTGATGCATATTTGATTTTATGATTAATTTTATATATATATATTATAGTAATATTATGTATGTGTATATAAATATAACCTATTTATGTATTTGTGTACCTAGTTTTAAAAGTGTTTTATCATTGTCCCTCCAACCAAAGCACCTGCCATCTAATCTCTTCACCACCCTGAAGTCCGCCTTCGTAACTTTTTGTGCGAAAAGTAAAATAAATAAAAATTCAAAATTTATTTTCAGTGTTAGACTTATTCTAGGTATAAAAGTTTGGCGGAATTCGCCCATAGGGCTAATTTTTCCATCGCCAGATAACTTTTATTCGGGGAACAAAAATGTACGTTTGACAGTTTTTGTATGAAATAACAGTCAAAATTTAAAAATTATTCCTCGAATATTATGTAGTTACCAGATGATTGAAAAGTCAGCTCTAAATCTTCTAAAGGTAGTAAGACACGATACAACACTCACTACCAGCTATTATTTTCCGCATAACAACTAATCAATCAAATTCAATGAAAAAGAGAAAAATTGCCTTCAAATGAGCGTGTTTGCATTCGCGTGACAGTGTCGGAAGGTCATGTGGACATCACACATCTTACACGGTTAGATTTCAGATAATGCAGGCGCACCAATTGGTTTAATGCGGCGTTTCACTGTTGCGATTAATAAATCGCAAAAAATATATGTAATCATATATAAATATTGTAAAATATTGCGTGGTTTAGATCAGAGTTTAGTTTCCTTAGAAATTCAATAAAAAATGTAAACGACTAAGTAGTATTTTGCATTGTTGTAACAACTTGACAAAACGTTGTGATTTCGTTATTGTATGTATATTAATATAAATATATTCACTAAATTATAGTGAAAATCGAATCAGACTCTATCGTGAAGTGGAGAAGAACAAGTGGTTACAGACACGACAAACCGACTTTATTTAATACTATTTATAAATCAGAATCCACTGTTAAATCTGGCGTTTTAGTGATAGGTGTGGTGTAAAATGTTTTCGTTTGAATTTTCTGAAAACTTGAAATTTTGCTGAAGGAGCGAGTGCATAATCAGCCTATAATGTCCCCATTACTGGGACACAGGCGGCCTCAGGTACTCGTAGATGTCACATGTCTTCGAATTTTTGGTTCTGAGACGTGTCTTTCACACGATGTTTTCCTTCACCGTTTTGAGAGCAGTAGTGATGACATTATCACATAACATCACCATCATCATCACCACACCATCACCATCATTATTTTTTTATTTATTTAATAAAATCGGCTTACTTTAGGTACATTATTGTATGGAACTGCTTTATAATATAATGATTTTTAAAACGAGGTCACGTGCTCATGGTTTTTCAACGAAATCTCCAAACGGCTGGTTGACATTTCCCGTGAGCCAAGGGCTAGCTTTTACCTTGGCCAGAGGCTAAACATTGCCATATAACGTGGCAATGCCGCCAGTCTCTTGGGTACATTAGGTACCAGTCGACAGCGATGCGGATAAATTATTGGACGCTATTTTTTATTTTGTGAATAGTTTTTGATAAATTAGGATATCATTTTGTTATTTAAATGAATTAATTAGGTACAAGTTGTTATTGACGTACCTACATATTATTTCTTCGAAAATACGTCCATTTCCGGTAAACATGACGAAGAAAAAGACCACAAACCAAAAAAAATACCAAGTTGGGGAAAACATGCGTCACACATCCACGCAAAACGGCCATAGCTCAGCATAATGCTATTTATAAGAGCGAGATGCGAGACAGAGTCCCAGCGCTGGTTTTCAGCGACATTTAATTCTGAATAGGTACAATTAAGTACTTACCTATCTACATTTTTAAAACTCTTTATGAAACTGTTGTTCCGGTCACTACAAGTTTGTTTGCTAACGCTTTCTACATAATAACTGTGTGGGTACCTCGTAAATATTCAGTGTTCCCCGTCAGTTTAGAAAATAACGCAGCTCAAGCAGAATGCGGTACAAAGGCGCTGATGGGGCGAAACAAGAAAATGAAAAGATAATATGAAGTTTATTAGAGTTTTCCTCGCATGTTGCCAAAGGAAAATATTGGTTAACCAACATCAACCTTGTTGAACTACTTACTTTTTTAATCCTTTTTAATATGGTTGTAAAGTGTGTAGCTTGTGCTATAATCCGTTATAAAATGAAGTACTTAGTATCTACTTAATTTGCTATTATACAGGGTGGACAGTTGAAGCGGGCCCGGAAATTTGATCCTATTAAGGTTGGACCTCTAAAATGGTGTCATAAAAATATAGAATGTTCTTTTTTTCGCATTTGTGTCGGATCGATTCCTGGATCAGGCAAGCAACAAAAAAGTAAACAAACTGAGCTGGAGTCCTTCTTAAAATATTGGCCCGCAGTTGCAGTAGACCGGGAAAAGGGGACCGAGCTGGCTTCGGCTGAGAGGCCGAATGACATGCGTACGAGGATACGCCTTCAAAAGGTCTGGGACGCCAGAGTTCCAAGATATGTCTAAGACACTTTCGATAATAATAATTGATTGCAAGTCCAGGTTTCCTCGCGATGTTTTCCTACACCGATGTCTGTAATGTCAAAGATAAACCTAGAAAATACTTAAAAGTAAGTTACTTAGTTACCATTAAAAAGTACCCCACACTTTAACAATAAAAATATCAAAAGACTGCGACTATTTAGTCGTCAATCGCAGCCACAGCATCCCGTTTTAACTGCGGATAACCGTTTGATGGACGATATCTCTTGTCTATATCTTCAGTATCGGCTGACGTTATCAGCGCCTGATAGGATGCTCTCGATAAAATTGAAGGCTTTAGCTAGTTTATCTTACTTTTGTACTGAATCGCAACAGTAGCAAGACAGTGCGGTCAAAATGAACAGTAAGTTGATTTGAATTATTTCTTTAAGTGATTTTGGATTTTGATTCTTCATTAGATTATTAAGCATTGCTAAATTAGGAAAAATTACCTGCACCCTCATTTTCTAACACATTATCAATCTCAATCTGAATCATTTTGAAAGATATTGCTAATACATTGCTTCATATGTTCGAAAAATGTGTACCTATGCATAAATAAATATGTTTAATTATCGCAATGAATGTTGTTGAACTGTCAAAACGAAACCCATTGCTACTGATAGTGTGTTACGCAACTACCCCGGTACTTACGCCACTACCCCGGCAGTTACGAGTATATTAAAAAAATACTATTTATGATTACGAATATGTTACGTAAGTTAAAAATGTGTTACGTTTCGTGTTTGTTATGCATGATGTTTAACAAAACCCTCAACTTAATAGGGAACATGTTGATATCTACGTCTACAGCATATAAGTGTGGATGATAAAATATATTATTATTTTATGCGATGTAGGTAGTGCTTTTCATTTTGATATTGTTGAGCGGTAAATTGATTAGAACTTCATAAACACGTTTCTAAAATTAATTATGAACCATTTTTCCTTGTATGTTTTACAAACCATGCGTTGGTCACTTTGCAATAATTAAATTACTTATTTAGGAAGGTATCACTTCACCTAACTTTTCACGGTGAGATTTTTACAGAATCGCACTGCATTTGGGCATTACGGGGACCTTTTTATTTTATTTTAGAAGTATCGGGAAATCGTATGCTCTAATTAAAGAATCGTTACCACTTGCTAATTCGGCCTTTTTCCAGAACTTGCTCAGTTTGTGGTAAAAACCACTTTCCAAAAATGTCCTGTGTGCCGAAGAGCGGAAGTTTTCAAAGCCCTTTCAAAATTTAGTTTTAATTTTTCACCGACCGTTTGTCACTTTTGACAACAATTCCAGGTACCCAAATTGAAACTTGACTAAAGTTGAAACTATCTAACTGTCACGTTGCTCTTGAAAGCAAAATAAACCTCATCGTTTTGTGACGTGCAAGTAACATTCAAGCTTAGGGTGCAAGTGCAATTACGAGGTTGACCATACATATACGATCGCCATTTTAGAAATAAGAGCCAAAAGGACATATTTGCCGTCCATACCTACATTGTTGGGCTAAACGTGAGAATATCAAATTTTAACGGAATAGGTATAATGTTTATTTTTGTACGGACTTTCATAATTTAGACCAAAATTAATGATCTCCTTTAAGATATTTTCACTGAATATTTATTATTATTACAAGCTTGTTATGTGTCCCTGCAGGGCAAAGAAATCTCTCTGTCTATGGCTAGAGAGAAGTGGAAAGAGAGAGTTCTTTAGATGTCTTTAGATTAGGACTTATTTAAACTGATTGCCTCATTAATTTTCCAGCAGCGCTCTGGCTCCTATTATGCGCGGCGGCCGTGGCCAGCTGCTCCGGCCTCTCAATTCCCTTGAGACAGAACCCCGAGACTCTGTGCCGTGGCCAGGAGAACTTCCTGAGGATCGCCAGCATCGAGTCCTGCTTCTACTACTACCAGTGCTATGCCGGCAACTCCTATCTGATGCAGTGCCCTGCGGAGACCTGGTTCAATGAGCAGGAACAGGTGAGGGCTTGCGTTTTTTTTTTTTAATCGTTCGTCTGCCCTTGGAGGGTGTGATATGACCTTTTTAGTTCTGCCGATCTATGCTGTGAGAACTTTTCTCCATGAAAACTTAAGCTGCAGTGAGCTTGAAGTGAGTTGTCATTGGAGTCAACCTGAAGGCCGATTCCCGTAATTAAAAACGTTCAAAACCTAGTCGGAATCTCATCTCAGCGACACTCAATGTCAAAAATTTGTTAAAAATTTAGGGAAATTAAAGGTATTTTTGACCGACTGAGGGTGAGATCTGACTTTAAACGTTCTTATAATTTCGAGGATTGCCCCTCTGATGCTATGTAAAGATTGTCACTATTATCAGCTCACTTTGTTTAAGTTTTCACGGTGATTTTTACAGAATAGTAGTATCGGCAAATGGAAATGCCAAATGCAGCTCTCTTGAAACTCACTTGACCTAAGTTTTTATGATGGGATTATTACAGGTTCCTTTTTACTTTTTAATTGCAACATGCAAAAACCTTTTTTTCTATAGATAAGCTTCTGCGGTTGCCTGAGCCTTGGAAAATATTTCGCAATATAGGTCATATTATTACTTGTAGGTGGTTTAGATTGTTCGCAACCAACCCTCAAAGTTACTACACTACAGCTTCTAAGTAGGAGGAAATCCTTGAAGAAAACGAGAAAATGTGTGATGTTTCAAGATTTTACAAGGTTATCAATTCATTCGGTTAGTCGAGTACGTTTTTGCTAGTATTTTGTAGTGTTATCTTTTATCACAGCTTCTCTACCGTAGTTTGACAATTTTTCTTTATCTTTTTGTCATATAGCCGAAAAACTATTGATAAACAAAACATGCAGCCCATCACGTGAGCAAATGATCGACGATCTTGGATGTTTTCAAGTTTCTAGAAAAAAAACGTGATAAAAGTTAGATAAAAATTAAATTACGCAATTATTTTTCATCTGTCAGAATCATTAATGTAGGTAGGTATTAGCAAAATAAATGCTATGAAACCATTTAAAAGAGTTTAATAAACAAAATCATGAATAGCCAGATTTTAATCGAATATAAATTGTTTTCAGGTATGTGACTGGTCCAGCCCACCAGACCATTGTGTTGTTCCTGAACCAGAACCCGAACCCGAACCCGAGCCTGAACCGGAACCAGAACCAGAACCTGAGCCAGAAGATGAACCAGAACAAGAAGATGAAGCCGAGCCAGAACAAGATGAAGAATCCGAACCAGAACAAGAAGAAGAAGCCGAGCCTGCCCAAGAACTCGTCGAAGGCTCCGGTGAAGACTGGCAAGAAGACGCAATCAGGAAATACGTGAAAGCATTCAAAGGCATCAAACAAGAGGAGATCGAGGAAGATGATGAAGCAGACGTCGAAGAACTAGAAGAAGAGTATTTAGAAGAAAACCGCAAAGCTCAGGAGGAAATCCTTGAAGAAGCAGAAGAGGATTTAGTGGAGAAAGCTAAGAAGCTGATGAGGCAAGACGAGGTTGAGGAGGAGGTTGAGGAGGAAGCTGAGAACGACGAAGAAGGTGAAGAGGCAAAGAAGAAACGTCAAGAAGAAATTGAGGATGAAGAACAGGCTGACGACGATGAAGAACAGGCTGACAGTAATGAAGAAGCTAAAAAACGTCAAGAGGAAGTAGAAATAGAAGATGAGGTAGAAGTGGAGAATGAGGCAGGGGCAGACGAAGATGTTGAAGGCAAGAAACGCCAGGAAGAAGATGTTGAAGAATCTGAGGAAGAGGAAGAAGTAGAAGAAGCCGAGGATGAAGAAGTAAGACGTACAAAACGCCAGGTTGAAGACGAGGAAGAAGATAATGTAGAGGAAAATGGTGACGTAGAGGAAGACGATGATGTAGAGGAAGATAAGAAACGCCAAGAAGAAGTTGAGGACGACGAACAAGTTGAGGATGACGAAGAACCCGAAGATGAGAGGATGAAACGTACGAAACGCCAGGTCGAAGACGAGGAAGACGATAACGTAGAGGAAGATGGTGACGTAGAGGATGACGATGATGTAGAGGAAGCTAAGAAACGCCAAGAGGAGGTGGATGATGATGAAGAATCCGAAAATGAGATAGAACCCAGGAAGAGGCAAGAGGAAAACGAAGATGATGAGACTAATGAAGATGAGGCAAATGACGATGAGGCAAATGACGATGAGGCAAATGACGATGAGGCAAATGACGATGAGGCAAATGACGATGAGGCAAATGACGATGAGGCAAATGACGATGAGGCAAATGACGATGAGGCAAATGACGATGAGGCTGATGACGATGAATCCAAAAGAAGCCAAGAAGAAGACGATGATGAACAAGCCGGCGATGACAACGATGATGCCGAAGCAGATATCGGAGACGAAACAGAAGTAGAAGTAGATGATTCTCTAGACTCTAGAGCAAAGAAGTTCTTCAGAAATCTGTTCAGAGTATTTTACTAAGAGACTTCAGAAGCATTGAAAAATGTTGTCTTGAAGAAACTCTTAAAGTAACTTAGAAGTAATTAGTTTTAATTTAAGTAAGTTTAGAATCACTTTGTGCAATTTTGTAAATATTACTGTTGTTATTAAACTATTTATTGTTCGTTTTAGTTTTATTTACAAACTAGCTTCTGCCCGCGACTCCGTCCGCGAGAAAATTCTTGGTCCCCCGTCCAACCCCATCGCATCGCATCGCCCGCCCGCGCTATTACTTCGTTTTCACTTACCTACCGTTCTTTCTGACTTGTTCCTTATTGCTGAGTTGCAGAGATTAGCGCGTTCAAACTCTTCAGCTTTATTATAGTTATAGAATACATAGTAGATACCTGATGAGAGCAGTGGTCGCCGGTTCGCCTCGTCGCTCAGGTATATCTTTACTTAAAAGGAGGTCCCTATGTAAGTTTTACTGTAAAAGTTGTACATGTTACTGCAATAAACTTTTTTGTATTTTTTTTGTATTAGTGGTGGCCCAGTGGTAACGGCCTCGTCTTACGAGTTGTAGGTCTTGGGTACGAACCCAGGCAGGCGATTTACTTTGTATAAATAATTTCATCATCACTGTTCTCAAAACGATGAAGGAAAACATCGTGAGGAAACCGGTAGTATGTCCTAGAACCAAAAATTCGAAAACATGTGACATCTACCAACCCGCACTGGGCCCGCGTGGTGGATTATGGCCCACACCCTCTCACAGAAAGAAGGCCTGTGTCCTAGCAGATTATGGATATATGATACATCATTCAGCATCATTTTTCATCATTCATAATCTACAGATAGAGATACAGTAAAAATAACCCGAGGCCCGCGAGCCGTCTTGCTAATCCTCTCGTAAAGTATCTGGAATTTACAGCAAAATGGCAGTGTTGCTGTAAATTCCAAATATTTTACGAGAGGCAAATACTGGAAGATCTACAGGTATAGGTATATTATAATACATAGAAATAACGATAATATTATTAGGTAGGTATCGTTATTTCTAGGTGGGGCAAATGTAATTTTAAATTGTAAAATGGAGTGCAGATCTCATCGTCATCGAGTTACGAAGCAGTTGGTTGTGACTGATATCAGAGGGGCTATTCTCGTAATATTAAGAACATTCAGTCTGATCTCAGTCTCAATCTGTCAAAAATACCCCTAATTTCCGTACATTTTCGACATTTTTTTTTACATTGATTGTCGCTGAGATGAGATTGCGACTAGATTTTGAACGTTTTTAATTCTGTGATTGTGTGTGCGTGTAATAAAGTCATTTTGCCAAAGTACAGTTTTTGAATTTTAAAATCGGAATCCTTTAACAATTCGGTTTTGGACCGGCATTGTAAGTACTAACTGTAAACTTTAAAGATTCCTCAAGAAATGAGAAATCTACACGTCATCTGAAATATTAAGGAAGTCCTACCTTCATGTGCTATAGAAATTAATAATTTAGGTCCCAACAATCGAGGTGACATAATCATACCACCGAGTCTCAGAGGGGACGAATTGCTTCAGAGACAGACAATGTAGTAGCGACCTGTCAATTCTCCATTGTGCTCTGACAGATGTTTAATTATACCCTTATTACTCGTATGTTGAACGGCAGGTACCGGGGCTCCGATATAATTTGATATGGAGTTACTTGATTCGTCTTGCGAAGTAAATGATTAAGAACCTTCTAGGTAGTATACGTATATTTACTTTTTACCTATCTAATTAATTAATAAAAATAACAAAATTAAAACCTTACTAAAACTATTCATAAACTAAAATACAGCGTCGAAAAATTGATCCGCATCGCTGTCGCTGATAGTGTACCCTAGAGATTGGCAGCATCACCTCGTTGTATGGCAATGCTTAGCCCCTGGCCAAGGTAAATGCCAGCCTTTGGGTCACGGGAAGTGTCAACCAGCCGTTTCAATGTTGGCACCATGGAAAGTTCTACGCCCTTTATATGACTCAACCTATCTGATACAGGCTGTTTAGGTAGTTATTTCCTAAGCCAGTCATCCTTAACCATAAAATATGTTAATTAATGTCAATGTTAATTAATGTAAAAATCTTCAAAAAGGCAAAAAACATTACTCATTCATAACATAAGTTCGGGTAAACTGCTGGCTGTCAGCGACTCAGGATCGCTACTTTCTATAGGTAAATCATAAACACGGGTTACTCTGGTAGGTAATTATACTAGTTTCAACAAAAAACACCAAAATCAATTTTAAGAATTTATTACATCATTTATTATAGTACAAAATAATCCTCAAATACAATAATTATTTAGGTATAAGTAACACAACCAAAGCAAAATATTAAAAATTGGATTTGAGATGTTCATGTCACCGTAGGCCTTTGATACTGGCGGCCGTAAATGCATTTAGGACATAAAATAAGTTTATAAGTATTGGTATTTAGTTAACTAAAGTATGACTGTTTTGTTAGAATTATTCTACTCATTGGCAGTAAACATTCTCACAATACTGGCAATTTACTTTCGCGAACCAGATAGTCGCCGTACGACGTTCCACACTAGAAGCAATAAGCTAGAATATAAAAATAAACTTCTAAAATTGTACACAACATACCAACATCTTCAAAATTAAAGTACACATAGACTGGGTGAGTGTGAGCACCGCTGGTACGAGACGAGTGAACGACACACGAGCCCTACTAAATAATTTATTAAGTCAAATGGTCCTGTTAGCAACAAAAAGTGCATTACATTTAATATCCTTATAGTCAAAGTGCGCGTTCGAGTACAGTAGCCCGAAGCCAAGCCACACAGCACGGAATACCGTATGATTATATATTAAAACTTTATCATGGTCCACCTAACGCACAGTATAAAAAGATGCAATGAGTAGATAAGATATGTGATGTGTTAAAATATACATATTAGTTGCTCTGTGGCACTGGAATTACTTACGAATAATTTCAACAAGTCGGCTACGTAAAGCGCTGTTAATTTTAGCACATAGTTAACGGAAATGAACAGTATCACAAGTTTAAAATCAGCACACAATTCCAACCGCCACAGAACTATATAAGCCTACCCCTAAAGCGAATACAATAGTAGTAAAGTACTTGTGTAAATCTAGCGGTTTATAACAAATAACCATACTTTGACCAGACATTTTGCTAAACGTTCCGCGATGGACACTGCCGGGCGGTGCGTCGATTGATAAAAACATTATTTAGCATTAGCAAAACTACTCTCTTCGAGACACACAGCCCAGTCGTATCTTACATTCGAATCGAAAAATATCACCAGTATTATCATAGTCAGTTACCCATATTCACGCGGACATTTTTACACAAAAAAAAAGTATCTAAAACTACAAAAACATTATATCAATAAAATCATTAAGATTGCAGTTAAAATGTCGATATTAAAAGAGCGAGACGAAAAATGGTACGTAAGAAATAAATAATCAAATAAAACGACTATTTACAAACATTTAGTTATGTCCGCGTGGTATGTGGCAAACTTTTCAACTCCATAAACAATTCCATCGTCCAAATCCTTCAGTTCACTAATCTGCCTATCCTCTACGGCGGTTACATGAAAATATCACGAGCGCGAATACATCGTTAGGTACATACATACCGTTAGTACAAATGTTTTATTTTACTACAGAATATAAGCGTGCTCTTATCATTAATTGTATCAAATCCTTTGACATCGTTCAGTAAAAAAGTACGAAAGAGCTGCGGTTGTACAAAATGTGTATAATATGTAATGTAGGGGGCGCGACGGGTGCGCGTGCGCAGCGTTCGCGCGGCCGCGTCAGAATAGACCGACGTCCTTCTTCATGTTGGTCTGCTTCCACGCCGGCAGCACCGAGAACTCTTCTTTGGTCATGCCGAAAGCCTCCTGGAAAACCGAACAAGGTATTCTATAAGTATCTATATAAATAAAAATGAATCACCGAAATATATGTGCGCGCATAACATCCGATCGACTTTTATTTTTGTATGTGTTTGTCATTGTCAGGACAAGGTTTGTATATACAATTGGACCCGGTAGGTGGCGCTGCTTTTTCGGGCAGGACGACGTCTGCCGGGTCCGCTAGTTTGTAATATATGTTCAGGAAAAAGTCTGGAATTAACTTTAATTAAGTTATGTTCTTAGCAAATATGTAACAAGGTGACCTTCACCGAAGTTCCCATTTCCGTGCAAATCATTTATAGTGCATGTAAAATATTAATAACTACACAGTATCTAAAAAAAACCTGTAGGTACCTATACAATTTTTAAAAACATTAAAAAAACATAAAATTTAGTTTCTTAGTTCTGCTTGCACCACGAATCACTAAATACGTTTAGCGCTAACATCGACTTGTTTCCGTTAATCGATTAAAGACGATAGAGACAGAATGACGTTTAATGGGTTTTAGTGTTATTAGATATCGATAATAATCGAATAACTAACATTCGAGTTTGAAAATTGGTCATAGGACCATATTTCTTAGGACTTTTAATAGTTAGTTCTACAGATGTGTCCTCAACGTACCAGGAAGTCAGCGGGCGCCAGATGGCGCTCCAGGCGGTGCGCGTCCACGTGCGCGGGCAGCGGGCGGCGCTGCAGCGCGGCCAGCGGCAGCACGGCCGCCACGCTCGTCAGGCGCGACAGCTCGTGCGCGCCGCACACGAAGTCGCCCGCCTTGTAGCCCAGCTGCAAGGGCGTGAGTATGCACAGTGCGGGAAGCGATTTATACATAGCAGTCGACCGTTTAATAAGGCGACCGCCTTATTAAAGCACCCTAATTGCGTGACACACTTTCAACCACGATCCGAAAGATTTTCAATCCATTGCTTCATATGTTCGACCAATTCGTCTGTTCAACAACGTAATGAACGCAATGAATGTTGTTGAACTGTCATTGTAAGTGTGTTACGCAATAAACCGGCTGATCCTGGTAGCCTTTAGCAACTCCTCTCGCGCGTGATTTTCTTTACAGGTTCAATTCATGACATCGGGTGCTTGAAAGCTTCAGTTTTCGTACACTGAACATGTTTTGTTAAAGATAAAGCGTAACCTTCATCTTCAAGGACCTTTTAGCTCTTGAATGACATTAACAAGGAGGCGTTGTTGGCAAATATTTATGAAATTGTTGTTGTTGAAATTTACTCTTGTATTTATTTATACAAAGCAGACATTTTTTTTACTCTGGCAACTTGTAGATTCCGACCGAAGAGTGTTTTTTTTTGCGGCCGAAAACCGATAACGAAAAATAAAAGGTTTTCCATAGATAAATGTAACAATCATGCCCTAAATAACCAGTAGCATTAAAATAAGAAAGTTTTCCCGTAGTACCAATTTGCCCCAAATGCGTATACAGCATAGCATCTTATAAAGAAAAAGCAGTCCAGAAGATCAATCTCTATTCACACGTACAGGCTGAGTAGACGCGTATGATAAAGTGCGTGGATAAAGTGAGCTGTTACAATTGACCCGATTTACCTATTCATTTGCTACGGGTGCAGAAATTTATTTTTAAGCATTCTAATCTCAACTTCGATCTGTCAAAATACCTCCAATTTCCCTACAGTTTTGACAAGTTTTGACATTGATTGTCGCTGAGATGAGATTGCGACTAGATTTTGAACGTTTTTATTTACGGGAATTAGGCTTCAGGTATCAGCACCCATTTTCAAGTAGCATAAACGTGTGAAAAGAGGCTCATTGTCATGACCTTCCCGCAATACACCCATTTTTCTGGTCCTTAGTCTAGTTTTTCAACATATTTAAACTCACGTTGATATTAGCATCTGCAGCATAATCATGGTCGGTCCAGGTATCGAACAGGTCAATGAAGATCTGCGGCTCCAGGCCGGCCGCGACCAGTCGCACGTCGGGGCGCGTGCTGACGTCACTGGTGACGTCACTGGCGGCTCGCGACACGCGCCAGTACGCGTCGCACGTACGTAGTGCGGCAACGCGCATGGCTTGCCAGCGGGCTGCGAATGCACCCACTCCTGATGAAAACAAGAAAAACGTAAATATTTTAAATCTAAACTATGTTCTGCTAATAGTGTTACTTTCCTCAGAGGTATTATGATCCTCTTCCTGGTGCGGATGATTCTAAGCTATAAATAATTATCAGCTGATCATGATCAGCTGATAATTATTATGTGTATGTGTATACTTAAAGACAAAGCGTAGTAAATTCAATTCAATTTATTAGCTGGCGAAAGCTCACAGATGAGATGGGATATACAAGGTGTCGTTTTGCATCCTCGTCAAATTCAAGAAGGTAACTATACTACTGATTCTCGACACGAATCAATAATAAAATAAGTAACTAGGTTTTTTTTTCAAATTTTCGGAAGTCGGCATGTGTGGTACACGCATTTTAAAATGCGGCCTGTGTGAGACCGCACTGTAACTGCCCCTTTAAACACACATAAAAACGCGGCCAATACCATAACGCGATTCTGTTCTTTGAAAGTGGTATATTCTGAAATACTGTCAAACTTAAATAACTAAAAATACAAGTATGTATTCATTATTTACCAGGGATCGTAATTTTATTTGATTATTTATGTATTTCATAACAGCCTCCTGAAATTTGACGAGGATGCAAAACAACAGCTTGTATATCTAACGAAGATAAAAAACAAAAAAAAGATTTGGTGAACTCATAATTTCAGCTGTAGTTACTCGAAATTGTGAGTTTATAAGTTCTTTTTTTTATATTTTACCGTCATTAGATAACGATCAAGCCTGTGAAGTTTTTCCAGCTATTTTAATTTGACCCTGAGTATGCACAAACACAACTGTAATATTCAGGTATGTACTGACCGGCATTCCTTTCGGCAGGTTCAAGTTCCCCGTCCTCCCCGCGCGGCCACCAGCCCTGCCACAGCCACACGCAGGCGCCGTCGTCCAGTAGGAACAGAGCTGGAAGTAGAACAGATACGGGTCAGTTTGTGTAGAAAAATTGTTTGGAAAATAGAAAATACCATACAGAACTTTACGCCCGTATTTCACTCGAGGATAGGCACAGGTGTATAGTACACCAATAGTTGCCTGTGACATACCATAAGTTAAACAATAATGAAAGTTGTATCGTCTAAACAAGGGATCACCAATTCGTTTCACAATTTTATAAAATAATATAACTGTCGCGGTTCGTTTGGTAGACGATTACTAGCAAAACATTAAAATGTTCATTTTAATATTTATTTAATAAGTTTAGTTATTTTTACTGTTTACATAAGGCCCGCACAAAATAGGTGGGCGGTCCGGGCCCGGACTGCGGTCCGCCATTTGGGGACTCCTGAGCTAAACGATGCAAGTCATTTCTTGCTTCAAATTTATTGTATGCCACAGACAGGTAACTCGAATCGCATAAGTGGGGCTTTGGTGGAATATACTACAACAGAAATGAGAGTAAATATGTAAGTCTCACCTGGTTGCGAAGCCGAATACAACTCCTTTTGATCAAAAGGGAAGGGTGTCGCTAGATGCTCGTGCCTCAGCGGCGACAACACCTCGTTGGCCTCGAACTGTCCGCCCAGGTCCGTGAAGTGGAACAGGCGCGGGGTCATCGACCCCAGCCCCTCGCGGCCGCCCCCCAACACCGACGTGTAATGCTGCTTGTTGGCGACGCCTAACGCTTCTAAAACTTCCTTTGGTTCCTCTCCCTCCCGCACTTCAGTTATCTTAACATCAGAAACGTTATCGCCGAACAAGTACTTCGATTTTCTCGCAATCAACTTGTTTGCCAGTTCGATGGCTATGTTTTTAGTATGTTTCATGCTTCGCGCTCCGTGCCAGATGTATAGACATCCCTTTTCGGTGTCGACGAGGAGTAAGGAACCTCGGCTTCTAACCTGACGAACTGAGCAAGGAACTTGGAGTAGGTAGGCTTCGTTGGATAAGTTGCCCCGAGTGACGAACAGCCTGTATCTGCTTTTGTCCGTGTCTCGTTTCCCTTGGTGGATGACTAGGTTCCCTTGGAACTGGTTCAGGAAGGCTGGTGGTTCGTTACCCTGTGCGACGCGGACTTGAGGTCCTTTTTCTCTGTCCAATTCGACAGTAAGTAACGCCGCGGCGCCTTTCTCGTTCGAACTAGCATCGCGGCCTTGCCAACAGAAGTACGTGCATCTATCTCTACCAGTAACGTTGTGCTTCGATGGTTTCCCGTTCAGTTCTCGACCAGTCATTGTGATCTGGTACTCCCATCGAATAATATAACTATCAGCGGAGAAGAACTCTCCGATTTCGGATTCATCCTCCACTTTTTGGTAATCGTATTCTTGTATCACCCATTTGCATACGGATTTGGTTTTGATGTCGTAATGCCTCATGTTTTCTTTGTCGTAGTAATGCGTGCCGCGGCCGACATGGGATCCTTCTAAAGTGAGATCTGGATCCTGGTACTCGTTCGACCACATCTCCTCGGCATCGCAAGGGTTAATTTCAATACTATTGGATTTATTTTCGGGTGATTTGACTTTTATGACTCTTGAGTAATCTGGCCAGTCGAGGAATTTCTCTTTGAACAGTATGGTTTCCATGTGTTGTGTGATTTTGGACAGGATGGCCCATTCAGGTCGGCTGTTTGAGGCTTTGGTTGGTGGTTCTGACGCTTCCCTTGCTCCTTGATACATGGCTGCGTTTAATGGATTGATGTGACATTCCTCATAGTTGTATCCTTCGTCGAACATTTCTTGCGCTAGCTGCGCCGCTCGTCGTCGACTTTCTAGAGGAACGTTTTTCCCGTACCAGATATACATTTCAGAGCCAAAATCGAACACGATGACTTTGGTTTGGTTGAGCATCGCGATTTTAGGTACTTGGCCCCAGTACTCTTGGATTGGTACCAGTTCATCATCCATAACTTCATAGCACATGTTGGTTTGAAGGATGCAAGACTCGAAGATCTCGTCCTCATCAGCATGACCCGTATCAATAGGCCGGTAGTTCTCCACGTCTTCAGTAACGCCGAGGAGTGACCAGAATTGGTTCCAGTGTTTGTTGCTAAAGTTTTTGATTTGTTCGTCTATTTTGATGATTCCGGTGGAGTTTTTGCAACCTAAGTCTTTTGTGTTTTGAATGTGTAGGGCGATGTCTGTGCTGCGATTCCTGGAAGAAAGAAAGTAAACATTTTAGTGCCATACTGTGATCGATTCACTAAATAGAGAATATAGGAAAACACTAACGTGATGATATTCGTAGTTCTGTTCCACTTTATTTTATTTTTTATTTAAAGGAACAGCAAACGTTTACATTATAAGAACTTACAACTAAATTAACAAAAACAATTTTAGTGATAATATAACCCACAACACAACGGTGTCCACAGGTAGACATAATAGTTTAGATGAAAAAAAGAAGTGAAATCGCTTTAGTAGCATTACGTGCAAATTAAATGTATAATGAGCATTAATAGAGTCAAAATATAGACTGATATTAAATAAAATAAGGCCTTATTAAGTTTGATGGTTATTTTGGCATTAGCTTGGCTTCAATAAGAAATTTATTGTTTACTAGACATCACCCCTCCGCTTTAATAAAAATTGGGCTTAAGACTTACTTTTGAATAGTTGCATATTGCCTAAGTATCAGCTACCAGTAAAACCGAAGAACTTATCAACTTGTAATGGTGTACTCACTTCTCAATGACGTTGGCGTACAGTCCTATGTACAAGAATAGCTGGTCGGACGTGATTAGCACGAAGCAGTCGCCGCGGTTCACACTCGTGTGGACAGGCTCCACCAGTCGCGTCTGTAAAGAAATGAAAATGAGTAAAATTAAAATTGAAGCTCATCAAATATTCTCGTGTGATTGAGCCAGAGGCCGTTCAATATTTAAAACAAATTGTTATTGTTTCGTTGCTAAAAAGGGATGTAGCTATTAGTCCCAGATAGCTCCATTCCATTAGATAGCATAGGGACTACGGTGGCTTGCATTTTATAAATCTGGGTATGTTTTTTTTTTTTTTTTTTACCAATGATGGTAGCAAATTTGGAGTGTATTGCATAATTATATCCTCATACTTTTCATGTGTGCAGAAATGAAGTGAAGGGATGTTTTAAACGAGATGCTCTATTAGAAGTAAGTAACCCTCACCTGCACCCTCCTGCGGCCCTTGACGTGCAGCAGCATGGTGGGCTTGCTGCCCGGCGCGGCGGGCGCGGCGGCCGCGCTGCGCAGGGCCACGCTGGCGAAGTCCTCCTTGCTGGCGAGAGCGGCCAGGGCCTCGGCTGCCAGCCCGCCGTTACTGGCCACTGGAGTTGGCAGAAAACGTGTTTGAGTATCTTCACATCTTTCTTTTTTACATTAAATAAGCTAACACTAAAGTATATCATATTATGTAAAATATGGGTGAACTATGGGTGCACCTCTGCATAACCCTTCGGGTAATAAACGCGTGATGTTATGTTAGGTATATTAAAAAGGAGAAGAGCTCATTGAGGAACAAAAAAAATCGTCAGCATCGGTATCAATCGGAAAAGTGCCCAAAAGGCAGCATTGCCATATTAGATGGCAACGCTGATTCTTTGGCCTAAAATAGGCCAGCCCTCTTGACACGTGAAGAGTCGATCAAGCGCTTGGCTTTGGCCTAAAATAGGCCAGCCCTCTTGACACGACGTGAAGAGTCGATCAAGCGCTTGGCTTTGCTTGGATGTCCCGAAATACTTGATCTCTTTTTGTGCTTATTCGACATTATCTGAAGCTAGATGAATGTAACATACCCCTCCGAATGCGTTCAAAATCACGCTGTTTCAGGGTGTGAGATACGCCCAATATCCCTACACTAAGTATTATTATGATCGGATTAGGTAGCGCAATTGATGGTCAACAATATCATTAGTATCCCGATTTTGTAATTCGGAAGATGTTTTTTTTTCTTCTTAATTTACATATAAAGTGTGTGAAACGGTCCAAACTTACATCCACTTCAGTTACAGCAGAATGCGTAATTTCGTCACTAACACTCAAACCAAAGTAGTCGAAATAAGCAAATCGATAAGTCCGTAAAACAAATCAAAGTATCTTTACAACAGGACACTCATGATCACTACACGCGGGCGCACACAACGACTGAAGAACGTAAATAAAACAATTTAGCTAGTATCGCTATCTGCCACTCAAAACAACAATAGCCTGACACATGCGATATCTTTCTTGTAGATACTCCTCTAACGATCTTATCAGCTTTTGATGACACAGCAAAAGTTATCACTTAATAATTGAAACGACGTAATTGAAACATACAAGGTAAACATGATAAAACTAGAAAAAAAAAGGATTTGATGATTTTTGCCAACGACCTCTGCTAGTTCAAAATGTTCAAATATCAATACTCAACACGTCTGTGAAGCTTGCACAAAAAAAGACAGTTTTTTTTTAAATATAATTAATATACAGGGTGGCTGGAACATCGACGTGCAAACTGTAACAATTAACTCAGCACATGATTCTAAGCATCCTAGCGTACAAACAACGCCGTAATAAAAAAAAAAATCTGCTGTTTCCCAGAAAAGTGCAATACCTACGCGGTCAAAATGTATGGAACAGCAAATTGTTTTTAATAACCGACGAAACATTTCAACACAGTGAGTCCACAATCGTGTGCTGAATCCATGGTTACAGGTTGCGCGCCGATGTCAATGCAACCTTGTATTAAAATCAAATAAATAACTTCCAGTAATTGCACACTAAAATCCGATCACTGATGCAGACTCTTATTTTCTAAACATTTAATAAGCCATCATTATAATTATAAGAAATACTCACACTTCTCAATAACATAGTTCTGTTTGACGGTAGGCGGCGGCGGGACGTACTCGTCCCGCAGGTCCGTGCGCGCGGCCAGCGCTCGCAGCGGGTTGCGCGACGCCGCGTGGCGACGACCAACACGCGCACGCCGGGACCACTCGCCTGCCAGCCTGTGGATTGAAGATTGTGGTGAGATGAGGAACAAATTTATGTGTGGGGACCTTGGAAGGGATGATCACAAGGCAAAAAACGCCGAAAAAAGCCTGTTTCTTGTATGGAGAAAGGGTCTCCATACAAGAAACGGGCTTTTTTCGGCTTTGTATTATAATTTGTATTAACTTTATTTTATTTTTATTATTTGTTGTTTTAGAGGCAATAGAAATACACACTTTGTGACGTATATATAATAAGAACTTATTTTACCAAATGAAGTACATAAGTAGGTACGAGTCACAATCACAACCCCTCTCAGTAATTCAATTCTATTTATTTGTCGATGTCATAATATTTACAGTTGTTTATTTTGTAATTATTTATATAAATATAAATAAACATTTTTTTTACTTTAATTATCCTTAAGCTGCTGATAAACGAGCGTGCCTAAACCACGAATTTCTATGCCGCAGTTTAAGGCTCTTGGGTCGTCTTTGCTGATACATGGGTGAACCAAGCAGTTGTTTTATTATATTACTTTACAGATCAACACGCGCTATATATCAATCAAGGCTGAACCGTCGCGAGACCAGTTTGTCAGCTCAACGGACCTAATCTTGTGATGATACACCAGCGAGGTTTACTGGCGAAACACCGTCGTAGATAGTAAGATAGATCTACTTACATTTGCCGCGACCCGCTATCAATGGCATCGAGATCGACATCGACACCCTCAGTGTCTGCCAGCCTCTCCTGCTGTATAGCTGGCGTGAAGAACGCTTGGAAGGTCTCGTCATCTGCCCGCGGAACTTGAACCGGTTGCCCTGTTCTTTCAGCGCCCGATGTTTCATCATCTGGGAAAGATAGTGGAGAAATTGGTATCAGGAAAAAACTGGACAAGAATGGTGCAAGGAAAATAAAATTGCGCACAAAAGGAGGAGATTTATGCCATCATTATTCCAGTGAGAAAAAGGGATGGTGCTATCGGTCATGTATAGCTCCGTCTCTCTCTTACACTGGAATCATGATGGTATTAAACCGTCTTAATACGGCACCTGCGGTGGGTAAATAATAAGTACAGTTTCTAGCTACAGTCCTTTCCGAGTTAATTTACCTATGATTTTCCATCTCTGTCAAAATCACAGTGATCTTTATTCACATTCTAATAAGGTTGTTGTTGGGTTGCTGCAACTGACAAGTCTGTCAAAATCATTGTGATCTTTATTCTAGTCACAATAAGGTCGCTGTTGTCAGAGTTAAAATAACGTGAAAATGTGAACGAACTGTAGACATTGGTACAGTATTATGGGATACAAATTGTAGACAATCAAATGAATTCTCCTCGATGTGTACATCTTTTTGAGGCTTACTGTACTATATACATAGACAATAAATACACACATAACGACCTTCAACACAATATTACAAAATTAGGAAGTAAAAAACGTACTCATTTTTTAACCAGAGACGGTACTGTATGAACTAATCCGACTAACACAACAACAATATTATGAATACTAGCTTCGTGCTTTTGAATAATGTAGTAAATAGATAGTTACGATAACTATCAATTATCAGGAGAAGCAATAAAGTTGGCTGTATCCTTCAAGTATTAAACACTTAAACTACTTGTAAAATTTATAAGTATTTTATCATAGCCCAATAAAATATTTGAATACACTTCAGGAAATCTACCTAACATATAATCGCGACATATTCGCCAAAAATGTAAACAAATATGTGTTTATAGAAAAATAACTTTAATTCCAACACAATAAAGTTCTGTTTACGCTACAACTTCAAACATTTTTATAACTTTTTCAATAGTGCTAATCACTCTGTAATCAACTTACTAACATTAAAATAAAGTTGATATTTGCTTAACTTGAAATAATGTCCATTTGATACATAAATAAAATTTGAAAATACATAAGAAATCAACCATTTATTAGAAATTGATAACGTTATTGATTAAATTTATCAAACTACATCGTATGCTACAAGTGCCCATTGGAATGCAATGAGTAGTAATAATTCTGATAATGCTTGAACGTTTGTAAACAAAAATATAATTAATTGTCGTGATCTACGATTGACCTCATCGTCTTTATGTAATAGTGATGACTTCGCACCTCTAAAATGATAAGCAAATGACGACCATAAACATTTAGACTGACTCAAAAAAATTAAACTATGTCATTACTTTCAAATATTATAAAATGATAACAAGCGGACAAACAATTTCTACCATTTAATTATGGGGGAAGGAAGGAAATTAAAAGGATTTTTTTCTATTGTAACCAAAGCGACAGGAAAAGTATTTGTGTTATGCCTAATGGCCCAAGAAGCAAAACTATGTATATATAAAATTAGGACAAAAATCAGAACCGCTCTTAAGCTACAAAATACTAGAATGAGCAG
Organism: Apamea crenata; assembly: GCA_949629185.1. Classification (NCBI taxonomy): domain Eukaryota; kingdom Metazoa; phylum Arthropoda; class Insecta; order Lepidoptera; family Noctuidae; genus Apamea; species Apamea crenata. The sequence continues at coordinate 5,480,799 of OX451368.1, read as the reverse complement.
TATTTCGAACGTTCCTATCAATTCGGCTTTTCTTTAAGGAATGTATCGACACAGCCTAATTTCTCCTTTCTCCGTTAGCAGTTACCTGCCTATAAAACGGTTAGTGTGCATACGAGCGACAGAGGCTACTGCAAGCGTCGACGCGTGTCGCTCGTGTGTATGCACACTTATCCATAAAAATTGTATTACTGCGAAAGTAAGTAAGTAGCTTATAAATAAAAATAGCACAAATACTCACTCTCATCAACCCTGCTGATGCTCTCACTGACAGAGTGACTTCGTTTGAAGGACTCCCTATCAATTCTGGTGCTCTTAGGTTTGTTGTCGACAGCCGCTGCGCTCACGACGGCGCACGAAGCTGACCGAAGTGGGCCCGAAGCGAATCCATTCGTAGGGGACGCTTGCTTGCGAGATCTGTGGAGGTTAGTTTACATTTGTTATGTGTAAGGTGTGTATGTAGATGGTACCTATATTCAAATTTTATTTATGATTCAAATTGACGTTATTTCAAGTTAAACACATATCAACTTTATTTTAATGGCATTTAAGATGATTTCAGAGTGACAAGCACTATTGAAAAAGTTATGAAAATGTTTGAAGTAGTAGCGTAAACTGAACTTTATTGTGTAGGAATTAAAGTCATTTTTCCATAAAATCAAATTTGTTTAAATTTTTGGCGAATATGTCGCGATATTAGATTATATAGGTTTCATTGGATTGGATGTCTAATAATTTATTGAAGTGAACAATGCAGTAACCGGAAAGCACGTCAAGTCGTAGCAAGTGTCGTTCTATAGTTTCTGCCTACTTCCATAGTTTATGTATGGATTTGTCTAAAAACTTTTTTTTTTATTAGTCGTCTATCGCACTGCTGTACAAAGGCCTTCCTACTCTCCTTCCACCTATCTCTGTCCAGAGCTGCCAAGGACCAATATTTATTAAAAGAGTCCAGCTCATCTCCAAAAACTCTTTACTTAATCAAATTATTTTTGTGTCTCGTGCTTTTCGTATTAACTAGTTGGCAAATGTAAAAACGGAGCGGTTCCGGGTGTGTCACTACTGGAAACTCTCTAAAAACACTTCAAGTAAATAACTACTGTTTTTGACCAGCTGGCTTGGCAACTACTCAAAAGCTGTGACAACACGCTAGGCAGGTCAACTTCATCATAAAATTCGACCAGTCAAAAACTGAAGTAAACACAATTTATTATTACTTTGACGGCACGGTTGGCGCAGTGGTTAAGCGATTGACTGCTGCGCTGCGTGTCGCGGGTTCGATTCCCGCACGGATCAAATATTTGTATGACCTACATGTATTTTTTCCGAGTCTGGGTGTTTTTCTATCTATAATATGTATGTATTTACAAAAAAAAAAATTGTATATAAGTAGTTTATCAGCCATCTTGTTACCATAACACAAGCATTAGGTTGCTTAGCTTGGGACAAATGGTGCTGTGTGAAATGTCCAGGGATATTATTATTACAAGACTGAATTTTCGACTCCTTCAGATACAAATGAAAATATTCCTTACTTGAAAGTATTAGGCGGAGGAATCCCGGGCGAAGCTATCACAGGTGTGGTGGCTGTGGGTGGGGGAGTGAGAGGCGGAGTCGCTGACACAACTTTGTCTCTCTCCAACCGGCCAGCGACCGTGAATAGAGAGGCATCCGTCTGCGGTACCCGCTTGCGCCAGCCCTGAAACAAGAGACGAACGTGGTTAGTCCTAACGTCCTTCTGAATTTGATAGCAGGCAGGTTTGCTGGAAGAAATTTCTTGGAAAAAGTTACCTTTGTACTAAAATCTAATGTGTCGTATCTGTATGTATTTTACTGTGAGTACATAAATAATAAAATATGTAGTAAGTTTGTCCTTTGCCTCGACAGGTCGTGAATGAATTGGGCACATGTAGATGGACATAGGCAATTTACTAATATATACTAGCAAATAGCGCGCTTCCGGCCTTGCTAAAAGCGTACAGCCCCATGTGTTCGATTGTCACTTCATTCTGGTATAGGTTCAAAGAGTAACACTGTATGAAACCTTTAGGTTTAAGTGCATCCAATTAAAAGCGGTACAAAACGGAAACCGTTTGAAGTCGCGATAAATACCCAATAAATCATAATTGGGTTTATGGGCACTGAATCAATATTTATGACGTTAAACGACACAAAAAAAATAACCGCAATATGTCACCCAACTAGAATTAATTGGACCCAGTGACCACTGCAAACATTATCGACAATGAATCACTGCGGTCACTTACTCACAATTCCCAATATTCGCACTTCATGTATTTGCGTACCGCATCATTGAGCTATAACAAACTGGCCTTACCCACTCCAAACACCTTTAAGCCCTTGATCTTTAAATATCCTTAGCAGTCAAAGGATACATTTATTAACACAATTATAAATGTTTTGTTTTACATAAATGCTCGCATTGGAAAGGCCCAGAGGTCGTGCAATTGTTGTAAACCGCATTCCGTATATCAACCGAATCGCTGAACGCAAGTTAACGTAAGTTAAACGCGACTTTACGCAACACAGAATTGTTTAAACAGTAAGCAAGGTCTGAACTTTAGCATTTATAACTGCATCGAAAGTTGATTTATGCGTTTCACCTGATGAGCAAATAAATAAAAGTAGTGGTGTAATGATAGACGTCGAGATGGCAGTTGACGACACTGACAAAAAATACGCGGTTACTGGTATAGATCGTGCAATCACGACGTGTAATGTAATCGTGCAGGTGCAAAAAACATCGCTTTATGACCTAGAAAGAGAATGTCAAGAGGAAGAGAGTAATAAATATGAACAAGCCGCACTAAAATTAAAAGTATAAATATTTAAACATAATATAAATTGACAAGGGCTTCGAGTTTTATCAGGCGGCAGGATAATGGCGCGATAAAGTTCGGAATGAATGCTTGGATTCTTTCATATTATTTATTACATGACCAAGTATTCGTAATGCCTATGTCTCGTGTGCTAGTTAAAACAAGTGACCTATTGCCTTTCTTAGGGCATCAGGCATGTCAGAGATTGTATATGAATGTGTGGGTTTTCTCACGACGTTTTATACATACTTAATTTAGTACTATGTAGTAATAAATATTGCTTGATTCAACTTGTCATGTCCCCGAAATGTGGACTTAGATATAGTTTATTAATGAACAAAGTAGTGGTGCTGTTCCACGAACAATGGAGCACTTAATATCGTGTCCAGCGTGTCCTGCTGTCTGCACGCTATAAGAGCTGATGCCAAATTTTGGACTGACTCTATATACATAGATTACCATCGACACGCTCAAAAGATTAAAGCAGTATGGTTATGGTTACTTACTTGTGCAGCTGTTTCTAGTTTATTTCTTCTATCAGCTAAAATATTTGTTGTTGCTATCTCGTTGTCGTCGATGCTTTTCTTCTTGTCGTCTACCGAATTAAGAGATTCCTGAAACAAACAAGAATAAATTGAAATACTGTCTTCTGGTAAATCTTTTAAACGGCCAATTTTATATTGTTGGTAAACATTTTAATATTCATGACTTCACTGTTCACTCAAGAGTGATCAATGTTTATTAAATTTGCATAACAATTAGGTAAAGACACAAAAACATTGTTTTCTTTATCAGATGAAATGAATACAGGTATAATGTTCACATTTAAGTTAGATGAAGACATTAGATTGATGGGGAGAAAAAAGTGCGAAACGTAATAATTATTGCATCTTCCTTCTATTGTGTATCGAAAACCCCTTTGTTGCGTAAATAGATAATTATGTTTCATTTGATCCACATTCACGGACTGATAATTTATTGTCACGCCATCTTGCATAACATCGCGTTTATGATGTCTCCAACCATAGCTTTAATTGAGCAAAACCTTTGGCAAGTCTGTTTCTAATAACTATGACGCTAATGAGAGACTTGCTAATTACAATCAGAAAATTTAAGCATACCGATTTTAATAACTGGAAGCAACGATGTCAAAAGTAAAGAGGAAATCTGTAAGCAATAAATTATTAATATAATTTGGTAAAACGATGTACGAAACGAATCGTCATTGAAAGAAGTTAACGGATGCAAACAGTAATAGAATTGATTAATTTTGGCAATCAAGTTGTATGTATCCGGTAACCCTGGTTTATAAAACAAGCATATTTTTTTAGAGTTGAGTAAAAAAGAAACCTGCCTGAACATTGTCCACGGAATCGACATCGAACTTCTTAAAAACGGGTTTAAGACCTCCGTTGCTAGCATTTTTCGTTTTATTTTTCAGCTCACCAATGACCGAGCCGAAGTTAAGACCCTGTGGAAATCCTGGCTGCTTTTGAAGACGCTTCAAAACGAGTTTGTTTTCATCTGTTTTATTTTCAACAACCTCGTCGGCAGGTTGTTCAATATCTTTTACGATATTATTTCCATTAAATCGTTTTATTCTATCAGCTACAGCATCTATAGTATTTTGTAGTTCCGCAGCCTTTTCACTTATGGTGCGTCCTTCCTGCTTCTCAAGCGGTTCTATTACTTCGGAAGTAGAGTAAAGCACTTTTGCTGGTCCATCGTGTATGAGTAATTCAGTTTTATCTAATGACAAATTTTGTATAATCGACTGTATTTTGTCGTCGCTCAAAATAGTTTTCTCAAGAAATTCCGCAAGTCTTTCTTTTGGCGGGCTCTCTCGTCGGATCAGTTTTTCACCAAGTAATTTTTCATTACGTTGTTTCAGTAAAACACTCGGTGTTATAATTTCTTCGGTTTTGAAAAATACATTATTTTGAATGTCATGTTTACGATCACTTTTGATAGATTCAAATATTTGTCGTTTTGTTTCAACATTTTCAAGTGCGGGATCATTGAGTATGACTTTGTTTACAGTACTATCCAACTCCTTTTCACTTATTCTTGTTTGAATATCCGCTGGTTTCTCATATTGAATTTGTTCTTGTTTAGATTGTAATAAATATTTCCACAATATGTAAATAAAGACTCCAAGTCCAATGAGCGTTTCGAGTAACATTGTTAGTTATTTATTTTCCAATCACTTCACTGACTAGAATGAGATCGATATGCGATATTGATAGCGCCACTAAAAATCCTTGAAGGCTTCGCGCTCCATTTGTAATGAGGAGTCAATTGAGCAATAACGTTTTACACACAAGAGCAACACTTTGTTTTTATTGGCATCGGAGAATGCATACCGTTCAATAACACTTGGTTAGTTAACTATGAAGTCACTGTGGCATAAGAAGATTAGAAGGCTTACGAAAAATAAATAAACATTAATGAAACTGAGTAAACAATGCGCGTACTGTGACGGTCGGAATCGAACTGATCACTGAGATCAGTCGTCATTATCATCTGGCAGCGGACACGGCACGTGTGACTCACGCGCAGGTCCTAGAACGTGTGTAAACATTGTATACCACCAGTAGTAGCAACAATGACGCATCACCATTTAATGAAAAATGACTATAATATATAGGTGCGTCGTAGCCAGTACCATCAGGTTGAGGGAAACCTTGACCCAAGGCAACACCACACCCAAATACGTAAACGATTTAACCTTACATTAACATAAGGAGATCGACACAAAAGAAAACAATTAGAAAACAGGCGGCGACATCTTCACCGCATGTGGCTGTAGAAGTCAAATGGATTACAATGCAAATGAAACCAGCTGTTTAATCAGAACTCGGTGCAAACACTAACACTCTATTATGTCCTTTGTGGAATGGTTGAAAATAGCTGCAATAACCATTGGAGTTTAAACGATTTTACTATTACTAACCAATTACACAAAACAGGAAAAACATAAAGTTGTTTAAAACTAGGCTGCGACGAACAAGATTCCATCTAACCACCTCAGAGTACGCAATAACGTTGTCGACGCCGAGCTTGCACCAAATAAGCTAACTTGCCCCTACCTAATGTGGAAACAAGCAAAAACTGCGCACGCTAATTCACGGAATATATTTAAATTAATCTAACTTTGAGGATGGCAACAGGCAAATACATAATGTTAACATTGTGTAGTAAACAGGAAGATGTCATAACCCATATTTCAGTCCCGAATTAGAAATACGTCAATTCTGTCAACGATGGCTTAATAAACGTCAATAGAAGCAATGGTGTGGGCAATATAGGACGAATCCATCACAATTACACTATCAACAAACGGACGACACACAAATATGCGGCCAAATTGAAATCTTTAACTCGCATTGAATACAAATTACAAAGACGCAGAGAATTTGAATGTTTACATGCCTTTAGCGGACACAAAGAATAATTAAAGTTCAACAGAAATAGAAACGTAGGTTAAGGGGCGAAAGTGTCGGTATGAATAAAGATTTAAATTACCAAGACTGTCTCCTGATTAGCACACCACGTGAAAGCACACGTAATGAGAAAGGAATGGGTATAAACATTGTTACGTTAACCTGTAACAGATTACAAGGTTGAACTTGAAACCAAAGATAGCAAAGATAAGTTTGATAGCAAACGATACTGAAGACCGCGTTACTCACGCCATCAATAACAAAATTAACCTCGATATTAAATTGTGCAAATTGCCATCTATCTTAATTAACAACCCGAACACAGCAGAAAGAACGATTCCTTGTATCTTAGGCTTATTGAAATTTATATACGACGAGATAAACAAATTGAATTTGATAAAAAAATAAGGATAATAAAAATAAATTTTAATCACATAAAACTGCAGTGTTTTAAATCCGCCCGATTAAAACCCGATACACAATCTCAAAGACACTGTTTCGAATATTTTGGCGCGTCTTATTGAACGCGAATTTTGAAGGCTAAAATCCGTGGAAGACGTCGACGGCAGCGCGCGCGCACTTAGGTCGACTTGTCCAAAACAACTGACGGTGCCAGTACGTCTCGCCAGCCAGCCGGGTCATTGTCGACGCATGTGCAACGCTTATACTGCTTTTTGGGACATGGAAATTAAGATTCGCTTTTTGTTTGCTCAGCGATCCGGCAAGTTTCCCGGAAATTATGCGCAAGGCTTTTGGAGTTGATATACGAATATGAGTCAACCTCGGGTATAAATAACGGAGTAACTAAGACTCTTGAAGTATTTTCGCTGCCACCAAACAAAATATGATTTATTTCATAATCCCAGATTCCTTGAAAAACTAGTAGTGTTTTGAATCTATTCGATAGATTAATACCACACTTTCGAACGTGATCTTGTTACATATGTGACTGCATACAAAGTAAATCGACACGGGAGTCAAATTTTGTGAGAAATAACAGTTTCGGCTTGGAAAGTACATATTATCATTTAAACAAAGCTTTACTGTTTTTTATTCACACAAGAGCTCTGTTTTATAACTTTAATGCGTATTCGTAACTTCTGTAACCACTTTATTAGCATAATATGCTGCTAATTTGAATATTTCTTCATATATTATCCATTAATTGTTTATCTTTATTGGCGTGTCACAGGGTTATATCTTCGGCAATTTGCTATTAGTTTTCTTTTTTTTCTGTTTTGGCATAAGCATTTGAAACTCTTAACGCATTTTAAGCTTACATTATAATTAATTATCCCTTCACGTACACAGTTTACGATTTTCTGCTCTAAAAAGCAAACTTTAGACACACCGCCGTCATTGGGTTCATCATAACTTTGCAGTGGCCAAAATTTATAATTAGATTTAGCTTCTAACGCCAAAACTTATGTGGAGCACTTTCATAACAGTTTCGTTGGCACTGTTTGACTAATGAGTGTAACACAAAACTATAAAGCGAACACTGACAGATGTTCTTTAGATGTTTCGTTAATTAAATAAATATACAGATATGTACCTAACGAGTTTATTCTCATTGAATTCGGGGCAATAATTTATCATGACCAATTTTTGAGCAGTAAAAGATTTGTCTATTACTTACTTATGCCTATAACGCCACATATCGACACAACGATTTCTGTTGCTGATGATGTCGATAATGATTGACTGAGGATGAGACAGCAACTTCGTATACTTAATTACCGTCATACTTCACTTACAGGTGAGTTAGTTAGACTATTCAAATATCAGACTAGTTCCCTTATACTGCCTACTACATAGTATTGTCGACAATACTGTAAGAAATTAAAAAAACAAACGCACAATAATCAGAGAGACAAAGCGAAACAAATCTAGAAACTAGATTCATTTTAAATGCATAGCATGGATTTTTAGAATGCAGAATGAGAAATGTGTAAAGAATGTGAACTCTATTCTTAGACACTGATATTTTAGCAGGAATTCATATCTGTGTGCTATATGTCTTTCTATTTTACACCAAAAAGGTATTATGGGAGATACGAATGACTCAGATTGTACATATTAGGTAGGTCTTAGTGATGCCATTAATTTAAAATGTGATGCAGTTTATAAAGACGTAGAGGACACTTTTGTGGCGCTGATGTAACGCGTGTTGATGGATTTCAATGGATTGTTTGCCAAGCGAAGCATTTATAGATAATATCTAAATTATGCTCACTAGTTATGCAAGGAGATCGGGAATCTTTCATTAGTTCAAGGAATAGTTTAGGACCTTGGATTGTCGTAAGATCTTTTTGGTGAATAACAAGCATAGTACGAGAAAATATACCTCTTTTAAAAACTCGTATCGGAGTTCACCAATCAAATCAGCAAAGGAAATTCTAGAAAAGACATCTATTTATTTATTTATTTTTATTTATTTATTATTTAAGATTCATGCACAACATTACAGAATTTAATCCCAAGGCGTTGTACAGCGCAATTTATACACCAAAACAATAATACTTGTAAAAATAAACAAAATGTAATGAAGAAGATTAATAGAATAATTTACAACATAAGATTTACACTTGCAAACATACCACGTGTAACGTAACCTTTGCGATCTAAAGATCAAGTAAACGCATTAAAATCTGCATTTCAATCATCGATTTAAGTAAATATGTACCTAAATGCAAAACATTACCAACCGTAAAACATAAATCGCATACTACAAATGCCAAAGAACAAGTATCCAATGTATATTTATACAAAGTTAATAATCGACTAAATGCAGCGATTTACAATCGTTGTGCGGGTCCCCGGTGCGCAGGAGTCGCCCGCGTTGCATCACGACCGCGCATGCGCACAGGGTAACCGACGCGGGTAGGATTACAGCTTGTGGCCAAGCATTGATCATTGCAACCGTAGGAGCTTATATTAATATAGCGGAAATAGGTATGCAAATATTTACTGTATGATATTACTTGGACCTATTAAGATTATATATTTTTTTGCGGACTATTAGAAAATAATTTTGAAATATTGACAGAAGAATCTCTTTATCCACTTTCCTATCGCAAGTATGCGAGGAAGAGATTTCTTTAGGAATAAGCATCACACCTTTGTACCTATTTTTATGTGTTGTGTGTGTTATTGTATGTGTGTACATAAATGAATAAATAACAGTGTCGTTTTTTTTTTTTTTTTAAACAACTATAGCGAAAAAAGGGTACTTATCAATTGTGTAATGCCAAATACAGTGAACAATAGAAACGTACCTAAATAAGAATATAAACCACTGTACGTAATAATTATGTGGAACGTAAAAAACTGGACAAATCCTTAACACATTCGACAAATCCGTTCCTAACTAAATCACAGATTACTGAATAGTTACTACGTAAACTAAATACACTTAAAAATACGTGAATAAGCGCTTAAGAACTGCGTAAATCTCTTTTACTTGACCTCCGGCGACTCCGTTTAATTTAAAAGAAAACAATAAACTGTACAAATATACTTATTTGTGTGGTCAGGCTCATAGTCAAGAACGATACTGTTTCGCTTAGCCGTGAAAATCTGTTTAAAACTAGATTTGAGCAAAGATGAGTTAATAGTCGCAGCTGACAGTTTTGGTTGTGATTTGTATTGAGTATCATCTTTCTAGTATATTTTAGGGACATATGATCCAGCACTGACTTTCAATCACAATTTGAATAATTTTGAAGGATATTGCTAATACATTGATTCATATGTCCGAAAAATGTGTCTGCTCAGCAACGTGAATAAGGCAATAATAATTGTTGTTGAACTGTCAAAATGAAAGCCATTGCGTTGTGTGCGTTGCGTTGTGTGTGTTGCGTTGCCTTCGTGTGGTAGGCAATTACCCTGCAGGTCCACACTTCAGTTTCATTGGAACTAAAATTGTTTTAGGGCCCTCTCTGTTTATTTTTTCAATCCAAAACCGACTTATTTAACCTCTTTTTAAAGTTGATGTTATTCTGTAGTATAGCGTTAGTATAGATATAGGTACATATACACCTGGGACGTACGAAGTGCGACCTCCTTCTAATACCGCCCTATAAGGCAGGGTTATGCGGAGTGTTACAATGTACCATTTATGGTTGTGAGGACGCGATACCCTTTCAATTATGCAGGCAAATGCGACCTAGAACGCTGGAATATGTTTATGTTTATATTCAATTAAATGTCAATGTGATATCAGTATGTTTTGGTGCGGAAATCACTAAAGAGTCTTGTTGATAAGATAATTCGTCGTGCCGATGATTAATATTCTATCCAATAAGGCTAGTAAACCATGACATTATGATTCATTGAACTGTGAAAACTCGAGTATTCAAATACAGATTCCAAAAATATTTCACTAGGATGTCGCATTAAATAAACGTTCCCTAATTACAGAATACACGGAAAACGTTTTCCCGCGCTTCGTAACGAGATTACCAACGCTGCCGCTGGCAGCGCCACTAGCGCACATTTAATTTCCGCCGTCAAACATAGATGGCGCTGACACGTGATCTAATAAAAACGTGTTACGGCACGGAAGAAATCCAATTTGTCGCTTTAGTAAATACAGGATAAATTCTCCAGCACTACAGGAGTCCTGGCAAATATTTTGGAAATAAGAAAATCAATTCTAGCGAGAAATTACAAGAGTAATTTCGATTTATTTTTAGGACGGCCAGAGTTTGGTCTCAATTACACTAGATCGACGAGAAAAAAGATGCTCCAATTTAAAACAAAAGCATTAAATGGCGCCCTCTTGTCGCAGACATTAATAAAAACAAGAATTTCTCAATGGGACATTATAAGGTTGTAACTTTCTGAACAAAGCCCTAACATAATGATGGGCAAGGCTTAAAACAAAGCCCATGAAAGGTCAGGGCGATATTTGAAGCTTGCTATTGCTATAAATAGTAATGTCGTTTAGCCTAAAATAGCATGAACTTTGCCTGGTGACCTTAACCGATGAACGACTGATGAGGATGACACGATAATCACCCCTGAAGGCCTTGAGAAAGATTTTATAAAGGTTATGGAAACAGTTTAGTTAACATCAGAAAAAAAAATATCTGAGTTCGTTCTTGAATTTTGACGATTAATAACATAATATGTATGCCTTGTCTTCCATATAGTTATCGGCACATGGTTTCGGAAGTAGATCTTGTTCGGAGCATGATACAAAACCCAACGAACTGACTATAATCAGGAATGGAATAAATACATGCAGACAGCACAAAAGAAATCAGCCTGTGTTGTTTCACTGCAGGGCAAAGACCCAAAATAATTTTAAAAAAAATATAAATAATATTATTATTATTTTATTTTATTCTTGGGGCTTGCTCCACAGTGTCTGGGTGGCTTTTACCAACGGGAAGCTACTCGGAGATGGCGAGACAGGTGCTCGGTAGTTTTCTACGTATAATATAACATTTTTATATTTAATTTATTGAACATTAACATAATTAATTATATTATATACATATTTATGAAATATTGTCTGTACAACAAATGTAGGCATACACACACACACCCCCACACAAACATACACTCACACACACTATCAACCTTTTGTAATTGTACCACGTTGACAACATTTAGTATGTGATATAATGGGGGGCCTGGAGTTCTAAAATACAGGCCTATTAGGCTTAGTTTAGACTCCAGATCTCCCACAAATGACAAAATTTTGTCGAAATACCTGTCAACTTAATATGTATAAGAATGTAATTTGTGGAGATAAATAAACATTATTTTATTTTATTTTTTATATATCGTGACTTGTGATAAAGTGAGGACAAGGTTCAAAGAAAGTGTGAGGTCGACAACAAGCTCCATTTTTTTAAATAACCTTAGTTTTTACTAATTAAAGCGCACTAACTCAAAAACGTATGATTAAAAAACAATTATTTCTATAACATTTAAAATATATAATTCATAAGGTCAAGTAAGGGTGGATAAAGTCGGGAAAATTAATTGTACGTAAATTGACTACTGTCATTCTTTAACAGTTGTATGAAATGGCAAATTAACGTAGAGTGTCAATTTGCTTAACAACAAATTTGCCTGACTGCACATTGCTGTTTCGTACATGGTGTTATATCCTTCGGACATCGAGAGTTGGTAAGTGGGAACCTTACCTCGGGTTCATGGGCTACATAAATGCGGGCAGTAGATTTTATTACAACTGTTAGTAACGAATGGAGAGCGACTGGGCGGAAAATGGGGGTGCCATGATGACAGCGCAGTTTCCATGAGAAAAATGGGTTCCCATTTTCCGAATTCGGACGCGGAAACGAAAATTGTTGAGTAAAATTTCTGCATTCCGGGAAAAATTTGTAATTTTTCCCTTGAAAAATAGAAATGTACAACATTACTTTTTATTTTTCAAACAAGACGCAAAGTCAATGTTTTCTACTATATAAACTATTTCTGGCTTGAATAACCAGAATAAAACTGTCTACGTTATAATTCGCGTAGAAGCATACGAAAAACATACATCCCAAACACAATCTCATAGACCCGGCTTATGATACGAAAAATACGGTCTATTTCTAACCATTTTGCCACTACATCACCAACTTGATATAAACATGAAATAAACCTTTATTGGGCATCGAAATGCTACTAATATTCCCCCATAAACATAGATATTTTGTCGATGTTAGGTAATGTGTAGTCGGCATTATTTATGCTTTATCGGGAAATGGAAAAGCGCCGTCAGATAGGAAATTCTATTTGAACGGGAATAGGACAGTATTCGAATGTTCAGCAACATGATATTGATTTAGGACGAATCATGTTTCGTTAATGCTCGTATTTCGTTGGAAAATTATTCCACAATTGGATAAAGGAGTAATCTGGGGGTTATAATGGAGGAAAATGTACAAAAAACTGACCTTATTCTAAAAAGATATAAAAGTATGAATCTCGATTTAAAACTATGTTGGAGTATAGTTTTGTAGCTTAGTGTTCAGTATTGAATCGACATTTAAGCTTGAAAATCTCTCAAGGTGACCTAAAAGTAATTGAAAAGTAAATGATCATCATAGTCTGCCTTGCCTTTTCCCAAGTATGTAAAAGTCGGCTTTCAGTCAAACCGGATATAACTGAATACCAGTATTTTACACGGAACGACTGCCTGTTTGATCTCCATAACCCGAAAAGTAACTAACATTGATAACTTATTAACTATCATTAAAAAGTTAACCATGACGAAACAGAGATTCCTAATGTTGGTCGTTTGTTTGCGTTACTAGTTTTTGTCATAACTGGGATACGTTTATACACTGCCAAAAATACTGCATTAATTCCCAGCGAAAATTCCGTCACACAAATCAACCTGTCATTACCAGGAACCCTCTCAAACACCCCTCTTACACACCCCGTAGTAAATTAAAACCGAAACTGGACAATTTTCTCCTAAAAAGCAAATCTCTCACAAATCGATCGCTCAACCCTCATGGGATCTTCAGACGAGCCTTTTAAACGCCATTTGCTTTGACGAGTTGATCTCCTTAACATCATAAATCAGTCAATTTCCAATTAAAACGTCAATGTAACGTCACGGACAGGAAGTTAAATAAGGGGAGATTTAGGTTAATGTTTTATTTTACTAGCTAGGAAAGTTTACCGTGACCTGTCAACATACCTTTTGTTGGGAGCGGAAACTGCGACCACCCGACGTTTGAAAAACTACCTTGTCTTTTGCAGAATTGGGTCGAGAATGTTGTGAACATGTTTTTGTTAAGGTAAGGTTGTGCGTGAAGCAATTTCGGAGGCGACACGCGATTTGCGCTCGTTTAGTGAAAAGTTCACGAGAGGCGTGGTTTTAACACATTCGTGACATTGGCAAGAGGTCAGTGACACTTTTCGTTTGGTAATTTAGTAAACGGAAGCTTTGTTCTGAGATAAAAAGTAGATTAAATAATATTGTGAATAATAAAAAATAAATTATGACATTGTAAAGTGCAATTTCAATGCCTTGTAAATTAAATAACAATAAAATATTCAATTTAATGACAGTTGCATCATAAAAGTTGACCCTTGTTATAGACACTTAATTTTGCACAAAAATATATTTTTTTTATAAAAACATTGTGCTAAAAATCTATTAAACATTTCTTATCCATTTTCAGTAGGTATAATAACTTCTTTTAATAGTATCACAAAATGAAAGCTGACAATCATATCCAAATTAAATAATATTACAGTAAGTAATTCGTGAAGGTAGCGCGCAAATATTTGCTCATAATAATTTCCAAATGCCGCGCCCTTACGGAGGGTAATTAAATAAAATTAAGTGTCTGTAATATGCCGGAAATGTCGTGTTTCGTGTACTTTAAATATACAAATATTTATTTACTTAGGGTGAATTCCACAACACACTTTACATTGTAGTACCCAGAAACTGGGTTGTGGAGGTCAGATAGGCAGTCGGTACATGTAAAATACTGGTATTCAGCTGCATCCGATTAGACTGGAAGCCGACCCCAACATAGTTGGGAAAACGCTAGGCTGGTGATGATGATGTGAATGATGATGAAGGGTGAATTCCACCAAACTTTTATACCTAGAATAAGTCTTAATCCTGAGAAAATTAAATTATTGACCGCTTTTCCATACTAAAACTGTCTGACGTCAATTTTATTCCACGGATAAAATATATCTGACTGGTGAACTCAGTCCTTAATCAAAATCAAAAGTCATTTATTCAAATTAGGCTGAGAATCAGCACTTTTCGAACGTCAAAATTACAGAAGACAGTCCCCCAAAAACGCCCGCCCTTCACGTAATCGTATACAGGCGTACTTTAAAAATATTGGCAAATGGCAATCTTTCAGGGGCTGAAAGTACTCATGAATACGTAGGAACCACTTCTTCAAATATCTGCTGTCTCATACTAAAACGCATTAGGACTTGCCCAACGGGAATGTATGAAACAGATGTCTTCTTTTCACTATTTCAGACTTGTTTACATATAAACAGTTATTTATATTAATGAGTACTTTCACCCCTTGAAAGATTGCTAATGAATTTAAAGTCAGCGTTTATAATGGGTGTAAAAATACCCTTAACCAAGACGAGAACCTCTTTTTCTTCCTATTATCATAATATTTTTTTAGTACTAGACCATACCTGGGAACCTTCAGGTTACAGAAATATTGAAGGTCAAATTTAAAACTTTTTAACGTTTTTTTTTTTATGAAAACAATAAGGGGGTCTACTCCGAAGTAGTATCGGCCGAATGCTCGGCCGTTTCCTGGTACGAAGTTACTATTAATTTGGTTCGGTCGGTTCCGATCCTACACTCCTACACTCTTTCGAATATTGACTATGGTCCCGACCCAACTGAGCCGATCCGAACTTTTTTCGCATTTTTCAATAATATTCGGTTCGGACATGTGTCGGTCGGATCCGAACATTCGGACTTTGCACTTCGGAGTAGACCCCACTTCGGAGTAGACCCCAAGTTTTAAATGTTGTTACGTAACTTTTAATTACTCTCACGATAACAATAAGGACAGTGTTGTGCGTGCATTACATTGCGCACTTCCGTAAACACCGAATTTTCCCGTTAAAAGTCATTTCCCAGCAATTATTTTAGCAGAAAGTTACTTAGTTTTATAGGGCTTTGCTGTCTGGAATTTGTCAGTATCCGCCCGGAGTTTGGATTTATGCCAATAGGCTCGCCCCATATATATTACATTGGACTTAAACATACAACATAATCAGCCTATAATGTTCCCACTGCTGGGACACAGGCCTCCTCTCTGTGAGAGGGAGTAGACCGTAATACACCACGCGGGCCCAATGCGGGTTGGGAGATGTCACGTCTTCGAATTTTTAGTTCTAGGACAAGCCGGTTTCTTCACGATGTTTTCCGTTTTCCTTCACCGTTTTGAAAGCAGTGGAGATGAAAAAATTTTGTCAGAGTAAAGCGCCACTTAAACGTAGCTGGCGAAATGTGGGTATGTACAATAGTTACACATCTGCCTAACCCCTCGGGGATTACAGTCGTGAAGATATTTAGTTCTAGGACATGCCGGTTTCCTCACGATGTTTTCCTTCACCGTTTTGAGAGCGGTGGTGATGAAAAAACTTACACAAAGTAAAGCGCCACTTAAACGTAACTGGCGAAATGTGGGTGATAAATGATAAATGATTTTATTTTGTAAGTAGGTTTGTACAAACACACATTTACACGTCAATCATATTTTAAAACTAGATGAGGTCGGCGTTTCCTATCTGACTACTCTGAGAAGAAAGGCCGAAACAAACTCAGAGGTCACAGTCTCTTTTAAAGTCCAGACATAATCTTGGTCAGATCATATGAAGACCATGCAGGTCGATGTCTGAGATGGTCTTTTGAGGAAAGAACCACACAGATTGAGAGGACCTGTCCAGTCAGTGCACGCATTTGTCAGAAATCAGTGCAGCTACACTCATAACTGAAGGAGCTCGACGATTCGACGAACAATACCAAAGAAAGGACATTTGGGTAGGCCGCATTAATTACTCAAACTGCCAGACCATGACAAGTGTGTACAATAGTTACACCTCTGCCTAACCCCTCGGGGATTACAGGCGTGATGTTATGTTATGTTACTAAGGGGCTGATTTTTCCAACGCCAGGTAATTTTATCCGAGGAATAATTTTGAATTTTTGACAGTTCGTCCATATAGAAACAGTTAGACGTCAATTTTATTCCACAAATAAAAATTATCTGTCGATTGAAAAATCGGCTCTTAATTTGATGTACAGAATGCGTACATGAAGGCTTCCTGAAGGGTCTTTTTACACAGAAAAATGTAATATTCGTTCGAAGCAGTGCGTGGTCTCTATCAATGCTAACATTTAATGCAGTGGGTAGGAGACATCTCCGCCTGGCACATATACCGACCTTGACAATACTAAACTTCTAAAATCGATACTGCCTTTACCTTTACAACTAATATTAATTTGATGGCAACACGAATTAGGTAATGGATATTCACTGGGTTTTAGTAATTGCCTATGTAATTTAATCATTTTACTTTTACATCATTATTTTGATAAAAAAAAATATTTTGTGACTAATCTAAGTGTTTTAGCAATGTAACTGATAGAATGTTCAAAGGCTTTGTTTTCGCAAAGTCCATCACACCAAAATAAACCTAAATACACGTGTTGTCCCGTTTCTTTTATCTTTCGGTGTTTCTTTTTAAAAAGATTGCGCAGGCACCATTATAAAAATCTTCAAACCCCTTTAGGTTTGAAGCTATATCATTTTGAAAAAAAAAAATGGCGCACATTAGGTACATATGCCAGACACCATATAAAAATCTAAAGGGGTTTGAAGATTTTTATATGGTGCCTGGCATATGTGAGTACCTAATGTCCGCCATTTTGTTTTTTTTTTTTCAAAGTGGCAGCTACGCATTGCACCGGGCAGGCATGCCGCGGACTTTCAAAGCCCTTTATTTTGGCTAATGTAAGTTTTATGTCCAGATAAATTGCATAGAAAATACTGAAAGCATGCGTGACAGTTGCATCAATTAAAACGGGATTAGCCTAAACGCCAATTCCTTAACAACAGCCTCACTAATCAACTCTCAATCTTACTCCCTTAGTATACACTACATTTTCGACTAAGCACAGTTTACTCATCTCGCATGGTAATAGACGGGTGCTACAGTATCACAATAGATGTGAAGGGCTGTCTTGAAGGGCGCTGCTTATTAAAGGGGGGCCCCGTCAAAGTGATGCCTATGCAAGGCTGCAAGGTTGGCACGCCTGTAGAGCTCTTGAATGGTAAGTCAGTTGCCCTAGGCATAGGTTTTAAGTAGATAGGAAGCTTGATGGAGATTGCAACCTTCGTGTAGTGGAATGTGAATCTTTTTGAAGTGGTCCTCTTTTATCAGCGAGAAAAGTTGCTTGTGTCAGGAACTCGAGGAGTGTTTTTGCATTAAGATGGCGTTTTGCAAAGATAAGATCAGCTTAAAGCTCGCTATAGAATGTGAGAGAGTAATGATGACTATTGATGTCGTCTAACAAAAATAAATTAAATACCTATTTGTGAACTTTATACCAGAATTTCAATTTCATCAAATTATTACCTCCGAGTGTCTAATTTTTACCTGACCAGGTTTGAGTACACGTTTCATGAACTAACACAACGCTTGCTTTTTGTTTAAGCTCTGTTTTTCGTTAGCCTACAGCCTATTATAGATGAGATACGTCACCAATTGTCATAATAGGCCATAATAGGTCTATAGGTGTGTTAACCAATAATAACATATACGTAATAATAATAGATACAATCGTTGTATTTGCTCTGATTAAATACCTCGCTGATTTTCCTATTATTCACTAGTACATCAAGTCGCCTAAAGCCTCTATCTATACAAATAAAAATCAATTGCCGCATATATGTATAAATGATCATCACTGGAGAACGGGCCGACCGATATAAGCAAATTTTTTTTTGTTTGTTCGTAATAGTTGACAAGGTTTCCATGAAAGATTTTTTTTTGGAATATCCGCCGAAAATTCACCTGAGCGACACCGGGCACAAACAGCTAGTTTCTAAAAAAAGGCGTTTGGTAAAATTGGAGATTTCTCACTCGGGGCTCAGACGACAGACTACCTACTAATCATCCGTACTTACATCAAAGCCTAAAGTCTTTATTAATAATAAAAAGGGATGTTTACTAACATTGATTCTATTCTTGGCCCGCTCGATGGCCTTGGAGTCTTCTTTCTCGGGGCTCAGTCGACAGACGCGAGCTCGCCAGTCGTTCGCACCGGCTGCCTGAAGAGCCGCCAACCTGTAAATAAACACCAACATTATTAGCAAAATAGCAAAAGAAAAGTGGAAAATACTGGGGAGACCTTTGCCCGGCATTCGGACAATATAGGTTGAGGAAAAGAATAATATTTAAAAATAAAGTAAAGTAGCAGTAGCAGGAAACGGCCGAACATTCGGCCGATACTACTTCGGAGTAGACCCCCAGGCCTGGGGTCATAATTAAAAGAAGACGTCCCTAAGTACGAGTGTGAGTAAGGGCATTCAGCTTTTAATGTCCCACTGCTGGGACAGGCCTCCTCTCGGTGAGAGGGAGTGGGCCGTAATCCACCACGCGGGCCCAGTGCGTGTTGGTAGATGTCACATGTCTTCGAGTTTTTGGTTCTAGGACATGTCAGTTTCCTCATGATGTTTTCCTTCTTCGTTTTGAGAGCAGTGGTGATGAAATAATTTACACAAAGTAAACAGGGTGAATTTTACGACAGAATAATATGCTCTCCAAAATCAAGCACTTGACTCTATTAAATGCTTTCCTCTATCCTCAAAGTGTGCCCCTGTCTGTTGAATTATATTACTTAGGCATTGAAGGGACTTTAAGGTCCGTGCCATACGTAACTATCCGCCATTTTGTTTTTTTTTTAAATGGCTGCCACGCCTGATACCTATATAAATCGATAGCTGACCTATATAATTGGTCCTTTCATATTTAAGTTTAGGCTATAAATATAATCCTATTCCAAAAACTCAGTCATTACAGTAAGTAAATCCTACTAATATTATAAACTTGAAAGTTTGTATGGATGGAAGGAAGGATGGATGGATGGATGTTTGTTACTCTTTCACGCAAAAACTACTGAACTTGGATGAAATTTGGCTCACAGATGGTTTATAACCAGGATTAACATATAGGATACTTTTTATCCCCATATTCCCACGGGATCGAAACTTATGCGGGTGAAACCGCGGGGCGTAGCAAGTAATCCTATAATGCTTAAAGATTAACATCACGTCCACATTACAACAAATGCCCGCCGCTGAAACAAAACAATGAACATAATAGGCACGCAGGATAATCCGACTTAGTTAGGTACAAACAAATAAAAGGTAATTAACCTACTGTTACCTACTGTGGTGGCCGTATTTTAATTTCACAATTGGAGTGAGAATTTAATCTCTTGCAACCTTTATAAGGTTCTATACAGCGAGTATCAGAAATGTGTGGTCATATTTTGGTGAGGTACAGACCATGAAACTGAACAACTTTCTCCATGGGACAGACATCGGATTCGAGAAAAAATAATCAGCTGTCTCATACAAACTTCAATACCTTTTCGGCCCAAATGTATGGAACAGATGATAATTAATAATTAATTAGTAGGTATTAAGTTGCCGAAAATCGAGTTGAATGGCGTGCAATAGGAGATCCCTAAGTACAGCAGTGGGTTGTTATTGGCTGATGATGAAGAGCAAATCTATGCAATATCTTGGTATAGGTTACCTACCCACAATTAACATCTATCTGGTATCAATATCATAAAATATTACTGAAAATATGTACGGACGCATCAATAACATTGATAAAATAACCATCTAAATTTAAATCGCGACATATTCGCCAAAAATGTAAACAAATATGAGTTTATGGAAAAATAACTTTAATTCCTACACAATAAAGTTCAGTTTACGCTACAACTTCAAACATTTTTATAACTTTTTCAATAGTTAGCACTATTGAAAAAGTTATAAAAATGTTTGCTAGTCTACTCTGGAATCAACTTAATTACCATTAAAATAAAGTCGATATTTGTTTAACTTGAAATAACGTCAATTTGAAATATAAATAAAATTTGAATATAAGTTATCTTTTAGACTGTTATACAAATGGTTAGTATACATATGCACTTACAATAATACAGATAACGTTGCGTTCCCCTTACTTAACAATTCAATATTTATTGTCTTGAAGGGCCTACGATGGTCGGTGACCTATGGAAGCCCTTATCTCAAAGTCATTAACTTTAATTAGCCGGTAAGAGGCACACGCATTACTTGATAGTATATTATCGACTGGTGTACACAAATTGACCATCTGATTGTTCTGTGTTTATTTTACCTAAGTTCTTTGGGTATAGTCTAGGATAACAGATGTGTGAAAATGATATCTCTGTAAGAACAGAAGGCTAATTCCTGTGATTAAAACATTCAAAATCTAATCTTAATGTCAGCTCAGCGACAAGCAATGTCAAAAACTTGTCAAAAATATAGGGAATTTAAAGGTATTTTTGACAGACTGAGACCAAACTGTGAACGTTCTTAAAATTACGAGAATTGCCCCTCTGGTTTCCGTAATAATTCCTTTCGCAAAATCCCAAAGGAAATAAATGAACAGGGCACACAAACACGAACACATTGCTTTGTGTCCTGTCATATTTTAGGCCTGGTAAAACCACTAATGATCGTAATTATGGTGTATATATTCATAAAGTGTTTTGTTACTGAAATATAAATAATTTAGTGGCACTCCACGTAATGATGTCTCCACATGTCGATCTACGGTTGTATTATGACGTAAGTTCGTAATAAATTAATAGAAAACGCCGGCGTCACTTAGATTCGTTCTGGACGAAAGAATATGCAGAAGTGGGACAGTAACAGTAGGTATAGGATGTTAATATTAGATTCGTTTTTTCCTCTACCTGTCGTTATTTCTCCTGGCAAAGTTTGATGTGTACAGTCAGCGTCAAAAATATCGGGACGAACAGACTGTTCAAAATGATCTCAACAACTAAGAAAATTAAACTTAATCTCAATTGGATAAAGTTCTTGTCAGAATGACAATTGTCGTGCACTGTCTTCATTCTGAAACATTCCTTGTATCATTGAGTTAATATTTCATTTTCATAGTTGTTTAGATCATTTTGAACAGTCTGTTCGTCCCGATATTATCGACGCTGACTGTACATATGTCTGTATGTATGTATTAGTATTTATTCTTTTTCGTGTTATCTATCCCATAAGTTGCACATTGCCATGTTTTGTCTCTGCATCACTCTCAATTTGACTGGTAGAAAATGCCTCGGGCATGAAGTCCGCCTTTACATTTTTTTTACTTGTTACTTTTAATAAATAAATAATAAAAACTTTTGATGATAAATTTGATGCATTGTGATAACCAACGACAACAATTAGTTACGTTTTCAGACAAATTCTTCACTACTTTTTGAACAAGGAATAACTGATTATTCAACTCTGATTATGAGCCCTTATCGCTTAGTTCCTGCCTTGAACTAAGTATTCTAATCAAATCTAATTCTAGTTGGTTAGCACAACGAGCGAGAGGATGTGCACTTGTGCAGATTAAAGTAATTATGGCACAGTTGTTATAACATTTCATCCTGATCTGTATACATATAGAAGGTATAACCCTTCTGTATCCAGAACTGATGGGTTCTTCGTCGGTTAAGGGATTTCCAGATGGGTTATGACAATGCCTCACGTCTTGTCGTGGTCTCTGTGCAATAACACCTGCACTATGGAAGACATTTGCGAAGGCAACGCAGTCGAAGAGGCTGAATTCTGGATGAAGCTCATTTAAAATATAAATAAATGGGCATATCTACCTACATATATAAAAATGAATCCCCATTTCCCTTGGTCACGTCATAACTCGACAACGACTTTACCGATTTCATCCATCTTTTTTTTTTAAGTTTTCTAATACTTTGTAGAAGGTTCTTACGGAAAAAAAAATCAAGAAAGTTGCTTCACGCGAACGAAGTCGCGGGCATATGCTAGTAAGGTTTATATGTACCTAATCATGGATACGACGATGAACAGAATTGATTTTTGTTTGTAACGCTATATGAAAGCTCTATCTTTCGGATCAAAATAATTTTAACTAGCTTCTGCCGGCGACTTAGTCCGAGACAAATTTCGGCCCATCCATCGGTCGCCCGCGCTACTACTTCGTTTTCGCTTAGTGCTCTTTCTGACTTTTTTAGATAGATAGATATAGGTACCGTTTATTTGGCGCACACAAAAAAGACAGCACAACACACAAAAGTACACTATTAGATGATAACCAAACTACCCACATGATTATATAAAAACAAGGTGCCGATAAAAAAACACAAAATGAAAAACACACAAAACATCGAAATAAAAGTGACACTATGACGAATAAAATTAATAACGAAACATACACAGTGCGGTGTGTGTCTCAAGGTTGCACCAAATGGGAGTCCAGCTCAGCATGTGTCAGGCAAATGTACCTGACGCTGATATTCTGCTGGATCCCTGCTGTGACACACGGACGAGAAGACGAGATAAATTGGTGTTGTGACAGGTGTGAAGTGCAGAGTGAAGCTTTGTAAGTACGCCCGACACTATAATTATGTATTCTACAGTAAGTTTCGCATTGGGCAACGTTCTTGTTCGTTTTTTTCATTTTTCTCGACTCGTAAAGGTCGTAGCGTGATGTTAGATAGCCTATAACCATCCTCGCTATCAAATGCAATAAGACATATACATACATACAAACAAACAAACAAATTTTACGTCTTTATAATATTAACCATAGATATATCTATTCTCGCAGCAATGGGAAATTAATGACTAATAAAATAAAAAAATAAAACTATTTCTAAGACTAGAAAAGAATAGTCTTATCTACTATCTTCTACATCTAAGCCAACTATGTTTTATTGATATCCACATCCGATGGTAAACTAAAGTTCCTAGAACTATGTATCTATAACTTTATGAGCAGAAACTTTGACAGTCAAAGAAGCAAGTAACATGGAAAGTGACGGAACTTCGGCGTTCCGATTTCTCTAAATCTCTGATTAATTCGCAAGAAAAACTGTTGTTTTTCAACAAGTAACAACAAGTATGTGATAAATCCCCTATGTGATAGATCGCAAAAGTTCACGGTTGGACTTGGATTCATTATAACTTCTAACGTCCATAATTCTAAGGGACACGATTAGTCAATAAATTGGCGAACACCTATTTTACTTATTTAAATATGGGCTGGTTACAAGTAACGGAAGAGTGAGCTTTTACCGAGTGTTCGAGTAGGTATTTGGGATTTTAGAGTAATGTCGTGGGGAAAGTTTTGAGAATGTGAGGGTTGTGGGGGTTATGTGAGTAGGGGAAGACCAAAGAAACGATGGATGGACTGTGTGAAAGATGATATGGCTGGAAAGGAGATGACGACTAACAGAGAAGTATAGAAGAAAAAGACATGTTGTGCGGACTCCAAATAAAGTGATAAGGTCAGGACAATGATGAGACGCTAAGGTTTAATTTCAGTCAAAGCGAGTTTAAATACAATTAAAATTACATCAGGTATGCCTTTTTGTTCAGGATTAAGGTATCAAAAAGAAAGACGAATGATATTTACCTTTCGGCAATGGTGCCTCCTCCCTTGTGCGGCATTTCGGCATGTGTGGCGCTGCGCTGCACACCGCCGCCCACCCTGCAGATAAACAATGAACATTAATAATTAAAACCAATTGGAATTATTTATTTGACATATAAAAGTACACAAATACAAGGTGACACATAATTTAACCGTGCAAATAGCCTGGCACAAAATAAATGATCAATGTCCCCCATGATAGGAAAGACCTGTGTTACATGGGTCATCCATCCGACCATCTATCTACCATCGATATTATAACAGTTATTATGTGTACTTTTGTAAAAATAAACTAGAGCAGTACTATTAATTTTAAGGATAAGAAACGGGAGAGAAAGTAAAAGGGGTTTAAAGTTAATATAATAAACAGTTGAAAGACGTCCACTGCTGGACATATGCCCAAAGCGCCACATCGAACACTCCTACGCTTTCCCATCCAGCGGCTTCCCGCGGCCTTAACCACGTCATGATGATGATGTTGAATATAATATTGGGCACTGGTTTGGGAAGAACATTAGTACGGCAATGTAAATAAAGCTACTATAGTAGTAGCAGATTTAGTTTCAATATTTTAGAACAACATAACAATGCTATGTTATTGTTATCCTGTTATTAGTATTGAATATGGAAACTCCATTATTTAAAAATATAGAACACAAAGAAACATTTCCACAAAATAGTCAATGTTTATTAATTACAAAGTTTGTCTACAAAAGAATATCATCTAACCAAATGCTTTCTTAAACAAGTCTGACCTTATCATAATTTTGGCACTAAAATTAGATAGTATTTTCACAAACAAGACTAAGTAATTACGTAGCGCATTAATAAAGGAACAATCTCTAAGCTCAAAATTACCTGGTCTTCTCAAACTTTTCTTTGAGAGACTTAAAATTGAAGAGCCTGTCATCGAACGAACTCGTCCGTACCGAAGTCAACATTTTGCCGGTTTACACACTAACTTTACACGTAAAAAAATATATATATAATATTAACACTAATTTATCACATTACTACTAGAGAAAGATTTTATAGCACTTTATGGTTCAATATTTTTGTAGTTTTTAAATTATAGGACGATTGTTCGTCGACATGAAAGGATAGTGACAGACTGACAGCCGGACAAAATAACGTCGTTTGCTGGACGCGTTCAGAAGCGTTCAGATAACAACTATTTATTACAATGTGACGACGGGACACGGGCGGACGTTATCCTCTTTGCAATTATTTAGTTATTTTTGTGTGTTAACAATGCGGTTAATTAAATTGAAATAGCTCTTGTAAGGATTTAAATAATGGTAATCGCGAAAACGATCGTTTTGGTTTATTGAATGGATTTATGAATCGAAATTTTGATAAAAATCACGTCACTTTATGTATTGATAATAATTATTCTCTAGAACAAAATGATTCACTGAGTTGGAAAAACCTTTATCAAAATAAAAATATTTCTCTAAGGCTCTTGCTCACGACTAGAAGGAACGAAGTATCTTTATAGAATGACTAAGGGCTAAGCAACGGCTAAAACGACAACAAAACTAAATACAAATATCTGCTACGAAAACCTTTGCAAAAGTAGTTCATTTTTAAATCAAATATTGTATCTACACGCGATCGTAAACTAAATACAAAAGCGGACAATCCGTATCTATTGGATTTCATCGACGAAAGCCAGTTTTTTGCGCCACTTTGATATTTTATTATCACGAAACCGAAACGTTCACTAGAATCCGCAAAAAGTTTTATGTTGGTATTTTCTGCGCCTTACCTATTCAATTTTCCAAGCCTGACTAATACATTTTATAAGTTATCAATAAACTTCAACATCCACAAAGGATTCTTCTAGGAATTAGACCCAACTAGAGACGCTACAATGAAACATATTTCTTACCAACGAAATGTTGCGTGGTCCGCTTGAAAGTCTCTGAACCGTCTCCGGACACAAGTAAGGAGTAGGTAAGTCCAACTCGGTAAACCTTGACGGAACGGCAGTAGGGTGTGTTTGTGGAGCTATGTCGCAAACCATGCTCCACCTCCTATCCTGCCCTCTGTGTCCCAAAACATGCAGTCAAAATGACCTCTGCGCTGCCGCTGACGACGCCGTGAAGTTTTGGGCCAACAAGAAATCAGTCGGAATCGGTTTGGAATTCAGTCGTGAGAGCGACACGATGAAGAAAAAAACCAACGAAAACCGTTAGTTTCCTTAGATCTATGATCAATAGTCTCCAACCGATAAAACCCCTAAAAAACTGCAGTCTAAATAACGAGCTTAGATTTTTAAAAAGAAGCAAAAACTGTTCATTCAGCTCACGCTATAAAGCCATTATAGCATTTTTGTTGAACTACGATCAAAACGAGCAAAAATCCCATCCATCATATTCGAATAACAATTTTTATAAAATAAAAAAGTTTTTTTTATGAACACCGAGCTACACAAAAAACTACCTCGCTTTTTATTGAAATGGCCGTTGAAAGCTCCAATAACAAAAAATATTCCATTAAAAAACTACCTGAAATGAACTGAAAAATAATAAAATTGCATTTCTAAAACAAACTGAAAATCTCCTGAAAAAACCAGTTCTTGCGCTTTCTTAATGATAAAATAATGACCTGCGCGGTATTTCCCAGAGCTTTCATTAACTATACAAATGAAACTCAGAATTCAATTAACTAACATGAAAAACCAATCAGTGCTAAAACATGCACACTAAAACATTAATTAAAGGTAATACAAACCGGTTGTTTGAAAACAAAGGCTTTAGTACACGAACGTATATTCACGGTGCGATATTTCACGTGTAGAAGGCTACGCGAGCGCGCCCTACGCGGTTTGTCGAGCGACTGGTGGGCGGGCGGGAGCTTTCTGCCTTCGGCCTTTGAGGCCTAAGCTTTCTACTATTGTTAATCGAATGAGAAACTCGTTATGCGAAATTACACCTACTTTTTGCTTTGAAGACAATGTTTTGTATTTTTTAACGATATTAGAGCCTGCAAGTATGGGAAAGTGCATTTTATATCATCAGCTATGGTAAATTTAAAGTAGATCT
Organism: Apamea crenata; assembly: GCA_949629185.1. Lineage (NCBI taxonomy): Eukaryota > Metazoa > Arthropoda > Insecta > Lepidoptera > Noctuidae > Apamea > Apamea crenata. Next base: position 5,453,241 of record OX451368.1, on the reverse strand, counting down.
GAAAATCTACATAGTAATAATAAAGATGAAGAGTGTGTTTGTTTGAACGCGCTGATCACTGGAACTACCAGTCAGATTTGCATTTGATAGCCCAATTCTAGACGATGACTATACGCTACTCAACATCACGCTAAAGCACTTTGGGGGAAAAAAAACAAAAAACAAACTGACTTTTTGTCAGAAAGAATACAGTAATAACGCGGGCAAGCGACGCGATGCGACGCGATGGGTCGGGGGAACAAGAAATTTCACGCAGACGAAGTCGCGGGCAGAAGCTTGTATATATTATAATCACCGGTAACTTATGCTAGCCTAAAGTCATGAATTCATTATTTATATCATAGGAACTGCACTATAAAATACAACAATTCAAAAACTAAATATCACACTAACGCAAAAAATACTCAGCTATTTTCAGCACTCATAAAACCTTTACAACAGTCAGTCGTCGACCGAGCGTTCGAGCCAATAAATATTGGTTCGAGTTACCCCTAGTAAAGTTCAAAGTCAATGCAACGTGTTCGTGTAGACAGTAGGCATGCTGGCTTGAACCTAAGGCTCTTTTCACAGTTTCATGCTTGCCGGTTGCCGGTCCGGCAGTGTACGGATAGTGCCCTTTGGTTTCTTTACGATACGGCGTATAAACCGCGCCGTATAAAAAACATATCTGTCAACAAGCTTTCGTAGTTTTTCACGGCAAGAAAAACGTGTATGCCTCCCGGCCGTTTTCTTCCGGTTTACCTATGCATTTTTTTTGGGGTGACCACTGTCAATCTGCGCTGTGCTGTGGGTTCGCTTAGGACAGCATTATGCTGAGTGAGAGACTACTTTGTTATTTATTTGTCTAATTTTATTATGTAGGTAAGTATACCAGCTACCTTGTCTTTTTTATAAGCACATGTTGCCTGACAAAACATGCTTTTAATTGTGCTTATATTTGTTTAATTTTACTATGTAGGTAGGTATGCTAGCTACGTCTTTTTTATATACGCATGTTTCTGTGTCAAAATTATAATTTTTCTTTCTTTTATTCGCTGCCAGCGCCGGCTCGCCGCCGGTTTGACAGTGTGAAGAGAGCCTTAGACACTACCTTTACACAGTTTGCGATGCACACCACTTAATTAATTGTTATTTTTAGTGCTTCACTAAAGGAAGTGCGATGCAATGCACTTTATGGAGAGTACACAAATTATTTTCAAACACCTGTGCTCTAATGAAGTTAAATGCACAAAGTAATTTGAGCCTTATTGCTATAAAGATGAAACCTAAGGCAATGGTGTATGTAATTTGTGAGAGATCTATGTCTAATTCATAGTGGACTTTGAGGTGGTAAAAAGAGGGTATGTGTGTAGTAAAATGGGGAATCCCGAAGAAATCGATAGTGTGAATGAAAAACTAGCGTTCGAAAAGCAATGCAGTTTAATCATCAATAGACAACGTCTCTTTTAAAATCTTTCTTCAGTAAATGACGAGCATTCTCAAACCCACTTTACATACATACTTACATTAACTCTTTTTTTTGGGTGGGAAATAATCAAATGACCTCTCCCGCTCTGGGCTGAGCTGAAGGGCGTATCAGACTTTTACTGACTAAAACCCACCCGTGTTCCTTCAGTTGCCTGTGCCAGGGGCCACGGTATCTCTTTCGAACAACCCGCAGCCCCGGCGGCATCGACCCTGGCGGACCCCGCCAGTTCGTGCTGACATCTCTTTGAGGCGTGCGTGGAACACAACACGCCGTCGACCCGGCCTGATCCTTACCGGGTAGCGAGCTGCCCATTGCTCGCCGTCCGCAAGTCCGCGCCTACTGCTTACATTAACTTCACGACTTCTTTCCATAGAGGAAGACAGAAACTACGGAACGCCACCTGCTATGATCCTTACATACTCCTTTTGCCTCGTTTCCGTTAAAACATCTTTAATTACAACTTTACATTGCCGTTAAATATTTTAAAACGTGAATAAACACTGGAACCGAGCCGCTTTGTCCAACACCAAGCCTGCCAATACTTCTCAAACTATTGAAAGCCTCTCAATACAGCACAGAACACAGCTACTAACAAGGCGGACACATAGCACAGGATATTAAACAACGAAACTTTATCTGCCGGGTATACAGCCTACAGCTCTGAGTCTGACGCTATTGTGCATATAAACAAAGGGGTGGAGACGACGCTCATTAGCACAACACTGGTTAAACGTACTATGACGTCACGGTACATTATGTGCCGAATGCCTATGCTAATGTTTCGAGTACGTAAGTTAGTAGAGAAAGCTTCTTCGGGAAATGAAGGAGGATTTTTGATGTTATTTTTCATGGTCATTGCTGTTATTTTTTGGCGTGATTTAGGGAGATGTTATGTTTGTTATTGTATGTTCTATGCTGAATTATTTATATCAGCAACTTGCTATTCTTTTCAGTTATAGTTGGGCAAAAAACGTTTGAAGCTAGGCGGCTAATTATTTATTTAATAGGTACTTTAAGCACACAAAATAAATGTATAGAGGCGGACTTAATGCCATAGGCATTTTCTACCAGTCAGCCTTTGGGCGATGCCGAGACAAACATGTTATCTGCTTGTGACATGTAAATAAATTGGGATAAGGTCAAGAGAATGGCGATGATGACCTATATGACATGCACTGCTAAAAGCATCTCCCAGTCACAAAAATAAAGACTACTTTCCAAACAATTTATCATTTTCCACTTGATCATAAATAAATAATGAACCCATCACAAATTGTGTATTTATAGCCTGCAGAATCGGTGCAGGTGTACCCTGCACCGATTCTGCAGTCTCGATCTACTAAGTAATTCATCATAAGCTAACGGCCTACAGCCAAGCTAAATGGATTTCGACCGCCATGGTAAATAAGGAAGTACATAGGTAAGCTATCAATTTCCTGACGAGAATTTCCCATAGCTACGCAGACATGGAAAGGGTACGGTGCAATATAGATGTGTTTTCCGCGCACACGTCGACGTGTATAGGAAATGTTAGGACATCGCCTGTTGTGTCGTACTTAGGCGCAGTAAGGGCTCGATATACGATACGAATGGACGAATAAATTAGAGACGGAGTCCTTTATTTCAGACTGCTGGTAAATGGAAGGAAGTGGATATAAATTGGTTCTAAGAACTAAAGGCAAATGTTCAAGTGACCCATTACTTTCTACGACTACTATTCATTCTAATTTGTTAAATGAATATTTGAGATAGATATTTTCATTAAGTTTCTTTATTTTCTCACATTTTATATTAAACAGTTAATTTATCAAATAACAGGCAAGGTAAAGGCAACCTAATCATAAGCAAAAAAAAAATATCTCGTAGTTTAACAAGAACATGCGACAAAAAGTCAATCAGCTGTTGCATGAACAAAGGTTTTTATAATTTTGTAAACATGTCGAACCATACGTTTAGAATTTGAGCATACTATAAATCGCAACGGTAGTAATGGACAAAACTTTCCAGGCGGACCGCGTGCCAAGTATATAGTTTAAACACTTAGCCAATAAAAGGGAGGTTCTCGTTTGAGAACGCCTAAACAACAGCTTAATTGCCTAAACCAATTAAATCGTACCATGAACCAAGCTTTACCTAAAACTCACACAACGCTTTTGGAAATGAATTATTATACTTTGTGTGTGTGTGTGCACTATGGCGAGAAGGCCTCTCGTGGCTGAAATACAGCTTCCAACCGCCGGCTTTTCCGCAGTTTCGCAGAATATGCGATACTGAAGCCGAACGATGCACGATGGCATTTCGACTCGACTATCGGTCGCGAATTTATGCCATTCCCTGCATTTTAACGTTCCAGTTTTATTGCGAGCATATTTTATTATAAGGCCAAGCTGGATTGAAAACCAATATGTGGTTTTTTCACTTTGTTTTTGAAGCGAAATTCCGATTAATATTTTTGCTTACAGAGAAGCGAATAAAAAGTTGAAAGAGACAGACCGAAAACACTCAATGTTGATCAATACGGATTCTATCAACGTGGATCGCGAAAAGTCCTATCAAAATGGCAAAACCCACTTCACTTACTGCTATAGAGTTGAAAATCGTGTGACATAGTCATTGAATACAGCACGTAGATAATTGAATCGAATCGCCGTTTGTGGGTGTCATCGCTACCACTCGTAAATTAAATACAGAGCATACAAAACCAGCATACCTTGGCCTGTAACTTTCAACCACTAAAACCACAATCTCTTAGATTCGACAGACCAGCGATAATTGGTTATAAATGTACTGTAACGGTTGAAGTAAAGTCTACTATCACCAGCTTGTGTTGACCCGGACCTACGCCAGTGTGGAAGAAAATTTTCTGGTACACTGTAGACCAAGAAAAACGGGTCGCCGCTAAAGTTATGATGATAAATTGTGCCATAGAGATATTATGCACGGTTGGTTGGCCATATTTGTCGTGTGCAGTGTCATTAATATCAATTGAGATGTTCATGTTGGGAGGACAGTGTCTTTAGTGGAGAGAATCTAATAGGTTGCGTTGCGTAAATATAGTGTGATATATCCATTGGTTTCGGTGACATAATTTAATTAAATAGCCATTTTGGCATATTAAACGTGGGGAATCACTGCTGTCAATTAGGTCAGATAAGGACTTGTTTTTTGGGACACACGCTTTGGGAAATTTCTATATTAGTTCAAATAAGACAACTATACACAAATAAATACACATATCTATTCACTTCACTTTTTCACAAAAAGAAACGGTTTCTTATCTTATATTATACTCTATTATTTTTAAATTCATTAAAAATATGAACACAAAGCAAGCACATTAAAACAATGAAACTGAATAATAGTAAATACAAACTAAACTCCGAGATAAGGTTTATCTGTTATTAATTGAAATGTAGTTTCCGAATCGCAAGATATAGAAACTGGGTTATCTATATATCACAGCGATTGCAACCAGTTGCTGTAACAATTTCGAACGGTAATACTAATAACTCGAATAGAATGTATTTGTAAGAATTAATCTATATTTCGTTGATTAAATACACTTCCGTGAATGAAAAACAACGCATAAAAATTGATTGTTATGAATATATCGTTCGTAAAGTCGATTGCAATAATATATGCAGTAACAAAGAGTATTGGTAACAGAGAAATGAGACGACCTACAAAAACCATTTGCCAGTCTGCATGCTGTCTGCTGTTGTATACATGAATCTATACAGTCTAGGCGTAAAAACTATTATTTCTATGTATGGACATGCCATGTGGTTGCCACGAGGTTTACCCATCGGTAATAGTGACGAGTTTCCATACAAACTTTCATGCCCCATTTAACTCCTTCAGGGGATGAATTTTCAAAAATCTCTCATTAGTGCTCACTTTCACTACATAAGGAAATCTTGTGCAAAATTTCTTGCTCACCCACATTTCTAGACCCAGCTGTTCCATACAAAATCGTTGTTTTGTATGGACAAAAACTGAACAGAGCTGAATATGTGTGGTTAGGCCCTTAGGCTGTGCGTTGTCTGATAGTAAATTTTAGATGTTTATTAAGTAGCAGTAGTAAGCTCTGTGATTCACAACACCAAATTGACAACCAACACAAAGCGACGTCATATTTCATGAACAATTGCAACTCTCACGCAACCACGAACGCTTTACGTTGCGCGATAAAACATCGAATTTATCGACGGTTTATCGATAAACTGTAACACAATGATATCATGCCATTATGTGATAAATAAACCTTATTGTTAATCGATATGATTTTTAGAAATATGATAACAGTGTTTTGATGATTTTGTAAAAAAAAACGGTTTCAAAGACGCGATAAAAGAATCGTTATCGAAATCGTATGATAGCGTATTGATCAAGTTGGTTATTATTATTATTACTAGCTATTGCCCGCGTGAAGTAACTTTCTTAAATTTTTTTTCAATAAGAACCTTCTGCAAAGTATTTGAAAACTTAAAAAAAAAATGGATGTAATCGGTAAAGTAGTTCTTAAGTTATGACGTGACCAAGGGAAAGGGATTCATATATATATATATTTATAAACCAACAAGCATGAGGCCCTGGGTTCGATTCCCACGTCAGGCGGTGTTTTCGGGTTTTCCTATAAGGAATTTCACGGTAGTAGACCGGAGAACTAAACCATAAATGGCGGAATGTGAGTGTACTATAGGTACTGCTCTGTCTAACTCTTCGGGGATATCAGGCGTGATGATAAGTAAATAATTCCTGTGCGCTAAATAAAATAACTTGCTGCACGTGAATAATTGTTTTCATGGAAATTATAATAATCAACTCAACGTAACTGATGACGCAGATAGAGGCATTGTTGATATTTAAACCAATCATGCTTTTGGCCCAATTACTACTATTGTTTGTTTATTTATGCAAATAGTAAGCAGGTAAAATAAACAGGTTATTTCCATGTATTTATTTTTGTTTTATTTACACAACACACACAGAATATCACGCCTTTAATCCCCAAAAGGTAAGGCAGAGGTACCTATAGTACATACACCCAAATTTCGCCAGTTATGTTTAAGTTCTCCTGGTACTATCGTATAAATTCCTTATAGAAAAACTCAATAACACTGCCCGACGTGGGAATCGAACCCAGGACCTCATGCTCAGAAGTAACAATTGCGACCACTACACCAACGAGGCAGTCGGTTTGTTTTATTTATTTACTGTACCTAATTTCTAAATGCCATTCCCCCACCACCACAGCACCATTTACTAATACACATCGAATTAAGGTAAGATAATTTAACGGCGTTTTATGGCTCGGAAACTTCCGATATGTTGTTTGTTCCCCCACGTGATTAACTACCACCGGTAAAGACCCCACGAAATACCACTACCCGTAAATAGACTGGATAGTATGAAAATAGGTTGACGTGACGATAGGGGTTGAAAGCTTTAAATAATTCAGTGCGTTTTGTTGACTATTTTTGGGTTAAAATAAACAGCTGTGCATTCAATTGTTGTTATCTAGCTAATTTAGCCTATAATGTTCCCACTCCTGGGACACAGTCCTTTCGTTGAGAAGTGGGCCCAGTACGCGTTGGTAGATGTCACATGTTTTGATGAATTTTTAGTTCTAGGACATGCATCTTTCCTCACGATGTTTTCCTTCACCGTTTTGAGAGCAGTGGTGATGAAATAATTTACGCAAAGTAAAGCGCCTGTCTGGGTTCGAACCTACGACCAACTTGGAAATCGTAAATCGCGGCCATTAACCATCACCACACATATCGTTATCACTGCTCATACCTGCCAGATGTTACCTAATTAGTTAGATACTAAAGTCACCAATATCCTGTACCAGTCACAACAAAAACAGTTCTAAAACCAACTCGACGCCAACTGTCAGTCCCAAACCAACGGACCTCAGTCCGAAAAGTTTCCCCGACTCTGACAGTTACGCCCGGAAACGTCCCATCCGCTTGTCAAACATCAAAACTGTTCGCCCAGTCACCTCCATCATTACAAGTTAATATAGATCTGACTGGCTGGTTGAATGCGACAGATAACAAAGCTTTGCAAGTAGAACCACGCTATAGCGTTGTCCTTTCATCTCGTCGCCTTTGTTACACGAGAATATCAGCGCAAACTGACGCGTATGAGTGTCGACTGTTTCCTATAGACATTTTCAGCAGGCATTTTCTTTTTATGTATCTGAATTCTGAACAAAAGGGGGTTTTAGTTGGATTAGTAAGGACGGGATTGCGCGAGATATTATATGCTATCTAAGGGCTAAAAACAGGTACGTGAATTATTTTGTATATTTATGTTAGACTCAAAGAACGGGAGCGCTCATTGAGAATGTGTTGTGGTTTCTTCAACTGAAAACATAGAGAAGGCGAAATTCATTTGATGACACTTATTAAAGGGCCCAGGATGTGTTGCGGCAAACATGTAACAACCACGTGGCGAAATTCGTGTCTTGGTTTTCATGACCTGGAAACGTTGGCAATGAAGAAAGCCTAGTTGCGTTCTTAGTCCTAGCTATTTACTAGTATATTTATCAAAATTCATAACATAAATATGTGCCTTAGTATCTAATAACAGGTATTTTCCCTCCCATTACAAATACTCGATAAATTCAACCCAAATCGCCGTAGACATCGTTTCAGAATAGAAAATGTCTCCTGAATATGGAAATGACGTTTACATCGAGCTGATCGAGCACAGGAAACGGAAGGAGTCGCGTCCCAGTTGACAGCGTATGACATCACGTGTATTTATGTACTTCCGATAGTTATGGAAATGTTACAGTTTCTATGTAATATCTATGGTATAGATAGATAGTGGGTGCAATCAAAAGTAATGAATCGGTTTTCCATAATCATTTATTTTTAGTGATTTCGGATAAGTGATACCTTCTTGCAATTTATTATTGGTAATGGGTTCTTATAGCACAAATATAACATTTTATTTACACGAGTATTTTCCCAAGAAAGTTTTATGGCAAAAGAATGAGCAGTACTATTACTCTTGCAGAATCACCAAAGTTAGTCCATATTTTTTTACGGCTGTTTACTGAAGCAATCTTTAACAAGACCTAGTTTTCATAGTCGACATCTATATATTATCTAAATAACAATTTACAACCATCTACTATAATCCTCATCCCATGTATTTCCAGGCTATCCTTTCATTATCAGTCATTACGTCAGACAGAGCGAAGCGCAATAATTATTAGGTACGCCTGTACCTCAGCACCTCGCCCTAGCAAGCCAATGATTTAGAAAGGTGCACTTTGTTCTGAGAGCTCTTGGCTTTTCGACACATGTTTATTGCGAAATAAATACCTAAGGACCGGTCATTTCACCCGTAGTTAAACTCAACCAATTGTTAAAAATAGTAACTAATGGTTAAATTTTTGCAAAATGTGTTTTTTTATCAATTTTTTGTTTTCGTTTTGACACAAAATGTTGCATGCTGCCATGGTAACGCCATAATATGCGGGATGTGCGAGCTTACTCTTTCCAGTAGGTACTGACAAATTTCGAGTGCTAATTATTTAAATCTTTACTTTAGTCGCAATTTATTTGGGGTCAGCGCAGCACCGTCTCTTTCCATACAACTCTACGAGCCGCCATCTCAGCATTTATCCCCTTTATCCTCATCTCTCATATACCTACTCCTAGCCTATCCTTTTATTACAGTGCATCAATCAGTACGTCAGGGCGAAGCGCAATAATTACTAGGTACGCAAGTATCTCGGCACCTTGCTCCTACGAGAACCAATGACTTAGAAAGGTGCACTTTATCCCAAGAGCTCTCGGCTTTCCGGCACACGTGTTGAAATTCACAACGATTAGTTACGTCTTCGGAATAGATAGGTTTGTAGTTAGATCGATTTTATCCATTAGGATTTTGTTCTTGCTATTTAGGGGTTTGCCGCTGTGAAATAACGGCATTCGAAGCTCAGTAGTGCTCGGTTTCAATAAACGAAACGTTTTGCTTACTAATGGTATTTTTTATTCCCAAACTGGGCATATAAATAGATTCGCAGCTTTGACCTATGGCTACATCCATATGGGAAGGTCTACTATGGAAAGCTATGAGGTCTTTCCTTCATTATTGGTAAAGATAAAAGAGTCTTAATGTTAACCAATAACACAGGAATCGACAATAAGTCATTTCAAAACCAGCCTTCTTCCACTATCTCCAAGTTGCTCTAAAAGACCCGGTTCCCTGACTACCAGAGGTTTTAAATTTAAAGGCTCGTATATACCTTCATAGATATCATCTTAATTTCTATCAGACAGTCTACGTACACCATATTCTTTTCTTCAAAGTCAAATAAAGTTTGCAAAGTTGTTTAACCAAATACATAACATCAATTAATTCCTTATTTCCAGAGTGGGTGTGCTATCTACGATCGTGATTATACCATTTTAATGCCCTTTTAAGGAACCTCGAGTAATCTTGAGGATCAGTAGGTATCATTTGGAAACCAGACTTAGCTTACTTGAACTTATCGATGGTAAGAATCTTAAGTAGTGTTGAAGTAATCAGCGACAGTAAAAGGCTGCCTATTACAAGTTTTAAGTACAGAAATATACAACATAATCTATAATGTCCCCATTGGGACACAGGCCTCCTCTCTGAGTCGAAAAAAAACATGCACTGCAGAAATACATGCACTGTCTTAACTGCCTTTGTATAGGTACTTCCGTCGTTTACAAATAAAGTATGTATGTACCTATTTATACATCACCCTTCTACCCAAAATAAGTTCAATCAACATAAGAAACTGCAAAACAGCAGAACAAAAACATTTTATTTCGGAAAAATAATAAGACGCGGGAAAACTGCGGAGCTCAGCTGAATGTACACCCTCATTGTACCCCCCACCCCGTCTAGACTAAGGGGTAGAGAAAATCTTAAAAGCCCTCCGTTCTTTGTACGCTGTGAGAGAAAAATATGAACTTTATGAGACCGGTAGCCGTCACAAAGCCTTGTTATGATTACACTGTAAATAAAACAAGAGAATATTAAGGACTGGTGTAGGTACTGGATACAATTTAGTGTTTATTTCAAAGTTATGCAGCCAGGGGCTTAAAATGTCTGCTCCTTATTTCCCTAAAGGATTGCCGCTGTTTTGACACTATGCATGAGAATTTGACACTAAAGCTGCACTGCGCTTTACAGCTCCAGGGAAAGAGGACTATTTAAGACACGCGTGAAACATGTGTAAAGGATTGCTCTGTAAGCGCTTTCTGAAATATTATGTACCGTCGGCAAAGTTCGCGTAAAGCGCTGTATGTACAACACATTATGACGCTTCTCTTGTTACAATAGTTCTAATAAAACATTATCGTACTACTCGAGGCTTTGCAAAAACGGTAATAATATATAATACCTTCATAATTACTAGCTATGTATTAATAATACGGTACAATAATCTCACAAAGAGAGATAATATCAACAAAACAATGCCGTATTCAGTTATGTTCCGTCTCGTTAGTACAAATTACGCGTTGGATTGGCAGACGGTCCGCGAGACTAATGAGTGATGATGCGCCTGACGGCCAGCACACGGTTGATTAGGAAACGAGATTTGTTGCTATAAGCTTTTTGGCAGGCGCTCATGTGTTAAATGAATGTTGGTGTTTAATTCGGTGTAGTGAATTTTAAGGGACATTAAATTACCATTTTTTTTGTAAGAACCTATTATTGTTAAGAATTCACTAAACTTATTAAGACTTGTTAGAATAATAATTTTAACAAATTAATGTATTCTTTTAATTTTTTACATGTACCGTGTTTAAATATTGTATGCCAGTCCTTGGGGAAACATGTAAGATCATAATTTATAAGACCTTAATGAACCATGTTTTAAAGCAAATACATAAATATTCTAATCTATTCCTTTTCAATTTTTAACAGGTATGTTGATGTCTACTATTACCATTATTTTTTTTTCTTTATGAAAATATGACACACATACCGACGTTTATGAATACTTTCCTATAAATAATCATAATGAAGACATGAACACGTTAAACTTATCCTCACCATTACCATATGAGTGCTAACCACTTCGTTGAAACCACACATGGGTGCAAAAATACGCACAACACAGCATCTTATACGTGAGACGCTTACAAATGTTCATTTGAATAGTCTGAATACATTTCAGGAGTAGTATGAAGACAGCCGTCTCATCTTGGCTCGCCATGGGGGAAAATTCAAGATTAAAAAACCTTCAGACTTCGTGGTTCCCTAGCTATGTCTTATAGCTTACTTATATGCACGGAGGCTATAGAAAACGTTGGGAGTTATTAGCGAGGACTTTTTTCGAGTAATTACTAAAGTAAGGGATGTTTAAAAGAAGATGGCTGAATGGGATGTGCTTGGTTATAGCTAGTTGCGTTGCGATATTTTCTAAGGCGAAAAGACGCCGCGGTTTTTGTATGTGTGTGGTTATATTGGTTTGTTTTAATGAATGTTTGCGTAAATGAGTTAAATGAACCCTTATTACAACTTCTTGAAGATTCTCAGTACATGATTGATGATGATTACTGCTCAACGAGAATACATCTGTCTTCTGTGCGTAAGTTTAATTTGCGTCGAGTTTTACGCTTAGTGTAGGTATTAATTATTTATTAGTGCTTCCAGATCTTTAGTTTGGATTTATAATTTACCACGTTACGGTAAAAGACTTCATTTTATTATTCATTTAATGAAGTGAAGGTCGTAGAGAAAGCATAAACATAATCAGCTTACAATGTTCCCTGTTGGGACACAGGCCTCCTCCGGTATCTCTTACAGTGACTGAGCCGAAATCCTCCACGCGGGCCCAGAGCGGGTGGGTTGGTATATGTCACAAGTCTTCGAATTTTTGGTTCTTGGACATGCCGGTTTCCTCACGATGTTTTCCTTCACCGTTTTGAGAGCAGCGGTGATGAAATTTATTTTCTCAGGGTTAGAACCTACAACACGTAAATCGCGGCCGTTACCACTGGGCCACCACTGGTTAATGAATGGCCATGAGATTATTTCGCTAACATTGTGGCTGGTTCAAAGTCATACATTGAAAGTTGCGGTTTTAAACGAAAAGTGTGCTGACACGATTTAGTTAGGAGCATTATAACTCCTATGTTCCCAACAGCACGTAGACATAAATACCTAAGATAGCTGGTGCGTAACGTGCGTCATACGGGTTTAACCACGCTAATGATACCTGACGGGTCAAATTGAGTTACAATTTGTGACAAAATAACGACCGAAACTAAATCGACAGGTTCGGGTTGAAATTGCAGCAGTGCAGTGAACTTGCACGAGTATTTAGCGGATTATTTACTACTTCTTACAGCTTTGCTGCTGGGGAGATTGTTGCGCCACTTTTACTTCCCAGCTAAAGCACTTGGAAGTGAGCAAGGGCGGGTTTTGATGTTCAAAAAGTGCTGCTTTTCTCAGTATAGTAAGGATAAATTACTTTTTATTTTGATTATCCTGACCCTGCACTATTTTATAAGTGTCGCGCACATGTTTCGGGCCTACGTTCTAATCCGAAATCAGATTAACTCGATACATTATCTTACACTGCAGAGCTCAGAGTTAAGTTTTGTCTCAGAGTTTCGAGAACTGCACCAAATGTTTTGATTACTTCGCTACGATACGGGATCTGAATCCGATGTTAAAAGAAACGCTACACAAAAGAATGCAGTGTCTAGACGCAAGCCATTTCTAGGTATAGCAGCTCCAGCCAATGCACCCAATGTGCATTCCTAGCAGCTACATTTTAGGGGTGCGGCCAAAGTGCATCCCTAAAATGTGCTGGTAAATTCGCCATCATTTAGGAAATTATTTAAGCACAAACGAGATTGATAGCATGTAGGTAAGCACGTGTCACACGGATAAGTTGATTTCCCGCGCACCGGACCGGAAGCACACGCCCGGATGCACCGCACTCTGCTGCAAGATTACATTTTGTGCTGTCTATGCATAACATTATGTTCAGAAGGCCCACACTCCTGAGAGCCAAGTCTATTTATTTACAAACGTTGCAATGGTCACAATATTGTGAGTTTTTGACAGATGTTTTATGGCAAACTCACAATGAAGAGACCATTGCATCAAAGCAAAGCAAAGTGAAAAAAAAATGCAATGCCAAAGGCTTGATTTTGCTTGTCAGTCCTTTACATTGTAGCAATCAAGCATCACGCAAGCACTGCCACATAAAGGCCGAGCGCCACAACCGACTGCTTTTTAGATATTCAGTGTTTTGCAGTACTGCGATGCCGAGATATATTAATTTATTTATATATACTTTATTGTACACCACAAAAATACATAGCATAAAAAAATATATGAGACAATACAAAATATAGGTACAATGGGCGGCCTTATCGCATTACTGCGCTCTCTTCCAGGCAACCTCAGTATGGACAGTATGGATATACAGCTGTGGTAAATCACACTTTGTAAAGGACTGTCACCAGTAACCACGCTATCTAACCCCATATGTGATCAACACGCCATTAATTCTACATATAAACCAGAACAGTATCAAACCACATATTCGTGATATATCATTTTGGTTCAGCGGCCATGTTTATCCAACTCAATATTGAAAAGCTCATCGTATGAACTGGAGCTTCGGAACGTATATATTCGAGTTGAGTTTAGCGGTCAGGTAAGCTTTATTAAAAGCCCGTTAATTAAAACGTGTTTCCATAATAAATTTTGTATTACAAGTACCCCATTATGATATGCATACCTATAGATACGTTGTGCTAATGGCTCGGCTCTTTTGTAGCGCAGGCAAAGGGATTTTGCGAAATATAACAACATTGAAGTTTATGACTAAAGGCACCCTCTTTCCTAGCATTTTATGAAGGAAGATCTTCAAAGTCAACGTGAACGTGCTACAGAAATAGTTAAGCCAATCTGGGATTTGACAAAAAACGCTTAAGTGAACATTTCCTTTTACAAAATCCTCTCAAAAGCCAAACTACAATAAACCAGATACGAAATCATAAATTCTCGTGAAAAGCGACGCGACATAGGAAAACGCGCAAATGGCATCACACACACAACAGTAGCCGTCCGGATGCTATGAGATAAAATTCAGTACCCGCCACACCGGATGAGCACAGCCGCGGCGAAATTATATGCAGCCATTAAAACAACACGGTTACAGTATAACCAAATCATGTAATGGGTACATAACATTATGTTATGGAGAGGCAAATTAGGGACGCACGAAGATTACACGGCTTTTTGTAATGTGAGTGGACAATGGGTTAGTTTAGAAAATAATTTCCAGAGGTAGGTATAAAAGAGAAGCCATAACATATCTTTATTTGATCGATCCTAGTAATGTGGGATACGTGATGCCACTTTTAAGAACCTACATTATAATCAGCTGTGGACTGTGATACCTAACCTAGCGTACAATTATGGGAATTCATTTGTTTAGAATATCTATTGAATAATCCAGTGGCTCGCTGCCTACTCTACTACCTAGTTTCTACTCTACCTCAATTAAATAATATATATTTCTTTTCTGTTTTAATATTATTGAAATCCATGTCGTTACTTCTTCTTTTCCCCTATTATAGTGTTAGACAGGATTTGTAACTCAAACAAGTCTGTTATCATTTGTGGTGATTTTAATGTCAATTTATTAGAAAACTCAGGTTCTTGTAGTAAAATTATAAGTCTGTTTCAGTCCTACAATCTTGTAAACCTATTTTTGGAGCCCACAAGAATAACTCCTACTAGTGCCACATGCCTAGATAATATTTATACAGATATTATACCAAGCCACAAAGAAATTATAAATTTACTAGATTCTGATCATTGCGGGCAAAGCATTACTATTCGAAATCAAAACAAAATAGTGGTTAAAAAAGATATCACTGTTAACCCAAAAACTGCAGGTCGCTTGAAGGCTTTCAAAAGTAAACTCACTGATAAATTACCAGTTTTGTCAATTCATGCGGATCCTAATCATCTTTATGGTAATTTTTTTAATATATACTGTAAACAATTTAATTCAACCTTTATTCCCAAGACTATCTCGGTTAATAGTAACGCATCTTTCAGTGATTGGGCTACCATTGGTATTCATAAAAGTAGAACGCGGCTTTATGAACTGTACAATGAAAGGACTTACGTTAACACTGATGCATTTAATTTGTATGTTAGAAATTATTCAAAATTATTTAAAAAAGTTTGTTATATGGCCAAGTCACTTTATTTAGGTTTAAAGATTAAAAACAGCAGTAATGTAATTAAAACGACTTGGAATATTATTAATAGTGAAACGGGAAGGTCTAGTAATCGAAACACTGACTACAGCTTGTCGATTAATGACAACATAATAAAATCAGACTCACAAGTCGCCGAGGCATTTGAAAATTTCTTTTCGGATATTCCCCTTTCAACTACTAAATCCCTAAACTCATCACCTTCTGTTGCTGAGTCTTTGCTTATGGAAAATGTTAATGGTTGCGATTCGGAATTTCATTTTGAACATGTTACTTGTATAGATATAATTAAAACTTTTCACACTTTAAATGTAAAAAAGACTGCAGATCTGTGGGGTAATTCTGTAGAAGTTGCTAAGTCTGTAATTGACATTATAGCGCCTACTCTAGCTCTTATCTTTAATAGTTGTATTGACGGTGGGGAGTTTCCTGACCTCATGAAAAATAGTAAAATAATACCTTTGTTTAAATCGGGTAGTACATCAGACCCCACAAATTATAGACCTATTTCTGTACTACCTACTTTTAGTAAAATTTTTGAGAAATTAATTTTAGAACAAATGCAAAGATTTTTTAATAAACACAAATTATTACATAGCAAACAGTTCGGTTTTACAAGGGGTCGTTCAACTACTGATGCCGGTGTTGAACTTTTAGGACATATTTATAATGCATGGGAAGACAAATGCGATGCCTTGGGCATTTTCTGTGATTTGTCCAAGGCATTCGATTGCGTTCTTCACGAAACTTTAATCAGGAAACTCCGTCACTACGGGATCCGGAACGCTGCTCTGGATCTTCTTACTTCATACTTGAGTAAGAGGATTCAGAGCGTTGACGTTAATGGAAAAAGATCTCCCGGATCTATAGTAACAATGGGAGTCCCACAGGGCTCAATTCTTGGTCCTTTCTTGTTTCTTATTTATATTAATGACTTGCCGTACCTCATAAAGGATAATCATGATATAGTGTTGTTTGCAGATGACACTTCACTTTTGTTTAAACTTAAACGTCAGCAGCAGGTTACTGACGAAGTAAATAGCGCGATCTCTAAAGTAGTCCACTGGTTCAATGTTAATAATTTACTTCTAAACGAGAAAAAAACCAAATGCATTAAGTTTACGCTACCTCACGTTAGGCAGGTGAAAACTAATGTGTTGATAAAGGGCGAAGAATTGAATCCTGAAGACAGCACCGTATTCTTGGGCATAACTTTGGATGCTAAGCTTCAGTGGGGTCCGCATATAGACAAATTGTCAAAAAAGCTAAGTTCCGCAGCATTCGCTGTTAGAAAAATTCGTAATTTAACTGATATAGAGACAGCCCGTTTAGTGTACTTTAGCTATTTTCATAGTGTAATGTCGTACGGTATTCTATTGTGGGGAAATGCCGCTGATATTCAGACTATCTTTGTTTTGCAGAAGCGAGCTGTTCGATCAATTTATAAATTAAGTCCTAGACACTCGCTCAGAGACAAATTTAAAGAGATTAATGTTATGACTGTGCCTTCTCAGTATATTTATGAAAATCTTTTATATGCCCATAAAAATATAAAATTGTTTAAAAAATACAGTGATATCCATGATATAAATACTAGGAACAAACACAAATTTGTTGTACCTATAACAAGGCTCAAGAAAATAGGTGGCTCGTTCAGATGCCAATGTATACGCTTTTACAATAAAGTTCCAAGCCCCGTTCAAGATCTAAGCCTTAATAAATTCAAATCATTCATTAAACGTAAGTTGTGCCAGAAAGCCTTTTATACCGTTAAGGATTATATCGAGGACAAAAAGGCTTGGGATTAAGGTGCTTCCAATTTTTTACATATTTAATGTTTTTATTTTTATTTATATTTTTTTTTCTCTGTGTTGTTGTTGTTGTTTTTTTTTTTTTGTTTTATTATATACACTTTGACATTAATGGATTTTATATATACTATGACATTTGCTTACTTTGTAAAGTATTCTATTATTTTAATTATTGTAAATGTGAAGACTATGTGGGTCATTTTATTTATATTATTTTTAATTTTTCTCTCTGTTCTGTTAGTTTTTGTCATGGTCTGGCAGTTTGAGTAATTAATGTGGCCTACCCAAATGTCCTTTCTTTGGTATTGTTCGTCGAATCGTCGAGCTCCTTAAGTTTTGAGTTGAGCTACACGATTTCTGACAAATGCGTGCACTGGCTGGACAGGTCCTCTCAATCTGTGTGGTTCTTTCCTCAAAAGACCATCTCAGACATCGACCTGCATGGTCTTCATATGATCTGACCAAGATTATGTCTGGACTTTAAAAGAGACTGTGACCTCTGAGTTTGTTTCGGCCTTTCTTCTCAGAGTAGTCAGATAGGAAACGCCGACCTCATCTAGTTT
This sequence comes from Apamea crenata, assembly GCA_949629185.1. Lineage (NCBI taxonomy): Eukaryota > Metazoa > Arthropoda > Insecta > Lepidoptera > Noctuidae > Apamea > Apamea crenata. The sequence continues at coordinate 5,435,138 of OX451368.1, read as the reverse complement.
TAAAATATGATTGACGTGTAAAAGTGTTTGTACAAACCTACTTACAAAATAAAATCATTTATCATTTATCATTTATAAAGGCTGATCTTAATAGGTACCTAATTAATTTCAGTTTAAGCTAAGATATTGCGTCAGGTCATGAAATGCTTATTTGCGCAATAAGGCACGATATGTATGTTGCAGGATATTTGCCTACATGCGTGTGGAGGAAACGGTTCGTGCGGTTTTTTCATCCTGTCTCACTTGAAATACGTGTCGGTGCTATCCTACTTACTGGGGGAGGTATGGCCATATGTCGCAACCTGTGCTCAATATTGCTTATATATTATATGGCTGATATTAAAGGCAACATCCGGTTGAAATTAAAATATTATGTTAAGTTTATAATTCCATTATCTTTCCATCCATTCTGTACCGTTGACTAACTAGGTAAAGAAAAGGTTTTACGATTTTCTTATGATGAACTGATTAAAAAGAGGAGCGGTGGAGTTTGTCAAAGTGTTCGAGAATAACTCTTAAACCTTCACAGCTCGCTTTTCTATAACAAAAAGGTGAAAGCCCTTCGCTGACCTACGGTATTAAAGCTAGAAATAATTCCACAAAGGCATGATAAATTGTCAATTAATGGGAGTAAACGAGAAATCTTACAAAATTGATTTTCAATGAGTTGTAATCCAATCATAGTCCAAAGTAGTCTCTTCAAAGTCTGTTTTATCAGCCATTAAGCCAATACGATAGATTGCAATCAGATATTAATGAAGGCTCCACAGGGGTTTTACTCGAATAATAAACAAAACGGCCGCAATCAATTAAATTAGATTCATTTCGTATGAGAGCGTACAAAACAGGAATGGACGAGTTTGTTAACTAAGAGCTGTCTGAGGAAGAGTTTAAAGACTGCGTAGATAACGGCGAAGATTAATCGAACTGTATTTCGATTAAGTAAGCAACGATTGATGAGAATCCGGATAACGTATAAGTAAGGAAAGAAACTAGCTAGCCAAGCAAAAATCTTAACTAGTATGTATGTCTTGTATGTGTATCCCTTAACACGCATCTGCATTCTGTTAATATAAAGTTCAAAACATGGGTCATCCAAACAAAATATTAAACACCTACCTACAGCATAACACAACTACTAAATATTGTTCCTAAAGAATACATAATGAAGACGATACTTGCACCGAACCGACTCCTAAAGGCACAACGAGAACATTATCATAGGCTTGTATGCAGTATGTTAATGTCGTGACGTAACTATACACGTTTTGGGTCCACGGACCGGTTTGTAAACAAACGTACTAATAGGCAATCTAATGTAATGAGGCTATTTCGTTGATTTAACTTAAAATGTTCGACGACGATTGCTTTTTTCCGATGGAAAGTAGAAGAAAGATAGAACCGAGTATCGTCTCTTGAGAAACTCCAAAAAACGAAAGTGGATTTCTCACTAGTTTTTTAATCTTTAAGCAGGCTTGTTTTAGGCAGGCTTCTTGTGCAGTTGGAATTCATTTCCTAACTAAATTATGCGAACGGCATTCGTGTGAATAAATATTTCTTACTCGAACTTAATTACGATTTGCCCGGCGTTCAAAGTACTTGTAAAAAAAACTACTAAGTTCGTGATCACGAATGCTGCAGACTCGAGACTTCGGGAAAAAGAAAAATAAATTCATTTTAATAAACTTCTTCTTGAGATATTCCGCCTAGTGTAAAAGTTTTACTTAACGTTCAAAGCGGATAATCTAGGAGAGAAGACTTGAATGCTGTGCCTACTTTTGTGAGAAAAATATGTAAGTTAGTAAGGATATTTTAAAAAGTATTTCGGTTGTACTGTACCTGAGATCTGAGGGACAAGTCAGTGCCGCCATGCCAATGGATACGTACCTGCAACAAAAACAAGAGGACATCAGTACTGAAACATCGCACACGCATATAATTATAACAGCGTATGAATTACCTTCCGTGTTCCGCATTCAAATTGATATGATGCGTGCGATTTTAATTATATGAGGCTCGGTATGCAAATACAAGCCGTAGGTAATAAAAAGGATAAAGTGGAGAAATTTGTTTTGGGTCCCTATATGTCACGAGCACCTATGCACACATTGTGAACCGATTTGTAGAGCTACATACATCTATGCGACGTTCTGGGCGATCCAAAAGCGCACCGTACCATCAAGATCGGATGATCGAATCGCATTTCGGTATGAAAACAACTACTATTTAAATACAATAATGTATTGTCATAACAGCAACACTACGTTCAATTAAGGAACAATTTGTAATTCATATTGTTAATGATAGGTCTTTTTTACCAACATCGTGAACGAACCCGGGATATCCTACCAGAGTCAATGTCGTTGCGGTCATATTTGCTTTAACAGAAATAAACCATACCTTGCCTACATTCCTGCCATCAAAACAGGAAAACTTTATGTTATAAGTAGGTACTCTATTGATATCCACACGTAATTACTCATCAATTAGTTTATTATAGATATAAACTTATTAAAACTAGTAATTATACGAATGTTTTTTTTTTCTTCGAATCGTTTGCTGTGGAAGTCTCCTCTCCATTCTCATTCATATCCAGTTGCAGATTGATATCTTATGCCATAAATAATATTGATGAAGAACCAAAAATGGATATGGAATACAAATTGAGGTAGGTTATATATGAGATTGATAAACTCTAACACCGTTTGAACGGTCACCGAAACTTTACATATCTATGTATTTTTTCATGGATAATTCGGTTTCACCGAATTCCTCGCGGAAGTAGCCGCGACCAACAGCTAGTAGAGTATAAAACTAGAGACATACTTGAAAACTGCTATAGCAACGCTCTATCTAAAGATTTTAAATCTAAAGAATATCTCCAAGGCGAATAAACGCTAGTCTTCCATATACCGGTTTTTTTAATGGTGACGCCATAAAAAAACGGTACAATTTTTCAACGCCAACAAGAGCAACTGCTTCGTCAACAAAGGCACTTCCCTTCCCGCTGCACCGTGCAGGTTTCACGGCGAAGCCAAACGGCGATGCTCGCTGAGTAAACTACACCCATGAGATACACTGACTAGCAATACCTTCACAGTATGTAATTTCAGTACGGAGAAAATGTTGTGTGTTGTAAATGGAGTGTCACATTGTTGCATAGGTAATGTAATGGAATCGGTGTTGATGTAACATGGAGTAGCGGGTTTTAGTACCACAGGGTCTTAAGCCTCATTTAATCGATGCAAGTTTTCTGCCTGTGGCATACAAATAAAATGAAGGAACAAATGACTCGCATCGTCTGAAGACTGTTTAGAATGTGCAACTTCACTTTATTGTTACTTCATCCTACGGTAGGAATGCCACAGGCAATTAAATCGTGCCGTGTAAATCAGACTGTAGTGCATTTTTATATATAACCAGCTGAATAGATTACAGCAGATATAAATTGTTTCGGATCTAGAGTACTGACTGGTGTCGTAAGCTAGCTAAGCTTTATCTCAATAGTAAATGATACTGGAAAAGGAGGAAACTACAGAAAATGTATTCCTGAACTAACGAGCAAAGAATATTACAATAACAACTATTCAGAATCATCTTCGTGCCATCGTCTGATTATTTCCTATATTTGGTGTAACAAGATACAAAGGAAAAATATATCTTGAGTGAGTCGGCCTTATTGCTCAGCTAGCTCACTCCTAATACCGTATTGACCTTACTCGGGCAATCTCCGTAGGAAGTCACGCAGAAATTGTTAAGGCACATTGTTTATCTTAGTCTAGACTCAAGTTATCTAACCTTTTACTTCTAGGAACGCGTACAATAGAGTTAGAATTTAGTTTAGAAGGACTAATAAGAAACTTTTGTCATCATCATCTGCCTAGCCTTTTCCCAACTATGTTGGGGTCGGCTTCCAGTCTAACCGGATACAGCTGACTACCAGTATTTTACATGGAGGGACTGCCTATCTGACCTCCACAACCCAGTTACTGAGTGATACGATACCCCTTGGTAAGGCTGGTTGTCAGACTTTCGGGCTCCTGATTTCCCGTAACGACTGTCAAAGAAACTTGTATCAAAATGAAAAAGATTCTACAGATGTTACCCCAATTTTATACACTCCGTCTCCACAACTAATGTTATTTATTATCCATAATTTTTAGGCTTTTTGGAAGCTCTATGGGACATTATTAGAAATATTCATAGCCTGAAGGTCGAGATTAGCTTGTCTAGATCGATAAGATCTCTATTTGAAGCGTAAAAACTTCTGTAACCATAAATCAACGTTCATTTTGTTCTTATAGATTGTATCTCAAATTCTCAACAGTAGAAGCACGACATTTTTTAAAGAAGAAACAATACATCTATAGTTTTATTTGTCTATGATCAAGGTCAGAAATAATGATGGTTCTGTAATTCAATATCAAATTATCGTTGAGCTGCGGTTAGACAATTACCTTTGTTTGTGAACTGGCCTATCAAATTACGGAGGCATAAAATAAGTAAAAAAATTACGTGGTTATCTACGGGATTTTTAGTGGTCACACCTGCTCTACGAAGTTTTTTCTTGTTCATTTTTTTTTTTAAACGTAGACTGTCTTGTCCTCTGTGCAAGGTTTTAGAAACTTTGCAACAATATAGCTATAGATAACGTTACATCATAAGGAGAAATCGGAGTAGCAAATACAGAATCTCGTATACAATATATTTTTATTGAGGGCGACACAGGGAAACTTTTGTAGTTATTATAATATGTTTCATAACAATAAATAATACGAGACGATTACTTGTATGTGCAGGTGTACGATTCAGGGCGACCACGACTACTTAGCTATTCAAAGGGACACCTACTTACATCTAGGTAAAATGGGTTTAGACGCAGATACAAGGATTAAACAAATGGTGATTAAGTTGAACTATTGGATTCTTCCATAAAAGGATTTATAATGAACGTAACACATCCTGAAATCACCAATACAACCATCGTACATAATTAGTTCATCAACCGTCGGGTCCCGTCTGCCCCTCGGCGTTTTCCGTGCACGGTCGACCGCACGGACTCGATACGATTCCGATCATTTTCCGGCCATTTTCCCATAGCCGCAAGCGGACCGTGCACCATGCTACCGCAAAGTGGATTAGCAGGCCTCCCGATTGGCTATCAGCACAGTGGCTGTCGGAAAATCGAGTCCATGTTTCGGCTAATCGACGTTCAAAATCGTGTAATTTTGGAAAGTGACGGCTAATTAATAATTCGATGTTTATTTTACAGTTTAATTATTATCAATATAGGAATCGGAAACCAGCTGCAGTTTAAAACGTAATTGTAGAAATCGTTTATCTGATTGCTTGACAAGAAAAATATATTCAAATTACTATCGAATCTCGTTAAAAATCGATTCACAAAACGTGACTGTTATCTCTAAAATCCTATTTGGAGTCAAATTAGTTTGTTCATCAAGCGGTCATGTCCATAGCTAGGTGGGGCATAAATACGAGAATCATTTGCCTCCTACGGTACAGAACGTTCGGATGCACAAAGCATTAATAATCTACCGATAAGTATTGAGTACGAGGCCTTGAATCGTTGCAAGTAACGATGCAAGGATGACGTACTACTGAAGCCTGTTATAACATTGGCTCGGAATTATATCTTTGGTATTAAATAATAGATTTATGGTTCTTTAGCAGTTTTAGATTGGATTAGCCTTCGGAGAATCACAATTTAAATGAGTCTGTAATGAAATCAAACAAGTGTCTAGTAGTTGTCGAAAAGGAGAAGGCCCATTCTCTTACATAAAAAATGTTCAAATTCAAATCGCAATCTCATCTTAGCGACAATCAATGTCAAAAACTTGTCAAAAATGTAGGGAAATTTTTGATAGATTGAGACTGAGATCAGACTGTGAACGTTCTTAAAATTACGGGTATTTCCTTCAGATGGGCAACTCTAATCTCAGTCTCAATCTGTAGAAAGTCTCTAATTTAGTTTACTAACATTTGTTTAAAGTTTTTGACATTTATTGTCGCTGAGATGAGATTGCGACTTAGGGATTAGTCCCTAAGTCTGATACATGTACCTAGTTAGCCACAGTTATTCAGCTACGTTCAAAATCGTTGTTTTCTATGGATAAAAGCTGAACAGAGCTGAATAAGTGTGGTTAGTTCATTATATTTAATTTGAATGTTTTTTTAAGTTCCAGAAAAGGCCGTCAAATATAACCCTAAAAATTAAAGTTACGTGAGCAATTAACATTAAGTTCCTTTAACGCCTCTAACGGCTTATGGGGTAACAATATAACCCTAAGTTCAACGACCGTGGCAGTACATAATGAGTGCTAGCCCTTCGCTAAAAGCACTAAGTACTTCTAACATAACAGAACTGTCCTTAATTGCCTCATTGATTGAGAAGTTGCGTCATCGTTCACTAATGTTCAATGGTCGATTAAATATTTATTTGTGAATTGTGAGACAACTGCCTCGTTGTTCTAGTGGTAGCAAGCGATACTGCTGAGCTTGAGGTACTGGGTTCCATTCCCATGTTGTGTTATTTATCCACTTATATCTACCGTTACAGCACAACCCAATGCGATAAATGAGCTTACTTAGCCTCAAATTACACCGCCGCGGAACGGAGTGGACGATTCCACTCCGTTGTCGTACATAGCAAAATGAACGTTATGTCAATGGTCCAGCGTACAAACTAATAACGAGCTTATTACTGCGGGAATTCCCGAGAATGCGCGAGAATTCTCCAGAAGATGCGCGACCTGTGCGTATGTTTGTATCTAATTTGTGCGTTACACTTTTGACATAAAGTTCAGATTTGATCAAAAAAAATCGCTTCCATTCCGTTCCACGGCAGTGTAAATTGAGCCTTAATCTATACTAACATCTGTAACTAATTATAAACAATGCATTCCTTGTGAATTCACAATTCAGATTATTAGGTTTTGCTATCTGGAATTTCTCAGTAGCAGCCCGGAGTCTGGATAATGGCAATAGTCTCGCCCCTAGGGGGGCGATATCTGACTAAATGGGGGTGTACTATAGTTACACCTCTGCCCAACCCTCTGGGGAAACATAGCATGATGTTTTATCATAAATAATACATTTACCTATTACGTTTTAACTGTAACAGGTGTAATAATCTATTCTGTTGACTCTAGTCGCCCACTCGGTCACGAATACGGGTAATACAGCATTATCTAATATGCATAATAAACAATGGAAACTAGGCCTCCGCCTGTCAGGTATATAAAGGCTTTGACCGCGAGTCTAAACATTGAAAATTCTAATTAGCACTTAAAACACGTCAATCATGGTAAGATTTATCGAATCGGCTTACCTATCACGATTTACGTAATTAAACAATATCTCTCTAATATATGCACTCAAAGTCAGTCAACTTATAATATTAACAAGGCGTGCGCCCGATGGGATTTTATATGCCACACAGACTTCCATCTCCTAATCAAACCCTTTTTTTACTAGCTTTTGGTGGCCCATTGCTAGGCAAAGACCACCCTACTCTCTTTCCATCTCTCTCTCTCTCTCTCTCCAGAGCTGCCAAGATCCAATTCCTTATTAATGAATCCAGCTCGTGCTGCCATCTTCGTCTAGGCCTATCACGAAAAGCGGTTACGTTTAAATGGAATAGGGCTGGACACATCTGTCGCATGACAGACGATCAATGCCAAACGTACGACCCAGTGGGTCCCGCTTAATGGCAAACCACCCCTTTAGGGGACGAATTTTCAAAAATCCTTTTGGTGCTCACCTTCGTTATAAAAGGAACACTTGTGAAAAATTTCATGTCCCTAGACCCAGCGGTTTACGTTGTGCGTTGTCTGCCAGTGAGTGAACGAATCATATGGAACGAATGAATTCAAAGTCTCAATCTACGTAATCGAACAATATCTTTAACTCTCTAAATACACATGCACTCACAGTCAATCAACTTATAAGTAATATTAATGTTCTGTACATATTTGTTCGATGTATTACATGTGCATAACGAATTGCTCATTGGTGGGGTCCAATTAAAATACTGCAAGATTGATTAGGAGACAGATTATGTTAACTTTCTCTAGAACACCTACATTCTTTCGAATAATGCGGCTGGTAGAAATACCAATGTGTCGCGGGTTATGAAATGGTACAGATTATGAAACGGTCACATGTATAGGTAGGTTCGAATGAGATTCAAAAGCCCTCTCCTACGGGGTAATTACGTAATACATTAACAGTACCAATGGGTTTCTTTTGACAGTTCGACAACATTCAGTGCGTTATTTACGTTGTTGAGCAGAGAAATTTTTCGAGCATGTGAAGCATTGGATTAGCAATATCCTTCAAAATTTTTCAGATTGTGATTGATAGTGTGTTACGCAAGTAGGGTACTGGTTAACTGGTGGTATCTATTGAAATTGTGGAATATTAAACGTACATTACTTATCTGCAAATAGGTATCTATTACAGGTAGTACTATCAAAGTAATACCCATTAATGTAGTTGTACTATTAAAGAGAGTTTTGGATTTCAAAATGTTCATCAAACTTGGAGAAAATCGTAGTTGAATTTTGCTACGTGTATCACATATTTTTGCACTTAACTGTACATGCGGTAGATACCTACTAAGGTACCAATCTAGTCGGTATAGAAGGGTCAGGTTGCGTAATAACAACCTGTCGTGCTCCCACGCGGTTTCATAACTCACCTTTCAACTATTAGCAATTCTATGAGGCACCTACGGGCCCTAAATGAACAGATGTCTTAATAGCCGATAAATGCTGAACAGTCCTTGTACTGTAGGCTGTAGGTACACCGGAATCTTGACGGTTTGTTGCGAAATCCGCTTGGGCTTGAAATAAACTTAGATTGTCGCAGCCTCGCCGTGCCTCACGAGTCGGGGGCGTCCGTGGTTTATGATATTATCAAAAGCGAATGCGAACTTAGTTTGTTTTGTGAAGGCCTTTTGTTTATATAAAACCTTGATACGTCCAATTAGTAACCGGATAGTAAAATGGAAGCTAAGACGCACACGCAGTCACGGCATCACCATAAAACCACGTCATTATTTGTATCTCGAAGACAGACCAAGCATAACCATCTTACTTTATCTTCACCATAACTTTGTAAGCCTAAGAGTTTCAACATTCTAAATTCGTAGGTACTATGAAAAATACTGTTATTCTTTAAATAATATAAATCATTGCTAGGAAAACTATAAAAGACGAAGATCCTACGCAAACTATTGTAAGCATAGGTGGGCAAAACAAAGGATCCATCAAGCATTTGTAACGGTACCTTCAAGATCAAATCCAAAAAGGATATCGCCAATACACAAATAGAAAAATCCGCAGCCCTCGGTCGATGACCCAAGCACCGCGGCTAGGCAATCAATTCCTGCAACCAGCAGGTGCCAAGCCCCCAGCTGATTACCTCCACACACGGCCCTACATCATCTGTTAACAGGACTCCCATATTTATGGTGAGGTACACCATTAATTTATTGCATCGAAGCGACTATTGGTACGAAGTGGGTATTAATTTACGATGGCTAACGAGGTTTCTAATAACTTTTGTAGGAGGTAGAGATTTTATTTTTATAGGTATAAACAGAAAAGATTGCATGTTATTAATTGATATTCGCAATTACGTAATCTACGATACTATACATTTTTATCACAACTCACCGGATGTTGACTCCGATAGGACAGGCCTTCTGGATTTTTCAATCCATGTGTCATGTATCCATTAGTTAGAATATTTGTAACAATTGTAGGTAAGTTTTATGTATATCATCATCTACCTGACCTTTTCCTATGTTGGGGTCGGCTTCCAATCTAACCGGATGCAGCTGAATACCAGTATTTTACATAGAGCGACTGCATATCTGACCTCCACAACCCAGCTTTTGGGCAATGCGATACCCCTTTGGTAATACTGGTTGTCAGACTTTCGGGCTCCTGACGACCCATAACTACTGTCAAAGATCTACGAACGCAGCCGGGATCAACGGCTTAACGTGCTTTCCGAGTAACTGAGGGGTATTGGTATGTAAAAATGGTCACCTATCCACGACCAACCGTAAGCGTAGCTTAACCTGATCGATCGATCCTTGCGGCTGTTATTACTTAGCCACAAGCCCCTCTAAGTTTTATGTATATCGCCTCGAAACATTAATAATTGCCATTATCACAATTAGCAAACAATTGTTTGATAAGTGATAAAAAAACGCATTTGATCATACCGCCGTTATCATCACATAATCTATACGCGAAATTTTAGCACAACAAACATAAATGAGTCAGCCTCTCGTAAATGTTACGATCGTATCTTTCTTGGCGAGTACCGGTTCAGAAGAATGAAACTAAAGTTCCCGTGATGAATCACGGTGGAGGCACAAAATATGAAAGTATAGCCAGAAGGATTTGTTGTTACAACCAACCACTACAACTTGACCACGTGTACGTATTTCTAAATGGTCCAAGTCATTTAATGTGCGAAACCAAAGCCCATTTTCCTTGTTTTGCATTGATCTAAAGTTGTCAAAAAATAAAAGGCCCGTTTTGACATTGACAGTTCTAGTAGTTAATAAAGATCAAATTCGCGAAACACGTATTCGTTTGTATGAAACTGACAGGCGTCAAGAACGAATTCTCAAATGTCAAAACGGGCCTTTTATTTTTTGACAACTTTAAATTATGAATGCTGTTGTGTGTATCGAAATGTATGGAGATAAAAGAAATTCACACGACGTTATTCCATACGACTGTTCATTATAAAACCATGCTATCAGCTGTGATTGGTTTATCAATTAGGGCTGGTAATTATCAACCTACACGCTTAGTTTTCATGACGCTGAAGATAGTACTAGCTCGTTCGACAGCCTATTATGTTCCCACTGGTGGGGCGTAGACCTCCTCTCTTCGAGAGGGGCTGGGCTGCGGATTGGTAGATGTCTTCGAATTTTTGGTTCGGTAGAACATGCCGGTTTCGTCACGATGTTTTCCTTCACCGTTTTGAGAACAGTGGTGATAACATTATTTACACAAAGTAAAGGGCCTGCCTGGGTTCGAACACATGAACTACACTCGTAGGTCGACGCTGTTGCCACGGGGCCGCCACTACCCTATACTAATACTAGCTATTTGTTAAGCCATTAAGGAACCAGCAAAAGATGAGAGTTTACCTTCTGCGTCTATCTTTATTCTGACCTCACATCAGGTGATTATGACTTAACTTTGAGTGAACGGTCAAGTGCGAGTGTATCACGTCGTGTCGTGACCTTTGATTCAAAGTCACATTCTAGATAGCATTAATTCCTATGTGATTCGTAATGAGAATCAATTAGGTTCAGTAGTTCTTGTTTGTCAGAGCATTAGCTTTTGACCTTTAAGAGGATAAGAGAAAGTTGGTTTATGAGATTGATTAAATAATATAATTGGTTAGGTACGACATTTTGCAGGGTACGTCTACTTATGTATAAATAAATTAATTACTTCATGCTAATTCGCCAGTCATTCACTTGGCAAGTCAGCGATAAGTAACCAACATATATTAGGTATTTCATCATGTATCTATGTATATATATGGACAATTAGATATACTTAATGTAGAACGTAAAGAATAATAATTAAAGGAGGAATGATCGGTATGTATATACACATACCGATCATTCCTCCTTTAATTATTATCCTTTACGTTTTCCTGTGTTAATTATGTGTCATACTAAAGCCACAGTACATGTACGTCATCAGTATACCTATGTATACAGGGTGGCAGGGACATCGACGTATTCCCCGAAGACTTAGGCAGAGGCGAACCTATAGTACTTACACCCGCATTTCGCCAGCTATGTTTAACTTCCATGTAATAGAGGGCAAGCCTATTGCCAGGCACAATAGGGTAGTTTCCTGGGTAAAAAAAAAATATTACATTTAGTCAGTCAGTTAGATTATCGAAAAACAATAGACACGTATTTTTTTCTTTTGTCAATCAAATAAAAAATGACAAAGATAAAGCGCGTCCAAATTTGGGAGTGGGGGGTCGTGACGTCGTCGCTTGCTTGCAAAAGTGTTGCAAGCAAGTGACGTCACGCGGAACTTTAACGGGCGATATCTTCATCATTTTTTATATAATTGACAAAATAAAAAATACGGGTTCAATATTTTTTGATAATCTAACTGACGGACTAATTAGATTTTTTTAGGAAACTAGCCTTATAGCCTATTCTAGACTCCGGGCTGTTACTGAGAAATTCCAGATGGAAAAATCCTACGACATTTTACCCGACCCGGGAATCGGACCCAAGACCTCATGCTACAACTAGACCAACGAGGTAAAGTCGCTTTAAAAAGCCAAATCTTACAATCGGTAACTGTATTCATTTCTCTGGAGCAACAGTAAACGTATGCATACAATAATGTTTGGTTGCAGTCAACCCGTTAGTGGCACATCCGCCACCCACAGTCGGGACCTGTTACTTAAGTAATCAGGCACGACAACCTGCCGGTTGTGGTAGGGTTAGCGATTGTATTTAATGACATATTTGTGTTTGAAAGCGTACTATTGTTTATAAGTTCGAGATAAGAGGGAAAAGCCTGTCTATCAGTTGTAGGTATTTGCGAACTAGTCCGTTGACTAGCAATGAGACATTATTGCCTATAAGTAGCAGATGAGGAAAATACTCAATTAATGCTTTTAAATATAAAGCCGCAGAGACAAATGTAAAAATAAATAAAATAAAAAATAATAAATACAAGTAAGTAATAAATGTATTTTCTTTCTAAAAAATACACACATTCAATGCTTTCAAAACTCAATTAGCTGTAATTATGTTATATTACAAATAAACCTTTCCTAAAAGCTGAATGCATTGGATTGGTGTATCATAATTTTATTGCTACCGTGACGTCTCTGACGAACTTTATATGTATGTAATTTATTTAAAGCATTATTCTCATATAAGTGACCTTGAGTCTTTTTTTAGAATAAATATCTTTTAACCTAAATACCCTGACAAAAATCAGCATTATTAAAGTGTTACTTCGACACTAACTTGATTCTTAAATAGTAACTTTTAATAGCGAAACTTTTTGCTCTCAAAGTAAGCCTGAGAGGAATGACCGCTTATTGATTAAGACAGTTTCTGCCAATAGATCTAGTGCTAACGCTTTTGTCACCTTGCTTTTTCATTTAGGTACAAACTGCTATTAAGTTTCCACGAACTGCGATTTGCTATCATTATTTAAATGAAGATGGATGCATTTAATTATTTACTCAGCACGATTTTACATTAATCATAATTACTCAGATTTGAAATCTATCTAATCTAAATATAGCATTGAATATAACAAAAAATCCTTGAATATATTTACTTTAGCTATCGATGTATACATGTTAGTTATCCTACTAATATTATAAATGCGAAAGTTTGTATGTATGGATGTTTGTTACTCTTTCACGCAAAAACTACTGAACAGATTTTGACGAAATTTAGCACACAGATAGTTTATAACCAGGATTAACATATAGGATACTTTTTATCCCGACATTCCCACGGGATCGAAACTTATGCGGGTGAAACCGCGGGGCGCAGCTAGTAATTGATAAGAAAACAAAATATATTGTTCCAGACACACACAGATTATAACAAAGTATCAGCCATTTAGCTAAAGCGGTGACTCGCTCATTTCCTTTAACGAGTACGTATAAATAAAGAGAATACACTGTAACACAGGCATTTCCAATTAACACTTCGTCCTCTTTGACCGACTTACGGCTCATGTTACGTACCTTGTTTTAACGGGAAGCAATATACTCTTTGAATAATGGGAGGATGATTGTTTATGGTAGCAAAACTAAAGATAAAACTTTTAAGGTAGGCTTTTAGAGTACGTTTACATTTAGAACAATATTTATATTACACGATTCTCACATTCTGATATGATAACAGAAAATCTTAGTGAAAGAATAATGAAAAATATTAAAGAAGAAACGGAAGAAAAACATTCACAAGCTACACATGATCCCTTCGTCTTAATTGGAGCAAAAATATCACACCATACGTAGAATATATTCAACAGACTCGAAGCCGCTAATAACACACAAGTAACTAGTAATGTAAGGGTTCTTGTAACTGCAGTAGCCAACCGATTAACATTAATTAATCGTTCGGTTAATGCATTAAAAACATGGATATACCGTGCATTAGAAATAACCAGGGAACCTGCAAAAGCTATTTAATAAAACTGCCTCCAGTAAGATTATTTCTACATATTAACATAAGCTTGCAGATTGCAATATCTTCAGGGAGCTTGGATTCTTAATAGAATTTATCTTAGAATTCCTATCTAACCTTTAGAAGAAAAATACATTTTTATATTATGCAGACTTATGACGCAGTTTTTATGATTATTATTACGACATGACATCATCCTTACTTGGATCGTATTCAATTAAATAATATGTCTATACATTATTGATATAATATGAATTATAGATTAATGATATGTCTAGTTACAATGAGCCCACGATATGAATATGCAGGATGTATCTTCCTTCAATAACAAAGTAGCGGATGGGCTGAGCAGCCAAGCCTTCGTCATCACTTACCAGACAAGCATTTCAAAGTTATATACGTCTGTGCGTTACATTTCTTTGTTTGCATTCATACCTTACATTTTTGTCGTATATAAAGTCTTTAGAATTGAGTTCTATCAAGGATTTATTCGCGTCAAGATCGTCATCTTCCTTAATAACAATTTATTCAGAGTCAATGGCTTCACATTTATTTCTTCGATACAATTCTATAAGCCTACATCTTTTTAACTTCCTTCCTAGAAATATCATCCATCACAGTTTCACACTGTCCGTCCATCTGTTTTTTGATCTCTCTTTGTTAGCCACTGACATTTATCTAGATAGTTATAGTAACCGGCATGAGTCGTGACTGTCGTGAGCACAAACTGACACCTGCGCAGTAGTTCATTTTTCGGTCTCTTTGGCGGAATGAAGAAGGCGGGGGGCACCGAGGCTGCACGCGATTGGTTCGTCTGTCGATGCTCGTCGTCTATTGGACTCTCACGTGTCATTCGGCTACTGTACACTTTCGTGCAATTTTAGTGACTCACGTTTTTAATTTTGAAATAGTTTATTTTTGTTAATTCGTATTTGTTAAGTCAAAGTAACGGTTAAATTTGTTTCTTCACTATTTTAGCAGTTACTTGAACGAAGAAAACATTTGCCGTAGTATCAGTAAAGGTCAAGTATAAGTTAATACTTTGACTAATTGTGTTGATGAAGAAACTGACCGTAAGTCACAAAGGCCTACAACATTACTGTATCAAAATAAAATTTCAAGTACCACTAATATTTTAATTATAGTTTGCGTAAGTAGCTATCAATAATTTGAACAAAAGCGGTATTAAATAAATTTGGCCGAAAGTGTACACAATGCGCGAGCTTGCCCCCACTACTGCCCATCTGTGCTCACGACTCGTGCCGGTCATTATACTTGAAATCTTCTTTGTATATAATACATAAAATCGTTTACTATTTACAAGGCCGTCTTCAAGGAAGTCCGTTTACAATTAATGACAGTGACAAACAGTATTGTTTCCAACACTACGGTACAACAACTGCACGCTCTGATTACGACATACTATACATACATTGAATTAGGTAATAAGCAAGAATACAAACAACATCACGTATTAGATAACATGAATCATTAAGTAGACGACACTGGATCGGTGTCAAACGATAATGAGTAAGCGTACTCATGAAAGTGTAAGTTGCTTATGAATAGAAAAGACGCGGGTGTTAATTGGCTACTGGCTTTAGATAGATATATAGATAGATCGTTTATTTAGTGCACACAAAAGACATAGCACAATATACAAAAGCAAGATTAAATAATAACAAATTTCTTGACACACAATAACAATCACTATAATGTATTATGCTCACTGGGAGGGTGCTTTTCAGCATCTTGAATTCGACTGAATAAGAAAGAAGGGAGTCTTTCATATTCAATCGTATCATCGTTAAATAAAACATTACGGGATATGCCATTACAAAAACATGCTTAGTAAGCCCCATTGGAATACTCTCACAAGTTTCACTGATGCCTATTAAATTACGCCATAAATCTTCAATATTACGGAGACTTCTATGAGATAGAAAATCCTAAGCGCGTTAAATCTACGAAGAAAAACTTTTAAGGCTTGTCCACACGACGCAATTTAGTTAGCCGTTGAATACAATATTAGAAGTTGCATCATCCAACTACTGTTTTAAATCTAAGTTTTTCATTATTGCTTCAACTAATTGCATACTACCTATTTTCAATGAAATTGCTATGTGTTAATGAATCTTTACTTGCATAATGCTTTGCCTTTCCTTGCTTTTTTCTTTACTTGTCTTGCTTGTTGGTGGTATTCAGCTTTATTTTCTCTAGTTGAAAAGAGATATAATCTTTTATAAATCAACAAAGTGCAGTGTCTAATCTTTATGACAGTAATTACTTCTGCATGTCCATTTTCGATGGACAGATAATACTTAACTATGTTTACTACTTAGTGTAGACTTTATAGACCGTTAACATTAAGTGATATGCAAAGAAAGTTAAACTGTTTCAAGTAAAAGTTTCCAAAGTGATTGAAAATCTTGTTACAAAGTTATCAGTGACCGTTTTAATAGTAGTTACTTGACATAAACTATTCATGAAAGAGTCAAGCTTACTTTTATTGTGAGAGATGATATGGCCAGAAAGGGAGTGATTGCCGAAGTCACGAGAAGTATGAAAGAAAAAAACATGCTGTGCCGACCCCAAATAAATTAAGACAAATAGCAGGAGAATGATGATGGTGATGACATACATATCTTAAGACAGTTGTTAATAAGAGTGTGATCTACATTTCTGACAATGCAGACTAAGCTGACACTTAAAAAGTCCCACGAAATTCATGTATTGAGCCTCTCGAGCCTAGTTCCTACGCTCCTGCTACTCATAAAACATAAAACGTTGACCATAACATGGACCCTTTGACCTGTCAGACTCATAACTGCACTACATTATTTAGTGAAAGCGGCTTTCACGACGGAAGCGTACAAACGGACAGACAAAAGGCACGGCTCTTTTATTCACGCTGACCCCGACTAGATAGGCACAATGGTACACGTATGTATGTGAGAATATTGGAATATTATTGTGACCAATTTAACTGTGGCGTTAGATTTGACATTCCAACCTTTTAGGGTGCCTTTCTCTCTTAAAAAGAAATATTCGAGAATATAGCTAAAATCGAAGTAATAAGAACCAGACCAACTAAACGATGGGTGAACTGTGTGAAAGATGATATGGCTAGAAAGGAAGTGACTACTGGGATGTCGATAATAGAAGTATGGAAGAAAAGAAGAAAAGACATGTTACGCCGACCCTAAATAGGTTGGGAAAAGTGCAGTGATGCCATATTCCACCAACAATCACTCGGTACACGAAGTTGATTCCTAGAAGCCAAATCATGGTGCATCGACGCATTAATAAAATCCATTGCGCTTCTGCAGCACATCCCATAATGACTAAAGCATACGCATCACAAACTCCCAATACAACGCGTGTATCAGTGCCTGGCGTAGCTACCCACATTAAGCAATAACAATTATGACATTTGGCATCTACATGCTAACTGTCATAATTGTACCATCATGATGGTACGACTTGTCTTAGTTAGCTTTATCGAGACGAAACGGAAATGCAAGTGGTAGTATTTCACAATGTAGGTGTTTTTCTTTAGGATTTGTCTTTCTGATTCTTCAATTTTGAGTCTAATGTTTATAGGGATAAAGATGCTCTTGTGCAGCTAGCTGATAAATTCGAGCAGTTTTTATTAGACAGGGTTATATGCAGGATTATACCAGAGTTGTACGCAGATATCTCCTATAAAATTAACGGCATATAATTATGAGCAGTATTAATCCCGTTCTATGTTTCGACCCTTGTGGCATAAAAGCAGAGATTTACCTCTGACTTGTTATTTATTAGTTATTAAAGTGTACACGTCTATCAAAATGGAAAGCGTATGTACTGCATCCTATAATATTACAATCAGTAGTACGATGTTTAATTACTGCTAATCGGTATTGAATGTATTGATATAATATTGATATTTGGCTCAGCTTGTACCTACTTAGATTTATCCTTTCAAGTAGCCCCACTTGTTTGATATCAGTCATCCATTCACAAAACCCTAACCTAAATAAAATACTATATCTATGTTGTGATGAATGAACGTCAACAGCAAAATGAAGCATTCATTACGAGACTGCGTTTAGTCCTCATTCATTACAGACCATAAAAGATCCACACATCAATAGAATTTCATCATGAGTGCTAAAACAAAATGATTCAATTACCAGCGTCCGCCGTACCTCGTGGGACATTAACGAAGTTATTGTTTAGACCATTGTAATGTTTGATTAATCTATCTATGTGAGTAGGTGTACGTTAGCAAACAAATCTAAAATCAGCAGCTATTCGCACATGACTCATTTTTACGTTCTACATTCGGTGAGCGATAAAAAAGGCAATTTGTACCACAATTGAACGACTGAAATGAAAGGTTTTTGTATATTTGTGTGTATCGGGTAAAAAGAGGCTTTTGTTGGAAAATATTTAGTGCCGAAGTAAATTGAATTATGTGGTTTTCTGCCTTTTTATGTTTCGGGTGCTTCTGTAACAACCTATTGAAATTCATTAAGATTTAACCTACACTCAATTACACGATTACAATTCAAGTTGATTTTTTACTGTGAAATCTTTGTTCAGATTTCGATTCTGTATTTTTTTTTTTATTGCTGAAGTACCTACTTACTTGCTTTTGACGTCGATCACGCCTGATGAAAAGCGATGGATGATATTTATGATGAAACGAGAATATAATAACTGGGGAATACTGCAAATCCTCTAAAAACGTTTTGATCTTATAATGATGATCGCCTTTTTAACCCCCGACGCAAAAACGACGGGGTGTTATAAGTTTGACGTGTCAGGGTGTGTGTATGTCTGTCTGTGGCCTCGTAGCTCCCGAACGGATGAACCGATTTTGATTTTTTTTTTACTGTGATCTTTTTTTTACTTTCCGGACTTTTTAAAAACTGTCAATACCTAAGTAGATCGATTCAATTACCTATTGCCAAAAAAAAATTAGTGAACAGACATTTGAAAGTTGAAATCAACCGCCAAAAGTACTGTTATTTAATAACAACCGTCAGAAATTATTTTTCAACACAAAACAATCGTTGTGGTCTGTTATTAGAATTCAGTGAAATGTAACAAAAGCACTAGTTTTGTTATCAGAGCACGTACAGTTGCAGTCGAGTTAAGTAGCGATGTTCCGATTAAATCGATTGCAAACTTGACAGCTACTCGCTCGTTTCAACTAATTATTCGATTAATTAACATAATTATAATTTATTGCGTTGTTAACTTCATAAATACTGTCCAGCTGGTCCAGTGATAAATGCTAGTACAAATAGTCAAATATTTTTGGCAAATATAGGAATCTTGTATTTGCATTGATATGCAAATGGATTTAACGAGCACACAATTTTGTGGTCGCGTCAATATCACGAAGGCAAATAGTTTAATGCTTTGCAAGAATTTAAGCTGCACAAAACTTTGTAATGGAAATCTATAGATGTTATACATACATAGTTGACGATAGTTTAAACTTTTGACATGCAACATAGGTTAGAACAAAATACCATGAAAACTGCCAACTGCATGATTGGTATAGCGTATCGTAGCGGTAAACGGTGGTCTGCAAACCGCATTATTCGATTGTACCTCGACCCGTATGAATGGCACATCACTAATATTAGCGAAATGGTAACATTGTTCGCTAACACTGGTTTCGGTTCTACAAACAGTAATTACGGGCGACCCTAATTGACCCCGTTCACACGTACACCGTTACTGACTATTGGAATAAGCATGGTACACGCTTCTGCGGGCTTGCATTCGTTCCTTTGTTTCTTTAAAATGCAACAATTTTCACCATTTCGTCTTGTCCAGTCTTTTGTAATATTTTGGTGTGATGCAAATGGAAATTGTGTAAATAAAGGAAGTAATAAAATGATTGATTGATACCTAAATTGGGTTTTACTTTGTACAATACCGGATGATACAACAGCCTACCTGCAACCTAACTTAATTGCATTAAGACCATTTTAGTTGCAAAGTGATGTATTGTAAAAGTCATGGTCTCAGACAAGGCCGTAATTACTTGCCATTCATAGTCCATACCATTGACCAAGTGTACTTATGGCATTAACAATCAAATAGTTCCACGATACAAAACATTGTCGCTTAGAACATTTTACCATTCAAACAATTCCCTGATCGAGAACCAATATACAATACACATTTTCGGTATATCAATTAAAATTTAGTCACATTATAAGTTATGAATGATTCTAGACTACGTCACAATGTAATCAAAATATGATTTACCATGAAACGAAGAAAAAATATACACGTCTTATGATAGTTTTAAAATGTAAAGTAGTGACGTAGAAGTATCTATGTGCTCAAGTGTAGCACAAATCAATAGGTAACGCATGTATTTTGGGAACAATAATATTCGAAACAAATTGAACAAAACAACTTACTCAAAGCCACATTATTGAATCTGAGGTGCAATTGTTCACAGTCTGATCGTGATCACAGTCTGATTTCAGTCTCAATATATCAAAAATTTCCCTACATTTTTGCCAAGTTTTTGACATCGATTGTCGCCGAGATGAGATTGCGAATAGATTTTGAACATTTTTAATTATGGGAATTGACATTCAGATATTATTTGCGAATCAACAACTTATTTTTAGAGAAATGTGAAACATGGCAAATTAACAGGTGCGTTTCTTTTTGTCGTCAAATATAATTTATACGCAATCCAGATAATGAAGTCACCAAGTAATTAGTTGCACAATAGCTGATCAAATATTGCAGGTAAATCGAAAAAATCAAATATGACACACATTACGCGCAGGGTAAATAATGATGTCAACAATTTTAACGCAATTAACCTCGATTTGTCGACAAATACAGATCAAACACTTGAATAAATAAAGAAGAAACTACTACTACTACTTGTATAAATAAAAAAGAAATATTTTCCCTGATCAAAGTATTCAAAGCAAGGAAAACAACTCAATGAAATATTTTTATAAAACCAAAAAACAACCTTACTGTAAAATAGATTATATAATCACCAGGCAAGTTTCGTAATCAAATCCAGTAAGTATTTCTTAAAATAACTAAATCAATACGCAGGTATTTAACTCTTAAAGGAACAAAGTAAGTACAGCAATCAGAAATTCCTAACACACTTGGAAAAAACCAGTCGTTTAGAAGCCCTGCATCTAGATATTTATTACGACATTTAGCAGGCGCGCGCGCTTGATTCATGGGCGTGGCAACATCGGTGAGCCGAGCCATTTCTCCTAGCTATCCACACATATTAACGACATTTTAATGGCACAGCTATCGCACCAATTACTCTACACGACAAAAACAAACACAATGTTGATTGATTATGTTCTAACAAGTTAGTTTGATCAGCGGTTAGTAATCAGAGAATATCAGCGGTTTCTAATTAATGTCTTACTAATCAACTGTACTATGGTTTCAATCAACTGTTTTTCTTTTATTGTTAGAATAGGTTCTCAGAACAGTACCTACTAAGTATTAACTATTATTATATCAATATTATCAGTATTGACTAAGTAACGATTCTGTGATTATTCTGTCCGACCAGCTAGTTTGTAGTGAACATTTATGATGAAAACTCAATAGTTTCCTTTTGAGCCCAATTAAATGTTTGAATGAGATAATAAAACTCATTTTGACATAGAAAAACAGTTTCGTAACGAACTTCCAACAGCTGAATGGAGCCATAACGTCACTCTTCGAGTAACGAACTCGACAAAAATTAAAATAAGAACAAAACCCCTCATAGAGTTGGCTGCACCTATCAATCAACGATCTGGAAATAGTCTGCCCGGAAACGAACCCCGGCCTAGCAGTTAATTGCCGTGACAATAACACCAGAGCTCATTATCCTAAATTTGGACCACACCTATCCAGTAATGGATGCAACTCGAGATGACTAAGACGCCTCAGGATGATACTTGAGCTTTAGAGTGGAGGGTTTAAATGAAGAAGTTATCTTAATTATTGAGAATCTTAAAGTGGAATAACATAAAAATAGAAATAGGTCATCATACGTTTCCTTTTGTAACTTCGTATTGACGAAGAAATTCCTACTGACAGGAACGTTTTTGTGCACGAATTGAACATCGAGAAAACAGAACATGACAAAGTCAACATACACGAGATGGAAAGGAAAAGGACAGCTATTTGACAATGTTACTCACGTCTGGAACGAGAGAAAGTATTCAGGATGTAATACGACGTACGAAACTGAAAGGGGCTCAGAACAAGGACAATGTATTTGACAAAGTTAGCACGTCCTTACCTCGAACCCATCGTCTCAAACATGACATTGCAAACAAAACTAAGGTAAAAACTAAGAAATCGGGTGTCAATTTCAAACTAAATGATACCTTTAAATCAATATTAGCTGTACATGATAAAACAAGGAGAGTAAATAGCAAAAAGTTACCTGACAAATTAATAGAGCCCATGATGACAGATTAACAATGTGGAACGAATCTCTTAGTTATACCAATCGATGTGAATTTATTAGACATGAAGATGAATTTAAAAGACAGCTTGTGGTGGGACACGCGAAGGTTAATAATACAATCGGTCTGCAAATCGCAGTCGACGACGTGACTAAGTGTGCTACGTGGAATAGTCCACGTACTGGTAACAAAGAGATTCAACCACAAAATATTACTGTTATTATGATAAATTGTGGGATAAACCCAAATAAATAATTATAAATTTGGTTTTGAAGAACATATCCAATACCGAACGCGATTAATGTTTGGCTTGGGAATTACATGAAGTACTGTTTTATTACAACAGGTAGGTGGATCTCGGACCATGTGGCAGATAGGTAACACTCGTCAGTCTCAATCCATTAAACAAATCGGTAATAAATATTTATGTAGAAAACCTTGGATATGATGAGCTTCAATTGGTATTAGTTAATAATGTAAAAACATAATAGTTATGTACAATGTAAACACAAACTTAAATAAAGATAAAGAAAATATTCAACCAACCGTAAACAAACACAGTAAACAAAAAGTTAATAGTTGTAATTTAACCAAACAGCGATAATTTAAGATTCAAAATGGTATCCAATTATTCTAAAATGCGGTGATGATCGATTATAAACTTGAGTGCAATGTTAATAAAGTACAAAGTAATTAAGCCCAGTAGCCAGCCCAGCAGAGGAGGAAAAGTGGGGTCACGCTCAAGAGAATACGAACAGGACATACATAATACTGTGCAACAATTGTTGGTAACAGGTGACCTACAGGCAGTGCAAAAAATACGACTCATCAAGACCAGTTTACCCAAAACAGTTGTACATTTTGGCCTAAAATACCTTTCCCTAAAGAGCAATAAACCTATGCCACATCCAAAACCAAGGTTGACACACGATTCGTGTTTAGCAGTAACGTGCAAGTTTAGAGATTTAACAACGGATTACCAGTCAGTCGCCCACGAACATTCAACTGGCATTATCTCAAACCAAACGCTACATAAAGTATGTACACACCAAATGCTGATAAAAAGCCCTTTTCGGTCAAAACGTAACTGATGAGTGCGAATAATGTATACGGATATAAACGATGTACGGGAAATGGGCTTTCTTCACACCTGAGAACACTTCCTGGAATACAAAAGAAGGTGAAACTTGATGATAACTGAGACACATCTGACCGCTTTCCGCCAGACGTTGAGTCTCCGGCGTACGCGACTACGTGCGCTGAGTGACAATCAATTTAAGTTTATATTGATATATTAACACCCAATTGATGCGCCGCGTCGATTCTATTGAATTTTGTTCATTTAATCTATTCAAAGTAATATATACGTTTACCTGATGTATTAGAAAGTCATTTGTCTTGTTTGTTGGTTCAGTCTCTCCAAAAATTTAAGATCTCAATAATGAAACCTAGATAAATATTGTATCAAAACAATATAAAAATTCTTGCATATTTTAATCGAAATTGTTTTGGCTACAGAACTATGCCGTTATCATCTAAAAATAAAATTTGCATAGGCTTATTTGGAATTTATTAATGAACTTTCATCGTTTGACATTAAGTCGGTTAATCCTAATAACGACCAGTAGCACGAGATCAGTTTCGTCTTAACAATGCCAGTTCCTGATGCATAATTCACGTCGATAGTGAAAGTTCTTGATCTTGTTCGAGGTCGGGTGTCGAGTGTTTAGATTATAAAACAATGACATGACGAAAACAATACAGCCATGACAAATTTGATACCAGATACTAAAGAAAGGACTCGCTTTAGCTAAGGTAAGTTTCAATTCAAGCTAAAATTGGCACAAGTGAAAGTTACAAAAGGTCACCTGTCAAGTTGCCAATAATATAGCTGTTGTTAACAATATAGTACTAGTGTTTCGATAGGTTTATAAACATTGAGTCATAAACAAAGCAAAACAGTCGATTACGTTTAATGCATGGCAATTAATAATAGTAGTTATTGGAGTATTAACACGACAGATCCATATGAACTGAACACGTGAACGAATATTCGTTTTCTAGATCACTTTCAGTTTGATAATCATCGCAATCGATTTGTTTTTACGAATACATTTCAGTGATTGGGTTGGACGACCGCGCAGTGGCGACGGTTCCGGCGGCAAGAGGGTAACGCACCCCTCAAGTTCACAGTCAACCCCGGGAATAATGGGACGGGAGTCGGGACGCGACGGAGACCGCCCAAGGGTGCACTGCAGTCACACACACAACACAACAATACAACACAGTCGAAAGGGACAGAAAATTGCGCAAAACTGCTAGCCAATGTTGCCTATAGATAGTGGTTTACGTATCAATCAATTAAATCGCAGCTAGCCGGTATCTGTTGATAATTTTATGTCAAGGATGTAATTCGACTAAATACGAAACTAACTTGGTGTAAATATTTGCATTCCACAAAATTTGGATGCCCAAATCCGAAATCGATTAGCCGGTGGCTGTATCCCATAACGAATTTACCCATAGCTAATACAAATATGTACATATTTTAATAATCGTTGCTAATCTATGCTTGGAACGGATAATCGCTAATCCACCAATAAAAGTTATCATTTGTAATGCCAAGAACACTGAGAAACTGATAAGGGACATGCAAGACATGTGTAGATGTTACACGATTGTTGAATGTATACAGTAAACAATAGTACGTAGCAGTAATCGGAACTGACAAAGTAAATATCCAACGTACTCACTCAGGTTGAACAATGATGTGGAAGATGCAGCAAAACCACCTGATATCAAAGTCAGTGAAGGAAATCCATTCTCACGGACACAGCACTTGTAAGACGAACTCTTGCGGTTTTCACAGTCTCTTATTTATCAACGAGATCACTCAATTAAACGTCTCTAATAATAAAAATTAACATTAATATTGCAGGTTATTTTATTGCACGGAAGTATTGCTGAGCTCTATCACAAGAGGTCGCAGGACCGTTTTCGGGATATCGATCTGATTTCGGGGCGCTGCAGTTGCCACACTGTCTCTTGCTTGGATTTTGTTAAAGCTCACTTTTTAATGTGTTCGTGGGCTAGTGCTTTAGTATAGTTTGTGTTATTATGTTTGTTTATGTGGTACGTAGAGGTCGCGATCAGCTGTTGCTTGCGGAGCTGGCGTCGGGCGCGGTGTGCGAGCGTGCGAGAGGGCCGCGCGCGACTGACTGCGACGAGGCTCGAGCTAGGGCTTGCCGCGGCCACCGCTGTAGGTGCCTGTGCGGTGTCGGCGCTCCGCGGCCTCTCAACGGCCCGTTACCTACACATGAACGTACTACGAAGATATGTAAACAAACAACACGCCTTAAATCTCCTCATGTGGTCGTACAAACGTTACAGAAAGGTTTTCCACTTTGGGAGATCATTTGAATTTTATGAATTCTTTACTTGCGTTTATTATTATTTTTATCTTTTTATTTCTTCCATGTTCTTAGAATTAAATATTTTCCGTTAAACGTCAAATTGACGTTTCTTATCATTACACGTTAATTACGTTTACAATTTTAATACCAGTTTCTTGGAAAATATGATGTATTTCGTTAGTGTAACTTATCAGTGCCGCAATATTTTTTTTATTTGAAAAAGATATGAAGTACTTAATAAAAACTGCAGTGATTGTACAACCTTCAAAATTAAACTGTATACACCAAATCCATGACGAAATAGCGGACACGGGATACCTAACGTAAAATTAAAGAACAAGCTGGTTTAGGGAACAATGCAAACAATGCCCAAATCTCACGAGCTTCCGTCGAGCAACTCGCAATCCATTGTGACATAACAATTGCGTAGTTACAGACCACAGTCAAAGCAATGTTGATAAAAAAATGAAACCAGAACTGTTTGTGATAGTAACTACAATAACAACAAACTTCACTAACACAATCATGTAGGTAAATACTACGCGTGGAATTCCAAAATAAGACACGACCAAACTATCGTAAGTAATGAAAACAAGTGGAGTTACATCCTCTGATATAACATTAGCAATAAACAATAGCTCCTTATTGTAATGAATAAACAATGAAGACCTCGCCACAGAGGCTATCGATGTAGGGATAGCTGTTAGAATACAATGGCTAAGAGCAAACGCGTAGATGAAGAAAATTCTGTGCATAAAGAAGACATAGTTGAAGACAATAGATGATATGAAATTCTGAATATTATGGGGTGAAATATGTTTTAGAATTATGTTTAAGTTACACAACAAATTTAAGATAACATAAATACTAATAACGCTTCAGACATATCTCTTTCTAACGCAACTTAATCACGTTTTTCGATTACCAATGTTAATAATTTACGAGTAACGTTATAATTTAAGTACATTTCTGTATTGAGTCTGTCCGATGTCTCCCATTCAATAGTTGCGAGCTTTTCTGCCATTTTGTCTCTTACCTACTGTTATACGAATGTGTTATTATTGTATAAGATGTGTATTGTGCGCGTAGCATCTGCCGGAGCGTGTCTATTCACCGGCTGACCTTTACCCGTCGTCGTTTTGTACACGTGCGCTTGCAAAACATGGCACTTTAAATACCACGACGCTTCGACATTTACTGCTATTGGAAATGTCTTTACTTGATTGGGCCGAGGATGGCTCGTTACTAGGTGCCTCTAGTTTTGCTCTTTAACCTTTATTTTGCATCACGAGTGGTGTTTGCTTAAAGAAAATATTAGACAGTTTCATTTCTATTTGCAATGGGTTACCCCAATTTTCGAAACAGCCGTGCGTTACTGTAATTCGTCCCAAATTAGAACTAATGAGTTCGACCAGATCATTTATCGAGCGACAGAAAAAAACCAGTCTCGGGCGAGACTAGTCATAAACAAAACTCTTATCTCCATAAATAGTATATCGGTTTAGAAAAAAGGGTCGTGACTTAGTGACGGAAACGTGGGAAAAATGCGTGAGTTCGACCCAGAAGAGCGAGACGGGCATCACGATCCAGTTTTTATCGATGTTCCGGAATCAATGACTCTCGAAGATACACTGACTGCAGTGAACATTCAAAATGGAACACTTTTATATAGCCGTTTAGAATGCCGGATGATTTCAAAACTTTTACTATATTCCCACGATGGAAGAAGGAAATAACTAGTTCTAACTTACTTGATATGGTTGAAGGAGTTGAAGGAACATACCTGAAACAATAATTACATAAATCAATACACAGAGTCATTAAAGTCCTAATTTGAAAATCAAAGCGCGATATACACGCGGGTATCCCATCAACCGTGACTACAATCTTGTACATTAACCTACATCCAAAATATACGAGTATATAGTATTGCGCACTACAACGTAAGAAACGAGTGCGCACTGGATCGCCATTAACGTTTCACACAATTCTGTCGAAATCGAAAGTGTTGTTTCTAATTACGACATTTACGACACTTATGATGCGGAAAATAAAAATCACGCTTAGTAACTCGTTAGTATTATCGAATGTGACGTAACCTTAGATACGGTTAAAAATGGCGGTTGCTTGTTGGTTTTGATTTTGACGCATCGAATTCGGAGGAAGGAAGTGCAAGAAACTAAAGCCGAGTGGTTTGTCATTTAGGGACAAAGCTCCGTTGTGTAAGACAAAGATAACATTGTCAAACTTATCAATATCGCTTTCAGAATTTACATAGGAAAGTGGTATTATAACTGTAACTTAACTAAAAGCAGTGTAGACGAGAAAATTAGCTTTCCTCACATGCGAGACGAATGTGGTACGACTGCTACAAATGAAGTTATCTCGAGTGTTTCCCGAACGTGATTTTGGAGGCAAACTAAATAGGATTCACGAACGAACGTCGTGGGTGCCGTTGTATTTTCAATAAGGTTAGTCTAGACTTGGTCTAGACTCAGGGTGGGTGAGCTTCGAGCTTAGGATTTTGAGTTTATGACCGCGTCGGTATCGATAGATATGTCTGGGGGAGTGAACCCTAAAAACGGGTTTATACCTTCTGGAGTTTTAGTAGTGAAAAGGGGATAATTAAAGTCTCGTGATGGTCGTGATGTCTGGCTAGACTAGACAGGAGTGCTGCGGGAGCACGGTGGCCATTAGGAAACCCTCTTTTGCCGCAGCGGTATAAAACATGCATCAGGTGCAGTCTGGCGCTACCGCGTTACATCAAAATTGCAAAAGCCTAATGTATACTAACTATACTATGCCATAGTACTATTATAAATTCAGTTTGTACCGTGTTATGTTTCCTCGTTAGACACGAGAAAGGATTTTGTAATATTTCGATTACATTATATGCTTTTGAATAACTGATTTCTGTAATACTATTTGGCATGTAGCCATAACTTCTTTGAAATTAATGCAATTTTAGTCAATTGAATGTTATATACTGCCTCGTTGGTCTAGTGGTCGCTGAGCACGAGGTCTTGGGTTCTATTCCCAGGTCGGGCAAAGTATTATTGGGTTTTTATATCCGGAATTTCCAGCCCAGAGTCTGGAATTGCGCCCGTTTGATGGCAATAGACTAGCCCTAATTACATAGGACTTAACATAGCTGGCGAAATATGGGTGTAATAGGTACACCTGTGCGCAACCTTTTGGGGAAACAAGGCGAGATTTATGTTATTAACCTTATATTTTATAGCAAAGCTTCGATGCCGTCGTAGTCCACGCATATTATTTCTATACAACTTATAGCAACGACTGGATTATGTAATTTATTTCCTGCAAATAATTATGGTCATAACGGAAGAGACCGACTCTTCAAGTCTCATGTTAACGTACATATATGGCAATGTTTGACAAGTGTTAGTACTATGTTATGTGCTTTTAAAATAAATTGAAACAAACACAATTACTGACATATTTTGTCTTTGTTTTTGTTTATCATACTCTTTAATATGTACACAATAAATATCACACAAATAAATATAGATGATATATGACACACTGATTTTGAACTTGGTAGTATAAGTTAATCGATTTCACTGAAATCGTTCAGCCTTTTCAACTTTGATCTAGAGGCTTTGTGAAATCCGGTCAGTGGAATATCGACCTCGCATTTGTCTTAGTTCAAGAGCATTGAACTATAACACTGAAAGGTTAATCGCCTTGACGCGCTTTTTAGTTTTATTACACATAGATATTAGTTACATAAGCAGTTTGAATGGATAGATATATCGAGCATATATTTTTGCTGTGTTCACTTTTGATGTTCTTGAATATCTCAATAATCATTAACCTTGTTCAAGATCTTGAAAACAAACCATAAAGAATTAGTATTTCTTGCCATTTGTTTGTAATAAAACCTGAATGTTAGAATGCTAACGATAGCTCGTTTAAACGACTACATACTATGAAGTCATCAGAGTATCATAAAAAATATACGAACAAAAAAACTGCAAAGTAGAATAGTGTTGATATGTGAATTATCTCAATCTGTGATAAAGCCGGTGACTCACGGTCCGATTGTGTTAATTTTAAACTTCTGCTCAGACTGACACTATTAAAACCTTTCCCTTTGCACTTGCTAAACGATATTTCCGTCGGAGATCGCACCCACTTGATAAGTTTAAACGCAGAGAAACGAGTTTGAAGACTGCATCATTGGTAGATGCAGCCATAAACTTTAATAAAAAAAAGTTTCGAGAAGATTTTTTTGTTGCCTAGAATATAATGTTGCCAGTCCCAAAAAAGGAAATAGAAAAAGTGATTATTATAATTTGCATTATGAAAGTATACACGAAATTGATTAGATTTTACTTGTAATAATTAATTTGATTTTTATTGCTTTTAATAAGTAGTCAAGAGCTTTCGAAACGTAATATGATTTTATTACTTTCTGCATTTTTTGCATCTCAAAATCATATAAAATTATGATTTACGTTTTGAATTATGTTAAATCTAGAAAGCACGAACGAATGGCTACTTTATTGATAAAAAGCGAGAATAGCAATTCAAATTGCCAGTTGCAATTATGATGTTAAAGTTATAGTAGCTTTCGCCATTTGGGCTGAATGAACAAATCGACAAAGGGCGAACCGCAAAAAATCGTAGCAATTTCTCTTTGAGTTCTTTGACGGTATAATCCGATAACGGGTTTTTTACAATACCGTTTTTCTTCCTTCCATGTGTCTTATTTACTTTGTTTTCGTACAGCCAAAACATGTGCTTGAGATGTTTTTTTAATCGTTTGATTTCAAGCGAGAGTGGTGGCTGCATGCGCATTCGCTGTTAGGAGCTGGGTTTGTGGGCCACTCGCGCGCAGCAGTCGACCGTCACGCCCATTGTGCGGTGCTATTGTGTAATTAATAATTGCATGTAGGTGCGTGTACCTACTTCGTATAAATGGGTGGCAAATTGCTACTCCTTTTGGGCTGTCACACTTTGTAGGGATTGGAGAACTTTTCTTTTTTTGGGACACAGAATGATTGGAAAGTAGGTGGTGATTTTATAAATGGGAGAAACAACAACGCGATGGGTGGTAAATTAAATGTACACAATGCTATTGGAATACAGTTAAAGATAAAAAGCAATTATAATAACTAAATGCAAATGTGAGTAGGAAATCATCACAAGTCAGTACAAATCGTTGCAAACTGACCAGATCGCGAAATCTCCGATTTCAGGCAATTACTCTAATTAAACACGTAAACTTAAGACGTTAGTTTCATAATTGTAACAAAAAAATGAGGTTCTGACACACTGAACTAGTTAGTAAGTAACAAGTAACAATGCTCGAATATTACAATGTAACTGATTATGACAGATAGCGAGAAATAACTTACATTTTTGACAAACGACGTGTAATATGTAACTAAAAATGGGTTGAAGTTGAAACAATTGAAGGAGCCCATTAGGGTTGAACAAAGAAGTGAAACCTGTCCAAATTTGTCTCTGGAAATGAGGAAAGGCTACCGGTTCTTGTTACTAAGTATGACTCATGAAATCCATAAATTATCTTGAGATTATCAAGGCAGAAGGTAAACCGCATTAGGGCTGCCAAGACAGAGGAATTTTTGCATATTGAAGAATTTGACAAGTTATGAGTACTAACTAACTACGTTACTATTGTAATTAATTAATACTATTGTAAAAAATGTGTCTTTGAAGTACTTACTCGTACCGCCAATTTTCAGGATCTTATTTTGAGTGAAAATGGCATTTTATTCGACGAAGCGATTCAATATAGGATCGAAAACCATGATATACCTACCTAATATTTCGCTAGATTATAAAAATCTCTAATTTACAAAAAACAATAAAAATATTGATAAAAACAGCACCATTTTGCTCATTCCAAACCGCGACACCACAAAACTGCACGCCCTAACGACACCAAGTTAATGTATGCGCAGGAGTGAAAGCCCGTCGCCGTGTCACCTACCGACGAGATTTTGATTGACTCCCCACACAATATGGCCGCAATCGCCATTAATTATTTGTGGGCTTACAAAACCAAGATTTATTATACATAGGAAGTAAATTATGGAGTTGATGGATGTACTGGCATTAGTTTTGTCATTAGACTGTGATTTGAGGAAAGTTTCATTGAGGATTACATATCGATTATGGTATTTATGGTGCTTATAAGATTTCCGAGTTTCATAGGAAGAAATTGCCTCGTTGAAAGCTGTATTTAAAGGTAAACAATCTTTTAGAAACGTGGGTGCATCTGTATATTTGAAGCCTGCTCCATAACACATATCCACCCAGAGTTTCTTTTTAACAAGCTTGTTATGGAACGGGAAAGAAAAAGTATTCCAAAATCGGGTATAAGCTTTCTCAGTAATGTTTGCTGTCTCTAATACTTACTGAGCACTCCTATTTTATGTTTGTGTTGCTCTTTAAATTACCAAACAATGAACCAACAAGACCGTGTGGTCTTCATAACACGAGTTCTGTGTAATGTGTGGGCGGCCTCAAAGACGACTTATGGCATTTACTATGAGTTCAAACGTTTGGCAACGGTTGGCGCAGTGGTTAAGCGATTGACTGCTGCGCTGCGTGTCGCGGGTTCGATTCCCGCACGGAACAAATATTTGTATGACCTACAATTAGTTGTTCCAGGTGTGGCTGTTTGTCTATGTGAGTTTATATGTCTGTAAACGCACCCACGACACAGGAGAAATTCCTAGTGCGGGGAAACGTTTTTAAATTAAAAATAAAAATAAAAACATTTTGTAAAGAGCACGCAAATCCAAATTTAGTGTAGGCGTCACAAGAAATGGCCATGACCATTACAAAAAGAACATTTGGGATCTTTTGGGCTGATTTGGGTGAATTAAAACAGTCTCCCCGACTGCCGTGCGCCCGGTGTATGGAGCCCAGCTATCTACCTTGATGACTAGGCAATATATGTACCACAACCTGATCTACCCATACATAGCACGTACCGATACGAGATAAAGAACAAATATTTTGACAGACCAGATTTCAAAAATTCTCATCAAACTTAAGCGCATCCTCTGCTACAATTCAATACAAACGTAAACCTTCAAACGTAAATCTTCAGTTCAAACATTCGTATCTGTGCCTGCAACTGCGAAGTACCAACAACAATCAGTACTTCGGCAGTAACCGGTGATTTGTTGCAAAACATTGGATGCTCAGAGGCAGATGCTTATTGTTCAGCCAGGAACATACTTGACCTACTTTGAATTGCGTTTTATCTGTGGCACAAGATTTATGCTACACTTAAAGTTGATGCATAGATCTATGCTTCTGTTTTTAAATTGATGATCGGTTTTATTCGTATGGATCTGTTTGTTTGTTTATGTGTGATGTGGGTACTTACCTAATAGTTACGTAAGTAAATAGTACAAATCATACATAAACAATAAACATAACATCATGTTTGTGTTTTGGGCGTAAGATTAATTGTGCGTATAGTAGATATAGATACTCTTTATCAGTTTACAGTTCTACACCTTTCTCACAATGTTTTTCATTCACCGATGGCAGTGTTGATCAACTTAGAATAGTTTCTTCTCATATGAATTAAAAAAGCAACATTAGTACTTGCTTGGATATGAACCCACAACCTCGAGCATGAGAGGCGAGGCCAAAATCACTGGGCCATCACGACATACGTACACACGTTCTACACTATTAAACTAATATTCCGCGCTACTACAGTGTGCTCCGATGCAGTAAATAATGTGCAAAGACCGCAGATAAATGTGAGGTAACTGGGAGCCCGGATGCTGGATGTACCACGTGTTATGTAGGCATCCGAGGTAATGTGCGTTGCGCACTGTAATGACTGTTACTTTTATGCTCGAGAACAGAATAGAATAAACTCTTGACTTAATTCTATTCATGGAGCGACTGCCTATCTGAACTCCACAACCCAGTTACTGGATAATACGATACCCCTTAGCAAGACTGGTTGTCAGACTTTGGGCGTCTGACTAACCCTAACGACTGTCAAAGATCCAAGAATGATAGCCGGGACTAACGGTTTAACGTGCTTTCCGAGGGGTCGCGGTATGTAAAGATGGTCACCCATCCACAGACCAACCGCGGCAAGGGTAGCTTAACCTGATCGATCAATCTGCGCGGCTGTTATTACTTAGCCACGAGCCCCTCTAGTAGTGATAGTGTGTATGACTCATTTAGTTTCCTATGTAGTTCGTCCGATACGAGAAAAGAAGAAGGAGATAACGCCTACGCCCTTAACGCTATCGGCATTAACAATTACTGCCAAGAAATTATTCAATCTTTACATAAGTTCCCTAAGGCAATTTCTCGAAGGTCTCGACTGGTGTATACCTACTCGTAACTACAGAAGCTCATGGTTTGCTAATGACACCTGGTAATCGATTCCACGTAATATGCGGTGAGCCAAATGGGCGCGATCACGCACCAATTCCGAGCTTTTATTGAGAATTTTATAAAAGGAAAAATATTTTTTAAGTTAGATTTGCCGTAAGTAAAGAATCGGGCGGCACTTTAGAACTCTGCAACAATGCTCTAGAATGATTCGTATCTGGTACTTCTGGTCATCAGGTGCCATTTGCCAACGTTTCAAAGCAATGGCGTTTTAATGACACTAACATAATCATTAGTGAATTTAAATTGGTGCGAAATCAGTCATTAAGTATCGTATTTGCATAATGATTCATTGTCAACATTGATTTCAGCTAATTCCGTGGTTTTGCGTGACACTAAAGTTTTAGTTTTACTTCATGATTCGACACACACGTTCAGTTTTTTTTTTTGGCAAGACGCCATTCCAACTAATCAAACCAAATGGCCGTGAATGTGTGTACTTTACATAATCAGCCTAACGTTCCCACTGCTGCGTCACGGACCTTTGTGAGGGCCATAATCCACCACGCGGGCCCTGTGCGGGTTGGTGGATGTCACATGTCTTCGAATCTTTGGTTCTAGGACATGCCGGTTTCCTTCACCGTTTTGAGAGCAGTGGTGATGAAATTAAATACACAAAGTGCCCGGCTGTGTTCAAACTCACGACCTTACAAAACCAAGTCGAGGCCACCACTGCTGTTGTTCTTTAGGACTAACAAAGCATACCGTATAGCCCTATTTACTACCTCTGAACTAGCAATGAATATCTCCATAACTCGACTTGCTCATTGCTACAGTTAAACTACCCAACAAAAGGCGGAGGCAGATAACCTCAACAATTTGGTCAATAGGGAGCACCGTTCTGAATCAACACTATAAACATTAAGGCAAAGTCTCCCTGTACTTGAGTAGCGATCTGTTTCACCATACATGGCTGGCTCTAGTCAACTTCCTAGCCATTTCGCAAGGAAGCAACTGTGCCAGTCGGCCGGCTTCCGGCACTTTGGAAACTCAACTTCATTACGACAAGATAAGTTTTAGAATTGCTTGTATGGATTGTCGGGGAGTATGAACGTGTGCTATGTTAGACAATGCCCATTTTTGGTAATAAACCGATTACGCTCAGCGTTTCGTGGTAACTGATAATAAATGTACAGTAGCCGTTATACTTACTTTGTTATTATGTTGTAAATTGTACGCTTTTTACAAGAATGCGTGAGTTTCGCGCAATTATGGCGTTTAGAAAATTTATGTTAGTTGGATAGAAGTGAGATAACAGTAGCAATAACGAAATTGATTTGGAAATAACGTTATGCGTTATGAGTTTCATGATTTGTGTTATATTTATAAACAATGATCTAACTTTAGTAGGCCAGTGATTACGGCATTACCCCCGGACTGTTATTTTTATTTTTTTTGCAAGACATGTGGAACTCCGGATATAACAAATAAAGGCAGAATTAAACTTCAAAAACGATATAAGTCTATTTTTGGCCGAAAGATAATTATACTAATAAGCTTAAATTTTTCAGTGTTTTACTGCAGATCTCGACTGATTATTTTATTTAATAGGTAGTACGGGCTGGTTTCTACTACCCGCTGTTACCTATTAATACACGTCAATGCGCGTATTTTGCGTACGGTATTTAATAAGTAGCTTATGTAGTACGTACCATCGCGTTAATAAGAGTAACTACTTTCACGTCGACACAAGCTTTGGACGCGAAAAATCTTTTCATCGCATTTTTTTTTTTCTTTTGTAAAAGATTTTCCAGTCAGAAAAGTTAGTGGTAAGCTTCCAGGCTTAGCTTGCACCCTGAAGTATGCATTGGAGCGTATCATCTCATAGAAACCCAAATAAATTATCTATTTAAAGCGAATCATCGGCTATATAATTGCCGTCTTCCAAACCAGCGAAGCGCTCATCGGCCTAACGATATCTAAAGGCATACGAGCGTAAAGCGCTTTCGATGGAAAGCTTTGCGCCCGCGCATCAAAGCGGTGAAAACTAGGGACGTGATTAGAAAAGTCTTAATAACCTGGCTAAGTGGATACTGTGTATAAACGATATTTAGTTATAGTTTTACTTTGAATTGCTCGACGTCATATATCGCCTATAATGTTCCCACTGCTGGTACACAGGCCTCCTCTCGGTGAGAGGGATTGGGCCGTATTCCACCAAGGTTGGTCGGATGATAGTAGGAAATTAAATGGATTCTGCGTACTTCATGCAGTCATAAACCGAAATTAGTATGTTACATAGTACCTAGGTTGAAAAGATTCTATTTCGTTATCCTAAATCTGACCGATTCCGAATAAAATATGTACCTATAATAACATAACATTATGCCTGTATTCCCCGAAGTGGCGGGCAGAAGTGTAACAACCACAATACACATTTCGCTAGAAACGTTTAAATCCCATGTAATAGGAGGGCGATCCTTTTGCTAATTCCGAATATAACATAACTAATCGAGCAAGGCCCCGATAAATCTGATTCTACAGCAGATTTAAGCCGCTTGCAACTTCTGTACACAGCTTGGTGTCATAATTTAACAAAGGGCCAGTTCCCCAACAGAATCCCCCAATTTCACGCGACAGATCCCAATACAACTAAATGACGTAAGTAAAACAAAAGAAAAGTGAAATCCTATTTGTCAGCTTAGAAAATGTTAGTAAGTCACATTAATTTTATGCACTGTTACACACGATTTCCCGGCTGCGTCGCCGGTCGGTATGTAATTGATAACTTTCCTTAACCCGGCCGTCGCGCGTTGGTAACTGACGATTATGATTATCGATCGATCGACGGATGAGTGGGTTTGCTGATAATGGTCGGTTTAACTGTGGGTTAAGGAGAGGTATGTCTAGTTTGATCGGTAATAATGTGCTGCGACAGTTTCTATCTATGCATAAGCATAATCAGCCGGTAACGGATGTAACGTCCCCACTGCTGGTACAGAGGCCTTCTCTCTCTGAGAGGAACTGGCCCATAATCCACCACACGGGTCCAGTGCCTAGTTTGATGGGTTATGTGCTGCGACAGTTACTGTCTATTCACTCAGGTTCAATTTAATAATAAGATTTCAAATCCAAACGTTGTAAGTCTTATACTGCAAATAAAATCACTTTTTATTCTGAACTCGAGACTTTTTTCGAGAATAAGTCAGACTAACTTAGAGTCCCTATCTCGATATGATCATTTTGTTTATTTAGAACAATACCAAGCAAAGTTATCTTTCAAAATACAGTTAACCAGCTCAACCAGTACCCTTACTCAGAGTATACAAATAGGTAACATAATTTTCCTAGATTCTTGCATCAACCTACCATAATTATTATGTTATAGATAAACCTAAGGATACAAATTACATACGTGGCTAAGGCACTAATAATCCCTGTCATCATGCCTTAGCCACACGGTACTGCTAGGTACTGCAACATTGCCTCAGGATAACGACCCTAGTGAAGCGGAAGTAACTAAATGATAGCACATGAGGGTTTAAGCTCATCAGAGCGGCTTCGTCTAAGCCGGAATCGAACCGGTGGCCGCTGATATAAGAGTATATATATAAGTTATAGAGCGCGTCTACGGAACTGTAAAGTTGTATCAAGTAGGTATGTAGTATGTTTATGTATTTATTTATTCATGTACTGCAACACACTAAACACTAAATAGTACAAAGGTTGTGTTTAAGATGATATGGCTGAAAGCAGTGATTCTCGACGCCTGCTTATTGGTGAATTCTATGGCTTGTGAGATCATAATCAGTTGATTTGAATATTATGTTGAAACTGAGATTGAGCTTAAAAAAACTATCTAAACTATAGAAATACCTGAAAAGGGACAAGTCACTACTTTGTTTTCGAATTGTCGTATACGAATGAAGGGTTACGAGAAAAGGTTAGCTAGCTGAACCCTTTTTGGCCTTATAGAATTGAGCCCAAAATACTGCAAATTAAATATCAATTCAATTGTCAAGTGTGGTTTCATGATGAGTAGTTTTTTTTAAATCTGTTAATACTTGTCAACCAATTAATTTGCTAGTCTTTTTCCAACTATGTTCGGGACAGCTTCCAGTCTTACCGGGTGCAGCTGAATACCAGTACTTTACATGGAGTGACTGCCTATCTTACCTCCACAACCCAGTAACTGGGCAACACGATGCCTTTTTGTAAGACTAGTTGTCATACTTTTGGGTCAACCCGCAACTTGTATGCGATATTATTAAAGAAAACTAATATAAACAATACTATTTTAAGTTGTTTTTGTGTGAATATTTTGTGCTCTAACCTGGGCCACATAAATTTATTTTCTTTCTTTATTTCTAAAACATAAGTGCCCTATAGCTTATATTATAAATACTCATAGACGTCAGAGTGCGCTCGACTAATATGTTGCGTTAGATCTAAATGGAACCAATCAAGAAACTCATTAAAATCGGAGACGAGCCCGGCCACATGTGAGATTGATATAATATATCAATATCGGTCGACGTTTACATGATCATTTATATTCCTACGAATAGTTTTATGGGAGGTTGCAATACGAATAAATGTTGTAGCGGTATCTACAACGCCACATGCGAACAACGCGCCATACTGACGTCACGCAAATCCTGCATCTCGCAAGCAGAGTTTACCGCGCAGTTAGCATAGATACAATTTCCCAATATCAATCGTTGGGCAATTGCCCGCCAGACATAACACCCGTCTGGTTGGAGGATCCTCCCTTTTCAATGGAGGATGAGAGAACTTTACACCCTGTTCCTCATACCTCCAAACTGGTGACCCCGAGCATGAACGTCAGCGCAGCCTTCGTGCACCTACTTCAGCGTAACGTCATCATCATCACTCCCGCAAGCTTTAGCGGCGAGTCACCCAGCCAGCCAGCACCCACGGCTTCAACGGGTATCCTGACCACCAGCATGCAGCGACCGCGCATACCTGGTCATCACCCTCAGCCTCATCAGCAACCTCGGCACAGCACACTGCACTTTCGGCCGGTCAACCAGCAGAGCACCCTCTCCTGGTCGACGCAGCAGCCAGCCTCAACCCGGCGCTGTACGACATCCGACGCACTGGAGTATAACGCAGCGCCATCCACCCCGACTCACTGGGGACATCTTCGCAGACAGTTTCGACTCACCGCGAACTATGCGCCACCCCGACTCACTGGGGCATCTCCGCAGACAGTTCCGACTCACCGTGAACTATGCGGCAACCGGTTCCGACTCACTGGAACCTCAGCTGGCCTGGCAAGCATCGCAAGATACAAGACTCAGCCAACTATCGACCTCCGGTCTCCGGAGGGGAGTGATGTAGCGGTATCTACAACGCCACATGCGAACAACGCGCCATACTGACGTCACGCAAATCCTGCATCTCGCAAGCAGAGTTTACCGCGCAGTTAGCATAGATACAATTTCCCAATATCAATCGTTGGGCAATTGCCCGCCAGACATAACACCCGTCTGGTTGGAGGATCCTCCCTTTTCAATGGAGGATGAGTGAACTTTACACCCTGTTCCTCATACCTCCAAAATGTTAATGTTGTGTAAATAGGTACAGTTTAAAAAAAAAAGAGAACAGTATTGGTCGTTGTATTGGTGCAACAACTTTGTGGAAACCTAGTTTACTGAGAGGTGTCTTTTCTAGAAGTTACGGGTTAATAATAATTTTGGAATGTCCAAATTTGAAGCTTATAAGTACTTAAAAATAATTGTCATGTATAATACAAAAAGGAATCGCTGAATGTGTTGCTAAGCGCAAATCCCGAGAACAGCCGAACCGATTTCGCTAATTCTTTTTTTAGAATATTCCTTGATGTACGAGGATGGTTCTTACGCAGAGAAAAATTTAAAAAATAGGGTAGCAGTAGGTTAGGAGTAGGGTAGAAGTAGGGTAGGAGTAGGGTAGGAGTAGTGTAGGAGTAGGGTAAGAGTAGGGTAGGAGTAGTGTAGGAGTAGGTAGGAGTAGGGTAGGAGTAGTGTAGGAGTAGGGTAGGAGTGGAGTAGGAGTAGTGTAGGAGTAGGGTAGGAGTAGGGTAGGGAGTAGGGTAGGGGGTAGGACACTACGCGAACGAAGTAGCGCCGGGCAGCTAGTAAAAAAATATAAATCCTAAATTTGAATCGCGACTTATTCGCCAAAAATGTAAACAAATATAAGTTTATGGAAAAATAATTTTAATTCCTACACAAAAAAGTTCAGTTTACGATACCACTTCAAACATTTTTATAACTTTTTCAATATTGCTAGTCACTCTGAAATCAACTTAATTCCCATTAAAATTAAGTTGATATTTGTTTAACTTGAAATAATGTCAATTTGAAACGTAAATAAAATTTTAAAGTAGAGACCTAGAGAGACGGGAGCAGCCTATGTTCAGCAGTGTCTTTTGGCTAAAATGTTGATGAAGATGATAAGTAAACATTCTTTACAAGTGACCTATGGACGATGGGCTATATTTAACGTTCTCAAGTCAAATAATGGCTAGAAAATGATTTATTTATTTATAAAATTATACTTTTCCGAGTTATCTGCATAGCCCACCACGTGAACTTAAACAACGCGAGTTGAAGAAGGAGGAGGAGGATAAATACATCAAACATCCATATTTATAACTGCAAAGAATATATAACAAGCAAGTAATAAAAACTACGTTATAGGCTTAGATATGAATCGGTAACAAGACCTATTTTAAATTACAATTAGTAACAACAATCTGGTTACTAACATTTGCATTTATTACCACAAATGATGTTATATTGTTTTAGCAAGCAATTATAGCTTATGATACAGTATTTTTATGGGTACCATGATTGTGTACAAACACGCTATGAATGTGTGTGTGCGAAGGATCTCTCGGTACCGTCAAGGCAATGGCGAAGTCGGAAGCGTGTGTATGTTATGTGCTGACGCCACTCGTCTTCACGCACACATTCACAGCGTGTATGTACACTTGGTTACCACAAGTAAAGCGCGCGTCGCTTCGTGAGATAAATATACTATACCTACTATGCTGTACCGTGTACTGTGTGTGTGTGTGACCTTTCAAGAGATCCGCGTACTAAAAGGATAAAAATCTATAGTATTTTTATTAGGTTTTTGGTTGACTTCTACCTGTATCTAAAACTAGTTTAGGAAATACGATTTAATTAATTAAAGCTAGGGATATTGCAAGCAGGAAGTTCTGACAAACATTGCAGATAAGCATTTTTTTAATTGTATAAGATTTGTATATAGATTAGTCCTACGCATAAATATTCATAGAACAGAAGCAATCAATCAAGTTAATTAAAGTTCAGGGCATTGCAAGTAAGAAATCCTGACAAACATAGCCTTTGTGGGTTGTTACTCATTCATTACCTACTAATCCACCTAAGCTAAAGGTTCAAGCACGAGGTAGCAGTGGGTTCACTCCAATAGTGCACCGGGTGCAATAAACTTCTTCATATTTCACTATATTTGTTTAACTTTACAAAAATCCAACGACCTTGATACGCAACAGATGCCACAAAACTCATTAAAATACATTATTTTTATAAATGTATTACATAATACCACACATGCATGTGTAAGACTTGTCTAATAAATCATTATTACGTCAAGTAGTACGAATGTGTTAGTTACCTCATTTTTTGTAACGTCACAACATAGATGATCTGTGCAGAAGGTCGACTTCCTACAACAAGTGAAAAGGCATGCATAGATAGATGTGTGCCGTGAGAGTTTAAGTTTCTCTAAGAGATTATGGATGGAAGATAGCATAAGCATAGCATAATCAGCCTATAATGTCTCCACTGCTGGGACACAGGCCTCCTCTCGGTGAGATGGGAGATAAATAAGTAAATAATCGTAATTTGTTAATTTCTCGTATATGTACTTCTATTATCTTAGTGTTTTTTTACCACTGTCAATAACATTTTGTTATTTTTTTTTTACTGTACAACGCCTTAAGATTCATGTAAATGTGTTATGTTGTGCATGTATATCTAAGCTAATATTATAAAGAAAAAAGATTTGATTTTTTTATGTTTGTTTGTTACTCTGTTACGCAAAAACGGCTGGACGGATTTGGATGAAATTTGAGACGTGGGTAGACCTGGATTAGGTCATAGGATGTATTCCGTTGTATCCCGATATTCCTATGGGATTAAGACTCATGCGGGTGAAACCGCGGGGCGCAACTAGTCTTAAACAAAAAGAAAAGAAAGAAGAAAGAAAAAGAAAGAAAATACATAAAAAAGAAAAAAAAACAAACAATAAAATAGAAACGCTTTACGTACAGCGACTGCAAGCGTACTCACTCGGTACTGAGATTTGTTTAAGACGTTTTTGTTTAAGAGTACGGCTGTCTTAAACGAATCTAGTCTACGTGCTAGTTTACGCTCGTTACCTTCTGAACCTATTTATATGGTGGCATCATTTTGTTTTATTACGATTCAGTCTGGTAGGTATACTATCTACCTGGCTATCCTTACAGAGGTATGTGTTACAGGTGTGATGTATCATATGATATACTTCTAGTGCAAAAATATGAGAACGCGTGAGAATTTACACACAGTGATTTTTATCGCATTAGTAGAATTTGCATATCTAGTCGCAATTATAAATTGCCTTTGTTTATGCATGTAGGCTCAGTTACATAGTACGAGAATTAGTAAAAGTTGTTTTTTATTAAAATATTCTATTCATATTCGTTTATTTGCATTCCACAAGGTGAAATATTCTATTCATATTCGTTTATTTGCATTCTAAGAAGAATCATGAATGAAGAAGATGAATTTGTGCCCAGCTAATGGCAATACGCTAGTGTTCCATTACATAGAGCTTTAAACGGAGAATACAGACACGATATTTATTTTAGATTTTCTGGTTCTCATTAACCCCGATAAGTATAACCCGGAAAGTGCCTGTGTCGACAGAATAGGATATAATATAATGCATTACATCTATTAAAACATCTAAGAAACGCTGACAAATTGTGACCTACATAAGGTCATAATAAATCACTTCAGTAGAATAAAAGCAATGGAACATTCATGATAAAGAGATAAGTAATTATATTGTGAACATAGTGTTATATATTCATCATAAGCTTACGCAGTGGCGACATCTATCCTTAAACTATGGTATTATGACGCTTAGCTCGTCCTGAAACTAGTGTTACAACTGCGCCACAGTTTAAAAAATTAACGAATACAGATTAACGAATGAATGTAGCAAGAGCCATCTACCTTACGTAGATGGTTCTTGCTGGTTCACGAAATTTAGCAACGCCTGCTTGTTATCACGGCAAAAACATGAGTAGAATGATATTCAGTTTCCTTGAATTAGTTTCATTATTCGAGATTATACGTAGACCCAGCGTCTAACCACTCTAGATTCATTCTAATGTTCTTTTTCAACATCCGTGTTGATGTAACTGTATGCAGTTACGCCCATCAGTTGCTCTACACGTTCTGCCAACGAACATATACAACACACGAAATCAAAAGTCATTTATTTATACTATGCTGAGAAACAGCAATTTTTGAACGTCAAAATCACTTAAGACAATCCCCCAAAATGCCTGCCCTTCACGACTTCTTAGTGCTTTAGCTGGAATTAAGAAATGG
Organism: Apamea crenata; assembly: GCA_949629185.1. NCBI lineage: Eukaryota > Metazoa > Arthropoda > Insecta > Lepidoptera > Noctuidae > Apamea > Apamea crenata. Next base: position 5,390,977 of record OX451368.1, on the reverse strand, counting down.
CGCAAAAAATTCCCCAGCAACACAACTTCTAACATAGCTCTAAACCCGTTTTTCATAAACTAAGTTACTAATATAAAACGGAACTAACCTGTGTCTAACTCTGCTGTTGATATGCCGCACTTCTCGGCCGCCGCTGCTCTCTCCGTCGCTGCCCGAGCCCGGCACCTCCATCGTGTGTATCGACATTGACTTGCTTACCTATGAACAAATGAGAATGTTAGTATAATAAAAAACCGTGTGTTTGATGGGATTTCCCATCGGCAAGGAGCAAGAATGACTATTTAGCCCCTTTAGGGGGATCTATGATTGAAATATCCTCCTTAGTGCTCACTTAAAGAAAGAACAGAAAATACGTTTATTTGCAGCCGACACACGCGGTACACACTTCCATTATACAATTAGGAACTCAGTGATTGATTTTTTTTATTTTTATTAAGTAAATGGTTGTGTAGGTTATGAATGACATCTCTCTATGTGTTTTATAGCTAATGTTTTTGCCATAAAACATGGAGACATGCCAAACTAATCTTTGCAAGTAGACGCAGGATATAATAATGGAGAGGTATGACTATTTCTTACTTCTATTTACTATTGTAGGTACTTACAGCACATTGACAGAGCAGAAGAGTTAATATACTTATGTGTGTCTACTCTGAGTACAGGTTTCCTGTTCGTGGTTTTTCGCAAACTTAATCTCTTTTAATTATAACGTAACGTAAGTCCTGAAGGCTAATTCTCGTAATTAAAAAAAATCAAAATCTAGTCACAATCTCATCTCGGCGACAATCAATGTCAAAAACTTGTCACAAATGTAGGGAAATTAGAGGTATTTTTGACAGATTGAGACTGAGATCAGACTTTGAAGGTTTTTAGAGTTACGAGAATTGCCCCAAAGGTATACCATCGCATGTAAGCAAAACCTTAGAAATTCAATACGCTATTAATAGGAGAGCAAGGCTTAGTATAAAGATAAAATCCCTCAAAATCATTTAATAATTAAAATTGAGGAGTTTTAAAACGCACTGAGATATATCTCTCAAAATAAAAGGCAATAATATTAAACACTTACTGGTGGAATGTATTTTCTGACGGCAGCAGCCAACTCATCGATCGTCTTCTCCTTCTTTCCCGGTTCCAAGCCGAAGAACTTAGCCTTCGCTACTTGATTCAGCGCAGAAATCTTGAGAATCTGAGGAGGTGGCACTACTTGTGCAGGTGGGGTTACCTTCTCCGCAGGCCTTCTTAACTTGCCCAGTTGTACAGGCTCATCTATCTTTTTGACAAACCTCCTGTAACGGGTAGAATCTTCCTCAGGTTTCGCTTCTTCAGAAGGCTTTCTTCCAAGTTTTCCTAGGATCGGGATTTTCACGTCTGGGTTCTTCGCTTGTGTTAGACGTTCCTTCAACTCATTCGCTCCTGGTAGTTTGATCTTACAGGGGAATGGTTCGGGATGTCGCGGGATGTCGGATTCTGTTCGGGATGCTTTCAGTTTGTTGGGCTTGCGTTGGAACCTTCGAGGTTTGGGATCTGGAAGCTCATCGGAACTGTCGGATGAGGAACAGCTCTTCTCTGATGATGACACGCTTGAGGCTGAGACTGAGTCTTCGTCTGAGGAGCTGTCGATACCCTCGTCTTTTAGACCCTGAAATAAGAGCAAATTATGTTAATGAAATTGCATCGCTAAGAGAAAGAGGAAGATAGTTTGTTTCTACAAAGTATGCTAGTTTCAACAATTTAGCAAGTCTTTTGACCATCAAAGAACGCTAAATCGTGCCAATATATATGACATTGGCAGCGCCTTTATGTCGTAGCAGTAAAGGCGATTTCGTAGTCCAAGTGTTTCCACTGACGTGCTTGGGGATGATTGTATAGCATCCTGAGTATTTATCAAATCAATGTCAAACTAACTAACCTTTCTCAACAGACGGATGTCCCACAAATAATCAATCATATCAAAGACCTTTGTCTATCTTTGGCACACCTTTTAGTACAGTTTACATTGAAATCGTAATAATGCATGTTTGAGCCAAAATAGTAACGGTTGCGTGCCACAAGCGTTACTCACAACATCTTACTACTGGGCTATTTTTATTGACGATTGCTAAAGTAATTTGCTCTATTTTTGTATCTATAACGGCTGGAGTTTATTATGATACTATCGATACTTTTAATGGGTTTACAATTAGGACGATAAGGAATGAACTATTTACTATGATGGAGCAGTATTTAATTCAGAATTCAAATAATATGTACGTAAATAACAACTAATACCTAATTTATTAATAAAAATAACAAAATTATATCTTTACTAAAACTATTCACAAACTAAAATATAGCGTCGAAAAATTCATCCGGATCGATGTCGCCTCCGGATCGATGTGAGTAATTTATTATTGAAATCAAATTTATTAGGCGGAAATTCGATAATTGGACAAGAGTGAAATTTCAAGGACGCGTCACGTTTAGGCACATTTCGTTACATGAAAGATAAGAAAGATATAACTCTGTCTCTGTCTCCCACACTAAATCTCTATTATTTCTGTATTTTTTTAAGAACTTTCACTTCTATCATGTGTATGGTGCGGTTAATTTATTTTTTTCTGTTTGTACTTGTAAACAAATGGACTACAACAAGTACATATTTAAGAATAGTGACATTGATTACATACATAACAATGAATAATTCTACGTTGAGATACAATACATGAATATTATTCCCACTAACCTCGAGATCTAGAACTGATCAAAAGGTATTTTGCACTTCTTGTAAAAATGGCTTGTCTAGAAAGATAAATAAAATGATTTGAAACTAAACGCATGCATTTGTTTCTTTGCTTGCTACGTTTTATTTCTAGCCCTATAGGTGTGGTTACTTTATAAATTTGAAACAAATTGCTCAATACTGTTCTATCTCAGGCCATAAGACGTTATAGGTTCTAAGAAAAGAGTTAGAGTGTAGACATGATAACTTCAGCATCGGTGACAAGCAATTTAGTCGCTTTTCAGAAGCTCGATACACATAAAGCATGCAAAAAGCTACTCACAGCAACGCGATGTAGCATTGTTGTAGTTTCAAAATATCAATCGACATATGCTATAAGTAGCATGTCTGCTAAGATTTTTCATTAATTCCCAACGTATATTAGGCGACACCCGTCCAATCTAAGCCGGGAATTAATGAAAACTCCTACTTAATTTAAAGTGCTAAATAAAATACTAAACAACTGTATACTAACTGTACAAACCTCTGAGCTTTCTCCCTTAGCCAAGGTCTTGGGTCTCGGAGGCACGACAGTGGATCCAGACTTCAGGATACCCCTGACCTCAGGAGTTATCATTCGTTGAGCTCGCTCGGTCGGAGAATCATCGTCTAAGTCTGAAAAATGAGACTTGACTTAAAAACTGAATAGGTAAGAATATGTTCCAGTATATACAAAGCACCCCGTTGAATAGCGATTGTAAAATCAGTGATATATGGTTTATTAGTGAAGCTCAGAAATCGAGGCGATGGACGGTAGTTGTCATTTTACGTGTATTGTACTTTGTATTTATAATGAGTACAAAATTTATGGTGTTTATTACAATAGAATCTTAGACAATTGACGTCAATAAAAATATATAACCGCTCTGATGTTTTCTTATCTGCAACGTTTAATATTCTTTGAAGAGCTGCGAATACATCACAAAGAGAAAAGTGAGGCAATACATAATGTAAAAAAACAATGTAACGTTAGACAAAAAACTAAAATAAATCTTGCAATGGCGTCCCGTCCCCGCCTACGGATCTATGCCGTGACCTTACGTACGACCTCATGGATTTTGACAGATTCCATGACCGGTTGACGTAACTATAGCAGTGTTCATAATCTCAGATAATTTACATTCCATCGCCACTTAATCAGTTACCTACTTTAGTGAAACGTATTCTAAGTTGATTTTTGAGCGAACATTTGTAATAAAAAGATCCTAATAAGTTTTAGGTTGCAATGGAATTTGAACTTTGTTAAGTTTGACATTCAGTTTGTTGTTCTATAACTTGAAAGTTATCTCAAATTCTTAAATAAAATGTACACACCATCATATAAAAAATATTCGTGCGAAATACACAGTATAATAATATTGATGAGTAACATCGAGCAAGCCAATGACTAACTGGATTATTCAGCTCAAAATATAACATACTGTGGCCTGTTAAATGTTATGATTACTGTCAATACCTATATCAAGACGTGACGGATTATTCGAAACACGCTCAGCGGTGCATGCACTCCAGTGTAATTGTTACTCAAGCTTCCTAACGTTATGTGCGCTTCTCTGACAAAATAATTCTGCAATTGCAGTAATCAGTCTTAAAGAAACGTAACAAAAGAACTCGACCAAATAACGGTTAAATTATATCGAACTACACAACACCCACATTGTAATCAACCTAAATTGTTAAAATAATTAGTACAATAGAACGTGCAAATAAATCGTGCAAATTAAACATCATGCACAGTATACACAAAACTTACGACTAGAATATTACAGTGATATTAGTACCAATCGCACCCACAGAAGTGAAACTTCAAGCAAACGACAAAATCAAACTCATAATAATAAACAAATCAGACCTAAGCTCCTAAACTTGGCGTTCTGCCTCATTATATACTCTAAAGACGTGTTCTTGGCGCTGGCCGAACGGAACAGCTCCATTTTCAATTGAAAATCATTATTACGGGGTACATCCTCATGGGTCAGGGACTTGGTGAGGCGTTCGTTCTGCTCCATGGCCTCCTGTAGCTGGCTGGCGAGCACGGGCATGGTGCGCAGCCTGCTGGCCCGCGCGGCCCGCTCGTCCCGCGCCCGCGCTGCGCCCGCGACAGGCGGCTTGTGCGTCAGCTTCGAGTTAAACATCTTCATCTTCTCCGAAAGGGACATCTTCGCTGGATCGTCTTCATCTAACTTAGCTGCCACCGGTGAATTTGTGCGTATTTACATAACATTGTGCAGTTGTGTGTTTACGATAGAGCCCGGGACATACACATAGTAGAGTAGTCGAGGACATGCAAAAAAGAAACAAAAGCCGACGATACATAAGACAGGAAGCGGTTCTTGAATGTAATGCAAATTTTACATGCCTTTGAACGACTTTAAAAATTGAATATTGAAAATTAAACGAACTCAAAATAAAAATTAGAACTGTGTATAAATTCTACCATTAAATAGTTGCAGACTCACCATCTTCGTCTCTGTCTAACGCGTTGCCAGTGCTCTTGGACTCAGGGAGAGGGAGGGCCTCGTCGGAGGGCTCGGTCGGGGTGACGTCGGGTGCCGGGAAGGAGATCGGCTGGCTCTTGAACCTGTCCGCCACTGAAGGTCCCTCCTTTAACTTGGAGCGACTGTGACGAAGCAAAGGTTTTGGAGTTCCTGAAACGAACATTGCACAAGATTATTATAGGGCAAGGTTAGAAATACACGATAAACTATGACTCATGGTCATGAAGTTTCGAATCATCTGGATATATTAGATTCTATAAAACGGATATCTATAAATGCGTTACCGATATTCATGCTACATTCGCTGAATATGAATTAAATTATGAAGTATATATTATGAAGTTTACTTTTAAGAACATCTGTTTTACGATGTATTTATAAAGGTTGACCGACAGTAAATATTACCTTTGGCTTGTTGCTGCAGCTGTTGCCACATACTGGCGCGGGCGACCACACTGTTGCTCTTGACGAGACCGAGTGCGAACCCGGTGGGTTCTCTCCCCTCATCATCGCTTCCTGCTTCCTCGGGACTCCTTGGAGCCTCCGTCTCGGTAGACTTCCTCTCACGGTCCATCGCGAGAAGGCCACGCTCGATAGACGAAGAAGACCACTCGTTGCTACTGCTGTTTGTCGCGTGATTCTCCCTGATCTCCTGGCTCTCAATTAAGCCAAGTTCCTCGCCTGGAATATTGAGAAAAATACTGTTAAAGAGAGAAAATACGCCCGCATATCAAGAGCAAGCTATCGAAAGTGTGCAATTTTAATGTTGAACGTTTTTCACTTGTTCAATGTCAACCACGAATGCTGCAAAAAAACGACACAAATCGCTTAATAACCGATTAATCTACCTTCAAGTAATGCAATGACATTTGACAAAGAACACGTGCATTACATTGACCCAAATAAGTGGGCCGAGAGACATCTGCAAGGTTATACCGTGTTTATTTTCAAAACCGACCTAATACGAATAGCGGCGCATTCGGTAAATCTAATTTTACCCAAACAGAACGTAAACAAACCGCAAGTTAACGCCGGCCGCGCCGGACACAACTGATCGCTTTTACATGCTTACTTTATGACACTGACAGTTGTGACTCTTCTGGACGCACTAAATAACCCAAAGATGTCTTACATTATAGCTGTGCACGCCCGTTCCAACAAAAATAAGTTTACGAGTTTAGTAAACTAACCAATTGCCCAACGTCATTTGTGAATTTGAGAGAAACACTCACCGGAATGTGGTCCGGAATCTCTGGAGGAAGCGCGGTTGTACACACCACTATCACAAGACACATTCAAGCTCCAGTTGTCGGCCTCGGCCTGCTGCCGCTCGTCCTCCTCCAGGGCACGACTGTCCTCGTCCAGCGCGACGCGGACTTTGTTCACTTCTTGTTCTATTTCATCCAACGTCGACTGTTTTCTTGCAGCGTTCACGTTGATGTTTTCGAAGTCTAGAAATGTAGCTTCGCCGTAACTGTCGTCCTTGGTACTGCCGCCGTCAGAAAAACAATTGGCTGCTGTCGGAGACTTGGCACTGAACGAGCTTACGCCGTAAGGTGGCGAGTCCAAAGCTTGCGCGAAGTCTGTGAAGGGATCTCGTTCGGGTTCCCCCGGTAGGGGATAAGGGCCCCTGGTAGAGGGAGCAACACCGGACTCGACGGGTTGGCTCGGAAAACTACAGCCCGCGGGGCCGAACGCTTGGAAACGCGCTTGGCCCGGCTCCAAACTGCGAAATGAGAAAAGAAACGTTTTAAAGTAGAACACACCCGTACATAAGAAAGAGACGGTCGCTGTTTCAGCTCGCCTTCATAAATTTCGATGAATTATGGCGTGAGTGATTGGATCGGCGTCGCCGATCTATCGTTTTAGGGAAGTTTGACACCATCGGCAATATAATCTAAATATAAACGTCTGTTTCGATCTGAATGTTATCGATCGAGGTTTGATCTCAATGCGATTTACTGTTGGACTGCCGACAGTCATAATTTTGAATGAGTTGTTTTTTTTATAGTTTCGCGGATAGTACTACAATATTTACTTCCATATTTACCAAATGGTATTCAGTACTGTGCTTCGAATCACAATACGGATATAGTACGGAACAGATTGCGCAGTGAAAGAATGCTGAAATTTTCTATAATAGTGCAGTTTAAAATGTAGATCACAGCGGACGATAGCTGCATTTCAATGGAAGGCATTAGGGCGCGGGGAGCCAGGCGCACAGCCGGGTCGCTCATAAAACTCTTGATGCGTGCTTTGAAGCACAACAGAGCCAGAAATAGTGCTTGACCCACTAACGACTGGAGCGCTTATTTCCGTCATCAAGACACCGCCCGCTCGGCGAATGTTACAGCAGCATGTCGAACCAATGCTAATTACAATTAATTAATGGAATCGAAAAGAAAATCAAAGCCGCATTGAAACGACAGTTGATTTAACGCAACAGATGATGACGGTAATCAGTTCGCAACGACTGATGGCATATTTGGATTTATTCTTATTATAGTCGTTCGAGACAACGCCAAGTCGCGAGATGAATAATGCGGTAGCATTTGTTAAGTAGGTAATGCCAAAGCTATAAAAAGATGTTTTGTCAACAACAATCAAGGGAACATAATATGACATGAGGTACACTCCTCCCATTATAATAATTACAATAGATTTTGCTAACAATGAGTTATTTTCATGAGGATCTTTTTGGTGAAGTTTCTTTTCAAATATCATCTTAACATTTGTGTGAAGGATGTTTGGAAATATATATTTAACATAACAAGCAGCGTCGAGCTCGAGAGTAACAAATAAATGAATAAACTTATGTGAGTTCACACGAGTTCTGTTATAATGGACCTCATTTAATTGCTTCACATGGCTACGGAATGTCTCAATCAAATCGTCAAAACAGCTAGTTAATAAACCAATTTATATTTTATTTGTGCGAAGGCAAACAATCTGAATATTTTGATTGAAATTTGTCGAAGACCCACATTTCTGTCTACAAGTACCAGCGTACTTGCGACCTATTTGTGACTAATTGTTAGACGAAGTAAATAATTACTTACAATTCTTCGAACGGACAATCCCAAATTAAACGATGCATTGTTGTTTCCAAAAAATCCGTGCACAGGAAGTAGAGGTACGCAAACAATTTTCCAAACAATGTAACGTATCTGCACAGTCCAAATGTAATTCTTACGCTGTCTACTTCAAGCGTGAATCAAACAACAAACTGAGGCAACGGAGATGATGTCAGAACGACGAAAAACACAAATTAACACAAAGTTTGTGTAAGGTTCTCATAAAGCAGTTAATTACGTAAACATCGTCTAGAATTCTCATTAGAGTTAAAGGATTAGCCTCCTAAAGGCTTGAACTGGATTAATAGAGAGACCGAAGAGAAGCGAGTAGATTTGTTTGAATTTAGATTAAGTTCCTACGTTGAATATGCGCTTTGGTAAAGCTTTTACAAATATTGAAACAGTCTACAGCCTGAACTAACAAATAGAACATTCTTTGTTTACTTATTACAAGCTTGTTGATCCACGTGTTCTATTAACCTACACCGATAAGTGAATACTTCCGATTGAAGTAGTAGGAAATGATAAAGCAAACATGAACAAGAAAATAAAAACATTTTACGATGACTAACTAACCATCTGGACAGAGAAATGTATGTATAGTGAGTGTTTGGAACAAAACATTCGATGACCAACCCACGTGTGGCGTGGGCCGCTCACCCATCAAAATAATGGCGACGGGCCAACTTTTAGATTCGAACACCGGCAGCACAATCACCTTTGCAAAGAAAGTCATATTTAACGAAGTCAGTTCAATAAGAAAGAAAGATATAAACAAAAAGAACATTCATCACTTATAAAGACACGGGCAACATTAAGGATTATTTAAAATGTGATCACAAACAAACAATAAACACGCTAGTGCACGTTGCTGCGTGTGGGACGAATCTCGACAGATGCAATGACTTTGAATCTCGTGTGGTCTAAATACTTTCCGCATTTACTGCTAAAATAGTAAAAATAAACAAATTTTACCTGGATGTTATCGACCGCATCTCTTCCACGGTGATGGGCTGCGTTTTGTAGCGTTCCTTGTCACGAGTCTTTGCCCTGGAAGTAGAGGGCTGATCTCTAGGTGATAGCAGATCTTTCGTCAGCGCTTGTTCCATGGACTTTATTCTGGAGGCAATCGATGGAAACGATTTTGGTTTGTTAACCTCTCCGACTGCGTCGTTTAGCTTGCGATTCCAGGGTTCACAAAATCCGTTTTCACAATTCTCGTCAACCTTTAACCGGCGGTTGTTCAGTATAGACAGTAACTCATCGTTCACATCACACGCGAGGCTCTTCGATCGAGGATTCGCCTTCGGCCGAAGATTCCTGCGTCGGAGCACTGCACTCGGCAACTCTTCCGGGTTGGGCGCGGGCGCGAGATTCAACACTCGTCGCGGTCCAGCCGCCGACAAGTCGTTCGCGTCGCAACTGAAATTCGTCACACTAATAATGTTCGCATCGTTGTCCGCGCAAAAAGAGAGCCGTGGGCGCGGGGATTGGCTGCGTTCCCTAGTCAAGCTCGAACCCCTCTGCTTTAAAATAGGTCTAACTGCTGCTTCACATTCCGATCCCGAGTGGTCAGATGTCCTGGAGCGTAGGAGTGAAGGCCTTCGGGAGCTTCGGTCGTCTTCGCTCAAATCGAAACTAGAAGCATGTCCTTCGTCTCCAGACAACTTTTTCGATGACTTTAGGATCGGTTTTTTGGGCAGGTCGAAATCGTAATCATCAAATTCGGTCGATTTTTTCTTAAGTATGGGTCTTGGTGTATCGGATAAGATATCTTCTAGACATGGTCGTTCTTCTGAAAAACTCTTTTTCTTTAGTATTGGTCTTACAGTTTCTTTATCGTCTTCTACTATTTCTGCACCACCCGCTGCTGCTAATAACACAGCTTGAGCAATAGAAACGTGGGATGAGGCAGTGCTGCTACTAGAACTAGAATTAGACTTTCGTTTCAATATGCCATGGGGTTCTGGAGAGCTTTGAGATAACTCGTCAGTAAGATGCTGTTCTTCTTCTCTGCTCATTTTCCTTTTTAGAATCCCTTGGATTTGTCCATCAGGCGATCTGTTCCTGACAACATCTTCCAGGGATGATCGTCTATTTTTCAATATGGACTTGTTTGTTTCTATAGAGCCATCCTCAGCGAAGGACACTTCTGGGCTACAGGACCTCCTCCGAGCTACTTGAGACTCGTCCAAGCTTCGGCGTTTCTTTAAAATGCCTTGTCGCTGTTTGCTGTCAGATCGACCATTTCTCGGTTCAACGACGCTAGGTGAGAATGTAACCGGCGGAGACGCGATGGCTTGATTTGTAGTATTAGAAGCAGCACTGTCTTCGTGAATAGACTTTCGTTTTAAGATAGACACGGGTGTATGACTACAGGACATTGACGAAGTATCAAGACGGCGACTTTGACTAGACGTATCGTTATTGAGATCAGAAAACATTGCACTTTGCTTTTCAAAATCAATCAGTCTCTGAGCTGCCGTGTCTATATCTCTTAACCTCTCTGTAACTCCTCTGTTATGTACCGGCCTTTCGTTAATTAAACCATAATTATATGCGTGATTGGTGTGTTTTAGTTCGGATTTCGGTGCGAATATTGAGTCGAAACGAGGCTCAGATGTGTCTAAATTTATCTTATTACTAGTTAAGTTATTCGACAATTTGTTAACCCTATCTAATGTCTGTTTAGTCAACGCAGCTAAGCTGTCCATCTCCTGAGAAAGTCTAGAACTATGCGGTCTAACAGTTTCGTGAAGCGTTGACATCTTCGTAACTTTAGAATTTTCTAGTCCACAAGCATTTGGTTCTTGACTTGCTCGGGAAGTACCATTCAAAAGATTTTTAGGCGAAACGTTTTTAGTTTCATTCGATTTCCTTGGAGAATTATTTTCTAAACTAGTCAGTCTTTTCTTTGAATAATGATATTTTTCGCTAAGACTTTCACTATCTTTTTGAGCTCGATGTCTTCGATCGATACGATTGTTTTCTGTGTCACTCTTGGCTTTTTCTGGACTTTTTCGAGTAGTTCTATTTCTTGGCGTTTCGGCTTTCGATCTGCTAGATATTGTATCTCGAGTTAAGTCCTGCTTAACCGGTGATGTAGACGTCCGTAAATTTCTATCAGCGGATTTCTTGGAAAGAGGTATGCAACTAGGTTTGGAACCCGATTCAGGACTTCGACGCCTGTCATAAGTCTTTTGAGGAGTGGAATTTGAGGGGGAAGACTTAAGCAGAGTCGATTTGATTCCAAAAGATAAATTTAAAGTAGTTTTAGGAGATACTTTGGAAGACGGCAGTGAGCTTTCAGTCTTGGGGTGTGGTGCTTCAAGGGGTCGGCGATTTCTAGGTTTGGTGACGCTTCCTGCAACAAATAGAAAAACACACATTACAAATTGTTATAATGTTACTGTACGTACTTATAAAATACAGAAAGTTAATCACGGTCAACGAGTTTGGCCGGAAGAGGAAGCTTTTGACCCGCACGTGTGTATTGTTCTACGGAGGTTCACTGACTGTGCGCAAGCGTCGATTCGTGTGTCGTTTCGCGCGATATGGCGGACGGAGCCATTGTTGCTGTAAGTAGGTAACGCACGCCGCATTGTATTATGTAGACACTTCCAATATGTAAAATTGAAGATCTAAATTGTGTTTCGTGCATGAAACGCAATATCAAGTTATATGATAAACGGAAACCGATTCAGCAGATACGATTGCATGCCTCTGCGGTGATTCAAACATGTACATATAATATTTATCTCTACGTTCCCAAAATATTTCTAGATTCGACCGCAGAAGATTGCTATCGAAGTGTGAATAAGTAATGCTGCGTATTTACCAAATTATTCTCAGTATTTTGGTCCGGAATCTTCTCAAACCTTATACATACTTCAAGTGAAGTAATAAGTAAATCGGCTTTAAATATTTTACGTTTATAAATATAAATAACATTTACGTTCTCGTTTTAAGTAATCATGTTTGTTTAGCGACATCCTTTCATTTGTAATCTATTTACGTAAAAACAGGGTAGGTCATACCGGCGAAAAAGGTATATTTTTCTTTAAAGCTTTTGTATCTCGTACCGTAACCATAATCCTGTTCCTTCGCAGACAAAGCCGGTAAAGCCAACAGGTAATTTCCTGGTGTGGCCGAACGACGTCCAATCACGTGCGAAATGTCGATGCGGTATTCGACCACAATATATAGGTAAGTACAATGTTTTTCATCTACATAAAAAAATACTTTGTGTTACCGAATAAGTCACTTTAATAAAAATAATTGTGACCGCGGTGGATGAACGATAAGTCTATGCCCGAGACAACAACTTATATTTTACTAGCTGCGCCCCGCGGTTTCACCCGCATAAGTTTCGATCCCGTGGGAATGTCGGGATAAAAAGTATCCTATATGTTAATCCTGGTTATAAACTATCTGTGTGCTAAATTTCGTCAAAATCTGTTCAGTAGTTTTTGCGTGAAAGAGTAACAAACATCCATACATCCATACATACAAACTTTCGCATTTATAATATTAGTAGGATTTAATGCTTGTTTTATAAAATACTTTCTCTATAAGCAACTCTTTTAAGAACGAAAGGAATATTTAGGCGAGTATTCCTGTATTAAAGTCCATTATCCCAGCTATACAAAGCTACGTGTTGTGTGTACCGTAGCATACTCAGTGCTCCCGAGACTGGATACATGTATTTTTTATGAAATGCATCGTACGAGTTAGGCATGTTGAAATTGGAAAAGTTCTCTCAGCGATATTGCAGAGTGAAATAAAAATGTTTGATTAACTCTTTGATACAGTCACTCGATATCATATTATTCGTTTAATCGTCGCGTTGAATATTGTAATTGTGAGTCGTGAAGCGGCACGAAAGCGAGTTAAGTGGATTTTCAGTTTCTGCATATATTTTAAAAGAACATTGTATATTTGTAAGCTATGGTAAGGTACCGTATTCATGCGATTTCTGCCGACCACGCCTACGGTACTATGGCTAACGTGACACACGCTGCGGTTGAATCAATCAAGATGCCGAGCCTTTTCCCAAGTATGTTGGGGTCGGCTTCCAGTCTAACCGGATGCAGTTGAATATCAGTATTTTACATGGAGCGACTGCCTATCTGACCTACACAACTCAATATTACTAGGTAACACAATAACTCTTTGTAGAACTTATTGTCTGACTTTTGAGCTTCTGACTACCCCTAAGGACTTTCAAAGATCTACGAATGATACCCACGACCCGTTGGTCGTAACTTAACGTGCATTTTGACGCACGGAACGGTCTCGATATGTAATGGATGGGCTGGTCACCCATCTACGAAATGACCGCGGCAAGCGTAGCTCAACACTCGATTGACCCGTGCATTATCAGTTAGCCACGAGCCTATTGCTAGTATGCAAAATTGCTAACACTAGCGCTTTTAAATAGAAAATGCCTACTTTCCAAGAAGTAGCACAAGTCTATACCGAGTCAGGGATTAAACGGAAACATATAAACTAGTAGGTGCATAATACAAATAATGGAAAAACCTTGCGAATTCGCACGAAGTATATGTACATACTACTTACATAAAGCCAAGTACTTGGCTTTCACCCGACACCATTCTGTCAATAGCGGATGATTTAGGAATCAAATACATAAATACCCTGAACGCTGGTGAAAGGCGATTATCCCTTTAATCAGCAGAACAGAGCAGAGCAGAGCAGAGCTCTTGAATGTTTTGGAATCATTCCACATTTCCTACTCAAAACAATTACTGTTTAATCAATAGATGCTAACCAAATGGAGTAAGATTTGTGCAATACATAAGAATACTTCGCCTTTACATACATAAACTCACCTCTTCGCATGGGGGTAGGCAGAAAAAACAGAACGCCACCTACTACTATCCCTACATACTGATTTTACTTCGTTTTCGTTCAAACTTCGTTGATAGCTTTGTCTTTAGTAACGAAGAAATATGTTATTTATTAAATATCCAGCAAATTCTTGTCGTATCTTAAGACATATTATTGGGTAACAAGGCGCCGTCTTTATAGATGACCGAACGTAATATCGGTTGGAAACGCTTCTATTGAAGCGTAACTTATTGCCCGTATTATCCGAGATTGGGTGATCGCCGTAATATGTATTAAGAGCTTTGTCCATCATTATTAGCACGGCCAGCTCATCTTGGCCGGTCCATTAGATGATACCCGATATGTACTTATTTTAGCATCGACCACTTAACGTTTGACCTCAAATACGGTGTATCTAATCTTCTAATATGATGTCATTGTTTTAACTGAGATTTCTTGTAAGGTTACATTCCTATAACCCTCTTATTCATGGTAAACAAGGTGCATGTTGTTTTGGTTTTTGTGTCGTGGGACTATGTTGCTGGCAACATTTTGTATAGTGTATCTGTGATACATGTTTTAGCACCACAAAATGTTGATGCTGCAACAAGTCTCACCTACTTTTTGAAATATGATTGACTAGCTGCGCCCCGCGGTTTCACCCGCATATGTTTCGATCCCGTGGGAATGTCGGGATAAAAAGTATCCTATGTGTTAATCCTGATTAGAAACTGCCTGTGTGCTAAATTTCATCCAAATCCTTTCAGTAGGTTTTGCGTGAAAGAGTAACAAACAAACATCCATCCATCCATACAAACTTTTACGTTTATAATATTATTAGTAGGATAGGACGTGTAAAAGTATTTGTACCGACAAACCTACTTACGAAAAAAAAAAACATATAGCATTATAATTTATCAATGTTACGCAACTTTGTTTACCAAGAACACGGGGTTTAAGCAAAGTAAATACGGAAGAAAACAACTGAAATAAACAGGAACAAAAACTGGAGTCTTTAAAAACGTTAGTGCAGCGTTGCAGACTATAATTCCGAGAAGATTTAATGCAAAATTATACTGCTTCTACATAAAAAGAACGTTTAAACAAACACAGTAAAAACTAAGCACAGCTCAGTGGAACCACCACAAAGGGCATTTAACAAACTTATAAATCAATAACAACGTTTGAAAAGAAGAAAGGAAAACGAAACCGTTTATTCCGCAGTCAATAATTTAGAACTTTAGAAATCGTAGGTCTGTACAGACGCCAGCACATCAAGCTACTACAATCTCTCAAATTTCTTTAATAGATTTTCAACTTTATCGCTAAAGCATTAGGTTCAGAGTTGATTGGGAAAATTTGACAGTTTCGGGTAGCTTGACCTGCTGGCGTCTGTGCCTATATTAAAATTTTATTTATGTTTCCAATTGACGTTATTTCAAGTTAAACAAATATCGACTTCATTTAAATGGTGATTAAGTTGATTTCAGGGTGACTAGCACTATTAAAAAAGTTATAAAAAGGTTTTAAGTTTAAGCGTAAACTGAACTTTATTGCAATTAAAGTTATTTTTTCATACACTCATATTTGTTTACATTTTTGGCGAATATGTCGTGAGTGCAGATTACATAAAATATTGAAGGGCATGCGCTAAGGTAGCCCACGATATTCAAATATACTTACGTTTTTTGCAATAAGTAGCTCAGTGTCAGGTTGTATGTTGATCACAATATGATTCGCGACCGTAATAAATATGGCTTTACAGAATTATAATGATTACAATCAGCAATACAACTCCTTAAGTTAGAATTGTCCTCAAATGTCATGATTTCATAAAATAGTCATTCAATAGAATAATATGAACTAAAAGAGTTTTATTGATGATTTTTATGATTATGATTATTAGGCTTGTGGCTAAGTAATAACAGCCGCACGGGTCGATCGATCAGGTTAAGCTACGCTTGCCGCGGTTGGTCCGCGGGGGTGACCATTTTCACATACCAAGACCCCTCCGTGCCTCGGAAAGCACGTTAAGCCGTTGGCCCCGGCTGTCAATCTTGGATCTTTGACAGTCGTTACGGGTCGTCAGTAGCCCGACAGTCTGACAACCAGTCTTACCAAGGGGTATCGTATTA
Organism: Apamea crenata; assembly: GCA_949629185.1. Classification (NCBI taxonomy): domain Eukaryota; kingdom Metazoa; phylum Arthropoda; class Insecta; order Lepidoptera; family Noctuidae; genus Apamea; species Apamea crenata. The sequence goes on along the minus strand of OX451368.1, from coordinate 5,374,659 downwards.
CCCAGTTACTGGGTTGTGGAGGTCAGATAGGCAGTCGCTTCATGTAAAATACTGGTATTCAGCTGCATCCGGTTAGACTGGAAGCCGACCCCAACATAGTTGGGAAAAGGCTAGGCAGATGATGATGAATTATATAAAAAACATATTTGTTACAGCCACGAATCATTATTTAGATCAATATACAACCTGATACTAGTCTGTAAATTGCAAAAAATGTTAGAAAATTTTAAATCGCGGGCTATCTGACGCTTTCACCTTAAGCGCGAATTGCACCAATCGTTTATACCTAAATATCTTATCCTAAGATTTTTTTTTTTACTTTTGACAGTTTTTCCATACTAGAACTGTCAGACGTAAATTTTTTCTACATATAACAGATATGTGACTTTGGTAAAATCGGCTTTAAGAAACATCAACCAAGAACTGTATCAACTGTTTTTTTTTAACTTTTTTTTTATAAGGAAATTATTATTTTTGACATCATACGAAAAGTGTCTCAGAAATGTCCCATCGTGTCAGAAGTTACTACCAACTAAGGAAAAAAGTTTCATTTCCCGTTTCCACATTGATTTTTGTACAAGCCAAGCGGATAAGCACTTATTAATGTGGAAAGAAGCTTGAAATAAGGCGTTTATTTCTTTTGTGCAGTGTACCGAAGTTTTGAGTCATCGCAAGTCGTCAATACGACATTAACTTGAAAGCTTTCATTATTATTTTTCGGAGAAAACGTAAACAGTGACTCTGGTTAAGTACTTAAAAGCTATTACATAAGATTATGAGAAATGCTTTATTCTTTAAAGTTGCGTGAGATTTTTACTAATACACAGGGTCAGATTAAATTAGCTAGCGAAACTCCGCAGACGTGATGGAACTCCATATGACATTTTTTGCGATCGACTTGAAGTAGAAGTTGAGAAATATTGTTTTTTTTTTGTTTTATTGTGTTTCAATATCGATACTTATCACGTCAGCCAAGTTCAAATAACCACACTACCTACGGGTCGTTGACCCCAAATATAAAATTCCAACGAATATCTTTTTTTTGTTTTGATAATATCATGTTTAGACATCGATACCCATCACATCTGTCAAGTTTCGCTAGCTAATTTAATTTAATCCTGTATAATTTCAGAACTTGCGAGGCTTTGTCCTCTCTGTATATTGGCAAAACGAGTGAAGTATTCAGCTGCTACGGATAATTATCGAAATATTAGCTTCATAGTCTGCAAAACATTTATGTAACATCACGCATTTTTCGTGACAGCAACATAGCACGAAACGTCATCGTTTTCCTCTGGCCCGTCACGGAAGGGAAGAAAAATCGAATCCCACAGGAACACAACCATAGAGCTACATTATGTTCCTTTTTCAAATACTTGCCGCGCAAACCGGGTCACGCGATTATTGTCCTACATACCTACCGTCCTAATTCGTAGTTAGTTGTGACGTCATCGGGTTGTACTTTCACGGTAATGTATTACCTTTAGCTGGCGCCAGTAATTGTTGCACTAGAAGTAAATTTATATGCGCATACATAAAACTCTCAAACTGACTAAATAATGCTAAAACTTCGAAACGAAGCACACCAAAACAGGCTTTTAAATCACTGAGAGGTATACTGGCTGAATTGTTTTAATGTCTGGACAAAAACGGTATAAAAGGTGAACGGAGTATGGCACAGAAATCTTTTTTTCTCAAAGACCTAAAAATGTCAGCCGGTATACATAATAATATATCGTCCTTTTTCAGTTTATACTGGCTTTTGTAAATAAGAAAATATTGGGAACACCTTTCACATAAATCCATCTACATAGACATTCCAGAATAATTAATTACACTCAATAAACACATACGAGTATAAAACTTTATTTAAATAGCTGCAAAAACATTCCCATTAATCTAAAAGTAAGTACTTACATTACATATTACAACATTGCATGTAAAATCTTCCTACGAATAAATAAGACATAAGCTCAAATTCGCATATTTTCATGTTCTACTAAAGCATGTTTGAAATCTCTAACGATTTACGGCCGCGCTTCATACACATATTTCAAAGCAAACAAACAATTTTCTGCATTCTCTTTGAGAGCTGCATGCTGTAGGAAAACAGGCTATATTTACACTAATGCTACAAAAGCATTCATTATTACACTCTTTACATGTGATTTGAACGGGCATAAGAGTAATAACATACTCGTTTCACCCTTTCTTCATAACAGTATTAGTTCCCAACTATGCTTGTAGTAAGTAAGTACCTACCTAGTCTTCTTCTAATGCTCGGTTCCTATAAACAAAAACAAATCGTTTTGCTTACCAATGTTTTTTTTTTTTTTAGCATTTTTTTATTGCTAAATTGGGCATATAAATAATTCGTAACCTAATATTACCTGTGATAGCTACTTCCATATGGGAGGGTCTATTAAGCAAAGCTATATAAAGTCTTTGCTTCATTATAGGTGAAGACATCAAGTTATATTTTTAACCAATAAGGGTCCATAAATTAAAGGAATCGGTCATTAGTAGTGTCGGTGGCTCGACAGTTTATTCAATTTTGTTAGCTCTAAACTTCGCCACTTCCACAGATTGTCTGTGGCAGCGTAGATGTCGCAATTTTTTTGGGGAACAAGGACAGGACCTACATAGAGACCCAATGGCCACGCTATGCTTCGTTCTTATCATATCTGAGGATCACATAAGTAAATATCTCTGAAGGTAGGTCTTAAATAGTATGGACCACATAACACTGCCCCTGACAACCTTCTTTATTGCGTCTGGCTACCATTAACCGGGCACTTTTCCAAACTCCGTATTGCTCCCAAAATTCTAAGATAAAGTTTTAAAAACATTGCTCGTCCTGGGGATAAAACTAAGGACTCGACAGCAAAATAATAAAAAAAACTACCCGGGCAAAGTTTAACAAGGTAATTAATTAGCTGGTAAAAGCACACAAAATTAAATACAACAGACAGTCTACCTAGTTGACAAATTCATTATAACTTTGTTCTAGCGATAAAAAAGCTTCCCTTTCAAGCTAATTTTACATCCACCCACCAGGCATCCGTACAACACTTGTTTTTATGAAAATTAATGAAAAGGGTATGATGATCAAAGGGCGGCCGTCTTTTGTCTTTGAACGTCTTTATTTTGGCAAAATTTGCTTTCCGGAATTGTTTATAACACCTTTGTTAAGATTTACTGTAGTATGAAGAAAAAATTATCGAACGGAACTTTACAATTTGTGGCCGATCTCTGTCGTGGGGTTGCAGTAGACAATGTGCGGTGTTATCATATCTAACGTCACGGCCCAGGATAATATCGTGACGTTAGCGTATAACCCACTGCTGGGACACAAACCTCCTCTCTGTAAGCGGAAACGGGCCGTAATCTACCACGCGGGCCCAGCGCGGGTTGGTAGAAGTTGTCTTCGAATTTTTGGTACTAGAACATGCCATTCACGACGTTTTCCTTCACCGTTTTTGAGAACAATGGTGATGAAATAAAGGTCCACGTCTAAATGTATGAAAATACGTGCACGTTGTAACGTTATCGTGGACTGTAACTTAAAAGCGTCTTCATATATTTCCATACATTTTAATTCGCTGTTATCGTGATGCCGTGACGTTAGAAATTATAAAAGCGCATTATAAAATTGCTATTGTTGAAAATACATCCTATTTCATCAACAGAACAGCATATATAAACTAACAGCTGGTCGACTGTGGCAATTGTTTCACACACAAATTAACGCGTCAGGTCAGGTGCGTAGTACTCGCACGTGTATGTAAGGAACGACATGCATCACATGCCATACTGATCACAATATCGTTTATGTTCATACATCTGCACCTAATTATGTAACACACTTCCAATCACAATCTGTATCATTTTGAAGGACATTGTAGATCCATTGCTACATATGTTCGAAAAATGTGTCTGCTCAACAACGTAAATAACGCAATGAATGTTGAACTGTCAAAATGAAAGCGATTGCGAATTATAAGTATGTTACGCAATTATCCCAATGATAAGAAACTAAACTACAGAACGCCACCTACTACGAAACAGCCGATCGATTCTGTAAAAAACTCACCGTGAAAAGTTAAGTGATGTGAGCTTAGAGTGAGCTGCCAATAGTGTCAATCCCTAGCATTAGTTGGAATGAGAGCTCACTCCACGCTCGCTTCACCTAAGTTTTCACGGTGATATGGTTACAGACTGGTGGCCTTCTGTAGTTTCTGCCTGGAAGTAGACGAAAGTTTACATAATTATGTAAATTAACGCCTAGTACCGCCGATCAAAACACAACTACCTACTCGAAATCACAACATTGGCGTGGTGTTATCAAACTTTAGTCAGCGTAAACGAACGTGTCAAGTACATACTGGGTTATATGATGCAGCACCCCACTTTACAAACACAACTATCAACTGGGTTAGTAATACACTGTCGGATCATTGTGCTCATAATAATAATATAGTGATTTGCCTATGTATCCAGAAACAATAATGTACTTTTCAGTATGGAAAAAAGGAAAAAAAACGTGTATATTCTGTATACCATACAAGTCGTGAGAGGCTTGTGAGAACTGGGTGATGATAAATTATGGTTTTTACTTCATAACATAAGCCGGATTCTGTCACATTAGATATATAGATAGATAGAATAGACTTCATTATGTACACCATAAATTTATTATAGATAGTATTATATTTATAAATATATATACAATAATATTTTTTTTTTTTTAATGAATCTGAATCTGAATACCAGTATTTTACATGGAGCGACTGCTTATCTGACCTCCACAACCCAATTACTGGATAATACGATACCCCTTGGTAAGACTGGTTGTCAGATTTTCGGGCTTCTGACGACCCGTAACGACTGTCAAAGATCCACGAATGACAGCCGGGACCAACGGCTTAACGTGGTTTTCCGAGACACGGAGAGGTCTTCGTATGTAAATATGGTCACCCATCCATGGACCAACCGCGGCAAGCGCAGCTTAACCTGATCGATCGACCCGTGCCGCTGTTATTACTTAGCCACAGCCCCAATATTATAGATAAACGTAGGCATTTTACAAGGGGTGACACAATGGGGGGCTTTACAGCAACATCTATAGGTACTAATATAATAAAGTTGAGGAGTTTGTTTGTTTGTTGGAACGCGCTAATCTGATTATTTTGTTGGCTTTTGATAGCCTAATTCTTGAGGAAAGATAAAGGCTATTTAACATCACGCTACGATCATTAGGAGACGAGCAGTGAAAAAAGGGAGAAAGAACGCTAAGCGAAAATGAAGTATAACGCGTGTATAGATCACTAGGGGCACATCCCTAAGATAATTATGTAACAAAAGGAATTTCGCGCGGTCGAAGTCGCGGGCAGAATTTAGTACCTATATTCAAATTTTATTTACGTTTCAAATTGACGTTATTTCAAGTTAAACAAATATCAACTTTATTTTTATGACAGCTCACTCCACGCTCACTTCACCTAAGTTTTCACGGTGAGATGGTTACAGAATCGCACTGCTGATGCTAGGGATGCTATTGACAGCTCACTTCACCTAAGTTTCCACGGTGAGATTTTTTCAGAATAGACCGGCAGATACACCTCCCACCGCCTAACTCTTCGGGGAATACAGGCGTGATGTTATGTTGTGTTAGTGAAGAACAATGAAATGGAAATATTGAAAGAAGAATAATAAAAGTTTTTGATAGGGTCCTATCAATAACCAGGACTTGATAACTCTAAATAATAGATTATCATCAAAAAGACAGGTGTATGCCTATGACCTAACTTTGATAAACAATGGGCCGATGCGTTTCACCGCAGATGCTGAAAACATGGAAAGAAAGAAAATATGTTACCATATTTTCTTACCGACATTCGTGATTTTAGAGGAAACCGGCATGTCCTAGAATCAAAAATTCCAAGACATGTGACATCTACCAACCCGCCCTGGACCCGCGTGGAAGTTCACGGCCCGCTCCCTCTCACAGAGAGGCCTGTGTCTGAACAGTGAGAACATTCTAGACTGATTATGCTAAGAATGTATCCTTCCGAAAAAGGGTTATTAAATGTGAAGGTATTTAATGTTTTCCAAGAATTTTCTACAACAACAGACGCACAACAAACAAGTTGACAGGACCCTTTATTATATCATGCATCACAGAATTTAATATGACAAGCCTAAATATAACTGGTGAAACGTGGTTGTACTACAGGTACACCTCTGGCCCCCTGCCTAACCTTTCGGGGATTATAAGCGTAATGTTATGTTATTAGCCTTTCGGTTGTTGGACAGAGTTTAAAATACATAATGAGTATATAACATACCTAGTTGTGTATACAGGATCGTCCGCGTTTGGTCAGTGACTACGATAAGCTTCGCCACGTGTAACGGGTGCTTTGTTTTAATCAGAGGGGCAATTCTCGTAATTTTAAGACCGTTCACAGTCTGAAGGCCAATTCTCGTAATTTAAAACGTTCAAAATCTAGTCGCAGACTCGCAGTCTCATCTCGGCGACAAACAAATGTCAAAAACTTGTCAAAATGTCGGGAAATCTCAATCTGTCAAAAAATACTTCTAATTTCCCGACATTTTGACAAGTTTTTGACATTTGTTTGTCGCCGAGATGAGACTGCGAGTCTGCGACTAGATTTTGAACGTTTTAAATTACGAGAATTGGCCTTCTGATATTGAAATGAGTCTAAATATATAGGGTTGGATAAATATGATTAAAGGTATTATTAAGTAAGGTTCTTTTGTGAGGGGCTTGTGGCTAAGTAATAACAGCCACACGGTCAGGTTAAGCTACGATTGCCGCGGTTGGTCTGTGGATGGGTGATCATCTTTACATACCAAGACCCTTCCGTGTCTGGGATAGCACGTTAAGCGGTTGGTCCCGGCTGTCATTCATGGATTTTTGACAGTCGTTACGGGTCGTCAAAAGCCCGAACGTCTGACAACCAGTCTTACCAAGGGGTGTCGTATTACTCCATGTTAAATAGTGATGTTCAGCTGCATTCGGTTAGACTGGAAGCTGACCCCAACATAGTTGGGAAAAGGCTAGGCTAGGATGATGAAGTATGATTCATTTGAATCGAACATCATGAAAAGGGGCAACAATTTCCTGCAAGCTTTAAAGCCTGAATAAATTTTCAGTTCATAACGTAAATGTAGATTTAATATGCCTAAGCCTAAATGCAAATCGTTTTAATCTTAAAGTTTCACTAAACTACTTTTCAACCCTAAACAACGGGGAACTTTAGTTAAACCCTTCCATTAGAGTTGATAAATCATTAATAGATCGACGCTTTGAAAAACAAGCTTAGACTGTAAGTCTGTAAACAAATTAGATTTTGATTGCAAACACGTGGAATAAAACACGAGAAATTCAGAAGTATGTCGTAAATAATAAAATAAACATTATTTATTTGATTCATTCTCAAGAAACGTAATAAAATATTTCACGTTACATCCGCGACACGACTGTTGAATCATCAATGTTATTACGCGTTATAAGAGAGTGATATATGAAAACATTACGGAAAACTCATAAAAATTTAAATGCTTGATTGCTGATGCATTTCAAAAGCTTTGATAACTTTGAATCATCTCATTGTAACCCTTCGTGGTCCAATTGGAAGTTCCTGAACCGTCTCCGAACCCAAGTGGAAAGGTGTACGTCGAACCTCGTAAGGTGGGGCTATGTCGACGAAACGGAAGCATGGTGTATGTGGAGCTGTATCACAAAGTATGCTCCACCTCCTATCCCTAATTCACTATGGCCACTCAATGATTCCTTACGTCAGAACCTCGTCAATTACCTAGCTAGTCACGCCAACCTCGCGTTCATTTCGCGCGGTTTCGTTTGTTGTCATAGAGAATACCCAAAGCATGCAGCCAAAGTGATCTCTTCGCTGCTACCGATAACGTCGTAGAAGTGGCGATGTTTTGGGACAACAAACTTTGAATAATATAGTGCGAGCGACACGAAAAAGAACCTCTAATTGTATCTACGAGTATATCGCCTTGATCTGGCCAAGCGTAGTATCTACGGAGTTTCAATAGAATCAAATCCCACCTTATACTTTCTGGTTTTGTTACCACAGACGTGCGGCCTACTGTACCTAAGAACTATTCAAATTCATGTTTCCAATGGAAGTTCATTCCATTTTAGCAAATATAAAATTTATAAATGTAAATTAAGTTGATTTCAGAGTGACTAGTACTATTTAAAAAGTTATAAAAATGCTTGAAGTTGTAGCGTAAACTGAACTTTATTGTAAAGTTATATTTCCAAAATCTCATATTTGTTTACATGTTTGGCAACCAAAACACGAACGCAGATTACAACAACTGTCTACATCTGGGCATACGAGTAGATCCTAATCGAATTTATTAAGTTATTAGATACAGGAGAGCTTTCGTATCGTATAAATAGGTTCCACAAAAATATATCCACAATACTGGCTCTGCCTGTCCTAATTCCAAATCAATGCAAATATTCTTATTTGTTGGAATATCCTAATATCTACCTCAATAGAATTTGTGCCTTGAGAAAAATAAGTATATATGTTCTAAAATATGTATAAGCTCTACGGGATTCAAATAAGTTTTAGGTATAACATATTCATATCCAGCCTTTTTGGTAGTTTCAATTAGAGGTACATATTCAGGTTTCCAGCGTTGGTTGTGATTGGCCAACCGTTGGGGCTTTAACAATGCTTTTCGAATATCGAAGGCCGACATTTTTTTCCGCTCTTTTGAATATCAACAATGTTACCAAGTCGGCGTAACAACCACGCATTATGGTAGTTTTAGGAAATTCTTCAATTAGTTGGATACTTAATGAGAATGTCTAGAATAAATAAAATCTTAAAGGTACTTCTTTTCATTGACATATAATTATGTAGTTTAAATTTTGGAACATGCCAAATTATAAGTAATATACGAAGCCAAAACAATTTATTCCCACTTCTTCTTTTCGTTCGATGGTACAGTCAACAGCAAAAGTAGATGATCAAAATCAGAAATTCAATACTAATTAACGGAGTTCGCGTCAGAACTGTGTGGCGTCGAAGTGATTCAAAAGTATGACACTGAGTCTGACATACTTTTGAATCACTTCGACGCCACACAGTTCTGACGCAAACTCCGTTAATTAGTATTGAATTTCTGATTTTGATCATCTACTTTTGCTGTTGACTGTACATCTATGTTGCTTTTATCCTACTAATATTATAAACGTGAAATCCTTATCCTATATTCCTATATATCCTATCCTCTATAATACTACTTCCTACTAATATTATAAATGCGAAAGTTTTTATGTATGGATGGATGGATAGATAGATGTTACTGTTTCACGCAAAAATGACAGAACGGATTTGGATGAAATTTGGCACACAGATAGTTTATAACCAGGATTAACACATAGGATTTTTATTCCAATATTCCCACGGGATCGAAACCTATGCGGTGAAACCGCGGGACGCAGCTAGTAATATTTATTATAAACGCGAAAGTTTGTGAGGATAGATGAATGTTTGTTACTCTTTCACGCAAAACCTACAGAACGAATTTGGATGAAATTTGGTACAAGGATAGTTTATAACTAGGATTAACACATAGAATACTTTTTATCCCGATATTTTCATGGGATCGAAACTTATGCGGGTGAAACCGCGGGGCGCTGCTGGTACCTACTATACATAATGTTTTATAATACATAATATATTCTCCTATTATTCGGTCTTATTTACTCTACGTAAATAAGACCGAATAATAAAAGAAACCAGGATACAAATGTTTGTTATTTAATTTATCAATATTTACTTTAGACGGTGTAGGTTATTTGCCCGTGGGGATGTGGCTCAGTAACAAAGAGGGTAGTTGGAGTATAAATTCCAGAACAGCAACCTAGTCAGGATAAGAAAATGCCTGTTTTTCTAGACCTAATTCAGTTTTATACTGGTGGTGAATGTTCATAGTTATCTACCTTCCTTATAATAAATTTTGTTTTTTTCTCCAGAAAGCTTCGTGGAAAAAATATTTACTTTAAGCAAAAAAAGATCATTTCTTATACTTATTAGAAGGTTCCCCGAAACAAGAGAAATCTCAGAAATAGTTCAGTGATACTTTAATAAACACTAATGAGTGTCACAACAAAATTGACACACCCACACTCATCCTTAACGACAGAAGGATTTCTTGGAGCAATCACAATCAAACAAAAGCTCTAATCAGAAAATTAATTAATCTATATTATTCTATATTAATAATAAAGCTGGAGAGTTTGTTTGTATGAACGCGCTAATCTCTGGAACTACCAGTCGGATATGAAAAGTTATGTTTGCAATTGATAACCCAATTCTTGAGGAAGGCTATAGGCTAATTAAGATCACGCTAGGTGAATTAGGAACCAAGCAAAAACAATAAAGGTAAGAAAGAACGCTAAGCGAAAACGAAGTACTAGCGCCGGCAGGCGATGTGATGCGACGGGCTGGTTTGGGGAAGCAAGAAATTTCACGCCGACGAATTCGCGGGCAGAAGCTAGTTAAAAATATGACCGTGGATGAAACAAACACCACACACACACAACAACACCACACCACACCAACACCTCTACAACATTATGGAATGCAAATAAATATATGAATATGAAAATAAATAGTAACGATTGTAACAAACGTCCTGTAATTACTGCCAACCCCCATAGGGAAAACGACACGAGTTTAAGTACTTATGTAATTGGAATTATCGATCATATAAATGCGGAATGTATTTGTCAAATTAGCTTTAAATGAAAGGCACATAGCATTCATATTGACGGCACGGTTGGCGCAGTGGTTAAGCGATTGACTGCTGCGCTGCGTGTCGCGGGATCGATTCCCGCGAGGAACAAATATTTGTATGACCTACATGTATTTGTTCCGAGTCTGGGTGTTTTTCTATCTATAATATGTATGTATTTACAAAAAAAAAATTGTATATAAGTAGTTTATCAGCCATCTTGTTACCATAACACAAGCATTAGGTTGCTTAGCTTGGGACAAATGGTGCTGTGTGAAATGTCCAGGGATATTATTATTATTATTATATTGAAGCATGAATACGAATACAATTCATCGACTTGCCACGCAGAAAACAAAGCAATTAGTCCACTGATTGACGTAACCAGACCAATTAAATCCCAAAATCTGCATCCGAGATATAAACAACGTTACGAGGCCGATTATCTTCAGTGGCCGACATATTTATTATGAAACCAGAAACATAAACCACTCCCTATAACTCTAGCTTGCCCCAATTTCAGTATATTTTTATGAAAGAAGAGAACTTTGCGTCTTGAAATCTTTCGCTCCAGTTACACACAACCACTTGTAAAAAGCTTTGGCTTTTAAAAAGTTAAAAGTTACAACTTCGCGTATAAAGTACAAAAAGCAACTTTTGGCGGGTTTGCGCGGGAAAGCTGACAGAATTTTACAGTAGTTCGGAGTTATACTTTTGCATACCTACATTTAGCGATTAAAATATCGCAGCTTACGAGCAGGAAGTGTTTAAAGAAAGAAAATACATTTATTTGCGGCAAACATGACGCATAAAAAGAACACAAAAAAAGTAGCAAGTTGGGGGTAAACATGCGTCACATCCACGCAAAACGGCCATCGCTCAGCATAATGCTAAGACCCTATACGAGACAAAGCTCCAGCGCGGATGGAACATTGTGACTAATTCATAACAGAACCAAGCCGCCATAAAGTTTGAATCGGGCTGTATCTAATGGTGAATTGCAACATGCAGCGGGGTAATTACGTAACGTACTATCAGTAGCAATGGGTATCATTTTGATAGTTCAACAACATTCATTGCGTTATTTACGTTGTTGAGCTTACACATTTTTCGAACATATGAAGCAACGTATTAGCAATATCCTTCAAAATGATTCAGATTGAGATTCACAGTTTGTTACGCAATTAGGGTGCTGGATTTAAGACTAATTCATAATTCAATCAACCATTTAATCAGCCATCGCACTATTTAGGTCGAATGGCATGGAACTAATATGGAGGGTGATTAACCAGACATACCTAGGATGTTTTAAACAAGATGGCCCCATCGACGCGCAAACTGAAACTATGAATTCAGCACTTGGACCAGATCTAGCGATATATTAAGTAGTATATAGCCTTCCTCAAGAATTGGGCTATCAAAAGGTAGTTCCAGAGATTACCGCGTTCAAACAAACAAAAAAAACTCTTCAAATTTTTTTATTAGTATATATCAGTTAATTAAGGTATACATTTTGTACCTTACCATAACTATACCTAAACAAAGTAACGTTATGAATTTGAGATCTTATTCATTACTATTCACTAATTGCTATTCGGTAACCGAACAGATATCATCCCACCTTAGTAATTAGTAACTTTGAGGCATTAATACCACAGCCTCAAGATCAAGCAACAGCGGTAGTTATGAAATTAACAACGTGTCAGTTAATCCTTTGAAACCACGTCACGTCAATAACATGGTGTAATACAATAATGTAGGAATAGTTAGCAATAGGTGCTTACATACATACATAACTGGACGGCACGGTTGGCGCAGTGGTTAAGCGATTGACTGCTGCGCTGCGTGTCGCGGGATCGATCCCCGCGAGGAACAAATATTTGTATGACCTACATGTATTTGTTCCGAGTCTGGGTGTTTTTCTATCTATAATATGTATGTATTTACAACAAAAAAAATTGTATATAAGTAATTTATCAGCCATCTTGTTACCATAACACAAGCATTAGGTTGCTTAGCTTGGGACAAATGGTGCTGTGTGAAATGTCCAGGGATATTATTATTATTATTATAAACCTACGCCTTCTTCCCATGGGGATAAGGAGAAACTACAGAATGTCACCTGCTACGATCATAACATACTTTACTCCTTTTGCTTCGATTACTTTCATACACCTGAAGGCCAATTCTCGTAATTTAAAACTTTCAAAATCTAGTCGCAGTCTCATCTCAGCGACAATCAATGTCAAAAACTTGTCAAAAATGTAGGGAAATTAGAGGTATTTCTGACAGATTGAGACTGAGATCAGACTGTGAACGTTCTAAAAATTACGAGAATTTGATATCCGATGAAAAATTTCTACGCTATGGGGTATAAAGTCATGTGCTGAGTTCATGGTTACAGTTTGCGCGTCGATGTCCCTGGCACCCTGTATATAAATTTTATAAAGACTAATATTATAAATGCGAAAGTTTGTATAGATGTGTAGCGGTATCTACAACGCCAAATGCGAAGAACGGGTCATACTGACGTCACGCAAATCCTGCATCTCGCTAGCAGAGTTTACCGCACAATTAGCATATATACAAACTTCCCGACATCAGTCGTTGGGCAGTTGCCCGCCAGACACAACACCCGTCTGGTCGGAGGATCTTCCCTTTTCTATGGAGGTTGAGTGAACTTTACACCCTGTTCCTCATACCTCTATAGATGGATGGATGTTTGTTACTCATTCACGCAAACACTACTGAAAAGATTTGTATGAAATTTGGCACACAGGTAGTTCCTAACCAGGATTAACATATGGGATACTGTTTATGCCGATATTCCCACGGGATCGAAACTTATGCGGGTAAAACCGCGGGGCGCAGCTAGTTAGAAATAAAATTTTAACAGGCTAATTCTAAATATTTACTAAGTTAATATTAGGGCTTACAGTACGTTTTGCCTGTTACATAGTTACGTAATAAGGTTACAAACACAATTTCTAATTAAATGTCTGCTTCAAGTTAAAATTTAGATGAGGATTCGCTTTCATAGTTTCTGAGGCGAAATTTTCGGTAAAATTATTTTAATTAAGGAATTACCTAAATTAATGTAAACAAAAACTGCGTAACATGCAGATGTACGACACACTATTAATTTGATAAAGTTATACGAGGTAAATACGTGGTAGTTCAGTAATTTTATGATATCGCCACACCTTCCTCAATAAAAGCAATATGGCCTATCTAAATTATTTGTTGCTGTTTTCTTTTTATGTCGAAATGACTATCATGAATACAAAACTGTTGGAAAACACTGCGTTGTGTTGAAAACACTACGTTTTTTTGGGAAATTTCCATGTTTCTCATCACTTTTGGTCATATTGCTTACGCCGACGTGATAATATGGCAGGCATTTCACGTAATGAACAATTCGGCGTAACAAATATTTTACTACACTTCAAATTTAAAAAGCACTAACGAATACATTTTAAAAGGTGTGACAGGCGCAAAAATCCATACTTAATATAACAAATGCAAAAGTATATCTGTTTGTCTGTTGCCTTTTAAAGCGAAATCGTCAGGGTAGCCCGCGAAATTCAAATTTTCTTACGTTTTTTGCAATTTGCAGGTGAGGAAACCGGCATATCCAAGGACCAAAAATTCGAAGACATGTGACATCTACCAACCCGCATTGGGCCCGCGTGGTGGATTACGGTCCACTCCCTCTCACAGAGAGGAGGCCTATGTCCCAGCAGTGGGAACGTTACAGGCTGATTATGTGTGAAATGTCCAGGGATATTATATTATTATTATTATGCTAGTAGTCAGTAGCAGGTTGTACGTGAGCTACTGAGCTACTTATTGCAAAAAACGTAAGTATATTTGAATATCGTGGGCTACCTTAGCGCATGCCCTTTAATATTCGTCGCCACGTACTGGGCTCAAACAATATAAAATTTCGAAGAAGAGTACCATCGACACATGGTTACAGAATCGCACTGCTGTACATTGCAAAAAAACGTTAGTAAGTACATTTAAATTTCGCGGGCTAACTTATACATTTTATAGTACGTTCTCTTAGGATACCTTCCGACCTCCACGCGGGCGAAGTCGCAGGCAAAAGCTAGTACGGAATAACACTTCAATTAATTAAAATATCGTATCATCGATTGGGGACGTCATAGGTTAATACAAACGTGTTATTTCAATACATGTTGAATAAACACACACATAAAATAGCATCACGCATGTTGTCTCCGAAGGGTTAGGTAGAGGGTGAGGTAGGTACATATAGTAACAAAATTGAATAAAATGTGTTGAAATATGAGGAAACTAATAACAATGTTCGCATGACTGTAGTACATTAATTTTATTTGTTTAAAAGCAACTTGTGAGCCCCAATCACGTCAAATTATTTACTTTGAAGTCATTATGGCACGTTCGAAAATTGTGCGAATAAGGAATTTTCGGAAGTTAGAAAGTGTGATTAATGTTAGCGGTTATCTTTTTAGATCTAAGGTCAACTAAGGCTATTAGCAATTACATTGTTAAGAAGACATCTTTACGCTGTTGATACAATGTAGGGTTTAATAAAGCTGCCAAACTTGATTTATGAGTTAAAAAAATCAGTATAATTTGTTTTATCGTGTTTAGATAAAGATACTCGTCACGTCTGGGAAGTTTCGCTAGCTAATTTAATTTGACCCTGTATTATGGTAATTGACAAATAAAAAAGCTTTATATAATATCAATAACCGTGGTAGCACTGTTATTATTTCTATAGCGCTCTATATTGCTAAAAAGCGGTAGGCACATTTTGCGGGAACTCATTTTAATAACGTGACGCCACAGTTTACAGTTCACGTCAGACTGAAGCCGCCCACCGCGCCGAAACCACAGTGATTATGCTCAAAACATAAATAATATCATCATTAAAGAGAATACAGATGTTTCAGAATATGACGTAATTAGTTTGGACAGAATACCTGAATTTCAGTTACCTCAGGTATATGAGTGTAAACACGTTACAGACCCGAAACACCGTTATAATAAAGACAAACAATGAAGGATTCTGAAATAACCTACCCCGGAGTTCCAGAGAGCGAGAGCTCATCTAATCTCATTCATGATATACCTACTCGTAGGATGACATTAAGGTTATTTGGTATGGATACGAGACTGTATACGAGAAATACGAATACAAAATAGATGTATTTCGAATTCTGAATGACAGATTAGGAGAAGGCGGCCGAAATAGCGCTTATGAAGAAATCACACGCCTGGGCCCTAATTCACTATGACCACTTAATGAATCCTTAACTCGAAACCACGTCAATTCTTTAGCTACTAACAACATCTGCTAATAACGTATTCTCTATGACACATACAATGAACGAAACCGCGCGAAATGAACGCGAAGTTGGCGAGGTTTGAACTGTCAAAATATCACGCTTGACAACCGTACGTGGTTTGCACGTGGTAAGATGACGCGGGAATCATAACTACCGTACAGAATTGGGACCCTGCTTTCGCGAGCTACCGCGTATCGATTGTAATCTATGAATATGTTACCCTTTAACCGATATTTCAGTGTTGGATAAAATAAAAATAAACTTTCTCATAAAAAAGGTGCGCTTCAGGAGAAAATTACCTAAATCAAAGTGATGGATAAACATCAACATGTCACGTTCGAGATTGCCACCTTGCTGTTTGTGTAGGCTTCGTAAAAGATTATATTATCAAACTGCGTAGGTTCAAAATCCACTCGTAGAGTGTCCGCTAGGTTGGAGGTTAAAGGGGATTACCATAACCACCGTGCTTGGTGGACGGATTACTGATCGACTTTCACTGTTACCAACAAAAAAGGAGGACATTTAAACCTTATTCATGAATCACTTTCCAAAGACCCCGGGTTGATGAAGGACTGGCCTATTCTGAACCAAAAACAACATGGTACATAAACAGCTATACAAACAAAAAAATGTTTATCAACCAAACTAAATGAAATGCGATCCTAAATCAATACAGGTAGATTAGTGTACCTAATAACACCACTGGTTTGTGTGTAAGCAAAGCAAACAACCACAATATGTCAATAGGGGTGAGTTTGAGGTCGCCAGCCCAGAGTCACCGCCACAATATGCATTGCAATATACCTTGACCACGACTGACGATGACGCTTCGCGATAATTAAGGTAAGGTAATAAAAGTAAGGAATTATTTATGATCCCGATAATATCTTATTCGGAGTGCTTGGTATGGATTTGATCTTTATCCTTTCGTCAATCATATCATCGTGATAAAAGGAACATTTTTTAACTTGCACTAAACAGATTGCGCTGGCTCCGAGTAGCATGTGACCAAGGAGAAGAGGAAGAAAACATTTCTGTTGAAACAATGTTTTAGAAACAAAAATCATGGACCTCATAAGGGTTTCACTTACTTAAAATTGAAGTGGACCATAGCAAACTTCGTGGCTATATTAAGACCAGACACAACCGTTTAAGTTAAAGTAGAAACTCTGTTACATATATAGAAAGTTCAATATTTACAAAACGTCTGTAACTAAACGCCTGGAATTTTTCCGATTACGTAAACTGTCCAGAGGCGGAAAGTGAAACAAAAACGATGTTATCTTCTTAGTTTTCATTCAAGATTATTCAGTCTTAGCGATAGTCGCGCTAAGCGACAGTTATGTGCAATCTTTAACCCCAATCCGATGCTACACGTGGTTCTAGTATCAATAAACTCAGACCTTAGTAACACTATAAAACCGTTCAGCGATAAAAGTGCAAGTGCATAACATCCTTCAGTTCTTCTTCAAGTATAGTATAACACGCGTTGATGAAGTGCCTTGAAACGTACAAATAATTTTCCCCGTGCTTTAGTTTATCGCGTTTTCTTTTACTGCATATTCACCTACTGCTATCGTGATTTTGTGTGGGTTTGCACCGACGTTTTATTATGCTTTGTTGACTCACTCACGCGGTCACTTTGATATCAGAAATCTACTATCTGATAATAATGTCAAAATATTGTGGGTTCATCCTGTTTACCTTTTTCAGTGTCGGTTTGCATATAATCAAATTAATATGGTGACGGGTTTATGACATACTTTTCCAGGAACCTGTTTTGTGCCAGACAGCATATCATAAAAATGAAGACAATGGTTAGCACCAGTGGTAATCAAGTCACTTGGCTCCAAGTCAAATTATTTTAAAAGCAAAGCAACGATCAGTTTACTATAGTCTATAGCAGTTTACAACCACTATTTTAGATATACGTTTCCAAGGAATTCTACCAGGCTTGTTTTGAATGAAATCGAATTTAAACCCATAAATTTTTGTCCAGAAATAATTGAAAAGTAAAACAGTTTCGATTTATAGATACTTTCATACGAACAAGTTTCTAAGATATCTTTTCTATGCGTTTCTGGCAGCATTCCAAGTACCTGGATCTGGGCAATTATTACGTCAGATTTATGATGTTATAAATTATTAGTATGTACTGAACTGATAATATTTTGTTATTTACGACTGAAATTTATAAGGGCATAAAAGTTTTAATAAGAAACAATGCGTTTTCTTTGGAGAAACGTTCCTTCGTAATACAGACGGATAGATAGGGATAAAAAGTAAATTAAATTAGGAGCAACGGACAGAAACATACCAGCAGCAATAAAGAAGACTGCTGACTGAGCTAACAACCTTGCTTTTCTCGTCGTCTCAACTAGGGTTTAAAGGCGTCTGTTTTTAGTGCGATAAGAAAACTAGAAAGTCTTACAAAATATTCTATTCCAATAGTTACTCGATGAAAAATGCTTACCTATCGAGGTTTTGGTCAGGAAGGAATTTGGGACACTGATAGACAGACATTTGTAAGGATGATGACATCGTTAAAGGCTGAAGGGAAGCAATGAGCGAGGTTGACGTGGGATTCAAAGAGATTATTTTAAAGATGCTAGCCTAGCTCATTTTAGCCCGAGCCAGATTAAAGAGAGTTCTCGATATTCACAAGTCATAAAGTGCACTGAGTGTTGGTACGTTGAATAGAATCTCACAAACATGTTCCACATAAGAAAAGCTCGATAAACGATAAAAGGAGAGAACAATAAAATTGTCGTAAACTGGAATGGATGCACGTAAACCACCGGTGCTTTACGTATTGCAATGGACTTAGAAGAGACCGTGGAGGCAAAATTAACGGCAACCATTTCCTTAACGCAAACAACAACACGGTGACGTTGGTTGCAAAATTGATTATTACACCAAAACCGTTTAGTAAACTCGGCCATGTGTTGGACATGTGAAGACAAAAGAAACAATTTCTAATGAATCTACAGTATAAGTAAACAATCGTACAAAGGAACAATGCCCAAACGTGACTGCACAATCAACCTACAGTGCTCCCACTGCTGGGACACAGGCCTCCTCTCGGTGAAAGAGAGTGTGCCGTAATCCACCACGCGGGCCCAGTGCGGGTTGGTAGATGTCACACGTCTTCGAATTTTATTGATTCTAGGACATGTCGGTTTCCTCACGATTTTTTCCTACGCCGTTTTGAGAGCAGTGGTGATGAAATAATTTACACAAAGTAAAGCGCCTGTCGGGGTTCAAACCTACGACCTACAGCTCGTAAGACAAGGCCGTTACCACTGGGCCACCACTGCTTTACGTGACGAGACTGCGAGACTGGCTCCTTTATTTTTACTGTGTCATGTAAAGTTTATCGTCAAAATTTTCCTAGAAATGAAACTAAGAAATGGAATATCGACTGTTGTCTCGATGCTGAAGAAACTATCCGGGTACCTTCATATTGTACGGATGTACCGCACTAAAACTGGACCGGGGTTACAAAAATGTCTGTAGTAAATCTTTGAAAACCTTTGTCGTATTGGTGTGTCGTGTCCTATTCTGTGTGTATTCCGTAATATATAGCGTCGTCTATCAATTCTGTCCGTTCACTGTTGTATTGAGAGTCGCTATTACTTTTTAGTGCTGGCAACACCGCCATATGTTTCAGACTGTACTGTAGGTATTACTTCTAGATGGATGGATGGATGTTTTCCATTTGGGGTGGACCAACAAATGTGTTACCATCTTTTGTTTATTCAACCATTTCTAACAAAGTGTAAAATGAAAAGCAAATAAACTCAACTAACGTTACCTACTCGTAATTACCTAAGCCATACTTGGTACTGATAACATAATATTATTATTCTATTGACACTATTTTTAATTGATATTTTAATTGGAATATGTTTTTAATAAATAATGTTAATTAATTTTGATCCTATTTATAACGTGTAATCATATGCCTAATTGCCTTTAAATAAAAATGTGTAATGGCAGAATATGTTGTGACATGATAAACTTTAAAACCACATTTTAAATGTATTACCATATTCTGACAAATAAATGATTATGATTATGATAAAAAAATATATTTTAATTACTCCTTGAATTCAGAATTTTATCGCGTAAGTATATGTTTATTGAATAAGTAATTGCTCATTGCGATTGAGGGATCACCGATCAAAGAATTCTGTCTGGGAATGTTTTAATTAACGCAATAATTCTGATTTAAACAATTTCACCAATTTGTGAAACATGTTTCTAATACGTAGATAAGTAAATTCGAACCAAAATTTAAACTAGATTATCGAGTCTTCATAATTAATATATAATTTTCTGGGGCAGCAAAATCCCACACGAATTTCCAGCTGATGAAGATAATTTGACGAAGGTATAACGTTAATCACTTGAAAACGTGACATATTTATCGTCAACATAGAGCATATTTACCGATATCTACCAATCAAATCATAAGGTAGGTAACTTTATTAGATTGCATTCTAAACTTGATTCCTGTTTCCTGGATAAGTTAGTAGCGTAGTCGACTAATATCGTATGTTATATGTTCTTCCTAAAAATCAAAGCATTCGATCTGAACTGGAAACTGGAAATAGCACTACAGTACGTTCACAGTTATTTTACCTCTGATATTGCATCACTATCCAAATCACAGTGATCTTTATATTCATTGTAATAAGGTTGCTGTTGGGTTGCCGCCACTGACAACTCTGTCTGTCTGACAAATCATTGTGATCTTTATTCCCGTCACAATAAGGGGGCCTAAAAAGGCCACTTTGGCAGAATCATAATAGGGTAACAATATCAATCATATTAAAAATCGTAAAATGGTCACAAACTGACAATTCATAATATGATCTGTGTGCGATTCATATCACGCAATTTACCTGTTTGACAGTTTTGTATGGAAATTCGTAAAATGGTCCACCAATGTTTACACCAAATACGATTGATATGAAATGAACTATAGGTGATTACAACTATTGTGTACCTAACCATTTAACGAAAATTAGAGGAATTGCTAATGATCTGCTGGGAATTCAGGAAATGAATAGCTTTTAGAGGTATTGCTTAAAGTGGCCTCTTTAGGCCCCTAGGTTCCTGTTAGCTTGTTGCTGTCAGAGGTAAAATGACTGTGACCGGACTGTACATATATTTATCGCCAACATTATACAGCGTGTATCAGAAATGTGTGGTCATATTTAAGGGTGTGGTACAGACCATAAAACTGAACAACTTTCTCTATGGGACTAACATCGTAATTGCGTAAAAATTATCAACTGCCCACAAAACTTCAATACCTACTCGACCCAAATGTTTAGGACAGATGAATATTTCTCGCAATTACGATGTTGTCTGTATCATACACTTAAACCTGTACTACTCTTTATGTGACCAGAGGGCTGGCCCAGTTTTTGGCCAAAGAATCAGCATTGCCATACAACGTAGCAATGCAAAAAAAACTTATAAAATATGCAACGAGCTGCGCCCCGCGGTTTCACCCGCATAAGTTTCGATCCAGTGGGAATATCGGAATAAAAAGTATACTATATATTTGTCCTGGTTATAAACCATCTGTGTGCCCAATTTCATCCAAATCCGTTCAGTAGTTTTTGCGTGAAAGAGTAACATCCATCCATCCATAGAAACTTTCACGTTTATAATATTAGTAGTATTTAACTAGTACCCTTTGACCACATATTTCTGATACCCGCTCTGCACATTATACAGGGCTTATTTCCCGGTACCAATAAAATCATCGGAACATTAAAGTTCGGGATCCAAGCAACACATAAATTTTCGCTCCATAAAACTGAAGGCCGACATGACGCTGAACGCAATACCTTCGTAATGGCAGATTAACTTCCACAATAAAATTAATTACGAAATTATTCCATTAATTTCCATGCAGTAAAACTGACGCCATTTGCTTTAATGTGACTTGGGTCAAGGTTTGACTGCATTTCTCTTAATGATGAACAGCTAAAATGCAATTAGGAAACCGACTGAAGGTTTTTAACTATTGAAAGGCTTGGAAGTGCTGGATTGCATTTTAAACTTGATTCCTCTTTTACTGGATAAGTTAGTGGCGCACTAACTAATATCGTTAGTTGATTTCTTCCTGGAATCGATGTTTCCGATTTGAAATCGTTGATGCGGTAAATTACTCGGGCAAGTTGAAACGATTGTACTCAGATACACAGAATTTGATGATGAAGCAATAAAATAAATTACAAATATTAATCTACTAACTGCGTCCCGTGGTTTCGCCCGCATAAGTTTCGATCCCGTAGGAATATCAGGATAAAAAGTTCTAAAATCATATGTGTTAATCCTGGTTATAAACCACCTGTGTGCCAAATTTCATCAAAATCCGTTCAGTCGTTTTTGCGTGAAAGATTAATAAACATCCATCCAGCCACACAAACTTTCACGTTTATAATATTAGTAGGAAATTCTCGACCATAAAATCTATCAAGAATGTAACTATAAATTCGACATTGTTAAATTATTTTTCTAAATAATCCAAGTTTTATTAGATATTAAATTAAAACACTCAATCTCAAGTCAATTTAAAAAATATTTCAACGGGACAAAAGTTTAACTAATAACATTACAAAACCTGACTCGTCTCTCAGCTTGGTTAACCAAAAACGACTGATTTTCATAACAACCGAAATGCATTTTGTCTCTATCTAACCACGAACATTAGAACAGGTCATAGCTGTTTTTAGAGTGAAAACTAAGAGAGATACCGAAGTAGGCGGCCCTGTTCGCGGGTAAAAATAATGGCTTCAATGACGCGGGGTCGCAAGTTCGTAGCCCGTTCAGACGGACGTTAACCTCGTCGTAATATTGCAAAAATGTAGCAATTTGCGACCAGATCGAATCATTACAATGATTAATTGGATTTTGATTCAATTGCGTTGATTTTAAAGTGTCGTAAATATAAAGTTTTTCATTGTCAATAAAATGGATTTTGTTGTAGATAAATGAGCGACTTTAATCACCCTTGACGTCACAAGGACAACACCCCGAGTTGTCACCAAAAGACATGACTGGGTCTGCGGGACAGCTGAGGGGCAATTCTTGTAATTTTAAGAACGTTCACAGTCTGATCTCAGTCTCAATCTGTCAAAAATACCTCAAATTTCCCTGAATTTTTGACATTGATTGTCGCTGAGATGATGAGATGGTGGCAAGATTTTGAACGTTTTTAATTACGGGAATTGGCCTTCTGAGTTCATTACTCCACGCGTCCAGTGTAAACAGGGCGTTTCCTTTATTTTCTCTTCGATACAGTTAAGGATTCCCGTGGGTCTACGACCGCACGAACCCTGTTATTCACGCTTTTACATCAATCAGTCATATTATACAAAATAATTCTCTTTGCGCAGTGAAGCAAAAAAATATCGTGTTCCGTGAAATATGACGCCAAGTTTTTAATAAAATTATTCTGCGAAAGATGAATGTCGGTCGTATCTTAATGAAAAAGACAAGTTGACAAATGGCAGAGTAATTAGAAAAACTAAATTAAAATTAATAGGTGAATAATAACTAAGAGTGTAATTTCTAATTAACGCAGGCTTCGCGTTCATATTCCTCGTAACATCAAGCCTAATGGATGTAACTACGGAGAATTTTCCGGAGTGGGAGAAAATTCATGGGGATCTTAATCTCGCCCACTCCCGAGTCATTATTTACGAGTTACGACGCTTACTTACTACAAATAATTTTACGCGCCGCCGACTCCTACTTATAAGACGTTTTGTGGTCAACTTGCCCTTTTGTAAGGGCCTGCGCCCACTGTCGACATGGCACGGCAAGGGAGTTTTACGCGACGACGCGAAATACTTACGCAGGAAAAATGCTAACCAATGCGCATATGATTTTAGAACCCCTTGAATGCCGTAGAAATTTATAGTCGGTTATCAAAACTAAAACTGCTGTTGAAAGAGCTGTTGAGAAGAGAATGCTGTGCAATATCTATGCAACCAAAATGTACGGAACAGAAATTATTTTCTACGCTAAAGGGTCTAGAATCATATGCTGATGTCATGATAACACAGGGGCAATTATCGTAATTTTAAGAATGGTCACAGTCAGATCTCAGTCTCAATCTGACAAAAATACCTATAATTTCCCTACATTTTGACAAGTTTTTGACATTTGTTTGTCGCTGAGATGAGACTGCGACTAGATTTTGAACGTTTTAAATTACGAGAATTTGCCTTCAGTTTGCACACTGGTTAAAAAAGTCCTATATGTACACATAGACATGTGGACAACGCGGCAGCTGCATGCCAAAGAAATCCGCGGCATCGTTGCCGTTAAAATTTCAATTTTATTGTTAAGTAATATTTATATTCGTCGCATAAAAATCCCTTGCCGTGACGTGCCGCCAGCGTGCGCAGGCCCTAAGTCGTCATTCTCCCAGAGGATTCTTATTAGTTAGTCGGAGTATTTTTCCTCGCACACTCGCATAGCATTGGTCTCGTGAGGACGCCATCTAATATTAGTAAATTACTGATGAAGGCGTGACCTTTCCAGCGAGTTTCCACAGCTAACTGCATGACCTATTTGAGAAATTATTTCAATTAAGACCGCAATCATTAGTGCTGGTTTTTATTATTTTTTACTAGCGACCTGCCATTGCTTCGTACTGTTTTCAAAACTTGAGAAAACATGGATAGGTAATTCTTTATTACTTATATGTTAGTTTTATATTAATGTAATAGATATACAAATCTTCTGGAATCAATTGTCTAACTTATGGTGAAAACCGCATCAAAATGGAATAGAATATTCTTTATAATTTACACGATATAAATATTACAGCTATTAATGTAGAAATTTGACAGGGGCGGTTGCCACAAAAGGCCGCTAAAAGCGATCTTTTAAAGACACGCTTTGGATGGATTTAGAGAGAAAATAGAGACAATACTGCAGGTAGTCTGTGGTGTACCATTTTACAATAAATACATACCTACACAAAACCTATACTAAAAATCGTTCGACTTCAAAATCCATTGTGAAGTTAAGAAGAACAGTGCGGTTACACAGACAGACATGAAAAGCGACTTTAAGTCATAATATATGTATGTATATCTATAGACTACTTCAAAAATAAAGGAGGGCTTCCGGCTAAGTATCTAACAGCCGCACGGGTTGATCGATCAGGTTAAGCTACGTTTGCCGCGGTTGGTCCGTGGATGGGTGACCATCTTTACATATCAAGACCCGTCCATGCCTCGAAAAGCACGCCGTCCCCGCTGTCATTCGTGGATTTTTGGCAGTCGTCAGAAGCCCGAAAGTCTGGCAACCAGCCTTACCAAGGGGTATCGTATTTACCCAGTAACTGGGTTGTGGAGGTCGTATAGGCAGTCGCTTTATGTAAAATACTGGTATTCAGCTGCATCCGGTGATACTGGAAGACGACCCCAACATAGTTGGACAAAAAGGATATGCCTGGCCTTTTTTCTAACTATGTTGGGGTCAGATTGATGATGAGATTACTTCATAAATGAACTCTAATGGATTTGTATAGAATTATGCGCTTTATTGTGCAACTATAACAGTGATGTCATGTCAAACGGGTTTATTTTATGACGAAATCATTATGTCATTTCCTATTCATAAATATTCCGTATAATAAAACAAACATGGTGATTGCATGAGGATTATCGCTTATAATTATCAATATCGAGAACCTACTTATCAAGATTATCTATTACCATATACTTTGCTTATGAATTGTAACGTTGTTTATTTTACAACGTAAATAAACCCTGTTGTTGACTGTACAACAACGAATAATTTTATACGTGACTTTTAATATTAATTCCATTAATGTAGAAAATAATAAGCCATGTACACTGTAGACCCAAGCCGTACCCGTTGCTTTTCAATTATGAATCCAAACAGTTGCAAAATAAGAGTCTATTTGGAATGTGAGAGGGTTGTAGTGACGTTGACAAACACACAGGCTGTGCAAATACAGATGTGGATAAAAATTATACAAGCGTAACATAAAAGTACAAATCAGTATGAAAACACGAACCCATAGAAGCAGTATTTTTGTACTTGGAATATTTCGTACAAATAAAAACATAGGTACACTTCTGCCCAACCCTTCGGGGAAACAAGGCGTGATGTTATGTGTTGAACAGTTCGTACAAAAAAAGGAAAAAGGAATTCTGGGTGGCAAGTGTTGCAACACCCATTAGATTGGTTTCGAAAATAGAGTCGTAGAAATATGATTCGTACGTACATACATATATTGTTAGTAGTCGAAAGCTTAAAAATACGAGGGATTTCATTGTTTTAAATAGACAGAGGACCAACTAAGCATCATGCCTGAATTCCCCAAAGGGCTAAGCATCATGCCTGAATACCCCAAAGGGTTATAGGCAGAGCTGTTCCTATAGTACAGCCACATTTCGCGAGTTATGTTACAGTCCCAACGAGGCAGTCAACTGAGCACCAAGTTGTTATAAAATCTATGAATTTAAAAAAAAAGTATGTTAATAAAAAGTAGAGTAATAAATTGTACCTATTGTTAAATGTTCCACATAAGAGATCAAATGATTTTAAAAGTATCGTAAAACTTTTCTAGATGAGAATACGAGTGATGTTCGTTTCTAAATAGACTGAGGACCAAGTTGTTATAAAACCTATGAATTTTAACAAAAACTATGTTAATAAAAAGTAGAGCAATAAATTGTATTGTTAAATGTTCCATAAGAGATCAAAGGATTTGAAAGTATGTTCAAAGTTTTCTAGATGAGAATACAATTAATGTTATCGTTTCTAAATATACTGAGGACCAAGTTGTTATAAAACCTATGAATTTTAACACAAAAAAATGTCAATAAAAAGTGTAGCAATAAATTGTATTGTTAAATGTTCCATAAGAGATCAAAGGATTTGAAAGTATGTTCAAAGTTTTCTAGATGAGAATACGATTAATGTTATCGCTTCTAAATAGACTGAGGACCAACTTGTTATAAAACCTATGAATTTTAACAAAAAGTATGTCAATAAAAAGTAGAGCAATAAATTGTATATTGATAAATGTTTCAAAGAGATCGAGGACTTTTTGACAAAGTTTTCTAGATGTACCTACCGAAGAAGTTTGAAATGTTTCTCGAAAAAGTCAACTTGAACGTTTTAAATGCAATACCTACATTAACTTAACCACATTGAACTGAAAATGTAAAGCATATTTCATCAAAGTTAGGAGAGCAAAGAAGCTTTGTTTTCATAAAAACTCATTTTCTGTGGACACTTTTAAACAAGCTCACACAGAAATTTTTCACTTATTAAAACCGAGAACACTCTCGCAAAGTACAATTACAAAGCCAGCAGATACCGTCAGAAACGGGGGTTGAATAAACAAAAATTTCTACACGACTGCTCCCCCCGGTCGACTGCATCAGAAAAACTTGAAAAATTGTCTTCGTAAAAGAAAATCTCAAAGAAATTCAAATAATAATACAGTCCCAAGCAAATATTTATTCTGACGTCACATTACATTTATATTGTTTTTCAACAAACGTTTTGAGAAATGGCTCGTGTTTATTGAATCGAACAGATAATAAAATACCCCAGCTATTATTATGGGTAGTTTAATAAACATGAACTTGCAAGATTCCTACAATACAATTCTCATTTATGTCTCAACAGAAGACAAGGGTAAGCCACAAATTGCAATGGAAAACAGTGAACAGGGTATCGTTGAAAACACTACAAAAAGGTCCCCGTCAGCATCCAAAAGCAAGTGAATTTTAATTTCATGAATACCCTTTGTAAATTCTAATTTATATGCTATCACTCAATGTTTTTGCTTCAGACAGTCATTGACCAGAGGCAGAGTGTGCCTTTGCCCAAGTAAATGAAAAAGTTTAGCCTTATTTCAATTTATCTTTAGACGAAACTTAATAGTCTGTCAAATATTGCAAGACTAAAATTTAGGCACTCAAAAGTTCTGAGGGGCATCGTCAAACATAAAACAAAGTATAATCGTGCCGTGATAATAAAAACAGTTATAATGCATAATGGTAACGAGGCAGAAATACATTAAGACGAACAATAAAATGACCTTGGAAGAATTGTTAACCACTGTTAAATTACATGGGAACCACGCTTAAGACAACCCATTCTAAATTTCAATGGCGATAGATAAGGTCACACAAACACAGCTAGATAAAGCATTATTCAGAGTAAATTAACAGTTGTGAATGGGAAGCTTAGATCCCATTGGCTTTAAGAAGCAAGTTTGATACAAAGTAGAAGGACCTCGTGACAGCGTCTTGTCAGAATCATTTTAATAATAATGTAATTTTAGGAGAAGATACGATTAATTCTCTTCCAATATTAAAATT
Source organism: Apamea crenata (assembly GCA_949629185.1). Classification (NCBI taxonomy): domain Eukaryota; kingdom Metazoa; phylum Arthropoda; class Insecta; order Lepidoptera; family Noctuidae; genus Apamea; species Apamea crenata. The sequence goes on along the minus strand of OX451368.1, from coordinate 5,346,107 downwards.
CGATTATACACATGCCGAACCACCATATAAATAATTCGTTGTTTGATGAAGTTATTGTTAGTAAATGATTACCATTTCAATTCCCTTGTCAAAGCTTAGAGTAATTGTAGCAAAGTATTGATAACTACAAGTTATCTCACTTTACAGTTGCCATCTTCGAATATTAAGTAGAAGTATTAGGTATAAATGTGTTTTTAGATAATCTCAAATTTGAGGGCTGAATTGAAGAATTCAGCTCTGCTAATAGAATTATTTAGAAAATAGAATAATAATGAGCGATACTTTAGAAATTGAATGCAATGAATTAATTAAGTGGAATTGCTTCACCCATAATGAATGACATATGGGCTATGTCAGACTACTTCAAAATCAATCTTGAATTCAAAGACAGACTCATTTAAAGGATAATTTTCTCTAGAATGTGTGCTTGCAATACATTCATTCAAGTACATGCCACCCTTTAAAAGCCTGTCGTCTCGTCACCGCGTCTAGCCTTGCCAACGGTATATCGGCCGGGCGAACCCTTTGCGGGTCGCCGACTTGAATCTTCGAATTGTTTTAGCTGACCATAAAAATGAAACTAAAGTTGTCAAAAAATAAAAGGCCCGTTTTGACATTTGAGAATACGTTCCTGACACCTGTCAGTTTCATACAAACGAATACGTGTTTTGCGAATTTGATCTTTATTAACTATACCTACTAGAACTGTCAATGTCAAAACGGGCCTTTTATTTTTTGATATCTTTAACGATTTCGTATTGCTGAATAGGTAACAATAGTCGGTGCAGGGACAAATCATATCGAGATTTTTACAGACTTTCGTAAAAATTACAACAACAATCCAATCAAAGATCCCTAAAACTAAAAATATCGATGCAAATTAGGGAATTTGGGACGTCTACAGATTGGGTTACAAAATTAGGTCCCCGACTCTTTAATTTAAACGATACGTCAAGTTTTAACTTAACAAATCTCACAAACAGATTATAAAACACTAAGATTACGATATGGGAACGAATGGGATTTTGAAGAAACATCTTCATTACAATAAAACTGACGATGTATAGCATAACATAACATTATTATTTTCCTCGAAGGATTAGGCAGAGGTGTACCAATAGTAAACCCACATTTTGCCAGTTCTGTTTAAGTCCCCTGAAGTAGTGGCCAGCCTATAATATACAGGGTGACAGGGAAACTCGACGTATTCCTTGAAAGGCGTTATACTAGAGGTCATCAGCAACAAATTTAGTCCAGTTAACTAGGGTTCAAAACTGGATGGTTACCGAGCTGTGATGGTTTCTGACTTGAGAGAAAAAACTACTCCACTCCAAACATTTAATTGCCACTTCACTGAAAGTTGAAAAATTTATGATCATTTTTTTTTTAAATGCTTGCAAAGCTTACATAATCTCAGAAATAAAAGGTCTTTATATAATAGCAATATTTTTTATTTTTTAACCATCGTTTTTTGACCCCTTACCCCAGCACAAATTAAGTCCAATGAACTGGACTTAATTTGTGCTGATGACCTCTAGTATAACCCCTTTCAAGGAATACGTCGAGTTTCCCTGTCACCCTGTATATAACCTATATACTATAGAGAGCCTATAATAACCGGACTCCAGGCTGCTAAGCTAAATTTCATAGATATAAAGAAAAAAATTTTTTTTTTTCTTTATTTCTATGAAATTTCGAATGGAAAAATCTAATAACACTGGCCGTCCTGGGAATTGTACCCAGGATATCATGCTCAGCAATAGAGCGACCACTAGACCAATGAGTTTATATATAGATATGCACTTAAACATTCAAGATGATTCCATTACCATAAAAATACATAATTATGGAAGAAACCGCATAAGGAATCGGTAAAATCTCCTAAGTAACGACTGTTTATCGAAGAACAAGTCATTATGATACCTAGTATTACTACGTTTTATTATAAGCAATACTATTATTAATGATCTGTGCATAGATACGCAACCAATATACATAGTGTTTTAATAGACAAACAACCTGATAGTGAGCTGATTATACTAAAATTGACGGTCAGTTTACATATACTTTTTGTAGACGATAATGACAAGTTAAAAGTAAGTATTTTTTTTTATGTTTTCTTTTGGTTTTCAAGTGTTTTTGGCTTATCTTCTTTTGATATATATGTATGTCAAGTTGGAATTAGTTAATGGTTTTGGAGGACAAAGGCTATCTTCTTATTTTTCGCTCAAGATAATCTTGAAGATATGCTTGTCAGTTTGTCACATTGAATTTAGATGTTGTTTTCAAGTTTCAACATACCATTTTCCACTTTTATTTTGTAGTTATAGGTTAGATTGTGCCCGCAATTTCGTCTGAATGAAATTTCGTGTTTTAACATAAAGTAATAGAGAGAGAGAGAGTATTAGTAGTAGTGATAGTGTAGTAGTATATTATTATCTAATGACACTCGGCAATACTGTAACTTTCCATTAGTGAAAGAATTTTCGGAATCGGATTACGAGTTCCGTACATTACCTCCTTGATAGAAACTCACAAAGAACAATGGCGAAATTTTAGCTGACTTTAATTTGAGCGTCTAAAAGTGACTTATATACGAATGCATTTCTATTATTTTTCTACGTTTTTTTAAAGTTACACATTAACTAGATAAATCCGGATAAGAAAAAATATTTTAAATGATGAGTTATTTGATTTTTTCATCGACGTTTAGAGTTACCATTTTGTATTTATTTTGCCAAGTGATAATAAGTACAACCTTATTCTATTATAATCAGTTTTAGTTGGTTTTTGTAACAAAAAGGAGTAAATTAATGAACAATGATGTTTATTTCTCAGTGGAAGTGTTCCTTGCAGGGAGGTAAAAATATTTTAGTGTAAAAATAAATGAATAATTACTTACTTTCAATGAACGACTGGCAAAAAGACTATTATCCTAAGTCTAAAAAAATATAACCTGGTTTGACAACTTTTGATTGTTAGTGATACTCATGTCCACAGACTAAGAAGAGAAGTACCCTTCTCAATCTTCTCATGTCACAGACGCTTGCGCACTGTGCCTTGTGTTTCTCTCGATTGTTTTCAGTTTTCTTTAATTTTCACTTGACCCGGACTGCTTATGGACTTTGATATGGAATCTATAGCAATATTATGTGTATATCATAATAGAAAATTATATTCCTGGTCGGACAGGAATCAGTATCAGCAAAATATTACAGCACCTGCAGAATTTCTGGATGAAATAATTATAAGAGAGGATGACGAAGAATAAACATGAATGTAAAAAAAAAACTTGTTTTATTGGTTCTTACCAACTTACTCAACATATTCCACACACACTCTAGGATTTTATAAATACTTATTTATCTGAAAGTTAGCAAGTATTTGTTAATATTGCCCTTTTTCTTCCTCGAATTGCAATTACCATAAACATAACCTACAAAAGTTCATGACTGAATTTCTATTATTCTCGGACTTCTCGAACAAAAATTCTTGCACAAACTAATTCAGAAGTTGACGCCGAGTTAAACAAGATATTTTTCATTTAAAGACGCAAGAATTTAATCACAACTAAATTAATGTATGGGTGGCTGCCATTGTTCTTTTACCTCTTTATATTACATAGGTAGGTAACTAGAGGTACGTTGGATCCATAATCAACAAAATTTAAATTCGTTGTTTCCCTTGCGTATTAAAAAAAATTGTACCAACAAAATATGAAGGTCGAATTAATATCTATTTACTCCAGTTTCATAGACAAATATGATATTATGTAGACTCAAAGTAGGTACTCATGCGTACTTGTTTATTTGGTTACATTATAATACACTTATGAAATGGAGAACATTTTACCTAGATAACAATGGAAAAGGACCTTGAATTAAATTTTGCTATGACGTGGACCGAATTACTTCAAGTATTATTTTAATATTTATATATTTTCATTTACACGCAAAGTGATGTAAATCTAAGTTTCGTGTAACTATTTGTCCCAACAGACGTTTACCTGTCAAAATTTCAATATGGTCTGGAGGTCATACAAAAATTTCGAAGAAAACAGCAGGACGTATAGTTTTTACGAAATTTGTAAATATTTCTTCCATAAAAACCTAATTCGGACTACAACGAACATTTTAAAACAAAAAATAGCCAAATCGGTCCAGCCGTTCTCAAGTGATGCGCTTACCAACGAACAGCATTTCATTTTTGTTTATATAGATCAAGAGCCCAGGCTCTTTCCCTTTTCCCAACTATGTTGGGGTCGGCTTCCAGTCTAACCGGATGCAGCTGAATATCAGTATTTTACATGGAGCGACTACCTATCTGACCCCCACAACCCAGTTGCTGGGTAATATGATACCCCTTGGTAAGACTGGTTGTCAGACTCGGGCTTCTGACGACCCGTAACGACTGTCAAAGATCCACGAATGACAGCCGGGACCAACGGCTTAACGTGCTATCCCAGTCACTGAGGGGTTTTGGTATGTAAAGATGGTCACCCCATCCACGGACCAGCCGCGACAAGCGTAGCTTAACCTAATCCATCGACCCGTGCGGTTGTTATTACTTAGCCACAAGCCCCTCGTATAGATAAGAAACGTCTGTTCCCGACAACGGAAGACGGCTAATGTGTTAACTGGCAATCAAGAGGTCGGGTTCAAATCCTTCTTGACCCATTGAACTATTGTGGTGAACCTTCTTGTGCTGCAATCATATTACCTACCTAAGTTCAAAGGAATACAGCAGGCATATTTCATCACACTACTATTATAAAGGCGAAAGTTTATTTCGAGTGAGTGTGTGTTTATATGTTTGTTGCTTCTTCACGCTCAAACGGGTGGACCAATTTTGATGAAATTTGGTATGGACGTAGCTGACACCCTAGATTAACACATAGGATGCTTTTTATCTCGATATTCCCACGGGATCGAAACTTATGCGGGTGAAACCGCGGGGAGCAGCTAGTTACTGATTAATGGTGCTGTGTGAAATGTCCAGGGATATTATTATTATTATTATAAATTATAAATTCAACCTCTTCACGCCTAAAACATTGGACGGATTTCGATAAAATTTGGCAAGGAGATAGATGGCAGCCTGGAGAAGGACATAGGCTACTTTTTGTCCCGGTAGCAGGTTTTTGTCCAGGCGGGCGAAGCCGCGGGCAGAAGCTAGTTCTAAATAAGGAAAAGTGATGGCAGTAATTAATACAATAGTTTACCATCGAATAGGTACTCTCTATCTATATCAACCCTATGTATATCTATATCGTCTTCAAGTAAACGGTTTATCTTCACTATATCCCATCACGAATAAAGTACTAAGCATGTAAGAAAATACAAAACACAAGTTCAATATACTTTAAATAAAGTCACACACGTACTTTCTCCAGATAGTATGAAGAGGTTCCGTTTGAGCGCAAAGGAATAAGTACGTCTGGAAAGTTTTCTCATAGGTATCAAAGGACCGCTGGCCGTAAGACATTGATCTCACTGTTATCGAGATATATTGTTACAAGGACAATTTGATGTCTAGTCTCATATAATAAATACACACTTATTATGTACACTTAGAAATGCTTAGTTGGTGCTACCATTTCACATAGCTCTGTATGTTTGTTTCTGCTGCATGTATTCGTATAGTTAATAAATTGTAAATCCGTAATTGGCTGTAAGACTAGCTTATATATTTTAGGCAAAATTTCAGTGAGCTGTGGATTTTGTGAATAATAAATAAATAAATTTAATCCATTTCTAGTATCTGTCAATGTGACGTCTGCGAGTTAATTGCGTAACACACATAACAGCAGGAATGGCTTTCATTTTGACAGTTCAACAACATTCAATGCGTTATTTACGTTGTTGAGCAGACAAATTTTTCGAATATTTGAAGCAATGGATTACTAATATCTTTCAAAATGATTCAGATTGTCAATGATAGTGTGTTACGCAATGAGTGAGCTGGGCAATTCTCGTAATTTTAAGGACGTTCACAGTCTGATCTCAGTCTCAATCTGTCAAAAAAGATTTCTAATTTCCCTACATTTTGACAAGTTTTTGATATTTGTTTGTCGCCGAGATGAGACTGCGACTAGATTTTGAACGTTTTAAATTACGAGAATTTGCCTTCTGGACTCTGGATAGACTTGCAATCACTTTTGAGTTGATCATTTGCGTGGAGAGGGAGACACTAAAACAGCGATGGTTTTTTTTTTTTTACTAGCATGCGCTGTCTCACTCTTGGGCAGAGGCCTCCCTCCACGCCTTCCATACATATCGCGAGCCCGCTTGTCCTCCCTATTTTTATTTAGGTCTCTTACAAATATTTTTCCGCCGAGTTATTGTTAGCCTAGCTCCCCGGCTATTAACTTAGGCGTTGTCTGCATGAATAGTATTTATTTAACCGATCTAGTCAGCTCGCATGAGTTTCATAAAAGAATGGCTTACATAACAATAAATAATTCCAGCTCCCAGACTATTGACCCGCCCTCGCTCCGCATTCTACCCAACGTGCGCTTAACTGCATAATCGAGGTTGGATTTCATTAATTATTTAGTGAGAAACCATAACCTACCGCAATAGGCATGAACTTGTTGAACCATGTTAGGGTCATTAAGTGTCGTGATTAAAATAAATTGTCGTTTAATTAAGCGTTAAAATTAAAGTATCATTATCTAATTCACACTTTTTATTTAATCTTTTTTTATTTATATTTTATTGTTCGTTTTATCTGATGTATGTATCTGGTGTATTGTGTGTCTTTTAGTTTGTGCCAAATAAATGTATTTTCTTTCTTTCTTAATATCCGACGACAGTTAAGGGAGCGATGGAAGTTTTAATGAATGGTTAAGTACGACTAACTGATTGTTTAGCGAATTGACTTTATGCGAGTTCATTCTTTGTATGATCATCTCTTAACTCCAGGGCTTATTAAAAATCTTATATTTTGAACTTCTCACATATAGAAGCAACAAGAATAATGTACCCAGGATTTTGTAATATATTGATTTAAAAGAGTGTTCTTGGAGTTTCTTGCCCGTTCTTCTCCATTGAGATCTACGTTTTGAAATGGGCAACTACTTAACTAGCTTTAACTTTCTGACTAACTGATCCGACTATTTATTTTGATAATTCAAAAGTGCTTGTAAATGGTTTAATTGAAATAAATGATTTGAGTTTGAGTTATCCTTTGGAGAAAAAGCAAGAGTGTGTTTAACTTTCGAAAAGTCACATATAATGGCTAGTAAAAATTATATAGGTGCTACGAGTAATATACCTAGCTCTATTACTATGTTGCCTAAAAATTCCGCGACGGAAATTTCTTTACTAACATTGTACACCCAGCCCCCTTAAATCTAATTTGATTCCACCTGTCCTTCAAGTATTATGATTTTATGCTGACAAACCACGGCGTAATAATATTTAGACGATAACTTAGTTATGACTTTATTGTGCCAAGCCACACAAAACAGTAAGTTGATAAAATAATACGATATGAAAATACAGGAGTAGCTTTGACATTTAGGTACTTTATTTTCATAATATCTGAGAATCCCTAATGAATATTAGATATTACGATATCGAAACACTGAATTTCAGATAATCTCTGGACATATTTTAAAATAATATTCCTTTCATTTATTTTACATGTAGGTAAACCAGTTACTTAGCCTTTAAAATATTCGTGCCCCTTTAATATATTATTTTAGATTTAAATCCAACGGCAAGTTATTAATAAACGTGATACGTTTGCATTTAATTTGATGGCAACACTTTAATTTAAACGATACAATTTCGAAAGCCGTAAAACCAATGTAATGGCCACATTATATTCCAGCCTACAAATGAAACGAAGCACTAAATTATGAACCAAATAAAATTAATTTAAATCAATCTACCAAACGAAGCATCTCAAATGAAACAAAGATATCTAAAGTTTCTCTATTTCGTTTTGTAATAGATTAATCCACAAGAATGCATCCGACAGACGCTTTTAACTTGAGAGAGATGTTAATGTTGTTCTAAATTAAATAAAAATACACGAGGAATAAATTACATGGCAACTCTCAACTTCCTTTTATAAAAAGCTTATTTGAATATTAATTACTAGCTTCGGCCCACGACTTTGTTTGTGTGAATTTTTTTGTTTTAAAATAAAATATTTCCTATGAAACTCTCCAATACTGTAGTAATTTTCGGATTTGGATCAGTACTTCCGAAGTTTAACCATACCTACACACAAATTTTATCTCTTTAAAATATTAGCAGGATATATGTACGAGTATAATTCGATTCGTTCAATTTAGTTAATTTAATAGCAGAATCCCACAGGCGCAATAGCAGGAATAGGTTAGCAAAATAATTACATTTGCAAAATCCTATAGTAATTTCAGCACGTTGAATGAAGACGTCAAGCTTTTAGTACTGAGTAATAAAGTCGCATTTGCTTTATCTATCAAGTGTCGTTGTAATCAAATCAATCTTCAGTAATTATGTTACATCAGTTGATATAATGATCTATTGACTAATTGGATCGATGTGTTACTTGATTGGACTTGCCAACAAGTTGAGATTGTCTAAGCATTTGGCATTCGGACTTATTCTTAACGATTGGCCACCGAATTTACTGGCAAAATTATTTTTTAACACTCATTATTACCGCACTAATTGTCTTCTTTACACAGACATAACACTCACACTTTCCTCCCATAAAGGTACTAAACTATACAAGAAATAAAGTTAGTAGTATAGTTTTTGGTGTGTCTGTTTCTCAATAATTCCCGCTCACCTTTAACTTGTTTCGCAATAACTGACATTATCACTAAGATAGACGACAAATAAACTACACAATTTAATCGTAACTGACACCATAAAACAGCAATATAAAACCTAGTATCCTCTCAAACATAACTTTATCTAATAAATTCCGTTATCAATGCAATTGGAAGCGATAGCAGAAATTCCTGGTTTGCCATTTGAATCGCAACCTACATAATCTAATAACTATTCCTCAGGCCCCGATGCGACAGACTATCTAGCTAGAATAACACTTTTACAATCTAAAGTTTTATTTCAAACTGAGGACGAGAAGAAGCTGCAAAGTGAGTGAGTTTCTGAACATAAACTAAAAGCTGGCAGATGCAAACTAGTCAAAAACTAATACCACAGTGAACTATGGTGCAGTTTTCAACACCATTTGGAAAATCACTTTTCTAGAGTTCAGTTTGTCTGCACAAGTTCTACCTTAGAATAAGTATTACTTACTGTGCAAACAACACATATATGTTTTCGCATTTCCATTCAATAAACTTGAATAAACATTGAAGTTAGTCGTTCACTTAACCCCAACCTTGCATCATAACGTATATCAATACGTTCCGAAGCCAATCCATCAAAGAAAAAATATGAAAGATACACGTTGTATAAATAGATTCTAATCCCATCTTCTCTCATCACATCACCGACGACTCAGCGAAATACAGATGTTGAGGGACTACGGCGGCATATCAAATTTTTCGTATACTCAACCTTTCATACGATTCCGCAATATTTTGATTGAAATGTGAAAGATATCGTTTCTTGAACGGCTTTAGGTAGTTGAGCGAAGTATCAAATAATATTTGATTACTGCGAAGGAATACGAATTTTACTATTATTTGTACGTTTGCGTAAAAAACGTCTACAAGGTAAGAAATATTATATTGTAAGGTGCAAAACAAGTAAGTAAGGTTATAATAAAAACCTTTTTTTAATGCTTAACATTCGAAATTACTTAACAAACTTCGGTCGTCTAAAAATAGATAAAAATTATTTAACAAACGAGTTTAGTTGATTCAACCGGCTGTGCAACGAAGCGCTGCCACAGATAATAAAAATAAAAAGAGTGTTTAACGAACCCGCAACCAGTTGAACCATACATAACCAGAGTTATAGGTTATCAGTTCAATCATAGACAATAACGTGGGAACACTATACACCGGCTTTGTTCGAACGAGATCAGAATCCCAATCGATAGCATCTCCCTTTCGAAACCACTTCCGTGGTACCTATAAGTTCCTTAATTAGCCCATGACATAATCCAAGAGTACAGTGACGATACTTATGTCAGTGTGTGCGTGATCATATGTGATTGATTTTATCAGCTGCTGATATCAATTGAAGATAGGAGATAAGAGATAGACGCTAAAACCTACAACTGATCTAAAATAGAAGAAATATCGCAGTTCAAGATTGTTCCATTTCAGGTTGAATTAAATAGTCACATAAAACGTCGGAATTTAATGTAAATATTATTGAAATAGCAACATTGTTCATTACTTTGGATTCGTAAGCAACCAAAGCACGCGACATTGATTAAATGGTTGCAGAAGAATACACTAACAATAACAAAATACTTCACCGCATGACTGCAGCAATTTACATAAACATGCTAACAGTTATGCAATATAAATAAACATAATGAAAATTAACAAGATAATTAAGAAACAGGTACAGATAACATGTAACTGTTAATTACAAATTGTGTTGTGTGCTCGAGCTCTCCTCCGAACAGTTACTTTAATTACAATTTACAACCAACAATCGCACCGATACACTTCAACCAAGTCGTAACTTATTCACTAACTGACGTAAGATAACGTTCGTCTGCAATAACTTCCTGTTTTTACTGGCTAAACACGTCTCACACTTGAAAAGCATTCAAAACACACGTGTAACTGAACCAGTTAACAACCTCAACTCACTAAAACACTTTAACCTCATCAAATGTTTGAACACCAGCGGCTAAAATATGACAGTATCATAAACACACTCGAGAGCCGTACTGTTCCACAGCTGATCGACGTACATATAAACAAACTCACCTTATGGTATTACTGTAAACACTAAATCCCATCGACGTACAAAACGTTCGATTCTCAAGTAGTATAAACTTCCTTTGTGCACTCTCGAATTGGAACAACACTGAAAACCGTGGACGACACGCGATTTCCGTGAACTAAAAATATTTTAAAGATTAAGGGTCGCGTTTACAATGACGCTCCCGAGGACGAAGGGCGTGCGACTCCGAACGCGGTCGGCTGACTACTGGCTTGGCTTGGCGGACTCGTGTCGTTCGAGTGCAAAGCCATCAGGTGCGACCAAGAGGTACGACTGAGCGACAGTTAATTGATGCGGTATCAGACGTGACGTGGGATAACATCGAACACTCATATCCTTCCATCCATCATTATTAATGTCCGCCACGCATTCACAACAGCGAAAAATTCCAACTTGATAGAGTGTATTTTCATTTTGTACTTAGCAGTGTACTGCTGTACATTTGTGCCACAGTTTGCGTTCGTACTTGTCCCCATTATCGACAATGCACAACTGCAATGCGAATCCAATTTCCACAAGGCGAACACAATAAAATCAAAATGTGACAACGTTAACGAGGTGAGCAGCATCCAGTTCTGCTAGATGCTGTAACTATGTCAACGGGTGTGTTCGTTTAGATCGTTAAACGTAATTATTAAGTAAGTTAATAAAAGGATTACCTTATTTAGGTACAGGAGAAAGTTCTGAAAGGACTACGAAAGAAGAACAGCGTCGACGTCTTATCTTGTTCATATTCAAGACGAAAACATTATGAATTAGCCAGGGCTTTTAGAGTACATTATTTTCATAAAATTTCTCGACTTTCTGCTTGGGTGCACTCAACTTCCCACTTCCCAGATTAAAACAAAACTTTTCTGAGATATTAATAAGAGAGACATTTTCACAGGAAATAGTCTCTTTTTTGGCCGCGAAACGTATATTCCATTAGCATCTTAGGAAGTTAGATAAACAAAGGAATGGCCCCGGGCCGCTCTCTGGAGAGAGAATTCTAGGCTAGTGTTCAGAAAATCCAGGGTTGGAAACAACGTAAATTATAATAGTTTCCAAGGCCATTATGGATATGATTTCTAGTTCGTAGCCCAAGGGCGCGGGCAATGCAGAATGCACAACCGCTCTGTTGCTTCGTACTGGAACCGCCCGCACTCGACCGTAGACACAATTCAACCTAGGGGCAATTTATTAGCCCTAATAATGGAAATACCCACAGGATCTACAGTTGTATATTTGAGCTTTATGAGCGAGTGATAATGAGAAAATGGATCAGATAGGATTACTCAAGAGCCTTGAATAATACTGACACGGGACGGACAAATCGGACAGAAGAAACGCTCATCAATTACATTGTGTAATAGGAATGGTTTACATCGAGATGTTATCCAGTCCGACCTTCAACTCTGACCAATTATTTCAGCAAGAAACCTTTGAAGGCGCGTCCAATCTGATGGGGAACACAAAGCCGAGTCAGGCCCGCCCCTTAACACTTTCATCGAATATATGTAGGTAATACGCAGAAAGCCGAAGACGGCCGTGATATTATCTAAAATGGGCTAAAAATAGCACGTGGTGAGATAACATTGTTTACGGCCGTGTCCCATCCTAAAACACGAACCTTGTTAGTTATTGGCAGACAATAGACGGGCATTTGGTAGTTTGTTTCCAGAATGGGCAAACATGTTATTTGTGTTGTTAGAGGCATATTGTTTTGGCCTGTTGTTTACTCCACGTGACCTTTAAATTGACTTGGCAGCCTATTTCTCTTATCTTGGAATCTATCACAAACAATTTCTTTTTGAATAGGGGTAAGGAACATTTTGCGCTGGTGACCTAGTGGTAACCGCCGCGCGAATTTGTAGGGCGTGGGTGCGAACTAAAGCAGGCACTTTACTTTGTGTAAAACATCGTGAGTCCAACCGGCATATCCTAGAACCATAAATTCGAAGACATGTGACTTCTGCCAACCCGCATTGGCCCCGCGTGGTGGATTATGGCCCACTCCCTCTCCCAGCAGTGGGAACATTATAGGCTGATTTTGAAGGAATTTTATATGAGTGCCACCAACAGTCAACGTCGAGATCGATTGCGTGTTTGAGACTAGATTTAATTTTCTTTTTGCCTTTAGGTTCCGATTACTATTTTGCATAAGAATAATGGAAATTTTCATGAATCTACTAGTGGCAGACAGACAGTTCACAAACAGACTTCGCAGACTTTCTGGTCTACTAATTCGAATATCGATAAGCTGCCGAAAGTTAAATATCAACGAAGCCTAATGCCTTATTAAAATGCACTTGCGTACACTTGTATTTCGATTCTGAAAAGAAGTGTCTGCTTCAAAGTTTTCATTTCCTACGTATTTACTCACGTAAACATTAAATATAATCAATACCATTCACCATTCCATTGAGTCTGTTTTCTGTCATTCTCATTACCTATTACGACGGGACACGCAATAGAATCCCATAGCGAACCGTTAAATTTTTATGCTTTTTTTACAGTAGACATCAATATTCTGAATTGAACTTATATAATATACAACTTTTCGATACAATGTGTAAATTCGAAACATATTGGATGTTTCGAATTTCTCGTTAGTGAATAAAAAGTACTGTACAAAATTTTAATTACGAGTAGATTATTGTTATTAAGGGTGACGAAATTGACATTGTATCCGTAATCTGAATAATTAGTATCTGGGTAAAAGGGCCTACCTTTTTCCTAAAAATGAAAGCAAACACAATTACTTAAACGAAAAAAATTAATTATAATTTTCTTCCTTCCAAAAGTTAGTTGAAATTTTTCCATCACCTTTAACACACCACATTATGATTTAAAATTGTAGTGATCCAATAGTTCGAACCGCTATAACGTGTTTTATTGACTAATTCGTTCCAATCTACGTTTGACTTATCATAAAAAAAAACAACTAATCCATTAGGAGTACCTGATTATTTTTAGGGTTCCGTACCTCGAAAGGAAAAAACGGAACCCTTATAGGATCACTTTGTTGTCCGTCCGCCTGTCTGTCAATACCCTTTTTCTCAAGAACACGTGGAGGTATCAAGCTGGAATTTATATCAAATACTAGGTCTATTGACCCTTGGAGCTGTGAAAAAATCAAACTTCTAAGCCAACGCAATCAAAAGATTTGAAGAACAGCCGTTTATGCCGCAAATTTCCCCAAATTTTCGACACTCGCAAGGGATCAAAACCTACAGGGTACTTCCCGTGAATCTTGAAATTTGGTACGAAGCAACATCTTACAGCACAGATAAAGGAAAAATTGCGAAAACCGTAATTTTTTTGTTACATCATAGAATGACTGAAGATTCACACTAGCTCTTGTAGCCTCATGTTCATGGTGCTACAGCGACCATTGCATATCAAGAAGTAGACCGGGGGGCGCGGTTTTTGTAAGGAGGACGAGCCCGTAGGAAAGGATAGGATTTAAGAGCCTACCGGATATGCATCCTAGAGTAAGCATGAGATTAGTGGAGAGATGGGTGTTTGTGATGAATTTTTTTGTTACATCATCTAATAAAAATATTTTTATTAATTTTAAATTGTACGGAACCCTCGGTGCGCGACTCCGACTCGCACTTGGTCGGTTTTATTATTTTTAATCATAATGTGGCTTCACAGAAGTGAAAATGTCAACAAACATGGCACTTACGAGTAACATGAAAACTAAATATATAAAAAACTTCAGTACAGCCTGAACACCTTTAATAAATTAGACATACCAAGAGAAGCGACAACTAATTTCCGTTCCAAGGAAGCAGTCGGAATTTCTAGATTAATTAAATATTTACGTAAAGGGGTGTGGCCAACGCTTTCAGTCTAGTCTAGACTCAAAGCCATATCTTACGACTGCAACTTCCCTCTAACACTTTACTCCGGGATTTCATTAATTAAAATAACTCCATCACGTTCTTTTGTAGTATTTTATTATTCTAGTCTTCGCTAGCATTGTGTTTCATTGTTATAAGTATAAATAATGGTCATGCCAGTTTATTTTTTTGCTGTTTTGTTTGAACTCATTCCCGTTTATTGAAATGAAACATACTGTTTTTTTTACTCCGCATCTTGCTCCAATAATAACGTTTATAAGTCTGTTCTTAAGTCCACTTCAGGCATTTTCAAATGGGAATTTTCAGCGAATTAGAGTCCAGGTTAATATAAAGGTAGAAACCCATCTAATTCCCTTCAGTAATGAATGAGTACTCAAGGTCGTACATAAATGAGTAGGTACCCGTCATGTCACGTTGAATTGTCAGTGAAATTTCAGCTAGCTCAAACTCCTTCAAATTAAGTATCGGTATTTTTCGAAGGAATTTTCCTACAAGGAGAATTTTGGTATATTTAAGTACGAAACTAATTGAGTTCAGGTCTGTAATTATAGAATGCCCAGTCATTATTTAGAACTAAAAGTAAATATAAAAGTGGAAATTTAGAATAAAATTATCTCCGCCTAGGGGTTCTAAGACAGTTTGCGGTTAAACAGCCTTTCTAGGGAAATATTTATGCCATACTGACATATTTATTCTTCAGATTAAAGTTATCAGACTTTTGAAAAATCTACCCTTTATCAAGAAAAAATACAGGTCTATGAAACAGCGTCTGTGAAAGCCCATTTGTATTTTTTCTTTTGTATTTAACTATAAATATTCACAAATCCTCATTAACAAGACCGCATAAAGCAACATTATTTATACGTATGTACTTGGCGAACCCCTTTTGCTTGAACTAAACAAGCATTTGTGCTACATTGTCTTTATAAATCAATCGTAACTTAAATTAGAAATAATCTACTTTAAAATAAAACTACCTAAAGGTACGTAAGCAAAGTATGAAACTGACATCATCATCATCATCATTCTCCTGACCTCATCCCAATTTATTTGAGGTCGCCACAACATGTCTTTTTCTTCCATACTTCTCAATTACGTCATCTTGGTAGTCACCCCCTTTCTAACCATATCTTCATTCACACAGTCCATCCACCGTTTCTTTGGTCTTCCCCACTCTTATAGCCATCGATATGCATGCTCAAAACGTTCCTCACGACATTTTCCTCATGACTCTGTATCACAAAGTATGAAACTGGAATGTTAAGATAACAATTAAAAAGAGTTTTAAATAACTTGGTGAGCTTAGGGACAAAGTTAGCTTAAGGTTTAAGCTATCTTAAATAACGCGAGACGTTTACGTTGATTTATGAAGATGGCCCCTTTTGCCGGTTCTAAGCAACTCTTGAAACAATTTAGGTTAGTTACGTCACAATTCTTAATGAGCGCAAATCCGTGGAAGAATGTTTCCAAGTGACTTGAAAGTGACATGTTGCTATTCGCTTCAATAAAGGGGTTTAATACAGGTGTAAGTCAAAAGCTGTCGTTATGATCTACATCGTGCGTTTGTAGTTGCGTGTGTGTTTACTGAACATCATTCATATGTAAGATGGACTGGACGGATCTGCACAAAGACTAATCCTGTACTTCCCGCATCCAGCAGATTAAAGCTCCCGGCAGACAGGCACGACGCGACGGTGCGACTCGCTTATGTTAGAACAATTTCCATGAAGTTTTCTACTAGAGTCGCGTCGTGCCTGCTGAGGAGGCCTTTACCGAATACGTCACCAGGTCATCAGTTAAACACGCTATCAAGTTTACATTGACTGAATCAATGTTGAAAATCAGCAGGTCTCCCAGTGGCGTGCATTGGTTTTCAGAATAGGTAGGCAGGAATTTAATTTCGTCGTATTAACTTGAATAGTACGGTACGGTGCGAATAGTACGGGAGCCGAGTAGGCCGTCTCGCGACTGCCGCGCGGGTTTGTACGAAGATTTTGTTTTTTGTTAGGTAGGTATGATAATTTAGTGAGTTTCTTAATTGGGGGGCACACACACTAAAATGTAATTGACAGGCTTATGGTGATTTTTCGAGGTAGGCACTGCTTATATGACTTTATGCAATGCACGCCACTGAGGTATCCACATATATAAATGTATCGCAGTATAAATGCAGACCGAATTTACTTAGACACTTCTGTTAGCCAATCCCACGCGTCACTACATCCAGAGTCCAAAGCTCCAGACAGGTGGCAATTTAAAACATTCACACTTGCAGTAAGGGGGTGAGACAGACAAAACAAATATCATATAAGTTTCAGTAACACAATTCTCCGTGCAGCGAGCCGACTGAATCGTAGTTGGTCTGTGACAAGAATAATCCTTTAATTTAAACTGGCGGTATAAATGGAGCATTTGATATGCTCCCGTTTCCTACATAACTGACAAACTGGATTTTAGTTATGCAGCGTAGTTTTGAATGGTTCGGGAAATTCTCGGACATGCATATGAATATGATATTCATTTAGACATTAGAGTTATGGTAAATAGATACACGAAGGCCCGGCGCACCACCACTAATCGAATACATTTAGCGTAATAGATACTTAGCAGTTCAGGTAATATTTAAATTACTTATTAGCGAATATGCTTAGATTGTAATGTAAATAAAGTGTCACTATCCGAGATATAAGAAAATAGCGGCATACGTATCTAAAATATTGTTCCATTTCTGTTAATCGTTTAAAGATGAGAGAGACAGAAGAATGTTTTCCCTCTAAATGTATGTATGTGTTTTCCAAAAAAATTGACCGGCATTTCAGAGTTGAGTTTTTACACACTGTATAAGCTTTTGACACTGACATTTAAAAAACCAAAACCATAACGAAACAAATATGAATGCCACATCTTCTGTCATAAAAAAAAACAAGTTTAGTTGCATGTACGTGATCGAACCTGGGTCATTAAGCGAATGGGAACAGGAAGACTCGTACGAAGTCATTTAGTCGGCACTTCGGTGTAATCTTAATCTTAATAAAGGGTAAATACGTTCGTAGAATTTTATGTTCTGTATTACCCCTTTAAATGTTAACTGTATTTTTAAACATCTTGTATAATGTTCTTTATCAAGTATTAGCAACCGTCTAAAATTTTACAGTATTTTTTTAAGACCTCATCAACATCTGCCAAGCCTTTTCCCAACTATGTTGGGGTCGGCTTCCAATCTAACCGGATGCAGCTGAATATCAGTATTTTACACGGAGCGACTGCCTATTTGACCTCCACAACCCAGATACTGGGTAATACGATACCCCTTGGTAAGCTTGTTGTCAGAGTTTCGGGTTTCTGACGACCCGTAACAACTGTTAAAGATCCACGAATGACAGCCGGGACCACCGGCTTAACGTGCATTCCGAAGCACGTAAGCCTCTTGGTATATAAAGATGGTCACGCATCCACGGACCAACCGCGGCAAGCGTAGCTTAACTTGATCGATCGACCCGTACGGCTGTTATAATTAGCCACATGCCCCTCCTCACTCAATCCTCAAGTCTCAATTTTATGTTCTGCATCACCCCTTTAAGTAAATGTTAACTGTATTTTTAAACACCTTGTATAATAATGTTATTTATCAAGTAGGTAACATCTACCCTCTAAAAATGTTACAGTATTTTTTTACATGTTGGATAATAGTACCGTTGTTACCTCTGGAAGCTTCCACAAAACGCGTTAGTACCAACTTTATTAATTAAGCAAAGTGACAAAGCATTTCTTAATTAATAACACCGCGTCCGACATACGTGTAAAATGATAATACAAATATGTTTGCATATTATGGAGTTTGTTTCAAGTTAGATGCTTTATTTTCTATAGTATTCGACTTTCCTTTGTCGTCTACTCGTCTTTCATGGAATAAGCAGCAGTACTAAAGAATCGCGACATGTTCGCCAAAAATGTAAACAAATATGAGTTTATGGAAAAATAACTTTAATTCCTACACAATAAAGTTCAGTTTACGCTACAACTTCAAACATTTTTATAACTTTTTCAATAATGCTAGTCACTCTGAAATCAACTTAATTACCATTAAAATAAAAATTATATTTGTTTAACTTGAAATAACGTCAATTTGAAACATAAATAACATTTTAATATACATACTACATTGATATCTATACTAATAGTAAAGCTGAAGAATTTGTTTGTTTTGCGCTAATCTCTGAAACTACCAGTAGCTTTTAAAAATAACTTGCCGCATTTGATAGCTCAGTTCTTGAGGAACTTAACATCACGACAGGACCGTTACAAGCCGGGCAAAATGAAAACATAATCAGAAAGAATGCTGAGCGAGAACGCAGTAAAGCACGGGGATGCGATGCGATGCGACGAGGTTGGTGACATTTTTTGCCTGTAAAAGTGCACCCTACCCATTTATAGGTTACTACGAGTACATTCTTCAAACGAGGAAACTTTGTAAAAAAACAAAATGGCGGGCAGCGGGTCCGATATGCCACAAAGGTTCGAACCCCTTTCACGCGGACGAAGTCGCGGGCAGAAGCTATTGTATTATAAATATGTTTATTATGGTAGAAAAAAACCCAGTCATGCAGCACATTCATGCATATATTTCACAACATTTCTCCATAAACTTATCAAACAAAAGGAAATAATCTAAGTTTGTTATTTTCCTTCAACAATTCCTTCGGGAAATACGAATGAAGGCTTTGTGTATAACACGAACATTACGAGCTGTGCAAAATGTAGGATTATTTAGTCGCATAATTTATTGTCGTTTGGTCCCGGGCCAAAACTAAACCCCATATAATAATTTCATGAAAAGATAGTCTTAAAATCTATGTGAGAATAATTCAAATAACTAAGTCGTTTTTCCAAGCAATGAATTCGCAATGTAACTAAGACTAATCATCTTCTGGGCACGCTCGTTCTATCATCGACTTCATCCATCGCTTTCCACCAGTGGCGTGCATTGCCTAAAGGCATATAAGCAGTGCCTACCTCGATAAATCGATAAACCATAAGCCTGTCAATTACAATTTAGTGTGTGTGCCGCACAATTAAGAAACTCACTAAATTCTCATACCTAACAAAAAACAAAATCTTCATACAAACACGCGCGGCAGTAGGCAGTCGCCAGACGGCCTACTCGGCTCCCGTACTATTCGCACATTGTCATGGTCTTTACTCGTTCAAGTTAATACGACGAAATTAAAAATATGTACGTCTGACGTGGAATACTATGACGTTCGACCTTCGCAATTTATCACCCTAAATTAGGCATGCCTACTCATAACCACCAACCGAGTGTGAATGTTTTATAATAATACTTTGTAATTTGGCTGGGCGAACAAAGAAAGGGATGGATATTGAGGTCGCCGATAGTGAGGTAAAAATTAAAATCCAAGATGGCGGCTGAAAAAATTTTTCCCTTACGCAGCGACAGTTTCTGCTCGCTAAATGATAAATGATAAATGATAAATGATAAATGATTTTATTTTTGTAAGTAGGTTTGTACAAACACTTTTACACGTCAATCATATTTTAAAACTAGATGAGGTCGGCGTTTCCTATCTGACTACTCTGAGAAGAAAGGCCGAAACAAACTCAGAGGTCACAGTCTCTTTTAAAGTCCAGACATAATCTTGGTCAGATCATATGAAGACCATGCAGGTCGATGTCTGAGATGGTCTTTTGAGGAAAGAACCACACAGATTGAGAGGACCTGTCCAGCCAGTGCACGCATTTGTCAGAAATCGTGCAGCTCAACTCAAAACTTAAGGAGCTCGACGATTCGACGAACAATACCAAAGAAAGGACATTTGGGTAGGCCACATTAATTACTCAAACTGCCAGACCATGACAAAAACTAACAGAACAGAGAGAAAAATTAAAAATAATATAAATAAAATGACCCACATAGTCTTCACATTCACAATAATTAAAATAATAGAATACTTTACAAAGTAAGCAAATGTCATAGTATATATAAAATCCATTAATGTCAAAGTGTATATAATAAAACAAAAAAAAAAAAAAAAAAAAACAACAACACAGAGAAAAAAAATATAAATAAAAATAAAAACATTAAATATGTAAAAAATTGGAAGCACCTTAATCCCAAGCCTTTTTGTCCTCGATATAATCCTTAACGGTATAAAAGGCTTTCTGGCACAACTTACGTTTAATGAATGATTTGAATTTATTAAGGCTTAGATCTTGAACGGGGCTTGGAACTTTATTGTAAAAGCGTATACATTGGCATCTGAACGAGCCACCTATTTTCTTGAGCCTTGTTATAGGTACAACAAATTTGTGTTTGTTCCTAGTATTTATATCATGGATATCACTGTATTTTTTAAACAATTTTATATTTTTATGGGCATATAAAAGATTTTCATAAATATACTGAGAAGGCACAGTCATAACATTAATCTCTTTAAATTTGTCTCTGAGCGAGTGTCTCGGACTTAATTTATAAATTGATCGAACAGCTCGCTTCTGCAAAACAAAGATAGTCTGAATATCAGCGGCATTTCCCCACAATAGAATACCGTACGACATTACACTATGAAAATAGCTAAAGTACACTAAACGGGCTGTCTCTATATCAGTTAAATTACGAATTTTTCTAACAGCGAATGCTGCGGAACTTAGCTTTTTTGACAATTTGTCTATATGCGGACCCCACTGAAGCTTAGCATCCAAAGTTATGCCCAAGAATACGGTGCTGTCTTCAGGATTCAATTCTTCGCCCTTTATCAACACATTAGTTTTCACCTGCCTAACGTGAGGTAGCGTAAACTTAATGCATTTGGTTTTTTTCTCGTTTAGAAGTAAATTATTAACATTGAACCAGTGGACTACTTTAGAGATCGCGCTATTTACTTCGTCAGTAACCTGCTGCTGACGTTTAAGTTTAAACAAAAGTGAAGTGTCATCTGCAAACAACACTATATCATGATTATCCTTTATGAGGTACGGCAAGTCATTAATATAAATAAGAAACAAGAAAGGACCAAGAATTGAGCCCTGTGGGACTCCCATTGTTACTATAGATCCGGGAGATCTTTTTCCATTAACGTCAACGCTCTGAATCCTCTTACTCAAGTATGAAGTAAGAAGATCCAGAGCAGCGTTCCGGATCCCGTAGTGACGGAGTTTCCTGATTAAAGTTTCGTGAAGAACGCAATCGAATGCCTTGGACAAATCACAGAAAATGCCCAAGGCATCGCATTTGTCTTCCCATGCATTATAAATATGTCCTAAAAGTTCAACACCGGCATCAGTAGTTGAACGACCCCTTGTAAAACCGAACTGTTTGCTATGTAATAATTTGTGTTTATTAAAAAATCTTTGCATTTGTTCTAAAATTAATTTCTCAAAAATTTTACTAAAAGTAGGTAGTACAGAAATAGGTCTATAATTTGTGGGGTCTGATGTACTACCCGATTTAAACAAAGGTATTATTTTACTATTTTTCATGAGGTCAGGAAACTCCCCACCGTCAATACAACTATTAAAGATAAGAGCTAGAGTAGGCGCTATAATGTCAATTACAGACTTAGCAACTTCTACAGAATTACCCCACAGATCTGCAGTCTTTTTTACATTTAAAGTGTGAAAAGTTTTAATTATATCTATACAAGTAACATGTTCAAAATGAAATTCCGAATCGCAACCATTAACATTTTCCATAAGCAAAGACTCAGCAACAGAAGGTGATGAGTTTAGGGATTTAGTAGTTGAAAGGGGAATATCCGAAAAGAAATTTTCAAATGCCTCGGCGACTTGTGAGTCTGATTTTATTATGTTGTCATTAATCGACAAGCTGTAGTCAGTGTTTCGATTACTAGACCTTCCCGTTTCACTATTAATAATATTCCAAGTCGTTTTAATTACATTACTGCTGTTTTTAATCTTTAAACCTAAATAAAGTGACTTGGCCATATAACAAACTTTTTTAAATAATTTTGAATAATTTCTAACATACAAATTAAATGCATCAGTGTTAACGTAAGTCCTTTCATTGTACAGTTCATAAAGCCGCGTTCTACTTTTATGAATACCAATGGTAGCCCAATCACTGAAGGATGCGTTACTATTAACCGAGATAGTCTTGGGAATAAAGGTTAAGTTAAATTGTTTACAGTATATATTAAAAAAATTACCATAAAGATGATTAGGATCCGCATGAATTGACAAAACTGGTAATTTATCAGTGAGTTTACTTTTGAAAGCCTCCAAGCGACCTGCAGTTTTTGGGTTAACAGTGATATCTTTTTTAACCACTATTTTGTTTTGATTTCGAATAGTAATGCTTTGCCCGCAATGATCAGAATCTAGTAAATTTATAATTTCTTTGTGGCTTGGTATAATATCTGTATAAATATTATCTAGGCATGTGGCACTAGTAGGAGTTATTCTTGTGGGCTCCAAAAATAGGTTTACAAGATTGTAGGACTGAAACAGACTTATAATTTTACTACAAGAACCTGAGTTTTCTAATAAATTGACATTAAAATCACCACAAATGATAACAGACTTGTTTGAGTTACAAATCCTGTCTAACACTTCATCCATTACCTTTTCAAAGCAGTCATACAATCCTGATGGGGGTCTGTACACACTTAATACAACAAAATGCTCCAATTCTATACAGGCAATTTCAACTGTACGCTCAACAGATAGGCTCACAATATCCTTACGGTCTTTAAATTTGAGTTGGTTACTTACTAAAATTAATGAGCCACCATGTATAGCATTTATTCTGCTGAACGAACTACCAACCTGGTGATTATTAAAATTGAACAAGAACTGGTGGCTTTTCAGCCAATGTTCTGTTATACAAAGAATATCAATACTATTAAAATTCATAAATAATTCTACTTCTAAATCTTTGCTCATAAATCCTTGAATATTTTGATGCACCAGGTTGATACTATTTACTGATTTTAAACCCTTTTTTGAGGTACTTTTGCCATTCTGTACAATATAGCTAGAGGTTGCCTCTATTGTCTTACTTTCTAATTTAAATTATTAACAATGTCATTAATTGTGACCAAATTAGTGGTAGAATTATTTAAAATGTCATTGCATTGCTCAAAAGAAGCAAGTTGTTTAGCCAAATTTTTGGCTGTAATTGTAAAAAAATATGATAGCGACCCAGCTATCTGTCTTTTATAATAATTAGAAAGATAGTACATAACACTGTTGTATCTATCTTTTGTCAAATAGAAATGATTACTAACATAATTGTTAAAATCAATCAAATGGAACAAGTTATTATTATATGTCAAATTATGCATTGTCATATTTAATTCAAATCTTAAGCTATTTTCTTCCTGTGGCAAACTGTTACTATAGGGGAATGTAAACAACACAACTTTTCTTAAACTAAGATTGCATAATGTTTTATAATACTGGAGCAGTTCTCCTTTGTTTACATTTCCCCTATTACCCACAAAAATTAGTAAAGTTGTATCCTGGGTAAAGTTACATTTAATAATTTGTTTCATAATGTGAAACAAAGAACAACCAGGCATACAGTAATTTAATATTGAACCAGGCATACAGTAATTTAATATTGAGACTAAAGACGAGTTAGTTTCCAGAACTATAATGACTTACTTTAGGTTAGGTTTGCATGACATAATTATAATTAGGCATTATCGAGCAGGTGATTTGAGAAATATATTACGTGTTTGCTCTGCAGGTCCGTTCTGATTTCTGATCTATTGTTTCCTTTGTTTGTTTGTGTGAAAAGTAGTACTTTTAACGAAACAATGGGATCATGAACAAAGACAACGAAAATATCTTAGGCGCAGTTTGATTATCAATGACCTATGACGCTACAGACCATGGTCTGCACGATCTTTTGTTGAAAAAACTTTTTATTATTGAATCGCGTACTAATGGCAAAAACGAGCGCTTTTGGAAGGTCAACTTAATTAAAATTAAATTTGCGTTGTTACTATTTTTAGTGTGTTTTTGTTAATGTTAGTTAAATTCGTGGAGTTGGCCTAGCCATGTTGTAGGTAACTGATTATTATAGAATGTCTTCACGACTGCCTCGTTGGTCTAGACGTCGCAAGCACTACTGCTGTGCATGAAGCCCTGGGTTCGATTCCTGAGTCAGGCAAAGTGTAATTGGGTTTACTTATCTGGAATCTCTCAGTAGCAGCTCGGAGTCTAGAGTTGTGACCAGTTGATGGCATTAGGCTCGCAATTACATGGAACTTACACATAACTGGCGAAATGTGGGTGTACTATAAATGTACAGACGCCAGCAGGTCAAGCTACCCGAAACTGTCAAATTTTCCCAATCAACCTTGAACCTTAATGCTTCAAAACGATAAAGTTGAAAATCTATTAATACATTTTGACAGATTGCAGTAGCTTGATGTGCTGGCGTCTCTGTACACACGACGATATATCAAGCTATACGTTTCCAGTTTAAGCTGACCTCGCATTGTAAGTATAGGCTTTTGGTACAGTGACAAGTCAGTTTATACTGGAAAGGTATTTGATAGGTATGTCGTCGCGCGTACACCTCTGTCTGCCCAACCCTTCGTGAATTACAGGCGCGATGTTATGTTATGATATGTTATTTAAAAACTGCTGTTTTGGCCTTTGTTAAATTGATTATTAAAGAATATCTTCATAAGTACATTAGCACCCACGGAAAAATCTTACCTTCCATTAAATCAACATTGTGTAAAAGAGTTTTCTCTTTTATCTTTTTTCCTCTACTTAGATGAAAACTGAGAAGTTCATTAGTAAAGTTTATGAAGTTATGAGGTGTTCATTTTATTACATTTCAGTGTAACTTGAAAAGAACTTGGGATTTTTCTGGGACTTAAGTTCGTTGCAAATATAAAAGTTTCCATTTGATGATTAATAGGTTGTTGCTCAGATTAGTCTCATATTAAAAAAGTAACTTTCGGTAACTAAAAGCTATCAGAAAATGTGATAAAATAGGGAAGTTATCGGCCTATGTTATCACATTTACAAATAGATGATAGGTACCTAATGTACCTTTTTTAATAACTGCAATAAAGTTAGAACATTCATAGTTAGCCACGCCCCAGATAGAAGACCAAATTCTTTTCTAAGTGTAATTTTTTAATAACAAAAAAAAAATTATCATCATTAATATTTAGTCAGCTCTAGCTAGAAAGATACATAAAGTCAAGTTTAAAAAAGTTTTGTTTTGATCAAAACTTTTTTACAATAAAAAACAACCGTCTTCCATCCGTCTTCC
This sequence comes from Apamea crenata, assembly GCA_949629185.1. Classification (NCBI taxonomy): domain Eukaryota; kingdom Metazoa; phylum Arthropoda; class Insecta; order Lepidoptera; family Noctuidae; genus Apamea; species Apamea crenata. The sequence goes on along the minus strand of OX451368.1, from coordinate 5,320,107 downwards.
GTCTTTTTTTTTTGGAAAAAAGTTTTTATTTTTCACTTTTTTGTTGTGATAATTTTTTTGATTTTTGTTAATGTTTCAAAAATCGCTTGTCTGATTTTGATAAAATTTTTATGGGACCACCCTTTCCAACAAAAAAATATTTTTTCAAATTGGTTGGCACCTCCTTCTTTTTTAGAAGTCGGTTAAAAATCAAAATAGAATTGATTCTAGCCGCCCTTCCAAATGGTAGTTTTCGTATGGAGAGGAATGGGCAAGAAACTCCACCACATAACCGCTATGTGCTACTAAACGATACAGTGTTACACTTTATTAAGTCACAATTTGCAATACAATGTCTTCATAACCCAGCAAAAGTTCATGGTAACATCGTATTGCATTAAAAATACATGATAACCTACTTCTGTTCAACTTTTCCAGATTAAGAGCAACCTTTGTATTATCGAGTGGGTTTATATCCATGACAATGAATGAGATGAGGGGTTCGTGGCAAAATGATAACAGTTCCACGGGTCGATCTTCAAGGTTAAGCAACGCTTGCCGAGGTCGATCCGTGGAAGGATAATCATCCGTTACATATCAAGACCGAGGGGTCTTGATATGTAACGGATGACGTGCTTCGGAAAACATTTTAAGCCGTGGGTCCTGGCTGTCATTCGTAGAACCTTGACAGTCGTTACGGATGGTCAGAAGGTCGAAAGTCTGACAACCAGTCTTACCAATGGGTATCGTGTTACTCAGTAACAGGGTTGTGGAAATCAGATAGGCAGTCGCTCCATGTAAAATACTGGTATTCAGTTGCATCTAGTTAGAGTGGAAAGCGAACCAACGTAGTTGGAAAAAGACTACGCAGATAATATTCATGACAATATTATTATATGACGTCAGTATCGATATCGTGTATCACTTTATCGATATCGATACGAAATGTACACAAATCCCGATCCATTTGCATTGCTAACGGTTCGTCGCGGCGCGGGCAATGACCGGCCGCGAAGGCCGCAACGATGGGTTCTGACGTCACAGCTGCCTAATCGGAAAATAATAAGACTGATGTTGAACTCCTTTTCAGTGATCACTATTATTAAACACATAAGGTTTATTTTTGTATTGTGAGTCGAGAATAGTTTAAGGTGTGCGGTTCCTAAATGTAAATAAATACCAGTCTAGTTTGGAAAAGCTGCGATTTAGCAAATTTATAGATGTCTAATGGTTACAATGTTTTGTAGATTAAATATTAGAAGATTTCAACTTAAAAAACAAAAAATACATAAACTAGAATAACAAACAATTACATTAACTAATCTAGGTACTTGTTCAAAAAACTCATTATGGTAAGACAACGATTTTAGTATTAAACACATAAAAGTAACTTGCTAACTAGAAACGAAACTTTAAATGAGATTCGTTAGTTAAAAATTTACTTTAGAAACTGAGACTGTTTATAAAGACGAAACTTAAAAAGTTACTACAACTTAGACAAACTAGCGTTTAGTTTGTAGACGAATCTCTGATAGAAATATTGGTGCCAGTACAAAAATTTCTAAATGGGCCATTTCTCAAGCTTTTTTCAAAGAAAAACTATACAAAGCGCCCTCGGGCAATATCAAAGTTTATACCTAACTAAGAACTTTCATATAAATCTAAACTAAAATACTAATATTATAAAGAGGTATTGGTCGATATTTTATGTTAAAACAAAAAATTTCACGCGAACGAAGTCGCGAGCAGAAGCTAGTCAATAAGTAAAACCAACAAAATGCTCATTGATTATTTCAAAGTACACATTTAGGTTAAAATAATTAAACTATGTAAGTAATAGGACGCGTGCCACCCAAGCTTAGTAATTAAATCTGTTAAAGGCTCATTCAAAATGGTTTCCATTGAGAGCACGTGCCCCGCAGAGTATAGTCCAACGTGGGGCGGTAAGTGCACAAAACACATACACTCACGTGCAGTCACGAACACCAATATGTCAACACTTGTCGACTTTCAACTGCAATTTTTTCGTGAAATAACGAATGGAACGTTGGAATACGACACATTACATAAACCTATGGGTTCGAAAATGCTATGTTCGTAACAACATAAAATTTCAATTAAAAATAAAGGAGTAAATCGCTTTTGAATAAAGCCGAGTGTATACCTACATACTTTTGCTCGTGACTGTACACAATGTTTTACGATGTAACATAGCAACAATAAATGTGTATGTAAAGATGTACATATGTATGGAAAGAGTGGTTCAATAGTTATTGTTGCATATTTTGACAGACGTGCTGTTTTTAGGGTTCCGTACCTCGAAAGGTAAAAACGGAACCCTATAGGATCACTTTGTTGTCCGTCCGTCCGTCAGTGGCCGTCTGTCAAGACCCTTTTTCTCAGGAACGCGTGGAGGTATCAAGCTGGAATTTATATCAAATACTCAGGTCTACTGACCCTTGGAGCTGTGAAAAAATTAAATTTCTAAGCCAACGCAATAAAAAAATACAGCCGTTTATGCCGCAAATTTTCGACACTCGCAAGGAACTCAAAACCTACAGGGTACTTCCCGTGAACTCAGAATCTTGAAAGGTACGAAGCAACGTCTTATAGCACAGATAATGGACAAATTGCGAAAACCGTAAATTTTTAGTTACGTAGATACATCATATTATAATAAAAATATTTTTAATTATTTTAAATTGTACGGAAGCCTCGGTGCGCGAGTCCGACTCGCACTTGGCCGGTTTTTTAACAACTATTCTGCCGCGTGGAAGCCAACAATACCAAATAACCTATAACTATGGCACTCGCCAATAGTGTAGCGTTCTGTCAAAGAAATAAGTTTTGTAAATGTATTAGTAGAAGGTACCTCCAGGTACTTCCAGAATTTTCAGACTAAATACCTCTTAAAAACAGACAAAAAAAACGTCGTTATAATATAAGTTTAGGTAAAGCTCAGGACCGAATTACAAGAATTCAAAGACATTTTCACGTATTTATAATGGTTCTAAAAGCTGAGATCTTTAGATTAAAGTACGTCCAAACTTCGTATCGACGCACATAAGTCAAACAATTTTGTTAATTTAGAACCGATGTTTCAACTAGGAGAACAATAACTGTTACACAGAGGAATATTCCTAGAAATGTCAATATAAGCTCAATTTAAAGTTTTCACGAACGTCGGTGTACTTAGAAAACTAAAATAACTGTTAGTTTTATCTGTAGTTTAATTGCTTTACAGCTAGTTGTACAAAATACTCGTATATATTTGGACCTCGATACTTAGTTGGGAAAGATAAAAGTTATCGCTTGTCTTTGTTCTGAACTGAACCAACAACCTCGTATATTTTCTATAATAGGTACCTTCTGTAACGTAGTGTAAACATTAGAATTGAATTTACTGTAAAAAAAAAAATAAAGCACACGATTCTAACCTAACCTTACCCATTAGGACCTTAACCAAGGATAAGGTTAGGCTAGAATCGTGTTCTAAGTAACTGCGACCAATTCAACTACCGCCAATACCGACCAACCAGGGGGTCTACTCTCTTAGTCCGTCAACAAAGATACGGGACCGTCCGAAACCAGTTGATACATCAAAACAAGTTTCAAATTAAGCTGTCAAATCGTCTTTCTTTTTTTTTTTTAATGCCGCACGCACGCTTTTATTAGGTCGACCTGTATGTAACTAACTATGTAATGGAATCTAAGGTAACTAATTTAACCATCTTCCAAGGGTCGTAGCGTAATGAAAATTGGCAGCTGTATGTAGTTCTGATGACAATACAATAATATGGTACTGTCGAACTGATCTGATGATGGAGCCGGAATATATGAACTGGAACTTCATGATGGAAAATCGTATCACAGCTGTTTTGGATTTCTTAGAAAAGTCTTGTTAACTTTGACCACGATTAGGTTTCAAGGTCTGATGATGAAGCCGGAAGATAGGCACTGGCATCGTGCATTTATAAAAGCGTGTTTTTCTAGTATTTTTTAAACTATTAATTTATATATCCGTAAGTGATACGGAATAGGAACCCCGCTTAGCTTTGGACGAAACTACAGATTTCACGCTTAGGGAGTAGAACTCTAGAGACGGTGTGTCATTGAACGGTGTCACGTTTACTTTTTTACAGAATAGATCGGCTGTATATTTTGTCCGCGACTGTACATTGCATAGTGAATGCACACAGTATTTTTAGCGAGCCATTTGGCTACTTGATACCGGTAGTTACTACACGGCGCATTATTGACTCGACCGGGTTAAATACGATCGGAGCAACGATTTTATAGCGAACATCAGTTAAATGTGAAAAGAATAAATGGCAGACAGATAAAACATGTCTGCCTCGTTGGTCTAGTGGTCGCAAGCGCTACTGTGAGCATAAGGTCCTTGGTTCGATTCCCGGGTCGGGCAGTGTTATGAGTATTTTTAACTGGAACTTTTCAGTAGCTCGGAGTCTGGATTTGTGCTCGCCCCCTGTTAGTGTGCATACACACGAGCGACACGCGTCGACAAGCGTCGACGACAGAGGCAACTGCGAGCGTGGAGGCGTGTCGGCGACGGCCGCCGACAAAGTGTCGCTCGTGTATTTGAGTACGGTGCTAAAATACACGAGCGGCATATTGTCGGCGGCTGTCGCAGACACCCGTCGACGGTTGTAGTTGCCATTGTCGTCCACGCGTGTCGCTTGTGTGTATGCAGTATGCACACTTACATGTGATTTCAACTGGCAAAATGTGTGTATTATAGATACACCTCTGCCCAAACCCTTGGGAGAAACTAGACATTACGTCACTAATTGGAAAATAGTGGAGCTGTGGAGCATTACATAACATAAAGAACGAATGGTCGGGGTTGTAGAGTGCTCAACATTTACACAAAAGACTTTTATATCGAATTCACCGGGGCTTTAGTTATTGGAATGCCAGCGCTCATATTCCAATTAGTTTTCTGTAAAGAAAGATCTAGTATTTTATAATGCTGGCTTTTTGCCTCCGATATAAATTGTTGTTGTGTAAGAATTTAATTAATATATTGTGTGATTCTCAAATCAGCGAAAACAAGCAAGAACATAACATCACGCTTGTATTTCCCGAAAAGTGAGGCAGGGATATGCCTATAGTACACCCCACATTTCGCCAGTTATGTTAAAGTCTCATGTAATTGGGGACGAGCCTATTGCCATCAACCGGGTACAAATCCAGACAGCAATTCTACTTGGGAAAACCCAATTACACATGCCCGACGTGGGAATCGAACCCAGGACCTCATACTCAGCAGTAGCGCTTGCGACCACTAGGCCAGATAGGCAGTCAAAACAAGCTATCCATACAAATTTTATGAATTCGAAAGTAACTGTCCTTTTTTAAACAAACTGGCAAAACTGTACTTTTGTCAACATTTTTATGCGAGTCTTTTGACTATGTGTATCTTATGTCTTCTTTCATTTTTTTATTATTATAATTTTTTTATTTGTATTCGTGCGTTTTGTTTGTGCAGAATAAAATATTTTTCTTTGTTTCTTTTTACGCCTAAACCACAGAACGAATTTCGTTCAAATTTAGCAATGAAGGAGATACGAGTAGATGACATCCTGGGGAAGGTCCATGGAAGGACATAGGCTGGTTTTTGTCCCGCTGGCACGTTCCCGTGGGGTAATTTCCCCACACTGACGAAACCGCGTCCAGAAGTTAGTATCTTATTATTTTATACGAAAACATTACCCGTCGGTAACATGACGGTGCTATCAGGCCATCGGTCAATTACCTCTGAAAGGTAAACTACGTGTAATTAATGGAACACTCTCGTTACCAAGTTTTTGGCCTCCTAACTAGGTGCCAGCCAGCCATTACACAGCCTTCTCCAATAACACTATTGTATCGTGTTCGTGTGTCAATCCTACCCACTGTTTATATCTTATACATATTGCTTTGTGTGAGGGAAAAATATTATAGAAAGATTAAGTCGTCCTTTTTCGAGACATGGTCTTTATTGAGGCAACTAATGGTACTCCTGACATTACTTAAAGGTTAAGTAGGATGGGGGAACTTAACTCGAAAGACAGAACTAGTTCTAGAGCTTTTCTATTATCTCAGAACTAGCTTCTGCCCGCGACTTTGTTAAAAGAAAGAAAGAAAAATATTTTATTCTGCACATACGCACAATTAAGTACAAATAAAAAAATAAAAAAACAAAGACATGTGTATATGTGTATCTTACATAGTTAAAAGACTCGTACTCAAGCATAAAAATGTTGAAACTTTTGTCTATTACTTGACGTCAGGGCCAGGGACCAACGACAACTCACATTAATTGACATTGACAATACAGATATTGGCAGATGGCCACAAAAAAAAAAGAAAAATGCCAATAAAATTGCAGAGTGGCGAAATAACTAATATAACTACTTTTGTTCACGTAGAAGTCGTAACATACAAAATACACTAAAATAACAGTCAGAATTTTATAATATAATATCCCTGGACATTTCACACAGCACCATTTGTCCCAAGCTAAGCAACCTAATGCTTGTGTTATGGTAACAAGATGGCTGATAAACTACTTATATACAATTTTTTTTTTTGTAAATACATACATATTATAGACAGAAAACACCCAGACTCGGAACAAATACATGTAGGTCATACAAATATTAAAAAAAAAAACTTATAAACTTCCCTAAGTGTTATTACTTCGTTTTCTGTCAGACTTCTTTTACTAGGCTCCTAAGGGTCGTAGCGTGATTTTAAGTAGCTCATCATTTTCCTCAAGAGTTGGGATATCAAATGCAGAAAGATTTTTTTAAGTCTACTCACGAGTAGTTCCAGAATTCCGTTCAAACATACAAACAAACTCTTCAGCCTTATTGTATTAATAAATAGTATACGTGGGTATATTGATAGTATTATGTTACTTACTGAACATAAGAAACAAAACAAATATACCTACATTATATAGAATTGGGTCATACTGTTGTTAGTAGGTCCTTGAGACGAGACGACCACGTGTAAAAACTCAGGATTATCTCAAACCTTTTTCAAGCTCAGGACATCGCAAAATCAAAATGAAACGGCCATATTTCTTTGACAAAAATGGGAGCTTTCGAGATAATAATTTTGTACTTAAGGAAAAAGTTAACAGAAAAGAAATGGCTTTAGGAAGCATCACGTACGTTTTCTTTATCCTTCAATTTTCTGGAGAGTATTATATTTATGTATTTATTTAATTTATATTTATTTGATATGGGACTTAAACAAAACGGCGAAATGTGGGTATACTAAAACTAAGGTACACCTCATTGATTTATATACGAGTATCAATGGTACATCTCTGCCTAATCCTTCAGGGATTGCCGGCGTGATGTTATGTTATACTGTGTGCTAAGTTTATTCTCCTAGCAGTTTCCAGTTTCCCCAGCTACTTGAACATACATGCATCAGCTAAGTAGGTATACCACGTCAAAGTATGCAATTTCGTAATCCGCATCGGGTGCAGCGCGGCGGCGGAAACCAGGTCACCTAAATTCAACAGTATGGGAACGTCGAGACGTCTGGCGTCCTGGACGGAGTACAACTTGTGCAAACTTACGTTTTTGATAGCCTAAGCACTGTTCTTTAAAATGTCTTTGTGTGAGTGTGAAATGCGAAAGGAGTTCGGGAAAATTCGGGGACTCTCGGGATTGGAGTGGTATTTTCTCTTGAAAGAACAGAAGTGTTTGCGTTGGCTAAATGGTTTGTGCACACGGCTGGCAATGGAAAGATAGTAAGCTGAAAGCTTGAACTTTACTCGTTGTGCTATTGTGGTGAACACATAACTGGCACAAAAGCATTTAGCTTTGTTTGGAGAAATAAACAAGCACATTTGACGTGCTATTTCGTTTGTTAGTTCCAGATCTCGTACATTTAAAAAAACCGAGGATTACAATTCCTTTTTTCCACTGTGCAATCTGTGCAAATTTTTTTTAATTGTTTGTTGGCATTTGCCAGTATCGCAACACAGAGTAATTACGCAGTGTGTATTGTCTTTGGTCTTGGTGTGATCAGAGGGTTAACTGCGTAACACACTGCTATGGCTTTCATTTCAACAGTTCAACAACATTCATTGCGTTGTTACGTTGTTGTTTGCAAATTTTTCGAAAATATTATGAAGCAATGGATTAGAAATAATATCCTTCGAAATGGTTCAGATGATAGTGTGTTACGCAAGGTGCAGCTCTGACATCAAGCAATGGACAACATTGGCAAACTTTAAACTTTTATTTGTTAAATACGAGGCTACTTTGTAAGTACCTATGAGTAATGTAATTTTAGTTTTGTGCAGAAAAAACATTTTTTTTTTCTTACAAATGACCAATAAACATTGTAATATCATTATAAACATCAGTCTGAATGACAAAGGTGCCAAATGTTACAGATCACCGACTGACCAATTAATCCTGATTAATTACAATGACAGACTGAACGTTTTTTATTTGTCTAGCTCTAATAATACTGGGTCATGGAATAATGAATTCGAATTTATAACTTCATTCCATAATTTTATAGATATTAATTAAAATCGTTGACACGGAAGACTAGTGGACGCCTGCTATTGAGCGACCGGTGCGATAAAATATAACCCGGTTAAAGCGGGTATTCACAAAAGTTGCATAATAACATTTTGCGTACCTATATCCGTTAGTTGGAAAATCGCTATTAAAATTTTTACTTTTACCGCTTCCCGGCAAAAATACCATAGAACAGAAACATAACATCACGCCCGTATTTTCCGAAGAGTTGGGCAGAGCTGTACCTACAGTACATCCACATTTCGCTAGTTATGTTTGAGTTCCATGATTACAAGGAGCGAGCCTAATGCCATCAGCCGAGCACAATCCCAGACCCCGGGCTGTGCTACTGAGAAATTCCAGATGGAAAAACCCATTAACAACGTCCCTGTCCGGTACTCGAACCCAAGACCTCATGCTCAGCAGTAGCGTTTGCGACCACTAACATCAACGAGGCAGTCGAAATAATACTGGAAAAAAAAAGAAAACATTGTTTATAATAATAAAAAAATGTGATGACATATTTCAATAATTTAGATCATCATGTGCTAAATCTATTTCCATTGTATGTCATGTCTGCACCGGTGAACCCGTCCCAGTTGTCGGCCAAATGACGGCTATAAAACAATATAGAATTATATGCGTGTTGCATGGCATACATAATTATGATTATTTATGTAAAATAGATTTAATATCGTCATTCTGAACTAATTTATGGGAGAAAGCGGTAAACACAGGTTACCGTGCTTATGTTAATTTTAATATTGAACTAATAATTTTAAAGAAAGTCTAGGCTAGTAAATAACAATGACGATACGCAATCGGAAATTACCTTTACCATATAAAATTAAACACCGGAAAATTGTACTGCAATCACGGTTAATAATTAAGACCTAATTAGTTCAACCCCCAAATTACTACACTTGGAAGTACCTACCCCTTTTCCAAAAGTTTTAAGTCAATATTTTATTTTTTCTTTTACTAAGGGGCGATTTTTCTATCGTCACATAATTATTATCTGAAGACTAATAATAATTTAAATAAAATTGACGTCTGACAATTTTTGTATTGAAGAACTGTCAAAAATTGAAAATTATTCCTCGGATAAAATTATCTAGTGTTGGAAAAATCAGTCCTAACCCCTCCTCCATCGCTTACCCAATTTTCAGAACCTTTAGAAAATGCTATGAAATACCGAACAAAAATAGTTTTCACAAAACTTTCAAAGGTAAACACAGTCTGCTAAAACAATTTTTTGTGTGTACCTCGCCTCGGACATTTGCGAGAAACAAACACAGACATATCGATTTTCAGTCAATATCGATATTCGAACACCCAAGCAAGCACGTTCGCACCTATAAGCTAGCCCATCTACTAGACGAATTTGTCGGCAGATCTACTCGTAAATCAGTCTGTCTAACCTTTTCCCAACAGTGTTGGGATCGAGTCTAACCGATTGAAGACGATTTTACATGGAGCGACTGCCTATCTGACCTCCACAACCCAGTTACTGGGCAACACGATACCTCTTGGTAGATACTGGTTGTCAGACTTTTCGGCTTCTGACTACCCGAAACGACTGTCAAAGATCTACGAATGACAACCGGGACCAAATGCTTTCCCGAGGTACGGAGGGGTCTCGATAAGTAATGAATCCACGAACTGACCTCGGCGAGCGTAGCTTAACCTTCGGCTGTTATGATTTAGACACGAGCCCCTGTTCATTTTCAGAACTTATGGAGATTGCGAGACGAGCTGGAGAAAACCATTGACCAGTGGTCCACTTTAAGCGTGGATCGAAAGAGCTGGAAGGCTTGGGGCGAATCCCTTTCCCACGCAGTGGGATGATGCTACAGTAACGGTAGTGATAATTGTTACGTCATGTAACTTAGTTACTCGTTAACGATAAATCGATAGATGTATAGCCTGCTTTACCCGTGTCGCTTAGTTGACACGCGATTACCCCACATCCAATTAACATTCGATGCAACATTCGAGTCATTCGATTAGTTTCGAACTGATATACTCGTACCTTTCTTGTTTAGTTGGTGGAGCGAATTATATTTCGAATACGATTGATTCGGACGCTTGTATTGATTTTGTATTGAATAATTCATTGAGAGAAACGTAGGTACTTACACTAGATGTGCTACGTAGTAGGTATATTAAAAAGTAGGGCTGTGTGTGTGGTCTTAGAGCGAGTAGGTACTCAGAATAATTGTTTTATTGCTGAACCTTGTCTATACCATTTAGCTTCTGAGAAGCATGGTCCTACGACGCATCGTCTGCAAAAAATAGGCCTTCGAATATTTTTTTTACTTAATCACTTTTTCGGACAAAAGTTGTCGTAACCACGTCGTAACTTAGTTTATTTATTTGTTTCTTCATACTATTTACAATAATAAAAATTTCCTGTGTGTGTTTTCAATAAACGGTGTTTCAAGCAGGGACCGTACAACCCCGAATATAAGTTAATTCTTTCGAAAGTGTTACAGATTGTGCGCCTACAGTAACGGAAAGGGTTACCTCTTGGTAGTGGTAGCCCTTTCATAACACTAACGTTAGGGTAACCCTATCAATAAGTTAACTAGTACAAGATGTTACCGGCTCGTGTATGATTTCCAATTGAAGAAGATAACCCTTTAAAAGGGTTTGTCGGGGTTATCAAAGGGTTTTAAATCAAATCATTTTAAATTACGTTGGAGTGGAGGAATACTCGTAGGTATTGACCTTGGAAGTTTGGAATCATATAGAATTGTTCCATTAGTGTTTCTTACAACTTACTCGGTTTGACAGGACGGTGCTTTCTTTTTTAAGTTATAAATAACATCTGAATATTGAAGATGAACAAAGGTAAGTAAGTGTATTTTAATTACGTATCACATATAATAAAACTGTAAATAACCTGTGACTGTACATTGAATATATTTTAAACTTTTAATGGGGGTGTAATAAGTAATCAATATAGATACCAAATCACCAATTTTTGAATAATTTGTCTGTCTGTATGTATGTTTGTTTGTGCACGCAAAAAGTACGCGACGGATTTTGATTAAATTTGGTATGGTGATAGCTGAATATCCTGGTGAACATTTAAGGTAACTTTTTAATAAATATAGAGACAGACAGACAAACATTCTAAACAAAATTTTTGTTTTTATTACTCTTATTAAGGATATATATCATATTAAATATCAGATCTATACCGACGTGGATTAGTTACAGATTTTGTTTAATAATATGAGACATCGAAAAGTGACTATTTTAAATCTATCTATATATATAAAATTCAAAGTCCTGACTGACTGACTGACTGACTGACTGAGACATCAACGCACAGCTTAAACCGCTGGTCCTAGAGACATGAAATTTGGAGGGTGTATTTTTCGTGAAGAGTAGGTATCCACTAAGAAAGGGTTTTTCGAAATTCCACCCCTAAGAGGGTGAAATGGGGGGATTTTGTTTGTATGAAAAATCTTATTCCTTGAGTTAATAAACTTGAAACTTGGCACGAATATTTATCTAAGTAAATTATGAAGTTGGGCATTTTTTGTTTTTATAAACTACCCCCTAAAAGGGGATTGGGAGGTTTCAAAGTTTGTATCGAAGAATTTTAGCGCGCAGTCCGATTTAATCGAAACTCAGTATTTATACCTAAAATTGAAAGGAAAGAATAATGTGTATCAGGGGATTTCGAAAATCTACCCCTGACGGCCTGAAAAGGGGTATTCAATTTTACAGGGGAGGATTTTACAGTGTGGCTTGATTAACTGATGATGAACACATCCCAAATGATTTTTCAAAATTCCACCCCTGTGGGGGTGAAAAGATTTTTCATATAAAGTGTATCCCCATACACTTTATATGAAAAATCTTATTCGTTAGGTTAATAATCTTGGAAATTGGCATGAATACTCGCTTAAGTAAGCAATAGAGTTTATCATTATTAGTAGTTCAAAACTACCCCTCAAAGGGGATATAGGGGTGTTAAAGTTTGTGTGGAAGAATTTGAACGCGCGGTCCGATTAACTCGAAACTTAGTGTTTATACTTAAGACCAAAAATAAAGAATAACATGTATCAGGATTTTTCGAAAATCTACCCCTAACGGGTTGAAAAGGGGTAGTTAATTTTACAGGGGAGGATTATAATAAGTGGCTTGATTAATTAGAAAATTGGTATGATAATCTTTGAGTCAAGTTATGAATATACCCCAAACGATTTTTTTAAATTCCACCCCTGTGGGGGTGAAAAGCGGGGATACAGTTTATATGAAACATCTTATTAATTTAGTTAATAAACTTGAAACTTGGCAACAATACTTGCCTAAGTAAGTAATAAAGTTTATCATTATACGTTTTTCAAAACTACCCCTCAAAGGGGGATATAGGGGTGTTGAAGTTTGTGTGGAAGAAATTGAATGCGCGGTCCGATTAACTCGAAACTCAGTATTGATACTTTCGACAGAAAATAAATAATAATAAGTATGTAAAGTTGTCGAAAATTGACGACCTCTGACGGGGCAAAAAGGGGTAATTCGGTTTTCAGGGGAGGATTTGAACTTGAAACTGTATGTTACATTTTCACGCCTAAACCACTGAACTTCTGATTTGGCAAAGAGATAGATGACATCCTGAGGAAGAACATACTTTTTATCCTGGTAGCACGTTCCCGTGGGATAACTTCCGACATCCACGCGGGCGAAGCCGCGGGAAGAAGCTAGTTAATTTATATGGTTATTTGCCCTAGATTGTATATATGTTTTATATATATACTTTAATATGGTTTTGTGCAGGTATGTATGTATATTTTTCTTTTAATGTACACCGGGGCCTGACTACCTGCAGTATTGTTTTCCTTCTTCGTTAAATCATCCTAAGGTTGTCTTGAAAATATCGCTGTAAGTGATAAGGCCACCCATTGTGTCACCCTATCTTGTTCTACTTTAAGTTTATGTAATTTTATGGAATAGAAGAATAGATAGATAGAATATACTTTATTAAGTACAAATAAAGTATATTCTATCTATCTATTCTACTATCTATATATATAAAATTCAAAATCCTGACTGACTGACTGAGACATCAACGCACAGCCTAAACCGCTGGTCCTAGAGACATGAAATTTGAAGGGTGTATTCTTCGTAAAGAGTAGGTATCCACTAATAAAGGGTTTTTCGAAATTCCACCCCTAAGAGGGTGAAATGGGGGGATTTTGTTTGTATGAAAAATCTTATTCCTTGAGTTAATAAACTTGAAACTTGGCAAGAATACTTATCTAAGTAAATTATGAAGTTGGCCATTTTTTGTTTTTATAAACTACAATAAAGTTTGTCATTATTCGTTTTTCAAAACTACCCCTCACATGGGATATGTGTTAAACTTTGTGTGGAAGAATTTGAACATGCGGTCCGATTAACTCGAAAATCAGTGTTTATACTTAAGACTAAAAATATATAATAACACGTATGAGGGCTTTTCGAAAATCTACCCCTAATAGGGTGAAAATGGGTAGTTAATTTTACAGAAGAGGATTATAATGCGTGGCTTGATTAACTCGAAAATGGGTATAAATAATCTTTGAGTCAAATTATGGAAACATCTCAATATTTGTTTTTTGAATTCTACCCCTGTGGGGTAAAAGACGGGATACAATTAATATGAAAAACCTTTTTCCTTTGGTTAATAAACTTGATACTTGGCAATATTTGCCAATAATAAATAATTTAGTAATTAATACAGAATATGGTGACTTTTTAGTTTTAAAAAAGTCCTCACAGAGGATTTAGGGACTGAAAAAGTTAATAGGTTAGAAAAAAATTTTAACCCCTCGGACGGATTAACTTGAAACTCGGTACTAATACTTAAAACAGAAAATGAAAAGTATATAATTATTTTAAGGGTTTTTCATAAAATTTGGTAAAGAGATAGATAGCATCCTGGGGAACGACATACTTTTTATCCTGGTAGCACGTTTCCGTGGAATTTTTAATGAAAATATTTCCGACATCCACGCGGGCGAAGCCGCGGGCTTCTAGCTAGTCTAATTATATAGACAAAATCTGTCTTGTCAATAAAATTGTTATAGGTCTAGGAGGAGGACAGGGTCTTAATAGGAGCAATAGGTATGCCACTAAATTGTTTAATACCTACTAGTTTTATAATAATAATTCTTATTTTTTAGAGCACATATATATTTCAGACAGCGACAGAAGCTCAGACGAAAGTGAATCAACATATTTTGAGGAATTAAGGACAACCGATGCTTCATGCGTGTCAATGCCGACATTGCAACCGACATTAGACAATGCGTCTACTCCCGATTTGGCTTTTGAAAATGACTCTAAAGAAATGGAAGATAAGACTACAAATACTGATAACTCAGACAATAGCAAGGAATATGATATTCATGCGTGTTATTATTTTTCTTTTTAATTGCAAAATATCTAAGCAAGTTAGAAGAAGGACGACGTAACAAATGTATGCATCAAATAGTTCATATGGTCATGCAAAGTGTTCATGAACAACAATCAAAACAAAAGCAGTAATTCTGAAAAATTGTGTTTTTTAAAATAAATATGTACCATGTTTTTTAAAGATTTTTATTTATTCAATAACGACATCATTATTTAAAATGATAAAGTAAGAGGATCAAATAGTAGGTGCCGTTACTGCCAGAATTATTACACCAGAATTTGAAATCAACAAGAAACAACAACAAACCTGCCGAATGCAGGCAGTTTAGTACTTTAAAGTAAAGGCACGAGAGATAAAATTACAATACTTGTAGTCCGAATGGGTAACTCTGTTACAGTCGTTGAATGGGTAACCCGTTCAAAACGTCTTACCATTAAAAAGTATAACCCACCAAGAAAGGGTTTTTGAATATACAGGTAATCAAATCGATAGGGTTTGGAAGATGTTATCCATTGATGAGGGTTTGCGTAAAAGAGTGTAATAAATATGAAATGGGTTTTAAAACAACACTTTGTCAAAACCCTATCAAAAACCCTTTCAATGGGTAACCAAAATGGTCCCTGGTTTCAAGGCGAATTCTGCCAGAAATACTTAGGATGGACCGAAATGCACAGTAAAACGAGAGACATATATTTATTCCCAAAGAAATCCACAGATGACGAAAATACGAGCAGATATAAAGGCGACACTGTCAAACTTGTTTTGGTGTTAAGCCGTGATAGATGGCAGCACGGTAGGTTGAAAATGTCACAGGGATGGATTACGGTGTTATTAATGTTGTTGAGGTTAATTTAAGTTTAAGTCTTTAAAACTTACAAAGAAACCAGAATGAAATTAGATAAGTTTTTAATTTGCTTCGCGTCTTTTAATCATTAACGAAGTAGTTTTATTAAATTTATTGTTTAAGCTTTAGAAGTGTTTATGTAGAAATCAGTACTCATTAATTACTTTTAAATAAATCTATACTAACTAATATTAAAGCTGAAGAGTTGGTTGTTTTGTTTGTTTATGCGCGAAGAAATAAAGTCGGAAAGAACACTAAGCGAAAACGAAGTAACAGCGCGGGCAGGCGATGCGATGCGACGGGGTAGGTCGGGGAGCAAGAAATTTCACCTGGACGAAGTCGCAGGCAAAAGCTAGTAATTTATAGACGTAATGAAGTAAAAAACTGCGGGGTAATTGCGTAACACAGTATCAGTAGCAATGGGTTTAATTTTGACAATTCAACAACATTCATTGCGTTATTTACGTTGCTGAGCAGACAAATTTTTCGAACATATGAAGCAATGGATTAGCAGTATCCTTCAAATTGATTCAAATTGAGATCGATAGTGTGTTACGAATTAGGGTGCTGCATACAGCATAAGGTATCTACATTATTCTAACTTACCTACAATTAAAAAAAAAATCTTTATTAAAGTATTTCAACTTTCATGATGAAAATGCAAAACTAAAGCAATCAGAATCCATAAAGAACTTCTAAATTATTAATGTAAATTGTTCTTTCAACTGCAAACTAATTCCTTGCTTGTTAATGTAATTGCCTTTCAAAGAAAACGTTATATGTTTCATAAAAAAAACACTACTTTACACATTATTACTTCAACAAAGTGACCATCGATCATGTTTTCATAGAAAAAATAATGTTTCCGATGTGTATATGACGCACAGCGACACGTGAAAACCCGAATACTTTCACAGAAAATACAGAAACACTTACCGGTAACTTTGATCGTGGCAATCTGGTAGTAACACCGACAGATGAGAAGCAGGAAAACAATCCAGGATATCACAATAGGACCATCTTGCACTAGTAACATTTCCATCTTGTTGACAAACAAAACGCGGAGCTAACAGACGAAAAAGATCACTTTTAAACTATCTATATGCGACTGAAGGTAACTCTTTGTATTTTAGACAAAAAGTATAAAACTGAGTGTGGGGTAGACGCACGGCACGGTGTCATCGGTCGACACTAAAGAAATGCGCCTCGACCGCTTGGCACATGCGCGGGAGTCGAGATCCAAATAACCGACGAAATTACACGATTTAATTAGTATTTGTTTCAGGAAAGTTCGACACTGTAATGATTAATGATTGTCTTTTATAAAAACAGTTTTGACTAAAATAAAAAAAAATGTTAATTTTTTGTTAAAGATTTTAGTAAAATATTTTTCTGACTAATAAATCATAAATAGAAACACAGGAATGCCTCGCTTCACATGCTGCAATTATCTCACATACTAAACACGTCGTGATCCACTCATCGATCGGAATTGATCAGATAAGCGCGCGCAACAAACGAACAGCGTCGACTGACCTGCGCCCGAGCACGCGCCTCTCTACCCGAACATATGTCGAGTTGTCGATGGTACAATACTCTCGTAAATGATAACTAAAATAAAACCAGCCTCCCAAGCAGAGAAATGGAGAAAAAAAGTCGACGTGATATTCTAGACTCGTTTAAGTTGTGATTCAAGATCGGATGTCAATGACCTATGTAAATAAGTGTTAACAGGTGGATACAAGAAAACCGAAGGAGATAGATAGACGAAGTGGCTTTTTAATGCTCCTCAACACAGCACACAGCTAAAATAGAACCAAGCTAAGGGAGTTTTATTACAAAACAAAACAGCTTCAATAACTACTATTCGGTTTCCAGCTGCGGTAACTTTTCGTTTATTTGATTTCAGTTTGTCCAAGTTCGTAGTTTAAATATGTACTAGGATTTCTGTTACCCTTGTAGAAAACGTACAAGAGCCAAACACAAAACATTTAAATGGAAATAAAGTATTTGCACGTGAGTATTCAAGACAAAGGATAAGGTACATTGGGACAAAAGCTACTGAGTAAACTTTTGCCTAAAGCTAAGCGCACGTGGCATTCAGTTGTTTGACGTGAGATTATAAAAGGAGAAACTTATAAAACAAACATGACTGTATCTTTTTCAAATCCCGCCATTTTGTGCTGAATTTTAAAGCACACATTACTATGCACATATTCTCCAATTTACCTCCTATGGTGCAAAAGTTTCCATAATTCGAGCAACCTACAGACCACCTCTGTAGTCATATTAAACTTTTAGATGAATTCTATAATGGTAGCATATTATTCAGGATCAACTTTCAAACGACAGACGGGTGTTAAAAGTTCAACACGTGCATTTAAAATTATGCATACAATAAACATTCGTATTTTAAAAGTTATTTTAACGTACGCACTCGTTTATTCAATCGCAGACGCGGGTTCCGAGCTTGAGTTTCTAAGTCGCGGTTTTATTCCCGATTTATGATAAGAAAATCTCATTCAGTCTCTTGCCTTAACTCCAATGTATATGGGGTCGGCGCAACATGTCTTTTTCTTCCATACTTCTCCATTAGTCGTCAGCTATCTTTCACACAGCCCATCCATCGTTTCTTTGGTCTTCCTCTGATCTTATAGCCATCCACATTGACATACATGATGAGAAAATATTTTATTTCATTCATTCGATTGCAGCCCATTGCTGAACAAAGACGTTTCGCAAATTGAGCCTTGGTCCAGTCTTTTGTAGGCACTAAGGCTACTCAAGGTTACAAGATCTTTCAGATGATCGATCTAACTGCTCTAACAAGGGCAAAGTAATACGGTAGTAGCTATAGTGAGGTTTTTTTTCATCAGGATATCAGAAAGATTTCCAAGTCAACGCCGTAAAACCTCTCCTCTTCAATTGGAAGAATACCTCTACATTCTAGCAGGTGTTCGCAACTCCACGACGAAGTGTATATTTTGCGTAAGTATATAAAATACAGACAATATACCTAAAATACAGAAAGTATATAGAAAATTTGTCCGATGTCCAATGAATAGTCCCCACCCCAGGGTTCAGACTTTTTCTCATCCAAAGAAAGTACCTACAAGTATTTATAAAAACGCTTTCTCGCTGCATTTTAGCTATTTCAGAGTACAGCATAAACTGCAAGCTACGTTATGATATTTGTAAAGTCAGTGGGGTCCAAGTTTCCAAAACTCTTTGGGGAGAACATTCTTTTTGAGGCAAACAACAGAAAAATAATGAAAATAAAAGTCCTTCTAACAGTTTACGAAGGAAATACATACTTTTCTGCAAATACAGCATCATTGAAACGTAATATAATTCCCATGAGCCATGCTGAATTTCGATAAAATACTGTTTGTCTACGTGATGTAATTTTATTTTGAAAGAAACTGTAACAATATTTCTCGATATATTGTATAGAATCATGCTCACATTTTTCTGTCGTCTCATTTATTAGGGTCTTAAGGGAAATTAACTAAAACACACGTCAGTTAGGGCTACCTTGATCTGTGCTTAAATTAAAGGTTAGGGAATTAAGTAATCTGTTAAAATATGACCTTCGTACACAAATCTAACTTTCGCGTGTGGATAAGTTATTATATAGGTCCTTAAATATCAAGATCAGTTATACACAGACGTCAAGTATTTCATAGATTAAACTAGAAGCATAAGCATGATTAGCCTATAATGTTCCCACTGTTGGGTCCCAGGCCTCCTCTCAGTGAAAGGGGTGGGCCGTAATTCACCACGCGGGTTCAACGCGCGTTGGTAGACGTTTCAACTCTCATATCTTCGATATTTTGGTTCTAGGACATGCCTCCGGTTTCCTCACGATGTTTTCTTTCTCCATTTTGAGAGCAGTGGTGATGAAGACAAACTAGAAGACTCAACCCTAAATATACACTATATAGGTCCATATTTCATACAAAACCAAATAAGTATCGTCTTTAGAAAGCATATTTTAAGACGCTCACATTAAAATTTAAAGCCCCCACGCGAAGACACTTGATATTTTAAGTCGGGCTTGCACTAAACTACTTCTAAAATTAGTATCAGAGGAGCAAGTGAATCATGTCTGCATTTTTAATAAGAAAGAAACAAAACACTCCCTTCTTTTGACCTTTGTGATGAATGGTTACCTCCAAAGGGTCATAAGTCATAACCAGTACTTACTAGGTAGGTGATCGTACAATGATTCATAGTAGGTAGGTCAGCCCACGAAGGAATATAAATCATAGGTACCATTTCCTAAACACACACGCACACATGGCGACATGTACTCGTAACTATAAAGTTTCGGCACGAACAGTTGACTTTCTGATCTATAAACATAAAAGGGCATAACGATCTTGTCGGCCTTGCGGTTAGATAGGGTTGCTATTTGAACTAATACCGTTAATGAAAAATACGTTAGCTCTGTCAAAGGCTACTTTGATGGCCGAAATTAGGTTTAAATTAGAACAGTCAGCAAAAGAGATAAGGAGGTAACCACGTCGGATATAGTTGAAGTTGTAAGAAACCGATGAATGTTATCGAATGAAATTTAATTTGATAAATGAGCTGCTTGTTTTATATTAATTAAATTGAATCTTATTCGAAAACATCCTTCAGTTTCTCACTAAACTTCAACTATATCCGACGGCCCTGATCCTTTGTCCTTTTTAAACATAAATTAAGTCATGGAATACTAAATAGACGCTAAAAACTGCAACTATAATTTACGTACGAAGATTTGTAACTAAGAATTTAACTTAAGAGGGCGCACACAGGTCCACTAGCGCCACTACTTAAAAAAAAAAATATCTCGTGACTGAGAAGGAATTATGAAAATCTGCTCAATCAGCGACCGATAAAAGGTATTAGAAATTCTAGACACACTTACTGAGGTCGCTGATTGAGCAGATTTTCATAATTCCTTCTCAGTCACGAGATAATATTTTTTTAAAGTAGTGGCACTAGTGGAACTCTGTGCGCCCTCTTAATTCCTACGCCCATGCACGTTCATCTCTTTGAGAGTCAAAGCCAGGAGGTGCTCTTCATACAGCAAAACCTATTTTGCATGCCTTTTTCTTTAACCCCATCCAATTTGGAATCGCGCACTCGTAAAATAACAGAACATTTCAGTCTAGCTGTAGGCAACCCTATTCGAAGCTTATTCGCTGTGAAATCGGCCGGAATTTAACTTTACTGGAACTTCAATTTACATTTACATGTGATGACAGTATTATGTGAATCATAGAAAATGTGAGCTCTTAAAAGTAGAAGACACAGGCAGAAGACAACTTATCGAGACAAGATTTAAAAAATATCCTTGAAAAAAAGCTTTGCTTCAAACAACAAAGGAGATGACAAGGAAAATTCAGACGAACTATAAAATTGAAATTACGAATGATACAATTTTACACAAAGATAAACAACACGAACAAAGATTTAAAATGCATAAAGGAACTGAGCGAGTTCACGGAACGGAACAACATTATGCTATTATACCGTTTGCACCGCTTACTTATGCACATACCTACTAGCACGAAATCTATTTGGGCTTACTGAAGCGTATTCCTGACAGCCAAAATCCACTGATTGGACCGCCGATCTACGGCTAGTAATCCGTAGAAAGTAATATCCGTCAGTTACGATCAGGTTGATCTTTTGATTTTCGGTTAGGGATACCTTTGGGAAGCCTCCGGTTGCGGTGAATAGATTTTCTGGGAAAGGATTGAACGGCTAAAACTGGAATTTTATTAGTTATGTGCTTATTAGAAAATAAATCGCTCAGCGACCGTTAAAATGGCATATCGAGTTTTGAAAAAACAGGGAAGACGTTCTACAGCCTACAGTACTACAGCGTAATTGCGTAACACACTATCAATCACAATCTGCATCATTTAGAAGGATATTGCTAATCCATTGCTTCATATGTTCGAAAAATTTGTCTGCTCAACAACGCAAATAAAGCAATGAATGTTGAACTGTCCAAATTAAAGTCATTGCTACTGATAGTAAGTTACGCAACTACCCCGCGGATCTGCATGTGCTATTTTAATGGCTCTGCTAAGAAACATAATTTTCCTTGCACGACGTTTATTCCAGTACATTTTATAACAGAAGGCCAATTCTCGTAATTTAAAACGTTCAAAATCTAATCGCAGTCTCATCTCGGCGACAAACAAATGTCAAAAACTTTTCAAAATGTAGGGAAATTAAAAGTATTTTTTGACAGATTTAGACTGAGAGCAGACTGTGAACGTTCTTAAAATTACGAGAATTGCCCCTCAGGTAACCTACCTAAGACGTCAAGTACGCTACAATGTAAATACAGCTCACTCAAGAACTCAAGACTTACAAACTTGTATAACGGTGAAGACTAAACCTATCGCAGTTTCCTATAGGAAGTTAAGTTTGTATGGTACTTAAGTTAATACTTCGAAGCCAAGGTATACTTGGAACTTTAATATTCTATTATGTACAGGGTAAACTTGTTGTTAAGATCAGCCGTAACTCTATCGAGATAGTTGAGTGCAGGTACCTAATAGAAATGAATCCCGATTCTCAGGAGTCTTTAGCAGTAAAAGCGGTGGAGAAGCGACGAAACATGTGAGCGAGAAGTGTACTTTTATATTGCTTTGTGGAAACCTGTGTTTATGTGTTGTTTTGAGGCGTCTAGAAAGAAACAATAGATCGTAGTGATAAGCTTTATTCGAGTTGCTAAAATAACTTTTTAATTCGTTTCCGTAATGAGGACGTAGCGTGTGTTTTTGGACAGGAATTTACCAGTTTTTTTCAGTCATAAATAAATAGATTTCCATTCTTCTTAGGAGTTATCTCATTATACTGATAGTCATTCTCTATTATTATCGCAATATGTCTAACCATCGAACCCAGACTTACTTTACTACATATGTGTAAGTTATTCATCACCACTGTTCTCAAAAATATGGTGAAGAAATACATCGTGAGGAAACCGGCATGTCCTAGAACCAAAAATTCGAAGACATGTGACATCTACAAACCCGCATTGGGTCTACGACTGGGTCTACGGACCGGTCTGGGTCGGTCTGGGTCTGGGACGATTGGGTCTACGGTTGGATTTCGGCCCACCCCCTCTCGGTGAGAGGACCAGGCCCATGTCCCAATAGTGGGAACATTATAGCCTGAGTATGGTCTTTGAGGACGTCTATGTTCAACAGTGGATAGTCACAAGCTAATAATTATAAAAATATATATTTTTTATTAACAAAATATATGTGACAGCAGTAAACTTCGTCTTCCTCTTGGGAATCATTTTTATTTTTGTTGGGGTGAAGCTTTTTGTCCCACTCTTTTAATTCAGTCACGTAAAGGTCACAGTCGCAACGTGCTAATTTCTTAACCAACAAAGTATTCCAATTGTCAAAAATTATACAATTGTCGCTATTATGTACATGCCTTTAGAACTCTTTCCAATTCAACGAAGAAAAATTCTTATTTACTGAATGTTACACGTGTTTTCTCGGAGAACTAATAACTTTCAGACGAGAGCAGTCGTGAGGCACATTAAGCGACTTCGTAAAAGTATAATATCTGCATATCCATATCACATTTTGAATTATTAACAGTTGCTTTTTTATGACAAAAAACAACTATACAAATAAATAAAATTGAAGTGTCTGTTTTTATATATATTACGGTTCTGCGCAAAAAAAATAAACCCACGAAATACGAATTGTTTTCCGACATGCACTCGAACGAAGTCGCGGACACAGCTAGTCATGTATATAATGTTTCGCGCTTGAGTTCTTAGCAATAAGTTATGAGACATCAATGTTTCAAGGGGACTAAACACTGAATTATTACGTGTAAACATTCACTAACATCGCTCACTGTTACTTGACACGCTACTGTACTAAGTAACTACTACATGCTAGTGGAAACTTTTTCATAAAGAACACATATTGGCCTGCCAGCCAGTGCCAGCGAATCCATTCACGTTTAATCATACTGTATAACGTCCTCTAAAAACATGGATTCGGAAAAATCCCCGCAAATGTGGTAATTTTTGTCTATCCATACTATAATATTATAAATTCGAAAGTAACTGTCACTATGTTGCTTTTACACGCCTAAACCCCAGAGCGGATTTCGATAATATTTGGCGGAGATAAATGGCGTCTTGGGAGAGGACATAGGCTACTTTTGTCCCGGTAGCACGTTCCCGTGGAATTATATCCTTTTTTTTTTTTTCTACAGAAACTTTCGGAAAGAAGAAAGTAATTTGAAACACTTAGCACATTTTATAAGTTTCCAGATGAGTGAGAACAATCTCATCGAATAGTCATAAAATCAAAAACTTTGGAAGGATCGTACTGTATGTTTTCCAATACCTTTGAACTTTAGAACCCTTGACTAATGAGGCAATACAAACAACGATAAAGTCCTAACCACCCTCTATTGTGTAGTCACTGAGCTAGAGAGATCTTTCCGGTAAATGTCAGGCCGTGCTGATAAACAGTTTACCTGACCAACTACCTATCTCCACCCACATGCTGTGTGGACATTGGAGATAGACAAATTCAGGAGCGAATAATGTTGACTTTTAGGATTAAAGCGAAGCCAACTTTTTTTACTGATCGTATAGATAAAGCTTATATTTTGAATATAGCAAACATTGTAGAATGTTAGTTTTTAGAATCATGGCGGTATTTGAAAAATTTCTATCCTATCTATAAAACGGTTGGCTTCACATAATTATGTACGTGAAGCCAACCGTTTTATAGATAGGATAGAAATTTATCGTCAGTCATCAAAAAAAGTAATCTTCTGTTTCATAGAAAACCTACGCGGTCAAAACGTATGAGACAGCAATATTTTTTTTTTAATAACCGACGAAAAATTTCGACGCTATGGGGTCTAAACTCATGTGCTGAATCCATGGTTACAGTTCGCGCGTCGATGTTCCTGCCACCCTGTATATATATGGCAAGAAATGTGTTAAAAAAAATCAGCCACGCACTTTAACGTTTTGAAATCTAGGATCATCAGTCAGTCTCACATTGCGATTTATTTGCCCCGCGACTTCGTCCGCGTGACATTTCTTGTTCACCCCGTCGCATCGCATCGCTTGCCCGCGCTATTACTTCGTTTTCGCTTAGAGTTCTTTCTGACTTTTTGAAGTGAAAACTTTTTTAGCGGCGTTGTGCACTTTTGTTGTGATGGGTAAAAAATGTTAAACTCGCGTCAGGACACGTGACCTGATCGAAAATTCGTAAGACGGAGCTTGCGTCAGGACACGTGACCTGATCGAAAATTCGTAAGACGGAGGGAGTTTTGTTGTGATGGGTAAAAAACGTTAAACTCGCGTCAAGACACGTGACCTGATCGAAAATTCGTTAGACGGAGGGAGAGTAGACCGCATTCCAAAATATTAAAAATGCACAACGTTATTATTCAAGTTTTCACTTCTGCCGGCACTCCCGGAGTGCAACCCGTTGATTTTTTTTTCATTATGCTCTGCGCCTAAGGTCCTAGCGTGATGTTAAAAAGCTTTCCCAAGAATTTGGTTATCAAACACAAAAAAAAAAACAAATCCGTTCGGTAGTTCCAAACAAACTCTTCAGCGTTATTAATAGTACAGATATAGATTAGTCCATACATTTTTTATTTTTCAATCCTGATGATATAACGAGCGGATTCCTAAATCTCTAAAGCCTTGCAGTATAAACCGACCCTGTAAGGATTATGTGAAATGAGCTTCTAAGTGAAAAGTAACGTCATAATCCACGAACATTATCCTTGTGGTTAACGTTTATTCTGTTAGTACGTATGCAGCCATGTGAAGGACGACGCAAGTATGACCTTGAACAGACCTTGGCCCAGTTTTAAGGCCAGAGTTACCTGTTGTATCTAATCCACCTGTCAAGCGTTTGGGTTTTGACAGGACCCCCCGGACTGAACGTTGTACATCGAATCTGTCTGTTCGCGTTGACAGCTCAGACAGACGTAGGAAGGTCCCTAATCATCAATGTTGTGGAAGGCAAAAGGAGTATGGCTGGTAAACATGGGTATTGTTGTCATTCGGAGCAATCCTAAGTAATATTATTAATGCGAAAGTAAGTATGTTTGTCTGTTACTCTATCATGACCTGGGTAAGGACATGGCTATTTTTCATCCTGAATCGCTGACGAAGTCGCGGGCAACAGCTAGTATGATATGAAGTTACATCATCGCCTTCTAGTCGCTGCGTGTTCTGCCGGTCTATTCTGTAAAAATCTCATCGTGAAAACTTAGGTGAAGTGAGCTGCCATTCCACCTGACAGCGCACTTCACCTAAGTTTTTACAAAATAGATCGACTGGTCTCGATTTCACGTCGACTCCATTATATCTATTATCTTGCGTAATAATCTATCTTACTTATACTAGTTAGGGTTCCGTAGCCAAATGGCTAAAAGGGAACCCTTATGGATTCGTCATGTCTGTCTGTCCGTCCGTATGTCACAGCCACTTTGCCGCCGGTTTGCTCGCACTTGGCCGGTTTTTTTGGCTTCATGGAGCTCTCAATATCATATCTAGCTTAGCCCCCCCCCGTCCCCCCGTCAGTCCTTACAAATCCATCCCTGCCAAAAACACTACAATATCCTCAAGTAAAAGTTTGTATTTTTCCGTATGCACCATTCTATTATGAAGGACCAGCCAGGTAAGGTCCCGACCTTGGCCCGATTTTAACGCCTGACCAGCCCGTGCTCGGGTTTTACGTGCATAATTTTGCTACACCCCCACTGATCCCAGTATACAATAGAGTTAAAATACGTAAAATACGCTGGCTGGTGCGGTATTCTACGTGTTTTCAGTCAATTGGTTTTCAGTTTCAACGTGTCCCGCAGTGTAGTTAACTGCTCGTGTTTCATGCTAGGGAGAGCTGAAAATTTTAAAACAGATGGCATTTTGCTTGCCGGCTGTGGGCTGAAAGGTATGTTTTTATGAGTCTACTTTGCATAATGGATAAGTGCTTTTCTCTTAACTGCAATGACATAATGCTTACCACGCTAAGGACCATCTCGTTACAAGGATATGGTTCACTAGCAGTGGCCCGGGGTTTCACCCGCATAAGTGTCGATTATGGTTAAAGAAATTTATTTCTCAATAAGAAATTACAAAGATTTCACTTACTTGAGAACATTTTTAAAACTTAAATATATTATAAGAACTTTGACACACAAACCAAGCAGCTATTATTATATTCTTTACAACAAATCATTTACGCAACAACATTTCACCTTGCACACAAACAACATTAACGGATACAAAACTTAAAAATTTTAAAATTTTCAATCTACCCGATTTTCCCGACCCCGAGATTCCGTGGGATAAAAAGTATCCTATGTGTTATTCTTATGTAAGACATATTACTATAAAGTTTCATCAAAATCCGTTCAGTAGTTTTTGCGTGAAAGAGTAACAAACATCCGTCTATCCATCCATCCATCCTCACAACTTTCGCGTTTATACCTAATATTAGTAGGAAGCTTTTTATCTTCCCACATAACACGATTTTAATAGAATCAACAGTAGTCCTTTTTATTCTTCCATTTTAATTCTCAATGTTTCAGTCGAGGGCCACAGCCTTGTCCCGTTTGTGTGGCCATCCTGTACTGACCTTAGGACTTGGTGCATAACACATGCATGAGATATCCGTAGGTCACTCACTAGTTGAAAGAGCTTGTTAGCAAATTTTTGGATTGTCAGTTTAACACTTTTATTTGTAGAACTCGCATTTGTATGACGGGAAAACAGAGATTCTCCGTTAGTTTTTATTATGATTCAAGCGAAGAAGAATAAGCTTTTCCTTTAGCTTCTAGGTAGAAGGCCCAATTTTTCGGTGATTCCATACATAAGTTTAGACCTATCAAACACGCTTCCCTTTCCATAAAGCCGAAGATAATAATATTTAATATCATGATACATCCAGACCACGTTATGCCCCAGGACTGCTATTAAATTACACTCGTAAAAGGACACTCGGTGGACATATTTTATAGCGAAAATATATCCATTTTATATTACCTACTCTCTTTGAAATGCTTCCGTGGCAAAAATGTTCAGTTACTTTTGACTAAGGTTACTGCCGCTGCGCGCTGTAAAAATGCTATAACTTTTGTCTCTCTCTAATTAGCGAGAGACTCTGTAAGCGTTTTGCGAAGATGGGTTTCTTGCTGAATATATTTCATCAGTATCAAAGTTCTCGAACACTTCGTACCCTTTACAACGTCGTCGGTAGAAATAGGTTCGACGCAGACGGATATTATCAAACAAACTCAATTCCTATTTCGTGTCAAGGCACTATGTAGATTTGTATATTCCATATTCGGAAAACTAAATTGCTCTGACGTTTTAGAAATATTCCTAGACGGCATAGTTAATTTAATTTGTTCACATACGGGACCAAGATCGATGTATACGATAAAGCCAAGCACTTGTGGGACGATGTTTGCTTAATGAAACATTACTTACTCCACCGGAACGTACTTAGCGACGTCTTAGCTCTTGTTCCCGTTGCAAACTAATGCATAAACTTGAAACGATCGTTCTAAGACAAACAACCTTGCTCCGTAAGGCTGGCAGCCTAGAGACCACGATCATAATATTCCTGCTCCGCTGCTCCTAAATAATTCATGGTAAGGTGGCTCACACGTACGACGGGGCTCGGAGCTGGGCTGCACGTCAACTCGCTAGCTCTACCTGTGGCCTATAAATTGAGCTCATTTGAATAATAAATTGACTACACGAAAGTCTTCGATGGATAAAATATCGACACGAACACGGGATTCTTTAAGAGTGGCTAACTTGGTTGTATATTGAACTATCTGGAAACATACGTCTACAAATGGTTATATTATTTAACACGAGTTTCCCTTTCACTTCAGGGTAAAAAACCGCGAAAGAACCGCACCTCACGTCGGCAATCGATGGCTCTAATTGATACGTTAAACGAAGCGAAATTGATAGACACGCAGTTTAATTTTCTATCCAATTAATCTGTTTCGATTCATATATAGTGACACGATACGCTACACTTTCCGAGAACTATTGCTATCGTTACGACAGATCCTCTTCTTTTCGATGTTACGTGCTTGACTATACTATTATGTAAATAAAATCTAATCGATGATTTCTTGGCAGACACTAGCAAAACACTGGTAATTCCCAGAGTAAGTTCCTTCTTAATTATTGCAATAAGCGCGAACGAGAGCATAACGATGGTATTTAATTAATACCAGAAGGAATGTATTTTTCGAGATACCGCTTCTGCAATCAACAATTACAAATAATCACGAACACGATACTGAGAATCCATAACCAAACTAATTCCTCAAACTAGGAATGCTGGAAGTGAAAACGGACTGATACTTTCCATTAGCGAAGCTACGAACGAACCAAACGTATTTGTAGAAGATTACATCTGTGTAAGGTTCGAATTCAAATGCAAAGAGTACGAGGCTAAAGGTAAGATAACCAGTGCCAATAATCACGGTAACAATAGGGCTGCCTTATACAGATATCGCTGGTCTATCTGGGAAAGGTAACAAGTAATATCTCAAAGGGGTATTGTATAAAACAGTAACTGGGTCGTGGAGGTAAAGTCGCTCCATGTAAATACTAGTATTCAGCGGCATCCGGTTAGACTGGAAGTCGACCCCAATATAGTTGGGAAAAGGCTAGGCAGATGATGATGGTATGACTGAAGCTGCACGGAAAATAACATCGCGAGCAATTTATATCCAAGAATTGTTGAACCTTTAAAAGGTATTCCATTCCACAAAGTGAAACAGCAACAGAGAATCTGCATAACTGTTCAACGATCTTTTGATAAATACTTGAAAGTTTAAACAATTCGTTTAATCCGTCCCTACTTTAAATTCAGGGAACAAATTCAGCATAATAAAATTAGCAAATCCGGCCGATTAATTTAAGGATCGGAATATAGGGAAATGCGTGGGACATCGACATGTCCCGGTCTAAAAGGGGGGTTGAAGGGACAGTTGGAACTTTCAACCCTACGTGGACCGACCGGGTGTTTGGCGTGTCAACGTGACTGCGGTCACGGCCGGTCGTTAGTAGGCAGAAATAGACTGAGGGCGTATCTTTGACAGGTCGAAACGCATTGTTATTGTGATGTCATTGTACCAGATGAGAGACGTGAGTGAAAGATCTGGCATAAATAAAACAGTTAGAAATGATCATTTAATTGTGACCAAATAGAATTATTTTGACTTTAAAACCAGATATTATATCACATTAGTGTCGTTATGGAGTAGACCTACTTACCTAATTCATGTAAATTCAAATTTCGTATCATCAACGTAATTCGAGCTTTACCTGCTAATCAAATGAAGGGTCCTTTCTACACACACGTTTTTCTAGCTAGTTTTTCTTTCTAGTTGTGAATAACTACGGTATATTCGCCGTGTGAAAACACGGTCGTCAGTGTTGTATAGATCACTATGGAAGCTTGTACACGGACACGTTTTTCTACGGCGCGGTTTATACGCTGTGTAGGCACGGTCGTCAGTGTTGTATGAATCACTATGGAAGCTTGTTGACCGACACGTTTTTTCTACGGCGCGGTTTATACGCCGTACCGTAATGAAATCGTGCCGTGTACAAAGAGCCTTAAGCTCCGCAGTAACCCGGTAAACTGCATTGCCCACGCATGAAATCCAACGGTTATTGCAAATGAGCAGCAAAATCCCTGTGTAATCTCAAACTGAACACTGAAGGGTCCATAACACCCACAGAAACATTAAAGTAAAAAATTACGAGATATTCTAATTATAGTATTAAAACAAATGAAGGTTTTAATGATTTTTGTGGGGGCTGAAAGCGTAAGTAGTAAAAGCCGCCACGGCACCGATTTGTCACGAAAGAATTTTAAACTCTGGGATAATTTACGAAATCCTTTACGCCGTGCAACGTCAAGAGTACCATTTTGTCGAAACGAAACCAAATTAACTGCGAGACAAATGGTGACAGTGAGAACTCGTGGATATTGTGCTGTTAATGCGTCTACATATTACCAGTTAATCGCCGTGTATTTCACAATGTATATGCGTACAGTAAATTGTTATACCTTTTTATTTTGTCGCGTTTAGAGCAGTTCCTTACATGAAAGTTAATTGTTTTGATACTTGGCCGTATTCCGTTTTATGTAAAAACGTCCGCTTTTATTGGTATTATTTATTTAACACTTGCATATATGCAGAGGTGATGCCATAGGCATTTTCTACCAGTCAACTTTTGAGTGATCCAGAAACAAACAGTGGTAGGTGTATTCGTCCTGAGTTGTGGTTTTACTAGTGTAAGTATGATACTGACACCGAGATTAATTTTTAGATAAATTCCGATATTTTTATTGACTTCATTGGTTTTTCGTAACTTCCTTTTCAGTCAACTCATTGAAATATCAATTATAGTAGAAAACCAGTCAAAATTAACTGAAACTACTAGGTACTCACCAGAAGCATCATTGTTAACAGTTGGCTGCGCAAGAGTTCGCTTTGGCGTGCTGGTGGTTCGCGGCGATGGCTGCGCGCGCCGGCACGGAGGAGTACACTCCGGGCCATTGGAACGCTGGAACAATAGACACATTTGAAATTAATAAGTAGAATTATTTGTTTTATGATACTAAAAGAAGGTTGCCAACTAATTTATTTCCCTTTGGGCCAGCGGGTTAGTTGCGTAACACACTGACAATTGCCATGCCTTTCATTTTGACAATTTAACAACATTCATTGCGTTAATTACACTGACCAGGAAACGATTTTTTCAACAATATGAATCAATGGATTAGGAATTTCCTTCAAGATCCTTCGGATTGTGATAAGAAGTGAGACGCAATTGGGGTGCTGATACACCAGGGAGCTTTTCCGTGGTGTATTGCCGGTCAAGCTCGCTGGATCATAACATTGCAAGATCGCGATATTGTAAACCAGTGGTTAGAGCAGTGTATTTAATAACGAATTGCATATGAGTACAAGTTTATGATTTGTGGCATATTACTTGATAGTATTATAAATCGCATGTTTCTTAGCTGTTAACGCATTATTTATAGGTTTTATACATAATTATCAGCAGCTCCAGTAATTACATTAATTGGTATTATAAAACATCAGTGAACATTGCGTATTTATACGAAAGATTTATTTATACTGTACGCTTGAATTTCTCACTTTTTCCTTTTATTTATTGTCAAGTATATATTGTATTTAGTGTCAATTTCGTTTATTATATTCTTGACATAGCAAAATACAGGAAAACAAATTAACCAGCGCGCAAACTGTAACCATGAATACAGCACATAATTCTAGAGAAATTTTGAGGTATTCCACTCAGAGCACTGACTTCAACAGCACTTGCCCGAACCGCACCAAAGCGCTTCCACTAAACGCACCGAAACAAAATTTGTGTAAAAATCAGCTGTTTATAGAAAAGTCCAATACCTACGCGGTCAAAATGTATGATAAAGCATTTTTTTTTTAATAACCGACAAAAAATTTCAACTCCAGTGGAGTTCAGCAACATGCACTGAATTCATGGTTACAGTTTGCACACTGGTTAAGAAAATCCTGCATAGTACGAAGACTTTCTTTCAACATTTAGCCCTTAATTGTAGGCTTATTTGGTTAACTTAAAAAGAAAATCCAACATTGAACTTGTAAGCCCTTGACCTCGAAAGTTTAAACTGAGAAATACGTACAATATAAATTATTAACATAATCTCAAGTATAATGAATCACTACTTACAAATTTGAACAGCCTTCGGCTAATTAAACGAAGATAAAAGGCTTCAATTAAATATTGATAATAATAATGTCTCGCTACGTGATACTGGAATGAAATTAATCAAATTGTTTTGATGATCCATTTCGTTGTTCATGGGTATCACTAAATAAGATTAATGAGTTCTAATTGAGGCGAAGCAACATCACGTGTTAGACGAAATACGTCGTAACTAAGTTTTGACATATTTTCGATACTTACATCTGTTTCTTAACTAGAGTATCCTAATACTAAATGACTGATTGGACCAAAGTCTGTGACATATTTTATACGTGGAATAAAATTGATGTCTGACAGTTTTAGTTTGGAAAATCTGTCAAAAATTCTAAATATATTCTCAGGATAAGACTTATTCTAGGTATAAAAGTTTGGTGAAATTCGCCCTTAATAAATTATAAATGTGAAAAGTGAAAGAAAGGTGGAAGAATATGGGAGGCCTTTGCCCAGCAGTGAGACAATACAAGTTAACGGAAAGAAAAATATATAAATGTGAAAGTTTGCATGTTTGTTACTCCTCGATCACTCTAAAACGGCTGAACTGGACAGATTTGGATACAATAGGCTACTTTCCTAAAAAAAAAACTAATTAGTCCGTCAGTTAGATTATCAAAAACTATTGAACCCGTATTTTTTCTTTCGTCAATTATATAAAAAATGATGAAGATATCGCCGTTAAAGTTTCGCGTGACGTCACTTGCTTGCGACACTTTTGCAAGCAAGTGATGCCACGACCCCCCCACTCCCAAATTTTGACGCGCTTTATCTTTGTAATGTTTTGTTTGATTGACAAAAAAAAAAAAAAAACGTGTCCATTATTTTTCGATAATCTAACTGACGGACTAAATATTATTATTTTTTATATACCTATATATAACATAAAAAGTTAGTAAAATAAAGACGAACTTAGAAGGCTGTCTCAACCGGTTATGCGAAACTATTTTCTTTAATCGCGAGGCTGCGAATCTAAGTAAATACTAGGAACTGTTTAACTTAATACTGCGAAGTTTTCAGAACAGTCTGCCAACTTAACAAAAGCTTAGGTACTGAACTTCAAGGATCTGCGAACAGCTCAATATGTGTGGAAATCTGGGAAACTTCTTACCTCAGAAACAGTCTGTGTGCAAAACCCGTAATATTTGCATACTGAGAGAATCTAAACTAAGCATCTTGAACAAAGTAGAAATTCTCCTTGAATCCTGTCCAACCTCCTTCATTTAGTTAGAATATTATTACCAAACGGCTTGTGGCTAAGTAATAACAGCCGCACGGGTCGACCGGGGCACAGGTTAAGCTAGGCTTGCCGTGGTTCCCCCCCGGTGGGTTCCCGCATTGTCGAGGCGGGGGGGCTCAGTAGCCGTGGTGGATTGGGCCACGGTGAAGCTAAGAGGAACCCGAGGAGCGGCCGCTCGTCTAGGCTGTGCGGAAAAGCCGACGACGTAGCGGCCGGCGGGTAGGTTGCGGTGCCGCTTGGGCGACATCGCAGCCTACCTGAGGCGGGCCGCGATGTCCCCCGTGTGGGAGACATTGCGGCTGAGGATTGGAGGCCGCGGCGGGAGAGGAGTGTCGGTGTTACGTTGCCGCTCTCCCTACCTTCCGCGGCCTTGACGGGGCCGCCACCGTTTGATGGCGGACGCGGTGGGGCCGCAGGGGAAGAGGAGTGTCGGTGTGTCGTTGCCGCTCTCCCTATCCTCTGCGGCCGTAGCCCCCCATCCTGGGGGGCATGCGGGGCCCGCCATTCAGGCGGGCGTGGGGGCCTGCGGGCAACGGGTGCGGGGGCACCGTTGCCTGCATTGCACAGGCCTCCACCAGTGTTGGACGGGAATGGCTAGGTGGTCCCGGCCATTTCCGTAGCCCCCCAATGTGGGGGGCATGTGGGGCCCGCCATACCAACTAGGCGGGCATGCGCCGGGAGGGCTATGGAGGTAAAGGCTATGCCTATTCCCGTGGCCCTCCCATCACGGCGAATGAGGGAACACCGCTGAGTTTTAGTGGGTATACTGTCATTCCGACAGGGAGTCCCACATACCCCGTCTCGTCCCCCGTGAGGCGGGCATGCATAAAGCATTTCTCAGCGACAAAAAAAAAAAAAAAAAAAGGCTTGCCGTGGTTGATCCGTGGATGGGTGACCATCTTTAGGTACATACCATGACCCTCCGTGCCTCGGAAAGCAGTTGCCCCCGTTGGTCTCGGCTGTTATTCGTGGATCTTTGACAGCCGTTACGGCCGTTATTATTTATTATATATTTATTTATTATAAGCTGTGTTGTCCCACTGCAGGACAAAGGCCGGGATTCCCTCTTTCCACTTTTCCCGGTCTACTACGATTGGCCAATCCTTTAAGAAGGAGTCCAGCTCATCCCGCCATAGCTTTGTGGGCCTGTCGCGCCAATTTTTCCTGCCATTTGGGATCCACTTAGTGGCTTTTGCGTATTGCTGCTCCGACATGCGAGATATATGGCCAAGTAAGAAGATTAGCTCTTTTCTGATTGATAAAATAAAATATTAAACTGTCACAACAACAAGTCAGTCCACAAGTAACAAGAATTAATTAAGTTACGACTTCCAAAGATGGCCAAAGTCTTGTGACATTCACCTTAAAACCGTATTAAGATTTGCTTACACGAGTAACTTTATTGCGCAATAATGTGCAACTTCTGGCAACTGTGTTCTAGACGTCTCAGAAACACTAAGCAGTTAACGGCAATGGCACGACAGTACTCGAATTGCCAATGATTGATTAATTTTAAAAATTTTAACGTGAAGGTTTTTATCGTGAGGAAACCGGCATGTCCTAGAACTGAAAATTCGAAAACATGTGACATCTACCAACCCGCACTGGGTCCGTGTGGTGGTTCACGGCCCACCCCCTCTCACACAGAGAGGAGGCCTGTGACCTAGCAGTGGGAACATTATAGGCTGATTATGATTAATTTTACCTGCCCATGTAAGCCGTAATATATCTCCGAATTCCCCGATCAATAACTCCAAACAACTTACCATTTTATTAACCTTATATTCCTTGAAATAAATCCTCATGTTGAATATCTGGACGACTCTTTAATTGTATGCTTCACATAGAATTAAGAATCTAATTCACTTATTCACTTCACGTCTCAACTAAAGTACGATTTCACCTAAAATCCAACTGAAATTGCTCATAATTCTTCCTAATGATGTCATAAAATGGCTTTGAAGGATTAACTTTTAGTTTTGAGTAAGCGGTTCGCGAGAAAAGACCTATAGACCACCAGACTGTAATCCTTTAATCTGTTTTACAGCTGGCACTCGGTTACAAAGATTTTTCTTTTCGTTTAGGGATAAGCTATGTTTATAAGAATAGTGAATGCCGTGATAAAAAGCCAGCTTAAGTCTATTCAAATCCTTGTTTCCAATTGATGTTATTTCCTTATTTCAACTTAAATGAATATCAACTTTATAGAAGTGTAAATATGAATGTGTTTTTTGAAAATCACCGCACATTTTTTATGGCTTTTTCAAATCATTCTGAAACGAACTTTATTTACACTTCGATAAAGTTGATATTCATTTAAGTTGAAATAAGGAAATAACATCAATTGGAAACAAGGATTTGAATAGACTAAAGCTGGCTTTTTATCACGGCATTATTTTTTTTTTTCTTCTTTTGTTTGGATACTAAATCGCAAACAAAGTATAGGCTACCCAGGATACGACGGTCATATTAAGGTACATAGTCACTTGTGGGGGCTAACTTGCCTCGTCTTAGCCCACACAGACCGCATTCTCCATGCGATCCCGTTTTTAGAGCAGAACGCAGTAAGTTATATAATATACCAAAGTAACAAATTTGATTTGCAGGAAAGCTTTAGGTAACAATATCTACTAGTAAAAGATGAGTACAATAGATCTTAGTCTATTTTGTAATTTCCCAGAACCATCCAAAGTTAGTCAAAGTAACAGCTGTGAAGCGCTTGTTCGTTATAGGTTTCTTGTTAGCACCGCTTGATAGAAAGCGTCTATGTTTGAGTAGGAAGGTGCATAGTGTTTGATTGGAAACTTGAACTTGGATAGTGCTTCAAGTATTCTACTTAACTAAGGAACTGGGCAACGAAATGTAGTCACAAGCAAAAGTATGTATACACTCGGCTTTATTCAAGAGCGATTTACTCCTTTATATCCGAATGAAATGTTATGTTGTTACGAACATAGCATTTTCGAACACATGAGTTTATGTAATGTGTCGTATTTCAACGTTGCATGCTTTATTTCATGAAAAAAAAAACGCAATTGTAAATTGCCAAGTGTTGACATATTGGTGCTCGTGACTGTATTTTCGTACGTTATTAAGGTAGATAAAAATATATTATAGTATTAATTGTAGCTAATAACTTGACGATCTGAACTAGGCCTCTGACGCCGCATTTAATGTGACCTACTGGGCCCAAATAATATAAGAAACATAGATGTGCTATCGTCGAAACGAAAAGGAGCAGCTAATAACTAAAGCCTTTAAAAATTAAGAAAATCTACAAAGAACTCCAGAAAACAATAAGAACAGCAAGCATTTACGGAAACTTCAGAGAATAGTCCTTTCTGCAAAAGGTTTCCCATATTGCCTCTCCAAGTTACTAAAGAAACAATGAAAGAACCTGTGTTAATAGGGGTTTTTCGGAAATTCTTAACCCCAGCGCCCAGAAAGGTGTTAATTCGGGCTGTAGGATAAACGAAGCTTTTAGTTAAACGGATTTGGATTACTTTAGTAGTGCGGCTTTCTAGCAAGAATTTCTAGGAACTTGGTTTAATTTATCACTAATATAATTAAAATCTTAGCTTTGTCTAATCTTATGTATATTCAGATTATAAGAACAGCATCGATTTTGAGAAATCAAATGTCAAGAAATCAAGGACAATAACAACGAACAGAGCTTTCAGAATACAAACGTAGAAAGGTAGCCAAGAATAGAAATGACATATAATCCAAGTAAAAAAGAAACCTCAAGCATGAATATAACAGGGTCGCCGAACAAACACACAATTTGACTAAGTTATACGCTAGTTTAAGGGACCGGACAAAGTTAGAAGCGCTTATTTGCTGGTCGAATGTTATGTTTACTAATTTTCCACTAAACTTGGCACAAATTCCCGACTAACTACCAGACAAAGACTTGCCGAGGACGTTGGTTCAGATACGCAGCCACCGTTTCTAGGTCGCTAGGCCTTTGACTGTCTGAAAACTTTAATTTCTAAGTTACAAAGAATATTTACAAGATGGAGATTGATCAAAGTTTGTGTCAACGGTTTAAGTGGATATGGATCGAGTGGATATGAGCGTTAAGCTAGACGGGATCACGAAAGGGATGGAAATGTAATATAAAACTATGCTCGACGACACATCTAAAAAATAATCAGTAAGTGGAAAAGAGAAAGCCTGGCTTGAGTGAGTCCAGAAAAGGCAAAAAGTTCAATTAGGAGCACAACTTTTAGCAGTGGGAAGATGTGGGTTTCGTAGATACAGAGATTGTAGTTTGCACAACAAAGCAGACATGCGAAACTCTCGTTTAATCTTTTTTAAACAAGTTCAAACCAGGGTTTAATCCAACTCTTTAGAGTATAGCTAATCTTAAGCTATAGACTCTTCATAATTTGACGTACCAACCAATATCATAGCCAGAAGCGTGAAACAAGTTAAATTAGTTCTAAATCAGAGAACAATGTAGACTGGCAAACTAGATGTTTCGAAACGACTTATATCTCGGTCTTGTGGCAGGACAACCTTCAACAACTAGATAGATTGTCTGATCTACGTAACCTAAGCCAACGAACTATCTGCGCTATGCAAATTTGTAATACTAAACTTAGATATCAAGTATTATTCTTGAAGTTTGAACACGTTCATTCGAATTGAACTGAACGATTGTGCGCTTAATAAATGTATTAAATTGGTTTCTGAAGGACAAACAATTCGGCACAATGCAATGGATGAATGGCATAAAGAAGCGGGTTACTCTCGAACCGAATGGATTTCATTGTAAAAAGGTAGTGGGACGACATAAACCAGTTCATTAATTTGAAATCACACCATTTTCAAATATATGAACCATTAGCTAATTCCACATTATCGACTGTTTCATGGACAACCCATTTTCTTATTGAAAAGTGATATTTAGTGACGAAATTTTAAATAATACATGAAAATCGGGTTTTCCCGAATTCCACGAATTTTTGCATAGGCTTTATGGGGTGCTTAATTGTTGCAAATGGGCCACACTATCAAGTCCTGGAAGGAATACTTCAAATTACAAGTCAGCCTGTATTGATAGACCAACTTTTTTAGTTGACATTATGTGTGTAAAAAATCCAAGAAGAATTCTTATTTTACATAAGTTTAGTAACTGATTGACGGATGACTTTCCTCTCCCGACATCAGTCTTACTTCAACAAATTTGAGATAAGGATTTTGCAGAATTAACCATCTTCGTACCTAGTGTAAAATACTTTTATAAAGTAAAGGGACTCTTGGGCTTAACACAGTAATAGCACAGTTGCTTGGCTAAAAACTGTTGGAAAATGGCGATCTTAATTTTAATCAAGCTGATTACTTCATTGAGGATCTACGCAGTTGATGGCCGAAACATGATGAAGGCTGCTTAACTAGGGAAAGACCCATGTCCAACAGTTGACAGATTAGGGCCTGGTTGAATTCTATTACGTTATAATATAACACAGAAACTTGTATGTGTAAATTTGATTTAGCTTCAACATTAGCCCGTGCCTCGGATAGCACGTTAAGCCGTTGTCCCGGCTGTCATTCGTGGATCTTTGACAGTCGTTACGGGTCGTCAGTAGCCTGAAAGTCTGACAACCAGTCTTACCAAGGGGTATCGTATTACCCATTAACTGGGTTGTGGAGGTCAGATAGGCAGTCGCTTCATGTAAAATATTGGTATTCAGCTGCATCCGGTTAGACTGGAAGCCGAACCCAACATAGCCCTTAATAAAAATGTGGTAGATTCAGGAGCCTTATATTTAAAGAGTGAGTATTATCGACATTTATGCTTTACGCATAACGCGTTCATTTATGTATTTACTTTTACATATGTAAAAAGTACGCACATAACGCTGTTGTTATTTCTTACGATTGCCTTAATTTCATGTTCCATTGAAGCATTAAATAGAATGATGAATAGGGCGGTGTAGTCTTTTCAGTAATTAGGTGTCATAATAAATTACTTACATAATTAGTAAGTAGCAACTAAAATTATGGGGCTGTGACAAAGTATCCCCGATACTTAGGTAGGTTATTAATTGCGTGGACCGACGCAGGTTTCATGAAATAATTATTATGATTGATAAACAAGAATTTATTTAACTAAGGGAAAATTTTCCAACGCCAGATCATTTTATCGGAGGAAAATTTTGTATTTTTGACAGTTCTTCCATACAGAATTTGTCAGACGTAAATTTTATTCCACGAATAAGAATGATCTGTCGATTGAAAAATCAGCCCTAAACAGACTAAACTTATTCTTGTTGTCCCTCAATACGGTGTCACAACAGATTGACTGCTTCAACTGTACTCTGAGTGAATTCACACGGGCCGCATTTTGTAAAATTGCTCTAGGTTAATGATAATAATTTTAAGTCTAATTGTAAGCTATTATAACTACACTATTGTATTAGGTAAGCCTGTGATGATAGTGTATTGGTTTTAAAATAAAAAAAAAATAAAAAAAAAAAATAAAAATTGTTATTTTATGCTTTGCATGCATACATTATTAATTCTAAACAAATACTTGATTTTTTCACAAATTTTTAGTACATAATTATAACAAGCTTGAATGAATTCTAAAACAAAAATAAATGAATGTATGGACTTATCATTCACCACTTGAAAGGATTTATGATCAACCTCAAGGCGAGAGGATCAACTCTCACATATCACGATCTAATTAAATGACACTTCGATGGACAATGAACTATAAAATACATACAAACTACTGGTATCGAATATAAATAAGTGAACAAGGAGCTTGTTTAAATATAAGGTACCTACATACACGAAGTAGCAAGGGAAGATCTTGTGAAAGACTGTTCAAGCGAATACAATGAAAGCCGAGTTGGCGACACAGATGAACTGGATGGAGAGGATGCTACACAGATGAACTGAATAGAGGATGCCACTTCGAATGAACATGTAAATGGTGAAACTAAAAGTAACATGTACCTGTATATATTAGCAGTAAGGAGTCGTATCGGGTAAATGAAGACTTGATGTACCTACTTATCAATGGAAGCATGTGGGCAGAAGAGTATACAATTCAACCCACGGTAACCTATTGCATTCAAAAATTGAGTCATGTCCCTATGCTGTACGAGACCTAGGTTAGGCACTCCTTAAAGAAAACAAAGTAATAATAAAGACATAACTAACAGACAAGATAAATAGTAAGTAATGTACCTCCTTGCCGTTTTTGCAAGGACGACTACTTGGGCCATTTTGGTTTGCAAGACTGCACTAACAAAAATTGGTCACGTCAATCAATTTAGATCTGTCTTCCAAAGTAGTTTAGATAACGAATTTATTGGAGTGAAATACAAAACAACACAACACAAGATTAAACTATTTGATAGATAGGATAGACTGCGATAGAACTCATTTCCTTGCATCAAGCGACAAGAGCGTCACGATGGCATACTTAATTCACCATACAAGGCGCTATTCGCGAGGTTACTGATTAACTCCTACTTCCGACAACAATGCCCGTATTTAGTTATCGGTTAATTCAATGTCGTCTCACTAAACGGAAACGTTCAACTGAAACTGTATTAATTAAGTGCACACGTTTATTTGTGGAGGCAAAATTAGAAGCGGGTAAATTAAAGAGCCAAGGTGTTAATTATAGTGACATCATTAGAGATAATGAGCAATATTTAGACGTAAGTAATAATAGAAATCCTCATGACAACTATTTCAACGCCATCAACTTTCAACAAAAACCTCCACATGGAAAAACTCGTCATAACTTTCAATCACTGGTTCGTCAACGGATCAAATCACAATACGATGTAACACGTATTACACAAAACCGAATAGAAAATAAAATCGCACATTAATCACGATACAAACGACAATAGAGACATGCGCAGACGCCGATGCGCGTAAACACGCGCGAAGTGGGTTCGCAACTGCGATATGGGCTCACGAACAGCGCCCGCGCAACTTCTTTCACTTCGATTTCGGTACGGCCATTCATAATGTGCCGTATGGTCTGTACTTTGATTTGTACACCTGGTTCCTATTCTAAAATGACAAGGTTCTCCCTCCTAGAAGGCATGTAATGAAAAATCCCTTTCTGAAACAGTAGGTATGAGACACTAGAGATAAGGAACAAATTGGGTCCAATATAGCAAAACTCAGCCAAAAGTGACGTATAGCAGTCATATAACAGTCCCTAAGATAAGACAACATTACGCCAATATAGGACACTTGCGTAAATTATTCAATACAGCTGCTTACGTATTACTTATAGTATCATCGGGTATTCCCAATCAGCAATCTGGATGCCAAACTAAATGAATGGTTTTTATTGGCACTTTCCCCACAAAGTATTTTATTGCAGCAGATATGATGTCGACAATCAAATGAGATATACTAAGTCTGTTTAACTGCGTGGGAGAATCGATTTTATAAGTAATAGATGAGTATCGATTTTCTAGAGTTCAGATTTAGAACCTAAACTATAAGGGAAAATTAACATCCGATACATCCTTTCGAAATTGAATGAACTCACTTCGGCATACCGCGACACCTAGTGGGCAAGTACGCAAGTTTTTGTTATTAATCTTAAGTTTAAGAAGTATTCTACCACAATTTCTAAATTCTAGAGCCATTTGTTTTATTATTGTATATGTGTTTATCTATTTCTTTAATTAAAACGGTTTAAAACCAATTACAGAAATTAAAGACACAGTTTGTATATATACATAAAAGATAAAATCATCAAGTAAAAAGTTAACAACACTTTCATTAATCCCTCTCACAGTACTTTTGACATGCCGACAAAATCTTCGTCCATTCGTCCGCAAATAGATCGTTTGTTGGATTAAAGTCCAAGAGATCATTATCACCTCTAAGATTGTTGGTTAACCTGTCATTGGCGACTGTGTAATAACGATGCTATTGTTACCTATAGTACCAACTTAAGATATATTATTATACACAGAAGCTGTTGGTGTACCTTAATAAATAATTCTCTACTACATTTGCAAATTGCGAATTTGTTGCTTTGTAACCGTGTCCCTCAACAATAAACACATCATGCTAATTAAATTTCTATAATGTAAACCGTAGCTCGTGAAAATGTCACTAAACTTAATACACGCTCCGACTAATTATTCTAATATGGCGTGCAATTAAAATACTACTTCCTAGTACGAGTGAAAAGTAGCTTTCAAGATACTTGCACGGAAACCGGAACGTGTAGCTACTAAGTATACGTTTCTAATATTATTTTATTGGTTTAGTGGTCAATCACATCGACAGGCAGACCTTCGACATGAACAATCCGACAACAGGCATTAGGGCGCAAACCGTCCTCGTCGACCATCAATATATGTCACCTAATACTGTCGTAATAAGTCTGAAAAAAATATATATACGGTTGACCATTTCGGTTTTTCACATCTACAAAATATATCCCAATGTCGTCAACAAACTGTTGTCTGGCTAGACCCCAAGGCAGATGTATCAAAGTCAATGTCATCTCTCTAATCTACCCGAGGTCGAAATGTTCAATATCCGAAATCACGTTATTACATGGGATTAGATAAGACACCTTAATTTGCATTAGTCAGATAGATGGCCGGATTCAAAACTTAGATAGATGTCCCCCGTATGTGTTGATTTGGAATTTGTTCATGCCTTAACTCTGTTATCAATATTTAGAGACACATCAATCGGTTTACCTCAATATTTCTCGCCTACGCGGTAATGATCATCATCGTAAATAACAATGATTCAACGCTACAACTAATACGAAATCGTAATATATATATATTAGAGTGATCTCAGCTACTTAGTATAATAAGAATAACATATGAGATGACTGTGACTTTGTTAAAATGTCTGAGAAACTGCAGGACGGAAACGGACGACGAGTTTCTGTAAAATAAAAAGGAACTGACTAATTTCAAGATGTTAACTCATGACTAATGTGAAATCGATACCTAGACTTTGTCCGTAGAGAAGATAAACATGCTTCAGTAAGAAAGGAATAACAAAACGCCTACAAAGATCAGAAGATCTACTAAATTAATAGAAAATAATTTCATTCAGTTCATAATTATAATAATTAGAAGAATTACCTAAACATGACTCAAGAGAGATTAAAAAAGTAAAAGTGCGTAACATCTTCATTCACAAGACGTAAAACATAAAAA
Organism: Apamea crenata; assembly: GCA_949629185.1. NCBI lineage: Eukaryota > Metazoa > Arthropoda > Insecta > Lepidoptera > Noctuidae > Apamea > Apamea crenata. The sequence continues at coordinate 5,276,053 of OX451368.1, read as the reverse complement.
AAAATATCTTGTATAAGTAATGAGAATGACACAATATTATTCAGGTTGGTACATTTCTAGTCGGCTTATTATATTCAAGCAAAAGAAAAGAAATGAGATAAACTCAAAACGAAAATTACGATGAAACGAAACTTTTTTATCTTATTCCAAATCCACGCGTAATCAAGTATTCATAAGATTATACTAATGTTTCATGAAACCTTTTGTTAGTCAAAATGCGCGCAGGTTTTTTCTAAAAGCGAAATAATCGCGATAAATTTATTTGTGAAATAGAGCCTTTGAGTAATTCTGATAGAGCTGACGGGACAACGCATCGATCAATATTTGAGGTGAGTTACGGTCGATGTAAAAATTGGGATATAATGGTACGAATACGAGGGATCAACGTCAGAGATAAAATGCAATTAATTACCGTTCAGTAAAACCCATGTGCGATGGATGCCATCAAAAATATGAACATTTATTACTGTGTTTAATGCGAATATAAGCCCGAATGATGAACTACTTAAGCCCGTCTTAATTTTGGATATGATTTAAAATGTGGGCCAGACTGATCCTTCTAACAAAAGATTGAGCACCCACTAATTTTGGAGTTTATTCTAGATGTGCAATAGAGAATAATGGAAGAAAAAGACATGAAGCGTCGACCCCAAATAAATTGGGATGAAGGCAGGAGACATCGTCGTCAGGTAGACCACGGCGAAGGTGGTGACTGGTGTGGCGATCTGGTAACGTTTCAAGGGCCAACATGTCCAGAGATCGCACAAGACAGGGTTTGGAAGGATAAAAGGGAAGCGTTTGCGTTCAGCAGTGGGACAGATCTTAGTCATGCACAATATAATCTGAACTGGATCAAAATTCAAAATTCATGAACACGTCTAGAAACACCAGTTCTTTAATAAAACTACCGAGGCAGGCTGAATCAGTACCAAATAACGATACATCAATTAAAGACAAGCCGCCAACATGTCTAGCCAAGCGGATAGACATAAAATCACGCAAGTCACAAACGCTGTATTTGATTAAAATATTTGCAGTGACAGTTTTCGTGATGGATGTGGGAATGTGTTATTTTGACACTACTCTGATGTCTTAATTGCTTGGAGAGTCGAAAGGCTTCTTGGCAAACCAGAATTAACAAGATAGTACAAGGATTTGCTCCTCGATACAAAATACAATGACAAAAATGTGGGTATGAAAATCCGGGATTGCCTGCCCTGAAAAAACAAAAGAAAAACCAATAAAGTCATACCACCTTATAACAAAACAAGGTTTTTCTTTAGATCAGATTTAAACCACCGAGCTAGGTATTGAATTAAGAACCCAACTGATAGAAAAAATGCAGTTCTTTTTACAAAAATGACAGCTTAGTTCGGTGCTAAGTTGTCATTTTAGTATTTAGAACGTTGCCTAAATCGAAATAAAGTTCTAAATACAAGTACTGGCTCAATAGTTTAGGCTAGAACTAAAATTAGTTTTCGTTTTGTAATAAGACGGATAGTGTCTATTACTGTACGAAGTCACAGCAGTGAATTGTTTTATTGGTAACTGAAGCAAAGGACTGCTTGGCAGACAGGGAGGAGGGGGAGAAGGACTGCTTGGTAGACATTGCAGTGGAGAAGTATTGGTATTATAAGCTTTTACGACCGCTGGTTTATTTTTTTTAAAGATCCTTAGCTTGGAGAGCAGTGATGGCCCAGTGGTCCCGGCCCCGACTTACCGAGTTGCAGGTCGTGGATTCGAAACCAGGCAAGAGCTTTACTTTGTGTATATAATCTCATCACTACTACTCTCAAAACGGTGAAGGAAAAAATCGTGAGGAAACCGGCATGTCCTAGAACCAAAAATTCGAAGACATGTGACATCTCAAACCCGCACTGGGCCCGTGTGGTGGATTACAGCCCACTCCCTCTCGAAGAAAGGACTCCCGTGTCCCAGCAGAGGGAACTTTATAGATTGGTTATGCTATGCTTATACCAAAGTTTGCTTTTTCAACAGTTTGACTTTGAAATACCAATGCATTCCCTAAAAATAAGAAGTGCATTCCTGGCAGTTTCTTTTGGACTTCGATATACGAGAGCAAAATTGCATTATTAAGCCAATAAATATAAATACACAATATCACAACATAGTCTACATATTCCTCGACAATAGATCACAACTCCTTTGACATCGAACACAGCAATTTGTGTACATTCTGTATTGCCATCAACATGACAACAGGCGGATTAGTGCTCGCAAATTCGCAAAGCGGTGGTGAAGTTCCTTTGTCATCTGTAACGGCATGCATGCCATGCAGAGGACCCGGTGAAAATGGAATGGGCAATTTGTAGTCGACAGAACTAGGAGCTTTATAGCACAAAGCTTCATAGACGAACCGTGAAGCAGTACATGAGTGGCTTGAAAACTTTTGCAGTATTTTAACTAGATACGATACTGGCCCGCCCTGTCGGCGTAAAGAATCCTATTATGGAAGGAACTGTGTAAAAGTAAATAATGCATTTTCTTGAACTTATTTCTTATGGTCCTGCTCGCAGGATAAGAAGTAACCGGTTGACTGTAATTTGACGTATTACTTCCAGGACGTAACAATAGGACCCATTTGGAACAATTATGCACCCCATAATGCCTAGACAAAAATTCATGGGATTCGAGAAAACCCAATTTTAATGTATTTTTGAAAATTCCCCAGAATTCGTTACTAAATATCACTTTTCTCTTAACTCTCAATTTATTTGGCCTTCATTGTTATTCCATTGGGTACCTAATACTTTAACCTTTAGATGTAATGAAATTCTCTAAAACATCAAACAGTTAAAAGTTTAAGGAAGAATTTATTAACCACTTAACCACAGATTTTGCCCGCGACTTCGTCCGCGTGAAGCAACTTTCTTACATTTTTCCGTAAGAACCATCCTCGTACTTCAAGGAATATTCTAAAAAATGAATTAGCGAAATCGGTTCAGTTGTTCTCGAGATTTGCGCTTAGCAACACATTCAGCGATTCATTTTTCTATTATAGATTTTCATACATCATCTACATACATGAACTTTGACACAGGTTATCTCATGATTTTACTATGACATTAACCGTACAAATTACGGGGAAGAGATGTGTTGCAAATGGGTCCCACTGTCACGTCCTAGAAGGAACACGTCAAATTACCAGTCACTCTGTATACAGCAGTGGACGTCTTTCGGGTGAAATGATGATGATGATTTCTTATTGTTGTATTCGTCGTTGCTCATTCGGTTTTCATTTATTTAACTCTTAAATGATAGAGTGCACTTAGTTAATACACTTACACCAGTGCGAAGGTGGACTTATTCATGCCACTCTGATAAGTGTGAATCATTAGTAGTACATAGCTAATTAAATATGAAGCAAGTGCGTTAAGAACCGTCGCTGACAGAGATACAGGATCATATTTGTTTTTTTACGTCATTTCATTTAAATGGTATTCTAAGAGCCTGTCACTGCAGACGATCCCGATTCACTCAGCGAAGTGATTCTCAAACAAAATTGAATTAAACATATCGTTACAAGTAAGAGGCCGTATGCTTTAGCATCGTAACCAAATAAGAATTGATCTCGCAATGGGGTGACGAGGTCGGCGGCATATCAGCCGGACTCCTTGCAGACAACACAATACAATCGATTAACACTGTAGGCGCTACCAAAATTGGTGTTGTTTCACTTAACCAGTTTATTAAGACACCTCTTTATTTACGTAACACGCTGGAAACGTCCTTATTAACATATGAAATAAGACATACGAATGTTAGCGACACAACTTTTTTTGTGCCGGTCGAAAGTTACCGTTTAAGGTCGATGGTGCATTCGGTAGCGTGGGAGGCCATGTCATGAAATTACAATACTTTAAAAAATGTTTAATTTTATTCCATGGAATTACTTAAGAAGTTAAGGGATTCTGAATCAAGGCGGCCGAGTTTCGAACAATGGTGGTGGTCTGTCAGCATACTTGTTGGCAATGCTACAAAAAACGGACACTACACAATCGAACCATAAGTAGGTACAAAACAAATTACATCAATTGGACATCTTTCGTAATTGAACAACATTTCTTTGTTTAGCATTTTTAAAAGAAAACAATCTTGTGCTTTATACAAAGCTGAAACTCTCAGAAATTCAAAGTAAATTTGCGATCATTTGGAGTCGAAATTAGACAAAACCAATTAAATATAATTTATGCAGGAGAAAGTTAGTCTTTGTAAAAATTTCTTTTGTATCGAAAAATAGAGGATCTTGAACATAAAGACCTCAAAAGTAAAAACAAGACTTAATCATGCTGCAAATTAAAAAACAACGTAAGAAAAATTGAATTTCGCGGGACACCTTAGCGCATCCCCTCAAACTTAGTGTGATATTATAGACGTATGAGGAACAGGGTGTAAAGTTCACTCATCCTCCATAGAAAAGGGAGGATCCTCCGACCAGTCGGGTGTTGTGTCTGGCGGGCAATTGCCTAACGACTGATGTCGGGAAGTATGTATGTATGCTAATTGCGCGGTTAACTCTGCTTGCGAGATGCAGGATTTGCGTGACGTCAGTATGACGCGTTGTTCGCATGTGGCGTTGTAGATACCGCTACAATATTTCTGAAGTGGCTAAAAAAACAAAATTTTACGTACCCTACTTATTTCAAATCCTCCATAAGAAACTCGTTCACCTACAAATCAGTATTTACTTCAAACAATGAAAATCTCGTACACTCAAGTCTCACGGCTCAAACACCGGTTTTCTCACAAGCCGTACTATCTAGGCCTCGTCACCCATAAATGGTGCTAAAATGAAGCGTCGATAATTTACATGTAATTTCACGACAACGCCATATGCAGCAATCATGGGTACTTGACCCAATTGCAAAGTAAGGTTGGCTGTCTATTTGAAAGGAGCAAGTAAACGATACTACCCGCACTCGGCCCGCGTCGTGGATTACGGCCCACTCCCTCTCCCAGAGAATACCTCAGCCCCAGCAGTGGAAAAGTTATAGGCTGATAATGAGCAAGCAACCAGCCTGCACTGGGTACACGTGGTGAATTACAGCCCGCTGCCTTTCATAGAACGTTATATCCTGATGATGAGTAAGCGATCAACACGCACTGGGCACACGTGGTGAATTACGGCCCGCTCCCTCACACAGAACGTTATACCCTGATGATGAGTAAGCGACCATCCCGCACTGAGCACACGTGGTGAATTACGGCCCGCTCCCTCTCATAGAACGTTATGCCCTGATGAGTAAGCGACCAACCCGCACTGGGCACACGTGGTGAATTACGGCCCGCTGCCTTTCATAGAACGTTATATCCTGATGATGAGTAAACGATCAACTCGTACTGGACCCGCGTGGTGAATTACCGCCAGCTCCCTCTCTCAGAGAGGAGGCCTGTGTTCCAGCAGTGGGAAGATTATAGGCTGATAATATAGAAGAGCCAGGGTACACAGGGTTCAGGGTAGTGTGACGGAGTGTCCCTGTCCACTCCAGGAAAACATAACCTTATTGGTATATTGGTTGGAAGCGCGACTGCTGCCCGTTGAGAGTCCTGGTCCCGATCGTAGTTCAGCTTAAGTATAATTGTGATTTTTCAATAAGGAATTTCTGAATAGCAGACCAGTGCCTGCCTTGTGCCCGGTTGATGGCAGTAGTTTCGCGCCATGATGCATGGGACTTAAAAATAACTGGCGAAATACTGTATATGTATATCTATATACTGTAATAAATAAATATGCACTGACACCTTTGACCCTTAGGAAAATATAGCCGTAGGTCTAACTGGAATGGTTTCCTTGCTTTGCACCCTCAGCTACAATAGACAGGAACCTTTAAACCAAGATGTGCGTTCGGGGACATTAAGTGGTCTAGCTAGAAGAACGATTGACTGATTTAATCATATTATATTATACTGGGGTTCGTTCCTTGATCTTTGAACGGTTGAGCGGACGGAATAGAATTTCTTGGAAAATTGAAATGGAAATCGGGGTTCTAGGACATGCTGTATGTATGCAAAATTCTTTGATATTGAATTCGAAGTAGGATTCAGAATTCTGGAACTTCGTCTTGATATTTATAATATACATCAAAAGCAAAAATCCTTATAACTCTCAAGTATTTTCAGACAAGACTCAACAGGAAACATCAAAAGCAAATATCCTTATATATAACTCTCAAGCTTTTTCAAATAAAAGACTCAACAAAAAAAAAACGCGTCAATTACTTCAAGAGAATTTATTACAAAAAAAAAACTTAAATTAAAACATAATTTCCATTGACATCCAATCGAAATTAACATACCAAAAAGGTTTTAAGACATAATAATGGTAATTCTGGCAATAAGGAAAGCTTCGGAGATATTACAAACATTATGAAAGAAAAAAACAAGCTTTCAAGAAAATAAGGTAATTACATAAGAACGGCCAACAAAACCTTGGGTTTAACGAGAGAGGACCAAGAAAAAATCGATATGATAGTCACGTTTCCACATGGCAAGATTATCAAGTAGATAATCAAAGGCACAGGTGAAGGCGTGTTGGTATTATTGCCATTTTTGAAGTGATAGCAAAGTGGGTGAGGTTCTTTTTAATTAAATTGTATGTTATTTATATTTAAATGGGTGGTTCTGTTTTGTTAATTGGTCCTGTCTACACTAGACATGTTTTAGTATGTGATAGTTTAATGTTTTCGTAGCTCAAATTCCAAAATACTAGAGAACTAATTTATGAACCTACATTAAGCTAAAACTAAAATGATTGATGGCCTTGTGAGTATGTTGAGGATACACTAACTAGTAATAGGTGAGTAAGTCTAAAATTAAGTCTAGATGAGATGGGCACTGACATAATAAAAATGTTTATCTCTGCAGAGATCAAAGGTTGACTGGTGGAAATGCCCACGGCAATTCAGTTCACATCTGAACATTGTGTGCTTGAAGAGTAGCTTGCGAATTTCAAATTTTCTTACGTTTTTTGGAATTTGCAGGTCAGTATCAGTTTGTATGCTAATATAAATATGACGCGGCCGTAACAAATATTTATTTATAGAATTATTATCATAATAATCATCAATACGTCTAAGTTCATATTACCCTATTGAAAGAATATTTCATGAAATCATGACATTTGAGGCCAATCCTAACACAAATACTTCTATCGCTGATTCTATTTCTGTCAAGTCCTGTTTTTACGGTCGCGAATCGTATTTTAATGAACATACAACCTGACCTGCAAATTGCAAAAAAAACGTAAGTAAATTTGAATTTCGCCGGCTACCTTAGCGCATACCTCTTAAATATAAGAATTCGATCAAGGATCGACGTGCCTTAAAAAAAAGTCCGTAATTTCCCCACAATCTTTGTCTGTTATGGAATTTTACAATAGACAATTATATTATTCCTGCCAACAAGTGGAGGATTACCGGCCATAATAAAAACGCTTATAAATAGGTAACTAAGCTAAACGATTATGTGAAGAACAATGAGTACGACTATACGAGTGACTAAGGCACCTCAACGCGCAAAAAAATATAATATTTTCAATGAGTAACGTCTCGAAAATAATTTTAATTGAAGTCAATTTGTTTACTCCAAGCAACAATTTTCTACAAGAATAAAATTTACTTCTACATAATAAACAGAGCAGCGAGATAAGATGAGCTGAAGAAATGGTTGCCCGCGAAACTAGTAACAAAATTAGTCAAAGAGTCTGATAAGCAATCAACTGAGTAGAATCTAGATAAACTTGTTAGTGGAGAAAGTAACTGTACTAGTGTAGAAGAATAATATTAATTAGGATTAGAAACCAGACGTTGGTAGACTAGCCAATAAAAGCTTCAGTCAAGTTATTTGGCAATGGAATGAAATTAATCATCATCTGTCTTTTAAATGTTTTCACCATTGACGTGTAGATACAGAAGTTTGATTTAGATACCGACGAATTTGTTATTGAAAAGGATCGAGAAAAATGTTTTTTTTTTTTTTTTTTTTAAACTCATACAGTTTTAAAACAGTTTTTCGTATGTAGAAAAAGAACTAAAATGTTTTATTTTTTATTGTGGGTTTATAGTGTGCTACATACTTTATGTTTGCATTTATTGTATTATGTAAATAGTACACTTATCATCCATCCAAAGGTTGTCTTTAAAAGATCGCTCTTAGCGATAAGACCGCCCATTGTGTCAGCCTTTATAAAATTTCCACATTTATATCTGTAATTTATAGGGTGTACATAAATAATAGTATTCTATCTATCCTATAGGTTACTGGAATTAAGTAGTACGTCATTTTAGTGAAGACAGTGACAGACAGGCCCATTCGAAACACGCCAAAACAGGGTGTTATTTCATTTGACTACTGTTATACATGCAAAACCTTGGACTTGAACATGAATGCACGACTTTGAATGAGGAGGCAAACTCTATATATATGTTCAACACATAGACAACTTTGGCTAGAAAGAGGGTGATCATTGAGATGACGGCCAATAGTATAGAACAAGAAAACATGCAGAAACAGCAAATAAAATGGAGGAGGCAGATGGCATATTTATAAAACTTTCCAAGAACTGATAGGCGGGAGAGATTGATATACAATATTGTATCAAACTTAGGACGGTCATAAGGCTAATGTACCTTTTAGACAAAGATTGATACTAATTGATAAGATTGATGGCTGACAACAATTGATGAATGAAGACAATTTCGCACACGATCAATCTCCCACAAAGTGCGTCATTTAAATATTAAATTTTGTAGATGCCTCGAGTATATTACTCTGATGAATATGCAATGGCATTGAGTAATGTTATTATAAAAGCCACAAATAATAGGTGTGAAATGACTAATATTGTATTCGTTGAAAACACAATTGAAATGTATTACATTTGCTGTGAATTAAAACAATAGCTTGATTAGAAACACCGGCTACTGGTACGGATAAAATTATGTAGATCTTGCTAGTGTTATTGTGGTATTCGTATAGAGTCAAGTATGAAAGTGAGGTGGTACATGTAAATATTTTAAATCAACATCCATTTGTTACATCTTAGTCCGTTTCGTTTCAAACAACATCACAGTCTTTGCAATGAACTATGCATAGTAGCGCTTACTTCTCATTAGAAAAATCCTAATCTAAGTCATATGCTTATATTTATACTATATCATAATAATAAACTACAAAATGTACTTAACTAATGTACGGATTTGAAACTTAAACTTACCAGATCATTGTCACCGTCAATTCCATTTTCGACCAAGATGTCTTCGAACAATATGTCTGCCTCACACGGCGAACACAAGTTGCTGAGCAATTCACTGAACCTTTCCACTTTGCGCACACACACAGCCCCTAGTAAGCCTCCTACATCCTCTTTCACTTTTGGCACTACACTATCTTCTACATAATCAACATTATTAACTTCTATTGCTTTATCAGCGGCAGGAATATAACTATTGTGACTATATTTGAGCCCATCATGATCCAGAATCTGATCATTAATCTTAATTTCGATACCATTCTGGTGTTCAACATCATCAACAACAAGATCATTAAATAAATCGTCGATTTTCTCGTCATCTATACATGACATGTCTTTTTCGTTTACAATATCGTTAAAAAATTCTTCACTATTCACTCGTAATGGTTTTTCGTTTTTTCTTTCGTATATCTCACTATTCGATTTCTTTTCTTCGATTATGGAATTCTTGTTTCTACTTTCATCTAATTTAGAACTGCGCTTTTCGTCAACATTCTTTCCTTTAGGACTAGTCACTATAAAATTATTTTTGTCTTTTTCTAAAATAGTTTTATTATTGGAATGTTTAGTTTTCGTCTTAATAGCACCAATTTCCTTATCGAAGCGTGTCGAAGACGTACTTTTTAAATTTTCTTTTTCATTGCTTTGTCTTCTGTTCGATCGTTTATCTCTATCTAGTAACTTGGAATTTTTAGGTGATTTCGTTTTGGCGTCTTCAAGTAAGGATTGTACTGATGAGCTTCTAGTAGATTTTCTTGGAGACTGCGAAGAATCGGAAAGATTTGCGGCAGCAGCTCTGAGACGTGACGTACGCGTTGTTCTAATAGGCACTGAAGTTGAAGCTGTGTTAAGGTTTAGCTCCGAGGAAGACTTAAGATGAGCAGCAACGTCGTCTGGAGGCGTCAGGTCGGGTGATCTTTTCGGGCGCCTGGAATTAACATCAAAATACATTTAGCAATTCTTAGTTACCAAAAGTAGTGATTGTATACGTAATTAACATTCAAATTTCAGAAATCTCCTGTATCAGAAGAAACTCACCTCTCAGTGACGTTAGCAGAAAATAGCGTCGCTGTTCTAGCCGTCAGCTGTTTTCTCCTCTCCTCCTTATACTTCTGTATCCTGGCCGCGCGGGCCTCGTCGTGCGACTGACTCATGTCGGCCTCCTTGCGCTCCCGTCGACGTCACGTGCGCCAGTATCTCTCAAACCTTCTAAACCCTTGAGCTTCTTTATTATAATTTGTATAAATCTTGTCTAGCATGGCGGCATTAAGCGCGCTATAGGGCGGAATAGTTGGCAGTGATGAATACAGACTAAGCCTTGCGTTGTGGTGACCTGGAAATAGAAAATAGAATATATTAGTCACTATATCCATAATGAATTGTTATCATAATCGGCGTGAGTAATATGACTGCAGATGTAAGGTCGGGGGCAAATCGCAGAACACAAACAATGATGTTTGATTTATTGGATCGCGGTTGGTTCATTTCTTGTGACCGGGCCTGGAGGCTTTGTTCCATTGTCATGAAATGAGAATGTTACACTAACTAACAATTGTCCTGAAAGTACACGTGTGTTATCATTCTAGGTACCTATCTATCTCTATTCTCAAGAAAGCAAGAAAAAAAGAAAGAAGATATTTCCAGATATCCTAGAATTATTTTTTTGAGAACGAAAAGATTTCCGATTGTGTTAAAACAGCAAAGACGTTGCTCTACAACGTCTTTGCTATTTTTCATTCAGTCATCAGTTGCTATTGTAATTTGACGAGGATGCGTTCCATGTCTCATAATTAGTCAACGCCCTACGTGATAGTTTACCATGTAATAGAAGTTTCTACTGTCCTTGAACACAAAATTCGAATACATGTGACATATACCTAACCGCACTGGGTTCCCGTGGTAGATGCCCATTCCTTCTCACCGAGAGGGGCCTGTGTCCCTGTGGTCAGGGGGAACATAATAGGGTGACTATTCATGAGCACCACACGAATTACAGATATAAATGTAGAAATTTTACATAGGATGACCCAGTGGGCGGTCTACCTATAAATCTTTAATTCAACGTAGATGTTTTAGCTAAATTCATAACATTAGCTTCAAAACATGCATTAAATCTACATATGAGCCTAACTCTATCCCCCAAATTCCGCATAACCCGCTTAGTGAATGTTTCATCAACTCTACTTAGTGCAGTTAACTGGAATCGGTTAACGTAATCCTTAACCGCCGTTAATTAAACTAATAGCCAATATGGTTGGGCAACTGTTTCTGTGGCCTCGGCATAAAGGTACAGTTCCATTGCTTCGTAGGGTGTTCACGCAGGGGCTACGGAAGTTAACTCTGCGGGTCTATTTGTCTGGCTAAGTCATACGATATGCGGAATAAACAAACAACTACATCTGGAAGTTACACCTCTATGTACTGCATGTAAAGCGTGTATCACGTCGGTGACACATCCGAGCAGGCTACGGCCGCGTGTTCACCCCACGCCGTCACCGGTACGTCACGCTCGGTTCGAATAATCTCGTTTCTCGTTCTTGGCCGTTGGTGGCGGGTGGACAAATGGTGTACAAATGTAGGTGACGTCATCAATTCACGCATCTGTACGTAGCGTGGTCATGGAATACAAGCGAAACCGATTGAAGAGAGATAGCTGGAAGAAGAAGTGGACGATCCTTCCAACATTTTTATACAAAGCGAAGCATAGCGTAGCGTATCGTTGCGCGGAAATGGGACTGCGCCTTAAATCTCCACCGCAGCGTTGTGATATGACATGGCATCTGACATCTAATTACCGTTGATTAGTTTGTGGTCTGCCAATTAATGAAGCTGAATAGGACTCTGATTTGAAAGGAGTTATTTATTTGGCTTGTCAATAAGTGAAGTGAGATGTGCACATTATTATATATATATTTTTTATTGTTTATTAATCAAAAACAAAAAGAAAACAGTTACAAATCATTGTTGAACAATTAAACATTACACACAAACAATCGCGGGTGTAACAGCGGTATTGCCAGACACGGCAACTCGGTGCAATTAGGTACATTATATTAAAATTTTATTTATGTTTCAAATTGACGTTATTTCAAGTTAAACAAATTTCAACCTTATTTTATAAGTCTTTTGTGTCTATTCGCAACCGTAGTTAATTAAGGGCCAGGGCCGGGGCTAGACGTGACTTTACAGTATAATAATTAAGGAAAAATAAGTATATAATGTGATTAAAAAAATGTGCACCTGGTAGGTATGGACAGATACCTGGCATAATCTGAACTCAACTGGATACCCCTCTAGAATAAGATGTCTTTAAAAAAGCAGTATTCATAAATGTGCGCGTCTGTAATATAAGTACACAAACATTGCAATTATTAATCCCAAGTAAAGTGATGTTTTCCGTGTTTTCACTCGTAATTGGCCACTACACAATGTTTGGAATATGTTGTGGTTACATTAATTATTTAGGATTATTTAATTAATATGTGTATGCATTTGGAAACAGCCATTTTTGACGGATACCAAACCACAAATACAAATATATGACGTAAGCCACCCAAAATATTAGTTTACCTACCTACTTATGAATATTTATGGTTATGGTGTCTAAAAGCAACAAAAAATGCCTAACAAAAATATAATTTGATATTCAAAGAAAAGGTGATTGACTGAATAAATGATTGACACCAACGCATAAAGTCATCGACTAATTATAGAAACTTGATATTTGGATGGACTTACTTCAACAGAAGTAAGTGGACATATAATAACAATTGAAGGATCTTGAAAAAACCATTTTGGATTAATTGTAATGCACATAAAGCTACTACACTTTCTTTAATAGATTCTCAACTTTATCGCTAAAGCTTTAAGGTTCAAGGTTGATTGGGAAAGTTTGACAGTTCCGGCTAGCTTGATGTGCTGGCGTCTATACTAACTTGGGACTTTCGTTATCCTAACTAATATTATAAATGCGAAAGAAAGTTTGTTTGTTTATTTGTTACGCTTTCACGCTAAAACAGCTGAACGGATTTAGATGAAATTTGGCACATGGGTAGACCTGGAGTAGTATATGGTATTATTTTCGTTCTACGAATTTAAATTCTACGAATGACAGCCGGGACCCACGGCTTAACGTGCTTTTAGAGGCACGGAGGCGTCTCGATATGTAATGGATGGTCACCCATCCATGAATCGACCTCGGCAAGCGAGCTTAACCTTCGATCGACCCGTGCGGCTGCTATTATTTAGCCACGAGCCCCTCTACAAATATCTACATAGCATCCTATCAAAATCTCAAGTAAAGGAATGAAAAGGAAAAATAATATGAAGGAAAAAAATACTGCTGCAAGTTTAAGCAGCAGGTGAGTCATGTTCTTATTTAGCTGTTCTTATTAATGATAGACTAGTCAAAACTTGCTCGACCCTCGTTTGATCCAATTTTGGGGCGATTGTATTTTAAAGCCCAGAACAGGATCGAGGGTCAACTTAACTGGACTAGATTTATAACGGCTCCTATCAGATCTAACTCTCTTCGAGGCCTCAACCACCCACACCGAAGACTTTGACATTTGAAACAGAACATTCTAACTGGGAAGGACCATTTGAAATCGGGTCTTAACCTACCATTACCTCGACCAACATATAACTAAGGCTCCACCACAAATGTATTTTTATAATATAGCTGAAGAGTTTGTTTGAACACGCTAAACTCTGGAACTACCACTTCACTACTACTGTCGCATTTGATACCCCACTTCTTGAGGAAGTTTATAGGCTATCTAAAATCACGCTACGACCCTTAGGAGCCGATAACCGAACGACGAAAAAGAGCGAAACCGAAGTAACAAAGCCGGGCGATGGGATGCAACGCGATTGGCGGGGCCGAAATTTCACGAGGACGAAGTCGCTGGCAGAGCTAGTAGTAAGTAATATGTATCGATATTACACTCGCGAGCAATGGAAAAGTTCCAGTGACATAGCACCAAATTACTCCTAAACGGGAAAGGCTAGCTTAATGAAGCCGTCTGCAATATTGAAGTACATTTAATAGCGCATCAGAATATTACCAACTAAAAACGTAAATATTGTGTTCAAATTTTAAACTACGGCAAAGGCATCGGCATCATCTTTTATCGGCATTTTGTGGGTGAAACTTTTTCATTGCTCGGCAGTGTATTATCGATCATCGCCTTGGTTTACAGACAGGACAAGTTTATCTACGAGCAACCATGATTTAAATTGCTGCATTACTATTTACAATATTATACGATCGTTACTATGTAAATAAATAGTAGAATATAGATAAGCAAGAACTAAGTTCACGGTTTTCTTGACAAACGAGTAATCAGTGCTTAAGTTACAATGAATTCTGATTTTGTTGATTCTAGGGAATTCCGAGTTCAGAGCTTTATAATTGGAAGCTTTACTTGAACTTCTCTAAGTTTTACGAGTAGGTACACAAGTATTTTAAGGCAAACTTTTCTAAAGGGAAAATAATACAGGATGGGAGGGACATCGACGCGCCTGTTATCATGGATTCGGTTCATGATTTTGCCGCTGAGGTGCTATTCCATACATTTTGACTGCGTAGGTATGGTATATATATGCTTTTCTATGAAACAACTGATTTTTTTTTATAACCGTCGAAAATTCTCTAAACAAGGGGAGCTGAGTTCATCCTCCGCCACCCAGTATACTACTAATCAGATATTTTCAAGATCAAAGAAAAGATGAAGGAACAGAATTATGAATTATTATTACTATGTATCTTCCTAATGTTATTTTCTAATTGATTCATACTTACGGACAGAATCAGACATTACCTGCATATTAACTAATCTATTCTACCCTCCTTACGAAACCAAAAGCACGGTCTCTACGCTTAAAACCGAGCTTAGATCCAAGCCAATTTCGAACGAAAACACTTTTACTACCAAAAATATCAAGGCATGCCAAACAAGAAGGTACAATCGCAAACAAAAAATACTGTAAGAAAAGCTCCGCTTGTCTACATGTCGTTAAGCTTTTATTGTAACATAAAACAGACCCTTGAATACCATTTTTTTAATGGTAACTTATTGCTGCTCGTGACTGTACTGATGAGTCATTTTTACTCGCTTCCTTACATGGGAATTTCGATCTTGGAGCTGGCAGATTAGAGGTTATTTTCCTTTGATGGGTTGATACAGGTGGAACCTTTGGACAAGACCACGTTTCCAGTCACGACCTCGGCTAGGCTTAGAAACGGCAGTGTCTACACGACAAACTGTAATTGACATTGACATTGTGCTTTAACGTGAGTCGCAAACAAATAGCACGAAGTAACGTGCTGTTATCACTCGTAAAAATGTATTATGGCTAGGAATTTTATGATAACACGCGTATGGCGGTATGCCCCTTGTTATGTGACAAATGTCTTTGGATTTTTTGATATAAATGATTTGAAGGACATACCTAAAGCTTAGAAAAGGGCCAGCGTTTATTTGATACAGTAAAGAAGAATTATTAAAATTAATTGTGTATTGGCATAAACACCGTATGGCGTATGAAAGGACACCGTATGGCGTATTTTTTGTAGCCGACTCCAAACGAAACGGCTAAGCGCGCCTTCCTGCGAAATAAAATCGCAAATGCTAATATAATTTTTCATGCAATTATTTACCGCAATGCACGGACTCTAGTATATTGGTATTGTTCACAGCATGGCGATTGTTATCCGTAACGATCAAATTTTATGTTTTAGAAAAAGTTAAACACGATAGGTATACACGAGGTACATAGTTTCCGAAAAGCCCTAAAGAAGCTTAGACGAGAACCTCTAATCTTTAACAAGCAAGGGTTGCTAAATACGTGACACTAAGCTACTGAACGTGCATCTGCAAATCCCCAATGTTTACATGGCTTTAGCACAAGTTAAGCTCTGCAGTATTAAGCAGAACAAATATTCCTGCCGAGAGCTATTCCGTAGTCTAGACAACTTCGAAACTATGGACCGTAATACCGTATCTTTATTTTAAACACAGCGGTTTTCAAAGTAAACGACCTTCTCCCCACTGAATATTTGGGGGAGGCAACGGGTGGGAGAGGGGTAAAATGAGAAATGAATGCAAATATTTATTTAAAGGTAAAGAGCGATGATAAAATTGAAATTGTATTTCTAACTAATACTAAAGGTTTTTATCTAATTGCAATACAGTGACAATGCAATGCATTAAAGGATACAGTGGATCGCTAGGTAACGATGCAGCTGACGAACTGGCCAGAAGAGCATCCAGCGCCCCCTTCACCTGCTTACACCTGTGTAGCTACAGGTGTACGCAGGTGGCTACAGGAGTACACCCACACACAAGCGGAAAGCTGGTGGACCTCGACACCGGGCTGTAGGCAGTCCAAGGAAGCTAAGCCATCATAGTTGGCAGCAGAACATAGAATTCTAAAGGTTCCAAAAGCCGAAATGTCTCCTTCCGATCGTGTCTTTAAATAACCTAAAATAGATGAGATATTAACGAAATTTCCAAACTCCCCAAAGCTGTTGTTCCAATTTCCCAAGAGAAATGTCATAATATTTATAATAACGAAAAGAACAGCAGCGTAAAAGTTTGACAGCAACTGTCTTATACGAACTTACAGCGGTACAACCTCCGGGGAGAGCCTTTAAAGTCTTCGCATTATGGCTTCATAACTCGAGGAAAGTTCTGGAAGGTTTTATAGGTAAACGAAAAGCAACATCTGTCGGCTACAATATCTGTAATAATAAGGGAGATGGGGAGTATGCCGGCCACGTGGAGCAGAAACGGCGAAAATAAGTTACGTCAGATGAAACCGTTTTATTAAACATTGTTTTTCCTGCTGAATATAAAAATGAAGGCTTTCTGGACTCGTCTTGTTGAAGATGGGGAGCAAAACAAAGAAGTTTAAATAAAGTAAATGATTTGTAAAAAAGGGGGTTGCCATTGTATCATATACAGGGTGGCAGGAACAACGATGCGAAACCGACGAAAAATTTCTACGCCTAGCGTATAAATGTTTGGTCTAGAATCATATATGCTAAATTCATGGTTTCAGATTGCGCTTATGTGTCCCTGTCCATCATGGTATATACAATGACATACATAATATATAATACAAAATGATGGTCCACCATCAATTAGAACTTTATTCAACCTACCAAGGTTAGTAAGCTTAATCACAAGGTATGGCCTGGCCCTAGTTTCTAAAGCTCGATTATCCATAGAGCATCCATCATAGACTGACACATAATTATATCTAACGCTATTTACTCGGCCATCACTCGTGTATCCATTATACTAGGGTGATAGTTTGTCAACATTACATTAGATGAAATATGGGGACAACCCTATTCTGAAGTTGAAAGGATGAGCTGATCAGTTTTAGTTTCCCCATTTACAGGCGTATCACGTACATATATGCAGTTTGGATTCGGACACATAAAGCTTTCATTTTAGTGCTTTTCTTAAGACTTCTTATAAAGTTCAGGATTGTATATTAGATACTAGCTTGCCCCCCGCGGCTCCGCCGGTTCGCCCGCATCCCTAGGGTTAAAAGTATCCCCATATCTTTAAAGAAAATCGGTCTAGCCATTTGATAAAAAAAAAATTTAATTGTTTTTTGTTATATGTACCTACCGTACATACTTTCATATGCATTTAGTAAAAAGATGTTATTTTGACATTAGAAACTGACACTTCAATTTTATTTATTAGTACCTATGCATAGATTTAACTGCCAATAGGTATCCACTCCGAAGACCCGAATCACTCACGCATTAGTTTTCAACCAATCGCGTTCGTCTGCGTCCGGCTGCCGTCGGAAGCTATGTCACCCACTTGAGAAGTGCTGACGGACGCGAAAGGACGCACCCGCACTACTGAATACCAATGAACCCATTCGCTTCCGAATAATCTGAATAACTTCGACGAACGCATCCGTGCGCTTCAGTTTTCAACGAAGAAAGTCTTTTCTAAATCGATGCTAATGGATTGGATCCGTGTCAGAGACTCAAAGCCCTTAAAATGTTGTTCTACTTTCAAGGTCATACACAGAATTGATTTCGAGAAGCCGCGTTTCTAAAATGTTTCTTTTATCTTCGACTAATTTATATCTATGTATAGGTACTAATAACAAAGCTGAAGTTTGTTTGAAACTTTGAATGCGGTAATCTCGGGAACTATCAGTCTTGCATTCAGATAGGCCAATTTTTAAGGAAAGCTATATGCTATTTAACATTAAGTTAGGAGCCTTAGGAGCCGAAAAAATAACGAAAGTCAGAAATAACACTAAACGAAAATGAAACACGGGCGATGCGATGCGATGGGGTGTGTCGGGGATGCAAGAAATTTCACGCACGAAGTCGCGGCCAGAAGCTGGTTATTACATAACATTCAACAGCAATTCATCAAAGTCGACGACGTCTATCGAATTAGAAAACAGGTCGATTCGCATCGATTCGGTTTTATTCCGTTGTAACTAGTTTACGATACCGTAGGAAAGCTATGGATACCACCGAACATTCTTGGTTATCTCTGATTCAATTTGCTAAGAAAACCTTGAAGAGGAACTTGAGTCATTTTTTTTTTGCTCAAATAAAATCAATCGTTTTTCATAAAAGGGGCAATTCGTGTATTTATAAGAACGTCCGCACTAAAATCTCAGTCTCAATCTGTCAAAAATAGCTCTAATTTGCACATATAATTTTCAATTTTCTGACTTCGGTTGTCGCTGAGATGACATTGCGACTAGATTATGAATGTTTTTAATTACGAGAATAAAATTGACCTTCTGATCAATAAATATCTGATACTAATATATTTTAAGACACTAATACGACGGCTTGACTGTGTGAATGATGATATGGTTAGAAAGAGGGTGACTACCGAGATGACGACTAATAGATGTATGGAAGAAAAAGACATGTTGCGCCAACCCTAAATAACTTGGGATAAGAGCAGGAGAATGATGAATAACTCTAATAAGATTTACTCACAAAACAAAAAGTACCTAACTTTGTACATGAGAAAGTTAATCGAAGCTTCTAGAAATTAGTGTTTCTCAAAGCCAGCTCACAAACCTTAGAAGAACTAACAGTACAGTACATTAATAGCGAAAATTCCTGTTTTACTAGTGTAACCCCGTACGAAGCATCAATATAGCGTGCTGTTCTCACAGTCTGATTCACACGGCTCAAGACAGTATTATGAGGATAGTTAATGGTCAACAACCACGCGGATGTGCATTGCTAGAACATGGAACGAAGATGACATCAATGCATAACATTTGAAAAAACTTACATGTTTAATAGTGCAGAAAACTGATGAACAAGCAATGATTTGTCTAGTTTTTTCTAAATGAGAGAAGAGATATTGCTTTCTTGAAGTAGGCTTACGCATCTATTAGGTACTTGACTAACATGAAACATAAGAGCAATTTGTAGCCCTTAATTACACATTTCTAGGCATGAATGATGTTTTGTGCTGTAATATCTTTTTAACCATTTACTGAATTATTTTATGCATAATCAAGAAACTAACGAAAGTAGCTGCAAACAGAATAACTTTTGAAAAATAGCAAACACATTTTGCTGCGATAAAAATGGTTTAAAACTTCCTCATACCGAGCCAAAACTTAAGAACTGACCATAAAAGTGTTCTTGGACATTAAAATGTTCAAAATGTTTTCTGGCTTTTTCGCAGTTCTGTTTACCAAAGCAAAACACTTATTGAACAGTTATCGAGATAACAAAAAGCTCTGTTGTCTGCTGCCTTAGCGAAATTGGACAAAAACTGCGACTGAAATGAAACAGATACAATCATCGGAAATAATGATCTAGATCTGGTGCCTGGATTCCAACAACAGTACTATAGGAATTTGATCTTAATGAGCACATACTAGATTAACGAATAATGATAGAGAAGAAAGGAAAATTCTGCAGAACGGATGATGTCATCGATTTAAATGTGAATGCTTCCGCAATACACGACATCCACGGGAGAGAAAGGCTAACTGACTCTAGCCGGCGACCACCCGGAAAAAATAAACGTCACTTCCAATCAAAAGACATTTAACTCGATCCCATTAAAGTCAAATCGCTTAATGATAATGCAAGCTAAAGAGAAATTGTCGCAACGTTTACATAATAAAATTAACATAAATCTTTGGGCATTAACTATTTGCATAACGGTAACTGGATCTTACTCAAAGGATAAAATAAGAAGCCTAGAGCTTAAAAAGCCTTCTTAGATAGCAACAGCGGTTGATGAAATAAATTGGTATTCAAACCACGATCGTTCGGAAAAAAACATCAATACCAAATGCTAAGCTCGAATACATTTGATAGCGGAAAAACGAATTTAAGTCTACCCAGTCTACTTACCAAGTAAAATTTAAGCAAACCCAGTTACGCAAGAAGGGAATTACGTCATAAAGATCAATATGACATGTGATAAAAATCAAATATTGAGAGTCAACAGAGACGAACGTGATCTATTGAAAAGCGAAATCAATCTTTCTCATTCATAATTTTCGTTTATTTGTCTTTCACATTAGATTCTACCTGTAGACTCACGTGCCGAGAATTTTTAAAAACACCAAGCAAATATCTACGTAGGTATATACAGTGCTAAAGATTATCTTTCAGCATGCTTCAAGAAACTTAAGTAGACCAAAGTTATTTTTAAAAAAAGTCTTTGTTTACTAGATTTATATGTCACAGCACTCACAGCTGTATAGATTTCTGTGTCACCTGTTATCACTGTTCCATTTAAAACTGAGACATGACTAACATGCCGCTGTCGTGACACGCCACAAGCGATAATGCTCCTCGTCAATATTTGCACGTTTCATAAAAGTTAAGACGGACGCAAACTACCCACTCTACGGACTTTCTTCTTCCGTTTAAAACAACAAACAAAAAGTTTATGTAACGCCACTGCTTTCTTTGTTCAAAGATATTGATATTTCAACAATAATCTGTTAAGCCTTCACGCAACGAACCGCTATTTCTAGAAGCATGAATTTCGCTGTAATATTGCGACGATGCTCAAACGAGATGGCAGCATCCCACAACGCAATATTCTCTCAGATCATATATCTTATAAAATGAATATGTAAATGTAAATCATACGTATAGGCAAGTCAGTGGATCACGTAGCTGAAACCGCGGTTGCTAAGCAAACTGAGCCGATGAGTCAGAGATACTTGTTGCTCGACTTTTTGCTTGGAGAAAACAGGACCATCACTTAGATCAGAGAGCATAAGACAGCCAACATGCTGGGCACGTTGCAACATAGATTCGATTCGCGACATGCGCCAAACATCATGTTGATCAAAGTAATACACATCGTTAAAGACCGAATCTCGTTTTGTTCAAGTGTTTACGCTCTAAATAAACTGAAATCGAAGCCAAAATACTAATGTTTTAATAACACACAACCATTTAAAGAATGAATGAAGTAATTTTGTATCTGGTGGACACAATTGAATGAGAACAATGGCCTCGTTCGTATCACCTAATGTAGTCTCAAGTCACATTATTTTTGGGAGGCATTGCAAAAAAAGGAATTTCTGAAGTCATAGAAAGTTTCCAGTATACAAAAAATACTTTTAATAAGATAAAAAAGTACAACTACATATAACTTTTGTTTTCAAGACAACAGCATTTAATTTCACATCTGAAAATATTAAAACAGAATCTCAGAGAATTTGTTTTGCAAATTGCAGACGGGAGCAACGTCTCGTTTCGCTTGTTGTAAAAGCGATAAACTTTAGTACAGCTAGTTATTCCCGAGTTTCGAGTACGGGCGTAATAAGGCTTGTGGAGTGGACATCAGCATCCACAAATAAAAGTAAAGTCGGACCGGATTTTATCGAAAGCCCGTCTCGCCTTGGAAGATCTCGCTTAATTTATACGGTAACTTACAGTAAGTGGTGGGCACGACTTTTTTGGCACACGGCATTGAATGGCGCAGCCGTTGGCTATATTAGGCATCGAAGCTACTATAGATTAAAAAGTATTTATTAATAAAATAAAATGGCGTAGATCTATAGATAATAGACGGATAAGAAAGTAGTATTGTTAGACAGACTCCTCAACTTGTAGAAAAGTTACAAATAAAATATCGGTAATCGTAACTGACATCGGGGCGGGTAGCGGTATATCCTTTAAGGGCGAATTCCATCAAACTTTTATAGTACCTAGAATAAGTCTTATCCTCAGCATAAATTTTGAATTTTTGACAGTTTGTCCATACTAGAATTGTCAGACGTCAATTTTAATTCACGGATAAAATGTTATGTACGGTATGTTTGTTAAGCAACTCAATTTTATTATTGTGTCTTGGTCAATGAACGAATAAAAAGTATTACCGCACATGATCAATACAATTGCACATAACGCAAGTTGCGTAAGTGACGCAAGGAACCACACAAACAATACGGTTGCAGCTGAAGTGTATTAAAGTACCTACTTTTAATTTAAATAAAATCAAAAATATACATCGAAGGAGACAACAGCTAAACCCAGTATTAAAGTCACGTAAAGACCCTTGTTAGTCAAAGTAGGACTAAATCAACGCTTTGAAATGGTAATTCTGATACAATTGAAAATCTGGTTTATTATTCAATATGAAAATGCCGCCATTCAAACGACTTTACGAAGCACTACAATTTATTTGTATTGTTAAGTGAGTGTGCTTTGATTATTTTACAGACAACATGCGAATAATATGATTGCAAATTTTTTAAACACCGTTTTAATATTGTCCTTGTTGGCTGTCTGTACACCTTGCTTCTTTTATGCAACATGCAACGCTGCCTCCAAAACCTGATAAACCTTTATTTGGAGCCCTAGAGTTACATAAGGCAACACGGCTTCTTCAAGGTCTATACATTTTGTAGCCTAGGTTTAAAGACCAGTTTTCACTGTTCTGCGGCATTGGCAAAATTACAAACTAACATGATTTAATACTCTCATAGGATCGCATAGAAAATACAAAATCAAGCCGTTACGTAACATGAACGTGCTCTATTTCCACCAAATAAGTAGAAAACAACATTTTGTCCCCAAAAACTACTAACTTTAACTTCGTGGATGCACTTTTTGGCTGGATTCCATCTTATAAGCACATAGTCTACCTAACTCGAGGAGTCACATTTGAAGTATCCAGTTGCAACGGAATTTCTGTAAAAAAAAACGTTGCAAAGTGCTGAAAACATACAATTGAAAACTCGAGTGCAGTTGAGTGCAACAAGATGGAAATGTAACTAAAATTGTGTGTATCCAACTTGTAAAAAAGATACTGTAGAAGCTGTATGATAATTATCTGTGCAACATCGCAAAGAATTTTAAAAAACAATATTTGCTCTTGCGCAAGTGTCAACCTAGAATTGAAACATTTCAATGGCCACAAAAATTACATTAATGAATGCCATCCTAATTTAACAATTGGCGTAAAACAGACGGTGTGGAGCACACAATGTATTCAAAACAGCATCATGATTCAGCACGACCCGAATCATTGTGTATATTTAGATTTTGTACCGTTGACAATTATTTAGAAGTTGCACCGTTAGGTAGGTCATGTTAGCTATGCAAACTCTGTGAACGAGGTATTATATGAGAATATCTTGGATGACAATATTTTCGGAATAGATGATCTCCAAGAAAAAAGTCTTTTGAACGCAAGCTATATAATATAATTATTATACTTTGTGATCCTCCAAGGAAGGCTACTTGTTTAAAACTATCTACACCAAGCAAGATAGCTTAGGTTGGAGACGCCTTGTATTACTGGTAATAGAATGAAGACGGACGATCCACTACAGTCAAGAACCGTTGAACGAAAATATGCCAGGGTTTTGTAGGATTCGAATGTCATATGATACCATCCTCCAAAACCACAAGTAGCTTCTTATGGAATACATAGAATACTATAAGAATGGTCGTAAAGCTATAGCTATATTTATATAGGTACAGAAGAATTCACAGAGAAAGATACAAAATATTGTTTTCTGCACAAAAACTTTATTAAAAGATGTCCCAATCAGCTACTACGAAGCCATGTTTAACGCGCTAGCAACACACGATATATCCATAAACATAATATTTTATGTATTGGATATTAATTACGACCTTAGGCTCAACATTATTGCCTATTAAACTATCTATCAAACGTAAATTATCATTAACCTGATTTTCATTTGAAGGAGCAATTTTTACTTGATCTACTTCGATGGCTGGCTCTGGCATGAGGAAGTCACTATTAACCGTATATTATACGGGCAATTCATAATAATTATTACGATAGATATAATTATTATTGGTAGCTATCGTGATATCGTATATTTCACTTGACTTGACAAGGGAAGCCATATTATTGATCTATGTTAGATATGTACTTACGTAGTTTAACACGTTTAACATTATCAAAATCGGTATTAAAGGTCAGGCTATAAACCTGTATCGGTTAAGCGGATCTGCCCTGAAGGGTTGTCACTGACAACCTCCGCTATAAAAATGATATTGGGATACTTAAATTCTAGTAATATTTATGGCAATGTTACCCGAACGTCGACTACCTAGGACGACTTAGGAAAGCCCCATGTTTTCTAAGAATCTATCCCATTTCTTATCTAAAATCCTCTTCAAAATACAATATTGGCCCAGACGACAGATTCTATCCTATATCTTTCGCATTCCAAGTGCACTTAAGGCCAAAAAACCCAACCCAGCATGTAGATAGGCACCTGATACAATTTTTCTCACTCCTTATCGCTAGAGCGGTGCTATCGGGCACTTACGTCGCGTAGTACATTTACGCTAATAAGGCGAGAGAGTCGAGACGAGGTAATAAGAGGTGGCTTTTACGACATTCTGCTTGTATTCCCTTATGGGGCTGCTTCCATGCAGGCCGAGCTACGAGATCGTAGTAGAGCGGTACTAAAAGCCATATGGAGTAGTTGTTTAGCATAGACTTTGCTTAATTTAAATATAGTATTCATTTATTTCGCATGAGCCATAACAATACAACTTTCTCAAAATGTGTTTATCTTACATTCAAGACAAACAACATTGCAGAATATCTAAGTCTCTTCTAGGATGTTCAATGCAAATTGAGAACCATGTTGAAGACCTCATTTGTTTGTACACGTCGCAGGATACTCCCAAAAACTCCTGAGCGAATTTTGGTACAGTTTTTCACCTGTTCCTTACATGTATTTTTAATGAATTCATTATATGCAATGCTGCATTCGCACAATATGTAATAAATATTACCGTAAGTTTTATTTAATGCATTCATCAAGCAACAATCAGGTTCAACGACACGTCTATTTAAGTAACAACGCGACATCTCACTTTTGGTCGTATTTGCTTTTTTTCTCTGTAACCTTTAAGGCCGCGACTTGATACAAAACTGTTGATTTAATGCTCTGTTTTAAATTAATGTTTATTTTTCAGAGTATGCAGGAACTGATAAGGAAGATGAGAACGAACTGGCTGATAAGATATTAGAGTCAGATCCTGTATAGGTAGATATGTAAATTAAAAAGAAATTCATATTAATGAAGTATAATGAGTGAGCTAAGAATATTTACAA
This sequence comes from Apamea crenata, assembly GCA_949629185.1. Classification (NCBI taxonomy): domain Eukaryota; kingdom Metazoa; phylum Arthropoda; class Insecta; order Lepidoptera; family Noctuidae; genus Apamea; species Apamea crenata. Next base: position 5,250,172 of record OX451368.1, on the reverse strand, counting down.
CTGTTTATTTTAGGTTGGAGATAACATGGAATGTTTGCCACTTAAATAACACAATACATACACACATGGCCTTCACAACGAGCAAAGAAACAGACTTCTAATAAATTGAAAACTTTTAACTTTGCAGCTAACTGAATTGCGAAATACCTAGATACCAAAGTTATTTCAATCAACCAACTTAAACAAGTACAAGTAAAGGCTCCTTTAAGTTAACATCGGAGTTATCAAACAAACACAACTCATCTTCGCTAAGAAAAACATATCGGCGAAGGGGGAGCAAAATATAACTTCGGCAACTTTCTCTCGAAGAGCCGGCCGGATTGGGTCAACGATTGATCAATTATATAAGGATAACCGACTTGATGATCCATATAAATTAGTAATTGTTGATTAATAAAAAGTTGTAACAAAGAAAGTAAACTGTACCTTTTGAGTAAAGAAACAAGAAAAAAAAAACACTATTCAACACAAAACACAGACACAAAGTTCGTATTTAGGTTATGGTTGTCTCGTCAGACTACCAGGGAGGCAGAACAGCGCTGGAGGTTGAGCGCACCTGTTACCGCGACGCGAGGAGCGTTACTGGCACGAAGCGGTCCATTAGTCGCACGGCACACGTCATGCGGAAGCCGGTTCTGCTGGACACCGATGCCTTCGAAGAAAACCGCGCTAAAAGATGCATTCTACACTCAACGACTACGCAAAAAATGACACACCAACCATTTAAAGATGATGAAAACATCAACATGTGCAAATAAATCGTGAATACATATTTAACAAGAGGTGTTAAATTTCGAATTTTATCAGATAAGTACATTAGTTTTACTTTTAAACACCAAACTTTGCTCTTCGATAGAATATTTGTTTCGCAAAAGCAGAATATACTTGGCTTGCGAAAGATAATATGAAAAAGTTACCGTACCGAGTCGGGGATTAAAGAAAAACAGAATACATCAACTCCTTATCAAGTAAGTCAACTGAGGGGATACATCTGTTTACTGATACTCAAAGATAAAAACACTTATGCATAAATGATAAAAATGTTAATGCCTTTTTATTACATGCTATTGCAGTGTGTGGAGACAAAAGTAAAATAAAATAATAGCTAATTTACGACTAATTATTTCATACGCCATATACTAGTGGATTTTAAATATTTTTTTCCCCGATTTATTTATAATGATTGCAGGTCTAGTTACTTCTCTCATACCAGGACCATGAATACCATAAGTGCTTCCCCACATATCGTTATAACTCTGTTCTCTTCGGTTTCATGGATTGCTTCTATCATCTTTAGCTTTACCACTTCTGGAATTGGGGTCTCCAATACAGACGATTTCTCAATTATATTCCCTAACTAAAGCATCTTTCTCAGTTCACATTCACATAATCTTGAGAATGTGTATTCTCTATTCGCCGCGTTATAACGTCTATTGGTCTATTCTAAGCGAAAAAGTAAACCACTTTAACATGAAATGTAATGTAATAGACCAAGCGAAGCAGTAACCCATTAACTATAACATTTCGGGCTCTCTGGGATATCATAACATAAGGGAGAAAATGAGGATAGCAACACATACATAAAAGGAGAAAGCGTGTTGCCAACATCTGGCAAATAAACATGTAGAAATTCATTCAACTCCAATTGATTATCATATTGGACAGGTTTTTGCTCGTGTGGGCAGTGACAATGAGAATAAATAAAAAACTCTTTCATTTATAATCGTAGCTAATCGATCAAATCCATATTTATCAATGAGAACGGATTATAGATCAATACTAATATATGTTTTCTGTTGATGTCATGTTTGAATTTGTTTTTAGATTGTGACATAATTATGCTGACTTTTAATTTAACTTTTGGGCAATCACTAAGCTGTGAGTTGTGACACGGTAATGTTATCTAGCTGTGAGCTATATCGGATACCAACTTAAGTTGATAATGACAATGACGAATTGAAGCTGCAGGCTTGATTAGTATAAGCAAATAATTTTTTGATACTGAATTAAATGAAATTCAAGATAGTCATCTAGATACATACGTAATCAGTTACTTTAACGACGTGGACTCTAAGTAATGGTCTATAATTAGTATTACTTCTAAATATTTACATAATATTCTATCAAGAGCCACTTGATTTAAGTGTCACCTTCCTCAGTGAATCAGATTCTCTAAAATGCTGTTCGCACGTCACTGATTTATGAACGGAATACCCGCCTAGAGTGCTATTAATAGTAGTGTAGAATAGAAAATGATAACACTCACATAGAAACACTTTCTTTTTCAAAATAGCAATTTCTGCATGATTCATTTGAAATCACATGTGAATTTTTAGTTTTATTTCAAACTGGTCCTTAAATGCTCCAAGCTCGTCCCGTCTTTCTAGAGAAATTTCTCCTTCCTACATTAGCATTGGTAGAAAACTGTGTGAAACTAGCTAAACATCCCCGGTGGGTAGGCGACAATTTGTTCTATTACGTCCGGCCGTCCCTTGAGAATTCTTACTTTCTAAAAACGTTCCTCTCTGTATAACAATGAACGGAATTATATTAGTTTGTGATTGTTATGTTGTGTCGTTTACTATGTTAATTGCATTCTCATCTTAAATTCGCACTAAAATAATGAAAGTGAAAACGGGCCCTGAATAAATTAATTATTCACTACACGAATTTCTGAATAGAATTGCAATTTTAATATTGCTACTCACTTATTTGCTTTTAAAAATCCGTATCCTGTATGATTCAGAATTGAGAATACATAAAAATAAACCAACCAAGCCCTCTTCAAAGTAATCTAAGTATAGAGAGCGCTTGAAAAGAACAGTCTTCACGTAACGATTCATTTTGCGATCAACTTTTTAGTCAATTTCCGAGGAGCCAATTACGTGGCCAACTTCGCTCTCCGGGATAGCTCCGCGTCGTCCGCCGACCCAGAACTGTTGACTCACCACTCGAGACGAAACGACACAGTCTTCATTTGATACCTTCAAACATTTACTCAACGTTTTATCAAACTTATATTTTATTTCGAAGATCCATTTGACCTTCTACTCCACTTTTAAAATGGGCACAGCAATTACAGCAAGATTTTTTTTGTCTCGTAATACAAAAAAAAAATATGGACATTTCGTACCTAGAGTCTAGCTAGATTGTTTAAAGGCATCTTGGTAATCGTTGTAGCGTGCCAACTGGACACGGATCATAGACGGCAGTTTCGAGCGATTAGTGCATAAATAGGAGACGATCAAGCGAGTTTCAACGGCCGTAAGTAGTGATACCAACCGGTTTATTAGATATGGATCCAGGCTAAAAACTATCAATAAATTCTAATCACAAGAAGAGTGAAAACATCCAGAGATAAGCCGCTACATTATTCATTCTCGTATCCGTGACTCAAGAGGCTGTTCGCAAGTGGTATCGCTAAGTGTAAGTTATCAAGTAGACATTCAGTTTAATAGCAGCAAGATAAACGCCAGGCAGTTTCTACCGTTAGATGGAATTTCACCAATTTGTGGTGAGCGACAGTTACGCAGAGAAACATAAATATAAATAGACAAAGTCATTTATCACGTACATTGATCTTCTCGCCATGGCGAAACTTATGTACTGCAACATATTTAGAAAAGCTCAAATATCAGAGTAATTTAACATCAAATGTATACTGGGATTCACCATTTATGGACTATATCAAGAATTCCGCAGAGGTACTCATCGTAGCCCAAAACTAATCGAATTCTTACCTTACTATGGGTATGGGAAAGGAATATAAGGTCAATAAAAGCTGATACAAAAGAAGTCCTGCACATTTAGCACGATCAATAACTTTACCCATGTTATGGAAAACATATAGAAACAACCATAGGACCAGTTGAAATAAATTAATTTACTTTGATTTATTCTTGACGGATTAGCTAGAGCCAGCGGAGGCAGAGAGATATATGGAAGTCTGTGGAGAAGACCTTTGCTAGGCATTAGCCATAGGTTGATTAAACAAACAGAAATATGGATGGATCTTCACAGTGAGACACCAATACTCAGGTAGTCAATTAGTCAAGGTTGTCCATTGACATGATACACTTAATCGCTATTAACTTCACCTTCAAAACAATAAAGAATTCTATATTTAGCAAACACGACGATAAAATTTTCATTCGTTCCGGATCACTGTTAAATCGTCTGGCAGAGCTTGACAGCCAGACATTCGTATCACTTTCGCCGACTTCTATCCAGTTAAGTTCAAAGATCACGATAACGCAAGGTGGCAGGTTTTATTAGCCCATCACCAATCACAAGTCAAGTAGCATGTATCCCTCAAATGACTGGCAAGTGGAGCTCCGTGATAAGTGGTAAACAAGGCAGATATTATCGAGTATGTATGTACCTATGTTTCTATGTCATATGCACAGAAATAAGTTATGACTAGCTGTGGTAGCTGTATCTTAACGTCTTTCCGTTACTAGGTTGGTAGACTTATGAGAGTAACCGAGAAAGCATCAGAACAAATTCGCACAAAGTTAGGCTTAGCATGTTTGCGCGAAGTGTCAGTTTCAAGGTTTTGGGGCGAGATAAATACATAATTATAAGTGTGGAAATTCAACCCAGTCCAGCGGGGTAGAACTTACGTAACGCACTAATAGTAGTAATAGCTTTCATTTTGACAGTTCAACAACATTCATTGCGCTATTTACGTTGTTGTGCAGACAAATTTTTCGAACATATGAAGCATTGGATTAGCAATATCCTTCAAAATGTTTCAGATTGAGATTGATAATGTGTTACCCAATTAGGGTGCAGACTGAAGAATGAACAAATAAAAAAACACAGACGATTTCAAACTTGGTTCATTTGATAGAAGCTTTTGCTATAGTCATTCATCATCAAATCATATGTTTGTTTGTCATGGAAATTGTATCATTAGTTAAGATACAATTTCCATGACAAAACAAACATATGATTTCTCCAGCCAAGAGCTTAAGAAAACGCAACGTTCGAACGGAAACAGCTATTATTGCCTACATGTTGTGAGTTCACGGTCTGTCGGCCATTGCGATCGTTGCACTGACCACTACAACACTGCATGCATATCGATATACCTATCTATCAGTTATTGCGTTATTCAAGTATCGCGAATTACCAGTGGGGTGTAATTACAGAAGGCTTATGATGTTGTTTGAGTTAATTGGATGTGTTCTGATTTTGAGGTACAACCTCAAAATCAGAACACATCCAATTAACTTGTTGCATTATCTCAAAGTTTGGCCGTGGGCGCAAGGTGAAGCAACACATAACGGTGTGATCATTGTTGAATTTATGGGCTCATTGATGCGTATTTATCTAAAGAGGATTATTAAAAGATATTGGCCAACTGACGTCTAATTTTCATAAACAGTAAACGCATAATTATAATGCGACCGCGTTAGTCGAATTCCTCTGTAGCAAATAAATCAAGCCGATTTTAATCTTTTATTTTTAGCACTAGAGTTTTTATCTTACTGCAAGAAGCAATAAGGAAGCAAGTCGCTCCATTCTGCGTCGCGAAAAAATACAAAAGGAAATTAATGAAGCTAGAGCTTGCACGTAACGTCTCCTGCTCCGGCAAAGTTGCGACAGCTGTTCAAAGTTAGCTCTAATTCGACAAATTATAGTTGGACATCCCTTTAATCCCTATTCCGCAAAGTGCTCCAGTTAGCTAAATGGCATTGACATTTTCATTGTCTGGAGAGCCACAAGCCGCCGTAAGACTAAACTTAGATGAAATCAGTTTCTGTGACGTTTTTAGAACAAGCTAACAATAGGCGTCTTAATGCCTGTCAGAAAAGACTTCAGTGACAATCGCAATAGAATCTAGGCATTTCTTTTGAGGATGACATTATCAGCCGAGTGCTAATTTGGACTGGCACATACGAGACATTTTCGGACAAATTAAAACGCAGCGAAGCAATTTTAATTGAAAGCGGAGTTTCGTTACTAGCATTAGCATTTTTGTTTTTTTGAAAACCATTTCAGGATTTTTTCCTGTCATAGGCAACACGACATCCATTCGGGACACAAAGCCTCAACATAAACTCCCTTATTTGGCTTACAAATGACAAAACTTCGGCGAAAGCATCCAAAGTAGGCACATTACAAGTAAATTGCTTTTTAAAGAAAACATCCTGGCCAGCGACAAAGGCCATAAATTGGACAACTCGGGATTGACGGTCCTGTGGTAGCGAAAACCAGTTTTGGAGGCAGTTTCTTACTCAAAAAAGAACAAATCCTAAATGACTAAGCTGAGCTTTTGGAAGTTAACAGCCCAAAATGCATTTAATAGGGCCTAGCATAAGCGTCATCAGCCTATAATGTTCCCACTGCTGGGACGTGTGTGGGTAATAGGGCATATAGTACTTTAACTGCGCCAGCCGTCTTAACATGAACCCATAAGAATACCATCTTCATTTATTACATTAGTACGATGTTATTAAAAACACCGATATTCTGGTGAAACAGCTCGTGCAGCTGCATTACAACGGTTTCTTCGCCAAGGAGGCGTATTCTCGTAACGGTCGCATGCATTCGAGTGTACATAGTCATCGTCGGAACAAAACTGATGATTAGATAAGACCTTGCGTTATCGCTATCTCGACCGCCTCATCTATACGGAGAAGAAATTCTGAATATGTTTTTATATGACATTCTTTTGACCGATTATGCACGTCTGGGCCAAGACGTTTGATGAGTTCAGTGCACTTAATCTGTACTTAGTATAATCAGCCAATAATGTTTTCACCAGGCCTCCTCAAGTGAGAGGACGAAGGCCGTAATCTAACACGCAGGCCCAGTGCGGGTTGATTGAAATCACAATCGTCTTTGATTTTTTGGTTCTAGGACATGATTCACGATGATGTTTTCCGTCCGTTTTGAGAGCAATTGTGATGAAATAATTTACACAAAGTAAAGCGCCTGCCTCGGTTCGAACCCACGACCTCAACTCGTAAGTTGGGGCCGTTATCACTGAGCCACCACTGCTCTCAATCTGCACCTTAATTGTGTAACGCACTATCAATCGGATTCTGAATCATTTTGGAGGATACTGCTAATCCATTGCTTCGTATGTTTGAAAAATTTGCCTGCTCAACACCATAAATAACGCAATGAATGTTGATGAACTGTCAAAATGAAAGGCATTCCTAATGTTAGTGTGCCGCCGCCCCGCTGTACTTGAATGTCTCTGAATAGTTTTATGCCAGTAATATTTTTATAAGTAGGTACACTGCCGAGCAATGAAAAAGTTCCACCCACAAAATGCCGACAAACACCTTAATATCTCCTAAGGCATAGAACCTAGCTCCCTAGCTCCAATATTTTCGTTTTTAGTTGGTAATATTCTGATGCGCTGTTAAATGTACTTCAATATTGCAGACGGCGTCATTAAGCTAGCCTTTCCCGTTTAGGAGTAATTTGGTGCTATGTCACTGGAACTTTTTCATTGCTCGCGAGTGTATTAATTTACCGGTAACGAATTATTCCTTTAAGTTTATAAAGCTAAAGTCACAGCAATAAAACAACAGAATGAGCTTGTGCTGTTTTGAATTCCTGCGGTCTGTGGTCACTATTTAATTATATTTTTTATGCACTGCGTGTTTTCATGACGTCATCAACCAGTCATTACCAATGTATTATATTGTAGGTATGTGTTGATTGCAGTTTTTCATAAATCCATAAAATCGTATGTCAGGAAATTAAATACTTAAAAACCCATATATCTATATATTATAATCAATTTACTAAGCTATTTTTAAGATAGTAGTAAAACTAACGAGTCCGGGTGTAGGTCAAGTTCAACAAAAAATTAGCATTTTTACAAGAAAGTCAAGCATTACACGAAGATGGACATTTTCCTCAAGACTCCAAATTAAACGTACATTTAGAACTCTCCATTTTGTTTAATAGCGTACGTCCTTTGTTTCATTATGAGCAGTGAGCACTTATTATTACGGAAGGAAGACAATCTCATCTTGTATTGCGTGAATTTTTGTTGGTGTTTTAACAACAATACAACTTTTAGCGCTGGTTACGTTTATGGTGAAATCTTTTTTTTTTTAATTGTGTATTGTAGGCATTGTCATGTTTGTCATGATTTATTGATATTATTTTGTTCTAAGACCCTTCCGTGCTTCGGAAAGCACGTTAAGCCGTTGGTCCCAGCTGTCGTTCGTGGATCTTTGACTGCCGTTACGAGTCCTCAAAAGCCCGAAAGTCTGACAACCAGTCTTATCAAGGGGTATCGTATTACCTAGTAACTGTGTTGTGGATGTGATATATGCAGTCGCTCCATGTAAAATATTGGTATTCAGCTGCATACGGTTACACTGAAAGCTGACCCCACGTAGGCTAGGCAGATGATTAATTTGTTTATAGGATAGATAGATTATTATCATCAATTTCATCTACTTATGAATTGAAATTCTCCACAGAATAATATTTACCAATGAATAATCTGATTAATTAACAAATTGTTATCTAATTAAGACGATATTGTAAGGTGATTGAGCATTTTTTTTTATAAACAAAATATTTGCTGATTGCTACTACAGCTGAGTTTATTAGATAAGAATTGATTTACAACATATTATTTAGTAGTCCAGTAAATTCCATAGTCCGTGTAAACAATAGTACCTAAGTAATAAATCATTGACTGCTTATCAAGAATTTGTTTCTATTTTAACTGTCATACAATTAAAATGTACCCACCTTTTATCTATGCGAAAATGACATCACAATACTAATTATAAATGTTATGTTATTTTTATTGTATCTTTCGTCACATTTTGATAACAAATGGATTTTTGTGTAAAGAAAACTGCATAACACAATTTATCAAATTCCTCTTACCTCCAAATTCTCAGACAACACTTAATTTTAAGAAAGTTGTGTCTACATTTCTCTTCAAACTTTTAAGTTGACAGTGACCGCATGACACCTAAAGTTGAGTTTGTTTTATAATTCAGTGTTTTTCCATAACATTTTCATGTCATTTGGTGAAGATAGGTTTTTATTTTTATTTATCTTTTATATAGATTCTTTTCTATTTTGTTAATTTGAGAATGTTGTAGCTCTGTTGATATTTTATTAAGTACCTGGCTAACCTAAGCAAGAAGAGGAAACAACCAATTCGAACTATGCACCCAGCTTGTGACTTTTCATAAGTGACCAATGACCATATAGGATTATGTGAAATAAAATAATTTGATTTGATGCGAACCAGATTACATATACTGGCTATAATAATAATACATTATTGGTATTGGAATTAGAAAGCAGATTCAATGGGCTGAATGATAAGATTAGTCCCTTATCAATCATGCGGGTGATCTCAAGTATTTCTTATGAAGTCAGACCTCTTTCTTTCAACAGAAGTGGCAGACAATGACAGATTATATTTTGTATCACAAGTTTATCTTTTATTTGATTTCTTTGGTAAATAGTTTCATATCAAGGGTTCGGTGAGGGACATTAGACAATCTAAGTATGTTTGGACACACTCCAGAATATATTGTGGTATTTTCTGTGGTCAGTCTTATTTTTATACAGATACTAGCTTTTGCACGCGACTTCGTCCGCGTGAAGCAACTTTCTTACATTTTTTTTTCCATAAGAACCATCCTCGTACTTCAAGGAATATTCTAAAAAAAGAATTAGCGAAATCTGTTCAGCTGTTCTCGAGATTTGTGCTTAGCAACACATTCAGCAATTCATTTTTTAATTTATAGATAAGTACTTACCTACTACTGCTTTTATGGATCAGATAGATAGACTCTTTATCATGTAGGTACACCATAAAAATTACAGATATGTAGAAATGGAATGGAATGGATGTATGATTTAGTGAAAATTGTTAAGTTATTCGTCATCAATTTTTTTTTGATGTCGAATGAGTTCCTGCCTTTTTCTTTAATTTTTTTATGATATGCTTAATATATATATATTTTGGTGTTAGCTTGTAAATTGTAATTGTTGTGTCTTTGTGAATAAATAAATTGTTATAGGACAAACCAATTAGATTTTTTTATAATCACTTTATGAAATGGTGAAAAAATTGCAGTGCTTTTAAATAACATTAGGGTAATAATAAATTACAATTTTATGAAAATACCTTGTCTCTAGAGAACCTAAGTATCTGGAAAGTTTAGTACCAAACCCACTCTTAGTACTTATATTATGAGTCATACATGCCACATGGACTTCAAACTTTTTGTTTAGTTATGTACTGTACATATTGTTTTATTCTCAGAGTGTGTAAAAAATCAACATTTAAATATTTGGTTGCAGTCTTCCAGTCCATAGGTGATTGTGAGTACTTTTTACTAAAGTGGCAAAGGTATGCAGTAAGACAATGATTTCAGTTGTTTGCTGAAGCTTTTGACTTGTGCAAAGATTTATTAATAATTATTTATAATTGGGCTCATTATAACTATGTGATAAGGAAGGTTGAACATTGAACTCCTAGAGATGATTACGACCTAGACCTAACTCTTCAACAAAATAGATAACCAACAAATCTATCATTGGATTTAATATTATATTTAAAAAACATGATACAGTTTTTGAAGAAGACTAAAACTGAAGAAAGACAAAAATAGCTGTTAGCCAATCACAAGTCAGGAAGGGATCCAAGGATTTCCTTTAACTGAAGCTTGTGCAACAGGATCTCAGTACAGGAGCGGTCAATTTGGTGCTAAATATAGAACCAGGGTCCCTTGTCCATACCAGTGGCCGTCAAGATTTGTCATTTCCTCACTCCAGCCAATCATTTACTGAACTTGATGATTGCTGTCATTCATTTGTTTGCTTCTCAACATTTTTAGATTCAACAAATTAGGGCAATTTTACAAGTAAAAAAAGGCATAAATATTACAGTTTTACATGAATATTCCTGCCAAACTGCAATATTTATTCCTCAGATTAATAGTTTTCTGACTATTGAAAAGTCTGCTCTTAATAGGGGAATTTAATTTGTCAATTGTTTAAGGAGTGCAATGACAATGTTCTACTGTGATTCATGTTTTGTGTGAAGAATATACTTACTTATGTTTTTAAATCTTTTTAGCTTTCTAGAGGGTTTGATCATTATGATAGGGACATTCTATAAACCCCTAATGAAGAATTACTTAGTAGGAATAATTAAGATATACTAATAGTATTGATTTTTTAAGATACATAAATAGGTATCAACATAATAATCAAACAATAAAAACAAATAAACTTATTGTAAAAAATACACAGGTAGGTAGGTAGACAGATATAAGTATTGCTTTGACTTAAAATGAATGCATTATGATGATGAATGGCATGTTATTACTTAGTTGTAGTCATGAATAATTCATTGATATCTCATTACATCACTTTGATATTATTATACTTAGCTCAAGATTATTATTATTACCTACATGGTTATGCTTTATGGTTTTATTATAACCATGTAGGATGCATGTAGGTAATCATAACAATCTTGGGTTAAGTGCAAGTTTTGTCTAAATTAAGTTGAATGAAAAAAAAACAGTATGAAAACATTCTCTTGAAGGTAAAATATTTGCCGCCATGTCAAACCAATGCTGTGCTATTATTTTTTGTATGACAACAAACAAACAACTCAGGAATGAGTAATCACAACATGCAAATGAATGAAATATAATGAAAATTCTCGAGTAAATTAACCGAAACGGAAAGATTTTGCAACATGATAACGTGGGCGAATTCAGAGTGTCGCCAATAACTTAAAACAAAACGAATAAAGATAACACGGCAAACCCGTTGAATAACGGAGGAAAACATTAGAGAAAAACACTAAACTTCACTGGAAAAAATCAATTACAGAAACAAGATGAGCTATGTTAGCTTCTAGAAGAGTGTTTTTAATAGTTTTTAAACAAAACAATAGAAATAATTAAACCGTTACCTTTTAAAACAATCACAGTGCGGACACAGGTCAACAGGAACAAAGTAGGTTGCCATCCAGCGTTCGTACCAATTTACACGTGCAACGGCACCATATAACAAGAGTAAAACACTAAAGACTAAAATTTCGCAATAGCTTAATTCCACAAACTAGTTATAACAATTTTAATCAAAAATAATAAAAGGTTTTTTGCAAAATAATAATCACAACACGCATAAGATACACTCTTGCGAAAATCTGACATTAGTGACAGTTGGGAATTCTTTTTCGTTCCACATTATTTCACGAAACCGGTTACGCACAGACAGTGACAGAGTGAAATCAAAATGTTATAAAATTATTCACTAGTGTTTTTATTTATAATTAATTGAAACTTTATGTATTAATTCACTTAATTATTTTGTTAGTGAAATGATTACAAACAAAAAAGAAGTTACTTTATTTTTAGTACCGAACCGACAGTACCATCTATGGTCAATGATTGACAATCGGTAATTTTGTACAGCGCCATCTATCACCATATTTACTAAGTTTTCATCGTTCACAGTTTGTACATTATAAATAGTTGGCCCAATTCGTTCAATATTAAACAGATGGCGCTACTAGCTTGAACTTTAGTAGTTTTTTACTGTTGAAATAGATGGCGCTACTCATATTAGCTTTTTATTAAAATCGAGATGTCTTGGCTGTGCCAGGCTGCCGTAGTTCAATATTACGTTAACTGGTATTCAATCAGCTACATACCAAAATAAACAAAGAAATGACTAGTTGAGATGATTCTCGTAGGTATCTTCTAATCGCTCCTTTTTACTTAATATTTTTCGTTATATTTTAATCGATTATTGTCCTTAGTACCTACGTATGGCAAGACTTGAGGTTTATTACAAGAAGATCAACAAACCTAACTACTGCGATCACCAGTCACTCTCCTAAGCTTGGTGATTATGACCGTTAATTTGGTCTGCGAGCCAATTACTTAGATGATGATAGGATAGGTACTTCTTAATAAAAAACACCAAATAAAACTGAAACATTTTATTTAAATTATAACTCTTCTCTTCATATAAATAACGCTCTCTTTAAATGTATCTGGAAGCCTCTACATAAACATAGTAAAGTTTTAAATGTCATACAACTAGGTACAGGATAAAATACAGAAGATAGCTTAGAAAAAATTAAAATTAGCTTAAAAATATCGTCGAAGTACGCAGGTTAAATTGAACGAAGTCACCCAGTAGATCACTGCAGGCAATCAATGTTCACCTAGAAAACAAATTGTGGTTACTTTACTGACCATGGACTGAGTGGAGTGATTAGTATGCATTCTCGCGCCATTTTTCGTGACAATATATTTATAGAACGCTTTTTTTCTTTTTAATAATAATCTTTATGCAGTTATGTTTATGATTATGGATAGTGCTACTGCTAATCCAGCATGGTTTTCTAAATTATTTTTTTTGTGTTTTATTTTTTCTTTTTATAATATCACTGGGCATAAATTTGACAACATCAATAACAAATCGAGCCGTTTCGGATCAAGAATATCATGTTTCTCATGTTATTGTGTGTGGTGCAGGCACCGCAGCTTTATTCAAATTTAAAACTGACCATTATAAGTACAGTAAAAAAAAATTCAGTGTGACGTGTCTAGTTATTTGATGTCGCTGATTAGATTTTTGATATACTTAGAGATAAAAGTACAAGTAAATCAACATCCTACTAAACTTAGCCATCTCATTCTTGTAATAAAATAATTAATTAGTCTCTTGTGATTAACACTATTTTAAACTTATTTATTGTCGTCTAAACGTTACATTATGAAATGTTGTAAGCACAAATAAAGAAAATACACAAAAATCATGCAATTTCATAAAAAAATACAATTGAAAATCATGCGATTTCAAACAATCAAAGCAACAATTATTTTCAAAATATTAAAAACAAATTGATCGTGGATTTTGGCACAAAAAAATAATAAATGTAAGATTTAGGTAGCTACATACAAAATATTACTAATAAAAGGTAAAATGAACATCACAGCAAAAATTTCTAAAAATAATAATGGTTTAAAATAAGATAGGTACTTAATACAATTTAATTTTACTTTATGTCAATGATGTAAACTAAATTTAAAAAATAAATGATAAGTGTATTTATAAGGGGCCATTAAATGCGTTTTGCTTAGAGATATACCTACAGCAGACTTATATCTATAAAATTATTATAAGTAGTATTTACTTATTTACGTAGGTTAAGACCTCGAACAAATAATGAATAAATAGCAGAGCATAGAGAAATAACTTTCTATGCGTATGGTAACGTACTATGCAAACGTCCGAAAACATATCCTACGCAAGAACAGAGGGGCAATTCTCGAATTTTTAAGAACGATCGCATTCTGTCGCAAACTGTAAAAAATACAATTAATTTACATACATTTTTGACAAGTTTTCGACATCGATTGTCGCTGAGATGAGATTACGACTGGAATTTGAACGTTTTTTTAAGTACGGGAACTGGCCTTCAGATTTTCAACTAGAAGCCTTAATAACAAGGATACTCCTCAATGAATGGTCTGCAAATCGGTACATCTCTAGGAATTTTGTGGTTACATTGTTACTTCTATGTTATATTATTAGCATAGCGATAATTGTGATCATTGCGAGCAGCAAACCGAGGAGCGTCAGCCAGTCCAAATCTGCCAGGTGTTGGGAGATCATCATAGTGTAGGTACAAGCTAACATCAACGTGCCAGAGTCGTGCCAATCGCGCTTCGACTGCGTGTTATCGCCTGTCGAAACAACAAAAACAAGGCATACAATAAAAAAACTAGTTAGTACAGGCAACTAAAAAACAACGGGATTGTGAACACAAAATGAACCACAAAAAGCTGGATGCAAAATGGTTACAGTGAAAACAGTACACCGTGCATGAGAATGGACCACGTACCTCTATTTTCTTTTTGTGAATGTGATGTGTGAGATTGCCGTTTAGTTCTCCACGGAACCGCGTTCGTTGGCAGTAAGTTGCTTTGACTAGGAGGAGTACAATCATCTGTCTGGTCTACAGACAACCTTCTCAGGTGCTGATTCATATTCTGGACCAATTTAGGTGAACTTAAATCGCCGCGAATTTTATTTTCGGAGCCGTTCTGACTTTCGTTGACAGTCCGCGACTGTTGTTTAGCGTTACTGTCTAATTTAAATATCGTCGCCAGTTCTTCAGAGGAATTATATTCTGTTGAATCAGCAGCATCCTTCTTTGTTTCTAAATCGTCTTCGTATATAGACAGATTAACGGAAGCCCTATTAGGAACTTCTTGATTACGTATAGTTTGTGAAACTTGGTTCAGCTTTTCAGTGGCTTCGGTAATTCCAGTCATTTTTTCTGTATTAGTATTATTACAATTATCCAATTTTGGTCCTTTATTCTGTGTGAATAATTTTTCATTTACTTGACAAATACCAGCGATTAAATCAGATATTCCGTCTTTTAACTCTTTAAAGGCGTTAATTTCATTAATTTCTTTAATTTTATCGTCAGTATTCAAGAAAGGGTTTAACGAATTGATAACTGGTGGTTTCAGTTCCATGTTGTTTATATTATTTTCTTTTTCCTTTACCGTCTCTATTTTCACAGCATCTTCTTTTATCGTCAATGGGACAACGTCAGGTATCAACTTACTCTCTGGTATCACAACCGTGGTTTCTTGAGCCTTCAATTGTTCTTCAGCTTTTGCTATATAATTTGAAAGTTTTATACTTTCATCTTCAAAGTTAAGTTCTTTTTCGAAACTATGCTTGAGCTGGTCTTCGACTTTGTGTAACTGATCTGATATGGCTAAAAGACTATCTTCAGTCCTCTTTCCTTTAGAATCTTTATTGACTCCTTTAATGTTTGTCACTGGTCTGTCATCTTTCTGTTCACTTATCACTTCAGAACGAACGTTTACATGCTTCACTTCAGGTGCAATATCTTCTGAAGATTTACATGTCAAACCATTCAAAAAGGTTTGCCGACTATCAGAAATTCGGCTCTGGACGTCTGATTTCTTCTCATTATTGTTCCTATTTTTATCCAATTCTGCTAACGCTACTCCTAACTTGTTGCTTGTGTCCATGGCTTCCTGCGCCAGCATGCTTAGAACCTGTTGAAACTCATCCTTTGATGAACGTTTCGATGCTTGGGGAGATCTGTTTGATGGTGATGAGCTTTTGGACTTATCACAAGATGGTGGCTTAGCAAGGTGCTTATCATCACTATGAATGAATGAATCGTCTTTTGCAAAATGATGGGTGGGTGCATGGGTGTTATTGACAAATAGACTGACAGTGTTGTGTCTTTGTTTTACCTTGTTGCGAGGGTAGTGCTCCTGCTCGTTGTCGTTATTTTCGAATGTATTACGCAGCCTTTTCATGACGTCACTGTTACTGTGTGTTTTTTGTAACGTAGCCACTTTACTCATGTTCAACGCATCGTCAATTTCTTTTTGTATCATGGTGAATATGTTTGCGGACAGGGATCTGACAGCTCTTTTTTTCTTAAGATTAGCGGCCGATTCCTTAGTGTAAGGATACTCACTATAAGAATGATTGTTATTGATTAGACCAGTATAATCTTCACCATTAAAATGTGAGGAATGCCTATTGTCCTTCCTCAAACTTCTATAAGCTAAATCATCAGAGACAAGGTCCGGTGATCTTCTTGGAATAAATCGTGATCGGCCCTTATTTTCTGGTGTTGCATGAAGGTAGTCACTCTGAGGAGCTGGCGATACTGGCCCTATTGGTATGCCAAATGGCGGTTGAGGGTCCATTGTTTTTAGCCGACTGTTAGTCTGTTTTATATTTCTGTAAACAACGTCGTCATAAACTATATCTGGCTCGTTTCGTTCGGACTGCCTGTCATCGTCGGACGCGTAGGGCACATAAACAGGAGAAGCTAACATATAACTTATTTGCGATTGCGCATCTTTATAATTAGGTTTTTCCTTTGTTAAGGAATTCATCCGTCTAAATGCCATATCATCTTGCAGTTTGTCAGGTAATGTTGACCTTCTTTGCACACGTCTCAAAGGCGTCGTTGGCTGACTTCGCAGTTGGATCTCGTCATCGTTTCCATTCCAGTCATTAAAATGGTCGTTGAACTTCGGCGTCATTAACTCACGACGTTCAGCTCTATCTAATAAATCTTCGTCGCCTAAACCTAAACTATTGTAGATGGCTTCTAATTCATTAAGGGCATCGTCAAGGTTAGTAGATTTTCGTCTCTCTGAACTCTTTTCATCGTCAGATGGCATTTGATAAGTATTGGGAACATACGTATCAGATTTATGCCTAACGTGTGTTTTTGAAGTCGGCGATGTAACATTTTTTGGTGGGTCAACTGTAACAGATCGCTTGTACTCTGTCGTCGCCTTCCAAACTTTAGCACCGTCGGTTGTGTCAACAGAAGAACTTTTAAAAGGAGTTTTGTTTTTATTTTGAATGTCTGTGTTGTCTTGCCCCAGTTTATTCTGTTCTAAATACGGAGCTACTCTGTTCATTTGCGTACTGTTTGAAAAGTCACTGCTGCTTCTTGAGTTTGCGTATATACTTTGCTGTCGTCTCTGTCTTTCGGCATCGTCAATTTTTTTCCAAAACTCAGATGCGTTGCGAGGTCGCCGATACACACTCTCAGCGACGTTTTGAGAAGCTTGAGAGTCGCTCATATATTGATTTTCATAACCATTTTGACCAGTTTTAACGCTAATAGGCCTCCGAGATCTGGGGCTTTGATCAGCATAGTAGAGATAGTCATGTTTTAATTGGACTGGTTCTGGTTTAACTATATTTGTGGGACCTATAGACTTTCTCCAAGGCGGTGAATTAGCGTAGAGCCCATAATGGTTTGGTTCTGCTGATACTGAAGCTGGCCTTCGAGGTTGTTCGTTCCTTATCTGGAAGTTCTGTATGTATTCATTATTTTGCATTGCGATGTGGTCCTCGGAGTTCGATATAGGTCGTCGCAACCCATTGAAGCTGTGACTTAGTGACCTTTCTTGACTTCGTCTCATAACTCTTTCGAAGTCGTTATTAGGGACGCCATGCATAGTATTTTGCTGTGTATTTACTATCCTATCTGCTACCATGGGGTTATTCTCATAGTACATTGATATAGGAGTTGCGACTTTTCGATGCATGTCACGAGGGGGTGGCACAGGAGGCGCTTTCTCTTCTCTCTTAACATTTGTTACATTTCCCAAAGGAAACTTGACACACATGACGTTCTCCGGGTTCTCATACTGGTTACTGACACTCCTTTCTCGGTTATTATTAGCATAAAGCATTTCTCTATTCATGTTACTAGTAGGTATGGAATAGTTAATATGTTCATTGTTAACTTTTGCGTTAAAGTTGATGGATGATGGGTAACTTTGTGTCGAAGGGAATGATGATATTGATTCGGATTTGATAGGACGGCGGTTAACATCATTAGCATATAACTGTTCTGTTTTGATATTTTGTGTTTGGTCACGTTTGCAGGTCCCATAACCACTGCTTTGACTCGTCGGCGTTCTGGTCAACATTTCAACTTCAGCTTTTGTGTAACCTTGTTGTAATAACTCAGCTTCTTTATTCAGTTGATTCTCTTCATCGCGAGATAACCTTTTGATATATCTCTCATTTCTTGCACTTCTCGACCTTTTGTTTAATGAGCTATCACGTGAACGCATTAAGGAATCTTCACTTCTAAATCGAATCATCAATGATGAATTTGATGACTTGAGTGATTCTTCTTCACTGCTCGACTCTCCCTTCAAACTATTTCTTAGTGCTTCGACTCTAGCTTTCAATCTGCCTTTTCTTGTTTTTCTAGAAGGTGTCTCCAAAGATGTTCCTAAGGATCTGTTCGAATTGTCTTCTCTTAAGCCGAGGGATTCTTTGGAATCTCCGTACAGTTCTTGAGTTTTAGCACGGTATTTGATGAAGCCAGCCGATGGGTCGGACAGTACACCGTCATCGGTAACATCTCTAAGGTTCGGTTTGGCTAAACTCTGTGCTCTTCTTGAATCCCTTATAACTATGTGGTCAAAATTATTAACTGCTGGAGTCTTCTTTTTCTTCTTAGACTTTCTTTTCGACGGAGAGCGTGTGCTGACTCCTTCATCACTTTCCGAGGACTCTTCACTTTCGTCTTCTTTCTTCTTTCGTCGAAATAGTTTCCCAATGGACCATTTCTTGTCTTTCTTTCGTTCAGTTTCTTCTGGTTGTGCGGGCCGCTCCACGCGGCGCTGGACGGTGGCATATTCTTCTGTGTAAGGACGGTACGTCGCCGCTGGTGCCGATATGTCTCGGTGAGGGACCGGGGGGGAGTTGACAGCCTGGAATGAGAGAATAACTGAATTACTTTAATGTCACGGCTGAAGTGGACACAAGAGCATACTGAAATTTAAAACTTAATTCTAATGTTTCCTTTGTCCTCGTTTTACAGCATTTATAAAAACTTGTTTTTTACAACCTAGAGAGTAATTGTGAGGCCAGCAAAAAATATTTTCGTGTGTATTGTAAGTAGTCACGACAGTTTACAAAAAAAAATTGTACCTCGCCCTGCTGTCTAGTTGTATAATTTGCGAAGGTCGTTAGTTTGGCATGGTGTCAAAAGTTATGAATACTATGAATTTGTATTGTATATAGACTCGATAACGGAAACGTTTTAATTGTTTTTTTTATAATTTTATCTTAGGTTAAAGATCATAGTAGTTTCGACCAAGGAGAACGATAAATCTGCAGTGGTAAATAATGAGTCTCTTTTATTTAAATATCTTTCACGGAAGTCTAATTCTGTGAAGTTATTTAGACGAAGTTTGAAACAATAACAAAATACGAGAAATTCAAAAATACTATACCAGAGTGCAAAACATACACGTAGGAATAGAAACATTAAAACCTTTAATGTTTCTATTCCTCCATTTATAAGGTACAGTCACCAAAAGAGATAAGTAACCAGGGTCGTCGGATATAGTTGAAGTTTAAGAGAAACAAACACCAAAACAACCAACAAATCAAACACACAAATAACCTATATCGAACTACAAAAAATAAAATGAAGGGTCTGTTTGTAATAGCAAAATAACAGCATTTTACTAAATGTATAATATTATGAAACAACAGTATACACGGTACTTATAACAAAAAAATTTTTTTTTTACATTTTTGTCTATTTGTCTATCTGTTTGTTCCGGCTAATCTCCGAAACAGCTGGACCGATTTTGATCAATTTTGGGGAAGGACGTTTTATCGACATACTACGGGCGGAAGCTAGTAAGTACATCATAACACGTAATACTTACTAGTACCTATACTACGATCGACAATACAAAGTCTTTGAACTGCCTAAATTAGGAATGCGTAGGATTGGGTCTACAGTGACCTAATAAACAGCAGATGAAAGCCAGTAATGGAAACAATAATTGATTCAGCAGCTTGCTTGCCAAAACACAGTGTTTTAATCTGTTTGTTTTGCATCAGAAAGCTCATTAATTAGCAGAGGATAATGAAAACAAAACGAAGTGTATCTGCTGGTTATCTTTAGCGTAAATTATGTCACGTTTACGTGTTTTTATCTTTTAAATGTGTTATGGCAACACAGTATCGTGGATTTCAACGCCATCTGCGTTATATCGAGATGATTGTGGACCGGGTACCTAAACGATGGCCTTAGGCCTGTATTCCTGATATATGGTGAAGTTTGAATCTCGATTTGAAAACTAGATTTGAGTACCTACATTTTTGTGTGAAATCATTCAGATCACAATCGAGATTTCACAGAAATTTTATGTCAAGCTCAGTCAGTCTCATTGCCCATCTATGTAGCAGATAATTTCTTAAAAATCTGACCCATCTTGCAGTTAACATTGTATTTTTCAGTTTATTTCTTGGATCTTGCCTCTCTGGATACTGAAACAGACCTTAGTCGAATGACCATTCTACGTGACTGAAGTATAGACTAACATTACTGAAAGGTCGGCCACTTGATTCCTATTCGATACTCAACAAAAGCTTGACTGAAACCAGGGTTACACACCTAATCACTTTCAAATACTGGCCGTGGCTGCGGAATCTTAAGGCCAGCGTTTGAAAAAAGAATATGACCAATTCAAACGAGGCTTGTTCTACTCGAATTTTAAAAACAAGCTTGTAGATCATCAGTTAGGCGTCGTTATTTTTATTTAATGCCAGTGTTTTATACGGATTATTAAAAATTAAACTTACAGGTAAGAAAGATCTAAAATATTCATTGTTTCTCCTCTCTGCGACTTCGAGCATGGCGACCATATTTTATTAAGTATAAACACTTATTTAAAGAACATTTACAAATATTCACACCCACTTGCGTACTTTTGGCACGGCAGTCCTACCGTATGTTTTAACACAATATTACACACACTAGCAATCACGTAATATACATAATTTCATAGGTAGTACTATTATTAATTTATTGCACTGAAAACTTCCACCGTGTTCCACTATTTCAGTCTTTGAGCATCGTCATTAGTCTCTTAATTAGAACTAAAATATTGCTTAAGACTAACACTCCGACCACACGTAATATTGTATTTTCGTCCCGTCTATTTTGCAAATATTTAGTATTTTGTACACTGTGCAAATGTGTAATTACTGTAGGAACATTAATGTAACATTATTATCGCACGCAAGAAAACATGTATATGTTATATCAGAACGAAAGACACAAACAAATATTTATTTGGAAGCTTCGGGTGCGCGGGCGCACCGCAGACGCTGCGCGTGCGACTCGCCAACGATGCGCGCGCGTCGCCTCGCGATAATTTCGGCCAACTACAGATAGATCCGCGTCTTATCCTATATTTCTTCGCTATAATAACACAGGCGCCCGATGTTCCACAAATCTAGCTATTAATACACTCACAACATTTTTTTTATTCAGATGCAATTCTCGTGTCGAAAGGAATCTTCAGATGTTTTTTTTTTTTGGACTCTTGTTATGAAAATAGACTTGTGTATAGGAAGTGCCGTTAGCGCTGAATGACTCGCATTATATTAATTTTATTTAAATGTTATTGATAACGAGCTCAGATGTCGACAGGCGTTCATTAGGTTTCAAAGATAACACGAAGTGCGAGAAAATTGTTATGATTACTATGTTTGAATGTTTACGGACTTTTCTTTGTATTTCGGCCAAAGATCAGAGACCTTAAACTAAAAAAAAGTCGTGCGACATTTTAACGTATCAATAAAAATATTTAGAACGCAATAAAGATATAAATATCTAATACCTGAACGAACTAGAAGCGGACACGTAATTTCTTAATCAAGCGACGTTTGAATTTGAAAATACAGCAGTCGGCAAAATGTTTAAAGCGAACGCTCCTAAATAGGTGAAGAGTAATGCAAAACAAGTTCAGTTACTGCAAAAGGCGGGAGCAAATGAAGTGAAGAAAGCACCGAAGGGAGATCCAAATATAACTCGGCTGAGTCAAGTGCACGATGTTGATTTTGAAACACTATTCAGTATAGAGTTGCTCTAACTACATTTGAGATATAGACGAGGTCACTGCTAGCAGACAACTATTTGAGAACAGCGGATATCACGAAAACAGACTAACGATAATTTGTTTACGTGTCGAACCATTGATGTATCTGCTGCAACGTTTATAATTTGACTGTTAGGCAAAACGCAATAGGTTGTGAAATCAAAGCTGAATAGCAGGTTATCTTAATTTAGATTGAGCCGCCATATTTCATTGAGTGTTAGTTATGCATGTTATGATTTATATTTACGAACTGAATGAATGGACTAACGATGTTTCTAAAAAATGTGTTACGAATCGAGCATTCAGAAATGATAAATTCAATATTGAAACAGCTTTATACATCTGCGAAACACATGTTTTTCTGTGCGCTGATAAAAGGACATTGAAAAGTAAAATGCAAAACGTATGTTTAGTAGGAATTGTTTCTATAAGTATCAATCTTGGGATCGTAAAGACTTCAAGGAGATTTATAGGACAGACTGCAAATATACGACTGCGAACAACCGACCAAAATAGTTCCGAACGATTGAAGAAGTACTGGTAAATGATGGATATTCCAATGAATAGACTCTATCGGATTTCTGGAAGCCTGGTAGTCTTTGAACAGGAAATCTGCTGCCAAAACAATAACTGATGTTTCCTATTATGATAGTGAAATAGCAACAGCCAATCAAATCACTTGATTTACTACTTCGAATAGACTTTAGGAAAATGGGGGCTAAAGACAAAATTGCCTTTTCAATTTTAGTTCTACATTTTCTCTTATTGCCTTCAGAAGAAAGCAAACTCTGCGAAACATTTCGAATTACATACAACGTTTGGAATCCATTTAGTATCACAAATGTTTTGTTACCAGCACTCAGTTTGAATGTATATGACCAAAACGCGCAAACGATGCAGCTTTTTGTTACCCTGGCGTATTGCTAAACGATCCCCTAAAGCCGCAGTCGTCCAAAACATACGAATGTGAATGCGATTCTTGTGCCAAAAATACGCCGCGTCGAAGCATTGGTTGCGTTCTTTTTTTATTCGCTATAAAATGCATCACGAAAAACACAATATCGTCTGGAATGCCTTCTATGCTGGCGAAGTTAGCTGCAAACGACTCTGTCTAAGTGGTTGTCTCAAATATACAGAATTCCTTTTCCCTTTCTCTAACAGGAATTTGAAAACCCTTTTTAATTTTGTAATTGATGGGAAACTCCTAAATTATTAGGTCCAACAATGATTGGTTATTTTTAGAATCTAATTCCGTATCCGTCACGTTGGACTGACGTCTTAACAAATTAACCCAACAACTCCATTGGAATAGACACTATTTAATTAAGCCTGAAAAATGGCGGGCCGTACGGGAGAACCGCATCAGATACACTCCATTAAAAATAGGACAGAGTTGGGGACCGATTTATATATTGTCGGGATAATTAAGGAGCCGCAGAGCGCAATCAAACCGAAGTTAGGGCCAGTTAACGCACGGTGCGTAAAACTTGTACGAGTTATTACATCAGAACACATATTAATAACCTTTGTGACCGAAGGATCTGGCGTGTGTTTTGGCTACGTGGATATGCATTTGGATTTTATTATTTATTTATACTTTATTGTTCACCACAAAAATATATAACATAAAAAATACATCAAGTGTTTGATGTATTTTTTATGTTATATATTCTTGTGGACAAAACATACAATGGACGGCCTTATTGCTTTCTGTTATCTCTTCCAGGCAACCTTGGAATGGACAGTGATTTTCCTGGACATAAAATGGGGCTGTCGTTGGTGCAAATATTATGTATATTATTATACTAAAATAGATAGATAATTATATACATATCGTTATCGTTTATTGATCAAAGAATCAAAGAGTAAATTCAACAGCGTTTTATTACTCATACTTTATCACAATGGGCATAATTTCGAAGCAAAACAGTAAAGAACAAATTGATGTTGCAGAAAATTGGGAACCGATTCCATCTACTCAAGTTGCCCAACTCCGTAACAATTTTATTGAGGAAGTAAAAAATAAATGCCTATTATACTTAACACGTTGAACGCCAACGCGGTCAGTGCTGACCGACAGTGAACTTTCCCTTTAGGCCAAGCAAAAATCACAGTTCTATCCAAAATTAGAGCAAATGTTTTTTTAATTAGATACTTATATCTAATGTCCAAATGTATGTTTTTATTAACAAAAGTCAACTTGAGATATTATTTATGGAGATATTAAACGTCGGGCAGCACTGACCGACGCGGCTCCTAGAAACGAAAAATCGACTTTCCGTTAAAGGGGGCCGCGCGGGTCGCGGTGTCAGGTCTCCTCCTGCGGCTCCCGAGTTTGTAATCTCACCCGCGCTTACGCAGTTGACGCCCATAATATATCTTGATCTGAGATGCCTTTACATTGAACAACTTATATTTACTCCAATAAACTTTTTGGTATAAAATGAGTTTTTTTTTTGTTTAATGGGTAGTTTTCGCTAAATATTTTACAAACACACCCCCACACATTCACGCACACACATACTCACCCCTACACACGCGCACGCAAACACACAAAACTTGTGGATTTATAATATTAGTACCTATTAGCACTCGTCGATAACGTAGCTTTCCATTACTGAAATAATTTTTGAAATCCGATGAGTAGTTTTAGATATTAGGTACTTTCTACATCCAAACTCACAATCCGACAAAATTTACATCTTTATCATCATCATAAGCCCCGAGAAATCCACTGTAACAAAGGCCTTTCCAACTTCGCGCCACACAAATTTTCACTCTTTGGTAATTGTTGTTTTTTTTCTAAGTCCTTTACGTTTTTCAAAAACCATCTTATTTGGAGTAACTAGAGGGCCACGCGGGTCAATGAATATAGGATTTAGTTTGATAACACTGTCCTACGGCCTGAATGAATGAATCGAAAACACTTGTAAAACGCGGTCAGCACTGACCGACGCGGCCCGAACGGAAAGTCTAGTTGTCGACCATCACTGACCGACGCGGCCTGAACGGGCAGATGCATTTTTTTCCTTGGCGTTCAACGTGTTAAGAAGAGAGTAAATGAGTTGTCGTCACATTATGTAGGCAAACTCAGGTGATAGCAGCTGAGGCCGCGATCAAAAATAGATGCGCTGTTCTGTAGTGATGTAACGTTTTGCTTGACCGTCGTTGATCTAGTATTTGAGCAGATGTATGAACACAGATTGCCTGACACTTGTTTCATTAGTGTAAAGAGGGCAGTGGTCCAATTAAAACAATGTATCGTGCATCCAACTGTGGATGTTTGTTTACATTTATGGCTTTGATTCGCGGTATGTAGGCGAAGAGGAATGTGATATTAAATGTTCTAAATGATATAGGACTAGCGTTGTCTTTCCTTAGCCAAACTTTTTAATTTAAACTTTTTATCGACCTATTTCAAAGTAGCTGTCATGGTTTCATATTCATAATACATCCATCTAGTACTCTATCTTGAGCAATAACATCTATTTAATATATCACTATATCTCATTCGTCCTCTCACACCTGCTTCACACTTATTCCATTAATCTACTCTTGCGTGTAAATAATTCGATCAAATCCAAATAATATTTCCTCCGAGCCATATGAACATCATCATGTGAAAGTTCACCGATCCATCTTGAAGACGAATCTGTCTTCCCTAACTTATGTCCCGGGGACATGGACACGACCGGCCACTGACAAACGTCACACGCAACTTCGCATTTCCGCTACAGAATCACTTTTATTTATTGCTTTTTTTCATTTTTTCGACGGCAACACCGATCATGGTTTTAGGAAGAAACTTGTTTGAAAGTTTTTTCTTTGTTTTAATATACGTGAGTGCTGAATCTCGTAAAGAAGTTAAACAACAGTCTACAATCCGGATTCCTTTCATGATAATGGTACGAAGTTTCTCGCTTCCATAAAGTTAAGTGTATTGAACTGGACTGACATATTGATTTGTTCACAAGTTTGTTGTGTTATTTTTACTATACGGGCTGGCATGAGATGAGATGAGATGAGATCGACGCGCTAACTTTAACCATGAATTCAGGAGATGATTCTAAACAGTTGTAAAAAAAAATGCTTTTTCATGGAAAAGTGAAATTAGCTACGCGGTCAAAATGTACTGAACAGCACATTTTTTTTTAATATCGACGAACAATTTCAACACATGGTTAGAATAATAAGGTTTCGAATCATGTACCGAATCCATGGTAACCCGTTGGGCGTCGATGTCCCTGCCACCCTGTAGATTCTGAAATGGTAGTTTCATAACATAGTTGTAAGTTTATTGTATTGATACTAACGCTCTATGAGTCTTATGGTTACTCTCAATAAAGAATTTTATTATTATTATTATTATAAGTTTGATCCAGACTCGATGTGTTTGGTTTATGGATCATTTTCTCTCAGTCCAACTTTGAACAATAGTTTTCATTGTACTGTTTTCGCACTTAGAACTTAGATGGCCAAAGTAAAGACCGACTTTCTGCAGAGAATCAGAAGTTTTGAACTTTTTGTGAGTAGGCGAGGTGAGTAAAAGACTTTCTTTAGGAGCTATTGAGAAAAAGGATAATAGCGAATAGATAAGAAAAACGATAAATTAATTTTACTTTCAGTTACAATTGGACCGAATCTGGATCAAGTTGGCGAACAAGTGAAAGTTAATCTTTTGTTTGCGCTTATCGTTCGCATCTCGATCTTAAATTTTCTGTTAAATATAGCCCCCGGTGGTGTTATCTCTGGTTTTTGGCTGTTATCACTTCCCATGATTGTTTTCCATGGTTTGGTACTTTTAAATAATGGATGGAACGTTACGCGATGAGATTTCAGAATTTAACTCTATAAATTTTGTAGTACCTACTTTGTGGATGCTCTTGGGAAGTTGGGAAAACTTGGCTTGATAAAGCGTTGCAAATTGTATCGCGATGGCCGTTTTGCGTGTGATGCATATTTTCCCCCAGACGAGGTTTTTTTTTGTGTTTGTGTTCTTTCTCTGCGTCATGTTTACCGCAAATAAACGTATTTTCTTTCTTTCTTTGACGTGTTCTTGAGTGGAGACCGCGAATCGGTAAACGTAAGGTGGGACGCCCTCAGGCTAGGTGGAGCGACGAGCTTCGCAGGATGGCTGGTAGCAGCTGGACGAGAGTTGCCGAAAATCGAGTTGAATGGCGGGCAATAGGAGAAGCTTATGACCAGCAGTGGACTGCTACAGGCTGATGATGGTGATGACAATAATTCTAATACTGTTATATGACAAAAAGATGCTGTAACAAAAACCACGAAACTTTCAGAGTCACTGTCAAACATTACGATTTCCCCGAAATCTATTTATCAAGTCGCCTTAATCATGTTTTGGCTACCGTCTCAGAACGTTAAAAAAAACACCAAAAAACACACATTCAACGAATTGAGTAATATAACAGCTTTATTTATTTTTAAAACTTCAGTAGCAAACTGGGCCTCTTTGTCACCAATTCTTAATAACCCTTCTGTAGACAGAGAAAGATTTCGTGAACAAAGAAGTGTCACTTTTGAAATTGTGCTAATTCTTTGAAGTCTTTGAGAATAAACATCAAAGTTGAGAACATTGAATTTCTGTTGATTCATATTTAGGATGGGATCAGCACCCTAACTCACAATTTGAATAAATTTTAATAATATTGCTAATCCATTGCTTCATATGTTTGAAAAATTCGTCGGTTTAACAACGTAAATAACGCAATGAATGTTGTTGAACTGTCAAAATTACCCCGCAGATGAGCGTAAACGCACTCTGCGTTTACGCTCATCTGCGGGGTAAATTCACTGAAATCAAATTCATAAAATTCCGCTGTTTGCGCGTTTACGCAATACTACTTGGACTGTTTGCAAAATTGGTCTAACGTGGGTAAACAAATTGCCGAAATTACGTTGCGGTCTGCGTAGTACAATTTTGAGCCGTAACAGGTAATTTATGTCACTGAAAAACCGGCCAAGTGCAAGCCGGACTCGCGCATCGAGGGTTCCGTACAATTACAATTTACGATTTATTAAGTATTCAAAAAAACTACTTACTAGATCTCGTTCAGCCAATTTTCGGTGGAAGTTTACATGGTAATGTTCATCATATATTTTTTTTAGTTTTATCATTCTCTTATTTTAGAAGTAACAGGGGCGGGGGGGGGGGGGGGACACATTTTACCATTTTGCATGTCTCTCGCGCAAACTATTCAGTTTAGAAAAAAAAAATATTAGAAACCTCAATATCATTTTTGAAGACCTTTCCATAGATACCCCACACGTGTGGGTTTGATGAAAAAAAAAATTTTTGAGTTTCAGTTCTAAGTATGGGGAACCCCCAAAATTTTTTTTTTTCTATTTTTGGTTGAAAATCTTAATGCGGTTCACAGAATACATCTACTTACCAAGTTTCAACAGTATAGTTTCGGAAAAAAGTGGCTGTGACATACGGACATGAGCCAACGAATTTACGTATTTAGCCGGTAAGTACAATCAAATCCGAAACAGTATATATTGTATGAAACTGGATATCAAATGCTCATTATTCTGTAATTTCGGTTACTAATTTTTCGTGACGCACATTACGCCGGGTCATGCGCATCCGTTGCCCCGTTCCCGTCCATGTATCTTAATTAGGAGTCGTATGTCCGCACGTGCATCGCGTAGGACGTGGGTTCATTCTCTGACGTTGCAGGAAGCGGTGCAGTTTCCCATGCAGCGTTAGAATGTACACAAGTTTCAGATTTATTTATGGGACTTCTTCATGGGGAGTATGTTGTGATTATGACGTATGGTTTTTTATTAATATTGTAACCATGTTGTGTGTTATTGTTGTCTTGTTGTTTTATAGCGTGAGAGCAGGAAGGATATCATGAAAAGTGATCGTTTTTAAGAGTGGTAAATTTAAAATTATTTTGGAAAAATACTTAGGTCCATATAGGATAGTTTTTTTAGAAGGTTTTTTTATTATTTTGATGTGATGTCGTTGTTACGACATTTTCATTTCAGATTGCAAGTTTTCTCCTGTTGACAGCGATGCGGACAATTTTTTGATGGCCTATGATTCTAACCCCCCATTTTATATACATAATCCTACATATTATTATAATTATTTTAAGACTTAAGAGATGCTTACATATTTTGTAAATAAATATCATATTACTCGGTCGAATAAATAAAACCCAGTTTCTATTCACTACGATGTCTTAAGGAATTTCCTGCAACAACAGATTGTAGAAGAAAAAAATCCTGAGTAGGTAACCTATTCTTATTTCTATAGTTATATTCTCGTAATAATGAATAATCTTGCTAGACAGTGGTGGGTGCTGTTGGTCCATCGTCCTTAGTCATAGTTTCTGACTCACAATTTACGCCACCCACGAAACTTACAAGCTGATCTATTTACAGACGAGACTTGGCTAGAATTTAAATGTTTTAATTAAATATAATTGCGCGGTACACCTGGGGGTCTACTCCGAAGTGCAATGTGCGAATGTTCGGATCGGACCGACACATGGCCGAACCGAATATTATTGAAAAATGCGAAAAAATTTCGAATCGGCTCATTTAGGTCGGGACCATAGTCAATATTCGAAAGAGTGTAGGAGTGTAGGATCGGGACCGACCGAACCAAATAGTAACTTTGTAGCAGGAAACGGCCGAACATTCGGCCGATACTAGCTCGGAGTAGACCCCTTTTTTTTTTTTTTGTTGATGGGAAATCGTCAAATGACCCCTCCCGCTCTGGGTGGAGCGGAAGGGAGTGTCAGACTCTTACTGACTAAAACCCACCCGTGTTCCTTCCTTAGCCCTTTCTGTTCCAGGGCAGCGGTAACCCTTTCGGATGATCCCGCCGCCCTGGCAGAGAGTAGACCCCCTGGACTTGCTTTCTATGCAATCATCATCGCGAAATATGACTATTTGTGTCTACTATACCCTGTCCATTAGGTTAACCGTTTTTTGACAGCGGTCTTAGAACGTACATATTCCAGATTACGTAAGGGTTAACTTTAAAATGCGTAATAAAATAAACATTTAATCTGCCTTGTCTTATTTAGGGCTTCTTACATACATTATAATACCGTACGTGTATCAATCAATGTATTGTGTGTTGCTGAAATCACTAGTTCCATCTGTCAAAAAACAGTTTACCTAATGGACATGGTATCGGCTTATCATTTCGTTTAAAAAAGTCCTGAAAGAAAGCCGGACATTTTACCTTTCAAAATTTCTTTGGTCAGAACACATTAAAAAAAAATATTTCCCGAGCATTGCCATACCACTAAAGAAAGTTATTTAAACCTAAACCTTTAAACAGACATCATTAAGACGTAAAATTGTTTGGTTGTTTGTAAGAAGTAGTAGGTACCTGAGAAATCTCTGGGCCTACTTGAAATTAAATCTTATCTTCTTAATTATCTTTAAATTCTGGCCTTGACTTTTATGTATATATAATAATTAATATGATTTCTTAACGAGTAACCGTGGAGTTTCTTGCCGACTCTTCTCTATAGGAAACGACCAATTAGAACCGTGCACCCAGCTTCTGACGTTGTACTTAGGTTTATGTGTACGACATGTACTTAGGTTTATGTGAAATAAAATAAAAATTTTGATTTTGATGACACGATCTAAGATCTATTTAGAAATCCACCACGTTTGTGCAAATATTCAAGCTACTTACCTATATAAAAATATTACCTAGTTAAAAAACACAAAAAAAAACTCATTTTCAAATGATGTCTTGCTAATAAACACAGTGTTACCTTGTAACATAAATCAGTCTGTAACAAATAACAATGCTTCCTATTGACATATCCGGCTTTTAACCGGGCGCACGCGCATTCATCTCTTGCCAATATGGCTGACCAAACATCTGTGTTGTTCCACGTATTTATAACTACCCTTGTTACAATTTCGGAAGAGTTATATTTCCTGTTCTAACTTGCTAATATATATGTATGTTAGTTTGGACTTTCGTTTGTTTCTTACAATATAGGTACACGAAAAAAACCGTGCCTGAAAAAGAGTGTAAGCCTTTTCAGGACGGGTAGCGGGATCGTCCGAAAGGGTTACCGCTGCCCTGGAACAGAAAGGGCTAAGGAAGGAACACAAGTGGGTTTTAGTCAGTAAGAGTCTGACACTTCCCTTCCGCTCCACCCAGAGCTGGAGGGGTCATTTGATGATTTCCCATGCTCAAAAAAAAAAGCGTTTTCAGGACGTTAAATGGTTCGCAAATTGAAAAACCTACACTTCCTTCTGTCAAGTTTACGTAGCTCGAAAAATCCTTTTAATCCACTGTTAATTTCATGCATTGCATTCCATATGGGATTAACAGTTAGTACTGATAGTGACTAAAACTCGTGATGTATAAAAGCCTTACATATTTAAACCTTTAACAAGCTAGTCAAGCCCAGCTAGTCAAGCCCAGCTAGTCAAGCCCAGCTAGCAATATTGAGCCAAAAACAGACACGTCTATTTTTTCGTTGCTATAATGGTGTCGGTTTCATTCGTATTCATTTTGGGGCGACTCAGAAACCAATTTACTGAAGGCCAATTCACGTACTTAAAAACGTTCAAATTCTGGAACAATGTCATCTCAGCGATAATCAATGTTATAAACTTGTCAAAAATGAAGGGAAATTGATTATATTTTTGACATTGAGATTAGAATGCTACCGTTACGTAACGTAAGGAGTTGTGTTATTTAAAGGATATTAAGATTAATTAATAAATTCTCTCAATAAAGAGCACATTCTCAAAAACCCAACCTATTAATTTCAAGCCTATAAGCATAGCTACTAAAACCTTTCATAATTCCCTGTTAATTACTAAAGAAAAGGGCACAATCCCGGGGCATTCCTCCGCAGTGTCGCGTTATGAAAGCATGTCATATTTTAAGACGACTCGGCTTCCCTCATTAGCGGGCCCACTAATGACGGAACGATTTATTTGAATAGCACAACAAATAGCACACAGAAAATGACAACAAGCGGTTTTATAGGCAAATGTATGAATATTTTATAACGTACCTACTTACGGAGCTTTAGAAGTTAAAACGAAGGCAGAAAATACAATTCGTTTGGCAGACACGACGTGTTAAAATTATCTCACGTAAGCTGACGTTACACCTATACGGTAAAAGAAATCCAATTGGCCAATAAAAGAAAAGCTTACTATGTAATCTCCAATTCTAGGCATTCGACACTATGTATAAAACGTTAAAGCTGGAGCTAAAATCTTCTCACACGATAAAATCTTGCAAAACATGACAATTTGGCACTTACACATCGCAGTTATTGCTAGTGTAATACCAGCATAATCCAGCTCAGGTCGACTGGAATGTCCTTGGGAATGGACTATTAGGGACGTGGCAAGGCCATCCCGGGATACCCCCAAATGATCCCGGTCCAATTCCACGAATTGGTGGAATAGCGGGAATTTTTGTTTACGCATTCTTGTCGCGCGCCAGGAATAAAAGGTGAGATTATATTCGACCCGATGACTGTGGCGAGTAGTGATGTGCCGAATCGAGTTGTTTATCGATTGGTTCGTTAGCACGCATATTGTCATGTAAATGTCGTTACATTGTATATATGGAAATGAGGCGATGTGCGTGTAATTTTTTAGTTGCACTGTGTGGTATACACGTCATTTGTACTCAAACTTATTCATTTTTATTACCTACTTATTATTAACGGAACACATTAATTAAGTTAAAAAAAGTTAAGCAATAAAAAAAGCAATAATAAAAGTTAAGTAATAGCACACGTAAAATCACGTAGGTCTCTAAATGAATCGAAATTAATAGGCTTATGAGCGGTGCGTAGCAGTTTTCGACGAAAAAGGAAGTCAAAATCCACTCAGTTAAAAAAAAAACAATTAAAACCCTCACCAATTTCGACGAGCATTTCCATTTAAAAAATCACGAACCCCAAAGTTATTTCAGTAGTGGGAAATGGGACATAGTCCGCATGACCCAGTGCACTAGGTACTTGAGCCCGCTAACGAATGAAAACATTCCATCGCCTCAACCGCAGCTGTAAATCAGGTGAAATGGAACGTTCTATTTATTTTCTGTTTGCCTTAGAAATTGGATTTATATTCAAAAAGTTTTAAAGTTAATTAATGAATAAAATTGATTGGATTTTCTGTTATTCAATCATTGTTCTTTGATTGTTTAATTTAAAGTAATTGAATATATTAGTGTACATTTAAATGTGGTAATCTACATTATAGGGATGTGGTGATTATTTCAAAATTATACATAAAATAACAACCGTCTTGTTTATCATTTTTCAGTTTTTAGTTTAAACTTACTTTGTAAACCACAGTGACAGGATTCTAAAACATTATCATCATACTTACACAAAAATGGATTAAATATGAATTATTGAAACGAACTAAAAAACTACCAAAGCAAACTTAATGAAATTCATATGGGACTATCACGCGAGTATCCTCTACCAAATGAAAAATACAATAGATTAAAATATCGACGAACATACATAAAAAATGCATACAAACGAACATAGAACATCCTCCTTTTTTAAGTCTGTTAAAAATAATCATTAATCGTAATATAATCATAAATAAAATTCATAATCATAAAAGTAATCATTACATAAACAATCCGTTACGACGATAAAATGAAAATGTCAAAAATAATGTAACATAATTACCACCTACAGTAACATCGTCTATCGATAACGCACGCCCATCCCTATAAGTAAGACGGATGGCCGTCACTAATGAATGAATATTACAGCCATCGCTTTTCGCCTTGAGCACGCACACATACACACGGGAAAGTCACGTAAACACCGTGACATTTTTATCGTCTTCCCTTTAGTATATTCGATCAGATTATGTAGATTTCAAAAATTTGTACCCGGAGATTGCTACAGAGTGTAAAGGATAAATGATTTTATTTTGTAAACTAAGTAGGTCTGTACAAACACTTTTGCACGTCAATAATATTTTAAAACTAGATGAGGTCGGCGTTTCCTATCTGACTAGTCTGAGAAGAAAGGCCGAAACCAACTCAGAGGTCACAGTCTCTTTTCAAGTCCAGACATAATCTTGGTCAGATCATATGAAGACCATGTAGATCGTTGTCTGAGAAGGTTTTTTGAAGAAATAACCACACAGATTGAGAGGACCTGTCCAGTCAGTGCACGCATTTGTCAGTTTAGTTAGTGTAGTTTAGTCAGTTTAGTTAGTGTAGAGCTGTGGTGACCCAGTGGTAACAGCCGCGACTTACGAGTTGTGGGTCGTGGGTTCGAACCCAAGCAGACGCTTTACTTTGTGTAATTTATTTCATCGCCACTGCTCTCAAAAACGATGAAGGAAAACATCGCGAGGAAACTGGCATGTCCTAGTACTAAACATTTTTAGATATGTGACATCTACCAACCCGCACCGGGCCAGCGTGTTGGATAACGACCCATACCTTCACATAGAGAGGAGGTCTGTATCCCAACAGTGGGAACGTTATATGCTGATTATGATATCTGAACGCCTAAGGGAGGACATCGCCGTCGAGGTAGCCCACGGCGAAGGTGGTGTGGCGAACTAATCATATTTGCAGGGCTAACACAGTCAGAGATGCGTCTGTATTCCCGAGTTCATACAACCCTAATCTCTTCAGGGCGAGAGTGAATAGGCTTCTTCTGGGCAAGCTCGTTCCACCGTAGATCTCATCCCTGCCTCTGGGCTGGATTGAGGTCAAGAGTGAGCCCATTGTCAATAAAAAAAAATAAAAAAAAAAGATCGCCGAGACCGTTAGCCAGCAGTGGGATACAATGCAGGCAAACAAAAACAAATGCCTAACACAATTCAAAAGCCTAAAAAAATTGAGCAAAAGTAAATTAGTTAATCATTTAATTAAGTATCAGTAAATAGTTAGTTATCTATAGGTACATACAATAAATAATGATAGTAAACAGAATAAAAATACATAGGATACATAATCTGGCTCGCCGTTTAATAGGGATATAAATAAGGCACGGTGTATACAAGTAAAACACACGTAGATTCCACAGATAAGTAACCCTATATAAAATTGGGACACTTTGTTTTCCTTCAGGAGGCACCGGGATAGTATCAAATTGGAATACTTGGTATATGAATCGTACGTTTTTCTTTCACGGGGTATGCAATTTTATAAGCGGGTTTTGGTTGGAATTTTTCCTGAATTTTACTGAAATCAGTGAGAAAATACTATGGGTTTTCATCATAACTAAACACCTAAAATAAAATTGCGACATATTCACCAAAAATGTAAGCAAATATGAGTTTATGGAAAAATAACTGTAATTCCTACAAATTAAAGTTCAGTTTACGCTACAACTTCAAACATTTTTATAATTTTTCAATAGCTAGTCACTCTGATATCAACTTAATTGCCATTAAAATAAAGTTGATATTTGTTTAATTTGAAACAACGTCAATTTAAAACAAATAAAATTTGAATATAGATACTTATTTATTTGTTTATTAATAGCATTGTAGAGCTAGAAAACTGTTAAATTGATATTAAATAGCAAAGACTCAGAGGAGCCTCTCTGCAATATTTTCTACATAGCTTCACGCCTGTAATCCCTGAAGGGTTGGGCAGAGCTGTACCTATAGTACCCCCACATTTCGTAAGTTGTGTTTAAGTCCCATGTAATAGGGGGCGAGCTTATTATCATTAACCAGGCACTAAACCAGACTCCAGACTGCTACTGAGAAATTCCTGATGAAAGAACCCAATAACTCTTTGCCCGACCTGAGAATCGAACCCAGGCCCTTTTTTTTGGGTGGGAAATCATCAAATGACCTCTCCCGCTCTGGACTGAGCGGAAGGGCGTGTCAGACTTTTATTGACTAAAACCCACCCGTGTTCCTTCAGTTGCCTGTGCCAGGGGCCACGGTATCTCTTTCGAACAACCCGCAGCCCTGGCATCGGCCCTAGCGGACCCCGTCAGTTCGTGCTGACATCTCTTTGAGGCGCGCGTGGAACACAAAGCGCCGTCGACCCGGGCCTGGTCCTTACCGGGCGGCGAGCTGCCCATTGCTCGCCGCCCGCAAGCACGCGCCTACGGTGGCCAGGAGTCGGCTCCAGGGCCCATGGAACCCAGGGCCTCTGTTCAGCAGTAGCGTTTACGACCACTTTACCAACGAGGCAATATTTATTTGCCAAACTATTCATATTATGATCAGTCTTACCTACAACGGGGATGAAAACTTGACCTAATTACAATTAGCGCATGCCTATAATTAACAACTGTTACAATTAATCTCTCTCAATTGACTCTCACAGTTGATAAGCAACTACATAACATAATCAGCTTATAATGTACCCACTTCTGGGAGGGTGGGACACAAGCCTTCTATCCGTGAGAGGGAGTGGGCCATAATCTACCACGCGGGTCCAGTGCGGGTTAGTAGAGGCCACATGTCTTCGAATTTTCGGTTCTAGGAGATGCCGGTTTCTACCCGATCTTCACAGTTTTGAGAGGAGTGGTGATGAAAACATTTACACATAGTAAAGCGCATGTTTGGTTGTAGGACATGCCAGTTTCCACACGGTCTTCACAGTTTTGAGAGCAGTGGTGATGAAATTCTTTATACAAAGTTAAGCGCCTGCCTAGGTTCGAGCCCACGACCGAACTCATAAGGCAGGGCAGATATCGCTGGGCCACCACTGCTCCATCCCAAAGACAAAACTGAAATATCTCAGCATGATAGAGCAGTCAGCACTAATATCTAACAGGCTGCGAGTTGTACGAGAGAAGAATAGTTCCCCGGTTAGAGATCGATACCGGATGTAAACTGGTGTTATCCCGACATATTTGCCGTGCAGTCGCTTCAGAAACCGTCCCAAAGCGGTCTGTTAAAATTTTATATCTCCCACGCGTATTGGAAGCGATGTCGATAGGGTTGGCGAATGGATTTTTCCATCCGGAATAGGATTTTCAATTTCATTTCTAGATATTATATCGGACGGACTGAACTAAAAACTGCTGCATTAGTTTCAAAACAAAACTGTTTACCTATTTTAAACGAAATGGGGTTAGTATTATAAAAATCGGTTTAAACATAGATCATTTACAAATCCTGAAATCAACTTTACCATTTGGTAAAGTTGATTTCAGGATTTCATGTATTACATGCAAAAACTTATAGTAGAAACTTTTGCTCTTCAGCAATACAAAAAAATTAACACCCAATACAAAACTACCCACTAAAAATTTCAAGCATAATCAGCCTACAATGTTGGCTGTAATCTATCACGCGTGCTCAGTGCAGGCTGGTAATTGTCACATGCCTTCGAATTTTTGTTTCGAAGACATGTTTCCTTACGATAATTTCCTTCACCATTTTGAGATCAGTGGTGATGAAATATTTACACAAAATAAAGCGCCTGCTTGGGTGCGAACCCACAACTTACAACTCGTACTATTTATTCTCGTATTTTATAGTAATTTCCTAGCGATTTATCCCAAATGTTGCACCTACCATGTTTTGTCTCTGCATCACCCTAAGATTGACTGGTAGAAAATCCCTCAGGCATGAAGTCCGCCTTTGCCTTTTTTTTTTACAGTCACGAGCACCAATATATGTCAACACTTGGCCACTTTCAATTGCGTTTTTTTCGTGAAATAACGAATGCAACGTTGAAATAGGACACATTATATAAACCTATGGGTTTGAAAATGCTACGTCCGTAAGAATATAAAATTTCATTAAAAAATAAAGGAGTAAATCGCTTTCGAATAAAGCCGAGTGCATACATACTTTTGCTCGTGACTGTACAGCATTTTTTTACTTGTGCATAAAGTTTTAATAAATATATAAACTACCACTGGGCGACCACAGGTCTCGAACTTTCATGCACTGAGATAGAACTCTGCCATCCCTGCACACCGATCAATATTGTAATGACAAGCCCGCATGTGACGTGTACGCGAGATGAATCCTAAGGTCAATGCCTTATCGGCACTTACATAACAAATCTAAGCCACGAAAACACTGACTTTTTACGATTCAGGAACATGTTTCCTGTTATTTTTCAAGTCTGCAATGTCAGACTAGGTACGGAAAGAATGCTGGATAATGTTCTGGAATATATAAATATCCTACATGTTTTCCCGAAGGAAGTTTCCAGAGGTGAATGTACTGTTGTTATTGTACTGTCAGCGTCCAAAATAGATGCGCATTTTAGAATGTCAAGTACCTACACCAACTCTTTGCCGTATTCAGTCCGATATATCCTACCAGTAGATCTTCTCACTCACCAATAATTTCCACTAAGAATTAGTGTTGATTATCAGTTGAAACCGAAACCGTAACCGAACCTTCGGCTCGTTTTCTAGTTTCGGCAGAAACCGAAACCAAAACTTTGATAGTTAAGATTAAGTTACTTAATTACATGACATGATTTTCTGAGACCCGTTGTTTTCCGTAGATGTGTTACAAACAATTTGATTCCAGTCGGGCCAAATACTCAGTCACTTTTTGGCCGAAACCGAAACTGCGGCCGAAACCGGTTTTTTGTACGAAACTGGCCGAAACCGAACCTTCGGTCGGACACTACTAAGAATTAGCTGATAATACAGAGCAGGGAATCGCCGCGTTGACAGCATCTAGAGACGGCAGTACTATATAATAAAATTCGTGACGACGTAAGTGCGTTGTGCGCATTACTTGTGTCACGGTCGCCATTTAAAGCTGTCAGTTTCTATACGTCATTAGAGTCGTAGCGCGAGTAAAAGGTGACACGCTTAGTTGGTTGGTTGTTGCCTGCTTGGCCTGCTCCAGGTCTTAGCTTTGAAACCACTAGACCAACAAAGTTTTTTTTTTGGGTGGGTAATCATCAAATAGCTTCTCCCCGGGCGGGAGAAGCTATTTGATGATTACCCAGGAATGTTAGACTTTTACTGACTAAAACCCACCCGTGTCCCTTCAGTTGCCTGTGCCAACACGGCTTTTTCTTCATACTGCAACGAAAATCTTGCATCAAATGTTGCATAAATATAATTATTTATCCAACATTTGACGATAGATTCAACAAGACACTCGTATAAAACGGTAAAGAACTATTTAAAACGATAGTTAGGATGCTGCGAGTAATGGCGCAAACGCATACTTGGATGCCAAATAGTTTCACACTCGATTAAATGCATCGAGACGTGGAAAGTTTGATGCTCATCATCAGCTCGTAAAACAAACATCTATCTACCGCTAAACATACATGCTTGAATATCTTTAGCATTTGCAAACATGTTCTTGTTTGTTATAGAATTATAGATGAAACTGTATCTAAGAAACCATACGAAAACTTGGGTTCAGCCTGGTAAATACAGAAGTTCTCACATTCATACTTTGCAAACTTTAAAATATAAATATTTAAAATAATAATAATTGTGTACATGTGAAAAGATAGGAAAAAGAACCATGGGCATCAAAAAATTCGTCCGCAGCGCTGTCAACAGGAACAGTGCCCAACAGGCTGGCAGCATTGCCACGGTTTTATGGCGATGCTAATTCTTTGGCCAAGAAACAGGCCACGTGAAGAGTCGACTAACCGCTTGGCGATATCTCTAAAAACCAAGTGGGCACACGGCCCTAGTGTTTCAACCCCAAACGGCTCGAACATATAATTCCCAATCAGGTTGGAATATTTTCGCCGTTTGAGATTTTCTGCACAACCTGAACAATTGATAAACTTAACTGGTAGTGGACAATACACATTGCTCGCAGAACTGCTGGCTGACGGGGCCGAAAGTTTCTGGAGTGGCGACCGTGCCGTGCCGGAAGACGTAGCGTAGGAGTCCTCCCACAAGATGGACAGATGACCTTGTGAAAAAATTCGCTGGATGCGGGAAGCACGGAACTGGTCAATGTGGCGGTGCTTGGGGCTGGCCTATGTCCAACAGTGGACGTCTTTCGGCTAATATTTTGTCTACTGAAAGATGAAAGGAGTGGAGGTGTGAGCCCTTTACACAGGAGTAAAAATAATCTCAATCTAAGAGGCTAATAATCTTAGCATATAGCTAAAGATAGGTATATTTATAAAATGGTGGCATTTTATAAATATACCTATCTTTTGTTCTACAAACAAACTGCTAGATATGAAAAAAATATATTTAATGGAAAATGTGGAAATGAAAATGTATCATCATTCGTATCTGTATTGATTTCATTACGAATGTGAGGTTCGACGAAAACACGTTACAATTCTTTCGGAACACGATACGGTTGTTTTTCAAATGATTTTTTTGTAAATATATTGCTAAGTCTCTAAGGGTTCATTAAAAGAATTTGTGGCTGGAATAACATTTGTATTTGGTGTTATGTTTACAAAATAAGGCTGTATTCCTGAATTCACAATTCGCACAGGAGTTTTGATTTATGTTTTAAAACCTTGTGGAAAAAACATTATACAAAAAAATACGTATTAATCATACCTTTATTCCACTTTCTCAGACATTTAGACAAAACACCTCTCCTTATTTTCCAGACGTCCCTACTTACCTAAAATATGTTTATTCTAGATCTAGAAAAATTTTAAATACACAATTGTATTCACTAGTGTACTCTATTGTAGATACATTTTTATACAAACTAAACTGTACATAGAAAAATGCAACTGAAATAAATGTATCTGAGTGCGAGGCATGCGCCGCAAATAGAAAGAAAGAAAATACGTTTATTTCAGGTATCCATCACACTAATATTATAAAGGCGAAAGATTGTGTGTTTGTATGTTTGTTACTACTTCATGCTCAAACGGCTGGACCAATGTTGATGAAATTGGGTATGGACGTTTCTGACACCCTGGATTAACACTTAGGATACTTTTTTATCCCGATATTCCCACGTGATTGAAACGTATGCGGGTGAAACCGCGGGGCGCAGCTAGTACTATATAAATATGCAACTACCATGACCTGGGTTTGCACATAGTTTACTTTTTATCCCGGTTGTAAATTCCCGTGGGATAATTTCCGACCTTCAGGCGTCGAAGCCGCAGGCAAAAATTACCTAGTTATTTTTTATAATTATGTCATAATTATGCCACAGGCTTGAGTGTGCCTTACCATTTTCACGCCTAGAATGTGGAGTTGCAGACACCAGTCCGATACACAATTCAATACAAATAACATTTGGAGCACATGCCTCGCCCTGTCTGGACGCACCTTAAAACGTCTACAACCGACTTACCAATCAGATTTGCTGAAATGGAATCAGTGAAGCTGTAGAACACGTCCTACGTAACTGGAATGCCTTTAGGCTAGGAAGTAAATGGTTCTCTCGGGTATACCATTGCCTATACTAGGCCGAAAGGTTTCGGGCTTCGACCAATAGAGCTTGGGATTGCCGAACACTGTGTAGTTGGATTATGGTCGAATCCTGTAATTTACGGACCGTTTTTGGTTGAAAGACTCTTGTATCTTTACCAATAATGAAGCAAAGACCTCATAGCGTTGTATAGTAGACACTCCCATATGTATGGAAGTAGCTAAAACTGGTAAAATTAGTTTACGAGTACGAATCTATCTACTGGTAAGCAAAACGATTCGTTTTTGCTTATAGGAACCGAGCATTATTAACCTGACTACACTTTACTTTTGCAAAAAAAAAAAACTGGGTGTGTCCAGTTGGCGATAACATAAAAGTGATTTAATTTAATTTTCACTATGTGGACACCGTAAAAATCTTGGCGTGTCCAGATGACGAAATAATAAGTGATACTTATGTTGAGTTTCACCAACAGGACACGCGAATGTGTGCCCAGTCTCTCGTGTCGAGTTGGTGAATAACCCAATGTTTCTAATCTAATTAGGGATGATTTTTCCAACGCCAGATAATTTTATCGGAGGTATAATTTTGAATTTTTGACAGTTCTTCCATACAAAAACTGCCAGACGTCCATTAATAAAATGGACGTCTGGCAGTTTTGCCACGATTTTTTATCTGTCGATTGAAAAATCCCCCTGTTGTTGTATGGGTTAGGCTAGAAATAACTTGGCCGCAGTTTCATAGCTATTTAGTCTCTATAGGACCCGAAAATAGAAATAATATGAAATTCACAAAAAAGCATCATTAGTCATAATTATTAGAGTGTTGTGGGGTGTTATTAATAAGGTCCAGAGACAAGAGGGAGGTGGTGGGTGAGGTCAAGAGTGTTCAATAACATTTTTTAATTGCGGTACGAAGCTTGCCGGGTCAGCTAGATTGATAAAAAATTTAAGATCCAGATGAAAAGATAAGATATTTTAACTTCAAATAAAATCATGTCTAATCCAGGGGTGCTTTTGAAGTGAAGTGAAATGTAAATTACATATCTACTAGTCTTTGACATTTTAATCACAGTGCCCTGTTATAATTTAATTAGACTAAGTGCTAATTTAAGTAGCACTAGAACCGCACTAAACTTTAGTGCTACTATTTAGTGCTACTATTATCTTAACAGCCCCTGAATCGCCGTTAAGGCTCCCGCAGACATGTGCGCCATGTGCTTTTTTCACTTTTAAGTATGTTGTAATTTTGACCAGTAATTTTGGATTGAAATTTTTATTTAAAATCATCATTCATCATTTTCCTGCCCTTATCCCATGTTACTTGGGGTCGGCGCAACACGTTTTCTTCTTCCATTCTCCCCTGTCAACCGTCACGCTATCATTCACTCCCTTCTCTTTCATATCATTCCTCACACAATCCATCCATCTTTTCTTCGGCCTTCCTCTCCCTCTCCATCCATCAACATGTATATTCATCACTCTTTTAGTCACATGCGTTTCGTCCCTTCTCATCACATGCCCATACCAAGCTAAACGATTTCCTTTCAACTTTTCTGTCACTGGTGCCACTTTCAAACTTCCTCTTATATACTCATTTCTTACTTTATCCATTCTCGTCACTCCACACATGCATCTCAACATTCTCATCTCCGCTGCATGCAATCTTCTTTCATCCGTCTTCTTCACGGCCCAGCATTCAGACCCATACAGTACGACAGGCCTTATCACAGACTTATAAATTTTTATTTAAAAATAAAATGATTTAATTTTTTTACTAAAAATAATTATTTTATAATTATTAACTTTTTTACCTTTATTTCTTTAATGGGAATAATTTTCAGAACTATTTTTTCCATTAAGGTTTTAAGTTAAATTAAACTAATAATCTTCAAAATTATTTATGAAGAAATTATTCTTTAAGCCTTAATAGAAATTTCTAGAACCGTTTTTGATGTTCTTTGGGACCAATCTGAAAGTACACCCTTTCAAATAAAAAAATAATTTTGCAAATCGGCTTATAAATAACGGAGTTCTGAGGTAACAAACATAAAAAAACAACCGAATTGAGAACCTCATCCTTTTTTGAAGTCGGTTAAAAACTTCATGGAAATTGTTCTACTAGAATGGCGTCGCGCTGTCGCGTCGCACCTGTCTACGGGACCCTTTAAAGCCAACGGTAAGCCGTCGCGTTCTCACAATAGTTCAGTTTCCACTCCATTTTGTTTCGCGTGTCTCTCGTTGGCATTATGGCCACTCATATTATAATGAAGCGAAATCACGACATGTTTGTATGAATTACTAAGATTAACTGCCGTGACTGGCGAAAGTGAAAAAAAGTAAGTTTAAAAATAATGAGAGCGATTTTTAGTCATGTTCGAGGTTGGATTATTTTTGGTATAGGTAAGTAATAAAGGTTAATCTAATTAAAGGGCAATTCTCATAATTTTAAGAACGTTCACAGTCTGATCTCAGTCTCAATCTGTCAAAAGTACTTCTAATTTCCCTACATTTTGACAAGTTTGTCGCCGAGATGAGACTGCGACTAGACTTTTTGGCCTTATGGTGTCTTTGTTTATAAAAAATATTTATGCTTAATTTT
Source organism: Apamea crenata (assembly GCA_949629185.1). Lineage (NCBI taxonomy): Eukaryota > Metazoa > Arthropoda > Insecta > Lepidoptera > Noctuidae > Apamea > Apamea crenata. The sequence goes on along the minus strand of OX451368.1, from coordinate 5,205,779 downwards.
TACAAAAAGTAGGTCAAGGAAATTCATTGTTTAACAAATTGACACGGTGGGTAGGTCAATTATTATCAGTATTATAGCTAGCGAGCGTCTGTTTATATGCAACATAAACAGACAGCTGTGCTGGGGAGTTTGTTGCGCCACTTCTTCCCAGCGATAGCGCTAGGAAGTGGTGAAGGGCGGGCGTTTTGGTGGACTGTTGTTTGTAATTTTGACGTTCGAAAAGTGCTGATTCTCAGCCTAATTTGCATAAATGACTTTTGATTTTGATAAAAAGCTACGCATAATGAATAAAAATTGTGAAAATATGTAACATTTAAAAAGTTTGTTTTAGATTATTTATTTTCAATTAACAATGAATCGTTTACTATCGATATCGACGATAATACCTATAATAAAATTATATTTTTTTTAAACTATTGTTATTCTTGTAAACGTTAACATTTAGAACAGTACCTGCTGTTCCAAATGTTCGGTAGTAAGATTGTGTTTTCAATGACTCGAAAGTATTTTATAACAATTAATTTTCCTGACTTTACACAAAACGTTATATCTCATAAACATAGCTCTTATATGTATGGCATATACCTTGCCTTAAAAAGCTACCATTTTCGACAAAATATCGATACACATTCTTAATATTAAAAGAGGAAATAGGTAAACTACCTACTACATATACTACATATTTAATAAACATAGTGCCGAAGCGACCGTATTTATCCTAGAGCCTAGACAAACTAGCATCTCGGGATATTAATATTTATCACATATAAATATTTAACCAGCGTATATTCAGGAAAAATATAGGCGCTCTACATAGGGTCTGACCGTCTAACAGAACCCGGCATCGTACCTTAATAATTCCATCTACTTTATAACTTCTAGCCACACTACTTGGACCCCTAGAGCCTTTTTCTAAGAAAATATTTCTTTGGTCTAATATGAAAGTAGGTAGGAACATAAAATGAAGAGATACTACATTTTCTACTTGATGTAAAAATGAGCTTATTATAAAGTGACTATTTTTTGTACATTGTGGTAGACAGCCAATGAAGTAGGTAGAATCGAGATCAAGGTCAAGAGGTCACCTATAATCAGCCTATTGATGTTCCCACTGGTGGGACACAGGCCTCCTCTCGGTGAGAGGGAGTGGACCGTAATCCACCACGCGGGCCCAGTGCGGGTTAGTAGATGTCACATGTTTTCGAATTTTTGGTTCTAGGACAGGCCGGTTTCCTCACAATGTTTTCCTTCACCTTTTTGAGAGCAGTGGTGATGAAATAATTTACACTGAAAAAATGACCTGGGTTCACCCGCAGAAGTCTTGGTCTCGTGGGAATATCGGGATAAAAAGTATCTTATGTCCTAATCCAAGTCCGTTAAACTGTTTTAGCGTGAAAGCGTAACAAACATACATCATCATCATCAGCCTACAGCAGTCCACTGCTGGACATAAGCCTCTCCATAGCACGCCATTCAACTCGATTTTCGGCAACTCTCATCGAGCTGCTACCAGCCATCCTGCGAAGATCGTTGCTCCACCTAGCCTGAGGGCGCCCCACCTTACGTTTACCGATTCGCGTTCTCCACTCAAGAACACGTCTACCCCAATAGTCATCGGTTCTACGGCTAGTATGGCCGGCCCATTGCCACTTCAGCTTGCTTATTCTGTGACCTATGTCGACACGTTTGGTTCCTCACAAACAAACATACACAATATTTTTTCTTTTTTTTTTGAGTTTGGCATAGTTTATGTAACAATAGTAGACAGCGAGGAAAGAATGCAGTTATTTATTAGGGCACCAATAAGTACTCCAGTCCCTTGCATTGTATTCGTGGGAGTATTATCACCCGGCCTATTGTTTTAGATAATCAACCATGTATATCTTTCACAAGGAGTATTTTGTTTGTATTACTGACATCAATGTTGTAGCTAGAGTTTTTTAAACACGAGTTTCAGAGATGCTTGAGATTCTTTTGCAAAATAGGCATTGTTCAGTTCGATCAGAGTGTACCTTGCAAGATTCATCATCGTCTGCCTATCCTTTTCCCAACTATGTTGGGGTCGGTTTCCAGTTTATCCGGATGCAGCTGAATACAAGTATTTTTCATGAAGCAACTGCCTATCTGACCTCGACAACCGAATTACTGGGCAATACGATAGATACCCTTTCGTAAGATTGGTTATCAGTTTTTAGGGCTTCTGACTATCCGTAACGACTGTAAAAGATCTACAAATGACAGCCGGGACCTACGGCTTTACTTGCTTTCCGAGGCACGGAGGGGGTTTCGATATGTAATGGATGGTGATCCACGGACTGACCTCGGCAAGCGTAGCTTAACCTTATATTGACCAGTGCGGCTGTTATTATTTAGCCACGTTTCTGTTTCCTAATATATCAAACTTGAAAGTCTTTAGGTAGGTAGGTTAATTTTCTATCAAGCGACCAAGAAATAATGTCAATCGCATCATTGCATAGACGTGCCAAAAGAATTGAAAAAAAACTTTAGTATCCATCTTTCGCATTACTCTTAGGTATAGATAGGGGTTAAATTGTTAATAAGAGCACTGTTGAGCCTCACCCTGATTTAATATTCCGTTTGACTGAAATGCTAACTGTTTTAATTATTACAGGGTGGCAGGGACATCGACGCGCAAACTGTAACCATGAATTCAGTACGTGAGCTTAGACAACATAGCGTCTAAATTTTTCATCGGTTATTAAAAAAAAATATTGTTCTTCCATACATTTTGACCGCGTAGGTATTGCACTTTTCTATGAAACAGATTTTTTTTTTGATAACCGACGAAAAATTTAGACGCTATGTTGTCTAAACTCACGTACTGAATTCATGGTTACAGTTTGCGCGTCGATGTCCCTGCCACCCTGTTGATATTGGTAGAAATAAAAGTGAATTCAAAAGTGTGACAAGAAATTACTTGAGATTCTGAAAAGATATGGATCAACCATAACATTGAAGCGGTCAACGGAACCTTCTTAACCCCATTAATATCTAAATTTGTAACTTGCCAATCACTTTCACAATTACCCAATGTCACACATTAAAATAGCCGACAAACAAAAACACGAAAACCCTTTCAATAGCAAGCGTCTCAGTAACCGTCCATGACCTATTCCGTCTGTGCTAGGGGTGAGCCAGTGACCGCTGATAAAGAAACCGTAAAGTGCAGGCGTGGTCGCACGCACCTAGAGCTGACCCGGCTATAGTTGGGTCAAGTCGCGGCCACAGTGTTAATTACGGGAATTTTTGATGTTCGAAGTTTGAGGGTAGATTACTAAAGTCTATAATTTTTTTTTTCTTTCAATTCGTCTGTTGAACTTACTGTTTCTTTATTTCAAGGCTCCCGTAGATAGGCGCGACACGACAGCGCGACGCGACTCTAGAAGAACAATTTCTATGAAAAATTCATGAAAATTGTTCTACCAGAATCGCGTCGCACCGTCGTCGTGTAGGAGTCCCCTAGGAGTCCCCTGTCTGAAGGAGCCTTGAAATAAAGAAACAGTAAGTTAGTTTTAGGTTCAGAAATCTATTCAGAAGCCGATTCTGAACAAATTACTTTCAGGTTTTTGTTTATTTGAACACATTGTAAAGTAAACACTTGAATCATCATCATCATCTGCCTAGCCTTTTCCCAACTATGTTGGGGTCGGCTTCCAGTTTAACCGGATGCATCCGAATACCAGTATTTTACATGAAGCGACTGCCTATCTGACATTGAATACTATTTGAACACTTCTAATATGATATTTAAATTATTGCCAAGAATAACCATGCTGTTCTCTTTTACCCCGGCATACTATATTTATTTATTTATTTATTTATTTATAGTTAATTAAAACGGCACAGGTCCAATTACATTAATTAACGTAGAATTATAAAAAATAAAAAATAAATTAGAATAAAATAAGCATTCAAATAACATACAATACAAAAATTAAATTCAAATTCAAAGATATACAATTCGTGGATACAATTACTAATATTTGTTTAAGTAAATGTTAAATAAATTAAATACAACAAAAAATTAACAACAACAAACAAACAGCAAACAACAATTAACAACAATAATTAATAACAACATTATTTAATTGATAATTAAATTAAATTAAACTAACATGTAACGGTGGACACCCTCGCATATCGTCTCTCACAAAACACCAGACAAGCACGCATTATTTTCTTCCATTCATCAGCAAACACATCACATTCAGGGTCGGCAGTCAGGAGGACGTTTAGCATCCTAAGGGTCCGACATACTGGCGATTCGGCTCTTGCAACAGATCTAGATAGCGGTGGTGCGAACAAGTTATGACGGCGGGTCTGACGGTGCCCAAGGTATTTGTCGGGCACAGATAGACGGCAGAAAAGTCCGTGGAGCTCAGGGCAGTCAATACGACCTCTTAGGGTTTTACAGGCAATCGTGAGCTGATCAAAGCCCCTTCTAACCTCCAACGAATTGAAGCCCAACACCCCTAGAAGATAATTCGTTGGGTACATGAATGGAAAGTAATGGTACAGCCTTTGATACAAAAATCTCAGGAAGGTTTTTTGAACTTTCTCAAGCATCAGTGTCTGGGACGCAGTATGTGGATGCCAGACACAGGCGCTGGACTCGAGTTTACTCCGAACCAAAGTGGTGTACAGAATTTTAATAATACTGGGATTGCGAAAGTCACGAGCGTTCCTCAGGACAAATCCCAGACGCCTGAAGGATTCCTTTGCAAGGGCAGACACGTGGTCGTTAAATGTCAGACTGCGGTCGAAGGTCACTCCTAAGTCCTTAACGCTGGTGACACGAGTGATCACTATACCCCCCAAATTATAATTGTATTTTATTGGTCTCAACCCTCGACCATAAGTCATAACGCTGCATTTACTAATATTAAACAACAACTTGTTCGCAATGCTCCACTCATAGACGGTATCGATATCTTTTTGTAGGAGTTCGCAATCCACCTCTGTTCTGATTTGCGCAGCTAGTTTTAGATCGTCGGCATATAGAAGACATTTTGCGAATCGGATCTTACAAATTAGGTCATTGATCATGACCAGAAACAGAGGCGGCCCCAATACGGATCCCTGACTCACGCCCGAGCGAGTGTAATAAGACTTCGACTCAAAGCAGCCATGCCGGACAAACTGTTTGCGATCCCGTAGGTAGTCGGCGAAGAAGTTAAGAAGGCCGGATGAAAAGCCCGTAGCCCCTAACTTTGCTAAAAGCACGTCGTTGTCCACTTTGTCGAAAGCCTTCCGGAAATCAAAATACAGAGTGTCGACCTGCCCACCGGATTCCAGGCTACTGGATATGAAGTCAACATGAATCAGCAGATTTGAGTTTACGGAGCGACCAGGTCGAAAACCATGTTGAGCATCAGAAAGATACATATTGGTTTGTTTACAGATAACAGTGTAAAGTATATGTTCAAAGACCTTTGCAATGGTTGATAATATAGCGATGGGTCTGTGTTCCTCGACAGATGTCTTGTCACTGGTTTTAGGGATGGGAGTAACACGTGAAGTCTTCCACAGCTCCGGATACACGCCCGACTGAAGAGCTAGATTAAAAACATGACATAAAGGGGCTGCTAATATACTGCTACATCCTTTAATGATATATGCAGGGATGTTATCAGGGCCAACCGAACTGCAGGGTTTGAGTTTGGAAATACCCCTAACCACGTCCGGAGGGACTAAAACGGGTAGGGGAAAATTGCCTCCCTCACTATTCACCGTGTTTGATTTCGGATCCAATTCTGGTGCGTCCGGCAGAAATACGCTGGAAAAATACTTAGCAAATGCCTCCGCAGCTTTGACACCTGAATAGACCCTGCCATCAAGCACAACGTCTGGCTCAAACCCACCCTTAGATCGCAGGCTTGAAATGTGCTGCCAGAACAGTTTTGGATTTTTTCCAAGGCTGTTTTCCACATTAGAACAATGCATTCTATATGCATTCTCGGTTCTCACTCTTAATTCCGACCGCAGTGCGCTAAACAGAGCATATGTAGCCTCACATCGGGATTGTTTCCATTTATTATGGAGTTTTGATTTACGTCGAGTGTCGCTTACGATATCTCTAGTAAACCAGACTGGGTACCGCTTATTACCAGAGGTCCTTCTCGTCTTCTTTGGAATAGAGGAATCAAATAGATCGTACATTATATTATAAAACTTACAAGCAGCGGTGGACGCGTCATTGCAGCGAAAAACGTCTTGCCATGGAGCAGAGCGAACAAGATCGAACAATAATGTGTAGTCACCCTTACAAAAGTTCCAATCCTTACTACGGTCAATATTGCTTGGGTCAAGTTTTTCATGTACCTTATGCCTTGGGATGGTAACAGCAATATCTAGCGGAGGGTGATACAGATCAATCGGAACCAGCTCCGTACCCTCGACATACTCACAGTTTACACCAGCGCCCTCCCGAGCCAACACTACATCTTACTTACTGCCACGCATATTCATCACCTCATTCATCTCTACCAGACTACAAAAGCTTAGAAAATAACAGTAGTAATTATTAACATTTACTGACGCACTTTTTAGATTAAGGTCGCCTAAAACAATAATAGTTCCCTTCAAACTGTGAATAATGTCCTCGACCTTGCAAAACCACGCCAGGTAATCCTCGTCAGTTGCACTAGGTTTGACGTAAACAACACACACATATATGTTTAGGCCATAAATTGTGATCTTAGCCCACAAATCTTCGCCGCGGGCCGTCTCAAGTTCATGTAGCCTATTCACGGTGACCCCAGGCCGCGCAGCAAGCAGAACACCACCACCCTTGGTCACTCTGTCTCGTCGTAGAGTACGCCAATCTCCAGCCGATATTTCTAAGTCATTCACTGAATTATCCAGATTTGTCTCGGTAACGGCTATCAAATCATGCTCAGACAGTAATAAGCTTGCCCTCCATACGGGTAGCTTGGTTTTGAGCCCACGCACATTCTGGTAAAGTAAGCGCAGACAGACGTTGCGATCAGTAGAACCACGAGAGGCGGGAGCGGCACGTACGCAATAGGGCTCATTGGGTCTCATCGCTTCGGGCACGAAAATTACGGCGCCATGGTTTGACGCAAATATCCTCTGCCCAATTTTCAGGAGCCACAACTTGATCAGCCAATTTTGAGGGCACACCCAGCTTGAAGGATGCGTATTTACCACGGGATTTGAGGACTTCGACCGTGCAAACATCTGTTCCACAAATGCTAGTTAGGTGATCACGTACCTGACTGTCAGATGTGCCCTGCTTAACGTAGAAGAGATGCAGGTATCTCCATCTTTCAGAGGCTTCTAGATTGGTGGTACCGGGTGCCGCTGTTCCACGCAACACATTACTGAGTGAACGTTGGGAGCGTCTGTGTCGAACTTCCGTCCAGCCATCTTTTTCTGTGTCGCCCATCGAGATGTCAACAACAGCGGCAGCCACCGGCACGACGACACTGGGTTTTGAACAATCCCGCAGACTTGCCTCGGGATTTTCCCGATCAACATCCTCCGCCCCTTTGGACGCGATCTCCAAGGTCGGTCGATCGGTGACCCTTCCGCCTACTTTTGGTGTAGCCGCACGACGTTGAGTAACTTCAGTGTACGAGCGGGGATAGTTTTGTTGCCCATGTTTAATCTTATCCTTCCCACTCGTTTTCACTTGGGGAGTAGCTATGCTAGTTTTAGCCCCGAGCTCCGTTGTGGTTTTTCGGATTGTCACACATTTTAATTTCAGCGACATCCTTAATCAGGGCGGATAACATTTTGTCCTGCTCAGTCTTCCATGCCGACAACTTAAGGTCGAACTGGGCCTTCCAGGAAGCCAACATTTCCAATACTTCATTCTTCAATTCACGACATGCACATACGTTGTGGATAGCGGGGTTGTTGGGCGAGTCGTCGATGCGTGGCCGCTTGCCCCTGAATGTAACATTATCATCATCAGGCTCCTTGCAACTAGAAGCCGATGCTATGTCAGGAACAGATTGCGATTGTCCTGGTCCCCCCATTTTCGGGGATGTAGGCGGTGTACGATGCATCTTAGGTATATCCGAGTCACGCGTGAATCAAGTGAGCGGGGGCAATTTATGTTGTACGGAACAGGAGATTAATAATGAAAAAAGCAGGCGAAAAAAAAAAAATGAATACAGGAAAACAAAATCGTCCTCTCTGAGGCAGTGCGAATTAGGCAGGAAGTAATGCGCCGTCTTCGTTACTTAGTCTTTGGTGCGAGCGCTCGCATACGTCACCGGGCGTAGCCGCGCGCAGATATGACACTTATGCGGTCCGCGTAACCGCGACGGTCGCATGCACTGTGCGTAAAACGTCTTGTCACTCACTCACCGTTTGACTAGTCCAGATTTGAAATTTCAAACGGTTCACACTGGTTTACACCAGGAAAACGATTCCAAATTAGCACTTATTACAAATTTTAGACAAAATTACACTTGTAAGTAGAATTGTCAATCACTTTGTACACTTTGTTTGGGAAATGAGTCCAGATTTGAATTATTTTAGTATTTTAGCAAAGAGCAAAAACATACGTGATCTTGAACGTTCGACCGCCAGGGCAAAGATATGTACGAGTCTCCTCTACCTATAGAGCTAAAAAGCTTCTACTGAAAAATAATCTAGTAAAAGTAATTAGTAAGTATCAGCTCATAATTATCCCTCCGGGCCTCTGCACCGCAGCCCGCGGGGCAGTACGTTAATTAATATTACAGTTTTCCCCCCTTTTTTCCGTAACAAACTAGGGTTGCGTGGTCTTGGTCCATATATAAACAAAAATAACTGTTTATTCCCCCCGGCACTTGAGGAATGTAACGGGAAAATTCTACTAATTGAAAAAACCAGTAGTTTTTTATTATAATTATGTCGTAAAAGAACCTTTAGAAATGAAGTCACGCATAAATAGGAGATTTAGCATTTCCTTATAAATAATTACCTCGTAAATAAATATTAAATGTTTTCAAGCAGTTTGTTTTTTTATTGTAATTGAAAAATATAATTAAATTTCAAAGTACTGTTAACTGTTATATTTTTTTGTGAAATACCTACCAACCGTAACTTACTGTAAGTCCAAATTACGGTTTACGTTTTAGACAATTTATTACGCTCAAAAAGAATACAATTATTCACTCCTATGAGGAAAAACATAATAATTAAGATAAGCGACGGTTTCTCTGGGTTATAAACTTAAATTAAGCTAAAAAAAAAACAGTAAAAACTTACAATTCAAACATTATTCAGAACATGGAAGAAAGAATGAAAGAAGATGAATTACCTAAGCAACTCTAATATTTCTGTAATCCGAATTTATGCAAAAAGTTAAAAGACATTGAAATATTTGTTAACATTTAAATAAAAGTATTTACCGTTATCGAACGACAAAATAAATGTCTTTAGAGAAATGGGAAGAAATCTAAAGACACCTAAAATGGTACCTGTAGAATTTATCCTCACCCTCTTTTTGGCAGTATTGGCGGATTTTAGAGACCCTTAACTTTAAAGAAAAAAAAACCATTTATTTGCGGCAAACATGACGCATAAATAGAACAAACACACAAAAAAAAATAACAAGTTGGGGGTAAAAATGCGTCACATTCACGCAAAACGGCCATCGCTCAGCATAATGCTAAGACCCTATACGAGACAGAGCCCCAGCGCTGGTTTCCAGCGGCAGCCGGCGTTGACGTGCTGACGGCAACCAGTGCAGCATGCAATTATACATAAATAAATAAAAACAACAATCAAAACATGAAATAAAATAAACATACATTAAAAACAAACACGAAATTTAATTATGATGTGGAAACATTCCGGGCAACGAATCTCGCGCCGCCGCGCCGTAACTGCCGTAAGTATTGACGAATATACCTTTTTAAGTAATGCTGGGGTGATTACTTCAATCAATCTGCCTAGCGTTGTCTGAACTATGTTTGGGGTCGGCTTCCAGTCTAACCAGATGTAAATATAAATACCACCACAATCCAGTTACCTACTGGGTTCAGTTTAACTCAGTCTGTCAGTCAGAGTTTAGGGTTCTGACTACCCGTAACGACTGTCAAAGATCTACGAATGGCAGCTGAGGGAAAAAAAAAATATTTAATTAAAATTCATTCTAATACTTAGAATGAATTTTAATTAACGTAGCAATAAGAACTCTCCAGCCTCTTACCATTTCCTAAAATAATTATCCCAGTGCCTCTTGGTCTATTATTTTGTTTGGTGCAGGCAAGAACGCAACTGAATGAGGTTTGTATATGTAGATGTAGAAGGGGCCCCCAGGACTTCGAGATTTTCGAAGATGCTCTTCACTTTCCAAAGACTTTTCAAACATATCTTACCTGAAACAAACAAAAGCATTCGTAAAAATAAAGTAAAAAAATGTATTCCAAAATAAATTGAATTTCGAATTAATTTATAGCCGTCCAAAGATAACGGGATTTTGAAATTAGCGGACTCCATAAACTTTTTAACTGTAAAAGATAGCCAGTGTTTTTGAGCGGGAAAAGATCCAATTATTCGTTGGCCCAATTATATTTTTGGCCAAGGAGGGTCAAATTATGTCATTAGCATTAAACCGCAGAAGCCAGAACTGGAACTTTTAATTTTGAACATTATTACATAGAACCTAATCAGATAATTCTCATTTGGGAAGGTCCTCGGACTCGTCCAAATCTCTCATGGCTAGAGAACTTCGAAGCCGAAGTATTTTTTTGTATTCTATTTTAGTCTCTAGCCTAGTCGACGCTCAGCTTATGATTATTTTGTCAACATCATTATTATGACTATTTCACTGTTAAAAATAATATGGTCAGAACTCAGAGTCACCGAGTTATATGAGCACTGAAATCAAATAATAATCTGGGTTAAGAGAGACTTTCCTTCATGCATGGGTAACTAAGACCAGTCCAGACCTATTGGTAATAGCCCCGACTGAACCCAGGTAGGCGCATTACATTATTTTGTGGCGGCTTGTTTTAGGACCAAAATTTCGAAGACATGTGACATCTAACCAACCAGCACTAGGCCCTCGTGGTGGATTACGGCCCATTCCCTCTCACAGAGAGGAGGCCTGTGTCCCAGCAGTGAGAACGTCGTAGGCTGATTATGCTATGGGTAACTAATTTTTTTCCACAAATCTAATAAAACAAATAACGCATGACTCAATCTATTCTAATATTACTTTCCATTCCTTTCGCTTATCTCCACCATCGATCGGCAGCCATAGACAACGATGCATTGTATCACAACTTCACAAGGTAAGAACAAAGCGAACCCTTTGCCAAGCCGCTGGTAACGTGTTTGATGTGTCTACACCAGTGGTTCTCAAAGGGACGATAGTTCTTAGGTCTAGACGAGTGTATAGTTACTTAACACTATTAGAGGCTAGGGATTTATAAAACACGAATTATTTCGGCGTAATTTTCTTTGAGGGTAAAAGTTCATTGTTTCGGGCTAAGTAGATATCTTTAAAGAGATAGATACATATTATATTTTACTATAACTGCGTTGTTTTTTTTTTTTTAATTAACTCAAACTGACGCCATGATTATACAGAGAATGCTCATATTATGAGTATTGCACCATTTGTAATGGCAGAGTATTTAGCAATAAAGGAATCACCTGAATCATCATCTGCCTAGCCTTTTCCCAACTATGTTGGGGTCGGCTTCCAGTCTAACCGGATGCAGCTGACTACCAGTATTTTACATGAAGCGACTGCCTATCTGACCTCCACAACCCAGTAATCAATTCAGGAATCACCTGAATAAAGCCAGATTTATACGGTGCAATTTAATTGCTAAATAGTGCTTAGGAGATGCATGTCATTTGTTGCTTATTTTTTTCTTTGTTGTACAAGAAACTTGCAATGTGTGAGCGGGGCTTAAGTGTCAAAATAAAAGACAAAATATGTACGTCAAATGGAAGAAGGTTGGAAACCGTTTTTCCAACGTCGGATAAGCCATGGAACAAATGAATGCGCTTAGTTCGAGCTGTTCCATTTTTAAAACAATCCGAGCTGCCAGTGTTGCGTTAACAACTCTCAACCTGTCTAAAACTTTGACGTCCGCAGCCCCAACGTCCACAATAAGGTGTGACGTCCAGACAGGAAGGAAGGGTGACGTCATAAGCCCATTAACACTAATGCTACCTATACAGGCACACTCATTGTTTTATGGCCGATGATGGAAGACGCTGTTAAGTGCAGGTGCAAGGCGCTGAGTAAGCGGTGTTTGTAGTTATTTATTGCTGTGTATCTTCATGTTAAGGTACACACTTATCATTGCGTCAAGAGGCCTTTTCTATGCGTAGCTACTGCACAGTGAGCTGGTTAAAATAATGATGAATATGTTCACCTGTGAATATAGATAACCTCTTTCTTGCGACCTGTTTTTCTTTTGTTTTCTAACCATCAATCGTCAGTGTCAATGTTCTTGTGTTTAAATTGCGAATCCGGAATGGCAACATTGCATATAGTTACGTTTTGAAGAAAACTGCTTCTAACAATCATTGTTACGAAGCAGTTTAGCGAAGCGATTGTCAATTATTGATCGTCATGAGCAGGAATTGCTGTTGACATTTTGCTAATGAAAGGAGGAAGTTATTACTTACATTACGGCTGTATTTCCCGAAGGGTCAGGCAGATAATATACCCAGCCAGCTTTGTTTAAATCCCATGTAAGAGGGGGCGAGCCATCATACGGCATTGATACTGAGAAATTTCAGATAGAAAAACTCAATAGCATTTTGCCTGATCCGGGAATCGAACCCAGTACCTCATGCTCAGCAGTAGCGGTTGTGACCACTACACCAAAGAGGCAGTCTAGATCTAAAGAGGGGGGAGAGGGTTTATTACATTCATGAAATAATATAAGGTAAGTAACTCTAGAGGAAAACGAATACCAACATAATTCTCAAAGATTCTTCTCTTCAAACCCAAATATTCTAAAAAGTATGCATAAGAAAATACCCTGCGTATAAAACGCAGAAAAAATATATTTACGGTTATGGCACAATTTAACCAGAGATAATCTCGGTGAACCTGTGCCACCGACCACTTCCTATAATGTCGGGCCCATCGTAAAGTTTAAAATACTTTATGGTTGAAAAAACGAAAGGAAAATAGACGTTCCTCCGTTTTTTAAAGGCGTTTTTTTTTGGACCTGCTGTAAAACTGAAATGTTTTTTGTCACTGAGAGCTGACGGTTCTTGTGAAGTTGTTGAGAAAACTTAACTTTGTTTGAATATGACTAAGTATTGGTATTGTTAAAATGTCATCCATCTTCTGCTTTAAAAAAAAATCATAGCATTTGCAGCAGGTTGAAATCATTTAACACTTTTATAAGAAAAATTACATTTTCATTTTTCGACTGGGAACCTACTAGTACTAAGTACTTGGAATTAACAATATTGATTGTTAATTCTACATATATAAATTAAAAAAAAAACGTTTGTGGTCTGGGGACCCCTGGCAGGATCGAAGTTATGAAAGTTGAAGATGGCGACTGCAAAAATTATAAAGTTACGAAAACAATGAAAATTATCGCGGCGACCATCTTGGATTTAAATTTTTACCTCTCTATTGGTTTCAGCACCTCGAAAACCATGAAAACTATCTCTCTCTGTCTCTTTTACTATTATATATTTAATAAAAGTCACATAACGCTTTTTTGGTAGGTGACGTTTTCTACAAACTGTTTTGCAGTTTGGCGGAGGTAAAATTAGTAAAAAATTGTTTCTATGAATAAACACTTTTTTTTTTTTTACCAGTTTACTCCTACCGCAGTCCGCAAGCTGCGTTAAAGAACTTTGTTCCAAAAATAATTATTTACGCACTAGTGTCCTTTACTGCACTTCGATGATGATTCATCTTGTAGTCACTCAATTTTGCTTTACAACCCTTCACGAATGTAACTAACGTCTCGTTAGTCAATATCAAAGGCATTCCATCCGTCCAGAATTCTCGGTACAGATTCCGGTTCAACGGACCGATTTTTAATCCCCTCTAAGCCCTGTTGGCTGCAGACTTCAAACCACTAGACATTCTAGACAAATAGGAGCCATCTATAAGTTACGTCATACCTTAAGGGAGAGGAGCCATCAAAAGGAAAGCAGAATCTCATCTCATCATCATCATTTCAGCCGAAAGACGTCCACTGTTGGACATAAGCCTCCCCAAGTATCGCAACTTCGACTGGTTCTGTGCTTCTAGAATCCAGCGGATTTCTGCGGCCTTTACAAGGTCATCGGTCCATCCTAACGAAAAACTTTAAAACGTTATTATCAACTCTATCGATATAATTATAAGATTTAATTTAAATATTTAGCAAAATATGTGACGTCACTCCTGGAGAAACAGAAAAAGATGACCTGTGATAAGGGCGGCGGGGGCCCCCAAAAGTCATGAAAATCGTGTGAAGTAATTTACGGCTGGCCCCTAGGCAGACTACTGACCTAGTAATGCTGCTAGACCCTTGTGAACTGTTCTTAACATACAAGGAAACTAACGAAGACAATTCAACTCCACTTCACCTGCACGTCGCCGTGGCCGTGGTCCCAGCTCATTAGTCTGATTTTTCTTAGCACCCGCACTGTGCCCCAATCTGGCACTGGTTTATAAAGCTACCTGTATTATGCTGGATGTATTATGCTGGTGTAACTAGAATTAGCGTCACCATTTAGAGTTAGGTATAGCCACAGTACAGGTACGTCAGCAAAAGAGAACCGTATGCAGGGTCGTCGGATATAGTTGAAGTTTAGTAAGAAACCAAAGGATTTTTTCGAATGAAATTTTGTTTGGTAAATGAACTGTTTGTTTTATATTAATTAAATAAAAAATTATCGGAAAACATCAATCCGTTTCTTACTAAACTTGAACTATATCCGACGACCCTACATACTTATATTTTGTTGACTGTAGAAAGTGTAGATACGATGCGACTTTGGGGAAAAAATACGTGCCGACATGAAAACCTCCACATTTTTTCGTCGGTTAAAAACAGTTTAGTAAGATCGCCAAAAGATTTTTGTATCACTGTATGAAAATATCGATTGGCACATTGGCAGGCGGTGGAGTCACCATAGCATTTAAATAAGTTTAATGCACTTTCAGCATCCCAAAAGTAAAGGCAGCTTAACACAACACCAACTAATTATAAACGGCCGGACTCGCCCATCAAAATTTATGAGAGAAACGCCTTATTTAAGTCAAATTAAGCTTAATGAGTGAGCTGCGCCGAAAAACTTGCTACACTAAAGTAACTGTGCTTTTAATCTACCTTCATAGTTGAACGTGGGCGAGGGCCATAAGGAAACAGTAAGACCGTTTTTACTTGATGTAACGTTAACAAGTTTTGTTGTATCTTTTGCATATAATAGCATCGTCGTCGTCTGTCGGTAAAAAATCAGGTTGAGTTTGACAATTCTTCATACAATTCGATTTTTTGTTGTGTGAGACAAGATGGCGTGTTACAGTGCACTTTGCTACCAAAATTTTTTTGAATAAGTTTTTGTGTAGCTTGGCTGTTCGACATTCCGACATTCTAAAAGCTTGTCAATTCAATAGTTAATTCTAGACATCATTAGGCCCGATTGGATTACAATTCCCGTAGTTAAAAACCTTCAAAATTCAATTCAATTGTTTATTGCACAACACAATACATAATATACATTTCTAGATGTCAAGTGAATGCGCAGTCCACTGTGTTGCACCAATTCAGACATGCAAAATTATCATTAAAATTATACTATGTCATGAAATCAGATTAATACGTTATACAATTTCATTAATTCAAAATAATACCACAAGCAATGTCATAAATTCAAATCAATAAGTTAAGTACACAATGTCATAAATACAAATAAATAATTAAGTAATTTCATAAATTAAAATTAAAAAGTAAGTAATTTCAGAGTATATAATTATATATAAAATCTAGTCGCAATCTCATCTCAGCGACAATCAATGTCAAAAATGTAGGGAAATTAGTTGAAAGATTGAGTCTGAGATCAGACTGTGAACGTTCTTAAAATAACGACAATTGCCCCTTAGGTGTCACTTGTATGCCAGTCTGACGCTTTCTTGCACGAAATATCGGCGCCGCTATCTAGATTAAAAATATTGACCATAAAAGGGTCTTAAAAGATTTACTTACAGAAATAGACATAATTTCATCATATAATTTCTTACATCCATTTCTTTTTGCGTCTAAAGAGCACCAGAGCCTACACAAAGTGACATTACGTCAGCGATAACGATGATGGAAAAGTCAAATATGTATATTGACGTGACATATTAAGCCACCCAAAAGCTTGTATCAATCTTGTTGAAAGTCGTTATAAAATTTTGGAAATACGAAAAACTGTATCCAATTAACACTGTAATTTGAAAATATTTAAAAAGATTAACTGTGGGGTTTCATGCCGGCTCTTCTCCATAGGAAACTACCAATTGGAACCGTGTACCTAGCGTGTAACGTTTCATAAACACCATAATAATTTTTTTTAACTTTGAAGACGTTTGCCACTTGGTTAGTTGTCTTGTCCATTGTAAAGCAGTAGTCGTTTAGGGCAGATTTTTAATCTTTTCGATAAAGCTCTATGTTTGTCAATCCATTGGTATTCTATTCGAGTATCGGTAGATCCGATACGAGTCTAATTAACATAGCAAATATCCTGATCGGATAATAGTACCGTTGACGCCAATCGACTTGCTAATGAGTTGGCATTACCAAATATTGGAGCTGAGGCTTTCAATAGATAAATGCGCTGATCTCCGATCATATTAAAGAAAAATGGGGGTTACAATCGACGTAATTTTGAAGTAAAAGAAGACATGTTGCGTCGATCAAATATAAATTGAGGTAGAGTCAAGAGAATGATGATGACTGATGAGAGGAATGATCATAAAAAGAGCTGCAAAGAAGGTTAGAAGAAGGTTTGGGTTATGATAAAAAGTGATAGGGTGATGCCTTATACTTAGATACCTACCTACCTATATGAGAAAGTGCATTTTTTTCCAAATATCATTAACTTCCTATAAATAACACAACATATTTATATATCTAAACGACATACTTCTAGTATTTCGACAAATTGTAATATGCTCATATGCGC
Source organism: Apamea crenata (assembly GCA_949629185.1). Taxonomy (NCBI): domain Eukaryota; kingdom Metazoa; phylum Arthropoda; class Insecta; order Lepidoptera; family Noctuidae; genus Apamea; species Apamea crenata. Next base: position 5,188,643 of record OX451368.1, on the reverse strand, counting down.
ATCAAGAAGATAGAACACCATCACTAGCTGAAGGCCCAACTAATACACCTAATCGATCGACTATATCGTATGTAGTCGTTACCTAATCGCTTTGCATTCGGCAAAATTCGTCCGTCATGGACGGAATTTCTGTCTGAAGCTATACGAGCTATTTCATCTCGGCCCCTATCTCACATGTGGATCCAGTTCTGTTCAAGCGGACGAATGTCCACAGCATTCCCAGTGTGCCGCAAATCGATTGCTTCCGACGTTTGCGATGCAACTGTTGCGTCCGTTACCACTTTGTGAATTTCCGTGTGGTGACTATTAGGTTATAACTTATAACTCTTTAGGGACACTCATTGCATTGAATTAATAAGTACCCAGTTTTGGTTAAAAGCAAGTTGTTTTTAGCTGTGACATTTTTGTTCTTCTTCTTCGATTCGCTTTTGACGAAGCGGTTGCGATCGATGAATTGTTTCCAATCGCTGGTCTAGTCGTAGATTGCCTCAAGACATCTCTCCAACCGGTTCTGTTAGATGACAGTCTGGTGTAATCATTAACAGGGCCTCTAACTGCGACTTCTTTATTTATTTATTTACTTACTTACCGACCCGCACTGGGCCTGAGTGGTGGATTATGGGCCACCCCATCTCACAGGGAGGAGGCCTGTGTCCCAGCAGTGGGAACATTGTAGGCTGATTATGCATTATTTTATTTACTTACAATTGGTTCGGTCCACCTCATCGGTGACTTTCGGCTTAACCTATCCTATTCTTGGAATTGTACGTTCCAGCAAAGAAAAGATCATGGTGACTGACATGTTTCTCTGTCTCTCAAATCTGTTATCAGTTTATCACATCCGGTGATTACTGCATGGATTAATACAAGTATCTAAGTTTAATCCATTATGCTTTTCGACAAAAGCATTCCAGACCCTGCTTCACTTTACTTATTCTGGTGAGGTTGACGAGTTCTTATTCCATAGTATCGTTATCAACTTAACCAGTTCACAACATTCTGTGTGCTCTCTATTCCTAAAATTCTATACCAAAATAGGCGAAATATCAACTGCATAATATATTAATTAAACTGGCTCGTAGTTCCCAGCTCTGAATAATAGCCAGTGTAGACGATATCTGTATAAACCAATCTGCATTAAATTATAAATCATAGTTGATAACGATTTCAGCTAGTTCGCAGTTGTGACAGTTTTGTTGGCACGATAAATAGGTTTGGTAACAAGTGTGTCATTTTAAATCAGCATTCAGTGTTGTGCTTGAGGGACTCGCGGTTATATGATAACAGCCGGACTAGTTAATCGAAGGTTAAACTACGCTAGCCGAGGTCGGTTTGTGGATGGGTGACCATCCATTACATATCGAGATCCCGCCGTGCGGAAAGCACGTTAAGTCAAGTATTTTACATGCAGCGACTGCCTATCTGACCTCCACAACCCAGTTACTGGGTAAGACGATACCCCTTGGTAAGACTGGTTGTCAGATTTTCGGGTATCCGTGACGACTGTCATAGATCCAACAGCCGGGACCAAAGACAACAGCCATGACAGCCGGGACCAAAGACTTAACGTGCTTTCCGCAAAAACGAGGGGTTTCGGTATGTAAAGATCAAAAGATTCGAAGACATGTGGTATCTACCAACCCGCACTGGGCCCGCGTGGTAGATCACAGCCCACTCCCTCTCACCGAGAGGAAGCCTGTGTCCCAGCAGTGGGAACATTATAGGCTGAGCTGCTTATGCAGATTTTGCACTCTGTTAGATACTTACTCGTATTCAAATTTCAATGCCTCTAAGATTTTGTTTTACGATCCACATTACGGCAGCCGTTGACAATACTACACCATCTCGTCATTAGGGTCTCCAGTATCATCATAATCATTAAGCATCGACTTAATGTTTACGAAGCCAGACGACGGTTCCTACCGCCATTATTATGAAATACTAGCTTCTGTCCGCGACTTCGTCCGCGTGAAATTTCGTCCCCGAGTCCCCGACCCACCGCGTTGCGTCGCTCGCCCGCGCTTTAGATCGTTTTCGCTTAGCGTTCATTCCGAGTTTTTTTTTCTTATGACCCGAGCCATAAGAAAAAAAAGTCAGAAAAAACGTCTAAGGGTCGTAGGGTCGTTAAATGAGCATCTAACCTTCCTCAAGAATCATCAAACTCAAAAATAATCTTTAAAGGTTTTCCAGAGAATAGCGCGTTCAAACAATAAAAACAAACAAACTCAGTATAATGTATCAGCCACACTGATATAATTGTCGAAAATGACGCACTTATACGATGTTGGGACGTTGAGTATCCAAAGGATCTGGGAGATAATAATAAAACTGTAAAGTGCGAGATACAAGGGACTGAAGGGGCAATTAGGCTTTAGTATCTTCCAACTTTATCTTACAAGTTCATGACCTCTGTTTGCCGGTTTCCTACATTTTACGGTTCGTTTTTGGTGAAGAAGTAACAAAACATCTGACGAGATTACGCAACGGCAGCATATACACCGTGTTCCGGACGACCAGATGTTCAGACCATGGAAATAAGCATTTTTCACTATGGACACATTAATGAATTCTTTTTTTTGTATGTTTTGTTAATTTTCATACAAACTAAATACCTTGCCGTACCGATACCCGATATTCATGCCTCTTTGTCTCTTTATCCGAAGCATTTGATAGATTTATCATTTTAATTGCACTAAACGGCAACATAGGGCAAATTAAAACCGTTTTTTACTGCATAGCTCAATTAAATTTCATTAAATGAAATTACAAATTATAAATCTATGCAACGAAGCGTTTTTAAATATTGCTTCCTTTGTTAGATTTGATTTGTAAAAGCTATAAAAGCGTTTGCTAAAGTTTATGCATAACGTGAAGGACACGGTGTATATTATGAAAGTAATGATTTTTAAACTGTGTAAGTGTGACAAATCAGACTGAATTTACGTCGTTTATAATAGGAAGAATTAAGAGGTCATTTTATAGGAAGAATATCCACGCGGAATTTCGGTCACGATTTTTTTGCAGGTTTATCGCTTACTTGTCGCTACGCTTTGACTAAAGCTTTACAACTCTAGCCCTTCCATAAGTAAGGTACATGTGTACCTACCATACTAATCTATAAAATGCCCGTATAACGCTGAACGTAACATGAATGTTAACTCAACTATTTTAAAATAAACGTAGTTTGCCCTCATTTCAAAGTATAACCTTTGGAATACACGTGTGAATCCGTTGTTTGTTATTACGGCTATTTTGATCTTCCAGATCTATTTCTAAAACTAATCAAGAGCTAACACCCAATTATTTCACTCGTACGTATTCATTCAAGCCTACAGTACCTACAGTCCATTAAAAATTATTTTAACTCTGACATAAACCTTATGGTGGAGAGAATAAAGGTCACTCATCATCATCTACCTAGCCTTTTCCCAACTATGTTGGGGTCGGCTTCCAGTCTAACCGGATTCAGCTGAATACCAGTATTTTACATAGAAAGACTGCCTAGCTGACCTCCACAACCCAGTTACTGGGTAATACAAAACCCCTTGGTAAGACTGGTTATCAGAATTTCGAGCTACTGGCGACTCGTAACGACTATCAAAGATCCAAGAATGACAGGGACCAACAGCTTAACGTGCTTTCCGAGGCACGGAGGAACAGAAAAAAGGTCACAGTGGTGCAAAATTAGAGGTAAAATAATTTGACAGTACACTAAGTGCACGTAAGCCAGCCTCCGGCCTCCTTGGCTGTCAAAACACAAAAAATGTATGAATAAAACAACGGCTGCGTTCTCCTGACATTGTATTGAACCCACATGTGGCACTGTACAATGTAAAAGTTATTATGATATTTATATTGTCGCCGCATGACCCATTGAAGTAGGTTAAGGGGGCACATAAAATGTAACACGGTTCGAATGGCGGCGTAGGCGCGTCTCCGGTCTCAAGGAACACAATATGGGACTCTTTTAGGGTTCCGTACCTCGAAAGGAAAAAAACGGAACCCTTATAGGATATATCACTTTGTTATCCGTCCGTTCGCCTGTCTGTCAAGACTCTTTTTCTCAGGAACGCGTGGTGATACCTCCACGCGTTCCTCAGAAAAAGGGTTGGAATTTATATCAAATACTCAGGTCTACTGACCCTTGAAGCTGTGAAAAAATCAAACTTCTAAGCCAACGCAGTCAAAAGATACAGCCGTTTATGTCGCAAATTTTCGACACTCGCAAGGGAATCAAAACCTACAGGGTACTTCCCGTGAACTCAGAATCTTGAAATTTGGTACAAAGCAACGTCTTATAGCACAGATAAAGTTACATCATTTAATAAAAATATTTTTAATTATTTTAAATTGTACGGAAACCTCGGTGCGCGAGTCCGACTCGCACTTGGCCGTTTTTTTTACGAAAGGGATACTTTTTCCCAACTATGTTAGGGTCGGCTTCCAGTCTAAACGGATGCAGCTGAATACCAGTATTTTACATAGATCGACTGCCTATCTGACCTCCACGACCCAGTTACTGGGTCCCCCCCCCCGACCCCGACCCCCCGTCCGATACCCCTTGGTAAGACTGATTGTCAGACTGTCGAATATACATATGACCAAATACTAAGAATTAAAAAAAAAAGAGTTCAAAAGGCAAAAAATAAAACTTATAAAAAGCTGACAACACCTTTTAGAATAAGTAATTATGATGAATCCTAGAATTTACCAGTTTTTAGAAACAACTAGCATGTACCCGCGATTTCGTCGGCGTTGAAAATGACACTTGGCAATACTGTACACACGGCTATTTATCAAGCTATACATAACCAGCTGACTGCTGATTGTACGAAAAACCTATACAATGAGAGGTCAGCTAAAACTGGAAAGGTATAGCTTGATGTGTAGCCGTGTGTACCTGTAGCTTCTCATTAGTGAAAGAATTTTCGGAATCGGATCAGTAGTTTCGAGGATTACCTATCCCTTACATAAAAACTCACATACCTCGTTTCTTCTTTAATCATTCTATTGCAGCGGGGTAATTTCGTAACACACTATCAGTAGCAACAAGTTTCATTTTGACAGTTCAACAATATTCATTGCGTTATTTACGTTGTTGAGCAGACACATTTTTCGAACATATGAAGCAATGGATTAGCTATATCCTTCAAAATGATTCAGATTGAGATTGATAGTGCGTTACGCAATTAGGTTACCGACACTTACGTTGGTAGAAATAGAGATCTCGTAATGAGAATAACAAAGAAAAACTTTTGTTCATGCAGTTTAAGCAATCCCATAAAATTGCTTATTCAATTGATACAAAAACCTTTCCCATCAAATAACTTATAGGTAATATCCAAAGGGTACGCAAGAGAACGAAATGAGAGAGCATCTATGCTGCCATAACGTTTGTCAATTTCCATAAAGATTTGCAAGATTCCAGTGAATTGGTAGTAATCTGCATTATGCCATCATAAAATACGTTATCCAATTTCTTAGTACCTTTCCCATTTTTGCTGGGCCCCTAAGGCCGATAGCGTGATGTGAATCAAATTAAAAAAGAACTTTTCAAATCAGACCAGTAGATCCAGAGACTCAATCAACAATCAAACAACTCAACCTATTGCAGTCCACAGCTGGACATAGGCCTCTCCAAGGCTGCGCCACAACACCATGTCAACCGCCTTCCGCAGTCTGTCCCAGGCAATTTCCTTAGGGCGTCCGTCCACCTCTGCTCCACCGGCCATCGGTCCGGTTCCAGAGATTAGCGCGTTCAAACAAACAGCCTCTTCAGCTATATCGGTCACACAGACAGACAAGAAGCGACGAAGATAGATGACATAGAACATAGAAACAGCTGTTGCGTTGCCAAAATTACTTTATTACTTTAATTCACCAACATAAATCTCTAGAATTTTCATCGTGAATATCTCTTTTAGGTTATAAGACAACATTTTGCAAAAAGGAATTCATTATGGCTGCCATATTTCAAGTGAATTTGCGTATAAAAGCAGTAATTTTGCACACTGCAGCAACTTGTAAGCACTTTATTTCGAGAAGGTTTTATGTTTCGTCGTCTTTGAGTATAAAGAACGAAGTGAGAGAATATTTTAAAGTAGGTAGCTGTTTTAATTTATTTCTTAAAAAAATCAAAAGTCATTTATTAAAATTAGGCTGAGAATCAGCACTTTTTGAACGTCAAGATTCCAAAAGACAGTCCCCCAAAAACGCCCTCCCTTCACCACTGCCTAGTGCTATCGCTGGGAAGAAGAAGTGGCGCAACAAACTCCCCAGCAGCACAGCTGTCTGTTCAGTTTAAAAATACAATACTAGGTACCCATGTTAAGTAATTAACATTACCATATGCCATATATATGTCAGCAGATCAAAGGACTACTGCTTGGTTGGTTAACATATTTTTAATAGCACTTCGACGCACGAACGCTTTAACAAGATGTACCTATGAGTTTTCAATTAGGTATTAAGTATTTTAGTCATTCATGGATACAACGTGCAGTCTTCAGTTAAAAAATAATTGATTGTATACAATACTAGTTACCTAACATTACAAGACCAGAACATAAAATTAAATTATTTGCCATATACACCACAGCCACGCCAATATACCAACTAATATAATTAATTAATATAGGATCTCCAACAAAAGATGTACACAATACATGACACATAAAATAAAGGGCAACATCAGGTAGGTATTAACTAGGTGCACTCCTTCATTTATAGGGGACTACAGCATGCACAACCACATCTTATCGTGTCGATAGCAATCTAAATGGACTCTCCCTAGAATTCGGCTACTTGTTTGGCGTCCATCAGTTCCTGTAACGTGCAGCTGACAGGACACGCAGGACTCGATATTAAGTGTCCCATCGTTTCTGGAACATTTACACTCCAAGGCGGATTCGTCTATGAATCACCACCTGAACCGGTTTTCCTTGCTTCGGCCAACCTGGGTCCGGAGTCTGTTTAAAGGCTACCAGGTTACCCAAGGCAACTCATGTCCAGGTGGGACGATAAAACTAACAACTAAGCTAACAAAGTTTAATTGCATTGAAATACACAGTAAATGATAATAAATAAAATGTAAAAAGAAAGCTATCTAGTTTAGCTTATAGCGGTACCTACATAATAACATAATTAAGTAGGTAACATAAACATTACGCCTGTATTCCATGAAAGGGTTAGGCAGAGCTGCACCTACAGTACACCCACATTTCGTCAACCACGTTATAGAGGGCGAGCGAACCCAGGACTTCATACTCAGCAGTAGCGCTTGCGACCACTACACCAACGACGCAATAGTATTAAGGTCTTTTCAAATGCTGTTATTTCAAGTTAAACAAATACATATCAACTTTATTTTAGTGCTAATTAAGTTAAATTCAGAGAAGTTGTAGCGTAAACTGGACTTTATTGTGTGGACATTAAAGTTATTTTTCCAAATACTCACATTTGTTTATGTTTGGCAAATAAATCGCGAACGGTGATTAGGTAGGTTACACCATAACATAATTCCATGACAATAGAAGTAACGACACAACCAAAAAAACCGCTAAACTGCCCAAATAGCTAAAGTGTTCAATTACCAAAACTGTTCAAGCACAAAAAATAATAAAACAACCATAAATGTAACGCACACGTATTCAGCCTCACAAATTGTTCTTCAAATAAAAATGATTGGCGAAATGTGAAACTAAACCCCACATTTAGGGGTCCGTTCGTATACCCAATATGATTTTAATGCCTACGCTTTATTTTCCTTCTTATTCTTCACTTGCCGCGGTCGTTTCGTGGATGGGTGACCATCCATTACACAACGAGACTCCTCCGTGCTTCGGAAAGCAGGTATACCTAATATGATTTCACAATCAACTTATTTTTATTTTAATGCTTACGTTTTATTTTCCTCCTTCCCGTAAGACTTATTGTATGAGCTAGTATTTCCGGAGTCAGGTTTTCTGCATTCAGAATATTGCGGTCTGCCTTGCATATTGCAGGAGAAATAAAATATGGCAAGATTTATAAGCTGTGTTTTATGAAAAATCTGTCTTGTTATCGCAAAATCTTGCAAAAGTATCAAGACAAACAAAAATATAATTTTGAAGAAAGGAAACTTTATAATAATATATCGTCGATTTGGTCACAAAAGACGGTAATACTATATTTATTCCGTCTTACTGATGACTGGTGATTTAAAAATAACGACACTTTGATCACATGCATTAGTCCTGCCGCCTGCGCAACTCTCCTTGGTACTCCATAAGGTAATTCACTTCCACGTTCAAGTGAACTCAAATTAGGTACGGAACCTTCAGAACCAGTTTTCTTTAGTAGTCTATGAACGATACCACAATATGTGATATATTTACCATGTTATATAGAGAATATAAAATTTTACGCCATTTTCTGTTTCTCGGGAGAGTTTTTATTTTGTTATTGTTAGCTGCTTTTCTTTAATTGTACCTTTCTAAGTTCGCTTAGTTTTATATTCCTTTTGTTAGTTTACTTTTATGATTGTGTGCTGAATCTTATACATAACAGACATATTTTAGTGTAATATATTTTTACGCATCATTCATTAATTCTCCTGGGTTGTGGAGGTCAGATAGGCAGTCGCTTCATGTAAAATACTGGTATTCAGCTGCATCCGGTTAGACTGGAAGCCGACCCCAACATAGTTGGGAAAAGGCTAGGCAGATGATGATGATTCATTAATTCTCCTGTCCTTATCCCAATTTATTTGTGGTCGGCGCAACATGTCTTTTTCTCCCATACTTCTCTATTAGTCGTCATCTCGGTAGTCACCCCCTTTCTAACAATATCATCATTCACATATTCCATCCATCAAGTCCATCAAGTCTAGAAAGGGGTGACCCCCTTTCTAGACATATCATCCTTCAAATAGTCCATCCATCGTTTCTATTTTTACGCATATCCTAAAAATAATCGTATTCAATTCTTTCTGTATATTTTATTAAGTTTACGAATAAAGAATTATCATAACAAGAAACATCTTAGACACGATAAACACAAGCTAAACCTAATCGGATCATATCCTTTATGAATGTTGTACTGAAGCTTTCAGCATTTTGTTTCAAGTAAGCTCAATTCTAAAAGCTTTGTAGAAAAAATACCGCTGCACGAGAATTTATTTCCCAGCACTTAAGACCTTTCCTAGACATAAATTACTTAAGATCTAATTTAGGTTTTACTTTATTGGTCATTTAGAAAAAAAGGTTAGTAATTTGATAAGTGCCTTTAAATCAAGTTCAAAGCATTTATTTCATTTAAACCAAATACAGGCACTTTTGAATTGTAAAGGAGTCGTTCAATCAGAACGATGAAGCTAGTAGCGCATTCCAAACCGTAGGGAGCAAGCGACGACATACAGTTTTCCGTGTGAGAAGCAGCTCGTCCTGAGTTCGACAGCTATTTAAGAATATATTGTAACAATATTTCTCTTATAAGGTTCTATGGAGAAGAACGGGCAAGAAATTCCATAGACACTTTTCTGAATCAAAATATTGTTACCAAATATTATTAAATAGCTGGCGGCATCACCAGTACTGACTCTCTGTACATTTTACCTGCTGAGAACAAAACTATAAACGTAGTATACAAGGTAGTATTTATAAAATATGGCTGTTGTTTTAGTATATACAGTGCAACCTGGATATAACAAATCGGAAGGGAACAAGTAAATATATCGTTATATAAAGTAATTCGTTAAACCGAGGTTTGTTACATTGAGGTTAGGTTGGTCTAAAATTTGTTATAAAGAGGTAAAAACGTGTCGAAACCAGTCGCGACTAAATCACATACTATTGGGAACATTAGATAAAGGTTTTGTGGGTTGACAAAATTCGTTAATTAGAGGCTTACACTTTTTTTTTATAGTTGAAAATTAGTCATAAAGAGGTTGTTCGCAAAAAAACTTCGCAATGAAAAGGTATTTATTTTACATTGACTCTTATGGACAATTCAAGGGGATTACGAAGAATTTGTTAAATTGAGGATGTTATATCAAGGTTGCACTGTATTGTGGTATTTCACGACTTCGACGCGAATAAAATCGCGGGTAGAAGCTAGTTCTTAATAAATATACAAATAGTCTTGTTTTATCATAGCCTTTATAAATAGACTGAAGATTACTTTATAATGGGTACTGGCAGCGCCCCGCGGTTTCACCCGTATAAGTGTCGATCCCGTGGGAATATCGGAATAAAAAGTATCCTATGTGTTATTCTGATGTATAAGCTAAATTACTGTAAAGTTTCATCAAAATCCGTTCAGTAGTTTTTGCGTGAAAGAGTTACAAATATCAATCCATCCATCCCCACAAACTTTCGCGCTTATAATATTTGTAGGATTTGTTAGAATAAAGATGATAGAGAAACTTCAGAATTCTCTCTGCATTACGGAATAGTTTTCTACTTTGGCTATTTACGTTACCTGCGAGTAAAGGAAAAGTTTGGATCCGGCAAACTTCAAATGCATCAGGTTAGCTCCTGCTGAAGTTTTAATAGTACTGTTCATCATTACTTAGAGTGAACTTGGTTGTTTCCGCTCTGGTTATTCTTAAGCGTATAAGTATATGAAGTTTTGATAGCTTTAGTTTAGGTTTGAGCAGAAATCTAATCTCTAACGGCTTTTACTGCTACAGTAATAAAGGCCTAGACTGCCTCGTTGGTTTAGTGGTTGCAAGCGCTACTGTTGAGTATGAGGTCCTGGGTTCGATTCCCGGGTCGGGCAAAGAATAAGATTTTTCCATCTGGAATTTCGCAGCCCGGAGTTAGGACTACCCGGTTAATGGCAATAGGCTCGCCCCCTATTACGTGGGTCTTAAATATAAGGCGGATCATACACTGCAACGCGCCACGCGACAGGACGCAGATAACGCGCCCCCGCGCGTGATTTTTTACATACAAATTCAATAAAAACGCGCTTTCGCGCGGGGAATTGGCCTCCGTTTCCCGCGCCCCGTTGCGTGATGCGTTGTAGTGTCATAGTGTATGATCCGCCTAATTGACGAAATGCGGGTGTAGGTACTGTAGGTGCAGCTCAGCCTAACCCTTTCGGGGAATACAGCCGTAATGTTTATGTTACCTACTTATATTCAAATTTTATTTATATTTCAAATTGACGTTATTTCAAGTTAAACCAATATCGACTAGCACTATTGAAAAAGTTATAAAAATGTTTGAAGTTGTAGCGTAAACTGAACTTTATTGTGTAGGAATTAAACTTTATTTTTCACAAACTCATATTTGTTTACATTTTTGGAGAATATGTCGCGATATTAGGTTAATTATTTTGTTATGGTGGTACCGCTATAAGCTAAATTAGATAGCTTTCTATTGGTCTTTACCATCTGAAATATCTTAGTAGCAGCGGATCTGTGCCTAGTTGATGGCAATAGGCTGGCCCCTTATGACATGGGACTTAAACATAATACTTTAAACATAACTGGTGAAGTGTGGGTAACTATCACCTAACTGCTGATCGATTCTGTAAAATCACACCGTGAAAAGTTAAATGAAGTGAGCTTAGCGTGGGCTGTCAATAGTGTCAATCCCTAGTATTAGTTGGAATGACAGCTCACTCCACGCTCACTTCACCTAAGTTTTCACTGTGAGATGGTTACAGAATCGCACTGCTGTTCGGGGATCACAGGCGTGGTGCTATATGTTATGATATGGTTCATAAACTAGACAGATAATCAACGTAAATATTAACCTCATTCAAAGCCGGATTTACATTAATGTGTTGTGTCGCCTTCTGACGCAGTTTTAACCAATCAAAACTCGTTGTGATTTGTCGCATCCCTGAGCAGATACGTTTGATTGGTGTATTCCGCGTCACGACACAACACAACAAAGTAAAGTAATGTGCCGGTGGCTTAAATGACGATATATCATCTAAAAGCCTTCCAGCCAACCTATCTTCGACCACATTACTTTAAAAATCAACGATCTATTTCGATCAGATAATCTTTTACCGATCAGGAGTGAGATTGCAAAATAATGCCTTTTCTTCTCGGTATAAGGCAGATAGCCATTAGATCATTTTTACATCCCTGCTAAGCCCGCTCTGTGGCCTATATGCCGATGTCTACAGGAATATAATGATAAATTGCCCCGCTTTTGTTATTATCCAGAAAATTCTCCCCTACTTTATGGATATTCGACACTATTCTTGAATCCTTTGCGGATTAGCGGTTTTTATTATCCGATTGTTTTATTCTTTCTAAATCTTTTATTATCCCTCATGCCTCTTGCCTCTTACTTTTCTTATACAGCGGGGTAATCTGACCTCTACAACCCAGTTACTGGGTTATACGAACCCCCCTAGTAAGACTGGTTGTCAGACTTTCGCGCTTCTGACGACCCGTAACGACTATTAAAGATCCACGAATGACAGCCAGGACCAACGGCTTAACGTGCTTTCCGAGGCACGAAGGGGTCTTGGTATGTGAAGATGGTCACCCATCCACGGACCAACCGCAGCAAGCGTAGCTTAACCTTATCGGTCGACCTGTGCGGCTGTTATCATTTAGCCACAAGCCCCTCCACACACACACATAACAATAACCTCGAAGAGAGTTTTTTGTAACTGTTTGTAACACATAATTTTAATATCCATATGAGTAGTAACTGGGGGTTATTAAACATTGATGGATTCAGGATTGTAAAAAGTTTGCTGGAAGCACCTTCGTTACCTTCTACATTTATTTTCACCCTTAATGCCCAGACTCCCAGATCAATAAAAGAGATTACATAACAAACACAACTTTTCCAAAGCATGCATTAATGTTTTCTTCCTTGTCCATTTGTTTATCATCAGGTAAACAAACAACAGCAATGACTGAATTTTCTTTAGAATAGATATTATGGAAAACCAAAAGTAAATAATTTAATGTCTTTGTGAAAAACACTTCGTGCATTACCAATAAGGTACTTAGCTCAGCTAGCTAGTTTATTAAGCCAATGGTCAAGTTTGTCATCCTTAATACATTTTCACTTTTACCCACAACTGGTTCTATAATACTTATGTAACCAAAAATGCTAAAGCCCAACTATATATGTAGTCTAGGCCAACCCTAAACAATTTCAAAAAGGTTTCTACCTAATAACAAAACTGTTTTAGCGGTCCCAAAGCTTGTTCCTTAGTGACAGAGCTTCAGATCAAACGAGAAAACAGGTCAAGTGCGCGTCGGACTCGAAAACGAAGGATTCCGTACCAAAAAATGCTGAAAAAATACGTTTCTTGAGACCTTAATTTTTTAACTGTTTTTTATTTTTATTATTTTTTTGTCATAGCGGCAATAGAAATACACACTCTGTAATTTCAACTGTCTACCTATTACGGTTCATGAGATACAGCCCGCTGACAGACAGACGGAAAAACGGACGAACGGATGGACAAACGGCCGAACGGATGGACGGACGGACTGACGGACGGACAGACGAACGGAAGGATGGAGGACGGACAGCGGAGCCTTAGTAATAGGGTCTCATTGGCACCCTTTTGAGTACGGAACCCAAAAACAGCGAAGAAGAGCCAGGCAGGCTATAATACCACTCTCAGTATTCGTCCCCGACATCGTTCGACTAAAACCTCATTACTTGCTTTCTGAAACAGACGGCAGCCACGAGACTCGACTCGATATTGCATTATCGAGACCATGATCGTTTGTAAATGGTAATGAACGAACTCATTGATCCTAGAAGTGGTATCTGTCTGTCTGTTTATAGGCAATTAGGCCCTTTTTATGGGCAAAAGTATTCATTTGAAGTGTTGAGGAAAGTTGGTTAAATTGCTGTGTATGGTAATTCATAAATGATAGATTGCTGGTTTGTACAAACACTTTTACACGTCAATTATATTTTAAAAACTGGATGAGGTCGGCGTTTCCTATCTGACCACTCTGAGAAGAAAGGCCGGAACACTCAGAGGTCACAGTCTCTTTTGAAGTCCAGATATAGTCTTTATTTATTTATTTATCCTCACACTGGAACGCCATACAGCAATTACACCAACGGAGCAAAAAATTACTTCATATGCAAGCAGCATATGAAGTAATTTTTTGCTCCGTCTCATCCATCCTTTGTGCGGTGGACATCGAACGGGCGGCGATGGAAATAAAATAAATTTATTTAGTCTTGGTCAGATTATGTGAAGACCATTTCAGACACCAATATACAGATATTAGTGTCTGAAATAGTCTTTTAAGGAAAGAGCCACACAGATTGAGGGGATCTGTCCAGTCAGTGCATTAGTCACTAATCGTGAGGCTCAGCTGGATTATATTATGGATTATAATGCCTAGATATATCTGTGTGTAACGGTTAATCGTTTTCCTTACGGATGGGAGGTTTTCATTAGCAAACGAGACCCTTAAATGTTTTTCTTCAAATGGTAATAAAACACGGGTAATTTAACAAAACATCTTTTACGGAAACTAGAAGACTGCTTCATTTATTTAAGTACCTTGTATAGATGTGTTCAGTAAAGATAGCTATTTTTCAAGAAAAATGTAATCCAAGATTTACGCGCCTATTCCGGTGTGAAATAAAACCGATAATCTCAGAATTAATAGATACACCAAAAATCAAATCACGTATTATTCATAAATTTATTTCCCAAACGAAACGTATCCAATCTGTACCTACCCTACAAAATCAATCCAGCTATTAAAAACTCATTATCACGAATCACTCGCGAATTCTAATTTATCGCATCGATTTGCATACAATGCGCGCGGTGTTCTACAAACAAATGTGGCACTGAGTCACTGGCGCGACATGTAATCATTCTTTATTTGATACGTGCGAAAGTGTGAGGTCTCATTGTTTGTATGTGGGACGGGTGTCGTAATGGAATTACTGTGTAGTACAGGAAATTGTGACAGATTGACTCTTATGAGAGTTAATGCTGCGAATTTCACTTTCTTTTGATTCGTGTATGGTGTTTTGGAGAAAAACGTGTGAAGGTCTTGAGTGTGTTTACTTTTCCGATAAGGCTCTGTCATCCGTCAACGGGAGTGAGTCCCGAAACGGTGTTTATATGAAAACTTATTTCTGCCCGTGGCTACGCCCGGAGGAATGTTGATTTCATGGTTTTAATTTTTTTGCACGGAACCCTAATTATTTTTCTAAAATAAAAGTAGCTTATGCTACTCCTTATAATATCAGCTATCTGCCATTGAGTGTCCCGTCAAAATCGGTACCGCCGTTTCGGACATACTACTACTAGATCCTACTAATTTTATAAACTTGAAAGTTTGTATGGATGGATGGATCCTGGATGGATAGATGGATGTTTGTTACTCTTTCACGCAAAAACTACTGAACGGATTTGGAAAAAAATTGGCACACAGATGGTTTATAACCAGGATTAACATATAGAATACTTTTTATCCCGATATTCCCACGGGATCGAAACTTATGCGGGTGAAAACCGCGGTGCGCAGTTATTTGAAATAAATACTTAGAGTTGAGTAAGATCCATTAAAAGTCACTAATAAGTTATACTCTACTAGTTCTGTTATAAAAAAAACAAAAACGCAGCGCCAAACTATTCCTGCTACCACGAAATAAAATATTATTTACCAACCCCGAACCCTCTTTTAGATTTCTTTCCAAATATAGTTCGACGAAGCACCATTCAACCCGCTCCTTTTTTACGAGCGCGTATCGGAAGCTCGGATATCGGGAAGGGTTAGTATTACAGAAATACAGAAGCGTCTACGCGACCGCTACATGACCGATAAGCCGTGCCGGAAGCCGGCCGTCCGGCCCGCTCCCGGTCCGTGTCGGGACCGGGACAAGACACAAGGACTGTTTATATTGCACGGGCTATAAATATCCTGGTAAGGACGATTTGTGAGGACGATGGTGGTTCAGTATGTGTTATATGCAAGTATTTTGTGGTTGTGTATTCGGTGTTGAATTTACTGATGCTACAATAAACTCTGAAGGCGAATTTCACGAAACTTTTAGACCTAGAATTCTAAGAATAAATTTTGAATTTTTGAGTTTTTCTATACTAGAACTGTCAGACGTCAATTTTATACCACAGATAAAACATATTTGTCTTTGTGGTAAAATCAGCCCATTATCATTTGTCTAATAAGAGAAGTTTTTGACAGATTTGTTAAATGATACTGAACTGAAGAAAACATGTCTACGTCATTTGAAAAAGAGCCTATCAAGATACAAGTATTCATTTGTGTTTTATACCGACATCTGAAGACCAAAATGTTCAGAGTACCTAGCAGAGAAAAAACCATAGTTCAATTACTTTACCGTATCGTATTAACCAGTAACTGGGCTGTGGAGGTCAGATAGGCAGTCGCTCCATGTAAAAGCCTGGAATTCAGCTGCATACGGATTACGGCTAGACTGGAAGCTGACCCCAACATAGTTGGGAAAAGGCTAGGTAAATGATGAGTTGATCTAATTAAAAAACCCTGTTGAAACAAAAATATTACAGTACCTACAAACAGCAGTATTACCAACTCGCACGAGACCCGCGTGGTGGATTATGACTCTCAACGAGAGGAGGCCTGTGTCCCAGCACTGGGAAAATTATAGGCTGATTATGCTAAACACTGCAGACCGGAAATATAAAACGATTGCCATTTTTCTCCAAGGAACCCCAAACCACACGAGGCAAGCCAACAACATAAAAGTATAAAAATGTAACTTTACTTTATAAAGCGGCACAGGAAGATCCTGTCAATAAATAGTTATGGACGTGGTTCCGTAGCCCAGAGCACCTGTGTCACTACACGTGTCAATTTAGACACAATTGACTCTATAACTTTATCAGGGAGGATGGAACTGCTGTCAGTGGAGAGCGGTTTGATGAGGGATCACATGGGCGAGTATTGATAATACTAGCTGTGCCCGTGGCCTCGCTCACGTTAATTTGTATCCTGCTTAGCGTGTCGATGGCTAAAATTAAAAAAATAAACATAGATTTTAAATTTTTTTGACCCAAAACTCAGCAAAGCGGATAGATATCATTCGCTGACGCTGCCATTAGGTTCTCACGTGTGCGATGCAAGATGGGAGGTGAGCGATTTTCTGTGGAGAGACGCCGCAATACATAAAAATACGTCATACGTCCGCATTTTGTATTAATGTTGACTTTACAAATTAATGGAAACTTAAAGTTAAAGTATATTCAGGAATAAAATTATTAGTCAGAAGAAACTACTTAAGGACCAAATTATTATTCATGGTTACATTTCATTTCAGGGATGTTTCAAATCAATAAAATCATCATCATCTGCCTAGCCTTTTCCCAACCATGTTGGGGTCGGCTTCCAGTCTAACCGGATGCAGCTGAATACGAGTATTTTACATGGATAAAATTAATAAATAAATTTAATAAAGTCGTAACTGTAATTATATTTTTATTGGTCAGCAAATCATTATTGGATAATATAAAGCGGAAGTTATAATAGTGAATAACGTTAATTGTCTGGTCTGCGTGGTAATGTCACAGCACAACACTAGTAGTCTAGCCCAGTATAACTAGAGAAGCGGTTTCACGTTTTTTAGGGTTCCGTAGTTCACGTCTCGGAAGCCTTATAGTTTCGTCATGTCCGTCCGTCCGTCTGTCCGTCCTTGGCTTACCTGACAAACGGTTAGTGCTAGAAAGATGAAACTTTGCATGGATATGTGTTTTTATCACGTCGACAGTGGTAAAATAATATCACGAAAAATATTTTTTTTTGGGGGTACCTCCCCTAAACGTAAAGTGGGGATGATTTAGGTATCCGTTTACGATTCAACTTTAAAGCGCATTTTTTTTTTTTTTTGTAAAAATGGGTTGTCCTCTAAAAGCTAAACTGCTGGCTCGAAAAATCTGAAAAAAATCATGATGGTAGTCCATGTGATGAACTTTGAAGGAAAATATAACGGCTTAATATAACGGCTTAGATAACTTTGTTAGTTCAGGAGTTCCGTACGCAAAATACGCGCATTGTCGTGGAGTTGCGGACACTAGCCCGTTTTACCTATTACCATTAGTTCAGGAGTTATAGAGGCCTAGCTTGCACATATTGATGCAAAATCCCAATAATTTATTCAGTTCCAGAAATGAAGAATTTGGAGCTAAAATACAGAAATCCGACATTTGTATTCAGTCAAAGACGAGGTAACGATATGAACGCGAAAATCCTGATTCCAACTTTTAGGAAATACGTTGAGGTCCTCGTTTATTTTTATATCAGTTTTATCTCGAAAACGAGCACAGGAATTCTCACGATACAGCCTAAACAGTTTGGAGATAGGGACGCTTATCACCATTTTCACTAACACTGGGAAACACCTAAATGAATGCCTAAATAATATTGCGTTGTTGGATTTTGAACGCTCGGCTCGGCGTCGAAAGTTGAAAATCCAACAGCGCGCTTTATTTAGGCATTTGTTAGGTACCCAGATTGGGAAAATCGTTGAGTAAATCACAGTTTGAGGTGCGTACCGAATCTAGAACTGGCTGTAAAGCTGATAACAGAAAATGTCTTGATTTAGACTTGGTTTTCCGAGTGTTTAGGACCTAATTTTCAAGCGCTATCTGGTTTTTCGCCAAAACGAGTTGTACTTACTGAGAAACTGTTAACTTAGAACAGAATGAATACAAAAAAGATCTGTATTGCATCTGTTTTTGACGTTGGAAAAACTTTTGATTTTTGCTCTACCTCTACGGGATTTTGCCTAACACATTTTCAGAAAAAAAAGTAAGACGTTTTATTTAAATCAACGAAGTAAATGATTAAAGGTGTTCATGGACCAATGTTAGACAACATTCAAACAATGGGCCTTTATAAGTAAAATATCGCTTTGAGCCACCGCGCGCCGGCCATTTAAACACCCCAAGTAAGTTAATGGTAATTTAGGTGTTTGGAGCTATATAAAACATTTATGTGAAACGTAAAGGACTTTGAAGGACCTTGGCATACATACCTGTCCGCCATTTTGTTTTTTTTTTTCAATATGGCGGCCACGCATGGTACCTGTACCTATAGTATAATATAAGGCCGCCATATTGAAAACAAATCAATATGGTAGCTATGCCAGGCTCCATATAAAAATCTCCAATCCCCTTTGAAAAGGCATGGCAGGACATGACTTATTCATCCCTTGTAAACTCGTTCTTCCGCTGCACCCGTTCATCCAATCAAAACGAATCGCCAATTCGCTCAGAACAGATCCGTATTAGGGATTCTATTTGAGAGATGGCCGCTAAATCGGGTCAAAATACATTGGCACTTGGTTCAAAATGCACCATTTTTAAGCAAGGCAACTAGGCACTGTGCTTATTTCGGAACATATTGTATTTGAATACAATTTTGAGTATAAATTCATGACTATGCATGATTACTACTCAAGATTTATGATCCTGCCACCTGTGTTTGGCTCGGCTTTCAGTCCAACCGGACGCAGCTGAATACCATTATTTCATATGGAGCGGAGCGACTGCCTGGCCTCTACAACCCAGTTACTGGGTAACACGATACCCAGTAAGACTATTTGTGTGACTTTCGGGTTGATGCGGATGATGGTAAGAATAGGTGATTTTAAGACTTCTATACTTAAATAGGACATGGCTTTGAAATTTTCTTTTCTCTTAGCAGTGGCCATTATCTAATGTTTGATGTTGTAAGTAGAGTAGAAGTAGGAGCAGACCAGTCCTGGGGGTCTACTCCGAAGTAGTATTGGCCGAATGTTCGGCCGTTTCCTGCTACGATGTTACTATTTTTTTTTAAACGTCGCCCCGCACTAGGAATTACTCCTGTATCGTGGGTGCGTTCACAAACACAAAAATCCAGACCCGGTAGAACTACCTGTAGGCAATACAAATATTTGTACCGTGCGGGAATCGAAACCGCACTTGCACTTGCACTTCGGAGTAGACCCCAGGAGTGGAGACCGCGTATCGGCCAGCGTAGTGTGTGACGCCCCCCAGCTAGATGGACGGACGACCTAAAGAAGGTGGCTGGGGTAGAATGGATGCGGAAGGCGGGGGACAGGGTGTTGTGGCGCAGTCTGGGAGAGGCCTATGTCCAGAGTGGACTGCGATAGGGTGTGTTGATTGATGTTGTAAGTATAGCCAATTCCGTACATCGCGGTAAATATATCCCCATAATGTTATTCAAAGCTTTGCTTGGGCTGCCTGTTCTGTTTTGTCTTAATTACTTCGTTGAGTAACAGAACACAAAGATTATAAATGAAATAAAATCCTCAATTTAATCTGATTTAAGTCAGCAGATGCTGCGGCGAACGAGAGTGACTTGATTGTTGTGTAATACAAAGTTAAGTTTAATTGATATTTTTAATGCTTGGGAAGTGTATCTATTGTTAAACTAATGAAGAACTGCGTCCCATTTAAAACCATTTTTATAAAGAAATAAATTAATAGTGCAAAAATACATACAATGGTTTGATGAGCTTTCTACATTGAAATTGCAAGTAGGTAGTCAGGGTAATTAATTGTTAAGCAAATTGATATCCTAGGTCAATTTCTTGTGTTAGAGAAATTACATAAAACTGTCAAATAATGAGTTTTGATAGGAATATACGGACGATTGAAGATTCAATTGTTAAGCTTTACAGTAGTAACAAAACATACTTTAAAGAAACCGTGTCACATCAACTACAGTGTCCACTTTTTCCTAGTTTTTGGCATACCTAGCGCTCATGTTTTCAGAATTTGTCAGAGTTTGTCTTTTAAAACTCTCTTTAAGTCGTTTTGAGGCTAAGCCTTTTATTTGAAACGTTGCCTGCACTATAAGATATTACATTTGCTGGCCCAAAAACGCAATTTTACCAAAAAATATGAGACATTTTGAAGATTAAAGTTTTCTACTAGCCTTGCGATCTAGGAACCCACACAATTTATTGCACTTGCACTTTAGTCCGATTGCTATGAAATGAAACAAAATTCTGTAAATAGAATTTGCCAAAAAAGAATAAGCTAAATGGAGACGACATTTTCTATCTGACTACATAATCTTGGTCAGATCATGTGAAGAGCATGTAGAATAGAATACTCTTTTAATAAAGAGTATTCTTTTTTGCTCACCATATAAATGATGATAAGTCTGAAATGGTCTTTTGATGAAAGTACCACACAGATTTGAGTGGGCTAGTCTACTCAAATCTGTGTGGTACCGTGTACAGTATACCTTTACCTTTATAAAACTCTTATCGATCCGTGTTAGTACATAACCTTCAAGCAGGCAGTAATATAATTATATAACCAAGTTAACAATGCTACAGACATTCCCACGATTACAACCTGTATGTGTTACATGCAGATTGCCTGACTTTTAGATAATGCCTACTTTTTCTTACAAACGTACTTAACTTATATATTTTACGTGGATCGACGTAACTGAATTAACATGTAATTAGCCATTTTAATCTAGATTTTACGAAGAAATTGTTATGTGGGTACGTATGTTGAATAATGACGAGATTGGATTTGAATGATCTCTCATCAGATAGGATAAAGTATAATTAAATTACAAATTAGATCTTAGGGGCAATTCTCGTAATTTTAAACGCCGAGTCTGTCCTGAGTCTCAATCTGTCAAAAATAACTCTAATTTCCCTACATTTTTGGCAAGTTTTTGACGTTGATTGCAGCTGAGATGAGATTGCGACTAGATTTTGAACGTTTTTAATCACGGGAACTGGACTTATTTTATCAACTTTTACTGCTTCCTAACTTTATTATTATCTCATATTGTAGGTATATACTGTATTTGTTTTTGTATTCTAGTATCCCGTTTTGGCCACATACTACTTGGCGAGATAGCGCGATCATATTGAGCGTATACAGAACTTTATACATATCAAGCGCAAAAACTGACTACTATTCCAGTTCCGTTATTTCAAACTAAGTAAATAGATAGCCTACCTGTTTCTTTGTAAGAATGAACAATGTATTTTGACTTACTGGAAGTAGTGCAGGGAGTGAACAACGCCTCGATAGATTGACGGCAACAATGTACTGATATGTAGTCGCATGCCACTGGAACATTATCTACTAGCGTCGTAAAAACCAACCTCTGAATGAGTGAAGCCAACGTACCTGGAAAGATAAGAAACTAATTAGCTAACTTATCTATAAGGTAAAGAATTTAAGTATTACACACGAATTTTGTTAAAATTACAACTAGTATTTACACCGAGGTACTGACGTGCGGTCTAGTATATGAAATATCTCAGGAAAATCATTTCATTCTCTGCGATAAAAAAACGCGCTCCATTATTTTTGTAACTCTCGAGTCGAGTCCTATAACAATCGATAAGTCTATATAGAAACACGGTATAAGAAAATACAATCAAAACGAAAACAAGATAACTTCCTAATCAATTTGGTCATACGTGAAACGTATTAAATTCCATCCTTTTAAACACCAAAAACAGAAAACAATAAAATAACTAGGTAATGGTGTAGGCACAGTGAATCATTATTGGACATAACTGGATTAATTCGACAGTTGAAGTAGTTGAGCCTACAATTTATTTAGCTCCAGCCGAACGGACGGACAAAACATTCGGAGCTATAAGAACGGACACTGGTAATTAAATCCAACCCGTTGAGGGCCAAGGTAGATAGGACTGGGTGATCTACTATAGGTATTACCTGTGTTCAGCTCCAAGGTAAAAGAGATCATAGTAAATACTTACAAGTACATGAAGTTAGGAACACAATGGATTTTGGAACTATATATATAAGTAAAATGCTGTAAAACATTACACTTGTGGCGACCGAAGTATGTTTATTTTAGAACAGTATATACAGTGTCGGATACTGTGACCCGAATAAACAGTTTGTCGCTAACCACCGCCTTTTTTTCAGGATAGTAGTTTTAAACTGAACAAAAGAATTGAACAACGCTCGCTCCATCACAGACCTCATCCATCGCTTCCCATCAGGCAGCGAGGTGCTCTTGACCTCGATTACGCCGATTCATCAATAAAAATAAAAATAGAAAAAAAAAGTGATCGTGTTGTTCAGTTTTCTGAAATTCTTGAAGCTATCGGAAACCGTTAAACCTGGAAAGTTCAAAGATAAGTCTTAAAACATCAACATGCATCACAGCATATTCAGCCGACATCTCTCGGCTAAGACACAGGCCTTTGCTCTTGAACATGATTTAGACTAAAAGTCACCTTCTTCTTCTTGTAGATGGTACTCTTCTTCGATATTTTATATAGTTAGAGCCCAGTAGATGGCCACGTTGATTGCGGCATCAGCGGCATTCATTAATTCATCAAAAGTGCAGGTTAACGGGCACTTAGGGCACTCCAGCAAGTGGGGCATTGTCTGATTAGAGGCACCGCACTCTAACTGGGTATTGGATGGGTCAGTAATCCCCCATTTCGACAAGTTGTGTCTGCTAAAAGGCATGAGTCTTGCAAGATTATTCTCATTTCACTCTCAACACCGTATCTACTCCCAAATACCAATTAATAATATAATCCACCTCAATAATTCACAGGCCTCCAAGTAATAACAACTCAAGCAACAAACGTCAGAGGAACTCGTCCAAAGCCACGGGCCGAGAACTGTCTAAATTAACATTAATTGATACAGTGGCCGGCTTTTATTTATGGACAACAATAAATTGGCGTCAATGGACACAGCCGTGATTTTCTCCAAGACCACAATTTGACCTCTGGTTGGTGAGTAATTCTTGTTTATTGTTTCAGTTCCTATTTTTATAGCTGGTAATATTGCTGTAAGGGCTCAGTTGGGAGTAGGAATTATAGTTACGAATTAGACTCCTGACTTTAGTAGTATTAGCGCCTTTTGTAATAGCATTCCGTCAATGAGTTGTTTTGATTACGTCATCTACGTCATCGTATGTTCTTATTTGTGATTGTTCTGATGTACAATAATGAGTAGTCTATCTATCTTTATATATCTACCACACTTCACTCATCTTCACTCTTCCTATATCCGTCGCTTGTCTGTATTAGTAACTGTGTTCTCCTTTGCCTCCAATGTCCTGTTATGAAGGACTTTTTATCAGGTTAATAGACGCAATACACTCTAGAAGTATAGAGGCTACTATGATGACACGTGATTTATCAGGTCTAAGTAAGAGGAAAGGTTTTTCCCAGGAGCAGGATACGATGAACTCAAAGTTGCATTGTCTATTGTAGGTTCTTTACAATATTTCGAAATTGTCATATGGGTATTACGAGTGTGCAATAAGGTTCACATCTCTACAAAATTCCTCGTCTACAGTAGGTATCCTACTTTCTTAGGAACTAGTAGAAGTAGGTACCTAACCCAGTATTTTCCTGCACTTTCTTTATTTCTATGATTATCACCTTCCAATTAGCCCGTTGAGTTCCGAGACCGTTCAGTTTTCTCGTGAAACTGCGAGAAAATATGCAGCTGACGATATATTTATTCTAGCCTAGTACGTGAACACTAGGTTGAAACCTTAGTACTGCTTTAATATACCTAGCTCTTTTGTGTGATTATATAACATAAGCTACTTCTCCAAGGGTGTTATACACATGTTTAGTAGACGTAATCTGTGGTAGTTCAGGTATATTTCAGACGATTGTTCTGATAACGCCATGTTTGATTTTGCCGCCTAAGACCCAATTTCATTTAACAAACTGTTAGTTGTTTTATGTGATATCAGTCAGTACTGGAAGAACTCCTCATTCTTTCGTAACCGGATCAATAAAAGGCGTATTTTAAATAAAAACCTTGGATAATTAAATCTACTTATTTTAAAACAGGACGGGCGCTCCCAGTTCTCCAAGCTGACTGTCGCAAAAATTTTCTTATTCTTTTTAATACATAATAAATAGCGTTCATCGCTTAAGCCATTAACTTTTCAAAAATATATGAAATAGATTAAGTCACATTTACTCTCTTAGTAGATACATAAAAATGTTAGTTTTAAACAAAAATACATTTTGTAAATGCAAACCAAATATTCATGGAGTTTGGATGAGAAAGCCATCCGGGTTTCCTAGGACTACGGTAGCAATAGCATCCGCTCTTTAAAGTCGAATGACTTCACTGAAATGTTATTTATGAAAAAAAAAATTGTGTTCCCCTAGAGCAAAGAATATAATTATACCCTAGAGAGCGTTTTTTGTCACCATACAGTCAAACCCCGCTGACATCATTTTTATGGCGGCCGTCACTGCTGCCGTTATGTGGCGGCCACCGCTGTCGTAGAAAAATCTAAAAGTCAAGTCACTTTTGAACGTCAGAAATTACAATAAAATAGAATTGATTCTAGTCGCCCCTTCCAAAAGGTAGTTTTCGTATGGAGAAGAATGAGCAAGAAACTCCACAAGTAGTTTAGTAACTAACAAAGTATAGGGAATGCACTTTAGAATGTTTCCAAGTGCATTGTAGGTTGGGTAACCTTATGGTAAGTAGTCTATAGTCTTCTGCAACTCAAAGATGTCCCTGCCTGCAATTCAACATGGTGAGAAAATTAAAACATGTTAGTCAAACGGTCAAACCTTCATTCTCCGACCAACCAAAATTGTTTTACAAAGACAGTAACAGTATCCGTTGTTAAACAACTCTGTATAAGTAATTGTTTAACCAAAGTCCGAGAGTACAAGCCGTGTATCATATTGCTGGGTTTTGTTTACGTTTGCTAGAAACGTTGCACCTTATGCAACAGAGTGCATTCCTTCGTGGCGAACATATTGCTTCTGAGAATTGGTTCAAATTCTTATACACGGCGAAGAAATCGATGGTGTATTGTTTTGACAGATTCTTTCGTAACCATGTAACATACGAGTAACATCACGCCTGTATTAAACGAAGGGTTAGGCAGAGGTGCACTTTAGTACACCCACATTTCGGGCGAGCGTATTGCCATCAACCGAAACTTTGTAACCGTCTTTAAAAATTAATAAGAGTTCCTCAAAAAAGAGGAGGAAATATCTTGTTAAGTTCTCACTTCAAATACCCTTCCGAATCATAAGATGGAGATTCCTACCAGTACCTAACTAAGCCTGAAAAAAACACTATCGTATCGAATGAAAAAATGGTAATTAGAATGGATTATTTAGTACTGTATTCAGAACTATCGTGTTCTTCATGTTGTTTAGCAAGGAATATGTTATATGTATTGTATGTTACTGTTATGAAAAAGTAGTTCAAGCGCCAGTTTTAGTAACTTTTGTTCTCGTGTAGATTATTAAATTAGTTATAGTTATAGTACATATTACTATTATGGCAAGTTATACTACTTAGGCAAATCTACCCAGGAAGACTGGGTTATTTCTTCAAGTATCCTCAATCAAGGTAGATTGTTCTTAGATAACATGAAATCACGGCTGTAATCACCGAAGGGATAAGCAGAGGTGTACCTATATATGTATAATAATAATAATAATTTATTTATTTTCAGAAAAGTCAATTCGATTAAATACAATAAATTACATTAAATTGTAATAAAATGACACATACACAATAAAATAATACTCAAACATTAAAATTAAATTAAATTAAAATACAGGATTAAAGAAGAATTACATTACATTACATTACCCCCAGTTATATTTAGGTCCCATATAATGGGGGGTGAACCTATTAGGCTATCACCATCAAACGGGCTCCAGCAAATTCAGAATACGGGCTGCTCCTGAGAAATTACTGATGAAAAACCCCAATAACACTTTGCCCCACCCGGGAATCGAACCCACGACCTCATGCTTGGCAATAGCGCTTGCGACCACTGGACCAACGAGACAGTATTCCTTGATTAAGCATCAACATTGACGCCATAAGCCCCACACAAGTTTTTGCTCAATAGACCTTCGTCACCCACCAGACAGTAGACACGTTATCTCTCCAAAGACAATGTCAATGTAAATAAAGACAGTTAGTATGAACAATCGTCTGTCCGTGCGCCTGCGACATTCCTAAGCGATGATTAGAGAGACACTTTCGGATGATTCCCGGAATACGTCTGCCCATCGCATGTGATGCCGTTAATACCGTTTAACCGTCTTCAATATGAACGAGGTTATGCATTCGACGATTTCTTTTGGCCTAGTTGGTTTGTTTTTGCAGTATTTATTTTTGGTAGAGTAATAATTACTGGTGTCGGAATGACGTCACTGTTGATAAATCAGGTTCAAGGTCAGGCCGGGCCGGCCGGTCGGGCCGGGGGCCGGGGGTCGGGTCGGGTGGTTCAGGTTCTGTTGGTTAATCAGGTTCTTCAAGAACCTTTTCAACGAGGGTAGGTTGTCCATAGTGCAGGTGACCTAAACTGAAGTCTAGGCATAATTTTCACGATAGGCGAGAATAGTTGGTCACCCTAGTCTAGTTTAACGCAAGACAATGTTTATGTTCCTTCTCCAGAATTAGCTTACTGCCAGGTCTTAGAACCCAGCAATGCATAAATGTGTAAGCTGTCACGCCCTTTATGCCTGGAGGCTTTTATTTGGGTAGTAAGTTTTTTTATTTTCATTTTAATTAATTATTTTTTAGCTTGAGTACGTATAGTTTTTATTATATTTGTTGGTATATTGGCGTGGCTAGCTGACTTATTATGGCAAATAATTAAATTTTATGTTCTGGTTTTGTAATGTTAATTACCGAACATAAGTACCTAGTATTGTATACAATCAAGTATTTTTTTAAATTGAACAGACAGCTGTGCTGCTGGGGAGTTTGTTGCGCCACTTCTTCTTCCCAGCGATAGCACTAGGAAGTGGTGAAGGGCGGGTGTTTTTGGGGGACTGTCTTTTGTAATTTTGACGTTCAAAAAGTGCTGATTCTCAGCCTAATTTGAATAAATGACTTTTGATTTTGATTTTGAGTAGGTACTATCGCCAAAACCTATATCTGACTATTTTGAAAACAAAATCCCGCGCACATGATGACCACAGCTGCGTCCGTAAGTAAAACAAAAGAGGATCCTTTTTAGGTCGACTAATAATATGAGCTGCAAGCAGGAATAGTCCTTACGGTGGTCAGATATATATAGATATTGGCGATAGTAGGTACCTACCTTATAAAAAATAAAGTTGGTTGGCAAATACAAAAGTACGGTCTGTGGTCAGCCTACAAGTAAATGGGAGAAGTCTTAACGATTGATCATCATTATCATTATTTCAGCCGAAAGACGTCCACTGCTGGGCATAGGACACTCCCAAGCACCGCCACTTCGAACGATTCTATGTTTCTCGCATCCAGCGAATTCCTGCTGCCTTCAACAGATCATCGGTCCACCTTGTGGCCATTCAATACGCGGTCGACACGCCAGAAACTTTCGGACCCATCCGCCATCTGTTCTACGAGCAATTGTGCCCTGCCCACAGTCAATGGCAATTTTGCGGGTTTTGTCGATTGCCTTGGTTCTCCTCCTCCAAGTGAATGATAACTACAGGTAAATAAGTCAAGTAAATGATGGTATGATACAGACATTTTAATCTCACCCGTAGAGTAGGTCATTTACCCAGTTGCGGAAGAAAAATGACGCATCTATTTATCTAACAAGACAAATGCAATAAACGAGTCATTAACCTCCGTGCTGAATACCTACATATCATTCATCAACGCAGGTAATTTAACAATGAGCGAATTTAATTTCCTCATAAATAATTATGAGGAAAAATGTATCTCTAAATAGAATGACACTTTGACCTAACATAACCTCTGTTAATAATTTTAATTAGTTCTTTCAATCATTTTTATTTTACTAATATTACAAATGCGAAAGTTTGTGAGGGTGGATGGATGAATGTTTGTCACTCTTTCACTCTATAACTACGGAACGGATTTTCATGAAACTTTACAGTAATATAGCTTATCATCAGAATAACACTTAGGATACTTTTTATCCTGATATTCCCACGGGATCGACACTTATGCGGGTTATTCATAAATTCATTTATTAATTTTTAAAGTAATTATTCAAATCAGTGTTAAGTGTTAAATTTCGCCTTGTTGACACAGTTGGCGCAGCGGTAGAGTCGTTGGATTCCTACCAGTTTGCGATTTTTAAAAAATATCTAAAGTGTCTATATTATCGTAGATGTCCACGTTTACGTCCATAAAATATATGACACGCGAGCGGGAATTTAAAAGCGTCTTCATATATTCCATAAAAAAATTTACTTAATATTTAAACTTTATTCATATAAATAAAACCAATATCAACTGACGACACAAGTAAAATGTTGGGTTAGTACTGTAAATACAATTTCTCAAATGTTTACCAACAACCGACAACGCCCCCCTGTCAATGTCATTCCAAATTTCAAAGCAAGAAACAAACTTTCGTAATTTTATAATAGTAAACAGTAAGATTGTGTACTCAAGGCGATATAAACTGCACTTGTCGCAAAAGTTCAAAATTCTATAGAATATTTGTCTTTAAAATTAAAAAATCATTCGAATTTACTTTACGTTTACGAAAGCTTTTAGCTGCATTCGAGCTGGGGCCGCCGTCTGATATATGCGTTTATAACGAAGGACACGTTGCTGTCACTACCTTATAATCTTCAAGGTCCACCTTTGTACAAACAGCAGCAATCCTTGGTCAATACAACAACAGTCTTTGTACTGATACGGAGTAGGTGTGATGTAGCAATGATACCCATTCATAAGATAACCTGCTCCTTTGTGATGTTGGCATGTTTATTTATAGCTTTTTGATTGATTTAGTAGGTGAGGCCAGCACTCATAAAGGAGTTAAGGATCATGTTGCGTTACCGTCACTTCCTCAATGAAAAACAAACCATTGCTGTATCTACATTCTACAGTATAATTTCAATTTTTTTTAATTACAATTTGTACAAGAATAGAATAGACGGTGGGACCCCCAAACTAGGCATTTGCCTGTATCTTGGGAATCAGAGTTGCGACATTTTCAAAGTGTGGTACAGTGTGAGATCAATTTAATAATTGGTTGAGTTTAATAATTTATCGAAACTATCAAAATATGATGTTCCCACTGCTGGGACACAGGCCTCCACTATGTATAGGGAGTGGGCCGTAATCCACCACGCGGGCCCAGTGCGGGTTGGTAGATTTCACATGTCTTCGAATTTTTGGTTCTAGGACATGCCGGTATCTTACCTTTACCATTTTGAGAGCAGTGGCGATGAAAGATTTTACACAAAGTAAAGCGCCTGTCTGGGTTCGAACCTACGACCTACAACTCGGTACCTAAGTCGAGGCCGCTACCACTGGGCCACCTCTGCTCCGTCAAGCACCTAATACATTTATTTCCGGCCGCCACTTATGGACGAGTTGTAGGCCGTAGGTTCACACCCAGATAGGCGCTTTAATTTGTATCTACATAGTCACTAAATCTTCTTTTGTGCCAGCAATACATATTCTATGAGCTTTGCAAGACTTGACTATTTACTCCCCAAGAATATACAGGATGGCCCGTTTACAGTGATTAAAAGAAACCCCATGTATGTATGGTCAGCGATTATTTGCAGTTAAGGTACAAGATACAGATTTTATTTAATTATCCGTACAGTTATCAAAGAATACATTGCTTCTAAACTCTATAGAGTTTAGAAGTATAGTATAGTGAGTATAGTGGCTAAAGAAAAAGATACACGGGTTTCCCAGAAAGCCTTGGAGAGACTTCTGATAAATTATTTTGGATCACATATATAAAAGTCGAACCGGTGGAAGTGGAGTTGCTTGGGTGAGGCATATGTCCAGCAGTGGACGTCTTTCGGCTGAAATGATGATATGAAAGTAGTTCTTCTGGAACATACACTAACACGAAAACAAAATAAATAACACGTACGTGTTAATTACAAATATTTTTATTAAGACGACACGCCACGAAAGGCACGTCCGACTAAGAGATTGTTCGTTCGTGCACACCAAATTAGATTTCTCCATCTTGCCTGGACTTTAATAAAACTCCGAATAAACGTGATATCTTTCTACGTGTGATATTAGATAGCTGTAATTACGTGAATCGGACACTCTATGGGTTACTTGTAGGCAGGCGAGCATTATCGTCGACCATATCACTGCTTACCATCTGAGATCACCTTACTAGCGGGATAATTACGTAACACACTAACAGTAGTACTAGCTTACATTTTGACAGTTCAACAACATTCATTGCGTTATTTACGTTGTTGAGTAGAGGAATTTTTCGAATATATGAAGCAATGGGTTAGGAACATCCTTCAAAATCATTCAGATTGTGATTAATCGTGTGTTATGCTATTAGGGTGCTGATGCGATAGTGGTCAAAGTACCGAGGCTATCTATAATAGTAAGGAAATACGCACACAACGATACCTATTCTTTTTGCGTTTTAATTTCATATTTTTCTCAAATCAGCATTTTGTTTTATGATAAATGATAAAGGCTTTATAGGGCTGGCTAGCTACAGCCCACTTGTCTGTTCAAAACTGGGTTTGAACGGACTTTTTTCTATAACATAAAAAAGAAGGATATTTTCATAGTTGATTTAACACACCACTGGCACTAACTTAGTGTACCTAAAGAAGAAAAAACAGTTAACACACATTGAGCAAGAACAATGAAAAGAATGAAGAAGAAATGATGATAATGAATAGATGGAGATGTGAGTCCAACCTGGTAAAGTGGGGTGTACCTTGACGGAGCGGCAGTAGTGTGTGATTGTGGAGCTATGTCACAAACCGTGCTCCACCTCCCATCCTGCCCTGTGTGTCCCAAAACGTGCAGTCACGTCTGTACAGTACAGTACAAAACAGTGACCTCTGCGCTGCCACGGACAACGCCGTGGAACCACGTCCACGGCGTTGTCGGTAGTGGTTTTGGGAAAAACAAGATTTAAAATACAGTCGTGCCAGCGAGACGAAGAAGAATGAAAAGAATTCAGGGATGATCTTCCAAGTGCCTTCCAGAGAAAAACATACGGGCTGGTATATTAATATCAAAGAATCCAGCTACACAAAAATAACATCAATCAAAAGACAGACAGCCATCAAAAAGCTATCGCTTCCTCATTACAATATAATTTACATCCCAACAAAAGCCGTCCAGAGCCGGCATTACAGGTCAAGTGGAATACATAACCGTTTGGAAACCGCCCAAACAGTGCATTGTATTTACGTACAAGTGTGTATCTATCAATCTGCCTAGTTTTTCCCGACAATGTTGGGGTCGGCTTCCAGTCTGCAACTGAAAACCAGTATTTTATATGGTGCGACTGCCTATCTGACCTCCACAACCCAGTTACTGGTAAACACAATCCTTGGTAGGACTAGTTGTCAGACTTATGGGCTTCTGACTACCCGAATTCTGAATGACAGCCGGGAACAACGGCTTAACGTGCTTTCCGAGGCCCAGAGAGACTCAGTATGTTATGGATGGTCACCCATCCACGGACCGTCCTCGGCAACGTTGCTTAACCCTGACGCTCGACCGTTGCGGCTGTTACTATTTAGCCACGAGCCTCTCGCGTACAAGACAAGTGTGTATGCCACTTGATGACAAATGCCTACTGGCATACGCACTTGTAAACGTACAATGGAAGAGGAAAATGTGATACAAAATGTTATATTGAGTAATCTTTTGTAGGGCATTAAATGGTAACATTACTCATATGTATGTATGTCATGAACTGTTTGAGTGCAAAATGATAAAAGATAAAGATTATGATTATTGGCGATAGGGCGACCGGTTAACTGAGACGTTGCCTGAGGTAGCTGCGCGGTGCGGGAGGGGTGATAGTTGTCACAAGTGGACGAATCACTGAGCTCTCGCATCATGTCACCCCTCCCGCACCGCACTGCTACCTCAGGCAATGTCTCAGTTAAGCGGTTGGCCTATAACCAAGTAAAATAAAATTACGACATATTCGCCAAAAATATAAACAAATATGAGTTTATGGAAAAATAACTTTAATTCCTACACAATAAAGTTCAGCTTACGCTACAACTTCAAACATTTTTATAACTTTTTCAATAGTGCTAGTCACTCTGAAATCAACTTAGTTGCCATAAAAATAAACTTGATAATTGTTTAACTTGAAATAACGTCAATTTGAAACATAAATACAATTTGAATTATAGGTAAGTTGTTCTTTGTAAAACTAGTGAGCTCACTGGTAAAAAAAATTAATTTACATAACATCACGCCTGTATTTCTGAAGAGTTAGGCAGAGTACCTATAGTAGGTACACCCACATTTCGCCAGTCATGCTTAATACGGGTTGCAGACCAAGAGCTAAGCTAAGTTAGTTTAGCTTAGCTCGCATAGCTGACGCAGTTTTCCATACTTGTGTGCAGACCGCAAACTATGCGAACTAAGCTATGTGAGCTAACTAAAATATGCGAAGCGGTCTGCAACCGAAAACTAAGCTATGCCAAGGCTAAACTAAGCTATGCCAAGCAAGCTAGGCTAAGCTAAGCTAGAAATAAATAGCGTGCACACCAACAGCTAAGCCAAAGCTCCATAATCGCTACTAAACGACCGTGCGTACAACAAAGAACACTGGACAGCACTGGCGAAGGATGTGCAAAGGGTGTGCGGGGTAGCGGGAGGGGCTTAGCTTAGCTCGTGTAGCTGCGCATCGGCATACACAACTAACTTAGCTTCGCATATTTTAGTTAGCTCACATAGCTTAGTTCGCATAGTTTGCGGTCTGCACACAAGTATGGAAAACTGCGTCAGCTATGCGAGCTAAGCTAAACTAACTTAGCTTAGCTCTTGGTCTGCAACCCGTATAAGTATTGCCTTCAACCAGTCACAAATTTTGACTCCGTGCTGCTACTGACGATTCCATATGGAAATACTCAATAAGATTTTGGCCGACTTGGGAATCGAAACCAGGACCTCAGCAGTTGCGCTTGCGCCCACTAGATTAATAAGACAGTAATTTCGAATCAGTTTGTAAAATTAGGTTTATTTATTTAAAAGTATTAAAACTTTTCGCTCATAATAAGGTTCTGAGCAGTTCTGACCTTTTCAGTTATGTATTTAGATTATCTGAATAATAAAGCATGCGTAGACGCAAAATCTAGTGCATCACCTACGCTATGCAAATGGTTCATTCACCAGAACTTCTTGTAGTGTGTCGATTCATGCTTTAACAGCTTAAAGGATTTAGATAAAAGGCCCTGGATAGACCATGACCTGTACCCTAATTGCGACACACACTATCAGTCTCAATCTGAATTATTTTGAAGGATATTGCTAATCCATTGCTTCATATGTTCGAAAAATGTGTCTGCTCAACAACGTAAATAACGTAATGAATGTTGTTGAACTGTCAAAATGAAACCTATTGCTACTGATAGTTTGTTACCCAATTACCCCGCTGGGTTAAGACAAAGGATACTTTTTCTCCCGGTAGTTATGATCTCGTAGGATAATTTCCGACCTCCTCGCGGGCTTTCGCTCCGTGTGGTGCCGAGTATAAATGTATAAATAGGTAATATAATCATTTTAATATTTTAAGTGACAAAAAGTCAGGAGGGGCTTGTGGCTAAGTAATAACAGCCGCACGGGTCGATCGATCAGGTTAGGCTACACTTGCCGCGGTTGGTCCGTGGATGGGTGACCATTTTCACATATCAAGACCCCTCCGTGCCTCGGAAAGCACGTTAAGCCGTTGGCCCCGGCTGTCATTCTTGGATCTTTGACAGTCGTTACGGGTCGTCAGTAGCCCGAAAGTCTGACAACCAGTCTTACCAAGGGGTATCTTATTACCCAGTAACTGGGTTGTGGAGGTCAGATAGGCAGTCGCTTCATGTAAAATACTGGTATTCAGCTGCATCCGGTTAGACTGGAAGCCGACCCCAATATAGTTGGGAAAAGGCTAGGCAAATGATGAAGTGACAAAAAGTACGAATTCTTATTGGTTAGTAAAATTATTGCAGGTCAATTAGCGTATAATCCTCATTTTTTTTTATATTTCTTAGTTGCGTGTGTTCATATTTAGTGTTGTTGTACGTCACTTCACGTACGTTTTCTTTCTTTTTTTGCTCAAGTCGCAACATGTACCTTATTCGTCTCATAATTAAAAGTATCAACACTGTATCAAAACCGAACCAAGATGAACAAATAAAATACCGTCATGTTAATAACTACAGTGATGACAAACTAAACACTCGTTGTATGGGACACACGTGGGAGTGGGACTACCACAACCACATGCTAAGATTAAAAGCAAACTTAACGTACGCACGTCATTGTAACGCTTTGTACACACTGGTGAAGATTTGTATGAGTTTAAAAAGTTGTTAAATAAAAGAAAGAATAGTTAAAAAAAAATGACAGACAATTAGTGAATGTCGCAGATTTTCAACTGAACTCTACATTACCTATGTATAAAAAGAATTAGAACAAGAAAGTAAATTAATATCGTGACTACAATTTATACTGTATAACTAGCCGTGCCCGCGACATACTTCGCATGCATGTCGGAAAACTAATTGGATTATGCCTTTTTTTTGCGCAAACTCTTATTCTTTCTTTTCAATAAAAGTACCTTAAGTTATTCCTTATAACATCGGCTATCTCGTCAAAGTCAGTCCAGAGTTTTGGACATGAGCCGGAACAAACAGACACACAAATAAAATAAAAATTGTTTTTAATTTTATAAGTATATACATACTTTCATATGCATTTAGTAAAAAGCTGTTGTTTGGACATTACAAACAGACACGTCAATTTTATTTATTTGTATAGATTGGTATATGTTCCCTTAGGTATTTTTTTACTAAACGAGTATTTAAAAAGGTTAATTTATTTAATGAAAATGGATACCTACATAAAACGGATTAGCATAAGGTTTTATATTAAAACACATAAAATATTCTACAATGTGAAATGCTTGAAAAAGTAATTGTAAAGCAATTTAAATATTTTTAGTACCTAGTATTATATATATATATATATATATATCTGTATGATACAAATGTGTTGTAGGTTAAAATATTAAAGGACGCTTACGTTATTTTATTATCAAGGAAATTACGCTGAAAACGTATTTGTCATAAAAATGACAGCATTTTAAATTATAATGAATAGGCATACTTTAGTGAGAGACTAAGTAAACATGGTAGTCACTATTAACCAGTATTCAGTTCAGTGGTTAGTGCCTAGACTTCTAAATAAGGACGGACAAGTTTAATACTTGCAGCTGAGCATTACGTCATTTATCGAAGGTCAAAACAAAAGGGATTAGCTGTTTTATTATGAAGTGGCGCCACTGCTGTACTTAGGCACTGCTGTACTTAAGCAATGGTCTAGTTTACAATAACATTTAGCATAGTCCCTGTATCTGTTAGTACTTAAAATCAAAAGTCATTTATACAAATTAGGCTGAGAATCGGCACTTTTTGAACAAAATTACAAAAGATAGTCCCACAAAAACGCCCGCCCTTCACCGCTTCCTAGTGCTATCGCTGGGAAGAAGTGGCGCAACAAACTCCCCAACAGCACAGCTGTCTGTTCAGTTAGAAAATACTTGATTGTATACAATACTAGGTACCTATGTTAAGTAATTAACATTACAAGTACAAGACACTAGCCAGTCAGCTAGCCACACCAATATACCAACAAATATAATAAAAACTATACAAAAAATAATGAATTATAATTAATATGTAAATAAAAACTTACTACCCAAATAAAAGCCTGCAGGCATAAAGGGCGTGACAGCTTACATATTTATGCATTGCTCGGTTCTGTTCACATAGCTGTCACTTATACCATAAAAATAATAGTACTTGGTAACAATACCATAAAAAGTTAAAAACTAAGGCTATTCATAAACTTATTATGGATAAATTTATAAAAGGAGAGTTGGGCAAAGATCGTCACTCACAGTGAGACACAAAATGGGCTACAGAAAAAAAAAATATATAAAATATAAGTATGTAGGTATTAATAAATTTAAAATATATTAATAAATATAAAAATGTGGCATCGCTTTCTCCATCTCACTTCATCTACATTCAAATCACTCGAAAAGCTCGAATTTACAGAGATCAAACAAAAAAAAAATGATATTTTTGTTATTTTTATAACCCATTTGCAATATCAATCATTTTATCCCAACACCAGATGTGCCTTTTTCCATACACACAATAAAAAATAATCCCATACATCACTGTGCCCTCCCCTTAACACATTGTACCAACGTTACGAGTATAACAAAACACTGGCCGGTTGTATTGAGATCGTATGATTCAAAGAGACCCAAATATGGAACACCCTCAAGGGCAATCGGACACAGAAGTGTTACAAAAAACTTATGAATCGACTATTCGTTAACTTTTTTTGCCAGCTGTCATGGTTAGATGAGCATTGTGTACTGTGTAGGTAATTAATTTTTAATGATTTGCTATGGAATATTATTCATGGCAAATGTTTTTTTTTTTTCTATGACCATACTGACCATGTGTGGCTTTGTATAGGTACTTTCGTGCTTGTAAGTTTTTTATTTTATGGTTTTTTTCTATAAAACATACAATAGATACGAGACAATTAGCAAAGTCTTAATTAATTGAATCCTAAATAATATTAGAAATGCGAAAGTGAGTTAGTTTCTTACGCTTTCTCGCTAAAACGGCTAAACGGATTTGGAATAAATTTGGCACACCGATAAACCACGACATCATCGCCTGCCTTCCCAACTATGTTGGGGTCGGCTTCCAGTCTAACCGGATGCAGGTGAATACCAGTAGGGTCAGGTGGTAAACAGTGGCCCAGTAGTACACAGTGCACCACCACTCATATCCCAAAAACGCGACGTTGCCAAACCCTACTGCAAACGTGAAACAATTTGCCTTCTACCACCTCCCGCACTCCCTAGTCGACGGCGAGCTCACGCCCGTAACGGTCGCACAGTGTATGGTTTTCTTCTTGGAGCCAAAAAAAGTAAGTAAACGTGTTTTCATTTATTTTCTCTCTAGACTCGTTGTATATTGAGTTACATTATATTGCACTGTTTCTATGTGTAAAGTAATTGTTCCTTAATAACTTAGATATATAAATATCCTTTGAATTTGGTATGTTTAAAAGTTATGTAACCTTATAGGATAAAAACTGGTGTCTGCACACAGTGGCTCAAAGTCGTAGGGTACACAGTGAACCATGGTTCACTGTGTACAAATCACTTTTCAACTGTGATTGTAATAAACAAAAAAGGCGTTAATAGAAGATCTAATACCTACTAATAATAATAATCTTTTTGTTTTAGAATGGGTCGCACTAAAACAGAAAACCGAAAAATTGGCGGACATGATGCAAAAGATATGAAAAAAGCTGTAGTTCTTGTAAAGAAAAAAGATTATTAATGTCTTTTTTTCCATTTTGATTTTTTTTTTGATATAATTATTCATTAATGTGATTGTTGCTGAAGAATACAAATATATAAACAAATTATTAAATATTACATTACTGTAGTTTTATTTAAAGACATTTATATCTATAAATATTTTTAAATATGCGATATACGTAGGTAATTAACATGATGGTTCACTGTATACACATTGGTCCACTGTCGACTCACCCCCCGATTCACTGTGTACTTATACTGGTACACAGTGGACCATTCACCATATTTAAAAAAAACCAATATTACCAATAAACTCTTAGAATTGGTGTTGAAATTGATATGCAAAACACAAGTTTAATAAATTTCCTTTCGTCTAATGTCAATAGTTCTTAATTACATTCACGTACTGTGGATTTATAAATGTTTAAACTTTTAGTGGTTCACTGTTTACCATGTGACCCTACACATACAGTACAGAACACGTACGATACCTACAGTTACATGGAGCGACTGCCTATCTGACCTCCACAACCCACTTATTGGGTAATACGATACGGATACCCCTTGGTAAGACTTGTTGTTAGACTTTCGGGCTTCTGACGACCCGTAACGACTGTCAAAGATGAGGCAGATAGACCAAGACATCGGTAAGGAAATAGGCTAGTTTTCGTGCTGGATTGCAGACGAAGTTGCGGTCAACAGCGAGTATTTCAATAATGAACAACTACGGAAATTAAATAATTACCAATTATTTAATAAAATTCTCATTTCGCGTGATAATTTCTGTATTTCCTGTTTTCGTTATTATTTTAAAGACGTAATTTCCGTGAGAAAGTCTCATACATGGGTGCGACGAGCAAATGAAGTATTCATGCCTTTATTCGTGTTTCGTCACATGTTCAAAATCTAATTAACATTTAGTCAATGCAGAATATAAGTGCGCCAATCTCTTTTAACGAATGACGAAATGCTAGCTGCACATAATTTATCAATCTGCCCGTCTTTTCGCAACTATAAGCCAGTATTTTACATGAAGCGACTGTCTATCACCAGGTGGTGGAGGTCACTCGACAACCCAGTTACTGGGTAACACGATACCCTTGGTAAGACTCATTGACATTTTTACATTTCTATGGTAAGACTAGTTATCAGACTTTTTGTGGTTCTGACTACCCGTAACGACTGTCAAATATGTACGTATGACAGCCTGGAGCATTGGCTTAACGTGCTTTCCGAGGCACGGAGGGGTCTCGGTATGTAGATGGTCACCCATCCACGAACCGACCGCGGCAAGTGTAGCTTAGCCTTCGTTCGACCCGTGTGGCTGTTGTTATTTAGCCACCAGCCCTCATCGTAACTCATAACGGCACATAAACATACGTGGGAAAATAATAATTACAATTATAATAAATTGCATGGTTGAATCCTATTTATTCGCGACTTTTGCGTACTTTCAAAGAACCGTTACTGGCAGACGTTTAATACATTAAACTAAGATTTAATTGTCCGTCGTTAAGAGCCGCGGCTTCTGACGTAATTTGGATATTATTAGTATTGTTTAGAGTTAAATTAGTTTTAGGAATGAGAAATAAGGAAGTCTAGCGAGTTCTTAGGTCATTGTTTAAGTTTGAATAGGAAGAAGTACTTAGGTACCACAAAAGCTTTTTGAAGCTACCATGCTAATAAACTAACTATAATTAAAATTTTATTTGTTTCAAATTGACGTTATTTTAAGTTAAAACAAATAACAACTTTATTTTAATGGTGATTAAGTTGATTTCAGAGTAACTAGCACTATTGAAAAAGTTATCAAACTGTTTGCAGTTGTAGCATAAACTGAACTTTACTGTGTAGGAATTAAAAGTTATTTTTCCATATTTGTTTACATTTTTGCTGATTAGATTTATTTGTGACTAGTTTTTGCCCGCGGCTTCACTCGCGTTAATTTAGAATTTGACAATCAATTTGAAAGACACGTGGCGCTATCTAATATCAAAATAACGTTATTGTTGTTTTCCTCGGGAACAGCACTTTTTTTCGGGATCAAAGGTACCCTATGTCCGTTTCTGTACACCTGACAACGTAGACGCAAAATTTCAGGATGATCGGTTCAGTGGTTTAGGCGTGAAAAGGTAACAAGCAAACTTACTTTCGTATTTATAATATTAGTTAGGATTTGATTATAAACATGTGAAGTCGATTATGTAGTTTTTATCTAACCCCACTTTCTCTAACAATTGTGCTATATGAATGTTATATTAACGCGCACATAATTATAATCAGCTTATAATGTTCCCACTGCTGGGAGTTGGGACACAGACCTCCTTGTCTGTGAGAGGGAGTTGTCAGTCATCCACCACACGGGCCCAGTGCGGGTTGGTTTATGTCACATGTCTTCGAATTTCTGGCTGTAGGACATGCCGGTTTCCTCACGATATTTTCTTTCACCGTTTTGAGAACAGTGGTGAAGTACACAAATTAAAGCGTCTGTCTGGGTTCGAACCACGAACTACTCGTAAGTCTCAGCCACCAGTTACCACTGGGCCACCACTGCTCCTGACGCGTACGGTACCTTAAAATTCTGCACTAATTACAATAAGGTACCTACATTAACATTTATGGTCCCACAAACAAATACAAGTACCGCACACACCAATTCGGAAGTTCAAATTACCAAACTTATACAGCCATAAATCTCCTACTTTAAGTAATTTTAGACTTTACATTACGCAAATTTTCTAAGAGCTTCTTTAGCTGTCCCAACCTTGGCCAGCTATCACGCGAAGTGGCTAACTGGAGTAACTGGCTAATCCGAATCAAGTGGAGTGACATCTTGACACTCGTAATTGAATGTGATAAGCCTTGAAGGGCATCAAGCGATGACATGCAGTAGGTCTCATTGAATTCTGAGACGATTTTATCGAATCTCGAGACATGCCATCAATTTACGTGAAGTTTATTTTTGCTGACGTCAAGTTATTGGTTGTGTGTAGAATATTAATGTGATGTCGGTTCAATGAAGTTTTGCTCACATAGTTTTGATGGGATTGCGATAAAAAAATCATCTTGTAAAGTTTACCTAAACTTTGCCAACAGATGGTCATGGCCATGTGTTTAATTATTTACAAATTTTGTATCTACTTTGTTTTACATTAATTGGCGGATATGCTTACATAAACACGTTTTTCATTTATCACAAACTAGGTATATGACGAGGACACAATACTTCGTCCATGGCCTTAATAACACATTTTCGATTGCTTAGTTATCTTGTACTCACACAGTTCATGACCTATCTCTATTAATTCTTAAGAAATCTATTCATTATTACAATGAATCGTGACTTTGAAAGAATATAGAATTAAAATATGTTTTGAATTTTGATAAGCATTTTGTACGCAACTGTACCAACATTTTTATTATTTTTTATTTATAACTAGTTTCAGCCCGCGACTCTGTCCTACCTACCTACCTACCGCGTCGCATCGCATCGCCTGCTCCGCTTCGCTTAGCGTCCTTTATGACTTTTTTTGTGTTCTTGCTCGGCTCCTAAGGGTAGCATGATGTTAACTTCCTATAGCCTTCCTGAAGAATTAGGTTATGAAATGCAAAAAGTTTTTTTTTTACTCGTAGTTCCAGAGATTAGCGCGTTCAAACAAACAAACAAACTCCTTCGCTTTATTATTGGTATATTAAATTGAAAACATAATAAAATAACATCAAACAAGTTCTAACAAAAAGTTAGAAAACCAGTTTAAACTCAGACTGTCATTGACGGAGGCCGAAATTCAAGAACTAGGTTAAGGCCGAACAAACTAGAAATTAACAGTAATAAAACGTAGGCGGTTCTTTGTAAGTCTATCATTATAATTAATTAGGCATCATAATTTATGTATCCAATGAATCTAACTTTAGACTTTACTGCATTTAAATGAGGTTATTTAAGTTTACTTTTACTTTGTGTAAGGCCAGTTTACGGTGTGTAACAATTAGAAATAAATAAATAAATAAAATACTTTTATTCAGCACAAACTAAAAGACACACAATACACCA
Organism: Apamea crenata; assembly: GCA_949629185.1. NCBI lineage: Eukaryota > Metazoa > Arthropoda > Insecta > Lepidoptera > Noctuidae > Apamea > Apamea crenata. The sequence continues at coordinate 5,146,293 of OX451368.1, read as the reverse complement.
GATACATTACATCAAATCCTCCCTAGATTCAATTGAATCTACCCAGAATTGTACGAGTACCATGATAGCTGGTACAATTCTATTCATTTACGTTCGCATAACTCGTCAAAATGTAGGGAGCAGCTGATTTTTTTTTCGCGATTTCAGGTTTGGTCCTGTAGTAAAAGTTGTTCATAATGATGAGTACAATGACCACTTAAGAGGTTGTTGGTGTTTTACAAATAACCCTGTATAATCTTCGAAGATACGAAGATTCGAAGATGCGAGAAGATACTCATCGTCTGCCTAGCCTTTCCCAACTAAGTTGGGGTCAGCTTCCAGTCTCACCGGTTGCAGCTGTATATCAATATTTTACATGAAGCGACTAACTATCTGACCTCCACAAACTGGTTACTGGGTAATATACGATATGTAGGTAAAACTGGTTGTCAGACTTTCGGTCTTCTGACGACCCGTAACGACTGCAAAAGATCCACGAACGACAGCCGGAATCAACGGCTTAACGTAATTTCCAAGGCGCGGAGGGGTCATGGTATGTAAAGATGGTCACCCATCCACGGACCAACCGCGGGAAGCGTAGCTTAACCTGATCGACCGACCCGTGCAGCTGATATTACTTAGCCACAAGCCCCTCACATTCCTATAATACTATTAACCATAATATCTTCTTGAACATCAATATCAATGAAAAATACAGATTAACATTCAAACGCATTCACACAAATATCGAAACAATGCAACTGCATATAAGTGCTCCATTATGTGATAATAGGCCACACATTCCTATTCAGTCCTCGTAACACATAGGAACATCCATTGTTATATCATTTACATAATTTTGATATAACACTACACTGTTTTATACGTCTTATGGTTATAGGGTTCCGTGAATAACGCTTGCAAAAAATAGTTTTTTTTTGCCTTTGAACACATCATCAGCATCATCATTTCAGCCGAAAGACGTCCAGTGCTGGACATACGCCTCCCCAAGCACCTCCGCTTCGACAGGTTCTGTGCTTCTCGCATCCAACGGGTTCCTGCGGCCATCACAAGGTCGTCGGTCCACCTTGTGGGAAGCCTGCCAACGCTAAGTCTTCCGGTACGCGGTCGCCAGTCCAGAACCTTTCGACCTTTGAACACATACAGCACCCTAATTGCGTAACACACTATCAATCACAATCGAATCATTTTGAAGGATATTGCTAATCCATTGCTTCATATGTTCGAAAAATATGTCTGCTCAACAGCGTACATAACGCAATGAATGTCGTTGAACTGTCAAAGTAAAAGACATTGCTACTGTTAGTGTGTTACGCAATTACCCTGCTGTACATTTGCCTGCCCATAAGCACAATGTTTTAGACGTGTTACATTACGCGTTGCCGTAAACAGCGACTTTTCACACCAAAAATAAAACTAAGCAAGTAAATGCTGGTGTACAGCAATATTTTATGCTCAATGTTACTTAGTTTGATGTACAGATGCGTAGATAACGACTATATGACTATATGATGGGTCTTTTACACCCTGTATATATAATCAGCCTTTAATGTACCCACGGCTGGGACACAGGCCTCCTCTCTTTGAGAGGGAGTGGGCTGTAATCCACCATGCGGGCCCAGTGCGGGTCGGTAGATGTCACATGTCTTCGAATTTTTGGTTCTCGGTCATGCCTGTTTCCTCACGATGTTTGGTGATGAAATAGTTTACACAAAGTAAAGCGCCTGGCTGGGTTTGAACCTACGATCTACAACTCGTAAGTCGTGGCCGTTACCACTGGGCCACCACTGCACTTACACTCTGTATAAACCTACGGAACTCTCTCCGTCTTTCGACTCGCACTCAACCGATTTCGATATGACTATCTGCTGCTAGCATCTTGTGATTCAGTGTTCATTGTGTAATAATCGATATTCCTCACAGGTTTTACTTGTTGATTCCTGCATTAAAATATAATCGAATTGGAATGGAACAATAAAAGGGAAAACATTGAAGGAAACATTGATAGCATGATGAGAATGTGAACAGTATCCTTCCTGTTAACGTTCTCACGAGAGCAAAAATATTATAATCATTATACGAAAATAAAATTGGCACTCTTAATTTTTTTTAAACGTATACTTTTATGACTTACTCTTTCACACTCTCTCGATCTGTCATTTAATAAAATGAATTAATTAAAGATGCGTGTGTTCATTCTTTTCAATAATTGTGTAAGTAGTAAGTACCCTTTTAATTTTTTTTTTTTGCAAAATGGGCCCGCTCTTGACCTCAATCTCTGTGTGGATGGATGAGGTCTGTGTTAGAACGAGAAAGCCCAGAAGATTTTTTATCATAGCGTTGTCTTTTCCGGCCAATCTCCAATAAACGAATATAGTAGTATCACCCAGGATTCACCACATAGCACTGTATTTTGAGAGATAAGAGTATAGTATTTTTTTTTTGCCATGTATGTAGACGTGCCCCAAAACTCCGCTTGATAATCGCACCAGCGTTTCAGTCTACAAGTAGGTAATTTCATTCACAATAAGATCCCGATCTTACAATAAAAACATTTTATTATAAACATAAAATTTCCCATAGCTATAAAAGAAATCTCAATAAACAATATTAAATCATTACATTCACACACTCTCCCACATTAGTTCTGAATCAATAACGTCATATCTTTCTCCATCGAATAATGTTTTATTAACAATATAATAAATAGGCTGGTGCTGTAATAAATACAACTTGCGATATAAAGGCTCGCGCACATATCGGCAGCACCGGGCCGCAACGCAACGTGATCACAGCCTATAATGTTCCCACTGCTGGGACACAGGCGTCCTCTCTGTGAGAGGGAGTGGGCCGTAATCCACCACGCGGGCCCAGTGCGGTTTGGTAGATTTTACACGTCTTCGAATTTTTGGTTCCAGGACAAGCCGGTTTTCCCACGATGTTTTCCTTCCACAACGCAATGGCGGATCGCTTGCCGCGTATTTTTGCGGCTACTGTTTTGCGTTGCGATGGGGCCCGTCTGAAATGTGCGACTGCGATGGTTCATACAAAATGTACTAAAGTGATGCAGGGCGATTTTTGAATGTATTGCGTTGCGATGCGGCCCTCACAAATGTGTCTACGTGTGCGCCTCGTGGAAATAGTTCAAATTGAGATTCGAAATTTGAATCTGTCTAAAACAATTAAGTATTGTGTGGCGGTGCGGCACGCCACGGCTCCTAATGAGTGTTGGCGCATTTTTAAAATGCGGCGCGGTGCGGCCCGCCGCCGCGGCTGTAGTGTGCGCTTAGCTTAAATCCACATGATATGAAAAGCAATAAAGGCGGTGATCACGTCTCGTTCCAGTTTTTGCTGTGCGCGTCTTGTCCATATTAAGTTAGCGCATAGCTTTAACGTTTGATTCCATATTTGTTTTGCTTTATTGATACGTTACGATATGGGTACGTGCTTAATAAGGAAATTGGTTTTTTAACGTTTTATAATAAGAAAATGGTCGGAAGAAATGTTGTGTTTAGAATCAGAAAGTTTGGAATAAACAGGAAGAATGGAAAATATTATTGATTGCCCATGGTTCTTTATTAAACACAGGGCTAGTTTACAAGACCAGCCAAATTTAAGGGTGTGGTACAGACCATCAGACTAAACAATTTTCTCCGTGGCACCAACATCGTAATCGCGAATAAAAATTCAGCCGTCCCATACGTTTCGGTCGAGTAGGTATTGGAGTTTTCTATGGGACAGATGATAAATTTTTCGCGATTACGATATTGGTCCCATGGAGAATGTTGTTCTGTATGATGGTCTTTACCACATCCTTAAATTTGGCTGATCTTTGAAAATAAACGCTGTAGGTATACCTATACACAAAACTTAATAATATTTTTTATACAATTTGAATAGGTACTGCAAATGGCTAATGAACCACTGTGTACCATAACACCTCACCAGCACCACCACCTTCCCATACTAATATTATAAATACGAAAGTAGTTCCGCCTGTGTGTATATCTGTTACCTTTTCACGTCTTAAGGGCTGAACGGATTTGGATGAAATTTGCCACATAGATAGACCACGACCGTATTTTTGTGCCGCGCAGTACGTGGAATAATTTCCGACCTCCATCCACGCGGGCAAGTCGCAGGCAAAAGCTAGGTAGATATTATTTGACCTAAACCGCACGTTACCAAAATCCGATACAGCGATGTCAATATTTTGGTTAAGTGATTCGGAAACTTTAATTTACACCACTATTTCAGCAGATTCCCAAACTTTTGGGACCGATTGCTCATAATGGTATAGTCTGACCCTGATGAAAATGTATGAAGGCTCATAGCTCATATTATTATTATATTGTATATTACCTACTCGTTTATTTACAGGTAGGTACCGATTTAAAAAAAATGCTCGTGACGTATCGTTAAAAACAATAAAAATCGATACATGAATTTGATTGTAATCTCTTAATTGTTTCACAATATCTCACAGTTTAACAAAAATATACCTACCTATTGGATTTATTTTCTCTTTATCGATTGAAAAAACACTCTGCACGTGACTGTACCTAAAACTATAAAGCATGTCACACACGTGCTACGGGTGAGTTATTCTAACTTTACATTTCTCGTCACAGTATAAATCACACCGGCAGGCATTCCCTCTGCCATTTGCATACTGTACTTTTTGTACTTAGACATGTCTGAAAGGCGGTTAGCTAAAGGAGTAGGTGTTTCTCTTCAGGACAATCAGAAAACCTTACGTTAGGTATAACTATGATGATAAGCAGTAGATGTACCTACTTCCTCATATAATGGTGCTTTCAAAACCTTAGCAACGCCCATTTTTGCTTAAAAAAAAGTCAGTACACTTGTCGGTAACTTAAATAGAAGTATACTTCTGTTAAAGTTACGGTCAAGTTCATCCGGTCTGTTTTGTTAAAATGTCACCGTGAAAGCTTAGGTGAAGTGAGCTGTCAATAGTGTCAATCCCTAGCATCAAGTGAAATGACAGCTCACTTCACCAAAGTTTTCACCGTGAGATCTTTACAGAACAGCCGATCAATTCTGTAAAAATTTCACCGTGAAAAGTTAGGTGAAGTGAGCTTAGAGTGAGCTGTCAAAGGTGTCAATCTATAGCATTAGTTGGAATGACAGCTCACTCCACGCTCACTTCACCTAATTTTTCACGGTGAGATGGATACAGAATCGCACTGCAGATCGACAGGTGGAATTACAACACACGTCAGTTAAGTTTTCACCGTGAGATTTTTACAGAATAGACACATTTGTGAACATCACAATGACATCCAAGTACCTTACATAGTTACTTATTTGCAAGAGACAGTCCTCTTGCAGTCCTCGGCAGTTGGACGGCTAATGTTTAAAGGACTAAATTAAATGATAGTCCGCCAAAGCTACTCTAACAAAAAACTTGCATAATGCATGTTCCACATACCTTTTTTACCAAAGTGTCCGCCCCTATCCCAGGGTTACCATAAAACTGAGTCCCGGTAATTGGCAAAGTTCGGCTATTAAAGTTTTATTTTAAAGTTGAGTTCAGGGGAGATGTTAGTCGGGCCGAACTAGAACGTAGTAGTAACTTTGATAGTTATTAACTAATTGCTTTTAAATTGGCTGTTAAATGAACAAATCTGTTATTAAGAGGTATTGCGGCAACATCATGTTTTAGTTAATTTTTTCTTCGTAGTATCGATATTTCAATTTTCTCTTTCTTCTGATCTGATCTTTGACGGCACGGTTGGCGCAGTGGTTAAGCGATTGACTGCTGCACTGCGTGTCGCGGGTTCGATTCTCGCACGGAACAAATTTTTGTATGACCTACAATTAGTTGTTCCGGGTCTGGCTATTTGTGTATGTGAGTTTATATGTCTGTAAACGCACCCACGGCACAGGAGAAGTTCCTAGTGTGGGGCAACGTTTGTACATGTCATCATTATCTGCCGAGCCTTTTCCCAACTATATTGGGGTTGGCTTCCAGTCTAACCGGTTGCAGCTGAATACCAGTATTTTACATGGACTGCCTATCTGACCTCTACAAACCAGTTACTGGGTAATAGGTACGATACCCCTAGGTAAGACTGGTTGTCAGACTTTTGGACTTCTGACAACACGTAACGACTGTCAAAGATCCACGAATGACAGCCGGGACCAACTTTCCGAGGCTTAACCAGTTTTCCGAGGCACGGAGGGGTCTTGGTATGTGAAGATGGTCACCCATCCACGGACCAACCGCGGCAAGCGTAGCTTAACCTGATCGGTCGACCCGTGCGGCTGTTATTATTTAGCTACAAGCTCTAGCTTTCTTGCTATTCTTTAACCTTGTTTTGTTTGTCAAACAAAACAAGGTTAATGAATCATTGGGCATCACAAAATTCGTCCGCATCGCTGTCAGCGGGAAAAGTGCCCAAAAGCCTGGCACCAGCATTGCCACGTTGTATGGCGATGCTGGTTCTTTATACATATAGGGTCAAATTAAATTTGCTAGCGAGACTCCGAAGAAGTGATGGGTATATCGATATGCATCAACGTTCTGGAAAAACCAACCATCTATCACCTGAAGATAACACTAGGAAAATAAAAGTACGGACAAAATAATGTTCACTTATTTTCAGTGCTACGACAATTCATGTTAATGCTAATGAGGAATCATTTCATGTTATTGTAAAATCTTACAATCGTAATATTTATTCTGATCCCCATTCTAAGCCCGTGATACATAACCCCTTTCAATAGTTTCAATGCCATAGATTACCAGGATCCTAAAACAGAACAGTCGGCCAAAAAAACATGTACCAGGGGTTCTATGACACCATGAACGAAACCGCGGGAAATCAACGCGGGATTGGTGGGAATTAACGTGGTTACGGTAAGGAATCGTGAAGTGGTCATAGTGAATTAGGGCCCTGTACGCACGGCTACACAACAACGGCGCACGGCAACTCAATGTTGGGCACTTAATTGTAGCTACAAATTGATACAGTATTATGAAACACAAATTGTAGACAATCAAATGAATTCTTGACGATGTGCACACGGCTACACAGCAAGCTATACATAACCAGCATAAGCTGCCTTCTGATTTTACGAAAAACCTACACACTGCGAGGTCAGCTAAAACTGGAAATGTATAGCTTGATGTGTAAATAAGTAAATTGTAAATTGTATATAAGTAGTTTATCAGCCATCTTGTTACCAAAACACAAGCATTAGGTTGCTTAGCTTGGGACAAATGGTGCTGTGTGAAATGTCCAGGGATATTATTATTATTATGTGTAGCCGTGTATACATCGTCAAGAATTCATTTGATTGTCTACAATTTGTGTTTCATAATACTGTATCAATTTGTAGCTACAATTAAGTGCCCAACATTGAGTTTTGTTAAACTAAGTACAAAGTGTTTTGAAGTCACACAATGATACAATATTATGAAACAAAAATTGTCGACAGTGAAATGAATTCTTGTCAATGTATACAACTTTTTGAGGCTGACTGTAACATAGATATAAGATTCAAGACAACCCCGTTTGTTAGCCAACGAAGGGTTTTGGCAAAACAAAGAGTTCACAGTGATCATAGAATCCTGGTCAGCAATCCATGGACACAGTTGGGACCCAAATCACGTACTCTACAGTCTTGGCTACAACGGGACGGTTGAACCCACAGAGCACGAAATCGCAGCGTCTAGATATGGCAGTACTAGTAAAATTGGTAAGTAGCGCCGAAAGTGGAGCGCACAACTTTTATCACGGGATTCACGGGGGTCCGTGGTAGAAGTTGTCCGTTCAATACACTTTGATGGTAAAGGTAAGTAATACGTGATAAAGGTAAGTAGGATAAGGCTAGCTTTATAAAGCTTTATAAGATGTAGCTACTAGCTATTGGCGCCGATTCACTTGTTCACAACTAAACTAAATTTAAGTTCAGTGCATCTTTTTATTTCTATTTCATTAAGAAATGGACCAAAATAAATATTAGTTTAGTCCTGTCAAATTAGTCAGCGCCTGACGTGATTGACGTATTTTTAGTAGCCAATTTTTTAATCACGTCTAACTTGTCTATGGAGTATCTTAATGTGACAGGACTAAACTAATATTTATCTTCTGCCCTTTTCTTAATGAAATAGAAAGAAAAAGATGCACTGAACTTAAATTTAGTTTAGTTTGTGAACAAAGGAATCGGCCCCAAGCCACCTCTACCACTGGCCGCCGAGCCGTGTTCGTACTCCGTGGCTGAACCACTAGCTAGGGGTAGGATACTGGAATTTAATGTTTAGCTTGATGTTTTCGTCGTGTGTACTATACAATCTTAATTATTTATGTACGAGTATTATCAGAATTTCGGGCAACACTATTTTTTTTTTTAACGTTTACACTACGAATTTCTCCTGTGTCCTGTGTGTGTGTGTTTTCTGTGTGTTTCTATTGTGAAGACCTTTTATCGAGAATTTGATGCACTTAGTTTGAGGCCGTGTGACTAGGTACTTCATACTTTTCATTATTACCACGCTACAAAAACTATTTTAAATATCATTTTGTGGCCAAATTAAGTTTCTTTGTTCTAATATTACGCAGAATTTTATAATAAGAATACTAACAACAAAGTAACTTTATATTTCAAAATGGCAGATGCAAAGAAATAAGCAAGTGTTGAAGGACTCCATGCACGAGTATGTGCATATTTTGTCGTCCCATTCAACTAAATGTACGAATTTCAGCATTCACATGTAAACCAAATGAAACAATGCAAAACTAAATTAAATTCCCTTCGCTTTGTGGTAGTTAGCTCCAAAATGAAACGTTTCGAAATAAACATTCCGTATTAGAACATTTTACTAGCAAATATTCGCAACAGCAGACATACGCTTAATGGGAAATGTAGCGCTATCCGTCCGTTTGTGTTATTTTCATTCTCGTATTGCATAAGCATAATCAGCCTATAACGTTCCCACTGCTGGGATGCAGGCCTCCTCTCTGGGAGGCCTGCATCCTGTGGGCCGTAATCTACTACGCGGGCCCAGTGTAGGTTGATGGATGTCACGACATGCCTTCGATTTTTTGGGTCTAGGACATGCGGGTTTCTTTACGATGTATTCCTTTACCGTTTTGAAAGTGATGATGAAATAATGTACACAAATTAAAGTGCCTGTCTGGGTTCGAACCTACAACCAGTACCACCTACATACTCGTAAATCGCGGCCGGTTCGACTGGGCCACCCATAGGTAGAAGAATACATTTCTATGACCCACCCTCCCCTCAACCTTCATTCTCGTGTTGACTACAAAATGGGGTTCTTGAAGTAGGACCGCTTTGGGCAAAGAGGTGTGCAAACTTATAATGAAAAGTAGTGTTAGTTAAAAATATCACAGAAAATAATACTTATGTTTTTAGTAAGGGATCCTGGAGAACCCAATCAGAATAACAAATTTGATGTCCTTTAGAAGAATAGCTAGATTACTATGTGCAACCTAAATGTATGTAACCGCTGAACTTTTTCAAGAATTATGTGTTAATCGTACTAAACGATGTCCATCTTATCTTATAAAGAAAATAAGTACAACCTTCACATTCTCCAATGGAAACTGTAAATAGGGATGCGATTGAATCCGCGAGCGGCTTGTGTACTTTAAATTTATGATCAGAATTCATTACGTATTGTAATGAATTCTGATCATAAATTTTATGTTAGTTAGACAACCCGAATACTCGGACATTATTGCATTCAGCGATAACTAAATACATTTTATCCATCCCTCCCAGCTGAACAAGCCCGTGGGAACAGATTTTAATGGACATACAATTATTGCTATAGTGGAACATTTATTGGGACAATAATTTGACGTCCGCAGGGAATCTCGAATTGAACGAAAATCAAATATTTCGAATATTATCTATGTTTGTTAATTAAGTAATTTTGTTTAATTAAAATTGCGGTGAATAAAAGTGTAAGCCATACATACTTACATAGGTACCTACATATCCTACAGATCAACTACAATGCTTCAAAATTAGTTAGGTACTTCGATAGATTACTTTGGGAGCTTAGTTAGACTTTCGGTTTTTAATTTTTCGCTTTTCAGTTTCTTTTCTGTCGGTTAAATTTTTTTGTTAGACAGTTTTAGCTGATATGGTTTTCAGCATAAAACCCTGGATGCTATATCACCCAGTTAAATAACAACTTAATATTGATATATCAATTATCCGATTTGGAAATTCCATGTCTAGATCCCGTATAGGACTTTGTCAGCCAGCAGTCCCAAGCAAATTCTACGTGTTAATTTTTCCTTTATTGGTTGTGCAATAATGATTATTCCATCCACCCGATCTGTTTGCCACATGGGATTTAATACTGAATAACAATTCCAGCTGCACTCTGCTTACTCCCTAGGGCCCTGTCCTAAACAATGCAAGTTTGTGAATACATTGTGTTGCGGCCTGTGACCCACTTACCGAGCCCGCGAAGCGACCACAGCCCACAGGCGTAATCTTAGAGTGTGTAACGAAGCAAGCTAATTAGAACAATAAGCATTGTAATTAAGTTTAAGTGGTGCGTGTGTTTCTGGTTAGGCATTGGTTTTGACACTTCCTTGTCTTCGTCTGCTTTGACTTGTAGAGTTTCGTTGGTATATAATGCATTTTGACCGGGTATAGGTAATTAGCAGGACCGACGTGTCCGTAGATCGCAAAAGACAGGGAGGTTTGGAAGAAGGGGAAGGGGGGCTTTGCCCAGCAGTATGACACAATATAGGCTAATAAAAAAAGTATGATAATTTGATTACTTACTGAGGTCGGTCGGTGGATGGGTGACCACCCATTACGACCCAAGCGTCCTCCGAGCCCCGGAAAGGTCAGTCCCGGCTATAATTCGTTGATCTTTGACATTGTTAAGGGTTCTCAGAAGACCGAAAATCTGACTGCGTCATGAATACCAAGGCATTCGAGTCTTGGGTTTGGATGTTCAATGATTCTGATATCTACAGTATGTAGGAAAAGGACATAAGCGGTAGTTGGTTGTTTAAGCCAATATACGTGATGAAGTTGACAATAAGGATACCGAAGTCATAAGGAAACTGCAGCTAATATCCCGTTAGAAGACGATGAGATCATAATCACAAGAAGACACACTATAGCAGTGTTCATAATCTCAGATAATTTACATTCCATCGCCAATTAATCAGTTATATACTGACGGACGGCAGTGGTTAAGCGATTGACTGCTGCGCTGCGTGTCGCGGGTTCGATTCCCGCACGGAACAAATATTTGTATGACCTACATGTATTTGTTCCGAGTCTGGGTGTTTTTCTATCTATAATATGTATGTATTTACAAAAAAAAAATATGTATATAAGTAGTTTATCAGCCATCTTGTTACCATAACACAAGCATTAGGTTGCTTAGCTTGGGACAAATGGTGCTGTGTGAAATGTCCAGGGATATTATATTATATTATATACTCTAGAGAAATGCATTCTAAGTTGATTTTTGACTGACCATTTGTAACAAAAAGGTCCTAATAAGTTTTTGGTTGCAATGGAATTTGAACTTTGTTAAATATGACATTCAGTTTGTTTTGCCATAACTTGAAAATTCTCTCAAATTCAAACATAGTGTGTCCATGAAAAATACTAAGATAGATTCTTAATGAAGTCTGTCTGTCCACAGAATAGTAGGAATTTTAGTCAAAAGCGTGATTTACACATTCTGAGAGTCCGTTAACTTAGAGAATAAAGTCACGCACTATCATGGAATTGTCACACCGACATCTAGCAATGTCACTTGGGTGCCATTCATGACCGTGGACAGGTAACATAGTAGTTTAAAGTAGGTAGATTTTTTTTTTTTACATAGACTTGTTTGTTCAGCGTCAGGTGACCTTGTGTTGTCATCTGCCATTATGCTGAGCTAGTAGCCCGAAGTCTGACAACCAGTCTTACCAAGGGGTATCGTATTACCCAGTAACTGGGTTGTGGAGGTCAGATAGGCAGTCCCTCTATGTAAAATACTGGTATTCAGTTAGACTGGAAACCGACCCCAACATACTTGGGACAAGGGTAGGCAGATGATTGATAGATGTGATACGCAATTAGGGTGCAGGTGGAATGGCAGCTCACTTCACCCAAGTTTTCACCGTGAGATATTTGCAGAATAGATCGGTAGTTATCTGAATACTTCTCCAAACAATACTTCTGTTCCATTATTGTTCATTTGTCCTATCAACATAAGTTCATAATGTACAACCACTTTCCCGCCCTTTATGCAGCTGACATTTCCCAAATGTCGGCGTTAGCACGTGATAAGATTTTCAAACGTTACATTGACCCGCATATTTCTTCGGTGTTTTTTCGGGGTTGCAATTCAACCAGATTGTAATGTGCGCGTGTGTTTTTGGTCTTTGCTATGTTCTTTTTGGATGTAAAACGTGTGCTTAGCTGGTTTTGGTTTGCTACCGAAAAATTCGTATCGTCGCCAAAACCTATATCTGCCAATTTTGAAAACCAAATCCCGTGCACATGATGACCACAGCTGCGTCCGAAAGTAAAACAAAAGAGGATCCTTTTTAGGTCATATAGATTTTGGCGATAGTGAGTGGGCGCTGTCAGTTGGGACAGAGGGACAATAATTCTCGTAATTTTAAGAACATTCACAGTCTGCTAACATTCTCAATCTGTCAAAAAATCATTTATATTCCCTACATTTTTAACAAGTTTTTGACATTGATTGTCGCTGAGATGAGGTTGCGACAAAATTTTAAACGTTTTTAATTACGGGAATTGGCCTTGTCATCTCTTAACTGCCAATATTGGTTTTTACTATGGCAACCAATATGGTAAGGTATGTGGTGCTCCGTGGAGTTTCTTGCCCGTTCTTCTCCATAAGAACCTACTACGCTTTGGAACGGGAACCAGCTTCATCTTCCTAACTAACCAACTCCATGACAATTCGAAAGTGGAGTTTTTTTGAGTTATATTCTGAAGCTGGTGATCTCTGGAATACCACTCCTCGAATACATATCATAACATCAGACCTTTTTCCCCCGAAGGGTTAAGCAGAGGTTTAAACAGTACACCCATATTTTCGCCAGGTTTTCTTTTCAAGCCCCATGTGATAGTGGTGTGCCAATTGCTATCAACCGGGCATCTTATAATTCCCTAGTCTGTGCTGCAACCGAGAAATTCCTTGGATTTTCCTTTGATTACCCTCCGTAGGTACATATTTTCATCGCCTTTTACCCCCTTTAGGGCAAGAATTTCAATAGTTCTACCTTCTAGACCCAGTGTTTTAAATTGTGTGTTATCTGTCAATGATTTTATTATATGATGACACTCACTAATTGAGTGAATAAATTAATGTTTTTTATTAATTTATTAAGTAGAAGATTGTAGTCCCGTATTACATTATCATAGCTGGAGATAATAGAACTGGCGAAAACGTGCCATATACCTACCTACCCCTTCAGTGAACAAAAGGTTGATATTCGTACATTTGCTCCTATGAAAACAAAGCTTGTTGTGAGAGCATGTATGAAACAGCTGATCTATATACGTTTGCTCTTGTTACTTACTAATCCACTTAACTGATTATATGAAGTACTTAGGACCAATTCCACCAAAGAATCTGAACGCGATCAGCGCATCTAAACTGAGTTCAAGAGCTGTCAACGTTAATATCGGTGGGATTCCCCGATTTTGCGGAGGTGGATGCAGCTCCACGCTGAATTTTTATTGTAAATCTGCGTCTGCATAATTAGCTTATAATGTTCCCACTGGTGGGACATAGCTCTCCTCTCAATAAAAAGGAGTAGGCCGTAATCCACCACGCGGGCCCAGTGCTTGTTGGTATATCTGTGTATGTAACCTACTAACACTATGACACTGACAGCTCTTGAACGCGGTTTAGACGTGCTGATCGCGTTCAGTTTCGATGTTGAAATCCGCCCTTAGTCATAAATTATGTTCTGAACCACATCAATTCGTGTGTACACATTATGTACTGTAGCATTAGTTTAATTTGTGGAAACTTGTGTTAGCGCTTATTGTTACTAACACCAAAATACTTACAAAATTATGGACTAGTCTGAATTAACGTTTTATTAATTGTATGTTATTTACCTAAATACTAAGACTAAGCTTTCATTGGTGCAAAACTGGACATCTCTAGCTAACCTCCTTTGGGAATACATCCTGTACGAGAAGGTAACAACAAAATAACTGAAATAAACAGAAAACGGATCAAGACTTGGACCCAGTTCACTTTAAGTGATTTTAAATATTCATCGAATAATCACTATTCGACGCTCGTAAGCTTATACGGGACAAGCAAAGGTTTTAATCCATAACACAACATTCCCATTCGGATAGGATATCTTGCACTGTATATAACCAAAAAAAAAAACTGAACGGGATCCCAGTGCAACGACTCTTTTTTCTCTTTAGTAACTATCAGATAAATCTCTTACACCCGGTTTCTAAATTCAGAACTTCTGAAAGTCTCCAATTTAATGAAGCCATAACAAAATTCTTACGTTTTTAGCAGGTTAGGGGGGCAATTCCCGTTATTTTATATTAAGAACGTTCACAGTCTGACCTCAGTCTCAATCTGTCATAAATACCTCTAATTTCTCTACATTTTTGACAACTTTTTGACATTGATTGTCGCCGAGATGAGATTGCGACTAGATTTTAAACGTGTTTATTGGACAACTCACAATTCTTAATTCAAAAACCAGCACCCCATTGTGTAACACACTACCAATCACAATTTGAATAATCTTGAAGGATATTGCTATTTCATAAGTTCGAAAAATTATTCTGCTCAACAACGTATGTGCGTATACGTTGTGAACTGTCAAAATGAAATGAAAAATCCTATTCCTACTGTTATTGTGTCAGGCAATTACCCCGAATTAGACTGGATCATTATCAAGGAATACGGAGACGAGGTTCTATGATATCGTATAGAGTGAATTTTTACCTGAGTCTGTCAGAGGGAGGATTTTTTTTTTCTTGATACCTAACTGTTACACTACGATTACAATACCTAATAACAAATAAATGTTTCCCTCTTCTAGAAGAATAACACCTAAGCCTACGCACTGTGCATGACATAGTCTAGTTTACGTCATGTCTCATTGACTGTTTAAACAAATTAAATAATAACTTCCAACGCACCATAAAACTAATTCCTTAAACTCTATTGCATAATGTGGATAAGTCATAATCACACAATGCACATAACTGATGAACGTAAAAAAGTTTAACTCCAATAGCTACTGTTTTCACTACCACGCAGTACCACGTAGGGTTGTTTTGTTACAACTGACTTCCAAAAACTTTAATTTTGTTAGTCGACCTGAAAAAAAAACAATTGACTTCCAAAAACTTCAATTTTGTTAGTCGGCGTCATTTGGTTCGGCATTTTTGTGTTTTGTGACCGACTAAACCGACCGAAAAAAATGCCAAAAAGGCTGTTTTAAATTGTCAAGGGGTCAGTCAGAATGTTGAAGATTGTCCAAGTTGCCCATGCCAAAGCGTAATACGTTCCTATGGAGAAGAACGGGCAAGAACTCCACGCTCACAACACACTCTTTTATAAATCAAAATATTGTTACAAAATATTGGTTACATCACCATCATCATAACTTCCAACGCACCATAAAACTGCATAATCTGCAGATCTATTCATCAAAATCAAAACAAACAAACCCATCCCCCAAAAAACCCCGATCAAACTCATTTATTCAAATTTGGCTGAGAATCAGCACTTTTGAACGTCAAAATGACATAAGACAGTACACCAAAACGCCCGCCCTTCACCACTTCGTAATGCTTTAGCTGAGAAGAAGAAGTGGCGCAACAAACTCGTTACTCATACGACCAACGTAAAAGCAGTTAACTCAAATAGCCAGCAACTGTTTACCAACGTCCAGGGTGTCAAAGTCCACTCAAAAATTAAAATCCTTCGCACTGACTGGGTCACCTACTCGCCCACTTCGGTACACCGTCGTGAATATTGAAACAATTGTACTGATACACGTGGATTTAACTGCTTTTGAGCTCTCATGAATTATTTAAAAACCACACGAACGTTTTACAGGGAGTATGGCCGCGTGCAATACCAACTTAGGTGTTAAAACCTTGGGTACTGAAGTGTTTTTCATTTTTGTTTGTTTTGTAAATTGTGTTTTGTCGTAGACGCTATCGATTTTTATATTATAGATAGTAATAACAGCCGCACGGGTCGATTGAGGTTAAGCGTTGCGTACAACGCTACGTCCGTGGGTGCATGACCATCTTTATATACCAAGACCCCTTCGTGCCTCGGAAAGCCGTTGGTCCCGGCTGTCATTCGTGGATCTTTGACAGTCGTTACGGGTCGTCAGAAGCCCGAAAGTCGGACAACCAGTCTTACGTACTAAGGGGTATAGTGTTATCTAGTAAAAAATATAGACGCGGCAGGTACTGGGTTGTGGAGATCAGATAGGCAGTCGCTACATGTAAAATACTGGTATTCAGCTGCATCCAGTTGGACTGGAAGACGACCCCAACATAGTTGGGAAAAGGCTAGGCAGATGATGATGGTTAGCTATAGATAGGTATATCTATAACTAACTAGATTTCGGTCTTTGGAAATAAGTTACGTGACTTTTTTGGTATAATTTGTGTTAACATTAATGAGTAAGAAAGTTGACCTATTTAAAGTATTGTATTATTAAATTAAATAATTAAAATAAAGTCTTTTTAGCAAAACGTTAGGTTAATTACAAAAAGAGTTTCATCGCGTGCTAACTTTTTATCATGTCAAGTTTTTCACTTGTCTAATTCTGTCTGATTCGATTAAATGCTGGACGGCTGGTTACGATGACCTCTAGCTTTTTTTAGACAAACGTACCATGGATTAGACACGCAATAAAAACTATAATACAGTGCTGTTTACTTTTAAAAAGACAAATACCTAAACTGTCGCTGGTCGTCCAACTATTAAAATAATCACTTACTAACATAACAATACTATACCCTGGCCATTCGGCAAACCGTTTTTTGACAGATGGAACTAATGATTTCAGAAACACACAATACAATGATTGACACACGTACGGAATTATAATGTCTGTAAGAAGCCATAAGTAAGATAATTCAATAAGATAATGCAGTTTATATATTTATTTTATTACGCATTTTAAAGTTAACTTTTATGTACGTTCTAAGACAGCTGTCAAAAAACGGTTAACCTAATGGACAGGGTATAATGGTAAGAATGAAAGAAAAGTGAATTTATTTATTACTATTATTAAGAGCCCGTATTGTCCCACTGCAGGGCAAAATGGCCTCTCTATCTTTTCACTTCTCTCGAGGTAAGGCGACTGGGACAGGGCACCAGTCTTTGTTGAAGGTGTCTCGCTCATCCCGCCATCTCCGTCTGGGCCTGCAGCGATGTCGCTTGCCATTAAGAGGGACCCATTGGGCCGTTACTCTGACATGCTGGAGGTGTATCCAGCCCAATTCCATTTTAGCGTAGCAGCTTTCCGAGTGTCATCAGTAATTTTTGTGGTGGAACAGATCGTTGTATTCCTAACCCGGTCTTCAATTTTAATACCCTGAATACTCCGTTCCATTGCTCTTTAGCAAACTGTAAAAAGCTTAGAAAAACACCAACACACAGCTTTTCACGAAATCTTATTGTGCGACTAAAATAATGACAAAATTTTCTCCGTCTGTTTTCTTTTTTCTTTTCATGCGTAGTTTCACGGGCAACAAACGACTGGCCGTCGTTCCGGCTGAGAGCGAAGCCGTGTTCGCTCGCCACCCATATCGGGACATTTCCGCCGAGCAACCTCAAGGAAATTGACGTAACTCCACACTGTTTACGCACTTTAATGGTGCCTTGTGTCTGTGCGTGTGGAAACAAAAACAAAATGGTTTTGTTCATCTTTTTATGTGACTTTGTTGTAGGTGCACGGTATTCGAAGAGGTGCGCGCAGTGTTTCATGTGCGCTTTTAGGGGAGGACGTGCGGACACCGCACTTCCTCCCCTAAAAGCCGCACTTGGTGGTGGGACCCGCTAAGGATGGTGGGCTGTTACCAGTTGGTAGAATTCTATATAGATATCCCCACAGAAAAAAATTGCAGGATATTCAAATTAGGTCATACTGAAAGATATAGTCCTCATTTTTTAGAGAAAAGTCTCACAAATCCGACGGGTCAATTGTCAGAAAATTTAAAAACTACTACCTATTAGATATAATAACAAAGTCTATAAAATAATAAGGAAAATAATAAAGCTTCCGAAAAACAAATTAACTTCCAGCGATCTGTGGTTGACTGTAATACTAACTAAGCTGTGTTAAAATGAATTACCGAAAAGTTAATACAAAATTAACCGACAAAAAATATTGTATTTAACAAACAAACATGAAGCTTATTCAGATTATAACTCTACGAAAAATATTCTATACTTCCAAATAATAAACTAAATTTCCAAAAAAATACTAAACTTCCGAAAAAAATACTAAGTTTCCCAAAAGGTATAATTTAGTGAAATTTGCAACGTAACACGCATATATCTTTTTTTAAATCGAAAAAGCTAGGTTAGGTTAGGTTAGAACTGTGACCACATAACGCACGAGCCGAGCGAGCGAAGCGAGCGGTGCCGCGGCAGCGGCCGGCGAGGTCCAGAAACATATTTTTGAATGTAAAACCAAACCACACAGCCACAGCGCCACAGTTATAAAATGTGTAAGATTGACTCTAAATTTATAATATAAAATAGGTAAGTTGCGATAAAAATGATGACCTGCAGATTTCGGTAAAACGCAATTTAAGCTGGTGGAAAAATATAACGTCAGCAAATATTTTATTAATTTTTCGTAATTTTCAGCATTTTATTCGGTCGTTTCTTTATTTGTATTCGCTTATAAGTTGTCGAAAAGTTAGTATTTAAAGCAGTAAATTTCATATTTGCTCATATTTTAATTTTTTTTCGGAGCTTTTATTACTACCCGAATAATAATAGCCGCACGGTCGATCCGTGGTCGGTCGATCAGGTTAAGCTCAGCTTACCGCGGTTGGTCCGTCGATGGATGACCATATTTACATACCAAGACCCTCCATGCCTCGGAAAGCACGTTAAGCCGTTGGTCCCCAGTCGTTACGGGTGGTCAGAAGCCCGAAAATGTAACAACCAGTCTTACCAAGGGGTACTACATAATATGCAGTCGCTCCATGTAAAATACTGGTATTCAGCTGCAACCGGTTAGACTGGTAGCTGACCACAATATAGTTGGGAAAAGGTTGCCAAGTAAACCAAGCCAATAAAATATAGGTCAGTTCATAAAAAAAAATCTAGATACTTCATTTCATATTTGGCAAGTATGCTGTGTGCGTATCCCAGTGTACATTCGCGGAGAGAAATGATTCACCACTTATGAGTTTTATTCATACGTAATAATAATAAATTTGGAGATTTTGACGGTCGTATCCCCAAAATGGAAAACGATATTTCTCACTTTAGATTTTTTCCATAATCAAGATACTAACTTTCGGCGTACGATATATTTTCGTGATATTTCATGGCTCAAGTCAAGTGTGACAAAGTCTTGTTAAAATTATAGTCCTGCCAATATATGTACTTTGTGAAAACATCACTGTGAAAATTTAGGTGTGAACTAGGAACTAGGAAGTGAACTGTCATTGACAGCTCACTTCAAACTCACTTCACCTACATTTCACGGTGAGATTTCTCTCTCTGTGCATTTAGGGCATAGACAAGTACTGAGGTCACGTCTGGCGCGGATAGAATGAATTATTCTATTTGATAAAATACATAATTATATATATTATAATAAAATAGATTATTAATTTATTTATTACTGTAATTGCCCGTGACATCACAGCGGGCCCTATCAGAATACCAGCGCTGCGACATTTATTTTTAAATGTCGTAGATGCTGAGATAGGAGCCTTTTGGCCTCGTACAGGACTTTTTTGTTTCATTTTTCTTTTTGTTACTTCTTTTTTATATAATTTGGTTTTGTTACTTTTATTATATATAATTTGTTTTTTTTTTTTTTGATTGTGTTTAGTTTAGTTTAGTTTTATGATCTTTCTGTACGAGTCGCAATAAATACTTTTTCTTTCTTTCTTTCTAGATTTACACAGAATAGCACTACAGGAAATGGCTTTAAGAGTAGGTACCAGCAATATGTGGGTAATTGGCATATAGTTAAACCATTAAACGCAACGAAATATAAAGCTGATCTAATGCTGGTATTGCAATTAAGATAAAAAATGAAGTAGTCGCGTTAGTCACTAATCATTAAACTTCGTTTAAACCGTATAATTTAAGTAAATGAACCCATTATATACAAACACAATCTTTTTCCCATAAATGTCAGAAATGTCATTACATTCAAATCATGGAGAAACTATCGTTAGGTATCTACACAAATCACCACAATGATATGGTAAGTAGGTACAGACAGCAAAACAGTTAGATGTAAGTGCACAAGACGACATATCGAGCTATTTTCCAGTTTTAGCTGATCTCGCATTGTTTTGGCTTTTCGTACGATGAGAAGTCAGTTTATACTGGAAATGTATAGCTTAATTTGTATGGAACTCTCAAAATGAAATCCATTCCTACTGTTAGTATGTTACACAGTTACCCCGCTGGATAGGACTAGCTGCAAGTGATGTCCGATCGAAAACGTATTTTTCTTTCGGTTCAAATCGAATTCGCCAAAAAATGGCCGAACCCAAATCGAAATCCGATCGGACTCTAGTTGCAAGTTAGCTGCCTCAACTGCCTGGACCGTTATCTCTTTTGTTGTCTGTACCAAGTCCAAGTAGGCAACTCAATCAAATAAGCGATTAGCAATAGAAACTCGACCGAGATGACTACTTACAAGCGGTATCACGAAGTAATCAGTGACAGTAACACCGGCGCGGGCGTCGGCGTCGTCGTGTGCGCATGTTCGCAGTGAAAGCTGTACCTGTGGCTAGAGTACCTACTGAAAATTGAAATCGTATGGACCGGCGCGCGGTGCTGAGGTATCAGTTGATGAATGAAGTCCCTTATCGCAGGTTATTGTATTAATATACTAGTTGCGCGGTTTCACCCGCATAAGTTTCAATCCCGTGGGAATATCGGGATAAAGAGTATCCCATGTTAATCCTGGTTATAAACAACCTGTGTGCCCAATTTCATCCAAATCCGTTCAGTAGTTTTTGCGTGAGAGTAACAAACATCCATCCATCCATCCATACAAACTTTCACGTTTATAATATTAGTAGGATTTATACATTTAATTTATATTTTTACCTAACGCAGAAGAATGTTTCTTGTATGTGACGTGTATCTATAAATATTTGTATCCAACCCGACTTTGTTTTTGAATGAAGACCGATTTTTATTATCTTTGATTTGTTGGATTTGTCTCCGCTCCGAATTATGGGTGGTTAAGGATGGTTTATTAAAGGTAATAAATATGGCATAATCAAAATATTTAGATTTTTTTTTAAATAAATGATATTTTAATTTTTTTTTAAATTTGTACCTATGTATTATTTTAAAACAAGCAACTGCAGTCAACTGTGGTCCTTGGTAGCTCTGGACAGAGAGAGGTGGAAGGAGAGTGGGGAGGCCTTTGCCCAGCAGTGGGACAGTAAGGGCTAATAAAAAAGCTGTAAGAAAGAAAGAAAAAAAAAATTAAGAAAGAAAGAAAATACATTTATTTGGCACAAAATAAAAGACACAAAATACACCAGATACATACAACAAGCACACCAACCAACCAACTGCAACTGCTCCAACTGCTGTCATCAATAAGAATTGCAAATAAGGAGTGACATAAGTAATACCACGAACCAATCAGCGACATTGACATCGGCGCGTGCGCTGAAGTGAAAGCGGTACTGAAATTACATCGAACCGGTGCTCGATACGTGATCAATTATATTACGATTCTTCAAATGTGATCAAATAACTTGTTTGTTCGTGTGTTTGATTGTTTCTGAATAAATATTTAATTGGTTAATTAGTTTGGCCAGTAAACGCAATAATTGCATGATGTAGAAAGATGTTGTTTTAATTAGCGATTTCAATCATGAAAGGTATTGTTTTTATAAGCAAGTGAATTAACGTGTATCCCAAAGAGAGAAACGGTCTTGGAAAATTACTTCATCATCTGCCTTTTCCCAACTAGGTTTGGGTCGGCTTCCAGTCTAACCGGATGCAGCTAAGTACCAGTATTTTACGTGTAGCGACTGCCTATTTAACCTCAAATACCCAGCTCCCAACTCCCCTTCTTAAGGTAGGCGGTCCATTTAGCTAGGGGGCGTCTCACGGTACGCTTGCCGATACGCGGTTTCCATTCCAGGACTCGTCTGCTCCAGCGGCCATTGGTCCTTCAACAAACAGCCTACTGCCACTTACTTCAGCTTGCTTAACTCTACAAAAACATTTAGAGATGAGAAATCTAACCATGACTAGACTCTGGACTATGATCAGTATTTGTAACTTTTGTTCTTTTCTTTAACTTTCATTTAAATTGAAGATACTTTTTACATCCAATACTACTGTGACTATAATTTAAATTCAGGAAATAAAATGCAATGACAGGTGTATCTAAAGGCACTGACTGATTTAAATAAAACTTTCTAAATATACATTGGCGCCGATTCCCTTGTTCACAAACTAAACTAATTTTAAGTTCATCTTTTTCTTTATATTTCATTAAGAAAAGGACAGAAGATAAATTATTAGTTTAGTCCTGTCAAATTAAGATACTCCATAGACAAATTAGACGTGATTAAATATATGGCTACTAAAAATCCGTCAATTTACGTTAGGCGCTGACTAATTTGACAGGACTAAACTAATATGTATCTTCTGTCCTTTTCTTAATGAAATAGAAAGTTAAAGACGCACTGAACTTAAATTTATTTTAGTTAGTGAACAAGGGAATCGGCGTCATTGACTGGCAGAAATCTAGTTTCCACACTTTAATAAATAATCCATATCTAAACTAATATAAATAAAGCTGAAGAATTTGTTTAAACGCACAAATCTCTGGAACTGCCAAGCAGAATTGGAAAAAGAATTGCATTTGATAGTCCAATTCTTGAGGAAGATTATAAGCTATTTAACATCACGCTACGGCACTTAGGAGCCGAGCAAAAAAAGTGAAAACGGCGTAATAGCTCGGGCAATCGATGGATGAGACGTGGTGGTCAGGGGCCGAAATTTCAGGCGGTCGAAGTCGCGGGCAAAAGCTAGTAACAACGTAAAGTATGCTACAAGGATCTAAAGGCAATACGTCGTCTTTATCAGAAAAGGTCTTATTATTAGAGTCCGACCGAAACTGGTTTTCCGGCCGAAACCGAAACCGAAACCAAATATTCGGCCGTGGATTCAGTTACGGCCGAAACCGAAACCGAAACCGAAACTCACGTGGTTAAGTTTTAAATTCCTTAAAATACTGAAATTTGGTGCATTTTACCCATTATTCTGCATTAATTAGGACATGAAATGGAAACACAGTAGGTATATTAATTTTGTTGTAATCATTTATTTAATACTAGCTTCTGCCCGCTACTTCGCCCGCGTGAATGTCGGAATCCCACGGGAACGTGCTACCAGGATAAAAAGTTTGTGCTTCCCCAGGATGCCATCTATCGCTTTGCCAAATCAGAAGTACAGTGGCTTAGGCGTGAAAATGTAACATATAGTTTCAAGTTCAAATCCTCCCCTAAAAACCGAATTACCCCTTTTTGCCCCGTCAGGGGTAAATTTTCGAGAACTTTACATACTTATTATTAATTATTTTCTGTCGAAAGTATCAATACTGAGTTTCGAGTTTATCGGACCGCGCATTCAATTTCTTCCACACAAACTTCAACACCCCTATATCCCCCTTTGAGGGGTAGTTTTGAAAAACTAATAATGATAAACTTTATTGCTTACATAGGCGAGTATTCATGCCAATTTTCAAGATTATTAACCTAACGAATAAGAGTTTTCATATAAACTGTATCGCTTTTCACCCCCACAGGGGTGGAATTTTGAAAAATCATTTGGGATGTGTTCATAACTTGATTCAAAGATTATTTATACCAATTTTCGAGTTAAAATTGACTACCCCTTTTCAGGCCGTTAGGGGTAGATTTTCGAAAAACCCTGATAATAATTATTCTTTCCTTTAAATTTTAGGTATAAATACTGAGTTTCGATTAAATCGGACCGCGCGCTAAAATTCTTCCATACAAACTTTGAAACCCCCCAATCCCCTTTTAGTAGTTAGTTTATAAAAACAAAAAATGCCCAACTTCATAATTTACTTAGATAAGTATTCGTGCCAAGTTTCAAGTTTATTAACTCAAGGAATAAGATTTTTCATACAAACAAAATCCCCCCATTTCACCCTTTTAGGGGTGGAATTTCGAAAAACCCTTTCTTAGTGTATACCTACTCTCCACGAAGAATACACCCTCCAAGTTTCATGTCTCTAGGACCAGCGGTTTAGGCTGTGCGTTGATGTCTCAGTCAGTCAGGACTTTGAATTTTATATACAATAAAGATAATAATATAAAAAAATATTAATAATATTTTTTCAAATTAAGTTCTCATAGCAAAATGTTTATCAGTTATCAATAAATCAAATCACTAATTGTTACTGTTTCGGTTTCGGCAAAAGTTTCGGCCAATTTTGGCCGAAACCGAAACTGCCACCGAAACTTGATTTTTGGCCGAAACTCGGCCGAAACCGAAACCGAAACCGAACTTTCGGTCGGACACTACTTATTATATCTTCGTGGGTATGCGGGCGAGGACGTGAAAGTTTGTATGGATGGATGGATGGATGTTTGTTACTCTTTCACGCAAAAACTACTGAACGGATTTCAGATGGTTTATAAGAAGGATATGGATACTTTTTATCCCGATATTCCCACGGGATCGAAATTTATGCGGGTGAAACCGCGGGGCGCAGCTAGTTCTGAATAATTACAAGTCGGAGAGTGGAAGTTGCAGAATAATTACAAGAGGAGCAGTGGTGGCCCCGCCTTACGTGTTGTAAGGTCGTGGGTTCGAACCCAGGCAGGCACTTTACTTTGTGTAATTTATTTCATCACCACTGCTCTCAAAACGGAGAAAGAAAACATCGTGAGAAAACCGGCATGTCCTAGAACCAAAAAAATCAAAGACATGCGACATCTACCAACCCGCACTGGGCCGTCGTGGTGGATTATGGCCCACTCCCTCTCACAGAGAGGAGGCCTGTGTCCCAGCAGTGGGAACATTATAGGCTGATTAAGTTATTATAAGTCAAGAACAATAATGTGAACGACGTGCCAGCGAGTACGTAAGGCGCGAGCGCAAATCAATCAGCTCACTGCAACGCAAAACAATGATCAGAATGAAATGAATACCAATATTACAATCCTAATAAATCAATGCCGGATTTTCGATCGATCTCCTTAATGTTCATTTGTTTTTCATTTTTGCCGGGCCGTCGCCTCAGTATCCGGGGTTACGTCAAGTTGACAGCTGTCAAACTAGTTCTATAGACAAATCTGTAAGTTAAGCATCGCAAAACCTTTGGACGTGCCGTTGTCATTGATACGGGGTGGGGGGGAGGTGTTGTCAGTAAACACTTTGTGAAATTGTATTTCAAGATGGCGATTTTCGCCACGTACCAAATGATTGTACAAAAAGACAGATGTACCTATATCGATCAGAATTAATTTCATTGTCTACAATGTTTGTTCTATAATACTGTATCGATATTTAGCTACCTACGTAGATAAGTACTCAATGTGGAATACGTTTTTTTACATTCAACATTATCGAAAATGAATGCTGGCCGATTTTTGAGGTTGACTTGGACGCAGCCGGAGTCAGAGCTGTATAGCTAGCTATACCTTCCAAGAAATTGGTTGTTAACTCCGTATCCATTAAACGCCGTATAATAATAATATAAGTAGTAGGAAATATAATATTATTATTCACCTACATGATCGTATTATCGTAAACACAAATGGCGAAGTGGGCGATAAAATCACGCTATTACAATAAAAGGCTAGGCAGTATTGGATTGTTTTTATAGAAAACTGAGCGTAACGAGATCCTATTAAGGGATTATTAAAGCGAGAAATCTTTTTGTTTTGGACTTTTGCTAGAAAAGAGTAAAGCCATAGGATGAAAAACTTTACTCTATGGTCTACGTAACGTACGTAATCAGCCTATAATGTTCCCACTGCTGGGACACAGGGCCTCCTCTCTGTGAGAGGGAGTGGGCCGTAATCTACCACGCTACGCACTCTATGGTCTACATGCCGTTTTATCGTCATTATATGTATATCTATAACTTACACATCTTTGAAGTTTTTCTATCTAATTTAAATTGACCCTGTATATTATTTGTCGCAGAAAAATATTTCGTGTAATATAGTATTTGAATCTCTGATGTTGCAAAAGATTATATCTTGCAAAACGTACAACGAATATCATTGTATTTAATTGTTTCTTTAATTAAAATACAAATATGTACTTGTATTTTATTTTGTTCTTATCTCTGAAAGTTATTGTGCCGGCTTAATTTAGACACCCCGCCGTGATAATTAAGATTTATAAAGCAGATTACTGGTCTAGACTAGCTCCAGACTAAGGCCCGTTGTCCACGACACTCATCATCATTACGATGTTCCCACTGCTGGGACACAGGCCTCCTCTCTTTGCAAGGGAGTGGGCTATAATAATCTACCACGCGGGCCCAGTGCGGGTTGGTAGATGTCACATGGCTTCGAATTTTTGTTTCTAGGACATGTCGATTTCCTCACGATGTTTTCCTTTACCGTTTTGAGAGCAGTGGTAATGAAATAATTTATACAAAGTAAAGCTATCTTGCCATTATATGAAAATTAAAAAAACCGGCCAGGTGCGAGTCGGACTCGCGCACGAAGGGTTCCGTACCATTATCTATAAAAATCACGTATTTTGTATGGGAGCCCCCCTTAAATATTTATGTTATTTTGTTTTTAGTATTTGTTGTTATAGCGGCAACAGAAATACATTATTTGAGAAAATTTCAACTCTCTTGCTATAGCGGTTCTTGAGATACAGCCTGGTGACAGACAGACGGACGGACAGACAGCGAAGTCTTAGCAATAGGGTCCCGTTTTTACCCTTTCGGTACGGAACCCTAAAAAAACGACTCAACCACAAACTAGTAAGTAATCGTCGCGTCGCGTACGGATTTTATTCCCATTGAAGTGGGAAAGTATGGGACTCAAACTTCATTGCGTTACTTACGTTGTTGAGCAGACACTTTTTTCGAACATAAAAAGCAATGGATTAGCTGTATCCTTCAAAATGATTTAGATTATGTTTGATAGTGGCTGACGCAATTAGGGTCCTGACTACTCATTGGTGATTTCAGTTTGTATCACGTTTCTTTTACGGAGCGTCGTGGGCGAAGGGCATAAAGGACGTCTTACGTGTTCCTTTCTAGATTGTAATATTTGTAATGTTAATTGCAGACTATTCGTGATATTTATATTAATAATTTAAATCCTACTGTTAATATTTTTCTCCTTAGAAGCGATTGTCTGTGCAAGTTATTTTTACGTAAATGAGTAATAGGAACATTTTCATTGATTTATTGGTAGATATAATGATTTTAAAAGTATTCTAATGGTAGTGTAAGTTAAATAGGTACATAGCTAAGTTTAATTTTATGTAGCTGTTCTTATTTTGGTGTACAGACGCCAGCACATCAAGCTACTACAATCTGTCAAATTTCTTTAATAGATTTCCAACTTTATCGCTACAGCATTAAGGTTCAAGGTTGATTGGGAAAATTTGACAGTTTCGGGTAGCTTGACCTGCTGGTACACTATTGAGAAAAAAAATATATATTTCAGAGAGTTCAGTAAATATAATGAAGGTTTATAATAATATACGATAGCCGATGTTACATGCATACTAAGGTATAAAAGATATGATGTTACATACATACTAAGTTATATAAAGATACTTTTTTTTTTTTGAGGATGGGAAATTATCAAATGACCCCTCCCGCGAGGGGTAGCGGAAGGGAGTGTCAGACTCTTACTGACTAAAACCCACCCGTGTTCCTTCCTTAGCCCTTTCTGTTCCAGGGCAGCGGTAACCCTTTCGGACGATCCCGCCGCCCATATAAAGATACTTGAACTTGCTTTTTCAGAAAATACATTTACCTACATTGCTTAATTGAAACATCGACTCGTAAGTACTTAGCGAAATGGTACTTCATAAATAAACGGCTCTCAAATGATTCATTCGACATGAAATATCGCGAATTCTGTCATAATAAGTACCTCATCAGGCTGAGTGATTGCAAAAGCTTCACAATAATATGAATTCAATATAATTTTCGTTATCAATTGGTACCAATAAGTGCATAACTCCCTATTTGGGACGTAAGTATTATTTTAGTTACGATAAATAATTCTCGTTACTTTATGCAAACAAAGAAACTACAAATGAATTCCTTGACTGCAAATTAATTATTATTTTTCAAAATCACTCTTCATTATGTCCGCCTTTGTACCGTTTTGTGCGAACCGTTTAAATAAATCAGAGGGGCAATTCTCGTAATTTTAAAAACGTTCACAGTCTGATCTGTCAAAAATATCTCTAACTTCCATAGATTTTTGACAACTTTTTGACATAGATTGTCGCTGAGATGAGGTTGCGACTAGATTTTGACCGTTTTTAATTACGGGAATTGACCTTCTAATAACGTTTGCAGGGCCATCATATCTAGAGATCGCACACGACTAAGGCCAGCAGTGGGACAAAAAAAAACCGGCCAAGTGCGAGTCGGACTCGCGCACCGAGGGTTCCGTACAATTATAATTTATGACGTAATAAAAAAAACTACTTACTAGATGTCGTTCAAACCAATTTTCGGTGGAAGTTTACATGGTAATGTACATTATATATTTTTTTTAGTTTTATAATTCTCTTATTTTAGAAGTTACAGGGGGGGACACATTTTACCATTTTGGATGTGTCGCTCGCGCAAACTATTCAGTTTAGAAAAAAGTGATAAGTATTAGAAACCTCAATATCATTTTTGAAGACCTATCCATAGATACCCCACACAAGTGGCTGTGACATACGGACGGACAGACAGACAGACAGACATGACGAATCCATAAGGGTTCCGTTTTAGCCATTTGGCTACGGAACCCTAAAAAACTGATAACAGCTATCAATTAATTCTTAGTCCTTTGTTCGAGTTCGATGAACGTCGCACAGACTATCGATTGTACTATCACTCTATCAGCTGTCATTAACGCGATAACAGCTTGATTGCAGATAGGTTAATAATGATGTATTTATAGAAATATAATGACCATGTGTCATGGGGAAGAGAATTGTAAGTAACAACTGATATACTGAGTTATTAGTTTTAGTAGGTACTTCAGGCTTTTTTTTACAAATCTTTAAGTACTAATAATAATGCTAAAGAGTTTGCTTGTTTGTGTGAACGCGCTAATCACTGGAACTATGGGTCGGATTTGAAAAATTCTTTATGCATTTGATAGCCAAACTCTTGAGGAAGGCTATAGGTTATTTAACATCACGCTATCAATCTTAGGAGCCGAGCAAAAAGACAAGAAGTCAGAAAGAATGCTAAGCAGAAATGACGTGTTATCGCGGACAGGTGATGCGATTCGACGGAGTGGTTCGGCCTTGGGGGAAAACAAGAAATTTCACGCGGACGAAGTCGCGAGCAGAAGCTAGTAACTATTAAAAAACTGTACCAATTGGTATGATTGAATCCCCACAAGCATAGAAGGTCTCCTGTCACTCCTGTAATTGACTACGTAAATGCACCCGAAGAGATGGGCAAAGATCGTCACTCACTGGACGCCTGAGGGAAGACATCGCCTACGAAGGAGGTAGACCACGGCGAAGGTGGTTTGAAGATTATAAAATCGCTTAAAAACATACTATTTTCTTCCCCCAGTTTTTATTTTATTTTGATTAGTCATTAATGTCCTACTGTTGGGCAAAGGCCACCCTACTCTCTATCCACATCTCTCGGTCCAAAACTGCCAAGGGTCTATCTTTATTAAAGGAATCCAGCTCATTCCACCATCTCCGTCTGGGCCTGCCGCGATGTCGTTTGCCACTGGGTCGTAAGTTTGACCCATTGATCGTCTGACATGCGCCAGATGTATCATTAGCCAATGTTAAAACGTTATCACGAAACAAAATAGTGCAGTATCTATCTAGGTATTTATTTCTTACACTGGGTCGTTTTTCACCTGATAAAATAATACCGAAATTTTAATCGACTTTACAATAAATATACACAAGTAGGTAGATAATTCTGTTAATAGCTATAGCATTTGATACGCTGGATACATTGTTTTACTTGGCACGCCACGACGAAGCTTCGATTATAAATTATAAAATAGATTCGGAGTTCATTTACCTCACGATACGAGTACCTATGTATAGTGTGTCTGTGTGTATGTGTATGTATGTGTTAACAATAACAATTGCTTGTGATTACTTCGACACGAGCGACCGAGACCGACTTCTTATTGACAGAGAAGGAAAGAATGGATGTGATATTTATTGCTTTTTCTTTTATTTATAAATAACTAGCTGCGCCCCGCGGTTTCACCCGCATAAGTTTCGATCCCGTGGGAATGTCGGGATAAAAAGTATCCTATATGTTAATCCTGGTTATAAACTATCTGTGTGCTAAATTTCGTCAAAATCTGTTCAGTAGTTTTTGCGTGAAAGAGTAACAAACATCCATACATCCAAACTTTCGCATTTATAATACTAGCTGCGCCCCGCGGTTTCACCCGCATAAGTTTCGATCCCGTGGGAATATCGGGATAAAAAGTATCCTATATGTTAATCCTGGTTATAAACCATCTGTGTGCCAAAATTCATCCAAATCCGTTCAGTAGTTTTTGCGTGAAAGAGTAACAAACATCCATACATCCATACAAACTTTCACGTTTATAATATTAGTAGGATTAGTAGGATAGTCGCTTTTCGTGCCTGTCAGTGTGACCGCGTTGTTCTACTAAACCACGCAACGGATTTTGATTCGGTTTTCAACACAGACTTATATTTCTGTGGTTTTCACTAACATTTAGAGAATGAATTTCGGAAGGTTTATATGTATATTAATATTAACATTACATTTAATAAACAAATTTCGATGTTTTGTTGAGTTGTCAAAACCGTGCGAAGTAGGGGCGGGTCGCTAGTTTTTAATAAATCTAGAAAAAAGAGCAGACTACTGTAGGACAAAATGGACACAAAATGATTCAATAAACTCTTATTAGTTTTTCATGTAATATCTAAAACTTAATATTCTTTAAATTTTCGGTAAGTTTGTTTGCTTTCAGGCTAAAACGGCTGAATGGATTTGGATGAAATTTGGCATGTAGATAGACCATGATCTGGAGAAGGACATATGCTACTTTTTATCCTGGATCGCAGAAAAAGTCGCGGACAACAGCTAGTAATTAATGATTTTGCTCATGAATTCAGTTTAAAATACTGAAGTGTTTGGAATTTCGTTGCTTGTTATGTATCTTGTTCATCAATAATTTGCAATAAAAGTAGATATTTGTTTAAAAAAAATATAAATATTGATGTTGTGCATCAAAACTGATGTTCTAATAAAACATATGAAAATAAACAGATTTTAAGAAAATTATATATTTCTAACAAATTAACTACTAGAAAAAATGGAACATTGCCAAGCTATTAATAAAATACCTATCATAAATCAGTAGCTACATGGTTTAGGTTAGATTTTTGAACCAATAAATATAATAGGGAACTTAAAATATGTACGGTCTACTTACATTTATATAGGTATTCAGGATAATCGGTAAAATCGAATATTTGCGAAAATCCTAGGACTTTTGCCAGAACAAATTGGTGGGAACTGTAAAAGATTTTCGTAAGAGTGCGAGCTAATACTTATAACATCAGTATTTATGCAAAAATCCAATAATCCGATCTTTTGCAAACGTTAGGATTTTTCTAATTACCTTACGAGATATGTATCGTAGTTTGTTACCAAAAAAAAAATCTTCTTACGACTCTACAGTTTATACTAAATGCCGTATCCAGCGACAGAATCTTCTAAACTCAATGTAAATAGGTAAGTACGTGTAAGTATCAAGGTATACCATCTGGCCCATGGCATTGAAGGCCCGTGACGAATAAGATAATGTTCTTATTCGGACGCCCGTACAATGGAGAGCACGACTTTATAACTAACGATTTATCACGACACGAATATATTTAATTAAACGTACTTGTAAATGTTAATAGAGCTTAGATTTATATTCCTAAAATACAAGGTCAAATTAAATTACTTAGCGAAACTTCGCTAACGTCACATATATCGATATCTGTGACGTTAGCGAAGTTTCGCTATCTAAACACGATAAAAAAACCCAGCCAAGTACGAGTCGGACTCGCGCACGAAGGGTTCCGTACCATTATCTATAAAAATTACGTCTGTTGTATGGGAGCCCCCCTTAAATATTTATTTTATTTCAATTTTATTATTTATTATTAAAGTAAAAACACAACTGAGTATTTTGTGTATATTTCAAGTGCCTACTGTTGCCATTATTGATATCGAGCAAAAAAGGGCAAAAGGATCGTGTTTGTTGTATGGGAGCCCCCCTTAAATATTTATTTTATTTTGTTTTTAGTATTTGTTGTTATAACGGCAACAGACATAATTTGTGACAACTGTCTAGCTATCGCGGTTCTTGAGATACAGGCTGGTGACAGACAGACAGACGGACAGACAGACGTACGGACAGACGGACGGACAGACAGCGAAGTCTTAGTAATAGGGTTCCGTGTTTACCCTTTGGGTACGGAACCCTAAAAAAGAATTGATATTATTTTGTTTTTGTTTCAAGGGCTTTTGGCATTGGAGTTACTTGAAGTATGAGACGTCGCGGTAGACTCCGTAAGAGATGGTGGGACGTGCTGGACCAAACAAATGACCCGTGGTCCCTAATAGCCCCGGATTGCAAGCACTAAAAGTCATGGGAAGAGGCCCTTGCCTAGTTTTGGGATGATAGAAGGTAACAGTCACAGTAATTATTTAGATTTTTTTTTATCACTTAGGTAGTGATAAAACCCTTTCAAATAAATTAAGATTAAAAAAAAATATTTAGCAAAATAAAAAAAAGTCAACAAATGTTTAAATAAAAAACAACTCCTAACTTTCGGTGTTGAGCGCACCTACTTGGAAATAACATTAATTATAATCCTATCCACTTATAATAGATTATTTTTTACTTTACCCAAAGATAATTACGACGACGTATTCATTTGATAACAGAATTAATTCAAAGAAGAAACTGTTATTTAAATTCGCCATTTCCAAAACACTTCAGAATATTCATGAGGAACCTTTTATCGTAAGTAGGTATACAAACACTCTTCAACATCAGTCTGCCGAGCCTTTTCCCAACTATGTTGGAGTCAGCTTCCAGTCTGACCGGTCACCGGATGCGGAGAGTTGCGCAAGCGGCAGGAATAATGCATGTGAACAAAGTGTCGTGGTTTTTAAATCATCAGTCATAAGTAAGACGGAATAAATAATAGTATTACCTTCATGTCTTCCGAAGTCACATCGACGATTATTATAAGCTTTCCTTACTTAAAATTAAATTCTTATTTGTCTTCTATCTGTGCAAGATTTTGCGATAACAGAACTTTTTTTTGTTTTTGTTTTCGGGGGGAAACCTTCAGAAGGCACCCGACCTCCGGGGATCGGTCGGGGAGTGTGGAATTTTTATCTTACTAAACCACCCTGGTGATCACAATCAGCACATAGGGGTGGTCCCGGTTCCTCTTAAAATACCAATTCCGGAACCCCCCCTGTGCAACGCCTTCGATAAACAAGTCTTCAGATTTCTCATAAAACACAGCTTGGTCACCTCGCCATATTTCATTTCTCCTGCAATATGCAAGACAGACCGCAATATTCTAAATGCGGAAAACCTGACTCCGGAAATACTACCTTATGCAATAAGTCTTACAAGAAGGAGGGAAATAAAATGCAAGCATTCAAATCATATTAGGTATTCCATCACCATCTGTCTACCCTTTTCCTAACCAAACTAACTATGTTGGGGTCGGCTTCCAGTCTAACCTGATTCAGCTGTATACCGGTATTTTTACATGGAACAACTGCCTATCTGATCTCCACAACCAAGTTACTGGGTAACACGATAACCCTTGGTAAGCCTGGTTGTCAGATTTTTGGGACTCTCACTGCTTTCCGAGGCAAGGAGTTGTCTCGGTATGTAACGGATGGTCCATGGACCAACCTCGCCAAGCGTTACTTAACCTTGAAGATCGACTCGTGAGCCTGTTATAATGTAGCTACGAGACACAAACGAATATTAACAAAATACGACATAAAAAAACAGTATCTTTCATAGGTACTAAAGGCAGTTTTCAACAACAGCAATAAAATTGTAGCTACTGATTTTTCCGGGCCTAAATCACTTTCATTATTTTACTACGTACAGTCAACAATAGAGTTAGGTGTACAGCCCAAAATATTATTTTTTCACTACACTGCACATATTCAATAATATTGTACCTATATGTAATTTAAAAAAAAACTTGACTTCTTAGTACATACACTCATAGCAGTGTTTTTAAGTAAAATCAGGCAATTTAATTGATTAGGTACCAAAGTGGCTCCCAAGACCAACTTAAATATTGTCTACGGTACCTAGAAAGAAACCTAGTACCACCTGTAGGTATTCGAATCACAACTGTCATGAAATGGCTATAGCTCGGCAATTGACGTAATTTGTCAATTTAATGAACAGTTAACTTCTCCGACTATACAAAGTTTGAAGTTAGCCATCTGTCGATCTATTCTGTAAAAAATCTCACCGTGAAAACTGAGGTGTAGGTAGTGAGCTTGAAGTAAGCCGTCAATCCACCTGATGGTTTGACACTATTGACAGCTCACTTCACCAAATTTATCACGGTGAGATTTTTACAGAATAGATCGGCTTTAGGTCTTTGTTTGACTGTACCTGTAAAAAGCAACGCCCACAGTATCCTGGTAAACAACGAACCGTAAAACTTGGCAAATAAAACGTTTACCTTTATTTTATTAGCAACAGCATCAAATACAGCGGTGTTTACCGGAGTTTCCTTACCTGAAATGAAAACAAAATATTTTAATAATGGATTTTATTTAGATTATTTTAAGTGAGCGAGAGAGCTTTGTTTGTTCAAAGGAATGTTAAATGTAGGTTTTATCCTTTATTGAGCACTTTATCGTATCAGCATTCTGCCGTTTTCTACCAATCAATCTGCCTAGCCTTTTCTCGACTTTGTTGGGTTCAGCTTCCAGTCTGCCCGGATGCAGCTGAATACTAGTATTTTACTTGAAGCGACTGCCTATCTGATTTCCACAACCCCGTTAGACCTAAAACATTCAAATAATAAAGATCCATTCTCCCCCACATGGGAATTCGAACCATGATGTGTCAATTTCACATTCCTAACCCGGCGAGCCCACAGAGACCTAAATTAACACCGTCACACTTGACAATTCTAACTACTTGAATATTCTAAGCTCTGACGAGCCCTTTAATTCCCTGTACTACCCGCGGTTCCAACATAAGGCTGTGCGCAGACCTGCATCTGACCGACCATCCTAAATTACATATATCCTACTAATATTATAAACGCGGTTTGTGAGGATGGATGGATGTTTGTTCCTCTTTCACGCAAAAACGACTGAACGGATTTGGATGAAATTTGGTACACAGATGGTTTATAACCAGGATTAACATACTAGGATAGTTTTATCCCGATATTCCCACGGGATCGACACTTATGCTGGTGGAACCGTGGGGCGCAGCTAATCTATATATATAAAATTCAAAGTCCTGACTGACTGACTGAGACATCAACGCACAGCCTAAGCCGCTGGTCCTAGAGACATGAAATTTGGAGGGTGTATTCTTCGTGAAGAGTAGGTATCCACTAAGAAAGGGTTTTTCGAAATTCCACCCGAAAGAGGGTGAAATGGGGGGATTTTGTTTGTATGAAAAATCTTATTCCTTGAGTTAATAAACTTGAAACTTGGCACGAATACTCATATAAGTAAATTATGAAGTTGGGCATTTTTGTTTTTATAAACTACCCCCTCCTTTTAGGGGGTAGTTTATAAAAACAAAAATGCCCAACAACAAAAGAATTGGGGGGTTTCAAAGTTTGTATGGAAGAATTTTAGCGCGCGGTCTGATTTAATCGAAACTAAGTATTTATACCTAAAATTGAAAGGAAAGAATAATGTGTATCAGGGTTTTTCGAAAATCTACCCCTGACGGCCTGAAAAGAGGTAGTCAATTTTACAGGGGAGGATTTTACAGCTTGGCTTGATTAACTCGAAAATTGGTATAAATAATCTTTGAGTCAAGTTATGAATGAACACATCAAAATTCCACCCCTGTGGGGGTGAAAAGTGGGGATACAGTTTATATGAAAAATCTTATTCGTTAGGTTAATTATCTTGAAAATTGGCATGAATACTCGCCTAAGTAAGCAATAAAGTTTATCATTATTAGTTTTTTAAAACTACCCCTCAAAGGGGATATGGGGGTGTTAAAGTTTGTGTGGAAGATTTTGAACGCGCGGTCCGATTAAATCGAAACTCAGTATTGATACTTTCGACAGAAAATAATTAATAATAAGTACTTATGTAAAGTTGTCGAAAATTTACCCCTGACGGGGCAAAAGGGGGTAATTCGGTTTTTAGGGGAGGATTTGAACTTGAAACTGTATGTTACATTTTCACGCCTAAACCACTGAACTTCTGATTTAGCAAAGAGATAGATGGCATCCTGGGGAAGCACATACTTTTTATCCTGGTAGCACGTTCCCGTGGGATAACTTCCGAAATCCACGCGGGCGAAGCCGCGGGCAGAAGCTAGTAATATTATAAATGCGAAAGTAATTTTGTTTGTTACGCTTTCACGCTGAAACGGCTAAACGGATTTCGATGAATTTTGGCACATGAGTAGACCATGAACTGGAGAAGGACATAACCTACTTTTCATCCTGGATCGCAGACGAAGTCGCGGGCAACATCTAGTATATTATAACTAAGGTTTTTTTATGTTCTGTGGTCAAGACAAACTCATTGGTGGCCTAGTGATATTGGCCCCGACTAACGAGTACGTAGGTCGTGAGTTCGAACCCACTTTATTTTGTGTATTTAATATTGCATCACCACTGCTCTCAAAACGGCGAAGGAAAACATCGTGAGGAAACGTTCAAGAAAAAAACATTCACTGCGTTATTTACATTGTCGGACAGACACATTTTTCGAACTTATGAAGCAATGGAAATGGATTAGCAATATCCTTCAAAATGATTCACATTGAGATTGGTAGTGTGTTACGGAATTAGGGTGTTGATTTATGAAAGTAAACGAATCAAAAGTGTGTAACTACCGCAGCAGGTGGCTTTCTGCAGTTTCTGCCGACCCCCATGACAAGTAGACGAGAGTCTATTTAAGTGTACCAAAAACTGTTCCTACTTCTACAAAACTGTTGTGCCCTTGTGTGCGCACTGCCTACCAGGACGACCAGCCAATCACTTAGTAATGGTTACTACAGAATTAATTGAAGCGCCCGCTTCAGCTCACTCGTTCATTTCATTAATTTGATAGAGCCTGAACTTGCTTTGTTCCTGTGGATTGATGTAAGAGTACGTTGAAGGCACCATTGAGCCATTAAGTATAACTAATAATAAAGCTCAAGACTTTGTTTGTTTGAACGCGCTCATCTCTAGAACTACAAGTAGAATTTAAAAAAATATTTTTGCACTACCTGCGCCCCGCGGTTTCACCCGCATAAGTTTCGATACCGTAGGAATATCGGGATAAATAAGTGCCCTATATGTTAATCCTGGTTATAAACCATCTGTGTGCCCAATTTCATCCAAATCTGTTCAGTAGTTTTTGCGTGAAAGAGTAACAAACATCCATCCATCCATCCATTCATACAAACTTTCACGTTTATAATATTAGTAGGATAGGATTTGATAGCCCAATTCTTGAGGAAGGCTATTGTCTATTCAACATCACGCTAGGACTCTTGGGAGCCGAGCAAAATGAAAAAATAAGAAGAACGCTAAGCGAAAACGAAGTAGCACGAACAGGCGATGCGATGCGATTGAGTGGGTCGGATGTCCAATGAACTCTTCCTTTTTTTTTGTATACTTGTTAATACATAATTCTAGTATTATGTGACATACAAGCCACAAATGCCATACAGAATATCAAAACTAATCAAAACATTGACTTATAGATTCGTACCTACGTAGAAATGAACCCCAAACACCTTCAAACCACATGATGACGTCAAAGCCATTTTTAACTTATACCAATCAACAATAAATCATTGTAATAATTGCTCATATAAAAATTCTACACAAAAACTATAGCGTATGGCAAAAACAGATATGAATACGGTCTGTGGGTTAACGACCCTTTCATTTCATTATCGTACTGAGGTGTGGTAGGGTTGCCTACGTTAGCCGCAACTCGAGTACTCGGCCCGCACTTTAGCTAGAATTAATTTCCAAAGTAATAACATTCACTTTGCTCTTAGGCTTTCCTACGTTAGGTACTGTTGACATTTATTAACGTGTTTTACTAGCAATATTTCTCAGTGTGAGAAAGTAGTTGTTCAGTCTATTTCATACCATTTCAGCGGTGAACTAGTGCTAATTATTCCGTCACATTCACCTTATTCACCTCAGTCAAGTGATCAAAAACATCGTGAGGAAACCGGCGTGTCCTAGAACCAAAAATTTGAAGACATGTGACATCTACCAACCCGCACTGGGCTCGCGTGGTAGATTTCAGCCCACTCCCTCTCGAAGAGAGCAGGCCTGTGTCCCAGCAGTGGGAACATTATAAGCTGATTATACTAAGTGATCGCACTTGAAAGCATGTTTGATTTTCTTTATAAAGGATTCACTCAGCACAGATATGAGAGATGTTGAATGAAGTCCGTCTATGTACCAATATTATTAAGTTAGGGAAATGAATTATTACATGCAAATTGACTACATATTTAATTGTCCTTATATTGAAATCATAACTTTTTTTTACTGTTGAATGAAATGTCTATTCGCGTAGGGTGTAAATTTGCGTATCAATTAATTTTCCTTACTTATCGTCTCCGAATATCCCTAGTAGGATTACGGAGAATACCACCATCAATGATTTTACATTATCATATAGAACTATACGAAATCTAGGAACTCATAAATCCTAAATCAAAATACTAAATCGATCTAGATTTACTGAGAAAAACGACTCTGCCAGATTATCTAGATGCCTAAGTTAGACGTAAAGTATCTCGGCTGTAAATAAAGTTACGAAGTTCTCGAGATTTGTTCTTTTAGACAAAGTAATCAGGAACGTGATTCTAGTCGTAGTTTGATAAATAGGCTAGGCTTCTAAAACGTAGGGCGTCAGTTTCCCCTAATGATCACCAGAAGCCGATGTACGACTTCTGGTGATCATTAGGGGAAAATTTTACGTAACCATCTCAGAAGTTTGGTTATTTCTACTTTCAAAGAAGGTAGGTACTTAAAATTTCAAATGATTTCCTTTTAGAAATAGTAAATGCGAACGTTTGATTTTTTTGTTTATTTACATGTTGAACTCTGAAACAGCTGAAAGTAATTACAGAATATTTTTTTTTAATTAGTGACGTATTCTATTTTTGTTAAGTACATAATCTTTCATGAAATACAACCCAAGCAATAGGGAATTCCAATCGGCAAAAATGACGAACTTTCTTACAAATTTTCCTCCCTATCTAACCCCCTTAGTCACGTGGTCGTGTGCGTATTTTTTTTCCCTAATATATGTACTACTACGCCGACAAACAAAATGTAGGCACACGGTACTGCTGACAGATAAATATTATAGGTATCGCAAAAAAATATTTTGACTAGTATCATTAACAAGGGAGACAACAAAGGAATAAATAAGTTAGTATGGAACAAACGCCAACGACCACGTGCTCACGTTTAATCGGTAACTATATTAGAGCCAGGAATTTGAGATAATTTTCAAGTTATGGAATAAAAAACTGAACGTCATACTTAACAAAGTTCGAATTCCATTGCAACCAAAAACTTATTAGGACCTTTTTTTACAAATGGTCACTCAAAACTCAAGTTAGAATACTTTTCACTAAAGTAGATAACTGATTAAGTAGCGATGAAATTTGAGATTATGAACACTGCTTTAGATTGTCAAGTCACCCAAACTGACAGTGACAGCCCTGTATAAGTCCGTCTGCGCACTCATTAACATGTTCACTGACGTCGCCTGAAGGCATACCACTTGAAACATATACTTATATTATACTATACATACTAAAAATAATACTAAATGTACATCGCTGAATACTTTACTAATAACATGTTGTATGAAGTTCTAGGTGACAAGTATAGTTCGTCTCCTAAATTACTGTGTAAGAACATGTTGTTATAATACTTCAATGGATTATCACGTTTTTAAGCTACAGCTGACCTAATTTTAGGATGCTGCGTAGCACATGAGTTGTGTGGTGGAAACGCCAGAAGGTCAATTTCTGCAATTAAAAACGTTAAAACTCTACCT
Organism: Apamea crenata; assembly: GCA_949629185.1. Classification (NCBI taxonomy): domain Eukaryota; kingdom Metazoa; phylum Arthropoda; class Insecta; order Lepidoptera; family Noctuidae; genus Apamea; species Apamea crenata. The sequence continues at coordinate 5,105,539 of OX451368.1, read as the reverse complement.
AAAGGAGCTAAGAAAATTTTGTCGAAAAAAAATATATTTCCCTCGTCGGCTATTTCTCCGGAGAAACGGTATAAATACTTGGCAGAGGCTGATTACTAGATGTTAAATATTACGACCTTTTTATAACTTAGTCGCATTCTCATCTCAGCGACAATCAATGTCAAAAACTTGTCAAAAATGTTGGGAAATTAGAGGTATTTTTGACAGATTGAGTCTGGCTGTGAATGTGAACCCTTCAGATTTGATTAGGACCACAAACAATATACATCTCGACTCTTCTGTTGCAGGTCTGCTGAAAGATTCAGATGAAATAAATCACTCCATTCTATGCCAATATTTTTGTGCTTTCTCTCTGTAAATGTTTTGAGTCCATTATTATAATTTGATCAAAGTTCGTATTACTAAGATGTTCATGCTTTATATTTCATAAATATTTTTTTACTAGCTGCGCCCCGCGGTTTCACTCGCATAAGTTTCAATCCCGTGGGAATATCAGGATAAAAGTATCCTATGTCCTAAGTATCCTATCTAATAAACTATCTGTGTACCAAATTTCATCCAAATCCGTTCAATAGTTTTTGCGTGAAAGAGTAATAAACATCCATCTCAACATACATACCATCCATCCATACAAACTTTCGCGTTTATAATATTAGTGGGATAAGAGAAAAATCTGTGATAATCTACAAACTTGTTCCAGCTACCACATTTTAATAACAGACCAACACGTGTAGTTTAAACAAAAGCATGTTAAATAGCATAATTATGCTATCTATAGCAACAAGATTTGTATGTTTTAGTATTGGCGCCGTTTACGTATGCTGACCATCTGTGGGAAAAGTGCAAGATACACTCAGGAATGACGCATTGTTTGTGCATCAACTAGCAACAACTCAGTACGGTCTTATACGGTCATAGCACGTCGTAAAGGAAAGGAAATTCTGTTCTACATATTTTAGATACATACTACAAGATGTCTACATTAGGAGTGAGAGAGAAAGAACTGGGTGAATTTAAAATAGTTACATTCGACTAGATAGTTGGGTAAAATAATTTTTTTACCATTTATGTACACACATATATAAACAGACAATAAAAAACAGAACAAAAGAAATGGGTACAGAGGTGATGCTTATTTCATAAGAAATCTCTTCCAGCATACCTCAGATAGGACAATAGATACAGAGATGTAGACAGCGTGTGATTGAGCAAAGGAGACAAAAAATAATACATATAATAAAAAAACAATTCACTTAAAAACTAAACAAAAATTACGAGAATATACTAACATACATACAAATAAACATACATACATAAATACTTCTAAAATAAATATTACTAGAATGATAATAATTATATCATACTCAAAATGATAAATACATACACAACTACAATGATGAAGTGGGGAGATAGTGTTCTTTCACTCTTCTTTTGAAAACTACAACAGTTTGTAAAATGTAAAATACTGGTATTCAGCTGCACCTGGTTAGACTGGAAGCCGACCCCAACACAGTTGGGAAAAGGCTAGGCAGATGATGATGATGAGTTGGGTTTTTCAGATAAGAAAGAAAATACGTTTATTTACAGCAAACATGACGCAGTGAAAGAACACAAAAAAGAACAAGTTTGAGGAAAATATGCGTCACATCCACGCAAAAAAGCCTTCGCTCAGCATATTGCCAAGACCCTATTCGAGACAGACCCAGCAGCCCAGAGAGCAGAGCAGCCCAGCGCTGGTTGAGATGAGCTCCCATCCGAAAGTAAGCCTCTTTGGGTACCTATTCTTATATATTTTTTTAAACGATGCCCCACACTAGGAATTTCTCCTGTATCGTGGGTGCGTTTACAAACATTTAAACTCACATACACAAACAGCCAGACCCGGAACAACTACTTGTAGGTCATACAAATATTTGTTCCGTGCGGGAATCGAACCCGCGACACGCAGCGCAGCAGTCAATCGTTTAACCACTGCGCCAACCGTGCCGTTAGCCGTTTAACCTTATTGCAGGTATGTGTCATTAAAATGTTTCCAACCCCCCAAACATTTGCATTGGGGGTTGAAAGCATTTCACGATTCATACGGCTACTGCAAGATGATACCTATCGTCTCCGGACAGAAGTGGGAAGATGTAAGTCCTACCTGGTAAAGTGGGGCTACATTGACGGAACGGCAGTGGGGTGTGAAGTGGAGCTATGTCGCAAACCATGCTCCACCTCCTATCCTGCCCTCTGTGTCCCAAAATATGCAGTCAAAGTGACCTCTGCGCTGCCACAGACGACGCCGTGGAACTGGCAAAGTTTTGAGCCAACAAGATTTGAAATTCAGTCGTGCGAACGACACGAAGAAGGAGGAAGATGATCAGTTGATCACCAATCAAGTTACGAGCCACTTAGTGCACGGTCAAGTAAAGATATTTTAAGAGTTTTATATTAACCAGTCGACGCCTAGAGGCTTAATTACGATGGCAACGTTTTTTTTATCAGAATAATCTGATCCGCGCGTGTGTTCTTATTTTTATTACGCAAATAAAATTATAGGTAGTAGGTACGGCCTCACAAAATGTTGTTTTTCAATACACAAGGACTGGTATTGAAATGTTTTTAATGGCTTTAAATTGTATAGCTGCGAATTTCATATTGGAACTTTTAATCAAAAGCCTATTTGGTTAAATGGTTCAATATAGAAAATTGATATGTGTGACGAGTCGTATATTATGTTATGTTATGAATGAAATATACACGACATGCTTATGTACCTACTAATATGAAATAATAATGGATGTATGATTTATCACATAAATGCTTTCATAAGTATTAGTATATTCTTGAAAAAAACCGGTCACCGAGGGTTCCGTACAAAGTAGGTATGTAACTACAAATTTACGATTTTCGCAATTATTCCTTTATCTGTGCTATAAGACGTTACTTCGTACCAAATTTCAAGATTCTGAGTTCACGGGAAGTACCCTGTAGGTTTTGATTCCCTTGCGAGTTTCGAAAATTTGCGGAAATTTGCGGCATAAACGGCTGTATCTTTTGATTGCGTTGGCTTAGAAGTTTGATTTACAGCGCCAAGGGTCAGTAGACCTGAGTATCTGATATAAATTCCAGCTTGATACCTCCACATGTTCCTGAAAAAGGGTCTTGACCGACAAAATGACGGACCGAAAACAAAGTGATCTTATAAGGGTTCCGTTTTTTTCCTTTCGAGGTACGGAACCCTAAAACAAAGATAGGTATAATATGATACATACATAACATCACGCGTGTTCCTATAGTACACCCACATTTCGCTAGTTATGTTTAACTCCCATGTAATACGAGGCGAGCCGATTGCTATCAACCGGGCACAAATCCAGAGTCCAGCCTGCTTCTGAGATATTCCAAATGGGTAACACTTTGCCAGTCCTGGGAATAGAACCCAGGACACAATGCTCAGCAGTAGCACTTGCGACCACTAGACTAATGACCAACACCGAAATTGCGTAACGCACTATTAATTTAAGTCTGAATTATTTTGTAGGATATTGCTAATCCATTGCTTCATTTTTTTTATGTTAGCTTACGCTGTCCCACTCCTGGGCAAAGGCCTCCCTCCACTCCTTCCATCTTCCGGCAGCCCGCGCGTCCTCCTTCCAGTTTTGACGGAACCTATCCAGCTCATCCCGCCATCTCCTACGTGGTCTGCCGCGACCTCGCCTCACTGTCTCAGGGCACCAATTTTGTGCTATTTGGGCCCACGGTTGTCCGGCCATACGGCATACGGCAGACATGTCCTGCCCAGACCCATTTAAATTGGGCAGCCTTTTGAGCCACGTCAGCTATCTTGGTTTTGGAGCGCAGTTTGCTTCATATATTCGAAAAAAATGTCAGCTCAACAACGTAAATAACGCAATGAATGTCGTTGAACTGTCAAAATAAAAGCCGCACGCAAACGCAACTACCCCGCAGGTATAATTTTCTTTATCCGATTTTTTCAATCCACTCAGCCTATAGTGAGCCTGTTATAAGTATAAAATTGCCTACTTAACGTAATGAAAACCTACTGGGCACTACGGTGACTACGGTACCAAGAGACTTGGCAGACAAACCTGTAGACTCATCTGACATATTTTTAGCAACAACTAACGTACTTAACGTTTACGTAACTTTCGTAACAATGAAGAGACAATAGCTCGTTAAGTTGTTAAAATAAACGCTGCTGTATTAGCGAGAGTAGTCGAGGAATACAAAGTGTCTATAGTCACCATACGGAGGTTTTAGTACTGCTATAGGCGCCGGTGTCGAATAAAAAAATAATAATACTGTGCTTAAAAGACAGATTCATACATACCAACATAACGTAACGTAACTAGCTTTTGGCCGCGACTTCGTGCGCGTGGAGGTTCTCGTTTCCCTGACCCATCGCACCGCTTGACCGCGTATTACTCCGTTTTCGCTTACCGTCCTTTCTTCCTTATTTTATTTTTGCTCAGGTCCTAAGAGTCCTCGTATGTTGTTAAATAGCGGGAATTGGGCTATCAAATGCCAAAAGATGTTTTTTAATCCGACTGCTAGTTTTATAGATTAACACGTTCAAACAAACAAACTTTTCAGCTTGATTTTTAGTATATGTATATTGCAGTCACGATCAAGAAAAATCGTAAGAAAGTGTAAAAACTATCATCAAAATATTCCTAGTCCTTTTCCAAATAACCCGTTCACTGCCACTTGTCGGCCATCTTTTCATATCTCACGATCCCACGCCAATCCCGATGTGTAGAGAAAAAGATACCGTAGCAAGAATCATATATGGCCATAAAACTCGAGCAAAAACCCATCGATTCATGGGAAAGTGACCCCTATCCCTTTCTACTGGGCACTTGAGTGGGAACCGGTCCCATTGACCACGGACAAGAATTCCCATGACGACAGCGTTGACGTAAGTAATAATGTCAATAATGAGAAATGGTATGGAGACTTGAGACTGTTGCGTTGGAGGGTTAATTATTTACGTAATTTTTGTTTCGTAATAAACTTGCGTGGTTACCGATTGGCAATTAACAATACATGAGATTTTGTGATTAAGTAATTATTTTTTGGGAAAAAAAAAGTTGTCAAATTTGTTTTGCTGGCAAGTGATGTAAAGTACCAACATCAATCTGCCTACCCTTTTCCCAACAAGTTTGGGGTCGGTTTCCAGTCTAACCGGATGCAGCTGAATACCAGTATTTTACATGGAGCGACTGCCTATCTGACCTCCACAACCCAGTGCTGGGTAATACGGGCCGCGTCTATATTTTTTACTATTCATGAAAATATAATTGGTTCACTAGTTAACGAAATTCATAACTTTCGCGCGAATGGGAACGATGGCCGGCTGCCATTGAAGCGAACTGGATGCGTTCAATTTAAATTAAATTTTTGTTCCGTCCATATTGTTCCTGATTTAATTTCGCTTTGTATTTTTGGTCACTTTTTATGGGTTTCATTTGTTTGTTTTCTGATATGAGAAGTGTTTTATGTGATACTAGCTTTTGCCCGCGACTTCGTCCGCGTGAAGCCACTTTCTTCTTATATTTTTATTCTGTAAGAACTAAGAACCATCCACGTAGTTCAAGGAATATTCCAAAAATGAATTAGAGAAATCGGTTCAGCTGTTCTCGAGATTCGCGCTTAGCAACACATTCAGCGATTCATTTTTATATTATAAATGCCTATTTAGAGTTAGAGCTGATTTTTCCAACGCCAGATAATTTTATCCGAGGAATAGTTTTGAATTTTTGACATTTTTTCCATATCAAATCTGTCAGACGTCAGTTTTATTCTACGAATAAAAATTATCTGCCTATTGAAATTTTTTTGGATGGGAAATCATCAAATGACCCCTCCCGCTCTGGGTGGAGCGGAAGGGAGTGTCAGACTCTTACTGACTAAAACCCACCCGTGTTCCTTCCTTAGCCCTTTCTGTTCCAGGGCAACGGTAACCCTTTCGGACGATCCCGCCGCCCTGGACATAAATGTTAGAATGACAACCAAAACAAATACATAGACAGGTACAAAACGATATTTTAAACACATGATTATACTATCTAATCATATTAAACTTTCCAAAAGAAACATTTTTTTTTAATTTAACGTTAACGGCACGGAGGGATCTCGGTATGTAAAGATGGTCACCCATCCAAGGGCCGACCGCGGCAAGCGTAACTTAACCTGATCGATCGACTCATGCAGCTGATATTACTTAGCCACGAACTCCTGTTTAAAGATTGCCAATACCAACATACAAAAGAAAATTTACGATTATCGAAACTCTATTTGCCTAAGAAAAGACCCGACACTACGTATTAGCAACAAAAAAGGGAACACCACACATCAAATCTCCAATACATTTACACTATCACACTCTCATGAAACGGGTCCTAAGAGTAATAACCGAATATATTGAGGAGCTCACGATTGGCGCCGACTTGAGTGCAAAGACCCACTTCCTGATTTGATGGGATTTTTTTTAAAATCGATCGACGTCGATACTGTAGTCGGTAATCTTAGGCCATTTTCAGCGTTTCCGTGCCGTGAATATATAATTATTCCACCCTCAATATAGCACCGTTTTGCAATATGGCATTAATTTATTCGAATGCAAATTGCTTTGCCCTTTTTCGAGAGATTGATGTAGGTATCGATTCTTATCCAATTGTTTAAGTTATGTAGTTGAAACTGACGATTTATTTTTGATGGAGTTACAAATTAATATTCCTATTGCACTTCGGACATTAGTCATCCGATATTGTTTGGAATTGGCAGGTTGCCTCAATTCCAAGATTAAATAAATAAAATTTAATAGACAATTAATTGGCATAAAAATAAAATAATAATAAAAAATGTGTGCAAACAAAGTGAAGCCCTGACTCCTGCGCTAGGTAACAACACCTGTGTTACAGGAGCCAGAAAATCAACATGCTAAAAAGAAGAAACGAAGAATTTTGTGTGTCACTGCAATATTAAAAAGGTACTAGGGTGTATTCATGTAGCGCGGTGGTAACCTGCGCCGATATGTCAGCGCTTCTCAGCGCCGACAAGCGCTGGTTGCCAACGCTGGTCAGCACAGGAAGCTTTTATACTTTTTTCCAAACAGCGCGAACCCTCGGCGAAAAGCGCTGACAAGTTTCTATCAGAATAAAGTCCCCCACAGACAAGCACGAGGCGACTCTAGTAGAATAATGTCTATGAAAATTTCATGGAAATTATTCTACCAAAATCGCATCGCACCGTCGCGTCGCGCACCTGTCTATGGACGCCTTTAGTTGACACTAAGCACATATCAGCGCCGGTTACCAGCTTTCTACTTTAATACACCTTTAGTCTCTTGCGTCTTGCTTAGTCAATAGGGTAGATGCCTGGGTAAAAAAATTATAATTATATTTATTCGGTCAGTTAGATTGTCGAAAAATAGTGGACACGTATTTTTTCTTTTGTCAATCAAACAAAAAATGACAAAGATAAAGCGCGTCTAAATTTGGGAGTGGGAGGTCGTGACGTCACGCCATGCTAAAAAGTGTAGCAAGGTGTGACGTCACGCGGAACTTTATCGGGCGATATCTTCATCATTTTTTTTATAATTGACAAAAGAAAAAATACGGGTCCCATATTTTTTGATAATCTAACTGACGGACTAATTAGATTTTTTAGGCATCTAGCCTATTGCTGTCATATAAAAAAAAGGTCATGCCATCAAATTGGCAGCGTGAGAATCGCCCTTATTAACGTCGGCAGAACAAAAAAGCCTGTTGCATCAGAACCACGAGACGCTAACAACAGAAACCAACATCTACACATGCAGTTTCATTGAGAAATGCCCTATATTTCACGCACTTTACGCAACCGTGAATATTGACGAAATCACGACACTATCTCGACAACACAATACATTGCTGGCTTTAATAGCGGCATCATTCGCAGAGACTACATAAAAACGGCATTTGATGTGCAATAAAAGTGTAAAATTTTGAGTTGGTAAGTTCCTAGGTAGAGCAGGCCAGGAGTTGGGATACACGCAAGCGTAGCGAAATATCCAGAGACAATTCCTAAGATGTAAAGGAAGGAGGAAACGAAATTAAACCAAGTGCTGAGTTATTTATGTTGCAAGAGTCCCAGTTGAGATTTATAGATAATTTCCTAGAAGAATGTAATAATCTGAAGAAAATTCTCGTCTTTGGGTGTGATATAATAAACATACCCTTTATATAGGGCAAGTAGTAGGGTAGTAGTAAATAACAAGATAAGGGCTATAAAACGTCCCTTTTAAGAGTAACACCCTAATATCGCAAGTACCTAGTACATAATAGATATCTGTGTCGATAGCATTCACTTTAGAAAACATGATACCTATATCAATTGACTCTCACAATATTTTGATCATGCATAAGCATAAACATAGCATATCCCGTTCATGTACCCACTGCTGGGACACTCAGGCCTCCTCTCTTCTCTTCTTCTTTCGAGAAGGAGTGGGCTATAATCTCCCACGACGGCCCAGTGCGGGTTGATAGATGTCACATGTCTTCGGATTTTTGGTTCTAGGACATGCCGGCTTCCTCACAATGTTTTCCTTCACCGTTTTGAGAGCAGTGGTGATGAAATTATTTACACAAAGTAATAGTACAAAAGCCCGCCTGGTGACGGGGACCATCACGGGACACTGCTCACTAAACAAACACCTCCACACGATAGGCATAACGGACAGCCCCCTGTGCAGAGCTTGCATGGAAACTGATGAAACCGTCGCGCATGTGCTCTTTGAGTGCACAAGCGTCACCCAGATTAGGTCGCAAACCCTCGGGATCACCCAAATCTTACCCAGATGTTCTCAACAGACCAGGAGACATAATAAGCTTCTGGAGGGAGGTGGGCTGGTTGGAATAACCACCGACAGCCGCCATGGCCCACGCACAATGGTCCACGTGTAGGACTAAGTGCGGAAACCAAACCCGTAACATAGAACATAGTACAAAAGCCTGGGTTCAAACCCACGACCTACAACTCGTAAGTCCCGCCATTGCCACTGCTCTCGCCATTTAGTGATGACAGCAGATCATCATCATTTTCCTGCCCTTATCCCATGTTACTTGGGGTCGGCGCAACACGTTTTCTTCTTCCATTCTCCCCTGTCAACTGTCACGCTATCATTCACTCCCTTCTCTTTCATATCATTCCTCACACAATCCATCCATCTTTTCTTCGGCCTTCCTCTCCCTCTCCATCCATCAACATGTATATTCATCACTCTTTTAGTCACATGCGTTTCGTCCCTTCTCATCACATGCCCATACCAAGCTAAACGATTTCCTTTCAACTTTTCTGTCACTGGCGCCACTTTCAAACTTCCTCTTATATACTCATTTCTTACTTTATCCATTCTCGTCACTCCACACATGCATCTCAACATTCTCATCTCCGCTGCATGCAATCTTCTCGGACAGATATATTCCAAAAATAAGATATCATCAAACGTTACAGTGTTATTTCTTCACAAATCAGCACCTTGCTATATGAGAACAATACTCATATAAATCAAAGTTCACATTACAATTATATCGTTGAACAAGGCCGAAGGAAAGAGCGCTCGTTTTATTCAACCGTCCGTGACATATCCAAGTAATATGACCTTTGAGGTATCTTTTGGCTCATATTCCTTTGGAGTATAAGCAGGAAAGTCAGTGGAATTCGCTGATTTTTGCAAGATTCTTCTTGCAGTAAGCGTTTTTGTGCCACCGGCGATGACATATTCAGCACGATTTCGAATGTTGTCCAATTAAAAAGCTGGCCGGTTAGAATTTGTTCGAAAAACTGTTTTTAAATTGGAATGTTTGCAGTTTAATTTGAAAAATTGACAGTTACCTAGAAGTTCGGATAAACTCGATCGAACTGAACGACTATCCCCTTTATTCATAAACGTTGCTTAAAGTTATGCAGTGATTAGCGACTGTTTAACCATACATTTTTGACGTTTAAGCGTTACTTAACTTTAGTTATCGTTTATGAATAAACCCCTTTGATTGTAGGCACGTCGATATTGATAAGGAAGTGAGGACAGTGATGACAGTCACTATGGTAATATGATATGAAGTAGTACGTAAGAGTTCCAGTTCAGTGCGCATCAAACTCATCTCGATGTCACAGTTCAAGGTCAAAGTTGATACTGTTACAAGTTGGTAGTATCGTGTTTAAATAACTCAAATTTCGGTATGTGCGAATTTGGCAGGCAGTGGAAGTTGGCAGGCTACATGACGCCGAAGAACAGACAATAGGTGCAAAAAAAAGAATGAGTTTGGAGGCCTAGAACTGGCCATAATACGCCACGTGCCCACGTGTGGTAGACTAACGAATGTTAAATTGTTATACTATATTGTATCCGTCTATAGAATTAGAATTTTTTGTTCAAACAACGTAAATCCGTTCACGATTCTCACCTTTACCATTCGAACTTTGTACCAGAACCTAACTATTAAATACTTAGTTATGTTATTTCGTGTGCATATGTATAAAAACACTTCGTATTCTCATCGTCCGTGACATATTCCGCGTAACACGACCCTTACGGAATGCTAGCGTCTGACAGATTTGTTGCGAAACCGACTTTTGACGCTTGAAGCGGATTTAGAGCAGCAATGCTCTACCGAAACTCTGCCAAATAAATGTTTAGTTTTGTTTGGGTGTCGCTTACTAGCGCTGTAGCGGCTTTTATTAACACGTTATTAAAGTGGTTATCATAAAGTGAGATGAAGAAAAGACTTGGCCCACGTGTAGCACGGGCCACGTGCGCTTCTCACAAAGCAAAGTGGTCTGTAGTGGGAACGTTATAGGCTGATTATACTTAAGGGATGACGCGAATAAGATGGGCAGCAAATCTTGTCTACTTGTCTACTTAGTAACAAAAGACTTCGTCAGCTAGTCCGTCAGGCCTCAGGATTGACATAAGAAGAAGGATTTCTGCTTATGTTTGATAACGTATGAATTTAGGGGAGGATGGTTGCCGGGTAATTGAATACGTACGTACGTACGTCAAATGAAGCATTATGTGATCAGCTGATGAATTTTGTGATTGTCGAGAGTTCGTTAGATGTAATTTCTTTCTTGACTGCTAATAGTAATAGCTTGCGGACTTTTCACGAACAAAAAAAAAGGTCAATTAGATACCTACCACTTATAAACTTTTAGTCCAGTTCGCGAACTCAATAATCTTCCCTCATAAATGTTCACAAAGTTCTGGCTATTTAATGTTCCGAGAATTTTAAACGGGCTACAGGAGCGAATGAAATGACGCAAAATGTTAGGTAACTACTAGTTAAGAAATACAAGATGAGAGAAGAGTCGTGAAAGTATGTACTTTCGTAATTAAGGAATTTGGAAATCTTTAGCTCATTAATCAGATTCCTACAATCCTGTAAGATGAGGCAGCCAGTCGTTCTCACATGTATAATTTCAACATGAATGATGTATCCAATGTTTTGTAACAAATTAATGATTTAAAAGAGCTTTGGAATGGGCAACTAGCTTCATCTTTCTGACTGACCATTCGAAAGTGAAATAAATGCGTTTAGTTTAGAGTTTTTATTTCGCCCGAATAGGTGCTATTGACGACGCTACCAACTCAATCAATCTCAAAAACTGCGAACAAAATAAAGAATTCCACAAAAAATAAAACACAAACGCAAAAAAGTAAACCGTACGTCACAGCGACATTACCCCGCGAGGCGTCATTCCCATAAAATTTGCGCAAACGCGGGTAAAACGGGCAACTTTAGCCATTCATAAACGCAGGGAGCCATGAATGAGTTAGTAGGGCGGAGAGCGTAGATCGCGGCACATCCATTTATTACAACACCATGTATATTAGAATGGGGGTGTAAATCTGACGGGTTGCAATTGGGACCAAAAGTTGGTGTGTTATTGTCGATTGTCGCTTCATCGTGCGAGTGAGTTTGAAGGACTTTTAGGTGAAATAGGAATACTTTGTTCATTTTAGGTCGTGAGTTTTTTGGTCTAGCAGCGCCCCGCGGTTTCACCCGCATAAGTTGCGATCTGGTGGGAATATCGGGATACAAAGTTATCCTATGAAAATATATCCTATATGTTAATCCTGGTTATAAACTGGGTGCCAAATGTCATCCAAATCCGTCAGTAGTTTTTGCGTGATAGAGTAACAAACATCCATCCACCCATCCATCCATCCAAACAAACTTTCGCATTTATAATATTAAGTAGGCAGTAGGATTAAAAGGTGCAATGGATTGTTAGTAGGGAATGTGCGCCTAAAAGCTGCCGATCTGAGCACCATAGGTAAGGACGGGCAGGATACTCACGTCGATGAGTTTGTATCAGCAAATGTTCTAAAGCAAGAACTACGACCAGGGGTAAGGCATCGTTCGAGGATCGTTTATAATACTTAGTATCTACGAGGAAGGTTCTCTCCTAACTTACACAAACCTCACTCCTTACTCATTGTCTACCTAGCCTCTTCCCAACTATTTTGGGGTCGGCTTCCAGTCTGACTGGATGCATCTAAATACCAGTAATTTACGTGGAACCACTGCCAGAGTATCCAGTTACTGGATAACCAGATACCCCTTGATAAGACCGGTTGTCAGACTTTCAGGCCCAGTCTTTACTACAGGAAATCAATCAATCAACTCAGCCTATGGCAGTCCACTGCTGGACATAGGCTGCGCCAGAACACCCTGTCCTCCGCCTTCCGCATCCAGTCTGTCCCAGGCATCTCTTTAGGTCGTCTGTCCATCTAGCTGCGGGCCGTCCCACACTACGCTTGCCGATACGCGGTCTCCACTCCAGGACTCGTCTGCTCAACCGGCCATCGGTCCTTCGACAAACATGGCCAGCCCACTGCCACTTCAGTTTGCTTACTCTGCAAGCTATGTCGGTAGCTCCGGTTTTTTTCATTCACAGGAAGTAATAGCGTCTATTCCAAGATCCTTTTAATGACAGCCCCGACTGGACTTAAATCACTCTGATATTTCCACCCATAAAGTTGACTGCACCCAACAATGCAAGTGCTCGTTAAATTCAGGAATGTCTTTAAAAACTATAAATAGTGAACTGCGAAATTACGTCGTCACAGCACTGTAGGAGCAATAAGGATCAGAATTCTCGAGCAATAAAAGAAAATAAGCATCTGAATTCTCTATTTGAGGAACCTGATTCTGTAATGACTAGACCGTTTTTAGATTTTACCGGAAAATTAAAGGAATTGGTCTAGTACCTCAGAATTTTTAAGGGATGAACTTGATTCTGCTGAAAATTTTAATCAGAGGAAATATTTTTTACACTAAACTTTCAGCAGTAATGTGGCACCGGTGTGTGTGTGGCACCGGTAACTGAAAAGTTATGTGGAAACCGGTTGTCATGGTATGGGCATGTGTTACGGAGGAATGAAGAAAATGTCGTGAGGAAAGTTTTGAGTATGAATGTCGATGGCTATAAGAGTAGGGGAAGACCAAAGAAACGATGGATGGACTGTGTGAATGATGATATGGTTAGAAAGGGGGTGACTGTCGAGATGGCAGCTAATAGAGGAGTATGGAAGAAAAAGACATGTTGCGCCGACCACAAATAAATTGGGATAAGGACAGGAGAATGATGAAATAATTTCAGCAGTAATCACTTTTTCGCGTAAGTACCTACAGATTTCATGTACAACCACATAATTTTAGGGTTCCGACCTTAAAACGGGAAACGGAACCTTTATAAGATCACTTTCTTGTCCGTCTGTTGCATGTCGCAGAAGTTTGAATGATTAACGTCATTCTGACATCCTGTCTTTATCAAATATGCAGAGCCTGTGGAACTGACAGCGAGTCCTGACAAGCTGTCAGGGGCAATTAATGTTCAGATGATAAATTAAAATAATGATTAAGTGGCTTATAATCTCGAAACACCAAAATAAACGTCAGACAACGCCATTCAATTTCATAATTAACCAACACGAATCGACATAAAAAAACTGCAATTCAATAATTATGCAAAATTCTTAATTTAACATCAGCATCTGGTCGTTAATATCCCACCGGTTCTTAATACTTACGTAATCTGTAAGTAGGTGTATAGGTTTCGAATTAACCCGTAAGTGCGAACGTGAAAGTGGTGGGACGGGTCTCGTGGACCCACACTCACACACTCACTCACTCACTGATGACAAATGTCAGAGACCGAGTCGCCGTCGGAGATTATTAGTGCCAGTGAAACCTGCGATACAGTACAATACGACACAATTTAGAAGGTACATCGAGAAAGCTCTTGAAACACTAGTTAACACAACTATTTCCAATAAACAGTTGTGTTAATCATTAGACAGAACTTACCAACACTACTAACTATTTTCACTCGCAACAGAACTTGTCTTGATACGAGTAGGTACCTACATAATAGGTTCTTACAAAACTTTTTGACAACTATGACCTGGATACCGTTTTTGCTACTGTGCGAGTGCGTCACATTTCACAAGCACTTTTTTTTTTTTTTGGTACGCCTCCATAGAGCGATGGTCAGTCTCAACTCTGTGCACTGTCTAAACAAACTTAGACAATGACAGACCCAAGTTCGTTATAACTTAGTGGAGCGAAAACGGACGATGCTAGTTTTGGTTGACGTACAAACAGGCAGGTCAAACTGTCAAATTTTCCCAATCAACCTTAAGCCTTAATGCTTTAGCGATAAAGTTGAAAATCTATTAAAGAAATTTGACCGATTGTAGTAGCTTGATGTGCTGGCGTCTGTACAACGATGTAACCTTTAACTTGTGTCGTACTTGATAAATTTTCACTTCGATGTGCTGCCATAAGTCACTGGTACTTGAAACTTCGTATCTGTTTCTTATCACCAGATTAATGTTAATATAGGTATATAAGATAGGTCACCTGTAGTGGTTAATTACTGAAAGAAAAACCTATTTGTTTAGGATTATTATAATGGTATTAGTAGTGCAGTGGTGGCCTAGTGGTACCGGCCGCGACTTACGCGTAATAGGTCATAGGATCGAAAATTATTCATCACCACTGTTCTCAAAACGGTCATCACCATTATCAACATTTCAGCCGAAAGACGTACACTGCTGCACATAGGCCAAAACGGTACTCACGCTACAAACGGTCTTAAAACGGTAAAGGAAAACATTGAGAGGGAACCATACCATACTTAAATTAATTAATTTTGTAATAATTTAATGTCATTTTTAATTAAGTATTTTTTTTTTTTATTGTAAATTTTAATTTTAAATGTATTTTTGTTTTGATTTTGAAATGTATTTTATTATTTTTTTAATTTAAATGTATTTTTTTTAAAGTAAGTAATTGTTTTTTTTTAATGATTTTTTAATATTTTAATGTAACATAGATTTTTTTTGCTGAGACCAATGTCTGAAATAATTATTTTTTTTTTTAAACAGGCATGTCCTAGAACCAAAAAATCGAAGACATGACATCTATTAACCCGCACTGGGCTTGCGTGGTGGATAACGGCCCGCTCCCTCTCACCGAGGAGACTTGTGTCCCAGCAGTGGGAACACTACAGGCTAATTATAATTATCATGGTTGTTGGCCTTTGTCAAACAGTGGACATCTTTCGGCTGAAATGATGATGATAGTGATGACGGGGTCCGCTAGGGCCGATGCCTGCCAGGGCCGCGGGTTGTTCGAAAGAGATACCGTGGCCCCTGGCACAGGCAACTGAAGGAACACGGGTCACGGGTGGGTTTTAGACAGTAAAAGTCTGACACGCCCTTCCGCTCAGCGCAGAGCGGGAGAGGTCATTTGATGATTTCCCATACAAACAAAAAAAAAATGGTGTTGATTATCGTGTCTGATTTCCACAATGGAGGTATACAATAGAGTAGTTTGTTTCGAAAATGAACAAATACAAAACTAGTTTACATTACTAACAATTAATGTAAATATAATTATATTTTCGACAGCTCTTCTATTAAATGTCGTTGCAAATTGTTTAATCAACAGATGTAATTAACAATATAAAATATTGTGAAATCTGGTGAACAGCAATCAATTTTCCAATTTCGATAAATCAATAGTGAGTTTAAAGTAAAGTAAAAATTTTAAAAGTAAATGAACCTCGTTCAGTGGTGTTGTAAATATTCAAGTTACGTTTGAACAATATAAGGATCTATCAACCATAATATACGGGTCATATTAGATTAGCTAGCTAAACTCTGCAGAAGTGATGGATGTAGGTACATCTAATCATGATAGAACAAAATAAAATGTTCTGTTATTTTATGTTGGAGTAAACGACCGTAGATAGTGTAATTACTAAAAATATCAGGTTTTTTTTTGTGTAAACTTCAGAGATGTAATAATTGTCGATATCTAAATACGATGAAACATTTCAAACTTATAACGACACTACCAGCGGTCATTGACCCCAAGTTCAATCAAGTCAACAAGGAACCCTTATAGTTTCGCCATGTCCGTCTGTCTGTCTGTCTTTCCGCGGTTTAGTTCAAAAACTATTGGCTGTTTGTGTATGTGAGTTTAAATGTTTGTGAACGCACCCACGATACAGGAGTAATTCCTAGCGTGGGGCAACGTTTAAAAAAAAATAAAAAAAATTGGTACTTACTACAAAGTTGCAATTTGGCATGAGTAATATACACGTTAAGAAGTAAAATAAAATTTTGAAAAAAAAACAATTATTTAGGGTACCCTACACGTAAAGTGGGGATGAAAAATTTTTTTTCGTCCTTTCATAGTGTGGGATATCGTTGGATAGTTCTTTCAAAATATTAGGGGTTTGGGAAGACCGTTTTTTGATTAAGTAAACCGTTAGTGACTTATCAAGCTTTAAAGTAACAATTTTCGTTAGAGTCAAGTGTCCCCCCCCTCTTACCAACTAAACGGTTGTAGTTACAAAAATGTCACGGCAGTAGTACCTGTATATAACGAAGTTTAAAGGAAAAATATCACACTTGAGTGGGCTTTACAAGTTTACGCGTAATAGTCGACCAAACAAGTATTATCCAAATCTCAAAAAAAAAAAAAAAAACTTTCCGTGCAAAATTGTCGGATCTGGTGAGGATTTGTATAGGAAGTCAAATTAGGTAGGTAGTCATGTTTGGCTATTAGTTAGAGCATGGTAACTATCAGTCAGCGAATACGACCCGCACTTGTTTTTAATAGCCTTTAGATTTATCTATACATATTACGTCTGCGGAGTATTGCTAGCTAATTTAATTTGATTCCGTATTTTAATTTTACGTGCTATGCATGTTTGAAAGCAAAACACAACCGGTAATGGCATTATTATGTCTTCGAAAATTACTCTGAACTCGACAAACAGCCATCTTTGAAATTAATGGCGAGCAAGAAGAATACATTCATCACCAATCTGAAGCCACTTCATTATTATTCAGCTGTCAAACTTGAGACAGTTGCTTATTTATTTAAATACTAGCTGCGCCCCGCGGTTTTACCCGCATAAGTTTTGATCCCGTGGGAATATCGGGATAAAAATTATCCATTAATAGTAGTCATCAGTCATAGTCATCTTGGTTATAAACCATCTGTGTGCCAAATTTCATCCAAATCCGTTCAGTAGTTTTTGCTTGAAAGAGTAACAAACATCCATCCATCCATCTATACAAACAAACTTTCACGTTTATAATATTAGCAGGACTAGCTTCTGCCCGCGGCTTCGACCGCGTGAAATTAAAGCACGAAGATACAAACTCAACAGCTTTATTATTAGTGTAAATGAGTAACTTATTTATGGAGACTTTCATGTTGATAAAATATAACTTCGGTACAAAAACACAGGCAGAAGTCAGGATCATGACATGAACTCCGCGATAATAAATCAAAAAAGTTTAACTGAAACTCGCGTTAAAATTATTTCTAATTATTTTTTGTATTGGCCTTCTCGACCCTACATAGCATTTAGGAGTTAACTAATCTCTTGAAGTTCATTCACACGTCACCAGTCTTAAACGGAGCACCTATTTAATGTTAACGAAATTGAGTGAGTCTCATATAATCGATTAATTACTGAAAGGTTTGTATTATTAGCTTTTGCCTACCTCTTCATCTTCGAGGGGCTAAGTAATTACGGGGGCTTGTGGTTAAGCTACGATTGCCGCGGTTAGTTCGTGGATAGGTGACCATCTCTACATACCAAGACCCCTCTTCGTATGTAAAGATGGTAGGACGATGGTAGAGGCATAACGTGGCTCGGAAAAGCACGTTAAATCGTTATTCCCGGCTGTAATTCATGAATCTTTGACAGTCGTTACGGGTCACCAGAAGCCCGAAAGTCTGACAACCAGTCTTAGTCTTGGGTATCGTGTTACCCAGTTATTGGGTTGTGGAGGTTAGATAAGGAGTCACTCCATGTAAAACAATTAGCATTCGGCTAGACTGGAAGCCGACCTCAACTACGAGTAAGTCAAGAAAAGACTCGGCAGATTTTAACAGCTTCCCTGCCCGTGACCTCGTCCGCGTTGAGGGCAAACTATACCATAAAACATGTCCTGTGGTACTAGTGACAGTGTTGAATTCTTTCAGTAATAGAATGTTTGTAATTGGATCAGTACTTTCAGAGATAATCTCTTACAAACAAACAATTTTAACTATTTATAAGCGACGAGCATAAATATATTACGATGGACGGCTCGGCAAAAATATCTGGTTTCATGACGCATTCATTAATATCTGTCGTCAAGATATCAGCAAATGTTATGTATGTGATCATTTGTGGATAGCATATATATAAGCAGCAGCACAAATATGTGACATCGACGGATCACCAAAACTATCTGACGAGAAAAGCGGCGCCAAAATATAGGATGCTGCATCGAATAATATCGGACATGTCTTGTGCTATAAATATCTGCCAACTCGAAGAATACGATACTTCGTTGTTGACAAAAATATCTGACAGAACTGTTCCTACGTATATTTTGTCTCAGTCTACGTTGTACGTAAGTAAAGATGTTAGTATCGATTAATCATGGGTGAGGTAAACGACTTTCTAATCGGTTTAATCGACATCCTGTTAGCCTTAAGCCGTCGAAGACTCTGGCTGAGGAAGATATAGAGATCAGTAATGTCTAGTATAGTATAACATCACTCCTGTAATCCCACCCCCGAAGGATGAGCCAGAGGTGTACACCTCATGTGTATGTACTATACAGCGTTATTGGAAAAACACCAACAACCTCTTAAGAGGTCATTGTACTCGTCATTAGGAACAACTTTTACTATGGGACCAAACCTGAAATCGCAAAAAAAAAATTAACTGTTCCATACATTTATGTTCGGTTAACTCGTCAAAATGTAGGGGACAGCTGATTTTTGTCCCTAGTTTTAGTGTGCCGAATTTTGAAGATCAAAGTAGGTATCTGTCATCTTATTTATAACATAAAATAATATCATTGGTTTCATATGTATCTCCTTAATTTTTTTAACCCATCCATAGGTTGTCTTTAAAAGATCGCTCTTAGCGATAAGACCGCCCATTGTGTCACCCTTTGTAAAATTTTATATATGATATTTATGTTCTGTAACTTGTATGGTGTACAATAAAGAGTATTCTATTCTATTCTATTCATTCACGATATTTTAAAGAAAGCCTTTGGCGCATGAACGTGACCATTTATTCTTTGACTCAAAACGGGACATTGCCATTGGCGCCGATTCCCTTGTTCACAAATTAAACTCAATTTAAGTCCAATGCATCTTTTCTTTCATTAAGAAAAGGACAGAAGATAAATATTAGTTTAGTCCTGTTAAATTAAGATACGCCATAGACAGTTTAGACGTGATTAAAAACATGGCTACTAAAAATACATCGATTTACGTCAGGCGCTGACTAACTGACTGTCCTTTTGTCTTTTCATTCTTCTCTTCGCGGCCGGCGCGGGGAGGCGCGGCGGCCGCGGCCGCGGCCGTCCGGCCGGCTCGACTACTCAAATTTTCGCGCGGTTTCCGAAAACGGGACAATTTTGCGTCCCAGAGTTCATTTCGGGGACACCGGGACTCGTCATTATAAAAAGGGACAGTCCCGTTCAAAACGGGACGTCTGGTCACGCGGCATGCATAATACCTATTCGCCCCACATTTTTTCAAAAGACCTTTTCCGCTTTCATTATTTTAATGAACTGAATCTGAATATCCTGCAGCGAACAAGTTTTTACATTTTTAATATCATTCAGCGTTACAATTTACAGCTAGCAAAAAATCGGGAATTTTATAAAGTAATTAATGTTCTCGCGATGAGTGTAACGAAACGTTCTTACTAGTGTCTACTTTTAGAAAAAGGTTTTATTTTCAGCAAGCCACTATAAACCACCTTAACATTCTAGAATTACAAACAATTCCTAGGTATAGAATTAAAGTATCTGTACCTAGGAAATATTTACTGAAAATTCAAAAGGCGAAAAGGTAAAGGTTTTAAGGTGGCTGGGACAGACTGGATACGGAAGGCGGAGGACGGGGTGTCGTGGCGCAACCTATGAGAGGCAGCAGTGGACTGCGATAGCCTGAGTTGATTAATTGTCTGAATACCTTATTTAATTTAAAGATGCCAGTTGCCATAACTCGTTATAACATCGAATTTAATTCTTTCTTCGAGGAGATGACGGCTTAGCTTTAAAGTAAAGCGGCTATTGACGAAAAAGATGTAAGATGCAATACCTATTACATCAACCCCAAATAAACTGGCCGAAGGATAATGGATTATGTGGCGAGAAAAAAATTGAATTAATAATATTGAACTATGCAACAATATCCCCTTTACCCTTTCATCAGACCCACCGCAAGTGTCTCACCCTTCAGTCTGGAAGTCGAGAGAATGCGTTCCTGACACCTGTCTGGATCCTTATCCTACTAATATTATAAACGTGAAAGTTTGTATGGATGTATGGATGTTTGTTACTCTTTCACGCAAAAACTACTGAACGGATTTGGATGAAATTTGGCACACATATGGTTTATAACCAGGATTAACATATAGGATACTTTTTATCCCGATATTCCCACGGGATCGAAACTTATGCGGGTGAAACCGCGGGGCGCAGCTAGTAATATTATAAACGCCACAGTTTGTGTGGATGGATGGATGGATGTTTGTTACTATTTCACGGAAAAACTACTGAACGGATTTAAATGAAATTTGGCACACAG
Source organism: Apamea crenata (assembly GCA_949629185.1). Classification (NCBI taxonomy): domain Eukaryota; kingdom Metazoa; phylum Arthropoda; class Insecta; order Lepidoptera; family Noctuidae; genus Apamea; species Apamea crenata. Next base: position 5,084,351 of record OX451368.1, on the reverse strand, counting down.
ATAGTTTGTAACCAGGTTTAACACATAGGATACTTTTTGTTCCGATATTCCCATGGGTTCGACACTTATATGGGTGAAACCGCGGGGCGCTGCTACTTGCTAATAAAGTTCGAATTCGCATAACACGTAATCGTTAGTATGAAACTGACAGGTGTCTGACGCATTTTCTCGACGGCCGTACTGTGCCTTCATTTCGACATAGCAATTGGAAAACAAGACTATTAAAACAAGTACATTTCTGACGCAAAGGTGTTACCGTGTTTATGGTGTCACCCTATTTTCGTGTCAGCCGTCAATTGGGTCCATAAAATCAAGTTTATTACTAAGTTAGCGATTTCTTAACCTGTTGACCGGTTAGGTTGGTATAGAGTGATCTGTGGTTTACTTTCGCTTGCGTATCTGGTTTTAAAACTTTTTAAGTCAAACGATTTATGGCGTCGAAAAGTTGGTCTTGAAGTAAAATTTGGTGAAGTTGGGTTTTCTGCTTGGGTTTTAAATGTCACCTAAGTTGGTTTTATATTAAAGCCCTGGGAATACTTAGTCAAAGTGTAGTAAAATTTCCACTTTTTGAAAGTGATAGTGTTATTTTTACGTCATGAGCCAACTTGGCGAACTTTCTGATGATCATATTTCTCACCACAGCGCATAAAGACCTTCGCTGTCTTTATAATCCATACTAATAATAAAGCTAAAGGGTTTGTTTGAACGCGCTGATCTCTGGAACCACACGTCGGATTTGAATAATTATTTTTGCATGTGATAGCCCAATTCTTGAGGAAGGTTATAGGTTATTTAACATAACGCTATGACCCTTGGGAGCGAGCAAAAATGAAAAAGAACGCGTAGCGATAACGAAGTAATAGCGCGGACTGGTTATGCGATACAAGGGAGTGAGTCGGAGGATCAAGACATTTCCCGCCAAAAAAGTCGCGGGCAGAACCTGTATTTCAAAAATTCCGTAGTTACACACGTTGCCTTTGATCCATAAAAACCAAAACCCTAAGCAAAATGGTTCCAAAAGTTTATCCTCCCTTCATAATTTTACCATCGACGTTCACAGAAGCGATGAAAAGAATTTTTGATGGAACGACCGCTTTTCCCTCAACTAAGTTATAGACTTAAGTTACTTACTTTAGAAACAGCATTCATTTAACTGATGCTTCCAGATTTACTTTGCCTAACTTTCAGACTTTTAGCTTTTTCTTTTATAAAGATAAAGTTGAGTCTTTCTTCAATATCGGAGATGATTAAGTTAGCTGAGCAGAATTTTAGTCTAGTATGTTATAAAGGTAAGTCAATGATGTTATAACGCATGCGTTTTAGCACGCCAATAACGGTCATTGACCCACCTACATTTTCCACCATTTTTTATTTCAAAAACTGAAATAAAGTTTGCTAACGTCCTGAATATATCTATCGCCATCTTCAATGTGCTCGAAAAACGAAAAACCATACATAGTTTGTATGTAAATTGGTTTGTACAGACTACAGACACTTTTACAAGTCAATCATATTTTTTCAATCATAGTTGGTGGTTGGTGTGGTTGGATGGTTGGTTGGTTGGTTGGTTGTGATTTATTTTCTGTTTTATAGTTTTAAGGTGTATTAATTTTGTGTAATGCCAATAAACGTATTTTTCTTTCTTTTCTTTCTTGGTGTCTGAAATGGTATTTTGAGGAAAGAACTACAGATGGAGTGGACATGTCCAGTCAGTGCACGTAATAGTCAGTAAACATGCAGCTCAACTCAGAACTTAAGGAGCCCAACTATTATTTGGGTTCCTACGGAGAGATATTAGGAAAAAGGCAATGACCGATATTACTACGCTAAAACGAGTCTACTATACTAAAACAACAATTACTTACTATGTAGCCCATTCAATAGAAAACACTTAAACGAAAAACAACTAAAACCTATAAGAGAAAAGGTCAAAGCCCTAATAACAGCCAGCAATAAAACGAAAAAGAAAACATTACAGATCAGGCACCCTCAAGCTTTCATTAAATTAACGACAACCCTCCAGTTACTGACCGAACATTTAACAGATGTGCAAGATATTATTCAGTACGATAAGTTGGCAAGCTTGAGCCTCGTCCAGGGTGGGGCGATTAGCAGGTGCTGTGGCGGACGCGAAGTATCTATGTATAACTATGACAGCAACGTTTGCGATCTGACACTGAGATCTATAAACGTTACTTAGAAGTAGAACGTGCTTTGGTTAAGACATGTTCGCGTATCTATTTCGCAGTTGTAGTTTGACAGTTGTGCGACAGAGAGAGGAATAACGCTTAGCCAAAGTATAGTGTAGTGATAGCACTTGATGGGACTTAGCGACTGAGACGATAATGGAGCTGAGACGAGTGACACTCGACACTCGTCTGCGCGTCGGCTGCTGCCGTCGACGGCTGTAGTTGCCTCTACACACTTAAGGGGAATCACTGCTTGGGGGTTTACCTTGATGCCTGGCATGTGTGTGCGTGTCTATTAGCATGCATTTGTTTAACATGGAGGAGACATCGAGGTAGCGAGCTAAACCGCGACAGCGAGGTATCGCAGTGAGGCATTTTCGGAAGTACTTTAGTTTATTGTTTTACCCTGTGGTAACACATCTACCCTCTACTGTCTGCTACAACAACTTGCGATATACTGCAGTCACCAAATCACGCCCGCCACCATGACCGCGCACCTTGTCACCGCGCATTTGACTATATGGACGAGGCCTTGAAGTACCAACCTAATCTGCATAAGGTGAGGAACGCGAAACTCTCCTGAATAAATAATCTGCTCCCATACCTTCCCTTCCATAAATTGGATACGTTAATATTTGGCTCTTATTGCTTTTCACATTTCCCTCCCGATTTCGATCCGTTAATATTTAACTTCAGATGTGATTTTATTATGGTCCCATTTGTATTGGAATTGAATTGCTTTTTATTTTGAGTCTGGCTTTAATCGAACGCTATTTTCTTAATACAATATTGATTACCTTAGCTGAATAGCGATTAGACTTAACGTTAATCAACGTACAACTTAGTACTGACAAGCAAATTACAAAAACGTAAGGAAATTTGAATTTCGCGGGCTACCTTGGAGCATCACCTTAGGTAAGTATAAATGAATAGTTTAAAGAAATCCTGTGTCGGTTTTTATTGTAATTCTGAATGCAGACTTTTACATAAGAATGCTAGAATAGACTAGAAAGTAGAGAATAAAATGAAAAGATAACAAAACCTACTTTTGTTGCTAAAATAATTCTAAGCAATTCTAACAACAATGGTTATTGGGATGAAAATTCTTAGTTTTTTTTTCTTATCTTCACTGCTCAGTAAAACCGAGAAAGGAAACAACGCCTCTTGAAGCAAATCCGTAAATAAAGTAACGACCCGAGCTATTAAATATTCCAAGTTCCAATTACCTACTTTTCGACTTCGAAACACAAAGTAAGAGGAAGTGTGTGCAAAACGCGGCATTCCCAAATTTCTAGGGTTGCCACATATAACACAAATATATCATCATGCCTGTATTCCCCGAACGGTTAGGCAGAGGTGTAGGAGGAGGTAATTATAATACAGCCTTTTTTTTGGGTGGGAAATCATCAAATGACCGATCCCGCTCTGGGCTGGGCGGAAGGGCGTGTCAGACTTTTACTGACTAAAACCCGTGTTCCTTCAGTTGCCTGTGCCAGGGGCCACGGTATCTCTTTCGAACGACCCGCGGCCCTGGCAGGGCATCGGCCCTAGCGGACCCCATCAGGTCGTGCTGAACTGCTGCCATCTCTTTGAGACGCGCGTGGAACACAACGCGCCATCGACCCGGGCCTGCAGTGCGATTCTGTAACCATCTCACCGTGAAAACTTAGGTGAAGTGAGCTTAGGCTGGCCCTTACCGGGCCGTGAGCGGCCCATTGCTCGCCGCCCGCAAGCCCGCGCCTACGGTGGCCGGGAGTCGGCTATTGACTCCCGTCCAGGGCGTCTCCTGCGGCGACTAGGGGCGTGAGGGCGCAGAGATTGCCTCTCCCTCACAATTATAATACACCCTCATTTCGCCAGTTATGTTAAGTCCCATGAAACAGGGGCGAGCCAATTGCCGTCGACCGGGCACAAATCCTGACTCCGGGCTGCCAACTGATACTGAGAAATTCCTGATAAAAAAACCCAAAAACTATTTGCTCGACCTTGAAATCGAAACCATCGAACTCATGTTCAGCAGTATCTCTAGACAAACGAGGCCAGCTGCCATTACTAAGTGTAAATTAAGGGATTTCGGTGAAAATGTGGGGTCAGTTAAATTACCAGAGGGGCGCGAGAATTCAATATTGGATTAACGATTCAGATGAACGTTTTTATCGTCAAATCAATTTCGATTCTGTAAATAAGGGTGCTAATAAAATTAGAATTTGATGCGCGTTTTGGAAATTTAGTACCTAATTGTAAGGTGATAGAAACTTAATTGCAGCTGTAGATTTAAAAGTTAAGCGAAGTAGGTACGTGTGTTAGGAACTCAGGATTTCGATGATGGATAGGCGAACGATTAAAAGACGACGTACAGTCACGAGCACCAATATGTCAACACTTGGCAACTTTCAATTGCGATTTTTTCGTGAAATAACGAATGCAACATTGAAATATGACACATTAGATAAACCTATGGGTTCGAAAATGCTATGTTCGTAACAACATAAAATTTCATTAAAAAATAAAGTAGTAAATCGCTTTTGAATAAAGCCGAGTGTATACATACTTTTACTCGTGACTGTACTGCTATAGAAATCCTTCCTTTACTTAGACGATATAATGCTAATGCAGCCCGTAGTTTGGAAGTTGGCAGTGTGATACCCCCGTGCCTCGGAAAGCGCGTTAAGCCGTTGGTCCTGCGCCTGATCTCTCTCCGGTCGTGTCGGTTTGCCGTCACCTGTGTCTGCGCACACACTTGTGCACTATAATATCTCCCGCGCCGATGGCTCGTCTCCGCTTGAGATTGGTCGCCATGCCCGAAACTCGGTCTGGAGGTCTTCTTTATATGGTAATAATGAACAAGCTATTTTTTATAGCTTCAAAAATGTTTGAATCATTAACGAAGTTCTTCTTGACGTCGTCCACAAGACCTGAATGAGACTCGCACAGACCAGGGAAACACAGCACACAAGGGAGGACGCCTGAACTCAGCAGTGGGTGGAACGAGGCTGAAAGGAAAAAGGAAGAAAAGAAAGAAAATACGTTTATTTGCGGTAAACATGACGCAGAGAAAGAACAAAAACACAAAAAAAATTAACAAGTAGAGGGAAAATTTGCGTCACATCCACGCAAAACGGCCAACGCTCAACAACGCTCGGCTGCCAATGATAATGACGTACAATGTAAGTCCAAAATGAATACTTGTTAATTTTCTCGCAATAATAGGGACGCAGACTATCCGGGCTAGGGTCACATCAAACCTGTACCCTCATAGAAACGCGATTACCGACATAAAGAGGAATTAAAACGCGACAGCTATTTCGATTATAATAGAGAAGCCTGTCCTTTTCTATGGGAATGGGAGAGAAGGGGAAAGCGATAGGATTACCAAAAATTTAAGTAGCCAGATGGTACTTTTGTAATTCATTTGGAATGTATAAAAAACTCAGTTTAATAATTTGTTATGGAGACTGCGCCGACCCCAAAAATTTGGGGTAAGGGCAGGAGCGCGATGGTGAATGAAGACGAAGAAATAAGTGTGAATTTATGATGAGAAATCATAAAACAACACAATGCCAGTCTTTAGCACGTAAAATACCTTATACAGTACAACCTCGATATAACAAATCGGAAGGGAACAAGTAAATATTCGTTATATCAAGTAATTCGTTAAACTGAGGTTTGTTATATTGAGGGTAGGTTGGTCTAAAATTTGTAGGTAAAAACGTGTCGAAACCTGTCGCGACTGAATCACATACTATTGGGAACGATATATAAAGGTTTTGGGTTGACAAAATTCGTTAATTAGAGGTTTACACATTTTTTTGGTAGTTGAAAATTCGTTATAAAGAAAGAGATTGTTCGCAAAAAATCTTCGCAATGTAAAGGTATATTTTACATTGACTCTTATGGACAATTCAAGGGGATTACGAAGAATTGGTTAAATCGAGGAAGTCGTTATATTGAGGTACGTTATATTAAGGTTGCACTTTATTTGATGTGCTAAAGCCTAGTATCCTTAAACCTGAAGATAATCTGAAAGCTCTTGCCAAGCACATCGTCAAAATACCTATAACGTATGGGCATTCTATACCAATAATAAAGCTGAAGAGTTTGTTTGTTTGAACGCGCTAATCTCTGAAACTACCCGTCGGATTTGAGAAATAACCGAGCAAAAAGAAATAGAGTCATAAAAAACGCTAAGCGAAAACGAATTAGGGCGGGCGATGCTATGGGCGGTGGGTCGGAGAATCAAGAAATTTCATGCGGACGAAGTCGCGAGCAGAAGCTAGTAGGTAATAAAATATTATCCTCGCTGCATACATTGTCCTAAACACATATTGATGATACTAAATCTTCAGGTAGCCTTGATAATGAAACAAAATAACTGATGCTGAAGAATCTTTGAGAGATTAAAGAAAGACGAAAATGAATATTGAATACGCAATGTGAACAGTCCAAGATGAGAATTACTTATTCATGCTAGATTGAGTGTAACTGTGAATATTATGAATGATTTATGTTTTGAATAATGGAAATAACTAAAGATGGAATCGTGACCATTCAAAATACCAAAGCTTAAGATAGTAATGACGATGCTTGTTTTGAACTGCATTTTTACGATAATCAAAGGATTGGAATGTCAAAGAGGTTGAACTGCAAATAAACATCCTTGTAACTAGCACAAAAGTATGAAAGTACAGGTAAACAAGAAAAAGTATGGGCTTCGATAATCTTGGGAAAGCTGAGATCGAATGATGGTCAAGGTTAAGACAAAGAAACCAGGGGGTCTACTCCGAAGTAGTATCGGCCGAATGATTTCCTGCTATGAAGTTGCTATTTGGTTCGGTCGGTCCCGATCCTACACTCCTACACTCTTTCGAATATTGACTACGGTCCCGACCAAACTGAGCCGATCCGAACTTTTTTCGCATTTTTCAATGTGGTTCGGCCATGTGTCGGTCCGATCCGAACATTCGCACTTTGAACTTCGGAGTAGACCCCCAGGGGTTTCCAAGAGCGCGCGTGGTTGAAGATATCGACAAAGTCGCGGGAAACACCCGGATGAGGGACGCACAGAACCGGGAAGTATGGCAGAAGAAAGGGGAGGCCTGAACCCACAATAACCATTTAATGATTCCTGAAAGAAACCGCGTGAATTCATTAGCTAATCCCGCCAATCTCGCGTTCATTTCGCGCGGTTTCGTTAATTGTGTCAGAGAATTACAGCCCAGATAAAACAAGTTCCAGTATTCAAAAACAAACGAAGTTCCCCAAATAAAGTAACACTAACATTTTATTTTCCGAAGGGTTTCATATATTTTTGTAGCTGACAACCTTAGGGAAAAGACCGAAACAAACCGTGTTAAGGAAGAAAAGCAAGCTAAGCGTATAAATGTACTGGCGAAGTGAGAGGGTTGCCATATGTTAGAATATTCTGCGATCGTATGAATTCTTTGTGATGAATTCTTGAGACCTACATTTCGTTGATTTTTGAGTTTTGGTGTTTAGTTCTTTACCATTATTAGGGTTCCGTACATCAAAAGGAGAAATAGAACCCTTATAATATTACTTCGTGGTCCGTCTGTCAAGACCCTTTTTCTCAGGAACGCGTGGAGTTATTTTTCTTATTCAGCAACTTAACTTTCTTGCAGCAAACTTAGCTTTGTTAAAAAAGTGAGACAAGTATTTAAAGTCAGGTATTGCTTAAAAAAAACTAAACTGCTAAAAAAAAGACTATTGAATGCAGATACGCAGGTATTCATTCCGTATGGTTAATGATTGAAGCCTCAAAAATACTATACAAAAAACTCGTCGAATGCAAACTTCTCCTTTTCGTCGGTTAAGAACAAATCCATTGCCTTTTTCGGAACACAAACTCAAATCATTTATTTCAATTAAACCATTTTTACGGGCACTTTTGAATTGTCAAGGAGTCCGCCAGTCAGAATATATTCTGAATGTCAGAAATATGAAGCTAGTTGCCCATTCCAAAGCGTAGTAGGTACCTGTGAAGAGGAACGGGCAAGAAACTCCATGGACACTCTTTCACACAAATTTTCGTTTTTGCGGTTGAGCAAGGCAACACCGTATTTATGGCTTGTTGCTAAGTCCACTGTTTTATTCAACACCCCGTTCCACCCGTGCATCCCTCGCCTAACTGCTGGGTAAAGGTAAATTCGGATTGTAAAAAATGTACCTTTTGTAACCTACCACTACCCTTAAAAGAAGAAAAGTAGATGGAACATAGTTTTGTTCTGTTAGTTCTTTTGTTTCAGTTGGAAAATGCAGTGGTCTTGAAAGTTGTTTAAAACTTTGTCTCTCAGTTTAATGTTATTCAATCTTTTCGTTCTGTGTGGAAAATAGAAATACTTCACCTTGGAGCTTGCCTTCACCAGTGTGGGGTTCAATTTACAGGTCGGGCAAAGTGTTCTTGGATTTTTCCACTAGGAATTTCTTGTGCCTCGCAAAGCACGTTAAGCCGATGGTCCTTTGCCTGATCTCTCTCCGGTCGTGTCGGATTCCCGTCCCATCGGACTATGAAAGTGAGGGAAGAGACTATAATATGTCTCGCGCTGAAGGCTCCGTTGTCATTGGCCGGCCATGGCCGAAATGCAGAACTATAAAAGTGGTGCCGTTCCACAAAAAATGGAACACTTAATATCGTGTCCAGCGTGTCCTGAAGGCCAATTCTCGTAATGTAAAACGTTCAAAATCTAGTCGCAGTCTCATCTCGGCGACAAACAATTTCAAAAACTTGTCAAAATGTAGGGTAATTATAAGTATTTTTTGACAGATTGAGATTGAGATCAGACTGTGAACGTTCTTAATATTACGAGAATTTCCCTTCAGTTGTCTGCACGTTACTGGAACTAATGGACGCTACTGACGCCAAACTCGGAGCCAAATTCTGGGCCGACTATATTTAGATTGCTATCTAAAAGCTAAGAAGAAGAATAGAAATACGATTTTCAATACTTATAAAGCATAGCATATGCATTATCAGTCCAATGTTCCCCTGTTGGGACACAGCACAGGCCTCCTCTCTGTAAAAGAGGAGTGGGCCATAATCCACCACGTGGGCTCAGTGCGGGTGGGGAGATGTCACATATCTTCGAATTTTGGGTTTTAAGGCAGCAGGGCCGGTTTCCTCACGATGTTTTCCTTCACCGTTTTGAGAGCAGTAGTGATGAAATAATTAACTCAAATGGGTTCAAACCTATGACCAACGCGTAAGTCGCGGGCCACCACTTCTCTCACTCACTTTGAAAGAGAAAAGGGTAAACTACTAGAAAATATTACCAATAAAAAGGCAGACGAAAAAATATTTAAGATCGTTAGCAGTACTTGGAGTAAGCCACTCCGGCTAATGGAAGCACTTACATTAGCTAGATAAACTAATGAACTTTATCTTGTAACAGTTGACCTACTGAAGGCAAACAACTACCCCACTAAAGATAAAATAACATAAAGGTGTAACAAGTAACAACACTGTATGATTAGGGTCATCACATCTGTAAGGGACTCATTATGATGTCTGATTACGTAATGAGCCTATAATGACCCAACTGCTGGGACACAGGCCTCCTCTCTTCGAAAGAGAGTGGGCTGTAACGACCACGCGGGCCCAGTGCGAGTTGGTAGATGTCACATGTCTTCGAATTTTTGGTTCTAGGACATGCCGGTTTCCTCACGATGTTTTCGTTCGCCGTTTTGAGAGCAGTGGTGATGAAATAATTAACACAAAGTTAAGCGCCTGCCTGGGTCTGATTACTATGACACAATAGTATTTAGGACCAACCGCATTCCTAATTGAAAAGGAGTCCACGTTATCACTAACGATGACCAACCAGCATAAAGAGCTCCGTAATTTGTCCTTAATTAAACAAAAGTACATCGATACAAGGGTCTAATGTGACTGGACGGTTTAAATCGACCAATAGGGGCCAAAAAGGTCCACATTATATTGTGATTGATTGTTGTGTGTGGCCGATTTCGGACGCGAGGCCATATTGATTGTATCCTGATAAATACGCATTAGTTTTATTAGAAAAAAATTAGCTGTGCTTATGAGAATTAGTTGCGCAATGAGTTGTTGTGAGATCTATTGCGCGTTCTTGTGATTGGCATGAGAAATTGTGTTTGTGTTAGTTCGAACCTTCGCGCATGAGATTTTAATGGTATTCGGTTAGACATAGGTAGGTAACATTAGAAAATTGTGTAAAAATCAGAATCTATCCAATATGCTGCAGCTTCTTTCAAATTCGGACATTTTAAAGAAGCTGTCAAAATGAAAACATCAGAATTTTGAAATTATACAAAACTAGCAGCGCCCTGCGTTTTCACCCGCATCATTCTCAATCCCGTGGGAATATTGAGATAAGAAGTATCCTATGTATTAATTCTGGTTATAAACTATCTATGTGCAAAATGTCATTCAAATACGTTCGGTAGTTTTTGCGTGAAAGACTAACAAACATTCATCCATCCTCACAAAATTTCGCTATAAGGATTGAGTTCCGTATTTAAAATCACCGTCTCAGGAGACATCAAACGGACACCTCAAATAATAACCGTTTACAACTGCGAGCCTGAAATAAAAAAACCCACTACAATATATGTATATAATTATTATAAGTACTATCCTGCCACGTTATCATTTTTTTCATCCAAAGAGAAAAAGCCAGGACGACACACCTTTGGGAATCTTTGTCATCCTTTTTTCGTCTATTCAGAAAACTTTCGCGATAACAACCGCCTCGTTAGGTAACCTACAGCCGATAATCTCCATTCCAGAAAAACAGATGAAGCAGTAAGAACGTCTTCCAAGATACGGCATTCCCTAAGGACAGCACTGTCAGCTATATCTTCCCGTAAGAAACGGGAATCTGCTTAATTCGACGGTGAATGGGAACACACAAAGACGTCTGGAGGTTGCCTTAACGACACTTGACTAAGAGCTACTCAGGGCCGGTTTTATGATCCGTAGTTAAACTCAACCAATTGTTGAAAATTGTAACTAATGGTTAAATTTTTACAAAATGTGTTTTTGATCAATTTTTATTTTATCTAATGAAATAATATCATTGCTAATGGTCAATAAAAAACTATTAGTTAAAAAATAACCATTAATGACCATCTATACAAACTTTCGCATTTATAATAAATGCGAAAGTTTGTATGGATGGATGGATGAGTTTATAACCAGTATTAACACATAGAATTTTTATCCCAATATTCCCACGGGATCGGTACTTATGCGGGTGAAACCGCTTGGCGCTGCTAGTACAAAATAAATCGAACTTTACAATGAGGATTTATAATCCAGCTAAGTAAATAAATCGGTTGAGTTTCTGAACAATAAAACATAATTTTACTATAGTCCCACCTGAAGCATAACGTTACAAGAATAACATGTAAACATGATGTATGCATCACTGATTGCAGACCGCATTATTTTCCCACACACATTCTAATCAGTATCAATGTCTACAGAACCCCTTTTAAAACTAGTACTTAATCTAAAAAAGAGTGAGAAATGAATTAAATTTTAATGGGATAAACCCATAAACGCGCCAGGGCGTGAAAATGTCTTTCCTTGGGGCATTTTCGACCCTCATTATTCGCTTGTCCCTCTGGTATAATGCTTGCTATCTTCAATATTGCCTCTTTGAATATTGCATTTTACTTTGCTCTGTTTTGAATATTTGATTTCGGCATCGGTTGTAGGGTGGCGAACTAGATATTATTTTTTATACGGCTTCGATTTCTGTAACAACCGGCCAACTGTATTAGTGTATTCGTTTTTCAAATATGACACCAGCGTTCAGCGGGGTATTTTGTACAGTGTAACAACACACTATGGGTAGCAATGGTTTTACACAATTAGGGTGCAAGGCTGAATAAAAACGTTAATAAGCCGAAGCGGATGCAGCTGGGTACCAATATTTTACACGGAGCGAATCCATATCTAACCTAGTTGCTGGGTAATACCTATACCCTTCGTAAGACTAGTTGTCGGGTCCAAAAATCACGAGTTTAAAAATAATTATGATTGTATTCTGTAAAAACTTAACAAAATGTGGGTACAAAACTAGCCAAAACATTGAAGATCTCTTTGTTAAAAAACACTTTTGTCAAGTAAAACTTGGGAACAAGCAGATTTTAACGGGAGTATCCTTTAGCGAAATTCGTGGGACCGTCGAGAGGCTTTTAAACAATATTTATCCGATGCAAGGGTTTGATAATGGTCATTAGGCGTCGTTGGTGGTAGAAAATACACTTGCATCGTAATGGAATGAGCCTGACACCGCCCTAAAAGTGCTTAAACGAGGGAAACGAGAGTGAACGCGGCCCTTACAGAGTGAATTACTGACAAGTGACTAGCGATTGCTGAGCACAAGGATGGTAATAAACGTTACACTTAAGGCAGTCGTCGAATTTGTATCTACTACTGTAAACAGCTACTTAATATTTGTAATGACACAAATGCTGATTGTTAAAAGTACGATATTATACTTAGGTGACATTCTGGTAAGTGTTTCTGCAATCACATGTAAAAACATAGATAAGTAAACTCACATTTCGCCAGTTTTATGTAAGGCTCATGTAATAGGGGCCAACCCTATGCCATCAACCGGGAAAAAATCCAAACTCGGGCTGAGAAATTCCAGATGGAAAACCCCAATAACACTTTGCCCGAGCCGGGAATCTAACCCAGGACCTCTAGCTCAGCAGTAACGCTTGCAACCACTGGACCATTGATGCAGTCAGACAAAAAAAGTTTTTCTTGTCCTTATATTATTGTATTTGACATAATTATACAAGATATTATTAAGTGATTTTAAATTGCCTATTTTGATTATGATTATTATTTTGTTTATTTTTATTTTGATTATGTTATCTAATATTTTTATGTTACGTCGAAATTGAGTAAGTATTAAAAAAAAAAAAAAAAATATACTTATTTTGTAAAAAAGTTTTTATTATTCAATTTTTAGTTATACGTTCCCTAGATAAATTCATATAACACTACTTGCTATGTGAATATCATGACAGGAATTTATTTTAAAACATCATCAATAAAAGCTAAAGTGGAAAAAAAAATGTATTATTGAAGCTAACTCAAAAACTACCCAAGCAAAGTTAATATATGCCAACCATTACGGCATACCTTATCCATTAAAGAAATCATTTTACAAATCCTCCTTCTTTTTTTTTAATTCGGTTAAAAATTCGCGACATAATATATTATGTACTCGTATCGGGTTATTCACACGGGAGAGCTCTCTCGCTGTACACTTAAGCAAAACGTTTTCGTACACATAGAAACTCACCTGGGAATTCTAGCATCAAATAAATACAGCTCTCAAGCTTCCAGCTTTTGTAACATTATTTTCTGAGTTCTAAATACCGGAGCAACTCTACTAAATAAAGGCTCCCGCAGTCAGGCGCGACGCGACAGCGCGAAGCTAGTCTTGTAGAACAATTTCTATGAAAGCTTCATGAGTTTGTTCTACCAGAATCGCGTCGCGTTGCGCCTGTCTGCGGGAGCCTTAAATTCTTTTGTAGGGAGTTTGTAACTTACAGCTAGAATGTTTTACAGATTAGAGGAACTTGGACGGACATAGCCGAACCCCCCCAGTCACAAATGGAAAAAGTTTCAGTACCTCCACAGGCACACATTGGACTATCCCTAAAGTTTTAGAAAAACCCTATACAATCAACAGGTAAAGTATTTAGGACCTTATAGTATCGGTCGTATAAATTGGTAGTAAATTATTCATGAAGTGCTTCCAAAGAAAGAATTACACATAAACGTGGCCACACCAATTTACCCCAAATTCCCTGTGAAATGTCAAAATTAGGTCAGATAGAAATTCGCTCCATGTAAAATACTGGTATTCAGCTGCATCCGGTTAGACTGGAAACCGACCCTAACATAAAAGGGTAAAGGCCATGCAGATGATGATATATCGGGTTGTTTTTTTCTGAATATCCTTTTACTCTTGTATAAGATAAGGTTCGAAACCTAAAGAACCTTGAAAGTTGCTTTCCTTCCTAGATTATTAACAAGGAAACAACTTTACTGTTTGAATCAGCAACGACTTCGTGCGTAATTATTTGGAGAGCACACTCGGATCTGAACTTCGGCTCAATCAAGGTTATTTGTTTATCGTTAACATTGAAAGTAGGTGTTTTAATTATTGAAATCTCCTGACAACATACCCTATCACATTTATGTACAAGATGGTCCCCCTTACAATAAATTGTAAGCTTATAAAATACACGAAGGTAATTAGCGAGGTAATTGCATGACACAATACAAATAGAAATGGCTTTCAATTTGACAGTTCAACAACATTTATTGCGTTATTTACGTTGTTGAGCAGACTTTTTCGAACATATGATTAAAAATATAATGGATTAGCAATACCTATCCTTCAAAATGATTTAGATTATGATTGATAGTGCGTGATGCAATTAGGGTGCTGGCAATCACAATGAATTAGTGATCGATTAATCCCTTAGTGCCCTTTTAATAACATCTAGGTACTCTAAGAGACGGTTGAACATAGACTAGAAATATAAAGCATAGCATGGCATAATCAGCCTATAATGTTCCCACTGCTGGGACGCAAGCCTCCTTTCTGTGAGAGGGAAAGGGAGGGAGAAATATAAAAGGGTCGACTAATTTTAGCTGCACAGATTTTGGATAATTTTAAAGTAGCGTCCCAAAACCTATGTACGTTCTGTTCCAAAAACTATTTAGACTTATTGATAAAACCTACTTTTTCTAGCTCCTAGTTATACTCAGGAAAGTTCCTAACCAAAGCCCCTTGTCCACATTTTTATCCAAACCCAGGAAAAACATTTCCGCTTTGTTAATATTTACACATGTCAAGCTAGAGGTTTTATTACTCGGTGCAGGCGTAGCATGGAGGTAATATATGTCCTGTCCTAGCTTAGCTGGCTAGTATAAATAATGGCCCATCCACCGACAATGTGTTACGGCCATATTACCGAGAAACCAGGTGATGTACTGTATTTTTCATTTATCTTTTTCTGGGACACGGCCAAAATATGGAGAAATTAGTTTACTCGGAGTCTCGGATGAAATATCACCGGTTTATGGGTCGATGGATGAACGTGAAGTTCTGGATTCGATTTTAGGTCGGAGTTAGCATTTTTCTTTTTTTTTTGCCTTTTTCTTTATGGATCATGAATTCATGAGTCTACAGAAAAGGTTACCGTCTTCAACATCATGACACCATGCCATTATGGTGCTCGTGATCGCGATCTATTTTATTTTTCTTTGTGGTTAAGTAATAACAGCCGCACGGGTCCAGCGATCAGGTTAAGCTACGCTTGCCGCGGTTGTTCCGTGGGTGGGTGACCGTCTTTACATTCCAAGACCCTCCGTGCCTCGGAAAGCACGTTAAGCCATTGGTCCCGGCTGTCATTCGTAGATCTTTGACAGTCGTTACGGGTCGTCAGAAGCCCGAAAGTCTGACAACCAGTCTTACCAAGGGGTATCGTTTTACCCATTAACTGGGTTGTGGAGGTCAGTTAGGCAGTCGCTCATGTAAAATACTGGTATTCAGCTGCATCCGGTTAGACTGGAAGCCGACCCCGACATAATTGAGAAAAGGCTAGGCAGATTGCAGATTAATCAGAGATTTTTTTGTATGCATGTGTTTCTGTATCAAATAAACCTATTGTTCATTCTTTCAACACATTTTTGTGTATGACTATAGCTATATTTATATACTCACTAGCTGACCCGGCAAACTTTGTTTTGCCATATAAATTATTTCTAGCTGCCCGGCGCTAATTGGTTCGCGTGGTGTGCTACCCCCTACCTTACTCCTACACTACTCATACACTACTCCTACCCTACTCCTACACTACTCCTACCCTACTCCTACACTACTCCTACCCTACTCCTACCCTACTCCTACACTACTCCTAACCTACTCCTACCCTACTCCTAACCTACTCCTACCCTACTCCTACCCTACTCCTAACCTACTCCTTACACTACTCCTAACCTACTCCTACCCTACTTCTACCCTACTCCTAACCTGCTCCTAACCTGCTCCTACCCTACTCCTAACCTACTCCTACCCTACTCCTACCCTACTCCTCCCCTACTCCTACACTACTCCTACACTATTCAAAACCCTTAATTTAATAAGTGCTTCAATTGGAGTGGACCCGAGTCTAGCGTACCGAAGGGACGATCGTCAAATGTTTGACCGGAAAGTAGGTAGAACAGTTTATATGGGAAAATGAAATTGCAATTAAATAAAATTGCGACTATAATTTGAGATTTAAACTGTCCTATCTCTCAAGTTGGATCGAACTGCACATGTTGTGCGAATTTTATTATAATCGGTTAAGTGGTTTAGGAGTCCATTGAGGACAAACATTGTGACACGAGATTTATATATATTAAGATATATATATTAAGATGAATCTGACTGTCTATCTCTTGAAGATAATGTCATTATTCTTACTCCAATAATCTAAAAACAAAACACAGTGAAGTATTTTATTTCTCCGTTTTCCTCAGCACTAAGAAAATTCATGACAAAGGTACACCCAACCTCCAACTCATATCGGCCATATCTCCCTTCAGAAGTGCCTTTACAGCTCAAAAAGGTGAAAGGTCAAAGTGCATAAACGCCGATCATCATTAATTCATAACTAGCCAATCTGCAGGACTTCATAAAATTAGAACGGCAACCTGGACTTATAAATGCATTAAGAATATAGGTCACGATGCAGCGCCAGCAATCATGCAGAAGTTATTGCACTATTCCTCCACTTTTACGGGCTCAAGTTTACTTCACTTTTCTAGTTATTAAAATTAATGGTGGTGGTCGTTTATGTTTACTGGAATGAGATTTTTATAGTTCTCCCATTAAATTATTATTGTTGAGTTTTCTTCACTAAATTACCACTTATTTATATTTACTACAGTTCATTTTCATGGAGGGGCTCGTGGCTAAGTAATAACAGTAACATTAAATACTGGTATTCAGCTGCATCCGGTTAGACCGTAGAAATATAAAAAAATATCTATGGGTTAGACTAAAAGCCGACCCCAACATGGATGGGTAAAGGCTAGGCCGGTTGATTGAATTCATTTTTATGACGGGTGTTACAGCAATTGGTTCATCATCATCATCATTTCAGCCGGAAGACGTCCACTGCTGGACATAGCCCTCCCCCAAGCACCTCCACTTCGACCGGTTCTGTGCTTCTCGCATCCAACGGGTTCCTGCGGCCTTCTCAAGGTCGTAGGTCAACTTGTGGGAGGCCTTCCAACGCTACGTCTTCCGCTACGCGGTCGCCACTCCAGAACTTCGGCCCCATCGGCCATTTGTTCTGCCAATTGGTTATAAGAAGAATAATTATCATTTTCCTGCCCTTATTCCAATTTATTTAGGCTCAGCGCAACAGGTATTTTCTTCCATGTTTCATCGTCGTGATCTAATTCCCCATCGCCATCAAGTTATCAAAAAAAATATACAAGGTGTAATTGAAATGGGTTGACTGAACTGACGAAACAGAAAACCTGAAAAGGGTTCATTGAACTCATCAGTATGAACTTTTATTATGGAATCAACCAGGAATTTGTGAGAAAGAATCAGATGTCAGGAGCACATATCTTGGAAAAAATTATTAAAAGCGGCAGATTTCTTTTACACGATTATTAGATTGGACCCATAATGGAAGTTGTTCGTAATGATGAGTTCAGTAACCCGTTTAACCCTTAGCTATTGTGTATTTATCTTCTTTTGTTTTTTTTTATCTTATCGTACGCTGCACCGGTTGACGTCATCACGTCACCGCCGGCTGTCGCTGAAAACCAGCATCATGCTATTGCTGAGCGATGGCCGCACGCAGCGATGTGACACATATTATTATCCCCAATTTGTATTTTTTTTTTGTGTTTGTGTTCTTTCTCTGCGTCTTGTTTACCGCAAATAAACGTCTTTTCTTTGTTTCTTTTCAAGTTTTCAGTTATTTTATATACCTACACCATTTATATGGTGATAGGTTGTTGAGTTTGGCACGTAGTTTCTTTAAGTCGTTCAATTAATTTGATAAGTTCACGCAAGCGGACAGCGGTCATCCAATACCTAATATTGATTTTCACACTCGATTTGATAGTGCTAATTGGCTCTAGGTTGACCTACTCTCATCTACCTTCTGATCATCTAGACAGATGCACAACAAAAAAAAACGTGTGGGCCCCGGCAGGAACGAAGTTCAAAAGGAAAATCCAAGATGGCTGCAGCAAAAATTTGTAAATGTCGAAAACTTTGAAAGCATTCGCAGCCGCCATTTTGGATTTTACTATCTGCTTTGGCACCCTCGAAAACCACAAAAACGACAGTTTAAAAAAATGGATGAATGTTGTTCAACTGTCAAAATAAAAGCCATTCAGACTGTTAGCGTGATAAGCAATTTTAAAAAAAATATCGCAGCGGGATTTTATCGCACACTGGATTTTCAATGCACTGCTTAGTGTTTTTTCGACGCTCTATTGGCTCTCAATGCTCAGCTCAACACCGAGAGTTGAAAATCCAGTGTACGATAAAATCCCGTCGCGATATTTTTCCGTCGGTCCGAACGTGGGCTTACAACAAATAAACGCGTTGAACAGCACTCCGTCTTATCAGGTCTTATCAGTCGAGGTTAGTACTGCAACTTTCTCGGAACTTTAAACGTAGTTCACTGTTTATCAGACACTAACTTGAGCTAAATAAACAAAGCTTATAACACTGGGCCCCAAGTCTGCTAATTTACAAATGCTTCAATTGAATCTCAATTGCATCTCGATTGAATAGTTTGGCACATTTGGTAGTCTACTACTTATAAAAGACCAATGGTGTTCCATTGACATACCATCGAACTGCCACTCAATCGCCATTGAACAATTTGCTATTCTGCTCTTCAATCGTGTCACAGTTGTGTCTCGATCTTACAATTATTGGTAGTCTGCTCGTTATTTGACATTTATGTGAATCGTGTCTCAATGACAATCTTACCATTGAAGTACAATTCAACAACAATAGATCGTTACGCGTAGCGTTTAAATTGTTGTATAATTTTAGTAATTTAAAATAAGAATGAGGCCATCATCAAGTTTACGTTGGCGTATTTTGGCTTTAGCCAATTCTAATGAAAGCCTTCGACGACAGCGATAATTAGAATTGGCTCGGCAACTTCGCAAATCCCGAGCTACAATGAGGCTCAGTGTAGATCCGTTTCGTAATTTACCTGAGTCAGAATTTATCAAAACGTTCCGACTCGGAAAAGAACAAGCGAAGGCGCTTTGTGAAAAGTTAACTCCACTTCTTCAACAACAAGGGCGTAAAGATGCAATATAACCTAATTTGAAGGTTAGTAAAGTGGCTGCGCTTCCAGGATGTCTAATAAGCCTTCAATTTATAGGACACTCATATTAGATACCGGGCAGTCCGCCTAAAAGAGTTACACATCTCAGAATGTATTCTGAGACATTATGTATTTATGGAACTATTTATTGCCTCGTAATAATTGCAGTCAACGAATTTGAATTAACTTTTACAAAGATTTTAAGTATTTAATTTGTCATTTTGCAAATACTTATGTACCAACTCGTTTTTTAACTTTTAAAAACTTTTTAAAAGTACTGTTTACGAAAATTGAAAACACAATCAAGTCACTTGACATTTTGACAAGTTGGTTGAATTGAAAGTGACATTTCCGTGACAGCATCAAATTTTTGACTTTGGCAACACAGTCCACGTATTTTAAGTAATGTTTTTTACAACATTTGGTCTTATTCTATCGAGAAGGCATTTCATTATAGCAAATATAATTATTATGAGTCGTAATTCAATCACAGAAATGAAAAAAAACCTTTATTAAAATAAATTATAACTCATTCATTCATTCAGTGTCGCGGTAGATTTTAATAGGCAACACCGCGAAATATTCAACTGACACCATTGCAATCCAATTACGATTCACTATTACAATTCAATTGACATTACATTTAAGTTTTAGCAGAATACGCATTTTGTCACAATGATAATTGAATTATAATTGACTCTCGATTGAATCGTAATAGTGAGACATGTCATTGAAATTAGCAGACTTGGGGCCCTGGACTATTGTTGGAAGATATAGTGATTACGCAGCATGAATTCTTAAAGATTCCTTGAAAATTATGCTTCGGCCCGCAACTTCATCCGCGTGAAATCGTGTCTCAGAAAGCACGTTAAGCCGTTGGTCCCGGCTGTCATTCATGGATCTTTGACAGTCGTTACGGGTTGTCAGTAGCCCGAAAGTCTGACAACCAGTCTTACAAAGGGGTGTCGTGTTACCCAGTAACTGGGTTGTGGAGGTCGGATAGGCAGTCGCTCCATGTAAAATACTGGTGTAGCGGTATCTACAACGCCACATGCGAACAACGCGTCATACTGACGTCACGCAAATCCTGCATCTCGCATGCAGAGTTTACCGCGCAATTAGCATATACACAAACTTTCCAACATCAATCGTTGGGCAGTTGCCCACCAGACACAACACCCGTCTGGTCGGAGGATCCTCCCTTTTCTATAGAGGATGAGTGAACTTTACACCCTGTTCCTCATATCTCCAAACTGGTATTCAGCTGCATCCGGATAGACTGGATGCCGACCCCAACATAGTTGAGAAAAGGCTAGGCAGATAGTTTTTTTTTTTTAATATACGTCACCCGTTACTAGCCAATCAAGTCATGTTACTGACTGATTAAGGAATGAATTTATTAATCTAGGTCTTCATTTATCTCATTATGGCTGTAATTAAAATTGTAGCACCTGTTTAAGCTGACGGGGTCACGTGTGTTGTATCCGTTCTCATTGTCCTGATACGGTAAGAGGTCGACTAGGATTAATAGTTCTAAGTGATCATTAATATTTACAACCATGTAACAAAGTATCATTTTATTAGTTCTTGTAGTTACCTACCCCATTAAATGGGAAAATAAGGTAAACGATGCTAGGAAACAAAGCCTTGATTGCCTTTTTTACTAGTTTTAAGGCATGTTAGCGCCTTAAAAAAATAAAAACAGTGTAGTAACAATTCATCTGCCATGCCATGATGATTTTGGTAATTCTTCTGTTTTAAATTACACCTTGAAAGTGAAGTTCTACAAGGTGAAAAAAACTGAAAACATTTAAACGGAGTCATTGAACTCATCATTATGAAAAAAAAAATATGGGACCAACTCAGTAATCGCAAAAAAACCTCAGCTGTTCCCAACATATTGTCGAGTTATACGAACGTAAATTTGTATGAAATTACAGATTTTTTTTTCGCGATACTGTTTGTAGTGACAAACCCATTTTTTTATTTTAACTCAGGGTGGTTAAAAGTTTTACATAATGATGAGTACAATGACCGCTTAAGGGGTTTTTAGTTATTTTAGTTAAAGCTTGTATAAAAAAATATTTGTTCCGATTTGGACGGTTGAAGGGCAGACAAGCGCGACGCGACAATTTCTATGAAAAGTACTACTAGAGCCGCGTCGCACCTGTCTACGGGAGCCTTGACGCTGAACGGCAATAAAATTAAAAGCCTTTCACCCAATTACTGTAAACACTGAATGGCATATTTTATAGTCGGCGCACTGTGACAGATTTCACTTTTTATCACAAAAACTGTGAAACAGATACGTCACGGATAGCTATGAATCATCGCAGTCTGTTCTTTTTGCATAAATGTTAATGCATTCGTACTGTTTCCTACTGCATTGTCATAACTGAAAAATTTATTTTTGTTTTGTTTGTTACAAGAAGTAGGTACATAGTTTTGTTCTTTTTGTAAGTGGGATATTTGTTTTCGGTAAGTTTTAATCGTGGTCTGGCATATCCTTTCTTTGGTATTGTTCGTCGAATCGTTGAGCTCCTTAAGTTCTGATTTGAGGTGCCTGATTACTGATAAATGCGTAGCACTCACTGGACAGTTCCACTCAATCTGCGTGGTTCTTTCCTCAAAAGACCATTTCAGACACCAATCTACATCGTCTTCAAATAACCTGACCAAGGTTATGTCTGTACTTTAAAAGAGACTGAACTCTGAGTTTCGCCCTTTCTTCTCAGAGTAGTCAGATAGGAAACGCCGACCTCATCTAATTTTTAAAATATGAATGACGTGTGAAAGTGTTTGTACAAACCTACTTTCAGAACAAAAATCATTATTATTTATGATAATATACTATGTATGGTTTTTCGTTATTGGACCACATTGAAGATCGCGATAGATATATTCAACTTTATTTCAGTTTTTTTAATAAAAAAATGTTGGAAAATGTAGGTGGAGCAGTGACCGTTATTGACGTGTAAAAATGTTTGTGCAAACCTACATTCAGAAATAAAATAATATAATGTATTATTTCTTAGCGTGTTGATGGCACTTTATAAAGTCAGCCCAGAATTTGGCTACGAGTTTGGCACCTTCAGCAGCGTCCATCAGTTCCTGTAACGTGCCAGCAATAGGACACGCTGGAGACCAACGACGGAGACGATAAAAAGTATCCCATTGTTTGTGGAAGAGCACCATATGTACAGTCCAGGGGAGAGTCATCTCCATTTGAGCCGGTTTTCCTTGCCTCTGCCAACCTGGGTGTGGAGTGTATTAATAGACTTCTAGGCAAGCCAAGGCAACTCATGTGTGATTTTCAGCAGGTGGAGCGAATGGGCTGAGCAGAGAAGCAATATCTCGCCACAGCTTTAGCCTTTCCTAAATGACAGTAAAATTGATTGTTGTGTCTGGTGGGCAACTGCCCGACGATTGATATCGGGACGTTGTATATGTGCTAGTTGCGCGGTAAACTCTGCTTGAGCGATGCAGGATTTCGCGTGACGTCAGTGTATTGCGTAGTTCGCCTGTGGCAATGTAGATGCCGTCACAATATCTAAGCAAAATAAAAGACAAATGACCAGATAGTTTGACGAATGTTACAAAAGATGTGTTGATTATGTTACGAAGAAAAAACATACAATTCTTGTTGACTTTCTAATTCAAGCATACAATCGATTACGTGGACGAACAGTAATTTGACAAAGTCTGTATCAAAATGGTGAGAAATATCCCCTTTCAAAGAATGTTTTATTTTTTCACACGCTTTTATTAGGTCGACCTGTATGTCACTAATTAAGTAATGGAATCTAAGGTAACTAATTTAACTATCTTCCAAGGGTCGTAGCGTAGTGAAAATTGGCAGCTGTGTGTAGTTCTGATGACAATATAGTAATATGGTATTGTCGAACTGATCTGATGATGGAGCCGGAAGATATGAACTGGGACTTCATGATGGAAAATCGTATCATAGCTGTTTTGGATTTCTTAGAAAAGTCTTGTAATGAACTTTGACCAGGATTTTTTGTTTTTACGTGCATTTATTAAAGCGTGTTTTTCTAGTGTTTTTTAAACTATTCATTTATTATTTATCTTTTATAATAGTTTTTTTTATTTTTTGTGAATTTTAAAATTTTGTAGACCTTGTAGACTGCAGATTTGGGGACCATTTTATAATTGGTTAAGTACCTGGTAAGTAATTATTGACAGGCTTACACTATTGTCCCATACCTATTAACACCGTAATTTGAAAACATTGTAACCGCCAAGTATTTTTAAAAGAGTAACCGTAGAGTTCCTTGCCTGTTCTTCTTCATAGGAAACGACCAATTGGAACCGTGCACTTCGACGTATTATAAGTGCCCATGGACGGACTTATTCAAAATATTTTGGCATACCCTAAATCAGAGAGGACTAACCGTATAATTGGTGGATTAATGCAGAAGTCTAGGCAATAATTCCCTTTCCTGGTACATATGATTAGTGATGTAAATAAGTACAGAAATAGTTTTAGTTATGTTAAATAATTTTGTGTGTAAACTAAGTATAGGGTACAATGGGGCTGACGTATCCGTGTGGATAAAGACCCCTTATAAATAAAGAATTAAAAAAAAAAAAAGAAGAGTTTAAGAAACTGTAACTTAGCAGTCAACATGCACTTTGTATCGTATTATAGACATTTACATATTGTAATGCCCTTTCAACCGAGCCATTAAATTCCATGGTCCTTAATAGTGAATGAGTAACACGATGTCTACCTTCCTTAGGCACCTGTTCCAACACCACCGAGGAAGCGACTATAGGCCGATCGCTTACCTGAGACGTGGCCTGAGGTAGCTGCGCGGTGCGGGAGGGGTGATAGTTGTCACAAGTGGACGAATCACTGAGTTCTCGCATCACGTCACCACACCCCTACCCCACCGCGCCGAAAAGAAAGAAAAGAAAAGACAGAAAATAAAGAAAATAAAGAATTTCTTTTCTTTCTTTTCTTTAAAAGAAAGAAAGAAAGAAAAGAAAGAAAAGAAAGAAAAGAAAAGAAAGAAAGAAAGAAAAGAAAATACATTTATTTAGCACAGACTAAAAAACACAAGTAGTTTTAGTTGCCAGCTCTATTCGCTTCTCGTTAATCGCCGGCGATGGGACAGGTAACTCAGCGCTTTTTGTATACCTTTTAAGGTTATAGGCTATCGCATCTGTGTCATTAACACCAGTAGCGTTACAATATTGTGAAACTTAGGAGTTACCAAGTCATTCATAACTAGTCTATTATTACGGGCAATATTATTTATTTATCGAAGTTTGTCGTTGCCAATATGTACATAAGTATGTTTATAATTTTACTGGCATTCATTAAAACATCAAAATGGTCGGACCAAGTGAATATAATTAGGATAATGGAGATAGATGGATAGTGCGCGAAATTTCTCGCCGACTGGTCCCGTTGGTAAGACTGGTTGTCAGACTTTCGGGCCTCCAACTACTCGTAACGACTGTAAAAGATCCACGAATAACAGCTGCTTAACGTGCTTTTCGAGACACGACCCCTCCGTGTCTCGAAAAGCACGTTAAGCCATTGGTCCCGGGTGTCAAAATCATCACAATAACCGTGAACATTCATTAATTCGTTTTATAGAAGATTTGGTGGCCACAATATAACGTGCTTATCGAGACACCGAGGGGTCTCGATATGTAAACAGGTTCACCCATCAACTGACCAACCGCGGCAAGCTTAACTCAATCGATCGACCCGTGCGGCTGTTATTACTTAGCCAGAAGCCCCTATACGTGTGCACATAAACTGTTAATTAAATAAGATTAATTTTAGAACCAGTGTTTCTCATCATTGGGTAATCAAGCGAGCGACATTTCCCCGTGAAGGAAACCTGTGATAAGCTAGTTAACGTAACGTACAGTATACAGTAAACTATAAAGATAAAAACGGTGGGGTACCGGCAGGAAGTCTGCGTCCTCAATAACGGCAAATAATTTACTGCAGAAGGCATAGTCAGTAGTCAGTAGAATAACATGTGCAATTTTACTTAGAGGCGATATATGCGGATATACAGGATAAAGTTTGTTACACGGTTGGATAGAATATGAAATGAGTACATAAGAGGAAGTCTGAAAGTGGCACCGGTAACTGCAAAGTTGTGTGGAAATCGGTTGTCACGGTAGATTCAGATTCATTTATTTGCAAAAACATGTGTAGATAATATACATTTTATGACGTTTATTATAGGTGTTACAGGAGATTCTTTGTCACAACATGTTTGACCATGGCTGGTGTACAAATTAGGTCGGAAGACCATGTATGGGCGGGCATGTGTTACGGAGAAATGAGGAAAATGGCGTGAGGACAGTTTTGAGTATGTATATATCAGATATTGTGAGAACATTTGCTATTTCATTATTTCATGGTTTAGTAGATTTATACATTTCCTTTTAATGTACCAACTAATGCATAACCAACACAAATTAGCAAATTAACTAATTAGTAAATTAATAACTTTGCAATTTTATTAGCAAATTGACTATCACCTTAAATTGTCCGTATATTCAAATCAGAACTGTCATCTTTGACAGTTGTATCAAATGGCTATATTTATAACACGGCAAATTGACGTACGGTGTCAAATTGCTTAACAATGAATTTCCCCGACTGTACAATGGACCCTCTGCCATCATTCTATTGGTGGTCCACAGCTGGTAGTTACATGAACTATTAGCCGGTATTGGGGTTAACATTCACCTCGTAATAGCTCAGTGTTAGTGGCGAGTACGCCAACAACTGTAATTATTTGATGCCGATTCGATACGGTATTAAGAACGGGTAATAAATATTATGTGAATAAATAAATGTACAGAGTCAGCACATCAAGCTACTACATTCTGTCAAATTTCTTCAATAGATTTTCAACTTTATCGCTGAAGCATTAAGGTTCAAGGTTGATTGGGAAAATTTGACAGTTTCGGGTAGCTTGACCGGCTGGCGTCTCTACGTAACAGTTAGTAAGTACTAGTATATATCTATACTAATATTATAAAGAGGTAAAAGTTTGTTTGTATGTAGGGGGTAATATTCGGAACTACCAGTCGGATTTGGAAATTTCTTTTTAAGTTTAATAGTCCAATTCTTGTAGAACGCTATAGGCTATATAACATCATGATAGGGTTCTTAGGAGCCGAGCAAAAGTAAGGAAAGGACGCTAAGCGAAAACGAAGTACTAGCGCAGCCGATGGGATGGACCACTTTCACGCAGACGAAGTTGCGGACAGAAGCTAGTGTTAGTAATAAAATTGTTATACATGAATTAGTTAGAGCAAAGAGCAGAGGTGGCCCTGTGGTAACGGCCGCTACTTGCAAGTTGTACAGTCAACAGCAAAAGTAGATGATCAAAATCAGAAATTGAAATTGAATTGAAAACTGATCACGAATATATGGCAGCTGTACTAGTAGTAAATGTTTGGTATAATTTACAATCACATACTATTTAATCACTTCAACGACACACAGTTCTGACGCGAACTCCGTTAATTAGTATTGAATTTCTGATTTTGATCATCTACTTTTGCTGTTGACTGTACACCATTGCTCTCAAAGCGGTGAAGGAAAACATAGAAAGAAAAATATTTTATTCTGCACAAACAAAACGCACAATTACAACTAAAAAATAATAATATTAAAAAAAAATAAACAAAAGACATAATAATATGATACACATAGTCAAAAGACTCGTACTCAAGCATAAAAATATTGACACTTGTCTATTGCTTGATGTCAAGGCCAGGGACCAATGACAACTCACATTACTTGACATTGACAAGGCGATATTGGCAGACGGGCACAAAACAATAACTCTGCAATTGGCATTTTTCTTTTTGTTATGATTGCTATTAATCATAACAAAAAGAAAAATGCCAATTGCAGAGTGGCGAAATAACTAGTCTAAATACTACATCGTGAGGAAACCTGCATGCTGTAGAACCAAAAATTCGAAGACATGTGACATCCGCCAGCCCGCACTGGGCCCGCGTGCTGGACTTATTAGCCCAGTCCCTCTCGAATAGAGGAGGTCTGTGTCCCAGCAGTAGGAACATTATACGCTGGTTATGAGATCAAATCAGCAGAGCCTGTCTTCTGGCAGCTGCTATCTATTGCCCTTGTGCTGTTGTTTACCTCTTGAAGCTCTACAATACCATACTTTCTATCTGGTTTAAAGCTTAGGTGGTTTTTGTGTGTCATATCCAGTAACGAAATAATACATGGACAGCAGGCTCTTCATAAACAACCGGTTTTCCGCATACGAAGAAAAGTAAAAGTTTCAGAGCAAGCTTACTTTAACAGTACTTTGGATAATACATATACCTAATAAAGAACAAGAAACCGCGGTTCCAGAATGTGTGTCTTATCCCCGTTATTACGCATATTTTGGCAATTCTAAAAGTTCAGATCTGTTCTGCAGTACGTCTTAAGCTCTGGGCACAAGTTAGCGCTAGCGCTTTATGTCTGGAGGCTTTTATTTAGGTAATTTTACTTACAGACCTTACTTACAGAAATAAAATAATTTATCATTTATGCTTCAAAATATATATGTATATATACCAGCTGCGCCCCGTGGTGTCACCCGCATAAGTTTCGATCCCGTGTTAATATTGGGATAAAAAGTATCCTATGTGTTAATCCTGGTTATAAACTATCTGTGTGCCAAATTTCATCCAGATCCGTTGAGTAGTTTTGGCGTGAAAGAGTAACAAACATCCATCCATCCAATCATACAAACTGTCGCGTTTATAATATTAGTAGGATTTTTTTTTAATACTAAATCCAGCCAGCTACCTACTATGATTGTCGCATAACCCTACAACGAAAAACATTTTCCATTCAAACCACGTGCCTGTGACGTATTTATGACTTAATATAATAAATAAACGCCTTTATCGACAGAGATTTATTGAGATTGGACAGATTAATCGCTTAGCAACAGGTCAGTGTCATTTCTATAACTATCTTATCTTTTAATCATAACGTGATAGGCTGGATTAATCTATTGGAGTTATGTAGCGGCGATAGACTTGAGCTTAATTTTCATGAATGATTGGAACGAGAACGAGGAACGAGATTATGCGAATGCTACGGTTTCCTAGTTGAGCGCGGTTCCGTCATTTTATAACATGCGTCATGAAAATCTGTAATTTTCGCCAGTTATCATCTGTGTAGCCTTTTCCCAACTATGTTGCGGTCAGCTTTCAGTCTAACCCGATGCAGCTTAATACCAGTATTTTACTTGGAGCGACTACCTATCTGACGTCCAAAACCCAGTTATTGGGTAATACGATACCCCTTGGTAAGACTGGTTGTCAGACTTTCGGGCTTCTGACGACCCGTAACGGCTGTCAAAGAACTACGAACAACGGCCGGGACCAACGGCTTAACGTGCTTTCTGAGACACGGAGGAGTCTTGGTATGTAAAGATCCCACCCATCCACGGGCCAACCGCGGTAAGCGTAGCTTAACCTGATCGAGCGACCCGTGCGGCTGTTATTACTTAGCAGCCCCTTACTGTAATTTTCACCAGTATTTGACATTAAGGTGTCCAAAAACGCTCTGTGTAAATTCCAACTTTTACTGACGTTTGTTTATGAAAACAAGTTTTTAATGTTATATAACACAACTTTATGTAACCCCACGACCCCTGTACCGTAGAATGCACCCATAAGTACACTGTTTTGTATGCGTCACATTGCGCACTGCCGCAAACAGCTCACACCAAAGTATAAAAGTAGTTTCCCATTTTTGTGCAATGTTACTTAGTTTGATTTACATAATGCGTAGTTGACGGCTATGTATTTAGAACAAAAAAAAAAATTGTATATAAGTAGTTTATCAGCCATCTTGTTATCATAACACAAGCATTAGGTTGCTTAGCTTGGGACAAATGGTGCTGTGTGAAATGTCCAGGGAAATTATTATTATTATTATGTGATGGGACTTTTTACACCTTGTATAGCGAAAGTTAGCACTAAAAAGAACTATCAGGGGCATTCATCATTCCAAAAAATATCAAGATATCTAACCAAGTTCGAAGTTAATCTTAACATTAAACCAAATTAAGTAAGACCATAAACTCTGCCAAGTTAACTACATAATTTACCTCAAGTTTACATTATTTACCTCAAGTTACCTTACAAGAGCATCCGTTGACATCAATTATTTTGTGCTCTACCGTGTAATGTTGTAGTAAATTGCTCCAAGATAGGGTACACATTATCTTATAACAACATGAGACTGTTTGCAGTGTGCGCACCTCCTTATCAGGTAAATTTTGAATGCACTTGTACGTTGCCTGTTCGGCTTTAGACGATGCATCTTTTGAATATATATAAGGTTGGTTTTAAATTAAATTGGAGTGTAAATAGAAACCTTGCTGTTGTGTTGTTCAGCTGGAGTTAACATACCTGTAACAAAAAACGTAAAATAATTAAGAAAAATAATTGAACTTTAAAATCTCTTAACTTTAAAATGCTGATTGCTCTCTCATTCATGAGAGCATGATTCTGTTCAAACTACTACAAAAAAATTATTAAAAAAAAAACAAAGCTTATTCAAAACACGATTAGGCGTTTAAATGTAGCTAGCTGTTAATTTAAAATATCTTAAATTCCGCGGTAAAAAAACTAAAACAGTTACTTAAAAAAAAACTTTGTCTTCTTTACCTACTTCCAATAATTCGCATGAATAATCAATAAGTTTACGTGTTTCTTGACACGGTTGCTTGACCGATGACTAACATCTTCGGGCAATCCCCAACAGTATAAAAACTCCCCTACGTATTCATTAAAACTTTGGTTTAGGTATGTCTTAAAGACAGTTATTATTATAAACCAGTTTTTAGTAAGAAACATTAAGCATAGAGCATTTTCCTTAAACTGTGTACTGACAGAAAACGGTGACGTAATTTTATAAATTGTTGCTAATAATTAATTAATAACTTGTCCCTGTAATAGTTATTCCAAAGCTTATAACACTTCTCTTAACCTTTAATTAAAACGTGGACAATGGTGTGGGTTACGTGTTCGTTAAATCTTAGTTTAAGTATTTCTCTGTATTTTGTAGCATGTAACTGTTTTTTGTCCCCAATAAATAAATAAAGCAATGCAAAAGTTGGGGGAGCCCTATTTCTAGCAGTGGATATGTTTCGGCTGACATGATAATGATAATCACGAAGGCATTATAAACCTACCTACCATTAAATGATAAATTATTTTATTTCTGTAAGTAGGTTTACACAAACTTTTTTACACGCCACTCATATTTTTTTTAAACTAGATGAGGTTGGCGTTTCCTATCTGATCACTCTGAGAAGAAAGGCCGAAAAAAACTCGGAGGTCACAAGTCTCTTTTAAAGTCCTGACATAATCTTGGTTAGATCATGTGAAGACAACGTAAATTGATGTCTAAAATGGTCTTTTGAGGAAAGAACTACACTGATTGAGTGGACCGGTCCAGTCAGTGCACGCATTTGTCAGTAACCGTGCAGCTCAACCCACAACTTAAGGAGCTCAACGACTCGACGAAGTATTAATATCACTACGCTCACTTACTGAACGAAAACAACTTCAGGCTACCTAGGTTTTCACATAAACATCTCTTTCTATAAAAAAAACAAGCTTTTATGCTTTCTTTACCTATAAATGCACTGTAATGCAGCGCACACGCCATCTCCGCTTACAAAGAGTTCACCATTATGCAACAGTGCACCAACACCACTTAATAAGGTACGTACATAGACTGATTTACTACAAGTACATAAGCTTGCGCGTGCGGTCCACATTGACACATTTCACAAAAGGCTCTACTTGCCTTAACTTGGATCTAAAGTACGTTAAGTTGACATAAATCACGGTAACTGCGACAATATGGTATTGTGTTCTAGTAATTGATACTGAAGTTGACTATAACTCACGTCACGTGTGTTTATGGCTATTTACGAGTATATTGTAACTTAGTGACTAAGTTAGTCTGAACTATTGCCTGGGAGCTGAAAGTCACCCAAAGGGCAGAGATGAGAAGGAGATGACTGTATTTGAGTTTCAAACACAAAAAATAATATGCAAAAGCAATGTTTAAAAAAAAATGCTACTTTTTCTTTGCAATTTTGGTACATACATAAGATTCAAAGGGGGGGAGGGGGGTTTATTCAATTTTATTTTGTCTTTCGTAGGACGTAAGATAATTTTAACCAATATCCAACCCGCAGGGGTTGGATATTGGTTAAAATTATCTTACGTAATAAATGAACAGCTCTGGTGGTACGGAACCCTGGCGGCCGATTGCGAGTCCGACTCGCACTTAGCCGTTTTTTAGACCCTTTTGTTTAATCTTCGAAATCACAGTATTAATCTTAGGCATAAAATGTGCGGTTGTCATTGACATCATTTTATTTTGTTACAATACACGTATACTTGAGTATTTGCTTCAAAATCCGCGGGATATCATCAAGGCCTTTATGCAAGTGACATTGAAAATAATGACTAGGTAGGTACCTACGGCTATTCACAATAGATACTAGCAAAAAGGAGACCACGAATAGTTTTTTGTTTAAGTCTCATGAACTTAGGAAAAAATTGATTTGGTTAAGTTTGCAGCATCATTTTGTTATTTTATACAGTTAAAGTAATTTATACGAACCACAATGAGAACGAGATGAAATAAGTGAAAATAACGGAAGAGTTTCTCAATTCTAGGTAAAAGTTTCTTTTATTTAGATATTGGTACAATTTTACAGACGAAAAAAACGGGGAGCCTGGGTGCCTAACAAAGGTCCAAGTATATGGCTGCCGCAGACAGGCGCGATCCGACGGTGCGACGTGATTCTGGTAGAAAAGTTTCCATGATGATAGGTAACTTGAAAGAGAAATCGTGCTATTGCCAATGAGCAATTTGCAATGTTGTGTGATTGCTAAATCCATTGCTTCATATGTTCGAAAAAATTGTCTGCTCAACTACGTAAAACGCAATGAATGTTGTTGAACTGTCAAAATGGATGCCATTGCTACTATAGGTGTGTTACGCAACTACCCCATTGCTACTATAGGTGTGTTACGCAACTACCCCATTGCTACTATAGGTGCGTTACGCAATTACCCCCCTGGACAGACGATCCAAATGCTTATTAGGAAGGTCAAAATATTTAACTTCTGAGAAACTTCTTGTTTACTAACTAATTCATGAATCCTACCGTCAGTGACTGTCAAGGTTGACCGACAACTTTGTAGCTATAATATACAGTATATACCTAATATTAACATGTAGGTAATGGAAAAACTTTTCACATTAACCTTTTGTAGCTTATTTGGGGTTTCATATTCAGTACCTTGTATGTTTAATAAGTATGGGGATTATACAGGGTGGCGGGACGTCGACTCGCATACTTTTACCATAGATTCCTGAACGTATTAAAAAAAACTGTTCAGTACATTTTGACCGTATAGGTATTGCACTCCTTTTTTTGCTAACCGACTAATATTGTCTATGCTAGGGGGTTTAGAAACATGTGCTAAATTCATGGTTACAGTTTGCGCGTCAATGTACCTGCCATCTTGTATTAAGTTTCGCAATTAGCCAATTAATTCGTTTTTTGTACTAGGCTAGTAGAGACAAGAGTCCTAGTCGTCATAGCCTCCCGTCTCTCTAAAGATTCAGAGATTTAGTGATGTCTCTCGAATTCTATAGAGAGAAACGTTAAATAACTTTGAAGCTCGACAAATGTTAACGAAAAGTCCCGAAATTCTCTGAAAAGTTGGAGTCAACAAACTGTCAGATGACCAGATGACAGATCTTGAAAACGAACAAAAGAAAGTCTCAAAACTATTTTTCCATTAAAAAAAAAAACAACAAACGTCATGCCACATACCTACATGTATACGTAGATACCATGAATGGTATTTCTAAAACTAGGTCGAATTAGTTAACTAGTCTTGTACACAAGATACGTCCGCTACGTTTCCGTTACGACAGGTCAGTATCAAGATGAATACCGGTTTTACTAATAAAACTACAAAAGTATCACAAGCTAATATTAAAAACAGATGTAAGAATCAGAAATAAATAGGAAGGTACTAATGGTAGAACCAAACGGATCGTTAAAAATGTTTAAGGGCCCCGCAGACAGGCGCGACGCAGTTCACGTAGAACAATTTCCAAGAAGTTTTCGTAGAAATTGTTCTGCTAAAGTCGCGTCGCGCTTGTCTGCGGATCCTTAAAGACCGTTTTAACTATTATTTCGAGAACAATGCAAGGTCACTTCTGTTACTACTCGTACTTACGATTGGTATTACGGGCAGTTGTTCTGTTCATACTCTTTTTAGTAACGATTCTAATATTTCTTTGTAAAAAACTAGGGGATTTTTCACCTTAATTCAAAGTTTGGGATCTTTGTAACTTCGCCTTTAGTAGTTAGAAAATGGATTGGACCATAATACATCATCTATGCTAATGCAACATGCCAGTTTCCTGGCGAAGTTTTCCTTAACCGTTTTGAGTGAGGACTTTACTTAGTGTAATTTATGTCATCACCACTATGATGATATAAATTACATAATGTAAAGTGCCTAAGTAGAATAAGTAGAGAGCAGTGGTGGCCCAGTGGTATCGGTCCCAACATACTGAGTTGTAGAACGTGAGTTCAAACCCAGCCAGGCTTTACTATGTGTATTTAATTTCATCACCACTACTCTCAAAACGGTGAAGGAAAACATCGTGAGGAAACCGGCATGTCCTAGAACCGAAAATTCGAAGACATGTGACATCCGCCAACCCGCACTGGGCCCGCGTGGTGGTTTATGGCTCACTCCCTTTCACAGAGAGGAGGCCTGTGTCCCAGCAGTGGGAACGTTATAGTTACGTTATGATTGAAAGTGACTGGCTGGGTTCGAACCCACTGGCTATGACTCGTAAGCCGGCGGCGCCACCACTAGGAATAGCAGTCGTAGTCACAAGAGGTAACAACCATAACATTGACACTAATCTATTGTATATTTATTATAATTTGATTGATTCAGTTTTAATTTAATATGTTAATTGCTTTGTATAATGGACAAATCTAGTAATAAAAATAAAAAAATAAAAATATATACGCGTCGACTTGAGAACCGCCTCCGTTTTTTTTCGTCGGTTAAAATTAACCTACCTTTTTATTTGTACGCCGCCGTCAAGGTAAAACACGACTGCTGTGCTATAATTTTATGTAACATCTTGCATGCCACGTGTGTGCATACTTTTGTTTTGAACAAATAAATGATCTATCTATCTAACATAGTATCACAATAATAAATTAATAAAACGATTAGTCTAAAGGTACCCCCTGCAGAGAACCTGCATTATACATACTTCACAACACTTTCTTCAACTAACAAATGAAAGACATTGATCTTCCAAAAAACCTACATTCCGTCGTACGAGTATATAAAATCGAATTTCGCTAAGAGCTTCTCAAGGTTATGTTAAGCACATTGACTCTAAACATCTGTTCAATTTTTCTTTTGTCTTCGGAGATATGTAGGTACACAAGTGACGCAAAAAGGTCGCTTTTCACGAGTTAGGAGAGGTAATTTTTAAAACATAGGCAGTAGTACCCTCTTTTGTGATCACTAATCAAAGATATTACTACTTGTTCCAGAATAGTTTTACATTTTGAGTTAGATGTAGTCACCAAAAGTGATAAGTAACCAGGGTCATCAGATATAGTTGAAGTTTAAGTTTTCGAATAAAATTAATTTAATTAATAGAAAACAAACAGTTCATTTATCCAATGAATTTTCATTCGAAAACATCGATCGGTTTCTTACTAAACTTCAACTATACCCGACGATACTGGTGTATCTCTATTGGAGACTGTACAGTCACGAGCAAAAGTATGTATACACTCGGCTTTATTCAAAAGCGATTTACTCCTTTATTTTTTAATGAAATCTTATGTTGTTACGAACATAGTATTTTCGAACCCATAGGTAAAGGTATCGAATGTGTCGTATTTCAACGTTGCATTCGTTATTTCACGAAAAAATCACAATTGAAAGTTGCCAAGTGTTGACATATTGGTGCTCGTGACTGTACAAGGAAGTCTCACAAAAAAAAAAACAAAATTCAGGAAGGAAAACATCGTGAGGAAATCGGCGTGTCCTAAGACCAAAAATTCGAAGCCATGTGACATCTACCAACCCGCATTGGGCCCGCGTGGTGGATTACGGTCCACTCCCTCTCGAAAAGAGGAGGCCTGAATCCCAGCAGTAGGAGTGGGAACATTGAAGCATATACTTACCTACTTATAGATCTATTTACGTCGCCAAGACAAAAATAATATATGTATTAATATTTTCTCTAACAAAAATATTCCACATGTTGCTTTAACAAAATATTATATTTGTAAAATGCAAAGAATATGTATGTCAAATTAACATAATGTCTCTATTCTAAGCCAAACATCTGTTACATATATTAGTCACACGTGTGTTCTCGACCTCGAAAATTGTCAAGTTCATTTGCTTACGTAACTAATGACCAGTCTCACTAACACTAGGCGACGCCTAACCGCCTTTATTTAGGCAAAAACCGTGTCCGATGGGAAATCCCATAGGTAAAAATTACGAAATGATGAACTTCCATACGAACTTTAAATGATAAATGATTAAGTAATACAAACTGAAATCGCGAAAAAAAAGTCAGCTGCTCCCTACATTTTGACGAGTTATGCGATCGTAAATGTAGGGAACAGCTGATGTTTCTACCATATTTTTTTAAATTAGATGAGGTCGGCGTTTCCTATCTGACTACTCTAAGAAGAAAGGCCGAAGCAATTTCAGAGGTCACAGTCTATTTTAAAGTTCCGACATAATCTTGGTCAGATCACGTAGATTCAATTCCTAATGGAAATACCCACTAACACTTTGCCTGACTCGGAAATCGAACCCAGCACCCCACCCTCAGCAGTCGCGCTTGGGACTACGAGAGAACGGGCATAAACAAAGCCCAATTTAGTATTCTATTGATTCTCAGTCAATGGGAAGTAATTATCGTGTGACTAAGTGACGGCTCTTTCATGTTTTACACGCGTTTTAAGACAAGCAAACAGAATGATGACTTGTGAATAGAAACTTGTGAAGTATCTTCGGAGGACGTTTACACGTCTCCAGTTATTAGAAGTATGCCTTTCTACGGTAATACAATTTCGATAGATTTTTTTTTTTGTAATTTCCAGTTCGTCTGACAGTCGTGTGCACTATTTGACACAGACCCAACAGGGAATGCATGATTAAAAAAAATCCTACTAATATAATATTATAAACGCGAAAGTTTGTGAAGATGGATGGATGGATGTTTGTTACTCTTTCACGCAAAAACTACTGAACGGATTTTGATGAAACTTTACAGTAATTTAGCTTATACATCAGACTAGCACAGATAGACCCGCACTGGGCACGCGTGGTGGATTAACGCCTGACGCCCAGCAGTGCAAGCATAAAGCAGCTTGCAAAAAAGAACTTTTAACGACCGTAAGAATACATGATTTCACACATTAAATCGAGAGTAACAATGGTTTTTCATGCACATTACGCTCCGTTCGGTCGGCGCACGCGCTGCGGGAGAATGCAGTGAAATCGAACGCGATAGTGAAATTATTCGCGGTTACTCTACCGTGGATAACTAGCCGTTATAAGACTCGTTTATTGGCGATAATAGTTGACTATTTTGTAGAAATTTGGACACTGTCGAAAAAAAATGGAGACAAACGGTTTACTAATGAAGAACAGTGGACGGACAGTATTTTTTAGCAATCATGTAAATCTGTAAATGAAGTACCTAAATATCTATCTATCATCTACCTAAATATTATAGAACCTTTTTTATGATAGGCAATAAAATAAAATATAGAATAAATCTTCTATTTCTAGACATATTATAAACTAGCTGCGCCCCGCGGTTTCACCCGCGTAAGTTTCGATCCAGTGGGAATATCGGGATAAAAAGTATCCTATGTGTTAATCCTGGTTATAAACCATCTGTGTGCCGAATTTCATCCAAATCCGTTCAGTAGTTTTTGCGTGAAAGAGTAACAAACATCCATCCATCCATACAAACTTTCACGTTTATAATATTAGTAAGACTAGTAGGATTAAAGTGGGTTTCCTTGTAGGTATATGTGACCGCGTTGTTATTTTAAACTATCCAACAGATTTTCATGTGGTTTTCAACATCATTCAAACTCAAACTCAAAACATTTAGTTCAATTAAACCATTTACAGGCACTTTTGAATTGTCAAAGACTTTGTCAGTTAGTCAGAAAATTGAAGCTAGTTGCCCATTCCAAAACGTAGATCTCTAGGGAGAAGAACGGGCAAGAAACTAATGGGAATCTAAAGTATCGCATTATTTATGTATATGTCGCAGCCAAATGGTTAAATTAGCCGTTTAGTCAACCGCCTGGCCTTTGGAAGTAGTGCTCGCCTCGGTTCGCTCTCTCGGCTCGCGCGCGGTTGATCACAGTTCTAACCTAACCCATTTGGTCGGGGTGCCCTGGCTTAGTTACTGCGACCAATTCGGCTCGCACGTGATTGGTTACAGTTCCAACCTAAACTATAATTTATTGAATATCATTCAAGCTGTTAGTTGAACGGCCGCCGTTTAGTTAAAAGGCTAGGCGGTTAACTAAACGGTTAATTAAACCAGTTGGCTGCGACATATACACAGTAAAACAGATAAAGATACGCTATTATAATATAAGTATTGAGTACAAAGGCTACTGTTGGTACTGCTTATTTCTTAAGACATTACTTCCAGCAGACCTGCAAAATGAGAAATGAAAAAGAAATGTAAATAATATTTAGTAGTGGTTAAGTTATTTTATGTCAACATTTAAACACCTTCATCATTTTTTCTAGAAATTTTGTCAAGTCGTAAAAACCGTGTGAAGCAGGGGCGGGTCGCTAGCTAGCAATAAAATATTGTAACTTTCGCGCTGGTTAGCGCTGAGAGTTGAAAATCCATGTGTTTTTTCTCGCGAAGAGATGTGCGATGAAAATGTGAGATAAAATCCCGCCACGATATGATTCCGTACGTGTGAACGTGGACTGTTTTCAGTTTCGTTTGACTTTGAATTTAATAGTTACAGAAACATGCATGGTAGGTACTAGGTACCAAAGAAAAACTTTTAGTTCTCAGTTCGCTGTGCATTAGTTAAAACAATAATGCAAGTAGAACCAAGCTGACCTTACATGAAACATCGCGAAACAAAGATTAAAATACAGATGGCTTACTCAGAGCATCGCAAACTGCAATAGAACACGCGACTATTCCGATAGCGTGTGAACAACATTGTTGATAATTACTTTATTCCACGAAACACTTCAGAAGTGAAACCTTAATGCAGTAGAAATACTGAAATAATTTCAAGGGTAAGTTATAAATAACTAGTTTTTGCCCCTGACTTCGTCCGTGTGAAATACCTTGTTCCCCCGATCCACCGCGTCGCATCGCATCGCCTGCCCGCGCTAGTACTTTGTTTTCCCCCACGCCAACCAACCAACCCGCTAACCAGTGCTGGGGCTCTGTCTCGTATAGGATCTTAGCATTATGCTGAGCGATGGCCGTTTTGCGTGACGTGACGCTTGTTTACCACCAACTTGTAATTTTATTTTTTGTGTTTGTGTTAAAGAAAAGAAAGAAAGAAAAGA
Organism: Apamea crenata; assembly: GCA_949629185.1. Classification (NCBI taxonomy): domain Eukaryota; kingdom Metazoa; phylum Arthropoda; class Insecta; order Lepidoptera; family Noctuidae; genus Apamea; species Apamea crenata. The sequence goes on along the minus strand of OX451368.1, from coordinate 5,045,043 downwards.
AAGAAAATACATTTATTTGCGGCAAACATGACGCATAAAAAAAAGAACAAACCACCCGTTCCCCGTTCCCCGTCCCCGTTCTAAAACCCACCCGTGTTCCTTCAGTTGCCTGTGCCAGGGGCCACGGTATCTCTTTCGAACAGCCTGCGGCCCTGGCAGGCATAGCGTGCGCATGTCAAATACCAAGCAAAACATCGTGAGGAAACCGGCATGTCCTAGAATAAAAAATTCGAAGACATGTGACATCTACCAACCCGCACTGGGCCCGCGTGGTAGATTACAGCCCACTTCCTCTGGAAGAGAGGAGGCCTGCGTCCCAGCAGTGGGAACATTAAAAGCTGATTATGTATGCACGTGTTTCTCTGACAAATAAACCCATTTTTCTTTCTTTTCAAACCCAGGAATTTCTAAACAACCTGACTTCTGGTCAAAACAATGGCCGGTTGTTTAAGTCACAACACTAGCATTGTTACAATATAACACAGTTACACTAGTGTGGGGAAGTGACTGGCTGATGAATGATGGATGATGACGGATGACGTATAGCACACATGTTTTGGTGAATGTGGATGGATATAAGGTATGTTTGTTGTTACCCGTATGATTGCTTTTGATACACTTTACTTATTTAGAAAGCTGATAGAAAATTGAGATGTAGGAATCAATAATCTTACCATTTTTGCTGCTCTTGCACCATGTTGCGCCACAAAGGGGATGAATTCATTTATGTACTAGCTGCGCCCCGCGGTTTCACCCGCATAAGTTTCGATCACGTGGGAATATCGGGATAAAAAGTATCCTATGTGTTAATCCTGGCTATAAACTATTTGTGTGCCAAATTTCATTCAAATCCGTTCAGTAGTTTTGGCGTGAAAGAGTAACAAAAATTCATCTATCTAACCATACAAACTGTCGCGTTTATAATATTGGTAGGATATTACTTTGACATAACATCTAAAGTCCCATGCCATAGGGAGCGAGATAATAAACAGGCATAAATCTAAACGCTACGGCTGCTTCTGAAAAATTTCTGGGTGGAAAAACTCAATAGGACTTCCATTCCACCAGACCATGGTATCGAACCATCGAATGAATCAAACTCAAAAGGATTTGGGGGAGGCCTTTGCCCAACAGTGAGACAGTATAGGCTAATACAAAGTAAAAAAAAAATCAATACCTATAAAAAATCAGAATGCCTCGTTGGTCGAGTGAGCGCAAGTGCTACAGCCGAGCATGAGGTCCTGGGTTCGATTCCCTGGTCGGGCAGTGTTATTGGGTTTTTCTACCAGGAATTTCTCAGAAGCAGCTCGGAGTCAGGATTAGTGCCCGGTTGATGGTGGAATACTCGTCCCCTATTACATGGAAGTGGAACATAACTGGCGAAATGTGGGTGAGCTATAGTTTGTAGATACTAGATACACCTCTGTCTAACCCTTCGCGGATTACAGGCGTGATGTTATGTTTAGAATCTCAGGCAGTAAATGATAGCCAAGAGTATTCAGTACATGTAACCCAGTTGTGGACGTGCACAATTAACATAGTGAGTTCTGTTGCAATCTTAAAACCTGGCAAGTTGACGCGTTAGGCTCAATTTACACTGCCGCGGAACGGAATGGAAGCGATTTTTTTTTGTACAAATCATAATTAACTTTATGTCAAAAGTGTAACGCACAAATTAGATACACCCATACACACAGGTCGCGCATCTTTTGGAGAATTGTCGCGCATTCTGGGGATTTCTCGCAGTAATAAGCTTGTATCTAGTTTGTACGTTGGACCATTGACATAAAGTTCATTTTGCTACGTACGAAAACTCGATTCCACTCCGTTCCGCGACGATGTAAATTGAGCCTTATACTAGATATCTAGACTCAAACGATTGTAGGATATGTCTTACGAAGGGTGTAGTTATCTAATAGGACTTTACAGCATTTATCAGAAAGGTGTGGTACGGACCATCAAACTGAACAACTTTCTCCATGAGACCAGCATCGTAAACGCAAAAAATATCAAAAGTCCCATAAAAAATTTCAATACTTAGGTACACACGGCTACATAACACATCAAGCTATACATAACCAGTATAAGCTGACTTCTGATCCAAATATAAACCTATACAATGCGAGGTCAGCTAAAACTGGAAATGTAAAGCTTGATGTGTAGCCGTGTGTAGGTACTCGATCGAAAAATCGGCTGATATTTTTTTCGCGATTTCGATGTTGGTTTGATAGTCTGTCTGTACCTATAAACAACCTGTAAAATTGTTTTTAGGAATTATGTGGAGCCGTGGCACAGCTAGAAAGCGTCGCAACAGACCCAGTAGAATATGGCGGGACGAGCTGGACACAACAAACGACCAGTGGTCCACTTTAGCCCTGGATCTAAAGAGCTGGAAGGCATTTGCCAAGAAGTGGGATGTTGCACGCTAACAGTATCAGTATAGGAATTATGTTGCAAGTGGCCTCATTGATTAGGCATCACTAAAAAAAGCAATATTTATTGTTATCACTAACTTTACACGACACCAAATAAGTTTTGAAAGGGCGCCTAGAATCAATTACATGTTGTCTTGTTTTTGACGTTCAAACGTGCCTTCGACTTTGACATGCAGATATGTGTGACATCAAACATTAAAGATGGAGTCGGACAGTCGGAACTGTCGGAAGGAGTGAAGTCACACGCAATCGATAGCCCAGTGGATATGGGGTGTTTACTTAATATGGTCCCAGGCTCCCAGCTACAGTAACATAAATGTATTGCATTTGTGGAGTGTTTGGTCAAGATGCCTATAAAAGTTATGGGAGATAGAACACGCACCGAATGAATTTAATATAATGTTAGTCGTTGATATACTTTTATGGACATAATTATACGTAAAATGAGAACATATTATTAACATAAACCTTTATATTAAGAGACGTAAGGCTGATTTTTCAATCGATGGATAATTGACAGTTTTTATACGGAAGAACTGTCAAAAATTCAAAATTATTCCTCCGATAAAATTATCTGGCGTTGGAAAAATCCGCCCTAAGTTTGTATATTGTAAATGTAGACAAACGACTTTTTAATTAAATCAATAGGGTCAAATTAGATGTGAGCGATTTTATCAAGCTTAAACACCTAATAGATAAAATAATTAGTTAACCATTATGTTGATATTATTTAATATGTCTGTAATAATATCTTTTATTATTAATTTGTAGTCGTTTATTGTATTAATTGGGGTAATGGTTAATGGTAGGTACTGGGCGATAAGCTACTGTAATAATAAATAGATTATAATCCTTGACTTTATTTTTTTATTGATTGGTAATTATATGTTATTTATTTAACTTAGAATATATAGGGTCAAATGAAATTAACTAGCGAAACTCCGCAGCCGTGATGAGTATAGATATATGGGTATAATTGCCTCAGGCATTAAGCCCGCCTTTCTACAGTACTTTTTTACTTGTGCATGAAGTTTTAATAAATACTTAAAGAAAAATGTGGGCTTATCCTTTGGTTAAGATTTAAAATAATCATAAAATATTTGGTGCCATGTTTATCTAATGTCACAAGCAAAAACTGTTGAAATACAGATGAAATTATCGTCCAAAAATTTTGAAGTAAAGATCGTACGTGTGTTTATAAAATCAATATTTAATACCTACACAGTACATGCACAACACTGTTTATGCAATACACAGCTTTAAGACTCCCGCCGACAGGCGCGCCGCGACGTTAGTAGAACAATTTCTATGAAACCTTTGTGAAATTTGTTCTATAAGAATCGCGTCCATCGCCGCGTCACGTCTGTCTGCGGGAGTCCTTAAAACAAAGTTTTTGAGAATACTAACAGGAAAGTTTACAATATTGTTGACAGAGCAAAAAACCTCGACCATTCAGAAGACTGCGTAAACCGTAACCGTGAATTCAGCATAATATTATAGATCCCTAGCGTAAACATTATTGGTCGCTTCATTATCGTCTGCCTACCCTTTTCCCAACTATGTTGGGGTCGGCTTCTAGTCTAACCGGATGCAGCTGAATACCTGTATTTTACATGGAGAAACTGGGTAATAGGATACCCCTTGGCAAGACTGGTTGTCAGATTTTCGGGCTTCTGACGACCAAAATCATCTGTTTCATAGAAAGTGCTATACCTACGCGGTCAAAATGTATGGAACAACAATTTTTTTTTATGACCGACCAAGTTTCCTGAATTCATGGTTACAGTTTGCGCACTAGTTTAAATTTTATCCTGAATTTTAAATTAAAAATAATGAATACACAATTTAAAGTTCCTGTCTGGGTTCGAACTCACGACCTACAACGAGTAAGTGCTCTGCAACTTTACCTAAGCAATTTTATAATTTTAATAACTTTAATAAAGGCGAAAATGTACAAGTCTCTGTATGCTTTTGGATTATCTATAAAAGTTAAGTGACGTTTAAGCGTCAAAAATGTATGGTTAAATAGTTGTTAATCATTACTTAACTTTAAGCTACCAGAGAGAGCACTGGTGGCCCAGTGGTAAAGGCCGCGACTTACAAGTTGTAGGTTCGAACCCCGTCAGGCGCTTTACTTTGTGTAAATTATTTCACCACCACTGCTCTCAAAATGGTGAAGGAAAACATCGTGAGGAAACCGGAATGTCCTAGAACCAAAAAATCGAAGACATGTGACATCTACCAACCCGCACTGGGCCCGCGTGGTGGATTACGGTCCAGTCCCTCTCACCGAGAGGAGGCCTGTGTCCCAGCAGTGGGAACATTATAGGCTGATTATACTTAACTTTAAGCAACTTTTATAAATAAAGGGGAACATGTATACGCGACAAATATAAACGCAATCAACGAAGAAGACGATTGAGAAACCACGACGGAAAGAAATAATTTTCTCGCTATGTAGGTATGTAATAATGTACTCTACTCAATATTGTATAATTATGGTATGTCCGCAGGATATAGGTGCTAAATAATTATGCAGATTGTGAACCAGGGGAAGGTTGGTGAAGTGTAGAACGCTTGATTTTATAACACCCTTTAGGATGATGGGGACAAGTTTGGACTCGTGTAAAAAGGTCAGCCGGTCTAAAACTAAGGTGAAGTGAGCTGTCATTCCATCTGATGCTAGGGATTGACAGCTCACTTCACCCAACTTTTCACCATGAAATTCTAACAGAACATACCGGCTGCTGTTTCATACAAAAGTGCAATACCTGCACGGTCAAAATTTATGGAGCAGTAGTTTTTTTTTTTTAATAACCAGCGAAATTTTCCACTCTAGCGGTTCTAGAATCATGTATTAAAGACATGGTTAGAGTGCATGATGACATGAGACATGATTGACGTCCCTTACACCTCAGGGGCAATCCTCGTAATTTTAAGAACGTTCACAGTCTTAAGGCCAATTCTCGTAATTGAAAACGTTCAAAATCTAGTCGCAGTCTCATCTCAACGACCAACAAATGTCTAAATGTAGGGAAATTATAAGTATTTTTTGACAGATTGAGACACGAGAATTGCCCCTCAGATCTTAGTCTCAATCTGTCAAAAATTACAAGTTTTTGGCATTGATTGTCGCTGAGATGAGATTACGACTAAATTTTGAACGTTTTTAATTACGGGAATTGGCCTTCTTTATAGGTACTTTATTCACATAATCACATCTAGAGTAATAATTGTTCAATTGTTTTCCGTTGCAAACCTATTAATGAACTCATTCGCATGCAATGTTACAAACGACCATCACACCTGATAGTGCATATTAATGGAAGTAATGAATGTCTGGCATTCGGCGCATCCGCATAACGAAGGTACACTTGCCGGTAGGGTTACCATTTATAAAGTCATAAAGAACATAATTCAAGTGTCGAACATTTTATACCCAACTTAAATTAAAATCAGAAAAAAAGTACTATTTTTTTATGGAAAATAACATCTTGAGCATTTTTTACTATTACAGCGAAAGCGAAAGGGAAAAAATAAATGACGTCCTTTAAAAAGTCCTGACACAAAGACTGACATTTGCAAAAAATGTCCGGAAAGTTTTGCGTTTTAATCTCTCTTTTTTCAGTACTAATCATTTAACTTTTTGATCGGAAAGGTTCCATGTACAAAAAAGTATTCAGCTACATCCAGTTAGTCAGGTAGCAGACTGTGATATACATAGTTGGGAAACGGCTAGGCAGAGATGTTTTTTTTTTAATTTTCTATAGAAATCTAATTCATTTTTTGATTGTATGTTATTTTATGGTTCCCTATGGGTAATTACAATTACCTGAAAATAAATGGATTATTTATTTATTAAGTCGAAAAGTCCGAACAACTGAGAAGGACGGACAAACTTCAGATGGGGGGCCAAGCACTTGTAATTAAAAGAAAAAAGAAAGAAAGAAAAACGTTTATTTGGACACAGTTCGTGAAACACAATATACAAAAATTAATAAAATAAAGAATAATGTTTCAGACAACAATAGTGTGTGCCACACGGCTGCGCCAAAAAGGTTCATAATAATAATAGGTAATTACATATCATGACAAATTCAGAAGGATGGTAACCCTATTTGCAGGTGGCCCAGGCGCATGATTGTATTTACGAGCTCTTCTAGGAAGTTAGAGAGGGAAGGAAGTCGGACCTTTCATCTTTGACACCCTTTGATAACGTTCTTGAACTTTGTTGGATAACTACTGTTTGTATGCTCCCAAAGGAATCGACAGGAGATAATAATATTTTTTTTTTATTTTTACACACAATTGGTGATACGTATTTTATTTACATTACAATCTAGCCTATTAGCTAATAAGTTATTTAGATATAAGTTAAACTGCTAAGTAACTAGAAAAATAATAATACGGGTCATGGGCTTAATAAAAAAAATGTTACAAAATATTTTAAGTATAATGATTTCTAACAATTTAGTACCACAGAATAGCTAATAGTACTAAGTTACCTCCCACTGGATTATAAGAGCCAAGTATACAGGGTGACATGTGACATCCCCATCGATGCGCAAACTGTAACCATGAATTCAGCCCATGATTCTGAACCCTCACTGTTTCATAGAAAAGTGCAATGCCTACGCGGTCAAAATGTATGAAGTAGCAGTTTTTTTTCTAATAACCGACATTCGAAGACATGTGACATCTACCAACCCGCACTGGGCCCTCTCACTGAGAGGAGGCCTATGTCCCAGCGGTGGGAACATTATAAGCTGATTATGCTACACGGCTTGTAATTAATAACTGTGTATATCAATCGATTTCCTGTCGCCAAGTACCGCCAGCTAAATGTAAACGTTGCCGCGCGGTTTTTACTGGCAATGTGTTAATTTTAGACGCGCGGGCGCGCCGGCGCTTCCGTTCACCTGATTAACGTCGAGGAGCCATCCATAAATTATGTCACACAACTTTCATGATGTTTGGAGCATTGTTCTCACATATACAAGCAATATGAATAATGTACCCAGGATTTTGTAATAATAAGGGTGTCCGTGGAGTTTTTTGCCCGTTCTTCTCCATAGAGATCTACGTTTTTGGAATGGGCGACTAGCTTCAACTGTCTGACTAATTGACCGACTATTTAATTTTGACAATTCAAAAGTGCCTGTAAATGGTTTAATTGAAATAAATGATTTGAGTTTGATCATATGTGTGACGTCACAGATTTTGCAATTTTTATTATTAAACCTTGAGATGAGTTTTTCGTTAGTTACGAGTTGAAGTTTTTATACTTTTTTGTTATAGACGCGACTTGCGAGATGCTTATGTCCTGTATCTGTGGTTTGCCAAAAGTGGTTCATTCATTCATACATTCATTGAATCTTTGACAATTTGTTGCAATGTTAAGCCCCAGGGGTTTACATTGTAACTTGTCGGGCTTGACGGGCGATGCGATGCGATGGGGTGGTTCGGGAACAAGAAATTTCACGCGAACGAAGTCGCGTGCAGAAGCTAGTATTTATATCCTAAATACCAGCAGTATTATCGAAATCTACATAAATAACATAACCTACTTAATTACCGGTTGACCACAACTCATTGTTAATTAGTTTGCTGATAATTAGTATAATTCATAGACCAGGGATCGCAAACCTTTGGCATGACATTCTAGGTACGACACCTTCTTCTTAGCGTAACGCTAGCAAAAAGTTAAGCAAAAAGTAAAGGTACGTCACCCATATTGATTGAAGGACGAAATCTAAATGCAAGGCTAATTTTTTCAGGATTAGTTTTATTTTTATAGATAGGTAAAAGGTACATCATTCAAAGAATATTCATTACCTGCACCCTAATTGCGTAACACACTGTCAATCACAATCTGAATCATTTTGAAGGATATTGCTAATCCATTGCTTAATTTGTTCGAAAAAATTGTCTGCTCAACAACGTAAATAACGCAATGGATGTTGTTGGACTGTCAAAATGTAAGTCATTGCTACTTTGCTACTGATAGTGGGTTACGCAATTACCCCACTGTACAGTGTGAGTCTTCATCATCATGTGCAAATATTAAAATGAGCGAAGTTATGCTTAATTTTATCGACGAAAAAAAGTCCATCCGTTATACAAGTGTGCTTAAATCTAGTGTGAAAAAGGTGTGGTGAGTGCGTGTGCAAGTGTGTGTGCTAGTATGCAATTGATGACAACACAGTATCCTCAAGTGTACATAAGCGTGATCTGTATTAGTAATGCTCCTTGTATGCATAAAACCGTGTTGTCACTGCCCTGACGAGCGACCTTTCAAGGACAATCCGAGGGTTTTGAAGGAAGTTTCTAAACCATTACTTCATGGGTTTGAAAAATTCGTCTGCTCGACAACGTAAATAACGCAATGAACATGGCTGAACTGTCAAAAGGAAAGGGATTGAGATCGACTGTCATTTCATGTGTGTTACGTAATTACCTCGCAGGACTAAGCTAGTAGGCATTTAAAGATATCAGTCTTAAGAGCGTTGACAACGTACGGCATTTCATACAACTTACAAAGTCCTTGTTTATCGAAATACATGAACCGATTTTAATGAAACTTCCTACGCATAAGCAGGATTTAAAGGTCTAAAAAGTTAATTAAGAATATTTTCGAAAATGTTCTTTACTAACTTTTTAGACCTATGTATCCTGCTTATGAAATGATAATACGAGTACGTATTGTGTTTATATGCGTTTGAAGTTTCATTAAAATCGGTTCATGCCTTTCGAAGAACAAGGACTTGAAAGTTTGTATGAAATGCCGTACGTTGTAAACGCTCTTAATATAAAGCAACACACCAAAGAAATTCATGTAACTTAAATAAGTTGACTTAGCAAAAGTAACTGTGTATGAGCCACCTAAGGCTTTATTTTAAAGCAAAAACGCATGACAAAAAACGGACCTGGCTACAATGAAGTAGCCAAATGTTTTGTACATACAGTCCATTCAAATTAATGTTTCAAATTGATGTAAATTAGGTTGATTTCAGAGTGACTTAAATGTTAATGAAAAAGTTATAAAAATGTTTGAAGTTGTAGCGTAAACTGAACTTTATTGTGTAGGAATTATAGTTATTTTTCGATAAACTCACATTTGTTTACATTTTTGGCAAATAAATCGCGAATGCAGATTATGTGTTTTTATTTTGTACGACGACGGATCCAATTACTTATTAGCTGGTTTGATTTTAAATTGCTCGCTTTGTTGTAGGTACACGTGTTATTGAAATTCGAGTAAGTTTTTTTTTTTCTTGTTCATAACAAAGCCGATTTGGCTACGGTCCGTTGGCCCTAAGAAACAGATACCTAGCAATTGGTAGATGTCACATCATGTTTTCGGATTTTAGGTCCTGGTCTTGCTGTTTTCCTTCACTATTCTGAGTGCTTCATCATTCTCCTGACCTTATCCAAAATTTGTGGTCCGTGCAACATGTCTTTTTCTTCTACACTTCTCTTTTAGTTGTCAACTTGGTAATCACCACCTTTCTAGCCATATCATCTTTGACACAGTCCATCCATCGTTTCTTTGGTCTTCCCTTACTCTTTTAGCCATACACATTCATACTCAAAATTCTCCTCATTCCTCCGCATCACATGCCCATCCCATGACGACCGATTTCCACATAACTTTTCAGTCACCGGTGCCACTTTCAGGCTTGTATATACATAATACACTTTACATGTTTCATGCTATCCATTCGCGTAACTATTTTCAGAGCAGTGGCGATAAAATTAATTCCACAAAGTAAGTAGGTCTGCCTGGGTTCAAACCCACGAGCTCCAATTTTTCGAGCATATGAAGCAATGGATTAGCAATTTCCTTCAAATTGATTCAAATTGAGATCGATAGTGTGTGTAATTAGGGTGCAGGCCATGGTCTACAATCTAAAATGGTCACTTATCCAATCCAAGTGAATGTTCTACTTTTTAACAGGAAACTTAGTTTACTTATTTCTTTTTACTTCAAATAATATTTGTTTTACCCAACAAAACCGCTAATGGTGCTCTTATCACGAGTCTAAGAACTTTATCGATATGTCCTTGGCGACTTCTGTCTTATCAGACTCACCCAAAACTGAGTTATCGATACGATAAAATAACAGGTAAACGTTTACATAAGGGCTGCACTATCTAAGTCAACAATTTTATCGACGTTTATTACTTACTGCACCTAAACCGTCATCATATATATTTACTTTTTTATGAACAGCTGATAAGTCTTGAATAGAAAATATTGATACAATTTACGTAAAGTTATGAAAATATGAAGTCATTTTATACCTCTTTTTTGTTTAAAGATGTTTCAACCATTTTTCATTTTAACTTAGAAACCCTGTAGGTAAAAGCCGGTACGACGAATTTTTCAAATTACAAAGATAATTGATTTGGTTATTAAAGAAAGAAAGAAAAACTATTTAATGCGACTCGCGAACAGGATCATAAACTAAACTAACTAAACACAGTTAAAAAGAAAACAAATTAAATAAAAAAGTAACAAAAGGAAAAATTAAACAGAAAGTCCTGTACGAGGCCAAAAGGCTCCTATCTCAGCATGATGCTTCGACATTTAAAAAATAAATGCCGCAGCGCTGGTATTCTGATAGGGCCCGCTGTGATGTCACCACGGGCAATCACAGTAAATAAATAATAAAATAGATAATAGATATAATTATGTAAAATATTAGCAATAAAATAAATATTATAATATAAAGCCAGACGTAACCTCATTACTTGTCTATGCCCTGAGTGTCAGAAGCATTCTGTACCTACTGACTGATTAAAGACTAGGTATGTACCTACTGTATAGTTTACTAGATACGGAATATTCCCGATCAGTCACACCTTCGTTCTCCACACTGTGGACGGACATAACTTTGTTTTCCCATTTGTCAACAGTGTTGACGATAGTGTCGGGCAAAGTGTTATTAAAAAAAAAAACCTCAACTTGCTTAAAGACGTCACATGAATTTCAGTGAATTAAAGGTCATACAGATAGAGTAACCTTGACTCCCAAACTAGGAGATCCCGTGTCTTGGGAGCCAGAGTATTGGTATTGGGTTTTTAAATCTGGAATTTCTCAGTAGGGCTCGCCCCTTATTACATTGAACTTAAGAATGAAATGGTGTATTATAGGTTCGCCTCTGCTCAACCCTTCTGTGAAACAAGGCGTGATGTTATTATTATATCACGTGAGTCAGCTTACCTAGACGTCATGCTCAATTTCCCGTTTAAAATAACAATGCACTCTTCACATCTTTCTACAGGGGCATTCCTTTAACAACCCTTTGCTTTTAATTTAAGCAACTTGTTCTAGGGTTAGGGGCTTCCATGCGGAAAACCCGTGCGGAAAACCACTCATGTATTCTAGGTACTACAGAACCCACAGACATGACGAATCCGCCAAAGTCTGAGGGGCAATTCTTGTAATTTTAAGAACGTTCACAGTCAGATCTCAGTCTCAATCTGTCAAAAATACCTCTAATTTCCCTACATTTTTGACATTGATTGTCGATGAGATGAGATTGCGACTAGATTTTGATCGTTTTTAATTACGGGATTTGAAGAGAATTTGACAGGTTACCCTGTCGCTTTCGCCTCAATGAAATTCTTCGGTTTAATGTTTTATCTTTAGTCTTTATCAGATATGGAGCAATGGATAAACAAGTTTTTTGTACTTTTATCGACATGTACTATCGCCAAAACCTATATGCGACCATTTCGAAAACAAAATCCCGTGCACATGATGACCACAGCTGCGTCCATAAGTAAAACAAAAGAGGATCCTTTTTAGGTCGACTAATGATAATTATGTGCTGCAAGCAGGAATAGTCCTTACGGTGGTCAGATATAGATTTTGGCAATAGTACCTAAACTTTATTGCTTGACAAGGAATGAACGTATTGTGAATTTGTGAGTAACAAACAACTCTCGAATATATATAATAGAGGATAGTTCCTGGAGACGTTTTTCTTTATAAATAAGGCGATAAAGATATATCATCCGCCTCCGGCCCGAGTCTTTTGGGAATTGTGATTGCGTGTTACTACAGTATTTTTATTTCACGACGCGACGTGGTTACCAAGTGTAGGTACACGAAAAACGTCTCCAGGACCAAGTGACATGGTAGCCCGCGAAATTAAATTTTCTTACGTTTCTTGCAATGTGCAGGTCAGCATTAGGTTGTATGTTGATCTAAATATGATTCGCGGACGTAACAAGTATGTAATTATAGAATACTGTCCTGCCGTAACGTCTGCGGGGTTTGACTAGACTAGCTAATTAAATGTGACCCTGTAATACAAATAAATACAATTGAAGTGTCAGTTTGTAATGTCAAAATAACAGCTTTTTACTAAATACGAAAGTATATATGAAAGTATTTCCGGTACATTTAACAAAAAAACAATTTTTAAATTTTTGTCTGCCTATTTGTTCCGGCTAATCTCCGAAACGGCTGGACCGATTTTGATTTAATTCAGCATGGGGGTACTTTGAACCCTGGGGAAGGACATAGACTTTATCGACATACCACGCGAGTGAAACCGGGGGCGTAAGCTAGTCTCATAATAATTTCATTTGAGAGAAAGTAAAAGCGTAGGTGTTAGTAATAAACGAAAATTACATCGGTAAAGGTGAATTGTCTGGTGATTCATCTGATTTACGTAGCTAGAGGCCATAACATGAATCAAACATTTTACTTAGAGATGATTTACACCATGAGTAAACTCAAAATAAACAGCATTTTGTACGGCATTTATAAGGTAAACTTAGATTTACGTTGTTGTTCTTTCGAATAGCTCTTTAAGACGAAATAGCATTGCGAAAATATCTGAAGATTACTTTGAAGATTGTAATTTACTTTTCAAATATTTTCTCTGTGTATATCTACATAATATGATATACTAATAATAAAGTTGAAGAGTTTGTTTGATGAAACGAGCCTCTTCTTCGTGTCCAATGCACGACTGAATTTTAAATCTTTTGGAGCTATGTCGCAAACCATGCTCCACCTCCTAACCTGCCTGTTTCCTCTGTGTCTCAAAACATGTAGTCAAAATGACCTCTGCGCTGCCACTGACGACGCCGTGGAAGTGGCAAAGTTTTGGGCCAAAAAGATTTATGGAAAGCGCTGATCTCTGGAGTCGGATTTGAAAAATTATATTTTCAAATGGTAAAGTTATTTTTTTCTTCTTCAACTGATAGCCCAATTCTTGAGGAAGGCTATAGGCTATTTAAAATAGAAGGAAAGAAAGAAAGAAAATACATTTATAAAAGAACATAAACACACAAAAAAAAATTAGTTGGGGGTAAGCATGCGTCACATTCACGCAAAACACAATCATGCTAGGACTCCAAGCGCTAAGCGAAAACGAAGTCATAGCGCGGACGGGCGATGCGATGCGACGGGGCGGGTCGGGGGAACAATCAGGCAGACGAAGTCCTGGACAGAAGCTAGCATTCTATAATATACCATTCCATTACCCTCCGTGGCTCGGAAAACACGTTAAGGTTAAGCTATTGGTCCCGGCTGTCTTTCGTAGATCTTTAACAGGTGTCAGCGGTGGTCCTTGTCAGAACCCCAAAAGTCTGACCACCAGTCTTACCAAAGAGTATTGTATTGCCCAGTAACTGGGTAGTGGTGGTCCGATAGGCAGTCGCTCCATGTAAAATACTGGTATTCAGCTGCATCTGATTAGACTAGAAGCTGAATCCAACATAGTTGGGAGAAGGTTAGTCAGATCTATTGATTATTCTAAAACGTACCGACCAAATCCTAAGAATATCTTCAGAAACACCAGAATATCTCGAGAAATGATGCCAGTTGATCCATGAAAAGTTAATTATACCTGCATTTAAGCACTTGAACCCATCTTAACTTTGGATTAGCATCGAGGCGCCACGCGTACAGCTCTCGAATTGAATTATAAATGTATTAGCTGCGCCCCGCGGTTTCACTCGCAGATTTTGATCCCGACGGATTATCGGGATAAAAAGTATCCTATATGTTAACTATAAATATAATTGTTTATTATTGTTGTTGATTATAAACCATCTGTGTGCAAAATTTCATCCAAATCCGTTCAGTAGTTTTTGCGTGAAAGAGTAACAAACATGCATCCATCCATGCATACAAACTTTCACGTTTTCACATAATATTAGTAGGATTTGCGTATTTCATAGGCATGCCATCTTTTTCTTTCTGGGCCTGCCGTGCGGTGGTTTCCTGCCATTTGGGATCCACTGAGTGGTGGCTTTTGCATATTGCTGCTCCGACATGCTACAGATATGGCCAGAAAGAGAAAGAGATGGCGGGATGAGCTGGACTCCTTCTCCAAGGATTGGCCCACAATCGCAGAAGACCTGGAAAAGTGGAAGGAGGGAAGCGTACATCAGACGGGCAATTCTCGTAATTGTAAGAACGTTCACAGTCTGATCTCAGTCCCAATCTGTCAAAAATTCCTCTAATTTCATTACATGTTTGACAAGTTTTTGACATTGATTGTCGCTGAGATGAGATTGAGACTAGATTTTGAACGTTTTTAATTACGGGAATCGGCCTTCAGAAATAGATTCCGTTGCCACAAAGTTGGTATAAAGCTGCGGGTCTGAACCAATCCTTAGACAAACACTTGTTCGTGGAATTGCTTTTCTTATTTGATATGGAAATTCTGTTATGTCGGAATATCCACTATGTAAATATACAGAAATAATGCTGAAATACGAAACGAACGATAAGTATTTCAAGAGCTTAATATTATTATGCTCATTTAGGTTTTCTTTATTATACATATATTATTTTGTTCACTGCCCCATTGGTCTCGTGGTCGCAATCGTGGGTTCAATTTCCGGGTGGGGCAAAGTGTATAATTTTATTAGGAATTGAAAAAATAGTCCGGTGTTTGGAAGTTGGCGGTGTGATACCCTCGTGCCTCGGAAAGCACGTTAAGCCGTTGGTCCTGCGCCTGATCTCTCTCCGGTCGTGTCGGATTGTCGTTCCATCGGACTATGAAAGTGAGGGAAGATCCCCACCTGTGTCTGCAGACACACTAGTGCACTATAATATTCTAGGCTAGTGTCTGATAAGATTGGCAGTCATAATACAAAATACGCGCAGACGAAGTCGCAGGGAACAGCTAGTTCAAAATATAACGGCGAATAAATGGAAGTTAATAATACTTAATTCTAAAGCAACCGAATAAGAGGCGAACCCTAAACATCTGTATAAAGAAATATTTCCATTGAAACTTGTTGTAGCACCCGAGGGGGCTCTTTATTGTATCGGGGGTGCTCATGGCTCCCCAATCGTGAATTATGACCCGTTAAGCACCCCTAAATGGATCCAATTAAACTTTTTAAATGAATTCTCTGAGTTAGAAATGAATTTTGTAATTGAATCCACGATATCTTAGACTAGCTTCTAATCTGCCCGCGTGTTTTGTTCTTGTTCCCCCAACCCACCGCACCGCATCGCCTGCCCGCACTCTAACTTACTCTCTTACTTACTTTCTGACTTTGTTTTCTTTTTGCTCGGCCCCTAAGGCTCCTAGCGTGATGTTAAACGTCTCAAAGCTCAAGCTTGTTCTTCAAGAATTGGGCTATCAAACGCATTTTTTTTTTATTCGATAGGGAGTTCCAGAGATTAGCGCGTTCAAACAAACAAACAAATTCTTCAGCTTTGTTATCACTATCAGTATAGATAAAAAAGTGAGTTCAGGAAGAAGTTTGGGCGGATCAAGTCGAATCAGCACTTTTTGAACGTCAAAATTACAAAAGACAGTCCCCCAAAAACGCCCGCCCTGCACCACTTCCTAGTGCTATCGCTGGGAAGAAGAAGTGGCGCAAAAAACTCCCCAGCAGAGAGTGGTGGCCCAGTGGTAAATGGCCGCGACTTACGGAGTTGTAGGTCGTGGGTTCGAACCTAAGCGGACACTTTACTTTCTGTACTTAAATTATTTCAATACCACTGCTCTCAAATCGGCGAAGGAAAACATTGTAAGGAAACCGGCATGTCCTAGAACAAAAAAATCTAAAACATGTGACATCCGCCAACCCGCACTGGGCCCGCGTGGTGGATTACGGCCCACTGCCTCTTTCAGAGCGGAGGCCTGCGTCCCAGCAGTGGGGACTTGATAGACTGATTATGTTTATTCATGCATGAAAAATAGTTTTACCAATATTGGTTGCCATTACCAATTTGGCTAAAGCTGAAGGTAATTTAGGGGATAGCCTATTTAGCTTATAAGTGCATGAACGGTACCTTATTCACGTCTTGAATATTGCTAGTGTCCCAGTAAACAGCAATCAATCATCCTTAGGTACCCTCATCTAGTTGGGCATGTATATGTATACATGTAGCAGCTACTTATATATTTCAATTGCGATTTAGTTCCCAAACATGTAAACAAATATGTGTTTACTAGCTGCGCCCCGCGGTTTCACCCGCATAAGTTTCGATCCCGTGGGAATATCGGGATAAAAAGTATCCTATATGTTAATCCTGGTTATAAACCATCTGTGTGCCAAAATTCATCCAAATCCGTTCAGTAGTTTTTGCGTGAAAGAGTAACAAACATCCATACATCCATACAAACTTTCACGTTTATAATATTAGTAGGATTGGAAAACCACTTTAATACCTACAAATAAAGTTCAGTTTCCACTGCTGTTGACAGTCTGATCGCAGTCTGATTGTGTCAAAAATACCTCTGATTTCCCTACATTTTTGACATTGATTGTCGCTGAGGATTCCGACTAGATTTTGAACGTTTTTAATTACGGGAATTGGCCTTCAGATATTTTTACAATTACCTATCATCAAAACTCTAATGCGGCAACCTTATCTGTTTCTGACACCCATCACGCTCAGCTAAGCCTTGAGTTATTATAGAGGAAACAAAAACCAGTGTTGCCAAGAAAAATTATGCAACGATTCCCATCTGTGTGCTGTGTTACATAGCACACTGCGCTGTTCTGGTCAATGTTGCCAACAAATGAGTATGCAAGGTCATACTCACTTCCTTTTTATCACACCATTGTGGAGTCTGTAGTATTTTTTTATTATTTAACTGTCCGGAAACGTAAGAAACGTTTGTGTGTGACATACTGTTGGCATTGTTTCCATTCGAAGTTATACTTTACTATAATTTGCTTTTTCCTTAAACGCACGCTTTTGGTCCCGGCTGTCATTCGCAGATCTTTGACAGTCGTTACGCGTAGTCAGAAGCCCAAAAGTCTGACAGCCAGTCTTACTGAAGGTACGATACCGTACTACCCAGTAACTGGGTTGTAGAGGTCAGATAGGCAGTCGCTCCATGTAAAATACCGGTTTGCAGCTGCATCCGCTTAGACTGGAAGCCGACCCCCAACATAGTTGGGAAAAAGCTAAGCAGATGATAACTTTGTCTTTTTCCTTACCTAGAGTACCTACTAATCCAAGAAAGAGCTGATGAAAGGAAACTCTCGCGCATTCTTCCCATTTTGACCTATGGATCTCCGACTTGGACCCTTAGGAGCGTGATGTTAAGTAGCCTTCAAGAATTGCTATCAAATGCAAAAAGAATTTTTTCACATCTGACTGGCAGTTCCAGAGATTAGCGCGTTCAAACAAACAAACTCTTCAGCCTTCAGCTTTATTATTGGTAATTACTTAATTAGTATAGATAGATAGATTAATTATGTGAAATTGTGTTGGAGAGACTCAGAGACTCAAGCGCAGTCATTTTTTCACACGCGTTTATCGAGGCCAATCGATTATAGAAATGAAAGAGTGACGGATACAATTACGTACCTAGAAAATACCTATTTTAAAAGCAAATTATTTTTAAAAGAGTAACCGTGGAGTTTCTTGCCGGCTCTTCTCCATAGGAACCGTGCAAATAACTTCTGACATGTAGGTTTATGTAAAACTAGCTGCGCCCCGCGGTTTCACCCGCATAAGTTTCGATCCCTTGGGAATATCGGGATAAAAAGTGTCCTATGTATGATTCTTGGTTGTAAAGCATCTGTGTGCCAAATTTAATCCAAATCCGTTCAGTAGTTTTTGCGTGAAGAAGTAACAAACGTACAAACACACGCTCACTCATAAACTTTGGCCAATATTAGTGTGATAAAATATTTTGATTGTTCTTTTTTTCGCGCGAAAAATTGATATCGCGATATAGGAGATACGTCAGTCGTCGTAAGTATGTGATGGTATCATAATATAGAAAAGAAGTTTTTTACATTTCTATGGATGGTATAGATGGCGCCACGTATATCCATAATGATAGTGGTTTCCTCCCACTTCGCAGCACCTGTTATAACGCCGTTACTACAAGTAACCTTGCAGCTCAATAAAGTGTTAATTAAACTATTTATCAAGGCAATAATATGATAGACAGCGATCACGCGAACTACGCTAAGGACGTAATTATATTGTGTAAATTTTGCGATGAAAAAAAAGTTTTTTGAGCTCTGTTTTAAGATTATTTTATCATGATACTTACTATTTTATTTTTAACAGACTTCAAAAAAGGAGGCTTTGTATTCGACCCGCACCCTAATTGCGTAACACACGATTAATCGGAATCGGTTTCATTTTGACAGTTCAACAATATTCATTGCGTTATTTACGTGTTGAACAGACAAATTTTTCGAACTTATGAAGCAATGGATTAGCAATTTGTTTCAAAATGATTCAGATTCCGATTGATTGTGTGTTACGCAATTGGGGTGCAGTATGTATGTTGTATGGGCGTGATTTTCTTAAAAACTAATGGTCCGATTTGCACGGGGATTTTTATGAAATATTTTTGAATAAATCTTTTTTTTTACATTCAAAATATCATTTTTTAGGTTGCAATAGTTTCATGTGAAACTAGCTACAATGGAACTACTGAGAATAAAGGCATTTGACAATACTCTATTTTTTTCTGGCTTGTATTATGTACCAATATACCCCTAACTTTACGACGACGACGATTTCTTTACGACTTTTCGAAAAAACTGAGTGTTTTATGCTTGAGTACGAGTCTTTTTGACTATGTGTATCTTTCTTATTTTTTTTTTTTAATATTATTATTTTTTAGTTGTAATTGTGCGTTTTGTTTGTGCAGGATAAAATATTTTTCTTTCTTTCTTTTACGGTGTCTACCTTTAGACAGCGCATTAAGTTTTTTTTACGAATAGACTAGCCTAGCCTGTCGTTAGTTGACCCTCTGTTAGCTGTACTTACCTAGATGTTAGTTTATGGCAACATCCTATTTATTCTGTGTCATTGCATAATACAACAAGTTTCAACAACCGGAGGCCCAGACGTGGCTTACGTAACTTAAAAAGTCAGTAATTGCGCGGTTGTCTTTAATCTTAGTTGTTTTAACTATTAGTTGTTGCTTTGGTAGTGTTGTGAAACTTTCTGGTTACTGTTATCCTCATCCCACTGCAGGGCAAAGGACTCTCTCCATGACTTCCAGCTCTTTCGATCCAGGGCTAAAGTGGACCGCTGCAGCGCTATCCTGTAAAAAACTCACCGTGAAAACTAAGGTGAAGTGATCTGTCATTCCACCAGATAGATGCTAGGGATTAAAACTACTCACAGCTCACTTCACCAAAGTTTTCACGGTGAGTTTTTTACAGAATACATTGGCTGGTCGTTTGTTTTCTCCAGCTCGCCCCGCCATCTTCTACGGGGTCTGCCGCGAGCGCGACGCCTTCTAGGTGTGTCAGTGTTCTTTTTAACGTCTGACAGAAGACATACTTATAAACATAAACTCACGCCATCTTTGTATGGAGGTCAGCTGGGCCCTAATTCACTATGAGTATGACCACTCAATGATTCCTTGCTTCGAAACCACGTGATTTCCTTAGCTAATCCCGCCCATCTTGCGTTCATTTCGCGCGGTTTCGTTCATTGTATCATAGAGAATACGGCTCCAGAAGGCTACCTGCTACGAAAAGTAAGAAAGAAAGATAGAAAAAGTATTAATTGCGACTCGTACCTGGGATCATAAACTAAACACAGTTAAAAATAAAACAAATGAGAGAGAGAGGCAGAGGCACTCCGGTTGCGAGTACAAAACACCTGACCTTTCTGACCATCATCACCAATATGTCCTTCTAGGGCGTCTCATCATCACATCATCCTCCCCCAAGCACCTCCACTTCGATCGGTTCTGTGCTTCTCGCATCCGACGGGTTCCTGCGGCCTTCACAAGGTCGGCGGTCCACCTAGTGGTACCACCTTCCGCCTCGGCCTCGTAAATACCCTTTCTTAGTTACCTTTCATACATCCTCTTCACGTGACCAAACCATCTATGGTCTCAGTCACGATGTGTAGTGGATGGTCACCCATCCACGAACCGACCGCGGCAAGAGTAGCTACCTAATTAATTGCCCAACTATATGTGCCTAGCTACAATACGTACATTATGTAAATAGGTACGATAACCTACATTAGCGAGTGGCTGCCTCATTTTGTAGGCAGGCATTATTTATTCAAGCTTTGTATCACATCACAGTAATCAGTCTGTATTTTAATGCATTTACAGTGACTTTATCTTTACCTTCTTACTGATTAAGCGGTTTCATTTTAACAGCAACCCTGTATAGTCGGGATTATTCGCCAAAAATGTAAACAAATATGAGTTTATGGAAAAATAACTTTAATACCTACACAATAAAGTTCAGTTTACGCTACAACTTCAAACATTTTTATAACTTTTTCAATAGTGCTAGTTACACTGAAATCCACTCAAGTATTATTAAAATAAAGTTAATATTGGTTTAACTTGAAATAACATCAATTTGAAACATTAGTTTGAATCCGTTTCGTTACTTTCATCTCTCATCTCTCCGGAGTTCATTTAGATTGCCATCGACGCGCTAAGAAGAATACGCAATGAATCCTCTCGTCTACCTTTTTGTTACCTAAAAATCGAAGTCAAAGAGGTAGCTTGGGACCTGCACCCTAATCATGTGCCCTAATTGCGTAACACACTATCAACAATTAAATAATCTGAATCATTTTGTGGGATATTGCTAATCCATTGTTATGCTCAACAACGTAAATAACGCAATGAATGTTGTTGAACTGTCAAAATGAAACCCATTGCTACTGAGTGTTACGCAATTACCCCGCTGGCATTTTTTGTTTAAAAAAATGTTCGGCCGAATTAGGTTTAAATGGAAAGAAATTCGGAAAAAGTTGCCCGCAAAATTGGATAACTCGGGAAAAACTGAAAGTGGTTCTTTCATATAGATTGAAATTTTGACAGGACAACGTCTGTCCGGTCAGCTAGGTCTGAATATTTATGATGAAATGCAAAATAAACACAGACAAATTCGCGGGCAAAAGCTGAATATTTTCGGAGAAATTCTTAGTAAAAAAAAAAGTTTTTACCAGAATACATATAGTCGGTTCCGCATTTTCGTTTTTGCCACCGACTTCCGAAATTAAAGTTATTTTCACTTTGTAGTGTTTTTTTGGAAGTCGGCTGTAATTTTTTGTAAATAAGTTTTTATTTTTACTTTTTAGTTTTAGACTTAAGTACACAAATTCTACTTACTTGCTATGTAGGTAAATATCAGCGACAGGAAGTTATTATAACAATATCAATATAAACTAAGTTAAGTAGAAAGAATACGTAGGTATTATGGACGTTGAATCAAAAACGACCCAATCAAAGTTAATTAAATTTATATCCACTAAAAAATAGTTTTCTAAATCGATCCACAATTCCCGGATATATCGCGTAACATACATACAAAAAATAATACAGTCGAATTGAGAACCTCCTCTTTTTTGTAGTCGAAACTTTCGATATTAATAAGTACTAAAATTAAACCTTTCTATGGTTACCTTCAGCCTGGCTTATCTTACCTAGTAGGTTTAATTTTATTTAAATGATAAAATAGGTACTATCGCAAAAATCTATATCTGACCAACGCCACCGTAAGGATTACCGATAGTCAACCTAAAAAGGATCCTCATTTGTTTTACTTCCAGACGCAGCTGTGGTCATCATGTGCAAAATGGTCAGATATAGGTTTTAGCGATGGTGGCGCCGATTCCCTTGTTCACAAACTAACTAAATTTAAGTTCAGTGCATCTTTTTCTTTCTATTTCATTACGAAAAGGACAGAAGGTAAATATTAGTTTAGTCCTGTGAAATTAGTCAGCGCCTGACAAATGTATTTTCTTTTTTCTCTCTTTCTTCCCTGACGTAAATTGACGTATTTTTAGTAGCCATGTTTTTAATCACGTCTAAACTGTCTATGGAGTACAATAATTTGACAGGACTAAACTAATATTTTATCTTCTGTCCTTTTCTTAATGAAATAGAGAGAGAAAGATGCATTGAACTTAAATTTTGTTTAGTTTGTGAACAAGGGAATCGGCGTCAGTACCTACCTACATGTCAGTGCGTTCCTAATTATTTCTACAAAGAACAAATACCGTGGTCTAACGTGGTTACAATTTATAGCGCTGTGTTCCGCGAACATAACGTTTTTGACATTTGAAACGTAACATGGAACGGTCGCAATTTTTTAAATGACCCAGCGAGCGATAGCACGTCACTGCCGTTCCTTGTTGGGTAACATCAGTTCGTGGAACAGGGCACTATTTCATGTAACGCCAATATCTGAGGGGATATTCTCGTAATTTTAAGAACGTTCACAGTTTGATCTGTCAAAATCTGTCAAAAATACCTTTAATTTCCCTACAATTTTGACAGATTTCGTACGTTTTTAATAACGAGAATTGGCCTTCAGGTAAAACTAGGTTGTTTGTTTACAATTCCATTGCCACACCGTGTTTACAAATAACTGCGTTTGACAGTACCAAACAGGTTTCGATTTTCAAATGTTTTGATAGCCATATTGTAGGTTATGGTTTTTTTTATTGGAATTCCGACCCATTCATTGACCACGGTCACCGTCTAGCTAAAGAATGATAATTTATTGTTGGAGAAATCAATATTATCAAGGTCACTGGCCTAGAAGTAAAAGTGGCTTTAAACTTAACTTCAAACGATGTTCAATGAAAATTGTATGCTTTGGACACAATTGTCTCATATCATTCCACTTGCTAGCTTACACTTATGCAGATAAATGTTAAGTACACAACACAATTTATTTAACGCTTTGTAATACCTACATAAAGTGCAACTGATCCAATTAATTAAATTACTCACCATCATAATTGAAGTATGCATATTCTGTATTCAGCACCTCGCTTGTTCCATATCGACACGGGAATCAAACCCGGCACCATCCGCCGGTTACATCATACGCGCCAAAATAAACTCCCTCCGAAAAAACACACGTCAATCAACAAACACAAGGTTAAACACCAACTAACCAACACTGAAATTAAAACAATAGTTTAATGTCGTAAAGAAATTATAAACGAAATCAAACTGTTTAAAAGTCACTGTGATCACGTTTCAGGTTGTCATTCAAAAATAAATGGAGCCACTATCAAAAACAAAACACGGTAAAGTTTGTAAATACGTAATTTGTGAACGAAAAAATGACTAACAAACAGCACCTCCACCTCGGGCCGCGACACTGCACTAACTGACGTGCCGCGCGTGCTAGCGTAGCCTGCGAGCGGCTACCTGATATCTCTAGCGCCTTCCCACACATCAGAAACCTTTGCGTAAGAAAGAGACAGATAGACCACATCACGGTGCGCCCACGAAATTGCATTTCGGTGCACTTGCATTTCTGGATATGACGGAGTTAACTTGGAGTTAACGCAGTATTTCGGCAGTTAATACTACTTTTTAGAACTTTGTCATCTGTCATAGTACTCATAGTGGTGGCCACTTTTATTTTAGTATTTTTATTAAACTCGGTGGCAATTGTTTTTACGGGTTCTAATCTACTATACATAGATAAAGTATACCTACATATAAATTGAAGTCTTTTCGTGTCTGTCTGTGTGACCGCGTTGTTCTTTTGAACTACCTACGCATCGGATTTTGATGCGATTTTCACCATTCATTGAGAGAATTTATTCTGAAAGATTTATGTAATATTAGTAATGGAGAAATCTCGATGTTTTGTCAAGTAGTAAAAAGCGTGCGAAGCAAGTATAGTCGCTAGTATTATAAAAAAACAAAGTAGCATTTCGTGTCTGTCTGTCGAGTTCTTCTAAACTACACAATAATTAATATTGATACGGTCTTCAACGTCATTTAGAGAATTTAAGGCTCTCTCCCAGAAGCGCGTTAACATCGGTAGGTAATAGATATCGGATGCATTATTGTAATATCTGTTTTCATTACTATTTGTACTAGGAGGGCCACGAATTAACACACTACTGCGTTAATAGGACGCTTGCGTTTCTGCGTCCTGCGATATTCCGATATGAGTTCTTAGAACATTTTGTATTAGGACGCATACGATCTTACACACACCTTCGTTAATAACGTAGTAACGCGTAGTGCCTGTACTGTAGGTTATACGCACACGTTAGACTAAATAACTGACGGTAAAAACGCAGGAAGCAAGGAATCGGAACGCATTTTCGCAATAACGCATCCTATATTCGACCGAATAAAAACGCGCCTGTGGGGGAGAGCACTTTTTATTTTGGGATAAGTACTTTTATATTTATTTTTTTTGTTTTTTGCAGTAATATTTAACTTAGACAGCCCAGAGATGTCGATGTTTTTTTAATATCTCGCCACATCAGTACACTGCACTAGTGCTTAGCAGGGGCTGGTTGCTAGTAGGAACCTAAATGAATTAGTTGAACGTAGTTTAGCTATACCTACCAATACCAATAACTCGAAAATTGCATTACTGTTTGTAATACAACTTGACTCATAAAAATATTAATATATTTGCCCATAAGTGACAATATTTCAAAATATTCCATATACAACCTTATTGCAGAGCAATACACACCAGCCGATCGATTCTGTAAAAATCTCACCGTGAAAAGTTAGGTGAAGTGAGCTTAGAGTGAGTTGTCAATAGTGTCAATCCCTTGCATTTAGTTGGAATGACATCTCACTCCACGCTCACTTCACCTATGTTTTCACGGTGAGATGGTTACAGGAACTTAAAACCTCCATCATTATCCTGCCCTTATCCCATGTTACTTGGGGTCGGCGCAACACGTTTTCTTCTTCCATTCTCCCCTGTCAACCGTCACGCTATCATTCACTCCCTTCTCTTTCATATCATTCCTCACACAATCCATCCATCTTTTCTTCGGCCTTCCTCTCCCTCTCCATCCATCAACATGTATATTCATCACTCTTTTAGTCACATGGGTTTCGTCCCTTCTCATCACATGCCCATACCAAGCTAAACGATTTCCTTTCAACTTTTCTGTCACTGGCGCCACTTTCAAACTTCCTCTTATATACTCATTTCTTACTTTATCCATTCTCGTCACTCCACACATGCATCTCAACATTCTCATCTCCGCTGCATGCAATCTTCTTTCATCCATCTTCTTCACGGCCCAGCATTCAGACCCATACAGTACGACAGGCCTTATCACAGACTTATAAATTTTCCCCTTTAACTTGAGGGGCATCCGTGGGTCGCAAGTTGTTCCTGTGACCTGTCGCCATTTCATCCATCCTGAGTTGATCCGATGCGTTACGTCTCGGTCTACTTCGCCATCTCCTTGGACAAGCGACCCGAGGTACCGAAAGTCGGAGCAGATCGATAAGGGCGTTCCGGCGAGAGACATGGGCCAAGGACTGGAGAGACCGCTTAAAACCTCCATAACTCAAAAATTACTTTTTGTGGGTTGAGTCCTTTCTGTTAAACTACGTCCAGTTTATGGTGCGATTGCAGTCGCAGTGGAGAATCTAGATAGCTTTCTGTACATACTGCTACACATCATCATCTGCCTAGCCTTTTTCCAAATATGTTAGGGTCGGCTTCCAGTCTAACCTGCAGCTGAATGCTACTATTTTTCATGGAGCGACTGCCTATCTGACCTCCAAAACCTAGTTATTGGGTAGGTAATACGAAAGACTTGGTAAGACTGGTTGTCAGCCGGGACCAACGGCTTAACGTGCTTTCCGAGGCACGGAGGGGTCTTGGTATGTGAAGATGGTCACCCATCCACAGACCAACCGCGGCAAGCGTAGCTTAACCTGATCGATCGTCCCGTGCAGCTATTATTACTTAGCCACAAGCAAGCTATACATTTCCTGCACCCTAATTGCGTAACACGTTATCTAACGTTATCTAATTTTGAATGATATTGCTAATCCATTGCTTCATACGAGTACCTATGTTCGAAAAATTTCTCTACTCAAAAACGTAAATAACGCAATGAATGTTGTTGAACTGTCAAAATGAAACTCATTGCTAATGTGGTGTGTTACGCAATTGCCTCGCAGTTAGCTGACCTCGCATTTCATAGTAGGTTTTTCGTACAATCAGAAGTCAGCTTATACTATATATATACCTATTATTTTTTTATTCAGCCATTTCTGTCCCACTGCAGGGCAAAGGCCTCCCATCCCTCCTTCCACTTATCCCTATCCAGTGCTGTTAAACGCCAATTCTTGTGGAAAGAGTCGAGCTCATCTCATTCTGGGCCTGCCGCGTTGTCGTTTGCTGCTGCTTGGGACCCATTGTGTGGTTACTTTAGCCCATAGCTCCTCCGGCATGCGACAGATGTGACCAGCCCAGCTTATACTGGTCATGTACAAATACGAAATAATAACTAAGTACTGATTTTTTTTTCCTGCCGGGATAGCGGCTTCGGCGTCCGAAAGGGTTACGCTGCCCTGGAACAGAAAGGGCTAGGGAAGGAACACGGGTGGGTTTTAGTCAGTAAGAAATACACATTGCCGTCTGACAGATTTTGTGTCGCAGAACTGTCAAAAATTCAAAATTATTCCTCGGATAAAATTATCTGGAAAAATCAGCCCTTCCTTAGATTGTAATTGCTTATTAGTCTTATTCTTATGCTAGATTGTAATTGCCTAATTTATTAAGAACCAGCACCTAAATTGCGTAACACACTTCATTCTCAATTTGAATCATTTTGAAGGATATTGCTAATCCATTGCTTCATATGTTCGAAAAATGTGTCTGCTCAACAACGTAAATAACGCAATGAATGTTGTTGAACTGTCAAAAACCCATTGTTACTGATAGTGTGTTACGCAATTATCCCGCTGGTTCTTTTTAATAAAGGATAAAAAAAGTTTAAACAAGGATAGATAGATAAATCATTTATTTGGCGCACACAAAAAAGACAGCACAACACACAATAGTACACTATTAGATGATAACCAAACTACCCACATGATTATAATTTAAAAACAAGATGCCAAAAAAGTGATAAAAAAATCAAAATGAAAAACACACAAATATGAAATAAATTGACACTATGACGAATAAAATTAATAACAAAACATACACAGTGCGGTGTGCGTCTCAAGGTTGCACCAAATGGGAGTCCAGTTCAGCATGTGTCAGGCAAATGTACCTGACGCTGATATTCTGCTGGATCCCTGCTGTGACACACGGACGTTGAGAAGACGAGATAAATTGGTGTTGTGACAGGTGTTATGTGCAGAGTGAAGGTTTGAAGTACACCCGACACTACATATAATTACGAGTATGTATTGGTTCTACAGTAAGTTTTGCATTGGGAAACGTTCTTGTTCGTAGGTGTGTTCGTTTTGTGCTTTGATTACTTGATTCTTATATTATTTACAAAGTTACATGCAGTATATAATGTGTAAATTAATTATAATGTAATTATAGTGACGTTGGTGCGAATAAATTAAAACAATTTGGCTAGAATAAAATTAAAATTAAATGCGTTCACATTAAATAAATATAGGTAAATATCATGTGTAAGTAATAAAACTATTATCCAACACTAGATCCACAGACTACTCAATTACTATATCTTTGGAAATCCATTCATTGTTTTTTTTTATACTAGCGAAGGTATGGTGTATGAAACTTAGTTAGCACTAAACTAATTAAATACATCCTGGGGGCGTACCACCAGCTCTTATAACAGGGCAGAAGTTGGACTGCATTTCTTTTTTGTTTTATGACTTAGTACAATAAAGCAGTGCAGTTCAACTTCTGCCTATAAGAGCTGGTGGAAAGCCCTCTGGTACACAATAAGGTTCTCAAATATACCTTGAAAAATCAGAAGAAGTCCACACTCCAACAGTGGTGGCCCAGTGGTGACGGCTTCGACTTACGAGTTGTAGGTCGTGAGTTCGAACCCAGGTCGTTAGTACTATTAGTTATTCTGTGGTCTTCTTCTTTGCCTGGCCCTTTCCCATTTTATTTGGGGTCGGCCCTCCGTGTCATGCGTCTCCAGGTAGCTCGGTCCTGGGTGGGGTACTAGTTATTCCGTGGTAACACTTGTTTAATAAAAGTGTGTATGTTTAAAAAGCTCAAACAGACGCAGCCTATACAGATTTTATAAAGAAATAAAGTGTAAAACTAAAACCCTACAACAACAGAAGCGCCTACTAAAAAGGTAGAAACAAGTCATCGATGTTGAATTTTTTGGATTGCACATGGTCACGCGGCATTGCTAAGGTCTTTTCTTAAGGCGTATACCGTACAGTACTGCTATTCAGCCGATCGATTCTGTATAAAATCTCACAGTGTAAAGAGTGAAGTGAGCTTAGAGTGAGCTGTCAATAGTGTCAATCTCTTGCATTAGTTGGAATGACAGCTCACTCCACGCTTTCACCTAAGTTTTCACGGTGAGATGGTTACAGAATCGTACTGCTGATGCTATTGGATTGACTCAAACTCAAACTCAAATCATTTATTTCAATTAAACCATTGACAGGCACTTTTGAATTGTCAAAATTAAATAATCGGTCAGTTAGTCAGAAAGTTGAAGCTAGTCGCCCATTCCAAAAACGTTATCTCTATGGAGAAGAACGGGCAAGAAACTCCACAGACACTCTTTAAATCAAGATATTATTACAAAATCCAGGGTACATTAATCTTATTGCAAAAAATACATAGTAAAAAAGAAACAATTTAAAATATAACATTAAAAATAAGCCCTGGCAGTTAAGAGATGACCAGTCTCAACTATAGTTGCAAAACTTCTGAAAAATTCTGAATAATTCCGGAATACTTCTTGGAAAGTTTATCTTTTTTTTTGCTGAATAATCGTATTTTGCATCGATCGTCGATCGCCGCCGCCGCTGCCCCTCTGTGCGCCGGCGATGGCGGTGCGGGGTGCGGTAAGAGAGGAGATGCTCCCCGGAGAAGTTTTCCCCCCCGCGAGAAAGATTCGTACCCCTACCCCGCAATCGAATGTTTCCGCCGAATATTTCGCCCGAATAATTCAATGGGAATAAACGTGTTTGTTTGTGGACCACACCACAAACAAACACGTTTATTCCCATTGAATTATTGTGGGTGAGTTAATTATTGTTCAGTGGCACATACGTAAGTAAAATATAAATGTTTATTTTACGCTTACACATTTGACACTATTGGCAGCTCACTTCGCTTAAGTTTTCACGGTGAGATTTTTACAGAATAGATCGCCAGGTAGGGTGACGGTTCACTTGACGCTCACTACTTCACCTACTTTTTCACCTCAATACAGATAAACCAACCTATTTGCATGATATTATTACTTAACATTTACTTTAACCTATTTTTCTTTACTTCTCTGCCATAGAAGTTACAAAATGTTTGTTAATTGTCCTAAAACTAGTGCAATGTAAGTACAGCACCTAAACACTGTGGTGGGCCTGGAGATCTGTAACACAGGGTTTTCCTAGCACGGACTCCAGTCTCTCGCAAAGGAGCTTCTGTCTTGTACTTATTGTTTAGTCCTAAGGTGTTATTTATAAGCTAACCTTTGTGGAGAGATTAATAAACTTATTATTATTATTTTATTTGTGTTTGACATTATCTCGGGACCCTGGGGTTCCGGACCTTTTAAAGGCGTACTAGGAGCCGAAGCCAACTCGCAGAGGCCCTTTACACAATTGTAAATGATGAGGAGGCACCAACCGATGATTATTCTTGTATGCAACATGCAAGTGCACCGAAGGACCACCCCCGGTTGGTGCAGGACTATTGCAGAACATGGAAACAAAATAGGCTTTGGGTTTGTGTGGCTTTAGTGGATCGGTTACCTTGAACTATCTAAGGTCTATGTCCCCTCAACCCTGCTTGACCAATGAAAATCATAATATTCACAGAAGAAATGGGGGGGTGACTTGCACACTCAATAATGTGCCCGCGACAAGGAGGCAACATGTCCTGAGGTGCTTATGAGGAGTGGAGAGGTATTCCACGGCTATCAGGACAATCCCGGAAATACGGTCAAGATCCCTAACAGCATCTTACTGAAATGCGACCTTCCTCCGAGCACGTTTGCTCTTGCGAATCTCCAATCAAGCCAGCGAGGTGGGAGCTATGTTCCTCGTCAGTGTTCACTCCAGCTGGCCAATAAAGGCAAGCCAGAGGTGAGGAACAAGATTTCTTCCCGGGAGATAGGGTCCGTGGGGTCGCTACTGCTCAACAACTCGCCACATGCGGCACTGCGGGTTCCTGTATCTCTCTTAGTCTGACAAAGTAAACTCTTCCGCCACAGACCTAGAGTTTAGAGCGCGCAAGCTCCGTACCACGACGTGAACGTTGAGATACGGCGGTGGGGTTATTATTATTATAGGTATTTAATGATGGCCATCCCTCCTCGGACCGACCTCGGCGAAGGCGATTTTATTTCTCTAAGTAGGTTTGCACAAACACTTTTACACGTCAATCACGCTTTTTTTAACTAGATGGGTCCGGCTTTTCCTATCTGATTACTCTGAGAAGAAAGGCCAAAACAAACTCAGAGGTTATTGTCTCCTTTAAAGTCCAGACATAATCTTGGTGAGACCATGTGAAGATTGGTCTGAAATGGCCTTTTGAGGAAAGAACCGTACAGATTGAGTGGTCCAGTCAGTGCACGCATTTGTCAGAAATCGTGCAGCTCAACTCAGAATTTCAGGAGCTCAACGATTCGTAGGAAAATACCAAAGAACGGACATTTGGATAGGCCGCATAAATTACTCAACCTGCCAGATAATGATTAAACTAACCAAGAAGGAAACAAGAATTGATCCATATAGTCCTCAAATTCGCAATAATTTACAAGCCGTGTGGCTGTTATTACTAGCCACGAGCACCAGAAAGTCTGTTCGTTTCATGAAATCAAAGAAAACATCTTTAGTTACACGAAGCATAGAATGAAGTAAACAAAGACATCGTAGCTACACTGGCAAGGAAATTGAATTTGCCATTCCCAAATATTACTCGTTTAAATTCTGGGTGGGTGCGTTAGTTATGACACCTCGGATGGGCTGTACCGTCCAAAGAACCCAGACCCCTGTTAACTCAACAATTATGTGTTATTGAAGTTCATGTGATGTTGGTTAATGTAATTTGATCAGTTTTAGATCAATGGTTCTCTATGTACATAATATGTATATCTGCGGGTGCTATAGTAACATATTGATTGGTAATGCATGCAATCTTCTTTGGTCTTTGAATTCTTCACGAGATCAAAATACGGAAATGTCTAAGCTTTTGCAGAGAGAATTATTCTGTGAATGGAGCAAGAGCAAGACACTTAGAGAGATGCCACACGGGCGTTGCCAATGCGTTGCGTCGTCGCAGCGCAGTGATTTCGACGCAGTGCGTGCCGCACGAGCGCTGCGATGTCGCAAAGGAACGCAGCTTATCTCGACGTCTCACCTTCACGACATCGACGTCCACCTTCGATATTCTAAAAAATACTGGTCATAATGTAGAAGTAGAACTACGGAGCGTCACGGCTCAGGGGTCGCAGCGCCGACGCAACGCGTTGGCAACGCCCGTGTGGCATCGCCCGGAAATGGAAAATGCTCACCAAGCAACATTACTTAGGTATTCCTCATGGAAACGGATAAACCTTTATTGTAATTGTATTGCATTATTCATAGTCGCACTACACTCTCTTGCATTGATAAGTAGATTCGCAAAATAGGTACTTACCATATTAATTTCATGTAGTTATTTTAAATTCTGGTTATTTTTTCTGTATGTGCGAACTTACCACAACTATTCATATATAATACGAGTATGTGTTCATTAACCGCGTTTAAAATAGATAATAATTTATCAAAAACTAAGCCTGCCCTTTAGAGGCGGTCATTACACTCATCCCCCTGCCAATATATCAAATCATTAGGGGTAAGCTCAGCATGTTTTTTCTTCCACGCATTGGCCGTCATCTCAGAATGAGGAAGTTCAGTCAAAGCTTATAGATGGCGTGACATACGGCCTCGAGTTTCTTGACCATTCTTCTCCATACGAAACTACACACATCAAAAGTGCCTAGGGATCAAGCACGTTTTTCTAGTTACCTACTAAAAATCATGTTTTTAAATTATATATATTTATAACTCCTAAGGATACTTTTTCGTAAACATCATTTGAAGAGGGAATACTTTTTGAATTTCGGTCAAAAGACGAAAATCTTTTGTCAAGTCGTATTCCTATACAATTCTGCACCGGGTTTGGGCAAAATCTGTAAAATTTCTGCGATACTTCTGAATGGAATTGGAATCAATACAAAAGAACGTTGTTATGGAGAGAAGACGTAATTTAAGCCGAGAAGAAATTATCAGAGACGTGGGAATGTTGGAAGCTGGTTCTCGGCAACGTGCTGTGTGTGGCTATCGCTCTGGGGTCTGGGCACTATGAGTGTTATAAGTCGACTTTGGATACGTTACCGCATGACTGGCAGCGTGGCAGAGCGACATGGAGGACGAGCTCGTATCTCCACACGAAGACAAGATCGTTACAAAATAACCGCTCGACGAAATCGTACAATGACCGCGATTATGTTGTTAACGAGGCTTCATAGCTCTTCAGAGTAACCCTGAAGCCCTGCGATCAAACCATCGCAGAGCCCATTTACAATGGGCTCGTGAACACAGAAATTGGGCAGAAGAAAAGTAGCGTTTTGTGTGTTTTTCTGACGAATCTCGCATTGGTGTGACGCCAGATACTTGACGTACACGGTATTGGACCCCTGGACGACAAAAACGTTTAAAATCATGCCGGAAGGATTTACGCGAGCGTAATTTGCCCACAAAAAACAGTAGGACACAGTGGACGTCAAAATTATCAACATTTCACTTTGCCACATACCCACTGGTGGGACAGCTTCAGCTCCAGCTGGGAAAAGTCCAATAATCCCCCATTTGCCATTTAGTTCCGTTCATATAGACCCTTTTTAACTTTACACAGTTGATTATGTGTGCAAACGAATCATCCCACCGATTGATCTGTTTGTGTGCAACATAAAATAACATGAAAAATAAAACATCATTTTTTAGCGTAAATTATCATTGTGTAATAATGATTTTTATAAAAATATAAACTGAGTGAATGCAAGACGAAGTCGAAAGTACATACATGAGACTTCCTTATCGGAACGCAGTCGGTACGTACATATATTATTTATACATAAATGATGACCAGGAGCGTTAAGAACAAAATTGATTTAAAAAAACGAATTGAATATTATTAACTTATACTTCAACAGTTATAAACATTTTTGAGGTAGGTTTTCGCCAATTCGACAATAAATCAGCTAGAGTTAGGTTTCTTTTCACCAAGTCAAACGTACGAGTGTTGGTGAAAGCGTCACTTATGGCAGCTTCACATCTTGTTCCCTCGTGATTCCCAACACATTGGCAGACTGGCTGGTCCTCCTCGTTTAAGGAACAGTCACCGTTGTTCAGACAAAAACCATGACACGCGTACACTTCACATCTTTCCCCTGAATAACCGGCATTACATCTGAAATAACGGACAAACATGTATCATGACTAAATTAATCAAGGAACTATCAGAAGTAGCAGGTAGAATATGTTTTACCTGCATGTAGGAATTCCCTCATGGTTGAAACTGCAGTCACCTTGCAAACAATAGTTCTCACAGACTGAAACATCGCATCTATTACCGATGTAGCCAGGTGTGCATTTGCAAACAGACGTCTCACTAACTTTTATACCGTGAACACAAAACAGTTCGACCACTATCTGTTCTGTTTCTGTTGTGTGTTGAACATATGTGGTTGTTGGTATTAGACTCGACAGTGCTTCGCAATCCTGAAGACCCTGAATTTGATCTTTTATTTTGTAGTTGGCGGCTATACCGACTGGTGTTTCATTATAAAACTTACTTATCTCTTTTGCCTGTGTAAGATTCATCGTGCGTTTTGGCATTTGCCAAACGGTTTTGTGGCTCACGCTACTGTTCATCCAGTATAAGTAACCATTTGAAACAGTCAACTCTCTTGGATTAGACAGAACTGTATCAGGTAGTCTAATATAAGAATGCTTGTCTAGACCATTCAAAAAAATACCGTTCAAAAACCGATGTCCAAAACCCTCAACCAAATACAATTTCCGTGTTTGTGGGTCCAAGGCGATGCTGAATACTGGCAACCACGCGGATGTAACTTCTCTATCGAAACCATTAAATCGAGCTCTCTCCATATATGCTCTGTCTGCATCGTCTGTGAAGGCCCAGTAAATGTACCTGGAAATTAAATGACACTATTGAATATCACGAAATGCAACAGATTTTGATTTTTAAATTGTCATTGGTAACGTACCCTCTACAGCTATCCACGGCAATATCAGTGAGGGTCCGTTTATCCATCTTGATTAAAAGATTTCCGGTAACAGTATTATTAAACCCAGGTTTTAATGAAATCCAATTTATGCTTGTTTCATTAGTATCCGTAAAGAATAGTGTATCTGTTGCCGGGTCGAACGCAATACTGTGAATGTTACTACCGACTCTTTTGATGAAACATTTGTTTTCCTTGGAAAATAAATTATAACCACATATAGCGTCGTTGTTGCTCTGTTTGTCGACGTACAGCATCATGTTGTGAACTTCATCGTATGCTAACGCTGTGGGGCGGTGAGAAATTAAATCCACAGTGTTTGTTCTTATTCCGTCGGTATAAAATATGAGTTGATTTCCTACACTTACGGCGATGTCTGAAACAAGAGAGAAAAATATTTAACGAAAAACAAGAACAAGCTGAAAGGTAAATGAACCAAAATACACTTTACTCTGACGAAATTAAAACCAGAACCTGATAAGAAATATTCATGAATGCAACCAGGATATAAACGGTTAAGATAAAAAAAGAATATATAGTAATAAATAATTAGAATGGTCATTTAATTTGTTTACGATCGATTTCACTGAGTGGCTAGTCACGGCGGCCGCAGTTGCTACCGGCTTGTTTGTAGTGAGAGCAGTCGTGAGTGCGAGTTCATGGCATGAGTATGTGATGTAATCGCGAATTCAGAGTTGTGTAATTAATAAGTTTTTAATATAATCGGGGTAACCCACGATAAAAAAACCGGCCGAGTGCGAGTCAGACACGCGCACCGAGTATTCCGTACAATTTAAAATTATTAAAAATATTTTTATTATATGATTTAACTAAAAATTTACGGTTTTCGCAATTTTTCCTTTTCTTTCTTTAGACGTTGCTTCGTACCAAATTTCAAGATTCTGAGTTCACGGGAAGTACCCTGTAGGTTTTGATTCCCTTGCGAGTGTCGAAAATTTGTGGAAATTTGCGGCATAAACGGCTGTATCTTTTGATTGCGTTGGCTTAGTAGTTTGATTTTTTCACAGGTCCAAGGGTCAGTAGACCTGAGGATTTGATATAAATTCCAGCTTGATACCGCCTCGCGTTCCTGAGAAAAGGTCTTGACAGACAAACAGACGGACGGACGGACAACAAAGTTATCCTATAAGGGTTCCGTTTTTTCCTTTCGAGGTACGGAACCCTAAAAATGATAGCTTGATAGAAAATCAAAGTGCTCCGCAGTTTTTAATATAGCTAAAGTTTAACTATGAAGCTTCATACAGGGTGGCCAGCTCACAAGAATACAACTTCTAAAATCAAAATCGAAAGTCATTTATTCAAATTGGGCTGAGAATCAGCACTTTTCGAACGTACCCCCAAAAACCCCTTCAGCTCTTCCTAGTGCTATCGCTGGGAAGAAGAAGTGGCGCAACAAACTCCCCAGCATTTATTTATTTGGCTACATTCTGATTTGGCACCTTGCAGTTGTTTCGCATCCATTATACATTATGTACACCGTGTTCCGGACGATATACATAAGCTTCGACCAGATGATCAGACCATGGAAATAAGCATTTTTATAATGGACACATTAAAGGTCTCAATTCGGATGTTTATAAATATATATATACATATATATATATATATTATGTACCTATTTTATTTTTATATAACTCCGTCATATACATATGAACGTATTTGCAAAATTCTTGTGTTGTTCGAAAGAGGTTTATTCCGAAAGTGAGTTTCGGAGACACACAACGGAACTCTTCAATAAATGCTAGCAAATCAAATCAAATAATTTACTTTTAAACGAGAAAAAAACTAAATGCATTAAGTTTACGCTACCTCACGTTAGGCAGGTGAAAACGAATGTGTTGATAAAGGGCGAAGAATTGAATCCTGAAGACAGCACAGTATTCTTGGGCATAACTTTGGATGCTAAGCTTCAGTGGGGTCCACATATAGATAAATTGTCAAAAAAGCTAAGTTCCGCAGCATACGCTGTTAGAAAAATTCGTAACTTAACTGATATAGAGACAGCCCGCTTAGTGTACTTTAGCTATTTTCATAGTGTAATGTCGTACGGTATTCTATTGTGGGGAAATGCCGCCGATATTCAGACTACCTTTGTTTTGCAGAAGCGAGCTGTTCGATCAATTTATAAATTAAGGCCGAGACACTCGCTCAGAGACAAATTTAAAGAGATTATGTTTGACTGTGCCTTCTCAATATATTTATAAAAATCTTTTATATGCCCATAGAAACATAAAATTGTTTAAAAAATACAGTGATATCCATGATATAAATACTAGGAACAAACACAAATTTGTTCTACCTATAACAAGACTCAAGAAAATAGGTGGCTCGTTCAGATGCCAATGTATACGCTTTTACAATAAAGTTCCAAGCCCCGTTCAAGATCTAAGCCTTAATAAATTCAAATCATTCATAAAACGTAAATTGTTCCAGAAAGCCTTTTATACCGTTAAGGATTATATCGAGGACAAAAAGGCTTGGGATTAAGGTGCTTCCAATTTTTACATATTTAATGTTTTTATTTTTATTTATATATTTTTTTCTGTCTTGTTGTTATTTTTTTTAAATTTATTATATACACTTTGACATTAATGAATTTTATACATACTATGACATTTGCTTACTTTGTAAAGTATTCTATTATTTTAATTATTGTGAATGTGAAGACTATGTGGGTCATTTTATTTATATTAGTTTTAATTTTTCTCTCTGTTCTGTTAGTTTTTGTCATGGTCTGGCAGTTTGAGTAATTAATGTGGCCTACCCAAATGTCCTTTCTTTGGTATTGTTCGTCGAATCGTCGAGCTCCTTAAGTTTTGAGTTGAGCTGCACGATTTCTGACAAATGCGTGCACTGACTGGACAGGTCCTCTCAATCTGTGTGGTTCTTTCCTCAAAAGACCATCTCAGACATCAACCTGCATGGTCTTCATATGATCTGACCAAGATTATGTCTGGACTTTAAAAGAGACTGTGACCTCTGAGTTTGTTTCGGCCTTTCTTCTCAGAGTAGTCAGATAGGAAACGCCGACCTCATCTAGTTTTAAAATATGATTGACGTGTAAAAGTGTTTGTACAAACCTACTTACAAAATAAAATCATTTATCATTAATCAACCGCGATTGCTCTTGCTGCCAACGACACCGACTTCCGAAATTGAAGTTATTTTTCACTTTGTAGTGTTTTTTTTTTGGAAGTCGGTTGTTTTTTTTTTAAATTTATTTAATAACATTTAGTAGGTAGGTACACTTTAGTCTTAGTAACCACTAACTTCTCGAGGAGTATGATACCGTATTATAGATTACGTTAAATAAAGAATAAACTGGAAAAAGCAAAAAATAAAATGAATGTAAGTAAAAAGTTTTCGAAATGACCGCCTTCTTTTTCGACACAAATATTCAAACGAGTCCTAATTTGGCAATTTAAATTCACAGACATTTGTCTCATTTGTTCAGCACCCTGAGATATTCTTTCTAAGAGCTGTTCACGGCTCTAAATTTGTACGGAGTACACCTTCCCCTTCAAGGTCCCCCAGACATAACAATCTAAACTTGTCTGACACCATCCATTGATCTTACACCGGATCATTCATTGACAACATGCCACACCTCCTTACTGCAGCCCTGTGTTGATTTGATAATTCCTACTACTAATAGCTCCAATAAACCTTGTAAACAAAGTCTAAAGGATGATATTGTGTTATTTTGTGATGAGATAGGTAAAGACTTAGGTCACTTATTGACACATGAGTATCCGGGACACTCAATATTAAATTACTGTATGCCTGGTTGTTCTTTGTTTCATATTATGAAAGAAATGACTAAATGTAACTTTACCCAGGATACAACATTATTAATTTTTATGGGTAATAGAGGAAATGTAAACAAAGGAGAACTGCTTGAGTATCATAGAACATTATGCAAACTTAGTTTAAGAAAAGTTGTGTTGTTTACATTCCCTTACAGTAACAGTTTGCCACAGGAAGAAAATAGGTTAAGGTTTGAATTGAATATGACAATGCATAATTTGACATTTAATGATAACATGTTCCATTTGATTGATACTAACAATTATGTTAGTAATAATTTATATTTGACAAAAGATAGATATAACATTGTTATGTACTATCTTCCTAAATATTATAAGAGACAGATAGCTATGTCGCTATCATATTTTTTTTCTATCACAGCCAAAAATTTTGCTAAACAACTTGCTTCTTTTGAGCAATGCAATGACAGTATAAATAATTTGGTCACAATTACTGACATTGCCAATAATTTAAATTAGAAATTAAGACAATAGAGGCAATCTCTAGCTATAATGTTCAGAATTGCAAAAACAACTCAATAAAAAGTTTAGAATCAGTAAATAGTATCAACCTGGTGCATCAAAATATTCAAGGATTTATGAACAAAGATTTAGAAGTAGAATTATTTATGAATTTTAATAGTATTGATATTCTTTGTTTAACAGAACATTGGCTGAAATTTGTTTTTAGAGGGCAATTTGCGATTAGAGGGTAGAGGGTAGTCGGAAGTCGCCGTGTAAACATTGAGCTCAGTTATTCTTTTATCGTAAAAATATAAATACCAGTCATATCGTCCTAATGTTGTCATTAATGTAATTATAAATGTGTAAATAACTAGTGCAAATGTTATCTCTGCTT
This sequence comes from Apamea crenata, assembly GCA_949629185.1. Lineage (NCBI taxonomy): Eukaryota > Metazoa > Arthropoda > Insecta > Lepidoptera > Noctuidae > Apamea > Apamea crenata. The sequence continues at coordinate 5,005,248 of OX451368.1, read as the reverse complement.
AGCATTCACGAACATAAAAGTTATCAGTGCTTTTAAATTGACTCAAAGTGAAGTGAATAAAAAACCACAAACTATACTGTATGTTTGTTTTGATAATATCTGAAACTCATTACTAACTATTAGAGATGCGCCGAGTAACACTTTTGCCGAGTAACGAATACCGAGTTTTACTCGGTTCATTTTTTTTTCAACCGAGTACTCGGCCGGGTAACTCGGTTCAATCAAAGTCCCATTTCGCGCGCGGTTCAAGTACAAACAGGTTCGCGCCGGTCGAGACGTCGGCTCGCATTGATACACCCCTCACCCCGCCCGCGGCTTTCAACTACCAGTCGCTTGATTGTTTGCAAACAAACACGTTACGTTGCGCGTCATAGTAGATAAATAATTAAAAAAGTTTAATTAACGATTGAATGTGTGTAGTACCTGATCAGTGATTGTTTACATAATGTCTTCACGTAAAAGATCCCGAATTTGGGCGTTTTACGACGAGATTGTAGAAGATAAAGCAAAAGTGAAATGTACTCTATGCAATTCTCTAATTTCACGTAGTGGTGTTGGACGAAAGGCTTCTACGACGGCAATGTTAAACCACGTTAAAATAAAACACACAAAAGAGTTTAAAGATTTGGAAAAAGAAACTTTGCGGGAATTATCTCAAAATCGTGAGCCAATAGCATCAACTTCGTCGTCACAATCGAATGCAGTGAAAATACAGAAAACCCTTTTCGAATCATTTACTAGTACTACAAAATGGGATACGACTGACTCGCGTGCTAAAGAAATTCACAAAGTTGTAGCGGAGATGATCGTGGTAGATAACCAACCGATATCTATGTTGGAAAATAATGGGTTTCAAAGATTAATGAATAACTTAAAACCCAAATACCAAATTCCTAGTAGAAAATACATGAGCGAGGTTGTCATACCAGAAGTTTACACCAAAGTAAAAAGCGTAATAAGAGCGGAAATTGCAAAAGCTAAAGCTGTATCAATAACTACTGATATTTGGACCTGCACAAATAATTTACTCGGATTCTTAAGCTACACCGCTCACTGGCTAGACGAAGAGTTTGGGCTTCAGCACAGAGTGCTGCAAATGTCACATTTTAGAGGACCCCACACGGCGGACAATATTCGATCAGTGCTTTCAGATTTATCCATGAACTGGGATATTGATACTCGCATTCATCTCGTTTTGAGAGACAATGGACCCAATGTGGTGAAAGCCATAAATGATAGTCAATATATTGGCAAAGGATGCTATATACATACGCTGCAATTAGCTGTAAAAGCTTCGTTGAAGGAACAAAATGTTATCGACGTTATTGCCTCTGCTAGAAAAATTGTAGGCCACTTTAACCATTCTGCAGCGGCACAAGAAAAACTGACCCAGATACAAAAAGAACTTAAACTGCCAGAGCACAAACTCGTGCAAGATGTGACCACAAGATGGAACAGTACTTTTTACATGGTAAGCAGATTAATAGAGCAAAAAAGGGCAATATCTCTCTACATCACGGACAACCCAAGTACAGCCAATCCACAACAATTAACTGAACGTCAATGGGAGATTCTACAAGAGTGCATTACATTACTCAAACCATTCGAAGAAGTTACTAAAATTACCAGCTCCACATTAGCATCAATTTCTGAAGTAATACCCCATACCAATGCCCTATTAAAATATTTATCAAAACCTGAAGTTTCCCAAACTTGCCCAAATATAGCAGATATGAAACAAAAGCTTGAAAGTGAAATTCAGGACCGCTTTCAAGGATTAGAAAAAGACAAATATTATAGTTTGGCAACTTTGCTAGACCCGAGATTCAGGATGCGATTTTTTCATCCCGAAAACTATGAACTAATAAGGAATACGCTATTTTTAGAATCAGTAAGAAGAAGTGACATTACAGAGAGTGCTAGCAGCAGTGAAGAAAACGAATCTGAACGATTACCACAGTCACAAGATCCTCATGCATCTTTCTGGAATTGCTTTGAAGAATTAGCTTCCACCCAGCCACTGGAGCGCGATGATCCTAAAAGCCCCATTGCTTTAGAATTAGGTTGCTATTTAAAAAAAAAATTGTTGGCAAAAAACAAGAGTCCTTTCGAGTGGTGGACAGGGCACCAAACAAGGTATCCAGAGCTGGCACGTTTAGCAAGAGTATTTCTATGTGCACCTGCAAGCACCGTGTATAGCGAGCGATTGTTTTCGGAGGCCGGTAACGTCTACGAAGAAAAGAGGAATAGGCTGTTACCAGAACGCGCAGAGAGCCTTGTGTTCCTGCATCATAACTTACCTTTACTAAATTTTAAATATTAATTATTTTTTTATTACTGTTCTCGTAATTTTGTCTCATTACTGCTCATTCATTAGCATAATTTTGATTTTATTACTTGAGATGTTCAAAGATTTCCTAAATTACTAATAAATACTTTTTGATTATCACTATTGTTTTAATTGTATCTACCTAAATATTTTTTTCTTAAACAAAGGATACTCGGCATCCAAACCGAGTTATTCGGCCGAGTACGAGTATCAAAAAACCTGCCGAGTACGCCGAGTACCGAGTATCAACCGAGTACTCGGCCCATCTCTACTAACTATGATATAAACTATTGTGAACGTGCGAACCGAGTGATAAACAAGAGCAAACTCAAAAACTTAAGTGATATAAATATGTTCGTAGTGTCGAAAGTCCAAACCAATTTTTCAAATATTTAACGAACATTTTTAATTTCCAATTTGTACCACATTATGTGTGCGTATTTCAATTACTGTTATTAAAGTACAACTGGCCGATTACGAAGTATAGCAGATTTGTGAACAGTGAGACGCGAGTTCAAATCCAAGCTGCTTGACGACTTTTTGTGTTCAATAAGTTTATAATGAACACATTAATTTGGTGCTTGTACTATTAGTAACAGAAAAATATTAATAGCGGTCTAAAATAGCGCCATCTACAATTAATGTGAACAATATCCTAAATGCGACAGTACCAACCCGAAAGGTAAAAACGTGACATCTAGTGCCGAGTAGTAAGAACTAATATCGATGCATAGTGATTACACTGTTTCGCTAATAGATGGAGCGGTGCGTAATTCTATAAATGAGAAGAAACTAACTAGCCCCTAAACCACGTAGGCATTTGTTCGTTCAGAGAGACTAGAGATCAGTTAAATTACTCAATTCAACAATGAACTTCCTTGAAAATATAACATTCCGTCGGACACGTACTACATCAGAACCCATCGACACTAGTCTCATTATTTCCCAAACAATGGACGAGACTTCAAATAGTATGCCGGAAATGTCAGAAGACGAGGAGGACATACAGGTAAACATCCTCAAAACTGAAATTGAGAACCTTAGATCCGAATTAAGAAGTGCACATCAGGAAATAGAATTGCTTACTATGGAAAATAGCTCCCTGAAGCAAACAAATGCAACCTTATTAAAGAAAAATGAGTTGATTAAAAACGTCACTATCAGCCCCCGAAAGAAGAAAATACAAACTCCTAAGAGAAGTAAAATTATTTCTCCCCCAGCGGCATCGCTATCGTCTACTCAAGATACTCAAGATATTAAACTACAGTTCTCAACTGAAAACCTCCCACCGGTATCGTCTTCGTCTACAAGGCACAAAATATGTCTTCTAAGTAGTGAAATCTCTAATAAAATGTATGCAATGACTGAAGAAACAACACTGCGTGATTATGAAGTTTGTCACTATCGCAAGCCCAAATGTGGACTTAAACATATTTTAAAGAATATTGACAAAAAAGTTCTTAATTTTACACTATATGATTACTGTATTATTTATATTGGAGAGGAGGATTTCCGAAAAACACAAAATTACATTGAACTTGTTAGACATATTCGTGAAAAACTATTACCACTGAACCACACTAATATCATAATATGTCTACCAACTTTCAAATATATGCATAATTGTAATATCATGTTTAATAGCAGAATAGACACATTTAATAATCTCCTTTACATGGACTTAGAAACATATAACTATTCGTTTATTTTAGACTCTAATCTTAATCTGCCTTATACTTGTGATACATATAACCAACGCTTTGGAACTTTGAATAACAAAGGCCTAAAAATTGTAATATCCGATCTCCAAAACCTCATTATTGATCTGAGCGCCCTGAATGCTATATATCCGGAGTTCGATTGTTCTCAAAAGATTCAAACTCAGAGTTTAACAGGTTCAAAACCACAAATAGCTGATGACCAGTTTTTTCTATAATTATCTTACCGTTCTTCATCAAAACATAGCGGGCTTAATAAATAAATCGGATGCATTAGTAGTTAAATTAGAAGAACTTTCCAGGAGAGGTACCTCTGTGGATGTTACCTGTATAACAGAGCATTTTGTTGAAGTGGGTTACGAAGATCTATTACACATGCCCAACTTTCACCTAGCTGCTATCTTCTCGAGAAACAAAAAACGAGGAGGAACCTGTATTTTTATTAGAGCTGGATTACAATTCAAAGAGATACCAAGTGTAGCAAAACAATCAGTGTCAGGAGTCTTTGAATGCTGCGCTATCGAACTAATAACCCATAACATTATTATTATCTGCGTTTATAGAATACCTAAAAATAATTATGCAATATTTTATGAAAGACTGGACATCATACTGAGAAAAATTAGTCGCCTTTCAAACAAAAATATAATTTTAACTGGTGACTTTAATATTGACGTATTAAAAAGAGACAAAATTACACTAGAACTTGAACATTTCCTCTTGCAATACAACCTAACGCTCGCGCTTTATAAACCCACTAGGCTGGGTAGTAACACCTGCATTGATAATTTTGCCCACAGCTTTCGTAAGGGGTGGAAGGCAGAAGTTATCGATTTGGTCCTGTCAGATCACTCCTCCCAAATTCTCAAAGTGCCCATTAGCAAGACATGTAAACTAAAATTTTGGAAAACAAAAAAGCAAGTAATCTCCATAGACAATTTAAAGATGTTTAAATCGCATTTAAACAGTCTATCCTTCATGCAAGTTTACAACGCGAAAAATGCAAACGATTCTTATGACAGTTTCATAGAAGATTTTCAACTATTATACAAACTATGTTTTCCGGAAAAGTATATAACAATAAAATCTAACAAAAAGACTAAATGGATATCACGGGGAATTAAAATATGTAGTCAAAAACAAAGACAGTTACTTTGGTCGTACAGACATAACCCGAATTCAAAAAATAAGTTAGCTTTTAAAAAATATTCGACCCTCTATAGAAAAATAATTAAGTTAACTCAGAAAGCCCAAAATAACCACTTCATAAAGAATTCTCAAAATAAATCAAAAGCTTCATGGCAAATAATCAACAAATCTAAATTATACTTACCACAACAATCTATAATGTCGTTAAAAAGAAATAATGTAACTCTGACAAATCCCTTAGATATAGCAAATGAATTTAATAATTATTTTATTGATGTAATTGAAAATAATGTGCAAACAGATATAAAAAAAACTTATGATAATAATATTAAAAATTTAATGTCACAATCATTATTTATGCTTCCTGTTTTAAGCAATGACATAATAAAAATAATTCTTAGCCTAAATAACACAAACACTGTTGGTTACGATGGGATATCTACTAAGGTAATCAAATATGTCAAGGATGTTATAGCAGCACCACTCGCACATATAATTAACTTATGTATTACCGAAGGCGTATTTCCAACAAGCCTGAAAAAAGCGATAATTAAACCCCTATATAAAAGAAATGACAAAGAAGATGTTAAAAATTATAGACCTATTGCAAAAATACCCGTATTGTCTAAAATTATTGAGAAGGTAATATATAATTCCATATACACGTACTTTGAGAAACATAAGCTATTTTGCAATGAACAAAAGGGTTTTCGAAGAAATAATACTATAAACATGGCACTATTTGACTTACTATCCAATGTCATGACGTCTATGGATTGTAGAAAACAGGTTTGTGCTGTCTATACGGACATGACCAAAGCGTTTGATTATGTGGACCATAAAATATTGATACAAAAACTTCAAGGTTATGGCATAAGAAGCAATATTCTTAAACTATTAGAATCGTACCTTAGTGATAGATCTCAATGCACAGAAATATCTAGAATATGCCCAAATAGTAAGATTGAAACCATATATACATCGGAACCAAGACTAATAAAATATGGTGTGCCTCAAGGAAGCGTACTTGGTCCCTTGCTGTTTTTAATATATATAAACGATCTCCCACATTTAATTCTACACAAAATGGTCCTCTTCGCTGATGACAGCACAGCTATTGTAAAATGTACCGATCCGAATGATTATCAAAATGAAATTAATGAAACTCTTCTCAAAATAGTAAATTGGCTTAATGTTAATAATTTAGTTATTAATTTAGATAAAACAAAAGTTATGCACTTTCACCAGCATCGTGAAAACCCAACTATTAATGTTTCATTTAAGAATTATAAAATAGAAGAAGTTACAATTGCTAAATTTTTGGGTATCAACATTGATAATAAACTCACATGGAAGCCCCATATCGAGGAAACTTGTAAACGATTGAGTAAATCAACATATGCCCTTTTCCAATTATCTAAAAAAGTAAATATTCAGACTCTTATAACCGCCTATCATGGACTGGTCGCTTCAGTTCTAAGGTACGGAATTGTTTTTTGGGGACAATCAACTGAAAGGGAGACGGTATTCAGGATGCAAAAACGATGTATAAGATCAATGTGTGGTCTTAAATCAACAGACAGTTGCAAACCACATTTTAAATCGCTTAAACTGCTAACATTACCATCTCTTTATATTCTGGAAACTGCACTGTTCGTAAAAACAAATTCACATTTATTTGTAAAATTTTCCTCTGTTAAAAAAAATCCAATGCGTGCTCAATATGTGAATAAATTGTGTTTAGTGAAATGTAAAACGTCGTTGATGGAAAAGAGTTTTTTTGGTATAGCTCCAAAAATTTATAATAAAATACCTGACGATATAAAAGAGCTGCCCTTGACAAAGTTTAAAAAGATACTTAATAAGTTATTGATTGATAAATGTTATTACACAATTGAAGAATTTTTAAATGACGAACTGAAATAATTTTGAATTTGTATTATTAAATCTTGGATAATATTATGATTATGATTTTGATTTAATTTTGATTTGGTTCTAATTTAATTTGATTCTTATTTAATTTTGACTTGATTTTAATTTAATTTGCATTAATTTTAATTTGACCGATTTAATTTATTTACATAATATTGTTGACTGTTTAATTTATAACCCCATTTCTACTCATCTATATTTGTATGTCTTGATGGCACAACATAGCGCACTTATTATATTTAAGATCCTCAAATGTTTACCTATGTTTCACAAATAAATTATTTTGATTTGATTTGATTTGAAAAGTCACCAGTTCTTGTTCAATTTTAGTAATCACCAGGTTGGTAGTTCGTTCAGCAGAATAAATGCTATACATGGTGGCTCTTTAATTTTAGTAAGTAACCAGCTCAAATTTAAAGATCGTAACGATATTGTGAGCCTATCTGTTGAGCGTACAGTTGAAATTGCCTGTATAGAATTGGAGCACTTGGTTGTATTAAGTGTGTACAGACCCCCTTCAGGATTGTATGACTGCTTTGAAAAGGTAATGGATGAAGTGTTACACAGGATTTGTAATTCAAGCAAGTCCGTTATCATTTGTGGTGATTTTAATGTCAATTTGTTAGAAAACTCAGGTTCTTGTAGTAAAATTTTAAGCCTGTTTCAGTCCTACAATCTTGTAAACCTATTTTTGGAGCCCACAAGAATAACACCTACTAGTGCCACATGCCTAGATAATATTTATACAGATATTATACCAAGCCACAAAGAAATTATAAATTTACTAGATTCTGATCATTGCGGGCAAAGGATTACTATTCAAAACCAAAACAAAAAAGTGGCTAAAAAGGATATCACTGTTAACCCCAAAACTGCGAGTCGCTTGGAGGCTTTTAAAGTTAAACTCATTGATAAATTACCAGTTTTGTCAACTCATGCTGATCCTAATAATCTTTATGATATTTTTTTTAATATATACTGTAAACAATTTGATTCCACCTTCATACCCAAGACTATCTCGGTTAATAGTAACGCATCTTTCAGTGATTGGGCTACCATTGGTATTCATAAAAGTAGAACACGGCTTTATGAACTGTACAATGAAAGGTCTTATGTTAACACTGATGAATTTAATTTGTATGTTAGAAATTATTCAAAATTATTTAAAAAAGTTTGTTATATGGCCAAGTCACGTTATTTGGGTTCAAAGATTAAAAACAGCAGTAATGTAATTAAAACGACCTGGACTATTATTAATAGTGAAGCGGGGAGATCTAGCAATCGAGATACTGACTACAGCCTGTCTATTAATGACAACATAATAAAATCTGACTCACAAGTCGCCAAGGCATTTGAAAATTTCTTTTCGGATATTCCCGTTTCAACTACTAAATCCCTAAACTCATCACCTTCTGTTGCTGAGTCTTTGCTTAAGGAAAATGTTAATGGTTGCGATTCGGAATTTCATTTTGAACATATTACCTGTAGAGATATAATTAAAACCTTTCACACTTTAAATGTTAAAAAGACTGCAGATTTGTGGGGTAATTCTGTAGAAGTTGCTAAGTCTATTATTGACATTGTGGCACCTGCTCTAGCTGTTATCTTTAATAGTTGTATAGACAGTGGGGAGTTTCCTGATCTCATGAAAAATAGTAAAATAATACCTTTGTTTAAATCGGGTAGTACATCAGACCCCACAAATTATAGACCTATTTCTGTACTACCTACCTTTAGTAAAATTTTTGAGAAATTAATTTTAGAACAAATGCAAAGATTTTTTAATAAACACAAATTATTACATGGCAAACAGTTCGGTTTTACAAGGGGTCGTTCAACTACTGATGCCGGTGTTGAACTTTTAGGACATATTTATAATGCATGGGAAGATAAATGCGATGCCTTGGGCATTTTTTGTGATTTGTCCAAGGCATTCGATTGCGTTCTTCACGAAACGTTAATCAGGAAACTCCGCCACTACGGAATCCGGAACAATGCTCTGAATCTTCTTACTTCATACTTGAGTAACAGGATTCAGAGCGTTGTCGTTAATGGAAAAAGATCTCCCGGATCTATAGTAACAATGGGAGTCCCACAGGGCTCAATTCTTGGTCCTTTCTTGTTTCTTATTTATATAAATGACTTGCCGTACCTCATAAAGGATAATCATGATATAGTGTTGTTTGCCGATGACACTTCACTTTTATTTAAACTTAAACGTCAGCAGCTGGTTACTGACGATGTAAATAGCGCGATCTCTAAAGTAGTCCACTGGTTCAATGTTAATAATTTACTTTTAAACGAGAAAAAAACTAAATGCATTAAGTTTACGCTACCTCACGTTAGGCAGGTGAAAACGAATGTGTTGATAAAGGGCGAAGAATTGAATCCTGAAGACAGCACAGTATTCTTGGGCATAACTTTGGATGCTAAGCTTCAGTGGGGTCCACATATAGATAAATTGTCAAAAAAGCTAAGTTCCGCAGCATACGCTGTTAGAAAAATTCGTAATTTAACTGATATAGAGACAGCCCGCTTAGTGTACTTTAGCTATTTTCATAGTGTAATGTCGTACGGTATTCTATTGTGGGGAAATGCCGCCGATATTCAGACTATCTTTGTTTTGCAGAAGCGAGCTGTTCGATCAATTTATAAATTAAGTCCGAGACACTCGCTCAGAGACAAATTTAAAGAGATTAATGTTATGACTGTGCCTTCTCAATATATTTATGAAAATCTTTTATATGCCCATAGAAACATAAAATTGTTTAAAAAATACAGTGATATCCATGATATAAATACTAGGAACAAACACAAATTTGTTGTACCTATAACAAGGCTCAAGAAAATAGGTGGCTCGTTCAGATGCCAATGTATACGCTTTTACAATAAAGTTCCAAGCCCCGTTCAAGATCTAAGCCTTAATAAATTCAAATCATTCATTAAACGTAAGTTGTGCCAGAAAGCCTTTTATACCGTTAAGGATTATATCGAGGACAAAAAGGCTTGGGATTGAGATGCTTCCAATTTTTTACCTATGTAGTGTTCTTATTTTTCTGTTTTGTTGTTGTTTTTCTTTTTTATATACACTTTGACATCAATGAATTCTATATATAAGTACTGTGACATTTGCTTACTTTGTAAAGTATTCTATTATTTTAATTATTGTGAATGTGAAGACTATGTGGGTCACTTTATTTTTATTATATTTTATTTTTCTCTCTGTTCTCTTAGTTTTGTCATGGTCTGGCAGTTTGAGTAATTAATGCGGCCTACCCAAATGTCCTTTCTTTGGTATTGTTCGTCGAATCGTCGAGCTCCTTAAGTTTTGAGTTGAGCTGCACTGATTTCTGACAAATGCGTGCACTGACTGGACAGGTCCTCTCAATCTGTGTGGTTCTTTCCTCAAAAGACCATCTCAGACATCGACCTGCATGGTCTTCATATGATCTGACCAAGATTATGTCTGGACTTTAAAAGAGACTGTGACCTCTGAGTTTGTTTCGGCCTTTCTTCTCAGAGTAGTCAGATAGGAAACGCCGACCTCATCTAGTTTTAAAATATGATTGACGTGTAAAAGTGTTTGTACAAACCTACTTACAAAATAAAATCATTTATCATTTATCATTTATCATTAAAGGAGTCAGGTCTGGGGACCTAGCTGGCCATGCGATATTTGTGCTACCTCGTCCAATCCAACGGCCGGAAAACGATGCATTTAAATATTCATGCACGGTGGACACATGGTTCACACAGTTTGAAGATCCACTAGTTCACTTCACACAACTGACGTTCCTTAGGAACTCTAAGTAATTGTCAGAATTTAGGCGGGAATCTCAATAGGTCGGTCAGCTGATTGTTAAAAACACCAGCCCACATGTTTACAGAGAATTCAGTTTGATGTGACGCCTGCCGATGTAAATTCGAGATGCTCTCATGCCACTTGCACTTGCACTAGAATTTTAAAATTGAATCTCCCGCTCTTGGAAATTGGGCTTCATCCATCTAAAGAATTTTTAATTATTGTAGATTATGGAAGTATTGGATTATTTATCAGTTCTTGGTTCATTCTCTGGCAAAAAAACAATTAATTATTTTTGAGAAGTGATCAGGTGGGGGGGGTTTTCTGTAGTGGTAGGCATGCAAACCATATCTTTTCCACAGTTTCCACACTAGCTTATGGGATACACCCACGATTCTCCCAATGCGTCTCGTCGAGAGTGTAGGATCATGAATAATAAGGTTCATTATTCTGTTTCTTGAGCGACGCTCAAATTGATTGCTCGTTCATGGCGGCGTGGTCTATTTCCGATCTCACAAAATCTCCTGTAAATGTTCGTATATATCAGAGACGCGCCGACCAGGGAATAGCCGTTCGTACTCTCATACAGCCGCTGTAGCATTTCCGTCACAGAAACCGTAGACAAAGTGAATATCGGCTTGGTGTTGAGCCGAATACTCGTACGGCATAATGAATGTTCTAATCAAAATGATTGATTATATTAATCGGAAACCCAAAAGCAAATTACATTAAAGAACAAACACGACAGTTAAAATCATGCATGACAAATAACAACTTAGGTATCCTACCAGAGACCGATTTAATCTCTTTGATAGATTCGTTATCAAAAATGATCGTCCTTCTTCGCTAACTTTCGGGTTCCTCTCGTACGTGCAAATGTCATAGATTTATTATTTTAATTGTACTGCATAGCTCAAATTATATTACAAATATCTTTGTAACGAAGCCTTTTTAAATGCTACTTCCTTTTGTTAGATTCGATTTGTAAAAGCTATAGAAGCGTTTGCCAAAGTTTATGGACGACGTAAAGAACACGGTGTATAGTTAAAATAAAATACGACAACAACATTATAATCCGTCTATGAGACCATTATTTTATCGTGAAGTTTTCAATCGGATTTTAAGACGCAAATTTGATACAAAATACCATAAGAATAGTAGAATTACTCATCGGAACTACTACAAAACAGTGTTTAATCAGTTATTTAGACTAAACACCTTATAAACACGACATAATTATATGGACTTTCACGTAACACTGAGATTTCATTTCATGATGAACTTTAATATAATTGATTACAGAGTAGTTCCCAATTCGCTAGTATTTGCCATCGCATATATTTCAATTCATCCTTCGTGAAATTGTAATCGGACTTCACATAAGGTAAGTTCGTCTGATTAATCAATTGCACACGTTGAACAAGTGTTCAAGTTTAGTTTTTTTTTTTTAATTGGTTTTTTGTTTGTTATCCTCTTTCCTGTTTTGCATAAATGGAAGAGATAACAAATGCGGAAAATTAAAATTAATTAATACTTAAACTCGTGAATTGAATAAACTAGTATTAATACAATCCTACTAATATTATAAATATGAAAGTTTGTATGGATGGATAGATGTTTGTTACTCTTTCACGCAAAAACTACTGAACGGATTGGGATGAAATTTGGCACACAGATGGCTTATAGCCAGGAATAACATATAGGATACTTTTTATCCTGAGGTTCCCTTTTAGGTTTACTTTTGATCGAAACTTATGCGGGTGAAACAGCGGGGCGCAGCTAATGTTTTAATAAGTTTAACGAGGGGTCCGTTACTTAAAAGGAGTAGGTACTTTAAAGGAGGGATCTGCTGATCAAAACAAAGTGCAGTGTCTACGCGATCAAAATGCAGAGATCGGTCATTTTTTCAGAGTTGGTCACATAGTTAAAGTTGTTCATTCTCACAAGTACCCATGTCCCTTAAAAGAATGTTCCTCGTTTAGCCTGAAACTCTATATTCTTATTATTACGATTAAGTTTTCTCGCCCCGATGGTAGGCCGAGCTTTGCTTCAGCAAGTTGTCGCCTTACAGTCCATGCACTTGGGTTACTTCCTCCGAGGCGTCGGAACTGATATGTAAGTGCAGCTCCTGTGAGAAAGCAGTTTCGAAGCATTGTGTTGACCAAGTTATCGATCTTCTCTTGCTGTGCTACACCTGGCCCTGCCTATTCCTGGTCTGCGTAGGTAGGTTAGAGCCGGTTTCCTCGTAACGTCGGAGAACTCGTTGTACGGTTGACAGCGATACACCAACTGACTGTCCGCTATGCATTGCATCACGCTGACTCCCGCCGATTTCCAGCATTGTGAGAATTCTGGTGCATTCCTCAGAGGGGCAATTCTCGTAATTTTAAGAACGTTCACAGTCTGAACTCAGTCTCAATCTCTCAAAAATACCTCTAATTTCACTACATTTTGACAAGTTTTTGACATTTGTTTGTCGCCGAGATGAGACTGCGACTAGATTTTGAACGTTATAAATTACGAGCATTGGCCTTCTGGTGTAAGCGACATTAAAACAGCTTCAATAATGAATATTGAACATTATATAGAAATAGTCCAAGATCCCAGAGCAATCAGACATAACTTATTTTCACACGGATGAAACCTGAAGTTTTCAGTAGCGTCTCGTGTGCCTTGAATACCTTCGCGCTTTGTGGAACTTGCCGAGTGACACCTGGGCCAGGTACCAGGTGAGAAAGGTAACTAAAAATAAGAATTATTTAACTTAAATTCACATGGCTGATTTTTATATATGTCATGTAGAATATTATTTTAAAGTAATATCATAAGTGTCAGACACTTTTGATGGACCAGAGCTTTTGTCAGACGCTTTTAAGCTACCCAAAAAATAAATGAACTTTACTTATTTTTACATGTACCTATGATTTTTTAATATGATAATGAAGTATTTATTTAAAAGTTATATTCAATCAGTCAGACAAATCAGAGTGACCAAACATCCCCTAAGACAAAAAATATTCAGCCAGAAGTATGAGGGCGAGAGCACTATGCGCATGCGCGTGACGGCACGGTTGGCGCAGTGGTTAAGCGATTGACTGCTGCGCTGCGTGTCGCGGGTTCGATTCCCGCACGGAACAAATATTTGTATGACCTACATGTATTTGTTCCGAGTCCGGGTGTTTTTCTATCTATAATATGTATGTATTTAAAAAAAATAAAAAATAAAAATGTATATAAGTAGTTTATCAGCCATCTTGTTACCATAACACAAGCATTAGGTTGCTTAGTTTGGGACAAATGGTGCTGTGTGAAATGTCCAGGGATATTATTATTATCGGGAGTGCTCTTTTTTCTCAGCTCTTTGGCTGGTTTTTGCAACATTTACGGACCGAAGTCGAGTAAATGCAGCGTGTGGTGTGTTATGTTAAAGATGTGTTGAGTTAGTGTTGTGAGGAGGACCTATTTCGTTTTCATCTATTTGCATGAACTTTCTGACAATGCGACATATGTATTTAATATTGCAGCTTTTTGTAGGGCGATATACAGGGTTTCTTTTAGGTTTAGTAATTTAAGGCTATAGAGAAGGTGGTTTGGGATGACGCCTGTTGTGGAGAGGACTATAGGGACCACGTAAACTTTATTATTATTATTATATTAAAAAATCATACATGTAAAAATAAGTAAAGTTCATTTATTTTTTGGGTAGCTTAAAAGCGTCTGACAAAAGCTCTGGTCCATCAAAAGTGTCTGACACTTATGATATTACTTTAAAATAATATTCTACATGACATATATAAAAATCAGCCATGTGAATTTAAGTTAAATAATTCTTATTTTTAGTTACCTTTCTCATCTGGTACCTGCCCAGGTGTCACTCGGCAAGTTCCACAAAGCGCGTAGGTATTCAAGGCACACGAGACGCTACTGAAAACTTCAGGTTTCATCCGTGTGAAAATAAGTTATGTCTGATTGCTCTGGGATCTTACTCTAAAACGCTCTCTCCTTTTTATATGACAGAATAGAAACAAACGCAAAAACAGATGCAGAAAATTCGTAGTTCCATTTACAAAAGTTCAATTTTTTTTTTTGTCATTTTTAGTAGCATAACTTTATAGTAACTAAGAAGTTTTATTACTTTCATTTAAGGAACATTTAATTGTCTATTAAACACAATTTATTTTATTAAGCTAGCATTTTTAGGGCCGATTTTTTGATCCGTAGTTTTTCGTTTCCGTTTTTATCAATGGGTTGAGTTTAAACCAATTGTTAAAAATAGTAACTAATGGTTAAATTTTTGCAAAATGTGTTTTTTTATCAATTTTCAGTTTATTTAGTGATATAATATTATTGCTAATGGTCAAATAATTAACTATTACTTAAAAAATAACCATTAGTGACCGTTAGATAAACTAACATTTGATCAAAAAACACATTTTGCAAAAATTTACCCATTAGTTACTATTTTATTATTACAAGCTTTTAGTTAACTTGCGATGTACGAGTATGTATGGTGTGTAACTATGTTTGTTGGGGTGGACTCTTGCAACTCAATTTTGAAGCAGATATCTTCATCCGATTGAGCTGAAATTTTGCATGCATGTGTAAATCGGATGACAATGCAAAATTATTATGACATGGAGCTGATCTGATGGTGGCACCTGAAGGTGGCCATAGGAACTCGCGGTAGTTAAACGACACAACCCCATCGAGTTTAGACTCGTTGATCCGTCTTGACGAGTACTTTGATGGTAGATGGTAACCAGGGTCTGATGATGGAGCTGGAAGACGGCCATAGGAACCCGGTAACTAAACGACATAACCCCATCGAGTTTGGGCTCTTGAATCGTCTTGACGAGTACTTTGGTGCTAGATGGTAACCAGGGACTAAAGATGAAGAGGTAGCTTAAGTGCAGTAAACGCATATAACGGAAAAACACTGCTACGCGCTACGAACTACGCTACTACTACTAGTCAATCTCAGATCAAAAATTCTAAAAAGTTAAAAATAAAATAAAATTAAAAGAAAAAAAAAACTTTACAATAACAAGCTTTTAATAATTATTAATAATAAGGACTAAAAAGTTAAAAATTATTTAAGCCCGATAAGAAATAAATAAAAGCGTGTTACATTTTGATGGAACATTAAAGAACATTTAGAACATAATGTAAAACGCTTTTATTTATTTCTTATCAAGTTTAAATTATTTTTAACTTTTTAGTCCTTTTTATTAATATGTAATAAAAGCTTGTTTTTAAAAAGTTTATTTTTTCTTTAAATTTTTCCTTTTCGTTCGCATGTTCTGCGCTTAGGTTTTTGCTTTGCCACAGAGTATGAAAATCTCATTTGACTTGGGTGATAAAATGTTTTGCACCAGCAACATTTCTTGTGATTTTTTTGTTAACTTAAATGAGGGGAAATTATCTGTTCACCTGATAAGTGTCGCTTGAAACTCATTGATCTATGTATCGTATGATTGAGCTGACGTTATTTGTCACTTCACTTTTGTCAGTGTCACTATGAAAGAAAGAAAGAAAGAAAAAGCATTTATTGCGACTCGTACAGAAAGATCATAAAACTAAACTAAACTAAACACAATCAAAAATAAAAAATAAAACAAATTATATATAAAAATATATATATTACTATGAATACGTACAAATTAACGATCGTGACTTCGCGAGATCGAAAAAAATATTAACTCGTAGTTAATTTTATCCACTTTAATCGGGTTATAATCGAATCAAATCAAATTATTTTATTTCACTAAACCTTCTTGGGCGGTTCCATTTGGTCGTTTCCTATGGAGAAGTGCCGGCAAGAATTTCCATGAGTACCTAACCATAGAAATTCTACCAAAGAATTTCCATGGTTACTCTTTTAAAAATAACTGGCTTTTACAATGTTTTCAAACTACAGTGTTCATATTTATGGGAGGACAGTGTAGGCCTGTTAAAAAGTACCAAAATTATAATTAAATTTATTTATTACAATTTCAGTTTCTCAATTCGTTTACCTAAGGCCCAACTATACATAAACCACTTACTTGCTCTAGCTATTATTTAAATAAAACTGAGTATTGTTAAGATATGTGTAACTGTGTATTATTTCTGTGTATTATTACTCAATCTATAAATAATTAATTATATAGAAATATACTATTTATAAATTTCTACCTTATCTTAGAAATAAGTGGAAATAAAATATATTGAAGCGCAAATGAAGCTTTCTCATGATAATTACAATTACAACCTACTTATGCTACTTTATGCTACTACACTACACTTCAAAATTAAAGCACACCGTCTTGGCCCATTAAATAAAAATATTGCGATACTTGTGCGCAAGCATTTCTTTTTACTATTCCTTGCAACTGCTATATATACAAAATTATCTCCGCCTTTAGGCCGTAAGTAGGTGAAAAATAAACTACGTTTCTCGTACTCACCCCAGGAGTGCGCCAACCCCACGTACAGCGCTGCCAACGTCAGCACACACTGCGTTTTACACATTTTAAACTTCAAAAATACAAAGTTTTTTCAACATGGGTAGATCCACCGCTGTTGATTGCTCTTTTGGTTCTGAAGCCGCACGTTGGTTTCTCGCAACATAAATAGGTCTTTTTTTTGGAATGGTGATAAGTGACTGGGAGATAAGAGTTCCCATTATTATAGAACTAACATACACGCGTCGCCGACAGAGGCAACATAAAATAATGAAAAAATAAAACATCATGTTTAGCGTAAATTATCATTGAGTAATAATGATTTTTATAAAAATATAAACTGAATAAATGCAAGGCGAAGTTGAAAGTACAAGAGCCTTCTTCATCGGAACGCCTGTCGGTACATACATATATTTCTAAAAAAACCTTCTAAAAAATCTGATGGAATATTAGCTTATGCTTCAACAGTTATAAGCATTTTTGAGGTAGGTTTTTGCCAATCTATATTCTACATCTTCTTCTATACATCTATTTAATAAATCTGTAGACGAGACGTTTCTGTACATTGAAAATATTTCCAAAAAAAATATAAAGAAAGCTGTAGACCAATTTTTTAAAAACTAAAGGTTCTAACTCTATCTTCTACTTACATCTTACGAATAGCCATATTTGTCAGGAAAGCTCTCACTTCTTCTCCACAGTAGCCGAAAACAATATATTTGCAAAAAGGAACCCCACCAAGTTAAAAAACCAATTTTGGAATAGTACTCTCCACTACAGAAACAGCTAGGTACCATAATTATATCCATTAAAATATATAACCATATTCCAAAGCTGATAAGAGAGCTGCTCTACCATTTCATTTTTACAAAAAAAATCTAAGAAATTGGCTTCTCCAAAATAATTGTTACACATTAAAATTTATTTTTTTGATAATAAGGTAGGTTTATTTAGTTGTCTAACAGAAAGGTTGTTATTGTTGTGTTTTTATTTTATTTTATATTATATTTAGAGTACAAAATAATGACCATAGTATGTATATGTGTTTGGTATTGTTTATTAGAGTATAATATACATATAGAGTATAGTAGTATAGGTTTTATACCCACGTGTACATTAGGATCACATTGTAAATATTCGTATGCCGCTATTAGCGGCGTATGTGTCGAACTTATCCATATGTACCAAGTACCAACCATCTTTGTATGTACCTACCATATCCGACGAATAAATGTCTTTGAAACCGTTTTGTTTTTGCAAAACGTGAACATAACAAGACAAATATCGCAAATAACAGGAAAAGGTCACAGAGTAATTTTTCTGATGAGTCCAGATCACTTAGTTCTGAACTCTTATCTCCCAATCACTTATCACCATTCGAAAGAGACCTATTTATGTTGCAAGAAACCAGCGTGCGGCTTCAGAATCAAAAGAGTAATCTCCAGCGGTGGATGTTAAAACAATTTTGTATTTCTGAAGTTTAAAATGTTTAAAACGCAGTGTGTGCTGGCGTTGGCAGCGCCTTATACGTGGTGTTGCGCAACACCACATTGCGCAAAAATTAACTACGTTTCTCGTACTCACCCCAGGAGTGCGCACTCCTGGGGTGAGTACGAGAAACGTAGTTTATTTTTCTCCTCACGGGTGGGCCATTTAAAATTTTAAATTTGAATCGGCTATAAAAAAAAACTACTGATTATTTTTTCATATTTCTGGTTGGAAAGTTTGAACTTTGTCATTTAAGAATGGAATACAATATCATTCATATGACTACCACGACTGGCTCGGCAGTACCCCATCCAATCAACCCAATTTTTCAGTAGGTACATTTTCGCTTGTTTCGGCTTGAATCTCTTCAATGGCAACTTTAGACAACTTTAACCCAGACATAACTTTACTAGACATAATTAATAAAACTGCGCAAATAATTGACATAGCAGTACCAAACACACACAACCTGCAAAACACTATAGCAGAAAAGCTGTCAAAATATACAGACTTAAAAATAGAGATAAGCCGAATGTGGCGATTAGGCAGCGTTACCATAATCCCAGTAGTAGTCTCAACCACGGGTGTCATTCCCAAACAACTGCACCAATCTTTAAAAACGCTAGACTTATCTCCTTCCACCTACCAAACCCTGCAGAAAGCTGCTATTCTGAACACTTGCAGAATTGTCCGGAAATTCCTTCAGAATGACAATGATGCCCAAATATCACTCCCACATACATCATCAACAACACAAAGTCTAAACATATCATCACACCATAATATGTTATCATCTATCGCTTAGATTAGCACTTGGCTTCGGCCCGTGTTATTCTATAAACCATCAGTGCTGAGATACAAAAATGTATACAAACAAATAATAATAAAAAAAAATATAATAATAAAACAATAAAATAAAAAATAATATACTAATTATAATAAAATAATAATATTATAATATATATATATATATATATATTTTATTGTTCTTAGGAGAAAATAAACTGTTTTAACTAGAAGTTTATTTATTTCTAGTTTATAAAATTATAACGAATAAAACATTCATCGCTGATGAATGTTTTGTTACTAAATAAATATTATTGTGGGTAGGTAAGTGAAATATTAATTTGTAGGTACCCCCAAAATGTGGTCACCCTTCACACTGAATTTACAAGAAAATAGTTAAGTATTGTTTTTTCAGAATCCAAAATATATACATTGCTGAACTGTGCAGATATATTTAGCAGACATTTCTGCTAAATGTTAGTATCTCGGGCTTTAGATTCCGTTGAGATCTCAGGTGGCTACAGTCAAACATATACAATTAGAACGTCAGGATTGAGGAGCCAAAGAAAATGCGTTCATCTACAAAATTTACTCTGTTTTACGATTTTATTCCTATATTGCAAAAACAAACACAACACCTGCTAAATGATCATTATGTCGAATATAGTATGAATTGACCGCTCGCATCCAATAGAAATTCACCCCTTTTTTTTTTTTTTGTGGATGGGAAATCATCAAATGACCCCTCCCGCTCTGGGTGGAGCGGAAGGGAGTGTCAGACTTTTACTGACTAAAACCCACCCGTGTTCCTTCCTTAGCCCTTTTTGTTCCAGGGCAGCGGTTAACCTTTCGGAAGATCCCGCCGCCCCGGCAGGCTTCGGCCCTATGGGGCCCCGTCCTCTGCTGACATCTCTTTGAGGCGCGCGTGGAACACAACGCGCCGTCTGGCACGGGCCTGGTCCTGATCGGACGGTGAGCTACCCATTACTCACCGCCCGCAGGCCCGCGCCTACGGTGGCCGGGAGTCGTCACGCGGCTCCCGACGCCCGGAGCGTCTCCCGCGGCGGCTGAGGCGTGAGGTGTTCTCCCTCAGCCTCCCCGCCACCTCCTTCGCTAGCATGACTGCTTCGCAGAAGGAGGTGACTGCCTCCCATTCTCTCTCGCCCCGGACCATGGCTTGCACCAGGGCCGGACGCGAGAGGTCGCCGCCGTTGCTGATCGCCTCTAAGAGGACACGGCGGGTCTCCGCCCAAGCAGGGCAGACCTCCACCGTGTGCTCCACCGTGTCCTCTGGGTGATCCGGGCAGTGGTGACACCCGGGCGTCTCCTCCCGCCTGATGATGTGCAGAAACCTCCCGAAACATCCGTGTCCGGAGAGGACCTGCGTCAGGCGGTACGTGAGAACGCCGTGACGCCTCTCTAGCCACTCCTCAAAGAGGGGTCTTATCGCCACAATCGTGGCGTGCCCTGCGCTGGGTTGCGATAGTCGCGCCTTCCATTCCGCCATGAGATCGCGCCGGAGGTCCGTCCGCTCCGCAGCGATTTGCCGCGGGTGCAGAGTTTCCCCCCGGCGTAGTGCCTCCGCGCGCCAGTCATGCAGGCGCGCGAGGGAAATTCACCCCTTGAGTGTAAATTGAGGCCATACTAAAAGTATTGTATTTTCTTTCATGTCAGCGCTACAGAAGCTAAATTTTTAGACGGTAATATGCACAATTGCTACTAAATGATACAAAATATTTCAACAATATTTTTTTTTTAAGGGAGCTTAGAGTGAGCTGTCAATATGAGTGTCAATCGCTAAGCATTCGTTGGAATGACAGCTCACTCCACGCTCACTTCACCTAAGTTTTCACGGTGAGATGGTTACAGAATCGTACTGCTGATGCTATTGGAATGACACTATTGGCAGCTCACTTCGCTTAAGTTTTCACGGTGAGATTTTTACAGAATAGATCGGCAGGTAGGGTGACAGTTCACTTGAAGCTCACTTCACCTACATTTTCACCTCAATACAGATGAACAAACCTATTTCCATGAAATTATTACTTAACTATTTTTCTTTACTTCTCTGCCATAGAAGTTACAAAATGTTTGTTAATTGTTGTTGACGACCAGCAACCAACCTTTTTTATATTATTATATTTATTTTTCTATAAATTTATCATCATCCATTAACCATATATCCGTCGCTGTCGACGACGATTCTTCGTTGGACAACTTCATCAAGGAATACTTTCGACTAGACTCTATAGGAATAACAAAGGTAGACCATCGTAGTGCAAGCGAACAACTTGCTTTAAACATTCTAGAGGAAACTACCAAGCGCCTAGATTCTGGTAGGTACGAAGTGGGTTTATTGTGGCGCGATAATATCACATGCGTCCCTAAAAGTCGTGATCTGGCTTTATCTAGATTTGCTAACCTAGAGCGCAAAATGGCTAAGGATGGTGCGTATGCCGATGCCTACAAGCAAAATATTCAAGGTATGATTAGCAAAGGATACGCTGAATTATGTTCGAGTCCGCCGTCCGGTCAGGTTCCGTGGTATCTTCCACACTTTGGAGTTATCCACCCACACAAAAAGAAGCTGCGAGTTGTCCACGATGCAGCGGCGAAGTGTGGAGGCGTCAGCCTCAATTCGCTCCTGTTGACTGGACCTGATCTACTCCAGCCGCTTCTTAGCATCGCCATGAGGTTTAGGGAAGGCCCGGTTGCCTTGGCGGGAGATATCAGGGAGATGTTCCCGCAAATCAAAATCAGACCCGAGGATAGGGACTCCCAACGTTTTTTGTGGAGAGATAGTCCCGATTTGCCGCTTCAGGAGTTCCGTATGTCCTCGATGATATTCGGCGCAGCGTTCAGCCCGTGTACTGCGCTATGGGTGAAAAACAAAAACGCTAGTCAATTTCAATCACGACATCCGGACGCTGTGCAGTCTATCGTCGAAGACCATTACATGGACGACTTCTTAGGGAGTTTTAACAGCATCAGCGAGGCAGCACAGCGAGCCTTTGAAATATGGTCCATTCATAAGGCGGCTTGCTTCGAGATGCGTTCTTGGGTTTCAAATTGCAAGGAAGCCTTAGCGTTAATCCCTACCGACTTATATGCGACCGACGCTATTACTGAAGTGAGCTTAGGCCCGACGTCTCCCTCACAAATTCGCGTTTTAGGTCTTACGTGGAACGTTAGCGAGGACAAGCTTCATTTCGTCAAGACTCTTCCAAAGGTCCCTACCAAGTATACAAAACGTACAGTCTTGTCCCTGCTGATGTCCATCTACGATCCCTCAGGTTTTTTAACGCCCGCTATCATGAAAGGCCGCGCACTATTCCAGATACTTTTGTGGCACCGGACGCATCAAAAATGCCCAACTTCATGTCTTTGCTGACGCCAGCGAACGCGCGTATGCCTGCGTGGCCTACTGGCGCTTCACAAGCGACGACAACAACGTAAGCTTATCCCTGATAGGGGGAAAGGGTAGGCTAGCGCCTCTGAAACCCGTTTCAATCCCGAGATTGGAGCTCCAGGCCGCCCTGATCGCTTCACGTTTCAGCGCCTATGTGACGGAAGCGCACAGACGAAAACCTAATCAAATTTATTTTTGGACGGATTCTCTAACCGTTCTGAAGTGGCTCCGTAGCGACGCTTGCACATTTAAAGCCTTTGTCTCGTTCCGGGTGGGAGAGATAGCCGAGTCAACTAACATCCAGAGTTGGAAATACGTTCCCACGGCTTTAAACGTCGCAGACGACGCTACGCGAGACATTCACAATTTTACGACTTCCTCACGTTGGTTCACAGGACCCACTTTTCTTTTGTCTCCACCTTCTGAATGGCCAAACGAACCGACGGGTGCCGTCCCACTGGTGACCGAAGAACTGAAAAGAGACTCGGATTCGGTGGGACTGATAGTTGCTTCACCGCGACACCTAACTTTACCGGTAGTTGCGGATCATCAACGCTTTAGCAGCTGGACCCGGTTGCTTCGCGCCACAGCGCGAACTCATCAGTGTTTAGACAAGTTTCGATCAGTTTTGCACCCAAATTCCAAATTTTCTCAACACGCACTTCGTGATGCTCGCAACCTCTTTGCCCTTTCCGTTGCAGATCTCAACGTTGCGGAGGTCCATTTGTTTCGCAAAGTTTAACTAGATTCCTTCCCCGAGGATTTGACACGCGTTCTAACAGCACGCTCCGTTTCGAGTGATAGTAGGCTTCGGAACCTTTCGCTTTTGCTCGGTGAAGACGGGCTCCTTCGTCTATCTGGTCGCACTGCCGCCGTCGCAGAGCATGTAGAGTCTCGCCCAATCGTCCTAGATGGCTGTCATCCTATCGTCAAGCTACTGATATGCTCCTATCACGTCAGGTACGCCCATGGACATAACGAGCTAGTGGTCAGTGAGCTGCGCCAGAGGTTCTACATACTAAGCCTCAGACCAGCCGTCAGAGGAACCTCGCAGAGATGTCAGTTTTGCCGCAATCGGAAGGCTAAGCCGGAATCACGACCAGAGCGCGACTTGCCAGATGCCAGGTTAGCACATCACCAGCGCCCTTTCTCCCATGTGGGGTTGGATTATTTTGGCCCCCTGAACGTCTCTATTGGCAGACGCACCGCCAAGAGATGGATTGCACTTTTTACATGCATGACGGTGCGAGCCGTGCATTTGGAAATCGTGGAGAGCTTATCGTCGGACTCCGCCCTGATGGCACTCAGACGGTTCATCGCTAGAAGAGGATGCCCGACAACGATTTACTCCGATAACGGGACTTCATTCGTCGGCGCAGCAAAGATGTTGCCAGAGATCTTCAATTTCTGCGCTAATAGAAGAATAAAATGGCGATTCATTCCCCCATCCGCACCATTTATGGGGGGCTGTTGGGAGCAGCTGGTACGCTCGGTGAAGAGTGCCATGGCCGTGACCTTGAAGGAAAGGACGCCCAAGGAGGAAGTATTAAACACCCTGCTCCTAGAGGCGGAGTCCATACTAAATTCAAGACCCCTGACACATGTCTCAGTGGATGCGGACACGGAGTATGCCCTAACTCCCTTCACATTCTTGATTGGAAACCCAAGCAGCGAGCCTGAAATAAATGTGTTCGACGATGCAGACTTGATCCGACGTGCTGATTGGAGAAAGGCGCAGAGGCTGGCAGACCACTTCTGGCAGCGCTTCGTACGAGAGTACCTGCCCACGCTCACACCCAGGAGGCGGTTGCGGGAGGCTCGTCCGTTTAGGGTGGGCGATTTAGTTTTTATCGCGGATGGCATGCTGCCCAGGAACCAATGGCCCCGTGGGCGAATCGCGGCAGTGCACCCGGGGAGAGATGGAATAGTGAGAGTGGTAGACGTCACAACGAAGGGGGGCGTGCTGCGTCGACCCACTCGCAAGGTGGTGTTGCTGGTCGCCTGCCAGTAAATTGATGCCTTCACACCGTCGGGGGCCATGTTGACGACCAGCAACCCACCTTTTTTATATTATTATATTTATTTTTCTATAAATTTATTCTTTTGTTCTTTGGCTGTCACTCTTTGTAAAATGGTTAAAAATATACGTTTTGATAAGCTGTGATCGTATTTCTCTTAACCATCCTCAACAATTGTCCTAAAACTAGTGCAATGTAAGTACAGCACCTAAACACTGTGGTGGGCCTGGAGATCTGTAACACGGGGTTTTCCTAGCACGGACTCCAGTCTCTCGCAAAGGAGCTTCTGTCTTGTACTTATTGTTTAATCCTAAGGTGTTATTTATAAGCTAACCTTTGTGGAGAGATTAATAAACTTATTTTTATTATTTTATTTGTCTTTGACATTATCTCGGGACCCTGGGGTTCCGGACCTTTTAAAGGCGTACTAGGGGCCGAAGCCAACTCGCAGAGGCCCTTTACACAATTGTAAATGATGAGGAGGCACCAACCGATGATTATTCTTGTATGCACCATGCAAGTGCACCCAAGGACCACCCCCGGTTGGTGCAGGACTATTGCAGAACATGGAAACAAAATAGGCTTTGGGTTTGTGTGGCTTTAGTGGATCGGTTACCTTGAACTATCTAAGGTCTATGTCCCCTCAACCCTGCTTGACCAATGAAAATCATAATATTCACAGAAGAAATGGGGGGGTGACTTGCACACTCAATAATGTGCCCGCGACAAGGAGGCAACATGTCCTGAGGTGCTTATGAGGAGTGGAGAGGTATTCCACGGCTATCAGGACAATCCCGGAAATACGGTCAAGATCCCTAACAGCATCTTACTGAAATGCGACCTTCCTCCGAGCACGTTTGCTCTTGCGAATCTCCAATCAAGCCAGCGAGGTGGGAGCTATGTTCCTCGTCAGTGTTCACTCCAGCTGGCCAATAAAGGCAAGCCAGAGGTGAGGAACAAGACTTCTTTCCGGGAGATAGGGTCCGTGGGGTCGCTACTGCTCAACAACTCGCCACATGCGGCCCTGCGGCTTCCTGTATCTCTCTAAGTCTGACAAAGTAAACTCTTCCGCCACAGACCTAGAGTTTAGAGCGCACCAGCCCTACCGCGACGTCAACGTAGAGATACGGCGGTGGGGTTATTATTATTATAAGTATTTAATGATGGCCATCCCTCCTCGGACCGACCTCGGCGAAGGCGATTTTATTTCTCTAAGTAGGTTTGCACAAACACTTTTACACGTCAATCACGCTTTTTTTTAACTATATGGGTCCGGCTTTTCCTATCTGATTACTCTGAGAAGAAAGGCCAAAACAAACTCAGAGGTTATTGTCTCCTTTAAAGTCCAGACATAATCTTGGTGAGACCATGTGAAGATTGGTGTCTGAAATGGCCTTTTGAGGAAAAACCACCACCACCACCACCATACCACCACCAACCACAACCAACCACCACCATACCACCAACCAACCATAACCATTGAAGACAAGTCTTCAACGCCGGGAGCATGTCGAGAATATCACGCCGCGCCGGGCGACCGCGGGGAGCAGCGGTCGCGGAGAGGGGGCTCGACGTGCGGGCGCGCACCGGCCGGCACAGCACTGCGTCATCGTCCGCGCTACTGAGCGGTACTTAGTCTTAATTAACGCTTCGCGTCGTATTGTTTACCGTTTTCTTCTTGTTGGAAATTTAAACCTTTATGTAATACAGTCCGCTAGAATCTAATCATCGTGTTTTAGCCCTCGTACCACCAGGAGGATATCAACCCATTCTTCTAAAACCGAACCGGAAACCGTACAGATTGAGTGGACCTGTCCAGTCAGTGCACGCATTTGTCAGAAATCGTGCAGCTCAACTCAGAATTTCAGGAGCTCAACGATTCGTCGGAAAATACCAAAGAACGGACATTTGGATAGGCCGCATAAATTACTCAACCTGCCAGATAATGATTAAACTAACCAAGAAGGAAACAAGAAATGATCCATATAGTCCTCAAACTCGCAATAATTTACAAGCCGTGTGGCTGTTATTACTAGCCACGAGCACCAGAAAGTCTGTTCGTTTCATGAAATCAAAGAAAACATCTTTAGTTACACGAAGCATAGAATGTAAGTAAACAAAGACATCGTAGCTACACTGGCAAGGAAATTGAATCTGCCATTCCCAAATATTACTCGTTTAAATTCTGGGTACGTGCGTTAGTTATGACACCTCGGATGGGCTGTACCGTCCAAAGAACCCAGACCCCTGTTAACACAACAATTATGTGTTATTGAAGTTCATGTGATGTTGGTTAATATAATTTGATCAGTTTTAGATCAATGGTTCTCTCTGTACAACATAATATGTATATCTGCGGGTGCTATAGTAACATATTGATTGGTAATGCATGCAATCTTCTTTGGTCTTTGAATTCTTCACGAGATCAAAATACGGAAATATTTTGCAGAGAGAATTATTCTGTGAATGGAGCAAGAGCAAGACACTTAGAGAGATGCCACACGGGCGTTGCCAATGCGTTGCGTCGTCGCAGCGCAGTGATTTCGACGCAGTGCGTGCCGCACGAGCGCTGCGATGTCGCAAAGGAACGCAGCTTATCTCGACGTCTCACCTTCACGACATCGACGTCCACCTTCGATATTCTAAAAAATACTGGTCATATGTAGAAGTAGAACTACGGAGCGTCACGGCTCAGGTGTCGCAGCGCCGACGCAACGCGTTGGCAACGCCCGTGTGGCATCGCCCGGAAATGGAAAATGCTCACTAAGCAACATTACTTAGGTATTCCTCATGGAAACGGATAAACCTTTATTGTAATTATATTGCATTATTCATAGTCGCACTACACTCTCTTGCATTGATAAGTAGATTCGCAAAATAGGTACTTACCATATTAATTTCATGTAGTTATTTTAAATTCTGGTTATTTTTTCTGTATGTGCGAACTTACCACAACTATTCCTATATAATATGTGTTCATTAACCGCGTTTAAAATAGATAATAATTTATCAAAAACTAAGCCTGCCCTTTAGAGGCGGTCATTACACTCATCCCCCTGCCAATATATCAAATCATTAGGGGTAAGCTCAGCATGTTTTTTCTTCCACGCATTGGCCGTCATCTCAGAATGAGGAAGTTCGGTCAAAGCTTATAGATGGCGTGACATACGGCCTCGAGTTTCTTGACCATTCTTCTCCATATGAAACTACACACATCAAAAGTGCCTAGGGATCAAGCACGTTTTTCTAGTTACCTACTAAAAATCAGGTTTTTAAATTATATATTTTTATAACTCCTAAGGATACTTTTTCGTAAACATCATTTGAAGAGGGAATACTTTTTGAATTTCGGTCAAAAGACGAAAATCTTTTGTCAAGTCGTATTCCTATACAACCCTGCACCGGGTTTGGGCAAAATCTGTAAAATTTCTGCGATACTTCTGAATGGAATTGGAATCAATACAAAAGAACGTTGTTATGGAGAGAAGACGTAATTTAAGCCGAGAAGAAATTATCAGAGACGTGGGAATGTTCGAAGCTGGTTCTCGGCAACGTGCTGTGCTGTGGCTATCGCTCTGGGGTCTGGGCACTATGAGTGTTATAAGTCGACTTTGGATACGTTACCGCATCACTGGCAGCGTGGCAGAGCGACATGGAGGACGAGCTCGTATCTCCACACGCAGACAAGATCGTTACAAAATAACCGCTCGACGAAATCGTACAATGACCGCGATTATGTTGTTAACGAGGCTTCATAGCTCTTCAGAGTAACCCTGAAGCCCTGCGATGGCTGCGATCAAACCATAAGAATAAATCCCTGCGATCAAACCATCGCAGAGCCCATTTACAATGGGCTCGTGAACACAGAAATTGGGCAGAAGAAAAGTAGCGTTTTGTGTGTTTTTCTGACGAATCTCGCATTGGTGTGACGCCAGATACTTGACGTACACGGTATTGGGGGACCCCTGGACGACAAAAACGTTTAAAATCATGCCGGAAGGATTTACGCGAGCGTAATTTGCCCACAAAAAACCGTAGGACACAGTGGACGTCAAAATTATCAACATTTCACTTTGCCACATACCCACTGGTGGGACAGCTCTAGCTCCAGCGGGGAAAAGTCCAATAATCCCCCATTTGCCATTTGGTTCCGTTCATAGACCCTTTTTAACTTTACGCAGTTGATTATGTGTGCAAACGAATCATCCCACCGACTGATCTGTTTGTGTGCAACATAAAATAATATGAAAAATAAAACATCATTTTTTAGCGTAAATTATCATTGTGTAATAATGATTTTTATAAAAATATAAACTGAGTGAATGCAAGACGAAGTCGAAAGTACATACATGAGACTTCCTTATCGGAACGCAGTCGGTACGTACATATATTTATACATAAACTAGCTTCTGCCCGCGGCTTCGCCCGCATGAATGTCGGAAAGGATAAGAAGTATGTCCTTCCCCAGGATGCCATCTATCTCTTTGGCATCTGCTGGCAGGCAATTTTATCGAAATCCGTTCAGTGATTTAGGCGTGAAAATGTAACATACCTACAGACAGAATATATAATTTTATATAGTACCTATAGCTGTTGCCCGCGACTTCGTCCACGTTTCCGCCGTTTTTCGTAAAAAAAAGTAGCCTATGTCCTTCCTCACGATTCAGTGGTTTTGATGTAACAGACAGATTAACTTTCGTATTTTAGTAGGGAAATATATTAAGTCAATCTACAATACTGTTGAAAAATATCGCAATACGGAACCGCACAATATTATTGTTAATAGCTGTGCCCGCGACTCCGTCAGCGTGTAACTCCTTGTGTGTTATTAAGTTAATGTATTGGTAATATTGTTTAGATCACGTTCACATGAGGCTTAAGTACCTATAGAAGGGGTAGCGGGATCGTCCGAAAGGGTTACCGCTGCCCTGGAACATAAAGGGCTAAGGAAGGAACACGGGTGGGTTTTAGTTAGTAAGAGTCTGACACTCCCTTCCGCTCCACCCAGAGCTGGAGGGGTCATTTGATGATTTCCCATCCAGAAAAAAAATAAAAAAAATTTACCTATAGAACGAAAATACTTCAGCGCAAAGCTTCCGGGTAAACTATGTTGAAAGTTGACCCGTCCGGCACGTGAACATAAAGATTTCTAGAACTGCTAACCCGGGAAAGAGCGACGTACAATTGACCATGCGAGAAACAACTGACACCGAGATCTACTCCAGCAACACGAAAAGTTTGCCCTTGAGCCTTATTAACTGTCATTGCATAACACACCGATACTGGGAATTGCGTTCTTTTAAATTGGAATGGAAAATTATTTGGTATTATGGGAATTCTGGGAATAAAAACGGTTTTTCCTGCACCGCAACCTGTTAAAATTTGAGCCTCGATTATATTTTGTTGCAGCTGGGTTACTTTTAGCCGAGTTCCATTGCAAAGTTGTGGTGGTCTTAAATTTCGGAGCAGAATAATCGGAATGCCAATTTTTAAACAAATTTCATGAGAAGGAAGTTTATACCTTCGGCCGCGAGGCGCGAGACGCGTCGAGCGTGATTCAGTATTCACGCGCGATGGCTTATTATTAGCGTATTTCATGTATAACTTTGGTGTTTCTATACCGATTTCTATGATTATTTTTTATGGAATAGTTAATAATGTTAACTTTTTTAATTAAGAATGACTGAGAGTATTATAAATGTAAGAGTAGACAAATATAATCAGAAAGCTTCGAACTGCTAAGCTATCGGGAGTTACACGTGTTATTGTGAGTCAACCATAAAAGATAGACATATGCTGTCGTGGGATATTTTTTATATAATTTTAAGGAGAACATTTCCGTCATACATGATTTCTGTGTAGCTTTAACCATTAAGGTTGCACACGCGACGGAAGCGTAAAAAATGGAGTAACTTCTCCCGTTTTCCCAACATTTCCCTTCACTGCTCCGCTCCTATTGATTGTAGCGTGATGAAAAGTATACTATAACCAGCTCAGGAGTATGAAAAATAATTGTACCAAGTTTCATTAAAATCCGTCGAGTAGTTTTTGTTTCTATAACGGTTATACAGACAGACAGACAGACAGACAGACAGACAGACAAAAATTTTACTGATTGCATTTTTGGCATCAGTATCGATCCTTAATCACCCCCTGATAGTTATTTTGGAAATATATTTCATGTACAGAATTGACCTCTCTACAGATTTATTATAAGTATAGATGATGACCAGGAGCGTTAAGAACAACATTGATTTAAAAAAACGAATTGAATATTATTAACTTATACTTCAACAGTTATAAACATTTTTGAGGTAGGTTTTCGCCAATTCGACAATAAATCAGCTAGAGTTAGGTTTCTTTTCACCAAGTCAAACGTACGAGTGTTGGTGAAAGCGTCACTTATGGCAGCTTCACATCTTGTTCCCTCGTGATTGCCAACACATTGGCAGACTGGCTGATCCTCCTCGTTTAAGGAACAGTCACCGTTGTTCAGACAAAAACCATGACACGCGTACACTTCACATCTTTCCCCTGAATAACCGGCATTACATCTGAAATAACGGACAAACATGTATCATGACTAAATTAATCAAGGAACTATCAGAAGTAGCAGGTAGAATATGTTTTACCTGCATGTAGGAATTCCCGCTTCATTAAAACTACATTCACCATGCATACAGTAGTTCAGACAGTCTGATGCCTCGCATCTATTACCTACATAATCTCTTTGGCATTGACACACCGGCTCGGTCTTCTCATTCAAGGAACAGTCACCGTTGTTCAGACAGTAACCATAACACGCGTACATTTCACATCTTTTCCCTGAATATCCGGCATTACATCTGAAATAGTGATAGTGTCGCACTTGGTTATTTAAACAAAATTTAACAAGAAAACAGAGAAAAAGGAAAAATTGGGAACATCGGTGGCCCGGTGATAACGTCCTTGACTTGCGTATCGTAGCTCGTTGGTTCAAAACCAAGCAGGCATTTTAGTTTGTGAAATTTATTTCGTTCTCACTGCACTCAACACGGTGAAGGAAAACATCGTGAGGAAAGCGGCATGTCTACTTTCTAACCAAAATTTCGAAGACACGTGACAGCCACCTCTCGCACCGGGACAGTGAGATGCATTACGGCCCACTCCCCTTTCATAGAGGCCTGTGTCCCAGCAGTGGGAAAGTTAGAGGCAAATTATGCAAACCATCAGTAGTAGAAAATATTTTACCTGCATTTAGGAAGTCCCTCATGGTTGAAACTGCAGTCACCTTGCAAACAATAGTTCTCACAGACTGAAACATCGCATCTATTACCGATGTAGCCAGGTGTGCATTTGCAAACAGACGTCTCACTAACTTTTATACCGTGAACACAAAAGAGTTCGACTATCTGTTCTGTTTCTGTTGTGTGTTGAACACATGTGGTTGTTGGTATTAGACTCGACAGTGCTTCGCAATCCTGAAGACCCTGAATTTGATCTTTTATTTTGTAGTTGGCGGCTATACCGACTGGTGTTTCATTATAAAACTTACTTATCTCTTTTGCCTGTGTAAGATTCATCGTGCGTTTTGGCATTTGCCAAACGGTTTTGTGGCTCACGCTACTGTTCATCCAGTATAAGAAACCATTTGAAACAGTCAACTCTCTTGCATTAGACAGATCTGTACCAGGTAGTTTTAGTGTAATATAATAATGCTTGTCTAGACCATCCAAAAAAATACCGTTCAAAAACCGATATTCAAAACCCTCAACAAAATACAATTCCCGTGTTTGTGGGTCCAAGGCGATGCTGAATACTGGCAACCACTCGGATATAACTTCTCTATCGAAACCATCAAATCGAGCTCTCTCCATATATGCTTTGTCTGCATCGTCTGTGAAGGCCCAGTAAATGTACCTGGAAATTAAATGACACTATTGAATATCACGAAATGCAACAGATTTTGATTTTTAAATTGTCATTGGTAACGTACCCTCTACAGCTATCCACGGCAATATCAGTGAGGGTCCGTTTATCCATCTTGATTAAAAGATTTCCGGTAACAGTATTATTAAACCCAGGTTTTAATGAAATCCAATTTATGCTTGTTTCATTAGTATCCGTAAAGAATAGTGTATCTGTTGCCGGGTCGAACGCAATATTGTGAATGTTACTACCGACTCTTTTGATGAAACATTTGTTTTCCTTGGAAAATAAATTATAACCACATATAGCGTCGTTGTTGCTCTGTTTGTCGACGTACAGCATCATGTTGTGAACTTCATCGTAAGCTAACGCTGTGGGGCGGTGAGAAATTAAATCCACAGTGTTTGTTCTTATTCCGTCGGTATAAAATATGAGTTGATTTCCTACACTTACGGCGATGTCTGAAACAAGAGAGAAAAATATTTAACGAAAAACAAGAACAAGCTGAAAGGTAAATGAACCAAAATACACTTTACTCTGACGAAATTAAAACCAGAACCTGATAAGAAATATTCATGAATGCAACCAGGATATAAACGGTTAAGATGAAAAAAGAATATATAGTAATAAATAATTAGAATGGTCATTTAATTTGTTTACGATCGATTTCACTGAGTGGCTAGTCACGGGGGCCGCAGTTGCTACCGGCTTGTTTGTAGTGAGAGCAGTCGTGAGTGCGAGTTCATGGCATGAGTATGTGATGTAATCGCGAATTCAGAGTTGTCCTACTAATATTATAAACGTGAAAGTTTGTATGGATGTATGGATGTTTGTTACTCTTTCACGCAAAAACTACTGAACGGATTTGGATGAAATTTGGCACACAGATGGTTTATAACCAGGATTAACATATAGGATACTTTTTATCCCGACATTCCCACGGGATCGAAACTTATGCGGGTGAAACCGCGGGGCGCAGCTAGTAATTTATAAGTTTTTAATATAAACGGGGTAACTCACGATAAAAAACCGGCCAAGTGCGAGTCGGACTCGCGCACCGAGGGTTCCGTACAATTTAAAATTATTAAAAATATTTTTATTATATGATGTAACTAAAAATTGACGGTTTTCGCAATTTTTCCTTTATCTGTGCTATAAGACGTTGCTTCGTACCAAATTTC
Source organism: Apamea crenata (assembly GCA_949629185.1). NCBI lineage: Eukaryota > Metazoa > Arthropoda > Insecta > Lepidoptera > Noctuidae > Apamea > Apamea crenata. The sequence goes on along the minus strand of OX451368.1, from coordinate 4,971,085 downwards.
AAGATTCTGAGTTCACGGGAAGTACCCTGTAGGTTTTGATTCCCTTGCGAGTGTCGAAAATTTGCGGAAATTGCGGCATAATCGGCTGTATCTTTTGATTGCGTTGGCTTAGTAGTTTGATTTTTTCACAGCTCCAAGGGTCAGTAGACCTGAGTATTTTATATAAATTCCAACTTGATACCTCCACGCGTTCCTGAGAAAAGGTCTTGACAGACAGACAGACGGACGGACGGACAACAAAGTTATCCTATAAGGGTTCCGTTTTTTCCTTTCGAGGTACGGAACCCTAAAAATGATAGCTTTGTAGAAAATCAAAGTGCTCTGCAGTTTTTAATATAGCTAAAGTTTAACTATGAAGCTTCATACAGGGTGGCCAGCTCACAAGAATACAACTTCTAAAATCAAAATCGAAAGTCATTTATTCAAATTGGGCTGAGAATCAGCACTTTTCGAACGTACCCCCAAAAACCCCTTCAGCTCTTCCTAGTGCTATCGCTGGGAAGAAGAAGTGGCGCAACAAACTCCCCAGAATTTATTTATTTGGCTACATTCTGATTTGGCACCTTGCAGTGGTTTCGCATCCATTATACATTATGTACATCGTGTTCCGGACGATATACATAAGCTTCGACCAGATGATCAGACCATGGAAATAAGCATTTTTCATAATGGACACATTAATAAAAAAAAATATTTTTAGCCGACTTCAAAAAAAGGAGGAAGTTCTCAATTCGGATGTTTATACATATATATATATATTATGTACCTATGTTATTTTTATATAACTCCGTCATATACATATGAACGTATTTGCAAAATTCTTGTTTTGTTCGAAAGAGGTTTATTCCGAAAGTGAGTTTCGGAGACACACAACGAAACTCTTCAATAAATGCTAGCAAATCAACCGCGAATGCTCTTGCTGCCAACGACACCGACTTCCGAAATTGAAGTTATTTTAAGAAAGAAAGAAAGAAAAAGTATTTATTGCGATTTTTCACTTTGTAGTGTTTTTTTATTTTGGAATTCGGTTGTTTTTTTTTTTAATTTATTTAATAACATTTAGTAGGTAGGTACACTTTAGTCTTAGTAACCACTAACTTCTCGAGGAGTATGATACCGTATTATAGATTACGTTAAATAAAGAATAAACTGGAAAAAGCAAAAAATAAAATGAATGTAAGTAAAAAGTTTTCGAAATGACCGCCTTCTTTTTCGACACAAATATTCAAACGAGTCCTAATTTGGCCATTTAAATTCACAGACATTTGTCTCATTTGTTCAACAGCCTGAGATATTCTTTCTAGGAGCTGTTCACGGCTCTAAATTTGTACGGAGTACACCTTCCCCTTCAAGGTCCCCCAGACATAACAATCTAAAGGAGTCAGGTCTGGGGACCTAGCTGGCCATGCGATATTTGTGCTACCTCGTCCAATCCAACGGCCGGAAAACGATGCATTTAAATATTCATGCACGGTGAACACATGGTTCACACAGTTTGAAGATCCACTAGTTCACTTCACACAAGTGACGTTCCTTAGGAACTCTAAAGTAATTGTCAGAATTTAGGCGGTAATCTCAATAGGCCGGTCAGCTGATTGTTAAAAACACCAACCCACATGATTACGGAGAATTCAGTTTGATGTGACGCCTGCCGATGTAAATTCGAGATGCTCTCATGCTACTTGAAATTTGCAACTTATCACGCATATATCTTTTTTAAATCGAAAAAGCTAGGTTAGGTTAGGTTAGTTGCACTTCCCCCCCGGTGGGTTCCCGCATTGTCGAGGCGGGGGGGCTCAGTAGCCGTGGTGGACTGGACCACGGTGAAGCTAAGAGGAACCCGAGGAGCGGCCGCTCGTCAGGGCTTTGCGGCTAAGCCGACGACGTAGCGGCCGGCGGGTAGGTGGCGGTGCCGCTTGTGCGACATCGCAATCTACCCGAGGCGGGCCGCGATGTCCCCTGTGTGGGAGACGTTGCGGCTGAGGATTGGAGGCCGCGGCGGGAGAGGAGTGCCGGTGTTACGTTGCCGCTCTCCCTACCTTCCGCGGCCTTGACGGGGCCGCCACCGTTCGATGGCGGACGCGGTGGGGCCGCAGGGGAAGAGGCGAGTGTCGGTGTGACGTTGCCGTTCTCCCTATCCTCTGCGGCCGTAGCCTCCCCAACCGGGGGGGCATGCGGGGCCCGTCATTCAGGCGGGCGTGGGGGCCAGCAGGCAACGGGTGCGGGGGCACCGTTGCCTGCATTGCACAGGCCTCCACCAGTGTTGGACGGGAATGGCTAGGTGCTCCCGGCCATTCCCGTGGCCCCCCTGGGGGGGCTCCCCTGTGTGGGGGGCATGCGGGGCCCGCCATTCCATCTAGGCGGGCATGCGCCGGGAGGGCTATGGAGGTAAAGGCTATGCCTATTCCCGTGGCCCTCCCATCACGGCGAATGAGGGAACACCGCTGAGTTTTAGTGGGTATACTGTCATTCCGACAGGGAGTCCCACATACCCCGTCTCGTCCCCCGCGAGGCGGGCATGCATAAAGCATTTCTCAGCGACAAAAAAAAAGGTTAGTTGCACTTGATTTTTAGAATTGATTACTCCCGCTCTTGGAAATTGGGCTTCATCCATCTAAAGAATTTTTAATTATTGTAGATTATGGAAGTATTGGATTATTTATCAGTTCTTGGTTCATTCTCTGGCAAAAAACCAATTAATTCTTTTTGAGAAGTGATCAGGTGGGGGGGATTTTCTGTAGTGGTAGGCATGCAAACCATATCTTTTCCACAGTTTCCACACTAGCTTAAGGGATACACCCACGATTCTCCCAATGCGTCTCGTCGAGTGTGTAGGATCATGAATAATAAGGTTCATTATTCTGTTTCTTGAGCGACGCTCAAATTGATTGCTCGTTCATGGCGGCGTGGTCTAATTCCGATCTCACAAAATCTCCTGGAAATGTTCGTATATCAGAGACGCGCCGACCAGGGAATAGCCGTTCGTACTCTCGTACAGCCGCTGTAGCATTTCCGTCACAGAAACCGTAGACAAAGTGAATATCGGCTGGTGTTGAGCCGAATACTCGTACGGCATAATGAATGTTCTAATCAAAATGATTGATTATATTAATCGGAAACCCAAAAGCAAATTACATTAAAGAACAAACCTGACAGTTAAAATCATGCATGACAAATAACAACTTAGGTATCCTACCAGAGACCGATTTAATCTCTTTGATAGATTCGTTATCAAAAATGATCGTCCTTCTTCGCTAACTCTCGGGTTCCTCTCGTACGTGCAAATGTCATAGATTTATCATTTTAATTGTACTGCATAGCTCAATTATATTACAAATATCTTTGTAACGAAGCCTTTTTAAATGCTACTTCCTTTTGTTAGATTCGATCTGTAAAAGCTATAGAAGCGTTTGCCAAAGTTTATGGACGACGTGAAGAACACGGTGTATAGTTAAAATAAAATACGACAAAAACATTATAATCCGTCTATGAGACCATTATTTTATCGTGAAGTTTTCAATCGGATTTTAAGACGCAAATTTGATACAAAATACCATAAGAATAGTAGAATTACTCATCGGAACTACTACAAAACAGTGTTTAATCAGTTATTTAGACTAAACACCTTATAAACACGACATAATTATATGGACTTTCACGTAACACTGAGATTTCATTTCATGATGAACTTTAATATAATTGATTACAGAGTAGTTCCCAATTCGCTAGTATTTGCCATCGCATATATTTCAATTCATCCTTCGTGAAATTGTAATCGGACTTCACATAAGGTAAGTTCGTCTGATTAATCAATTGCACACGTTGAACAAGTGTTCAAGTTTAGTTTTTTTTTTTTAATTGGTTTTTTGTTTGTTATCCTCTTTCCTGTTTTGCATAAATGGAAGAGATAACAAATGCGGAAAATTAAAATGAATTAATACTTAAACTCGTGAATTGAATAAACTAGTATTAATACAATCCTACTAATATTATAAATATGAAAGTTTGTATGGATGGATAGATGTTTGTTACTCTTTCACGCAAAAACTACTGAACGGATTGGGATGAAATTTGGCACACAGATGGCTTATAGCCAGGAATAACATATAGGATACTTTTTATCCTGAGGTTCCCATGGGATCGAAACTTATGCGGGTGAAACAGCGGGGCGCAGCTAATGTTTTAATAAGTTTAACGAGGGGTCCGTTACTTAAAAGGAGGGATCTGCTGATCAAAACAAAGTGCAGTGTCTACGCGATCAAAATGCAGAGATCGGTCATTTTTTCAGAGTTGGTCACATAGTAAAAGTTGTTCATTCTCACAAGTACCCATGTCCCTTAATTAAAAGAATGTTCCTCGTTTAGCCTGAAACTCTATATTCTTATTAGTACGATTAAGTTTTCCTCGTCCCGATGGTAGGCCGAGCTTTGCTTCAGCAAGTCGTCGCCTTACAGTCCATGCACTTGGGTTACTTCCTCCGAGCCGTCGGAACTGATATGTAAGTGCAGCTCCTGTGAGAAAGCAGTTTCGAAGCATTGTGTCGACCAAGTATCGATCTTCTCGTGCTGTGCTACACCTGGCCCTGCCTATTCCTGGTCTGCGTAGGTAGGTTAGAGCCGGTTTCCTCGTAACGTCGGAGAACTCGTTGTACGGTTGACAGCGATACACCAACTGACTGTCCTTGCATTGCATCACGCTGACTCCCGCCGATTTCCAGCATTGTGAGAATTCTGGTGCATTCCTCAGAGAGGCATTTCTCGTAATTTTAAGAACGTTCACAGTCTGATCTCAGTCTCAATCTCTCAAAAATACCTTTAATTTCACTACATTTTGACAAGTTTTTGACATTTGTTTGTCGCCGAGATGAGACTGCGACTAGATTTTGAACGTTATAAATTATGAGCATTGGCCTTCTGGTGTAAGCGACATTAAAACAGCTTCAATAATGAATATTGAACATTATATAGAAACGCTCTCTCCTTTTTATATGACAGAATAGAAACAAACGCAAAAACAGATGCAGAAAATTCGTAGTTCCATTTACAAAAGTTCAATTTTTTTTTTGTCATTTTTAGTAGCATAACTTTATAGTAACTAAGAAGTTTTATTACTTTCATTTAGGAACATTTAATTGTCTATTAAACACAATTTATTTTATTAAGCTAGCATTCTTAGGGCCGATTTTTTGATCCGTAGTTTTTCGTTTCCGTTTTTATCAATTGGTTGAGTTTAAACCAATTGTTAAAAATAGTAACTAATGGTTAAATTTTTGCAAAATGTGTTTTTTGATCAATTTTTAGTTTATTTAGTGATATAATATTATTGCTAATGGTCAAATAATTAACTATTACTTAAAAAATAACCATTAGTGACCATTAGATAAACTAACATTTGATCAAAAAACACATTCTGCAAAAATTTAACCATTAGTTACTATTTTATTATTACAAGCTTTTATTTAACTTGCGATGTACGAGTATGTATGGTGTTGTTGGGGTGGACTCTTGCAACTCAATTTTGAAGCAGATATCTTCATCCGATTGAGCTGAAATTTTGCATGCATGTGTAAATCGGATGACAATGCAAAATTATTATGACATGGAGCTGATCTGATGGTGGCACCTGAAGGTGGCCATAGGAACTCGCGGCAGTTAAACGACACAACCCCATCGAGTTTGGACTCGTTGATCCGTCTTGACGAGTACTTTGATGGTACATGGTAACCAGGGTCTGATGATGGAGCTGGAAGATGGCCATAGGAACCCGGTAACTAAACGACATAACCCCATCGAGTTTGGGCTCTTGAATCGTCTTGACGAGTACTTTGGTGCTAGATGGTAACCAGGGACTAAAGATGAAGAGGTAGCTTAAGTGCAGTAAACGCATATAACGGAAAAACACTGCTACGCGCTACGAACTACGCCGTAGTCAATCTCAGATCAAAAATTCTAAAAAGTTAAAAATAAAATAAAATTAACAGAAAAAAAAACTTTACAATAACAAGCTTTTAATAATTATTAATAATAAGGACTAAAAAGTTAAAAAATTATTTAAACCCGATAAGTAATAAATAAAAGCGTGTTACATTTTGATGGAACATTAAAGAACATTTAGAACATAATGTAAAACGCTTTTATTTATTTCTTATCAAGTTTAAATTATTTTTAACTTTTTAGTCCTTTTTATTAATATGTAATAAAAGCTTGTTTTTAAAAAGTTTCTTTTTTCTTTTAATTTTTCCTTTTCGTTCGCATGTTCTGCGCTTAGGTTTTTGCTTTGCCACAGAGTATGAAAATCTCATTTGACTTGGGTGATAAAATGTTTTGCACCAGCAACATTTCTTGTGATTTTTTTGTTAACTTAAATGAGGGGAAATTATCTGTTCACCTGATAAGTGTCGCTTGAAACTCATTGATCTATGTATCGTATGATTGAACTGAGCTGACGTTATTTGTCACTTCACTTTTGTCAGTGTCACTATGAAAGAAAGAAAGAAAGAAAAAGCATTTATTGCGACTCGTACAGAAAGATCATAAAACTAAACTAAACTAAACACAATCAAAAATAAAAAATAAAACAAATTATATATAATATATATATATTACTATGAATACGTACAAATTAACGATCGTGACTTCGCGAGATCGAAAAAAATATTAACTCGTAGTTAATTTTATCCACTTTAATCAGGTTATAATCGAATCAAATCAAATTATTTTATTTCACTAAACCTTCTTGGGCGGTTCCATTTGGTCGTTTCCTATGGAGAAGTGCCGGCAAGAATTTCCATGAGTAACCATAGAAATTCTACCAAAGAATTTCCATGGTTACTCTTTTAAAAATAACTGGCTTTTACAATGTTTTCAAACTACAGTGTTCATATTTATGGGAGGACAGTGTAGGCCTGTTAAAAAGTACCAAAATTATAATTACATTTATTTATTACAATTTCAGTTTCTCAATTCGTTTACCTAAGGCCCAACTATACATAAACCACTTACTTGCTCTAGCTATTATTTAAATAAAACTGAGTATTGTTAAGATATGTGTAACTTTGTATTATTTCTGTGTATTATTACTCAATCTATAAATAATTAATTATATAGAAACATACTATAAATTTCTACCTTATCTTAGAAATAAGTGGAAATAAAATATATTGAAGCGCAAATGAAGCTTTCTCATGATAATTACAATTACAACCTACTTATGCTACTTTATGCTACTACACTACACTTCAAAATTAAAGCACACCGTCTTGGCCCATTAAATAAAAATATTGCGATACTTGTGCGCAAGCATTTCTTTTTACTATTCCTTGCAACTGCTATATAAACAAAATTATCTCCGCCTTTAGGCCGTAAGTAGGTGAAAGATAAACTACTTTTCTCGTACTCACCCCAGGAGTGCGCCAACCCCACGTACAGCGCTGCCAACGTCAGCACACGCTGCGTTTTACACATTTTAAACTTCAGAAATACAAAGTTTTTTCAACATGGGTAGATCCACCACTGTTGATTGCTCTTTTGATTCTGAAGCCGCACGTTGGTTTCTCGCAACATAAATAGGTCTTTTTTTTGGAATGGTGATAAGTGACTGGGAGATAAGAGTTCCCATTATTATAGAACTAACATACACGCGTCGCCGACAGAGGCAACATAAAATAATGAAAAAATAAAACATCATGTTTAGCGTAAATTATCATTGAGTAATAATGATTTTTATAAAACTATAAACTGAATAAATGCAAGGCGAAGTTGAAAGTACAAGAGCCTTCTTCATCGGAACGCCAGTCGGTATATACATATATTTCTAAAAAAACCTTCTAAAAAATCTGATGGAATATTAGCTTATGCTTCAACAGTTATAAGCATTTTTGAGGTAGGTTTTTGCCAATCTATATTCTACATCTTCTTCTATACATCTATTTAATAAATCTGTAGACGAGCCGTTTCTGTACATTGAAAATATTTCCAAAAAAAATATAAAGAAAGCTGTAGACCAATTTTAAAAAAAACTAAAGGTTCTAACTCTATCTTCTACTTACATCTTACGAATAGCCATATTTGTCAGGAAAGCTCTCACTTCTTCTCCACAGTAGCCGAAAACAATAGATTTGCAAAAAGGAACCCCACCAAGTTAAAAAACCAATTTTAGAATAGTACTCTCCACTACAGAAACAGCTAGGTACCATAATTATATCCATTAAAATATATAACCATATTCCAAAGCTGATAAGAGAGCTGCTCTACCATTTCATTTTTACAAAAGAATCTAAGAAATTGGCTTCTCCAAAATAATTGTTACACATTAAAATATTTTTTTGATAATAAGGTAGGTTTATTTAGTTGTCTAACAGAAAGGTTGTTATTGTTGTGTTTTTATTTTATTTTATATTATATTTAGAGTACAAAATAATGACCATAGTATGTATATGTGTTTGGTATTGTTTATTAGAGTATAATATACATATAGAGTATAGTAGTATAGGTTTTATACCAAGGCGTACATTAGGTTCACATTGTAAATATTCGTATGCCGCTATTAGCGGCGTATGTGTCGAACTTATCCAAATGTACCAAGTACCAACCATCTTTGTATGTACCTACCATATCCGACGAATAAATGTCTTTGAAACCGTTTTGTTTTTGCAAAACGTGAACATAACAAGACAAATATCGCAAATAACAGGAAAAGGTCACAGAGTAATTTTTCTGATGAGTCCAGATCACTTAGTTCTGAACTCTTATCTCCCAATCACTTATCACCATTCGAAAGAGACCTATTTATGTTGCAAGAAACCAGCGTGCGGCTTCAGAATCAAAAGAGTAATCTCCAGCGGTGGATGTTAAAACAATTTTGTATTTCTGAAGTTTAAAATGTTTAAAACGCAGTGTGTGCTGGCGTTGGCAGCGCCTTACGTGGTGTTGCGCAACACCACATTGCGCAAAAATAAACTACGTTTCTCGTACTCACCCCAGGAGTGCGCACTCCTGGGGTGAGTACGAGAAACGTAGTTTATTTTTCACCTCACGGGTGGGCCATTTAAAATTTTAAATTTGAATCGGCTATAAAAAAAAAACTACTGATTATTTTTTCATATTTCTGGTTTTATTGGAAAGTTTGAACTTTGTCATTTAAGAATGGAATACAATATCATTCATATGACTACCACGACTGGCTCGGCAGTACCCCATCCAATCAACCCAATTTTTCAGTAGGTACATTTTCGCTTGTTTCGGCTTGAATCTCTTCAATGGCAACTTTAGACAACTTTAACAAAGACATAACTTTACTAGACATAATTAATAAAACTGCGCAAATAATTGACATAGCAGTACCAAACACACACAACCTGCAAAACACTATAGCAGAAAAGCTGTCAAAATATACAGACTTAAAAATAGAGATAAGCCGAATGTGGCGATTAGGCAGCGTTACCATAATCCCAGTAGTAGTCTCAACCACGGGTGTCATTCCCAAACAACTGCACCAATCTTTAAAAACGCTAGACTTATCTCCTTCCACCTACCAAACCCTGCAGAAAGCTGCTATTCTGAACACTTGCAGAATTGTCCGGAAATTCCTTCAGAACGACAATGATGCCCAAATATCACACCCACATACATCATCAACAACACAAAGTCTAAACATATCATCACACCATAATATGTTATCATCTATCGCTTAGATTAGCACTTGGCTTCGGCCCGTGTTATTCTATAAACCATCAGTGCTGAGATACAAAAATGTATACAAACAAATAATAATAATAATAATAATAAAAAAATATAATAATAAAACAATAAAATAAAAAATAATATACTAATTATAATAAAATAATAATATTATAATATATATATATATATTTTATTGTTCTTAGGAGAAAATAAACTGTTTTAACTAGAAGTTTATTTATTTCTAGTTTATAAAATTATAACGAATAAAACATTCATCGCTGATGAATGTTTTGTTACTAAATAAATATTATTGTGGGTAGGTAAGTGAAATATTAATTTGTAGGTACCCCCAAAATGTGGTCACCCTTCACACTGAATTTACAAGAAAATAGTTAAGTATTGTTTTTTCAGAATCCAAAATATATACATTGCTGAACTGTGCAGATATATTTAGCAGACATTTCTGCTAAATGTTAGTATCTCGGGCTTTAGATTCCGTTGAGATCTCAGGTGGCTACAGTCAAACATATATAATTAGAACGTCAGGATTGAGGAGCCAAAGAAAATGCGTTCATCTACAAAATTTACTCTGTTTTACGATTTTATTCCTATATTGCAAAAACAAACACAACACCTGCTAAATGATCATTACGTCGAATGTAGTATGATGAATTGATCGCTCGCATCCAATAGAAATTCACCCCTTGAGTGTAGATTGAGGCCATACTAAAAGTATTGTATTTTCTTTCATGTCAGCGCTACAGAAGCTAAATAATTGTGCAATGCTTGCTTGCATGTGCTTTAATAAAATTGTGCATTTAGACGGTAATATGCACAATTGCTACTAAATGATACAAAATATTTCAACAATATTTTTTTTTTAAGGGAGCTTAGAGTGAGCTGTCAATATGAGTGTCAATCGCTAAGCATTCGTTGGAATGACAGCTCACTCCACGCTCACTTCACCTAAGTTTTCACGGTGAGATGGTTACAGAATCGTACTGCTGATGCTATTGGAATGACACTATTGGCAGCTCACTTCGCTTAAGTTTTCACGGTGAGATTTTTACAGAATAGATCGGCAGGTAGGGTGACAGTTCACTTGAAGCTCACTTCACCTACATTTTCACCTCAATACAGATGAACAAACCTATTTCCATGATATTATTACTTAACATTTACTTTAACCTATTTTTCTTTACTTCTCTGCCATAGAAGTTACAAAATGTTTGTTAATTGTCCTAAAACTAGTGCAATGTAAGTACAGCACCTAAACACTGTGGTGGGCCTGGAGATCTGTAACACGGGGTTTTCCTAGCACGGACTCCAGTCTCTCGCAAAGGAGCTTCTGTCTTGTACTTATTGTTTAATCCTAAGGTGTTATTTATAAGCTAACCTTTGTGGAGAGATTAATAAACTTATTTTTATTATTTTATTTGTCTTTGACATTATCTCGGGACCCTGGGGTTCCGGACCTTTTAAAGGCGTACTAGGGGCCGAAGCCAACTCGCAGAGGCCCTTTACACAATTGTAAATGGTGAGGAGGCACCAACCGATGATTATTCTTGTATGCACCATGCAAGTGCACCCAAGGACAACCCCCGGTTGGTGCAGAACATGGAAACGAAATAGGCTATGGGTTTGTGTGGCTTTAGTGGATCGGTTACCTTGAACTATCTAATAAAATGTGTGTGTAAAAAAAAAAAAAAAACAAAATGAAAAATCTCACCCCTGCTTGACCAATGAAAATCATAATATTCACAGAAAAATGTGGGGGTGACTTGCACACTCAATAATGTGCCCGCGACAAGGAGGCAACATGTCCTGAGGTGCTTATGAGGAGTGGAGAGGTATTCCACGGCTATCGGGACAATCCCGGAAATACGGTCAAGATCCCTACCAGCATCTTACTGAAATGCGACCTTCCTCCGAGCACGTTTGCTCTTGCGAATCTCCAATCAAGCCAGCGAGGTGGGAGCTATCTTCCTCGTCAGTGTTCACTCCAGCTGGCCAATAAAGGCAAGCCAGAGGTGAGGAACAAGACTTCTTCCCGGGAGATAGGGTCCGTGGGGTCGCTACTGCTCAACAACTCGCCACATGCGGCCCTGCGGCTTCCTGTATCTCTCTTAGTCTGACAAAGTAAACTCTTCCGCCACAGACCTAGAGTTTAGAGCGCACCAGCCCCACCGCGACGTCAACGTAGAGATACGGCGGTGGGGTTATTATTATTATAGGTATTTAATGATGGCCATCCCTCCTCGGACCGACCTCGGCGAAGGCGATTTTATTTCTCTAAGTAGGTTTGCACAAACACTTTTACACGTCAATCACGCTTTTTTTAACTATATGGGTCCGGCTTTTCCTATCTGATTACTCTGAGAAGAAAGGCCAAAACAAACTCAGAGGTTATTGTCTCCTTTAAAGTCCAGACATAATCTTGGTGAGACCATGTGAAGATTGGTGTCTGAAATGGCCTTTTGAGGAAAGAACCGTACAGATTGAGTGGTCCAGTCAGTGCACGCATTTGTCAGAAATCGTGCAGCTCAACTCAGAATTTCAGGAGCTCAACGATTCGTAGGAAAATACCAAAGAACGGACATTTGGATAGGCCGCATAAATTACTCAACCTGCCAGATAATGATTAAACTAACCAAGAAGGAAACAAGAAATGATCCATATAGTCCTCAAATTCGCAATAATTTACAAGCCGTGTGGCTGTTATTACTAGCCACGAGCAGTAATAACGAGACAGAACAGAAAGTCTGTTCGTTTCATGAAATCAAAGAAAACATCTTTAGTTACACGAAACATAGAATGTAAGTACCTAAACAAAGACATCGTAGCTACACTGGCAAGGAAATTGAATCTGCTATTCCCAAATATTACTCGTTTAAATTCTGGGTACGTGCGTTAGTTATGACACCTCGGATGGGCTGTACCGTCCAAAGAACCCAGACCCCTGTTAACTCAACAATTATGTGTTATTGAAGTTCATGTGATGTTTGATAATGTAATTTGATCAGTTTTAGATCAATGGTTCTCTATGTACATAATATGTATATCTGCGGGTGCTATAGTAACATATTGATTGGTAATGCATGCAATCTTCTTTGGTCTTTGAATTCTTCACGAGATCAAAATACGGAAATGTCTAAGCTTTTGCAGAGAGAATTATTCTGTGAATGGAGCAAGAGCAAGACACTTAGAGAGATGCCACACGGGCGTTGCCAATGCGTTGCGTCGTCGCAGCGCAGTGATTTCGACGCAGTGCGTGCCGCACGAGCGCTGCGATGTCGCAAAGGAACGCAGCTTATCTCGACGTCTCACCTTCACGACATCGACGTCCACCTTCGATATTCTAAAAAATACTGGTCATATGTAGAAGTAGAACTACGGAGCGTCACGGCTCAGGTGTCGCAGCGCCGATGCAACGCGTTGGCAACGCCCGTGTGGCATCGCCCGGAAATGGAAAATGCTCACCAAGCAACATTACCTAGGTATTCCTCATGGAAACGGATAAACCTTTATTGTAATTGTATTGCATTATTCATAGTCGCACTACACTCTCTTGCATTGATAAGTAGATTCGCAAAATAGGTACTTACCATATTAATTTCATGTAGTTATTTTAAATTCTGGTTATTTTTTCTGTATGTGCGAACTTACCACAACTATTCATAGGTATATAATATGTGTTCATTAACCGCGTTTGAAATAGATAATAATTTATCATAAACTAAGCCTGGCCTTTAGAGGCGGTCATTACACTCATCCCCCTGCCAATATATCAAATCATTAGGGGTAAGCTCAGCATGTTTTTTCTTCCACGCATTGGCCGTCATCTCAGAATGAGGAAGTTCGGTCAAAGCTTATAGATGGCGTGACATACGGCCTCGAGTTTCTTGACCATTCTTCTCCATATGAAACTACACACATCAAAAGTGCCTAGGGATCAAGCACGTTTTTCTAGTTACCTACTAAAAATCATGTTTTTAAATTATATATTTTTATAACTCCTAAGGATACTTTTTCGTAAACATCATTTGAAGAGGGAATAGTTTTTGAATTTCGGTCAAAAGACGAAAATCTTTTTGTCAAGTCGTATTCCTATACAATCCTGCACCGGGTTTGGGCAAAATCTGTAAAATTTCTGCGATACTTCTGAATGGAATTGGAATCAATACAAAAGAACGTTGTTATGGAGAGAAGACGTAATTTAAGCCGAGAAGAAATTATCAGAGACGTGGGAATGTTGGAAGCTGGTTCTCGGCAACGTGCTGTGCTGTGGCTATCGCTCTGGGGTCTGGGCACTATGAGTGTTATAAGTCGACTTTGGATACGTTACCGCATCACTGGCAGCATGGCAGAGCGACATGGAGGACGAGCTCGTATCTCCACACGCAGACAAGATCGTTACAAAATAACCGCTCGACGAAATCGTACAATGACCGCGATTATGTTGTTAACGAGGCTTCATAGCTCTTCAGAGTAACCCTGAAGCCCTGCGATGGCTGCGATCAAACCATAAGAATAAATCCCTGCGATCAAACCATCGCAGAGCCCGTTTACAATGGGCTCGTGAACACAGAAATTGGGCAGAAGAAAAGTAGCGTTTTGTGTGTTTTTCTGACGAATCTCGTATTGGTGTGACGCCAGATACTTGACGTACACGGTTTTGGGGGACCCCTGGACGACAAAAACGTTTAAAATCATGCCGGAAGGATTTACGCGAGCGTAATTTGCCCACAAAAAACAGTAGGACACAGTGGACGTCAAAATTATCAACATTCCACTTTGCCACATACCCACTGGTGGGACAGCTTCAGCTCCAGCTGGGAAAAGTCCAATAATCCCCCATTTGCCATTTGGTTCCGTTCATAGACCCTTTTTAACTTTACACAGTTGATATGTGTGCAAACGAATCATCCCACCGACTGATCTGTTTGTGTGCAACATAAAATAATGTGAAAAATAAAACATCATTTTTTAGCGTAAATTATCATTGTGTAATAATGATTTTTATAAAAATATAAACTGAGTGAATGCAAGACGAAGTCGAAAGTACATACATGAGACTTCCTTATCGGAACGCAGTCGGTACGTACATATATTTATACATAAATGATAACCAGGAGCGTTAAGAACAACATTGATTTAAAAAAACGAATTGAATATTATTAACTTATACTTCAACAGTTATAAACATTTTTGAGGTAGGTTTTCGCCAATTCGACAATAAATCAGCTAGAGTTAGGTTTCTTTTCACCAAGTCAAACGTACGAGTGTTGGTGAAAGCGTCACTTATGGCAGCTTCACATCTTGTTCCCTCGTGATTGCCAACACATTGGCAGACTGGCTGATCCTCCTCGTTTAAGGAACAGTCACCGTTGTTCAGACAAAAACCATGACACGCGTACACTTCACATCTTTCCCCTGAATAACCGGCATTACATCTGAAATAACGGACAAACATGTATCATGACTAAATTAATCAAGGAACTATCAGAAGTAGCAGGTAGAATATGTTTTACCTGCATGTAGGAATTCCCGCTTCATTAAAACTACATTCACCATGCATACAGTAGTTCAGACAGTCTGATGCCTCGCATCTATTACCTACATAATCTCTTTGGCATTGACACACCGGCTCGGTCTTCTCATTCAAGGAACAGTCACCGTTGTTCAGACAGTAACCATAACACGCGTACATTTCACATCTTTTCCCTGAATATCCGGCATTACATCTGAAATAGTGATAGTGTCGCACTTGGTTATTTAAACAAAATTTAACAAGAAAACAGAGAAAAAGAAAAATTGGGAACATCGGTGGGCCGGTGATAACGGCCTTGACTTGCGTATCGTAGCTCGTTGGTTCAAAACCAAGCAGGCATTTTAGTTTGTGAAATTTATTTCGTTCTCACTGCACTCAACACGGTGAAGGAAAACATCGTGAGGAAAGCGGCATGTCTACTTTCTAACCAAAATTTCGAAGACACGTGGCAGCAACCAACTCGCACTGGGACAGTGAGATGCATTACGGCCCACTCCCCTTTCATAGAGGCCTGTGTCCCAGCAGTGGGAAAGTTAGAGGCAAATTATGCAAACCATCAGTAGTAGAAAATATTTTACCTGCATTTAGGAAGTCCCTCATGGTTGAAACTGCAGTCACCTTGCAAACAATAGTTCTCACAGACTGAAACATCGCATCTATTACCGATGTAGCCAGGTGTGCATTTGCAAACAGACGTCTCACTAGCTTTTATACCGTGAACACAAAACAGTTCGACCACTATCTGTTCTGTTTCTGTTGTGTGTTGAACACATGTGGTTGTTGGTATTAGACTCGACAGTGCTTCGCAATCCTGAAGACCCTGAATTTGATCTTTTATTTTGTAGTTGGCGGCTATACCGACTGGTGTTTCATTATAAAACTTACTAATCTCTTTTGCCTGAGTAAGATTCATCGTGCGTTTTGGCATTTGCCAAACGGTTTTGTGGCTCACGCTACTGTTCATCCAGTATAAGTAACCATTTGAAACAGTCAACTCTCTTGCATTAGACAGATCTGTACCAGGTAGTTTTAGTGTAATATAATAATGCTTGTCTAGACCATCCAAAAAAATACCGTTCAAAAACCGATATTCAAAACCCTCAACAAAATACAATTCCCGTGTTTGTGGGTCCAAGGCGATGCTGAATACTGGCAACCACTCGGATATAACTTCTCTATCGAAACCATTAAA
This sequence comes from Apamea crenata, assembly GCA_949629185.1. Classification (NCBI taxonomy): domain Eukaryota; kingdom Metazoa; phylum Arthropoda; class Insecta; order Lepidoptera; family Noctuidae; genus Apamea; species Apamea crenata. The sequence goes on along the minus strand of OX451368.1, from coordinate 4,954,662 downwards.
TCGAGCTCTCTCCATATATGCTTTGTCTGCATCGTCTGTGAAGGCCCAGTAAATGTACCTGGAAATTAAATGACACTATTGAATATCACGAAATGCAACAGATTTTGATTTTTAAATTGTCATTGGTAACGTACCCTCTACAGCTATCCACGGCAATATCAGTGAGGGTCCGTTTATCCATCTTGATTAAAAGATTTCCGGTAACAGTATTATTAAACCCAGGTTTTAATGAAATCCAATTTATGCTTGTTTCATTAGTATCCGTAAAGAATAGTGTATCTGTTGCCGGGTCGAACGCAATATTGTGAATGTTACTACCGACTCTTTTGATGAAACATTTGTTTTCCTTGGAAAATAAATTATAACCACATATAGCGTCGTTGTTGCTCTGTTTGTCGACGTACAGCATCATGTTGTGAACTTCATCGTAAGCTAACGCTGTAGGGCGGTGAGAAATTAAATCCACAGTGTTTGTTCTTATTCCGTCGGTATAAAATATGAGTTGATTTCCTACACTTACGGCGATGTCTGAAACAAGAGAGAAAAATATTTAACGAAAAACAAGAACAAGCTGAAAGGTAAATGAACCAAAATACACTTTACTCTGACGAAATTAAAACCAGAACCTGATAAGAAATATTCATGAATGCAACCAGGATATAAACGGTTAAGATAAAAAAAGAATATATAGTGTTACGAGCTTCGGGTTCGTGACAATAAAACTGCCGATATAAATTACCAAAAATGACACTTTAATTAATCAACACAAACACACTAATTATAAAACACAATTATTACACTTAGGTCGCACTTGAAGATCGCTTTAGATGTATTCGCATGTATCGCTTCCAACACACTGTGTCGAATCGCGGTTATTCCCGGCCTTATATAGTGCAGCAGATTTTTCTAGTACCTTCTATTGAAACATCTAGAATGTTCGGGTATATACCGGCCCCGACTGACCTCTGTCGATAGTTCTAGTATCGAAATCTCTAGAAGGATCTACTTGTTCTACTACTCGATACTAGATGGCACTAGTGGTAATTTAGTTCTGCTATTTGATAATAGATGGCGCTAATGGTCACTAATGTCGCCATGTATCAGGCCTTAATCGTGGCGCGCAACACTGCCCCCTCCTAAGACATGCTCGTCCCGAGCATTATCGGCTCCATTATAACGCGCCAGTCGATCCACATGGACGATCTTAGGAGTGCCTCTTGCACCTTTCTGTATCCGGTATGTTACGTCATTGATCTTTGTCACAATCCGGTACGGTCCATCCCATTTAGCGAACCTTCGAACCCTTTATTGTTCATTTTGCGGTCATATCGGGTTTTCATCTCCCATGGTGCACCAACATTGTGCAATTTCAATGCACCTCTATTACGAGTCTGAGGTCCCTTTACAGCTGCACAACTTGTACATTTGCGACACCAGTCCTTGACATCGTCCCGACAGTGGACCCAGTAAAACCGTTCCCGTATCTTCAGTAGAGCCCGTTTTACTCCCAGATGACCTCCTGAACAACCATTATGGTACAGCTGTAGAACATCCGGTACTTGAGCCTTAGGGACAACCATTTGCAAATGACAGCTGTTTCCCCGAGCATTTTCCCATTTACGGCACAGGACTCCATCCTGAATCACCAAGCTGTCCCATTGGGCCCAATAGCTTTTTGTGATCGAACTCATCGCCGAGACGTCACTCCACCTGGGCTTAGGAGCTCTGGCCTTCATCCACTCCAGAATCGGCTTGATGTCCGAATCTTCCTGCTGTGCACGCTGTACGCTTTCCTTCCACTTGTCACTGAGGTCTGTCTTGAGCATCCTCACAGGTACGACTTCTTTACTTTGCCTAGTCTTCAAGGCGGCAATCTCATCCTTCAGCTGGTTGACATAAATACGGTCCTGTTCGGACCGCGCATGCGCTTCGCGTCGCACTCGCTCCAACTTGTTCTGTTGCAAGTCAAACGCACGCTTCAATTCTTCTAAACGTTCTAGAAGTGATTGCTGTTCCTGGCGAGCAATAAGCAACGCCTGCTGCTGGTGCTGGGCGGTGCTGTTAGCTGCACTGCCCTCTTCTCTTTCTGCAGTTCGCTTAGGGCAACTGGATCGAAGGTGGCCCCTTTCCCCACAGCCGTAGCACCTAGGGCTGTATCCTTTATTGCGGTCGTGAACTGTAGCCGCTGCAACCTCCCTGACGCGATGGGAACGATGATCCTGCCGCACGGCTTCCACCTCCAGTGCATGGGCCAAGGCGTCCTTAAGCGTCCCGTGGTGCCCGAGCCTCACAGCAGCTCTAACTTCGAGGTCACGGATGCCGTCGATGAATGCCTGCACCAGGTTCCCATCAATAAGCGCAGGTACGGACTGGTAAGCTTTACGCACCAGCTTCTTCACTTCAAGGGCCCACTGCTGCAGGTTTTCGTTACTGCGCTGCACGCGATCCTTGAGCTGCGCACGAAACACGTGTTCCAGGTGAGCGTCGCCATACCGAGCCTCCAATGCCTCAAGGAGCTGCTCGTAAGTCACTTCCTTACTGAGAGCTTCCAGGACAGTTAAGGCCTGGTCGCGTAGGCCTAGGGTGAGGGCAGTCATGGCCTGACTTTTGTTCCAACCGTTCGCCTTCATGACAGCCTCAAACTGGATTTTGTAGGCCGACCAGGAAGAAGTTCCATCGAACGGTGGCACTTTGAATCCACGTAGCGAAGGTGTTGTAGCTACGGGAGCTGCGATTCCATCCCCAAGTTTAAGGTAATCCAGCGTTTTCTTTACGTCAGCCATCACGGTTGTCTTCACGTCAGCCATCACGTTGTCAACCCGATTATTCACTTGGTTGATCCGGATTTCAGCTTCCGACAGGCGGTTGTCGTGTTGAGCAACCCTATCCTTCACCTCCTTCATGTCTTTCCCGAAGGTAGCGTGAAGGTCCTTCATAAGGAGCATCTGCTCTTCCTGGCGGCGCGCTTGCTCCTCCTTATCCCGCTGGAGCTGTTCTTCCAACCGACGAGCCTGTTCCTCCTGTCGGCGAGCCTGTTCCTCCTGTCGGCGAGCCTGTTCCTCCTGACGGCGGGACTGCTCCTGCAGCATCATCATCAGGGCAGCAAAGTCTGGTGCTGCTGATGCTGAAGTGGCTGCGGACGGGTCGGCCTCCGTGGTTGGTAGCTGGCCCTCCAACCTCTGCGGCATAGTTCCACCAAAACGTCTCTGGTCCGTCTCCTGTTGGCGTTGACTTCGGGTACGGATACCCTCCGTGTCGTCGTCTTTAGGTAAAATCGGCATAATTTTATCCCACTTCTGACACCAATTGTTACGAGCTTCGGGTTCGTGACAATAAAACTGCCGATATAAATTACCAAAAATGACACTTTAATTAATCAACACAAACACACTAATTATAAAACACAATTATTACACTTAGGTCGCACTTGAAGATCGCTTTAGATGTATTCGCATGTATCGCTTCCAACACACTGTGTCGAATCGCGGTTATTCCCGGCCTTATATAGTGCAGCAGATTTTTCTAGTACCTTCTATTGAAACATCTAGAATGTTCGGGTATATACCGGCCCCGACTGACCTCTGTCGATAGTTCTAGTATCGAAATCTCTAGAAGGATCTACTTGTTCTACTACTCGATACTAGATGGCACTAGTGGTAATTTAGTTCTGCTATTTGATAATAGATGGCGCTAATGGTCACTAATGTCGCCATGTATCAGGCCTTAATCGTGGCGCGCAACAATAGTAATAAATAATTAGAATGGTCATTTAATTTGTTTACGATCGATTTCACTGAGTGGCTAGTCACGGCGGCCGCAGTTGGCACCGGCTTGTTTGTAGTGAGAGCAGTCGCGAGTGCGAGTTCATGGCATGAGTATGTGATGTAATCGCGAATTCAGAGTTGTGTAATTAATAAGTTTTTAATATAAACGGGGTAACCCACGATAGAAAACCGGCCAAGTGCGAGTCAGACACGCGCACCGAGTATTCCGTACAATTTAAAATGATTAAAAATATTTTTATTATATGATGTAACTAAAAATTGACGGTTTTCGCAATTTTTCCTTTATCTGTGCTATAAGACGTTGCTTCGTACCAAATTTCAAGATTCTGAGTTCACGGGAAGTACCCTGTAGGTTTTGATTCCCTTGCGAGTGTCGAAAATTTGCGGAAATTGCGGCATAAACGGCTGTATCGTTTGATTGCGTTGGCTTAGTAGTTTGATTTTTTCACAGCTCCAAGGGTCAGTAGACCTGAGTATTTGATATAAATTCCAGCTTGATACCGCCACGCGTTCCTTAGAAAAGGTCTTGACAGACAGACAGACGGACGGACAGACAACAAAGTGATCCTATAAGGGTTCCGTTTTTTCCTTTCGAGGTACGGAACCCTAAAAATGATAGCTTTGTAGAAAATCAAAGTGCTCCGCAGTTTTTAATATAGCTAAAGTTTAACTATGAAGCTTCATACAGGGTGGCCAGCTCACAAGAATACAACTTCTAAAATCAAAATCGAAAGTCATTTATTCAAATTGGGCTGAGAATCAGCACTTTTCGAACGTACCCCCAAAAACCCCTTCAGCTCTTCCTAGTGCTATCGCTGGGAAGAAGAAGTGGCGCAACAAACTCCCCAGAATTTATTTATTTGGCTACATTCTGATTTGGCACCTTGCAGTGGTTTCGCATCCATTATACATTATGTACATCGTGTTCCGGACGATATACATAAGCTTCGACCAGATGATCAGACCATGGAAATAAGCATTTTTATAATGGACACATTAAAGTTCTCAATTCGGATGTTTATATATATATACATATATATATATATATTATGTACCTATTTTATTTTTATATAACTCCGTCATATACATATGAACGTATTTGCAAAATTCTTGTTTTGTTCGAAAGAGGTTTATTCCGAAAGTGAGTTTCGGAGACACACAACGGAACTCTTCAATAAATGCTAGCAAATCAAATCAAATAATTTACTTTTAAACGAGAAAAAAACTAAATGCATTAAGTTTACGCTACCTCACGTTAGGCAGGTGAAAACGAATGTGTTGATAAAGGGTGAAGAATTGAATCCTGAAGACAGCACAGTATTCTTGGGCATAACTTTGGATGCTAAGCTTCAGTGGGGTCCACATATAGATAAATTGTCAAAAAAGCTAAGTTCCGCAGCATACGCTGTTAGAAAAATTCGTAACTTAACTGATATAGAGACAGCCCGCTTAGTGTACTTTAGCTATTTTCATAGTGTAATGTCGTACGGTATTCTATTGTGGGGAAATGCCGCCGATATACAGACTATCTCTGTTTTGCAGAAGCGAGCTGTTCGATCAATTTATAAATTAAGGCCGAGACACTCGCTCAGAGACAAATTTAAAGAGATTATGTTTGACTGTGCCTTCTCAATATATTTATGAAAATCTTTTATATGCCCATAGAAACATAAAGTTGTTTAAAAAATACAGTGATATCCATGATATAAATACTAGGAACAAACACAAATTTGTTCTACCTATAACAAGACTCAAGAAAATAGGTGGCTCATTCAGATGCCAATGTATACGCTTTTACAATAAAGTTCCAAGCCCCGTTCAAGATCTAAGCCTTAATAAATTCAAATCATTCATAAAACGTAAATTGTTCCAGAAAGCCTTTTATACCGTTAAGGATTATATCGAGGACAAAAAGGCTTGGGATTAAGGTGCTTCCAATTTTTACATATTTAATGTTTTTATTTTTATTTATATATTTTTTTCTGTCTTGTTGTTATTTTTTTTTAATTTATTATATACACTTTGACATTAATGAATTTTATACATACTATGACATTTGTTTACTTTGTAAAGTATTGTTGGGGAGGTTTGCAGAGCGAAAACACAGGAAATAGTGTAAAGCATTTAATACGAAGTTAGAAAGGTATATATACGAACAATGTGTAAAAATGGAGTCCCTTGACAAAAGCTATATGTCAACACTTGCTATATGTATAGACAGTTTTTCATCTAGCCAGTGTTAGGTTAGTACATGGAGGTGATATAACTTCAACACACCCCCTCAACTCATGTACGATACGATTAACAAAAATAAACCTATCTTTACTTTCGCACACACAATCCTAACGCACTTGTTAGTAACTCGTGTCTTACGCGAGGCAAAGGTTTGGTGAGGACATCTGCCAACATCTTATCGGTTGACAAATGTTCCAACGTTATAGTTTTATTGTAACGTAGCACATCCCTTATAAAGAAATGTCTAATGTCAATGTGCTTACTTTTCGCATGATGTATACCATGATCCTCAGCAAGGCAAATAGCACTTAAATTATCAGCATGCATTCTTACCTTACAGAGTTGATGTAAACCTAGTTCTTTCAACAGACTATTCAAATACACAGCTTCTTTCATAGCTTCTGCCAAACTCACAAACTCAGCCTCACAAGTAGAAGTCGCAACGATGCGTTGCTTTTGTGAAGTCCATGATATGCTTGCGCCAGCTAGAACGAATAAATAACCCGTAAAGGATCGTCTATCAATGACGCAGCTACCCCAATCTGCATCTGCATACCCTTGTATGCATAACCCTGTCGGCTTAAACGTTAAACCGTGAGTTATCGTACCTTTTAAGTATCGAAGAACTCGCTTCGCAGCCCTCCAATGAGTCTCCTGCGGGTTTTCTGCAAACTGTGCAAGTTTTGCCGTAGCGTTGGCGATATCAGGTCTAGTCGCTACACTTAAATACATGAGCGCTCCAATTAGTTCTCTATACGGAAATTGTTTCCCTTGTGTGACTTCTTTTTCACTAAACTTCTTATTTTTGAAAGAATCGCTTCATCCCATTGCACCTTTTCGTCAGATGCCAAAGCTTCCTTTAACGTGATTGCAATAGCTCCAGCAAAATCATCAGTGTCGACGTATTCTTCCGTCGATGACTCATTGTCGCTACTCTCTCTCACCTCAACCATGTTGTAAATTTTACGAGGGCGGCCAACATGTCCTCTCTGAATCCTTGGCCTTCCTGGACCTCTTTTTAAAGTAACGTTTCTATTACCACTTCCAGTAGATTCTGTATTCTCTGTACTTCCTTCATCAATCATTGGTACATTCGGTTGAATATCTAATGGAATTTCTTCACTTGAAGGATCATCACTAAATGGCACATCCGACCGTTCTTGAGTTTGGATTTCTATATCAACAGTCTTTCTCGCAATACGCTTTTCACGTTGTGGTTCAATTAGTGATTCATTTGAAACCTTACACTCAATTTCAGTTGGTTTACCTTCCTGAAATTTTACATCTCTCGACACTACAATTCTTCTATTCTCAGGTATCCATATTTTATAGCCTTTAGCATCAGCTGGATAACCTACAAAAACACCAAGTGAACTTCGTGCTGCAAACTTATCTTTACCTGGTTCCTTTTCCAAGACATGTACTTTCGTGCCAAACGTTTTGAAATATTTGACATTCACAGGTCTCTCAAACCATTTTTCGTATGGAATTTCACCATTTAGACTGCTAGTTGGGCACCTATTACGTAAATAGCATGCAGTAGCTACAGCTTCTGCCCAAAAACTTGGTGAAATACCTGACGATAAGATCATGCACCTTGCCATCTCAATCAATGTACGGTTCATCCGTTCAGCGATACCGTTACTTTGAGGTGAGTATGGCGTCGTAAAGCGTCTCTTAATGCCTTCGTTTTGTAAAAATTCATCAAAAATTTTATTTTTGTATTCAGTTCCGTTATCCGTATGTAAATATTTAATTTTTCTTCCTGTCAAATTTTCGACATGACATTTAAAAATTTTAAACTTTGACAAAACATCACTTTTATTTTTCAGCATAAAGACTTCACACCAACGAGTACAGTCGTCAATAAAAGTAACAAAGTATTTATTTCCGCCATTAGATTGAACTCTCATTGGACCTACCACATCAGAGTATATTATTCGCAACTTCTCGTTGCAGCGTGAACTGGATTTCACAAAAGGCAACGACACCATTTTACCCTTAGCGCACACATCACAATCATGCAAGTTACTATCGATCTCTATCGGATCAATACCTGATTGCTTTAGTACTTTCATAAGATCCCTAGCATTCAGATGTCCCATACGCTCATGCCATCTATACAGATCAACACTTTCACTACTTAACACAGACGCTGAAGCGTCCTGCTCCCTCAAGTAATACAAATCACCTCGCCGATCAGCGATCAGCTTTACCTCCCCCTTTTTAACTGCATAGGCTACGTCTTGCTTGAACGTAACTTCACAACCTCGTTCGGTAAGCTGGGCGATGGAAATTAAATTACTACGTAAATCGGGAACGAATAGGGTATTTTCAAATTTAATTTTTCGCGTTCGATCATCATTGCATGCTAATAACTCAACTGTACCTTTACCTTGCACGGTTGTCAAAGAATTTGTGGCTAATTTTAATGTTTGACTCGCAGGGAGTATCTCAGCAAACCTTTGCGGGTCATTGCACATGTGAGAAGTGCAACCACTATCAAAAATCCATTCCTGACGGCGCTTCGCATCAACAGCGATGCGGCAGTCATCTGAAACATGATACATAGTTAAAGCTTCACAGCTTTCACGACTAGTGCATGACTCCACACATCGAGTTTCTTGAGTCTTCTCCCTTTTCTTTATGCAGTCCGATACCTTATGGCCAAAATTATGACACTTAAAACATTTAAACTTAAATGTTTTTCCAGTAATTTTTTTCGGATGTTTGTCCAAATACATGGCGCCTTCCATTTTGTCAACTTGAGCGTTTCCTCTTGAACTATCCTCTTCGATGATTTTAACTCTAAGTTGCTCTGGCTTTGGAAGCTCATCTCTAGACTCTATAGCACATCTAAAGTTTTCGTAACTTCCCGGAAGACTGTACAGCAACATGATCGTTAGCAAATCATCATGAATTTTTATATCCATTTCTTCCAATTTATCGACAGCTTCAAAAAAAGAATCAAGGTGCTCATGTACCTTTTGGTTTTCACTCATCCTTTGTAACATGAGCCTTTTCATTAAATTCGCTTTCTTTGCAGGTCCTCTTGATGCAAATAAGCTCTCTAATTTTAACCATACCTCTCGTGCAGTCTCCACCCTTTTTACATGACGAACTACACTCGGATCTAATGCCAATATTAACTCAGACTTAGCCTTTCGGTCAGCCGTCTTCCATGTCGATATATCAGCATCGCTAGTGGGTTTTCGCTTGTCTCCATTCACATATTCCCAGAAATCATTCCTTATCAACAACGCTTCCGCCTGAACCTTCCAACTATCGTAGTTGTCCTTCGTTAATAATTCTATACGTACATTCAAAGTCATTTTTCTTCCTACATGTAGTTTTAAATTTTCACAATTTCGAATTATTTTCACAACACACTTTACTGCCCTGGGCCTATAACCTTTGTTGGGGAGGTTTGCAGAGCGAAAACACAGGAAATAGTGTAAAGCATTTAATACGAAGTTAGAAAGGTATATCTACGAACAATGTGTAAAAATGGAGTCCCTTGACAAAAGCTATATGTCAACACTTGCTATATGTATAGACAGTTTTTCATCTAGCCAGTGTTAGGTTAGTACATGGAGGTGATATAACTTCAACAAGTATTCTATTATTTTAATTATTGTGAATGTGAAGACTATGTGGGTAACTTTATTTTATTATATTTTATTTTTCTCTCTGTTCTCTTAGTTTTATCATGGTCTGGCAGTTTGAGTAATTAATGTGGCCTACCCAAATGTCCTTTCTTTGGTATTGTTCGCCGAATCGTCGAGCTCCTTAAGTTTTGAGTTGAGCTGCACGATTTCTGACAAATGCGTGCACTGACTGGACAGGTCCTCTCAATCTGTGTGGTTCTTTCCTCAAAAGACCATCTCAGACATCAACCTGCATGGTCTTCATATGATCTGACCAAGATTGTCTGGACTTTAAAAGAGACTGTGACCTCTGAGTTTGTTTCGGCCTTTCTTCTCAGAGTAGTCAGATAGGAAACGCCGTCCTCATCTAGTTTTAAAATATGATTGACGTGTAAAAGTGTTTGTACAAACCTACTTACAAAATAAAATCATTTATCATTAATCAACCGCGATTGTTCTTGCTGCCAACGACACCGACTTCCGAAATTGAAGTTATTTTTCACTTTGTAGTGTTTTTTTTTTGGAAGTCGGTTGTTTTTTTTTTAAATTTATTTAATAACATTTAGTAGGTAGGTACACTTTAGTCTTAGTAACCACTAACTTCTCGAGGAGTATGATACCGTATTATAGATTACGTTAAATAAAGAATAACCTGGAAAAAGCAAAAAATAAAATGAATGTAAGTAAAAAGTTTTCGAAATGACCGCCTTCTTTTTCGACACAAATATTCAAACGAGTCCTAATTTGGCAATTTAAATTCACAGACATTTGTCTCATTTGTTCAGCACCCTGAGATATTCTTTCTAAGAGCTGTTCACGGCTCTAAATTTGTACGGAGTACACCTTCCCCTTCAAGGTCCCCCAGACATAACAATCTAAAGGAGTCAGGTCTGGGGACCTAGCTGGCCATGCGATATTTGTGCTACCTCGTCCAATCCAACGGCCGGAAAACGATGCATTTAAATATTCATGCACGGTGGACACATGGTTCACACAGTTTGAAGATCCACTAGTTCACTTCACACAAGTGACGTTCCTTAGGAACTCTAAGTAATTTTCGGAATTTAGGCGGGAATCTCAATAGGTCGGTCAGCTGATTGTTAAAAACACCAGCCCACATGTTTACAGAGAATTCAGTTTGATGTGATGCCTGCCGATGTAAATTCGAGATGCTCTCATGCCACTTGCACTTGCACTTGAATTTTAAAATTGAATACTCCCCGCTCTTGGAAATTAGGCTTCATCCATCTAAAGAATTTTTAATTATTGTAGATTATGGAAGTATTGGATTATTTATCAGTTCTTGGTTCATTCTCTGGCAAAAAAACAATTAATTATTTTTGAGAAGTGATCAGGTGGGGGATTTTCTGTAGTGGTAGGCATGCAAACCATATCTTCTCCACAGTTTCCACACTAGCTTATGGGATACACCCACGATTCTCCCAATGCGTCTCGTCGAGTGTGTAGGATCATGAATAATAACGTTCATTATTCTGTTTCTTGAGCGACGCTCAAATTTATTGCTCGTTCATGGCGGCGTGGTCTAATTCCGATCTCACAAAATCTCCTGTAAATGTTCGTATATCAGAGACGCGCCGACCAGGGAATAGCCGTTCGTACTCTCGTACAGCCGCTGTAGCATTTCCGTCACAGAAACCGTAGACAAAGTGAATATCGGCTTGGTGTTGAGCCGAATACTCGTACGGCAGAATGAATGTTCTAATCAAAATGATTGATTATATTAATCGGAAACCCAAAAGCAAATTACATTAAAGAACAAACCTGACAGTTAAAATCATGCATGACAAATAACAACTTAGGTATCCTACCAGAGACCGATTTAATCTCTTTGATAGATTCGTTATCAAAAATGATCGTCCTTCTTCGCTAACTCTCGGGTTCCTCTCGTACGTGCAAATGTCAAAGATTTATCATTTTAATATTGTACTGCATAGCTCAATTATATTACAAATATCTTTGTAACTAAGCCTTTTTAAATGCTACTTCCTTTTGTTAGATTCGATTTGTAAAAGCTATAGAAACGTTTGCCAAAGTTTATGGACGACGTAAAGAACACGGTGTATAGTTAAAATAAAATACGACAAAAACATTATAATCCGTCTATGAGACCATTATTTTATCGTGAAGTTTTCAATCGGATTTTAAGACGCAAATTTGATACAAAATACCATAAGAATAGTAGAATTACTCATCGGAACAGTAGTTCCGATGAGTAATTCTACTATTCTTAAAATCCTAAATCTTGTTTTCTGAGTCTAAATAACTGATTAAACACTGTTTTGTAGTAACAAAACAGTGTTTAATCAGTTATTTAGACTAAACACCTTATAAACACGACATAATTATATGGACTTTCACGTAACACTGAGATTTCATTTCATGATGAACTTTAATATAATTGATTACAGAGTAGTTCCCAATTCGCTAGTATTTGCCATCGCATATATTTCAATTCATCCTTCGTGAAATTGTAATCGGACTTCACATAAGGTAAGTTCGTCTGATTAATCGATTAGGCACACGTTGAACAAGTGTTCAAGTTTAGTTTTTTTTTTTTAATTGGGTTTTTGTTTGTTAGCCTCTTTCCTGTTTTGCATAAATGGAAGAGATAACAAATGCGGAAAATTAAAATGAATTAATACTTAAACTCGTGAATTGCATAAACTAGTATTAATACAATCCTACTAATATTATAAATATGAAAGTTTGTATGGATGGATAGATGTTTGTTACTCTTTCACGCAAAAACTACTGAACGGATTGGGATGAAATTTGGCACACAGATGGTTTATAGCCAGGAATAACATATAGGATACTTTTTATCCTGATATTCCCATGGGATCGAAACTTATGCGGGTGAAACAGCGGGGCGCAGCTAATGTTTTAATAAGTTTAACGAGGGGTCCGTACTTAAAAGGAGTAGGTACTTTAAAGGAGGGATCTGCTGATCAAAACAAAGTGCAGTGTCTACGCGATCAAAATGCAGAGATCGGTCATTTTTTCAGAGTTGGTCACATAGTAAAAGTTGTTCATTCTCACAAGTACCCATGTCCCTTAATTAAAAGAATGTTCCTCGTTTAGCCTGAAACTCTATATTCTTATTAGTACGATTAAGTTTTCCTCGTCCCGATGGTAGGCCGAGCTTTGCTTCAGCAAGTCGTCGCCTTACAGTGCATGCACTAGGGTTACTTCCTCCGAGGCGTCGGAACTGATATGTAAGTGCAGCTCCTGTGAGAAAGCAGTTTCGAAGTATTGTGTTGACGAAGCATCGATCTTCTCGTGCCTTGGTACACCTGGCCCTGCCTACCTACGCAGACCAGGTCTGCGTAGGTAGGCAGGGCCAGGTAGGTAGGTAGGTTATAGCCGGTTTCCTCGTAACGTCGGAGAACTCGTTGTACGGTTGACAGCGATACACGAACTGACTGTCCTTGCATTGCATCACGCTGACTCCCGCCGATTTCCAGCATTGTGAGAATTCTGGTGCATTCCTCAGAGGGCCAATTCTCGTAATTTTAAGAACGTTCACAGTCTGATCTCAGTCTCAATCTCTCAAAAATACCTCTAATTTCACTACATTTTGTTTTTGAAATTTGTTTGTCGCCGAGATGAGACTGCGACTAGATTTTGAACGTTATAAATTACGAGAATTGGCCTTCTGGTGTAAGCGACTTCAATAATGAATATTGAACATTAGAAACGCTCGCTCCTTTTTATATGACAGAATAGAAACAAACGCAAAAACAGATGCAGAAAATTCGTATTTCCATTTACAAAAGTATATTTTTTCCATTTACATAACTTTATAGTAGTAACTAAGAAGTTTTATTACATTCATTTAAGGAACATTTAATTGTCTATTAAACACAATTTATTTTCTTAAGCTAGCATTCTTAGGGCCGATTTTTTGATCCGTAGTTTTTCGTTACCGTTTTTAACAATGGGTTGAGTTTAAACCAATTGTTAAAAATAGTAATGGTTAAATTTTTGCAAAATGTGTTTTTTGAACGATTTTTAGTTTATTTAGCGATATAATATTATTGCTAATGGTCAAATAATTAACTATTCGTTAAAAAATAACCATTAGTGACCATTAGATAAACTAACATTTGATCAAAAAACACATTTTGCAAAAATTTACCCATTAGTTACTATTTTATTATTACAAGCTTTTATGTAACTTGCGATGTAGGTATGTATGGTGTGTAACTATGTTTGTTCAGGTGGACTCTTGCAACTCAATTTTGAAGCAGATATCTTCATCCGATTGAGGGATTGGGCTCGTATGATTCGTCTTGACGAGTACTTTGGTGCTAGATGGTAACCAGAGTCTGATGATTGAGCTGGAAGATGGCCATAGAAACTTGGTAATTAAACGACATAATCCCATCGAGTTTGGGCTCGTTTGATTCGTCTTGACGAGTATTTTGGTGCTAGATGGTAACCAGAGACTAAAGATGAACAGCTTAAGTGCAGTAAACGCATATAACGGAAAACACTGCTACGCGCTACGAACTACGCCGTAGTCAATCTCAGATCAAAAATACTAAAAAGTTAAAAATAAAAGAAAAAGAAACTTTATAAAAACAAGCTTTTATTAATTATTAATAATAAGGACTAAAAAGTTAAAAATTATTTAAACCTGATAAGAAATAAATAAAAGCGTGTTACATTTTGATGGAACATTAAAGAACATTTAGAACATAATGTAAATTTTATTTATTTCTTATCAAATTTAAATTATTTTTAACTTTTTAGTCCTTTTTATTAATATGTAATAAAAGCTTGTTTCTAAAAAGTTTCTTTTTTCTTTTAATTTTTCCTTTTCGTTCGCATGTTCTGCGCTTAGGTTTTTGCTTTGCCACAGAGTATGAAAATCTCATTTGACTTGGGTGATAAAATGTTTTGCACCAACAACATTTCTTGTGATTTTTTTGTTAACTTAAATGAGGGGAAATTATCTGTTCACCTGATAAGTGTCGCTTGAAACTCATTGATCTATGTATCGTATGATTGAACTGAGCTGACGTTATTTGTCACTTCACTTTTGTCAGTGTCACTATGAAAGAAAGAAAGAAAGAAAAAGTATTTATTGCGGCTCGTACAGAAAGATCATAGAACTAAACTAAACTAAACACAATAAAAAATAAAACAAATTATATATAAAAATATATATATTACTATGAATACGTACAAATTAACGATCGTGACTTCGCGAGATCGAAAAAAATATTAACTCGTAGTTAATTTTATCCACTTTAATCGGGTTATAATCGAATCAAATCAAATTATTTTATTTCACTAAACCTACTTGGGCGGTTCCATTTGGTCGTTTCCTATGGAGAAGTGCCGGCAAGAATTTCCATGAGTAACCATAGAAATTCTACCAAAGAATTTCCATGGTTACTCTTTTAAAAATAACTGGCTTTTACAATGTTTTCAAACTACAGTGTTCATATTTATGGGATGACAGTGTAGGCCTGTTAAAAAGTACCAAAATTATAATTAAATTTATTTATTACAATTTCAGTTTCTCAATTCGTTTACCTAAGGCCCAACTAAGTATACATAAACCACTTACTTGCTCTAGCTATTATTTAAATAAAACTGAGTATTGTTAAGATATGTGTAACTGTGTATTATTTCTGTGTATTATTACTCAATCTATAAATAATTAATTATATAGAAATATTTTATTAATTTCTACCTTATCTTAGAAATAAGTGGAAATAAAATATATTGAAGCGCAAATGAAGCTTTCTCATGATAATTACAATTACAACCTACTTATGCTACTACACTACACTTGAAAATTAAAGCACACCATCTTGGCCCATTAAATAAAAATATTGCGATACTTGTGCGCAAGCATTTCTTTTTACTATTCCTTGCAACTCTGTATTAACAAAATTATCTCCGCCTTTAGGCCGTAAGTAGGTGAAAAATAAACTACGTTTCTCGTACTCACCCCAGGAGTGCGCCAACCCCACGTACAGCGCTGCCAACGTCAGCACACACTGCGTTTTACACATTTTAAACTTCAGAAATACAAAGTTTTTTCAACATGGGTAGATCCACCGCTGTTGATTGCTCTTTTGGTTCTGAAGCCGCACGTTAGTTTCTCGCAACATAAATAGGTCTTTTTTTTGGAATGGTGATAAGTGACTGGGAGATAAGAGTTCCCATTATTATAGAACTAACATACACGCGTCGCCGACAGAGGCAACATAAAATAATGAAAAAATAAAACATCATGTTTAGCGTAAATTATCATTGAGTAATAATGATTTTTATAAAAATATAAACTGAATAAATGCAAGGCGAAGTTGAAAGTACAAGAGCCTTCTTCATCGGAACGCCAGTCGGTACATACATATATTTCTAAAAAAACCTTCTAAAAAATCTGATGGAATATTAGCTTATGCTTCAACAGTTATAAGCATTTTTGAGGTCTTGTTCTTAGTTTACATTAATGATTTACCATTCCATTTGACGGGCATCTGTGATGTTGTACTGTTTGCAGATGATACCTCTCTTATTTTTAAAGTAGACAGGAATAGACAAGATTTTGACGACGTAAACAGTGCACTCTCAATAGTTACAGATTGGTTTACGTCAAATAACTTAGTTCTCAATGCCAAGAAAACCAAATGTGTAAAGTTCGCCTTACCGAATGTTAGAAACGAGGACCCAACATCGTCTTAGATAAAGAGGTGCTTGAAACTGTAGGCTCGGCAATTTTTCTAGGACTAACAGTAGATGCCAAACTTCAGTGGGGACCTCATATATCAAGTCTAGCAGGAAGGCTCAGTTCGGCTGCCTACGCCGTCAGGAAAGTAAGACAATATACTGACGTTGATACAGCTCGTTTAGTCTATTTTAGTTATTTTCACAGCGTTATGTCCTACGGTATTCTGCTGTGGGGCAAAGCCGCTGATATACAAAATATATTTGTCCTTCAAAAGCGAGCTGTTCGAGCAATTTACCAGCTAGGTGCCAGAGTTTCTCTAAGAGATTTCTTTAAAGATATTGGTATTCTCACGGTTGCATCACAATTCATCCTTGCCAACATTTTATATATTAGGCAAAATTTACACTTGTACACTAAAAATAGTGATATTCACAGTGTTAACACTAGAAATAAGGACAAACTACGTGCCCCCTTTCACCGGCTTCATAAGGTTCATAACTCATTTGTTGGGCTTGGTATAACCTTTTATAACAAGATACCCTCCTCTTTTCTAGACTTGCCTTTTAATGCGTTTAAAGCTCAACTAAAATCCAATCTTTGTTCAAAGGCATACTATTCTATCAACGACTACTTAGACGATAAGAATAGTTGGTCACCCTAGTTTAACGCAAGACAATGTTTATGTTCCTTCTCCAGAATTAGCTTACTGCAGAACCCAGCAATGCATAAATGTGTAAGCTGTCACGCCCTTTATGCCTGGAGGCTTTTATTTGGGTAGTAAGTTTTTTTATTTACATTTTAATTAATTATGTTTTAGCTTGAGTACGTATAGTTTTTATTATATTTGTTGGTATATTGGCGTGGCTAGCTGACATATTATGACAAATAATTAAATTTTATGTTCTGGTTTTGTAATGTTAATTACCGAACATAAGTACCTAGTATTGTATACATTCAAGTATTTTTTTAAATTGAACAGACAGCTGTGCTGCTGGGGAGTTTGTTGCGCCACTTCTTCTTCCCAGCAATAGCACTAGGAAGTGGTGAAGGGCGGGCGTTTTTGGGGGACTGTCTTTTGTAATTTTGACGTTCAAAAAGTGCTGATTCTCAGCCTAATTTGAATAAATGACTTTTGATTTTGATTTTGATTTTGGTAGGTTTTTGCCAATCTATATTCTACATCTTCTTCTATACATCTATTTAATAAATCTGTAGACAAGCCGTTTCTGTACATTGAAAATATTTCCAAAAAAAATATAAAGAAAGCTGTAGACCAATTTTTAAAAAACTAAAGGTTCTAACTCTATCTTCTACTTACATCTTACGAATAGCCATATTTGTCAGGAAAGCTCTCACTTCTTCTCCACAGTAGCCGAAAACAATAGATTTGCAAAAAGGAACCCCACCAAGTTAAAAAACCAATTTTGGAATAGTACTCTCCACTACAGAAACAGCTAGGTACCATAATTATATCCATTAAAATATATAACCATATTCCAAAGCTGATAAGAGAGCTGCTCTACCATTTCATTTTTACAAAAAAAATCTAAGAAATTGGTTTCTCCAAAATAATTGTTACACATTAAAATATTTTTTTGATAATAAGGTAGGTTTATTTAGTTGTCTAACAGAAAGGTTGTTATTGTTGTGTTTTTATTTTATTTTATATTATATTTAGAGTACAAAATAATGACCATAGTATGTATATGTGTTTGGTATTGTTTATTAGAGTATAATATACATATAGAGTATAGTAGTATAGGTTTTATACCCACGTGTACATTAGGTTCACATTGTAAATATTCGTATGCCGCTATTAGCGGCGTATGTGTCGAACTTATCCATATGTACCAAGTACCAACCATCTTTGTATGTACTTACCATATCCGACGAATAAATGTCTTTGAAACCGTTTTGTTTTTGCAAAACGTGAACATAACAAGACAAATATCGCAAATAACAGGAAAAGGTCACAGAGTAATTTTTCTGATGAGTCCAGATCACTTAGTTCTGAACTCTTATCTCCCAATCACTTATCACCATTCGAAAGAGACCTATTTATGTTGCAAGAAACCAGCGTGCGGCTTCAGAATCAAAAGAGTAATCTCCAGCGGTGGATGTTAAAACAATTTTGTATTTCTGAAGTTTAAAATGTTTAAAACGCAGTGTGTGCTGGCGTTGGCAGCGCCTTACGTGGTGTTGCGCAACACCACATTGCGCAAAAATAAACTACGTTTCTCGTACTCACCCCAGGAGTGCGCACTCCTGGGGTGAGTACGAGAAACGTAGTTTATTTTTCACCTCACGGGTGGGCCATTTAAAATTTTAAATTTGAATCGGCTATAAAAAAAAAACTACTGATTATTTTTTCATATTTCTGGTTTTATTGGAAAGTTTGAACTTTGTCATTTAAGAATGGAATACAATATCATTCATATGACTACCACGACTGGCTCGGCAGTACCCCATCCAATCAACCCAATTTTTCAGTAGGTACATTTTCGCTTGTTTCGGCTTGAATCTCTTCAATGGCAACTTTAGACAACTTTAACAAAGACATAACTTTACTAGACATAATTAATAAAACTGCGCAAATAATTGACATAGCAGTACCAAACACACACAACCTGCAAAACACTATAGCAGAAAAGCTGTCAAAATATACAGACTTAAAAATAGAGATAAGCCGAATGTGGCGATTAGGCAGCGTTACCATAATCCCAGTAGTAGTCTCAACCACGGGTGTCATTCCCAAACAACTGCACCAATCTTTAAAAACGCTAGACTTATCTCCTTCCACCTACCAAACCCTGCAGAAAGCTGCTATTCTGAACACTTGCAGAATTGTCCGGAAATTCCTTCAGAATGACAATGATGCCCAAATATCACACCCACATACATCATCAACAACACAAAGTCTAAACATATCATCACACCATAATATGTAAATATCTATCGCTTAGCACTTGGCTTCGGCCCGTGTTATTCTATAAACCATCAGTGCTGAGATACAAAAATTAAAAAAAGTTTATAAAATTATAACGAATAAAACATTCATCGCTGATGAATGTTTTGTTACTAAATAAATATTATTGTGGGTAGGTAAGTGAAATATTAATTTGTAGGTACCCCCAAAATGTGGTCACCCTTCACACGGAATTTACAAGAAAATAGTTAAGTATTGTTTTTTCAGAATCCAAAATATATACATTGCTGAACTGTGCAGATATATTT
Organism: Apamea crenata; assembly: GCA_949629185.1. NCBI lineage: Eukaryota > Metazoa > Arthropoda > Insecta > Lepidoptera > Noctuidae > Apamea > Apamea crenata. The sequence continues at coordinate 4,935,052 of OX451368.1, read as the reverse complement.
AGCAGACATTTCTGCTAAATGTTAGTATCTCGGGCTTTAGATTCCGTTGAGATCTCAGGTGGCTACAGTCAAACATATATCACTAGAACGTCAGGATTGAGGAGCCAAAGAAAATGCGTTCATCTACAAAATTTACTCTGTTTTACGATTTTATTCCTATATTGCAAAAACAAACACAACACCTGCTAAATGATCATTATGTCGAATGTAGTATGATGAATTGATCGCTCGCATCCAATAGAAATTCACCCCTTGAGTGTAGATTGAGGCCATACTAAAAGTATTGTATTTTCTTTCATGTCAGCGCTACAGAAGCAAAATAATTTTGCAATGCTTGCTTGCATGTGCTTTAATAAAATTGTGCATTTAGACGGTAATATGCACAATTGCTACTAAATTATACAAAATATTTCAACAATATTTTTTTTTTAAGGGAGCTTAGAGTGAGCTGTCAATATGAGTGTCAATCGCTAAGCATTCGTTGGAATGACAGCTCACTCCACGCTCACTTCACCTAAGTTTTCACGGTGAGATGGTTACAGAATCGTACTGCTGATGCTATTGGAATGACACTATTGGCAGCTCACTTCGCTTAAGTTTTCACGGTGAGATTTTTACAGAATAGATCGGCAGGTAGGGTGACAGTTCACTTGAAGCTCACTTCACCTACATTTTCACCTCAATACAGATGAACAAACCTATTTCCATGATATTATTACTTAACATTTACTTTAACCTATTTTTCTTTACTTCTCTGCCATAGAAGTTACAAAATGTTTGTTAATTGTCCTAAAACTAGTGCAATGTAAGTACAGCACCTAAACACTGTGGTGGGCCTGGAGATCTGTAACACGGGGTTTTCCTAGCACGGACTCCAGTCTCTCGCAAAGGAGCTTCTGTCTTGTACTTATTGTTTAATCCTAAGGTGTTATTTATAAGCTAACCTTTGTGGAGAGATTAATAAACTTATTTTTATTACTTTATTTGTCTTTGACATTATCTCGGGACCCTGGGGTTCCGGACCTTTTAAAGGCGTACTAGGGGCCGAAGCCAACTCGCAGAGGCCCTTTACACAATTGTAAATGGTGAGGAGGCACCAACCGATGATTATTCTTGTATGCACCATGCAAGTGCACCCAAGGACAACCCCCGGTTGGTGCAGAACATGGAAACAAAATAGGCTATGGGTTTGTGTGGCTTTAGTGGATCGGTTACCTTGAACTATCTAATAAAATGTGTGTGTAAAAAAAAAAAAACAAAATGAAAAATCTCACCCCTGCTTGACCAATGAAAATCATAATATTCACAGAAAAATGGGGGGGTGACTTGCACACTCAATAATGTGCCCGCGACAAGGAGGCAACATGTCCTGAGGTGCTTATGAGGAGTGGAGAGGTATTCCACGGCTATCGGGACAATCCCGGAAATACGGTCAAGATCCCTACCAGCATCTTACTGAAATGCGACCTTCCTCCGAGCACGTTTGCTCTTGCGAATCTCCAATCAAGCCAGCGAGGTGGGAGCTATCTTCCTCGTCAGTGTTCACTCCAGCTGGCCAATAAAGGCAAGCCAGAGGTGAGGAACAAGACTTCTTCCCGGGAGATAGGGTCCGTGGGGTCGCTACTGCTCAACAACTCGCCACATGTGGGTTCCTGTATCTCTCTTAGTCTGACAAAGTAAACTCTTCCGCCATAGACCTAGAGTTTAGAGCGCGCAAGCCCCACCACGACGTCAACGTAGAGATACGGCGGTGGGGTTATTATTATTATAGGTATTTAATGATGGCACAAACACTTTTACACGTCAATCACGCTTTTTTTAACTAGATGGGTCCGGCTTTTCCTATCTGATTACTCTGAGAAGAAAGGCCAAAACAAACTCAGAGGTTATTGTCTCCTTTAAAGTCCAGACATAATCTTGGTGAGACCATGTGAAGATTGGTGTCTGAAATGGCCTTTTGAGGAAAGAACCGTACAGATTGAGTGGACCTGTCCAGTCAGTGCACGCATTTGTCAGAAATCGTGCAGCTCAACTCAGAATTTCAGGAGCTCAACGATTCGTAGGAAAATACCAAAGAACGGACATTTGGATAGGCCGCATAAATTACTCAACCTGCCAGATAATGATTAAACTAACCAAGAAGGTAACAAGAAATGATCCATATAGTCCTCAAATTCGCAATAATTTACAAGCCGTGTGGCTGTTATTACTAGCCACGAGCACCAGAAAGTCTGTTCGTTTCATGAAATCAAAGAAAACATCTTTAGTTACACGAAGCATAGAATGTAAGTAAACAAAGACATCGTAGCTACACTGGCAAGGAAATTGAATCTGCCATTCCCAAATATTACTCGTTTAAATTCTGGGTACGTGCGTTAGTTATGACACCTCGGATGGGCTGTACCGTCCAAAGAACCCAGACCCCTGTTAACTCAACAATTATGTGTTATTGAAGTTCATGTGATGTTGGTTAATATAATTTGATCAGTTTTAGATCAATGGTTCTCTATGTACATAATATGTATATCTGCGGGTGCTATAGTAACATATTGATTGGTAATGCATGCAATCTTCTTTGGTCTTTGAATTCTTCACGAGATCAAAATACGGAAATGTTTTGCAGAGAGAATTATTCTGTGAATGGAGCAAGAGCAAGACACTTAGAGAGATGCCACACGGGCGTTGCCAATGCGTTGCGTCGTCGCAGCGCAGTGATTTCGACGCAGTGCGTGCCGCACGAGCGCTGCGATGTCGCAAAGGAACGCAGCTTATAGGTTATAGCACATTACACCGGCACCGCAACTGCACAGTTGCAGCACTTCGTCGCCTCGAATTTAGGCTACGGCTAGCTGCCAGCGCGCTAACTACGCGTCGTCCGCAGGGTGCAAGCTCGCAGTCCGCGCGCCGGCCGCAACTTGTAAGCTCACAGTCCGCGCGGTGGCCGCGAGGTGCAAGCTTGCTGTCACCGCGAACTCAATATTGTTATATTATGGCATATATGGCGGTGGTGCGCGGGCGACGCGCGACGGCGCAGTGACGTTGTTTCGCTGGCGACTCGGAGTCGCAGTCGGCGCGTAATAAGCATGCGGTCGACGCGCTGTAAGCACATGATCCACTCGCTTGCAGCACGCGGGCTGCGAGTCGAGTTGTATGGTAGCGGCAAATGCGCTGACTGCCCGCCGTTGGCTTTTTCATATTGACGTTATGAAATATATTATACTACACACAATTTAATGCTCTAAATTGAATGACAAGTTAAATGCTGGTTTGGAGCGGTGCCGTTGCGGTGCCGGTATAATGTGCCATGACCTTTACTCGACGTCTCACCTTCACGACATCGACGTCCACCTTCGATATTCTAAAAAATACTGGTCATATGTAGAAGTAGAACTACGGAGCGTCACGGCTCAGGTGTCGCAGCGCCGACGCAACGCGTTGGCAACGCCCGTGTGGCATCGCCCGGAAATGGAAAATGCTCACTAAGCAACATTACTTAGGTATTCCTCATGGAAACGGATAAACCTTTATTGTAATTATATTGCATTATTCATAGTCGCACTACACTCTCTTGCATTGATAAGTAGATTCGCAAAATAGGTACTTACCATATTAATTTCATGTAGTTATTTTAAATTCTGGTTATTTTTTCTGTATGTGCGAACTTACCACAACTATTCCTATATAATATGTGTTCATTAACCGCGTTTAAAATAGATAATAATTTATCAAAAACTAAGCCTGCCCTTTAGAGGCGGTCATTACACTCATCCCCCTGCCAATATATCAAATCATTAGGGGTAAGCTCAGCATGTTTTTTCTTCCACGCATTGGCCGTCATCTCAGAATGAGGAAGTTCGGTCAAAGCTTATAGATGGCGTGACATACGGCCTCGAGTTTCTTGACCATTCTTCTCCATATGAAACTACACACATCAAAAGTGCCTAGGGATCAAGCACGTTTTTCTAGTTACCTACTAAAAATCAGGTTTTTAAATTATATATTTTTATAACTCCTAAGGATACTTTTTCGTAAACATCATTTGAAGAGGGAATACTTTTTGAATTTCGGTCAAAAGACGAAAATCTTTTGTCAAGTCGTATTCCTATACAACCCTGCACCGGGTTTGGGCAAAATCTGTAAAATTTCTGCGATACTTCTGAATGGAATTGGAATCAATACAAAAGAACGTTGTTATGGAGAGAAGACGTAATTTAAGCCGAGAAGAAATTATCAGAGACGTGGGAATGTTCGAAGCTGGTTCTCGGCAACGTGCTGTGCTGTGGCTATCGCTCTGGCGTCTGGGCACTATGAGTGTTATAAGTCGACTTTGGATACGTTACCGCATCACTGGCAGCGTGGCAGAGCGACATGGAGGACGAGCTCGTATCTCCACACGCAGACAAGATCGTTACAAAATAACCGCTCGACGAAATCGTACAATGACCGCGATTATGTTGTTAACGAGGCTTCATAGCTCTTCAGAGTAACCCTGAAGCCCTGCGATGGCTGCGATCAAACCATAAGAATAAATCCCTGCGATCAAACCATCGCAGAGCCCGTTTACAATGGGCTCGTGAACACAGAAATTGGGCAGAAGAAAAGTAGCGTTTTGTGTGTTTTTCTGACGAATCTCGTATTGGTGTGACGCCAGATACTTGACGTACACGGTATTGGGGGACCCCTGGACGACAAAAACGTTTAAAATCATGCCGGAAGGATTTACGCGAGCGTAATTTGCCCACAAAAAACAGTAGGACACAGTGGACGTCAAAATTATCAACATTTCACTTTGCCACATACCCACTGGTGGGACAGCTTCAGCTCCAGCTGGGAAAAGTCCAATAATCCCCCATTTGCAATTTGGTTCCGTTCATAGACCCTTTTTAACTTTACACAGTTGATTATGTGTGCAAACGAATCATCCCACCGACTGATCTGTTTGTGTGCAACATAAAATAATGTGAAAAATAAAACATCATTTTTTAGCGTAAATTATCATTGTGTAATAATGATTTTTATAAAAATATAAACTGAGTGAATGCAAGACGAAGTCGAAAGTACATACATGAGACTTCCTTATCGGAACGCAGTCGGTACGTACATATATTTATACATAAATGATAACCAGGAGCGTTAAGAACAACATTGATTTAAAAAAACGAATTGAATATTATTAACTTATACTTCAACAGTTATAAACATTTTTGAGGTAGGTTTTCGCCAATTCGACAATAAATCAGCTAGAGTTAGGTTTCTTTTCACCAAGTCAAACGTACGAGTGTTGGTGAAAGCGTCACTTATGGCAGCTTCACATCTTGTTCCCTCGTGATTGCCAACACATTGGCAGACTGGCTGATCCTCCTCGTTTAAGGAACAGTCACCGTTGTTCAGACAAAAACCATGACACGCGTACACTTCACATCTTTCCCCTGAATAACCGGCATTACATCTGAAATAACGGACAAACATGTATCATGACTAAATTAATCAAGGAACTATCAGAAGTAGCAGGTAGAATATGTTTTACCTGCATGTAGGAATTCCCGCTTCATTAAAACTACATTCACCATGCATACAGTAGTTCAGACAGTCTGATGCCTCGCATCTATTACCTACATAATCTCTTTGGCATTGACACACCGGCTCGGTCTTCTCATTCAAGGAACAGTCACCGTTGTTCAGACAGTAACCATAACACGCGTACATTTCACATCTTTTCCCTGAATATCCGGCATTACATCTGAAATAGTGATAGTGTCGCCCTTGGTTATTTAAACAAAATTTAACAAGAAAACAGAGAAAAAGGAAAAATTGGGAACATCGGTGGCCTGGTGATAACGGCCTTGACTTGCGTATCGTAGCTCGTTGGTTCAAAACCAAGCAGGCATTTTAGTTTGTGAAATTTATTTCGTTCTCACTGCACTCAACACGGTGAAGGAAAACATCGTGAGGAAAGCGGCATGTCTACTTTCTAACCAAAATTTCGAAGACACGTGACAGCCACCTCTCGCACCGGGACAGTGAGATGCATTACGGCCCACTCCCCTTTCATAGAGGCCTGTGTCCCAGCAGTGGGAAAGTTAGAGGCAAATTATGCAAACCATCAGTAGTAGAAAATATTTTACCTGCATTTAGGAAGTCCCTCATGGTTGAAACTGCAGTCACCTTGCAAACAATAGTTCTCACAGACTGAAACATCGCATCTATTACCGATGTAGCCAGTTGTGCATTTGCAAACAGACGTCTCACTAACTTTTATACCGTGAACACAAAACAGTTCGACCACTATCTGTTCTGTTTCTGTTGTGTGTTGAACACATGTGGTTGTTGGTATTAGACTCGACAGTGCTTCGCAATCCTGAAGACCCTGAATTTGATCTTTTATTTTGTAGTTGGCGGCTATACCGACTGGTGTTTCATTATAAAACTTACTAATCTCTTTTGCCTGAGTAAGATTCATCGTGCGTTTTGGCATTTGCCAAACGGTTTTGTGGCTCACGCTACTGTTCATCCAGTATAAGTAACCATTTGAAACAGTCAACTCTCTTGCATTAGACAGATCTGTACCAGGTAGTGTTAGTGTAATATAATAATGCTTGTCTAGACCATCCAAAAAAATACCGTTCAAAAACCGATATTCAAAACCCTCAACAAAATACAATTCCCGTGTTTGTGGGTCCAAGGCGATGCTGAATACTGGCAACCACTCGGATATAACTTCTCTATCGAAACCATCAAATCGAGCTCTCTCCATATATGCTTTGTCTGCATCGTCTGTGAAGGCCCAGTAAATGTACCTGGAAATTAAATGACACTATTGAATATCACGAAATGCAACAGATTTTGATTTTTAAATTGTCATTGGTAACGTACCCTCTACAGCTATCCACGGCAATATCAGTGAGGGTCCGTTTATCCATCTTGATTAAAAGATTTCCGGTAACAGTATTATTAAACCCAGGTTTTAATGAAATCCAATTTATGCTTGTTTCATTAGTATCCGTAAAGAATAGTGTATCTGTTGCCGGGTCGAACGCAATATTCTGAATGTTACTACCGACTCTTTTGATGAAACATTTGTTTTCCTTGGAAAATAAATTATAACCACATATAGCGTCGTTGTTGCTCTGTTTGTCGACGTACAGCATCATGTTGTGAACTTCATCGTAAGCTAACGCTGTAGGGCGGTGAGAAATTAAATCCACAGTGTTTGTTCTTATTCCGTCGGTATAAAATATGAGTTGATTTCCTACACTTACGGCGATGTCTGAAACAAGAGAGAAAAATATTTAACGAAACATGCTGAAAGCTAAATGAACCAATACACTTTACTCTGACGAAATTAAAACCAGAACCTGATAAGAAATATTCATGAATGCAACCAGGATATAAACGGCTAAGATAAAAAAAGAATATATAGTAATAAAAAATTAGAATGGTCATTTAATTTGTTTACGATCGATTTCACTGAGTGGCTAGTCACGGCGGCCGCAGTTGCTACCGGCTTGTTTGTAGTGAGAGCAGTTGTGAGTGCGAGTTCATGGCATGAGTATGTGATGTAATCGCGAATTCAGAGTTGTAATTTATAAGTTTTTAATATAAACGGGGTAACTCACGATAAAAAACCGGCCAAGTGCGAGTCGGACTCGCGCACCGAGGGTTCCGTACAATTTAAAATTCATTAAAAATATTTTTATTATATGATGTAACTAAAAATTGACGGTTTTCGCAATTTTTCCTTTATCTGTGCTATAAGACGTTGCTTCGTACCAAATTTCAAGATTCTGAGTTCACGGGAAGTACCCTGTAGGTTTTGATTCCCTTGCGAGTGTCGAAAATTTGCGGAAATTGCGGCATAAACGGCTGTATCTTTTGATTGCGTTGGCTTAGTAGTTTGATTTTTTCACAGCTCCAAGGGTCAGTAGACCTGAGTATTTTATATAAATTCCAGCTTGATACCTCCACGCGTTCCTGAGAAAAGGTCTTGACAGACAGACAGACGGACGGACGGACAACAAAGTTATCCTATAAGGGTTCCGTTTTTTCCTTTCGAGGTACGGAACCCTAAAAATGATAGCTTTGTAGAAAATCAAAGTGCTCCGCAGTTTTTAATATAGCTAAAGTTTAACTATGAAGCTTCATACAGGGTGGCCAGCTCACAAGAATACAACTTCTAAAATCAAAATCGAAAGTCATTTATTCAAATTGGGCTGAGAATCAGCACTTTTCGAACGTACCCCCAAAAACCCCTTCAGCTCTTCCTAGTGCTATCGCTGGGAAGAAGAAGTGGCGCAACAAACTCCCCAGCATTTATTTATTTGGCTACATTCTGATTTGGCACCTTGCAGTTGTTTCGCATCCATTATACATTATGTACATCGTGTTCCGGACGATATACATAAGCTTCGACCAGATGATCAGACCATGGAAATAAGCATTTTTCATAATGGACACATTAAAGTTCTCAATTCGGATGTTTATACATATTTATATACATATATATATTTTATGTACCTTTTTTATTTTTATATAACTCCGTCATATACATATGAACGTATTTGCAAAATTCTTGTTTTGTTCGAAAGAGGTTTATTCCGAAAGTGAGTTTCGGAGACACACAACGAAACTCTTCAATAAATGCTAGCAAATCAACCGCGAATGCTCTTGCTGCCAACGACAACGACACCGACTTCCGAAATTGAAGTTATTTTTCACTCTGTAGTGTTTTTTTTTTGGAAGTCGGTTGTTTTTTTTTAATTTATTTAATAACATTTAGTAGGTAGGTACACTTTAGTCTTAGTAACCACTAACTTCTCGAGGAGTATGATACCGTATTATAGATTACGTTAAATAAAGAATAAACTGGAAAAAGCAAAAAATAAAATGAATGTAAGTAAAAAGTTTTCGAAATGACCGCCTTCTTTTTCGACACAAATATTCAAACGAGTCCTAATTTGGCAATTTAAATTCACAGACATTTGTCTCATTTGTTCAGCAGCCTGAGATATTCTTTCTAAGAGCTGTTCACGGCTCTAAATTTGTACGGAGTACACCTTCCCCTACAAGGTCCCCCAGACATAACGATCTAAAGGAGTCAGGTCTGGGGACCTAGCTGGCCATGCGATATTTGTCGTCCTCGTCCAATCCAACGGCCAGAAAACGATGCATTTAAATATTCATGCACGGTGAACACATGGTTCACACAGTTTGAAGATCTACTAGTTCACTTCACACAAGTGACGTTCCTTAGGAACTCTAAGTAATTGTCACAATTTAGGCGGGGTGGAATCTCAATAGGCCGGTCAGCTGATTGTTAAAAACACCAGCCCACATGTTTACAGAGAATTCAGTTTGATGTGACGCCTGCCGATGTAAATTCGAGATGCTCTCATGCCACTTGCACTTGCACTTGATTTTTAGAATTAAATACTCCCCGCTCTTGGAAATTGGGCTTCATCCATCTATAGAATTTTTAATTATTGTAGATTATGGGAATATTATTATTTATCAGTTCTTGGTTCATTCTCTGGCAAAAAAACAATTAATTATTTTTGAGAAGTGATCAGGTGGGGGGATTTTCTGTAGTGGTAGGCATGCAAACCATATCTTTTCCACAGTTTCCACACTAGCTTATGGGATACACCCACGATTCTCCCAATGCGTCTCGTCGAGAGTGTAGGATCATGAATAATAAGGTTCATTATTCTGTTTCTTGAGCGACGCTCAAATTGATTGCTCGTTCATGGCGGCGTGGTCTAATTCCGATCTCACTAAATCTCCTGTAAATGTTCGTATATCAGAGACGCGCCGACCAGGGAATAGCCGTTCGTACTCTCGTACAGCCGCTGTAGCACTTCCGTCACAGAAACCGTAGACAAAGTGAATATCGGCTTGGTGTTGAGCCGAATACTCGTACGGCAGAATGAATGTTCTAATCAAAATGATTGATTATATTAATCGGAAACCCAAAAGCAAATTACATTAAAGAACAAACCTGACAGTTAAAATCATGCATGACAAATAACAACTTAGGTATCCTACCAGAGACCGATTTAATCTCTTTGATAGATTCGTTATCAAAAATGATCGTCCTTCTTCGCTAACTTTCGGGTTCCTCTCGTACGTGCAAATGTCATAGATTTATCATTTTAATTGTACTGCATAGCTCAATTATATTACAAATATCTTTGTAACGAAGCCTTTTTAAATGCTACTTCCTTTTGTTAGATTCAATTTGTAAAAGCTATAAAGCGTTTGCCAAAGTTTATGGACGACGTGAAGAACACGGTGTATAGTTAAAATAAAATACGACAAAAACATTATAATCCGTCAATGAGACCATTATTTTATCGTGAAGTTTTCAATCGGATTTTAAGACGCAAATTTTATACAAAATACCATAAGAATAGTAGAATTACTCATCGGAACTACTACAAAACAGTGTTTAATCAGTTATTTAGACTAAACACCTTATAAACACGACATAATTATATGGACTTTCACGTAACACTGAGATTTCATTTCATGATGAACTTTAATATAATTAATTACAGAGTAGTTCCCAATTCGCTAGTATTTGCCATCGCATATATTTCAATTCATCCTTCGTGAAATTGTAATCGGACTTCACATAAGGTAAGTTCGTCTGATTAATCAATTGCACACGTTGAACAAGTGTTCAAGTTTAGTTTTTTTTTTAATTGTTTTTTTGCTTGTTATCCTCTTTCCTGTTTTGCATAAATGGAAGAGATAACAAATGCGGAAAATTAAAATGAATTAATACTTAAACTCGTGAATTGCATAAACTAGTATTAATACAATCCTACTAATATTATAAATATGAAAGTTTGTATGGATGGATAGATGTTTGTTACTCTTTCACGCAAAAACTACTGAACGGATTGGGATGTAATTTGGCACACATATGGTTTATAGCCAGGATTAACATATGGGATACTTTTTATCCTGATATTCCCATGGGATCGAAACTTATGCGGGTGAAACAGCGGGGCGCAGCTAGTGTTTTAATAAGTTTAACGAGGGGTCCGTACTTAAAAGGAGTAGGTACTTTAAAGGAGGGATCTGCTGATCAAAACAAAGTGCAGTGTATACGCGATCAAAATGCAGAGATCGGTCATTTTTTCAGAGTTGGTCACATAGTAAAAGTTGTTCATTCTCACAAGTACCCATGTCCCTTAATTAAAAGAATGTTCCTCGTTTAGCCTGAAACTCTATATTCTTATTAGTACGATTAAGTTTTCCTCGTCCCGATGGTAGGCCGAGCTTTGCTTCAGCAAGTCGTCGCCTTACAGTCCATGCACTTGGGTTACTTCCTCCGAGCCGTCGGGACTGATATGTAAGTGCAGCTCCTGTGAGAAAGCAGTTTCGAAGCATTGTGTCGACCAAGTATCGATCTTCTCGTGCTGTGCTACACCTGGCCCTGCCTATTCCTGGTCTGCGTAGGTAGGTTAGAGCCGGTTTCCTCGTAACGTCGGAGAACTCGTTGTACGGTTGACAGCGATACACCAACTGACTGTCCTTGCATTGCATCACGCTGACTCCCGCCGATTTCCAGCATTGTGAGAATTCTGGTGCATTCCTCAGAGAGGCATTTCTCGTAATTTTAAGAACGTTCACAGTCTGATCTCAGTCTCAATCTCTCAAAAATACCTTTAATTTCACTACATTTTGACAAGTTTTTGACATTTGTTTGTCGCCGAGATGAGACTGCGACTAGATTTTGAACGTTATAAATTATGAGCATTGGCCTTCTGGTGTAAGCGACATTAAAACAGCTTCAATAATGAATATTGAACATTATATAGAAACGCTCTCTCCTTTTTATATGACAGAATAGAAACAAACGCAAAAACAGATGCAGAAAATTCGTAGTTCCATTTACAAAAGTTCAATTTTTTTTTTGTCATTTTTAGTAGCATAACTTTATAGTAACTAAGAAGTTTTATTACTTTCATTTAATTGTCTATTAAACACAATTTATTTTATTAAGCTAGCATTCTTAGGGCCGATTTTTTGTTCCGTAGTTTTTCGTTTCCGTTTTTATCAATTGGTTGAGTTTAAGCCAATTGTTAAAAATAGTAACTAATGGTTAAATTTTTGCAAAATGTGTTTTTTGATCAATTTTTAGTTTATTTAGTGATATAATATTATTGCTAATGGTCAAATAATTAACTATTACTTTAAAAATAACCATTAGTGACCGTTAGATAAACTAACACTAACTTGATCAAAAAACACATTTTGCAAAAATTTACCCATTAGTTACTATTTTATTATTACAAGCTTTTATTTAACTTGCGATGTACGAGTATGTATGGTGTGTAACTATGTTTGTTGGGGTGGACTCTTGCAACTCAATTTTGAAGCAGATATCTTCATCCGATTGAGCTGAAATTTTGCATGCATGTGTAAATCGGATGACAATGCAAAATTATTATGACATGGAGCTGATCTGATGGTGGCACCTGAAGGTGGCCATAGGAACTCGCGGTAGTTAAACGACACAACCCCATCGAGTTTAGACTCGTTGATCCGTCTTGACGAGTACTTTGATGGTAGATGGTAACCAGGGTCTGATGATGGAGCTGGAAGATGGCCATAGGAACCCGGTAACTAAACGACATAACCCCATCGAGTTTGGGCTCTTGAATCGTCTTGACGAGTACTTTGGTGCTAGATGGTAACCAGGGACTAAAGATGAAGAGGTAGCTTAAGTGCAGTAAACGCATATAACGGAAAAACGCGCGGAAAATCTCAGATCAAAAATTCTAAAAAGTTAAAAATAAAATAAAATTAAAAGAAAAAAAAACTTTACAATAACAAGCTTTTAATAATTATTAATAATAAGGACTAAAAAGTTAAAAATTATTTAAACCCGATAAGAAATAAATAAACGCGTGTTACATTTTGATGGAACATTAAAGAACATATTTTAGAACATAATGTAAAACGCTTTTATTTATTTCTTATCAAGTTTAAATTATTTTTAACTTTTTAGTCCTTTTTATTAATATGTAATAAAAGCTTGTTTTTAAAAAGTTTCTTTTTTCTTTTAATTTTTCCTTTTCGTTCGCATGTTCTGCGCTTAGGTTTTTGCTTTGCCACAGAGTATGAAAATCTCATTTGACTTGGGTGATAAAATGTTTTGCACCAGCAACATTTCTTGTTAACTTAAATGAGGGGAAATTATCTGTTCACCTGATAAGTGTCGCTTGAAACTCATTGATCTATGTATCGTATGATTGAACTGAGCTGACGTTATTTGTCACTTCACTTTTGTCAGTGTCACTATGAAAGAAAGAAAGAAAGAAAAAGCATTTATTGCGACTCGTACAGAAAGATCATAAAACTAAACTAAACTAAACACAATCAAAAATAAAAAATAAAACAAATTATATATAAAAATATATATATTACTATGAATACGTACAAATTAACGATCGTGACTTCGCGAGATCGAAAAAAATATTAACTCGTAGTTAATTTTATCCACTTTAATCAGGTTATAATCGAATCAAATCAAATTATTTTATTTCACTAAACCTTCTTGGGCGGTTCCATTTGGTCGTTTCCTATGGAGAAGTGCCGGCAAGAATTTCCATGAGTAACCATAGAAATTCTACCAAAGAATTTCCATGGTTACTCTTTTAAAAATAACTGGCTTTTACAATGTTTTCAAACTACAGTGTTCATATCTATGGGAGGACAGTGTAGGCTTGTTAAAAAGTACCAAAATTATAATTACATTTATTTATTACAATTTCAGTTTCTCAATTCGTTTACCTAAGGCCCAACTATACATAAACCACTTACTTGCTCTAGCTATTATTTAAATAAAACTGAGTATTGTTAAGATATGTGTAACTGTGTAGATATTATTTCTGTGTATTATTACTCAATCTATAAATAATTAATTATATAGAAATATACTATAAATTTCTACCTTATCTTAGAATAAGTGGAAATAAAATATATTGAAGCGCAAATGAAGCTTTCTCATGATAATTACAATTACAACCTACTTATGCTACTTTATGCTACTACACTACACTTCAAAATTAAAGCACACCGTCTTGGCCCATTAAATAAAAATATTGCGATACTTGTGCGCAAGCATTTCTTTTTACTATTCCTTGCAACTGCTATATAAACAAAATTATCTCTGCCTTTAGGCCGTAAGTAGGTGAAAAATAAACTACGTTTCTCGTACTCACCCCAGGAGTGCGCCAACCCCACGTACAGCGCTGCCAACGTCAGCACACACTGCGTTTTACACATTTTAAACTTCAGAAATACAAAGTTTTTTCAACATGGGTAGATCCACCGCTGTTGATTGCTCTTTTGATTCTGAAGCCGCACGTTGGTTTCTCGCAACATAAATAGGTCTTTTTTTGGAATGGTGATAAGTGACTGGGAGATAAGAGTTCCCATTATTATAGAACTAACATACACGCGAGCTACACGCGTCGTCGACAGAGGCAACATAAAATAATGAAAAAATAAAACATCATTTTTATCGTAAATTATCATTGAGTAATAATGATTTTTATAAAAATATAAACTGAATAAATGCAAGGCGAAGTTGAAAGTACAAGAGCCTTCTTCATCGGAACGCCAGTCGGTACATACATATATTTATACATAAATAAATGATAACCAGGAGCGTTATAAACAAAATTGCTGAAAAAAAAATCTAATGGAATATTAGCTTATGCTTCAACAGTTATAAGCATTTTTGAGATAGGTTTTCGCCAATCTAAATTAATCTAAGTATATTATACATCTTCTATACTTCTATTTAATAAATCTGTAGACGAGGCGTTTCTTTACATTGAAAATATTTCCAAAAAAATATAAAAGTTTTTCCGAAACTATAAGAACTATACTGTTGAAACTTGGTAAGTAGATGTATTCTGTGAACCGCATTAAGATTTTCACACAAAAATAGAAAAAAAAACAATAAAGTTTGGGGGTTCCCCATACTTAGAACTGAAACTCAAAATGTTTTTTTCATCAAACCCATACGTGTGGGTTATCTATGGATAGGTCTTCAAAAATTATATTGAGGTTTCTAATATTATTTTTTTCTAAACTGAATAGTTTGCGCGAGAGACATACAAAATGGTAAAATGTCCCCCCCCCCCTGTAACTTTTAAAATAAGGTAATGATAAAACGAAAAAAATATATATGATGTACATTACCATGTAAACTTCCACCGAAAATTGGTTTGAACGCGATCTAGTAAGTAGTTTTTTTTTTTAATACGTCATAAATTGTAATTGTACGGAACCCTCGGTGCGCGAGTCCGACTCGCACTTGACCGGGTTTTTTTTTTAAACTAAAGGTTCTAACTCTATCTTCTACTTACATCTTAGAAATAGCCATATTGTCAGGAAAAACTCTCACTTCTTCTCCACAGTAGCCGAAAACAATAGATTTGCAAAAAGGGACCCCACCAAGTTAAAAAACCAATTTTGGAAAAGTACACTCCACTACAGAATCAGCAACCATATGTCCATTAAAATATATAACCAGATTCCAAAGCTAATAAGAGAGCTGCTCTACCATTTCATTTTTACAAACAAATCTAAGAAATTGGGTTCACCAAAATAATTGTTACACATTAAAATATTTTTGATAATAAGGTAGATCTATTTAGTTGTATAACAGATATTGTTTCGTTTATATTTTATTTTTTATTGTATAATATAGTACAAAATAATGTCCATAGTATTTAAGTGTTTTGTATTGTTTATTAGAGTTTATGTATTATACATATAGAGTAATATAGGTAGTATAGGTTTTATACCCACGTGTACATTAGGTTCACATTGTAAATAGACGTATGTGTCGAACTTATCCATATGTACCAAGTACCAACCATCTTTGTACCTACCATATCCGAAGACTAAATGTCTTTGTCTTTGAAACCGTTTTGTTTTTGCAAAACGTGAACATAACAAGACAAATATCGCAAATAACAGGAAAAGGTCACAGAGTAATTTTTGTGATGAGTCCAGATCACTTAGTTATATATAAATAAGAACTCTTATCTCCCAATCACTTATAGGAGACCTATTTATGTTGCGAGAAACCAGCGTGCGACTTCAGAATCAAAAGAGCAATCTCCAGCGGTGGATCTACCCGTTAAAACAACTTTGTATTTCTGAAGTTTAAAATGTTTAAAACGCAGTGTGTGCTGGCGTTGGCAGCACTTTACGTGGTGTTGGCGCACTCCTGGGGTGAGTACGAGAAACTTCTGGGGTTCTCTGAACCCCACATGTGGCAATTTTGCTTATTGACATAACCACCGAGATGAAAACGAGCTTCATCTGAAAACACGATTTTTCGGTTATCTCCTGCCGAACAATCTTCAGCCCATTGGGCGAAGCAAAAACGCATCGGATGGTCATGAGGCTTCAGTTCTTGGACCAATTGAACTTTGTAAGCCTTCATACCGAGGTCTTTATGCAAAATTCTTCTCAGAGAAGTGCGAGAAATGTTCAGTTCCTGAGAACGATGACGAGTTGATGCTGATGGAAGTTCTTGCACATTCTGAGCCACAGCAGCAATGTTTTCGGTTGAACGCGCTGGACGAGAACGAACACGGGTTGCTTTGTCCAATAACGATCCATTTTCACGAACTCGCTTCACAAATTGTCGAAAATTTTCCACGTAAATTTCTTACAGTTTGCGTTCTAGACTTACTACTTTGTAAGTAAGTTTTAATGTTTCCCATTTTAGTTAGCGTCCCATTTTGCAAATGTCAAACATAAAACTAACTTCCTGTCAAAAAAGTCAAAGTAATCGGTACTTTAAATTTAAAACACTGATAGCCCACCTTTTACTTACGGCCTAAAGGCGGAGATAATTTTGTTTATGCAGCAGTTGCAAGTTGCAAGGAATAGTAAAAAGAAATGCTTGCGCACAAGTATCGCAATATTTTTATTTAATGGGCCAAGACGGTGTGCTTTAATGTTGAAGTGTACTGTGTAAGGTTAAGTAGCACGAACGAGGTTCTAATTGTAATTATCATGAGAAAGCTTCATTTGCGCTTCAATTTATTTTATTTTCACTTAACATATTATTAATTTCTATATTATTAATTATTTATAGGTTGAGTAATAATAATAATACCTACACAGTTACACATAATCTTAATAAAACTCAGTTTCATTTAAATAATAGCTTTAGGGCCATAAGTAAACGAATTCAGAAACTGAAATTCTAAGCAAAGGCATGTAAGTTATTAAATAAATTATTATTTTGGTACTTGTTGACAGGCCTACAAATAACAATAGGGTTCCATTTTTTCCTTTTGAGGTACGGAAAGCAAAAAATACTTATAGATGAAAATCGAACCATCTCCTTTTATGAAGTCGGAAAAATATTCCGTTAGAATATCGAAGGCTGTATCCGTATCCTCTTGATAATATTTTTAATTACTAATCGCACAATTCCCCATTATACGTTTAATTTATGCAAGCGACATCTGTTAGTTCATTAGTCAATTATTTGTGTTCGTGTGTTGGTACATACCGTAGGTACGATCAGCAATGGCGCGAGTGCTGATACGGTTTTCATATGTAATAAATAGATGGCGTTAGTAATTTCAAACGTAATAAATAAATAACAACATTCATAAGTGTTTCAATTCAAATCAAAGAGTAATATAATAATACGGAAGATTCAAATACTTTAGGACTCGAAGTAAGATCGACCTTCAACCCTCTTTTTTCCAGATGTCTCAAAAAATACTAATAGGTAGGTATATGTTTATAAATATATTATTGCAAATGAGAATATAAATAATGTTTATGGCTATAATTCATTAAAAATAAGTACCTACTGGAAGATTTTTTTAATATCGGTAGCACTCGCAGGAAAGGGCCATTTTATATATACCTACCGTACAACTCAGAATTTCTAGCTCTTTCGATTGATATAATTTAAAATCTTGATCTTGATAAAATATTGTTACTGTTACCCCATTGCTGGGCTAAGGACTTCCCCTATCATTTCCAACTCTTTCGATCTAGGGCTAAAGTGGACCACTGGTCATTATAGTCTTGATACCTACCTAAAAAAAACTTCCTTTACAACATGACATTTAATAGACAATTTTCTAAATTGTAAACTTGATGTATGGCGGCAGGGACGAATCCCCCTGTGTTAAAATTTTTCGTCGGTTATTAATACATCTAAACGTAGGACATGGTGACAGTTTAATTCCGCAGTTAATTCCGTGTTATATATTATTTAATCTTATGAGTATGGAAGAGGAAGACATGTTGCGCCGACCCCAAATAGTTTGGGATAAGGGCAGGAGAATGATGATGATATTATTTAATCTTACGCGACAATCATTTAGAATAAACTTAATTGGCAATTCAAGTAGGAATTACGTCATACTCACTATGCAATTATACTATACAAAGTTCAATGTCCTTAAAGTTATATTAGGTAACTAACCTTATTATGATTGATATGTCTTTTTAGGGTGTCGAAGCCTATAACCTGTCCATTAGGTAAACCGTTTTTTGACAGATGGAACCAGTGATTGCAGCAACACACAATACATTGATTGATACACGTACGGTATTATAATGTCTGTAAGAAGCCATAAATAAGATAAGGCAGTTTATATACTTATTTATTTATTTTATCACGCATTTTAAAGTTAACTTTTACGTACGTGTGTGTAGCTGTCAAAAAAGGTTAACCTAATGGACAGGTTATAGGCTTCGACACCCTAAAAAGACATATCAATCATAATAAGGTTAGGTTGAAGTTTGTATATAATTGCATAGTGAGTATGACGTAATTCCTACTTGAATTGCCAATTAAGTTTATTCTAAATGATTGTCACGTAAGATTAAATAATATATAACACGGAATTAACTGCGGAATTAAACTGTCACCATGTCCTACGTTTAGATGTATTAATAACCGACGAAAAGATATAATGGCAAAAACGGGACCCCTAAAATAATAGTAAAAATGGTTTATTTAGAAAAGGGACACATTTACAATAAATACCGAAACAATTAAAATAGAGCACAGTTGCTAATCTGCCTGAACTAAGTTGAAGTTCTATTTGCAGACAAGTAAATCTGTCGGTGTATAATCGACTGGTAATTTAATTTATAGATGCTTAGTTTTCTATTTAATCTACTGAACAGGAATAGGCCTAACAATGTTAAAAAACTCTCTACAAACACACTTTTTTTTAGACGTGGGATACTAAGGCCGGGTTCACATTAGGTCGGACCGACAGTTTTACCGGCCCGACAAACTTGTCGGATCCATATTGGCGTATGTATGTCAATAGCGCCGTTCACATTGGTCGGGTCGCCCTAATGTGAACGGCGCTATTGACATACATACGCCAATATGGATCCGACACGTTTGTCGGGCCGGTAAAACTGTCGGTCCGACCTAATGTGAACCCGGCCTTAGTTACAACAAGCAGAAATAATGCTGTTTCTGTAAGAAATTCTATAAAATACTAACTTATTTTTGACGTCGCGGTCGATGAAATCAACCATGTGTATTCGTAAATATTTATCCCGACCGGAACCCTTCACTTTACGTGGTCCGACACGCACTTGGCTGGTTTTTAGGGTTCCGTACCTCAAAAGGTAAAAACGGAACCCTTATAGGATCACTTTGTTGTCCGTCTGTCTGTCTGTCTGTCTGTCAAGACCTTTTTTCTCAGGAACGCGTGGAGGTATCAAGCTGAAATTCATATCAAATACTCAAGTCTATGGTCTCTTGGAGCTGTGAAAAAATCAAACTTCTAAGTCAACGCGATCAAAAGATACTCCCGTTTATGCCGCAAATTTTCGACACTCGCAAGGGAATCAAAACCTACAGGGTACTTCCCGTGAACTCAGAATCTTGAAATTTGGTACGAAGCAACGTCTTATAACACAGATAAAGGAAAAATTGCGAAAAGCATAAATTTTTAGTTACATCATATAATAAAAATATTTTTAATAATTTTAAACTTATTACCCCTTTACTCATGAACGCGTAGTGGTATTATATTGAAATTCTTAACAAATACTCAAGTCTATAATATCTTTAAGCTGTAACAAAATCAAACTTCTACGTCAACGCAATCAAAAGATACAGCAATTAAAGCCGCATATTTTGAAACTCGCAACTACTCGCAAGGGAATCAAAACCTAAAGGATACTTCCAGACGACCTGGAATCTTGAAATTTGGCATGAAGCAACGTTATAAAGTACACATATAGGAAAAATTCCGAAAATCTTAAATTTTTAGTTACATCACATAGTATATTTTTTTTAATAATCATAAACTTACTAGCTGACCCAGCAAACGTTGTTCAACGATTAAAAAAAAAACAGATGTTGGCCGATTCTCAGACCTACCCGATATGCACACAAAATTTCATGCAAATCGGTTCAGCCGTTTCGGAGGAGTTTGGAAACAAACACCGCAACACGAGAATTTTATATATTAGACTTGCTGACCCAGCAAACGTTGTTATGCGATTAACAAAAAAAAATAAAAAAATAGATTTTGGCCGATTCTCAGACCTACCCGATATGCACACAAAATTTCATGCAAATTGGTTCAGCCATTTCGGAGGAGTTTGGAAACAAACACCGCGACACGAGAATTTTGCTTCCCATTCCCTCTCGCTCCACACCATGGTCTGAACCAGGGGCCCGGCCCTACGAGAGGTCGCTGCCGCCGATCACCGCCGTCAGCTTTCCACATTGTTATGTTATGGATTTCATTTAGCAATAAAAATACCATAACTTTTACTTATATACCTACAGGTTTGTACGGAACCCTCGGTGCGCGAGTCTGACTCGCACTTGGCCGGTTTTTTTTATATATCATGGTCATATTCAGTTAGGGTCAGGGTCAGCATGGACTGGTAGGGTAAGTAAAAAAGTGATGAATAACATGTTTGAAGGATCGAGAGGGAGTCCAATGAGAAGATGAATTAAAGCTCTGGCCAAACTGCAGGTGACAGTTCAACAACTTTCATTGCGTTATTTACGTAGTTGACCAGACAAATTTTTCGGACATATGAAGCAATGGACTAGAAATATTCTTCCTAGTGATTCAGATTGTAATTGAAAGTGTGTTACGGAATTGGGGTGCTGAAGTGAATCCCGCGTTGTGTACACTGCTGTATAGAGGTGTCCAAAGAGGTGCTAATAGTCGCGTAACTTCCTAATCATAAATCTCTCTATTTATACAGGGTTATTTTAGATTGGCTAGCTAAACTCCTAAAAAGTTATAACTATTACGGAGCCGAAACCTGGACACTCACGGTACGGCTGGTCCATAAATTCAAGGTCGCTCAGTGAGCTAGAACGGGCTATGCTTGGAGTCTCTCTGAGGTGATCCAACAGAGAACCAAAGTTGTCGACATAGCAAGCTGAAGTTGCAATGGGCCGGCCATATTAGCCGTAGAACCGATGACCGCTGGGGTAGTCGTGTTCTTGAGTGGAGACCGCGAATCGGTAAACGTAAGGTGGAACGCCCGCGCCCTCAGGCTAGGTGGAGCGACGATCTTCGCAGGATGGCTGGCAGCAGCTGGATGCGAGTTGCCGAAACTTGAATGGCGTGCAATAGGCCTATGTGCAGCGGACTGCTATAAGCTGATGATAATGAAGCTAAACTCCGCAGATGCGATGGTTATCTAACTAAACGTGTTTTTTTTTTTTTATGGTCATCGGCCGCAGTTATCACATAATAGTCACTTGAAATATCAGTATTTTTTTTGTGTACTTATAATTCACAGACGTGAGGGGTATCGATATCTTAAAACGATAAAACATAAGAGACAGGCCGATCGATTCTGTAAGTCTCGCCGTGAAAAGTTAGGTGAAGTGAGCTTAGAGCGAGCTGTCAATCAATCCCTAGTATTAGTTGGAATGACAGCTCACTCCACGCTCACTTCACCTAAGTTTTCACGGTGAGATGGTTACAGAATCGCACTGCTGTTTTTCTCAACTCATACGTATGTACTACAAGTTGTAACATCACTAACAGCGGTCGTTGCGCTCGGTACTCAATCTGAATTATTTCGAAGGATATTGCTAATCCATTGCTTCATATGTTCGAAAAATGTGTCTGCTCAACAACGCAAATAACGCAATGAATGTTGTTGAACTGGCAAAATGAAACCAATTGCTACTGAGAGTTTGTTACGCAATTACCCCGATGATCTAGATGTCATTTAGTTTCATTGCAAAAATTCGCCCGAAGTTTAGCTTAAACTGATTGCGGTGAAGTTGGCCCTATCTATTGGTTCGTAATAAAGTCCTTCACAAAGAACTTGTCGCAGCTTTTATTTTATTTTAATTACTTAATAGCCAGTTTCTTGACTCTCGGAAATCTCGGAGCAATAGGGAAGTGGAGCCGGAAGTGTTGAATCGTGACCGGAAGTCCGACAGCCATTATCGATGTGATCTAGATCTTGTTTTGTGACATTGTCCTACGTTTGGTAATGACATTACCTATATCCGTTATAATATCTGTAGGGTACATATTGTTGTGTCGGGAGCCGCGTGACGACTCCCGGCCACCGTAGGCGCGGGCCTGCGGGCGGTGACGGTGAGTAATGGGTAGCTCGCCGTCCGATCAGGACCAGGCCCGTGCCGGACGGCGCGTTGTGTTCCACGCGCGCCTCAAAGAGATGTCTGCAGAGGACGGGGCCCGATAGGGCCGAAGCCTTCCAGGGCGGCGGGATCATCCGAAAGGTTTACCGCTGCCCTGGAACAGAAAGGGCTAAGGAAGGAACACGGGTGGGTTTTAGTCAGTAAGAGTCTGACACTCCCTTCCGCTCCGCCCAGAGCGGGAGGGGTCATTTGATGATTTCCCATCCACAAAAAAAAAAAAAAAGGGTACATATTGATAAACAAGGTGTAACAGATAAACGCAATTCCTGAAAGTAGTTTGTTCATAATGGACTACTGAATCGATTTCAGTAACTTTTCATATAGGTAGGTATTTTTTTTTAAATTATTATTGCCATACTGACCACCGATTCGGCCAAAGAAAATTAAATTTTATTTTAAGGCAATAAGAATCAATTTTTAAATACACGACTCAGGGACTACGGAACCCTATTACTAAGACTTCGCTGTCTGTCCGTCCGTCTGTCTGTCTGTCACTAGCCTGTATCTCAAGAACCGGGATAGCTAGACACTTGAAATTTTCACAAATTTTGTATTGCTGTTGCGGCAACAGCAATACAAAATTTAAAACAACAAATACTAAAAACAAAATAAAATAAATATTTAAGGGGGCTCCCATACAACAGACGTAATTTTTATAGATAATGGTACGGAACCCTTCGTGCGCGAGTCCGACTCGCACTTGGCCGGTTTTTTCCCACTTATTTAGGATAAGCCATAATACGCCTCAAATCAACGCAAGTAGGTACCTACTGAAATTAAATTAAATAATCATTTATTTAAGGAAGTTATATTCCCCTAGTAAACACTACAAATTACATAGAAAAAACAAAACAAATTACATATCTACTTACATAAAACATTACACATTAAAAACATTGCATTAAAAATAAATAATTTAGTTGAAATAATAAATAAAATAAAATAATAGTTATTAGGTTAAAATTCTTTCGATTACATTCAATTATAAAGATAAAACAATAAAACAAAATAAAAATCACTTAACAAAATGGTGACGAACTGGCATGCAGGTGCATCCACCTCTCCAACACCACCGAGTCCCACCGCTCGGACAATACGCTCAGGATACTGTTAGTGCTGCGTCGCGTCGGAAGCGACTTAGAAGCGAGGCGCTCCGCATCACCGCTCACAAATGCGCAGGAGCTTTCGCAACCCCCCCAACCGACGGGCTCAGCAGCACCATATCATCCGCGTAGCTGATATTATTAATAGGCACTTCGCCTATTGAGCAACTCGCATTAGCACTGCTGAGCTCGCCGATCAGCTGGTTCATATTGAACACAGGTTGAACAAGTGGGGCGAGGTTAACCCCCCCTGCCTCACACCGCAATCCAACCCGTACAGGTCGGAATATACTCCCGCCCATTTCACACTGTTCCGCTGGTGACTGTAGGTACCAATACCTAAATATCGACACTATCCCACTCGGCACCTGTGCCTCACTGTGCAGCTTGTGCCACAGCATGTCACAATTTACTAAGTCAAACGCTTTCGAGAGGTCTAGGTAACAAGCGTACACAGAAGTATTTTTAGCCGTGTAGTACTGTACAGTCTGCTTGAGACAGAGGATAGCACTCTCAGTCGACAAACCAGGCGTGAAACCAAACTGAGCGTCGTGTATATGAAGGTGCTTCTCCAGCTGTCTGTCAATCAGCCTGTCCAGCATCTTGGCTATAACAGTAGCGAGCTAGATAGGCCTATAGTTAGATACATCCGACACATCACCCGTTTTGTTTTTTACGATCGGAACTACCACCGTGTACATGAGATCATCAGGTAAGTAATTATGACTGATGCACAGATTAAACAGCATTGCCAGTACCCTCGGCAGAAGTACACCAGCGTGCTTCAAATGCTCGATGCTAAGGTCATCATGACCCGGAGACTTACCTCTAATCATCTTCTTAATAATGACAGCTACATCCTTGGCTGTAAAGCTGATGATACTAACGTCTCCATGCTGACACTTAGCATCAAGCACCTGCGCCGCCGACCGAAACGGCGACTCCACCTTGAAATGGCGCTGGAAGAGGCTAGCCCTGTCTAGCAATGTCGCAAGGTTCATGAGCGTCACCTACACTCACCGGAAGGCTCCTGGCCCTGGGTTCAGTTTATTTGTCGACTTCCAAAATTTATTAAATTTTTTATCAGTGTGATGTTTTGCAATAATGTCCATGTCGTTACGTTTAGGTTTATCCTGTGATAGCCACACCTGAAAACAAAGTCGAGCCTCCTTGTAGGCGCTACTCACATGTTGGTTCCATCCAGGTACACACGGCTACACATCAAGCTATACATTTCCAGTTTTACCTGACCTCGCATTGTATAGGTTTTTCGTACAATCAGAAGTCAGCTTATAATGGTTATGTATAGCTTGATGTGTAGCCGTGTGTACATATGTATTGTACGCTTAGTTCCGCGCCCCTAGATAATATACCAACGATTTCAACGTACATTTTGTTTTATAACAACTTATGATCCCGATACATTTTGTTTTATATAACAACTTATGATATATTACATAATGTATCTGTACAAATAACAAATTCCGATGGAAAATCTAGCTCTCTAAGATTTGAATTACAATAATCAAAATATTTTTCTAACTGAGTTTGATCCATCCCCCCACTTTACCCGACTACAAACTGGCCAGTCATCAGTCAAAAATGTATCCAATTTACACTTATTGACATACACCAGCATCATAATCTTTTCTAATTTCATGTTCATTTTCTCTCCAAGCGTACATCAATGCTAACACACGGACGCGTCCTTTGACACATTTACTATTTACTATTTATTTATCCTCACACTGGAACGCCATACAGCAATTACACCAACGGAGCAAAAAATCACTTCATGAGTTGCTTTCCATCCATCCTGTGCGCGGTGGATATCGAACGAGTGGCGATGGATCACGCACGTTCACGCAGCGTGCAAGTGCAGCATTTCTCCATAGCCCCCCATCACTCCTTCCATATTACGCACATTTATTGCGAATTTTTGAAACTCAATGTTTAAATTTTGAGGTGTCATCCTGCTTGACGGATGACAGAAAATTAAGAAATATACCTACTACTTTAGACAGGTACCTTTTTTTTTTTATTGACAATGGGCTCACTCTTGACCTCAATCCAGCCCAGAGGCAGGGATGAGATCTGCGGTGGAACGAGCTTGCCCAGAAGAAGCCTATTCACTCTCGCCCTGAAGAGATTAGGGTTGTATGAACTCGGGAATGCAGACGCAGGCAGACAATTCCACTCCTTTGCTGTGCGCATCAGAAAAGATGATGAGAAGCGCTTAGTGCGTATATAGGGTATATTAACCAAATAGGGGTGGTATCCCGCAGTGCGTCTGGACTCTCGATGGTAAAAAGGTGAAGGCGGGATGAGCTCATGTAGCTCTTGAGCACACTCCCCGAGGTACAGTCTGTAGAAGACGGACAGACAGGCAACACTTCGCCGGTGAGCCAAACTGTGAAGTTTTGCCTCCACCAGCACCCTAATTGCGTAACACACGATCAATCGAAATCTGAATAATTTTGAAGCAAATTGCTAATCCATTGCTTCATAAGTTCGAAAAATTTGTCTGCTCAACACGTAATAACGCAATGAATGTTGTTGAACTGTCAAAAAGAAACCCATTCAGATTGATCACGAACGGTCACGAACGCATAGAATGGGGTATTTTCCCGTCCTTTGCTGTCTCAAACGTCCCCGACCCGATGGCACTGCTGCAGCGCCTAACTGCCTAACTGCCGCCGCAGTGGTGAGACCTGTGGGAAACATAAACGGAGACATTATTTCTCTTTGTCACCACAATCTCGTACTCTGTTAAATCTTAACGCGTTGTTTTTCGTACTTACACATTGTGCCTTGCCTACTTGCGACTGTGACGCACAGCTGGTGTCGACGCATCCTTTTATTTATTATTTATTCTTCTGTTGGAATCTTGGCTGAAGACGGTACTTTTTGTTAATGTGAACACAGGGTGTGGCATCATTCGTAAATGCATTACTAAAACAAAAGAGGGTATGTACATAAATAAATTACACGAAACTCATAATAACAATGCTGAATATGCTGATCCGTTTAAGCAAACTATCGTAAGTATTAAATAACGCTTACCTTCTACTAACATTTGTACCTACTTCATCTATTGTTGTAGGTAGGTACTTCACTTTCTTCGAATAACATTTAACTGTTTATGAGTCATTTTTTATCCTAGTTTTTATTAATAACACGACTACTCATGCTTGTATTAAAAAAACCAACAGTTTTACTGTCCCAGAAATAAATAACACAACATAGTGCGGTCCGTCGTGCTCGGCGGCCTGTTGCGCTTTGAGTGCACCGTGCACGGATCAATCTAATCTACGTTGATCGAGAAAAACAGGTTTTTGCTGAGACTTTGTTGTTTTGTTTTTTTCTTATTTTTATTTGTAATGATATATACGTGATTACTAGTTTATTTATTTATTTATAAGTATGTATTAGGTATGTTGAAACTGTGTGTACTCCCCGTCACTTTTCTCTAAGGGTTCATTAGAAAACCAGCGTCAGACAGCATCTGTCTGGCATTAATGCTGAAATGAACCTTTTTGGCGCAGCCGTGAGGCACACACTATTGTTGTCTGAAACATTTTTTGTTATTTTATTAATTTTGTATTTTGTGTTTCACGAACTGTGTCCAAATAAACGTTTTTCTTTCTTTCTTTCTTTCTTTCTTTCAATTAGGGTGCAGCCTTTTATCGCCAATGAGTCTCTTAGCTCTGCGCTCGACTGAGTCTAAAGTGGCAAGTTGGTATTTAGCTGACCCATCCCACAGGTGACTGCAGTACTCCATACACGATCGGACTTGTGCTTTGTAAAGGGTTAAAAGCTGACCCGGTGTGAAGTACCGCTTAACCTTGTTCAGGATGTCCAGGATGCATACCTTACTGTCTGCCGCCTTGAACTCACCAACCGTAGCTTTTCCAGTACTTACTTAGCTTTCTTTTCCAGCCTATCATTGTCCCATGGCATGGTATCCTCTTCTCTTCTTAAACTGAGAAGGCACGAACATTGATAGAAATATAAAGAGAAAATATTTATTGTCCAGGTAATACAGTAAGCAGGTTCACAGGTTAACAGCAAGTTAAGACGACATGAGTAGCTTAAAATATTACCTACAACTGCAACTGGTTACAATATGGTATTTGCTCTAGTGCGCCCCAAAATAAACAGTTAGTCTGTATCTTGGGGGCTCGGAGTACAAATTCCAGAGTGGAGAGTAGAGAGGTGATTTCAGGTATGGTATGGTACGTGTGTCTGTGTGATGTTTGTGTTTTGTGTGTGTGTGATGTGCGTGTGGTCACCGCGCTTGTTCAAGACGGGATGGGGATCTTTATTTAAAAAAAAATTACATGTGGACGTGTTGACTTACGCTTTCATTACATAGTCTTTTTTTCTTTAAAGTCTGTTGTGAATTTGTGATTGTTGTGAATATGGCTTATTAGATTACCTACTCGACTGCGGAGCCCAAAAAGAGAGTAGTTACTTAACCTTAACCTAAGTACTAATGTTTTAAAGTCTATTGTTATTCCCCCAAATTTTAATAATAATAGTAGGTAACTTCCTTCACTATACATCTTGGAAATAGCTTTATTTGTTAGAAACAATCCTCACTGGTTTCCTCTTTTGTCAGACAATGTCACTAGAAATAGACGTACTAAATATAAGAATTACTTACAGCCTCACTCTGCGAAAACAGCACTCCTTCATAAAAGCGTGTTTTGTATGGCACCATTAATCTATATATATAAAATTGAAAGTCCTGACTGACTGACTGAGACATCAACGCACAGCCTACACCGCTGGTCCTAGAGACATGAAATTTGGAGGGTGTATTCTTCGTGAAGAGTAGGTATCCACTAAGAAAGGGTTTTTCGAAATTCCACCCCTAAGAGGGTGAAATGGGGGGATTTTGTTTGTATGAAGAATCTTATTCCTTGAGTTAATAAACTTGAAACTTGGCACGAATACTTATCTAAGTAAATTATGAAGTTGGGCATTTTTTGTTTTTATAAACTACCCCCTAAAAGGGGATTGGGGGGTTTCAAAGTTTGTATGGAAGAATTTTAGCGCGCGGTCCGATTTAATCGAAACTCAGTATTTATACCTAAAATTGAAAGGAAAGAATAATGTGCATCAGGTTTTTTCGAAAATCTACCCCTGATGGCCTGAAATGGGGTAGTCAATTTTACAGGGGAGGATTTTACTGCGTGGTTTGATTAACTCGAAAATTGGTATAAATAATCTTTGAGTCAAGTTATGAACACATCCCAAATGATTTGTCAAAATTCCACCCCTGTGGGGGCGAAAAGCGGGGGGGATACAGTTTATATAAAAAATCTTATTCGTTAGTTTGATAATCTTGAAAATTGGCATGAATACTCGCCTAAGTAAGCAGTAAAGTTTATCATTATTAGTTTTTCAAAACTACCCCTCAAAGGGGGTATAGGGGTGTTAAACCAGTTAAAGTTTGTGTGGAAGAATTTGAACGCGCGGTCCAATTAACTCGAAACTCAGTGTACTGTGTGTGTTTTTCGAAAATCTACCCCTAACGGGGTGAAAAGGGGTAGTTAATTGTACAGGGGAGGATTTATTATGTGAAAAATCTTATTAATTTAGTTAATAAACTTGAAACTTGGCAACAATACTGGCCTAAATAAGTAATAAAGTTTATCATTATAAGTTTTTCAAACTACCCCTCAAAGGGGGATATAGGGGTGTTGAAGTTTGTGTGGAAGAAATTGAATGCGCGGTCCGATTAACTCGACTAAGTATTGATACTTTCGACAGAAAATTTTTTCGCCGCCCCCGCTTTTCGCCCCCACAGGGGTGGAATTTTGACAAATCATTTGGGATGTGTTCATAACTTGACTCAAAGATTATTTATACCAATTTTCGAGTTAATCAAACCACGCAGTAAAATCCTCCCCTGTAAAATTGACTACCCCATTTCAGGCCATCAGGGGTAGATTTTCGAAAAAACCTGATACACATTATTCTTTCCTTTCAATTTTAGGTATAAATACTGAGTTTCGATTAAATCGGACCGCGCGCTAAAATTCTTCCATACAAACTTTGAAACCCCCCAATCCCCTTTTAGGGGGTAGTTTATAAAAACAAAAAATGCCCAACTTCATAATTTACTTAGATAAGTATTCGTGCCAAGTTTCAAGTTTATTAACTCAAGGAATAAGATTCTTCATACAAACAAAATCCCCCCATTTCGCCCTCTTAGGGGTGGAATTTCGAAAAACCCTTTCTTAGTGGATACCTACTCTTCACGAAGAATACACCCTCCAAATTTCATGTCTTTAGGACCAGCGGTGTAGGCTGTGCGTTGATGTCTCAGTCAGTCAGTTAGGACTTTGAATTTTATATATATATAGATGTTACACATGTTTACAAATAAATATATCTTTATCTTAACTATTAATTATAGTATCTTTGGAAAATAAAGTAAACTGCAATTCATTGCGCCAAAATGTTGTGCAATTTCATGAGTCCTTGATTTTTTTTGCTAACCATTGTCCATTTGTTTTAAAGTATGTAAGTAGTAACATTCACTTACTTCCGCTTATTAATTTTAATGATAGTGATCCGTTTTATTTATGTTATTTTAATTGTGACCATCAATGACCTAGTTACCATTTTTTTGCCAGATTAGATAAAGATTACCTACCTACCTACTAAAATGTTTCATGAAAACTGTGAACAACACTCAAGAAAATTAAATAAGTTAATATTTATGTAGACTCAATTCACCTATGAAAAACATTAGGAACTTACTTCAGTCTTGCTTAGATCCAATCCAAGTTCTCATGACGACACTGTATTTAATTGAAATCCCAATTCGGTTTTTGTACTAGCGCAAAGATTAAACCTTTTTAGTTGACAAACCCTCCGTCTTTGATAAGATCGCCATCACCATACTATGCCATCACTGTCATGCGCGATTTTTTCAATGGACCTATTTAGATTTCGTTTCGTGTACGCGGCAAACCGAACCGGCGTTTTGCTTTAGTTTCTCAAGAGCAACAGACGGAGGTGGTCGCGAGTGTCGCGCGCGCCATCTACCTCCAGTGAAACTCGTACAACGTATTGCAAACTAAATGTGCATTTATCTAACTGTACGGATCTGAATTTTATGAAATAAAATGTGTAGAATGCAGTGTGTGCTGGCGTTGGTAGCGCTGTCCGTGGGGTTGGCGCACTCCTGGGGTGAGTACAAGGGGATAATCAGCTGATCAGACACTTTTCAAACACGTGTTATTTTATATTTTTACAGCGTTATATAACATCTTGAGGTGTATTCCGACAGCGAGTGATAATATACGTTAAGGTTACTAATTGCTCACGGAATTTTTGTATCAAATATAGTAGCCACGAGTGTGTCGATAAGGGTGTATCTCGCTTGGCATCGGGCGCCATTGCACGGTGGCCCTCAGTCACGTAGGCCACTTTTAGCGTACCGCGGGAACCCTGCCGCGTGAAGATGTTCTCCGAAGCGTCGCTAAACATTGGTGTGCGGTAGCAGATTAGATTTGGCCGTATTGCATTGCTGAAATTTGGAATTAGATGATAAGAATTAGCTGCAAAACAGACTGAACGCTGACGTAGTAATTACGTTGCATTGTATATAATAAAAGTACGTCTATTTAGGTTAGAATATTAGATAGGTACGTTCATAAAATAAATTAGATAGGTAGCTTATTTATTAATTTACCGATATCCCATTCTATTTGTAACTTCTACGTTACAACAATCGTAGATTATTCATAACCTACCTAAACATAAAAATAAGTTATTGTTGGATATAAATTATACGTTGTAATGAAACTACTAGATTTAAATAGTACTAGGTGTATAGGATAAACTATTGAATAACTATGAGTAATGTAGAAAAATTACAATGTAAAGCGAGGGCAACTGTAGGGCGTCACGGGCGGGCGGGAAATCTACAGACAATGGGCGGGCGGGTATTCTTTGACGTTAATCTTGAAATAATGTCACTTACTGTTAAAATTCTTACACGGAGACATTTCATAACAAGTAGGTATTATTCGATTTAGGCTAAACATTTGATTGGTAAAGCCATTTTTATTACTTAAATAAAAAAAAAGAATTTTGGATCGGTACTTATTTGTTTTTTGGCAAAAAAAAAACTGGCGGAATGTAGGTATCTTCTAGCTAGGGACACAGCCCTCTCTGTGAGAGGAGCGGGCCGTAATCCACCACGCAAGCCCAGTGCAGGTTGGTAGAGATTTTTTTTGGTTCTAGGACATGCCGGTTTCCTCACGATGTTATCCTTCTCCGTTTTGAAATCAGTGGTGATGAAATGAAATACACAAAGTAAAGTGCCTGTGCCTGGGTTCGAACTCACGACCTACAAACGCGTAAATCAGGGCCGATACACCACTGGGCCACCATCGCTCAATGTACCTATCGTCCTATCCTACTAATATTATAAACGTGAAAGTTTGTGAGGATAGAAGGATGGACGTTTGTTACTCTTTCTCGCAAAAACTACTGAACGGATTTCGATGAAATTTGTATGAGTTTAAAACCAGGATTAACATAAATCGGATAGGTACTTTTTATCCCGATATTCCCCGATATAGTACTAAGTAAATTTAATTATGGCAAATCAATAATACAGGAAGTAATAATATTGATTTAATTAAGTATTCACGTTTGTTTTGCACATTTTATTATAAACATGCGACATAACTATGACTCTAGAAGCATACAATGTGTGACGTCACGGTATTCAGTAAACAAACTTCACCAAGAATGTACGTATAAACTCCTACGACCGGTTGATCATTATAGTAGGTAGTAAGAGTTAGAGGGGCTGGAGGAGGGTCTCGTGGCTAAATAACCTCAATCTGAATCATTTTGAAGGATATTGCTAATCCATTGCTTCATATGTCCGAAAAATTCGCTGCTCAACAACGTAAATAACGCAATGAATATAGTTGAACTGTCAAAATGGAAGACGTTCCTGCTGTTAGTGCGTTAGACAATTCTTCTGCTGGATCGAAAGAGCAGCACCATAATTTGCGTAACACGCGATTAATCGGAATCGGTTTCATTTTGACAGTTGAACAACATTCATTGCGTTATTTACGTGTTGAGCAGACAAATTTTTCGAACTTATGAAGCAATGGATTAGCAATTTGCTTCAAAATGATTCAGATTCCGATTGATTGTGTGTTACGCAATTGGGGTGCTGGAAGTCATGGGGAAGGGGAAGGGGCCTTTTTTTTTTTTCTTTGCTGCTCATAGTGTCCATAAGCGTATTCTCCAACTCCTAAAACTCCGCCCCTAAGATGACCCACTGACCGTAATTCCTTTTTATGACTGTGATTTTTTTACTCAAAACGTTAAGCAGGCACTGTCTTGATTGATTTGTATTGCCTACAACTCAAACTAATTAATTTCCACTAAAATCATGAACTAGAGCAGAAATACGAAAAGTCGTATCTCCAAGTGCGTCTTTATTGCTTGTAGTTAAAAATAGCCCGTATGTTAAAACATGTAAAGGCTATTTTTATAAAAGCTATAGATTATTAGAGCACTTATCCTCAAGCTCAGTTAAAAATAATGATACGTTTCCTTAATAAATCGGCACGAAATGATTACTTAAGTGTTTTTTAAACACCTTTATGATGTGCGTTATTAAATGTTTACCCAACTTAGTAAATACAAATCAATGAATTCGACCTTTGTAAATAACCACACAGATACTTTACTACCTACCTACATAATATTATGCTGTCCGTGAAGTAACACACCTATGGCTAATTGAATGTTGGAAATAAACTACGTTACGAATCTACAATATAATCATAGAAAAACCGGCCAAGTGCGAGTCGGACTCGCGCACCGAGGGTTCCGTACAATTACAATTTACGATTTATGACGTATTAAAAAAAACTACTTACTTACTAGATCTCGTTCAAACCAATTTTCGGTGGCAATTTACATGGTAATTTGTATAATATTTTTTTTGTTGTTTTATCATTCTCTTGTTTTAGAAGTTACAGGGGAATTACACACGTTTTACCATATTGGATGTGTCTCTCGCGCAAACTATTCAGTTTAGAAAAAAATGATATTAGACACCTCAATATCATTTTTGAAGACCTATCCATAGATACCCCACACGTATGGGTTTGATGAAAAAAAAAATTTTTAGTTACAGTTCTAAGTATGGGGAACCCCCAAAATATATTGTTTTTTTTTTCTATTTTTGTGTGAAAATCTTAATGCGGTTCACAGAATACATCTACTTACCAAGTTTCAACAGTATAGTTCTTATAGTTTCGGAAAAAAGTGACTGTGACATACGGACGGACAGACAGACAGACATAACGAATCCATGAGGGTTCCGTTTTAGCCATTTGGCTACGGAACCCTAAAAATGGTCTATTTCGAGAAAAGAACTTTTTCTGATTGCTAAATAGATTAATATAATACTCATAGGTAACGTAAACGCACACGTGGGAGTTGGGCTCGAATTCTCGAACCCAGACAGGCGCTTTACTTTGTGTAAATTATTTCATCATCGCTGCTCTCAAAACGGTGAAGGAAAACAACACGAGGAAACCGCCAAGTTCTAGAACCAAAAATTGAAAGACATGTGACATCTACCAACCCGCACTCGGCCCGCGTGGTAGATTTCGGCCCACTCCCTCTCGAAGAGCGGAGGCTTGTGTCCCAGCAGTGGGAACATTATAGGCTGATTATAAGTAAGTACTTACAGTTCTTAGAAAAATAATTAATAATGACTAGTCATTATACTAGCTATCAAAACCATCAAAACAAAATTTGCTGTTTCTCTAGAGAAACAGCAAATTTTTGTTTCCCTAGTATAGCTAGCTCACAGAATTAGCCGTAGAATCGATGACCGTTAGGGTAAACGTGTTCTCGAGTGGAGACCGCGAATCCGCAAAAGTAAGATAGGAAGCCCTCAGGCTAGGTGGAGTGACAATCTCCGCAGGGTGGCTGAGAGAGCTAGGTGAGAGTTGCCGAGAATTGAGCTGATAACGTACAATTGGAGAGGCCTATTTCCAGCAGTGGACAGCTGTCGGCTGATGATGATGGTCTAAAAGAAAGAAAGAAAGAAAAAGTATTTATTGCATCTCGTACAGGATCATAAACTAAACTAACTAAACACAGTTAAAAATAAAACAAATTATATAAAAAAGTAACAAAAGGAAAAATGAAACAGAAAGTCCTGTACGAGGCCAAAAGGCTCCTATCTCAACATGGCGTGATGTCTACCGCAAAGATTTGCTGTTCCTGTTGGATCGGTTTGAGTTGGAAGGATTTCGAATACCGGATTTTTTCAATACCGGTATTAATACCGCATAGACAATTTCCAATAGCGAGATCCCGGTATTACACACATTTTTTTCCACAATTTTTTTTTTATTAAATAACTACATACTAAGTTTCACCACCAACAATAAAATATCGTTTTTTAAATATAAAATCACTTTTTTAATATAACTGTACTATATATTATAGGCCAGTCAACGTAGACACAAAAATGCGCGTACGCGTTTGGTCGCAAAAATTGCACTGTACTGATTTTTTGCGATGTTGTTTGGACAGGAGTACAGGACCAATAGTGTAAAACCAAGTTATTAGTTTCGAAAGACCTGCGCTAACTGCGTGGTGCTCGAAAAACCTCGAAATTTTCGATCTTCTTTCAGTTTTTACTTATGACTTTTAGCATCCTACGGAAAAGTCACCCAAAACAATTTTTAAAATATACAAAACTATATATCGAGGTTTATTGGACCTACAGACCTTTGGCAGCGCTGAAATTCGGTATACCTTAAAAATGTGTTGGGTGACTTACACTTACATAGTAAACTTCTATTGTTCTATTCCACCTTTTTTTAATCCCATTCTTTACCTGCGTAAGTTGTAGTAAAATAAAAAGTAACTAACTGTCGAAATAAACCACGTGATAATTAAATCTCGTGGTTTATTTAGAAACTTACCCAGATAAAAAATTGTTTGGAAATAGAATGTGCAATAGAACGAAATTTTGTCACTGTAGTTTCTACTGAAAATAAAATCACCAATTCCAGGAATTCCGGTATTGAAGTTTCAATACCGGTAAGTACTGAAAAATAATAATATTGGAAGCCCACTGCCAATGTTTGCGAACCGACATAGGTACCAAAAAAAACCCGAGATTTCCTCTCTTGCCGGTATAGATTAATTTGCGTCGCCTAGCAACCATGGATAACAAAATTCACCCTTTACTAGTGACATCTGCGACATCAAGCGGTAATGTTGGTTCTGCAAGTGCCAAAGTCCCTTTTTAGGGCTCCGTAACCTAGTACTGGCAAAAACGGAACCGTTATAATTTCGTTATGTCTGTCGATCCGGATCGCGTTCGAGTCCCAACGATCGGTCCGACACACACTTTGCCGGTTTTTTTATTTTATTTCTGATCTTTCCACCCTTCACGACACGATAATGTGTTGCATTTGGAAATTGGAATTATATTTAAACAAAACAAATACTTAAATGTCGCTTTTATTAGACTGTAGAATGGCCGATTTCAAGAATCTAATCCGACGGCTACGTTTAAAAAAAAATGTTTCTCTGCAAATACGTAAACAGGATAAATAGGAAGCAGAAGGTTATCCCCGAAAAATTAGAGAATAATTCTAATGCATGCAACGTGAATATTGATTTCACTTGCAGGTACGTAATAAATCTAATAATTATTATTTTTATTTTATGTAATACTTGTAGCTCCCCGCGGTTTCACCCGCATAAGTGTCGATCCCGTGGGAATATTGGGATAAAAAGTATCCTTTAAGTTATTCTGATGTATAAGCTATATTACTGTAAAATTTCATCAAAATCCGTTCAGTAGTTTTTGCGTGAAAGAGTAACAAACATCCATCCTTCCTCACAAACTTTCGCGTTTATAATAATACTAGCTGCGCCCCGCGGTTTCACCCGCATAAGTTTCGATCCCGTGGGAATGTCGGGATAAAAAGTATCCTATATGTTAATCCTGGTTATAAACTATCTGTGTGCTAAATTTCGTCAAAATCTGTTCAGTAGTTTTTGCGTGAAACAGTAACAAACATCCATACATCCATACAAACTTTCACGTTTATAATATTAGTAGGATTATAGGATTATCAGTACGTACTTACCAAAAATATTATCAATATCATTTTAGGAAACTAGTCAAGGGGGATGTGATAGGGTAGCCCGTGAAATTCTATTTTTGTTACGTTTTGCAAATTGCAGGTCATTGTCAGGTTGTATGTTGAACAAAATATGATTCGCGACCGTAACTAGTATGTTTTTACAAAATTTAGTTAATGATTTGCCAATTACGCGAGTTATGTCAGGTAAACTAAACGTGACGGTCTGCGAACAGAACCTTGCGATTTTGTGTTCAAGGAGACCTCACTAACTGATGATTGTGAAATCAGTTCAATTTGACAGTTAAATATGTAGAGTTCTAGACTGTTATTTAGCCACAGGCCCCTCTGACCGACTCTAGAAATGATCAAATTTATTTTAAACTAGCTGCGCCCCGCGGTTTCACCCGCATAAGTTTCGATCCCGTGGGAATGTCGGGATAAAAAGTATCCTATATGTTAATCCTGGTTATAAACTATCTGTGTGCTAAATTTCGTCAAAATCTGTTCAGTAGTTTTTGCGTGAAAGAGTAACAAACATCCATACATCCATACATACAAACTTTCGCATTTATAATATTAGTAGGATACTTCCGAGATAAGGTATTTTTAGGTTTCCGTACCTCGGAAGGAAAAAACGGAACCCGTCCCTTATCACTTCGTTGTCCGTCCGTCTGTCTGTCAAGACTCTTTTTCTCAGGAACGCGTGGAGGTATCAAGCATGGAATTTGTATCAAATACTCAGGTCGACTGACCCTTGGAGCTGTGAAAAAATCAAACTTCTAAGCCAACGCAATCAAAAGATACAGCCGCTTATGCCGCAAATTTTCGACACTCGCAAGGGAATCAAAACTACTACAGGGTACTTCCCGTGAAGTCCGAATCTTGAAATTTGGTACGAAGCAACGTCTTATAGCACAGATAATGGAAAAATTCCGAAAACCATAATTTTTTAGGTACATACATCATATTATAATAAAAATATTTTTAATAATTTTAAATTGTACGGAACCCTCTCGGTGCGCGAGTCCGACTCGCACTTGGCCGGGTTTTTTGACCAATTTACAAAATAAATATTATTATCATTAACATTTACCCCCTTTTTTATCTTGGAAAAATTCTCATGCATTCTGCACTACCACAGGGAGATAGTGCAGCTATGTGGGACTCTAATCTAGCCCACTCAAACTCCACGGTGTCCTCCTCTGCCGCTTACGGCGGGAACACGGGCACGCGTTAGCACTCATCCGTGAACCCGCCCCGGCTGTCCGTCACCGGACCCTCCTCTGGGGAGTACTCCCCATCACCGGCGCACCAGAACATATAGCACGCCGTGACCACTCCAGGGACTAAACCTACACATGGGCGCCACACGTCACCGTGTCTGGGCACCCTTAGTCCCCCTGCGACGGGTAAAATCATGTCGATCAAGCGGCACCGCAACCAACTTGTTGGCCGCTACGTCGTCGGCTTACTGGCAAATCCCTGACGAGCGGCCCCTCCTCGGGTTCCTCCTGGCTTCACCGTGGGTGACCAAGCCACAGCTACTGAGCCCCCCCCCCCCCCTCCCTCGACAATGCGGGAACCCACCGGGGGGAACATTTACCCCCTGGGAAAAAAGTTTGTATGTATGAGCAAACAAGTCAAGGTCATCGCAATGTAAACAAGTCCTTCAATTATAAATACTTAAGATAACTAGGTAATTAGTTATCTTAAGTATTTATAATTGAAGGACTTGTTTAAAATACATCCTTATACACTTAGAATAATCATTTTGAGTGTCTCTGGCGTGGATTTATTTTATAACTAGCTGCGTCCCGCGGTTTCACCCGCATATGTTTCGATCCCGTGGGAATTTCGGGATACAAAGCCTATGTGTAAATCCAGGGTGTCGGCTACGAAATTTCATCAAAATTGATCCAGCAGCCGTTTGAGCGTGAAGAAGTATACAGACATACAACACACACAGTCACTCACAAACTTTCGCCTTTATAATATTAGTGTGATAGGTACCAATAACATTATAATCACCACGTTGTAGGAAGTCATATTATCAATCCTTATCCTAGATATAGTTATGTATATTTTATCCATTTAAACTCTAAGCTCTAAGCTAAAGCTGCCTCCATAGAAATATAAATAAAAACGTATATCTCCTTTCATTATCTATGGCTGCCTCTCATATCGTATCAATATGTCCAGTCGAAACGGGTCCGTGGCTTAGGCCCCCAGTGGTCGAGGCACCTGTGGCCGACGCCCCCGATTCGATTAATTCGATTTTTTTTTTTGTGCTTTTTCACTTAGTACAGTAAATGAGAAAAGTTTTTCACCATAATAATTGTACACTATTATTAGGTTTTAATTTTTGAAATTTTAAGTTTTATATTATAGGTGATGAAAACTGTAATTTATATACAATTTTTTTACTAGGTTTCTTATTGAGATAAATAAATAAATAATGAAAAATAACTAAGAATTTAATTTTTCAAAACATACATCCAATATAAAAGCATTTCTATGTTATAAATATAATATAATCATGATTTAATATTATACATATACTTACAATCAATATAATATACATTTATTATTTTTGTAAAACATTTTTGTGCCTGACAGTACATTTGATCAAAAATTGCTTTGAATTAAATTAATCGAATCGGGGGCGTCGGCCACAGGTGCCTCGACCACTGGGGGCCTAAGCCACGGACCCGTCGAAACCGCTAGATGTTTTACAAAACAGCTCCGTTTTGTAAAACAACTAAATGACGTTTAGCGGTTTTGCATAATTACTGGCTTTGACACACAGAATTGCATAAACTGTTTGAATTTTTTAATGTCTGAGTCAACGTTTAGAGGTTATGTAAAACAGCGTGAAATGAAACGTCTGCTTGTAGATTTTTTACCGACTTCAAAAAAAGGAGGAGGGTCTCAATTCGGATGGTTATATATTTTTTTATAGTTCTAAATTCTGTGGCTCGTGGCTGTGTGTCAAGTTCCTGCCAAAAATTCATATGAATTATTTTTTTTAATAAGTTTTCTTGGTCTATAAAATGTTCTAAATATAAATATTTAAAAAAAGGTTGATGGTTATTCGGGGGACTATTTTCCGCAATGGTCAAAGATGACAAATTACTCAGTATCTAAATACCTACCTACATTTCGCCTATAAGTTGTATCACTGAAAAAAACATTTTTTTGTAGCACTACCATAACGAAATTATTTAGAGAATTAAATCATAAAAAGAAATGTTTATTTATTTATATACATGTGTAATAAATAAACATGAAATGGAAACCAGTTTCAGAACTAGATAGGTAAAGTGCAAAGTTTTGTTCATTGCCATGCGTGTCGTTGAACTCGCGACATTTTGCTCCATAGACCATATGAATATGTACCTCAGTAGGTAGGTACTCGATATACAGATAATATATGTAAGTACTTACAACCGTCTACTGACACAATGAAATAGTTTAAAGAGGAAACGCGGTCACGTGTTCGTTGGTGTTCATTCCATACTAACGTATTCCTCCGTTTTCTCCCCGGTTAACGATACTAGTCTAAATATTTTTACGATATAATGTAAATCTCCCACTGCCATGTCTATGTTTTGGTTTTTGTCGTAATTATA
Organism: Apamea crenata; assembly: GCA_949629185.1. Lineage (NCBI taxonomy): Eukaryota > Metazoa > Arthropoda > Insecta > Lepidoptera > Noctuidae > Apamea > Apamea crenata. The sequence continues at coordinate 4,894,449 of OX451368.1, read as the reverse complement.
TTGATTAAAATATATATTAAATATTAAGTACTCCTTTTTATTTGAGTCCGACCGAAACTGGTTTTCCGGCCGAAACCAAAACTCACGTGGTTAAGTATAGAATTCCTTAAAATACTGAAATTTGGTGCATTTTACCCATTATTCTGCATTAATTAGGATATGAAATGGAAACAAAGTAGGTATATTAATTTTGTTGTAATCATTTACTTAATATAATATAAAAAATACTAATAATATTTTTATTATTATTTCAAATTAAGTTCTCATAGCAAAATGTTTATCAGTTATCAATAAATCAAATCACTGAAACCGAAACAGCCGCCGAAACTTGATTTTTGGCCGAAACACGGCCGAAACCGAAACCGAACTTTCGGTCGGACACTACTTTTTATATTCAAATTGAGCAAAAGGTATTCTATAATATACAGTCAAAGTGAAAATTAATCTTAAAGTGCATAATATTAATATAATTCCTTGACTGTACACTGGCGATTAGTATTTTATTCGATTTCCTTAAGGAACATATTCCTCTGAGTAGCTTTTAATAAAATACTCTGAATGATTTTAAGAAAATTGATAATCCATTGCATCATATCTTTGAAAGATTCGTTTATTCAACAACATAAATAACGCAATGTATGTTGATGAACTATCAAAATGAAAAACATTGCCATTGTAGGTGTGTTATGCAATTATCCCGACCGAAAATTTCCGATGATACCCGACCGCAATTTAAACGTGGAACTGTATTCGCGCAAATCGAGTGGCGGTCACGCTGACCACGCACGACTCGCTACATAAAAAATTGGCACAAATACAAACTTGAACGATTATTGTAAGAGTTTTCAGTGATAAATGACTGACACTACACTACACACAAATGTTATGCACCGGCCGTGCCCCAGTTCTAAGTTAATGATTTCTGATGACAATAAAAGCTAAAGGTTGTAGACTGATAGTTGAGCAATTAAATACGGATTTCTAAAATCAGGACGCCTCGCGTGCTCACGATGTTTCTCGGCCATCAATGTCACAATAATTGTTCTAATAATTATACCTATGATGGCGGTAACTGGTAGAATTTGATTATCTTTCTAGCATAGCTATTCACAACCACTCGATACACTTCCGTACAGTATCGGACATCAATCGATGTTATAGTAGGAGCCCTCTAAACGCTGTTAATTAATTCAACACCCGAAAATGTTGTCAGTACAATACAATAAATTGACGTTTGACAGTTTCTGTATGAATTAACTGTAAAAAATTCAAAATTATTCCTCGAATAAAGTTATCAGATGATTGAAAAATCAGCCCTAAATGAAATAGACGACCGCTACGATACGATAGACTGTCAGATGGTTGTGAATAGCTATGCTGTTCATGTATTAATCGGTGGAAATATTAAGGGGCTAATCAGAATGATTGAAAAACTAGTTAACGAGGAATCTGAAGAATTTTATCTGAAATTCTAATTAAATTAATATTAGAATTACATAATAAACGCTCATAAGGAAATAACAACAGAACCGATAATTAAAATAACTAGGAATACATACCTACTAGACTTTATTTAAATTAAAATATAATATATAGATTCCTAGTTATTTTTCTAACTACGTACATTAAAAATATTGAAACAGTGTACTTACTTCGGTACTGTGACAAACAAAAGTGCTACGTCTTATAAAAAAATAAATCAATAACAGGTATACTTACTTATAATTATATATTAAATAATAATTATATAATTTATGTGAAAGTAAGTCACTAACGTACCTACATTCTGCGACGTGGAAAATTGTATATGTATTCTTTGCCTCTATTCGTATTTCCTTGCATGCTCATCTGCATATTTGCGTTATCTGAACGTGCCTTTACAAAAACCAATGATTGATTCATAAATAAACGTTTTACAACTACTTGTAATCACATCTTATCAGTACTTCCATACTCAAGTTGAATCTACTCACATATCAAGCAAATTATTTCTTATCAGTGATAAGAGATAACAGTAGACATTTATTTTAAAAAAATGTGGGATTAATCGTTGCAAGGTTAACTTGTTCTCATAAAGAGCTCTTGAAATATGAAGGAAGTTTAATTAAACATTGATTAGATCAGGTACATTTTCAGTCTGAAGTGAGTATTCCTAGAGTAGGTTAACATTTTAAACAATAAGGGGTTTATTCATAAACGATGACTAAAGTTAAGTAACGTTTAAAGGTCAAAAATGTATGGTTAAACAGTCGCTAATCACTGCTTAACTTTAAGCAACGTTTATGAATAAAGGGGTAAATCTCTAAATATATATAACTCAAAGGTGACTGACTGACTGACATAGTGATCTATCAACGCACAGCCCAAACCACTGGACGGATCGGGCTGAAATTTGGCATGCAGGTAGATGTTATGACGTCCGACATCCGCTAAGAAAGGATTTTTATCAATTCTACCCCCAAGGGGATAAAATAGGGGATGAAAGTTTGTATGAAACTTTGTCAATTTTAAACCGATCGGGCTGAAACTTTGCATGCATAAAGCTACTATGACGTAGGCATCCCCTAAGAAGGATTGATAAATTCCACCCCCATGGGGATAAAATAAGGGATGATGGAGGATGTATAGTATTAGTTTGAATCTATCAGTACCTAATGGAACGAATAAATGAAGACGAACAAAATAATTTTTAGTTGACAATAGATGGCGTTAGATTGTGTACAAAGATGTTTTGTAGGCCCTAATATTTTAAACACGCTAAACAAAAGTAAAGCCGCAAAAAGTATACTTCTTAACGCGAGCGAAGCCGCGGTCAAAAGCTTGTATAGTATATAAATATTGTTAAACATATTAAAACCTAAATAAGTATAATATAAGTATTCGAGTAGATTATTACCAAACTAAGGTACTGTGCTATCAGCTTCAAAGAGATTATCAGCTTCAAATAAAACATTTTTTTCAAATCCGAATGGTAGTGCCAGAGACTGCTGCGCGCGCTCAAAATATATATAATATAATTTAAAAAAAAACTCTTCTTTTTTATTATATTAACTAGCTTCTGCCCGCGACTTCGTACGCGGATCCAGTCCCTTTCTCGTTCCGATAGGAATTTCGGCAACTGTGTGTCGATATGTCAGACAATAAATCAATCAAAACCGATGGAGGATTTCGATTAAGTTAGGTATAACTTAGATTGAGTGTTGTAGACTGGGTAGGTTATAACTTCATTAAAATATAAAGGTAGAATTATTTTGATTCCGAAATTATGAAGCGAAATTAATATCAATTAGTTAACATTACTATTCTAAAAAAAATCTTTATAAACTATATTTTTGGTTTTTCCGTCGGGTGCCAGAATATAAAGCCCGGAAGCGTTGCTAACCCTTGAGTAAGCAACATAAAGATGGCCATCAGAAAACAGCCGGTTCTCAAATCAGCCCCAGCAGCTTTCAGTGTCTATCCCTGTGACTTGTTTATTGTCATGGCAAAGCATGTAGTCACAGGAAACTATGTGCGTTAAATTGAAAGGGGAAATTGTTGGCGATGAGTGGTATGCGTGGTAAGAACACAGTGTCACCGGCACCACTCCCAATGAGGATTACAGCTACAATAATATTGCGTTGTAAAACCTCGACTATAAGTCGGGTTCCATTACACAGTTTCGGCGGTGTCAAATTTCGCATCAGCATTATCGGAACACCAACTTTGAGTCTTATTTTATGAGCAGGAAGACCACTCGCTGTGAGTGAATTGAGGAACTCAACTGGGTAATTGGTGGCGTCGTCCTGATTGACTACGTTATCAAAAGAAGTGTAAACGACATCTCCAATAATTTCCCCCAATTTTTTTTCATTTATTGATGCAGCTTGTTCGTCTTTTGGGGTCGATACAACGCGTTCACATAACCACGAATTTTCCTGGTTTCTTATGCTCTGAATGTCCCCAAATACTGATTGTATAAGTTCCTCTTCGGAGGCAACAACTTTTCCAAGTATATCAGGAACAGTCACCAGACCTGAGCAGGAAGGAGACCTTCTCCAACTTTTAATAATATTTCTGAAAACTCTTGGGCATGTGAATTACCACCAAGCTGGGCTTATTCTCATTTTTATTGTTAATCTTAGTTTTTGTATGTGAGGCCATAGATACGAATGTTTTAATGAGGCGTCAATCTCATCTGTATAAAGTGATTTTCACATCAAATGTTCCTGATCCTTGATTTTTATTATCTCGGCGGAAAATACTCATACTCAGACCAAACAAATTTTGTTAAAATGCCATGTCTGTATATATGCCATAGTTTAGCTGTGCTCTCCAAGTTCCACATCAGATGTTTCAATCTTCGAATTTTATTCTCCCAGCAGAAAATACTCATCAGACTGAACAACTTTTGCTAATGTGTCATTCCTATATATGTTATGGTTTAGCTGTGCTCTTAGAGTTCCACATCAGATATTCCAATCTTCGAGATTTATTCTCGCAGTAGAAAATGCTCATCAGACCGAATAACTTTTGCTAAGATGTCAAACCTATATATATTATAGTTTAGCTGTGCTCTAAGAGTTCCACATCAGGTGTTCCGGATCTTCAATTTTATTCTCGCAGCAGAAAATGCTCATCAGACGCAATTTTTTTTTTAAGGCGCCATTTTTGTAACTCTTATAGTTTAGCTGGTCTGTTGCGGTTCTGCATCAGGTGTTCCGGTTTTCAAAATCAATTATAGCCTATATGTTGCCCAGGTTTAGTAGCTAGATAACAAAAAAAGTTTCATTCAAATCCGTCCAGTAGTTCCGGAGATTAGCGTGTATAAACAGACAAACAGACAAACAGATAAACAGACAAACAGATAAACAGACAAACAGACAGACTTTTTTTATTAGATTCGTGTTCTATTACTGTTTCTTAACCCCCCTCAATTATTCTTTTTTAAATATATTCAATGTACAGACACAACTTTTTTACATTCTTATTATAAGTATAGATATTTCTCTACATATGTTCCTGACAGGTTATTTCATTTCTAATACATGCACAAAGTGTAATAAAATAAAACACTATCTAATGTGCGCAATGGCAGTATCATCGAAGCTATTATTACTATGACCTAGCTATCATTATTATACCCTAGGTCAACAACAAATAAAATGTGACTTGTAACACAAAACTTTTCTTTGAACCTAATGATCCTCTTATGACTGTCACGTCAATCAAATGTGTAGTGGTAAACACTTTCTTTGACGTGTAAGTGAAAGAAAGTAACTTTACATTTTTTTGTTTATTTCATATTTTTCATTTATTTTTGTCATAATGTACATTTCACCGATGCATACAATAAAAAACATTCTTTTTTTTTAAACAAATTATTATACAATTTATTTCATTAAAAATATTTTTAAAAAATCCGTAGCATATGAGCTCCTGCCGCCTGTGATACATGTTTATCCTAGAAAAAAAAAACCTACCTATCATACCTATTATAACCTGTGTAAATTTTAATCCAAAACCTACTGAAAGGCAGCGCACGATTCATCTCTTTGTTTGTACACATCAACAAGAGTTGAAATTAGAATTGCCTGTATATTATAATAATGCCAACGGCAAGATGCTTCACATATGAATACCTTTTCCTAAAGATAGATGATGAACTTACGGTCCCATGATAACCCCCACGTCTTATAATGGGGTAAAATCTCTCTCAAAAATTAATGAATAAGGAAAATAACACACTTAACTGATAGTAGGAACCTATCATGGCTTGTAAGTAAACATTAATTATTTGCACCTTGCTTCTGATCACGTTCGCAAACTTGATTATTAAACGCTAAGGTCACTAATAATATCGGGGTTAATATGTGTTTAACTACTAATTAAATCTTACATAATTGTTATTAAGCTTTACGAGCGAATATCACACATAGCATCTTCGCATGCGCAATCTCTTTGAATATCTATTTGTAATACACAATTTTTAGGGTTCCGTACCTCGAAAGGAAAAAACGGAACCCTTATAGGTTCACTTTGTTGTCCGTCCGTCCGTCCGTCTGTCTGTCAAGGCCCTTTTTCTCAAGAACGCGTGGAGGTATCAAACCGGTTTCCGCAAATTTTCGACACTCGCAAGGGAATTAAAACCTACGAGCAGGGTACTTCCCGTGAACTCAGAATCTTGAAATTTGGTACGGAGCAACGTCTTATAGCACAGATAAAATAAAAATTGCGAAAACCGTTAATTGTTCATACATACTGCATACATCATAATTATAATAAAAATATGTTTAATAATTTTAAATTGTACGGAACCCGCGGTGCGCGAGTCCGACTCGCACTTGGCCGGTTTTTTTCTATTTGAATTTCATCATTCTACTCTTATCCCAATTTATTAGGGGTCGGCGCAACATGTCTTTTTCTTACATACTAGTAGTCGTCACTCCGTAGTTACTCCCCTTTTTTCTATTCGAAACTGAAACCTAAAAAACTTGGGTTAGATAGCTTTTGCCGGCGACTACGCACGAGTGGATCTTGGAAATAATTCCACGAAAATGTGCTACCGGGACAAAAAATAGCCTTGCCTTGCCAAATTTTATCGATATCTGTTCAATGGTTTAGGCGTAAAAGGTAACATACAGACAGTTACTTTCGTAGTTATAATGTTATATTATGGATCTAATAATAATTTGTATTTTTCCATGCCTCATTTTATTTGGTTTACTAGTCGATTTGCGTGAATTTACTCGCCCGAAACGTGTGAATCGTCACTTTTCAATTATATTATTTTTTTCTATAGGTGACTCGCACGAAGTTAATTTATTTGTGGGCCAGTCGACAACTCCAGAAATATGTACATATTAGGCAATTGGCACATTTTGAATTTTATGCAATGAAGTTAAGAAAAATGTACACGTTTTAGAATATTCAACTCTTATCACTTCTGTGCGCTAGTGTTCTTTTTTCTATACTTGCATAACATTCAAAATGTGCCAATTGCCTTTTATTTGTATGTTTTTTATTTTTACTCAAGCTTTTTAAACGTGAGAAAGAAGCTATGTTTTCCTAACCTATGTTGTGTAACTCTGACGTAGCCTTATTGTTTATTTAACCTTATCATTGTACATTATGTATGTAGGTATATGTACCGTCTTATATATGAGACTTTACAGTGTATTCTATGTCACGAGGGGTCGCAGCGAAATTGTTTCTTTGTGATTAACTTTATTTACTTAAATGTTTTTTTTTTGTGATATAAACATCGGATTGTTTGAACGCATACACAAATTTTTTTTTTTATTTTATCTGATAAAAATAATTCTTCTATCACATAATTAATAATGATAATAATATTATATTTTAAAAGTTTTAGTAGGTGCCAGTGATTAAAGTGTAGATTTACATAAGCAAACTAAATATTATAAAAGTATTTTTGCTATGACTGTACTTCCTCGTTAACATATTTATAGATATTTATTTAAAAATAGGTATGATTAGGGGTAACTTTAAAAATAACAGAAAAGCCGAAAGAGACCACAATTAAATTAACTTTTTTTTATCTTAACTAATTCTTGCTCGCGGCTTCACCCGTGTGGATGTTGGAAATTATCCCACGAGAACATACTACCCGGGTAGTAGTATAAAAATATTCTATGTCCTAATTCTAACCCAGACCCAGGTCATGGTATCTTGGGTGCCAAATTAACACACTACTTTTGCACATTACAATAAAATTATTCCTGCAAATACTTTTTTCAGGATGGCCATAGTAGGTAGTAGGGTATCTGTGTAGAGTATCTTGGTAATTGGCTATTGAAAGGGGGTGACTTGAGTACGACGTGACGTGACGTGAAAGGGGGTGACGACTAAGGTCCTTTGTACACATACGTTTTATTGCCTTGAAAAACTACGGTTTATTCGCCATGTTTAGACACGGGCGTCAGTGTTACTATGGAAGCTTGTTGACAGACATGATTTTTCTACGGTTCGGTTTATACACCTCACCGTAAAGAAACCGTGCTATGTATAAAAGGCCTAATAGAGGATTATGGCAGAACGTAATATAGATAGAGAGAGCAGTGGTGACGGCCGTAACTTACGAGTCGTAGGTCGTAGGTTCGAACCGACACAGGCGCTTTACTTAGTGTAAAATATTTTATCACCACTGCTCTCAAAACGTTGAAGGAAAACATTGTGAGGAAACCTGCATGTCCTAGAAACAAAAATTCGAAGACATGTGACATCTACCACCCGCACTAGGCCCGCGTGGTGGATCACGGCCCGCTTCTTCTCTCGGAGAGGAGGCCTGTGACCTGTGTAATGTTTCCACTACTAGGGGCCTAAAAAGGCCACTTTAAGCAATACCTCTAAAAGCTATTAATTTCCTGAATTCCCAACAGATCATTAGCAATTCCTCTAATTTTCGTTAAATGATTACACTTATTAGTTTAAAAACCTACAATTAATTTCATATCAATCATATTTGGTGTAAACATTGGTCCATTTTACGAATTTCCATACAAAACTGTCAAACAGGTACTATTGCGTGTTATGAATTGTCAGTTTGTGACCATTTTACGATTTTTAATATGATTCATATTGTTATCCTATTATGATTCTGCCAAAATGGCCTTTTTAGGCCCCCAGTAGTGGAAACATTATGGGCTGATTATACATAAATAGATGATAGATAGATACTAGTTATATTATGGCACGATGGATTTAAGTACGTAAGTAAGAATCTAACCAGCCTTACGTCACAGATTGCAGATAGTAGTGTTTGTCGGGCGATGCTCGGCGGCTGTTATCTCAAGTGGGGGAAAAGGGCGTCACTATGGCGAATGTCAACTGACGCAAATACTCCCAAGTTCTTTAAAGCTGGTGTAAAAATACGCTTCTGCGACGACGTAGCGCACGTGTGTACACTTCGGTTATTTGTATGTAAAACAACGCAACGGCATGGCAGCGCTGCGTCGACGCAACGCTGACGCAACACGCCTTGTGGACTGGCTCTAAGGCCGCTATCCCACTGGCGCTTTTCGAGCGTTGGCGCTTCTCCAACGTCTGAGCAGCGCCAACAACGTTGCTCAGACGCGACGTTAACGTAGCGAGTTTCTAGTGGCGAGGGTTACATGCACACATGCGATTTGAGGTGTATATGCACCTAAGCGCCAACGCTCGTAAAACGCCAGTGGGATAGCGGCCTAACAGTTTACCCGCAACTACAACCGTATAGTTCGTGGTAAAAGCTGGACAGCACCTTTATGTCGTACCAGGGGGTGATAACTATGACCCATAAAAACCGAAACAAAACTGTACCTAGTTAACATTAACTATTTCTTTACGGAAGGTGTTTCTAATTGGCTATTTATACAAACATTATATTCATCTAAAAATAATAACAATCCACAAAATCAAACGCGATTCGCTTTCGCGGCATGCGAAAATAATAATGCCGGGAAGTTCCTTCCTTCAAAAACTTCACTGCCATCACTCGGAGTAGATTCACACGGTGTTGCCAACTGTAATTGTCATTGTTTCAATACAGACAATTCCTCACCGTAAGCACTGATTGTGGCCCGCTAGTTGACTCCATGTAATTGAATCTCTTTCTTAACGACAGCAAAAGCTTGGAAGATGAAACCAGACGACGGTGTACATGAGCTTAGTCACGTACGCCAACGCCACGGCGCGCCATCATGGCCCATGATCGATGGGAAACGGGAAACAATGGATCACTCTGATAAGAGGTTGCAGTGTTCTTCCTTATAGGCTAATTGGCTGTGTAAGCTGTGTTATAATGTAAGCTGTAGCTTGATAAGAATGATAATTAGCAATGTTATTTTGTTAATTATAATAATATAAGTAATTGGGCCTACCTACTTTTGTTAAGTTAGCGTGTAGACGGTACTATGTATAGAACTAGACACAAAAAAAAAATGGGATTATTTTTACAATACCTATCCTTTCCATTGTAATTATGTCATAAGTTTTACTATGTGTACATAAATAATAAAATAAATATCTATAGGTACCTACTAATAATAATAAAGCTGAAGAGTTTGGTCGGATTTGAAAAAATATTTTTCATTTGATAGCCTATTTCTTGAAAAAGACTATAGCCTATTTAACATCACGCTAGAACTAGAACCCTAAGGAGCCGAGTAAAAAGAGAAAAAAATTGAAAGAAGCGAAAACTAAGTGATAGCGGTCGGGAGAACAATAAATTTCACGCGAACAAAGTCGCGGGCACAACGGATGCGATCTAGTGAGGTGTTTTTCCTTTTCCTAAACGAAGTACCTATTTTAGATTAGACGGACAGATATATATACCAAGTACCTTCAACCTTTTTTCTACAGCCTTTTTTTTTCGTTTATTTACCTTTATCTTATTTATTTTAGCCTACCACCTTCATTTATTGAAAATAGGTACTCGGTTTTTTAGCTAAAAAAGCTCGAAGTGCGATATCATTTACCGTGACGGTATAATACACGATTCTATGTACTGAAAGGAAGTCTGACGCATGACCTTGACCGTCACTTGTTCATTATAATTATGTATTTGTGGGTCAATTACTCTGCGGTCAAGGTCAACAAGCATTTTTTTTCAGGAGTTGCTTTTTACATAATTCTCAATAGAGGTTAGATGAAGACTAATATGTAGCAGACAAATAAAAACAACATTTTTGATGACTGCTTGAGTAAGTCGTTACGAGAAAATGAAATTACTTTCAAAGTTCTTGAAAATGCTGATTTAAATCGATATAGCATAATCGCCCACTGGGCGGCTGAGCCAGTTAAAAGCTGATAAAAAAGCTTTTAATTCATAAATTAATCAAATATGTACCTACAATTCTTAGGAAGTCGTTATTATGATTACATACTCAAACATACTGTCCTATCGATTCTTCGATATGTCACAGACAGTTAAGTCAAGGTTTAATCATATAAAACAGTCATAAAATTACACGGGTTCAGTTTTAGTACCTATCGTTTAATTACATTACGTAACAAGTATAAATCAATCATTTCACGATTTTAATCCATGCTATCAGGGAGCTAGTCTTGACTGTGTGATTGACATACGTGCCATCGTACTTGTATGCTTTTGCTTCCTATATTAAGATAAGAAAGTAATTTGGAACATGCAGCCCTCCAGATCGTATTTCGGCCACGGGGGCCAATCTCAACGGACGCTTTTAACGTTCTGCACTGTTCTCACATGCATAATTTTTAACACGCTTTTATTAGGTCGACCTGTATGTAACTAACTATGTAATGGAATCTATGGTAACTAATTTAACCATCTTCCAAGGGTCGTAGCGTAATGAAAATTGGCAGCTGTATGTAGTTCTGATGACAATACAATAATATGGTACTGTCGAACTGATCTGATGAATGATGATGGAGCCGGAAGATATATGAACTGGAACTTCATGATGGAAAATCGTATCATAGCTGTTTTGGATATCTTAGAAAAGTCTTGTAATGAACTTTGACCACGATTAGGTTTCAATGACTGATGATGAAGCCGGAAGATAGGCACTGGCATCGTGTATTATAAAAGCGTGTTTATTAGTTGTAACCAATACTTTGTAACCATATTATTTTGATTTAAAAGTGTGTCCATGGAGTTTCTTGCCCGTTCTTCTCCATAGGTATACCTACTACGCTTTGGAATGGGCAACTAGCTTCATTTTTCTGACTGACCGACCCCTTGACAATTCAAAAGTGCCTGTAATTGGTTTAATTGAGATAAATAGTTTCAGTTTGAGAATAGCCTTCGGCGCGGGAGATATTATAGTGCACAAGTGTGCGCGCAGACACAGGTGCACTCCCTCTTCCCACACCCTCATAGTCCGATGCGACGGCAATCGGACACGACCGGAGAGAGATCAGGCGCAGGACCAACGGCTTAACGTACTTAACTTCCAAACTCCGGGCTTTTACTAAGAAATTCATAATGGAAAAACTCGATAACACTTTGCTCGACCCGGGAATCGAACCCAGGACCCCACGCTCAGCAGTCGCGCTTACGACCACGAGACCCACGGGGCAGTTAAAAACAAAAACATGCAATTAGTTAGAGCCAAAAGGCCAAGCTCTTCAATCAGTGCGTCCTGTCTGTTACGACTAAAACTGTTACACTACCTACACGATATTTAGGTGATGTGTTTTTAACTTTTTATAATAGACATCCCCTTTTTTATCACACCATCCCGATTTGGGGATAAGGTCTCTGAACATCGCGGCATACATCGCGGCGGACATAAGGCTTTTAAGGAGCCGAAGCGTGGCCTGATTATCATTACAAAATTATGCCGAAATAGCTTGTCCCATTATTTTACCTTAACCAGTAGGAGATTGAGGTGGTGCAATAATGTATACCCTGTCCAAAAGGTAAACCATTTTTTGACAGCTGTCTTAGAACATAATATATGTATGTACCTACATATTCCAGATTACGTAAAAGTCAACTTTAAAATGTGTAATAAAATAAATACATAAACTGCCTTATCTTATTGAATTATTTTATTTATGGCTTCTTAGAGACATAATACCGTGTATCAATCAATGTATTGTGTGTTGCTGCAATCACTAGTTCCAGCTGTCTAAAAACGGTTTACCTAATGAACAGGGTATAGGTACCGTTATACTACGGTTTTATACGTTAGTTCCGAATTTTCCGATGGATTTTTTTTTGAGTCGAGACAAATATTCACGGAGCGCGTGACATTGAGTCGACGGTACCTATTTTTATTTTTGTTTTTCATTGAGAAGGATTTACATGTATTTATAAAAAAAAAACACTGCATACTTTCTGCTTTTTTTCAGGGTCTTAAATATTATTGATTGTAACAATGCAGTGTTTTCATCTACCTATATCCATACGTAAAAATCTTCATAGGACTTGAGAGTTAGAACACAATAGCTTTTATGTTGTTGTTTCATGAATAAGTAGTAGTAACTCTTAGCTTGCGCATTGATGGATGGCAGTATTTTAAGCTACTCGTGTCGTCTTAACTTGCTGTTAACCAGTGAACCTGCTTACTGTATTACCTGCAGTGCGATTCTGTAACCATCTCACCGTGAAAACTTAGGTGAAGTGAGCGTGGACTCGTGGAGTGAGCTGTCATTCCAAATAATGCTTGGGATTGACACTATTGACAACTCACATCAAGCTCACTTCACTTGAGTTTTCACGGTGAGATTTTTACAGAATCGACCGGCTGGATAATAAATATTTTATTTCTTTTCTATTTTCTACTCATAATTTAGCGTTGGTGGAAAAGTAGATTCTGTGCGACGGGAGCAATTATACATATATTCAGCTTATCTACCTACTGTTTACAGCTGGATATATTATTCTTACAATATAGCATTAAATACCTACAAATGTAGACACTGACTGTCATAATTTCTGTCAGGTTGTGGGCACGAAAATAGAAGTAAAACATAATTACATTGCTTATCTAATCGCAACACGTTGAATTTACGAAGGTAAATAACATTTAAAGTATTTGGAAGACAACGGTATGCACGATAAAATAATAAATTAATAACTATCTGGGCAAAGGAATAAGCCATCAAAACAAATCCTTGTTGAATAAGCAGAAACCATCGACGATTCTGTTTATCGCCGTGGATTTACCAGGTAGAATCAAATCACTCCGTACTTACCGGGTAGGAGTATCAAAGCCCCCCGAAAACCGGAATAATGTCTTCGGAACTGTCTGTGGTTTCCGCTTATTCACCAGGGTTTCGCGACAGCGTCATCAAACTAGTATTCAAACAAGATCAACTTATGATACCTACAGTTATTTTTTGCCCATGTCCGGTTGTTCAACTCTCCGGCTATTGTAGATACATGAGCTCGATTGATACGGAATTTATTCATTGAACAGTTCCGCGTCGATTGAATAATTTATCATAATAGTCGTAAGTAGGGCTGTTGAATGTTTCAATTGATTGGTCGAACAAATATCTGATTTAAAATAATAATACCAGCATGTTCTTGTGCCACTGCAGTGCGTGAAGTGCCGAGAAGATGCCTTTGCTCTGGCAAAAGCCTCTTCTCCATACAGAGAAAACACGAGAATGTATCACCACCCTTGCTCAAGACGGGATGGCGATTTCAGACTTTTATTAACTACTTCTGCCCGCAACGTCGTCTGCGTGAAATTTGTTGTTTCCCGACCCACCGCGTCGCATCGCATCGCATCGCCTGCTCGCTATTACTGTGTTCTTTCTGACTTTTTTGTTTTTGCTCGGCTCCTTTGTGTCTTAGCGTGATGTTAAGTAGCCTTAAGCCTTTCTCAAGAATTGGGCTATCAAAAGCAAAAAGGATTTTTCACATCAGTTCCAGAGATTACCCCCTACATACATACAAACAAGCAAACAGACAAATTTGACCTCTTTATAATATTAGAAATATTAGAATAGATCGTTAAGTCCGCTTAAGTCTTGATCCCGTGAGAAAATTGAGATAAAAAATATCCTATGTCCAAATCTAGGTCATGGTCTTCGCATGTGCTAAATTTCAAACAAAACTGTTCAGTGAAAGCTTAACAAACAAACATACAAAAAACTCATATCTTTTCTCTTTATCCTACTTCTTACTAATACTATAAACGCGAAAGTTTGTGAGGATGGATGGATTGTTGTTACTCTTTCACGCAAAAACTATTGAACGGATTTTGGTGTAACTTTACAGTAATATAGAAAAAGAAAGAAACATTATTTTATTCTGCACAAACAAAACGCACAATTACAACTAAAAACTAATAATAATAAAAAAAGACATAAGATACACATAGTCAAAAGACTCTTACTCAAGCATAAAAATGTTAACGCCTTTGTCTATTGCTTGATTGATGTCAAGGCCAGGGACCAATGACATAATTATATATTTTTTATTATAGCTTTTACATCAGTATAACAAACACATAGGATACTTTTCATCCCAATATTGTCACGGTATCCACACTTATTCGGGTGATAATTATTATAGTTTCGAAGTTAAGCTTTAGTAGTAGGTTAGTAACTAACATCACGCTAGGGCACTCCTAAAGAGCCGAGAAAAAAGAAAATAACGTCGGAAAAAGCATTAGCGAAAACGAAATACAAGCGCGGGCGGGCGATGCGATGCGACGGGGTGGGTCGGGGAATTACAAATTTCACGCAGACGAAGTTGCGGGAAGAAGCTAGTAATTGATAAAATTGAAGCGTTGTTTAGTTAGACAATCAAATCTAACGTTAGGTTTGAAGGCAGGAAACAATTGCGTAATGTTTAGAAATCTTGAGAATATTTTGTTTTAAAATACCTACGTTTACTCTGTATAATTAGTTGACGAGTATAATTTTTATACATACACTAGCTGCGCCCCGCGGTTTCACCCGCAAAAGTTTCGGTCCCGTGGGAATATCGGGATAAAAAGTATCCTATGTGTTAATCCAGGGTGTCAGCTACGTACGTCCATACCAAATTTCATTAATTTTGCTCCAGCCGTTTGAGCGTGAAGAAGTAACAAACACACACACACATTCACAAACTTTCGCCTTTACTAATGTGATAAATAAACTCACGCGAGAGGCTGTGGCTAAGTAGTCGATCGATCAGGTTAAGCTACGCTTGCCGCGGGTGGTCCGTGGATGGGTGAGCATCTTTACATACCAAAACCCCTCTGTGTCTCGGAAAGCACGTTAAGACGTTGGTCCCGGCTGTCATTCGTGGACCTTTGATAGTCGTTATGGTCGTCAAAAACCCGAAAATGTAAAATACTGGTATTCAGCTGCATCCGGTTAGACTGGAAGCCAACCCCAATATAGTTAGGAAAAGGCAGATTAATTGACATACATAAACTCACGCCTTTTTCCAATGGAGGTATGGAGGTAGGCAGAAGCAACAAGCGTTTTTATTATGGTAAAATAGAAAAAAAAAAAACAACAAAAAAGTAACTGGAAGTAACTTACGCGCAATTATCTTAATTTATTTTTATCATGTGCTTTGGCAGCTCTAATTAACATAGTACGTACGTGGAAATACTGGTGTGACGACAACTTTATACCTACGTATGTATTAAAAGAAACGGATACAAATAGGACCCTGTTCTTGAAACCCAGCGTATAATATTATTAGTACAGTCACGAGCATAAATAACAAAGTCAAAGCATTTCCAAAAGGTAGTTTTCGTATGGATAAGTATGGACAAGAAACTCCACCGTTACTCTTTTAAAATGTTTTACAATATTTTGCATACATTACTTATACAGGGTTATTTGTAAAACACCAACAACCTCTTAAGAGGTCATTGTACTCATAATTATGAACATAACTCGTCAAAATGTAGGGAGCAGCTGATTTTTTTTTCGCGATTTTACACTTGCGTAACATTCAAATGCCATTTTGTCTTGATTTAACGATTTCAACATCGAGAAAAGACCTATTTCATAACAGTAAGCCCACTTTTGACGTTCGCACGGATTCTTAAAAATATCGCGGCGGGATTTTATAGCGCACTTGATTTTCAACTCTGGGTTGGGCCGAGCATTGAGAGTCCTAAAGAGCGCATCCCAGCGCATCTAAAAAACACACTTGAATTTTCCACTCTCGGCGCTAAGAAGTGCGTTGGAAACAAGGCGCTTAAAAAAATTGCCGCGGGAGAAACATGGACGTGCGTACCTGGGCCAAGGTTTTGAGCACAACACTATCAATACTTTTGAAAAATATTCCTTCTGAATTTTGCGTAACTGTAAGGTATAAATTTATGCTCATGACTGTACTGTACCTGCGTAGAACATGACTTTTGTGACTACTACGACCCAGACTATTTCCGGTAGGTAGGCACTGATGCCGGTAGTTTGGTAATATGAAATTAATTATTAGTTTTATTTCCTCAATGAATAAGTAAAATATTGAGTGTTATCAAAATCGTAGGTAGGTACTTTATAAGGATTTGGTAATAGAATTCTGAAATATTTTTTTTAATAACTAGCTGCGCCCCGCGGTTTCACACGCATAGGTATCGATCCTGTGGGAATATCGGGATAAAAAGTGTCCTGTATACTAATCCAGATCATAGTTGGGTTAGTACTGATCACCCCGTTCTTGTTTCCACCCGAAAAGTTATATCCTACTAATATTATAAACATGAAAGTTTGTATGGATGGATGGATATTTGTTACTCTTTCACACGCAAAAACTACTGAACGGATCTGGATGAAATTTGGCACACAGATGGTTTAATCCCGATAAAGTAATAAGCGATTATTAATAAGTATGTTTATTTCAGACATCACAAATCTATTTCGGCATTCGTCAATTTTAGATTTAGTTTCTCATAATTACAAAAAAAAAAAATACACAGATTTCTTGAAAATTAATATTTAAAAAAATTAGAAAACATTTCTGCCTATCGACCATTTTTATCCGGGAAAAAAATCGTACGCATGTTAATTATTAAACGGTTGGTCCCGGCTGTCATTCGTGTATCTTTGACAGTCGTCACGGGTCGTCAGAATCTCGAAAGTCTGACAACCAGTCTTACCAAGGGGTATCGTATTACCCAGTAACTGGGTTGCGGAGATCAGATAGGCTCCATTTAAAATACTTTTCAAAGCCCTTTCGAAATTGTAACCCTACTTGTAACTGTAAAACTCAGCTACTTTATTTTATTTACAATGAAAATAACTTGTATATTACGTTATTAATAATGTAATTTACCGCTAGTCCGCTACAGTTGACTTGTTATTAGGTACGCACGGCTACACTGCACATCAATCTATACATAACCAGTATAAGCTGACTTCTGATTGTACGAGAAATCTATACAATGCGAGGTCAGCTAAAACTGGAAATGTATAGCTTGATGTGTAGCCGTGTGTACATAGGTAGGTAGAAGTGTGAAGTTCAGATTGCCTTTAACTAGGTAGGTAGGCTGTCGTAGGATATTTTGCTGTTTTTATGCCGAGGTTAGTAACTATTTGAAAATAATAATAATGATGATGAATACATTCATTATAAGTATCTGAATAATATGACTACAAAAACTTTAAGCGAAACTCGACAATTTACCTACATTGAATTTAAAAATGAAATAAATAAAATGACTTGCAGTTTTTTTAAACAAAAACATAATATACTATTTAAGTATTTTTATTGTTTTACCCAACACATTTAGCGGTTTTCGATATTTGTTCATACTTACACTCGCACTATTTAGTTTATTATGTAGAATTACCGAAACTTCTGTTTTTTTTTTCGAATAACAAGTGTACAACACATGAAATAAAGTCTTCTACATGATGCATCTATCAACATCATTATACAATTTTATAATTAGTACAGTATACTTGCAGGGTCAAATTAAATTAGCTAGCGAAAGTCTACAGACGTGATGAATATCGATATTTAAACACTATAGAAAAAAAAAAAGATTTGATTCTTACTTGAAGTATGAGATGAGAAAATCTGATTTCTTTTGTTTTATCGTGTTGAGAAGTCGATACCAATCAGCACCCTAATTATATAGGGTGCTGATTGGTAGGGTGCGATCAATCTCAATCTGAATCATTTTGAAGGATATTGCTAATCCATTGTTTCATATGTTCAAAAAATTAGTCATGTCTGTCAATCTGCTCAACAACGTAAATAACGCAATGAATGTTGTTGAACTGTCAAAATGAAACCGATTCCGATTGATCGTGTGTTACGCAATTAGGGTGCAGGTCTGTGAAGTTTACACAAAAAAATAAACTGATAATAATAGACACTAGTTTCACTAACTACGGTTGTTGACCCCATAAAAAAGGTCATCAAATTCATTTCTTTTTTGTTTCATGTTAAGATATCGTATCACGTCTGTGGAGTTTCGCTAGCTAATTTAACCCTGTTTAAGAAAGAAATTGTCATCGACATTTTATATTTAAATTTTATTTTTCAAGTTATGCTACGCATAGTCGCACTACACAATACTACCTACCTACATGATATTATTATATCGGTAACGGTTCTGTATAAAAAATAAAATCATTTATAGGTAATAGGTAACTACACGACAAACAGGAAAACTTTTTTCCCATTAGATTAGCCACAAATCCTTTGGCAGTAACCAAATAAATAGTAGGTTAGTTATTGTGATTTATTATTATTTAAATTAACGAAGCGTAGGTGTTACCTACTAAGCGTTAGGTATGTGATTAGTACAGTAGCGTTAGTTACATACTTATTAATTAAGAGTTAGTAGGTAGGTTTTTACTTATCTCTTGGTACTGGGAACCAACCAACTTTTAATATTTAACTGTCGCAGCCAACTGGTTTAATTAGCCGTTTAGTTAACCGTCTAGTCTTTTAACTAAACGGCGGCCGTTCATCTAACGGCCTGAATGATATTCAATAAATTATAGTTTAGGTTGGAACTGTAACCAATAACGTCGGAACCGAATTGGTCGCAGACTAAGCCAGGGCACCCCCACCAAATGGGTTAGGTCAGAACTTTAAACAACCTCGTGCGAGCCGAGAGTGCGAAGCGAGGCGAGCACTACTTCCAAAGGTCAGGCGGTTGACTAAACGGCTAATTTAACCACTTGGCTGCGACATAACTACTAACATACAACCTGACGCTGACTTGCAACAGCAAATTGCAAAAAAAAAAATAAGAAAATTTAAATTTCGCGGGCAACCTTACCGCGTCCCCACTGAATACGACAGGAACGTCAATACCACTCAATACTCAAAACTCAGGGTTGTCAAGCACCCTACATGCAAAAAAATGTCACCTTGACATCTGTCACCTACATCACCATTTACCCAGATAAACTGACCTTGTTTTCTTTTTATGTATTTTTGGAGCTGGAATGCAGCACATTGTCTAGAAACAAGTCACAAGATAAGCAGACTTCTTTCTAGACACGTGATTTCATAATAAATTAAGTAGCTATTGTCAATAATAGCCCGTAATCTTGTTGTTTTTATCTGTTCTTTTTGTGACATTGCGCATGAGTTTGACATTGAGACCGAGACGTTGCTAAAAATGCTCAGGGCGCCCTAGTCTAAAGCGATTATCACAATGCCACGCATCACGCTGCATGTTGCGTGTCAACGCACCTACGCGCGTACTTGCGGGAGTGCAGATCTGCATCATCGTGCGGGTTTTTTACGCACTCACGCGCGTCGTTGCGTTTTGTGGATTCACGGCGGCTCTGACTCATTTCATTCAAAGCCGTTCAAGCCCATCCAAAATCACGCACGGCACTGCGAGACTCGGTGTGCCATACCTTGCGTCTCGCCCCGCACCCACGCGCGTGTGCGCATGTTTCTCCGCTTGTAGGCGCGTGATCTGAATGAACGCGCGTGGATGCATTTTCTGTGTGTTGGACTGTGCGTGTTTTCTATACAAACGGAGATACTTACAAGCAACGTTGAAACACGCATTCACGCGCTACGCTGCGTGGTGCGTGGCAGTGTGTTAACCGCCTTAATCGCCTAAAAGCAAAAGTGTACCCATAAAGTAGGTAGGTATGTAACTATTACACACACCTTGAATTTCAAACAGAGCTAAAACCTCACAAAAAGTGAGTTTGTATGTCAACATGCAGCTATATAAAAAATTGTTTGGTTCTTACTTTAACTTTCTCCTAATCTTGAATAGCGAAAATCAATAAATACCTGTCATGATAATTGTAATCTTCTGTCAGCTTATTTGATACTCAGATAGTATTTTACAGGATCATGTAAGTACCTAATTAAAATTGTCAATCCTACTATCAACAAAAACCTATCTGTATGAGATAAGAGATGATAATTTTACACAATTTACGACGAAATAAAAATAAGTACTTACGTAAATAATTTAAATATTTCACCTTTGGTGGCAGCCCCGGTGACGTATATTTTCTAAGTATGCGCGTACGCATACGCACGGCAACGTACGCGTTCACATTGTATATGTAGGTATTGTTTCCTACCTTGACGATTTCCAATGAAATCTTCAGCAAAACATCTTACTACAGATAGTAACAAACGACAAGAATAATGATGTGAATTATAAAGAAAAAATGGTGTATTGTCCAAAATGGCAAATATGATAACTTGATATTTAATAAAGTCAATCCCACAAGTCGCTTTCCGTGTTATCATCTGTCTGTCTGCGTGACCGCGTTGTTCTTCAAAGGATTTTTATGCGTTTTTCATTAAAATTTAGAAAAAATATTCTGGAGGGTTTATGTGTAGGTACATTTATATTTAACTTAATATAATTTTTTAAAACTCGCATGTTTTGTCAAGTCGTAAAAACCTTGCAAAGCAGGGGCGGGTCGCTCCATATTGTTTTTACTTGCAAGTTTCTACTTTCAGAGGCTAAGATCAAAATATTTAAATTCGACAGGCTATGTCAATTATGTCTAGAATTTATTTACTTCGCAGTCTCGTAGATCGCATTATAACTTGTTTTTTTTTTTAACGTAGTAATTGTGTGGTCGTTGACCTTAATATTTTGTTTTCTTTTTTACTTACCATGTTTCAATATAGATATGTGCAAGTCTGTGCGAGTTTCGCTAGCTAATTTAATTTGACCTTGTATTCAAAGTACTGGTGTAGTAGTTAATAGGGGGCAGTTATGTTTTTTCTACGACTACGGGGCACCAGCGTCATGGCTTGACGGTTGGACAGTAACCCTTGTGACAATTCATAAACGTTGCTTCTGCTTTTCGTTTTGATGGCACTCTTCTTCAATATTTTATATTGTTTGGGCCCAGTACGTGGCGACGTTAATTGCGGCATCAGTGGCATTCATTAAGTCATCCAAGGTGCAGGTGAACGGGCACTTAGGGCACTCCAGCAAGTGGGGCAGGGTCTGATTAGAGTCACCGCACTCGCACTGGGTATTGGATGGGTCAGTAATATAATCCTCCATTTCGACAAGTTGTGTCTGCAGCGTCACCGTACTGCGACAGCGTACTTGGGTACGTTGCTTAAAGTTAAGTGGTGATTATCGATTGTTTAACCATACATTTTTGACGTTTAAACGTCACTTAACTGTCGTTATCGTTTATAAATAAACCCCTAAAGCTACGGTTTGCAGTATAAATATGGAAATATCCATATTTATATTGTGCCGCCACATAGCGTCTGGAATTTACCGGCGAATGACGTCACTGAACATTTATGAAAGCAAGGTGTGTTTTCCTAGAGAGCGTTTTCTTCACAGTAATGATAAACCCCACAGTGCCATCACTGTCGTGGCAGCCATCAATGCGACCGTTATGTGGCAGCCGCCTTTCTTCTAGGAAGCCGTAGCTTATGGGAAAAATAACCACATTACCATATACATAGCTTCTGATGCCCACGACTCGTCCGCGTGAAAATTCTTGTGTCCCCGACCCACCCCGTCGCATCGCATCATATTGGTGCCCAAGATACAGGCTTGCCTAGTTTGGGGCCAATGTAAAAACTCTGTAATTTTTTGAGCAATAGAGTTTTTTTAAATGTATTACTTCGTTTTCGCTATAGCGTTCTTTCTGTCGTTTTTTCTTTTTTGCTCGGCTCCTGACGGTCTTAGCGCGATGTTAATAAGTAACCTATATACCTACCTAGTCTTTCCCAAGAACTGGGCCATCAACTACAAAAAATAATAATTTTTCAACCAACTGATAGTTACAGAGATTACCGCGTTCACACAAACTTACAAAAAAAAAAAACTTCAGCTTTATTATCAGCATAGATAGATTATGAAAACATATTTCTTCAAATCCGACTGGTAGTTACAGAGATTATCGCGTTCAGACAGACAAACAAACTCTTCAGCCTTATAATTAGTATCATAATATATTATGAAAGACTTCACACATATTTACTTCTTATGTAGGTACTTGTCACATGAAGGGCATGTAGGTGTGTCAGCTACGTGTAGATACAATCTCTATTGTTATCATATTTACCGTTCCTATGGTACGTAGTAGCAATAAATAGGTGCAGCATGCACATACAATACTTACGGATAAGCACTTCCTCAAGTAGGTGCCTACTTTACATTTCTATGGTGCCTACCTACCCCCTAACAAGTTTTTCAAGATGTTAGGTAGGTAAATCAATGACTACTAAACTGACTGACCTTCTCCGATAATTATACAAACATTAAATTGAAAGAGAAAGTAAAAATTATTTTTCGCAAAATCTTTTCTCCTGCTAATAAAAAAGAAATATAAGTAGTGTGCAGATGCTAGCACATCAAGCTACCCGAAACTGTCAAATTTTCCCAATCATGAACCTAATGGTTTAGCGATAAAGTTGTAGTTTGTAGTTGAGTAGCTTGATGTGCTGCCGTCTGTATTAGCATCGCTTGGTGTGTGACCAAAATCGGAACTAACGCCGCCATCTTGCTTTTTCAATAAAATGACCACAGTTGATAATGTGTGTGTGTCCGGTTGGTGGCAATCGATTCGCCCCTATTACGTGGGACTTAAACATTACTGGCGAAATGTGGCTAGGTACACCTCTGCCTAACTCTTCGGGGATCACAGGCGTGATGTTGTGTACAGCCCGATTCAAACTGTGGCGGCTCTGAAGTGCGCTACTCGCCGCGCAGTACCTCCCCTCTCACCCCCGCTGACACGTGAACTTGTTACTAAAGTGATGTAAAAGTCACAAAAGAATTTCAAAAAAGTTTACTCACAAGCCCCCCTGCCAGTGTCATTCAACGGTCAAAAAGTCATTGTAGCCTTATAGCTAAAACTAAAACCATAGTAACAGAATTAGTCATTGCATATTTATTATTTATGAGAACGATTTGCAGATAAATCGATCGTAAAGGTAAAATAAACATGCACATTGCATACTGGCCACCCACGGTGTTAAAACTTAGGTTTTATTGGCTATAACATAACTAACTTGCATACAATAATATTTGTTTGATGCATTGTTTTATTATAATACCGTAAATATATTGCAGTCTTTTTATATATAAAATAGGAATGTTTGTTTAAAATAATCCAGTAACACGAGCATCTTCAATAATAATTTTACTCAAGTTTAAACACGTAAAGCACTCGCAATTGCATTGTGTGTCAACAATGACGTAGCCATTTTGACAGTTCCATTCAATAAGTTCAACAGTGACAGTTGAAAGCAATGCAATGTTGCTGAAATGTCAAAAATTAATCTGATCGCGAAAACCGGGATGGCAAACCTTCGGGCCACGAATACTTTACATGCAATTAACATACATATTAGGGTACGACAACAGGTGAATTCTTGTCATTTACCATAATCAATCTACGAATGTGTCTACTGCTGGGACACAGGCCTCCTCTCTGTGAGAGGAAATGGGCCGTAATCCACCACGCGGGCCCAGTGCAGGATGGTAGATGTAGATGGCATATGTCTTCGAATTTTTGGTTCTAGGGCATGCCGGTTTTTAACTATGTTTTCCTTCACCCGTTTGAGTGCAGTGGTTACGAAATAATTTACACTAAATAAAACGCCTGCCTTGGTTTGAACCTACAACTTGCAACTTCCATCACTTCTCTCTAAAAAGTTAATTTTCTTTTCTCCGTTTCCATACATTACGTGCTACTCACATAAAATATTGGCTTCATAAGGCCTTTATTATTTATAAGGAGACTATCAACATACCGTCAGTGACCTGCGACCTTGATCGTTAAGATTGGTGACCATCGCATCGTGGCGGTCGACATGTTTTGATAAGAGGAATCAATTGACTATCGGCAAATTAACGTGACTACTTGATAGGAACGTTACAGTAAACCACTATTGAACTTTTATTTTTTACATACTTCTGATCATCATCTGCCTAGCCTTTTCCCAACTATGGTGGGGTCGGCTTCCAGTCAAACTGGATGCAGCTGAATACCAGTATTTTACATGGAGCGACTGCCTATCTGACCTCCACAGCCCAGTTACTGGGTAATACGATACCCCGATAAAACTGGTTGTCAGACTTTCGGGCTTCTTCTGACAACCCGTAATGACTGTCAAAGATACACGAATGACAGCCGGGACGAACAGCTTAACGTGCTTTCCGAGCCACGGAGGGGTCTTGGTATGTAAAGATGGTCACTCATCCACGGACCAACCGCGGCAAGCGTAGCTTAACCTGATCGATCCACCCGTGCAGCTGTTATTACTTAGCCACAAGCAGGGGCTTGTGGCTAAGTAATAACAGCGGCACTTTTGATGATGTTAATAAATCGGTGAAGCGCGTTTCCAAATCTCACTTGACTGAAAAATCGGCAGGTATAATTATGTCATCTATATCTATGTTTACTAATAATAAAGCTGAAAAGTTTGTTTCACCGCGCTAGTCTCTGGAATTTGGAATTGCTTTTCAATTGTTGAGAAAGGTTATAGGTATCGTAGGTTGATGCTAAACAGAGCATCCCGCTACGACCCTAACGAGCCGAACAAAACGAAAAATGTCGAGAAAGGACGCTAAGCGAAAACGAAGTAACAGCGTGTGCGGGCGTTGCGATGCGATACAACGGGGTGGGTCGGGGCACAAGAATTTTCACGCGGACGAAGTCGTGGGCAGAAGCAAGTGATATGATAAAGTGGTAATTTTTCCCATAAGCTACGGCTTCCTAGAAGAGAGGTGTCTGCCACATAACGGTCGCATTGATGGCTGCCACGACAGTGATGGCACTGTGGGGTTAATCATTACGGTGAAGAAAACGCTCTCTAGGAAAACACACCTTGCTTTCATAAATGTTCAGTGACGTCATTCGCCGGTAAATTCCTGACGCTAGGTTGCGAGTTGCGATGCGACGCGGTGGGACGGGAACAAACAGCGGAAAGCTAGTATTATGATAGTTACAAAATAAATGCGTTACCCCACTAGTCGCAGTCGTACACCAAGTCGTTACAGACTATTAATACGATTGGTGCACCACAGAACGCTAATAATTTATTCATAATACTTGACTGGCACTAGGAACTATTAGCACGATTTAAATCTGCAACAC
Source organism: Apamea crenata (assembly GCA_949629185.1). NCBI lineage: Eukaryota > Metazoa > Arthropoda > Insecta > Lepidoptera > Noctuidae > Apamea > Apamea crenata. The sequence continues at coordinate 4,868,493 of OX451368.1, read as the reverse complement.
AATCATTGTCATGATACTCAACAATCGATTCATTGAAATCAATGCAACGTTTGTGTGAAAATTTTCGCAAGTTCGATTTTATCGGCAATAGTCGCAACCTTTTGCTTCTAAATCTATTTACTAAGTAAAACGGCGAACCTTTCATCGTTCTCCTGCCCTTGTCCCAATTTATTAACGGCAGAACTTGGAAAATGGCTATCAAGGATTTGTATGAAATGTATTTGTATATCTATACCTAGCTTTGTTGGCTTACGTGTACGGGAAACACGAGGAATCTGTAAGTAGGTATTCAAAAATGTTATAACTTATCCCCCGATCCAAGTGCAGGTATTGGTTTTCAAATATACAATAGTAAGAAATTGCCACAAACGTATTCCTCCGGGCAAAACTCCGCTAAGATAAACGCTATATGCCAATAAAACCCGTAAGATTCTGACGTGAAGAAAATATAAAGATATGCGTGCGTCGTCGTGTGACGTCGGTATTATTTAACCTCAAGAATGTCACGAGACCGTTAATTGGGTGGTTACAAACTTATATACCTTCCCATTTATGATCTGCGCAAACATAGACTTACTTATATATAATCTGGACCCAAAAATAATATAATCTAGTCTCAGAAAGATATTTTTGTCGAACACTATTGAAAAAAAGAATGCCAGAAATTCGTTGAGACGTGAATATGCTAAATAATGGACACGAGTTGCTATCGTTTTTGAGGTTTTTGTGTTTTGCAGCCAAGTAGGAACCATTATGCCCGGGCCACCTATCAGTCGTGCATTATATTATATAATCGATTCGATACGATACTAGTACCTACTTGGTAATTTCTAAGGGCTCGTTACAATGAAGAAGGCGTACTTAACTTCACAGATACCATAGCAACAATTGAGATGTAATAGAGACAATTAGTTGCCTATTCACTCATCATAAATCTGAGTCACAAGCCACTCGAGTTCGAACTAGACGGTGGCATTACGTAAGATGTAACTAACCTCCGCAATCAGCGTTTGTAAGTCACGCGACAGGCGCTGCAGCGCTGCCAAATAATGCGAGAATTGGCACTTGCAGTTACAATATTACATAACGGATTTTTTATTCGTCTATTTTTCCACGATACTCAATTCAAAATTTCAAATGTTCTAGAAAAGACCCAATAAACGTTATCTAAGTCGAAATCTCTCAATTCAAAGTAGCTAAATCCACTTAAAACAATTAAACTTATCAATTATCATTATTATCAACTTGGATACTTATTTTTCCTTTCTTGTTCCAGATATTGCCGTGACCACAGGAGATCAACTAGAATTTTTTACCAATGGAAACAAAACCCACTCTGAAGGCGTTCAATTTAGAGACCTCACAGCATTAGCTTATGATGCAGTACACAACATGCTGCTATTCGTCGACAAACAGAGCGACAACGCCTCTATATTTAGTTTTAACATATCTAGTAAGAAATACCAATCTTTAGTCAAAAGAAAAGCATACGAAAATATACAGGGTCTCGCTTTTGATCCTGTCAAAGGATTACTCTTCTGGACAGACATAAATGAAAGAAGCATATATTGGATTTCGTTAAAGCCTGGATCAAAGAACAATGTTTACGGAAATCTTTTGATCAAGATGGATGATGAGATTCCGAGAGCTATTGCCGTGGATAGCTGTAGAGGGTACGTTCCTAATGACAGTTTTATAACTCAAAAAAAACATCCTGAATTGCGTGATAATTTATAGTGATTTACAAATTACAGGTATATTTACTGGACCAACACAAACACCAATAAGCCAACAATAGAGAGGGCTAGATTTAATGGCTCTGAGAGGGAGGTTGTTGTCGACAGCAACATTCACATGCCAGTCAGCTTGGCTATTGACCAACACACGAAGAAAATGTACTGGGCAGATGATAGGGAAGGTATACACTATTCTATTGAAAGTGCAGATCTAAATGGAAACAACAGAACAACTTTATTTGTTGGCATACATCATCAACCGAATGCATTGACCGTGTCTAAAGATTCCATCTACTGGGTGGACTGGGGCTACAAATCAGTTTGGAAATTACCGAAGACTCCATCTATTTACGAGGAACCGAGAGATATAAGTCACTTTAAAAGTGAAACACCTTTCGGTATTGCTGCCAATTATAAAATTGAGGATCAGACTGCAGGAACTCACGAATGCGAAGCACTAATAAATCTACCACAAAACAATTCGGAGATCAACGATTCCTTCAACATTCCTACTGACGCAGGCCTGTTTTGTGTCCATGGCATGAAAGTAAGCGGAAAGTCACTATGCAAATGTACACCTGGTTACACCGGCGAGAGATGCGATATTTCAGTCTGCCAAAATTATTGTTTCCAAGGAGACTGTAGCGTCAGTGATGAGGGACAACCTAAATGCAGGTAGAACTTTTTATTTTTATACGTTCTCATTTATTCATTTTGTGAATATAGGGTACGATTGATTATACAGATGTTATACAGGGTGGCAGGGACATCGACGCGCAAACTGTAACCATGCATTCAGCACATAAGTTTAGACCCATAGCGTAGAAATTTTTCGTCGGTTATTAAAATGTGCTGAATTCATGGTTATATTTTGCGCGTCGATGTCCCTGCCACCCTGTATAAGAAAAATGTTGGTCCATACTACTCGTATGTCCTGCCAAAAGGCATACAAAATATCTTTCATGTTTCATGTTTTCGTTATTACAGATGTAATGCCGGTTATTCTGGGGTGAGGTGTGAGGTCAACGCGTGCCATGGCTATTGCCTGAACAATGGTGCCTGTTCCTTGGACGAGACGAGTGAGCCTGTGTGCCAATGTATTGGAGATTACGAAGGCTCAAGATGTGAGGCAGCTAAAATTTTCACCACCACCACCGAGGCCACCACTTCTACTAGTCCTAGTTCTACTACTTCTAAGGCGCCAGCTACGGAAACATATGAAAGTTGCCAGTAAGTAGAGCAAATAATTCACATAGTATTTCTTAGTTTTGTTTACAGCATGAGAAAAAAAGAACCACAATCATCAACCTCAATCAACAAAGAAATGTGGACAGTTTGAATGGACACAGAGCAATGAATCCAATGTTTAATAACGTTGTTTATAATTTCTTGATAACAAATAGTCATTTGATTGTTTGCAATTATGTATATAAATATCTACTACCGGGCCGTTGATATGGCCGTCCTATTTACTTTTTGTGATAAAATATTTTAGGCTTTGCATGTCCATTCGTTTACTCATTCATCTGTGACAGTCTCTGTTAAAAACTGCGTGTGCCACTACAGCGTACCTACTGTACTTGTCTTCTTATCGTTTCGACGGTACATCTATAGTCTATTCAAAATCTTGTTTCTAATTGATGTTATTTCTACTTAAACAAATATCAACTTTATGTTAGCGTAAATTAAGTAGATTTTAGAATAACTAGTACTATTGAATATGTCATAAAAAAACTAAAACTTGTAGTGTTAATTTTATATTTAGGAATTAAGGTTATTTTTCCAAAAACTCATATTTGTTTACATGTTTGGAAACTAAATTGCGGACGCATTTTTTTATTTTGCTTTCACTGTCCCACGGCTGAGCAAAGGCCTCCCCCAAATCCCTCCATGCATCCTTTTCAAGCGCCACCTCATTATGTTTCTTAAATATACTATTTGGGCCCAGTGGCAGAAGTTGGCAACGTTAATTGAAAAGGAGGCGTCGTTTAGATCGTCAATGGTGCAGGTGCAGGAGCATGGACGTACGTTCTGTCCTTAGATTCCTATTTCACTCCTTGACTCCCGTTGTTTCAGCTAAGCCCCGTCAGCCAGTGAAACAACTAACATTTTATTCTGTCTTTTCAGGTGCAATGACACTCAAGCAATCCCGAGGTCACCAGTGCCTTTAGATAATTCCAACGCAGCTCAACTTTCGACTCAGACAGTCATAGAGGGCTGTGCCGATGGCTGGGACCCCGTCAGAGACCCTATCATCATAATGCTGGGTATCCTATGTGGAACGCTGTGTTTGGCTTGTGCTGTGCTCATCACCAAAATTCTACAATTGAAGAGAAGGCCAAGGTTTGACAATTTTTTTATTTGAAGATTAGGTAGACGATATGAATGAAAAGGGATTAAGGGAGTGAATGACCACGTGACATCTGACTGGGGAGAATGAAAGAGGAAGATGTTTGCCGACCCCAAGGAACATGGGACAAGGCCACAACGGCAAGCAAAAGGTACTCCTTTTTGATCCGCATGATTATAATAAATGAAATCGCTATTTACTGATGGCAATTTCATTTATTATAATTATGCAGATCATTCATATTTGAATGCGATATGGTCAGGGAAGGAGTACCTAAGTACAAGTAAAGAAGGCAAAGTACGAGGGAAAAGTAGTTTTTGCTGATGATCACCAAATCTATTTAGAATTAGATAATTATGTTTATATCAGTTATGGCAGAAGGTAATAAGACTCATAATCTCAAATAATTTACATTCCATCGCCACTTAATCAGTTGTCAACTTTAGTGAAATGTATTCTAAGTTGATTTTTGAGTGACCATTTGTGACAAAAAGGTCCAAATAAGTTTTGTTTGCAATTTAATTTGAACTTTGTTAAGTATGACGTTCAGTTTGTTGTTCCTTAAATTGAAAATTATATCAAATAGGTACTTTATCCAAATATAGTTTATTTTAATGCATGCAGGGTTATCTTGGAAATGAAGAAATTACCAGATTTATAACGAGCGAAATGACGCAAGTGGCGTTTGCGCACGAAAGCGTCCTTCATTGTTAAATATTTATTTAATCCTTGCTTTTATCTTAATAAATACATCAAGTTAATGACGTTGCCTTCAACACAAGGAGTATCTACCTAATAATAATTAAATCAATTGAATACAGGGTCAAATTAAATTAGCTAGCGAAACTCCGCAGACGTGATGGGTATCGATATCTAAACATGATAAAACAAAAAAGAAATTAATTTGATGTTTTTTTTTAACCCCTTAGTGATTAGTGGTGCAAGCGAACCTAAAATTTATAACATCATGTTTTTATTATTTCCAGGATTAAGAAGCGTATCATAGTGAACAAAAATGTAACTCCGATGACGGCGCGACCTGACCAGTGTGAGATCACCATTGAAAACTGTTGTAACATGAACATTTGTGAAACTGTGAGTACTACCTTTAGCGCCTAAATTGACTTCATGTCAGCACAAAACCTGAGATATTTTAGTTATCTGAATGATTATGGTAATTGCTTGTGTTTTTTTTATTATTAAAACTGATTAAATTAAATGGCATGGAGTCGTAGATAGTGTAACAAGAACAAACTACTCACTGTTTCATCATGACAAATGACATAACTCAATCTTTTGGAATGATTTAAAACGCATCCTGTTGGCTAAAATAATTTAATTACATAATCATGTCATAATTTAGTTGCGAAAATATTTGCAACTAAATTGCCTGAAACTATAGCTGATGATGTACAGACGTCAGCACATCAAGCTACTACAATCTGTCAAATTTCTTTACTTAATAGATTTTCAACTTTATCGCTGAAGTATTAAGGTTCAAGGTTGATTGGGCCTGGTATACTAACCTTGGGATCTAGTTGTCTCAAAATAAATAATTTGAATTAAATTATAAAAATAATGCTTGCACAACCTTACCAACGTATACGATCCATTTGTATGGCGAATTAATTATATTCTGTGGGAAGCTATGTCCAAAAAATCGGATTGTAAATATGAAATATCATCGTAAATGTTACTGATATAAAAAAAACAATAAAATTCGTAAGCATGATTCGACGTATTTTTGATTAAACAGCAGATAACAAGAGAAATCGCATGAATTATATTTATTAGTAATTAAGTAGGTAATACAAATTGATGCGCCAGACATTCAGTTAACAACGAAATCACTTGTTCAAATATCAGACATTATTTGTCGTTGATACAGCAGCTATGTTTGATCGCTTCCGTATTGTTGCCTTTCGTTTTTGTTTAAAAAAGTCACGTGTCGTTTAGTATGCATGCACACGAGCGACACGCGTCACCGACAGAGGCAACAGCACAGCCGTCGACGCGACATCGGTTGTCGCCGACGCGCGTGCTGGCAATTGTATTTTACATTCAGTTTTCATTGCGGGTTTCGTAGTTGTATGTTGCATATATGCGCTTTAAACTTGCACTTTTTGCACGGATTCTGTGGTATTTAAACGGAGTTTATCAAGGGGTTTCGCGTTCCGCAGTAACTGGGTACTCAAGGTCATATAAATGCGGTTGTTCCATGTAAAGTACTGGTATTCAGCTGTATTCCCAGACTTGAAGCCTACGCAGATGATGATGACACTCCGCCATAAGAACTTTACTCTTTGTGGTCGACTAAATACTCATTTATCTGAGGACATAAGAAATAGACCTGCGCATAAGTTGTTGACAGTGGCAGACGTACATATTTATGACGCATTGAAGCCCGTCACTAACGCAATGAGGGAAACGGTCGCTCTATTTAAAATTTTGCATAGTATGCTATACTATCATTGATACAACAATGTTTGGACACATCCGCACCTACCTATTGTTGCCACGCTTTCATATTTGTTTAATAAAATCACGTGTCGCGTATAAGAAGCCCACGCGACGTATATTAGTCAACTATCGTGTCGTATTTTTCAAATAAAATGTCGTTAGGCGTATGTAGTTGTTACATCAAATGGCGCACGCCCCACGTGCGGTTTTGTTTCGTGGGTTCGGGAATCGATACCGGCATTGCGTATCACACTTTGAATCACATTCTGAGGGTTTTGAAGGAAACCCCTAATCCTATTTTTCATAGGTTCGAAAAATTCGTCTGCTCAATAACGTTAATATCGTAATGAACGAGGCTGAACTGTCAAAATGAACGGCATCACGGTAAAATGTCTATTACAGTAAATCCGACTGCTAGTCCAGAGATTAGCACGTTCAAACAAACAAATTCTTCAGTTTTATTATTAACAGAGGTCGGAATTAGGTAGAGTTATTTATGTACTTGCATCGAAATGTTGATATGAATATGGATCTTCCCGGGATTAGTTGTTGACAGTGGCAGACGTACATATTTATGACGCATTGAAGCCCGTCACTAACGCAATGAGGGAAACGGTCGCTCTATTTAAAATTTTGCATAGTATGCTATACTATCATTGATACAACAATGTTTGGACACATCCGCACCTACCTATTGTTGCCACGCTTTCATATTTGTTTAATAAAATCACGTGTCGCGTATAAGAAGCCCACGCGACGTATATTAGTCAACTATCGTGTCGTATTTTTCAAATAAAATGTCGTTAGGCGTATGTAGTTGTTACATCAAATGGCGCACGCCCCACGTGCGGTTTTGTTTCGTGGGTTCGGGAATCGATACCGGCATTGCGTATCACACTTTGAATCACATTCTGAGGGTTTTGAAGGAAACCCCTAATCCTATTTTTCATAGGTTCGAAAAATTCGTCTGCTCAATAACGTTAATATCGTAATGAACGAGGCTGAACTGTCAAAATGAACGGCATCACGGTAAAATGTCTATTACAGTAAATCCGACTGCTAGTCCAGAGATTAGCACGTTCAAACAAACAAATTCTTCAGTTTTATTATTAACAGAGGTCGGAATTAGGTAGAGTTATTTATGTACTTGCATCGAAATGTTGATATGAATATGGATCTTCCCGGGATTTCTAATAGACAATCCCGTGTGGCCGTTTCGTTAAGCGGTTAGTGCTCCGCATTTCCGCTGTTGTTTTCTTTTGTTCTCACAAGCTATGTTGTGTGAACTACAAATGTGGCAAAATCGCGCGTGAGCGCATTAGAATTTTGCAACTTCGGACATCCGATGTCGTTGATGTAAATTTGACAACGCGCGTGCAGTGGTTTAAATTGTGTAAAAGTAAATAACTTTTTTATTTAATAAAATCACGGGATTACTTAATCTCGGGATTTTTAGCATATCCACTTTATTCTTTTGCTGTATGAAATCAGTGAAGTACATAAATAACTCTACCAAATTCCGACCTCTGATTATTAATAGGTAAGTATATCGATTAAGATTACAGTAATTAAAGCTAAAGATTTGAAACATTAATTTTTTGCCTGTTTTTTAATCAACAATAAAACTGTTTTCGTATTTTTTTGTAGATATTATCTTTGCTATTTACAAAAATACCATGAGAAGATTAAAATGATATCCTTGAAAACGAGATAACACTATCTACGACTTCACCTCCTAATAATTAAGTTCTTAAAAAGATACAAACACCACTTCAAATTAAATGCGAACTGAGTTAGTACTTACCTACGTGTCTTGAACCGCACGCTTACAAATACAGCACCTACAATAATTTTACAGAGAATCCAGTACGTCCTGGTAGCTTTAAAAACAAAAACAAACAATTAATTGTCACATTCACACTCGCATCTTTATTACGTAACGCACTCGCAATCTCAATAGCTTTCATAAACAAATCGACATCCGTTTCAATCGCTCAGGCTCAGACCTCCGGTATGTATGCGGGGGTGTCTCTCCACAGACAATGGCTCACCTCCCATCTTGCACCGCATGCGCTGTCACCTACACACGTGAGGACCTAATGGCTGCGCTGCGACAGCGCATGGTATCCATGTTGCTGAATTTTGGGCCAAAAAAATTTAAAAGACGATATTTATTTTTTCGTGCTATTTTTGCCATTGACACGCTAAGAGGCGATCCCTGCTCACCGAAGTGGATTTTCTTGAACTGTCAAAATAGAAGCGATTGTAATGACAAGTGCGTTACTGAATAAGGATGCATCTGAGATATACTGGGTAATCTGGTATTGTGCTTATAGTCACGGCTTCCTGTGTCTGTTATGTTCGTATCTTGTTTTGTTCATTGTGTTTGTCCTGAATTCTTGAAAAATAGTACCTGTCGTAGTGACACTAAACCCTGTCCATTCGGTAAACCGTTTTTTGACAGATGGAACTAGTGATTGCAGCAACACACAGTCTGTAAGAAGCCATAATAATAAGATAATTCAATAAGATAGCAGTATATATATTTATTTTATTACGCATTTTAAAGTTAACTTTTACGTAATCTGGAATATGTAAGTTCTAAGACAGCTGTCAAAAACGGTTAACCTAATGGACAGGGTATAGTTGTTGTTGGATACTATTGTACAAGTTATACAAGCCTAAGTTATACAAGCCTAGCTTTTGTTTACTCTAAGCCCGAAAAGAGGTTCTCATCATTATGGCACCACACACATCATCACACATCTTTTAGTATGGGACCAACACCGCAATCGACACGAAATTTAAAAAATATCTGCTGTTTCATACATTTTGTCGATTTATGTGAACACGACAGCGAATAGCTGTGGCGCAATTCTTAATTGCGCCTCAGCTGTCCGCCGTTATGTAAAAATAACAAAATTTTGTGCTTAAAATGACCAAATTTTGAGAACGTTAACACTTCACAGTCTGATCTCGATCTATAAAAATACGTCTAATTTCCCTATATTGATAAGTTTCGACATTGATTGTCGCTAAGATGAGATTGGAACTAAATTTTGAACGTTTTTAATTACGGGAATTGGTCTCCTAATATTGTTGCGATTTCGGTTGTTTGTTGGTCCCATACTAAAAGTTTGTTCCTATTGATGAGCACATCGACCCTTTTTTCAGGTTTTCAGTTATTTCAATTAAGTACACCTTGTATAATTAGGTTGATTGTGACTGTTTAAAGGCTTCCGTAGACAGGCGCGACGTGACTCGCGGGAGCATTAAAGGGGGATGTTTTCTAGTTATTTTTTTAACCAGTGTGCTATATTATTAGCATGCAGATTTTAATGTGCCCATGACATTCCATATCTACAGGTTGATAATGCTATAGCAAGCTGCAATGATTTTTGAAGTTTGGTCCTTGTGCCGTCTATTTAAGGTTCACATTTTGATCTTACTGCTTAGCCCCGCATGGTTTGGGTACACTTGCTTACTAACTCTATTAATAGTTATTACCGTTGTTTTTTTTTTAGTTTTTTTTTTTAATTTGCCACTAATCCTTTTGTTACAATGGTTCAATGATACACTTATATGTTATATATATATTTTTGTCTCGAAAAAAAATAAGTTGGACTTTTTTTGTACACCTAACAATAGCATTTGGTTTTTGTCTTTTTTATTCTTTAATTTTATTGACGTTGCCTTCTAAAAAAAAAAAAATGAAAAAAAAAACTTGAAAAATAATGGTAGTTACTTAGATAAATTGTGTATCCACAGTTTATTTTTGTTTGTCGCATGTGTATGTAAGTGTCTTACGTCTGTTTACAAGAATGTAACTAACACTAATATGCAAAGTACGTAGGAATGTGCTAACCCACTTAAAAAATAACCTAATTTAATAACAAATTCACCCAATGCTGATCGTTACTATGCTATACGGGGTTTATTTATAAACGATGATTAAATTTAAGTGACGTTTAAACGTCAAAAATGTATGGTTAAACAGCCGCTAATCGCTACTTAACTTTAAGCAACGTTTATGAATAAAGGGGTCTATGTTACATGAAGGTATTAAAGAATTATAAATAACTTATCGGTAGGTAGGTATTTGTAGCAGGAAATATTTTAGTCAAGTACTAAAAGGTCACTATACATATTTATATGTTACAGGTGTAATGAATGCCTCCATTTGTAAATAAAATACCTATGATTCTACACGTACTCACATAAAAATATACCTATATTAGAAACAAGTTCTAGGTACAGTCAGGGAAAATTAATTTAAGCTAATTGGCACCCTACGACAATGAGCCGTGTTGTAGCAATTTCATACAACTGTCTAAGAACGACATTAGATTATACATACGGATAACTTAAGTTCGTAGTCAATTTGCTTAACAATTAATTTCTCCGACTTTACATATTCATAAACTAAGGGTGTCACAACCAGCATCCCAATGCGTAGCTTTCTCACAATCTCCTTCTTTTTCGTCTTGTCGATCTCACGACAGTGTATTAAATTTTATTGGCCAAAGACGTACCCTTTATTTTGTCGATACAACAAATTCCATTACTTCATAAATGTTTGAAAAATTCGTCCGCTCGTTAACATTAAAGCGCTAATTACACTATCCAATTTTAAGGAATGCTAACTAGGAAATCGGCAGATGTAATCGCAGTAAGAACAGTTCTAACTGAACTGTTCTGTTAGTGTTCCTAGTTAGCAATGCTTTAATTGGATAGTGTAATAAGCGCTTTATATCGCCATGAACATAGTATAGTCAAAATGAAAGGGATTGTGTTAAGTGCGTTAGACCTGGTACGCACGATTTTTAACGCAACGATTTTATAGCTCGCACTGGATTTTCAACTCTGTGTTGAGCTGAGCATTGAGAATCCAACAGGAAATCCCAGCGCGTCGAAAAAATACTCTGTTGGATTTTCAACTCTGGGCGCTAAGCAGAGGGTTGAAAATTCAGTGCGCAATCAAAATCGCCACGTTAAAAAGTGGCCCGTGGGTACGAGGTACGCTTACGCATTAAAGGTCTATCCATACATATCAAGGCCGTGTCTGGGACATGGACGGACCGCGCTCCGTCAGGGGCTCAAAAAATATTGGTGTGTACATTTTATATGAACTCGTTCACACGCGTCCGTGTCCGGGACGGCGACGGAGCTTCAGTGTCTGCCTTGTGTGTGTCACGGCCCTGTCACGTCCCGGACACAGCCCTGATATGTGTGGATAGACCTTAAGGCTGGAGCACAGACCACGGAGGCACCTCAGCGGCCGCTGCTAGAGGCGACATTGTCAATACTTTCCATTAAAAACCAAGCGTTTCGAAATAAAAGACGAATAGAAACTGACAGCTTTGACCTGTAGTCGAAATTGTGCGTTCAATACACAATCGGCACCACGAATTATACAGGGTGGCACTGACCCCGACGCGCGAATTGAAACCATAAATTCAGCACATGATTCTAGACCGTAGCGTAGAAATTTTTCGTCGGTTATCAATAAGAAAATCGGCTGTTTCATAAAAAAGTGCAATACCTACGCGGTCAAACTGTATGGAACAGCTAATTATCTTTTCAATAACCGACAAAAAAATCAACTCAAGCGGGTTCAGAATCATGTACTTACTGAATTCGTGGTAACAGGTATAGCGCGTCGATGTCCCCTGCGACCCTGAATTGGTACTGCCTTCTCTAGACGCGACCGGGGTGGTGATTCCGTGCTCTCTGGTCTGCAGAGAAGAAAAAAACCTAGACTTCAAGAACTAAAAGTAATAATTTTCATTTTTTTTTTGTTACAGCCTTGCTTCGAACCAAGATCAACGATACGGCCATCTTTACTAGACTCAAAACCAGGCAAGGAAGAAAAGAAGAACTTGATCGCGAACATGGAATATCCAGACGACCCATACTAACATCAACGGATCTGTGTTGAGTGGCGTACAATACTTTGGCTATAACACTAAGGCACAATATACATAAGGAATTATTCGGATTACTTGAATATAGGCTTTACAGCATGTAGCCAAAAATTTTGCTGAAAAATCACGAAATAAAAAGTTTGGCCTCTTTTTTATAGTCAAACTGTGATGTTACTGGTGCTAAAGCGAATGTGATAGAAATAAATGTCAGTTTGCGTCCAAAGCACAAATCCACCATACTGTATCTTATACAGGCTGTTACACTGTGTACTTAAACTTTAGTTACTTTATTTATCAATCTAATCTAAAAAATATCAATTTTACCTGGAAATAAAATGTGGAAATCAAAACGATTATAAGAAATCATTGCACTATTGAATTATATGGAAACGTTTTCCAGTTATAGAAAACAATGAGAAATCTATATGAGAATATCACCCATCCATGCCTAAAGTTGTCAAAAAATAAAAGGCCCGTTCTGTCATTGACAGTTCTAGTAGTTAATAAAGATCAAATTCACAAAACACGTATTCGTTTGTATGAAACTGAAACGTGTCAAGAACGCATTCTCAAATGTCAAAACGGGCCTTTTATTTTTTGACAACTTTAGATATAAACATCAGTTTCTTGGTACCTATAAAATTCTTCCGACACGAATATATTCCTTATAATATTGTGCTAAAGGTTTACATATATGTGATATTTGATTAAGGAGGGAGAAAAAGATACACATAAACGATTACATTAATCTTTGTGCGTGATCTAAGGGCTGTGTGTGATTGTTAAAATCTGAGTGCATGGAAACTAGATTTTAGGTGTTATTATTTATTTGGGGTCAAAGGGATCGACGCATATCGTGAATACGTAAACCTTGAGGATCCTGGCTAAAATGTTCATGGTTCGGTGGGTCGTTATTTTGTTAGCATTCACAAGGTGCCTTCTTGTTAACGTAGTGCTTTAACTAACGATTAACATATCGATGTTTTAGTTCACCCAAACTTATCGATACATGTTCATTTTAGCAGCGATCCTATCGAAATGGGCATTTGAGTCGATTTTTCGTTATTTTCATTTCAAATATCTTTGCTATTTGATTGGTAAATACTATTCAAACGTGTTTCTTAAGGCTGATTTTTCAATCATCTTACTTTATTAGAGGAATAATTTTGAAATTTTGCAAAAACTGCCAAACGTCAATTTTATTCCTCGAATAAAAGTTATTTGTCGAAGTAAAAATCAGCCCTTCAAAAATATGTCGAATTCTATATTGATTAAGTTTTAGTGACTTTGTGCCAAAGTTTACTTGTTTCGTATAACGAATTGGTTGCTTCCTTCTACGCATTTTAAAAGAAAATATATAATCGGCAACACTATTCTACAATAACGTGAAATGGTCTCGATACAAAATATAACGTAGCATTTATAAAGAAATAAAAATAGTGTACTAATTGTACAGATTTTTGTTATTATTTTGTAATTACTGTTACCAAATTTATTAGTAATTATTGACATTTTTTATTTAATTATCTAATTCTTTTTTTGATCGTTTTCGTCATGTCTTTGTAGAAATTCATTGAAAATTATCAAGAAACTATTTAAATGGGTTGTATTGTACGTCTTTAAGAATAATTTGAGACTTTTATTTTTAAACGTTTTATTCCGTTTCTGTGTTCAATGTTACCAATTTGACATCATGATGTAGCTTTTAGCTGAGCACACAATGGCCCATTTTGGACATTTTACGTCGGCTATTCCAAGAAGTACCGAAATAATACCACCGCACGTGGGTCATTAAGTGTTCCATAACAAAATGTGTTCTTTGATTCTGAAAGTACCTACAGCGATTGTTGACTATTTATAAACTTATTAAAATGTGAACAATTCTGTTTTTACCTGGAGAATGATCTTTTCTAATTTTCATGAACTTAAAACACAGATGAACTTATAAAATTAAATTGACAGTGAAAATTAATTAGGATCATCTCAATCAGTGACTTTAAATGCTCCTGGCTACCAATAACGAGCAGGGGCCGTATTATGACGGTTTAATGCCATCGTGATTCCAGTGTAAGACAGAGACGGAGCTATACAATACCGATAGCAACATCCTTTTTTCGGACTGGAATCGTGATAGCAGTAATACTTCATAATAAGGTTTTATAATTAGGAACTTGCCAACCTAGACTTGTCTTAAAGATCACACAATACTGCCTCTAGAACGTCAAACTGTGGCTTAAAAGTTTTAGTACAGTCAGCGACGTTTTAAACTGATGGTAGAAACAAATAGGACGTGTGAGGTTGTTCATTTAGTATGTAGTCATTGTAAGAATGAAACTATGTCAGCTGCTTGCAGACAGTTTTCTTTTGCCAAAATATGTGAAAAAGTGAGTGAGAAATTCTAAATTTTATACTAGTTTGAAAGTGGTGGTAAGCAGTGTGAATAGTTTTGTTTAATTTTTTTGTAGCGCGATATCTCGATTTAATGTTAGCTACCCTGGACTACTGCCTTGTATCGGTAATTTTATAATTTTGATAAAGGACGCATGCCTGGTATAATACCACATATATCAAGGCCGTGCCGGGCCGTGGACGGACCGTGCTCCATCAGGAGCTCAACAAAAAAAAAAACGGTGCGTACATTTTATATGAACTCGTCCACACACGTCCGTGTGCCGGACGGCGACTTTTGTGCCTGCCTTGTGGGTGGCACGGCCCTGATGAGTGTGGGTAGAGCTTAAAAAGTTATGTGAGTCATGTGCCGATAACTCCGTAGTCCGGTTCAAGCCTCGGATCGTTTTGAACGATTGTAACCCTTATTTAGGCTTTTAGTGTAAGAATTTGCGTTCCTATAGTAATTCTAAAAATATTTATCGGAGTACCTCAATATAGAAAAAGTATTTAAAAAAATATTTATTAAGTAAATTTTGCAAATTAGTGACAAATATATATTTCAGTGCAGTTGTAGAGTAAGGTTATTTTATTTTGGCTTGTTATTATATAATTTTGGTGCTGACTGTTTATTCATTAATTTGTTTAGCACGGAATCTCAAGTTACTTAAAATTGGTTTGTACTTACCTCCTAGTTATGAGAAACAATTACAATATGTATTTTATACTTGTAAAAATAAACATAAAAGTTGTTTATTTTTACATAACATAACAGAGTAACATATGTGGTTTGTTGTACTTAACATTTTTTGTAGACTGTACTTGCCAAGTTACTGAATTGCCACACTAATTAGTTTATCTTAATTGCAGCTGGACTTATGAACAGGTACCATTACTTAATTCGCCCTATATTGGTGGTACTTAGCTAAAAACTTAGACAATTTAGAAATTACTTTTTTAGTTAAACGTTAGTTTTAGTCGTGGATTGATAATATCCACATGAGAAATGTGATATTATTGAGTCTTGGTATAAGCCTAAGTTAGTGAATATTGTGATTAGTAATATTAAATTAAAGAGCTTGCATAAACAACTTTGTTTCATTGTAATAAAACCCGTTTTCGCTTGACAACTTCATTTATTCCATATAGCTAAGAAGATACAAACTTGAGGGATTTGGACACGCGGTCGATTTGGTCGGAGAACAGTTAAATAGAATTAACTTAAAGCAGTGCAGACACTATAGGCTCTAAAGCGTCGTATCACTTACAAATTACACGAAGTTGTGCTCCACACAACCAACATTTCTCGACAAACGACTTGAGCCTCGAACTATTATCACATTTAATAAATATTTTCTTTGTTAAACCTTTTGACCGCTAGGTTTTATATAATCGACAAATGAATATCTGGATAGGGTCGTGCAATGTAATAAAAAAACAAAAAAAGAACGTAGGTTCTCAGTCGCATAAATACGACAGGCGGCACGGGCACGAAGACATTTGTCGTATTAATCCGACAGGGGGCGGTCAATAGGTTAGTAATAAATATAATCTCTACATCTATTTTTTGGCGTGAAACGATAAACCAGGATAATAAACATGTTCCCATATACATATATGTTTAGATAAACAACGACTAGCCACAAGACATCACGTAACAACACAGTTACCGCTATTGACAAACACGGAGACCGCAGACCACCAAGATAGCATTTAAAAAAAAGTTTGAATGAAGAAAAGTAATATTATAATACCTTTCTGGATGCATGGGAAACAAAAGTTGAGCAGTAAACCATTATTGCTAAACAGGGGGTCTACTCCGAAGTGCAAAGTGCGAATGTTCGGATCGGACCGACACATGGCCGAATCGAATATTATTTAAAAATGCGAAAAAAGTTCGGATCGGCTCATTTGGGTCGGGACCATAGTCAATATTCGAAAGAGTGTAGGATCGGAACCGACCGAACCAAACAGTAACTTCGTAGCAGGAAACGGCCGAACATTCGGCCGATACTACTTCGGAGTAGACCCCCAGGATGTTTATGCGCACCGACCACCAACATGTTGTGCAACTTTTGTTTCCTATACGAATAAAAGTCCTGCCTTTACAAACATATGTACAGTGCATGTTGCATCTGTGGGTGTACTAGAGCTACGCCTCTGCCCAATCCTCAGGGAAAAGCAGGCGTTACATTGTTGTTGTTACATGTTGTTGAAATCCATCTCTCGGAGAAAAAACGGTTACCCGAATAATCGTATCATCTTTTAGATTTGGAGGTCTTGTGCGGCCACACTATAGACACATATTTTTACTATAGACGTCACAGAACATCAATCATCTACAACTTCTTTGTCAATAATATTGCATTTATAATTTAAAAAAAAAACGCATCAGTTTCTCAATCGTCGCGCAAGCAACATTGTACACATTGTATATTAATTAAATACAGGAAATCTTTTCGTAATATACTGGTATTATCAAAAATTTATCTGTTTAATCATTTAATTGCAAATTCAACATTCTACTACATTTACCAGTGGCAAATTAATTTTTTTTTTTCTTAATTCTACATAATAAATTTTGAGCTGAATTTGAACATTCAATAATTAAAAAAAAAACGCAGTTTATAGCGCCCAATGGATTGCATTAGCATTTGCCACTAATAAAAAAAAATCTCAATTTTAATTTGCTTTAGGTATAGTAACTTTATTCGTGATTAAATATTTAAATTATTTTAGAATAATGTGGCGTGAAATTAGGTGCAAAAGTTTGCATATAATTTTAGTACATAAATGTATTACTTATAGTTTTTATATTATATAGGTAAATTTGCTATTTTATAAAATACAATGACGCTTATCCTTAGTGAAGACCATCATTATTATTTTCTAAGTCATTACATGGAAAGCGTATTATTATTATAGTTTGTCAAGGATTATTCACATAGGTAACTAACAATTTATTATATAAATAAAGAAAATGCAATATAACGGGTGTAAAAAAGACACTTAACGAAGCCGAGAGTCACTTGTACTCCTCGTAATTGTGATATTTTTTTTTGTACTGGACTATACCTGGGAACATTCTGGTTACGGAGATATTGAAGGTCAAAATTCCACCTTTTACCGACGTTTTTTTACGACAGCCATTTTTCAATGTTATAACACAACTTTAAATATCCCCACGATCACTGTACCTTTGCTTGCACCCATAAGCATAATGTTTTGCGTGCGTTACATTGCGCAGCCAATTGTCACTCCAAAAATAAAAGATAGCAATTATTTTTGTGCAATGTTACTTATTTCAGAATTTTTACACCCTTTATTATGACAATATAATGTATTAATAAGAGATAATAACTACGATCGATTGCGAAATACATGCTTGTGTATGAATCTAATAGGAATGCATTATATTGTACATAATGTCAACACATACAATATAATCTCATAAGAATGCTATTTTATAATCACAGTTACATAACAACAAAGCATAGCAACACTGTGATTAAAATACATATGATATTCTAAGCAGTGTTGCCATATACAATCAATTTTATACATCATAAGAATTGTAAAATAATACATCAACTATTTCTATATTATTATTTGTTTACGTTAAACGTTATATAAATACTAAGCAAATATAATAATGTAAAATTTAAATTAATATAGGTAACAGAAAAATATTGCACATATTAATATTGTGATTTATTTTGCTAAACACCCCTAATCTAACAACATATTGACTATACGAAAGCTGCCAAAAATGAAACAGCATTTGAACCTTGATAAGTAAGTTAACTTGATAGTAGTAAGTCAGTATAGTTGTTACATTCCAAGAGCGCCCGTCAATCATTGTAATTTGCATATAATGACAGTACCCTTAGGTCACATAACGTGCGCTCGCTTTGCATCAACTATATTCAGTTGGCTCTTTCACAATTTTGCTGTGAAGAAGTAAAAAACAAATCATAAGAGGGCCTAAAGAGGCCACTACAAGCATTGCCTCTAAAAGCTATTAATATCCTGAATTCCCAGCAGATCATTAGCAATTCTTCTAGTTTTCGTTAAATGGTTACACATAATACTTCATCACCTACAATTCATTTCATATCAATCATATTTAGTGTAAACATTGGTGCACCATTTTACGGATTTCCATACTAAACTGTCAAACAGGTAAATTGCGTGATATGAATTGCATACAGATCATAATATAATGAATAATTGTCAGTTTGTGACCATTTTACGATTTTTAATATGATTCATATTGTTATCTTATTATGATTCTGCCAAAGTAGCCTTTTTAGGCCCCACGAAGTGCGTTGTGTCATTGTTACTTCGATACAAAAGTGGTATGTACCTACATAAAATATCGAAATAAAACAGAAAAAAAGTTAAATAAGTACCTCGTAATCCTACTAGGAATGTAAAAAAACTAACAAATATTGTTTACGAGAAATTGGTTCTAGTTGTCAGAGCAAAACAAAAAAAAAAGAATATTTTCTTACACAAATATGTATACAACTAATGTGTTTACTTAATTAAACCCTGCCAATTTATGTTCTTTTTTATAAATATTAGGTCAGACAAAATTTTATCATTATTATAACAAATATTTATATTATGTGTCATATTTCACTAAAAGCTAGGTTATCCGTACTTACGTACAGCTTTGCATGGCTCTATGGTGTAGATCAATTCTTTGAAGTTGATTCTGTAACAAAAGAATATAGCTTGAAATACTTCCAATTTACAATATGAGTGAAACTTCACAGATCTATGTGTGAATAATGTTTTTCTAACTCATAATGTCTCTTTCAAAAGGATCTGATGAACGTGTAAACAAACCCTGTTCTTAGCTATTCACAATCATACGACAGATTAGCAAGTCTTACCAAGGGGTATCCTATTACCCATTAACTGGGTTGTGGAGTTCAGATAGGCAGTCGCTCCATGTAAAACACTAGTATTCTGCTGCATCCGGTGGCCGAATTCTGGGCAGTGTCCATTTAGATTGCTATCGACACGCTAAGAAGCAGCTGCACCCGGTTAGACTGGAAGCCGACCCTAACATAGTTGGGAAAAGGCTAGGTACATGATGATGACGATGAAGACAGGCTATCGTATCGAGAATGACTTGCCTCGCCCCCGACAGCAAACAGCTGTCGGAAAAATCGGTAGCGTCTATTTGATTTAAACAGACAACATTTTCGAGTTTTGGACTTGTGATCAGCGTTCAGAGGACTCCTACGATAACATTGGTTGATGTTCGATACGGTACGTAAGCGTATCGAGTGGTTGTGAATAGCTATACAGGTTAAATTTCTAGGCAATCAGTTAAGGTTTCAACTTAATATCTGCAAAAAGTAGTGAATTTTTAGCAGCAATTATTGTTTGAATAACATTATTGAATTCTGTTTTTTTTTTAACATTGCCCCACATTAGGATTTTTTCCTGTGTCGTGGGTGCGTTTACAAACATTTAAACTCATGTACACAAACAGCCAGACCTAACAACTACTTGCAGGTTATACAAATATTTGTTCCGTGCGGGAATCGAACCCGCGACGCAAAGCGCAGCAGTCAATCGCTTAACCACTGAGCTAATCGTGCCGTCAAATATCACAATGATTAAAATATTATCGACAAAATTGAGGTTATAAAATAACCCTCAATCGCATTACCTCATCTCTAAATTCTCGTACTTAAAAACGTTCAAAATCAAGTCGCAATCTCATCTCAGCGACAATCAATGTCAAAAACTTGTCAAAAATGTATGCAAATGGATGGTATTTTTGACAGATTGAGCCTGAGATTAGAATGCGAACGTTCTTAAAAATATGGAAATTGCCCCTCGGTCATTTAAAAATCTCAGGTATTAAAATAATATTATCAAAGCACTCAATTTGTAAGTGGCACTCCATTGATAATTGGCATCGTTTTCTGATCTATTTGTTTACATTTTGTTCACATACTTTTGGAACAGAGCATACCTATATATGGAGTAGCTCACCATGCTCAGTGTCATTGAGCAGCGCGGCCAGCTCGGCCACGCGGTCGCGGTGCGCGTGCATGTAGGCCAGCGCCTCCCACAGCATGGTGACCAGCACGTCGTCGGCGCGCTCGTCCATGGCCACGTCGCGCGACATCTGCGGCGCGAAGCGGTAGTACGGCGCGCCCACCGCGCTGCACCACGCGCGCGCGCGCTCCACCACGCGCCCGTCCGATTGGGTCGCCTGGGAACATACCGCTTGTTTCAGACAAGAAGCTGGAGACAATACGAAGGTGTGGATTATACAAAAGGAATTTCTGAAGTGCGCATAGTTAAAAAATAAGAAATAACGATATAAACATATTCGAAGAAGTTTCAGGGTCGATTTTAACGAAAACTAAGACGGTATTATTAGATTTTTGAAGATATTAGAATAGTTAAGGAACAGGTAATATGTTTGAATTACTTTCAAATATTTGATCTATTTACGCACACTTGGAACATTTACTCTGTATAAAGATTGGGACTATATGAAAGTTGAAAACAATAGAAAAAGTGAGGTCAAAACGAAGATCGGAAATATAAAAAGTTGAAGATGAAGTTTAAATATGGATCCTATACATATCTAGCCATCGGATTCTATAATCTAATTTTTTCTGTCTCTCCATACGACTTTCGTCAGACGTCGTGAAGTGTTGGTTGTCATATACTCGTAGCTATTACCCCTTGGTTACGCTCGACCGTCAGCATTTTATAGTAGACATGGACGAAATAGCTCAATGAAAAGAAAAACAGTGATTAGCTCTTTCACTCTAAAGAGCTATATCACTCAGAAGAGTGAGAAGAGCTAGTGAGCTAGAAAGCTCACTAGCTCTTCTGTAGCTCAGTGATCAGACGCCGACTGTTAGCTCATTTGATTCTCGCCGCACGCGCGTCGAAGGAGACGGCTCGGCTCGCTCAATAGTCAATAGCTCTTTGGAAATTTGGACTCTTTGTTACTCACTAGCGCAGTAGCTCTTCTATAGCTCAGTGATCAGACGCCGACTGTTAGCTCATTTGACTGACGTCGTACGCGCATCGAAGGAAACGGCTTGGCCCGCTCAATCAAGTCATTGCATTTCAATTTTCAATAGTTCTTTGGTAGAAGTTTAGACTCTTCGTTACCGTTGTTTAGTTCATTATCACGCGTAGCGATAAAGATTTTTTTTTCTTTTTTTGTGGCTGTGTTTGATTTTGCTGATCGAAGTACTGAGCTAGTGAGTCTGAGTGAGCTAACTGAGCTAGTGAGCTATCCAGCGAGCGAGTGAGTGAGCGAGAGCTACGTCAATCGAAAAGAGCTAGCTCTTTTCTATCACCCGCACCCTAATTGCGTAACACACAATTAATCTCAATCTGAATAGTTTTGAAGGATATTGCTAATCCATTGCTTCATATGTTCAAAAAATGTGTCATGTGTCTGCTCAACAACGTAAATAACGCAATGAATGTTGTTGAACTGTCAAAATGAAACCGATTCCGATTGATCGTGTGTTACGCAATTAGGGTGCTGCTCACGAGCTACCCATGTCTATTTTATGGGCGATTCCAAAGAGCTTGGCCACCGTAGTCCGCATACATTCACGGCTTACAAATCACCATACTTATATTCCACCAGCACCTCTTTCACCCATTAAGTAGTCAAAATAAGTGTCATCTTACCTGATCAACAAGTAGACCACCGATCGCTGACAAACCCCACGCGAGCCGAGCGGTGTCCCATAAACTCTCAGGCTTGAACACGTCTATATCTTTTAACTTTGATACGGGTATCAGACCTGCGGATAAGAAAATATGCGGTGGCTTATGGTTTGTCGAGTATGTTATGGTAACGAATGGGCTGTCATCAAACCAGCTGGTAGATGGTAAGGCTGACGTTCCATTGGTTCGGAGTGGACCGGAGAAAAATTATCTATTATGGTTTCTTATGAATCATGAGCGTAGAAGCGTCGATTAAAATAAAGGGACCCTTTTGGTTAATTTTCCTCTGCTCCATCTCGGTGTAGTGTCAGCCTAAGGTGTCAGTCCGGTTTACCTAAGGTGTCAAACCGGATGCAGATGAATACCAGTATTTTACATGGAGCGACTGCCTATCTGACCTCCACAAATCAGTTACTGGGTAATACCCCCCCTCCCCCCCTGGTAAGACTGGATTTTCAAGACTTTCGGGCTTCTAACGACCCGTCACGACTGTCAAAGATCCACGAATGACAGTCGGGACCAACGGCATAGCGTGCTTTCCGAGGCACGGAGGGGTCTTAGTATGTGAAGACGATCACCCATCCACGGACCAACCGCGGCAAGCGTAGCTTAACCTGCGCGATCGACCCGTGCAGCTGTTATTATTTAGCCACAAGCCCCTCTGTGCATTTCTTTATGTGACATTACATAAAGAAAAGCTTAGACTTAACTTTGCAATATACAAATTGTAAAGCAATAGTATACTCATTGTTAAAGAGGCGAATAAATAAAAAATAATAAGAAAATCTGTACTTACCAGTACCGCACGACACAACTACTTTGAGGTTGGTCTTCATCGCGGCTTCCTGTTGTCCCGTAGCTCTTAACGCGAGGTTTAATTCCGTCAGTTCTGTCAATACGTCCAATGTGGGATTGTTGCCCATCAGACCACCGTCTAAATATCTGTTGGGAATAGCATGTTTTTAATACAAAATAATCGCAACCATTAAGACATTTAAAATTAAATTATGAGTTAGGATTGAGACGGGATTTTACAATCGAAATGACAGTGTAACGAATATTAATATCAATTTTAATAATCCGCAACCTGCAGTAATACGAATAAAGTAACGTGCCTTGTCGCCTGTCATTTAAAACTTTTGAAAAGTATTAAATGACATGAATTATCCTATAAATATTTTGCTTATTTTTTCCCATGTACTTACATATTACTTATTTTAATGTTAGCTTATATAATGTAAATATTTGTTAAGCAAATTGTCACAAATTAAAAAAAAAATATCTAAATATGAAGTTCCACCACCCTTTGAAAAGTTATATGGAAGTCGTCAAAAAAATAAATAACTACATGTTATAGGTTTGCTCTGATTACTAATTTTAAACAAGCGGGGTTTTGACCTGTTAGGAACCTTACTGACCTGCCCGAGGCTCGAAAATAGGAGGGCGCAGCGCCCGTAGCCCGGGCAGCTTGCCACACCAGCTGTTCAGAAGGAGGGGGCGGGGCAGCCAGGGACACCACTGAGGCCTGGTCACCAGCTTCGGCGTGAGGACCTGGAACCAAAGTTTATTTATTTATTAACACGTTGACTGCCAGACAACAGACACAATAGAAAATCTATTTTTGGCGGACATCGGTGACCGCGGTGGCAGTCAAGCGGCCACGCGTTATAAATTAAAACCGTCTGATCTTTAAAGACTTTTCCTCAAGTTCTGATTTTGAGTATAGGTTGGGGAGACTGAGGACACTTGTTCCCTTGGGACACTTGATCCCTGGGCTATAACTAAAAAACTAGGTACAAATAATTTTTAAATTCGATACATGCAACACTGATCATAACTGTCCTTGGCAATGACCAAATGTCATTTTGAAAGTTTAATATCTACAACTTCAGAGCATTGGCGTCATTATTTTTAGGTATAAAACGCAAGACAAAAACGAGCGCCGAAAATAATTAGGAAAAAAAACAATATGGGTGAAGTTATTTACTTGTAGTTCCATTGTGGTCATCGAGTATCTGTTGTGCTGACTTGTAATTCCTGAATATGTGCAAATCCACAGGTTTTCGATCAGCCAGTACAGCTAAAATCATCAGCTTTGGGTGCTCAATATCCGCCATTACTCTTTCTGTACCTGAAACAAAAAAAAAAAGTGTTTAAACTTGAATTTGATGCCATTTTAAGTTTTTTTAACGATGCCAAATACAAATCCTAATCTTTATAAAATTGACGGAGAATAATTAATTTGTGTTTCTTGAAAAGTAGCTAATCATCTAAAACCTGGAATCCCTAGTTGAGGCTCATGCTAAATATATTAATAATTCAATTTGTGGATTCCGATCTAATCAAAAGTTTTTTCTTTTAGTTATAGACTAAAATGAGAAAATCCTGCCCAATTAAGAAAATTGACGACCTTATTTTTATTTATATATACTTTACTAGCTGGCCCGGCAAACGACACATCTATCATACATATAGACATCTATTTTTAATACAAAAATATATATATATATGTTTTTTGTATTAAAAATAGATGTTGGCCGATTCTCAGACCTACTCAATACTCAAAACTTTATTGCACTCCATATGTGTTACATAGATGGTATATACAAGGCCCTACCCGATATGCACACAAAATTTCATACAAATCGGCCCAGCCGTTTCGGAGGAGTTTGGTAACAAACACTGCGACACGAGAATTTTATATATTAGATTGTACACCAGAAAATACATAACAAAAAAATACGATAATGAATACAAAGACACAATGGGCGCTTTTGTGCGATCTCTTCTAGGCAAGCTTGGAACGGACAGTGATTACGTGGATATAAAAAACTTTCCTCCTTAAACATTTTTTTTTTGAGACCTTTTACATTTTATATCTCGTATGTAAGTTACATTACGCCCTGTATGCCTGGAGGCTTTTATTTGGGTAGTAAGTTTTTTTTATTTACATTTTAATTAATTATTTTTTAGCTTGAGTACGTATAGTTTTTATTATATTTGTTGGTATATTGGCGTGGCTAGCTGGACATATTATGGCAAATAATTACATTTTATGTTCTGGTTTTGTAATGTTAATTACCGAACATAAGCACCTAGTATTGTATACATCAAGTATTTTTTTTAATCGAACAGACAGCTGTGCTGCTGGGGAGTTTGTTGCGCCACTTCTTCTTCCCAGCGATAGCACTAGGAAGTGGTGAAGGGCGGGCGTTTTTGGGGGACTGTCTTTTGTAATTTTGACGTTCAAAAAGTGCTGATTCTCAGCCTAATTTGAATAAATGACTTTTGATTTTGATTTTGATTATACAACGTACTAGAGACTTAACTCACTATGATGCACAAAACACACAAAAATTGGTTTAAATAGCAACGTATCCTATGCGATTCCGGCATGTCATGCCTTGTCATCAAATAATGCCAAGTCCTTAAAATATCGGAACAAACATCGCTCGAATAAGGTTGACAGGGTAAACATTTAGGGTCCGAATCACAACCACACCACAGCATAATCAGTCTATAATATTCCCACTGCTTTGTGAGAGGAACTGGGGCATAATTGACGGCACGGTTGGCGCAGTGGTTAAGCGATTGACTGCTGCGCTGCGTGTCGCGGGTTCGATTCCCGCACGGAACAAATATTTGTATGACCTACATGTATTTGTTACGAGTCTGGGTGTTTTTCTATCTATAATAAGCATGTATTTACAAAAAAAAAATGTATATGTAGGATCAGGAGTGCCGAGCGGTATATATCGTCAGGGCTTGGAGTTCCCATATTATTGGGATAAACAGGACGGTATAAACAGTTACAAAAAAATACACTATACAAAAGACACAATAATGGGTAAACATTAAAAACAGTTAATCGAACAAACCCTTCAGGGTCACAGTTCGTATAGCGGCCAAGCCACCCAACACAAAGTGTATCTACTCGCTATTCAGCAAGCCAACACAGCTATGTAAATATACAGCAGCGCTGTACCAGGTAAACCGACAGTTTTGTCGGGAGCAGGTGCTCTGTATTGAGTCGAATCCGAAGACCGACTGCCTAGCAAAACAAATGCACCCTCTTTTATAGGATGAATGACAACTCTGTCCGATGACGCACGTCACGCGTTTACTTGATACAAAACACTAAAATATGCTAAATCTAATAAGACTTACACTATAAAGTGATCAAATAATACAAGAATAATTGTCATAAATAAACAATGGCGATTTCACAAAGTAAATCATTTTAAAAACAAACTAACATGTCATCCGTTGTTTTGAATAAAACCAACGGGAACAATTTATCGAAATAAGTTGCTAAAAATCAATTAGGGCGTACACCGAGTACTGAATAAATTATGTTTCGATTTATTAGACGATAATTGATAGTAAAAATCACCTAAATTAATAATAAACACAAATCATACCAAATTCTGTTGACTACTCACAATTGATTTGACAACCAACTCCGACACGGCCAGAACTGACGTTCTACACGGCCTCGTGTGATCCCGAAAAAAAAATCACTTAGTGAATATCGATCGGCCTTTCTGACAAACAAAAGTTTTAACAAAAGGTATGTCGAAAAGAAAAATCCTGAATACGTTAAGTAAAATCAATCAATAGCAGTTGCATCGCAATCATTCAAAATGATCATACTGTTACTGACAATACATAGCTCAATCAAAGTAGAGACATAGTCTCCCAGCCAAAATCACACCATGGGATTTGACAAGTAATTTGGAGTCGAATAGACAACTCGCATAGGCGTCAAAATAGACAACCCGCATAGGCGTCAAAATAGACAACCCCCCTAAGCGTCAAGTTCAACATCCAAATCCAGGAGTCAACATAGACATCCGATAAATCGTCAAGATAGACATTCCAAACAAGAATCAACATAGATATCTTGTCAATTCAGCTATAGTATGTCAGTAGCAGAAGAATCATCATCATCAGTGTCAACATTGACATTATCACTAACAGTAACTAGACATTCAGGCATTTTTCTTAAACGATCATAGGCATATTTGAAAATTCTATTACTACTTAAAGAACAAATATCTCTCACCATACAATTTATATTTCTAAAATTGTAAAGGGACCTTTATATTTAGGATTTAACTTAGTTTGATTGCGTTCCTCATTAGCAATAAGTACAGTCTCCAAGTTGAAACTTTTCAAAATAGCTTTAGTCTTATCATATCGAGCTTTATCATATTCGGCACTTTTAGTTATACCCAGGGCTGCTTGTTCTCTTACACAGGTCAAATTTACTTCTATCTCTTCACTGTCTACATTCATCAAACCTAGAGGTCTAGCAACTCGACCAATCAATAATTCTAAAGGACTAGATTTAGTAACCCGATTAATTATGCAATTTAAACGTATTCAATGGCATCTTGCCAAGGTCTAAGTATACTTTTTAATGTTCTCATTACGCGTTCAACCTGCCCATTAGCCCTACATGCACCGGTAGCTATTAAATGCAAAGTAATATTATGAGAATGACAAAAATCTTTAAAGTTTTTGCTAGCAAAACAACGACCTTGGTCAGCTATAACCCGGGAAGGTGCTCCAAATAAAGAGACACTGGATTTAACAGCTTTAATGCAATTTGATGCATCAATGTGGGTAGTATGGTACAGTAAAACATACTTTGTAAAAGAATTAATTACAACAATGATGTATTCCTTGAGATCACTCTTTTCACTAAGTTTACCTATATGCACTGTGAGCTAGCAAGGTATACTGACTTTAGGTATAGGGTGTAACTCGACTTGAACTTTACCCGAGGTAGATTTCGAGACTTTACACGTGATACAGTTAACTACGAATTTCCTAACATATCTGGCCATTTTATCGAACCAGTAATGCTCATAAAGCTCTTGGGACAATAGGCAAACAACGAGCTTGTCCATTGCGTTGCATTTTACGGTACAAGATTCCCTATCGTAATTGATAATTTTGGGCAACATCAGGGGGTAGAGATTTATTTTTCAGATTAGAAATGATTGCTAAATTCTCGGAATCATGCTGTTGTTCAGCTAAAAGCCAACTATTAGACAGAGTTGTAAAATCAACACGTTTTTGTTCTGCTTTGTTAATTGATTGTGGAAGGGGGTTACTTGAAAGAAAGTCTACGTGGTTCATTACCTTCTCTATACATAATATCAAAATCATACGACACTTGGGAAAGCCATGCGTTAGCACTTCCCTTTAAGGCTTTAGTAAGGGCAATAATAAGAGCGTCACCTTGAAGAGGCTTTTCTGATAGGCAAATATCAACGGTTGTACTCCCAAGATTGAGCATTGGAATCGGGTAGGTCTGGGTCAAAATCAGGCAAGCGAATTACAGTAGGCGGAGCAGAGTGCGTTTTAAGCGATTCAATTAACTGAGCCATATTACGGTTCTGAAGCTCTAAAATTACTCGCCATGGATCACCAACACCCTGCGATTCCTGGGCTAAACCTAATCCCACTTCTGATGTAGGATCAGGAGTGCCGAGCGGTATATATCGTCAGGGCTTGGAGTTCCCATATTATTGGGATAAACAGGACGGTATAAACAGTTACAAAAAAATACACTATACAAAAGACACAATAATGGGTAAACATTAAAAACAGTTAATCGAACAAACCCTTCAGGGTCACAGTTCGTATAGCGGCCAAGCCACCCAACACAAAGTGTATCTACTCGCTATTTAGCAAGCCAACACAGCTATGTAAATATACAGCAGCGCTGTACCAGGTAAACCGACAGTTTTGTCGGGAGCAGGTGCTCTGTATTGAGTCGAATCCGAAGACCGACTGCCTAGCAAAACAAATGCACCCTCTTTTATAGGATGAATGACAACTCTGTCCGATGACGCACGTCACGCGTTTACTTGATACAAAACACTAAAATATGCTAAATCTAATAAGACTTACACTATAAAGTGATCAAATAATACAAGAATAATTGTCATAAATAAACAATGGCGATTTCACAAAGTAAATCATTTTAAAAACAAACTAACATGTCATCCGTTGTTTTGAATAAAACCAACGGGAACAATTTATCGAAATAAGTTGCTAAAAATCAATTAGGGCGTACACCGAGTACTGAATAAATTATGTTTCGATTTATTAGACGATAATTGATAGTAAAAATCACCTAAATTAATAATAAACACAAATCATACCAAATTCTGTTGACTACTCACAATTGATTTGACAACCAACTCCGACATATATAAGTAGTTTATCAGCCATCTTGTTACCATAACACAAGCATTAGGTTGCTTAGCTTGGGACAAATGGTGCTGTGTGAAATGTCCAGGGATATTATTATATAATCCATCACGCGGACCCAGTGCGGGTTGGTGGATGACACGTCTTCGATTTTTTTGGTTCTGATGATGACTGGTTTACTTTTGATGTTTCCCTTTACCGTTTCGAGAGCAGTGGCGGTGAAATTATTCCCACAAAGTAAAGCGCCTGCTTGGGTTCGAACCCATAACCTACAACTCCTAAGTCGGGGACTTTATCTCTGGACCACCACTGCTCTCATAATAATATGGATGCATTTAAATAACTTACCCAAACAATCCTTCAAAATAGTTTCCAGCGCTTCCGAAGGATACGGCCTCATGCCAACAAAGGCGAACTCTTTCATCCTGAAGTACAGTCTCTGGCAGTCCCTCAGAGACCTTCCACAGGCTAAAGCCAAGGCTAGGATGCCTCCAGTACTGGTGCCTGCCACCCAGTCGAAACACTGCACGATTGGCCTGCCAACGGCTTCTTCTAAGCTGATTAGCACTTGGACTAAAACTAGGCCACGGATACCACCGCCATCTAGGCAGAGTAATCTGAAAGAGTAAAGCAAATGGTAGGTAAAGGGCTTTGAAGATCCGTGGCATACCTACCTGTCCGCCATTTTGATTTTATAGAAATCATGTGTGACCGCCATTTTGAAAAAAACAAAACAAAATGGCGCGACAGTAGGCATGCCAAGGCTCCATGTAGCATGTAAAAATCTTGAATCCCATTTTGGAGTGGGGGGGGCGTTTTTTGTTTCAAAGTATGGTGGGATGCATAGGCTGCTTCCCGTCGTCTGAGCTCGAATAGAGTTGTTGGGTTATAATTAGCTATCAAAGACGATGAGAACAGAGCTAATCTTTGGACTTAAAATTATTGAAAATTTCATCATCTCTTCTCAATGTCACAAATTTTAAAACTTAGGCATTTTTAGACATTGATTGTCATTGCAACTAGAATTGTAACGTTTTAAATACGAGTATTGGCCCACTGTTATCACGAATCGTAAAAGCTTTATTTTAACAGATGTTGAGCCGATTCAGCGCACCTGTTTCTAAACTCTATTTTGTTGATAAGATAACCATTGAATATTATAAAGGCCTATCCACGCATATCAGGGCCGTGTCCGGGACGTGACAGGGCCGTGGCACACACAATGTTGACACTAGAGCTCTGACGCCGTCCCGGACACGGACGTGTGTGAACGAGTTCATATATAATGTACGCACCGATATTTTTTTGAGCCCTTGACGGAGCACAGCCCGTCATGTCCCTGATATGTGTGGATAGACCTTTAATCGTCAAAATGAGTGCTTTTGTGATTGCTATCAAAAAATCACTCATTTTGACGATTCAAACATTCGTTTTGGCGGCCGAAACTACGGTTACCTTCTGACTTGCTAGTCAGGAGGTAACCGTAGTTTCGGCCGCAGTTATGGGCGATGTCTCCTCTGTATCTCCTACTAAGAAATGAATGAATGACAACACGATTTGAAAGTTGTCCTTATTCCTGATGTTTTTACCCGTCCGATTTTTTTTATTAATCAGGTGTTGGGTTCACTCCGAAGTATCGGATTATTTTCGGACGGACCCATATCTTCGTTGACGGGTTAAAGAGTAGGCCCCCTGTTACGATATTAGGAATATTAGGATGCGACTATAGCTGTGCTGCTGGTGAGTTTGTTGCGACACTTCTTCTTCCCAGCGAAAGCACTAGGAAGTGGTGAAGGGCGTGCGTTTTGGGGGACTGTCTTATCCAATGTTAACGTTCGAAAAGTTTTGATTCTCAGCCTAATTTAAATAAATTACTTTTGATTGTGATTTGAGATGTTCACAGGCGAGCATTGCGACAAGAGTTAGCCTTTATGAAGGTCGCATTGATGCTCCAGAGATGGTCCCTGCTTGTAGAGCCTTACCGTCCTTGTTTCTGCTTAGAATCGAAGCATGCAGCTCTCTCCATGGCGGCCACGTTCAGCATCTGACTGACGAGGTCCCGAGTGGAGCTTCTGGCCACAGGCGGTGGGGGCACTCCATTGTAGTCACCGCGAGCTGAGCAGCTAGGACCACAGCCTGGCACTTCTGGGGTGCATCTGAGGAACAACTTCAGGTTTAAAAACTTATTGAGAGGACCAGTTGGAACTAAGCACCTAGCTTCTGACGTATCAAAGTGCCCATGTAGGTTTTTGTGAAATAAAATATTTTGAATTTATTCACACATTTGAGATTTTTTCCACCTGCAAATCTAACAAAACTCAGACCGGAACAGTAGTCTCGCTCTCCCTCAAAATTTAAAGGACTCTACTGGCTTAGCCACATAAAAAAAAAACTGTGATTTCCTAGTATGCCATCCGGAATAGATGACTGGGTTATTGAAAAACGCATGACATATTACGGAATGACAAATCTGCATTTGTTAACATGGTAAAAAAAAAAAACCAAAATCTGTCTTACCTTCTAGCACCAACGGCATGTAAAACATACAATATTCTATCATAGTTACTGTTCGACATCTCGGTCGGTAAAATGTGTCTAGCCGTATTCCCCGCATTGTTCTTCGCTTCCAAATCAGCTCCAAACACGACCAACGCTTGGACTATTGCGATGTTCGTCTGTTTCACGGCCAAATGTAAAGGTGTGTTGCCTTCATTGTCTCCAATGGAGTGTTCAGCACCTCTTGATAGTAAGGCTATGGCACACTCTAAACGGCCACGTAACACCATTATGTGAAGGGCTGTTCTCCCATCGAAGTTGAAGGCGTTTATATCACAGTTTTTCTCCACTAGAGCTTCGATAACTTCGCGGGAAATGGCCCAGTGTATGGGAGTGCCTCCGTGCTTCATGTCCTGTTGGTACAATTTGGGCTGTTTGTCGTGAAGGAGGTCGCCTACTATGCCTGAAATTAAAAGTTAAGATGCTTAAATAAATTATTCTAAAATATTATATACAGGGTTTTTTTAATTGGTTCGTGAAACTTCATAGGCAGATTTTTTTTTAGCTTTTCATATAGTAATCGTGTCTGAAGTTAGGCAAACTATTAAAAATGGCGCCGATTCCCTTGTTCACAAACTAAACTTAATTTATGTTCAGTGCATCGTTTTCTTTCTATTTCATTAAGAAAAGGACAGAAGATAAATATTAGTTTAGTCCTGTCAAATTAGTCAGCGCCTGAGGTAAATCGACGTATTTTTAGTAGCAAATTTTTTAATCACGTCTAAACTTGTCTATATTTATCTTCTGTCCGTTTCTTCATGAAATAGAAAGAAAAAGACGCACTGAAATTTAGTTTAGTTTGTGAACAAGGGAATCGGCGCCATTGTATTGTAATTGAGAAGATTAATATTTTTAGGAAAAGCACCTATGAATATGTCATAGGTAATTTTAGTATGTGAGGGACTCAAAATAAATATGTAGAATAAATCAGTCATTGTATAAAACAATGAACATTTCAAATTTCTACTGCACTTTGTTAGCCTGAAACCTTCCCAAAATAGTATGATAAGATAACAAATAATACTTCATTAATTAAAGACCTGAGCTGATGAATTCTGCCAATGATCCTGGATACATGACGCTGCTGCTTCATAAATAAATAATAAAATAAAGACTATTGGGTTTATTTATAAACGTTGCTAAAAGTTAAGTACGTTATGATTACCGCCTGCTGACCAAACATTTTCGACGTACCCTCAAGTACCGTTAAAACGCACGAAACTCCGTGAAATAAAGCCACTTCCACTGCGCCACGGCAACGTGGGCAAGGTAACCACCACCTGAGGGCGACAGCAGTACCATAGAGGTTAATCGTTCTTAACTTTAGGCAACGTTTATAAATAAAGGGTTATATCTACCTGACAGCATAGCTGAAGATTTCTGAACAACCATCACGCTGCCTTCGGCGCAAGCTAGAAAAATAACCAAGCACAAACGAAAGCGTTAAAGCATAGTGCAACTACGATACAGTGGTTCAATAAAGCAGCAGCCATTGTACTACTGCAAGGAACTGTGGTTTTAGCATTTCATTAAGCTACAAGTTCAAGAAAAAACTACAGAACTAGGAACTTCTCCAAGGGCTGATTTTTCAATCATCTGATAACTTTATTTGAGGAATAATTTTTAAATGTTGACAGTTATTTCATACAAAAACTGTCAAACGTCAATTTTATTCCTCGAATAAAAGTTAGCTGGCGATGGAAAAATCAGCCCTAAGCCACTCTAAGCGTTAAGGTAAGGGGCCATCCATTATTACGTCACACGAATTTGATCATTTTTGGATCCTCTGTCCTTGTCACACATGGTCATATTTGTGTGAACCCCCCCCCCCACCTTTTTTTTTTTTTTTTTTTTTCAGGTGTAAAAGCACATATTTTTGCAATTTTTTAATATTTTCAAGTACTCGTTAGAATTGAAGTTTAGAGCATAGTTTTATTTAAACACGTGACGTCACGAAGCCTACGACTCGTCCCCCCCCCCCCCCCCCTATCATATGATGTCACATTTTGTTGCTTAGTCTCAACCTTGTGACGTAATTTATGAATGGCCCCTAGGAAAGTATGAGGTATTTTTTTTTTCAAACTGCGTTAAAAAAGAAGAAATAAAGTTATCCAAAACCAATAAAGTAAGCAAGAATTCGTACTTTAGTTACTGACACAAACTTTTACCTTCTGATGTGTTCGTAAATCGTAGATTTCTGAACAGCCATCACGTCACCTGACTAAAGCTCACACACGAAACAAAGTATTTACAGTCGAGGACTGAAAAGTTTGACCACCTTTAATTACATTACAACATAGTTCATATGACTTACGGATGCTTGCGCAGTAAAAACGTTTTGATTGATACATCGGTGCTGCTAAGTAAATAAATATTATAAACTAGCTGCGCCCCGCGGTTCCACCGACATACGCCTCGATCCCGTGGGAATATTGGGATAAAAATGTCCTATGTCCTAATCAAGGTCACGGTCTACCCATGTGCCAAATTTCATCCAAATCCGTTCAGCGGTTTTAGCGTAAACGCGTAACAAACAGACATACAAAAAATCTATCTTTTTTCTTTATTATAATATTAGTTTAAGACTATCTACCTGACAGCATGGGTGAAGATTTCTGAAGAGCCATCCTGCTGTCTTCGGCGTAAGCTAGAAATAATCAAGCACAAACAAAGCGTTAGAGCATAGTGCAACTATATTACAGTGGTTCAACAAAGCCGCACTCGTTGTACTACTGCAAGGAGCTGTGGTTTCAGCATTACATAGTTTGCATTAAGGTACAATATCGAACGCAACCGTAAACTGCTGCTACAAAGCCACCTGGTTGCAATGACAGGATCTTTTGGCCTGTGGGCAAAATCGGAACCATTTTGTTTTTCAATAAATAAATAAATAAATAATAAAAAGCCTTTTATTTCCTACTAATTACATTGGTTTTGAGTTACTTAACTAATAATTTATTTATTTCGCATCTAGTTTTTCTTTAAATTGTCTTTTTGAATACTTTTCACAAAACAATTTACATATTATACTCAAACTATTTACATATTTCAATTAAACCAATTACAGGCACTTTTGAATTGTCAAGGGGTCGGTCAGTCAGAAAAAATGAAGCTAGTTGCCCATTCCAAAGCGTAGTAGGTACCTATGGAGAAGAACGGGCAAGAAACTCCATGGACACTCTTTTAAATCAGTGGTAAATGCCGCGACTTACGAGTAAGTAAGTCGTAGGTTCGAACCCGGACAGAGGCTTTAGTTTGTGTAAATTATTTCATCGGAAAACATCTTAAGGAAACCGGCATGTCTTAGAACCTAACAATTTAAGATATGTGGTATCTACCAACCCGCAGTGGGCGCGAGTGGTGGCTTACGGTCTCCTCCCTCTCACCGAGACGAGGCCTGTGTCCCAGCAGTGGGAACTTTATAGGCTGATTATGATGTGGTGTGGTTGTGATTGGGCCCTATTTTTTTTTTTTTAAACGTTGCCCCACACTAGGAATTACTCCTGTATCGTGGGTGCGTTCACAAACATTTAAACTCACATACACAAACAGCCAGACCCGGAACAACTACTTGTAGGCCATACAAATATTTGTTCCGTGCGGGAATCGAACCCGCGACACGCAGCGCAGCAGTGGATCGCTTAACCACTGCGTCAACCGTGCCGTCTATTGGACCCTAAATGTTTACCAACGGCGCCACTACCAACGTCATTCGAGCGCCAAAAGATCCTTGCAGCAGTGTGAAAAGGTGATGCCTCAATAGATGGCGATATTGTCGCCTGTTGCCGTTATCGTCGGAATTGTACCTTTAAGCTACAGGTTTACAAAAAAGTGCAGTGCCGCTCTTACTACTACGATATAAAGGCGCTGTCGATGTCAAATTGTTACCAATGATGTGCAGGTGACTGTACCTGCTCAGTAGACAGGTTTTGTTTAATACCTGGCGCTGATGCTAAATAAATAAATATTATAAACTATCTACCTGACAGCATGGTTGCAGATTTCTGAAGAACCGTCATACTGCCTTCGTCGCGAACTAGAAAGAATCAAGCATACACAAAGCGTTAAAGCATAGTGCAACTACTAAACAGTGGGTCAACGATTGACTGTTTCAAAAACCAGCTTCCGTTGTACTACTGTTAGGAGTTGTACTGTGGTATTAGTAGCTGAGGGTTAAAGGAAAAAGTGCACAACTAGAAAGTGTACTAAGTTTACAAGTGCTAACAAGTAAGTGCCAAGAGGTGAAGTTATTTACATAAGGACTGCGATACAAAAGAAGAAATAAAATTAACCAAAACCAAAATGTAAGCAGGCATAAGATATTTTGTTACTGACACATAAAACATTTACCTGTGGATGGACAACGCCTGACCAAAGCTCACTGCCTCACGCTCAGTCGTATGTACAGTCGAAGAACGAAAACGAGCACTCTTAAGTATTTGAATTACTGCTTATCGTAGCTCTCTGTGAATGTCAATTTACAGGACGAGAAAAAAAAACACTGATATTACTACCAAAATACCTGGTAGTAAGCTTGTGGATCTCTTAGCGGCCGTCAAATTGACGTCGGCGCCGGCTAACATAAGAGCGCGCACGCAGTCGGTTGCGTCAGCCAGACATGCTGTGTGGAGCGGGGTGTAGCCCTGCTTGTTGTACACGTTCAGGGATGTAGGACTCTTGCTAGCTAACGCCTGGAACAAGCAACGCTTTATTTAAACAACGAATAAATTGGGCAATTCATCAGCATCTGTCTAGCCTTTTCCCAACTATTTTGGGGTCGGCGCCAGTCTAACCGGATGCAGCTGAATACGAGTATTTTACATGGAGCGACTGCCTATCTGACCTCCACAACCCAGTTACTGGGTAACATGATACCCCTTGGTAAGACTGGTTGTCAGGTTTTCTGGCTTCTGACTATCCATAACGACTGTCAAAGATCCACGAATGACAGCCGGGACCAACGGCTTTCAGAGGCACGGAGGGGTCTTGGTATGTAAAGATGGTCACCCATCCACGGACCAACCGCGGCAAGCGGAGCTTAACCTGATCGATCGACCCGTGCGGCTATTATTACTTAGCCATAAGCCCCTCTAAATCAGTTTGCCATGGATAGATTATAAAGTAAAAATGCGTTCAATTGTTAGTGGTTTGTTGCAGTTCACAATACCTATTTTTCGATAGTGTAGAATCTCGCGAGATAGATTATAAACTAACGACGTACATAAGCATACGTTGATATATACATACATGACTGTTTTCATTAAATTTTGATGATAGTTTGGATTACCGCGATTCTTTTCATAACTTTCATAATCTACAACAACAATTTTATTGGAACACACGCCAAGACAATGAATCTCGGTTTGTCGTATATTTTCAAGGGTAATTCCCTAGTAATTCAACTGACCTGACCCCGCAAGGAAATTAGAAAAACTATTTGGAAAAGGATAAAAATAATCTAATAGACCATGGGGTTTTAAATTAAAAAAAAAAACGCGACGAAGAGAACTTAAGTACCTATTCTAAATCACTGTCGAACCTTGTGGATAAAAAAAAGCCCATGATTTAAACGATGTAAAAACAATGTCAATTGTCGAATTTTGTGTTAAGAAAAAGCAGGCTTCCTATTATAGTTTACGTACAGTATTTATTATCAAAGGTCAACGATAAGTATTTATTAATATCATCTGAAACGATAACAATGAAATAAAATAATTAGAGAGATACGTATAAATAAATAAAAAAGGTGTTTTGTACACGTTTTCGACTTTCGATCTCTAGCATTGGGGAATATTTCTCCTGCGGTCCTTTTACTTAACGTAACCGAACATCTAGAAAATGTAGGTTGTACAGTCACGAGCAAAAGTATGTATTCACTCGGTTTTATTCAAAAGCGATTTACTCCTTTATTTTTTAATTAAATTTTATGTTGTTACGAACATAGCTTTTTCGAACCCATAGGTTTATGTAATGTGTCGTATTTCAACGTTGCATTCGTTATTTCACGAAAAAATCGCAATTGAAAGTTGCCAAGTGTTGACATATTGGTGCTCGTGACTGTACATATAGTACCTAAGGTCACCTTTAGTAAGGTGGCTTTTAGTACCTAAAGCGCAGGCGCGAATTTGCCGGCATCACATCGCGGCAGTCGTCAATGGAGTTCTAAGCCATCAAGGACGGATACGCGAGCTTACAATACATATAATGCGAAAAGAGCAATTTAAAAGCTTTAAAATTTAGAGTTATCTGTATTAAGCGCGGTTTCATATAGCGTCTAAAAACCCACTTCGAAACTCAAGTAAAAAAATTAGAAGTTGACTTATGATGTGGCATAAGTAACAATGACAACTCTATCATGAATTTTAAATTAATTACATTTATCTTTACACATATTTTCAATATGTTAAATTAATACCGGACATCTCACGTCCATACTAACATTTTATAAGTTACGCACGCTCTTAGCATATCTAGTACTCCGACATCAAGGTCCAAGAGGTAGGGCGCGCCCCAGGTATTGATTTATTATCCTCCCAACGAATGCAGACCTGATTGATACCCCTCTCACACCCGAACGAAAAGGACGCAAATAGACATCGAATGCGTAGAACAGAGAAAGCTCTACACCATTTGGAGTGCATCTGACATGGCGTATTTTACGAGGCACTCTTAGTTGGGGGAGGAAAACCTCTGGCTCACACTCTGAAGGTTTGATAATAAAGATTTAATCATTTGAAGGGTTCTATTGCATTCTTCTCGTATTATATCTGCAGGTAATTAATTATACCGTTGATAATGGTGCGGTGCACTGTTATTGGCTGCGAAAATGATTCTCGCGATCGGACTGAAGGAATATATTTCATTTCGTGAGTATTTTTTTATTCCA
This sequence comes from Apamea crenata, assembly GCA_949629185.1. Lineage (NCBI taxonomy): Eukaryota > Metazoa > Arthropoda > Insecta > Lepidoptera > Noctuidae > Apamea > Apamea crenata. Next base: position 4,829,232 of record OX451368.1, on the reverse strand, counting down.
CCATTTTCAATTACAATTTTTTATCCAACTTTCTACTGTACTCTGAACGCTTTTAAAACTACTGAACGGATTTGGATAAAATTGGTACACAGATAGTTTATAACTAGGATTAACACAAGGATACTTTTTGTCCCGATATTCCTACGGGATCGAAACTAATGCGGGCGAAATCGCGGAGCGCAGCTAGTAATTGAAATAAATGCAATGCAATAAATGGTTTTGATTTCAATTTTCATTGTGGCAAGTGTTCCTCATCTATAATATATATCTACATATTATAAAGTCGCATTTCGTGTCTGCTTGAGCGCGTTGTTCTTCTTAACTACGCAACGGATTTTGATAAAAGACATTAAGAACGTAACTATTTATTTACTTAACAAAAACATGCGACAGTTTATTTGTATGATTTTTTAAAAGGATTCTTCTTTAAAGCCTTATGTTATTAAATAACTTGATACTAAACTCATTTTCCAATTTTCTGAGATCACAAAAAATTACAAAAAAATTGAATAATTTAGGCGCCGACCCTAAAATTATCACTTTTTTGTAATTTTTTTGTTTTTCACACAGTCTATTTTTGGGTTACCACTTCTTTTTACCATTTTTGTATGCAAAATGGTAAAGAAAGGAACACAAAAGGACACATTTTTCGAACATACCTATGAAGCAATGGATTGACAATATCCTTCAAAAATATTCAGTTTGAGATAGATAGTGTGTTACGTAATTAGGGTGCTCTAATAAGGCTGACAACAGAACTGATGGCTTTGGTCACAGATGTAGACAGTGGCGCCGATTCCCTTGTTCACAAACTAAACTGAATTTAAGTTCAGTGCATCTTTATCTTTCTATTTGATTAAGAAAAGGACAGAAGATAAATATAGTTGAATCGGCGCCATTATGAAATTATAAGGATCGTAGTGTAGCTACGGAACCCTACTAAGAAGAAGAAGAGCTGCGCTTGTGATTTTGTTAGTTACATAAGTGTACTTTAACCAACTTCAAAAAAGGGAGGAGGTTCTCAATAAAGCCTTTTTCTGTTACAGTTTTCCGAAAAGTCACCAATATTGTATTCCTTGGATACGCGCCACTGGTCGTAAGTACTGGCGTCCAAGAAAAGATTCCAAAGTGTGTAGCGAACACTTTGAACCTTCTTGCTTTGAAATAAAGGAAAATGGAATGAAACGCCTGAAGCTTGGTGCTGCTCCAACTAAGGTAATATCTACTTCCTTTATTATTTTACTTGTACGGTATTTTAGGTTCGAACCTACACAGGCGCTTTACTTTGTGTAAACTATTTCATCACCACTGCTCTCAAAACGGTGAAGGAAAACATCGTGAGGAAAACGGCATGTCCTAGAACCAAAAATTCTAAGACATGTGACATCTACTAACGCGCACTGGACCCGCGTGATGGATTTCGTTTCGGCCACTCCTCGCAGAGAGGAGGCCTGTGTCCCAGCAGTGGGAAAATTATAGGCTGATTATGCCTTCTGCTTATTAAATACATGGTCTATATCATTGCCAATCTCTACCAAAAATAAAAGGAAAATTTACCTAATTGACTTCCGTTGCTTCTATTATCTCCTCAGACGCGATTTAATTACGCAACATAATTATTAGGTTTTATTTTCACTAAATGTAACTGCAATGTCGAAATATTGAGCATTTTTTTTTAGAATATGGCCTAAGATATCCAGTTGTTTTTTAACAAACAATACTTCCTTACAAAAGTTTCTGATGGGACATTCATATCTACAATGTACTAAGGGTGTTTTTTTTTTTTACAGTTTGTGAACCCGGTACCACTGCCCCCTACACCAGAAGAGCAACCTTCGAGCCCGAGATATATAGAAGTAAGTATCGGTGTTTATGTCATTTATGATTCAGGCACACTTGCACCACACATCACTAAAAATACATTTATCGTTAAGGCGAAAGCGTCAGGGTAGATTTTCAATTTTCTTTCTTCTTTCCCTCTTTGCAATTTGTAGGTTAGTATCAGGTTGCATCATCATCTGCCTAGCCTTTTCCCAACTATGTTGGAGTCGGCTTCCAGTCTAACCGAATGCAGCTGAATACCAGTATTTTACATGGAGCGACTGCCTATCTGACCTCCACAACCCAGTTACTGGTTAATACGATACCCCTTGGTAAGACTGGTTGTCTGACTTTCGGGCTACTGACGACCGGTAACGACTGTCAGATATCTATGAATGACAGCAGGGACCAACGGCTTAACGTGCGTTCCTAGGCACGGAGGGGTTTTTGTATGTGAATATGGTCACCCATCCCCGTGGATGGGTGACCATCTTTCCGGTGACCGCGGCAACTGTAGCTTAACCTGATCGATCGACCCGTGCGGCTGTTATTACTTAGCCACAAGCCCCTCAGGTTGTATGTTGATATAAATATGATTTTGAGCCGTTTCTGTCTCTGTTTTAAATTCATTTAGCGCTAAACGCATTTAGACATTTGTGGTGCAAGCGGGCCTTATATACAGATTCGATGATTATCAGGCTAGTTCCGGACTCGAACAGAGCCTTAAGCCACGAGTTCTTCAAACAGTGAGTACGCGATCCGATATCAGTCGCGCATTCGTGATTCACGTACCGTTATTACAAGTTAAATTGTCCGCTCAATCCACCAAATAAATCCCAATAAATACAGGATTACAGGGTGTAAAACCACCTATCACATATCATCTGTACATCATCAAACTAAGGGCCGGTTTTTTGATCCGTAGTTATCTATATATATAAAATTCAAAGTCCTGACTGACTGACTGACTCACTGACTGAGACATCAACGCACAGCCTAAACCGCTGGTCCTAGAGACATGAAATTTGGAGGGTGTATTCTTCGTGAAGAGTAGGTATCCACTAAGAAAGGTTTATTCGAAATTCCACCCCTAAGAGGGTGAAATGGGGGGATTTCGTTTGTATGAAAAATCTTATTCCTTGAGTTAATAAACTTGAAACTTGGCACGAATTCTTATCTAGGTAAATTATGAAGTTGGGCATTTTTTGTTTTTATAAACTACCCCCTAAAAGGGGATTGGGAGGTTTCAAAGTTTGTATGGAAGAATTGTAGCGCGCGGTCCGATTTAATCGAAACTCAGTATTTATACCTAAAATTGAAAGGAAATAATAATGTGTATCAGGGTTTTTCGAAAATCTACCCCTGACGGCCTGAAAAGGGGTAGTAAATTTTACAGGGGAGGATTTTACAGCGTGGCTTGATTAACTCGAAAATTGGTATAAATAATCTTTGAGTCAAGTTATGAAAATACCCCAAACGATTTTTTTAAATTCCACCCCTGTGGGGGTGAAAAGCGGGGATACAGTTTATATGAAACATCTTATTAATTTAGTTAATAAACTTGAAACTTGGCAACAATACTTGCCTAAGTAAGTAATAAAGTTTCTCATTAGTATATTATCATTATTAGTTTTTCAAAACTACCCCTCAAAGGGGGATATAGGGGTGTTGAAGTTTGTGTGGAAGAAATTGAATGCGCGGTCCGTTTAACTCGAAACTCAGTATTGATACTTTCGACAGAAAATAATTAATAATAAGTATGTAAAGTTGTCGAAAATTGTCCCCTGACGGGGCAAAAAGGGGTAATTCGGTTTTCAGAGGAGGATTTGAACTTGAAACTGTATGTTACATTTTCACGCCTAAACCACTGAACTTCTGATTTGGCATAGAGATAGATGGCATCCTGGGTAAGCACATACTTTTTATCCTGGTAGCACGTTCCCGTGGGATAACTTCCGAAATCCACGCGGGCGAAGCCGCGGGCAGAAGCTAGTACTTTACCAATTGTTAAAAATAGTAAGTAACTAAATTTTTACAAAATGTGTTTTCTGATCAATTTTTAGGTTATCTAAAAAATAGTGATTCAAATATAACGGAATGAATATCACATTTTTTTTTTTTTTTTTTTTCTAGCCACAGGAGGATATACCTACAGGCTCTGCAAACGATCCTGAATTGCCGCCTGGACTACGCATTGTAACTGCAGCATTGATATGTGATTATTTACCTTTGTTCGGACGTCAGTTCAATTATCATTTTGTACCGCACCCTGAAACACACGCTCAGCGAATCAGGAGGCTGATGCGACCTGAAGAATGCAGATTGCGTAGAATGCGTTTTGAAGTTCGATTCAGCGGATTGAATTCGTAATTTTATTGAGGTCTCATTATTTATATTCAAGCATCACATTATCTCGCGGCCAACTGATGAAAACGGCCAAGTGCGAGTCGGACACGCGCACGAAGGGTTCCGTACCATTATCTATAAAAATCACGTCTGTTGTATGGGAGCCCCCCTTAATTATTTATTTTTAAAATGAATTTCCAACTAAATATTACTGAACACTTCAAGCGTCTACCTGCTGCCGTTATTAATATCGAGCAAAAAACGGCAAAAAAACATGTTTGTTTTATGGGAGCCCCACTTAAATATTTATTTTATTCTGTTTTAGTATTTGTTGTTATAGCGGCAACAGAAATACATCTTTTGTGAAAATTTCAACTGTCTAGCTATCACGGTTCATGAGACACCGGGTGACAGACAGACAGACGGACAGTGCAGTCTTAGCAATAGGGTCCCGTTTTTAACCTTTGGGTACGGAACCCTAAAAAATACCCAGCTTATTTTTATTTACAGTCGCAGACTGAAACTGTGAAGTATCCTAAAGTTTTTTCCTTGCTCATATATAAGGAAAGGGATATTTTTTTTTGACTTGCTTAACCTGTCCGTTTTGTGTGTGTACGTGTGAGTTATGCATGGATTTAATGAGGGGGCGAGTTCGACTCTTGCCCTGGCTAAGCTAAAGACATTAATTACCAACAATTATTTGCTTAATTATTATCATCAGTCTCCTACTCTTATACGAATTTATTTGGGGTAGTCGCAACATGTACATTTTTCCATAGGTACAGACGCCAGCAGGTCAAGCTACCCGAAACTGTCAAATTTTCCCAATCAACCTTGAACCTTAATGCTTCAGCGATAAAGTTGAAAATCTATTAAAGAAATTTGACAGATTGTAGTAGCTTGATGTGCTGGCGTCTGCACGTCTCTATTAGTCTTCATATTGGAGATCACTCCCTTTCTAGCCATATGATATTCATACTGAAATTACTTAATATAAGCATTTATTCATTTGACGGCACGGTTGGCGCAGTGGTTAAGCGATTGACTGCTGCGCTGCGTGTCGCAGGTTCGATTCCCGCACGGAACAAATATTTGTATGACCTACATGTATTTGTTCCGAGTCTGGGTGTTTTTCTATCTATAACATGTATGCATTTCAAAAAAAAAAAAAAAAATTGTATATATTAAGTAGTTTATCAGCCATCTTGTTACCATAACACAAGCATTAGGTTGCTTAGCTTGGGACAAATGGTGCTGTGTGAAATGTCCAGGGATATTATTATTCATTTAAATACTAGCGTTTATTAATGTAGGTACTAATTTTGATCCACGCAACATCGTTCGCATAAATGTTTTTAATAAATCTCATACTTAATTATATAAAAACCCTGCCTAATTTAAGGCATATTAGTTTAGAAGATTTAGTCATAAGAGTGTTATTTCGCTTATAAATGTATTTTGGAAATAGGTTTTTTAAGCTGGCAACATTCTCAGGTTGTAAATCTGAATGAAAAGGACGGTACTAGCTTTGAAGGGGCCGGGTTACTATTAGTACTATGATACCAGCCCATTTGGTACCTGTGTAGGTCTCTTCTTATACAGAGAAGGCTAGAGCTTTGATCGGCTGGCGGTTTAAGGTTTTGTAATTACGCAAATGTTAAATTATCAAGTAAAACTTTCTAGATTCCCCGTGAGCATTTGCTGAGGAACCGACTCTCGCGGTGTATTTTTCTCATCTGAAGGTCATGCTCAAAAGCTCCTAGACTGTGTTCGCAATTTTGTTTTTAAAAGTGTAAACAAATACGTGTTTTTGGATAAGTAACTGTAATACCCACACATACAGTTCAGCTTGCGCTAAAACTTCAAAAAAAAATCTGACTTCTTCAGTACCTAGTTTTAGTCAATCTGAAATCAACTTAATATACACTGAATAAAGTTGATATTTGTTTATGTGGAAATAAAATCAATAAAATTGGAAACAAGATTTGAAATAAGGAATAGTATACCTACATAGTATACATAATATGTGTTCCGCGCAAATGCTCACGACTCACGGTTACGAACCGTATTTCAAAATTATATCTGTAAGGTATCAAGTATTAAATGTATTTATTCAAAGTAGTATTAAGTAATAAATGTGCTTCTATAGTGTCATTTAAACTTTTGGCTGCGCTTACCTACAGTAGAGATTTACATGTAAACATCTGATATAATAAAGATAAATAATCAAACCGTTGTAATTTATTTATACATGTTTTCATAGAATTAAGAGAAACGTTCCCACTGCTGGGACAAAGACGCAGGCTTCCTCTCGGTGAGAGGGAGTGGGCCGTGGCATTGCGGGTTGACAGATATCACATGTCTTCGAATTTTTGATTTCCTCGCGATGTTTTCCTTCGCCGTTTTGAGAGTAGTGGTGATGAAATAATTTACACTAAGTAAAGGGCCTGTCCGGGTTCGAACCGACCTTCGACACGTAAGTCGCCGCCGTTACCACGGGGCCACCACAGCTCCCCCATAATAATTGGGTAATATTTTTACCACGATACAAAAGTAACAACTTCCAAGTTCCTCTAACTTTCCCACTGCTGGGACACCGGCCCCCTCTCTGTGAGAAGAAAGGGGCCGTAATCAGCTACGCGGGCTCAGTGTGGTTTGGTGGATGTCACAGGTCACACGTCTTCGAGTTTTGGTTCTAGGACATGCCGGTTGCCTCACGATGTTTTTTTGCACGTACGAGTATCAACTATTACACCCCAATTGCGTAACAGACTTTCTTCGAAATAAATTCCTAATTCATTGCTTCATAAGTTTGAAAAAATCGTCTGCTCGATAAGGTACTCGTAAATACGAGTACAGATGTTCTATGTCACGAAGTCCGTTTGGCTATGAATGTTGTCAAGCGTGCACATGCACATTGTTTTTGTGTGCGTAACCTCGAGAGCGCTCAGTGTCGATCGGCAATTCGGCACACACAAGCGCGCTTGTCGGGACGGGATAAGTCACTACTACAATCAAAGTCGAACGGACTTCGTGAAATAGAATATCTGTAGCACAATTGATGTTGTCGTAATGTCAAAATGAAAGGTATTGCAAGTGTGTTGCGCGATTACCCTGCTGGCCTAATTAGCCCTGGATCGAAAGAGCTGGAAGTCATTGGCAGCCTTTGCCCAGCAATGAGATGATGAGGGCTCACATTAACCAGAAGTTACCAGTTACCATCAAGCCATCAAGTTCTCGTAGAAGTCGTATCGACTTGAGGGAAGCAGCATAGGATGTCCCGTCTCTTAAGCTCTCGTCACTAAATACTTGCATGAATACTTTGCATTGATTAAGTGGTTTATTTATAAACGATGTTTAAGTCAAGTGACGTTTAAACGTCAAAAATGTATGGTTAAACAGTCACTAATCACTACTTAACTTTAAGCAATGTTTATGAATAAAGGGTAATATGTAAGTATACTCAAAATAACATCGGATTAACTTTCGGAACATTGTCTTATCTCAGTTAGAATAATTAAAACTCAAAGTCTAATGTTCACTGATCATTTATCGGGAGGGTGAAAGAGAGAGAGCATTCAATACTATCATGTCATCGACGACACATTGGTATTAGTCATTATCTATCTAATACGTTCTTATCTACATGTATGTAGCGTATTTGTATGTACCTACATAATATGCGGATATGTTTTATCTAAAGTCTATTCAAATTTATGTTCCAAATTGATGTAATTTCAAGTTAAACAAATATCAACTTTATTTTAATGGTACTAAGTTGATTTCAGAGAGCACTAGCATTATTGAAAAAGTTATAAAAATGTTTAAAATTGCAGCGTAAACGGAGCTTTATTGTGTAGGAATTAAAGTTACTATTCCGTAAACTCATATTTGTTTAAAATTTTGGCAAATAAATCGCGAATGCAGTTTAACAGCAAATTGTGCATACAAATACAGGATGTAAAAAGACCCATTACATGCTGTCAACTACGCGTTCTGTACATCAAATTAACTAAGATTGCACAACAATACAGTCAATCTCAATATTATAGACAGAACAATACAGTCCTACCACTTCAAATATGCATTGCAATAACTTTTTAAACATTTATATTCCTTTGTTGATTTAGTTAACTACGATAGTAGTATATTACTGCATGTTGTTACTACATACCTCCTCCATGTATATATAACACTGGTATACAGTGGTTTTGTTGCCCTGGATATAAGACTGATTTTGGATATATTTATGCTCACAATTCATGAAACTATCAATGATTTTGTAAGAATTGCTCTTAATTTTGTTAAAATTATGACTGATAAAATCAATTTTTATGAACGAAAAGCTGATTATTGTTCAAATTTTGAGATTTGTGAAAATCATAAAAATAAGAGCACAGTTAGTGCTTTCATAAATATATTCTTGATCTGGATACTTGAAAACATGAGACTTTTCACAGAAATCCAGGGCAACAAAAAAAAAATCTTTTTTTGTAGAGCTGTGTAATATTTTGTATGCCATCATTACATGACGGAATGTGTCTTTGCACTACAATTTTATATACTTATCATCTTTTGTACCTACCACATTTTATGCAAATAAACTATTTTGATTGGATTTCAATAATTGCTGGGACACGACTTTTATTTTTGGTGTAAAAAATTTCTGTTTGCACTGGGGTTAGTAAAGGGGTCGTGGGGTTATTTCCAGTTCTGTTATAACATTACAAACTTGTTTTTGTATAAAATAACGTCAGTAAAAGTTGGGATTTTGACCTTCAACATCTCCGTAACCAGAAGGTATGTATGGTCCAGAACAAAAAAAAAATTACAATGACGGGAAGTACAGGTGGGTCTCAACTTCGTTAAGTTTCTTTTTACACCGGTTTTTGTTGTTAATTTCAATAAAGATAGTATACAATCGCATAGCAACGGTGTGAATATTTTTATTGAGGGAAATTCGCATAGGAGCAGCGTGGAGTGTGGATTTGTGCCCGCTTGATAGCAATAAGGATGATTCCCACCAAACGGCTCGCTTCGCATCGGATAGGAACGGATTTTACAATCTTTAAACGATATTAAATCGTGTACACAGTATTTAAAGTCAATATTACCAAGCCGCGCACAGCAGCTTGACCGCGGGCGTCTTCCGCGACACGCGATCGTAGCCGAAAGTATGCTGCGACGTGAGATCAGCTCCGTTCGCCTATCGTCGTGTCCGATCGAATCTTCTCGGCATAAGAACACGGTAGGAATGTAACTATTTGACTAGGCGCACAAACGGATACGTTCGCAAGCGACGGTACGGAGCCGATCGTATGCGTCGACATCCTGCCGGATGCGATCGGCTGTCGCCGCATCCGTTCGAATCCTTTCCGATCCGATGCGATTCGAGCCAATATTAACGTGACTGGCGAAATGTGGGTGAACGATACACCTCTGACTTCTTCAAGGAATTCAAACGTATGTTATGTTATTCGCGCAGGACCGGTTGAAGTGGCGATGCTTGTAATAGACCAAGGCAGTAGTGGATGTCTGTTGGCTGAAACTATGAAGATGAAGAAGAAACAGAATTATGTTAATTGTTGTTTACTCACACGTTCACATTAGACTGGCGACAATGCTGCTAGATAAACGAATGGGTAAGGAATCATTGTATCGCGAAAATAGACGGACAATCTCGAAATAAGTTTATATAATAAATAATAATAAGTTTATTCAATAATTGTTTACAATGATGCACAAATATAATAAAGGCTATAATTTCTTGTTACAAACGAATTAGACATCTGTAGCCGAACTAGGCGAAAGCCTGTATTTCGGCTATCAGCGCCCAAACCCTCACATAATAGATTAGTTAAAGTTTAAATAATCATTATCAAGGTTTAAAACCCTTTCGATTCCCATTAGAAAAGGCGCTGCTCCACGGCAGCCCATGGCTAAGCTAGGCACGTGTACTTAGCTTCGGTTTGTACGAAAATGTAGGCAGTATTGTTCACTGCTACCCACGGCCACGTTAAGCACGAATGCATGTCTGGAAAACAAATGAACCGCGCAGCAAAGGTGCCTGCGTAGCAGTTGACGGTCGACTTAATTGGTGGTCACAGCTAAAATCGGGAATAAATTAACGTAATTGACTAATCGTTGTCCCTCCCAGCAGTTTAGTATAAATCTTAGTGTTCCGAAACGTGGCCACTTGCCAAATAACTGAAATTCCAACGCATGGCAATCAGAATACAACATCTCCCGAGAGTCAAATGTAAGCGGAAACTTCAATCAATGTCATAAAAGCTTTGTATATCTTCACCGATAGATATACACTTTATGCATTTTTACACAAAAGTCAACTTTAAAGCCATTGTTACAAAGTTGTTTTTAAAACGACGAAACTTACCGTACTGAAAAGAGCGTAATACATTGTTTAAATGGCAATAGAACCTGAATCTTATTAAATAGAAATAAGGGTTCTAATCCAATGCATTTAATGTAGAACCTGCTATACAGTGTAGGTGAGTAACAAACCAAGAAAAGTAGTAATAACTAATATAAGAAAATCAATAACTCACATTAATAATTTCTTTGTTGCTTGCAGCTGCATAGTGGAACACCGTGTTTCCTTCAAGGTCGATAACGTCGAGGGAACTGTTTAGAGACACTAAACTTTGAACCATGCGCACGTTACATGATTTCACGGCCACCTGAAACAAAAAAAAAAAAAATCTGATCACATATTTAATTTTGACTTCTTTTGAATTGGCAAAGAGTTTGGTCAGTGAGAAAGACGGAGTTAGTTGCCCATTCCTAAGTGTAGTTGGTTCCTATGGAGAAGAACGGGCAAGAAACTCTATGGTCACTCTTGTAAACCTAATATTGTTATACACATATCCTTCCTATCCTACTAATATTATATTATAATACTAGCTTCTGCCCGCGGCTTCGCCCGCGTGGATGTCGGAAATTATCCCACGGGAACATGCTACCAGGATAAAAATTATGTCCTTTCCTAGGATGCCATCTATCTCTTTGCCAAATCAGAAGTTTAGTGGTTTAGGTGTGAAAATGTAACTTACAGTTCAAATCTAAAACTAACTAAAAGTTCAAATCCTCCCCTAAAAATCGAATTACCCCTTTTTGCCCCATCAGGGGTCAATTTTCGATAAATTTACATACTTATCATTAATTGTTTTCTGTCAAAAGTATTATTAATGAGTTTCGAGTTAATTGGACCGCGCATTCATTTACTTCCACACAAACTTCAACACCCCTATATCCCCCTTTGAGGGGTAGTTTTGAAAAACTTATGATAATAAACTTTATTACTTACCTAGGCGGGTATTGTTGCCAACTTTCAAGTTTATTAACTAAATGAATAAGGTTTTTCATATAAACTGTATCCCCGCTTTTCACCCCCACAAGGGCGGAATTTTGATCGATTGGGATATATTCATAACTTGATTCAAAGATTATTTATATCAATTTTCGAGTTAATCAAGCCACGCATTATAATCCTCCCCTGTAAAATTAACTAAGTACCCCTTTTCAACCCGTTAGGGGTAGATTTTAGAAAATCTCTAATATATGTTATTCTTTATTTTTGGTCTTAAGTATAAACACTGAGTTTCGAGTTAATCGGACCGCGAGTTCAAATTCTTCCACACAAACTTTAACACCCCTAAAACCTCCTTGAGGGGTAGTTTTGAAAAACTAATAATGATAAACTTTATTGCTTACTTAGGCAAGTATTCATGCCAATTTTCAAGATTATTAACCTAACGAATAAGATTTTTCATATAAACTGTATCCCCGCTTTTCACCCCCACAGGGGTGGAATTTTGAAAAATCATTTTTTGATGTGTTCATAACTGGACTCGAAGATTATTTATACCAAATTTCGAGTTAATCAAACCACGCTGTAAAATCATCCCCTGTAAAATTGACTACCCCTTTTCAGGCCGTCAGGGGTAGATTTTCGAAAAACCCTGATACACATTATTCTTTCCTTTCAATTTTAGGTATAAATACTGAGTTTCGATTAAATCGGACCGCGCGCTAAAATTCTTCCATACAAACTTTGAAACCCCCCAATCCCCTTTTATGGGGTAGTTTATAAAAACAAAAAAAGCCCAACTTCATAATTTGCTTAGATAAGTATTCGTGGCAAGTTTCAAGTTTATTAACTCAAGGAATAAGATTTTTCATACAAACAAAATCCCCCCATTTCACCCTCTTAGGGGTGGAATTTCGAAAAACCCCTTCTTAATGGATACCTACTCTTCACGAAGAATACATCCTCCAAATTTCATATCTCTAGGACCAGCGGTTTAGGCTGTGCGTTGATGTCTCAGTCAGTCAGTCAGTCAGTCAGGACTTTGAATTTTATATATATAGATTTAATTATTTTATAATACACAATGCGAAAGTTTGTGACGATGGATGACGTTTGTTACACTTTCATGCAAAAACTACTGAACGGATTTTGATGAAACTTTACAGTAATATAGCTTATACATCAGAATAACGTTAAAGTCTAAACACATGGCAGTGTGTTAAGCTAAGTTCGGAGAAGAACAAGCCGGTATTTTAAATTGGCGATTAAAGATTTTTAAACGCTGACGCTTACCGCGAGGGCTGGTCCGGGGTGGCGCGCGAAAAGAGATCCTGGAAGGATTTGGAGGAGCCTTTTGCCCAGTAGTGGGACAGTAAACTTACATTTCCTTATAAATAAACTACTCCTAAGATTATTTTTACAGGGGAAACATAATTTTATGTTTTAACTTGTGGACTCTACACTAGGTCGAGCCTGTCTCGTGGAGTCCTTGAGAGTTTTTAACAATTTGAAATATCATCGATACCTAAGCTTGTCTGAATCTGTGATAAGTCACTCTTTTGTCAGTCTCTATCATACCGTCTACGTACTCGGAAGGCCGTCCCTCACGCAGAGCATCGGTGAAATTAGTGCGACCACGTTTAAACTCATTAAACCAGTTGTAAACAGTGGCAAGAGATTGGCTTCATCGTGAAAGGCCAGCTTAGTCTATCATAACTTTCTTGTTAACTTAAATGACATCGAAAGTCATAAAAAGTCATTGTACGAAAATTTTCTCGCTTTAAATTCATGCTGACGTGACGCAGACAATTTTCAATTTGCCGCCAAATCGTAAACAAATGACAAATGAATAAAATACATACCTACACAATAATATTGGCAAAGAGTTCAATTTTCAAAATTAGAACTTATTTTTGAAGTGAAAACTTCTTTAGCGGCGTTGTGCACTTTTTTTGTGATGGGTAAAAATGTTAAACTAGCGTCAGGTTACGTGACCAGCAGTGCGATTCTTTAAACATCTCACCGTGAAAACTTAGGTGAAGTGAGCTGTCATTCCATCTAATGATAAAGGATTGACACTATTGACAGCTCACTCTAAGCTGAAGTGTCAACTAACTTTTCACGGTGAGATTTTAACAGAATCGACCGGCTGATCGAAAATTCGTAAGACGGAGGGAGAGTTTTTTGTGATGGGTAAAACATGTTAAACTCGCGTCAGGACACGTGACCTGATCGAAAATTCGTAAGACGGAGGGAGAGTAGACCGCATTCCAAAATATCAAAAATGCGTTAATATTCGAGTTTTCACTTCTGCCGGCACTCCCGAGTGCAACCCGTTTGTTTTTATTATATCGTTTACAAGTGACCAATTCTAAAAACTTTCAGTGTCGCCCTCGTATATAATTGTCGTTCTCTACTATACTACATATACATAAATACTATACTATTCTTATACAGCAACGCAAATATTGTATGAACCAAAACATGATATCATCATTATCATCTCTGCCTACCCTATTTGGAAGCACAGACGTGACGTCATGCTGTGTTGTTGATTACAATAATTATAATTAATTCTAATGGTTTTCGTCTATTGAGTCCAGTTCTGAAAGTATAACGCTAATCGCTATTTACAGTCACGGTCATCGTCATCTGCCAAGCCTTTTCCCAACTATGTTGGGGTCGACTTCCAGTCTAACCGGATGCAGCTGAATACCAGTATTTTACATGAAGCGACTGCCTATAGATCTGACCTCCATAACCCAGTTACTGGGTATTACTGGTAAGACCCTTGGTAAGACTGGTTGTCAGACTTCTTGGTTCTCGTTCTTGGTTACAGTCAGGGGGTAACAGACTAAAAAGGACTTAAAGGAATTTCCCTTTTATTAACATTGAAATAATAAATATTAGATACTTTTGTCATTATTCATTCCATTCCATAAATATAAATATAATAAATATTACATACTCAACATAAAGATTTTTCATTAAGTAAATGAAAAAATATGCCTACATTTAGGTATTACCTTTATCAACCGCACCTAATCTATACGTACTAATATTATAAAGCTGAAGAGTTTATTTTTTTTTTTGTTTGAACGCGCAAATCTCTGCACGTCGAATTTGAAAAAAAATGTTCTACATTTGATAGCCCAATTCCTGAGGAAGTTTATAGGCCATTTAACGACACGCTAAGACCCTTGGGAGCGAGCAAAAAGAAAAAACAGTCTGAAAGAACGCTAAGCGAACATCTCAGACATCGACCTACATGGTCTTCATAATTATGATCTGACTAAGATTAAGTCTGGACTTTAAAAGAGACTGTGACCTCTTCGTTTGTTTCGGCCTTTCTTCTCAGACTAGTCAGATAGGAAACGCCGACCTCATCTAGTTTTAAACTATGATTGACGTGTAAAAGTGTTTGTACAGACGCCAGCACATAAGCTACTACAATCTGTCAAATTTCTTTATTAGATATTCAACTTTATCGCTAAAGCATTAGGGTTTAAGGTAAATCGGGAAAATTTGACAGTTTCGGGTAGCTTGACCTGCAGCTGGAGTCTGTACAAACCTACTTACAAAATAAAATCATTTATTTATCATTTAAGAAGTAATAGCGCGGGCGGGCGATGCAATGCGACGCGGTGGGTCGGAGGAAAAATCACGCAGACGAAGTCGCGGACAGAAGCTACTCCGTTACTGATAAAAGGAATAGGAAACGAAAAATCATAGCATACCATTGTTTCCCTATAACTACCTACCAAAAGCAATTACACCAAACCAAGTTCGGCTGTGTCATCGTAGTTAAATACTTAACTATGCATCACTGAGACTGAACTGACCTTTACACGCTTAGGAAAATAACTACATATAAACTGAGAACTAAAACCCATTTTATTTACTTGACCTTTTTTATGACACACCTTTTTACAGTGTTTTCCGAAACCCATTTGACCTGTTTAGTCGTCTTGGAAAATAACAAAACCGATAACTTGCTAGTACAAATTACTCATCTATTACTTGCCTCCACTAATTAGTAATGAAAAAACCATTAAGATTTTAACCTATTTGTCCAAGAATGAGACCCAATTAGAAAACAAACAAATTTTACCTCTTTACAACATTAGTATACACAATCAGCCTAATATAATGTTCCCACTGCTGGGACACAGGCCTCCTCTCTTCGAGAGGGAGTTACACAAAGTAATGCGCCTGACTGGGTTCGAAGCTACGACCTGCAACTCGTATTCGCGGCCGTTACCACTGGGCTACCATTGCTCAATAACATTAGTGTAGATGAGATGATTTCGATGACGTTATTTCGATGACGTTATTTCGGGCCAAATTACATCAGACTATTTGGGAGTAGCAGCTATGACTGCATTTGCAACAAATACATGGCCAACCCTAACCGCCAAATGATAATGCTGTCTGCTCGTTTACTTACCATCAAAGGTGTGGCTCCAGTCAATGGATCAATGCTATCAATGTGTTTCTGGACTTCAGGGTGATTGAACAGCTCACTCAGGCCAAAGTGAGCCACCATGTGAGCAATAGTCCATGACTGATGTTCTGATAATGTGTCGCAGAGTTTCTGAAGAATTGCCACTGTGCACTGCAAAGGATGATTTTTAATTAGTATTCATTTAAAGCGAGTAGTAATTCAGTTTGAGATTGTATTATTAAGGGCTGGTTTTACAATAGACAGAACAATTTTATTCGTAGAACAAAGATGTCTAACTAGCAGTTTTTGTATGGAAAAACTGTCAAAAATTCAAAATTATTTCTCTGATAAAATTTATCTGGCGTTGGAAAAATCAGCCCTTAAATAATAATTTAATGCTTAGTCTAGTGCAAAATTTTTATTTTGTTTGATTTCTATTTTGAGTATATTAATTAATTAATTTCGGATACATCTACCTACTTAATTATTGAAGTTGAATTTACTTTCAACAATAAATATTAATTCACAAAGATACAACAATTCCAATTTAAAAGCTAACATTAAATTTAATTGTTTACATTGTTTATATAATGTTATGTCATGAGTCATGACTCATGAACTATGTCTGTAAAATTATGATTAGTTGGTGTGCACTGTGATAATTTTATTGTTACAGACAATGGCTTCATGATATTAATATTTATTAGTATGTTTTTGTAAATAATAAATAGTAGCACCCCTGGGAGCTTCATGCAAAGAGCAGTTCAAGGGATTTCACACTCTGAAGCCCTGACCACTGTTAGTTTAGATTCTGCACCCCAATTGCATATTATAACACATTTTCTATTACAATCCAAAGAATTTAGAAGGAATTGCCTGATCCATTGCTTAATAATTGTATTAAAAAAAAATCTGATTGACAATATAAATATGTAATGAATTACCCACTGGGAAACCTTACAAACTGCTTTCTATTATTATCACTGAGCTATTCACAATATAGCTTGTGCCAAGTCAAAGATTTTTTCAATTAAAAATCACGAATATTGAAACAATTAACCCATTGAAGGACACTGAACGAGACAAATGTTGACATATAGTTTTTATTGTATTTGTTGGTATATTGGCGTGGCTAGCTGACATAATATGACAAATAATTAAATTTAATGTTCCGTGTCTTGCAATGTTAATTACTTTGCATACCTAGTATTGTATATAATCAAGTATTTTCTAACTGAACAGACAGCTGTGCTGCTGGGGAGTTTGTTGCGATACTTCTTCTTCCCAGTGAAAGCACGAAAGTGGTGAAGGGCGGGCGTATTAAGGGACTGTCTTTTGTAATTTTGGCGTTCGAAAAGTGCTGAATCTTAGCCTAATTTGAATAAATGACTTTTGATTTTGACAATAGAAATTTTACTGTTATTATGTTTGGGGGAGCGTCCTGCAAAATGTTTAATTATACTTACTTCTTTAGTAATCTTGATAAATATTGGTATTCGCTCCTTGTAAACAATGAATTTCCCTTCTGCATCTTCTAAGGTTTTAGCCCGAAACAAACTGCAACAGAAAGAACCGAACAGAATAATTATTAATTATTATATGAAACTAGCAAATGCCTGGCATGCATTGAAATGCCTTTTTAATTTTTTTTTTGTTAGTAACCTGTCCTGGCGCGCACACAACAACATACCTACCAAAGTTTCATTCCAATTTCGAGAATAACAAACATCAATAATTGTTTTTTATAGTATTCGTTTCTCGCATACCCAGGGACCATAGGGTCCCAGACCTTTGGTAGGCATATGAGGGGGAAGGTCATATATTATTGCATCTTATAATTATTATCATCATTCAGTGACATGTCTAATCCAAAGATAGTAAATAAAATTAGGTTAATATATTGATCAGATAGTTGACAGATGAAATGAGATTGTTAGGAACATAAGATTTAATTTTTTTTCATTCAATTTTTTAAATCAATGTTTAGCAATCTTATCTAAATTATGATTCTCCTTAATTTATAGTTGTTGCATGTAATTAATTTAATTTTAATAATATATTACATGTTCTAATATAAATCTGTACAAACATAATAAAATAAATCAGTGATTATGATAAATTAGTGATTGAAGTTTTAAACTTCAAGACAGTGTTCTCTTACATAATACATGTTTTATGTTAACATAAATATGTATTCTTGCCAAGTTTCAAGTTTATTAACTAAATGAATAAGTTTTTTCTATACATATATAATAATATATATATATATATATAATAAATGTTTCAAAATATTGTTCACAAAAGGCTGCATGAGAATGTATGTGCATGTACATTCTTAATTTTGAATATTAGTGTGAAACATTACCAAGACATGGGAGCTGTGGGGTATAGCTTCCTTGGTGAAAGAAAACATTTTACATCACTAGATAGGTATAGCCTCGCTAAGGCCTCTTTGGCCTTATCTTCTCTTTCTAAAGTAAGTAGTAAAATTTTAATAATATTCTCTTAGAGAGCTATAGAGTTTGCCAAAAAGAAAAAAACAATTGGCAATTAGCATAAAATCAATGAGTCAAGCCCATGAATAATAACATACCTGTACATCTGATGTAAGCTCTCGGTAAAAGGCTTATGAAGAACGATTTCATAGTATTTGTCTTTTGAATTCTTGCCATCATTCTTTGGTCCATACAGTAAAATAGAGTCTTCTCGGTAATGTATCGGCCTTGAAATGTAGTTGTCGGACCGCACCTCTATTACTTTAGTAGGAGCTTCTTCCGTCCCCAGAAGACCACGGAAAACTAACAATTTACACAATGATAAATATTTTGTTCAGACATGAGACAAATAATGTTTACAAGAAGCTCAGTGCGTGTGACTCAGAATTCACGAGATAAAAGAAACTTACTTGAATTCAGCATTATGTAGGAAATAATCTTGGATTTTTAGAAGCCAATAAATTCAGTAATTCCAATTTTTATTTTATTTTCCTGCTTACACAATTTGCAAAAAAACGCACAATTCTGGTTCTGGCTCAGACGTCAGCCAGCTGATGTGATTGACAACAGACTGACAGCGACAGACCACAGAATATTATATACCCTAACGGCGACATTCCTATCTCAATGCGACCATTGACCTAAGAAAAGTATGGACTGGAAATACCTACGAAAAAAGGGTGCATACCTACAACTCGTATTGTCTCATAAAATGGCTGCCATTGCTAGGGTTGTGTCAATCAAGTAACATCGGTGTTACTATAACGAGTATCGATACTAAATACGAGTTTTACTAGTTATCACGTTTGGATCATACCTAATATTATGTACTTACATAAAGTCCGTTGTAATTGTAACAGAAAAAGATGAGTAGGTTATCTTACCTTCTGTTAAAAAGTTCTGTAAAATTTAAGTGTCTGTTGGTAATGTCAAAATAATAGCTTTTTACTAAACGCTTATCGTCTAAACAATACTTTTAAGAAAAAAAAAATAGGTAGGGGAGGACAGTGTAGGTCTGTCAACATGTATCAGGTACTTAACAAAATAGAAAACAATGTAAAAGCCAATTGTTTTTAAAACTGTAACCGTGGAGTTTCTTGCCGGTTCTTCTCCATAGGAAACAACCAATTGTTACCATACATCTAGCTTCTGACGTTTCATAAGTGTCCATGTAGGTTTATGTGAAATATTTTTATTTTGGGGCTGTAAAGTTTAGTGTGCACCACAGGCCGGACTTAGCGGCTAGCTAGGTCACTCGGACCGAATAAGATGCAGGATTATTTTTGTTAATATCGCAGAATATACGGATATCGTTTCAGCGGAGGAACTAGTTTCGGAAACTATTACAGCAAGTAGGCAACGGTACAACACTATTCCATTATGACATATGTTTGTAAACAAACGAATGAATTAAAAAATATAATAAAAAGGCCTGTTAAATGGAAATGAACCCAAATATCAATACTTTAGCCATAAATTCATGATCGCGTTACAATTGTATCATCAAATGTGTAATAGTGTATGTATTAATGTATGAAAACCGGTTACTAACCTGTGCAAAGACAATTGAGGTTGATTTGCATTCTTTCTTGCACCACACTTCACAATACAACACAGAGGCATGTTCAATTTCTATTTTCCAACATTTACATGCAGTTTTAAAAGGTAAAATCCTCGTAATTTTCTCGCAAATCTCAACTTTACAAAAAACAAACAACCATTTGACAGCAAAACTACCACGAAACTCGTCGTATAAGATGGCTGCTACGGCACTTACCTACAACTGTCCCTACGTCACGACAAAATGTTGCCATAATTAGCAACAACTTAAAATATAGTTGTCTCTTTTATCAAATAAGATTATCTCACTAGAAAGAATGAGACATAACGATATTTCAAATTCTGAATCATATTTCACTCATATTTGTATAAGCAAATGTATGTATAGATTATCGCGGCGTCTCCATGTTTATATCTCAATGAATGCGACAGACTGGCAAGTAAAGTTGACAGTGACACTGAAGCTTGGTCGTAGATAGACGACCAGAGAGAATACTTTAAAAAAATAAAACAATATCATCTGCCTAGCCATTTCCCAACTATGTTAGGGCAGGCTTCCAGTCTTACCGAATGCAGCTGACCTCCACAACCCAGTTACTGGAAATACGATACCGGATACCCCTTATAAAGATTCCGAGACCCGTATTCTCGTAACGACTATCAAAGGTGAATGACAGCCGGGACCACCGTGCTTTCTGAGGCACGGAGAGGTCTTGGTATGTGAAGATGGTCAATTGGTCACCCATCTATGGACCAACCGCGGGAAGCGTAGCTTAACCTGACCGATCGACCCGTGCGGTTGGTAATATATCCCTTTTTCGACCCATTCAAAGTGATTAAACTAAGAGATTTCTTCCAACTTTTGTAACAACGTATCCTTTGAGACTACTTTGTCGCACACAACTATTATACTAAAGAACCTGTAGAAATACACTACGTTGCGTAGTGTTTTAATAAACGCCTTAAGGCAGTAATCAATTTACTTTTAAATTATCTTCCTCTCTTCTCGGATCCTGACTCCCGACTAGTATCGACTCCTCCTCAACAGTATCAATTAATTATGATGTTTGGATAATAAATAAGGGATCAAGATAAACACTACCGCAGTTACATTTATGTTTAATTTATAGATCAAAAATGGAATGCACATAACACTAATAACTAAATAAAATACGAAGGTCTACATCTAAAACAATATAATTCTTGAAAGAATATAAACAATAAAGCATCAACATTTTTGGTTTATGTAATTAAGTTTAAAAGCATAACATTCAAATGACTAGACAGATTTAAAAACCGATTATAAAAAAGATACATTAAAACTAGATAATTCACACATTAATACAATTGTCTTTCCTTGATGTTTTACAAGATAAACAAGGTAATACAGCATTAGATCTATAATGTGTGTTTATTGTCAGATATGCTTGGTCTAGATTGTTTTCAAACAAAAAATCAGTGCAAAAACGAATTGTGAATCTTTGTAGATCCTGGATAATATGTAGGTACCTATCAAAATAGTTCGCTTCAGATATTTGACACAATTAAATGAGAGTTTTCATTATTACGAATAATAAGAATAATTCAATGAATAACACTAGTCTTTGGTTACAAAATTAAGTACGTCATTACAATATTTAATTCTAGACCTATCAATTAATAATTTAAACAGGAATTCAATCACACAAAATGAATACAACTTATACACTATGATTAATAAATTAACAAAATATAATAAATATTCGATTATCAAGTTTACTTGTTACATGGGGGATGCGCTAGGTAGCCCGCGAAATTCAAATTTTGTAACGTTTTTTGAAATTTGCATGTCAGTGTCATGTTGAATGTTGAATAAAATATGATTCACGAGCATAAAAAATATGACTTTACAGAATTATACTCATTAATACTCACTGTGTCACTTTTACTTCGATATTTATGTTTTTGTTTTTACACCGCCACCTTGGTTTTTTTTATATTACATTCATGTACTTTTATGTGTTGTGATGTCACCTTGTCTTTTGTGTGCGCCAAATAAATGGTTTATCTATCTATCTATCTAATACAATCATATTGATTCATATTTCATGAAATAGTCATTTCAATTCTGTTAAGTCATATTTATTATGCTCGCGAATCATATTTTAATCAAAATTCATCATGACACAGACCTGAAAATTACATAAATCGTTATAAAATACGATTTTCGCGGGCTACCCTGGGGCTTCCCTCTTAACGGATCATTGTAAATAAAATATTCATGTAGAGAGCATAGTACAATATATAAAATGTACATAAAATACATGATTATAAATAGTGTAAGCTAATGAGCATATTACGTAATACATTCATTGTTCTAATTGAAGTTATCTCTAAAATCAAATACATTTTTTTTTATACAATTACATAGGTACTCTCAAAATTCTCCCATATATTATTAAAACCTCCTTTCTCATCAATTAAATCACTTATTTATCACTGTGTATAGTTTTTCAAGACGCGTCATACTCATAACCATCTGGGTGAAGCAAAGGACAATAAGACCCTTCAAAATAGTGCCATATAGAACAAAATAATCCATTTTAACAGAGCAGAGTCTTAAGTTAACCAAAAATAGTATATGTATTCTATTTTGGTGTTCTGCTAATAGAATGTATTTAAACATAGGATCTAAGCTTTTTAGCCTAAAAATATTCTTTGAACTGATTAGGCTGCATGGCTATGATTGGCGTTGGATCCAGGGAGGTTGTCAGGGTTAGCAAGGGGATCCAGTTCAGCAAAGAGCTTGAACCAGGCTGCTTTATCTTCTTTCTTTGGGATGGCTTTACTTGGAGTGGGCTTGGAAGTTTGCTGTGGAGATTCTGGTACCTGATTGTAGTTTCTAATGACGGGAGCCATTGGACCTTGCAGTAAGCTGGATGAGTTCTGTAATTAATAATTATAAAACTTATTTGGACTCAATAACATGTAACCTAATACAGTAATAATAAGGAACTAGGATACAAAGAACGTAGTAACTAAGTAGACTGTAAAACAAAATAAAATCCTGAATTAAAAAAAAACCAGCCAAGTGCGAGTCGGTCCGTACCACAAGGCAAAAAATGCTGAAAAAGACACGTGTCTTGTACGCAGACCCCCTCAATTTTCTACTTAATTTTATTTTTATTATTTGTTGATATAGCGGCAATCACGGTCGGTGAACATTTCAACTATCTACCTACTATTATGGTTCGTGAGATACAGCCTGCTGACAGTCAGGCGGACAGACAGCGGAGGCTGAGTAAATAGGGTTCCGCTAGTAGATACCCTTTGGGTATCGAACCCTAAAACCAATTAGGTAAAAACCTGTATCTTGGAAATCCGTACTTGCCAATTGGTTAAAATTAGTCCGTAGTTATAGAATTTAGATTCATGTTACTGCAGTGTTGATAGAGTTAAAAGTTGATATAGATAATTAATGATTCATACTTTATACATATACTTCAGATAACAAGTTCAAATAGACCTATCACATGTCAAGCATATGCAGTGTAACTATTTGCATGTACAATATGCAATCTAGATAAGAATTAGGACTGGCCTACATATCATTTTAATGAGTCAGCTTCGTTTCACTTATACATTATTACCCACAGGCAATAAAGCAGTGTTTACCCGAGGGGCAATTTCCATATTCTTAAGAATTATCGCATTCTAATCTCAGTTTCAATCTGCCAAAAATACCATCAATATACCTACATTTTTGACACTGAGATGAGATTGTGGCTTGAATATTTTTTAGGCACGAGCATTTGCCTTCAGATCTTTTATAACAAACTGTTTATTACAATTCAAAATGGCTGTTTTTAACCCATTAAAGGACACTGAACAAGGCAAAGTAAAAGTTTTATTGTTGTTACGTCTAATGGGTTGCTTAGTGCCGCAGTGTTAATTAATTTTTTGTGCACCTGTCACAATGTTGGCCTTTTAATCCAAAGGTTGGCTGGTAAAGAATGCTATGTGGCATTAATGGTGGAAGCTAAAAGCCTATCATCATCTGCCTAGCCTTTTCCCAACTATGTTGGGGTCGGCTTCCAGTCTAACTGGATGCAGCTACGCAGCGTACCAGTATTTTACATGGAGCGACTGCCTGTCTGACCTCCACAACCCAGTTACTGGGTAATCCGAAACCCCTTGTTAAGACTGGTTGTCAAACTTTCGGGCTTCTGACGACCCGTAACGACTGTCAAAGATCCACGAATGACAGTCGGGACCAACGGCTTAACGTGCTTTCCGAGGCACGGTCTTGATGTAAAGATGGTCACCCATCCACGGACCAACCGCGGCAAGCGTAGCTTAACGTGATCGATCGACCCGTGCGGCTGTTATTACTTAGCCACAAGCCCCTCTAAAGCTAAAAGACCAATCATATTAAAAATAAATTACCTGTAACAATTGTGAAGGCAAAAATGTTCCGAAACTCCCTTGCCCTTCTCCACAATCCATCTGTAGCCCTGCTAGTTCAGATAGTGTTACAGTGTTTCCACTAGATAACTCCGATTCCAAGCAACTTGTATCAATCAGGTTCACTGAAGTGCTTGGCTTGGCTACTTTCTCATTGGACGGTTGCTTTTCATTTTCGTTGTCTACTTTCGGTTTCACATTTTTCCGTTCACTGCCTTTTTCTGGATTGTCATCTTTGAATTCATCCTGGAATTAACAGTAGTTGATATTTTCTCAATACTCAATATTAAATATTGCATTTCACAATGTGAATTTTATACAATGCCTCAAAAGACTGGCCTACTTAGAGGGTAAGTTACAAAGACAAATGATCCTTGTGGACCTTGTGGTGATCGTTGGGCACCACAAAGTAGGACAGAAGAAGAGGGCTTTAATTTGACAGCTAGGTATAGGTATTATTCAAGTATTGATTTTAAAAACATGTTAATAAAATTGATGCAATTTGGTTATTCATATATATTTTATTATGGTTTAAGACATTTATTCCTCAAAAAGAATACAATTCACTTGTCATGGAATACAAGTTAATGTTAATATTTTTTTAATTTAATAATATAATATAATACACAAACCTATGAAGAATGGTAGGTTTAGATAAACTAGTAAGTAGTAGATGCACAAATATAAGATTTGAAATTCAGTTACCTACCTCTTAATAATTTAGAGCTCTGTATTACAAGCACTTATAGAATACGTAGGAAATCAAATCAGTATTATACAACAGCCAAAAAAATAAGCAGAAGCTGTAAATCCCACCTGGAAAAACAGCATTTGATCCTTATCCTGTGGTGTGATATCCTGCTTGCTCTCCGCGTCACCCAGGGTCTGTGACAATTCCTTCAGTATAGAAAATTCATAAAGCGGTGCAGCATTCATTGTGTCTGCAGTTGCTACTAAAGTTTGTGCCACTTTAGTAGCAAATGTTACGAAGGAAGATTGGTAGTTAGATAGGACATGGGAAAACATGTTGCATCTAGCTGCAGCGAGTAAGTCAATCTGAAAGTAGGGAACATTTAGTTAGTTGAATGTGTGTAGTTGTTTGTGTTCATTGCATTGTTAAACCAATTTCTATCATACAATATTAATTATTTTTATTTATTTGATGCTGCATTATGTTATAAACACTTTGCAGGACACTAAATATTTTACTTAATAACAATAAAACTTTTAATGTGTCTTGTTCAGTGTCCTTCAATGTGTAAACCAATACAGAATATGGGTTGCTATGTTCCTGTGTAACAACTTATTAATAAAATAATTAAATTAAATCATACTTTTTGAAGTACATCCAGTGTCAGTTTATCAAACACCTTTTTACTCTCGCGTACTTGCCGCTGCGCCTTCCGGAAGTTATCCAGGCCGCGTCCTGTATCGGGGTCTAGCTGTGCGCTCGTCGATTTCATCCAGCTGAGGGCGGCACGGTACTCGATTCGGGCTTTTTCCATAGCAGATACAGTCGCCCGCATATCGCTCACAGCGCGACCTCGAAACGTCTCCACTTCGTGATAAAGCCTCAATAGCGGCCCCCGCACTGATAAGCGCTGTTGTCCAGAATATGAAATTGCTTTGCCCGCAGATACCATGTGTTTACCCGACGCGTCCGCATTTTTTCCAGAGTCCCGCAAAAATTTCCCTAAAGCATTCTCCTCTTGAGCCAAAATACACAATCTTTCTTGATATTGGTCCAATACTCGCTGTAATTGTAAGCAGCTGTCTGATATTGATCGAAATAATTCCAGTTTAGCATCAAGCTCGGCATCGGACGCAACAATACACTCATCTTCTTTGGTTCCTAGTTTTTTTAGCACAGTCTTTTTTGTTACCCAGTATTGATGTTGCATCATTTTACTGGAAATTAAACGAATTTTCACTGTAAGCTATCAGTAAATTAAAAATTCTGAAACTGAAATAATTCAATAGATTGGAAGGCGAATTGTTTGACACTTTTGACATTTAGGATAGTCTCTGGTCTCTGCCAGCTGAGCTGAAAGAATGTTGCCAAGAATCAAGTTTTTCTAGCTTTTTCCATTTTGTAACGTTATTCCATAAAGTCACATGAAGTCTATAAATAATTAGAAGAAAAACATTTATTTATTTACTATTCCAGTTTATTATCACGCATTGTGTTCATAAAATATAAGTTTAGGTAGAGTATACCTTAGTAATATGACATCGTTTTCTAGAAATGAAGCTGGTGATGGTTCTATTGCAGTGTGAGCCACCTTCTCCTCAAAAAGTGCGAAAAATAGCTTATGCTTTTTAATTTAGAAAAATATATAAATAATGCAACTTGGCTGCAGTAGGATTCGATGGAAATTAATAAAAAATGAGTATGTATTCCTCTACGATTAATTTTATGGTTTTGTATCCAACATACACTTTTCTATGGTTTGTGAGCCTGATCTCAGACAAAATACAGATTAAAAATATAAAAAATAAATAAAAATGAAATATTGTAGACATTTTGAAGATATTAAAATATCTAAAGCCCTTGGAGTGAAGAAATTCATCATAAAACTTTGAAATATGGAAAGTTTTCAAAATCAGTATAATCTGTGCTAAGAGAGAAATGAGATTGTCTAATTTGTCTATGACACGAATATTTACAACCGGAATGTGGAATGGCCGCCGCGTTTCGCGTTAGTGCGAATGTATTGTGTTATCAAATCGTCTTGATAATAATATGTACAATTTTATTAGGTGAGAGTGACTTATTAACACAATCGTGTGGAAATAATTATAATGTACTGTGCTGATAAAACTATCCCCGGTGTGTCATCGTCACAATCTTCGAAGAACGTCAAAGATGGTAAGTTTGGTTGTCACTTAAATTAGGTGCTTTTTATTTTGCTATTGCATGTAATAACTAATTAGTTTTGATTACACTTGGTCATTTAAAACATTTGTCGTCTTGGATAGCTTCCGATGTTCGTAATACCCGGTGTTCTTGTTATTTTTTGTTTAATGCCAAAAGTTTGAGGATACTTTTCAAGTTTAATAAATGTTTAAAATTATCGAATGTTTACCATGAATCACTTTACTTGCTGTTATTTTACAACTATGAACTAGGAATTAAATTAATTTAGTAAGTGCATTGTGTGTTTCTAAACGACAAGTGCTAAACATGTCGATCATTAATGTCCTAGTTATTATTATTACTAGGCATTCGTCTTTCAAAGCACTAGACTTTCAAAATGTAACGCACGCGATTAACGTCCGATTCACATTTTGAATATTCAGGTCATAGTGGATTGTAATGTACGTTTTTTTTTGTTTTTGCTTGCCAGTTTTATTGCTGCTTTATTATTTATGAATCAAGATAAGGTGATATTCTATTTTTAAATTGGCAAAAGATGTAATTTTACTAAACAAATTGCTGATGATTATTTACTTACTCAGTAGAATTATTAAAGTTGTTTTGTATCCATCTATTGAGGTATTATTATTTAAGTTGAACATGAAAGATAAATCCATGTGATCAAACCAGGCTTTTCACTACAGAGATTGCAGCTTAGTTAGCTAAATAATGTACTGAATACAATCCTTGGTAAACACGACCAACAAAATATTATTTAGCGACTTGTCATGTGAGAAACTATTTACAAGCATAACAAAGCCAAAAGTGTTAAAAGTACAAACCATGTGATAAAATTCATTACTTGGTATTTAGTAAAATATCATTGATAATAAGAAAATATAATAACACAATGTTGCGGTCAAGTCATATGATTTGATACCTTTTAGGTGTTAAAAGTACAAACCATGTGATAAAATTCATTGCTTGGTATTTAGTAAAATATTACTAAAAGAAGTGACAATAACAAAATATAATAACACAATGTTGCGGTCAAGTCATATGATTTGATATCTTTTATGTTGAGCAAATAAAGTAATTAGGAATTATAATAAAATTTGGTTGTATACTGCAACATTTATTTGTTGAAGGTCTCATTCTTCATACTATAAAACTGATCTCCTTCTTTAGTCATGCCGTGCTTCCCTATTATGTACTTATCAAATCACAAATCCTGCCATCATCTGTGTTCCCTTCCACTTTTGACCCGTCTGTCTAATGTGTTATGATTTATGCTTCTGACTATTAAAAAGTAACCATTGATTGAATCATTATTAATGAATAATTAGTCTTATTTGTAGTCTGATAACTACTGTCAGAATTAATTTGTTGAATAATTCAGGTCTGTGTCCTTTTAGGTTAACATTGGATTGATCAGTCAGTGCATCTGATCACCTTAATCAAAACAAGATCCAAACAATAGCAAAGCAAAGTCACCTTACAAGAGGCAAGTGACTGGCAGGTCGCAAAAGACAGCTAAATACTCTTTAGTTACATCAGTCGCGTCATTGTTAACAGAGTCGTATGAGGGTAACATTTGGCGGTAACCGGGTCAAGGTGGCCGTTTGATTCGCGTCGCGTGTCTATTCCCGACATATCGATCTTACAGCTCAAAAGGTCCATTCACACGTACCACAACCACACCACACCGCAGCGACAAAATTTATTTATTTATTTCAGGCGACGCAGGCCTTAATACCGTAACCTAAACATACATATTTTTATTATAAAAACTTCACTAGCTTGTTCTTCAGCTGTTCTGTGGTACTTGTCCGCGGAAGCGACGGAACACCACGTCCTGCCTGCCACGTGCTGCAAATGTGGGCTAGCAGTGGTTAAGCGCTTATTACACTATCCAATTTAAGGAATGCTAACTAGGAAATCGGAAGCTACTGATTACACTACACTAAATTTGATTCTAAATCGGTCAAACGACGCATGCAGACGCATTCGTGAAGAACGATTGTACACAATTTAGGAAGTAGTGCGATTGGACCTCCAATTTACACTAAATTGGATCCAATCTGTTCTAACTGCGATTACATCGGCCGATTTCCTAGTTAGCGTTCCTTAAAATTGGATAGTGTAATAGGCGCTTTACGTGTGAATAGTGTCGCTGCAAAGTTCCGATCGCTGTGGTAATGTTATGGCTAGTGTTTGCAGACAGATCGACTCCGGCTCACGGCTGTGACAGTGTCGTAGCGTTGTGGTTGAATTGTGGCTGCGACGTCGCCTTAGTGTGGACGGTATCGCCCACACGGTTAATTTTGACGGCCAAACCAGGTCTGTGTGAATAGATTATTAATTTTCATTCAAATTTGTGCCCGTCCATGTGCTGTCTTTGTGGTGTGGTACGTGTGATCGGGCCCTAAGACTCGATATCACGACCGGCTTTTAGTGCCGAATTAGCATAGGCGAAGGGTAGCACGAACATATTTGGGGTTTTAGTACTAGGAGTTAAAGTTTCCCAGTCTTTTTCAAGCTTTATTGGGGCCGACTTCACTTCAGGTGCAGAATATCAGAATTTTATAGTGTCTTTTATCTCACGAGAATCTTACTGTTTCTCAACTGGCACCGAAGGCATAAAAGAACACCCAGTAAAAGCTCAAATATAGTATAACGTAATTTACCACGTTAAACTTTACACGAAGATGAACCCTCTTCGTGCAGCCTACCTACCCCTTAGGATCAGAAGAGCTGTAAGATAGACCACGGAATAACGAACAAAAGAGGGATTAATCTCGCGAGTTCTTTATCTTTATTCTATAGTTAACGAGGCGTATAAAACACACTACTCGTATACAACTTACGTCTTTTGCGGAAAATAAACAATTATAATAAATATAATTCTAGTATAGTAATTAGTAAAGTACGTCAACTGTGATTACATAAAGAAAACAAAGCAACGCACGGAAGGTCAGCAGCTCAGATAGTGAACTTTCATTACGTATGTATGTGCAGCAAAAACTAGCTAATTAAAATCTATCGCTTTTACGTCAGTATCACTTATCTCCACTTCTGCATCACGGGTTGAACGTATTTAGTTGACATATTGACAATTTATAATATGTGGCCGACCGAAGGTCTCTTCGTCGGAAAAGCAGATTTTTCATTTGCTTGCACTTAAGTCACCTAAATCTCGAATTTAGCTTACGAAATCTATGCCACTAAGTTCCCAATAATCGTCGACTGCACCGCCGATTCGACCATACTAAGCTCAAATTGAATGTGCCATCCTATTACGTCCTGACTCCTGGGGACTATAGACTATGCTATTTCCGAACAACACTTTAAACCCGTCATTTTGCACCGCTAAACCATTTACCTGATCGCTTAACTCAATAGCTATCTAGTATACAAACACCATAACTCGTTCCCTTTAGATGTGAAAATAATAATAGAGGGTACAACTGCTCCCCTCACCTGATTTCGTGTTGCGGTTTCCCAGACACCTGTCGTGGTGCACAGTATAGTCGCCGCAAACCTTGTCGACCTTGCACGCAGGTATGGGACAAAGTCTGTTCAAGTTTCGAACTAAGAAATTTGCTTATTTAAAAACCGGAATACCTATAAAACATGGCGCAACTATAATAATAATAAATTATGTTTTTTTTTACTGTACAAGTTCCTCTTATATTTTTGTTGCATCACGTTTATAAAACATTTTCTAACTAACTTCTAATATATAAAATTCTCGTGTCGCAATGTTTGTTACCAAACTCCTCCGAAACGGCTGGACCGATTTGTATGAAATTTTGTGTGCACATCGGGTAGGTCTGAGAATCGGCCAACATCTATTTTTCATACAAAAAAATAAATAAAATCCTAAATGTATATGGCAAAACAACGTTTGCCCGGTCAGCCAGTATTCTATAAATTTATAACACTGTAACCACAGATCCGGCTGTAATGCAAGTGAAAAGCAGGTATGTTACACAAAGAGCTTTGTCAGTCGTTAAATATTTAATGTATCGCTCCAGTCTGAAATTCCAAGTATATTAGCTTTACGTATAAAATAAGACGACATTTACTTGCTAACGTAAACACTGCGTTTGTCCCAGTTCGAAATAACATTTCCCAGGTTGGTGGCCTGTAATGCTCGCTTCAAAATGTCAGAGGTCGATCTGTTAGCCTGATAAGATAGAAAGAGCTTTGCGACTGTACAGTCACGACCAAAAGTATGTATACACTCGCCTTTATTCAAAAGCGATTTACTCCTTTATTTTTTAATGAAATTTTATGTTGTTACGAACATAGCATTTTCGAAGCCTTAGGTTTACGTAATGTGTCGTATTTCAACGTTGCATTCGTTATTTCACGAAAAAATCGCAATTGAAAGTTTCCAAGTGTTGACATATTGGTGCTCGTGACTGTACCTACATATAGCTGGTTTACCCGCAAATTATTTCATTGCTCTGATATTTCTCTGTAATACAATCTGGGCCGGTTGGTTAGCCAGATTGCTATTTATTTATAAGAGCACTAGCTATTCGGCTGGACGGAGCTTTCCAATTTGTTTGGGTTATATCCTGTTCGCTCACGAGTTTAGAATAGTTCTTGTAATTAAAGTTTCTAAGCAGTAACAAGAATTTGCAATACAAATTAATACTTAAGTGGCAATGTAGGATGTTTTATAGGTTTTGTTTAGCTTACAAATTATGAAGAAGAAAAATGGTAATTAGTCAGCCTCTTTGGATTTCAAGTATCGACAAGTAAGCTATACGAATAATAGAGCGAAGTAACTTACATTTCGAAAGGTACAGTCTATTTTGGATATCCATATAGGTACCCGAGAATACGTCTGTATGAAAGACAATGAATAGCCTAGAAACGTCATTGTCGGTGCTTAGTCGGCAACAATGGACTGTGTCAGACTGTGTGTACAATTACTGGGTGCAATTCAACTTATCCGTTCCAACTTCAGCAGACTAGACACATTCGTCCTCACTAGAGCACTATACTCTGTGAATCTGTCCTTTTGTAACATAAAAGCCTGTAGTCACACAAAAAAATGTGATGGCTTCAAAGTAGTCTGTAGTAGATAAAGAAATAGTACAGACAGACCGGTTTTTCTGTTTAAAGCTCAATGTTTGGCTACACAGGTTTAGCCACACAAAAAGGGGTAACAGTCGTCAATTTGTTATCGATAAACACCCTTTTAATTTTGTTAACATCAAATAAGTCGTTAAAACAACACTAAAAGCACTTGGCAACCGTAAGCCCTGTTTGATTTTATTACCAGTCTATTTGTTTAATTATTGTAGAACTCATTTCTTTAGATCTATTATATTGCTCTATAAAATTGCTCTGAAGACTTATTTAACGGTTCTCCAATAAACTCGTTATGGTTAAAGTCAACGATAAGTAACCCCATGAATTCCATATTAAGAATTTATTTAATGTTTGCTTATGAACTTGAAAGAGTATGATAATTTTATGTCTTTTAATAACACTTTCAAGCGGTAATTTAATTTCGTTCTGAAAAGCTGTGATAAAAAAGTGAGTAAGTGGAAGTGACAATGGCAACTTTTTTGTGATGTCACTTTTTCGCATTTACATATCTGCTTCCGGGAAAATTATTATTTGACAAAGCACTTCTAATTCAACCTATTTACTGACCATCATGTGATGTACCGTCAATATTAAACGTGCCTGTTTGGATTTGTAATAGAAAATCTGTGTCTGACGTGATTAAAATGCATGTGATCATGTGTGAATGATACTTGAAGTTGTATTTACTTATACTCAAGTAAAATAACTCATGACATCTAGCGTCATTAAGTATGTCTGGTGGGTTGACGGATGATCGCCTAGCTTTACAAAATCAAGCTGCAGAAGACGCCGCATTCATTAAAATGAACAGGAGATTTCTTCGTAGTTCGGTCTAAAAATAGTACATAATAAGCCAAGGAGGGGCAGGGGGGTGGCGCGAAAAGTACCTCACTTAACGGCTTCTGGAAGTCTCAGTGAAGAATTCCGCTTAGAGCCGTCATAAATATGACAGTTGGGAAGGCAAACTCAAAATGGTTGAGGTATAATACCGGCGAGGGTGATTAGGCAATTAATCGACTTAAATGGCCCTATTACCGCGGTCATTGATTCTATAGGAGATATACTGCTTTGTTTTCTTACGATTTGAATAGACTGTAATCCCTCCATTAAAGTTTAATTGAAGCATTAAACGTACGTTAGAATTTACCTTTAACATTTCTAATTCACCGCAAAGATATTCACGTTGATGCGGCAATTATAGTTTGCCAAGCCGACGGCAACGAATGTATTGATGCGTCAAACATAGAGAGAGGTGTATTCATGAAAGGCCGGGGTGCTGGGGTGCTCTGGGCGCCGCGTCTGCTGACACAGTTCCGGGCGCCGGCGCGGCGGGCAGGGGTACTGCAGCCCAGCCAGACGACACGCGGTCGCCTTCACGAGCGCTCCCGCCCTACTGAGAGCTCCCGAGCCCCTACGATCGCGAACTTATAACTTCTTTGGAATTCCGAACGTTCCTGTTGTGATATCAAACATTATCGTCGGATCCATTGTTCTGTTATGACAATAGTTCGTGCGTAAGCCGGTTTCCACCTTAGTAAAGTTGTCGAGGTGATTGTAAACATTTTAGCCTCCAAGTGGTGTAGCGTTCCGACGAAAGTTCTCTTTGACATTATCGGTGAACAGTGTCGTTTGTGGAACTGAACCGTTTCGAGGGTCAAGTTGTGTGTACTTTTGAACTGTGCGGTAAACAGAACATCGAATTGTAATTAGTTGATTCGGGCTATTTGTTACGAGCACTTTGAACCGGGAAAGCATTTGCGAATAGGAAGAGAAGAAAAGGCGTCAAGCTGTATTCATTCGAAAGTTTCAAGGTTTACGAATATGATGAAGATAGGACGTGCAATGGCCACGAAGATGGGTTCGGCACTTCGAAGAGAAGTGAGTAGTATATGCTTTTATGGAATCATAAAGTTATTTTATGTTGAAATTGTTTATCCTACAGGTACGATGCGCTTTTGATGTATCGTTAAATTATTGCCGGGGAAAAATATGAAGGTACTTACTCCATTGAGTTACGTAGATACTTATGTTATTTATTGTTAAGCCGGCACTAGACGTAGTCATTTTAGAATTATGAAGAGTAAAAATAATATTCTTCATTGTAACAAAAGAAAGAAGTGTTATTAGTTGGATTAGCACCCGCATTTCGTTTATAGAGACGTTGAAGCACCTATAGTTTAGTTTTGTAAATTCTCCCATCATACTAACAGTTGTATGTCCGATAAAAATAGAACTGATTGATGGCGTTGTTGCTGATTTCTCTGCGTTATTTATCAGAAATAAACAGTTAATTACGATGTGGGCGGTGATATAATAATCGGTGCCTGGTTAGTCTCATCTTTTTTAAACTTAATAATTAGAAATCTCTATAATGCCAATAACAAGAATATATTCATATTGAACCATCCAGACATCAAAAACCAAATGAAAATAAAATATTTATAAACTTCTTGGCCCATATGGTATACCAGAGGCGGAATATCTTGCCACCGCCACTTCTACGTCTCATGAAATTTTAATGATACTATGAAATGTATCAGCGATCGATAACTAAACAACGGTTATGTTTCTCATCAAATTGTTAACATCGCTTCGGTTCTTCGTATCACGTACTCTAGTTAGCCGCTTCGACTTTGCTTTGCCTTTTTTGGAATGACAATAAAATCGAAATTTTGCTTTCTTTCCGCCAACATTTAATGAAATTGCGCACATTTCCTTAGACCGCGAAAATGAATTATGTGCTTTTTCCCAAAGGTGCAAAGGTTTCGCCCCCCGTTTACCATACACTTCGTGTCTCTGGTTACGTCGGTTCTTTAGGTAGGAGGCAAACTCGCCCCACCATCTTCACCTTGGTCTGCGTGATATCGCTCCTTGCAATGAGACATGCATGGGACTGAGTGGTTCTATATAACTGCTCACCTTCTTCCTTATTTAGTTTGAGTTCCTCTTAACTGTAACATTATCTAATGTATCGTTATCCACTTTATGTAACAGTTAGTCCATTCCGAGTTACGACTATGAGCTAATCGAATCTGAATTTTACGAGCTTTTTGACATTTCCTCAATAATGTGTCGTCCGACGCTATCTTTACGATTTCCTGAATCGATGTCACAACAAAGTGATTCGGTTTTGTGATTAATGAATCTGTAGACGAGCTAACAATGAATGAATTCATATGATTATACTTGTCTATGAATTCTTCCATTAAAATCATGTGTAGGACGGAAGATGAACCAGGTGGCTCATCTCCGCCTTTCTCATCAGCACAACTAAACAAAGAAATTCTTTGCATCTGTATTTCCGGACCATTGCGACTTGGGACTCTTCAAGTACAGCGAAAAGACAGGTGTTTAGATCACATGAATAACGTTCCGCTTGGGTCGCGGTTAAACATTTCTTTTCATGTGAAAAAAACTGACTAATGCCTTAGCCCAATAAGCCACAGTGTAGCCACGCTCTAATGAAGGAAAAATAATGTCAAAGCCAAACGTGTTTTGTACTTTCACTTCCCTATACTATAGAAACGACTCATCATAACGATCGCAATAAAAAT
The DNA here is from genome assembly GCA_949629185.1 of Apamea crenata. Taxonomy (NCBI): domain Eukaryota; kingdom Metazoa; phylum Arthropoda; class Insecta; order Lepidoptera; family Noctuidae; genus Apamea; species Apamea crenata. The sequence goes on along the minus strand of OX451368.1, from coordinate 4,793,276 downwards.
TACTAGATGCAATTATGTTGTACATAAAGCTATTTAACTTTGCGTCCTATAGGTACCTAATGTTTTCCTTATTGTATAGTATTGGCATTTAATATACTAGCGTCTAGTTTCCCATTCTCAACTAGCACTAGCGATTTGTGATTAAAATAGATAGTAAATAGTCTTAAAATTGACGTAGTCTGAATGTATCGGCCTTATATTAACTGCACTTTAATTTTTAATCATCTTATTGACTCCGATCTCTGTGATTGTTCATGACTGATTCGCGTTATCGTCCTATTAACGACTTTAGTTAGTAGATAACGTTTCTGGGAATTCTGAATCTCCTAGAAATTGTCAATAAGGAAAACTGTTATTTTTATTTTTTTCAAAACTCGGTATCTGATATCTGATAGGTAGGTAGAGATTATTTTTGGCCTAAACGCGCAGACATTTTTAGAGTACCTCAGCACCACTTGCGCGCTTCTTATGGTGTAATTTGGAAGCAGCACAGGTTCAGCAGCAGTAGACTCCGATGAACTCCGATAGGCTTGCACACATTGCATTCATTTTCTACCCGATGAGCTGCTTTATCGAATCGTCCGTCCATTACTTAGCATGATTTGGTTGTAACGATGAGATTATAAAGAGGAAGCTTGCACAACCATATGTATCCTCATTAAATGTTAGACTTGAGTAATCCATCTTCTCTGTGATTTAACTTCAACAATATTTCCAAACGATCTCGAATGAATGGAACGAATTACTGGAAGTTTTATTAAACCGTTTCACATAAATTTAGAATGACAGCAAAGCAGCGTTTAAAAGAATTCGAGAATCGATACTTTAATCAAGCTATTTATCTTTCTCTACGTACAAATTCCTTTAATTTTATCGTCGATTTATCGTGATTAATAAAGGTCATAAAGAGAACGAGGTAAATAATTGTAAAACACCTTTTTGTGCCTTTCTCGTATAATATTGGACGCACTGCAAACTGCAATCCATCCGCGGCAGCATAAACATACACATACATTCAATGCAGTATAAGTAACCAGTCAAGTAAGCGCAGAGAGGAATAAGCAAGCAAGTACCACCACATACACAGTCATCGAAAGATAAGAGTAGGTGAACTGGTAAACGGGCGTTGGCTTGACTTGTCTGTCTGGCCGGCCAGTAAGCCCCGGCGCTTTGCACCGACAACACGGCGTACGCGCATCCCACGCGACTCTACATAAAAATCTAGGCCGCACTCATGTGATAGTTTACCATTTCTCCCGCTTGTTATGGAAAAGTTGTGCGCGGTGGTCAGCCACTAGTAATTTCTAATTTTTACTGTACTTTTCTTTTGAGGATTGCATCCGTTGCTGACATGATTGCAAAAATCTGAAGTGCCAAAAACTTAATTTGCCACTTTATCTATGTGGGCTACGTGATAAGGTGTCAAGTGTGTTACCGTTTTCGGTTGTTTGTTTTCAAGAATCGCCGTTAGTAGGCAGGCGTTACTTTCAAGTGTTCGTTTTAAGTTAGTTTTGGTGAATGAGTCAGCTAACAGGCGTCGGAATTGTTAACTTTGTCAACGTGCTGCCCACGATTTCCGAAGGTAATATGAAATGTTCTGACTTGATTGTAGAAAGAAATATCTGCTTATTGTTTTAATAACCCAACAGTTGACGGTAAGTACTCGTTATGTATTGACATCACATCAGTGTGATGAAGCACTGTGATTGTCACAACTCAATCATAATTCATAACACTCATTGTAGTTCTTTTGTTTAAAAACCTGTCTGCAGCCTGCACTACTGCGAGAATTTTAAACAATCTTTTGGCAGGTAGCTATTTAGATGCACGTATACTTACGTAGCTCCCCTTCATGTTGAGTTTACTGCTGCACTTATGGTGATTCAAATACCCGATGCGTATTTATCTTATTACAAGTATTACGTGTCAAACCGTACTTACCATACGGATACCTACATACTGTACACAACCGTGTTCGTGTTTATTGTTTTATTTACGTAATATACTGTTCACGTTATATAAGTGTAAATGTAGTATTGATAAACCATTATTCGGCTATTAATAATATTATGATTTACCGTGAAAATGTACGGTGCTATTATTAGGATAGAACTACAGACCGTTTATTATTGTTGTTGAAACGGAGTTTTTGTGCGCGATTTCAACAATAATTTACAATGAGAACAAAAATGTATTATTTCTTGTTCCGTGAAGGCCAAAATTTACAGCTCTTGCTTTTAAATCTAGATTTGAAGACATTCCCTGTTAGCCAATGTTCGTTTTAAGTTATTTCGCATCTATTAGCAGCTAGTAAATTGTTTGGTTAGAAACCGAATTAATTATTTCGTAGTATTCTGTGAACGATGATATTGTTGGTTGAAATGTCCGTGAAAGTGTACTTTCTTTTTTGCAAACAACGTTCATTCATTACGGTGTTATTTGTCAAAAGGAGAATCCAAAACTGGTACACTTGAACGCTTTCTTGAATGGTGTATTGTCTGTATTACAAGGAAAGGACTAGCTACTCTAAAACAATAGCAAGCGACTGGAAACGGATGGGGAGTGCGGACGATTCAAAAGTATATTTAAGTCTAGTATTTTCTTTGGAGCCAAACGAGCACTATCCCTTTGGCTATATAAAATAAGTAAAAGAACACCAGAGCATAAATAATTCATAATGTTCACTCTTGTCTAATATCATTAAGTTTATTCACGCCGATGGCAGTTTTGTCGCATGAAAGACGGTCCCAAAGATAGTCATAACCTGATGATGCTATGCGGAAATGGTTAAAACTCGTTGTACGGCAGGAGTTGGTAGAGAGTGAGTCAGCGGCTAAAAAGCTCGCGGCCTTGGTGGCATCCGCCTTATCCGGCAGTTCGGAGCAGGCGTCGCAGGCGCAGGTGCGATCGGCTGGCGCCTCGGGTCGACGACCGAGAGGACGAGAACGATTAATTCCTTTTGCCTGTAATTCAATCAGGTGTTCTCATCACGATCTTCCTGTAATGGATCCGAATTTTAAGTCGCAAATGAAAAATATACCTATACCCTTAAAGTCGTTTTGAAGTATAGAGATATCTTTCAATAATTTCTTTCTTTGTTCAACAAGGAATTCTCAGATAAACTTTAATGTTACTGCAATGCGCTTCCGACTAATATCGCAAAACGGTAAGTTTTCCATTATACAGTGGTTACGCGAGTGTGAGGCGGCTGTAATCACCACTGTTTATAAAGATTCTCGCATGCCGTTCCCAATGGCCGCTACCTTGTGCCGAGTTCCCGCCACGACTAGTTTTTGTCACTGCCATACCGACCGTTAATAAGAAGTTGCACAGTTGCATTCGACACACATGTGTTGTTGCAAGCTTTAGTAGTTTTTACCTTTTTCAAGATAATAATACCAACCTTATTAGTTATATTCCAGTCGTTCTTCGGCAGAATTGTTCTCAGTTTGCTTTATTCCCACTTTTCTCTGGTCCTGACTGAGACTGAGGGACGAGGGTCCTTGAAAACACTTAAATAGATACTTAGGATAAGTTTTACCACTCAAAAAGGAGTGCGGTACATAGAAAGGCTATTCATCCTCAATTTTATTATATTGTGCCACAAAGTCACACATTAACAAGTTACGTGTTGTTTAGTAAATCAAGGTTCCTCTAATAGTATTTCCTATCTGACAAAACTCGCGATGGCCAGAAATCGCATATGCAAATTAAAAACAAACCGTACATTAAATAGCACCGTTCACAGAATAATATCCTCCGAATTGTACGTCGATATCATGCAAAAAGCGCATTCAATTGAAACGGCCTCTCCGAATACTAACGATCTTTGTTTTCAATGAAATGGCTTTGTTTTAGGTGTGTAATAAAATTGTTATATTATGCATGAATTGGAACTGTGATCTAAACAAGTTCTGAGCGTTAGATTTAAAAATGTTCGTTACATTAGACCTTGGGAGGTCGAAACAATCTGTGGTCATCAACGTTGTCAGTCAGGTATCTACCTAAATAGGTTTGCATGGTTTGTTTGTCCATGACACGCGTTTACGTTACTCTAGGAAGTTGTTAGAAGCAATTATAGGTTATTTTCAAGACAGCAAAAACTACTTCGTGCTTCATCCGATGTGCAGTTAGTTTTACGTTACTACGACAATGATGTATCAGCTAAACGAATAAGAATATAAATACTAAAGATATTTCTGTACGAGCTGTACAAATGTTTATTTGTAGCATGGAATATTAACAACGTCCCCACATTACACAAGTGTGGAACATATTGTAACGACATAATAAGGACCCACTATTGGAATGTTCCTACAGCGAATGTCCCTTTGCGTACGGAATAGTCCGAATACAGACCGTACTATTTTGGACTCTTTATAACTTCGGTATTATGTGGTATGTAAAGTAGGGTCGCTTCTTGGATGTCTGCCTACGCTTGTTTTATTTCGTTTTTAGAGTTCAAGGAAAAACAAATAAACCTGAAATTTTCCGTCCAGTTTTTGTGTTATTGCTCTTTTACGTGACTTTCGTTCATAACACAATATAAACGCAATTAACGCAACATTTAATAAATTATGTTAGATTTCTTTATAATCATATGAATTACACGGAGAAGGTCGACGGAAATGAGAAATATATCGAAATCACGCTAACGTACAAGAGTCAATTACAAACGAGTAATCCTCCTCAGATTTCTAAACGCTGTAATCCCATAATTCTGAAATCCATAGGGAGAACGCAGAACGGTCGGTTGAGCACGCAGCGGCGTCGACTTGGCCACGCCTCGACGGGCCCGCCGGCAACCGACAATGATATGGAAACTATTGTACCACTTGCATTAATATACTTTATATCTGCTCTAGTCACGAAATCGGCTTGTTCGAATGCACGTTGCATTTGAGATAGCGCACGGACGGAGACAGCCCGTAGATTGTGCTGTAAATCAACGCAATGTTTCTCGTCGTGATTTGTTAATAATGCTACGTATACTACACCAGCCTTATTGTATTCAGATAATGTAGTGTAGGTATATTTGCTATTGAGTTGTATCTATGTTGAATTACTATTCGTATGCTATTCAATGTCTGGCATTCATATTTTATCTTTCACACTCGGCGAAGTTTTTGCAGTTTAGTCGTTATACGAATTCGTGTGCTCAAATAGCTTCGTGACATTTTTAGGTTAAGCAAATGACTGTTACCATTCTAAATATAATATGATATTTAAGATAACGTAGCATATTTTACGAGAGTTTGTCTTATCTTATCTTAGTTGTAGTAAAGTAAGTAAATCTGTGTAATGTTTTAATAGAAAATCATCCTTAGCAACAGTTAATGAGCCTCGCCTATCATAATGACATAGCTTGCGTGATAATTAATGATCTTGACTAACGACAGTTAATGCACGTTGTTTCGCTTTCTTGGTTTTCATGTGTTCATCTCACCCGACTTCATTGCTTTATTTTTTTCTTCATTTCAAATGCGCAATATATCATCCAAATCCATATAATCGCGTCTCAAAACTTCTTTAAGAATTTATAAATACGAGTATCTTTCCGTAATAAGTATGACGATATTTCATTTGACATTCTTGACTGTTATTTAAACCTGTCTAAATATAATCGGATTTAAAAAGTTTTTATAAGCGTTGGTATTTATGGAATTACGATTATTATTTTATATGCAAGCACGCCAGACTTGCCTTTTATTATTCAAGATGAGAAAAGAGTTACTTTTCGATTTCACCGTGACTTTCCACACCGATCTGAGAATGAATGAAAAACAATATATTTAATGCATGAGATCAATTATTGAGTCTATTAGCAAGCTGGTGGGAATTATGAAAGTGGATGGCGCTCGGAGAGGTGACTGAGAATGCAGATTTACTTCTGTTAAGTTCTGTTGTGCCTATTTGGGAAGCAGGTGCAGTTAATTGTTTGTCTGCACTGAATGTTTGAGGTCATTTAGTTTATTGGTATTGAGAACTATAACCGATTTTGCGGTAAATCACACTGGTATACAGTGGTTTTGTTGCCCTGGATATAAGACTGATTTTGGATATATTTATGCTCACAATTCATGAAACTATCAATGATTTTGTAAGAATTGCTCTTAATTTTGTTAAAATTATGACTGATAAAATCAATTTTTATGAACGAAAAGCTGATTATTGTTCAAATTTTGAGATTTGTGAAAATCATAAAAATAAGAGCACAGTCAGTGCTTTCATAAATATATTCTTGATCTGGATACTTGAAAACATGAGAATTTTCACAGAAATCCAGGGCAACAAAAAAAAAATCTTTTTTTGTAGAGCTGTGTCATCAATCTTTGTTTTCCATGAAAGGAATCGTATAGTTTTGACAAAACTTAACGCCATTTCTTGCAGCAACATGAACTGCATCCTAGTCTTATTTCTACGTCAGGGAAACCAGGTATTTACAGTGCAAACCAACTAACAACTGCTATGTATTGTTATATTTCATATCTGCCGTCAGTGAGTTATAGCTTAGCTTCCGCTATAACACAGAGATGTAACGGTAGTGATACGTGTGCGTATCTGCGATTCACGAGGCTCAACGTCGTTTTCCACGTGTAATGACTTACGAGCTCATTCGGTGCGAACTTCTACAACAATCGGTACCAGAGCACGAGTGGCACAACGGGTTCAATCCGCATTTACATTACAATTGTTCGCATTGTGTGCAGGGTCACAGGTTCGAGGTCGCGGCTTGTGCACTCGCGCTTCAATAGGCTCCTTTGTAAGAAAAAGTTGCAGTATCTAGATCTCGCTCAGCTTAGCATACGAATACATTCGTCTTCTTCATTTTTGCACCACTTGGTTTGTGCGATATGAGGAGATATGCGGATTGACCTCAATTTAAAATGAGAACGTAGAGTATATCAATCTGTAATTTCCTACTTTGTTGTTATTCATATTTGTGTGTCACTGTTATCTTATCATATCTTTATCAAACTTTTTGTTACTAGTGTTGATAAAGTCCGTAATTCCGTATTCATGAAATCAATCGGTCGGTCGTTGACCATATAAACGCACCGATACGTGTGCGAGCATTAGCATTTCCTTTAAGCAATTCTTATCAGGTACCGATTGTGGTGCGCTAGCCGATTTAAATGAAAGGTTGAGGCCCCGAAACACCTGCAACTCAATCAGAAATTAAAATCGAAGCGAATTAATATTCTTTGGGTGTATTTGACGTTACGTTCGGCGTCTGATTCCGAGTTGAATTGCGTTTTTTCTTCATCTTCTAATATAGTTATTGTCTCCCCAAGAATGGGTCGTTTCGTTTTATCGTCCAACCATTGTACTGTTGTCACCTTGCTCCTAATGGACGTTATATAGAATTATGTATGACAATTGGTTCTATGTTGTTATTATTGGCTCTTCCATATTGTTTCGTCGGTCTTGCTCTTAGGTTTAGCGTCATTTTAAAATCTAATCACTAGTTAACCAAAAAAAAAAACTGAAACTTCAATTACTTGAAATGTCGTAACAGATACACTGAGCAAATAATAAATTAAATCCCTGTAAATGAGTTCTCTGGGTTTTCAGACCTTGATAATAATACCGTGTTTGTTAACAACTGTTTGTTTTTATTAACTCTAAATGTAATTTTTCGTTCGTAGTATTCGTTATTGCTGAAACAATGCTATCTTTATGTCCTTGGTATTGCGAAATCACATAAATAATAAAGTTTTCTCACACAATTTTGGCTGAAATAATATACAACTGCGCAAGGTCTGGCTGTACAATCTTTTTAATTTACAGTTTATTTATGCAACTTAAAAATACAAATACTTTTCGAGCAATTCTGAAAACGTGTTCATTCAATGGAGCTAATTGTTCAACTTTTTATGAATCATAGTACCAGATCAACAACATTTTTAAAAGCAAAGTGTTCGTGTTGTTTTTATTTGAACGGTAGATTTGTGTCCACGTAAACTAGTCAGTGTGTCAATGACTAATGTTAGAAGTATAAACGGAATCGTGCAATGATTGAAGGGAATCATCACCATGTTTCTAAGTCATGAGTCAGGTCAATCAGTATTACGTTATTTGGAATACCGATTGCGTGAATCATTTGTTTTGAAATGAATATGTGCCTCCTTCAAGACCTGGATTTGACCCACGCAATGAAACCAATTTGACACATCATATTTTTTTAGCACATTCATCATTTGTTACTTCCTCTAACATACTTTACTTTCCTGCGAATGATACATGCGGTCATCAGCCTTGTTTCTCTAGTGAACAGGCAAGAGAATTTTGGTAAGAGCTTTATGTCAAATTGCGAAATTGAAGGGGTAAATAAATAGACCACGTATAGTAAAGTTTCAAAAGTTCTACTTTTGAGAGCTTTCACTAATTCTCAGTATTTTTATTGTCTCGTAAAACTCATTCTAAAGAAAAATTAGTAATGTCTTTGTCAATGGACTTTCAGGGAATCCAATTCACCGGTACTGTTGCTAATTTAGGCCTTGGAATATTCATTTAATGAATGTGGATAATGATATCAGCGAATTTAAATACGGTATTCCCACTTCGTATGAACGGAAAGAAAAAAGTTAAAGAAACAATTTATATTGTGTAATGAGTAAAACTTCATTGAGATAGTTATGTTGATTTTCTTGTAGTAATTGTCGATTTTGTAAACAAGTTATATACACAAACACAGACACATGATAAACAACTAATCTCTTATTAATTATTCAAAATATTTTATCTGAAATATAAGTTATACATATTATATCTAAAACTGAACCTTTTGTATTTAAATATTTTTTAGTCTGTAGTCCGTTCGCATGTTTTATAATTGCCCTAGTTTGTATAGTTTATAATTTATATAGGGAAACATATTAATCGCCATACAATACTGTAATACACATACATATTCTCTAACATACTAAATGTATCGCTGTTGGTTGCCTAAATAAAGAAAATAAAAAGTTATACATAATATTTTGGTAGATTAATCACCAGGGGATTTATAACGAACTAGCGCCCCACACTAGGAATTTCTCCTGTATCGTGGGTGCGTTCACAAACATTTAAAACTCACATACACAAACAGTTGTTCCGGGTCTGGACCCGGAACAATTACTTGTAGGTCATACAAATATTTGTTCCGTGCGGGAATCGAATTCGTTCGTTTGGATTAATATAAAAACAACAATATACACATTACACAATGCCTATACTAAAATAACAGCTACGTTTTTTATAAAACACCCCGTGACTATTACTTCGATTTCGCTTAGCGTTCTTTCTGACGCTTTGCTCGGCTCTTATGGGTCCTAGCCTATAGGCTAGGCTATAAGCTAAATAGGGCTATAAAAGGCTAAAGCCTTTTTCAAGAATTAAGCTATCAAATGGATAAAGAATTTTAGAATCAAATCCGACTGGCAGTTCCAGAGATTAGCGCTTTCAAACAAACAAACTCATCAGCATTATTATTAGTATAGATATAGATAGAGGTTAAAATCGTAATAGCGTGTTGTTATTTAAACTTTTTAAGTAAAACTGTGGTTTGTGAAAATACTGTTGGATTAGGGACGTTGTTTGTCCAAACAAAACGAGGAAAACATTTTGGGATTTTACGTATTTATGCTGAATTAGGGAAAGCAATGAAGAAATTATATAATTCCGACTGACTGCGCGATCTTCGCTATTCCACAAAGCAACAAAATAAACTTCTGGGCACGTTAATATAGTTATAGTATTAGGTTTTCTGTACCTATGTGCTTGTTACTGGAATCGTATTCTTGGCTTCAGTTCAAACGCTCTTTCAGTTTCTGGCATTACTGGCGCTAGCTCTGTCACAATATCTTACTATTCATCTACTTCTATAAAGATATCGTAAATAAGCTTTGTTTGTATTTTTTTCCTTACATCTGAAAATATTAGCAAAGATCGGAATCTCTATCAAATGGCAGTAGAAGTTGGAAATAATATTACGTCATCGATATAGAGGGCCTGATTTTATTTTTAACGCGCGCTTAGAGCCATAAAATTTTATTTTTATATTCTGCCGAATTCCAAACTCCGCGAGCAAATCCCGAGGGCTGAAGATATTTTTGAGGTAGATAATTTATGACCAAGAGATTAAAATAACCTCATTTATTTGTTACATATTCTTATTCAAGGCCTGCAATAACAATTAATATTTTTTCATACAAATGTTTCCTGATTGACTGACGTGCTGTCTTGGTCAACTCGATAATTACTGCAAAGAGAAATACTCATTATGTGAGAATACATTCAACGTAGTTGATTGATCGAGTTCGCTTGTCCGTGTCGCAACGTCATTAAACATTTTGATATAACGACGTGTATGCACGTCTTCGTAATGCAGGAAATTCTTTGTTATAATGGATTGCTTTGGCACCTATTTTTAGCTTTTGTTTACACAGCTCAATCATCGTTGTTATGAAACACTTGCGCGATGTTATTAGTCTTCAGTTTTTCTTCTCGGTCACTTAGACGGTATGCGCAGGCGGTTTGGTAAGTTTATGTTAGTTGTACAGCCGTGTGCAGTAGGCGGAATGGCACGCGGCATGCGCAGGCGCAGCGCGGTCCGCGACGCTCACGGCAAGGTCGACGAACGACTTTCGCACGTCGGCCACGATAACCCGCCGCGTTTTGTCACACTCGCTGGCTTCACTTCGGCAGGCTTTACTTAGTCAAGCTCTATTGCTGCATGCCACCAGTGGAAATGTCGTAAAACTGGGTTAGTTTGTCCAAAAAATGATGAGAACGAATGGATTTCAAAAACTGTTGTCATGAATGATTATTTGTAGATATGATTGAATAAAACATCAAAATATTTATGTAACAAGACATATCAGATTTACAATATAGTTGCTCACATAAAACAGCATATATAGTGCCTAACCTTCTGAGTAGCATCTGCTAAAGAGACAAAGACGGGAGGTAACAGCTGCTTAATCTTCCTGAACTCGATAGAACTGGACGGAAATAGGTCATTACGGAAATTGCAGGCGATGGGATAACGATTTGACATTAGTTGAGACTTGAGCATAATAATATTGAATTCCAATACTTTGTAACCTCATTAAAATACCACCTTTAGTATCGCTTACTCACTTTGAAGCTCTCGTGTACAAATTGTCATAATTTGAATCATAGGTATCAATACTATAGGTAATGATAAGGTTCTCAGTATCGATGATATAAGCCTGCACAAACATTCGGTGTCATCATCAGTTAAATTGATTATGAATCAATGTGTTCGTTTATCGGACATCCAATGATTATATATTTGTCAACGTTACGATATTTTCTATGTATGCTTATTTTGTGTTGTAATTCTTGTAACAGCTTGTTGTTTATTTCACGGTCTACTCGTAGGCGTAGACCCACGCGCTTGTCTTCAATTCTCTTCACAATCTTCTTGTTTCGTCGCCTTCACAAGTCCTTGGCTCATATCAAAACGCCTAAGTATTGAACGTGTTTTTTCAGAGATTTGTGCAGTCCGAAATCAAAATATTTTAGCACAGTTGATGACATTTGTTGTATTTTGTAACGTGACAGAGTACACGTAAGCGATTCCTGCGAATTCATTGAAATATGATAATTTTAATCAGGGTATGACATATTTTGACGCCGTATTCGTGCGTTACGACACTAACATTAGCGTTCATATAAATCACGCAGTATTCACGGAAATAATGTTTATCTGTAGGGCCTATTCTGATATTTGTCGCATAGTAATACGGGCGTGGACGACAGGGCGTGGGCGTCGGGAATGAGTTCATTGGACAGTCCCGGCATGCGGAACTGTTATTAGTTCATTTCATCTATTTACTGATTTCTATATAACACTTACTTCGAAATGAATACGTAATATTTAAAACTATGCCAACATGTTAGGTGGTAGGTATGTACTTCAATGTTGAATGAATCACTCTTAAATCCCTTTGCAAAAATACTGACATAATATTGTCATATGTCACGAAACCGTCCCTCTTTCTAAGAAACAAGTTTTATAGTCCGGAACAAACTTTACGACTGTCCTATGTAAACACAGCTTACCATCGTATATACTTCCTTACGTTCAACGTGAACCTTCCAAGAATTTCACCCGCGCGGTTGCATTGACTTAAGTGGATTGAGTGTTCCTAAGACGGCTGTAACGAAACCATCAATGGATGCGATACCTATTCAATTGTGTCGTATTTCGACAAGTTTGCTGTGCAGCTGCCAGCGAGCAGTGTATCGGATCCCGGCCCAGTTCCTCTCAGTGGCCAGGATGTTGCGGCAAAATGAAGAGTACTTACACTGCGGTTGATTTATGAATCGTTAATCCGTTCATAAACGACTTTCACTGAAACGTATGTGAGTTTTTAACATCGTTTATAATGGATAATAGTCTTCAATTGGCAGGTAGATGTTCTGTTAAGTGAAATACGATATAAGCGCAGATTATCATTAAATGCACTCACACACATGAATAATGCTTGTTTATCGTCCTGTTAATAACGGGCTCTATCGGAATATTAATATTCGCATTTCAGAGACTTTATCCGTCGATACTGCACTGTAGTATAGTATCCAAAGCAGCATATCTCAAGCCCTTATGTAATTAATTTGCAATTACCGATCGATTTGCTAGGTATGGAAATTATCGATACATTTAACGATTGCACGTGCCCAGCAGGCATGCCTGCGTGATGTAACACTGTATATTGGTAATGTTTGTGTAGCCCACGCTGTACATATTGCTCCTGACGCTTTCTAGATTAGATAGCGTTGACATCGTGGCTGTTTGCCCATGGTGGTCATGTTTGAGCAGCCTGAAGCATAGGGCTGTTGACTGACGCCGGACGAATTTAACCACATTCGTCATACAATACTGAACCTTGTCGTTCGATAACACGATCATAAATCAACACGCCGTAATAATCTCGTAGCACGACCAACCCGAACATTGTTTGTCGTGTTTGGTCCGACAGGTAAAACTTATTATGTCCCACGTGTGCAAACATTGCTATAAATAAATTCGGTTCCAGCACTCTCGAGGAATAATCTATTTTTTTGTCCCTAGAGGAGTAATATCGCTGTGATTTATAAGCACTATTAAATCCGTTTTCACCGTGAAGATAGTAAGAAGCTTGTCCAATAAATTAGAAATCCAAGTGGATCTATAAAATTTCTCATTTACCAAGTTCATAAAATCTGTCTTTATCATTGACGTGAGATGAGATTAGGTGTTACTCGTATATGCAGCAGTAATTCGCCTTTCTAGGTCAGTGCAGTAAGACCTGCTCGCTTCGTCTCTCATAGAGCTTGATGACTGCGGACTGCGGTCTGGACTTACACTGGGCCCTGAGCCAACACACTGAAGGAAACCAGACAGAATTCTTGAGAGTAAAGTTTACGATTCAATTTTACGGATTACGCTCGTTTCTCAGGAAATTTTATTGCAGAACGCTAACCTTGCATCATAACATCTATATAAATAAATAATGGTCGTTGGACGTTGACTTTTATGGATTTTGATTTCCAAATTCCAAATTATATGTTATTGATACTTATAGCATTGCTTCCAGTTCCCCGAATTTGCGGTAAATTAAATGGAAGTAAAGTTTATGTTGACAAAGTTGTTATTGCCGAAGACGAGGCGTGGTGGCAGCAGCGTGGCGTCGCGTCGACGATGCGGCGCCCGGCATTCTTGGCACACCGTCAATGAGCATGCGCCCAATCATTGCAAAGAAAATGTCGACGACTACGTTAAAGTTGGAAAAGTTCACCGCTTTACGACACCAATAGTGTAATTCCGTAGTAGTTGTCGTGAAATTGTGTACGATAACATCCTGACATACACAGGAGCATTGAACGCGTACCGCACACACTCACTATTTTGTTTGCTTACGTCTCATCGATACGTGCACTTTTGAACAGTGTCAACTAAAGTTGGTCGATGTAAGTATGTCTGTAAGTATGATATAATAGATATCACTTTTTTATGTGGCAACGTGTATATACGTTGCCACATAAAAAAAGTGATATCTATTATAGAATTTAAGATAAAACAGTGTACACCTACCTGAAACCTAGCTTTATAAAAATACATTTAGGTATATGGCTTATGGAATGAATCGAACTCTTTATGGCTGTAACTTTTACCAATATCTATGAATCATGAAGCCAAGTAATTCAATTAGGTAAGCGTTTCTTTTCCTTCGACTGATTTTTGGGACATGTCTCGTAATATTCGTAGCTCATTTGGTTAATGGAGTGTCTCGTTCATTAGGTAGACATATTATTGTACTATGCGATTGATTATTATCTGTGAACCTTGGGTTATGATTGAGTGAGTGCGATTGCATTGATTATTCTATCATAGGTTAGTGCATTCAATATGTTTTCAAGGTGCGTTGTTGCGTCAATTCGATGATGACCTAAGCACTACCTGTGAAGTGTGAGGTGATAAAATATTCATTGCGTTGCAATAAATTGTGGTGTTGGCTAAAATCTGTACCTATTCGACTTCTCATAAAAGAAAAAGGTAAATGAAATCGTAAGATCTTGCGTTTTTAAAGGCGTTAAATGCCGTAAAATACGCAAAATCTTAAAGTAATATATTAAAGCCTCAAAAGCAAGATTAAGTGACTTTTTTTGAAGTCGCCCTTTAAAAAGGAAGAGGTACTCCATTCGACTGTATATGTTTTTTTCAACTGTATTTTTATTTAAGTAGATTTTATTTCGAAAAGTGTATTTTTAAAGGTCTTATTGCTATCTCTATAAAATTAAGGATCATGAATGTATTAGCGAATCATGTCGAAACGAATGAAAATTAAGAAAATCTGTGTGTGTGTGACTAAGTACAGAAGCACATCAAGTTACTACAATCTGTCACATTTCTTTAATTGATTTTCAACTTTATTGCTAAAGCATTAGGTTCAAGGTTGATTGGGAAAATTTGACAGTTTCGGGTAGCTTGATATGCTGGCGTCTGTACAAAAAGGTTCACAATATTTTGATGAAATACTATCACACTTATCCCAATGCCACATGTTTTATCTGTTAAAAAACTAATGAACATGTTCCACTGTTATTATCTATACTAATATTATAAAGAGGTAAAAGTTTGTTTGTTTATATGTATGTAGGGGGTAATCTCCGGAGTTAATGATCCAATTGTAATTTTTTTCACTGGTAGCAAGCTTCATTATTCCTGAGTGCTATAGGCTATAAATTATATTTATATCTTGAATTTTAGCTGAGTTATCACAATTTTTGTCTAGCAAGTCGGAAATTATTTGCCTAAACAGTTGTATTTAGGTAAAAACAATGAAATATTTCTACAAAAAAGTCCGCGATACCATATTTCTATCTTTCATATTTTATCTTTTAATATCTCTTTTATGTTTTTTTAGTTACTTTTAATCATGTCCTGGCAGTTTGAGTAATTTACGCGGCCTACCCAAATGTCCTTTCTTTGGTATTGTTCGTCGAATCGTTGAGCACTTCAAGTTCTGAGTCGAGCTGCATGATTTTTGACAAATGCGTGCACTAACTGGACAGGTCCACTCAATCTGTGTGGTTCTTTACTCAAAAGACCATATCAAACACCAATCTACATGATGTGACCAAGATTATGGCTGGACTTTAAAAGAGCCTTTCTCTATAAAGCATACCTACTTAAGCCAGTGTTTATATTAATCATTCAATTAGCCGAGTTATAATGACTTCATTTCTATTGAATTCAATTATCAAAATCAATTAAGGATTTTTTACTTATTGTGTAGTTTTACTGTTTTCGTAACTGTTCCAACTGATGACGTTTTCGTGTTGCGATTTTGAAACTTTGCAAAGAGGAAGCGTTTGTCAAAGGAAAAAGAAAGGCTACCACTTTTTCAGAGTTCTCTGAAAAATTATGTGGATTAAAATATTGCGTATTTAGTGCTCCATGTAACGTACTATTCACGTTTCAGTGGATCAATTGTCTTATTCTTAACGTTCTTCTATCCAAGTTCATCTACGAACAATATTTCGATACCTAAAACTTGATTTATCGCATAACAGTAGGCAAATTCCCGTAATTGAAAACGTTCAAAATCTAGTCGCAATCTCATCTCAGCGACAAACACTAAAAAACTAAAAGTTTTGTCAAAAACTTGACAAAAATGTAGGAAAACGACCCTGAATACATTACACTACTTTTTGGGCAGTCGTGTAATTAGAGGTATTTTTGATAGATTGAGACAGATCTTAGAATTATGAGAATTGCCCCTCCGATCTCTTGTACAGCGACTACGGCAATCTGTATCATACATAATGACGTTTTAAATACCAGCAAAACAGTTTACATAGTCGCTAACTATATGTTACATGCTGTATAACATGATTGTGATCTGTGTACAAAGCACATGAGAGGTAACTTAAGTTAATTAGAACTTGGAATTTTAGCTTACACGCGACGCCAGTAAAGGCTAGTGCCGTTCAACGCTCGTTTAAGTTCGTCGGACACGACGCCAATAAGCAAGCCAGTACAGTTACGAGGCAGTCACTAGCTCGTTACTAGCCTTCAGTATAAGATGCATTTTGAAGCCAGTGTCTTGTTATAAGCGTACTGGCTCATCCGTTCATGTATGGTGAGTTGGCTTAGTATATAGGGTTGCTAACTAGCCGCATGTCAGACGGGCTTCAACCAGAGGACTGGCGTGAGTGCGGCTTATAAACTTGAGTAATTAACCGCTATCCGCAACGCTTGTTACCGCCTCTACATCGTACCATGTTATTAATTAATACGTTTGCAATTATTATGTTAATTAAAGTCACTGTTAACTGTATCGGTCCGGATCCCGATTGGTGGAAACAGTTCACGATAATGCAAGCTGACGTCATTCCTCTGAACGTCATTCTGAATTAATCACTTATTACGATTTATCTAATTATCGTAATGGACGATTCTCATTAGTTGTAGTCCTAAGCGTTCCAGTTGCTGTGCGATTATAATGATTAATTGTTATCAGAAAATGAGTACTATCACACCTAGATTTATAGTGATTTATTGAGGTCGTAGGACCGCTGGGGGTTTTGGTTGTATGGTGGTGTAAATCATCGTTTTGTTTTAAATTGATGATGCCATGTAAATTTAAGACCAGCAGATTAGATACCGAGATACACGTATGAATCATATATTTCAATGTTTACATTTTTCGTCATAACTAAACGTATTTCTATTTTGTTTCAGGCGTGACAATGAGAGAAAAAAGGGGTGGTGCAATGAGCAAAATGCAAAAGCTTAGAAAGCGCCTCTCCCTTAGCTTCGGTAGATTATGTAAGTATTATCCTATATCATACATTTTTAGTGCCACTACAAGTCATTGTAATATACCTAGATCCATCCACACGAAAATATCCCTTCTCAAAGCTGGATACTTCGGAAACGGGTGCCAATATCCGGCGCGATTCAACTTGAGTAGGCGCTCATCCTCCAAGCACCTATATCATATATGAAAGATAGAATTGAAAGACTGGCAGACCGTGAATATTTCTTTCATATGTGATCGCCTGTAATTCTCATATCTGTCCCACGAGGAAGCGATCAACGATTTTCTCGCTCAAAAAATTTACAAAAAAGTTTTAGTGTCCGTATAACTCAAAGAGATAATATATACGGATATGATTATTTTTTCCCATGTACATATTATCATTATTTTAATGTTAGCTTATATAATGTAAACTTGTTTTCATTTGCAAAAAAAAAGATATATATATTAACTAGCTGTGCCCCGCGGTTTCACCCGCATAAGTTTCGATCCCGAACCCACCTGTGTGCCAAATTTCATGCAAATCCGTTCAGTAGTTGGTGAAAGTTTAACAAACATCCATCCGTCCTTCCTCACAAACTTTCGCGTTTATAATCTTAGTAAGATAGTTGACCGCTGACTGTTCGCACTGCCGGCGAGTACTCGGTTGTGGCAGCGACAAGAGCTATCAAAGAGAGTAGTTGCTCAGCAATGCTAGCTTGGTGTGCAGAACACTTGCTGAGAGCGCACTCCCTGCTCGTCTCTCGCCAACTCGTTTTTGCTTGCTAGTTCCACTCGCTTATCGTTAATCGCTGATGGGACAGGTGCCTCAGATATTCCTACTAATACTCCCTGATCAGTGTTCGTATCTAGTTAATTTGATGCCTGGCTAACAATGGAGGACATTGTATAAGTTTAATAAAGCCATTGTTCATGGGTGTGTAGCATGTGCTGCGAAATCGATCCGTCTGTCTACGCGACAATGAAGGAATGTCGCTTAAATGGATTTAGCTTTCTACGTTAAATATTTCGTTTTACCTTGTATCGTAAAGTTGCACGAAATAGGGATCAAATTTTAGATTGGACGGAACGTAATTAGCGTTAAATTTAGTAAGTCTGACGTTATACAATTCAAATTTTCCGCTGCTACAAATTTGAATGGGGTGCCATAAGGATTAAAAAGGAAAACACGCTAATAAGTACTCCAGTGTTAACCATTCTTCTCACAAGAAACCAAAATACAAGTCATAGAGCTCTCGTGAGAACTCATTCCTAATGCTTTCTAAGGCTAGATCTCACAGTACAATAATTATCCCAGTAAAAGCTATACATAGAACTGTTAATTATACTAATTAATTCTGCGGATCGGCTTGCTAATTAAAAAGCTAGTGAGTTCCACAGCTATGGATATTGATTGGATGTAGTTAACGCCGCCTGGCGGGAACTGGCTTGTATTAACGGCATAACGTGTCTATGGAATGTCAAGCATTCATCACACGGGTTGAAATCAATTAAGTATTTTTACTTAACCGGTAGACGATGCAAATAGAATACTGCCTTGAATTACCATGGAGATTCGTCATGTTGATGTAATTAATTATTGACGTGATGGGGTTTTAAAGTGGAAAATGTGTTGATAAATTATTAGTAAAATCAATCAACTCAGACTGGCGTATCATTATATTAAATGGACGTGAAACAACACCTGAATCACAAGACAAGAAAGTTGGTGACGATATTTACTCACTTAAACATTTTCTTCTACGACTCGAATTATATCTGCGTTATCTTACAGGTTTTCCCACTAATTTAGTCATTCGAAAAATCTGACTTTTAATCTCACCGATTTCTTTGGAGTTTCACAGAATTATTTCTTCGTCAATTTCCAAAAAAAATATTCTTTTTTCTATGCCTGTAAAACATTCCCTAGAGCAATGGGTGTTCCCTAGGTATTCCCCGTCGGATCAGTGGATATGACGCAGGTTTTTCATAAAATTAGGTTTATGATCACAAACCTAGGTTTTTGATGAAAAACCGGAAGATGGAAACTCAATTTCATCAATTCAATGATTTTTCAAAGTAAATACATTAAAATTGAAAAAAAAAAACGGAAAATTTTGAGGTGTCATCTAGCCTGACAGATGACAGGTTATAATATATAGTTAATCATAAAGAAACGTTTACCACGTGCTTGCTTTTCAGATTGATCACAAACCAAAACTGTTTCAGGTTTTTGATAAAAAATCTGGATTGTTATATATTGTCTTCCGGTTTTTCATGAAAAACCTAGGTTTATGTTTTCCTAATTTTATGAAAAACCTGCGACAGATATACAAGCGAGCGTCACTCCGTAACGATTAGCACAGATTACCTATTTATAGCACTCGGAAAAGATACGGCGAGTTACATCTACATCTCGACGCACTGCCGGTTAGTTATCTCTGTGTGCTCTACCAAGTAGGTTATCTTCACACCTCCGCGCGTTAGAAAAATTTTTGTTTTTCCGAAAGTACTTTAAACTTTTTGGTTTCAAAAAATCTTTTTTCTCTAACTTTTTTTGTGCATATTTGTGTGAATGTCTTCAACATAGTGAAGTTTCCCTGCAGGCGGCAACTAAAAGGACAAGAGTAAGTCTAAAAAAGCATTTTATCAAACACCGCATAGACGTTAGGACCCGAGAGAAATGGCGGGACGGGTTCAATTCCTTCGTGAAAGATTGAAGTTTAAAAAGTTAGGATTTAAAATAGGAACGATTTATTTTTATTTTACATTAATAATGGTTTGCGTTGGCGCCAAAAAGTGTTTACTGCAGTGATTCAGTGCATAGTAAAGATAAGGTGTTTTATTATTGTTGATAAGCATACTCAATATTATTATAGTATCTTGTTTAAGTACTAAGTAGGTGCTGCATTTTATTGCCACTTAAAATAATAACGCGAACGGTATCGGTTGTTTAGCATAAAGCAAACTTGATTGAACAGACGCAAACTTTTAATTCCCGCTATCAACAGGAGTTTAAGAAAAATTTTATGAAAAATCTCGAGTAAAATATTACTTTCAAAATGGGTAAGCACCAAGTAATCTTATTTAGCAGCTGTTAAATATAGCGTTTTAACAAGCGCTAATTAAATAAGTTTCAGTGACAGTCGACTTAGGTAAATATGACCGCGTGACGCGTTAATTAGAGCGTTATTTCTGGCCACGTTAAAAATAACGCCTAATGACACTAATGCGGTCATTACAAAGCACTCGTAATAAAACGTATAGTCATGAATATAGTTCGTGATCATTCGATCGGTTTGCGTGAACTATTGTACAATAAAATTACGCTTATTTATATCGTTTATGTGTTTGTTTATAATGTTTTGTTACAACGAAAAGATAAACAACAAACAAATCAAAACGGTCCACTTATTACTATGTCGCAAAGGTTGTGACCGTTTGAGCATTGTATTGTTTTTCAGTTAGCTAGTTGCTATTGGAGGGTCTTATTTACTTTTCAGTACCGAAAATCGCAACATACTTATGTTACGATCGTAAATTCTTGTATCGTGTCGATGGTAGGAATGTAGATAAAACAATTTAGCCCGGTATGTGGTAGCGCCCAAGGTACATTCCAATCGGCTTTTAGAGCCACGATAAATTAGCTATCTCTTGTTCTAATTTTGGTAATTAAAGTAATCAATCACATGTCACGCACGTACTACGCTGCGTGTGGCGCAACTTGGGAGAGAGCACTTGCGAATCAAATGGGTCGCGTTATCGCGTTGACTAGTCTTAGACGACTCATTCGTCATCACAGTCTTCCCAATTTATTTGGTATTAACGCAGCATGTCTTCTTTTTTCATTGATCGCTTTAGCCGTCATCTCAGTAGTCACCCCCTTTTTTTAGCCATATCATCTTTCACACTTGTGGGGCTTGTGGCTAAGTAATAACAGCCGCACGGGTCGATCGATCAGGTTAAGCTACGCTTGCCGCGGTTGGTCCGTGGATGGGTGACCATTTTCACATACCAAGTCCCCTCCGTGCCTCGGAAAGCACGTTAAGCCGTTGGTCCCGGCTGTCATTCGTGGATCTTTGACAGTCGTTACGGGTCGTCAGTAGCCCGAAAGTCTGACAACCAGTCTTACCAAGGGGTATCGTATTACCCAGTAACTGGGTTGTGGAGGTCAGATAGGCAGTCGCTTCATGTAAAATACTGGTATTCAGCTGCATCCGGTTAGACTGGAAGCCGACCCCAACATAGTTGGGAAAAGGCTAGGCAGATGATGATCATCTTTCACACAAAATACCTATTGTTTCTTTGTCCGTCCTCTAATCTTATCATCTTCATTTTGCTGACTGACCGACTCCTTGACATTTCATAGTGCCTGTAAATGATTTAATTTGAATAATTATTCCTTTGTGTTTGAGTTTATAACGATCATTATTCACACTAGTGAGCATAAGGGAAACTAATCTATACCGTACATAAAATTTACCCGTTATCCATTAAATTAAATAACAAAAGTCATACAATAAAGAATGCAGTCATCGTTCATTAGCTTTCATTTTATAAAACCGACGAAGCGCAACTTCAGCTTTGTATTTTCTCGTTTGCTTCTATTTCCATAGCAGGATGAACACAATAGGGATCATTTGGTACACTTGTTCTCATATGAATATTACTATACACGGCAAGCTCATCTAGCGTGGGCGAGTTTCTTAGATGCTCGCATGCAATCTACGATGCAAATAAACATCTTCGATCACCCACGCCACTTTAACAGGCATGTTCGTGCAGTAATTCGATTCGATCGTTCGTAAGTACTTATAACTGTATAGCATGAAAAACACTTTACATAAAACGGAAACAATGCTGCCTGTCAGGGTACGTATAGAACACATTATCTACATGTATAAGATACCAAAAGAGTTGCCCCAACTTCATATGTCATTAGGGCTAAAGCGGTTAGCGAAGCTAGGATTAGCGAAGGCAAATATTCTGAGGCGAAAGTTGATAAAATCGAATCAGTAACGAAATTGACCACCTCTCGGTTCTCACCTACTAAAGCTGCAATAACCCTATTTCATTCTTATCCTAAATTGATGCTCAGTACATTTACAACTTTGCTTTTTGCTTGCTTAAGATAAATCAATTGTTTCTAACAGTTGATTCATGTTTGTTTGTAATTCTTTCGTCATCGGGAAGTTAATCCTACTAATATTATAAATGCGAAAGTTTGTATGTATGGATGTATGGATGTTTGTTACTCTTTCACGCAAAAACTACTGAACAGATTTTGACGAAATTTAGCACACAGATAGTTTATAACCAGGATTAACATATAGGATACTTTTTATCCCGACATTCCCACGGGATCGAAACTTATGCGGGTGAAACCGCGGGGCGCAGCTAGTATGTATATAAATCTATTAATAAGTGTGTAATGATATGATTTATCACTATCCTTATAGGGCCAGTTGAGATTGTGTCAATCATAATGAATGCTGTATTCATTTGAACCTTTGGCTCATAATAGACACTTATCTATTCCATGACTTAATCGACTTTGTCGTGATTCATTATTTTGTTATGTTCACTTGTGATATGTATACATAGTATATCAAACTCTCGGATATATCAGAAAATGTTCTAAGAATACATATAGCCCCTTACCTTTTTCCAAGGATTTCCTGAGCGAAGCCGTACTGTCTACTAGTGTTACAAAGTACACGATCATTACTCGGATATCGGAGTACTGAAGTACTGAAACCTTGTTATGAAACTCTCCTGTGTGATATTTTTAGATCCTCACTTCTGCCGTGCATAGTTTAATGCACCTTGCTTCGTTTCTATTGATGTTATAGTTTACTTACCTTTCCTAATATTGACGGTTCAGTATTCCAATGTATAGCGAAGAGAATATTTTAATCAGCTCTCGTTTCTCAGTTGCCACAGTTGATTTGGTCTCGATGTTTAAGTTAAAAGTAAAGTTTTGTCTTCTCGTATCACTTTAGTGTTTGAGATGGCGCTAGCCTTTTCATCGGTTATTCTCCCAGCATTGTTATAGATGGCTAGATGTTCTACAGGTATGACCGACTTATCTACCTTGCGAAGATTTTCATCATAATAAATCTAGGTTAAAGGTAGATTAACAGTTTTTAATTATTTCACAACACAATCTGTTTTGGTTTTTTCTCAAACCCTGCCATTAGCTAAATATGAAGTCGTTATCGTCAAAGGCCCATTTACCCCCAAGAGATTTAAACATCAGAAGAAGTCTTTATCTAAAAAACACAATTAAAGGGATCTCGAATACCACTGTATAGGACTTTGTAAACTGGTTTCGCGTTTTAATAATTAGACTGTTTCAGACATTCTTTCACAAGCATTTCGTATATATTTACGTCGGTACTTGGTCTTAATTAAAAATTTACTGTCATTTTTGCTGTTAAATCGATTTAGCTGGCAACTTAACATTTACTTCATAGTACTAGTATTTTATATGTGTCAGTTAATACCAATACAGTCGTGCATTTTGTATTGTATTATTGAAATGGACTACAGCTGTGAAAACAATAAAGCTGTTTCACATACTTACCTACACATTGTAGTGCGATATGATCTACATTAGGACTGTTATGTGCTATCTGTTTTAGGAAGTGTGAAGTGTCATTATGGTTACTTCCTTTTACAGAATGAATAATGAAGTGACCAATTCTATGTTCTAGTCATCATTTGTGTTATCTAACGTCGCTTCAATAAAAGACAATGCACATTTAGAGTTAATTTCCGTTGTTTTAGCAATCTTCTTATTAATCAAGGTCTGTTTTTATAAACTGGGCTTCCTCATTGAAAATTTATTATTTAAAATACTTGTTGCCATTTGCTTCACAGGCAGTTATGTACATAAGTAGAAATGGTTTTCATTTGCCTTCCTACCATGCTGAATTAAATATAGAAACGGATCGTTTCCGAAATCTGATGGAAATAGGTCGTTCGTCACTTAGCAGTTAGTTAATTATGGTTTCCAGTGCACCATTCGCCCATTACTTCATTTGGCAGTTTCTCAACTGCTAACGATATGTTACAAATGATGGTATCTGATGTTTCGAACTACCCGTGTCTGGTTATTTATCTGGCCTTCGTCGGTTCGTTTCGTATGTATATTTATAACAGACAGGTACATATGTTGAGGTTCTCATCGATTTGTTATACCCTATTTATAGTTGGGAAAAGTTTCAATTTCTCATCGAATTTTGAGAATATCTTGTTCTGTAAAAGTCAACATGACGTATATACTGTAGCGTATTATTGGTACATCATTTCGTTAGTAGGTACCGTTAGAATCTAAAAATATAAGAGACTGAATGATCTCGGTTTTTTTATTGATTTTGAACGTCCATGTAAATTTGTGTAAACGGTAAATAAAGTGGGCGTTTAAGTCAATGTTATATCTATTTTTGTCTTAAACAAACATTTTTTTTCTCTATTGTTGAGATTGCCATAGCTTGAATGTTACGACCTTTGCCAATATTTCGTTCCGTTTTTGCCTTGTGTTGTCCTAATTTGATCTTATTTACCGTTTTTTTTATTTTTCTTACATTACGGTATTGTTGCCGACAATAAAGAAACATTTTAAAACAATTATGATCTTCTAAGGAAGATTTACGAGGGGTTGTTATTCCTTTAAAACGCCCGTGTCCTATTTTGTTAATGGATAAGCCAAGCCGTCAAAATTAACAAAAATAATGAATGTAAATTCCGAGTAATGGTAATGCTGTGGAACAAATTAACCTTTGTATATCCAGCTAGGGACCATTAGCGTAATAGTTTACTCTTCCCGGGTATAATAAACCAATCATAAAATGTATTTGAACTTATCATGCACATTGTAGAATACTTATTAATAATCTTCACGGATATCAGTTGACTCTACAAATATTTGATTCTACGCGATACTTTAGGCAGACAAAGGATACTCCTCCAATTTCGTCTTCGAATCACGAATCAAACCTGTTATTGTTTCATTTAAATATATACTATTTAATATTCAGCTTCCAAAAACAGAATCACGTAATAGCTCAATGATCACAGATTAGGCACCCATTGGCTGTAGCCTCGGCCCTCCCTTATCAGTCACAAGTATCAACAGAGCAGTGACACGGTTGATCGCATACGGTGACGTGACGCAGGAAGTCGACTGTGAATCGTTCAACTATTCAAGTACGAATTTGTTTATGGTAGGTACAAAGTTGGTGGGCGCAGGATCACTATCAAGTATTTTCTGTCCCTATATCTACCCAACTACAGATTTGATGCATCTATATTTCAGTATAGTCGTTATCGAATATTTTATTGCACCAAACGATTTCCTCTCACCAAGGTTTTCATTATAGAATTTTCCGGTGTCTTGTTACAGTCCATTATAAGATGGCAATATCATTAACGTTACTTCAACCGTTAAATGTGGTCTAATATCAAAACTGATATCATCGTCATTATCTAGGAAATCGCCACTGATGTATTCTGATCTTGTTCTTCTTTTATGAAGCACTTAAACGTAGTCCACTAAAATGATATACATGCAGTGTCTACTTGGTTCCCATTTTCATCTTCTTTTTAAAGCTAATAACAGTGGTCTCGTTCGCAGCAAATGCAAATCGTTAAAGTATATTTCTTCAATCTTTACTCCGTCTTCAGTCTCTGTTGTATGAGTAGCGTCGCCACCAAGAAAAACAGCATTCTTCTCAAATGAGACAAATATTTCAATGTTATGATTGGATTGGGTGTATCCGTTGTGATCAGCTGTACAGTTTAACAACAGTCATTAAAATGATAACACAAACAGCATTGTGGCACGATTTTAGACGGAATTCTGTTTCGCAGAATACAATCCGTCCCGATACAGTTGATAACCATGCATTGTTGATGAATGTTATCGACATTCAGTGTAAATATGTGGACACGCTTTTTGACATTACGAGCTGAATTCCGAGGTATTGATAACATAGGCTTTTTATGGTACTTTAACGTAGGTAAATACTATTTTTGTCATAATAGTATGGGGAAGGTTGTCTATTTAAAGGTCATAGACTCATAGAGTAACGTTTCGAAGAATTTGAAAATCAAATTGATACGTTTTGGATGAAAATGGTTGTGGCTGCAGTATTTGTTGATTGTTCAGTTTCAATAACAATAATACTTCAATGCTCGTAAACGTAATATACCAAGCTGAGATTTGAAACATTGAGATTGTCCATTACATAACAAAACAACCTGTTTTGAAACGTTTACAAGCTTTACTGATTGTTTACGTACTGTTACTCGCTGGTTACTATTCCGTCAATGTTTTTCAGCTGTCGCATGTTATTTACACATAACATTATTAAACGCCGGTTAGCTTCCTACTGTTTGAACAGCACTGCGCTCACAATTTATATATTTGACGAAAAAATAAACGGAATGCTAAGTAACTAATAGTTGTTGAATATCAATGTTGTTTGGTTTACTAATTGTTTGGCTGTTACATTTGTCACGTTAATCTATTTGCTTATGTTTATGTGATCCTGATCATTCAGTAGTTAGTTATTTATGAGGATCGTATCTTGATAGTACTAGTAGTTCAACTCATTCCAAGCCAAGTAGATTGGAATGAGTTCGCAAAAACAGTGCCAGTAATACCAATCGATCGTGCTAAATTAATTGGGGGCCTATTGTTAAAATACACGCTGTAATGTTCAATTCTAATCTCGTGACGAGTGTTCTATTTATATTCTTTAGCCGCTGTTTCGCCATGGCTATTGTTTGTAAACTGACAGTTATTAACAACTTAACGTTTATGTTGTCGTAAACAGCCGTATAGTACCTATAATAAAACTAGGTGACACGAACCACGTATGAATCATGGCGGTTATGTAATGTAAGGCTCGTTCGCATCACGACTACCTACGCTGCGCCACATACTCTTCACTCAGCGTATTTCGCATTCGGTAAAGAAACAACGCCATAAAATATAATAATTATACATCCCGCAATAAAACGGTTCCGAGCATACAACAAAAATATTTCCGAAATTTTTATCCGATTGTGACATGAAAAATTTACTGCACTTCTTACTTTACATGTGTATCGAATGATTTACCATCGCATTTCGGCTGGAAATAAGTGAGACTTCGCATTGCATTACATATTTAAGTACTGACGTACAGACAACGCTTTAAATATTTATGGTCTTTCGAGCCGATTTCGTATACGCACTTCGCTCCGTCTCCTGCTTCCTTCATATCGAATTTACATGCAACTACATTAATTTTGTTGTTGTTGTTTTGTCAATGGCGTGATGCTGTGTTCGGAACGTGTTCAGCCCACTGAGTAATAACGGAAGCTTTGTAGTGGGAGCGACCTTCGAGTCGTGAATCAGCCGTGCGACGCTACTAGACCCGGTTCCATAAACGGAGACATCGGAGTACGTCGGGGCACTCCGGAACCGCCTGCCGGTGACAACGACTAATTGTGAACTATACTTGCATCTGAATTTATTAAAATTGTAACAGTACCTAATGCTTTTAACACAGTACGCAAATTCTTGGTCAAGTGGCAGAATAACACGCTCTTTAGTTTTTGCCCAAAGTGACAATTTGCATGTCGTTCTTCGCTACTAAATTGGGCCCTACTAAAATCTATCAAAATGTATCGTCATGACATATAATAAAATTGCCGAAAAGTAGCGACGAAGCGTCGAATAGCCAGCTTCCGGTGTGCGTCACGGGGGTTCAACATCTCCATTATCTGGTCGTTGATTGATAGCAGACTTCCGCGCGGGCCATTGATAATAGTTATTTGCCCTATTTGCCCTACGTGCTCGACGGAGCCACGTCGCCGGTGGACGAGACGAGACACCGACTCGCATTATTAGTTCCTTGACACTCTGTATCGGATTGCTTCTATTTCCAGTATTTGTAATCGTAGATGTTTTCTTAAACATCGTTCGTTACATCGACGTCGACATTTTAATTGTTTAGATAACTGTTTCAATTTTAATGCACGCTCATACCAACGATTAGTTCCAAGGCAATAATTTAAAAGGGAAACGTTTCACTATGTTGTAATAATGTTCTTCGCTTATTATATCACAATATGCGGGCATATTGAGTCACTCGACCGCACAGGAACTGTATTGTGTTCCCTGCATCACAACCGCGAAGCCTGGACGAACGGCCTTTTGTCGACCCGCCCCATTGTCTTCAACCTATTCAGATACTTTTGTAAAGGCGCCTACTGTATTTTTTACTTTTTAAGCATTTCATGGCGGTTCAGCTTCGCTTGTTAATTTCCTAGTCAAAGTACAATGCGTTACGACAACGTGTTCAATTCCCTGCAATTGTTGAGAAGCGGTTGTGTCCCTAATGCTACATTAATAGTGATACTTGCCCACTTGAGAGTGTTTTCGTCTTTATTGAGTCAATTGTCTGTTGCTCAACTGTCGGTCATTACGTAAGCACCTTGTAATGTCTTGTGCGTAGGGTTCGATGCACTGACATCAGTTTTGATGATCAAACCGTTACATGTTACAATGCTCTTTATCTAGACTAATGGTCTTGATACAGAAATTAATGATATTTAGACATTTATCATTATGCACTGTGATGTGTTAGCAGGCATTTCTGTCAATAATTAATGAACAGTCGATATGAATCAAGTAACAGGTCACACGTAGTGTTTATATCTTGTAACTTGTTATTCGCTCGCACGATAACAAAGCGCAATCGCTAAGTGATCGCCGCCGGCCAGCGGAATTTATTGCTTCCATAACTTACTCAGTTTACTCTTGAATTATCGTTACTTGATTTATTTCTTCTATAATTTTCCACAAATAGTTACCCTTTGCTACGATCGTAATATTCTGCATCGATTTCATTTTATCGAGTTCATCGTACTTGTGTCTTGTTTTGCTCTTGCGCTATTTGCTTGGCAAATCATCAACACAGTACAAAATTAGCTTCGAATCAAATTGTCTGTCATTGCTGCATTTCTGGGTTTGTTATTTAAATGTTAGAAGCAATTATGAGCATGTCTTTGATGAAATTAACTTCGTCGACGAGGTTCTGTGTGATCAGAGCAAACGTCCGTCTGTCAGTGCGTTTTAATTTGGTGAGTCATGTTCGTCTGCTCCGGTAATAGCGTCTGTTTGCTCCAAGTGTCCCCTCCCATCATCGAGCCGATTGTTTGGCCTGAATTGTTTACAGTCGGGTTAATGACTGTCCCTGACTTCTTACGCGCATCTTTCTTGGGAAAGTTTATTAGTTTCTCGACACCAATTGTTGTCACGCATGTCATTAAACGTCTATCACTCATCAAATTAGTCAGTTAATTACACAACGAATATGTTCACTATTTTGCGTTGTAGCCATTACTGAGTGTTAAAGGAAATTCTCACGTAATTTTAAAGGAATAGGAAATACCTAGAGTGATTTTTAAGTCTTCTTGAATAGTCTCTGCAAAAGGAATATCAACTATTTCTTAGAAATATACAGAATAGAGTTATTCCAATAAGCAAATTCAATACATGGCTAGATATCCGTATCAAGGAGACGAGTTTCCGAATCACTGGAGCGTGGCTTCCATGTAATATATTGAACAATTCAAAGGTAAGGTCCACATGCCACACTGGCCCACAGACGGCCCTTAACTGTCGATCACACGAGAGTAGCATTAGGTTTACGGCACCTACTGCACTTAATACTTCACCAACTATTAAGATTCTTAATTTCTTATACATGGTATTATGATTCCCTAGCGTGTGTATCATTTACACCTACCTTGATTATTGTTAATGAAATTATGATGAACATAGGAAATCTACATTGTCCACACGCCCTTATCTGACCTTTCGTTGAATCGATATTACCCTGTCCCGTAGGTGTTCAAGGCAAAACAAAATTAAATTCCATAGACATTGTAAAAATACCTCGATCCATCGCTTGGTAGGCGTTAAGCCAACCATGTGTGCCTATCTTATCTTACTGTTTGCACATTAGACGGTTAGTTGTTTGTCCAATTAGGCTCCTGATTTCTTAAAGATATCCCTTAAGAAAACATTTCGTCTCTCCAAAACTTAAAATAATACAGGGTGGCACATCGACGCGCAACCTGTTACTTACCGTGGATTCAGTACATGATTCTGAACTCCCCTGCATTGAAATGTTGCTTTGGTTATTATAGTAAAATTGCTGTTTCATACATTTTGAACGCGTAAATATTGCACTTTTATTTTATTTACTTTATTTATTTACCATTTATGTACACACATTTATAAACAGACAATGAAAAACAGAACAGAAAAAATAGGTACAGAGGTGATGCTTATTTCATAAGAAATCTCTTCCAGCATACCTGAGATAGGACAATAGATACAGAGATGTAGACAGCGTGTGATAGAGCAAAGGAGACAAAAAATAATACATAGAATCAAAAAACAATTCACTTTTCTATGAAACAGCTGATTTTTTTTTGATAACCGACGGTTGGGGGTTCTAGAAGAATGGGCTAAACTCATGGTTACAGTTTTCGCATTGATGTCCCTGCCATATCTTCTACGATAAGCAGCATATATTTATATTAAAACACGTCGTACCAGATGCTCCATTTTCGGATGCTAAATGGTTCTGCGGTTAGGTAGCAAAATCCAAATTTAATTTTTACTGCTCGTTATTCTAACTTGCAATTTCCCCTACATCAACAACGTTTGGTGACGTGAAATTTAATTATGGTAATCATATGACTCCCATGTAAATTTGTCCACTTACCCAAACTCACACTTGCGCTAGATAAGTCGTGCCGCTCGTTTATAGTCGTACGGGTGGCGTTTGTGTGATGTTTAACCTTTTCGTCTGCGACATTGGGTCCCCCACCCTTCCTGGGAAATAGGTCGGCTACATTACGTAATGGATTTTAGTATTGCCACAAGCTACTTGAGGGATGCTTCAGGGGTGTATACTTAGACCAGTTTTATTTATGTGACGCATGGTATGGTAATGTGTTCAGATATGGAAAGTGAGCTGTTCCGTGACATACTTCCTTACTCCTTCGTTTTAGAGTTTTAGCGTTGTGATATTTTCGATTATTTTTACGTATATTTTGGGTAGAGAATGCTGAACTGTTGTACAATCAGCTTTTCACCGTTACCCTAACACGAGAAACTCCCAGTTGACTTTTTATCGTCCGGCATTTACTTTGTCGTGTTATTGTTGTTTGTTGACGCTTATTTTCTGAATAGTCCCCACTCTTATCGAGTAGACGCGTCCGTGGAAGGGTTATTTGAGCCATCTTCCTAATTGAGCAGGGAGTTCGTTTCAAAAAGGGGAAAATAGAACGGTCGAAATGGTTCGGTTCCATTATCTCTTTTATCTTGTCAAGAAGGTCTCATAATGCTAATCTTTTCACATCGACATCTTCCTTCACATTTTAATTTAGATGTGAAAATGAAAGAAATCTCATTTTAAGTGAATCACTTTCCCGTAACTGATATCTCAGGTCAGTCGGAGGCATCCGACTGTTTAGTGCGTAGGAAAGGGAAAAAAACGATCAAGAGCTATTAAACTTTCCATTTTTATTGCAATACCAACTAACATAGCAATCATTAAGAGAGATCTGGCACCGACGATATAAGGTCTTTTATTTTAGTGAAAATTATTTACGATATCTTGGAAACAATGGGTGAGATCGTTGATAAATGATAGTATACACAAGTTAACGATCGTGTTTGCCTGCTAGCGTCACAACTAGGTACTAATTAATTCAGTTACAAAAACGACAATGCGGACGCATTTAGCACGTCAGAGTTATGGGAAAATATTTGTAATAGCGGTAAGTGAGCCGTCACACTCCAGATAGAGTAAGGCAAACAAGTCTAGTCTAGATGTTGGCTCGACCTACATCGCCGGTGACGGGGAAAGCGCGCGAAATGTCGCCCCCCGCCTTTTCGTGCCACCCAATTGTGATGCCGCAAGCCGTTAAAACGTCTGAGCTAATTTTGTTAACATTTTCCGACACCCTGACCCGTGGAAATACTGAACGCCTTTGTTTCAATATTATTAGAATATTTATTAGACCTTGGTCACAGTGATCGTCAATATAGCGCTAATTGGTATTTCCACGGTAAAATAATGGCGTGAAAAAAAAGCAGTTTTGTTGTTTATTTTCCGTGTAGTTGGTAAAATTTTGAAACATGTGATTGTTAGTTCATGAGTAATGTTAGCTATTTCTTCCTATTACATACTACAGTACAAGTACCTTTATTTGTTATGACTATTACTTTGACGCTTGTGGTATACGAAGGTTTAAAATATCCCTATAACAGTCCACGTTTATTCGAGTACCTAATTCTGCTTCTAGTCTTCACAGTGCCTGGCACGAATATTGAGCGCTTGATATAAGAGTGGGGATCGGTTTGCGCATTTTAAACCTATTGTAAAAAAGTCCATCGAGCTCAAGATTTGTGCCGGTCACTGTACCTCCCATTAAATCCAAACATATTGGTGGTACTAAATATTTAGTTTTATTACGCAGGCATATCATAGACAATTCCCACCCCTCTATTTTCGGAAACTCCGAAGTCGTTAAACTATTACAGCAATGTCAAAAGTTATGACACTACAATCGAAAACAAATCCTTGCCATCGAAACAAACAATGTTGTCAACTGTGGCACAATCCATAAAGTGAGTTGTAACTGTTGTAAGGTAGATCGCTAAGTCCTGGCTATCGATTGAATCGGAAATTCGCGATAAGCTATCGTCGCCGTTGAATGCGACGCTGACCGCAGGGGTCGCGACTACAACCCTCGTCAACTTTGACATCCTGTCGTAAGACTTCGTGTAATCCAACTTATAGCAAACATCATGGATTTTATTGTACTATTTGATTTGGATTATATTTTTCATTACTCTTTCAAATCTATAAGCCTTGAATAAATCGCAGGAATGTATGTTAAGAGTATGTCTTCATCAGTATCATTACTATGCTCTTAAATGCAATTGTCTTTTAATCTAATCTATGTGTCATCAACTTAAGTATCATTATGCTTATCTAATACGCAATCAACTATTACATTAGTTTATGTAATGTCAAGGTAGAATTATTTCCTTGGAAAATGACAGATAATATAAATACTTGTTTGACTTTAATCGTTCTTGGCCATATAGGTAATGTCAGAAGGCCAAGGCAATTCCCGTAATTAAAAACGTTCAAAATCTAGTGGAAATCTCATCTCAGCGACAATCAATGTCAAAAATGTAGGGAAACTAGAGGTATTTTTGACAGATTGAGACAAATCAGACTGTGAACGTTCTTAAAATTACGAGAATTGCCCCTTTGATGTCGATGAAACTGATCTCGATCAGACGAGAGGAATTGCAAACCTGACATGCGAATTATTTTACCAGTCATTCATATATAAGGCATGTTAAATATTAGATTAGATCACGGACGCTCTACGTTTGGATAGTAAGCAGATATTTTCCAGCGGATGAGTTCAATCATGATATCAAACTGACAATAATACTAACTGACATGTGATTACTTTTATGCATGCAAATATCCATGCTTTAATGAGATCCAAATCGAGACTCGATTTTTGACATGATGACGTGTGTCTAACCCTACTCAAATTTTACAACCCACTGGCGCAGACATGAACGAATATGGATATTGTACCATCTAAAACCCTTTGCATAAAACTTAGATCATTTTTTCTTCATTAAAAGCGCTAAAACTGGCTATTACGTCAACGGAGTGATTAATTAATTAACGTTAACTGTTCGTTAGTTCCTTCGACGCAAACTTGCTAATGACTAAAAAAACTGCTGACAAAGTATTTCCTATTTTCTTTGAAAATATTTACTAATTTTAAAGTTTTCTACAGCATCATCGCCTTGGACTTGGAAGTAACATTTTATCAATTTTATTCGTTTCATGGATCGAGGAAATAAACTAAAATGAACGGTAGTTATTCATTTTATGATATACGGGTAGTTTTTTTTAGATCGTTAAACTGTATATGAGTCACATTTTGATATAGCGTTCGTAACGTTAACATTTTTACTTGCAAATGCAATCTGGCAGCGAGCAAACGAATGGATATTTGAGAATAATATGCGACGTAGAATGTTGCAGGAACTCATCTTAATATTAAACCAAGTAAAAATGTAATCTCTTGCGGCAACCCGTCTTGCCTACTATGCTGAAGGAGGAAATTTTTTGTTCGAACTTGTTTTTTCTTACGCCCATTGTCGGCGTGTTATTTTTCTTGAAAGTGTTTCCAACAAACTTACCAAGTTTGCTCTTTCAACCAGCGTTACTGTTTTAAGTAATGGCTGGTTGAAGATTCGAATATACTTTGGTTTCATTGTTTAAATCTCCAGTGTATGTTTTTTTCTTTTGAGCGGACTTTATGATAATGATACTCATTTGTTTTGGGTGTATGTATACCAAAGCCAATAAGCGTACCCTTTGTTGTGTCCATGGATGTAAAACGGCTTAGAATCCAGTCAATCCCAAAGGTTTATATGCATTTGAAAATTACGATGTCCTTCGTCTATTGCAACGGTATCGCAAAACTTCATAGTCATAGTTTCAACTACTTAATTTTGTTTTCATTTTCATTCAATAGTCATTCCTAATTAATATCCAGGGAACATTATAATGTGTTACCCTTTACCTGAACCATTACGATAAAATACATGGTTTCAGTTAGATAATAATGATGAAACCGCAGTGTACGCAAGGTCGCAGCTCGTTGGTCATGCTAGGTATTCATTTCCGTAATAGGACACCATCTTCGATATTAAATGCAATATTACCGTGTTATGGCCGCTCCTTGTCCACTTTAGCAGAACAAATTGTCACTCATAACAGCCAACTGACTATATTTGCTCCAGAATTTGCAAGTCTTGTCGTTTTATGAAATAGCTTCGGGACAGAATCACAAATTGTTGCTGTTACACACACCGGGGAATAGTAGTTTAGGTACGGTTTAGAAAATATTTACGTAGCATGTAGATTTAGTACAAACTTGTAAGTGGAATCTGCGTTTATTTAGTGTTCTCAAACATTATGTTACTTGCGATACGGTGCCTTTGTTTCATACGACAATAAAACACCTAAGTTATGTGTTATGACCTCAAGTCGAATAGTTTCCGAGTTACGCTCGTGATCGCGGTATTATATTTTATGAGTCACGGCAACATAACGAGCTTGTAACGTTACTAGAACTTGCGTTTAATTTAACTTTAAGACAAAGACGTGATTTTATAAAAGAAAGCACCGCGTTGTTCTGCGTGTGTGCCGGAATTTCTCGTATTCGACGCAGCAGTAATGCGGCGGCGGAATAGCCGTATTATCCAAGAGCTCGAGCCGAGAGCAAATCTACGCTTTATTACATCCATGACTGCCACTTGATGCAAGATAGCTGTCTTGATGAGAACGATAATTTTGTAGCGAGGAAGCGGCGAAGTGAACTCGAGTTTCCCTAGTTCTAATTCAGTGTCGCAGATTCGCAATTACTTCTCATTCATTTAGTTTGCATTTTCGGAAGGGATTTCCCGTTCCGAAAATGGAATCTTACTTGACAAATCACAGACGACCCCTTATCTGATTCGAGGAAATAGTGATTGATCGTCGGGAGTGATAAAGAGTTTCTCTGCCGGAACTGGGGAAGGTGAAACGCGGAAACAAAGCTCACCTATCTAATTGCATCGAGACGAATGACGGAACTTTAGCGTGCGCACTGTGCACATTGTTCTCAACAACACCACATATAAGAGGGAGCTTATCGCCGCCGCACGTGCTGTTAGTCGACTCACTTCTAATCCCACGATAATCTAACCCGGAAAAAACCAATAACCATTGTTTTCTTAGCATATTTACGCTACATTCATAGGATGTTTGCTCGGATTATCCGTGTGAACACTTGGCTGTTACTATTTCAATAACGTAATCTGACTCTCGTGAGTTATTCCACTCGGAACTTTCCGCTCGTTCTGATCTTCCCGAGGCTTACGAGGTTGAGCCAATGCACGGTACGTGGCTCTAAAGAGAATAAATTGTGTGTGTAAAATGGTTTCACGTGAGTTGCGCAAGAGGAATGCACAACCGCGTCTCAATTAAACCCGACCGCCCCGGGGCACCGGTTGTCGCCTTACTTTGTGTCTACGTAAAATAGTGCTATAGAAATTGTGTCTCTCTCCCCAGCAAACAGCTGCATGTGAATTGTGAGCGTTTGAGACAAAAGTTAAGCCTCGTTGTTCCAGGATTGTGTTCGCAATCTCGACGCAAATTTTGCATGGAAGTTATATTCATGTTCCACATGTTCTTGGCTGTATGTACGTATAAAGTTATTACCGCAGAAGTATTCACTAATTTGCATTCAAGATGAATATGGGCAGCGCTTAAAACAATGTATAAAGTTATTACTGGCGCCAAAATGATGGATAATATTTTGGTCAAGAAAGTGTGTTGCCTTGAGACGCCAGATGGCTACTTCTTGTTTTGGAGATGCACGGAACTGTGGGGAATGCATAATTAATGTGCACGAGGCGCACACTTAATTTACTAATTTGCAATCGAGGCTGCGGCAAATTGTCCGCGTAATTTGTCATGAATAAGTGCTGAAGTGTACGTCCCCTGTAATAATGGAGTTCCACATGTAATTGCGGTCCTGCATATTGATTAGAGAATAAATGAGATATTTCAGGAGGACGTGGCACTTATTTTTAATAGAATTTGAGCCGTAAAGTTGATAAATTTTCTACATTGTTCACAACTTTTCTTACTGTCAAACTATGCAAATTTTTTGAGTTTCAATAAAGGTGAAGTTTCCCCTTTAATGTATAAAATGCTTTGCAGACAATTTATGTTCTAACTATGTGCTATAAAGTAATAAGACAGCCATAGCGAGTTGCCGCCTAAGTTCCGGGGTGCAGCTAATTAAAGTTTGGTGGCCTTTGGCGCCAGTTGTCACTTCATATCCTGTCTTTAGAACAGTATGGCTCCAGGGTAAGTTGGAGGCTTGTTATATGCAAATTAGTTGCTAACTTATTTGAACATTGGTTATTGTACTGGGTCAAGTCAGGTATATAATATTTCGATTGGGTAAAAAAAATCTTCTGACTCCTCCAACGCTAGACAATAATTATAAGATTAAAATAAATATTAGGCATCCGGTTATTATTAACCGATCGATTAATTATTCATGCAGAACACCGCAGCCGTAATTTAATTAATAACAATCAAGAATGAAGTTGAATTTAAACATTCATGATGTAAATTGCAATATGTCGCGGTCGCGCCTCGCTGCCCAATATATTTATTGATGCTATTCAATAAATTAACCTGTCAAAACAGTCGCTACTCGAAACTACGACAATTGAGTTCGATCGGGAACTCTGGCACATCATGATGTGCAATTTATTTACCACGACCTACCGCAACACTAACAGAATTTTTCTTTACACAATTTCTTGTAATTTTACGTTCCCTAATTATTTATTGTTGCTTCCTTTTTATAGAATTCACCAACTGGTCCATACACTTTCCAATTTTTTGCACTTGTACATTCTATCCACATTTTTAGGTCAAGTTGGCCCTTTCTATCTTTTTACTCTCCATCTCTAGTTCCCATTTCTACTAATGAGTCTCTAGATGCAGACAAATTACTGTCCGTTTCTCTCGTTACTGTTTGTAGTTTCCGGGGTTATTTCAGTGAATCTAGTTTGTAAAAGTTTGCTTGTAAATTCCGTGCCTTTGTAGGGGTCCCCGGTTATCATTACAGCTCTGCATTTAAGTGTCGACGCGGCATTGAAATATTTGTAGTTAGATTCATTGTTAGGTTCACAATGCTATTAAATTCATCTGCCGAGTGGCCGAAATGGGCTTTGCCGAAGTTTCTCTCAATTGAAACCCGAGTGTCGTTTGTCAGCCCGTAATGATCTTGGCTTTGAACCGCGTTTGGAAGTAATACCATTATGCACTGAGTGTCTACGTGTACATAATTAATTAACGGTTTTATATACGGATTCATGACTCTGCCCTCCAAATTCTAAATGTGTTCCGGTAGTCAACGGGATAAAATAAATTGCAGCAGAACTAACCATTTTACGTTAACGCTTTTTGAAAGTTCGCGTTCAAGGAACACAAAACGTTTCAATTAATTTAGGTGCTGTTTCGAAGCGTGTTTGGACGTGGGAAAAATTGATTTGTGTTAGTTGATTTTGATTAACAGTGTGTTCATTTTGTTGCAGCAACTAAAGACGAGCCTGACGGCGACGGCAGCGAGTGTCGTGGGCGTCAGCAGAACGGTGGCGGTCGTGGGAAGTTGCCTTACAACGGGTACTCTGAGGAGTGCCTCGACCGGCTCGAGCCCAACGGGAACATACCACACGATAAAGAGCCCCATTATGGTCAGTACCATCATATTGAACATTGTACGAATATTTTACATAACATAACATCACGCTTTCTTCCCCCATGGGTTGGGCAGGGGTATACATAGAGTACGCCCACGAACGCCAGTTATGTTTAAGTCCCATGTATTGGGAACACAAGGGTTATAAAAAGGCGAGCCTATTGCCGTCAACCGGTCATACATTTTGAGAAATTCTAGATAGAAATACCCAAAAACACTTCATCTAACGTCATGGTAAAATTCACAGCAGTGTGTCGGTAGTAGGAAGTGATGAGCATGGTTTTGTTCTTGTTAGTTAACCTCAATTTCTTCACCTATAATTTTGTGATTTCACCCTTTTGTGAATGAGGATTCTCATGAATTTTGATGACAATATTCGCCATTGAATCATGACTTAAGCAGACATAGGTAACTAAATTATTCAAAGTTAAAGAAACTTCAGACTTTGCCAAGTCTAGTAATATAATTATTACAACTTAATTACTGAGCACGCCAAAGTTGGGACATCTGCGTGTGCTATAAAATTCAATCTACTCTCAAAATCTCTAGAGTAATAAATACGTAGAATTAACCAGAAGGCCAAACTCGTCAAAAATGTAGAGAAATTAGCTGTATTTTTGACAGATCCATACTGAGATCAGACTGTGGACGTTCTTAAAATTGCGAGAATTACCGCTCAGAAGTGATTTCCTTGTTCTATGAACATTTGTAAGTAATTGTACAGTTACACTACAGTTTACTGAAATGGCCCACATTTGAACAAGGGAAAATTTTTATAAATCAGCAAGTGTAGTGTTCCAAAACAAAATAAGTGCACTCCAAGGAGTAATAAGAAAAGTGGAGTCGGAGTCAATTATGCACAAACGATGGACCGAGACAGTGGTCAATTGGAAATCCCGTTGACGTCATCTCGTCAATGATTCTCCAATGACAAATTAATTTTTGAGTGGGATTTAAATGAACATTCAATTTCCTTCATTTACTCCATGTTGTATTAAGGCGCTGTCAAAACGTAGGAGACAGTAAAACATTCAGTTCTTTGTCGCACAAAAATTAGTGTAGGTATTGTCAAATGTTCAGAGAAAAGACTTTCAATAAAAATAAAATAGTATCATGCATAATAAAACAATAGTAAAACAGAACTCGAAAAAAAATTTTTTTTTCGCATAATTCACAAAATGTTTACTGTAAACTATCATATTTTATTTTAATAAAGGGAATTGCATCAACTAAAGAAATACCTAAAATTTATTGCACAGAGGCGTGTATTTTTTTAAATTAATAATAATAATAATAAATTTGAATTAAAATTAATTAAATTTACAAAATTACTTATAATTTCGTGGCCATTTGATTTAACAAACATCAAACGCCTCGCTATTTTGATCCTTATTTGCTGCCGATGCGCTATTGTCAATTACCTAAAAATTTGCTTCTCACCGCGCCTTAATTACGTATTCTGTATTGGAACACATGTCACCGTGAACGTCGAGTACACTTGTAATGTAACTACACTAGCTGACTAGCTACTCTATGGCAAACTGCATAAGGGCACAATCGCGTTAATGGTCGTTCTAGATACATTCATGAATACAACACAGTTCACGTTGATTTGCGTGTTATTACGCGTAATTACGCTCAAATAACTGGGTATATTTAATTATTTATTTACATTCATTATTTACATCACATTTTTGATTTTGACTATGCCATGCTATGCTTGCTATGCTATGCACGTAAAAAAATTTAAAGCGGTCGGTGTGATAAAATGCTTTTTCAAGAAGAAATTATTGTGAATAGATTATACAAAATAATATAGAAAACAGATTTGGCCAGTGTAGGAACCTTATGAAAATGAATAACGTCCCTCATTCTGCCGCGTTCGGGTAATAATGGAAATAAAACGATGAAAATTCATTGTCACAGCGTGTCGCAGAATTCATTGTCATTTCAACTGAATTAGCTATTTACATCATTTCCTTCTCATTATTCGGACTGTCTACATTTCTACAATAGGGAATTTGGTTTTGAATACGATATCTTTTGAGAGAAACTCATTTGACGCTCATTCGTGTACAAAATATTATGTGTTCCTCGCGATAAATTCATAAAAGATTTTTCTTTGCTGAATGAAAGTTTTTTATCTGAGCTTCCCTTTATATTCCTTGTTTACGTAATCTCGTTAAGAAATAATTCTCCCGGTTTTTGCTGAAGATGAAAACCGGTTTATCTCCTGATGGAGATATGTCGAGAGGAGAGCAACGGTCTACAGCGGACATTTACACGCAGCTGTTAATTAAGATAATTAGAGAAATGTTACCCACCTACTTGTTTGTTACTAATCATTACAGTTACATTCGACACGGTTGGCGCAGTGGCTGAGGGATCGACTGCTGCGCCACATGTCACGGGTTCGATTCCCACACGGAAAAAATATTTGTATTGTCTACAGGTAGTTGTTCCAGGTCTGGCTGTTTGTGTATGTGAGCTTAAACGCTTGTAAACGCACCCACGATACAGGAGTAATTCCTAGTGTGGGGCAACGTTTTTAATAAAAAAACTATTTACTTCTAATATTGGTACAGCTATTAGCTTTGCTTGCTAACGGAGAAAATTGTAAGTGATATACATAATTATGTATTACAAACATATTTTATAACTAGCTTCTGCCCGCGACTTCGTCCGCGTGAAATTTTTTGTACTCCCGACCCATCCCGTCGCTAAGCATCGCTTGCCCGCACTATTACCGTTTACTTCGCGTTTTTTCTGACTTTTTATCTTTTCGTTCTGCTCCTAAGGGTTCTAGCGTGATGGTTGCATATAGCCTTCCTCAAGAATTGGGCTATTAAATGCAAAAATAATTTTTCAAATCCCACCGGTAGTTCCAGAGATTAGCGCACTCAAACAAACAAATTCTTCAACTTTATTATTAACTAGCTGCGCCCCGCGGTTTCACCCGCATAAGTTTCGATCCCGTGGGAATATCGGGATAAAAAGTCCTAAAGATCCTATATGTTAATCCTGGTTATAAACCATCTGTGTGCCAAATTTCATCCAAATCCGTTCAGTAGTTTTTGCGTGAAAGAGTAACAAACATCCATACATCCATACAAACTTTCACGTTTATAATATTAGTAGGATATAGAAGATAGGCACGTGTCGGTTTTCTTCGTCTTTGAAGCTGCTCTAAATAAAATTGAGGAATACAACAGTATGAGTTAGAAGAATTAGAAGTTCATACTCCTCACTGAATCAGAGATTCCTCAAACTCCACCAAAAATATAATAGGTACTTATCAAATAACGGTTCTTATTCGAAATATTCGTACCGACATCGATGAAAAAGTTTTTAATGCTGTTATACAGCCTGTTCAATAATTTGGGTATTCGATTATGAGTTAACTGCTTTCAAAGTCTCGATGTCGGCGTAATTGGGTAACTTCAGCCGTTCGTTGTTTACTAATAATTCTTTCAGCATGCCGTAAGACCTTTATTATTAACGTTTATTTGTAAATAAAACTTGGATCTACTCGATAGATAAAGACATTTTAATATGGACAAATGCAATAAGAAGACCGTTTAGGTACCGTACCAGCCTACTTTCATTTTTAAAGGCAAATTCATGTTCATTTTTTTTTTAATAAATACAGTACAAGCCATTTTTGATTTATTGTTGAATAAAAAAAAATTAACCAGGCGGTCGTAAACTTCAAAAAGAAAAAAACATAAAGATTGATGTAAATCGATTACTCCCAAAAAATGCATTACCTCATTCTGTCACCGTCTGACTTATAAAGCATGATTTGTTTGCGAAAGTCATTTAGTTTCAACACAAAAATACATAACTTACCGGATTTATTTATTAATCAGTTAAGTATGTCCGTACAAACGAGTTTGTTGAAATAAATGGCGACGAAATGAAGCATGGCGTATGGCGCCGAAGATGTATGACACGTGTAAATAAACTTCGGTAAATACGCAGTGTAGGGCTGAGGGCACATGCCTTCCATACGTTAGGATTATCTCAACAAGGAATGTTCCTCTCGTGTAGGTCGCGCAGTTATGCACGCACAATGCTACTAGCAAAAGCTTCAAAGAGTTTGCGCCCACTATGTATGTATGTACATAATATATCTATACTAATAATAAAACTGAAGAGCTTGTTTGTTTGAACAAACGGATTTGAAAAAAAAAAACGATTTGTATTTGATAGCCCAATTCTTGAGGCTAGTTGCTAGGCTTGAGTTTGTATTTAACATCAGGCTAGGACACTAAGGAGCCAAGCAAAAAGATAAAAGTCAGAAAGATCGCTAAGCGAAAACGAAGTTAGGTATAGCGTGGGCAGGCGATGCGATGCGACAGGATGGGTCGGGGAATAAGAAATTTCACGCGGACGAAGTCGTAGACACAAGCTAGTTTCACAAATATAGCGCATTGTATATCTGTGTGCATGATAAGTAAAACCACAAAAGATCAAAGTGTTAGCACATGCGGATACAAAAATATAACATTACCTGTTACCGAAATACCGTTATCAAAGTCACATAATGCATGCGCCATGTTTTATGTAACAAAAGCAAGTATTTACACACCGAGCTGTGCTATAAACTGATACAATATTTAGCCATACATGAAGATTGTAGGTACTGCAAACATATGCGATATAACTAAAACGATAAACCTAATCCACACTGAGATTAAATCCTCTAGAGGCCACTTCAATTTAGTATCTTACACTTTATTCCTAAGTAGATTTCATAATAATATAATCCTGTATAAAATCATAGACTAGAAGATTAATTTAACCATTCCCCCCCTAATGGCTTTAGGTTGTAACTGCAAAGATTTGACAAGTACGACAAATATTTTGTCTTTCTCAACAAAGTAAATGTATTCAACAGACCTGCCTCTAGACGCGGGCTACACAATTTCAAAGTTTGTTTTATCCCATTCTCCACCATAATGCACAGGGAAATCTTAACTTTTCTTATGTAAATCGCACATCGCAGTATCTGTATTAAATCTAGGGAGTACCCTCGGTCTAAACATGTCAGTTCAAACTATTAAAGTCATAATCGTTTGCTTCACTATCACATACAACTTTAGCAACGTAACATGAGGGAATAGGGTTCTCGACAGTTCTGTGCGCTTTTAAACGTACATCGGTACATGTGATACTAGCAGAACTACTATATCGAATGGGATCTCAATTTAAACTTGTTGAAACCAGAGACTCATTCGTTACAACTTTTTCGTGTTTATTTTTGCAATTTCCACGTGTTTTGGCAAGACTGCTACAGACTATGGTCACGTCAGCGCTCTATTTGTAAAATTATTTACTCCTGATTATTTTTCATAAAATCCTGAAGTCTGCTAGACTCAACCCTCGGCTGCTACGCCCTGTTTATGTAAACAATTTATGGTTTTCCCGCCGAAGGGAGTTCTTATAAAACTTCATGAATGAGTAAACAACCACGGGGCATGCGTTAGAACAAGTGCTTCACGTCACCCACTGTCTTGTGATGCTTCACTTTTATGTTTGTTTGCACTGATTTGTTTTTCTAGTGTGGTTCATAATGCAGTGTTTATGTTACAAGTGCTCTTCTGACGTTGTTAGCTTTGATTTTACGAGGGAAAGTATTTTAATCTATGAACATGATCATGTGGGTTGCAGCTGGTCTGATATTATGCTGAGCTCCTCTCCTCTCTGCTTTTGGCATTATAATCATTGTTTTCTGTTTACTGTCTACTTTTTTGCTACAATACCTAAAATCTTTCATTCAATCATGTGCAATTTTTGTGTTACAAAAAATGAGTTTACGATGTTATATGGAATCTAATCTCTCATTATAAAATATATTGACTATTGTACAATTTTCCAAAATCTGAAAAGTAATTTAAATACTCTAAAAATTAGGGACGTTCCAAGAACGTTTTCCTATAGCTGCAACGGTTAACGTATGCGCCCTTACTGCCCTATCTCAAACATCCTGTTTAATTGTTAATCATATGACGGTTAACTCCATCCTCGTTGACATTTCCCCAGTGTATTAAACCCCGTCTCCCCCCCCCCCACAAATTAT
Source organism: Apamea crenata (assembly GCA_949629185.1). Taxonomy (NCBI): domain Eukaryota; kingdom Metazoa; phylum Arthropoda; class Insecta; order Lepidoptera; family Noctuidae; genus Apamea; species Apamea crenata. The sequence continues at coordinate 4,748,447 of OX451368.1, read as the reverse complement.
ATCATCCCATTGATTGATAGATACTCCAGAAACCAGCGCGCTTTGTGGTAACGATCCAGATAATTTAATCAGTGTTGCCAGTTACCCACCTAGTTAGATACGTAGGTACTAATGCCAGTTATGAATGGAAACCTAATTGGAATTCCTGAATGGCTTTGGCCAAGGAAATGATACAATTAGCTCAAATTATAGCGCTCCAGGGCAAAAATACTTAATTGATGTGTTATTTAGGTTAGGTCAAACTGGCAAAATATGTATTATGTTTTTGGTACTAATGAGTTAGCCCGGTTTGTAATATTTTTAAGAACAGACGACGATCCTAATGGGTGGTGACGCAGCATTATTTTAAAGTAGGGTTCCTTCCTTTTCAGAGAGGATAATATTCTAATTAAACAATATCGGGTTGCTTGGCGGTTGGATAGATAATTTATCCTCATTAAAAATAATGAAATTAACGAGCGCTCATATCAACATACAGTGTTTTAATAATACCCTTTCTAATAAAAAAAGGCTACAATAAAGTTAGCCTTCAAATAGGTGAATGTGCTTATAGGAGTGTGATCACCTCAACGGTTCAACGAATCGAACCGATGACCTTTCGATTTAAAGGCCACTCCGGTAGCCTTAGGGATATTGTCGCTTAATGGACATTTTGCATGCACAGCTTTTTATATCAACTACCACTTTGAAATGAAAGATTTTAATATACAGTGATTTATTAGTATAGCATACTAAATACTAGACCAATGACTGCCTCGTTGGCTGGTGGTTGCAAGCGCTACTGTTGAGCATGAGGTCCTGGGTTCGATTCCCAGGCAAATTGTTTTCCTTTACGAATTCTTAGTAGCCGCACGGAGTCTAGATTTCTGCCCGATAATGGCAATAGGCTGACCCCTCTTGCATGCCACTTAAACATAACTGGCGAAATGTGGGTACACTATAATACACCTATGCATAACCCTTTGAAAAACAGTAGTGATGTTATGTTATGTATGTTACCGGCCAAACCCGATTTTAGGATGAACTAGTTTCGCCTAGGCTAAACTAGTTCTCCCTACACTGTGGCGCTGTGGCTGTGTGGTTTGGTTTTACATTCAAAAATATGTTTCTGGCACTCGCCGGTCGCTGCCGCGGCACCGCTCGCTTCGCTCGCTCGGCTCGTGCGTTATGTGGTCACAGTTCTAACCTAACCTAACCTAGCTTTTTCGATTTAACTATAACTTTTCGAGTGTAGGGAGAACTAGTTTGGCCTAGGCGAAACTAGTTCATCCTAAAATCGGGTTTGGCCGGTAACATGTATACTAAATCACCATTTCAAAAACAAACACCATTATTGATGTTGTGACATGTTTAAAATTCAACAAAAATACATTTTGAGCCGATAGATGACGTTAGATTGTTACCAAACAGCACTCTCTATCTAAAAGTATCGGGATCTAATATTCTCTGAATAATGCATACGAGATAAAACCCTCCTCACAAATGGTCATAGAATAAGAACCAGACGATTATGTGTCGTAAGGACCATCACAATGCGAGTCTCACACACTTGTAGGCGAATTCACTGCACACTGGTTTTTAGTTTGAACTATCGTTGTCCGCATTACATTTCGGCTCCCGACCCACCGCGTCGCATCCCATCGCCCGCGCTGTTACTTAGTTTTCGCTTAGCGTTTTTTTTTTTAATTTTTTAGTTCCTAAGGGTCGTAGTCTAATGTAATACCTTCCTCAAGAATTGAGCTATCAAATGCAAAAACAGTTTTTCAAATTTATCAAATAATAGTTCCAGAGATTAACGCGTTCAAACAAACAGAAAAACAAACAAACTCTTTGGATTGATTATTATAGCTTGAATATGTAGAAAGTAAAATTAGGTATATTAGGTATTAATTATTACACGAAATCTGAGTTCTAAGGCGAACACAAATGTAATCCTTAGACGGTCAGGAACACCTTATTAAAATATCATGTGATTGCGTTGCCTCTGAAAGTAGATCTTGGACAGTCGTTACGCGTAGTCAGAAGCCTGAAAGTCTGACAATCAGTCTTACCAATGGGTATCGTATTACCCAGTAACTGGGTTGTGGAGGGAGTAACGTGATTCTATTTTTTTCTGGCTCTAAAATTCGTCTTAAGACGGTGAAAGTTTACTTTGCACGGTTACACCTTGTATAATTTAATTGCTCGCAATTCACAATTTAAAACAGTATAACGTTTAAAAGAAACCATCAAGCGCGAATCGAGGTAGCGTTCCGTATATAAACAGCAAATAGAAAGCATTTGTAAACAAACAGTTTCTGCAAACAAAAATAAAAACAAACAGTCCCCTTACAATTTTCCTGTAATGTGAACCTTATTACGGATCTGGCCATTTATAACACTTTCCATGCGAGACCGTTGGGAAGGGAGCAGTATAGAAGACAAACAGGCTTTGTATTACAGTATGTTTCTTTACATATCCCATTTGGTAAACAAACATGGTACGAAAATCACGAGATTTTGTATTGATTTATGTTTGGCATGAAATTGCAGATTAAACTGCTTCGAACTAACTATAAATGAACACATTCCCTGTTTTTAACCAGATCTGATGACTTGAGAAAAATATACGTAGGGCTGATTTTACCAAAGTCAGACATCTTTTATTCGTGAAATAAAACTGACATCTGACAGTGCTAGTATGGAAAACAGACAAAAATCATTTTTTTTCTTCTTAAATTTAAGACTTAATAAAAGTTTGGTGAAATTCGCTTTAGCCGTAGATCTTTTTCGTTATTACTTATAAGTATAAAAATATACATTTTCCACGCAACTCTAATAACGCATCAGACAGACAATATAATGCCAATGTACGTAAATTGAACGCACGAGCGAACATGAAATGTAACCGTTGCGTGTTGCCGCAACAGTTAATTTTGTTATAATTAATCACATTACATGCGCTCAATTATTAAAGCGGGATTTACGATTCTGGATATCATCTGTAGGTACGTCTGTGGCTCGTTTCATATTGTATTGTAATATAAAATACGCTTCTGATCAACAATATTTAACCCACAGTCGCTGGTGTAATTTAATTAATTATCGTTTCATTTTATACTTTGTGGTCTAACGACGTCGGTCCTTTCACGTTGACTGACGCTTGTAAAACACTTGAATCTAGTAAAGGTCAGGAAAGTTGTTATTAATATTACATAATGTGGATCAAGTAAAACCACCCTGGTATGTTGTTCCCACGTAACTCGAAAAGTTTTCTAATTGGGTCACATCGTGTCGAGTAACACGTTTATTGAATTAGCGCGGAGAAGGAAACTCCTCCATTTGTATGGTGTCTACAGACATCTATTGTGTAACTCGATCAAAAGAAATAATATCTATGACTTCTGAAAGAATTATCCTGAACCTCACTTTTCTGCGCCTGATAAATACAAGTTAGAGTTGAAAGACGATCGAGCGTTCAAGGAATACTAGAACTAGGAATTCAAAAACCAGCAGTGCGATTCTGTAACCATCTCACCGTGAAAACTTAGGTGAAGGTGAACTAATGCTTGGGATTGACACTTGACAGCTCACCCTAAGCTCACTTCACCTAACTTTTCACGGTGAGATTTTTACAGAATCGATCGGCTGTTTCTTGGCGCTAAATCCTAAAAAGAAAAACAACGCGATACGGAAACAAAACACGATTTTACCTGTAATAACTATTTGAAATGACATTGCCGCGTAAACCTGTCTGTCATGTCACACAATCTGTCATATTACTCGTTGTGATGGACACTTCCGCGTCTATCCTAGTGTAACTCTACTCACAACACGATTGCTGAATAAATTCACACCCAAGCATAACATTGCAAGCATTAACAAGCTTTAACAATTAACCTAATTGCTTCACTGTTTCGTGCATAACGCGTGTCATAGCGTAAAAGATCCCTGTCCATTTTAATTACGGAAATACTGAGCGAGGAGTGGCCGGAATGACACGAGGATTTAGGGCCCGATAAACATTTTTTATTCCGCCTTATGAAAAATGATGTATACGCTCATTTCGTACCATAGTAAATACCCAATATGCATCGAACCAACATGAAAGACTGCTCGTAAAACGAGATTATACGACACATGACCCTTAAATGGAGGCATAATGGTGATATTGCTGTTTTATAACCCGGAACCTTCGAAGTAAATTACTTCAGAACAGATATTCTGGCGTTTAGTAAACCGCAGCACCGTTTCTATTGCTCTTGTCGTAATAAATTATGGGTAGATACTTACATAATCTTTTGTATTGTTTATGTTGATAGAATTAAAAGCACTGTCAAGTATCTTACGGTCATGCTGAATTTCTCGTTTGCCAAAATTCTAAGCTTGTATGCCTACATTGCCTACGCGACGTTTGTTTATTTAAAACGTAAGAATGGTTTTAACCTTTTGTGAAAAGATACATAAAATGCGTAGATCAGAAACGCCCTTTGGACCACTGGGCTGTAATTTCATCTCAAATGGTATTTTGTTCTGCATTTCTATAATAAATTAATCTACGTCTGTTTTGAACCCTTAGGTGGTTACTCCCAAAATAATAAAGCTCATTTTTTACTAATTAAGTAGTCAAGAGAAGCTTCAAAACAGTATGTACGGCGAATCATTAATCGAGAGGGGTCACATAATGGGGGGATGGGAATAAAAATTACGCGCCTAAATGAAAATTCCGAGAGCTTTTAATTGGCATCCCCTGTTTATCTTCTTCATTTTTTGTCCCTTCAAATCGAATTGGTCCCGATATTTGAATCGAGTTAATAGAAGCGGGCAATAGGGACTTCGCCAATAAAATTATCGTTGGGTTTGCCTGAATCGGTCCGGAGTCCCCGTCGGGGGTATATACCGCACCCGGCCATGCCACCCCGTGACCCACTTATACATTACCCTGGATACGCGTTATGCCGCACGCAAAATTGACGTACCCATCACTTATATGTAGCTCCTAAATTATATTTGGGCGCCAAGAGAAAGTTACTTGAGTTCTGTAACTTTCTTAATATAAAATTTATCATAACAAGTTATCGTCAGAGCTTCAGCGTGCTTTATTTAAGTCAAGGTGCTGAGAACTTTTTGAGAAACGTTAAACAAATGGTCACTATCGTTTAGTCTTACTCGTTTCAATCATAGTGATCGATTGCCTCTATAATCGATTTATTCTTCTTCAAACGATTCTATGTCTGCGAATGATTTATTCGTTTCGCGTTTACATCCGTCGCATCGATGCCGCGTCTTTGTGACGCTAACGGGCTTTCAGAGTGTTTCGATTCCCGATACCGGGATATTGACGGCCGCGAGAAAAATGGCTTCTTTCAAACAACGTCGCATCAACACGCCATTTTTTATTTTCTCGTGAATTAATTTGCTTACTAAGTGCTTGCGGGGAATTTCCTGGCGGGATTTTCATTCTGTCAATTGACGAAGCTTTCAATGAAAATGTTTGTATTTTAGAGTGCCGTTGATGATTGTATCGTGAGCCATATTGATGTACGTAAGGGAAGCGAACATTTTAATGATGGTGCGGTGTTGTTGTGTCAGGATATTAACAACAAAATATGTCGGAATTCCCGATTAAGTCCCACAGGAATTTAACGTACCACGTAATTTGTTAGACGCTGTAGCTTCATTTTACTTACCAAGACTTTCTTTAAAACATCGAACGATCTCTGTTAAGAAATCTGAGTATATTTTTTTCTTTTATATTGAACGCAATTTATGTTTTGTTGTACAGAATGGAGCGGCGGCGGCGGTAACGGCGAGTATCGTGTAAGAAGACAGCTGTCCGTGTCTTCGGATTCGAAACTCCTCGACGAAGGTGCCAGAGAGGACGCGAGGGTAGTCATGAGGCCGAAGCGACCGCCCAGGCCCAAGTCCGAGGCCTTTCTAGGTCCTCACGACCACTCCAACCGACGGACCAAGCGGTTTAGTGCCTTTGGGGTAAGAGGACTCATAAATTACGTAACAATTGAACTCTACTATATTATAATAGTTGTGTAAAAGCGTGTTATGTAAAGAGCGCAGCGCTATGTGAGAGCAGTGGTGGCCCAATGGTATCGGCCGCGACTTACGAGTGTAGGTCGTGGGTTCGAACCCAGACAGGCGCTTTACTTTGGGTGAATAATTTCATCATCACTACTCTCAAAACGGTGAAGGAAAACATCGTGAGGAAACCGGCATGGCCTAGAACCAAATATTCGAAGACATGTGACATCTACCAAGGCGCACTGGGGCCGCGTGGTAGATTATAGCCCACTCCCTCTCGAAGAGAGGAGGCCTGTGTCCCAGCAGTGGGAACATTATAGGCTGATTTATGTGTGTGTTATGTAAAAGAACTGAAGGTTTTAATACAGGGTGGCAGGGAAATCGATCGATCAACTGTAACCAGGAATTCAGCACATGGTTCTAAACACCCTAGAGTAGATATTACGCGTCGGTTATAAAAAAAATAAATCGACTGTTTCATAGAAAAATGTACCAATAACAATACCTAATCGGCAATTTAGTTTTAATAGCCGACGAAAAATTTCAACGCAGAATGGTGTACTGAATCCATGGTAACAGGTTGCGCATCGGATATCCCCCCTGCCACCGGAAAATGTCTCAAAAGTAAAATACTTCAAAGGTATGCAAACAGAAAACCACAACTAGAGGCTCATCTCAGGTATTACAGTCAATTTGTTTGCAAACAACGTAAACTACACAAACTTGATTACCTATAAACACTTTACATATCTCAGCCAGATAGAATTTCTAAAACTGTTTACTATTGTTCTGTATCAGCGTAAACACAAAAAGATTGTAGGTACGCCCACTTCCATATTTATTTTCACTTCCATTTCGCACGTCCGTATGCACATAAATATAAAAGAATAATGATAAATGTTTAGTGTATGTTCGCCGGCAGTGGGGCGTAGTGTTGCTAGCTTACAAATAGGCAGAGTGAGACCAACGGCGACGTTGATAGATCGTGCGATTAGATCGCGGCGTAATTCTAGGATAACAGTCATTTGTGATACTTTGTGCTTGAAAAAGGCTTTTGCTTGCAATTACGTTTATACGGTCGTTGGTCAATGTTTGTGACTTTATGTAGACGGCGCCATTTAAACAAAGAAACTAGAAATTAAGTTTTTTTTGCAGTAGCAAATACCACGGCCCCGACGGAAAGAAAATAAAGAAAGAAAAAGTATTTATTACGACTCGTACAGGAAGATCACAAACTAAACTAAACACAAATTATACAAATTATAAAAAAACAAATTATATGTATAAAAAAAGGAACTTAGAAGAATGAAACAGAAATTCCTATACGAGGCCAAAAGGCTCCTATCTCAGCATGATGCTGCGACATTTAAAAAATTAATGTCGCAGCGCTGGTATTCTGATAGGGCCCGCTGTGATGTCACAGACGGACGGCGATAGCGGGATGAGCTGGACTCCTTTAATAAATATTGATTTTTAGCAGCTCTGGACTGAGAGAGGTGGAAAGAGAGTAGGGAGGCCTTTGTCCAGCAGTTGGACACTATTGGCTAATAAAAAAATAAATAAAAAAACAGTTCCAATTAGAATTTTACTGGCTCAGCAATCTCTGTTTATAAATGAGAAACAACTTCTTTAGCTACATGCAACACTAATACACCATCATACTCGTTTCTTAAAAGCGATCGATTTAAATCCATTAGGTACCTACAACCAACTCGTCGATCATAGAGTAAACCACTTAAAATCGTCCAATTAACGTTTCTAACACGAACACAAGTATTTTAGCTACCGATAACCGTCAGTTATGTTTACGAGGCGTTCACTTAATAATTAGAATTCTATTCGGGCATGCAACTCTGCGTAAGCGCATTAGCTAAGCCAAATATTTAGAGTTGGCTGGCTTTCCACCAGAGCTATTCGAGGAAGCGCCACATTGATGCAAAAATCCACCAATAGTATTGGTCCATTTTCTAAATGTAGCAATTCTATTGGTGCATTTTTTCCTTGCTGAAAACCAGTCTTAAACTGCACCCTAATTGCGTAACACACTATCAATTACAATCAGTCATTTTGAAGGATATTGCTAATCCATTGCTTCATATGTTAAAAAAAATTGTCTGCTTAAAGTAAATAACGCAATGAATGTTGTTGCACTGTCAAAATGAAAGTCATTTTTACTGTCAGTGTGTTACGTAATTACCCCGCTGCGCTGGTTAGGGACGAAAAAAGCAGTGCAGTGTAGACGGTATTTACAGTATTCTAAGTGGTAATACTTCACAATATAAACTAATAGTTATAAATAACCTCTTTTGTGCTTACCTCCTGGGATTTTATGTGGTAATAAAATGGGCAAAGTTCGCAGCCACGATCTTCTTACGATGCTGTTTTACTTACAATGATTATTTATTGATTCAAGAAAATTTCGTTATTGTTATTTATTATCGGTTATTCAATATTATTCAGCTACACGTAGAAGGTTTGATAGAGGACAAACGATCATTTAACTCCTATTTCTCAACGTACGATACAAATGCATGATAAATACTTGCTATTATTTACATGAAACAAACTTATTCAACATCCGTCGTTACAACGCATTCAATTTATAATGGCGACTGAAACGTTGCAATAACTTTGCTCAATTTATTTCATAATCCTAATATCAGCATGTTTGTGCGGTGTCGTAAATTACAGGATTATTTCAATGTGTTCAGTTGATTAATGAATGTTTTCTGTCTGTCAACAGGGTGACTCTCCCTTCGGGAAATCCGAAGCCTACATAAAACTCGAGCAACTTGGTGAGGGTTCCTACGCCACAGTGTATAAAGGTTATAGCAAGTGAGTGTCTTATATTATTCTATTTACAACCTTATCTATCTTCATTTAAGGTACAAAACAATTCCGTGCCTGTATGCCTGATGCATAGTTTCTGAGTTTCAACAAAGTTATCTACTTAAGTGAAGATCTTCTTATAACTGACGGTTTAGACACAACTGGTCAGAATATCGAATACATAGCACTATCGATTAGATTAAGAACGTTTAAGAATACCGCAGAATTATGAGAATAAATGGCGGGTAGAAATAATTACGCATACCCTAAACCTTTGTAGATTAAACATGAGATCACGAGATATATTTCAGCCTTAGAGAGAGAGATGCATTAAAAAGGGCTTTTTTGAAACTTCCCTGAGTGTGTCAAATGCGTAGTTTTATATTTACAGAAACCAAAACTAACGTATACGGTTGTTCATGTCCCGGGAAATTGCTTTGGGAGTTGCAGAGCAGTCTGACGAGGCAATTCTAACTAAGTATAATGTTAAAGACTTTAGCGGCTATCATTATATCGGAATCCTTTTCTACTTTGATACTCTGCCATAGAATCAGTAATGTTTGGTCCAATAAAGTAGTGTCGATAACTACGTCCAGAAAATTTTAGGTAACCCCAGTACCACCTTGGTGACTAGCGAATGTTTTTTTATACCGGAAGAATGAGCTATTCTCATGTAGTTCCCCTATACAATGGAAGAAGGATGCCACGTTTCACCAAAACAAAAACAACCACATGCGATATTTTCCTCTGAAAAAAAAATTACACAGCATACTAAGGAAGTTGCCTAATTGACACAAGGAAATTAAATTAATGCACGGTAAAAGTAATCAGCTTTATAAATGTTTATGCATTTCGTAACGAAAATCAATATTTAAATATGCGTCGGGAATCTTTGCTATCACTCGCATTACTAAATAGTTCCTTGTCTGATAGCTTTCAAACAGCCTTGATTTTAATGACTTTAATAACTTAAATAGATCTTACATTCTGTGAATTAGAATTGTGTAATGCTATGTATGACACAGACACTCAGCACCTTCAGGATGAACTGTTTGTTAGGGAATACGCTCTAAAGGATATCTTTAGTAAATATGAGGCTTCTCAACAAGACCTGAGTAAGCGCATGCAGGAGGCTAATGAGTTGGCAGACCTGGTCAAGTATAATGCGGAGAGGTATGAGTCTTTGACAAATAACCTCTCTTTTAGCTGTACCTGTTCCCGGGGACCCCAACTTATTACACCCACACCCTCAGTAGCTCAACCAGTAGGTAGCTGTATTAGTGATGATAGCAATAGTACGAATAATTTGATTAATACTACTTATATTTTTTCTGATAAATTTGGTCAAGGTTTTGGTAGCTTGTTAAATCAGTGTTCGCAACAATATGCAATTAATCATTGTTTACCCGGTGCCAGTATTAGCCAATTAATTAATAATATCAAATTGACAAAAATAAACCCCAGTTCAACTGTTATATTATTATATGGGGATAGCTTAAATGTAAGGAAAAAGGACTTAATTGAATGTGTCCATTTGATGTTGCATCTTAATGAGACTAATAATTGTAAATTTATTTTTTGTGCCTTGCCTTATTCCCATTATTTAACTGATGAGCAAAATAAGCATATTTATAATTTAAATATGTTCATTTATAATAGGACTTGTCGTCACAGTGATGCTATTTTATATTTTGATTGTAATCAATTCATTACTGATTACAAACTGACAAATTATACTATGTATTTGCCACCTAGTTGTAGGAGACAAATTGCTAATCTTTTAGCATACAATATACTCAGTGACACTGGTACTTGTAGTGTACCATCGATTACTGTTAGTACTGATACTAATACTACTTTTGATACGCCTTGTAGTTTAAACTATTAGGTGCGACAACGGGTCAGCCACATATGTTGAATGTTGTACATCAAAATATGCAGGGTCTGTCCGGCAAAGAGCTAGAATTAAGTTTATTTATGGAGAACTATGAGGTTCAGGTGTTATGTTTGACTGAACACTGGTTGAAGGAACATGAAGTAGTGTTTATAAATGATGAAAACTTTACCGTACAGAGTGCATTTGTGAGAAAAAGTGCTATTCGCGGTGGCTCTTTAGTTCTTGTTTCAAACAAGTTGAAATGTAAACAACGTTTAGATTTAGTTAATCTTTCAATCGAGCGCACTATAGAGTTGTCTTGTGTTGAACTTGAGCGATATGTTATAATTTGCGTTTATCGACCCCCCTTCTTCTCTCTTCGGAGAGTTTCGAATCGGTAATGGAAGATACTCTCAATAGGTTAAAATCAAATAACAAAAGTATTATTTTATGTGGAGATTTCAATATTAATATTTTAGATGTTACTCCATTAAGTATTAGACTTCTCAATCTTTTGAGGTCTTATAATTTAATTAACTTGTTTTTTGAACCAACTAGGATCACAGCTTCTTCGTCAACTTGTCTTGATAATATATTTAGTGATTGTGATGCCAAAAATAAATTAGTGTTAACTGACTTAACGTCCGACCACTGTGGTTTATTAGCTAGCTTCCCCATGCCATTACATAAAAAGCCACATAAACTTGAATGCAGGCCTTATACAGCTAGTCGTTGCAAAATGTTTAAAAATAAAATAGCTCATAGAATTACACCATCGATAGTAGAACACGAGAATCCTAATGAAATTTATGGTGCCCTTTTTGATGTTGTGCAAAAAGAATACCAATCCACTTTCAAGACCAAAACTATTAACATTAATGGATCCTCTGTTGGCTTTAACCAATGGGCTACTCCCGGTATTTATAAAAGTAGAGCGAGACTATACGAGTTATATGGTTTGAAAAAATACAGGTTTGATACTCCCTTCCTAGAGTATGTCAAAACTTATTCAAAATTATTCAAAAAGATTAGTGCTTTTGCTAAATCAAAATTTTTAGGCGATACGATAAAAAATTCTACTAATAAAGTAAAAACCACTTGGAAAATTATTAATAATGAAACGGGAAAATCGGTTAAACAAGAAAAACTACTTGAGATTATGGTCGACAACAAATTAGTTAACAAAGCAGCTGACGTAGCTGAGGCATTTAATGAGTTTTTTGCCAACATACCGATAACTACGACTCGCTCCTTAAATTCGTCCTCGTCTAAAGCTGAAAACCTTTTGCACAGTAGTGTACCTAAATGTAGTCCCTTATTTAGTTTCGAACATGTAACCCCGCGTGATGTGGTTAATGTTTTTAATACACTTAAGTCTAAAAACACCGGTGATTATTGGGGCATCTCCACTAAACTTATAAGTAATATAATAGACATCGTAGCCCCCTATCTAGCTGTTACTTTTAATAAATGTGTTGATTTAGGAACTTTTCCTGACCTCATGAAGAGTAGTAAAGTCATACCATTATTTAAATCAGGTAATAAGAATGACGTTGGCAATTTCAGGCCTATTTCTATCTTACCTGCATTTAGCAAAATATTTGAAAAGTTAATACTCAAGCAGCTGCTAAGACATTTTAATTTAAATAGCCTCCTCCATAATGAGCAATATGGCTTTACAAAAGGTCGTTCAACTACAGATGCGGGTGTTGCTCTGTTGAGACACATATTTGACGCATGGGAGAAATCACAGAATGCTATTGGAGTTTTCTGTGATCTCTCTAAAGCCTTTGATTGCGTGCACCATGACACGCTTTTGCGTAAATTACGTCATTACGGTGTCCAAAACGAAGCTCTCAACGTAATTATTTCGTATTTACATAATAGGGTCCAATGTGTAGATGTTAATGGTGTGAAATCATCCGGGCTACCAGTTCAGTTAGGTGTTCCGCAAGGCTCAATACTGGGTCCATTCTTGTTCTTAGTTTACATTAATGATTTACCATTCCATTTGACGGGCATCTGTGATGTTGTACTGTTTGCAGATGATACCTCTCTTATTTTTAAAGTAGACAGGAATAGACAAGATTTTGACGACGTAAACAGTGCACTCTCAATAGTTACAGATTGGTTTACGTCAAATAACTTAGTTCTCAATGCCAAGAAAACCAAATGTGTAAAGTTCGCCTTACCGAATGTTAGAAACCTAGGACCCAACATCGTCTTAGATAAAGAGGTGCTTGAAACTGTAGGCTCGGCAATTTTTCTAGGACTAACAGTAGATGCCAAACTTCAGTGGGGACCTCATATATCAAGTCTAGCAGGAAGGCTCAGTTCGGCTGCCTACGCCGTCAGGAAAGTAAGACAATATACTGACGTTGATACAGCTCGTTTAGTCTATTTTAGTTATTTTCACAGCGTTATGTCCTACGGTATTCTGCTGTGGGGCAAAGCCGCTGATATACAAAATATATTTGTCCTTCAAAAGCGAGCTGTTCGAGCAATTTACCAGCTAGGTGCCAGAGTTTCTCTAAGAGATTTCTTTAAAGATATTGGTATTCTCACGGTTGCATCACAATTCATCCTTGCCAACATTTTATATATTAGGCAAAATTTACACTTGTACACTAAAAATAGTGATATTCACAGTGTTAACACTAGAAATAAGGACAAACTACGTGCCCCCTTTCACCGGCTTCATAAGGTTCATAACTCATTTGTTGGGCTTGGTATAACCTTTTATAACAAGATACCCTCTTCTTTTCTAGACTTGCCTTTTAATGCGTTTAAAGCTCAACTAAAATCCAACCTTTGTTCAAAGGCATACTATTCTATCAACGACTACTTAGACGATAAGAATAGTTGGTCACCCTAGTTTAACGCAAGACAATGTTTATGTTCCTTCTCCAGAATTAGCTTACTGCAGAACCCAGCAATGCATAAATGTGTAAGCTGTCACGCCCTTTATGCCTGGAGGCTTTTATTTGGGTAGTAAGTTTTTTTATTTACATTTTAATGAATTATGTTTTAGCTTGAGTACGTATAGTTATTATTATATTTGTTGGTATATTGGCGTGGCTAGCTGACATATTATGGCAAATAATTAAATTTTATGTTCTGGTTTTGTAATGTTAATTACCGAACATTGTATATATTATTGTACCTAGTATTGTATACATTCAAGTATTTTTTTAAATTGAACAGACAGCTGTGCTGCTGGGGAGTTTGTTGCGCCACTTCTTCTTCCCAGCAATAGCACTAGGAAGTGGTGAAGGGCGGGCGTTTTTGGGGGACTGTCTTTTGTAATTTTGACGTTCAAAAAGTGCTGATTCTCAGCCTAATTTGAATAAATGACTTTTGATTTTGATTTTGATTTTGATTTTGATTCGTTTGAGTCTTATACCGCAAATTGAACAATCTTTAGTTTGTCTTCTGTTATCTTATCCATCCTTTCACGGAGTCATCTTTACATTTCTAAGATCCCCTACTGAAATATTCATATAATCTCGCATTTTCATTTTATCCTTTAAATGGTGAGAATGGTCACATTTGTTCAATTCTCGTATTCATGAAAAAAAAAAGTTCTTTTCTCGTGTTTTCTCGACATCCACATCCGAGTACGAACTCGGATGTGGATGTCGAGTTTTGGCGCAACAATGTCGCCTTTGTGGCGCACTTGTTCACATAGTCTCTTGCGTTTCCACTTGGAAATCGGCCTTTGAAGTCACTCGATATGTAAAGCACCGAGCTGTTATCCAATTTTGTATCAAAATACAACAAACATATCGAATGTGAGCCATAGGCTTTTAAAAATAATGTTTACAAAAATCCAACGGCCATATCAGCTGAATATTTTGCGGATTATTTTATCTCTACAGCTTTTAACATTCCGGCTCGTTAATTTTAATATAGGACTCACGCCAAATAAAAGTTTACGTTAAAAACTCTCGTATATTTTAGTTCGCGAATTAATATGCTAAACCCCGGTGGTTTGCGGCTGGGTCAGGTCGAGTGGGCCAAGTCAAACGGAACTTACAGTGTTCATTGCTCGTGAATATTGAATGAAGTGCTTCACCTCACTGAGTTGAGCGGTAATAAGCGTGCTCCACTCCAAATTGTCGTATTCATAGCGCTACAAGTTTCCTTACAACGCTATGGTGAGACGACAACATAATAATTATAACAATTTCAACGCGAGCTCTGCACCGTCTTCTGTACTTTGTTCAAGAGTAGTTCAACTAGCTCTTACAAAATTAGTCCAAGAATGCCTTAAGATCGGGTAACTACATTCTCGTACCTCATAAATGCCTTATTTGTGAAGCTAAAAGCAAGTGCTGAAAGGAATTTGCAGCCGCTTTATATTTCACTTACGTATAAGCATTTACGTTGACGCTAACTAGGAATTAATGCGTAAAGCAACATTAACAAAAAGCTTTGAAGGGGATTTAATTTTGTCTCTCGACGGAAAGTTATTAAATTGTAATGTCATAATCAGGGTGATGGTGTCATGATACTTAGCTTAACGACGTCAAGACGTCTAGCATATTAATGAGCGTAGTTTCCTGATCAGTGGGCGCCAGACACATTGACATAATTACTTATATCCGGTAATAAAACATTCGAGGACTTCCTATCCCACTTTTCTTCATACATTGTCGTAGGTCGACAGGTGCGATAAATTGTTTACTTTTCCATGCCTCCAATTTCAATGGCTAGAGCATGCGATGCAAATGAGGCATAGCGTTGCATTATTTATGTTACCTAGACTAACGTGTGAACTAGCCTAGTCGTGACCACGACCGGTATAAACAATGAGAAATAATCCGAACACTTGTTTTATTTTATCAAACGTGCCATTAGCACAAAGCGCTATGGACGTAGTTAGTATTGTTTCTAGAGTCTGGCTTCAGAAAGGCTATTATGTACTATTATCATGAACTGACAATTATAATAAGGAGTTTTATCAAAGGGAGCCCTACTTCAAAAGGACCCGGCCAGCTATTCAAAATCAGAAACAAACGGAATGTTATTGGAGTTCTCTTCTTGTTATCTTAGGCTTTAACATCGGCGATCTGGCGAATGCATCTATGATACTTCGCGATTTCAATACGCTTTGACATCGGTCACGGTAATTACAAAAATTGAACATCGGGCAATGTTATGCCAAAGCTTACTTCGGATACCTCTATACGCCGCGACTGGCATCCGAAGTAAGCGTTCAGTCGCTTTATCGAGCTACCAAAAATCTATCACCATTGCTAAAAGAATCGTGTCTGCTATGACCCTTACATTATACTCTTTATTTATAAAAAAGTAATTATAGTAAGAGACGTTTTAACGTCACAAAATTATGGCTAAACAGTCGCTAATCATTACTTAACTTTAAGCAACGTTTATATTGAACCCCTAAGTATCTAATCACCATTATAAAGTGTTTCTTTTGTCCCAGTTTAACGCAGCAAGTGGTAGCATTGAAAGAGATCAGACTGCAAGAAGAAGAGGGTGCGCCGTTCACAGCCATCCGGGAGGCTTCGTTACTCAAAGAGTTGAAGCACGCCAACATTGTGACACTACATGACATCGTGCACACCAGGGAGACACTAACTTTCGTGTTTGAATTTGTGGTGAGTGATTCTTTACTTACCATAGGTTAAGAAGAATTGATAAAGGAAAAGAAAGACCTCAATTTGAGAGGGGCTCAGTAGGAATTGAATGTCTGATTGTACCAAAGTTTGAAAGCATTGGTGATCGCATCAAAGTTTTACTGCATGCAATGTATTCCAGAAGAGTGCGGAATTCATATTCCTTTTTTCCCTCCTGAATGTTCCAATGTACAATGTGTTAGGCGCTTGTTTTGAACTTTATGTTTACCTCTATGATTAATTAATAATGAACTCAAAATGCAATTTATATTAGGTTTACACGATTAAATTCAGATATTTTCCTGTTATGTTAGTGTGCAAAGACTAAAGGGAAAACGTGAAACCTGGATGACGCTGGTACAGGAGCATAACAGCTGACAAAATTCCTCGACTATCAAAGTTCATAGATCTTTCATCTCCAAAATATAATAAAAACAATTACTTATCCAGCAGTCTGTTCACGAATCCAATTTCATTTGACGTATTTTTTTTTTCCCCAATATCAATTGAAATTCTGTTACCATTTGGTGTTTCAAAAATCATAACTATAGCCTATTTCGTGTATTTATTATACGATTGTTATGATATATACGACCCTCTGGCAGTTATATTTCTTCAAGATGACGCACTTCGATGTAAATGGGGTTTTATTTTTACACCGTTTTTATTACGTTTTTTATAGTAAATTCGTCTTTGTAGTTCTTGAAAGTGAAACTAAAGTGTTTAGGCTGATGTCATCGGTAAATACTGTTTTAGTTTGAATTGACGCTTTCCGTCAAGTTTATACTGTCGCGACACACCCGATGCTTTATGTGTATGAGCTTCTATATTACGAGGACCTTTACTATTGTTTGTAAAAAGCATAGTCTTCACTACCTTCGACTTGATTATCTTTGTACGGCAGGTTAGGTTACCCGAAACTGTCAAATTTTCCCAATCAACCTCCCTGAACCTAATGCTTTAGCGATAAAGTTGAGAATCTATTAAAGACATTTGACAGATTGTAGTAGCTTGATGTGCGGGCGTCTGTACGCCACAAGCTTATTTATGCGCGTGGCTAAAATCGAAACTAACGCCGCCATCTTGTTGACAATAAAACTGTACCAATATAAACAACTTGCTAGTATATAAAATAATTAGGACATCATCACCGATTTATCTATGACATGAGAAATCCATAGACAACCTTCGGTCTACTGTGCGATTGTGGTAAGATTTAGGTCCACTTCCACCACAAATGACTAAATACATACGTTTCACGGTAAACCTATTTAAATCATCACATTCATCACTCTCTATCATCTTCAAACAATTGGTAGAAACAGAACGATGTTTTAAATTCGTTTAGCACTAAACGAACTTAATGATTTGTGGTGAAATCGGGATTTAATCACTGAACTAGCCTATCACAAATTCACAATCTACGGAACATATTTCAATATTCTTCTTTTTTAGAGAATATCCACTGTCCCTTTTGACGTGGTGATTAGGCAGTAGGTACTATGGGACAAAATATACTGATTAACTCTTTCTTCACTCAGGACACGGATCTATCACAATACATGGAGCGGCATCCTGGGGGGCTCAATCATCACAATGTGAGGCTGTACATGTTCCAGTTGCTGCGAGGACTCTCATACTGTCACAGGAGAAGAGTTTTACACAGGTATGTCATACGCTTTGTTTTTATTTAGAGCTAGACTTTTCTTCTCGAGGAAAGTAGATGTTCAATTTACTTTGTGAGACGGAGTGAAGGGTAAGGTTATGTTTTAGGATGATAATTATCATGGTTTATACACTTATTTTGTAAAAGTTTACTTTCTTAAAAAAAGATTTAAAAAGAACTTTTATTTGAGGTAAACATGACGCGGAGAAATAAGAGCCCCAGCGCTGGTTTTCAGCGATAGCTGGCGTTGACGTGATAACGGAGCAGCATAGGATAAGATAAAACAAAAAGACCAACACACAAAACACTCCTTCCACCCCCCTGTTCCTCTCTTCCTTCCTTCCTTCTTTCCTTCCTTCCTTCCTTCCTTCCTTCTTTCCTTCCTTCCTTAACACTTCTTTAAGAGTCCTTACTGGCAGACAATTTATATACTTATCTAGTCTGAAACGTATTGTTGGATTTTATTTGTAGATAATTTTATGTGCACGCGTGTATACATTTCTAAAAGATTAACAGAAAACAGACCAAAAACATTTACGAAATTCTTACTCCACATGTAGATAATATTTTACACTGCATGCCAACCATTTTCATTTAAAAAACAATCAACGTCTTTTCAGCTATTGACTTTAAAATTATTCTCAATTTCGCCAGACACTGGTTTAAAAAATCTTATTCCTGGGTCTTCCTCGGCTATTTTAATATCGTCGGCTAGAGGCGAAGGTAAACAATGGCGTGCATATACCGTGCATTCGCTGTTTATAACAATAAATAGATGCTCTTCCTGTAATAACGAGAGTATTAGCTTATATTGTTATTAATATGCGGAGATGAGAAACATGGGATAGTTGGAGGAACAGTTCGGAACGCTGCTTTTCTGAGATTCTATTGCTCAAATTTTGCTGCATTTTTTAAATATCTGATGTTTGCAACTCATCATCTGCCTAGCCTTTTCCCAACTATGTTGGGGTCGGTTTCCAATCTAACCGGATGCAGCTGAATACCAGTATTTTACATGGAGCGACTGCCTATGTAATGTTTGGAACTATTGCCGTTGGTTTTAGAATCTAAATCAGAGTTGTGTTTGACGGTAATTTTCAACAATATTAGGATTTGAATGATGTTTAATGTAATAGAATTTAGGGAACAATTCAATTACAGTCCATTGTTCAGCCGTTGAAGGTAAACTGGACCACGCTCCCTTCTTAATAAAATTACGACCTTATTCTCTCATTCGTTCATTGAAAACGTACCAGTACATACATTCACAACTTCATATTTTGTAGATACTCGAAGAATAATAACTAATCCTCGTTTCTCTGCTGTCATGGCAACTTATTTTTATTGTTTTTTTGGATAACCAATTACGTAAACATAGTATGAGCAATAGGCCATTCACTTAATAAAAATAATAATAAGAGCAAGATACACTTATGAGATCCAGTAGTAGTTAACCACTTATTTCTCTGTCTCACTTATTTTTCTGAACCATCAACTGGCCCAACAAAATGGCTGTCACGGCATGATTTCTTTGGAAATAATTACCCGACTAATAGATAATACCAGTTTACAAGTGACTGTCATTAAGATAATCTTTGACCGGCTCATAGGGTAGCTAATCACTGACCTATATTATACAAGTATGCTGGACTAAATATACTAGGTATACGAAATGACAGTTGTTTTTTGTGCCGGTTCAAAGCGCGTATCAGGAACTAAATTTGACACATTGCCGCAAATGGCCGTCGTTTTGTTTTTAGTACGTCTCTGACGATTTAGGTCTAAATCGTGGAATAAGACTTTTTTTGTGTATTTTGTGTTTACTATGAGATATTTAGAAAAAAATTATCATGAGAGTATGCGCGTCTTGTAAAACTAGCTATCAAAAATATTAGTTCCACGGACGCTCACGTTGCTGTCAGCGCCAAAATAGCGAAAGTCAAATGTCTTCATTTTATCATCGATAGTATGAAACTCTCTTTCTACGACCAATCATAATAACTTACATAACATTTGACAGCAGATTCATTAATCGTAGGTTACTAACTCTATCAGTTTACTTTGTGTCTAATAATTCCTTTTTGTTGTCACAGGGACGTGAAGCCTCAGAACCTACTAATAAGTTCTCACGGCGAGCTGAAGCTAGCAGATTTCGGTCTGGCGCGTGCCAAGTCAGTGCCGAGCCACACGTACTCGCATGAAGTCGTCACTCTATGGTATAGACCACCTGGTAAGTACAGCTTTCCAAAGAAAAGTATGTATGCGCTTCGGGAATCATCGTCCTACTTCGGAAATACGACCTACTTGTTTACTTTGTATTGCTATGTTAACAAATTTATAGATTAACAAATCTACGAAATTCCACAAATCTTTTCAAAACTTTTCAAGTGACGAATGACGATCAGAGACCGGAGTAACCCGACAGAGAGAAAACTTCATACAAACGCGTAATGATAGGTGCACTACTACAAAGCACGGTAGTACAAAACTTAGAAGCATTGCCTCTCTCTCGCCACAGAGCAACCCCCCATCTGTGGCGCGACTTTCGTACTAATTCGGAAACACGAAGATTACCGAAGCAGATACCTTTTCTGGTTTACATGTAGATGTTTTTTTTAAGGAGTATAGTTACAAGCATTTGTAGCACATTGTATAAGGATTTCATGAAAAGGACGCTAGCCAGGCAGTTCTGAGTACCTACCTATCCGCCGGAGCCTGGATTTGGCCCTGTTTATAACTAGGCTCGCTCAGTCCCTATTACAGATCCGTCACTCACCGTAAAGGTTTCTTTGAAAATCAGCGTCAGGCAGCGTCTGTCTGGGATTATCGCGGAAATGAACCTATTTGGCGCGGCCGCGAGGCACACATAATCCTATATATTTTAGGTTATGTGTCTTTTTAGTTAGTTTAACTGTGCTCTTTGCATTTACTGTGCCAAATAAACATTTTTTTTTTACTTACTATATGGGACTTAACATAACTGGCAAAATTTGTGTGTACTATATCTACACCCCTGCCTAACCCTTCGGGGATTACAGGCGTGATGTTATTTTATGTTTCATGGAAAAGGACATATTATAAAAAACCGGCCTCGTACGAGTCAGACTCGCACACGAAGGGTTCCGTACCACAAGGCAAAAAACGCCAAAACCGGCAATAGAAATATACACTCTTGTCTACCTATTACGGTTCATCAGATGCAGCCCGCTGACAGACAGAGGGACGAACAGCAGAGGTTTAGTAATCGGATTTCGTCGGCACCCTTTGGGTACGGAGCCCTAAAAAGGACGAAGAAGTCAAACGCGGTGATTCAAAAGGAAATTGTCCCGTATCATAGTAGTAACCTTAATACAACTTTTTATTGAATCCTACAGACGAGATATTAGTTATTTAGTCAACTTGCGAGGTATATTAAAAAAAGAAAAAAAAAAGAAAGATATTTTTATTGCAATATTTCTTTTGCCTTTGAAAAGGCTCTTCAAACAGAGTAATTACTCTCATCAAAAACTCAATTACGAATTAGTCTTGGCTTAAAGCGTTAATAGGTACCACTAATATTTTACGGTCAACTATTAAAAGCTTCCTGGAGCAAACAAGAGAACCATTATGAAAATTTCTAGTAACAGACTTAGTAAAATTAGAAGTGACAGGCTCTGTTTATATTTAGAACTAATGCTTTCCTTGGAAACTTTACTGTAATATGGTTTAACGGGTGTCGCTCGTAATATTGTCACGCGAACTGGGGAAGTGCAACATTATTTGTGAGTCTGACTGCGGTATTTGCGCTAACTGATGTGTTATATACACTCTGTTGAAATATTTGCATAATCAGGGCTATAATGTCGGCACGGTTGGCGCAGTGGTTAAGCGATTGACTGCTGCGCTGCGTGTCGCGGGTTCGATTCCCGCACGGAACAAATATTTGTATGACCTACAATTAGTTGTCCCGGGTCTGGCTGTTTGTGTATGTGAGTTTATATGTCTGTAAACGCACCCACGACACAGGAAAAATTCCTAGTGTGGGGCAACGTTTTTTTTAAAAAAAAAAAAAAAATGTTCCCACTGCAGGGACACAGGCCACCTCTCTGTGAGAGGGAGTGGGCCGCAATCTACCAAGCGGGCCCAGTGCGGGTTGGTCGATGTCACGTGTCTTCGAGTTTTTGGTTCTAGGATATACCGCTTTTTCTCACGATGTTTTCCTTCACCGTTTTGAGAGCAGTAGTGATGAAATAATTTAAGTACACAAAGTGCCTGCTTAGGTTCGAACCTACGACCGACAACTCGGTAAGTCGCGGCTATTAATACTGGGCCACCACTACTCTAAATATTTGTGCGGGTGATAAATTAAAACAATGCGTCTATAGTTTTTAGCTGAGAACAGCCCTGGATATTCTTCAGTGGTTGTTGAAATCTCAGGCGTAAAACCTTTCATAGACAGACAGAGAAGAAAGTGATCTGATAAAGGTTTTGTTTTTCCTTTTAAGGTCAGACCCTTAAAAACACGACGATTACTATGTAGTTTTTAACAATTTTTAATTGTTTACTGTAATTAGTCCCATAAATCAGAGGCTTAGGGTAATTACATGCCGAAGATGCTTCACTGCGATACCTCGCGGACGCGGTTTAGCTCGCTACCTCGTCACCTCTATTTAAAACAAATGCATGCTAATAGACACACACGCACATGCCAGGCATCAAGGTATACCCCCAACCAGCCCGCGATGTATCACAGTGAGGCATCCTTCGACATGTGCGCGCGTGTCTATAAGCATGCATTTGTTTTTCATGGAGGTGACATCGAAGTAGCGAGCTAAACTGCAACTGCGAGGTATCGTACTGAGGTATCTTTGACATGTAATTGCCGTTAGCAAACCCCAAACTTTGTGACAATTAAACAGCACATATATGTACAGTCACGAGCAAAAGTATGTATACATTCGGCTTTATTCAAAAGCGATTTACTCCTTTATTTTTGAATGAAATTGTATGTTGTTACGAACATAGCATTTTCGAACCCATAGGTTTATGTAATGTGTCTTATTTCAACGTTGCATTCGTTATTTCACGAAAACATCGCAATTGAAAGTTGCCAAGTGTTGACATATTGGTGCTCGTGACTGTACGTCGAAAATATTGACTAAGTACCACTCTATACCTCTCATTACGAATCATCTTGAATGTGTCGCAGCCAACTGGTTAAATTAGCCGTTTAGTCAACCGCCTGGCCTTTGGAAGTAGTGCTCGCCTCGCTTCGATCTCTCGGCTCGCACGCGGTCGATCACAGTTGTAACCTAACCCATTTGGTCGGGGTGCCCTGGCGTAGTTACTGCGATTAATTCGGCTCGCACGTGATTGGTTACAGTTCCAACCTAAACTATAATTTATTGAATATCATTCAGGCCGTTAGTTGAACAGCCGCCGTTTAGATAAAAGGCAAGGCGGTTAACTAAACGGCTAATTAAACCAGTTGGCTGCGACAAATGCATAATGATTTAGCCCTGCTTCTTTTCCATGTTTTTGGATAATTTACAAAACATTTGCTAAAGCTGTCTGTTATTAAGAATACTTTATAGTTTGTTTTCAGCTTTTGAAAACATATCAAGAATAGTGATATATGTATTGTTGTCAACAATATAATGTGAATTTACGGTGTATACTGGCACAGTGAGAATTGAATGTCGCCTACTATCCCTAAATATACTTTTATGGCCGTCACGAGTCGTCATTTATCTTCATTTTTATATTCAGCTCGCCATTTTCACGACCCTTACCAAGAGTCTGTTAAATTGTTGTAGAGTGTATTGTAGACAGTTTATTTATTTTTTTCTGAAAAAATGTAAGGTTTAGGCTTTAAGTAGGTAAAGTACGGAATCAACATTTCAGCGGCTTCCTAGATAAACAAATACAACATTTAATAAATCCGACCAAAAACTGGACCGACGAACTAACCGATTTTTTTGACTTCTTTCATTTTATGCTGCCAAGTGGTGAAACTCCTCTAGCACTGATCTATATTGAACTGAAATATTATAGGTACAATCTGTGCCATCGGTAAAACTTCCCTATTAACTTTCATCCCCTATTTAAGCCTTTTAAGGGATACATTTTCAATAATCCTTAGTGCTCACCTGCGCTAAATAAGACAGTTGTGTAAAATTTCATGCTTCTATACCCAGCGATTTAGGCTATGTATTGTCTCTGAGTGAATTTACGATTTTGATTAAGTACATGCTACTTGTCCAACAGTTACTAAAAGAGTAAATAGTTTTATAAGACAATTTATCAATTGCATTTGTTTTGTGCAGACGTGTTACTGGGCAGTACCGAGTACTCCACGTCGTTGGACATGTGGGGCGTCGGCTGCATATTCGTGGAGATGCTCTGCGGAGTGCCCACCTTCCCTGGAGTCAGGGACACACACGACCAACTAGATAAAATATTTAAGGTATGAATAATTTTTGTGTATTTCTTTTATTGACACAATCACTTTGGTAACTTTTTAATAGAGGTTAATGACATACTTAGACAAGAATCACACAGAGTATATTTTTTTTGTGTACTTTAAGTTATAGCAAGTCGACACGGTGTGAATTTTTCCATCGTGTAAGCTAATCGTGTATTCTTACTTTTGCACATAATTTGTAAGGAGCATATTCACCAGTTTAATAGAAAGGCAATCGAGTAACCGTCCCCCCCGCAGGTGGTGGGCACCCCCACGGAGGAGAGCTGGGTGGGCGTGAGCCGCCTGCCCGGCCTGCGCGCGCACGTGGCGCGCTGGGGCGCGGCGCCGGCGCGCGCGCTGGGCGCCGCCTTCCCGCGCCTGCGCGCGGCGGGGCGCGAGGCCGAGCGCCTGGCCGCCGCGCTGCTGCAGCCCGACCCGGCGCGCCGCCTGCCCGCGCAGCGCGCCACGCACCACGCCTACTTCGCCGACCTGCCGCCGCGGCTGCGGGACCTGCCCGACGGTGAGTCACTGAGGCGGGATCGGAAGGGACCGATGTCCTTTGCTTTTAAGACACACCCGCACGCGGATCGTCCGTCGCGGACGTCCCTTATACAGGGTGTCAGGAGAACGCTTCCGAAGCCAGAACGTAGATTATATACAACCTTTATGCAAACGGATACCAATAACCTTTCGCCTGAAATTGATTATTTTCGCGCGTCACGTGGACTTGGGGTCGTCAGCCGCACAGCTGTCGGCGAGCGCGCGCGCACTTTGAACTTGAGGTCACGCGCAAGCGTCAGATGATATTTATTTACGAATACATTGCTTGTTAGAGTTGTAAAGAAAAAAAATGTGTTTAATAGCAAATAATGGTTTAATTTAACTGTTCTCACAGCATAGTGTACGAAAAATGCTAAAAAAAATAGGTAAAATTGTTCATTTTTTTTTCTCATTTTTTTATGGTATCGTATCGAGAATCAGTAGCCCTATCACCTGTCTTCGTTTTCGGAAGCGTTTCCCTGCCACCCTGTATTTCGTAATCATTTCATAACCAAAATGTTGTGCAATATTCAATCATATCAAGAGGAAAATAACATGGCACGAAATTTTATAAACAGGCCTAACTTTACATTCATAAAATGTAATTGAAAAAAAAATGAAAATATCTAAATTCACAACAGAACCTATGAAACGTATCAAATAAAATCGTTCGACTAAAACGTATTTTCCATTGTTACAGAGGTATCGATATTCACAGTGGAAGGCGTATGCCTGCACCCTGAGACGCGGCACGCGACCATCAAGTGAGACTTAGCCCACGAGCCCTTTAGTCGAATCAATTACGCTTTTTACGTTCTGCCCGGCGCCTACGCCGCGATCCCTATACTGCACCAGGAGGCGTCACATTCTGACTGACCCGCTCCGTCGGACCAACATTTCGTGATAGTTCTATCGTCTAGATTTAAAAAAAAAAGAATCGCTCGAACTGGCATCCAATGCCGACAGTATTCAGTTGATTTCAAATCCCTCCCCATCATTGTTTGTTCGTCTGTCGATTGCTTTGTCCTTTCCATTATTCTATTAGTGCTTGTTAAGCTTCCAACGGAATATCCATCCATATAATTCAATTATTCTATGGTGACAAGGTAAACTGATAGGTAACGAGTGTATGAATTATAACTATAAATATATAAACAGAGCAGTGTGCCATGTATATCTATAATTGAGAAGAGTATGACGTATTATTTTAAAAGATTTTTATGCTGGAAATATATGCTCATAATTTGGTAAAAATTTTGAAGATGTTTATTTATATTTATTAAGGGATAATTGTCGATGAAGTTAACTAATGCAGTCTTATGAAAACTATACGGTTTTATCATTAGAGCTTCTAGCATGAGTTTACGATTGATTTTTGGTTGGACATTAATCAGATATTGGTGGCTATTGGCTATTTTCCGATATTTATTAGATCTAGCGGATAACGAAATATCGTATACTCATGGTAGGGGTTCTTCCATTGAATCTTGGCGTTTATCTAAATCTTATGCACACATTCCTTCCACGGTGCTCAAATAGTAAAGTTAGTGTGGCGAGGAGTATGTCGCGGCCCGCGACCGGCCTCCAGTGATACCATGTGAATTGAACGGAGATCATCTATTACCAAAATTATTTAATCTTCGCAGATCTCAAATATAATCAAGTGTGGGACCGTCCTACTGTAAATTGTAACGTGATAGGAAATTCGACGATTTATAATTAAATAATAATTATACTAATCATTGTTCTGAGCGAGGCGACGTAGAGTAGATGGAATAGGTTCCGTCTAGACTAAAGACTAGTGAAATTAACCAGTTTAGTGAAATTTTAGTGGTCCCCACGACGTAAGGTTAGGAGTGCAGCGTAAGTAACGTAGGACCGGCGCATTGGCAACTTGACAGGTTAACATAGACGAAATGTTGATGCGATAACCTCGATGTCTTGTTAGATAGCGACACAAACAAGTTATCTGTGATTTCAAAATAGATTATAGCCCTACAGAAACGTGAACGGAAATTGTGCCAACAATTAAAATAAACGCTTCATAGAATCCGGGAATTTAAAAAATAATCAAGACATTAGTATCGCATAAAGGTCATTTCGTACGTAGTATTAATAAAAATAATGCTAGTCTAGAAGCGAATTTAATATCATTTCTGTAAATAAAATTGGTGACGAATAGCAATAAAAATCAATTAAATGTTACCTACGCTAAGACTAAGCTAATAAAGCCTTATAACAATTGAATCGCACTGAACGCACTGCCAAAATACGCGACAAAAATCGATAATAAGTAATAGAATCGAGTAGTAGAATCGAGTTGTCAGTGTGCGCGGAGATAAAATAAACACTAGTGAGCATAGATCAACTTAGTGTAGTCCTTACCGAGCTTTAGAGACGTTTACACCGAGTGCCGAGGGCTGCACTTAGCGGAATTAAACAAAATTTAACTAAATTGAGCACAAAATTGTTAGGTCACAAACTCAAGCGCCGCCCCCGGCACTATCGAGTAGTTAATTCATAATACGGTTCCGAACACCAATAGTACGTAAATTGTATAGTATATGAAACGCAATATTTTCAGTGTACATGGTTTGTTGAGTTTTAATGTATGTAGCATAAGGAGGGCGGCGATGTGTAGCTGAAACGCGAGTGTGGTAGATACAGTCTGCGAATCTTGAAGGTGTTGAAGGCGGGTTCGTCAAATTGATTATTGTAATTTACGTTCGTTATTTGATTGTTGAATTGTTGACGTGTTTGTAATAGCCAAGCGACGCAACCCGCCGCCTGTTGCCTTAGATAGTGTGTTATTTTGTGTAAGTGTGTAGATACTGTCGAATATCGAAGTTTAATTCCATTAATCTAATCAAATATATGTATAGAATATATCCTAATATCCAATGAGAGTCTTCAGAATTCGCCGTTTTAATGTAGGAATAATAAAATTCGCTAGCAATTGAATTTGCGGAGCGCACTCGTGGTTCAGACGCACTCGCGGCCCTAGTGAGTAAGGGTTGCAAAGGAAAGCAAAATAATTCACCCGTTGAGTGAGGCACACAGATGTACGATACGAGATTACGTCGAGCATTTATATTGAGAATAGTGGAAATTCTATTGTATACATAATAATTTGCATTTGTACGATGTACTGACCGAGGTCGCAAGGCCGCGTTCGTTGCAAAGGAACGAATTGTATATAGGTATTATTAATTAATCATTTAGTTGTTACGGTTTCTTAGTTACGACAGTCCTATACGAGTTGCCATTGCCGATTGTATGAGTTCCGAAGTACACGGACGATATGAGATTTATTTTAATTTTTAACTATCATAGGTTATTTTCGATTAACTATGTTCTATTATTTTACGTATCACGAAATTGTCCCGCTACTGATTTAGTTACGAATTTTTTAATATTTTTTTTTTTGTAATGTATAAACAATGTGCTTTTACTCGTTTAAAAGAATGTAAATACGATATTTGAACTGATAATAATAAAAGTTTTTATTTCTTAATTAAATGCCTGGTTTTCTTCTCCCCCTCCGCAGTCCTGCGCGATTGAAACTCCATTCATAAAGAGCTTAATTAGAGTGACTTATCGACGCTCTCATTAAATTCAATTTAACAAGTTGGTGCTACGGTGAAATGAGATTCGTAAAAGTTAATTGTAGATATAGTCCTACCCCTTAATTTATAGAGTTTGCTTAAAGATTAGTAATTATTATTGATGTTTAAACGTCTCTTAACTTTTATCAACATTTATAAATATATCCCTTAGTGTAAGGCCAAAATTCACGATACGACGTCACATCGTGGAACGTTGCGACCGTCGTCGTTGTTACATAACTATATTTTATTGATAACTAGCTTTTGCCCGCGACTTCGTCCGCGTGAAGCAACTTTCTTAATTTTTTTTTTCCATAAGAACCTTCTACAAAGTATAAGAAAACAAAAAAAAGATGGATGAAATCGGTAAAGTCGTTCTCAAGTTATAACGTGACCAAGGGAAATAGGGATTCATTATTTACGTGGTAAACGTAAATAAGTTGTATAGACTAGTTATCAATAAAAAAATAGTTATTTAAACATGTCTGAAACAACGTGTGTTTTGGTTCTGGTACTTCGTTTCCGATCTCATTCTGCCATTGACTTGCTAAAAAGCAGGATAACCACAGCATGAATAATATTAAAAGGGAAAAAGAATAATAAAATGATAATGTCTGGTTTGATTCTCGTACAAAGTGAAGAGAGCCGTGAAATTTCTGGCGCCGCCTGCTGGCTTCTCGCCAAGGCTTGAGCCATATAATTCGGCCAATGAAAGTCGGCGCCACGTATAAAATGAACCTATAGTCTGAGCCATCTGAGCCCCACATATTACATCTGCTAAGGGCTCTGTCGTATGGACGCTTAACCCTTCGTATTACGGCATTCAGCCGGTTAATGAATTAATTTAGTATATTCAGCGAGGTGAGTCTATAAAATCTACCTAAATTTGAATCGCGACATATTCGCCAAAAATGTAAACCAATATGAGTTTATGGAAAAATAATTTTAATTCCATACACAATAAAGTTCAGTTTACGCTACAACTTCAAACATTTTTATAATTTTTTCAATAGTGCTAGGTACTCTGAAATTAAGTTAATTACCATTAAAATAAAGTTGATATTTGTTTAACTTGAAATAACGTCAAATTGAAACATAAATACAATTTGAATTTACGTAATTTTTTTGGTAAAAATGTTGCTAATCTTCTTAGTGGTACCGGTAACGGTATCGTCCTTCAAATATTGGTGACGATGAAGAGGTAGCAAGCAGGTAGCCGGTAGTAAGTATTAGGTGCTGTATATGTAAGTTCTTACTAAATTTATCATGGACGATTTTTTCAATTTTGTCCATCCTGAGAACCAAAACGGTATCTTTTTTATTAGGTTTTCACCGCACACACTGTCATAAAACCAGAGCGAAGAAAACCCACTACTTACCTACATTATCAAGAAGTTAATTGGTTCAGAATTTGAACGAGTTGAATTGTGCTTGGAAATGCTATGGAATTTTAAATGGGTCTACAATGTGGCCAACGTGCCAATCCAAATTGGCAGACTCATGGAGCAGACTGAAAGAGCTCGGCGACGTACAAACATAAGGAATACAAAAGTAGTGTCATAATTACTAAATGGCAAGTAAGTCGCACGTTAAGGGGGGCACGTTAAGGGGGGCGCGCTAGGGTAGTCCGCGAAATTCTTTGTTTTTATAATTTGCAGACCAGTAACAGTTCGTATCAGGTTATATGGTAACGTAACAAAAAAGTTAGTCATTTGCTGAAGTATAATCATTAAAATCATCAAAACAACTCTCCTAGTTCAAATTGACCGAATATATGAATATTTCACGAAAGCTTGACGTTTGCGGTCAAATCTAACTATAAGAGAATACCTACGTAATTATTGTACCTACGTCTAACTTTTTTTATTACCGTAAAACCTGACACTGAGCTGGCCTGCTCCGTTTGGCTGTAATTTGCAAGAAAATAGAAAAAAAAAAGATTCCCTCGGGCTACTCTAGCGCTCTCGCCTTAATATCTATCAAGTAGCTGTTAGCAACGATTAAATTACATTCCTGTCTACACAGTTACTCCAACAATTCAAAGTCTGTGACCAAAAAATAGGTAAGTATTGTATTAAATTAACACACCTCTGGCTAGGCAGGGGTGCGACATTATCAATCAAAACCCAACGAAATTTGCATGATATTCCGCCCTAATTGTCTCCCCTCGAAATTATGGAGAGGGCGATGAAAATGCAGTTATTACTTACCTAACTGAAAAAATATTTTGGTTTTCATTAGATATATTTCGACCCGTAGATAATATTTTTGAAGGAGGAAGTTATTTGGTTTCAAGTATAATATGGCTAGACGACGGCTTTCCAAGAAAACTGGTACCTCATTAATAACGATCGATTGACGTCGGTATGTTAGAGGTAATATAAATATTTGATAAGCGTATAGCATTGGTAGGTAACTATGTGCCTAAGTGATTGTCAATACTTGTAGGCATACACGATACACCGGTTCATAGGTACTGTATCTAGTCTTATATTTAGGCCTGGAAAATTGGGTCAAATATCAGTATATAGCTAACCTTAAAAATACTTTTCAATGTTAGGTTAGGTAGGTAGAAAATCGTCAGTAAATACTTTATTAAAGAGAAAAGTATTTTCAATGTTAGCTTATCTAATCATATAAAGCTTAGAAGGAATCTTCTTGCACAAAATCGCGATGACATGGCTGTAATTTTCATTCCTAACAAAGCTTATAATTAGTTAAATCTTTTATTACGGCCTGTATTACTCAACACGCTAACAAGAACTGATAGTGATTAATGTGATTATTATTACCAATTAGCTGACTCGACAGACGTTGTCCTGTCCAAACAATAATTAATTAAAAAATCCCATAGGAACAATCATTTTTTTCCCAGAATTTTCCAAGTTTTCTTTCCTAAAATGAAATTAAGAACAAATAAAAAAAACGTTATGGGAGATCGACTTTTTGCTGCGATTCAATAGCGCGTTTCGTCCACGCGCGTCTGCATCGCTACGTTTGTCCTTTTCTCGCATTTGCAACGCGCGACGCGACCGTTTTGGGCGACATTGGGTAAATAGAATGAAATATTGAATATCTATGACATTCTATGACATTTTCTAAATTTTTCCTAGTAAGTAGGTACTTTATTAGTTTATAAAACGTTGTTACATAATGGTAATTGGCACAACGTTACCATTTATTTATTATATGGGTGCAGGTCGCCCACGCCAACTTGTGGATGTTTCCGTAAAAGCAGCAACAATGAAAACGCGAACAACATTGTTTCGACCGAGTCCATCTTACTACTGTAGCGTCCGTACCGTCCACAGGCATTCACATGTAGTCACTACAGCGCATGACTGTATAACGATACAATCGTGATGCAAAATCGTAATTACGTGGTCGAACATCGCGACTGTATCGCGGTCTTTATGCGACTGTATCGCTGCAAAAAGTCGCCGCTGTCGACTTCCCTAAACCGGTCCAACCGTTCTCAAGGGATGCGCCTACCAACGAACAGCATTTAATTTTTATTTATACAGATAGATATTTTTAAACTAACGAATCTGACTGAACTTAATTATTCAAATGGCTCCTAACTCCTAACTTTCACAGATAGAGGAGATAGTGGCTAATCCAGTTCGCTGAGCTCTTTGGCAAATCTCTCATTTCGTCTTGTATCTGCTAAAGCTTTGAGATAGATCAAAGTTCGCTCACTGTGACTAATGCCACTAATAAGTGAGAGCTTGGCTTTATTTCTTTCGTATGGTTTGTCTACACTGGTTTTGCAGCATTATAGCGATTGAATACTCACGCGGCAAGCTGATTACTGGGTCGGCCGCTGGTAGAGCATCTACTTGAAATTATGAGTTTAAAAATACTATACTTATTTTATTTTATCGTTATTAAAAATATCAATATCGGTCGTAGGACCCATAAAGGTAATCAGCATGTATCTGAAGTTTTGCCAGCTTATTTAATTATTTGGATATTTTTATCCTTGTTTTGTGTTAAAAAGCAAAACGATAATACTACCTACTACTTACCTTTTTTTTTTTTTTTTTTCTTGGTGTGACATCATCAAATGACCCCTCCCGCATTCCTTGGTTTACCTACTGGAGTTCCGAGATCTCTGAATAGTGCCTATCTATGCAGTTTATAAGCAATGTTTAGAACTCCAAATAATAATAATAATAAGTATTTATTTTCTCACCACAATAAACAATACAGACATTGTTACACATGATATATTATTTGGTTTAGTTTACTGTGGGGGACTGGTGCCTAAGCTGGGCTTTAGGGGCCTGTGTTTCAGGTCACCAGGTCTCCGCCCTCTAGCAGTTCGATACATTGCATGATAATTATAATAAAACTGATTTAACAAATTTTGAATTAGAAGGTTGTATAATAGCTTTTAGAGTCTGTAGCTCAACTGGTGTTTGAAAAAATAAATAAATGATAAATGAATGGAAAAAACAAAATAGACAAAAAATAAAATAAATAAAATAAAAAATGTATTGTGTTTGTATAGTGTTGGTATTGTTAGTAAACATTATGTAGTGAGGACGTGAGTAAGATGTGTTTTGTGTGTGTATGTGCGAGAGTGCGTATGTGGGGGTGTGTGTGTGGGTTTATTAAATAGCAGTTGTACAGACGCAAGCAGGTCAAGCTACCCGAAACTGTCAAATTTTCACAATCAACCTTGAACCTTAATGCGCTAGTGACAAAGTTGAAAATCTATTAAAGACATTTGACAGATTGTAGTAGCTTTTGATGTGCTGGCGTCTGTACATTAAGTCATACTAGTAAGTAGTTAGTTAGTAGTTCAAGGAGAGTGGGTTTTAGGTGCACTGCCCCAAGTTGTTATGCAGTAACTTCTCAACGACTGAACGAGGGCGAAGTAGACTGACATCTTTAGTTTGTCATCCGCTACGTGTCTCAGAGTTTTGAATACATATATAAGTTTACGTAGCCTAGTAATGAGTGATGTTGTTGAAATCTAAGGGTATTGTCGACTATTACCCCCAGATATTCCACAGATTCGGCTTTAGTAAGGTGGAAACAGGTGCAGGCAGCATCATGCGGTGTTGAGCAGGAGTAGACTTTAATTGTATCCGGCACTGTAGGTAAATTTGATTTTTTTAGTGCAAAGGTAAGTAGTTATAACATATAACTTAACGCTAACGTTATAAAGATCAAATTTGCGTGTCTGTATATTGTTATTGTATTTGTTCATCGAGTCCTCGAGCACTTGTCTACTAAGCTCATATAAATTGAATAAACCTTAATGCTACAGGTAGAGGGTCCAAATTCGTTTGTTTTTAGGGTGGGTCAGATAATGTTGACAAGAGACTGTACCTAATGAGTTTTACTCGCATTTAGTGTAAGTACGATACTGCGCAGACATTTTGTGACAGTATTGAAGCCCGACTGAGCGTACGAGTAGGTATACATCGCGCCAGGAATCCACACTAAACAGGAGGGCCGTGTCATCGGCAAAACTTATAATTCTGCCCTTAGGAAGGGTGAGCATGTAAGTAAACACACTGAAAATCCCGGTAACCTCCCTAATTGTTGCTAGTTGCAGTCCAATTTGTTCCAAGCTTAACTGGATTGACGCGAACCATTGTGGGCAGACCTTTGATTGTGTTAGAAATCCGGTGTACAGGCGCTAGCAGGTCAAGCTACCCGAAACTGTCAAATTTTCCCAATCAACCTTGAACCCTAATGCTTTAGCGATAAACTTGAAAATCTATTAAAGAAATTTGACTGATTGTAGTAGCT
This sequence comes from Apamea crenata, assembly GCA_949629185.1. Classification (NCBI taxonomy): domain Eukaryota; kingdom Metazoa; phylum Arthropoda; class Insecta; order Lepidoptera; family Noctuidae; genus Apamea; species Apamea crenata. The sequence continues at coordinate 4,714,066 of OX451368.1, read as the reverse complement.
TGATGTGCTGGCGTCTGTACCTATTGGTAGAATCATTGTAGAGAAAGGGCAGAAATCTCGGCTAGTGGCTGCTGGCTGCAATACGTGTCTCGTGTAATTTAAAGGCATTTCTATCAAAATCCATTTTTCGTACTTGTAAAAATCTCTTTCAAAGCGAAAGCAAAAAAAAAGAAAATACCAAACACGAAATAATACGAAAGTAGTTCCACATTTTTCACGGTGACAGCAGGATATAAATTCATTTTATTATGGTTCAGAACTCTCCAGGTGACGATTGCAGTAGTTTGTTTAACGGACAACCCATTTACTGCCAACACGAACGAACCCATTCCCATTATGATGATAATATATAATGGCAACACAAACTAATAAAGTTTTGGAGGTTACAACATGTCGTTAATCCCGCGTAGATATCCACTTGATAACTGAATAACACGCACACAGCGAATTAACAAGATTCCCCCTTGTTAATTCGTTATACCGAAATATATTCGGGAAAATCATTTTTGTGTTGTTTTTCTGGTACTTATGTTGGTGACAGAGCTATCAAAGTTACAACCACGCATTTCCAGGAATGAATAAATGAAATAAGTAAGTATAGTTTATCCAGAACCAACCTAGTGGGCGTGGTTTATCTAGTCGAGGGTGCCATGACTTTTGTCGTTATTGTAGACAGATTTTTGGGGGCCTATATATGTATCATAAATATATAAAAATCAGCCTATATTGTTCCCACTGCTGGGACACAGGCCTTCTCTCTTCGAGAGGGAGTGGGCTATAATTTACCACGCGGGTGCAGGTTGTTAGATATTGCGTAACACAATTTAATTGCATTTAAAAAATTTGCCTGCTCGTCAGCCAAATTCAACATAATTACCGTTACCTTTTATACCGCAATGAGCAATGCTGAATTTTCAAATTGAAAGGCATTTCCATTGCAATGCAAGTGTGTTACGCAAGAAAGCGGTTATTTAGGCTGCCGAGAAAAATATCTTCACATTCATGAATGTACCTAGCTGTAATACCTGGAGCTGTAAATCGGTCAGACTAATGATAAACCAGGAAAGAAGGTCGGTGTGCAGATTGCTGTTCACTTATTTATGATTTTATTCTTAGTATTTTGTAAGTCACTGGGTTCTCCATCGCCCCGGGGGTACCGTGGGTTCTCGCGTACTGGACGACTTACGAGCTACGCTATTCAGTAGCTATTACTTGCCAGGTTGCATTTATCTGAGTACTTATTTTGTGTTCCTATTTCATTTTTTTCATGAAGCATTGGTATACTACTTCCTACCTTTTTATATTCTTCTAGAATGTAGTTGGTACCTAAGTACCTAAGGTTTTGGTAGAGAATTTTTTGCTAAGAGATAACTTTCTGAGATTACATGATAAGCTGGTTGACTAGTATCAGGTTTTAGGTACGTAGATGTGGTGTTTGATTTAATGTTGCAGCCAGTTGCTGAAAATAACAATAAATATATAGGTACCTTTGGTACATTAATGGCAAAAACTGCCTTACTTACAGACCTCTCCCGTACTTCCAAAAAACAGATACATCTTTTGAAATGACATGAAAGTAACTTTCTCAAAACTTGGGCTTTTCAAAAAACTTTGCCAGTACAACGTCTCAAGCTTATGATACGAAAAATATTATTACATCTGTGGCTAAGTTTTATTACATTGATACAGGAAAAGCGGAAAACATCGCTCCGCCCGGCTCCGCTCCGCTTTGTTAACGTTTTCATCGCGTCACCCTGTTTTAATAATGCAGGGAATCTATTTTTCATATTGACGCGTTGTTTTCAATTTAGTGACGCTCTTTTGTTCTTTTCCACTTCACGTTGAAGGATTAAAGTTTGTAGAGGAATAAAAGTGAGAAGTTTTACGCAAAACTGTGTACAAGTAAGCAAGCAAGTAAGCGAGCAAACAAGCAAGCAAGCAAGCTATACATTTCCAGTTTTAGCTGACCTCGGTTTTTAGTACAATCAGAAATCAGCTTATACTGGTTATGGAAGTACCTATAGCTTGATGTAGCTACACAGTTTTCCCTAAAACTTCTCATTTTAATTATTGATATTTGATAAGTAATTTAAGAAAAATAGCGAAACAAGTCAACCAGATTTTTGTTACTTGATATTTACTAGTGCAACATTTAAAGAGCACCCGATAACCAGGTAATTCGACATTTTGTGGTGGCGGCCATCTTGGATTTGAAATTTATCATTGTGTGCTACTAGTCAAGCCCTTTCATTTGATACCCATATTGAGGGAGTTGTGAAACAATATGTCATCGGCCATTTTGTGGTGGCGGCCATCTTAGACCAATTGTCATCAAACATAGCTAAGAACACTCCCGAATAATTCACCTTTCAAACAAAACAAAAACAAAATCAAAATTGGTTCATCCGCTCGGGAGCTACGATGCCACATACAGACAGACACACACAGACACGTCAAACTTATAACACCCCGTCGTTTTTGCGTCGGGGGTTAAAAATTGCACCTAGTTATTCTGAATCATCAATAACCAAGGATCTAAGTGTCAAAGCCTATTTTAAAAGCTAAAAATTTTAAAAAAACGACAATAGACACCAAACCCAAACTCGCAGCTGTCCTCACAATTACTAGACTATACCCGCCAAAGAGTGACGAGTATCCAGAAACAATGCAGAAATAATGTAATAATTACATCACGTACAAATTAACGGAGAACTCAATTATAAGGCAATTCGCCAAACTTCAGACGCCCCGACGTTTTGTAATAAAATTTTAATCAACCAACACGCCAACGTTGGCGTCAAAGTTGGTCAAAAAGTGAATAACGTAGTTTCATAATTACGACGATATTTAATTACTCTTCGTCCTCTCTGTGATAATCTGTTATAATATAAAACGGGAGTCTCTCTCGCATTTTGACATAGAACTTTGTGATTATTCTCTTTGTGTAGGTGAAATGTGACCACTATAAAGTTCCGGAGATTTTATACGTTTAATGAACTCTAGGAAAATAAACTGAACCTTTTTGGGTTCCGTACTTCAAAAGGAAAAACGGAGCCCTCATAAAAGATCACTTCTTTGTCCGTCTGCCAAGAACCTTTTTTTAGGAACCCGTGGAGTTGTCAAGTTGAAATTAATATCAAACACTCAAGGCTGAAATGCTCCTGAAGCAGTGAAAAAATCAAACTTCTAAGTCAACGCAACCAAAAGATACCCGATAAGATCAAAAGATTTATGCCGCATATTTTGACACTTGCAAGGGAACTACTTTCCGTTGACCTAGCATCATGAAATTTGGCAAAAGGCAATATCATGTAGCACAAGTAAAGAAAAAATCCGAAAACCGTAAATTTGTAGTGAAATACCTACAAATGTGTACGGAACCCTCGGTGGGCGAGACCGACTCGCACTTGACCGGTTTTTATAATAAATATAATTTTAAATATGCCTAGTTTTTTCTAGTTTGCCTTTTTTTTTTTTTTTTTTTTTTAATTATATAATTTGTTTTATTTTTATTTGTAACTGTGTTTAGTTTAGTTTAGTTTATGATCCTGTACAAGTCGCAATAAATACTTTTTCTTTCTTTCTTTCTAGTTGTGAAAGAAAAAAGTTAAAACACAGAATCCTAATTAGAAACATAATAATTAAGAGCGGGGAGTAATCAAATTTACCTTTGACTGCGAAAATTAGGGAGGTTTATCCGTAAAAGAACGGTTTCCGCACAACTCGTCCTATGGATTGACCTTTCCGGAGCAAATAAAAGAACTTTTAAAAAACACACCCTCTTCCCTTGGATACGAAAAATGTATTTTCCTCTGACGCGAAATTTGTTTCTGATAAGTGTATAGAAAAGGGATGAATGGGAACTCTTATTGGTACACAAAAAATATGCAAATACAACCCTATTGAATTTGAAACGAGAAGTTTTGCGATATAGATATTTTGTTGTACACAATAGATTTGAGTGGGCTGTCTGTATTGAATGTTTTTGCATGAAATGAATAAAATTATGAAAACCTTTTGCCACCAACATTTATTTAATAGGTACTACGATAGTGATGTTCACTCATGAATCCCCAACCTTTTTAGGAGGCGATTCTATATAAATACTAATATAAAACATGCTACTAAATCGACTGTTTAAGTCCCAATTCTTAAAGTTTATCCAAACACTGAAGTCATGTAGGTAAACATGGCTTCAGATTGGGCAGCCCGACGAGTTTACTGTCTACACTTCACACTACTTGTACTACGGTAGAAAGTTGTGCTAGATATTATGAATCCTTTATGGAACTATCGGAGCGTGAAAATCAGTTTGAGCATTTAATTTGGCGCCTCGTCTGGTGCTCGTGTACTCGGTGTACTCCTCATAATTCAATTTGTTGGCTGAATCGATCAACGACAGGAAATATTCCCTTCCTAGACGTCTGCCTTTATAAATCTATGAATCCGGGGAAGATATTTGTTTTTAATGTTATTTTGATTGAAATTCCGGATGGGTGTGAAAAGACTGATTCGAGAGTTGATAAGGAATAAGACTGTTTTGTTTCGGGTATTTTAACAGTCGTTTGCAGTGAATGTGTCTTTAGAACCACGAGTTCACGACTTACAGATATTTAAAATATAAGGAGCCTAAACTTAGGAACATCGGTATTGAGGTGAAATGGCAGGTGGTCCTCGTAAAATACAGATAATATCCAGCCTTATCAGGTCAGACTAGGGGCCGATCCCAAATATATTTATTTAGGCTATGGCTATATGCACGAGATAAGGGCATAATTTCATCTAAAATCATAATTTTACAGTTTTCACAACACCTAAGGCTCATTATCATTCTCACAACAAAAGGCATTCCCTATTCTTCTGTTCCATCTATTGGTCAACCATAAATCGGAGGAGCTTGCTGTGGAGAAAAGAGCAACGGTAATGAATCCGCCCCCAAGTACTAATCATGCTAAGTGGTCGCTGAACGTCGATGCTACGTGATCAATCCTTTGGTAGAGCTTCTAAACTAGCGATAATATAATAAATGGAAAATACAGCGATTTCACCCTAGAGCTAAAAATATCGATATTATTTGAATATATGTAAGCGCACAAGAAAGGCTTGTAGCTAAGAAATAACAGCCGCGCGGTTCAATCGATCAGGTTAAGCTACACTTGCCACGGTTGGTCCGTGGATGGGTGACCATCTTTACATATCAAGACCCCTCCGTGGCTCGGAAATCATGTTAAGCCTTTGGTCCCGGCTGTCATTCATGGATCATTGGCAGTCGTTACGGGTCGTCTGAAGCCTGAAAGTCTGACAACCAGTCTTACCAAGGAGTATCGCATTACCCTGGGTTGTGGAGGTCAGATAGGTAGTCGTTCCATGTAAAATACTGGTATTTAGTTGCATCTGGTTAGACTGGAAGCCGACCCCAACATAGTTGGAAAAGGCGAGGCAGATGATGATGTGCCAACATCACTTAAATTATGGGTGTCATTGGAAAACAAGTACTTGCCTAAGCCATTTCGTTAGCAAATCTCATGTATATCAATCTCAGATAAAACCTGATACAGCGTGCTTCAGAGATCCATGAATGAATCGTTGATGTTCAATGAAGAATCTATCTTGTTTGAACATCGCCTTTGCGTTCAGGGCCACAAAACTTAAAGAGCTACTTAATTTCATCATAAAAACTCACTGAGCTTTGTATAAAAACCTGCATTAAAATGCACTAGAATAACTCAAATAAAAACTTTCAAGGATTAATTCGCTGCATAGCCGTCATTTATTTTTGTGTGCAAAGTTCTAGTAACAAGTGCACTAGGTCGCCATTTAATTAAAATGAAGCGAAACTGCTACAGGGAAGTTAAAGAACAGTGCAATTATTTTGCTTCGTCTCTTTATTTAATTACTAGCTGCGCCCCGCGGTTTCACCCGCATAAATTTCGATCCCGTTGGAATATCGGGATAAAAAGTATCCTATATTTTAATCCTGGTTATAAACCATCTATGTGCCACTATGTGCCAAATTTCATCCAAATCCGTTCAGTAGTTTTTGCGTGAAAGAGTAACAAACATCCATCCATCCATCCATCGATCCATTCATCCATCCATCCATCGATCCATTCATCCATCCATCCATCGATCCATTCATCCATCCATTCAAACTTTCACGTTTATAATATTAGTAGGATTAACTTTTCAAACGTTGCTCCACAACATTACAGGTTTTTCTCCTGTAGGCATTATTTTGCATTTGAGGGAAAAACCTACTTCCCGGGAAACTTGGTTACACTGAAATGTTTATTTCTTTCGGAAATAGAACTGGCTGCCGTAGTGCAGAAATCAATCACTTCCCCACTGCACCAATCGAGCTGTTTATTAACTTGGTCATATTGCAAAGAGTGTTACATTTTCTTATTTCCTGTGTAATAACCCTCTTTCAAGATGCGCCACTCAGAATACATGGTGGCAGGGACATTACCGCGGAACCTGTTACCTTGGATTCAGTACATGATTCTGAACGTTGAAATTTTTCGATCCCCTGCGTTTAAAAAAATTCGTCAATTATTTAAAAAACAATTGCCGTTTCATACATTTCGACCTTCAGGCTCTTTTCTATGAAACAGCTGTTGTTTTTTTTGATAATCAACGAAAATATTCTACGCTTGGGGGCTTAGAATCTCGTGCTGAATTCATAGTTACAGTTTGCACGTCCATTTCCCTGCCAGCCTGTATTTCCGCTATTTCAGTTTACGACATCTTTGATCAAATTGTTGAACATTCACTCTACCTATCATTCAGCTAGTGACTTCTGTAAATAAAAGTCACACTCACATCACTCCACTGTCACCTCTTAATATGATTCATTGATGTTAAAATCACATGATGATAGCAGCACTCTCGAACAGTTCACATTACTGTGTTGTGTCGTGTCGTGACGCCTTCTAACGCAGTGTTAGCCAATCAAAATTCGTTGTGATTTGACGTAGTTCTGAACAGATTAGTTTGATTGGTGTTTTCCAAGTCAAGAAACAACACGACGTAGTAATGTGCCGCGGGCTTAAATTTTCATTGGGCGATTTTACAGAATAGCACCGCGGGTCGTGGTATGCCAACTTTTTCTTACAGAGCCAACCTTAATCCTACTAATATTATAAACGCAAAAGTTTGTATGGATGGATGTTTGTTACTCTTTCACGCCAAAACTCCCGAACTGATTTGGATGAAATTTGGTACACATATAGTTTATAACCAGAATTAACCCATAGGATACGTTTTATCCCGATATTCCTACGGGATCGAAACTTATGCGGGTGAAACCGCGGGCGCAGCTAGTACTACTATAAATGCGAAAGTAACTCTGCCTGTATGTCTGTTCCCTTTTAGAAAGAAAGAAAACTACATTTATTTAGCACATACCAAAAGACACACAATAATACATCAGATACATACATCAGATAGCAACTAATAAAGAAAACAAGTAGAAAGTATAAAACATAATTATATCATGTAAGAAATTAGCAGGAAAGTGTGGCTCACGGCTGCACCAAAAAGGCTCAGTTCAGCAAAAATGCCAGACAACTAGTGCCTGACGCTGGTTTTCAACTGAACCTGTTGTGTGAGGTGACGGATGTAAATCAGTTTTACACTGCAACGTGACATGTGTATGCATACTTAAATAAGATAAATATGTGACAGATAAAAAATAGTAACGAATATGTACATAAATAGTGTGAGATGGGTAATATTGCAAAAAATAAACCAAAAAGCACTGACAAATATAATGAGACGGCCGCGTGATAGACCTTTGTTAATATGTAGATAAATAAATTCTTCGATACGACTCAGAACAACATAAACCGGTTCTAAAAACGATGCCTAAACTTCCACGTTCCAACACATTGTCATAATTAATTAATCCGTGCATCATCGCACAATACGCTGCAAACAGCCGAGCGCGGCGGACAATTTACGGACAGTTTGCAACTTTTGTAAATTTAAAATGTCTTCGCTATGGTTTGTATTGAGAGTATCCCAATACGATGGATATAACGTCTATAATTAAGTCAGCTAAACATTGTTGGTGAAAGTGAAAAAAACATGCACGAAAAGTATATGAATGAAAGGTAAGCACTAGTCGATAACAGTAATTATTATTTGTAGAAAAAAAACTCGTCATGGATTCTTGTATAATATGAAAGCACCTAGGTACCCACTTTTATTAATTTTCTGCCTCCTTTTAACACCTTAACAGCTGAACCGGATTAGGATGAAACAAGGCTCCCGGATAGACCTTGACCTAGATTAGGACATAGGGTACCTACTTTTTATCCGGTTAGAAAGTTCCCGAAAGCCGAAAATAATGAAAGAAAAAGATATATTTTAACTCATAAAAGAAAAAAACAGCAATTGAACTAGCACAAGAAAGGAGTTTCAGGATAAAAAAGGGCTACTCCTGACAACCCGGGAAAAGCCGCTGGTAAAAGCTAGTCAAATTATAATTTATTCGCCTATTTCGAGGCTCCACCAAACCAAACAAAAACATGTATTTAAATAACCTTACACCGGTGTGAACGCACCTGCGAATGCCACAAATAAACACAATTCTACATTTATAGATGATAACTATATTTATCAATGTAGGTGAGTTTACACGATTGACTTCCATTCTATTTTGTGACGAATAGAGCTATTTCTGTGTCAGTCAGTACACGTATAATAGGCGTTAAGTGAAATGATTGCAGATTATGAAATTGGTTGTGTGTGTGTCATTTGTGTGCGTAGTGTTGAACTACTTTTGGAAAAAACCATCACTATGAATTTGGAAATAGAGGGGCTTGTGGCTAATTAAAAACCGTCGCACAGATCGATCGATCAGGTTAAGCTACGCTTGCCGCGGTTGGTCCATGGATGAGTTACCATCTTAACATACCAACACTCGGAAAGCACGTTAAGCCGTTGTCGTTGGCCCCGGCTGTCATTCGTGATGGATCTTTGACGGTCGTTACGGGTCGTCAGTAGCCCGAAAGTGTGACAACCAGTCTTACCAAGGGGTATCGCATTACCCAGTTGTGGAGGTCAGATAGGCAGTCGCTCCTTGTAAAATACTGGTATTCAGCTGCATCCGGTTAGACTGGAAGCCGACCCTAACATCGTTAGGAAAAGGTTAAGCAAATGATGATAAGGAAATAAAGGAAAAATTTAGAAAAACTTTTGCTTTGTGATAAGTCTGTGATGATGTGTCTTCTCCTTCGTTTCGTGTCGATCTTACTTGTTATTTTATTTCAATATAGTTTGAGCTCAGTAGATGGCCACGTTAAGTTGTGGCATCAGTGGCCTTTTTTAGGTCATCCAAGGTACAGGTGAACGGGCCCATGGGACACTCTAGCAAGATGTTGTAACTGTAACTTTGTTGTGGAAAGTATTTGATACTTACATTGACTATTAACTAAGTTTCTCTTACAGATTCATTTTACTCATAATTTTGGTCACGAGTGCGAGTGAAAAGCAAATGCGCCATTTTTGTCAAAATCCTACAAAAACATTTTACATGTCTATGCAGGGTTTTGAAAAAATACAGGTTGACTAAACCTGTATTTAATATAGACCCATAATTTCAAGTATTTTGCTAATACAATTTTTTTTATAGTCTATACTGTTACTGTCCCTGCTGGACAAAAGCCTCCACCAAATCTTTCCTGGAATTCAAACATTAAAAATAATAATCCCTGTGTAGCAACACTCTCTGTCTCTTGCTTCCTTCGGTTTATGTCGCAATTGGTAGCAACCAGTTGAGAGAGGAAATTGGCTATATGGAAAATTTAATTTTGAACGAAATAACTGGAACTGAACATAGATCTTCCTGCTTATAATAAAAGCAAATTGTTTTTAAACAGGACAGCCGAATTGTTCCCAGCGTACAGGACAAAAAGGTTAAATCAGAAAAATGACGATAACAATAAAAGTTATTACGTTAGGTAAGTAGTTTGCTGATGAGGACTGTAGCAGGTTTTAGAAGAAATTGAAAAAAAAAAAATCAGAAAGATTCATACACCTTCCTGATATTGGCTCAATTCTCGGCAAAGGCCGAGATAACTGGATTTATCCGTTTCGGCTGCTGACTTGTCTTTGGACATAAAATAGATAGGCACCTACCATTTTTTGAAGATTAACATATTATTTAACCATTGACAAAAAACAACGCTCTTACGACTGACCAACGAAAAATATTCATATTTTTCACAAACAAAAATTATCTTCCACTCAATAAAACTGTAATCTAATCTTACTTTTGAATTGCGAAATCTTTTGATCTCCCACACAGACAAGTTTCCGTGAAATCCTCTCCGTGTCACGGGGAGGGTGACCCAATTAAGATGTCACCATTATTAAGGAAGGGTACCCATGTACAGTCACCAAAACAGGTAAGTAACCAGGGTCGTCGGATATAGTTGAAGTTTAGTAAGAAGCTACGTATATCCGACGACCCTGGTTACTTATCTCCTTAGCTGACCGTACCCATGTACCTACCGTGATGTCGCCACGGTAGGAGTTCAAATGAGTCGGTTTAAGTCACGCTCCATGAGTTGTGAGAACTTTGTGTGACTGTCATGTATGAAAGCCTCAAAGGAGTTGGTCGATTCATTGTGTACTGGGAATTTATACTGAAGACTAGCGACCCGCCCCGGGTTCGCACATTTTCTACGACTTGATAAAACATCGAGATTTCTTTACCATACCTATGTAAGTTTAATATTAATCTATATATATATATATATATATAATGAATGCGAAAACGAAGGAATAGCGCGGGCCGCCGATGCGATGCGACGAAGTCGCGGGCAGAAGTGTATGTATAATTGTATATCTATAAATATAACATTGTTGGGTTGGTTACAACATTTATAACTCAAGAACGGTTGGACCGATTTTTATGACGTTAGATTTGAAAAAATCCACGAAAAAAGAATTGATATTTTTTTTACTCTGTTGGTTTGACTTGTGGTATCGTAACTGTAAGATCCATAACTTTACATTTTGACCGTTACCATATTTGCCGATTACTTGACCGGATCTAGAATAGGTAGGTACCTACACTACACCTCATGAATGTCGATTTTTCAATAGAATCATAAGCCTGCATTCACCTTAAAATAAAAACACATGAATTTTTTATATAAAATAACAAATAGCAAAGCACAACGCGTTAATTAATATTGATTCCATATAATAGAGGAGAGTGGGCACGGCTGGCACTGGATGAGTCACGTTATAACTCGTACAGTTAAGCGCACCGGGCACCGCGTGTGAACTCAACTAACCGTAGTTATAACGTTTTACGTTTTGTTTCCATGCAAATGCACGGTGGTGCTACGAAGCGAAGTCTTGGAAAAAGTTTTTGAACTCATTATTCTAGTCTAGTTGATAGGAAAGTTTTCCAATAATTTGAATTTTCTTGTTGAACTTTTTTAATTATTTACCGCCTCAAGAATGGCGGTAAATTTATTTTAAGTTTTGGAGTTTTGGTTTCGTAACCAAAGGATGCCAACGGTACCTAGTAGGGTACTAGGTACTAAGGCTCCGTTGTTCGTCCGTCTGTCACAGGGCTGTAAGGGCTGTATCTTTTGAACCGTAATAGGTAGATACTGAAAATTTTTAGTATCTACTACTAGGGCCGCTATACCATCAAATAAAAAAAAAACAAAATAATTGTACGGTGGGATGGAACGGCCTTTTTCTATTCATTCTCAAACTTTTCTTGTGTGAACAAGGAGTTTATATTTTCTTTACTTAGTTAGATAATATTGCTAGCGAGAAAATGCAACTTCATTAGCTTAATTTCTCTTTTCAATATTCTCGCACGTAACGTAAAAACTCCAGTAAATATGTAGTTATTTTTTATTGAAACGCTCTCCCGGGAAAATTTTCCATTATCTTGGACTTGGCCGTACGATCAGATTGGTTCACTAAATTATTTAATATACGAAACGAGGATCGCTCGTATGTACTTTCAGAATAAATTCAATAAAACATGTAATATTGTGAACCATGATAATACAGGTAAATTGTCACCCTGTCCATTGGGTAAACCGTTTTTTTGTTGACAGCTGGAACTAGTAATTGCAGCAACACACAATACATTGATTGATACACGTACGGTATTATAATGTATGTAAGAAGCCATAAATAAAATAATACAATAAGGTAAGGCAGCTTATATATTTATTTTATTACGCATTTTAAATTTAACTTTTACGTAATCTGGAATAATTACGTTCTAAGACAGCTGTCAAAACGGACAGGGTATTTTTGGGGCAGGGTATGTATTTATTAGATTTGGTTTGGAACTACTTATAAGCTTGACCGTCTGTTTAAATAATATTCTATCATGATCATAGAACCTACATCGGTTCAAAACACTCCATTACAGAAAAGTAAGTAAGTAACTTTTAATCGAATCAGAAATATGAGATATTTTTTCGCTAGCATTTTTACTATTCTAGTATTATTGCTTATCTATCATTCACTATCATTTCGGGTCCCCAAGATACAGGCGCAACCTAATTTGGAGATCCCCGCATAGGTATGATTATGAAAATCACCAACAGTTACAGACAATAAATCTAACAATGTTGTGGAGGTCAGATAGGCAGTCGCTCCATGTAAATACTGGTATTTAGCTGCATCCGGTTAGCCTGTAAGCCGACCCCAACATATTGAGAAAAGGCTTGGCAGGTAATGAATTGTAACAATATTTAATAAAATAATATTTAATTTTTTATTTTACTCCGTGGCCACTATACGCAAACTTTACAGTTGCCCAAATGACCCGTTGGCAGGAGCTTACTCTACAAACGACACTTAAAATTCCACCGTGTATAAACCGGAACTACCCGCAATGCAACAAAAATAAACGTTCTCTCGTAACAAAAACAAACGTAACGAAAACTAAATAAGACCGTGACACAAACAGATTATGCAGAGAAGTTATTTAACCTGCATAAAAACGTCGTTTGCACCATCACTGCACCCACTGGGAAACATGGGACAATATTATTTTCAATATTCCTTCCCTGGATGGAGAATAAATGGAGTGTAAGGGTGCGGATACATTGGTACACGAACAAACCTTTTCAGGTTTCGCACGCAGTTCGAAAAATTGAGTGATGTATTCGCAAAGTGTGCGTTTAGCTTGCGTGATTTGAATATCTCCCGATATGTACCGCCCTTAACAGCCAACCCTTTGCACGATTTTATAGTATCCTGCGGGCAGGTGCGGCCTCCTGCGGTAGGGAACTTTCCTGCCGCTGACACTTTGATGGCTCAATAAAGCACAGTGAGATTGCACTAATATCCGTCTTCTTTACGATTTACTTATGGCCATGGGTTCTGCTGTGAGGATAATCTTTAGGTTGGCACTAACAAAGGTATTGTTTTTTGTCATTTCGAAGATCAGTTTGCATAGGCATATTTGCTAAAAAGCGAAATGTTTGCCACGTGGCTTCAAGTAGATTTGGGCAGGACATCTAGCTAGACGAGGAGATGGCTGATGGAGTAAAGCTGTGACTGAGTGGCGGAGGTAAGGCCAAAGAAACCAGGGCTGTCCAAAAGCGCGCTGGGTTGACGATATCGTCAAAGTTGCGGGAAACTGGATGAGAGACGCACGGAACCGAGAAGTACGGAAGAAGAAAAGCGAGGCCTTTACCCAGCAGTAGGTGCTTCCAGGCTAAAATGGTGATGGTGATGAAGTTTTTTTGGGTGAATTTAAATGATAGAAAAATCATGTGCGAGTTCACAGAAACCCATGCAAACAAAAAGATAAGAAAAGAACGAGAACTTACTTTTCGCAGCAAAGGTACAGAATTTATTCGTAACTAAAACTTCGTAACTAATACTAAATATTCGCACTTCGAACACTTGCATACTGAAATGCAAGTGTTCGAAGTGCGAATATTCTCTATGACAGGTTCCTAGTGCAGGACTAAACACTTATGCACCGGCATAGTGTCCCTTAGCCCCATTCCCTCCTGTTGACCGACTTTCAAAAAGTTGACAGTTCAATATAAGTTAGGAGACATTGCAACCGATCAATTCGATTTTCTTTCATTCCTAACCCAACATGGAAATCTAAAAGCTATGTCTGCATGAAATATTGTTTGCATATCATGAATACTTTTTGATTTCCTGCGAAAATCCTGATGGAACCTCCCCAGACTTTAATCCTGGGGACATTCAATCACAATCGCCATGAATTCAATTGGAGACTTTAAACGGATTTTTGCGCTTTGCATGAAATACCGCGGATATTGTAGGTCGGTCTTGTGGCTCGGGGCGTATCCCGGTGCAGTCAATATTTCAAATTTTATGTCTAGCCGGGCTCAGGAAGACGGCGTGTGCATGAAATTCCATTTTGCATCATTATTTTCGAGTGGGCGCGGCATTTTGTGGGACGTATACTCATATAGCAGACAAGTACTCTATATTTATTGCGGGCAGGTATTTGGGAAAGCAATTTCAGTTTATCTCTCCGACCTAACCCGCGTCTAGCTCGCAGGTACAGCCTGCACCTATAAATATTTGTGTGAGTACTCGCATCTGTCTAATTCTCACGCGTCGTTAGCTAAAAGAAAAATGGCGCTAGTTGAAGTTACCTCGTCTTCCGCGTGGCCATTGAGGTTGATAAATGGATTTATTTAAGTATTATCTTGACTAGTCTCGAGAAAATGTAGTGAAACTTTTGCAGGATAAAAGGTAAAAATCTATCTTGGTAAACTTTTATAAGTAATGGTTTCGACGTGCTTAAAGTTTGGCTTTAAAGCTCTTTCATGTTATCTCCCATGACATAACACAATCACGGCTGTATTCCCCGAAGGGTTAGGCAGAACCGCAGAGGTGTGCCTATGTATATGACACCCACATGTTGGCAGTTATGTTCTAAGTCCCATGTAACAGGGGACGAGACTATTGCTATCAACCGGGCACAAATCCAAACTCCGCGGGCTGCTGCTGAAGGCTTTTACTTTTATTATCAAAAAAAATACGTAGTTACGAGAGCGAAGCCGCGAGCACAGCTAATACCTAAAGAAAATTATCCTCTCACCTATTAATGTGCTATTACTGTTTCCTTTCTATTTGTTACATCCTCTTTTGCATGAGCATACAAGGGCCTAAAAAGGCCACTTTGGCAGAATCATAATAGGATAACAATATGAATAATATTAAAAATCGTAAAATGGTCACAAACTGACAGCTGTGTGTTATTCATATCACGCAATTTAAGTACCTGTTTGACAGTTTTGTATGGAAATTCGTAAACTAAACTAAAATGGTCCACCAATGTTTACACCAAATATGATTGATATGAAATTAATTGTAGGTGATTAAACTATTCTATGTAACCATTTAACGAAAATTAGAGGAATTGCTAATGATCTGCTGGGAATTCAGGAAAAGAGTAGCTTTTAGAGGTATTGCTTAAAGTGGCCTTTTTAGGCCCACAGTTCACAGCGCCTTTACAATACAGCATGAAATTGAAAACTTGCGCCAAATCGAAATAGGAGGTGCAGTCTGTTACATAATCATTATAATTTGTAATTTCCCAAATTTACGAGGCTCTATAAAGAATTAGGTATTGGCAAAAAAATATAACGTTACCTTATCCAAATATACTGCCGAGTTCAATTCTCACAGGGAACAAATACTATTAGATCAATGTAAAAACAAAGTAAAGGCACATAGGTAACCTGCCTGATATTCTGGGCTTTTTAGGCCTGGGGTATTTAGGCCTGGGGTATTTAGGCCTGTGTGATTATATGTGTCACTACACGTTCCCACGTTCCACGGCAACGTTCTTCCAAGTCTGCATTTGTTTTACAGCCTTCTCTTTTCCCGCGAAACCTTTTAGCAGATAAATAAATCCTCAGCGGATAAGGGTTGAGTAACGACAATCATCTAAAATATTGGGGTGTGTACGAGTGCTCGAAAGGGTGGAAAAAGTGCACTAAATCGTTTTTATTGCATTTTATTACATTTTGCGTTCCCCTGCCCTCCGGATAAATGGCGTGAAAGAATTTACATATGAAAACTCTTTGGCATCAGCCGAATATTAATATCTTGTTTGGGTCGGTAAAAACCATTGTACGTAGGTACCTATAATGATTTATTAACCGTGATATTAAAATTGTAGCAGTTTCAAATATTGGGAGCCACATCATCTGCCTCGCCTTTTCTCAACTATGTTGGGGTCGGCTTCCATTCTAACTGGATGCAGCTGAATACCAGTATTTTACATGGAGCGACTGCCTATCTGACCTCCACAACCCAGTTACTGGGTAATACGATACTCCTTGGTAAGACTGGTTGTCAGACTTTCGGGCTTCTGACTACCCGTAACGACTGTCAAAGATCCGCGAATCAGCCGGGAGTAACGGCTTAACGTGCTTCCCGAAGCACGGAGGGGTCTCGGTATGTAAAGATGGTCACCCATCCACAGACCAACCGTGGCAAGCGTAGCTTAACCTGATCGATTCACCTGTGCGGCTGTTATTATTTAGCCACGGGCCCCTCTATATTGGGAGCCAAGTATGACGTAATTAATGTCGCGCAGCAATTTATCTCATAGATAAAAATTCATAGTAATAAAAGGACATGAGCGACGTGACGTTTATTGGCCTATTACGGTCGCCATCAATGACCATAGTCTGGTTAGAAATATATACATGGTTATCTGACATAAAAATTTGCTAGCTAAACGTCATAGACGTGATGGGTATCGATTTTTAATCATGATCAAACAAAAAAGAAATTAATATGATCATTTTTTTGTGGGGTCGTCGATTATTATTATTTGATTTTATTGTAGTCATTAGAAATTTCAATTTAAAAAATCTGTCCTTGTTTGTGTAAACTTCACAGACGTGATGGGTTTCAATATCTAAACACGACAATACATAAGGAAACAGTGTTGTTTTTCTCAACGCATACTTCAAGTAACAACAACAACAGCGGTCGTTGTCATTCTAAAAAAAAAAAACATCTAATCTTTTATTTTATCTTGTTTTATATCGATGCCTATCATGTCTGTTGAGTTTCGCTAGCAAATTTAATTTGACCCTGTATAACGGGGCAGGAGGTCTACTCCGAAGTGCAAAGTGCGAATGTTCGGATCGGACCGACACATGGCCGAACCGAATATTATTGAAAAATGCGAAAAAAGTTCGGATCGGCTCAGTTGGGTCGGGACCCTAGTCAATATTCGAAAGAGTGTAGGAGTGTACGGAACCGACCGAACCAAATAGTAATTTCGTAACAGAAAACGGCCGAACATTCGGCCGATACTACTTCGGAGTAGACCCCCAGGATAGCCTTTACCAGAAGTGTGCATCGTATTTGGTTCACTAGCTTCAATATCATCAGGATTGTGCGGAAATATAGCAATTCGTCGTCGACGTGGTACGACAGCGGCTCACCTGACATCATCTCTGTGATCAGAAGGCCAATTCGCGTAATTCAAAACGTTCAAAATCTAGTTGCAATCTCATCTCAGCGACAATCAATGTCAAAATGTAGGGAAATTAGATTTATTTTTGACAGATTGACACTGGATCAGTAAGCGTGCTTAAAATGATGAGATTTGCCCCTCAACAGACGGACGATAGTAGCCACGCAGCCATCGATGTGACGCTTTCCTAGAGTGATTGTCACCAGAGTCACTCTTAACCACCCTTTTCGGTGATTCCAGTAACTTCGTAACAAGACTAGACGGCGGTGCCAGTTTCTGGGCCGTCATATAAAAGGTATTTGAGATTGCACTTATTAATATAGTTTAGTTCTAGAGCTCTAGCCAGGGTGATCCATTTTTATTCAACAAAGCCTACTTATGAACCATTCATATCTGTAAACTGAGTCAGGGGGACATTACTCTTAAGAATATTAAAAACTAGCTTTTGCCCGGGGCTTCACCCGCGTGTAGGTCGGAAATTCTCCCATGGAAAGAAAGAAAGAAAATACATTTATTTGCGGCAAACATGACGCATAAAAAAAGAACAAACACACAAAAAAAAAATGTATCCTATGTCTATGGCCTTACTCAAGCCATGGTCTACCTGTGTGCCAAGTTTCATCTAACAGACAGACAGAGTTATTTTCGCATTTATAATCAATATTGGTATGTATGTAGCGGTTAAATTGGTTCATATCGGAACCTGAACTATTATCTTGAAACAGAATGAAATGAAATGATATAAAATAATATAACACTTTGCCCAACCTGGGAATCGAACCTAGAACCTCATGCTCAGCAATAGTGCTTGCGACCACAAGTAGAGAAATTTAAAGCCATATTCTTGTTACATTTTCAATGACTAAAAAATGTTTTTAATGTAGGTACCATTAAACACACATTGGTTTGATACATGTGATTGCACATAGTTTATTTTCTCAACGTGAACCCAGAATTATTTACCTTCAAAATTGGAAAATAGCAGCCATAAACAAGGAATATTCTACGTTCCCAGAAATCAATATTTACCGATTTGTATGTTGGATTCTCCTTAACATTCTTCCGACATTCCTTTGTTTCCAACCCGCGGTAGACCCATAAATGAAGATAATGTTTACCTCGCAAAAGTTTCATTAAATGAGGACGTGTCTGTAATTATTCATGATGTTTATAAACCAACCAGCTTTTGCCCGCGATTTCGCTCGCGTGAAATTTCGGTCTCTAATAAGCCACCCCGTCGCATCGCGTCACATCCGCGCTGTCATTTCGTTTACGTTTAGAGTTCTTTCTGCCTTTTTTTACTCGGACGATAAGATTCGTAGTGTTAAATAGCATCTAGCCTTCCTCAAGAACTGGGCTATCAAATTCCAAAAGAATTTTTCAAATCCGAAAACTAATTCCAGAGATTAGCGCGTTCAAACAAACAGACATACCAAACTCTTCAGCTTTATTATTAGTGTAGATATAGCTGGTTTCCGTACATTCGAACGAGGAGTTCTATCTCTCGGAATATAAATGTGGAATATATTTTGATTGGTCTGTTACTTTAGTAGGTTTGTGGTGAAATATTTTATTTATTCTGCTGGCGTATAATTAGATTTGCAGTTTTGTTTCAAATTTTTTTTTGTTCTTGTTGCTTTTCGTACTCTAACGTCACTTTGTCAAAGTAATAGACGTTATTACGGAACTCATCAAAGATCAAATATGGACATAGATATATAGAGGTATATGCAGTGCTCATTTTAGTAGACGTAGGTACATAAGGCAGTTTCAAATAAATAAGCAGCCTGAGAGAAATGCGAATTCTACTAAAACTAACTAACATCACTACTTTAGAGATATCAAAGAACACAGCAAGGATGGCCCAGTGGTAACGGCCTTCACTTACGAGTTATGGGTCGTGGGTTTGAACCAGGCACTTTACTTTGTGTAAATGATCTAATCACTGCTGCTTTCACAACCGAAAAAAAAAAATCAGAAAAAAAAAAAAAATATCAAATTGAAATCGAATCAATCAATTGAAATTGAATTGAAATTGAGAATCAAAAATTCGAAGACATGTGACATCTGCCATTCCGCACAGGGCTCGCGTGGTGGATTACAGCCCACTCCCTCTCGAAGAGAGGATACCTGTGTCCCAGCAGTGGGAACATTATAGGCTGTTTATGCAAAAAAATAACCCATTTAACAAGTTTCCTATTTCTCTGGCACAAATATAATATTATCATAATAGAGTCATACACAACACAACAAAAATCGTGCAATTTCGTCAACATTCGCGCTATTCACCATATTTTCATCAATATTCTGCGAGAGTTGCCACGACAAACTGTACCATGCGGCCATTTTATTAAGTCCCCTTACAGCCATGATACACCCACATAACTTATATACCATAGTGTAACAAAATGCCTTCATTATAACTTAGCGCACTGCCTAATTTGTTTCTCTTGTGTGGCAGGATATTCTAGGCTGTGTACTGAAAAAAGATAAGATCGTCTGTTCAGGACGAAACTACGTGTATTTTTGTCGCTATTATTAGTGTATATGGCTATTATTGTTAGTTATGTGAATGTTTTCATTGATATTAAGTGTTGTTTTCGCTCTATTCTTGCTTAGTGTGAAAATATGTTGTTTTTCGTAATTTTGTTAGTAAGGAAGTAAATTGTATTTGTTTAAACATGCTGCACATGCAGGATAATAGTGGGATACAGAAAAGTTCTAACATGTTCAGCCGCATATCGTGGCGTACAAATTGGTAGGAAGAGATGGTGCATAAACCGTGATAATATTCATCAAAATTACATTTCGTCATTATTCATTAAATATTAGGTACTAGCTTCTGCCCGCGGCTTCGCCCGCGTGGATGTCGGAAGTTATCCCACGGGAACGTGCTACCAGGATAAAAAGTATGTGCTTCCCCAGGATGCCATCTATCTCTTTGCCAAATCAGAAGTTCAGTGGTTTAGGCGTGAAAATGTATCATACAGTTTCAAGTTCAAATCCTCCCCTAAAAACCGAATTACCCCTTTTTGCTCCGTCAGGGGTCAATTTTCGACAACTTTACATACTTATTATTAATTATTTTCTGTCGAAAGTATCAATCCTGAGTTTCGAGTTAATCGGACCGCGCATTCAATTTCTTCCACACAAACTTCCACCCCCCTATATCCCCCTTTGATGGGTAGTTTGAAAATCTTATAATGATAAACTTTATTACTTACTTAGGCAAGTATTGTTGCCAAATTTCAAGTTTATTAACTAAATTAATAAGATTTTTCATATAAACTGTATCCCCGCTTTTCACCCCCACAGGGGTGGAATTTTGAAAAATTCATAAAAATTCATAACTTGACTCAAAGATTATTTATACCAATTTTATAATTAATCAAGCCACTTATTATAATCCTCCCCTGTAAAATTAACTAAGTACCCCTTTTCACCCCGGGGGTAGATTTTCGAAAAACCCTCATACGTGTTATTATTTATTTTTAGTCTTAAGTACACACACAGTACACTGAGTTTCGAGTTAATCGGACCGCGCGTTCAAATTCTTCCACACAAACTTTAACACCCCTATATCCCCTTTGAGGGGTAGTTTTGAAAAACTTATAATGATAAACTTTATTGGTTACTTAGGCGAGTATTCATGCCAATTTTCAAGTTTATTACCCTAACGAATAAGATTTTTCATATAAACTGTATCTCCGCTTTTCACCCCCACAGGGGTTTGAAAAATCTTTTGGGATGTGTTCATAACTTGTCTCAAAGATTATTCATACCAATTTTCGAGTTAATCAAGCCACGCTGTAAAATCCTCCCCTGTAAAATTGACTACCCCTTTTCAGCCTATCAGGGGTAGATTTTCAAAAAACCCTGATACACATTATTCTTTACTTTCAATTTTAGGTATAAATACTTAGTTTCGAGTAAATCGGACCGCGCGTTAAAATTCTTCCATACAAACTTTGAAACCCCCCAATCCCCCTTTTAGGGGGTACTTTATGAAAACTAAAAATAGCCAACTTCATAATTTACTTAGATAAGTATTCGTGCTAAGTTTCAAGTTTATTAACTCAAGGAATATGATTTTTCATACAAACGAAATCCCCCCTTTTCACCCTCTTAGGGGTGGAATTTGGAAAAACCCTTTCTTAGTGGATACCTACTCTTCACGAGGAATACACCCTCCAAATTTCATGTCTCTAGGACCAGCGGTTTAGGCTGTGCGTTGATGTCTCAGTCAGTCAGTCAGTCAGTCAGTCAGGACTTTGAATTTTATATATATAGATAGATAATTACAATTCATTAAGCATATTTTTGGATACAATTCAAATGTGAAAGTAATCATTAAATAAATTGGTCAATAAACATATAAATTACTGTCATTAAAATTTTTAATTCCAAAGTACAATTATTCCAAAAAATACAATAGATTACAACAACGTGTCAATATAACATTGTCATTTAAAAAACGAAGAAAATTGTCCTCTTTCATAAACTCTGCTATATTGTAATATGCTTTTCCATTTAGTAAACTCTTGAATTTACTTTTATGAGCAGATATATTTACTGTTTTCCATGATTTGGGCAATTTATTAAAAATTGACGGAGACATGTAAAAGATGCTCTTACGCATAAGAGTGGTTAGCGCGATGAACACAGAGTTTGAAATTATCACGTCTGGGGAATAGACGTGACGTCAGAGGTAAAATACCTGGGAATGGACTGTATACCTACATGTCTATGACATTTAAAAGTGTTATTACTATGTTGTACGTTGTGTACCTTCATAAAGTTGAAACATTGATTAAGCATACACAGACACAGCCAGTACTAAAGAAGTAATAAATAAGGTTTTATAACACGTTAATGTGGATCGCATCTGAGTCAGCTCGGCTCGCATCACTATTTTATCCTTTTATTTATCCCCTTATACACTAAACAATCTTAGAGACGAGCGTCTAACTCACAAAATATTGCTCAGCCCAATCTATTTACAAGCTCATATTGCCAATCCTAGGCTCGTCAGAAAATCTCTATTATTTCTTGAGAGAAATGCCTGTAGCGACCAATACGTTAAGAACAAGTACGGCGAGGGCAAATAGGGGCATTCAGTTCGGTAATAGAGGGCAAATTGAGGAGCTCGGAAGCTTTGGGACGAGTGTTCGGGAGATACGGAATAGCCCAACCTAAATACTTTTTGAATTATCCTACGGGTTGAGCGAAAAGGCTAGAGGTTCGACTAGATGAATAGGTAAGTACAAATACCACACTGTACTCTATTATTCATTGTGCTACCAACTGCACTTGTGCGATTGGGGTTTTAATCATTTCCTGCCTATGTTTCTGAGGTTTCTTAACCGGTGTTTATCTAGTCGATAGTACTATGTTTTCGCTATGTTCTTTCTAACACTTAAGTTAAGTAAGTTGGATCTATATCTGGAAATAAACTATTTCATTCTTATTTAATTTCATTTAATGCAATCTAAAGAACCCACCACACCACAACCTCGATTTTCCTCTAACCACATTGAACTCTGGAATTCTTTACTCAAACACAAACTGTGGCAGGAGAAGACGAAGCGTCTAAGACTTGCTCTCGTTAAGTAGCTTTTGCATATCAAAGTGTGTTGACAACGGCCCGGGGCTGCTGACAATTCTTTTTAGTTTACAAACCCACAGACGGCTGATTTGTCGCATTTCAAATTGGCTGGGGTTTTCTTTAGTTTTTGAAGAGTTTGGAGGAGTTTCTTTTTGCCTAAATAAAAATAGAAAAGGTCTATCTACACATAGTATGAAAAAAAGTCGACAAAACAGCATCAAAATCTATTGTGTAGTTTAGAAGATCTTATCTGCCACACAGACAGACAAGATCTTCTAAAGTACACAATAGATTTTGATGCAGTTTTCCCCATCCTTTATTCTGGAAGGCTTATTACACAATTCAATTCAATGAAATATTCATTGCATCCATTAAACAGGTGGTAAATCAATAGAATCAATTATGGACCCTGGCGGGCACAGCAAAATTTTTAAATAAGTAGGAGAGAGGGAGAACGCTTTGCGAAAAATTTTTTTACACACTTAGGTACATATAGCATATAAATCTCGATGTTTTGACATGTTGCACGGGTGAGAAGCAATGACGGGTACCTAGTAATTTGGATAAAACAACAGACTCTCAATGGCTTTGAAATCGTTGCTTCAAATAAATAAACATGATTTCTTCGGGCCTAGCATGTGTTTCTCTCATATATGTAGATAGATCTAGTAAAAGTAAAAACTAAGTCAAGTTTAATTGATAATCCTAACGATCATTTTATTATTTATTAAAAAAATTCGCACAAAAAGGTACAAAGGTGGACTTAATGCCTTAGACATTCTCTACCAGTCAACCAAGCCAGGGGGGGCAGGGATCATTTTGCCTAATAAGAAAGGATTTTTTTATTCTTACTTTAATGCGATTGGGCAAATAAGTAAAAGTAAGAATTAGAAAAAAGCCTTTCTAGATAAATCTTGCAATAAGTAAGTCTCATAAACATAATTAGAAAGGATTTTTTTATTCTCACTTTTGAACAATGTGCAATGGAGCGCAGTATTCTAGACGTCAATTTGACAGACCATATTCGCAACACCACACTGCGCTCCAAAACACAGATTACTGACGTTGCTCAAAAAGCCGTTAAGCTTAAGTGGGACTCGGCCGGCCACGTCTGCCGTATGCCCAATGCGCTGTGGGCCAAAATAACCACCACGTGAAGCCCTGACACAGCTAGAACTTGCGGCAGACCCCGTAGAAGATGGCGGGAAAAGCTGGACAAAACAAACGACCAGTGGTCTAATTTAGCCCTGGATCGAAAGAGCTGGAAGTCATGGGGAGAAGCCCAGTGATGATGCAGGCTAACGGTAACGAACAGGAGAAAATCGAGCCTATACTTAGGTATCTTTCATCGAACAAAAGAAAAAGTCCAACCCAATCAAGCTTAAATCTCTACAAAGGATAGTGACAGGTTTACTATTTGGCTTTAAAAGCCTCACTGTGCAATCAAAGGCTGGAAACCAATTGAAATTATATTTCTTTCCTCATTCAACTTTGAACTTTAAACCTGAAGTTCAAAGTTTATTTTCGCTTGATTACTTTTTTAGGGGGAAATAATCTTGGGGTTGCCACCGTTAATTGATTGTTACTGTAGTTAATGTAGACTTTTATTGCATTTCGTAAATGCGAGACAGTGTTTGTGAACGTTATTGTTTCCTTTATCGTGTGAAAATTAAGCCTTTTAGCGTCTTCAATCTATGGGGGTCTTAATTAGGTGCTATGTCTACCTGTAGGAGGTAAGAAGGTATTTATGAGGGTTTATTTGTAAGGAAATCAACAGAATTTGCTTATATGATAAGCAAATTAGGAAACGTCGTTTAATTAAGTTTGGTGTAAAAAAAATAAATTTAAACTCAAAGCATTTAGTTCAAATAAACCAATTACAGGCACTTTTGAATTGTCAAGGGGTCGGTCAGTCAGAAAAATGAAGCTAGTTGCCCATTGCAAAGCGTAGTAAACTAAAATTCCCTTTGTACACAAACCTATTATTATAGTACACATCAGTCGCCTGTGGAATCGAAATGTACGAGATTTACTGCGCACTTGTTACGTGAAAAAAAAAGAAGAAAAAAACTTAAAACCTCGTTGGAAGCCTGTACTGGGTTTGAACGTGGTTTGCCCCATGTTTGGCTAGCACTTCACTTCTAATCCTAATCTACGTTGAACTGATAAATTGACCTAGGAGAGATTTATGGTAGGTAAAGAGAATCGGGAAATAGGGCAATCTTTTTAGAGGAAAGGTTTTTTATTAATGGGAGGGCGCTGTGTAAGTAGTTTGGACTAGTAGGTCCTGCAATTAAGACGCGGCAAGAAGCAATTTTTTAGGTAATTGACAATAGTGCACCGCGGCAACAAATAAGGTTCAAAACAGCGATGCATTTGGTGTTAGTTGAATCGAATGACCACCAAAATAAAAGTAATATTGCAGTTTTAATTAAATTAAAAAATAAATGCACGGCTCAGCGTAATTTTTTTAGATATTTCTTTAGCTGATTGAATTCCCTTTATTATTATTACATAAAATATGATACGTTTACCTGCGCTCAAAACTTTGAGAGTTATGCGACAAAATGTACAGACGCCAGCACATCAAGCTACCACAATCTGTCAAAATTCTTTAATAGCTGCGGGTAGGATCGCGCCAAGTTGTGAGTTCGATCCCTGCGAAGCTCCGTATAAAAAAAATATTTAAAAATAGTTATACTATTGTTTTTGACAAATTCTAAGTACTAGACTGTAAGAATAAGTATAAGCTATAAGTGAGCATGTTATTAGGACAAAAAGGTGAAGACATATATCTTTAAAAATAGTGACAACAAAACAATAAAAACCAAGCATAACTAAAGTAAATAAAGTGAATATCTACAATAAAAACATTACGAATAAATAGTAACCTAAAACCAATATTAAAAAGTGAAAGAACAATCCGAAATAAGTGTTATTTTTTAAAAATCTGGTGAACAAAGAAACAGTGCAAAAATTTCCAGTACATGAATCATAATAACCGCCACTCATTAGTTTAAAAATCGTGTATCTACATTGAGGGGCACTATTTCGTCAAGGTACTTAACTGTTCAAATAGCTCCGTCGGTAAAGCATCGCCGCCAATTTGAACGGTGGGGCTTGAGTTCGATCCCCACAACAAGAGGTGCTTTTTGTAAATTGTCTGTTGGTATTTCTTAACCATGTCTATCGAAAATGACCACAACGTAACATTGCGACGAAGAAAGCAACTGTTTAGATCTAAGTCGATAGATTCATTTAGTAATGACTCATCATTGGACAAAACAAATTCGGACATAGTCACAAGAAGTCTCGATCTTTCAACAGGTATTAGCAAAAATGAACTCGAAGAAATGAAGGTTGAAATACAGCAATTAAAATACCAATTTGAATTAACACAAAATGAATTGGACAAGGTGATATGTGACAACAATGAACTTAAAGAAACAGTTCTACGACAGCAAACTTATATTAATACGTTAAAAGATCTTTGTACCAGCAGTCCTACCAAGTCGCAAAGACTGAAATTATTGTCTGCGAGAAAAAGAAATAGACGGTCTATTACTGATAGTCTACGTGTTGCATCCCTAGACCAAGAACAGTCATCCAGTAACATTGAAAGACACTGCATTGAGAGCTCAAATATATTATTAGAGTCACCTAATTTTGATACATCACCTAAAACAGTGCCTGTAGCAATATACGAGGATAAGCAAACACAGACAGAAGCAACTGAATTGGCTGAGTATAGCAATTGTGACCGAAAAGAAATTAACAAACACAACAAGACACCACAAGATCAACGGGTAATAACAAAAGAGAGTAGGAAAAAGAGAAAGCTATGCATTCTCAGTAACTGCAACCACAGTGGCACACTAGAAATATTAGAAAACATTTTTGGCCGACACTTCGAGTTCTGTCATTACTTGTCACGTAATAGTAGCGTAAAAGACATCTTCTTTAATATAGTTAATAAGATAAAGAATTATAGTTTAGATGACTACTGTATTATCATGATTGGCGAGCAAGATTTTAAAGGCACCGGGGAATCAATTGAAATAGTCAAGTTAATTAGAGAATCTCTTAAAAGTGTTACTAATACAAATGTCATTATATGCTGCCCTACATATGTACAAGGGGCTCTGATACACAATTATAAAATAGAAATGTTTAATAGATTACTTTACATGGACATAGAAAATCATAACTATGCTTATTTTTTTGACAGTAATTTTGACCTATCTGATGAAACCTTCTCATATAATACCGGTAAGCTTAACAAACTTGGTCAAAAACGTATCTATGAAAATATATTCCGTCGCCTACTGGTTGATATTGAGACCTATCCAACTGAGTATGATACGATTTTGGAGAATCACGGTAGTAACTGTGATTCTCCAAAATCGCCCAAAAATGCCCAAAAAACTCTTTTTCGTCCCATCACGTAAAAAGGTTACTGGTAGTAGTGACAGTTCTAAAAGAAAACAAAAATTTATATTGTTACACCAAAACATAGCTGGAATTTTAAATAAAACTGATCTATTCGAAATCACGATTGCCGACTTGGCAAATCAGATTGGCGATTTAGATTTTATTTGTCTGAGTGAAACTTTTATAAAATCAGGGCATGAAAGTAATTTGGCACTTACACATTACAACTTAGCTGCCAGTTACTCAAGACACGGGAAGAAACGCGGTGGAACATGCGTTTTAATAAAAAAAGGTCTAAGTTTTAGCCCGCTACCTATAACTGATGAACTTGCCATCGAATATTGCTTTGAATGCTGTGGCGTCGAAATATTGACTCATAATTTAATTTTAGTGTGCATCTATAGAATTCCAGATTCTGATGCGTCTATATTTCTTAAAAATCTTGAATCATTGCTACGCAATTTAACTCGCAAAGTTAAAAAAAATATTATTCTGTGCGGAGATTGGAACATAGACATATTGAAAGTTAACAAATATTCTAAAGAATTAATATCAATAATGAACAATTTTAATATTTCCCTACATGTTAGGATGCCTACTAGGAAAAATACTAGCATAGATCAAATAGCTAGTAATCTCTCAGCAGTTGATCTGAAATGTAATATACATAATTTAGCTCTCTCCGATCACGATACTGGACAATCATTAACGTTTTACCTTGAAGAGATGAATAATAATAAATTAAAAACTGTACAATTCTGGTATGATACGAAGAGAGTTTACGATAAGAGTAACATAGCAAAATTTTTAGATTGCTTAGCAGCTTTAAGTTTTGGTGAAGTGTTCGAAGAGACAGACTGCAATAAAGCATTTAATATTTTCCATGACATATTCACGCTTTTCTATAAATTATGTTTTCCCGAAATACTTGTCAAAAGGACCAATAAACACATAAAAAACAAATGGCTCAGTAGGGGTTTAAAAATATCATGCATTAAAAAAAGAGCTTTATATTACGCATATCAACACGATGCTATAAGTAAAGGTTACCACAAGAAAAAATACCGCAATTACACTAAGATTTTAAAAAGATGCATATCAAAATCACAGCAGATCAACAACAATAATTTTTTCAATAATTCTAAGAATAAATGTAAAGCGACATGGACAATAATAAAAAACAACTTAAATAAATTTAATAATAATAACTACATAAATGAATTAATAATTAGGGACAAAAAAATTAATAATCCTGTTGACAT
Organism: Apamea crenata; assembly: GCA_949629185.1. NCBI lineage: Eukaryota > Metazoa > Arthropoda > Insecta > Lepidoptera > Noctuidae > Apamea > Apamea crenata. The sequence goes on along the minus strand of OX451368.1, from coordinate 4,685,280 downwards.
ATGTAACCAATTTAATAATTATTTCATCGAGCTGACACAAAAAAATAAAAATAATAATCATGACGTACACAACATTGACATTGACAATAACATAAATACTTTATTTTTGACTCCTGTAAATGAAATTGACATTATTAAAATAATTTATTCATTAAATAATACAAATTCTACGGGATATGACGAAGTAACCACCAAAATAATTAAATTAAGCGCGAAAATTATAGCATCACCACTTAGCTACTTAATAAACCTCTCATTTGAAGAAGGTGTTTTTCCGTCGACATTAAAGGAGTCCATAATTAAACCATTATTCAAAAAGGGTGACTGTTCTGATATGGGTAATTATAGGCCCATTACGCTGATCCCAATCTTTTCAAAAATTTTTGAAAAAGCAATGCATGGCAAAATAAATAGCTTTGTAACTAAACACAACCTAATTGCAGAGAGTCAGTTTGGTTTCAGAAAAAATTGTTCAACAACTCTAGCCTGTTTTTCATTAATAAAACTAATTAGCGAAGCTCTGGATAAAAAGATGTCTGCTTTATCGGTATTCTTAGATATGAGCAAGGCATTTGATTTTGTCTCACATGAGCGACTACTCTACAAAGTAGAGAGATATGGAATAAGAGGCAAGGCGCATGATTGGCTTAAAAGCTATTTATCTGATCGCCAACAGAGAACTGTTATTTCTAAAATAGAAAAAAACACTAGGACGACATATAGCTCTGAATTAAAAATTAATAAATCTGGCGTTCCACAGGGAAGCGTACTGGGTCCGTCATTATTTATATTATACATAAATGACATCAAAAAATGTTTAAAATATGAATGTATCCAATTTGCTGACGACACTACTTTGACTATAAAATCTTCCAATAAAACTGACATAGAAACTAATACTAACCTTGAATTAATTAATGTAATAAAATGGCTCGGTGACAATAATCTTAATGTTAATATTAATAAAACCAAAATTGTTCAATTTCAAACATGCAACATGTCGGTAACACCAACAACAATTCGACATGATAATACAATTTTGCAACCAGAACCATCGGCTTTATTTTTAGGTATAATAATTGACAATAAACTGAACTGGAAAGACCATGTAGAAAGAGTTTGTAACAAGCTTGATAAGTTTGTATATGCCCTTCGCAAGTTAAGACTGGTGTCCAGTAAACAAACTGTCTTCAATGCATATCATGGGTATGTTTCATCAGTATTGCGTTACGGCCTAGTGATATGGGGTAATTCAGTGGATGTGGACAGAGCATTCAAAGTACAAAAAAAATGTATCAGAGCCATGAGCGGAGCAGAATATTTAGACCATTGCAGGCCATTATTTAAAGAATTAAAAATTCTTCCACTCCCGTGCCTGTATATTTTTGAGGTTTGTTTATTTGTAAAAAAATACCCACATTTATTCTTAGTAAATGAACAAGTCTCCCAAAGACTGAATAAAAAAAATGCCGGGAAATTACTAGTACCTCCTCAGAGATTGCAACTATATAGTAGAAATGCCAGTTGTATGACAGTAAAAATTTATAATAAATTACCATCTGGCTTGAGAATGTTACCAAATAATAAATTCAAATGTAAAATGTTTACTTGGCTCTTAGACATGTGTTTTTATTCTGTTAATGAATATTTAAATCATACTTTTTGACATTGTAATTAATATTCTATGCTATTAGTGTTTTGACATTATAATCAATACTTTGTCACTAGAACTCATATTTTTGACATGCAAATTTTTTTTTTTTTGTTTTTTTCCTTTTTTTGTCTTGTCTTGTTTTGTATTTTATGTTTGACAAAATAATTAATATTTTGACATTACAATAATTAATCCTATACAATTAATCCAAATTAATATTACTGTATCAAATTAAATTCAAAACAATTATATTTATTTAATTTAACTTTTATTGTAATGTCTACGATTTGCATGCACTTAGCTTATTTAATTTTTCTACACCAGCAATGGTAGTATATGTGAATCAATGTTTAATTTAAGATCTCAATGTACCATATACTTAGAAATAAATATTATTATTATTATTATTATTATTAAACAAAAAAAAAAAAACATTTTTGAGTTCTGTTTTACGATTGGTACCAGATATTATTTTATTGTTATGAGATATTTTTGAATAAGTCTGTGAACATTTGACAATTCAGTTTTTTTCCTGGCTTGTAATATAAACCAATACGCCTAACTATGCGACAAAAAACTGAGCGTTTTACGATGTCCGTACGTTTAGGCAGTGCTTTAAAGACGTTACAGATAAATACCTCTACCTTCGACTTAAGACCATACGTCTCTCTTTAAATACAAAGAATGCGGGATAATTCCCCAGAGTAATATTTGATAGTTAAAAAAACAGAAACAGTCATGGGAACTGCCGACAGACGTCATAACTTAAAACTAACACATTCTTTCACTGCTGGCCAAGAGCAACATCATTAAACAGCTCATAGTCGTAGCTACAGATATATTGTATGCATGGCGGTGACGCGGACCCATAAGATTTTCCCCTACCAAAAATCGCTCAACGCGCCTAAGGAAGTTTTCCCTTTATGCCGATTACAAAATCGAATAAGGTGTTCAAAAACATTTAACTTGTAACAATGTCTAAAACTCATTATTAATTTATATTGTACATCGTAAGAATAGAAATCGGGAACAGAACAAAAGTTTTAGAAATAGATTAAAATATTTCAACCCTCTTTACAACTCCATAACCCGTAGTAACTCCCACTCAAACTTAGTTCATGGGACAATTCAACCATAATAATAAATAGCATGAAAACGAGCTGTTTCGCTTGAAGCAGCTCAACAATACAAACAGCAGACAAACCCATTAGCTGTTCCAAAGTCCCATTACTAATAATGACTCGTTACATGCAAACGTCTTCACAATGAAATGATTGTTGTTTTTAGTTTGAATTTAAGTAATGTTTTGGGAGCAAGTTAGCGACATGAGAATTGAGAAAACGAAAACAATGTTAGTTAAATGTAACTCTAGTTTAAAAGCGAGTATTTTCTAAATGTCTATAAGTGTGCAGCAGAAAATGTGAACCTAGAATTCCTCGTTGACTTAAAATTGTAGCGAATTTGGCATAAAAACGCATCTAAGATTCTACATGAATCTAATCCCTCGTTAGTGCGGTTAATGTAGAAATGATTAAAAATAAGCATTCGATACAAAATTTCAACACTACACAATCAGATAATAAGCCTATAAATTATAATGTTCCCCCTCTCAATGAGATGAAGTGAGCCGTACTCCAACACATGTCTTAGAATTTTTAGTTCTAGGACATGCCGGTTTCCACGCGATGTTTTCCTTCACCGTTTTGAGAGCAGTGATGATGAAACTACTGGGCCACCACTGCTCTACTACACCACACTGACACTACACAATCAGAGACAATGAACCCATACAAATTCAGCATAACACTAAGTATACTTTATTGTATAATTAGATTTAATTACTTAATCAAGCCAACATTTAAAGTAATTACATGTGAAAAAATAAGCAAAATAATCATAGGGCATCAAAAAATTCATCCGCATCGCTGTCAACAGGAACAGTGCCCAAAAGGCTAGCAGCATTGCGACGTTGTATGACGATGCTAATTCTTTGGCTAAGAAACAGGCCAGCCCTCTGGCCACGTGAAGAGTCGACTACCCGCTTGGCGATATCTCGAAAAACCAAGTAGGCACTCGGACCCCATGGCCCTAATGTTACTACTAATGCTTTATTTAATCTAATTTCTATCCTACAAACAACCCCCTATCCTCCATTAAACCCAGCTAGAATGAAACAATATACAGCGGTAGCCAATAAATCAATTATTTTGCGGTTAGGCGCAGAGCTACGACAAAGCACCGACCACGTTGGATCAATTAACCCTTAAGTAACAATGCCTGTAGCTGGATATCTCTCATATAGCTCTGTATCACGCGAGGATTATGGCGGAGGTGCTTGTATAAGGGAGATGCGGCATGGAAGTGTGATGAGTGTCAACTCACTTGGTTTTCACAAAGAATGGGCATTTTTGTTTGGGAGTAACGTAATTTTTAGCCGACTTCCATTTTTGTTTTCATTGCCGAAGTGCGTGCCTAAGGCATTAAGTCCGCCTTTGTATCTTTTTGTGTGCGAAAAGATTAAATCTTACTAATATTATAAACGCGAAAGTTTGTATGGATGGATGGATGGATGTTTGTTACTCTTTCACGCCAAAACTACTGAACGAATTTGGATGAAATTTGGCACACAGATAGTTTATAAGTAGGATTGACACACAGGATACTTTTTATCCCGATATTCCTACGGGATCGAAACTTATGCGGGTGAAACCCCGGGGCGCCGTGTTTAATAAAGTAACTTTAATATTGGAAGTTGGTGGCAAGAAACGAAAGCAATGACACTATGTGTGTAGTGTTTTTTTAGAATTCGTTTGTAAAAAACAAACAAATATTATTTGTAAAAAAGTTTTTGAATATAATATCTGAGTAACAGTGGAGTAAATATCTCACAAGCATAACCTTACAAAAGATCGTGTATTGATTGATTGATTGACTTCTCTGCGAATGGTTTTTCTTGGTAAAGTGTCGAAAGTGGCTAGGTAATTCTGATAAATAGCGCAGATAGTGACTCCGAAGAAAATGTTTATCTTTCTACTAATTTGCGATACTAAAAAACATTACAAACAATGATTAAAATCAATGAAATCGCTAAACTACGTTTTGCAATAGAAAAATATGTTTAAGAGAATAGTCTTTTGCAGGACATACCTGGCATCTTCTTTATTTCTTGGCTCGAGGGTTAAAACATAGTGCCACCCTGAAAGCTTCGTACAATTTGATCGAAATTGAGTTATCTGCGAGGGATTAGCGAGCCGTAGTGCATAGCTCCATCCATCAATCTACCTAGCTTTAACGTGACTACTTGATAGCAACGTTACAGTAAATCAATACTATCAAACTTTTATTTTTTACTTACATCATTTGCCTAACCGTTTTCAGTCTAGCCGGATGTAGCTGATTACCAGTGTTTTACATGAAGCGATTGCCTATCTGATCTCCATAACCCAGTTACTGGGTAACACGATACCCGTTGGCAAGACTGGTTGTCAGCCTTTCGGGCTTCTGACTACCCGTAACGACTGTCAAGGATCTACGAATGACAGCCGGGACCAACGACTTAACGTGCTTTCGAGGAACGGAGGGGCCTCGATATGTAATAGATGGTCACCCATCCACGGACCGACCTCGGCAAGCGTTGCCTAACCTTGAAGATCGACCCGTTATTATTATTATTATTTAGCCACGAGCCCCTCGATATTATAATAAAAAGAAATAGCTATTATTTATGTATAAAGTTTTAAAATAGTTTCGTGTTACATTAAAGGACAGGGTATCATTTCTATCTACTACTATATTATTATACCTTTCTACGACCCACCCAGGCATCGCACGGGTACAGTCTGCTCATGTGGCAACATTTAAAAAAATCGAGATTTCTCTTTTCTTCATTAAATATTAATGTATTATAACACTAGCTGCACTCCGCGGTTTCACCCGCATATTATCTACCCACCATGTGCCTAATTTCACCCAAATTCGTTTAGCTGTTTTAGCGTGAAAGCGCAGCAAAGAAACGTAAATCAAATCATCTCTTTAATGTTACGAGTAGTTTCCAAACTAAATGATCTCAAATAAATGATCCAAAATCAAACTTGTTAGAACCCTAAAAAAACCGGACAAGTGCGTTTCGAACTACGCACAGTGTTGGGTTCCGTATTCTCATACGACGCATCGTTAAAAAGTTTAATTTTACGGGGGTGTGACAGACAGTTGGACATGACGAAATTATAGGTTAGGTTAGGTTTCGGTTCGACTAGAACTACATTAAAATGAACAAAACTTTTAAAATTAAATTGAGTTTAAATTAGTTTTCTCCACACAACTGAGTCAAAGTTAGAAAGAGTACAGACTTGATGTTAAACATAATTACCTCCTTACTTGATAATCTATACATATAAGTAATAATAAAGCTGAAAAGTTTTTCTTTTTGAATGTTTGTAACGCGCTAATCTCAGGAACTATTCAGTCGGATTTGAAAAAATCCTTTTGCATTTTATAACCCTATCCTTGAGGAAGGCTATAGGGTATAGGCTATTTAACATCACGCTGCGACCCTTACGAGTCCAGCAAAAATAAAAAAGCAAAAAAGGAAGTACCGGCGCGGGCGGGCGATAGGATGCGACGCGGTGGGTCGGGTCGGAGGCCGAAATTTCACGCGTTCGAAACCGCGGGAAGAAGCTAGGGTTAAAATATTTTTTTTCGTTAATAAGCTTTCAAAAGTCTTATAATTAAGTTATACTACGTGTAGCTAGATACTTACAAAAAAATTAAGATCGCGATAGATAACAAACACTGTTTTTAACCGACTTCTAAAAAAGGAGGAGGTTCTCAATTCGGATGTTTGTATTTTTTTTTTATGTTTGTTCGCGCACAACTCCGTCGCTTGCCAACCGATTTGAAAAATTCTTTTTTTGTTGGATAGGTTATACTTTCCAAATGGTCCCATGAAAAAAATTTTTTTTTTTTTGGCGGTTTTTGAAAAATCAACGAAAATCAAAAAAATGATCACAACAAAAAAGTGAAAAATAAAAACTTTCTTACAAAAAAAAACAACCGACTTCCGTAAAAACACTGCAAAGTGAAAAATAACTTTAATTTCGGAAGTCGGTGGCGAAAAACGAAATAAATAAAAACCAAAGACACCGACTTCCGAAATTAAAGTTATTTTTCACTTTGTAGTGTTTAATGGAAGTCGGTTGTTTTTTTGAAGCAAAAATTAAATTATACTTACTTTCAATTTTTTTAAAGGTAAAATGGCAGACATTTCTGTGACGTACCTACAGGCACATCCACGGTAACCTTTAAAAACTGCTAAGGGTGGATTTCGAAGTTATGTTCGAGTTGCGGTTGACCGTACATTCTACTATAGGGAAATATTTTTTTTATCAAATTGACTACCAACTTAATTTGTCCATATATTCACATTACAAGGGTAATTCTTTGACGAAGTGTGTTAAATTTATAAACAAATGTGGTATAGTAAAGGTAATTAGTTACATGCCAAAGATACGGTACCTCGATGTCACCTCCATGTAAAACAAATGCATGCTAATAGACACGCACGCACATGTCGAAGAATACCTCACTGCGATACATCGCATGCTGCAGTTAGGGGGTTTACCTCGATGCCTGGCATGTGTGTGCGTGCCAATAAGCATGCATTTGTTTAATAAGCATGTATTATGGAATAGCATATGTCTTTAATTCAACCAACTAATATTTACCTATGTGGAAAAAGTACGTGACATTTTCAATTTATTAATCTTTTTCGCACCAAGTTCGTGACAGTAGTTGACAAGAACTGTCAAACCGCAGAGAAGTGTCAAACGATGCGAAAGTAAATTGGTTTCCGGCAACACTTGGCGGTGACAGGCTACCAACCTCAATTTAGTCGTTATACGTCTCCTAATGTCTTTCTTAGACTCAAAGGCACTCGGTTTTACTTTTTCATTTCTTGTATAGCTACAACTCGTGTGCCCGACGGGATTTCCCACCGACAAAAATGATTAACTTCCACACAAACATTAATCGCCTATTACACTTTCAATTAATTTACAAAAATTCTTCCTTAGAGTGCTTACTTTCGTTATACCTACATACAGTGTGGCGATTAGGTTATCACAAAATCAAAATATTTTATTTCACACTAGCTGCGCCCCGCGGTTTCACCCGCGTAAGATTCGATCCCGTGGGAATTTCGGGATAAAAAGTATCCTATGTGTTATTCCTGGTTATAAACTACCTGTGTGCCAAATTTCATCCAAATCCGTTCAGTAGTTTTTGCGTGAAAGAGTAACAAACATCCATACATCCATACAAACTTTCGCATTTATAATATTAGTAGGATAAACCTACGTTACCCGACGTTTCATAAGTGCCCATCACTTATGAAACGTCAGAAGCTAGGTGCACGGCGGTTCCAATTGGTCGTTTCCTATGGAGAAGAGCCGGCAAGAAACTCCACGGTTATTTTTTTTTTTAAATAATTGGCATTACAATATTTTCAAATTACTGTAGGTATGGGAGGACAGCGAAGGCCTTTCAACAAGTACCGTACCGTAAGTAGTCTACAGATCTAAAGTCTGCAAGGCCTACAAAGTAGTCACATTTACAAAATATAAAACAATCTATCAGAAGGATAAATAAAAAATAAAATATAAAACCTATTAAAACCAAGTGATATGATTGTCATTACAACCACTAACACATGAATTGAAAACCACGTTTACATATTTTAAACATACACAATTAAAATAATTAATAACAATTCACATTCTAGCCGTGTAATTTTTAATAAAAACTAGCTGACCCGGCAAACGTTGTTTTGCCATATAAATTATTTCTAGCTGCCCGGCGCTACTTCGTTCGCGTGGTGTCCTACCCCCTACCCTACCCAACTCCTACACTACTCCTACCCTACTCATACCCTACTCCTACCCTACTCCTAACCTACTCCTACCCTACTCCTACCCTACTCATACCCTACTCCTACCCTACTCCTACCCTACTCCTACCCTACTCCTACCCTACTCCTACCCTACTCCTACCCTACTCCTACCCTACTCCTACCCTACTCCTACCCTACTCCTACCCTACTCCTACCCTACTCCTACCCTACTCCTACCCTACTCCTACCCCACTCCTACCCTACTCCTACCCTTCTCCTACCCTACTCCTACCCTACTCCTACCCTACTCCTACCCTACTCCTACCCTACTCCTACCCTTCTCCTACCCTACTCCTACCCTACTCCTACCCCACTCCTACCCTACTCCTACCCTTCTCCTACCCTTCTCCTACCCTACTCCTACCCTACTCCTACCGATGTTAACCATTTGTCATTATTTCTGAACGCACGCATAAATATTTGAGGAACTTCTATTCAAATCTGCTTAATACACTTTTCAACCTTTTTAATTGATTAAAAAAAATACAGACAAAAGTTTATTCAAAATTATTCTTTTTAAATAGTTTACACAAAATACATTTCTGAACGCATGCATAAATGTCAATCACAGTATTTGACAGGATGACAGGAGGAAAACAAATGTTTGACAGGTACGAAACAAAGGAACATAATTAAATGGAAAATGATTCATTTTCATAATTATGTATTCGTCAAGTTTTGATTGTTTTTAAAATGTATTCTGCTATTCAGGGCGGAGACAAATCCAACGAAACAAAAACCATGAAAATTGATCCAGCCGATCTCGAGTTATAAGTGTTGTAACAAACCCGACTTTCTTTTATATATATAGATAATAATAATATCCCTGGACATTTCACACAGCACCATTTGTCCCAAGCTAAGCAACCTAATGCTTGTGTTATGGTAACAAGATGGCTGATAAACTACTTATATACATTTTTTTTTTTGTAAATACATACATATTATAGATAGAAAAACACCCAGACTCGGAACAAATACATGTAGGTCATACAAATATTTGTTCCGTGCGGGAATCGAACCCGCGACACGCAGCGCAGCAGTCAATCGCTTAACCACTGCGCCAACCGTGCCGTCGTTAATGAATTGTAACAATATCATAAAGTTTGTGTTGAATTGTTGATACCATCGCCCGGTGCGTGTCTGGTGCCTTATTATCAAGGGTGGTTTATTTCGTGCCAATTTTTACGCTATATATTTTGGTTGAAAAATTCTGTTTTCTTTTTTAATAAAACTGTTTATTTTATTATTTTAAAAGTCTGATAACTACTTGTAAGCAAGCCGCTGTTTTATTTAATGTGATCACCTGATTGCCTGTGTTCCACGTGCGCCTTAAAGAGATGTCAGCACTAACTGATGGGGTCCGCTAGGGCCGATGCCTGCCAGGGTCACGGGCTGTTCGAAAGAGTTACCGTGGCCGTTACCGTGGCACAGGCAACTGAAGGAACACGGGTGGGTATTAGTCAGTAAAAGTCTAACATCTCCCACTCCGCCCAGTGCGGGAGAAGTTATTTGATGATTTACCACAAAAAAAAAAACACCTTGCGACTCTGTATAAGAAACTCTTGTGAAAAATGTCATGCTTCTGGTGGACCCAGCAGTTTAGGTTATGTATTATCTGTCAGTGAATGAATTTCATAATTTTATTAGGTAGATCGAATTTGATTCAAATAAAAAATAAAACAGCAAATAATAAAACAAATAAGCAAATATTATAAAACATTTTAAATGGTAACGGGGGAGTTTCTTGCCCATTCTTCTCCATATCAAACTACCTTTTAGAAGGGGGGGGGGGGGGGGGGGCGTCTAGAATCAATTCTATTTTATTGTAAATTTTTGATGTTTAAAAAATGTTTAGTGCCTTTTATGTGCCTATCCTAGCTAATATTATAAATGCGAAAGTAAGTTTGTTTGTTACGCGTTCACGCCAAAACGGCTGAACGGATTAGGATTGATTTGGCACATGAGTAGACCACGACCTGGAGAAGGACATAGGTTACTTTTCATCTTGGATCGCAGACGAAGTCGCGGCCAACAGCTAGTTTGTTTTTTTTTTAATGGTAATAAGTTTTTATTTCTCCTCACAATGACAAGCTTATTCTAGGTTTCACATAATATTTGTTTTTATTTTCTTTAGCAATGTGAGGAGCTGGTGTCTGAGTTAGGCGTAAAATGCCTGTATTACAAATCACCAGGTCCCCACCCCACGGAAGAAAAAAAGTAAGTTTTACTTGATCATTGAAATAAATCCTTTGACTTATGAATTTGTTCTTTTTGACTAAATAGAGATATATTTCTATGAAAACTCAATTTAAGAAACATTCCTTCAGTAAAGTTTTATTGACTTGTTAACAGAAATAGACTTTGAGATATTATTAAACTGTTTACAAAGAACTCATCGCTTCGGAACGTAAAACAGACGTCTATTTGGGTTCCTAGAAATTGGAATGTAATTTAGAAATACTTTCAACTGAAATAATGGGTACCTACAGTTCTTAGAACGAGTTAAAAATACTGAAGAAAAAGTTACAGTCATTGAAGTCTTTGCTATTTTTTTTTTAATTAAGGGGTAATTTTTCAATCATCTGATAACTTTATTCCAGGAATCATTTTGAAATTTTGACAGTTATTTCATACAAAAACTGTCAAATGTCAATTTTATTCCTCGAATAAAAGTTAACTGGCGATGGAAAAATCAGCCATAAGTCATGTCAAAGTTAAATCATTTATTTCAAAAGGACAGAAGGCACTTTTGAAAAAATTACTTGTGTATAAATGACTTATAACGTCAAAGCTTACAAAAAAATTCAATTGATTCTAGTCGCTCCTTCCAAAAGTTCGTTTTTTAATACGTCGTTTCTCGTCGGTTATTAATCTTATTCTTATATCTCAATCTTATTCTGAATCATTTTAAAGGGTATTGCTAATCCGTTGCTTCATATGTTCGACAAATTTGTCTGTGCAACAATGTAAATAACACAATGAATGTTGTTGAATTGGCAAAATTAAAGGCTTGCTACTGATATTGTGTTATGCAATTACCCAGAAGGGAGATCTAAAAATCGATTGCTTCTACGCTACTCTGCGCAAGCGGTGCGCGTTTATGCTGAGCAGAGTGCGGGCTAGTCGCAACAGTGTTTTAAGTATGATAGCTAGTAGACTTGACTGTCCGTACATGAGTCTGTATTAATGCTCACATAGGTATTGATACCTCGATTCGTGGGTCAGGCAGGGGGCGAGTAGATTAAGGTTTTATTACTAACACTAGTTATAAGCTATTGTACTACTAACACACTGGGTCCTAGTTATCTTAAATAAACGTTTATTATAATTCTTATTATTAAAAGTTTGAGAGATTAAAGGACCCATCACATGTGTATAGTGACTAGTATGAACCACGAAAAGTTCTAAAAGAGAAGTAAAACATACATTTCTTTCTTTCTTTATACGAATAAAGAAACGGTTTTAGCAACATCGATGAATGGTAAATGATTTTATTTCCGCAAGTAGGTTTGTACAAACACGTTTACACGTCAATCATATTTTTAAAACTAGATGAGGTCGGTGTGTCCTATCTGACTACTCTGAGAAGAAAGGCCGAAACAAACTCGGATCACAGTCTGTTTTGGTGTCTGAAATGGTATTTTGAGCAAAGAACAAATTGAGTAAACCTGTCCATTCAGTGCACGTATTTGTACTACAACCATTTTTGCTTCGTGAGATGCAAGTCCCACAAACTACTGACGGCATCGCGATAAAAACGCCTCGGTCAGAAAACTATAAGCTCAGCTATACCATATCATTTAATCATATTTATTAACTTAGCAATATGTTACTGGTATAGATTCAGTGTGTCCGAGCATTATGTCAGGGCTGCGACCTTTTGAATCGAAGCTTGAATGCTTGAGCAGTAAATGTAGGGCTGTCTCTCGTGACATATTTACAAGCGGGTCTAGTTCAGACCTGAAAGCATCTAATATTAAAAGTACTCGTTACTTTCGAGGTCGTTTTGAGTACGGGATTAGGGGTATTCAAAGTGTACAAGTATCGATAAGAAATGAATTGTACGACATTCTCAAATTACTGTTTAGTATAGGATATTTCTATAAAAATAAGGTAAATTTTCTCAATTCATGACGGAGGATTTTCTTGTTAACAATAACAAAATTTGAGAGAGAGACACGAGAACGAAAAAAAGATAGAAGAATTTCATTGTCGATAAGGGAAATCTTTCACCAATATAAACTATTAGTGTTCATACACACGAGCGGCACGCGTGGGCACGCGCGGTTGAGGCAACTGTAGCCGTCGACGCGCGTCGACGGCTGCTGAGTACGGTGCTCAAACACACGAGCGGCGCGTTGTCGACGGCTGTGAACAAAAAGCCGTCATCTCGGTAGTCACTCTTTTTTTAGCCATAACATCTTTAACACAGTCCATCCATCGTTTCTTTAATGATTAATCACCGACTGATTGACATGCTTATACATTTGGACATTTAATTTAAATTAATATTTTATACAAATAAAAAATGTCACCAAGTGAAATTTGACATTTTTAATTATTTTTTTGTATTATTGTGACATTTTACTGTAATTCAAACGATTCAGACGACGAGAAAATCATTAATTTGTATTTTTTTAACTTTCCTAATTGTTGTTTAAAATTATAAAATCTTTGAATTTGTATAAATTAAAATAGATTATAATATGATTTGCATGCCCATGTGACGGTAGAACATGGAGGACTCTTATAACAAAACATCTATGAACTAAATACCTATGTTTGCAAACCAATAAATGATTTGATTTGATTTTCGTAATTTCTGAGCAAAATATTGCAAGTAAGCGTCTCTTTAAAAAGCTTGTCATCATATTACAACCTTTCGTTTTTCTCGAGCGCCCGTCGGCACTGCGACCTCTGATGACCTACTTACAACGCGAGCTCGATTTAAAATGATTAATATCCTAATCTCAAGTCTGGTGATGAGGCAGAAAAAGATTAATATTTTCCTTATTATAGCTACGTTAAAATAGCAACTAAGGTGAAGTAATTATGTTTTTTTCCTCTCTCGACTACGATTGCTGGAAATCTGTAAAGGTTATTCGTTAAGAAGAATAAACTTGAAGGAAAACGTATTTAACTTTTACAATGATTTGAGTCGGTATATGTTTTTTAGGAAAAGTTAATTATTTAGGCTGAAAATAGGTATATACCTACATAATAGTCTATAACAGCGTTTCCCATTTGGTGGGTGGCGACCAGGTACCAGGCCATTAAAATAAAATACCGGGTCGCAGCATTCCCGCCTTGTTTTAAAATAATACTCATGTGACAAAGCATTCAAAGATAGATTCGAGACAAGACCACTGATAGATTTTTGGTTATCGTGTCGACCAAGAATACACAAAATGTTGTAGTATATACATACTTCTAAAAACAACAAATGTCTATTATTTTACTTAATGTAATCAGCGGGGCCCTTACCCCCCTTGGGTTTAAAACTATTGAGTAGGTCACGAAGGGGCAGTATGAAAATTACTGGGCCATGACAGAACAATGTTTGGGAAACACTGGTCTATAACAAAGACAAGTGATGGTGGAGCGTCGGGTGTTGGTCGATCGTAATGATTATTGTATATAGTTGTGGTTTTATTTACTTTAGCTTTTTTCTAAACTATATGTTACTGCTTTATTTTCTTTTTGTTAGTTCCCCTAGTGGGATTTATCTCAGATGTTCGTAGTTGTGTCCGTGGCATCAAAACGACACTATAATAAAATAAATTACGGTTTACGGTTTGAATTACAAATCACTTGTACTGAAATAAATACTAAAAATTACTTAATCTATTACATTTTTGTTGTCCAGGAGTAGTAAGAGCTTGCAGTGTTAACATTACAAATATTAGAAGGTAATTGTTACGAGTTTTTAAAAGTTTTGTGTTGTCTACCGCCGTACGGCGCGTTAATGCGGTCTTCGTGCGGTGAGTGACTCGTTATCTTTGTTTTGCGTTTGAAACCTAAACCTAATATTGCAGCGTTATGCTGAGATAGAGTACCTATTTTGGCTTCGCACATCACCCTAATTGCGTCACACATTATCAATCTCAATCTGAATCATTTTAAATGATATTGCTAATCCATTGCTTCATATGTTCTAAAAATGTGTTTACTCAATAACGTAAATACCGCAATTAATGTTGTTCAACTGTCAAAATGAAACCGATTGCTACTGATAGTGTGGTACGCAATTACCCCGCAGGTCTTTTTTTCTTGGTTGTTTTTAATGTTAATTTTGTAAGTTTCAAATTGTTTTTTACTGTTTGTGTTACCTAGACGTGTTTCAAATGAAATATTTTTCTTCCTTTCTTTTACATACCTACATAAACTCACCGCCTCCTTCTCAAGGGGGTACGAAAAATGTGTTTTTGCCTATAAGGTTTGTCTAAATTCAACTGCCAATTTTCTATACGAAAAAAAAATTACCAAGACAATAGCTTTTAAATAAAAATAGTGGACAATATCTCTCTGTAGTGCTATAAATATTAAATGTTATAGGCAACCCGTTACCTGCGACAGTATATACCCCCGATGGTACCCCAAGGAGTGCGAGGGTTACCTGTTTGATATACGGCGCCTTAATTTTTTATTACTTTATTGGTAAGCCTGCTGGATTATTTAATGATGTTATTTTAGGGTGTACTTGAATTACTTTTGGAGCTTAGTAACCCAGGCTGATAATAAAACTCGTTTTAAAGATTAGGTTGCACTGATACTACTTAAAATCGATGAAAAAGATACAGCGAAGTAAAGTTTGACTTTCTTTAAGGTTTTAATTGATTATTCAAGACTAGCTGCGTCCCGAGGTTTCACCCGCATAAGTTTCGATCCCGTGGGAATATCGGGATAAAAAGTATCCTATATGTTAATCCTAGTTATAAACCCTCTGTGTGCCAAATTTCATCCAAATCCGTTCAGTAGTTATTGTGTGAAAGAGTAACAAACATCCATGATAGATTCAAGTCAAATAGATGGAGTTCCCTACTTTACCAAACAAAAATATAATTTCTACACCAAAACGTTACGCTCTTGCGAACGGAACCGACCGACTGATGTTTACGGAGACATCCGTAGCATCTGCTACGACGTAGCAAATTTACCGTAGCAACACCGCTACGAAGCAGCTACGAATTCACATCATATACTCCAACATTCTAACATTCTACAACACGCTACATTTACAGCTTACGGGCCATTTCATGCAATACCTGAGTCGACTGTAAACAAGTACATTACACAAGAAGCTGAAACTGAAACATTGTAATACTTTACTAACAATCAATTCTCATAAGCCACAATACATTGTCCTATGGTATAAAACAAACACGGTTAAGCGATTACACTATGGTTAAGACCATAATTTTCTGAAGTTTTGGAAATACATTTCAGGGCATGATAAAATGAGGGTCGGTAGTGTCCGCCCTCCCCTGAGGCTATCCGTTTGACATTCCTCCCGTAATCCTGGCCAATACCCTTGTTCATCGCCTTACCTAGGTATAGTGTTTCAATTTAATTTGTTTCGTGCGGGTCGGCGTGCCTCTTACTTTGTTTTTTTGCAAACGTGTATGCTATACTTTGTACGTTACCTATACTATAAGTAATAAGAATCTATAGAGATAAAGAAAAGAAAGATAGAAAAAGTATTTATTGCGTTTTTTTTTAGATAGATTCCAATTATATTATAGGTAAGATCTGATAATCAGGGAACTGCTTCGATGGTCTAGTGGTCGTCAGCGCTACTGCTGAGCGTGAGGTCCTGGGTTTGATTCGATTTGATTTGATTTGAGGTGAAAAATATACTTGCCAACTGGTTGCAAGAGTTATCATATGATGAGACTGAAAATTTACTCAGGGTAATGTCTTAAAGATACTGTATGTTTATATCCTAAAAATACTGTACGTGTTTTTTTTTTTCCTTTGTCATTGTTTTAGTTTCTATTTTTTATTTTTGTTACTAATTTTCTCAAACAAGATGTACTTGTACGAGGATCAATGTTTATATTGGTGTATATATATCAATGAAATCTGGGGGAACTTCGGCTTCTCAGATCAGGCGAGAACAGGCTTCTTGCCTAGTTTAGAAGTCAGATGTTTCGACCTTAAACTGTGTCACTACTGTACAACTTAATCCTAAGTCTTCGCCTTGCACTATATGGTTTTTGTGTGTGTACAAATAAACGATTTTTATTATTATTATTTATTCCCAGGTCGGGCAAACTGTTATAGGTTTTTCCATCAGGAATTTCTCAGTAGCACTTTGCACTGCAGTGCAGTGCCTTTGCAGTGCAGGCATTAAACATAACTGGGAAAATGTGGGTGTGCTATAGATAAACCTCTGCTTAACCCTTGGGGCATGCAGGCGTGATGTTATGTAACGTTAGGGTAGATGCCTGGGTAAAAAAAACACAAATTGTATTTAGTCCGTCAGTTAGATTATCGAAAAATAATGGACACGTATTTTTTCTTTTGTCAATCAAACAAAAAATGACAAAGATGAAGCGCCTCTAAATTTGGGAGTGGGAGGTCGTGACGTCACGCCATGCTAAAAAGTGTAGCAAGGCGTGACGTCACGCGGAACTTTAACGGGCGATATCTTCATTATTTTTTATATAATTAACAAAAGAAAAAATACGGGTCCAATATTTTTTTATAATCTAACTGACGGACTAATTCGATTTTTTTAGGCATCTAGCCTAAGAACGTTCACAGTCTGATTTCAGTCTCAATCTGTCAAAAATACCTCTAATTTCCCTAAATTTTGACAAATCTTTGACATTTGTCTGTCGCTGAGAGAGACTGCGACTAGATTTTGAACGTTTTAAGTTACGGGAATTGTCTTCAGATAATTATCTGGTAGCATTGAAAGGGATGGGAAGATAAGGGAAAGCACGTAGTCTCAGAACGTTAGGGAGATTAATCTAACAAAGTTGAAAGCGATGTTATTTCAGAAAATGCAAATACGTCTCTTGTTTTGTTTATCAACATCCTTGAAGCTGATGGAATGGCGCTAAAGAGAGATGAGCTCACCAAAACCAATAAATATTCACCCGTAATATTTATCTTTGTAAAATGAAGGGGGCTCGTGGCTAAATAATAACAGCCGCAAGGAGAGCTCGGAGGTTAAGCTACTTTAGTCGAGGTCGATCCGTGGATGGGTGACCATTCATTACATACCGAGTCCCTCCTGCGTTATGCTTACCGCAAATAAATGTATTTTCTTTAGCTCACTTTCGTTACATAAGGAACTTTTGCGCAGAATGTCTTGCTTCTAGACCCACCCGTTTACGGTATATGTTTTCTGTTAGTGTAGTAATGAACTAGCTGCGCCCCGCGGTTTCACCCGCATAAGTTTCGATCCCGCGTAAACCATCTGTGTGCCAAATTTTACCCAAATCCGCTCAGTAGTTTTTGCGTTAAAGAGTAACAAACATCCATCCACCCAAACGTTTCACGTTTATAATATTAATAGGATTTAAGAATTTTAATAAAGAAATCCCGTTATTAGAAAATTACGCGTATTGTAACTATTAGTTGTTTTTTTAAAACGAATAACACTCGAACAACCACACATAAGCTTTTTGAAGAACATTATTTTCGTTTATTAAACTACAATGCAGAACTTAACTACAGCATACTCCCTTCTTAATACACATTCTCGGCTTGCTTACATTGTTACAAAGTTTAAATCAGCCGCATCTCGCTCGTATCTACGGCATTCCAACTAAATCACTGCCAATTGTACTTAGGAACTGCAATCCCGGACCAACTTGTAGTATTGTTACTAGAATCCCGGGGGGATTCGCTTCATATCGTAACAGACGACAGATTCGGACGATTCGAGCGATCATTGTTCCAGTATGGCCCCCGATACTTCACTGTCATGGCCGTTTGGTTTGTAGTGATTGTGAATTTAAAGATACTAGTGATGGATACTGGACGGACTGTGTGAATGATGGTATTGTTAGAAAGGGCTGACTATCGAGATGCCAACGAATACTAATCGACCCCAAATAAATTGGGATAAGGACAGGAGATTGAGAATGATGACTAGTAATATTTAATTACGATATTAGTAGTTCTATACTAGTACAGTAATAGATATGAAAAGATTGGCCACCATTTAAAAGCAAGTAAAAATATAACAGAGCAACCAAAATAATATTTAAATAAATTGTGGTAGGCAAAATTACGGGCAATGTTAATTTTCCAAGTACGTGGTCATTATTTTTTCAAAGGTTCAGTTATAGCGATAGGGCCGAAAAACTGGCAAACGAAAATATGAAGGAAAACCGTCATGACTTTAAAAATTACTTGCTTTTCGAAATATCCAGACAAAACTCTCTTATTTGCTTCAAACATCCTTTGAAATCATGACATCTAATAACCAATTACAAATTACCACTCAATAAATCACGTACTCATTACACCCAACACCTATTTCAGGGGAACGACAAACAGGATACTGAAGCCCATTACCCTTTGCGAGCGCTGCAATGTCCGCGTTCAATCATTTTCGTTCGTTCATTAACAATGCTCCCCAGTACAGGGGTGATTCCTCTCATTACCGGGTAAATTGCAGGAGGATGGTCCGAGATTACTGGCAACACTGTAACTAAGCTTTTTATCGAATCACCTTTTCGCTTGCTTGGTAAATATTGTTAAAGGGCCTATTGTGGAGTTTTCTTTGTGTGTGGTCTAGTGAAGTGTAGGTTGGTAAATAATAATGGAGCTCTTTGACGAGATATCTGTAATGCCTTTGCTCAATGGTTAAAGTGGGGGAGGGGGGATAAAACACTGACCTAAAAATGTTCTAAATATCTCGTAGTAAACACAAACTACACAAAAAAAGTCTGATTTATCATCAGAGACGAACCAAAACAAACCGACGGCCATTTGCGGCAATGTGTCAATTTTAGTTCCTGAGATGCTCCAGCCAGTCAGTCGTCTTGCTCGGGTCAGCGGGATAAAAAAAAAATCATTTATTTCGGGTAACTAGGCCCACAGAAGACAATTTACAAAAGCAAGCAAGCAAGCAAGCAAGCAGCAAGCAAGTTTATTTTTATTTTTTTAAAGCCTTTTTGTGTTTCAATGCGAGTTATGTCACTACAACACGGCTACGGTTATTATATGACACGATACTACGTACTTAGCTACACCGCTGGTATCTCAAGCTACGGTTTCCTGAAAGACCGGTGGCCGCCACACATTGACCTATATTATACAAGTACGCTGGACTGACCGGCCGTGTATACTATACGAAATGTCAGTTGTTTTTTGTGACAATTGAAAGCGCCCCGTTCGAGCGTCTCAGAAACTAAAATTGACACATTTCCGCAAATAGGCGTCGTTTTATTTTGGAACGTCTGTGATGATTTAGGTCTAACTCGTGGAATAAGACTTTTTTGTGTATTTTGTGTTTGCTACGAGATATTTAGAACATGTTTATCCTGAGAGTACTCGCTAACAAAAATATTAGTTGACGCTCACGTTGCTCGAAAATCAAATGTTTTCATTTTGTCATCGATAGTATGAAGACCAGCGTACTTGTTTATTATAGGTCAGTGCCGCCACATAACAGCCGCAGTGACAGCTGTCATGAAAATTATGGCAGCGGGGTATAACTATACGGTGTCAAAAAACGCTCTCTAGGAAAACACCAACTTACTTTATAAAAATAACGTTTCCGTGACGTCATTCGCCGGTTAATTGCGGTCACCATGTGGCGGCCACGGCTCTATTAGGAAACCTCAGCTTAACAGATATTATTTTGGTTTTTTTTCAAGCTTTTGAAACTGTCTCGTACGTCACATATTCTAAGAAAGTACGTTATCGTTATATGGAATCCCCGACCCAGAAACCTGCAAAAATGGCAACCGATTACTGTCCTAAAAATGTATAACCCTGTATAAAAAATACATGATATAAATTGTATGCGTATGAAATATTTTGGTAATATTTTACTACATATACCTACTTATCTCTGCTTGATGGAGGGTGTTTTGCGATTAAATCTTCGGTACTTTGCTCGTGCGCGTATCATCCGCCTGAAACGAGGACGGAAGGAGGATCAACTCGGGTTGCCCTAATCTTTGTCCTCATCTCGGTATTTTCTTACGCAACTAAATTAAATATTTTTACAGCATATAAGTTACTTATTTATATGACGTATGAAGCACTCTCTCTTTTCCCATGCTTTGTTGTGTGGCTTTATTTTTCATTATGTGGTTCTATTGTGAGTTTGTCTTAATAAGACAAAAATTAAAAAGAGTATGCTTAGATGATGCGGTCATGTTGAGAGGATGAATGAAAGGCGACTAACAAAAGATGTGAGTGGAAACACCGGGATGGGGCGCCCCAGGAAGCCATATAGTGACCTTATTAGTTTCTTCTGAAAGGTCAGGTGGGTAGTACTCGAAACTGGCATGCGTGTATGAACGGATGTATAAACGTAAACGAGGCAAAAGGAGTGTCTAAGGATCGTAGCACGTGGCGTTCTGTAGTTTCTGCCTACCCCTTGGAAAGAAGTCGTGAGTTTATGTATGTATGTGTGTGTATAATTTCACATCAAAATAATATTATTCTATAATGTTTCGGTAAGAAATACGTATAATATAACTATTTTCTGGTATGTTCTATGGTGGAATCTAATTAAGGGACTATAACCAACGTCACGTGGTTGTCTTAATGATAATCTTCTCAGCGAACCTTAGTTCTTACACGAAATCCAACGATTGATCATTAATCCTGCCAAACGCAAACTGAATAATTAATTACAGCAAAGATAATTCACTATTAGAACAGAGTTACTGAAGCTAAAATTAGATCACATTTATCCTATCGAGCTATTTATAAACGTTAGCTTATCATCGTTCGTGGTTATTACTAATAATATTTAATCCTTTAAACTGACTAATATAAGTACCTACAACGAGTAGGCAAAAACTCACTAGAAAAAGGCAGATGCTAAACAGATGAAAGTATAAACTTTTACAGTGATATTCATAATATTTTCGCACGGAAAAACATCATAGTTCATAAAAATATTTCCGAGTATTTCAAGTTTTTTTTTTTCGTATTTTTATTTCGTATATACGAGTATTACCCGTGCGACTCCGACTTGCGTAGGGAGGTGCTCGAGAGCTTGCTTTATATTTATTTGTGAGCATTACGCAAAATACACGAAGCTTTCCCGCCGCCCCGCCCGTCTGAAGGATCACTTGTTCCCCCACACGACACACTAAATGCCCCGCACTAGTAGGTACCTTCAAAGTGTATGAAAGTTGAAGTGAACAAAAGATGAATGACGATGTTTCTATAATTCATCGCCTCGAGAAACCCAAAGCGGCACTCTCCAAAGAATTATTAGCTTACTGAGTTTCTTTGAAGTTAATACATAATTAATCGAGAAGACCCAGATAAAAATGTAAAGGCCGTTTTTTGTATCAAAACTGGGCTTCCGGAAACTTGGGGCGTCGGATGACAAGTCATTAATGTAATCTACGGCCACTCGCTGCTGAAATCTGACTTAATGACGTCACGTTTCAATGAATATTTTATGAAAATATTTCTGAGTTGAAAAAAACTTTTTTACAAGTCAGAATATCCAAAAAAAAAAATCTAAATTAAATATTCCATTGAAAATATTGACATCTGGGTCAATATTTTCAATGGAATATTTAATTTAGATTTTTTTTTTTGGATATTCTGACTTGTAAAAAAGTTAAATACGTGGTGTCGTCTATTTTTTCAACTGCTTAAAAACTCAAAGAATTTATTTCAATTAAAACATTTACTAGCACTTTTGAATTGTCAAGGAGTCGGTCAGACAGAACTATGAAGCTAGTTGCCCATTCCAAAGCGAAGTAGGTACATACCTATGGAGAAGAACGGGCAAGAAATTTCATAATACTCTTTTAAATTATACTGTTACAAAATATTAGTAACATCATTAATGTTCTAAACCCAGATAACATTTCAATTAAAACCCAAAAGTCTTAGTCTTTTGAGGCATGAATTCATCAAATAACAAGCCGAAGTCGAAACCCAACTTCCACAATAAACTTCTTACGTGGAGTACAAATAGAACCTCTTGGCAAATTGCAAAACTTCACCCAATCCCAAGCCGGTATCGCTTCGTCTATTAATAAAATTTCAAGAGAAAACATTCTTATTAAAAATAACTTCGCCACGAAAATATTTTGAATACCTAGGTACGTTTTTTGTTGTTTGTTCAGTGAATCGTTGCAAGAATCTTTTTTGTTTATGGCGTTAATTAACATTTTCACTTTTACAAAAAGACATAAAATAAAAGAAATAAATATTGAGAATGGTTATTACGATGAATATACTAATATGAATCAAGACTGGTAGTTTATACATTACTATATTCTGCCCGCGACTTCCTTCGCCATTTTCTTGTTGCCCCGACCCACCTCGTCGCATCGCATCGCCAGCCCGCTCTATTAGTTCGTTATTCGTTTTCGCTTAACGTTTTTCTGACTTGTATTCTTTTTGCTCGGCTCTTAATGGCTATAGCGTGATGTTAAATAGCCTATAGCTTTCCTCAAAAATTGAGCTATCAAATACAAAAACATTTTTTAAATCCGACAGGAAGTTCCAGAGATTAGCACGTTCTAACAAATAAACAAATTCTTCAGCTTCATTATTAGTCTGATAGATTCACGTTAAGCAAATTAAAACCTTTTAAAACACAGAATACCTTACAAAATGGAGAATAAACAAACCCAAATCTAAACTTGATACCCATGTTGACACTAAAACGATTGACGAACCTTTGAATCATAACATCCTAATAAAAACATCTTTTGAAAGCGTTCACTGAAGCAGTAACGCTCACCGCTACTCTATAAAAACGCCGGGAACAGGCGCCACGTTTGACGTCCCTACAGCCGTCCGAGAGCCCGGACGCTGTAATTAGTGCTGTGAACTGATTTCCCCGGGACTGACAACCGGTAGAAAGAACGGGGAAAAACAGATTTTTCCTAATAACCGTCGCAAGATTTGAAATTTTAAAATGGAACGAAATTGAATCGTAGAGAGAAATTAATGGAATGGAATTTAAAAAAATCGTTGCTTTAGAATAAACGGTAACATTTCTAACGCAAGAAAACTGTTATTTGGAAATTATTTTATGGTTAAATACGTATTCCTTGGAGCAGTGTTGGAACGGTGGTCATGGCCGCGACTTACCGAGTTATAGCTTCGAACCCTGACAGGTGCTTTACTTTTTGTGAATTATTTCATCACCACTGCTATCAAACACGGTGAAGGAAAACATCGTGAGGACACCGACATGTCCTAAAACCAAAAATTCGAACAACACATGTGACATCTACCAACCCGCACTGGGTCCACGTGGTGGATTACGGTCCACTCCCTCTCACAGAGAGGAGGCCTGTGTCCCACCAGTGGGAACACTATAAGCAGATTATGCAATGCATGTTATGCTAAACCTTATTAAAGTACGGCTTGAACCAATTCATAAGAAAATCGTGAACTTTAATGAAAATGTAACTCACTCTAAGGCTGCAATGATTGCTCCTTTGAGCACTATGCTAACAAAACTATGACTTAAACTTCAAAGCATAACGTGCACCTATTTGATTAAATTATAAAATATTAATAACACTTAAAGAAACGAAGGAGAGATCTGATATTTTTAATATAAAATCAGATTTTATAAGCAAAGTGCGGTCCTATTCGATTTTGCAATTTAACTTGTAGATAACTATGTAATGCAAAGGATTCGAAAGTGCAGTACTTTATTGCATAATATTTTTACACTAACACATTGGTGTGCATACCTATACACGAGCAATACTGGTATGTAGCTGCATCCGGTTAGACTGGAATCCGACCCCAACATAGTTAGGAAAAGGCTAGGCAGATGATGATGACACACCAGCCAGGTGGCCAGCGTGCCGCTCGTGTATTTGAGTATGGTGCTCGAATTAAAAAAAAAACGAAAATCGTTCAAATCAAATCAAAGCACTTATTTCTTTGCAAACATGGGTATAGTAGGGTGAACTCATCTAATTCTGTGACTCGCCTAATTCGGTGATATTTGGTTTTGAATTTGAACTTTATCACAGAGGCTTAAGTTTGTATTTCAAACCATTGATTTCACTCGTATAGCCCTATGATAGCGCTCAAACCAAATATCACCGAATTAGGCGAGTCACAGAATTAGATGAGTTTACTATACTAAAGGTGTTTTTTTAAATAAAGTTCTCCATATTTTACCGTCACACGGGCATGCAAATGTTTATAATAATTCCAAATAAAAAATCACTTTCAGATCATTGGAATTACAATATTGATAAAAAAAATAAAAAATGTCAGCGTGTTACAGTAATAAAAAAATAAAATAATAATTATACATTTTAAATTTTGATGTTAATTTTAATTTTAATTCTGATTTTTAGTTTTAATGTATTTGCTATGGGTTAATACCTGAAATAAACGGTTATTATTATTATTAAGCCAATCACAATAATTATGTCAATCAGAGTAACAGTATGTCAATCAGTTAGTGAATCATCATTAAGAAAATCGTCAATCGTGTAATAAGTTTTCATAATCAAAAATTCGTTTAGTGTGTTGAGTCCGTATTGGTTTTTTTCTGACCTCTGATAGTTTTTTAAAAAGATGTGGGTTACATTTTACAAATAAAACCGTTTCCATTAATAAACAAGGTAAAGTTAAAATTTTTAACGATTTAAAGAAGGGAACACAGCTATCAGCCGGTCGATTCTGTAAAAATCTCACCGTGAAAACTCAAGTGAAGTGAGCTTGATGTGAGTGTCAGTAGTGTCAATCCCTAGCATTATTTGGAATGACAGCTCACTCCACGCTCACTTCACCTAAGTTTTCACGGTGAGATGGTTACAGAATCGACCGGCAGTTGTCTTAAGACCGCACATTGACCTGATGCATCGCTTCTGCAGCCTAAATACCAGCTCCCTATCGGTGGACTGCCCCCAAAAGATAATCGTTGCGACGGCGGCCGTCAACTTGACGACGACTGCAGTTGCCTCTGTCGTCGACACGTGTCGCTCGTGTGTATGAGCACTCATGTAAATGGCAATTAGTATAATTTATGTCATAAAGGTGAATAACCAGACGTAAAGATGACCTTGGGCCTGGCTTACGTTCAGAAAATAAGCCAATAAAGGTGAATTATATTAAATTAATTCTCTTGGGTCGTGTTTCGGTGCTTACAGTCTAGGATTTATGTTATCTATTTACTAGCTTTTTCCCGCGTCTTCGCCCGCGTGGATGTCCGAAAATATCCCACGGGAACGTACTACCGGGATTAAAAGTATCTACCATACTTCTAAATCCAGCTTATAAAGTATCTCTGTGCCTAATTTATTCAAATCCGTTTAGCCAATTTTGCGCCAATCCTGAACATACCTACAAAACTGTCATCAGACCCGCCCCCCCCCCCCCTTTTTTTTCCTACACCTCGTAACATTTTTTTTTTTCAAAGATATGCAATGTATACCACGGCATCTCTTTCGAACAACCCGCGACAGTTCGTGCTGACATCTCTTTGAGGCGCGCGTGGAACACAACGCGCCGTCGACTCGGGCCTGGTCCTTACCGGGCGGCGAGCTGCCCATTTCTCGCCGCCCGCAAGCCCGCGCCTACGGTGGCAGAGAGTCGCCTATTGACTCCCGACGTCCAGGGCATCTCCTGTGGCGATTAGGTGCTTGAGGGCGCAGAGGTTGCCTCTTCCTCACGCGCTCCACCTCCTCCTTTGCGAGCATTACTGCTTCGCAGAAGGAGATGACGGCTTCCTATATACTCTCGCTCCGTACCATGGCCTGGAACAGGGCTGGACGTGAGAGCTCACCGCCACGAGGATGCGGCGGTGCTCTGCCCAAGCCAGCCAGACCTCCACCGTATGCACGTCTCGCGGCAGCGGAGCTATACGCCCCGGCGTTTTGCCGCCTCTCGCCACTCCCATATGTGGGCGAGGACTTTTGCCTCCAGATTCCATGGCGGCAATCCGACAAGGAGGCTCGCCACCTCAGCGGAGACCGTGCGGTATCGTCGGACAGCCAGGACACGTTCAGCCGGCGGGCTGGTCGCCGCCTCAAGGAACGCGCCCACACCGGTGCCCCGTAAAGGGCCATAGACCGCAGGGCCCCCGCATAGAGCTTCCGGCAGCAGGCGTTTGGTCCCCCTAGATTGGGCAGGAGCCGCCTCAAGGCAGCCCCGGCCCACTCCAGTCTGGGAGCCAAACGACATAAATGCTATGAAATCAGTTAAACTTCTTCTCAGACTAGTCAGATAGGAAACGCCGACCTCATCTAGTTTTAAAATATGATTGATGTGTAAAAGTGTTTGTACAAACCTACTTACAAAATAAAATCATTTATCATTTATCATTAGGAGTTATAATAGTATAATAGTGTAATAAGAAGTTCTGAGAGAAATTCAACACAACATAAGCTCGAAGAAATCTCCGGGTTACGACCTCATAACAGGAGAAATACTAAAACATCTCCCGCGCAAAGCCATAGTAAAGCTGACCAGACTTATTAATGCTGCATTTATGCTAAAACATGTGCCTGATTCATGGAAGGTTGCTGAAGTTATTATGATTGCGAAGCCTGGGAAACCACCCCATGAAGCATCATCATATAGACCCATTTCCCTGTTGCCAGTATTATCAAAACTATTCGAGAAACTGTTATTAAAACGGTTAAAACCAATAATAGAAGAAAAGGAGCTAATACCAAACCATCAATTTGGCTTCAGAGAAAAACACTCTACGATAGACCAAGTACACAGAATAACTAACATTATTGAAAGAACACTCGAAAACAAGCAAGTCTGCGCCACCGTATTCCTAGATGTCGCGCAAGCTTTTGATAAAGTTTGGCATGAGGGTCTGGTATTTAAACTCAGACGCATGCTACCTCCAGAATTTGCAGACATTTTAGAATCTTATATAAGTAATAGAATGTTTAGAATAAGGCAAGAGGATGCATATTCTGAGCTAAAAACTATAAAAGCTGGGGTGCCACAAGGAAGTGTGTTAGGCCCATTCCTCTACTTGCTATACACATGTGACATCCCAGAGCTGGAAAACAACACCATTGCGACCTTTGCAGATGACACTGCTATTATGGCTACCGGATCAAGCCACAAAGAAGCAGTAGAAAAAGTTCAACTAGCTGTGAACAAAGTTTATGACTGGACACAAAAGTGGAAGATCAAACTGAATGAGTCAAAATCAATTCATATTGACTTCACTAACAAACACTGTGATTACCACCCAATCTATATAAACGGCATGCAAGTGCCTTATGCTAACACAGCCAAATACCTTGGCATAACTCTTGACGCCAAACTGCGTTGGAAATCTCACGTCAAAAAGAAAAGACAGGAACTCGACCTACGTTATAAAAGTATGTATTGGTTACTCGGAAGAAAATCCTGCCTATCAATACATAATAAAATTATAATATACAAGCATATTCTTATGCCAATCTGGACATATGGCATCCAACTTTGGGGCTGTACTAAACGAAGTAACGTTAAAATAATCCAACAATTCCAAAATAAAGTACTCAGGGATGCTGTAAATGCTCCATGGTACATTAGAAATGACGACCTCCACCGTGACCTTAAAATGGAACTCGTCACCACCATCATTCAAAAATTTGCTGAAGCCCACGAACACAGACTTCACCGACATGTAAATGTCGAGGCAATTCAGCTGCTAGACAACACGGATATAGTGCGTAGGCTAAAGAGAACTAAACCATTTGAGTTAGTGTAGTATTAAATAGTGAATGAATAATAGTGCGGTGCTAATGGTGCTATACATGTAACACATGAACAAAGTGTTTTATCAATTATCAGACCCTAAGAAAGTGCTACGAAACTGTGTAAAAGTGCATATTGACACTATTCTTAGTTATAACATAATCTATCTCGTAAAATATTAAGTTAGAGTTAAATTGCTTATTAGTCTGTTAGGCTAGATTGTAATCCATTACTAAGAACCTTAGTTCTTATTAATAAAGAAAAAAAAAAAAAAAAATTTATCATTAAACCATCGATTCCACACTTTTTTGGAAGCTTTCTATGTAGCCATCATGTTCTAAAAACACGTTGCAGTGAGTTCCCGTGACACGTCACATATCAATCTCGTGTCACGCGTCACGCTGTAGGCTCACTTTTGGGCGGGATTTAGTGCAATCTGTGAACCGTACTTTGTAATTTGATTTTCTAAAATGTTAACACAGTTGGAGCAAAAGGTTTTGTTTACATAAGTGTTGTATTTGTTAGCTCTAGCGAATCGTGATCGTTACTTGGCTTAACAAATTAATAATTTAAACTTAGATTTTTTACACTAAAATGACAGCTGGGATCGTCCTTTTTTTTGTCAACAAGACATAATTTTTTTATAAGCTGACATTTTGGTCTTGCAATTAAAAATCAGAGTTTAGTTATATGAGGCGCCGTAAAAGGCGGGTTTTATAATAATTATTGAAAGACTTTTGTCTGACATCTCGCGCTCACGCTGTAATCTCAAATGAGTGTCAATGTCAGCGTGTTGCTTTGACACGGTTATTTTTCAAGTTATTTAATAAAGTTAAGGGCTGATTTTTCCATCGCCAAATGAGGAATGATTTTTGAATTTTTCACAGTTTTTACATATAAAAACATTCAGACACCTTTATTCCACGGATACAATACATTGACGTTAGAAATATCAGTTCTAAGATATTTTAATACTACATACACATAACTAAAATTATAGACTAGAAAAATGAAGCCTGTGTCTACCGCCACGCCAATACAATTAAGCCTATTCGTAGATGTTACGTGTTTGCAAGTGAGTTGCCGTGACACGTCAATCTCTCCTGTCACGCTGTCATCTCAATATGCAAGAGATTTGTCACGACTCATGTAAAGGTGCGTCACGTACTTCGAAGCAATTTGACTAAGCAGCTTTTATATGTAAAGTGCGTTTAGTAGATAAGCTTAGGGGTACGTAAATAAGTTTTGATGAAGGATAAGAACTTGTTTGATCGAATTTATTACAGAATTTCGCAACAATTCTTGACTTTCTCTCTTTCTCTGTCCTTCTATCATATACGAGAGTGTGTTTGCTAATTTCTTTGCTTAGGCTTACATAAAAGAGACAGGTATTATATTTATTAACAGGTATTTATAAATATATTTATTATTTTATTTTTTAAACATCTCGTACACCTTAAGGTACAAAGGTGAACTTAATGCCTTAAGCATTCTCTACCAGTCAACCAAGGGTGGTGAAGAGATAAGACGGCAGGTGCTCTTTTCGTTTCTAAATTACCCAATCAGATGCAAAAACGAATAAACAAAATGAATGTAGGTACTTACATCCAAAATCTATACATCTATACAAATAAATGAATTGAAGTGTCTGTTTGCAATGCCAAAATAATAGCTTCTTACTAAATACATATACGGTACATACCTATGTCCTTATAACAAAAATTACTCCTTTTTGTCTGTCGGTTTATTCCGCTAATCTCCGAAACGGCTGGACGATTTTGACGGGACTTTCACTGATAGCTGATGTTATAGGGAGTAACGTAGGCTACTTTTATTTTAGAAAAATAATAAGTTCGTTCTAAAATATTAAAACCCATGAAATGCAATTTGTTTGCCAACCACAGTCGCGGGCACAAAGTCTTTGCAGGTCAATTTTAATAGTCCAACGATATCAGATCCAATCCGCCTTCTTTTATATATATCTTTTATATATGAAGGCAAAATACCACTCGGTTCTTACATAAATTTTACTTTCTTTCTCCAAAAGAAAATTGCCCCATGCAAACTGCCAGCCTCTCAGAAGTCACAGCGTAGATCCCCGGAGTGATTGAGGTTAAAATAACGTATTTACTTGAACTACTTGTGTTCCCCTGGGACCCAGCATCAGTCATCTGAGGGAATAGGGTTGTCTGTCACACACTTTGTAACTTTGCAGTTTTGAGAATAATAATAGTAAACCTACTTTGAAGTTTCAATATTACTTTGGGATAAGTTTATTTTGAGGTTCATATGTTACGGTTTATGGGTTTATGGTTGTTATCGTCGCTTAAGTTCTAACACCACGTAAGTCAAAAATAAAAACTGTACAGGAGACTGACAAAATGACATAATTTTTCTTTTTTTTAAGATTTAATAGATACTATATACTAAAAAATAAAGGTACATATTTAATAGATCCAATTTGAAGTGTACACAAATTATAAAATAGTATTGTCATGGTATCTTATGTAGGTAAAGTTATGCTTTTTTTTCACTCCTGTAAAGTTGGTATTTTTGACTTTGCGTGGTGTTAGAACTTAAGCTACGTTATGGAACGAACGAACGATACCTACCAGCGTGAAAATACGTAACACGTCGTCACGTCGTCGTCGTCGTCGTCGTCGTCGTCGTCGCCGTCGTCGTCGTCGTACGTACGTCTTTAATGTTCCCACTGCTGGGACACAGGCCTCCTTTCGGTGAGAGGGAGTGGGCCGTAATTCACCACGCGGGCCCAGTGCGTGTTGGCAGATGTCACAAGTCTTCGAATTTCTGATTCTAGGACATGCCGGTTTCCTCACGATATTTTTCTTCACCGTTTTGAGAGCAGTGGTGATGAAATAATTTACACAAAGTAAAGCGCCTGACTGGGTTCGAACCTGCGACCAACAACTCGTAAATTGCGGCCGATACCACTGAAATAGTAAAAGTAAATGTGCGACTTTCTACTTTTCTTATTTTCTCAGACTTAACAGGCAGAAGGGGTGCATATTTGAACGTCAAAACTTAAAATACCTACCTAAATATTTCGATACTATCGATATTTAAATTTTCGATGTTTTGAACATTGACATTTTACGCGAAGGTATTTTAATTTTGGACGTTCAAATATGTACCTGGCAGAAGATATAATGATGATTAAAAAATACACTCTTACTTAGTTAAGTTAAAACCTTGAGAGCTCTTTCCATTTAGAGCTAACGAGTATACTACAGAAACACACTTATTCTACTTTGTGGGAGCTAAAAATATATCTCTTGTAAGTGCTCACGCAACACTGTCCTAGCAAAACTTTTCCTATACCTAAAATGAAAAAAAAAAACAATCATAAAATACATGTAGGTATAGTGTAGCACCCCTGACGTAGTTCGTAGATTCCAACGTGACACGACATGAGATGCGCTGTGACGTGATCGGTACTCCATAGCAGGCCCATGGGACCCCCGCGGAGACAGGCAGGAGATTAAATCACAGGGTGCGCTATTGTATCGGTTCTGAACAGGTGGGATGCCTAAATTTATTTCTGGAACAGAACAATTTCCCCTTTATTCGTAACGTTGCTTAAAGTTAAGTAGTGATTAGCGACTGTTTGACCATACATTTTTGACGTTTTAACGTCACTTAACTTTAATCATCGTTTATGAATAAACCCTTTTGTGTTTAAAACTATAAAGATTTTATAAGTTTTCACGTAATGTAATGTAGGAAAGGGATGGCTTCGTCTCAATCGCTAACAAACTGCACACACACACTGCACATGATTCTAGACACACTCGCATAGAAATTTTAAAATAAAAAAAATGTATTTAAAAAATATCTGCCGTTTCATAGATCAGTGAAATACCTACGCCGTCAAAATGTATGGAACAGCTATTTTTTTTTTAATAACCGGCTAAAAATTTCAGGGGGTTTCAGAATCATGTACTCAATCAGTTTGTACGTCGATGTCCCTGCCACCCTGAATACTCACTACAATATAGGTTCATAATACAATTTTAACTAAGGTACTCGTAAGTCTTATCACCACTGTCGGTTCTTATGTAATTCCAAGTTAGCGGCGAATACTTCGATACTGCCGGTCGATTCTGTAAAAATCTCACCGTGAAAACTCAAGTGAAGTGAGCTTGATGTGAGTTGTCAGTAGTGTCAATCCCTAGCATTATTTGGAATTACAGCTCACTCCACGCTCACTTCACCTAAGTTTTCACGGTGAGATGGTTATAGAATCGCACTGCAGAACCTAAAACAGCAAAAAGTCAAATTCGATATTGATTTAATGATACAAGTTTTTTTAATGAAAGCCAGTTTAATCAACTGGAGAAAGAGAAGTATAAAATAATAGTCTTGCAAGTCAGCAGGAGAATACTAGTATGTGTTTTTTCCTGTCGTGTGCGACAATTAGGTAAGGAACGCATTCAATTCAACACATCCCGGTTTCAGCACCACAATGTACTCGTATGCTCGTAAACTACTTAACGCCTTACCCAATTCAACCCGTACACATCCATTTACACCAAATAGACTCTGCTAGGATTTGAAACCGCTCGGCATTCGGCACAAAGACCGCAGATGTTAGCGATATCTGAGCCCCACATTCTATGGTCCTATTATACGGGCGATTTAAATTGGCGAACTGTGGCGTTTGTGACGATTGTTTCATTACGGCCACATAAAGTTGCAACGTAGATAAATACTTAGAGATGTAGCAACAATTACTTACTAATTACCTAGAACCCAAAATTCGAAGACATAATGTGACATCTAGCCCACACCCACTGACAACCCACATTGGCAAAAGTACCTACAATACACGTCAAATGAAACAATTAGGTATATTTTAAAACTAGGTGAGGCCGCGGTCGTTTCAAACCGACTATACTCTAAGAAGAAACATCAAAACAACTTCAGAGGTCAGTCTCTTTTAAAGTCCAGATATTATCTTGATCATGCAGATTGGCTTGTGGCTAAGTAATAACAGCCGCACGGGTCGGTCGATCAGGTTAAGCTACGTTTGCCGCGGTTGCTCCGTGGATGGGTTCCACCATCTTTACATACCAAGACCCCTCCGTGGCTCGGAAAGCACGTCCCGGCTGTCAATCATGGATCTTTGCCAGTCGTTACGGGTAATCAGAAGTCCGAAAATCTGACAACCAGTCTTACCAAGGGATATCGTATTACCCAGTAACTGGGTTGTGGAGGTCAGATAGGCAGTCGTTCCATATAAAATACTGGTATTCGAATGCATCCGGTTAGACTGGAAGCCGACCCCAACATAGTTGGGATAAGGCTAGGCAGATGATGATGCAGATTGCTGTCTAGGGGCCTACTCTAAGTCCGTCAATGAAGGCATGGCCCTATCCAAAAGTAATTCGATACATCAGATGAACCCTACTCCCGATTTTTTCACTTTTTTGGACCGAAAAAGATACATCGGTAGTAAGGAAAACCGTCAAATGGTATTGTCATTCATCTTAGTTCGGGCCCCAAAGTAATCTTATGTCCACAGATGATAAGGAGTTGGAAACGCCCGTAGTAAAGGCGGATACTATGTATTTCATGCTTAGGGTGTAGACCCCTGGTGTGAGATTTACTTTACATATGTACCTAGTATTGTATATGTACAATCAAGTATTTTGTAACTGAACAGACAGCTGTGCTGCTGGGGAGTTGGTTGCACCACTTCTTTTCCCCAGCGAAAGCACTAGGAAGTGGAGAAGGGCGGGCGTTTTGTGAGACTGTCTTTTGTTATTTTGACGTTCGATAATTGCTAATTCTCAGCCTAATTTGAATAAATGACTTTTGATTTTGAGATGGTCAACAACAAGTTGCTTCATCGTGTTTGGCGATTGTGGGTCTCGAGTTGCCCGTGAGCTTTGGAACAGAAGGACCATGTCCCTGGGGGTTACACACGTGAAACAAAGATGGCGGTTAAATCACAGCTTCGGGTGAGGTACCAATAGGTGCTGGAAGAGGATTATTGTTTCCTGTTGCCGGTGACGTAAACATGTCTCTGTTTGCTGGTTCATTATCAGATCCGTGTATAGTGTAGCTGTATTTATTGGTTCTTTGTTGTGTAATATGTTTATTAAAGGCTATGTTTATCAAGGGTAGAGGACAAGTCTTGTGAGACTCTTAAAAAAAATTGTTATACCGCTTGACAAGGGTGCTATCGTGTGGTTATGGACACTGCCGGCTACAGTTTTAACAGTTTAAGGGCTAATTTTTCCAACGCCAGATAGTTTTATCCGAGGAATAATTTTGAATTTTTGACAGTCATTCCATACGAAATATGTCAGATGTCAATTTTATTCCACGAATAAAAATTATGTGTCGATTGAAAAATTTGCACGCGATGTTCTATCTATGCTCAACATGAGCGCTCCTGAAGCCACTTTCAGCACTGCATACAGACCAACTATTAAAATAAAAATATAATAAATGAGTAAGTAGTATTTGTTGAAACAATGCATTATTTATACGCCTATAAAAGGCCTCCTCTCTGAATAGAATAGAATAGAATGCATTTGTTGGTCTGTGAGAGGGGATGGGTCGTGGCCCACCACACAGGCCCAGTGTGGGTGGGATGACACATGTCTTTGAATTTTTTGGTTCTATTACATGCGGGTTTCCTCACGATATTTTCCTTTACAATGAAACAATGCAATTCACAAAACTTATCATGGACGCGAAGTTCTTAATTACAGGTACAGCTTATTTCTCTAAACTACTCTAAAGTTATCATCAAGTCTCTCTTATATCAATTCTTACATATTACAAACAATGCATATTACTCTTTATGTTACAAACAACGCACCCGAACAAGCCAGCGTGGCTAAAATCTGCGATAAAGAAGCAATAACGCCTCACACTGGGTCGTATACGGACCGCGGGAGAACAATAAAACTCTCTCTACATAACAATCAATTTGAAAGGAAACATGTACTTATTTGTGATTCTGATCAGTGGGGGTTAGTTTTAGTAGTAAGTAGTCGAGCTTTTTGTGAAGGAGCTGGGGAGTCGGGGAGTGCCTACCTACCTATTTCTGCACACACGTTTTTCTTACTGTGACAAACTACGGTTTATTCGCCGTGTGTAGGCACGGGCACGGGTGTTGTATGGATCACTATGGAAGCTTGTTCATGGACTCGTTTAATCTATCGCGCGGTTTTTACGTGTGTAGGCACCGTTCAATCATCAAGTTTCCTTACACGGTGTTCTTTAGTACATAAGAGGAAGTCTAAAATTGTCACCGGTAGCTGAAAATTTGTTAGAAAATCGGTTGTCATGATATGAGCATGTGATACGAAG
Source organism: Apamea crenata (assembly GCA_949629185.1). Classification (NCBI taxonomy): domain Eukaryota; kingdom Metazoa; phylum Arthropoda; class Insecta; order Lepidoptera; family Noctuidae; genus Apamea; species Apamea crenata. Next base: position 4,649,473 of record OX451368.1, on the reverse strand, counting down.
GAATTAGGAAAATGTCGTTAGGAAAGTTTTGAGTATGAATGTCGATAATTATTAGAGTAAGGGAAATTCAAAGAAACGATGGATGGACTGTGTGAATAAAAGGTAATATGGTTACGGGGGTGACTACCGAGATGACAACTTATAGAGAAGTATGAAAGAAAAAGACATGTGGCGCCGACCCGAAATAAATTGGGATAATGGCAGGAGGATGGATGGATATCCTATGGGATACGGTACATTTCAGATTTGTATGTTAATGAACCCGCAGTGCGTTTGGACCCTTTGGTATTGTTGATGTGGACGACCATGGACGCGTACATGGAAGCATATAATGCTTGCCACCAAATAGCATTAAAAAGTTAGGAAGCTATGCAGGTCATGGAATGCAGGTAAGCTGATAAGAAAAAAAAACTATAAATAATAAAAAACGTTCGCGCCGATTGTACGCGGCAAAGGCCCCAAATCCTTCCTGGATTGCTCAGACTTCTCAAATATCAATCATTAAAATAATCGACGCGCGTTGTCGCGGCCACCATCCCGCGTGGATTTACCTCAGTGTGGCCAGAGCATTAGGAATCCACGCAGTCCTCCTTTTCTTAGTGTTTAATTTTATTCGAAGTTGTTTGACTATTTATAAACTAATCAGGCCGTGGAATGTAAGGAAAATTACTTGAGTTTATACTTAGTACATGTGCGTGGGCCGATGTAATTAACAAGTCACTTGGGCTTCCACTTAAAGCTTACCTATAAGAACTTCACTTACACACTTAGGAGCGGAAGTATAGCTGAAAATAGATGTAGGAAGAGAAAAGATGGCTAAAAATAAAAACACTTAAGTATAAGATTGCTTTGCTGATACATAATTGATCCTCAAATGGCTAGTTATAAATATTTAAAAAGTTTAGTATTTTTTAGAAAAAATGTTCTGGTTTCCAACATTCTATCGTACATACTTATTTAATACACCCAAAGTTTGTCTGGAAGAAAATGCCTCAGCCATTAAGTCCAGAATTTTTTTTACTTGTGCATAATGTTATAATAAATAACACCGCTATGTCTAAACAATTAGTTGTATTTAGCAAAGTAAGAAGGGAAGGAAAATAAAGGTTTTAAAACGATTGCTTTATCTAAAACGCGCACTAAGAGGTTGCAGACTAAAGGATGCGGGTTAGGGTGACTGTAGTCTGTGGATAGTCCTGGATAGATTACTCACACGTTATTTTTGTCTAACATTTAGTTCTCTGAGTTTCAGGGAAGAAGACGGCACACACACACACACACATGCACACACCTTCATTTACACACACATACGAGTACCTACTCACCCATCACACACACATCAAAATAGTTTTCTCTTTTCTTTTACACAATTAGTTATAATTATAATATTTTTATAGCAGTCAAATACATAAACGCAAACAGTAAAAATACAAATCCTTGTAATCCAAGGGGGATCGGAACTGTCACTCCTTCATACAGGTTATACTGTAACCTAGTTAGGAGATCAGAACTGCACCCACTACAATTGTAGCAAACCTGTAATTTTACCATGTATAATTTATATACCCATGTACTGCAATACTTGTAAAGGATTAATAAAGATTATTATTATTATTATTATTATAGATAGTACGGGACCTTAAAAAAGATTAAAATTAGAGTGTCTGAAAAAGTTTGTTTTTAGGTTTTAGATCGGAAGACCCGGAAAACTACTAAACTCTTGCTAAATCCGACTTTTGATCATTATAAAAAACAACTAATTTAATTTGCACTTCGAATCATATATGTAGCCTACCAACATTATTGGTTTGACCTCTGCCAAAAATAATTTGGCAAACTACTACCCACATAAAAAAATGTGTCATCATCTGGCTAGCCTTTTCCCAACTAAGTTGGGGTCGGCTTCCAGTCTAACAGGATGCAGGTTAATACCGGTATTTTACATGGAGCGACTGCATATCTTTACTGAATAATACGATACCCCTCGGTAAGACTGGTTGTCAGACTTTCGGGCTTCTGACGACACGTACCGACAGTCAAAAATCCACGAATGACAACCGGGACCAAACAGGGGATTAACGTGCTTTTCGAAGCACGGAGGGATCTTGGTAGGTACCGATGGTCACTCATACACGGACCCAACTGCGGCAAGCGTAGATTAACCTGATCTATTGAACCGTGCGGATGTTATTACTTAGCCATAAGCCCGGTAAAGCATTGCCCTCATAAAAAAAAATGTGTATAATATAAATATCTGCGACTAAATATTTAACAAAAAACAGTAACTTATCAAGACGTCACGTGTCAGCGAACAACACAAGATTGATTGACGAGACACCTCCTCATCTCCATTACCCAGAGTCACTCTCCTTAATGACACTTTATAATTATTACAACGTTGACGCAAACTTGATCAATATTAGTAAGGTGACGATTCGGCGTCAAATATTTACGATAACTTAATGGTTAATTTTATTATCTTGGAGTTTGAACGAAAATGAACACTTCTGAGGGGCAATTCTCGTAATTTTAAGAACGTTCTCAGTCTCAATCTGTCAAAAACACCTCTAATTTCCCTACATTTTTGTCATTGATTGGTGCTGAGAGATTTCGAACGTTTTTAATTACGGGAATTGGCCTCCTGATTTAAGTATTCTAGCTTGAATTTAAAGTCTCTTCAATTCTTGAAAATTTGAGGAAAGTTAATGAAGTCGTAATCTTGTAAAGGGATTTTTTATAGTATTTGATAAGACTAAATAAAATTAATATGCGGCCTTTACCGCTTGCACCAAAAATAACCAATTATATTTATTATTATTTTTCGCCGTTAATGTCCCACTGTGGGGCAAATGCCTCCCTACTCTCTCTCCACCTCTCTCTGCCCAGAGCTGCCAAGGACCAATCTTTATCAAAGGAGTCCAGCTCATCCCGCCATCTCCGTCTGGCCTGCCGCGATGTCGTTTCCCATTAAGCGGATTTAATTATATTTAGCGCTAAACTAAAAATATAATAAATGGGTAAGTAATATTTGAATTCCTCCTATCTAGCATTTGTTGAAACAATGCATAATCAGCCCATAACGTTCCTACTGCTGAGACACAGGCCTCCTCTCTGTGAGCCATAATCCACCACGCAGGCCAAGAGCGGGTTGGTAGATGTCACATGTCATCGAATTTTTGGTTCTAGGACATGCCGGTTTCCTTACGACGTTTTCCATCGTTTTGAGAGCAGTGGTGATGTAATTATTAACACAAAGTTAAGCGCCTGCCTGGGTTCGAACCTACGACTTACAACTCGTAAGGCCATTAACACTGGGCTATCACTGCTCTTTCTATAGCTTCATGTCATAATAATATTGACGATAACTGAATAACTAAGTTCTGTAATTTCGCTAAACGCTGGTCACAGCAAGCGATCGTCTCAAGATGTTATTTACCAAATCGTCGGTCTCGCGTGGCTCCAGTTACCTGGGTAAATATACGAGGTAGAATTGTGTGCGTTTCGGCTGAAAACACGCTTATATAACAAGAGGGACACGCCTCGGGACGTTGTTCGGCTTTTATTGGTGTTTATGATTTATTATACAAAACACGGCTAAGTTTATGCCGTAACCAAGTTTTTTATGTTATTAAGCCTAGTGTTGTTTATGTTAGTTGCCTATCTTGTGGTAAGTGGTTAACGCCGCCTGATGGAGATCCATACTAATCCTTACTAATATTATAAATGCGAAAGTGCGGGATTTTCAACTCCCGGTGTTAAGCCGAACATTGAGTATCAAACAGAGCGCATCCCAGCTCGTCAAAAATGATGGATTATCAACTCTCGGCGCTAAGCAGTTATCGGTAATGCCACTGTACATACAGAAAGGATATGCGGTGACTGTACATTTACGGTAATTACGGCAACTGGCGGAATTTGAATGCGTAATAAGTTAACAATGCAATTAAGTTTTATTTGACATCACACAATCAGGTGACGCTTATTAGATTCACATGGGTATGTATATGTTTAACGACGTAGCTATTTGAATTAACGACTAGTGCTATGTATAACAGTGCGTTTGTACCTAAGTAAAACTACCTACATAAGGTCTAATCAGATTTACGTTTCCAATTGATGCTATTTCAAGTTAAACAAATAGCAACTTTATTTTAGCAGTAATTAAGTTAATTTCAGAGTGACTAGCATTATTTAAAAAGTCTTAAAAATGTTTGAAGTTGTATCGTAAACTGAACTTAATAACTCATACTTGTTTACATGTTTGGCAAATAAATCGCGAACGGTGATTAGGTATATTAGAGGCAGTTTGAAAGTGACGCCAGTGACAGAAAAGTTGAAAGGGAATCTTTTGTCTTTGTATGGGCAGGTGATGAGGAGGGATGAAACGATGTGACTAAATCGAGCATATAAATGTGGATAGACGGAGAGGGAGACAGAAGACCAAAGAAAGGATTGATGGATTGTGTGAGGCAAGAAAAGGGAGCGAATGATAGCGTGACAGTAGACAGGGGAGAATGGAAGAAGAAAATATGTTGCGCCGACTACACCGCACCTAAAGCGTGACTTGAGTGCCACTAATTGCATTACAGGACTAAAGCCAGTGTGTACTCCTTATAAATATAATTCGTTTATTATGTCGAAAAGATAGCGACTTCATTAGGACGAGCTGGTACACATACCACAAGCGCTACAAAGGTGATCAGCCAAAGAAACAAAGTATGTCAACTAAGTCGGGGAGTCCACCCATGCATTTTAAACTACGGCACCAAATCTCTACGACGTTCCTACAGCTGTTTTCTTTGAGTCTATTTTACGTATCTACACACAGGGGATACCCTTAGCGTGTAGTAGCATAGTTTATAAAATCTATCTGCACTCGTGGGTTGCAGCTGAAATCAACGTCAGGTGGTAGGTGCACTTGTGTTGTCATCTGACATTATGCTGAACTGAGGCCCTTTTGGCATTATAGTCTTTGTTTTCTGTGTTTATAGTTTTAAGGTGTATTCATTCTGTGTAATGCCAATAACCGCATAAAAAAGGTTGTATGAACACTTGCAGTAGTAGTGCAGTAGGTAATACTGGTCAATAAGGTCACCATTGCGATCGCTGCAAAAATCAACGAGCGTGTTCCTACAAACTTTTCCCCCGTGTGTCCCTAACATGTTTGCAGCATCCAGCAGAGAGCGTCACGACGGGCGAGCCAACATGACGGCACTAACATGGACCAACTTCACGGCACAAACAACTTTCAGTTATGCCGATAGCAAACTGTTCCCGTTCCCGTGTGTGGGCCGAGGAACATTGATTGGAAAACTCGCATATTTTCCTATTGGATGGAGCTGTATGTTGATCAGATCTGATATTACCAACTATTTAGTATTAGGCAGTAGATGTTACATGATATTTAGACTAAGTAGTTATAGTAACTTTTCAGTTTCATTGTAGGTATGTAAGTATACAGGATGGAATTGAAAACTTGCGACAAATCGAAATACGAGGGGCTGTTACTGTTACGTATCCATATTAAATTGTCATTACCCAAATCTAAATTATTGAAAAAAATCGTGTAGTTATAGTCTTAGATAGTTCAAACTAAGATGCGCGCGCGCGCGTGTGCGTGCGTGCTGCGTGATTTGATTTGATTTGAACTAAGTTATTTCAAGTAGACACGAATTATCGTCGTTTCAGTTTTTTTTGTTTTCTAAATTATCATAACAAATAAGAAAATTAAAATGATTTTGATTTAAATCTCATCTTTTCCATGCCTGCGTCAATGGAAGCACTCAAGAGGATTAATAAGACCTCGTTGATATACAATTTCATTTGATTAATAATTAAAATAAAATAAACCTGAGTTGTGGCCGCCTCATATAAAATTTACAAACGAACGGAAAGCTTGTAATATTGTATGAATCGCATAATTCCGCTCATGGTGGCCGCGGTCAGCCGTCACAAACATTCACTTTGTCGGAAAAAGGGCTACGATTTGTAATACATTATAATTAAATTTAACTCCACGGTTTAAAATTATAAATCGTTGTTTTTCTCTTTAGGTTTCTATACTAACCAATTGACGAGGGGTATTCGCGTTTTCTCTAAAGATATGGCATCATATAGCTCAACAAAGTAATTAATTATTTTCGCATGTAAAGCCATGACTTACAAGTTTTCTCTTTGGTAATTAACGAACATAATACCTAGTAGAGGTTATCGGTGTCCAAGGTTAGATGGTAGTAGGTTATGTAACGAAATTTTGCGATACCCAGACTCAAACTCAAACGCAAAGTATTTATTTAAATTAAACCAATTACAGGCACTTTTGAATTGTCAAGGGGTCGGTCAGTCAGAAAAATGAAGCTAGTTGCCCATTCCAAAGCGTAGTAGGTACCTATGGGGAAGAACGGGCAAGAAACTCCATGGACACTCTTTTAAATCAGAATAATATGATTACAAAGTATTGGTTACATCATTCATGTTAGAAATTATGCATGTGAGAACGATGCAGAACGTTAAAAGCATCCGTAATGAAAAGTAAAAAAAAAAAAAACAATTCAAATATTAAATTAAATTAAAATAACCCATGGCAGCAAAGAGATGACCAGTCCCTACTGACGGCGTTATTTCGGTGGCCAGGGAAATTGATTGTTTATCAGATTGACACACTGTTATTTTAATACAGTGTTATTTAATACAACTGTCAAAGAAAGACAGCCGAGATAAGTGTTTTTTTTTTGTTAGCCTGCGCTGTCTCCTACTGGGCAAAGGCCTCTCTCCACTCCTCCGACAGTTCGCGATTCCGCGCGCCCTCCTTCCAGTTTTAGGGTAGTTTGTCCTGCAGGTTAATTGCCTAAAACACTATCAGTAGCAATGGCTTTCATTTTGACAGTTCAACAACATTCATTAAATCATCATTTTTTTCTATTTTTTTTTTATTTACGTTGTTGAACAAACAAATTTTTCGAACCTATGAAGCAATGGATTAGCAATATCCTTCAAAATGATTCAGATTGTGACTGAAACTGTGTTACGCAATTAGGGTGCAGTGCATCCCACGCCGTCTCCAAAGTGGCCTGCCACGAAACCGCCTCACTGTCTCAGGGCACCAGCTCTATGATATCTGGGCCAGAGTTTTGAATATACCATGTAGTCGCGTGTAGTTGTAGTCGTGTGTGTAGTGTGGGTTGTAGTCTAAAATAAACAAATAATTTCCCCTGTCTTTGCGTCTTTGCCTAAGCTGAGAAACCGTTGCAAGTTGAAGTTGATTCAACTAGATTAAGGGCTGATTGTTCCAACGCCAGATAATTTTATTCGAGGAATAATTTTGAAATTTTGACAGTTATTTCATACAACAACGTCAATTTTATTACTTTCCTTTTTTTCGAATAAAAGTTATCTGACGATGGAAAAATCAGGTACCCTGACAAATAAATGTTTACATAGTTCAGCGTATCGTGTGGTATTATTGACAACAAAGCTTCAGAAAATGGCAAATAAATCTTTCATAGAGTGACTTACAAAACCAACTGACATTTACAACGCCAGATAGTGTAGAATCCACTTTACCTAACAAAGTTTGTTGCTCCCATCGCGTTTTTGATATTCATTCAGCGAATTTTTATTCAATAGGTAGGTACCTGTATAGAAAAGCTTTTCATGAAAAAAAAAATACGTGTTGTGTTATCTTTTTTATGGTAAACATGTAAAGTGCGCGAATGCTTTTAAAATGTAAAAATATTTTTGTGGAATATTTTTCATGAAGCCTTCTGGTGTGAAATGTAAGTATATTACTTTACAATTCTGATGGAGCTAGTCATCTGCCTAGCCATTTCCCAACTATGTTGAGATCGGGTTCAACTCTAGTCGGATGCTGCTGAATACCAGTATTTTACAGGGGGCGACTGCCTATCTGACCTCCATAACCCAGTTACTGGGTAATATGATGTGCCTTGGTAAGGTAGACTGGTTAAATGATAAATGATTTAATTTCTGTATGTGTATGTGTGTGTATGTACAAACACTTTTACACGTCAAGAAGCCCGAATGTCTGACAACCCGAAAATATGTTTCGGGTTGTCAGACATTCGGGCTTCTGACTACCCGTAACGACTGTCAAAGTTGAACGGTTCAACGTGCTTTCCGTGGCACGGAACAGTTTTTACGTTCCCGACACTATACCTAAGATAAAGACTATATAGATCATCGTCTTTTGAACCTGAAGGCCAATTCTCGTAATTTAAAACATTCAAAATTAAGCCGCAATCTCATCTCAGCGACAATCAATGTCAAAAACTTGTTAAAAATGTAGGGAAATTAGATGTATTTTTGACAGATTGAGACTGAGATCAGACTGTGAACGTTCTTAAAATTACGAGCACTGCCCCTCTGATATTTGACTAAACACTTTAATATACATATACACAAGTAGACACTGACATATTATAAGGGCGCAGTCATCAGTCACGCAGTTAATTAAGCTCACCTTCTGCCGACGCCCACGTCAACACGTCACCACGTCAACATGTGTCGTCTTACAGCCGGAAACAAATTACCTACGCCTTGCCCTCACTGTGCCATGGATATAAATCTACATTATGTTCTTCTTAGCGTGTCGATGCCGTCGTCACAGTATAATAAAGTAAGCAGTATAACGCCTCAGCGGGTTCCTTGAAATAATTAGGTACGACCGCTCGGTAAATAAACACACATTAGGGTTGCCCACTGACTGTGTCTCTTGGGTTGTAAATGTAATTTGTAAGTCCGTAAAAACTCTCCCATAATTTTTAATTTGGCTCAACTTCTATAAACATAATGTAAAACCTTACCCTTTGTTTGTCACGCATTCTCAAATGTCAAAACGGGCCTTTTATTTTTTGACCACTTAACTCTAGATAATTAGATAGAAATAAGTTTAAACTGTGTCTATCTCTCTCGATCTATTTTGAACAATCTTACCGTGAAAACTTATGTTAAGTGAGTTGTCAATAGTGTCAATCTCCATACTCTGTAAAACACTGTCACCGTGAAAACTAAGATGGAGTGAGCTGTCAGTCCACCAGCACTGCGATTCTGTAACCATCTCACCGTGAAAACTTAGGTGACGTGAGCGTGGAGTGAGCTGTCATTCCAACTAATGCTAGGGATTGACAATATTGACAGCTCACTCTAAGCTCACTTCATCTACCTTGGTGACATTTTTACAGAATTGATCGGCTGATGCTCGGGATTGACACTGTTGACAACCTCATCATGGCGAGATTTTTAAAGAATAAGTCGGCGGCATGTACCTTACTGAGTCAAATAAAAACATGGCAAACGGAATATTTCAGTCGTTTCTCCTCCATGCTCGTAAAAACGTTGTATGTGGCTCGAGGGCTGTGGGTCAGCTTCCCTTCATTACTTATGCACTGCTCCACTCTTTAAACAACATACTTTATAGCCTGTGTTTATAGCCACCCATAGACAACTCTAACCTACTTTAAAAGGTAAGGTGCATCGCGTAAACTTGTCACAGGGTATAAATATTCAATGCAATATTTTATGAGGCCGTTGACCTACTTCGTAAATGGAGGTCCCCAAAATATATCAGTTGTCATTTGGTCACGTAGAGGGCCTATTGACGTCAGGGGATAGATATTTGAAGTTGTTATTGTTCCTACAGCAATATAACTGTTGACGGTGGGTTAATTGCGTAACACACTAAGAGTAGGAATAACTTTCATTTTGACAGTTCAATAACATTCATTGCGCTATTTAAGTGGTTGAGAAGTAATTTTTTTCGAATATATGAAGCAATGAATTAGCAATAACTTTAAAAAATATTTAGATTGCGATTAATAGTGTTACGCAATTAGAGTGTTGGACTTAATAAAGTCTTGTGTGACAGTTCTTAGGTATTTTTCAGATTAAAAAGACCCTCGAGAGTGGCCAGTTGGGTACGAATAGAAAATAAATAATATAATGTATCTCTTTCATTTACATACTGAGTAAGCTGTGGTTAGGTAGAGTGTAGCGGATTACAGAATAATGTATACTATACAAGTATTAATACCTATACCTACCTATCTCTCGTCGGTAATCCTTAAATACATAGCAAAACCTTAAACTCAGCCTATAATGTTCCCACTGCTGGGACACAGGCCTCCTCTCTATGGGAGGGAGGCTGTAATCCAACACGCTTCGAATTTTAGGTTCATTGACTTGCCAGTTTCCTCACGATGTACCTATTCTTTCACCCTTTTGAGAGCAGTGGCGATGAAATAACCTCGCCCCACACTAGGAATTACTCCTGTATGTGTGTGTAGTTTAAAAAGTACACACACATACAGGTAATAAAAGTACACATATATAAAAAAAGTAAAGCGCATGTCTGGGTTCGAACCCGCGATCTACAACTCGTATGTCGGGGCCGTTACCTCCAGGCTACCACTCACCAAAAACAATGAAAACCTCTTTTGTCCATTTTCAAAACCTTCATAGATTCCTTGCTCCATAAAAGCCATTCACCCACAAACTTATTAATAAGTCTCTTAAACCCGTTCTGAATACAAATACAGTTGTAAAAGCAAAGAAAATCATTACTTTCCACACAGTTCACACAAAGATTTAATCCTTGGATATGAACAGATTTTATGAAACGTAAAAAAATTCGTTTGCCTCGTAAAACTCCGCGAATCACTCTTTAAGAAGACTATTATTTCGGCCGTATTATTTGAGTGTAGCAGGTTGAATTAAATCTTTAGACCATGCCAGTGTTATTAATTTTGGAAGGCCAATATACGGGCATAGAGTAAGGCTGAGATTTATAAATGTTATTGAGCACGTACTCTGGCTTAGCTTTATTCCTGTCACTATGTACACAACTGTCAAACTACAAGTGCCAGACAGAGACGGGAATATGTCTTAGGGCTGATTTTTCAATAGTCAGATAACTTGTATCTGAGGGGCAATTCTCGTAATTTTAAGAACGTTCACAGTCTGATCTCAGTCTCAATCTGTCAAAAATACCTCTAATTTCTCTACATTTTGACGTTTTTGACGTTTCTTTGTCGCCGAAATGAGAATGCGACTAGATTTTGAACGTTTTAAATTATGAGAATTGGCCTTCTGAAGAATAATAATATGATAGTTTGACATATTTTATATACAAAAACTGTCAAACCGCAATATTTATTCCTCAGATAAAAGTTATCTGACTATTGAAAATCAACCCTATGTATAAATACTTTATTTATTGGTATAATTATTTATAATGCACTCTTCGAGCTAACATTTAAAATATATATATAATCAATAATAAATATAAAAGCAAAAGAAAAAATAATATATATATTGAAAAATCCAAAAAAATCGTCCGCATGTCAAAGAACAAGCTAAGAGAATTTTATAAATCTCGACCTTAGACTTTAGCAGCAACAGAGAATTTCCTAGTGGAACAAAAAACCTAACAATACATGGCCCGACCCGGGGATGGAAACAAAAACGCAAAAGCAGTTGAATCACAACACCAAGATTATACCTACAGGCGTTATACAACGTGCCGCTTTAAAGGCGACATTAACACACGTTTCGATTTCGGGTTTTCATTGGATGAACATATTTAAAGTTATTAATTATTTTCAATTTTCTAAAATACCATATTGGAGCAACCTGCACTTAAAGAACTGTAGCGCAAGGGTCATTGGCCGGGTCACCGATCATAACATCGCATCAATTTTTTTTTTAAATAAAACGTTGCCCCACACTAGGAATTTCTCCTTTCTTTCTTCAATGAAATTAAAACGAATAATGTGGAAAGAGTAGCCGAATTGAAGGAAAAAGAGAGAGCCCTATGTCGGCGAGCGGCGCAGACGGTAGTTTTGAAATTACGAATTATTGTATGATGTTATAATTTTTATGACTACTGACCACTAGCCTACCCGCGTGTTAAATTACCGTCGCCATTGTAGCGGCAAGTTGTATAAACCCTACAATAAAACAATGGAATTCTAGACTTTATGGCCCGATTATTCAGATATACAAGCTGTTGTTTTGCATCCTCGTCAAATTTCAGGAGGCTGTTATGAAAGACATAAATTATCAAATAAAATTACGATCCCTGGTAAATAATGAATTGCATACTTGTTTGTTTAGTTATTTAAGTTTGACAGTCTTTCAAAGAACAGAATCGTGTTATGGTATCGTATAAGTGGCCGCGTTTTTATGTGTGTGTAAAAGGGCAGTTACAGTGCAGTCTCACACAGGCCGCGTTTTAAAATGCGTGTCCCACACGTGCCGATTTCCGAAAATTTGAAAAAAAAAAATACCTACTTATTTTATTATTCATTCGTGCCGAGAATCAGTAGCATAATTACCTCCTTGAATTTGACGAGGATGCAAAACGACACCTTGTATATTTAAAAACAACGTCTACATGTTTTCCTCCCTTGGTTTTCCGTCTTACAGTGTAAGAAAACATCGCAAGGAAACTTCCACTCGTGATAATAAATGACTTGTGTAATGAAGCGAGGACGCGATAGAAGACATTGCACGTGCGCTGTGCTACTTCTACGAACACTTGAGTAAACCACAAAGGCGTGTAGACGGGAATAAATACCTTTATTTCTATTGAGAAAGAAGTCTTAGCAGTCATACTGAGTTTGACTCCTTCCACGTGTTCAGCTCTTGAGGAAGATCACCATAAAAGAGTTACACTTGACTCGACTTTGATTAGTCGGACAAAGTCAAAGCATTTATTTCAAATAGGCACATAAAAGGCACTTATGAGCGTCAAAAATTAGAATAAAATAGAATGGCTTCTAGTCGCCTCTTCCAAATGTAGTTTTCGTATGCAGAAGAATAAGCAAGAAACTCCACTGTTACTCTTTTAAAATACAATCCGATATATATCATCACAAGTGACTGTTCCTGTTGTTAAATTACCTTGTCTAGACTGATAAAATTTTAGTTTTTCCTAAATAAATGTTAGAATCCCTTTTCCCTAAAACCCTAAGTAAAGAATATGAACATGAAAGAGAAAGGTTTTACCTGAAGTTATATTTACCTGAAAAAAATATGTGAAGCAGGATTTTTATTTATTAACATCTTGTAATTGGTTTAGTGGTAATAAACAACTTTACAAGACAAGATTTACATCTACTTTGTGATTTTGAATAATTATCTACTTTTTTTAACCCAAAAGTTTTTAGAAAAACCCAATATCAGCATTTTAAAGGAAAAAAACATCCCTCACATTTACATAACAATTTAACGCAAGAGCTTACCGTACCCTTACTAATCCGTACCATTTCTAGCATCCTATACATAAAAGAAACAACTTATCTGAAGAACACTCTCTTTTGAACCACCCTACTTTCATCGGTAGGGACATACATAGTACATACACACACAGGTTTAATCATGTCAAGTACACTAATCGTTACGTCTAGGCTTTGAACTGTTTCGAGTACAAGGAGAACTAATGAAGATATTACTGGTATTTTATCATTATGCGTCGTTAAGGAAAATAGTTACTGAAAAACTGACGTAGCGACTGAGCAAAAATAGTATTTCGTACAAAAAAATACTGCATGAAAAAATATTTCGATGGACTGACAGCTGATTACTGTTCCGGGAATAGGTTTTTGTGTTTTTGAGGGGCTTGTTGCTAAGTAATAGACCCACGGGTCGATCGAACAGGTTAAGCTTCGCTTGACGCGGTTGGTTCGTGGATTGGTGACCATCTTTACACCAAGACCCCTACGTGCCTCGGAAAGCACGTTAAGCCGTTTGTCCCGGCTGTCATTCGTGGATCTTTAACAGTCATTACGGGTAGTCAGAAGCCCGAAAGTCTGACAACCAGTCTTACAAGGTGGTGTCGTATTACCCAGTAACTGGGTTGTGGAGGTCAGATAGGAAGTTGCTGCAAAATGTATACTGTAAGCCGACCCCAAAGTAGCTATTGAAGTTTTGTCTGGGACAGTTAATAAATTTTTCGCGATTACGATACTAGTCCTATGGAGAAAGTGGTTCAGTCCATACCTTTCTGGTACAGCCTGTATATTTTCTTTCAGATATAACTCATCTCAAAACTTCCCTTCAAATACTCGACATAGTACAGTCTCATTCGGATCTGTTCACCTGAGAGTCGCCAATCATCTCGAGAGCGGCACCGCAACCGTATCGCTTTGATCTCGAGAGGAACACTCGATCAAGCAATTAGCGTCCTTGTAAATGTTTGTGGCACTCTTAATATCTGAGCCTTCCGTGGAACCCTTCATACCGGTACATATACGAGGTTGGAGGCATAGTTGCTCTTTTGATTGGTAATAGTCATGTATTGGCAAAACATTAGGAAAGGCCTTTAAAAAAATACGGATAAAAAGAAGAAAATATGAGAAAGAGAAGATAAATTATCCTGTGCATACCATAAGAATAATGTCCCACCGGTGGGACTCACTCAGCCCTCCTCTCTCCTATCGGGGGAGCGGTGAATGCTTATGCGAATCCCGCACGCCTGGCCATAGGCAGAGGTGTTAGTCGGTAAGAGTCCGGCATACCCCTTTGTCACCCCCACGATGAGGAAGTCCATGAGGATTTCCAGCGAGCAACAAAAAAAGCCCTCCTCTCTGCGGTAGGCACGGGCCGAATATTATAGACGTACTTCCTGACTATTTAATTTGTGAAATTACACGTATAATTTTTTAAAATTTATGAAGAAGTTTTTTGGTCAATGTCTACTGCTGGTTAGATTTGGATGTTCAACGCAGAAATGGGCGATGCCCTAAAAAATACTTATCATCATTTTCCTACCCTTGTCCCGTGTAGATGGTATGTTACTGACGGTCGGCGCAACACGTTTTATTCAACCAATCTCTACCGTCACGCTATCATTCACAGGCTCTTTTTTCATCCCATTCCACAAGCAAAATTGATCACATATAGTTTTTATCTTCTCTCTCTTTAGATAAGATATAGAAATACTTAGTAACTTATTTCTTTCTAAGCACTTAACTTGGGAACTCTAAACTTCCTAGCCACGTGTGAGATGTGGTCTGATATATCTTACATGTGGTTTAGAAGTTCAGATTTTCCGAAAGCATCTATTAAAGACGCGACGGAACAGATTGACTTCTTGATTCCACGTCCTATTTGCAAGGCAATTATAGTTAATTAAAGGACGTGTCCGGACCCTCCTGATACCCGCCCTAGCCTTTTTAACTTACCCGTTCAGACCTATGTCAGGACTTGTGGTTTACGCTCGGTAGAGATAAGAGCTAATACGTATATGTACGTACTAGCTTTTGGCCGCGGCTTCGCTCGCGCACAATGTTTCATACAAACTTTCATCCCGTATTTTCTCCCCTTGGGGGTAGAATTGATCAAAATCCTTTCTTAGCGGATGCCTACGTCATAACATCTACCTGCATGCCAAATTTCAGCCCAATCCGTCCAGTGGTTTGGGCTGTGCGTTGATAGATCACTATGTCAGTCAGTCAGTCACCTTTGAGTTATATATATTTAGATATCAGGCGATCAGTGTTATATGTATATGCCACCGTATAATTATGAACATCGTTAGTGTATAATTTATTTCTCGAGATTATAAACTATCGAAAAATTTTGGACTGCAACAGACCATTTTTATAATTGAAAGCACTGTTTTTCGATAGTTTATAATCTGTCCGACAAATTGACGGTTTGCTATGGATAGATTATAAACTATTGAATAATAATACGGTATATTGTAAGCAGTATGGTATAGTTCACAATTTATCGAGAGTGAACAATCTCGCGAGATATGTAGATTATAAACTAACATTGTTCACAATCATACATACGGTGACAAAAATAATATAATTTTAATTAGAATTAATTGGGTGTTCGTATTATCGCTACAATACTTAATAATCTGAATCTGAAATTAAGGTACCCTAGCCGCTAAAATATTATTCAAACAACAACCCCTTTTAAACACAAAAAAAGTTTCCCGTAATTATTACACTCGGTCAGACAACGGTTCACAAAAACTCTCACTTCGCATTTATTCCAACGAATTGACGTGAAACGGGTGCTTTAATGAATCTCAATTATAAATGAAAAAGAAAACTCAACGGAATGTGAAAAGAGAAATAGAAAAATTTGCCGTCAAAACGTATTAGCGAGGGAGGGAGGCTCGAAAATGATTGAGAGCTGATTGAAGTGATTGGCAGACGCTTCGGACGATTGCAATAGTCTGGCGGACCTGTGAAATCGTTGGGGGGCTGGCATGCCTAGCCCGCGGAATAGAGAAGAAACCAGAAGGCGCATACTAAATAATTTCAACTCTGACTAAAAACAAAACAAAAATCCCCCAGCTGCCTCTCTTTACACACGTCTATAGCCTAGTTTGTGTTTTATTTTTTAATAAATGGGGATATATATTTTCTCCTTTCGATCATACGCAGAAATTTATATAAAATACAGACTGCTTCTTAAGAAAAAAGGGTCGAATAATTAATGTTACACACACTACATAAGAGTAGTTTCTATTGCCCCTGTTGTACGCGCATTCGCGCCTTCTGATTTGTTCTGTATTCTGTGACAGGGCCATGGCATGCTAGACCGACGGTTAAAAAAAATATGTTTTGACACGAATACTTTTTGTTTGTGTTCACAAGTGAGTTGGGAAACAGATTTTCTATCGTTTCGTTTTGAATGTTCATTCATTCGAATGTTCTGGGAAAAATGTTTAAATGATTAAAAGGTTTGTTTCATGACTCAGCATTTCAGTATATTTTGGCGTCACTTGAGAGAATTCCGGTTCAAAAGAGACATTAAAACTCGACGCATTTTCCTTTTTAATATTTTTATACAATCATTAAATGGATTGCAATGTTGCCAAGGATAAAGTAAGGCAGATCATATTTATCATACAAAAACATAAGTTCCCTAGGGAAATTAGAAAAACTAGAATAAAAAGAACCATCTACCGAGTTCGAATAACAAGAAGGAATTTTCCTGAATTATGTTTCTTATTTTCTGCTTAGTTTTATATGATTTATAGCTATCTACTTAAATCTTAAATTCAATCACTAACAGACAACGCACTGCCTAAACCGCTGGGGCTAGAAGCATGAATTTTTGCGTAAGAGTTCCTTATATAATGAAAGTGAGCACTAAGGAAGGGTTTTTGAAAGTTCATCCCCTAAAAGGGTTAAATGAGGGATCACAGGTTGTCATTTTGGTGATGGGAAAACCCATCGGGTGTATGGCTAAAATAGATTTATGAAAATGGGACGAGTTTACCATTTTTATAAAGATGTTATTCAAAGTATAACATTTCCACGGTATTCAAACCATCTCAAGCAGGCTACACTCCATCTCAAGACCAAAACGTTACATAAGTAACGAATCCAGCTGCTGCTATAATTATTCTTCGTCCTAACAACATTACAGCACGGCACTCGGTCCAGTTCCCTCCCCAGCAACTCATTCATGTATAAGTAGCCTGCAGTTTGTTTAGCCCATAATAAATGCGCACTCCATGTGACTTCTGGTTTGCGATACTCCTTTAGAAATACCCTACACCCTTAGGTAGCTTGGTGTGTACTGCAAATTCATTTTACTGAACAACTTTTTAAGGCTGCGTGCTGCGAAGTGGAAGACGCGGGTGCAACTGCAATTAATTCTGTATTATTAATTTTCGTATGTCTGTGAGTGGGGGCGCACGGGCCACAGATTTAATGGTAGCTGGATGACAATATCCTTCGTCACCGCCACATGAGTAAATATCTGGCTTCATTTAATCATATTGCGGGCTCGTCGATAAGTATTAACAGCCGCACGGGTCGATCGATCAGGTTAAGCTACACTTGCCGCCGTCGGTCCATGAATGGGTGACAATCTTTACATACCAAGACACCTCCGTGCCTCAGAATGATCCCGGCCTTCATTCGTGGATCGTCGTTACGGGTCGTCAACAGCCCGAAAATCTGACAACCAGTCTTACCAAGGGTACCGTATTACGCAGTAACTGGGTTGTGGAGGTCAGAGAGGCAGTAGATCCATGTAAAATACTGGTATTCCAGTTCATCCGGTTAGACTGGAACATCCGGTTAGACTGGAAACCGATCCCAAAAACAGCTTTGTGAAAAGGTCAGGCAGACTATGATTAGCTCTCTACCCGGTTTGTACAACACATAACCACGCTTTGTACCGTAGAACAGCAGCCAAAGGTTCCACTGCATTTGATTATTCTCTCTGATGGATATATAGCCTATATACATTTATACACTAGTCATCGTTGCACTAACTTGTGTTGTAGTAAGTAAGCACTGTCGCCATCGCACAAATATTCTAACGACACGTTTCTTTACATCATTCTCACCATATAAAAAACACCAACAATAATAACTAATATTTTGTAACAAACATAATTTAAAAGCCCGATCTGCTTTGGAATGGGCAACTAACTTCATCTTTCTGAATGATGAAAATGATGAAGATGAAAAATGAAAAGCTGTGACTAAAAGTAGAGGCATGATGGCAGCTGTCGTGAACTAACTTCGACTTTCTCACTAAAAGATTGACTATTTAATTTTGACAATTCAAAAGTGCCTGTAAATGGTTGAAATAAATTGTTTGAGTTTCAGTTCGAGACTGTATGAAGCTTGAACTCAGATGTACATTAGGTATTTACTCAGGAGTCACCGTACCGCTCGACGCCACAAAGCCACTGTCAACCCGCTGTCGCTTTACAACCCGCAGCCTTACAGTGCACTTAAGATATTTCAAAGATTTCTTACTTTATTTTCTCGTACGAGTATTTGTACTGTAACGTTTAAAAGTTTCTACGTCGGCATCCGCTGGCAGAGAATGAGAGAAAAACGAATTGAACTAAATCAATTGCTTAACGATGCGACTAAGTTCTGAATTGTACGAATGAGCGAAATTGTTTTCTAATGGCGGTTATTTTTACACTGTCGTAACTTGTAAGGAAGGTATTATTTTAGAATCAGGAATCCGCTGGATGCGAAAAGCACTGAAACGGTCGAAGAGGCGATCCTTGGGCCTATGTTTAGCAATGGACGACTTTCAGATGAAATGAAGAAAATGGTTATTTTAGAGAAAAAAATTGTAATAATTCAGGAAAGTTAATTGAAAATACTCGTAACTCTATTACATTGGGATAATGGCATTTTTTATGGTAGTACATAATATAAGTATACTTCCTATCATGTATGTGCTTACTTCAAAAACCCCGACTCCAGGGGCCTAAAAGGCCACTTTGGCAGAATCATAATAGGATAAAAATATGAATCATATTAAAAATCGTAAAATGGTCACAAACTGACAATTCATAATATGATCTGTGTGCAATTCATATCACGCAATTTACCTGTTTGATAGTTTTGTTTGGAAATTCGTAAAATGGTCCACCAATGTTTACACCAAAATGACATTGATATGAAATGAATTGTAGGTGGTTAAACTATTATGTGTAACCATTTAACGAAAATTAGAGGAATTACTAATGATCTGCTGGGAATTCAGGAAATTAATAGCTTTTAGAGGTATTGCTTCAAGTGGCCTTTTTAGGCCCCCTGATCATATGGAGCCTTATATTTTAAGAACACAGAGAACGCTGCGTGCACACTAATAAGTTCTCCAACCTTTCAGGAATTACACGAAACGGGTGCCAGAGGAAAATCGTTCCTAAGAGAATAAGATGAAACAAAACCATTACTATCGTACCTCTACGTTACTTCGGACAGCATATTCCCCAGACCTTCAAAGATAGGATACCTACATATTTAACTGTAGTCTGAATATGTTTTACTCTTCAAAAATACAGTGATCTACGAGTCTACATTGACCTGAATATCGGCCGTTTGGGTACGTTGTACGGCAATCTCCTAATGCAACACAAAAAAAATTATTTACCTTCTTTCCAAACCGATCTACCTCGAGAATAGACGTCAAAACAGAAATATGATGACGATGCTCATCTCTAGGGGTTCACGGCTACATTTTATGTCCCAAATTCCTCTTAACGCCCCATAAAATACATTAGAAACGTTATAAAGTTGTACTAAGGTCCCTTTTCGCTTGCAAGGGTTACCAATAAGGATGGTTCTCTAACTAGAATTAGGTCGAAGCTACACAGGTGTGTGTGCATCTTTTGACATTTTGATAAATCGCCGTATCTTGGATTTATGGTCGAACATTCGCCTTCTATTGTTTTTATATATTGATATTTTGGTACGTGCCACTCTGTGCCAATAAATAAAAAAGATAAAGGCAATATGAAAAGTTCAACCACTCGTATATATCGGGAACATGTAACGATGTTTGACAATATCAGCTTTATATTGCTTTTAGATTTTTTGTGTATGAGTTATTCCGCTTTGAAAGGATTATCTTGTTTCATATAAATCTTTGAATGTGCTTTCTTTGACGTTTTTTGTGCATGTACCCTTATTAGAGTACCCTGTTATAGGATTGACGAAATGGCAAAGTATGGCGTACTTTGTGAAGCGCGATCTTTTCTTGAGAAGGGCCTACTTTGTATGGGTTTTTCGATTAATATTTTCTGAGTAAACTTATTTATTAATTTATGTACACACATATATAAACCGATAAGAAAAAAAAACAGAACAGGAAAAAAGGGTACAAAGGCGATGCTTATTTCTTAAGAAATCTCTTCCAGCATACCTGCGATAGGAAAGTAGATAGAGGTGTATAAATTAAAGCTCAGAACTTGACATTCATTTAGTTTAATATGTCTGTCCTTTTTATGTGGTGTACAATAACGTGTTTAATAAATAATTAATGCCACAATTAAAGACTCTCATTATGCCATCTCTCTCATCGAGGAGGGGCCCGTGGCTAACTAATAACAGCCGCATAGGTGGATCGATCAGGTTAAGCTACGCTTGCCGCGGTTGGTCTGTGGATGGGTGACAATCATTACATACCGAGACCCCTCCGTGCCTCGGAAAGCACGTTAAGCTGTTGGTCCCGGGTGTCATTCATGGATCTTTGACAGTCGTTACGGGTCGTCAGAATTCCGAAAGTCTGACAACTAGTAGTACCCAGTAACTGGTTTGTGGTCAGATCAGGTCAGGTAGGCATTCACTCCAAGTAAAATACTGGTATTCAGCTGTATTCAATTAGACTGGAAACTGACCCCAACATACTTGGGAAAAGGCGGCAGGTAGATGATGATTATGCCATCTCTCTCAGATCTCTCCAGAATACCGAGTTCGTTTAGGGTTACAACACAATACAATCCAACGGGCTGAACTCAAACACAACCAAACAGGGTATTTTATGTATAATGAAGCTGTAAGGGGCGTTGCACACAGAGCGCGGTGCGGTCGTTATGTTTTTGTTTTATTATTTAGTTTTTTTTTGTAGTTTTTGTAAGAAGCCCAGCATATAACAATCAAAACAAATGCTTACAACTGCGGCGTAAAGCACAACGCCTGCAGTATGTGAAGGTTCAAAAGACTTCTAACGTTCATAGAAATGCATTATACAAAATGAAAAGCTGTGACTAAAAGTAGAGGCATGATGGCAGCTTGGGCACGCCACAATTGCGGCGATAAGTCCCCTCTTTGAGGAGTGGCTAGAGAGGCACCACGGCGCCCTCACCTTCCGCCTGACGCAGGTCCTCACCGGACACGGTTGTTTCGGGAGGTTCCTGTTCAGGATAAAGCGGGAGGAAACGCCAGGGTCACTACTGTGTGGATTGCCCGGAGGACACGGTGGACCATACGGTGGAGGTCTGCCCGGCTTGGGCGAAGCACCGCCGCGTCCTCGTGGCGGCGATCTCTCGCGTCCGGCCCTCGTCCAGGCCATGGTACAGAGCGAGAGTCCATGGGAGGCAGTCACCTCCTTCTGCGAAGCAGTACCTAATGCTCGCGAAGGAGGAGGTGGAGCGCGTGAGAGAGAGGTAATCACTGCGCCCTCACGCCCCTAGTCACCGTAGGAGACGCCCTGGACGGGATTCAACAGCCGACTCCCGGCCACCGTAGGCGCGGGCTTGCGGGCGGCGAGCAATGGGCAGCTCGCCGCCCGGTAAGGACCAGGCCCGGGTCGACAGCGCGTTGTGTTCCACGCGCGCCTCAAAGAGATGTCAGCACGAACTGACGGGGTCCGCTAGGGCCGATGCCTGCCAGGGCCGCGGGTTGTTCGAAAGAGATACCGTGGCCCCTGACACCACAGGCAACTGAAGGTACACGGGTGGGTTTTAGTCAGTAAAAGTCTGACACGCCCTTCCGCTCAGCGCAGAGCGGGAGAGGTCATTTGATGATTTCCCACCCAAAAAAAAAATTGAGCTGTCATGACAACAAAAATAAATCAAAGCATCACAGCACATCATACTATGTGAATTCAGGGAAACATCAGAAATACGTGAAAATTAGAGGTGTCTTTCTGATGTTTTTCTATCAAGATAATTTTAATATTTTATGTTTCCGTTCCACATAAAGTTTGGAAATATCGTGAAGTTACTCATATTGTTTTAATTTTACACTTAACTCTTATGTATATTATAAAAATTCAATTTTTATTACTATATGTAATTATGCTTTCGTCCCCATTTAATTGCCCACTTAAATTGTCCGTATATTCAAATCACAACTGTCATTCAATGACAGTTGTATGAAAGGGCTATTACCCGGCAAATTGACGTTGTATGTCAATTTGATAAACAGTTTTCCCTGACTGTATGCAGAGCGCCTTAGTTTGAAGGCAATCTAACTTGTGTCGGTTTCAATATCACGTAATTGTTAACCAACAACCATCTAATTTTAGTATGTTGTGGTCCGTTTTCTATTAAATAACTTTATAGCTCTCAGTTATCGTTCAAATTTGAGGGCTATTCTATCAGCCAGGGTATGATTAAAATAGCCATGTGGAAGGCTTTGCGAGGTCAACGTTAACACTGTGAAAGTGGCCGAAATCTGACCAAAATTTATGTATAAATGTATAAAGTTATATGGAAATGGACATATGGAAGAACATCCAGGGTGTAAAAAGATCCATCACATACTCTTTTACGCATTCTGTAAATAAAACTAAGTAAAATTCAGCAATAATTTTTGCTGGGAAACGACTTCTAATTTTGTTGTGAAAAATCGCTGGTTAGGAAAGCACCACACATGTTACAACATTGTGCTTACAGGTACATACAACGGTGCAGGGTTAAGGCAGAACACATACTACAATGCGACACGCGACGGGCAGCGGGAAACGGGGGAAACGTTTTTTTATTGAATTTGTATGTAAAACATCACGCGTTATCTGCGGCCCGTCACGTGGCGCGTTGTAGTGTGTGTTCCACCTTATGGGAGTATTTAAAGTAAAGTTATAACATTTCATAAAAAAGCTGGTACCTACTTCCCAAATACGGTCCAGTAAGTACAAAAAAATACCACAATAACGACAAGAACATGTAAGTTTTGGCCTCGCTAAGCGTCTTTTTATACCCGTTATAAAAATGTGTTTGCTGTAAGTACACCTCTGCTTTTTTCTTCGGGGGTTACAAGCGTGATGTTATGTAACGTTATAAATCTAGATAGTTGTACATTTTCTACAATCTATAACTCAGCCAAGCACAAAGGAAATTACTATCGATGTATGACAAGGGTTTGACAAGTTACTAAGTTACAAATCAATCGGAAATAGAATCGACACAAAATGTGAGTAGGTATCTATTGCCTGTAGTTACTGCGCGAGGAAATAACTTGGAAATCGACAAACTAGTTTTCGTTACGATAAACTTGGGCTGTACATTTGTAACACTAAAGAATTCGCAAATAAAGCAAATAAACTCGTGGTAACTCAGACATATTCTACAAACTATTACAAATTACAATATAACATTATCATATGTCAAGTCAAGGAAATAAATTGTTAAGCTAATTGACTCATCGTCTGCCCAGCGTTTTTCCCAACTACGTTGGGGTCGGCTTCCAGTCTCACCGGATGCAGCTGAATACCAGTATTTTACATGGAGTGACTGCCTATCTGACCTCCACAACCCATTACTGGGTAATACGATACCCTTTGGTAAGACTGGTGGTCAGACTTTCGGGCTCTTGACGACCCGTAACGACTTTCAAAGATCCACAAATGACCGCCGGGAACAACGGCTTAACATGCTTTCCGAGACACAGAGGGGTCTCGTTAGGTAAAAATGGTCACCCATGCACGGACCAACCGCGGCAAGCGTAGCTTAACCTGACCGATCGACTCCAGCCACAAGCACCTAGCCAAGCCAAGCTGATTGACTACCAATTTAAATTGTCCGTATATTCAAATCACAACTATGACAGTTGCATAAAACGGATGTAACATTACAAATTTACGTAGGATATTTCCCTGACTATATTTGACTAGTTTATTTAAGATAAGCATCGATTATAATGTCCCCTTTCTGCTGGTACACAGGCCTCCTCTCTGTGAGCCATGTTCCACCACACGGGCCTAGTTGGTAGATGTCTTCGAATTTTTGGTTTTAGGACATGCCGGTTTCCTCACGATGTTTTCCTTTACCATTTGAGAGCAGTGGTGATGAATTAATTAACACGAAGTATAGCGCCTATCTGGGTTCGAACCTACGACCTCGTAAGTCACGGCCGTTACCGCTGGGCCACCGAAGACTTGCATGGTTAAGTGAATTAATCGCGGCGTGATTGATTTGACATCTCTAACAAGTAGTGAGCTAATGTTGTGATCAATAGCCATCCTCAGCATGAGAAGAACCCTCATTTCTTTGCAGATAGTCTATTACAGGCTCATTTCGCTATTACATTTTTATTGCACAGCATTTGTGCGAGCTATCTGAAAACTAATACCTACTCAACCAAACATGGAATAAAATTCTAAGCGGCCCATTCAAAACAAATTCTTGGTACATCCTTTGAGCCCTCTGTAGTCAATAAGGTAGAACGCAGACGATTGCAATCAAAAGATAACCAGTTTCGTCCGGAGCGAACCGGCTTTATCCGGTATTGAGGTCAAGTCGATTATATCGGACGGTAGTTAACATATTTTTGTGCTGAAACGAAACTGCAGAATGATGTTGATGATGATGTTTATCGAAAAATGTTTATTTTGTTTATTGTGTTGTGTCGTTTTTTTGTGTGTATAAAAAGTTTTTTTTAAGTATTCAACTGTTGTAAATTTATAGTAAGGTACCAGAGCAAATAAAATTGGCTCAGCGATATCATTTCTTTAGTCTTTATAAACCCGTATTAGATGCAATTGCCTCTTACGTCCTATTAGTAAGTATTTGCTATGAGTTAATTCTTAATATAAAAAGTAAGAGGATATTCATATTTTTCAGTAAGAAAAACCTTTAGCCTGCAGACAATATTAACATAAACATATTAAAGTTTACGACGCCAGTTTACATGAAACTTCATTACATTTTATTAAAATAATAACAAGACAAAAATACATTCGAGAAGGAAACTAGAAAGTCACTTTTAGATTAAATCCTAGGTCTTCACGACCTCTACGCTTGGTTCACGTAGCTGCCTACGAGGGCCTACGGCGTAGGCCGCTACGCCGTAGATGGTTACGTGCAGCAATTTTATTTGTCGCATATTTGATGAGTTGCTATCCATATTCAGTTCAAAAACCTTTATTTTTTGTTGGTGGTCGTGTTTAATTCGTTTTTGGGTGACGTCACTAAGTGTGGAGATTGTGACTACATTGTTGTATTAGTTATACCTGTATAAACAAATGTAAGTGGTAAATAAAATAAATACAATGCAACCTTAATATAACGAATTCCTCGATTTAACAAATTCTTCGTAATCCCCTTGCATTGTCCACAAGAGTCAATGTAAAATATACCTTTACATTGCGAAGATTTTTTGCGACCAACCTCTTTATAACGAATTTTCAACTATCAAATAAAAAGGGGATTAGCATAGGAGCGTGGGGATTGGCACAGGAGCGTGGGGATTGGCACAGGAGCGTGGGGATTGGCACAGGAGCATGGGAATTGGCACAGGAGCGTGGGGATTGGCACAGGAGCGTGGGGATTGGCACAGGAGCGTGGGGATTGGCAGAGGAGCATGGGGATCGGCACAGAAGCGTGGGGACAAGAAAAGAGAGGCCTATGCCCAGCAGTGGGTGAAGTCGGGGTGTGGATGATGATGATGATGATGAATATAATGTTAATGTCTTCTTACGTATATTAATATGCTTTTTTGTAAAGAACGCATTAAATCATATCTTTTGTTTTTATTTATCCATTCATTTCAGGCATCAAGGCCCATACAAGTTATATTAATATTGTATTGTATGTTGTGTTTACACATACAATACAATATTAATATAACTTAAAAATACGAGTACTATAAATACATACAACATTACACTAAAAACTAACGCACACGAAGTATCTGTGTCGTGTTTCGCTGACTGGTGTATGTGTCTATGAATAAGTATGAGGAAAATACTCTATAATCAACGTAATTGTAATTCCGTCCGAGCTTTTCTTTAAAATCTGCTATATACATAATCAAAATAACTTAATTCTTACGTTATGGAAGTCTCCTTATACGAATAAAAATAAAGGAAATCATTCCGTTTGAACCAAAGAAACTGGGTCGTAGGAATTCGAAATTGAATTTGATTCACAAGAAAAATAATTTATCGAATTTGTGCGAGTATGTGAACGAACGAGGTTGTGGAGTTATAACAACAATTTCTTTTGCCCGTAATATTATAAGAACTTTTTGGTAAGTATTATTTTTGTTTATATGCGGGGAATAACATTCATCGAGGTTGTTTTTTACTATGGAATAGTAAACTGCGATAGTAGTAAACATGTGCGTTAAGAATTAGTTAAATGCACAGCATTAATTTTTGGTTATGTTTGATATTTGTAAACATAATTAAATACTTATATAATGTTTTTTATTTATCGAACTAACACTAATATATACAATATATTATACAATTATTTAATACGAAAAAATATAGAAAAAGGCAGGAGCTCATGATTATGTTTCGAACAATTTAAATGTATAAACAAATCTTGTTTGCAATATTGTTAACTTTGTTTTAAGATATTAGATATAGTTTAGCTCTGTTAGCTTGTCATTTAATTTTTAACAAAAATTCAATAATAATTTCGTATGCTTTCTACTGATATTTGTACTCCGTTAATGGCAAAACATAGAGATCTATGTACTTATTATACGATAACACCTATTTTTACACCTGTGTTTAGCAAATAAAAATCTTTGACTTTGTTTTTACAATGAGGACGGTGTGGAATAAAAATTATTGTCGAATTAAATTATCGGTTGAAGTGGCGGTGCTTTTAGTCCAGCAGTGCCGAAAGACGTTCTTTCAGCTGAAATGATGATGATGAAGTAAACATTGACATCAATTGCACTTTTAA
The DNA here is from genome assembly GCA_949629185.1 of Apamea crenata. Taxonomy (NCBI): domain Eukaryota; kingdom Metazoa; phylum Arthropoda; class Insecta; order Lepidoptera; family Noctuidae; genus Apamea; species Apamea crenata. The sequence continues at coordinate 4,622,085 of OX451368.1, read as the reverse complement.
ATATTCCACTACTACTTTTAGATACTAGAACTTTTTTAGGTAATATTTTCGAAGTAATGCGTGTGTGTACGTGGTAATGCTGCCGGCCTTTTGGGCACTTATCCCATTGACGGCGATGCGGACGAATTTTTTGATGCCCAATGAGCTCCTGCCTTTTTCTTTATTTTTTTTATTATATACTTGTATATAATATATATATTTAAGTGTTAGCTTGTAAAAATAGTATTTAATGTGTTGGGTACCAATAAAACAAACTATTTACGATTTGTCGACTTTGAGATTACTTTTCCGAGTCCAATTCCAATAAGTAATTCTGACTTTGAGTTTCAGGTAAAAAAGGAAAGATTTGTAATGTACTTAGGGGCTTTCCTCTGAATATATGCTTCGACTTTCAAACTTCCGAAAGATATTCAGAATTCGATTCCACCAACTTTTATGCACGGCATTGGAAAACTTTGCATCAAAATATTTCATGAGAATTTTGTTTTTAGGGTTCCGTCTATACTAAAACAAATCGAATCGACGGGTCAAACGGTAACCAAGACAGCAAATACATTAATGGCCGAACCCAATTACCTATCTGTCACCGGTTTTGGCATACTGAAGGTAGAAAAGCCCATTTATCTCTGATTTTAACGCCCCAATAATCTATATCAGTAGTAATCGATCTGTATGATTATCTTATACTGGCAGTTATGATTATACTGGCTACCATCAGTAGGTACTGGGTACCATCATCAGACAGATCTTTATTGGGTTCGGCCGTAAAAGGTTCTGGAATCCATACTTATATTATAAATGCGAAAGTACTGTCTGTATGTCTGTTACCTTTTCACGCTTTAACAGCCGAACGGATTTCGATGAAATTTGGCACACAGGTAGAACATGTCTGGTAGAAGGGGGGCCACGGGTGAAAGCTAGTGATGCGACATACTAATGAAAATGGAGAAAGAGACAAAGTTATACTGCTGTTCTACTCTATAACCTAGATTGTAGTTCCATCTAGAGTGGGCGTAAAAGACAGTGTTTCCATTTAAACATAAAACACCTTAGCCTTAGGCTTTTAGCTTTGAAAACTAAATATAACTCAATTAATTTCTGAACAACAATGATAAATAATTAACAGTCCCATTCAGTCTAGACATTCAAAGGACATCAAGGGTTCTCGTTCTCAAACAGGTAAGCATTAACAACCTTATCGGAAAGACATAAGGGTCAGAATATAGCGGCTATTCGGTTTTATAGCCGTACGTATATACTTGTGAAGATAACTTCCTTATTGTTGGCAACTACGTGACTTTTGTTAACGACGCTTTTCAAAGGGGGTTATTGAGAATCCATGGACGCCTGACCATTTGCATTTTACTTATTTCAATTGAAATTCTCTCTTCCAACGTACATTTGAGAAATCCTCGGACTTTTAATATAAGTTAAGTTTAAAGGCACTAGTTGTAATGTCATTAGCTTACGCTCGGCTGCTAAATTTGGCACTGCTACAGCCTTTTAACTAGGGACTAGTTATTTTATGTTTTCGGTGTAGATACGGGTCACCAATTTGCGTGGTTAGGGTGATAATGTCAATATTTCCTTACGACCGCACACAGAATAAGGTTATGTTGGTCTAATGTGTGTGCAGAAGGGTAGTGCCCTTATCTGATAACCGTGCTTCTAGCATTATTACTTAAGAGCTCTCAAAGCTACCATTAATGGACTTTACAAAAGATTTTTTTTAAATATCGATTTAAAAAAAATCTTTTGTAAAGTCCATTAATGGTAGCTTTAAGCTTTAAAATAATAATAATAATATCCCTGGACATTTCACACAGCACCATTTGTCCCAAGCTAAGCAACCTAATGCTTGTGTTATGGTAACAAGATGGCTGATAAACTACTTATATACAATTTTTTTTTGTAAATACATACATATTATAGATAGAAAAACACCCAGACTCGGAACAAATACATGTAGGTCATACAAATATTTGTTCCGTGCGGGAATCGAACCCGCGACACGCAGCGCAGCAGTCAATCGCTTAACCACTGCGCCAACCGTGCCGTCTAAAATACGCAAATAGGTGATCAATCAATGTGAAAGGGATTAAAAAGTAATCATAGAAAAGCTTTTAATCTCGGCTATTTTCATTGTCTACAAAACAGCTGAAAACCATTAATTACCTTCGTTCTGTTCAAAAACTAAAACAAAACCCTCTGTAGGTTTTACCAATAACTTTGCTCTCACTCTGTGTAATGAATGTGTGTTTGTTGACGCCATCTAGTGTCTCTGGCAAAGACTAATGGACCTCTGCGGGTTTGAGGGTAAAAGATAAGTCCCTTACACAGGATGGCAGGGACATCAAAGCGCAAACTCATCATCTTAGCCTTTTCCCAACTATGTTGAGGTCCGGCTTCCAGTTTCACCGAATGCAGCTGAATACTTTACATGTTAGCTTTCTAGGGCTTTGGGAAGTTCCCTAGAGGTTTTATTTTATACACAGACCTGCACCCCTCATTACGGGGGTGGGAGGGTAAAAGTTACAGATTTCTTATTTTTTTTTGTTTGTGGGCTAATCCTAGGCCGTACACCAAATTTCAGCTGTCTAGGACTTCGGAAAGTGCCCTACAGGTTTTGATGAGTGAATGAGTCAGTCAGTCAGTGACAAAACTGACGTATTTTAGGTATTAATAAAATCCAAAGTATAAAACTAGACAGATGAAAGTTACACTTGTATTCACAAACAATACTTGTCTATCTAATGGAGCAATACTGTGCGAAATAAAGCATTTCTCAATGCGTCCCATATGACAAGCCTTTAGATTCATAAACGTTAAGGGACGCATAGTGCCAATCGCCACTCAATTATTATGTATGAGTGCGGTCCATGGCCCTATATGGGGCCCCAGTGTGGGCGCGTTCACTGCAGCTGCGAGCCGCCCACTATCTGAACGCGCCCCAAAAGGTGGTAGCCGTAAGGCTGATCCGGGGGTACCGCACGATCTCGGGCGAGGTGGCAAGCCTCCTTGCCGGACTGCCGCCATAGGACCTGGAAGCGATAGTCCTCGCGCGCCTGCATGATTGGCGCGCGGAGGCACTGCGCCGGGAAGAAACTCCGCATCCGTGGCAAATCGCGGCAGAGCGGACTACCTCCGGCGCGATCTCATGGTGGCTTGGAAGGCGCGACTTTCACAACCCAGCGCAGGGCACGCCACGATAGTGGCGATAAGACCCCTCTTTGAGGAGTGGCTAGAGAGGCGTCACGGCGTTCTCACCTACCGCCTGACGCAGGTCCTCTCCGGACACGGATGTTTCGGGAGGTTCCTGCACATCATCAGGCGGGAGGAGACGCCCGGGTGTCATCACTGCGAGGATCGCCCAGAGGACACGGTGGAGCATACGGTGGAGGTCTGCCCCGCTTGGGCGGAGCACCGCCGTGTCCTCGTAGAGGCGATCGGCAACGGCGGCGACCTCTCGCGTCCGGCCCTGGTTCAAGCCATGGTCCGAGGCGAGAGGGAGCGGGAGGCAGTCACCTCCTTCTGCGAAGCAGTCATGCTAGCGGAGGAGGTGTCGGGAAGGCTGAGGGAGAGAACCTCACGCCTCAGCCACCGCGGGAGACGGCGTCGGGAGCCGTGTGACGACTCCCGGCCACCGTAGGCGCGGGCCTGCGGGCGGAGAGTAATGGGTAGCTCACCGTCCGATCAGGACCAGGCCCGTGCCGGACGGCGCGTATGTGTTCCACGCGCGCCTCAAAGAGATGTCAGCACAAATGAAGGGGCCCGATAGGGCCGAAGCCTGCCGGGGTAGCGGAATCGTCCGAAAGGGTTACCGCTACCCTGGAACATCCCTTGGTAAGGAAGGAACACGGGTTGGTTTTAGTCAGTAAGAGTCTGACACTCCCTTCCGCTCCACCCAGAGCGGGAGGGATGATTTGATGGTTTCCCATCCGCAAATAAAAATATAAGCCGCAGATATACTGTTAACAATAGCATGTTGGTGACACGAACCTATTAGATATTCCCCTACAAAAAATTCAAAGATTTATTAAAGAAGTTTTCCCGTCGAAACAGAAATTAACATTCTATACGCGGCACCTACCTTTTTTTGGTTTTCCGAATATGTAACAACATCATGTCAATCGCATAGAGATACAAGTAGGTCGACGAATTTAATTTTTTTTTTTCAAATCGTGGCCCCATACTAGGAATTACTCCTGTATCGTGTGCGTTCACAAACATTTTAACTCATTTTACTTACAGGCTGATTATGCTTATGCTATTATTATTATGCTCATATTACAAACTGCAATTGCTCAGCACGTAAACCATACTTCAATGGTCCAGGTTATAGTGATGAACGTCACTGTACTTTGTGTATATTTCATAAAAAGTAGAGTTATGCTACAAAAACATCACAAAAGATGTGAATAACTAGTGATTTACGAGGCAATCGCCTCAACACTAACCCACTTATTGATCACTACTGGTCCCTAAACCGTTGATCTATTGCGCGCAATATAAAAGAAATAGGATCTGTCCGTACTTCCCGGGTTCCCGAGCCTTTATGCTCACTCAGTTATGAATGAAACCATATAAACTAGGATTTTTTTCAGTGGAACTAATCTTCTTTTTTATAAAAAGAAAATTAGCTTCCACTGAAAAAGTTTTGTTAGTACCTACACGTTTTAGGGTTGAATGTTGAAATAAAGGCCTAAGGGGGATCCGTCGTGGTACCCACGAAATTCGAACGTTTTTTGCATATTGCAGTGCTTTACATGTTGACGACGGACGTTACATGTTGACCAAAGTTCAAATCGCAGCAATTATGATAAAATAAATACTTAATTAAAATCATAACAATAAAAGAGGGGCTCCTGGTTAAGTAATAATATATGTTAAAAAAGGCTACATTGGCCGTATTCAAATCACAACTGTCATTCTTTGACAGTTGTATGAAATAGCACACATGGACACAGGAACGTAGGGTATCAATTTTCTTAGCGACTATAATTTTCTCAGATTTTACATAAATAAATCAAAGGGTAGATAAAAGCTATAAAACAAGGCATTAAAATGCACCGGGTGTCACGCTTGCAACTGGCACGCTCTACGACCTATTCTCGGCACACGCCGCACCGTGCCGACTATCCGATGGTCAGCGGATATTTAACTATTAAAAGCGATCACGCTGCGAGAAGACACGAACAAAATGCTTGTCACGATCAGTAAATCTCATAGTATAGGCACTTGTCCATTATCCATACTTATTATAATATTATAAATGCGAAAGTAATTGTCTGTATTTTATTAAGAACTAGCTGACCCGGCAAACGTTGTTTTGCCATATAAATTATTTTTAGCTGCCCGACGCTACTTCGTTCGCGTGGTGTGCTGCCCCCTACCCTACCCCCCCCCCCTACTCCTACCCTACTCCTACACTACTCCTACCCTATTCCTACCCTATTCCTACCCTACTCCTACCCTACTCCTACACTACTCCTACCCTACTCCTACCCTACTCCTACCCTACCCCCTACCCTACTCCTACTCTACTCCTACACTACTCCAACCCTACTCCTACCCTACTCCTACCCTACTCCTACCCTACTCCTACCCTACTCCTACACTACTCCTACCCTACTCCTACTCTACTCCTACCCTACTCCTACCCTACTCCTACCCTACCTACCCAACTCCTACCCTACCTACCCAACTCCTACCCTACCTACCCAACTCCTACCCTACCTACCCAATTCCTACCCTACTTCTACCCTACTCCTAACATACTCCTACCCTATTTTTTCTCGACGTAAGAACCATCCTCGTACTTCAACGAACATTTAAAAAAAAAATCAGCCAAATCGGTCAAGCCGTTTTCATGTTATGTCGTGACAACGGAAAACGGGTTTCATTTTTATATAATACTAGCTGACCCGGCAAACGTTGTTTTGCCATATAAATTATTTCTAGCTGCCCGGCGCTACTTTGTTCGCGTGGAGTGCTACCCCCTACCCTACTCCTACCCTACTCCTACACTACTCCTACCCTACTCCTACCCTACTCCTACCCTACTCCTACCCTACTCCTACCCTACTCCTACCCTACTCCTACCCTACTCCTACCCTACTCCTACCCTACTCCTACCCTACTCCTACCCTACTCCTACCCTACTCCTACCCTACTCCTACCCTACTCCTACCCTACTCCTACCCTACTCCTACCCTACTCCTACCCTACTCCTACCCTACTCCTACCCTACTCCTACCCTACTCCTACCCTACTCCTACCCTACTCCTACCCTACTCCTACCCTACTCCTACCCTACTCCTACCCTACTCCTACCCTACTCCTACCCTACTCCTACCCTACTCCTACCCTACTCCTACCCTACTCCTACCCTACTCCTACCCTACTCCTACCCTACTCCTACCCTATTCCTACCCTACTCCTACCCTACTCCTACCCTACTCCTAACCTACTCCTACCCTACTCCTACCCTACTCCTACCCTACTCCTACCCTACTCCTACCCTACTCCTACCCTACTCCTACCCTATTCCTACCCTACTCCTACCCTACTCCTACCCTACTCCTACCCTACTCCTACCCTACTCCTTTTTCCATATTTTCTGACCGTTTAAACCTTCCCTGGACTACGACAAACATTTCAAAACCAAAATTATCTAAATCGGCCCAGCCGTTCTCGAGTTTTAGCGAGACTAACGAACAGCAATTGATTTTTATATATACAGGGTGTCAGGAGAACGCTTCCGAAGCCAGAACGTAGATTATATACAACCTTTATGCAAACGGATACCACTAACCTTTCGCCTGAAATTGATTATTTTCGCGCGTCACGTGGACTTGGGGTCGTCAGCCGCACAGCTGTCGGCGAGCGCGCGCGCACTTTGAACTTGAGGTCACGCGCAAGCGTCAGATGATATTTATTTACGAATACATTGCTTGTTAGAGTTGTAAAGAAAAAAAATGTGTTTAATAGCAAATAATGGTTTAATTTAACTGTTCTCACAGCATAGTGTACGAAAAATGCTAAAAAAAATAGGTAAAATTGTTCATTTTTTTTTCTCATTTTTTTATGGTTTCGTATCGAGAATCAGTAGCCCTATCACCTGTCTTCGTTTTCGGAAGCGTTTCCCTGCCACCCTGTATAGATAGATTGGGCCTGCTCTTGACGTTGATCTTGCCTGATGACAATCGATGGATGAGGTCTATGATGGAATAAGCGTGCCCAGAAGATGACTGTTCACTCTTGCTTTGAAGGCAGGTGGGTTATACATATGTGGAAGGGACGCAGACGCTGGCAGGGAGTTTCACACTTCGACAGTGCACATAAAAAAATAATTATAGTTATTTATTCCCTTCAAGAGTTCTACGCTGGGACATGCGCGTCGATGTCCCTTACCTGCTTACACAGTTTATATAAGAATCTCTGAATACTTCCAGAGGTTCTTCAAAAAATATATTTATTTTTATGTAGGAGGACGTCGCATCTTTTACAAGGACATGGACAATGTATCAAGAGGTGTCATGAAACGCTTGTAACGAAACCATAGCGCAATTCAGAAAACGGTACAACACCATCTATCGAGCAAGGAGGTAAACTTAATGCGCTTTTTTGCATGAAGCTTATGTGGTTGGAATTTCCTTGAAAAAACATCTAGACCTTCGTAAGTACATAAACACTTTTTTTTTTATTATAATTATGTGAACCTTTGTGGAGAGAGTAAAATAAAGATTATTAATATGTTTTGTGCGAAATATGTTACAGCTACCGCTATCATATGCTGCAGCATCCGTTCCAGCCAATCTGGCCTGTTCAGATTAAACATACAATGTATGTATACCTACGTAAAACTACAACTCCTAATTTTCTCTATAACTTTTATGAATTGGATGACCGATTTACCTCGTAATTGGCAGGTCTAAATTACTTAACTCCAGTCAGAGCACATTTCTGTGGATTAAAAAAGAACACGTAAATCCTGATAGGGAAGTAGGTTACCGCACCAATGGACTGGGAACTGGGAGGCTAACTTGTATAATATTGTGTAGAAAAGCGGAAGAGAAACATTTATCTCAGTTTTTGTACATGAAATTCTTCATACCTGCTATCAAATGAACATTTTTTATAGAACCCACATCTGTACAGACGCCAGCCGGTCAAGCCACCCGAAACTGTCAAATTTTCCCGATCAACCTCGAACCTTAATGCTTTAATGATAAAGTTGAAAATGTATTAAATAAATTTGACAGATTGTAGTAGTTGATGTGCTGGCGGTCTGGCGTCTGTACCAACTGAAGTGGCATTAGGGGTTGTTCATTTATTACGTAAGACGATTTGAGGGAGGTGAGGGTCCGAACGAGTCTTAGTTTTTCTTACATGGGGGTGGGCGGGGTTAAGATTATTCTTACGTAAGATCACAAAAGTAAGCAATCATTACTTATAAGTTTTAATTTTTTTTGCTATTTTTTCTTTGCAATTTTGGTAGATCTTACGTAAGATTCAAAGGAGGGGAGGGGGTTCATTCAAGTCTTATTTTTTCTTACGAAGGGGGGAGGGGAGGGCCTCTTACAACGTAAACTGAACAAACCAACTATCTATATTCAGCTCACGCCGAATGAATGCACAACTGTTGGAGGCACGATGTAACGTTGGCAATATCGCCGAGCTGTTGGCCATATTCACGGGCTATGTTGTAGAGGCCATTAGCCGATTTGTCCGTCCGTGATACTGATTCATAAAATTTGACGTCTCTCCAAGCTCAGGGAAATAGAGATAGGAATTGTGGAACTTGTACGTCATCTTGTTTTGTAGAGTACATAACACAATCATACCGGTCTATAACTACAAAGACCTCTTTTTAAACGGAGAAGGAATGAGTACTGAGTATCAGTCAGCTAATTAAAAATACATATTTTATTTAGCTGACTGATACTCAGTACTCATTCCTTCTCACAGACGCCAGCATATCAAGCTACTACAATCTGTCAAATTTCTTGAATAGATTTTCAACTTTATCGCTAAAGCATTAGGTTCAAAGTTGATTGGGAAAATTTTACAGTTTCGGGTAGCTTGATGTGCTGGCGTCTGTGCATACATATATTATTTAGCTGAGTGATACTCAGTACTCATCCCTTCTCCGTTTGTACGGCTCGTACACCCCGTACAAGCCGTGTCGATGGGATTTCCTATCGGCAAAAATGGCGAACTTCCTTACCAACTGTCATCCCCCATTAAACCCCTTTTGGGGGACGAATTTTCAAAGATACTTCCTTAGTTGTCACTTTCGTTGTTTATGGTACTCTTGTGCAAAATTTCATGCTTTTAGACCCCTTCCTAACTGATTGGACGGAGCAGGCTTAAACACGAGGAAAGGTGGAAGAATGTGACAATATCTTAGGCTAACGGAAAAAAGGCCCACGTGTAGGCTGTGCATTGTCTGTCAGTAAATGAATGAATGATATAAAGTTTTTATTATATAGGTAGGTAGATATTATGAAGTTAAACTCAAAAAAATATGTAAGTATGTATATTAGGCAACAGACGTCAAAAAAAAAATCATTAGTTTGTACTTCTTCAAAAAAATATTAGACTAACATATTTCGTACATTGATTGCGTATGTTCGTATGCTAATGTAGGCTAACTCTAATAGCTAATACCCATCCAACTAAGACTATACGCTTTAAACTAATGAGGGTTGACGTCCCAACAACCTCTTAGTACACCACTACGCAAACCAAAAGGTCAAGTGTCATAAGGCTGTCTGCACACCCGCAATGCGACGCCGACAGACCAATACCGGTCACACCGAGCTCAATACGACATCTAACCCTTCGCCTTCCGAACAGCAGGAAATTCAGTCGCAAGCTGCGATCGCCACGCTCCTGTGCAGACCACTTAATACAGCGAACACCACAGGGAATGCTTTTCGAAAAGTTAACGGGAAATTGAAAACGTGTTCAGAACCTATCTCACTTTACCTGTATTGAATATTTTAAACGGAACCTCTCCGGAGTCTCCGATTCTCTTCGGGCGAAACTTGCGAGATTACTAGGGAAAGCGATCCTGTTTCTTAATCTCCTTCTCGCGAATATTTCATTCGGTTTGAGATCTGATTACGTAGCGTTTTAATGAGCAATCCGATTACTGTGGGATTGTTTTGGTTTTGTTGTGAAGATGTGTTATAATGAGATCATTGTTTGACGAACGAAGGGCTTGTGCATAAGTTATAATAGCCGCACGGGTCGATTGATCTGGTTAAGCTACGCTTGCCGCGGCTGATCGGTGGATGGGTGACCATCTTTACATACCAAGACCCCTCCGTGCCTCGGAAAGCACGTTAAGCCATAGGTCTCGGCTGTCATTCGTGGATCTTTGGCAGTCGTTAAGGATCGTCAGAAGCCCGAAAATCTGACAACGTACCAAGAGGTATTACAAACCATCTCTGGTTTAATGGTACAAACAAACATGAACCTGTATTAGGACTATTATTATGATTAAATAAAAAAATAAAAAAATCGTTTTACCCAGTTATCAAGAATCATAACAGCTTGTAAATATCTAAGTTTTAATCTGTGGAATATGTATGTAAACAAAAAAATAACATAAAAAATATACTAGTATATTTTTTTGTTAGGGAAAAGAAATAATAAAAAATTAAATAGCATGAAACCCGAGTAAGTTCTTTAAAGAAATCTGGTGGGAAAAGGTGGAGACGACAATACGACAAGAAATGAAATGCCTATCAATAAGCAATCGTTGAAAATAAATCAGTAGGAATAATCTTCGATGGTTCAACTGCGATGTGTTGCAACTGCATTTGGAGGCTCGCTAGTTTTGACTATTGCTGTGATATTTTGTTTTTATAATTTCTTGTTTTTATTTTTATTTGCATGCCTATTTAGATCTATCATTAACACTAGCACTTTAAGTAATTTTATTGTAGGTACCTATAAAATTGTGCGCACTTCGCATTTCACATCACATACTATGGTTAATTTGCCGTATGCAGGCCCGGTCGACAGTTTTGTATGGATCACTATAGAATATTTTTGACAGACACGGTGGCACAAAGGCACACTGCAGATGCCGTATATGTATATTAAGGTATATATACAAGCTCACACAATGTTTGATTATTTACGATACGGCGCGGTTAGCACGCCGTACCGTACAAAAATCGTGCCGTGGACAGCGGGCTTTAACCATCACGATTAGCAAGGCATCACACTTCAAGTACTCCAACGAACAAAAAGTGATTGCGTAAATCTTTCGCAGATAGCCGCATTGGTCTTTTTTGTTGCTCGACCATTAGGATCATTTTATATAGTAATGTTTTGATTCATATACATATACGAGTATGTACACAGTGAAACCACGTTTTCCACAATGGCGCCGATTACCTTGTTCACAAACTAAACTAAATTTAAGTTCAGTGCATCTTTTTCTTTCTATTTCATTAAGAAAAGGACAGAAGATAAATATTAGTTTAGTCCTGTCAAATTAAGATACTCCATAGACAGTTTAGACGTGATTAAAGACATGGCTACTAAAAATACGTCACGTTACATCAGGCGCTGACTAATATCTGGACTGACTATAAACAGTGCGTTTTAAATATTATCTTAGCAGCATGTTTAAACGTAGGAAAAACTTGTGTAAAAAGCTACTGTGTGCATAAAGCTTTACAAAAGGCTTTACAACGGCTATCCAATTCACATAACACAATAGTTAAACATTAATAACAGCTGTGTTAGCCAAAAGACACAAAACATTCAAATGAAAGATCGGGTAAAAAACTCTACCACGACACAAAAACACACATAAAACCATCCACACCAGTCAAACCAAAGCACTAACAGAAACCTACAAGCGCTCGCATCTCAATAAACTAACAACTACAATAAAAATCAAGGCGCAACACTAGTGCACAACGAAGTACGACATCCAACCCCCTACTGCATTGTAGTAAAATATAGTGGGAAATAAATAAGGACGGAGCCGACCGCAAGCAATCCTGTGATTGAGAACGTGACTGAAAATACTGGGCGATACTTTGCAGGACGACGACAGAAAAAAACCTTATAAATAAGAATTGTCGCTGGTTTTTTTTTTCGACATTCCATTATGCAAGTGGTAGTGGAAGGTTAGTTGTAGCTATAGTGATGTATGTACTGCGCGCTGCGTTTATATAGTTTCCATCTGTACACCTCTATCTATCATCTCTATTGTAAATTAACGACGCTTTTCTTGTATGTATGTGTGACCGAATTGTTCTTCTAAACTACGCCACGTATTTTGATGCGATTTTCACTATCATTTACGGCTTAAGACATTTATATTTCTCAAAAAGAAAATTCACTTATGAGAAATAAAAGGTAATCATAATACTTGATACACGAACTTATGAAGATCGGTAGGTACTCGTAAATAAACTAATAAGTAATAGATGCGCAAATATTTTTCTGACAATTCTGTGGGTAACAAGAAAAAGTTAGTGTACCATTACATATTATGATTCCTTAATAGCAATTACACATTGTGAATATGTAGTAGCAAGCTGAAAATATTTTTATAATTTGTATGTTTCAAAATGATAATGTTATAGTTAAGTGCTTAAATGTTTTTTATTTATATATTTAAATAAGTTATTTTAGAGAATTTATTCCGGAAGGTTAACCACGATGTTTTGTCAGGTCGTAAAAACTTTTTTTTTATTGTAGCACCTGTTTGTATGTTTGTGAACATCAACTTTAATTGGTGTTATAATCATGTCTCACCTAAGATACGGCATCATATTTTGGTAAACTCTACCAACGCTAACATATGCTTGGGCTAAAAACGGTTGATTCATATAAACCATATTTTAAAAGGTACAATATATTAACTCTTCCTAGTTTGTTTAAACTCGAAACCGCAATGTTTATTAAAACAAACCCAAAACTGTTTCTACGTCTACGGGCCACTGTACCGCGTAACAGACGGGATATGACCATTCCTCACGTCTATCCAGCAAGAACGGCACTCATGCGCAAAAGTATCGTCTGCATGGCTCCTGCTATATTTAACATACTGCCTGAAACGTTGGAAGGAGCTAAATGGTAAATGCATTCAAGCGTCAATTAAAAATATTTCTTTCGCAGAAAGCTTACTATAGTGTCTCCGAATTTCTAGCATTTGTATTTGTTTGATATCAATCTTGTAAATTTGACATTAAATCTTTTAATTTTGACATATATTTTGTAACTTTGATATTATTCTTGTATTTGTTTGACATTATAGTTTTTGAATTTTAAAATTATAACATAAAAATAATTTTTGGTTTCTAAAGTTTCATAATTATAAATTGTGTAAATGCTTATTCTAGGTATATTTTTTGTTTTTTTGTCTTATTAAGTATTAATTATTTTCAATGTAATGGAAATATTTGTACGCCGATACTTACGGGTAAACATGACTGGACTCAAACGACTTAATATATTGCATGCTTTTGTATGTACACAATGTTTAAACGAATAAAGAAATCTAATCAAATGTAATTATGATGGGAAAGTTGAAAAAATATCGATATTTTTTCAGAATCTTCAAACTCAAACTCAAAGTATTTATTTAAATTAAACCAATTACAGGTACTTTTGAATTGTCAAGGGGTCGGTCAGTCAGAGAAATGAAGCTAGTTGCCCATTCCAAAGCGTAGGTACCTATGGAGAAGAACGGGCAAGAAACTTCATGGACACTCTTTTAAATCAGAATAATATGGTTACAAAGTATTGGTTACATCATTCATGTTAGAAATTATGCATGTGAGAACGATGCAGAACATTAAAAGCGTCCGTAATGAACAGATAAAAAAAAAAACAATTCAAATATAAAATTAAATAAAAAATAAGCCATGGCAGCAAAGAGTTGACCAGTCCCTACTGACGGCGCCCGTTCACGAACATGACGCGTAGATTAGCACCATTCAGCTCAAACATTTTGAAGGGAGCTAAATGATCCAACACACGCGCCACCATCAGCGAGACATTAGAGTGAGCATGACATACTCTCAGCCGCCAAGCCACATTCAAGTCAATGAAAGACGTACCCAGTAAATGGTAGCTTTATGGTCTGTACATAGTACTCACATTTATGTGCTATGCAATTATACAATACTAGGAGATTGAATTTATATAATGCAATCAAATCTCTAACACCAAAACTCCACCCTATAAGTAAGTATCTCTATCAATTTTATTTTTTTTATTTTATCGCTTGCTTCTTGCGAATCTTTTCAGTTTATTTTATGGTCAATTTGATAAATCTATTGACAATATTCATAATTACCGTCTCTTTGTTCGAAACACCGAATATAATGTAAAACCAAGTTATAAAAGCTTTATCGGTGATTGACACGATACTAAAATGTTCTATTACTTTAGTACTTAGGTCTTAAGTACATTAATAAACGAGATACTCAACTAATATTTACACAGCGACAATTTCATAAGCCCATATTTCAATGGCCCAGTGATCAATCGTTTTACTGAAAAACAAACTTTGCTCCATGGAAATGTATTCATAATAATTATTATACTTATTACGACGATCCCGTCGGATAAATTCCGACCTCCATGCGGACGAAGCCGCGGGAAAATGTTAGTATCAAATAATTTTCTGTGGGATTAGAAACGGGAGCCTGCCGTTTTGCCAAAATTTCATTATACAAACAAATTTTAGCAACTTTTTTTTATACCAATGCAATATTTGGAATGATTTTAGTACGCACATTTTCATTTGGTCAAATTTTTACTCTGCAGAATATTACCAAGGATAATGTCACTAAGGCATTTGGTCTTTAATCAAATGATTTATTACAGCAAACAATCTTTAAACAATAAACATTTAGTCAAATAATTTGTTATGAAAAAAAAAAGAGGTTTTTTGATAAGATATCTATGGTTACGAACGACGAACGAAAAACGAACCACTACCAGAACTGAAGGTTAGGTTAGAATCCATTTTAATATTATATAATATTATTTTGACATGTATAGTTTATAGTTTTCTTAGAGTTTAGTGAAATTTGCAACGTAACGCATATACCTATCTTTTTTAAAATGGAAACAGCTAGGTTAGGTTAGAACTGTGACCACACAACGCACGAGCCGAGTGAGCGAAGCGAGCGGTGCCGCGGCAGCGGCCGGCGAGTGACAGAAACATATTTTACAATGTAAAACCAAACCAACAAAACACATTGTAATTGAATTTGTATATTTTGTTCAACTGACATAAAGGTGCAAATCTTTTGTCGTTGACTAAGAAATTGACTGAATAGAAATGGTAAATTGAAAACTGACGATATTTGGCTTAATTTATTATGCGTAAAATATGTTATACCAACTGAAATAATAAAAGTATTAGTTGGTAAGCAAGTTATTGTTCAAACGTTCACTTGCCAAACATTAGGTTTGCGTTACAATTATTTGTGAAGAGTTTATTTACTAAGGAATAGGTAATTTGGTAATTATGCGGAAAATTGTTTGGGAAGTGATAATTACCCAATTTATTTTTTTAAGAAACAAGAGAGACCCATCAAAAACACCCAATCAAAATGGAAATTGAAATACCTAACCAATTTCAGTAACTTAGTTTACCTACTATATTAGTTACATCGAAATATTCCGATATCGACGCCATTTTAGTCACGACAAAACCAATTAAAACGGTCTAATGGTCCTATTCATAATTAACAATTTCATTATTGCGAACGGGTAAAGTTAATTAAGCGAAGATTTATATAATCCCTGGAAATGATACTGCGTGACAAATTGTAGTGATTTCGTCAACAATTCAACTTGTTCAACATGTTCAACCCTACTCATGCCGTTGTCGGTTATTGTGACATGTTATGTTACAGCGATGAAAGGTGAGTTTTTGTGACAGTAGAAAACTGAGTCAAAAGGGGCAATTCTCGTAATTTTAAGAACGTTCATAGTCTGATCTCAGTTTTAAGGCATTGACTGCCACCGCGGTCACTTGGTGACCGCCAACAATAGATTTTCTATGGTTGGTGTGGCAGTAAACGCGTTAATCTGTCAAAAATATCTCCAATTTACATTTTTGACAAGTTTTTGACATTGGTTGTCGCTGAGATGAGATTACGATTAGATTTTGAATGTTTTTTATTAGCAGAATTGACCTTATTATTTGCTGCTTTTGAAGAAATAAATACATTCGATCGGCCTGACGTCTATCAAATCACTTTATTTAGACTACTTAGGCTCGCCCCTATTACATGGGATTTAAACAAAATTGGGTATATGTATGTATTGTAGGTGTACGGGGTGTACGTGTGGTGTGTGTCACGAGCACCAATATGTCAAAGCAACTTTCAATTGCGATTTTTTCGTGAAATAACAAATTAATGCCACGTTGAAATACAAAATATTAAATAAACCTATGGGTTTGAAAATGCTATATTCGTAACGACATAAAATTTCATTAAAAAATAAAGGAGTAAATCGCTTTTGAATAAAGCCGAGTGTATACACTTTTGCTTGATGTCGGTGTTTTAGTTACACCGACATCAGATTGTGATTAGATGATTTAGATCTCTAAGTAAAAGTACATTATTATTTAAATGTCTATGGGTACACCTCTGCCGAACCCTTCGGGGAGTACAGGCAGACTAAATGCAGCATGAGAACTCCTGTATATTTTAATCTATTTTAGATGTAAAAGTCGTTTAGTTATAAAAGCTATATTACCTACACACACAAGATTCGGTATTTACAAAGCCTAACCAGCAAACAGAACCAGCGAACACAAAATTTTCATTATAAAGACACTACGTGCCCTAATTACATTTAAATTAAGAAACAATGTCTCTTTGTAAGTGCCGCATAGTGAGGCGACCGTTGCAACGGTCGGAATGGTCGCAAATGTCGGAATGGTCGCGAGTGTCGGAATGGTCGCAAGTGTCGCTACACACTAGGTCACTAGCTCGTGCCAGTAGTGTAGAGAATTAGTGAAATTAATGGGTTTTGCTCCAAGTTGGTATTGCACTGGTTAATTACCTACTGCCGGCTTCGCAGTAACTGATGGTATTGCTAGGGACTAAATTGAGACTAATTTTGTTTCAGAAGACTACACTGTTTAACGGGTTGAAAAGGGTTTATAGTATTAACAATGAATGAACTGCCCACTTGTGGTGGTTGCTCAATTAACAATACTTATAAAACTACTAGCCTCTGCCCGCGACTTCGTCCGCGTGAAGTATTTTCTGACTTTTTCTCTTTTTGCTCGTCTCCTAAGGATCCTAGCGTGATGGTAAATAGCCTAAGCCTTCCTCAACGAAACCAGGCCTCCGTCACTCCATGTACTTGCGCGCTATAATTACCTACCGCCCGGCCGAGCGGTCTCGGGCCGTTTGCGGACCAAATTCAGTGCTGTGGGATCGCGCCAAAGAGTATAATACGGGAATCGCGCGGTGCGAAGCAATCACAACTGTACGCTTGAGCATTTAGGCACATTTTAGCATGCAGCGGTTGCTGATGCGACGGAGTAGGCTATTATAGCAGTAGGTATTGGAAATTTTCTACTAAGTGAAGTATCTGTTACGTAGTAACTATTTAGTAATCTGTGACTAAACATAACAGCAGCGCTCTGCGGTTTCACCCGCATAAGCGGCATAAGTTTCGATCCCGTAGGAATGTCGCCATAAAAAGTATCCTATGTCTTAATCCTGATTATAAATTTAATCTAAATCTGTTCAGTAGTTTTTACGTGAAAGAGTAACAAGGATCCATCCATCCGTCTTCACAAACTTTCGCGTTTATAATATCAGTAGGAAGTAGTATATATAGGGGTTTATTCATAAACGATTACTAAAGTAACGTTTAAACTTCAAAAATGTGTTGTTAAACAGTCGCTAATCACTGCTTAACTTTAAGCCACTTTTATGAATCAAGGGGATAGGTTACGATTATAAGACACTATAGGTACATATGAAGATCATTCATCATCATTCATCATCATCATAAGACATACACGAACACATTTTAATAGGAGAAAAGAAAAACCTAACTGCATTAAAAAAGCAATTGAATGAAACGCCACAAATACTTTTATTAAACGCTCGTGCGGCTGCCTCTACACACATAACTTACTCTCACACACTACTTTATTTCTCTTCTCTATAAAAATCTTTTAACAAGTCGCTTCTGACATTAACGTCGCCGTGAATTCATTTATAAAATGGCAACACATAACAGGATTACTCCTTTTTCTGCGTTGATGTTAACTCGGTGCTGTCGTGTTGAACCACTACTAAGAGCCGATTTTTTGATCCGTAGTTAAACTCAACCAATTGTTAAAAATAAATTAATAATTTTTGTTTGTTGTTTCGTTGGTACTAATGGTTAATTTTTTGCAAAATGTGTTTTTTAATCAATTTTAGGTAATCTAATGGATATTTTTTTAACAAATAGTTATTTATTTGACCATCAGCAATGTTGTTATATCATATTGTTGACAAAGCTACATGAGTGCTGCAGCATAGCGTTGTAGTGGCATTTCCCAAGTGGAAAAGGGTTGTCATTTCGTATTTCGTTCATACCATAGAATTAATTTACAAATATGATTATCCTGTAAGAGTGAGGAAAGAGGATCTGTGTCTGCGCACACACTTGTGCACTATAATATCTCCCGCGGCGAAAACAGGTCTCGGTTGAGATTGGTCGCCATGAGCGAAATTTATGGTCTGGAGGACT
The DNA here is from genome assembly GCA_949629185.1 of Apamea crenata. Taxonomy (NCBI): domain Eukaryota; kingdom Metazoa; phylum Arthropoda; class Insecta; order Lepidoptera; family Noctuidae; genus Apamea; species Apamea crenata. The sequence continues at coordinate 4,603,320 of OX451368.1, read as the reverse complement.
ATTATTATTATTTTGATTATCCTGTTTACCACACCGAAAAGTGGAGAATTTACATAAAAAGCAGTAATTAATACAAAAAAAGGTTTTTCTTTTGACATGGTTTAGCCGTAGATCTATGAAAGAAGGTTTTAACCATCCAGTCAGTGTTTGTAAAAAAACACAAAAAAAAAAAAAGAGAAGAAGAGTTTGCGTCGACGACTATCTTTGCTATAAATGTTCAAAGCAGACCCTTAACTACTAATCAAAAAGGGTCTCAAAATAATTCTTTCTAACATGTTCGTTTTAATTGTGATGGGAAAATGCAGAAAAACTGTGCGTCAGCTGATCACCCCTGAAGGAGTGGTTGCTAATTGAGGGGATCGAATACTATATCCCCCTGTCTCAGCTCTATAACTAGTTTAAGCCCTGAAGTACCAACGCAGTCTTGAGTGATTTTTTGAACCAGCGCAGCGCTGGGGCTCTGTCTCGTATAGGGTCTTAGCATTATGCTGAGCGATGACCGTTTTGCGTGGATGTGACACGTTGTTGAAAATAGTTATAGTGTAATCAAGATCTAAAGTGTAAGCAGTCATGAACTCTTTCTACACACACACTACAGACACTACTTTCTACGGCGCGGCGGGGTGACTGCCTTTTTTTTTTTTTGAGGATGGGAAATCATCAAATGACCCCTCCCGCTCTAACACACAAAAAATGACAATTGATCAATTGTCAAAACGAACGTGGCTGAATTGTCAAAATTGACACACAGAAAATGACAATTCAACCACGTTCATTGCGTTAATTAGGTTGTTGAGCAGACGTATTTATAAAACCTATGTAGGAATGGATTAGAAATATCCTTCAAAAGTCAAACTCAAAACAGCTGATCCTGTAGTTATGGCTAATGACATTTTTTTTTTTTTATAAAAACGTTGCCCCACACTAGGAATTTCTCCTGTATCGTGGGTGCGTTCACAAACAGCCAGACCCGGAACAACTACTTGTAGGTCATACAAATATTTGTTCCGTGCGGGAATCTAACCCGCGACACGCAGCGCAGCAGTCAATCGCTTAACCACTGCGCCAACCGTGCCGTCAATTTTGGTGCCGATGATGATACAGAATTCACAGACGCAAAATTTTTGTAAGGGTATCTCCGCAATAGACTTTTTGTCATAATTTGTCATTCAAATAACCCAAGAAGAACAAGACCCGTAACCCGTGAACGTACGAGTATATTAACGTTAATAAAAATCAGCATTGTTCACTTGTGGCACATACTTAATTCAGACATTGTAGCTACTGGAACCGAACGCAAGAATTTCCAAGATTTATAGCACTATTTTCCCTTTAATTAAACAAAATTTATATCCTTAAAACCATGGTAGTTCCGCGTCGAGTTTCCATGATACAACCGCCATGTTCGCACTAAGAAGCGGTCGCCACTGTCCCAGCAAATTGCAGGACAAAACTCGAATGAGTCGACCAAAGCAATGGAGAGAAACATTTTAAATTCAAACCTTTTTGCTTCATAATGCAAAGTACATAGGAAGCTTTATTTGGATTCTGCATTTTTTTTAAGCTTTTTTTTTTAATTTTAGCTGTTGGTTTGTGGCAGAGAATTTACATCTCTATTTTATTTTTGCTATTAGGATTTGTTTTAACTTTTGAGTGTTTGGACATTTTAAGGCTAATTGAAAAGCTTGCAAAAGGAAGACTGTAGATAAACGTTTGTGCAACCTTCCATATTTTCACCGTATGGGTCTGGTAATTACGAAATTATGCCAAGTAATTCCATAACCAAAAATTGTTCGCTACTGAATATAACGTATGTACTTAAATAAACAGTATTAAAGGGGTAGTCAAATACCATAATCACCATGCTTATCCTCAATAACCATAAAGGCTAACGCAGATAGGGGCGGGCCACGCCGCAACGCAACACATTGCAAAAATCGTCATTATAATACATTTTCAATGAACTACGCGCACACTACATGCGCCGCACTGCACGTTTTTTGTATGAAAAAGCGTTGCGCTGCGGCCCGTTGCGGCTGTAATGTGTGATATCATTACGTTCGGTGGTCACAGTTTGTTATATAAAAAAGAATACCTACTTTCTGGTTACGGTCAGTATTTGAAATGATGACTACTCATGTAAGAAAAAAAAAGGAGAAAATCAATTCAAACCAAAGCCTGGAATCCTACAGAACTATTTACATAAAATCTACAAAACAGAATACCTAATCAAAAATAGTTAACCATGGCGCAAATATCGCTGAACATATACATACAAAACACAAAAAACATTCGGTCGAATTGACAACCTCCTCTCTGAAGTCAGTTAAAAAGAAGATAAAAAACAGCTCCACACAAACTAGCCAGGTTTACTACAAAGTAATACTGAGTAAGTTTCGCTTGTTACGTCAGACAAGCAATTTTCGATGCCGCTAATAAATCCTGGTAATCTCATTGTTTCTTGCAGGCACTGGCAGGACTATGTCCAAATTTTATTATCTGTGCTCCGTGCTTCCCTCACTGGAGATTAACTAGTAAAAAACACTCGGCTGCCGGCCGTTTGTTGGAAAAGAAATGGAGAAAAAACTGAAAAAGAAGTCTTCTTTTGATTGGATTTATCTGTTTTAAAGAAGTTAATTTTTATATGTCATCATCATTCTCCACCCTTATTCCCGATTTATTTGGGACGACGCAACTTTTTCTTCCATACTTCTCTAGAAGTCGTCATCTCGGTAGTCAGCCCCTTTCTAACCACATCATCACTCACACAGCCCATCCATCGTTTCTTTGGTCTTCCCCTACTCTTATAGCCACCGGCATTCATACTCAAAACTAAACTAACTAAAAAATAATGGAACTAAATTGGAATTAAATGGTGGTAGCTGGTAGTTGTGGTGGCTTAATTGAAATTGATGGTGGATTATGTGTGTCTCTTTTCATGACAGTTTTAAGTATTTAAATTTTATTTATTTACTTACTTTTAGAAATTTCTTGTTCTTCTGACCCAACCCATCGCATCGCATTATCTGCCCGCGATATTATTTCGTTTCGCTTAGCGTTCTTTGTGTTTCTTTTTTGCTCGGCTCCTAAGGGTGATAGCGTGATGTTAAATAGCCTATAGGATTCCTCAAGAATTGTGCTATCAAATGCAAAATTACTTTTTCAAATCCGATATTTATTATTACTCGTAGTACATATACTAGATTTATTTACTTACATCTACAATTATAGGATAACCCAATGCGTTCCAAAGCTAGAACTTTTTAGGTGGAGCTGCGTTTATATGGCTCCCCTAATTTACAATGCTTTGCCTAGTTCAATTACTCAACTACCCTTCAATAAGTTTTGTCTTGCGTTGCGAAAGTGATTGTTACAAGAGTGTTTTTATTCGATAGATGAGTTCTTTCAAAAGTTTCCCTGTAAATTTTATGCTTTAAAGCACAGACATATTTAACTGTTAAGTAGACATAAATTGACAAAATGTAGTTACTTAATATTAACTGTAAAAACCTGTGCTATTGCATATTGGCCAAATGTGTGTTACTAAATATTTTATACAAGAACTTCATGTACCTACCATATTTGACGCAATAAATTAATTGAATTGAATTGATAAATGCGCCTATCCGAACTTAATCAATACTAACATCTTTAACTAATTATAAGCAACGCATTCCTTGTGAATTCACTCAGAGAACAACAGGCATCATTTGGGAACGCTTGTTCCATTATTGATCTCATCCATCGCATTCCATCAGGCGTGATCGAGGTAAAGGAGCACGCCCATTCAGCAGTAAAAAAAAACAGAATAAGTCCATCTCACTCGTTATGAGGTTGAGAGAGCCTTTTTAGCTCATGCTTATCGTACATGGGGCTTGTGGCTAAGTAATAACAGCCGCACGGCTCGATCGATCACGTTAAGCTACGCTTGTCACGGTTGGTTCGTGGATGGGTGACCATCTTCACATACCAAGACCCCTCCGTGGCTCGGAAAACACGTTAAGCCGTTGGTCCCGGCTGTCATTCGTGGATCTTTGACAGTCGTTACGGGTCGTCAGAAGCCCGAAAGTCTGTCAACCAGTCTTACCAAGGGGTATCGTATTACCCAGTAATTGGGTTGTATAGGTCAGATAGGCAGTCGCTCTATGTAAAATATTGGTATTCAGCTGCATCCGGTAAGACTGAAAGCCGACCCCAACATAGATGGGAAAAAGGCTAGGCAGATGATGATGATGATGCATATCGTACATTGAATGGAAATTAGGAATGCCTACCTGAAATATTTCTGAAACAAGCGTGATGTTATGTTGTTATTACAAACCAAATTAAAATTTCAGGGCGAAATTGCGTGTTAATGAGACTGATTATAAGTACTAGGCGACCTGCGGGGTAATTCCTTTCTTTTTGACAGTTCAACAACATTCATTCCCTTCTGTACGTTGTTGGGCGGACACATTTTCAAAAACATATTCAGAAACAATGAATCAGCAATTTCCTTAAAAACCTTTCGGATTGTGTAACACAATTACGGTGCTGGTAAATAAAACTTTACCTTCAAGATTTCCCTGTCGTTACCTTGGAAAATAGTAACCCTTTGACTCTTAAACAAGCAAACAAATTCATAAGCCTTCTTGGAAGTGGGCGTTACCTAATAGCTGCGACACAATTTTGTGACTAATGTAGCTATTTACGTACGCAATGAATTTGTAAAATGTGTTTTTGTTCCAATAAAGATTATTATTATTATATTTAAAAAAAAGTATTATCAGAAAAGTATTTCTGATCCGAGACAAAGTCTCTCCATATAACGTAATTTATTGACATACAGTTTACTTTTCTTTGGCAAACTCATACATATTGTGACTCATATCCTTTGTTAGTATACACCGTTAAAAAAAAAATCTGTTGATCCATAGATTTATGTTCGCATAACTCGACATAATGTATGGATCAACTGATTTTTTTTTCACGATTTCGGGGTTGGTCCTGTAGTAAAAAGTCTTCATAATGATGAGTACAATGACCCCTTTTAAGGATAAAAACGATCAAAATGTAACGGTGTATTTTCTTCATAGAATTGCTTTATTTGCGGATATTACTAAATTTCCCGATGGTTTTTGTTTTGCTGTTTTCTCTGCAGATAAACATCCATTTCTTAATCTGCCTAGCTTGTTCGCAACTATATTGAGGTCAGCTTCCAGTCTAACCGGATGCATTTGAATACAAGTATTTTATATGGAGGGACTGCCTATCTGACCTGTGAACCCAGTTACTGGGTAACACGACAACCCTAGGTTAGGTAGATAAAACTGGTTGTCAGCCTACCCGTAACCACCGTCAAAGATCTACGAATGACAGCCGAGACAAACAGCATAACGTGCTCTCCGTGGACAAGAGGGGTCTTGATATGTAATGGACCCATCCACGAACTGACCGCGGTCGATCGACCCGTGCGGCGGTTATTACTTTCCCACGAGCCCCTCATCAACAGCCGTCTCTAATAATTGTAAAATAATGTACAACTGTATTTTGAAAATTTAAATCCGTAGAATTAGGTACCATTCCAATAATAATCTGGTTCAATTCCAATGATAATAATTTCATTGAATAAATTACATAATCGGCTGTCTTAAATGTACGCATTTATATAAATTGTGATTTTTGAGCCCGTTTCTCAACCAAGATGAGTTTCGATTATTTTTCATACGCATTCTGTCCACTTTTTTAATTTATCTAGAATGCCTATGTGAACCTTGCTGTGACTCAGGCCCTTAACCTCATAAACCCCCGCATACACAAACTACATACCTAATTCAGTCCAGATTTAACCAAAAAAATATAAAGCCGTGTACCCAACAGATGCTTATATATTTACGAGCTCGGCTCCCGCGTCCACAAGTGGGTTTCAATATTTACTGGCGGCATCACGTGCGCTCGGGGGCTGTAATTAAACATTTCATTACTCCCCCATGATAGTGGCTACTATCGTCTCGTAGGTTGTTTGTCGTCAAGGTTAATAAACTCTTGACAGTTACAGGGTGTAAAAAGTCAGTCACATAGCCGTCAACTATGGATTCTGTACATAAAATTATGTAACTTTGTGCAAAAATAAACTGGAAATCTTTCATTTTTTGTGTGGAAAATTGCTGTTTACGGTAAGTAGTGCGCAACGTACGTAACGCACGCAAAACATTGTGCCTATGGGTGTATGCAACGTTACATGGGTCGTGGGGGTATTTAAAGTTGTGTTATAACATTAAAAACTTGTTTTCGTAAAAAAACTTCAGTAAAAGTTGGAATTTTGACCTTCACTGTTATCACATCTAACACTACTGCTTCCAATCCAATTGCCACCATGATTAAACACAAAAAAGCCACCCGAAACCATCTTATTTTATCCGTAAGACCAGCAGCATATTTACATTAAAGTCTAGACGTTATTTTAATAGGTATAAACCTGATATCCCCTTGGATGTTGTCCTGGGAGTCCCCTGTGTCCACGTGAGATGCAATATTTACTGCCCGCATCCAGTTACCGGCTTTCCTGGGCAGCGTCGGCGAAGATATGGAGTATGAAGAAATGAAGTGCTTATGCACACTCGACCAACTGCTTCTCAGTTTGGATGGAATGGTATGATGATAAATTATTTTATTTCCGTAAGTAGGTTTGTACAAACACTTCAATCACATTTTAAAAACTAGATAAGGTCGGCGCCTGTTCCTGTCTGACTACTCTGAGAAGAAAGGCCGAAACAAACTCATAGGTAACAGTCTATTGTAAAGTCCAGACCTAATCGTAGTCAGATCATGCGAAGACCATGCAGATTACAGTCAGAAATTGTATTTTAAAGAAAGAACCACACAGATTGAGTGGACATGTCCAGTCGGTGCACGCATTTGTCAGTAATCGTGCAGCTCAGCTCAGAACTTATGAATATCAACGTGTGCTCCTTGAGTTAATTAGGCAAATTAATTGTATCGTTCTCTGCGGACACTGCGGTGCAGGGATCTGTGACTCGTCTACATTTGAAGAGCCTCCTTTAAATACTGAATTATATGTCATCAAATTCTGAATTCATATTTGCCAGCTTATTAAATATTCTTATTTATTTTTTGTTTTAACATAACACGGCTAAATGCCAATTACATTAGGTCAAGGCAAGTTTATTAATATTAAAAAAAAATATACCACTACACGACATTATCTTTATGAGTATGTTGCTCATAAGTCACCTTATATTAAAGATGTTCGTCTGTCTTGTGAAACAGACGAAAAACTTTAATATTATACATATAGGTATATTGCAATGCAATTTTGAGGGGAACATCTTAGCACTCTGTTCTCACTTAATCCATGACCGTCGTAAGTAATTAAACTTTTTCATAGGATAGAGATGGGAACTGTCTGTATTGTCTCTTCGAATATTTGCTATGGCTGTTTACCGAGTCTAGACCGCGCAAATCATAAGCTTTAAAGTTACAGAGCTTTGTGAATATGCGTGTTTGATTTTGTTGCTTTAAAGAATTTTGCTTGTATATTCCTGTTTTTAATAAAAAACAGGAATATACAAGCAAAATTAATAACTTTCCAGCAAATATGAACCAACTCATACGCGTCGGTGTTGTGAAAGGAGACTTGCGTATCATGGTATCCGGGGTAACCACCAAGTGGGCTCACCGCCACATTTTGCAAGCTCCGGGACGGCCAGGTACCAATTTGTACCATTTGTGGTACTTTGAGGCTTGAGGCCGCTTGTGGTAAACATGCTCGTCTTTGAGAGGGTACGAAATTTTGACACATACGTTATCATGACAGATTTTTGGAGAATTCTCTAAAAAAAAGAAAGTGATGAATTATATAAATGACTAAAACATACATAGCTTGCTTCATTATCAAACTAATTTTATCATCAGTCGACCTAATGAGTAGGCAAAGGCAGATTATATTTAGGCTTTCCTAAAAATAATCAACCTACCTACTCATATATTTGACGTACCCCCCCTAAGTGACCTTGTTGTAGGTGTCAAGCTAAATAAAGCCTAAAACAATCAGTATAACATCGTTGTTACATTTATTTATTTATTCAATACTTTAAGCACACAATTGCACCTACAGAGGGATTAGTCCATGTTCGACCCCCACAATCTTTACCCCCGTCCATGTTCGACCCCTAAATGTTGTCCATGTTCAACCCCTGGGGGGTTGAACATAGGCGGACTTAGTGCAAAAGGCATTTTCTACCAGTCAAACTTTGGGTGATTTAGAGACAAACAGTGGAAGGTGCAATAAGGGAAATACGTGAATGCACCCGGAGAGATGGGCGGTGAGATGGCTTGGGCCTGAGGGAGGATATCGCCGTCGAAGTAGACGGTGAAGATGTTGTGACGATCTGAAGGCCAATTCTTGTAATTTAAAACGTTCAAAATCTAGTCGCAGTCTCATCTCAGCGACAAACAAATGTCAAAAACTTGTCAAAATTTAGGGAAATTAGAGGTATTGTTGACAGATTGAGACTGAGATCAGACTGTGAACTTTCTTAAAATTACGAGAATTGCCCCTTTGATAAGGTTCGTAGGGCCAACATGGTCAGAGATCGCACAAGACAGGGAAGTTTGGCAGGAAAAAGGGGAGGCCTTCGCCCAGCATAATCAGCCTATAATGTTCCCACTATTGGGACTCAGGCCTCCTCTCTTAGAGAAAGAGTGGGTTGTAATCTACCACGCGGGCCCAATGCGGGTTGGTAGATGTCACATGTCTTCGAATTTTTGGTTCTAGGACGTGCCGGTTTCCTCACGATGTTTTCATTCACCATGGGACACAAAACAGGCTAACAATAAAAATATATATATATATAGACTTCTACTACACTTCGACATACAAGACTATACTGTTTGTAAATATACCTGGGTTTTGAGGACGTCCTCAAAATCCAGACACCCCAAAAGCCATTTTCATCAACTATATATATATTTACTCCCAATGGCCAAAATAAAGTGTACCTGAAGCGAAATTAATAAGTTTCGGCGAGGCGCCGATTTGTTGGCCGAGGATTGGAACCCATCGACCCGTGTGATGCCAAACGGTTTATTTGGACTCCGCCAGACGATAAACAATGTTTTTGTTCGGAAACTGCGCACTTTCTATCATCTATTGTTGAATTTTGTGCTTTGGGGTAGGTAGGTCTAGTTTTGTGTTTAGTTTTTGTAGTCTTTGTAAGGATATACAGGGTAGCAAACTGTAACCATGAATTCAGTACATGAGTTTAGATCCCATAGCGTCGAAATTTGTTGCACTCCGGGAGTGCCGGCAGAAGTGAAAACTTGAATATTAACGTTGTGTATTTTTGATATTTTGGAATGCGGTCTACTCTCCCTCCGTCTTACGAATTTTCGATCAGGTCACGTGTCCTGACGCGAGTTTAACATTTTTTACCCATCACAAAAAAGTGCACAACGCGGCTAAAGAAGTTTTCACTTCAAAAAAATCTTCTGTTTCATAGAAAAGTGCAATAAAACCTACGCGGTCAAAATGTATGGAACAGCAATTTTTTTTTTTAATAACTGACGAAAAATTCGACGCTATACTAAACTCATGTGCTGGATCCATGGTTACAGTTTGCGCGTCGATGTCCCTGCCACCCTGTTTATGAGATCATTGGTGGCCCAGTGGTAACGGTCGTGACTTACGAGTTGTACATTCCAACATTGTGAGGAAACCCGCATGTTCTAGAACCAAAATTCGATGACGTGACATCTACCAAACCGCACTGGGCCAGCTTAGTGGATTACCCACTCTTTCTCTGAGGCTGGTGTCCCAGCAGTGGGATCATTACAGGCTGATTATGCTTACAAGGATTATTCATAGAACACATATAAGAGCCCTGTAGTACTCGTATTACTGTAGTATTTATCTATTGAAAGTGATTTAACATAATTTTCACATTAACTTGGTAAATCTTGATAAATCTTTCTCACTAAACGTAAAGATTTTTATTCTTTATTTCTTAACTTCAGGGCATGTTACATGTTATAAAATATTCTCAGCCAGGATCAACAATTCAATACGGTGGATACAACATTTCATAAAATATTGCGTCGCATTGAGTTGGTTCTCCCTCACCCCCCTGAAAGGATGCTAATGAATTTAAAGTCAGCCTGTAGACCATAGGTTCTTCCCCCCCCCCCCCCCCCGTGGGCGTTTGAGACTTTTAGGGGGTAATAAAAGACCCAGAGAAAATAAATTATATTTCCTATCTTACGACTACATAATATTACACGTCTAAATATAATCGTGGCAACAGCTGTTTCACACACGCTAGATGGTAAGTAAAAAAAAATTGAGGGCTCTAGAAAAAAAAACTCAGTGGTTGGTGGGCAAAATAAGGCTGAGAACTTATGCGTTAAACACAGTAGAGTCCTAGCATAGCATGACCACAGAAGAAAACAAGCGATGTCAAAAATAAACAAAAGAATGCTCACTGAGTGGAAAGAGATATATTCTTCGTAGAGAAGAGATAAAAATGGGGTCGTGCTGGGGTCCAATACTGCCGCAGAAAAACTTTATTTCGTCCACCCTATCGACAATACTCTTAGCAACTTCAATATTAGTACCTTCTTAGGCTCACATTTGACTCCCAAATACACCTCTAACACAAAATATCGAAAAACAAAAAGATTCCCCTGTAAGATCATGCGACTGTTGTTCGGCAGCGGCGCGGTCCACACTACGTCAAATATTCAGGGCGGCCTCCACTGTTTTATTCATGCAACCATCTGTTGGCTCGCTTTGTTACCTCTGCCTATGTACGCGCATAAATTGTGAGTTAGGCCAACGAGTGAGACGCGATTTTGCGTTTTTTTGGTGTGAAAATTAGATGTTAAGACGACTTCTTACATTGGCATTGTGACGAAAATATGACACCTCAACTTAAGAAATTGATACCGGTACGTGAAGATTGTCTTGCATTCCAGCATAGGCCTCCCCTAGAGCTTGCTACCCTTGCGGTTCTGTGCTTGACTTCTCCAAGGAATACCCGTTATTCTTCTAACGTCGTCTACCCATCTCATCATCATCCAACGACGCTGTCTCCCTTTCTTTCTTTTGTGTTCTCTTGGGCCCCACTGTCCTGCCCACCTTCATTTCAGCTTTTTAATACAGTTAGACAAGTAACGTCTGATATTCTCGTTTGGTTTCTTGTTTTATATAGTTTTATTTTATCTATTATTTTGAAATTGAGTAGGTATGCTTCATTCCATACTATGCTGGCAGCTTTCAAGTTTACGTGTATTTTGATTTGCTAAGCTCCATGTCTGGCATCCTTACATCATGACAGGAATGCAGGAATTTAATATTTTTGTCTTTACCTTATGGCTTTTCATTACCTTCTTGAGATCTCCTCGGTTGAATTTAGTTTGTTAAAAATGCTGACAATGTCTTTTATCTAGACACATTAACCATATTTATACTCCTCATAGGCAAAGTATATGATAAAAACGTGGTTTGAAAATAAAATATTCAGAAGAAGGGTAGGTCCGGAATATATTAAATACTTACATACATATTTTATTAATATCAAGCGTAGTGTGGGACGCCCCCCAGCTAAACGGACAGACGACCTTAAGATGGTGGCTGGGACAGACTGGATGCGGAAGGCGGAGGAGAGGGTGTTGTGGCGCAGCCTGGGAGGGGCTATGTCCAGCTGTGGACTGCGATAGGCTGCGTTGATTATTAATATTAAATAATAATAAATATTTATTCAAAAGCACAAATTGGTGAAATACAGTATAAATCTTAGATATAATTAGGTATTACAAAGTATAATGCCTGCACTAGGATACACCTGTATAGCAGGCGGCATGAGTTCTTAAAATTACTATTAGAACAACTTTTTTCATAATAATATTTAACATAAGTTTTAAGAATAGTGACATAGTTAGTGCTGTGTTATAATTGAATTAAATACTAATAATTACGATTTTAAACGTCTGGATAACGTCTACATTATCTAGATGTATGTTATCTACATTATCAAATGTTTGAAAGCATGTCGAATTTTATCTTCTTTAATAACGCAGCTATCTGTATGGCTCTGGCTCAAATCAAAGTCGTTAATCAATACAATAATAATTTCTGTCGTCGTCTGACAAATCGCCAAATCGATCGTCCACACCTAGTCAACTTTTCCGCGTTGCTTGTCTTGTTTCCTACCTTTGATGCGGTGAATAGCGGCGAAGGTCGACGGATGCCCGGGCACATCCGGGCATTTTTTACCTGGTGGTCACGCGAGGAGGTTGCCCTGCGGTTGCGCAGTGGTCGCTTTGTACCTTCGTAACTGAGCGACCTCAGGATTTATAATATTAAAGTGGTAGGTTAGCAAAAAATGCTTTGCCAGGTTATTAAATTGAAATTAAATGAAATTGTTTATTTTGTAATTATAGGATACTTATCGGTATCACTTTTAATAGTCATATTTAAAAAAAATGCTAGATGGAGTCGACATTTCCTATCTGAATGATGAAATTATGGTTATGAGGCTTTAAATAATAAATCTTAAGTAAAATAAACAATCTAGCACTAAAATATGTATATTATGTGCGAGTAATAAAGGAAAAAAGGCTAAGATCTCATTGGGCAATCTTTTTTCTGCGCATCTTAAGTAGTCGATCTAAGAAAATAATACAAATTATAATAGTAGTCCTCGAGTATCCTAACTATCCTCATTTAATATTATAAATGCGAAAGTAAGTTTCTTTATTTGTTTGTTACACATTCACGCTAAAACGGTTGAATGGATTTGGATGAAACTTGGCACATACCTAGCCCATGACCTGGGTTAGGACATAGGAAACTAACTCCGATATTCCCACGGAATGGATACTTATGCGGGTAAAACCACGGGGCGTAGCTAGTTGAATATAAATAGAAACAAAAAAGCCTCGATTTAAGCAACGCTGTCGATTCAGTTTATCCCGGCCATAAATTTCAATGTTCGGCCCACAGTGCTCTTTACTTTTTGATAAAAGTAGTTTTTCATCGATAATTAACTGCGAAAAACCGTTATTTAACAACAAAAAAACATTCCTGTAATGTTTGGGGCGATTTAAAACATTAATCTGATTGAAATATTTACCTCTTGCAATGATAACGCCTGTTTGTTACAATTATAAAAATACTTTCGTGAAATAACATATCATAGTATCACGCCTGTAATCCCCGAAGGGTTACACAGAGGTGTGTAGTTACATTTAAGTCCCATGTAATAAGAAATTCGTGATGGAAAAATACCAATAACACTTTCTGCAACCTGGGAATCGAACGTAGGACCTCATGCTTAGCAGTAGTGCATGCGACCCCTAGGGTCGCAACCAACCAGGCAGTTTTGCAAAAAACGTAAGTACTTATAAAATTATGAATATCCCACATAAAATTCCCTGCAATTACTGCTTTAGAAAATTTCCCGTAAAAGTAGCGAGAATGAAAATTTATCACAAAAGAACGGTTCTCTTGTAACACAGATACCCAGAGAGGGTTTTTGAGTATTTGGCCTTAAGGGGGAAGCGCCACGGTAGATCCCGAAATTCAAATTTTCTTACGTTTATTGAAATTTGCAGGTCAGTATCAGGTTGTATGTTGAACAAAATATGATTCGCGACCGTAACAAATATAACTTTACAGAATTAGGTATGTATAATAATTAGAATCAGCAATACAATTCCTATAGTTAGAATTGGCCTCAAATATAATAATATCATGAAATAGTCATTCAATTGGGTAATATGAACTTGGAGAGTTGTATTGATGAGTTTTATGATTTCAATTCTAAAAATAAATATTTGATACGGCCGCGAATCATATTTAGTTCAGCATACAACCAGATAGCCAGCAAACCTGGACCTGGTGGACCTGTAAATTACAAAAAACGTAAGAAAATTTTAATTTCAGGATCTACCGTGGCGCTTTCGCCTTAATAAGACAAGCGAGCGTTCAACTCTTGACAAAATTAATTGCTTCCTATTGTACAACAAAGTTTTGTCGACGTAATCGCAATATTAAAATTTTGTTCAAAGTTCGTATGGAATAAAAGTGCATACAACTAACAATCTTAACCGCTTTGCAATAAAGTGCAAAATAGACTCAAGCATTTTCAAATTTCAATAATATAAAACAATAACTTATAGATATTTGAATTCAAATTCAGCCTATTGATAAAATAAAGTCCTGGACAAGATAGAATGAATTATTTCAAGGTCTGCTTAATTTAAACGGGCAAATAAATACCTAGTTTGACGGCATCCGTGAAAGATTCGTATACTTAGGCAATAAGTATACCTTATTTGAAAACGCAGGTGGATTTATCCTTGATACATGAACACCTTTTTCCCATGGGCATGGTAGGCAGAAACGACAGAATTGAAATTATTGAGATTTGTGGAAAAATATACCTTCTTAATTATAATTAACAGCGATGCGGACGAGTACTTCGACGCCTAAGTGTCCTTTTGTTTTTTTATTTATTTGTATACCTAGTTAGTTAGTTAGTCTTTCAATTTAATACCTAGTGTAAATAGTTAGTTATCTATGCATACAAAAAATAAAAATATTCCCGCTAAAATGGGGAATTACTATTCCTCAGAACCATTTCTCGGTTCACATTCAACATTATAAATGGCATACAAATAACTTGCGTGTGTATCAGATGTTGTTTATTACCGAGAATAATTTTCTCATTACATTATGCCTCATTAAACCGTGCGCACTAAAATACGTACATACGTTATGTTATACACACAAATACAAACAGCTTTAGTAGGCTTTGTGTACTTTAATTAAGCCTGAGCTTATTCGGCTTAGGGTTAAGTAAATACTGTTAAATCCAAATTCTAAATCGATTACACTGGCCTGTACCTATGTCTATGCATTTTTTTTTTTTGTGTCGAGATTTTTTTTTAAGTTTTTTAAGTTTAGTCGGACTCTCACACGAATGTGAGAGAAAAAAAACGTCTCCTTTGATTTTAAACTTTATTTTATTTTAATTATTTGTTGTTATAGCGACCATAATAATACAAACTGTGAAAATTTCAACTGTCTACCTATTATTATTGTTCATGAGAGTACGGACCCCGGAAGCTTGGTACGAGTGCCGTGCCTTGCCTAGCCTTGGCACCCTTTGGGTACAGAACCCTAAAAAGTTTAAAATAATATTGTAACTTTACATCGTCATACGTTATGTTTACAATCCATTTGTGAATATAACTCTCTCTCTTTCTCTCTCTCTCTCTCTCTGTGACTTCTTTCTCTAAGAAATAGGAAGGAAACACTTTTAACATCATCATCATCTGCCGAGCCTTTTCCCAACTATGTTGGGGTCGGCTTCCAGTCTAACCGGATGCAGTTGAATACCAGTATTTTACATGGAGCCACTGCCTATCTGACCTACAAAACCCAGTTACTGGGTAATACGACACCCCTTGGTAAGCCTTGTTGTCAGACACTCGGGCTTCTGACGAACCGTAACGACTGTCAGAGATGAAAGCACGCACGCAGTTGGTCTCGGCTGTCATTCTTGCGGCCGGGACAACCAGTCTTACCAAGGGGTATCGTATTACCCATACGATACCCCTTGGTAAGACTGGTTGTCAGACTTCCGGGCTTGTGTGACTGCCCGTAACGACTGTCAATGATCCATGAATGACAGAAGGAAAAACTTTTAACATTTTGTTGATTTAACTGCTGTGTCCTTCACTGAAGCCTCGACCCCCAACAAAATGCAAATGGCAGCCAAGTTCAAGTGTAACAAAACTATTAGAATAGACCAACAACGCTTGGCCTTCACTGACTTATATTACTTTTGTCAAACTTGGCTCGTCGCCTAACTATCGCCTGCGGTGGGACACTTAACCTTTAGGATGCTCCTGGTACCTCTTAAGTCGATAAACGCTGGCGGCAAATGTCAAATACGACACGATGAATGTCAGTATCAATTTATACCCTGTCCGGTTAACCGTTTTTTGACAGCTGTCTCAGAACGTACATATTCCAGATTACGCAAAAGTTAACTTTCAAATGCGTAATAAAATAAATATACATATAAACTGCCTTATCTTATTGAAATATCTCATTTATTGATTCTTACAGACATTAGTTCCGTCTGTCAAAAAACGGTTTACCTAATGAACAGGGTATAGGCGGCCATAGCTCGTCAGCTGGAGTCGGACTTGTGACAAAAACGTGGTATACATGTAATAAAATAATAACGGAGTCAAAACTGTACATTAAATATTTTTTTTTTAAAAAACAACCGCTTTCCAAAAAGAAACACTACAACGTGAAAAATAACTTTAATTTCGGAAGTCAGTGGCAAAAAACGAAAATACAGAACCAGAGATATCGACTTCCCAAATTACATTTATTTTTCGCTTTGTTTATTTTGGAAGTCAGTTGTTTTTTTTTTTTTGTAATAAAGTTTTTATTTTTCACTTTTTAGTTGTGGCATCTACTCCACACAAATTCGTATACCTTGACTTGCTAAGTAAATAACAATAACACAATGACAAGAAGTTATTATAATATCTATTATATCAACATACATTAAGAGGAAATATATAATACGTACCTATTATTGAAGCTAACTGAAAAACCACTCATTAGAACTTGGCCAAATTTAAATGTGACCCACCTATATAACCCTTTCAAACATATTAGCTGGGGGCATAATAACAGCAAAAAATATACGACAAAAATACTCAATAGTAATCACAAGAAACCTAGCTGTTTCAAGATTATTGGTTATCTCTAAGTTACATAGTCTTAATGGCAATATACCAACCAATACGATTTGAGAAAAGTCATCAATCCCATGGCTTCACCCTACACAGCCATGATGCACAAAACGGAAAATACCTTCCAAATATCTTGGGATCGATCCGCGGTGACCGCCCGTCTAGCGCCCGAAGAATTTGGAGAAACTTTCACGCAACTGGGGATGGTCAGTAAGTAAGCGATGCGCGATTTTGAAATGTTTTTCATTGATAGTGCAGGCTTTTAATTGACTTCAGAAATCTCATCTACCATCAACTGAAGAATCATGCCATTGCTTGTGACTTATATTAATTTTGCGATCAAAAAAGACTTTCGCGAGTATTTCATGTCGATTAGGTACTTTTTTTTCCATAAGCGACGGTAAGTCTATAATCAGAATTTCAATCCCTCTGGTTTAATTACATAGTTATCACAGAAAAAATTACATTCTACATATGAAGTACCTTAACTCAATTTTATTTCCTAGCCTAAAATGACAGCTGCGATCGATCTTTTTTCTCAACATGACAGCTAAGCGATAGCAACAGCTGTCATTTTAGTCTAGCAAATTAAAAATCAGAGTAAAGTTGCCTTTTTGTTTTCCTTGGGGAAATCCTCATGGATATCCTCCGCCTGGGGAAATCGGAGGGTTATGTCGGATTTCTACCGACTAAAACCCCACTGGTCCATCTGGTACCATAAGTCGGGAGGCCCGGAAGATACATGAACATAAGTACCTAGTTACCTACCAAACTGCCGAGTAGATACAGCACTACCTAGGTAGTGTTGTAGCCAGTATCAGTAGTCGATGAGTACCGTCGGCACTCACTGACGTTTCACAACGAGTTGTCTAGTGCCAGAACTGTAACTTATACCTGTACAACATGTTCCAAAAATATCGCACACTACCAGACACCCTATTAGAATGTTATGTTATAACCATAATACATACAGTGAATTTTTACTATTAGGTATAAAAAATTGTTTATTTATTAAATTAGTGATACTGATTGTGGGAGAAAATTGTGGTCACATTACAAATCTGCGCACGAACACAGTCGTCTATTTAGGTATGTTTTGACTGTACACCGGAAGTGTGACTGTAATTTACGTAGTTATAATAATTTTTGGGATAAAAAATTTTACCTACATTAAAAATGTCAGAAGTATATTCAGTAAATGATTCTAAACATATTACTTTCACAATGTGCATTCATTTAGTTACACATTGTGTAGATTTGGTAAAAACTATAACTTATGCCTAAATGGGTGGGTAGATAGTATGGACAAATTGGAAAGCCTCAAAGTTGGCGAAACTAGTTTAAGTAGTTAAGCCGCGCGGGCCGGCGCGGACCGGAAACGTGCTCGTGTTCGGACTTCCTCTTATACTACGAGTAGGTATTACATAAAAATGTTTGGTGCTTACAGCTTTTTCGACATTAGTTGGGTAAAAGCCATTTGATATGAGTTTCCTTTCATAAACCTGTAATAGGATGGACGTTTATTCCCAGCAGTGGGATAAAAAAAGCTGTGCGATTGTATTTACTATTTCTTTTTTTGTCTACAAAATTAACATTTAACTAAATATTTTGTTTTAATTTATCACATTTTTATGTTATTTACTGACATTTAAATATTTGTACGCCGCTAAGGCCGACCATGACTGATCTAATAATGTATTGTGATAACTTGCATGCTCTGTACCTATGTATACTCATGTTTCCACAAATTAAGAATCTTGAATCTTGCCTATGCCCCGCTCTCTAGTCTATAGGCAGTTAGTGTGTGCGCGGCAGTATGTTTAGTCGTAACTTTTATATTTGTTAAATAAATTATCTTTCAGTTAATCCGAGTTTTTATAAGCTACAAGCATTGTCATAAAACTATTCTTTCAAAACTGTTCCTATTGGCGATAGATGAGTGATTGCAAAGGGTAGTTATTTTGTCATATACGAAACCCTCAGATCGAGAAAAGAGGTCTAATTTTAGCCAACAACCATACGACGTAACCATTTAAAGCAGCAGTAACTATTTATATTCAGAAAACTTACCTGTCTACAAACATCAATATTCGAGTTATAGATAATAAATAAATAATGCACCGCCACGTTGAATATATTCTCATATCCCTTCACACCCAGCCGGTAACAACCACATCTCAATGCATAATGCGCACATAATGCATTAAAATGTATTCAGGAGTCGCGCGACTTCAAATAATAAAAATGATTTCACGACTACCCGCAGGTGGGGGAAACAATGGCGACGATGTACTGTGGTGTATCACGTGTAGAGATGGGATTCCACCCTGTAAATTCAAATTTGGGTAAATACCGGGTATATTCCCAGATGATAGGCACGCTATGCTACGCAGTTCTACGCCATGCTACGCCGTGGTACATCATGCTACGCCATGCTACGCCCTGCTACGCCATGCTACGCCACGCTACGCCATGCTACGCCATGCTACGCCAAGCTACGCCATGCTATGCCATGCTACGCAATGCTACGCCATGCTACGCCATGCTACGTCGTGCTACGCCATGCTACGCCATACCCGGTATTTACCAAATGAAATTAAATGGCCTATTAACGACACACGTATGAGTCAACTTCTCTATTTTCTTAGTGATATCATTGATAAAATTGATAATTAGGTACAAGTTAATACGAAACACAGAGCCTTTCAGCTTACCTAATTACTGTGTCCGTTTAACTATAAATTCAGAATTCACAATCGAAAGTAAAGAGGTAAAGTCAAAACACGGAATTTAAAAAATCCTCAAAATAAAATCATGTTCCTCCTGAATCCTCTCACATCTCAGTCACCTCTCGTGCTTGGTTTTCCTCACTTCTAAATGAAGGTAGTAAAATTAAAATAAATATTCATTTAGTCCGAATGTAGGCCAAGCGCCTTCGCCGTAGAATGTTGGCACTACAGTGGTGGAGGCACCAGTTCCGGTATAAAGGAGAAGTGACTGCCAAGTAATCACTATCTAGGTAGTATCCTTGTAAAATCCCTGCTTTCTCTGAGGGTTGCTAGATGCAAAAACAAAGCCTGGGCTGATATAAATACTGTTAAGGTGGTAAAATATTTTCTTTATGGATAAAAAATGTCTATGGTTATTTTAACGCGTACTACGTGTCTATATTTTAACGACATACACCTAAATGTCTGTTTAATGTAAATGTTATTATCAAAGTAAATGTTATCAACTTTTTTGGCACCCTAAAAGCAAACTTCCCTAGTCTGGGAAATAGTTGAATGCTACTTTTAATCTTAACAGTCCACTAATTCATGAATAGGCAAAAACGCGGCCAAGTGCGAACACGAAGGGTTCCGTACCACTGTACAATATTTGACACTAAATACGTTTCCCTGCCCCCACATCCCCTTTAATTTATAACTTCATTTTTTTAAATTATTTGTTGTTATAGCGGCCATAGTACACACTCTGTGAAAATGTCAAATGTCTGCCTTACGGTTAAAAATATACAGTACTGTGACAGACAGACGTACGGACAGCGGAGCCAGAACCCTAAACACATAATTACGGTTACAAATGTCCTTAATGAATAAGCCAAACAACCTCAGCAAAACCGGACGCACTTATTTTCGTCCCGACAAAGGTAAACAAACATGTCCGTCTAATACCGAACATTTGTCAACCCTAGAATGAAAGGACAATGGCGCAACACTTCTCTAGTCCATTCCGACTGCACTAAAGACGGGAATAAAAACCAGGCTGTCAACAACAATTGCTGTTTACTAACAAAATACAAACAAATTCTCGAAGACTGTAACTTTATCTTGGATAACAGTTTCAGATATCTTGCTGCGTGTTAAGGTGCGGTAAGAAGCAAGTTTTTTAGATAATTGACAATAGCGCATCGCGGCAACAAATAAAGTTCTAATCAGATCACCAAAATAACGCATATTTTGCAGTTTTGATTCAAACTAAAAATAAATTAAGGGTTTTGTGGAATAGTTTTTAGGCACTTATTCGTAGTTGATTGAATTGCCTTTCTTATCATAACATTAAATACTATAGTTTACACTCAAAATTTTGAGAACAATGCGATAAAAAAAATTGTTTCAACTCTGTTTTACGATTGTTTTAAAATTATACTCTTTTATTTTTATGAAATATTCATGAATAAGTCTTGCCTTTTAACATTCGACAATACACTAATTTTTTTCAGGCTTGTAATATGTACCAATATGGCTAACTGTGCGACAAAAAACTGAGCGTTTTACGGCGTCCTGTATTTTGGCAGCGCCTTAACGTTTGTAAACGAAAATATAAGTTATTTTAAAAAACTAGATACCATACTTTTGGGTCGCAGTTAGATAAACAGATATAATATAATATGTGAGTACTTTGATTATCGTTTTAAGGGATTCAACGAACTGACCTGTACCTATGTGAAGACACATCGACGCGCAAACTGTAACCATGAATTCAGCACATCATTCTAGACCAGCGTAGAAATATGTCAGTTATCAAAAAAAAAACTGCCGTTTCATAGAAAAGCGCAATACTTACGTGGTCAAAATGTATGGAACAGCAAATTTTTTTTAATAACCGACGAAAAATTTCAACACACTCTTCAGGCTCAGGCTTCAGAATCATGTACTGAATTCATGGTAACAGTTTGCGAGTCGATGTTCCTGCCACCCTGTATAAAGATTTTCAGACAGAGAAAATTCGTAACATAGAGTTTTGTAACAATCGATTTCTGAAAAGTGATTAACGCAAAAACAAACTAATAAACTCCGATGTCAGCTGCTGGAACTGTCGGCAATAACGACAGCCAATTATATCACTTAACATGAGATTTGACTACTAATACTTACTACTAATACTTACTTCTATCTCCAACTTAAAAAGTATTATATGTGTTATAAACTATCTGTGTGCCAAATTTCATTCAAATCCGTTTAGTACCTAGTTTTTGCGTGAAAGAGTAACAAACATCCATCCATCCTCACAAAATTTTGCGTTTATTATGTAAGATATACATAGTAATAAGAATAGTAGGAAGTAGGATAGTATGATTAATTTGAATATCTCAGAAACCAGGGGTCTGAGCAGGAGGTCATTCATAACAGAGGTTTAAAACGGGGTTTTAAACATAGCTAAAATTAATATGTGGCAACACCAACGAACATTATTTATTTATTTATTTATTACAGCATGGAAGACTTACAGCTAAAAAAACAAACTAAAAATAGGAAACAATAGTCGACAGAAAGCCAATTACAAGTCTTCGCGTTTAGACTTATAATAAAATTTATTAAGTGTTTCAGCAAACACCACAGATGCACGCCATGCAAACTTTGCGTTTCGCTAATGTGTTACGCCTCACTCATCAATCGCAATCCGTCCAAAAGTTTGTTTAATTAGGCCCCGTCAGACGAGACGCTGGCGCTGTCATCAACAAAACACTCGTTATACACACACCTCGTCTATGTAGGTAAACCTGTACACACACACACATGTCGATTTAATTTGATGCGCCAATCCAACTAGGGATTCGACGAATAGTCTACAAGTTTAAATTTCATTCTATATATCTGCCGGGATGGGTCCAGTGCTAATAGAAAGGTGTTTTGTTAGCTATTGATAAAGTGCCCATTAACGTGATTGAAGCTTTCAATTTATGTAAGTTTGTAGGTGTTTACAGCTTAGTAACAAAAAGTAACTCCTTAAGGTGGATGCACCAAGGTAGCCCGCGAAATTCAAATTTTCTTACGTTTTTTGCAATTTGCTGGTCAGTACTAAGTTGTACGTTGATTAAAATAAGATTCGCGGCCGTAACAAATATGTATTTACAGAATTACTACTAACTTGTTCGTAAATTATAATCTGATTTGAACTGCAAACGGTTTTTCTATTGCGCAATACCAACACTACCTACCATAGTACGCCCACAATAATTAAAATATGGCTCATAATAACTAGAGACACGTACCTTCTCCGTCATATATAACACTTATAAATGTATATTAAAATATATGACACGCTCTTGTAGCATTAAATTAATAGCGGCGACGTATCAAAGGGTTAAAAGTAGCTGTTTATTACCGCCCACTTGACGAGACATGACGTGACATGACGTCATCTGCACACCCTCTCATCTGACGGATTTCGCGCCAAATTAACGTACACCACAATTTGGATACACGCACCTACTTAACTGAAGTAGGTAGGTAGGTAAATGCTGATGCTTGTGGTTTCAATTAGGTCTGTATTTGATGTTGAACAATGAGATGTTCAGGCTGTCATTAACACGTAAGCACACACTGAAAATATTTGTGTAAAGGTGAGTATAGACTACAACATTTACATGTAACTGAACATCGAGCATTCGCCACTACACTCGATGTTTTGTTGCAACCTGATTTAAAAAACCACGAAGCGTATTGGAGTAACATTTTATCGACCAAAGGCACGAGCGCAAGAACGCACAATCTTCAACAATGAACGCAAGGTAGAAAGAAATGTTACAGGCGGCGGCAAGTGAGCCTTTAGCTCACTCGCCGCCGTAAGTATTGCGTCAAACGCAGCGTCGAGCATTCGCAGGAACGTTACATTACATGGAAATTCTTTTGGAAACTGAGCTTATGCCTGTATTGTACCATTCGTAGGAACGTTACATTACATGAAAATGCTCGACAAAATGCTCTAGTGTATACTCACCTTAAGACGCCTTTGTCTATTATGTCAAGTATCAAGATCAAATCCTTGGCACATTTCACGAAAATAGGGACGCTTCCTATAACCTTATTAAAACAACACTCGAATATCTTGATCATCAAATCAAAGGCCACCAAATCAACCCTTAACACCGAATACAGTGAAACAAATACAGTTATTTCACCCATTAGCATTGCTTTTAACCAATTCTCCGCGAGAGTTGCAACGCAAGGGTGTTTCTCAATCAATTTATTATGCAGTCGCTCTCCATCGGGATAAGCCGTGGGTAATATTGACATCGCTAGTGGACGACGTCAACTTGAATAAAGCGATCGGAAATTCCAATAATCAATCTGGATTCCAATCCTATAATCCGTTGCCATCACCAAAATAGATGCAATTTGTACTACGATTGAAAGACATTGGTACTTACATACTCAGCCTATAACGTTCCCACTGCTGGGACACAGGCCTCTTCTCTGTGAGAGGGAGTGTGTGTGCCGTAATCCTCCATGTGGGCCCAGTGCGAGTTGGTAGATGTCACATGTCTTCGAATTTTTGGTTCTAGGACATGCTCACGATGTTTTCCTTCACCGTTTTGAGAGTAGTGATGATATAATAATATAATATTGATACTTACTTGATTGTTAAATTCAGTTAACCCTCTTTTTTACGTTCAACTTTATTTATAACTAGCTGACCCGGCAAACGTTGTTTTGCCATATAAATTATTTCTAGCTGCCCGGCGCTACTTCGTTCGCGTGGTGTCCTACCCCCTACCCTACTCCTACCCTACTCCTACCCTAGTCCTACCCTACTCCTACACTACTCCTACCCTACTCCTACCCTACTCCTACCCTACTCCTACACTACTTCTACCCTACTCCTACACTACTCCTACACTACTCCTACCCTACTCCTACACTACTCCTACCCTACTCCTACACTACTCCTACCCTACTCCTACACTACTTCTACCCTACTCCTACACTACTTCTACCCTACTCCTATCCTACTCCTACACTACTCTTACCCTACTCCTACACTACTCCTACCCTACTCCTACACTACTCCTATCCTACTCCTACACTACTCCTTTCGTGTATAATTTGCATAGATTTAGTTTTATAAATAACTAGCTTCTGCCCACGACTTCGTCCGCGTAAAGCAACTTTCTTTTTTTCCGTAAGAACCTTCTACAAACTATTAGAAAACTTTAAAAAAAAATGGATGTAATCGGTAAAGTCGTTTCCAAGTTACGGGAAATAGAGATTCATTTTTATATAACTAAGATAAGGACTTGTATTTGTGAGTTATTTCGTTGAAAAATCAATTAAATAGTACCTACCAGCTGTCATCCAACGGACGGATTTGAAATCACCACCTAACCCGGGGAGTATTTATGCCTATTTATGTAAATCTTATTAGTTCGTATTGCCTTTTCCCATTTAATGCTTATACTGCTCGTCCCAGTGAACAACATAGTAAACAACCCTTTAATATTGTCTTTATTGTGCTAGACATTATGTTCATGCAGTATTAGGATAAATCACATAAAATACGTTAGAGACCCCTTAGAAAGCACTGTATTATTATTACTTGACATTCCGCTGTTAGGTTTATTTACGGAATTAGAACCACTTTATGAAATTAATGTCAGAAACTGGACTTGTCAATAACTGGTCAATATTAATACCCCCAAACATTTTTGCAAACTTAATTTTGTTGTTTTTCCCTTTTACCGTCCCCATTCCCAGTCCCATTTGAGATAGTAATATTCGAATATTACTATCTCAAATACTTAATACATCTATTAATAATTAAGTTTTCATCCCATAACTGAGACAGACTCATCGTAACTTTAATTTCTTTTTTTTTTTTGTTCATCCTTGTACTTACTACCCACATCTCATCCCTCTCTCTTATTCCTTTCACTCACTTGGCCGTCTCTTCTCTCATTCCAGGGTGCCTCTAGGGTTGGCCTGTCAGTATGTTGGCCCGTAGAGCTGCATCCTTGGATGAAAAACTGAGGTCTACATTGATGGAATTGGAATCTAGGTTCATGTAAAAAACATATTCAGCTGCATTCGGTTAGACTGGTAGCCAACCCCAACATAGTTGGGAAAAGGCTGATCTTTTATTTGAGTGGTCAAAGGTTTATTCTTGATTAAATTTATTGCTGTAAAGTAATTTTTGACAATATTGCTCTGCATCACAAATCGAATGAAAAAATGTGGTAAGAGACTTTCACTTGTAGGTTCAAAGGAAAAGTCGATGTCAGAGGTGTTACAGTTCTTTATCGCTACTAAGCAAGAAATGGATACGAGAATAGAATAAAACTAAGCCTCACACACAACGGATACACAATCGCTAATGTACACAAGACTTACTCGTAGACTTACCTACTAATAATAAAGCTGAAGAGTTTGTTTCTTTAAACGCGCTAATCTCTGAAACTAAAAAAAATCTTCTATTGTTTGATAGCCCAATTCTTGAAGGCTATTTAACATACTCGTATCACGCTACTTCCCTTAGAAGCCTAGCAAAAAGAAAAAAGGGCAGAAAGAACACTAAGCGAAACTAACTAAAAGCGCGGGAGCGTGGTTCGGGGGAACAAGAAATTTCACGCAGACGAAGTCACGGACAAAAGTTAATATAATATAATATAATATAGTATAATATATAAATACGTCTCTTTAGTATAGTGGTCACAAACGCTACTGCTGAGGACCAGGTTAGGCAAAGTGTTATTGGGTTTTTCCATCTGGATTTTTCCACAGCCCGAAATTTGTGCCCGGTTCATGGCAATAGGCTCGCCCCCTAGTACATGGGACTTAAACGTAACTGGCAAAAAGTGGGTGTGCTATATGTGCACCTCC
Organism: Apamea crenata; assembly: GCA_949629185.1. Classification (NCBI taxonomy): domain Eukaryota; kingdom Metazoa; phylum Arthropoda; class Insecta; order Lepidoptera; family Noctuidae; genus Apamea; species Apamea crenata. Next base: position 4,576,942 of record OX451368.1, on the reverse strand, counting down.
GTCTCAACCTCTCGGGAATACAGGCGTGATCATGTTATATGATGTAAAAATAAAAAATATGAATAAAATTAAGTCAAATACTATTCGCACAAAGTATCAAGACTTCTCGGGCAGCGTAAAACGCTTTACAGGAGCGTGTAGTGGGGAGCGACCGAGGGATGCACGCAAATGAAATGTCCGAACGAGTCATTGAATCAATTTCGACCAGAGACCGCAAAAGCTCAGTCATATGACTGTACTCTCATTTATTTTATTTACATATAATATTACTTGATAAATGTTCCAGAAATTGAGCCAGTACCAATCAGAGACCACAAGACTTACCGTAAAGGGTCAGCAGGCTAATTAACAAGAAAAATTATCTAGTATCGAAACCTCAACCAGCTATCATCATCATTCTCTCACTTGCCCTTATCCTATTCTATTGGAATAGATGCAGCAGTATTTTTGCTCTGGAAACCTATCCACATCATTTTTCACGGAATCCCTCCATAGTTTCTCGGGACTTTTCATCTTATCGCCATCCACATTGGTACTCAAAACTTCTCGCGACATTACCCTAGTTTGAAGCAGTAAATGTAGAGGATAATATAACCATACGAGATGTCAGGAAAAATCGCTAATCTATTCTTATACTTACATTGCAGGAGCTTGCGGCTAAGTAATAACAGTCGCACGGTTCGATCGATCAGGTTAAGCTACGCTGGCCGCGGTTGATCCGTGGATGAGTGACCATCTTTACATACCAAGTGCTCCGTGCCTCGGAAAGCACGTAAAGCCGTTGGTCCCGGCTGTCATTCGTGGATCTTTGACAGTCGTTACGGGTCTTCAGAAGCCCGAAAGTCTGTCAACCAGCAGGGGTACCAAAGGGTATCGTGTTACCCAATAACTGGTTTGTGGAGGTTAGATAGGCAGTTGCTCCGTGTAAAATACTGGTGTTCAGTTGCATCTGGTTAGACTGGAAGCCGATCCATATAGTTAGGAAACTTATCCAACATAGTTGGGAAAGTTCCTTATATGAACTTATAGGGTTGTTTTGATGATATCGCATCCCCCTTAACTGGTATTTGGTAGGAGTATTTACTTATGATTCTATGAAACACTCACAAAATACAATTTTTTTATTCTACTTGTACGGTCAACAAAGGTAATAAGTTACCAGGGTCGTCGGATATAGTTAAAGTTTAGTAAGAAACCGATGGATGTTTTCGAATGAAATTTAGTTTACTTAATAAAAAACAAACAGTTTATTCATTTAATTAAATTTCATTCAAAAACACCCTGATTACTTATCTCTTTTGGCGACTGTACATAACCTCTGAAATAAAAAAAAAATAGTATTCCCACTTGGCGCACATTTTTAATGAAACTTTTTTCTCAGTACCGGGGAGGTCAGGCTGTTATTAAATTAAGCTGTGGCCCAATTCCACTGTGCGGACAGACACCAGCCGATGCCGTCTCTAATGTACATAATGCGGTTTGGGTCACTTACTATTAGAGCTGTAGCTCCGAATCCAACATGGCGGAATAATCTCCTTTGTTTATTTAAAATGTTTTCATGGAACTGTATTTTTATTTGTTTTACGAAGCGTAGCCTACTTTGCTTAACCCTGCATATGTCGGAACGTAGATCCACGCGGGACACAATGGCTTTTCAATTGTGTCTGTAATTACGACATTCAACGGGTTAAGGGATGATTGCTTGCTTTGCTTGCTTGATTGCTTGTTGATAGTTGATAACTTTTATCCCAGGAATAAATACTACAGTTTAACATCTTTTGCATAGAAAATATGTCAAACTGTTCGTGAGTTTCGTGTGCGAACATAAATCTATGGATCAACTTATTTTTTTTCACGATTTCAGGGTTGGTCCCTTAGTAAAAGTTGTTCTTAATGATGAGTACAAGACCCCTTAGGATAATGGAAGGCGCGACTATCGCAACCCAGCGCAGGGCACGCCACAATAGTGGCGATAAGACCCCTCTTTGAGGAGTGGCTAGAGAGGCGTCACGGCGTTCTCACGTACCGCCTGACGCAGGTCCTCTCCGGACACGGATGTTTCGGGAGGTTCCTGCACATCATCAGGCGGGAGGAGGCGCCCGGGTGTCACCACTGCCAGGATCGCCCAGAGGACACGGTGGAGCACACGGTGGAGGTCTGCCCGGCTTGGGCGGAGCCCCGCCGTGTCCTCGTAGAGGCGATCGGCAACGGCGGCGACCTCTCGCGTCCGGCCCTGGTGCAAGCCATGGTCCGGGGCGAGAGGGAGTGGGAGGCAGTCACCTCCTTCTGCGAAGCAGTCATGCTAGCGAAGGAGGTGGCGGGGAGGCTGAGGGAGAGAACCTCACGCCTCAGCCGCCGCGGGAGACGCTCCGGGCGTCGGGAGCCGCGTGACGACTCCCGGCCACCGTAGGCGCGGGCCTGCGGGCGGTGAGTAATGGGTAGCTCGCCGTCCGATCAGGACCAGGCCCGTGCCGGACGGCGCGTTGTGTTCCACGCGCGCCTCAAAGAAATGTCAGCAGAGGACGGGGCCCCATAGGGCCGAAGCCTGCCGGGGCGGCGGGATCTTCCGAAAGGTTAACCGCTGCCCTGGAACAGAAAGGGCTAAGGAAGGAACACGGGTGGGTTTTAGTCAGTAAAAGTCTGACACTCCCTTCCGCTCCACCCAGAGCGGGAGGAGTCATTTGATGATTTCCCATCCACAAAAAAAAAAAAAAAAAGACCCCTTAGGATTAACACGATCAAAATATAACAGGGTTTTTAAAACCAAGTATCAGGAATACGCCAATCAATCTACATAGCCTTTTGCCAACTTTGTTGAAGTCGACTTCCAGTCTGACCGGATGCAGCTGAATACCAATATTTTACATGGAACGACTGCCTATCTGATCTTCACGACCCAGTTACCGGGTAACACGATACCCCTTGGTAATACTGGATGTTACACTTTCTTTCTTTATGTTCCAGTATTTTGATAAATTTTGCATTTGATAGATTTCCTAATGCAATGGCAAGTCCATTGCATTATGACTAAGTATGTCGGAACCAAAACTGATTTCTAAAGAGAATTCTCTAGGAAAGTTCGCTTTATGCTCCACATTAATGATTTTCTGCCCCATGTAGTTACGACCCGTCAAAGTCAAAGCAATGTGGGGTAAAATCTCAAGGTGAAAGACGGCTTACAGTACAAGGCGACTTAGTACTCTCCCGGCTTAGCTCGAAATACCACGTACAGTCGACAAAAGAGATAAGTATGCATGCAGCTATAAGCTGTCCAGCATAGCTATTCACAACCATCCGACAGGCTATCGTATCGTATCGAAAATGACACATTACGATAACCTGATTTGCCGCCGACAGCATATAGCTGTCGGAAGAATATCGGTCGTCTATTTGATTTAAACTGACAACATTTTCGGGTTTGGACTTGTGAACAATGTTTGGAGGATTCATACGATAACATTCATCGATGTTCGATACGGTACGGAAGCGTATCGAGTGGTTGTGAATATGCCATGCTGTTATGGCATGCTGGAGAGATAATAATAAAAGCGCAATGACCGCTAAAACGCGACAACTACTTATAGTATCCACCTAGCGCTGCTGTTTAACCCATGTTGTGCGTTTGCCAAGGGTGATATGGCTCTTAGAGAGTATCTTAGACGAAACAAGCTGTATCTTCGCAATAACCATGACTGTGGGCAGGGTACATTGCTCGCAGAACAGATGGCCAGTGGGGCCGAAAGGTTCTGGAGTGGCGACCGCGTACCGGAGGACGTAGCGTTGGAACGTCTCCCACAAGGTAGACCGATGACCTTGTGAACGCCGCAGGAATCCGCTGGATGCGGAAAGCACAATCAATTTATTTATGCGTCCTGTGGAGCAGGACCAGCGTTTAACCAAGCATTTTTGTCAGCGATGTAATCCCCCAACTTATAATATGCTTGGCTACATAGTGTGCGTTTTATGTAAGATTTGAATTTCGTTTCATTGAGTTGGAGTATGTGGGGATGTATTTTATTGTAACATTTTAAACAGTACCCCATGAAGGAATTTCTAGTTCTATATGTGTGTCTGTCACCTCTTTTACTGAAAAGATTTAAATTTTTCCTTACGTACATGATGTTTTCATAGGTATATTGACAAGGTACCGTCATGATATTAATATCTTTAAACAGGTCCCTTAGAGAATCGCGCCTGCGGAGGCCATATATTGCTCTGATGGCTCTTTTCTGCAGAATAAAAATAGACTCGATATCTGCAGCCCGTCCCCATAGTAAAATACCGTAAGACATGATACTATGCTATAGCACATAAATGTGAGTACTATGTACGTACATACTATAAAGCTACCATTTACTGGGTACGTCTTTCATTGACTTGAATGTGGCTTGGCGGCTGAGAGTATGTCATGCTCACTCTAATGTCTCGCTGATGGTGGCGCGTGTGTTGGATCATTTAGCTCCCTTCAAAATGGTTGAGCTGAATGGTGCTAATCTATGCGTCATGTTCGTGAACGGGCGCCGTCAGTAGGGACTGGTCAACTCTTTGCTGCCATGACTTATTTTTTATTTAATTTTTTCTTTGAATTGTTTTTTGTTTATCTGTTCATTACGGACGCTTTTAATGTTCTGCATCGTTCTCACATGCATAATTTCTAACATGAATGATGTAACCAATACTTTGTAACCATATTATTCTGATTTAAAAGAGTGTCCATGGAGTTTCTTGCCCGTTCTTCTCCATAGGTACCTACGCTTTGGAATGGGCAACTAGCTTCATTTTTCTGACTGACCGACCTCTTGACAATTCAAAAGTACCTGTAATTGGTTTAATTGAAATAAATACTTTGAGTTTGAGTTTGCACAGAACCGTTCGAAGTGGCGGTGCTTGGGCGTCTTTTGGCTGAAATGATGATGATGAGCCATGAATGCTTACATGCAAAGATGTTTACTTTTAACCTACACACCGAACTCTTTAGCCGTGTATACATACACATATCCATTCTTTGCTCACCTCGTCGTCACAAAAGACCACAATAAAACATTCATATACTCGTAGGTAACAACAGAACAAATCCGGAACATGGCTTTTACGGCTCAAGCTACTTAACCGGAAGAGGAAATGCTTTGAGGGCTTGAAAGCGGGTTAATTTAAATAATTCGGGACTGGTAGAGAGCCCGTTGCGGGGAATGGCACATAATTAGATTTAATAAAAATTATAGGTCCGGTTCTGAGGTTTATTTTATCATGATTTGTTGTAAAAGTTCATGGGACCCGGCGTTGGTTCGGGTTTAAGTGCAAATTTTTGTTATCTTTCTCTAGGGCACGTTATTGCGATCTTTTGTCTTGAGTGAGGGATTTGTGGTCTCTGTGCGTCGTCTTGGCAGCATTGTGAGGTGTTATGGGATGCGCAATAAACATAAAAGCTTCCTTTGTATGAGTAGGTATGCTAAGTAACGTGAACATAATGGAAATCATCTACAAGATCATAATGGTAATTTTTAGAGTTCCGTGCCTCAAAAGGAAAAAACGGAATCCTTATAGGATCACTTCGATGTTCGCCGTCCGTCGGTCTGTCTGTCAAAATCCTAGTGGAAATAACTATCAAATACGTTGGTCTACGTTCGCTTGGAGGTTTAAAAAAGTCAACGCAATAAAAAAGTACGGCCATTTACGCGACATATTTTGAACTCGCAAATAAATCAAAACCTATAGGACGCTTCCCGTTAACTTCCAATACTGAAATTTGGCAAGAAGCAAGGACAAAATCTCCTCACTAGCTGTTTCAAAGAAGTTTTAGGTATAGTTAATACGGGCTGGTTTCCACAACTCCACGTCAATGCGCGTATTTTGCGTACGGGCAAAGAAGTATTACATTATTTTTCAAATAATGAGCCACATTCACCATCCTAGTCATCTCCTTAACTACTCTCGAAGGTACTCTATAGCCACCATTTCTATTACTATTTACACTGCAATCAAGCACGTTCTAATTTAAAGTTTCAACGTTTTCTCTAAAAGGCATAACAGCGTCCCTGCAGTAGCCACAAGGTTCACAGCCAGCCAGTAACCACAAGCCCATAAAAATATAATTAAATACATTTTGGTCTCGCCTCGTTTGTTTCCTATGAATATTCCACGGCTATTTGTTAACACCCAGACTTGCCTCAAACACTTTAATCCCAGCCCTTTGCACTTTAATTTAAAGGATTAACATATGAAAATATGTCTACATAACTTTGGTCACACTTTTCGTCATGGATTATTCTGTTTGTTATGTTTTGTTAGTATAATCTGCCTATAATGTTCCCACTGCTGGGACACAGGGCTCCTCGTGAGTGGGTCGTAATCCACCTGCGGGCCCAGTGCGTGTGGTAGATGTCACATGTCTTCGAATTTTTGGTTCTAGGACCTGCCGGTTTGCTCACGATGTTTTCCTTCACCGGTTTGAGAGCAGTGGTGATGAAATTATTTACACAAAGTAAAGCGCCTGTCTGGGTTCGAACCCACGACCTACAACTCGTAAGTCGCGGCCGATACCATTGGGCCACCACTGCTCTCACATAGCGCTGCGCTCTTTACATAACACGCTTTTACACAACTATTATATAGTAGAGTTCAATTGTTACGTAATTTATGAGTCCTCTTACCCCAAAGGCACTAAACCGCTTGGTCCGTCGGTTGGAGTGGTCGTGAGGGCCTACAAAGGCCTCGGACTTGGGCCTGGGCGGTCGCTTCGGCCTCATGACTACCCTCGCGTCCTCTCTGGCACCTTCGTCGAGGAGTTTCGAATCCGAAGACACGGACAGCTGTCTTCTTACACGATACTCGCCGTTACCGACGCTGTTCCATTATTGTCATTATAGCAAAAAATATATATCTTAAAACCATCACCATCTTATAACCTTGATTTAACCATCTGCTGGTCTGGTCTCTAAAAATGTTCCCGTGAGAACTTAAGTGAAGTGACCTTGTACACCGGATGTTATAGGGATTGACACTACTGACAGCTCACTTCAAACTCACTTCACCTAAGTTTTCACGGTGAGATTTTTACAGAATAGATCGGCTGCTCTAAGAGTTACCTAAGTTCATCCGACTTCCATAGTCATTATTGACATCTTTGATATCATTTTTATTCTTGACCTTCTTGGAAGCGAATTTGAGCATAGGTTTTTTTTGTTCAAAATAAAACGTTGCCCCACACTAGGAATTTCTCCTGTATTGTGGGTGCGTTTACAAACATTTAAAGTCGCATACACAAACAGCCAGACCCCGAACAACTACTTGTAGGCCATACAAATATTTGTTCCGTGCGGGAATCGAACCCGCGACACGCAGCGCAGCAGTCAATCGCTTAACCACTGCGCCAACCGTGCCGTCAAATTTAGTTGTATGTGAAATCATACTACGAAATATATGTAACAAAACATCACACCAGTATTCGCTGAAGGGTTAAGCAGAGGGCCACCCATATTTCGCCAGATATGTTTAAATCCCATGTAAGAGGGAGCGAGCCTATTGCCATCTCTCTTCTCTTCTCTCTTCTTAGTCGCGTACTTCATTACTGAAGATCGTGTCCCTGAAATGACTTCGTGGCTTTATGCAAGACGTTCTTCCACTTCGTTCGGTTCTCAGCTTCTCTCAGGGCGGTCGTAAGAATCCAGTGAGGGCGGTTACTTGGTCTGACTGACCACCGGTTAGGACCGGCCGCGAGGTCTTTTCCCATCTAGCTTACCCATCACCACCAACTTTTCTGGATTGTCTGGTTCCCGACGAGCAATGTGACCAAAGTATATCACCAAAGTGTATTGCCATCAACCGGCTACAATTATCTCCGGCTTGCTACTGCGGGCTGTCTCCGGGTTGCTACTGCCCTGCCTGACCTGGGAATTGAACCTGAGACCTCACGCTCAGTAGTTCTTGCGACCAACGACGCAGTCAGAACAACAACAATGAAACAACAACACAAAAACAAAATGCGTATGACAATGAAATATGTTTTGCCCAAAACCCGAATTACGTTGTGGTTAGTACAAGTTAGCTAGGTTGTAGGTCTCAAAGCTAATTCCTATCTAATTGGCTAAGCCTCTGTAGTTAGTCTTGTGGTAACTGGCTAAACTTGGCGAGAACTGCTATACCATTTATTTAGGAGATTTAGTTTAATCCTAAAATACCTATAACAGCACGGGTCGATTGATCAGGTTAAGCTACGCTTGCCGCGGTCAGTCCATGGATGGGTGACCATCTTTTTATACCGAGACCCCTTCGTGCCTCGGGAAGCACGTTAAAACTGAAACCATGACTTCAGCACATGATTCTGAAGCCCCCTGTGTGGGGATAGGCACTATATGTAACAATAATGCTGGCGAGCCAAAATACAACATCCCCCGCGAAAAAGTATTTATTGCGACCCGTACAGGAAGATCACAGACTAAACTAAACACAGACAAAAATTAAAAAAAAAACATTATACAAAAAAACGTAACAAAAAAAATGAAACCGAAATACGAGACCAGAATACGAGGCTAAAAGGCTCCTGAAAAAAGGATCCGATAAATAGGATATCGGAATCACTTTTGCACGTCACTCGGGCATTACAGGCGCGAAGTTATGTAGGTACCTATAACTATAATCTAGGTCAGTTTGCAGAATTTTCAGAAAATTTAAGCAAGTTTTATACATGTCTCGGGGTGTTTACAAACTTGTTAACCGCAAACATTCACGTGGGTGTGATCCTTACTTTTAAAACCTGACTTTAAATCCGATCGAAGAATTTCTAGAAGTTTTTTTACCAAGAATACATTATGCGATGCGGTGAATCGCGAGAATCAGAAATGTTACGCGGACGAAGTCAGGGGCAGAAGCTAGTTTCGTAATAAGATTGAGAAAGAAATAAAAGAAAAATGCGTTTATTGGCATTACACAAAATGAATAACACCTTAAAATTATAAAAACAGAAAACAAAGATTATAATGCCAAAAGGGCCTCAGCTCGGCATAATGTCAGATGACAACACAAGTGTACCACCTGACGCTGATTTTCAGCTGCAACCCACGAGTGCCACACGCTGGAATAACAAACACATAGGGAAGTGTGCGTCCGTTATAATAAATTGAGAGAATTCATTTAAATTATAGAAAAGCTCATACAAAATCAAATAAAATGTCGTGACATACATGCATGTGTTTGTGTGTGTTGTATTGTATTTAATGAAAAACTAAAATAAATAACCAATATGTGCGTATTACCTAGACAAAAAAAAATGAAATAAATAAATCTAGAAATAGAAAGTACCCACATAATACTTGTAAGACTAAAATTCTCCAAAAGGTCCTGTCCAAAAGTAATTTTCCAATCAGCTTCTGAAACTCATAAATTCAGAAAATAAGGAAAAACCGTTTGCGTACTCATGGAATAGGGAGCATGGAGCTTGAAGTATCGAGATATGGAAAAGTATTGGCATAGTGAAAGATTTTCTTGTTGGCACGACGCCATTCGTTAGCTAGAGATCTTATCCACCCAGATTGGATCGAAAGCATGTCATGGTAACTACCTGGAACTAGTACATATACTAGTTGTGTCATGTATATGTCGCAGCCAAATGGTTAAATTAGCCGTTTAGTCAACCGCCTGGCATTTGGAAGTAGTGCTCGCCTCGCTTCGCTCTCTCGGCTCGCACGCGGTTGATCACAGTTCTAACCTAACCCATTTGGTCGGGGTGCTCTGGCTTAGTTACTGCGACCAATTCGGCTCGTGTAAATACTGTAAATATACAACCAAGTCGTTTTCGTGTCACCTGTGTGATCGCGTTGTTCATCCAAATTCCGCCACTAATTTGGATGCAGTTCTCACCGTCATTTAGAAAATTTATTCCTGAAGGTTTTTTTTTTTATTAATATTTAACGTGGATATAACAAAAAAATCTTTAAGTATTGTCAAGTTGTAAAAACAGTGCCGCCAAACAGGGGCGGGTCGCTAGTAAATAATTAAATAAGAGTACGCCTGAAAGTCTGACAATATCGCCGTAACCGTAATCCCTATTTATTTTGACAATTCCTTTTTTTCATTTTCTACATTTGCTTCCGTAAGGCTGGCTACAATTTTCGTGATCACATAAGAGTTTGCCACTGGCACCAGCTTCCGTCTTGTAAGGCGTCTCTCCTATGTAATTTCCTCTAAAAATATACTATATCATTATTATAGGCCATATTAGCAATGACACAAATGCTAGTTTTGACTAACGCTAGTTGAAACCCAAATAAATTCTTAAATGAAAGCATACCGTTGGATTTCCAACGCTCGGCTCAGCGCCGAGAGTTGAAATCCAACAGTGCAATAATATTTTTGGTGATCATTTAGGCGTTTAATTGTATTAGTGAAAAGGAAGCACTTGATAAGAGGAAGGAACCGAAAGGAAATAAAAATAAGTATACCTACTGTGGCCCATAGTTACAGACTACGAAGAAACTTTTCCATCCTTGTTTCAATGTCTTCGATTTCGATATAGCACAGCCGATGTATATGCTATCAGACCATACCATCTGAAACATTACAACATACAACAAAAACAAGTTACTATCCTGCGTTTGCAAATCAATTTCCAAAAAGGTACACACATATTATGAGTTTAACACCCAGCTACTATTATATGACGTTTTCAATGTTACCAAACAAAAGACAAAAAGTACATAAAGACACACACACACAGAGAGAGAGTACATGAGAGAGACAGAGAGAGAGACACAACATGACACGACATGAGAGTACATGTTGTAAAGTACATATTTGTTTAAGTGGAAGTAATATCAATGGGCCAAACCGCACTGCGCCCGCGTAAAAGATTATGCCCCACTCCCTCTCACAGAAAGGAGGCCTGTGTCCCACTCCCAGTAGTGGGAATACTATAGGCTGATTATGCTATGCATCAATTGGACACAATGATTTCAATATGCAATACACTACACATCATAACACGTATTCAGGGCACAAAACAGTCAAATAAAAAAAACTGACGGCTACAAAATGGATTCGGGGTAAAAGGACGCAGTAGGTGAAAGTACGCAGTGCTGTTTTCTCCAAGTGGGTGGAATGGCGGAGACGCTGGTCCTTGACCATGTGTGCGTAAAGGCCACTATATTGTGTCCAAACCCGCGGAGCAGTGCGTGTCGCATTAGCGTTATAAGGTGCAAAAATTTAAATCACATTCCATAGTTTATCTCTACTGGGAATATTGTAGAAGTGAAGCATTCGTGCTTTTAAAAGTAAGTTGTTTTGTTCTTGTAAATGAACTTATTAAACGTGGTTTTCAATAATAATAATTTAACCTAACCTCACTGGAATTTGAGCTAAAATTGTTTTTTGTTGTAAGGGCCGAATGGAGTAAAAAGTACGGGGGCAATAAAAAGTACGCACGTCAGGTCTGCGAAGTTAACAAGGAATTCAACAAATTCAATAATAAGTATTCAATATCCCTTATATACCTTTCTTAATAAAGTTGCTATTTTATTTATATACGAGTATTATACACGTATTTATTTGTAACAGAATGCGACATAATTCCTCGAAAATATATTGAAATAATAATAATATCCCTGGACATTTCACACAGCACCATTTGTCCCAAGCTAAGCAACCTAATGCTTGTGTTAATAAAAATCTACATTGAGATAATTGGCTTCAAAGAAGATTCTTACTGAAAAAAAACTAATAGAAAAGGGAAGAAGTAAACGATATGCAACGTAATTTGTTTTATTATATCCAAATGTGTAATTTTTCCATACATGCGTACTTTTACCCAAATTACCGCGTATTTTTACCCACACGTCGGGGTAAAGGTACGCAGCCTGACCAAGGCACATTTTAGTTTAATACACAAGTTCAAAAGACTCTTTGATCTGCACTCGAATATTTGTTGCGTTTTAGGAGCCTAGTGCACAAATAAATGATCCTAATATTTTAATAGTTTCCGTCCTTTACCCCGAATGTCTCAAGAATCAAATGTTGTAAAGGAATATCTTTGCAGTAGTTGCTACTGCAATCACCAAACGCGATCATAGCAGTCATTGGCGGTGCTTTCCAGTAAAAGTTCCAGTAAAGGTTTCCGTAAAGGTTCCATTAATGGTTGATGGTGGTTGGTAGTTGAATATGACAATGAGGCCGATTCCCTTGTTCACAAACTAAACTAAATTTAAGTTCAGTTCTATTTCATTAAGAAAAGGACAGAAGATAAATAGTAGTTTACTCCTGTCAAATTAGTCGGCGCCTGACGTAAATTGACGTATTTTTAGTAGCCATGTTTTTAATCACGTCTAAACTTGCTATGGAGTTGGTATCTGAATTTGACTGGACTAAACTAATATTTATCTTCTGTCCTTTTCTTAATGAAATAGAAAGAAAAAGATGCACTGAACTTAAATTTAGTTTAGTTAGTGAACAAGGGAATCGGCGCCAATGGAAAACAAACCTGAGTATAATGCCCTATTTCTGGGTGGTCAGCAGAGAAATGTAGTTCTTGCAGGGGCGCAAACGTGAAATTCTTATGTTCCAGAAACCAGTCTTCCAGTGCTTTCTCTGGGTTCAGCTTGTATTGAAGGTCTGTGGTAGTGTACCAGTATATATTCTCACCAGTTGTGAATCTTGCAGATACTGTAATGGATAACATAAGGTGTCATTTCGTATCCTGGCGAAAATGATCAAGGTTGTTAGTGAAAGTAGCCTCCTACCTCCTACAGCCTTTGATTCTAGTGGTATTACTTAACTAGTGATGGTAGTATATCAGTTCGTAGAACCTTGTCAAGTAAACATTCACAGATGTCTCGAAAAACCCAGGACCTCCGAAATAGTCGTACTTCTTATCCAAGTCAAATAATTAATTTCAAGTAGGTAACAAAAAAAGTAAGAGGCACAAAATGTACAAGAAAATAGGATTAATTCTAGGCGAACTTTACAAAGGGTTGTTTCGTATGGAAGTTGACTTTAAGTAGAGACCTACACACTGACGACAATTTGAACAAGGACTTAATGGATACTTACGCACACTGGTATCAAGGTTGTGGCTATGCAGAAGAGCTTCATTTGTCTCATTTCTATTGGCCCATTTAGCAGCTTTCTTATGTAACTCCTCGTCCCATGCCTGAAAACATTAACCCCTTATTTTGAAAAAATTGAATAAGTTATAGAGTCCAAAAATGCTATCGAAAACGGTAGTACCCTGCAATGCATAATTTGCCTATAATGTTCCAACTGCTGGGACGTTATAATACATTATTAGAGGCCTCCTCTATGATAGAGGAAGTGGGCCGTAATCCACCACGCGGGCCCAGTGGAGGTTGGTAGATGTCCCACACTATAATAAATGCAAATTACGTACCACTTTCTTCATTTCAGAGGCAGCAGGATGTCCTGAAACCTTCCCTTCTGCAAGTAGAAGACGTCGAGCATTGTGACCGTCGACAAACCCACGGATTTTCTTACATGACAATTTATGTTTTCCTGAAAAAATGCCAAAGAGTTAATTAAGAAAACTTTTTATCTTTTTAACTTCAAAATCACTAGGTATGAGGAACCTACCTTTTAATTGCACACAACTTAGAAAAATTAAAATTAAAAATGTACGAAAGTGCATTGCTTGAGGGTTTAATAATACATGGTTTTACCACGGGACGTAGTCTCACTAACCCTACAAGGTTCTTTCAAAATCCTCCTTCAGTTACCAATGTGGCTTCCAGATTGAATCTGATCAGATACCGTTGCTGCAGAGAACGAAAAAAAGACGTAAAAATCTGCAAAAAAGTTTAAGTAGGTACACTATTCTTTGAAAATATTGTCAGGTAAAATTATTTGCAACAGCTCTGTCTCATTAACTGTATCGAATTGTACTGTTTTGTATACCTATTTAATTTACAATATAAATGATATTGTTTGTGTAAATAACTTGAACTGTTAATGCATGCTTGGTTTACTTTACATTTTATTCCGAGTGTCAAGTATTTCTATCCACTAAAGAGTTTGCTACACATTAGAACTTTAGTTTAGTAAATTCTTGTATCGCTCTCTTATTACCTACTGATATACAGGATGTATCAGAAAGGTGTGCCCAAATTGAAGCGTGTGATACAGACCATCAAACTGAACAACTTTCTCCATGGGACCAATATATCGTAATCGCGAAATTTATCAACTGTCTCATACAAAACTTCAATACCTACTCTACCTAAATGTATGGGACGGCTGAATTTTTTTTCGCGATTACGAGTTTGGTCTTATCTAGAAAGTGGTTTAGTCCAGTGGTCTGTAGCATACCCTTAAATTTGACCACACCTTTCTGGCACACTCTGTATACCTACGTGTAGGGCCGTAATTCTCTATGACGCAATGAACGAAACCACGCGAAAATAACGCGAGATGGGCGGGATTAGCTAAGGAATTGACGTGGTTTCGAAGTAAGGAATCTTTAAGTGGTCATATTGAATTAGGGCCCAGCTCTGCATTTAATTATTCTTCCGGTTTGTTTACAAATCCGCTCGATTTGTTACAGCACTGTGGGTTATTAGTGACGCGAATCGCGGCAGTTCACATTAGCGTGCTAATGAAAACCTACCTAATTAATCAAGATTTGTTGGTTCTGATGTTTAAGATCTTTATTGAATAATTAATGGTTCAAGTAGGTACACATATGTACCTACAAGGCGATTAGCTGGACCCATAAAAAAAACATTATTAAAAACATATTTAGTGAAAAAAACGTCTTGGAAATCGAGAATTTGTCTTGTAGCACGTGATCAGAAACACCACAAAATTCTGTAGATATCTTATTTTTAACTAATTGTTGCCCGCGACTTCGGCTGCATGTATTTTGTATTTGTTTATACAAATATCGAGGGTGAAAAGTAGCCTCTGTCCTTCTCCAAGTCCTAGGATACCATAGAAGTAAAGTAGTATACCAAATAAGTGAAATTTCATAACGCCGACGGTGCAGACGTAAAAAGGTAGAAATAAAATAAAACATGGTAGGTATATAAATTTGGTGGAAGACAGACAGAGCAAAAATACGTACCTATCATTGCTACAAGAATACATATTATAGCTTCATATCCTCTAATGTATTCTGTCCGCTCTCTTTGTAACGAGATTACAGCCTCCGCTGTTCTGCCTGAGTTTTGAGCAGGGAGGCGCCACAAGGCTCGATAATGTACCCTCATCGATACTTGAGTACCAGCACTCCGGTTCTAGCTCGTGCCATATAATAGTACTGCATTTTACTGACTTTGTTTAGAATGAAGTTAGTTATGATTTATGATATAGAAGTGGACAATGTTTGGTGTAATGTCTATATCGTGGCCGGATCTTAGAATTGATAATTTCATGAAGGGTTCGACCATTTCTTGGAATGGTTGTATTTCATGAAATAGAACATCCAGAGCTGGTTACATCATGATGTGGTCTGCGGGGTAATTCCGTAACACACTATCAATGTGTCAGTAGCAATGGGTTCCACTTTGACAGTTCAACAACATTCATTACGTTATTTACATTATTGAGCAGACAATTTTTTCGAACATGTGAATCAATGGATTAGCAATATCCTTCAAAATGATTCAGATTGAGATTGATAGCGTGTTACGCAATTAGGGTGCAGGTTAAATCATTGAATACAACGACTCAACTACATATGTTGTACTCAATGTTTGACGATATGAACACGACGCACGACAACTTCATGATGTGGCCAAACATAGTGATCATATCGTTAAGTAGTTAGATTATCCACCGGTAGAGGCGTTGATGTCGCTATTTTTTTGCTGTTCATCGTGGCGGCGGACAATAATTCGATAGGAGAAGGAATTATATGCATGGGTTTTTATTTATTTTTTCAAGTTATTGTTTGTACTTACAAGAGAAACCAAAAGTTTCTTCTTTATTTAGAATTTCTACTACACCTTAAACCATGGATTAGGTACATTCATGATATGGTCAAACGTCGAATCGTCGTCGAAACGTTGTCGTTTAAACGATATGGTCAATTTTCCATTTCATAAAATGACCGAACACTTCATGAAATGATCAATTCTAAAATCTGCCGATCGATTCTGCAAAAATCTCACCGTGAAAAGTTAGGTGAAGTGAGCTTAGAGTGCTACTCACGACAAAGGATGGTGCAATTTATGAAAAATTTTATTTACACAATCAGCCTGAAATGTCCCCACTGCTGGGACACAGGCCTCCTCTTTTCGATGGAGTGGGCTATAATCTACCACGCGGGCTCAGTGCAGCTTGGTAGATAACACATGTCTTCGAATTTTTTGTTCTAGGACACGCCGGTGTCCTCACGATGTTTTCCTTCACAATTTTGAGAGCAGTGGCGATGAAATGATTTACACAAAGTAAAGCACCTGCCTGGGTTCGAACACGTGATCTACAACTCATTAGACGGGGTCATTACCACTGGGCCACCACTGCTCAACTTTTTTATTTATTTTATCAAGATATTTTATTTATTTTAAGTGATAATTACTTGACAAGTACCTACAGGATTTTAATATTAAACTGGGTGACTCTTGAGAATCATTTTTTATGTGCATTCTAGCACAGTTATTCAAACTTTAAGCAGCTACCATTATGTACCTAATTATATGCAATTTCATCTCTTTATCTAACAACACAACTACACGAAATGTACTGTAATGTAATGTGTGTACTTGTAAGGTACACCTCTGCCTTATCTCGTTCGGAAAACAAGCGTGATGTTAGGTATATATGTGCTAAGTCTAAAAAAAAACTTAAATAAATATTTCACCTTAGTTGAACATTTATACCCACTTCCAGTGTACAGGATACACTGGAGGTGGGTATAAATGTTCAAGACAAAGATCAGGACAGATTTTCGAAGTGCAAATGAAAAATTGAAAAGTTCCAGACACACCACTGCAGAGATTTCTCAACACTCATCTTAATGCTTCTCTAGAATTCTAGAGCATTGCAGAACCTTTTATAACAGTGTGTGACCTAAACTCACACTTAAGTCACGCTTATCTGTGATTTAAGTAATTCACATACAATTTTACATAATAAATTGCCATTTCACAGATCTAAATTCTTAAAAAAAAATCGTGTAATTATCGTCTTATATAGTGCAAACTAAGTTATTACCTTTTTTTTTTGAGGATGGGAAATCATCAAATGACCCCTCCCGCTCTGGGTGGAGCGGAAGGGAGTGTCAGACTCTTACTGACTAAAACCCACCCGTGTTCCTTCCTTAGCCCTTTCTGTTCCAGGGCAGCGGTAACCCTTTCGGACGATCCCGCCGCAATATATCATATATATCACCTCCATTTCCACTAGCATATGAAGAGCAAAACAAATCTCGTATCACACACACACACACACGGACACACACCTCACAGGCACACACACCACATTACATGTACACACACACTCCTGTCCCGTGCGCAGGTGGCGAGCGTGACCCAGTTCTAATAACTAGCAACTGTAGTGGAAGAGTGCACTACGCCTGTCGATATTAAGTACAGCCATTGTGTAGCTAGGCTTAAGATTTTAAAAGTTTTTAACACGTCATCGTGTTTGTAGTTTGCGAAAGGGTTGGTAAAGCGCAGCTTTCGTTTTCTAAGAAAGCGGTGAACTGTCACGCAATCGGCTGTCCACCAAATACATAGCATTTATTGACACCTTAATGTCAAATACAGTGGGGTAATTGCGTAACACACTATCAGTAGCAATGGTTTTCATTTTGACAGTTCAAAAACATTCATTGCGTTATTTGACTTGTTCGTCAACTCTACTACTACTAACTACACTTCGCGCGCTCTCTCTCGCACACCGCTCGACGTCTCGCTGTACAACAGAGAGCGCATGAAGTGAAGTTCGCAATATCGCGACAATGTAGCCGTAGCATTAGGACGGATGTAGGTACGACATATTCACTGTCTATCTGCACGACGGTGGGACCACTTGCTTGATGCAAAATTGGTCGTGCAAATCCAGCAAGTAAATAATAATAATTATCAACGTACGTCGAAACTATTCACGATGTTTTTCTTCGTGGATCGTGCATAACCTTGACAGGACGTACAGCCAGATGGACCGTGTATAAGGGCCGGCGCCCATTGGCATGGCACGGTAAAAGAATTTTATGCGACGAATAGAAAATCTATCTATATATATAAAATTCAAAGTCCTGACTGACTGACTGACTGACTGACTGAGACATCAACGCACAGCCTAAACCGCTGGTCCTAGAGACATGAAATTCGGAGAGTGTATTCTTCGTGATGAGTAGGTATCCACTAAGAAAGGGTTTTTCGAAATTCCACCCCGAAGAGGGTGAAATGGGGGGATTTTGTTTGTATGAAAAATCTTATTCCTTGAGTTAATAAACTTGAAACTTAGCACGAATACTTATCTAAGTAAATTATGAAGTTAGGCATTTTTTGTTTTTATAAACTACCCCCTAAAAGGGGATTGGGGGGTTTCAAAGTTTGTATGGAAGAATTTTAGCGCGCGGTCCGATTTAATCGAAACTCAGTATTTATACCTAAAATTGAAAGGAAAGAATAATGTGCATCAGGGTTTTTCGAAAATCTACCCCTGACGGCCTGAAAAGGGGTAGTCAATATTACAGGGGAGGATTTTACAGCGTGGCTTGATTAACTCGAAAATTGGTATAAATAATCTTTGAGTCAAGTTATGAGCACATCCCAAATTATTATTCAAAATTCCACCCCTGTGGGGGTGAAAAGCGGGGATACAGTTTATATGAAAAATCTTATTCGTTAGGTTAATAATCTTGGAAATTGGCATGAATACTCGCCTAAGTAAGCAATAAAGTTTATCATTATTAGTTTTTCAAAACTACCCCTCAAAGGGGATATAGGGGTGTTAAAGTTTGTGTGGAAGAATTTGAACGCGCGGTCCGATTAACTCGAAACTCAGTGTACTGTGTGTGTACTTAAGACTAAAAATAAATAATAACACGTATGAGGGTTTTTCGAAAATCTACCCCAAACGGGGTGAAAATGGGTAGTTAATTTTACAGGGGAGAATTATAATAAGTGGCTTGATTAATTATAAAATTGGTATAAATAATCTTTGAGTCAAGTTATGAATTTTTATGATTTTTTTAAAATTCCACCCCTGTGGGGGTGAAAAGCATATAGCGATACAGTTTATATGAAAAATCTTATTAATTTAGTTAATACACTTGAAACTTGGCAACAATACTTGCTAAGTAATAAAGTTTATCATTATAAGTTTTTCAAACTACCCCTCAAAGGGGGATATAGGGGTTTTGAAGTTTGTGTGGAAGAAATTGAATGCGCGGTCCGATTAACTCGAAACTAAGTATTGATACTTCCGACAGAAAATAATTAATAATAAGTATGTAAAGTTGTCGAAAATTTACCCCTGACGGGGCAAAAAGGGGTAATTCGGTTTTTATGGGAGGATTCGAACTTGAAACTGTATGTTACATTTTCACGCCTAAACCACTGAACTTCTGATTTGGCAAAGAGATAGATGGCATCCTGGGGAAGCACATACTTTTAATCCTGGTAGCACGTTCCCGTGGGATAACTTCCGACATCCACGCGGGCGAAGCCGCGGGCAGAAGCTAGTATATTATAATTTAAAAGTATGACATTAAAATTTAAATTTCAACAGCAACGATGCCGCGGTATCCTTTATTAATAATAATAATAACCCCACCGCCGTATCTCTACGTTGACGTCGTGGTGGGGCTTGCGCGCGTGACTGAAGATTTTACTTTGCCGGATCAGGTTTAGGGTGAGGAGCCAGACCAAGAGAGATACAGAAACCCGCAGGGCAGCATGTGGTGAGCTGACATTCGCAAGACCAAACGTGCTCGGAAGAAGGAAGTATTTCAGTAAGATGCTGGTAGGGATCTTGACCGTACTTCCGGGATTATTCTGATAGCCGTGGAATACCTCTCCACTCCTCACAAGCACCTCAGGATATGTTGCCCCCTTGTCGCTACGACACTATGTGCTAGCGACCGTTTTCGGGGGCCCATTATTGAGTGTGCAAGTCACCCCCTGCCATTTTATCAGTGAATTATATTATCATTGGTCAGGCAGGGAACAAAGATCTTCCATAGTTCAAGGTAACCTATCTACTATAGCCACCCACACCCATAGCCCACTATATTTTGTTTCCGTGTTCTGCAATAGTCCTGCACCAACTGGGGGTTGTCCTTGGGTGCACTTGCATGGTGCATACAGGGATAATCGTCGGTTGGCGCCTCTTCATCATTTAAAATTGTCTAAAGGGCCTCTGCGAGTTGACTTCGGCCCCTGGTACACACATAAGACTTTCACGGTCGAGCGAGTTGACGACTAAAAAAAGCAGGTAAAATCGGAAGGTGCGTTGTTTATAAGCAGACAAATTTTTCGAACATATGAACCAATGGATTAGCAATATCCTTCAAATTGATCCAGATTGTGATAGATAGTGTGTTGCGCTATTAATACGGGTGAAAATGACAGATTTTCATGGTGGTCGTTATAACACGACGGAACCGCTCTTCTAAGAAATTTTAGATTAATAGTGTGTTGTTGTGTACGATATTGACGAAGGAAATATTGCATAGAAGATCTCTATGTTATTCCTTCCGTAATCAGCGTATAACGTTCCCACTGCTGGGACACAGGCCTCCTCTCTGTGAGTGGGCCGTAATCCACCACGCGGGTGCGGTGCGGGTTGGCAGATGTCACATGTCCTCGAATTTTTGGTTCTAGGTCATGTCGGTTCCCTCGCGATGTTTTCCTTCACCGTTTTGAGTAAAGCGGTGATGAAATAATTTACACAAAGTAAAGCGCCTGTCTGGGTTCGAACCTACGACCTACAACTCGTAAGTCGCGGCCGTTACCACTGGGCCACCACTGCTCCAGTACTGTTATGCCTTAAGCTAGACAAATATCGCACTAAGCATATAGAACGCCCGCAGGATACGGGGCAGCCCAGGTCGGTCGGTGTGGCGATTCCTGGGAGCGGCCTATCTCCATCAGTGGACATCTATCGGCTAAGATAATAGTATTAAGGATAATTGGGTGCACTTACATAGTGCTTACTGGAATAATCGTATGTTGGTGCCGCAGTTCATTAAAATTTCCTAAGGGGCCTCTGCGAGTTGGCTTCGGCCCCTCGTACGCATTCCAAAGGACCGGTACTCCATGGTCCCGAGATATATTAAAACATAAAAATAAATAAGGATAGTAAATAATAAATTCACCAAGGTTCTAGCGGCATCAGAACCTGTGTACACCTTTTACGAAACGGTTGTACAAGCAAAATTTCCATAGACCAGCCACATTACCAAAATGTTATAATTGGATTACAAAATGATCCACTTTTCGGCCTTCGGACGAAAGATTTAGTTTCAAAAGCGAAAACAAGGCTTAACAAACACAACTTGCCCACAATTCCGAATCCCCCTATGATTTAAACACAGATTAACACCTTCATAAGCCAATGGGGGCAGTAAAACCTATATCACGTAAGCCTGTCCCGTAGATCTGTATTGTACAAGGATTATGACGGGTTCAATGTCCGTTTGGCCGCGTATTATCGAACCCTTTACTTCCCGTAGATGTTCAAGCGGTTATGGATTATGTAAATACGCGGCCGATTGCACGTACACATCTACTTTACGTCCACACATATTATTATTATTACGTACGTACACACCTCCTGGAAAAGTTTTCGTGTGAAAATGTATATAATATTGGGTACATGTGTGTAAATAGCGATGTTAAGCTAACTCTTTTATTTTATGGTTTTCATGCGATTACAAGTAAAATTGCTTACAAAATATTTTCAGAGATGCTTTGGACAAAAGCTCCGTTTCTCTCTCCATAAGAAAATAATACGAATATTCAGTTTCATAAGTGGGAACTGAAGCATTATACCGAACATTCAGCATGCCTGAAACACATCAGTGTGCACGTGTAGGTAATGACATACACCGGAATGTGTGTACTGTAGCTCAGTGGCCTGAATACTCGAGCCTTTATGATCCTAAAATAGCTACCTATTACTTCACACACAAAGGGCAACTGTAAAATACTTTACTTTAACCTAAAAAGCTAACTAGCTCATTTATTAACCCAAAGTTGGAGACTTTTATGAACAATCTGGGGAATCAATTGGCTATAGGGAGCCAATTGATTCGAATTTTTGTTTTCTTCATTTATTAGCTAATTAGGTATTATCTTCATTATTTCCTTAGTAGGAAATTGGATCCCTAATTTAAGTTGGTCGCCGTTTTAAGACGATATTAATTTATCTTTTTTTTTATCATATTGTGACTAGTAAAGTCTATTGTTACAATTGGCTCAACACATGAGGGTCCGGACCCGCTACCAACCAACTCATCATAAAGACGCAGGTGATCGCAAACTCTTCACTGGCTTTGAGAGATTCCAAATGGGTTATTTTGTTGTGGGCCCTGGCTTAATTCTAGTTCTGGTTCAGATATAATATGCGTCTCAAAGCACGTTCGTGGGTGTTGCTACATTCTTGGAAAATTCACACAAGTTGGCAGAAACTAGTCAAGTATGTCCATATGCTGTACACGTAGTTCAGCCGACTGGTTCGTAAGCTCAGTGTTCTTGTCATTAATTAACTGTATTTCCACCTCGCTGTCGTCCCTTTCCTGTACTTAGCAGCTGTTTGCACTGTTTTTTACTAGATTCCAACCCAGAGGCACCCTGGAATGAGAGAAGAGAAAGCTAAGTGAGTGAAAGGAACAAGAGAGAGTGATGAGATGTGGATAGTAATTGTACTAGGATGAAGTGAACAAAAACAATAGAATAAAAGTTATGACGAGTGTAATCTCAGTTATGGAATGAAAATGTAATTATTCATAGATATGGCTTTCGAACTAATAAGATTTTATATAAATAGTCTTAAAAAAATTAAAGAAATACTCCCCGATTTATGTGGTGATTTCAAATCTGTCCGTTGGATGACAACTGGTACTAGTTAATTGATTTTCAACGAAATAACTCACAAAAACTAATCCTTATTATTTATAAATAAGTGTATCGAAATTAAGCACGTTTTTTACCGACTTCACAAAAAGGAGGAGGATGTTCGGATGATTGTATGTTTTTTTTTTTTGTATGTTCATCGAATACCTACTCCGCCAATTGTCGACGGATTTTCAAAATTCTTTTGTTCGAAAGTAGATCGTTCTGAGGTGGTCTCACTGTCACCAAGTTAGGATCTGATGATGGGATCTTAGAGAAATCGAGGGCAACCCTCAAATTTTATAGGCTCACTTATTGTTTTTCGCATATTTTATGAAGTATCTTGTGTATTTGCGTATGGTTGTCACCATCTCAGGTAGCTGGGCTGATGAGGGAAGGTACAACTCCTTAACAGTAAGAAGTTACTCGAACAGGCAAGGACTGTTTTAGTAAATTGTTTTGATGTTTGATAGGGCATTTGCCACATTTGGTCTCATGATCATCAAGTCATGACCTGATGCTGCAGTCAGGATAGTCTGCAGAGTACCGAAATCCACAACTAACAGCAGATATATCGTGTTTATGCTCATTGAAAAGGGCTCGATGTGTGGATAAACGTACTGTTAATGAGGAACACCGAAGTACATAGAGACCTGATGCTGAAGCCAGGAGCATCAGAAAAAGTACAAACCTTGAAATTACAGCACCGTAGTCGTGTTTGGGCTCATTTTAAACAGGACTAAATTTTAAGTTCTATGCAATGTTGACATAAGTCTGGCCTGATGCTGCAGCCAGGATTATCAGCATCTAGTCTAAAAACTAATAAATACTTCTTAAAGTGAAATACTTTTGCGAGTTTTTCTTCTGTATAATTATTATATCGTTATTATTACACGCTCATGTTCTGATTATTTCGACAAGAATGCTTTAGTACCAATTAATAAACCTTCATGAAAGATAATATTTTCGACAGGCTATTTTATTCATTTTAATTAACAATTCTCTGACTTTGTTTCGGTGTTTATTTTTAACCGACTTC
This sequence comes from Apamea crenata, assembly GCA_949629185.1. Taxonomy (NCBI): domain Eukaryota; kingdom Metazoa; phylum Arthropoda; class Insecta; order Lepidoptera; family Noctuidae; genus Apamea; species Apamea crenata. Next base: position 4,552,900 of record OX451368.1, on the reverse strand, counting down.
TAAAAAAAGGAGGAGGTTCTCAAATCGGATGTTTGTATTTTTTTTATGTTTGTTCGCACATAACTCCATCGCTTGCCAACCGATTTGAAAAATTATTTTTTTGTTGGAAAGGGTATACTTCCCAAATGGTCCAATGAAAATTTTATCGAAATTGGACAAGCGGTTTTTGAAAAATCAACAAAAATAAAAAAATAAAATATCACAACAATAAAATGAAAAATAAAAACTTTTTTACAAAAAAAACAACCGACTTCCATAAAAACACTACAAAGTGAAAAATAACTCTAATTTTGGAAGTCGGTGGCGAAAAACGAAATACAAAAAAACCAAAGACACCGACTTCCGAAATTAGAGTTATTTTTCACTTTGTAGTGTTTTTGATAATTATACTCGAAATACATTAATTTTACAACTTAATTCTAAGAGCGGTTTTACACTACGTCCGATCCCAATCCGAGAAATGGCGGTTCGAAGTAGCCATAGTACTATTTGTATGAGAGGTTGCGCACTACATCCGAACTTAGTCCGTCCGAATTTAGAACATTCCCAATTCTAGGATTGAACTAGGATCGGACGTAGTGCGAAACCGCTCTAACACGAAAAATTGTGACGGCCGGCTGCCAATATTGCCAGCAAAGAAAAAAAACAATTTGACAGTAAATCAGCTAGAGTAAGGTATCTGTTTGCTGATTGGTTCGCAGTGGTGTTGGTGAAAGTTAAAGTGTCATCTGTAACAGCGTCTGTTTCTGCTACTGTGATTGTTGGTAACAAACTAGACAGTGCTTCGCAATCCTGAAGTCCCTGAATTTGATATTTTATTTTGTAGTTGGCCGCTATACCGACTGGTGTTTCATTATAGAACCTACTAATCTCTTTTATCTCTGTAACATTCATCTTGTTTTTTGGTATTTGCCAAACGGTTTTGTAGCTCACGCTACTGTTTATCCAGTATAAGTAACCATTTGAAACAGTCAACTCTCTTGCTTTAGAGGCATCTGTATCATCTAATACTAAAAAATGTTCGTTATGATCATCCAAACTCATATCGTTCAAAAAACAATCCTGAATACCGTCAAAAAAATAAACTTTCCGTGTTTGTGGGTCCATGGCCATGCTGATTACTGGCAAATACTCGTACATAACTTCTCTCTCGGAACCATTAAATCGAGCTCTCTCTATGTATCTACTGTCTGTATCGTCTGTGTTGGCCCAGTAAATGTACCTGGAAATTAAATGACACTATTGAAAATCACGCTTCATTTTGATGTTTTAAACTGTTATTGGTAACGTACCCTCTACAGCTATCCACAGCAATATTAGTGGGGATCTGGACATCCATCTTGATTAAAAGGTTTACATTGTTATTAGATCCAGGTTTTAATGAAACCCAATTAACGCTTCTTTCATCAGTATCCGTGAAGAATAGTGTATCTGTTGCCGGGTCGAAGGCAATACTGTGAATGTTACTACTGTTCCTTTTGATGAAACATTTGTTTTCCTTGGAATATAAATTATAACTACATATAGCGTCGTCGACGTGTTGGTTGTCGACGTACAGCATCATGTTGTGAACTTCATCATAAGTTAACGCTGTGAGGTTTTGGGACTTAAAACGTACAGTATTTGTTTTGGATCCTTTGGTATAAAATACGAGGTCTGGTCCTAGGCTTACGGCGATGTCTGAAACAAAAAATAACAATTTACTTTACCAAGCTAATAGCCAAATGATCAGAGATGTACAAGATACCTGTGTGTGTGTACCTAGACTTAAGAGTTTTTTTATATACATTGTTCCTCTCAACCAAAGCACCTGCCATCTAATCTCTTCACAGCTAATGTAAGTACACCTAAATAATTTTGAGTCGGCGCCGAATTTACTGATCTTTGTTTATTGATTGTTTGGCGCCGAATCAAAATTACTTAGGTATACTTACATTAGTTTAAGAACTTAGTTATTAAGGTTAAATAAAAAAGGTTTTTTTTTTTGCTTTTCAGTTTTTTCGAAGGTTTAATTTTTTTGTTAAATTTTTTTTAAATAAAGTATTTGAGATATAAGATATGAGTTATTTATTTATTATGTAAAACCTAATTAATTAATAAATATAATAACATTACAAAGATATAAGATATTTTTAGAATGATATTTTAAATACTAGATAAGAAAAACGTATCGTATATCAGTACTTTTTGAAAACATATTTGTATTATTGTTAGGTAAATCTTAAGGTTTATCTAGCATATTACCTACATACATTTACTATTTTTTGGGTATAAACAGTGTATTTCCTATGTTATATTTTATTATATCTGGTGATAAATTAAACATAAGCCATTTTATTATGAACATTGAACGTGTAAATGTGAGAAAATATTATACTTTTAAAGGATTGAGACATAAGTAAATAAAGCCGGTATATTCTATTAAACTCTCCGTGAAACCATGGGTGAAGTGAGCTGTCATTCCACCTGCCGATCGATTCTGTAAAAATCTCACCGTGAAAATTTAGGCGAAGTGAGCTTAGAGTGAGCTGTAAATTGTGTCAATCCCTCATTAGTTGGAATGACAGCTCACTCCACACTCACTTCACCTAAGTTTTCACGGTGAGATGGTTACAGAATCGCACTGATGATAGGAATGGACACTATTGACAACTCACTTCACCTAAGTTTTCACGAGTGAGATTTTTACAGAATCGATCGGCAATTCTGCTCCTTCATAATTATCCTCCTATATGTAAGAGTCACTCCACAGTGCTCAGGGGCGGATCTCGGCAAACAGACCGGAAAAAAAAAACTTGTAGGACACATATTTAAACTCTTTAGACTGATTTCTTTATTATTTAGGTATTGAAGTGTTTCATATTACGTCAGTGGTGCTGCCAGTAAACATTGTGTTGCCGCTACTTGCAAAAGAGCGATCAGACTTCTATAAAAACATATTGTAATAAGATTCAGATTGTCTTTTTATGTTCGTTTGCCTTTTTTATGTTTTCTCCGTTGTTATTTAATTATAATTCAATAAATAACATTGTAATCAATCATCAGCTGCACGCTGTATTTGTATTTCAAATAGAAGCAACAAGAATAATGTAGCCGATTTTGTAATAATATCTTGATTTAAAATAGTGTCCTTGGAGTTTCTTGCCTGTTCTTCTCCATAGAGATCTACGTTTTGGAATGAGCAACTAGCTTCAACTTCCGGAACTAACTGACTGACTTCTTTCTTTCTTAAAAAAAACTGTCAATTCAAAAGTTCCTGTAAATAGTTTATTTAAAATAAATGGTTTGAGTTTGAATTTGATAGGATATTTAAAGCTTCATTAATATAAAATTTCATACTTTTCATTCATTTTTTGACACCATTCTGATTTAGCGCCATGCAGTTGTACATCCACTAAATATTTAAAATACGGCAAATGCATTTTGAACCATAAACACGCAATAAGTACTATTAGTAATATTATACTGAAGTTTCTAAACTGATTGAAAGACGATATTTTTTTACATAATTATATACGTGTTACGAATGCCATTTTGATCACAGAGACTTTCGCGACGTGTCCTATTTTTATCTGGGGGGTTAACTTAAGGGATGTATCGTAGTCAACCTTGATAACTTTGATACCTAATAAAGTCCGCAATAAGATTAATGAAGTCAGTAAAAACACGATGAAAAGCGATCGCATTTTCAGTAACAAACAGGTGGAGATTTGGCAGATGTTATTTACCATAAAAATTGCCTGAACATATTATGTCATTTCATCTTATGCCTAGCAATTTACCCAACTATGTCGGGGTCGGCTTCCAGTCTAACCGGATGCAGCTGAATACCAAGTAACAGGGTTGGGCATCTGCCTATCTGACCTCAACATCCCAGTTACTGGGTCATACGATACCTGAATAATATTGGTATGGACCAATATATTGTTTCTTCGTTTGTAATAAAAGTAATCGTAATTTAAAATTGGCACATGCAAGTTGGCAACCCTGTTGGAAGATATAGGTACAAACGCCAGCAGGTTAAAATACAAACGCCAGCAGGTCAAGGTACCCAAAATTGTCAAATTTTCCCAATCAACCTTGAAACTTAATGCTTTAGCGATACAGTTGAAAATCTATTAAAGAAATTTGACAGAGTCTGTCCATCTAGAATTGTTTCTTTGGTCGTTATCCTTTTTCCTGTTTTGCATGACAATCCGTTCAGTTAATTACATGCCACAGGTAATACCAACACGAAAGACGAATTATATTACCTACGTACGGAGATGACAAATGCGGAAAATTAATTAATACTTATACTCGTGAATAACTACTTTGAAACCCAAAATAAGGATAAATTCTTGAAAAAAATATTGTCCAGTATTTAAAAAGCTAACAGCTATACTAATAATAATGTTGACCCTAGGTGCTAGCGACCGTTTTCGGGGACACATTAAAGAGTGAGCAAGTCTTCCCCGGCCATGTTATATGTTTAATTTATATAAAACATTGGTCAGGCAGGGGCTATAGACTTATATCATAGTCCTAAATAACCAGTTCACTTTAGCCACCCAAACCCATTATCCAATATCTTTGTTTCCATATCCTGCAATAGTCCTACACCAATCGGGGGTTGTCCTTGGGTGCATTTGCATAGTACGAACAGGGATAATCACCGGTTGGTGCCTCATTTAATTAAAAACGTCTAACGGGCCTCTGTGAGTTGGTTTCGGCCCCTCGTACGCCTTCCAAAGGTCCGGGACCCCAGGGTCCCGAGAAACATAAAATATATCCATATATTATTATTATTTTAAGACTGTTAGCTTATAATTTACAAGTCTATAAAAAGGAGGGGATATAATCAAAGGGCAAAGACATTGCCAAGTGGTTCGTCGAGTCTACACGTGACCAGAGGGCTGGCCTATTTTTTGGCCAAAAAATCAGCATTGCCATACAACGCGGCAATGCTTTTACCTTAAGGGCATTTGTCCTGTTGACAGCGATGCGGACGAATTCTTTGAAAAAAATAAGATTCCATAAAATACAGAACGTTAGGTTAGTGTGCATACACACGAGGAAAATGCGTCAACAGCAGAGGCAACTACAGCCGTCGACCACCGTTGACGGCACACTTAAACGAAGGACACATTTTTAAGGAGTGTTAAAAATCTGCTGTCTCTACAAAGTACACTAACTACGCGATCAAAATGCAGGGACCAGCTGTTTTTATTTTCAGAGTTTGTCACATTCACATAGTAAAGTTGTTAATTTTTTCAAGTAGGCACTCTCAGTATGTTGCAAAATATTCAAAAACTTTTAAAAGTAGGTATGTGCCAAATAGCTAAAGCTCTTTATATTAGCAATAAAATAAAACCAGCGGAGGATAAAAATAAAAACTACCTGGCAAATAATAAATAATGAAACAGGTAGGAAAAAACAGCGTAATACTGAATTTAATTTAGAGACTGCACATGGCCCCATCAACTCAGATGTAGAAATAGCTCAGGAATTTGAAAACTTTTTTGCTAATATTTCCCTTTAAACGACTGAAACTTAAATTCCTCCCTCGCGCTTTCTACTGCCTTACTTAAAAATAATGTAAAGGCATGCCTTTTGGAGTTTAGATTTCAGTAAACAAGCCCCCTGGCTGTTATAAAAGCTTTTAAAGATCTTTAAATTAAATCAACAGAAAATCTCTGGGGAATGTCTGTAAAAGTCTGTAGATCTCACATTGAAACCATTGCGACCTCATATAACATCTCTTGCGGGGCGGCTAAGTTCGGCCGCTTATGCTACTCGTATTAGAAAGATAAGACAGTTAACAGATATAGAAACCGCGCATTTGGTCTATTTAACTACTTCCACAGCATTATGTCATAGGGCATTTTACTGTGGGGTCGGGCTGCTGACATTGAATCCATTTTTATTTTGCAAAAGAGAGCTGTCAGAGCCATTTACAATCTACATCGCCACGAATTTCTTAGGGAACTATTTAAAAAGGTTAATATTATGACGGTACCTTGCCAATTCATTTATGAAAATATTATGTATGTAAGAAAAAATCTAAATATTTTTAATAAAATAAGTGATAGAGATAATTTTAGTGCTAGAAATAAAGCTAAATTAGATCAACCATTTTTCAAATTATCTAAAGTACATATATCTTTGATTGGGTACCGTGTTAAATGTTACAACAAAGTACCATGTGACATATTTTAATTAAATGAAAGAAAATTTAAAACTCATATTAAAAGTACACTTTGTAAACAAGGATTTTACAAATTAGAGGATCATTTGTAAATGTGAGCACCATGTATCTATCACATAATTGATTTACCTGTCATTGCTTTATGTGGTATACATAGTAATTTTATGTTAAACATTTTAAAAGAGTAACGGTGGAGTTTCTTGCCCATTCTTCTGCATACGAAAACTACCTTTTGGAAGGGGCGACTAGAATCAATTCTATTTTTTGAAAATTTTGACGTTGCAAAGTGCCTTTTATGTGCCTATTTGAAATAAATGATTTGACTTTGACTCCCTACAAAGAATGTCCCTCATTTAACTTAACACCCTATATTAATGTAATTACGATTTAGTTTTCCCCGCCCTGAAGGTAGGCCGAGATGGCAAATAATACACCTAAGTTTTGCTGGTTAAGACTAACATTGACATCTGTTAAGGATCGTTGAATTTACTCAAGCTAAATACAGTAGCACTCATACAAAAAATGAATCTGATATAATTAATTATTATACTATTTACCTTATCTTAGAAATCCGCATAAGTGGAGATAAAAATAAATTTTATAATGCGCCAATTAAGCTCTTTCCTAAGTTACTTCGAAATTATAACACAACGTGTTGGACCCTGTTCCAATAAAAATATTGCATGCATTTTTTACTATTCGGCGCAATTGCTGTATAAAATCAAGTGTTTGTGTGTACCTACATCATAGAATTAAGCAATTGCTGTATAAATCAGTGTAATTGGTTACATACAATAAAAAAATCGTTGAATATAAAACCTAAACCTAACCTAGGTAAACCTAAACCCTTTAAGAGGGCGCACACAAGTCCACTAGCGCCACTACTTTAAAAAAATATTATCTCGTGACTGAGAACGAATTATGAAAATCTGCTCAATCAGCGACCTCGGTAAGTGTGTCTAGAATTTTCTAATACCTTTTATTAAGTTTCTTATTGAGACACGAAGCAACTAAATACGACATATAGAAATGTGGCCGCTTTTCTTTAGATCGAATTTTGTTGCTTCGTGTCTCAATAAACTCAAACTCAAAACTCAAATCATTTAATTCAACTAAACCAATTACAGGCACTTTTGAATTGTCAAAGGGTCGGTCAGTCAGAAAGATGAAGCTAGTTGCCCATTCCAAAGCGTAGGTACCTATGGAGAAGAACGGGCAAGAAACTCCATGGACACTCTTTTAAATCATAAAATTCTTACAAAATATTTGATTACATCAATATGAAACTTAATAAAGGGTATTAGAAAATTCTAGACACACTTACTGAGGTCGCTGATTGAGTAGATTTTCATAATTCCTTCTCAGTCACGAGATATATTTTTTTTAAGTAGTGGCGCTAGTGGACCTGTGTGCGCCCTCTTAAGTCGTAACGTAAGTCTGTTAAAAATAAACTACGGCTCTCGTACTCACCCCAGGAGTGCGCCAGCCCCACGTACAGCGCTACCAACGGTAGCACCCACCGCGCTCTAAGCATTTTGTCCTTCAATAATACTAAGTTGTTTCAACAGAGGTAGATGGAGCGTCCACCGCTGATGACCGCTCTTAAGGTATTAAAACAAAAGCTATACGCTGGTTTTCCGCTGACTTGATAGGATAAAAATAGGTTCCTCATAGTATGTCCACAAACTTGGTATGCACACTGTGAATAACAAGTTTGTTTGTACCTACTCAATTATTATAATGTGTTAAATCATAGGTACTTTTAACAGTGGCACGACTGTTCATACTGTTTTCTTTCGTAATGAATAGGTGACGTTAGTAATTACAAATTATCCACTTAAAAATACGTAAACCATAGATTTATAATGGTATGTACTCCATGTCAGGTTTCAGGTATATTGTACACTTATACCATACCATAGTTTTACCATGTTTATACAAAGCCCGGGCGCGGTTACTCTATACTCTAAACGGATACAACCTACGTAAATTAGTTAAATTATATTTCAACAAAAGCAGTAGCGACTTGCAAAAGCAAAAAGGTTTCTGTAGTTACAGGAGAAATTATATTACGAGTAATTAGGGCCCGACCGCACGGTCCACAACCACACCACAACGGCTACAGTTGGACAGGCGCTAATTTGTATGAAAATGAATAGTTTATACACACGGACCACATTTGACCGTCAATATCAACTGTGAGGGCGATACTGACCACATCTAGGTCACGTCGTAGCCACAACGCAACCACCAGCGAGATCACGCACCAGCGGCCAACCAAATTGCAAACACGATCTGTCCGTCTGCAAGCACTGGCCGTGTTTGCCCTCAAACTGCCTCTCAAACTATGATAACCTGTATCTTAAGAGACACTAGAGTTACAGCGACATTATTCACACGTAACCACTGCTTGTCCATATTTGGTCGCTGCGATGTGGTGTGGTTGTGGTACGTGCGAAAAGGCCCTTAGTGGTGGTAAATCGTAGCGAATGCCTTTTATCTCGTTGATGGACCATTACACCTCGACGCGGGTTTTTTGTTCGAGCTGACTTATTGCATCGGAAGCGGCCGCAAATGGCGGAACGTTGAAGAAAACACGCAACTGCTTTGGATGCTCAGAGGATAACAAATCGCAGGAGTTTTTGATAGCGTGTTTTTATTGTGGAGTGGAAAATGTTTAGTGTATTGTCTAGTCGTTCTCCTCTCTCCGCTTTTCTTGTCACTAAAAGTAGATTAGGGGTAAGGGCGTTCAATTGTTTTAAAGTGTTAGCCGGCACAATATAGGACATGGGAAATGTAGCTCTTGCATGACCACCATAAGAAACATGATAACACAATGACGCAGCTGATCTAGTCTTAGATACTACATACATCAACATAATCAGCCTGTAATGTTCCCACTGCTGGGACACAGGCCTCCTCTCTGTGAGAGGGAGTGGCCCAATGCCAGCGCCCGCATTGGCCCACTATCACATGTCATAGTAGCTGTCACATGTCTTCGAATTTTTGGTTCTAGGACATACCGGTTTTCTCACGACGTTTTTCTTCACCGTTTAGAGAGCAGTGGTGATGAAATAATGTACACAAAGTAAAGCGCCTGTCGGGGTTCGAACCTACGACCAACAACTCGTCAGTCGCGGCTGCTACCACTAGGCCACCACTTCTCTCCTTAGATACTATACGGACTGAAATAGAAAAGGAAATATTCCAATAAACTCTTTATCAAAAGTTATACGCAAACACACTTCTGTAGGACATAACCTACATACCGTTCACATAGGCTACCTAATATTTTATGAGGGCAATCGGTCGCGAGTACCTACCTACGCCCCAATATGTGGCTGCTACGTAGGCGTCACGTAGCGCCTGCATATTTCCTAGACGTGACCTATGTTTTATATACTAGTTGGAGTATGAATTCGCTGTGGAGTGCTTAGGTAGCGTACAATTCAAAGTTTTTTTTTTTCTTTGGTAACTGAGCCGATATCGACTATTCTGCCAGCGTCATGTGGTGACAGCAACGCAGAGAGGTGAGCCGTCGATCTTTACATTCAAGGATATTTGGATGTTTGTTGAACAATTGCTTCGTAATTTATCCTCAGTCATTATTTTCATCGTAGGTATTGTTAATTATCATATTGCTTTTGGTTATTGAATCATTTTGCTGTAGCTCAAAGGAAAGTCAACGTGTCTATATCAATGTGTTTATTTTTTATTTTACGCAGAGACTAAGTTATCTACATAGTTGCTGAACTTTGGACCAAACAAATTAAAAACATACATATTTTATGCTATTTTTTGCAATCTACACGCTAAGAAAAAGACGTAGATAATTGACATTGGAGGACACCTCTGATGCTATCTGCAGAATGACGTACGAGCAGAGGGATTCTGGGACCACGGCCGTCCCCAAAAGTGCTTTGTCATATTCATACTCAATGACGCAGTTTTCCTCTCAGATTGCGAGTTTCTCACAAGAAATTGAAATAACCGGAGCTGGCCGTATTTCAAAGGTAAGCTCTCTAATATATTAAATTCTATCGTAATGATAATATTGAGCTAAAAGTAGTTTTTTTAGCGTTAACTTTTCTAGGTGAAATACCAATCTTGAACATTCAAAGAAGAAAAAAGAAAATTAGCATTAAGTATTTGTCACGGAAACACAGGCTTACAAAAAATATAAGTTAACTCGAAAAAAAAAACACAAATCTAAAATCACAAGCACGGATCCGCACTATAAAGGCGTAACACACTTTAAATCTCAATCTGAATGTTTTTGAAGGATATTACTAATTCATTGCTTCATATGTTCGAAAAATGTGTCAGCTCAACAACGTAAATAACGCAATGAATCTTGTTGAACTGCCAAAATTAAAGCCATTGCTAGTAACATAGCTCAGCAATTTCTGTGTCGCGATGTCAAGCTTCTAGCTGTGTAGGTAAATTATTAGATTATAAAGAAAGTTTTATCTATTTCGCCCAAGTTTTAAAAAAAAGTTTGTACTCCTTATAAATTCGCATATAATCTTTAAGCATTTAATTCAGTAAGTTGCGGAAGTGCTCAAACTATGATTAAAATATAAACATTAGAAATACAAAGCATTGCCAATTTGACACCTAAAGTCAAAACACAAAACCTCTCACAAATTGTACCACCATTTTGTCTCAAAACAAAAAACGCTGCAATATTTCAGATTGCTGGTAGGCACGTGCTAACTCAGCGTTATTCTGCGGACGTGGGCTATGTTCACGGTACATTAATCTGCGGGTAGGCAGAGCTCCAGGTACACACAGATACAACCAGGCTATGCACAGTCACGGACTGCTTGCAACCATTTGCATACTGTCTACTGCGGTGAATATTCACTGTAACGGCTCGTATGTGCTCGGTACCTTGTTTACGAGCGTGATACGTAGGATTATGTGCTAAATACGGAAGTGACGTCACAGCTGTGTGGATTCGACCGCAGTAATTATTGCGCACGACCAGAACAGCTGTAGGCTAATGGCAACTTCAGGATTAAGTACCAGGGAAATCGGTGGTCATAGCTCGTTTGAGATTGAAGTTTATATTTGGAGAAAGCACAGGTATTATGTTAGCTTAGATGTTGTGTTGCGGGGGGGAAATTCCCGTATGTCGAAACCGAATCGTGTTTGACTTTCCAGATATATTTTCTTGAGAAAACAACTGTGAAGTACTTGTATGTTCTCAAAGATAAGAGAGCTCTTGGTTCTGAAGCAGTTTCAAAAGCTTAAACTTCGCTGTTGATGTAGAGAAGATCGCAAATCTTCAAAGTTTTGATACTAAATTCCACTCCTTGACAATTTAACACACAGATGCATTAAAACATGCCGATATGTATGTATACTTAACCCTGCGATTACATCCAAATTAAAACATGTATTAACGTTGTTCCAGACATATATTGTTAACTATTTCGTTCACCTTTTTGACATTTTTATCAAGTTTTATATACTTTCAGCGACCCTTATTTATAAACTTAAAGATAAGACACGTTTAATAGTCACTAATCATTCTTATCTTGACCTAAAATCCACTTAATTACTACTGAAATAAAGTTGATATTTGTTTAACTTAAAATAACATCAATTGGAAACGTATATTTGAATAGACCCTAGGTATACCAGACGGTTTAAACAAGAAATGTAAAGCATCCATGTTTTCTTTACTAAAAGTGCAGGTGTATAGACAAAGAACAGTACAGCATCAAATATTCTCCCACTAGAGGTTCCGTGTCCGGACCAGTTACGTACGACACGACACGATCCTTCGGGGGTACACGTAGCGCGATACGCTCGCGAACCTACGTGTTTCCTATGTGCACTTACCTTCCGCCAACGGTCAATAAATCGAATTCAATTTCTGAGCTCTTTGAAAAATAACTTGCTATATCTATCGCTAGAAACGAAAAAAAGATAAACAGGCAGGTTTCGTTATTAGAAAGATAAACTAATACACGATGCGTAGCAAATTATAGTTACCTGCTACGAAACCGTAGCCGGCGTAGCAGTGCTGCGTTATCACGTGTGTACGTAGCAGTGCTGCGTTATCACGTATCTCTGTTGCTACGGCGTACCGTAGCAACAGAGATATTGACTGGATAAACTACGTTTAAAAACTAAAAATATTTCATGTGATCTCTTCATCATAATTACCCATAATTAGGACATAGAACACTGCAAACATTTTCCATACAATATCCCGAGGTAAAAATAGTCGAAACCCGATCGGCTTTCACTTCAACAATTCCCTATTGACGAGAAATTCTACAGAAACCCAGTGTATCGAATACTAACTTTCATAACTTCTTAATTCGATAAATTGGAAAAAATATAACAACAAACTTTTTGTAATCCGATAGAGAAAATCGGCAAAAGTAGGTCGAGAGAAAACGAACATAAAGAAAGTTGAACGCATTAGCTAACTTTAACCATTACAGCTCGTTAAAAATATTGTTAGCCGTTATTTTAATGGCTGTGGCCCATCGAGGATCGCACCCACGCCTTTTGGTAAACAAGAAAAGGATTAGTGGGGAATTCTTTGGTAAAAATGATGACGAAAAGATTTTTATTAACGACGTCAGTTTGACTGGCAGAATTGGGAGAAAACCGGTTTTTTTTGTCGATATTCGGCTGAATAAGCTGACTGCTGATGAGCAGTAGTGACCCCCGCGACTTACGACTTGTAGGTCGTAGGTTCGAATCCAGACAGGCGCTTTACTTTGTGTAATTTTTTTTATCACCATTGCTCTCAAAACGGTGAAGGAAAACATTGTTAGCAAATCTGCAGAACCAAAAATTCGAAGACGTGTGTCGTCTACCAACCACTGGACCCGCGTGATGGATAATTTATTTATTTATTACAATAGGGAAAACAAACAATAGTATAGTACAGGTTACATTGTGTTCTTAATTCTGGAATTACCAACTACGTATTCCACAGATTACTCAACAAAATAACTGACTGTGCAGACATTATATTGTTATTTATGGATGTGTTATTATTAGTAAAATTATGTAAAAAAGAAAAAGAGAGTAAGAATCTAAATAACAAAAAATTATAGCCCACTCCTATCCGACAGGAGGCCTGTGTCCCAGCAGTGGGAACATTATAGACTGATTATGTAAGCTGACTGTTAAGGAAACTTTATTTAGCCCAATCCTCGAAAAGGTCGGCTTGGTCTTAAATATAGACTTCGATTCGTTCATATTGAATTGAAATTGTAAATAAATTCGTAAGTTAAATATAAACTAAAAAGTTTGTATTTACCTTTCTTCAGCCTACTAAACGTTTATTAACGTTTCGTTATTGAAGCCCTAAAATTCGAAGTAGGTAAGCTAACCTAAGTATAAATAGTCTAAGTAAACTTACTTCGTTTATCTAAGGACTCATTTTTCAATCTACACAATCATAATTTTTTCATCCCACCATCTCGGGAAGAGTATTTTTAATCTTCAGTATCTGAGTGGAAAAGCCGTTTTTATTCTCTAGAGGATAAAGTAAATTGAATTTAGAACATCGTGTGCACTAAGTTTGTGAATTTAAAAAAACATTAAACCTATTTACTGCTACCTCTATGGTGCCGAATATGTCATACAACTTTTTTTTAATTTGTTAAAAACTCAGACTCGGAACCTTCTTGGTGTTCTTTTTTCAATTTGCTTTGTACGCGGTTCTTTACGCGGCATTTTTTCACGTCATTGTTAAACCTTATATTAAAAACAAGAAACTTGAAAACAAGTGAAAAAACTAAAATGAGTGATTCTAGCGACGAGGAAGTTTGCTTGACGCCAACAGAATTGACTGAAACTGTTAATAATGCGCAAATGAGCTTTCTCCCTCAACAATCACGCGAGAAGTATTTAAAACAGTACGATATGTTCAACACGTGGCGACTAGCAAAAGGACCCAAAACTTTCTCAGAAAACGTTTTGCTGGCATATTTTATAGAATTATCCGAGAACAAGAAAGCAAGCACTCTATGGAGTACGTATTCGATGCTAAAAGCAACAATAAAGATGAAAAAAGACAAACATATCGATACCTATCCTAAATTAGTGGCATTTTTAAAAAGAGCCTCATCTGTTCATGAACCAAAAAAATCGAAGGTTTTCACAGTATCTGATATTGAAAAGTTTCTTAACGAAGCACCCGATTCCGTATATTTGGCGGCAAAAGTAAGTCAGTTGCACATTCAGTATCTACTTAAGTATATTAATCTCAATTAAATAGTATACTTAGTAGATGTTGATAGGCATAATTATGCGTTCCTATCAATTTTATTCATGTATCTACTACAATACTCTTTACGTTACAGATTGTTCTTATTATTGGAATAAACGGAGCATGTCGAACTAATGAACTAACACAACTTAATGTCAAAAACATTGAGAAACATTCAGATGACTTACTATTAATTAATTTACCTAATACAAAGACAAAAAGAGACCGCAACTTCGTCATTCGCAAGGAATACGTAACAATTGTTGAGAAATATCAAGCCTTACGCCCGCCTAACACTCCAATCAATCGATTTTTTCTACAGTATCGCAATGGAAAGTGTGTTAGACAGCCTATGGGTACTAATAAAATTGGCAGTATCCCACGAGAAATAGCAACATTTCTTGAACTTCCAGAACCCCTGTTGTACACGGGTCATTGTTTCCGACGAACTTCAGCCACACTTTTGGCTGATTCCGGAGCTGATCTCCTGTCCCTTAAGCGCCACGGAGGCTGGAAGTCCAATGCAGTTGTAGAGGGATACATAGAGGATTCCATCCAAAATAAGTCTAAAATATGTGAAGGCATCGTAGGTGGCTCCTACGATGCCTTCACATATTTTAGACTTATTTACTACTTTTACACTGAAAGAGCCTCAATCGGATCCTTGGACTGGCCCTTCTACATCAAAAATAAGCCGTTATGAAACACCTAACCAGCTCCCTCTCTCTCCAACATTCACGCCAAGGGAATCCGATGAATCGGTACAACTATTCAGTATGACAGATAGTTTACCGAAAAACAGTACACAAGTGACTAACACCAATATTACAGTACCAAACAAAAATATTACACTCAATTTAAATAACTGTAGCAACGTTACTTTAAAATTTTCTTAATTATACCTTAGTATTATTTTGTTATAATTTAAAGTTTATTCTGTAATACTTACCTGTCATAATGTAGTAATTAATACCTAAACTGAAATAAAAGTGTACCTATCTTGTGATTGTAAACGTTTTTTTTTTTTGCATTTAGTCATTTCCTCGCTGAGGTGGAATGAAAAGTTACGTGTTGCACTCGAGTGCAAAGATTTTTCACCTCGTGCTCTTTTGATTCCCTCGCTAACGCTCAGGATTCTAATTTTAGAATCCTTCGCTTGCTCGGTCATCAAAATTGAACACGCGGTTAAAAAGCAACTTTGCACTCTTGTATAACAAATAACTATTATTCGTGGAATAAAATTGATGTCTGACAGTTTTTGTATGGAAGAATTGTCAAAAATTCAAAATTATTCTTCCGATAAAATTAAAAATCAGCCCTATTACTATTATACCTACTATTATTTTTTATTAACCCTTTGAATCAACAAAATTATATATAAAATAATCTATTTCAAGGTTATTCTCTAAAATAACAATGCACTAGATTTCCTGTACCCACCTAGATAGCTTTTATTTTATGTATCGCATCGTCTTGCAAAATAATTCGCTTAAATGGTTAACACTGGCAAGATTGTAAAACCTGCCAGTGTAAATCAAAATTCACATTACACAGCCCAGAAACACTAAAACTATGAATGGAATTTGATACCAATCTAATTATATTCCAATTCCATTTCTCAAAGATACAATTACAAGTATTGCCATAAATTATCCGTTCATCTGAGCAGCATAATGCTCACATTTACTCAGTCGGCTTAGCTGAACTTAGCTGCATCATTCGTTAGTCAGCTTAGAGTCACCCAGTACTCCATTAGCAAGCACTAGAGTTGCGCCACTATAAAGCTTAGTTTTCACGCCCTGAGTAAAATCACTTTACTTTGTGTGGCCGCATAAAACAACGATTATTTTCTGTCTGTGCTAGACGGTTTTTTTTTGTTTGTGGCAAAGAAATTGTATGCTTTGTGGTGATAACGTTTGCTATTAACGATTTGAAAGTAGAATGAACAGCGCTTCTGTTTGTTCATAAAAGTTTGTATTATTATTTATGGCCAAACAGTTTGTTTTTAAGAACAAAATAAATGGCAACCGAGAAAAACGGCGCGAATTTTCCGAATACCTTGTAAATCATTTGTAATTGTTTTCTTTAATATTTTGTGATTTACCTCGTGCTATATGATGTCGATTTAAAATCGAACTTTTAATAGCCGATGTTGTAGGTATTAGTAAGGTATGTCCGTTCAATTACTGACTAATGAACACGACACTACGTAATGAATATTCGTCTATCAGCTGCACACACCATTAGACGGACATTAATGATGTATGATGTACAACCTAGCTCATATGTTGACGACAGAGTAGCGGTCCGCCCGTCTTTTTAAAATTCATATATTAAGTACGTCTGTATATTATGCCTGTTTTCTATAACATTGTATTTTGTTCTTAAAATAAAACTCGATGACCATCAAGAACGGACTGCGCACGGGCGCCCTCATTGGTTGATTCGCGACACCCTCACCCCGCCTACCGCTGCGGCCGCCATTGCAAAGAAATCAATTTTTAGTGTGTCAAAAAAGCGTCGCGAAGACGCCACGCGTCCTAAACGCGCACTCACGCGCATTCCGCTCTCTAATGGTCTATTTTACCAACAAGTTTGTACTTATTTTCAATTCTCACCACCAACCACTACCTAGCAGCTACAAAGTTGGTCCATCGAGCCGCATTGCTTAATTGTAGTGAGAAGCAAAACCTGTGTAGCAGGGATGTCGTTGTTCCGATCGCCGCGTGTGATGAAAACACGTGCACAAAAGAAAATGGAGCAACTGACTAACGAAGAAGGAAAACAACTTGAAGTCAAATCAGATCTGCTGCATAGCAGTACGGATGCAGTGAAAGAAGTCTGGAAAGTGCATTCAGATATCAATGTATGCCCACACGCTAACTCGAGCTTGAAGCGACAAGATGGCGGCGAGTGCAAAAGTTCTCGCAACTCACGCGCGGCGTCGTCAGCAATACGGCGGCAACAACTGGAATACGAAGCCGCTCAAGTCAAAGCCAAAATCGAAATGGAAGAAATCCAAACAAAGGCTCGCATCGAAAAAGAATTGGTCGACAAGAAATTGGCCATGGACTTAGCCGAGTTGGAATCGAAATCGCGCTGCTCAAATCAATCTTCATCAGCTTCCTACAAAAGCAAAGTGGAGAATTGGCTGGAAAAGTCTGTTGCTGAACCCGGCACCTCACACGATCGCAACAAAGCGACGGTCGGGGGCGGTGAGTGCCACCGCAACATCGACGGCAACGAGATGGCTATGCCACCTACTTTCGCGACAAGTGCTCATCGCGCCATCGAGGAGCTGACCAATGCGATTAAGAAGGCTGTCGACTCATCTAATTCTAACACGGGCAATAAGGTGCTGTTGTCTAGGCTGGCCACCTCGAAAGATCTGCCTTTGTACTATGGCGATCCGTTGGAATGGATACAATTTCGGGAAGCGTTTTATGAATCTTCACGGGTATGTAAGTACAGTGATACAGAAAATGTGTGGCGTCTCCGGAAGTGTTTGCGTGGCGACGCAAAAGATGCAGCCGCTGCATTGCTGATGGGAGCGAGCTCGCCTCACGATATCATAGAAACACTCGAACTGAGGTTCGGCAGACCAGAAAACGTCATGCGACACGTTATATCACAACTGAAAAAGTTATCACCACTGCCTCACTCATACCACGCCGAAATTGTGAAATTCGCCATAAAAATAAAAAATTACGTCACCGCAGTAACTACATTGAAACAAATAGATTACTTGAAAAGTCCAGAGTTGTTAACAATCGTCGTATCCAAATTGCCAACAGGACTCGTTAACAAATGGGTAGAATACCTACACGAAAACCGAGTACACACTGAAACGCCTAAATTGGAACTACTGTCCAAATTCCTATATGGGGAAGCGCAAAAGGTTGCAGAATCGGGAGTTAGCCACATACAATACCAGAATGAATTTAACAAAAATAAACAACAGCAGAAAAAGCATAGCGATCATCATTCCGTGCTAACATCTGTTAAGGTCGGTGACCCCAACACTGCCGGCAAGTGCAAGTTTTGCAGAAGGAACAAGCATGCGTTGCCAGACTGTAGTCAATTCAAGCGAGCCATGAGAAAGGATCGATGGCGATTTGTTCGAGCAAACAATTTATGCTATAAATGTCTCTGTGCTCGACACCCGGATAAGAACGAGTGTACTGCGGAAAACTGCAACGTCGAGGCCTGTGGTGAGGCTCATCACCAGATGCTACACTGGAAGAAGCCAGAAGTGGCGCGCCGTGAATCTTCCGCGCCACCCAACGATACTGCGACGCCCGACTCCGCTAGCGCCGCCGCTAGTGAGCTCGTCTCACACGCCATCACCCGCGCCGCGCAGTGTCACGAAGTGTCAGTGATAAAACCAAAGACAAATGTAATACTAAAAATAGTGCCGGTCACTATTCATGGACCCAGGTCAAGTGTGGCTACGCATGCGCTTCTAGACGACGGCGCAACAGTGACTCTCATCGCGGCCGACCTTGCCGATAAAGTCGGGCTGCACGGGGAAAGGGTCACAATGCGTGCTTCAGGTGCTTGGGACTCCGAGTTATTGTGCGAGACTGAGATAATTAAATGTAAAATAAGTAATAGTGACGGTAACAAATTCGACTTACGTGCTCGTAAACTCAAAGAACTTAATTTGCCCTTACAGTTATTCACCTCTAATGTAAACTATTGTGAAAACATTTCCAGTAATAATAACCCCATAATATGTGACAGCAATGTTAAACCTAAAATGTTAATTGGTCAAGACAATTATGATTTAATTGCACCTATTTTATGTAAAAGGTATAAGCCGGGCGGACCATACATCACGCAAACTTTATTAGGATGGTGTGTGCACGGAGCTTTGCAAGCTAATTTTACTGGTAAGCGCGCCGAGCACGTCAACAACATCGGCAGCATTGGTGGCGCCGGCGGCGAGACAGCCGCAGCGCACGGAGCAGCGACATCGTGCACACTCAGTCGCCCAGGTAAGCCTGCCGCGCACGCGCTCCGCGACTCGTCCCCGAGAAACGGCGGCGCGGGCGCGAGCGGGACTTGTTTTGATTTTATTACATGTGTGGATAAACAATTGTGTCAGTCAGCTGTCGTTAAAGATACCTTCGAAAGTAGTACAGACATTGATTTAGGCCAATTACACGATTTAATTCGCTGTTCATTTTCACTCGATTCAATTGGTATCAGTAACAAACCTCGTCAAAATATTGAAGAAATACGAGCCGTAAATATCCTTAACGAGTCAGCTGAATTAGTTAACGGTCAATGGTCGGTCAAGCTTCCATGGAAGCACGATAAATTTGTTATGCCGGACGCTTATCCCGTAGCATTAAAAAGATTACACTCTGTAGAAAGAAAAATGTCTTCTAATCCAGAATATGAAGTTAGATACCGCGAACGTATTGAACATTTACTTAAAAATAATTACGCACGAAAACTGACTGAGGCAGAGTGCAGGTTCGATTCCGAGTCGGACCACGTTTGGTATTTACCGCATTTTGGGGTGGACAACCCAAACAAAAAAAAGTTGCGATTGGTCTTTGATGCCGCCGCCAAAAGTGATAATATGTCACTTAATGACTTTCTACTCCAAGGGCCTGACTTATTACAATCTTTATATGGTATAATGTTTAGGTTTAGAGAGAACCCTATAGGAATAATAGGAGACATAAAAGATATGTTTTTACGTATTAAAATACATAATAACGATCAAAATGCATTTAGGTTTTTGTGGAAAGAGAAAGGCAGCGATGTTGTAAATAAGTATGTAATGACGTCACTTATTTTCGGCGCGAATTGTTCCCCGTTTGTTGCCCAATTTATTAATCAGAATAAAAATGCTTCTCGATTTAGTCAACAGATGCCAGACGCTGTGAAAGCTATAACAAACAATCAGTACATGGATGATTATATTGATAGCTTTTCTGATGAGGAGGTGGCTAGAAAAATAATAAAAGAAATTTCATTTATCCATAATGAAGGTGGATTTAAAATGTGTAACTATCTCAGTAATGTACCTAATGTGCTAAGTGATATTCCAAAAGACAGTCTTAACGACATAGCAATAAAGTTCAATTTTGATAAACAGGCGGAGCGGGCATTAGGCATATTGTGGTTCCCGCGCAGCGATCTGTTAGCTTTAGATTTATCTTTTAGACGTATTCCGCAAGATATTATACTTTTGCAACGAATACCTACGAAGCGCGAAATGCTTAGTATTATTATGTCTATTTTTGATATTCACGGCTATCTGGGACCGTTTACCATCAAGGGAAAAATATTGATGCGTGAAACATGGAAACTTAATATCAAATGGGATGAAAAATTGAATGATAAATTATATGATTTATTCTGTAAGTGGATTAATCAAGCTAAGGAGATAAATAGTATTAGAATTCCGCGTTGTTATTTTCCCTGTGATCAGTCAAATGAAAGTTTAGTTAGTTTAGAACTTCATTTATTTTGTGATGCATCGCCGAGCGCGTACGCCGCTGTCGCATATTGGCGTCGCGAAAGCAGCGACGGACAAGTAACCGTATCATTTATCGCGAGTAAATGTAAAGTCACTCCATTAAAACCGGTTTCCGTGCCTAGACTTGAATTGCAAGGAGCCGTGTTAGCCTGTAAGTTGGCTAATAGTGTTAAAAAGGAACATCGATTACAACCTAATTTAGTTTTCTACTGGACAGATTCGACTACTGTTCTACACTGGGTTAAAAATAATTGTAGAACGTATAAAGTATTCATCGCGAACAGGCTAGGAGAAATAGACGAGTTGAGTAAGTCCGACGAATGGCGATATGTGCCCACTGGCGTAAACGTTGCAGACCTGGCGACAAAAAATAGTGATTACGTATTGACAGGCGATTCGGAGTGGTTCTCGGGCCCGTCGTTCTTACGCCAGCCGCGTTCTTGCTGGCCGCAACAACCTGAAATAAAAACAATTAGTGATGATATATTAGAAAAAGTACACGTTGTTCAAGATAATAATACAATAAGTAACTTACCTGTTCCCGAACCAAGTCGATTCTCTAGTTGGCTGCGATTATTACGTAGTGCTGCAACTGTTCTATTGTTTGTTGAAAAATGTAAGAAGAGTGCAATTAAAGTAATTAACGAAAAGTTAATAAATCAAGCGGAACTATTGTTACTTCGTTACTCGCAGGAATGTTCCTTTCAAACTGAAATAAATTTGCTTAGATTAAACAAAGAAGTAAATAAAGATAGCCGTTTGAGATCACTCACCCCGATGTTGGACGAAAATAATTTATTACGCGTAGGTAGTCGTATCGGTAACGTAAAGGGTGTAGATCAGCTCACTAAATATCCAATAATTTTAGATGGCAATGACTATATCGCGCGACTAATCGTTTCTCAATACCATATAAAGGCCGCGCACGCTAGTAACGAGATGGTAGTTAATGAGTTGCGTCAAAAATATTGGCTCATTCGATTGAGACCTACAGTTCGTACTATATCTAAACAATGTTTATTTTGCCGTTTTAAAAGAGCCATGCCTTTGCCGCCACGCCTAGGTGACCTACCCGAATGTCGTCTTACACATCACCATAGACCATTCACCATGTGTGGAGTAGACTTATTCGGGCCTATGGAAGTCACGGTCGGTCGGAAGAGGGCGCGCAGGTATGGCGTACTATTCACTTGCCTCACGGTGCGCGCGGTCCATATTGAAGTGGTTCCGACTCTTACTACTGATTCCATGATAATGTCACTTCGGCGAATGGCCGCTCGAAGGGGTTGGCCACACACCATGTTTTCAGATAATGGTACTAATTTGAGAGGGGCTGACACGGAAATGAAAAGGGCTTATAAAGAACTACTCGATAATCAACAAGCATTAACAACTGAAGCTTTAAACAAGAGAGTCGAGTGGAGATTCATTCCTCCGGCCAGTCCACATATGGGTGGTGCATGGGAGCGTCTTGTTAGGAGCGTTAAAACAGCTTTAAAAGTTGTTCTAAAGGAAAGGGCTCCGAGAGAAGAAACTTTGCTTACTTTCTTGTGTGAAGTTGAGAATATGATCAACGGGCGACCCTTGACTCATGTTTCCGTCGACCCACGCGACCCAGAGTCTCTAACACCCAATCATTTTTTGCTAGGTTCTTCATCCAATCTCCCACAGATAGGTATCTTTGATGACAGTGACTTATACCTTAGAAAGCAATGGCGTATTGTACAACGCCTAGCTGATTTATTTTGGTCCAGATGGCTCAGAGAAGTATTGCCTACACTAGCGCCCCGCAAGAAATGGGACCGCGAAGGTGCACAGCTAAAGGTAGGTGACCTGGTTGTTGTAGTAGACCCCGCTTCCCCTCGGAACGTCTGGCCAAAGGGAATAATTCATCAAGTGTATCCTGGAGCTGATGGACGGGTAAGAACCGTAGACATTAAAACAAAAACTAGTATTTTGAAACGTCCCGTAACCCGAGTTGCTTTACTCTTGAGTTTTGAGTGTCGCAATGACGACACTAAGGGGCAGGATGTTGACGACAGAGTAGCGGTCCGCCCGTCTTTTTAAAATTCATATATTAAGTACGTCTGTATATTATGCCTGTTTTCTATAACATTGTATTTTGTTCTTAAAATAAAACTCGATGACCATCAAGAACGGACTGCGCACGGGCGCCCTCATTGGTTGATTCGCGACACCCTCACCCCGCCTACCGCTGCGGCCGCCATTGCAAAGAAATCAATTTTTAGTGTGTCAAAAAAGCGTCGCGAAGACGCCACGCGTCCTAAACGCGCACTCACGCGCATTCCGCTCTCTAATGGTCTATTTTACCAACAAGTTTGTACTTATTTTCAATTCTCACCACCAATATCTAAAACTGACCTTCGCTGTAGCCGTTAACATAATGTTACAAGACGGTGCGGTGCCTCGTAACAAGTGTCTTAATAAATAAAATCAATGTTGTTTCATTCCTGTCAAAAATCGGCTAGTTTGGGTGCAATTTACGAAGAAATACGCGTGTTGAAATATGTTGATGTTGAGTTGAATTTCGATTGAAAAACATTTTCACCATTTTCACCTTTGAATAACTAGAAGTGAAAACATCATTGCTAATGTAAATAAGTAGTAAATAAGTCTACAAAGGATGTCGAAAAAAGTGTCTAAGCTATACCTACTTATACCTAGATTCTCAACAGAGTCAGTTAGGAGATGGTCAAAGGAAATACTCAGTAGACGTAAAGGCGCACTGAGTACCGGCAGCCAGATGGACGGATATCATTAGGTACTGTGAAACTCGGACTAGTCGACCGACCACTAGTAGATTTGTGCACACAAAGTGTCTTTGGATACTTAGATAGATTGAGATATCTTTTGATACAAAGGGTACTATTAGTTATAATGCTGCATACTTGAACAATGGTAAAATTGACACTCGATGTTTTGTTACACCTTGACCTGAGCATTCGCAGAAACGTTACATTACATGGAAATGCTCGAGAAAATGCTGTAGTGTACCTATCGAAAATGGTGTGTGTACCTTACGGGGAGCATAAATCTCTTTCACAGTTATTTTACCTCTGACAGCGCCAAACCAACAGCAACCCTATTACCTACAATAACAATAAAGATCCCTGTGATTTTGACAGACTTGACAGTTGCAGTAATCCAACATCAACGTTATTATCACGAGATTAAAGATCACTGTGATATTGACAGTGATGCAAAATCAGAGGAAAATAACTGTGAATGGACTGCAGGTGTGTAATAACCTCCTATTTAGGGCTGATTTGAGCAAAGTCAGATATAGGTATTATTAATTTATACGTCATCCGAGGAATAAAATTGACATCTGACAGTTTTTGGAAGGAAAAAATCTCTGTGGTCTGTCTGATCTGTCAAAAATTCAAAATGGATGCGCAGGTTAAGACATAGGTACCTAAACTAAAAGTTTGGCGGAATTCCCCCTTATGCCCACGTGCACGCGGACGCAAAGATATATCGCGGCGGGATTTTATCGCGCACTGGATTTCTAACTTTCAGTGTTGACCCGATCATTGAGAATCCAACATAGCACATTCCAGCGCGTAAAAAAACACACGGTTAGATTTTCAAGTCTTGGCGCTGGGCAGTGCGTTAAAAATCCAGTGCGCGAAAAAAAATTACTGCGGGAAAAACGCGCCCGTGTGGACATGGGCTAATAGTAAAACAGTACTTAGCTATTAGATGAGGAGCGACGCCTAACTATGAAATGAATTTCATGTAGTCAGATAGCTATTACATAACTAATTCACATTCAAATCCTCAAGACATAGGATCGTGAACTTTGCCACAACTCTAAAGTTATCTTCAAAATGTACCTACGTCTACCCGCAAGCACCGCCCAAAGTTATTGAACTCGTTTTAGTCACAACTTAGTTATTCAATTTAACATTGCTGACTACTTAAGTTCTCCAAGAACTTACGAACTTCAACTATACAGTATAGAATGTTAGGTCTTCGGTTACTGTGGAAGTTAAGCAAGCAATAAATGAATAATAGCTGTTTGATTAGTGAAAAGGTATTCAGGTACCTACAGAGGTATTCAATATTGAAGTACCTACGGTTGCCTGGTAGACCGCACTTAACCGCCTTAATGGATGTATGGGCTGGTCCTAATAACCAATTACGGACATGGACCAATTTTTCGGCTAAAAGTCTCAATTACGCCCCGGGATTTAGTTTTTCATCCTGTTATATGGATTCTGTAATAGCTACCGCAGGTCGCTTAGTAACAACGGTGTTGGCTCTACATAATAATACCTTTTGGCTTCGTTATCTTAATACAGGGTGGCAGGGACATCGACGCGCAAACTGTAACCATGAATTCAGCACATGAGTTTAGACCCTATAGCGTAGAATTTTTTTGTCGGTTATCAAAAAAAGCAATCTATGAATTTCTGCACACATTTTGTTTATGAACCAACTCCTCTTACCTAAAACAATCAAACTTTGCCGCTTGCCTCTATAATCAGAGGGTCAATTAAACAACGCAATGTATTTTGTTGAACTGTCAAAATTAAACCCATTGCTACTGATAGTGTGTTTTGCAATTAACCCGCAGATCGATGATTCAGCGTACGACCGTCGGCGTCGATGCTCCTCAAGTTGCGTTGAGCCAAATTTCGATGAGGTCTAAATCTGTCAAAAATACCTCTAAATTCCCCACATTTTTGACATTGATTGTCGCTGAGATGAGATTGTGACTAGATTTTGAACGTTTTTAAAAACGGGAACTGACCTTCTGATTATATCTATGATATCACATGATAAAACAGCTTAATACATCGCTAGTTTCATTCTCTGATATTCATCGAAGGTCAAGATATGCGAAAAGCTCTCGATAAGCACTACTCGACAATAGCGATGGATCACAAAACGTGTCCATTCTCTAGTGGATGCAGATCTCAAGATTGTAAAGGTTACGAGCCTAGTCTGGAGATCTAGAGGGCTTCTATTTGAAGGTTAGGTATTTGATAAATGGTAAAAATATTTATTTGTGTACCTAAATTGGTTCAAAAAACACTTACTCGTACATATACGCGTCATAAATGAATTATATTTTAAAACTAGATGAGGTCGGTGATTACTATCAGACTACTCCGAGAAGACATGGGTCTTTGTTCGCAGTGTAGTCTGATGGCAAACAACGGACTTTAAAAGAGACTGTGACACATAATCTTGGTACCATATGAGTTGGTCCATATGAGAACCATGCCGATTAATGTCTGAGATGGTCTTTTCAGGAAAGATTCATTCAGATTTGTGAGGACCTGGCGATTCTGTAACCATCTCACCGTGAAAAATTAGGTGAAGTGAGCGTGGAGTGAGCTGTCATTCCCAAATAATGTTAGGGATTGACACTATAGACAGCTCACTTCACCTAACTTTTGACGGTGATATTTTTACAGAATCGACCGGCTGTCCAGTCAGTGCACGCATTTGTCAGTAATAGTGTCAACTCAGAACTAAGTCACCCAAAACCTAGTTGATGGCTTGAAGTCACATAAGATGTTATTTTATCATGGACAGCTCAAAGGTTTGTAGCTAAGCCACAGAACAGAACTAAAAAGATCACCAACGCAGCTAACGCTATTCATACGAGTAGAAGCCATTTGTAGTCATAGAAATGGAATGTACGCAGTCAAAAATAAAACACAAAAAGAAAACTTCTAGTTAAGTAACTAATTAACTAAATTCCGTTTTAAACCATAACGGAATTTAGTTAATTAGTTTAGTTTTTTCATGGTACTTTGTGCAAAAGCCTTTTTCACTTTCAAATCTTTCAACCACAATCCTAAAAGGTTTCCGCCCAGACTTTCTCGCGGAAAACTGAATTCAGTGAATCTCTAATTAAACTTTTTGCGGTTAGTGCCGACTTCGTGCTAGTTCTGTGCTAACACTTCTCTATCTAGAAAACTAATAATTACGCCACCTCACTTACCTACCTAACATAGTTTGGTACTTCACAAATTAGGTTCTGCAAATCTGAAAACATAGTTTCTTTATTTTCAGATGCGAGCAATACTCCTACTTACAACTTTTCCTTTGATACGTGGGGTATCGGTACGAGGTGGTCCGGCAGAGAACCAAAGGTGTTAACATAGCTCACAGAATAAGCAAGCTGGCAATGGGCGGGCCAAATTAGCCGTAGATCAGATGCGATTACCGTTGGGGTAGACGCTTTAAACGTGTTCTTGAGTGGAGACCGCGATTCGGCAAACGTAAGGTAGGACGCCCTCAGGCTAGATGGAGTGACGATCTTCGCAGGATGGCTGGTAGCAGCATGAGAGTTGCCGAAAATCGAGTTGAATGGCGTGCAAGAGGGAAAGCCGATGTCCAGCAGTGGACTACTGTATGCTGATGATGATGTATCGCGACCGTAGAATTTTCCGAATAGGAAGCTCATATACGTATAAGGAGATTCCAATGAAGAGGTAACCAGACATCTTGGCTGGAAGTCTCCGGATGAGAGTAGCATAGGACCGAATTAAGTAGCGTACGATTCGTGAGGCCTATGTCCAGCAATGGTCTTCTGTAGGCTGATGATGGTGACCGGTTGCCCAACTTATAACAATGAAAGTATGTACCTACTACTCGGTTGCCGAAGAAAAACGTATCAAATACCGTCAGAAATAAATAAATAAACCTACCTGCGTTTGTTAATTTACGTGGGTACACGCTGGGTCCGATAATACTGTACGTGACGATCGCTTCCTGTTTCCGCGGTCCCGCCATTATCGACATAGAGGAAAAAATATGGCGGCTATACCTGGTCAATGTAGATAAAAGGTGGGGCAATGGATATGAACGGGTATTTCAGAATACTCTATTTGCATATAGAGGTGTAGAGTTGTTGAATGCCAGTTATGTTATTTTAGAATAGAGAATAGAATAGAATAAATTTTGTTTTTGATGTGAGGCTGGCCGGTGTTCAGAGTAGGTGAACGATTAAATTTTGAATAGGTTGTCAAGCTAGGGTTGATTAAATAATAAACCTACACTTTTAATTGTTCACACTAATTTAGGGTAGGTATACCTACTCAATGTAGGTAAGTACCTATGTAGTACTGCCTCGTTGATCTAGTGGTCGCGCGTGCCACTGAGAGATTCCCAGGTCGAGTAGTATTTTTAGGTTTTTTTTCCATTTGTTTCTGCTTTAAAATATAAACTTGTGGATTCTGAAGTACCGTACCACAAGTATGTTCCCGACCTAGTTCTTGAAAATGACCATGTCACGTTGTACAGACGCCAGCACATCAAGCTACTACAATCTGTCAAAATTCTTTAATAGATTTTCAACTTTATCAGTAAGCATTAAGGTTCAATGTTGATTGGGAAAATTTGACAGTTTCGGGTAGCTTGACCTGCTGGCGTCTGTACTTGGATCGGTCTATCATTACTGACAAGACTATTGTCACCAATAAGCCTGATATAATAGTGCTGATAGATAGATTAGCGCGCCGCACAATGATTGTCGATGTTACCATTACACATGACGGGAACCTCGTGAAAGGTGAGAAAGAGAAACAAATTTTTATTGACTTAGCACACGAGGTTGTTGACATGTGGAATTCACATTCCACTTGTCAACAACCTCGTGTGCTAAGTCAAAGTCAAGTCAAAAGTGTGTAATGAGCTTGGCTGTCATCGTGTCGATTGTCATTGATGCGTATGAATTACCAAAAAATGTTGAATAACTTTAACTATAAATATGTTGTGTTAGCCTGGAAGTCATTGTTGCACTTATAAACGTTCTATTACGGAAATTATTTTAAATGTATGGTGTAAAATTATTATTCCTACAATATAAATAATATGTGTAATATAATAATTGTACTTTAGTTATAAGGAAATTGAAGAACACTATTTGATTAATAAACGATTTATTGTTATTAAATGAAAACTAAACTTAGGTACATACCGAATACGTAGGTAGCCTCAAACCTACGACTAGAGATCCAGAAAAGTATCGATAACTGTAATCAGTTATCGATACTTTTTAGTGTACGTTACCCCAGCAAGAAAGTGTCTCCTAGGGTTATAGGAGTAAAACGTATAATTTGTGCCCTAACTGCTGTAAATGTGCCCCCACATAAAAAATGTGTGCCCCCTGTCGTTTTGGAAAAAAACGGAAAAAACGATTCCTGCTGGGGTAACGTTTTTCTAGCAGGAAAATTCTAAACGAATGATCGGAGAGAGAAAAATTGTGCATGGTCAGAGAGCTTATATGTGTGCTAAAATGTGCCCCCAAAAATAAAATCTGTGCCCCTTCAGGTTTTCGAGATATTGCATTTCCTGCTGGAGTAACGTTTTGATGAATCGTATATCTCTACAACCATTGCATGTGCCCCTGTGGAATAAACATACACGAGTAGCTCTTAATGTGTGCCCCTATGTGCCCCCAATTAGATTTAAGAAAATATTTATAGTTTTCAAGTTATCGCGGTTTCATGAAAAACCGAAAAAACATCGCAGCGCCTAAATTAGACAAGGCACAAGTTCGCTGAAAACTGTATTCGGTCCTTCTTGACGCTAATAATAACCATACAAAGTTTCAAAACTGTTCATGCATGCGTTTTTGAATAATCTTGCTAAAAGTCAAAACGATGGTGTCATAACTTTGACGGCAAAATACAAGGAACCGGCTCAATCCCAGATGTGTAGGTGTAAACCAAAATCATGTGCCTTTATTCAAAAATATATGGTGAAAATATTCAGCTTAGAATGTTTCGTATTAAGTAAATATTAACAAAAAACCAAAATATGTAAGCAACGGCTGGTTATCCGACCAAATTTGAATGACTACTAAAAAGCGACGGATTCATACATATCGATGACCTTCTTTACTTTACTCACTAACCGGTTCACACGTGTTGTGCCTGAGTACACTGACTTAGAAAAGTAATAAAATAAAGTTGTTATTGGATGATCTGTGATTTTTTGTGATGCGAATTTACTAATTATATGTTAGACTTAGATGAAAAACTGATCTGTGATTTAAATAATAATTACTACACAACGTGCAAATAATTTCTAATATTTATAGGTAGGAACTTTGATCTGTGATTTGATGCAATAATTATTTTAAGAATTAAAATTAAGGGAATAAAAATAATAATTTCCACATCAACAAGCTGTTTCATTTATTATAGTCACAGGGTGCATTTAATATATTTTTTAATTAGCCCCCAAAACTTTTGAACGCGACTGTACGGACAACAGCTTAGGTATAATACGTCCAATAAAGAAGGTCATCGATGTGTATGAATCCGTCGCTTTTTAGTAGTCATTCAAATTTGGTCGGATAACCAGCCGTTGCTTACATATTTTGGTTTTTTGTTAATATTTACTTAATACGAAACATTCTAAGCTGAATATTTTCACCATATATTTTTGAATAAAGGCACATGATTTTGGTTTACACCTACACATCTGGGATTGAGCCGGTTCCTTGTATTTTGCCGTCAAAGTTATGACACCATCGTTTTGACTTTTAGCAAGATTATTCAAAAACGCATGCATGAACAGTTTTGAAACTTTGTATGGTTATTATTAGCGTCAAGAAGGACCGAATACAGTTTTCAGCGAACTTGTGCCTTGTCTAATTTAGGCGCTGCGATGTTTTTTCGGTTTTTCATGAAACCGCGATAACTTGAAAACTATAAATATTTTCTTAAATCTAATTGGGGGCACATAGGGGCACACATTAAGAGCTACTCGTGTATGTTTATTCCACAGGGGCACATGCAATGGTTGTAGAGATATACGATTCATCAAAACGTTACTCCAGCAGGAAATGCAATATCTCGAAAACCTGAAGGGGCACAGATTTTATTTTTGGGGGCACATTTTAGCACACATATAAGCTCTCTGACCATGCACAATTTTTCTCTCTCCGATCATTCGTTTAGAATTTTCCTGCTAGAAAAACGTTACCCCAGCAGGAATCGTTTTTTCCGTTTTTTTCCAAAACGACAGGGGGCACACATTTTTTATGTGGGGGCACATTTACAGCAGTTAGGGCACAAATTATACGTTTTACTCCTATAACCCTAGGAGACACTTTCTTGCTGGGGTAACGTACACTACTTTTTAGTACACCCTCGCTATCTTTCTATACTTCTGTAGGTACCTGTTTATTAGATAAATCGACACTATCCAACCGATACACGATAATTTTTAGACCATCATCACGACTGGCAAATAGATTGGTGATCGTAGAAAATAAAACAAAAACAGTTTTCGCATTATCTTCATATTAACATGAAAAACGTAACTTTTTATAAATAATATTATTTTACATTTCAGAGCTGCAACGTCAAAAATATGAGCGAAAATTATCATCTTGGTTACAGAAGAGATTGACAGATTACACTAATAAATAGAGCAAATATTAAATGGATTGGGACAGGACTCATTCATTGAAATAATCAAAACTCATATATTCGTCAAAGAATTTGCCTAATCTATCAGTCATTTGAACATAATTTGTATATAATTTATAAAAGAAAAACATCGATATGAATATTGCGTTTTCACACTTTTTTGTGTTAGAGCCGTTGTATTGTGACGAAAATTACTTTTTTTATATTTTTTTATTGCTGAATGGGCCTGATCTTGACCTCGCTCACGCCTGATGGAAAGCTATGGATGAGGTCTATGATGGAACGAGCGTGCCCAGAAGATGCCTGTTCACTCCTGCTTTGGGTTGAATGTGGAAGGCCCGACCCAACTATGGCACGACAAAAAATGGACCTGCCCGTGACCTACAACTTTAACTTATTGAACACGATACAAGCTCACCTTAATTATAACATTCCCCGTGTATAATATAAGGTACAGTCACCAAAAGAAATAAGTAACCACCGGTAACCGGTGGTTATTTTTGAATAAAATTAATTTATAAAATTTAATTTAATTCGAAAACATCTATCGGCTTCTTACTAAATTTCAACTATACCTGACGACCCTGGTTAGTTATCTCTTTTTGTGACTGTACATTCGAAGAATAAAAAGTTCTTCTTATTCTATAGTACATTTCACTAGAGATCAGACGATTTAGAAAAATGACAGGTGCAAGTACACAGGGATCGAACATTGAACACACAGTCACATAATTTAGTAGCACAAAGGTTAGGTAAACTTTAAACAACAGTTTAAACAACTCTTCCATCTTTTGGCAAGCGACCAAGTGTGAAAACACATATTACGTCAGAATATTAAAGCGAACGAAACATTTTTTACAAGCACTAACATTTTAAAATTATAATTACACCAATATAAATACCAAATAATGTACAAAATTCGACCATAGTGATCGACGGGTCAAAATATAACATGATAAAATGAGCGAAAAATTACATTAAGCTACCTTGCTCAAGATACTTAATTATCCATAATGGTTTTCAGCGTTTTTGACAACTTTTCAGATTAATTCACACATTTAACTAAACGCCAAAAAGACTCGCGGCTGTCGCGGTCTTCAAATGTGCGAGCAGGACAGAATTTCTAAAACATAATTTTACAAGCTTCCCAAGACCGAGTTTATCACTTTAAATTCCAAAGCCTCATCAATCGTAGAAAAGCAGTGTGTCCTGCATAAATTAATGACATCTGTACGAAGTCACTTTCAAAATTAAATTTTATAAGCAGTTTCGAGCAGAGGACATTTTTGATTTATAATACGAATAATTAATTTGTCACTTTTAATTTATACTTCAATTTTAATCTTAATTATTTTATGTATAATTTTATTCTATTCTATTATTATAAAATTAATTTTCGTTTGGTTTTATTGCATTGTATTCATGTCATTTTAATTAGCATGTCAATTGTTTATTTTTAAGTACTTTTAATTAATTGATATATTCAGAGCAAGTATACTCGATAATGTGTAAGCTATAAACCTGTAATTGAGTGTGCATTACAGGATAATGTATACTGTACAAGTTTTTATTTTAAAGATAATTGTAATTGTATCTCGTTGGTAAACCTTAAAATAAATAAACTCCATACAGTCACGTGGCATCTCGCTCCCTCATTTTATGTCCGGACTTGCCACGGTCGTTAGCATTTAGTATAGTAACAATTTATTTTCCGATATATGGAGCTTTTATTATAACTAAGTTACCAATCTACCCGTGTCCAAATTATACGCCGTGTATATTCGCTCACAATATCGGGAATATCAAAACGATGTGAATTAATATGTAAAGTTGTTTTTAAAGACAATTGAAAGCCTTTACATCAGATACATCAATGTAAGTCAATCACACCAGTCTAACTGATAGGTTTGGCTTCGAACAGTTGATCACAAAAATAATAATCAAATGTCCATTTCTCTACCTAAAATTGAGGTTATTTCCGAAGAAAATCTTGCTTGTTTCGAGATTAGAGTATCTTAATGTTGAAGATATTGGTTCTCTTGAACACAGCGTCTATCATTCCTCCACCTTTTCGAAGCCCAACCAAATTACGTAAAAATATATTTTTATAGAAATGGAAGATTACATTTGCACAGCGTTGGCATCAAGTACATTGTCTATTAAAATATAGCCCATAAGCAGTTACTCCAAAGGTAAACGTATTACAATTAGTCATCTACATAGACAGGCATACAATGAATGCGTTATCAAAAGCTACCTGACTCTATACCACCGCCATTTAATGAGACTCATTCTAAAGAAAGTACGAAACTCTTTTCTTGTTTTTGTTTTAATGGCATTTATTTACAAATTCCTCAATATTAAGGACACAACAAGTAATGGAGTGTTCGTACTTCCGTTTTCAATTTACTTTGTTATAGTCCGACCGTGGATATAATTGATATAATATTTATTAGCCCATTGATCGTTATGGACGATCCTAAAATTGTTACCCCAAACTCCGAGTCTGATTTCATTCGCCTATAAATCACTCACAATTCCCTAACGCATTACCTAAACGACGTAAGTCGTTTCTAGCGGCCAAAGCTCAATTTATTTAATAAGATAGCTAAATTTCGAGTCTTATATCTTCAAAACATTAGCAAACTAAGCTAGTACAGGCAGAAAACATTCCAGATTATAATTTATTCATTAAAAATATTTTTGCCAACTGGCAACACTGATTGTAAAATTAGTTTCACTTTAGAACAACAACAACAACTCTTTCAATTAGAGTCACTTTAGTCAAAAACACCAATAATATAATAATTAATAAACGTAGAATTTTGACCAATATGAGCCATTTCATACCCTATCAGTATACAATACAGTACACGCGCTTATTTTAAAAGAACCAAACGGTCCAAACCTTATTGTATTGTAAGAAGTTAAACGGAAGGTAAAAGAACCGTTTATCTGTATTGATTGTAATCGATACAGGTTTTATCAAAGCAGACATACCAAATAATTTGACATCCACTGTCGGACAACAACCACCAATAAACATGATTCCAATATACACACGAATATAAAACGCCCGTTACATCAACATCCAACTAATTTACACTATTGTAGTTTAACTACATTTCGCTAGTTTCACAAAAATATCCATTTTGCGAGGGGTTCTAGCACCTCTGTCGTTGAAAAACGCGTATCGATTTCTTTGGGAGAGATACTCGTCAAAATGTTACATACACGCTATGAAATATACAGTTACTGACAATGAACGATGACATTAACAGGTTAAATTAAAAAATAAATAAATTCAATAACACTCCTCGTCGATATAACAATTTGTGAACTTATTTATGTACAATTAAATACTTACATCTACACATAGTGTCGTAATATCATAAGGTTTATGACTGGATAACTCACTGTCGACATTCGACTGAATCACAAGCGTTACTATAACTAACCAGACACTATCGTCTCATACGTTTGTGCCTGTGGCCCTTGCGGCATTATGTGAAGTCATTAAACTGCGCCAGAGCCGTCTTCACTCTGAAACAAACTTATTACTTTAAATCTAAATTTAAAAAAATACATAATTAGCAATATTATTCTCCATCCACATCGCACCTCATACAGCATACTACATGTATAATCTATCTGCCCAAAGAGTGGCGGAACACTCAAACGGCGTGCAGGAATTCAATGTAATAGTAATTCTGGGGTTTGTTTATAAACGTTGCTTAAAGTTAAGCTGTTTAACCATACATTTCAGTTATTTAAACGTCTTTTAACTTGAAGCAACGTTCATAAATAAAGAGGTCAGAATGTAATATTACTACGGTCTCAAATCCAGGAATCGGTCCCTCCATAGTAACACAACCTATCACTGTGGTGCGCCGATATGAAATGTATTTTTTTTTTTGTGATTTTCGCCGGTTCCATGTTTTACAGTACGCGCCCCGCGGATTACGTGTACACTGTACACGTACGAGCTATCACTGTACACTGTACAGTGATAGCTCTTGAACACAGTAAAAATGTGCTGATCTCATTCAGTTGCCTTGGTCAAATAATAATAATAATATCCCTGGACATTTCACACAGCACCATTTGTCCCAAGCTAAGCAACGTAATGCTTGTGTTATGGTAACAAGATGGCTGATAAACTACTTATATACAATTTTTTTTTTTTTTTTTGTAAATACATACATATTATAGATAGAAAAACACCCACTTGTACAAATTGGCACTTAGTACCAGTCAGTCAAAATGGCACTCAGTAAACTCACTTGTCGTGCAGATGAGCGGCGTCGTGCCTTGCGCGCAGCAGCTTGAGCGCGCGCAACACGCCCAGCTCGGCCAGCCGCGCTTGCCGAGCGGCGGCGCCCGCCTCGCCGCGCCACACCAGGTTCCCCGCCACGAACAGCGCCGCTTCCTGCAGCTTGCTCTCCGGATGGGCCTGTACACCCATACAAACAACAACGTAAATCACTGTTCTTGATTGACAACACACAAGAATGCGTAGCCCGACCAGTAATATTACGTATTTTTCAAATTCACAGTGGCTCAATTCACAGTGAAAGAGCAGCGACCGGCCGTGGCTGTCCAAGAAAAGGCGCGCGGCCGCGGTCTCGCGTTATGTACAGGGACAGTTTACATTCTACAACAGGTTGCGTCTGCGCTAGCAGTCGCACGCCACTGCTGCGTCTGCGCTAGCAGTCGCATGCCACCGTTGCATGTGGTGGCTAGAATAGGCTAGACCTTTGCGAGTCTCTCAACTCAACTGAACTCTGAATTTGGCACCTAAACTGCTCGCCACCGCTGCCATCTCGATGTGAATTAAGCCTTAGTGCCATGACAGTCTGCTGAATTTAAGCGACGGAAGTTTGGCGTGTTTACACCTGCAATGCTTTTGTAATGACCAGCAACATGTTGGTCGAAATTACGTCGCGATTTAACGTAAGCGTAAAAACCGGTCCGCCGGAACTTCGAATTCCGTTAGAAATTACGACGCGTAATTTCGACATGGTGCCATAGCCTCCGAATACGTTGAAGCGTACATTCCGACGTCGAATTGTACGTTAAAATTTATGCAGCCAGATTTTGGCCTAAATTATGTTACATTGTAGTACAATCACAGACAAAAAGCAACACACATTCGCTCCATACACAACTTTATATTCGCTGTCAGTGTATTTACTCCTTTCCATTTGAGCTTTTGAAATTGTTGAACTACATGCCAATCAAGAGCGTGTTTAAGCTCGATTTTTGCTTGGCAAATATAGTTGTCACGGTTCAGTCATCCACGCTCTCTCACTCTGTTTACATAAGCACATACCTTCCGTCGTCTTTTCAATCGCCCATTGAATCGCTCTCGTCACGTACTCGGTCGATGTTTGTCCCCAGGACCGATTTGATGCTTGGACCTAGGGCCAACATCCCAATATGATCTGCGACATTCTTGCAAAAATGAACGTTGAGTCATTTTAACAGAAACGTCACATCACTTTCGATTAATAGGTTTTATGATTGCAGGGTAAGGAACTTTGTTAAATTTGGAAGTGTCGCAAAAGTATTTGTTGACTACTATGAAAAAATCGTTTGCATGTCATCCTTAAAATGTTTGCTCATAGAATCATTTTCATCATTCACATCTTTACTGCTTCGATCAAATATAACTATGTTCTTTTTATCAATTAATTTCATTTTTCGAAATACTACGGGACTAAGGTGCTAGCTAATAAAAATATGTAATCACAATCATACTTCTCACATTCAAGCAGTATTTTGCATGGTATAGAATCTATAAAATAAATTCATTCATTCCACCCAGTAGGTACTATGAATTCACTGGAACACATATCATGTTGGTTAGCCAAATCTAGAAGGAAAAATAAATAAAGCAGTGTATATTTTTGTATATGGAAAGCGAGATTCGCAAAATAAAAGTCATTAATATAAACATAGCCCACCCACATATATGGTTATCTTATTCCTAACAGTAGGTCAACGCATGAGTTTTCGCAAAGTAATCATGCAGGATGGATAGTTGTATACCCTTTAGGCCTTCAGAGGAATTTGAATGCGAGAATTTCGATTGAAATGACTAAGGGAGTGACCACACTTATCACGCGGAATCAGCTTGAGCCGATCACGTATCAACACGCTTGTCGCATTATGTGCCAGTGCAAACTGTGCGTCTTGTCGCTGCAACTTGATGCAGAGCTGTCGTTTGCATCTGCGTCTTGTCGCTGCGACTAGATGTTACGACAGACGTCGTGCCGGAAGCGTTCATTTTCTTTAAGTATTTTTTTATTTTTATAAAAACGTTGCCCCACATTAGGAATTTCTCCTGTGTCGTGAGTGCGTTTACATACATATAAACTCACATACACAAACAGCCAGACCCGGAACAACTAATTTTATTGTAGGTCATACAAATATTTGAAACGCTGGAAGCGTTCGATTTTAGAGTCCCAATAAAAACACACGTGCACCTTGCTCACAGCAAGACTGACGCTGACATGCATGTGACTGTCGTCAGGTGTACGCGTACACTGTGCTGCACAAGCTCCGACCAAGTAACGAGTGTCTACGCCAAGTGTGCGGGAGCTTTGAACAAAGTATATGAAAATTGTCGGCCACAGCTTCTCGTTGCATCTAGTCAGCCTAAGTTTGACACGGTGTCGAGTCACGTCATCAGTCACACGAGTTATAAAATAGTATACGATAAGTATACGTATAGTAATGTACTATTTTTGATGTATGAGCGTTGACCCACTATAAGTAGCAGATGCGGTCGCAAAACGAAAAGGTTGTGCAATGTTGAAGGCAACAGTCGAAAAACTTGTAAGTCTCACGCACCATGCAGGTAAAAACGGTTGTAAAAGTGCTTTATTTAACCCTTCCATTCTTCGACTCTGTGATATAATACTCCCCAGATAGTGAATTACCAAAAAGCTTATAAATGAAAATAGAAAAAAAAGAAATAAGTGAAATAAACCATTGTTAGTTTGAGTGCCCGCCACAAAAAATGTATCGTAATTATAGCGAGAGTAATGATTCGATAATGACTGGTCATTCTCTTTACTCTGAGAGGCAATTCTCGTAATTTTAAGAACATTCACAGTCTAATCTCAGTCTCAATCTGTTAGAAATACCTCTAATTTCCTTACATTTATGACATTGATTGTCTGTGAGATGAGTTGAGATTGCGACTAGTTTTTGAACGTTTTTAGTTACGGGAATTGGCCAGCTGTTCATTGATGATTTAATTAAATTTGTTAAATCAATATCGATAATTTCTTTCTGAAAAAAATTAAATAAAAAATCGAATAACTTACGATTTAATACAATTTAAACCTGTTCACTTGGCATGTAAAATGCATGTTGAGCATATGAGGTACAAATCGTTACAAAATAATCAGTCAAAGAAAATCCCAATTCAAATACAGGGTGGCACGTACGCACAAAGTGTTACCATGAGTTCAGTACATAATTCTGAAACTAAACTAAAAAAAATGCTGTTCCTTGTACATTTTGAGATGTTTTATTTTTTGTGATGTTTTTTTCAGTTTTTTTTTTATAATTGTCTAAAAAATTCTTCGCGGGGCTCTAGAATCATGTGCTGATTCGTGGTTACAGTTTGCGCGTCGATCTATGCCACACATGCAGAACGAAAAGGTC
This sequence comes from Apamea crenata, assembly GCA_949629185.1. Classification (NCBI taxonomy): domain Eukaryota; kingdom Metazoa; phylum Arthropoda; class Insecta; order Lepidoptera; family Noctuidae; genus Apamea; species Apamea crenata. Next base: position 4,513,868 of record OX451368.1, on the reverse strand, counting down.
AACTCATTTTCAACGCAATCTTCGTCCTCCACAGCGAGTGTATGGTGTTACCAATCTGTCACTTTGATTTAAAGTGCCTCAAACATGTTACTAGTGAAAATTGACCTAGGTATTTTTTTTTTATTGGTGCTTAACCTTTTCATGCCTCGGCGGTACTTAGTGGACTAGAAGGAAGGTAAGTAAAAAAAAAACAAAACAAAGTTCTTACCAGGTAGTCAACCAGTTTTCTGAGCACGTCTTCGTTGGCCATAATGAGATCCTTTGCCTTCTCCCCATCACCGATGTTGCCGAGGATGCACAACGCTTGTTCCTTCACTTCCGCCGGGTACGAGCCCTCTAGCACTACTATCACAGCCTGGTGACAAGGAAAAGGATATTTTTAAATATGACCGCAGATTTTAAGTTTTTTTTTTTTGTGACAAAAAACAACTATAGTATTTTTACCGCACGAAGCGAGCGTAAACGAAGTCTACAAGCACGCTATGAATTTGTGCATGAAGACGAGTAGCGTCAGCAGATAACACACTCTCGACGGTACCGAGAGTTCCTGCGTTTACACGCACATTTACAGCGTGTTTGTACAATTGGTAACACAAGTAAAGCGCGCGTCACTTGGTGAAATAAAAATACTGTATACGTTACAGCATTTACAAAAATAGAAGTAGTATAATAGAAGGAGACGTCCCACTGCACAGCGTGCAGTGGGGCGCTAAGAAAGAAGCTGACTGCCACTTACCAAACTACAATAGCGTGGTTTGGTAAATTCATTAAGAACTTCAGTGTTTGCAGAAACACTCAAGTTCTGTTTACTTTATTTATTTAATTTACAAATTCATGGTGTGACCTTGAGAATCCAAATATTATTAAGCGACATACCTGCATAACTTGTGAGGAGTACTCGCTCATGATGGCGTCTATATGATGCCTGGTTGACAACAGGTTGCGCAGTAACCCCAATGTCTTCATGATGACGCGCGTATCACTGTCGCCTAGCAACCGAAACATCTGCTCCGTGCCTAAGCAGCTTAGAATGCGCTGTTTTACTTTTTGTTCAGCCTGGAATAATAATACGGTGTTACAATGACTAAAAAAGTACTTTTAAAGTTTTAATCAATAAACGATACGCCACGATTTCTAGAATTATCTTTTATTATCGGTTTCGGAAGTAACGGTCACGGAGCAGGAAGGAGTATTTACGAGATTTCTTCCGTGTTGTCTTGCTCCCTCGTTTTATAACAGCGACTGTCACGACTTTGGCATTAACAAATGGTACTCATGTTTTTTTAAGGTTCATAAAATTAATTTAGAAAGGTAATCGAAAAAAATCGGGAAGTTTCCAAGTTTTTCAAGAACCAACTTATAGCGTATATTCTGAAGACTGAATTATACAGTATTTTACCTGAAAAGCCATGTTCATAAGCGCCCAAATTCCATTCAATCTCAACGCAGCTTCGGGCATCTTCGTCAAATTACATAACATTTCTACTGCACCTACGAAAAATACACCAATTATTTACCAAAATTACAGACATTTGGCGCCAATGTTTAGCAATAAAGTGTGGTACAAACCTTGGTCCAACATTGGTTCCTTGGCCGGCGAGAATTCGAGGAGTAAATTGCAGAGTGTTGATGACGCGACTGTGAGCAGTTCTGTTCCGGGCGAGTCGCCTAACAGTTGCATGAGAGGCTTCCATACGGCATGGTCCTAAAAAATTATTATATTCTATTCGATTCATTCTAATTTTAACCTTATGTCATTAGCTATAAGTCACAGTTTTGCTCGTGATTAAGGGATTGTAGAATTTTGAAATATTTACCTGAAATGTCGTTCGTAATTGTTGCACAGATCTTGAAAGTGAGTGTAAACATCTTACAGCTGCTAATCTTACCTAAAAAGAAAAAAAACTTGATCAGTTTTATGTAAGTACAGTTTTATTTTTATTTACCATTGTGAAATAAAGAATAATTTCGTTTCGTTAAATTGGATTTCTTTTTGTTCTAATAAAAGTTGCTTTAACAAAAGGCTTATTTTTACTCTACAGACCACTTGCACACATGCAAGGCAAAAAACCATTTTTTTTTCTTGTTATATACTGCATATACTATTAAACAATTAACAAGCCCTTTGTGTATGATCTCAAGACTTACTTAAAATTTTAATAAATATTCTCACCGAAGCCTCAGGGTTATTCATTCCATTGACAACATGCACCATCAATCCATGAGTCTCTATGATCCTCTTCCGTATATCTTCGTCGTTGGCTCCCAGGGAAGCGAAACATTTGAACGCGCCTTGCTTGGCGGCCGGTGATTGGCAGTTGACGATCTCTGCTAGAGACGTCATCAGGTGGTTCGAGATTGCTGCTAGCCTTTGCAGCGATGTGTCTACCTAGAATGTTGGAAATGCTTGCAATTAGTAGTGGGAATGTTAAAACACATATCACCACGCTCGTATTCGCGGAAGAGGTAGGCACAAGTGTATTGTAAACCCACATTTTGCTAGTACGGTATATTTAATCATTCTTTCGTTACCAACTTTTCGTCGGCGCATTGCGAAAAAAAACTAACCTTTTATAATTTGGCGCCAATTCAAAATTGATTATTTACATCTCACTCATATTCACAATATAGAATGATTATGTCAGAAGTGTGTTTAATGGTGCAATGGATGACCGCACGACTATTCTCGCAAGAATATTAATAAGTTTAATTTAAACCATTAGCAGGCGGATTACACGGATTTAATAAATGACGAGAATCAGTGTTATATGAAATGAAACTATTTATTTAACAAGAGTGTCCCTACGTTTTGATATTTGGATCACTCGAGTCAGTTGTTTTTAAGCTCAAAGACAAGACGCTTCTTCATCTAACTAGGGGGTGTGACTGGATCGAAGCCTCTTTAAAAAGTCCAAAGTGCGAAGACTTTATGATAAACAACGTATGTAGTAAATATGAAGGTGTAGTTTAGCGTATTCATGAATAATGTGTTCCCTTACGTGAGGCAACTGTCGCATACCTCTGCTAAGTAAGCTAAGGTCTCGGCCGCCGACGCGCGAATCTCTTCCGGCATGTCCTTCGTGCAGAGTCGGGCCAGGCACGGGAGGGCTCCGAACACCACTCTGGAATATAAAGCATAAGCATAATCAGTCTATAACGTTCCCACTGCTGGGACACAGGCCTACTCTCTGTGAGAGAATGGACCGTAATCCACTACGCTGTACTAGTTCGGGTTGGTCAATGTCACATGTCTTCGAATTTTTGGTATCAGGACATTGGTAGGGAAACATCAAGATGGGTGACCTTGATGTTTCCCTTCAACGTTTTGAGAGTAAGTCGTAAGTCGCGGCAGTTTCCACTGGACCTCGAATGCTTTCGGAATATTAAGATTGGGGTTTATTTAAATACAGTAGGTCTACACCTAATGTTCTTTCCGCGGATACGCACGAGCTATACTTATAAGAAATTACCTCATGACTTTTACAAAGATGAACTATAGTCCCCAGGTGGTAGCGCAGCTGTACCGTGGGTGCGTCCGCGTCGGATGACAATTTTTTTTTAATCTAATTTTGTTTAGGTGCTTTTATCAAAGATATGTCAGCCCCATCGTACCCTTTTACATTGATTGGTATTAGTTTATAATATTCTTAATGGTTAATGTATTAGAGTTATTCATAGAGGACCACAATTAAATGGCACAATCTTTTAATAATCTCCGAAGAGGATGACAACATAATATCTTGACCATGTACAGACGCCAGCACATCAAGCTACTACAATCTGTCAAATTTCTTTACTAGATTTTCAACTTTATCACTAACAGATTAAGGTTCAAGGTTGATTGGGAAAATTTGACAGTTTCGGGTAGCTTGACCTGCTGGCGTCTGTACTTCCTTTTTTTTTAATGGCAGCTCAACCTAGGAGGTCGTCTGCTTAACCAGACTTGCCTGTGGTTGCCTCAATAAATAAAGGCCTGCAGCCAGGGCTTAAAAAACTTGAAAACTCGCTTAGTTTTTAAGTTTTTTGGGGTGCCTTTAGCGTGTAGTCGCTTACTACACGCTAAAGGCACCTTTTTGTTTGTATGTAAGAATCGTAACGGGTGGCATGTAGTTTCTGCCTACCACCATGGGAAGAACGCGTCAGTTTAGGTATGTTTGGGAACTAAATGGCGAACGCAGGATAGATGCCTACCACGAGCACTGAAAAAAAAGAATTGTTGCTAATAGCTAAAATTTTAGCTGCATGCCACCAAAATCGAGTGACGACTAAACTAAGGTCTATTGGTAACTAAAATGAGTTTTGTAAAAAAAGTAGAGTTATTATTTACCAACCCCTCAAAGCTAACTGCAGACAACTTAGTTTTGTTATTCATACAAAACTGTTTGACAGTTTATAGATACACAGTTAGTGTCGTTGTTACTAAACTAGTTTGGCTAATTAAAACTGAAGTGTTTAACTAACTGTACGTCTTATGGTTTATTAATAAATTATTGAATAGTTCGTTTATATATAACGTTATTGTGTTGTTATCTCTTGCTAAACTGTTTGATTACTAGTAGATAATCGCTTTACGTGGAAGTAACTGCATTGTTTATTCATTTATTGCTAATATAGTTTAGCTACCAGTAGCTGGTCCTAGTTCGGCTGTAGGACCCGGAACCACAGGTCGGAATCGCCACCTTTCAAAAATATTATTGTTTTGTATTGAATCGTATAAATCCATTACAACACAATAATATTTTTGAAAAATGGCGCCCTGACACGTGGTTACAGGTTTAACAGCTGCCCTAAAACAAAGATGGCAAGGAACATGCAAAAATTAATAAAACACATATTTTTATTTTTTAAAGACTTCGTTTATTTCAAATGCCAGCGTATAAAATCTAGCACTGGAGACTTTTTTATTGGGGTTGTCTTTTAGTTCATCGGATATGATTATGTTGCATAATTTTCTTCTTGCCGCGTTATTCAGCAACCCACTTTCTTGATAGCGGAGTAGCAGACCTTTTCCTTCATTACATGAGCTCAAAATGTTGTACACTTCCTGAAAAATAAACAACATCTGAGTTAACCAATGATTAGACAAATTATAAAAAACCGGTCAAGTGCGAGTCGGACTCGCGCACGAGGGGTTCCGTATCATTATCTATAAAAACGACAAAATAACCATGTTTGTTGTATGGGAGCCACCTTAAATATTTGCTGTTATAGTGACAATAGAAATAGGTACATCATCTGTGAAAATTTCACCTATCGAACTATCACAGTTCATGAGATACAGCCTGGCGACCGACGTTTCCGTTTTTACCCTTTGGGTACGGAACTCCAAAAAAGGAAAATAAATAAATATTGAATGAATAATATGATATGATTAAAATTTGATGGATGTTGAGAGTCATCATATTTCATATAATAATATTATATGTATAGATTAAAAGGTGTAAGATAGTAAGGGGTTTTGACACTCTTTCAATTGAGTAAAAATTAACTTTGCTCGATGACCTATCAGGGGAATTAATTCTTTAATATCATCCTCCGACAACATCTGCAGTGTTTCTGCATCAATAGAATGTTCTGTAGAAGAATAAAAGGGAGCCTAGGTTTAATTTCTTGTAACATATAAACCGGATTACTTTAGCAGTTCTTTGACACTGCCTGTGTAAAAAAATAAACAAAGAAATACCAATCTCAAGTCAATTAAAAATACCTAAGCATTGTGTAAATATGATACTGGAAGTCATGCAGTCATGAAAATCATCATTTACTGCAAGCCCAATAGTAACATCAACACTGGAATAACTGAAATCCAATAGGTATTTCCTATTGGATTATACCTTCACCACCAACCACCAGTACCTAATAGAAATAATGATCACAATTCCCTACTTATGAATTTTGTATGATGCATCTAACCAAAGTTCAAATTGAGAAGAGCTTCTGGTAGAGGAGGTCAATGGCATAATCTGGGCTAATTTCGTAATAAAGGAGGTTAGGTCCTGACAGAAAGGGTACCTAAGTGGATTATATTTTAATTGGAAAACATTTGGATTCTTGTAAACAGGCAGTCCGGGCGGAGGCAGGGGGCTGCCGCTCCCCTTCGCCTTCACGACATCTGAACCAGCAGCCCTCTGCGATAGGGTACCTACTCCGATCTCATCAAACGTTTGATGAGTCTTCGACCACTCATGAGACTAACAGAAAGCTGGTTATCTAAATTAAAATCAAACAATCACATACCTTTAAACATGTTTATGTACATTTCCAGGCCCCACGAGTGCAGGTAGTCGGCCATGGGGTCCACTGGAATTCCCTCGTTTTCCATAACACTTTTACAAAGTTTTTTTACATATACGTAATCCATGCACACAATAGATGATAATGGTGATAATGTCAACACGTAGGTACAGTTCGAGACGAGTTCGAAACTATTTTTGTTTTTAGAAACGCACAGAATGGGACCGCCGCACGCCGCCCGCGAGAAACGTACAAGTTTGAACACGAACCCAAACCGACGCCAACACTCGGACGAGAAGCGCGGGAAAAGACAATGCGCTTTATTATCAATAAACAAATTTGTATTGTTATAATTAACAACATTTGGACTACAAATTGCTAAACAGTTTTGTAATAAGTCTCAAAGTTTGACTGATATTTTATACATTTGACTTAGCTAGTAATAAATAAACTAAGATTTAATATTTGATAAAAAAAATTGCTACAAACAAATAAATAGATTTAGTTATAAATTAATGTATTCTATTTCGGTATATATAGATAAGTGATTGACACTTTTTAAATAAACATTCTATTGAATACAAGTCAAAGTGTCTGGTTACAGGTTATCAAATAGTTTGTTCTTGCAACTAACTCAGTTTGACTAGTTCGTTTTGATAACCATTAGCTAACATTTTGACTACTGTTAAATAGACAACCATTAGCATACCTAGTTTGGGAATTGCAGCTACATTAGTTCTGCTAATTGGAACAAAACTTTGGTACCTATTAGAGAATTTTCCAACTAGCAAAACTGGTTCAGCTATTTCTTTTTTTCAGTGAGGGTTAGTTCGAGGCGGCGCAGGAAAATAATTCCTGAAAAAAAAACCGGCCAAGTGCGAGTCGGACTTGCGCACTAAGGGTTCCGTACCATTATCTATAAAAATCACGTCTGTTGTATGTCCTTAAATTTTTATTTTAATAAAATGTTTATTTTACTAAATATTCTGTGAATATTTCAAGCGTCTACCTGTTGCCGTTATTAATATCGAGCGAAAAACGGCAAAAACTCGCGTTTGTTGTATGGGTAGCCCCATTTAAATATTTATTTTATTCTGTTTTTAGTATTTGTTGTTATAGCGGCAACATAAATAAATCATCTGTGAAAATGTCAACTGTCTAGCTATGACGGTTCATGAGATACAGCCTGGTGACAGACAGACGGACAGTGGAGTCTGAGTAGCAGGGTCCCGTTTTTACCCTTTGGGTACGAAACCCTAAAACCAGTTTGACCAGTAGTATCACGTACTCACCTCGCGTCGTCGGCAGGTAACGCTCCCGCGCGGTGCATGAATGTGAGGCAGCGCGCAGCGCCCATGGCCACCGGCAGCGGCTTGTCGCGACTCACGAGGGCAGATAACAGCTCTGGGATTGACTTGTCCTCGTGCCTGCGGGGAAGAAACAAGATAGAACATAGTGGTTTAATTTTAGGTGTACGTGAGACACGCAAGCAGCGGCTACACCGGCTTCATATAAACACGATCGCCCGAATCGCACACAAGGATATCATCTTTATTGTATAGTCGATCTCGTAACTGCTTTAACACTTTACATAAAAACTTCATAATTAAACTTAAACTTGTTCCCCGAAGACTAGGCAGAGGAGTACCCGCAGTAGATACACCTGCATTTCACAGTATGTTCCATGTAACAGGTAGAGAGCCTATTGCCATCAACTGGAAACAAAAACAGACTCCGAGCGGCTACTGAGAAATTATAATAATAACTCCACTAAATTGTAAATTGAAACTTCACTAAATTTTAAATTGAAACTTCACTAAATTGTAAATTGAAACTTCACTAAATTGTAAATTGAAACTTCACTAAATTGTAAATTGAAACTTCACTAAATTGTAAATTGAAACCTCACTATGGTTGAAAGTATCTGTCAGATTGTTATTAAAGCAAAAATAGCCCTTCAAGTTTTATGACATACAAATGGCATTCCGACGATAAGGCGGTAATGCAATATGAGGTCGCCTATACATTGAGTCCGGATCTCGCGCAAATATTATCTTTTATCTATTTTATAAAGTTACACCAATTCACAGTTATTTTTAGTATTACTAATTAATTACAGACATTTCTAGATTGGCATTTTTTTTGGCTTCATTTTTTTCTTTTTTACTAATAATCATCTGCCTTTTCCCATGTATGTTGGGTCGGACTCCAGTCTAACTACCTTAGTACTAATAACCTGAGATAATTCTCAACTTAGAAACTTAATCATCACATAATCTATGTCTAGCATACATATTAATACTATCACTTATGCCAATCGTTATTCAAATCGCTTCCTTTTCTTGGCATCTAACAATGAACTTTGTCAAAGTCATATCAATGACAACATAAAAATGCAAAAAGTCTTACAACGCAAATATGAGATTACATTGGACTGTGGGGTTGGTCCACAAGCTCTATGGTGTCCACCATGCTATGATGGAAGGAGCTATGCTAAGAATTTATTTTAAGAACAAGGCCCAGAATTAAACTATCCGGAAAAAAACTGGAGAAACGACATAGCTTGCCGAGCTAGCAAGTGGCAATTGGCCAGTTACTTCTGCACAATGTTTTAAGATACCCATTTTTCGGATATCACATTATTATTTAAAAAATAATAAATATAATCATTTAAATGCAAGATTTCATATCTCCATTTAGCTACCGTGTTTAGTTTTTGTGCTCTATAATATGTAACATAAGTGACTGATTTTCAGTGGTCACCCGAAAAGGATGTACGGACACCAAGTCAGGTTTAATGATGAATGCTTATTGGTATATCTTATGATCACTTTTACTTTTACCCTCCCATTATGTTCAGTGACATAAAGTTACAGCGTAATTGAATAACCCAACGACTTAGTAACTACAGTGTTATCATAATGGTGTCAATGGCGAAAACTATCAACATTAATTAATCGAATAACGTAAACATCTTTTACGTAATGTTTATCTGATGGAAAATATGGATTTCTATATGAAACCTAATGAGTTCCAAATCAGCCCAATAGAATAGAATACTCTTTACTATGTAGGTACACCAAATACATTACAGACATAATGTAAATATAGAAATTTTACAAAGGGTGACACAATGGGCGCCGGGGCGGTCTTATCGCTAAGAGCGATCTTTTAAAGACAACCTTTGAATGGATTAAAAAGGGGAAGGAGGGACAAATAAACATAAACAAATAGAAAACTTAAACATAGTCGAAATATTAGACTCCTTTTGCTAAATCTTCATATTTAAGTAAACATTGGCAATCAATCAGTATAATGTATTTTCCCTTCGAATGCTATAATTTGTGTTTACAATAGCAGCTAATAACCATACTAAAGACTATGTCAGCCAATGTTTCTATGCTGTTGGTATAAATAAATCATATGTAATTGTAGCATGGTGGTCTTAAAATAAGACTACGCTCTGATTTTTTATTTGCTAGAGACAAAAAAGTTCGATCGCAATGTCATTTTAGGCTAGCAAATTAATTAAATCAGAGTACACCTTCAATTCTCACTCAGCAACTTGCAACTTCAATTTTCTCTCAGTTGAACTTCAATTCTCGATTGGACCCACTTAGGGGTGGGAAAGAAAGAAGTTTTCTTAGTTTCGAAAGATTCTTTCCCAATGCATGTCTGCGAGAACACCCTCTAGCTAGAACATACCTTGGTTGGCCAGGCGGTTTGTGTTGCCTGTCAGTCAGTCACGGAACAGTTTTATAATGCTTAGAAATATATCATGTGACGTTTGTGACAAAGTTCAAAGTTGCATGACAAGTGTCACCTGCTACATCGCTGATCGGTCTTTATCTCATTAACACGTGTCGAGAGACTCTTTGTAGAGATTGATGTCGAACGAAGTCACCTTTGGCTTATGAGGAATCAGTGAATCATTATCTTAAGTTTTCCAGCTGTGCATTACAAGTGGGATAATCACAGTTTTTTCATTTAAATTACTTCGACGGTTATGACAACCTGTAGAGATAGAACGATTCAATATCTAAACACAAGAAAAAAAAAAAATTTCGCGAAAATGCCACTAATTGTATTTACGACTGAAAAGGTGTATGAGCACACATGATAAGTAGGTAAGCCTATAAAAATAGATGGAAATCCACATGGGGTTGGGTTTAAATTGTTTTATTTATTTATTTTGAACCCTAATTCTTATTCTAAAATAAAAGTAGCCCTATCATGTTACTCCTTATAACACCAGCTATCTACAAGTGAAAGTCCCGTCAAAATCGGTCTAGCCGTTTCGGAGATAAACCGGAATAAACAGCCAGACGGACAGACATTTTTTTTCCCTATTATTAGTACTGTATATACCTACTTTCATATACCTTTAATAAAAAGCTGTGATTTTGACATTACACACAGACACTTAAATTTTATTTATTTGTATAGAAGATATATTGATGCATAGATTAAATTCAACACAGAATAGGTTAATCAAGTTCAAATCATTCAGACAAGCGTTCTTCATTTGTTCAAGGGCAAGGTCACATAAGTTTTGTTATAAAAACTTTATGAATCAGTTCTAAATATATCCTACCTACTCATCATAGTAAGTAAGTTCCCAAGGCCAAATTCTTCGAAACCAACCAATTATTTACTAAGCCTATGACTTACGCAATCTGATAAAACAATATACGGTCGATTTTTTTAAAATGTCGTTTCGTTTTATTTTCAAGGGAAAAGTGTCAGGGAATGATCGATCCTAATCTTTATAAATATCTTTTAACGGCTCGCATTGTTACGAGGTTCCTCTCTCTGGAGCCCTGACCGCCGGTAGCTAGGGCCCTGTTCCCGATACCGGTGGGCTACTATTTTTTATATTTTAAAATGTTTTTTTTTTATATTTTGTTAATCTTAATATTTTGAAATATAATTTATTAATCATTTATTAAATAATAATTTATTAAACTCAAACTCAAACTCAAATCATTTAATTCAACTAAACCAATTACAGGCACTTTTGAATTGTCAAAGGGTCGGTCAGTCAGAAAGATGAAGCTAGTTGCCCATTCCAAAGCGTAGGTACCTATGGAGAAGAACGGGCAAGAAACTCCATGGACACTCTTTTAAATCATAAAATTCTTACAAAATATTTGATTACATCATTCGTGTTGAAATTAACCATGTGAGAACGATGTAGAAAAGACGTGCACGTTAAAAGCGTCCGTTATAGAAAACATAAAAACAATTCAGAAATTAAAAATTACAATAAGCCGTGGCAGCTAAGAGATGACCAGTCCCTACTGACGGCGCCCGTTCACGAACATGACGTATGGATCAGCACCATTCAGCTCAACCATTTTGAAGGGAACTTAATGATCCAACACACACGCCACCACCAGCGAGACATTAGAGTGAGCATGACATACTCTCAGCCGCCAGGGCACATTTAAGTCAATGAAAGACGTACCCAGTAAATGGTAGCTTTATAGAAAGTACATAGTGCTCACACGTGTGCTATGCAATTATACAATACTAAACAATTGAGTTTATACAATGCAAATATAGTTTTCTTCCAATGTTCCGCAGCTCCAGCAATGTTTCCGAATGCTAATTAGTTTAAGCGCCCCTGTGGAGCTGGACCAGCATTGAGCCAAGCATTTTTGTCAGCGATGTAATCCCCTAACTTATAATATGCTTGGCTACATAGTGTGCGTTTAATACACGATTTAAATTTCGTTTCATTCAGTTGGAGTATGTGGGGAGGAATTTTATTGTAACATTTTAAACAGTACCCCATGAAGGTTGAGTCTACTTTAGCCAGTCTGAAACCTGTTTGAACTAATTGGTCTCTATTTCTAGTCCTATAGTTGTGTTTTTCACCTCTTTTGTTGAACAGATTTAAATTTTTTCTTACGTACATGATGTTTTCATAGATGTATTGACAAGGTACCGTCATGATGTTAATATCTTTAAACAGTTCCCTTAAAGAATCGCGCCTGCGGAGGCCATATATTGCTCTGATGGCTCTTTTCTGCAGAATAAAAATGGACTCGATATCTGCAGCCCGTCCCCATAGTAAAATACCGTAAGACATGATACTATGAAAGTAACTAAAATAGACCAGCCTCGCGGTATCTACATCATTAAAAAATCTTGTCTGGCGCAGACAAGATTTTTGTCTTGTGCAGCGCCGACGCAGTGTACAGACGCCAGCACATCAAGCTACTACAATCTGTCAAATTTCTTTAATAGATTTTCAACTTTATCGTTAAAGCATTAAGGTTCAATGTTGATTGGGAAAATATGACAGGTTCGGGTAGCTTGACCTGCTGGCGTCTGTACACTAGTCGTGTGTAGAAACGACACGAATTCTTGCATAGAACCGGCGATTTTTCTTCCCGTGGACACGCGGCCTTATAGGTCGTTTTTGCCGATGGGAAATACCAACGGGCACACGACTTGTATCAGTATAGCTGTGGAACTCACCTCGTATTCAATGCAATCTGCGACACTTTAGCATTTTCAAAGCACATTGCGGCCAAAAGGTCCAACGCAGGAAGCGCTGGAGCACCGAGTGGGGTGCCCGCTAACAGCACAGCGGCCGCGCCGCACGCGCCGGCCGCACACAGCGCCTCTTGTTCCCCCGCCGTGCTGCACCAGATGGAAAGGATCCGGACCACGCATGCGCGCGCTGTTGATGTACCTTCGCAAGCTATTTCTGACAAAAACATTACGGTTTTTAAAAACGATAGAAAAGAAAGAAAAACGTTTATTTTGTCACAGAAACGTGTATATAAAAAAGACAAAAAGGCTTCCATTCAGCATTATGCTGTACTATGGGGGACCCACAGCACGGCGCTGATTTAGATAGTACCTTCATTTTGACGACGGGCTTATTTCAGTAACTTAGGGTCAGTTCACACCGAGACGCGACGAGACGCGACGCTGCGCGCACACTTTAAAAGAGTGACTGAAAATATACTTTATATTCTACACAAAAAGGTACAGACGCCAGCAGGTCAAGCTACCCGAAACTGTCAAATTTTCCCAATCAACCTTGAAACTTAATGCTTTAGCGATAAAGTTGAAAATCTATTAAAGAAATTTGACAGATTGTAGTAGCTTGGTGTGCTGGCGTCTGTACACATCGCATTGTGAGAGTTCGCGTTGAGAGTATATTTTGAGTCACTCTTTTAAAGTGTGCGCCCAGCGTCGCGTCGCGTCGCGTCTCGGTGTGAACTGACCCATAGTAAACAGTTTCTGCGCTACAGGTCGCGGAAAAATATAACTATGCACAAAGAATAATTATTGTTATTAAAATCACCAAAGATGCAGGAGAAAAGCAATGTACCTACTCATAGTAACAATATTTATGCAGATTACGCACACCAAGAAAAAATATATTGTTTTAAAATACCTTCTAAACCTGATCTCTTTTAGCATAGTTTATTTTACTAACATAATTAAAAGTCAATGACTAACAGTGTTAGTCATAGACTTTTAATTCTAACTTCCACTTCCCACGTCTAACTTAAAACATACCGTTCCGATACACGTTCCAAGGAATGTTTATAATTATATTATTGTATTCTATTTAAGAGAAATAAAAGAAACAATCTGTTTTGTAACAAGTTTTTATAGAGAATTGTAATGCAGCATCCTGCCATGTGTTGGTGCGTTCATGGTGCAGGTGTGACTAATCAGACTTAATTCCTTCATTCCTACAACCAAAGCCAAATAGTTTCTAGGCATGGCATGTGTAGAGTGTACATGTACTCACAAGGTCAACTTACATAACATAAGGAGTTACTCGCCCTAAAAACGGTTATCGAAAGGAGATCAAGAAGTAGGGCTGTTGTTAACAGAATGTACGAAACTCGCATATCGATAGATAAAAATCGCTACTCGTCTACAAGAATTACTTAGACATTCTCGCTTCTCGATGGACAACTTGGTCTTGTGTAAATTAGTCTTTGGTGGTTCGAGTAGCGACGCGCGTGCAGTTAATGCCTACTTAGAATTCAAACAATAAACACCATGGTATTGAACACATAATACTACTGCACGATAAAACAAGCAACAGTATTATGTGGATCTTTTCACCCATTCATAGTCTGTAATAATTAGCATAATCACTGTAAGCTAATGTTTGTTATGCTTCTTACATACAATGTAACACCTTGGTTATTTAGTTTCTTATTTCAATCCCTGTATGTATGGTCATTCTAAATAAGCCAAAGATATAAACAACAAAGGCTGCTTGATATTTAGTATTTTTATCATAATTTGGTTTAATGATGTGGTTGTTGGAATTTTAAATTCAGAGGTAATCAATGTTACAATATATAATTACATTATTTCCGCGCAAAAAGCATATTAAATTATTTATTATGAATGTTATTATAATGAAAAATTTACTCCGAAGTAGTGGTTATAGTGATAGATCCCATTATAAGTAAAACTATATTTTATGAAAAGAAAATTGAAAAAATTTCTACCTGAAACGCTTCGTATCTGCTCTTCTATTATACCCTATATTTCCAGAAGCTAATCAAGTCATCCGTTATACACCTAGGACATCATTATTTTTCTATAAAAGTGTATTAAATACTCTTTGTTCATATTCAAATTGGAATTTCAAAGAGACAAAATGGATGTGTGTGTGTTATTGGTTTTGGTTCCTGGGCACCACCTTTTATTTACCATAAAATTGGAATAACATATTGGAAGACACAGATTAACCCGATGAATGTCGTAATTACAGACACAATTAAAAAGCCATTGTGTCTCGCGAGGATCTACGTTCCGACATATGAAGGGTTAATAAAGCAATTTGTGAAGTGTAAGGAAACATACATGAAAACATTAGAAAAATTCATTTCAAAGATTTTCCTACTAAGTTTCATTCAGGCTATCTGTTGTCTATAAGATTTCATAGCAACACCTCCAAATGTGTACTTTGTTGATTAAGCAAGGTTGGAGTAAGTATTGCAAATGACCTTTGTGGCGTAGAAACTTTTACTGCTGTAATAAGCCCTAATAACCTTCAGAGGCACATAATTCTATCTGCAATATTACAACATCTATAGATGACTATAGTTCTTAATTACAAAAATAGGCAAAAATATTAGATTTTATTAAAAACTGCTACTATCATGTAAATCAAGTTATGCAAATAAATACTTTAATTCATGTTTAAAAAGGAAATTAGGTCAAAATTTAACAAAATAATGAACTGTTCTAAAACATATGATTAGCAAAACTATAGGATTGATTTCTAATAAGTGAAAAACATGCTTATATTATTTCCAAAAACAAAATACTTGAAACAAAGTTTTATGAATGAAACTTACGTGTCAGCCTCGTCAGTAGCCTCATGTCAGCTGGTAAGGCAGCTATTGGAGCAGGTGGATGCAAGAACACACTTCGTAGCGCACATAGTCCTGCTTCTGCCAACTTCGTTCCAATGGGTACCGTTTTAAGGAGTTCTACAAGAGCGGTTGCTGCACCCTGCTCTACCAGTGAGTTTACATTTTCTGGTGTGCCTTTTGCCAGTGAACCTGGTATGATAAATAAACATTTACAGACTATGAAAATAAAATAAAATCAATAATGATGAAATGCAGCTTCAATGTTTTATAAACCTAAGTGAAATAATATTCTAACTATTCTTCTGTAGGTAATGCTAAAAAGTGAAGCTTAAAAAACGTGTTTTGTAAAAACATTAGGGGCACCTATTAGGTCAGGACATGCTGTGATTTAGCCCAGTTTCAGATCAGCCTAATGTACTTGATAAACACTTGTCAAATACTAAGTAATAAGCAAAACAAACAATCACTTGAATTCATTACCGATTGTGATAGTTGCTTCCAGTCTTATGTTAGGGTCCAGCGTTTCATCAGACATTAACTGCAGAAGTCGCGGCACTACTCCTTGCTGTATCACTGAGCTCTTCTGTCTGTTGCTGCCTATCACTGAGTTCTTCAGCGTCACTAATGCGTCCACAACCTTCGGAGCATCTGACGAATACAGCTCGTCGATATAAGAACGTGAACTTTCAATATCCTATCGGCAAAAACGTTTTAGGTTAAGAACATAAACCAAAACATACTCCCAAATGGTTACATCTGATTCATTAACTTACCATGAATACTGTTAATTGCTGCATGTTTTTATCTTTATTTTACGCAGTATTGTTGGTAAAAATAACGTTCGAAATTTCTTCCGAGGCCGAATACGCTGTCACTTCGCCACCTGTCATTCATTGATGAAGAAGGATGCGTTCCTTTCGTAATTCTATGGTGAATTCGTTTGTAAACTTGCCAAGCACTTGATTTTACAGCGTGTTTTGGCCACCGAATTACTAATATTTTGGCTATGAAGTGAATGCGCTCAGCCAACTGCTCTAAAGCCGGATCCAGACGTGTGTTATTTTCTTATTTTAATGCTATGCACAGAGTACAGACGCCAGCTGCAGGTCAAGCTACCCGAATCTGTCAAATCTTCCCATTCAACCTTGAACCTTAATGCTTTGGAGATAAAGTTGAAAATCTATTTAAGAAATTTGACAGATTGTAGTAGCTTGATGTGCTGGCGTCTGTACATTATTATTAAGCTATGCATCGAATGTTATGCGAATAATGTGAACGCAGATCGTAGACGACAAACAAATTCAACGTGAAGTATATGTTCGACTGCAAGAGGAAAACCGACCGCCAATGGATCAGTGCGAGTGTAATGTTCGTAGTGCTGACTGCTGTCCACACGCAGAATTCGCGTTACATTACATTATTACATGAACATTACATTACTAAATATACATGTCATGATCTGGCTCAAGTGTGCATACACACGAGCGTCACGCGTCCACGACAGAGGCGACTGCAACCGTCGCGTCGACTCGTGTCGGTGGCGGCGCCGGCCGCAGGTGGCAGCCGTCGACTCCGACTCGTTGACGGTGCTCAAATACACGAACGGCATGTTGCATTGCACGCGTTGACGGGTCCACACATGGGTCCAGTTCCGGTTGGCCATCACAAAATCACAATGATTCATTGTCCAAAATTGACTGGACTGTGTTTCCAGTGTTACAACCGTAAAAAATTTATTAAAGAGGTGAAACTTCGCCAGTTCTGTGAAAGAAAGATGAAAGGGAAATAATGACAGCTCGTCGCCAAGTATAAACAAGTCGAGTAGATAACTTTCTTCAATTCCCTTACCCACTATTTTAATTGTTGTGTGCTTATCATAAATTGTGTGACGAACAAGCTAAGTTGAAAGTTTTCGTTACTATATGTATTTACATTTACTTTCGTGAACAAATACTATGGCCGACTCTGGGGTAGACACCAGTAATGAGAGCAGCGATAATCCAATATTTGATCACTCCCAGTGTATTTTAGAATTCAGTCCACCAGCTATACCAATAAATCAAGCAGGCCAGCCAATGCCAATCGAGTTTATGTCTGAGCCTCATGACCATGTCGGAAAAATCAAGTGTTCTACTAAAGCCAGACACTGTAGGCTGAAATACAGGTACGGAGGCACTATTTGTTCATCACGAAACCATAAATTGCGCTTTGCCGCCTCTACTAATAATACGGAGCTTGTTGAGAAACTTCTGTTGTCAGGGGCTGACCCAAATTCCTCAGATGAACACAAAAGAAGTCCACTGCATTTGGCTGCATGTCGTGGTTACGTTGATGTTATTAGAACGTTGCTAAGACATGGTGCCAATCCTAACATCAAGGATACATTGGGTAATACACCACTGCACTTGGCTGCTTGCACCAATCACATTCCAGTGGTCATAGAACTACTTGATGCAGGTACTGATGTGAGTTCACATGATAAGAATGGGCACAACCCAATACAGTTGGCACAGAGCAAGCTGAAACTTATTCAAATGCGTCCAAGTGGGGCTGGAAATTATGAGGAGACAAGACATCTGATTGGAGAGATATGTATGGTTGTTGAAATGATGGTGAAGTATATGAAGATGCAGAAAGCTGATGCTGGAGACTTGGAATCAGTCTGCCAGAGACTGGAGCGTGTCAGCACTCGCGAGCAGGTGGACTCTGAAGTACAAAACTTACTTGACAGTCTAGATTCTCTCAAATTGAGATAAACTAAATAGTTATTATAAATTTTTATGAAGACTGTTTATGAATGTAACTGTCTAATGTTAACTGTCTAAGAGCTCAGTTGAATGTTTAGATATTCTAAATATGTTTTTTCTGCATATGAACTGAGAATTTATTAATTAATAAGATAAAACTTAATGTTTAACTTTAATCTTTGGCAATTTGTTTATAATTATTTTAGTATAGTTAATGTATGTGAATTGCCATGTAAGTTAACTATAATCACAGTTATTTTATGATTTTGTAATGTGTGTTGGTTTTTCATTAAATTACATTTGGAATAACTAATTATATCACATTAGTTTTAAGTGAATTTTAGTTAACTATCAAAAATATAGATTATAATAAAGTTATTGCATCTACTTGGCCTTTTCTTTTCAAAAAAAACTCCAACATCTTTGAAATCATTTATTAACAACAGTTTCATAAAATTGAAAATTATATAACTTTTATTCACAACATTATCCATTAAAATTTGCTAATATGCTACTGTATTTCATATCTAGAATTATATATTACACTCAATAAGTATTAAAAAGCCCAAAGATACCTAAAACTATGGAATGCATAAAATAAAAGATTTATAATCCAGTAACAAACCATCAATATATAAAGTAGTAATTATTAAATCTGCAAATGACACTGATCTTATAAAATAGTATTAATTTTCTTGTGCATATCATAAAATCCTGTACTGAAAACTGGTAGTGAATGCCTTTGAAACAATGCTTATAGACATAATATGTACAAAGAACTTTACAACTGTAACATCTCTAAATTCTATAGACAACTGCTTATTTTTGTACATTATATCTTTATTTAAAAATGGACAAAACCAGAAAATGTAACTGTTTCAAAAGTATACAAACTTAAGTCACAGTCAATCACAACAAGTCTTAAGAAAATTAACTTTTACTCTTGTGTATATGGGGTTTTGCTACAGTTCTCATCGTATACATAGTTACATTGGAACATTCAAATGAAATATGGCAGAAAAGTTATTATCACAGAAAAACATAATTGCTATAATAATTAATACTGCTAAATAAATTATATTAAGTTATACCAGCAGTCCCAAGACCCAAACCATTGTAACATTTTCAATAAATTAACTAAAAAGTATAAATAGTTACCGCACCCCATTCTCCTATACACCGCAAAGGTAAAGGCAAGTTAAATAATTATTTTCAACTTTATAAGTATGGCAAGCTATTGTTGTAATATAATAACAAATTATCAAAAGTCGACAGTTTATTGTAATAATTGAACATCCAAAAAGATAATTACATATACAAAGCATGCAACAGCATTCTCTTAGTAACTTGGTTTGAAAATTTACTTTGAACATAAAAGTAAGATTTTCTAAAATATTCTAAATAATGCTATCAAGAGAGCGTAAATTATGTTCTCTGTAACATTAAAATGCAATTATAAAGTATTTCATAATTAATATAATTTGCTTTGAGCTACATACTATAATATTATTAAATAATACATTTTAAAACAGTTTTATAAGTAACACGATTGCTGAAATAATATCCTATGTAGGAATAATAGTGCAAACAATTGCTCTACAATTGAGCAAGTAGTGTAAATGATCAATTCCTCGTTAGAATTTAAAATGAATGTGTTTAGAGTGCTTACATTTGGCACTTATTCATTGTATTCGTGCAAGCCACGACTAGCTGCTATTTACTCACATTTAGGCTTTTAGTAATTCGCTTACAAAATTATATCACATTTTCAGTTATTGAACCAATTTAAAATAAAATTGTATAACATAAATCACAACATTCATGGAATGATCAACTCAATTGCCTCTGCAATCAAAAACTTTTGGTAAGTATTTAAATAATTTAGATATCATCTCTCACACAACCATTATTTCACACCTTTGCTTGGAATCATAATATTCCCTTATATTGCACATGCATCGGCTCGGTTATGGTTCAAATAATTATATCAGTCATTTTATGAATATCTCTTACTTATTTAAATGTGACGTTATTTCATTTCTGGCACTAATAAATTAACAATGTTTGGGAATATTTCAGCCTGTATGGGTCCGTATTCGACAACTTCGCCATCGACCGTGAGGTTCCCCGTGCTCCCCTCCGGAACTATTCTAAACGCACTGACAGGAACCATTTTTACGTATTCATTATTCAAGTCGGCGTGCGTGCCCTGGCCCACACCCAGAAGGAACGATAGTAATTGAGATCTGGAAATTCCTGCTTTGATAATCAACATCCACATGATTCCATCGGAAAGCTGTGACCGTGGAGCGAATAAAAAGTCTTCCCCGATGTAAGGTTGATAGGACACGTGGACCATGACAAATTCGCCATGTTCGTGAACCCAGTGCGTCGGCAACTGTGACATAAGCGAGGGTAGGTGGGAAGCAGGTCCGTGCATGCACGCGTGCACAGGTGACCGCATTTCAGAGCCGCTACTCGTCACGCTGTGGTACTCTGACCCGCGTGTGCTGTAGAACGCACTCCTTCGTGAGTTGACAGAATACCACGAATCCACCCTTTGGTGTTGTTTCCCGTTAATAGCGTTGACGAACACTTCAGAATGTTCGTCAGCATCAATGAACGCTTCCGCATCAGGGGAGTCGAGCGCGCCGTCCTGACTGATGCTATGACTGAGGGTGAGCGGTTGTTTTGGTTTAGGCAGATTGGTCACATCCTTAATTTTCGCGTAACTCACTACACCTTTATATGTCCTCAGTCCGACGAGTCTTGCGAGTGCCCAAACAGCGAACCTTTGGCCTCCGATTGCTCGTAATCTCTCGCTTTCGATATCAATGTCTGATAGAAGGCCCCAGCCAACAGACAGAAACGAAAACATAATCTGCAAATAAAAAAAAAAATCTGATTATTATTAAAGAAGAAAAACAAGTAAATTTGATGACATCATTGGGTTGAGAGAACGTGTTAGTCGGTTGTGCTGAGAATGGGTTGGCGTTTAAGCGAAGTTAATTTATAAGATAATGGAAAGTGTAAATATCAACAGCGCCGTATCAACGTGCGGCTAATTGTATCCGCGAAGCGTCACTCGTTGTTTGTTGTGACGGACGTACTCAATTGAATATTGTAACGTAACATATCCCCGTACGTCGGCGTCGTTGGCGAGACTCGAGACACCGTGTGCCACAATGTTGCATAAACTGCAAATCTGACGTGTACTTACACTGGTTCTCGTTTCAATTCTGACTACGTCCATTGGCGCCGTTTGACCCTTCACTATTCCCATCGTAAGCCCGGTTAGGTTTTGAGGAATGTATGGTTCACTGGAACAAAATAATAAAATATTATTGAGACGGTAAAAATGGTCCAGAAATTCAATACTAGACCTTTTGGCTTAGTGTTTGGACCCTTCCAAACACAGTAAAGAATGTTCTGCGTACACCCCACATTTTCACCCAACTTTATTAAATTGTTACTTTAAGTACAAAAAGTGGAAAGAAAGTAGGGTAGGGAGGCCTCTGCCCCGCAGTGCGACATCACAGGCTGATAATAATAATAAGTACAGTCAGTCAGATGTGTTTAAAACGTTATCATGGCCTAGTTGTTACACGAAAAAAGGTTTGTTATGTTTTGAGGATTCATAATTATCTCTTGTACTTCGGTAAAATAAAACGGTGAACATAAAATATGCACTCGGAGGCGTCGGCTGCAAGCCATATGCCTCCGACTCCATGTTATATGATTTTTGGTATATTTACATAATACATAATATTCCGTTTTCATTTAATCTTTTGCTGTTTTTATAAGGCAACCAAAAACAGTTTATTACTTTTCAAAAAATGTAATTTATTCTTAAGATAAAAGTGATGACGATTGAATAAAATAACCGCGCCAGCAGCGTCTGCCGAAGCGTCTCCGTGATTTGCGCGATTAAATATATTCGGCCCTAAGTGAGCATACACAATACACACGAGCGACACGCGTCGGCGACGGACAACATTACTGCAAACACTAAGTTGACACCTCAGCTTATCAGTTACAGACGTTACTTTCAAACTCTTCTCATACTTATTCTTGTTCTTTATGTTATCCATTTTCATCACACCTTCTCTTCTTAACATTCACATTTCAGCTGCATGCCTTTATTTCATCTTTTTTGTAGCCCAACATTCCGATCCGAGCATGTTTTGTAAATTTAGTTTAAGAGGAGTTATTTGCAAGTAGTTCCTGTGACCCGCCGCAAATTTTATCTACTCTTTGATAATTCGGTGCTTGCCAGTTCGGTTTATTTCGTCATCGCCATGCACGAGTGAACCGAGATGCCAAAAATCAGACCAGACCGAAAGAAGCACCATTACACGCTAGTGCTCCAGAACTGAAGTGACCGCAGAAATCGAAGAAAATTATTTGGTCTTGGTTCTGCTGATTTGAAAGCCCACTTTCTCCAGCTTAGGTTGGATTTGGCTTACATGCTTTATGATGTTTGTTGTTAGTTGTATGTTCGATTTAAAACTCAATATAATAAAATTAATTTGCCTTAATGTGGTCTACTGTTGCAACTTTTATAAGTTGAGGTTTGTAAGTGAAAAATTCGATTATCATGTTTTACGACCGAATACAATGACTTTGACCTAACATTATTCGAGTATACTAATATTATAAACGCGAAAGTTTGTATAGATGGATGCATGTTTGTTACTCCTTCATGCAAATACTATTGAACGGATTTGGATGAAATTTGGTACACAAAATAGTTTATAACCAGGATTAACCCATAGGATACTTTTTATCCCGCTATTCCCACGGGATCGAAACCTATGCGGGTGAAACCGCGGGGCGCAGCTAGTAATACTATAAAAATAATAATATTTATACTACTATTAAAATATATCGAGCCGTTCGGATGCTACGGAGGAATCAAGAAACCCACAATGCGTACATAACGCTATGTTTATGTACAAATGCACATCTTACGCGAGGAAAATACTTGTGTTACAGTACTTGTGTTTTACATAATGTAATAAATTATTTGCAGTCGAATAAAAATATTTGAGCAAAGATATTTCTTCATCTGGCAGTACTTTATTACAAGCATTCATTCCAGGGTTCGCTGATATTATATCAATGTATATACATATCACGATACATATCAATTAATATTTACTTTACTGTCAAAACTAGAAATTAAGCAGATTCAAAGTTTACCCTAGACCACCTAACAGTTGACAAACAAAAAACAATTTGGATTACCTTTCTCGAAGTGGCGATGTAATCATAAGTTTCGGGGATTCACCTAATAGACGGGAAGTACCGTTAGCTTTTTATCAAACCTTATATCTATTACATAGGGTTTATAATAGGTCACCTTCTAATCTAATCAGCATGTATTGTCCCACTGCAGGGCATAGGGCTCTCTTTCCCTTTTCCACGTTTACGATACTATAAAATATTCCATTATACTTAATCATATTAATTTTTTTATGGGGGACAACCCATAAAAAAAAATTACTCACGTGTAACCTTTCGAATTATTTTTATGATAATCAATAATGACATAATTTTCATTTCATTTATTGTTGATAATTAGTGTTTTTTAATAAACTGATTATTATTTATCAAAGAATCGGTAATTTTTTGTTACCTTTATATAAAAAACATCAAATAATCAAAGACAAACATATTCTGCAACTAAGGGCGGGTGGTTTCACGTCCACTTGACTTGACGTGTATACGTCAAAAATGGCGCTAACTATCGTCAAACAAAAAAAGCGTTGATTCACCAAATTATGGCTTTGACTTACGTAAAATAATAACGATTACGTAATCGTTATTATTTGACGCGATATATATCGGATAAATATCAAATAATTATGATATACATATTTTGATATTTAAGTATTATAAATATCTGATTTTTACGAACCCTGATTAAATCCATACCAAAAACTGAGGCAAAAAAGGAAAAAAATATGGTGCGAACTTTGTAAGGCGAATGCGGAACAAATCCAGTAAAATAGTTTCGTTTAAGCTAGATATAGTCAGGCAGTCCTAAAGTCGGTACTTGCTACAGCTATTAATACATAAATAATAAAGTAATTAAGAGCTTAAACCTAATTAAAGTCTTCCATAATCATTAATTTGGTATCGTCTTAATCCCAGAGAGGCCTCATAAATGTTTTGATTACTGACAGACAACATGGTTTTGCCCACAAATAAACTGTTATCTAATTTTAATTATCAGGTATAATGTACATTAGCACTAGATACGAAATGTTTAGGCACGGAAATCCACCGATTTTATTTAAAATCGGTGGATTTTACTAGATTTTAGATACCTATACAAATGTATAAGTATCCCTATTACCCTGGGAGATTGGGGACCTTTTGAAGAGATGTAGTTTGCTACATCTCTTTAAAGGGTCCCTCATAATAATATCATAATCAGCCTATTTTGTGCCCACTGCTGGGACACAGGCCCCCTCTCGGTGAGAGGGAGTGGGCCGTAACCCACCTCACGGGCCCAGTGCGGGTAGGTAGATATCACATGTCTTCGATTTTTTGGTTCTAGGACATGTCGGTTTCCTCAAGATGATTTCCTTCACCGTTTTGAGAGCAGTGGTTATGAAATAATTTACACAAAAGTAAAGCGCCTGTCTGGTTTCGAACCTACGACCTACAACTCGTAAGTCGCAGCCGTTACCACTGAGCCACCACTGCTCTGTGCCAAGGTCTAAAGGGTCCCTAAGGGTCAGTTCACACCGAGATGCGAGCTGCGCGCACACTTTAAAAGAGTGACTCAAAATATACTTTATTTTCTACACGAAAGGGTACACATAGCATTGTGAGAGTTCGCGTTGAGAGTATATTCTGAGTACGGACACTGGGGGTACGAAATGTATGGAAAAGTATTTGTGCGATTTTGGGTTTTATACATAGTACTGTAAAGTGTAGATAACCTCAGTCGGCACTAACTATTTAGTAATCTGTGACACAAGTCTATCAAACCTTATACGAAAAATAAACGAAAATGCATCATTGCCATCATAAAAATATAACGTAATCACGTTTTTCCAGCTGACTGTACCATTTTTCCAAAATCTGTGAATACAGTTAGCGTTAGCAATTACTAAAATATTTGAGGACAGTCTCCTAAGAACGTTCTCCTGTAGATACAACGATCAAGCTGCCCTGACCGCCGTCCCAAAATTCGACCCTTTAAAGATTGAAAGTCGTTTCATACCAGCTTGAATACAGTTTGTACTACTGAAGTACCTACCTGTACTTAACATATCAATAGTTAGTAGGGACTAATATTTGAAGCAAGGCAGCTTAGAAATAGTAGGTTAGTAGATCACACAATGAGTTTATCCGATTATGAAACCTTACTATTCGATATCCATAGTGAAACTTGTGAATATTCAGTTGGTGTAGGTACTCACATAACAGTGTTACAAGGGAGAGGCCCTTGTAACACGTCATCATGGCAAATTATAAAAAGAGGTCAAAAAGTATGTTTTGGCGCTATGTGGAAGTCCGACTCACACTTAGCCGGTTTTTTAGGTTCCTGTTTGCTATTTCGACAAAAGAAGAACTGTAAAACACGTGAATATGATTACAAATAATTACCTACCTAACGCAACAAAATATTTATTTCAATGTCAAAAGTTTGAATTTTCCAAGCTATGTTTAACCAAGTTATGTAAGTATAACATAGAAGTTCTTGTAATGGAAAAGTTATTGTATGAACTAAGATTACCATAACGATGTATGACCTCATGAATCTTAAGGATTTGTTTGAGAATAAGAATACAATTTAAATTTGCTTAACATTATTATAACCCTAAGGAAAAACCAAATCCTTTTAAGAAACAAACTTGTTTTCGACATCCTAAGACCACTTCAACAAAAAGAATGAACGTTTAAAAAAAATAAGGTAAAACTCATAAACAAACGAGACTATAAAATGATGCACGAGTCAGATTTGAATGATACATAATATGTCATCGCACGGGTAAGATAGAAGAATTGAAGATGAAGAGGGCAAAGAGCAGGTTCCCTGCCAAGTCTAAAAAATGACTACATTATTTTCCGCAAATTATCGTTTATGTACTAGGTAGCTATATGTAGGTAAACCACACTTGATAAACCGGTTGTTTCGACAAAGTAGACAACATTACGATATTTACTTTATGAGATATTATATCCTTTTATTGTACTGGCTGGACGGTCGAAAACAGCTAAATGCATTTATTGCTTGTAAATAAATCTTGGAAATTGCTCAAATATTTAACACTTTTATCATAAAGACAGGATTAGTGATGTGGTGGTAACGTCTTTTATTATGCTGAAGTGTTTTTGACAATCTGAGTTATTTCGAACACATCTACAAGAACGCACAACTATATTTAATTAAAGCTATATTTAATTACGGAAATCGATGCGTGAGCATGAGACAAAATTGCCGAACTCAGTAATATGATAATGAAACTCTTTTCATTACCTTATTACTATGTGCACATGAAACCAGTCAGTTGACGCCTTGGGTTAGTTAATTCGATAAGAGGTAACATTGCGTTATACCCGTCGCGAGATTCGTCTCACCGCATTATACACAGTCATGCACCGTTGTTCAGTGATTTGATTTAGGTACAATATTCCTCTACATAACTACCAAAATTACTAACAATCTCTTACGGTTTTGTCGAGTCACTGGAATTTTTCCTTCCTGTTAATTCTTTTTAAATAATGGCCCATAACCACAAATAAGATAAGCTGTTTTTGTTCATGATTATCCTGTAACAAGAATAAAACGAACCGTATTTTTTAACCTAATGATTAACTGCTAATCAGATTACGGTTTAAGATAATTTATTTCACTCAAAAAGAATACAATTATTCACTCCTATGAGGAAAAACATAAAAATTAAGATAGGCGACGGTTTCGCTGGGTTATGAACTAAAATTAAGTTAGATAAAAATAAAATAAAAAACTAAAATAGAAAGAGTACAGACATACAATATTCAAAATTCAAACATTATTCTGAATAAATAGTATTTTAATAGCCTTTTAAAAGTTGGAAGTGATATTTATTTTACGTATAGAGTTGAGCCCCCTCATATGCGACAGTCTTTCTACCGCAGTTTGTCCTCGGTGCTCTTAAAATTATATGGTTAGCCTGTCTCGTCATGCGCTTTTGAATTTGCATTCTTTTTGTAAATGTTATTTGTGTATGAATGTTTTTATTAATAATCATAATTGAATAAGACTTTAATAATTTTGTTCTGAGATGTTTGTAGTTTTCTAAGGTGAGTTTTCGCAGCACTTCCCCAATCTCTATTAAATAATCGAGATGTGGTTTAACCATCGAGTTATTTCCTCTAAGTGCACCTTGTCAAAGATAATATCTTTTTCTTACTTTCTCAAGAATTCTCGAATAACAATCGTGACATTTGCTGACTCGATGTAAAGGTGTTCATTTTCTACAATCTACCAGAAGCATGAAGCGATTTTTGGACACATTAAGTGGTTACCTGCAGATTCTCTGGAAATTTGAATACTTGCCCGGTTGGCAGGGAGACGTACTCGGTCCCTCGGTACTCGGTCAGAGACCATAAAGGAGACTTGAAGGCTGCATAATTATGTACCATATTGCATGTAGTCCAGAGACCACACTGCTTAACTTTAAAACGCGTTGTATATATGGACGGTATTTTTAGCACTCAGAAACCGATAAAGAAGTTTTGGTGGTGGCCACAAAAAAAAAATGTACTGGTGGAGGGAAGCACATATGCCAAATGAATATTGTTTTTGACCGATATGAAATGATGATGTATAAGATTAGATAGTGACCCACGGGCAGCGGATTCATACACGTGGACTTTAGTTAAACAACACATTTTTTTAAATCTATTTATTTGCGTCTTGCGTAATTCTTATCGCTTAGTATTTTTGTTTTTATCAAATCTTTATTACCGTCTGGTTGATTTGATTTCTACTCCGTCTACTTACTGCGCATTATTTAACCGTTTGAGTTCAACTATATTTTATTTTCTAGTTTTTTCATACCTATAAAGTAGGTTACCAGCAGTAACAAAGGAGTTAATTAATATTTCGTATTGAAGATCTTTTGTAAGGTACACTTCCACGGCTTTATTCATCAATACTCTCTTAATAAAACAAACAAATGAGTAATTCAATTGAAGCCATTATTTTTTATTGACATCTTAGACCTTTGCTTGTTTATCGACTTTGTACCGCATACGCATTGAAGTAGTGTTCGCTTTTTTGCTGTGTATTATGGTAATGCTAAAATGCTAATCCTATAAGCTGATTTATATGTTGTTTTTAGGAGCCTAGTTGGAGATATTCCATAAAGTCAGTGCTGACCCTATTTGGACGATAGGATATTTACTTTACACCTGCCTACTATCCTCAGTGACTCACGTATCATGATGTGGTCATGTGGTATTTTAATTCTATGCGACATAGGTAATATGAAAACTGAACGTGATGATTAAATATAATAGAAAAAATAACTTAACCAAGATGAACTGGAAATTTGAATGTAGATCTCAAAATACTATTCTAGCCAATCTGGTGTAGAATAACAAGGCGCGAAAATCCAGTACATTTGAATAAGCTGGGCTGAATAAGTGAAGGGGAAATATCTGGCCTTGCTATTAAAAATGGACTGACTTCCTTGTCCACGAAATATCCGAGATTCCTGTTCCGTTTTTGTCCACATCGCCATTGACTTGACTGCGTGTTTAGCTGTCCGAGGCGAAGCGATACTGATACGACTTCAAGGGCAACCGTAATCCATTGAGTATTTCTTAATATTGGGAGCAGATTTTTACAGACGTCCTAATGTTAGACAGAAACTATAAAGTTGAAACTAATTTGTGAAACGACTAGTCGTATAAACAAGAATTCGAGTTATTTTGCCAAGCCAGTTTCTAGCTCATTTCTGCTAGTTGAAACCACCAATGCGGATAATGTACTTTCGCTGACCTGACTACCTTGACCAATAGAAAAAGAGGAAAATGAATAATAACGGATGGCTAAGTATAATTAATTGCTACGTTTTTCTTTTAATAAACAGGAAATCAAGAGCCTATTTTCAGCTTGCACAACTCATACATTATGTATAAATCAGTCTTACATTATGTATTATCCTCGACAAAGTCATAGAGGTTAGTGTACTTAAGGGGTTCCTGTCTCAAGTCTCTTATTAATATGTCCTTGTGATACTTAGGGCCAGTACTAATCTATGCAATTCGCATACATTACATACAGTGCATGAAGTTTTAAATTAAACGGTCGATACTCGCTTCGCGAAATATTAATAGGAAAATTAGAGACGATTTTACGAATACATAATTATATTTGGGTACAGTAATAAGAATGATAATTGTAGATAATCCGTGATTGATAAGATTTGTAATTGAAAAACATGCCTAGAAATGGATATCACTACTTACTATAGAAGATAATAATACTTGACAAAACAACGTTGAACTTAATATCTGCCATGCACGTAATCTGTGTCCACCTGTTAGCCAGTAGGTATGTGCAGATTGTGAAACTGTCATATTAACTCGTAGCGTACCTAATCTACATATTATAACGCCCATCTACTGATAAACTCTTTCCCGCCACGCCAAAAAACTTGTCCTAAGAGATTCTAGGTCTTACTTCAGGTTATCCAGGTAGCGCCCCAGTCCGTGAAATAGTAGCAAAGTGTAATGAAATATTATTCTCGGATTCATGATACCTTCTAGCGTATTGTTCCACTCGCAATCTATCAATCATCAATCAGGTTCTCATGCATGCATGCCCAGCCAAGGTTGACGTTTGGCACGGTAGGTATGGGCACAAGTGCTTTCTCAGCAACCTACCTAACACAAGCGACCAAATTCACTCATTCTAGCCAAATCCCAAACTAGTTTTAGTATTCGCAATCGCAGCTAAATTGCTTAAATACTAGTTTTCAAGGCAAAATAGATAAAAAATATTCGCCGTTAGTATATTACTAGCTGCGCCCCGCGGTTTCACCCGCATAAGTTTCGATCCCGTGGGAATGTCGGGATAAAAAGTATCCTATATGTTAATCCTGGTTATAAACTATCTGTGTGCTAAATTTCGTCAAAATCTGTTCAGTAGTTTTTGCGTGAAAGAGTAACAAACATCCATACATCCATACATACAAACTTTCGCATTTATAATATTAGTAGGATGATCTGAAGAAACTCGTCTCGTGAAATAAAACCGGTTTTTTTAAAATAAGGAACGGCATAAATACTAGCAAAACAAAATTGTAGCAAGCACGGGACCATGACTGCGCGACGTCAAGCAATTTCCTTCGCTTCATTTCCCCCTTTTGCTTGCATCATAACCCATAATTGCGTGAGCGCTTTTTGATGGCACGGCCAATTTGTAGCGGTCTATAGAAACAAACAAGTGATGATTACATAATATGCGGCCACAACTTGATCCAGCAGGACAACTGTTTGATACAATTCTGGGTTCAGTTGGTTATTAATAAATAAATAAATTACGTACCAAATCGCGTTTGGGCCGATATTAAATTCCGTACTTACCACGAAAGCGTGATTGAGTCTGTGATCATCTGTCACATCTCATTAAAGCTTTGTGTTGTTTGTGATCGAGTTGTTGTTTTGGGCATTAGCACAATTGGTTGTGCGATTGCCCAAAATAACAAATATCAATCATTAATACATAGTTTACTTAGGTTGACGAGATTTGGCTATTGAATAGATATAATTCTTATACGGATTTGAACTATTGACTCGAAGCCAGTGAACAGATTTAGACTTGCAAATAATTGCACAAAGAAGTCTTCAACATAGGTGCAAATTTCACACCGTTTTTTGTCAAAGATATCTTGTGTCATCCTCATAAAGGAGTCGTTGGTTGACATAAATATGACGTGGGTTTTAACATGATTCATATTATTTTTGGACAATGATGTGTCTCGTGTGTTTTCAAGTTTAAAATATGCTACTGTGCACAACGCTGACAACGTAACTTCTTAATACAATCACGCAAAAAAAAAACGAATGAGAACATATTATTCTCCTTGAAACCAATTAGACAACACAAAATAATATCTATTACTTATTTTAATGTTTTAACGCTGGCTGACAATTATCATAATTTTAAGCGCAAGGTGTACAAGGTTAACAAACAAATGCTTTGAGTAATTTGGAACACAATGTTCATAAATCAATTGAAAACAATAACTGTTAGATAACGTTAGAAACTAGGTTATCATTATTATTAATAGGTAACTATGTCGAAAACATAATTAGGTAGTACTATAGTCATCATAAACCCTTGCCCGTTTGGCAAGCTGTATAAATTCGGTAACAATAAAAAAGTAATCTCTGTGTCTCATTCATTAGTGACAGATGAGATGAGCTCATAAACAAGTTCTGTGTTTAAGAATAAGAGAAGCAACACGTTCATTAGTAAAGAACTAGTAATTCCTGATTGAGTTAGTTGTTTTTGTTGCCAGTAAAGGCCAAAGGCTGCAACACTAGCGGCGCACTGCACTTTCCTGTTTTATATGACAGATTGAAGGTGATAAAAACAGAACAGAAAAATAGGTAGGTACAGAGGTGATGCTTATTTCATAAGAAATCTCTTCTAACATACCTCCGATAGGACAATAGATAGAGATTTTTTTAATAGCACAGTCCGATTCTGTTAATTTTTTTTAATGCCCTCTGCTTCGACCGCGTGGAGGCGGAACATTATGTCACGGGAACGTACTACGGGTTAAAAAGTAACCTATGTGTCCAGATTGTAATCTACGTGCCAAATTTCATCCAAATCAGTTCAGCCATTTTTGCATGTGAATTTTCACATTTTTAATATTAGTAGGATTTACCATTGGCTTTTTAAAAGGTAGGTTCATGTGAAGAACAACGGAACGCATCTGCGAACACAGCCTACAAATATTATGTTATTGGATTTAAAATATTCTGCGTAAAGTGGGTGTCAGTTTAGGTACCCACACAATTGATTTTTTAACCGACTCGTGCTTGAAGGACCTTTGGGTGTAAAATACAGGTAGGTACCTAAAAAGGTATACAGTAAGTGGGTAAGTAAATAAATCAGGTCATCAACTCAGAGTCAGACCGAGCAACCGCGTGATTCAAAATCATTCTCTTTCTGAGAAGAAGCCTTTGCCCGTAACTTGGAAAATTTCAAGATAATTAAGTAGGTAATTGATTTTTTTTTATAAATCTGTTCTTCAATGATGAAAAAAAAACAAAAAAAAACAGATCAATTAATAAAAAACCTAATCTTGCCAAAGATTTTTCCAAATAATTTAAATAGATTTTGAGCATGTCAAATACTTAAGCAATCATTTTCGTAAAATTTATTATCGGTAAATAAGTAGGTACTAATATATTTATAAAAATGAATCCCTATTTCCCTTGGTCACGTCATAACTTGAGAACGACTTTACCGATTTCATCAATCTTTTTTTTCAAGTTTTCTAAACTTTGTAGAACGTTCTTAGGGAAAAAAAATTAAGAAAATTGCTTCAAGCGGACGAAGTCGCGGTCAAAAGCTAGTATGCAATAAAAATGTTTTTTTGTTCGACAATGTTCAATAAAATTCGTATTTTAAAAATAATATGAAGCCAATGTGAATTTTATTAGCTGATTTTTCCTCTAGCGGTGTACCTACCGTAATGACTAAGTGCAATGAACCTACAAGTTTACGCTAATTTACGCCGAAAACTAAACTTTTAATTAACTTACATTATCTAAGCCTCCGGGTATCCCGCGACATTCAATT
Organism: Apamea crenata; assembly: GCA_949629185.1. Lineage (NCBI taxonomy): Eukaryota > Metazoa > Arthropoda > Insecta > Lepidoptera > Noctuidae > Apamea > Apamea crenata. The sequence continues at coordinate 4,480,686 of OX451368.1, read as the reverse complement.
TTTCTTTAAATTTTTTGCAATTTGTAGGTTCAGTATCAGGTTATATGTTGATCTAAATATGATTCGCGAACGTACATAACAAATTTATTTATAAAATTATAATCCTAAATACATCTCTCTCAGTAAGTCAGTAGGTACATAAATGTATTACCATATTGAATAGAAAGCAGAAAGTTGATATAGAAATCCAGCATATTCATGTTTGATTTCTATGTCTGTCGGTTATTGATTGGGATTTCTGCAATATGGCCGTCTTTTCCAGAATGTCCAGAAACATTATAGTTTCTGGACACAAACTGCTTGAAATATTATTGTACAGATTATTCTGTACCTAGGTACTTAAAATAATATTTCAAGCAGTTGGGCCTGTGACTCTGATATTATACCAAAGAGCCCTTCTGGTAGCCTTACATTAAAATTATTGTTTACCTATATATTTGAATACATAATGTAGGTAACTACAATAACAAAAACTATTTTTGTTATTGTAGTTATGTTTAATTGAGGAAAATACAAATATGTACTTGTAAATAACATTATTTGGTAAAATAACAGACAAAAATATGATGACAAAATGTTGACATGCTAATTAAATACATGTATTGTTGTCCTTGACATAAATTTTGTATATTGACATTAGTCTATACTCATATTATAAACGGGTAAAATTTGTTTGTTTATAAGTTAGTAGGTAGGGAGTACCCGGACTATAGGTTGGATTAAAAAAAAAATCTTTCTTTTTTATTTGATAGCCCAATTCTTGAGGAAGGCTAACATTACGCTACCTTACATTACGCTAGGACTCGGAGACCAAAAAGTCAGAAAGAACATTGAGTGCAATGCGACGGGGTGAGTCCGGGAACAAGAAATTTCACGCGGACAAAGTCGCGGGCAGAAGCTAGTATTGTGTATTAACATTTTCCTATTTGTTGACATTGATTTCTATTGCTATTCATTATTAATGAGAAAAAAAATGGAATGTGTGATTCTCTATATTAGTTTTTTGTTTTATTGTCCAGGCTCATTTTATTTCATTATTGAGATTTGGCTGGCTTGATTACTAAACTACAAAAATTTGTACACTCTTTATTAATTTTATTTACCACAATTATTGTAACTATGCTAAACAAATGAATATAATATGACTTATGATTTTTTTTTATTAGCCATTAATGTCGCACTGCTGGGCAAAGGCCTCACTACTGTCCTTCCACCTCTCTCTGTCCAGCGCTGCCAACGACCAATATTTATTAAAGGAGTCCAGCTAATGATTTATAACATTATTATTGTAAGGTGTTACTTTCTTGGAGACTTATCTACAATGTTAGATAAACCATTATTGAGAATACAATGCAAGTTATAAATCATTACAACAAAAAGATTTAGTGCAACTTACTTGAAAGTTTTATTACCTGTTGCAACAACCATTTGCAATACATTTTACAACCAAAAATATTATGTGACTATGACTAAGCAAATGCTTATTACTTTTTGTCAGATCTCTACCTTTTTACTTACTATACTAATATTGAGACAGGTTTTTTATGAAATCAAAACTAAAATTACCTACACATACTTTTAATGGTGCACTTTTTTACATAAATTATTTTGGAATTTTATAGGTGAATGGAATGTATAAAATATATTTGAATAATGGCTAAATTATTCAAATCTTATCTGCTACCGTTGCAGCAATATGGGGTAGCAGGGACATAGACGAGTAAACTGTAACCAGGAATTCAGCACACAATTCCAGCAGAGCAGAATAATTTTGATGATTATAAAAAAAAAAAAAATTGCTATTTCATACCAACGAAAAATTACAATGCAGGGGTTCAAAATCATATACTGGACCCATAGTAACAGGTCGCGCGTCGATGTCCCCTGTATTATTTATGAATTATAAAGAAATATCTACCAGTATAAATACTACACAACTGCATTGCGTTACTATGTTCTACATAATCTTGCTTCATAATTTAGTAATTCCATTGTAGACTGGTTGCGAAACTATTAAGCTTTAATCAGTTCAATATGTTCTTATCATGCGATTTGTAGATTTCAAAACAGGTAAATACTGACAAAGCATGATTAAATTAGAATGTGGTATTTTAACGAAGATACCAAAACCGTTGCTTTAATCATTGGATTTACAAGACATAAATATCAACAACAGCTGTGTTGTATGAATAACTGTTTATGTTTTACCGCATTGATTTCTGAACATACTGCGAGGGGTTAATACATCACATAACTTTAATAAAATGATTAAAGTTATGTGACTTTCAAACATCATTGTATGGTTAAACTGTTGCTAGTCGCTACTTAACTTTAAACAATGTTTATGAATAAAGGGGAAGATATTTGACATTCAAATACCTCAATAGAGATGTTCCGTATTTCAGGTCATTGGTATAACCATTAAGAGCTACACGAGGTCAATACACCGCATGCATGATTAACACAATGAGAACTCCTTGGTTCACTATTTTATAGTTCATCTGTATCATTTGTGTATTAGTATGAATTTGAACAATGTTATCAGTAAGTCATGAGCTTACAAGTTATCAGATAATTATGAAACCCGTTTTTTAAATTTATCAAATGATTGATTTTAACATTTCATGGTCATATTCTGAAGCAGGAAATTCAATAACTTAATAGATAGAAATATTATTCTATAAATTAAAATTAATTAAGGCTGATTTTTCCAATGCCAGATAATTTTATCCTAGGAATAATTTTGTATTTTTTACAGTTCTTTCACTCTGTCAAACATGAATTTTATTCCACAAATAAAAATTATCTGTCTATTGAAAAATCAGCCCATAAACAAATAGCCTTAATTCAAATTCATTACAGGTATATTAACAAAATAACACAATACATTAATTCATAGGAATACCTATGAATGATGGTATAGCCATTTAAAGAGATCAAGCTATTTGTAAATAATTTAGACTTGAAGTACTTGTTGCCAATAAGAAATAATTGTATGGATAACATAGAGAGTAGGTATAATCAAGTTGCATATTTAGATTAGTGATGATTTGGTTTTTTCATTATATTTATTAATTTATTTTTAATTTGAAGTTAGATCTACCTGATATACTCTTAATGGGAAATACCTGTAAATAATTTGGAATGGCAATTATAAACAAAGCAAACAGACACACAAGGCATCTCATTTAAATAAATAAAATGCAATATGGGGTGTTATTCCTGTAAACTTCTGACCCTAAACTAAATTGGCTTATATTAATAATAATAATGATTTATTTATCCAGATCAAACAATCCAATTTGTTAGTAGTTACCTTGAATTAATAAAAATGTACTCACTTATAGAGATGGCATACAGTTCTAGCCAGCCCATTGCCAGAGCCACAGGGTAATATGGCTAGAGGCACTTCCACCAGTGCCTGTTGCCAGTCCAGTCTCTCAAACATGCCGTTCATTATCTCATATAGGACGCCATCACCACCAATAGCCAGGATGGCGCGCCAACCATAAACATTACGAGTGCGCACAAACTCACGCGCGTATTGAGCATATTTAGTAACATGGAGGTCGAAAGATACCTCGGCTTCCTGCAGTATAGGCACCACCTTAGACTGGAATAGCTCTCTAGCCTTCCCCGGCCCTGACTTCGGGTTTAGAAGCACAAGCAACTTCTTATCGTTACTCGGCGGCACGGACGTAATCGGCTGACAGGCTATCAAGCACTTTATTGTAGATCTCCATTTCTGTGCTTCCTTATTATTATCTTCATATTTATCGAAAGATCTGAAGCGCAGTGTTATTGTTGTCCTCTCTCTTTTTAGGGTACGGCGGCTTCGTTTCAATATGTAAGCGTAGATGTACAGATAAGCACTGATATCGTTCTCGTCAAGATCGCCGCTGTTCTCGTCCACAACTTTAAGCTGGTGGTTCCCGACGAAGGAGCTGCAGACACATGAGCCGGCTCCAGGGCGTCGTCTTTTGCTCCTCATGCATTTGCTACCAATGATATCGCCCAACAGTATAGTCTGCTCTTTTGAATTACCTTCCGTTTCTTTTGTCAGAGACAAACCTTTGGGAGTCAGCCGAACGCGAAATACAGAATTCTTCTTGGAAAGAATGTAAAATGTTTCTTCAAGATAAACAACATCTTTCGAAACAGAGTCACCCTCGCCGACGTTTGACACGTCCTTCCCGTTCTTTAGGTCCGCCATGACTGATTTTACTTTTTTTAAGTGTTTTTCTATCAACAATTCACCATACGGCATAGTCTTATCACTTCACTAGTTCACTCATCAACGACAACAACTAACTGAAATGTCTAAGTTCTTTATGCCAGCTCCACACGCTTGCCGAACTATCAGTCAGAAATTCATACGTGTAAAATAGGGCGTTTGCTTGTAGTGGGCTTGCGCAAGCTCTTGCTGCAAATCTGCGGACTCGATCGAGTGTCAATTTCTGTTCAAAAGCCTTAGGAAACTTGCGACAAACACTTGCGGTGTATCTTGATTTGGTTTGTGCATCTGAAGAGATCCCTTTAGTTTTATGGAAGACGTTTAGTTTACTAAAAACTATAAATCGTCTATTAGTAGATGCAGCAACAGCCACAAACATCCTTCGGAATTTGGCACATCGTTTTTCATAAAGAAGCTTATCTCTGTAGTTCACGGTGTGAACCCAAGTATGAAAAAAGGTGAAACGATGACTCGCTCGGCTCGCCCGCCCGCCCGCCAGCTGGCGGTCAGCGGTGTGGCCTGCGCTTTAATAGGGAAATGGCAATACTGTGAGCGAAATTATGTTTGGCAAAGTTGGCGATTTGGCCAACAAGACATAGCAAAAAGGTTATATGCTCTGTGACATAGCATGCAAGATGTCATGTCATTGCACTTGTCCTTGTCAAATTTTAGGTTGTCAATGTCACATGCCAACAGGTTCAACATGCTCATTGCTCACTCGCAATACAATCTAACCTTTTAATTTCGTAAACAAATAAATAATATAGAATAAAATAACATACTGTTCAAATGTGTTAGAGTACAATTTTTTTACTAAACAAGTAACCATGTCACACAATATTTTAGAACTTTATAGTGGAATCGGGGGCATGCACTGTGCATGGAAAGGTATGTTTACTCAATGTTTACGTTTACCACGTATGCTTTTTTAATGACCTACTTAAAATTGAGATAGAAACTCATTACAAGTTTTGTCAGTAACCATTAATGAAGATCGTGACTCACAATCTTCACTAATGAATTCAAAATGTTGTTAGTCCCCTGACATTATAACAGTAGCTGTGAATAATTATTGGGATGGGACTTATCAGTAGCTGTGAATAATTATTGGCATGGGACTTATCAGTAACTGTAGCCGTATATTTAGAACCACAAATTCTTCCTAATATTTTACACTACATTAATTTCAGAATCTGGTTTACAAGGACAAATAGTTGCTGCAGTGGACATAAACACAGTAGCCAACGAAGTCTACAAACATAACTTTCCAGAAACTAATTTACTGAACAGAAACATTCAGAAATTGTCTCCTCAAGAATTAAAAAAATTGAACATTGATACAATACTTATGTCTCCACCATGCCAGCCATTTACAAGAAATGGGAAATACCTGGATGACAATGACCCAAGAACAAATTCTTTTTTATATTTAATTGGAATATTAGAACAGTTAGACAATATAGATTATATTCTTATGGAAAATGTTAAAGGTTTTGAAAGCTCCACTGTTAGGAATATATTTATAGACAAGTTAAAAGAATGCAACTTTATTTACCAAGAGTTCCTACTATGTCCATCGACCGTTGGTGTGCCTAATTCTAGACTTAGGTATTACTGCATAGCAAGGAGGAAGAACTTGACTTGGCCTTTCAAAAGAAAGGATGAAATTGTAAGTTTCAATAAGTATCATTTTATTTAGAGAGAAAAAGTTATTACCCTTTTCTAAATGCTGTTATCTCTTTTGCAGATTACATGTCTCCCAAAAGATTTTGGTGTCCCAGAAACATTAGTGTCCATAATTGAAGATGATGTTCCTGATAACTTCTTAGTACCAGATAAAAAACTGAGACGTGCAAATGTACTGGATATCTGCTACAGAAACTCTAAGAGATCTTGCTGCTTTACAAAAGCTTACACTCATTATATTGAAGGCACTGGATCTGTATTTACTGATAAAAGTCCAGAAATGGTACAAATATGTTATAAGAAAGCCAATTTAAATGAAGTTGGTAGTGTTGACTTTGTTGAATCATTGAAGGAATTGAAGTTAAGGTATTTTACTCCTAAAGAAGTTTTAATGTTAATGTGTTTCCCTAAGGGTTATAGTTTACCTACAAATATATCTATGAAGCAATGTTATCGGTTGTTAGGTAATAGCGTTAATGTTAAAGTTATAAGTGAACTGTTAAAATTACTCTTTGAATAATAAATATTTATTATAACACTTTTACAATGATTTTTTAATGCTACAAAATCATAAGTTATAAAATGTTGATACAGTGTTGTAGTTTGAAATGATTGGCTTTCATGATGATAATTGCACACTATGATTAACAAACTAACTTTTAGCAAACAATGAATAGTCACGAGACTTTAGTCTAACATCAGTCCTTTCTTAGCCAAATGCCATTAATACTTATATTACATGTCTGACTAGGCCTAAAATAGCCAGTAGCTAAGGACAATAATAGGCTGATGTGTTAATGATATTTACAAGATATTGGTAATCAACAAATTTCTATTTAAATAGCGCCATTGCTTAGAACTTGTCTCGCTCGTCGTTTCGCTTGGTAGTTGAGAACTCGTAATCTTAACATGACTGCAGTTGAAGAAGCTGCTCCAATTGCAAATGACCATATTGTAAACTTCCAATAAGCTCTCTCATCTAAGTAGGCCACACGATCACAACTGAAAAAGATATAACATTATATATTAGTAAGAGTCACATAAAATAATGTCTTACCAAATAAAAAAGAGAGAAAAGAACTAAATTTTAGTATGAGACCGGTCAACAAAAATTCACTTCTGTATTAACTAAATTTATAATAAAAAAAACCCTATTTCACACACCTCCTCGTAACAGTTTCACCATTTTGACATTTTAGTATTTCTTTGAAACTTGTATGGATGCAAACTCCTATGCTCTTACTTCGTATTTCAAAGTCTGAAACAAAAACAACCATTATCAAGGTAGTATCCTACAATACAAGGAAATAGGTCGACTGCAGGCTGCAGGGTTAAATTCAGTCCATATTATGCGTATGATGCAATAATTCACATAAACTGTCAAAGTACCAAATTAAGTAGTTCCCATGACTTTATCAATGACCATCATCAGCAGGGTAATTATGTAACACACTAAGAATAGGAATGGCTTTCATTTTGGCAGTTTAACAGCATTCATTGTGTTATTTACATTGTTGAACAGACAAATATTATTTTGAACTTAAGAAGCAATGGATTAGCAATATCTTTCAAAATGATTCAGATTGTGATTGATAGTGTGTTATTCAATCAGGGTGCTGATGTTATATTTAAGAAGAGGACAAGGCAATGGATTCAACTTACCTGAACAAGGATGACATTCGCTTATAATAGAATAAGGTTGAGTTATCCAGCAGGTCGAGTTGTTTTCAGTTGGAAATGTCTTATTCTTCATTCTGTAACTGCCAGACATTGAGTCTGCTAAATGAGACTCTAATATTAGCACTACTATCGTCAACCTGTAAAAACAGTTCATTCGATTATTTCAGTAATAGTGACACCAATAAGTAAGTGATAAACATTTTGCCTATTCCCAAGGACAGGCACAATGACTATAAATTCTCTTTGGACAGGCAGAAGGATTGTGGAACAAACACACATTGAGCTTGAAGATTCGAAACGCTGGCTTAAAAACAATTTAAACAACAGATATTGCGAGGATAGAAACCAAAAACAGTAACAAACTTACACTCCTAAACAGACGGTTCCGAATAACATGCATTTTTTCGAACAAGTCTCAATCATTTCACAAAAGAACAATTTTATCTTGTTTATATCTCTTTGTTAAAAGTAGTAAAAGTACATTCAACTCATATGTTCTGTAGAATTGAAAGGTTTCCAGAGAATTTCGTTTTTACACACAAAATTGCTCGATTGATGATTAATGGTGACAGTTGACACTTGACAGTAGGGGTGACAAGTTGACAACTGACAGGGGACAGCCCAAGCAATAATGACAGCAGCGAAGAAAGCTCATGAAACACATGAAACAAAAACATTGACAACACAGAGCAGAGCACTGTGCCTGTTCGTGAACGTGGCACAGCCACGATAGCGATGGGCGACTCGAGTTATCTAACTCGAGTAACTCGGGCCAGACCGTAAGCGAGTCAGCCCGAGTCAATATATCTTCAAACCGAGTTGACTCGGACAGCGCGCGCGCCCGGCAAGCGGTTCGGTTCGGTGGGTTGGCGGCTAACCGCCTAGCCCGCGAGTCGCGAGGCCCGAACCGAGCGACTCCGAGCGAGCCCGAATCAGCCCGAACGTCCGAACGTCCGAGCCGCGAGTGAAAGAGATAGTTCTCGTTGTTGATTTCTTATCAGACGGTTAGTCCCGAGTTACTCGAGTTAGATAACTCGAGTCGCCCATCGCTAGACTGATATTTAGAAATAAGAACCTTTACATTTAAGTCTTTTCAAAGTTGATTAGTTTGTATTACAATTATCTTTAAAATTACCAACAAGGTATTTTTTGAACTTAAATAAGACTGGTATTCATTCAAAAATAAGTGCTATTACTTAGATGTTGAATAGTTTGTTTTATAGGTCGCGTAGCGACCGTAGCGTATCATTCATTTTATGATTTCATGTTTGTAAACACTTTTATTAATAATAAACGTCGTATTTTTGAACGGTCTCAATTTTATTTGACTACCATTGACTCGGCGCCACGCCCACCCACGCAGGTCGCAGCCCGCCGGACCCAACCCGGCGAACCGAGCGAACCGTGAACGTAGCAAACTAGCACCCCGCGGAACGATGCACCGAGTTGAGTCGGGCTGACTCGGACGGACGAAGCGGCGACGGCGACGCGACGGGCCATAAGGCAGACTGAATCGAGTCAACTCGAGTTGCAACTCGAGTTGGTAAGCGAGTCAACTCGAGTTACTCGAGTTACCAAAAAGTCGACTCGGCCCATCGCTAAGCCACGAACGTCTAGTTACCATACTCCGTTACACAGAGTACATTATACTATATGAGCTCCGTTACCTTTTCCCCTCGGATCGCCAGAGCCTAAGGCTGGCCGCACACGCACGCAATCTAAATGCAGATTCGGAAACCTGAATGCTCTTCTTTTGTACAAAATGTTCAAACACGCGCACACGTACTTATTTTTTCCGAACGGAAAAAAACCTAATATCCGTTTCGAAATTTTCCCCATGCGTTCGGGTTGTTAGAACGGAAAAAAACCTAATAACGTCATCCCGAACGCAGCGATCACGTACATTTTGGCTAAGCCGCCGCACACGAACGGAAATTTCCATTCAGACTCGCGCTAGCGTGCAAGTGGACGTGTAGTGCCTTCAGAGACACAGTCGTGAGAGCTCGTCATCATGGACGATGACGAATTGATTGTTAATGATCAAAAACTTCCTTACAAATCTGCTCCCAAGCCAACTCCTGTATTTTACATTATTAAATTGTACCTAACTAATAATAATAGTGTTCTGTGACAATAGTATACTGACCTGAATTTCATTTTATATATATTAGTCTATGCTGAATTTCATATTAGTACAGACCTTAGAGTACTTAGTCTAAGGTACAGACAGTACCATAGACTAGTATATGATATTGGGGGACAGTACACTGTCAATGTCATACTTTATGAGCATGCCGAATTAGTGATGGGCGATGAATCATCGTGTTATAAACTATCGATATTTTAAATAAAACTCAATTTAATATTAATTTATCTTTTAATTTTATTGTATATTTTACATTATTTACATTTGTACATACTTTATCTAAAATAATAGTGGGTAAATAAAATCCAATTTCTCACCTATTCATGTAACATTCCATCCGTCAACGTCTGATCCTTGGGTTTCGGGAGAAGACGCGCCCGTGTTTGGCTCAGAGGCCGTGTTACCAGGCCATAAACTCAAAAAAAAGACACGCTGACATCGTAGACCATAGACAAATAGTACTAATTCCGATACTCCAGACGTCCCGATCAAGGAAAATAGAGGAGAGCTGTATGATTCGTTTAATTAAGTATCGATTGATTACTTTGCCGCGGGCTATCTAAGTAAGCGATAGACGAGGTTACTTGACGTTTTATATATCTTAGGGCTGATTTTCAATCATCTGATAACTTTATTCAAGGAATATTTTGAAATTTTGACCGTTATTTTATACAAAAACTGTCCAAGGTCAGTTTTATTCCTCGAATAAAAATTATCAGTTGATTCAATTATCACCCCTTATTGGAAGTAAATCGCCTAAAAGCATTTTTTTATCTACTTTTTTTTTCAAGTATCATCTCTATTTACAAAATGGTTGTTGAAGTTGAAAGGCGGCGGACAAAGCGCCATGTTTATTGAAAACGTAACGTTATCGGAAAAGAAAGCTGGCTGTGTTGTTTTTTTATAAATAAGTTTAGCGAAAGTGCGATGCTTTATACTTGAGTTTGATAATCCTGTTTCTAATAAGTTGTGTGAGTTGTACTTTTGTAGGTCTTTGTAAGCTATAATTTTCAAAAATGGGTATGCCTCCTGAAACCCTTCGGTCGTTTCGCCTTTTTGTGACCCATGTGGACAGCGACGGCCCTTTTCTTAAAATAAGTGGGCAGGTCGATCATCAGGCTTCATTAATGATAGAAAGCCTATTTGATACTGCCCGAGAAAATCTTGAAAAAGGCATAGGAGCCGTGTCACCGGCAGCTATTCACGAAGGTGTCATTTGTGCCGCCAAATACAAAGATGGAACGTATTATCGAGCTAAAGTTATTAACACGAATAGTTTGACTACCGGCTTGGTTGGTGTACATTTTATCGACTACGGAAACAAAGATATAATTTCTCTAAGCGCTATTCGTTTCTTCGACAACTACGACCCACTATTCTTGGAGCTACGTGGTCAAGCGACTGAATATTACCTCTCTGAAGTTATAAGTCCGTCCGGAAGGTGGGAGGAACCACTTTTATTAAAACTTCAGAGTCTACTTTGCTACGGAGAATATCCGGCGACATATGATGCTCATACTCGGACGGCACCTATAATTTCGATTCAATTCAAAGGCACCGATCTGTCTGCACATATTATATCGATCCGTTTTGGCGTAGCTATATCTTTAGCCAAGCAAGAGGCGCTACTACTTCAGATATCAAGTGAAAACCAACAAATTCAGAACTGGCAGCCCAGTTTTATAAATGAATCTGCAAGTTATCCAGAACATAATCCATTTTTAATGAATCAACACTTTCCATCAAACCCTGCATCAACAATGCGCATTCAGCAAAATGTATCTCTACCTTTTAATGGAAGTATACAGGGTGCATCCGCTATTGGTCAACGATTGATAGTCAATAAGGCCTCTAGGAACCCAGTGAACCTAAGAGCTCCAGTACGCCAACCTCAGCATGCTCCTGCAAGCGCAATGGTGAATGTCTCAACACCACCCCCTGCTCTAATGATAGCTGCCAAACCTGCTTCTCCCAAGAAGTCCTCTACTTATAAAAGCAGACTATTGGAAGCCAACTCTCAACATAAAGTTTTTGTGTCATATGCTGAAGAAGGTCCAGAATTATTTGCAGTGCAGCTTGTGACTGATGCTAAGAAACTGCAGGATATGATGGATGACATTAACAAAAGACCTCACAGCAGTCTGACTGAGCCACCGATGATTGGCACAGTGTGCCTGGGCAGAATGTCTGGTGACCGCATCATATGCAGAGCTATTGTGATGAATCTCTCTGGATCTCAATGTAAGTTATTCTTTGTTGACTTTGGTGACACTGAAATGGTGTCATACTATGACATTTTTGATATACCTGAAGAGTTTGTAAAGCCAAATGTCTTTGCTATGAGATTCTGTTTATCTGGAGTGAAGAAATTGGAGAAGGGACCACATTTGAATGAAGCCTTCAAACAGCTAGTCAATGGGAAGGTGATGGTTCTGAAAGTGGTGGCACCTGAAGGGCCTCCATTGATACAGTATGGAGAGCTTTCCTTGGACAACAAGAATGTTCTTGACTTGTTGATGGCTAACATGAAAGACAAGCTGCAGTTTAAATGGATTGAAATGCTTCCCTTGGGTTCACGGCATTCAGTGCTTGTGTCTTATGTGGATAGCTGCATCAAGTTCTTTGTGCAGTTGTCTGCCCACATTGATGAGTTGAATGCTGTGATGGATGCCGTGCGTGCACACTGTGAGAACAGCTCCTCCCCTGGAGACTTGCCAGTGGGTGCAGCATGCTGCGCACGCTTTCCTGATGACAGCAACTGGTACAGAGCAAGGGTCAGAGACACTAGAAGAAACAAGGTGGTTGTAGTTTACGTGGACTATGGTAATGAGCAAGAGGTTGAGGTGTCAGATCTGAGGACCATTACTCCAGAACTGATAAAACTCCCAGCTCAGGCTATGAAATGTGCTTTGAAGGTGAGTTGTTGCTAAATTTCTAGTGTGTACTTTTCCCTCTTAGCCTGCAATCATATTTCTATGATGAAAATACCCTTTTCTTTATTTCAAAGCAGAATAATTTGATCACTTTCTCACTGTCATATTAAATTCATAATCATCATTTTGATTGATGAATATTATGATTGTCTATCCTTTTTAGGGTTATGAGAACAAGCCCGTTGAAACTAAAACATCAAACCAGTTGGAGATGTTAGCATTAGAGAAGACTCTGACTGCTCACATAGTAGGCATACTGTCCACTACCATGGTTGTGTCCCTGATTGATGAGACCGTCTCTCCACCACTGGATGTAGCCAGGAAGATGACCCAGCTTTCACAACCTAGGAGCTCTCATGAGGTGAGTTAAACTCTGTTAAGACATACACACAAATAATTCATTCACACAAAAGACTCATAGATATAATACCCGTAATCAAGACGACCTGGAAGTACCAAGATTAAGGACCCTGCACGGCAGGAAAACTATACAGTATGAGGAGGTTCGGCTTTATAATAATTACCTAAAATGTCAGACAGTGTACAAGCATAAGACATTTTAAAATACCTAAGGAATCATTTGTTAGACAGATATGATTAGTTCTTATTTTAATTTTTTTATTAGACATAAGTTTAGCGTGACTGCTTTGTATTTTAGTTAGGTATACCTAACAACATACTTGCTTTTTTTTTGATAAAACATAATATTAATATGGTGCTCCGTTTATTGGATGGGTGGACGTCGTAATGTAACCTACCTATTGTTAATTTAGTTACGTTTCTCTATAAGTGAACTGTATGTTCTTTGAGAAATAAATGTCTTTAAACCGAAACCAGAACCCTCTTAGTATTAATTAGACTTTGTCTAAGTTATTTTTTATTCATTTTATACAACAACTTAAACCAAAGTTAAAGCCTTTTTATAAAAGAGTGTAAGTGCCTAAATATGAGTTGTTTCTTGAAGTTAATTTATCTCTTCCTGCCTGTATGCCTGATATACAATACTTTTGGCAAACATAGTATGCAAAGTAAGAAAGATCTCAGTAGAGTAATTTTTAATAGTAGAATGAGAAACCAACAGGATAAAAAACCGGCCAAGTGCGAGTCGGACTCGCGCACAATTTAAAGTTATTCGAGTTATTACGAGGGTTCCGTACAATTTAAAATTATTAAAAATATTTTTATTATAACTATACTTAACTAAAAATTTACGGTTTTCGCAATTTTTCCTTTATCTGTGCTACAAGACGTTGCTTCGTACCAAATTTCAAGATTCTGAGTTCACGGGAAGTACCCTGTAGGTTTTGATTCCCTTGCGAGTGTCGAAAATTTGCGGAAAGCGGCATAAACGGCACAAAGTGATCCTATAGGGGTTCCGTTTTTTCCTTTCGAGGTACGGAACTCTAAAAAGTCCCTTTCCAATAAATTTGTCTAGTTAAACGTACTTCGTACGTTAAATGTACTTCTACAATCTGTTGGATATTACTACTTATCCACATTGCAGAACTTATGGCTTCCCAAATAAATAGTTGTAGTAAAGTCGTTTTTGTCAAGCTAAACAAAAATATTGACACTATTGACCGTATTTCTTGCCATGTTACTGTGCATATTAACAGAAAGATATTGATTATTATTAGCAGTATCAAGTTGCTTAGACATAACATAGAAACTATGTTATCATTAGTCATAGAATTTGTAATCAATGGTGACTCAGACCGAGATGAAATAATAATTTTTATTAGACTTATATTGTTCTAACTGGTTTTCTAAAAACAGCATTTTATTAAATGGGCATTCAATAAAATGTATTTTTTAAAAACCAGTTAGCGACGATAACAATATATCGATATAAATAAAATCAGGGCACATTTTATTTTTTATAATCGGAAAAAGACAAACAAAGGGAAACGATATCGTTTACTAGTTTAGGTAAGGCACCATAAAGACATTTTCGAAAACAGTTGTACCGCAACTATGCCGAACCTTTTGGTGGCCGAAAATGCAAAACTTGAAAATGTGACTAGCAACACGGCAACAGCCAGCGACAGTTTAACAACTCAATAACGTGGGGGCTTAAAGTTTTTTCCACTTTTATCGTAGGTTTTACCTAAAATTTTACTTAGCGCAGATTGGGCTGGTCGCGTCGTAACGCAAAGATTGCGTTACGACGCGACCAGCCCAATCTGCGCTAGCCTTTATAGGAATAAGAAAAATCCTCCTTCATCACTTTCGTAAGTTTTCTATGAACCAAGGCACTACAAACACGGACTGCACCGTACTTTATTTTATGAAAATGTTTTGCGCTGCGGCCCGTATGATATTGTAATCACAAGGTCACCATACAAATCTTCAATCATCTTCAACATTTTTGTCCAGATCAAAGCAACTACGCCCGTACGCAAAGACGCTCCGGAGTCCTTCAGTTCTCCCGAAAGCGTCTCTGATGACGGAAAAAAGAAGAGTTTCAGACGCGAGAAGAGCTTCAAGGACGAATGGAGGCCACCACGAGAAGCCAGTAGTGAAGAGTTGCCACAAAGAGGCGGCAGTTTCCGCGGCAGGTTTGTAGTTTTAGTATTGTTTGGTCATGCAGTCGCTCCATGTTAAATACTGGTATTCTGCTGCATCCGGTTAGACTAGAAGCCATAATTGGAAAAAGTTTAGGCAGATGTTGAGTATTGTTTGTTTTCACAGGTACGTCATTCTTGGATCTTTGACAGTCGTTATGGGTAGTCAGAAGTCCAAAATTTAAATAACGGCAGTCTTACCAATTAGTATCGTGTTACCCAGTAACTGGGTTGTGGAAGTCAGATAGGCAGTCGCTCCATTACTGCATACTGGTATTCAGCTACATCCGGTTAGACTAGAAACCGACCCCAAAATAGTTGGGAAAAGGCTGGCAGATGATGACTAGTTTTTAAAGCGTTGCCCACTCTTCAATATTTTGTTAGAAACACGAAGAATTGGCAAGTTTACACCCATAAAACTCTTCTAAAGTACTCATGTCGCTGGCTGACCAGCTAAGTGATAATCGCTCAGATTACTTCAAATTCAGTTCTATAGCTAGCGATTTCCACTTGATCGACTTTATCGATCGTAACGAATGATCGGGTAATAACATTATTTATAACGCACGGTGGTCTTAACTGTAGTAAAACCACTAAACGGGTTTTTCTTGATTTGTTCTTCAGAGGAGCAATGAGCTATAAGAATTATTCCACCTGATTGAATGCCGCTAATACAGTATCGTAATGAAATGGAACATAAGTGTGATATTGAGTAAAGAGAAGAGTAAAATTATTCTTATCTATAAAATATGATAATCAATCACATATCAAACATAATATCGTCATTGAAGTATGTAAATACTTTCAATATTAAATAATAGCGGGGAAAAACATAATCTCCTACTTTTGTTTTGATTGTTATATTAAATCATTGCGTCAGTGGTTTACGTTAAAAACAAACCTTTTTTTGACATTTTACAAATTTTGTGTGACCCCTGGGTGAAATCAAGGCTCGCACCGCATTGTCCGACATGGCGTTGAAAGTGTTAAATGGTTCGACATATTATTCCAAAATATTCGGAACCTTCGCGTTTTATTGTCCATAAAAATTATAGGGACACTTTCATTCGTGTAAAGAGGCAAACCAGTTATCAGTGTATTCACAGCCCAGGTGGCCGATTGTCTTTGTTCCTGTATCCCACTTTTACAACAATTATAACTTGTGATGTGCTAATACAGATATTCCTAGTGCAGACACCAGTCTCTCACAAACTAGTTTCACGTAGTTTTTAAGCGTATCTAAATTAATATGATGCCATTGTTTGTGAAGACAAAAAAAAATATATTTGAATTAAGACTGTCCTGTAGATCGGTGAGTGAGTGTTCTCTTTCCACCGGCACCAATGTTTACAATTCAAGACCCTCCGTTTATATTTTTACCCCCTAATCTATTTCAATGCTTATCGTATCGCGGCATCTCTGCAGCTGAACTAATTTGTATAGAATTCAGTACTGTCATTACGCAACATAAACTATTTTTGAACACGTGTGCTGCATTGTAAAAATACGTATTGCACCAGATTTTGGACGAAAACAATGAGCTTATTCTAAAAATAAATGTTTACTATATTCTGGATTGAAAAGAGAACCTACCTACACATAATTATCTAATGTACTCCGGTCATTATTTTAAGCGGACGTAGAAATTAGATAATCAGTCTTTAAGTTTTGACAGCTTAATGATATAGCAATGATACGAATTGTAATTAAAGTAATTATACAATCATTGTTATAACAAAAAGGAAAAGTTGGTGATTGCGTTTTCACGTATATCGCTCGAATGATTGAGAGCAATCTGGACCGAATGCTTGTGTGTTGTTACTTTTTCTTTGTTTCACCGTCGTCATTTCGCCTCGTCGACGTGGATAACAATTGATAAATTGATTTTATCGAAGTACCGATACTTATATAGTGACTTACTTACAACCGCCATACTATTGGTACAACTTTAAGAATTATGATTCTGTCGACCATCATCATTCTCCTGCCCATCATCATCATCATTCAGCCGAACGACGTCCACTGCTGGACATAGGCCTCCCCCAAGCACCGCCATTTTGTGCTGTTCTGTGCTTCTCCTATCCTTATTTCAATTTATTTGGGGTCGTTGCAACATGTCTTTTCTTCCATAATCTCTAATGCAGGCTAGTTACATTAGATTAGAATCTCTATTAGTCGTTATCTCGGTAGCCACTCGCTTTCTAGCCATATCATCTTTCACACAGTCCATCCATCGTTCTGTGTACTTATATTCGCTTTTCTTTGCAATTTTATCGAAAACAATCATTACTTTTATTAATAAAAAAAGAAATTAGACAAGTATTTTTGGAAAGTTGTGCATGCCAGTTTGAGACAGCACAAAAAGCTATCAAATTATTTGTTCATTGCTAACACGAAGTATGAAATTTCAAATTTAAATGCGTTTCTTTCATGGGTCGTTTCGTTTTACTGTCTGTTATCGCCATTTCTATATCAATTGAAGTCTAATCGACTGAAAGTAGACTCCACAGACTTTTATAATGTTTTAGCGGCTTGCAATTAATGGCATTCCAGTTGATCCTACTAACACTAATGTTATACTTAATTAATGTGAAAGTGTGGACGTTTGTTACTCGATCACGCACCCTAATTGCGTAACACACGATTAATCGGAATCGGTTTCATTTTGACAGTTCAACAACATTCATTGCGTTATTTACGTGTTGAGCAGACAAATTTTTCGAACTTATGAAGCAATGGAATAGCAATTTGCTTCAAAATGATTCAGATCCCGATTGATTGTGTGTTACGCAATTGGGGTGACGGTTTAACAGTTGAATGGCTTTGAGTGAGGAAGACAGGACGGACTATGTGGATGAACATCTTTTTACCTTGGTAAACGTGTATAGTAGTTTCCCTACGATGCTTGATAAAGCTAGTAAGTACCCTTATAGATGAAATCAATGCTTGGCCAGTGTTATATCGTTTACCGGTGTTGGTGTACTTAACTGTTTTATGTGACCACGATAAAATATCTCTTAAGTGGCTTTCAGCTATTTCGTTGGATGTCATTATGATAACTTTCAGAAATTCAGCACAATGTACTTTCTCTTTGCTCCATTATTTTAATTGTAATCCTCGGTTGACTGCAATTGTAGACACAATAACAATCATGTTCATGTCTGTTGTGTCTCGCGTTTTGACGAGCCGAAAGACGACGATTATGAAGATAATCCACTTGGTGTAACACGACATTCTTTAAAGTATTTCTGTTGCTTTAATACACCTTGAAGTGACAGGAACATTAAGAGACTAACCTTAAAGTTGTGTTGGATGATTCAGCTGCTAGTATTATCTTTTTTTTTTTGAGTAGATAATCAGAATAATCTGCAATCGCTTGATAAGTCTTGTATGTTTACAATACTAACTCTTGGTAAACAGAGTTTTTGTTTCATATACAATATAACAAATGCTTATTATTTAATGAAACGTGACCGAAGATTCAATCTGCGTTTAAATCTTTAATTCAGCTTACTGAGTTACTGCTGTAATTCTTTACAAAGGCCTTTCTTAAATGACGCTTTAACATCTGGCCCCCACTTTTCCACAACGAATACGCTATAGCTGTATTTCGAAGGAAGACGGAGTTTTCAGAAGAATTCATGAGTGGTTAATGGATATGTAAAAATAAATTCATGAAATCACATAGAGAGTGACGTCACCCAGAAATCGTCTGTAACGCTGGCAACCTGTAAAAACAAATAAAATTTTGAACTCATCCTAATTTAGGTCAGATCTACCTGCTTATCTCGCTTTTCTCTGTATCTTCATCCGTTTGACAGAATCCCAAAATGACAGCTCTAGAATCGACATAAGAACATCGAGATGGTAGTAGTTAACTACCATCACTAGTCTATGCAATCTCACACAATACGTAATAGTTTAGTTTTTATTTTCTAACAAAAAAGTAATAACAGAGCATGAGTCAGGATTCATGGACGGTTTGACCTTCATGTCGGTTCTTTGAACCCATGAGTTTAGTTGCGGCCAGTCTAGCTACGGAAATGTATAGGTAACCTGTTATTTAGTGATTAAAATTATGATTTATTAGTTCGTGTGTTCTTAAGGAACGTGGTTACGTGTGACATGTGTGTTTTGTAACGTGTGGTTCTATTTTCTGTGTGCAGAGACAACAGGGAAGGTTTCGATAGATCTGGGCCCGGCAGACATAGCGAGAAGTTTGGCGGCAGACCGGAGAGAGGCGAACGGTGAGTCCTGCATACTATTTTAATACTTACTGCATAAAATAACAACATAATGTACCTTGTTGCATGTTGTTTCTACCCTAGTTCTATTTTTATTCGGAACTCATGATAGTAATGGCGGAATATCGATCGATAGAGCGTGCCGCACATGCGTCACCTATAAATCTATACTAACACATTCAGTTTAAATAATTGTGCATTGTCTTCATGAGTTAGTGAAATGTCCTTGGTGGTTTTAATGAGGATTACATTTGTATCGCGGGTTAACCAATCCAAACCGCGTCTATGCGAGCCCCGTTATGATTTTGGTCAATTGTTGTACAGTAACAATCTATCACATTTATATTTCCTACACAGTAATGAACTTCCGATTTCGGTAGGTGACTTTCTTATTTATAAGTGCTAATGATAAATTAAATTAATAACATTTTCCATTTAAACAGTCCTCCTTACAATGAAAGACGTGGAGGTCCCCCGAAACCTCGTGAGAACGCGGCGCCGACGTCAGTAGGCGACGACGAGTGGGACTCGCCTCCTGCGCAACCAACATTCCAGCCTCCCCACCACAGGCAAAATAGGGACAGGGAGAACAACCCCAGAGAACGAGAATACACCCCTAGAGACAGGGAGAATAACCCAAGAGAAAGGTATGTAACATCCAACAGTACATTATTCAGTTTACTTTCATTTGCAAATATTATTTACCAAACAATTAATATTCGATCCGAAAGTGTAGACTTGTTTCCGATAGCATAAATTGCCCATTTACAATTTACACGTAACTTCCAAACAAAAAATTGAACGCATAATAAGTTAAAAATTCAGCTCGCCAGTTTCCCCGATGCAATGCGTTAACTACGAATTAGGCTGTTTGATAAAACAGTTGCAATGATTCGACAGAAGAAAGCCTAGGTCGGAACATCAGCACGATAAACCGGGGCAAAAGCCTGGTTGGAAGAAAGACTCGAGTGGGGTCGGAAAAAGGCTAAGGCAGGCCGCGGAAGCCGCCTCTCTCGACGCTCAAAATGCCCAAGCCAAGGGTGCTTCGATACAGGATCGACTCAAACGGTACTGTGGTGTTACAGGTGTATGTAACATGACACATCACACACCTGTTGACAACGGCTGTTGCGCTTACTGGTTCACCAACATTAATGCTTTATTGATTGATCATTGTGTGTCATTGTTTGTGTCCTTATTTCCTATTTACCCAAGTTTTCATTTTTCTTTGCGATTTCGTTATGAGTAGTGGATTTTATTTACATAATATGCCTGCTGATTTTGTGTTCTCACTTTGACTGAGTCAATAGTTTATTGTTAACACAGACGATCATTGCAGCACGTTAGATTGCGCGATGCCAAGCAATTATAAGTAAAGCATTAATAGTTGAATCAGCGTCGTCCTCGTTGTCTCGCCCTATTTGCTTGTCACGCTTGGTTTGCGCCGCACATTCGTATCGAGCGTTCTCAATACGTTGCATATCTGTCGGCTCTTGTTTATAACATTCCATTGCACAGTGATGTCTTACAGTGTTGTAAGTTTTTATTTCAGCACATTTTGTACTGTCTTCGTCATTCCATCGTAATAATTGTACAGTTTCACGGCTAATTCTTCAGGTTTTGTTACACTTTAGATGCTTGGTGTGGTCAGCACAATAATGTTTAATAAATCATGTAAAAAAGTAGTACTAGCGTTTTTCTTTTAAAATTAAATAGTTAATTTTAATGCTTTGTTTTTTTTTTAAATAATATTTAACATGCTATAACACATTTCAAAGCAATATTTGCTTGTACTACAATCTTATTCCTGGTTGCAGGGAGAACAAGTACAGTCAACACGATGACCGTACAGAGAAAGGATCTGATGACTGGGGGAACAGGCCCAAGCGGGATAACCGGTTCGACCGGAATGACCGCCCTGATCGCCCTGATCGTCGGGACAACCGGGATAACCGTGACAACCGGGATAATCGCGACAACCGGGATAACCGAGACAACCGTGACAACAGAGACAACCGCGGCGACAGGCGCGACAACTGGGGAGACAAGAAAGAAAACTGGAATCAAAAGAGAGAATTCCGACCAAACTCTGACAGACCGCCGCGCAGCAACTTCTCTCCTAGAGACCGCGCTGATCGCTCGTTTGGATCTGATGACAAGAAGTCTGACAAGAGCTTTAGGTCTCAGGACGGTGGCCGGGCCCCTCCGTACAAGGGCCGCAGCAAGTTTACGCAGGTTCAGTACAAGGAACTGGCGGAACCGGTTCCGCTCGACACCCCCTTCCCTCCGTCAGATCCAATAGAACCCGGTGCGCAACACGAGGTCTCCGTCACATGGATCATATCCCCCGAAAACTTCTACGCCCAAATTATGTCGCTACAACCCAAATTCCTCGAAATGATGCACAAAATCCCAGAGATATACAAAGGTGTGAAATCCTTTACTGGTGAGGTACCCATCGGAGGATCCGTTTTAGCTCGTTACCCCGTCGATGGAGTCTTATACCGAGCGACAATAGAATCCGTGCAGCCATTTTCGAAGTTTATCGTGCGTTATGTTGACTTCGGCAACAAGCAGTTAGTCGATGCCAAAGACCTTTGGCAGATGGATAAACAGATGATGGAATTGCCGAAAATGGCCATCTGTTGTTCTTTATCTGGCGTTGTTCCCGTTGATGGGGAATGGAAACCGAATAACCTTGTGGACTTGTGCTTCAACGCGCCACGTTACCAGTGCGTGTTCCAAGAGAATGTCGATGATATTTACAAGGTATCGCTGTGGAACAATGGTGTGAGTGTCGCCGATATGTTGGTGGAGAAGGAGCTCGCTAAACTATCTGAGCACCAGTCGTCTGTAACTTTGAAAGGTAAGACATATAACGGGTGTACAAAGACACTTAACGAAGCCGATAGTCACTTGTATTCCCCGTCATAGTATTTTTTTTTCTGATCGTTACCTGGGAACCTTCTGGTTACGGAGATATTGAAGGTCAAAATTCCAACTTTTACTGAGGATTTTTTACGAAGACAAGTTTTTAATGTATGTAACACAACTTTTAATACCCCCACGAATTTAAAAATATACAATTGCCTCTCCATTCTCCAATAACAAAACTAAAAAGATCCCTCCTTAAGTTTTGCAGTAGGTATTTAATAGTTAACACGTTTGTTCTAGACGAAGCTATCGACCTGACAATCATCGTCGGTCAGCAGATACTCTGCCGAGTGACCCACGTGGAGTCTTTCGAGAAGTTCTATGTACAACTTGACATGGACAAGGCAACACTGGTTGAGGAAGCTATCGCCAACTTTGACACTAGCAAAGTAAGTACTGACATTGTGGCATACTAACTACTTCCATAAGAATGTATTTCATAAATGAAATTATGGTCGACAACATATTGTATTACGTACAAATCACTTTCATTTTGACAATTCAATAATATGAATGAATTAAAAATATTTTAATTTGTAGTAGTAGAGTAGTAGAGTATTTTTACAAATTAAGGCTACTAAAGAACAGTGATAACGGCCCGACCACGAGTTTATAGGTCGTGAGTTTGAACCCAGCCAGGCACTTTACTTTGTGTATGTAATTTCATCACCACTGCTCCCAAAAGGTGAGGGAAAATATCATGAGGAAACTGACATGTCCGAGAACCAAAAATTCGAAGACATGTGACATCTACCAACCCGCACTGGGCCCGCGCGGTCGATTACGGACCACTCCCTCTCACTGAGGGGAGGCCTGTGTCCCAGCAGTGAGAAAATTATAGCCTGATTATGGATTATGGAAGGCTGCTGGATATACGCTAGCGCAGCAGCTATAGATTCTTTTTCTTTTGAATTCCCCAATGTTCGCGGTTTTAAAGGTTTGTTTCTAACGGCTTTCGCAGCCGATAAGACGGGCGGTCTGTTCGGCTGCTATAAGACATTTCTGTTTTTATTCTTCGTGTAAATAAAACATATTAAACTTTAACACCATACATTAGCTACTCTATAAAAGATTTAACATACCTAAATAATTCAAACCCTGTTTTCTAGCTGACACCATTGACCGCGGACAGTTTGGCAGACGGTGTCCATTGCACGTTGAAGCACGACGGTAAAATATACCGCGCCATTTTGGAAGATGTCTCCGACCCAGCTAACATCAAGGCTGTGATGCCAGACTACGGGAAATCCGTCACCACTCCTTTGGAAAATGTAAGTGATAACCAAAATGACTTTAAAAATAAATTATAGAGTAGCCGTGTAGTTTCTTGCCGGTTTTTCTCCATAGGAAACGACCAATTGGAACCGTGGACCTAGCTTTCAGCAGACCTAGCTGCCGTTTCATAAGTTCCCATGTAGGTTTACGGGAAATAAAATATTTAGAGTTTAATGATTAACGCAGTTTATAGTGTGAAGAACAACAGCCGCGTAATTGTCCTTCTAAGACAAAATAAAATGTGACGCCAAAGAAAAACTTTCGAAGCGCGCTTCTTTAGATTCTTCTATCAGCATTTTAGAAACCAGGCAATGCCCTACTGATCACATGTTGCAAACACTGAAGATTTATGTGGTTTTATAATTCAGGCAGGGTCCAGCAATAATCAGTTAGGATAACAAATAACTCGAAGCATGTATAAAACATCTTTTTATCATATATATCTTACTGGATTATTAGACACATCTTTGCACTTTCATTTATCGTAAAAAAAATTAAAAGAGTAACCGGAGTTTCTTGCCCATTCTTCTCCACACTAAACTATCTCTGGAAGGGGAAACTAGAATCAATTAAAGTTTTTCGTAAACAATGTTAAAATGAATTGAATTTTTGAATCGTTGATTTACGATTTTACGTAATTATTTCAGATCATGATCTTACCAACGGAACTGAGTGTGTACTACTACCAGTCCCTGGAGTGTTGTCTGAACAACTACACGGCTGAGTCCAAGCAGCTGATGACTATTGAGGAGTTGCAGACTAGGCTCACCGGCAACAAGGTCATTGTTTACATCAACCATGTGGAGGGGATCAGGTAAGCATTTTGTTTTATCAGAATCATTCATTATGTTTCATTCCATTGTACTTACTACTAAAAAGATCTTAGATAAGATTTTGTTGCAATGAAATTTAACTGGTCATGTATGGTAATGAGTTGGTTCCAAAACTTGATTATTATACATGCGAGATGCTTGATGTTTAGATACATGCCAACTCTATAATTATGTCAAAGATTGTGGGTTAATGCCGTGTATATATTTACCCCTTTATTTATAAACGTTGTTTAAAGTTAAGTAGTAATTATCGACTATTTAACCATACAGTATTGATAATTATCGTTTATAAATATACACCTTAGTTTGTAAGCTTTAATAAACAAATCAATTATCTAAAATTGTGAATTAAAGCTTACATAAAAGTGTGTTTACTTGTTTCAGCTTGGTCACAACTCTGTACGACTGCGTAACCGGCAACAAGATCGCCGTGTTTGAACCTGATGAGGGCGCGTACGACGAAGTCATCCAGTTCTGCATGAGAGCTGTCTTTAACTACAACTTCGGAATGGCCTACATCGTGCACATGGAGAACTTGAACGAGTTCTATCTGCAGAAGGCCAGCGATGGTGACAGGATCGCTCTGTTGCTTGATGACCTTTATAAGTACTATGAAGAAGGTAAATAATGATTTTAATAATATCGACATTCAATCTTGAACCTCAGAACTATTTCTTCTTTCTTTCGTATTTATTTATTGCGTTCTATAATGTACGAGTCTGCCCGCGACCTCATCGCATCGCATCGCCTGCCCACGCTATTAATTTGTTTTCGCTGAGCGCTCTTTCTATTTTCTTTTTGTTCTGCTCCTAAGTGTCATAGCGTGATGTTTAATAGCCTATAGCCTTCCTTAAAAATTGGGCTGTCAAATGCCAAAAGAATTTTCAAACCCGACTGGTACTTCCAGAGATAGCGCGTTCAAACAAACAAAAAAAGCTCTTCAACTTTATCATTAGTATAGATAAAAAGATGTTACAAAAAGGTTTATAGCTAGAGAAATTATGGGCCCAGTCAAGGCACAGCAACAGGAGAAAAAAATAATGGAATACTAGATAATTAGTTCTGTGGCGTGGGTGTTAAGTAAAGTCAGAAGTAATAGTCAATACGCTTTTAGAAAGACAGTTATAATCATCGGAAAAACAGTTTTTACAAGAAACACGATTAGGTATGGGCACTGAACTGACTGAACGCAAGCGCGTGTACATTAGATCGGTCGCTATGGTATACTACTGGCGCCGCGGGAGCGAGCGGGGTAGGGAAGCCAACGGCCGGGAACGCGAGAGGGCGCGCTTAGGCAAGCGTCGGCGGCAAGCGCTGTGATTGGCCAACCGTGTGGCGCGATATGCGATTGAGTGGAGATACGCGCGCTACAGTTCTTATTTATACTACTGCCATGCTTATGCTTGTTCGATCTAGTCTCAGGATATTTTGTATTCTCAACAGGTACTCCCGAGGCCCTGACAACCTTCGAAGTAGACGGCATCTGTGTGGCTCACTCCGCCGACGGCAACTGGTACCGCGCCACAATTATCAGCGTCGAAGATACGCAAGTCAAAGTACAGTATCCTGACTACGGCAACACAGAAACTCTACCCAAGGAATCCCTAAAAGTACTTGATCCTAAGTTCTATGAACCGTGCGCACTCGCGTTAGTCGCCAGTCTGGGTCTTGTAGCCCTGCAAGAAGACGCACTTCCGAAGCTTAAGGAATGGACCAATGAAATGGAAGTCCAAGTCACACTGGCTGTAGGCACGGACGGGTGGCTCGCGAGCTTGCATTTAGACGGCGTGGACTTATCCATGAAATTGGTAAACGAGAAGCTGGCCACGCCACAAATAAGTTCAGAAGAAGAACAGAAAGTTGAAGAGGTGCAGGCTCCCCAGGCCTTTGTCGAGCCCACATCCCTGCCTGATGGTTGTACTCAAGTGTACATCAGCCATATTGACACCCCTGGACACTTCTGGTTGCAAATGGCTGACAAAGTAGACACAATCGAAACGATCCAAGCTGAGCTCCAAAGCGATGCGAGCAAATACACCGATATTGCGAATACTGAGTTAGGTACGTGGTGTGTTGCCAAGTATTTGGCCGACGACCAGTGGTACCGTGCCGAAATACTTGACTCCGATTCTGATATCACCACAATTCGTTTCATTGACTACGGCAATACAGACGTACTCGACAACCAGCCCGGTTTGATAAAGGAGATGCCAGAGAAGTTCAAGGCAATGGAACGTTACGCCGTCAAGTCTAGCGTTAACGCCATCCCCACTGGTACCGGCCAGTGGTCAGAATCCTCCTCCGACTATTTCACACAACTTGTCGGCGATTTAGCAAATCCAGTAGATGCTCTGATTGTCCTGAAAGATGTTACAACGTATGTCGATATCTTTGTTAATGGCCAGAACTTGACTGATAAATTAGTATCTGAAGGTTATGCGACTAGATCTGAAGAGACTGACTGCGGCGATTTGCCGTCGTGCTTCGCCAGCCATGTAAACTCGCCCTCTGAATTCTGGATTCAGTTAGAAACAGCAACCCCGGAGTTACAAGCAATGGAAGCAGCAATGGTTGACGCAGAAAACTTCCCGGAACTGACTGATAAAGAGGAAGGCGTTATTTGCGCAGCTAAGTACCCTGAAGACGGTGCGTGGTACAGAGCGCAAGTCATTGTGGACGGATCAGAGGGAACTGAAGTCCTCTTTATGGATTACGGCAACGCATCCATTGCTAACGAGTTGAGAAGTCTGCCAGATGAACTCAAAGTAAAGCCTGCTCTTTCTAGAAAATGTGCCTTGCAGAAACCTCGCGACATCAAATGGTCGCGTCAGTCTGAGACTAAATTTAACGAATTAGCCGCAGAAGGAGCAACTGTATTTAATGTACAGTTCATCGCGTCTGGTGATATATCTATCGTGGAATTATTCCTTGAAGGAACATCTGTGACTGAAGAGCTCGTCGGACTGTGCGAAACAGTGGCGGCGGTGAGAATCGCTCCCGTCGGACAAGAAACATACGGCACGGGCAAAATCTGCTACGTCACGGGCGTGGACGAATTCTATGTACACCTCGATGACGTCATTTCAAATCTTGACAAAGTTACGGTAAAGATGAATGAAAGCCCCGAGTTTGAGCCAGTCTCAGAACTTAAAGTAGGATCGGTATGTGCTGGATTTTGGGCTGAAGACGAACAATGGTACAGAGCGAAAATTTTGGAGTTTTGTGATGTCGGTTATCACGTGCATTTTATAGACTATGGCAATAAAGCTAAATGCGAAGAATTCAGGCAACTGCCTGAAGATCTCGCCGCAATAGAACCTTTAGCAAGATGCTGCCGTCTGGTCGTACCAAATGACGATCCCGCTTTAATGGAAAATGGCAAAACCAAACTGGACGAGCTTACTTTAGATGACGCTACAATTAGTATAGAATTTTTGGATAGCACAACTCACCCGGCTCTAGTTAAATTGACGTCAGATGGAAAAGATTTTTATTCAGACGTTAAACCTGCTGACCAGACTACAACAGACATGACAGAAGAACCAAACACGTGTGCCGAAAAAGAAACTGAAAAAGCAGCAGATGAGTTAGAGGAAGTAGTAAATGAGCAGTCTGAACACAATACATCACAAGCTGATCTCGACGACACTATGGAGAGCAACCACACAGTTATTGAGAACAAATCTTTTGAGGCGAAGGCTGACAGTTTGAGTGAAGAAATTGCGGCAATTGATGAAGTGAAAGATGACACCGCGACTAGTCCTGAGAAAGATATACCGTCAGGAACTCTGGAGGACACATACGATACCGTAAAAACGTCGGAAGAAGACGAATTTAGCGATTGTGTCTCAACTGCTAATACGTCATTAAATTTGAGCGCGGATTCTGGAAAGCTTGTAGATAATGTACAAGAAGTAACAGAAAACTCAGAACCTTTAGAAAAAATACCAGAAGCAGAGAAACCTGCAGAAGCCCTGCCAGAAACGAAAATTGTATCTGACACTGACAAATCTGAGCAGAATTTTGTAGAATCAGAAAAAAATACCGAGAGAGTGACAGAAACGGCAGGAGAGGCTGAAACAGAAAAGGCAGCAGAGCCTGTAACAGAAAAGGCAGCAGAGACTGTCACAGAAAAGGCAGCAGAGACTGTAACAGAAAAGGGAGCAGAGACTGTCACAGAAAAGGTAGCAGAGACTGTAACAGAAAAGGCAGAAGAGACTGTCACAGAAAAGGCAGCAGAGACTGTAACAGAAAAACCTGTAGAGAAAGCAGAAGCGGATAAGTCTGCAGAAGAAGCAGCAAGCCAAGCAGTAACACAAAGTCCTGTCGAAAAAGAAACTGAAAAACCTACAGTTGAAGAAGCAGAAAGTCTTCCAGAAAAAGCAATAGAAACCACAGTAATTAAGCCAGAGACTGAAAACCTCGCTGTGAAAGAAACTGAGACAGAAAAGTGTGCAGACGTAGTACCAGAGACCACAGAAAGTTCTGTCGAAAAAGTGCCAGAGCTATCTAAAGATTCAGCAGAAAAAGTTACAGAACCCAGTGAAGTTAAGACAGAGGTCGTCAATTCAAGTTAAGAGGTTGTAAATAAATGAAAAAAGAAGTATTTCTAGTAAGCCAACACGAAAAACCTTTGACACATCGTATTAAATTAATCAAAGATTTAAACTGATATAATGTGTCTTCTTAGAACTGTTTTGTAACATGCAATAATTTATATTTTGCATCGTCTTTTGGTTAGACCAAGAGCCAATAACGATAATTGGTAACAAGCAGCTTTTTTTATACTTTTTTGTACGAAGTACCTAAAGAGTAGTGTTGTAAAGTATGACGTATAGTTTTACGTGTTTTTTTTTTTTCAATATAATTTTGTTGATTTATTCGCTTCTCGAATAGCTGACGGTTATTAGGACATGTTGAACGTTTCCAGAGACAGTGTTTATCGTTATGATTTGAGTGTTTAGAGATTTAAAATAACAGAAAAAATAATTAATAACTTTTGTACCATTATACTTTGTCCACTAGGTTAACAGTTTTTTGACAGCTGCCTTATAACTATTCCAGATTACGTAAAAAATAACTTATAAAATAAATATATATACTGCCTAATCTTATTTATGACTTCTTACAGACATTATAATGCCGTATGTGTATCAGTTTTGACAAAAAACATACTAGTTCGATCTGTTATAAAACGGTTAACCTAGTGGACAGAGTATAAAAGTTTGTAGCTGATTGTTTAATTGCCAGAACTTTTATTCGAGGAACAAAATTGACGTTTTAGTTTTATTGTGAAATATCTCTCAAAATTTCAAAATTATTCCTCGATTATTCTTTTATCAGATGATTGAAAAATCAGCCCTAAAGTATTTCTTATTACATTATTATAAATACTCATTTTTTTTAAAAGTTTTATTTAATGTTATCGGTATTGTTGGGTAAAGCGCAGATTTTCATTACTAAAATAGGAGTTCATTCATAACAGTATGTGACCTTTTTATTGTACATACATGACATAACTTATTGTAATTAAACACATTCCCTTCATTTAACATTAGTTTCACATGTCACCAACAACCACGAATACCGTAGGTATATTGATTGTCGTTATTTTTTGTTTAATCATCTTGTAAGATTCAGGAAAAAGGAAGATGTTACGTTTTTTTATTTCATTAAAGCTATGTAGAAAACGAATGGATTTTTTATTACATCATCGCTTTTACTAACCTCGGATGTCTGCTAACCGTCAACACACAATGAGCAGCAAAGTGCGCGAGCATGTGGTGCTGTCAAGTTTTGAGTAAAAATATACGCGTGCCCTTTAAGTACAATTTTATCATACGCTATTTTCAGTATATTTTTTTTTTTATTATAATTTATAATCATTAGAATCAGTAATGCAACTTGTTAAGTTAGCATAATCCTAAAATCATCATCATCATCTGCCTAGCCTTTCCCCAACTATGTTGGGGTCGGCTTCCAGTCTAACCGGATGCAGCTGACTACCAGTATTTTACATGAAGCGACTGCCTATCTGACCTCCACAACCCAGTTACTGGGTAATACGATACCCCTTGGTAAGACTGGTTGTCAGACTTTCGGGCTACTGACGACCCGTAACGACTGTCAAAGATCCACGAATGACAGCCGCCGGGACCAACGGCTTAACGTGCATAATCCTAAAATGTCAACATTTAATGAATTGGTCATTCAGTAGGATTACTTGATCTTAGAGAGTTGTGTTGATGACTATTGATTATAATTTCTGTAAATACATATTTGTTACGACCGTGAATCATATTTTCAACGTACAACTTAGTACTGACCAGCAAATTGAAAAAAACGTAAGAAAATTTGAATTTCGCGGGCTACCTGGTTACCTTTCTATCAAGAAGCCTTTGTGCTATTGTAACACACTTCTGCCTAATCCCTGGGAATACAGGGGCGAAGGGCCAGGCAGAGGTTACAGAGCAGGGTAGGTAGGTAGTACGGGAGTAGGTACACCCTCATTTTTGCCTGTTTTTTTTTAAGTCCCATGTAATAGGGTATGAGCCTTTAGGTATATTATGCCAGTAACCGGACACAAATCTAGGCTGCTGCTGAGATATTCCAGATGGAATAACACTGCCTGACCCGGGTATCGAACCTAGGACCTCATGCTCAGCAGTAACGCTTGCGACCACTAGATGAACGAGGCAGTCGGTACAGGAGTGCTATGTTATAAATAAAAAGACGTATTTGTTGAAGATGTTTTATTCTAAAATATCAAGTCGAAATATAAAGAGAATATTACAAAACATCTATACAATGTTACTATGGCAGTTATCTCATTGTTCTTATAGAAAAAATACGCTACCAAAATATACGAAAATCAATTATATTTACAATGTCCTGCATTGCAAACAAGAATGAGGCCTGATTCTTCCCGGTTGTTGTAAGTGAAATCGAGTTGAGAGCTTGTCGATTTCGAATAATTTAATTACCGACACCAACAACATGCAATGTTTTCATGCATTACGCACCGTCATGCGTTATGAGCTTGAGAAAATGTTTACGATAATTACTGTTGCTAAAATATATCAGTAGACTAACTCTTTGGTAATGGGACCCTGAAACTCATACTTCGAGCACGTTTCGAGGGTTAATTTGGAGCGAACCCAGCCTCATTTTTATTATTTAGGACTTAGTGATCATACAATTCAATACATAGTATTAAACAAAGTTACTTTTTGTGTCTGCCTATGGTTACACTGTCACACTTAGATCTTCTAAGACACACACACACACATTACATTGGATTTTGATGCATCATTAAGAGCATTTATTCCGGATAGTTTATGAATAATACATTAATATTGAACTTAAGATATGCACACAAATCACACAGCACACAAATCTCCATATTATGACATGTCGCCATTTCACTCGTCGGAAGCAGGGTCCGGCCGCTGGTACTTCATAAAAATTCACTGTGAATGGCGTTTTAACAAAAATTGCACTACATTTATGCATACATAACAAAAACGTAGTACCAACTAATGTTTTATGAGACCTTTTATTCCAAAATCATTCATGTCTTCGTGTTTTTCCAAAATCAGTCCTTTTTCATTTGCTAGATGGAGGACCGAAAGTAAGGCTAGGGGCACACTGAGAGATTCTCGCATGTTGGGTGTAAGTTTTTCTGGTAACCGCTGGTATATTGAAAAGAAACTTGTTTCTGTGACATCCTCTTTTTCTCCTTCTGGCGTGTTTTCTGTTAGCATTTTCCATGTGCAGTGTTTTAGCTGTTTCATGTCCACCTTCTTTGCCCGCATCGCGTAGGGTATGAAGATTTTTGCGACCTGCAGCAAAGTTGGATTTAGTAAGAGCAAAAGATACTTAATATACTATCATGCTTGTATCACCAGAAGGGGTAGGAATGGGTTATACACCTACACCCACATTTCGTCGGTTATGTTCAACCGAATTATAGCTGTTTATAGTCGATCACTGGCCTAGGTTTTTCCCAACTGTCTCAACTGACTCAACATGTTGGGGTTGGTTTCCAGTCTAATCAAATGCAGCTTAAATACCAGTATTTTACCTGACCTCTGACCTCCACAACCCTACCTGGGTAATACGATACCCCTTGGTAAGACTCGTTGTCAGACTTTCGGACTTCTGACGAACTGTAACGACTGTCAAAGATCCACGAATGACATCTGAGACCAACGGCTTAACGTGCTTTCCGAGACAAAGAATATAAGAGTGTTGTACATATATTACCTTAGTAGGTGGTTCCAACATGTCGGTAATCTCTTCTGGTTCGGCCGTTTTCAATTGGTCGTGCAGGTCGCCCGCCGCCGTTGCGTCTTCATTACCCCAGTCATCGCCATCCTGAAATAGTTGATAAACGGCTGTTAGTTCCCGCATACGAGAATCTACAGTTAAATTCAAGACTCATTAGCAGCTATTGCCTGCGACATAGCTAGACACGGTGCAAATGAAGGGCGAGGGATTGTGTATCGTACTGCTTGGCATATCGAGGCGAGTCCCCGTGCAGTAAGAAATTCACCTCTCAGTGGGGGTCACTTCAGAGCCACCATAAAGTTAGAAATCGGATTGAAACAAGTCCACCATCGCGCTAACGGCCCATTTACACCAGCATCGCCATTTAAAGTCTATTCAAATTTATGTTTCAAATTGATGTTTATTTTAATGGTAATAATTAAGTTGATTTCACAGCGACTAGCACTATTGAAAAAGTTATAAAAATGAAGTTGCAGCGTAAACTAAAATTTATTGTGTAGGAATTAAAGTTATTTTTCCATAAACTCATATTTGTTTACATTTTTGGCAAATAAATCGCGAATGCAAATTACACGAAGACGATGATCGTCGAAGACAATTTAAGTCGCAAAATTATTTTATATTTTTGATTGAAGGATTCATTTGTTTGAAGGATTCATTTGTCTTGTATGGATCAGAATGTTGGGCCACAAAAGGGATGAATGAAAGGCAATTGCATGCAGCTGAGATGAGAATGCCGAGAGGGATGTGTGGTGTTACACGAATAGAATAAGAAATGAGTATATAAGAGGAAGTTTGAAAGTGGCACCGGTAACTGGTGCCACAAAAGTTGTGTGGAAACCGGTTGTCATGGTATGGGCATTTGTTACGGAGGAATGAGGAAAATGTCGTGAGGAAAGTTTTGAGTATGAATGTCGATGGCTATAAGAGTAGGGGAAGACCAAAGAAACGATGGATGGACTGTGTGAATGATGATATGGTTAGAAAGGGGGTGACTGTCGAGACGGCGGCTAATAGAGGAGTATGGAAGAAAAAAGCATGTTGCGCCGACCCCAAATAAATTGGGATAAGGGCAGGAGAATGATGATTGAAGGATTCATTTCTGCTTTACCGATTACTATTTCACCGAAGTAGAATACTCACAGGAATATTATTAGGACAGTACGACGCATCGTTCTCATTGTTATAGTCATAGTCTCTGGCTTCCTCCACTGTGACCGGCTCCGGTTCAGGTTGCTTGCTCTGCTCGAGGTCGCGCTTGCGCATCATCATCACGTTTTGACGGAGGAAGAGTTTCCGGAAGTGGGACTCGTCTAGGCCTCTGTAAAAGAAATAGATTAATATCATACACGTAAGGTAAGGTATCTGCGATTGATGGATTCCTCTGGACAAGAGCGAGTTAAATGATTCATGATCATGGATTAAATTGGCTACGATGTACGCTGGTTAAGTCAATACAGTCAATATAAGTACAAGAATAACGTGGCTTGACATAGGTGTTATCCAAAGGAGATGCTGTTCGAAGTCTTCACGTCGGCGTAAGCATATTGGTGGTAGTTACTTCGTACCGGGTTTTTTCGTTTTTATTTGAACGTTTATCAGTAGGTAAGAAAACTTGTAAATGGCTTTCAATTTCGTATGTTTTAAGTACGCTGTATATGTTAGCAGTTAGTCCCAAAAAAAAAAATTGGTTGAAATGATGAAATATTTGTAGCTGGCTGGTTACAAGGTAACCTTATTGCCAAAAGCCCCACACTGAGACTCGATAAATCAGCGAGAGTTTTACTAATCTGACGCGTTTTTCCCTTGCAGGTAAAAACCACAGAACGCCACATTTATTTATTTATTTAAACTTTTCGCACAACAAGGTACAAAGGCGGACTTAATGCTTTAGGCATTCTCAACCAGTCAACCAAGGGTGGTGTAGAGATTAGATGGCAGGTGCTTTG
Organism: Apamea crenata; assembly: GCA_949629185.1. Taxonomy (NCBI): domain Eukaryota; kingdom Metazoa; phylum Arthropoda; class Insecta; order Lepidoptera; family Noctuidae; genus Apamea; species Apamea crenata. The sequence continues at coordinate 4,445,919 of OX451368.1, read as the reverse complement.
GTTGAGAGGGACAATGATAAAAAAAAAAAAACTTAAAACTATGTACATAAATAGGTTATATACACATACATACTATTAATATAATATATATATATACAAAATCAAGGGAGAGAGGTGTTAAGATGACTACGCTATTTTTTTAATTTGTTTTGAAAATAACTCTGCAATTTCCGCTTAAATGCATACCGACTGGTGGCCGTCCTCATATCAAGAGGAAGCGCATTCCAAAGAAGAATGGACTGAATATGAAAAGAAGAATGAACAAAGTCAGACGTATGAGAAGGACAGAGTCGGAGAAGATTGTTAGAAGAACGCAGATTCTTAGTGTGTGAAGAACATAGATATTCAAAATCAAAAGTCATTTATTCAAATTAGGCTGAGAATCAGCACTTTTTGAACGTCAAAATTACAAAAGACAGTCCCCCAAAAACGCCCGCCCTTCACCACTTCCTAGTGCTATCGCTGGGAAGAAGAAGTGGCGCAACAAACTCCCCAGCAGCACAGCTGTCTGTTCAATTTAAAAAAATACGAATGTATACAATACTAGGTACATATGTTCGGTAATTAACATTACAAAACCAGAACATAAAATTTAATTATTTGCCATAATATGTCAGCTAGCCACGCCAATATACCAACAAATATAATAAAAACTATACGTACTCAAGCTAAAAAATAATTAATTAAAATGTAAATAAAAAAAAATCTTACTACCCAAATAAAAGCCTCCAGGCATAAAGGGCGTGACAGCTTACACATTTATGCATTGCTGGGTTCTAAGACCTGGCAGTAAGCTAATTCTGGAGAAGGAACATAAACATTGTCTTGCGTTAAACTAGGGTGACCAACTATTCTTATCGTCTAAGTAGTCGTTGATGGAATAGTATGCCTTTGAACAAAGGTTGGATTTTAGTTGAGCTTTAAACGCATTAAAAGGCAAGTCTAGAAAAGAAGAGGGTATCTTGTTATAAAAGGTTATACCAAGCCCAACAAATGAGTTATGAACCTTATGAAGCCGGTGAAAGGGGGCACGTAGTTTGTCGTTATTTCTAGTGTTAACACTGTGAATATCACTATTTTTAGTGTACAAGTGTAAATTTTGCCTAATATATAAAATGTTGGCAAGGATGAATTGTGATGCAACCGTGAGAATACCAATATCTTTAAAGAAGTGAAGAATTGGAAGTGAGATATTAGATAAGAAGGAGGAGTGGGAGAGTTGAGAAGGGAGAAAAGCGTGGTCAAAGCGCGCAAACTTCTTCTTTGGCGAATGGACATCCATTTGAGCTCGACACATGGTCATATTTCCTGAGGTTGAATATGAACCGGATAACATTGTTAAGCAATCTATCGAGCTGCTCACATGCTATTTATTTATTGACACACCAACAACTTATTCACTATTACATTACAATTTTGGTTTGCACGGAAATAGTTGGTGTGCACAGCACTTGCATAGTTAAGAATAAAAAATAGATAAATTACATTACTTATAAATTAATTGAAATTCATTAAAAATTTACATTAAATCAGTGAATAACAGAAAATTTAAATTAAATAAACTGAACAATGAACTAAATTAACAATAAATAGAAAAAAAAAATTAAATTACAGATATCAAATAAATTATGTCAAAGTACATTCAATACCATTACAAGAAATAGATTAAAATTGAATTGTAAAATATTGCGCTCATAATAAAAGGCACTGTGGATCCGAAACCGAAAGCAAAATAATGTCGCCAAAGCAAAAAGTGCAGTTATTGTGTAGCAATTTTTAGCAGAAATAAACGAATTAAGAACTGAGGGCTTGGATATATCGTCTGAATTAATTCGGACTATTCGAAAATAAGTCAAGTTGTTGGTACGTGTGCTCAGCTTATTGTAACTTGACAGAATCCTGTATAAAGGAGCGGAACGGCCAAGATTCGTTCTATTTTTAGGCATTACAAATGTTTCCGTTTTAAAATTGGATCTGTAAGAGGTACGACGGGGAGCTATTAGACTCAACTCTGAAACAAACTCCGGTACGTTCGCCAAATTGTGGGCAATTTTAAAAAGAAAAATTAAATCAGAGTAGCTTCTCCATTGCTCCAAGGAGCTCATCTTAAAATGACAGAGCCTTTGGAAATATGCAGCTTCGCGATCACAGGTCTGTGATCGGAAGCGCAGGTATCTTGTAAATTTTCTTTGGATGCACTCTATTCTGTCGATATGGACACGATATATTGGATTCCATACGGGAGATGCATATTCCAGTATACTCCTCACCAGAGAGTTGTAGAGAATCTTAAGGGTGCCGGTCGACTGGAAGTCCTTACAAGTTCTTTTCACAAATCCCGACATTTTATTTGCCTTGGCGACGAACAAGTCAAGATGATTTAAAAAATTTAGTTGGCTGTCAAGTTGGACTCCCAAATCACGTATGGTGTCAACTCTCTGAAGAGTTATGCCATTTAAGTGATATGGTGAAGGCTGAATCAACTTGTTCCGTGTGAAAGTTATATGATAACACTTTTTGGCATTGAGAGTCATCATATTACTATGACACCATTCATGAATTGCGTCCAAGTAATTCTGCAGCAAAGCAAGTCGGTACTTGATTCAATTTCTCTGTATATCTTTAGATCGTCCGCAAACATAGAGCATTTTGAGTTTTTTATTGAGTCTATGATGTCGTTCACAAACACAAGGAAGAGAATAGGACCAAGGTGAGACCCCTGTGGTACCCCAGAGTTTGAATAATAAAGTGGCCATTGATAACCCTTTAAAAGTACTCTCTGATGTCGTTTTGAAAGATATGATTTAAACCAGCGTAGCAATTGACCATGCAAACCGTAGTTCTCAAGTTTTTTTATTAAGAGCTTGTGGTTTACTTTGTCGAACGCACTGCTAAAGTCAGTGTAGATTGGAGTCTACCTGTATGCGGGAATCTACGGATCTGCTTAAATCATAAATGTAGTCGTAGTAGAGTATGCTGTCATGCATACTCCGAATTAAAACATCGTTCTATTTCTGCCAATCGTTTGAAAACGACAGAGACAGATTGATGTTTTACGTTATATAATACGTTTAGCGTTAAATGCATTTAGTTATTTGTGATGCAAGTGGGCTTTAAAAATCAAATATACAATCTTACCTATCAATTGGAGTTTTAAAGTTAGCCTCGTTCCACGTATGTCCAGTCGCTAGCGTCTTCCTACTGATCATGATCTTGGCTGGCTGGGTCGGTTCGTACTCTCCGACGGGGTCGGATCGGCAGTCAAACGCTAAGCCAGCTACTAGGAAGTCTAGCTGGCGCTTCGTCCGAGGTGGCTTCTTGCCTTCGACGGTGAGGCGGCCGGTTACTGATTGGGTGCGTTCAGACATTTTTGAGGCTGTGGAAATAAGCTTAGATGAATGAATGTTTCATTTGCCAATATATATATGCCAAAATATATGACATTCATTTAACAGATGGTTTCACTATATTCGGCTTTTCAGTAATGATGCTGTGTATATGATTTTGATTAATATACTGCATTATAATTGCTTATCCTATCCTACTAATATTAGAAATGTGAAAGTTTGTATGGATGGATGGATAGATAGATGTTTGTTACTCTTTCACGCTTAAACTACTGAATGGATTTAGATGAAATTTGGGACACAGATGGTTTTTAACCAGGATTAACATAAAGGATACTTTTTATCCCGATATTCCCACGGGATCGAAACGAAACTCGAAACTTCGGGTGAAACAGCGGGGCGCAGCTAGTTTTTAATATAGATATGTTATTTATGACCCGAGCATGTTGTAAAATTAGGAACAGGGATTACATGAAATGTTGTAAGCTTGGAACTTACTTAGATTTGCACTATTGAGGTTAATTCAACCCAAGCACAAGTATAAGTAAGTAAGTATAAGCAAGTATAAATCTTTTGGCTTGGTTGGAATCTCGTAAATTTTTGCAAAGAAGGTAGTCTTTTAGTCAAAATTCTCAGAAATAAGAGGGTATTTCCGTGTTCACCTCTGTTATTTTTCAGCCGCCAATGCGAGGGCCCGGCCCAGGCGGCCACGATGGCGCCGCAGTAGGAGTACTCCAGCCGCGTGTCGTGCGGCGCGCCGGGCCGCATGTCCGTGAGCCGCGCCGGGCCCGCGCCCGCGCCCGCGCGCGCCACGCACGCCGCCACGGCCACGTCCGCCTCCTCTTCGCTCTCTATGCCGCCGAGGGGCTCGTCGTCTGGAATTGCAGGGAGACGTATTTTAGATTTGTGTAAGAAATATTGGACCGAAGCCACTGACGGTTAGGGCCTTTTACCAGCAGTAGAGTGATGCAGGCTGAAAATAATCAGTCATTTTATTAGAGAGATATGCTCTGTGTAGACAAAGCATATCTCTCTCTAGTGGACAAAGGTTTAATTAAAAAAACAATACATCTTGTTCGAATAAATTTAAAGAAATAACGATGATTCCAGTGAAATAACTCACTCTAATATTATTTTATTCTTTCAGAAGAAGAAAACAGTCCGCGTCTTCATTAAAATAGTCACCTGCATACATAGATACCTGCTTTTTCCAATGAATGCTGTTGAGAGAGACAAAATTGAACAACTGTCTTAGGAAACTCTGATTTCAAATGTTATGAAATCTTTTGAAGAAAAAAAACACATACCATACAAGTCGTTATGCTGTTCGTCCTGTGGTATCGGCTCGACCTCCGCGTTCACATCAAACGCAAGCGCCTGCTGCGACAAGTTCAGCCGGTTTTCTTCTACCCAGTTGGTTACACGATTATCACTGAGTAACAGAAACATTACAATGTTCAACATAACGAACTGTTCAACCGGTTTACTAAACTTTGAATTTCCTTACTATAAGAGAAAAATAAAACTTACGTGTCTTCAGTATCTGGATCCCAGTTGGAGATGGAGAACCCGGTGAAGGGTTCACAAATGTGGTCGCTGTTTGTAAAAGCCGGCAGGAGCTTGGCAGATAAACTGATACGTTCAGATAGATCTATGTTTTGTTCTTCTGGAATGTTCTCTTTTATTTCTTCTAAGAATTGGTCATCAGTTCTAGAATAAGGAATAGTTTATTACAATACATTATCAAGCAGACATTTTAGACTGATCAGCAAGATGCAGGACGAGATGAGCTGGCCCAACATTTACCAACTAACTCAATTTTGTATGAAAATTAATTAAACATTTACGTATGGGGCTTTTAAATTCCCATCCTTCCTGAGACCACACATTATTCGTCAAAATTCATCAAAATCTAAAAAAACATTCCTTCAGTAAATTAGATTTCTGGTGATTTCTGACTGTACCTCAATATCAAAGCGAGTGTTTTGTCGTGTATGGGCAGAGTCGCGTTGAACGCTCTGTTTGATGACGTCACATCGCCGGTCGTCGCCGCCAACCGCTCGAAAAATGGATCTGATAGAAAATAAAGGATATGTTAATAATAATAATAATAATAATAATAATATTTTATTCAGTATTCAATTGGTAAAATATTAACAAAAAGTCTTAGAAATAACTTACAAAGGTATAATAATGTTAGATGCCTGTACTAGGATAAACCTGTATCACAGGCGGCATGAGCATACTTTATGGTAATTGTAGGACAATAAAATTCTTAACAATATTTAACATTAGGAGTCTTGATATAATGACAAAAAATTATGAATTCGTTATGTTATAGCTAGTTTACTTAAATACTATTTACCTTAAAGATTAAAATAACAAAAAGTATATACGTAATTATTTAGTATGCGTAAAATAGTTTCTTGCACTTTATAACGTAGGAAACACACATGATTTGATTTTGCGTCAGCAGAAATTGGTAAGTGGGTTAAAGTCAATGTTGCACAAAAATTAAATTTCGTTCGAGGCAATGTGTTTATTCGAGCTGCGGGCGACTAATGTGCTTAAACATCAAAAAAATCGAGTGTTTGTAGGCCAGTGCAGTGTTTAGCTGAGTTAGCAGCAGGCATTCATCACGGAAGTCTGGCCTTAAGCATGACGCTCTAGGCGCCCTCGTAGTCGATGGAGTTAATGTACCTGTATTCCGCTATTTTCCTTGCAGGGCACTCAGCATCGCCCGTTTTGTGGTTATTGGGCTTTTTAAAGCGAGAGCAAGTCGCACATTTCGGTGTGTCATCTTTCTTCGCGCACTCTGACATCGGGTGTCCTTCTTCACCGCAGTGGCCACAAGTAGATTTCAGCTCTCTGCATGTTTTTGCTGCATGACCATATTGTTGGCATTTGTAGCATCTGGTGACCAGAGTGAAGTCCCTAACAGGGCATGACGTCCAATTTATAAAAAGCCTTGATTGGGATAATAGGGCTTTACGTATATTGGCTGTAACTTCAATGACGTAATTACAGGTCGACGCATCTTTTTTCCCAGATTTGTGGCTTAATTTAACCACGCTCAAAAAGGACTCCATAGGCATTGCTGGAAACTTGTCGGCTACGTTTTGTTCATAAATGCACCTGAAGACTTCAGTTTCAGCCAAAGTAGTCGGCACACCTACAACCACAATCCGAGGTTTGCGCTTGCTTGGTTCGTCGGCGGTAAGTCCGGATGTAGAGAGCTGGACTGCGTGCTTGAGTTTGTCAGCATCATGTTTGGTCTCTGTACTAATAATAACGCCTCCATTTTTGGTCTTTCGGACACCACGTACATGCAGCTTCATTTGATCAGGGCGAATGATTTTTTGCACGAGGTCTTTTGTTTCGTCGCTTGACTTCAATTTGTCGTTAGGATAAATAGCTACAGAGCTTAAATTGTTTGGTCGAACGAAATCATTTGCTCCCTTCTTCACCATATCGGCAAACGAAGCATTTCCCGCAGAACCAGAGTCCTTGATCGTCTGCTTGAGCTCCGAAATATGTTCCGTCAGGTCGCACTTTTCCTGAAGGGCATCAACCGCGTTATACGCGTGAACGGCTTTCTGCTTGAGCGACTGGTATAGGACTGCCATTTGTGAGGTTCCAGATCCTACTTTACGGCACAGGGTAGAAATTTTCATTTTCTGCTCCGAGTTGAGTTTGCCATCCGCGGCAATAGCGCAAATTTCACTTAGGTGCTGTTCAATGGCTGACATCCATTTTTGAATCTCGGGCGTTGAAACAACATCAGCCGTGACCGACTCAAGGGCTGGCTTCCGCGACGTCGTCTTCGACGGCGAGGAGGGGCTGTTATCCATTTTGTAATTTTTTACTAATTCGTGTCCATTATTCACTGAAACTACACACTAAGCAAATTTACAGTTGCATTACGTTGGTAATGCACTAAAGGAGGTCACTATTTTTAAAGTAGGTGATTATTAAATATTGCTAACGAGCACGTCTGTACACTGCCGTGTACAGACGTGCTCGGCACTACCTGTACATACTTAAGTATACAGGCTGATTTAAACTTTCGTATCTATAGGAATGGCCCATCTTCCAATCCAGCGCCGCATGACCTGTCACCTGTGCACTTGATGATCTTATAACTTAAGAAGAATTTTTGCCATGGTTAAGTTAAGGAGAAAATAGGAAGGGTAATCGAAATAATACAAAAGTAACGATATTTTGTACACAAGCGAAACTTCTGCTCCGAACAAGTTCTTATTTATAAAATAAAGTTTTATTATGTACTGCGGCCCGCGGTTTCATCCGCATAAGTCTCAATCTCGTGGGAATATCGTGATAAAAACCCTAAAAAGAAGTGAATGATAGAGTAACGGCTGACAAGGTAGAATGGGAAAAATAGACGCGCCAACAACTAACATGAGGAGAATACGGGCAGGAAACTGATGAGATGAGTGTCAAGGCGTACAATATGCCCAGTTTGTAATGACAAGGAAACCTTACCTATACAGTCATTAGTGTCAAAATCCCCATTGAAAACTGCAGGGTTAGAAGCAATGGCGCCCTTGGATTTTTTCTTTTTCTTCTTGATGGGCGCCGCGGCCTCCCCGTCGGCTGCGCCTTCATCTTGCATGTTATTATCATCGTCTTTCTTGCCTCTTTTAGTCTATAGGAGAGAAAAGTATGGTCATATTTTAAAGTATATTAGATTCCAATATGTAAGTAGCTGTTGCCCGAGACTTCGTCTTCATTTAATTTGTACTTCACCTTTTCTTTATACAAATATCCAGGAATTGCAGGATGAACAATGTACTAGCAAAAGGAGCGTGTAAGATAGCTTGTGCGAATAAAGACCAATTTAAAAAATCACTCTTAATCCCGTATCAAATAAGTATGATAGACTGAATTTTTTATCTCATGAAACTTGACGGAAAAAGAATAAAATATTCTTTATAAGTACACCATAAATATTACATATGAGTGTAGAAATTTTATAAGGGGTGACACAATGGGCGGTCTTGTCGCTAAAAGCAATCTTTTAAAGACAACCTATGGAGAATGACCCAACAGGTTTGGTCCCTTTGTAAAAAATAAAGAGAAAAACGTGTTCTTTTGGAACATAGCTTTTTGTTTTGTTTGCCTTTCACATTTAGCCCAAAAATGTATGGAGGGTGGATGTTCACCTTTCATAACAACTGGTTCAGTGGTTTATGCGAGACAAGGTAAAAAACACACAGACTTCACTTATAATAGTAAGTATGGACAAAATAGGGCTAAATAATAACAGCTGCACGGGTCGGTTGCAAGTGAAGCTATGCTTGCCGCGGTCTGTTCGTGGATGGATAACTATCCATAAAATATCGACACCCTCCGTGACTCGGAAAGCACGTTAAGATGTTGGTTCTGGTTATTATTCATAGAACTTTGATAGTTATTATGGGTAGTCAGAAGCCCAAAAAGTTGTGACACCAGTCTTATCCACAACCCAGTATTACCCAGTAACTGGGAAAAGGCTAGGCAGATTGATGGATTGGACTACAAAATATTACACTTGGTCTAAGGAAGTCAGAATAAAAAACATAAGTTAACATGTTATCATATTATTATCTCAACCTCACAGTAATTCGCAAAGATTCACTAAAGAGAAAACTAGCTTTTCAGTTATTGTAATTTTTTTTACATTAAAATGACAATGACTTGAGGTGAATCTCTTTTAGTTTAGTTGATAATCATAAAGGGAATTTACCTGTGCAGCTTTACTGAGTCCCCCAGCCATCTTCAACACATCATAATGCACCGCATCCACCCTAAATGAGTATATCCTAGCCGACGCATCCACTACCGTAGAAGCCGTCTGCAAGTTATCCATGCGAGAATCGTGCTTCCTTAACATTGAAGTCATGAAGTCTATCAGCTGCAGGTTCCACGCATTGTCTTTTGTTATTTTCTGAAATAAAAAATATTAAGTAAGGGAACTTTTAAGTATATTTTTGTAATAGCCTTTGTTTAAGTAAAATAAATAAATATTAATATTTGATTCAATAATATCTTTTATTATACATATAGAATCAGTATAAAAAAGTAAACATTTACGTTTATCTTACAGTTCTGGAAAAAACTTATGACATTATACTGGGTCCAGCGGACCCGGTAGCGAGTACTTGTGCGACAAATTAGGACGCGAATCCCTAAGTGTTAAGTATTATGGCTACTAAACCGATTGGTCCAGGTTAATTTTTTCAGAGGTATGTAAAACTGAATTTAAGGCGAACATAGATTAGCATAAATGCAAATTCAGCAAGGTAGTGAAACAATAATTAAAAATACATTTTAAATTATCAAAATCAAATGATACACTTACATTTTCAGCATAAAGTTTGAGACATCCTTGAAAGTGCTCTTTTTGTGGTGATGAAGACATGGTATCCCTGGCTCGTCTGGGTGATGATGTTTGTGGCGTTGACGTTGCCAGGGCACGCTCAGAGGCCACCAATGATGACCTCTCGGCATCATCATCATTGCGTTCCTGTAAAATACAGTTTCAAATAATAAAATATATTAAAACTTAAAAAACTTAAAGACAATAAAAAACTACTACTACTACTTGTTATTAAAATACTAATTATTTTGTGATAACTATGTTTATCAGTCCGGTCAGTATGGTCATATTTGAATTTGTAATTTTATTGCTACATCATAATTCTGTATGATAATAAAATATATTTTCTGGTACATAGTTAATACCAGAAAATATATTTTTGTCAGTTCAGATTATTGCCAATTCTCCGTTTGGTTGTTCTGTCTTACAAAGGCTCTCGTAAGTAGCATCACATTATTTGCTATGTAGAAGTCAGAAAAGTAGTGGGACTACACAAAAACTTAGTAGTGAGCTAACTCATTACTGTGTGTTAGCAGAACACTCAGGTTAGTGGTATACAATAACGACTAAAGGGCTTATTACACTATCCAATTGTAAACAATGCTAACTAGGAAATCGGCAGATGTAATGGCAGTAAGAACAGTTCTAACTGAACTGTTCTGTTAGTGTTCCTAGTTAGCAGTGTAATAAGCCCCTAAGTCGACGAAACCGCCAAAATACGATCAGCAAAAGCCGGTTTGTACAAGCTGAAAGTTCAGTAAGTTAGGAAAAGGCGAATATGGTCCAAACTACCAAACTTGTAAAATGTTATTGTCTCGTAGGCCACAAACCTCATTTTTAGAGCCAATTGGTCGTATCTGCGGAATAAGACTCCGCCTTCTAATAGAACTATTGCTACTCCCGCCAACACTTATCCTGGCAAGCCCAGGGGTAGAACTTATCGGAGTGTCTATCATCATTGCGCATCCGTAGCATACACCAATTTGTACACAATTTAAAGAAAATCTAAGTAATCACAAAATACCAAGATCTATAGTTACGAAAATCAATATTTTCCGTCAAGCGTCAAATCAAAACGCAACGGTTACTTGTAGCAGTTGTATTGTAGCACAGATAATATAATACTACATAGAGATGTTACGATGGTTATCGATAAAATTACATTTCCTGTCAATGGTGATATATAAAATCGACTAAATCAAGCATAATGTAATAATTATGATTTCCTAAGTTTTAATAATTTTACTATTAAAATTATAATTGTTGTAATCACTGTTATTCTAACAGCACAGAACTTGGGCGTGTGCTTCAAATTGTGAATATAAGTTCATCATCCACAAACGGACTTCACCTACTGCTTCGGCTTCTCTTTTCTTGTGCCAACCCCCACGTTTCTGTGCCAGCCGCATCCAGGGGGTCTACTCCAAAGTAGTATCGGCTGAATGTTCGGTTGCTTCCTGCTACGAAGTTACTATTTGGTTCGGTCCATCCCGATCCTACACTCTTACACTCTTTCGAATATTGATTAAGGTCCCGACCCAACTAAGCCGATCCGAACTTTTTTCGCAATTTTCAATAATATTCGGTTCGGCCATGTGTCGGTCCGATCCGAACATTCGCACTTTGCTCTTCAGAGTAGAGCCCCAGGTATTTCCCCCAATGGCAACAATGTCGTCCACTCATATCGCCTCCGAACGACCGACACCACAAGTCGTCTTTCAGTCTTTGGATGCCACATGTTATTACTGCGCCTTGCCAGGTGTCCTATCCAACTGAATTTAAAAGTTTCAGAATTGGTTTTCCGATCTTTGGCAATTTTGGCTAATCTCAGAAATTCGTCTAGTTTTCTAACACCCCTTTTTTGTTAGAAAACTAGACGAATCTCTACTCCGAAATAGTTTCGGCCGAATGTTCGGCCGTTTCTCGATACGAAGTTACTATTTGGTCCGGTCGGTTTCGATCCTACACTCCTACACTCTTTCGAATATTGACTATGGTCCCGAGTCCCGACCCAACTGAGCCGATCCGAACTCTTTTCTTTTCGCATTTTTCAATAATATTCCGTTCAGCCATGCATGTGTCGGTCCGATCCAAACATTCGCACTTTGACTTCGGAGTAGACCCCCAGCCCAGGACTATAGACATACATTATAGACATACCGGTCAACCATCTCCTACATTTAATTTCCTACTTACATACTATAATACAAGCATTTCAATTGCGGAAAATATTTGCCTCATCTTAGTCGAATCCTAATATAAGTTGGACATAATTATATAGATTATTGATGTTAATCTGACGGATTACTGATGATTAAGTGATTTTGATAATAAAGTTTTGATAAGAGCTTTTATTCCATGACTTTTTGTAATAGTGTAATATGACATAATTTCATATTTCTAGATATGATATTCAATAAAATACTTTAATCCTATTGATATATTTTGATGATAAGCTTACAATTGTTTTTTTTTTAATAGCCAAATAGTGTGTTTCCAAAGTTCCCCCACTCATTACAGCTGTTTGTAAACGCATCGCTTGTTGCCAACTTCCCGTCAGTCATTTTGTTCGGTGGCTGATTTCTATGGTCGACGATATCGTTAAAAATCTTTAACATCGGCGAGTTATTTCCAAAGTGACATTATGAGTTCTGGAATGCCTGAATTGGGCTCCAAGATAAGCCTAATATCTAAAGCTGACATTCGCTACGAAGGCCGGCTTTTCACCGTCGATCCTCAGGAATGTACCATCGCTTTGGCTAGCGGTAAGTTGACAAATGGATACTGTTATCTTATTACAAAGCCGCTTTCGCAGTAATCGTCACCAATTTAAGGTTTTCTTATTATATTTCTTGGCGATAATTATTTTTTCTAGTAGGAACATCGATCGACGTCTCTAGAAAGCTATTCTCTTTTTCCCTCCCGATTTATACCCATCTTTGTTTATTGTTTGGTAAAGCGTCCAATATGTTTATTGTTGGGCATTTTCCTAGTAATTTTCCATGATTTTTAGTTAAATGTAGCTCATTGTTTTTCTTCTACCCTCAAAGTGAAATTGTTGGTCCCGCCTATGACCGCGGTTTCACATTGATGACGTTGATAACGTCTTATGTATGCTACAATTTTGTTTTCTTCAGCAGGTGTTAAATTGACGGTACACCGTCTTTGTCCTAAAAATTAATCTCTACTTGTAACTATTCTGAGATGAGTAGGTGGTAAACAGTTAGATCAATCTACCTATTTTTTCTTTTAATAAGTTCAAGATGCCACTGTGAAATGGGAAAAATAATGACTCAAAACAATATCTAGACTACCGTCAGAGTAAAAGATTAAGTAGTATTTAAACTTGTGTAAGAAATCTCTTCTTTCTCAAATAAATCTAACTACCTACAATCTATAACATTTCTTGAGGTTAATGATCCTAATGTACTTTTTCTTCTCTACAGTGCGTTCATTTGGTACGGAGGATCGAGAGACGCAGTACCCTGTTGCGCCCCAGAGCCAGGTGTATGATTACATCTTGTTTCGTGGTTCTGACATCAAGGATATTCGAGTGCTGAACAATGTTCCCTCTCTACCCAATGATCCGGCCATCATGCAGATGTCCGTGCCGCCGACGCTCGGCGCCGGCAGTGCACCGGGCCAGTTCACGGCGCAATACAACCACCCAGTGGTCGGACAGACGCCTTACCCCCAGTACCACCCGATGGCTGGCTTTCCCGGAGGTGTCCATGCTCAGCTCAACAAGACCAGTGAGTTGTCTCCGCAAACCTCTGTGGAGCTGGCACCCCAGCCCCTGCCTGTCACGGGTCCGATTGGCTCAGGAGTGGCGCATCACGCCAATCAAGTGAAAGACCAAGGTTTTTGCTCTTGGATAATTTTAGCTTCTGCTTCAACATGCTACTTTGCGATTTTTGCAGTCTCATAAAAAGATACTTTGCTAACCTTTCCAGTAGCTTTCTGTTATGGTTTGGTTTTTGTAACTAATAAAGTATCTAGTTATGATCCAACTCCCTGTGCTTTCACCAAACTTGCATGCAGACTCATATGGGATATGATATATTATGTATGTATGACAGTTCAAAGAACTCGCATATTTATGTTTGTATATTTTTGTATTTGTTTACATTTAATTCACACAATTTAATATTATTTGTAACTTGAATAACAATAACAAAATCATAACATTATTCTAACTTCACTAATTCTTGTAACATCTTGAATTAAGGTTTATTTTCTTATGTGTTGTTAAGTCCCCCTTATTAATATTAAAAAAAAAACCGAATATATCTTAACACCACTAGATGAGATCAGTTCAGTTTATATTCATTTAGTAAATATAACAATAATAATTATTTACATACTTATAATACTAAGATGGGAGAAGGTATTCATTTTATTACATTATTCATCATGGGTATTGGGAATTTTAGGAACCATAAATAGGAAAATCCTTAAAAATTCTAATAAGATTAGATTGTGGTGGTGGATAATTTCCCAAGCATGCAACAAAATTAATAAAACTAACAACAACAGCATGCATTTACAATAATAACAAAAAAAAATCGCAACATGCATTGTCATTTCTCCTTGGTCTGTTGCTTGTATGAAAATAAAAAAAATAAAATGAAAAAGCAATTTGTAAATCATGAAAGGCTTATGGCATAGCATAGTGAAGTATTCTTGTTTTTTTTTTCTCTACTGTGTGTGTACAAGAAAATGTGTTGTAGGCTCGATGCTTGACCTCATTGGAGGAGGATCTCAGCAAAGCGCTTCGCGGTCGGGAACACCGGCTGTTGGCGCGCACAGGAAGAGCCCTACTGCTGACCAGGGCACGCAGGTATGCTCATAAACTTTAACATATAAAAATTGTAAAATATCCACTTCCATACCATAAACCTATTAATAAATAAACTAAGTTAGGATCTTACGGTCTGAATAGTCCCAATAAGTTAGCATAACTAATTGTAGGCAATACATTAAGTTAATTAAGCAGTATTTAAGACTTAAAATACATAATAAATGTTTTTCTGGATGCGGCCTTGCCATAGACCACAACAGCAGATTCTGGAGGGATATTCTCGCAATCATTACATGTGGCAAGTGAATTGATTGTTGCTTATTTATTTATATCCCAGTTAGACTAGATACCTTCCATTTCTGATATAATTTTATTGGAAAGGATGAGCTGGAGAATCTGTTTATAAATTAGTGTTATGTTTTGACCCGCATTTAAATATTGTTTGTATATTCATGCAATGGTGTGAATGTTAATCAATGTTTTGAGGCAAGTTGGCATTCCTGAATTACTTTGATTTTGTTATTTAGTTATTGTTTCTATTTAGAACGAGAATAACTGCGAAAGAGTTATTTTGAAATAGGTTTTTTCAAAGGATTTGACTAATAAAAACAACCATACACAAATAAATATTAATTATACCGTACTGTTCTCTAAAAAAAAAAAAATATTACAAAAAAAATTAACCTTTCATAAAACTTCAATTCTGATGCTTTTTTTTGTTGTTGACCTGCATTCTCCACTCATTTATGTTGTCATAAATTACTTGTCTATATTTATACCATACATGTATCATCACTGTGTAATCTCAGGGCTACATTCACTACATCTATATGACTCCACACTAAAAACACATATGCATATAGGTCGGCACTGTGGCTAGTGGGTCTAGCCAGCAACGGGACAGCCGACGTGGCAGCAACGGCCAGGCGCAGAAGGGTCCGGCGCAGAACCGCAACCGCACCAACTCCCGCAACCGCCAGCGCTACCCGAGCGGTGGCGCGCCAGTGCCGCACCAGCCGCACCAGCAGCACCAGCCGCAGCAGCCCATGCACCAGCAGCACCAGCACCAGCCGCAGCAGCAGCACTCGCAGCATCAGCAACACAACCAGCATAACCAGCACAACCAGCATAATCAGCACAACCAGGTGCAAACCAACCAGCAGCCTCATCATCATCACCAGTCTGGTAAGTTATAATCTGAATAGAATTGCGGCGCTGTTTGTAATGGAAGGAAGCAAAAAACCTGACAAAACAGTACTTTCATGTTAGCTACACTATTAGGCTATGTTCATTATGTACAATACATGTTGTATGCATGTGTAGGTTTTTGTTAAAGATGCATAGGAGACAACAGCTGCAACAGATCAATGAGCAAGCTTTCTGTTTGCACATTCATCTTTTGTTGTTATTTTACCAAGCATAGTGACCTTTGCAGCAGTATCAAAGTCTTTAGGGTTCCGTTCTCGCGTAAATGAAATATTTAGCACGAAATATTCGTATGAATATACAAGTGTCCCATCATGAAACAGCCATAATACAAGTCGTGTTTCATTATTGATTGCTTATGTTATCCCAACTAATTTCCAAAACCCAACCCTTCTCCATATTTCTTTTGTTCTTCGAATCCTCACAAATTCTTTTGTTCCTAGGTAACTTCTCCGGCGCGGGCCAGGGCTACAACCGCGGCGGCTGGAGAGGCCGGCCCCGTGGCCGCGGACGTGGCTTCGTTCCTCGCAACAAAAACACGCTCAAGTTCGATAAGGACTATGACTTCGAACAAGCCAATACTGAGTTTGAAGAGCTGCGCGTCCAGCTAGCGAAGGCCAAGATTTCTGAAGGTGGCGAGGTGAAAGTTGAGGTGAGATACACAATTTTGTTCACAATACCTTTTGAACTATATTATGTCGTGTTGTTGCGTCACGTTGCCTAGAACAATGGTCGTTACTACGCGGCCTTATCGAGGGAGTCCAAAAAAATACGATTTAAAAAAGTTGTATGTTGAAGTAAAATCAATTGCTAAGAAAATTCCTTTTCGTAATTTTTTTTGGCTCTTTTTAAGATCAGGTTAATAGCACCTGAAGCCATAACTATTAGATTTATTAAGCTAGAACATAATACAGTCTAGAAGTAATTAGGAGACAATTCAAGCCTATAAAACTCTATAAAGGATAATACATTGTTATCAAAATATTACCTATCGTCCTCTCCACCTTGTTGTAGCCCTAAATGAAACTTATGTAAACAAGTGGGGCCCTATTCATAATCGTTAATCGCGCGGCGTTACAATTTTATTATGTCATAGTCGGTATATTATGTTACATGCCAATTACGATCTCTAATTGATTTGAGCTTACGTTTGAACGCGAATTGAAGCAATTACACAATCGTTTGATGACGGAAATTAATGCCGGTAGGATTATACCGTACTGTTCTCTAAAATAACAATTTGTTTTTATTAAAAAAAAAACGAAGCAAAAGAGCACATTGTTTTAAGATGTAATTGTTTTTATTTTTGCACCTGGTAATCATTCAATTCTAATAATAAAGCTGAAGAGTTTGTTTGTTTGAATGCGCTAATCTCTGGAACTACCAGTCGGATTTTGGAAACATTAATTTTGTATTTGATAGCCTTCCTTAGAGTAAGGCTACATCGAGTTAACAGCATGCTAGTGCCCTTACGAGCCGAGCACAAATGCGACGCTACGGGGTGGGAGAACAAGAGATCTCACGTTAACGAAGTCGCGCTCAGAAGAAAAACTTAAGTAAAACTTATAAATCTACGACGTAATATGTTTTTTAAATTACCTTTCTATAAATAAAGGTTAAATAAAAAAACGTCGCGTGTCTGACCAGACGTGACATGGACAAACCAAAAAGAGAATATAAGAATCGTAGCTGATGGCGTTCTGCAGTTTCTGCCAACCCCAATGGGGATAAGGCATAAGTATAAAATTTAAAACTGAGCATTTCAGGTTTAAACATAACAATCTGATTTCCTGTTCTTTTTCAACGCGAGTTCTCGTCACGCTCAATCAACCGTTTTAAGTTCGGACATTTTTTGTCAGCCTAATGAGTTTACAATTGCATAAAAAGATAAATACGAAGAATTCGTCTACAACCATACAACAAGCATTATTTTATGGACTTGAATTTTCTAATGCTCTATTTCTACGTAATGATGTAGCTAAATATTCATATCGTCTTGCCAGTTTTTAAACACATGTGTAGGTTTATTTATTTGGTTCACCAACAAGTGTATACACTAATAAGCAATTTTAACATAAGCAACAAATCTGAATAAAGTGTAACAATCACATCACATCAGGTAAACTCTGCATGCACACAAATCGTGTCGTATCTAACAAAAAAAAAGAAAAAAAAGACTATGTGAATGTGTATGTGTGTTGTGGGTGTGTATGCATGTTTGTGTAAGTTGCACTGATTAGAACTTAATAAATTAGTTAAACTAAATTAAAACAAAATCAAAACAAACAAAACTAGGTATTACAATAATATTTTTGGTAAACATAGGTCATTTGATTACAGGAACTGGCTACAAACATTCCTAGACTATGTTGACTAAGCTGAAGTGTATTTTCCTTTGTTGTCTAATTTCTCTTATCTGGCAGTTAATTCTCAGTATTTAAGTAAAACCATTGTGGTTTGACTTGCATATCAGCATGAATTAAACACTAAGGAAAAATCTAAACAGAAAACGTAACAAAGAACCATGTCAGGGCGAGTGCGTCGTTTGCACGATCAACGGAATCACGCGAAAATCGCCTCATATTTAGCATCCTCCACCACCTAGGTGGGCTCAAACTACTTCCAACAATTTTACAAATTGGGCTATTGAAGTTTTGGGAGTACCTGTTACATCTTCACAATTTGATGTTATTTCGAGAATACCTTATTTTACTTATTAATTTGTTGTATTTTAAATTGTTTTGTATGTATTTACCAAAAAAAATAATATTTTTTTTTTACTTTTCGGTCCTCGCAGGAGTCTGAAGTAATTATTATACCGCAGGGCGAAGTTGACAAGAAGGATGACTCAGGAAATGAAACTGGAGCAGGCGAACCGGAAGTAGACGAGGACCAGAATGGTTACACAGGGTATGACAAGACGAAGAGTTTCTTTGACAACATCTCCTGCGAGGCTGTTGAGAGGTGAGATATGAATTTGAACTTATAATCTCTACATATAGCATAAAACCAAGTTGCTGTTTGTGTCTGTCTGTGTGACCAATTATATCTTGTAAACTACACAAGGAATTTTGATGCTAGTTTCACCATATTTTAGAGCATTTATTTTGGGAGGTTTATGTGTATAATAATATCTAACTTGGATGTAGCACAGAAATATCGATGTTTTGAAATGTCGCCATATGACCCGAGCGAAGCAGGGGCGGGTCGCTAGTTACTTACATAAATTCATGACCTAGCCTAGCCACCATTATACAGTCAGTGCTTTGGCCCGTAATGTGTCCCAAGACAGTACGAGACATGGCGACTTAAAATCGAGTTGCTTTTGAGAATTTGGTCCTGTCTCGTTTAGTTCTATAATCCCACCCTTATTATATAGCGCATAGCCAGCTATGATACCCTAATAAATCGACGGTATGGCAACAGGGTGAGGAGCTGAGGCGGAAACTATATTCCACATCTTATCCTGCCCTATGTGCCTCAAAAAAAAGTGAAGTGAGAGTGAAGTGAGTGAGTTTGTAACTGTTAAACATTTGCAGGTCCAAGGGCAGGAGCCAGAGGACAGACTGGCGGACGGAGCGCAAGCTGAACTCGGAGACGTTCGGCGTGGCGTCGGCGCGGCGCGGCGCGTGGCGCGGCCGCGGCGGCTGGCGCCATCACAACCCGCAGCACCAGCAGTACACGTGAGTTACTTACTAACAGGACAGGCTGGCGAAAGGAGCCCAAGCTGCAAAAAAAAACCTGTGCGAACCCAAAAAGGCTCCCACTTCAGCATAATGCTGCTATATTTAAAACATAACGTTTATCGATCGTGAGTTACTACTCATCATCCTCCTGTTCGTGTACCGACCGACCCGATTTATTTCGTGCCGGCGCAACTTGTCTTCTTCCTCCTATAAAACACGCAAAAGGACGGGCCAGTATTCAAGTAACACGGTATAGCTCCCGCGGGAAGAAGCGACGCCCCGTGACCGCTTGCCATGCCTAAGGACGGGGGCGTCGCGACATCCTTACGGGATGTCTTCCAAACATCTGTATTAGCGGTCATCTCAGTAGTCACCCCCCTTTCGAGCCATATCGTCTATTTTGGAGGTGACTAAATCTTTTTGAAGTGCTTCTTACGGCAGTAAGATCGGTCGCCTAGTTGCCGTATTAAAATTCAGTAAAAAATTCGTTATTTGATCGAAATATCGGCGATTAGGTGTAATAACATTTCCTCAATATTTTGGATATTAAAAATATCACGACATTCTTCGAATGTCTCGCCATTTAATCACATCTGAAACGACGAGATATTCAACTGATTCCGACTTAATTTGCTTCAACAAGGGCAGTAGATAACATGTGTGTTTTTCCTGTACAGCAACTACGTGCACAACTTCTCGGACGACGGAAGGTGGCGCGCGATGCGCGGGGGCCCGCGAGGGGGACCCCGTGGGGGCCCGCGGGGGCCGCGCGTGGGGCCCGCGCCCAGCACGCAGCCCGCGCCCGCCATGCCGCAGCCAGCACCCACTGCAGGTATATTACGCTACTTTTCAAATAATTTATTTCCAAAATATATTCGCCTCAAATCTCTTACATATTTTATTTGCTACAACATACATGCGCCAAGGGGTTGATCACATTGTGTCGTCAACTGTTTCTACCCTGTTAAACTTTCCAGACACAGTAAGGCTTCTGCAATTGTAAACAAAGTTTCGAAATTATTGTTTCAACTTTCGTCTTTGAGGTACTTCTCGTTCGTGTTTCATTCTTTTTGATTTCGACCCAAATTTTTACATTCTCGTAACTTTTATTTTTGCAAAATGTTTTACCGAGAAGTTTCTAATTAGGTTTATTCTTTTTGTTTACAGCTAAGTAGGATTTGTTGGAGAGCGTCCGCTACACCGAAATAATTTTTTATCGCAGCAGGGACTATTCAAAAATGGATAAGTGACGGAAAAGTGTTAATTTGGTGATGAAGTGTCTTGTATTGATTTGAAAAGTAATGTCTTTGCGGGAAGTTTTAATGTTGAGCAGATTGCAGTTGATGGACATTGTTTTGGTGTGATAGTGTTGTATCCAATATAATGGAAGGAAAAAGATGGAATTTCCCGTAAGCGTGCGACAGAACAAAATGTCGGTACACTGAGAAGGCTCACAGTTAGTATAGTGTAAGTATAGGAGTGTCGTGAGCGATAACGCAATTAGGCAGAGCGTTGGCATCAGCTAAATTGAATTGTATAATGTCACAAGTCGACCAATAGCTGGATGATATTAGGCTCATTTATGTGATTCAAAGATGCCAATGTTATCGGTGAGTGAGATAGAGGCCACTTGTAAATTTCAGGGAGGCTATGCAATGAAAGTTGCATAGGAGACATTTTATTTATGCAATTAATTATAAATATTTTCATAAAGCTTACCTCCTCACCTGTTATGATTACTTGTGCCTATTTAGGTTTAACCATATAATATTTAAAGTACTAAAATGGTCTGCTATCACTCGAACGGTCATTGCGCCTCCATTTTATTTATTTACTTGCGATGACATGCGACAGTCTACGCAGCAGTCCTGCTAAAGTGTTAGGAAATTAATAATACGAGGATAAATTACTTTCTAATACCTGCTGGCCAGATGTTTTCATGTGTAATTATATAAATCATTATGGGTTAGAGGCTGCATCAGCATGTTATTAAATGTAAAGTGTTTATTGACTGTCGTTCATTTGTAGTTAGTACTAAATAAATGTGATAGAAGGACTGCTGCCACGTTGTAATGTAGGAGATGTGTTGATGGCCCGGCCGCGATCTCCCGCGGCCATTCGCTCCACCAACTGATTGATAACACAGTGTCAACACTAGTAAAGTCTATGTTTATTCAATTCAATAAATTCTTGTAATATTTAGTTCTAGAAAAGGACTATTGTATTTTCTTGTAGTTAATTTGGAATCATTAATTTTACCTACATGTGTTCATATTGGCGAGTCCTTTTCGTGCAAAATTCTGAAATAAACTTTGACAAGGAACATGATATTTGTAAAAACCTGTAACTCAAAAGCTGTACCTGGTGATTGTATCAATATAAAAATATAACTTTACTACAAATCTTCCAAAAAGGTAATTTTATTTAAAACAACCACATTGAAATTTCCAATTTTATTGCAAATAAGCAAAATAGCGTAGGTTTTCTATGTCACCAAATAAATCAACAAATATGTCATACAAAATGTTACAAAACATTAAACTAATCATTCATACAATAATGTTTAGGACAAGTAGAGATACCTGCATTCATTGCGTACTCCTGCAAGCCTATTGACCGCCCAGTCGGCTTAATACGACAAATGTGTTCGTGCCCCTGCCGCCTGTCGTATCTATACGACTGAGAACCTACGTTCGTTTTTTATTTCATTGCACGACCCTATTCGTCGTACATATTTATTAGTACCAAGCGGTCAATTGGTTAAATCCTTATAAGAGTGAGGTACCTTATTAATGCAGGTGTCTGTACATAAACAAAATGTTTAACATCCGTAACTTGCAGTTCAAAGCAGGTAAAATACAAAGTATGCGCTTAATAATATACATACTTGCTTGTATACAATATAGGTAGATTAAAGTACACGATATATTATGTCACGACATCATACATTTATTACATAATATTTTTTTGTTTTTAAAAGTATATCTTAAAAAATATAATGCCTTACGCGAGTGTAGGCTTTACGACTAGGAGAACGAAATATTTACACAATCACGACCAATCCTCTATTACGTGTTATGTATCCACTTTCAATCATATACATGAAGAGTTAGAAGGAATTCACTTAAAAGTAGTTCCGAAGCATATTCCTATTCTATCGTATTCCTTGAGCTTACATATATGCCCCAATTTCTAAGTTTTACATTTTACAAAATAAAATATACTAGGCACATTCGCAGTATGAAAATTACGATATTTTTAAATGAGTAAGATTTTGTTAATAATTGTAGTTCAAAATTATTGAATGTGTCCTTAGTACCATAATTAATTATTTGTTTAGTTTCCATTGTGATCAAAGCCTGCGGAAGTGTAAAAATAGGTCGAATACATTAAATACTAATCAATACAAAACAAGGGTTCTCAGCCGTTTCTCCCTGGTTTCTCATTTCTCAATACTTGAACAACCTACAGTAACCAACAATCATTTCACGAGCTACCTAACGTCTCGACCCACAATGGAAAATGAGCGCATTACGCATAGTGATAAAATAAGGGGTTCACAAGATTAGTTTAACCGCGCCACTCCCGCGCGGGTGTCCCGTTGTCCACCACCCATACGGAGCCGCTCTGACCCTTCGCCAGGATCTCCACTAGCGAGCGACCCAAATGTTCTGAGCTGAAAAAATATATTACAACTGTTACCAAAGACAATTCAAATTTCTTAAGAATGGGCACCGATTCATTTTACATTCTCAACATTTAATTTATTGCAAAAGATCCTCCAACCCTTTCAACCATACATCATAGACCTTCAAGCACTTACTAGTGTTTGAACTGGAAAGATTTGGCGCAACAAACTTAAAAAGTAAACATGTAAAAAGTATTTAACTGATTCAACTTCTTTTGGATTAAACTTATAACGCAACCAACATGGTAGGAATCATTGCACAAACTGCCGATTAGGAGGCAGATGGTGCTGACGGCACTAGACACGGTGGCAGTCAACTTCAGCAAGCGTCGCATTCATTTACATAAACAAGTATCCTTACACTGACTGCATTATTAAGCGGGACATGAGCACAATCGAGCCTTATAAATTATACACCAGCATAAATATTTTTAATTTAACATGACCCCCAAAGATGTTTTAGGAGGGACGATAACTCGTTAAACAGTTCTTCCGTTTGTTCTTAGGCTTCAAAAGATCCTTTTCAAGGAGGTTTAAAACAAGACGTGTGCCGAACAAAATGACGAACTTCCACATAGACTTTCACCCCCTACTTAGCTTCTTTAGGGGATGTATTTTCAAAAATCCTTATATAAGGAACTCTAGTGCAAATTTTTATGCTTTTAAACCCAGCGCTTTAGGCAGTGTGCTGCCTGTAAGTGAATTTAAGAGAATGTAGAAGTTTTTTTCTATATCATCTTGAAAAAGTCCTTTTTTGTACCATTCAAAGAAATTTCCAACTGTTTTGTGTTCGCAAATAAAAGCTTACCTCTGCAATTTGCAGCTAGCATTGTCCCTCTGCCAAGCTGCCTCATAGTCCGATGACATGAGCTGCTTGCGGATCTCCTTGACGAGACCCGTGTCGGTCAGGCCCGGGCAAATCACCATACTTCGAACTCCAGTCAGATTCACGTGGTACTGATCCTAAGAAACAAAAATGTAGATAAGTATAGATTTTTTTTACGAAATCATAATGCTGTGTGCCGTTAGAGTGTAGCAAAGGGTGTGCAGGAGATTTTTAGGACTGACCTAGAACAGTGACCTAAAAGTGGCCGCAGAACGAATCCCTGTAGAACACCGTACGATACGAGTAGATGACG
The DNA here is from genome assembly GCA_949629185.1 of Apamea crenata. Lineage (NCBI taxonomy): Eukaryota > Metazoa > Arthropoda > Insecta > Lepidoptera > Noctuidae > Apamea > Apamea crenata. Next base: position 4,421,673 of record OX451368.1, on the reverse strand, counting down.
GTTCTCTCAATCCGAAAAATAATATATGATGCAGCGCTCTAAAAGCGATTCATTTCTTGAACAGCAGATCATTAGCAATTCCTCTAATTTTCGTAAAATGGTTACACTTAGTAGCTTAACACCTACAGTTCATTTCAAATTAGAGGACTAAAGAAAACAACGTAGACAACTAGTAGAATTGATGGTATTGATCGGTTGAGTTAGCCCACTTGATCATCAGAGCCTCGTTGTGCCCTAGGTTCGTAGATACCTCAGTAGTAAACGGTGGCCTGCAAACGTGAAATTAGTTCAAACTTACTCCATAAGCCCTGGTGAGTCCCACGATAGCGTAGTTAGTGGCCGTGTAGATGGGCGTGGAGACCTGCGGTCTGATGAAGGCAGTTGACGCCGTGTTGACGATGGTGCCGCCCTGACCGCCGCGGTCCTTACTCATGAAGCGGTACGCCAGCAGCGTGCCGCGTATCACGCCGTTCTGGAGGAAAGGGGCAGATTGAAGAGGTAAGAATGACAGTTTTGTTCAAAGAGTGCTAGGTACAGTATTTTGGATTTGATTTTCCATCGGGTAGGTGCCCGATGAATTGGAAATATCCAAAAACTAATTTAATTCTGTTCCGGATATTAATGATGTATTTATAGTAATTTAATGCTTTAATTCAATTGTTTGCAATAAATCCTACAGTCTTGTAGAAACCATAATATTATGGTCTCCTGACCTTTATAAAAAAATGTCTTTGTAAAAAAAAAAATACAAAATTAATAGGTATGGAGGAAGGAACAGAGAAGCGACTTCCGCCGCTCACAAATATCGTTGGGAAGCTAATAAAGTCACGTCTATAATTAGATAAAACTTACTAAATTAACGTCCACCTCGAGTTCCCAGAATCTGTCGTTCATTACACCCGCGTTGTTGATCACTATGTCCAGGCGATTGAACACTTCCATTGTCATCTCGAATGCCTCTGTAATTTAGCAATAATTTGATTTTATTACTTGATTTTGGCTTGGCTTGCAGGCTTGGTTTGAAAGAAGCGTGCGCAGAAGTGTCGTAAAAAATGTTCTGGGATATTTTCTTGTTCAGTCTACACCCAGTATTTATGACGTGTAAATAAATAAATTATGAGGCTATTTAGAAGTTCCATAACTTCTTATATTTTTCCAAAGCGAATAACTGACCTACCGACTTTGGAAAAAATACGATGTTATGGAACTTCTAAATCCTACTAATATTATAAATGCGAAAGTTTGTATGTATGGATGTATGGATGTTTGTTACTCTTTCACGCAAAAACTACTGAACAGATTTTGACGAAATTTAGCACACAGATAGTTTATAACCAGGATTAACATATAGGATACTTTTTATCCCGACATTCCCACGGGATCGAAACTTATGCGGGTGAAACCGCGGGGCGCAGCTAGTAGTGTCATAATGTGAAGATAGTTTAGATATAGCAGCTGTGCTGTGATGATCTGTTTAAGGGAGAGAAAAATATCAGCGCGTCCAAACATAGGGAATTTAAAAGTTTCCAGACCACGTATTTCCAACAAAAGTTTAGGAATACATTTAAACGCTACGTTAGTGGGTATTAGTCCTTCCCCATTTGAACAACGACAATGTGTCTAAAAATAACTTTCTCCTCACAGAAAAGCGAAGGGTTAAAATTTGCACGCGATGCCATGAACTTACCCTCGTATTGGGGGTAGTCAGTGACGTCACAGCGGCAGAACAATACGTTCTTCCGGCCATACTTGGAGCCAAGATCATCGACCACCTGCTCGCCGATCTCCGAATCGATATCACATATCGAAACCTGTGGAATGCCAAGAGGATGCAATGGAGAAAATGTAGTTCAATGTAAAATGAGGCAGGGAGCTTCGCCGGCCACTCCACTCAAGCCAGGATAGTCAAATCAGTGGTGTGGATGCTACTAGTATCGTGACAATACGAAAGCTTGCCCGATCTACTAACATTAGATTTTTAATATAAAATATTTGTAATCTTGATCTAGTTTTTCTCAGTAGCCGGAGTCTGGAGCTCATCCCCGGACGGACTTAAACCTATCTGGCAAAATGTGGGTGTAGTGACACCTCTGCCTACTCTCCGGGGAATACGGGCGTGATATTATGTTGATCTACTTCCAAAACATTTCAACTTAACAAGGTGAGTACGTACGCTCCCGTGCTCGTATGTATGTACCTGAATGATCAATAATCTTGTCTGCACGATTACTACGAAGTCGGAAGCTATCAGAACGGAAACGATCCTATTAAATAAATAACTATACATTGTGTCTATTTATATTGAAGGTGTGGAGACGTAAAGTCTTATCGATAGTCTGACTCATGTTCGCATTGCTTTTCCTTTAGTGTGTTTAGATGGGAACGCGAAGTTTAATTGCGCACAACTAGCAATAGGTAATTGAGATGAATTACTTACTATTTATAAGAATGATCAATACGAGTAGATCGAGACAGTTTGAGACTAATACAAATAAATCCTGAGAGGCGAGGAGGCAAAAAGAAAAAATATTTTCGTGCGTCTTGGAGGCGTATCATCCTATAAATAAAAACATATTTATATACTAAAGATATATATGTATATGCTTAAGTTAAACAAAAGAAAGTCTCTGAGACATTACCATTAATTACTACATTGGATGGATAAGTAAATATCGATGTATAGCATCTAGAATGGCACAAAGAAACTTCAAAGGAAAACAATCACGCCAATGACCGGGGCGCCGGCAAAAATCAATACAAATGAGCGCCGGCTCTCGAGTGATCCACCTACTATCAATTATCCACATTTGTTACACATATAAGTACGACACTTGCGACAATATTGGCGAATATCCAGTACACTTCATTCAACAGTTATTTACCTTGAACTTAAAATTACTTTAGGCACTACGCCATGCGCAGAGGAAATCTTGGGAGGATGTGTGTTCTATATTGCTTACCTTGGCTCCTTGTTTGAGCAATTCCTGACTGTAAGCGAGGCCGATGCCGGCTGCGGCGCCGGTGATGAGGGCTACCTTCCCCTTGAGCTCCATGTCTGATTATTTTCTGTCGATTTCTGCGCCGCGCCCCGAAGCGACCGCGTTCACTACCGCCTTCGTTGTGGTTCGATCGCGACGGGAACTCCGCACGGTGGGAGGGGGCGGTCTCCCGTTTTCTCCCCAATTCCCCCTTCGGTAGTAAATATACGCACGATTGCACTCCACTCTCGCCTGCCCGTTGATCAGGCTAAGGCTAATGTGTACAGATGTATAGATGCCGGTTACTCCTATACACGGTCATGTGGGTGGATAATGTATGGCTTTATGGCTAAGGTAGCTAAGATACAGCTGTGCCGAATGTGTCATGTTCTGTTTGTTCTATCCTAAATAAATAATGACGCACTTGAAGTTGATTATTTTTGTAATAAAATAAAACCAAAAATAGTCATAGTTTTTTCTTTATTTGTCAATTTATTAAGTTTCAATCAGGTACAGTAAATTTTTCAGTAAATTAAATAAAATTAATAATTTTACATTTTTTAGAATTTTCTCTAGTAATAAGTGAAAAATATCACAGATACAACAATATCACGAAGGTTCCGCCCACCGCAATATCGTACACACATCATCCAAAACGCGACCACTCTGATTTCCCACGGACGCGTACTGTACACAAATATACGAAAATAAAATTTTTCACAAACTATACTATAAAAAACTTGAAAATTTGCAACAAATCCCTCGCTTTAAAACAATTTCTAAAATACCAATATTATTTTAGGGACTCGCAATCCCTTTAATTATACGCAAGGCCTCTGCCTCCGTTCTTAATTCTTACATAAAACAATTATAAAATACAAAATATGATCGGACATGATTTGTACAATAAAATAAGGCCATACTACCATGATTTACGATACATAAAATAAGATTCACAAAACTATGTACAATCAAAATATCACAGTGCATACTATCGATCACAAAAGCACGCAATGGCCGCCGTGATAGGTGCAAAAATCGGCCAATTTGGGTACTTGAAAATGTATCTGAAAATATCTTGATGATCTTTGGTGTTTTAGTACATTTTGGTGAAGCGAAGGATTGATGGGGAGTAGCTGCATCTTATGTGGAGTGAATTTATGTGAGCTTGAGGGATGGTCAGGAGTGGTGAGCTTGGTCTGCGCCGGCGGCGGGCACGGCCTTGGCGAGGTATGAGAAGGAGCGCGCGTTGGGCAGGCCAGCTAAAACACAGGCGCTTAGCGCTGAGCGGTTCAGGTTCATGGGTGCAGCGTCGTACCACTCCATCGTGTCACCGTCATAGCACTCCACGTGTGGTATCGTAGTTGATCCTGCGAAAATAATAATGAAGGTACAGGGCTGTTTCATCATCATCATTTAAACCGAAAGTCGTTATGCCACTGCTGGACATATTTCCCAAGAGTCGACCGGCTATGCTTCTCACTTCCAGCGGATTTCCGCGATCTTCACCATGTTATCGGTCTTGTGGGAGGGCTGGCTGTTAACGAAATAAAAAATCACCGAGGGGTTCCGAAAAGTAAACTCCTAAATAAATAATGACCTTCTTGAGTCTACAATAATGAGACTTTACAAAGTATTTGGTTTTATCCTAAAGAATCAGGAGATTACCGTTAAATCCTCCAATAACGAAGATCATGTCATCGAGCAGCACTGTGGCGAAGTTGCTTCGTGCGCTGAACATCTCCGTCACCTCCTGCCAGTCCCCGCCGCGCTGAGGGTTGAACCTCTCGCCTTTGAAAAAATAAATACATACCAATATAAACGTCTGGTGCTGTACTATTTCGATTTCCGTGCTAATGACCTCCAAGCCAACTGGGCACTATCGTGCATTGCCCATGTAGTCGGACGAGACTTGAATTTTTACACTAATGTTAAGGCAAATTATGGTGATTTTCGGTACTGATGTTCGTCTAATAATCCCAAGACAGTAAACAAAAAACATACAAATACGTACCGGTATTTAGCCGACTGTATCCGTTGAACCCTCCGAGCGCATAGAGGCAGTCTCTGTAAGCGATGAGGCTGACGCCGGAGCGGGGACTGAGCATCGATCTGATGAAGCTCCACTGTTTCGTGTCAGGGTCGAACACTTCGGCAGAACTTAGAACTTCCTGACCGTTGAATCCACCCACGATGTATATCTGGACAAATGGGAAGGAGTGGAGTAGGTAAGTAAGTAAACGGTAGGACTATAAAAAAAAAGCTTATAGCATAGCGGGGGTCGTTGTGTATAAGCGTAACTTTAAGATTATGAACTCATTGTTGAAAAGCCTAATAATAAATATCAGGGACTAGTAGAATCCTAGTTTTTGGAACAAGCGAAACAAATAACTTTCCTTGAATTGCTTTACTCTCTTCTTTTTATTAATCAATCCACCATCAATTATTCCACCATATTTATTTTAACTTACTGCCTCTAAGTCCTCAGAGTTCCGCATCCACGTAGATAAGAGTCGCGGTACCGGCTCAGCTAGTCTCTCTATTTCAGAACCTTATCACAAACAAAACTTAAAGGTACGGACGCCAGCCTGCAGGTCAAGCTAGCTTGACCTGCTGGCGTCTGTACATCGACAGTTTTCTAATTACCTTTCCGGTAAGGGAAGCGGCGCTGGCGTCGGACCGTTGCTTGTTCATCGGTGTGGTCATCTCCCACTGATTCTTGTCGGGATAGTAGCGCTCAACGGATGACATGCGCGTGCGACCGTTGTACCCGCCCAACGCGTAGATTAGACCATCTAATTAAACGATTAAATAAAGAAAGATCAATCCTTTCATGATTTACTAGAGACGGGTAAACTTGTTGAATTTTTTGAAGTGAAATCTTCTCTAGCGGCGTTGTGCACTTTTGTTGTTAAAAAAATGTTAAACTCGCGTCAGGACACGTGGCCTGATCGAAAATTCGTAAGACGGAGCTCGCGTCAGGACACGTGACCATTCGTAAGACGGAGGGAGAGTAGACCGTATTCCAAAATATCAAAAATGCACAACGTTAATATTCAAGTTTTCACTTCTGCCGGCACTCCCGGAGTGCAACCCGTTTTTTTGTCATACAATTTGGTGAAATGTGATGTTGGCTTGGAAATTAAAAAGCAAACATTGAAAAATACATGGTTTTTGAATTCGTTCAAGAGGCGGATCTCGGTACTCATAGATAATCGTATTATTTAGTTTATCGAATGCATAATAATGAATTCAGTCGAAAAAAAACATGCAAAGGCCAACCAAAACTAACCGTATACTACATATTCTGTGCAACTAACCGTGAGCCACAACGCTGACGTAGCACCTCGCCTGATACATACAGGCGCGTTCATGCCAAGTATTCGCCACTGGGTCGTAGCACCGGACTGTGTTGAAATGGTCACTGCCGTCGAAACCACCGATCATGTAGATCAAATTGTTCAAAGTACAAAGACCGTGATACGCGCGAGGCGTCAGGTCCATGTGTATCGAAAGAAACCATCTGTCGGCCCTGTTCGTGATAACAAATAGTTTATATAAATAAAGCAAATGATCCTAACTGGCTAATCCCGGAACAGGGCTAAAAAGATTTAAATTTCGCGCGTTATATGGCATAGACAATTAGAGGGGATTCAACTTTAATCGATAATCTTTTGAACAAGATGTAATGAATTAAATTCATTCACCATGAATGCAACTCAAAAGCAAATTAAAAAACGTCGTGGTACCTTGTGTCATATGTTTCGACAAAACTAGTGGGGCTTCCAGCGCTCCAGCCACCAACTGCAAAAAGTATCTCAAAAGGTATTCGAGGCCTTGCTAGTGGATCGTTGAGATCTGCTTCTGTACCCGGCCTCGAATCCAACAACGTGAGAAATACCACGGCGGGATATAAAGCTTCTTGACATTTCTGTGTAACAAAAAGAAAATCCGAGTTCATTTAGAAATTATTGACTTGCGTATTGAATGTCTAGTTTACTTACCTCGTCGTCGGCAACTGGCTGCCATTGTAATATTTTCGATTTAAAATATTTATAGCTGATGTGACCGAACCGCACGCACAAAAGTAACAGAGGAATACATTTTCTTCTGTTTTCTATATCATGTTCCACCCATGTTTTAACTGCCTGGAATACTATTTCTTCGTTTCGAACATTCAGTTCATCATCTCTCAAAATATCTTCTAATTCATCATATGAAAGTGTTTTAAATTCAATACATTCCTTAAGTATTCTGCTAAAATTTTGTCTTATATACAACTTCCCTTTTTTTTCTAGCTCACTACAGAAATAATATCTTGCAAATTTGAATATTCCGAGACAGTTGTGCGGCCTCAGCTCGTGCAAAAGGAACTGACAGCATAGCTGAATAACACCAACAACATCAAATTGATCCGCATAGGGCAATAGGTATTCAACTTTGTCTGCTGTAACTGTGCATGTTCCTGTGTAAGCATAATCGAGAATCAAGGTCATGTAATAGCTGGGGACATCGACAAAAATCTCCGTTTCCTCTGGCTCTCCTTTCTTCAACGAATTAATAAATATGGCTTTGAAATATGGACTAACGGCAGAGAGTATTGCCCGATGCACTCGGATTGTTTTCATATCCCTGCAGACGATAGTGCCATCGCACAGCTGACCGTTCTGTCTTAGTTCATTCCATATCGTAGGGAACTCTACAACTGAATAATTTTCAGGGAGGCACACGCATTTTCGTTTTCGCGTAACTATCTTCTTTTTGCTTAGTCTGGGTTTCGAGGATGAAGGAGTACGAACAGAATTTTTATTTTTTGATAATTTTCGATGTTTCGAATTAAATTCCATTCCTTTCGAAAAAACGGCGGTCGAAACTTGATCTGTCGCGATGACAGGCTTGGAGACAGTTGTGATTCATTTGTTAAATTCCGTAAGGCATACAAATTCAAATTTCACTTTCTACCTCCTTCTACGCTATTTTATTGCTGCCTGACATATTTTAAATGTTATCCTGGGAATTCATATTGCGGTTAACTGCGGTCTAGGTCAACATTCAGCACTCTCCCAAAGAGTGCTGAATGTTGACACGGATTAAAATCACCTCTCTTCCCAACGAAGCTGAGAATAATGTCGATCAACAAAAGGGATAACAATAAGCATGAATAGAATATAATAAATTTATTTGCTTTAAAACATGGTAACATATACCTACATTGAGGTCATAAAGATAAAGTTATGATCTTACATGTTTCGTCATGGACTGGCATACAAATTTTAAATATCGCACCTTTAAAGTAAAACCGTTACTAAACGAAAATTTTCATGAATTAAGGTCATCTATCTAAAATAAACGTAAACTACAAGATAAATTTGTTATTTAAATTTATATAAAGTTTATATAAATTTGTTATTATACCATGAGCTCAGATTTTATTTAGAAAAAACAGTGACTATTTTCTAATTTTGGCTCCCCTATAAAATTTCATAATTTCGTTTAGTAACGGTTTTACTTTAAAGGTGCGATATGTTAAATGTAAAAAAACACACTAGTTTGTTAAAATTAAAATTATAACATTTCTAATAATATTATTAGGGTTTTGTATCTATTTGAACACTGTCTTAAGAATAATAGATATAGAAAGTAATCTAATTAAATCTTATTAAGTATCATAATTATCTTATATTTATCTGCTTCTTTTTTATACAAAAATTATTTTACACTATAAAAACAATTACAAATAGGTAAGCCATTTATGTAGTTTTGATTTAAAGCGTTTTAGGGGGAGTTCCCTTATTTCTTATGAAATATTGTTGAAAATTGTAATTGCTGTGATATAGCTATTCTTATGACATAATGTGCTTTGATGTGAAGAAATTCTTAGCCGTGTTGGGACTCGACGTATATTTTGAATGCAAGTCGCATGTTATAAAAAATGTAGAGTGCTCTTTAACAAATACACCAGTTGCATTATGAAAAGACCTGTTAAAGTTAGAAATATATTTTTTTATTGCGAGGTCTGTAGGATGCTAAAGGACTGATACCGCAAATTGCTCTTAGGCATTTTTCAAGGCATCCAGTGGCGTAGCGTGCCTTGGAGGGGCCCCGTATCAAAATTAGTAGGGGGTCCCAAATGAAAGGGATTTTTTACAAAAGAATCAAAAATGCTTGCATTAATTAAAATAAATATTTATTGATTATAACTTATCCCTTCTTCCTAGAAATTGAGCTAGCCAAACACTTCAAATTAAATATACACTTTTCTTGTAACGCGTAAATATTGCTCTCCGTGGTTCGGTACATCATACATGGGTACCTACATCGGTTATTGCGGGATTCCCCCGTTTAAGTGAATGACTTAAGCGGGGGAATCCCGCAATAACCGATGTAGGATGTTGCCAACTTTTGGGCGCACGCTTAACCCGGGAAAAAAAGAGATTGCTTTTTTTACTTTTGTCATTTCTGAAGGTTATGTCCCGGGAAGCAGAAGATTAAGTGACATTGTGGATAACATTTTACTAATTTTTGCTTACACACGTTAAGGGGCCCCTGTAGCCCGGGGCCCCGTATCATTGATACGGCTGATACGGCGGTAGCTACGCCCCTGAAGGCATCATTAATATTCGTCGAGTTCCCCCAGAGTAGCAGCCCATATCTTAGTAAAGAGGAAACATATCCGTGGTAAACAGTAAGTGCAACAGCTTCACTCGCGGTTGATCATAAACGTTTATGAGCAAATACATATTGATTTAGTTTCTTGCATTCATGCTCTATATGTAATTTTCAGTTACAATGCTGGTCTAGAATAAGTCCAAGAAATTTCTATTTACTAACTTCGATAATTTGTTGTCCTTGACAATTAATTTTAAATGCTTTTTGTTTAGAATTGTAGTTTTTTTTTTAATTTAGGTATTTGTTTTTATTGATATCTGCAAAGAGATAATTGCTTTCGAGCCATTTTAAAACTTGTCAAAGTCAAAGTTTTTTTTATTTGTAAAACAGGTGTTGTTATTAAAATATATAGGTACCTACACTATGTTTTGCCGATGACGGCGTACAAATATAAATAAGATATAATCAATTTAAAGTTAATTCAGCAAAAATATTAATAAATGTCAACAGTAAAAAATTATTAAGTAATCTAAAAATGTATGTTAAAATGTATGCTTCAGTCAGATAATTATTGTAGATATGTCATATGATGTGTAATCATTTGAATTGCAAATCTAACTTAAATCAATATTGTCAGGTAATCAGTTATTAATGTCATATTCTTGAAAATCTAATTTAGCGGATAAATAATAGTCCTGCATTAGTACAAAATAAGAATATAGCAAATTAATAAATTGAAATAATATTGAGCAATGTCATAGGGTGCTATCATTTAAAAACTCGCTGACAGCGTAATAGCATTTTTCAACTAGCAGTTTCGTTAATTTATTTTTGAAAAAAAAATGAGTTGTATCATTTTTAATGTCGTAAGGTATTTTATTGTAAATATACATAATATTGGTATAATAATGGTCCCTTATACATAATATTTTTTCTTATTAATGCTGTTTTGAAACTTCCTGTATGTTACTACATACAGGAAGTTTCAAAACAGCATTATTAGCCCTTATTATTGGGATCTCTGAAATGCCGGTCTTGAAGAATGATTTATCATTGTTTAAAAAAGATTTAGGTTCTTTTTAACAATTAATGCTACCTCCAGAATATAAAGTGCAGGAAAGGTTAATAATATAAGGGATTTAATCATAGGAGTACAGCTGTCTGTTGAATGAATGCCGGTCATTGATCTAATGCAATATTTTTGGGCTCTGAATATCCTTTCTCGTTCACTGCAATTCCCCCAGAATACTATTCCGTATCTCAAGACAGAAGCAACCAGACGATGTTATGCTATAATGATGGTGTCTAAATTAACTTTATTCGACAAGTTATAGAGAGAATATAAGCTCCTCTACTTAGCTTTTTGCAGACTTATTCTGCCTGCTGTTTCCTTGGTTTACTGTTTCATTACGGATTTTTTCGTGATTTGTTTCTGATTTGCAGCTGCAGCTAAATCGTTGACTTAGATGAGGAAAAGTAATGGGCCAAGAATGCTACCTTGGGGTACTCCTGATTTAGTTTTGCTGTATTCAGAACTATAATATAGTTCTGAATACAGCAAAACTAAATGAAGATGACAAGTCCACATCATATTATGATGTGGACTTGTCATCTTCATTTATTGTGCTCATTTGTACTTTTTGTTGTCGGTTAAATAAATAACTTGTAATCCAATCAATAACCATTCCGTAGTTAACAATATAGCTATAATAATAATTTCCGTAAAATTGTACCTTTTTCTTTGCCTCCTTGGGTGCATTTACTAGTCTATGGTCTAATCTGTACCAGACTAAAAAAAGAATTCAGAACTTTTTTTTCACTACTGGCAGCATTCCACCCAGCTGTCAACAATCGTTTTTGTCTATAGTCTCTTTTTCTTCCGGTTGTCAAGATGGTGAGTTTCGTTACCGTGAAAATAAAATAAATCTTTGAAAATCGTGATAATTATAAAGTGTTGTGTGAGTTCATGGTGGTTTTTACTTAGAGCAGTGTTATCAATATGTGTTCCTTTACATATTTCAGGGTATCGACATCAACCATAAACACGACAGGAAAGTTAGGCGCACCGAAGTCAAGTCTCAGGATGTGTACCTGAGATTGCTTGTAAAAGTAAGTAGAATTTTATTACCACATCTTAACGAATCTCTATTCCGTTTCTATCAATTTGCAAAAAAATACCAGAATACTTTGAGAAACTTCAGTTTCTAACCTAAACTTGTTGTTGTTTCCAGCTATACAGGTACTTGGCTAGGCGTACAAATGCCAAGTTCAACACAATTATTCTTCGTAGGCTGTTCATGAGCCGCATCAACCGACCTCCGCTATCGCTGTCGCGGTTGGCTCGTCACATGAAGAAGCCTACTCGCGAGGGCATGATTGCCGTCGTGGTTGGTAGCATCACCAACGATGTCAGGCTCTACAAAGTGCCTAAGATGTCAGTCGCCGCTCTGCACATCACTGAGAAGGCCCGTGCCCGCATCTTGGCTGCTGGAGGTATGTACTGTTGTTATTATTTATTGAGTGAGGTTAGGAAGCATGCAAGTAAATATAACAATTATATGAAATATAACACAGAGATATCATTCTCTATTGTGACTTCTTGAGACAACATTCATATAATAAGATACCTATTTCGACATAATTTTCAACAAAAAGCTTGCATAATCTCATTTCTACAGAAGTCTTGTTTGTATTGAACCATCCATTGCTGTTACTCACCTGTGCAATGTTAATAGCTTCTGTTTCATACTTAACTTCAGTCAATGACCTTTTCAAATATATAATACAAGGTCAGGAACTCTAGATTTTGGTCAAAATTAGTTACAACAAAGGTACTAAATGTAACAACAATGATTATTAGCAATTAACCTTTTTGAGATAAATCGCTTCTAGGTGGTCATGGCCAGTTTTCATCGTCTCGGCTAAGCCAAAGTGGTTTGGATATTCCAACTAATTTAATAGAGGATTTGTCTGTCACCAACAATCCCCAAACCACTCATCCCATGTTATGATTAAGGCGTACATACTGCAACTCGCAGGGGAGCGCTAACTCCCAGTAATGGGAATGGCTGTACTTAGCTAATCAACGCTTTCCATAATGGTCAGTTTCACAACTCTTGCAATAGAGACAATTATATTCAATTTAAATTTTATCTGATAGCAGAACAATCCTACAAAGACTAACCTACCACAACAATAATCTTAGTGACTGATTAAAAATAGTCCAGATGCTGTGTACCGCAGTTCAGTAATTTTAGTTTTGTGATGGGTAGGCTATAGTCAGAGTTTATCTATTTTGATATGATCTTATGATAAAAACTGCTAGTGTAGATCTGCATTGGAATGCTTGTTTGTTTTATAATAAGAATGTCCTTTTGTAAATGCTACTCTGCTGGCTTCTCTTTCTTCAACCGCTCACAAAGTGCATAACTTTCATTATGATTTTCGAATAAAAAAACAAGATTTTATTATTAACACAAACCTTGTAATTTTCAGGAGAGATCCTGACTTTTGATCAACTGGCTCTGCGCGCCCCCACCGGCGCCAAGACCGTACTTCTGCAGGGTCGCCGCAACGCGCGCGAGGCAGTCCGTCACTTCGGGCCCGCGCCTGGAGCACCACGCTCGCACACGAAGCCATACGTGCGCACAAAGGGACACGAGCGCGCGCGGCCGAGCCGTCGTTCTAACGTGTAATCTTTAATATAAGGACTACAAATCTAATTTGGTGGTATTATTTCTAGATTGTAAGAAACCGCAACCTCACACTGACATTAACACTTGGCCATTTTGAGCCTAAAAGCTAAAACAATTACCCTATAAAGCTGCTTTCAGACTACACTATACTATAGTGCCATGCCATATAGTATAGCAAAGAAGGACCTAGTATTCATTTTAATAGTAAGCCAATAATATTATAGTACAGTACAATGTCAACGTGTCCATAACAATGTATGGTGCGCGATATTGTTGTGCTATGAGCTACTATATGCTATTAAATTATAGCGGTAGCATTATAGCTCCTACTGCAAAAAGACATGTAACTTTTTAATAATTATCTACCAAAAAAAAGGAATCACTGACTTATTACATGCTGTTACTGCTACCTAAACATTGTAAACAATGAAACAACTACATTCATTCATATCACAGATTTATTACTACAATAAAATAAATACTACTATCTACATCTAGCTGCAAAAGGCATACATCCAGTAATTCAACAGAGGTTCATCATACTGTGCCACTCCAAACACTTGCTTTAGTTTAGTAACAGCATCAGACCTTGATCCTGAGGAATCTATAGCTGCTTTCACCGCTTTTGATATTCTGTAACAAAGAAGAATACATAACTATGTACTCTTGCACAGGAAGTTTGCTTAGGGAATAATGGCGCCGATTCCCTTGTTCACAAACTAAAATAATTAGTCAGCGCCTGACGTAAATTGACGTATTTTTAGTAGCCAAGTTTTTAATCACGTCTTAAATGTCTATGGAGTATCATAATTTGATAAGACTAAACTAATATTTATCTTCTGTCCTTTTCTTAATGAAATATAAAGAAAAAGATGCACTGAACTTAAAATTAGTTTAGTTTGTGAACAAGGGAATCGGCGCCAATGTCAACTAGACAGAATATATACTAACACAACTCATAATAACGACAAGTACTCATTCTTCAAGGTTTTTTAAGGGTGTTTCAATGGAAAACATGCGCCGACCCTAAGAAAAATGGGGTGATGGCAGGCAGAAGGATTCTTTTAACGGTTTGTTATGTGAATAACTTACCCAAGCCACTCCAATTGTAAAGATTTGACATGCTGATGTAGAACATCATCATTGAACTTATCATTATTCATTGAATTTTCTATTCTATTCATCAATGTTGGACCTGAAATAAAAATATTCACATAGAATATGATGTTTATACATAATAAACTACCCTTTCTTTACCATAACACTAAATAAACTCACATTTAGCAGGCAATGACCCTGCCCACTTGATACAAAAAAAATTATTTTCAGTTTCATCTAAAAGGCATACAGTGGGTGGCAACTGGTCTTCACTTCTGCCTTTCCTTATTCTAGGGTTGTCAGTAACATTCACTGGTAGTAGTCTAAACAAGCCATTTATAATGGTTGCTGCATCAATATTACTTGCCTTTATAACTATCTGAAACAAGGACATTTTTCATTCAAAGATAATTATTGTAGGTTGCTTACATTATAAATATGTTTGTCACGCATCCCCAGCAGAGCAACAGTATGTACTAAAGTACTCTCAACAGTAGCTATACTTTGGTTGCTTACTCAATTAAACATCAAGATATTTATTTACTACTAGTTTGCCTGCGACTTCATTCGCGTGCATGTCGGGAATTTTATGGGTTTTTTTTTAACTACTAAAAAAAATTCAAACTTACATAAACTCCAGTCAAAGTACAATACATCAATATCCTAAACACTGCTTTTGACAGCATCTTTTCCAACAGTCTGAGTGATACACAATCTTTGTCACCAGACACTGAACAGGTGCTGGGTTCAAATATAGACTTTTTGGCAGAATGTGGTTGCAACTTCTTGAGTAAATCCTGACTAGTGTACAATGTTTCTGAGTATGTGTGGGCACCAGCTTTGAGCATCCATGTGAAGTGGGAGTGTAGCCTTTTGAATACATTTTCATCGCCTGTAAATAAGGTATTAAATTAAAGAGAAGCTCTTATGTAGCTAGACAATGTATTGAGTATCTTTGACTGATTGCTTTGTGACTTGGATTAATGGAAGTCATCAAGTCACTGAATTGACTGTTTTCATTGAATATAAATGTTGATGGATGGAGATGGAGAGGAAGGCCAAACAAAAGATGGATAGATTGCGTGAGGAATGATATGAGAGAAAAGGCAGCATGGCAATGAAGATGACGATTTGACTGTTTTTATTGAAATAGAACTGTTAGCATGGACGTAAAAATATCACGCACTGAATTTTCAACGCTCGGTGTTGAGCCGAGCATTGGGAATCTAACAGATCGCGTACCAGCGCGTCAAAAAAAAAACAAACTGTTGGATTTTCAACTCTCGGCGCTAAGCAGTGCGTTGAAAATCCAGACCGCGAAAATAAATAGTCGCGGGAAATACACTGCCATGCAAACTTGGGCTTACAGCTCAAGCAGTTTGTAGATAATTGTCTTACCAGTCAAGTGCATCAGTGACCTAGACTGAACAAAGTCATTTCTACCAGTCTTCAGTCTAAGAGCTCTCTGGGAACACACCTTTTGTTCAGCATCAAACACAACCTCAGCTAACTCTTGCAGTTCTTTTGATATTTTCTAAAAAAAGGCAATAATATTATTAAAGATAACAAAATATTTGTACAATCTCTTATACCTATCTATGGTATAATATCTTATACAGGATAGCAGTGGACATCAATGCGCAAACTGTTTCCATGGATTCGGTACATGATTCTGGTCCACTGTAAAGAAATTTTTAGACAGTTATTTAAAAAAAAAACGCTGTTCTATACATTTTGACCATTTGGGTATTGCACTTTTCTATTATACAGTTGATTATGTTTCAATAACTGATGAATAATTTTTATGCTAGGGGGTATACAACCATGTGCTGAATAATTTATGGTTTTAGTTTGCATGTCAATATCCCTGCCACCTTGTATTGAAGCACAATACAGAGCTTAGTAGCAAAGTTTAATCAATAATTTTAAGCAGTCTTATTATTCACAGTAACTACACTGCTCCTTCATATTAGAAACCATCTGGTTTCCATTAATCAAACTGATAAGGACAAGTATTCAATTCAAAAAGAATTATTGTAAGCACCTGCATATGTTCAGAGAGTAACGGTGTTATGTTCAACAGTAGCATTTTGTCCTTCATCAGGACAACTATTGAGAACCACCGCTTCAAGCCCCTGGCCCAGGTGTCTTTGACCTGGAATGTGAGGCTCAAGACATGGCCATGTGTGTCATTGAAGTACACCACTCCACCTTCTTTACTCCAATTTACCTGAAAATCAGTGATCATTAATTCAACTCTACGGAATAACTGACAGTATTGATAGGTAATGTAAAATTTATGTTTACAAAAGATAGCAAAGTTTTAATTTGTTTCTTTTTTTTTAATTTTTATTAAGAGGAACAGCAAACCGTTACATTATGAAAGTTGTCTTCTAACATACACTTCATTCAACCCTTGTCTATCAACGACATTAGAATTTAAATTATCGTAGAAACAAAGTATGCTAGGTCTTACCTCACAAGTTATACTCCTGATAGCGGCCTGCCTCAAAAACGACGTGACATCAGCATTGGGAACTGATTCCCTGCTGCAGTATATTGTGCCATCGTCCTCTCGGGACACAAAGACGGTTTCTGGGCCCAGGGAAGTACAACCACTGCACTGAACACTGGCTCTTGAAGATTCTGTCGTATTCTTGTCATTGTCCGTGGTGAAAGTGCAGAATAATGGCCGAGGGCCGTGGGCCTCACAGAAATGGCACAAACCCACTATTGCGTTCATTTCATTACGATTTTGACTTGTATTAATAATTTTATGATTAAATCACAAGCAAAAACATCAGCATCAGCCACAGACCAAAGGCATCAGCTGTCTGATCAGCTGTTCCATAAATTGACATTTGAATGTCAAAAATTTACATTGACTTTGACAACTGTAAAGTCAATTTTGAGTACAGGTGTTGCCAGTTATTTCTACAGGAGAAAAAGAGGATGATTACAAAATATAGCTACCAGCTGCTTCATGCTTACGTGCTACTGCTGCTACGACTCGAGGTCTCCAGCTGCTACGGTAACTAGAAAATAAAGCTATGGCTGCCAGAATAGAAGTAACGTAGCACTACGCCTTTGTTGTTGACGAAGGCACCAACACTACTAAGGAACCTAACAAATGTGTTACGTTCGAGAACGGATTGTTATTTCATAACTTTAATTTGGGGATAGTTGTATGAAACAGAAATCCCAGACACAGATTTCTGGTCTTTATTCCGTCAATGTAACGTGAAAGGAAAGTGGCCTCTTCTAAAAAAACCGGCCAATTGCGAGTCGGACTCACGCACCGAGGATTCCGTACAATTACAATTTATGACGTATTAAAAAAAAAACTACCTACTAGATCTCGTTCAAACCAATTTTCGGTGGAAGTTTACATGGTAATGTACATACATCATATATTTTTTTTAGTTTTATCATTCCCTTATTTTAGAAGTTACAGGGACGCACACACATTATACCACTTTGGAAGTGTCCCCCTCGCGCAAACTATTCAGTTTAGAAAAAAATTAAATTATAAACCTCAATATCATTTTTGAAGACCTATCCATTGATGGGCCCCACACGTATGGGTTTGATGAAAATTTTTTTTTGAGTTTCAGTTCTAAGTTTGGGGAACCCCCAAAATTTATTGTTTTTTTTCTATTTTTGTGTGAAAATCTTAATGCGGTTCACAGAATACACCTACTTGCCAAGTTTCAACACTAAGTTCTTATAGTTTCGGAAGAAAGTGGCTGTGACATACGGACGGACGGACAGACAGACATGACGAATCCATAAGCGTTCCGTTTTAGCCATTTGGCTACGGAACCCTAAAAAGAAAGTAAGAGCCATACAGGCGCGGTCGCAGCCCAAGATTGGGGGGGGGGGGGGGGGTCATCATCGAATTTGCGATAAGCGATTAAATCGCTGGTTGCCGATGTTACAAGTACATAATAAGACTCATAAGGCATCTGTTTTATCACATTTCGGACTCTATGTGCTACAAGCTAGGGCTACGACTTGCGACGACGTGAAACTTCGATGAGTTATTGGTAGCAGCTGGATGTGAATGGCCGTGCATCGAGCTACATGGATATCACATCCAATAGTGGGTGGACTGCTATTGACTGATGATGGGAAATAACCATCCTGTATATTCCTCCGATTAAGGAGGCAATGGTGTTTAGCCATATTTTGCGAGTATTATTGTAATTGGGGTCAGCTTCTGCCCGGTTTCAACCGCGTGGAGGCGGTGGAGGTCGGATTAACTCACTGGAACGTACTATCGGGATAACAAAGTATGTGTGTCCAACCCAGGTCATGGTTTACCTGTGTGCCTTTCTTCCGTTCAGTTGTGAAAGTGACAGGCGGAGTAATCTTCGCATTTATAATGGTGTGGGCTGTCCTTTGTTACTTTTGAACTTTAAACTTTTTGGTTCTTATCAAATTTTTTAGAAATGGGGACTGTTGAAATTGGGAATCAAGGAAAGGGAAAGAAATTATTAGAAAAAAAAGGCCAATAATTCTGATTTTCAATAACTCATTTATTCAACTGTACACTGATTCACAGTTATAACTTTAATGGAAAATCACAAGCACAGCTGTTATAATCGGATTACCTAACATTAAGTAATTTGACTGTGCTACATCATCCAACATACGCGATGACGAAATGCTCTATAATCAATATTATTATAATTGCACCCAGCTATCTCCCTCCGCCCTTTAATGTTTGTAAGCCTTACACGTATGGTAACGGGTCACAGCGAAGCAACATGAAAATGAAACTTGAGGAAAGAAATAAACGTGATGAAATAAAAAATAAATTAATTTAATATTATAAACAAATAACATGTTACTGTGCCTATAGAAAAAAAATTGTCTAAAATGTTTGTTTATACTACTGTTTTTATGGTGGCGGTTTATTTCTTAGAGACAGGTTTGTAGGCTAGTTTTCTAGACTTAAGTGTGGACCACTTGTGTCGTTTGAAGTAGTAGGCGACTACGGCAAGCATGGAGAACATGCCGATGGCTTTGATGGTCATAAGTCGGCGATCGTCGAGCTCCGGCTCCGAGCACCATCGCAGGAACGTTGCCACGTCCTTGGCGAGCTGGGACGCGGTCGCTGGCGTGCCGTCGCTGTACTCAGCCGCCTGGAATCAGTTATTCGTGGTCATTATAAGGCTCTTACAAAAATAGATTACGACGCCCCACTATTTGTCTAATACCAGCATATTAGACAAATAGTGGGGCGTCAAGCGATTCCGCACCAACTATACAGTGCCGATAGGGTGGCGCTGTTGGTAAACATTTGTGATATTGTTTTGTTTAATGTACTGAAAAAACAAGATGGCGTTAGTTCTGTTTTTGGCCACGCCCCCGAAGATCCTACTATAGCTGTACTGTCAACGTGACTTGCCCCTTGCACTTTAAACTGCTCTGTGAATGATTATGGTAAGGGTCCTCACTGTTTCATTGAGTTCGCAAGCCCAAATGATATGAAACCTTTTGCACAAAAACTCCATACATACCTCATCAAAAAGTACTTGTGCCATAGAAATGGCGCCACCAGGGAAGTACGGGTTGTAGTTCTGTCCCTCTCGCAATACCACTCCGGCAGGGGCCTCCATATAGCCGGTGAGGAGCGCGAAGATGTAGTCCTCGCCACCCTTGCGGCCCGAGGAGATCAGCGATAGATCTGGCGGGTAGGCACCTGGACAACGAGAAATGTTTTATTGATAAGAACTGGCTTTTGTTGTAGCGTTGCATGCAGTTATATGATGGGTTTTACTTTTAGGGTGAGTGAATTCAATGTTTCTTAGGTTTTTTTGGTAATTGTAGCGTTGCTTTGCGTTGAATGTTGATGACAATTCAACTCGCAGCAAATATGATAAAATAATTACTAAATTAAAATCATCAATATTTCTCTCGAATTTGTACATAACATAATCAGCCTGTGATGTTCCCACTACTGGGACACAGGCCTCCTCTCAGTGAGGGAGTGGGCCGTAATCACGGCCCAGTGCGGGTTGGTAGACGTCACATGTGTTCGAATTTTTGGTTCTAGGACATACCTCACGATGTTTACCCGCACGGTTTTGAGAGCAGTGGCGATTAAATCATTTACACAAATTAAAGCACCTGAAGGGGTTCGACCTACGACTCGGTAAGTCACGGCTATTACCACTGCTCTGCTCTCTCAAAATTGTACATATTATTATATTTGCAGTAACTTGTAATATGTTCAAGATAGTCTTACTGTCATGAAATATAAAATTTTGAATTTTGCGGGTTACCTTGTAGGTTCCCCTTTAATAAACAATGAGCTTCTGTGTTCTGACAGCAGTGACTGTAGACAAAGGCACTCTTGTCGTACCGATTACTCTCAGTAATAAATCAGGCCGCTGGGGCGCTGGCCAATTGGAATGTTATCTCCAACATTTTAGTCTCGAAGGATTGCACCTTGGGGGCCGAGTAAAACAAAAGCCAGTAATTAAAACAATTGAAACTAGATGTTTACACTTCCCCACTAAATATTTAAAACCTTGGCCTAACAGAATTGAAATGATCAATAGATGTACCCAATATGCAAGATCAATATTTGCTTCCAAAATGCAGATATGTATTTGTTATATAATTTAGGAGTTTATATATTATGGTGTAGTGTGGTAGGCAATTAATCATAATATGCTATATAGCTAGTCGTCAAGTAGCCATTGTAAAGGTTTGTCGCAATCACGATGATTCATATCGTAGGTTTCGACTATTATCTGCTCTTTGTAACTGAGCATTTTCCTCATAAAATACTTCGTACATTTGGCACAGTTATAATTTATCAATGTGTCAGTTTTTGGGATTAATAAGAGAAATGAAAAGAACTAACTTGCGATTTCAAAGTAGGAAATATATGGTATGGATATGGTTAGTTTCATTTATTCGAATTTACCTAACTTTATTAAACCATTGACTAACTAACCCAGTGCATTAACTAAAATTAAAAAAATATGACAATAAAAACCACAAAATAAACCGAAAGCCAATATTCTTTCAGTACAATTCATAAAAAAAGAAATACAGGACTACTGTGTTTTTTTTCAAGGCCTACGGTTTAGTATTAATTTTTCTGGCACTAGGTCAGACATTTAGTATTCTAAACATACGCTGTTAAAGTGGAATCTAGAGCATGCGTAGATCAGAGCAGATCATTTGTTTTTCAAGCTTGAGACTGGAGCAATCAATGCATGGTAAGTAATGTAGATCGAGTGGGTTTCATTAGGTTATGTACAAAAACGGGTAGGTCAAGGTATAATAATGCCTAATTAAGAATATTTAATTTAGTACTTGATTGGTCGAAGATGGCAAAACAAAGAAAACTGGAGGGACATTGGAGAGACCTTTGCAGAGCAGTGGGACAGACATAATAGGTTAATAAAAAAAAAATGGGTTGCACTCCGGGAGTGCCGGCAGAGGTGAAAACTTGAATATTAACATTGTGCATTTTTGATATTTTGGAATGCGGTCTACTCTCCCTCCGTCTTAAGAATTTTCGATCAGGTCACGTGTCCTGACGCGAGCACCGTCTTACGAATTTTCGATCAGGTCACGTGTCCTGACGCGATTTTAACATTTTTTACCCATCACAACAACAGTGCACAACGCCGCTAAAGAAGTTCTCACTTTAAAAAATGATACTTAATTGTTTCGCATAATCAATGTTTTCGTGATTATAAATAAGAGAAAGAAGCCCAAAATATTTATAAGGAAATTAGAACGATAGGCGGTATGCGAGGATGCATAATAAAATTATGGTTGTGTAGATCTCGATCAGATCGTCTGATGACATCATTCGGCGTTCACAACTTCGTAAGAGCGTATATGGTAAGTGTTAAGTACGATTGTGGTTTTATTTCATATTGTTACTAAAACACTCTATAACAAACGATTTTAATATAATGAAAAGCAATTTAGACATAGACAAACATGCATTTATAGATAAATAGCTTGTCCATTAAGTCTATTTAAAAAGTATAAGTGTTACCATTGTTAGCTGCTCTCGCAGCGTTTTCGTTAGGGTACGGCGACGGCAGGTAGTCAGACAGCTTGCCCGGCCGCTCGAAGAAGTTACCCTCCTCATCAGGACCATCCTTAATCATCACCTATGTAAAAAAAAAAGTAATGTATTCTAGTTTATACAAGTTCAAATTGATATCGATACATTGTCTGCGGAGTTTCGCTAGCTAAGTTAATTCGACTCAATAGATACTTTGCACTGTATATTAGTTTTAATGATGTACCAAAGTACAACAGGCAGTCTTAGCAAAGTAACGATCTCTGCTAAGCGTTTCTAAATAGACATAAAGATCTGCTAGTCATTTAAAATAACGTAGGTCGCAAAAAATTGCACTGTGCTGCGGTTTTTTGGGATGTTGTTAGGATAGATACCAATAGTGTAAAACCAAGTTTGAAACTTCGAAAGACTAACTGCCCACGCAGTTAGTCTTTCGAAATTTCAAACTTGGTTTGCTTGCTTGGTAGGATACCTCCTATTGACACCTCCTCCTTGATACCTCAATTTCTGTAGAATAGGGTAGACTTTTTCATCGACTAAGAGCGATTTTAAAGAAAGCGTGGGCGTGAATTCTCGTTCTGAGTTGGGGTCAATGCACTAATACTATTGGGCAATGAAAGTAGATAAAATTGTCTGCAGTGCAATATAATGACTGCATTATGTCACCTCTGGTTGTCAAGGCATAGTTTCCACCACAACAGTATTGTCACATAAATGTACATAAGTGTACTCGCACATACTAAGTTTGTTGCTATTCTGGCTAGATGCCAATAGATTGGGGTAGGCTATTGGAGGCACGTGCTCTCGCAAAAATTCGCCATATTTGTTACATAAGTTTTCGTGGATAGCTTTGTAATATGTAATCAAAAGGAATTTGATTTAGTATTTGAATTATATATAATAATCAACTATTGATTATTCACAGTAATGGATTTATTGCTTTGTGAGGATGGTAAACAATTTTCCATCAGAATGAAAAACAATAAATCGAATAATTTTACTGTATTTAATGCCATGCGGTTGATAATAGCAATTAGATTTCCTGCATAGATTAAAACTTCTAGGTTTTTTTTTACAACACATGTTTGATTGATAATTTACATGATTGATTGTTACTTGGATTACCTATCAGGAGATGGGTAGGCAGTTGTCCTTTCATTCTGTTAAACCTTGTCAAAATGTGTGTTATTTGATGCACTTTTTTGCATTGACAGGTAATTTTTGACTTCGCCATTTACAGTATGACAAGGTATTAAGTATGG
Source organism: Apamea crenata (assembly GCA_949629185.1). Lineage (NCBI taxonomy): Eukaryota > Metazoa > Arthropoda > Insecta > Lepidoptera > Noctuidae > Apamea > Apamea crenata. The sequence goes on along the minus strand of OX451368.1, from coordinate 4,397,969 downwards.
TAGTGGTGTTTTGCATAACATCACTAGTTTATTTTGTGATACTCACATCAGCAGCCTCGGCCTTCGCCTCATCCTCAGTGTGGGTGACATTGACGAGGTTTCGGAAGGCGATGTACTGCAGTGAGTGACAGGCCTTGCACACTTGCTTGTACACTTCGTAACCACGACGTACGCTGTTAGGGATGGAGAAATAAACAATATTCATAAAATTAAAAATATTAAATTAAATAAGTAATGTTTTATCAGAATTTCAATACTGTGACAGACAGATAGATGGTTGATAAGAGATGTATGGGAAAAACACACATGCAGACTCAATCTAAATCTATAAAATTAAAAATTTGTAATGTCATAAAAGCTTTTTACTCAATGCATATGAAAGTATATACGGTAATTATAACAAAAAAAAACGATTTTTAACAATTTTGTCTGTGTCTGTTAACTAATCTCGGAAACAACTGGACTGATTTTGATGAAATTTAGTATGGGAATATTTTGAACCCTGGGGAAGGACAAAGGCTGCTTTTTATCGACATACTGAGTGGGCGAAGCCGCGGGCGGAAGCTCCTCCCAAATAAATTGAGATAAGGGTAGTAGGAAGAAGGAGGATGATGATAAAAGAAGTATTAACGAAAAATAGCAGCTAATTTACATCTTTTATTCATACCTTCTATAGCAAGCTTAATTTCTAACTGCAGTCAAGTGTAGCAAGTTGTTATCTGTTCTTGATAACATAAATATTTACATTATATAAATGCAGTAATTGAGTGATTTTTGTGTTTGAATTGACACAACCATAGATGTATCATGTATCACTCACAGATTAATACATTTTTATTACAATGTGATTATAATGTGCTCTGATAACTATCTAAATAGATAATACACCTTGATTCAATGATAATTTGATAGCACTGGATGTGTATTGTATAATTATTTTCACTATGTAGAGTCAGGAAGTCATGAAAAACTTTAAATCTCATTTTACCCAAAATACATTTTAAAGTTATATGTTCCGAATTTCAAGACTAAATTATTTTTTTTTTTCAAAATCAAAATTCAAGAACAATATCTTCTTTTTTAGTAATAGGTAAATCATTATCAAAGTTCTATTTCCTTATGTGCATGTGGTAATAATTTTGTATTATGTAAGGTCAAGTATCACCATCATTTCTGGTTAAGTTGCCTGGCAGAAAATTCCATACAAATTCTGTTTTTTTTTTCAAAATTATCTGGTAAATAGGTTTTTTATCTGGAGACCGAGACATTACCCATAAATTAAAATATGTTAGGTATGAACTTAACTTTGACTTGGCACATGGTAATTTTGCCAAACTTTTTCTTTTTGGCTAAAAATCCTTAGTTATGAACTTACCTGGCATGGTCTAGTGACTTGAACCAGCCGTCGTGACTCCAAGGCTGGTGTGGTGCATGGGCTTCAGATCCTGAAGCCTGTACTGACTGTTCAAGGGCAAACAGGAGGGCTCCCACACCACCGCCGATCACTCCCAAGGATGACAGCCACTGTACAAGAAAAAAAATAGCAGGAAAACTTTTAAAATATAGAGAAGTAGCCATATTTTGTTATTTAGTGATAATAAATTGATCATAAACTTGATAGGGCAAGAAGGATACAATTTAACTTATAGAAGTATCCAGGAAATTAAGTTATGTGGCAATACAACACTATTGTTCTAATATACTGATATTATTACACAATACATTTTTTGGCTATAATTTGTGACTCAATTAAGTTCTTGCTTAGTTTTTTTTTTTAGAAAAAGAAAACCCTTGAATGTTGCTGGTGTACCAGAACAATAAAAAATCAATACTGATTACTTCGAACGCGTATCATTGAAGATTACGTGGGTATATTTTCAAAATATTTCCTTTTGCTAAAAATACATCGAATAACTTACCATTTTTCTGTTCCTTGTCCATCCTTGCGCTCTGGTGGACAGCTGGCATACCTGCAAGGGACAGCCTCCATTAGATTTCTTATGCACTTGTTACATAATGCAGAATAGGTTATCACTTGCCCATGAAAAAATATTTTAAACACTCAGTGCTAATATTCGCTCCAGAGCATCCTGGACTCCACATCATTGCATTTAACACGTTACGAGGCTCATAGTATGGCACAAATTCATAAAATACAGCAGTTTTCCGTGACACTTCGAACTTGAACTTCTCCGTCATTGGTAACATATTGAACACGGTAAGGGTACCTATTAACAATTTAGACTACATAACAAATTGTTTAGAACTATTTCCAGTACCTGGGGGACAACTATGCCATTATTTCTCAAAAGACGTGCCCCACAAATCCTACCGACGGCGGCCGCCATGATAGAAAAACGTCGTAATGAAAGCTCAAACCGCTGACAACTACGAGTCATGCTGCCATTCGAAAATAATATTGTCAATGCACTAATTTGTAAAAAATGTTATAAAAATATTATAGATTTCTAATCTATTCTAGTTTTGTGGAATATAAACTTATACATATTCTTACTTTTGATTGACAACTCACATCAAAACGACATCATACTATAAATACTATTGACATCAGCCCTCAAATAACTGGCCAGTGACCACAAATATAATTTTATTGAAATAATTTACCTTAGCGACTTCAAGTATCACCAATATAACCTGTATAAATTATATCTGTAGATTGAATATGTATGTATATAGAACATCCTCAAAAATAATAAAAATAAATCTATTTCCGAACCGAAATGTCAATGTCACTTCAGAAAAAAAAAAACAAACGAAGAGCTCTGAACTTTTAGGTTAAAACAAAATACAAATATATTTTGTACTGTGCTCAAGTACTATTGTACTAAAAGTTGAAGATTAATGGTGAAATAATGTTACTATAAATGAGAATAATACATTTAGTGAGATTAAGTAATTTTTGTACTCATTCCGTGAAAAGGTATGTTTGAGAATAACTTTTGTGATTGTCGGCTTTTTATCACATAACATGTAAATACTCTAAAGTTTCGGTGTTTTAGGTTAAAAAGCTCCGTCTCGACGAAGATGAAAGTTTTTACCCAAAAGAGAAACCCTATTACGGGGAGTACGGAGTGGGATGTTCAGGATGAGAACTATGATTTTCACCAGGAAATAGCGCGTTCTGGATTTGCCGATATGCTGCACGATACTGAGAGGAATAAGAAGTATGAAAGAGCTCTGCAACTTGCTATAGAAAAAATGCATAGTAACGGAAAGAAAGCAAATGTTTTGGATATAGGTTTGTACTTATTATGGTTTTCATGACTCTTGAATTTTAAAGACAGCTGCTTGTTAATCTCCTTTAAAAAAAAATACCACATTGATCTAAATAATTGACAAGCTGTTTAATTTCAGGCACAGGAACAGGTCTCCTATCAATAATGGCAGCTCGCGCTGGTGCTGACTCCGTAGTTGCTTGTGAAGCTTTTAAACCAATGGCAGAGTGCTGTGCCAAGATCCTCCATATAAACGGTGTTGCTGACAAGATAAAATTGATACCGAAGAGATCTACAGAGCTGACTGTGGGTGAAGACTGTGATATGAAGGAGAAAGCTAACATCTTAGTCACCGAGGTGTTTGATACAGAGTTGATTGGTGAAGGTACAGAGTTATTCTGTTAGAATATTATATCAAATGATAAATACTATGCTTTTTGATAGTTTTGTATAAACCTTGTCTAAATTGTTTGTAATTTTTTGAGAAGAGAACTTGTTAATATGATGTAAAAATTAGTATACTATGTTCTTATTCTATGGAATACCAGATTCCACCAACAAAGAGGTCATCTCCTGTATTCTGTAGGTATTTTCTTAAGTACTTCAGACTTCAGTCACAGTAACAGAAAGATAGTCTTGGAATAATACTAAAAATAATTTTATGTCATTTTCAGGTGCTCTGTTAACTTTTGCTCATGCCCACAAGTGCCTGTTAGAGTCGGACTGCATAGTAGTGCCAGACTCTGCAGTCATTTATGCACAGGTGGTGGAGTGTCCAACCTTGTGGAAGTGGAACAAACTCAATGATCTTGCTGATGCTGAACTGGATGTTGTGCTAAGGACTCCACAAAAGGTAGAAAAATTGCATCCTCTTGATAATACAAAAGTGCCTGTTACTGGTTTATTTGAAATAAATGCTTTGACTTTTTTAAAGTTTTCCCCCGGGTACTTTATATTATGTAACTGTTATATTAAATTCATTGAGAGACCTTTGGTTTTTAAAAAGTCAAGACAACCTGTCAAATGGTTGTGAATAGCTATGCTGATACTTTTACATATACTTACTATAATCACAATAAACATCATGAGATTTGAAATGAAAATAACCGATAATAAATAAGCTCCATATTTCTGCTATAGATGATTGATTGCCCCGGTTCTGCCGCTGTCCATGACCTGCAACTCTCCCAACTACCTCGTCATGCATTCCGTGAGCTATCGGACCAGATCCCAGTGTTCTACTATGACTGGTCAGGACGTTCACCCATCATTATGAAGCGGACAGTGAAGCAAGATTTTAATGTCAGTAGTACGGGGAAGGCACAGGTTGTCTTCATGTGGTGGGAACTTAATATGGATACTGAAGGTGAGTTTTAAAATATTTGGATACTATCATTTGTCGTAACCTGGCTCATGGTCTACTTGGGTGCCAAATTTCATTGAAATCCGTTCAGCTAGTAAGGCATGAAAAGGTAATTCGTATTTTGATAATTGAAAATTGATTTGAATAATCAATTTTCAATTATCAAAATACGAATTATTAATTACGAATAAATAATAATACGAATTACGAATCCAGCTCATTTCCTCAAGGAAGGCCAGAAATGCCTTGGTGTTGACGTGGAATGGTAGCAGACAGACAGACAGCTACTTTCGCATTTATGATATAAGTATAAATCTATGGAAGTATGTATGTGTGTGTATTGGATTTTAGCTTCAAGTTTAGAAATATTGTCGAAGTCAGCTACACAATTTTGGCTGTTATTCCATACAAAAACTGTCAGATGTCAATTTTATTCCATGAATTAAAAATTCCTGTTGATTGAAACATCAGCTCTAAGTTATATTTAAATTACTTGTTACCTTATATTAGGCAAGATTGTAATGTGAATAAAGTATCGACAACTGAGAGACTTAAAAAAGAAAAAAATACTGAAAAAAATATATTATGTGGCCGATGATTTAACTCAAAACTGTGAAGCTAGTTAAATTATCGCAGTACCTAAACCATTGTTGCCAAATACAAACATGTCACATCTAAAATACATCTTCTTGAAACTGAACTTGAGCATTTAATATTATTTAGGTGAAAGAAGAATTTATTTAAAATGATCCATAAAACTTTTGATTCCAGGTCGAATCTGCCTCAGCTGTGCACCCTGGTGGTGTCACCCTGACGCTAACACATCATCTGAACGACCACAAGACACGATACCCTGGCGGGACCACTGGATGCAAGCAGTCTACTACCTACCACAAGACTTAAACCTAGAGAAAGACTCCGAAGCAACCCTCATCTCATGCCAAGACGAATACTCACTTTGGTTCTACCTAGAAAACGAAAATACCAAACTAAAAAACTACAAAAGACCTAACTGCGAATGTGGAGTCCACATGGCTTTATCAAGAACTCACGTATCGTACCTAAATGATGGAAAACGAAGCAAGAAGTTCCTAGCACAATTGAAAGAAGAAATCAACAACGATTCCATTGTGTTAGACTTAAATGGAAGTAGTTTCATGGGGTTAGCTGCATCGAAATTTGGTGCCAAGGCTGTTTATATACTTGAAAGTTTGAACTTGAATCTCGGGATTCTAAAAGACTATATTACTACAAACGAACTTGAAAATGTACACTTTATATCTGAAGTTACAGATGAAATAGTAAAGAAAGTGACGACTTTGATAGCTGATCCTAATTTTGCGAGTGCTATACTGCCGTGGGAGAACCTAAAGATGGCGTATGTTTTGTTTCAACATAAGACTCAACTTTATGAATGTGTGTCGATCATTCCTGAGTGTTGTGAGATCTGGGCCATGCCAGTCGAGTTTCAAGACTTGCATAAGATATCAACACCGTTGGGGAAGTGTGAAGGAATTGATATGGCAGTGTTTGACGGATTAGTCGAGGTGGGTGAGGTATATTTACTTATTATTTTACCTTTGTGTTAAGCGCCTGCCACAATTTTTGTGCAATCTTCCGACTTGCTACGTTTTTACAGTATAGGTAATTCTTCATGACCTCTTTTGTCAACATACACCGACAAAGAGTGACCTGTTTCGATACAGTTACTATTATTTAAGACTGCTGTGCCGAGGCTTTACTCAATATGACAAAAGCCACCTAAATAAGCACTTTGGTGACAATTATATTACTTATGAATGTACCAAATTCGACACACTGCACTTTTGAAACATGTTCTGAACAAGCAAAGCCATCCTGAAATGCAAAAAAATCATTTCAAAGATATTGCATATAGTTATTATTATGATAATATGACATGCTAATAGAGTCATCATGGATCAGTCGTGCAGTGCGAGAAAGAGATGGTGGTATACAGGACGAATAACACCGCCCTTTTTGGCAACATAATCAAGATGGTCTTAACACTTCAATTGAGATGAATTAATTAAGACAGAAAAAATACAGAATTGAAATTGTTTATCTTCAGAAATAAAAACGAATAATTAATGTAATTAAGTGAAATACTTTAATATTAATCTATACTGCTAATAATAAAGCTGAAGAGGTTGGTTTTTTTTTGTTTGAACGCGCTAATTTATAGAAGCACCAGTCGGATTTGAAAAAATATTTTTTCATTTAATGTCCAAATCTTGAGGAAGGTTATGGCTAACATCACGCTATGACATCACGCTATCACGCAAGACAATGTTTATGTTTTTTCTCCAGAATTAGCTTACTGACAGGTCTTTTTTTTTTTTTTTGTGTATTGGAAATCATCAAATGACCCCTCCCGCTCTGGGTGGAGCGGAAGGGAGTGTCAGACTCTTACTGACTAAAACCCACCCGTGTTCCTTCCTTAGCCCTTTCTGTTCCAGGGCAGCGGTAACCCTTTCGGATGATCCCGCCGCCCTGGCATTACTGACAGGTCTTGGTTTATCTTTTTGTGACTTCAAGTGACAGCTATGTGAACAGAACCCAGCAATGTAACCCCCTAAAGTAATGGGATATAAAAAAAAACACGTTGTATAAGTCGGAAATCGCCAATCCGCCGATCGATGCTCGATGCGATCGATGCTCATGCCTTCTCTGCATGAGAAGACATTTGCCTTGCACTGGGACAATAACAATCTGGTATTATTATTATCTTCAGAAATCGAGCACAATCAGCGACGCTGAGATAGAGGCGCAGCCATTGTGGGAGTATCCTTGTAAGTGCCGCGGGGAGCCGGTCAGACTGTTGTCGATCATCTTCACCCTACTGAAGCCGTCGTACGCGGTCGACGGCGTCATTGAAGTGCTGTAAGTCAATGTATCGTTATAACTCTTTCTCTCTCTGTGACTTTATGATGTACAGACACTTTTCTGTAATAGATTTTCAACTTTATCGCTAAAGCATTAAGGTCAAGGTTGATTAGGAAAATTTTACAGTTTCGGGTAGCTTGATCTGCTGGCTTCTGTACATAATAAAGAGTATTGTATCTATCTTCTTCTATCTAACTTTCAGAGCAATTCAATACTTTATTTGTATGGTACGGCCCTCCTGTAGAGGGCGCTGTGGTAGAAGGATTTTTGCAATGCGTTGTGGCCCGTCTAAATCTGCGTCAATCTTTAGGCTACGATTTGAGGTCCCTGTGTTTAAAAAACCCGGATAATAGGTTTTTTAAAATAGTACATTATTAAACTATCATTGGCGCCGATTACCTTGTTCACAAAGTGAACTAAATTTAAGTTCAGTGCATCTTTTTCTTTCTATTTCATTAAGAAAAGGACAGAAGATAAATATTAGTTTCGTCCTGTCAAATTAAGATACTCCGTAGACAAATTAGACTTGATTAAAAACATGGCTACTAAAAATACGTTAATTTACGTCAGGCGCTGACTAATTTGACAGGACTAAACCAATATTTATCTATTGTCCTTTTCTTAATGAAATAGAAACATAAAGATGCACTGAACTTAAATTTATTTAAGTTTGTGAACAAGGGAATCGGCGCCATTATCCATTTTAGTTATAAAGTGTTCTTGCTTAACTTCCATACTAATTAAGGAATAATTGGACTACACGTAGGCGAAAAATGACATTATTTAAAAAATATATACAAAGTAATCAAAATTATTTTATTTAAATATTTCTAGTAAACCGAAAGCAGAAGAGCAACAGCTATTAAACGGTTTCGCACTATGGACGGTGTGGAAAGTCGGCGGGCAACAGAGTTCGGGGCCCATACATGATCCAGTAGTGGGACAGAGAGTGGAATGGGACCCTCACACCAGGCAAGCTGTCAAGATATTGGTGAGTACTTACATACCTACCTAAATTCACACCTTTTTCCCAAGGGGGTAGGCAGGCACAATGCCTCCTGTTACGATCTTTACATTCTCCTCTTGCTTCGTTTACGTTCATACACGCAGTGAGCATCATCATCATAATAGTTGTATAAACAAGTTAGTGAGGAAGTTCGGAGCTCATAAAATCACCAGTAGTCGGAGAGAGAGGGTGGAATGGGACCCTCTCATCAGACAAGCTGTCAAGATATTGGTGAAAAGCATCATCATAATCATGACCAGAGAGAGATCAGGCGCAGGTCCAACGGAACGTGCTTTCCGAGCCACGAGGATATAACACCGCTCACTTCCAAACTTCGGGTTGTTACTGACAAATTCTGAATGTAAAAACCCAATAACACTACCCGACCTGGGAATCGAACCCAGGACACCACGCTCAGCAGTCGCGCTTGCGACCACGAAATCAACGGAGCAGTCAATTTAATAAAACCGTAACGAATAGCTTCCTCAATAATGTAAGCCTGCAAACTACACTTAGCTAGAGATTAATGGATCACAAAACTACAGATTATCCATTAGTTATCCTTTTAATTGGTTTATGGTGTCATTGGAGTAAGCTTGTTTAATTTTTGGTCTGTTCAAATACATAACAAATAATTTTAAAACAAAAATCGTAGTGAAATGGGGCCATCAGTTTGTGAGCTAGGATGCCACAAACTGATGGTCTGCTTCTCGTCGGTGGCAAAATAAATAATGTAATTCCATAATTATCATTTATCATTTTCAAGGTTGCCTGGAAGAGATCGCAGAAAGTGATAAGGCCGGTATAAATAGACAACCTCCATAATCCAATTAGCCACTGAAATGAGCATTTTATAACTACTTATTTATATTCTGTGTGAGGGATAATGCCATATAGACAGCAATACCTTTACAGCTCCATAAAGATCTATCATAGCAAAACGCAGTCGGCAACTGAAGTATAATAAAAACAATTACGACCTACATTCATTTATTAGATCAGCAATCTAGCTTGCATAGTAATTACTGCAGCCTACTTCCCTGTTGCCAGGTAATAAAACTGATTGTGTATATACTAGACAATCTGTTTTATATATCGTCGCTCTAGATGTGATACCTCGTAATTGCAATTATTGGTCAACTTTACATTTTGATGCGAAATTGTCCATCACGAAATTTTCCATCTTTCTGGTGATACCTTGTGTGTACAGGAGGTTTACTTCACTTACTACACTTACTTATGACAATGACAATGTTGATGATATATATTTGTACGCCTCTGGGCAAAAAATAGAGAATCTATCTATTTTTAACACCTCACACTCCGTTGTCAATCTGACCTATGTTTACAAATAAATTATTCTGATTCTGATTCTGATTAAACTGACTTTTAGTGACATCTCGTAACAAGACTGGAGCACTTTGTAAGGTGGGAGCTTGTAAGTTTAATAGACACCAGGCATGCCAAGGTGATTTTTTATGTACATACAAGAAAACATACGGTATTTTTTATTTTATTTAATATTCAATAAAATAACCAAAAGCATGCAATATACCTACATAATTATCAAAACAGTTTTTTGTCTCTCCTGGAAAATTGACAGGTTCGTATTTACGAAGTGTCGCATCTAGAGCGACGATATGCGGTACACATAATAATTGACTTATTATTGTATGTACCTATTGCTACTGCAATGCAAGTACAGTCGACCAAATACAAAATTACATCAAAAGTTTTCTGCAAAGTTTTTTTACACGATAAAACATAAATTGAAACTGCGACTGCGATGAAAAATCATTTTAATCTAGAAAATTGATGTCTAGTTTTGTGAACTTATAAGCCACTGACTTCAGTATTTTTCAGTTTAGTGTATTTATAAAAAAAAAGTATTTAATAAGGTTCCATTATCCTTTTAAGGTCGGAACCTTATGTGGGTAAAGTCTATTTTAAAATCGACTCGAACAGTCTTTTTTGGTATTTCTTATGTTCTTAATTTTATGCAATTTACTTGTCTTCCAGTCCAGTCTTATCTTGATTGGATTGCGCACTGATCTGCCCCCGAACAGCCCTTTGTTTAAAAAACAGGGGGCGGTTCAGAGTTCTATAATCATCATTTTTTGTATACATGTCTGCTAATCAATCTCTTTCGTCACCCGTACTCAAGTTATACCAACATAGCAACAAAAACCTAATACACTTATCTTACTCCACAGAAAAAGTCCTACGACGCGAGCAACACTTACAAATGGCAGTACCAAGCAGCCTGCGACCTTGTGAAGGGACAGTTCAATGTTGACGTAAACCTAGTGCAGGACTAGTGCATTAATAATGGATTTTATTTTATTATATCTTATATTATACGGACTTCTAATTGATTTGTTGTTTTATTTATTGGTTAGTGGTTGGGAATGCAGTTTTTGACGTATGGATTGTGTGGTTTTATATTTTTTTAAAGTGGCAGAAGTTGTGGTTGCACAGATATAAAGAAAAACACTAGCGGTTTATGATAGGTAGATATGCACGACCTGCGGCATGCAGAATCATACATGGTTTAGGTACTAAAAGAAGAAGTATAAATATTTCGGTTAGTAAATGTTTTACATAATCCAGCAACCTTTAAACACACATTCAATTATAATCCGAAGGATTTTGAAGAACATTCCCAAACGCGTGATTCATATTATGTTTGAAAACTTTGTCTGCTCGACAATAACGTTGAATAACGCAATAAAAGTTGTTGAATTGACAAATGAATGGCATTGTCATTGTAAGTGTTTTATGCAATTATCCCGCAGATATTAATTATCTACCAGATTTTATTTTTATAAAAAAATGGAACAGAATTTGTATGGAATAATGTGCCAGATAAGTTAGTCGAAACTTATACCTGCTGCCATACTCAGCTCTACCTTCCCGAGCTAAACGGTATGATATTACAATTTGAGTGACATCTAATGATTAACGCACTTCACGAAAATGCGTTATTAGAGACATTCACCAATATAAGAAACTTGATTGAAGGTTCCTGACCTCTAGGGGCTCCAGTATCAAAGGTCGTTATTAGAAGCTTATGAATCAGTAGGTCAACTATATGATTTTAGACAGCAAGGTCGCTTTTTCTATTCTCTGGAGCCAAATAACATACGTACGTGGGTAACGTGGGTTATCGTAATCATTTATCAGTTGCGAAACGAGTATGTTGTTGTGCGTACGAGTTGATGGCGTAACCTATTTTGCCATTTTTGGGTCTCATTGCCTTGAAAAGACTGAGCTGAGGCCTGAGGGTTATTCCAGACTCGAACTGATTAAAAACCTTAGTTCCTTCTGCCTTATTACGCCGAGGATCTGGGGTTATCTAGCGAAGGAAGAGTTTAACTTTTGGTCTCTTTGTCTGGCGGGTCCCGTCATCCTATGGAAACTTGACTCGGGACATACCCCAACGTCTGTCTGTCTATACTGCCCGTCTTCATGCGGGAAATTATCGTGAGGAAACAGGCATGTCCTAGAACCAACAAATCGAAGACATTTGACATCCATCAACCCAACCCACACTGCGCGTGGTGGATTACGTTCGGCGGTTCGGCCCACTCCCTCTCGCAGACAAGAGTACTGAGTCCCAGTAGTGATGGGAACGGTATAGGCTGATTATGTTCTCAGGCAGTAGACTGACGAACTGAACTGACTGAAATCTCATCCACATTTTTCCAGAAGCTAATCGTCATAGTCGTCAGAGATCGTTTAGCGCAGTCTGCTCCGGTCCGATGACCAGGCGCTAATAGCCATCTTCTTTGGGCCTGCCAGCGTGTTCTGCTCCAAACCGATGGTCAGGCGCGAATAGCCATATTATTATGGTCCGGGCATGCTTGTTACAGAAAACTAATCTTCATTCATCACAGATACAGTTTTTTTTTCTATTTTTTAAAACTTTGCCCCACTCTAGGAATTACTCCTGTATCGTGGGTGCGTTCACAAACATATAAACTCACATACACAAACAGCCAGACCCGGAACAGCTACTTGTAGGCCATACAAATATTTGTTCCGTGCGGGAATCGAACCCGCGACACGCAGCGCAGCAGTCAATCGCTTAACCACTGCGCCAACCGTGCCGGCAAATACAGTTACCAGACATCTACAAATTAATTGCATGCGAACAAATGGGCTAATAGATTCTATTAATTTATAAACGTTGTAATGGTCTCTCCATTGTGACTCTTTTGACAGATTTGCCATATAAAATCTATCAAAAACTCACGATGCTGGCGAGACCAATGCAACGTTTCTCACCTCTACCCTACCCCTCTGGACCCTCTGGTCTTTCATATGATCTAGTCTAGGAAGCTATGGGAAATATCGGAAGTGTTCATAATATCAAAATCAAAATCAAAAGTCATTTATTCAAATTAGGCTGAGAATCAGCACTTTTTGAACGTCAAAATTACAAAAGTCCCCCAAAAACGCCCGCCCTTCACCACTTCCTAGTGCTATCGCTGGGAAGAAGAAGTGGCGCAACAAACTCCCCAGCAGCACAGCTGTCTGTTCAATTTAAAAAAAAATACTTGCTTCTATACAATACTAGGTGCTTATGTTCGGTAATTAACATTACAAAGCCAGAACATAAAATTTAATTATTTGCCACAATATGTCAGCTAGCCACGCCAATATACCAACAAATATAATAAAAACTATACGTACTCAAGCTAAAAAATAATTAATTAAAATGTAAATAAAAAAACTTACTAGCCAAATAAAAGCCTCCAGGCATAAAGGGCGTGACAGCTTACACATTTATGCATTGCTGGGTTCTAAGACCTGGCAGTAAGCTAATTCTGGAGAAGGAACATAAACATTGTCTTGCGTTAAACTAGGGTGACCAACTATTCTTATCGTCTAAGTAGTCGTTGATGGAATAGTATGCCTTTGAACAAAGGTTGGATTTTAGTTGAGCTTTAAACGCATTAAAAGGCAAGTCTAGAAAAGAAGAGGGTATCTTGTTATAAAAGGTTATACCAAGCCCAACAAATGAGTTATGAACCTTATGAAGCCGGTGAAAGGGGGCACGTAGTTTGTCCTTATTTCTAGTGTTAACACTGTGAATATCACTATTTTTAGTGTACAAGTGTAAATTTTGCCTAATATATAAAATGTTGGCAAGGATGAATTGTGATGCAACCGTGAGAATACCAATATCTTTAAAGAAATCTAGTATCGTATCGTTATCGTATCGTTTTGCTATACCTAAGTTGAGCTGTGTTCACTTTCTGAAAAACATCAACAATGCAACAACAACAACATCATCTTATGACTGTACCTACGCCTTTTTTAACTAACATCAAACTTCCCAACTTTGTAATTTTCGCCATCATTACATCTATTTGTACTTACATTGCATTTTTTCACTCCAACTCCATGTTAAACCTTTGCATAATACCGCTATAGTGAAGTTAATATAAATACGCGTATCCAAGTGTAGGAGTGATTTATGTTTCATTTACATGCGCCGCGTGGGGTTATAGCTTGGATGAAATTTAATACTTACTATGACAGGGTAAATTAAAGTACCAGCACTTTTGATTAAACTGGCAACTCACCATCGTAATGTTAATTGAATAGATGACAAATTACACGTCTACATTTTCTGAATTAGAAAGGACGGTGCGATAAATATGTAATTCTGAATATAAATCACTGGATATCTTTGACTCTGCTTATGCTTATTCAATATGAAACGTGAGAGTTGCTTTCTAGATATGCTAAGCTAAAGGCATAAAGGAGCTATCTATAAAGTTTGCATTTTGCCGATATTCAGAAATTCAAATGGAACCTTATTTTGGACAGCAACGCTGCCCTTTCCCCTGGTATCAGTAAAACGCGTGTCGCAATATGCGAATCAGGGATTAGATAGGTATGTCCACATCATGGGACGGTGACGCACCCTAAAGTGCATTGATAACAACATAACACCTACGTGAGCGTGATAGGTACGTCATTGTGATGACTATTTGTACACAGAGAGGCAGGGACATTGACGCGCAACATATTACCATGGATTCGCGGAGGTACTGCACTTTTCCATGAAACAACTGTTTTTTTTTATAACCGACAAACTATTTCCACGCTAGAGGGTTTTTTTTTTTTTTTTTTTTTTTTTTTTTTTTGTGGATGGGAAATCATCAAATGACCCCTCCCGCTCTGGGTGGAGCGGAAGGGAGTGTCAGACTTTTACTGACTAAAACCCACCCGTGTTCCGTCCTTAGCCCTTTCTGTTCCAGGGCAGCGGTTAACCTTTCGGAAAATCCCACCGCCCCGGCAGGCTTCGGCCCTGTGGGGCCCCGTCCGCTAGAGGGTTTAGATTAGAATCATGTACTGAATTCAAGGCCAACGTTTGCGCGTCGATTTTTTACAGGAAAAGTGGACCTCTATCATGTCCAGCGATGAATGATTAGCACCATCATTAGCGAGTTTTTATCGACCAGTAGGTTACCTACCTACTTCGGTACCTCCATACAAAATTATAGGCAACCAAATACCTAATTCTGCGGAACCGTATGTGGGAAGGCATGTACCTACCACACTTTTAATATGGCCACACAAGTCGCAACACTCATTACACAGCTGCCAATGCTACTAAAACGATTAATTAATTATTAATGGCTTATTAGAAAATCAGTTAACCGTGCTCCGAGTACTTACTGTTACCCTCAAGATCCGTATCAGCACAAACTACACTTGACGTTTCCTAATAGCAGTTGTAAAATTTAAACTTAACGGTTTTTTAAACTTAGAACCTGATGCAGTTTTTGTTTGGAATTCCTAGTTGATCTATGGAACTGGGTAGGTTTCGCTTATGTTTTTTGTGTCGAATCTGTCGATTCGCGTTTCTTGCTAAGGTTCGATTAGATCAACCTGAATAATAAATCTTATTGCGTGAATATGTTGCAGGTCACATTCTTTTCCGGAACGATCTAGCTTGATTGAGAGAACTGCATTCCACGCATACCTAGGTCTAAATTATTGGGTAATAAACCAGTGCTAATTTTCACTTTTGTCACTAAACTGAACATAGTTACTTCTTTAGCATTGACGCAATACACTAACAATAGCAATCGCTTTCATTTTGACAGTTCAACAACATTCATTGAGCTATTTACGTTGTTAAGCAGACAAATTCTTCGAAAATGTGAAGCAATGGATTAGCAATATCCTTCAAAATCAGATTGTGAATACAAGTGTGTAGGATACAGACCTTCTTAGGAATTGCCCATGTACTCGGAACTCGGCTAACTTACGAAGTGCCTTACCTGTTGAAAATCTAAATATTCTTTGACCGTTGATAATTCCCACCGTGGACAGAAGAGGAATAAATCACCTTACTATTCTTAAAACCAGCAGTCACACGATCCCTAAAAGCCCAGCACACACAAGACTAAGATATAAATCCACGACAAAGCACATACCTACGTTACAAAGCAGCTACCTATACCTAAGACACAAATTAACCATTTAAATTCAAACGCGTGTTCGCATCGAAGCCTACTCACCGCTCATGATTACTCGCTTCAACATCTAACGAATAATTTTCCAACAGAAATCGATGTTATTTATTCCCCCTTCTTATATGGTAATGCTAGTCAACTATGCCTCAATCCTGAGACGTTGTTACCGGCATAAATCTACGTGTAATGGTCTATTAGGCGACTTTAGCAGCCCATTGTTAGTTTTGATGAAAATGAATGTACACTTTTGTGCCATTAGCAAGGGTTTGCGAACATGGTATAGACAGGTGAACATGGTATAGACAGGTGAACATCGGTTTAGAAGATAAAGTCATGTTTTTGTCACCGGTAATATGTATTTGGTTGTGGGCCAGAAAGGGTTTGTTAGGTCGGGAGCCTGGATGCCAAAAGATTGCGGCTGTAAAAGTATCTTCTGTCTTTCTTCTATATAAATAAAAATGAATTGCAGTTCGTTGGTAAAATGGTAAGCACATTGCTTGAGAACGGTGGGACGGTTTTTGCTATTTTATCGAGGTTTTTTGTTTGTAATAGTCCGAAGGAGGTTTTTATGGAAAGAAAAATGGGAACAGTTGCCCGAAAAATAGGAAAATCGGGAAAAACGTAAAGTATTATTTCTATAGATTTTTGAATGATTGAATGATGATTTTTGAAAATGAATTATGGACAGGACAACGTCTGTCTGAGCTAGTTTTAAATGAAAATCGACTTTTTCAATTTTGTTTATTACTGAAAGTAGCTTGAGCTTCAGCGAGGATTACCTGTCGTAATCCTCGCTCAAGTTGCACCTCATCACTACGTTCTTGACCTTCCATAAGATCAATCTATACGAGTCAAGACTTCAAGGTAAAATTCTACTTGATTGTTCTACGAAACATCGATTACTTTAATGATTGTTAAATGTCATGTAAGTATGGCATACTAATATCATAGCTCGTCGTATTAACAAGCGTTTATCGGTCTCTAATGTCAAAGTTAATTCGCCGTTCATTCCTACTATTTCTGCGATAATGTAGACATTGTTACTGTAGACAATAACGCCAATTGGACGCCTGTAGGCGGATAAGATCTTAAAACGTTGCTTAGATGTTACACTGTCTAGTCCACAGCTCCCGTGGCAACATCTCATCAAATGGCATCGCGAGACGGACTCGCTTGTGACAGCCTTACCGGCACTCCTCACAACTTCGACAAACGGCACATCCAGTAAAAAGGTTTCCGCGAACTGCATAACAACGTTTCCATAATCATCGGAGACTTAGAGCAGCCGATGCCAAAGCCGGTGCGTCGAGGCTGAGACGCTAATAGTCGCAATTTGTCATGTAATAGGTACGACATTGTTAGTTTTTCCGGTACTCCATATGCGGGTTGAGTCGGAGGCGAGGCGTTAAGGATCGTACGGTATAATGCGACAGCGGCGCGTGAGTTGTGCTGAATAATGCAGTTGTGCGCGTGATCACTGCCAGAATGCCGATGCGGCCGCGACGAGCGTCGCATACAACGCGCCGCGGCTCTACACGCGCACGGACCCGGCGGTCAACACTCTTAACGACAACTATATGTTTAATGCCATTTAATGGCACCTTAATGTTGCCTTCATACAATAGAAAAGTGCTTAAGTATTCAATTGTCTTTTTTTCTGGTAAAACAGCGCTGTTCCACGGATGATCGATCGTCGCGCGGCGGGGAGTCTGTCTGGAGCGGATGTTAAAAAATGTTCGGTGTAAGAGCGTACTATCTTTTACGACTCATTTATTGTCATCTAATTCATGCTTTTTGCTGGGCAATGTGCTGACAGTTATGCGGTAGCTCGGGTAAAAACATGAAAATGATTACGCGGAATGGTAGTATTCCATTTATATTTAAAAGCTGGCACCTGCACATTACCCTTTTGACTATAAGTGGGTCCGTAGGTATAGAATGCCCACACAATCATAAGAAACAAACAATAATACACGAACTACACGAAGCGATCAGTCACACACAGTGCAGCACAGAAAATCGATAGCAATCAATCGTAGCGAAATATCGCAATAAATCTAATCGTGTTCAGATTTCAGTTTCTCAATAGTAGGGCGCCACGACACAATACCATGTGACGTGTTCAGCCGTGTTCCGATTAACCTTTGCCGCCGCCGCAGGCGCATCGACCTTATTCCATTTATGAGATTATAAATTGAATATCTGCCTTGCCCACCATGTGCTGAACCACCGTTAATATCGTCGAGATTTTGTAATACCACGGTAATACGGCATTAAGTACTCAACTTATGCACGAGTCGTGACAGTTACACTCGAATCATTATACCGATATGTCGGCCAAATGATAATGTTTAACCAAATTAAGTCTTTTCGAAAAGCTTTGTCATAATCATGGATGCAAATATGGGTAGCGAACGAGAAATGAGAACAAAATTCACGATTTATTCATTATTTCCATTACAAGGCGTGCTACTTAAACTGCGCTTGCACACGAGCAGATAGATAAAATACTTCTTTATATATTTAAATCGTGACATATAATCAGGAACAATAAATCGGCTAGCAATTTAAATATTCCACATTACCGATTTTATCAAATGAAAATAAAATGCGACGTTCGGTTACACAGCTCTATAAACGGCTTTAAACAAACATTCTATAATTAAAGGTAAACAAACAAAATGAAATGACTGCGTTAATAAAAACTATGGAATATTTATTGTTTCGTAATAATTGATACTGTCAAAATATATAATTTAAAATATTTCATTTTGGATCTTTGTTTCGACGCGTAGAGGCGTTTGACTAATCGCTGTGCGCTTTAAAACTCCCTCGACACGAAACTGCTGATCTTATCGATTCAAAATAAAATACAATTATCGATTAACGGAATTGACATTTTAAATCGACCAGCACCTTTTGGTTTTCTCTAGACTATAACACAAAGCTGCCGATCGCGTTTGTGTGTATGTCTGTATGATCTGAGATCTGACAGATTGAGACTGAGATCACACTGTGAACGTTCTTAAAATTACGAGAATTGTCCTAATTTTTTTTGTAAATTTTTGACATTTGTTTATCGCCGAGATGAGACTGCGACTAGATTTTGAACCTTTTAAATTACGAGAATTCGCCTTCTGGTTTATATATTAAAAAAATTGCTGATTCGAATTTGGTGCGATTTTTGCATCTGAAAACTTAATGGAATTGGATAAAGACTGGGATGATTAACAGAAGATTGGCTAGCACATGCATGGGCAAATTTACATGCTCTTAGTGACACAGAAAACACACTTAAGGCAATTAGGGACACCTGGTTAATCAAATTAAGTTGGTCCTGGCTGTCAATTACTTATGCATTTGCTTGAGGGAAAAGCTTATAAATTAAATGCTTTATAAATTGAATTTTGAAGTGCTGTAAAATTATATCGCATGATAGTCCTTTATTCATTTTATAATTATTAAAAGGATAGGTATTTATTTTAATAATAATTAAAGTTTATGTGTGTCATGTCTTTTAAAACAGAACAAGCATACCCGCGGATTAAAACAACTCTAATAAAACAATAAAAGGTAGTGAACAAATATTTGCTTTCGAACAATTTATTGCTTTGTTTTAATTGAAATACAATAGTAAAAGTTAAGTGCTAGTTTAACTAAAGGTCAGAGGAATCGATTAATAACTGTATTTAGCCGTAGCAGATAATATCGTTGGAAAATCATAGGTATGAGCAGAAATAACGGTGTGTATCGTTATAACTGATGTAACTTGATATATTACTAATTGATTAAAAATATAAAACAAGTGTCGGCTTAGTTTAATGGTTTTTATTTAACTCTTGACCATGTCTCTTTATTTATGCCCCAGTCCGTTTGATGTTAAAGTTAAAACGGATGTGACTCAATGCGAAAGTCTGTCAGGTAGGTATGTCTATTTCGTACGTTTGCAATGGTTAAACTAATGAAATATAGCAGAAATAAAGCTAATTGAAAAACCTTGTGAACACCACACCAATTAGCCTAGCTGTCCTTTACGTTAAAGGTTATAATAAACCATCATCATTTGCCTAGCCTTTTCCCAACTATGTTGGGGTCAGCTTCCAGTCTAACCGGATGCAGCTGAATACCAGTATTTTACGAGGGGCGACGGCCTATCCGACCACCGAGACTGGATGTCAGACTTTCGAGCTTCTGACGACCCGTAACAACTGTCAAAGATTCACGAATGACATCCGGGACCAACGGTTATAATGAACTATCCTTCCATTATTAATAATAATATTTACTTAGAACACACAAATGCCTTACAGAAACCTTCCCACATATTAATATTTAACTATTAAAGTTCTGTGCCAATAAATAACATTCTAATCATGTAATTTCGACGATAATTGGAATTGTTTAACATTTAAGTTAAAGAGAACGTCATTTGCAATGATGCCGACATCATTAATATTTCATGATTATGATGTTGTGTTGATGTTATCGGTTGCTTTAACACATGTGCAATTTTAGTTAAAGGTATAATAGGTGGGTTATGAATGTCATCATCATTTTCATTGTCTGTATCAAGATCCCACTAGTCTTCAGCTGCATCGATATAGACAACCAAGTTAGTAAGTTAAACTATTTCTCTCAATAGGAGAATTTTCGTAATGTATGTGTATTCAAATTTTATTTATGTTTCAAATTGACGTTATTTCAAGTTAAGCAAATATCAACTTTATTTTAATGTTTACTAAGTTGATTTCAGAGTGACTAGCATTATTGAAAAAAATTATAATAAAAATATTTGAAGTTGTTGCGTAAACTGAACTTTATTGGGTAGGAATTAAAGTTATTTTTCCATAAACTCATATTTGTTTACATTTTTGGCGAATATGTCGCGATTCATATTTACATCCTATGCAGATACCGTGTTTTTGACAAAGAAAATAAATATTGACAAATAAATAGTATTGTTTGTCTTATTGTCGGAGAACTTAACCACGAGAGGCATATCCCAATTTACTTGGGGTCGGCACAACATGTAATTTTCTTCGATACTTCTTTAGTAATCATCTCGGTAGTAAGGCATCTCTTTCTAGCCATATCATCCTTAACACAGTCCATCCATAGTTTCTTTGGCCTTTCCCTACATATGTACTACAAATTTCGTCACAACATTTTCCCATTCCTCCTCATCACATGATACGAGAGGCATCTCAATTAATAAACAAATGAACCGAAATGGAAGCTAAGTAACAATAACCAAATCCCTTCAGACGTAACAACCGGTATTTAAGTTATACTGTGCAGTATCAATCATATATAAACGAAGCTATTAATAGTAAATGCAATAGTTATTCTCCAATAACGAGCCCGTAGAATGTGTTCGTGGGATGGGCTTGAGAACTGGGTCGGTTATAATTTGTACGCTGCTCTGTAGTGTTTCGGCTGATTAGTGATTTGTTATAGCTGATCAAACGAGGTACTCAGAACTCAACGCATTTATTTCACTAAAATCAATGACAAGCACTTTTTGAATTGTCAAGGAGTCGGTCATACAAAAAGCTGAAGCTGGTTGCCCAATCCAAAGTGTAGTAGGTTCCTACGGAGAAGAACGGGCTATAAACTCCATGGACACTAAGGACGTTACATTGATGGATGGGAGGTTCTATAGCTACTGTAATTCATCTGTTTATATAATGCACTTTCTTACCACTGATAGCCGAGATGGTGAAGATGAAAGAAATATATAAATTCAAGCATATACTTACTTAACTGCTGATAGCACGGGCTATCAGCAGATAAGGACTCTTAGCCGGATCAGTCAATTTACGACATTATTTTATGAAATCAAGGATGGAGATATGAAGTGGCTTACGAAATATTCAATCTTAGTCAACCCGAAGAAAAATCGTCTAGTTCAAACATGTTTCTGAACTGTTTCAGTATGGGGATTAATTAATATTTATACATTGATCATATTCCCTGTTTACGGTACTATAGGAACCGTTTTCATTAGTGAACGTAACATACATGTTTATTAACACGTCCATATCTAGCCCTTTCATCTTTGAAGCTCTCCATATTCCATTCTGGCTTCTATTATAATATAATTTACAAAGGGTCGGCCATTCGAGAATTTTGTCCGTAGATTTATACATTGTTGATAGCTGTTTAATCGAACAGTTTGGTAAATTAATGTGGTAGCCATTTTCGGCTATCAGCACAATCTGTTCACTCTGTTAAGTGATAATTATCTGGCATTATGTAGGAGCCCTTATGATAGTATTAACATTCCAACCTTGGCTCTCTAATGCACTAATTAGTGTATTTTAGACGATATTATTATTGTGAGAATGTTGTTTAGAATCTGTAAATGGTTTTAAACTGTTGGGCTATATCTACAGCTAAAATATGATATTCTTCAATAAGTTACTTCTTTGGTTTAATTGGACCAAAGTGGTGATAAACTGTAGCTCAGCTTTGATTACAAAATAGTAGCAATTTTGTTATTTTTATTCTGGGATAGGCATTCTCTGTAGCTAATTGACTGAGAAATTAATTATGACCAACACCTTATTCACTGTTTTTGAGAGACATTAAAATTGAGTGCGACTGTGTGACTTCAGGTTACAGTTATATGAACATAATGCATATGAATATGAAATATGAATAAATTACTTTGACTTTGAATCGGATTTATACGTATGCGGCAGCAGGTATTATTCTGCTAGCCTATATTATCAGCCAGCCTGTGTAGCGTCTTCTGTATCTTAATTTACATGAATATCTACTGCCCGTAACTGTGCAGTGGTAGCAGCAACACAACTAGCACAGCTAAGCTGTGCCGCTATTTCAAGCTCAAAATCGTCAATTATTCAGTAATCGTTGATCGAATGCATAGATTAAATATAACAGTCCGTCGAACCACTCATTCATTCTCTATGCTCCAATAAATATTATCTGTGCTATTATTCTAAACGGGCCATCTTGTTAATACCCACTAGTTGCTGGTCGCACCTCTAGCCGGTGTTGCCAGCCTCATTAGCATGAAATTTACTGTCCAATATCAATATTTCAATGCGATTAGAGTTGTGCTATAAATACCTTGGCTGAAAGGTCAGCTGGATATTTATTGCAGTGTTCTGGAACGTGAGCTTTACTATGTAGTGATAACATTAAATTAGTATGATAGAGAGAAACTACTGGTCTGTGACTGGGTAAGGATATGTTGTGGGCTATTATGACCTCATCAAGGTGCTATTAAGGATCCTGTTCCCATGCTTATGAGTTAGCTGTGTTTGATTTACATAACTTGACGTAATTGCTGGTTACAGATATTGATGGTGTGCAGAACAGTTTGATTAAATGGCCACATTTCGGTAAAGTGAAAAATAAGAAACATAACTTGGTTTTATGTATTTTACTTTGTCTTGACTGAGACTGGTGTCTCTCTTCAAGGTTTTCAAGGGAGGGGTTTTCAAGGTTTTGGTTATCTACCCCCTTGGGTATTCTCCCACCAATTTTCGACCCTTTGGACTTGAGGTAATGTGTTTGGATTGACCTGATCATAATAATAGATTTTCCTACATTATTTATCTCTTGCGACAATAGATAGGTACCTACATCGGTTCTTCCCGAGGGCATTCATGTGATACAAATAATACCTGAAGCCTGGAGTTATTTTCAAAATCCAGCATCTTGTCAAGACAAAATAAAAGGGACATAAAATACCTTTTATAAGAGCTCGCTGTGACTAATTTACAGTGGCTTCTTACGTCTTATTTACAGGCGTCCATTTTCACAGTCCATAAATTATTCTATTTCTAATATTTTACTAGTTTTATTGTAGAGGATCCTATTTTTGTGTCCCCAAAAATAGTTTGAGTATCGAGCGATGCAACCATTCGGGCCATAAATATGACTGTATCGAGCAGAGACAATAATAGTGTTGTGACCTGTGTATCGGCAAATGGAAGGTGAGGTATAATCAGACTAAATGGAGCGACGATCTTCGTATGGTGGGGAGTAGCAGCTGGTTGAGAATGTCCGAGGATCGAGTTACAATGACGTAAGATTGGAGAGCCCTATGTCCAGCACTGTTAAAGGCTGATAATAATTGAAATAGAGGGGTAGTTAGGTAATTGCTGTCACAAAGATTAAAGATAGCGCGAAAGAAAGAAATAAAAAAAAACAACCTACTTATTAACTTTGAAGTTTATCGTAAAAGGCAATAAAAATAAAACAATTTACCAGCTAAATAGAGACCAAAAATAAAATGGCAATATCTCTTGAAAGGTGTACCGTAAAAACATCAGAATGGTGTTGAAAAGACGTAGCTATGCGCTTTCATTAACCAGGTATTTTACCAAAGGAGATTTTGAAAGATAACCGTTTATGGTCTGAAGTAGTTTAAAGTCAGAATCAGCTGCGAGTAACGGCTATAGTATAAGCTATCTACCTGTATTTACTTTTACCGCGAACGCTTGATGAGAATGATTTAGTACGTTGCTCACTTAACACTTTACTTTATTGTGTAATTTCAACTTAAATATGCATCATTTTATCCCTATCTCTCTCTACTTCGTTGGCTAGATATTTATCTATTCTAACATCGTGTAATTCTTCGGTTTTGCCGGTAGGTAGGTAGGTATAGTTAAATTATCCCTGATTCTTAGGAATATTCGCAGGTTTAACTTATTTTTAACTAGAAAATTCTACTGATTTTAGTTTTAAATATTGTCCGGCGAACTTAAAAAAAAACGTGTAGTCGGGGGACCGAAGTTCATAATGAAAATCCATGATGGCGCATCGATCTTGGATTTTCATTTTGACCTCACCAATTGACTTCAACAACCTCGAAAACCAATACGAATTGAGAGAGATAGTTTTCATCTATCTCTCTCACTCTCTTTCTCTTTCTATTGTATAAAAAGTCGCTTTTTCGTTACGTGACAATTTCTACAAGTTTAGTCCTACCGAAAGGTCCGTCTAAGAACTCGTTCCAAAAACTCCATTACAATGTTCCCTACTTGAAGTTATGTGAAATTACATATTTTATGAGAAATTGGACTTTTCAAAATCTTTGTAACCAAAAAAGTTATTAGCACTTTTACAAAAATTTATCCATGGAGATTAGGTATGTAATCAATATACTAATATTATAAATTCGAAAGTAGCTCTGTCTATACGTTACCTTTTCACGTCTAAACCAAAAAACGGATTTCCATAAAATTTGGCAAGAAGATAGAGGGTATCATTAGAAAGGACATGGGCTACTTTTTGTCTCGGTAGCACGTTCCAGTGGGATAACTTCCGACATTTACGCGGGTGAAGCTGCGGGCAGAATCTAGAAGGGTATAAATATGTGCAATCTTTCTAAAAAGAAGCTAGGTAGGTACTCTATGCAGATACCAACAGTACTACTTAGACACATACCTAGGATGTAAGTAAAGATATCCCTCTGGACGTCCGAACATAAATTAAAATAAGTGATAACCAGCCGAGAGATCGCTCAGTGTCCCCTCGAGACTTCGCAAATGGCCATGTTTTTATACGTAAGACTCGGGGCTAGGTACACGTTCCTCTTAAATTATAGGACGTAAGCAAATGAATAACTTGTCACTACAGATGAACATAAATTATATCTGTTAAGATTTTAACGGCGACGAGTTTTGCTTGCTTTGAAGATGCTGGTGGTACTGGAAATGGCACTGTATATTGATGTAATTTGAAGATGAAGCTTAAGCCACTATATAGTATATCCTACTAATATTATATGTAAACGTGAAAGTTTGTATGGATGGATGGACAGATGGATACTTTTTTACTCTTTCACGCAAAAACTACTGAACGGATTTGGATGAACTTTGGCACACAGATGGTTTATAACCAGGATTAACATATA
This sequence comes from Apamea crenata, assembly GCA_949629185.1. Classification (NCBI taxonomy): domain Eukaryota; kingdom Metazoa; phylum Arthropoda; class Insecta; order Lepidoptera; family Noctuidae; genus Apamea; species Apamea crenata. The sequence goes on along the minus strand of OX451368.1, from coordinate 4,372,069 downwards.
GGATATTTTTTTATCCCAACATTCCCACGGGATCGAAAATTATGCGGGTGAAACCGCGGGGCGCAGCTAGTGTATGTATATACATTCACAGGCGTCCATGTATATGTAGAGAGCAAGAACTTCTCAACAAAATATCCGAGGAATCTAAGTAGTATATATCTATACAAATAAATAAAATTGAAGTGTTTGTTTGTAATGTCAAAATAGCAGCATTTTACTAAATGCATATGAAAGTATATACGGTACTTGACGCACAAAAACAATTAAAAAAAACTGTCAGTTTGTTCCGACTAATCTCCGAAACGGCTGGGCAGATTTTGATGAAATTTGGTATGGGTATACTTTGAACCCTGAGGAAGGATTTATAGAATTTTTATCGAGATAGGTACCACGCGGGAGAAGCAGCTAGTATATGAATAAACCTCCAAAGACGTCCATATGTAATTAGAGGAAAGAACTTTTAAACAAAATACACGAGGAGTAATAAAATAAATAGAACCGTATTTAGGTCCGTTAGGCATTGTATTTTGTAAGAGTCCGAGATATATTTTCCGTAAGAAGTTTGAATGAATTTGGAAGGCTTTTGAGCGTTACGACTGCGTTTGTACAGTTCTAATGTAAGTATGTTGTGTCCTGCACCTAATTGCGTAACACACTTTGAATAACAATTTGAATCATTTCAAGGATATTGCTAAACCATTGCTTCATAAATGTTTGAAAAAAAAAATCTGCTCAGCAACGTACCTAAATAACGCTATGAATGTTGTTGAACTGTCAAAATCAAAGCTGTTGCAACTGTCAGTGTGTTACGCCAGTACCTCGCTATTATTAATTGCTTTCGGTGTAAAAATTATCTATCTAAAAACGAATTTAATTTTTTTATGGTTGGGTCTTAGATATATGAAAGAAAGAAAAAGAGTTTATTTGGACACGGTTCGTGAAACACAAAAATTAATAAAATAAAAAATAATGTTTCAGACGCTGGTTTTCTAATGAACCTATAAGGAAAAATGACGGGGAGTACACACAGTTTCAACATACCTAATACATACTTATAAATAAATAAATAAACTAGTAATCGCGTACATATCATTACAAATACAAATAAAAAATAAAGCAACAGAGTCTCAGCAAACCCTGTTTTTCTCGATGAATCTACTAGATGATATGCTAATATATCGGGCAGAAATACCACCCAGGCCACCTCCTGCCAAACTAATCTAGGTCTGTGATATTATTCTTAGTGCAAATAACTGGAAACAAGTAATTACAGAAGTAATATGTGGTTGTGTCTGCGATGAAAACGATTGAAAAAAGTAGCAGTGTTGAAAGCTGTTTAAAACAAAAAAAGGTTATAATAATACGTTATGGATACTCCATGGGAATAAGTAAATTGATTTCTATTGAAAAGTGTGGTTTTTACATAAAATGAATATGTGTGGGGTATAATGATAAGGTGTGGAACGGAAGACGAAGAAATTGAAAAATATCCGCAAAAGTAGATAATTTATTTACTTTACTCTTTGAGGTGTGCAGGTAATTACCCAACTGCGCGACACAAAGGAGAGTGTTGTGTTTATCAGCCTATATATGTATGTATGTTTGTTCCTTTGAGGCGTTCTAGAGACCAAACGCGTGGGCCGAAATTGATGATTCTAACGTCAATCGATTTGTCTTAATCTTGTGAGTGTCATTAAAGACATGACAGTAATCAGAATTCAATATGGCGACAACCAGACAGCCAACCTTATTGCGATAAAGAAAAAAAAAATAAAGTCGACGAACTACTTATGTCAAGTGGGGTATTATTGAATAAGGCTTTGTGGTCTATCTACGTGTCTCCAATAATTTTTCATTTTGAATGACCATTTAGGATCTATAACGATTTCAAGTAGGTTAGCAACCATTTTCACTTATATTTTCAAAACTTATAATAATTTTGTGATATTCTAAAGCTCTTCTATAATCGTATAAGTATCTTATTTACGTGAAAAATAATAATAATAAGTTAATTATTAAAATCGAGTGACAAAATCAGAATGTTAGTGCTTTGTGTACTCCCCGTCACTTTTCCCTAAGGGTTCATTAGAAAACCAGCGTCAGACAGCATCTGTCTGGCATTAATGCTGAAATGAACCTTTTTGGCGCAGCCGTGAGGCACACACTATTGTTGTCTGAAACATTTTTTGTTATTTTATTAATTTTGTATTTTGTGTTTCACGAACTGTGTCCAAATAAACGTTTTTCTTTCTTTCTTTCTTTCTTTCTTTCTTTGAAAGATAATTTTAACGACCGTTACCTATCGCGTTAAGTACTTAATAATATACAAAGAAATAATAACTAACAAGTGTAAAATAAAAAAATAAAAACTAAAAGACCCGACTGCGTAAAAAAAGAATGAAACAAGATGACCTATTTCTAAAAGTACCGTAGTAGTCTACTTTGTGTGTATATATTTTATGTCTTTTTTTTAATGGTAATTTCATAATTTGCGTTTTATTTGTGCAGAATAAACGATTATTTTTTCTTTCTTTTTCTTTCTTTTTCTTTCTTTTTCTTTCAGTAAATAGGTAATCTATTGATAAGCTACTGATTAGCAAAATTCTTATTTATAAACTATGTTAAGCGATAAAAAAATAAAATAAAAAAACAACTGAATTGAGAACCTCCTCCTTTTTTTGAAGTCGGTTAAAAAGGTCGCTAAGCATTTGCAGCCTTATTTATAAAAATCTCGCTAATCACTGATTAGCCACTGTGTTACTGTTAGTTTTAATAATGCGTTCGGCATGGATTATAATGAAAATAGTCGGCAAAAAACAGAATTTTAAGAATAAAGTTACAAATCACCAAATTACGGGATTTCAGATCCGACTGACATAGAAGAATTATATATTTTAAAAACGCCGCCTGGACGTGACTGAGTAAGACATACAAAGCTCGTTTAAATCCGCTACGAGAATGAAAACCTATTACATGTTCTTTATTCGAAATACACATTATGAAAGGATTTATAGAGAAAGCTCAATTAGGAGGACGCTCAGTACCTACTGAGCGTCCTTCTGATTGAGCTTTCTGAGTTTATCTAATGATATAATATCATTGCTAATGGTCAAATAATTAACTATTAGTTAAAAAATAACCATTAGATAAACTAACAATTGTACAAAAAACACATTTTGCCAATATTTAACCATTAGTTACTATTGTTTGACAGACCTACAGATAAAAAAATCGGCCCTAATAAACAGTGGCCAATCTGTGATTAGCTAGATGTTTATAAATAAGGTTGTTTATGTAAGCGCTGACCGGTCATTTTGCCAGTCAGCGCTCGTTCAAGAAAAATGGTTAAAATGTAATGGGCAATCCATAGAATAACTGACTGTGTATTTGCAAGAGTCTGAATATGTATTCCTCGCGGAGTCGCGGTAACGAATTCATAGCGAGTTTTAATTTTTCCACTAACGCCATCTATCGCGCTTGAGGACAACTTTCGGGTGACCGATTCTTGATAATATTTACACCCCCGAAGCATCATAACCGTTGGATGGATTTTAATATTTTTAATACATGCGGTTTGTTCAGGTCGCAGGATGGATAGAGGTTTTGTTTTTTATTATAAAATCAATACGCATCAAAATATGAGATTGTACCTACTAAAATAAATGCCACCAACAATTGCTCACACTGCTTGTAAAATGAGCATGTTTTAACGAACTTGGCTTACGATCATAATAATGTAAATTTTATTTTGATGTCGGACTACCTGACTCATCAAAACGAATGTATGATCAAGACATCAAGCAATGTATAAAATTGTCAATATTTTATATGCGACGTACGAAGCTTTGACTACGTTGCATGTGAATATTTTTGAAGTTATACTTCTTTGGGCGCGTTATGAAAAAATGATGAGAGTGAAATTTTAAGATGCGCGCGCATCACCGTCTCACAAAATTCACAGGTCCTGCTGTCCGCAAAACCGCTCATTATTTTTAAAGCTACGTCACTTTTTTCAGCATAAACCGGCCTGTACCTATTTTGAGCATTTTTTATAGCAACCTGTTTGTTCTTATCGATTAAAACAAAGGCAATGGACATTTCACTATAAAAAATTGGATGCCATAAAATTCTGGTTTTTTATTATGCTTTTAATTTCTTTAAAAGGCCCGTGACTTTGTTACCAACATTATTCAGCCTAAACAACGAACTTTATTGTAACCTTTTTTGTAATTAATTATTTGCATGTAATTATAAATTGTTTTAAAAAAATATAACTTCTGACGCGCGTACATAAGTACACGCACCCATTTTTTTTATTTGTAATGTGCGTTTTAATGCGCAGTATCTACGTATGCGCCATCCAGATCCAATCTAATCCAAGAAGGAACAACTCCGTTAAAACAAATGATGGATGTCTGAATATCCAGGTATATCCTTATCAGTTTCAAGCTGCGAGTAAGCTGAGAACTATCGCATTAGTCATGTCAAATATCGCAATAGTAATATTTCGTGATAGTATCAATAACACTATCACGCTTACGTCGATCGTCGAAGTGGTTACCTGTGTTGTAGAGGACAATATCATTAGTTCCTTATGTATGAGTTTATGGAGTACTTATACTTATGGCTATATTACATGGTTCACTTATGCCTTTCAATTTGGACTATGTTGGATGAAGCAAACAAATTGATTCGTTTAGGTAAGAAAACATAAAAAAAATCATTCAATGTCGGCAATTTCTACGTATTTGAAACATTTGGATAAACTTTGTTAAATTTTCATTAGGTAAAATAGGTTTTTATGCTGCATTCGAAAATTCTGTGTAAATTGCCTTGCAAATCTTCTATTAAAAAAGGATTAGAAAGTAAGACTACTTCGTTGATATTAGATAAGTGCTGTATTCCTTGAGCATCATCTGGGGTCCTATAAGAGTTACCCAATCGTATATTTCGGGTGCGCGAAATATATTGGGATTCGACCATTCCCAATTATCGAATGTCTTTATCTTTTGCAAAAACTTTACCTAACCATAATATACACGAGTGACTAATGGTCCTCTATTATGGGTAGGTAAATCAATAACGTACTGGTATTCAAGAGCCTAAAGCTGCACCTAATACGATGTTTACGATAATTGGCATATTGATTGGTAGATTGCATCAGCTATTTATCTCTCAAAATAAGATTGCATCAGCTATTTATCTCTCAAAATAGGTTACGTTAGCGATTGTACGCGATGAACAAAACCTGTTTATTAAAATAGTGCTGTCATGCTTTAAGTTAATTAAGTAGTAAATCATTTTGTAATTATCGAAGGGTGCGAGAGGTGAAGCTAGCATCTGCTATCTTAGCTATAAGAAATCTTGTTTTTGTTTGGAAAGAGTTTCGAGTATTTTGTGGCCTACGCAAATGTCCTGCAGATCTGGTAGCGTCGTGTGACGGGTCGTTGAGCTTCCTACAATAGGGTCGAGCTGCACGATGACTGATGCAAGCATGCCGTCTGTTGGAACAGGCTGCAAAGGCTCTTTCTTCAAAAGACCCTTCCAGACATGGCCCTGCATTGTTAGGCTCACATAAAATCCTAATAATATAATTTTTGGACTTTAAAAGAAACCATGACCTCTAAGTTGTTTTGGGGTTCAGTCAGCTAGGAAATTCCGGCGCCATCTAGTTTTTAAAATATAGAACAACAAAATATTGTGTCGTGTCAAAGCGTCTTATAAGATCTACTTACATAAACAAACATTTAATTTAATTTCGAAGGTGCTTTCCATGCTGGAAAAATATTAGGCACCACAGACATTTCAAATCGGCCATGGAGTGTGAAGGGTGTAATGATGACTGCCACTTTTATACGTTTCCGCTAAACAAACTTCGAAATAGGTTATTCATAATTTGCAATTATCTTTTCTGTTTACGATGAGTCTGTAACTCTTATAATCAATTATAATTACCCACTAACTTTAGTTGTATTCATTCGAAAGTTCAAAACTTGGCCCCAATCAACCATAGACGTATTTAATTTAATTACACATCTTGCTGGGGCGGCTGCTGCAGGAGCAGAAAACCTCAAACGGCGCAAATATCTTATTGGGAGCTATATGTTTGAGCCGTTTGGGGTTGAAACGCGCCTTGGGGTCCGAGTGCTCATCGAATTTTTCGGTACATCGCCAAGCGGTTGCTTGACTCTTTACCTGACTACGTTTTTTGATGCCCAATGAGCTCCTGCCTATATAATTGTATATATATATTAGTGATAGCTTGTAAAAATAGTAATGAATCTGTATATGTTAAATAAATTACCTGCAAGGTAATTGAATTGAATTGAATAACCAACCATAACACCGATGACTAAGCTGTAACTTCATTACGCATATTACATTACACATTAAGTTAATTCTTCCCCAGGCTTCAGAACAGCAAACAGTAGCTATTAGATTCATATCACAATAATGACGAATTGCTAATAAATCTTCCGTTAAAAGCTTTAACCAATAAATAAAGCCTGCAGCACACAAACGCATACATCAATCTAATGCAACATGTATTTGCATAAGCGAATCCTCGACGCGGGCCATCCATCACGGCTCTGCGGAATAATTAGCTAGTCGCTTTCGCAATCATCGGAAAACGTTTCTAAATGGCTCCGACAGCTTCCTTACAGGCTGCGATTAAATTCTGATAGCCGGCAGCGTGGCTATTTGTCGTGGAACTGACGGCTAGACGCGTGTGCTCCATAGTCTGGAAAAAGCTATGAGCGATGCTGTTGTGTTTTTAGATGTGATGATCGTAAAAAAGATTTTGATGACAACATTTTTTGGTGAAAGTTGTGAATAATAATATGATGATTTTGGTAATTGATAAGCTACTTAAGCTAGGATAACGAATAGCGATAATCAAATGAACAGTATGACAAATCTCACGTACGATGCCCAGCTGCCTGCTTGACCTGTAGTTTCGACAGTAATCCTACGTCTTGTCAGTCATCAAGGTCTTATCTGTCGATCTACCCGAGGGTCATGTTGGACAGTGGAAGTTTACATTTGACGGTGATAGATTTATTCGACGAAAGCTGAGTGAACACCGTCTTTAGAAGATGCTGTCGTTGAAAATCCGTGATTTTGTGCACTTCGTGTACAAAGCACAGGAGGGCCCTATGAACTATATACAAGAATTACGATCAAAATTGTCCAGGATGGTGGCACAAATCGAGCATGCTACGAAGTGAACTAAATGCTCCAGACTATTCTAAATGGCCTGAACAGCTTCCTTACGGCCTGCGATTAAGAACAGATAGCCGTTGGCACAGTTATTTGTCGCTTTCTGACTGGCTCCTACACTAGGAAGATTAGTTGCGCTTGCGCCGGTTGCCGATCGAGAGCCGTACTGTTAGGCTTGCGGGTAGTTCGATTGTCAGTTATGAAATCGTTGTGAAGATTGATTGTGGTGATTGACTTCGATTGTGTTTTTTTGAGGTCGTCCTTATTTTGATCTTTGTTGGCCTTTGTTGTTTATGATTTTGGTAATTTTGTCGTAGGTAGAACGGTTTATTTTATTTCACAATGCAGATTAGTAGCTTTGAAACTTTATGACCTTTTTGAGGAGGAATAGCTACTTATGTGCTATGTGGAGGAATGGTTATGATAAAAATGTGTATGTGCACGGCGATGTCACCTTTTCTGCAAACCTCGTGAGACCTAACCGTACTTTTCATTTACATACTTAAATGATATTCACACGGTCATCGTTTTACATTACTTGAATACCCGTTTTCACTAATTGGATTCTATCGGCAAAGAAAGTGCTTTTATTGCTTAACGGGAAAGCAATCCACGAGAAAACTAGTGTGAAATTTAAAAATACGTATCTAATGGAATGCAAGGAGATTCTGTGTTCTCACGTTGCGATTGAGCCAGTTCATCCATCCATGTTCGGGCACGTCTTTAATCGACATACTTATCCGACAATTTTCTCAAGAAAAAGAAGTTAGTTTAGATCCATTAGGTCGGTAGCAGTAGATTTTCCCGTAATTGCGACGGACGCATCATACGGCCACCGTCACGTGCACAAATCGAAGCTTCACGAGTAATCAGTAGTAGGTACTTTTTGTAATTTATTTAGCGGAAATTCTCCGCGTACCGTTCACTCAATAACGGATTCTCCACACTTCCTTTTCGCACACGGAACGCGATAATCACCTCCCTTTGGACATTGTCGCGGTAACACGTGCAGCGGTAACCAGCGACCGGTTCCCAAATTACTACTCGTTAATGATTACCTCTCCATTTAGTGTGATCTTATGCATTCTCACCTCGGTCGTTGCCTCTCAGCAGCTGATGCAATCGCCCTCCACTTTACGGCATCACATCTTGGCTGCATTTATTATTTGCTCAAAACTTATGAAGTTTGCATTTTCCTTTCGACCAGACAATAGAGCTTTCTAAAGCTAACAGTATAAAAGTGTGCTATAAACACACACGTAGCGTGTCTGTATGTTTGTTCGTTTGCCAGTTTAATGAACGGGCCTGCTCGCGTCACGGACATTAACTTCTCAACGTGTACAAACTTAGTTTTTCTTGTACTTACATCAAAGTTTCTAATGTACAAAGTCGAGAATAGTGTGCTGAGCGTTAGAGTTGGTATCATTTGTTTGCGGTCCAAGTTCCGAGTCGATAGACTGATCAAATAGAAAGGTTACGACTGGTGGGCGTGACCTTTACGACTTGTAATTTTGAGCCCTTCGAGAATGCGCTGTTGGGAAACCTCGGGCGTGTCAGCGTGTGCGTCCTACAATCGATCATCAGCTTATAATAGCTGTACAACCTAGTAACAATGATCGAGGGCAGAATTTCTCGGTTCAAAACCTATGTCGTGATATTTTTGACGTATAAAGCGGAGTTGGTATCGTGATTACGTTTTGTCGTAAAAACATGACTCCGCCGTTCAAAAGGTTAAACATTGACAGAACGACTGTAAAATGAATATTATCTACGGGCGTAGTGATCGATGCATTGTATGGCTTTTTGACCATATTTGTTCAAAGGTTATGGAACACGATATTTCAATCGGTTCGGATCTATCAATTTGTTTACTGCACGACTGGATGCTGTTGTTGCAAGCCAACTTTGAGACTTTATCGATTGAAGATTGAGAGAGCAATAATGTACTTTTACTTTAAAATGTTGTGGAATTAAGTTTTTAGTACTGTTAGCAGTGCAGTCCGACAAATAATTACCTGCTGACATTACTCGCGTCGTCATATCAGACATCAAACGTAAACTTTTGTCGATATTATCGTTATCTAAATGTCACTTCAAAATTACGATAAAACGTTTTACTGCCCGTCTGATCTGGTGTTTATTGCACTTCATAGTAACTAAGTAATCTTTTAGCTTGAATCTGTTTTCTAAGTCAAGCAAGCAAGCTTTTTAGGTACCTATGCCCAAAGTTATTAACATAAAGTCCAAAGTCATAATGCAAAAAAGGTTTCCAATTTTCGTTTTTGTGGTTTTTTTGTAGAGCAGTGGTATCGGCCCCGACTTACGACTTGTGGGTCGTGAGTTCGAACCCAGGCAGGCACTTCACTTTGTGTATTTAATTTTTCTCAAAACGGTGAAGGAAAACGTCGTGAGGAAACCGTCATGTCCTAGAACCAAAATCTACCAATCCGCACTGGGCCCGCGTGGTGGATTACGGCCCACTCCCTCTCACAGGGAGGAGGCCTGTGTCCCAGCAGTGGGAACATTATAGACTGATTATCATCATCATCAAGACTTTTTTTGTTAGCCAACTCTACTTTAAAAAGAAGCTTTTAATACTTAGGTACTAGAACAAATTACTTATAAAAAATGGGTGCGTGTACTTATGTACGCGCGTCAGAAGTTATACTTTTAAAAAACAATTTTTAATTGCATGCAAATAATTAATTACAAAAAAGGTTACAATAAAGTTCGTTGTTTAGGCTGAATAATGTTGGTAACAAAGTCACGGGCCTTTTAAAGAAATTAAAAGCATAATAAAAAACCAGAATTTTATGGCATCCAATTTTTTATAGTGAAATGTCCATTGCCTTTGTTTTAATCGATAAGAACAAACAGGTTGCTATAAAAAATGCTCAAAAGGTACAGGCCGGTTTATGCTGAACAAAGTGACGCATAGCTTTAAAATAATAAGCGGTTTTGCGGACAGCTTCAACCTGTGAATTTTGTGTGAATTAAATTTCACTCTCATCATTTTTTCACAACGCGCCTAAAGAAGTATAACTTCAATAATATCTGTTGAACGTTAGCTGTAAATAATAATAGGTGATATTGTGTAATGGCGGCGAAAACGTAATTGTTAGAGTTTATTAAAGTAAATTAGGTGCGTACCTAACGGGGAAATATCAATTAAAACGATGGCTGGCGGCGCGGGCGCGGTTCGAGGGGCGAGGGGGCTAATCAGGTCATGGAAGGGAGGTATTTGTTTTGTTTTTAAAATAAATATGGAATATGCTCACTAATTGTAGCTCTAGATACTTATTTTTGTTTTTTGAGAAAGGGGCGGGAAATCGAGGATACAGATAGTGATGGATAAAGATAAATCGTCTATTTTTACAATGTTTGTAAATTTGTGAGCACGATGTATCTATCACATAATTAATTTATATGGCGTGGTTTCATTAATCCATTTTAATTCTTTTACCTATTGTGGTATAGTAATTTTATTTTATGTGCATCGTCTTTACCTATTTATTATATAATTAAAAGAGTAACGGTGGAGTTTCTTGCCCATTCTTCTCCATACGAAACTGCCTTTTGGATGGGGCGACTAGAATCAATTCTATTTTACTGTAATTTTTGACGTTCGAAAGTGCCTTTTAAGTGCCTATTTGAAATAAATGATTTGACTTTGACTTAAAATATCTTCGTGCTATGAATTATTGTAGGTGTTATCGGAATAAAATGTCATACCACTTACTTCTTAAAAAATATGATCTTCTGACCTTAAAGTCAAGACGGAAACTTCTGGAAGTTATGACTTTATTCAATGTGTGCCGCAATCATTATGATTGTCCAGACTGTCTGTGTTACCTGGTTCCTCGAACAGTTCATGTACGTGAGGTACGCACCCGACGTCTATTTGCTACCAGCCTATGTAAATCCAACGCTGGCTCGCGCTCACCCACTTCATCGTTTGGTCGAGACATTATAATAATGAGTTTAATTCTATCGACATTCTTTTTCTTAGTAGAAATGTATTTAGGAAGCAAATCCAAGCAACCCTGAGAGATCAGCAAACGAATATACAATGTGTGACATAATTGACGCCAGACCTTATTCACCCCAATTAGAGGATTGAGTTTAAAAGCATAATACAATGTACAGACGCCAGCACATCAAGCTACTACAATCTGTCAAATTTCTTTAATAGATTTTCAACTTTATCGCCAAAGTATTAAGGTTCAAGGTTGAATGTGAAAATTTGACAGTTTCGGGTAGCTTGACCTGATGGCGTCTGTACATTATCTTTTTTTTTTCTTATTGCCCTGTCTTATTTTTTTTTTTATATTGCCTTGTATAACGTACGCACACAAATTTAGTTTTTCTTTTATCCTACTAATATTATAAATGCGAAAGTTTGTATGTATGGATGTATGGATGTTTGTTACTCTTTCACGCAAAAACTACTGAACAGATTTTGACGAAATTTAGCACACAGATAGTTTATAACCAGGATTAACATATAGGATACTTTTTATCCCGACATTCCCACGGGATCGAAACTTATGCGGGTGAAACCGCGGGGCGCAGCTAGTACATTTATAAATCCAGATAGGTACGAGTTATGCATCTGTGTTAGTAGCTAGTTTTAATTACTTAAAACTAGCTAGTAACACAGATGCATAACTCTAATACTTTAAATTGTAATCTGTGGAGAACGTAATGGGTAGCATAATTGTTTTAAAATGTTATATTTAAGATTTCATGACTGCTTCTTATTGTGCTACTGTTTGTTTTTCCTTAAATAAATAATAATAAAAAAAAAGATAAAAAAAACAATGGAATTCTCTTGGGCCTTCGACCTATAATACGAGTAGCAAGAGGAACCATAGGGTAGGCAGTACAGTAAGTAGCACATGCTGAGATTTTTGGCCTCGTACAGAACTTTCTGTTTTTTTTTCTTTTTATATAATTTTGCAATAAATAGTATTTCTTTCTTTCAGTAGGACTCCTATATAACTCTCCATAGTCCCTAGATAGAGGATATCCATGATGATGTTACCACAGAAAAGAAGATCTTCTCCACCACTATGTTAGGTACGCTTCGACTTCTTAACCGCTAATACTTATATGATGAAACTTAGCATAGAAGTATTATATACTTAGTATCTACTCGGACAATGATACAAGGTGCTTAAAATCTACAAAGCTAAGATAATATTCACACGTTAGCAAAGCTTAGAAACGTATATTTTACAATAATGGTGGTGTGGTAATGAATTACACCTTTGTTTTGAATTACGGGTAAAACATTTTACTGCATGGATTGTATCTCTGAGTTATAGTGAGACATAAAATCGTCGTCGACACTCTATGCAGAAACTTGTCAGATACGTCTTTCGTAACTGTTGGTTCTATGCGTTTTGCTTAAACCTAGCAAAGTTAAATTTAACTCTAGTACCTTCACAGTGAGGTGCTGCTCAAGCTTTGCGTATTCTGTCAATTTTTACCCGACTACGGTAAAACAAAAGGAAGGTTACGATTTTATCAGGCTATGTAAGTATGTATGTGTATTCATCTGTTCTCTTATAACTCCTAAACTAATCTAGATGACTCCGGTTATATGAAAACAGATTTGTTTTTTTTTGTAATGAGTCCGCTATGTGACATCGAAATATACAGAAAAATATAAATATATATATCACATATATATATATAAATATATATATATGTGATATATATATTAGGCTAGGCTCAGAGGTTTGGTGGAGCGACGATTTTAGTATAGTGGCTGGTAGCAGCTGGATGCGAGTTGCTGAGAATCGAGATGAATGGCGTGAGAATTAAGATGCCCGTGTGAAGAAGCAGTATATCTAGCAGGGGACTACGGAATAAAGGCTTATGATGATGATGGATCATTCTATAATGTTTACGGATTTTCTCACGGGTTTGTCCAAGTAATTTCAAACTTAACGAAACTCTTAGTCATCATCATGACGAGTTTCGTTAAGTATGTTTATTTTCTTTGTTTATATATTCTCTCATCACGCAACCTAATGAAAATAAATCATCTCAGTCTTAAAAGTATAACATATATCATACTCGTAACATCACGCCTATACGTAGGTATGAAAGGATGTCAGAGGTGTACTTATAGTTCACCCACATTTCGCCAGTGGTGTTCAAGTTAAAAGATAAATTATGTCACTATTTACGAGTAAACTGGAACAATTCCGACCTGACTTCTCCGTAACCCAATTCAGATCAGTCATCAATTCTCGAGCTGATTGGCAATAATTGGGTACGTCATAGGTAGAATCCGTTGAATCACCAGGGGGTGATTCAACGGATTCTACCTATGACGGACCCAATTATTTGATCGATCAAAACCCGATGACAATGCACTCGACTCTGTCATGTTGGAAAACCGTTGACGTCCTACAATTAACCCTTTGTCGCCTAAGCGTTGACACCTATAAAATATGTATAACTCGTACATTTCGCTATGTCATATACATTGTTCAATCGGTAAAAATTACTGGAGTAGGTATTTTAACTTTTTAAGGTCACAATGTTAGGTACGTTCGACCGATGTAATTGTTCACTTGACGAAGGTCTGACGGACCCACCCGTGGCCCGCCGGCGTGGCGGCGTTTGAGGGTTGATCGCGACTGCCACTCTTGTTTTTTCAATGTTCAATTAGCAGTGTTTGTGGAGCCATTGCTGTAATTATGCTCCGAAGCTAATGTAGTTACGTTTGATAGCTGACTGAAGTGTTGGACTTTGTTTAAAAATTTAGTCGATGTAGGTAGCGTGTTTGTTTGTTAAGTGTCATGGCGATCCCCTTGTTGGGCGAGAAAAACGAAAATGAGAGAATTGTGATCGTTAATTTAAAATCCCCAATTGTATTTTCATTTACTGTGCATCCTTGTATCCGAATGTCGAACTAGTATAACAAAGATAAGACAGATAGATAATTTATTTAGGGCACACAAAACAAACAGTACTCGTAATAGAATACAAACAGAAGTCCAATGAAAATATATCAAATTACATGAATTAAAGAAAATAATATAAGCAAGCATAATCAGCCTATAATATTCCCACTGCTGGGACATAGGTATAGTCTCTGTGAGAGGGAGTGAGCCGTAATTCACAACGTCCACATGTCTTCGATTGTTGGTTCTAGGACATGCCGGTTTCGTCACGATGTTTTCCTTTAAGGTTTCGAGAGCAGTGGTGATGAAATAATTAACACAAAGCAAAGAACCTGTCTGAGTTCGAACCTACGATCTACAACTCGTAAATCGCAGCCGTTTCCAATGTGTAAATAGTATTAGGTAGTAGTCTAATAAATAGTTGAATCATTAATTTTGATCTTTCAATGTATCTCACACGACTTAGGTATTACCACCCAAAACAACTATAATTATTTTAAAATAAACTTCCACCACAGATAATCTTAACAAGTCAAACCGTACCAAGCTCTAATAGTAGATAGATACATCTATCTCGGCCTATCAGATCCACCCACTAGGTCGCGTCCATTTCCATGCGGCCAGGAAGTCACGCGTGGTGATGACATCAGGGCACGAACCTTCGACGTGTGTCGGTGGCCTGATAGGCTCTGATTGGCTGATAGTGTAATGAGTAGGTACAGGTGGGTAGCAATGGTAATGAGGGTTTTGTTTGTGTTAGTAATAGATGAGGCAGGAGATAGTTTCTTTTCTTTTGGAAAAACTTGGGCTCTGATTGATAAACGTTACTAAACACATGCTTTGGGTGCAGAATATTCCTGTCACAGTCAAACTACAAGTGTAAACAATGATATCAGAAGGTCAATTCCCGTTATTATAAACTTTCAGAATCTAGTTGCAATGTCATCTCAGCGACACTCAATGTCAAGAATTTGTCAAAAATGTATGAAAATTATAGGTATTTTTGACAGATTGAGGCTGAGATTAGAATGTTAACGTTCTTAAATATAAGGAATTGCACCTCAGGGCACGAACCTTCGACGTGTGACGGTGCGGTGATGGGCTGATTGGCTGATAAGTAATGAGTACATAAGTACAGGTGGGTAATGGGTAGCAATGGTAATGGGGGTTTTGTTTGTGTAACTAATAGATGAGGCAAGAGATGGTTACGAGACGAGATTGGTGAATTTTTTTTTTCATTGGAAACCCAGCCGATGTCGACTATTCTGCCAGATAGGTGAATGTTATAAAGCATGTATCTTGACTATGCATTATTCCTGTCACTGTCACACAACTGTTAAATCATGTGTTAAGTAACGTTTATCAATTACTATAGTGTTGTACCTGACCATCGAGCTCCGTTCTGGAAAATGATCGATGAAAGACACACTTTTCTCACATTCTTGGGTCTTTTGTTAATTCTCGCTAATACAGAAGCAGAATTAAGATTTTAAATTGCAATATACTACTGAGAGCAGCTCATGTGCCTGATATCTAAAAGGATTCTGCCTACGTAATTTCATCATTTATGACAAAAAAAATATTTTTTTACTTAAATTCCGTTGATGTCTTTTTCTATACTACATATTTATATCTTCTACTGAATCTAAAAGTAAACTAAGCATCCTATGGTTATTACTTAGGCATTCGTTTAATCGCAAAATTGCGATCAACCCGTTACGTGCTACGGGCACAAATGACCATCGAATTCCAGCATCGTCACACAATGGCCCATTGTGTACTTGCACAGATCGCTACACACTTTATTAATGACTTCAATTAGTCAAAGGAGACGTTTACTACGCCTATCTTGAGAGAACTAGCGAAGTAGCGACTAATCTTAGGACTCGCTAAGCATTGCTATTTTAATCGCAACAAAACAGGTTGTGTATCCTCCAAGGTGTAACTGATCTCTCAGAAAAAAAAAACCGGCCAAGTGTGAGTCGGACTCGCGCACCGAGGGTTCCGTACAATTTAAAATTATTAAAAATATTTTTATTATTTGATGTAACTAAAAAATTACGGTTTTCGCAATTTTCCTTTATCTGTGCTTTAAGACGTTGCTTCTTGCCAAATTTCAAGATTCTAAGTTCACGGGAAGTAGGTTTTGATTCCCTTGCGAGTGTCGAAAATTTGCGGCCTAAACGGCTGTATCTTTTGATTGCGTTGGCTTAGAAGTTTGATTATTTCACAGCTCCAAGGGTCAGTAGACCTGGGTATTTGATATAGATTCCAGCTTGATACCTCCACGCGTTCCTGAGAAAAAGGGTCTTGACAGACAGACAGACGGACGGACAACAAAGTGATCCTATAACGGTTTCCTTTTACTTTTCGAGGTACGGAACCCTAAAAATGAATACAGTCTCCCTCTGCCTTTCTATTGGTAGGTATTTCCTTGGTGGGGGTATCATATGAGGATTTCTACATAAAAAAAGCTCTCTCCAAGACAAACAGAGGAGAGAAGAGCGCCAACACAAGCGATAATCCACAACTACCTTCAAGAGGATTAACATAAGTTTAAAAAAAATGTAAATAAGTAGTTTATCAGCCATCTTGTTACCATAACACAAGCATTAGGTTGCTTAGCTTGGGACAAATGGCGCTGTGTGAAATGTCCACGGATATTATATTATTATTATTATTTTTCGGTAGCTTATGTCAAGTTTTGTCGATGTCGAAGTTAATGTCGATGGCTATAAGAATAAGGGTAGACCAAAGAAACGCTGGATGGACAGTGTGAATGATGATATGGTTAGAAAGGGGGTGACTACCGAGATGATGACTAACAGAGAAGTATGGAAGAACAGGACATGTTGCGCCGATCCCAAATAAATTGAGATAAGGACAGATGACCTAAGGAATGATGATGCTGATGTCTATCCAATAAATTTTTGACTTTTCTATCATCGCCATCGCTGATAGAAAGTCATTTTGTCTAGGCCCTAAAGTCCCTTAGCTATTTTCTTAGGAATAAACCATTATCATCTGCCGAGCCTTTTTCCAACTATGTTGGAGTCGGCTTCCAGTCTAACCGGATGCAGCTAAATACCAATATTTTACATGAAGCGACTGCCTATCTGACCTCCACAACCCAGTTAATGGGTAATACGATACCCCTTGGTAAGACTGGCTGTCAGACTTTCGGGCTACTGACGACGCGTAACGACTGTCAAAGATCCACGAATGACAGCCGGGACCAACGGCTTAACGTGCTTTCCGAGTCACGGAGGGGTCTTGGTATGTGAAAATGGTCACCCATCCACGGACCAACCGCGGCAAGCGTAGCTTAACCTGATCGATCGACCCGTGCGGCTGTTATTACTTAGCCACAAGCCCCTCCTTTCTTAGAAATAAACCATAGACTTTAAATTATTCTCAAGTTTTTAGGCGCAAATATTGAGTAGGCAATTCCTATTTATTATCATGATGCTGATAATAAATAGGAATTGCGTACTCATTATTCTTTTGTGCTTTTAGCACACTATCCCGCACTACCACTAGCCCGTTAGAAAATCTGCAAAGATTCCGTTAGGCACACTTGCTGAGAACGCACCTAAGTCACATGTACCTTTTCCGCTATCAAATGAATCCTAACCCTCGCCTCTTCCTTCATTAATCATCATTATTATCACCACAAGGCCATAACTGCGCCATTATCGCCGGCACAAGTGGCCATCGAGTTTTTCCGTCAAGCAACGCGCACCGACCATTGTGTGTGTGTATACACAGATCGAAGATAAGCCTTTATTACAGCCCGTTAGTGAATAATGCACGTATAAGGACCGTCCATGTAATGTATTCATTGAAATATTCGCGTATCTAGCTGTGAGCCATCGCAAGGTGTGGTCAGGGTTACCCACTGGGTTTGGGAGGGTTGGGTCATTTTTACGAGGAAAAATTGGGATACGGTTCGGTAATAATGAGTGAGAAAGTGAGTGTTTCTGTCTTTTTCTTGGAGCGAAGTTCCTTATCGCTCTGCACACTCATTCGCCAAGTGTATCGCGGTATCCCGCGACACCTCACGGCCGTTTTTTTTGCTAACCTTTTTGCTGATTTTGCAACATATAAAATGTATTAAGGCCTTTCATTTTGCCTGGTAGGTTAAAGAACATATAAAATGTATTAAGGCCTTTCATCCCAGAAAACATTCCGCAGGTGGCGCCGCGTTTCGTCTTTTTCCCACTTAAGTAATTTATAGTTTTCCATTAACTAAATACTAGAAACGAAGGCTTATAAGTTGACTCGCACGAATTTGCTCGCCTGAAACGGGCGATTCGTATCTTTTAAATAATATTATTTTTTCAATTTTTTCAAGTCAATTTATTTGGTGGCGAGTCGACAACCCCAGAAATATGTAGAAAATATCCTACTAATATTATAAACGTGAAAGTTTGTATGGATGGATGCGTGTTTGTTACTCTTTCACGCAAAAACTACTGAACGGATCGGAATGAAATTTGGCAGACAGATGGTTTATAACCAGGATTAACATATATATACTTTTTATCCCGATATTCCCACGGGATCGAAACTTATGTGGGTGAAACCGGGGGCGCCGCTAACTTAACCAAATGAACAAACATGCACTTTCATTGCAAGCCACAGAAAGGACCATGTATATTGAATTGATAATAATTTAAATGGAAGTATTTGATCTATGCCCGAGTATTTACCAAGCAGCATTAACAGCTGCTAATTGGAATAAATGGGGTTTCGAAGGAATTTAGAGTCAATGTCATCTGTTAGTCGAGTGGTGAAGGAAATCATGGTTCTAATGCAATCACTGCCGAGTGCCGAGGCACTGCGACCTTTCAATAAGTGTTTGCTTAATAAACTGTGTATTATTCGTAATGGGAAGTGTTAAAGGCATTTTGTTGTGACTCTATGGGAAATACATTTGCTGTACAGCTTGGTATTTGACTTGTAGAGTTTTGGTGTGATGGGAAGGTAAAAAGACTTTGAAAACCAGCGCTGGGGCTCTGTCTCGTATAGGGTCTTAGCATTATGCTGAGCGATGGCCGTTTTGCGTGAATGTGACTCATGTTTACCCCCAACTTGTTATTTGTTTGTTTTGTGTGTTTGTTCTTTTTTATGCGTCATGTTTGCCGCAAATAAATGTATTTTTCTTTTTCTTTCTTTAAATGATTTGTGTAACAGAGTTTATATATCCACCCCGTTGGTCTCGTGGTCGCAAGCGCGACTTCTGAGCGGGTTCTCCTGGGTTTGGTTCCTAGTTCGGGCAAAGTGTTATTGGGTTTCCTATTAGGAATTTCTCAGTAACAGCCCGTAGTTTGGAAGTCGGCGGTGTGATACCCCCGTGCCTCGGAAAGCACGTTAAGCCGTTGGTCCTGCGCCTGATCTCTCTCCGGTCGTGTCGGATTGCCGTCCCATCGGACTATGAGAGTGAGGGAAGAGAGAGTGCACCTGTGTCTGCGCACACACTTGTGCACTATAATATCTCTAGCGTCGATGGCTACTCCCCGCTGAGATTGGCTATGACCGCAATTCGGTCTGGAGGACTATAAAAATACTTCACACGGGCTCTATGTTAACTTTTATAAGTTCAAGCAGTGAGTAACATTAGCTCTTGACTATTGAGAATTCGAACACTCTCCCTCTCTTCCATAGTGAAATTCCTTTAGAAAATTCTGGTGATACTTAAGCAGATTTATGGGAGCAATGGTGGCCAACTGGTAACGGCCGCGACTTACGAGTTGTAAGGTCGTAGGTTCAAACCCAGACAGGCGCTTTACTTTGTGTAAATTAAGTATTTCATCACCACTGCTCTCAAAACAGTGAAGGAAAACATCGTGAGGAAACCTGCATGTCCTAGAATAAAAAAAAATCAAAGACATGTGACATCTACCAACCCGCAGGCGTGGTGGTTTACGGCCCACTCCGTCTCACAGAGAGGACGTCTGTGTTCCAGTAGTGTGAACATTATAGGCTGATTACGGTAAGCAGATTTACTGTAAAATAGTTGGTGCCGAACAAATTTAAAGTAAAGACTTATTCCTAATGCAATTTTATGTAGAACACCGACACAATGGACCTACGAGTATTATCATGCCATCAACCCGAATATTTCCTCAAAACTCGGCAGGTTCTAACTAACCCACTCGCTGCACTCGCGGTCTCACAGACCGGCTCGAAAAAGTTCCACTATCACTCATCTCGCATATTTCCACGTTACTCGTATTGTTCTACACACAGTTATGTTTAAATTAACGGGCCGCGTTTACGCCCATGTTTATCTAGAACATCTTACTGCATAGTGTAACCACACTGAAAACTTATGGACAGAAGTTTGACTTTGGTAGAAGTGTATTAGAGTTGTATTTTGTTAGTTTTCGGTTGAAAATGCTTACTTTTTCAGCTTCCTCGTAGCTTTTGCGCTCGATTGTAGAACTTCCTATCTCCAGTCAGCATAAACTGCCTATAATATTTCCACTCCTAGGACATAGGATCATAGGTCATATAATATGTCCTAGGAGTGGAAATATTATAGGCTGTTTATATGCCTCCTCTCTTTGAGAGGGAGTGGGTTGTAATCTACCACTCGGGCTCAGTGCGGGTTGGTAGACGTGACATCTACCAATCCGCATGTCTTCAAATTTTATTCTAGGACATGCCGTTTTCCTCACGATGTTTACTTTAACCGTTTTTAGAGCTGTGAATTTGACTAAATGCTGAAATATTGATGCCTGTTTTGTCGTGTCGTCTTTTGGATATTTTTATAACCAAAAGATAGATTTTGTTTTATTTTTTTATTTTTCTACATAGATTTTTTTATTTGTATCTGTAATTTTCTTTTAATAAAACTACGACGTTATTGTATTAGTTTTCGCATGTAAACTGCATTTGTGCTTCTCACGAAGAGTTGATCAATCATGTGCGTGTAAACTGAGGGACCAAACTGGTATTTTGGAAATAAAAATCGTAGGATTTAGTAGTAGACTTAAAACATATATTATTGTAATGTAAATTCCTCAAAAAACCATCTCAGACATCGATCTACATGGTCTTCATATGATCTGACCAAGATTATGCCTGGACTTTAAAAGAGACTGTGACCTCTGAGTTTGTTTCGGCCTTTCTTCCCAGACTAGTCAGATAGGAAACGTCGACCTCATCTAGTTTTAAAGATATGATTGACGTGTAAAAGTGTTTGTACAAACCTACTTACAAAAATAAAATCATTTATCATAACAATTGTAGAACAAATCTGACCAAACCTTCTTAATTAAGCTCTGTAGCAACGTTGCTTGACAATTTATATCGATCAGCACCCTAACTGCGTAACTCAATTTCAATAACAATCTGAATCATAATGAAGGATATTGCTAATCCATTGCTTCATAATTATGTTCAATTCAAAGGACTGCTCAACAGCGTGAATCACGTAATGAATGTTGTTGAACTGTCGAAATGAAAGCCATTGCTATTGTTCGTGTGTTACGCAATTATCCCGCTGTAATAAGTCTAGGTCAAAGTCAAATCATTTATTTCAAATAGGCACATAAAAGGCACTTTTGGACGTCAAAATTTACAACAAAATAGAGTCGACACTAGTCGCCCCTTCCAAAGGGTAGTTTCGTATTCGTATGGAGAAGAATGAGTAAGAAACTCCATCGTTACTCTTCTAAATTTCGTTCTTTTTCATGGTGAACCTTCTGCATTTCCTTATACCATGATGCTACGCAACGAAGGTGTGGTGATGACCAGTTGTTACCTCCAATCGAAGCGCTCACTGCTAAGCATAGTGCTATCGTAATGCTTGACTGGGGTTTATTAGAGGCTCCGTTTAATGCCGTAGAGTTATATAATTTAAGTACGGTTATCATCGCCTTCTGGGATTAGAGATAGAAATGTTATCGAAGTTTTGGATTACGGTTCTTGTGAGTAGATTTGTTCGGTTTTGATTGAACTTGGAAACAGATTTGGTAGTTTTCGTCGATGATGATCCTATAAATAATTTTTGGTTTATCATGTTTTCTCTATCACGTCTGCGGAGTTTAGCTAGTAGCTAAAAAGCGTAAACTGTTTGACAAATAAATGCCTAAGTATAGATAAAAAAAAATACAGAACCTCTTTTCATTATTTATTTACTTCTTCCCTTCTTATATAAATTGTTATCAGCCAATTAGACAGAAATAAACACAAATTAATGTCCAAGCCATCGTAAACACATTTATTCTACAGAAAATAAATTGTTGTCTTACCTACAAATAAATGTTGAGTCATTACGCTAATCAATTAGCTTCTAATCGTTATACCAGTGTATTTCTTCTAAGCAAACTATCAACTATCTAATTAATGCTTTAAAACCATAAAGTTTATGGGCTAAGCGGTCGCCGTAAAAGTCAATATTGCATTTTTCTTGTAATTCCTTAGATTCGCATGAAAACTAAGCTTAATGTCGGCGAATGAAGCAATTAATTCGTGCATAATTAAGGAAACGTATTACAAATCGATGCACGGCTCTAAATTAAGTGCATGGACTAATTGAAGCGGGCGAAGCCACGGGCAAAAGCTAGTCGTGTATTTGATAAGGCGTGTTACATACTTGCGTCGGTTATTTGCGACTGTGCGGAGTCGTCGAGTGCGGAGTTTCTTGAGTAGCGGTGCTTCTGTTTTCTTCATGGTTTGTTAAAGCTCTTCCTATGCCACATCTTGAACAATGAAGACTTTGTCATAGTAGCATTAGGTAAGTACAGCTATAAATCATAGGAATGAGTAGAAGAAGACTGAAGACTACTGCAGTGCTATATTGTAAAAATCTCACCATGAAAACTAAGGTGAAGTGTGTTTAAAGTGAGGTGTCATTCCACCTGCCTGCTAGAAAAAAGTTGTATCATTCGAATTGGCCACCTTACATTTGTCCCTGTTCTTGTGAGCATAATCAGCCTATAGAATAGAATAGAATTTTTCTTCATTCAAGCTACAAAGATTCAACCAGATTGTTAGTAAAACTTACGACTATGTTAGTAAGCACAGACACTATAAAAAATAATGTTCCCGCTGCTATGACACAGGCCTCCCCTCAGAGGGAGTAGACCTTAATTCACCACAAAGACCCAGTACAGGTAGGTAGATGTCACATGTCTTTGATGTTTTGGTTGTAGGACATGTCGGTTTCCTCACGATGTTATCCTTCACCGTTTTGAGAGCAGCGAGCGCTGATGAAATAATTTGCTAATGTAAAGCGCCTGTCTGGGTTCCAACTACTTCGAACTTGTAAGTCGTGTCTGACACCACTTCTCGTGTTCTTCTTGTCTTCTTGTAAACTGGCCTGTAATTGTATAGCCTCTGTTGGAGATCCAATAAATAAATAAGATCGTTCAGTCGCTGCTGTCGATTGCGATTATCCGTATCATGTGCGCAGTGCCTAAGGGCGAACAGGTCTGCACATCCGGATCCACAATAAATTAGAGATTAGAAGCTAATGCAATTACATGCTGCGAGTTATTAATGTTTCAAGCACTTATAGTTTCAGCTTATGGGCGCAAGCAATAACTGTAATGGCTGCTTCATACAAAGGAGTTAGAGTTTGTCTGTTTTGTCATTTTGTGTGGGACGGGGTGTTTTGCTGAGGATATTATAGTGAACTTTTGAAATTAGTAGCGGTGTGTTGATTATGAGCTGGATGGTGCTGATCCACGCGTCATGTTCGTGAACGGGCGTCGTCCGTCGGTTGAGACTGGTCATAGAGCTTAGTTTTAATCTTATATTAATAACTGTGTTTTTTTTTTTAAATTGTTCTCACATATAGAAGCAACAAGAATAATGTACCCATGATTTTGTATTATCTTGATTAAAAAGAGTGTCCTTGGAGTTTACTCGTTCCTCTCCGAAGAGACCTACGTTTTGGAATTGGCAACTAGCTTCAACTTTTTGACTAACTGACCGACTTGACAGTTCAAAACTGCCTGTAAATGGTTTAATTGAAATAAATGCTTTGTATTAGTTCGAGTTTAAAGATTTTGACGTTGATTTGACCATACGTGTGGCTCTATGTGAAGGAGTCTCTCGGTTTTAGTAACTTATAAAGATAATTTAGATAAAATATAATTGATCCCGGGTCGGGCAAAGGGTTTTTCCATCAGGAATTTCTCAGCAGCAGTCCAGAGTCTAGATTCGTGCCCGATTGATTGTTTATAGTTTATTGGTAATTAAAACGGTAACACCAATTACATTAGTAAACATAAAGATATGGTACGTATACAAAAATATTTCAAATACAAACATATAATAGAGGACACCCTGGCATACGTCTTCTCACAAAACGCCAGACTTACACGCATAATTCTACTCCATTCATCGGCAAACAGATCACATTCAGGGGGTCTACTCCGAAGTGCAAAGTGCGAATGTTCGGATCGGACCGACACATGGCCGAAACGAATATTATTGAAAAATGCAAAAAAAGTTGGGATCGGCTCAGTTGGGTCGGGACCATAGTCAATATTCGAAAGAGTGTAGGAGTGTAGGATCGGAACCGACCGAACCAAATATGTAGTAACTTCGTAGCAGGAAACGGCCGAACATTCGGCTGTTTCTACTACTTCGGAGTAGACCCCCTGGACTGGTGGTCAGGAGGGAGGATTAAGCATCCTTAAAGTACGACACACAGGGGACTCAGCTCTGGCGACAGTTTTAGATGACGGCTTTGGCGATGTCCGATGTATTTGTCGGGAAGGAACAGCTGACAGAATAGATCATGGAGTTCGGGACTGTCGATGCGTCCTCTGAGAGTTTCGTTTGGGTTGATGGCAATAGGCTCGCCTACTATTACAAGCTATTACTAGCGAAATGTAGGTGTACTATAGGATCTTTGCATAACCCTTCGGGATTACAGGCGTAATGTTATGTTTCTATTAATTGGGAAAATTTAATTGCTAACTATAGTCAAGTAATTGTTGTAAGCGTTTTCAGTGTATTTTGACATTTATCTAACATATTAGCTTGTTTTGATGATAATCACGTTCTGACCGACACATAGCGTTGTACAAAAAGTTTAATAAATAGGTTATAATTATGTAAGAAGTTCTATAAAAATAATTGCAAGAAGCGAAGCCGGTAGAAATAACACGTACGTATGTAGGTATTATTCACTGTGTAATAATAGGTGGTGACCTATCGCTTACACATCATCACTTATGTTTTTTTGTTATCAGTACTTATGTACGGTCGGCCAAGAAAGTTGTTTACTATATTACCTTTGTTAACATGTTATTGCAGTTATATCGGTTCTGGCTAATTGCACTATTCTTTGTGAGTAAGTGGGTTTGAAGTTGGTGAACAAAGAAAATGTTTAGTTTTTTTCACACTTTTAACTGGGGTGTAATAAAATTACAGGTATGTTAGGAACTGTAAACCTCATCATCTGCCGCGCCTTTTCCTAACTATGTTGGGGTCGGCTTCCAGTCTAACCGGATGCAGCTGAATACCAGTATCTTACATGCAGCGACTGCCTATCTGACCTCCACAACCTAATCACTGGGTAATACGATACCCCTTGGTAAGACTGGTTGTCAGACCTTCAGGCTCCTGCCGACCCGTAAAGACTGTTCACGATAGACAGCGGGGACCAACGGTTTAACGTGCTTTTCGACGCACGGAGGGGTCTTGGTATGTGAAGATGGTCATCCATCCACGGACCAACCGCTGCAAGCGTAGCTTAACCTGATAGATCGATCCGTGTCACGTCTGTTATAACTTAGCCACAAGCCCCTCGGGAACTGTAAACATATCACACTGAGGACAGTAAATAGTTAGAGAGTTCGTTTATTTAGTACACGTGCATATAATAATGCCAAGTTAGCTTGAATACCCACATAAGTAGGTACATTAAATTGAATATTGAACAGCGAGTTTTTGTCACGATATCAAAGATTACTTTGTCATATTCGATTTCTCTTTCCGTTCCTCAATCCTATACTTTAACCTATCTGTTACACTTTGTATCTCACTCTAGGCTACGTACGATAAAGGGTACAAACCTATAGGAATAGGTAAGTTGGTATCCATTTATCGTAGGTAGCCTGGAGTGAGGTAGGTACACATTTATTTATTTATTTATTTATTTATCCTCACACTGGAACGCCATACAGCAATTACACCAATGGAGCAAACAATCACTTCATGTGCTGCTTTCCATCATCCTGTGCACGGTGGACATCGAACGATTGGCGATGGATCACGCACGCTCACACAGCGTGCAAGTGCAGCATTTCTCCATAGCCCCCCATCACTCCTCCCATATTGCGCACATTCAGTGCGAATGTTGGAATTTAATGATTTTTCAAAGTAAATACATTAAAATTTAAAAAACGGATTACAATGACTAACCAATTCTTTTGACCACTTTGCAGTCAGAAAAAAATATTGATAAAGAAAGACGAAAGACGTCCACTGCTGGACATAGGCCTCCCCCAAGCACCTATATATATATACTAGCTTCTGCCTGCGACTTCGTCCACGTAAAGCATTTTTTTCCGTAAGAACCTTCTACAAAGTATTTATTAGAAAACTTAAAAAAAAAATGATGAAATCAGTAAAGTCGTTCTCAAGTTATGGCGTGACCGAGGGAAATAGGGATCCATTTTTATATATATTAATAGATATTTAATATTATATATTCAAACATAACTGTCATTCCTTGACAGTTATATAGAATGGGTAAATAAACAATGGCAAATTGGTATATTGTGTTAACTTGATAACAGAAAAAGAGAAACAAAAATAATTAAACAAACAATTTCCCCGACTCTACATAAAAATAACATGGTAATCGGTAGTTATTTTTATGTTACACGTGGACTTGACGAAGTGACGACCTTTGATGATATTCAAATCATGCGCGGACATTCCGATCTATAGTTGATGACATAAAGCTCTGTAATGGCCGCTGGTATTTATAGCTATCTAAGTTACGAGTTTTTTACCACGTAAAAAACTCGTAAAATTCGGCTGTGGGAAAGTCATATATTTTCTTGTGCTCATTGATCAATGCCATGTGCCATTTAGATTTTATAAAAACAAAACCTATAGCCATCGCGCGACGAGTCAATAGACACCTTAATTATTAAAATCTATTAAGTCGTTAACCTAACCTAACGTATTAAGATATAAAAATACAAAGATATAGGTATAGTTACGAATAAAATACATAATCCTGCCTTTACTGTCGCGCAGTCGGGTAAAAATATGTTAATTTTGTTACTCCGATATAACGGGATCATTATAGCGCCTTACTTAGAGCAACTTAGTGTAAAGAGGCAGTGCAAACCAAGCTTTAAAGCACTAGTAATAAAGTTTTTGATAAAGCACAGTTTTATGGTAAGAGCCACTACTATAAGAGGACTTAGTTATTGTTGCTTTTAAGTTTAAGTTACACAATTAAGTTATCACTACTTGTAAACTAACTTAACACTCACACTTTCTCATTATTAAGTACAACTAGAAAACTTTTAGAACGAGCTTTCTCGAAGCTAAGTTCATAAATTAGCGAAGTTAATGACGCCATTATAAAGGAGAAACAATAAATATCTATCAAGCGAGCCTCGCTCACATCTATGGGGGAACATAACTCATCCTACTGGCCACGACTCATAAAGATTCGACCTCTGACCGCGAGGTTGTGGGTTCCCTTCTCCGTCGCATAAAGCACGACCATCGTAAGGGGCCATCTATAAATTATGGCACACGAATTTCATGATTTTCGGAGCCCCCATGTCTTGTCACAGGCGGGAATTTTTATGTGTCTCCTGTTGTGTTGTCACATATTTTAACATTTAAAATAAAATCCCAGAATTATATTGATAGAGTTGGTAATATTTTAAAGTTTTTCGTTAGAGTTGAAGTTCAGAGTTTGAAGTTTTTAGATTTATACATGTGTGGTGGCTGGGACAGATGGAATTCGGAAGGCTGAAGCCAAGGTGTCGTAGCACACCTGTGAGAGGCCTATGTCCAGCATTGATGCGACAGGCTGACTCTGATGACACGAAGCTTATGACACTTCGCCGTACGATATCACACTTTCTTGACTACCATCTTCCCCCTTAAAATGAGACATAATTAATGGATGGCCCCTAAGTTGTAACTGCAGTATTATGCCTATTGTTCTGTCGCCTCTGAGAGGCTGATTGCTTTCATGGTATGCAAGTTTGGCATAAATTCAGTGACTTTGACATTCAATTAAGTTCCTAGTGGTTATCTTCATGAGTTCAAGCCAGGCGTCACCGCAGTATAAAGGAATAGGGAAGCTGGAAAACAAACAATTTTCGCTAGATTATTTTCATAGATTAAGTGTGAGGTATTTGATTGGAGATGAAAACGTCTTTGTGGAATGTTAAGTTATTGTAGCTGGGATTATTATTTTATTATTATTTACAGTTAGATTAATAGACCGTTACTTAAGATAAAATTCAGTTTAATTGACCTTACTTAAGATAAAGTGTTTCAGATATAGCAGTTAAGTTGATTTTAATCAGAAGGCCAATTCTTGTAGTTTATAACTTTCAAAATCTAGTCGCTGTCTCATCTCGGCGACAAACAAATGTCAAAAAATGTAGGGAAATTAGAGGTATTTTGGATAGATTGAGACTGAGATCAGACTGTGAACGTTCTTACAATCACGAGAATTGCCCCTCAGGTAAAAAGAAAGGTATCTAGGTACCAAAGTTTAGCGTCGAAATGTATGTATACCTGATACAGTGTAACCTAGATAAATAAGTAAAGAGTCTAATGGGACCTAGGACCTATTATTTATTGCTTAAAGAAGCTTTTCATTTACTAGTTTTCCAATTAGTCAGGTTTCATGACAGTTGTCTGATTTGCAGAAGCCCCCACTAAGACAGGACGAAATGTTCAGTTTTTCATTTAGAAAAAGTTCATAAAAAAATTCGAAGGCTTGTAAACAAACGTGTCTCGACCTGTCCAGATCAATATTCAATATGAGAAAATATTATTAGTTGACTTACAGGCTATTGAACTACAAAGTCACAATTATAGAGGTAACAATAGAAAAAATCTAACAATTACTTTCTTAGTTATAAAGGTTTGATTATTCCTAGTGACAGAAGTGCTTCCATGAAAAAGTGTCGGGACCTCATTGTAATTACCAGTAGTAGAGGTTTCTCATATATCCACAGGCAGCGGTGCTATTCTGTAAAAATCAGGTGAAGTGGTATCTACGAATTGACACTATTGATAGCTCACTTCATGCTCACTTCACCTAAGTTTTCACACGGTGAGATTTTTTTCAGAATAAATCAGGTTGCCCCACTTAATCAGGTTATACTGTAGATGGCTCTATGCAAAAGTTGCAATTAATATGGACTTTACTTTGTTTCGGCATTATTTATAATTATCATCTGGCCAGCAGTTTCCATAATTTATTCATTACGTTTGTATCCTAACGCCAGAATATACAGTATGTACTAAGCACACAATATCTTCATGTAAAATAAATTCAAGAAGCACAAGCGGCACAGGTGTTTCTTGTACTAAGTATTTTACATTTGAATGTACCTCCACCAACAGAAACCATTTAGATGACATCTAAGTTTAAATAACAGCCTTTTGCAGTAAATATATTGCAAATAAACATGAATTATTATAACAAGATTCTACAACAAATAGAAGCAAAAACAGATAGGTACAAGAAATTGTTACACTGTTCATTAAATTATTGTTCTAAGATAAACTATCGATGGTGAAAGCCAAAATATGGGCTAATTTTCCTATCTACTTCTTAGGCTCGACTTAGGTGCGGGGCACACTGGACGCAACAGCGTTGGCAACATCGCAGACGATAATTTCGAACAATTATTTATTGTCTTAGATGCAGTTAATTTCTCGGCCACCAGTGTACTTACCGTTGCGAATCGATAAGTTGCAACGCAGCAAGATAAGTGTGTACCAGGCTTAGGGGTGGCGTTTGGTAGATGGATCTCATTGTGCGAATATGTTTCTCGAGTATCGAGCGACACCTACTTTCTTCTGAAACTCTAGGTATTTAATTATACCCTGTCCATTAGGTTAACCTTTTTTGACAGCTGTCTTGGAACGTACATATTCCAGACCACGTAAAAGTTAACTTTAAAATGCGTAATAAAATAAATATATAAACTGCCTTATTGAATTATCTTATTTATGGCTTCTTAGAGACATTATAATACCGTAGGTGTATCAATCAATTTATTGTTTGTGACTGCAATCACTAGTTCCATCTGTCATAAAACGGTTTACCTAATGGACAGGTATACTTGAACGTAAAATCTCTTGTGCAGATATTTGATTGGCTGTTGTTATTTTTGCCAACCTACTATAATCATCATTATCTTGCCATCATCCCAATTTATTTGGCGTCGGCGCAGCATGTCTTTTTTAAAAATTTTATTTTTTAATTATTTCAACAAAAGAGTACACAAATTCTTCTGCCATACTTCTCTAACAGTCGTCATCTGTTAGCATAACAGCATAATCAGTCTATATTGGTGCTGGGACACAGGACATCTGTCAAAATACTGAAATATGGTCGACAGCGCAGATACTTTTCAGGGAATCGGTCAGTCATTCTGAAACTGCGTTAGAAGTATATGTTTTTATATGAAATTAGCTGACCCGACAAACTTCGTACCGCCTTAAATTAACTTTTTTTGTTTGACAAGCTTTTGTCTGTAATCAAATCTTGCAAGTTAAATTTGATCCATTTCCCGGTTACCGGCTGAAATTTTGGATGCATGTGTAAATCGGACGACAATGCAAAATTATTTTCGTTAATTTTTCTCATGTTTTAATAGTTATTCTGCTATTCGGGGCGGAGACAAATCCAACAAATCAAAGATCATAAAAATCTGTCCAGCCGTTCTTAAATGGAACTAACTAACCAGACTTTTGAATTATTTTTTTTTATTGCTAAATTGGCTTGCTCTTGACTCGATCACGTCTGATGGAAAGCGATGGATGAGGTTTATGATGGAACGAGCGAGCCCAGAAGACGCCTGTTCACTCTTTTTTTATCTATAAAGATTTAACTGGAATATGTTGACATCTACTGATATTTCTTTTTACAAGCCAGGCTGTCCCGAGAATTTTATCTCAGCAAATCCCAATATGCACGCTTTGCCCAGTTTATAGGTAAGTTCATTCTACAACTTCCCCTCTTGTACAATGTTTTGACATTTTACGATTTGCTTTCAAGCTGTGTCATGTCACACTTGTTCAGGCTGTACAATATTACCTTTGTCAGTCTTACAAGTTAGAACTTTATTATGAACAAGGGAATTAACTTACAGTCTCTCTGCCCTTGGTTACAAGCTTTGAGTATAATTGAAAGGGTTTATGCACTATACATATAAAATAACGTAACGTCTGTAATCCCCGAGGTTGGTCAGAGGTGGCGCTAGTTTCGTTAAGACCCATTCTAGGCCACTCCGGACTAGGTATTTCTGTGAAATACCTCGAGGAAAACCCTCATAACATATATTACCTGGGATTAAACCCAGGATCAGTAGGTAGTCGCGCTTGCGAAAACTAGATTGGAAGGTGAAAGGCGAATATCTGATTATTTTGTAATTATCCCTTATACGTTTTCTGCTTTGTTAAATCACCTGTCGTGAAAATGTGTCAATTTTGTAATATTCTGAAATAACATTTTCAAAAATATGTCAACTTGTCAGTTATATTTAATAGGGCTAGGCAGTCAGTCAGCAGTTTATGGCTTAACTGTGGGCAATTTCTTTTTTGTTCCCACAACTATCGGTGCACTGGTAACCCTACACGCGTTATTATTTATGTGTTAAAGTCGGAAATAACGGTTATTTAATATAGCTAAGTTACGTTATAACAGTAACGGATCGTTTCGCAGACACTTAGGGCTTTTTCACACGTAGTCGCCATTCAAACGGTGTTGTAATCCGACGCAAAAACACGTAGAAATAAAGTAATGGGATAGGTTTGTTCGTACGTGCGAGAAACGTGGGTGTTACATGTGTAATGTGCTAGTTACTAGTGAATGGGATGTGTGATGAAAGTAAAGTTAGTCTGCTATGAAGTATTAAATAAAATGGCTGTCTCAGCTGTCAGTCTGCCGTTGTTTATTACGGGTTTTCTAATTTAAATTAGTTGTTTATGTGTGGCTGTATAGATGATTTAAATGCTAACCTTTGCACTATTCTTGAAAACTTGTGAAATTCCGGAATTCAATTCACAACCCTACCTACCTATGACTGCAAATTGGTACTCGCATGACAACAGGTGAATATAAACCGATGAAACACTTTGACATCGTTTTCATAAAGCTGGCTCGGGCTGGTGATAACTTAAGCAACTGGCCAACCACGTAAATCCCTTAGCCACTAGCCTGATTTTCGCAGCAAGTATTTAGCCCTGACCTGCGCGACTTGCCCGAGGGCAGAATTGATAAGACGACATGTCCTTTCACGATCTACATTATCACCATTTCCGCATTTAAGTACAGACCTACTAATGAGAACACGACCACTCTCCAAACTCCACAATAAGGCCGTGGGACACACAGAATTAACAGCAGCATCACCTTACAATACTGTTAGCACTACGCCTTAACTTAACGCAATACAAAGCGGTTACTGTAGCAACACGTATTAAATCTCGGCGGCTCCTTAAGGAGGACATTAGTGCGGTGAATAGAGACGGTACAGGTACAGACAGCGGCAAAAACACAGACGAACGGACATTTCGAAATTATCCAGTGCTCTCCATAACTTACAGTGCAGGGGAAGTCAAGGTAACAATTGATAACTGCAGGCGCACTAGAAAAAACGTGATACTTAATTTTTTGCCTAATATTGACCTGCTATACCTAAGTAAGATTCAGGTATCGGTTCAAGGAGTTACAACCGATAAGACAATACTACTTTATCATGAAGCCACTAAGAAATAGTTTCATTTTCTACCATAGGGCGTTATCAAGCTTCGGGCATCATCTTCACATATAATTGACGGCACGGCACGGTTTGACGGCACGGTTGGCGCAGTGGTTCAGCGATTGACTGCTGCGCCGCGTGTCGCGGGTTCGATTCCCGCACGGAACAAATATTTGTATGGTCTACAAGTAGTTGTTCCGGGTCTGGCTGTTTGTGTATGTGAGTTTAAATGTTTGTGAACGCACCCACGATACAGGAGTAATTCCTAGTGTGAAGCAACGTTTTAAAAAAAAAAGAAAAAGAAAGAAAGAAAAGAATTAATGTGTACAAAAATTTTAAAAGAGTAACGGTGGAATTTCTTTCTCATTCTTCTACATACGAAACTATCATTTGGCGGGGGCGACTGGAATAATTTCTATATTATTGTAAACTAGCTGACCCGGCAAACGTTGTTTTGCCATTTAAATTATTTCTAGCTGCCCGGCGCTACTTCATTCGCGTGGTGACTGGGTCTGCTTTAAGAGCTCTTTCTCTCTCTCTTATTATTTTGAACCGTTCGTCCCTAGATTATGTTTCCTCCGACTGT
This sequence comes from Apamea crenata, assembly GCA_949629185.1. Classification (NCBI taxonomy): domain Eukaryota; kingdom Metazoa; phylum Arthropoda; class Insecta; order Lepidoptera; family Noctuidae; genus Apamea; species Apamea crenata. The sequence goes on along the minus strand of OX451368.1, from coordinate 4,338,389 downwards.
ACAGTAACGATCTTGTGTAACACTGCCCTTTGACCCGTCGCTAACGAAGCCCTCGGTGTAGCCACGTTATTTGTTTAGCTTCACATGTAATACAGGATTTATGCTTCAGGAATTGTACAATTGGAAATTCTCAGTAGCGGGCCGAATTTGTGTTTGATTGGTAATAGGTTCGTGCCCTGTTACATGATTCTCCAGGTCAGGCAATGTTATTGGGGATTCTATTAGGAATTTCTCTAAGTCGTGCATTTGCATTTGTGATCCTTCTTCTTATTTATTTATATATACTTTATTGTAAACCACAAAAATAAACAACAAAAAAAATATATCGACAGCTATTAAAACATTTTGTTGGCCCAAAACTTCTCCATTTCCGCGGCGTTTTCGGTGGTACCACAGAGGTCAATTTGGCTGCATGTTTGGAAGCATTTGTGACCTTAATGACCATTTACTATCAGGAACTGATGTATCTGAATTTATCTTTAAGTCCAATTATTCTACTGCACAAAAACCTGCGTTTCTTTGTATTATACCAGCGACCCGCCCCTGCTTCTATGTAAGTTTAATATTAATGTATTATATATATAAGAATTGTACAATACTGGTACTCAGCTGAATCTGGTTAAACTGGAAGCCCACCCCAACATAGTTGGGAAAAGGCTAGGCAGATGATGGTGACGTATAAGATTGGCAAATTTAAGTGGCAGTGGGCAGGTCACATTGCTCGCAGAACAGATGGCCGAGGGAGATTTTTCAGCTGAAATGATGATGATGATACATACAATAAATAAACCTTCCGGAATAAATTCTCATTAATTTATAATAAATTCGAATTTAATTTATAATATGTATAGTTAGAAAATGTTGGCTGAGTTATCTATCAGTTCAATTGCCCAACTGTATGAACTCCTGCCTTTCTTTGTCTATTATTCAACAAATGTCTCATCATTCTCAATGTCTTTCTTTCAATGCACCTTTTTACTATTTGTATTTCCTGTGCGTATTCCAAATAAAATATTTTTCTTTCTTTCTCTAGTTAGTTTATTTATTTGTACAGAACCCTGTTTTACGCGTGGGCAGTTGGCAGGTTTAATGTAATGTTGGTGATATTTCACAGCGAACCGGGAGCAGGTCCTATAGCTTATTAAATAAATATTTACGGAACTATCTTTGTGATTAACTACACATTCACTTGAAATGACTTGAATGTATGGGCTCTGTGAAGTCTGTCATTTCCTTAGAAACTTCCTTTTACGAATAGTGAAATGATGGCCAATTAAAGTCTAAAGAGGAATGATCAAGTCCATTGATGTAATAGTTTTTTTTTTAATTCTGTTATTTGATACATGTAACAACAATATTTTATTAAAATTATGAAGTTGTGTAGCTTTCGGTTTAAAGAAGTTTATTTAAAAAAAAAAAACATACATAGTTCACTTAAATACGAGAAACTTAACGAAAATAAAATATTATTGTATTAAACATAGTTGTCATTCCATCTGTCGTACATACAGTGGTAGTCGTTTATTATTGTTGGTTGGCCAAATACAACATTACTCTATTTTTAAAAATGTTCATTGATGAGGAGTCTCTTATTTCTTTAGGTAACTTTAAAGCTGCGCTCCCTCAAACTGTGTGGTTCTCCTTCCGTACAAAGTTCTAACTGAAGGCAGTTCTATACTTCCCTATTCCTAGTTTGTTAGTGGTAAGTTTTGCGTTTGAAAGTAATTGTAATGAAACAGAGTTTTTATTGCTTTGTTTTTCATTACTTGTAGGTCATGAAGATGTGTAATAGCGGCCAGTCCCCATACTTGTATTAGATAGTCCAGGTGCGGTTTGATGAGAGTATTATAAATGGTGTAGCGTAATTGAAATGGCACAAATTTAGCGATATTTCGCAGACCTTCAGTCAACGGGATTAATCTGCCTCTTACGTAATCAATGTGTGGTCTGAATGATAATCTACTGTCCAAGATCAGGCCTATGTACCTCTCATGGTTTGATCTTAACAACTATTGGCCATCTACCGTAAAAGGAGGGAAAGCAGGAATCTTTTTGTTCTTAGGGGAAAATATTATATATTCGGTTTTGTTTACATTAGTAGTCAGTAAGTTTTGCTTGAGCCACGTATTTAAGACATGCAGGTCCTGCTGTGCTTCAGTAATAACACTAAGTATGTAGTGACCAAAATAAAAAAGACACGTGTCATCTGCGTACAGTGATATACGACCCGCTAATCCAACATTACTTATATTATTTATATAAATTAAGATAAGCAGTGGCCCTAAAACCGATCCCTGTGGAAGTCCGCAGACTACTTCAGCAGCTGTACTTTCAAAGTTGTTAATTTTTACTATCTGACGTCTGTTTGCAAGATAAGATTCGAATATTTTGTTTTTGGTGTTTGGCAGTGATTCCAATGCTATTTAGCTTTTCTAATAGTACTCGTATAGAATGACTCATAGTATCAAAAGCTTTCTTAAGATCAATAAAAATACATAGTACTAGTTGCTTTTTATCAATATTATTTTTAATTTTAGTTACTAAATCTATTGTTGCTGCGAGTGTATTAGAATGTGGTCTGAATCCGTATTGTTGTTCATATAAAAAGTCTATTTCGTTTAAGTCATCAGATAGGCGCGCAAACACTACCTTTTCAAATATTTTTGAAATTACAGGCAATACTGAAATAGGTCGGTAGTTGTCGGGATCAGTTTTAGTTCCAGCTTTGTAAATAGGGGTCACCTTGGCTATCTTAAGGTTGTCTGGGAAAACACCTTTTTTAAAGCAATCATTAATACAGTTTGCAAGATTATTAGCGATTTGGTTTCCAATACACTTCAGAGTCTTTAAGGTTATACCATCTATGCCACAAATGGTATTATTATCTAGGTTATCTATATTTTTTTAGATTTCGTCTATTGAACAAGGGCGAAGTTCCGATAGATTAGTGTCTTGACTATCCTTAGTTTTGTGTATAGTATTTGTATGTGTGGTGTGTGTTCGGTTGGTTTGATTGTATTTTATTGGCTAATATAGAACCGATTGTAGCAAAGTAATGATTAAAACTGTTTCAAATTTCTGTACCATTTGATATGACAGAATTACTTACAATTAACTTTGGGGGAGCACAGTCACATGTATAATTTTATTTTTAGCTTTAATTTTTGTATTTTGAAACCTTCCTATTTTGTAAACTTCCTTTGTTTGGAAAGCTTTTTCTAATTAGATTAACGTTGAAGAGTGCTCCGTGTGGTTTTTGCGTCCTGCAATTTGTAGCAAACAAAATAATATATGCATAATCAGCCTATATTGTTTTCCACTGCTGAGACAGCTCACAGGCCTCTTCTGTGAGAGGGAGTGGGCTGGAATCTACCTCGTTGGACCAGTGCGTGCCAACATTCATACGTGTTCTTTTCCTTTTTATACGCAAATAGGAAAAGGACAAAAAAAGTCATTTTATATTTAATTTCATTTACAATCATGAAAAACAATCTATAAGTAGTAAAATAAAGCTATTTTTATTTTATTTATTTACTGGGTACTATTTTAACAAAGGGCCATATAGCCAAACTGTATAACAGAAATCACAAAGAACAATTTCCTTCACAGTTCCATAGTCAATCTTAGAAAAAGGCCCGTGTTTAGTCCTAGACTTTTACGGTGTCTATGATATGTGTGCGTGCCTTGTGTGTTGCCAATAAAATAAATAGCAAATACAGGATGCGGTGGCTACCTACGCTGTCGACTCTTACCGATTAATTATCACTACCATATTAAGATATAAACATCAGTTTGTCCGTCCATTTTAAATGTCTTGGTGGCAATTATTTTTGATTAGATTTTGTATTTTGTAATACAATTTTGATAGGATTTTAATGTTGTGCTGAAATGAAATGAAATAGTATTTATCATTAAAAGTCAAGTTGTGTAAATAAATACCATTTAGAGAATGAATTCTATATTTGTCGAAGTTACTAGGTGATATTGATTGGTTTTCTAATTTTGTGACAGTTCATAAAATATTAATTAGCTAGCTATTTCTTGAGTGCTATGCTAATTTTTATAGTGTCGTTATAATAATCAATCGAAAAATCAACAGGTTAGGTAAGTAAAATAAAAAAAATAATCACTCGGACCAAACACTTGTACACATGTCTTAAACCTGCCATACTGGGTGACAGTTTGTCGGCAGGATTAGCGCGATAAGTTTAGTGTGTTTTAGTCAAGAATTGGGACAAGCAGGGTAATTTTGCAAATATAGCTTGTTATCTTACAGTTTCTGCAACAAGTTCGGTGATTTTAATCTTACCGAACATAAAAACCCTGGTTAGCTTCAACAATGTCAAAATTTAAACCATCAGCTTACTAGGTACGTACAACCTATTATCTGCTTCAACATCTGAAAGGAGCGTTGCCCTATCCTCACTTGGCAAACGAAGTTCAAGTTAATTGAATCGAGTCTATCGACAAGCGCACGCGCAGCAAGTGGTAAAAACATTTTTTTCCGAAGCAACACATTTGTCGTCGACCCGTCAATTAGTCGATATCAAAAAAGGAAGTTGTTCTCATTGTTTTCAATTCCCAAATGAAATAAAGTCAACGTTGAAATACGCAGCGAAGCCGTGGGGCGTGTCACTAGTATAAAACTATACTAGTTTGTCATTCTTCACGCATATACCGACGGTAGTCGCTACCGCAATTGCTTGGTGCGCGTACGTCGATAAAATATATAATTCGCAATTTAAATTATCCAACGACCGTTCCTTCTATACTTGAATTTAAACTTTGTTTAGTAGCTTTTAAGGTCTGTATTTTATTGAATTGTTGGTGAATGTAAGATGTTTTGTATAAATCATGTGTTTTGATCGGTTCTGCGCGCACCTGCTCAGGCTGACTGATCGCGGTTACGTGCGGAAACTTATAGGACGATGAAATAATCCTATGCCACGCTTATTATTGACCGGCTGCATTTAAAATCGGACTATATATTAGTTTACTTATTCTCCCCATTCGATGTTTTATTTCGAGACAGTCGTATTTGTTTCATATTCTGAACAAATACGCGTAATAATAATTTCTTATGGGCAAGCTGGATTCTTTTATTTATCGTGGTGGGTAATGAATTATACGTTTTTATTTAACGAGGGCCTGTCAACGGTTCGCTATTTTACACCAAAATAAATATCTTTTACCAAGTCTTGTATCTCTATCCAAATGATTTATTTATTCAATTGGTCGTATTTTACTGTGTATATAGCGGTATCTTCAACGCCACATGCGAACAACGCGTCATACTAACTTCACGCAAATCCTGCATCTCGCAAGCAGAGTTTACCGCACAGGCGCAATTAGCATATATACAATTTCCCAACATCAATTGTGGAGCAGGTCAGATAGGCAGTCGCTTCATGTAAAATACTGGTATTCAGCTGCATCCGGTTAGACTGGAAGCCGACCCCAACATAGTTGGGAAAAGGCTCGGCAGATGATGAATTGTGGAGCAGTTGCCCGCCAGACACAACACCGGTCTGGTCGGAGGATCCTATGGAGGATGCGTGAACTTTACACCCTGTTCCTCATACCTCGATACTGGTGTGCTCGCCTCCTACTACATGGGACTTAAACATAACTGTTGAAATTAGGTTGTATTATAGGTAAACCTCTGCCTAGCCTTTCAGGGAATACAGGCGTGATATTATGTTGGTTGTATTTTTAATTTTACGCTATTTCCAGAAACACATAAAATACCCACCAAAACTTTTTTAAATATACACTAGGTATACTGGAAATACTTTAAATGGTAGTCCCAATTAAAACTGCGTTGCTCACTATCTTAAGACCATATTTTTTTCCGCGGAACACAGATAAATGGATATGACACGCGTTTACAAGATCGTGTGCGGATAACAGACCTGATCGTTTGATAATCACATCTAGAGGCTAAAATAAACGCGAAATTCAGTTAAATGTGTATGTGGGTCGCCGTGCACCTTGCATGCCATTCCGAACGAGTCCTGAGGTGTAATATACTGGACAAAGAAAGCACCTCTTGCGCATGACCGACCATCTTTATTCATGAGCCTTATCAATTTGTTGGCAGCCGGGCTTACAATATAATACTCGGTTGCCACTACATAATTACCTGGATAATATTAAAACGAAGTTTAAACTGTGACGTGTTACCATTTTTTTTTCTTTTTACATAATTGTACATTTAAACCTAGGTCGGTTTAAACTCAAAAGCTCAAAACTTTTATGTGACCTTTTCGTGCGTTTCAATTAAAATGGACAAGACGAATTTAAAGATTAAAATCTAATTATCATTTAGATTTAAAAGTTGTAGTTTGGCTGCGAAAAAAATTAGCTTTTACGGTCAGATGGAGATGTCAAGCTAAAGGTTGGTTAATCCATCATTTGGTGGATCGAATTATGGTTTTGATATATATGTTTTTGGTGCATTCCTTCACTCTTTCTTGATAGTAGAGAGTCTAAAAGATTAACTGGCTTCTGTGTGAGCAGTTAAAATATGGTGTTCCTTTAAGATGATGGATGGTGAGGGAGAGGAAGGGCAAAGAAAAGTTGGATGGATTGTGTGAGAAAGATGGAGAAAGGAGTGAATGATAGTGTGACGGTTGTCAGGGGAGAATGGAAGAAGAAAACGTTTTACCCAAAGTAACAAGGGCAGGAGGAAGGTGATGATGATTCCTTTAAGAACAAAGAAACTCATTGTTCTCTTCTGAAAAAGTGCAGGACCCTCGATGGAAATCCTCTCACTCCCTATTCCCTCTCCTGTTCCTGATAATGACGAAGCCAATACTATGGTATTGAAATTTTTCGTCATCCGTTTCCATATTCCATATTTCCGTCTACAAAAAACCAACAGAACCTTCCAACTAAAACTGGAAACTGACCGATATTGAGGCGAACTAAAGGAGCTAAGTACAGCCCAATTATCGTTAGGTTTGAACCAATCGGCGGTAACCACAGGCCGGACGGTGCTACAATGAATTATTGTATTTCAACGTTCGCCCCCGGCGTTATTACCATGGGTAATTGCACACCGCCTGCGTACGCGCAGGGCTCTTCCCCGTAACTTATTTGGTGTGAAATGAGAACAATTTGACTCCGTGAAGATTTATGACCGGAGGTAATGACGTTCTAGGTAGTCGGGACGCTAAATTGTTTTTCTTTGCGTTTTTTTAGTTCTCCTTTTTGGCGATTTGTGAAACGATTATGTTAGCATCGAAAGTAAACTACCGGTGTTCTTTTGTTTTTTGCATTATTACGGCGAGATGCTTCTGAATGGGTTCATCAAATGTTAATTTAGTGGAATCCAATTCCTTTGTCTATTGAGAAAGCAGTTAGTTTCTTTCCAATTAAGAATGATTCGTTTAGTTCCCATACAATTTATCATACAACAACGTATCTGGGTCGAATTACACACAGAGTTTAATTAAAACCTCAGAGTACACTTGAAGTTGAAGACGCGAAGCCAAGGGCACACCTAGGTGAAAAAATATTCAAATATAATTGTCGAACAATTTACATGCAACTAGTTGTTACCATAAAAGGTGCAGACAGCGTCAATAGCGATTGAAAAACTTTATTATTATGCAAAACATACGTTGGATGCGAGGTCATCATTCTTGATGATGCAGCTATGATCTTAGTTGCATTATTACATGGTGCCTCATGGCCCATAGTCCTCAGGGCGTTGCCGGCGCGATAATCATCGGCCTCCCTACTCAATGTCACAGGTTAGTTGTCTATTAACCCCCAAGCCACACTAGGTGCACGTTATAGGGATTTATCGGAGTTTGATCGCCCTTTAATGGGTCATATTTACGCTATATGTTGGCTGTGAAAATTATCCATCAAGAGGTCAAAGGCCAAAGGTGTGAGGTCACCATCCGTCTTTATATTGAATGCTGTATTATCATTTAATAATAATTGCGGTTGGAAATTATTATTTATTAATCGAAAATCGTTATAAGCGATGCCCAATTGCAAGGCACATACATGTATGTACGTTTCTTTGTACACACCTTCTTTACATTCGAAAACGTGACCAATTTATTGGGAATTTTAATATTTTTAAATGACCACAATTACAGCGATCATTCCACGGAACTTTTGAAATAAATGAGAAATAATTGTCTGGCTACCAGGCTACAATAATTATGTAGAAGTTGACGCATTCCATTACCGCTTCGATTCTATGAAAATGACAGATAACAATCGCGCGGCCGCCGTCGCCGCGGGCGCGGTTAGATTGCGGCCTATAACGGCTATAACTAAGTATTGAAGCATTGTTGCTCTCGGTGTACCTCGAGACTTATTTATGTACATGGTGTTGCTTAATGAGTGAGGGTCGATGGCTGTCGGGCCGCTGTCATGGGGCGTAAAGACTTCAATCATTTTGATATACAAACACCTTTAGTAAATATCAAAGTCGTAGCTTGCAAATAATATCATTGTAGGCAGTTATTTTAATATGATAATGGGCCAGTCGTTTTTGGTAGGTTATAAATGGTTTTGAATTTTCTTGGTAAGGTTTACTTTTTAAATTAAGGATGATTCTTTGCGATAGGTCTAGTATATATGCAGTTAGTAACTCATAATGTAAGGAAAAGCTATTAGTACCTAATGGCTGGTCATACACATTTGTAATATTCGTTTGAAATGTTTAATTTATGGGGTCACAGGTTAAACTTCGCCAAAATACGAGTATATTATGCTAGTCATCATTTTCATTTGCAGATGACTACGCGCTTGCTCTCCAATTTCCTACAAGGAAGCTAAAAGTTGTCTATGCCTTAACGTGCTTATGGTATGTTTTTTGTAATATTTATTTATTTGGACGTTTCCTCCAACTCGACGAACTCCTGTATCCGGGAAAAGTCAGGAGTCAGGACTTTTTCCGGATACAGGAGTTCGTCTGGGAAGATCGGAGGGTTATGTCGGACTGTCGACTAAAACCCCACTGCCCCTTCCAGTACCATGAGTCGGGTGACCCGGGATATGCTTGTACCTACATTCGGCGCACCCAACTCCTGTGTTCTAAAGAACAGCTATTAAAACCACAATTTTTTTATGATGATACGTTTCACCCTCTTCTCACAAAAAGAAGTGTCACATGTAGTGTCGCAAGCGCAGCTTTAGTGTTAGGTCTACATCTGCAAGCCAATATGGTGTTAAGAGCTTATCTCAACCAATCATTGTCTCCTAACCTTAAGAACAGCCATTAAACCTAGTCACATTTGTGAGGTCTCTCTCTTTTCTCATAATTCATGGTAACTGACAAAAACTCAAACTCATAGCATTTACAATGTGGTGCAAAAGTAATGTCATAATGTGAATTGGAAATGAAAAATATAGGCTCTGTTTTCACGGAAAGTTTATTTAAAGGTGTAAAATTTAGTCGAAAAAAATGACATCGGTTAAACGAACACCTCTAGCTGCCTATTCCAAAGCGTGGTCGGTTCCTATGGAGAAGAACGGGCAAGAAACTACATGGACCAAAATGGAAAAATAATACACGAACTGCAGCTGACAACACAATGACTACATCTCCCAAAGAGAAAGCCTCGGTGTCGCAAGCGCAGCTTTAGTGTTAGGTCCACACCTGCAAACCGACATGGTATTATGAGCGCTTATCTCAACCTATCATTGGCCAGGGGTCGGCAGCTAGTGAATACTTGTTTACATAAATACTGTATACCAAGAGTGTAGGGCTGTGCTGAAAATGTTAGAAACAAACCGTCTTATTACAAAACGAAAACTAATTTTAGTTCTAGCCTAAACTATTGAGCCGGTACTTGTATTTAGAACTTTATTTCGATTTAGGCAACGTTCTTAATACTAAAATGACAACTTAGCACCGAACTAAGCTGTCATTTTTGTAAAAAGAACTGCATTTCACTATCAGTTGGGTTCTTAATTCAATACCTAGCTCGGTGGTGTAAATCTGATCTAAAGAAAAACCTTGTTTTGTAATAAGGGGGAAAATGTTTAAAAGTTATTGTGTGAAATGTGCCAGAAATATTGGTGGTAAAGGCAAGGCAGGAAAGTGTGGATGTATGTGAGACAGCATTGCTCAGCACTGGGGAAATACATGGTGGCAGAGACATCGACGCACATGATTCTAGACGCCAAAGGGAACACTTATTTGTTCGATAAAAAAAATCTGCTGTTTCATCTGATATGATGAATTCAGCACATGATCCTAGACCCTTAGGGTAAAACTTTTTCGCCGGTAAAAAAAAAAGTGTCAAAAATAAAATTAGATATTCTAATAAACTGTGACATCGACGCCCGGACTAATGTAAACTTGCATTAGATTATAGTCATCATCATAATTTATTTGATTAATAAAATATGTTTGTCGACATGGTTGGTGCAGTGGCTGAGCAATCAACTGCTGCGCTGCGTGTCGCGGGTTCGATACCCGCACGGAACAAATATTTGTATTGCCTACAGGTAGTTGTTCCGGGTCTGGCTGTTTGTGTATGTGAGTTTAAATGTTTGTGAACGCACGGTTTAAAAAAAAAAAGGTTTTTAAGTATTTTCTTTTAATTAAAAGGAAAAAGGAAGGAAATGACCTTAGATGGTCATAAAAATCGTCGATTGCAGAACAGATTCATATGTAAGTGGATTTCAAATGCAAATACGTCAACTGTATGCATAACAAGACACATTGAAACATATGTCCATCTGCAACAACGTCACACAGATTAAAGATCAAAATAGTCCATGAGGAATGGAATTCGTGAGCCATCTGCCAGAGCCACCATTAAATCAGTTACCCTCAATTGACACTGAGAATCATGCACAGCTGCTTCTTATCCATGCTGGTCACTGGTGGGATTAAAGGAAATATTGCATCAACGACCCAAGGAAAAAAAACCGGTCAAGTGCGAGTCGGACTCGCGCACCGAGGGTTCCGTACCAATTTTTAGGTATATAACTACAAAACGGTTGTCGGATTTTTTCCATTATTTGTGCTACATGAAATAAACGCCCGTATCCTTTATTGCGGTGACTTGGAAGTTTGATTTATCACTGCTTCAAGGGATTGCAGCCCTGAGTATTTGATATTAATTTCAACTTGATAAGTGCACGCGTTCCTGAGAAAAATGGTCTTGATAGACGACAGCGAAGTGATCTTATAAGCGTTCCATTTTTCCTTTTGAGGAACCGGACCCTAAAAATATCAATTTTAGTAGGTAGGTTACCAACAAACACTAAATATTATTTATGAATGCTATAAATGCTAGCTAATGTTTCCCAGGATTTTTTATGTCTGTGTGCGTAGACTCGTTGACTTTAATTTAGGATTTAAACTAATCATCATCTGCCTAGCCTTTTCCCAACTATGTTGGGGTCGGCTTCCAGTCTAACCGGATGCAGCTGAATACCAGTATTTTACATGAAGCGACTGCCTATCTGACTTCCACAACCCTGTTACTGGGTAATACGATACCCCTTGGTAAGACTGGTTGTCAGACTTTCGGGCTACTGACGACCCGTAACGACTGTCAAAGATCCACGAATGACAGCCGGGACCAACGGCTTAACGTGCTTTCCGAGGCACGGAGGGGACTTGGTATGTGAAAATGGTCACCCATCCACGGACCAACCGCGGCAAGCGTAGCTTAACCTGATCGATCGACCCGTGCGGCTGTTATTACTTAGCCACAAGCCCCTCATAGGATTTAAACTAATGACTAGCGAAAATAAATAAAATTACTAGCGAAATGTTTAGCCTGCATTTCATTTGTTCCTGATTGTAAAGTAAGGGAAATTAAATTGTTAATTAAATTGTCTACGAACTTAAATTGTCCGAATATTTACTGTCACAAAATGGCTATAACACGGCAAATTGATGTAGTGTGTGTAGTGTCTTTACAATTAATTCCCTTAAAATTAGGACAGTTATATGAGATATAATATAATATATAATATATCTGCAGTTGCCTTCCTTTTTCAGGCTTAGGACTCAAAATAAATAAAATTATTGTTGACTTAGGAAATTGACATCCTTATACGTGAAGGCATAATTTTCTTTAATGTGATGTTGATAGCGATGGGAGCTTTTTTCAGTGACGTAATGCTATTGTTATGTAAAATTTCACTTTCTATTAACCCTTGGTACTTAGATTTTATCATAGTGGGTAAAAATAGATAGTAGCTAGGTACTTTCAAGGGGTATCGTATTACCCAGTAACTGGGTTGTGGAGATCAGAAGTGCGATTCTATAACCATCTCACCGTGAAAACTTAGGTGAAGTGAGCGTGGAGTGAGCTGTCATTCCAACTAATGCTAGGGATTGACACTACTGACAGCTGACTCTAAGCTCACTTCACCTAACTTTTCAGTGAGATTTTTACAGAATCGATCGGCAGATAGGCAGTCGCTCCATGTAAAATACTGGAATTCAGCTGCATCCGGTTAGACTGGAAGCCGACTCCAACATAGTTGGGAAAAGGCTAGGCAGATGATGATGAGCTAGGTACTTTCAATTTTAGCCAAATCGTACCATTACTTGAGAAAAAAAAAATACTGTTTAGTCCAGCTACTTTGACTATCCTACAATAAAAAAACTAAACTGCTTCTTTGGTCTAAGGCTCAATTTACACTACCGTGGAACGGAATGGAAGCGATTTTTTTTTGTACAAATCATAATCAACTTTATGTCAAAAGTGTAACGCACAAATTAAATACACACATACGCACAGGTCGCGAATCTTCTGCAGAATTCTCGCGCATTCTCGGGAATTCCCGCAGTAATAAGCTATAATAAAAAGAATCTAGTTTGTACGTTTGACCATTGACATAAAGTTCATTTTGCTATGTACGAAAACTCGATTCTACTCCGTTCCGCGGCGGTGTAAATTGAGCCTAATGGTAGCAAGTGCTACTGATGAGCATGAGGTCCTGGGTTCAATTCCCGGGTCGAGCACAGTGTTATTGGGTTTTTTCATCAGGAATTTCTCAGTCGCAGCCCGGAGCCTGGATTGGTGGCCGGTTGGCAATAGGCTCGCCCGCTATTACATGTGACTTAAACATAACCGGTGAAATGTGGGTGTAGGCACAACTGTGCCTAGCCCTTGGGCAATACAGGCGTGATGTCATGTATGAAATCGTACATTAAGAAAATACTGAAAATAATAAATAATAACAGCCGCACCGGTCGATGGAACACGTTAAGCTACGCTTACCGCGGTTGGACCCGTGGCTGGGTGACCATCTTACATACAAAGACCCCTCCGTCCCTCGGAAAGCACGTTAAGCCGTTGGTCCCGCTGTCATTCCTGGATCTTTGACGGTCGTTACGGGTCGTCAGAAGCCCGAAAGTCTGACAACCAGGCTTCCAAGTGGTATTGTATTACCCAGTAACTGGTTTGTGGAGGTCAGATAGGCAGTCACTCCATGTAAAATACTGATAGTCTGCATCTGCTGCTGCATCCGGTTAGACTGGAAGCTGACCCCAGCATAGTTGGGAAAAGGCTAGACAGATGACTTGAGAAAATACTGATTAAGTAGCCTACCTAATCTTACTTTGACTACCTTACTACAGGGTGTCAGGAGAACGCTTCCGAAGCCAGAACGTAGATTATATACAACCTTTATGCAAACGGATACCACTAACATTTCGCCTGAAATTGATTATTTTCGCGCGTCACGTGGACTTGGGGTCGTCAGCCGCACAGCTGTCGGCGAGCGCGCGCGCACTTTGAACTTGAGGTCACGCGCAAGCGTCAGATGATATTTATTTACGAATACATTGCTTGTTAGAGTTGTAAAGAAAAAAAATGTGTTTAATAGCAAATAATGGTTTAATTTAACTGTTCTCACAGCATAGTGTACGAAAAGTGCTAAATAAAATAGGTAAAATTGTTCATTTTTTTTTCTCATTTTTTTATGGTATCGTATCGAGAATCAGTAGCCCTATCACCTGTCTTCGTTTTCGGAAGCGTTTCCCTGCCACCCTGTATAGTAAAACTTTTGAAAAGAAAATGAATTGGAGTCCCTTCGAAACATCTAGTACCTATGTATCTAGCATTGTTATACCTATTTGTTATGTACCAAGTGCTTATAAGAACAACATAATAGCTAAGTTAAATACCACGTGTTGAGTAAAATTAACGTTAAGAGGATTTATTAGCTAATTAGTGGCACGAGTAAGCTGTGTGACGCGCTGTTGTGTTCACGAAGTTATTTAGATATGCAATGAGAATGATCAATATATGAATAATATTTGCATGTGTAGTATTTATCTATACTAATATTAAAGCTGAAGAGCTTTTTGTTTGTTTGTTTGAACGCGCTAATCTCTGGAAATACCAGATAGATTTGAAAAAACATTTTTTTTTGCGTTTTATAGCCCAATTCTTAAGAAAGGTTACAGACACATACACTAACATCACGCTAGGACCTTTAGAAACTTCACGCAGACGAAGTCGCAGGCAGATGCTCAAGAGAATAATACGTAAGGTAACAAACAGAAATCCGACAACACATGCAGGTGTAGAATAGAATAGATTACTCTTTAGTTTAGCCACAAATCCAATCGCAATTCTGGTGTTTAGTTGTTAGCAACTTCGCCAGTAGTTGTTGAAACCCCTGTATGTATGAGCAGTGATTGCCCAGTGGCAACGGCCGCAACTTACGAGTTGTAGGTCATAGGTTCGAACCCTGACAGACGCTTAACTTAAAGGAAAATATTTCATCACCACTGCTCTCAAAATACTGAAAGAAAACATCGTGAGGAAACCGGCATGTCCTAGAACCAAAAATTCGAAGATATGTGACATGATTATGACATATCTAAGTAATTACTTCTCATAGAAGACACGACGGTATACAGCAAGTATTTTTGTTAACAAATTAAGAGTATTAAACGCACTACCATTTCAATGAAATTAGATCACTCCAGATCCAGAATTTCCCCCACATAATCTATCTTGAAAACCATAAACACCTCTATTATACCGGTACTAAAACATTTATTAGCGAAACTGTAACGACAGCACAGACAATAGACGTCGGTAATACGGAAGTGACGAAGTACGGCTAATGACGGGTGAAGTGGAACATGAAATAGTGGTGTGAGCGAAATTATTAGTTCAGCCAGGTGTTCGTGCGCCGGTAGGCCGCCATGATGTGGCGGGCTGGGTGGTAGGAATCAGGAAAATCTATGTAAATAGCGTAGCAGAAAATTTGCGGAGAAAACAGTTTGATTAGACGTCGATGGTGGTCTTAACGGCTACGAAAATATCGTTGTGGAAAATGCGGAAAAGTTTTCAGAAAGATAGAAGTGACCGAAATATTTCAACATGATTTTGTTAAAATTTGGCCGAGAATTCGCACTTTTTCAATAATTAGAGTTGCTATTAATTACAGCCTAAAATGCTTTTCTTTCGCCCCTTCCTACTATCGTGACTTCCATGATGGATGGATACTGGATTTCCATAAAATCTCCGTCGGTGCTCCATGGACCAATTGAAACTTGACCAATTTGATCCACCACCAAAAAAAATCTAATAATTTTTAAGACAAGCGATAATGATCATCATACGACACAAGCAGTAAATCAATTGCTGCTATGTGCTAGGATGGAAATGAAAGAGGGTTGAGAACCTAAGACCGCCCTTCGAGATTGCAATGCAAAAACTGGACACAAAATTACAAACAGACTGAATAACATTTCAAATCACGGGCACAAGTTGTTAGAAACTCCGCATAGTAAACCTAACAATAGAAAACAGAACGACAGCTGCCTACTGTGTTCCTACTTAATTTAGAGATTTGTAGGAATGCGTACCACCATTATTTCGAGTAAGGAAGGACTAAATAATTATTACAAATATCAGTGAAGACCTCGCCCAACTGTACCAAGAGGACATTGAGAAATTTACATTAATTGGCAACACAGTTCCCTATTTATGATCTTGCCTTATTTCACGCGTGTATTATATTTATGTTTTCCTAGTATGTTAGCATGAATAAATTTTACCTAAACATTGCACAGCGGGCGAGGGAATTACGTTCTTAAAGTATGAAGAAGTTGTAGAGCGCGAGTCAGTAGTGCATGAAAAGCTTGAGTGATCGTTATTCGTATTATATGTAGCTTAAATTGAAACTCTTGGGACAATTGATTATAACATCACCCCTGTATTCCTCGAAGGGTTAGGCAAAGGTGTACCGGTAATTGTTCACCCACATTTCACCGGTTATGTAATAGGGAGCGAGCCTATTGTCATCAAACGGGGACAAATCCTGACTCAGGCCTGCTACTGATATAACCCAAATGAAATACCTAATAACACTTTGACCAACTCGGGAATCGAACCCAGGACATCATGTTCAATGTTTGCGACTACTAGACCAACGAGGCACTGGGACAATTAATTAGAGTACACCTAATGGATTGGATTGTCTTTACATTTACCAAGTAGCAAGCTATGTTAAAGCAAATATGCACCTACGAGATTATATTACCACCCAAAGAGTTAACGAGTCACAAATAAAATATGCGCAACACCACATAAAAAAGCTATTTTCCATAAAAATCCTTTAGGTATGGCACCCAAAATTTACAATAAACTACCTAAACACATCATGGAAATTAAAGATATAGATATCTATTTAAAACCAAACTCACTCACCCACTCACTCTACTCATTAATATAATATGTAATAACATTTATTAATGCATGCATGCATTTTTTTTAATTTATTTATTAATGAGTATTTAAATGAAAGATGCTAGGCCTGATACATCTGATTTATTATGTTAGGAAAAATCATTTGTTATTTATTATTTTTGAATTAAATTAATATTGATTATTCTGAATTTAATTGTTAGGTACTTATGTATTATTTATTATCATTTAATTTAGTTATTATTTATTTATTTTTTATTGTTTTTGGAATTGTGATTTATTGAATTTAGTTGACATTATTGATAGTTTTACACATTACTGTATTCCACTATTTGCATACCCATGTGATGGTAAAATATGGAGAACTTTATTATAAGAAAAATATATCTATGTATCTCTTACCCATGTTTGCAAATAAATTAATGATTTATGATATTAACAGTTTCTCTGACACAGTTAAGTCAAAATGGTGGCCTCATCATCATTATCAACGACTACTGACCATAGGGTTCCCTAAAGTCCAATAGAATAAACGACATCAATACCACATCGCAAATGAACTGTTGATGATTGCAGTGTGTTGTTTCATCACTTATCAATTTAGTAAGTAGTTTTTCCTTAGTGTGTTGATGGCAATTTAAAGTGGGTCGGCGCAACATTTGGCAACGGGTTTGGCGTCTTTAGTAGTGTCCATCAGTTCCTGTAACAAGCAGAGAACAGGACATGCAGGACTCGTTCATCTCTTGCCGTCGTTTGTGGAACAGCATCACATTTTACTGTTGGTGCTGCTGACCAAACTTGAGATGTGTCTACATGATCCTAAATTTCTGGCGGGTTCCGAAAGAAGGCTCTGACGGAACCCACCAGAGTCTTCTTTCGGAACCCACCATAAATTTTGGATTGTATAGTCTTAGTCAAGCTTGAAACTACACGGTGCTTTTATACCTTTCCTCTTTCATACTCAGAAGTTTTAATGTATGAGGCGTCGAAATAAAGTATGTTTTTGTTGCTCAGGAGTCGGTAACAATTTGCAGGGGACCGCGACTTCCAGTTGTTGAGTTACGATGGAGAGAGTAAAAAATTGATCGTAAACCACTCATTGTACATGCAGCGAAGTAGTTTATTCGTTTATTATTGAAATATCTGAAGTTTTTGATGTGGCTTCTGTTTTCTTGTTAGTAGGAAATATTTTAAAGATGGAGAAACGGGGTACAACTTCCAACAGAGGATGGCCTAAATGCCTAATAATTCGTTTCGTTTTTTTCTGAAATTCCTGGCTTAGAAAAATGTCTTTTAATTGTTTTAATTGACATAAATGTTTATACTTTGACTTGAACACAGATTTCTTTATCTTATGCTAGAACATTGTCAGGGCCATGCAAGATGAAATGTAGGCCAATCAAAAGTTGGCAAGAGGCAGTAGGTCCAAAGTGATCGGTCCTTTAATTATTTGGTTTTATTAATTTCTTTAGGACGAGCTGGTACACATGTGTACCACAAACGGTACGAATTTTTACCAGATCGTCCTAATTATGCGACTGTAATTTGTAAGCATGAGGTAGTTCAGGCAAATCGATCTTGCGTGTGTGTCAATTATCCTAGACAAGGTAGCTATTGTTAGACCAGTGGTGAAATGTCTGCCTGGGTCCCTAAGTACGTAGTTAACGGCTAATAATAACAGGGTGCGAAGTATATTATTAACCTGTCCGCAGGTTACTTGTTGTTATTAAAATAGAAAATTGAATTTAAGTTAAACACAAACTGAAATTATCGGTTGTCATTGCGGATATGATGAATACTCCATCAAAGTTCGTTCGTGATCTGACCGCTAGATGTCGCTTTAACAACTGTCATTCAAAATGACATTTAATTTTAGAAACCCTTTATCTTGCATAAAATTCGCTAAGAAAAACTGACAAGCGACCTTATTTTTTGTGGTGTAAGTTTGAAAATGCTATGTGGAAATTATACAGTACAGGTGTAAAAGTAAAATTGACAAGGTCTTATAAGGTGCCGCGACACTAAAGTTGGCGTTGTAAAATACCAATTTACTTTAACAATATGGCTATTTGTTCGTATCGTTTTGTTGCCTTTTATGGTGCAGATCGTTTAGGCTAGCGGTGCGGATAATGTTTGACGTGACCAGCATTCGCTTCCACCGCCATGGTCTCGGTCCGGCCGAAATGTCCCGCCGTGCAAACGATCAGTAAAAGCCAAAGGTCGAGTTCACGAAAAAAGGCAATTTTTATAATTGTTGGACTGCAGGAATGTGTTTTTTAGGCTGTGTACAAGCAGACAGGTGGTAATTGGTTATTGCTGTTTACATGGCGCTAGTTATACACAATTATGGTTCTTCAACAACATCTTCACCTATTGACAGGTTCGGCAGACTACCAATTATTGTCGGCGACACAATTATTTTCGAAGATCGACTTCAAACATGATAATATGACAATTGACGTGCTTGTTACTCTAGGACGGACGACAGACTATTCTTTAAAGCCAATTAGGAATGTCATTGTTGAAATGACAGGAGAATTAATTACCTGAAATCTCTTGTCGAGTCTTACCCAGTATTAAGGACTGTCATTCTTCTATCAAATATATAAATAGATACATTAACACACATACATAAAGAATACATAAACAGATAAATACTATGAAAAATGTCTTCAAATCCTTAAGTTCTGAGTTGAGCTACACTATTACGGTAAATGCGTGCATCGATTGGACAGGTCCGAATCAGTGTGGATCTTTCCTCAAAGGACCATCTCATACATAAATCTGCGTGGTCCTCATATGACCTGGAGGCCAATTCCCGTGATCAAAAACTCTCACAAAAAACACTTTTCTGCTAATTCTTACATCAGATTTTACACTTTCTATTTGATTTTTACCAGTTAAATATGTATCTGGTGTATTGTGTGTCTTTTAGTTTGTGATAGATATGTACATGTATTTTCTTTCTTTCTTTCAAAAACGTTTTAGTCGCAATCTCATCTCAGCGACAATCAATGTCAAAAATGTAAGGAAATTAGAGGTATTTTTGACAGATTGAGACTGAGATCAGACTGTGAACGGTCTTACAATTACGAGAATTGCCCCTCTGACCTAGATTATGTAGGGGTATATTTATAAACAATGATTAAAGTTATGTGACGTTCAAATGTCAAAAATGTATGGTTAAACAGTCGCTAATCACTACTTAACTTTAAGTAACGTTTATGAATAAAGGGGTAAGGAGAATGTGACATCTGAGTTGGTTTCGGCCTTTCTTCTCAGAGTAGTTGGTTAGGAAACACAGAACTTATGTAGTTTTAAAACATAATTGTTTTTGACGAGTAAAAGTGTTTTTCTTAACTACTTATAATAACTTAACTGTTTATTTTTCTTTTATTCGAAAACATCTATCGGTTTCTTACATAACTTCAACTATATCCGACGACGCTGGTTACTTATTTCCTTTGGTAACCGTATCTACGATTGCTTAACATTGCTGCATTGTGAACTTAACTAAACCCATCAAACTACGATAAATCCATACCCATTTATAGTATTATGTACCTCCCTACTTACATTTAATCGTAAACTTGCCTCACAGTACATTTCAGCTATTAATTTTACTACAACCATCTGATCTAGAGGCAGTATACCAAGAGTTACTGATATTATCGAACTTAACTCGAGTACAGCGATTGGTAAAACGCTCCTTTTAAGGGTCCCGTCGGTTTGTTTGTACGTCTGTCACACTTTCCCTGCTCACGTTTTGAAATAACGGTTGCGGGAATCAGTTCATCTTTTGCTTCGATCTTTTTCTGTGAAACTCAGATTGCAATTATGTCACTTAAATGTGCCAATTTGGTCCAAACTTACAGAGACTGAGATCTAAAAGTTAGCTCTCAAAATGACACTTATCATCAGTACAAGTTTCTTGGCTAAAAATAGGCCAGTTTTCTCCCTATGGCCATGGGTGTCAGAACTCAAGGTAGAGATAACGGAAATCCTTAAAATGGACTTTGTTGCAGGATAACAAAATAGGAAGGTTACTTGTCAATTGTCATCATTTCTACAGAAGGATGGGCTGCAAAATCCGTTCAGTAAGCGACACGTTGCGTGACCATATAGAAGTCCCATTTCACGATTGGAAGATTTTTTTCCAGTTTAATATTAAAGACTAAATAATAATCAAATATTGTTAAAAAGGTTTGGGAAACAACGTTGAACAATATTTTTTCAGCACCAAGTTTTTGTGTGACAACATGGAATATTGCACTGATGGCAACTAGTAAAAGCTTAGTGTCAATAGTAAACAAAAGTTGCGGAAACAAAGCTGCGCAACAGTTTGTCAACTTTGTTTTCAATCTTCTTCATATTAGCGTGTGGATGGCCATCTATGTAAATACAATTACAGAATTTGGCTACGTGTTTGGCGCCTTCAGTAGCGTCCACCAGTTCCTATTACGTTCAATGAATTCAGGGCTTAAAGGTAGGTGTGATAACCCTAGAACATTATCTAGCTTTAAACTTAAATACAAGTGGAAGTGACGACATCTCATATTGGATGCAGACGACGGTGGTGGATGCGATCCTTATCTATTAATTTATGAATATTAATGCGGTTTATAATGTTGCTTGTTTCGTCATACTGTGTTTAGAATGCTTGATTTACTTCAGTAGAATAAGTAATTATAAAACAATAGAAGAGCTGGGTTCATTGCATTTTTATTGCCTATTTGAGCTAATTGTATAATTTGTTACACCAGCTTTGCCAGAGGGTTAATGGATTCAAAATGGAAATTATGGAATTGGATTTTAAAATACGAATTAGTATTGTAAGATATAATAAATAAATAAATAAATCCCCTGGACATTTCACACAGCACCATTTGTCCCAAGCTAAGCAACCTAATGCTTGTGTTATGGTAACAAGATGGCTGATAAACTACTTATATACAATTTTTTTTTGTAAATACATACATATTATAGATAGAAAAACACCCAGACTCGGAACAAATACATGTAGGTCATACAAATATTTGTTCCGTGCGGGAATCGAACCCGCGACACGCAGTGCAGCAGTCAATCGCTTAACCACTGCGCCAACCGTGCCGTCAAATTAATAATAATTATCAATCTTCTTTAATATTCTCACTTATGATGGTCTTTGACGAATCAGCAGGAGTCCTCCCTCGAGGTTTGCCAGAGGGCTATGGAACGGAGTATTCTGGGTATCAAACTAAAATACCGGGTTAGGAATACGACCATACGTTCCATCACAAAGATAACTGATGTCACTAGCTTCCGCTATCATTATTTAAAAAGAGACTCCGAAGCTTTTTAGTGGCGAAAGCATATTATACTATTAAGGAGTTCCTAACCGAGAAAGAGTTCTTAAGCTAGTGCATAATCATGATGTATAATTAATTAATATTTTAAAATTGTATTTTGTGTGTAATATTTTAAAATTGTATTTAGTTAGAAGTCGATGTTAAATCTTTTGCATGCCTACGTGGTAAAATATGGCTGTACTATTATGTTTTTTTTTTGTCATCGTTATATCTTACCCATATTTGCAAAATAAAATTATCTTTATCTTTGGAAAGCTGCCACGCAAAAATGGTATTGGGCTGGTCACATCCGCCGCAGGTTAAACTTACAACCCTATGTAATCGACATCGCGGCAGGCCAAGATGGCAGGATGAGCTGGACTCCTTTAACAAGAACTGGTCATTTTTGTGTAGAATCACAGTGGTTATGTGCGGACATCGAGCTACTAGGGTTGGATTCTGGAACTTGTACATTTATAAGCGAGGCGAACGGATCAAAGCGCTGGCTTGATCATTGTATAGTCACTAAATCAGCTCGGGAGACTATTGTAAGTGTACAGGTTAAAGAAGACGTCCTGTGGTCCGATCACTTTCCTCTCGAGATTGTAATTTTGTTAGATAAAATCAAACCTAAAATTCATAATAATTGTATGCAATATAATGATGTACGCTGGGGTGATAGAAACTCCGAACAATGTGACATTTATAGTAATTTATGTAATAATAATTTAAAATTAATTGACTTTCCCATTGAAATGACCGAATGTTGTGATTATGTATGTAGTAATGTGGATCACAGACTTGTTATTGACAATATGTACGATAAAATAATTCAAATATTATGCCGAGCAGCTTCGGATAGTCGTTCGTCGAGTGTTCCCCGATACAAGAAGCCGGTTCTTGGTTGGAACAGGCACGTAGGTGATGCTCACAGGGCGGCCAGGGAAAAGTTTGAGTTGTGGGTTTTGTACGGCAAGCCGGCGGAGGGTCGCGTGTGGAATGACATGCAGACGACTCGTAAGATTTTTAAATCACGTTTACGCTGGTGTCAGAATCATACTGACCAAATAAAAATGGACATTCTTGCGTCGCATCATTCCAGGAGTGACTTCCGCAGTTTCTGGAAGTCTACAAACAAACTTAATAGTAAACCGGGTCTACCTGTGAGTGTCAGTGGTGCCTGTAACCCGTCGGTAATAGCAGACTTATTTAGGGACCATTTTGCCGTTAAGTCACCTTTGGCGTCGACACAGTCCACGAGCGAGGATGGTTGTAGGGGTCGGGAAGTCAGCGTCCGGTTTACGGCCAAAGACGTACGGCAGGCCATTAAATCTATGTCACGGGGCAAGTCTCCGGGCCATGACGACCTGAGCATTGAACACCTAAGGTACGCAGGATATCATATGTCCAGAGTGCTGGCGTTGTTCTACTCTTTGTGTGTAGGACATTCATACTTACCTGCGCCAATGATAAGGACTGTGGTGGTGCCAATTGTCAAAAACAAAACCGGTGATATTGGTGACAAATGTAATTATCGACCGATTTCCTTAGCCACTATAGTCGCAAAGGTGCTTGACAGTTTGCTGAACACTCAGCTTGAAAAACATCTACAGATACACGATAACCAATTTGGTTTCAAGTCAGGTCTCTCTACTGAAACGGCTATACTGTGTCTGAAGCAAACTGTCAAGTACTACACGGATAAAAATACGCCCATTTTCGGGTGTTTTCTTGATTTATCGAAAGCGTTTGATCTGGTTTCTTACGATATTCTATGGCAAAAATTACACCAAACAACGATGCCCGAGGTGCTAATCCGTACTTTTAAGTATTGGTATGGGAACCAGATCAGCGTTGTTCGATGGTCAGGGGCGTATTCGACGCCATACAGGTTGGAGTGCGGCGTGAGGCAGGGGGGGCTGACATCGCCGAAACTTTTCAGCCTTTATGTGAACGCGCTTGTGGAGGAGCTCAGCAGCACACATGTCGGATGCCATATTGATGGAGTTTGCCTTAATAATATTAGTTACGCGGACGACATGGTGCTGCTGAGTGCGTCTGTGGGTGGACTGTCGCAGCTGCTTGACATTTGCGAAAAATATGCTGGACAACATGGGTTGATGTACAACACAAATAAAAGTGAGTGGATGGTCTTTCAGGCTCGGGGAAGGTCACTAAGTCAAACACCTAAAGTTAGATTGAATGGCTACCCCCTTAATAGGGTAGAACAATTTAAATACCTTGGGCACTTACTAACCCCGGATCTGAAAGACGACAATGACATCGAAAGGGAGCGTAGAGCGCTGTCTGTTCGTGCGAATATGATAGCACGCAGATTTGCTCGCTGTTCAAGAGACGTCAAGATCACCCTGTTCAGGGCATTTTGCACGTCCTTCTACACGAGCAGTCTGTGGGTGAATTATACGCAAAAGCAGTACAGCGCTCTACGCGTCCAATACAATAATGCGTTCAGGGTGCTGTTGGGGCTGCCTCGCTTCTGTAGCGCTTCGGGGATGTTCGCCGAAGCGCGCGTGGATTGTTTTTATACAACCATGCGCAAGCGGTGCACATCCCTGGTGCGCAGGGTGCGGGTCAGCCCGAACAGTATCCTGAACGCCTTCGCCCAGCGATTCGACTGCCGGTACATGTATCACTGTGACATGGTACATGTACGGGATGATGTGGAAATATTGTTTTAATTGTTTTGACTTGTAATTTGTATTTTTTTGTATTGTATTTTTGTATTTAAATTGTATTTTTTGTATTTAATTGAATTGAATTGAATTGTAATGATTTTTTGGCATACCTGTCAAAAATATTATAATTATTATATTTAATTATTGTTTGGTTACTTAGTTTGTAGTGTAATATGTATAGGTAGGTACTAACATAGTTTTAAGACCTTTGTAACTAACAATTATTATGAATGTTATATGTTGAATGTACTAACACTAGTGTTTAAGTTGTGTGTGTAGGTATATACTAACAAATTGGATTTTATAATCTGAAATAAATGAAATTGAATTGAATTGAATTAGCCAGCTTTGAACAGAGAGAAGTGGAAAGAGAGTAGGGAGGCCTTTGCCCTGCAGTGGGACTTTTGTAATATCCTACTAAAATTATAAACGCGAAACTTTGTGAGGATGGATGAATGGATGTTTGTTACTCTTTCACGTAAAAAGGACTGCACGGATTTGGATGAAATTTGGCACACAGATAGTTTATAACCAGGATTAAGACATAGAATGAGAAACTTTTTATCGTGATATTCCCATGGAATTGAAACTTATGCGGGTAAAACCGCGGGATGCTGCTAGTATTTAATAATAATTTAATATTCTATATCACCTGGTTCGTCCATCTCTGTTTGAGCGTTATATTTTAATTAAAGTACAAAAAAGCAAAAGAAATGATTTTACTACCTATGTTTCGAGAAGTCTATTTATATTTTAATAGCAAACTGTTTTATAAAATAACAGACACATATTTTTTATTCACACTTCATCGCAGTGACATAAAATTAAGTTTATTGAGCTGTTCTCTTTGAACAGCTCAATAAACTTAATATTTTTTACGGTTTGAATTTTATTTTAGCTTCGGTTAAGAATAGTAAAAATACTGCTTAAAAGCGGCCAAGTTCGAGTTTTCCTCGCACACGAATGATTCCTTATCAGTACCATGGTACAATATTTATCGCTAAATATAAAAAAAACCGGTCAAGTGCGAGTCGGACTCTCACCGAGGTTTAAACCGTACAAAGTAGGTATGTAAATAGTTTATCACGGGTTTTTTTTTGTAACGTATCTACAAATTTACGGTTTTCGGATTTTTCCTTTACTTGTGCTATATGGCATTGCTTCTTGCCATATTTTATGATTCGGATTCAGTCAACGCGAAGTACCCTATAGGTTTTGATCCCATTGAGAGTGTCAAAATATGCGGCATAAACGGAACATAAACGCCAGTGTCTTTTGATTGCGTTGACTTAGAAGTTTGATTTTTTCACTGCTTCAAGGTATGTGTGTGTAGTGCAGTCTTGAGTATTTGATATTAATTTCAACTTGGTAACTGCATGCGTTCCTGAGAAAAAGGGTCATGGAAGACGGACGGAAAACGAAGTGATCTTATAAGAGTTCTGTTTTTCCTTTTGAAGTTTGAATTTTTAATTTAATTTGATTTTTATTATTTGTTGTTATATCCCCACTCTATGAAATTATACCCACTCTATGAAAGTTTCAGGTGTCCACCTATTTATTACGGTTCAAAAAGATACAGCCCTGTGACAGACGGACGGACAGACCGCGGAGTCTTAGTAATACGGCTACGGAACGGCCTTTGGGTATGGAACCCTAAAAATACTGCTTAAAATAAAAATGTTTATTGTTGTTAATAGTAAATATCGGATGAGAACCGTTAACTGAGCATTACTGTTTAACAGTCTTATTTTTATATATCATTATGTAAACTCGTTTCCAATTAGGTATCGTGCAATAATGAAAATTAAATTTCTGACTTACAATACAACACAACACAAAAACCACAGTACAATACAATTCAATATTCTTCATTCTCACAATTCTGTTATTGCCCGTGTAGTGTTAATTAACCGATGATTTTTTTTATGTTAAAGTATCAATAACTTTTTTGTTATAAATAATTCTGGAATAGAAAATCTGAAAATGGTAAGTCCCGACCCCAAAAACATAACAAGACCCCCAAGACAGTTCCCCGTAGTTCAAAGAAAATACTTATTAAAAATCCTGCATATATTATAAACGCGAAAGTTTGTATGGATGGATGGATGTTTGTTGTTCTTTTTTTATTTTTTTTTCTCTTTGGGTTGTTACCATCTGTGAGCCAAATTTCATCCCAAATCCGTTCAGTAGTTTTTGCGTGAAAGAGTAACAAACATCCATCCGTCCATCCACACAAACTTTCACGTTTATAATAGGAAGATTTTAGGGATTTTGAACGTAGGTTATTACGATAGAACGTAGTAAGGTTATTTGACGTTAGTTCTTTTAATTTTAGATATTGCAATACGTACCCACTCGTTTCTGCCCGTGGTTTCGGTGTTATTGTGACATTACCGAACAATACATCTATACAGCCGTATAAAATTGAAGTATCTGACTTCAATTTTATATGGTTGTATAGATTTTATGTAAGTTAATAATAATTAATGTATTATTAATCGTCCCGCATGATGAGAACCTCGTGAAAGCCGAGAAAGATAAACAAATCAGGTATCTTGACTTGGCTCGCGAGGTTGTCGACATGTGGGATGTGGACTCACCGATCACTGTGCCGATAGTCGTGACAGCCAATGGCTTAATAGCCAAGAGCCTCGACCAACACCTGAGGAGGCTCTCGTTGGGCAGCTGAATCAAGGACTTGATTCAGAAAGCGGTACTTCTGGACACGGCTCGCATTGTCTGGAGGTTCCTCATTTTGGAGCCGTGACCACCGCACCGGTAGCTTGGACCCTGTTCCCGATACCGGTGTTTGTGTGTTTATACTTTTTATATTCTAATATTTAAAAATATAATTTATATGTTTGCATTGAAATTAATTTATTAAAAATCAAGTAGCGGGTCCGTGGATGGGTGAACATTCATTACATATCAAGACCCATCCGTGTCTCGGAAAACACGTTAAGGCGTTGTTCCTTTCTTTTCTCTCGGGCTTCTGACTTCCCATTGGAAATCAGAAGCCCGAAAGTCTGTCAGCCAGCTTTAGTAAAGGGTATCGTATTACCGAGTAACTCAGTACCTGGGTTGTGTAGGTCAGATAGGTAGTCGCTCCCTGTAAAATACTGGTATTCAGCTGCATCCGGTTAGACTGGAAGCCGACCCTAATATAGTTGCAATGGGAAAAGGCTGGGCAGATGATGATGCAAGGAAGAATAAACATTATTGCAAGACGCGGGTAGTATTTTAAGTTCATTAATATAAAAAAGACCTCATCAAGGAAATTCACATTTAAATTCTAAAGAACCATTCAGCACTAATGTTTCACTAAAACACCATTGACAAGTTTACAATCATCGTTTCGTATACCATTTATTTCACAAACAACTTATACCGCAAATGTTTTATTTTATAAACGCTAGCTCGCAAGTAAAAATTTCAGGACACCACCATCTAGCACATACAGAATATGGATTAAAACTAGTTATACTACTTTGTACCTCTTTGGTTAACTGTACCTATGTGTAAAACAAAAGGTAGTTTTCTGGAGAAGAATGGGCAAGAAACTCCACCGTTACTCTTTTAAAATGTTTTACAAGGTTTTGTATACATTCATTATTTAAAACTAAATAATGTTTGCATGAAATGCATGTCATTTCATGCAAACATTATTTTGATTTATCACATGTAAAATTTTTACAGCATCGTAAATTCAATTTGAGTGTACATTTAACGTTAATTTTACATTTGAACGATGTAATTTGACCCCACAGTTACTGCAGAAGCAGCTACATCACACGACTACTGTTCACTGAAATTACAGTAATAGTAGTAGGTAGTATAGTCGTAGAAAGTAGGTGCTTTTGCAGTAACTAAAGTTGTCAAAAAATAAAAGGTCCGTTTTGACATTTGAGAATTAGTTCCTGACACCTGTCAGTTTCATAGAAACGAATACGTGTTTTGCGAATTTGATCTTTAATAACTACTAGAACTGTCAATGTCAAAACGGGGCTTTTATTTTTTGACAACTCTATAATATGTAGTCAAATTACTTCGTTTGTAGAATATAATTATTTTTAATTGCGAAGATGTTCAATTAGAGAGGCACAATTGAAACATGCATTTTGTTGTTTCTTGGAATCATTACGAATGGCATCAAGGTCAAAGTTTAGATAACCATGTACTTCAATATATACCTATTCATGTATATTTCGTTTGTTTTTCTATATTTTTACCTTTTCTTTATAATTATGTAAGTTCATAATTGTATTAATAATTCACATGCTTTTATTGAACTATTTATTCGCAAAATTATACTTTTGACTAGGCAGAGCAGCTTCAATAAACAAAAAAAACACTTCCTATTTTTAAAACTCAAATCTGAATAAACGGGCACGTGTTATAGACTTAAGTAACTTAACTGAACACCATAATAGTACTATTGTCCCAGGTATCCAGCGTGTCCGGCTGTCTGCACGCTACAGGAGCTGATGGACGCTACTGAAGGTGCCAAGCTCGTAGATAAATTCTGGGCTGACTCTATACAGGGTGGCAGGGATATCGACTCGCAAACTGTACCCATGAATTCAGCACAAAGTGCAATAGGTACCTACGCGGTCAAAACGTATGGAACAGCAATTTTTTTTTTTAATAACCGACGAAACATTTCGACGCTATGGGGTCTAAACTCATGTGCTGAATCCATGGTTACAGTTTGCGCGTCGATGTCCCTGCCACCCTGTATACAGTCTTTTTGTAATACAGCCTGTATATAGAGTCAGCGTAGAATTTGGCGGAGTACGCCATTTTCCAAATTCCGCTGTTACTAAGAAATTCCCAATGTAAAAACCCAATAAAACTTGGCTCGACCCGGGAATCAAACCCAGGACCCCACGCTCAGCAGTCGTGCTTGCGACCACGAGCCTAACGAGGCAGTAATTAAAAAGTAAATAATAATGAATTGAATAATAATTAAAACATCATAGTATTATTTGAACCCTGTGACAACTTCCTCGTCTATCAAATTATTTAAATCATCAATCATCTCGCAAACGACTCGTGAGTGCATCTGAGTAGGTACTCTTAGTGCTCATAGTAGATACTGACGAGCTGCTCTATAAACTGAGCTCAGTTAGTCACCGATACATTACATGTGTTATATCTGCACTCTAGAGATGCGCGTACGCATGCGGTTAGCGATACACGAGTTGAGTAATATCGTGATTTATTTTATGATGTTTTAATGGGTTCAGTGAGTTACTATTATAGTACCTACACGTGTAGAAGGTCTGGGTGCAGTCACGTGCAGCTCTGCGAAAGATTTTGTCTTAGGTACAATAATATAGTATTAATCGCTGCAAGTATTAAAAGTTGTGAAAGTTGGTATCATCTGGGCAGAAAAAACGCGCTTCAACGGTGTTGCCACTATCGGAGGTATTTTCATGGGGTGTTTCAGTACATTTTTACGCTTTCAGCAGAGTCCCAAGTCTTAAAATTAAAGACAAATATTTTAAGGGGCACCTATTGTACAAATCTATGGGGGGGGTGGGGGGGGTGTATTTTTTGCACTTTAATATGAAAACAGTTAACTACCAACACTGCACTAGCGAAGATGCGTCAGGGTAGTCCGCGAAATTCAATTTTTCTTACTTTTTTTTGCAATTTTCAGGTCAGTAGCAGGTTGTATGTTGATCTAAATTAATGTTATAATTCTATAAAGAAATATATGTTACGGCTGCGAGTCATCGCAGCCGTAACATATATTTATTTATAGAATTATAATCATAAAAAAATATCAATATATAGATAAACCATTTATTTGGCGCACACAAAAGACAGCACAACACACTAAAGTACAATATTAGATGATAGAATACATCTCTCTAATTTCATATTACCCTATTGAATGACTATTTCAGGAAATCAGTTTATTATAATCAGTATATTTAATTCATATTATTTGTTACGGCAAATCATATTTTAATCGACAACTGACCTTGACCTTGACCTGTAAATTGCAAAAAACGTAAGTAAATTTTAATTTCGCGGGTTACCTTAGCGAATCCCCCTTGATTACACGACTTTGGAAACCCTGCATTGCTGTACGGAATCACTCAAAATCGTGAAACTTCTTTGAAAAAAAAAGGCCCCATCCAGTCGACATCCGCACATCACTAGCATCAACATCATCACACAACTGTTTACTCCATCTAAAGATACATCAGAGCCGGTTTACTTGTAGACCCGACACTTGTTGAGCCATAAATTGTACCATCATGGTAAACAAGGAAGATGGGATGCGCATGCGTCACACTATTGTTTTAATAATATATTTGCATCCCTGAATCATGCGAGTAGGTAATATTGGTAACATGCCAAATGACAGTTCAGTTAAGTGCATATTGTTTTTAAGGGGAGCCACACACTTGTTTATGTCGGCAAAATCGAATACTCAAAAGTTCCGTCAGAAGTTAGCCGAAAAATCTCAGCGCTGATTTACTGGATTCGTTTTCTCCTCTACCGATCGTTATTTCTCCTGTCAGTTTATAAATATGTATTATTATCTGTATTATTATTTGTATTATTATTATTGTCTGGGTGTTTTTCTATCTATAATATGTATGTATTTACCAAAAAAAAAAAATTGTATATAAGTAGTTTATCAGCCATCTTGTTACCATAACACAAGCATTAGGTTGCTTAGCTTGGGACAAATGGTGCTGTGTGAAATGTCCAGGGATATTATTATTATTATTCTTTTATTTTATAGCCATTTCCGGAAATTTAACCCGTATGTTGCACCTGCCATGTTTTGTCTCTGCATCGCCGTAACGTTGACTGTTAGAAAATGTCTCGGGCATTAAGTCCGCCTTTGTACAGTATTTTTTTTACTTGTGCATTCTTGTGCAATTGTGCCAAGCCGACCCGAATATGATTCAGCGAAGCAGCCGAACGGAGTTTGCTGGTAGTAGAACGACATTCGAATATGTGTAGTAATTGTTTCAGGCCGGTTTGGTTGTTCAATAAATACTGCCGAATCGGATGAGCCGACCCGAACAAGTGTGTAACTCCCCTAAATTGCAAAGTTAACGGTGGTGCATGCTTGCATGTTTTGTTGTGAGTCATTACCTAATTCTCGATGTGAATTATGTATGTATTTTATGATTTGCATGTGTCAGTCTTCAGTCAGTGACTCCAGTGACACGTGTTTTCCAAAATAAAATACATAACATAACACCTGCTTTCCAAGGTGTACCTGTAATACCCACATTTCGCCAGATATGTTTTCATTATCATCATAATTTAAGCCGAAAGACGTCCACTTCTAGACATACACCTCCCCCAAGTTATTCGTTATTAGATGTTAAGAAAACTCTGTAAAAATCTCACCGAAAAAACTTGAAGTTAACTTGAAGTAAGCTGTCACCATATGCTAGGGATTGCTGGCACCAAACGATGATATTTTTCAGAATAAGTACTATTTGTACAGTCACCAAAAGAGATAAGTAATCAGGGTCGTCAGATATAGTTGAAGTTTAGTAAGACTGTACATTACTTTCGGAAAAATATCTGTGTTCTGAAAAAATACATCTCTTTGTCGTCGAAGGCGACATCTCTATGTTGCCAGAGGACAACGTCGATACAGTCAGATAAAAGTAGACTGTGACTAGGCCAACGACCATATGTGGTCGTTGGCCTAGGCCGAGTTAAGTGGACATGTCACCCTGACTTGGTCACTTATTTTAATAACTACGATTAACCGTGATGCATTGTAAATACACGCTTGATTGAATAACAACTATGAATAACTTAATCTCCATTTGTATGACAATTTTCGTATTTACACCTCATTTATATGTTATTTTATGTCTCACGATAACTAGAGCAGTGGTTTATTATAAAGAATAAAGTGACAAAGTAGAAACCTAGTTCTGGTCTAATTAAAAAAGAGCATATTTTATTGTGCTACATTGTAGAGTAATATGAACCTCAAGGTTGCGTACGCGCGGCACACATAACTTATTCGCGTGTCTCCGTTTGCATTTTATCTGATGCAGCTAGTTTACCCGGCGTATCATTCCGATATTGGATATAAAGTAACAAATTTATACATCCACACTGGCAATACAGTCCCACACGAAAATAATCTCTATCTGTTTTAAGATAGAGTTGAAAATTGCTGTCAAATAATGCAGTTTACGCAAAATATGCAGATACGCAAAATATAGGAACGTGGCCAACGTTGACACGGCGCATATCTTCCGACAAATCTCTGAGATGCCGATGGCGTATTTTTCGCAATTTGCATTTAACGTATCTAGATATAGACGATATCGATTGACTATGAGATATCTCGTTTCTGGGACCTGTTGTGGATTTATGGGACTCATCAACTTTGTAGGAGTTGGTATTAATTTTGTTGCAGTAATAGGATATCGCCATTTTGGGTTAATATCCCTACCTAATCGAAATCCGCTTTTGGTGTTTATGAGCTCAGCGCAAATGCATAATTGCATCGAACGCAAATATGAACACTCCCTCGTTTACCAAAATGTGGGCCAGTTTGCGTTCAGATCTCGTTAGAGACACCACGTACTCAAAACCATTACCATTACCATTTTACCAATAAGTTACTTATAACTATATGTAGTTTACCATTTTTACCATTTCTTGTAACTAAGTGTTATAGTGATTCACTTAGCTTTTTAGCTTAGATTCAATATAGCTATTCCCTTATTCTTATACTTCGAGACTTTAACTTTTACAATATTTTATCAATACAAACTGTGTTAGGTCACCATAGCGCCGAGCACTACTCTCTACAGTTCTTGGGTATTAAAGTTCGTTTAGATGTGCATCTATTTCATCAATTTCTTGTTAGGTTTGTCGCTAGGTTTTATGAAAACTAGTAACAACCAATCTTGAAGGAATTTTTAAAACCAACTTTGCACTGTACAATTTCAACATCCCACGATGTGTTAAATGTTCATCTTTCTTCGACTATTTACTTTATCTTATTATTAAGTTAATATTTCTTCCTCCCTGAGCAATTGTGATCTCCAAACAGGTTCTATCCTAGTTACATATGGCTTTGTAAACCATTAAAGTACTGGCGCTGATACTTAGGATTTTGCCCCCGACATAAAGAAAAATAATGGGAGGATATGAACATTTCTCAAATACTCGAGCCCTAAGATTTATTTGGGCGTTAATTTTTATTGCATTATGTGCAACAGTGGAAATTTTGCTCGTTCATTAGTTCATTGCGATTTATTATGGAATAGCTTAGAGGCAGCTGCAATAATGTATAGAGTTTATGATCATAATACCGATTTGGACATGGATGAGTTATTAAATGGAGTGTGTGCGGATGAAGATCACAGCACCTTAGATGAAAAACATTTAACTCACCTGCCAGTGTACATCCCTCGGCTGACCTACGGGATCCATTTAGGATCAGCCTTGATATCTCAAGTCCAGGACATCTGTCTCAATATCCCAAGTTACAGTAATGACATCTATCAACACTTCCTTATAAGGGCAGTCTGACATAGGGGAAGTAATAAATGATTTTTATCTTTATGTCAATGTCGTACGGTACCTGTAAGATGTCTTGCTGTCGAACTGATTAAATGGGAGGGTATGAACATTTCTCAAATAATCGAGCCCCAAGATTTATTTGGGCGTTAATTTTTATTGCATTATGTGCAATAGTGGAAATTTTTCTCGTTCATTAGTTCATTGCGATATATTATGGCGTAGTTTAGAGGCAGCTGCAATAATGTATAGAGTTTATGATCATAATAGCGATTTGGATACGGATGAGTTATTAAATGGAGTGTGTGCCTGTAAAGCGTGATTTACACGGTTCGATTTAATTGTCTGTGGCATACCATAAGTTGAAGCAACAGTAAAAGTTGCACCGACTAAACGCTGTTTGGACGATACAAGTTATTTGTTGCTTCAATTTTATTGTGTGCCACAGGCAAAAATCTTGCGTGCGTATAGGACATAAGGAAGAAAATCTCAATTTCATACCTCCTTATCTAATAATTTACGACTTATCGACAAGCGGTGCATTCCAGCGATAACCAATGGGGCTCCGGTGGATCCGTTTTGGACTAGCCTATATTTGTCTAGTCGGTGACATCTGTCTAGATAAGCTAGAGCAATCTTAGACGGTTTTCTGCAACACTTCCTTTTAGGGAGAGATCGACATAGGCTGTTGAAAAACAAACCGTTAGTAATAAATTATCTTTATCTTGATTGAAGTGCCGTACGGTGTGACAATGATGGCTGACTGTCAAACTGATTATCTGCAGTGTTTACCTGTGAAGCTATAAATCGTTCCAATTATTTACACTTCACTCTCCATTTGCAT
Source organism: Apamea crenata (assembly GCA_949629185.1). Taxonomy (NCBI): domain Eukaryota; kingdom Metazoa; phylum Arthropoda; class Insecta; order Lepidoptera; family Noctuidae; genus Apamea; species Apamea crenata. Next base: position 4,303,324 of record OX451368.1, on the reverse strand, counting down.
GTTATTCCGTGGCATGAATACCACAATGAGGTTGCTTACCGATCGCCTTAGGACGATAATTAATATAGTAGTCATAGGAAATGGATTATGACTGTTTCCCTCCGTTGCAGAGCATGATGGATGATCTGCAGCTGATTGTAAATTAATGTTTCCTTTTCAGATTTAGCTACGGATTTAATCACTGGGTAAAGTGGGTATTATACATCATGGCGCCACCGAAGTCTGTGTTTCTGTCTTTTGCTTGCACACTTGAAGTGTGCTTACTGACGAGTGGCACACGTCAACAGCAGCCATCGACACCTATAGACTTCCATCGTCGACAACGTGCTACTCGTATGGACGCCAGCAGGTCAAGCTACCCGAAACTGTCAAATTTTCCCAATCAACCTTAATGCTTTAGCGATAAAGTTGAAAATCTATCAAAGAGTTTTGACAGATTGTAGTAGGTTGATGTGCTGGCGTCTGTACATTTGAGTATGGTGCTCAAATATACGAGCGGCACGTTGTCGACGACTGCAGTTGTCTCGGCCGTTGCCGTTTGCTGCTCGTGTATAAGAACACTTAGATGTTCTGCTATCATGTTGCATATAGAATGGGAACTCGTGACTTCGTGATTCGCAATTGGCTGGCAATTAAAGTTTGCTTTCAGCCCCGTAAGCTGTTTTAGCTTTACGACGACGGTCACAGTGATGGCTAGGTGTGTAATGTACCTATGTGTTTGACTAACTTTTATAGTTTTTTATAGGTACCTCTGCCCTTTCTACCCTTTGGGTATTACAGGCGTGATGTTATGTTATGGCAATTTCCTGGAAAAAAGAAAGGCCTGTAAAATATCTTATTGTGGTTACGCTTTATAATACCGAAGACTATAAGAGAAAAACACGAACTAAAAGATTAAAAAAAAAAACATTTTAATAATTTCTTAACTCAAAAGGCATATTACTGCAACACCTAGAAGATAATGCAAGATATGTGGATAAATGTGTGCGTTAAGAATTAGTTAGTTCATTTAACTAATTAATTCTCAGAGCATTAATTTTTGGTTATGTTTGATATTTGTAAATATAATTATGTATTTTGAAAGAAGAAAAAGAAAGAAAGAAAAATATTTTATTCTTCACAAACAAAACGCACAATTACAACTAAATATAAACTACTAAATATAAATAAATTTAAAATTTAATACTTAAGAAATGTTATTTTGTTTCTAAAAAAATAAATATTATAAACAAATTTTGTTTGCAATATTGTTAAGTTTGTTTTATGATATAGTTTAGCTCTGTTAGCTTGTCATTTAATTTTTAACAAAAATTCAATAATAATTTCGTATGCTTTCTACTGATATTTGTACGCCGTTAATGGCAAAGCATAGAGATCTCTGTACTTATTATACTATAACACCTATTTTTACACCTGTGTGTATCAAATAAAAAACTTTGACTTTGCTTTAGGAAGTTTAGGAGATGGTTTCCATCATCACATTATGTTTTCCAATACCGCTCAGCTCGCGTTGCTTGACCACCATAGAAACGGGTTGTGTTTTTCTACCGTCATAAGCATGGCGATGAAGACAAGAAATGTTTATATTTTTCAATCAACAAAAGTCTACGATGTCAAGTATGCCGCGACCAATTTTTCACACTTGGGGGTAGAAACATTTCTTCTTAACAAGTGTCAAATAGTTTTAAGACCCCTTAGGGCTGATTTTTCCATCGCCAGATAACTTTTATTCGAGGAATAAAATTGACGTCTGACAGTTTTTGTATGGAAGAACTGTTAAAAATTCAAAATTATTCCTAGAATAAAATTATCGGGCGTTGGAAAAATCAGCTCTTAATCACATTGGACTTAGACAAAAATCTATAATGATTTTTGCCCCCCGTTGCTATGGAAAGAATAAATATGTCTTTGTCTTCATACAAACGCGAGTTAATGTGTCACCCCGTGCTCGGGCAGAAAAGATGTTGAGTTGGATCGAAACAACTTGGTCTATTCTTGGTAGAATAGAGACAGAATTGGTCATGCTACAGCTGCAAAACACCTACGTCATCTGAATTTTGATAATCCAAATGGACACTACTGCTTAGCCTTAGAACCTTTTCCTACTCTGATGATAAATGCTGAAGTTGCCCATAAATAACCAAGACCACACACCAAAATCTACCAACATCCGCTCATAAAGAACTCTTACGCAAGTGCCTTAATTCAAAGTATCTCAAGACAATTTATGGAATTCAAATGAGCTCTTTCTTCTATACGTATGTATGTGCACTTAACATGTATGTTCATGCATATTACATAGGTACGTACATACCTGCACGAGGCTATAACTGCCTTATAAGTCAAACCCGTAATATGACTTGGTGATTGCTTTTTGGATACAAATTGCTTTTGATTTAGTTACGGATATTTTTAAATGTTCAGCGGGGTAGTTACGTAACACACTATCAGTAACAATGATTTTGACAGTTCAACAACATTCATTGCGTTATTTACGTTGTTGAGCAGACACATTTTTGGAAGATATGAAGCAATGGATTAGCAATATCCTTCAAAATGATTCAGATTGAGATTGATAGTGTGTTACGCAATTAGAGTGCTGTTTTATACCAGTGGTACCGCGACTTACAAGTTGTAGATTCGACAGTCGCTTTACTTTGTGTAAATTACTTTATCACCAAACGGTGTAGAAAACATGGTGAGGAAACCGCCATGTCCTAGAACCAAACTTTCGAAGACATGTGACATCTACCAACCCGTACTGGGCCTGCATGGTGGATTACGTCCCACTCCCCCTCACCGAGAGGAGGCCTGTGTCCCAGCAGTGGGAACATTATAGGCTGATTATGCTGTAGAGGTAGAACATATCATAACTTTATGCCTGTATTCCCTGCAACAGTACTCGCAAACAGCTGTAGAGGTGCACCTACAGTACTCACAAATAGCTGTAGAGGTGCATCTACAGTACTCACAAAATTAACACTTCAAATTAACACCAACATAACTTCCATTCAAAATAGCACAATAAATCCAATAATTAACTTAACGGCAGACAGGTGAGTCTTTTGAAAAATCTAGGTAATGTCATTACGCCGATGCAGTTCTAGCCTCCCGCCAATTCCCATCAGGTCATAATTTGATAGGTACTAATAACTCGCTTCCTTTCTCCTTTGATGTCCAGTCTGTTTTAAGTTAGTTTGTGATAATTTGATCAGAGCCGAGGTCCTCGCATACGTTGTCACCGCCCTTTGAAGTTCAACATAAATATCGTTGATACTCCGTTACCACCTAATCACGTTAGGACTGATATTTATTATCGTTAAAATGAACCAAACTGCACGATGTGTATTCATCTATCTACACTAATAAAAACCGGCCAAGTGCGAGTCGGACTCTACCTACTAGATATCGTTCAAACCAATTTTCGGTGGTAGTTTACATGGTAATGTACATCATATATTTTTTTTAGTTTTATCATGCCCTTATTTTAGAAGTTACAGTACACACACACATTTTACCACTTTGGAAGTGTCTCTCGCGCAAACTATTCAGTTTAGAAAAAAATGATATTAGAAACCTTAATATCATTTTTAAAGACCTATCCACAGATACCCCCCACACGTATGGGTTTGATGAATTTTTTTTTTTTGAGTTTCAGTTCTAAGTATGGGGCACCCCCAAAAATTATTGTTTTTTTTCTATTTTTGTGTGAAAATCTTAATGCGGTTCACAGAATACATCTACTTAACAAGTTTCAACAGTATGGTTCTTATAGCTTCGGAAAAAAGTGGCTGTGACATACGGACGGACAGACGGACATGACGAATCCATAAGGGTTCCTTTTAGCCATTTGGCTACGGAACCCTAAAAAGAGTGTTTGTTTGTTTGTTTGAACGCGCGAATTATTTTTGCATTTGATAGCCCAATTCTTGAGGAATAATTTGCTTGAGGTTCTTGATTCTTGGGGGTTAATTAACATCACGCTACGATGCTTAGGAGCCGGGCAAAAAGAAAAAAAAGTCAGACAGAACGCAAAGCGAAAATGAAGTAATAGTGCGGTCAGGCGATGCGATGCAATGCGGCGTGGCGGGAGGGGAGTCATAAATTTCACGCGGATGGTGTCGCAGGCAGAAGCTAGTGTAATTTATAAAATTTTCAACTATCTGTTTGTTGTGGAATGAATCTTCCGGTAAGACAATATTAATAAAATGGATAGTCGACGAGTTAAGTATTAATGAGAAGTAATTTAACGCCATCTTGGATGGTTCTAGCTGCGTTATGTGATCTCCACATCCACGTGTAAGCGATAAATTCATGGAAAATGAATGAAATATTCATCGTCAGTTAGATACTTATTTCTAGTATTGTTTTTAAATGCAAATGAGAAACACAGACTGATTGACAGGATGCAATGTAGGTGGCATATTTATTCAGGAAAAGTTATGCCTATTCATTATGGAATTAGAAGGGAGCACAAACATGCAGTTTGCCTTTACGAACAGTAACGTATAATTGTTATAAACCTCATAATTATAAAACTTTATGATATATGTTGCCACGGCGATGTAATTAAAACGTCATCATCCTTACCTCGGAGTTGTCATATCTTTATATGTATAATAGTGAACACTTATCCGATCCGATGCGATCAACATACAGACAGACATCTGTATTCCTTACGCACTAACAACAGTTATTGTTATTCCAAATCTGAATAAACAAACCAGTCCCCTTTGCATTTGAATATAGCTTCCTCGATTTACCATTCATGTTGCATGCGCGCAGAATCAACTACACAATCGCCAATCGGATAATCGTCAGCATCGATACAAAGACGAGATATAGATCTCGATCGCTCCATTCCGATGCATCGATACGCATTGCGAGTTGACGTTGACAAATTGCATCTTAAAGGACTTTATGGTCGACAAATTGAGGCTGCTCGTATTTATTGCGATGAATCCCGCAGAAGGAGAATTCTCAGGATGAGCTTATCGATTTGTTTTAATCGATTTGATATTGATCTCGGTTTGACCCTTTCGTTTGTGTTGCCGATTCTGGTTGGAGTTTATGGGGCGCGTTAATGCGCGTGTGTCGTAAACCGCCGAGTGTGAAGAGATTAATGAAGTAGTTAATTTAACTGATTGGAAACTGTGCTTTTGATTGTTTTGATTGATATTTATTAAGGAGACGAATTGATGGCGAAAGGAATTGGTAACGACCTGGTAACATTGTTCATTGGGATTGGAGTTGACTGACTGAGTTTACTGAGGAGTTCTTTTTAATTGGAAATCTGTTTGAATGATCCAAATATTGGGTTTTCAGATTGTTAATTATGACGTTCACCAATGTCAATGTTAGCATTACTTCTTAAAGTTTTATTCTGATAGGATCATTCACCTATTAGACGTCATCAAAACTTATAATCGAAATTGTACTCTACTATCCACTAAGATATCTACTTGGTTAATTTGAACAACATTGTGCATTGCACCAACCTCTGTTACTTCTCATATCTTTCAACAAAAATAAGCCTTAACTAACTGTTACCCGTGACTTCATCTGCGATTCAGGATGAATAGTCTAAACCTATGTCCTTACCCAGGTCATGGTCTATCTGTGCGCCAAATTTCGTCCAAATCCGTTCAGCCATTTTTACGTGATTAAATAACCAACATATAAACATTCACATTTATAAAAATACATATATAGGATGTAATCTCGCAAATCAAAGGGCAGAAAACAGTAGCCACCAGCCAATGGCTGAACAAAAAAAAAACCAGCTACTTTCAACTTCAAGATAAAAAAAAAACAAAATGCCTGCGCACACGATCAGAGTACAGTCGGTCTGTTAAGCTTCTTGCAGTGTCAACGATCTCTACCGTTATATCTCTATAACATGACGATGTTTTTGGCACTAGCATGACTGTCTAACGTAAGTACTTACACGTGTTTAGAATTCTAGGGCTGGTAAGCTTGTAAAAAAAAATACTGAAAAAACTGCCTTAATATTATCCAGAATTGGATAATATTAAGGCAGTTTCAAGGTTCAGTATTTTACATGGAGCGACTGCTGAATACGGGTATTCAGCTGCATCCGGTTTGATTGGAAGCTGACCCCAACATAGTTGGGAAAAGGCTAGGCAGATGATGATGACATGGAGCGACTGCCTACTTGACCTCCACAACCCAGTTACCCCAGTCTTACAAAGCGATATCGTGTTCCCCACACGATTTCCATGGGTAGACTGGTGGTCAGACTTTCAAGCTTCTGAAATAGTCAGAGAACGTCAGAGATTTGCGAAAAGAGAGACTCCGGAGTAAGGTTATTTGCCTTCCTCCTCTGTATGATATTCTCTTCTGAAAAAACCTAAGAACAAAGTATAAGAAGACACAAACATTGAGGGTTACCTACACAAACCGTTTCAGGTAAGGAGCCCAAACAACCAAGTTTGTGATTAATGCTAGCCAAAAAGCATCAAGGGTGTGTTTAAAATGGTTTGCTCAAATATTTAAGGATATAACTGTTTTGAATAGTTATCTGGGCACTTATCCCATTGACAGTGATGCGGACGAATTTTTTGATGCCCAATGAGCTCCTGCCTTTTTCTATATTTTTTTTTTAATTATATACCTGTATATAATTGTAATATAATATATTTTAGTGTTAGCTTGTAAAAATAGTAATTAATCAGTGTATGTTAAATAAATATGTTATCTGGGTAACTCAAAGGTGCAATATCTCGAAATAAACATATATCTTTATAATTTAGTACGTACCTGATTATCTTATAATATAGTCTTCTAGATCGTATTTCTGCCATGGCGGTCAATCTCAACGGAGAACTAGTCTTCGGCGCGGGAGACAATAAAGTGCGCAAGTATGTGCGCAGACACAGGTGCACTCTCTCTTCCCTCACTCTTCTATTCCGATAGGAAAGCAACGGCAATCCGACACCACCGGATATCAGGCGCAGGACCAACAGCTTAACGTGTGAATGCCATCTTAATACTATCTAGTGTCAGTTATACCTTCAGGCGGTTTCAACAAAGTGGCAAGTAAAATATACTTTAGACAACGTTGCAAAATCTCCAGTTACATTCCAGCCTCTAGAATCACTATCAGTCCAACTCAAATCAGTAACATAAACAGTACCATCCCTGGCCAGTAAATAGGCTTCCATACATCGCGTTAGTCGGACCGTGCGGACATCAGAGGTGCCGCTATCGCGATCAAAGCGACCGCTTGCTTTCGGCACCGCCACACCGGCCGCCGCTAGCCGTAAGCCGCGTCTACATTGGGCCTAAGAAATGCCTAGAGGAGTCTGTGGGAAACAATGTATGGAATCTGGGGAGTGATTGAATGGTTCGTCTTAATGGGGCTATTAGCCATGCTCTTGTGTCGACTCATAGAAAAATAAATAAAACTTTGCATTTGAAATAGCACTTCCAATGTACAAGGTTCGGGGCATACTCCTAGTTTTAACACTAAACGAAGTATTTTATGCAGTAGACCACGTTGAATGTATTTAATTATTCGGCTCTATTCATGTCTTAGCAATATAGCTGAAAATTAGGTGGTTACAGCAATATTCCCCATCACCATACCAGGATCAGCAGGATTAGATCCATCGCAAACGCAGCGAGACTGTATCGGTGGGGCAATTCGCATTTTGAAGAATTTATACCAGATAATTCTCTGCACAGCCTGGTGTAAGCAGAGCTTTAGAACTAAGGAAGTCGCAAAAGAAGTGGCCATTCTCAAGTTACAAAGAGAAAAATGTACGAGCTGCAACATCCAAATTTATGGAGAAAATTTTGTAGCAGAGGAATATGTTCTGAAAGTTATATGATCATGTGAAGGAAACCAAATACCTTCTGTGAAAAAAGATGCATCTACGAATGATTTATTTTGTGGTGTTCTTCCTACTTGGCTTGTCTGAAGAATTTCCTAACTCGTGGGTATGGCATCTTCCATTTCATACTGACCGATTTAACCAAACTTAAAGGCTCAGAGCAAAGTCTGCAGTATGCTGATATAGAGCCTCAGCTTGGTCAAGTACCTACCCAATACAAATCTACAGACTTACGGCTGAACCCAATTACCTATCTATCACCAGTTTTTTCCCAAGAATCTATATATGTAGATCTGTATGATTATATTATATCTACTGCCAGTAAGTGCACTGTATGATTGCCGAAAATGTTGTTGTAATATTGCTGTATTGTATTGTTAGCCTGAGTTGGTCCCAATGTACAGCATACCTACGCTACTTTCATAATTCAACATTTAGGTCCAATTTCACATTCAGCTCAGATACATAGGTAGGATAGGTAGTTCAGATAGTGACGTAGTAGCACAGATTACTAAATAGTTAATAGTGGGTACGTCAATCGGTTATATTATTTAATAAGTTGCCTCTACATATAAAAAGCGCTATCTACTCAAGCTCCTTTAAAAACCAACTGAAAAGTTTCCTATTGAATAAGTGTCTTTATGCTGTTGAAGATCTATAATGAAAGTCTTATATACCTAAATATGTTGTATTTTGTTGTTGTAATTAAATTTATGCTTTGTTGTAAAATTGTAATTTTAATTTTCTATGTAATTTCAGATACAATTTATTGTTCATGAATAAATGACTAATGACTAACGTCAAAATGGGCAGATTAAGTAACTAGCAGAGTTCGGTGAACTTGGCCCTTAAGGGGGGTGCGCTAAGGTAGACCGAAAAATTAAAAACTAAGTTTTTTGCAATTTGCAGGTCAGTAGGTAAGGTATTTGCAGGTCGGTAGGTTTATGGTGATTAAATATGTTTCGCGACCGAAACAAATATGGCTTTACATAATTATAATAAACGAAAATGAAATTAAAAAAAAAAAAAAAAAAAAAACAAAAAAAAAAAACAAAAAAAAAAATGAAAAAACGACAAAACGCAGACGACGACCGACGATCATTTACGACGTTGTCGTAAATGATTTGATTTGATAATCATTTGAATCAGCAATACTTGTACAACTCCTTAAGTTAGAATTAGCCTCAAATGTCATGATAATTATCATGAAATAGTCATTCAATAAGGTAATACGAACTTAGAGAGTTGTATTGATGATTTTTATGATTATCATTCTATAAATAAATATATGTTACAGCCGCGAATCATATTTAGATCAACACACAACCTAATTCTGACCTTGAATCCGCGGCCTACCCTGACGCTGTAAATGCCTACCTCAAACGTAGGTGATTAAAGCACAAATAATATCCATCACCCATATCAGCCAATCAGCAATCAACAAATATGTGAATAGGCCCTAACCTACCCGACCTTGTCTTCCAAGATACAGTTAGTGGCAGCTTTAATGTGCAAGCGAAGAAGCAATGGCGACCAAATGTTTGTTCATAAAAGTAAATTGCCTATCTACTGGCTAGAGCTAGTGTAATAGAGCAGTTTCTAGAAACTACTGAGGCACTGTCAAGTATGCGACGCGTAATAAATTGTAATGTTTCTCAGAATCTGTTGTTGATTGACATTGTGGACGAGGGTACAGTCAAACGAACCTAGACACAGTTGTTTCTTTACATTTTATTTCAAGCTAAACATATGACTAACCGTGCGCCGCGCCGGGTAGAAATTACTATCTGCGAAAATGAAGAACTTCCATACATACTTTCATCCCCTATTTAACCCTACTGAAGGGGGATTTTTTTTTAAATCTTTCCTTAGTGCCCATCTTCGTTATAAAGGATGGCCCATTTATAGTGGCCCAATATGGACTACTGATTTTCGCGGAACATATGTAGCGTTTAGATGAATCATTGTTATGTCCTAGACACACAAAAAAATTTGGACCGCTATAAATGGGCCATCCTGTATAAAGAACGCTTGTACAATATTTCATTCATCTAGACCCAGAGGCTTAGGCTGAGAATTGTCTGTCATTAAGTAGATTGTTATTAATTATAGGTAAAAAACCTTCCTATAACTGCTTGACTTTTTAAGTGTATTCATATTCATCTCTAACAAATTTTGGATGCGACTAATGCAGCAACGTAAATTAATTCACCTTTGTTTTTAAATAAATTAAACTTGTCAAGTAAATAAATTAAACTTGTCCAGTCCAAGAAATTAGCATAACTTCAAAAAGATCACTCATTTAAAACTCTATCAAAAACAATGGTCAGTTATATTCAATGCTAACTGTACTGTATGTTTAGTGTCGTTTTAATTTGTCGTGTCTATTAATAGTTACAAGTGTGTCTGCAATGTATCATTTTGGTAGCGCATGCAACACTCAGACACAGTGTAAGTACTGAGCACTCGACGCAAACTTGAGAGAAATATTCTGTTGACAACAGATTGTGGGAAATAACGTAGTCTTAAACCAATCTGCCTAGCCTTTTCGCAACTATTTTGGGGTCAGCTTTCAGTCTAACCAGATATTTTCCATGGAGCGACTGCCTATCTGACCTCCAAAACCCAGTTACTGCGTAATACAATACCCTTTGGGCTTCTGACGACCGGTAACGACCGTCAAAGATCCACGAATGACAGCGGGACCAACGGCTTAACGTGCTTTCCGAGGCATGGAGGGTCTTGGTATGTAAAGATGGTCACCCATCCACGGACCAGCCGCAGCAAGCATAGCTTAACCTGATCGATCGACCCAATCCCTTGTATTATACAAGCCCTTGTATTAATAATAATATAGTCTTAAATGTATATTGTTAATTTATATTGTTATTATAAACAATGGAGCATACATTGATAAATAAAATCTGTGCTAAATCAAACCTAGCATATGTAGGTATAGTAGGTTAGATTTAGCGTTTTTTTAGGTAGCTAAAAAACGGTAAATGGTGAAAGAAAACATCGTGAGGCACATCCTAGAACCAAAAATTCGAAGACATGTGACATCCACCAACCTGCACCCTGCACCTGTGGGCTCGCGTGTTGGATTGCGGCTCACTCCATCTCGAAGAGTGTGTCCCAGCAGTGGCAACATTGTTTTTTTAAAATATGGACTGCAGTTGTCTGAGATAAATAAATTATTATATTTATATTGTAGGTTGATTATAATAGTTATGGTATGTATTAATTAGGTATCTCATTCCTACTTATTGATCACTACCAGACAGTCATCATGAAACTAACTGAGACGGTTACCGACAAGTTCTGCCTCCACACGATGGTAAATATCGATGAAGCTTGAAATAGCTAGCTTTGTTGTCATTACGGGCGGTTGCAGCTGTATATTAGGACTGGAGCTCACGGCGACGGCGCTCGCGTCAATGATTATAGGCCTGGATAGAATGTAGGCAGTTTGAGATGCAAATATACAACGGAATTGGATTAAGTTGTTTTGAAGTTGAATTTGTATGTTGCAGCTGCTGTATAATGGTTTTTAAAACGTTTGAAATACAAGGTGTAATTGAAATTACTGAAAACCTCAAATGGGGTCATTGTACGACGTCATTTTGAAAAACTTTTTCTATAGGGCCAAGCCAGATTTATTAAGTTATCACTTAATTCGACGATATGTTTAACAGCAGATTTTTTGAAGTGAAAACTTCTTTAGCGGCGTAGTGCACTTTTGTTGTGATGGGTAAAAAAAATTTAAACTCACGTCAGGACACGTGACCTGATCGAAAATCCGTAAGACGGAGCTCGCGTCAGGACACATGACCTGATCGAAAATTCGTAAGACGGAGGGAGAGTAGACCGCATTCCAAAATATCAAAAATGCACAACATTAATATTCAAGTTGCACTCCCGGAGTGCAACCCGTTTTTTACTATTTTATTTTTGTTCCTTATTGTCGCTTAGTTTATTATACTTCACTTCCTTGTAATTTCTAAGAAATTAGTACCTTCCCAATACAACTTCTTTGAGTTCATAGATACAACGAACATTTTAAGACAATAGGTTTTATGTATCTTTTTATTGTTTAAAACGATTTCCGTAATACTGCAAGTAATAAATGTTCTCTTTGTCAATACAGAAACCATTGTGTGCAAGTCTGATTCATTGCTGAACAAAATATCGCTACACTAGAATGTGACTCACAGACTGAAGAATTTCAGGAAATATTGGAAAACGGTTCTTATAGAATCTACATTGTAGATTGTAGGTATACTGTGAATATTGAGATAACTATTTTTCTTAAATAAACCTGTAAAGTAGAATCGGGAATTCGATTACTTAGTAAAGAAAGTGGTTGAATCCATTTACATATTAAATAGTTTGTCATAATTGTAATTTAAATCAATAAAAACATTTATATATACTCGTATTGTGTCCTACAACGTTTTCTTATGTTTCGGGAAGTTGAATAAATGGGCTTTTGTGTTTGTGTTTACAAACTTTTGCGGTGCACCTAAAGACGATGCGTTGGTCAGTCGTTTCTTGCTTCAATTTTATTGTATGGCACATGCAAGAAACCTCATCATCATCATCAAGAAACTTGCATCGAGAAGGATAAAGATTTCTCTATTATCTAAAATCTTCATATTTTTTTGTATCACTTTTTAGGGTTCCGTACCCAAAGGGTAAAAACGGGACCCTATTACGAAGTCTTAACTTCGCTGTATGTCCATCCGTCTATCCGTCCTTCTGTCTGCCACCAGGCTGTATCTCAGGCTGTTTTATGTATCTTAGTTTCAATCCGATATGCATAGTCATATTCCTACCAAGTAAAAATACACAAACAGGATACAAATTACTTCACCTTATATTTATAATTTTATTTGCGCAAGTTGAGATCGATTGCCCATGATATCTACATGTTTTTTACCATCTCCACAAGGTATGGTCAGGTCTACTGCCCCAGGTTACCTTATATCGCCAGGTTATTTTCTAGACTCCATCGATACTGATCAAAGAGATAATTATAATAACTATTGAATATTTAATGGCATTTTAACTATGATTGGTACCTAGGTGTCCGTTTTATGGAGTATGTCGGTAAAAAGTGAGAGTTACGTAGCCATTTGTGCAAAACTGCAAAGATTTACATCTTACATTGTATTTTACGTAATTCTAATGAGAAACATTATAAGCAAAGGTTTGTGGCTTCTATTCAGGTTTTGCAATGATTGGTTTTAGAAACGCCACGTGTGTAGCCACTTATTCAAAATCAAAAGTTATTTATTCAAACAAGGCTGAGAATCAGCACTTTTTGAACGTCAAAATTACATAAAACAGTCCCTCTAAACGCCCGCCCTTCACCACTTCCTAGTGCTTTAGCTGGAAAGAAGAAGTGGCGCAAAAAACTCCCCAGCAGCACAGCTGTCTGGTTAGTTAGATGAACTTGGTTCTATATAATAGTAAGTAATTAACATTACGAAACACAAAACATTAAATTGTGGAAGGAGTATTAGACTTTATTTATTTACAATGACAACACTACTAATAAAAAGCCTTAATTACAATTTATAAGCTAACACTAAAATATATATTTTATTATATACAAGTATATAATAAAAAATAAAAGAAAAAAGGAGGAGCCAATTGATAATAAAAAGAAACGGGTTGGACTCCGAGAAGTGAAAACTTGAATATTAACGTTGTGCATTTTTGATATTTTGGAATGCGGTCTACTCTCCCTCCGTCTTACGAATTTTCGATATGCCGATCGATTCTGTAAAAATCTCACCGTGAAAACTCAAGTGAACTGAACTTTATGTGAGTTGTCAGTAGTGTCAATCCCTAGCATTATTTGGAATGACAGCTCACTCCACGCTCACTTCACCTAAGTTTTCACGGTGAGATGGATACAGCACTGCGATTCTGTAACCATCTCACCGTTCAAAAATTCGTCCGCATCGCTGTCAATAGGATAAGTGCCCAAAAGGCTGGCAGCATTACCACGTTGGATGGCAGTGCTGATTATTTGGGTTACAAATAGGCCAGCCCTCTGGTCACGTGAAGAGTCAACCAACCGCTTGGTGATGTCCCGAAATATGCGATGAGCACTTGGATTCCAAGGCCCTAGTGTTAAACATTAAATTTATTTGCCATATGTCAGCTAGCATTTGACCCCTAAAATAGTTCAATAAAAAGATTTGACCCCTTTCCTACTCCCGACATAACTCTACACAGTTTCACATGAACAAATAACAATAAGTTATTTTGAGCGAAGACAAAGAACACAAAAGAAACAAAGGGTACGTAATATTTTCTTTGTTATACGTAATATTAATATGATAGACCGCTGTGAGTCAGGGTTGATGAATCAGTGGATTGTGGCACTCACTGTCATTTACTCGTATGTTATGCGTAAATGTGACTTGTATATGTAATAGTATGATTTGTGATATGCGCAATGGAATGGGTAATCGGCAAGTTATTTATTTTGCTGTCTGTATTTCGGGAGAGAACATCCAGGAATATTAGAGAAATAGAAGGGAAATCTGTCATTGAATTATGCTAAATTAACTCATCACTTGCTTAGCTTTTTTCCAACTAAGTTGAGGTCGGCTTCTGGATGCAGCTGAATACCAGTATTTTACATAGAGTGACTGCTTATCTGACCTCCACCACTCAGTTACTGGGTAATACGATACTCCCTGGTAAGACTGGTTGTCAGATTTTCGGGATTCTGATGACCCGGAACGACTGTCAAAGAGCTACGAATGGCAGCCGGGACCAACGGCCTAACATGATTTCCGAGCCACGGAGGTCTTGGCATGTAGGTAATGATAGTCCACCCATCCACGAACCAACCGCGGCAAATGAAGCTTAACCTGATCCATCGACCCGTGCGGCTGTTAATAAAATTATAAATTGGCTATTGCTAATATGTTAATAATATTTATTTACTTCCCAAAACTTGTACTTGTTTGTCCAGATTGGGGACAGACTAAACAACTAACTAATTTCGTGGAAAATCGAAAACGAATGGAAAGGTTTGTTATACGACAGCCTACCACCCTTTTTTAATTCTTCCAGTTACATCACATAATGAAACACCTATGTTCTTAAATATGCCTTTAATCAGTGTCATTGAAAAAGCCATTAGAAATTCAGTAGAACATTTTAATAGCTTCATCTGTGTATCTCAGTAGCCTCGAACAAGACGTCACGACCATCAGTCAACGCGCCATGTGCGATGTTCCCGTTCGTCACAAAATCAGTGTGGGAACGTGTATATGGGACGAGTTAATGACGAAATTAGAAGCATCTTACTTCGTTTCTTACAACATGCTTCGGGAAATGTCTCGGCCCATCAAAGATGACTGGCGACACTACTTAGGGTTGCCAGCCATGCGTTACTTTGTCATTATTTTTACACGTGCAGGTGTAGGGGTGCAAACATGAAAGTTTATCAGTAGACTTACATCCGATTTCTGAGAGGTCAATCAAGACAAAAGGTTGTCACATTCTTGTTATTGTTTTGTTACAGCTGTGATTAGCAGACTGGAATAGGTAAAAAAAGTAAATAATATCACTTGACAGCCGAGGGGCAATTCCCGTATTTTTAAGATTCACGATCTCATACTAATTTGAGTCAAAATCTGTTAAAAAAACCATTCTATGTTCTATGTTACGGGTTTGGTTTCCGCACTTAGTCCTACAAGTGGACCATTGTGCGTGGGCCATGGCGGCCGTCGGTGGTTATTCCAACCAGCCCACCTCCCTCCAGAAGCTTATTAGGTCTCCTGGTCTGTTGAGAACATCTGTGTACGATCTGGGTGTCCCGAGGGTTTGCGATCTGATCTGGGTGACGCCTGTGCACTCAAAGAGCACATGCGCGACGGTTTCATCAGCCTCCATGCAAGCTCTGCACAGGGGGCTGTCCGTTATGCCTATCGTGTGGAAATGTTTGTTTAGTGAGCAGTGTCCCGTGATGGTCCCCGTCATCAGGCGCAGGCCTTTCCGGTCCAGGCGTAGTAATTTCCTGGTTAGCTTGCCATCTAATGATGGCATGGTATAAAAAAACCATTAATTTACCTACGAATTTTTTACATTAATTGTCGCTGAGATGAGACTTGAATTTGAACGTTTTTAAGTACATACGAGAATTGACTTTCAGATTGACAACATGTCAGCGGTTTTTTATTAGGAAATCAGAAATGGTGGTATTTTACAGGGTGCTTTAAAAATTGAATTGAAATTAACTCGTCTGGTCGCAAGCACGAAGGACAGGTACTTCCAAAACAAAAGTAAAGAAAATATAAGATATCAAACGTATGGCAGCCCTACTCGCTCATTAGAAGAGTGCGCAGTTAATTTATTTTTGTTGTAAGTGTCATGTCGCGAGTGCAGCGGATAATTTTTCTTTGTCTGGTCCCGTGCGTCACTTACATTGTGACTAGTTGCCCCCAGGCGCTGTTTGTACTCAATTAGGTAGAATATGGCGACCTATAACAGTTATAAATTGTATTCTGTAACAGTAGTTGGAGCTGAATTGTTTTTTTTTTTTTTGAGATTGTGTGAATATGTTGCGCAGTGGCATACTCATGTGCATAACATTATGAACAATGAAGACGTTAAATCTGGTTCAATTGTGTTTTAGCAGCTGTAGATACGTCGTCTTTTCTTTAAGGAGATTTTCTGTCGTTTTTTCTTTTCGGTGGTGGCCCAGTGATAACGGTCCTCACTTCCGAGTTGCAGGTCGTGGGTTCGAGCCCAGTCAGGCGCTTTACTTTATTTTCAACACCACTGCTCTCAAAACGGTGAAAGACAAATTTGTAAGGAAACCGGCATGACCTAGGACCAAAAATTCGAAGACATGTGACATCTACCAATCCGCACTGGGCCCGCGTGGCCACAGACCACTGCCACTCTCGAAGAGAGGAGGCCTGTGTCCTAGCAGTGGAAACATTATATGCTTATGCTGTCATTTACTTTATGCAAACCAATAATCAGTCGCCTGTTACCGCCTGCCTGCCTCCCTGTTGTCGCCTGTTGTGTTGTTGCCTGTTGTGTTGTTGTTGTGTCGCCATTTGACGAAAAGCTACAAAATATAAAATTTCCGTCGTCCATTACGCATCGCTTGTGACCCGCACAACACATATTACAACCACTAGAAGTGCCTAATGAGCTGCATGGCGCCTATTCTATACGCGTTCCGAATTATTTCTGGGACCACCATCGTGTTGAGTGGAGAATCATTGTTAGCCCTCATCCACGGGCGATTTCTTCCTGCTACGATTTTTTTAATCGCGCACATTGCATCGCGAGCATTGAGATTCCAACAGAGTGCATCCCAGCGTATCAGTTGTTGGATTTTCAACTCTCGGTGCTAAGCGGTGCGTTGAAAATTCAGTGCGTGACAAATAAATTGCCGCTAGAAAATCGCCCGTGGGTACCTACGGAGGCTTAGGGCGAGCACACACTGTCTTTTTATCGTGCGATTATTTTGTCGCAGAAATCCAACGTATTGGTTTATGCGACAGAGCGCTCATCCACAAAAAAAAACAATCCTTGCGATTTTTACTTACCATATATAAACTAAAACGTTGCATTTCTGCGACAAAATAATACAAACTCGTAGAGCGCGGTCGCTCTTAGAGTTTGTCTAGAGACGTAATAATACTTAGCTTATTGGTACGGTTTATAGTATATTTCCTTCATTGTAACATGTAATGTGTTCGCTTCTTTTGTGAATGTGGGTCGAAAGACTAGTATCGAGTATTATCTTAACTATTCTAGACTTCTTATTTAGTTCTTTAATTTTTTACAACAACTTTATGTATGATAATTGGATTTCCTGGGTTTTCTTTTATTTAGCATTATGCGGAACCCTAATTCTTTTTCTAAATTAAAACAGCTATAACATCAGCTATCTGCTAGTAAAAGTCCCGTCAATATCCGTCCAGCCGTTTTGGAGATTAGCTGGAACAAAGAGACAAACAAAGAAAAAAAGATAAAAATATCGTGTATACTATCAAATGTATTTAGTAAAAAGCCATTATTTTGACATTACAAACAGACACTTCAATTTTATTTATTTGTATAGATTGTGGCTTGATGAGGAAAGCTTCGCTTAGAAAGCTGGCATTGTTTTGAAAATAGAGAGGCTGTATGTAGAGGCATAACTTGGTAGAGACTTAAGGCGCTTGTCAAGCGCGACGCGACAGCGCGAAACGACTCTATTAGACGATTTCTATGAAAACTAAAAAATATTCTACCAAAATCGCGTTGTACCGTTGCGTCGCGCCTGTCTGCGGGAGCCTTAACGCCTTATTAACTTAATGTAGCACTCTGACTGCAATTGCATTCATTTAGATATTTTCTTTCTTTAGGTATTTTATTACTATCCCTCTCAAATATCCCTTTAAAGAAAGGAAATCATTTGCTTACCCAATTATGAGATTTTTTCTATTCACGTTGTTTGAAATTCGTTCAGTCTTGTCGACCATGCCTTTAAGATCTTCCTCTTGATCAGCTGACGGTCCTGAAAATATCGTTTTCTAGTAATCATTTTGTTATTTATTTACCGAACGTTTACGAATATAATACAATTATAGATGACTAGCAGCGCCCCGCAGTTTCACCCGCATAAGTGTCGATCCCGCGGGAATATCGGGATAAAAAGTATCCTATGTGTTAATCCTGGTTATAAACTATCTATGAGCCAAATTTCATCCAAATTCGTTCTGTAGTTTTGGCGTGAAAGAGTAACAAACATCCATCCATCCATCCATACAAGTTTTTAATATTATAGTATTAGTACGATAATAGGAAGTGGGATGGATTAGTAATATCCTTCCAAATTATTCAGACTGAGATTCATAGTTTGTTACGCAATCATATAGATAGATAAAACGTTTATTCAGTGCAACAAAAAACACAATTAAAGTAATAAAAAAACATCAAAAAAGGTGAAACAAAGATTAAAAAGATAAAGTGACCCATAGAAACCTCGTAAATCTATAACGGTCGATCACTACTGGGCGGTGTGTGTCTCATGGTTGCACCAAATGGGAGTCCAGCTCAGCATATGCCAGGTACAAAACCTGACGCTGGTATTCTGCTGCATCCCGTTAGTGACACACAGTGCAGGTGCAGCCGGTCGATTCTGTAAAAATCTCACCGTGAAAACTCAAGTGAAGTGAGCTTGATGTTAGTTGTCAGTAGTGTAAATCCCTAGCATTATTTGGAATGACAGCTCACTCCACGCTCACTTCACCTAAGTTTTCACGGCGAAATGGTTACAGAATCGCACTGCAGGTGCCTAAAGGCCGGTGCCGGGGCCGAACGATATATTTGTGTATTTTGGAGCAATATTTGTGTATTTTGGAGCTATATAAACAAAAACTATTGGAAATTGGAATTCTGAAATTCTCGAAAACCTTTACATCCTTTGAATTCCATTTCAACACGGATTTTTCGCGTGTAATACTACACGTATTTTAATTTTTCCTGGTACTACACGTATTTTAATTTCCAGTTATTCATTTTTGCAGAGTATATGTTGTATATGTTTGTGTGTGAATGTTTTTATTTTGTTTATTTTGGCCTGCGTTCTGATCAAAGTACGTTATTAAAAGGATCCGAAGTCTTATATATCCTTAACAACTTTACAGTATCGGAGTATGAGGAAAAACAAGATTTGCCTGACGTTGGCGTTAATTATCAGACGGATTAATCCGACAAAACGTCTTTTAGCACACAATAGCACATGGCATGAATCTAGAGAATATATAGAGGGGCTTGTGGCTGAGTAATATATAGAGGGGCTTGTGGCTGAGTAATAACAGCCGCACGGGTCGATGGTCCGTGGATGGATAACCATGGCTCTCCGTGCCTCGGAAAGCACGTTAAGCCGTTGATCACGGCTGTCATTCGTGGATCTTTGTCAGTCGCTACGGGTCGTCAGTAGCCCGAAAGTCTGACAACCAGTCTTACCAAGGGGATTCGTATTACCCAGTAACTGGGTTGTGGAAGTCAGATAGGCAGTCGCTCCATATAAAATACTGGTATTCAGCTGCATCCGGTTAGACTGGAAGCTGACCCCAAGATAGTTGGGAAAAAGGCTAGGTAGATGAGCACATGAATGTATAACTTCCATATCTATAGTAACTAGTTCAAAATAAAGTCGGTTTTCGTGTTTGTTTGTGTGACCGCATTGTTCTTCTAAATTGCGCAACATATTTTGATACGGTTTCCATCATCATTTAGTTTATTCCGGAAGGTTTATGGATATAATACATTTTAACCCTTTGCAGAACACTTAACGCCCCTCGACGTAATAAAAATAAAACTTCTATTGTGTCTCGTTCAGTGTCCTGAACTTACATTAATAAAACCACCCCACACCCCGCCACCTCTGCATTACCCTAAGGTTCACTGATGGAAAATGCCTCAGGCATTAAGTTGTTTTTTACTTGTGCATAAAGTTTTAATAAATAAATATATCAAATAAATAAATAAATATACTCGTATTATCTCGATGTTTTGTCAAGTCGTAAAAACCGTGCGAAGCAGGGGTGGGTCGCTAGTACAGAATAAAAACTACCAACAAATCAATTCCATGACACATTGGACTCAGCGCTAGCACTATATTTATACGAAATGTGTTATTATTGTAATTCCTATTCATGTTATTACTCTAATTGCATTTGATTTGAGTTGGATTACGTGTAGCTAAGCGATATGTGGCCACACTGAGGTAACGCTACAAAAATGTACATATACTCGTGTGTGAAGTGGTTGGGTTCCGCATAAACTATAAGAACTACTTTTTTGTCCTGTTTCTTATACGGATTAAAAAACTAGTGAACCAATTGAGGTTTGAGTACTAGAAAAGTCAGAAATCTCAAAAAACTTTTCCCATTCATTAAACTGAACGGGATCTGCGTTCAGTTTTATCGGTGAAGCCCACCACACACATCTAAATCATATTCAAGAGCTGTCAGTGCCATCATTGTTGTGGAATATTGATACTGACAGCTCTTGAACGGAGTTTAGATGACCGAGTTTCTTTGGTGAACTTGACACTTTTATGTGGACTAATCCCTTTTATGTATGTATATTGTGATAGGTTAGGATTTAGATAAGGATTACACTTTAAATATAATGTTGATTCCTGGGTTGGATTGGTTGGTTTATTGGGTTGTTCCATTAAGACTTTACTAGTAGCAGTCCGGTGCGTCTGGATTTAAACGTGGTTAATGAAAGCTCATTGCTTATAATGAAATATTTACACAGTGGGATAGGAATCGACTAATGCCTTTAAAAGCGAGATGTTAAGTTATGTTCTTCTTTATATCAGTACGTTTCAATTTTCAAAAATACTAGACCACAACCAGTAAATTACTATAAATCGATTTCATCCATCTCCAGCGGAACCCCAAAACCCATCAGCTATCGTTTCTTGAAATCGAATAACACATGAATTAGCCATGATGCATGTCTAAGCCGATTACACCGTGCTTAACGAAGCTAGAGGCGCTTCGATAACATGTAGTATCGATACTATCGATTTAAACGAATAATCGATACCGGTACTTAATTAACTGGCCGCGGGAATATTTTTAATTGTTTTTTTTTTAAAGTTTGAATGTCGTTCGAGAATGGAATGCTATTTTTGTCTCTTTGTTTTTAGATTATTCATTTTGATTTTATCGTGACTATGCATTTGATTTCGCTTAGGTGTGTTTATGAATTTTATAATTTAAATCTGTCGTTTTAATCTGATATTTAGAATATTCGAGACGTGATTCTATGAGCAAGCAAGCAAATTGTGGCAAATAAGTTAATCGCTTTTTGCTTCTGTATTTAAAACAATAAGGGCGAATTCCTTCAAATTTTATTCTAAATATAGTCTTATCCTGAGAATATTTGACAATTATTCTTTACTAGAACGACGTTAATTTTATTCCAGGGATAAAAGATATCTGACTTTCGTTAAATCAGCCCTCAGTCGTACATAATCATAATTTTTTTTTAAATTTTTTGCTTCAAATCACTTGACCGAAAGCATTAAAGAGCAGTAAAGAAACATCAAATAAGTAAAATATTTAAAACTCATCTAAATCAAGGCATAGAAAACGACTTCACATAAAAATAATAATGAAACACCTTGTATAATTCCAAAATACAATATAAAGCAGTCGTAAAATGTTTTATTAGATTTTAAACTGTGCCTAACATCCAGTTTTACAACCGATTTTTACTATTTTAATTGGCTTCTCTATTAGCTAACAATGGCATTAACTTCAAACCCAACCCTTAAACAATCTAACTTCTTAAATGGATCCCATTATTCTCTGTTTATTTCCAGAACATTCCTGGTGGATTTATTTATTTATTTAAACTAATAATAGTGACATCCATTAATTTAAAAATATAGCGACCGTATACATAATAAAAATAGTGTCGTTTATAAGAAAATTTAAATTAGTTTTAAGTGAAAATAAAAATGGAAATATACAAACGCGCAGGACACTAATGGGTAACAATTCGTTTTCGGCGGAAATGACATAATAAACATCACGGACGCGTTCCGAAAATATCCAGAATTCGAGTTTGCGTTGGCACCACCGTCGTTATTTCTCTAGGGAAATACGCTGAGTGTTGCCACACCCTGGGTGGCGGCAGACCATCGGTAATTTATTAACAGGTTAAATTTCTAATTAAACCCCGCCCATGTTTTAATATCTACGTATGGTTCGATGGGTAATATTTTGCTTTATTACGTCAAGTAGTGTCGGAACGGGTGGCTTATGACCCCGGCTCTGATCAGGCGCATTGTCTAGCAGGTGTTTTGATTATTTTCATTATACCGTATTGTATCGAGGAAGAAGTACAGGTTTGAGGTACCGTTGAGTCATACCGTTGAATATAATAATTAAAAGTATAATTATTATTTTTAATTTCGTAAAGCCTGCCCGCCTGCCAAGTTGTGCACAACTAATTGAAGAATTTCACCTCATTTTAAAGTAGGCTGTTAAACATTTACCTTGGTACAGGAAGTCGTTATTTAAAAACAAACTTTACATTCTCCGTTTAAAATTTTAAAACGGACATAAATAACTTAATTATTTATGGGTATAATTTGGCGTTATTTTTTTGTTGTCAGTACTTTTAGTGCATGCGGGTTATGAAGTGTTATCAAGCCACTTATCTGGCTAGTGTGTAATTACCTTAAGAGTAGGGTATTGTAGGGAATGGGGAGCACTCGGCCCGCGCGGTGCTTCTTAGTAATTTGTTCGGTTCGTAGACAGATATTCTTAAACTATAACCGTAGGCATTTTTATTAAAGAAAGTTATCTTAGAGTCTAGAAAGGTGTTGGAAATTTCTATAGAGATGCTGACTTTGTGTTAAAAACAAAGGTCCCGGAAAAACCCCACATAAGGCGATATTTATATTCGTTTCTTTACTGACACGTAAGATGAAAGACGCAGCTTAGAGTTACGAGAAAACGCTCTTTTGTAACCTTACCTTTTATCTATCTCCACGACATACTTCATAATTCAAATATATACTAACAAAGCTGAAGAGTTTGTTTGTTTGAACGCGCTAATCTCTGGAATTACCAGTCGGATTTGAGTTTTTTTTTTGCATTTGATAGCCCAATTTTTGCGAAAGTCTATAAACTATCTAAAATTACGCTAGCACCCTTAGGAGCCAAGCAAAAATAAAAAAAAGCTGAAAGAACGCTAAACGAAAATAAAGTAATAGCTTGGGCAGGCGATGCGATACGATGTGGTGGGTCGGGGAAACAAGAACTTTCATGCGGACGAAATCGTGGGGGCAGAAGTTAGTAATATTACCTACTAGCTGCGCCCCGCGGTTTCACCCGCATAAGTTTCTATCCCGTGGGAATATCGGGTTAAAAAGTATAATCTTGGTTATAAACCATCTGTCTGCCAAATTTCATCTAAATCTGTTCAGTCGTTTTTGCTTGAAAGAGTAATAAACATCCATCCATCCATCCATACATACAAACTTTCAGGTTTATAATATTAGTAGGATAGACGTCATTAAAAGAATAATTATCGAAGAAAAATAACATCCGAATTAATTCACAAAAACTAATCTTTCACACACGAACTTTGTCATTTATAATAGGATTAACATAAGCACATAACTTAGCTGATAACTCAAAAACCATGGAATACAAAAACATTCGTAATCCAACATTTCTTTGTCTCCCTGGCGTGCCCACTAATCAACAAAGTAGTCATATCCCTAGGGGCTACCATAGAAAAAGAATAGTATAGAAGTGACTCTCTTTCTCATTGTACATTTCTATAGTTTTAGAGCGTAAAAACGTTCAACACTTCAGAATTGTATCGCGTTACGCTCTCCATGCTTGATAATTTATAAAATTGATATCCCTAGGGAGTTACCGAGGGATTCGTGGCTAAGTGAGAAAAGGCCTGCCGAGGTATGGGTGACCATCTTTACATACCAACATCCTACACGCCCTCAGAAAGTACGCTAAGCCGTTGGTCCCGGCTGTCATTCGTGGATCTTTGACAGTCATTAGCCCGAAAGTCTGACAACAAGTCTTACCGATTGGTATTGTGTTACCCAGTAACTGGGTTTTGGAGGTCAGATAGGTCTTAAAAGACTTAAAAGAGAATGACTAGTACTATTGAAAAACTCATAAAAATTTTTGAAGTTTTTGCGCAAATTGTATTTTATTTATGGTTGCTAAAGTGGGTATCCCAAAAACACATTTGTTTACATGTTCAACTCATACTTGTACCGTGTCTTTCTAAAACTCAATCCTAACTAATATTATAAATGCGAAAATGAGTTTTTTTGTTACGCCATCACGCTGCAACAGCTGAACGGATTTGGGTGGAATTTGGCATACAGATAGACCTGGGTAAAGACAAAGGCTACTTTTCATCCTGGATCGCAGACGAAGTCGCGGGAAACAGTTAGTATATCATATTTACGCCCGGGTACTGCACACAAGTTTCACTTCTATACGGATTTATTACTCTGTAGCACAAGTTTGACAAACTCTGCCGCGACAGTCAGAGAAACGTTCACGCGATCGTTATTTATACCGATAAGTACTCGTAGCTAGTCGTAGGTACGACCCGGCGAACAGCTAGTTTAGTAATCATGTCAAATTACTTCAAGGGTAATAGTTATGTGTTTATTATTAGTTTACCGGTAATTCAGGTAAATTGTGAGCCTCTTAGGTTTTTTAAGAAATAAATAAATTGTTGTTACATTGTGGCATTTAATGACTATTTGTGTTAAAGTATCGTAGATGATAATGATCCTCAAGAATAGGTTTGTTGTCGTGTAGGTCTGTACTTTTATTGCGTGTATCTAATAAATATATAATAGATATTTAACTTTCCCATGACTAAGAGGCCTAATGTCGTGTGGCGACAAGAAAAGTTTTACTTTAAAATCAAAGGTCATTAAATTAAAGAAAGGGAAGTAGAAATCAATTAAAGATTTATTTAAAAGGTGCGGATGGAGATGGAATGGCAGTGTTGTGTTTAATGTGGAGATGGGGTGTATGGATGACGATGCGCTATAGGTGGGTTGAGTAGGTTGAGGTGGAGATGCAGATAACGCATGGTCATAAACGTTACTTAAAGTTAAGACGTCAAAAAAGTGGGGTGCAGTGTAGTGAGTGGCCCACTGGTAACCGCCGTGACTTTCGTGTTGTTGTGTGGCTAGTGGAAGCAAAGCGCCTGCTTTCATCACCAGCATCATAGCAGTCCACTGCTGGACGTAGGCCTCTCCTATTGCACGCCATTCAACTCTCATCCAGCTGCTACCAGCCATCCTGCGAAGATCGTCGCTCCACCTAGCCCGAGGGCGTCCTATATGAACACGTCGCGCCTGCTTTGTTTTGTATAAATTATTTCATCACCACTGCTCTCAAAACGGTGAAGGAAAACATCGTGAGGAAACCGGCATGTCCTAGAACCAAAAAATCGAAGACATGAGACATCTATCAACCTGCACTAGGCCCGTGCAGTAGATTACAGCCCACTCCCTCTCACAGAGAGGAAGCTTGTGTCCCAGCAGTGGGAACATTATATATTATTATATATGCTATATCTGCATTGCACAATTAAAGGATACCTGCCGATCGATTCTGTAAAAATCTCACCGTGAAAAGTTAGGTGAAGTGAGCTTAGAGTGAGCTGTCAGTAATGTCAATCCCTAGCATTATTTGGAATGACAGCTCACTCCACGCTCACTTTACCTAAGTTTTCACGATGAGATGGTTACAGAATCGCACTGCAGTCCTAAACGTTGTTATAAGGTAAAATTATAGGTGATTATGTAATAAAGCAAGAGAAAGCATTAACCTTAATTAAACTCACACACTTTATAGCCAAATTAACCACAAGATAATAAGGCCGTACTAATTCTTGAACAACCCAGTTGAGAATGATTTACTTCGCGACTCGCTACCAAGTCACCTACGCAGTGCTTGTAAGAATAAAATTACAGATATCTTACAAAACATTACATGGTTAACTTACATTGACATTATGAAATCGCACCATAAGATTATGTTAATCTGTAAAGCTGTGTTTACATGGTCATCATCTGTCTAGCCTTTACCCAACTATGTTGGCTCGGCTTCCAGTCTAACAGGATGCAGCTGAATACCAATATTTTACATGGAGCGACTGCCTATCTGACCTCCACAACCCAGTTACTGGGTAATGCGATACCCATTGGTAAGACTGGTTGTCAGATTTTCGGGCTTCTGACGACCCGTAACGACTGTCAATGAGCCTCGAATGACAGCCAGGACCAACAGCTTAACGTGCTTTCCGAGGCACGGAGGGGTCTTGGTATGTACAGATGGTCACTCCCATCCACGGACCAATCGCGGCAAGCGTAGCTTAACCTGATCGATCGACCCGTGCGGCTGTTATTACTTAGCCACAAGCCCCTGTTTACATGGTCTGAACGAAAAATAGAGATGTGCCAAATATCCGAAAGTATTCGTCAGATTCTCCTTTTGAATGATATTCGTATTTGGGAAATATATTGCTGTTCGATTATGTTTTGACGATTTCTTGGTTCTTTTTCTTACAAAACCCATTGTTGATGTGTTGCAGAGGTCAACCCATCGTCATCTGCCTAGCCGTTTCCCAACTATGTTCGGGGCCGGCTTCCAGCCTAACCGGGTGCAGCTGAATACCAGTATTTGACATGAAGCGACTGCCTAACTGACCTACACAACCCAGTTACTGGGTATACAGAGGTCATTTATCGACTACAAAGATAAACACCAAACAGTTACAGGAAATTACGCGAAAAACTGTGAGAATTTGGCTGTCCTTATATTATCATACTAGCTGTTGCCCACGACTTTGCCTGCAAACCAGGATAAAAAGTAGCCTATGTTCTTTTCCAGGTCCCAGCCAACCTATATATCTCATGCAAATCCGTTCAGCCGGTTATTACTTTCGCATTTATTATACAGCTACAACTTTAGGATACAGCTAGGAAAATACCTCCCAGCATCATTATGGATGTCGGTTTGCATGGATGCGTTTGTCTACGTACACAATTGCCTAGTCGTAACCTCACTTAAGTATAACTTGACATTTAAGCACACCAAAGTTATCCAAGTTGTGAACCCAGCCTAAGATTTATTCCACACTGCGCCAGCCAAATTAGAGACAATAGTGTTGGCAGTAAATTCGGGATTAGCTATAAATCTTGTGGCGAAATATTCAAACGATTGATATCGACAAAGGTTAGGGAGTGCGTGTCAAATGTAGGATTTATGTTCGGTTGCGACAGCCTGTGTGGGATGTGACGATTGTTTTGAATGGTGTGAACGAGGCGTAGTGTTGTGCTTTGCTGTATCCGAATTCGTCTATGTATCTTAGATGTTACACGATGATAAATGATTCGGTAAAAACACAGCACAGCTGCTCTCATATGGGTGATTTGTCAATGGTCAGATAACTTTTATCTGAATAATAAATATGGCGGCTTAACATAATTTTCTATAAAAACAAAACTCTCAAACTGTCACATTCATTCCTCGGATAAAACATACCTGACGATTGAAAAATCAGGCCTAGGTAATGTTAATTAATTAATCTTGCTAAAGGGATATTATTCTAACTGAGCAATCTGAACGTTGTTGTTTTGTATTACATTCTTTAGAAGTTGTTTTGTAGATGTAAGATTTGTTACGATAAATTTAACTTTAGTTATTTGACATTAGGTTGAAAATGACTTGAAAAAAAAAACTGGGAGCCAGTCTTACCAAGGGGTATCGTATTACCCAGTTACTGGGATGAGGAGGCCAGATAGGCAGTCGCTCTATGTAATATACTGGTATTCAGCTGCATCCGGTTAGACTGGAAGCCGACCCCAACATAGTTGGGAAAAGGCTAGGCAGATGATGAGAAGTTATCTTGTAGAATAAGGGTAGGTAATTGACTAGAGACCAAAACATGAGCGTAACCACTTTTGATCCTTCCATTGTTCTAGTTATTAATGATTGTAATATGTTTACTTAGGGCCGATTTCGCCGATTAAACTGAACGCGATCAGCACAACTAACTCGCGTTCAAGAGCTGTCATTTTCATCATTTTTGACAGTAGTTCTTAAACACAGTTTAGATGTGCTGAATTGGTGCTTAGAATTTTGAGCTTTCTCAGAAACGTACAAATCTGTAGCTTACCAACATTCTGGCAACACTCAAGTCTTAACGGACGTGTGGGTAACAGAATGGCGGTTGTGGGTGTCACCGAGGTGACAATGAGACAATCCGAAATGCCGTGTAGAAGACAATTTGATTACCGGTTTATGGGCATTACGGAGTAGTTACAGAGTTAATGGATTTGTACCGGTGCGAGTCACAGCAATGTTTGACACCCATCATACCTTGCTGCTGGGGTTTTATAGAGAAAATGTATGAACCTATTACGGGTAGATTTAACCCCTTAATAGATGCAGGTGTCTCAGACATCAATAAAATCCTCCAGACCGAATTTCAGGCATGGCGACCATCTCAGCGGACAATGTGTGTGCGCAGAAACAGGTGCACTCTCTTTTCCCTCACTCTCATCGTCCGGTGGGTCGGCAATCCGACACGACCGGAGAGAAATCAGGCGTAGGGCCAACGGCTTAACGTGCTTTCCGAGGTACGGGGGTACATCAAACCCTGTATAAGAAGCTCCTAAGCGTTTACCGGTGGCTGGGACGGACTGGACAGAGTTTTGTGGCGCAGCCTGGGAGAGGCCTACGTTCGGCAGTGGACTGCGACAGACTGAATTGATTGATTGAAGCGATAGCTACACGAAATTTTACACGGATAAAATGGTGAATGTGGCTGACTGACTGATTGACTGAGCAAGCCAAAACTGCTGAAGATAGTAATACAAAAAATAAGATGAAAGATGAAAAAAAGAAAACAGAAAAAAGATGGAACAAAAAGATGGCTGGTGACGTTGTTCGGTGTGGTGGTGTGGTGAGGTGACGCTGGAAAAGGATTTTTGAGGTTTTCTAAAGACTTGATCTTTGTATGCGAATGGCACCCTAACAGCTATTAAGATAATATAAACAAATGCTTGTGAAATTAACAGTTGAAGGTCGTAATAATGTTATAGCGTGTGTTCCCACGAAACGTTCTGATGTTACCCAGGACATAAAACTATTGATGGTCGCGTAAAACATGCAGGCAACATCGAAAACGTGGCTTGTATGCTAATAATGTGAAGGGAAAATGTAGTTTGTATTACAATATAATAATATTATAATGCTCTTGTCCTTTTGTGTTGTAGTTTACCATTAAAAAGGTGAAGGAAAACATCGTGAAGAAACCGGTAGGTCTAAAAGCTAATGAATCGATAACATGTACTTGTGAGTATGACATCTACTATCACGCTCTGGGCCCTCGTGGTTGATTTCGACCCATAGGGTCGTCGCGTAATACATTAACAGTAGCTTTCATTTTGACAGCTCATCAACATTCATTGCGTAATTTACCTTGTTGAGCAGACAAATTTTTCGAAATTATGAGGCAATGGATTAGCAATATCATTGAGATTGTGATTGAACGTGTGTTACGCAGTTTTGGCTTATCGTAGATCAATCCTTGCAAATCTTATTGAAAGAGGAAGTTACTAGTCGGTACCAGCAAATTGCTTGTCAAAATGTCGTATTAGTTACTATCATATAATTTGACTACCAACTTAAATTGTCAGTATATTCAAATCACAACACAACAACAAACACAGACAACATCAATAAAACAACAACACAACTGGCTTTGACAGTTGTATGAAATAGTTAAAACACGGCACGTTGACTTGGGATGTGATGTGACAATTTGCTTAACAATACATTTTCCCTGACTGTACCTGCCAGGTTTTAAACCCACCTAATACTTACTACCGTAATTGTATCTAGACACAATATCTTATAGAAGTTACCTACAATGTTTCTATTATCAGTAGATCTTCAATGTATCTTGTCATTTAGCTGGTGGTAGTTTGGTGGGCATGACCCGATCTCTCGATCGTCATTTGGCTCGGCTCGAGGTAACTTACCTTTCTCCCGTTACCCTTTCCTCGCTATCATTGTTCGTCTAAACTGCCCAATTATCCTCAATTGTTTTATATCTTTGGGAAAGTACTAACGCTACTCTGAAGGGTCTAACCAATTGTGGAAAAGATAAGGGGCATTTAGGGGTGACATCGAGCTCGGAAGTAAAAAAGATTTTGTTGACAATAATTACGGTTTAAATCATAAATATTATATGGAGCAGTTATGGCCCAATGATAACAACCGCGACTTACGAGATATGGTCGTAGGTTCGAACCCAGACAGGCGCTTTACTTTGTATAAATTATTTCATCACCATTGTTGTCAAAACGGTGAAGGAAAACATCGTGAGGAAACCGGCATGTCCTAGACCCTAAAATTCAATGACATGTGACATCTACCAACCCGCACTGGGCCCGCGTGATAGATTACGGCCCACACCCTCCTGCCAAGAGATGGCCTGAGTCCCAGCAGTGGGAACATTATAGGCTGATTATGATTATAAAAAATATTTGTGTCTATGAAATTGGACCTAAGAAATAATGTAAATGTCCTTTTGCGAGTAAACCAGACACTGGTTTTGAAAAACTAAAATGAGGAAATTCAACAGTAAGATGGGACTTTTTTCTAACTCGGGAAGTGGGATTTTGCTGGTGTAGTACCGAAGTTTGGTGTCACGAGTTTAGTATCCCACTCACGAAACATTGTCGACTGCCCGTCAAATCATGTCATCATATCTGAGCTCATCCTTCCACATCCTTCGAAGGATCCAGAGCATCTTAAAGGAACAGATCCTTGTTTACTTCGCCCGGAAGACTCGTAAACCTCAGGTCCCTCCGAAAGTAATGGCTGAGCAATACCGCAGTGTGAGGACCTCCTTAACTTATGGTTGTTGGACACCGAAATCGCTCCGACATGATGCTATCGGCAACACGACGCGACACGCTCATGGGAAAATGTCCACTACCATTTGTTACTACGGGATAAGATTGGATGTGAGTGAATTTATGGTGAATGTATGATAATACCGACTGTGTTTTTTACCGTCTGGACAAAAGCAGTGTATAAAAGGTGAACGGAGTAGTTGCCTATGGCACAGAAATGTAATTTTTTTCATAAAAGAAAAAAAACTTAACATCCAATCCTTTGATTGAAGTCAGCTGACGGCTTCAATTAAATGATTGAATGTCGCTAAGAATTCAATGATGATTTTTGTGCGTAGAGTAGGATGCCTATTAATATCTTGGCATTATTATATTATGTTTCGATTTATTTGGTAAAAAAGTCAGCCGATATATTTTATGCAAAATGCTACCGATTTTATGTCACGGCAAAGTGCACCGTAAGGGCCATTTTCCAGTTAATAATTTAAAAGAAGTTTCTTTCCTGTATTTTTCCGGTCAAAGATTCTTCGTCGGCCAATTTAGAAATCAGTATCCTTCAATTGCCACCAGCGTCAGACTGAAAGGTAACTCTGATGTTCCTCTTTGTTGTCAAAAGTGAAACGTCAACTGCAGTCGAAGACAAAATGACAGCATAAGACCATCTCACCTTCACATTTACTTAATGTAACCCATGGAAAGTTTTAAGCGATGTCATCATCATTATCATCATCAGCCTATAGCAGTCCACAGCTGGACATAGACCTCTCCTATTGCACGCCATTCAACTCGATTTTCGGCAACTCTCATCCAGCTGCTACCAGCCATCCTGCGAAGCTCGTCGCTCCACTGAGCCATGTACCTGATTGAATTTTCTCTAAGCAAAAATGATGAGCTTCTATACAAACTTTAATTATTAAACCCCTTTAGGGAGTGAATTTTCAAAAATCAGCCCTTAGTGCTCACTCTCATTATAGAAGGAACTCTTGTACAAAATTTTATGCTTCAAGACCCAGAGGTTGAGGCTGGGCGTTGTGTCTTAATGAATTAATTAATTTAACGTTTTTAACAAGATGAAGATCATCATCTGCCTAGCCTGATTTGTTGGGGTCGGCTTCCAGTCTAACGATGCAGCTGAGTACCAGTATTTTACATGGAGCGGCTGCCTATCTGACCTCCACAACCCAGTTACTGGGTAATACGAAACCCCTTGGTAAGACTGGTTCTCAGACTTTCGGGCTTCTGACGACCCGTAACGACTGTCAAAGATCTACGAATGACAGCCAGGGCCAACGGCTTAATGTGCTTTCCGAGGCACGGAGAGGTCTTGGTATGTAAAGATCACCCATTCACGGACCAACCGCGGCAAGTAAGTTTTAACGAGGTGAAAATAATTTTATTAATTCTCCTCAGTAATCGGAAGCTTCACACAGTTCAGACGATTTAAGATACCAATAAAATCTTCTTTAATTTATTTTTAAATCTCGTATTAACAGTTATTTATTGACTCAAATTCAATAAATTCACAATTAAGTAATGAAAGTCGTGTATCTCGAATAAACCTAAATCATTAATGAGGATTGCAGCGATTTCTTTAATTAGTTAGCGCTTCTAATTGCTTGTCGGAAATAAAAAATAATGAACTGTTAATTACGGTTTATGGCAATAATTATTGTTGCTAAGTGAAAATTTGCTCCTAATTAAATGTTTATGTTACCTGTTCCTACTGGATAGTTGGAGACGTTTATATTGCTGAATAGTAAAAACTAGTTCTTTGATTAAAGCCAAAATTAGTGGCTTTTGGTTGTAAAATTGTAAAAGATTTGAATTAAGTATTTCAAAGTATCTGTATCAATGGGTCGACGCACTCAAAATTGTGTTTTAGAATTATTACTGTCCAAAAGTTTTATGACGGCCTAATCTGACGTTCGTATTCTGGTCGATATGACGTCATGTACGTGTCGACTGGTCCCGACCACTCTTTGCATGTCGCATGTAAACTAAACTGCGATGTCGCGTGGCTTTCCTGCGAGAAATGCTCGAATCGACATGCCGAGAATAGCTCAATTTGATTTTAACGAGGGAAAAGTACGAATCGAGCAACAATAGCGAATGTGAGATGCCCGAGAATTGCCTTCCTGATTTAAGTTAATTAGTAAGTCGTATCACTTAAATTACTTACGTATCCTGTAAAAAGACTGCATTGCATACATAATATAGAAGCGAAACGGATAACTCATGAAATATTTGGTAAAAAAATAATTGAAGGACATCCTCTATAGAAAAAAGGATCCTCCGACCAAATTGGGTGTTGTATCTGGTGGGCAACTGCCCGACGATTGGTGTCGGGACGTTGTATAAATGCTAGTTGCGCGGTAAACTCTGCTTACGCGATGCAGGATTTTTGCGTGACGCCATTATTATATGTAGTTCGCAAGAGGCTATGTAGATGCCGCCACAGACCTATTTTGCACTACACTTATCTCGTCTCGTGCTCACGGCTTGGTCCCAATGTAGTCCATTGAAGATCAAGATTCTTTATACTGTTATCCCCTCTGAAAGTCACGAAAGGATACTATAACTAGCTTTCCAGAGTAGAGACAGTTAGTAGGGGTCGCTAGTGGACTTCGCACGATCTGCTGTAGTGGGGTTAACGAGTGGCCCATTGAAGGCTTTCGTCAGATGTATTGTGGGCCGTAAGCAGGCGTCGTGACCACTAAACTTAATGCTTACACGCCTTCAGTTAGCGCGGCGACAGATATTGGGCGACCGCGAAGCTGGGAAAAGGTTAGTGCTTGAATATGGTGAAGTACCAGAAGGCCAATTCTCGTAATTTAAAACGTTCAAAATCGACGGTTGGCGCAGTGGTTAAGCGATTGACTGCTGCGCTGCGTGTCGCGGGTTCGATTCCCGCACGGAGCAAATATTTGTATGACCTACAATTAGTTGTTCCGGGTCTGGCTGTTTGTGTATGTGAGTTTATTATGTATGTAAACGCACCCACGACACAGGAGAAATTCCTAGTGTGGGGCAATGTTTAAAAAAAAAAAAAAATAATTTCGACACGATGTTTTCCTTCACCGTTTCGGGAGCAGTGGTCCCGAAACGGTGAAGGAAAACATCGTGAGGAATTCGGTAGCAGAGAGTTATGGGTATTGACATTGCAACTCTTTTTTTTTTGGTAGGTACCTTCATCCGTGGTTACTATGGTTCTCGTTCGTTTATGTAGGTAGATATTAACAGGATTTTAACTAAGACACCTCGCTCACCTGGCCGGTTACCAGCCCTATAATGCGTCAGTCAGATGCCTAAACCATTTCGCACTTCTTTGCCACAAACAATAAACCTAACGACTCTTAATAAGCAATAAATAAGCGGCGAACTTTCCCACAACTGCAGCAGATTACAGTAATAAATCTCCACTCATTAACACATTCGCCACTAATTTAATGTAATCCCCCACACCTGTCTCACACTACACAATCTGGAATCATTAATACACATACCGACTTCTTTTGAACGGAATACCGAACAAAATAGTTCAAAGAAAACAAAACCGAGGGGAAATCGGGAACAAAGAAAAAAAAAAGAATTTGAAAAAAGAAATGGATTCGAACACGGAGGTTTATGTTGGATGTAACACCTCATTTCGCTGACCGTCCATCAAGGTATCGTGCCAAATGAAATATCGGAAACAATTTTCGAAGCTCATTATAAAATGCACCTGTCTGACATACTCTGACGTACATACGTTTGTGTTATATTACGATTTTTATATTACAAAATTGCTCAATTGCAACCGTGGTGGTGCAGATGGAATATTTATGTGTTGTCAATGTCACTTTTGAAGACCAGCTTGGTAGATTAATGTCTTCGGGGTAAATAACACTTTATACCAAGTTGGTCACTATTTTAATTGGTATAAAAAATGGTGTAGTTGAATTTCAGTTTAGCCAAGCATTTTGGCACTACCAACAGACTGACAGCTCAATGCTTGTGAAAATAATGGGAATAATAATGGCTAGTTTTGTCGCATTTAAAGTAAAGGCACCATATTCTATGCTTTAATAGGTACAGAAAAATGAGCCCCAATCTTTATATCTGCAACCAATCTATTGTGTAAAAATCTTACCGTGAAAACTTAGGTGAGCTAAATGTCAATCCCTATCATCAGGTGGAATGAAAAAACATAGGTGACGTGAGCTTGAAGTAAACTATTATTAGTGTCAATCCCTAGAATGAGGTGGAATGACAGTTCACTTCACCTAAGTTTTCACGGTAAGAGATTTCTTTAGAAATAAGCATCACCTTAGTACGTATTTTTCTGTTCCTTTCTTTTTGTCTGTGTGTACTACCTAAACGGTTAAATAAAATAAATAAATAAAACTTTTACATAATACATCAGCTGTTTCTATGTTTATGGATAACTTGTGGTCTTGCGTCTCTACCTCCCAACGACGACAGTCGCGATCGTCCAATCATCATTGAGTTTTATCTCGTTCATGACACAAGTGTAATTAAGTATAACATAAATTGAAGGTGTGCATCTTTAAGTACAGCCCACGTCCCGACTATGTAGGTATTTATGGTGAACAGTAAGATGAGAACATCAAGTGATTTTACGTTGAAGATGAGTTCATCTTTAATTTCCTTAGGTACATAACTGACTATTTAATAAAATAATATATCGATTACCTATCTATACTTGATTCTTTTCAAGTTACGCAATAAAAAACTTAATGTCATATTTAACAAAGTTCAAATTCCATTGCAACCAAAAACTTAGCACCTTTTGGTAGCAAATGGTCACTCAAAAATCAACTTAGAATACATTATAATAAAGTAGATAATTGATTAAGTGGTGATGCAATGTAAATTGTCTGAGATTATGAACACAGCTATACTAGATTTTTTTTAAAACTTAGCAGCCACTTTGTTATATTTTAACAAACGGGCTGGCTGCTAAAGTTCGCATATGGTAGGTTAGTCGATTTTTGAGATCGCCATTTGCTAAGCGTGATGACAACCGCAGGGTCTTTAAACTTACAAACTATTGCCTGAGTTTAACTTCTTCAAACTTAAAATAAGGTTGATGTGCGCCGGCGTGACACTAGTTACATGTTTAAGAAACACGACCGACGATGGGTTATCCAGTTGAGGCGCATGCAGAACAAACCAACAAACTGTATACCTATCGAAATGTTTTTAGATGTCAAAATTGTGTTTGTTTTGTAACACAAGATACAGAAGAAAATCTAATGTAACTTTTTTTTTTTATCTATTAATATCCCACTGCTGTCCCTACTGTAACTTACGGTTAAAAAAATCCCTTCTTTACATTATGATACACCATTGGTCACTGACCACTATTTTCATTCTACAATAAAATCGTAAAGACATTTTCATTATTTCGAAATTCAAGCATCGCCAGGTCGCCTCACTAGTTCGTAGAACGCGATGTAATTGCGATTGCGCACGAGTGGCATCGCCACGGTGTAATTTATAACAATTAAACAATACCCCGAGCACTAATCAGTTCCATTAGTTAGGTGCAGGGTTACCAGACCTCTTGAACAGCTGTTCAACTAAACTAGGGTTAACGATGACGTTTAAAATGTCTTTAATTCGTAGTTGGATGAACATGTTGGTAACACTTCGGAATGGCTCTAGCAGAGTCGCCAATTATTATTACGGTGTAGGCAACCAAAATACTTGAAAAAATTAAAGGACACTTGCAACGTAACAAACGGCACTTGCTACGTAACAAACAACACTTGCTACGTAACAAACAACACTTGCTACGTAACAAACGACACTTGCTACGTAACAAACGATACTTGCTACGTAACAAACGACACGTGCTACGTAACAAACGACACTTGCTACGTAACAAACGACACTTGCTACGTAACAAACGACACTTGCTACGTAACAAACGACACTTGCTACGTAACAAATGGACTGTGTGGATATGTTTAGAAAGGAGGTGACTACCGAGATGACGACTAATAGAGAAGTATGGAAGAAAAAGACATGTTGCGCCGACATCAAATATATTGGGATAAGGGCAGGAGCATAATGACTTGCTACGTAAAAAAAGTCAACGGTCGAAATGTTGGCTTATTACCCGATTCGCACGAATTCATACGCCCGAAACGGGCGAATCGATACTTTTAAATAATATGTTACACGTTTTTGGTCTAGTATATTCATTCGCCAAGTGTGCATAGTATGACGTGCGATAGATAACGAACTTCGTCTCAAAAAAAAAAAAATTAGCTTGAAATCGTGTGGAATGACATTTATCAGTCTTATAAAAGATTAAATCCTTGTTTAGCCTAAACCACTGCTAATCACGCGTTTGTATTATGAGGTTATGACAGAGTTTTAGGATAAAATATTGAGAGAACTTTCTGCATAAGTATATTTACTATATCTTAAATTCAGGTTAGTGTATTGTTAAGTTTCTAATCGGGCAACCCTAGTTAGTTGCGCGGGCGCGTCGAAAGACGATAACTTATTGTTTCGAATATCAATAGTCCACGTTTGTAATGCTTTGTATAATTTGCGAGTCGTAACGTTGTAGCCTTTGTTAGATTAGTTTTAGTATTGTTATATTCGCGCTTCGTTATCTTTAATTAAATTAATTTAAGAACGGTGATTCTGCGTAGAACCAGGAAATTAAATTAGAATACTATGAAGTTTGATGCTTTAAAAAGATTGTTGTAGGTAGGTATGTGGTGATGGGATTTGGTATCACGGAGAAAGACTGGTAGGGTTTTATTTATAAACGATCATTAATGTTAAGTGACGTTTAAACCTTAAAAATGTATGGTTAAACAGTCGCTAATCACTACATAACTTAACGCAACGTTTATGAATAAAGGGGTCAATATGCAGAATACTTAAAAAAAGAATATACATAATCAATATCCGTCTCTTTTGCGATTTTTACGACTATTTCGTGACAGTACAGTATCGCAGATTAAAGCTACGCGTATTCACATTATAATGAAGGCTTTTATGTTACAAATCGGACCGAGAGCTAACTCTTCTGCACTAAATTAGCAGGTTATGATAATATATCGCTTAAACCGGAAAATTACAGTTTAAATCGCCGACATGGCCAAATCGGCGATTTAGAGCCACGATGTGTTTTTGATGCGATGTAAATTAGATACCTATCATGTATAATTCATGCCGAGAAATGGGAAGAGGTGGGCCAGATTTAATCTAACTACACTCTAACGGTCGAACAGTCTCGTTAATTAATAAAAAAAAAAACTGATCGTAATAATAAATATCCCACGCAAAACATGAAATATCTCGACGACGATTTCTATTTGTTATTTATAGACAGGTTTCGAAAAGGTTAAGCTTGTTATTTTAAAGAGTCGACAAAGAAAAACTGCTTTATGAGTACGCTTGTTAATAGCGCAAAAACTGTTGCGGCGACAACTTTAATCTTAGTTTTAAACTCGCTTAAATATCGTTGAAGGTGCGCTCGGCATCCTAGAGCGCACAGGGTTGGATCAAGGCTGCACAGTATGGTGCAATCGCCCGCCGCGACGCTTCAATTATACTTTTATTCATAAACTTTTTACACCCAGAAAGAAATGTGTAGTTCTATTTATATCTTCCACTCAAAAGGGTAATGATAATAAACTTCGAGAGCTTTGTGCCCGTAACATCTTTGACATTGTTGCACCTAATTGCATGCTCTGCGTGCCTGTGGTTCTAGTTTCATAGATGTGGTCACTCTCTGGTCAAGTAAAATGTAGTTCACGCTGGGAAATAAATAGCTTTGAGAATGTAACAATGCAATGAGATGTTGTGTTGTTGCTAACCGAGCGAATGTTTGAAAAAATATTTTCACAGTGCAATAAACTGTGCCTACTTACTAAGATTTATTAACCGTAACCGTAGTTCATTATAAAAGCTAAGTGAGTACATCCCTGTACACGGAATGTCGGTCGCTATCCTAAAAATGCCGGAGCATCGCCTTCACTAGCGTCTGACGCCGACATCTACTGATTTTATGGACTCTAATTACACGATAAAATTGAATGACGTCCAACAAACTCGGCAGAAAAGGTGTGAGAGCTACTAATTGCGTATCAGACTGTACATGTAAACACCAATAATGGTAGCCCAACTAGTCGAGGAATCGCCGAAGAAATATTATTACTTTTTTTAATGAAATGAATTAATTTTTACTGGCGGAATGCTGGAGCAGTTGAATACCTCCCTGTGCTTATTTTTATGATCCTGTGCAAGTGCGAGTTCACCAATTTGAGTAATTACGTACATCTGACTAATCAAGGTTTAATGTGACTGGTCATTTGGCGCGGTAGGTACTTTCTACGGTTCATTAATTTTTATTTCTGTAAAAATATTCAGTTAGTTAAAATAGTTTCGCTTCAAAAATATTCAGTTGGTTTAAAGGCAGGCATTTTAATTGTTAACGGGTTCTTCTTTAAATATGAAAGTTGAAAACCATCCTAAGTACGATTCAGAATTTCATTTTGAGGTTGACGGCTCGCCAGCATACCGATAAACCCTGAGAGGTTTTCGTTGTGTGGCTAAAACCAAATTGTTAAATAGGCTGTGTTTTAGAAATAAATAAATAATAATAATAATCATCTGCTTAGCCTTTTCTCAACGAAACGTTAGAGTCGGCTTCCAGTCTTACCGGATGCAGCTGAATACCAATATTTTGCATGAAGCGACTGTCTATCTGACCGGCACAATCCAGTTACTGGGTAATACGCTACCCCTTGGTAAGACTAGTTGTCAGACATTCAGGCTTGTGACAACCCATAACGACTGCCAAAGATCCACGAATGACAGCCAACGGGGGATCCAAAGGTACTTTGGAGGTATGACGAACAGGGTGTAAAGTTCACTCATCCTCCATTGAAAAGGGAGGATCCTCCGACCAGACGGGTGTTATGTCTGGCGGGCAATTGCCCAATGATTGATATTGGGAAATTGTATCTATGCTAATTGCGCGGTAAACTCTGCTTGCGAGATGCAGGATTTGCGTCAACACGTCAGTATGACGCGTTGTTCGCATGTGGCGTTGTAGATACCGCTACATCACTCCCCTCCGGAGACCGATAGTGGGTTAAGTCTTGTATCTTCCGATGCTTGCCAGGCCAGCTGAGGTTCCAGTGAGTCGGAACCGGTTGCCGCATAGTTCACGGTGAGCCGGAACTGTCTGCGGAGATGCCCCAGTGAGTCGGGGTGGCGCATAGTTCGCGGTGAGTCGGAACTGTCTGCGAAGATGTCCCCAGTGAGTCGGGGTGGATGGCGCTGCGTTATACTCCAGTGCGTCGGATGTCGTACAGCGCCGGGTTGAGGCTGGCTGCTGCGTCGACCAGGAGAGGGTGCTCTGCTTGTTGACCGGCCGAAAGTGCAGTGTGCTGTGCCGAGGTTGCTGATGAGGCTGAGGGTGATGACCAGGTATGCGCGGTCGCTGCATGCTGGTGGTCAGGATACCCGTTGAAGCCGTGGGTGCTGGCTGGCTGGGTGACTCGCCGCTAAAGCTTGCGGGAGTGATGATGATGATGACGTCACGCTGAAGTAGGTGCACGAAGGCTGTGCTGACGTTCATGCTCGGGGTCACCAGTTTGGAGGTATGAGGAACAGGGTCTAAAGTTCACTCATCCTCCATTGAAAAGGGAGGATCCTCCGACCAGACGGGTGTTATGTCTGGCGGGCAATTGCCCAATGATTGATATTGGGAAATTGTATCTATGCTAATTGCGCGGTAAACTCTGCTTGCGAGATGCAGGATTTGCGTGACGTCGGTATGACGCGTTGTTCGCATGTGGCGTTGTAGATACCGCTACAGTACCAACGGCTTAATATGCTTTCCGAGGCACGGAGGGGTCTTGATATGTAAAGATGGTCACCCATCCACTGACCAACTGCGGCATGCGTAGCTTAACCTGTTGATCGACACGTGCAGCTTTTATTACTTAGCCACAAACCCCTCTAATTCTAATAATAATGACATAAATAAAAGGTCATTAATAGAGTTCAGACATAATTCTCAGTTTTTTCTGAAAACTTAAAAAAATTTTAGGTAATTTGACTTTAATTTATCAGTTAACTATGACGTTAGTAAAACAGCATCAATCTTCGTAAACAAGAAAACTAATCATAGATCAATCAATTTATTTATTTTCCTATCACGCAAGTATGGTTCAGAATATGACTAAGAATGCACAGGAAGCAGAGTTATGCCCTGGAAAAGAGGCTAATTTAAGATCTGACTGGATAAGTTTTGAAAAGGAAATGCTTATCCAGTGAACAATCTTTCTATAATTCACTATAAAATTACAAGTGTGTAAGCAAAAGATATGTTTTGGATGATTGACGATTGGCTGTACTTAACAGCTAGTGTTTTGTTTCATATTTTAAAGTATGGTTACCCGCGACTTCGTTCGCGTGACATGAATAGCGTTTGATTTTTTTTCATGTTACTTTTTATAACATTAGCTATCTGCCAGTGAAAGTCCCATCAAAATCGGTACAGCCGTTTCGGAGCTTAGCCGGAACAAACAGATAGACAGACAAAATTTTGAAAAAATGTTTTTGTTTTTATAAGGACCTACCGTATGTAGTTTCATATGGATTTGGTAAAATGCTGACATTACAAACGAACACTCCAATTTTATTTATTTGCGTGTATGTATAGACAAGGAATAAGATATATAGAAAGATACCAGAAACCGCATTGATCAAAATTTGAGCAGAATGATGCACAACCCAACAATGTTCTATGTGTAGCCAGTCTATTCCGTAAAAATCTTTTAGTGGAAACTTAGTTGAAGTGAGTTTGAAGTAATCAGAAGTTTGAAGAAATGACAGTTCCAATTGATCGTTTCCTAAGGAGAAGAGCCGGCAAGAAACTCCATGGTTACTCTTTTAAAAATAATTGGCTTTTACAATGTTTTCAAATTACAGTAGGAATGGGAGGACAGCGTAGGCCTGTCAACAAGTACCAGGTACTTGATAAAATAAAAAATGGTCTACAGATCTAAAGTCTACAAGGCCTACAAAGTCCTCACATTTACAAAATATAGAAGAATCCATCAAAAGGACAGATAAAATATAAAAACCTATTAAAACCAAGTGACATGACTGCCATAACAACCACAACATAAAGAGTTGAAACTAGAATTGTCTGTACATAATGTCAAATAATAAAAAGATTAAAGGAGTATGTAAAAAATAAATAAACATCGTAATTTGAGAGCAGCTAATAGACATTTACGTAGTTATGCCGTTAATGAGGTGCCAGGGAAGCCACATGTGCAGAAGAAATCATTGCCAAACTACCTTGTCTTCAACGTAGTCTTTAATCTTATAATATGCTTTTTTTATAAGATTAAAGATGAGGGTTTTGAACTCACCATCGCTAAGTTCTGTAACCGGCATTGGCAACTTGTTATAAAAGCGGATGCTGTTTATAAGAAATGACTTGCTAGTTTTAGTTAATCTAAATTTAGGTATCACAATTTCATTTTTACTACGTGTATTTATATTATGGAAATCGCTTCTTAGAGAAGAGAAGGCAGAGTTAGTATATCAATTTCTTTGAATTTGTTTCTAAGAGACTCGCGAGGACTCCTTTTATAGAATGCGCGGATCTCTTTTATAAAATGAAAATTGAATCTACGTCAGCTGATGCCGATCCCCACAGCAGAACATCATAAAACATAATACTGTGGAAATAACTGAGTACACTGACTGTCTGTGTGACTGTGTGTATACTGTGTATTTATTGGTAATTTTGACATTATTGGTAATTTTGTCATTATTTTTAATTTTGACATTATTGTGAGTTGTTTTGACATTATTAGTAGTTTCCATAATTTACCAAATCTACCCAAATACTAACACTAGTTTTTAAGATGTGCATGTATACTAACAAAGTGGATTGTATGATCTGATAAATAAATTATTATTATTATTATAAGCAAAGTATACTAACCTAGCTGTGACTATATTTTTCCGCTGCCTTATTTTTCTTACTGCATATGCAGCTGAACTTAATCTACCTGAAAGAACTCTAATGTGTGCGCCCCATTGTAATTTTGAATCTAAAGTAATTCCCAGAAATACAGTTTCCGTAATAGCATCTAGTTTCTTGCCATTCAGTTTTTTTAGACCCACTTGAGGTACATTTGGTAATGAGAACTTAAGACATTTAGTTTTGTTCGCATTAAGTAAAATATTATTAGCTGCAAACCATTTCGAAAGAACACCCAGACTTTCTTTGACATGTAAGACATCTGTATCTTTTCTATCTATTTAAAAATAAGGGAAGTGTCATCAGCGAATAAAATTATATCCGATAGGTTGTAGCCATTATGTAAGGGAGGTCGTTAATATATACTAGAAATAGGAAAGGGCCAAGAATTGAGCATTGAGGCACGCCCATCCTAACTAGAGACCCCGAGGACGTCGCCTCGTTAACGTTTACTTTTTGCTGCCTCTTTGATAGATAGGAAAGAACAAGATCAGCGTCTTGTCCACGAATTCCGTAGTGGGATAATTTACAGATCAGTGTTTTGTGGTCGTTGCAGTCAAACGCTTTTGAGAGGTCACAGAAAATGCCAATTGCATCCTTGGAATTCTCCAAGGATTCCAAAATGTGACTGATGAGTTTTACTCCCGCGTATGTCGTCGACCTACCTTTCGTGAAACCAAACTGGCGACCATGTAAGATCCCACTTGAGTTAAAATGTGACAACATCTGGTTTAGCATGATTTTTTCATAGATTTGGTCAACGCTGGCAGCACAGATATAGGTAATAATTGGAGGGATCCAACTTACTACCCGATTTGAAATATAATTTTGAAATATATTGCTAATCCATTGCTTCATAATTATGTTCGAAAAATTTGCCTGTCCAACACCGTAAATAACGCAATGAATGTTGTTGAATTGCCAAAAAAAAAGCCATTGCTACTGTATAGTGTGTTACGCAATGAGCTTGGCCACAATTATTATAGGTGTAGGTAACGACTTTCCATTAGTTTTCTTAACATGTCACAAGCCAACTACAGTACCAAATACTCACATTGTTATCCATTTCCCACCCATAAAAATAAACAAAAGTCTACAAAACCTGCTGTCTGTACCACACATGTTTTTCGTTTAAACCACTATCAAATAAAGTAAGACTAATGAAGTAATTACATCAATTGTCACGGCCATCAAATTTAATGTCACCAGCCATGGCGTCTGGCGGAACCGGAAACGACGCCATCCTTTTTGAATGGCCGAAGATGGCCGAACATGATCGTGAGAATGTTTGAATTTAGAATCTTCAGATTTTCTTTTTTTTTTTCGTTTGTTCTTTTTTCTTCGACGTGTGTGGCCAAGATAATTTTGATAAGTGGGCGGAGAATTGGTATTTTATTTTGTAATTTTAGGATAAAGTTTATTGTGAAGCATTAGGTCTTTTGCGAAAGGAGAGACGACTAAAAATAGAAACTTTTGAGGTCAAGGGTTAGTCACAGAGTTTCATAGTTTAATCATTCTTAATTATTGGAATTGTGGCGCCATTTAGAAGCAACCATGTAG
This sequence comes from Apamea crenata, assembly GCA_949629185.1. Classification (NCBI taxonomy): domain Eukaryota; kingdom Metazoa; phylum Arthropoda; class Insecta; order Lepidoptera; family Noctuidae; genus Apamea; species Apamea crenata. The sequence continues at coordinate 4,258,374 of OX451368.1, read as the reverse complement.
CCATGTCAATGAGGTCAGCCGAGAGGTACATTTTTCCTTTAATTCGCTGAAATGCTTACAGGGTCAGGGGGGGGGGGGCTTCTGCTCTTGAAGACTAAAATTTCTTTGGCACAAACACTTATTCAGCCGATTATAGATTATGCCGACCCCTGCTACCTGGATGCTACTGAGGAGCTATTAAACAAGCTTGAGCGCATGCAAAACCCGTGCATTCCCTTCGTTTTCGGTCATTGAAAGTATGACCACGTTTCTCACCTTCGCAAGGAACTCAAGTGGCTCGCAATTTGCCTTGGCAGGAACACTCGGATGTTATGTCGGATGTTAGGTATATTTAATATTTTAGTTTTAGACTTCACACATTCATATTTTTTCTTCTTGTTCTCACACACTATTGTCTGCATTTCTTTTTTATTTCTCCTTTCGCAGATCTGCTGGTTTCTCCTACGAGTTTCTCCAACTGCCGATCAATACCATAAACAAAAAACAATCGAATTTTGAATTCAAATACCTCAAAATTGCAAGTCATCCCCAGCCCTACTATTTGCGCACAACTCGCTGTTGTTTCACCCTCGTGAGTCGTGACCCGTGTTTCTCCGATGAAGTCATAATTTATATAATGCATTGAAAATTGTTTCTCGCGTCAGATAACCGTGGTGCACCTACTAATCGGTTACGGTGCGCCCGGAGCGTCCGCAAAAAGATTTATGGGAACGGGAATCGAGAATCGAGATCTCGTTTGCGCTGAATCGATTTCGTCTTATAATAAGTGTGGAACAGTTGAAAGATGAATGGGGAAGTGAACGGTTCGTGATCGAATCGAGCAAACGCAAGCGAATTGTAAATTAAACATTGATTTTTTTTTATGGAATTATTTTGCGCCGTGATGTGAATAGGGTTAGGTAGTCGTAGAAATGTTCGTGTAGTCAGAATTCGGTAGTTAAGGTGTGTGTCCTAGCATTATGTGAAAGAGGACATTTCTACGATAGTGAGGTGATGAGTTTCCTCACGGTAAACTCAAAAGATTTTTGGTCGAACTTCTACGTCCAATTCTGAACTGCACGATTCGATTAAGCAACCGAGTTAGAATGCAGCGATTTATTTTAAATCTTAATTTCCACTCCCTATAACACACCGCGCGATCCCATCCTATAATTATATAAATAAATCCATATTCAATTAAAATAATGTAAGCAACGTGACCCATATCAGTTCCCGCTAAAATTACCGAACCTCCCAGCAGTCAATTATTTTGTAGTAAATTAACTCTCGAGTGAGTTTATTGATAAACTACGTGAATTAATTACATAAAGGTTTTACCATAAAAATGTAATTTCACAAGGAGCGAGCAATCGATCGGAATGAAGCTATAAATTATTGTAATATCTTCGAAAATTATTTTCTGTTCACTTTTGATTTTTTTCTTTTGATAAGGATCGGACAGGGCTGGACTGCATGTTAAATAGTATTGCTATAAACGCACCGACACGGTATCATTTACATATTACATTGTGTCTTCATATTTAAATATCAATTACTTGTGTGGAATAATGACGAGTGCAGTTTTCAGGTAATTTTATTCCTTGTCTCAATTCTGCAATCGTTCTGCTAAATGATTTTCGTATAATTTTTATGCAATGAAGAGTTTGATTGACAGTTGTGAGTGAAACTGCGAGTCATTGTAAGTTATTGTGGTTTATGCTAAACATTATATTTATGAAGTGCATTACCATGCTGATATGGGAAGAAAAACATGGAGTATCAGTTTATTGTTTTGTCATGCGAGCGCCTACATGAATCTTGACGATGCATAATAAATTAGACAATTATAAAATAGCTCAATAATTAATGAAATCTTTGTATGGCATGGCATAATAAACCGCATTGTTTAGAATCACTTTTAAAGAACTGTCATAATTAAATGTTCACGCCATCGCTCGGCAGTAGATTTTAACATAAAATAATGTAACGCCTCTAATTCCCCGAAGTGTCAACCACATTTCGACTAATTAAGAGATTTGAATATTAAAAATTAAGCCATAAAAACCGACTAATACTGGAATCCATGAAAAAAGCGTTTTAAGCGGGTCTTAGAACTAAGTTCAAATCGAAATGAAATTATTTTGGCAAATGAATAACCAAGCAAAATATAAACAAATAAATACAGACTCCGCTCCTGCCCTCCTTCGTGCTCGCTCCAGGGAGGTCTGCACCTCATGAGAACATCTCGATCGCACCACACGCATAATAACTAACAATGTTGCCAACACTAAAATTTTGATTACCCAATGAAAGTGCGATTTCATCGGTGTATTACGCCCGACTTTTATGAGGGAAATGAAGTCTTAAAAATAAAATATTGAAGTGTGTGGGTGTTGCTTATATGTTATTCTCATGATTTTACGGTTTCAGTTTTTATGTGGGCACGTGCTTCGTGAGTTAGTAGTAATAAGGGATATTTGAAGTAGATACTGGCGCCGAATCCTTTGTTCATAAAATTTAAGTTCAGTGCATCTTTTTCTTTCTATTTCATTAAGAAAAGGACAGAAGATAAATATTAGTTTAGTCCTGTCAAAGTAGTTAGCGCCTGACGTATATTGACGTATTTTTAGTAGCCATGTTTTTAATCACGTCACACAATCAATCTAATTTGTCTATGGAGTATCTTAATTTGACAGGACTAAACTAATATGTATCTTCTGTCCTTTTCTTAATGAAATAGAAACAAAAAGATGCACTGAACTTAAATTTAGTTTAGTTTGTGAATAAGTGAATCGGCGCCAATGTTATTTGGGCTCGTCTTGATTTTCATTACAGGTAATGAAAATACAGTAAAATGCAGTAGGTCTACTGCAGAAAAAAATAAAGCAAATATTGCTGTTTTACCATTTAATAAAGAAAGATTTAGTATTTTTTTTATTTATTTATTTACGTATTAATAACCAACCTATATTAACAGTTTGCACCACACATACAAGTTATGTATGTTAAATGTATGAGATCAGAGCAGTGATGGTCGTAGGTTCGAACCCAGACAGGCGCATTACTTTGTTTAAATTATTTTATCACCACTGTCCTCAAAACGATGATGGAAAACATCTTGAGGAAACCGGCATGTCCTAGAACCGAAAATTCGAATACATGTGACATCTATCAACCTGCACTGGGCCCGCGTGGTGGATTAAAGCCCACTCGCTCACAGAGAGGAGGCCTGTGTCCCAGCAGTGGGAACATTATAAGCTGATTATGCGGTTCCATTGCGTGTCGTGATGATTTAAGGGTTACGTCAAAACGGTAGGCAGGAGCATCCACACAATGAATGTCGTAGAAACTTGTTTCGAAATTAGGCCGCATCATCTATTATCACGATCAAGACAAGACAAGAGACAAGCAAAATCCGTGATCATCCATTCGATTTGATGAGGCATGAGGGTGTTATGGATTTAGGTATGTAGAAGCCCATGAGAGTGAGTCGGTTTATGTATGGGACAGATAGCATCCTTGAAGCATAATTAAATACAGCTGACTTTCAACTTCGAGATAACTTAGTACAAATTTAAACTCCACTAGATTTGTAGCTTTGTTGAGGAGCCACCATAATTCCACTAATTTCAAACACTGTGAACGATGACTGTGAATGATAGACCATCAATCGCCGTAGTACAAGAAGTTTCCTCACCACTTCATCATCATCTGCCAAGCCTTTTCCCAACTATGTTGGGGTCGGCTTGCTGTCTAATCGGATGCAGCTGAGTACAACCCAACACAACCCAGTAATAATAATACAACCCAGGTACTGGGTAATACGAAGCCCCTTGGTAAGAGCGGTTGTCAGACTTTCGGGCCTCTGGCGACCCGTAATGACTGTCAAAGATTCACGAATGTCAATGTGCTTTCCGAGGCACGGAGGGATCGTGGTATGTAAAGATGGTCACCCATCCACGGACCGACCGCGTCAAGCGTAGCCTAACTTGATCGATGGACCCGTGCGGCTGTTATTACTTAGCCTTGTAGTAGTTTAAAATGATATACCTACATTACTACCGTCAATTCCCAACCTAAGAATGGATTTAAGAATATTGAAAAACACCTCAAAAGGACCTAAAATAAATGAAATAACAATGATATTTACGACACAAACCGTTATGTTTTCATTAACATAAACATCAGAATACAATCTTCATTCTACCCGACCGTGATGTGCTTTGGGAGTGGCCACATAGAGGCACCCAGTAATTATAAGCACTCGAATACACAGATCATGTCTTATACCTAGTAATTAAAACAAATCTTAGATACAATTCAATTAACTGGTAAAGGTGGACTGGTAGGTAATTATTTTTGGATGAATGAAGAGCGTCTGGGCCGCAAGTCAGAAATAGTCAGCCTTTCTCTGATCATAGTGTTTCGCAAGAACGATGGCCATTTTTTTTTGGGTGGGAAATCATCAAATGACCTCTCCCGCTCTGGGCTGAGTGGAAGGGCGTGTCAGACTTTTACTGACTAAAACCCACCCATGTTCCTTCAGTTGCCTGTGCCAGGGGCCACGGTATCTCTTTCGAACAACCCGCGGCCCTGGCAGGCATCGGCCCTAGCGGACCCCGTCAGTTCATGCTGACATCTCTTTGAGGCGCGCGTGGAACACAACGCTCCGTCGACCCGGGCCTGGTCCTTACCGGGCGGCGAGCTGCCCATTGCTCGCCGCCCGCAGAACGATGGCCTTCAAAGTAAAAATGTATGTGAAAAAATATCAGGAATATGAGAGAAGTGACATAGCATATAATCAGCCTATAATGTTCCCACGGCTGGGACAAACGTATTACCCAGTAACTGGGGTGTGGAGGTCAGATAGGCAGTCGCTTCATGTAAAATACTGGTATTCAGCTGCATCCGGTTAGACTGGAAGCCGACCCCAACATAGTTGGGAAAAGGCTAGGCAGATGATGATGATGATGGCTGGGACAAACGCCTTCTCTTTGTGGGGTAGGCCGTAATCGACCACGAGGGTCCAATGTGGGTTGGTAGATGTCACATGTCTTCAAATAATTGCACATAGGACATACCGGTTTCCTCACGATGTTTTCCTTCACCGTTTTGAGAGCAGTGGTGATGAAATAATTTACACTAAGTAAATCTCCTGTCTAGGTCTACCTTCGACCTTCAACTCGTAATTCGCGGACGTTACCACTGGGTCACCACTGCTCTCAAGAAAGACACATCAAAGCTTAAAAGTAAATAGAGTTGAAGGAATATTGACAATGCCTACTACGTTCTTCCTACTTATTCGACACGACTAAGAGATCGGGCGCAGGATAGACGGCTTTTCGTGCTCTCCGCATAATGGATGGGGTCTCGATATTCAACATGAACTGATGTAACTAATATTTTTGTAACAACCTAATTTAAAAGAGTGTCCATGGAGTTTCTTCCCCGATCTTTTCCATAGGTTCCCATAGCGCTTTCGAACTGGGGTAGTTTCCTGGGTAAAAAAATAATAATTATATTTAGTCCGTCAGTTACATTATCGAAAAATAATGGACTGGTATTTTTTCTTTTGTCAATCAAACAAGGAATACGGGTTCAATATTTTTTGATAATCTAACTGACGGACTAATTAGAATTTTTTAGGAAACTAGCCTATTCTGACAGAGCGACTCTTTGACAATTCAAAAGTGCCTGTAAATAGTTAAATTGTAATAATTGCTTTGTATATGCTGACCTAGCCAAGCGCAGCTTAACCTCACATTTTTCGGTCCGCTCGGCTGTTCTACGAGCAGTACGAGTTCCACAAAGAGAGGTATCAGTCTACCAAGTAATAATAATCGAGCATTATTTAACCTACACGATTAATGTTTTATTACTATTATTAATATATGTATTAATAAACGACGTCCGCTCACCTCAACCTTTACAAAGGAATTGATTAAAATTGCGAATAGAATTAATCCGTATGCGCCTGCGCCTGCGTCCATCAGATCGATGATAAGGTTAAGGGCTAGTTAGTCCACTTTCAAATAAAGTAAGAGATACACATCTAATAGATGCGATGCTTGAAATTAACATCATAATGCGATATTATTATTAATAATGAACCCATCAGCCATTAGCTGCTTTCATCTGCCGATCATAAGGAAGAAAATGAGGCTATTGTGTGGCCTACTGAATATTAAAATAAATAATTAAAGGCTAATAGGTTGTTAGCACCTGCTTTGCCGCTATATACCTGCTCTAACAGGCCATTTATAACCAAATTAATGTGAAATCTAAATGCTGAAAAGGGTAATATGATCCTGCGAGGCTCGCCGTAGCAATCTGCTTCCCTCCCCCCTCCAGAGACTTGACGAAGGAAGAGGCCGAACTGGTCAAGGTAGGCCTGGAAGACCTGCTCATGGACGCAGACTCATCGTCACCACTCCCTGCCTTCCGCGGATACCCACGGGTAGCGGAGGGTACCGTGCAGATGTGGTGCGAGGACGACAGCGCCCTGACATGGCTGACCCAGAATGTCCCTCTCCTAAAACTCCCAGACACTGAACTCAAACTGACAGTCCTAAAGCAGTCAGACGTGCCCACCCGTGTCAGAGCCTCGCTTTTCGTCCCTCGGTATAGAGGGGACGTACGGAGGCTCCACAGTGTTCTGATCCGTCAGAATACGTGGTATGACATTGCCAGGTGGTCACTGTACAGGGCAACTGCCGTCGGTGGTGACAACTATGGGACTTTTTTGACCCTGGGTGTGCCACCGGAGGAAGTTCAAAAGGTTTTGGACCGGGAGCGTCGGATATCGTATCTGCTAGGTTCGATATACGTGCGCTTCTGGCCCACGACCCAGCCCTCTGACTGCAAGACCGACCCCACGACAGCACTGACAGAGACACGGACAGACGACACGGACGATATCGCCGAGTTGGAAGAGGTCATGGCCCGTGCGGCGATGGCTGACGACGAGGCCACTATTCCGCCCACATCCCCCGGCTGGAGCGAGCAGCTTCTGGCATCGTCGCCGGGAGATCACCACGAAGGCCCGTACAGGGAGGAGGCGGTGGAGGGATTATCCGATGGATCCACCACCGACTAACCACCCCTCCCCATCGCCATCACCCACACTAAACATCATCCAGACAAACCTCCAGCATAGCCAGACTGCTACGGCTACCCTACGCAGAGCGCTGGAGGTTAACCCCCGGACCATCGCACTGATCCAGGAGCCGTGGATCAGGAACAACAGAATATGCGGCCTCAGCAACATCGGAGGTAAGCTAAGCCTCAACACACAGAGCTCAGACAAACCTAGAACCTGCGTGTACATACCCAAAGATATCCCTACCACACTGCTCACACAATTCTGTTCCAGAGACTTGACAGCTGTCAAGCTCCGGACTGATGATGACCTCCCAGACGTCGTATTAGCCTCGGTGTACATGCCGGGCGAAACCACTAACTGCCCGCCGCAAGAAATGGCCGACCTAGTGCAGCACTGCGAGGTCACCGGTCTGGACCTGATCATCTGCACCGACTCCAACGCCCATCACCCGCTCTGGGGCAGCGACACATCGAACCCCAGAGGAGAGGTACTATCCACCTATTTATTCTCTACTAACCTTAACATCATTAACCGCGGATCCGAACCCACTTGGGTTACGGTCCGAGGACACACAATAATAGACCTAACACTTGCTACAGAAAACGCGAAAAACCTCATCACAAACTGGCACGTATCGAGCGAACCTTCTTGCTCGGACCACAGAAGGATCCGCTTCACACTAACCACCAACACCAAGAAACCTGCACCGAGAAGAAATCCGCGGCGCACCGATGTGCCCGGGTACAAGCGCCTACTGGCCGCGCTGCTAGCTAGGCACCTACCACAAACAACCATAAGAGAACCAGCACAATTGGAGTACACTGTAACAAAACTATCAGAATATCTTACCGAAGCTTACCATGCATGTTGCAAACTAAGAGCGCCACGTACCAACAGCGAGAGAAATCCCTGGTGGAACGCCGAACTTGGTAAACTCAGACACGCACTACGGAAGCAATTCAACAGAGCTAAAAACACCAGACTCCCGGAAGACTGGGAGTTATACACAGAAACCCGACACGTATATAAAAAGCAAATCAGAACCGCCAGAAGGACAGCATGGCGGAAATTCTGTGAATCCATAGAAACCAACAATGAAGCTGCAAGGGTAAGGAAGATCCTATCAACAGACCAGGACCGAACCCTCGGCACGCTGAAAAAACCCGACGACACATATACACAAACGGACCACGAGACCAGTAAGGTCCTCCTGGAAACCCACTTCCCAGACTGCAAACTCCTAGAGGACAGGACCTGGGAGGACGTACCAGTTTGGACCCCAACGGAACGGGACTGGACCTGTGCCCACAGGCTAGTAACGGAGGACCGGTTAAAATGGGCTATAAACACCTTCCAACCATACAAGTCTGCAGGATTGGATGGCATCTTCCCAGCCCTACTACAATGGGGGCTCGAATACATTACACCCTGCCTGATGGAGATCTACCAGGCCTGCATAGCACTCAGATACATTCCCCTAGCCTGGCGCGAAGTGAAAGTCATCTTCATACCCAAGCCAGGTAAAGCCGACTACACGCAACCCAAGGCGTACAGACCCATAAGCCTCACATCCTTTCTACTAAAGACCCTGGAGAGACTATGCGATCGCCACATTCGAGACGGTCCTCTTAGGGCAAAACCACTCCACAAACAACAGCATGCGTACTCCACAGGCAAATCAACAGAATCCGCGCTACACAGCGTGGTATCTAAAATCGAATGTGCAGTGGACCACAAATGCTCAGCACTGGCCGCCTTCATTGATATCGAAGGCGCCTTTGACAAAACCACATTCAAAAGTATCAGCACGGCCTTAGACAGACACGGTATAGATCCGTCTCTGAGCGGCTGGATCACCAATATGCTCGAACAAAGAGCCGTACAAGTAACCGTAAACGACACCACAAGGGCCATTGTGGCAAAGGGGTGCCCGCAGGGGGGCGTCCTTTCGCCACTTCTATGGAATCTGGTAGTAGACAGCCTGATAAAGGCACTAAACGATAAAGGCTACTTTACCGTAGGCTACGCCGATGATTTAACCATAATAATAAATGGCACACACGAAAACACCCTGTGCAACCTAATGCACCAGGCACTGAAAATAGTAGAGAATTGGTGTAGCGCACACCAACTATCAGTGAATCCAACAAAAACCGAACTGATCCTCTTTACAAAAAAGAGGAAACTTGCTACGCTACAACTTCCACGATTCTTCGGAACTACCCTAAGCCTATCAACTGAAACCAAATACCTGGGCATCTTTTTGGACAAACAGCTGAACTGGGCAAAACACATCAATCACATCACCACAAAGGCCAGCATTTCCCTTTGGCAATGCAAGAAAATGCTTGGAAAAAGCTGGGGGATTAGCCCCAAGACTACCTACTGGCTTTACACTACAGTCATCCGACCCATTATCACATATGGCTCACTAGTCTGGTGGCCCAGAACAGACCTGAGCACAGCCCAAAGAGATCTCGAAAAGCTGCAGCGTTTTGCTTGTGTGGCAATCACTGGCAGCATGAGAACTGCACCCACCGCTGCCCTACAGGCTATGCTCGGACTGCCTCCCCTACACCTCATCGTGCGGGAGGAGGCGGCCCTGTCTGCCTTCAGACTCCATATATCAGGAATCCTGAGCAAAGACTCGAGGATCAAGCACACACGCCTAAAGGACGAGGCGATCAAACGGCAGCCAATGATGGCAGCACCCTGCGACAAAGCCCCCAAGCAATACTGCTTCCAAAAGCACTACAACATAGAGCTTAAAGAGGAGCAGTGCGACTACTCAGGTCCGGGAGAGCTGAGAGTTTACACGGATGGATCCAAGACCGACTGCGGAACTGGAGTCGGAGTTTTCTCACACGACCTCAACATAAACATATCCAGCCCGCTAGGAATGCTCAACACGGTCTACCAAGCAGAGTGTGTGGGTATAATACAAGCGGCCCATGCCATAGCAGCCAGGAGAGTTATGGACACCCATGTTCGTATACTCTCCGACAGTGCCTCAGTCCTCCAATCCCTAAAGAAGGGATGCATCACATCAAACCTTATACTAGAATGTCACAAGGCGCTTGAACAGGTAACTGTATCGAACCGCAACACAGTGACACTACAATGGATAAAAGGACACAGTGGGTCACTAGGTAACGACGCAGCTGACGAGCTGGCCAGAAGGGCATCCAGCACGCCAGCCTATGGGCCGGAACCAGTTGTACCCATCCCCTTCAATCAACTACGCAGGTGGCTACAGAAGCACACCCACGCACAGGCAGAGAACTGGTGGTCCTCAGCACCGGGCTGCAGGCAGTCCAAGGAAGCCATGCCATCATTAGATGGCAAGCTAACCAGGAAACTACTACGCCTGGACCGGAAAGGCCTGCGCCTGATGACGGGGACCATCACGGGACACTGCTCACTGAACAAACATTTCCACACGATAGGCATAACGGACAGCCCCCTGTGCAGAGCTTGCATGGAGGCTGATGAAACCGTCGCGCATGTGCTCTTTGAGTGCACAGGCGTCACCCAGATCAGATCGCAAACCCTCGGGACACCCAGATCGTACACAGATGTTCTCAACAGACCAGGAGACCTAATAAGCTTCTGGAGGGAGGTGGGCTGGTTGGAATAACCACCGACGGCCGCCATGGCCCACGCACAATGGTCCGCTTGTAGGACTAAGTGCGGAAACCAAACCCGTAACATAGAACATAGAACATAGGGTAATATGATTTTGATGAACCTTTCCATTTTTTCGTTTAGTTCCTGGAGTGGGTTATATTCACAGGTTACGCTTTACACCGTGTTCTTCACGTATGTAAAAGGAAGTACTTAAAAAGGCTTCATAACAAAGATATTTGTAATTTCATTTGATGAAATTTAATTGAGCTATGCAGTAAGAAAGGGTCTTAGTTTGGGTATATTCCTTAGTTTGACCTATATTGCCGCTTAGTGCAATTAAAATGATAAATCTATTAAATGCTTCGGATAAAGAGATAAAGAGGCATGCATGCATATCGGGTGATTTACGTCAAGGTATTTAGTTTGTATGAAAAATACTCGTAACAAAAAATAATAAATAAAAATTCATTAATGTACTCATAATGAAAAATGCTTATTTCCATGGCGAAGTTTATGTATATCGTCCGGAACACGGTGTATATCGCTACAAGGTTATTTTGGCGCGTGTTTGAAATCGGAACTAACGCCGCCATGTTGGTTTTTGAATACGTTTCAAGTGACAGTGATAGAGTGTGTGTGTGTGTGTGGTCAGGCTCAACTAGGTCAAACTCAAACTATTTATTTTAACTAAAACAATTACAGGCACTTTTGAATTGTCAAGGCTCGGTCAGTCAAAAAGATGAAGCTAGTTGCCCATACCAAAGCGTAGTAGGTATCTATGGGGAAGAACGGGCAAGAAACTCCATGGACACAGTACAGCACAGCACAGCACAGTATGTACTATAGTTGCTTTGTAAATGCGTTTTGTGAGCAGTGGTACCCAGTGGTAAAGGCCGCGACTTACGAGTTGTAGGGCATAGGGTCGAACCCAGACAGGCGCTTACTCTGAGTAAATTTATTTCACCACCACTGCTCTCAAAACGGTGAAGGACCGTCGTTAGGAAACCGGCATGTCTTAGAACCAAAAATTCGAAGACATGTGACATCTACCAACCCGCACTGGGCCCGCGTGGTGGATTACATCCCACTCCCTTCACAGAGAGGCCTGTGTCCCGTTATGATGACGATAATGATAAGTGCGTTTTACTTGATCTGTACTAACATAAAGGTAATATGTTTCTTTCGTAATACCCACTATGTGAGGCAATTCTTCCACTTCAAAACTGACGTGACTAAAAGCAATTTCAGTTTAATATCAGTATAACACTTAATAACTCAATCCAAAAAGGGCTAATACCACACCTTCGAAAGTAGGTAGCTACATGCTTTATTGACCAACCTAAAGCTATACAAAATGAAATTGATTCCGTCTAGGAGGCGTGGGAATCGTTTAACGTTACAGGTGACCTAAAGGAGTGGTCATACCCAATTATAGCAGTTATGCTAATGTAAAGATCTGCAAAACTAAGCCATTAGAAAGGCATATGATAACCCTTACAGATTAGATGTAATTTAATGAGAATGTAGCTTATTACACACATTTATTACGTCACCTTATAATGTTAAACTTAGCCCCATATAAGATGACTGCTTAGGTCCTTATAAAGATGACTGGAGTTGTAAGGTTAAGTGTATCTGTATAAATGGAGTTGATAAAGTTGGATGACAAAATGGTTAATTGTTACATTGATCAAGAAGCTTTGCTGAGGGGTTCGGGGCTAAATAAGTATAGCCGCGCGGGTCGATAGCTACGCTTGTCGCGGTCGTTTAGTGGATGGGTGATATGGAGACCCCGCCTTTTAGTCTCGGTTGTCATTCGTAGATCTTGGACAGTCGTTATGGAGTCAGAAGCCCAAAATTCTGACAATCAGTCTTACCAAGGTGTATCGTGTTACTCGTGAGCTGGGTTGTGGAGGTCAGATAGGCAGTCGCTCCATGTAATATACTGGTATTCAGCTGCTACTTGTTAGAATGAAAGCTGACCTCAACAAAGGAAAAAGGGTAGGCAGATTTATTTTGATCAAGAAGCTTAGTACGAGTAGGATTCGCTTGGGCGTTCATTGGTTTCTCGTTTTCTCAAAGACCTTGAAAATTATAATTTGATTATGAGGATTGAGGATGTATGAATCAAGAGACGTCCATCAGTGCATGTCTAACAGTGGACTTCTCCATAGGCTGATGACAACGAAGCAATGTATTCTTTTGCTTTTTTTCAATCATTTTGTTTCATAAACCTATAGTGACATTTTAAACCGGAGAACCGAAGTTAACAGATACATAGCTTGCAGAGTAAGCAAGCTGAAGTGGCAGTGGGTTTGCTATGTTTGTCGAAGGACCGATGGTCGGTGGTGCAGACGAGTCCTGGAGTAGAGACCGCGTCGGCAAGCGTAGTATGGGACGCCCCCCAGCTAGATGGACCGACGTCCTTAAAAACGTGGCTGGGACAGACTGGATGCGGAAGGCGGAGGAGAGGGTATTGTGGCCAGGGAGAGGCATATGTCCAGCAATGGACTGCGAAAGGCTGAGTTGATAGTGACATTTTACGAATGACTGTGTTTGTTTTCGATCGGTATTTAATTATTTTAATTAAGAAATATGTCACTAACTAGTTGGCTATTAACTTTAAGCAGCTGGACTAAAGAAAAAGAAAACTAAACAATATCAATAAAACACTTTCTTTACAAAATAATTTCAACGTCTACACGACGCAAGATTAAAAGCCTTCGATACGCGTCCTAATTACTGGAACAAAAAACGTTTTCTACTTTAAAATTAATGACCGTTTGTCGCTTTTAAAACTTATTAGCAGACTAAGGTGTTAAATAGTGTATTGTAACCTCTTTTAGCAACGACTGGCTTTTGCCGGCGGCTTCACACGCGCGGCAGAAAATATCCCACGGGATCGTACTATCGGGATTAAAAGTATCCTTAGTGTTAATTCATTATATAAACTATCTGTGTGCCAAAGGGCTTTGAAGGTTCGTGGTATACCTACCTGACCGCCATTTAGATTTTTTTTCAAAATGGCGGCCACGCTTGAAAGCTATCTCTTGATCAAAATGTCTGACAGGTATGCCAGGGTCCATATAAAAAGCTTCAATCCCCTTTCATCCAAATCCGTCCGATCCGGAACATACATACAAACAGACAAAAATAAAACATATCTTCGGCATCAGACTCGTTCCCACACCACGTAGCAATACCTTTATTAAAATAAAAATGTTCAATGTACAGTTTTGATTTCCTTACTATTTTATTACATGTATGGATGACGTGGGACTATAGTGCACGTTTTATAGTGCTAACCTACTTGGAATTAACATGAGACCTTTATTATTCTGTGATGTTATTAAGCAAGGGGTCTCATTAGTGAGTGCGTGTCTGATGTGTTCGACACTTTAGAGTTAAAAGAAAGTATGCGAAATTTTAGATAAGATTATAACTTTCTTCGGACATTTTTATTGGAATCGGTGTATTATTGACTTCTCTAATTTATCTAATCTTTATTACTATGTGATTGTTATTGTATGCCTAAGCGGCGGGACATAGCTGATCCAATTGAACGTATTAAGAACATTGTATGTATTGTTAACCTACCTATGATCCACAATAAAGAATATGAATATATAATATGAATGAATGAATATGCATAACTCTTATGCATCTTGTGAAAGGTGATAATTATGGCTAAAAAGGGGGTGACTAATAGAGAAGTATATGGAATAAAAAGACATGTAGCGCCGACCTTAAATAAATTGGGATAACGACAGGAGATAGATAGATAGAACACTATATATTATGTACACATTGTACACGATATAAATTACAGATAATAATAATAATAATAATATCCCTGGACATTTCACACAGCACCATTTGTCCCAAGCTAAGCAACCTAATGCTTGTGTTATGGTAACAAGATGGCTGATAAACTACTTATATACAATTTTTTTCATACTCATTAAGGGCTGATTTTTCCAACCCCAGATAATTTTATTCGAGGAATAAGTTTGAATTTTTGGCAGACCATTCAAAATCTGTCGGACGTCAATTTTATTTCAAATAAAATTATCTGTCTATTGAGAAATCAGCCCTAAAGTGAATGACCTATATTCACTTTAGGGCTATAGTTAATATTGAACATTTTTAGAGTCCCAAATAGTGAAATAATGTGGACTTTACAACCTTTAAATCCAAATTGTTTTCCACAAGGTTATATCATGTTTACATAATTATCGATACCCATCAAGTCTGTGGAGTTTCGCTAGCTACTTTGATTTTATCTTGTTGAGAGACAGTCTCATCATAGATTGGAAGGTAGTCTAGACATCTCTCATCTCTAGACGTTTCAGTGTGACCTTATCTCGAAGTTAATTAGTTTGATCTTTTTATCTAGTAACCACTAGGAACCTTGACTTACCCATAAATAATCGTTGCATGAACACATTCTTAGGTCTAATAAATTCTGGTCCTGTGGCCTATTACCTCCTTATATTTATGGCAGCCTTTGGTCCTTGCACAGCTGTCTTTAGCATGTTGACTTGGCACATTTATATGCGTCCGCGTGAAATTTCTTCTTCCCCAACCCATCGCGTCGCATCGCATGGCCTGCCTGCGCTATTACTTCGTTTTCGCGATCGTGAATGTGACGCATGTTTACCCCCAATTTGTTATTTTTTTTTGTGTGTTTATGTTCATTTTTATGCGTCAGGCTTGCCGCAAATTTTTCTTTGTTTCTTACTTTTCTTTCTTTAGCGTTCCTTCTAACTTTTATTGTTTTGCTCGGTTTCTAAGAGTACTAGCGTGATGTTAAATCGCCTATAGCCTTCCTCAAGGATTGGGCTATCTAATGCAGAACAATATTTTTTCAGATCCAACTGGTTCCAGGGATTAGCGTGTTCAAACACACAAACAAACTCTTCAGCTTTATTATTAGAATAGACTAGCTGGACCCGCGACTATGTTCGCGTGGATGTCTGATACAATGATAGAATAGAATACTCAATAAAGTCTCTTTAATATCTGTTTTCTTTCAACAAAAGCTGCCAGTGAAGGTTCCGTCAAAATCGGTCCGTTTCGGAGATTAGCCGGAACAAACATACAAAAATACTAAAAATTTGTACCGTATATACTTTCATAATTGTGCATTAAGTAAAAAGCTGTTAATTTGACATTACAGACAGACACTTCAATTTTATTTATTTGTATATATCTATAAAGATAAGTACTATGTATGTATGTTTTTTGTATGTGTGTCTATGTAGGTATGTATTTTTACGAGTACCTATATCATTTTGGTCCTAAGGTTCGAAGATATTTCTTGGGGATGATAAATGGTCTTTTGAACTTTTTAATTGATTCATTAGTTTGGTATGTCTGTTTAAAGGGTAATGGGCGTGTGTGTAGTAATTAATATTACATTGAAGTCCGATGTTTTAATAGAAATGCACTATCTTGCCAATTTTGATCTTGACCTTTAAGTACACTACTAGATACCGATGTGGTGTCATAGGGATCGATTATCTAAGATAAGCCACAAGTTGCAAACATAACATCACGCCTGTAATCCCCTAAAGGTTAGGCAGAGGGGTACCTATAGTACCTACGCCCACATTTTGCCAGTTTTGT
The DNA here is from genome assembly GCA_949629185.1 of Apamea crenata. Lineage (NCBI taxonomy): Eukaryota > Metazoa > Arthropoda > Insecta > Lepidoptera > Noctuidae > Apamea > Apamea crenata. Next base: position 4,242,038 of record OX451368.1, on the reverse strand, counting down.
TTTAAGCCCCATGTAATAGAGGGCGAGCCTATTGCCATCAACTAGGCTCATTTTTTTTTTTTTTTTATACGTTGCCCCACACTAGGAATTTCTCCTGTATCGTGGGTGCGTTTACACACATTTAAACTCACATACACAAACAACCTGACTCCTAGCTGCTACTGAGAGATTCCTGATGGAAAAACCCAAATATTATGCCCCATCTGGGAATCGAACCCAGGACCTCATGCTCAGCAGTAGCGCTTGCGATGGCAGGCAGCAGGGCAGGCTAACAGAATATTTTTTTTAAATATCAACCTCACACGAAACTCGCTAAATATCTCTATACTTTTTGCCAATAATGACTGTAAACGGTTTCTAGGTATTAGTAATACAATATTTTCATACTAAAACGTATCCTATTCAAATATTTAAAGAAACGAGTCCGCCGTACGAAAATGTTTTCACATAAAATGCAACGCAGACAATTGATGTCACAGTGAAATCTCCACCATCAGAGGGAGATAGAAAAAGGAATCCAGCGAGGATGCTGGAGGAGGGAGCGAGACAGCATGCGGTGCAATGTTCATTAAAGAGGGTCAACGTAGGCTTGGGGGTGTAATTTCCCCCTGTCCCCCCTGAGGCGATTTTGTGGTCGTCTTTTTAATTTGCTCTTGGATTTCAGGGATGGCTACGTTCGGAAAATTGGTGCATAAATAAAAGAATCCTTTGTGCCATTACGAGAAATGTTTTCGGGGTTTCCCTTTGTAGCAGTTTATGATGTTGTTTTTTCATTACTGTTAGACTTTTGCTTTGAGTTGCACTGCATTTCTGGCTGCATTAACACTGCTACAAGTGACACGGTCTTTCTGAAAGGGTTTGTTAGCCTAGCCTTGTTCGAAACAGTGATAAAGCCCGCTTTTTGTGTGCCTTCTAAAAGTACTTATAACTCTAAATGTTATTAGTAACTGTTTTCTGAGCATTATCAATACCCTAAAGAAGCACCTTGGATAGATCACGAGTCAGGACATTCATCCACCTATAGATACCGTAGCCAAGCCTTAAACTCCTCAAGAAGCACACTAACTCCAACATACTCAAATAAAGAAAACTTATTACCAGAAAACAAGCATTTTCCGAGAGTTTTCCTCGTTGTAGCAGCCCTGTGCTCTCAAGACAACATCGCTGGGAGGCGCGGCGTCTTATCAACGAATTAATTCTAGACTAACGAAGACCGGGGGTGGCGCCGCGATTAACACAACCGCCCCTTTCACGTAGACCGACGAACAGTTAGATCTGGCTGCGGACTTCATCTCATTGGTGGAGGAGCTGGTGCTACTGCGCAGCAACGAGCCACGTTTAGAAAAAGTGATGTCGAAAAGGCTGAAAATCTAAGTCCATACTAATAATAAAACTGCAGAGTTTGTTTGAACGCGCTAATCGCTGGAAACTGACTGGTAGAGTCGGATTTGAAAAAATCTTTTTGTTAGCCAAATTTTTGAGGAAGGCGATAGGCTGTTTAACATCAGGTTTTAGCATAAGTGGTCCTTAGGGGCCGAGCCCAAAAGAAAAAACGAACGAAAGAACGCTAAGCGAGAACGAATAGTTCGGGCAGGCGATGCGATGCAACGGGGTGCAACAATAATTTTCACGCGGACGCCCGCGGAATGTAAAGCGCCTGTACACTCACGAGCAAAAGTATGTATACACTCGGCTTTGTTCAAAAGCGATTTACCCCTTTATTTTTTAATTAAATTTTATGTTGTTACGAACATAGCATTTTCGAACCCATAGGTTTATGTAATGTGTCGTATTTCAACGTTGCATTCGTTATTTCACGAAAAAATCGAAATTGAAAGTTGCCAAGAGTTGACATATTGGCGGTCGTGACTGTACAGGTCCAAACCCACCTTCAACTCGTGAGTGGCGACCGTTACCACCTTAGAACCTAAGTTTGAGCAATGGTGGCCCCATTGCTCAAACTTAGGTTATAAGGTGTAAATGAATTGTGCAAAGTATATTTTGTTTTACACACTTTAAAGTAAAATGACTTATTCGAAGTGAATGGTAAATGTATGTGAGAAGTTTATGTGGTTTTAAGTTCCATAACTTATTTTATTACTGAAGTGATGTCTTGAGTAATTGTTAGTAATAGCAAACATATTGAGTTGCTATGCACCTCTTGATCAAGTGTTTGACTTATTGGTAGAGTGATGATTGTAAAAAAAATTACTGACCAAGCAGCCCAGGCCATCTTGACGCCTCTTTTTAAAACTTTTGTTATTCGAAGACATGTGACATCTACTCACTCTCCCTCTCACCGAGAGGAGGCCTGTGTCCCAGCAATGGTGACTTTATAGGCTGATTATGATTTTTATGAGAAAACGAAACTTTACGAAACGGCCTTTAGATTTCTTTTTCAATGGAAAAGTTACGTACAAAATTTCATAGCAATCAATAATGATACATGGCCACAAATATCAGTATTAAAATCTGACGATGCAGTCAACAGATGGATCTAACGGTAGATTGTCTCGTGTATGGCAGACTGTTTAGACATTTAGACATCAGATAGACAAGGTACATAAGGTTACAGGTCATATGAGATTGTTGAATACTTCAGTATAATCTTCTGTTTATGTTCGAAAATCTTTACCTATGTGGCTAGTCTTTTACGACAGATTTACGATATGCACGTGGGATGAACAAAATAAATGCAAATACACGTCTGTTAGCACTTTTGAGATCAAGGGTTTCAGATATGCAAGTTGTTTTAGTGCCTAAAAACAATAAAATAAGTACTTTCGATGTTGGTCCTTGGAGACATATGTGGAATCCAGGATAGAGTATTTGCAGTCATGGTTTGTGGTTAGTAATGTTTTGCTCCTGAAGAAAAGTTAGCAGAACCGCTTCTCAAAACCTTTATCAAAACTTAACTCAAAGCTCAAAGCATTTAATTCAAATAAACCAAATAATAAATTACATGCACTTTCGAATGGTCAAGGGGTCGGGCAGATAGAAGGATGGACTAAGATGCCCATTCCAAAGCGAAGCAGTTTCCTATAGAGAAGAACGGACAGGAAATCATGAACACCCTCTAAAATTTAACATCATCAATGACAAGAGAGTTGGAGTTGGTGACCGTGTCTTTGAAATGATTCTGGAACAAATTCTGCCCATTCTGATCGATTTGGTCAATCAATCTGGCTAATGTAAACAACGAGTTCCTCAATACATATATTCGAAAAAATAGAAGTAAGTAAACCTTTTAAGTAGTTTGACCTTGCTAATGATAAGTCTAAATATTTTCAATTGGTGCTTCTAATCCCAGATTTTTTAATGTGTGATAATTTTCTCTAAGTGGCATTCCTAAAAACGTTACCTTACCTACGCACCACATGGTATCTTCGAAGCGACTCCGATCCAAAGCGATGCATACCATCACGAGGCCAATGAGGCTATAAAATCATCATAAAAATGTCATAAAAGATAATAGCCGTATTAATTGGTGCACAAGATCAATGCAACCGGTTTTGGTTCGAAATCCCTTTAATTATAACGACTCCCGTATAAAGACCAATCTTGGGACATTTTTAAATTACATTGACGGATTATTTAGTAATTCGATAAACATTTTGTAAATACAACGACCAGTGGTTTTGAAATTTTGGATCGAAGGACCAATTTTTATATTTTTTGTGTTTGTCCCTTCTGTACGCTTCCTAAGCCGTCACCCCAAGGTCCGAGCGGGTGGCATATTAAGACGAAGTTGGAAGTAAAAAAAAAGGCGAAAAAGAGTTTTATATTCTCTCTCGAATGGGAAGAAATAGGGAAACCTTTCTCATTTAGCTCACCAGTGCAAGTCGGGGTGTCGTGCTGAACACACTGCCTGATTTTAAATCGTTTTAAACTCATTTAAATGTTGTTTTTAATTGATTTTCGGAGGTTCTGTGTAGTGGTCCTGATGTGGTCTTTGATGGCAGACAGTGGGTGGTGCTTTGGTTGTCAATGAACAAGTTGTGGTGTGATTGTACATATATGCGTTTATATACTGTGTTGTGGCGAGAGTAAGAATCCGAGCAAAGGTCAACTATGTTTTGATTTAGGAGATGTTTACAACTTTGCTGAATGGTGTCCTGGATTGTAATGATGAAGGTGGAGAAAATCTACAGTAAGACACCGAGAGAGTGTCTATGATAGGACGAAAATGGGACGGCTGAATGCTTTGCCATGCATTCTATTAGATTCTCCCAAAAGGAGAGAAATATCCCAACATGGAAGGAAGTTTTTCCAATGTCACGGTTATTTTGCCATCAAATAAAGGTGAGATACTTATATCACTTCTAGGTGGGTGTGTTTTGTCTCTGTTCCATATAAAATAACTTAGTCATCTTTTGTAGAAAGTCGTTGCAGCGGCAAATGACAGGCCATGTTATCTCTTCATTTATAACACTAGAAAACAATGACGATAAATAAATATACGAATATTATAAAGAGGTATAATTTGTGAGTTTGTATTTAAGGGGTAATCTTTGATACTACTCCGGAAATTCTTTCACTAATGGGAAGCTACAACAAACTACAAGTCGCGGGCAGAAGTTATCTTCGTTAATAGTGAACCGGTAACAATGTTTTGCTAAAAAAGCGACAAAGTTTATCTAGATTTAACTCTAATTTAGGTAACAAACGAGGAAAATATCGATATTCCAGTTATTTGTCAGAGTTAACTAAGGAAACGGCTTGATAAGGCGCTTGCAGCCGATACGTTATCCGGCTGTCAATACCTATGCAGTTATCTGCATACTATTGACGGTTCTGTATATGGGATAATGTATTATTTCAACTCAATCAACAGTACAAGACTTTGTTTCCGGCTAGCAACATGTATAAATAAGGTTTTATTTACAGAATATTGAGGTGGATCTTTGCTAACTAATTTCGGCACACTTCTTCACTGCGATGGTCGCCATATATATAATTAGCCTATAATGTTCCCGCTGCTGGGATACAGGCCTCCTCTCAGTGATGTTTAGTGCCAAAATCTGGGAATTTTTCAAAAATATATAAAATTTGTGTTTTCTCGAACAAGGGGTTCGAGAAAACACAAATTTTATATATTTTTGAAAAATTCCCAGATTTTGGAACTAAATATCACTTTTCTCTAAACTCGCCTTCTATGCTTTATGGGGTGCTTAACTGTTGCAAATGGGTCACACTATCACGCCTCACGTCAATTTTATTCCACGAATAAAAAGTATCAGTCGATTGAAAAATCAGGCCTTAGTCTTTAAGACAATTGGTTTTAAAGCATTCAATTGTCCATATCACTTCATTATTGCAATGATAATAGTATCATATTACATAATCTGTGCAAATCTAGACTTTGAGTGACCATCACTATTATAAGTCTGTAATAAAATTTGAAATATTCTCGGCAATCGTAAACGTAAGTACATACCACTAAGGAATATTATAGTGAGTTATTAAATCTTATATATAAAGCTGGCATCTTGTCTCTAATTATGGTGCTTATTGCTGATGGTATAAATCACGATAGGAACGAGTTTATGTAGGGTCATATCGTAAAATTAATTGAAATCTTATGAGTTTTGTTGAAAGGGTCACTTTTTTATTAGGAAGGGGTAATGTTAAGATGGTGGTATGAAAGAAAGAAAATACATGTATTTGCGGCAAACATGACGCATAAAAAAGAACACAAACACAAAATAACCAGTTGGGGCAAACATGCGTCACATTCACGCAAAACGGCCATCGCTCAGCATAATGCTAATAATGCATGCTAATAGTATGAAAGCTAAGCATGGACGGACGACCCAAAGAAGGTGGCTGGGACAGACTCGATGCGGAAGGCGGAGGAGAGGGTGTTGAGGCACAGCGGAAGAGGCCTATGTCCAGCTGTGGACTGCAATAGGCCGAGTTGATTGAACTTTAAGCTACGTTTATAAATAAACTCCTATATGTTTACTATACTTACAACAACAACATCTTCTCTATGTATACCCTGTCCATTAGATTAACCGTTTTTTGACAGCTGTCTTAGAACGTACATATTCCAGATTACGTAAAAGTTAACTTTAAAAAGTATAATAAAATAAATATATAAACTAGGCTTCTTACATACATTATAATACCGTACGTGTATCAATCAATGTATTGTGTGTTGTTCCATCTGTCAAAAAACGGTTTACCTAATGGACAGGGTATAGTTTACTTACTTTACATTTAAAATACTACAAGCAACAAAACTCATACTTAATTTAGCATAACGATAATGAAGTCTACGGTCTCTTCGATTAAACGCTAGCTAATACTAATATATCTGACTTAAAATGATACTTATTTATAAGTTTACGTATACTAATGTAAATCGTTAAAGAGAACGTTCATGCTTATGTTTTTGAACGGATTAGCAGAGGTCTTAACCTGAGTATCACTGAGAACGAGGCTGCAATTAATATTGCTATAGTGATGGCTATTAATAAGTATTAGTACTCGTAAGACATTTCTTGCTTGTACAATAATGGCTGTGATTATTTTAGCGGATTTACGTATTAATTTTAATGACAAATGAAGGTAGATTACTGCGGTTTTCTTTTTTGGATATTATGGGCCATATTTTAATCGTGTGAGGCCTTTATACCCCCCTCCCCCTTGGTGATACGTCGTGAGGTTTTAGGCTTCCCTCCCAGTAGTTTTTTGATTTGTGTAAAGATCAGAAGGCCAATTCTCGTACCCACTAAACTAAACAACTTTCAAATTCAAGTCGCAATCTCATCTCAGCGACAATCAATGTCAAAAACTTGTCAAAAATGTAGGAAAATTGATTATATTTTTGACAGCTTGAGACTGTGATAAGAATGCGAACGTTTTTAAAAATACGAGTATTACCCCTCTGATATTTTAATTCATTATTGGTAAAAAATATTTTACGCGTCCCACATAAATTTTTTCGTCAATTATCAATCGTGATTAATAGTGATTTTTTCAGACCCCCTCCCCCTCTGTTCTAACCTCACGTGATTGAAGGAGAACCCTTTAACAATAGATACGATTGTCAAGAAATCTATTTTGTCTTTTATATTAGGAATATTGCCACAATGACCAGAATAAGGCTATATTCTCTCTCCCTAGAGGGTGTGCTTACGGACTGAAATCTATCTATCTATATACTAATAATAAAGCTGAAGAGTTTGTTTGTTTGAACGCGCTAATCTCTGGAACTACCAGTCAGATTTGAAAAATTCATACTCGAATTAGATAGCCAAATTCTTGAAGAAGGCTATAGGCTATTTTACATCAAGCTAGCGCCCTTGGGAGCCGAGCAAAGCGCAAAAAAGTCAGAAAGAACGGTAGGCTAAAACAAAGTAATTCTCGGGGAGCAAGAAATTTTACACGGACGACTTATTAACGCCTTTGCGTAGGGTAACTAAATAAGGGTGCGAAATAAAATTCCCTTTGTCAGCAATGAATAATTATTAAACTTCAAATGTTAAATACTACGTTTACAACATTACAAGATTCTATGGACCCGTTACAATCGTCTCGGTTGTTGTGTCGACCGGTCGCTGATGGCCCGTGAAGGCAAGTGAACGAGATCCGCGCTCGTCTGCGTCGCGGACAGAAAGTAGTACCAAATACTTGTTTACAAGACATAAAATACCACCGGGTTATTTAATGAAAAATCTATCAAAGTATTCACATGTCGAATTACATAATAATGAAATATCGTTAGGTTTACAATAAAAAACCGGCCAAGTGCAAGTCGTACTCACGCACCGAAGGTTCCGTACAATTTAAAATGATTAAAAATATTTTTATTATATGATGTAACTAAAAATTTACGGTTTTCGCAATTTTTCCTTCATCTGAGCTATAAGGCGTTGCTTCGTACCAAATTTCAAGATTTTGAGCTCACGGGAAGTACCCTGTAGGTTTTGATTCCCTTGCGAGTGTCGAAAATTTGCGGAAATTTGCGGCATAAACGGCTGTATCTTTTGATTGCGTCAGTTTAGAGGTTTGATTTTTTCACAGCTCCAAGGGTCCGTAGACTTGAGTATTTGATATAAATTCCAGCTTGATACCTCCATGCGTTCCTGAGAAAAAGGGTCTAGACAGACAGACGGACGGACGGACGGACAACAAAGTGATCCTATAAGGGTTCCGTTTTTTCCTTTCGAGGAACCCTAAAAAGGTCTTAAACCAACATGGTTCCGCACTTAATTTTTTAAAGTCGTTTAGCTTGAGATGCCAAATGATAAACATAGGTACCAACCAATATTCTATAAACTCAGAAGTACTTAAATATACATATTTTTTATAGTTCAATAGTTAAATACGGTCCTAGCTTCTGCCTGCGGCTTCACCCAGGTGTGTCATTACCGGGATATAAAGTATCCTACGTGTCAATCCAGGTTATAAACTAACTGTGTGCCAGATTTCCTCAATATCCGTTCTGTTTTTGCGTGATTGAGTAACAAACATCGAAACATATAAACTAGGAAAATAATTCCAAGCAATGACATCATCATCTGCCAAGCATTTTCCCAACTATGTTGGGGTCGGCTTCCAGTCTAACCGGATGCAGCTGAATCCCAGTAATTTACATGGAGCGACGGCAGTCGCTCAGAGGTCAGATAGGCATATCTGACCTTCACAACCCAGTTACTGGGTAATACGATACCCCTTGGTAAGACTGGTTGTCAGACTTTCGGACTACTAACGACCCGTAACGACTGTCAAAGATCCACGAATGACAGCCGAGACCAATGGCTTAACGTGCTTTCCGAGCCACGGAGGGTTTTTGGTATGTTAAGATGGTCACCCATCCACGGGCCAGCCGCGGCAATCGTAGCTTAACCTGATAGATCGACCTGTGCGGCTGTTATTACTTAGCCACAAGCCCCTTTAATATCTAATATAATAATTCCAAGCAATGTCATACCACAAATTACATGTATGCGTACTCCGATTAAATTAGAGGTATAACCAGTTAATGCGTGGTCAAAGTAATTAGATATTATCACTTCCTTATAAGCGTTTAGATGTTTTGATCCTGCATTCGCCACTTATTATAATGACACTATAAAATACACTACTCGCCGCTAAGAGATCGTAAGCCTAGCAGGAATTAATTAATGTTAGAAATACTTAAATTTATCCAGCGATCTACATAAGTACGGCGATCGTTATAAATGTTAAAATTGTACAAGTTAAAATTGGCTTGTTAGTCGATTCGCAAGAATTTACTCGCCAGAAAATTGCGGATCGTCACTTTTAAATAATATTTTTTTTCTACAGCGACTTGCACGAAGTTAATTTTATTGTGCAATGAAGTTAATAAAAAAGTAAGTAAGTATTTGTTGTCCTCTGGCCTACAAATATACGGAATACGACTTAAAATACATCATACATAATGAATGTCGAAACCGCAATTATTGAATAAGTTAATTTTATTGTACAATGAAGTTAATAAAAAAGTAAGTAAGTATTTGTTGGCCTCTGGCCTACAAATATACGGAATACGACTTAAAATACATCATACATAATGAATGTCGAAACCGCAATTATTGAAGGTCCCATTCCACAAAACATTTATTAAATTTCGCATAAATTCTATTAAATAGTCGACCGTTTTCCAAACCGCTTTGCGGTACCCCAAATATAGTACTTGAAACAATAATCCGGCCGACCAAACTCGGGAAGGGTCACATTCTTACCTACAAAAGTGTGCAGAACCTTCGTTATCCCAAAAACCCACACTGCGGAAAATTTCATTTCAATAGGTATCCCGATACCTCATAGCAAATAACTCGGGATCCCGGCTTAATATGCATTAAGGGTATTCCCGAATTTTCTCCAGTAAAAATGTATGGGAACAACCCGCGCGTGACGTATAAGTGGATTACGTGTGCCATCTCGCTCGTTCGTATAACTTTGTCCTTTGTACCAAATCCTGAAATGCTCTGGGTGTCCGAGTATGGAGAGGGCGTTTTCGTTTTGGTATAATAATTGTCTGATTATAATAATGAGTTAATATTAATATATATTATACGAGTACTGTTTTAGTTAGTGTTTTTACTGAGTAAAAAAAATCAGTACCAACTAAAACAGTTTGTAAGTAGCTTAAATAAAATATTGATTTGTAATTATACCTACTTACTTATAATCAAGAACATCACATAAAAACATTGAACGGGTGTCTGTTTCAATAGAATATTAAGTGGTTAACGTATCAGCTCAGGAAATGCATCATTTCCTCTTACAAATGGCAGTTTATATATTTTATGTTTTTATTATCTAAGAACTTACTGCAGAAATTACAATGGGATACAGATATAGTTAATTTAAAGAAACATTTAAATATATTTTTGGAGTTCGCTTTAATAATTAAATCTGTAACTGTATACAATTTTCAAGTTAATTTTAACTGTATCTTGACTACAGTGTTAAACCTTTAAAGTTTATTTTATGTGTTAATGTAATTATAATGTCTCGTAATAAAATAAGCAATAACATTTGCATATAGGTAAGAAATTTTACGATTAAACATATTTATATTGAAGATTTAAATCTTGTGCAAGAAACTGCAAAACCCACGCGGTAATTATGTAGTGGATAATAATAAGAACCTATATAATAGTTTCATAAATGCATGTAGAACATGCAAATGTGAATGAAATAAATGCATTGAAAAAATATTGTGTTCAACCATAAAAGTATAATATTCGCATTAAAATTTATAGTAAAAGCCTTTCGAGAAACATTAGCTATAATTGCTTTTCTTAGTGATAGCATAATTATTAATTAAAGTAGTGAAGGCATATTTACCAATAAATTAATAACGTGGTAATGGATTCTTATAGTTTTTTTTTTTGCAATATTTACACACACTATGGTTTTTCAAGTACACATGGTATCGGAATTTCGAACCGACGCGATGACAAAAGAACTTTGAGTTCCGGAAAATGAATACATCCAAGATTAGTAAGGTTGTCAGAGTCTTAGATTTCTGACAACTGCAATATAATCAAATATCACAAGACACATCGACGAGATAGATAGAAAAATGTACGAGTAAACCGTGTGATAAGCAAAGCTTGACGTTGCTGATTGATCAATCTGTGAGAATGGTAACTAATGTGAATGGTTGCCCCATTCACATTAATTAATAATAATTTGTAACTTTTAGTAAAAACAACTGTTACCGACATACTAACATACCTTTTAATAGAAAATAATATACAGTTACATTAACATTAACATTTGCACAAAGCGATGATTGTAGTTACTTCAATAAAATCCAGTTTCTATAGTTCTCGTGTTTATTACTTCATAATTTATTTTATTATTGGAGCTTCATTAACTGTTTTGATTAACATAAATATGTAGCTGAAAGCCGCGTTGTGTGGAAAGCACTAATTAATGCTTGGTCACAATGCACCTCTATGAGAAATTATTATTAGTATGTTATTATCGTGGCTGGTGAAACTTAAGGAAGAGATGAATTAAAGAATTCTCGTCATGTTTTCTCTGAAGAAAGTTAGTATGTTTAACAAAAATCATAAACTCAATTCTGAATTGATGTTATACCTACCTACAGTTGTTGAATTTTATAGAAATTTTATAGTTATCAACTTTATAATAACCATTGTTTATTTATATATACTTTATTATACCACAAAATACATAAGACTACAAAATATACAATGGGTTGCCTTATCACTTTCTGCGATCTCTTCCAGACCACCTTAGAATGGACAGTGATTTAGCCTGGACATAAAATGGGGTTTGATGTGCAACATTGTTGTCCAAAATAAGAATAAAAACACTAAACTAGACTTTTTTGCATATTATTTTCATACGTCCTTCTCCACACTATCTTCGCTTTCACATCTCCGCGGTGGAGACAAAGGCTGTGTGATGTAAGCATATTTTTCTGCTAGCAGTTCGTTCAGAAATCAATACCTTTCGGCCAGACGAGCATTTGCACTAGCATCATCATTTTTCATGGAACTGTGTCTGGGAAATAACTTTTGGAATAAACTTGCGGAATAAACCAGCTAGGTAGCTGCGTAACACACTAACAGCAGCAATGTTTTCATTTTGACAGTTCAACAACATTCATTGCGTTATTTACGCTGTCGAGTAGACAATTTTTTCGAACATATGAAGCAATGGATTAGCAATATTCTTTAAAATGATTGATTGTGATTGATAGTTTGTTACGCAATTATAGGGTGCAGGAAAGGGCGTTGCCAGTTTCAAATTGGATGACAATTTTAGATTGACGGTCGCATAACGAGACATGTGGTTTTTTAATAAAAATGGTACCTAATCACTTCTTTAAAATACATAACATGACGCCTGTAATACCTGAAGGGTTAGGCAACATATGTATAGCAGGTACAGTCACGAGCACGAATATGTCAACACTTGGAACCTTTCAATTGCGATTTTTTCCTGAAATAACGAATGCATCGTTAAAATACGACACATTACATAATCCTATGGGTTCGAAAATGCTATGTTCGTTACAATATAAAATTTCATTAAAAAATAAAGAACTAAATCGCTTTTGAATAAAGCCGAGTGTATACATACTTTTGCTCGTGACTGTACAGCTACATTTCGTCAGTTATGTCTATGTCCTATGTAAATCTTGTTATTACATGATGATGGCGGCGAGCATATTTGCCATCTATTTCGCCAGCCACAAATCCTGACTCCGGGCTGCTTCTAAGAAAGGACATCATTCAAGTGTCGAACATCTTATACTCAACAATTAAAGTGCCGGCTAGAAAAAATAGTACTATTTTGTTATAGGAAATAACATTTACAGCATGTTTTATTATTACAGCAAAAGCCGGCGACTATTTGAGAATATATATTGAAAATACCAACTTTCAATTGAATTTAAAATAAATTAAATAAAATTATTTTAATTCAAGTAACAAGACTCATATACAAACAGATGTACATAAAAGCATATGGTACCACCCCACCCCATATATTTAACATCCTGAACATGTTTTAACTATAAACTTGTTATAAAAATATGATTTTTCCTCTTGCTCTGGGTGACGAAAGCAATATTCAATGACACGTAAGGACATACCTACTGCTTATGACTTAGACCTACTCTAACTTTTGATGCAAACAGTTGTAATAAACATACTTAGGTTGTTGTTACTGCGGCCACTTAGCTGCTGTTACTGGTACATAACTTCATTTGAAACCGAAAAAACCTCTCGAATGAATGAATGAATTGCACCGATCCCAGCATGGTTTGACCAGATTCGATTAATCGAATGAACCCCAAGATTCGCACTAGCTCCTGTAGCCTCATGTTCATGGTGCTACAGCGACCTTTGCATATCAAGAAGTAGACCGGGAGTGCGTTTTTTGTCGGGAAGACGTGCCCGTAGGAAATGGTAGGATTCAAGAGCCTACCTATGCATCCTAGAGTAAGCATTGGACTAGTGCAGAGATGGGTGATATTTGTCTATGGATGGGCATGTTTTAAAGACTTCGCGGCCAGGTGCTTCAGGTCGAGCTTCACCCTTGAATCTAGAGAATCTTGAATTTAAAGAAAAAGCCAGCCAAGTAAGTTACTAAGAAATAAGTAAGAAAAGCCTAAGCAACAATTTGAAACGCCGCAATAACCTTAGCACAGCAGTTCCAATATGTCTGGAAATGCCTGCAGAGCGGATCCAGTCCCGTTTAAATGAAATTTAAATGGAATGGGACAGAAAAAGCTCGGAACGACGAGGCTGTGTACAGTGGCGCTCGAATTGCGGCGAATAGTTAACTTTTTATAAAATTACTTGAGCCCGACTGTACCTCCGCAATGTCGAAGTATTGACTTTAAATCCAATATGGCCGCTCATAAAATAAATTATCGGCGGCGTGACTGGTTGCTGTGTTTATTTGTGTGTACCTTTTTGAAGTAAGATGGAAATTCTGAAGGTTTGTTTGCAGCTAGATCTGTCAGTAATAAACTAGTGGTTCTTGGAGGATTTGGCATGTCTGTCTTTATTGCAGATACATCGTGTCAGCCACTCGTTTATCACGCACACAACTGCCTCGTTGGTCTCGTGGTTGCAAGCATGACTGCTGAGCGTAGGGTCTTAAGTTCGATTTCCAGGTTGGACAAAGTGTTATTAGGTTTTCCATTAGGAATTTCATTTCGGAGTTTGGAAGTTGGCGGTTTAATACGCCTCAGAAAGCACGTAAAGCCGTTGGTCCTGCGCCTGATCTCTCCCCGGTCGTGTCGGATTGCCGTCCCATCGGACTATGAGAGTAACGGGACAGAGAGTGCAGCTGCGTTTACGCACACACTTGTGCACTATAATATCTCCTACGTAGGTTTGGCCTGACCTGGCTAATCTCCGTTGAGATTTGCCACCGTGACCTAAATTGGTCGGGGGACTATTATTATGTAAGCAATAAGAAACCAGAAATCACAAAATGTGTACAATGTACATGTGGCATTTTTAGATGTCAAGCTCAACGTAGATCAATATTTGTGAATGGTTTAATTAAAGAGATAAATAAAGAAAATGCGTTTATTTGAGGTAAACATGACGCAGAGAAGAAACACAAAAAGAACAAGTTAGGGGAAAATATGCGTCACATCCAAGCAAAACGGCCATTATGCGGCTTAGAGGCTCTGTCTCGTACAGAGCCTCAGCGCTGGATTTCAGCGACAGCGTAGCATACGATAAGATAAAAACTACAAAATAAGAAATAAAATAAATAAACAGTGCCTAATTCTAAATATTTATACATATTAACATAATGTTAGATCATTAAAAAGATCACTAACAATCCCTTGTTAGTAACAACAAGTGTGGCTTAAGTTGCGAAATAAGTAGGTAAGTTTAAAGGTCAAAATCACTACACTACACAATAACATTATTGGTTAATATTCCTAAATTTAATACTGACAACCAGTCTTACCAAGGGGTTTCGTGTTACCCAGTAACTGGGTTGTGGAGGTCAGATACGCAGTAGCTCCATGTAATACTTTACATGGTGCGACTGCGTATCTGGTATTCAGCTGCAACTGGTTAGACTGGAAGCCGACCCCATCCCTGAATTTAATAAAAGATCCAAGGCGTATTAATCTAGAAAAAAATAGTCCAAAGTATGCATAAATAAAATAAAGAAATAAAATTAGTTTAATTCAAGTAACAAGACTCATATACAAACAGATAGAGACACACACAGACAGAGTAGCAGCGAGTGGTGGAAGCAGCGCACGAGTCCACATTGACCAAGTAACGTTGAAACAGGTATACGATGCACTAGCTCGACTAACACCGAAACGCTCAGCGGGACCGGATGGTATTCCAGCTTTTATAGTTAGGGACTGCCGTGCAATTTTAGTGAAGCCACTTTGGCCTCTTTTCAGTCAGTGTTTAGCGGCGTCATATTTCCCTGAACGGTGGAAAACCACGCATGCGCATGTGGTACCTGTACCGAAGAGTAGCGGAGGATCGGACGTAAGTGGCTATAGACCGGTGGCAGTCCTGTCAGCACCAGCCAAGGTTTTCGAGTCAATAATACATAAGAGCGTATTCGATCAAGTGTCCAACTTGTTGTCTGATGCTCAGCATGGATTTCGGCCAGAGCGCAGCACGACTAGCAATTTATTAAACTTTATGTCGGAGGTGACCCGGGTAAGTAAGGGAAGTAGATGCTGCCTACTTTGATTTTAAGAAAGCTTTCGATTTAGTGGATATCGACATCTTATTATCGAAGCTGGCGGCGGTTGGATGTACTATTAACTACTTCGGCTCTTTGCTCACTACTTGAGAGATAGACGGCAGTTTGTGGATTACGCGGGATTTAAATCTGAGCCTTATTTTACTAGATCGGGAGTTAGTCAAGGAAGTAATTTGGGTCCATTACTATTTATTATTATGATAAATGACCTGCCTGATGTTGCCAGGGATGCCACCCGTTTGTTATTCGGAGACGATCTGAAATTACTAATGGCTATTCAAACATAGGCTGAGTGTCTTAGATTACAAAAAGACATAGACAGAGTGGTAAAATGGAGTAAGAAGAATAAACTATTGTTCAATGAGCAAAAATGTTCAGTCATAACTTTTGGTAGGATGAGAGGTCCAATACGTCATAGGTATGAACTGAATGCCGAGTCATTCAGTTCATACTCATGACGTATTGGATCGTAAGGATGATAAATGCGATTAGGGGCGTCTGGATACTGACATTCCGTGAACGCATTACATCGGTTTGTAAGAAATATTATAGAAGCTTAGGTTTCATTATTCGTGGTGCAGTAGGCTTTAGGAATATAAAAGCTATAGCCGCCCTGTATAACGCACTCGTAAAATCGCAACTAGAGTTCAATGCGGCGTTATGGGCTCCACATGAAACCAAATATGTCCTAATGCTGGAGCGCATACAGAATAAATTCACACGGTACCTGTACATGAAACTTTATGGAGTCTATCCTTTCTATCCATTGATGTACCCAACCCTATTTGTGTTAGGTATGGTTGGGCACAACGAGCTGGAAACGAGAAGGGATTTGGCACTTATATTTTTAAGTTATTGCGTGGAAAGATCTCTATCCCGGGTGTACTAAAGGATAGGTGTCCAAACGTGCCGGATAATTACGTGTCGCGGCGACGGACACCGCGGTTACTGGCGGTGCCTCGCGGCCGGACCAACCTGCTGGGTAAAGCACCTTTGACGCGCGCCTTGCATACACTCAACGAAATCGCGGAAAGGGTAGATTTATTTACCTGTTCTTTGAATGAGTTCACAAAAATTACTTTACATGTGATAAGCTGTACTTAATTAAAAACATATTGTTTAATACCACGCTACCGATTTGTGGCAACCTGTAATGATAGTTGTGTTGGGATTAATAAATAAATAAATATACATAAAAGGATACAGATAGGATAACAAGCACATACAAAAAGTAAGCATACATACCTACATAAGTATGCATAAGCACTTCATTTTACAGGTGAAAAATTAACAATTCCTTTTAATTGCAAATTGCACAAGCACATGACAGACACATAATATTGTAGGATATGATTACCTCCACATATTGGGTGATATCGTCTTACAAAGTAACAACAGAATCATTAAAAAATGCAAATTTTAATTGAAAAAAAAAATTGTAGGTACTTTTTGTTTAAAACTTATGCAAATGCACCTACTTACGTTATGTCCTAAGACCATGTTTTCTTACATTGTTGATGCTGAATGGGGTGTTTTATATATGTCGATTTTATCTTTATGTACTAAGATACATATTTACATGTTGCAAGATGAATTTATGACTCATTTACTGAGGGAATGACTTGTAGGTAGTTTGTTAGATGGTTATCAATTTCATTCCCTGCTTTAAGTACCCTTATGAAGTTTATAGACTTATTCTTCAGGAAATAACCGATTGGCTTATCATGCTCGTATCTACGTTAATAGTACCATCCTTTTAGTATCCCATTGCAGGGTAAAGGCCTCTTTCTCATACAAAGAAGGCATTACCGTTGACCACCACGGTTGCTCAGGGCGGGTTAGTGATTTCAGACTTTTTTTATTAAATGTCCAGGGGGTCTACTCCGAAGTAGTATTTGCCGAATGTTCGGCAGTTTCCTGCTAAGAAGTTTCTATTTGGTTCGGTCGGTCCCGATCCTACACTCCTACACTCTTTTGAATATTGACTATGGTCCCGACCCAACTGAGCCGATCCGAACATTTTTCGCATTTTTCAATAATATTCGGTTCGGCCATGTGTCGGTCAGATCCGAACATTCGCACTTTGCACTTCGGAGTAGACCCCCTGGTTTCCTCACGATGTTTGCCTACACCTCCTTAAGTTTTAAGTTGAGCTGCATGATTACTGACAAATGCGTGCACTGACTGGACAGGTCCGCTCAATTTGTGTGTTTCTTTCCTCAAAAGACCATTTCAGACACCAATCTACATGGTCTTCTCATGATCTGACCAAGATTATGTCTGGACTTTAAAAGGTACTGTGACTTCTGAGTTTGTTTCGTCCTTTCTTTTCAGAGTAGGCAGATAGGAAACGACGACCTCATTTAGTTTAAAAAATATGATTGACGCGTACAAACCTACCAGTGTGATGTAAAAACTAAATTTTATGGGTAAAAAATAATTAAAAGATTAGGTATGGTTAGATTTCCACCAGGATAATTTTCTGATCACTGGATAAAACCTGTTACAGCCAACTCACTATTCGAAATAGTTTCTAAACATTAATTTATCTAAACTAATATAATAAAGAGAAAAGGATTGATTTTTATGTTTGTCTGTTACGCTTTCACGTAAAAACGGATTAGGATGAAATTTGGCACATGGCTAGAAATGGTCTAGCCATGTGCCAAATTGGATTAGGACATAATTATAATAATTTTTATCTCGATATTTCTACGGGATCGAGACTTATGCGGGTAAACACGCGAGGCGCAGCTAGTAAAAGTTACAAAGTTACTCACCCCGAAAACTATTTCAAAATTAATTAACAACAAGCAATAAATAGTAATTAACATTGTTAAAAGTTAACCTGCTTGATAAGGGCCTCTAAATAAATAAAGATAAAAAAAATATTAAAAAAAAAAACTTTAACCTACAATGTAGCTTTCGAAGTTCTTATCCATACGTAACATATTCTTACGACCATAATCCTGAATTTAAAAGGTCAAAGATGTTTTTAATGTTAAGCTTATAAAATGTAATTATCGGTCAAACAGTGCTGCAAGTCTTGATACAATCTTTTTACGTGACATTTTGCGTGTAAGTCACTTTATTTAAGGCTTTAAAGTGTTAACTATTTAAATTAATAATTATATTCGAGTAATAACCTTTTAGTTAGGTAAGTTTTAATTTTTAAACGTCGTTTTTAATTTTCTTGCTACCTTTTAGCAACATTTTAAGCGTCCTTTTCAATTTTCGTTATCGTGTAGAGTGTACTAAAAATGTGGACTGTATTAAATAATTTGTTCAAAACTGATTAATTGTGTTCTGTAGTTAGGGTTCTCTTTCTGCATACAAGCTTATCATTTATTAAAATCTTGAGCTATCTACGTCCGATAATTCTTCAGGATTTTAACTACTAACTAGTAAAAAATACAGTCGGGTATTTTTTACTAGTGGTTTCTCCTGCATAACACGTCTTGATCCCGTGAGAAAATGGGGATAAAAAATATATCTTCTCCAGTCCATGGTCTCCCCATGTGCCAAATTTCATCCAAATCCGTTTGGCCGTTTTAGCGTGAAAGCGTAACAAACAAACATACAAAAAATCAAATCTTTTCTCTATAAAATATTACTTTAGATAAATACCACTTACGCCTTGCACAAAAACCGGAATACTAATATCCGTCCTTTCAATAGATTAGACCATTCAGACACAAAGGCTATAGGTAAAGAAAACTCGCATCCCTACCTTATATAATCCCCCAACTCATACGCAACAAACAAAGGTAACTCCAAACTTAAACAAAAATATTATTTACCCAACTACATATAAGACACACACACGGGACTATGAAACAAAGTTCAGCGAATATAACCTCTGTACAAAGTTACAACTTTTATCGCGAACACAATAAAAATTAAAACGTAAGTCTTTAAACTTAGTTTAATATGGTGGCGTACGGTGGAGTTCGTCCGTACTTTTTTATTTCTTGGTTGAAAATAGTGGAATTACTCAAACAATTTAGCCGGGCTTTTGATGTTGAGTTCCCGACAGTTTTGTTCAATTGTTTTATGTCTATGTCTAGGAAATACTGTGGGGTTTTTGAACTGACTTTGTGGTTTTTGAACTTTCGTAGTTTCACTTCATTTATACCTAGCCTATAATCTGTTCCTGTTTTTTTTTGCTTGCTTACAAGTACCTACAACTTACTCTTTAAAGAAAATTATTTTCTTTTGTAAAGTAAACAGGTATGTGGCCTATTTTTCATATGCCGATGACGATGCAATGCGACGCGGTGTGTCGGGGGAACGAGAAGTTTCACGCGGACGAAGTCGCGGGCAGAAGCTAGTAGTTTTAATAATTGACATCGAATTATGAAAATATGGACTTCTTTGGTTCGAAACTTGTTTTAAATGATCTGTCAATCTCTGTGTGGATTTGACTATTGCATGAAGCTTTGCCCTTTGTACGGACGCTAGCACATGAAGCTACTACCATCTGTCAAATTTCTATAATAGATTTTCAACTTTATCACTAAAGCAGGTTCAAGGTTGATTGGGAAAATTTTACAGTTTCGGGTAGCTTGCTTGATGTGCTGGGGTCTGTACACACTCGTTTTTCTTGCCGTGAAGAACTACGGTTTATTCGCCGTGTGCATCGAAACGCACGTCGTGACGGTCGTCAGTGTTGTATGGATCACTGTGGAAGATTGTTGACGGACACGTTTTTTTTACGGCACGGTTTATGCTCCGTACCGTAAAGAAACCGTGCCTGACTATTTCACTATTTATTTTTATTCTATGGGTTTATTACCCTTTAAAACATGTCCTATACTAGCTCTTAAAACCCATTTACTGCTTTCGCTTTAACATTTGTTTGTCTAATTTAAATAAGTTTATTTTCAGCCATGAATTTTATAGCACTGTAAAGATGTTGTCTTTCTTGCCAGAACACAATATTATGATCATAAAAAAAAATTGCCAAGAGGATAAAAATCACCATTATTATCCATTAACCAGGCATTTAAAGTGACCAGAAGCTACCATTAAAACGCAATACCCATAACTCTAGTGCAAACGACTCCAAAATAGTAACAGAAATTATTATTTTCGTTAAAGGAATTAACTCTATAATATTAACACACAATGGGGCATACAAAATGGCAAAGCTGGCTATACAAACTGCATAGTAACACTCGACCAATATAACTTGACATTTCGGGGTGGCGCTGCTAGCTAAGGCAACTGTCAACTTAACGTCAAATTCTGTACATTTTTTATTTTAGTTTCGTTTTTCGCCGCGGGTCAAGATAGAGTGGAGGCTTTAAACATAGTTCGATTAAAATTTGTCTCGTTTAGTGTATGCTAATCGTTAAAACGAATGGTGAATGATTGAATGAGTGGTGTCTGTTAATATGCATAGCGATTTGAGTTAAGTAGTGGTTCCGTATGTATTTTTAATCGGGGTGTGTTCAGATTGCAAAATTAGTTTTCACCTTAGAAACAGTGTTTGACCTTTATTGTAGTTGACATGAGATTGCTACTTGAATTTGAACCTTTTTTACGTAGAGTCAGAATTGACCTTCATGTATTACATCCACCAAATTGCACTGGATACGACAGACGATACTGTGATGGACTACGGATCCAATCCAGAGAGGAGGCCTGTGTCCCAGCAGTGGGAACCTTTTTGAGTGTTTGTGCTTATGTAATAAGTAAGGGGTCACTTTAATAAATGCTGAATAATATATTGTACCTACAACAAGCCATGGAGATAAGAGTCTCCATGTCAGTCGTTGGCAAGAGCCAGCTCAAAGCAAGTGTTTATTATTTTAACAATATTTTACTAAACTGTCGACGACTTTATTCCGCTATAATAAATAACAAGCAGCTAAGAGATTGGGCAATTACCAGAACATAAACGTAAAACATTGACAAATAATGTAAGTAACTTTAATAGACGTCGTAATAGCCAAACGGCCATAGAGTCGCTAGCAACCGAGAGGTCGCGGGTTCAAATCCCACCTAGTTGAACCCAGGTTAGGTACCCACTAACATGTAAATGATAATTTCAGGAAATTAATTACAGTTTACAAGTACCAAAGGCTTGCCGACACTCGTTAAATTATAGAAATAAATCCTTTTCTGAGTTTTACTTAATATATTCGTATAGTACATGTTTCGTAGTAATTCAATCCAAGATTACATTGATAATTAACTTTATATGTTGTATGTATTGTACAACATAATTTAATTTTGCTAAAATGGTGTTTATTGTGATTCGTTTAATCCAAAAGATAGCCTACTGTAATGGACTTCATTGCAAGTTTATACAATAGGAGATTTGATGTTTTGTTTTAATGCTCATAGCGGAATCTGTGCGGTATTTCTATAGATTTCAATCAGCAACGAATTTCTAAGAATACTACAGATTTATATACAGCGTGAATAGGAAAGGTGTGGTAAAAAGAGAATGACCAAATATACCAAAAAGTCTCATGCATCAAGATCAAATATTATAGTAATTATTTGCATATTTTTTTACGATATGAAACGTCAGGGATTTGTTTTTGAACAGGGAATTTAATTTAAAGTAAAAATGTGTCTGTATTGTTTTATTCCCTTTACACGACGTTCCGTTTTAAATGGTGTGATTAATATAACCTTCAATTTTGGAAGTGTCATAGTGTCTTTCGAAAATGAAAAACATGCAAAAATTATACTTTTGCCGATTCAACATTAAATAAAAATAACTAGAATAGAACAGGCTGATTTTTAGGGCAATAATGGCCGTTCGTGTTGACATGTCAAAAAAAATAAAGTACCTAGTTTGTAGGATATTTAGATTTTTTTGATAATCTCCGAAACTCGGGTCTTGTTTACAAAAAAAACTTTTGTAGGAGTTAATATGACAAGTAAAGTCTATAAAAAACAAAGTTTAACTTTGATGCAGCATGGTACGGGATTCCATACATCCATTAGCGTCCTTTAATAGTGTGGTAAAGACAATCCAAGTGAACAACTCATCATGGGACCAACATGGTCTCATGGAGAAAGTTGTTCAGAATAAAAAAATCTCACATTGGTAAGAAGCTCCACAGTTAAAACAAATTTTCAGCGAGCAACAATGTTCAAGCGGTTAGAAGGAACCCAAAATAATCTGTAAGCAAGTAACTAAGTATTTAGAATTCTGTAGTGGCAACAGGAATTTTTGCATCTACATAGTTCCACGAAAGTTTGTGACTAGACTAGGCAAAATTAATGCTTAAATGATACATGATACACGACTCCAATTTGAATAGCTTTAAAAAACAATGTTACCTGGAAAATTGTCTGAATTTAAGTGACTAATTGATGAGTATGGAAAGTGATGATGGTGCTCCCATGCTAATCTTGGTAGAAAATGTATATTGTATAGGGTAGCTACGAAAGGTGGAAGATGAAAAAAAAAAGAAAATATCTTTATTTGGGTTTTCTTTTGTTAATGTTTGGTTGGTTTGGTGGGTGTACAGTCACGAGCACCAATATGGCAACACTTGGCAACTTTCAATTGCGATTTTTTCGTGAAATAACGAATGCAATGTTGAAATACGACACATTACATAAACCTATGGGTTCGAAAATGCTATGTTTGTAACAACATAAAATTGTATTAAAAAATAAAGGAGTAAATCGCTTTTGAATAAAGCCGAGTGTATACATACTTTTGCTCGTGACTGTACCATGCCCTGTGCTCTGCCTAACTCTACGGCTAACAGGCGTGTTATTGCACAAAAGGTAACTCAAACTCAAAGCTTTTATTTCAATTAAACCATTTACAGGCACTTTAGAATTGTCAAGGAGTCAGTTAGTCAGAAAATATGAAGCTAGTTGCCCATTCCAAAGCGTATTAGGTTGGAAAGACCTATGGAGAAGAATGGGCAAGAAACTCCGAAATACTAAATACAATCTAAATGGTAGCTCAAAAAGCTTAATTCTAAAAAGGGGTGATTACTGTAAAAATAAGGGCTTTTACAGTAATCACCCCTTTTTAGAATTATGCGACCATTTTGTGAGAGACCAAAGACAATGTGTTTTGGTATGCTCATCTTAGTTATTCGAAGCAATTGATCAAGGAGAAAACTTCCCCAAACCAGACGTGTATTATTTAACCCTTCGTATGAATTATGGCCGGAACGTGGATCCACGCGAAACACAATGACTTTTTAATTGTTTTTATAATTACCGCATTCAACCGGTTAATGGTTCTTTAAATACTGTCACAACGATAGATATGTTAGGACTTAGCAAAAAGTGTGTGTACCCTGTGTGCACGTCATCGTACTTAAAATAGATTTCATTGTTCAAATATAATTTTTCTATTATCAAAGAAGTGCGTGAACAAACCAAATAAATACTTCTAGGTTTATTTAACCGTAAAACGTATACAAAATTCATCTGCGTTTCACATTATAAGACCGTCGTATATTTCCCAAGAGTGGCTGTGTCGCGGACTGTAAAGAAATATCACTCAGAGTGCGTTGCGCGTCGCTCCTTTTAAAACTGCGATTGAGACAATTTGATACTTGGTGAAAAAAGGGTGAGAATCTTCGCAAGAACATTTTTTTTTCTAGGTTTATAATAAATCTTTAGTTTAGACCACAGGGAATCCATACAGCACCTAGTGTATTAGGATGAGCTACTCTGTTTTAAATTAACAAAAAGTTTTGTTAATCTGATTTTGTGGTCTGTTCCTAGCACAGTTTAAATAAAAGCCAATGAAAGATCGTGATCGTGACCGTTCGTGTTTTTGTAATGTACAAGTATATACACATAAATATATATACTAAAGTTATAGGATATAAATTAAAGTCTCATTCGTTTTGCAGAATGCCATAAAAGATTCCGTTGTAATACGACATCCATATAAACTTCACCAACAAAGCTATTTGCATGTGCATACCAAGTCTATGAACAACAGCAACCTAATCATGGTAACTGACACACATATTCCTGTACTGTTTAATAATAAAGAAATTACACACGAGTTTACAACTACCGTATTGAAATAGCGTAAATACAGTCGTGAATCCGCCAATACATTCCCGAAGTTACTTGTAAACAAAAATCGCGATCGTTTCGCCAGTAACAACTCCTAATGGCATTCTGTTGTGGATAAACAGCATTTTGGCATGGCGCCTACACGTGTACTAAGTTTTTGGGCTCGCGTTACAAAACACTATTCGTTTTCAGTTTACTAGGAACGTCGGCCATTGTTTTATTTCAATTGGAAATACGGAGTTTTGACTTTTGTTGCGTTTCGTGTGCATTGATTGGCGAGCTTTGAAAGGCTGGGTTTGGAAATTCGTTAATTGATGGGTAAAATGTTTGGATGTCGTTTGCCTTCAGCCTTGTATTTTTAAAGGAACATAATATATTGATGTTTTAAAAACAGTATAGTACCAGCTATATCCATACTCTTCTGCATTTCTTTGGAATTATATGTATTGTAATATATGTTATGATTTACAATATTGCCATCGTACCGAAAAAAGAAAAAGTATCAAAACATACTAAGTAGCATACATCAGAAAAAATCCATTTCAGCTCAACCAAGAGACGCTATAAGTAGGATTTGGCGCTTGGAAATCCTGGGAAAAGAGAAAACAGATGCGCCAGATAGAGAGGCGAGATATCGAGTAAATGAAATGCAAGTACATAAGCGTAGAGGTATATAGATTTATATTGAATACAAGTAGATAACGAATGAGCACGGATTTTGAATAACATAAGCTTAAGGTTGCGATCACATGGAGAGGGAGATTAGACCAAGAACAAAGGGCACAGCCATTGCTAGTTGGTTATTTAACAAATGCACGAACGATAACTTTTCCAAAAGTAGTTTTTCAGAGCAAAAGAGAAGGAAAAAAGGAACGACACAGAAAGGAGGGTTGCAAAAAAGAACTGAAATATAATATGAATCGAATTTTGCTGATTGAGGGATCTCCAATCTTTACTTATTATAATACATCTTTGACTTAGATATTAATATGACTGACCCACATATTTCTGAAAATATTAAACCAATATCATAATATGACACATTCCGTGACCCAAGGGCTGGCTTTTACCTTGGCCTGAGGCTAAGCATTGCCATACATGATACAACGTTGCAATGTCAGCAGTCACTTAGGTACATTACCAGTTGACAGCGATGCGGTGGATTTATTTGACGCCATATTTTAGTTTGTTAATAGTTTTAGTTAGGTTGGGTATTTTATTATTTTAGTGGTATGTCACAAATAATGAATTGGCAGTTGAACAAGTCACCCCTCAATTAAATTTAGACGGGGTTACGCACCTAAACCATTGCATCATTAGGTGAAATCAAGAACACAATGATCTAATAACAGAAGACAAATTCCCGTAACTTAAAACGTACAAAATCTAGTCGCAATCTCATCTCAGCGACAATCAATGTCAAAACCTTGTCAAAAATGTAGGGAAATTAGAGGTATTTTTGACAGATCGAGACTGAGATCAGACTGTGAACGTTCTTAAAATTACGAGAATTGCCCCTCAGAACTCATCTCACATCACCATGAAAGATAGATTTGTACCTTATAAAGAACAGACCCAATTCATTTAAACAAAGAAGGAAACACACAGAATATAAATCGACATTGTTTTCATATAAAACAGGGGTGTCTTAGCTAGGGGGTAGAATCTAAACCACCCGGCACAATCCGCTCTAAATATCGAATCTATTTGAGCGAGACGGATGAAAAAGTGGGAGGCGACGGAGGATATACTATAGTAACGTTTTTCCTGAATACAAATGATTTTTTCTTTGCCAATGTTGGTTTGTTTATGTTTATTTAGATTCATTTAAGTGGATTGAAAGTAGTGGCTGCGGGGTTAAATAAGGTTTTTATTTTCGTGTGCTCGGTCAAACTGGAAACGGTGTTGTATTTTATTTTGGTTTTACTTAACTTGGGGTTTCATGTTCTAGGTTTAGATTTGAAGATATTCACAAAAACTGTGGAATACTAAGATTTTATGTACAGACGCCAGCACACCAAGCTACTACAATCTGTCTTTCTTTCATAGATTTTCAATTTTATCGCTAAAGCATTAGGTTCAAAGTTGATTGGGAAAATTTGACAGTTTCGGGTAGCTTGATATGCTGGCGTCTCTAAATACAGTTTTTTTGTCAGCCTATATTGGATCCCACAGCTGGGCAATTGCCTTCCCTTTTTCCTTCCAAACCTCCCTGTTTTGTACGATGACTGGCCATGTTGACCCTGTCACTCAAAAATTTGTTAACGGGCAATGGAGTGCAGCGAAGTCAAGCATACAGACCGAATTAGAAACACCATCCTTCACTCCACAACTCAAGTAAATACGGTTAAATAAATTAATTGACGAAAGAAAAACGTGTTTATGTAATATTTCGGACAAGGGTTTATAATTATAACATTTCCCATCCACACAAATATTGCCAACGAAATCTGTACCGTAAGTACATTAGAACTCTGGTGAAGTAGGAGCAAAGGGTTGCGACTAATGAGCCCAAAATAATATAATAGGCCCGAAAGGGTTGTAAAATGATGATGAATTTTCGAATATACCTAAGTATACTTTGTCCCAATGACCCAGATGTTTACGCAAATGACCCTTCATAAGCTGATGCTCCTGTGTAAGAAGGGAAACCTTTTCCTTGTACCTATATTTATATTTTAAGTTAGCTTATACTTTCCCATTGCTGAGCAAAAGCCTCCCCAAAATCCTTCCAAGTGGCCCCGGAAAAGGATGCTTGCATATTTTTCAACTAGTTTTTTTTTTAAATATTATTGACGTGTAAAAGTGTTTGTACAAAATTACTTACAGAAATAAAACCATTAATTATTTATCAACATGAAGAAAATCCTAGTAGATGTTTCGACGACTCAGAACAGACAAAGAATGACTTCGTGGTCATACACTAGCGACACGAGTCAACGGCAAAGACAACTGCTGTCGTCGACAATATGCCGCTCGTGTATTTGAGCAGCGTACTCAAATACATTTTATACATACATCATTTCACTTGGTGTCTCTCGCTCGTGTTGCACACATCAAGAGACACCGAGTGAAATGGGACATGGCTAGGCAGAGAGAGAATTTAATATAATATTAATTTTAAACTTAGAAATTTACAAATTAGGAATGCAGACTCTCTGTAAACCCCAGACAAAATACAGCGTCGCATTTCAAATTCAGTTATCAAACGATAAGAAGCTAGGAGGGAGATAAGCGCTTAATGTTATATTCATAGTTAGATTTATGATGAAGATAATGATAGCATCCGAGTGTTGCATGTTTATAGATCTGATTGTGGTGCCTGAATACTTTAGGTACTAGGGAGTCATCATCGTAAAGTTCAACTTGATTGTGCAGACATTTGTCTGCACAATCAAGTTGAAGCTATTTCTTTTAGGGCTGATTTATCCAAAGCCAGATAA
The DNA here is from genome assembly GCA_949629185.1 of Apamea crenata. NCBI lineage: Eukaryota > Metazoa > Arthropoda > Insecta > Lepidoptera > Noctuidae > Apamea > Apamea crenata. The sequence goes on along the minus strand of OX451368.1, from coordinate 4,213,848 downwards.
TTTTATCCGAGGAATAATTTAGAATTTTTGACAATTCTTCCATACAAAATCTGTCAGGCGTCAATTTTATTCCAAGCATAAAAGATATTTGACTATGGTAAAATCAGCCTTAAATTAATTACGGCACAGTGAAAGAAGAAGAAAGAAAGAAAATACATTTATTTGCGGCAAACATGACGCATAAAAAAAAAAGAACAAACACAAAAAAAATAAAAGTTGGAGGTAAACATGCGTCACATTCACGCAAAACGGCCATCGCTCAGCATAATGCTAAGACCCTATACGAGACAGAGCCCCAGCGCTGGTTTTCAGCGGCAGCCGGCGTTGACGTGATGACGGCAACCAGTGCAGCATGCAATTATACTTATGTAAATAAAAACAACAATCAAAACAAGAAATAAAATAAACCATTGCAACAGCAATGCAGTGCATTTATGTAAAAGAAACTGCCGTAGTTCATTATTCAAGCCTCCAAATGGCAGGTGTGCCATGAACAAATCCATTCTGCATTAGAGATTGTGAGCTCAAGCCCTGAGTTATTCCGGTAACATAGACTAGGCTCAACACTGAAAGCGTCTGACCCAATTCCTTGAAAAGCTCCCCTGAATAGACGTTATAGTAAGCCCCTGCAAACTGGTTTTGAATTTCGCCGCGTGTTAGCCAAAAATTATAACAAGGTGGAATGCTTTTAGTTTTAATGCCTTCAGTAATAGCACTTATTATAATTATCTATATTAGGTCCAGGACCATTTCATTATCGAAAAATACGAGTAATTGTACTTTCTTTTGGTTCTAATGACTACGCGGTAGGTAGACATTTCGTGCTAATGAAACGTTTCGTTAATTATACAAATATAACGATTGTAGTATCGAAACTAAAAAAAGCATTTAATAGAGAATTCCTTTTATGAAACAGCAAAGTAATACCAGTAGTATTTTGTGTAGAGGATGGTTCTATAAAGTGTAAAATTTACAAGTTTCGTGCGCGGCGAGAGTTAAAAACACTGGTATAGTACAAAGCTGACTTCGCGGCCATTAATAAAAACTTCCCGCCATGAAACTTTAGCAATATTGCGATAGTCCGACGGAACCTTCATTCATATCAAGTCACGGAACTTCTTAATTTTTTTTTCTTTTTTTTTTGGTCGTGGAATTTCGTAGTTTTCTGAATCGGTGTAATGCCGTGTTTTGCATGCATTTGACTTTTTAAACAGTGCACTTTGCATTCGGAAGTGGGTGTTTAATCCTTGCAGTTTTATCGTTTGGAAGAAATTAAAAAAAACTTTGTTGGTGCGCTGTTTTTCTTTGCTTTTGCTGTAAGTTTTTTTTAAGCAATCAAGCAGGGTGTAATTAAGACTAGAATTTATTTGTAGTGTTGGGGTGTAAAGTGTTTTATGTAGGGGTGTGGTGTGAAACGTTATAAGTGTATAACGACACGCTCTCCTGGGGTTAAGTGTTAGGTATGGGAATATAAAGTGTAGTAAGATAAGCGGTACTTATTAGGTATTAACTGAGTATTTCATATTGTTTCTTAAGGCCCTTATTACAAGGGATTTAAATATAACTGGCGAAATGTGGGTGTACATATGTAGGTACAGTCAACAGCAAAAGTAGATGATCAAAATCAGAAATTTAGTACTAATGAACGGAGTTTGCGTCAGACCTGTGTGGCGTCGAAGTGATTCAAAAGTATGTCAGACTCAGTGTCATACTTTTGAATCACTTCGACGCCACACAGTTCTGACGCGAACTCCGTTAATTAGTATTGAATTTCTGATTTTGATCATCTACTTTTGCTGTTGACTGTACTATCACCAAAGGACAAGATAAGAACCAGGAGGAAGGAGAGATAAGTAACCAGGATCGTCGTATATATGTGAAGTATAATAAGAAACCGATGGATGTTTCCGAATGAAATTGGTTTAATTAATAGAAAACAAACAGTTTATTTATCAAATTAAATTTCATTCAAAAATATCCATCGGTTTCTTACTAAACTTCAACTATATCCGACGCCGTGGTTACTAATTTCTTTTGGTGACCTCTCTGCCCGACCTTTCGGGGAATACGCCTTGTTATGTTTTTTGTTATGAACTAAAAAAAATACTGATTTAATGGTAAGCAACCAAGACATCAATTAGGCTGCAATAAGATTAGTTTTAGTGTTGAGCTAGAGATTTGATAACCTCTTAATTGTGCAACACCAGACAAGACATAAACTCAAGGCATTTATTTCAATTAAACCGTTTATACCACTTTGGACGGCACGGTTGGCGCAGTGGTTAAGCGATTGACTGCTGCGCTGCGTGTCGCGGGTTCGATTCCCGCACGGAACAAATATTTGTATGACCTACATGTATTTGTTCCGAGTCTGGGTGTTTTTCTATCTATAATATGTATGTATTTACAAAAAAAAAAAATTGTATATAAGTAGTTTATCAGCCATCTTGTTACCATAACACAAGCATTAGGTTGCTTAGCTTGGGACAAATGGTGCTGTGTGAAATGTCCAGGGATATTATTATTATTTCCTTTATTCAAAATTACACATATAAATTATATTTTTAAATATTTGAATATAAAAATTATAAAAACATTTAAAAATATAAAAAATAGTAGCCAACCGGTATCGAGAACAGGGTCCAAGCTACCGGCGGCGGTCAGGGCTCCAGAGAGAGGAACCTCCTGACAATGCGAGCCGTGTCCAGAAGTACCGCTTTCTGAATCAAGCCCTTGATCCAGCTGCCCAACGAGAGCCTCCTCAGGTGTTGGTCGAGGCTCTTGGCTATTAAGCCATTGGCTGTCACGACTATCGGCACAATGATCGCTGAGTCCACATCCCACATGTCGACAACCTCGCGAGCCAAGTCAAGATACTTGATTTGTTTATTATTATTATTATTACTTTTGTATTGTCAAAGAGTCGGTCAGTTAGTCAGAAAGTTAAAGCTAGTTGCCATTCCAAAACGTAGATATCCATGGAGAAGACCGGACCAGAAACTCCAAGGACACTCTTTTAAATCAAGATGTTAAAATCCTGGGTACATTATTCACGTGTTACAGTCACGAGCACCAATATGTCAACACTTGCCAACTTTCAAATGCGATTTTTTCGTGAAATAACGAATGCAACGTTGAAATACGACACATTACACAAACCTATGGGTTCGAAAATGCTATGTTCGTAACAGCATAATATTTCATTCAAAAACAAAAGAGTAAATCGCTTTTGAATAAAGCCGAGTGTATACATACTTTTGCTGTACATATTAAAGAGACTTTTTCCGGTAATCATCTGCCTAGCCTTTTCCCAACTATATAGGGGTATGTGTCCAGTCTAACCGGATGCAGCAAAATACCAGTATTTTACATGGAGCGACTGCCTGTCATGACCTCCACAACCCAGTTACTGGGTAAAACGATACCCCTTGCTAAGACTGGTTGGCAGACTTTCGGGCTTCTACCGACTCGACTCGACCCGTAACGACTGTCAAAGATCCACGAATGACAGCCGGAACCAACGGTTTAAGAGCGTTTACAACGTACGGCATTTCATACGTAAACTTTCAAGTCCTTGTTTTTCGAAATGCATGAACCGATTTTAATGAAACTTCATACGCATAAGCAGGATACATAGGTCTAAAAAGTTAATAAAGAACATTTTCGAAATGTCTTATTGAAAAAAAGATAATTGGAAATCTCTGTTTCTATGGAAAATTTAAGATCGGTCGAATTTAGCTGTAACACTATTTTTCGAAACCGTACGTTGTAAACGCTCGAGGCACGGAAGGGTCTCGGTATGTAAAGATGGTCACCCATCCACAGACCGACCGCGATCGACCTGTGCGGCTGTTATTATTCAGCCACGGGCCCCTATAGACATTTTCCTGTATCAGTTATAATGAAACATTGCTTCAGGAATGAAATCAATGCCCACATTAATACTGGCAACACACATAGACAGCATCCAATAAAAACAATCTTCAACGTGTAGAACATTACTTCTACACTGTAACACTGTAAATCCACATATCTTACCAACGCTCCTCCCAACTCTTTCGCGCACCGGTCCATTTTACCCCATTTTCCCCATTTTTCCGATAACTGTATTCGCCAATAGTGACTACGTGTGTGGGGGAGGGCGGGGCTACACGGACTTTATTGCGAATTCTTTCTTTGAGATGTGAAGATTCTTGCGATATGTAGCGAGCATTTTATTAGCTTGCAGAGTTGTATTTTTTATGTGTTGTGTAGCTTCTATAGATGTTCGATGAATGTTGGGAACGTACTTTACTTGTGTGCAGTTCCTTTTTAAATGTATTCGTTTTTTTGTAAGGTATGTTCGTTTTAATGCTTGGACGGTTAATTGCTTCGTAATCAAATAGTGATTGGAAATATTTCAGCTAGATAAATGGAGAAAATGTAAACGTTGAATAGTGAATTAATTTTACATAAGTACAAGGTTTGAATAAAAATTTGACGGCACGGTTGGCGCAGTGGTTAAGCGATTGACTGCTGCGCTGCGTGTCGCGGGTTCGATTCCCGCACGGAACAAATATTTGTATGACCTACATGTATTTGTTCCGAGTCTGGGTGTTTTTCTATCTATAATAACATGTATGTATTTACAAAAAAAAAAAAAAATTGTATGTAAGTAGTTTATCAGCCATCTTGTTACCATAACACAAGCATTAGGTTGCTTAGCTTGGGACAAATGGTGCTGTGTGAAATGGCCAGGGATATTATTATTATTAATTAAAGAAAATATTACAAAAGAAAGATTACGTGCGATCTAGAAAATACTGCCATATTTTTCAAATCAAATTTTTAACTAAACCGAATATTTTCTCTACACATTTTCATACGACATACATTGACATATCTCAGATACTCACACGGTCGCACCTCACACGTTACATAAGACATACTTTCTCGCAACATAATGCTATTTTGTTTCATGTAGGCCCACTAGCGCCCCCCTCCCCCCCTATCCAACTTATGAGAAATTCTTTCTTTGACGGCGGACGCGCCCGCTACGCAAATTGATTTCGACGCGTGAACTTTGCGATGGGGCTATGAAAATAGCGAACTTATCAGCGCAAAGGTTTTGTTGGGTGAAGCGATTCAAGTTAAGACCTATTAATAACACTTATACCCTGTCCATTAGGTAAACCGATTTTGACAGATGGAACTAGTATTTGCAGAAACATTAGGTCAACTCATCCCGCGGGATAAGTTTGAGCAGCCTCAGTTGACTAAAGAGCCAGAAATACACAGTATATTGATCGATACACGTACGGTATTATATGTAATGTCTGTAAGAAGCCTTAAATGAGATAATTCCATAAGCAACACTCCCACTGCCAGAGCAATTAACTTATTAAATGACTGTCTAAAATATATTCCTGAGGCAGATTTATTTTTTGACTCTCAATGGACAGTCGCTAAACATGTGTATATTTATTTAAATATGAAGAAATAATAATTGTTTAGTTTCTAATTTTAAGTTTAAGGTTGTTTTTGTTTACAAATTTTATGTTACTCCGTTTTTTATTTGCCTTTATTTTTATTTATTTTGTTTAGTCTAAGAAGCTTTAATTATAATTTTAATGTAATTTTGTAAAATTAGCATAGATATAAGCGATTTGGTGTAAGCTGTTAGCTTATATTTCATAAATAAATGAATGAATGAATAAGGCAGTTTATATATTTATTTTATTACGCATTTTAAAGTTAACTTTTACGTAATCTGGAATAGTTCGTTCTAAGACAGCTGCCAAAACACGATTAACCTAATGGACAGTAAATTTTGTGAACTCATCATATTTGTTTTGGTCTTGTCCGACTAATTGTGAACCCGCCCGGAGCACTTTCTCCATGAGATCAGCAGGTTGCGAAGTCGCGAGTTGCTGCCTTGTTAGCGTTAGGATATTCCAAAGCATTATTTTATGAAAAAGTGTGAAAAAATTATCGGTTTTAATGTTGCAAAAACTTGTCGCCAATAGTGTGTTCTAATCTTAATTAACATCTTAAAATAACTAGTGATCAATCTAAATTAATGATCCATTAGTTAATAATAGGAATGAATGATAGATCTCTGCCAGAACAATGACACATCAACCATGTGGTACTTGCTACTATGTAATTTGCACTACGCTGTTGATGTGGAAATTATTTTGCAGTGTAAAAACGTCATTTAACAGACAAAGTGGATTTTCTGTTCAAGAAATTATTGCAACCGAAAATAGGTAAGTACTTATTTGGTTTTTTTTTCTGTAAAAATGCTGTCTTATTTTACCTGAATCTTTGTCTGTACCCTTGAATGCTTTGTCTCCCTTGAATTTATACCTACCATCACCATGTGTCATGAATATCATGTCGTAACAGCTTGGAGTTTGGAAGTTGGCGGTGTGACACCCCCGTGTCTCGAAAAGCACGTTAAGCTGCACCCTAATTGCATAACACACGATCAATCGGAATCGGTTTCATTTTGACAGTTCAACAACATTCATTGCGTTATTTACGTTGTTGAGCAGACACATGACACATTTTTTGAACATGAAAGTTAAGCAGAGGAGGCCTGTGTCCAAACGGTGGGAACATTACAAGCTGATAATGCTAAACATGAGACGGAACATGAAAGTTAAGCAAAAAAATCACGACTATTCACAACCAAACGGTGATTTCGTGGCCCGAGTCTCACCGTCTTCAGATATTAGCTGTGAAACTTAATATGTGAGCTACAGGCAAAAATATTTGGCATTTAATTTACGAGAGTTTTCGACAAATTAGTAACTTTGCCTGTTAGGCTGCTTACCCTGTGTTTGTAGGAATTTAATACGACTTGATCCTTTTTACACGGTCTTTCAGAAAAGTTTTCGCGTTACTTAATACTTAAGTAGGTAATCACTTAATCCATACTTAATGATTTCTTTGATAGTTTGACCTTTGGCTTTTAGAATGTTTTCTATTCTTTATGATGTCTTTGGGTATTTTAAATGTGTGTCGTAGCGTGTTCTTGATTTAATTCGAAAGGGTTGTTTTTATTCTTTGAACCTTTTTGATTGAAAGAGGTTTTTAAGCAGGTACTTGCTTAATGTTTGAACATTTTAACTTAAGAGGTTAGTTGCAAAATTCCTTTTTTTCTGAAGTTCCATTTACATTGATTTCCGATAAAAAAACAATGTTTTTTCACGTTACCTTACACTGTCCACTTTCGAAGGGGTAATTCTCGTAATTTAAGAGCGTTTACAACGTAAAGCATTTTATACAAACTTTCAAGTCCTTGTTTTTGGAAATGCATGAACCGATTTTAATGAAACTTCATACGTATAAGCAGGATACATAGGTCTACAAAGTTAGTAAAGAACATTTTCGAAATGTCTTATTTAAAAAAAGATAATTGGAAATCTCTGTTTCTATGGAAAATTTAAAATCAGTCGAATTTAGCTGTAACACTATTTTTCGAAAATGTTTTCAATTAACTTTTTAGACCTAAATATCCTGCTTATGTGTAGGAAGTTTCATTAAAATCGGTTCATCTATTTCGAAAAACAAGGACTTGAAAATTTGTATGAAATGCCGTACGTTGTAATCGCTCTTAAAGAACGTTCACAGTCTGATCTCAGTCTCAATCTGTCAAAAAAAGTTTTTGACATTTGTTTGTCGCCGAGATGAGACTGCGACTGGATTTTGAACGTTTTAAATTACGAGAATCGAAAAAATTTTGTCATTCGGTCCTACGAATGACAAAATTTTGTTGTTTTCTCCTGATCTCCCGATCTGGAGTCTAAACTAAGCCGAGGCCTGTATTTTAGAACTCCAGGCTCCTATTCCCTCATATTGTAAAAATTGTCAATGTGATACAATTTTATTGCAAGTGATTGATGGTGTCTGTGTGAGTGAATGTTTTAAAATTGTTGTTGGTAGATCCAGGTAATCAACTGTTTTAAAATTATTGTTGGTAAATCCAGGTAATCAACTGTTGAGTTAGTAGATCCGAATTAATCAAACAAGTACGTGCACACTATATAATAAAGTCTTTTAACAACTTTGCCAACAGGTCACCCAAGAGTTCAAACGCGTGATCTTTACCAAGCATGTACATAATTATGTCAAGAAATACACCTCACATTTCATGCAAGCTAGCAATTCTACTAATATGCTACTAATATTATAAATGTCTGTATGTTTGTTTGTGATTTTAGTGGCCATGGATGGATTGTCAAGGATCTATGACAACCAGGACCAACGCCTTAACGTGCTTTCCCTTAACCTTTTTGGCGCAGCCGTTAGGAACACACTATTGTTGTCTGAAACATTATTTTTTATTTTATTAATTTTGTATTTCGTGTTTCACGAACTTTGTCCAAATAAACTTTTTTCTTCTTTATTTCTTTCCAAAGCACGGAGGGGTCTTATTACGTAAAGATGGTCACCCTTCCACGGACCAACCGCGGCAAGCGTAGCTCATCCTGATCGATCGACCCGTATGGATGTTATTACTTAGCCACGAGATCTCACCGTGAAACATTAGGTGAAGTGAGCTGTCAATAGCGTCAATCTCTAGCGATCCCTAGCGTGAAATGACATCTCACTTCCCCTAAGTTTTCACGGTGAGATCTTCGCAGCATAGAACGGCTAGATTTAAGACTATGGACTAGTGTTGTGTCTGAAATAAATACATTATTATTATTATTTTAGACATAATTATTAAACTTTTCATCCCGATACTACGTTACCGTGGGATAATTTCCGACACCCACGCGGGCAAAACCGCCGCCAAAAGCTAGTTCTTAATAAACCTACATTCGAATTCATTTTATTAACCAATTGCCTATTAAGCTTAGTCCGTTCATTAAAACTGCAGGTATTCGGAACGGCATCGTTGTGTACTTACCGCTTAAGGGGGAAACAGAATTTTAATTGGCTTCACTACTTATTCAAATATCGTACATACTGATGAGGCTTGGCCTTAATTAAAATAAATGTGTTCGTCATAAATACTATATTTTTCAATTACCTAGTTTAATCATGTCAGGTTTCGTTGAGTGTTATGTTAATTTGTGGAATTTTATATTGGTGCTCAAGTCTGAGCTTAGCTGAGAAAGTATGACGAATGGTATATATCTTTAAGTAGGTAGCATAATCAACTATAACTTTCCCACTGCTGGGACACAGGCCTCCTCTCGGTGAAAGGGTGGTCCGGAATCCACCACGCGAGCTCAGTGCGGGTTGGGAGATGTCATATGTCTTCGAACTTTTGGTTCAAGTTCTGTTCTTCACGATGTTTTCCTTTACCGTTTTGAGAGGAGTGGTGCTGAAATAAAACGCCTGCCTGGGTTCGACCCTAATACCTTCATCTCGTAAGTCGCAGCTGTTACCACTGGGCCACCACTGCAAGTACTTATGTAAATCCAAAATAAATTTTTGGACTTTCATAAAGTTCTTATTAGTATTTTGGAGAATGAACAATGATTGATAGGATTTATTTATCTCGTCATTAAACAAGTGAAAATCATGCTGTCTTAATGCGAAAGTTATTTTGGCGATATGTTTGGTATGTTTTTGACGCTAAACTCAACATATTTTGATAAACTTTTCCGTGACATTGGTCAGACTGGTTGTCAGACTTTCGGGCTTCTGACGACCATTAATAAAAAAATGTCAAAAATCCACGAATGACAGCCGGGACCAACGGCTTATCGTGCTTTCCGAGGCACGGTCTTGGTTTACGGAGCAACCATGGCAAGTGTGGCTTAACCTAATCGATAGGCCCGTGTTGCTGTTATAACTTAGCCACAAGTCCCTCTGTCTTATGGTAGATACCTTCTATTAATCCCGAAAATCTATAACACGAAATCGCAGCACAGAGTATGGACATCCGGATTTACTTTTTGTTCCGTTAATGCTTTCTTTTAAGTGGTTAGTTTGTGCACTATGCCTTAACACATGCACATTATTGTTCCGGGACCATTCCTAGAGCCACCTAAGTCGGCTCATTACGGAGGAGCCGAGTTTGTTCACGTAAAAGGATTGTAACTAGACTCCAATAAGCAATTATAATAAATGTGTTTGTTCGCTTCCTGTTTCTGTTCGTAGATGCCTATTTTATTTAGTTTTGCAGATCTTCGACAGTGTTTTCATGTAGAATCTGCAAAAGTTTGTGGCTGAACATAGGTATCTATTAAATCACGTTGTGGTCGGGTGGGTCTGGTTATTAAAAGGGGTTAAACTTTTATATTTTCCACCATACATATTACAACATTACACTTGCCCATGTACAGACGCCAGCACATTAAGTTACTACATGCTGTCAAATTTCTTTGATAGATTTTAAACTTTATTGCTAAGCCATTAAGGTTCAAGGGTGGGACTTTTTAGACCTATATATTCTGCTTATGCGTATGAAGTTTCATTAAAATCGGTTCATGCATTTCGAAAAACAAGGACTTGAAAGTTTGTATGAAATGCCGTACGTTGTAAACGCTCTTAATATTTATCCATTTAATTAAGGATGATTACTATTTGAATGTGATCTCTGTTTGTCTTACAAGATAAATTTAACTTTCTGTCAGAGTTTGGTTACGCAATATTCTGTGTGTAATCGATACTGGCACGATGGTGTACGGTCGAGTGGACTGTCTACATCTGGCGGTGAATTTAGTCGAGTAGTTTGAGGTTTTGCTTGTGAGTTTGCGCGTTTGACTGTGTTTTTGGTGAACCCTAGTTTATAGTGTGTTAGTAACATATAATAGTCTACAAAGTTATGAATGGCATGGTATAATAAAATCAAGATTTTTTTCAGAAACTCTGCTATCAGTAACGTAAGGTAAAAATTTAGTGTCTGTGTTTACCTTTCAAGCACATTGAACGAGACACAATAGAAGTTTAATTATTTTGACGTCTCTGGCCGTTTTGTGTCCTACTGGACACAAAACGGCCAGAGACGCTGGACGTGTTAAGTAGTCTGTTAATTGAAAAATAACGCGTTATTTGACGACCTTATTATTCACTGACATAATATGAATTGCTTTTTTTTCACCACGTATTTTTTAACTCATTTCTGATCAGGGCCCGTATTCCCGTAGGTAATTTAAAACGTTCAAAATCTAGTCGCAGTCTCATCTCGGCGACAAACAAATGTCAAAATGTAGGGAAATTAGACGTACCTATTTTTGACAGATTGACACTGATATCAGACTGTGAACGTTCTTAAAATTACGAGAATTACCCCTCAGGTGATTTTGACCTGCAAAGAACGCGGAACGGCTTAAATATGCAACGTGTTACTTACTTAGTACCTACCTTGTTCTTCTCGCGTGATTTGTCGCATACTTAAACCATCTCTCCTGGCCAAATTCCACCACAAATCATTTAAAATCCTTGTAAACATGTTATGATGGCGTGTGGGCTCTGTCCAAGCCGTTCTTATGGGTACATGTGTGCAAACACTAGCGCAGTCATGAGTCATTCTGTGGATTCACATTAACGCTCGACTCGGCCCATTCAGTCTGTATTAGACATAATAATTTGCGTATACCTGTCTGTTTACATGACGGAGAAATTTAAGGTGACAGGTACGGTCTGCAGGGTAGGTAGTTGAAGTTGTCTTCCTCTCAGGAAAAATTAAATACGTCAGCTTAGAACAGGGCTAAGAATGTTACAAGAGAACTATTAGTACGGTGCAGGATTTTTAAATCATTAAAAAGAGAAATGGTTTTTGTATATCACTTATGTATAAGTATTGGATCATCCCTCTGTAGGCACGTTTAATTTTTATTTTACGTGTTTCACGATCATAATTTTGATTTTTTTAAGATTTCTAAACGTCTAATATTCCTTATTAATTAATTAAAAAACTTCAAGGAGTTTTATACTAACTCGTCGAAAATAGATGAGATTAAACGTACGTCCTACTACCTATCTATCAACACAATACATTACCAAAATCCATCCACGTTCCCATAACTGTTAGTCCTTGAAAATAAATCAAAATCAACATTTCCACCACAACATTTCACTCACCCCCAATTTCCAAAAACTTTCAACCAAAAAAATCATTTCTGCTGACGCTACCAAACCAAGCAACGGTGAAGCATCACCCGAGAGTGTATTGACCGTCGGCACAAACGTATATTTGCACTCTTAGCTACCGCATTCCGTTGCCAAACCAATATTCTAAGTAGGCTTTGTACCTTTCGTCATACACTCGCTTTTTTGCCGACCGTACACGCTTGGCCGACGAGTGGATCATCCAAGATGATGATGTTAAGTATTATTGTGCTTTGTACTATTCGGTGTAGGCAGCACTTGTGATTTGTATTGTGTAAGGTATTTAGATTTCGAGTACATATTTGAGTTGGTACTTTTGAGAATAGTGGATTTTGTGATGGTAGAGTTGATGTATCCGGCGTAGGTAGTTATTTGATTTTTGAGAGAGTTAAAGTAACTATACTTACTAGTTTAAATACGTAGATTTTATATTTATATTTATTAGCAAAACAAGTCTGTACGTCAATCAACTATTTTGAGATCGGCTTCCAGTCTAACCTGATGCAGCTGAATATCAGTATTTTACATGGAGCGACTGCCTAACTGACCTCCACAACCCAGTTACTGGGTAACACGATACCCCTTGGTAAGACTGATTGTCACAATTTTGGCTTCTTGACTACCGACTTTCCGCAACATAACTGTCGAAGACATACGAATGACAGCCGAGACGCACTTTCGGAGTGACACTTACTTTATTTTTATACGCTAACGCCTAAACCGCAGTTAAGAAGAAGCTTCTTAGATTTTACTGTCCAACTTCTTGACCAGATCTCTTAGCCAAAGGTTCATCTTCCTGCTGTAATAAAAACTTATTCCACATACCACTCTCTCTCACTTGCCCACTTGACCAACGAAGGAATGTGTGGAACCATACTCTATGTAGGAAACAAGTCATTACCGCCATAATAATAACTATACCACCCTTTTATTGTCCCACTGTAGGGCAAACAGCTCTTCTCATACAGAGAAGGAACCAGCGTTGATCACCACGCTTGCTTAATACGGGCTGGCGAATTTTAATAATAGTTTTTATTTTTTAGGGTTCCGTACCTCGAAAGGAAAAAACGGAACCCTTAAAGGATTACTTTGTTGTCCGTCCGTCCGTCCGTCTGTCTGTCAAGACCCTTTTTCTCAGGAACGCGTAAAGGTATCAAGTTGCAATAAACGATTTGATTTGATTTGGAATTTATAAATACTCAAGTCTACTGACCCTTGGAGCTGTGAAAAAATCAAACTTCTAAGCCAACGCAATCAAAAGATACAGCCGTTTATGCCGCAAATTTTCGACACTCGCAAGGGAATCAAAACCTACAGGGTACTTCCCGTAAACTCAGAATCTTGAAATTTGGTACGAAGCAACGTCTTATAGCACAGATAAAGAAAAAAATGCGAAACCCGTAAATTTTTAGTTACATCATATAATAAAAATATGTTTAATAATTTTAAATTGTACGGAACCCTCGGTGCGTGAGTCCAACTCGCACTTGGCCGGTATTTTAAAAATAATTTACTTATGTAAAAAAAAAAAAGGTTTACGTTCTGGTTTCGAGTAACACTGGACCCCACACTAGGATACCATACAGACTTATATTATCGTCATACCTCCCTTCATATTTAACTTTCATTTTGAAATCTGAAATCAATACAGAAACGGATGGATTTATTAAAATTCCACCTTTTCCTTTGTTCTTAGCAGCCAGTTCGTCCCGACGGCTATGAATTAGTATGCAGCTCCCATAGACACCAGATTGATTTTTTTTATTGTCAGATTTAGTGAAGCGGGACTTATTACAACGGTTTTGGTCTTGGAATAAAATCTGAATTGGTATAATCAATTTCTAATTCTTTTTTCTATAATTTTTCGTTATGTAACTGCCCACCACTGCTCTGAAAACGGTGAAGGAAAATATCGGGAGGAAACATGTCTTAGAACCAAAAATTCGAAGACATATGACATCTATCAACCCGCACTGGGTCCGCGTGGGGAATTACAGCCCATTCTCTCTCACCGAGAGGAGTGGGTGGGTACATTTCCTTATAACTACTATACATTACTAACTAGGTTTACATAAAAAAGAACAAAAATAAGACACAAAGGAAGCATTCTGCTTATAAACTCCGCACTAGATCGAGCCTCTCTCGTTGGAACTTCTTCGTTAACTTGGGAAAGACTAATAATTCTTACAAAGCAAACACTGGCTTGACAGTTGCTTCGCTAACCCATTCCAACAAATTACCCTTTGAAGCAGTAATATGCAAAAATACAGGAAAACTCACGTTTTATAGTTGTATGGCTAGTAAAGTTTTTACAGGCATACTTTACACGGAGATAAAATCGGCTGTCTATGATAGTAAAACAAGCAATACTATAATTAAATACCCTGATGGACAGGGGAAGATTGTAATGTAACAAGTTGTTCCATCTGTTAACTATCAAGTCTTTTATGAACCAATAACACTAACCTTCTTATTAGTTAAGCCACGGTATGTGAGATGAGCAGTGGCCGTCTTATCTGCTTTGATAAGACGGCCACTGCTTTCTCACATCCGTCATGAAAATCTGTCATTTTCACCATTATTTGACATTAAGTTGTCGAAAAACGCTCTGCATTTGGACAGTCGTTACTAAGGATTTACTGCCATACACCATAGACCAGCAGTGCGATTCTGTAACCATCTCACCGTGAAAACTTAAGTGAATTGAGCGTGGAGTAAGCTGTCATTCCAACAAATGCTAGGGATTGACACTATTGACAGCTCACTCTAAGCTCACTTCACCTAACTTTTCACGGTGAGATTTCTACAGAATCGAACGGCAGCACTCTAATTGCGTAACACACTCATCATCTGCCTAGCCTTTTCCCAACTATGTTGGGGTCGGCTTCCAGTCTAACCGGATGCAACTGAATACCACTATTTTACATCGAGCGACTGCCTATCTCACCTCCGCAACGCAGTTACTGGGTAAAACGATACCGCTTGGTAAGATTGGTTGTCAGACTTCCGGGTTTTTGACTGTCAAAGATCCACGAATGACAGCCGGGACCAACCGCTTAACGTGCGTTCCGAGACACGCGTAATACACTATATAGGTACAAGTATCAATCACAATCTGAATCATTTTGAAGGATATGGGTAACCCATTAATTTATTCATAAAACAACTACAACAGGTGACAATCACAGTATAACATTAGGTTCACATTATAGGTTTCGATCTAATTATCACCCGAAGCGTAATGGCACAATATCAGTTAGACTAGCAACAACAGTTGTAATGATGACAACTACAGTAAAAAGCTTAGCATTGCATCACGTGTTCTATAAAAATTGTCTGCTCAGCAACGTACCTATACCCTGTCCATTAGGTTAACGGTTTTTTGACAGCTGTCTTAGAACATATTCCAGATTACGTAAAAGTTAACTTTGAAATGCGTAATAAACTAAATATATAAACTGCATTATCTTATTGAATTATCTTATTTATGGCTTCTCACAGACATTATAATACCGTACGTGTACCAATCAATGTATTGTGTGTTGCTGCAATCACTATTTTTATCTGTCAAAAAACGGTTTACCCAATGGACAGGGTATAAATAACGCAATGAATGTTGTTGAACTGTCAAAATGACAGCTATTGTTTCGGACAGTGTGTTACGCAATCCACCTGCAGCATTCTCAACGCGCCAACCAAAAACAAAACACGATCTTCAAATTAAAAAAAAAAGGAACACTCCCACTTAATTCCCATCCCTAATTGCGTAACAAATCACAAAGTAGTATCGATTTTCCGCGACCTACCCTAAAATCGATCGGACAAAAATCTAATTACAGGCAGGCGTAAATTTGGAGCGTCGCCCCTATTGATTATAATCGACCTTGGGGAAAAAATTAAGTCAAAGACTGACCCAATTTGCTCTCCCCTGGCGTTCATTGCCAAGTTTACATTGAAAGAACCGTTCGGCCATTAAGTAGGGAATGAAAGCAGACGCTTAGTTGAGAAAAAGCTCTTTAATGAGGAAGATGGGGCGTTTAAGAAATGTGCCGCGGATGTGCGGAGTTGGTGCTTGATGTTTTTTTTTCTCTGATTTAAATATGTTAATCTTGTTTGAGATAGGGATTAGGATTTATTGTAATCTGTGTCGGTATGGTTATGATGGAATCTGTCGTTGGTATTCCGGAATAAGTGAGTGAATTTATGTAGTTATAGAAATGGTGTTAAATTCGTATACTTACAGGAGTTAACTTAGTTTAACTGTATAAAGTATGCATATATTGTTGGATATGTATTTTTGTAATGCAGTATTTCAGTGTATTCCAACAATATTCTGTAACACACATATAATTCTAAAAGACAGCACCCTCCCTTTAAAATCAGTTAACTTTTTGCTCCACATTTATATTCAGTGTAACGCTCAAGACTGCTCGGTCGCAGTATAATTAATAAAAAAGAATTAAAAAGGAGTTCGAATCAACGGTCGCGTGCCCCGGAGGCCAACGTCCTTTAGACAAGATCGCCCCCTCTACCTCCGTCCCTCTCTAATTAACCGTTTAATCCATAAAGCTGTCCCTTTCACCCCCGGGGATGTTAATATCGTGTTACTTAATATCCCACTGGGACACTGCTCGGATAATAATTTCCAGAATATTATTGCTCCCGTAATACGTCAAAGAATTTTTCTTTTGTTTCCACGAAAATGCTCGACTCCAAATGATTCAAAGGAGCCGTTGACGTGGAAACCGACCGCTATCTTCACTGATTTCAGTTCGCTCCGCTAAATACGTAATATATTTTTTATGTACGTCTGAATCGAGTTTCTTTTTTGATATACGACAAACCGTATCCGATATCGGAGCCGTGAGTTAGCAATAAAAGTAAAGCATGTCGAAAAATATCGTTAAGTAGCACACGCCCGCCCCTTAATATCTTCCACGCCGCCGCACCCGGCGCGCCGTATCGGGGAATTTTCATCTGAATATTTTCCTTTCTCATTGTCGTTATCTGAAAAATATGTTTTTCGTACGGTCGCAATCGCCTCGCGCCCCGCTGCCCCCCGCGCCACACTTCCAAAAAGTCTCAACTCGCACACATTGAACACTCCAAATTCGAGTGTGTCTCTCTGAATTCAAAGTTGGCATTCTTTTCCGCGCGTCCGATGTCACGATGCTCTTGGATGTAAAAGAAAAATAGTTGGTGCGTCACCTCGAGAATGAAATCCTTTCGCGAAGGTGTTAGAGTAGGTATTTGTTTGGCGTGTGTCGTGCGGACGCGCCGGGTGGTAGGCGGCGGCACCGGAAGCGCGGGGGAGGGTGGGGGGCAAATGGACGGAAGAGAAGCAAGGCAAATAACTTCGCCCTTCTGTACACATGTATAGGAGGCTCGGAGGGCGCACAAAAATGCTCGCAGCGCCGTTTCCAAGTTCCACAATGAAACGTTGAGTATTTTTGTCATTTGTCGTCATAAAATCTCTCGTCTAAAGAAAAATTCGCGTTGAAATGTTTTTGCCGTTCTCAAGTTATGAGATATGTCGGAGTTACTGCATATGAAAGTTTTAATATTGTCGCAGAGAATGGTGCAGATGATAACGCTGGAACTGTATGGGAATTAAAACGCGAAACAAGTAGCAAATTGTAAGGTTTAAGAGACATCTCGGTTAGTTTGTCATCTCTGAGCTATTTTTGTTTTCATCAATCGTCCGCCATTGATCTCTGAATCTATCGTAAACTAAAGCTATATAGCTATGCATATAGTCAGATTTGTGAAGAATGAGATATAGAGCTTTATTATTGGGAGCTCCCAATAATGAAGCTCTTTTTGTCTTAGATGAGATGTTCCTTTTCCAATTCATAAACGTAACATTACGCCTGTAATTTCCGAAGGGGTAGACAAAGGTGTACCTCTATAGTACACCCACATTTCACCAGTTATGTTTTTAAGTCCAATGTAATAGCGGGCGAGCTTATTGCCATCAACCGACCACAAATCCACATCACATCATCATCATCATCTCATCATGTGACATCTACCAACCCACAATGGACCCGCGTGGTAGATTACGGCTCACTCCCTCTCACAGAGAGGAGGTATGTGTCCCAGCAGTGGGAACTTTATACGCTGATTATGTGTGAGCACAAATCCAGATTCCGACCTGCTATTGAGAAATTCCTGCTGTTCATTTTCCTGTCTTCTTAGATTGACAGTTCCATATGACAATCAATTCTGAGTCCCTCCATAATCCAAACAACTCAATTGTGACCAAAATCTATGTCCACACATCCGTCTATACAATTTATAGCTTAATGATTCCAAATCGATTCCATTGTAGCGCCAACCCTATTTAAATAAAGTATCGTATCGCCATTGTTACAGCAATTGAGAGGGCTATTATTATAGCTATTAAATACTTACAAAATAGGTTTGCATGTACTGCAGTAATTTGTTAACGGGAATCATTTCCTTTCGCTGGTTGTTGTTGCTAGGCTTGAAGTTTTGGTGAACATGTTTTCGTTGATTTGAAGGTAGTTTTAGAAACTGTTGATTGACTGGGGAATGTAAGAGTCAATGTCCAGGAAAGATATTATCATTATGAATTTGTATTGGTTAATATTATTTTATTGTTGATTTGAATGTAGTGTTAAAAACTGTTGATGGCAGGAGAATGTAAAAGCCAAGGTCTAGGAAGAACATTATCATTGTGAAGATAATGAAGTTTGAGTTCTGCTTTGGTTTGCAAAAAGGAATGATCCTAATTATGATAATATAAGTGAAATCTTAGTACCTATTTCACTAGAATCGATGGAGGGTGGTGAATATGATTGGACAAGTACTAGGTACTGTACATTAGTATAAATCTTAAGAAACCATTAGCTATGGTTGAGTTGATCAGTATGAATAGGTTAGTGAGGGTGCAAGCCAAAGCAGAATTTAATATAGGTATTCATAATTTCCATTATGGTAAAAAAATCGTTGCTGTGTTACGTTTAGACCTGAATGAACATTAAGATTTAGTATAGCCATTGAATATCTAGAAGTCTTGTACCAAAAATATGGCTATAAAAAGTGATTGATCCAGTAAAGACTTGTTCTTATTTCCTCAGCTTCTGAGGTAAAACTTACATAAAAAGAAAACAACATTATTGGAACGAGTATTACTGCATTAACTTGAAAATTAAATCCTTGCTTAATATCGCATCGAAATTCCCTTTGTGGTCGCAAAATTCTTTGCCAAGTCGAAAATCAAAGCATCCAAATAGCAAAAGTTGGGTGCCCTTTGAGCAGTCCCGTTATTATTTTCTGAAGAACCTCTTTTATGTAAAAGAACGCTTCAGAAAGCGAGGGTGGTAAAGGGAAAAATATGACGGAGAGTAGTGGTGTTGCCTTCCCTTTCTGACTTAGCGAGCTAGAGTGGGATATAGATGAGTCGAGTGGCTTTCGTGTTAAGAGTCTCCATACACGAGCTCTCGTTACGTCATAGCCCGGGGCCGGAGACGCCGTGTGGGAGGCATTTTGACAAGTATTTTATGAAAAATGTAACCGCCTTTGTGACAATGCTTGAAGCTTTTTAAGCAATGCGCCTGTTGTCAACTCTAATGAGATGAGAGTTGCCACCGGTTACAAACCTTGTGGACACAGGGCCCTTAAGGAAACTTTTGGTACGGACAACAACATCATAGGTTTACACTCAGAAAAAGATCAAAAGTGAACGCAAAGTTGTTGTTGCAAATAAATTAATTGTATCGAAACTCTCCATCTTAGCTCAGCAAAGATGCCTGCCATACTTTGCCCATTACAACCAGCACCCTATTTGCGTAACACACTATCGATCTCAATCTGAATCATTTAGAAGGATATTGCTATTCGAAAAATTTGTCAGCTCAGCAACGTAAATATCGCAATGAATGTTGCTGAACTGTCAAAATGAAACCCATTGCTAGGTACTGATAGTGTGTAACGCAACTACCCCGCTGGGCACAAGTTCTGTGCTAATATCTAATCTGCCCGGGCAGCGGTAACTTTGTCTACCCTGTCTCAAACACCCATAACATACTATGTATGTCATACTTATATCGCTGAGTCCACAAACGTATCTAAGCAGCATAAAACCAATTAAGCATATATTTATGAATACTTCTGAGCAGGATTATGAGTCAATTTATAACCCATTGGGATTATCTATGGCGTATAAAATAACAATGTTGCAGGGGTAAGTGTAATGGTATTGCGTCCGCGTATGCTATGACGTGATTTGGAAGTTATTTACTATAAGTACTGTATTTAACTTGAAGACTGTGTAGTAAATGACGATACTTATACCCTGTTAAAGGTTTTTAAGGGCTTTTTAATTTTATGCTTAGTCAAGACACGTGTAAGTTTTTTATGTTTTTATCGACTCATGAGATTTTGCAGCTGTTTCACTGATCAGAGGGGCAATTCTCGTAATTTTAAGAACGTTTAAGTCTGATCTCTGTCAAAAATACCTCTAATTTCCCTACATTTTTGGAATGTTTTTGGCTTACATTGTCGCTGAGATGAGATTGCGACTAGATTTTGAACGTTTGTAAAGATGGGAATAGGCCTTCAGATAATGGGGCTTAGAAATTAAACCCTGACTCAGTGGTAATAAATAAAGGTGTCTTTTCATTATTACACACTGTCTATGTTTCTCATACAACTCTCCCGTCCCAGGTCTGCTGGAAGTAATTTCTGTTGAAATAAGCAGTACCTACCTACCTTTGTGCTGTTTATGTATTTTCCTCAATTACATTTTTGGAGTGTAGTTAGTGTATGTATCTAAATGTATGTGAAAGTGTATACGGTAAATATGATAAAAAAAAACAATGTTTGAAAATGTTATGTCTGTCTTCCTGTCTGTCTGTCTTTCTGTCTGTTTGTTCCGGCAAATCCCCGGTTTGACGGGAATTTTACTGAAAGATAGCTGGGGTTATAAGGAGTAACTCAGGCTACTCTTTTATTCTAGAAAAAGAATTAGGGTTGCGTGCAAAAAAATAAAACCCATATACTTAATCCAATTTGTTTTTGGCATGCATGTGAAAGTAATCGCGGGCATAGCTAGTAAACAAATAAGTTTCATGTTTTTAGACGCACGTTTATTTTCCTACTTGAATTATCCATTAAAGAAAGTATTACACATGTTGTGTATGACCTACATGTATTTGTTCCGAGTCTGGGTGTTTTTCTATCTATAATATGTATGTATTTACAAAAAAAAAATTGTATATAAGTAGTTTATCAGCCATCTTGTTACCATAACACAAGCATTAGGTTGCTTAGCTTGGGACAAATGGTGCTGTGTGAAATGTCCAGGGATATTATTATTATGTTTAATCTTAATAATATTTTGAACGAACGTCTATAATCATTCACTCCTTTAAAAGTCAGTTCAATGCTGAAATTATCGCCCAATAAACTCTGCAATTGCTTGTTTACGATTAATTTCGTTAATCCAATATATTTGCTGATATTATAAGTATCTATATATAGAGCAAAGAAGTGTGTTGACGTATGGAAGCAATAACAGCAATAATAAACTCCGGAAGAACGAATGTTTTCCTCCGTGGATTGTAGCAACGTGGACAAGAGTTCATTATAATATTTTTAGAAAAGATATTTTAACTTTTTAGAGAAATTAATTGTAAACTCAAAGTTTATTTCAACTATGTTATCTTCCACTACAGTATTGTCTGGGTTTTCAAAAATTACAGACTTTTAATGTGTATTTCCACTACTTTTTCCCATCATTATAGTTTGATTAGGTACAGTAAAAGTTTTAGGTAATAAAACTTTTTAACCTTTAGGTTTATAGAATCTGAACATATGGTTTCCAAAATAGTTATATAAAACAGACAGTATACTTGGTAAAAAAAACTGGAAACCAGTCCAAAATCTAACAAAAAACGATGTCCCGGGCCCACACCCGTACTTTTGGCTAAAGTAAACAACATTCCCTATCCATCCTTAGCATATTCCGCGACTTTACTCTCAGAATATTACGCGCGTCTCCCTCATTACCAACCAAATCATTACTGGGTGAAATCGTATGGAATCACAGAGGGATTGTTCACACCCCCATTCGAAAAACAACCCTAACTTCACTAGGTAGAGTTCAATTTTCCATGGCAATAGTACTAAATTATGATCCACGGTGATATGTCATCCGCGCAGTATGAAAAATATGAGATGTATTGAAAATGAAATCTCTTCGATATTCGCTAAGAGGTTTTTAATATCACTTCGGAAGATAAAAAGTTTCGTTTGTTATTTATTTTTATTCGAATGCTGGTTCTGATTGAGGGAGGATTGTTGAAGAGAAATGTAAATGGGATTTGTCAGAATGGGTCATTAGGGTGCTGTTATTTCATGGGAGCAGTGCTGGCAGACTGACGAGGTCGTCAGTTCGAACCCAGGTAGGCACTTTGTGTACTTAATTTCATCACCAGTGCTCTCAAAACGGTGAAGAAAAACATCGTGAGGTAACCGGCACGTCCTAGAACCAAGAAATTCGAATACATGTGACATTCACCAACCCGCACTAGGCCCGCGAGGTGGATTATGGCCCACTCCCTCTCACAGAGAGGAGGCCTTTGTCCAAGCAGCAATGAGATCATTATAGACTGATTATGCTATTCTTTTGCTGCAACGGCTATCAGTCCCGATGACTACGGGCTGCGATTCGATGATGGTACCTTGTTCATGAGATATGTCTCCTCCTGTAGTGGTAGAACTTAATCCCGAAGTACCTTATAAGATTGTGTCTGAGAGGACATGAAAGATACAGAACCTACCTATCACCTATTTGTAAAGAAGAAGTCAAATATTAGATTTCGATGAATTGATATTCAAATGGTTCAATGTGAGTTCTATGGAGTCCAATCTTGCCTGAGATAGAGGCGAGGCATGTATATTAGCAGCTGTATGTATTTGTATATATAGTATTTAGTAGATTAAGCTCAACGAAATTTTAGTTCTTTCGTTTTACTATGCAATCTACGTCTTAAAAAGCATTCTACTAACATTTTTCAGCAATTCCAAACGTATATTAAAGCTGAAAATAAACCTACATTGTATAAAACTATCCTGAAAACATACACGTGCCCGATTCCCTCACGATCGAATTATTTTTATAGCACCCACCTCCCTGCTATAGGTACATGTGTGACCCCATCTACGCCAATAGTAGCAAAGATGAGTATATCACGATTTTTCTTAACATAACCCTCCTACATACGTTACCCCCTCTTTCCTGCCCCCTTTCATACATTCTTGTTAAATATACATCGAAAAACAAAAGGTTATAACCACCATTGTCTGTTACTCAAAATTGTACTTTGTGTAGTTGGAATTAAAGTTGTTATTTCAGTGTGTCGGATGTGGTAGTTAAATTACTTTTCGGTGTCAAAAATTTCGTGAGATCGGCTGTCGATATGACCAAAGATTTTTACGATTCGTCGTAAATTCTTGTTAGTATCGTATTTCTACGGTCACGTTTGTTTACAACTTGCGTAAGCTTGTGGGATAGGAATGGTGACTTTTGGATAAAGGGCCCATTGTAGTTTTTCGAGCGGAGAAAATTGAGCGCTGTGACGTGTTGTGGCCGGATAAGAGCTTGTGATTGTTGACGATGGCTCGCCGTGAGATATGTTAAGACTTGGGCGATGTTACATGGGGGCCAATGGACGGTAACGGTTTCTAGTTTATCTTTATGGAATCCATATCAATGCACTACACGTGGCTGTCACAGCTACGTGTAGTATTTAGACTGGTTTCAACCTTGTGTCTGCTGTTCTGATTATCTATTAGTTCATCTGGTCAGTACCCTACTTTTCTTGTATCCAGTTAAGTCACAGACTTGAAATGATTTCTTTTTTGTCTTCTTTATCTTTCAAGAAACCATAGATATTCATTGCGTTATTTACGTTGTTGAGCACACTAATTTTTTAAACATATGAAGCAATAGTATAGCAATATCCTTCAAAATCATTCAGATTATTATTATCGTGTGTTACGCAATTAGGGTGCTGAAAGTATCACTTTATTTTTTATTGTCTTTATTTATAGTTTTGGAGTTTTTATCCACAAGGATACGTCAACCCCATTGTACCTTATACAATATATATATCCGTAACATTAAATATATCTATATATATAAAATTCAAAGTCCTGACTGACTGACTGACTGAGACATCAACGCACAGCCTAAACCGCTGGTCCTAGAGACATGAAATTTGGAGGGTGTATTCTTCGTGAAGAGTAGGTATCCACTAAGAAAGGGTTTTTCGAAATTCCACCCCTAAGAGGGTGAAATGGGGGGATTTTGTTTGTATGAAAAATCTTATTCCTTGAGTTAATAAACTTGAAACTTGGCACGAATACTTATCTAAGTAAATTATGAAGTTGGGCATTTTTTGTTTTTATAAACTACCCCCTAAAAGGGGATTGGGGCGTTTCAAAGTTTGTATGGAAGAATTTTAGCGCGCGGTCCGATTTAATCGAAACTCAGTATTTATACTTAAAATTGAACGGAAAGAATAATGTGTATCAGGGTTTCTCGAAAATCTACCCCTGACGGCCTGAAACGGGGTAGTCAATTTTACAGGGGAGGATTTTACAGCGTGGCTTGATTAACTCGAAAATTGGTATAAATAATCTTTGAGTCAAGTTATGAACACATCCCAAATGATTTTTCAAAATCCACCCCTGTGGGGGTGAAAAGCGGGGATACAGTTTATATGAAAAATCTTATTCGTTGGGTTAATAATATTGGAAATTGGCATGAATACTCGCCTAAATAAGCAATAAAGTTTATCATTATTAGTTTTTCAAAACTACCCCTCAAAGGGGATTTAGGGGTGTTAAAGTTTGTGTGGAAGAATTTGAACGCGCGGTCCGATTAACTCGAAACTCAGTGCACTGTGTGTGTACTTAAGACAAAAATTAATAATAACACGAATGAGGGTTTTTCGAAAATCTACCCATAACGGGGTGAAAAGGGGTAGTTAATTTTACAGGGGAGGATTATAAGAAGTGGCTTGATTAATTATAAAATTGGTATAAATAATCTTTGAGTCAAGTTATGAATTTTTTTAAATTCCACCTAAGTAAGTAATAAAGTTTATCATTATAAGTTTTTCAAACTACCTCTCAAAGGGGGATATAGGGGTGTTGAAGTTTGTGTGGAAGAAATTGAATGCGCGGTCTGATTAACTCGAAACTCAGCATTGATACTTTCGACAGAAAATAATTAATAATAAGTATGTAAAGTTGTCGAAAATTGACCCCTGACGGGGCAAAAAGGGGTAATTCGGTTTTTAGGGGAGGATTTGAGCTTGAAACTGTATGTTAAATTTTCACGCCTAAACCACTGAACTTCTGATTTGGCAAAGAGATAGATGGCACCCTGGGGAAGCACATACTTTTTATCCTGGTAGCACGTTCCCGTGGGATAACTTCCGAAATCCACGCGGGCGAAGCCGCGGGCAGAAGCTAGTCTATACATAAAACAAAAAAAAAAAAACATAAAGCACCATAATAGCATACCTAGCAGTAATCCTGAACCCACAATACTCTATATTATGGGTTCAGAACTACCGCCAAGCTACAAAGTGGTTTTGCTAGATCAGACTTAGGGTATGACAATATCGTCTTCAACCTGAGGGGCAGTTCTCGTAATTTTAAGAACATTCACAGTCTACTCTCAGTCTCAATCTGTCAAAAACCACTTTTATTTTCCTTTTTTCTTTTCCTTTTTTTTTCCTTTCCTTTTCTTTTTTCTTACTTTTATTTTTTCCTACATTTTGACATTTGTTTGTCTCTAAGATGAGACTGCGGCTAGATTTTGAACGTTTCAGATTACGAGAATTGGCCTTCAGTTCAAACAATTCTCTCTTTCCAATTTTTCTCTTTCAGCCTTATTTTAACACAATCCATCAACAGATGTTGTTTTTTTCTGATAGAAAAAGTATCACTTGAAAAGACATGATTGACTTACTCATCATCGGCCTAGCCGTTTCCCAATTACGTTGCGGTCGGCTTCCAGTCTAACCGGATGCAGCCGAATACCAGTATTTCATGGAGCGACTGCCTATCTGACCTCCATAACCCAGTTATTAGGTAATACGATACCCCTTGGTAAGACCGGTTGTCAGACTTTCAGGCTTCTGCCAACATTGGTCTTAGTATACAGGTGAATAAAGGACCAATCTTGATAAAACTGACAATTCCAATTGGACACAGTTTTCTCTTTAACACTTAGCTCAAAACTTAACCTCAAAGTTATCTCAAGACAGCCGCGTCAGAGCCAGGTGTTCTTTTACAATTTAGATTTAAAATAACTTTGCAATAACCCTTTCCTTTCCCTCCAGACTTAAACCTCTGATACACCGATAATAACCATAAAAATACTTTTTGGACAACGATATCTCAGATCACAACTCGAAAATTTAAGATGGCGGGCAAAAAAGTTTATTTATAACGGTTAATTGATGTCCCGCATACAAGCTGCCGATAAACTGGCATGTTTTTAACATTATTGTTGATCATTAACTCTCAAATTGCTATTTAGCATCGTTAATAAGCATGGCTGACTAAATTAACGTAGTTAAGCGTTCGGTTACTTCGCTTGGGCGGAGAAATTTCACTTTTATTGCAGCTAGCTTTTGCTTGCGGTGGTTAAGGTGGTGCTTCTACGTGTTTGAGTTACAATATTTTGTGCTGCATATTTTGTAGAACTCAAAGGGTTATTGAAGAATGATATTTCATGGAAGATGACTTAACTAGAAAGTCGTTTCTTTAAAAGTCAGGCATTTATTATAGCATAAATATATGTATAAATAGTCTGTATTTCCTTAACATGAAAAAAAGTTTTAAAGATAGGTTTTCTTTAAATTTAGTTAGGGCGTTTGCGTATAGCTTTAGGTTTCCCAGGTGTTTCTCTCCTTCGCTTTATTTGTCCAGTCCATTCCGCCAATTTGTTTTATTTTTATCTAACGTTTTCATTTATTAAACCATCGTTATATTTGAAATTCGTTTTTTGAAGGTGGTACTACGTTCAGATAGACACTATTTACTGGACAAATAAAATGAATAGACCATAATTTTGATTATATATCAGCCAGTTCGGATGCAAGTAATTAAGCGGGTCAGGGATAATGTTCTCGGCATTAAAAATATTGCAAAATTAGACGGGAATTTGATTCTTACGGTCTTATCCATAGAAATGCGTTATCTATGGTCTTATCCCAGCGCCGAACTTACTTGTCTAGGTAGGCAGAGATGATGAAACAACCATTTTAGTATTCATGCTAGATGTTTTAACGAGTTACGATGAGACTTCAGTTTATTTCATATCAGCCATCTACTATAATCTACATGCACTATATAAGGAGCCAAGGACTCAATAATTTACAAAAAGATGATATTTATCGATCATAACTTGTGCGCGTGAGTCGCTCCCGAGGAAGTTATTTATAACTTCCTCGGGATTTCTGAACGTTTTCTCGATTTATAAATCGAGAAAACGTTCAGAAATGTTGTTAAAGAGCTTTGTGGACAAATGGCTGATCACTCAATTGGATGGGTATATTATTATTGTATTTAAACGTTGTATGGAGTAATTTAGCTAGAATGGAGAGGACAGATGAAAAGAATTGATACCTAATTGATGTATTTTACACACGTTTAAAAAGAGAAAATTATAAAGACACTATATTTAAACTTTATTTATTTTTATTTATTAATAACCAATTTATATTTAAAGTTTGCACCACACATACAAGTTATTGGTCAATATTAGTCATTATACACATACGATCGTAAAATTAGGTTAAAAAATATAAAGAGATACAAGAATTACGAGTTGTAGGTCATAGGTTAGGCAGGCGCTTTAATTTCTGTAATTAATTTTATCACCACTGCTCTCAAAACGGTGAAAGAAAACATTGCGAGGAAACCGGCATGTCCTAGAACCAAAAAATCGAAGACATGTGACATCTACCAATCCGCATTGGGCCCGCATGGTGGATTTCGGCCCGCTCTCACAGAGAGGAGGCCTGTGTCCCAGCAGTGGGAACATTATAGGCTGATTATGATTATTATGAGATAGAATTGGGATACAAATAGAATAACATTATTAATAACAAGATACGATTTAAATTATTTACTATTTCGAGTGTCAAACTAAACACTTTGAATGACTGTACTTTCTGATAAGTTTGGTGTAATTAACTGAGATTGATATTAATCAGATAAAATAAACCACTCATGATAATCAGAAACATAGACAATTTTTGTTATGTAAGCACCACAGACTATTAGAATAGACATCTTACATAGGTACAACGTCAAAATGCTAAGGTGGGATAAAATATAAATTCAACACTTTAATTTGATTTTTGATGTTGATGAGATTCCATTATGACTAATTTAGCTAGTATATTATGTCATTTAGTTCAAGTTGAAAAGTATTTTTAAAGTCAAGTATAAAAATAAGGAAACAGTCTATTTGTAAATGTATTTGCCTAAAAAAATGTGGAAACACATTTTCTGCATTTTCGAACCTAGATAGGTACTAATAACCACAAGGGTTGCCATATTGTTTTACCAGAAACCTACGATTATTAAAACTATGTTCGAAAACAAAGACATTCAGTAACTTCTAGAAATAAAACCTCGATTTCTCTAAAGGTCTGTAAAGTCTATAAACTTGAACTTTGAATGCCGCGACCCCATTAGCTTTATAGCTGATACAACAGCTTATTATTCAGTTAAATATTACCAGTCAGTTAAATAAATAGCTAACTTGTATTATGAGTTTGTAAGAAAAGTTTTTGTACACTTCATGTATGAAGCTACGCTTTTTTGTTGCGATATATAGCAGCAAAAATATTTTCTAATAGCTTTCAAAGCTCAATATTAATTTGTTGGAAATAGTTTTCGTGTCAGAATGTTTTTTTTTTTTTAACTACCGGTCGGATTTTTTAAATTGTTTTTGCATTATACAGACCGCTAGGAGTCGAGCAAAAAGAAAAAAAGTCAGAAAGAAGTGGGTTCCAAGAAATTTCACGAGGATGAAGTCGCGTGCAGAAAAAAAAAACAAAGGTGACTTTGAAAATATTAGCAAATGGGCACACGACAATGGGATTATATTAAATCTTTCAAAAACTAAATGTATGCACATACACTCGCCATATAATCGAAATGCTAAATCTGTAAATAATGAATATCTCACAGTGATAGGACATACATACGAATGTTTGCATATAGATAAACGTAATTGCGTAATTTTGCTGTGCAAAATTGGACTATGTAGATAAATTTAAATATTTAGGTATAACAATAGATAAGAACTTTAATTGGAGATTACATGTAAATGACATTTGCAATAGGCTAAGATCGGTGCTAAGTAAGTTTTACCAGTTAACAAATGTATTGAACAAACAGACGCTAAGAAT
The DNA here is from genome assembly GCA_949629185.1 of Apamea crenata. Classification (NCBI taxonomy): domain Eukaryota; kingdom Metazoa; phylum Arthropoda; class Insecta; order Lepidoptera; family Noctuidae; genus Apamea; species Apamea crenata. The sequence goes on along the minus strand of OX451368.1, from coordinate 4,184,323 downwards.
GGTGTACTTTGCACTTGCCGACTCGCTAATGAGCTATGGACTTCTTGTGTACGGGCGAACCTTTATTACATATTTAAAAGATATTAAAGATATACAAATAAGACTGATAAAGTTTCTGGTTAGTAAAAATGTTAAAGATAAGTGCAACAAAGAGTATGATAAGTTATTTCCCCTCTGTAACATTATACCCATAGATATAAAGTTAGATTATTTGGTAGGTCTGGAATATTATAATAACCATGAACACAAAGTCAATGTTATAAACAAGTACAACACACGTAGGGTTAGAGAGAACAAACTGGTTCTACCACAGATAACAAATTATTATGGTAAGAGAACATCTAAGTATTTGGTACCTAAAGTGTTTAACAAAATTGATTTATTGAGAGAAAATGTCAAAATTAGTAAAGGATCACTTAAGACAAAGTTAAAAAGAATTGTACAGTATCCTATATAATGTTTTTGTCAACACTGGGAAACTTTCAATTGCGATTTTTTCGTGAAATAACAAATGCAATGTTGAAATAAGACACATTACATAAACCTATGGGTTCGAAAATGCTATGTTCGTAACAACATAAAATTTCATTAAAAAATAAAGGAGCGAATCGCTTTTGAATAAGGCCGAGTGTATGCATGCTTTTGTTCGTGATTGTACCCGAACTGAACACTGTATGTATATAATATATTGAGACGTACTTTTATTTATATTTCCTTTTTGTATTCTCTTTTATAATATATAAGTAGTAGTTATGTTAAGAGCGCTTCTCGCCATCAAACGTAAAAGTTTGGCGAGTTTATAATTATGTTACCACCACTGTATTAGAATATCAGTAAATAAATAAATAAAAAAAAAATAAAAAAAAAGAAGCTAGTTAATAATATGCATGCATCCAGGACATGACAAGTGTGGAGTTGCGAAACCGCGTTGGATACTTTATTAATATACAAGTCAGGAAATGGCAGGGACAATTTAATGCACATTTGCCGGAAAAGTTTGATACATTTTTAACACTTTTATACTTTGTTTTAGTTTCCATCGCATATGTAACAAAGTTTTTAGACAAAGTCAAAGCTTTATTTCAAATAGGCACATAAAAAGGCCCTTTTGGACGTCAAAAATTACAATAAAATAGAATTGATTCCAGTCCGCCCCTTCCAAATTGTAGTTTTCGTATGGAGAAGAATGAGGAAGAAACTCCACATAATGATTATCGCCTTACATAGTCTAGCATTCAGTGTAGCACGTATCGTTGCGTATTTAGCACCTAAGTTGCGCCTACGACTAATAAAAGAGAAACTTTACTTCTAAAATTTGCATTATATCGCCTTCTATGATAATTCTAATGTTCATAAAGGTTGAACACACGGGTCAGAACATAAAGAAGATTTCCCGACAGGGTTAGGGTCATATTGACCCAGGTCAAGTCTCTTTACAATCGTTTTCTATTAATTAAAGTCTATTTTATAACCTTGCTCGACATATTTAATGATAGCCGTTTTTTTTTAAACTTTGAAACGTAGACAGTCATTTTGTTTATGTTTCTATAGGGGTAAATTAAATTAGCTAGAGAAACTCCGCAGTGAATTATACTTCAAGTAACATCAGTCGCAGCGGTCGTTGACCCAAAAAAAAAAAAACAATATTAATAATATTTTATATTTTATCGTATTTAGATATCACACGTCACTAGAGTTTCTATAGCTAATTATTTTATCCCTGTATAATATATGATATTACGTCACATATTTGTCGTATAAAATTTATAAAAATTCGCTGGTTGTACGTACATATGCTGTCAATTAAAAAGCTTGTTATGACTGTATCCAGTTACTCGCAAGTATAAACAATATTTTTACATTGGTGGACTGTAATGGCCTTTTTGTCGTTGCAACTTAATAAGGGCAAAGAATGATCGTACCTAAATATATGTACGCATAATAAATTGGTATTTAACTCTGTAAAAACTTTGAAGGCTGGGTAATAAATGTGTGTGTTATTCGCAGGGTTAAGTTCGCATGCCCCGCGGCGCCGCCCGTTTCTTTGGAGTGAGATGTTGACTACACATTTGCGATGGTGATTATATTTTTTAAATTGTAATTGATTGTTAACAACATTGTAAATAACAGTTGCTGTGTTTTTGCAAATTAACTTTTACATTCCACGATTTGGTCCTTAGGTTCCTGTTATGGGTAAAAGGCTGTTTGTGTACGCCATAAATATGGTTAAAGATAATTTTGGAATCGGCTCTCTGGAAAAGTTAGTACACTAGGAAGTGGTGAAGGACGGCCGTTTTTGGGGGACTGTCTTTTGCAATTTTGACGTTCTGAAAGTGCTGATGCTCAACTTAATTTGAATAAATGACTTTTAATTTTGATTTTTTGAGTTAAAATATTAGTCATACGTAATTGTATGGTTAAATAATTCATAGATATGTTTGTTGTCCTTTACCTCAAACAATTAACGAACGCAAATCTAAGCTTAATAATTATTATAAAGAGGAAACGAGGATTTGGTTTTTTTATACGTTTGTTTGTTACGCTTTCGCGCTAAAACGGCTGAACGGATTTGTATGAAATTTGGCACATGGGTAGACCATGACCTGGATTAGAACATATCACGTTTTTTATCCCGATATTCCCTCGGGATCGAGACTTATGTGGGTGAAACCGCGGGCGCAGCTATTAAATATAATTGTCGGTTACATTAGATTGGATTGCCCAAGCTTTAAAACCTCTTTTAACATTTCCTTAGGTACCTACACCATAGGTACATATCACCATAGAATAGATAGATACCTACTTATCCGTATATTTCTTCTAAGAAGGTATTACGTAAGAATGAGAAAAATACCTTGAAGGGTGTGAAGCCCCGCCCTCACGTTACTGTGACATGTGGAGCCACCCTTTCTTTCATTCGTGGATTTTTACCAATTTTCCTTTCTTACTCCTTACGTATGTGCCTTAAGTGTTCTGAAGGGCGTGGAGACGTTTGGAGGAATTTATTTAAGTACCTACACGTGAGAGAAAGTGATAGGGTTTGAAGAGATATAGGGGGTGTGACATACACATGGAGTGAAAGGTTTTGTGTTTCAAGAGTTAACAGTTAACATTAAAGTATTATAATATGAAATCGGTATTATGTATGATTTTTTTCACTTGTTTATCTTTTTATGAAGTGACAGTGTTTTTTGTGTGATATTTTTCCTGTACTAATTTGAATCGATTTTTTAGAGTTCTATGTAAAAGTTAGTTAGGTTCTTAAGTTATTTTTATACGACCAAATAATTAAAATACTTACATGCGTTTCCATATTTTTAAGAACGGTCGCCTTAGGCTCAATTTGCATTGCCGCGGAACGGAGTGGAAGCGAGTTTTCGTAGTGATATTTTACATAGCAAAATGAACTTTATGTCAATTGTCTAACGTACAAACTATATACGAGCTAATTACTGCCGGAATTCCCGAGAATGCGCGATAATTCTTCAGAAGATTCGCGACCTGTGCGTATGTGTGTATCTAATTTGTGCGTTACTCTTTTTACATAAAGTTCATTATGCTTTGTACAAAAAAAAGCGCATCCACTCCGTTCCGCGGCAGTGTAAATTGAGCCTTAGAAGGTATGCCTGATCTGTCAAAAATGTTATAGGATTTTTGACATTAATTGTCACTGAGATGAGATTGCGACTAGATTTTGAACGTTTTTTATATAAGGGAATTAGGCTTCCTCTTCATCACACCCGGACAAGAAAGTGATCTTCTAATGGTTCGTTTTTTTTAAGGTTGGAACCCTATAAAAGCACCGACCTGTTAACATAAAATCAACTTAGGCACCAATAAAGATCTAAACTGATTTACCGAAGATGCCATAATGCATTTTATTCGAGATAGAAATCAGTGGCTGCAAATATTCATTCAATAAACAGTTCCATACTATTTTCTGAACGCCGCCATTTTAAATCGATGGAAAAGCCGCGTCGTGTCGGAAATTACGTAAACCTTATTTTATGACAAAATGTTCGGTAAAATGTTTATTTTCAATTCGCTGGAAACACCGGGATGTTGGACGGGTTTCCGGTATTTCTATTTAAAGGCTAGAGTTGCAGTTGTCTGTTAGTGTTCAATTATTGAATTGAATGTGCTATTTAACTGTGATGGGATCGACAGCTTCTGTTAAACTGCAGGCATAACTAAATATTTTAAGGCTTTTATGATTTTATTAGCCTAGCTTAGTTGTGGATTGCTTCAACTTAGCTGACAATAAATCATAAATTCTATAAATTTTTTGTACTTATTTGGACTCTCTGGAACAGAGTCTAGGGCAAAAAAAAAACTTTTTTTTTCTAAAACTGTAATTTATGTCGTCACATTTCGTTGGCTTGTTTATTTAAAGTGTCATGTAGTGAGGGCCCTGAGTTCGATACCCAGGACAGGCAAAGTGTTATTGGGTTTTTTCATCAGGAATTTCTCAGTAGCAACCCGGAGCCTGAATACATACCAGGTTGTTGGCAATAGACTCGCCTACACCTCTGCCTAACCATCCGGGGAAAACATGCGTGATGTTATGTTATTAATTAATTATGTTAAGTGTTTGAAATGTGTGTTTTTATGCAAAAACGCCTTGATCAAAATATGACACACTGATTGATTCTCCTTTAGCTTCAATCTTTCGTTTCAATAACAACAACATCATCATCATCATTCTCCTGTCCTTATCCCAATTTATTCATATTCAAATTTTAATTAAGTTTCAAATGGACGTTATTTCAAGTTAAACCAATATCAACTTTATTTTAAGGTAATTAAGTTGATTTCAGAGTGACTAGCACTATTGAAAAAGTTATAAAAATGTTTGAAGTTGTAGCGTAAACTGAATTTTATCGTGTAGGAATTAAAGTTATTTTTCCGTAAACTTATATTTGTTTACATTTTTGGCGAATATGTCGCGATATTAGATTAGAGTCGGTGGAACGTGACCTTTTCTTCCATACGTCTCTATTAGTTGTCATTTCGGTAGTCACCCCCTTTCTAACCATATCATCATTCACACATTTCTTTGGCCTTCCTTTACTCTTATAGCCAATATTTCGTTTCAATAAATGTCGAGATTTATTTCCACAATGTCGCAACATGTCGCCTTTATCAAAGGATGGTTGTGGGAATCAATTCTCCTATATCCCTTTAATTGCATTACCATTTAGCCTCCATTCCAGGTAGGCCTCACAATATAAAGTAACCTTCCAATAAAGACTGTTATACACCGGTAACATCGTGTTTCTTAATGGCTGCGCTTGCACCGCTCCGCTTGACACTATTCCGGCCCACGCGCAACAGATGTACTGCGCCGTGCCCCATTCAAACGACTGGCATAGCAACTCTCTAAAAATAATGTTATTCTAACCTCAAAATTGATGGTTGTTTTGATATTATGGATTGAATACGAAAGTTGAGATTTGGAATTTGATTTAGGAAGAAATTTTTTTCGATAGATATTTTATGTCATTTATTTACTTACAAATTTAACTATTGCTGCTTAATTAAATTAACTTTTTATAATTTAATGTCGTTCCCAGTCTACATATTAAAAATCAATCAAATATATCCAATAGTTTAGTCACTATAGCTATTCAAAGCTTGGCAAAACCTACATATAGTCGGCTCATCACTACTATTTAGTTTGTTGAAAAAAATCTCTTTTTTATTTCGAGGCAAGAATTTTATTTGAAAGATATAGAAAATCTAGAGAAATGCAGACACAGATGCACTCACTCTTTCCTCACTCTCATAGTCCTCAGAGACGGCAATCCGACTCAGATCAGGCGCAGCACCAACAGCTTAACGTGCTTTCCGAAGCACAGAGGTGGAGAAAGGAACCCAATTGTACCTACTTAATGTATCACACCTATGGTTATAAATAACTTAAAAGTTAAGTTCAGTTATTAGGTAAACTTAATCGAATGAAAGTAAACACTTAGTAGAGTCAGCAGACATGACGTGTGACGTGCCATGGTGTGACATGAATTTGTCACAACACTTGCATCTCAAAACTAAGGGGCTTGTGGCTAAGTAATAACAGTCATATGGGTCAATCTAGTAGGTTAAGCTACGCTAGTCACTGTTGGTATTTGGATGGGCGACTATGTTTACATACCAAGATCCCGTCTGTGCCTCGGAAAGCACGTTAAGCCGCTGGTCCCGGCTGTCATTTGTGGATCTTTGACGGCCGTTATGGGTCGTCAGAAAGTCTGAAAACCACTAACCAAGGGGTATCATATTACCCACTGGGTTGTAGAAGTCAGATACAGCCGCGCCGTGTAAAACACTGGTGTTCAGTTGCATCCGGTTAGACTGGAAGCTGACTTCAACATAGTTAGGAAAAGGCTAGACTTGCAACTCAAAACTATTAAATCAGTCACTATTTTCTCTCTCCTAGTGCTGACAAGAGAAGCGATACTTTGTAACGGACGTACATTAGTTTATTTTTAAACTCGTAAATCAGCTGGGTTCTAGAAAATATTTAACACAACCATTAGGATGTCACCAGTAGCATCAACATTTCTTCCTTTTAGTAAACGGAAGTTTGTAACAACATTATGTGACTTGGACATGGTTATTTGACAGGTCCTACACTCCATTAGTGTCATTCTGTAAAGGTCAGTTCGAATGTGACTTCAAACTTCACAAGTGATCGCACACAATTCGTAAACAAACTCACTTGTTTCCGAAGTAAATCATCGCGTATAGCACCTTGATGCATGCCGTTCGAATTTAAATTCATGTTTACTGTATCTGTTTTTGAGTGAAAAAACTTGAATTAGCAACTGAAAGCTGATTCAGAAATGAGGCCTTGCAGAATTGTCTATCTGATTTACGTGACTTCTGTCAAGGAATAGTTTTTAAATATCTGTTTTGCATTACCTCTGCCTAGCCCTATGAGGCATGCAGACCTAAGGCGTGGCTACCTGACATATCGCAAATAATTTAATTTAATGCTCTGTGTCTTGTAATGTTAATTACTTTACATACCTAATAGTGTATATAATCAATTATTTTCTAACTGAACAGACAGCTGTGCTGCTGGGAAGTTTGTTGCGCCACTTCTTCCTAGTGAAAGCACTAGGAAGGGGTGAAAGGCGGGCTTTGGGGACTGCCTTTTGTAATTTTGACGTTCGAAAAGTGCTGATTTTCAGCCTAATAAATAACTTGTGATTTTGATTTTAAAGTAGAAGAAGAACAATATTTTGATTTAAAAGAGTGTCCGTGGAGTTTCTTGCCCGTTCTTCTCCATAGGAACCAACTACAGGTTTCTTGACAATTCTAAAATGCCTGTAATTGGTTTAATTTAAATAAATGTTTTGAGTTTGAGTAACGTCAAAAATCTTTTATCATAAGGACGATCGGTATTCGACTCGTATCGCCTGTATTTATGTATGTTTGTCCTTGTACCTATTATTTCCGCGATCTTTCTAAAAACTTCTGACTTAGTAAATGATTCTATCCTAAACATAGGTGCAAACGCTCCTCGGCAAAGCTCAAATATTTCTAAGCGATTATCACGTACTATGTGGGTGCGACGCGACTGCCTCCACGGGCTTATCGTAGTGTTGTGACATTCACACTAATGTTGTCAGCTATTAGTGTTGTTACACAATACTAAATAAATCTCTTGTCGTTGGGATAATAAATATCTATGGTTGTTGTTGAGTTTTAGTCTTGACTGGAGGGGTTCTGTAGACAGTATTTTCAAGTAATATTTTGCATGAACGAAAACGCTGGTGTACCTATGGTATGTGCTTGGAAAGTCAAAGCATGGGAAAACATCGGAGTAACTCCCTTATGATTAAAATATTGGGACGAAAAAACAGGTTGAACGCTTTTTATAGATCCGAGGAAGAATGGGGAAATAGGGTGAACATGTTTCTTCATCATCATCATCATTTCAGCCGAAAGACGTTCATTGCCAGACATAGGCCTCCCCCAAGCTCCTTAACATGTCCAAATCTCAAAAAAATCTCAATGAGAGGATAAGATATGCCTCTCTGATCCTCTCACCTCTGCATACACGGGGTGCTTAGACATTCACTCGGTTCAATTGGTCTATACCTATTGAACGAATCTTACCCCACAACGTTTCATAAGTGCCCATGTTGGTTTATGTGAAATAAAATATTTTGATTTTGATTGCACGGACAATTCAAAATACCGGGACACACACAATTGATTTCCTAACAAGATAAGAAGTACCACTTCACTCTACTTTGAGTACCAGAAAGAGATCTAAAAGCCACCTGCGCCCGCGACGACAATGAGGCGGTTTCCAACAACATGTTCAACTATTATCGTTCCGTGGGTGTGACTGCATCCAACATCAACACGTTTATCTTATCGCGTTAACACCAATGTTATCTGTTACACAATGTTGACCGTTTTCTTTATGTTTTGGCTTTGTTTGTTGTTATTAGTATGGCACTGCGCTAACGCATACCAACTCTCATATATTTTATATACAGGTTGTAACAAGACCATTCGTGAAGCCGTCGTCTACGCATTCTGTACTTACATTAAACTAAGTAAGTTTGTGCAAAAATAATTGCTGGGAAATGAGTTTTTTCTTTTTTTTGTGAAAAAAAAGAAAAAACTCATTTTCGGTGCTTGCAACAGTACAGGGATCGTGGGAGCATTTAAAGTTAGACCATATAAAACTAGTTTTCGTAATTAAAAAAAATATCAACTTTGCACTGCTCTCAAAACAGTGAAGGAAAACATCGTAAGGAAACCGGCATCTTCGACATGACGTGTCACTCCCTCTTACCAAGAGGAGGCCTATAAAAAATAACCTACGAACGACTTTTTATAGATATCACGATGAAAATGAAACCACTTAACCTGAACTCTTCACTTAGAAAGTGTTTGTAAACCCATTAACATTTAAAAAGGTTTGCTTCCAACCATCTAACTATGTTCTTCGTGCAACGGTACAACAGTACTTTGAAACTTCAACACTCAAGCATCATCAAGTACATGTTAACACTCAGTATAAGAAGATATATATTAGATATTATTTGGTACTTATCGCAACAGACATAATGTTTTAAGGTGTGCACTAACACATACTGCTCGCGCCAGATTTTTTAACCGCGCCGCGTTCTCGTTGCCTACTCCCGTCTGTGCGTTTTCAAATAACGGAAGGACCATTCCTTAGGACGTAGCCTGATTAAAATCGACAGACACATTCCATCATGCCTGTTTTCCCGTTGAGTTAGGCGGAGGTGTACCTACATACTTAGCATCTACACCCAAATTTCGCCAGTAACAGGGGGCGAGTCCATTGCCGTCAACCGGATAAAAATCTAGACTCCGGGCTGGTACTGACAAATTCCTGATAGAAATATCCAATAACAGTTTGCTCAGCAGTAACGCTTGCGACCACGAGTCCCACGAGGCAGTCTAAAAAAACATGTATAGCTTGTTGTGTATCGCTCGCACGCGCGACTTTCTGGCGTTGGGTGCGCGTAATTAGTAACAGCCTTTACTTTTATAATGTATGGATTTATGAGATGGTATGGCTGACAGCGATTGACAACGACCAGCTTATATCATTTATGAAGAGGAACTAAACAAACAATAGTAAATGTGTACCTGTTGGCCAAAGTAAATATTATTTCATGTTTTATTCGAATAAGGCTCATATTGAGTGCTATGGGAAATTCTCTGTTTGATATCTTTAATGTTTTGAAATTGGCAAACAGCGGCAATGTTTACTAATAAATCATCATTTCTATTGACTGAAGTGCTTATGAAAATTAAGGTTAAATATTGGGTTTTTCGATTGAATAAATAGTGTTTAAGAAAAGTGTGGGTGTTATCAATTGAGCTTTACTAGAAGCATAATAAAATGAGGTTTTATGTGAATAGAATAAGTCTTTGTGTGGAAATTAATCTGCAAACAACGCTTAGGTAACAAATGGTGTTAAAAGCCTACCTATGTATACCTAAGCATGTCTTTTCAAGGAGGTCATAGGAATGAACAGCTTACTGGTAAAGCGTTTGAAGGGCAGCAACTGTATGTTGACTTTGTATATTTTCTGGACATAGTAACAATGCTTACTCTGCATTGCAGAATTTGCTTACATTAAGGCCCAATCACGAAATGCACGTATTTAAAACATCATTCTGTCTCTAGCATCGTCAAACATCATCTTCCTAGCCTTTTCCCAACTATGTTGAGGTCTGCTTCCAGTCTAACCGATGCAGTTGAATAGTATTTCACATGGGGCGGCTGCCTATCTGCCCTAAACAATCCAGTTACTGGTTACCCCTTGATAAGTCTGGTTGTCAGACTTTCGGGCTTCTGACGACCCGTAACGACTGTCAAAGATGTAAAGATGGTCACTCATCCATGGACCATCCGAGGCAAGCGTAGCTTAACCTGATTGATCGACCCGTGTGACTATTACTCCTTAGCCACAAGCCCCTCCCTCTGTCATCTTCAAACGATTGACAGACGATGTTTTAAATTCGTTTAGCGCTAATGTATTTAGTCATACCTGTTGCAAGTTGGCCGAAGTCTACAGACTATTAACATTATAAAACCATTCTTAGTTACATTACGACAACATTTATCTTACCTCAAACTGGCGGCTTCGACATTCAAAACCTCATAATAATTCATCTCACGCGCACAAATCTGACACAAACATAATATTTTAATGGCGTTGAAGCACCTAGTGTATTCGGGACACGGTAACGATTGCGTACGCCTACGCTTCCCGACGCCTAGCTCCTCCATTCACGATAAATCACATACCTACCGTGAGAAGTACGTGAGAACCGATAGTACCCACCTTAAGATATAGTAGGTACTTGAATAATCATTGCTAACTAAAATCAACCTTATTGTTTGCTTAGTAAAGTTGTAACTGATCTGTTGTTGGATGTGTAGTTGTAAAGATATATTTGGTGAATTGATTTCGTCAGATACCCACATACTTATCTGTTTTAATGTTAACGTTGTTTTTTAAATTATATTTTCATTATAACATTTACATTAAACTGCAAACTGGCTAGAATTAGCCATTTACCTACAAAGCTTTTTATAAAAATCATCTACCTATTTTTAACTAACTTAACTTTATCCTCTAAGTTAAAGCGAGTAAGCATAAAGTCATTCTTGCAATGTTGCTCTAGCTAGAATAGCTAAGTACTAAAATTAATTTCAGAACCACTAAAGTCTGTAAAGTACACAAATGTGTTTAGTAGGTACACGTATGAGCGAGAATCGAACCTACGAGGGGTAACACAGTACAAAATCAAACCCACAATGATTAGGGTTTCCATCAAGACCAACGTCCTAACCTAAAATCAAAGTCAAATCTATATATACCCACATCTATTTTCAAGACTTCAAATTTAAAAGTCCCTCAGCAGTCTATCAGTGTCTCCGTCATTCTCAAGAGTTCTCTGATGTTCTTCACATTCTCCAGTACTCTCGGCGGTACTTCGCGGTACTAGGTGGTACTTCAGGTGACGGATGCGGTACTTCGCCTAGAGATCCGTAGATAGTGCATGCTCCCAATTTTCTGGGCACACTTGAGCTTGCCGGTGACGTGAAATTTTAAGCATGTTTGGAAGTTAAATTGGATTTTTAGAGTTAGGTGGGAATGCGGAAATTGTGTGATGGGACAGGCATGTTGTGATAAATATGGATTTTTGACAAAATAATATTACGCGATGGAACATTACCCAAAAAAAAACAACTAAAAACATATCCACTCGCATTAAAAATTATAAAATAATTAATTTGACTTAAATGGAATTCAAAAAGCGTGGAGTGATTTTTGAATTGATTACAAGTGCGCTAGTGTGCGTGATAAAAGGCGTGTTGTTTATTTTTTTTAAACTACAATTTTTATGTCTTGGCTCCATCATGAGATCAGCTCTAAGATACCAAATTATAGTTTTGTCTTCCGAACTACATATATGTACATACAAAGTTCCATTTCGATACGACAATCCGAAGTAGGTTAAAATTTACTTCTAAGATTTTTTTACATTGTTAGTTAGTGTCACTAGTGAAGCTAATAAAAGTGTGTTAAAAGGGGCATTGACTTCCTACTGGCCGGGTAACATAATGTTTCTTGTACTACTAAAATTGTGAGACATCACTATGCAGAAATATATTAAGATTCTTTATTTTACAAACTTTAAATAAAATAATTGTTAGGAGGCAAGGGGCACTGGCCTCCTAACAATTATTTTATTTAAAGTTAAGGTAAACTAACAATTATATTTTCCTTACTAATAAATAATGAAACTTTACATGAACACATTCAAGTACAGTTTCTAATACAAGAGTCATATATTTCTGCATAAGTATGTCCCACGATTATAATTTATACTAAGTGTGTAGTATAAATTATAATTGTGGGACATAGTTTATTCACATTATTCACAATTTTATGAATTTAAAAATAAATTGTTATTAGTTTACGATCCATAATCTTTCTAAAACTTTAAATAAATAATAAAATGGGTAATGCTGTAACGTTAAATATTTTATTACAGGAAAACTTTGTAATTGTTGAACCGTAAAACAACTGGCGAAGTGTGTGTGTACTAATGGTACACTTCTGCCTGCCCTGCGGGGAAAACTGAAGATGTTATGTAGAATATAAAAGTAAGTAGGTACTGTTTTAAACCAAACACAATCAGCATTATTCTCATGTTTTTTGCGAAATAAAAAATTCTCAATTTAAATTATTGAGGTTTAAAATTATTATGTATATTGGTAACCATCCTTAAAGTGAGTCATCGACACCTCCCAAAATTACCAAGTTAAGCAGTTAACACTTCCAAAATTAACCACATATTCTGTCCTCAAATTCTTTGTTACAAAAATCTTGACGAAAATATGTCGTCGTATTAAAATCACTTGGGCTCAACAAACAAGTAGGCTGGAAGCGAGATTGGTCATTCCTCAATGCGGTGTCACGACCGTGCCTGACTCCGCACTTATCGCGAGAACACCCCCTACCTCTGTACCGACCCATCGACCCGGGTAGTGAGGGATGAAGGAAATTACGCGGCAAATGGTGTTTTAATTGAGTCGCATGTGGATGAGGGAAAATTATCTGATTACCATAGTTTCTTCGATGTGAGATGTTTAATGCTAGATGCACACGTTCGTTCGATGTGGTAACACTTTTAAGGGAAGCCTATATCCAGCTGTAGACAGCTTTTGACTGAAATGCTGATGTTGATAGTTTCTTGACACGCAGTTAACCCCTCTACCGCCATAGCGGATTTGCTGATATTTTTACCACGTCTTGGCTTGAACTCTATTTATTCCGTTTCAAGTTCTCCATGAGAAGGCATTATTAGTCATTATTTTTTAACCCAAGGTAAAAATGAAACGGAAAATAAAGAGTTTCAATATTTTCTTTATTTTAGAAAAAAAAAACTTCCTTAGCGACTTTACAAATAGAGCGATAATAACTTGAATAAGTATTTAAAACAAATAAATAATTACTATGGTTCTACAACGTCATACAAACTTCTTGTTACACAGAAAAGAGACGTACTCGTATATGAACATTACAAGAAAACAATTTTCATAACGTTACAGATCATTGTACCCACAATTTTCTCACCAACAAACAACATCAATCATTTCAAAATTCTTACAATGCCGAAATCACATCCAATTCGTTCGTCGTTCGTGACAGATGCCGAAACATCCCCACCTGGGGGGAACCCCTTTATCCCACCCCCCGTTGTGATACACGCGAGTACTTGACGATTTTTCTGCTCATCCAGTGAATTTTAAAAGAATCTTACTCATAATCCGTCTGTAACGGCCGGATTCGCGAGGGATTTGAAAGGGAATTACTTTTAATCGTGATTTTTGTAGGTGTCATGCTAAGCAATGGAGGTTTTCTTTGAAAATGTATGGTGTTAAAAATGTTTCTTAAGTTCTACTAAAATGTTAATTCTGAAATTTTATTTTTGTAGTGAAAACTTCTTTAGCGGCGTGTGCACTTTTGTTGTGATGGGTAAAAAATGTTAAACTCGCGTCAGGATACGTGACCTGGTCGAAAATTCGTAAGACTGAGGGAGAGTAGACCGCATTCCAAAATATCAAAAATGCACAACGTTAATATTCAAGTTTTCACTTCTACCGGCACTCCCGGAGTGCAACCCGTTTTTTTATTGATAAATCACTATCTTCTAAACATTGCGGACCAGATCGATCGATCTGTTCTATAAAAATCTCACCTGAAAACGTAGGTGAAGTGAGCAGTCATTCCACCTGATGGATGATCTATCTTAGCAGGGATTGTCACTACTGTCAGCTACTTCACCTAAGTTTTTACGGTGAGATTTTAACAGAATAGACCGTCTGGAAATAGTGTCAGCACTCATTAATTTTTGCATGAGTTTCATATAGTTTGCTGAAGCGTAACAGAGGGGGTATATAATATTGAAAAGCATCAATGCCGCTTTTATTATTTTATGATATGGTATGAATGAACAAGTGGAGGGAGAGTAGGGAGTACCTACCCTTTGCCCAGTAGCGGAAAATTATGGCTATAAAAAAAATGAATTGCCTATAATGTTCCAGGTGACAGGTAGTGGTGCCATAATCCACTACGCGGGCCCAGTGTTGATTGGTCTAAGTACCACTAAACTACATATTATTTTTGTTACAGAGAATACAGCTTGCGTCACACACATAAGTATACCACCACGTAGTATAAAATCCTTACCACACAACCAGTCTGTTTGCTCCCAACCGTATCACAGAGCAGACTAAACGATTTTTAATGCAAGAGAACCAACATAAAAATCACTAGAAAACTGTTTAGGGCGTCGTGAATTTTTAAAGAGGTGCAAATGAGAGGGTTCGGTTACCGGCCCGACGAGAAAGCAAGCAATACATCCAACCTTTTGTTTTTGACTACCCTCCAAAATAACCATCCTAACTTGACCCCTCTCTTTTCCGAAAATTCCCGAATATTTCCGAAGTACGCTCCGTCTGGCAGGTCATTTAAAATTGGGCGCACCGGAGTGGTATAGAAATAACTTAAAAAGAAAAATTATGCTGCGAAAAAGAAAATGGGAATGTTGAATGAGAAAATGGTGGGAGCTGTGATGCTGGTCCTGGGTGGCCACTGAGTGTGTGGACTTGATCTGAATCTGGCAAAACTGAGGCAAAATTGACTCTGATTTTGTTGACTCTACAAATTTCAATACTCTACTATGTAAACTACCTACTATTTTAACCGACTTTAAGAAAAGGTAGAGGTTATGCATTTGGTCAGTTTTTTAGTACCTACTACAGCGATGGTTACATCCAGCTAGTTTTACTTCTAGAGCGCTAGTGACATATGTATTATTAATGTGAAAGTAACTCTCGTCTGTCTGTTGGGTATTTTTCACGCGATAACGGCTGGTCGAATTTCGAGGAAATTTAGCACACTGGTAGACCATGCCCTGGGTCCGTACCCAGGTCATGGGCCACCAGTGTGAAGGATCCTCTGTCCTAACAAAGGATACTTTTTGTCCCGGTAGTATTTTCCCGTGAGATAATTTCCGACGTCCGCCCGGGTAGAGACGTTGGCAAAAGCTAGTCAACTTATAAATTGTGCCTCGAGGCATTATGACAGATTTCTAGAACATAACAAATGCGAATTCAATATCCCAGTTGACTTTTACGAATTACGCCTGACAGCGACGTCGTAACTCACAAAAATCAATTAGAAACCACTTTTACTTTCAACCAACAAGTACAAGTATCAAGCATATTTACTACAATTAAGCAACCGAAGTCGTGAGACACAATTAGTATTTAATATCCTCACAGAAGACAACGCCAGAACATATTTTATTGGCAATAGATCACGACTCCAAATGTAACCGTGCTAAGCCATCTAATTTATTGAATCGAATGTTTATCCAATTATCGATTTAACAACAATGGAATCGATATAATCGCTCGATATAGATCGTTATCGATTATATCGGATAAGGTATGTTCGTGATCGCCCATTGTTTAGTTCTTGGCGATTCCGAGATATAATTGTAACGATAACTATCGAACTTATGACAATAGAATAGAAATAGCACTTCGTAAGGCCGTATTTTTGTATTGTTACACTTTTTTATAGATTGAATAGTTTCCGTCAGGCCTTAGGCTGATTTAAGGCTCCCGTAAACAGTCGCGACGCAACTCCGGTAGAACAAGTTCCATGAAGTTTTCATAGAAATTGTTCGACCAGAGTCGCGTCGCGCCTGCCTGCGGGAGCCTTTACAGGGTGTACTGTCATTTTGTTCTTAGAGAAAGAAACACGCTTGCTCATTGTCTTCGAAACAAGGTGATAGTTCTATTTCTTATCTTGTGTAAGGTTTGTCGACCATTTTCAGGGTTTGTTACTTCATGACCAGAGATCTTTGGCCTTCGGGATGGGCCTTATGAAACCTTCATTTAATGAGCTGACGTGTTGAAGAGTATTACGGGCTTTATCGCAATTTATTGGTGGTATCTTCAAGCTATGTAAAGCAGGCGTGGAACACTAGCTCAGTGGGCACCGAACCAAACAGTTGTGTCAAATTAGGCTGAGAATCAGCACTTTTTGAACGTCAAAATTACAAAGAAAGTCCCCCAAAACGCCCGCTTTTCCCTTCTTAGTGCTTTAGCTGAGAAGAAGGAGTGGCGCAACAAAGATGTCACATGTTCTCGAATTTTTGGTTCTAGGACATGCCGTTTTCCTCACGATGTTTTCCTTCACCGTTTTTGAGATCAGTGGTGATGAAATTATTTATAAAAAGTAAAGTCCTGCCAGAGTTCAAACCCACGACCTACAACTTGTGAGTCAGGGCCCATACCATTGGGCCACCACCACTCTCTTATGACTGATTTTAAAACCACAATATAACATGTACAAAAATGTAAAAATCCGTCTTCGTCCCAAGTCTTCGTGCTCTTTACAACTTTTTGGCTCAAAAACCGTTGTCTGAGCATGCATCCACTCATGCTGGTACCGCGACTGGGTGTCTTGAGGGTTACACTTATTTTCTTATTGTGCTGCTTCTAAATGGAATGGGACCTTGTGTAGCATGCATGTTGAGGGCTCTGAGTGACGCTTCGTTGTTTTGGAAGTCTGAGGGGTAAAAAATGTGTTGGCACCCTTATGTGTTTGAAAGAAAAGGGCGTGGAAACCCTTTTTTTAGTTGTTGTCAAAAAGTTAAAGTCGTGTCGAAGGGATAGGCAGAGGTGGAAAAGCACATCCACATTTCGCCAGATATTTTTTCTACCTAAGATTTTACTAGTTCTACCTAAGATTTGTGTGAGCTAGCGAGACAGTTCAATAAAGTAGTAAACTGATAAAAAGTTTGACTTCTATATGTCATATTTCCAATTTTTTCAAACAAGGTGTTATGGGGGATGCGCTAAGGTATTTATTTATTTATTATTCACAAAATCCACAGCTCACGAAATTTCTTGCATTTTGCTGGTCAATGTTCCTATGTTTGTATGATGATCCAAATATGATTCACGACCGTATCAAATACATATTTAAAAAATTATACATATATGATTAGAATCATCAATACGACTGTCTAAGTAAGAATTGGCCTTAAATAGCATGATTTCATTAAATAGTTATTCAATAGGGTAATATGAGATGCATTGACTATTTTAATGATAAGGTATTATTCTGCAAATACACATTTGCTACAGTCGCGAATCATATTTTGATCAACACACAACCTGCTAATTGCATTAAATAAAGAAAATTTGAATTTCGCGAACCACCACCGGTCGCTTCCGCCTTAACATTGAAACAAGTATATTATTTTATTTAACTTACAAAATGGTATGCTTCAAAATCTAAACCAAACAACATCTACCCGCTATCTCTGCCAATTTATCGAAATTTACGTCAACTTTACCTAAAGCGTAACTTTCCCTAAGCCCCTACACTGCCCATCACATTAACTATCCCAGACAAAGGGGCTCCTGCCATTGGGCTCCAGCACTGGACACTTCCTCCATTATTATCGCCAAATAACATTCGAATATCGCATTAAATTCCTTTTAAATCTACTTTATAACGTCTTTATATCACACAATATGACCACATTTCACTCAGGTTAATTTAGGAATAAAGGTTCATGCACATACATCAGTAACGTCACCGATCAGCCACGTCAAAATTTGTAGTCTAGTAGTACTCTTGGGGCTCATGGCTAGAGGGCTCGTGGGTAAGTATCGGATTGATCAATCAAAGTTGGTCCCGGCTGTTATGTAGATCTTTCAGAAGCCCGAAAGTCGAACAATCAGTCTTACAAAGGGATATTTTATTACCTAGTAACAGAGTTCTGGAGATCAGATAGGCATTCAGCTGCATCCGGTTATACTGGAAACATTGGAAAAAGGGTAGACAGATGATTATGAGAAGTCGTAGGATATCAGCCCCACAAGTCAGTCACCTGCAGTTGAAACTCAAAACGTGTACTCGTATTATTGCAAATTAACCAAACAAAATACTGTGCATCTATTCACATACGCTAGGTATGTCGCGACCCTAACATGACGGCGACTTGACGGTGACGTCACTGATGTGTGTGCATGAACCTTTACTTGGGAATAATGCCTTGTAAAGGGAAGTGGACACGGTCGGCACATATTTTCCGAAAGCCTAGCATGAAGTAACATGCGTAGATAACTATCTCTTTTAAGGCGACAGGTTTAAACAATGTAACTTTAAACGCTACGGCGAGTTATTAGAAAACAGCTTCTGTATGTAACATACATTGTGTTAAGGAGTGTGTACAATAGATGGCACAATGCTTAATAGAGACGAGCTGAAGACGAATTCCCGTAATTAAAAACGTTCAAAATCTAGTCGCAATCTCATCTCGGCGACAATCAATGTCAAAAACTTGTCAAAAATGTAGGGATACTAGAAGTATGTTTGACAGATTGAGATCAGACTGTGAACGTTCTTAAAATGACGGGAATTGCCCCATAGTTTTTATTCATCATCTTTTAGAGTCCACTATTGGGACTGGAGGCATAAGCAAAGGTCCCAGGCAACCCAGAGCGGGAGGGGTCATTTGATGATTTCCCATCCAAAAAAAAAAAAAAGGCATAAGCAAAGGTTTCACTTCTGAATCATTTATTGGAACGAAGTTCCTTAATGCAGCTTGCGGTAATAGTTGACTGGTAGAAATCGTCATGTAATGAAAAACCATTCCATACGACTTTCTGTCTCTCTCTCTCTCTTTCTATTATATACGAGAGTGCGCGTGCGTGCGAGTATCGCGTAAGGAACTTCGTTGCTGAAGGGGGTTGACCGCACACTTTTTTTTCGTAACCGAATTTTTTGATCATTTCTTACACCGGCCACCACCACTAAGGAAATTTTTTATGAAAACTGCTGATGTAATATGTAAGTAATATGTTTCAGGTTCCAAAATTTCATTAATATTAAACAAGTTTCTTATCCGGTTATGACACGACCAATTTACTATATCATGGTCAATGAAAAGACCGACATGATGCCCAATATTTGTGGCAACATTACTTAGTGAGATCCTGAATATGCGGTACCAGTATAGAGGCATGAGGAACAGGGTGAAAAGGTCACTCATCCCCTATAGAAAAGGGAGGATCCTCCGACCAGACGAGTGTTGTGTCTGGTAGGATTGGTGTTGGGACGTTGTATATATGCTAGTTGTGTGGTAAACTCTGCTTTCGCGATGCAGGATTTTGATTACGTGACGTCAGTGTGATACGTATTTCGCATGTGGCGATGTAGATCACACCTGTTCAAAATTAAAGGCCAACTTAGTCCAGTGAAAACTCGCCTTAACAAACCGCTCGTGTGCTTAGCATTCACCAGTAAAAGCAATATGTTGTCACGGCTAAAACAGTTGACTGAACAAGGACATAACGCCGTTGCAAATGGCCACTGTCACTTTGAAAATTTTACTGCTAATACGATGGGCTTACCTGGCCAGGCATGGCGCACATAATTGGCCATACATTTTAGATGAAATTTCATAGTTTAGTGGTTTTTGTATTAGACTTGTTCGACTTTAATATAGACAATCCTTCGTCTTATTAACGTGCGTTAAGATGAAGAGTTATCTGTATTTAGACTAATGATAATTAAAGTCAGGTTTCTCAAAATATAGACTTATAGAGTACTAGCTGCACTCCGCGGTTTTACCCACAATAGTCTCGATCCGTAGGAAAATCGGAATAAAACGATCCTATCTCCATCACACACTCACTCTCACACGCACCCTTAGAGGTACGCACTCACTTCCATACTCACCACTCATACACTTACACATACTTGTGATCACTCACTCACACATATACACTCAAACACTCTTATACACTGGCACACAAATGTATTGCTTAACCACCCTAGTGCTAAACACCCTGGCTGCTGCTATACCTACATGATTAATCGCCTAGTATGGCCTAACACTGTCTTCTAAGATGCAGGACTACCTAGTTTAAGAGGCATGTTTTTTTTGTACATCTGCTCTTGTGTTTCATGAATCTTGTGTATCATAAAAAAAAAAAAAAAAATTGGCCAAATTACTGTGGGTTTTGCCAATCTTATTAGCTAAAGCGACTAAACTATTACAACTACAACATACAACACAACAACAACAACAACTACAACACACAACACAACAACACACCTACAACTATTACATTTGATTGAATTTTCGTATGCAGATTGCAGACTGGAAACGTCGTTAGATATAATACACTGTTTAATTTATTTTGGTATTGTCGTTTAAATCTAAAGATACCATTATCGCAACTCAAGCCACGAAACGGGTAGAAAATTTAAATAACCCCATTACTGCACACATGTTAGATTCACAAGTGGTTCATTAGCACCACCCGGGAATCGAAGCCGGTAGATACAATACAATGACGCCGCGGGTGTCGTGAGAGCCTATTGTGCGATGTACCGTTGGTCTATCGATTTGTTTGTACTCAATGAAGTTCATCTTCAGGCATGTTGGGGTAGGCAGAATTTAAAGTGGTGTAATTAAAATGAAATGGCTATTGATGCTATATATAGGTCTAGCATACAGGGTGAAATTAAATTAGCTAGCGAAACTCTGTACAAGTCATGGGTCTCATGTTTACATAACGATCTCCGTCACGTCTGTGAAAGTGCCTTTAATTGTTTTAATTAAAATAAATGCTTTTAGTCAAAGAGCATTTATTTTAATTAAAACAATTAAAGGAACTTTTGAAGTGTCAAGGAGTCAGTCAGTCAGAAAAATGAAGTTGCCCATTCCAAAGCTTAGTAGGTTTCTATGGAGAAGAACGGGCAAGAAGCTCCATGGACACATCTAAGGTGTATTCAAATTTACATTTCCAATTTATGTCATTTCAAGTTAAACAAATATCAACTTTATTGCAGTGGTAATTAAGTTGATTTCAGAGTAACAAACATTATTTAAAATGTCTTCGGCGTGCTTGAAGTTGTAACGTAAACAGAACTATATTGTGTAGGAATTAAATTTATTTTTCCAATAACTCATATTTGTTTACATGTTTGGCAAATTAATCGCGAACGTAGATTAGGTTCATGACTATTCATTAATTTAGGAAGAATATTCAGCTATAAAAGCGTTAATTATAGGAGATAGGCAGTAATTGAAAACTCTAAAATCTAAATTAATAGCAATCCAACCATTTTTATAGTATACTATGGCTCATGAGCAATTCACCAGATTCGTAATTTACCTGATTCTCGCCAAATTATGAATTGACCAGATTCTCAACACACTACATTCTCAACTCACCATATTCTCAATTCTTCAAAAGTAAAATGAGAAACGCAATAATACGTACCTAATATTTGGTATACCTACCTAAGAAGAGCTACAATGATAACTGGAAGTAGAAACCGAAAGGCTTATTATGCAGGGAAATGGCATGATATTATGCACCCGAAGCTTGACAGGACAATGAATGGGTGTAGGATGTCACAAAGACATTGTGGGGGCCAATAACAATGATTCAGCATCAGGTTACGGAGGATGATGGAGCTAATTGATACTGAGATGCCCGTAGCGCAGGCTATAGTATGTATTTAGGTCTAAACATACAATTTTGATGATGGCTGACGGATTGAGGAAATTATACTCCTTTTCAAGGAAATTTCTTGAGCACTGGTCGTTACTTGAGAGGACTAGAGGGCTCCTGTCAAGTAACAACCAGTCTTCAAGAAATTCCCTCAAAAATCAAAACAACACAATTTAATTACCCAACATATTAATCAATATTTATTTAATTTGTCGCCTTTTGTCTCATTTGTTTCATGCTGTAACGAGAGTAATAAAATATGCTTTTGTTTTCACAAATTAATTATGAATACTCTGATTGACGATAATAAATATACTAATAATAATGCTTAAGAGTTTGTTTGTTTGTTAGTTTGAACGTGCCAATCTCTAGAATTACTGGTCGGATTTGGTAAATTCTTCTTGCATTTCATAGCCCAATTCTCGAGGAAGGCTATAGGCTATTTAACATCACGCTAGTACCCTTAGGAGCCGAGTAAAAAGAAAAAAAATCAGGAAGAACGCTAAACGAAGTGATAGCGCAGGCAGGTCATGCGATGCGATGTTGAAGGAACAAGAAATTTCACGCGGATGAAGTCGCGGGCACTATTTGTGTAAAGGCTTTGTTTTTTTTTCTATTTTAGAACTATACTGTATGTCTCTTTGTTAGTTTTAATTGGAATGTACAATATTGTGGTTTTATTGGGATTTTGCAGCCATACAATTCTACTACCCCGGGGCTGGAATTTCAGGCATTAGTTTTGTAATGTTCGGGAAAGGTATTTTATACTAAGGTCGTCTGTTTGTTTGTGGTAGGTTGAGAACAAGTTCAAAGATAACCATGTGGTATCGCTAAGGGATTTAATATTCAGTAGAGTTCTATAGAAAGTGAATACTGTACCCATTGGATACAAATCACAACGAGAATCTGAATCTGCCGGCTTTTCTAAGTGTTTTTGTCGTTTTCCTCAAAATGGCTTTTTGTTTGTTACAGAGTCCAAGAACCGTCACGTCACGAAGATTTAAGGAAATAACAGTAGAATATGGCTCAGCGATTCTCAACATTCAGTTTCTACAATCACACGTAGAAGAACAACAACAACAAATAAAACATTCTTCCATTTCACATCTTTCCATTTCGTCATAGTTACGTTTACGCATGTATTTATTATATTAATTAAGTAAATTATAATTAATAACATTCTAGTGATAATCCCCTTTATTCATAAACGTTGCTTAAAGTTAAGCAGTGATTAGCGACTGTTTAACCATACATTTTTGACGTTTAAACGTTACTTAACTTTAGTCATCGTTTATGAATAAACCCCGTGTGTAGTTACTTATGTTTATATGTATGTATACACACACTGTCTACACATATTTTTCTACTTTCCTATCGCAGGTATGCTGGAAGATATGTCTATTTTTCTGTTCTATTTTTTTTTTGTCTTTTTATTTATTTTATTATGTATGTACACACAGTAAAATGGATACAGATATGACATATTAGTATTGATTACAAATGTTTATATACTTATGTGTGCACATAAATGGTTATATAAATAAATAAGATAAGTTTAATAAATATAACGTTTTACAAGTCAGGTGATGTCCCAAAATTAATCCTGTTTTCACTGCATCGGAATAATAACTTTATTACACAAACGCAAGCTGGTAGAAGCATTCAAATGGTTAAATAATAACAAATGAATAAAGACATTACCAAAGGCTGTAAAACAACATCTGGCCCAGTGATTAATAAACCAATTAAATTGTTAAAATAAAATAAAGTTTTCTTTCATAAATGTGTACTTTTATTTCCTTTAAATAAACGATTTGTTGACACCCCAAGGCAAGTTCAAATTGATTGAGTGAAATGATTAAAAACTGAGAAACACAGATATTTCGCGTGATCAATGACAAATAATTGGACTACTACACATGAAAATTAATTGTGGGGAAATTATCCGCTATTGTGGGGCCACTAAACTTGCAGGGAATTCACAGAAGCGGTAAGCGTGAGCGGATTGAATTTGTGAAGCTTTGGTTTTTTTAAGAAATCCATGAATGGTCACAGAATAAGGACTGTCCAAATACAGAGCGTTTTTTGGCACCTTAATATCAAATACTGGTGAAAATGACACAAATGTTCATGACGACCGTTTTATTATGACGCAACCGCTCTCCTAGGAAACCCCAGCTAGATATTTAAACGGACGCAGTCAAATTGTACATTATCTAGGGCTGTTGAAATTGAGAGACACGAGGTTTTGATTACTCTTACAAGCCTTGAAAAGTTGAAAGCTGATCATGAATCCTACATTTTATAATCATCTAAAATAAGGTATTTTAGACGATTATTACCTACATTACAACGATGTCCCCGGGGAACGTCCTACCGGGATTGGTTATAAACTATCTGTGTACCAATCCGGAACATACATCCGGACAAACGGACAACAATTCTAAAAACTATATTTCCTGCATCAGACTCGTTCTCACATCTTGTAGCAATTACTTTATTATGTATAGAAGAAATAGATTCATACTATAAGCTTGCACTTTTATCTGATACTGATCGCAGAGCAAAACCCGTAACTTAGAAGTATGATCCTGATCAAGCTTCATAAAGTTGCTTCAGCCATAATCGCTGATCTACTGGCCACACCAAAAGGCAATATTGAGACGTAGCTTTAAACATAGGTTGCAATTGGTTGTAAAAGGAACCAGTCGCAGGTTCACATATAAACAGTCGATCGTGCACAATTACAACTGAGAATAAAGATGGTCAATCTTTTTGAAAGAGTGCGATTGTTAAAACCAGGAGTAGTACAGAATGGAGTGTCAAGAATTTAAGATGCATCATCAATTGAGCCGATCCCCCAAGCCCCTCCACTTCGACCGGTTCTGAAGAACCCTGTAAGATGCATAATCAGTCTATAATGTTCCCAATGCTGGGACACAGGCCTCCTCTTTGTGAGAGAGATTTTAATGTATTGTCCTTTTTTTTAAAGTTATTATTATTTAAGATGCATTTGTTCCTAACATAGACTTATAAAAAAAGATGAACTCCGCGCCACGCATAGCGAAAGTGAAGCACAGTAAGTATGTACAAACACGCCTCACGCACACATTTACATCATAGTATGCCGACCGGCCGCCATTACGTGAAACGACAGCGTCTGTGCAGGTACTAATTGCGTCAAGTAATAAAATAAAATAATTCCATCTTGTGTTGTGAAAAGGTGTAAAAATAATTCTACATCCCAGAAATTTATAAGATTTAAAGAGATTTTCATTCATCTGGTATGCCTCAAATTACGCACACATAGATCGGTACGGTGCTTCACTTTTGATATGCGTGGCGCGGAGTCCATCTTTATTTTATAAGTCTATGGTTCCTAATTATAATTGTTGGGTTTTATAGAGGGAAAAAAGGAAAGACGGAAGGAAGGCGTTTGCTTTGTAGTGGGACACGACAGGCTTATAATAAAGAACACAAATTGAGGCTAAATGTTATGTTGAGATATTATGTTTCGCTATGCGTTTGGCACTCTATATAGCGAATGGTAGATGTCCCGACATATTTTTCCTCTATTCTCCTTATACTTTTGACATGGATACGAGTACCGTAACATATTAATTATATCATGATATATGTAGTGTGGTTGACACATTTTTATGATTAACGTTACGTAATGCAGTGATTATGTGTCCAGAATACAACAGCTTCTTCAGAATGCAATGCGTCAATATCGGGCTACACGTTTGCTCTATTTCTTCCTACTCTGTGACAATAACACTTATTGGTAATTGGTACTCTCGATCCGTTTTACTGGATGTTTTTGATGTACAATAATGATAAGAAATTGAAGGTTTTAGAGGGAGGGCGTTATAATTGAAAGGAAGATTGAAAGTGGTGGGCAGACCAGTAACCTTTTCCCACACTCGACTTTTTAATAAGTATGTAGCTACAGCTATTATTGTCTTTGAGTATACAGGGAGGCAGGGACATCGACACGCAAACTGTAACCATGAGTTCAGCATATGATTCTAGATCAGAGATAGTTTCGCGGGCTATCTTAGCGCATCCCTCTTAAGCTATAACTAAGCAGAAGTAATTTCACAAGCATTCCCTTCGTATTTTAATAATCATATTAAAGTTCTTGAGTAATTAAACCCAGAACTTAAATTGCATTACAAACATTGCATTGCATTGCATATTAAACATAATCTCTTCCAGCAAACGTTTGAAACGAACGCTAAAAATATGTTTTAATTAATTACGACTTCTAAGTACACACATCTGCCTAGCCTTTTCCCAACTATGTTGGGGTCGGCTTCCAGTCTAACCGGTTGCAGCTGAATACAAATTTTGTATGTATATACATGGAGCGACTGCTTGTCTGACCTCCACAACCCAGTTACTGAGTAATACGATACCCCTTGGTAAGACTGGTTGTCAGACTTTCGGGCTTCTTACGACCCGTAACTACTGTCAAAGATCCACGAATGACAGCCGAGACCAACAGCTTAGCGTGCTTTCCGAGGCACGGAGACACGACTTCTACGAGTACATACGTACGTATTAACACCAACATTTTGCTACATCTAGAGTCAGTATATTTTTTACTAGTACCTACTCAAACTTCTGCAGTGCGATTCTGTAAAAATCTCATCGTGAAAACTTAGGTGAAGTGAGCGTGGAGTGAGCTGTCATTCCAACTATTGCTAGGGATTGACACTATTGACAGCTCACTCTAAGCTCACTTCACCTAAGTTTTCACGGTGAGATTTTTACAGAATCGATCGGCGGTTAGTCCAATGGAGTTTTTTGATTCTTATGAGAAACAGGATCGTTGGCATCAAAAAACGTTTTTGTGGAAGGGGTCCTGTGTGTGTGTGACATTGTTTTCAAAATCTGAGAATAGAGATCAAAATTGCTCATCAAAATAAGGACAGTCTCCTAAGAACGTTTTTCTGTAACTGCAGCGATTATGGTACTTACCTACTCTTACTGTCCAATCTCAAAACGGCGTCTTACTACTCAATTCAATAAGATTTTCCGGGATATCGAGTTCTTTGCTTATTTCCGCTAGAAAATTTAGAAGTATTGCGCTTAAAATCATAGCAGAATTAGGTATATAACAATCCTAAAATCATCATTTCTATTTTAAATATTCTATTAGATCTTCTTTCTCTTTTTATTATTTTTACCTGTATAGTGTAATATGTTTCAGTTTAGTTTTATTTTTTTTATATTTAACCATACTCTATATTCAATGTAGGTAATTTACATAGCACGCCGTTCGTGTTTGCTTAACTTTTTTATATTAGGTACATATGTGGAAAATGTTGTTGGTTATATATTTATACTCCAATTTTAGTTCTACACCATAAAATTGTAACGTGTAACGTTTATTTTCCCAAAATAAAATAAACCAATTACAGGCACTTTTGAATAGTCAACAGGTCGGTCAGAAAGATGAAGCTAATTGCTAATTCCAAAGCGCAGTAGGTACCTATGGAGAAGAACGCGCAAGAAACTTCACGGACACTCTTTTAAATCAAAATAATATGTTTACAAAGTATTGGTTACATTATTAATGTTAAAAATTATGCATGTGCGAATTATGCAGAACGTTAAAAGCGTCCGTAATGAAAAGATTGAGAAAAAAACGATTCAAAAAAATTAAAATCAGCCATGGCAGCATAGAGATGACCAGTCTCTACTGACGGCGCCCGTTCACGAACATTAGCACCATTCAGCTCAACCATTTTGAAATGAGCTAAATGATCCAACACATGCGCCACCATCAGCGAGACATTAGAGTGAACATTACATACTCTCAGCCGCCAAGGCACAGTCAAGTCAATGAAAGACGTACCCACTAAATGGTAGCTTTATAGTATGTATATAGTACTGTATGTACCATCCGTTGCATACCTACCTACTATCCGTATTCCAAATTTCCAACCAGTCAGTCTGTCGGCTTCGCCAAAAGGATCGAGCTCCTTTTGTCGATCTGGATCGGTCGGCAGATTGGTCGAGAGATCTTTAGTAAAATGAACGCCTGGTTTAGTCATCCATGATTTTACGTGTTTGAGTTTACTCAGAGTGACTGGAACCAGACCTCTGTTGTACTATACTCTTTGTCATGACGTTGACAGATCCTTTATGTACTTTGATCCTGGATCAAAATTGGATGGTTCGGCTTGAATATGGGAACGTGATGTTTTGAAGGTAGTTTTGTTACTGTTTTTGATATATACACAACTTGAATAAAAGTTGTGTATATATATGGTCAGTTTCGTGTTTTGAAAGTAATTTATAATCTTAGTTTTGTCGTTCTATAAGTACTTATAACGTAGTTATGAGTAGAAGTATTATGGTACACCGGTACACGATTTATTTATTTATTTATCCTCACACTGGAACGCCAAACAGCAATTACACAAATAGAGCAAAAAATCACTTCATGTGCTGCTTTCCATCCATCCTGTGCGCGGTGGACATCGAACGAGTGACGATGTCATAATCATAATCAGCCTAAAATGTTCTCAGGCCATCTCTCGGCGAGAGGGAGTGGGCCGTAATCCACGGGGGCCCAGTGGGTGGGTTAGATGTCACATGTCTTCGAATTTTTCGTTCTAAGACATGCCGGTTTCCTCACGATGTTTTCCTTCACCGTTTTGAGAGCAGTGGTTATGAAATAATTTGTACAAAGTAAAGCGCCTGTCAGGGTTCGAACCCCCGACCTACATCTCGTAAGTCAGGGTCGTTATCACTGGGTCACCACTGCTCCATACGAGTACTACACACATTTATACATCACACGATGCCATTGATGCTAATGATTTTGTTCAAACCATCGTTGCTATATCGAGACAATTCGTCTTGAATGGTCTTCTGAGGGCGTTTGCAGATGCTGGCAGATCTATAGTCGCTTCATAGCTAAACCTTATCACCATCATCATTTCAGCCGAATAATGTCCACTGCTGGACAAAAACCGGTTTTGTGCTTCTCGCATCTAACGGATTCCTGTGGCCTTCACAAGGTTGTCGTCCACCCTTGTGGGAGGCCTTCTAAAGCTACGTCTTCCGGTACGAGGTCGCCACTCCAGATCCTTTCGACCTCACTGGCCACCTGTTCTGCAAGCAATGTGCCCTGTGTGCTAAACAAAAAAAAAGCGAAGTAAGCGTCCTTGTACTGTACCTATTAAGATTAATTATAATTACATGCGTACAGGCAACGTATCATAGCAGGCTTTTATCTCATATATTGTACAAAGATTTATGTCCGCCATTACATTTTACAACTTACTACTGAACTTTACTTTTATAACATACCTCAAAGATGGTGGACATTGTAAATTATTAAAATTGGCCCATCAGTACTTGACACGAATGTTTTTAACAAACATGTTTTCTCATTAACAAGAATGAATAGACAGGGACAGAAAATCCAATTAATAAACCGGCCAAGTGCGATTCGGACTCGCACACGAAGGGTTTCGTACCACAAGGTAAAAAACACCGAATAAAACGTTTCTTGTATAGAGATCCACTTTAATTATATTTTTATTATTTGATGTTAAAGCGGCAATAGAAATACGCACTCTGTGAAAATTTTAACTGTCTACCTATAACGGTAGGCGGCTGACAGACAGGCAGACGGACGGAGAGCAGACGTTTGATTAAAAAAATAAAAAAAACTTTGCAAAGTTCACATCTCGCGTCGTTTCTACATCTTCTGTAGTTATGAAATTATTTTTCTTGTCAGCGACCTCATAAGTACCAGTAAGCCTATTCAGGTTTCACGTTAAAGCCACAGAATTTAGTTCGGAGACATAATTGTGTGGATAATAACGTCACTCGTAGCTCTGATTATTTCTACGAACAGTGGCGAGACTGTTCGCAGAAGCTTTGTTGTAAGGCTTAGTTTAGACGTGTGCGCTTTCACGGTGACGTTTTGTTTGTACACTTCTTCTTAGCCAAATTCTGCGCTGACTCTATTTATATTGCCATCGACAGGCAATTTAAATAGAGTCAGCCTAGAATTTGCCTACAAGTTTGATACCTTCAGTAGCTTCCTTCAGTTCCTGCAACTTGCAGGCAACATGGCACGCCGGACACGATATTAAGTGTCCCATTGTTCGTGGGACAGCACCAGATTTATACTTTGTGCGCTTATTAGGACACCTAAGTAACCTTAACTCACGTCTGAGAAGCAATTTGATTAGCTTTGTGGAGTAAGAGAATAATACAGTTTTCCTAGAACCTACCTCATTCCAGGCTCTTTTATTGGACTGTCGTAAAATATACAGTATGAAATCCGATGCGACTTATTAAATGGCTGTTAGAATCTTTTTTTTTTTAACATAAAGAACATAATTGAATGTTTCTAGGACGATTGTCTTTTGTTTAGTTTTGATAATCAAAATATATGATACCTATAAGTTTTCGCATTCACTTGGACTGAAAGTAGTGATCGTTTATCTATTATATCCAGGGGATCTACTCCGAAGTAGTATCGGCCGAATGTTCGGCCGTCTCCTGCTACGAAGTTACTATTTGGTTCGGTCGGTCCCTATCCTACACTTCTACACTCTTTCGAATATTGAATATGGTCCCGACCCAACTGAGCCGATCCGAACTTTTTTCGCATTTTCCAATAATATTCGGTTCGGCCATGTTTCGGTCCGATCCGAACATTCGCACTTTGTACTTCGTAGTAGACCCCCAGTATTTGTAGATTTTAATCCCAAAAAACTATTAGAGAAATCAACATCCAGCGATCACCAATCATCCATAGCTTCGCCGCAGATTGCGCTGCAAAGCGTGACGCGCTAACAGTGTTTTTATCTCACGAAGCGACACGCGCTTTACTTGTCATCTGTACAAACACGCTGTGAATGTGTGGGTGGTGACGAGAAGTGTCAGCACATAACACACACACGCACTTCCGACTTCGCCATTGTCTCGGACAGTACCCAGAGCTTACACACGAAAGTGTGTAAGCGCAGAAGCGCTGACACGCATGAATATGCGTGTTTGTACACTTGGTAACCACAAGTAGAGCGCGCGTCGCTTTGTGAGATAAAAATACTGTAGGGATGACATTTTGTACACTAACCTTTAAACATTTAGCGATCACCAATCATCCATAACTTCACCGCTGATCGCGCAGCAAACCGTGCCGCGCTTACCGATGAAATCGTGTACCCTAACCTTAACAATAAAGAGATCGAGATACGACCCATTAACGTTTTTCATAGAAGTCAGTATGGCAGAAAAATAAAATGAATGATGGTGAAACTATAATTGTATACATACTGAGATCGTAAGTGAAATATGTGCGAGGTATATATATCTAGTGCCATTATTATGAGCCGTTAGTTCTAGCTAAGACGCTTAGTAAATGGGATGTTTCTTAGTAAAGGTGAAGTACTTTGTTTCTTGTCTAAATCTTTTAATAAAACAGGTTTTTGACTAGTGGTCTGGCTGTTTGCACTGACAGTTAGATACTCTTTTTTGCCAGTAAATATTAAAAAAAACGGGTAACATTTTCTGGTTTATAACAGTTAACTGATTCATCAGTTCAGTTCTGGCTGTCAAGGAATTCTTGGTTGGATACAAACAGCTAAAAAGCTTACCTAAATAGGTAAGTAGCTAGGTATGAAATGAAAGACTCAAAGCTATGAAAACGTTTCATTAGAATAGAAGAAGATACGAGTGTTTGTTTTAATTTTAAATAATGTTAGTGCAGTCAGTCATAAAATTATTGAAATACTAGCTGCGCCCCACGATTTCACCCGCATAAGTTTAAATCTCGTGGGAATATCGGTATAAAAAGTACCTATGCTA
This sequence comes from Apamea crenata, assembly GCA_949629185.1. Lineage (NCBI taxonomy): Eukaryota > Metazoa > Arthropoda > Insecta > Lepidoptera > Noctuidae > Apamea > Apamea crenata. Next base: position 4,152,345 of record OX451368.1, on the reverse strand, counting down.
TATGTTAATTCTGGTTATAAACCATCTGTGTGTCAAATTTCATCAAAATCTGTTCGGTAGTTTTTGCGTGAAAGAGTAACAAACATCCATCTATACAAACTTTCACGTTTATAATATTAGTAGGATATGAAGTAGATAATAACGTTGTGTGTTAGTATCCATAAATATGCCATGCTTTCAGCCAGAATTTTTTGAACATCTCATGAATTATTCATCTTTTTGTGAAATCTAAACAAAGCCCAACCATAAACATATAAGCTATTACCCATATGTTTTGCCTCCCATAACCATACAACATTCCCAAAACTTCATCCAATAAAAGTTCACAATAACACCTTCATTTCCATATACTCAAATGACTTCCGAGATTAATGTCAAACATTCCCATTTAAATAGCAAAACAAATCTTCGTAAACATTAAAGAAACGTCAAAAGAAATTCTGGGCTTGGCACCGTTGCGGAACCTAAATTGCCACTTGTGTGTGCTAGACACTTTCCAATTAACTGTCGAAAGGGCCAGTTGTTTGCCAAAGCAATTTAACCTTTACCTGTCAAAACTTAGAATTGAAAATTGCTTGTGCATTAAATGTCTACATCGTCAGCACAACACTATAGTCTTTTCCCACGACGGTCAACCATGTGTGGCTGTTGTCATTGAAGAATTTCTAATCAATTTTCTATCTTATACTGCATTTAACTAAGTTGAAAATTGATTGTGTGTAAGAAAAACCTGAGACGTTACCACACTGGTCGTTTCCCGAAAGCAGTAGAGAAGTTCTAGGGCCCTTGTATGGATATATGTAATTAATGGTTTGCAGTGTTCTGCTTTGGCATTTCATGCTTGGCTTGATGAGAAGTCTTCTATGGAAACTGTCACTTCTCATTACGAAAAAGTTGTTAAGTGCTTTGTTCGTGAACGTGAGCGTTAAGAGCATACTTATTAGTAAAGTAGCTGTAAACTTATGGCTGGTTTGTAAAAGATGGAGTTGTTCTAGGGTTCCGTAGTTCGTTGAATGGGGACCGTTATGATTTACGCCACAGCAATGTGTGTTTTTATTTGCTTACTATGCCAGTACATATTCTAAAAGCTTAAAATGGTTTAGGTTAATGGAGAAGTGTTTTTTACTCACAGATGCTGCCTTTTTTTTGAGATTCTGCAGGATCGATGCCTACTAATCAATCCTCAGTTTGCACTTATTTTGACTTCTGCTTATAAAACCTGTAAAATATTTAGCAAACGATCAATAAGTTGCCTACTTTTAGGGGCTAGAAAGGTGCACGAATAGAATATATGTATGAAAAATCTGGATAACCGCCTTGTGAAGGCCGCAGGAATCCGCTGGATGCGGGGAGCACAGAACCGGTCTATGTCCAGCTGTGGACATCTTTCGGCTGAAATGAAGACAATGAAAACGAGAGAGAATGAGATGTTTGAAAAACTGGGAGATAAATGTAAGTTCAAAACTAGATATCCTAATAGATTGATTGTCCCTAGAACAAAAAACGGAACTTAGACGAAGTTGCTTCCCTATGTGTACTCAGATTTATAACAAGATTCCTAACCAAATTAAAGAACTTCCAATGGCCCGCTTCAGAAGGGCTAATTGAGAAACCCCTCTATATTAAAGAATTCCTTCAGTTTAAATGTAAATGATATAATTCTACCTATATGGTAAGCTACTATTATACCACCATTGTAAGAACTTTTGTAACCATATTTATCTGCAAATAACTCTTTGACTTTGAAAAAACTAATTAGAGAAATAGTAACGTTATTATTTTCTGGGACTCGTCATCATCAGCCTAGGCTCTTCCCTACTGTGTTGGGGTCGGCTTTCAGTCTAACTGGATGCAGCAGAATACCAGTAATTAACATAGATTTTGATAGATGATACATTTATAAACAGGGTTAATTTTCAAAGACCAACCAAATTGAAGGGTGTGGTACAGACCATCCAACTGACCAACTTTCTCTATGGGACCAATATGGTAATCGTGAAAAATTTATCAACTGTCCCATAGAAACCTTCAATATCTAATCGACCTAAGCGTATGGGACGGCTGAATTTTTATTCGCGATTACGATGTTGGTCCCATGGAGAAAATTGTTCAGTCTGATGGTCTGTACCAGACCCTTCAATTTGGCTGGTCTTTGAAAATTAACCATGTATATATACATAGATGGGACATTTCGCCGCTCTTCCGAGACTCTGCAGGCAGTACAATGAGTTGTCAAACTGTTGTGATCTGGACATAACCCTGCCCATTTCAAAATACAAAAAGCAAAACAACTAAGTATATTATAGTTATGTTACTTCTCTCTGAAATGTGAATTAATTATAATTATTATTATTAAACTAAACAATTGTGATATTAATGCTCAATCTTGACATGTTAATCTTTAATAATTATGATTTTCCTCAAATTTATTCAATGTGTTTTCTCAATGTTTATTTTTATCCTGCCTACACCATTTGTAATATGAATGTTCAATCTTGATACGTTAATTTTATTTTTTTCCTTCTAATTTTATAATTTGTATTCATAATTTATATTCTCTATTTTTATCGGGTTTACACCCAGTTATAGTGCATGGTCTTCTGTAATTTAAGGAGCACACGTAAAATAACCATTTTTTATTATTGTAAATGTCTATTGTATATGTGTATTCTTTGTTAGAGAACCTCAATAAATAAATAAATAAAATAAAAATAGATAGACTGCATAAGTGACCTCCACAACCCAGAAGGTATCTGGGTTGTGGAGGTCAGTTCTGTAAGACTAGAGGCTCCCAGTTTGGTAAGACTAGTTTTCAGATTTTCGGTGATTATTTTCTATTATAAATTATTATTTTCCGCTAGGCAACAGTCTCCACACGGTGGGTGCCAGGAGGAGGTGGTGTGTCGACCTAGACCCGTACCGCAAGGATTGGATCGAGGCTCTAGAAAAGGATGCCTGGAAGGACTTGCTCAGCAGTGGGAATGTACCTACATGTGGGACTACGGAACCGCGGTAAATGCGTACGCAACATGCACTTGCCAAGTTTTTTCTCTCACAAATGGACTTGCGCATTTAGTAAGACCACCCAGTTATTAATAGGCAAGTGAATAAGTATATAAATGTGGAAAAGGATCGTCTCCATAATAGGTCCGCATTTTACTACGTTTGTATTCACTGGGGACGATTTATGAATTAATTTGCAAACGGGAATGTTGGAGACTGATGTTGATGTCTATTCTGTAATGGACTCCAAATATTTTAATATTTTACTTGTATTTAGCATTTACTTAACAAATTGACAGAAAAAGGGGAGGCGAAGTTAATTAATGAACTACATAAAACCCATTGAGGTTTTATGTAGTTCATTAATTAACTTCGCCTGTGTTTTACGAGATTTGGATTTCTGTAAGAAGTGACATTTTGAAATTTTCTGCGGGAGATTTCACTTACAATGCACGTTTTTGCAAATTTGGGAACTATGAGCAAAAATGCTTATTATCGCTTGGATAATAAGCATTTTTGGATTGCCAAAGGTTTGTTCGTGTCCTGCGTGTCCTGTTAGCTGCACGTTACAGGAAATGATGGACGCTGGTGATGGTGCCAAACAAGGAGCCGGATTCTGGGCTGAGTCCATATAGATTGCTATCGACACGCTAAGAAGAAGGTCAAGCTCCTAAGCAGAATACTCATCAGAAATAAGGCGCGTTTCCATTATGCAAATCACTTGCATACAAGTTGAAAGTTGCATGCAATTTGTATAGTGGAAACCACAACTTGCAAACAAGTTGCATCTTTTGTTCTATCTAAAAAATCACTTGCACACAAGTGTGACGTTATACTTGCATGCAAGATTTGCCTGATGGAATCGCGGCTATAAAGATGAAGGATCATTGGATGGTTCTCCGTCCGTCCGTCCACTGTCTGTCAGCGAGCTGTATAACATGAACCGTAATAGGTAGAAAAATAACAAAAGTAAGTTAAAATTAAAGGGCATCCATTCAAGAAACCGGTTATTTTTGGCGCTTTGGCCTTCTGGTACGAAACCCTTCGTGTGCGAGTCCGACTCGCTCTTGGCCAGTTTTTTATCTAATATTTAACTGGTGGTCAAAATAATTAGTCTACAGGTAGTAATTATTTCAAATCGATGTGAAAGTTTCAACCTATCAACCCCACGTAAAACATATTTTTCCAATAACTAATGAACATCGAAAAAAAAACACCTACTCGTACATTTACACGCAAAATAGGGTATGCTTAAGTTACCGTTGACGACATTAAAACGTTTAAACAGTTCACCAACAAAAAACATTAAAAACACCAACCAAACAAAATCCCAAATCCGCCAATCAATCAGCTATAAGTCCCAGTACAAAACAGTTCAATCAATTGATAGTTTAAAACCTATAAGTGTTATTAAATACTTCTTGCGCTGCCCATCCGTCGTGTTCTGACGCTATAATCCTTTGTTATTGAGTGCGCACCCGCCGATACTTTGATTGATAAACAGTGTGTACTAAGGCTTAGGGCCGTTCTTATGGTGTATTAGTGTTGTGCTGAGCTTTTAGATGTTTAGTGATGGGCATGAGATTGGGGTGGAAGTCTTTTATTGACCTTACTTAATTTTATATCGATTTTTGTCGTTATTCTAGTGATGGAAGTTGTCGATATTCAATAAGGTAGTTATCTAAGGGGTTCGTAATTTCCAGAGAGTGGGCTTAGACGGTCTTTCGTTAAAATTACATCATTGTTGAGCAGTGGTGGCTCAGTGGTATCGACCCCAGCTTGCGAGATGCAGGTCGTGAGTTCAAACCCAGGCATACATTACTTTGTGTATTTAATTTCATCACGACTGCTCTCAAAACGGTGAACGAACATTTTTCTCACGATGTGGGAAACATGCATGTCCTAGAATCAAAAAATCCGAAGACATCTGTGACATCTACCAACCCGCGTGGTGGATTATGGCCCACTCCCTGGAGAGGAGGCCTGTGTCCCAGCAGTGGGCAGATTATAGGCTGATTATGTTGTACATAATTTTGAACAGACAAACAAGGGAAGCAGGATCGTGTGTCCAAAATATAATTCCTTGTGTGTGTGTGTGTGTGTGTTTCACAAAATTAATGTTATTTAAAACCTATCCCTGAAGCAGAAAGAAGCGTGTTTCGTTAATTGACTTTATAATGAAAAACTCATATTTTTCTAAAGTTTTTTAGTATAACAGTGTTCATATTCACAAATAATTTATTTCCATCGCTACGTAATCAGTTATCTACTTTATTGAAATGTATTCTAAGTTGATTTTTGAGTGACCATTTGTAACAAAAAAGGTCCTAATAAATTTTTGGTGGCAGTGGAATTTGAACTTTGTTTACTATGACATTAAGTTTGTTGTTCCATAAGTTGAAAATTATCTCAAATTCTTAATTCAAATATAGTTTCTAAACACAGCCGGAAGGCATCGGTCACAAATTCATTCAAATTTGGAACGCCATGTAAACGTTGCACCTACCTACTATAAAAAAAGTACAGTTACAAAGAAAAGGTATAACAGTTTATATTAAAATATGCAAGTTAATGTAATTCTAATGAAGCGGTCGCATCAATATAACGGCTACACCCGGCTCCGCCCGCTATTTATAAACGTGTTTAGTAATAAAGTGATATGAAATAATCAACGGAATAGTTAGATGCTATCACTTTTGCTACATGCCTTCGGGTACAGTTGCGGATAGAAAGGGACTAGGTACTTTGGACTGAAATGCATTTATGATTCCGCTGTAACTGAAATATTGATGAAATCTAATAAAAAACCGACCAAGTGCGATTCGGACTCGCACAAGAATGGTTCCGTGCCACAAAGCAAAAAAAAAACGAAAAAAACACGTTTTTTGTATTAAAATAAAATATAGTTAATTAAAATAAAATGAGATATAACCCGCCGATAGTCAGACAGACGGACGGGCGGACGGATAGCGCGTCTTAGGAATAGGGTTCCGTTAGCACCCTTTGGGTACAGAAACCTAAAGTAAGAATAAAAGTACTTCCTACTAATATTATAAACATGAAAGTTTGTATGGATGGATGGGTGTTTGTTACTCTTTCACGCAAAAACTACTGAACGGATTTTGATGAAATTTGGCACATATATGGTTTATAACCGGGATTAACATATATAATACTTTTTATCCCGATATTCCCACAGGATCGAAACTTATGCGGGTGAAACCGCGGGGTGCAGCTAGTACTACATATTACCATTGACTTTAATTTTCGGGTGAGCTGAAAAAGAAAAACAAGTATTGTGCAAGTAAAGGAGTACACCTACTTAATACCTGAAGGCCAATTCTCGTAATTTAAAACGTTCAAAATCTAGTCGCAGTCTCATCTCGGCGACAAACAAATGTCAAAATCCAAAAACCTGTCAAAATTAAAATAATTTTTGACAGATTGACACTGAGATCAAACTGTGGACGTTTTTAAAATTACGAGAAGTGCCCCTTTGATTTTGCCCTTTATTTATGTGTCATGTATTGGGTACATCTTTTGTTGGAGATCATAATTTTGGAGTCTTTCGAAAATATATTTAAAAATCTGCTGAAGATGTACATCGTCATAGGCCTCCTCTCTTCGAGAGGGAGTAATATACAACGCGGGCCCAGTACGGGTTTGTAGATGTCACATGTCTTCGGATTTTTGTTTCTAGGACATGCCGGTTTCCTCATGATGTTGTCCTTTACCGTTTTTAGAGCAGTGGTGGTGAAATAGTTTTCACAAAGTAAGCGCCTGTCTGGGTTCAAACCTATGACCTACAACTCGTAAGTCACGGCCGTTACCACTGGGCCACCACAGCTCACAACAAATAACAATTTTGTTTGTAAATTATTAGTTTAGTCAGGACCTAGACAGACTGGTTCATTAGACCAGTCTTTTAAGTTGACGCAGCTATGCACAGATCGAAACTTTTTACCTGATTACGGCAGAGAGGAATAGTTTTAGAATTATGCTTTTGTGCCTAGTTTTGATCGAGCGATACCTAAACATTTAAATGTTAGTATCAAAAGGAAAGAGCCTGTCTGGGTTACTTGTAAGCCGAGGCAGTTTCCACTGGGGCATCACTCCTCCCAACAAAGTTATTTTAACAAAAGATCTTCAAAGCCCACTCACTGGCAGTTCTGGAAATTATAAACCCTTAGATAACCACTTTATTTAATATCGACAACTTCCTTCACTAGAATGACGATAAAAATTGATTTAAAAACAAGGTCAAAAAAGACTTCCACCTCAATCGCATGCCCGCCCATCACTAAACATCTAAAAGGTAGGTTTTTTACAAACCTACTTACAAAATAAAATCATTTATCATTTAAGTAAAATGGTAAAACAAGGTAAAATGTCAATATTATCAACAAAATCGAAGAAATCTTAAAATCGAAGCACATTTCACAAGCATACTACTACAAACCACACCAGATTTATAGTGCACAAATCAATAAATAACTAACAATCCTTCCACTTCTCCACGCACCTGTACCCAAGCAAGGTAGCGGATTTAACGCTAGCCGTCTCACATTCTGAATTTATTAGTGATGTCAAAACATTATGTAGTCAACAATTTATCGACACTTGCCTCAGGGGCGAACACTGAAAAATCGACTACTGCATACGTCCACGAGCATAGGGATTGCGTTTCGAATATAAATAAGTATCGATATTCGATATATTAACGGTGTTTATAGTATTTATGTAATGGTTTAGCACGGAAGTTAGTGATGAACGGTATTGGTTGGAGCTGGTTAGAGGTAAATGTATGAGAGTATCGAGTTTGTTTGTGGGTTGCTAGTGAGGGGAATGAGTTGTGGTCGACGAGTGATGGGACTGCAGCTTGTTAGTACTTGTAGTTAAGTTGTGATTTGTGTTAAGGTGCTCAGAATACTGATTTATCATATATGAAGTCCACCTTAGTTATGTAGTTATTAATCTTGTCAATGTACAGACAGGGAAATTAATTGTTCCAATTCAAATTCAATGTCCGTAGTGCAGCTGTCATTTTTGACAATTGTATGAAATGGCTATAACACAGTAAATTGACGTTTACTTAGCAAATAATTCCGCCGACTGTACCTACTCGTAAAATACGTTGGTTATTGACCTGCGGGGTAATTTCGTAACACACTTAACCGTAGGAATGATTTTGATTTTGACAGTTCGACAATAATTATTGCGTTATTTACGTTGTTGAGCAGACAAAATTTTCGAACATAGGAAGCAATGGATTAGCAATATCCTTCAAAATAATTCAGATTGTGATTGATAGTAAATACGCATTTAGAACGTGCATGGATGGGAGACCATCGAATTCACATAGGTACCAAGACCCCTCCGTGTCTCGAAAAGCCCGGCTGTCATTCGTCGATCTTTGACAGTCGTTACGGGTCGTCAGAAGCCCGAAAGTCTGACAACCAGTCTTACCAAGGGCCCCCCTTTGGTAAGACTGGTGGTCAGACTTTCGGGACTGACTGGAAGCCGACCCTAACACAGCTGGGAAAAGGCTAGCCAGATGATGATCAAATAAAGCCTGCGTTTTCATACAAAACCCGACAATTTTCATTTCATTGTTTCACCTATGAACCTTACCTTTGCAGTCATACCATAAAATTTAAACATAAAATCCATAATGAAGCACAGTCGGTAAATAAATGCACATAAAACGTGGAGATGCCCATTAACCCGAATTCGCTGAGCTGATGAAATCGAGAATAAAAATCGGGACAATGCTCTGTGGAACTGTACAATAATGATGAATGACTCGCTGCAGCTACCGGCTGGCTTTAGGCATGGTGATAGTGAGAGCGGGGAAGGTAGAGGAAGCGATTTACTAGTATTGACAACACGGTTAGCGCAGTGGCTGAGCGATCGGACTGCTGCGCTGCGTGTCGCGGGTTCGATTCCCGCACGGAACAAATATTTGTAAGTTCTACATGTATTTGTTCCGAGTCTGGGTGTTTTTCTATCTATAATATGTATGTTACAAAAAAAAAATGTATATATAAGTAGTTTATCAGCCATCTTGTTACCATAACACAAGCATTAGGTTGCTTAGCTTGGGATAATGGTGCTGTGTGAAATGTCCAGGGATATTATTATTATTATAATAATAATAATAAAAAAAGAAAGATAAACTAATCAAGTATCTTGATTTAGCGCACGAGGTTGTCGACAGGTGACAAGGGCTTGATTCACAAAGCGGTACTTCTGGACGCTCGCATTGTCAGGAGGTTCCTCTCTCTAGAGCCCTGACCACCGGTAGCTTGGACCCTGTTCCGGATACCGGTGGGCTACTATTTATTATATTTTAAAATGTTTTTACTTTTTATATTCTAATATTTAAAAATATAACTTATATGTGTTAACATTCAAATAAAGATGATGAAAAAAAACCGGAATAGTGCTCGGAACGTAACAATAATGACTTATGACCCACTTCAGCTACAGAGTGGCTGTAAATTCACGGTAAAGTAGTCTGAGCGCCTGGAAAAGGAATTAAACATTTCTACATTAATTCGCCCAAGCGATGGTGGCGAGATGAACTAGACCGCTTTATGTAAGACGGAGAAAGAATGGAGAGAGACCGTTGCCCAGCGGTGGGACACCATAGGCTGATCTAAAAAGAGTAATTTGTTCAATGCAATGACAATAGTATGTTCATAAAACTTTTTTTTTTGATATCTCATAACTCTAGGAGGTCATTGTACTCATCATTATGAACAACTTTTACTATGGGACCAAATCCGAAATTGCAAAACAAAAATCTGGTGTTCCCTACATTTATGTTCGTCAAAATGTAGGGAACACCAGATTTTTGTTTTGCAATAGTAAAAGTTGTTCATAATGATGAGTACAATGACCCCCTAGAGTTATGGGATATAAAAAAACACGTTGTATAAATAATGTGTTTGGTATAAACTGCAATAAAATTGTGGATGCGAAAATTAGTCAATTTCATGTATAATTAATTGTAAGCGTTGTTAAACACGATATCGAAAGATTATGTCAAAAGCACGGGCAACAGTATTTTATTTTCAAGTCGGTTATAAAAAACCAAAACATGACATATCATGGAGTGGAAGATTACAGACAGGAGGACACCAGAGGGACAATTCTCGTAATTATAAGAGCGTTCACAGTCTGATCTCAGTCTCAATCTGTCAAAGAATACTTCTAATTTCCCTACATTTTGACAAGGTTTTGACATTTGTTTGTCGCCGAGATGAGACTGCGACTAGATTTTGAACGTTTTAAATTACGAGAATTGGCCTTCAGATCGATAATGTGAAAATGCATTTGAGCTGCATTTAATTTGCGCCTAATAACTAAGTTTAAAAAGTAGTACTTCCAAAACTCAGTTAGTTTAAATGTATTCATTTCTATTTTACGTATTCATTTCTATTTGACGTAAGTAAAATAGAAATGAATACATTAAAACACGCATAATGTGTTTTTTTGTGTTAACTCAGATAAAAATCCAATGAGGTCGCTGTCACTCGCACCTCGCCCACTCCTACGCAAAATAAATGCAACTCAAATGCATTTTCACATTACCGATCTGATATCGTTATCACAGTAGCTGTTTGACTAATGATAGCCTAAAATCTACCATCATATCTTCACGCTGAGCCGAAGTAGGGCGGGCAGGCTTAATTACAAACGGATGTCGTTAGTCAAACACCGTTGGGGTATTATTGAAATAAAAAGTTGCAGAAGGCCCATTGAGAATCCTGCGCATCGGTTGGCGGCGAGCTTCACAAAAGAAACAAGTCTGCGTATAGTTTCGATGTGAATCTTTAAAGCGATCTTTATTTTAGATTAGATATGCTCGCGACTTCGTTTGCGTGCATATTGGATTCATTAGTTTAATTTTTATTGAGTGGAACCCTAATTCTTTTTATAAAATAAAACTAAGTAAAGCGTAAGTTACTCCTTAGAACATCATTTATCTGCCAGTGAAATTCTCGTCAAAATCAGTCCAGCTGTTTTGGAGATTAGCCGGAACAAACAGACAGACAATCTAAAAAAAATATTTTATAAATACCATACACTATACTTTTAAATGCATTTAGTAAAAATCTGTTATTTTGATATTACAAACAGACACTTCAATTTTATTTATTTATATAGATTTTCTTTGTTCTAAAAATAATTTAGTCTCAGAGATGGTCAGAAGTACTTTGGGAAATTCTGATTTTCTATTTATTAACTCCAAGGCCACTGACTTACCAGCGGGGTATCTACGTTACACACTAACAGGAGGAATGGCTTTCATTTTGACAGTTCAACAACATTCATTGCGTTATTTACGTTGTTGCGCTGGCAATTTTTTCGAACACATGAAGCAGTGGATTAGCTTTCACTTTTCTTTTGCAAGTCTACAAAGCTCTTGATCAGACTTGACTCTGGTGCAGTCCCAGACGTTGTGAAGTCAAAACATCAAACGTTTCACCAATTACGCGTTTAAGAGCTGTCAGTGTCATCATTGTTCATGAATATGGACACTGACAGCAATACGCAACGCAGACGCGCGTAAACGCAGTTAATATGTATAGCTGATCGCGTTCAGTTTAATGGTGAAGCCAATTTTTTAAGTAAATAAAGGATTGTTAGGATTTCTTAGTCTTCATTAAACCTTTTTTTTGTATAAGCTAAAATGTTATTAATTATAACTCAAACTTTTTTTACTGTTTGATTTTCGCCCTAAATGTGTCATTGTGACAGCGTTTATGGTTCGGAGTGGTCTTTCTGGAACAATTTTGTGACAATCTTACAAAGAGTAAGTACACATTTACTGAGCCGTTTATAATTTGTTACATTTGCTTTATGCTTTCGAACGGGTTATTAATAAAATCGTAATGACGTGTTTATATTTCCTGGCTTTTATGTTAGTGTTTTGTAGAATTAATTGTTAGTTGCAAGTGGCAAATGGAAGGAGTTCTAGCCGGAAATTGTTTTGCGAGTTTCTTTTTGTAAAGCTTTTAAAAAGTGAATAGGTTTTTTTAACGATGTTGCGTTTTACGTAAAGTGGTTAATTTAAATTCTAATTTTGCATTTTAATTAACCTTTGTCTTTTAACAAATGTTTTCGCGTGTACGCTTCAAGATTTCCTTAACAAAGGTCTCCGCTTCATTAAAGAAAATCATTTATTACTCTTTTACTACCACTCTAAAGTTATATTTTATTACATAATTTACGTGACGTTTTAATTTCAGCACCGAAATAAAAAAAAAACTCGTTGCATTAACTACAGTATCGCATACAAAAGCGAAACTATAAATCTACCAAAATCCACGCGACGAAACTCCCACAAAATAAAACAGGGCCACATTTTTATTCAAAAACAGAGAACGCGTTCGAAATTAAAGCCAAAGCTACAAAAAAAAACTGTTTAAAAAACTTTTTAAAGCAATGTTCATAATAACTGTACCTACACTATACAGCCAATTCAAATCGAATGCGTTCGCATGGGTATCGACTATTTCAAATCCGATTCCTAGTTTGAAAATAGAGCTGTCGCGAATGAATCATCGAGTGAAATGAGGGGTTAAAACAAATAAAAACTCGTTGGTTGTGTGGCAAATAAATGGATAGTGTAATTCGAGACTATGGGACGGTTCTCTAGTTACTACCCGGGACCACAGCCCGGGGGCATGCCTCTATAGGCTTTAGGTTACGAAGTTTTGGTGTTCTTTTGTTTTAAGGTTATTTTAGGAGATTTTCTGTGAACGGAATTTGATAGGAGATAGATTTGGGTATTCGGAGTCGACAGATGCTTTATAAAGATGGACGTGGTTATAGTTTTCGTTGGCTTGTGCGAAGAATAACATTTGAATGAAAGTTTGCGTACCTAATTACTCATGTTAGCATTTAAAAGTAACTGGACGTACTGCCGGACATAAGCCTCCCTAAGCACCAAGAAGGCCAATTCCCGTAATTAAAAACGTTCAAAATGTAACAGCAATCTCATCTCAGCAATAATCAATGCCAAAAACTTGTCAAAAATGTATGAAAATTAGAGGTATTTTTGACGGATTGAGACTGAGATCAGACTGTGAACGTTCTTAACGTTACGAGAATTGCTCCTCTGATATAAAAATACCAATTCAAACCCAAACAAAACTACATTCGTACCATTCCTAATTTAAAATACTCACCAGACAATACCAAATTCTAATTTCAAAAAAAGACCCGTCACGTATATAGTAGGTACATACAGTATACGCAAAAATACCTTTCGATTAGTCCCAGACACGTTAAAGGTCGTTAGTATTTACACCGGCGATAGGGACATGGCCTGACAGGGGCAGGACCGCACCCGAATTACCTTCGCCAGCGGGTATGATTGAAAAGCGAAAGGTGAGACGCAACGCACAGGGGGATAGAGTTACATTAGTCTGTAGTATATGGCCGGATTTCAGAACTTTACTTTTGTTATTGTTCATTGCTTGAAAACTTGTCTGCCTCGTTGGTATATATCCTGTCCATTAGGTAAACCGTTTTTTGACACATGGAACTAGTGAGTGCAGCAACACACACACAATACATTGATTGATACACATACGGTATTATAATGTGTGTAAGAAGCCATAAATATGATAATTCAATAAGATGGCAGTTTATATTATATTTATATTTTAATACGCATTTAATTACAAAGTTAATTTTTACGTAATCTGGAATCTGTACGTTCTAAGACAGCTGTCAAAAAACGGTTAACCTAATAGACAGGGTATTGTGTTAGCAAGCGTGACTGCTAAGTGTGAGGTTCTGGATTCGACCCCCAGGTCGGGTAGTGTTAATGAGTTTTTCCTTTAAGAATTTCTCATCAGTAGCTTGGGGTGAATTTCAGAACTTTTCGTTTGTTATTTCAGTACTTGAAAACTTGATTGCCTCGTTGGTCTAGTGTTCGCAAGCGCGACTGCTAGGTGTGAGGTCCTGGGTTCGATCCCCAGGTAGAGAAGTGGTACTGAGTGTTTCCATTCATAATTTTTCAACAGCACCCTGGGGATCTAGATTTGTGCGCGATTGAAGGCGATTACCCCTATTAAATAGGACTTGCAACATAACTATGGGCGAATGGGTTTGAGCGAACAGGTATACTATTAGCTATTTGCCTATACCTTCGGGAATACAAGCAAGCGGTATTTCTTGTTGTGTTATAGATGATGAACTTGGGGTTTGACAACTCAAATCCAAGATTAGGTTATGTTATTGCAATGCATGAGTCATCGCTGAAACAATACAAAAGCTTACTATAGAAAGTTGACTTGCATCAAATGAGATTGCTATTGACTCATCATGTTATTACCAACTCCCATTTTTGTTTTTTTTTAAGGCTTTTTATTTGTGTTTAAATAAAACAACTTCCAATTTTGTTGCATACAATCAAACTAACACTCATGTGTTGAACTAAGTATCCATGGTCCTCTCATACGCATGGACATTATTCTTACATCAAAGAAAACGCAGACAATACCAACATGAAGAACTCCGGTTAACTCCAAAGTACTAAATGAATTCTTTCTCCAAATAACACACGGCCATTTTCTTTTTCACCAAAAAATCATCTGATTTCCACCCATATACTATATAATCCGAAATAATCCGTCGGGCACGGCGGTGCCTGCACGCTGCCCGCGCTCACTGCACTAATCGATTTTACGTCTATTTCAATTAGCTGCGTTATACTAAGCTGTACAGCCTATTAACTGTAAGTACATCGCACTTCATTATTTTAGCTCACTTAGCATCTATAGGTCTATGATGCGCAGTTTAGATTATATGATGAATAGTCTATGGAAGGTTGTGTAATGAGGAATTTAATTTTATAGTATGCAGTTTGATGTAGCTAAGTTTCGTCATAATTGGATTAGATGGGTGGGCTGTGGTTTTATAGTTAAGTACTTGCAGAACAATTAAGTAGGTTAAAGTATACGAGCTGTAGTAAAGTAATAAACCTTTTTCTTAATTATATACAACATCACAACATAATCAGCCTGTAACGTTCCCACTGCTGGGACACAGGCCTACCTCTCGGTGAGAGGGAGACATAACATCACGCCTGTACCTAATCACCGAAAGGGTAGACAGAGGTTGATGGCAATAGGCTCGCTCCATATTACATGGGACTTAAACTTATCCGGCGAAATGTACCCATATTTATTTATTACACCAGCATCCTAATTCCGTAACACACTTTCAATCAAAATCTGAATCATTTTGATTTGGCTAATCCATTGTGCTCAACATCGTAAATAACGCAATGAATGTTGTTGAACTGTCAAAATTAATGCCATTGCTACGGTTAGTGTGTTACGCAATTATCCCACAGTTATTTTACTTCTGACAGCAGCCACCTAAAAGCAACCTTATAGTAACGAGAATAAAGATCACAATGGTTTTGTCAGTGAAAGCAACCTTATCGGAATGAGAATAAAGATCACTATGACTTGGACATTGATGCAAAATCAGAGGTAAAATAATACTGTGAAAGGACTATCATGAACATTAAATTAAAAAAATTCAATCATTTAATTAAAATATAACTTGATTCTTTATTTTTGACAGTGTTTAGTTTAGTTTATGATCTTTCTGTACGAGTCGCAATAAATACTTTTTTTTAAATAAATTACGCATTCTTTACAGTGGTCCAAATTTCAAACTCTAAGAAATTCCAAACGAACAATTCCAATAACACTGTTCGCAACTTAAAAATAAACGATTTCCCTTTTACGATGCGCTTACGACTACAACTGGACCAATGAGGTTAGATGACATACATGATAGTTACTTTATCTATGGTAAGATCTAGCTATGCAGCAGTAAAGTGTGTGTACCAAGATAGTGTTAAGGTTATCAGGAACAAGAATCTCTGTTTGAACTTTAATAACTTGTGTGTATGGAAAATATGATGCTGCTCAGCAGTGAATACTGGTAAAGGGGTTATAATTAAACGTCAGCTTAGTTAGGTGGGTATTTTCTGTAATATAGTATTATGGTATCAGTCAGTAATTGCCAGGGTAGAGCAAAGGTCTTTCCTCACACTTATCTACCGAGAAGTGGAGCATTGATGACCACACTTGCATGGGGCGATCAGGTTAAGCTGCGCTTGCCGCGGTTGGTCTGTGAATGAATGACCGTCTTTACATCCTGAGAACCTCCATGCCTCGGAAAGCACGTTAAGCCGTTAGTCCCGGCTGTTATTCGAGGATCCTTGACAGTCGTTACGGGTAGTCAGAAGCCTGAAAATCTGACAAGCAGTCTTACGAAGTATTATCCAGTAACTGGGGTGAGATAGGCAGTCGCGCCTTGTAAAAATCAGCATATTGGTATTCAGCTGCATCCGGTAAGACTGGAAGCCGACCCCAGCATAGTTGGGAAAAGGCTAGACAGATGATGATAATGGTGCTTGCATTTACCACCAAAACTGAAAGCAAAATAACAATAGTAATAACTTTCATTTTGACAGTTCAACAACATTCATTGCGGTATTTATGTTGTTGGAACTTTTTCGAACATAGAATGGATTAGCAATATCCTTCAAAATGATTCAAACTGTGATTGAAAGAGTGTTACGCCATTAGGAGTTCCGGTGGAGTTTCTTGCCCATTCTTCTCCATACGAAACTACCTCTTGGAAGGGGCGACTAGAATCAATTCACTTTCAATTCAATTTCGGAATTTATAGGATGCATACTAGTGCACGGGAATTACATGACTTAATTCCGCCATTACCGTTTTATCATCAGACAACCCTTCGTGCGACGAGTGTCCGCCCTTACGTTGTTGACACCGCGATCCGGACGAAGCATTTCGCCTCGTCTATACCGCGTACATTGAAAGACTGGAACAATTTGCCTGCAGCGGTCTTTCCGTCCGATTATGATTTAAGTGTCTTCAAGGCTACAGTGAACAGCCTCATAATAAATTAGTGCGCTTTACCATCAACGATTGCATCACTGCTTTCCATCAGGCGGGATCGCAGTCAAGCACTAGTTTATATCATTAAAAAAAATGTGCCTGTTTCAAATAAATTGATTTGAATTGACTTTGACTTTGGTGCTGGTGGGAGACAAACGCTGAATGAAAGATAATTTCGACTAAAACAGTAATCCGGTCAATAACGTGCATTTTTATTCTCTCAATGAACTTCTACTTATTTATAGCTCACATAAAAAGGGCAGGTTCATTCAAAGGAGTTACAAGGACAGCCATCATTATGCTCCACTGCCCCCTACAGTACTGCGGTCTCGTAACTTGATACTGGACACGAGGGAAAAAGGACCTTAATTTCTACATTCTTGGTCCTTTGGGTGTGAAGAGACAGTTGGTCCTAAAGGTGTGAACAGGCATTGAGGATGGTCTGGTGGTGTAACGAAATATGTGACATCCATTCAGTTTATCGTCGTGTGGTTCCCGGTAAAATTCATAGTCGATTTTTATAAAGTGGTAAGTTGAATAGCCCTATGTACTAGCCCACTTTTTAATATTACGAAGAAACAAAACACCAAGTAAGTGCCTCATTAATCCTACTAATATTATAAACGCGAAAGTTTGTATGGATGGATGGATTGATGGATGCTTGTTACTCTGTCACTCCAAAACTACTGCTCAAATTTGGATGACATTTGGCACACAAATACTTTATAACCAGGGTTAACACATAGGATACTTTTTATTCCGATATTCCCACTGGTTTGAAACTTATGAGGGTGAAACTGCGGGGCACAGCTAGTAACTTATAATTCTCGAAACAGTTTTTAGGTATACATAACATAACGAGGGTATACATACATAACATAACATAACGAGCGACTGATTCAGAGAGTACAAAACGCCTGTGCACGATATTGCTTCTCAGTTCCACCTAGAAGCCATATAACACCTTTTTTAAATAAGCACTCCATCCTTAGAATGAAATCACGTCACAAGTTACACCTAGCGTGTCTGATGTTTGGGGTTATTAAGCATAAGGAGCTAGACTATCTGTACAAAAAACTGAGCTGGATTGCTAGTAAGAGAGAATGCGCGGTCAGACAGTGCTCCCAGCAACTCTCTACAGAATTGCACAAGACGGCCGCCTTCAGAGGCAGTTTCAGGTATGCTGCATCCAAATGCTGGAACAACATCCCCCCACCAATAAGGAATCTAAAAACAATTGGTACCTTTAGAAGTCGACTGCGGCAGTATTTGATCGACTCTCAAAAAAAACTGGGCTTGACCGTCACAAACACGTCCATAATATAGCAGATGGCTGGGGCTCTGTTCCACACGACATGTTTGTCTACGCGTTATCCTGTAGACAAAGGTTGAGGCAACTGTTTAAAACGAAAGGCATATCATAGGTATTACAATAGAGAATATATAAGCAATTCACGCTATACTCACTGTATATAAGTATTAAAAAAAAAAACATAACATAATATTATTATACACCAACATGTAAACTCACATACACATACACGCTTAACTATACATTCATTACATAACATATTATAATAACTGTGATAATCAAGTGATCCAGTATTACACAAGTATTCAATAAGTTTAAAACTTCAAAATCTTTCTATCTGCCGGTTTTTGAAATTAATAAGAATGTGGGTACGTACCAACTTACAGTATACGCGCCGCACTATGTAGGTACCATTTTGTTTGAAACCAGATGCGTTTTCTCGACATCCGTGTGTCACTAACGGGATACAGCAGAATACCAGCGTCGGGTATTGTACCTGGCATATGCTGAGCTGGACTCCCATTTGGTGCAACCATGAGACACACACCGCCCAGTAGTGATCGACCATTGTGGACATAGATTACTATTTTGTACTAGAGGTTGTGGATTTGCGAGGTGTCTATGGGTCGATCTATCTTTTTAATCTTTGTTTTTTTTTTGTTTCACTTTTTTTTTTGTTCTATTTTTTATTACTAGTATTGTGTGTCTTTTGTTTGTTGCACTAAATAAACATTTTTATCTATCTGTCTATCTATAACATTACGCCTGTATTCGAAGGGTTAGGCAGGGGTACACCCACATTTCACCAGTTATGTAAAAACACCATGTAATTGGGGGCGAACCATTTTTGGGGCTATTTTTATTACTATTCTTCGAATTATGTTTCCTCAAATTGAAAACAACCGACTTATATTAAATTCAAGTTCTTTCATCCACCGATGTCTTATACAGATATGTCAAAACTGGTCATGGCATATCAACGGCACGTCACTCCATATTATTATAATTTTATTAAACACTATTCCGTATCTTTAGCGTCCACTTGCTAAACAAGGCTTTCCGCTGATTGGAATTCTGCTCACCTCCGAAGAAAAAGAGCGTGAAGACAGGAATGTGAACTTTGAAAAAAATTGCCTACATGTACATAAATAATTATAACAATTAAAATTGACGGTATTTTCATGGCCATTGGTCTTTAGGCGAGCAATTAATTCATGGACAAAAAGTTGCATGAAGGTGTTATGGTCACACGCGTGTTGGTTCCTGTACCTCACCGACCAAGGTGTCAGGTTTTTGTCACTTCGAGTTATTTTTGTCGTGAAGTATCAGTATGGCTTAAAGTGTCTTATGATCCATATTTTTATTGTTATAAGACAGCTGTGGCCAGTTATAGAGCTTTTTATGAATATTACGAACGTTGTAGGCCTTGTAGACTGTGGATTTGTCCACCATTTTCTATTTTATTAAGTACGGTACTTGTGGCCCAGTGGCAACGGCCGCGACTTACAAGTTGTAGGTCGTAAGTTCGAACCCCGACAGGCGCTTTACTTTGTGTAAATGATTTCATCAGCACTGCTCTCAAAGCGTTGAAGGAAAACATCGTGAGGAAGCCGGCATGTCCTAGAACCAAAACCATGTGACATCTACCAACTCGCACTGGGCCCGCGTAGTGGATTACGGCCCACTCCCTCTCACCGAGAGGACTATGTCCCAGCAGTGGGAACATTATAGGCTGATTATGGTGACTTGTTGACAGGCCAACACTGTCCTCCCATACCTACCTATTAACACTCATTTGAAAACATTGTAAAATATAATTATTTTTAAAAGAGTAACCGTGGAGTTTCGAAACGACCAATTGGAACGGTACAGCTTCTGTCGTTTCATGAGTGCCCATGTAGGTTTATGTGAAATAAAATAAAAGAACTGCTTCAAAATTGTATAAGTACCCATTTGTACAGTAAAATAATTTCTAAATAAAATAAAGGAAAATAATATTGAACGCTTTTCAATTACGAAGAGAATTTCAAAAAAGCAACAGTACCATTTCCTATATTTCGTTCAAACTCCCTAAAATGGCCGCTCCGTTTGGCAGCTGATATACGGATATGTCTTTTAAATCTTTTTCTGACCACAATAATGTGAAGCCATGTAAAGATTTACAAATTTGTCAAATTAAATTCGCGGAGATTTCTCGCGGTGTCTTTAGAGGCAGCAAAAACGTCGGGTTGCTCACAGAAATATTTACCAAGAACTTACATTCTGTGCAATTTGTAAGCGGGCAACACTCACACCGTCGTGGGTAATTTGATGTTTTTTTAAGATGTCAGCTAAGTGTGTGTCGCATTTTATGGGACCTTCTTAACATAAAGCTTTTTTGTAGTATTAAAACAAAAAAGTTAAGGTAGGTACAATGGGCTTTTGCAGGTATAATAATTTTACATTCTACCTAGGTTTCTGGTCCTAGTCTTGCCGAGGGGTATCGTGTTACCCAGCTTCTGGGTAACATGATACCCAGCTACTGGGTAACACGATACCCAGCTACTGGGTAGCACGATAACCCTCGGTAGCTGGGTTGTAGAGGTCAGATAGGCAGTCACTCCAATTAGACTGGAAGTCAGATTAGCCTAATTAGGCAGCTATCGTGATCATTGATCTGTGACCTATGTCTGGATGCGCTTCCAATCTAGTGAGATGTAGCTGAATATAAATATTTTACTGGAAGAGGCCGTCATCATTTGAAATTATAACGGATCATGTTTAACGTTTACTATTAAACCATGACCATTAACAATAAGAAGAGGGAAAAGATAAACAAATCAAGTATCTTGACTTGGCTCGCGAGGTTGTTGACATGTGGGATGTGGACTCAGCGATCATTGTGCCGATAGTCGTGACAGCCAATGGCTTAATAGCCAAGAGCCTCGATCGACACCTGAGGAGGCTCTCGTTGGGCAGCTGGATCAAGAGCTTGATTCATAACGCGGTACTTCTGGACACGGCTCGCATTGTCACGAGGTTCCTCTCTCTGGAGCCCTGACCGCCGGTAGCTTGGACCCTGTTCCCGATACCGATGGGCTACTATTTTTTATATTTTAAATGTTTTATACTTTTTATATATTTAAATATTTAAAAATATAATTTATATGTTTACTTTTAAATAAAGGAAATTTTAAGTAGAAGAGGGATAATAATAAAATAACACCAAAAAGTAAATGAACCTTCCAATACCGCATTTATTCTCATAGTAAATCTATGTTCTAACATTCGCAGAATGCATTCTCTTCAAAATATTATTTTTTAGCTTCGTTTCAATGCCAAGAAGCGAATGACCGACCATGAATTCTATTTCTTGATACACAAACAACACTGTGTTAATTGTAGTAAGTAGGTAAGTAGTTCTCGTGGTCTGGAGTGATGATCGCTAATCGGCAAACGTAAAGTAGGACGCCCTCAGGCTCGGTGGAGCGACGATCTTCGCAGGACGACTGGTAGAAGCTAAATGAGAGTTGCCAAAAATCGAGTTGAATGGCGTGCAGTAGGAGAGGCCTATGTCCAGCAGTGGACTGCTGGAGGCTGATGATAACGAAAAGAAAGAAAGAAAAATATTTTATTCTGCACAAACAAAACGCACAATTACAACAAAAAAATAATAAAAAAAGAAAAAAGACACAAGATACACATAGTCAAAAGACTCGTACTCAAGCATAAAAAAATGTTGGCACTTTTGTCTATTGCTTGATGTCAAGACCAGCCGGGACCAATGACAACTCACATTACTTGACGATGATGATGAGTAGGTGATTTATAGGTGCTTTAACATTATATCAGTATAGCGTTTATCTTCTCCTTCTTCTTTTTCTTTTTACTTCCTCGTTGATCTGGTGGTGGTGGTTTTTTGATTTTTCCACCTGGAGTCGTGCCCGGCCGATAGCAGTAGACTCGCCCCCACTGTACTAATAGTTACATCTCTACTTAACTCTTCGGGGAATACAAGCATGATGCTACCTCTGTTATGTGTATTTATCCACTTTTTCATAGTATGTTGATGCCAATCTAACTCTCATCGAGCTGCTACCAGCCACTCTGCGAAGATTCTCGCTAAACCTAGCCCGAGGTTTCGTGGTCTCCACTCAAGAACACGTCTACCCACTAACGGTCATCTGTTCTACGGCTAATATAGCTGGTCCATTGCTCCTTCAGCTTGCTTATTCTGTGAGCTATGTTGACAACGTTAGTTCTCTGCTGGAGCACCTCGTTGCGAATTCTATCTAGAAGAAAGAAAGAAAATACATTTATTTGCGGCAAACATGACGCATAAAAAGAACTAACACAAAAAAAAATAAGAAGTTGGGGGTAAACATGCGTCACATTCACGCAAAATGGCCATCACTCAGCATAATGCTAAGACCCTATACGAGACAGAGCCCCAGCGCTGGTTTTCAGCGGAAGCCGGCGTTGACGCTATCTCTTAGTGGTGATCATTGACCTTCCAGTAACTGCAACCAATAATAGTTAAAGGGAGCCCTAATGACTGATAATTTAGTGTTCACAGTTTGCTATTCACAAGAAGATGCTGCTTTTCATCCTGTTATGTTATCTCTTAGCCAACTTTCATCCTAACAGGCGTTATATTTATTTACTTTTGATAATTCCTTCATTTACTGAAACCAATGACGACTAATAGAGAAGTATGGAAGAAAAAGACATGTTGCGCCAACACCAAATACATTGGGATGAGTATAGGAAAATGATGATGATTCAACACATACCATTTACACATGTGTTCTTTTTTCTTTATCTTATAAGCGGTATGGACAATTTCAAAGTGTTTAACACTTTTAGGGCAGTTGATGAATGAAAAAAAGTGAAGGTTTAATTTTCGCCACCTAAGAACCCCAAAAAACATAAAAATGCCGTTCCACAAACTGGACAAATGTTAACATAATGTCGGAAAAGAAATTACTGTCGTACACAATGTTCACTTAACACCAGAATGCCGATAAATTACGTTTTCTTTCTTCCTTTGTTCCTTTGCTCTCGGTATTTCGTAAAACATAATTACTGCACTTTGAGGATTACCAACACTAAAAGCTGAGCCAAACTCGTCTGATTAACTCAGTAATTTTATTTTAATTAACGAATTCAAACGCATTCGTAACGTTGCAGGGAACTGTGGCTTTTTGTGGCAGGAAATTAAGAAGTTGCTCGTATATTTATACGAGCAACCCGAATTAAAAATAAATTAATATGTATATAAATTATATAATATATATTATATATTATTATATATATATATATATTTTTTTTAATTTCCTGTTTCAAAAAATGGTCCAATCACCCTGTGACCAGTGGGGTAACTGCGTAACACACTATCAGTAGCAATGGCATTCATTTTGACAGTTCAACAACATTCATTGCGTTATTAACGTTGTTGACCAGGCGAATTTTTCAAAAATATGAAGCAATGGATTAGCAATATCTTAATCAATTAGAATGCAAATTAAAGGAATGATGCATTGCTGCAATTCCTCTTTATCATTATTTATTTAACATACACAGATTAATTACTATTTTTACAAGCTAACACTAATATATACTATATACAATTATATAATACAAAAAAATATAGAAAAAGGCAGGAGCTCATTGGGCATAAAAAAATTCGTCCGCATCACTGTCAATGGGATAAGTGCCCAAAAGGCTGGCAGCATTATCACGTTGGATGGCATTATCACGTTGCATGGCAATGCTGATTCTTTGCGCTAAAAACAGGCCAGCCTTCTGGTCACGTGAAGAGTCAACCAATCGCTTGGCGATGTCCCGAAAAATCATCTTTATGTAAAGACTAAAATTGCTTAGCTGGTTTAATTATTTTGGTTGTTTATTCCTTTATGAACGTTTCATTCGTGTATTTCGAGTTCGGTGTCCTGCACCCTAATTACACAACACATTTTCAATCATGAGCCGAGAGTCACCAAGGATATTGTTCATCCATTGCTTCATAGGTTTGAAAAATTCGTCTGCTCAATAATGTTAATAACGCAATGAACATGAATGAACTGTCAAGATGAAACCCATTGTGATCGATTGGCATTTTATGTGTTACGCAATTAGCCTGCTAACCTAATAATTAAAAGCTCACATTTAATTGTTAATGTTTCAGCCTTTAGCAACAAATCGACCATTAAATATTTTTGACCTGACAAAAATGAGGGCAGGACGCAAATATATTTTTACACAGTCATTTTTGGATTTATTCCAAGAGCACTTTGCATTTTTATGCCCGTTTTATAGCTATATAATTTATACGAGATTTATTCGAAGTGAATGCACTTAGCGTTTGCACATTGTTGAGTTATTGTGACAAATGTATGAAAAATAAACGTAGAAAAAAGTAAACAAAATAACTATATTTTATTTATTTATTTAGGGTCCCTATAAATAGATATATACAATACATGACTCATAAATAAAGAGCAACTTCGGAGGGGAAATCTCGTAATTTTAAGAACGTTCACAGTCTGATCTCAGTCTCAATCTGTGAAAAATACCTCTAATTTCCCTACATTTTTGACATGTTGTGACATTGATTGTCACTGAGATAAGATTACGAGTTAAATATGGACGTTTTTAAGTACGAGAATTGGCCTTCAGGTATTAAGAAGGTGTATTCCTTCACTTTCAAGGGAGCTCAGCATGCACAGTAAAATTTTAACAAAATTGATGACAATGTTAAAATTTTAACAATAACTTAATATTTAATATAAGTTGAAAAAAGTTTGTAAATATGTAAAGAACATAAAAAATATGTACCTCTTTAGAGTACCTACTAAAATTAAATTAAATATATCAAATTATTAATAGAGAGATTATTATTACCATGTGATAGCTCGTCAAAAGAAGGCTAACCCTTTTTACCTGTGGGTGTTGTAAAAGGTGACTGCTGCGAAGTTTTTATTTGAAGGTTGACCTATCACCAACCTAATTTTATCATCCACCTAGCATTTTACAAAAATATTAAATGCTGCAGAGAAAAGGGTAAGGCTTGTTTTAAAGGCAGAGAGAGTAGAATTTATATTTAAAAAAAAACTCAGTTTTAAAGAAATCTGGCAGTTTGTGTAATTTAAGGGCCCACCCAAGCGACCTCTGAGTTTGTTTCGGTCTTTCTTCTGAGTGTAGTCAAACAAGAAACTACGAATTCAACAAGTTTTTTAAAGCATGTAAGTTATTTTTGACGTGTAAAAGTGTTTTTTTTGAACCAATTTACAGAAATAAATTCTACTATTTTTCATTAAAATAGTTTTAATTTATTCCACTTGTCAAAGATGATAGGAATCACCAATGTTCTTTTTCTTCTTCCGTTGTTCCTTTTTAAATCAAATTTTACTCCTATTTCAACATTGTAAAATATTTTAATGCCAATAATTTAACAACACAGGTAAACACTACAAATTAATCTTTATGCATAAATAGTTAAACACCGTGGAATTCCATGCAAAGAGGTTTCAGACAGGCCATGATGTATTACATATTTAAATACTGCACAAACATACCCTGCAGGGAACCTAGCAACCAATAAAGACATTAAAACCATGCTAATCGCATTTTAAACACTTTTAAATGGGTTTCATGACCTAAAAAAGGCCAAGTGCGAGTCAGACTCGTACTCATAGGATTCCGTTCCACCGTTCAATATTTAAAAGTTTTTTTTATAGTTTCGTAAAAAAAAAGTTTTTTGTTTATTTATTGTTATAGCGACTATAGTAATTCACACTCTGTGAAAATTTCAAGTGTTTACCTACGACCTACGGTTCAAAAGATACAGCCCGGTGACAGACGGGCGGACAGCGGAGCCTAAAGTCGGATTTACATTACGAAATGAGTTGCACATGCAAATAATTATCTATGTACAGACGCCAGCAGGTCAAGCTACCCGAAACTGTCCAATTTTCCCAATCAACCTTAAACCTTAATGCTTCGGCGATAAAGTTGAAAATCAACTAAAGAAATTTGACAGATTGTAGTAGCTTGATGTGCTGGCGTCTGTACATGTGAAACTATCAATGAATAACTGTATATAATTATTATAGTTTCGTAATGTAAATTCGGCTTTAGTAAGTGTATGCACACTTACTAAAGCCGAATTTAACATGAGCGACACGAGTTGACGACAGAGGCAACTGCAGCCGTCGATGCGTCGGCGACAACCTGTCACTCGTCTATTTGAGTACGGTGTTCAAATACACGAGCGGCTTGTTGTCGACGGTTGCCTCTGTCGCGACGCATGTCGCTCGTGTAGGCACACTAATAGGGTCCCGTTGGCATCCTTTGGGTACGGAACCCAAAAAAAGAAGATCAACAACGTATTACTTAAAAGAACATAATCGGCTAGACTTGAATAACACCATGAGTGGTACCCATCAAAAATCGATTATTTACAACAAATTGCGATTTAACAACCAGTCTGAAGAGTTACGATTCGACGAAAGTGTTAAGTGTGTATGCGAACTGCGACCGGCGAATATCCTTTGTTGTTGTTTATGACTTTGTGGGCAATTTTCAAAGTAAATCATCAACATTTGGAAGGGATTGTGTGTCTTCCTGCATGAATTGAGAGATCTTTTTTATGTTTGAGAAGTTAGTTAAACGATATATGATTTTATTTTGTAAGAAGGTTTGTACAAACACTTTTACACGTCAATCATATTTTAAAACTAGATGAGGTTGGCGTCTGCATCTGCATCTGACTAGTCTGAGAAGAAAGGCCGAAAGCAACTCAGAGGTCACAGTCTCTTTTAAAGTCTATACACAATCTTATCATATGAAGACCATGTAGATCAATGTCTGAGATGGTCTTTTGAGGAAAGAACCACACAGATTGAGAGATCCTGTCCAGTCAGTGCACGCATTTGTCAGAAATCGTGCAGCTCAACTCAAAACTTAAGGAGCTCAACGATTCGACGAACAATACCAAAGAAAGGACATTTGGGTAGGCCACCATGACAAAAACTAACAGAACAGAGAGAAAAATAAAAAATAAAATGATCCACATAATCTTCACATTCACAATAATTATTAAAATAATAGAATACTTTAAAAAATAAGCAAATGTCATTGTATATATAAAATTCATTAATGTCAAAGTGTACATAAAAAAAAACAATAACAGCAAAAGAGAAAAAAATAAAAACATTCAACAAACAAAAGGTTATTAGACTTGCAGGGTAATTGAGTAACACGCATAGACAACTCAAACCTACTTTAAAAGGTAAGATGCATCACGTAAACTTGTCACAGGGTATAAATTAATATTCAATGAATGCAATTTTTCATGGGGCTGTTGATCTACTTGTTAAATGGAGGGTTAAAATATATCAGAAGGCCAATTCTCGTAATTTAAACGGTCAAAATCTAGTCACAGTCTCATCTTGGCGACAAATAAATGTCCAAAACTTCTCAAAATGTAGGGAAATTAGAGTTATTTTTGACAGATTGAGACTGAGAGCAGACTGTGAACGTTCTTAAAATTACGAGAATTGCCCCTCAGTAATTGTTATTTGGTCACGTAGAGGGGCAAACGTTTTCAATTTCAAATTGACCTTGGGGCATAGATATTTGAAGTTATTATTGTTCCTCCTACAAATCTGACGGCACGGTTGGCGCAGTGGTTAAGCGATTGACTGCTGCGCTGCGTGTCGCGGGTTCGATTCCCGCACGGAACAAATATTTGTATGACCTACATGTATTTGTTCCGAGTCTGGGTGTTTTTCTATCTATAATATTATGTATGTATTTACAAAAAAAAAATTGTATATAAGTAGTTTATCAGCCATCTTGTTACCATAACACAAGCATTAGGTTGCTTAGCTTGGGACAAATGGTGCTGTGTGAAAGGTCCAGGGATATTATTATTATTATTAATTTAACTGTTAACGGTGGGGTAATTGCGTAACATACTAGGTATGTCTAATGTCTTTCATTTTGACAGTTCAACAACATTCATTGTGTTATTTACATTGTTGAGCAGACGAATTTCACAAACATAAGAAGCAATGGATTAGAAATTTATTTGTGTGTTACTTACGCTTACGCTTCTATCTTTGACAATTTTAAACACTTAAACAAAAACTAAATACTACTACACACACTTCAACATACACACCCTCACATAAATACCCTCATTCTAACATATACACCCCCACTCTAACATACACACACATATACACCTCAGAAGTCGTTTCTAAATCCCTTATATCTCATAATTGTTAACTTTATATTATGTACATACTTTGTAACCGGCAATGTCAATGATATTTTGTAATGTTATAACACAACATAAAAGGTTTTTGTTATCACAGTGACAGCAGAACACTGACTCCTGAGTCACAGGATCACCTAGTTTAGGAGTCAGGGTTTACCCTATCCGTATGAACTTTAGTTAACCAAGCTATGTGTCCTAGTCTTAAGCAATGTCAAAGGTTTTTGTATCAATAAAGATTTTTATTTAATTTTTTATTTGATGCTATCTTTGATAATTGGAGTTTCAAGGTCCCTAAATATGGTTCAATCCATAAAATGCACGTAACGCTAGACGAATTTAAAACATCGTTCTATTTCTGTCAATCGTTTAAAGATGTCAGAGACAGAATGATGTTTTAGATAGGTACGTTTAGTGTTATATGCATTTGTGGTGCAAGTGCGATTAAGAATAAGGGAACATACTATTCTGTCTTCCTGTGGTTGAAGCTGTTGTGATAATGTCAAGGCAGCAGTATCGCACACAGGGTACAGGTTAAAAAAGGCAAGGCAAGGTATAATTTAAGCTGTAATGACAATGTTGATATTTGAAAACTCAAGAAGACAACTAGCGCCATTACTCTGCATTCCGAATCGAACTGTAAAGACTGACTAGTGTATGTTTTAAGTTTTAAATAACGTTTATAATCACTACAGCTTGTACAAAAAGACCAAACCGTATGTTGGTCCTTAACGAAGGACCACCGCCATTCACCTAATTACGTACAGACTCCAACACGTCAAGCTACCTGAAACTGTAAAGTTTTCCCAATCAACCTTGAACCTTAATGTTGCAGTGATAAAGTTGAAAATCTATTAAATAAATTTGACAGATTGTAGTAGCTTGATGTGCTGGCGTCTGTACATAAATTTCTTTTTACAATTCTCGACAAACCAGTACGACACACAAGTTTTCTTAGAAACAAAACCATCATAGAGTCGTCTTGTCATAACAACTTTTTCGAACAAAAAACGCCCCACATACTAGTATGAATATTATTTTTTTTATTTTTATTCCGATTAATCGAATGCTCGTTAATTAACGGGATCGATTACATTTATTCGAAATGTCACCGGTACGACATGGCGATGTAATTAGCGAGATAATTAGTAACAGATGTTTTCTTTGAGAATATTTCATGTCCTTTGTGTTAATATTCATAGTGGCCTGTAAGTAGTTTTTAATGTAATTTATACGGGGTTATTGTTAGTTTTTATCGGACATTTTTACAGCACTGTGGCTCTTTGATTGTAGTTTTAATTAATGAGACGGTTGAGGAA
Organism: Apamea crenata; assembly: GCA_949629185.1. Taxonomy (NCBI): domain Eukaryota; kingdom Metazoa; phylum Arthropoda; class Insecta; order Lepidoptera; family Noctuidae; genus Apamea; species Apamea crenata. Next base: position 4,122,486 of record OX451368.1, on the reverse strand, counting down.
TTGGGTATTGTTATTTTAGTGGCTGTAAAAGTTCAGTTTATTTTTTTAAATTAGATTTTGTAGTTACAGCTGCTAAAGTGGTTCTTTACAGGAATATATATTTTTGCTGCTGGGATACAAGCTCCCCCTCTGCGAGAGTAATCTACCACGCGGGTCCAGTGCGGGTTGGTAGATGTCACATATCTTCGAATTGATGGTTCTAGGACATGCCGGTTTCTTCACGATGTTTTGTTGACGATGTTCCGTTTTGAGAAGAGTAGTGATAAAATAATTTACACAAAGTAAAGCGCCTGTCTGGGCTTGAACCTATACTCGTAAGTTACGGCCGTTACTACTGAGCTAGCAATGCTCATACAATTAGTATGTATTTTTACTAGATAACCAGAGACTCCAACTCGTACGGTTTAAACAAGTTTAGAAATGTGTTTTCTAGACTTGTTTACTTTGTAATAGCGTAAATAAGGAAAAAAATAAATAAAACACTATTGCCTCCTTCCATTTTCTCGGATCTCGCAACACTCTATTTAAGATTTCCAACGAAATCTTGTCACATCGCAACATGCAAGCAATCAAATAGACAGACGTACATTCTGAGAAACCTACTCAATTTCTCTTTGACGTATCAACGAAGGAAATGCATTCTAGGACACAAAATTACGATATATCTATACATATTGCAGAATTGGCAAATGCTACATTATAATTTTATCACGAACGACCTTCTTTTATAACAAATCAACCTTATTTTGAACCAGAAAGGTGTTTTTCTTCATATTGGTTTTAAATTTCGAATCTAAAAGTGTCATTCATCTCTTTTCTCTAACCGAGATATTTTATTTGAAGGATTTTTTGGACACAGGACGGAAGTCTAAGATATTATTTTTTTCTGCTTTCACAATGAAATAATTCGCTACAATATTAACGCTGAGTATATTATAACAGATTGAACGACCGAGTTCTGTGCGGCCATCCATAGCATCCAAGGGCAGTGTTCCCGAAAATAAACGAATGTACATCACTAAAAAGTGGTTTCGAGGCGAATTTCATGAAGAATCGATTTGTCCGAAGACTGTAGGGCGATTTAGAATTCGCCCTACCCGCCACTCTAGTACCAGTCGTCTACAAGCTTCCGTTTGGGAATCGAACCCAACACAACACCTTGCGCGCGACCTGCACATTTAAGAGGATTCTGATTCCGGTCTGCAAGGAGCCTTCCGGCTGTCAGCGTGGAGCCGAGGTCCGGATTTTCGTATATATTGTAGCTTAGTTTTTAGTAGAGTTGATAGAGATGTATAGTATGTATTTTAGTATAGATGACTGGTGGTAACCAGTTAGTCGTATATTACCATTGTTACAATTTTGATCAAACGGTAATTTAAATTATTATCTCGCTTCCTAATAACGAATTGACTTGGTGCCAATTACCCATTTAGGACGTCCTTGTATTTATCTAGTTACGTAAGTTTAGGAACGTTTGCAAACGTATCTTAATCGACGCGTAACAAGAATACATTTAATTTATTATAGGGCTCGAACACCTAATACATCACGTTGGGGTCACGACGTACTTAATCCTTTTTAATAATAAAAATAATATTCGTTCTGTCTTTTGCTAAGTTTTTATTACAATCTTATTTTACTTACAAAAATTAAACGTGCTAAAGCGAAGATTTTCCTTGTTTTTATTTAGCTACAATATGCTAATAATATGGTAACAAAGAAATTTTGTCCGTTTGTCTGGATGCAAAAACAGGAGAACAGATTTGAATGAAAGGCATACAGATAGTTTATAATTTGGATTAACAAATAGGTAAGTAGGTATTTTAATCCTGGTCCCCGACATCATTATTTTTTTGTTAGAGCTGACAAGTGCCTGTCATCCCCGAAAATTTGACAACAGGTCTTACCAAGGGGTAAAGTATTACCCAGTAACTGGGTTGTGGAGGTCAGATAGGCAGTCGCTCCATGTATTGGTATTCAGCTGCATTTGGTGAGACTATACGCCGACCCCAGCATAGGTGGAAAAAGGCTAGGCAGATGATGATAAAGTGCCTGTCATCATATAAAATGATTTTATTTTATTATTTATTTAAATAATAACAAGTTTCATTTTAAATTAGTTTTTTATAGATCCGACCCGCTAGTATAGGAACGAGGAGTCCTCGTAGTAACCATTCACTAATTAGTCATTCTCAATCGGCACCCTAATTGCTTAACACACTATCAATGTCAATCTGAATCATTTTGAAGGATTGCTAATCCATTGCTTCATATGTTCGAAAAATGTGTCTGTTCAACAACGTAAACAAAGCAATGAATGTGGTTGAACTGTCAAAATGAAACCCGTTGCTACTATAAATTATCCCGGCGTTGAGTATCTTCTTACTAATTCTAATACACAGGATACCAATGACTATGTAATAATATTTCAGAACACTGAATATTACTTAAGGTACAAAATGGCCGATGCTGGCCACACTAAAAGTCAAAGTCAAGTCAAAGTCAAATCATTTATTTCAAATAGGCACATAAAAGGCACTTTTGAACGTCAAAAATAAAATAAAAATATAATTGATTCTAGACGCCCCTTCCAAAAGGTAGTTTTCGTATGGAGAAGAATGGGGAAGAAACTCCACCGTTACTCTTTTAAAACGTTTTACAATATTTTGCAAACATAAATTATATAATTATATGTGAAGACGATTCACCTAAAAATAAAATTACTATAACACAATAGGTAAAAGAATTAAAGTGGATTAATGAAACCATGACATATAAATTAACTAGGTATGTGATTGATACATGGTGCTCACATATTTACAAACATTCTAAAAGACGATTTTCATAAATAAATAAGGAGCAATAAGCCCGGGTGTGACTTTAAGTAATTACAGAATGTAAATCAATGTCAAAAAAAAAAATATACAATTACATTAGCAACCAAACCAGTTTGATTTTGTCTAGACTCTAGAGATTGTCCTATGGAGCAGGACCAGCATGTTTCCAAGCATTCTTATCTTGGATATAATCCTCTAATTTGTAATACCCTTGCTTACAAAGTGTCATTTTAATTTTAACTACTACCACCACAGACGATTTAACGATGAAAGATGAAATACCCACTTTGATAGACGATATACAAATGAAGCCAAACACTTTGAAGAGTGGCAACGTCGCGTAGAGCAGATATTTTTATGGCCAGACAGATATTTCTTCCGGCCTGGATGATCGTGCGCGTGATTTGTGCGCAATGACAGTCATGACATAAGAATCCTGATGTGGCGCCATGTTTTTTGCATTTGTTTTTTTTATTATAGTCTTCGGTCTTGTCATTGACCGAGGGGAGATCTGAAAATAGGTTGTAACTAGGCTTCTTCAGGATTTTGTTGGTGTGATTACCAAACCGCTGAAACACTAGAATGTGGTGAAGGGCGGGGGAATGTATTGTGTAATTTTGACGTTCAAAAAGTTCTCAGCCTAGTTCGAAGACGATGAAATAGTTAAAGCTTACTTTATTTAGGGCTGATTTTACAATAGTCAGTTATCTTATATCTGAGGAATAAATATAGTTTGACGTAATTTCTATACAAAACCTGTCACGCTGCAATACATAGACCACACATAAAAATTTTACTTTTGAAAAATCAGGCGTTAATAGTCAATGTATTAATAATAATAATAATGTTGTGTTATGGTAACAAGATGGCCGATAAACTACTTATATACATTTTTTTTTTTTTTGTAAATACATACGTATTATAGATAGAAAAACACCCAGACTCGGAACAAATACATGATGATTGTATTGATGATGATAATTAGTGTTCAAACTTTAATATACAATTTTACTTTCTTCTATGTTATTGTTTCCGTTCATTGTCTGAAAATAGGATTCATAACTTGATCCTAAAAAATCTGGCTAATTTCGTAAAGAAACTGTAAAAACAAAAGAAAGTGAATACGTTTATTTGCGGAAAACATGACGCATAAAAAGAACACAAACACAAAAAAATAAAATTACAAGTTGGGGGAAAACTTGCATTACATCCACGCAAAACGGCCAGCGCTCAGCATAATGCTAAGACCCTATACGAGATAGCCCCAGCGCTGGTTTTCAGCGACAGCCGGCGTTGACATGATGACGTCCACCAGGACAGCATACGATTACCTAGATATAAATCAAAAACAACAATCAAAATAATAAATAAAATAAATATAGGTACATTACAAAAAAATGGTATAAACATGTAACTTTTTCATTAGAACCGTCTGCTTCCTAATCAACTTGCAAGTTTTATAAACAATACAAGGAATTACACGATTTAACCAGATGCCTCTAACTCTAACCACGCCATATTTTTACGAGACCCTACTACTCTAAATTTAATTATAATTAGTATAGCAGTGACGTTGGAAGGTCGCGACAATTGCGCCGGCGCCGGTCGGTTGATGTCACTTGGTAATTATGCCACCGAGCCCGACAGATTAATTGTAAGGGGTGACGGACACGGTGCGATGATGCGGTGTGTACCTGATGGACGAATTATGGTGACATAGGGACTTGGTGACGTTCAAATTGGTCTGACGATCAAGATAGGAGTTAAACAAGTTGAGGTGGTGAAGGTAATTTATGTGTGTAGTTTATGGGTATTTTATAGGTGGTTTTGGAAGGTCTTGACTATTGGAAAATAATGGAAACCAAGATAAATAGATAGACAAGTGAATTGTTTTTTGATTCTATGTATTATTATTTTTTTGTCAACCTTGCTCTATCACACGCTGTCTACATCTCTGTATCTATTGTCCTATCTCAGGTATGCTGGAAGAGATTTCTTATGAAATAAGCATCACCTCTGTACCTATTTTTTCTGTCCTGTTTTTCATTGTCTGTTTATATTATGTGTGTACATAAATGGTAAAATAAATAAATAAATAATAATAAATTTATGGCTTTTTATCTGATTTCAACTTTAGTGTGTCATCCTATGTACATGTCAGCTTTCACGCTAATCATCATCGCCTAGCCTTTTGCAAACTATGTTGGGGTCAGCTTTCAGTCTAACCGGAGGCAGCTGAAAACCAGTATTTTACATGGAGCGACTGTCACTTTCACGCTAATCTAGGCGTAAAATAACAAAGAACATAATACTTAACGTTATATTATCATTTAGAATGTTTAAATCTAACATTGCTTACCTTGCAGCAAGAGTGCAGGCGGATAAGCACGGCACACCAGCATTAATGACATCATCCGTCGTGCTCTTGTCACCGCCAGGTGCCAGCTGTTTTAAAACTCAACTGCCTGCCACGCGACGATGGGAAGAGATCAAACGGAATGACCATAACCATCTTCCTAGCACGGTGGGCTGAACCGGGCCGGCTGCAGGTGCGGAAAAACCTCAAACGGCGAAAATATTCCAACCGTATTGGGAGTTATTTTGGGCACTTTTCCTGTTGACAGCGATGCGGACGAATTTTTGGATGAACGGTTCCATTCTTTCCTTTGATCATAGACACTATCAAACGAAAGTATTTCACTAGTACGTTAACTTTTCAGCTAACTAAATTTGGACAAAGGCAATAACCAACGCTCGAACCGATGAAGCCGTTCTCAATCCCTGAAATAAATGACACACTATTATCTACCGTCACATACTCAGTCCACTGAACGTCAGCCCTGAGTTTCTCTGAAGTGAATTGTACTAATCCACCCAGTGTTGATGACCTCGCACAAATTGCACCAAGCTAAATGAGCAGTTGTTACTCAAATACAAACTGAAATCTACCATCCTCAAACTCTTTAGCGCACCAATTTCAACCTTATCTTTCCAACTATAGAGAAGACTGATGGACATTTTAGGGATGTCTGACGGTTAAGGTAACTTGGTCTTGTTTTACGCGGGGCATGGTGTCAGTAGCACCAAATAGGTTTATTTTGATGCGATGTCAAATGACAGGAGCTGGTATTCAAATGGAAGACTTTGTAATGAGGATGGGAGTTATGGCTATCATCCGGATTAGCTTAAGGAAAAGAGTTCTCGTAAAATATGGAAAACAAGCTTGTGTTGTTGTGACTTTAGAGTAATCAACGATCGACGAGGGTAATCCGCCACAGTAAACATTTCTTACGTTTTTTGCAATTTTCAGGTTATATGTTGATCTGAATATGATTCGCGATCGTAAAAAATAATTAATATTATTATTCTCTCTTTTATAGTGTGTTAAACTTTATCATTTATTCTTAAATTTTCTTCGTAGATTTTGCTTATGCACAATGTTTTAGTTGGGTTTATAATAATAATATAATATTTTGTAATCTGTCTATTCTAAAGAGCCTAAAAAGACAAGTTCTCTAATTTTACGTTTATAAATTCACTCAAAACATTGCCGCTTATCATGTGAAACTTTTGACGTTTTCATTTAAAATGCCTAATTATACGAGTATTATAAAATAACTTCGAAATTTCGGTATTTATGCTTGTAGCCCTGTTCAATAAATAAAATGATTCTAAAAAAAATAACATAAGGTTTAGCCATGTGGTTTTTTTGTTTACCTTTAGTGAACTACCTAGACCAACAGAGTTTAGTTCATCTACTAAATCGTATCGTATCATTCCTTGTTCGTCTATTGTTGTAACGCGAGCAATTTGTCTAAGCCCCGTACATTCAAACACATTATCTATTCCTGTTACAATGGGGCTGTGAGTCCTTGGAAATAAATGTCTTACTGATGTAGCAAAGCAGTTATTTTATTAATTCCCAATTAAGTACTTAGTCCCATAATAACAATCCAACATTAAAATTACATTATAAATATCATCCTCTGTAGCGGTATCTACAACGCCACATGCGAACAACGCGTCATACTGACGTCACGCAAATCCTGCATCTCGCAAGCAGAGTTTACCGCGCAATTAGCATAGATACAATTTCCTAACATCAATCGTGGGGCAATTGCCCGCCAGACACAACACCCGTCTGGTCGGAGGATACTAAACTGAACTTTACACCCTGTTCCTCATACCTCTAAACTAATAAATATATAATTAATAATAAAAAAGATTTGAACGTTAATAACACATAAGCTGTCATTTTACTGCAGTGAATTAAATGTCCGTTCATCCGTTAGTCGTCCCATAATAACATTCAAATTATTGACAGACAGTACGATTACTATCAATCGACCATAAATACTTAACTGATCTTAAGTGAAAAGTTATTGGCAATTTTAATGGCATTCATATTCATTGGCCCGGGTCGTGCGTCATGACATGTCGGTAAAATGGAAAAGCAAAACTGATGGCTTGAGGCTAACAAATTTTATTCTATGGGTGTTATTTCAAAACCTAATTATCATTTCAATTTATCGATAGCATTTTTAGGGTTCCGTTCCCAAAGAGGGATAAACGGGCCCCTATAAGCAACTAAGCCTACGCTGTCTTTCTGTTCCTTCTTCCGTCAGTTTAGATTTTATACTGTTAAGTTCTACGAGGAGAGCAGTGTGGCCGAGTCGTAACGGCTGCGACTTAGTAAGTAGTGGGTAGGTGGTTGTAGGTGCTTGTACCCAAGCAGACACTTTACTTTGTGTGCATTATTTCAGCGGACCGTATAATATCAAGGTAGACAGTTAATTGTTTTGCAGCACGTGTATTCCTATTGCCGCTATAATAACAAATAATATAAAGTAAATAAAAATTAAAGGCCATTCAAGAAACGGTGTTTTTTGTTTTGTATTACTGAACCTTTCGTGTGCAAGTCTGACTCGCCCTTGGCCGGTTTTTTTTACATTTCATATCGGGCCTGAGGCCTCGGTTTCATAACAGTGTGGGTTCGATTCGGGTCTTAGTAATGTGTAGATAATTGACGCCGGTGGTCGGTCATTACAGGCCCATAGAATTGGTGATTGTACACTTGCTCCGTGTAATGAATAGATGCGGTACGGCGCTCCCAGGTTGGACGTCAAGCTGATGTGGAATGGATGAGGTGTTTTTAATTAATATATTTGATGTTCAAAACAGATAATACAACCGGCAGCATAATGTAGTCTCGTATTGGATTTTTTTTTAAACAAACATTTTTTTTATGCGAAGTGCGAGTCGCGGGCTTTTATACCTGTGGAAATATAATTTCTCCATTTAAAATTTTTCCTATTTTGGAACCGCACAACTAAGCTTGTTTGTTAGGAGTTTTATGCTGAACAATGAGAATTAAGACATGCATTGTTGTATGCCTTGCTGTGACTCCAATTTTAAAACTCAAGTGCTTGTTTTTTTGTAGTTGTGACAAAGTCTTGACAAGTATACTTATTACTACGTTAAGGACGACTACCCCGTTGGTCTCGTGGTCGCAAGCGCGACTGCTGAGCGTGAGGTTCTGAATTCGATTGCCAGGTAGGGCCAAGTGAGTGAAGTGAGTGTCATTGTGTTTTCCTATTAGGAATTTCTCAGTAGCAGACTGGAAGTTGGCTGTGTGAAATGCATGCCTCGGAAAACACGTTCCATTAATCCTGAGCCTGAACTCTCTTCGGCCGCGTCGGATTGCCGTCCCATCGGAGTATGAGAGTTAGGGAAGAGAAAGTGCACCTAAGTCTGCGCACACACTTATATGCACTATAATATCTCAGGCTAGTCTCCAGTGAGATTGGTCGTTATGGCCGAAAATCGGTCTGAAGGACTACGTAAAAAATTCGCGACATATCCAAACATAGCACATCCACGGTGCGCTTGCGCAGAATCCGTTCATTGCGCAAGTACTTATTTATTACGCGACGTATGACAGCTGGCCACAGAATCCTCACTTAATAACTAGTAACCGGGATCATAATAAATTCGATTCGCCGTTTTACAGTGGCCCATAAGTACCTACCGCATTTTATTTATGAGAACAACATAAAATATATCATAACATCACGTCTGCTATCTCCAGAAGGTTAGGCACAGCTGTAAAAGAAAGAAAGAAATGTATTTAATTCGACTCGTACAGGATCATAAACTAAACTAAACACAGTTATAAATAAAAATAAAACAAATTATATTAAAAAAAAAGTAACAAAAAGAAAAATGAAACAGAAAGTCCTATACGAGGCCAAAAGGCTCCTATCTCATCTCCTATCTCGACATTAAAAATAAATGTCGCAGCGAGCTGAACTAACAGATAGTTCACTCACATTTCACCAGTTATATTCAGGTCTCAAGTCATAGGGAGCGAGCCTATTATCATTAACCGGGCAGAAATCTGGACTCCGGGCTGCTGAGAAATTCCTGATGGAATAAACCAATAACACTTTGCCCAACCTGGTAATCAAACCAAGACTTCGTGATCTGCAGACGCGCTTACGAAACCCTTCAGTCAATAAAAATATGCCTTCAGGGGGCTTACCACAACCTCTTAAAGCAGGGCAGAAGTTGAGCTGCACTACTTTTTTGTTCTATGACTTAGTACTAAAAAGCAACTTCAACTTGTGCCCTGCTATAAGAGCTGGTGGTAAGCCCCCAGATCCGTTTGCTGTGATCAATATCCGTGGAAACTGTGTTTTTTCTTACACCGTCTGCTTTGTTTCTTGGTAATGCCGTGGCAGGTTTCAAGACCGTTGAAACATTCCTCCAGAACTCGCCGAGCTTTATTACATCGGCGGTTTTCTGGTGGTCGCCACTGATGATTCTAGCTTTCAGTAAAAACTGCAGTAAAAATATTACAACTAGCTGAAGGTGTCTAACTACATATACAGCCGAGGCCATAATCATATCTCCTCTCCCACATTTCATTCGTTTAAGATAGCCACAGAGACACAATGGTATTAATAATATAATAATAATAATAATAATACTTTATTTCCAAAAACTTAGTACTACTTTACAATGGCAATGTGGCAACAATTTCAATTAGGGTAGAGAGATTAGCGTCTGTAGCCGAACTAGGCATAGCCTGTATTTCGGCTATCAGCACCATTCCCCTCGAGTATTATAATACAAGAATAGTCGCCAAGCAATAGAGGCATATAATAATTAAATCAGTACTACAGAAATACAGAATAAGGTGATAAGTAATCTATATGTATAAGAATTTGCAAATAGTAAGTACATAATTTTAACCCAAGATAATAAAATGGATTGAGTGTATGTGTGTTCGTTTGTGTGTGAGTTCGTGGTGCGTGTGTGTGTGTGTGGAGTATGTATATGAGAATGTGAGGGTGTGTGTGTGGTGTCGGTATATGTATGTAGGTGTGTGTGTGAGAATAATTATGCGGTGAGTGTGTGGGTGTGACTATGCATGAATGTATGCGGGTGTAAGTGAGCTATGTAGTGAGTGTATCTTTGTTTTCTGAGTTCTTATCCGTATTCTTAGAGTGGTAAATGTAGTAGTTGTTCCGTCTCGTCGTAGCTTAATTTCTGCAGGTATTGGAATACTTTTAGTTTGCATTGTTTTCTAGTCAAGGTGTATATATTTATTGATTTGTTAAGCTTGTTATAAAGGTAGGGGCCCAGAAAACTTACAAATCTTTTACCAAAGGTTGTTTTGAATGCGGTAGAATAGTCACATACATGATGTTTACGACGTCTCTGTAGTAACATTGGGTTGTAGGGCTGTTTTTTATGTTCTTGCAGGATAATTTTAAGCATAAATAACTGTCTTACTGTCAAAACCTCACACATCTGGAACAGTGTAACAGTAGGAAAGCGCATCGGTTTAAACGTGCTAACCTTCAGAATAGCTCTCTGGGCGACCTCAACTGCCCTAAGCGTGGTTTTGCAGACACCTCCCCAGGATGAAATGCAGTAGGTAAGAAGCGACTGACACAGGGCCTGATATATTCGCTTCATCAGTGCAGGGTCCGTGACATGACGTAGGTTTTTGAAGACATAAATTAACTTTCGTACTCTATTACAAAGAATTTTTACATGTTCTTTAAAGTTGAGGTTATTGTCTAAAGTAATACCAAGGTACTTTAGAGTATTAACGCTTTCCAGAGGTGAACATGCGCAACTATCCGCAGAATTGCACTCATGTGAAACAATTCGTAGGTCGCCGCGAATACCCACCGCCTGTCTAATGCTGAAACAAATATACTTAGTTTTATCAACGTTTAGAGTAAGTATGTTTTTCTGCAGCCATTCCTTAGTCATATCAAAGCCATTTTGTGCGACAGTGAAAACCTCCTCCCAACTATCACCCGCAAACACCAGCGCGGTGTCATCCGCGAACGAGATAATTTCACCTTTAATAAGTTTAAGACGAGTAAGCTCATTTATGTACACGAGGAAAAGGCTGGGCCCCAGTATACTTCCCTGAGGCACGCCGTGCGTAACTGGAAGGTGTGTACTTTTGTGTTTATCCACTCGGACACACTGAGTTCGCCCAGAGAGGTAGCTCTTAAAAAGTTCAAGCTGGGTGCCCCTGATACCCAGTGCCTCTAATTTGTTGAGTAGGAGAGAGACAGAAATCGTATCAAATGCCTTTGCCAGGTCAAGAAAAATAGAAAGACATTTTTTCCCTTTGTCCAAATTAGAACTAATAAATTCAATAAGTTTATTCACTGCCTGTTCTGTAGATTTTCCGTGCCTAAACCCATATTGGTTTACTGAGAGCAGATTATTTTTTTCGAGATGTTTTACTAGACGGATGTTTATAATTTTTTCTAGAATTTTGGAAATTGCGGGTAATATAGATATCGGTCTATAGTTGTTTATACGATTTCTGTCTCCGTTCTTATAAATTGGGCACACTTCTGATCGTTTTAGGGAATAGGGAAAGACTCCAGTTTTTAAACAATCGTTGAAAATTTTTTCTAGGGGATGTACGAGAATATTTTTATGTTGTTTTAGGAATCTACTGCTGATATTATCACATCCTGGTGCACTATCTGTTTTTAGACCCATGATAAGATGTCCAATCTCGTATTTGTCTGTCTCAATTAAGACGAAAGAATTGGGGACATTTAGTACTTTGTCTTGGGTATTACTCAGTAATGGTAGATTCCGGAAATTAATATTTTGTTGACTGATTTTATACGCCAGTGAGCTACCCACATTTATAAAATAGCTGTTTGCTTCGTGAAGTGATTGTTCTGGAGTAGATGATAGAGTTAGAAGATCTTTATGGTGTTGTTTTGTTTTTGTTGTGTGTGTGATGTTTTTGATGACTTTCCATAATTTTTTACTGTCGTTCTGTGCTTCCAGGATTTGAGTTTTTTCGTATGCTCTTTTTAACCTTCGTAATAGAGAATTACAGAAATTTCTGTAACGTCTGTAGGTAATTTTCATTACTTCGTTATCCGGGTCAATGCTTGCCTTTTTGTATTGTCCTTACATAAATTGTCTCTTAATTATGACACCCTGTAACTGTGTCACCGTAAATTATCTAAATCACAGCCACAGGAGACAACTAATCAACAAGAATATGCCACGATAAAGAACCCACACAATGAACCCCTTAGGCTAAGGAGTAAGGACATGACAAATAACTCCAACGAAAACATGGAAACAAAATTGCCAATATAAATCAAAGGCACGTTTAAGCAGCAGTAATTTATTTCTCAATCAAATCCTTGTACTCTAGAAGAAAACTCACCAATCACTCGAAAAGCATGCTGCAATAAGTCATAGTAAAAACTGGATAATTCATTTAATAGCTCATGTCTATTCCGAATAATCAGTCAGGTACAATGGACAAAGTTGACGCTTGGGCAATTCATCACTCTTCAGTTTGACAGCTAAATTACTGGGCAAAGTAACGTCAGCAAGAGTTGCCAAGTTTGCCCGGAAAGGTTTAGTTTTTGTGCACTTAGATATATTTTAGGTGTTGAATAGCTTGTCTAGTCCTTTTCGGATGTATTATGGGAGACTATAACAGGTTGATAATTGCTAATAAATAATACAGAGGTTGATATGAAAGTATGGGATACAATGCGGAGGTTTTTTTTTTAAGAATTGCTATCGATTGTAAGGAGATTTGCACCTTTCACTGGGTAACCTAAAAAAATATTAAATCTTTTTTGTGGGTTTTGATTGATAGGTTGAGCTTTTAGTTCCCATGAGTGTGATCTTAGGGGCAATTCTCGTAATTTTAAGAACGTTCACAGTCTGATCTCAGTCTCAATCTGTCAAAAAATACTTCTAATTTCCCTCCATTTTGACAAGGTTTTGACATTTCTTTGTCGCTGAGATGAGACTGCGACTAGATTTTGAACGTTTTAAATTAGGTACGAGAATATTGGCCTTCAGGTAATTTCTTAGGGTTTTCATTTATGAAAAAACTAGTGCCAAAAGTCGTCCGAGTTTCACACTTACAACGAATTTTAACCAATGAAACTGAACGCGATCAGCACATCTAAACCAAATCAAGAATTAAAAAAATGCGGTCTGAAAAAAAACTTTCAACAACTAAGATAACAATGATCCATCCAAATCCATCTATAAGGAGTCATTTTCTCCCACGCGCCTTTGTTTGTCATCTATGCATGTTTTGCAAATGCACTGATAACCATACGAGTATGTCATCACTAAGTAAAATCAAAGTCAAATAAAAATACCAATTAATAATTATTATGCTATTCATGTGCGCTATTCATTAATCTATGTGGAGCCCTGCCCTGACACAACCAGAAGGCGTTGTGGCAGACCCCGTATAACATGGCGGGACGAGCTGGAGAAGACAAACGACCAGTGGTCCAATTTAGTCCTGGATCGAAAAAGCTGGAAGTCTGCTGGGGTATATATAGTAACAGTAACACTATTCATAAAGAAAAAAATTACACTTTATCAAAAATATCACAGGTGGAACAATCGTGTGCACAATTGATTTAATAGACAATAATATTAAAGACATATGACGTCTTGCGATTATTGTTTAAAACAGACATTATCACATAAGTGCTTACGTTTTACGAAAACAATGTAAGTTTATGTTGAAACAACGATGGTCTAATAATAAACGATGACTTGCTTGTATATTTATGAAATGGGTATCTTTCTCTGCCAAGCCTTTTCCTAACTATGTTTGTTGGGGTCGGACTTAATTCTTTACCGGATGCAGCTGAATACCAGTATTTTACATGGAGCGACTGCCTATCTGACCTCCACAACCCAGTTACTGGGTAACACGATACCCCTTGGTAAGACTGGTTGTCAGACTTTTGGGCTTCTTCTGATTTATGAAGCGAATTTATGACAGGGAAACCCTTTCAGGTATTTTCTTCTGCTTTTCAAACGAAACAAGCAATGTATTCTTAGATTGAGATTTATCACAGTATACTTGATCGTTTTATGGGACAATAACAAGCTGCACTAGAATAACTTTTGCCGTAGTTAAATGACTAGCCAGGCAGTCGGTAGACTATTGGTAAGCATAGATGTGGAAAGATACGGAAGTCTGAGCTCATCATCGGTATGGAAAAAGTAATAGAAAAACTCAGTCAGGTTACTTAACAAACTGTGTAATAGAGATAAGATATCTCCATGTTAAGTACTAGAACTCGCTGCATCTAGTGAGACTGGAAGCCGACCCCAATATAGTTGGGAAAACGCTAGGCAGATGATGAGTCAAGTTCGTTGCAGGAATGATTGCATAGCGTAAATAAGATAAACGTAAGAATCAGCACAAGTAGAACGCCTTATAATGCCCATTTATTTATTAAGGACAAAATCTTACGAGAAAGTCAATCCCAATTATAATTGTCGTAGCTCAGAATATTTGCCGACCCTACTTTAAAACAGAGCAAGATTTATGAAGCCAAATGCTTAAACGAATAATTGTTTGCTCAAATTCCTCGCAAACCACAAAAACTTGGACTACACAATATGCTATTTTATTAATTTATTAATGAAGACTAATACAATGCGGTTTAATTTCTTGCAAGCAAGTAAAGTCAATAAATTAAAACCATGTCCATGATATCAATTTGACAAAGGAATGATGGATGGACTGTGTGAATGATGATATGGCTAGAAAGGAGATGATTACCAAGAAGACGACTAATAGAGAAGTAATTTGGGATGTGGGCAGGAGAATGGTGATTAAAAGCTCCCTCATTTCGAACTATGGTCTAAATTTGCCAGAAGGTACTCTGTGAGCAAGCGTGTTGATTAATTTCACGTTTCTACTCTGTTTGAAATGCTCGTCTTTGTACTGTTTCCTTGCTTTTCGCTAGTACCGAAAGGTTTAAAAATTAGAAAACCAGCATCAGACAGCATGTCTGGCATAAATGCTGAAACAGACCTTATTGACGCAGCTGTGAGGCACACACTATTGTAGTCAAATCATTTCACTTAAAAAAAATGTGTTTCACGAAGTGTTGCCAAATAAATGGTATTCTTTCTTTCAGTCTCTCCCTGAAGTGGGACAGTTACAGGCCAGTATTACTAATAAGTTTAAATGTGTGCATAGATTATTGTAAAAAGAATAGAAAGTTACTCTGCATTTTTCAAGGCGTAAGATTAGAGTCACAATTACTGTGAAGTGCCAAAGTACCACATAAAATGACAGACTGGATACGTAAGGCGGAGAAACAACGGGAAAATTGCGTAACACACTGACGGTAGTAAAGGCTTTAATTTTGACAGTTCCACAACATTCATTGCGTTATTCACGTTCATGAGCCGACAAATTTTTCAAACATATGAAGCAACGGATTAGAAATATCCTTCAAAATGATTCAGATTGTGATTGCAAGTATGTGACGCAATTAGGGTGCAGGTGTTGTGGCGCTACTTGGTTACTGTCCACCGCCGGTCATAAGGCACTCCTATCATCATGTCCAGTAGTAGACAGCGATAGGCTGAATACAAGGGTATCTAAAAGGGCTATGAAAGTTCGTGGCATACCTACCTGTCCGCCATTTTGATTTTATTTGAAATAATTACACATCATCTGCTTAACCTTTCCCCAAGTATGTTAGGCTCGGCTTCCAGTCTAACCGGATGCAGCTGATTGCAAGCATTTTACATGAAGTGACTGCCAATCTGACCTCCACAATCCAGATACTTAGTAATACGATACCCCTTGGTAAGACTGGTTGTCAGACTTTCGGGCTTCTGACGACCCGTAACGAATATCAAAGATCCACGAATGACCACCGGGATACACCGGCTTAACGTGCTTTCCGAGGCACGGAGGGGTCTTGGTATGTGAAGATGTTCACCCATCCAAGGACAAACCGCGGCAAGCGTAGCTTAACCTGATCGATCGACCCGTGCGGCTGTTTGAAATAATTATTCTGAAAGTTTAAAGTAATCAATCATCTCAGCAACAAAATGTAAGCAAGTAAGTACTAAAAATATAGATGTCAAGAGATCAACTTTGAACGTTAATCTCAGAAACGTGACACTTAACGGTGTTTGGTCCTATTATATTTTGCGTTTGCATTGATGTCAGCTATCGATTTATATAGGTTACATGCGTGGTCGCCATTTTGAAATAAAAACAAAATGGCGCGACTTCATATAAAAATCTTCAATCCCCTTTTGCTAATGTGCTCGGAGGTCAGCCCTTGTGCTTGTTTTGATAAATGAGTCATGTTCGTAACATAACATTATCATTCCACCACGAATCAGTACTTTATTAAAAAAATAATCGACTTTTAAAGGTACCTCATTCAGTGATTACTGGAATCTCGACTACGGTCCCAATAATTTTTTGATTAGCAACTTTTTATCAACCACGTTTTTTTTAACGCATCACAAACTGAATTAAGAATACTGTGTTCTATTTTCAAAAACACTGAGTGTATTTTCAAATTGTAAGTACGAAGAGCGATACTGCATCATTCTGTGATATCCTACTGTTGAAAATGCACTTTGGATGCAAGATAATATACAGTTGATTTTCCCTTGTTTTACTTTTTTTAGATGGATTTCTTTGGCGTAGTCTGCAACATTGTTGCAAATTGCAGTTTCAATGACTGTATTATTAAGCCAATTATACATACATCAAGTAAAAACTATTGAAAAGTAAATGTTTATCATCAGCGGATCCTTAGACACGACGTGTTACAAAGGTATTTCTTTATTTTTCATGTGAAGTTTTTATAAAAAAAATTGTATGGAATTTATTACGTTGAACTAACATTTTAATAGAGTGTGCAATCTACTTTATTTTATACTTTACCGTCTTAGCAATACGTTTTGAAAAAGGACGAAATATTTTGTACGAAAAGGGGTTGAAGATTTTTAGGAACCTGGCATCTGGCATACATGCAGTCGCGACACTTTGTTTTTTTTTTCAAAATGGCGGCCACGCAGTAAACCTGTACAAATCGATGGCTGACATCAATGCAAACGGAAAATATAAAAGGACCAAACCCCTAAAAGCGTCACGTTTTCGAGATATTAACATTCAAAGTTGATCACGTGACATCCATGTTTTTTTAACTTGCTTAGGTTTCATACGTGGCCTCCAATTTGAAAAAAAAAAAACACAAATTGGCGGACAGAAGGTAAGCCTAAAGCCCTTTATTCTCGGTCACAAAGAACAGACCTTGAACTGAACCTTTTCCGAAAAAGTTTCTCATGAAATCAGTCAACCATACACCTAAGGATTTCTCTTCCTGTAATAACTTCCTGAACTTCAAAACTTCGAAATCCCAGCTCAATCTATTCCAAACACAACTTAATCCAGGATGAACAAAATAACTAATAACAGTACCCACAGAAACCAACATAACTGTAGCAACGACCATCAACACTGCTTGTACCCAATCCGACAGCCGATTTATTTGACCGACATGACAAATGTATCCTTGCTATCCCTGCTAAATTGATCAATACTTTGTTTCTTAAACAACCAAATTAGTTTGCCTTTACATCTCTTAGAAAACCAACGAAAATCAACCGTAAAGCTTCTGACATAAGAGGTGTAACCTATTTTGGGAAGTGTCAGGTTATGTTTGCTGGTACAGATCACGATGCATCATATTGCAAGTTTTGGCATGCTTGATTTGTTTGTAATCTATGCCAGAAACAGATTAGGAATACAGCTAAGTGTGGATAAGTCTAAATAGATTATGGGATTGTTAAGTAGTCAGGATAGACAGTTATGTATCATCTGTGGTGTTTATTCTGGCATTATGGAATGGAAGGTGAAGATTACAAGGAACTTTTAGGATATGAACTTACTTAAAGAAATGCTGGCACAAAATTAAGGAGATACTATGTATATAAAACCGACATTAAACAATGTCAATCTGTGAAAAATAATTTGCCTTGGAAGGGGGTGACTACCGAAAAATCAAAAGTCAATTAAGTATTCAAATTAGGCTGAGAATCAGCACTTTCGAACGTCAAAATTATCTAAGACAGGCCCCAAAGCGCCCGCCCTTCACCACTTCCTAGGGCTTCCGCTGGGAAGAGGTGGTGCAACAAAGTCCCCAGCTGTACGAAATGACAACTAATAGCGGAATATAAAATGGGAAGGCATGCTGCACCGACCCCAAATAAATTGTGATAATCGCAAAAGAATGATGATGAATGGTCAGGACAGAAAGTATATGAGAAAACAAACAAAGGACCACTGGTCCAGTTTAGTCCTGGATTGAAAAAGCTGGAAGTCTGTTGAGGTACAGTAACAGTAACACTATTCTAGAAAAACATTACACTTTATCAAAAATATCACAGGTGGAACAACCGTGTGCACAATTGATTTGCTAGACAATATTAAAGACATGTGACGTCTTACGATCACTGTTTAATACAGACATTATCACATAAGTGCTTACGTTTTATGAAAACAATGTGAGTTTATGTTCAAACAACGACTGTCTAATAATATACGATGACTTCCTTGTATGTTTATGAAATGGGTATCTTTTTCTGTCAAGCCTTTTCCTAACTACGTATGTATGTTGGCATTCCTATCGCTATGTCCAGTAGCGATAGGCTGAATACGAAGGCAACCTAAAGGGCTTTGAAGGTCAGTGGCATACCTACTCGTCCGCCATTTTGATTTTGTTTGAAATAATTACTCACAATCTGCCTAGCCTTTTCCCAACTATGTTGGGGTCGGTTCCGTATTTGACAAGGAGCGACTGCCTATCTGACCTCCACAACCCAGTTACTGGGTAATACTATCACACTACCCAGTAACTGGGTCTTACAACCAGTCCACCACCACAAACAGGGGTATCCCCCTTGGTAAGACTGGTTGTCAGACTTTCGGGCTTCTGACAACCCGTAACGACTCGACTGTCAAAGATCCACAAATGAGAGTCGGGACCAGCGCCATAACGTGCTTTTCGAGGCACGGAGGGTTCTTCGTATGTGAAGATGGTCACCCATCCAAGAACCAACCACGGCAAGCGTAGCTTAACCTGATCGATCGACCCGTTCGGTTGTTATTACTTTTGTTTGAAATAATTACTCTGAAAGTTTCAAGTAATCAATCATCTCTGCAACAAAATGTAAGCAAGTTCTAAAAATATGATCATCTTTGAACGTTAATCTCGGACAAGTGACCCTTTACGGGGATTAGTCCTATTATATTTTGCGTTTGCATTGATGTCAGCTATCGATTGATATAGGTTACGTCTGTGGACGCCATTTTGAAAAAAAAAAAAAATGGCGCGACAATGGGTATCGGCTTCATAATTATAACAATCTTCAATCCCCTTTTGCTAATGTGCACGGAGGTCACCACTTCTGTTTGTTTTGATAACTGAGTCATGTTCGTAACATAACATTATTATTCCTCCACGAATCAGTACCTAATAAAGAAATTTAAATAATTATCGACTTTTAAAAGTACTCAGTGATTACTGGAATCTCGACTACTTAACTGTCCCCATAATTTTTTGATTAGCAACTTTTTATCAACCATGTTTATTTTAACGCATCACAAACTGAAAAATTAAGAATACTGTGTTCTATTTTCAAAAACACTGAGTGTATTTTCGGATTGTAAGTACGAAGAGCGATACTGAATCATTCTGTGATATCCTACAGTTGAAATGCACTTTGGACGCAAGATATAGAGTTGATTTTCCCTTGTTTTACTTTCCTTAGTGGATTTCTTGGGCGTAGTCTGCAACATTGTTGCAAATGGCAGTTTCAATGACTGTGTTATTAAGCCAATTATACATGAAGTAAAAACGATTGAAAAGTAAATGTTTATCATCGGCGGATCCTTAGACATGACGACGTGTTACAAAAGTAGGTATTTCTTTATTTTTTATGTAAAGTTTTTATAAAAGTTTTTGTATGGAATTTATTAAAATATAGATGTCACGTGGTCAACTTTGAACGTTGATCTCGGAAACGTGACTCTTTACGGGGATTGGTCCAATTATATTTTGCGTTTGCATTGATGTCAGCTATCGATTTATATAGGTTACATGCGCGGTCGCCATTTTGAAAAAAAAAACAAAATGGCGCGACAATGGGTATCGGCTTCATATGAAAAACTTCAATCCTCTTGTGCACCGAGGTCACCCCTTCATGAGTCATGTTCGTAACATAACATAATTATTCCTCCACGAATCAGTACCTAATAAAGAAATTAAAACAATTATCGACTTTTAAAAGTACTCAGTGATTACTGGAATCTCGATTACTGTCCTAATAATTTTTTGATTAGCAACTTTTTATCAACCATGTTTTTTTTTAACGCATCACAAACTGCATTAACAATACTGTGTTCTATTTTCAAAAACACTGAGTGTATTTTCGGATTGTAAGTAAGAAGAGCGATACATCACAGAATGATTCACATTCTGTGAAATCCTACAACTGAAAATGCACTTTGGGTGCAAGGTATAGAGTTGATTTTCTCTTGTTTTACATTTCTTAGTTTGGTTTCTTGGGCGTAGTCTGCAACATTGTTGCAAATTGCAGTTTAAATGACTGTGTTATTAAACCAATTATACATGAAGTAAAAACGATTGAAAAGTAAATGTTTATCATCGGTGAATCCTTATAGACACGACGTGTTACAAAGGTATTTCTTTATTTTTATTTAATTTCACGGGCCAAGAGATAAAGTTTTTGTATGGAATTTATTGCGTTGAAGTAACATTTGAATACAGTGTGCAATCTACTTTATTTTATACCTACTTCACCGTCTTGGAAAAGGACGACAAATTTTGAAGATTTTTATATATGGAGTCTGGCATACCTCAACTCAGCCCATCGCAGTCCACTGCTGGACATAGGCCTCTCCCAGGCTGCGCCACAACACCCGGTCCTCCGCTTTCCGCATCCAGTCCGACTGTCAGTCCGGCCCAGCCACCTTCATTAGTCCATCTAGCTGGGGGGGCGTACCACACTGCGCTTGCCGATTCGCGGTCTCCACTACGTCCCGTCTGATCTGGCATAACTACTGTCCGACATTTAGATTTTTATTTTTTCAAAATGGCATCCACGCGTGAAACCTATATAAATCCATAGCTGACATCATCATTAAAAAAAACCGGTCAAGTGCGTGTCGGGTCACGCGCAGTGTAGGGTTCCGTAGTTTTTATAACAGCCAAGTGCGGGTCGTATTCGCTGACTGATACCTTTGTACCATGCTCTAACTAAAAGCCAAACATGACTACCTACCTAATTTGACTTCATAGACAAATCCTCACCTGATCCGACAATTTGGCACGGAAAGTATTATTTTTTTTTTTTTTAGATTTGGATAAGACTTTTCATAGCCGGTGTTTTGAATTTAAACACAGGACATAGAGCTACACTACTCACTTGTCACAAAAAAATAAAATTGAGAAATTCTATGGAGTTGTTCGAAATTTTCGAGCCAAATACAATTGGTCTACTATTACTCGTAAACTTGTAAAGCCCACTTAAGTACGATAGTTTTCCTTTAAATTTCGTTAAATATAGGTACTACTGCCGTGACATTTGAATTTCTAACTACAACCGTTTAGTTGTAGTTAGAAAGTAAAGTACCAATTTTCGTTAGAGTCAAGTGTGGGGGGGACACTTGACTCTAACGAAAATTGGTACTTTAAAGCTTGATAAGTCACGAACGGTTTACTTAATCAAAAAACGGTATTCCAAACCCCTAATATTTTTAAAAGACCTATCCAACGATATCCCACACAATGGGAAGGACGAAAAAAAAAATGATCAAACCCACTTTACATGTAGGGGAGGTACCCTAAATAATAGTTTTTTTCAAAATTTTATTTTACCACATTTTTTGCGTCATTTACGTGTATACTCATGCCAAATTACAACATTCTATTACCAATAGTTTTTGAGCTAAACCGCGGAAAGTCAGACAGACGGAAAGACAGACAGACAGATGTGGCGAAACTATAAGTGTTCCTTGTTGACTACGGAACATTAAAAAAGCAAAATGACGGACAGTAGGTAAGCCACCAACCTTCAAACCCAACAAGAACTGACCTTGATCTGAACCTTTTCGAAAATAGTTTTCCATGAAATCAGCCCACCATACATTATACCTAAAGATTTTTCTCTTCCTGTAATAACTTCCAGAACTTCTGAACTTCTAAATCCCAGCTCAACAATAATCTATTCCGAACACCACTTAGTCCAGGCTAAACAAAATAACTAATAACAGTACCCACAGAAACCAACATAACTGTAGCAACGACCATCAACACTGCTTGTACCCAATCCGACAGCCGATTTATTTGACCGACATGACAAATGTATCCTTGCTATCCCTGCTAAATTGATCAGTACTTTGTTTCTTAAACAACCAAATTAATTTGCCTTTAAATCACTTAGAAAACAAAAGAAAATAAACCCTATAGCCTCAGTCATAAGAGGTGTAACCTATTTTGGGAAGTGTCAGGTTATGTTTGCTGGTACAGATCACGATGCATCATATTGCAAGTTTTGGCATGCTTGATTTGTTTGTAATCTATGCCAGAAACAGGTTAGGAATACAGCTAAGTGTGGATAAGTCTAAATAGATTATGGGATTGTTAAGTAGTCAGGATTGACAGTTATGTATTATCTGTGGTGATTATTTTGGTACAAGGAACTTTTAGGATTAGAACTTAATGAAATGCTGGCACAAAATTAAAGAGATACCTACTATATAAAACCGACATTAAACAATGTCAATGTGTGAAAGATAATAATTATGTCATGGAAGGGTGTGACTGTTGAAAAATCAAAAGTCAATTATTCAAATTAGGCTGAGAATCAGCACTTTCGAACGTCAAAATTATCTAAGACAGTCCCCCAAAAACGCCCGCCCTTCACCACTTCCTAGGGCTTTCGCTGTGAAGAAGAAGTGGTGCAACAAAGTCTCGTCAACAAAAGAATATGGAAGGAGAAGACATGCTGCATCAACCCCAAATAAATTGGGATAGCAAGAGAATGGTGAGAAATGGTCAGGAAAGAATTTATATGAGAAAATTAGAGAAAACGCACCACACATTGGTACACTGGAGACAGTGAAAGGAGAAAAGGAAGACGACCGTTTTTTTTTCGAGTTTATTTTTTCTTCCATCTACATATACGGGGTGGCAGGGACATGGACGCGCAAACTGTAACTATGGATTCAGCACATGAGTTTAGACCCCATAGCGTAAAAAAATTTCGCCGGTTATCAAAAAAAAAATCTTCTGTTTCATAGAAAAGTGCAAAACCTACGCGGTCAAAATGTATGGAACAGCAATATTTTTTGTTAATAACCGACGAAAAATTGCCACCCCGTATAAATAGATGGAAGAAAAAATAAACTGGAAATTGGATAGAGCTTAATTGAAAACATGGAAGTCGTAGGCTTTTTTCGAAGATGCTTTTCTTCAGATAAATAAAGTCATTTATCCAAATTAGGTAGAGAATCAGCACTTTTTAAACGTCGAAATAACACAACACAGTCCCCCAAAACCCCCGCCCTTCACCACTTCCTAGTGCTTTAGCTGGAAAGAAGAAATAGCGCAACAAACTCCCCAGCAGCACAGCTGTGTGTTTAGTTAGATTGTTAGAAGAAGTTGACAATCTTATAAAACGTAGAAGCGTGAGTTGTTTAGTTAATATTTTTATACCACATCCAAAACCTTTTCTTCTACCTCCTAAACGAAAAGCAAGAAATAATCATGCCACACCTTGCCACATCTATCCACCTTCATAACATACAAAATATACTAATCAGACAAACTTATTAGCCAGATCATAATTCTAGTCAACTAGCCACTTAAAACGCTCATTTCAAACATAATTATTTAATCTAGCAACATTGTGAGTCCTGGGTTGCCGACAAAAATAGCTGGGAGCAGTGACAAATAACAAGCTATAATTTAAGAGACGCAGTCTGGCTCTAAAAGATAAAAGAAGACTTGACTGCGTTCGCAATTTTGCTTCCAAAAGTGTAAACTAATATGTGTTTTTGGAAAAACAACTGTTATGCCCACATATACAGTTTAGTTTGCGCAACAACTTTCAACATTTTTATGACTTTTTCAGTCGTTCTAGTCATTCTGAAATCAACTTAATTGACACTAGCATAAAGTTGAAACTTGTCTACTTATGTGGAAATAAAATCAATTGAAAACAAGTCGGAAAAATATGGAATTAATTGATGGTTGAATTAACAAGAACGACTTTGTACTACTTACACGTAAATACGTAAACTGGTAAATAAGTAGACATTACGATTTTAAAGTCCTCGAGCTAAAAGATTGTCATTAATTGTGACCAGAACGTCAGCCGTCGTTTTTATTATTTACTAGCTGCGCCCCGCGGTTTCACCCGCATAAATTTCGATCCCGTGGGAATATCGGGATAAAAAGTATCCTATATGTTAATCCTGATTACAAAGCATCTGTGTGCCAAATTTCATCCACATCCGTTTAGGAGTTTTTGCGTGAAAGAGTAACAAACACCCATCCATACAAACTTTCACGTTTATAATATTAGTAGGAAGTAGAATTAGCTATAACTGGCCGCGACTTTGTTCGCGTGGAAGTCAATAAAATAATAGCTACATTTCCCGCCTGCGCTTTTGCTTCGTTTTCGCTTATTATAGCGCACTTTCCAACTTTTTTTCTTTTTGCTCGGTTCCTAAGGGTCGTAGCGTGATGGTCAATAACCTTTAACCTTCCTTATGAATGCAAAAAGTTTTCAAATTCGACTCGTAGTTCAGAGATTACAAACTCAGCATATACTGTTCCCACTGCTGGGACACAGGCCACCTCAGTGCGGGTTGGTAGATGTCACCTAACATCGAATTTTTGGGTTCCAGGATATGCCGGTGGCTCACGATATTTTCCTTCACAGTTTTTGAGCAGTGGTGATGAAATAGTTTACTCAAAGTAAACCGCCTTTCTGATACCCACGACGTACAACTTATAAGTCAGGACTGTTTCTACTGGGCTCCCACTGCCCTCAGTTCCAGAGATTAGCGCGTTCAAACAAACAAACTCTTCAGCTTTATTATTATATTGATGTTTATCGCTCTAGCTAGTGCATATTATTTTAATGTCTCAATTAATGGTTGCGCTCATTTGTCAATCAATGATTATGTACCTGTCCCTATATTTTCACTATCAACCTTTACGTAAAAATATGCGTCGGCTTGAGAACCTCCTCCTTTTTTTGTCGGTTAATAATAGAGTACTTCTAACGAGTAAACACTATTTAAACATCAGCATGAGGTACTCTTGAAACCAATATGTATATCTATCTATCTGATTCTGCATCCTTTCTTCTCTCTCTTCTGCATCTCTCATCCTGCGTAACACACTATCAGTCTCAATCTAAATCATTTTGAAGGATATTGCAAACCCAATGCTTCATTGGTTCGAAAAAATGATGTGCCCAACAACGCAAATAACGCAATGAATGTTGATAAACTGTCAGAACGGAGCCATTCCTACTGATTTGGTGTTATGTTTTTCCGCCGGTTCCGAAAATTATTTCAGTAATGGGAAGCTACACTATTGCTGAGTGTCATAGGAGATATTTTATGTTACAGCAAGAAACACGTGGACAAAGTCGCGAGCAGAAGCTACCTCTATCTAACACGTAACGAAGCGTGTACTTTAACCTGTTAAACCAACTACGCAGTACCAATTTCACCACACAAACGGCCCTCAATAGCCCTAAAACTATTACGAAACAACAAAACTTCACGTACAGACAATTTCCAACAACAAATGAACAATTGGTTCAATTGACGTAACAGAAAACAGCAGAATTAATTCGTTGGCATCAAAAATAGTGCTAATCAATCTTAATTGAGACAGCCAATCAACAACGTGTAGTACTTCCTGCAATAAATTGTTTAAGACAAGGCGCACACTATGCGACGTGCGACTGTGACAGCTCCTGGGACTAGGCGCAACGACAGGCATAATAATAATAGTAAAGCATAATCAGCCTAGTAGTTGCACGCTCTCTCTACTTGTCGCGACTACTGCAACTAGAGGCTCCATATTCACTCACAAGGTGTACAACTGGACCGTATACTCTAAAAAAAATAATCGCTTCCTGCACAACTGCGACTGTATCGTATCGATCTGTAGTAACGACTAGATGCAGACGCAAACGACAGCTCTGCATCTAGACGCATAAAAGACGCAGATGCAAACGGCAACTCTGCGACTTTTTACAGCGACAAGACGCACAGTTCGCGCTGGAACTTAATCTAAAAAAAAAACAAGAGCATCGTAGGTACTCATTCAACTGAACAGATAACGCAACAAACAAAATAATGAGTTTAGATTTCGAGGTTTCACCATTTGACACCAATGAGGCACCTGTCCCATCATTAGGAAGTGACTTGCTATCAACGATTTGTTCTCTCAAGACACATAGGTACAAATAAATTGTTAGGTCCCAATGTAAGTAAGAGAGATACATTTCTTAATAGTTGATCGCGGACTGTTCACACCGCCCGGCGAGTACTCGTTTGTTGCAGCGACAAAAGCTATCAAAGGGAGAACTCGCTCAGCGACGCCCGCTTGAACACTCGCCTCGACTCACGCTTGGTACAGTTACTTAAAGAGACTAAGAAACCGATAAATGTTTTCGAATGAAATTTAATTTGATAAATGAACTGTTTGTTTTCTATTAATTAAAGTTTATTTTATTCGAAAATATATATACGATGGTCGGGGGCCGAAATATCACGCGGACGAAGTCGCGGGCTGGAAGCTAGTTAGGTAATAAAAACCCTAAAATAAGTGAGAATTGAAACTGCCATAAGTACATATTTTTGCAGTTTTTCGAGACATCGCCAACCGGTTGGTCGACTCTTCACGCTGGCCAAAGAATCAGTATTGCCATACAACGTGGTAATGCTGCCAGCCTTTTAGGCACTTACTTTTTTTATGTACGTTCTATTATTGTTATTATAAGACTGTTATATATTTTGTGCAGCTAAGGCAATTTCCCTAGATTCCCTACTATTTGACCCAACACTTTCACCAAACCTGATACCATCCATCTTCAAACTTATCTCCCTTGGGTCGCAAACAAACGTCGCCACTTTTGGCTCCCCACCAGCACTTAGTACCTTTCTATGCCACTTATCTACGCCCTAAATGGATTTAAGTCGGGGTCAAGTGGACGCAAGCCATTACGACGATTAGGACCAGCGACGACGGGTCATATTTTATTATAGGGGCCAGGAATTGGCTGTAACAGAGCTGCAAGTGCCCGTATCATTAAAAAAATCACTAAGACCGACATCTTGTGTTTTTATGGCTATATTTGTAAGGCTAAAGTAGTAAAGTTTTGTGATGTTACTCTGATTATTTTTTTGTTGTTATTCTTGTCTTTAGAGGCGGCAGATTGCACCGTGATCGCAAAATGTAGGTCTAAGTACGAGTATGTGAAATAATGTCTTTAAAGAATTTTCAAACTCAAACTCAATCGTTCCTTATTAAAAAACAAGGATTATTCTTAGACCCATGTTTAATCCATCAAACCATTTTTTTAATTTCATACTATAATCCCACAAAGTTAAAGTTCTTATTACAAAAACTGACATTAAACGTTAACGTTGACGTTGAGTCTAAGTTGTCAATTTTGCGTTTGTCGGAATAAAGTTCAAAATACAGTAATTGACTCGAAAGCTTAGGTTTAGGTCTAAAGTTAGAACTCCTTTTGTAATAAGACGAAGAAGACGAGAAGAAGGAAAGCGTTTATTTCAATTAAACCAATAACAGGCACTTTTTAATTAAAGGAGTCAGTCAGAAAGATGAAGCTAGCATACCAAAGCGTAGTAGGCTCCTATGGAGAAGAACGGGCAAGAAACTTTATGGACACTCCGTGAAATGGGTAGGGTTTGTCATCTTTTTTTTATTTTTTTTTACGTTAGCCTACGCTGACCCTGGGCAAAGGCCTCCTTCCACTCCTTCCACCTTCCGCGAGCCCGCGCGTCCTCCTTCGTTTTGATGGAACCTAGTATTGTCATCTTTAGTATTTAAAATAATTAAAATATTGTAGTTAAATAATTGTGTCACTGCCATTTTACTTTATCTTATATCTAGCGGATCAAAGGACAAAAACAAGGCAGAGAGGTTACTGTCAATAACTCTCAATGTTATAAAATCCTAATAAACTATACAATTAAGACAAATATTAAGTACTAGCCCCGTTGTTGCTCTCGTGACAGCAACTTTCTGGGTTTTATTTCCGCGTTAGTCATTTATTCATGAACAATAAATTGTATCTGAAATTACACAGAAATTTAAAATTACAATTTTACAACAAGCATAAATTTAAATACAACGGTCAGTGGATCATCTTAGGGGCGGAGTTACAACAAAATACAACATAATTTTATAATAATTTCATTATATATCTTCAACAGCATAAAGACACTTATTCAATAGGAAACTTTTCAGTTGGTTTATAAAGGTGCTTGAGTATATAGCGCTTTTTATATGTAGAGGCAACCTATTAAATAATATAACCGATTGATATCTGGGACTGTGCCTCACAATATTCAAATTAGGCGGTACCTTGTACCGTATTATGTCTTGTCTCGGCAAATCGTCGGGCAAAGCGATATTGGGTTTTCGATGAGCCATCCAGTACCACGCCGGAATTTGCAAATTGGTGGTATGAAGCCCCCGTGTCTCGGAAACCACGTAAAGCTGTTGGTCCTGCACCTGATCTCTCCCCGGTCGTTTCGGATTGCCGTCCCATCGGACTTTGAGGGTAAAGAAACAGAGAGTGGACCTGTGTTTGAAAGAAAAGAAAGAAAATACATTTATTTGCGGCAAACATGACGCATAAAAAAAAGAACAAACACACAAAAAAAAAGTGGGGCGTACACATGCGTCACATAGCGTTGCGTTGCGTTGCGTTGCGTTGCGGTTTGCGTACGCACTTATGCACTATAATATCTCCTGCGAACTTGGATGGCCGAAATTCGGTCGGGAGAATATTATTAACCACTTCATTTAAAAAAATGCATTTAAGTACCCAAATATTAATTTAAACGACTACTTAGGTTATAATTTTATAAGCGTATGTGCATATAAATAAGCCCTGTTACAGAGTTTTACATAAAACAGAGTATAAAATTGATTTTTTTCAATTTTGAAACTCAACCTAGTATGTAATTACAGTCGTTTAAGGCTAATTAAAGAGACTGATGTTTTTTAATTGAATTTCTCCGCGGTTATCACGTAGGTTAGAAAATTATGTAAATAACCCACTAATATTTTGTAATTATATACCTTTACTAGCTGCGCCCGGTCTCACCCGCATAAGTTTCGATCTCGAAGGAATATCGGGATAAAAAGTATTCTATGTGTTAATCCTGGTTATAAGCTATCTGCGTGCCAAATTGCATCCAAATCCGTTTAGTAATTTTGGCGTGAAAGAGTAACAAACATCCATCCATACAAACTTTCGCGTTTATAATATTAGTAGGATTTTGAATGCCTCGTTAAGCCTTCAGCCTTTTACCAAATATGTTGGGGTTGGTTTCCAGTCTAACCGGATGTAGCTGAATACCTGTATTTTACATGGAGCGACTGCCTATCTGACCTCCACAACCCAGGTACTGGATAATACGGTACCCCTTGCTAAAACTGGTTATCAGACTTTCGGGCTTCTGACTACCCGAAATGACTGTCAAAGACCCACGAATGACAGCCGGGGCCAACCGCATAACGTGGTTTCCGTTTCACGGAGGGGTATCGGTCTCATAACTGGCGAAATGTGGGTGTAAAATAGGTACGCCTCTGCCTCAGCCTTCGGGGAACCAAGGCGTGATGTTATGTTATGTTAATTACGGCGCTGTATCAAAACTTCGATGCGGATGCTAGAAGCACAGCAGAACCGGTTGAAGTGGGTTGCTTCGGGTACATATGTCAAGCAGTGAAAGTCATTCAGCTGAAATGATGATGATGGTGTGAAACCTATCAATAAATACTATTACTTACTTGAAGTAAACTTTTCAGATTAAAACAAAAAAAAACAAATCGAAAAAATAAAAAAAAAACAAGTTCTAGACACCTTTACCACCCCCACTCTACGCGCGGAAATTATCAATGAATTCGTAACGAGATTCAATCCTCTGATTGAAGCCACCGGCCAGCTTCAATCAAAGTACAGTTACCGGCACGTAACTTGGCAAGAGATTTTCGTAGTGGGGGAAGTTCGCGCATATAAAAATGTATGAAATTGTGCGTGCGCAAACTTCCCCCACTACAAAAACTCTTGCCAACTTACGTGTCAGTAACTGTACTGAATGTAAAAAAAGAGATTCTTTATTTTATTTCTTGTGGAAGAAAAAAGAGATTTCTGTGCCATAGGCTCTGATCCGTTCACCTTATATTATTATTATTATTTATTTATAATCAAGCAACAAAAGACTCATACTAATTATACCCTGCTTTTGTCCAGACGGTAAAAAAAGTCAGCAGGTAAAGCACCAAAATAATAAAAAAAACACTTATACCCTGTCCATTAGGTTAACCGTTTTTTGACAGCTGTCTTAGAACGTACATATTCCAGATTACGTAAAAGTTAACTTTAAAATGCCTAGTAAAATAAATAAATAAACTTCCTAATCCTATCGAATTATCTTATTTCTGACTTCTTACAGACATTATAATACCGTACGCGTGTTTGTTTTGACAAAAAACATATTATAATTGCTCATTAGTTCGATGTGTCAAAAACGGTTAGCCTAGTGGCCAGAGTATAACAGTGTTTCTATTTTAGTATGTATTCACTAATCAATATACGTTTTAAATAGGCGTTAAACCTCATTAATTTAAAGCTTTCTAGATTTTCATCAGCTGATTTAATTTATTATTTAAACACACACTTATCAATGATTTATTCGAAACTTAGAAAAATAAAATTGATTCTTTTAATTGGGATACAAGTTAGATTTTATCTCGTACATGTGGACACAATTTATGGATTCGAAATAATAAATTAAACACTTGGAAATTATTAACACTTTTTGAGGTCAACTGATGCGTATCTAGTAGGCAGGCATATTAAAGTAGCTGTTGATACTAAACTTATTCTTCATTATAGAGTGGTGAATACAGAGCGTTCCTAGCACCTGCACCGTTCGTATTATTAGGAGATCTTCCACCTTGACCACCGAGGATCTGATCCGTAGGAGTAGCTTACATACTAACTAGCTTTTCATCACGCCTGTATTCCGTGAAAGGGTAGGCAGTGGTAGGCAGTGGCATAAGGTGTCAATTTGGTTAACATATAGTTTCCCTGACTGCTCATTAAGTAGGTAACAAGCTTAAAGTGACAAAGTCCAAAAGTGATCAACGTTTTCGTAAGGAGGTCGTACATACTGAATGGAATATCAATACCCATATCATTAGGCTTTTCAAAACAATACTGGCTAACGAAGTACTGCTAGATGAGGTTGGATAGCGTTTAGTAGTCAGAGTGACCTTTGTATCACATAACTCATGGTAACCATTGTAATGAGCTTTCATACGATCGCGGTTAGATAAGCAGCGAGGCTTGGTTCGGGTGTGTGCTGCAGTGGAAGCTATGCTGAGATATATAATAATAATAATAATAATATCCCTGGACATTTCACACAGCACCATTTGTCCCAAGCTAAGCAACCAAGCCGCGCCGCGTATATCGCTGAGTATTTTGAAGATTTAATGGTGTTAATATGTGGAAAGGAAAATCGATAATACAAAGCAACATAACCTAACATCAGGCCTGTATTCCCCGAAGGGTTTGGCAGAGGGGTACCTTAGTACATGGACATTACGTAAATAGGGGGGAAGTGAGCCTATTGCACTCCACCGGCCACAAAACCAGACTGTTTTCTCAGACAGAGTATTTTCTGTAAAGCCAAGCAATACTCACTTCTTGACTTTGTCGAATTCTTCCTAGTCTTAGCGTGTTAAATGTTAGTTTAACAGCACAGGAAGGAAAAGGGATTTCTTCTATGATAAGGTTTATAAGTATCATACCTATAAGGACTATCGTGTAGGACGAAGAAAAACCCTTTTCTATTTCTTCCAGTCATACGAATGTGACTACGAAGAATTAGTCATTGAATAAACCTCTCAGAAACGAATCAAGTCACACTTTGTACCACGAACCTATCCCCTTTTCACAGAAATTACAACCATTTTGAAACCCATTTCCAATTTCCATATCCCGCAGTACACATCACACCTAAGGCCTGGTACTCACGTGCTATTAATCATAAAGCCCCGCCCAGACGCGACGACAGCGTCGCGTGACCGCACCGTGCCCACTCCGCAATCACCAGGACACTTGGATATCGGATACTTAGTTTTAGCATCTGCTGTCAAACGCCCGATCCAAACCCACCCTTATTATTCCACACTTAGATTGAAAATCGTTTGACTAATTAATGTGTGGTAAATAAATAATTG
Organism: Apamea crenata; assembly: GCA_949629185.1. Classification (NCBI taxonomy): domain Eukaryota; kingdom Metazoa; phylum Arthropoda; class Insecta; order Lepidoptera; family Noctuidae; genus Apamea; species Apamea crenata. The sequence continues at coordinate 4,089,713 of OX451368.1, read as the reverse complement.
TTAAGTAAATCTGCTCAGCTAGATGGTTTCGACTTCCGTGAAGATCTAGGTAGAAAGGTAGGTAATACATCAGCTGCTTGTCTTCCTAGGCAGGTTGTTAGTACTGAGAAATGAGTTATTCCTGCCTCTAGGTCTAGGTGATTGAGTAACAAATGGTTGTAAATTGTTGTCTTCTAAGAAAAGCCTGTTGCTTGTGTTGCAATTATCTCGTTATTTTCTTAATTGTGGTTTAAGTTTCACGTAAACTTATTAGTTTATTGAGTTAGGGTCGACTCAGACCCAACAGAATTATAAAAACAATACTTGAATTAGATGTTAAATTCTTGATACCTACCTATATAGGGTTAAATAAATTAGCTAGCGAAACTCTGCAGACGTTATGGGTATCGATATTTAAACACGATAAAATAAAATTATAAAATGACTATTTGCGCCCTGCGGTTTCACCCGTATAAACCTGAAATCGCGAAAAAAAAATCAGCTGCTCCCTACATTTTGACGAGTTATGCGAACATAAATGTAGGGAACAGCTGATTTTTTTTCGCGATTTCAGTTTTGGTCCCATAGTAAAAGTTGTTCGTAATGATGAGTAAAATGACCTCTTAAGAGGTTGTTGGTGTTTTACAAATAACCCTGTATATATAATTTGTTTTTGCATTATATGTGTTTATGTGTTATTTAGGTATTTTTCTCTTCTTGTTCTCACACACTATTGTCTACATTTCTTTTTTACTTCTCCTTTCGCAGGTCTTCTGGAAGAAATTTCTTAAGAAATAAGCAGTACCTTTGTACTCAAATTATATCTATGTCATATCATTATGTATTTACTGTGCATACATAAATAATAAAATAAATAAATAGAGAAACTGCCTGTCTGAACTCCACACCCACAACCCAGTTACTGGGTAATACGAGGCCCCTTGGTAAGACTGCTTGTCAGACTTTCGGCCTTCTGACGACCCGTAACGACTGTCAAAGATCTACGAATGACAGCCGGTACCAACGGCTTAGTGCTTTCCGGGGCTCGGAGGGGGCTTGATATGTGAAGATGGTCACCCATCCGCGGATCAACCGCGGGATAACCTGATCGATCGATCTGTGTGGCTGTTATCACTTAGCCACAAGCCCCTATTACAATAAGTATATAATTTAATATTTATTAACCAATTAAGGAAACAAAGCAAGGATATGCAGTTAAAAACTCACGATTCGTTTATTTTAATTTCAAAAGTTAGTATGTAATAATGCGACATGCACGGTGTATTAGTGTTGCGACTGACGACAAAAAGCATCAAGACATTTTATGCCGTGTCGTTATTGTACATCTGCCCTAATTGTATTTGAGCTTAGGCTTTTTAACATTTAATGAGGCAGGTGAGATTTTTAATACAATTTTTGATTTTCTCTTTGTTCTGGTGAAAGTAAGGAGTTATATAGTTTTGTGTTGATATTGACTTTAGAAAACTGTGCAGCTGTTTACTGTTAGTAGGTTGACGTTATTAATTGGATAGATGAACAATTTAGAAAATAAATTTCTATACTCATTCTGCATTAATTCTATCTGAATACTAAAAATCTTTTTTTTTTATTGTGTTTTAATTATTATCAAAAGAAATCTTGTCTTCGAAAAATAACTTCCGTTTACCAAAAACAGACTCTTTAACGAAATATTATATCAGAAAAACAAAAGAAAAAACCAAATTAAAATATCTTCTCTCAGCCAACCCTAGACTAATTTCTAAAGTACCTTTTACTTAAATAAAACACGAAATATACAACAATACACACAATCCATTTAGCCATTTGAATACATCACGCGAGAGTCGGAAAACATGACTCTACTCCACAAATTAGAAAACGAAATTAACTGCAAATATACCAAAAACATGCATTTTACACCACCCCTAGTATGTAACACCGAAAGTCGAGAATACTGCAAATGGTGAGCAAAGATAACTTGGTAAAACCAAGTCATGCATTAGAGTAATTGCATGCGGCTCCCAACGCTATATTATTAAAAAAACATTAGGCGATGTCATATTAATTACTTTATAAGAAACTTCAGTTAAATTACAATTGAAGCGGGTTTTATATACGTTTGTTAAAACTCATAATTGTATTGTTTTTAGATTCAAAAGTAATTAGGCGTTATTAAATTCATTTGATACGTTTTATTGTTAATGCTGTTATAATTGGGACTTGTTTTTGGTTTAGCCGAGTGTGATGTTTGAGTGTGATTTAGTCGGCACTTTTAATTACATGGGACTTAAATATGACTGGCGAAATGGATTCTGAAACAGCAGAGTATCATACTATCGGTAGCAATGAGTTTCATTTTGACAGTTCAACAACATTCATTGCGTTATTTACGTCGTTCAACAGACACATTTTTTGAATGTATGGAGCAATGGATTAGCAATATGCTTCAAAATGATTAAAATTGAGAGTAATACTCGTAGTGCGTTACACAATTAGGGTGCAGTACTCCGTCATTTGTTTCTCCGATGAACGGTTCGACGATTGAACGATTCACTTGTCCCTGTTTCGCCGACAGAATCTTTCACCGACGCACGAATCGCCGACATAACTGTTAGTCTAACGTCGCGTTTACACCGAGGTATATAATATTTATTCTACTCGTACTTGTAGAATTGTTTTCGTTTATTACCGCCCCGTGTCTCGGAAAGCACGCTAAGCCGTTGGTGCCGGCTGTCCTTCGTGGATCTTTGACAGTCGTTACGGATCGTATCGGATCAGAAGCCCGAAAGTTTGTCAATCAGTATTACCCAGTAACTGGGTTGTGGAGGTCAACCCAGTTGCAGTCGCTCCATATAAAATACTGGTTATCAGCTGTATCCGGTTAGACTGGAAGCCGACCCCAACATAGTTGGGAGAAGGCTAGGCAGATGATGAGAATTGTTTTCGTTTAATGTTTACACCTAAAACAAGTTGTGAAGACTAGGAAGGTGCACCTCTGCTTACCCATACAGGCGTGATGTTATGTGTAATGTGTGTGTGTGTGTTTTCTAATTCCAATGTTGAACTTAGTTTTGCCAATTAATTAAGGTAATGTCCGCCTCTGTACATTAGTATTAAATAAATTAATTAATAGTGCCAATGGCTATACAGTGTATTCGCTGTGTCTTCAACAAATCTAAAAGGTTCGCTAATAGCTTGGTTGAAGATAATACGAAAATATATTTAAAAAAATAAATACTCACCTCACCGCATAAGTGTCGATCCCGTGGGAATATCTAGATAAAAGTTATCCTATGTGTTATTCCCATGCATAAGCTATATTGCAGTAAAGATTCAACAATCCGTTTAATAGTTTTTGCGTGAAAGAGTAACAAACATCTATCCATCCTCACAAACTTTCGTCTTTATAATATTAGTGTGACATGCAGCGCCCCACGGTTTTACCCACATAAGTTTCGATCCAGTGGGAATATCGGGATAAAAAGTATTCTATGTGTTAATCCTGGTTATAAACCATCTGTGTGCCAAATTTCATTCAAATCCGTTCAGTAGTTTTTACGTGAAAGAGTAACAAACATCCATCCACCCTCACAAACTTTCGTGTACATAATATTAGTGGGAAGTAGGATTCTACAGTAACTCTATGTATATAGTATTCCATACCCTATATATGAAAAAACTGTAGGTACCATTCTATACCTAATAAATATAGTTAGTAGTATAGTAAGTTAATTTAGTAGTACCATCGTACTACTAAATTAACACAAATAACATAAGTTCTACAAGCCCGCCCTTAAAATAGTCTCGTCAAATGTTTTAATCTAATTATAGAAGTCAAGTGTGCCGGTCTTCTTGTCACTGTTGAGTTTACTACAAGAATAGACAAGTTTCGAGTATTGTATACAGATGCGACATTTGTTCTCTGCCATCGTTTTATGCCTACACTTTCAACGGGTGTAAAAATACGATTAACAGAGTCGATTCACTATTATACTCCCCGTTACTGTGAGATACCAAATTATTATTTTTTTTTGTTCGGAGGATACTCTCCCACCGCTTGGCAAAGACATCCCCCAATTCCTTCCAGGACTCCTTTCTCGCGCCACCTCACACCAGCCCTCGCGGTATTATTTTAAAACTTTATTTTTTTTAAATAAAAAAAAAAAATAATAATTGAAGGATCATAATCAAAAGTACGTGGTAGTGCTGCCAGCCTTTTGGGCACTTATCTCATTGACAGTGATGCGGACGATTTTTTTGATGCCCAATGAGCTCATGCCTTTTTCTATATATTTTTTTTCGTACTAAATACTTGTATATAGTATAGTAATTAATCTGTGTATAGTTACGAATATGTATAATAAATAAAAAACTTTAAAAACAAAGTGCTCCAAATATCCAACACTAACTTAACTTTAAATACCCCTGCAACTCCTGTACCGCTACACGAGCATAATGTTTAATGTATAAGCACAATGTATTGCATGCGTTACATTGCGCGCTGCCTGCGCAATTTTTCACAACAACAATAAGAGTCGTTTCCCAGCCATAACTTTTGCTCATTGTTACATAGTTTGATATACAGAATGTGTAATTTGCTGCTATGTGGTGGGTCATTTTACACCCTGTCACATCTGTGTGTGTAGTTCAAATAGATCAAACTCAATAGGTAAGTGAATATTCAATTAACACGTTATTTCGGGAATAGTTAAGAAAGAAAGAAACATATATTTTTTGTGACACACACAGGAAATAAAAATAGTAAAAAAGAAGCATTTAAAACTAACAAAGATACATTAAAAACAACAAAAAAAGTAAATAAACTAAAAAAAAAGACCTGTGCGAGGCAAAAACTGTATTGACAGGTTGCAATAATTTAATTATTATTATTATTACGTAAATAATTAATATGTATTTAACATAACTTTAAGAAGGACATTCCAATAGTTTAATATCTTAAAATATTTTTATCTAATTTTATATAAATGTATTTCAATGTGAATCATGATTTTGATAAACCATGATTGTATACACTTTGCATGCCTTACGGTAAGAGAATCACTTGACACATGTATGTACATTTAATAACAACATTTTAACAGTGTTTTCTGTAAAAAAAATAATTTGATTTGATTTGATAAAGGCAGAAACCTCACTCAAAACTGTCACATCTGCACCGCCACAGTTACTACTCCCCATACACTACCACTAATTGTTGTTTGATTAGTGACTATGAAATTCAGCTTTTTAATTAAAACGGACGCGTGTCAGACAAACACGAAGCACGTCGTTCTGTGTAAATACACCTTTATTTTTGTTATAATTTTAAACACTTGAAATATCACTTTATTTTGAGATGGAAGTAACGTGAGACGGGTCTGCTTTTCAAATTTGAAGCTTTGATGGTTAGTATTTCTTTCAAGGGCCTCGTGGCTAAATAAAAACAGCCACACCATTACATCTTAGGTTAAGCTACGCTTGCCATGGTTGCACTCCGTGCCTCGGAAAGCACGTCCTGGCTGTCATACGAAGATCTGGGCAGCAGATGCCCAAAAGTCTGACAACTAGACTTACAAAAGGGTATCGTGTTCTCCAGTAACAAGGCTATGAAGGTAAGATAGGCATAGTCACTCCATGTAAGATACTGGTAATCAGATGCATCTGGTTAGACTGTAGCCGATCCCAACGTAATTAGGAAAAAGGCAGATAGATTGATGCATTTCTTAGTAGTTTTGGTTCGAAGATTTCGGTTGAGAATGTAATTAATTAATTAATCTTTCTTTTTTCGTTTTGGCACTATCTCTATGAGGACAGAAGAAACTACGAGTATCTGCAGTGCGATTCTGTAACCATCTCACCGTGAAAACTAAGGTGAAGTGAGCTGTCATTCCAACTAATGCTAGGGATTTACACTATTGACAGTTCACTCTAAGCTCACTTTTACTAACTTTTCACGGTGAGGTTTTTGCAGAATCCATTGGCTGGACTATTTTTCTGAACAATGAATTGTATTCTAGTGGCTTAATTTCAGTTAAACTTTTACCCCACACCAAACCCCAACTTGCAGATAATTTCATACAAATTATTTTGTTTCATTGATCCGTAGTTCCTATTTGGTTTCTGGAGATTGTGACACAGGCTTTTAAAAATCAAAATCAAAAGTCATTTCAAAATTCCAATTAGGCTGCGAATCAGCACATTTTCAACGTCAAAACTACACACACACACACACAAATTGTGCTATAGTATAACGCCTTAGTTCGGAGCCACCTTGAATTTGCCAGTGTGGTGTGGAGCCCGCACTATGCAGTACACCCACAGAGAGTAAAAAGCATCCAAAGGGCCTTAACAAAACACCTGGCATATGCCTTCGGTGATATATGTCCCATACGAACAACGCACTCAACAGCCGACTCCCGGCCACCGGAGGCGCGGGTTTGCGGACGGCGAGCAATGGGCAGCTCGCCGCCCGGTAAGGACCAGGGGGTCTACTCCGAAGTGCAAAGTGCGAATGTTCAGATCGGACCGACACATGGCCGAACTGAATATTATTGAAAAATGCGAAAAAAGTTCAGATTGGCAAAGTTGGGTCGGGACCATAGTCAATATTCGAAAGAGTGTAGGAGTGTAGGATCGGAACCGACCGACCCAAATAGTAACTTCGTAGCAGGAAACGGCCGAATATTCGGCCGATACTACTTCGGAGTAGACCCCCAGGCCCGGGTCGACAGCGCGTTGTGTTCCACGCGCGCCTCAAAGAGATGTCAGCACGAACTGACGGGGTCCGCCAGGGCCGATGCCGCCGGGGCTGCGGGTTGTTCGAAAGAGATACCGTGGCCCCTGGCACAGGCAACTGAAGAAACACGGGTGGGTTTTAGTCAGTAAAAGTCTGACACGCCCTTCCGCTCAGCCCAGAGCGGGAGAGGTCATTTGATGACTGCCCACGCAAAAAAAAAAAATGTTATAAAATGATTACTCTGCGCGACCGTCGACTGGTACAAGATATCATGTTTTTTTTCAAATTGATTAGCGATAAATTTACTGAAGAAATTGGACTAAAAATCCCCTATAATTTACCCAGACATCCCATTACCCACTTATTCTGCACTAAAGCATCCAGAACAAATATAGGAGTAAACTTACCTCTCAATAGGCTCAGCCGAGAGATGAATTCTTATATAAAATCCACTCCAGATGTTGACATATATCATGACTCCGTAAACATCTTTACAACTCAAGTTAGTTAGTTAGGGTCCCAAAGTACGCAACCCACACAAACTAAGGATTAATTGTGTTAGTATGTAGGTATTTCTTGCAATCTCTGTAACTTATTTCTTGTGTCATTTTATATTTCTATTTATATAGTTTGTTACCACTTAATTTTTATACATTTCGAACTTAATTTTTTTTTTCTTAATTTTTATATGAAAATATTGGTTCACCTGTTATTGGGAACTGTATAAGCCCATGACTGTTATTTGATATTTTGTATATAGAAGCTGTTGGTGTACCTTTATAAATAAATTAAAAAAAAACTACGTAAGACAGTCCACCAAAACGCTCGCCCTTCGGCACTTCCTAGTGCTTTAGCTGGGAAGAAGAAGTAGCGCAACGAACACCCCAGCAGCACAGCTGTGTGTTAAGTTAGAAGATGAAATACAATGGTATGAAAAATTGCTTGTTCTTCTGCCCCCATACGCCATAGCTTTCTCCACTTAAGTTGAAACTTTACTTGTTTCACAACTACTTAAAATATTTATGTCCCAAGCACTTACTAACCACTAGCTACCAGGAAATACCTTTGACACGTCAATAAAATATGAAAATCCCATCAACAAAGTGACCACGAATGGTTGGTGGTCGCGAAATAGCACTTTTCCTACTATAAACATGTTTATTATCATAGCTACCAGGTTTAGTTGACCTCTCCCATAGTCCTTAATTGAAGGGATGCAGGTCTCCAATAGGCTGGTCAAATTTAATAATATCGGTGACATATGGATGGCCTTTTTAGTATGCTGTTTATTAAGTTGGGGTTGTTACATACTAATGGAAGGTAGCTAAGATGGGAATGTTATTTACGATAGGTACCTATGTAAAATGCAGTGAAAGGAACGTTTGTAGTTCGGTACTTGACCAGTACAAATCTTTGACAACACTTTACCAAGATACACGCTGAGCCTAGTTAGAGACCAACATTAACTCCGTGTTATAATTTTAATATTGATGTAAAAGATTATTACTTTACTCTTACAGACGACATAGGATCATATGTATATACAAATATCGTACAAAAATGGTAATACTGATCTAAAATTCCACACTGTGTACCGTGCTCGATCCTTTTCTGCATGAGAAGTGGCCTTACCTTGTTGTCGGAAAATTACAAGCTGTTTTTATTATTCATTATCTCAGTAGCAGGTTTTTTGACCACCCAAAACTGAAAATTCTAAACAATATTACGAACCGTCACAAAAAGAAAACCAGCAGCACATTCCCCAAGTCATAAAGTCTGCACTAAATTGTTAATAGTGGTGTAAACGGCTCAGCCGTGATGGCGACTATTGTGCGGTTCGCAGCCGTCGAGAACCGTTAATGACGTATTCAAACACCGGTATTTATGTTAGACCCACAGAATAGATGCGTACAGAAGGCCGGCTCCATGCAATGAGCGAAAACGCACGCATACATGCACACCGCGGCTACGTACAGCGAAAGCAAGCGCATTCGCGGCTGTCATTTGTTTGAGATCGCTATACAATCAAGTCTTTTATATCTTGGTTAGTTTTCCAATTCTTTCCTTTATTAAGTCAGGACACAATAATGTTTGAACCTACGGCACTGAGCAGACTATTGCATAGAAAACTATATTAAAATACTTGAAAACAAAGATCATACACATACACCTTTGACCGATAACAAGTTAACATCAACCTAAAACCTTAATGGCCTGGCCATTTTATGAAGCATATATTTTTTAATTTAACAGAGACTGTCACGTGTCACATTTTTAATTCGGTCTGACATATAAAGAAGATGGCGGAATATCATTCTGCGGTATTGACATTTCGACGAAATATAAAATTCTGAGTCAGTAAAGCAGGTTTTTAGGGGAAAAGAGCAGACCAAAATAGTCTTTAAGATGACAAACATATTTTGGATGTGGCTTGTGTGCGAGCGCATGTTTTCGCTCGAAATCAAAATCAAAAGTCATTTATTCAAATTAGGCTGAGAATCAGCACTCTTCGAATGTCAAAATTACATTAAATATGTAATTTTGACATTCTAAAAGTACAGTCCACCCTTCACCACTTTTTAGTGCTTTCTATGGGAAGAAGAAGTGGCGCAACAAAATCACCAGTAGCACAGCTGTCTGTATAGTTAAAAAAAAACTTGCTTCTTTTAAATAGTAGATATGTAAAGTAGTTCATCTTATGAGACACAGAACATTAAATTAAACTATTTGCCATATGCCAGCTAGCCACGCCAAAAAGAATGTAAACTATACTCAAGCAAAACTTAATGAAAACCAAAATTTACACCTAAATAAAAGCCTCCGGGCATAAAGGGCGTGACAGCTCGTTGAATTAAGCCAACCTTCTTTATTTATTTATTCTGTGTAACACCGGTGACGGTACCGCACTAGCGTAAATATGGGTGCGTGAATGTGGGCTGCTGTTATGTGAAGTGGAAGTGAGAATGGGTTTCGGGTTTATGGTAGAGTTATGATTATGAGGACAGAAGTAGGATAGTTGAACATCTCAAGAAACACCAAGATATGAGTCAAGCCTGTCGACGCCATGGCGAACTACTCGCCTGAAATTTTAGTATTTTAGTCAGACATTTAAGTTTTAGCCTTTAAACAGACTTAGGACCCAGGTTGGCTGAAGCAAGGAAAACCTCTTCAGGTGGAGATTCATAGACGACTCTGCCTTGAAGTGTAAATGTGGTGCTGTTCCACAAACGATGGGACACTTAATATAATGTCCTGCGTGTCCTGTCAGCTTCACGTTACAGGAACAGATGCTGACGCCAAACACGTAGCAGAATTCTGGGCCAATTATAGTTTCTTTGTCGATAATGCTTTCATGTTCTTGCATTAAAAAAATAAATTAACATGTTTATTTAGCACAGTACTGTATGCAAGGAACACATTACAACGATGCATGAACACATCTATCCAAAAAACGTTGCAACGGGAGATCGTAACGTACTCATGTCACATTCTTGCTCAAAAAATACCCACTTAATAAAGCTCTATACACTGACAACTCGACCATCCCATCTTAGACACTACCTCCCATCATTCCTAAACAAGTACCCACCACTCCTACCATAACGACTTTCACATGGTGCAAACGATCCAATTTGCCAGCAACTTGATGATCAACAACAGCCGTCACGATGAAGACATTTTGGTCAATGAACAATTGAATTCAAAGACGGTAGGCGTAAGATTGACAGCGCACCGGGACCGGTAGCCAGGGTTGGCAGGACACTATTTGTAGGGTTCTGAATACAGTGGGGGTATTTATAGTTCTTCTTAGTGTACCGATTGCAAAAAGTTCAAACATCTTCGGCCCAAAATGCAGCGGTGCGAACTCCTGACACAGACTGACACAGTCACAGTCAGATCACCAAGTGCACAGGTTCATGCAACGCAGAATGGAAGGTGGGCCATTGTCCGTGGGGAGGTGCCGGATACGCACTTGAGATCTGAGAGCCTTTCGCCTGAATACGCGTTACCGTGGCCGACTTAGAATTTTCTAGACTTCGAACCCAATTCGCCCAGAGCAAAGTCAATCTCAACCGATTGGGGTTCGTTCAAGAACGGCTCACATCTCAAGTATTTATATTAGATATGAGGGTAGAATTTAATGTTTGATGAAGACAGGCAGACTAAGAGGACCGACAATCTTCACTGGACGGCTGGTAACAGCTGGATGAGCGTAGCTGAAGGTGTAGCTGAATGGCGAGCCGTTAGAGGGCCAGTGTTCAGCAAGGGACTGCTAATAATGGTGATTGGCTGTGATTATTATAAGCTGAAAGGGAAATTATATAACGCGACAATTATTTTAATGTCCCCTCAATAAGGATTTGTGCCACGGTATTCATAATCAGCTTATATAATGTTCCTACTGCTGGGACACAGGCCTCCTCTCTGTGAGAGGGAGTGAGCCATAATCCACCAGTGCGGATTGGTGGATGTCACATGTCTTCAAATTTTTGGTTCTAGGACATGCCGGTATACTCACGAAGTCAAAAAACACCCTATTGAGGTATTTGAGGTTTGCCACGGTATTGCAGCAAGCAAACCATGGTGTAGATTAGTCTTTAAAAAAAACTGTCGTTGCAACCTTTCATTACAGCACTTGATTCCCGGACTCACATGATAATCTCCACTTAGGCACAGGCCACACAACGTCTCGAACCTACATAATTTTCCAACAGAACTTTGTCAAAGATTCCCACATACATACTCCTTCTTCTTAATTTCCACAAACTCATTTGTCGAGTGGCAACCCTGCCGCCGCGGGCCAACACGACTCCTTCCATTGTATGCTAATAGAGCTGTGATACGAATGCACATGCGCACACGCATCTAGGATTTTTTTAAGACGTGCTTTCTTAGAATTTTGGGACGTGTACCTTCGTGATGTTTATAGGCAATTCCGTGTGAGATGATTAGTTTCTAGAATCGTGAACTTGAGATTCAGATAGGTAGGGTAGGTTTCTTTTGTTTTGTTTGTAATGTTTGTAATGTGGATGGCGGATATGTGGCGTCGGGTAATTCAAAGATGGTAATGTCTTTTATGGCGTGAGTGCTGTGACTTGAGTTGGTTAGTTTGATTTAAAAAACTGGGTTGTAGTTATTATTCTTATTTGTCACTCATAATTATTTTGCAAATTATACTCTGCATTATACTTCACGCCTCGTCCTCAAGATTAGTAGTTACATGTAGTATCGCATAGATGTCGCCACTTCAGCACTAGTTGAGAATATTCCTTTGCCTAGTTTTTTTTTTTTTTTTTGACGTGGGTAGATACTCATATTACCCGGTGACCGCTATTACGCTGGTTCCTCATTCGCAGTTTAGTGCTCGGCCACTGAAGACACTATCGTCCTAAATAATTCAAGTACCATTATTTCGTGCCCATTATGCCGAAACGTAAAGTATCTAGGACGTGTGAAGAAGAGCTTGAACATTTAATGCGCAAATTGCGTAAATTAGAAAAGAAAATTCACACCAACGAACCAACCGAGGATTTACCGGGAACCGCCTATGGCGTTGAAACAGGTATGTACTAATATTTGTAAAAGTGAAAGTGATAACTTTATAGCGTGTTGTTATGGGTACCTACATAATGCAAACCAGAATCAGTCATTGGGGCTTTTTCGTTGCAATTTAAATATGACGGTTGGCGTTCAATTCATTGGGGATTGTTACCTAACCCGAACAAGATAACTTTTGTTATAAAATATATGCAATTCGGTAGTCTTTTAACATAATTAATCAATTTTCTTTTACCTTAAAAAAAAAAAAAAAAAAAACTAAGTACCCTTATAAATTCGACGTATTTACGTTGCGATGATAATAAGTGTGTAATCTGAATAGCCATTGGGGCTTTTTCACCGCACGCTTAGTGATATAATAAAACCGATTATCATAACCGATATTCGTGTTTTTTATTCTAGACCCGCCTGATGCGCTAGAGCCATCTGATTGGCTGAGCGATGAACACGAACCGGAAACATTCGAAATCATAGGCACCAATGTCATTGAGCAATCATTACCAACTAATGATATCCAAAACGACATATTGGCTCCTCCAGAACGGCCAGGCACGTCCGCGCCACCCATACAAGATGAGGTCACAGTCACAGCGCAGTCTAACACATGTTTAGACACTGAAGTTCTGGAAATCCTCGGCGAAGACCCTTCACTCGCGGAAAAACGTGGAAAGGATATCCATGAAGAAATAGCTTCTCGATTTGGACATATAGCCTCAGAGGGATTAAACAAAGACACCAGAAAAGAGCTAATGTTAAAGTACCCGCCTCCTGGAAATTGTCTTCGTATTGACTCCCCTAAAATAAATCCGGAAGTCAAAGCCGCTATGCAAGAAAGCTTCTTAAAACGCGACAAAGGCATTGAAGCCAAACAAAAGCAGGTGGCAAGTGCAATATCATGCCTGGGTGATATAATCACAGCACAATTAAACTCCGAAAATAAAGACAAGGAGTTACTTCAAAAATTGATGGATCTTGGCAGATTAATTTGCGACGTTCAGCACGCTGACTCAGTGACAAGAAGAAACTTTATATTGTTTTCACTGAAAAAGGACATGTCGGATCATCTTTCAAGTACAAAGATTGACGCTTTTCTATTTGGGGAAACGTTAGCGGACACGTTAAAGGCAGCCAAGTCAATAAATAAATCTGGGGTCGAGCTTAAAGCTGACCAACCTAACTCATCGAAGCGATCAAAATTCCCTAACCAGAGGTTTTTAAACATGAAGGCTCCCGGTCCGGCTTACAGGCAGTCGGGCCCTCAGCAGAGGAGCCGCAAGCCTGCACCGAGAGCACGCGCAGCCCCGTCGCCGCCCGCGCTCTCATCGAGGCCGTGGCCGCGTCAGCAGCCGCCGCCGCCGCCGCCGCCCCCTGCTCAAACTCGTCGCCGCCTGTAAATACAGTTGAGTATGCCGGTCGCTTACATCTTTTTAAAACTCAATGGTCACTTATAACAGAGGACCGCACAGTCCTCTCTTGGATTGACGGTTATAAAATCCCCTTCTCAAGTCCACCAACTCAAAACTATATTCCGTCTACCCCAACACAGTCCAATGAAGAAAAAAGACAGTTCAATGAGACAATAGGTGATTTTTTACGTATCGGTGCGGTATCCCTATGTGAACCGTGCGAGGGCCAGTTTATATCAAGCATTTTTCTGACCTCCAAGCCTAGTGGAAAATATAGATTTATTTTAAATCTCAAAAATCTTAACCGCTTCATAAAGACTGATCATTTTAAGCTGGAGGACCTCCGTACAGCTATTAAACTTGTAACACAAGATTGTTGGATGACTACCCTCGACCTAAAGGACGCATACCTCTTGGTGAAAATTCATGACGAATCCAAAAAATACCTTCGATTTATTTATGACCAAAAACTATACCAGTTTAACGTGCTACCATTCGGGCTTAATACAGCCCCGTTCGTATTCACGAAAATAACCAAACCAATAGTTAAATTACTCCGAACCGCTGGTTTGCTCTCGACTCTTTATTTAGATGATTGGCTTCTATTGGGACGTACCTCTTCAGATTGTGTACTAAACCTTGACTTTACCAAAAAATTACTGGTTTCACTTGGCTTCTGTTATCAACGAAGAAAAGAGCATTTTCGTACCCTCTATGAAATGTAAATTTTTAGGCATGATCATTAACTCCCACAAGCTTACCCTAAGCTTGCCCCAAGAAAAAAGGGCACGCATCAGTTCTGAATTACAAGCCTTTCAGAAGTTGCGTCGCTGTTCAGTCAGGAAATTAGCACAATTAACGGGTTTACTCGTGTCAGCTTGCCCTGGAATAGAATACGGGCTTCTCCACACCAAGGAGCTTGAGCGCTGCAAATTCCTTAACCTGAAAAACGATGATGATTATGAAAAAATCATAAACATCCCCGACTCATTGCAGATAGATATTCAATGGTGGCTTAATCACATTTTGAATTCAGTACGCCACATAAGAAGTGACGACTATCACATTGAAATATTCTCTGACGCCTCAACGACGGGGTGGGGCGCAGCCTATATGGGCGATACAGCTAGTGGTAGTTGGTCAAACACCGAGCGCAAAAAGCACATCAACTATCTTGAATTGTTGGCTGCTTTTATTGCTCTAAAAATCTTTGCAAAAGACCTGTCTGACTGCCAGAATCTTTTGCGCGTAGATAACTCAACTGCAGTTGCCTATATCAACCGAATGGGTGGTGTTCAGTACCCACACCTTACACTAATTACAAGAGAAATTTGGGAATGGTGCGAGGATCGAGGATTGTACATTTATGCATCTTATATAAAATCTAGTAATAATGTCGTGGCAGATGCAGAGTCACGGAGAAACCACCCAGACATTGAGTGGGAGTTAAACGATCGGGCCTTCGACCATATTACTCATTGTTTTGGCTCACCCGAGATTGACCTATTCGCAAGCCGCATCAACAAAAAATGTGAAGCCTATATCTCATGGCATAGGGACCCTGATGCAGTAGCTATCAACGCCTTCACAGTATCCTGGGCAAAAACGCATTTCTATGCTTTTCCCCCTTTCTCGATAATTTTGAAAGTTCTCAGGAAAATAATCGCTGAAAAATCTAAAGGTATTGTAGTTGTCCCGTCATGGCCCACCCAGCCGTGGTATCCAGTCTTTCAAGCCCTTACAGTCTCTACAGTTTTATCCTTTCCACCTCACAAACGAGCTTTAATCTCGCATTCCAGCTCCAGTCGGATACACCAGACGATTACCCTGGAGGCTGCAGTCTTATCCGGGAGGCACTATCAAGAAGAAGCGTACCACCATCATCACTGGAAATAATGATGGCGTCATTATCGACCAATTCCCTCAAGCAATACGACACTTGCCTGAGAAAATGGTGGAACTACTGTATAAATACTCACACCAATATGTTTATTGCGTCTATTCCTACTGTCATACATTTTTTGACCCAACAATATTATCAGGGTGCGCAATACGGTACCCTCAATTCTTGTAGGTCAGCTCTCGCAATTTTATTAGGATCAAACATATCTAAAGATGACAGAATACAGAGATTCTTCAAAGGCGTGTTTCGTCTTCGACCATCTTTACCAAAGTATAGCTACACATGGGACACGAATTGCGTACTCGAACACCTTAGTCAATGGTACCCAAATGAAGAGCTGTCATTTGATAAATTAACTAGGAAAACAATCACATTACTAGCACTTACAACCGCCCATAGATTACAAACGTTATACAAAATAAATATAAAGAACATTACTGTTGCACCAAATCAAATCACTATTAGAATCCCAGATATCATCAAAACTTCTAAAGCAGGTTCCAAACAACCAATGCTTTACATTCCATTCTTTAATCAAAAACCTGCAATTTGTCCCGCTGCCACATTGCTCTGCTATACAAATAAATCGACGCCCTTAAGAAAGTCTGACCTGTTGTTCGTAGGTATAAAAAAGCCGCACAAAGCAGTCGGCACCCAAACCCTCAGCCGCTGGGTAAAAATGACACTAAGTGAGTGCGGGATCGACACGTCCGTGTTCTCTGCGCACAGCACAAGGCACGCCAGCACGTCGCGCGCGCACTCACTCGGTGTAAGCGTCGATGCTATCCGCAACACAGCCGGCTGGAGTGGCAACTCAACTGTGTTTGCGAGGTTCTACAATAGAACGATTTTGAACAATGATTGTACATCCTTGGCTCATTCGATTATCAATAACTAAAAACACATTTATTTATTTGTAGGAAATTATTTACATAACTAAGTATTTCATAACTGTTACGATTATTATAAGAATAATTTGTATTCATGTCATGTAAGGCAGAAGAAATTTCTTTCATTTTTAAGTTGAAGTGATTGTTAAAATTTTTACTTTGTAAAATTAAAATAAGGAGGTTTATATACATATTCATTTTTTTGGAAAATAAACATTCGTTTACTCTTTTCATATGTCTATAGGGTTGTATCATTGAAGATATTCCCCTCACACACTCTCAAACTCTACATGTAACTACTAATCTTGAGGACGAGGCGTGAAGTATAATTGATGATTAAACGAACTTACCTGTAAGTGAAGTTCTATCATAATTATACGAAACGCCTCGTCCGAAGAGATTAGTAACCGCCCGCCCGCCCTATCCATCCCGTTACTAATCTCTTAGGAAACACCTCAATGATTTATGGATCTTACTCTAAACTAAATGAGGAACCAGCGTAATAGCGGTCACCGGGTAATATGAGTATCTACCCACGTCAAAAAAAAAAAAAAAAACTAGGCAAAGGAATATTCTCAACTAGTGCTGAAGTGGCGACATCTATGCGATACTACATGTAACTACTAATCTCTTCGGACGAGGCGTTTCGTATAATTATGATAGAACTTCACTTACAGGTAAGTTCGTTTAATCATCAATTATAATCTGCTCCGTGGATGGGTGACCATCATCACATACCAAGACCACTCCGTGCCTCGGAAAGCGCGTTAAGACATTGGGCCCGGCTGTCATTCGTGGAAGTTTGACAGTTATTACGGGTCGTCAGTAGCCCGAAAGTCTGACAACCAGTCTTACCGAAGGGTATTGTATTACCCAGTAACTGGGTTGTGGAGGTCAGATAGGCAGTCTCTCCATGTTTTCAGCTGCATCTGGTTATACTGGAAGCCAGCATAGTTAGGAAAAGGCTAGGCAGATGACTCTGCAAGTTTGCACACTTGGCGAATGAATTATATTTCGGTCTAGCTATCATTGGCCAAAATATGTGCAAAAGCGAATGGGTGTCCCATATGACACCCCAACGAACCAGCTGACCTCTCGGCTGTTTTTTTTCCATAAAATTGTTTTATGAGACAGGAGCCCATGCTAAGCAAAGAGTTATTCCGGTCGGATCCCTTGAAATGATCCCTTGCTGGTTGTTATTACGTTTTAATTCTGATCAAAGCTGTACTATAGGTACCTTTTCAAGTTTTGTCAATGATAACGTTGTTTGTAATTACCTCATTATCAAAATCAATATAGCCTTATCACAAAAGGTATCTTGAAATCCGATGTCAGCCTAAAGTTTAAACAGATGCCGCTGAATTTCAAAACACTAATGTACATGCAGCTGCATTAATATTGAATAGATTAAAACATCTTAGAAAAGGGGGTAAACCATTAACGCAGCCGTCTATATTAATAGCAGGTTATTATTAAAAAACGTGCTCTGTAGATACGATTTTCCAGTACCTACATTAAAACATTTCTTTATCAATTTTTTCATGCTATTTTAATTTAATCGCAGGAGCGTTAAAACGAACCACTTTATATGCAACAAAACTAACATCTGCAGGTCTTTAATATTCAAATACAGAGTATCTTGTCACTCTCTTATCTTTTAAACGACATTAGAAATTATTATTATAAGAGAATTCCATACACTTATTTTGTATGTCTCTGGTACGTTAACAGGCTTTGACAGAGATAAGATACCAACGCGGAGAGTACTTAAAGACATCTAGCGGATAGTAGGACAGAATACGAAAACTGTGCAGAAGCGAAACTCATGTAAATTCACGGAAAATGGCTGCTTAGCAGCTTATTTAATTGACTATCAAATTCAAAGTCACATTGACGTAATGTGTCGATCTGAAGACCAATTCCCGTAATTAAAAACGTTGAAAATCTAGTCTCAATCTCATCTCAGCTACAATCAATGTCAAAAACTTGTCAAAAATGTATTGAAATCACAAGTATTTTTGACACATTGAGACAGATTAGAATGCGAAAGTTATTACAATTACGGGAATTGCCTATCTGTTTAAATAACAATTAATTAACAGTACTTTCTTTAGGAGAAGGTTTAAATACTACAGAAGTTCACGTATATTTACATTAAGAATTTGAGATCATTTTCAAGTTATGGAACAACAAACTGAATGTTATAGTTAACAAAGTTCAAATTAACCTTATTAGGACCTTTTTGTTACAAATGGTCACTCAAAAAAATCAACTTAGAATTCGCGCGCGGGTGCTCGCCGCCAAAATAAACAACTTCCTTCACGCCGAATTTCGCCAATTGCCCGAGACAAAATAAGGGTTGATTTTGCACATATCTTCGCAGTCGGTGCAATAGTGTCCCCCTTCTGTACAACCTTATTCTATAATCCATAATGACATCTAGCTGATAATGTGTACCTCAGGTTCAATTAGTAAGGGCTCAGAGCTAACAAGGGACGGTAACAAATTATTAAACGGAGAAATATAGTAGAGATTATGAAGGACCGTTTAGTATGGTGAACATGTTGAGAATTTGGTGGGACATGTTCACTTTAAAGCTTGGTGAACAATCGTTCATTATGCATTTGGTGAAATACTTTGATTTCTGCATTTATGTCTGTAGTTCATATGGTGATATGGTGCACTATTTTAAAAAGTTTCATTTTCTAAACCACAAATCCTTAATGACTACCCATTAAATTCAAATCGGTTCACAGATTTTTAGTATTAAGTAACTTCTTTACTCAAAAAAAAATTGACAGTGAAACGTAGGTATTCAATTATCGGTCTACCCATCATAATAACGCCATTTAATGAATCACTGGGATAATAATTATTCTCTGAATTTGGGGTACACTCAACACGTATAAGTTGCACAGAAAATAAAAATCTAAGTAAAAGTATCTCCAAGATATTATATAGAGCCGGTTCATCAGGAACTTCAAGAAGCTAAACATTTACTAAGGACTCCCATTCCAAATCTATTAACTAAAAACACATAAATCTAAAGAACATTTTCACCGCTACAAATATCAGGCAGCGTTACGTGTAAGAGCGCGTTGGCCGCTCGTCGGCAACATTTTAAATTCGCTCATTATCATAATATGGCGATCAATATTCGATGTTTGCTTCGCCGAGTGAGAGCCTATCTACATGCTGATTGCATCCCGTCCATCGGTCCGTCCGATGTGTTACACTCTTTATTAGGGTGACCATAAGAACGTTTTTGTATCTAGGCTGTGTGTGTGAGTAGGTGTGCACGTGGGTTCTGTGAGATTTAGGTGATTTGGTCTCGTAGATTGATTAGATGGGAGTATCGGTTAGATAAGTGGGAAATAACTTAGTTCAAATGTCACAAACAGGAAATGCATAAATTCTTTGTGTTTGGGAAAATCGTGTTTGAGTTCTCGTATACGATGCTTTTATTTAATTATAGAAAGATATATTATAGTACATATCATCGACGGGCGATTTCTGAATAAATAAAATTGAAATAAAAGATAGAACCGTTAATGACGTTGACAGCACCTTTGGAGTACAAACATACCAATATTTTTCTTTTACACGTGTTATCGTAGGTTATACGTTCGTTGTTTACGGAACCCTAAAAGAGAATCAAGCATAGTGCAGCACAGCTATTATTTTATACGAACTAAGCCCTTTTTTAGCATAACATAATTAAAACCGCCAATATAAGTTATGGAAGTGAAGTGTTTATATTAAAATCCTGACGTGCGTCTACAATGATGTTGCTTCGACATATTAATTAGTCAATAATTTGCAAAATGCTAATGTTATGGGAATTGGAATTCTCAAAACTTATTAAATATTTATGTCTTGGTAGATGTATGAGCTATTCTGGTAAGGAATGACGAGGTGATATTAAGTTGTAATTTGTTTTATTTTTAAATGTATACATTATGGTGAACACGTAACAAAAAGTGGAAAGTGCCTATTACATTTTGTTGAAGTCAATTTATGGATGAATAAAATTTTCTACAGTTTAATTTGTCAAAAAAATTACACGAGAAAGCTATATAGGTATCATGTCAACATACTATAAGAATGTACACTCGAATTTTATGACTTACACCAATAAATTCTCGTAAAAACGGGTAGTTAACCTTTGAATTCTATACCAAAAACCTTGTCACATGTAGAGTACCTAGTTACATACCTACATATCTACAGAATAATTTTCTCGCAAAGAATTACAGGTATCATTACGCAGTTAGCAAACAAGTATCACTGTAATTTATATCACTATCCGCTTCGTTTGAACCGGTTAATTACGAATTCTTATTCGGACCTGTCCGTACACTTTTCTGAATCATGGTTGTCCCGATGCTCACTTGTGAATGTCGCATTTGCCTAGTTTCTTTGCGTTTTATGTGTATCTAAGTACATTTGATATTATTATAAATTGTATTAATAAAACTCAGTACGTTGACCAGATATTGAAGCTTTGTAATTAACACAATATGTGTTTTAATTAGAATATCTGTAATTTATGTTTTTCGCTATAAATTTTTATGAAGTTGTTCGTCGAGATTTTTTTCTCAAGTGTCTGCAGGATAATTTATTGATAATTATTGAGATAGGTTATGGAATGCAGGTAATTTTGGATCTAAAATTAGGGCCGAAATGTAACAATTTTCTTTAATTTGGTTCGTTAATGACTTTTTAGGTGCCAAATTTTTTGGACATACAGAATCCTATAAGGGAACGTAAGTAATTGCTCCCAGGAACTTTGTGAGTTCTCCTGGGTGGCAAGACAGATACACTCGCTGCAACAGATCGTCTCGCGCCCCGGGGAACTCTCTTTAATACAGGGATAGAATTTTTTAACTTTGGTATTTTTTTCCATAAACTTTGTACTAGTGGTGTTGATGTTAATGCGGCTGGAGGGCACAATGGTACACTATCCAATATGCGGATCTTGCCATAGGGTATCTTCAGCCCCCGTTCGCCTTTAAAAAAGCGTGCCTGTGAGCAATGTGGACATCTCACCAGCTGAACATCAAGCGATGTGGCAGGTTGAATAGCACAGTTTCCGGCGTCGCTACAGCTGGGATTGAACATGTATAAAAAACACAAACTTATAGTAAAACTTACCTAAAAATAATAATTAATAAACTATATATACACGTACTAAAAAAATGTAACTAAAATCACTATTTCCATTATTTACAAAATGTCACCAGTATTTTTATAACTGTTTTTTTAATAATTTTATTATAGGTATATTGTGTTTTATTTATTAAATAGTTACTTTTAATAGTGTACTTTTATGGGAAATACTATTAAAAATATTGTTTTGTAGTCAGTTTTTTATGGTAGCATCGTGTTTAACAGTTTTATCTAAATAATTTATTTGTTTGTACTTATACCTAATGTTTGTAAGCAATTTATTTTTACGATTATGTATTATTTGATAGCTTTACCTACACCTTAAGCAAATTATATTTTTAATATCCCCATAAAACTTCTAATTAATTAAGGTTAATATGTAGTAGACAGCTGTACGTTTTAGATAGACCTACAAAATTATTTAGATTTGAATAGAATACAGCCTTATAGCTGAACACACTTTCAATCACAATCCGAAAGATTTTGAAGAAAATTCCTAATCCCTTGCTTCATAGGTTTAAACAATTCGTCTGCTTATCAATGTAAATAACGCAATGAATGTTGTTGAACTGTCAAAATTGACATTGCCGTTGCCTTAGGTACGCACGCAAATACCTTGCGGGAGTAAGTAAGTGATGGCATCGGCAATTCGGCACCCCAATTGCGTAGGAAAATTCTAATCCATTGCTTCATAGGTTGGAAAAAATCGTCTGCTCAACAACGTAAATAACGCAATGAAACTTGTTAAACTGTCAAAATTTGTCTTACGCAATTACCCCACAGGAGTAAGACAGTGATGTTTTCTATGATATAAACCAATATGTTAAATAAACAGCATGCGCAGAAAGACAGAAGGTAAATATGTATAGAAAAACACTGAGCCATTTAATTTTCCGTATACATTGAACCCTCTTCTAAATAGGAAGCTTGTCTTAACTAATACTAAATAAGCAAATAACCACTAAAACTACTGATAGGTCTATTTGCACTAGACCACACAAGTAATTTCTATATGGACATCATTTCCAGTCCTATTCCTATTACGATCTAGGCATATTTTATATCTAGATATTTGATTATTCAACGATCTAGACGGGTTTTCTAGCCGTTTTGAGATCTTGTTGATGCGATATCTGGAGTCTGAGTCATCTCGGTTATACTTTGTATGTGCTTGTTATATTATTTATATTTTTTGAATGCCAACTCACTGTACTGGATTTGTTTCCTGGTCACCCTTTTGAAAAAATGTTGTCTGTTACGAGCATTAATAAGTGCATAATCAGCCTAAAATGTTCCCACCGCTGGGACACAGGCCTCCTCTCTTCGAAAGGGGGTGTTTTGTAATCTACCACGCGGGCCCAGTGCGGGTTGGTAGATGTCACATGTCATCGGATTTTTGGTTCTAGGACATGCTGGTTTCCTCACGACCAACCTTCACCGTTTCGAGAGCAGTGCTGATAAAATAGTTATTTAGTTTTTAGTGTGGTTATAATGTTGTATATGTATTTATAGTATTGTTAAGTAAATATTAATATTGTATTGTATGTGTTTTATATGGGCCTTGATGCCTGAAATAAATGGATAAATAAATAAATAAAATTATTAACACAAAGTGCTTGTCACAGCGCTTGCCTGAGTTCGAACCCACGACTTCAGTAAGTAGGGGTCCGTTAACACTGAACTACCACTGCTCCCTGAAGAGTGTACGTACTGTGACTAAAAGTTTTCTGTGCTAAATATATAAGAGTAATTTCCTATTTTCATTCAACTTTCTTTCAATGAAAAAAAGAAAACCTATGTAATTCTCAAATTACTATGAAGATATTAATGTCAAGCTGGAAGGATTTAGATATGTCATTTAATAACTTGAACAATGCTGCACCAACGGTTTTTATTTTAATTTTATTAGATTTAAGTATCAATTTACAAACCTAAAACATCCAACGGATTATTTTATTTAATTATTACAAAAAAAACCTAAAACTAGATTACAACTCTATGACGCAATACTTATGACGTAAATACGTCATTTAAAGCTCACGTGGCCCTAATTAACGAGCCAACGAGGTCCGTCAAAATTAATAAGGGTTGTTTATATGCGCACTTTGTTAAAATGATTTATTCGTTTAATAAACTTAGTAGGTAGTAATTATTAGAGATGCCACGAATGGCTATTACTCGGGATTCGGCCTATTCGGCAACTTTTGGTATACATTCGAATGTTGCATATTTGGATGAACAACGAATACCAATTTAAATCACTAAAATACATATTCAGATAATTTCTCAATAATTTATTTACTGTAATCACATTTTTTACATCTAATTCTTAAAAACTTGTGATAAATATGTAAACAATTTTTTCAGCATTTTTGATAGCAAACGATTGCACTTTTCTTCATAATCTATATCTGCTTCTGAAAATAGCCTCTCACGATAAATTACTGCAGGAAGGCGATAGAAAAATCTTAGCAAATTCTGTCAGGGATGGATACTGTTTTTCGTTTGCTGATCACCACTTGTATGGTTTTGCGTTCAATCGAGACTACTTAGTAGTTTTCAAATAATGCGTGTCGTGGAAGATCTACTCGCAAATGAAACAAATACGCATGTGGGGTTGCTACCATGCACACCACAATGATTCAAGTTATAACCTGTCACCCACAAAATGTACATACACATTTTGCCGAATATTCGACGCTTCGGCCGAGAGCGTGACCAAATATTCGGTATTCGGCAAAATCACTATTCATGGCATCTCTAGTAATTATCGTGTATAAGCAGCCTAAATTAAGAGTTTACATGAAGTAAGGTATTTTTTTTTAAATGTCTATTGTTGGTCATTTATCTTTCGGATAGTTTTAGGTCAGATAAATGTTTAATTATTGTGGTGGGAAGACATTAAATTAATTGGTATATGGTAATATTTTAATTAAGTTACATGGGTGCAGTTGTTTTGTGATGTAAAGGAAGATATGGTTTTAATAAAAAATATTGAAATTAATAATAAATAACTGGTTTTTATATAGATTTATAAATCTTACGAGAATTTTTTTCCTAAGTTGTTTTTTCATTTCTACTATTTCGAACCTATTTTCTGATTAAGGCCTGTTTATTTTATTATACTCAGGTCCAAACTTACGATTTGGTCCTTCTATATATGATGTTTTGGAACTGAATTTAAAGTATAAATCATTCGAACGCCACTGTGAATTGAATGTATCCATGAGGATTTCCCAGAGAAAGAAAAAGGCACAACACAGTCCTGGCCTGGCCCTGACCTGGTCCTGGCCTCGTCCTGGGATGGCCCTTGCCTGAACCTGGTCCTGGGCCTTAGCATTATAGTCACCATTGGTTACGTGCCCGGAAGAATTGCAGCACTGCCACGTTGAACAGCAATACAATTTTTTTTAACCAAAAAGCAATCAATTTTGTTCAAAGATCTATAGAATTCTAAATATCCGTCCAAAGCCAGCGATGACTAGTCACACAATATTTGTGATACCGATTCTCTGACTCATCTCACTTAACTTATGATATTATTTAATTCAAAATGGTGAACTTAGCCTCAAGTGTGGCATTATGCGTGGGAGTCTAAAACATAACCGTAAAGTCTAATTTTATTATTTCTTCTGAAGACTTGAAATGATTTTAAATGATCATTTTATGATTATCTGTGAATACGTAGCCTAATCTTTACTGGTTTGTCTAGGTGTATGTCTGTAATAATATAGATACCTATAATGCATATTAAGCCGTTGGTCTTAGCTTTCATTCGTGGATCTTTGACAGTTGCTACGGGTCGTCAGAAGGCCAAAAGGAACCCCGGAACTGGGTTGTGGAGGTTAGATAGGCAGTCGCTTCATGTAAAATACTGGTAATCAACTGCAATCCGGTTAGATTGGAAGCCGACCCCAAAGAAAAGGCTCGGCTTTGAAAAACGGCATTGCGGGTAGGACAGGATATGGGGTCTGTATTTTAGAAATTTAGGAAATAAGTAGGTACACACGGCTACACATCAAGCTATACATTTCCAGTTTTAGCTGACCTCGCATTGTATAGGTTTTTCGTACAATCGGAAGTCAGCTTATACTGGTTATGTATAGCTTGAGGTGTAGCCGTGTGTACCTTTTCTGATGGCGTCATCTGCCCTAATGAGGAAAAGTCCATGTTCAGCAGTACATAAATAGACTAAAATAAGCACATGGAGTTGTGGTGGCCCAGTGTTATCCGCCCTGACTTAGATCATGAGTACCCAGGCAGGTGATCTACTCTGTGTATTTAATTTCATCACCACTGCTCTCAAAACGGTGAAGGAAAACATCGTGAGGAAACTGGCATGTTCTAGAACTAAAATTTTGAAAACATGTGACATCCGCCAACCTGCACTGGGCCCGCGTGGTAGATTATGGTATTTTCCTTCTCACAGAGAGGAGGCCTGTGTTCCAGCAGTGGGAAAGTTATATGCTGATTATGCAAAGCACAATTAATTAGTCCTCAATGGCAAATAAACCTTTGGAAACCCGAGTTTGTTCCTTGATAATGCATTGATTTTTCCAATTCTTATCTACCAATAATATGTTTTTGAAAAAACATATTATTGATACTGCGGTCACATCATCATCATCATTCTCCTGCCCTTATCCCAAATTATTTGGGGTCGGCGCAACATGTCTTTTTCTTCATGTTTTTTTATTGATACTGCGGTATCATTCACTTATTGTAATATACTTACCTAATACCACTATAACACGAATCAAAAATGTATTCTCTAAACAGACAGAGCCGCAGGCGAAAATAGTACGTCATCATTTATCAACCATTCTTATAACTCAAAGAAATTAATACAAACAGACAGCTGATCTAATCATTTTCTTACGTTTAAATTCAATTAAAATAGTAATAATTGGCGGCAAAGAGTAGCCAATGCACTATTTCACATTTATATTATAATAATAAAAACGTCACATAAAGTATAAAAACACATTATTTTTAAAATTCTTAGGAAATTACATTTCGTAGTTTTAATTTATGTATCCTGAATCAATTTATTTTGATACGCATATTATTATGAGTTATCTTTTTTGTGTGTGAAAATAACAATGTTATTCTATCATAGAACAGTAATATATATCAATAGTGCTGTGTGAAAGATGATATAACTAGGAAGGTGGTGACTAAAATATGGAAGAAAAAGAAAATAAATAAAAAAATAAAAATAAATAAAGGATAAGAGCAGAATAATGATGACCAGTAGATATTAATCATTTCGAAATGAACAAAATTGATTTTTTGCATACATTCAGAGACTGAAAGGGAATAGGACAAAATGTTAAAATGCCTACTTTTAGGAGAAATAAAATAGTGGCGCCGATTCCCTTGTTCACAAACTAAACTAAATTTAAGTTCAGTGCATCTTTTTCTTTCTATTTCATTAAGAAAAGGACAAAAGATAAATATTAGTTTAGTCCTGATTGGGACAAGAAAAGCTTACATATGACCAGCAGTGGATGAAGTAGGGCTGTGGACGACGATGATGATGATGATGACTTATACTTCTTTCGCTCAACCAACAATCCAGGGGGTCTACTCCAAAGTGCAAAGTGCGAATGTTCGGACCGACACATGGCCGAACCAAATATTATTGAAAAATGCGAAAACAGTTCGGATCGGCTCAATTGGGTCGGGACCATAGTGAATATTCGAAAGAGTGTAGGAGTGCAGGATCGGAACCGACCGAACCAACTAGTAACTTCGTAGCAGGAAACGGCCGAACATTCGGCCGATATTACTTCGGAGTAGACCCCCTGGATTGTAGTCAACGAAACGTGTACAGGATTGTCCAGTTTCATGATGTTTGAAGTGAATATTTGCGAACGGAGCCGGAAGGGGGGGGCGACGACCTTGTATGTCAACAGGCGAACCGTCAACGCGCCGGACAAACAGACATGTTGTGTGGGCCAGGTTATGAGCGGAGGCGGGTAGAAGGTTTGGCTCGAAACAAAAGAGCAATTCCCAAGTCCAGATTGCCCATTCACAAAATCTAGTCGCAATCTCATATCAGCGATGGTCAATTTAAAAAATGTAGGTAAATTAGAAGGCTTAGTAGATATGGGACTTATTCGTAAAATGGCTTACGGCGAAAAAAAAAGGAATATTTGACAGATTACGTTTAATTAACAAACGTTGCTTGTTATCCAATGTATTTGAAGATTGATTGACTGACTTAAAGCGCATATCGGCACGCGTGCTGTGGGACGCCCAGCGAGATGAACCGACGACCTTACATACGTGGTTGGGACACGTGATGCGGAAGGCGATGTTGTGGCGCAGCTTCTGAAAAGCCTATGTCAAGCAGTGGAATGCAATATTGAGTGAATTGAGGTTTTAGGGAAGGTTTTACGTTCATATACTTTCTGTTAGTAAATTAGCCAAAATTAAATTCCAATAAGGTTTATTTTGTACCTACTGAGAATGGTCTAACCTATATAGAAAGAGTCAATTAACTTAAATTCTTACCGAATATTCCACCAAGACTGTTCTTGTTCCTTGATATACCAACAAGAACGAATCCCATCATTGATACTTCTATTTTTTCTTATATGAATTTGACTACCAATTCACCAGATCTTACGCAATAATGCGGTCCATCGACCGCATTATTGTGTCTGATGCGGTGGTGGTCAAATTCATAATTATAAGAAAAATTTAAGTATCAATGATGGGATTCGTTCACATGATCTTACACAATAATGCAGTCGATGGACCGCATTATTGCGTAAGATCTGGTGAGGTGGTGGTCAAATTCATATAAGAAAAAATTGAGTGGAACCTTGTCAAGAAGTGTTCCAATTTGAAATCGCTTCAGTCTATCCCTTATACCATCACCCATAGCGTCTTGTGGACAGTGCCAACACGATGTGTGCATAGGTCTAAGACAACACTGACCGTTCTCACGGCTTGTTCCGGAACGGGACGGACAATACAAATTAGGGACCGTACGTGCCGGAACGTGAACACAACGTGAA
Organism: Apamea crenata; assembly: GCA_949629185.1. NCBI lineage: Eukaryota > Metazoa > Arthropoda > Insecta > Lepidoptera > Noctuidae > Apamea > Apamea crenata. Next base: position 4,061,043 of record OX451368.1, on the reverse strand, counting down.
TTCTTCTTTATCTCGTGTCGACATGAGAGTGGCTCGTGCTGTGGGGAGAAGAGCGAGTTTTAGACTTCTGTACCTTCTTATGCTTCTTGGAGCTATCTGTATTGTGCAATACACTACATACTCCAAACAATGAAAGATAGGTCGAGCCACTATGTGTATAATACCAAAATTTTAAAGAATTTCATCCAAACTCAACATAAACTCAAAGCATTTATTACAAATAAACCAATTACAGGCACTTTGAATTGTCAAGGGGTCGGTCAGTCAGAAAGATGAAGCTAGTTGCCCATTCCCAAGCGTAGTAGGTAGATACGTATGGAGAAGAACGGACAAGAAACTCCACGGGCACTCTTTTAAATCATAAAATTGTTACAAAATATTGGTTACATCATTCATGTTAATGTTATAAATGTGAGAACGATGTAGAAAGACGTACACGTTAAAAGCGTCCGTTACAAAAAATATAAAAACAATTTAGAAATTAAACTAAGCCGTTAAATTAAAGTAAACCGCATAATTATCTGAATCTTCTAACTTATAATAAGTAAAACTTATTAACAAGTCTTTAGACCTATATTTTGGCATTCATTATTTAAGGATTTAAACAGTACTAAATTTCTTAACAAGAATCTATTCCAAATCAACATTTTTAAAGCTTTATACGATTGAAAAAAAAACTTTCTTCCAAGTCTTTTTTATCTTTTTTCTATTCATCAAAGGCTTTGCCATTAAACACTTAAACGCCTAAGTGCAATCAGCTGGACGGTATGAAGACTGACAGACAGATGTATTGCTCTTTGAGTTACTTTTTAAGCTTGGTTTTAGGGTTCCTAAGGGTTAGGTTGAACCCTAGTGCTTTTATTTATGCCCTATTAGTTTAGATTTGTTTAGCATGGCAGCAGGTGATAATGTTTTGGTAGGTAACGAATTTAATTGTCTACCAACTTAAATTGTAAGTGTTGTATTCAAATCACAACATAGGGAAATTCTCGTAATTTTAAGAACGTTCACACTCTGATCTCAGTCTCAATCTGTCAAAAATACCTCTAATTTCCCTACAGTTTTGACAAGTTTTTGACATTGATTGTCGCTGAGATGAGATTGCGACTAGATTTTGATTTAGACGTTATTAATTACGAGAATTGGCCACCTGTTATTCTTTGACAGTTATATGAAATGGCTATAGCACGGCAAATTGGCTGACCTAGTGTGTCAGTTTAATAAACAATAAATTTCCGAAAAATTATTAATGATTCTGTGGTTCTATAGGAAACTGCATTTAATTGTAAAGATCTTCGTCATAAAAGATCTTATTCTACATAGATATTTTTCATTATTTGCTCCACGTGGAAGACCTTAAGCCTCCTGTGAGCAAAAATTATTCAGAAAATCATGTAAGGAACCATCCCCTCTCAAATCTTCCTCGCCATCTTTTTTCTAGATCTCAAGATGCGTCTTAAAGCGTCTTAAAGTAAAACTATGCTAAGAGGTCCAATCAAAATAACTAGGTATATCGCAGGCGATAATTGCACTTATCAGGATAGGAATAAATGCTGATCATCCGTGCTGGCTGAAATGCTGCTCGGCGGTATATCCTTTTTTGTTGAGGGTAATCTTCAACGCTGGGACCGTAAATAAAACATAAAATGTGTTAGGTATTTGAGAACTCGCTCTAGAGATAGTAGTCGTTTTTTCTTTAAACTGCGGAAGTTTTAGGACTCTAGTCGATCTATTCAATTCAGCAGTGCGATTCTGTAACCATATCCCCGTGAAAACTTAGGTGAAGTGAGCGTAGAGTGAGCTGCCATTCCAACTAATGCTAGGGATTGACACTACTGACAGCTCACTTCACCTAACTTTTCACGGTGAGATTTTTACAGAATCGATCGGCTGTTCAAAACTCACCGTGAAAAAATTGGTGAAGTGAGCTGTCATGCCAAATGATTCTAGGTATTAACAATATAGAAAGCTCACTTCACTTCAGTTTTTGCGGTAAGATTTGCACAGAATATATCAGCTGTTCAGTAACTGGGTTGTGAAGGTCAGATAGGCAATCGCTCCATGTAAAATACTGGTATTTAGCTACTTTCAGTTAGATTGGAAGCCGACTCCAACATAGTTGAGAAAAGGCGAGGTAGATGATAATGATATCGGCTGTTCAGTGTATGTACTTCAGTGGTTTTTTTTTTTCTTAATTCCAAATTCAGAGAAGTCGAATAGTAAATTCGTTCTGCCTATCTTCTAGTCTTATAAGAAACTATATTGGTAGTTTTTTTGTCTATCACCACGAGCAACCATAAGCTCTCAGACTGTAGGCTTTTAATTTATCTATACGAAGTTTACATAGAAAACAAAAACTGATATTTTAAGTAAGTACAGTCGTTAACCACTCCAAAAAAAAACAATTTACTTTTTTTCGTTGTATTGTATTGAGATATACGAGTATTATGACCCCTATCACGTCTGCGGAGTTTCACTAGCAAATTTAATTTCACCCTGTTTATGTATTTATCTGATTAAGAGCTGGATTTTCGAACGTCAAGTATCGGTATCGGGGGTATCGGTGAAATAAAATTGATGTTTGACAGTTTTTATTTGATAATTAAACAAGTAATACAAAAAAATATAAAATAAATAAAACTAAAAAAGCGAAGCTCTTGTTAAGAAAATCGGTGATTATAATACAACATTAGGTACTAACGACTCAAATTCCCCTTTGCCAAATAGAAAAAAAATAGTTTTAAGTTGGCATTTAGCAACCAACCCACTTAAATTCCAACAGAACTCAAAGTTTAAACCAATAAGACCGTACGCAATAGATTATCTTATAATAACCATATAATTTCTAATAAGCTTCTCCTATAAAATTCATTTCATCTGATAATAATTATAATCATGAAAGTCCCCTTAAAAACAGATACACTTATTATTACACAGATTTCTTAGTAGATGGAGTGATAAGAGCACGAGAACGGCGCGAAAACTATCTAGTAAGCAAAGAGAACAAAAATACGTTGGTCTATATTGGTTTAACCTGTGACATTTGTTTCTTTTTTTATACACTCTATAAAATATGGTAAATATTTCCTGTGATTTTGTTTAAGAAATAATAATCATTAGGACTACCTTGTAGGTTCCATTTACTTACTTCTTTTCGGATCCAAAATCCACTTATTTCGGCCATTTTAGTGCATCTCAGGTGGATGATGATTTATTGATCTCTCTCAGAAGACATTGTCACGAATCTGAGATGAACAAATAAGCCTAGTACGCAAGATTTTTTATGCGACGATTTTTATCGCGCTCTGGATACTCAATAAACTCTCAGTATTGAGCCGAGCATTGAGAATCCAAATCTTTGAGAGTGCAATTCAAAAAATACACTGTTGGATTTTAATGTCTCGGCGCTAAGCAGTGCGTTGAAAAATCCAGTGCGCAATAAAATATAGCATGTGGGAACAAGGGCTTAAAGAGTTTTATTTATTATTAAGACTCCATTTACTCATGTCTCCGTGGTTCGAAAGTTACTTCAGGTTTATACGATTCAGATACGGTAAGTGAACTAACATAAAAGGCTCCTAAGGACGTTAGCAACAATGTTGTTAACTGCCTCTATCTGTGAGTTCTTAGGAGAGTTGGCAATTAAAACTAATATAGTAAATTGTGAGGTCTTTAGGTAGTCTAGAAAGCTAACTAACTTCCTTTTACGAAGCTCATAGAATAAAGTGGTTATAGACTTAAAATTAATTAATTTTCAGTCTTCTGGGCACGTTTTTGGATGATAGTGATGTGGACGTGTTTTTTTTTGTGTAGTTAGTTATTTGGTCATTTAGGGCTGATTTTTCAATCGATAGATAATTTTTATTCGTGGAATAAAGTTGACGTCTGACAGTTTTTGTATGGAAGAACTGTCAAAAATTCAAAATTATTCCTCCGATAAAATTATCTGGCGCTGGAAAAATAAGCCCTAAATATAGTAGCTAGTGTAAATAGTTAGTAGTGTAATAATTGTTTATATCTACGCTATTTTGTGTAGTTCTAAATGAATTAAAAGCGGATATATCTCCCAATACTATTTGTTTCTAATTTGTAATTTTTGCCATAATTAAAAATAGCTTTCTAATTTTTTGGTGGGAATAGTTTTGGATTGAATCACTCTTAACTAGACATTACATAGTGTCAATTTATTGAGGTAGTTTGGTATGGTATTAAGATTCATTCGTAAAAATCCATTACATTACAAGCGGATTATAAAGCATTAAAAAGTTTAAATTCAGTTATTAACAACAAAGTTAACTTTAATTAGCAGATAGTTACTTTTTTCCACATTTAAGTTGCTAACATTAACTTAAATCTTATTTAACACTTTGTTGGACCCAAAACACCCAGACGTAATTACAATAAAACTTCTGATGTATCCCGTTCAGTACCTTTCGTCCGATTACATAATCAGCCTATAATGTTCCCACTGCTGGGACACAGGCCTCCTCAGAGAGGAGGCCTGTGTGTGGGAGGGAGTGAGCCGTTATATCCACGCGGGCCAAGTGCCGGCTGGGAGTTGACACATGCCTTCGAATTTTTGGTTCGAGGACACGCCAGTTTCCTCACGGTGTTTTCCTTCACCGTTTTGAGAGCAGCGGTGATGAAATAATTTAACACAAAGTAAATGGGCCACAACTGCTCACAAATAGATTCATCATCATTATCATCATCATCATTTCAGCCGAAAGACGTTTGCACTGCTGGACATAGGTGTCCCCCAAGTACCTCCACTTCGACTGGTTCTATGCTTCCTACATCCAGCGGGTTCCTGCGGCCTACACAAGGTCGTCGGTCCACCTTATGGTCGGCCTTCCAACGCTACGTCTTCCGGTACGCAGTCGCCACCTTTCAGCCCCATCGGCCATCTGTTCTGCGACCACCACTGCCCACTACCACATAAGTTTCACAAATCGATTAAATACGTCTAATTAATCAAGTACAAATACCTCGTATTAGTATCAATTTGGCACAAATTGTCTGCCAGATCACTGTGATAGTTACCTATTCCCTTCAGATTGTAATCAGGCGATGGTTTCCGCCCACAAGCCCTCAACAGCATTATAGATTAATGAGTAGGTATTGAGGTGGGGGACACAGTTGTCGGCACTGGATTATATGCCCTTTATGACTTTGGTAAGAATTTGTACCTAGTACGTGGGTGTCACGGAGAAACGGTAGAAGGAGCGTTGACAGACCAATGGCCAGGTCAGGCCAGGATGTCCACCCACCCGGGTGGAGGTCGAGTAGCTCCATACTCAGCAGTGGGTGGAACAAGGCTGTCAATGATGGTGATGATGAAGTAGGTGTGATTTTTTTTAGATTTAGATTTAGAAAAAAAAGTGACCAAAGTGAACGATAAGTATTTTTCATTTGAATAAATATAAATCCCCAGGTCGGGCAAAGTGTTATTGGGTTTTTCTATTAAGTGTAAGTGTGTGAGTGTGTGGGGGTGTGTGTGTGTGTGTATTAAGTGTATTGGGAATTTCTCAGTAGCGGCTCGACGCGCGGCGGCGCTCGATATGGCTATATAGATTCGCCCATCTATAATATGGGGCTAAACATAACTGGCCAAATGTGGACATATTACAGGTACACCTCCACCAGCCTCTACCTAATACATCGGGGATAACAAAAGGCCAATTCTCGTAACTTAAAACGTTCATACTCTAGTCGCAGTCTCATCTCGGCGACCAACAAAGAAATGTAGGGAAATTAGAGGTATTTTTGACAGATGACCGACTGAGATCAGACTGTGAACTTTCTAAAATTATGAGAATTGCCCCTCAGGTGTGATATTATGTTACGTGTATGTTAAAAATAAAATTAATACTAAGAACGACAACCGTTCCCATCACCTCACACCAAATTGGGCCACATAGCTGAGTGAAATCACGTGGGTGTCACCGACTGTTTACAACTTAAACATTGTGTATACATCAGTGTCTGACACTAACGAGCGACACAAAAGACACCGACACCCGGACACTACACTTAATTTAGAAAATAGCTAATTTAACAATGTTCCGATCGAAATATATAGTCTATTGGAAGCAATAAATTATAGTTATGGTGAATTTAAATTAATCTAAATATTTTTAAGGAAAGGTAAAATTAATCTCCTGACAATATTTCGTTGAAAATATTTGCATGATCTTCATTTAATCTGTTCAAGTTATGGACTGTTCAAATTAATCTTAATTTTATGTCAAGTAAAAACAAGTTATTTGACAAAAATATATCTGGTTGGCATATCAACAGGCAGGCCGTTAGGTACCTACCTGTATATTGGAAAGGATTTATGACGTAAGCCTGAATATGAAACTAAAACTTCGCAGATTAAGATCCAAGAATCCGCACAATATTATTAAGTTGACACACCTTAGGAAAATAAATCAATTGAATCCAAATATTAAAAAATTAAGAAAGATTTTATTTTTAGATGTATTATTATAAGTAATAATAATTTATTTTTTACGTTTTTCTTAGTATTAAATTGTAAGTATATTAATTTTAAGACCACACTATCGCATTAGGTATAACCTGTAATAATAATAATAAACTGTAATGATAGTAATTGGAGATTTTAATAAATAAATGAATAATAAATATTACGACAATTTGTGCCTGGTTGATGGCATAGGCTCTCAAACTCAAACATAACTGGCGAAATATAGGGTACACTCTGGCTAATCCTTCGGGTAGTACAGGTATGATCTTACGTGATTAAGACGTCTGATCATAGATTATTACCATTAAGAAAAGTTAAATGTTCTTCCTACAATACATATTGACTACATATACCTACAAATAAAATATGTACCTAGGTGTGTTCCTTCTGTAACTCCACTTATATTTTGAGGTGCATTATGTTTGCTTTTCTAATGTCTAAGTCATTACGGCTCTTTAGTCAACTGAGTCCGCTCGAACTTATCCCGCGGGATGAGTTACGTACGTAGACACTAGGATTGAAGGCTTGACGGGAGTCAAGCTTTTTACCAACGTAGATCTCTGGTAATTTGTTTACGACGATACAAGGGAACTTACCATACCTACGTACATTCATACATATCAACTCGGGACAACTCGGATCCTCACCTGTACTTCCTAATGATTAATGTGGGAAGCAGTGTGGCTCTGATTATAAAGTCTTAATATTTGAAATTTATGTAATTTGTTATTAATAGTAATTGATCGCCTACATTATGGTTTCCGTCTACTTGTTTCGAGCTAAGTCCAACGTAAAGATTAAAGGTACAATTCAACATCATGTCTATCATAACAATGTGACAGTGACAGCTCAGTACCTACCTTTTTTTTGTTTTTTGGATGGGAAATCATCAAATGACCCCTCCCGCTCTGGGTGAAGCGGAAGGGAGTGTCAGACTCTTACTGACTAAAACCCACCCGTGTTCCTTCCTTAGCCCTTTCAATTCCAGGGCAGCGGTAACCCTTTCGGACGATCCCGCCGCCCTGGCAGGCCTTGGCCCTATCGGGCCCCGTCATCTGCTGACTTCTCTTTGAGGCGCGCGTGGAACACAACGCGCCGTCCGGCACGGGCCTGGTCCTGATCGGACGGTGAGTTACCCATTACTCTCCACCCGCAGGCCCGCGCCTACGGTGGCCGGGAGTCATCACGCGGCTCCAGACGCCCGGAGCGTCTCCCGCGGCGGGTGAGGCGTGAGGTGTTCTCCCTCAGTTCAGTACCTACCTTAAGACCACTTTGGGCGATACAGTCCAGAACAGTTTTTTCAGACATTGCAGCCTTATACCTACTAACCGTTTAGACAAACCTGTTGTATACACACACACACTACCAACTTTATTTTTATTTATTTATTTAATTAAGGTTCACCAACAGTTGTTACAGATATTATACATAGTATAGTTACATACAAGTAATTGTGTCTTAAATCTGACTGCACAACCAATTACAGGCAAACACCACATGCAAAATGCTCTTTGTAATTATAAATTCAATTTCAATTTTAAAAACTCAATGTATTTACTTAAATTCTAGATTATGTTAAATTATATTAAATACTAACTATTATAAATTAAATTAACTATTATTATATTAAATAATATTATATACTAATGGCGTCAGACAAACGTCGATATTGAGTCTGCGTGGACGTCAACTTCACTATTGTTTCGGACGAGACCGACATTCACAACGTGTTTGTACACTTGGTAACCACAAGTAACGCGCGCGCGTCACTTCGTGAGATAAAAATGGTCAATTGTATATATACCTATGTATACCTACTCTAGCTCTCCAACTAATCTTATCACCAAACGGATTGTAACTTGTACTTAACCATTTTCAGAAACTTCCGTGCCATACAGTGATCTATCTTTTTTTAAATGGCTTATAAGTATTGGCCATCCTACATGACAAGCGAAGGCGTATAGAAAATTGATATCTATTAGTGTTGTACCTCGTTAATTGTAATTTATATGTATTATTTAAATTCTGATTTATTTAAATGGGACAGTGATTAAGATAATATATGTTAAATGTAAAGTTGTATGTTGTCATCTTGTACTGGGGATGCGTGGGCTAATTGGTATCTAAAATATTTTAATTTATACAAACTTCCATTAAAAAAAAAATAACTTGGCATTGTTTCTAAAAGTTCAGGAGATCAAATCTATGGAATTCCAATGCAGTGTCAGTTTAGTCTTTTATGACTTCCGGTCGTTAGAATTATGCAGAGCACTGCCATTAATGTATAGACAAGCAGTCAATCTATTCTGTAAAAATCTCACCGCGAAAACTTCGGTGAAGTGAGCTGTTATTTCACCTGATACTAGAGATTAATAATAATAATAATAAATCCCTGGACATTTCACAAAGCACCATTTGTCCCAAGCTAAGCAACCTAATGCTTGTGTTATGGTAACAAGATGGCTGATAAACTACTTATATACAATTTTTTTTTTGATTAACACCAACCCACCCACCGTCTTACCAAGGGGTATCGTAATACCCAGTAACTGGGTTGTGGAGGTCAGATAGGCAGTCGCTCCATGTAAAATGGTACTTAGCTGCACCCAGTTAGACTGGAACCCGACCTCAACATACTTAGTTGGGAAAAGGCTGGGCAGATGATGACTAGGGATTGACACTATTGACAGCTCACTTCAAGCTCACTACACCTCATTTGTCGCGGTGATATTTTTACAGAATAGTTCGGCAGTTTAGATAGACATTTTTAAAGTTTTTGAGGTAATAGCAATAAGCAGGCGACCCATCTGATGGTAAGTGGTCACAGACGCCTATGTTCATCTGCAATACCTGAGATATCTCAGATGTGATGCCATCATAGGTACAAGGCCTTGTAATTAAATAATAATAATGTTCCCCCTGACCGATTTGGGTCACGGTGGTCAATCTCAACGGAGATTAGTCAGGGGGTCTACTCCGAAGTGCAAAGTGCGAATGTTCGGAACGGACCGACACATGGCTGAACCGAATATTATTGAAAAATGCGAAAAAAGTTCGGATCGGCTCAGTTGGGTCGGGACCATAGTCAATATTCGAAAGAGTGTAGGAGTGTAGGATCGGAACCGACCGAACCAAATAGTAACTTCGTAGCAGGAAACGGCCGAACATTCGGCCGATACTACTTCGGAGTAGACCCCCTGGTTCGCAGGAGATACATATTTTAGTGCACAAGTGTGTGCGCAAACTGCACTGTTCCTTTACTCTCGTAGTCCGATGGAACGGCAATCCGACACGGAAAGATGAGGTGCAGGTTCAACGGCTCTACGTGCTTTCCGAAGCACGGCAGTATCACACCACCAACTTCCAAACTCCGAACTGTTACTGAGAAATGCTTAATGGAAAAACTCAATAACACTTTGCCCGACCTGGGAATCGAACCCAGGACCCCGTGCACAGCAGTCGCGCTTGCGACCACGAGACCAGCGAGGCAATTCCTGTAGTTACCGATGTAGGTGCCTTGTAATTACCGATGTAATTACAAAGACATCAGACCATATGACGATTTCCGATACAATTTGACAACTTTTTATGAAAGTCTATCGTGCTGACTTTTGTTTTCAGTTAAGAATATGCCATGCCATAAAAAAGAGTAAGCAAGCTGAAGTGGGCTGGCCATATTTCGGCTGGTCGAAGGACTGATGGCCGGTGGAGCAGACGAGTCTTAGAGTGGAAACCGCGTATCGAGCGTAATGTGGGACGCCTCCAGGCTAGACGAATCGAGCTCAGAACAATCGATGACCTTAAAAAAGTGGCTGTGACATACTGGATGGGGAAGGCGGAGGACAGTTTGTCGCAGTTTGGGAGACGCTTGGGGATATCCAGTAGTAACTGTTTGACTGCAGAAAGAGGTATGGTTTTAGATCGTAGCTTAGCACTTAGGCTTTTCAACCTAATTACCAGAAACCAACAACATTTTCTCATAATATGGCATTTAAAAATTGCAGCCAAACCCTTTGCGTATTATGTCTCTAATGTCACAAATATCAAGTTGCATATAACGATAATACATACGAGTATTTCGGTACAAAACGGCAAAACGCATATAAATTTTCTTTTCTTGTCTAATCAGTTAAAAACATATTGAATCATGTGAACTTTAAAACGCATACGGCTTAGGACAGTGAAATACTAGCTACACATATCTTTTGTGCTAGTTTACGACGACAAACTATTTGTATTTGTAAGGTTCGAACGTTTCAATGGTTTCGAATTGTTCATGGAGTATTTACAACTTTGAATAGTTGTTTAAATAAATTATTAGTTGTATTTGGTCCTATGGTATATTACTGCTAGATTTCCAGCGTGACAGGGCGACAAAACAGACAGAAGTGTTAGTGGCAGAACGATTCATTGAAGTTGTCATATTTAGATAAATATCAAGCGGGGTAGTGCGTAACACACTAACAGTAGTAATGGCTTTAATTTTGACAGTTCAACAACATTCATTGACTTATTAACGTTGTTGAACAAACAAGATAGTGTATTTACGCATCTTGGGTGCTGGGTCCATTTAGTGTGCATTCAGCCTTGATTCCATGTAACGAGTACGTACAGAGGTGTGACTACTCTCGGCCCCCAGCTCGACAGGTATAAAAACAGTCTTCAGGAGGTAGCCTTTTTGAAAAACCACTAGTTTCTGCCACTCATGAGAGGCATTATGGAACATATTTCATAAAACTTAAATGAAAGAAACTAAAAAATACAGCGTATTTAGGTAGATACCGATAGAATCCATGACTTTGGCATCGGCTAAGCAGGATTTTTTCGAATCTCTCTCATCTCATCCTTTTTTTTTTTTTTTTTCGGTGTGGAAAATCCTCATGGATGTCCGCCGCCCTGGGGCGGGTCAGACTCTTACTGACTAAAACCACCCCGGTGTTCCATCTCACACCTACGCCTCTCATCTCATCCTGATCTAAGGTCAAAACGGGTTTCGGTTTAACGTCTTGAATATTAAAAGTGCTGTTTTCTCCCTACCAACCATCCCTTAAAAGTGCTGTTTTCTCCCTACCAACCATCCCTTAAAAGTGCTGTTTTCTCCCTACCAACCATCCCTTAAAAGTGCTGTTTTCTCCCTACCAACCATCCGCATCCCTTAAAAGTGCTGTTTTCTCCCTACCAACCATATCCCTAGTTTGTCCCACTCCACCGATACAATGAAATCTTGATCCTTAACACTGTGATAGACAACTCAATGTGCCGTCGCTTGCATGTCCTACAATGTGAAATCACTTCAGCATCGGCCATACACAGAACGGATTGTCTGTCCGCAACTTTGTGTTTATGGTAATGTTTACGTATAGTCCACAAAAGAGTTTGGTGTGCAGGGAAAAAATAAAAATCTGTCCACTATGTAGCCTGCATTGTCCTACAGGGCACAGTCCTCCTTCCCTTTTCCATAAACTTTTTTGCGCTGCCAATGCGGGCCAGTCATTGAGGCGGAAGTGAAGTAAGTCCCGTCATCATTGCTTTGTGTGTATTTACGCGTCCGTTACAAATATAAACATCAATACAACTCTCTAAGTAAAAATTGCTCAATTGAATGACAATTTAATAAAATCATGATATTTGACGCTAATTCTAACTTAGAGGGTGGTATTGATGATTCTAAAAAATAAAAGACTATCACGCTGACACAGACATCATTGTTTTATGAAGCTCGTGGTCAAATGAAAACAGCACAAGTTGATCTAAGTTTAAGCTACTATTCTCGGGGTCGGTTTGGTGTGGTCGATGAGTGACTATCCATTACATACCGTGCTTTCTGAGGTACGGGGGGGTCTCCCTCCGTGCCTCAGAAAGCACGTTAAGCGGTAGTTACCGCCTGTCATGCATAGAAATATGACAGTCGTCAGGAGGCCAAAAGTTTTTTTTTTTGCGGTTTGGAAATCATCACCCCTCCCGCTTTGGGTGGAGCGGAAGGGAGTGTCAGACTCTTACTGACTAAAACCCACCCGTGTTCCTTCCTTAGCCCTTTATGTTCCAGGGCAGCGGTAACCCTTTCGGACGATCCCGCTACCCTCGGACGATCCCGCTACCCAGGCCAAAAGTCTGCCATCCAGTCTTAGATCTATCGTGCTACCCAGTAACTGGGCTGTAGAGTTCATAAAGGCAGCCGCTCCATATAACATACTGTATTCAGCTGCATCTGGTTAGTTTGGAAGCCGAACCCAACGTAGTTGGGAAAAAGCTTGGCAGATTAACAAACATCATTGTTTTATTTGCACGATTACTTTGAAACTTGAGTGAACGTAGAATAGAATAAAACTAGTTACAAACTGCCAGCATACTTCACTCTTTTGTTGACTGTACAAGTTTTGTTAGAATATAAATTACTCGAGTACATGCTTAAAGGATTGACGTATTGAATAGCTTTCAGAGGCTGTTGGCTTAAATGGTCGAGTTGACGTTATTTGGAAAGTATGCTTCAAAATGGTCGAATACCTGTCTTGTGACTGTTTTGTTAGTTATACATATACTGGGTGGCGCAAAAGTAGTGGCACTAAAGAAAATACCTTTTTTTTTTTTATATGACATTTTCTGTCATTCTGTTGTTGAAAATTGTGTAGTGAACAAATGTAAAATACACTGAAAATAAACATGGACCGTTTTACTCCCCAAGAACGTGGAATAATTGTGTCAATGTTCTTACGGAATAATTCATCAGTGATAAGAACACAACGTGAATTTCGTCGACGATTTCCCCACCGTCCGGCACCGATTGGTCGCACAATTCGACGCTTTGCCACACGCCTTGAACCAACTGGCTCAACATTGGATAGACCTAAGTCTGGGAGACCAAGAACAGGCCGTTCAGCTGAAAATATCGATGCTGTGCGCGAAGATGTGGAAGAGTGTCCAGAAACATCAACGAGGCGACGTGCCACGCAAACGAGAACGCTACAGAACCATGTTACGTGAGTTTTTGATACCCAGTTTGGACGAATTGGGGCTGGAGCACATCTGGTTTCAACAAGACGGCGCTACGGCACACACAGCGCGCGACACTATGGACTTAGTGAGGGACGCTTTTCCAGGCCGAGTTATCTCTCGTTTTGGCGATTTGCCTTGGCCTGCAAGATCACCCGATCTGACCAGTCCAGACTTCTTTCTTTGGGGTTTTTTGAAATCTCGGGTGTATGTGAACAAGCCACAGACTCTCGCAGCTCTAAAAGAAAACATTCGTCAAGAAATAACGAACATATCGCAGGAAGTGTTACGGCAAGTTATGCAAAATTTCATAAATAGGGCTCAAATGTGTATCAACTCTGGAGGTCACCATTTAAAAGACATCATCTTTAAATCCTAATGGTACGAAATTTAATGGCACAAATATACATTTAAAAAAATCTAAATCTAGTTTTCTAATTTAGAAAAAATGTTATAGCTGAACCAAATAGGGTCTTTACTTTTGCGCCACCCAGTATATGCTACAATATAATGCTATATATTGCTACAACAATTTTGTAACATCCTAGAATCAAAACTTTTTATCCTATTTCCTTAATTTTGTGCTGTCGAACAATTGTATATGAAACAATTAAAAAAAAAAAATATTATCTATGCCTAGTTGTACCCATCCCTAGTTACCCATTACTACTACCACTAACCTAACGCCTTAGGGAATTTAAATACTAACTTTTACTTTTTGTTACAGTGGCAAGATGTCATCAAGAATACTGTCTTACTAATACAACTGCAACCTTCTCTGCCACCAACAAATATTCTGGGTTCTGAGGACCTAGTAAAAGTGTTATTCTATGAGCAATAACGATGATGGTCATCATCTGTCTAGCCTTTTCCCAACTTTGTTGGGGTCGGCTTCTAGTCTAACAGGATGCAGCTGAATACCAGTATTTTACGTGGAGCGACTGCCTATCTGACCTCCACAGCCCAGTTACTGGCTAATACGATACCCCTTGGTAAGACTGGTTGTCAGACTTTCGGGCTGTCAAAGATCTACGAATGACAGCCGGAACCAACGGCTTAACGTGCTTTCCGAGGCACGGAGGGGTCTTGGTATCTGAAGATGGTCACCCATCCACGGACCATCTGCGGCAAGCGTAGCTTAACCTGATCGATCGACCCTAGTGGCTGTTACTTGCCCCTCTCTGTCTGCCAATGTCTTGCAGTGGACTGCTGTAGGCTGATAATGAATCATTTTCCCTACTAAATAATAGAGTCATCCGGTTAGACTGGAAGCCGACCCCAACATAGTTGGGATAAGGCTAGGCAGATGATGACATCCTATTCATCAACCTATGTATAGCATGAAACAATAATAGATACTCAATAAAATCCTCTGTCAAAGTTGTGTCTTGCTAAGTGAATGCAAATCGACATGGCCATTGCCGACTAACGTTACAAAACCCTATCATCATTGCACATTTACTCAAGTATCCTCATCAAACCTCAAAAACACGGGTATAGTTCTCAATAGCCCAATGAAACCCCCCGTGGGTTTCATTGGGCTATTGACCCCCGCAGTGTGACCGATCCTTATTGGCAGGCCACACGACAACTTCAAGCTATCCTGATCAACGTTCAGACTTTATATTATTAACCACCAACGCTTTTGTACTAGAATTGCTGAAAGAGCATAAATATTATCAAGCAATATAACTGTAGTGCCATTCCGCAAAAATGACATCTTGAAAACTTAGGTGAAGTGAGTTTGAAGTGTCAATGCTTAGGTTACGTAGCGTCAGGTAGAATGACAGTTCACTTCAAGCTCGGGTCGCCTCTAAAGGGCTTTAATTTAAAGGTCCTTGGCATATGGCCGCCATTTTGTTTTGTTTTTCAAAATGGCGGCAACGCATGAACCCAATATTTTGTGCCCGCCATTTTGAAAAAAAAAACAAAATGTTGGATAATTAGATATGCCAGGCTCCATATAAAAATCTACAGTCCCGAAAGCTGCCGATTTTAGCCAAGACTAATTTCCGCCCGCGACTTCGGTCGCGTAAAATTGATTGTTCCCCCGACCTACCCCGTCGTATCACATCGCTTGCACGCGCTATTATTGTGTTCTTTCTGACTTTATGTTTCTGCACTGCTCCTAAGTTTCTTAGCGTGATGTTAAGTACCCTATAGCCTTTCTTAAGAATTGGGCTATCAAATCCAAAAATATTTTTTCAATCCGGCTGGTAGCTCCAGATATTAGCGCGTTCAAACAAACAAACAAACTTTTCAGCTTTAATACTAGTATAGATTTAGATTACAGTATACTTTTTTTTTTAAAAAAAACCTTGCCCCACACTAGGAATTTCTCCTGTGTCGTGGGTGCGTTTACAGATATATAAACTCACATACACAAACAGCCAGACCCGGAACAACTAAATGTAGGTCATACAAATATTTGTTCCGTGCGGGAATCGAACCCGCGACACGCAGCGCAGCAGTCAATCGCTTAACCACTGCGCCACACGGTTGGCGCAGTGGTTAAGCGATTGACTGCTTGCCGTCTGACAAAATAACATAACTCAAATTAAATAAAAAAAACAAGTGGGTTGCAAAAGGCTCATTTGAAATGATAGACTAAGTGGCTATAATAGTAAGTCTAGACTTGGTTGATTATGCAAAACCTTTTACTTCACTCGTAGAGAATCTCTTACGAACTAGTTGGTCCATCCACACAGCACTATTTATTTCGTGATCAGCAATCGGGCTCACATTTCCACAAATAAGACTATGTTATCTTCAGCCGCTGTGGTCCGCTCACATTACGGTCGGCTTGTCTAAAATCTTGGAGAAAACCACCGCTACCATAAATTTCTCTATCTAAATGGCCATACACAACGGATTGTGGTGCGGACACACTATTGTGAAATATTTTTTTTTGTTTTCTTGTGACATCCAGAATATTATCTGGATACTTAAACTTATGCAATGAGCTGATAATCCTATCCTACTAATAACTAATATTATAAACGCGAAAGTTTGTATGGATGAATGTATGGACAGATGGATGGATGGTTTGTTACTCTTTCACGCAAAAACTACTGAACGGATTTGGATATATAGATGACATTTGGCATACAGGTAGTTTATAACCAGGATGTACCTAGAATACTTTTCATCCCAATATTCCCACGTGATCGAAACGTATGCGGGTGAAACCGCGGGACGCAGCTAGTTACGTAATAAGGCTGAAGAGTTTGTTTGTTTGAACGCGCTAATCTCTGAAACTGCTAGTCGGATTTAAAAACATCTTTTTTGTATTTTATAGCCCAATTCTCGAGAAAGGCTATTTTAAATCATGCTTATCCTCAGGAGACGAGCATAAAGAAAATGAAGTATTAGCGTGATCAGGTGATGCCACGGGGTTGATCCGGGAATAAGAAATATCAAACGGTTGAAGTCGCGGGAGCTAGTGAACTGATATATATTTTGGGTACATCTTTTTGCGAGAAGTATCGTGTTACCCAGTAACTGGGTTGTGGAGGTCAGATAGGCAGTCGCTCCAAGTAAAATACTAGTATTCAGCTGCATCCGGTTAGACTGGAAGCCGACCCCAACATAGTTGGGAAAAGGCTAGGAAGTTGATGATGATCTTTTTGCGTATAGGTACCTAAATAAAATCAGTAGCAAACAGAACAAAGAAATGTATTGCAAGTTTTAATGTAATAATGTATAGGAACTAATACTTGCAGGGCACGTTTTTTTACGAAATAAAAAAAAAATTGGAAACATAATTTAAAAAAATTAATAAAAAGTGTTTGGCAATGAATGCTGAGAAACATAGGGGTTTATTCATAAACGACGACTAAAGTTAAGTAACGTTTAAACGTGAAAAATGTAAGGTTAAACAGTCGCTAATCACTGCTTAACTTTAAGCAACGTTTATGAATAAATGGGTAAGTGTCGAGGTTAACTTTGAACATACTTGTGAAAGCCGATAACTTAAATTAATTACAGTTCAATGACTGTGTAATAGCATTAATTAGACTCTATTTGAGAAGACCTCCTTTATATGAAGAAATGGCCCAGTGAGCACTTTGAGCCACTCGCCTCTGAACTTACTCTCGGAGAAACTTATTCAAATCAAATCAAAACTTGTATTTATTGATTTATTCAAACTATGTGCACTAAAAAAACATTAAAAAGACGGACTCAAAAAAAATATATTAAAAGAAATCATTTACTGGTTTGCAATCATAAAACATGGGTATTTAGTACATAGATGTTTTTTTATAAGTGTCCTTCATGTTCTACCGTCATATGGGCAAGTTAATTATTCCAAAATTTACATAATCAGCCTATAATGTTCCCACTGCTGGGACACAGGCCTCCTCTCAGTGAGAGGCCCAGTGTGGGTTGGTAGATGTCACATGTTTTCTAATTTTTGGTTCTAGGACATGCCGGTTTCCTCACGATGTTTACCTTCACCGATTTGAGAGCAGTGGTGATGAAATAATGTACACAAAGTACTAATTGGAATAATTTAGTTAGTATCATAACCGTAGTAGTTTAGTATCGAAACAAATAAATTGGGATAAGGGCAAAACAAAGCGACCCGCTCTCTCTCTCTCTCTCTCTCTCTCTATTAGTCATCATCACACAAAATAAATAAAAAATAATAATTAATAACAATTAGGAAAATAAAATAATACAAAATACAAATTATGTCAAATCGTTTGAATAACAGTAAAAATGTCGCACTAATATAAAAATTGGCAAATATCAACAACGTTAAAGTAAATAAAAAAAAAAACAAATGGCATTAGATTACAGTAATATAAATGTGTAATCCATGTTTTTTTTTATCTGCTATAATACTACTGCGCTATAATATTATTTATATATGGTATGCAGTTATGAACAACCATTTATATTTATTATCTATGTGGAATTGTACTCGTATACTTGTATTTCATTTCATTATTAACCTACCATAAACATGTCGTATTAACCTATTTGCAATAAAGCAATATTTATCAAATTCTACCTTTAGTCTATCGTATTTTATGCGCATTTCCTTTATTTATTATCAAATATTTACATATATACAGAAATTAAATACTAGTTTATAACATAATTTAGATGTTTGTATAGACGCTTACAAGTCGTATCGTTCGTTTCTTGTGTAATAAATTCCATATTGTAATCTTAGTTAGTTATAATAACTTATGAAATATTACGATTTATTGGCGTGTAAAACAAGTATAATGTGGTTGTACCTCTTTAAGAAGGTGTGCTTACGGAGCAAAAGTTCAATATTATTTTATTATTATATATAATTTTATTTATCGACTAGCTCGGGACTTCGTCTGCGTGGACTTCAGAATTCGGTCCTGAGAGAAATAAAAAAATCAGGATGAAAAGTTATCCTATGTGTTAATTTAGGTGATAAATTACCTGTGTGCCAAATTTCATCCAAATCCGTTCAGCCGTTTTTGCGTGATTGAGTAGCAAACATACAAACTTTCACATTTAGGATATTATACCTAATAGTTTTGCCCGCGGCTTCGATCGCGTGGAGTTCAGAAATAATCCCACGGCAACTTAATACCGGGATAAAAAGTATCATATGTATTAATCCAGGTTACAAAATATCTGTTAGTCAAATTTCATCAAAATCTGTTCTACCATTTTTGAATGATTGAGTAAGAAAACGCCAAACATACAAACTTTCACATTGATAATATTACTAGCTGTTGCCCACGACTTCGTTTGCGATCCAGGTTGAAAATTAGCCTATGTCCTTACCCAGGTCATGGTGTATCTGAGTGCCAAATTTCATCCTAATCCGTCAGTTGTTGCGTGATTGCGAAACAAACATACAAACTTTCACATTTATAATATTACTAGCTTTTACCCGCGGCTTCGCTCGCGTTAAGAAGTATAGTTTGACAAAGTTTCATACAAACTTTAATCCCCTATTTTATCCCCTTGGGGGTAGAATTGATCAAAATCCTTTCTTAGCGGATGCCTACGTCATAACATCTTGCATGCCAAATTTCAGCCCGATCCTTCAGTGGTTTGGGCTGTGCGTTGATAGATCACTATGTCAGTCAGTCAGTCACCTTTGAGTTATATAGACTAGATATAGTTTAGTCTGTATAGTATGATGTAAATGAAACTCGAACGATGCTCGGTTTGTGCTTACCTATAAGAAAATGGTGAATGGGCCATATAACCCACGCCTGCTTGTACGGGTCACCACTGCAAGTTATTTATGTGCCTACTTTTACCCGTGGGTTAGCCAGCTCGGAATTTTTCGTCTATTGTTGCCGTACCCACTTATTTATGTGTGGCATACATAAATACTTAAATCACCGTAACTTAGAAATTTGTTCTGTGTAACTAGCTTTTTTGTTTTGGATAAGTTAAGAGTTCAAATGTTTATTGTGGTACCACAGGTAAAAATATGGTGTTACAGTTTATAAAGTGAAGCACATCTATGACCCACCTTTAGGCATACAATAATTTAAAGACTTTTGCAACATTACAGTATAGTATAGTATCAGTCAATAATTTAGTGTTAACTAATATCATCATCTGCCGAGCCTTTTCCCAACTATGTTGGGGTCGGGTTCCAGTCTAACCGGATGCAGCTGAATACCAGTATTTTACATGAAGCGACTGCCTATCTGACCTCCACAACCCAGTTACTGGGTAATACGATACCCCTTGGTAAGACTGGTTGTCAGACTTTCGGGCTACTGACGACCCGTAACGACTGTCAAAGATCCACGAATGACAGCCGGGACCAACGGCTTAACGTGCTTTCCGAGGCACGAAGGGGTCTTGGTATGTGAAAATGGTCACCCATCCACGGACCAACCGCGGCAAGCGTAGCTTAACCTGATCGATAGACCCGTGCGGCTGTTATTACTTAGCCACAAGCCCCTCTTTTTTTTATTTTTTACATAATTTGTTTTATTTTCATTTTTAACTGTGTTTAGTTTAGTTTATGATCCTGTACGAGTCGCAATAAATACTTTTTCTTTCTTTCTTTCTTTCTTTCTCTTAGTGTTAATTAATATATTAGTCAATAATAATAATAATCAATAATTTAAAAAGAGTCAATAATTTAATAGTAATTGATATAGTAGTAAATAATTTGTTAATATGTATTTAAAACAGTAGGCAATAATTTAATAATATTTAATATAGTGACTACTAACAGCTATTAAACTAAAAAAAAAAATGTTGCATCGATGTATGCAAATGTGTCTCTTTACCTACTGAATTTTTGACATTTTTTGTATTTTTTGATGCCGCAAATGCCGGCCATGTTGTGTGAACTGGGACTGTGTGAATGATTAGAGAAGTATGGAAGCAAAAGACTGCTTTTTCTTCCTTATTTCTCTAATAATTCACGCAGTCCATCAATCGAAAAAAAAGTATAAAAACTTTTCGGTTTCAAGATGATGTTATTATTTCTTAAAATCTTTACTAAAAGCGTTCTAACGGGAAGAAGCTAAATGCTCAACTGCCGACATTATATAAAAAAAAAACTATTTAATTAAATGTTTTTTTTTGGCATAATAAAAAATAAACTATTTATATATGCCACAGTTTTGAACCAGACTAGTAACAGCACTTAAAACTGTAATTTCTTTTCATATTTTTGGTGTTTTAATATTCAGCTTTTTACACATACCTGTTCTAGGTATTTGGCTCCTGAGATACTACTATTTTACTTAGTTTAGAAGCCAGCTGTTAAAACTACTTTTGACCACCACTTGTACAGATGCCCACACATCAAGCTACCCGAAACTGTAAAATTTTCTCAATAAAATTTGAACCTAATGCTTTAGCGATAAAGTTGAAAATCTATTAAAGAAATATGACAGATTGGAGTAGCTTGACGTGCTAGCGTACAATCATGTTGAGTGTATGACTAACTTTAAGTAAGTGTTTCTCTTTGTACAATAAACTTCTTATTTTATTTATTTAGTTTAATCTAAAACAACAAACTTGCCCCATCGAAGGACAGTGAACGAGACACAACAGAAGTTTTATTGTTAATACGAGGGGCCTTTAGTGTTCCACAAAGTGTTAAGTTGATTGAGAGTCAAGTTTAACTTCCAAGGCTTTCCCGAAAGTTCCTCAGTTAATTTTTAATCAGAATTATCGTGAAGATTGTTAATATAATTTTGTCACAGCCAACTGGTTGAATTTGCCGTTTAGTTAACCTAGCCTTTTAACTAAACGGCAGTCGTTCAACTAACGGCCTGAATGATATTCAATAAATTATAGTTTAGGTTGTAACTGTAACCAATCACGTGCGAACCGAATTGGTCGCAGTAACTAAGCCAGGGCACCCCGACCAAATGGGTTAGGTTAGAACTGTGATCAACCGCGTGCGAGCTGAGAGAGCGAAACGAGGCGAGAACTACTTCCAAAGGCCAGGCGGTTGACTAAACGGCTAATTTAACCAGTTGTCTGCGATATATACACACTGTGTATCAGAAATGTGTCACATTAAAGGGTCTGGTACAGACCATTAAACTGAACAACTTTCTCCATGGGACCAATATCGAAATCGCAGAAAAAATACCTCTGATTTAGGGAAATCAGAGGTATTTTTTTTTCAAACATATGTCAAAATCTCCCCATCCCGTCCTACATGACGAGTTTCTGACATTTGTTTGTCGCTGAGATAAGATTGCGACTAGATTTTGAACGTTTTTAATTACGGGAATTGGCCTTCTCATGTCGTGATCAGCTAAGGAGTTGACGTGCTTTCGAAGTAAGGAATCATTAAGTGGTCAAAGTGAATTAGGACCTGGCCACCACTGCCCACCAACCTTACTCGCAGGTAATTACCTACAAATGTGTTGCATTTCGACAGTAATTGATTTACGACAGCTTTAACACCCAACATTTATGATCGATCGCTCAGGAACGTTGATCTCAAGATTTATTATATATAATTTATAGAAATGTGTAAATCTTTCAACTCCATACGTCAAAAATAAATTAGTGGTAGGTACTTATAATAAATATTTTGTCATTTTTACCTGTCTGTGTGGCTGGCTTGAAATTACTAGACAGATATGAATGGAACTTTAATGATAATTCTTGGAGATTGTGTTACTTAAAATGCCGTTAGTTTCAACCTTTGGTATTCATTATCTTCTGCCTATCCTTTTCCCAACCATGTTGGGGTCGGCTTCCAGTCTAACCAGATGCAGCTGAGTACCAGTATTTTACATGGAGCGTCTGACTATCTGACCTGTGTAATACGATACCCCTTGGTAAGACTGGTTGTTAGACTTTCGGTCTACTGACGACCCGTAACGTCTGTCAAAGATCCACGAATGACAGCTGGGGCCAACGGCACGAGAAGTAACGAATAACATGAAAAAAGGCAAATTAAATGACGGATGACAAAAAAAAAATTAAGCTTGCCTTTTATTGTGTAAATTTAACTCATCAAAAACTTCGTGTTTATTTATCCCCAAAACTACCGAGAACGAAACCTTTTAATATCCAAAATACAATTTTCAATAATAGTCAAAACATTCTAACTAATCTCCAGGCAGGGTCCTACCCCACAGGTGCAGGGGTC
Source organism: Apamea crenata (assembly GCA_949629185.1). Lineage (NCBI taxonomy): Eukaryota > Metazoa > Arthropoda > Insecta > Lepidoptera > Noctuidae > Apamea > Apamea crenata. The sequence continues at coordinate 4,037,971 of OX451368.1, read as the reverse complement.
ACATAAATCGCGCAGGTAGAAATACCAACCCTTCCTACGCAGGCAGGGGTCGCAAACGTATGGTGATGTGTGTGGTAATGTGAGCTTGATTCTGTTAAATCCGTATGCCATTTTTTCAGTGATCTTTATGCAGATATTACAATAAACCAAAACCTTTGTTTAGTCCTATTTGTTGAATGTTTGATTAATGTAGAGATGACTTCATATGATATAATTAATCATTTTTATATTGCTTTACAAAAATCGATCTAATTATACTGGTGAAATGGTCGAATGACCTGTTAAAGAGTCATTAAAGTGTCAGTGCGAGTAAGTGTTGAGCTATGTAGCTCATCAGGATATGCCGACGCCAATGTTGATACATTATAGTCAACGGCAAGTTGGTGGTAACATTTGCACTACAAAAATCACGATTAAACTACGACATTCAAAGACGCTGTCAATGTTAATTCTTTACCACTAATGTGCGATTGACTGTACTTCTTACCTACAGTAGAAGCTTAGAAGTGGCAGAATATTTCTGCAGGCATGTTTTTTTATTGCAAGCAGAGAATATTTCTCAGGTATAATCAATTTTCCAGATACGCAGGAGATATTATAGTGCACAAGTGTGTGCGTAAACACAGGTGTACTCTCTGTTCTTCTACTCTCATAGTTCGATGGGACGGCAGTCCGACACGACTGAGGAGAGATCAGGCGTAGGGCCAACGGCTTCCGAGATACGGGGTATTAAGCCACTAACTTCCATACTCCGGGCTGTTAGTGCTGTTATTAAGAACTTCCTAATAGAAAACCCAATAACACTTTGTCCGACCTGGAAATCGAACCCAGGACCCCACGCTCAGCAGTCGTGCCTGCAACCACGAGACCAACGGGGCAGTCGAATGATGATTTCAGGATGTAGCTAATGTAGAAAGGACTGTAGCGCTATCTACAACGCCACATGCGAACAACGCGTCATACTGACGTCACGCAAATCCTGCAACTCGCAAGCAGAGTTTACCGCGCAATTAGCATACACACAAACTTTTCAATATCAATCGTTGGGCAATTGAACTTTACACCCTGTTCCTCATACCTCTAAAGGACAAATTAATGCTTAAAACCTCCTCCTCTTCTTCCTGAATCCCAGTTCTATCTGGAGTCGGGTCTTCTTTCATATTCTTTATCTATCGTTAAATGAATGTTAAAAACCGAGACTGGAAAAATGTTGCGCACCTCTGACTTCAACTTAGTAACATTTTTTCTAGCAATAGCTTACAAAAACGGTTAAAAGATGGAGTCGTCGGGGCACCTCACACATATTTTGTAAACATATTATGTCTTCAAATGGGTCTGGAAGTGTCTATGTCGAAGCAAACAAGAACGACTCACATGATCTGGCTAAGATTATGTCTGGACTTTAAAAGAGACTGTGACCTCTGAGTTTGTTTCGGCTTTTCTTCTCAGAGTAGTCAGATACGAAACGCCGACTTCATCTAGATCTTTTATATTTTTTTATAATATGACGTGTTAAATTGATTGCGAAATCCCTGTTTACATGATAAACAATTTTATTTCATTTCGACTGCTTTTTTGACAAACGATAGGTGTGTATGGGTTGGAAGGTCAGACGATAGAAAAGAAGACTAGTTAATAATAATGATAAATTCAGAAGTGTAGCACTACTTAATACCTCAGTGAACCCAGTTTAAAATCAAAATGGTGACTTAGCATAATCGTAATCACAACTTAGCCGCTTTTTTATGAATGAAGTCGACGATGATGCCCATTTATTTTGACAAATCGTGTGTCATTGTAATTTAATTTCAAAAAACTCAAACACAAATCATTTATTTCAATTAAACCATTTACAGGCAGTTTTGAATTGTCAAAATTAAATAGTCGGTCAGTTAGTCAGAAAGTTGAAGCTAGTCGCCCATTCCAAAACCGTAGATCTCTATTGAGAAGAACGGGCAAAAAACTCCACGGACACTCTTTTAAATCAAGATATTAATACAAAATCCTGGGTACATTATTCTTATTGCTTATATATGTGAGAACAATATAAAAAAGAAACAATTTAAAATAAAACATTAAAAATAAGCCCTGGCAGTTAAGAGATGACCAGTCTCAACCAACGGCGCCCGTTCACGAACATGAAACACTAATAGTCAGGACGTTCACGATCAAAAAAAAAATTAATTCCGACTTACTGAAAAGTATTGCCCGATTTATATCGGAACCTTTGGCTCACATCATAAATCTATCTTTTGAACAAGGATGTTTTCCAGACAAACTTAAGCTATCGATAATAAAGCCACTACATAAGAAAGGGTCAAAATCAGATAAAAATAATTTTAGACCGATTGCTTTAACTCCGGTCCTATCTAAGATCTGTGAAAGAATAATGCTCAAAAGAATAGTTAACTTCCTGGATAAATATGACATTTTGGCAGCGGAACAATTTGGTTTCAGGAAATATCGGTCAACGCAATTAGCTACCTTCACCTTAATAAACCGCATCATTAATAATATAAACCAAAAAACCCCAACGTCAGCTCTACTATTAGACCTCAGTAAAGCATTCGATTTCGTTGATCATTCGATACTCATCGCGAAACTTGAAAAATGTGGAATAAGGGGGTCTTCCTTGTTATGGTTTCAGTCCTATTTGCAAAACAGGAAACAATTCACTAGGATTACTAAATTTGACACTGGGACCAATAATGTAGTTAAGTTTGACTCGAAACAGAGGATTAATTGTTCTGGGGTACCACAGGGTAGCATCGTAGGGCCTCTGTTATTTCTTATTTACGTCAATGACCTTCCAGGTGCACTCACACATGACTGTGTCTTGTTTGCAGATGACACAACTATTATTATGGACTGTAAAAATATTGATACATATGAAACGGAAATATATAAAACGTTAGAAGATGTTATTCAATGGTTAGACACAAATAAATTAAAAATAAACATAGAGAAAACGAAACTTATTAACTTCAAAACTTATAAGAGTAAAAACATTGAATTAAATATTTGTTATAATAATTCACTTATACAACAGATAAACAGCGCAAAATTCTTAGGCATTATTCTCGATACACATCTTTCTTGGAAAGAACATATTAATAGTTTATGCATAAAAATAAACAAGTTTGTTTTTGCACTTCGAAAGGTAAAAGACGTGACGAGCAGACATACTTCTATTATGGTATATCACGCTTACATATTATGTTCCATTATACGGTATGGCATAGTTGTCTGGGGAAATTCCTGTGACATCACGAGGGTGTTCATAGCACAGAAAAAATGCATTCGGGCACTGTACGGCATGGATTGGTCGGAATCATGTAAACCTATCTTTAAATCTAAGAATCTACTAACTGTTCCCTGCATATACATTTATGAAGTAGCTAAATTTGTCAAATACCATAGTCATCTTTTCACTACTAACGACAATACATCTAAACGCAAAATTAACCACCTGCCCCTAAAAATGCCTGTGCCTAAGCTACAACTGTTCAGAAAGAACTGTGCCTATATGGCACCTCTAATATATAACTCTTTGCCCAAAGGAATGACCGATCTGCCATATAAAAGGTTCTGTTGTGCCTTGCGAAAATGGTTAATACAGGAGAGCTTCTACACGGTTAAAGATTTTTTGAATAAAAGCACATGCCGATTTGGTGTCCACTAAGATACTGATTATTCCTCTTATTTCCTGTGACTTTGTCCTTATTAATAATTTAAGTAATTGAAATCTACTAATATAACTCTAATAATTGTATATTGAAATGATTGTAATAATTATTGTAATCCAAATTTTCTTATAAATTGTAATAATTAAAATAATTGTAATTTAATTTAAAAAAATGATTGTTGTAAACTAACTATAATTTTGCATGCCCGTTATGAGGGTGAAATATGTCCTGTGCTATAATTTAATTTAACATCTTGTGTACCCACCATATTTCAGGCAAATAAATGATTTATTATTATTATTAAAGAATTACGTAAAACCATTACTCAAGTCATTACTCAAGAGGTTGCTCTTCAAAACCTATAAGTGAGTACTTTAAGACCCAACAAGAAGAAAAATCAAGATTACGAAATCTTACCCAAGTCCGTGATCTATCGGGTCAAGTGACAACACTACCCGGTTATATACCCACCATAACTTTACCCACCGATTAAAGTAACATTATCAACTTTCTAGCAAAGTATGGGTTTTACGTCTACATAGTTTTGACCATAAACTTTGTGTTGGACGTTTTTAAAAGCCATTAAAATCAACGGCACTAGAATACTGGCAGTTCCGATTTATTACGTCAGTGATAGCTTTGGGCTTTAAAGATAGCGGGTATTGTTTGAAATAGTGAACTTATCATAAGATAACATACAGGGTGGCAGGGACATGAACGCGCAGCCTGATACCATGGATTCAGTATACATATACATGATTCTGGACGCCTTGCGCTGAAATTTTTCGTCGGTAATTAAAAAAAAAAATTGCTCTCCCATACATTTTGACCGCGTAGGTACTGCACTTTTCTATAAAACGGCTGTTTTTTTTTTTTTGATAACCAACGAAAAATTTCTACGCTAGCGGGTTTAGAATCATGTGTTGAATTCATGGTTACAGTTTGCGCGTCGATGTATGCCACCCTCAAAGATTTACACATTTCTCCTCTCTTCAAGAGGGAGTGGGCTGTAATCCACCACGCAGGCCCAGTGCGGGTTAGTAGATATCACATGTCTTCGATTTTTTTGATTCTAGGACATGCCGGTTTCTTCACGATATTTTCCTTCACCGTTTTGAGAGCAGTGGTGATGAAATAATTTACGCAAAGTAATGCGCCTGTCTGGGTTCGAATCAACGACCTACAATTCGTAACTCGCGGCCGTTACCACTGAGCCAACACTGCTGTCCCTAACATCAAATTAATTAAAAAAGTAATTTTCTTCCTGTCGCTGACACGACTGAATTTCATATCTTGTTGTCCCAAAACCTTGCTACTTCCTCGGCGTCGTCAGTGGCAGCGCAGAGGTAATTTTTGACTGCATGTTTTGGGACACAGAGGGCAGGATAGGAGGTGGAGCATGGTTTGCGACATAGCTCCACAATCACACCCTACAGCCGTACAGTCAAAAAAAAAAAGGAAAAAAAAGTGATTCTGTCAAACAAACTAAATAGTAGTGATGGGCCGATTATAGGTTTTGCCAATCTTTGACTAGCTATAGTAACTAAACCATTGGATATCTTTGATTGAATTTTCGTATGCCGTCTGGGAACGTCGTTTATTATGAGTGAGTATTAAAACAGGAATCTCTACGGTATCTGGAGCTAGAATTGATCCTGCTGTTTTTAAAACAAATACACTAATTTGTTTGGACAATAAGTAGGACCAAATTACATGGAAATCGCGTTTACCATGGCCACCTGTACAAAAATGTCGTAAAAATGAAATTTCACATTTTCCATAGATGGGAAAATATCATCATTAGCAACTTGTTCTTAGATTGTGTTGTTAATATAAAATGTTTGTAGATATGTTAATGTTCTCGTCTTACAATATAGGTAGTATAAATACGCATTTATTGCTTATTGTCATGTGAGGACCGCCTCTCGTTACTGTTTGTGTTACTTGGAGAGAATTTTACTTCATTGGAGTTAGTTTTATAATGGTGTTACTTTTGTGAGCTTTTCTAATACCTTTGGCATCATTGAATTTCAATGAAGTGACCTTTATAATTTGTACGTACTCATTCGTTTATTTTAATTCTATTGTTCTATTCTGTCGCAATATTGTGTTTTTTTTTAATGTAATATGGGTTTTGCCTGAATTAAATGTTTTATTATTTTTTTATTAAGTATCACTTTTCTATACTATTACTGTTCACGTTCGAAGATATGTGACATCTTCCAACCCGCACTGGGCCCGCGTGGTAGATTACAACCCCTGTGTAATCTACCACGCGGGCCAGCAGCCAGCAGTGGGAACATTATAGGCAGATTATACATACAATTAAAGGCTTACTAATGCCACTGTCCATTTCATAATAATAGTTTTGTCATTCTGTCAACATGTGGTTTTTATTCTATTTCAGTTTGAACGACGGTTTGGAAGTAGCTTTCGTTAAAGCTACGGTCTCTATGAAGAGCAGTGACCGTCGAATGACGTCAATGAAACGCTATCTATGAAAGTAAGTGTTAAGTGTTGTTGTGTTACCTAGAGAGTGATTTTTTTACACCATAAAGTTGCCAGCTGCCATAATTTTCATGACAGCCCTCACTGCGACCGTTATGTGGCGCCAACGGCTCTTCTACGAAATCGTAGATTTACAGATGACACAACACATCATCATATTTCTCCGCACCTTGTCATTTACACATCATCAACTTCATAATCAAACATTTTTCTATGAAAACCAATAAAACCCATCGTAAATCCTTTAACATTGTTTACAGAACAAAGTCCGCCATGGGAGTCGACTCAAACTCTAATTAATTAGAACAATATTAACTGAACACACCATATCTTCTGGCGCCATTTGTAAAAACAAGGGGTCAATGACTGGTTACGTCATCTTCTCACAGAATCTACTATAATAGTTGCTAAGGCGTGTGTTTTTTTTTACAGCCTTGAAACAACGCATGTGCTAGGGATGTGGTTTTAATTAAGAAAAGAAAGAAAGAAAGATTTAGTTAAATTTATAGCAGAAAGAGAATCTCATCACCACCCTTCAATCATCATCTAATCTCTTCACCACCTTGGTTGGCTGGTAGAGAATGCCTTAGGCATTAAGTCCGTCTTTGCACTTTTTTGTGTGAAAAGTATAAAAATTAAAGAGAAAAACATAACATCACATCACGTCCGTATGCCCCAAAGGGTTGGGCAGAGGTGTACAGTCAACAGCAAAAGTAGATGATCAAAATCAGAAATTCAATACTAATTAACGGAGTTCGCGTCAAATATAAGTTTACAGTTTACACCAAATCGCTTATATCTATGCTAATTACACTAATATTAAATTACATTACGTACATGTCAATTAAAAACTTAGCCTAACAAAAAATGAATTAAGACCAAAAATTTGCAAACAGAAACAACCTTACATTAACTTGGGAAGTACTTATACAATTACTTTTTCACATTCAGATAAATATAGGCATGTTTTGCGATTGTACTTGCTACGAAAGAATTTCAGTAAATATTAAGAAAACTCGTCATTTCTCTTAATTTTTTTTTTAAACGTTTCCCTACACTATGAATTAGTCCTATATCGTGGGTGCGTTTACAACCATTTAAACTCACACACATAAACAGCCTACTGGCTGTTTATGTGTGGCTGTTTATGTGTGTGTGTGTGTGTAATGATTATTTAACACAGCAGTATTAAATAATCATTTTGCCTTAAAAGCCAAAAGTCGATGGTAACACGATAATATCCCAGGATAGAATTCACACTTCAAAATAAGCAACGACTTCTGATTTACCTTTTTTAATTAAAATAAAACGGATGTCTTCATTCGTAACTCATATTCTACAGTGAATTAAATAATTTAATAATATTTACATAATTTAAAAGCTAACAGTCTTAAAATAATCAGTTATGTACAGGTTTTTCGAGACATCGCCAAGCGGTTGGTCGACTGTTCAAGTGACCAGAGGGCTGGCCTGTTTTGTGGCCAAAGAATCTGCATTGCCTTTGCCATACCACGTGGCAACACTGCCAGCCTTTGGGGCACTTTGCCTGTTGACAACGATGCGGACGAATTTTTTGACGCCCTATATGCCTGTACATATTATTATTTTACGGTTGGACAACATTCCCAAACTAGCTAAGCCTGAGTTTTATTTTTTATATATAAATTATCACAAAGTTGGTTAGCCATAGTATTTTTATTGAATCCCTTTTTTTTAAATCGGCGAAGGAAAGCATCGTATAAAAAAAAATCGAAGACATGTGACATCTACCAACCCGCACTGGACACACGTGGTGGATTACGGCACACTCCCTCCACCTCTCGCCCGTGGAGATGGCGTCTAACATACAGCTGCAAAGAAAGAAAGAAAAATAAAACTGAAAGAAAGTTTGAACTTGACTGTACTTCATTCAAACATTTGTTTTCCTATCCATCTTTAAGCCCAGTGGCGAAATAATAACAGCTGCACAGGTGGGTCGAAGGGTTGACGCGGTCAGTTCCTCCAGGGGATCGCGGTCTGGACCATCCATTACATACTATTGCCGGCTGTTATTCGTTGATCTTTGACAGTCGTTACGGGTACTCAACCAGTCTTACCAAGGGCTATAATGTTGTTGGAACGTGGAGGTCAGATAGGCAGTCGCTCCATGTAAAATACTGGTATTCAACGTCATCTGGTTAGACTGGAAGCCGACGCCAACATAGTTGGGAAACGGCGAGGCAGATGATAAACTTTTACATAGAACCGAATGGCTATTTTACTAGCATTTGGAGTAATAAATGTCCCGTATCAAAATTTCAATCGTGTCAACTTATTTTACGGTTATTGCGTCGGATGGATTATACTATCCATAATTTAATGATAAAGCGGACATGTCGAAAGGTGTGCACTTCGGAGATGAAATAAAAGGGGTTTCACTGTGTGAAACACTGCCTACACTGTTGCACCCCAACATAGGAAAAGCCTAGGCAGATAGTAATAGGGTGATAAGCGAAGAAATTATTGCATAATTTAGCCTATAATGTTCCCACAGGCCTTCTTTCTGTGAGAGGGAGTGGGCTGTAATCTACCACGCGGGCCCAGTGCAGGTTGGTAGACGTCATATGTCTTCGAATTTTTAGTTCTAAAACATACCGGTTTCTTCACGATGTTTTCCTTCCCCGTTTTGATAGAGCGGTGTTGAAATAATTTAAGTACACAAAGTAAACTGTCTGCCTCGGTTCGAACCTACGACCTACAACTCGGTAAGTTGCGGCCGTTGCCACTGGGCCACCACTGCTCAGCTCTCCACCGATAAAAAAATACCATAAAAAAAAAGAATATTTCCTAAATTGCTCAACCCTATGTATATTATTTTCGTCACACTTCTGCTATGAGCCCGTACCTACTCGTTTTTATGAACGTTTGATATGTGTATGTAACATTTTTTTTTCTACCAAACTTTACCGACGCTAGTAGTAACGAATGTTGAGTCATTAAACATACTCGTATACGTTTAAAAAGACCATGTTTTAATGTTATGCCTCGTTGGGTTTTAAACAATATAGGTAAGTACATATGTATAATGACTTAAGTTTCAAAATAGCTTTATTTTTGATGTAAGTATTTTTGGAGCCGGTTACAGCAAAACACGTTATAAATAGAATCTATACAGGAAAATTATATTCAGTTCGGAGTGGATTTATGCCTGGTGGATGGCAATATCACGTCGCTCGTTAACAACTACTCAGCCTACAATGTTCCCACTGCTGGGACACAGGCCTCCTGTGTGAGAGGGAGTGGGCCGTAATCCACCACGCGGGCCCAGTGCGGGTTGGTTAGTCACACGTCATCAAATTTTAGTTTCTAGGACATACCAGTTTCCTCACGATGTTTTCCTTCACCGTTTTGAGATCAGTGGTGATGAAATAATTTACACAAAGTAAAACGTCTGCTTGGGTTTAAACCCCATTATGCATTATTATGCAATTTTTTACTTCATGACACAAACAAGAGTGTAGCCCTGGGTCTTGTACAGACGCCAGCACATCAAGCTACTACAATCTGTCAAATTTCTTTAATAGATTTTCAACTTCATCGCTAAAGCATTAAGGTTCAAGGTTGATTGGGAAAATTTGACAGTTTCGGGTAGCTTAGGTAAGCTGGCGTCTGTACTAGAAGTTCCTGTATTACAAGAACCAACACATACTACATGTGACTTAAACGTAACTGGCGTAATGTTGGTGTACTATAAGAACTAGATACTTCTCTGCTTAACCCTTCGGTGAAGTCGGGTGTGATGTTAAGTTATGTTTCTTATCTTTAAAACAAAATTGGCTACTTATTTTGCGTGCAAATTATTAAGAAAAAAACCTTTTATTTTCAGGCTCAAAAGGCCCATAGCGTGTTAGTATTACAAATAAAACCTGTAAGTAGAACAATGGTGGTGGATTTGTACTTAGTTGTAATGGACTCGCTCTATGGTATAACCAACATTGGGTCAAAATCAAAATTAAAAAAACATTTATTCAAATTGGGCATAAAATCAACACTTTTTCAACGTCAAAATTACAAAAGACAGTCCCCCAAAACGTGCGCCCTTCACCACTTCCTAGTGCTTTAACTGGGAAGAAGAGATGGCGCAAACTTGTGAATTCCCCAGCAACCAATGACAAGAAATATTTATACCTAATATAAGTATTAGTAATCGTATAATATAAGAAAAATTAGCAATACATGTAAATATCTAGTAGGTCGATGACACTAATGTACGGTAACCAAAGAAGATAAGTAACCAGGGCCGTCGGATATAGTTGAAGTTTGGCAAGAAACCGATGGATGTTTTCGAATGAAATTTCATTTCATTAATAGAAAACAAACAGTTTATTTATCAAATAAAATTTCATTCAAAAATATCCATCGGTTTCTTACTAAACTTCAACTATATCCGATGCCCTGGTTACTTATCTCTTTTGCCGACTGTACATAGCAATGATATGATAATCAATAAATTTTCACATGTTTCGTGTCGAAATTATGAAAATAATAAATATTGTAGATATTGTTAGGGTTCCCTATTACTTATGCTACGCTGTCCGTCCGTCTGTCACAGGGCTTTTGAATCGTAATAGGTATCCACTTGAAATTTTCACAAAGTGTAATAATAATAATATCCCTGGACATTTCACACAGCACCATTTGTCCCAAGCTAAGCAACCTAATGCTTGTGTTATGGTAACAAGATGGCTGATAAACTACTTATATACATTTTTTTTTTGTAAATACATACATATTATAGATCGAAAAACACCCAGACTCGGAACAAATACATGTAGGTCATACAAATATTTGTTCCGTGTGGTAAATACCGAACACCTGGTATGGTGCTCAGTACTTAAATGTTGACCTTATGTGTATACTAGTAGGGTTGAAGGTCTGAATAAAACAACCAAACAGTATACTGTTCTATAGTGTGTAGTGTAAGAACAAAAAGCTGAAGACTTTGTTTGTTTAAACGCGCTTATCTCAGGAACTACCAGTCGGATTTGAAAAATCCTTTTTTCATTTGATAGCCCAATTCTTGGGGAAGGTTATTTAACATCACGCTAGGTTCCTTAGGTGTCGAGCGAAAAGAAAAATGCCAGAAAGAACGCTAACCGAAGTAGTAGCACAGGTAGGCGATTCGATGAGACGTGTGTCGGGGAACATGAAGTTCACGCAGACGAAGTCGCGGGCGGAAGCAGTTATTAAAGAGGCTGTCCATATAAGAAACGCGTGTTTTTTTTACGAAAGTATTAAAATAATATATATTAGTGTTAAATATTGTACGGTGGTTCCAAAATGGCTGCTTTTATGGATATCACGATGTGGTGTCAAACTGTCGACCTGGAAATTACCGTTTAGAGACCATGGGTCATTATGAATACGATTTTAGCATGGTTATTAAATTCGCTATAGGATAATAATTATAATAATGAACGTATTATGTTACAATTAAACTTTATAGACATACTGTTTCTTTGTTGCGCGGTCTAACCGCAACAAAGCAAGCTTCGCTGTGGTCGTTTCGTGTAAAATATTCAGCAGTTTCTTGGGCCCATTAAACTTAAGAAGGAAGGTTGATACTTCCCGTGACCCAAAGGCTGGCTTTGACCTTGGTCAGAGGCATAAGCATTGTCATACAACGTGGCAATGCCGCCAGAGTCTTGGGTACATTACCAGTCGACAGCGATGCGGATGAATTTTTCGACGCTGTATTTTAGTTTTTTAATAGTTTTCTTTAAGTTAGGATATAATTTTGTTATTTCTGTTAAATAATGATATATTAGTTGTTATTTGCAGACGTATTATTTTAAGTATGAATAAAATTATAATATGAAAAAAAAGAGAAACACTGAACCGTTCGAAGTGGCGGTGCCTAGGGGAGGCTTGTCCAACAGTGGACGTCTTTCGGCTACAATGATGATTGGACCAGACCATAGTCTTGATGTGTAACTTAATCCTCAACTTTCAGATATAGTGTGCATACATACGAGCGGCACGCTCCATGTAAAATACTGGTACTCAGCTGCATCCGGTTAGACTGGGAACCGACCTCAAAATACATATACAATATAACAGACAGACATGACGAATCCATAAGGGTTCCGTTTTAGCCATTTGGCTACTGAACCTGTGTGTCTGTGATTTTGACAGAGTTATCAGGTGTAGCAACCCAAGATTTTGACAGTGATGCAAAATCATAGGTAAAACAATAATTACTGTGAATGAGCTGTACTACTGAAGAAGTACGCTGGACTTCATATTATCGTTGACAAAATGAAGACATTTGATCCGTGAGAATGATCTAAATATCTCGTAGTAAACACAAAATACACAAAAAAGTATTATTCCACGATTTAGACCTAAATCATCAGAGACGTACAAAAATAAAACGACGGTCATTTGCGTTCCTGAGACGCTCGAGCGGGTCGCTTTGAATCGGCACAAAAAACAATTACTGTCATTTCGCATAGTATCGCCCACTGACATATATTATACAAGTACGCTGGACTAAATAGCCCAGCGTACTTGTATAATATAGGTCAGCAGTCTGTACACATAAGCTTATGGGTATGTCGTGGCGAAAACTGAAGCCAATCACCATATAATAAAGAGGCCTAAGTAATAATTAGACCAAGGAGTAATTATTACTCAAAGCCGGACGCACATGATGAAGGCTGGTTTTCATGTGCTATGCTATGTTGCTATGGATGCGTTTGATATCCACCAATCATATTCATTGCTCCACATAGCATAGCATTGGTGGAAACGGGTTCAACTAAACTATGTTTTTTATATGGAAGGATCACTGCTAAGGATGGGAGCGAGTGGTGTAGCTATGTGCAGCGCAGAATACCTACCATGCCTTCCCTACTGCCGATGCATCGCATAGCTCGAGCTGCACCTCTTCCTCACACAGCTACTTCGCAGCGGCGCATCTTCATAGCACATCTTACTCGTTCCGCTACGCAGCTTAGCATTACTGGAAACGGAACAAGGTTACATAGTTTCGTAGCTTAGCTTTCACATCCTCACAGCATAGCGGCATAGCACATCTCAGGTGAAAAAGCAGCCTTGAGGTAGGAGGCTATATTCAGGCACCTCTTTAGGACAACTTCATGACCCTAAGCCTTACCCTAGGTGTTAAAATCTCGTAATTATTTTAAGTATAGTCTACACTGCAGTATAAAAGTGAGTCATTACAAAGTACCCACAACCTAAAGGTTATTTATGAACACTCGATTAGGTGACAGGCAGTTAAATCGTTGGTTAATTACCTATTAGTTTAAAGATCTTACTGGCTTGTAAAATTCTTTGTTTTAGTGTGTTGTTTCGTCGTAGAATGTTGAATATTTTAATTATGTTTTAGGCGTTAAATCGCGTTTAACCGACTTCAAACATGAAGAAGGGTTTCTAAAGAATATATTTAAAAAATATATAGATATATATATATGTTTGTCCACGCATTTTTCTAGGGGTCTCGAATCACGTGCTGAATCCATGGTAACAGGAACGGGCTCTGCTAGTACTACCTATACCTTCCTTATAAGGATGAGATGATGACATGGAATCTTTGAGACAGACTTGAACACGACTCTTTTATGTTAAGCTAAAACTAGAAATCCCGAATAACTGTATCCCGAATGAAGGCTGTCCCGAACTACTTTATTCTGAATGAACACTATCCCGAATCACGTTATCACGCAAATGTATGCGTGAAAGAGACAACGCTCTACAAAGTCACATTGTTTCTAAAATTCCATGTGTCTTATCAACAGCTCTCTTTCTGCCTATTGTAGTTAATTACCCATAGGTACAACTATTACCGGCAGTCCCGTTCAATTCCCAGCATTCTCATCTTGTTCGAACGCTAATTGCGTGGTACAACCACACTGAACATGCTGTGGGCGCTGAGGTGAAAGATCACCATAATGCATTAGTATTAATAGCCTTTTAGCTAATAGATGGGGACCATATTAACCGTTGATTATTATGAATGCAGGTACTACGAGACAAAGCTTGGGCAAACTGAAGCTTCTAGCACGAACGCACCTATTTAATCGAGATTTGAATCGAAAATACAACTAAGTATCCGATTTCATCTTCTGCCTTTTTCCATACTATGTTGGAGTCGGCTTCTAGTCTAGTCAGTATTTTACATGGAGCGACTGCTTATCTGACCTCCACAACCCAGTTACTGGATAATACGAAAGCCCTTGGTATTTATTTATATACAAGGTATCCCGAAACTCAACGATAACCTGGTACCGGGCCCATTTATTTTTCCCGTATCCATTTTTTTTTCCAACATGGAGTGTCAAAGTTAACTGACAATCATTTTGTAAGCCATAACTCGTCAAAACTTAATTTATTTTACTTAGTTACATAATAATGTTTCTTACTTTGATTTGTGCACTGTTATTATTTTTTTTAGATTACATTATTTAAAAAAATCACTGTAAAATCATAAAAAATTGTGATCACAGTTTACTTAAAAATGCGACCAAGGGTGTCAAATTTTCAACTTTTTCGAAAAATGTCTATTATCGCTTGACTAAGTGACATGGTTTTTTTTTCTTATTTTTTTCATAACTGGTATACCTTGGCCTCTCGCCCGGTACCAGGTTATCGTTGAGTTTCGGGACACCCTGTATACTTCAGTGTACACCACAAAAATACATTGCATAAAAAATACATGAAACACTACAAAATATACAATGGGAGGCCTTATCGCGGTAAGACTGGTTGTCAGAATATTGGGCTTCTGACGACCCGTAACCAAACTGTCAAAGATCCACGATTGACAGCCGGGACCAGCAGCTGATTATGTATGTATAGATATTAACAAAGTTTGAAAACTAGGTAAATATGTGCGAAACGAGTATTTTCAATTTTAAAATCGTTTGAATTTACGTTACGTTTTATTACTCTGCGCGTATTTGCTAGGCCTACTGTTTTCCCGAATGGGAGGCAAGCATATAGAGACAACCTTTTGGTATGAGGGCGAGCCTCTTGAATTGACACACGACACACAAATCAAGAGTTCGGATGAGATAAGCCATGGGTAAGCCAAAGTTAACAAACTTCGACGGGCCTAAGCCACCGGGAAAGTCACTTGCTGTTAAAATTTTGTTAGATCCCATTTTTTGTGGTAATGTGAACGTATTTGCATACAAGTGTCGATCCCGCTGAAAATTCCTGCATGAGATCGAAACAATGCAATGTCTCGGACACCATGTCCGTCAGAATAGACACATCCGTCTGACAATCATACAACTGAGGATTAAACTCTAGCTAAGGGCAATGCTTGTTAAGCCCGCTTTATCCCACGTAGAAGTCAACGCACGCGCCGCAGCTGCATCTAATATGGCCCAGCCCTAAAAGTTTTATTGCAACAAGAAAGATCTATTCTAGCTAAACTATAAACACTAAGATGGAGAGCAGTTAGCATTATTTCAACATAAAGTACCCATATCGGCTAATGGCCTATTAGTATCTCGGAGAGACCACACCACTTTGGAAAAAAAAAATCGAAATCATTCAATGAATTTCGTATGCCTCACGTAATTGGCGATTGTTGGTAAAAAGTGGTCGCGGCTATAAGGGGACGTGCACACCCGCCGAACCGGGTCATAAACACGCGACAAAAAAGTCGCGGCGACCGACATGTGTCCGCGTCGCGCGACAAAAACATGTAAAGCGAGTAAACCACCGCCGCGGCCGTTGTACACAACGTCTGAGTTCGCGGCTCTCTGAGGTGAGTTATTATGCTTTATTACAAGATGGGAGAGGTAATGTGTATTGGTAAGCAACGGGTTGTTTATTGGGGCAAAATGCTAGTAGGTATCCATTATAATATATGTAAATTAACCGTCACATAGATCCTAATTTATCGCCTGTTTTACAACGTGCGTAGTAGAGCACAACTTTTAGTAAAAGATCTATTTTTTTATGGAATGGAGTATTCTGGGTATGAAACTAACAGACCGGGCTAGGAATACGACCATTCGTTCTATCACAAAGATAACTGATGTGACTGGGAAAGCTGCCACTCTAAAATGGAATTGGGCTGGACACATCTGCCGTATGTCAGAAGACCAATGGACAAAACTTACGACCAAATGGGTCCCTTTTAATGGCAAGTTTACGTATTGTTTTCAAACAATTTTTTTTTGTATTTGTTTCCGTACAGGGCTAGGTAACGACGAGAAAAATAGATTTAATTTTTAATGTATGGTCAGCAAAGGAGATAAGTAACCAGCGTCGCCGGATATAGTTCAAGTTTAGTAAGAAACCGATGGATGATTTGGATAAAAATTAAATTTAATTTGATAAATGAACCCTTTGTTTTATTTAACAAAGGGTTCATTTATCAAATTAAATTTCTTTCAAAAACATCTATTTGTTTCTTACTAAACTTTAACTTTATCCTAAAACCCTGGTTACTTATCTTTTTGGTGACTGTACACTGTCAAACAGTTGAGTAAGCTCCATACGACGTTAGCATGGAAGAATGACTGACTACTGTAACAATATGCATCTTCAAAATGTGTCTACAAAGCTCATTTCAAAGACTTATTAAACGCATACTCAGCTCTATTAGAACCCTACACAAAATCCGTTTCCAGAAAGCCCATCAACAATATATCATACAAAGCAGAAAACAATTTACTAAGTTGCGTTCTCTCGTATGTTCATAAATACGGTGACCTAAGACCTGGCTATAAAACTCAGTGCGACAACTCACGGCGATGCGGACAGTAATGAATAATGTGGCCGCACCGTTATATGCTATGGGAAGCTAAGAATTGTGAATTGATTTACTGCTTAGTGGTAGTTTGTGCTAATCGAAGGTGCGGTGAAAGAGAAGGTGTATATGGGAATGGGTTGGGAAGATCCTGGATGGCTCGGAGAGGTAAAGTAACGTATAACATGTAGCATACGTTTAATAAGCCTATTATGTTCCTACAGGCATCCTCCAGGCGAGTGGAGCGTAATTCACTCGCCTGAAGTAAACGTAAACGGAATAGTGCTGACCCATTCGTCATGTTCGTGAGCGGGCGCAGTCAGTTGGTACTATGTCATCTCTTAGCTGCCACAGCTTATTTTTTTTTTGTTTCTATTTGCTGTTCTCTGGACGGTTTTAACATGTACGTCAATATGAATGATTTAACTAATAATTTTATACAAGTCAATACCAACGCGAGCTCAGTGCGGATTGGTGGATGTCACAACTCTACGATTTTTTAGTTCTAGGATATGCCAGTTTTCTTACGATGTTTTTTTTCGCCGTTTTGAGAGCAGTAGTGATGAAACGATAACACGTGTAAGAAATTAAAATGGCTAACACACAGACGAAGCCTCACCTCATTTCTGGCCTTCGTGCAATATTACTTGCTCTATGATAGACCTGAGGACTTAGACAAAGTCACATGCTATCAGCGACAACGATAATGGAAAAATAAAAAAAATATGGGACAGATATATGTAAGCTACCACAGATATAACTACCTTATTTCAATCCAATTGAAAGTTTTTGTAGAAATGCGAAAAACTTTTAAAGTGATTGCCACACAGACTCTCTCTTAGAACCATCATAAACGAACCTCCATTTCAGGTGAAAAATCGCAGGTGGACAGAATATGAAGAAGATGGGAAATAATCACTATTTGTAAACGTTGTAGAGGTGCACTAAGGTACTATACAAAATAAAATTGATTAATATTGAAAAGTACATTCCAAACAATAGTCGGTTAGATATTAAAACAAACCCTACACACTCCAAGCTCGTGTCGTAACACAACCCGCTGTTTAAAGCACAGTATTATTATACCGTGGTTTAATCGTGGTTAAAGTTCCCAATATTACAACAAGCAGGCGCTTAAACAATGATAAATGCGGAAACACTATACACTTGTAGTGTATCGTTAATTGTAATTAATCTCAGACATGGATATATTAGCAAAACGTACAAATACATGCTGGCCAAGATTATGGGAAGGCCCTACACAGATATGCTATTACATGGAATCGAATCTGCTGTAATGGTCTCCATGATTCTGGTGTCCGAAGAGAAACAATGTCGCATCGTAACATTCTCTGTACTCAGTACTAATGAAATAGTCAAGAAAGTATCATTAAATAAGCAGGGATATGCTGTGTAGGAAATATAACAATATAGCCGTGTTCATAATTATGGTTATGGGGAACAAAACTTGTACAAGTATTAACTCAACGTAAGTTATTTGAAGTATCATAAAATCGTCAAAATTACTGCTAGGTAATAAATTCATTTTGTGTTGTTGTTTAAATTATCTTCGGGTATATACAGGGTGGCATCCATATCGACGCGCAAACTGTAACCACGAATTTAGCACATGATTTCAGACCTAACGTAGTAATCTTACGTAGGTTATCAAAAAAAAAAAAATGTTTTATGGAAAGTGCAATAGGCCTTTACTTTACCGATGGAAAAGGTGTTTTCGTCAATCCTGTACTGAATCCAAGAACTAGGGGGCTTACCACCAGCTCATAAAGCAGGGCAGAAGTTGAACTGGCCGGTTTTTTTTTTCTATGACTAAGTACAAAAAAGCAGTGCAGCACCCTAATTGCGTAACACACGATCAATCGGAATCGGTTTCATTTTGACAGTTCAACAACATTCATGGCATTATTTACGTTGTTGAGCAGACACATGACACATTTTTTGAACATATGAAGCAATGGATTAGCAATATCCTTAAAAATGATTCAGATTGACATTTACATTTACGCAATTAGGGTGCAGTTCAACTTGAGAATGCACTAAAATGTATTTAAAACATTATTTATTCATGACATAGACGAAATGGACAAAGGTACATAAGAGCCACGAGAAAACCAGCCTGGCTTCCACTGACTTTAACCGATGTGACGGCCAAAGACCAGGTGTTTGCCAAGCTGACATGCCTCACAGATACGTCAGATTAGCCGCAAACCGCAGCAGCTAACCCGCCGAGTGCGTACTTGCCTTATATTACCCTAATTTGTTTCAATCTTCATGAATTCAACATGGACGTGTAAATAACTAGTAGATTGTACTCAATCCCTCGCCTACGGACTCATAGTTATAACTTACCTGATTTCTAAGTTGAATGCAGTAACTTGCGTAGGTCGGAAAGCAGCTTATGCTACACAATCCTATGATCCACTCCGTAAAGATAGGCATACAGCATAATCAGCCTATAATGTTCCCACTGCTGGGACACAGGCCTCCTCTCTTTCACGGAGTGGGCCGTAATCCATCATACGGGCCCAGACGGGTTGGTAGATGTCACATATCTTCGAATTTTTGGTTCTAGAGCATGCCGGTTTCCTCGCGATGTTATCTTTCACCGTTTTGAGAGTAGTGGTGATGAAATAATTTACACAAAGTAAAGCGCCTATCTGGGTTCGAACCTATGACCTACAACTCGTAATTCGCGGCCGTTACCACTAGGCCACCACTGCTCTCAGATGGGCATAAAAAATTTAATATCAAAACACAAAGGATTGCGGTTTTTTAATCCTACAATCTCAACCCGTTGAAAATTGATTTCATAATAGTAAATTAATCAGCGCATCTCACATCGAGAGCTCTCACAATCACCATCGCTTATAATAAAAGCGATTTCTGTAATCGATTCCGATTACCAACAAGAAACGGTCGGGCAGCTCGACGCCGTCCAAACGAATTAATAAATACGTCATCTAGTCGGCCATCTTCACGGTTCCAAATACAAATTACGAAAATCGAACCGAAAAAACGTCGTTTTAACGGACGTTTTTTGTTAAAAAAAACTCAAGGTGCGGACGTAAGACTACACCTGCTTGTGCTATTGTGTAGTTACTCACGAATTTATCGAAACAGGTGTTCTTAAAACTGAATTTATTCTAACTGATACCTATTGACCCTAATTAAAACGGAGATAAAATAACAATTGTTATCAATTGAGCGCTACAGCGGCTCTGACTTATGATTTTCTGCAGCCATAAACAACATCGTAACGAATTTCTTCGATGCTTTTTTAACTTTATTATTATCATCGTATTTTGTTAACATAACTGTTATTAATGGTTAGTTGTTAATGTCAAATGTCGTAGTTAAACCCTTACGCTTGACATTCATACTTTTTACAATGTTTTTATAGACAGGAGCTAATATCGTTGCGGTTGTTACTGTATAATTTCTTCTGGTCGTGCGATTACATTAAAATATCTGGAATAACTATTATACAGAGGGGCTCGTGGCAGAATAATAACAGGCGCCCTGGGTCGACGCTTGCCACGGTCGGTTGGTGGATGGTTCCCATCCACGTTAAACCATTGGTCCTGGCTGTCACTCGTAGATCTAGAAACACAGGTTTCGGCCTAGCTTAGGCACCAGTCTCCCACAATATTGTAACGTGTATTAATAGCTTATTACTAAGCAGTACTTGTTGACTTTTAAATATTGTGGTGAGAAAATAAACTTTATATTATTATTTATTATTATCTTTTACGGTCTTTACGGGTAGTCAAAATCCCAAAAGTCTGACAACCAGTCTTACCAAGGGGTATCGTGTTACTGGGTTGTGGAAGTCTGATAGGCAGTTCCTCAATGTAAAATACTGGTATTCAGCCGACCCCAACATAGTTGGGAAAAGGCTAGGCAGATGATAAACTATTACACAGCGCAAATGGCTATCTTACTACCATTTCGAGTAATAAATGTCCCGTATCAAAATTGCAATCGTTTCAAGCCATTTTATAGTTATTGCCGGATAGGTAATACTATCCATAATTTAATGATAAAGTGGACAAATTGTCGAAAGGCGTGTACTTCGGAGATGAAAGAACATAGTTTTGCTGCGAGAAATACAAATTAGTAAGTACCGTGTACCTACCTACTAATAATGTTTGATATTTCTTGCAACGCATGGCGCGGTCATTAAAGTTTTAACACCCCATTACTGGAGTGTTGGTAAAGGTTATATGTTGATCTAAGTGACTGTTATTGTACTAAGTAAAATGCTAATTATTGCTTTGCAGGTAGTGCTTTTTTTCATTTCGTCTTCATAATATCTCTTTCTTAAATAAATATTTGTTACGGCAGCGAATCATATTTAGACCAACATATAACTGAAGGCCAATTCTCGTAATTTAAAACGTTCAAAATCTAGTCGCAATCTCCACCCTAATTGCGTCATACACTATCAATCGAAAGACGAAGACTTATCCAAAATGTAGGTATTTTTGACGGATGGAGACAGATCAGCACCCTAATTGCGTAACACGATCAATCGGAATCGGTTTCATTTTGACAGTTCAACAACATTAATTGCGTTATTTACGTGTTGAGTAGACAAATTTTTCGAACTTATGAAGCAATGGATTAGCAATTTGCTTCAAAATGATTCAGATTCCGATTGATTATGTGTTACGCAATTGGAGTGCTGACAGTGAACGTTCTTAAAATTACGAGAATACCTACCTCAAAAACTCTTAAAATGTCTATCGAAACTGCCGATCTATTCTGTAAAAATCACACCGTGCCAATAGTGTCTATAGCTGTCAATAGTGTCTATCGCTCACATCAAGTGGAATCACTTCAATCTCACTTCACCTAAGTATTCACGGTGAGGTTTTTACAGAAAAGACCGCCGTGGAATGACAGCTCACTTCACCGAAGATTTCACGGTGGGATTTTAAAGAACAAACCGGCTGTTCACATTAGACCAATAAATTTTCTACAGACTTAATTAATATTTGTATTCAATATCATTTCATAATAATGTGAATACAATCACAGACTTAATTATAATTACCTTCGTTTGGAGTGACAGCAACACACCCACACTTCAACGGTCGCACAATGATTGATAATACTTTATTCATTTCGTCTGCTTTCTTTTAGTCAGAAACAAAATGGACATAGCTTTCCAAAAATTAACCTCTTTATTCATAAACGTTGCTTAACATGTTGACTGTCAGATAAGACAACAGACACAATAGAAAATCTATTGCAGGCGGACACCGGTGACCGCGTGGCAGTCAATGACTTAAAGTTAATGTAGTGATTAGCGACTTTTTACCCATACATTTTCAATGTTTAAACGTCGCTTAACTTTAATCATCGTTTATAAATAAATCCCTAAGGGCAGGTTGTTTTACGTCCACTTGACGCACGCGTAATCGTAAAAAGTGGCGCTAACTATCGTCAAACCAAGAAAAGTGTTGTTTCAAATTACAATTATAGAATTATGGCCCTGACTTACGTAAAATAATTACGATTACGTACGAACGTATGTTACGTTAGCCAACCGTTTGAAACAACCGGCTCAAGATCATAGGCATGATTTCGTGAAAAAAAAAACACATTACATCACGCCTGTAACGCCTGAAGACTTAGGTTGAGGTATACCTGTAGTAGGGTACATCCACAATTTTTTTCATCTATCCCTTTAAACGTCCGATCAACTCCTAAGCACATTAGACCGTCGAAACAGGTGCTTCAGAACCCCGGGGCAACTTTTGACACTACGTACCGTGCGCACACTCACACTTTTAGCCAATTTATTACACATGACGGGTAGACAGCAAATAGATAAACGGAATTTAAAATGTAATTATGTGTTTGGGGCCATCCCTAAAACATATAATTAGCTGGGCTGTCAATGAGGGAATTTATTGACAGTTTTGAAGTGACAATTGCCTTAGGGCTATTGTGGAGTCGAAAGGTTGTGAAATTATTTTAGCTGTAATTTAATATCGCGATAGGAAAGGTGCGAGAGAATTTCAGACCTTTAACACCAATCATTCGGGCTTTCTATAGAAATAATTAGGTAGATATGTATTTACTGTTTTTTTATACACATTATGTATCTGCGAAAGAAAGCTCTTATTAAATAAATAAGTGGCATCGTTAATATCGACTGTGGGTAAAGCTGTATAAACACATAATATGGACGAAAAACACCCCCTTTTTTTAAATCAGTTAAAATGATTGATTTTAACGTGAAAGCATAAGCTAAGTATGCTAACTCCTGCGCAGGTTTTTAAAGTCGACTGAGGATAAAGCTGTATAAACACATAATATGGCCAAAAAAACCCCTTTTTAGAAGTCGGTTAAAAAGATTGACCATAATGTGTAAGTATAAGTTAAGTATGCTAACTGTTAGCCTCTGCAATCAAAAACATGAAATTTATTTCCATGACACAATTTTAAAAACAGCACCTGCTCGTAACAACTACGTAGGTAATTGCTCAAATAAAAAAAAACTTTCAAGTATAGGCTTTGATATCTTTTTCAACATATTAGGAACTCTACTTAATTTATAGTCATACTAAAAGCTGGTACCTACTATTCCTAGAGGCATTCAGTTAAACTTTATACCTTGGGAGACGTCTCAGCACAGCCGGACAACGACGGCATACAGAAATATTTCATTACTAATGGTGTATTATATTTACGACGGACTATAAAGAATGTAAGCGTATTGGCAAACATTATTTGGTTATTATAAATGAATCCGGTATGTTGTGTGGTGTGTGTTGTAAGCGGAAGCGAGTAAGACACACCTCACACATCAGCGGGGTAGTTGTGTAACACATAAGTATATAAGTAGCAATGGGTTCATATTGACAGTTCAACAACATTCATTACGTGACTTAGGTACGCTGTGGAGTAGACACATTTTTCCAACATATGAAGCAATGGATTAGCAATATCCTTCAAAATGATTCAGATTGAGATTGATGGTGTGTTACGCAATTAGAGTGCTGATACAGTTGAAAACCAGTGTCAGGCACTAGTTGTCTGGCATTTTCGTTGAACTGGGCCTTTTTGGCGCAGCCGTGAGGCACACTTTCTTGCTAATTTCTTACATCGAACTTTACACTTTTTATTTGATTTTTCCTAATGCCTAAATGCACCCTATAGGTGTGACCCGTATTATGGTGTTGAGTTTGATTTTTACGATGCTTCGTTCTTTGGCCAATCTTGAGTTTAGACTTCTGAACCTCGGCCAAATACCATCAGCAGTGCGATTCTGTAACCATCTCACCGTGAAAACTTAGGTGAAGTGAGCGTGGAGTGAGCTAAGCTCACTTCACCTAACTTTTCACGGCGAGATTTTTATAGAATCGATCGGCAGGCACTTTATTGAAACAAAACAAACATCACTTTCATTTTGACAGTCATGCAATTTGACGTGAAATAGCTGTGTAAGGTCTGAACACGCATCAGCTTAACAATCAAGCCACACACTCGACTAAGACAAGTCAACTAATAATATTTCCTCCAGCTAGCAACACCAGTCATTTGAAAGGCGGGTATTATGATAATGTCTCGTCTTAATTACCCCGGTTTGTACATCTAATGATCGTATTTATTATCCCATATAATTTACGAATGTAAATGAAAGGATTAATCGCCTAGTTAAAGGGTAATCTCTGGTTTCAGTTGTAGACGGAAAATGTGTATTTCCATTAAACTGTGTTCGTTTTGTAATGATTGAATTGACATGTAGGGCACGTGGCTAAATAATAATAGTCGCACGGGTCGGTTGAAGGTTAAACTACGCTTGCCGTGGATTTTTGTGGATGGGTGGCCTCCGTGTCTCAGGAAGCATGTTAAGCCATTAGTCCCGGTAATCATTCGTAGGTCTTTGACAGACGTTGTGGTAGTCAGAAGCCTGTACGTCTGACAATCAGTCTTGCTATGCGGTACCGTGTTACTCAGTTCCTGGGTTTTGGAGGTCAGGTACGCAGTAGCTCCATCTAAAATACTGGTATTCATCTGCATCCGGTTAGACTGGAAGCCGACCCCATTTTCCCAATTAGGAAAATGTGGTCAGTGGTTAGTTTTTTTAATAGAATCAAAACTCGATTTCATATTTTGCCACAGCTGTAAAATTTAACATTATAATATCATCCCTTGTTTCCTCGAAGGGTTGGGCAGAGGTGTACCTAGTACACCCACATTTCGCCAGTTACGTTTAAGTCCCATGTAATAGGAGGATGAGCCTGATCAACCGTGCACAAATCCAGGCTCCAGGCTTGTACTGAGAAATTGCAGATGGAAGAATACTTTGCTCAGCCCGGGAATCGACCTCAGGACCTCACGCTAAGCAGTAGCAGTGCTAGTGACCGCTAGAAAAAAAAGTTTTGTAAAGTCGGCGCCGCCGAGGTCAGCCCAGAAAGCGGTGGTGAGATGACCTGGAGGGCTGGTTCGAGGTGGCGCGGGAAAAGAGTTCCTGGAAGGACTTGGGGGGGAGGCCTCTGTCCGGCAATGGGACAGTATAGGCTACACAAAAAAAGAGGCAAGTATTATAAGTAAACTAATCAGACTATAATAATAAATGTTTATGGTAATTTTTTCCAATTTCTGATGGGTCTTACTGGTCGAAATAAGGAAGTGCATAATAACAACGTGTTTTTTTTTATATCCCATAACTCTAGGGGGTCATTGAAATCATCATTATGAACAACTTTTACTATGGGACCAAACCTGAAAGCGCGAAAAAAAAAAATCAGCTGTTCGCTTTACATTTATGTTCGTATAACTCGTCGAAATGTAGGGAACACCAGATTTTTGTTTCGCGATTTCGGGTTTGGTCTAGAGAGAGATATCCCATAATTCTAACACGGATATAAAAAAAACACGGCGTATACATATAGTTACATTATAAGATACGTAAATAATAAGTCCTCTTCTCCACATATATTGTTTTTGCTGTGCCCAACAGGGTCCAAAGAGGCTTGTAGTCGCCGCTGGGGCAAAACCTAAGCCCATCTAAGCCTACATTGTGGAACGCAATAAAGAATTGAGTAGGTATTGAGTATTAAATGTCATATTTTTTACATTAACCCTAAATTTATCTCCAGAGTAAACTTTAACCGGCCACTCTCAGTAATAGCCAGTTACTACCTCGTTAACATTAATGGATGTAAGAAGGTTCTTCTATGAATACGAATGTATTCTCTTGGACATTGCGGTATTTAAATTAATTTACATTTATTGCTTTTTATACATAAAAGTGGGGTTATGATCCCTAGGAATGCGGAATACAGTTATTGCACCAGGTTTAATTGACATGACTGTTGGCGTAAGTACAGGTCAAAGTGCCAACAAAATAGTAGTAAAGAATTTTACTGCTTAACTAACTGACTGGCCTTATGTCTGGTATTGCTTGGGTTAAATAGGTTCTGTGGAATATTCGTTTGATTAGAAATATCTTTTTTATTACGATAAAAATTATTTCAGATAAATTGGTCATGATCAGCTGTAAAACGTCCACTGCTGGACAAAAGCCTCCACCAAGCACCTCCACTTCGACCGGTTCTATGCTTCCCGCATCCAGCAGATTCCTGCGGCCTTCGCAAGGTCAACCAACCGGTCGGTCAACCTTGTAGGAGGCTTTCCAACGCTATGTCTTCTCCGATACGCGGTCGCCTCTCCAGAACCTTTCGGCACCATCGGCTATCTGTTCTGCGAGCTATGTGCCCTGCCCACTGCCACTTAAGTTTGGCAATTCTTCGGGATATGTCAGTTACCTTGGTTCTCCCGCGGATCTCTTCATTTCTGATTCGATCACGTAGGGAAACTCCAAGCATTGCCCTAAATAATTGCATTGATAAATTGGTACCCGTAAAGAAATTGAAGTTTTTGCCATCACATTTTTTTTGCATCGCATGATTAAGTTTTTCGACTATAAACGTGATAAAGACAACAAAAATCTAAGCGTAATCAGAACTGAGCAGCAGGCTGCTGTACTATTCGTTCTATTCTCCAAAGCACACAGCGCAAAACATAACGGTACCTCCCCATCAAGCATAAGCAGAAATTATAAGTTTACTGTAGTAAAATTAAATGGTAGTGCCATTTAATTTTACTACCTTTTTAACGTCACGAAACATAAGACCACACAAAGCAAATATAATCCACATAATTCATTAACAGCAAAACATAAATTTACCACATTGCCCATTAAAATGTACAGCAGTCATTGCTAACAGTTACTGCTTATTGTTCGAAGTCCCCACTCGTTTGGTGAAAGAGAGAGGCGTGTAGCTCTGTCCGTTTGTTTTACACACTTGTTTATGTGTTTATAGTGCATTTAAGGGTTACAAGGTATTATGAGGATTGGCTGAAAAGCAATAAAGATTAAAGGGTTGATAAAACAATTTTAATATGGATGAAAATGCAAAAATAAGTAAGAAAGTGAGTCGTTCTTTTTCTCTGAATGCAGCGGTGACTAAAAAGGAGGATACTGTTTTAGTTTACTAAGTTTTACAGCTAAACTACGGATCTGTGAATATTTTTTACAGGCAAGCATAATAAATTGTTATCATATATTATTTTATAATAGACTACGGTAGCTTTTGCCTGCGACTTCGCTCGCGTGCAAGTCGTAAGACAACACAATATACTAAAGTAGCACATTTCCCATTTTTTCTCTATTGTTTCTCTTGCGCTTAGCGTTCTTCCTGACTTGTTTTTTTCTCAGCTCCTACGTGTCGTTGCGTGATGTTAAATAGTCTATAAACTTCTTAAATAATTAGGCTATCAAACTCAAAAATATTTTTTCAAATCTGACTTCCGAGTTTTATAGTTTAGCGCGTTCAAATTCAAATAAAAAAACTCTTCATCTTTATTTAATTTTACAGATTCTGGAAAATGATCATTCTCTATAAAAGATTTAGGGTTATTATTGTACCAGAATATGATTTATAAAAAAGTGGGAAGAGCCAAGGACCATCTTTTTTTTTAATTATTCCAATACTTTGTAGGAGGTTCTTACAGTTTTTTTTTTTTAAGAAAGTTGTTTCGCTCTTGCGAAGTCGCGGGCAGAAACTAGTGTTACATAAAATCCTTAGTATCAAGTGTCCTCACGTGATTATATTATTGAACGTTTTTGTAAATCTAATGTCTACCACTTTTTTCAAGTCTGTACTTGTATTAGTGGGATCAGTTGATCGATTCAAAACATTCATTAGGTCAACTCATCCCGCGGGATAAGTTCGAGCGGCCTCAGTTGACTAAAGAGCCATCTTTTCGAACAGGTTTATACTTAGCGACTAGAAAACACTAAAGCATGTTTTTTTCTGTTTAAGAGAATCGGTTAGATGATGATGATCATATAATACCTACGTGACTGTTCAGCTTTGTGTCTTCAAAGCATCAGCAAACCTTTGGCTGCTGAAGAAGTGCATATGCAGTAGTAACGTCGTTCAACGAAGTGGGTCGTTAACCTGCAAATTACATAAGAAAAACCATTATTTTACAAAAAATAAATCTGAGATTTTCTTTCCTTTTTACTAAATAATGGTACCTACACACGGCTACTTACACATCAAGCTATACATTTCCAGTTTTAGCTGAACTCGCATTGTACAGGTTTTTCGTACAATCAGAAGTCAGCTTAATGTAATAGGAATCCTATACAGGGTCAAATGAAATTAGCTAGCGAAACTCTGCAGACGTGGTTGGCATGGATTAGCATCAATATCTAAACATGATTAAACAAAAAAATAACGATTTAATGATTTTGTTTTAGGGTGTGTACTATAGTCACATGAAGTATTAGTTAAGAAAATCAGTTTTTTTTTTTGTATTAGAGTTTTATGAAATCAATAATCCGATATCCATTAGATAGGTCTGTGAAGCTTACAAAAAAACTCCGTTGTTGCCAAAAAAAAAAAAAATCGGCAAATCAAGTTTTCCGCAGACAGATGATACCATCACGTGATCATTAAAAATAATCAATTTATTATCACCTTCACACTTCTTATAAAGTCTTTCTTATATAGAACTGAAGGATACGAAGCGAAAATCATTTTTTTTTGTTTTCAATTACAATCGACTTTTATGGACATCGAAGTGTGTATCAATAAAAGGCTTGTCACTGTGATTTTATCACTGTTATTGTGATACCTTTTATAAACTAGCTATGTATGAGATCGGTAAAGTCGTTCTCAAGTTATGGCGTGACCAAGGGAAATAGGGATTTATTTTTATAATATAGATTACTAACTCCACTGGATTTAATACCTGACTCTACCTCATGATATTTTTATGATAATACCCAATTACATTTTTCCAATACCTAGACAAAATAAAATATTCAGTCCTACTCGAAATTTACTCACAAATCTTTATGTTAAACTTTCAAAGTGGACGTGACGATAATGACGAATCTCTCGCCTCGAACCGTTCACAAGGCACTTCTCATTAGTAGCGCATAGCTTACGACCGCTCCCTACATATTTGACTACGCCCACTATGCACTAAAGCCGTTAACTAAGTGTAAAATTTCATGTGCGTATGTTAAAGTTACTTAAACATTACTTGATGATTCTAAACACGACTTGTTTTGTGAGCAAATAGCTTGACGGTTTTTTTATGATAGCTAAATAGGAAAACGTAATTAGGTAAGTATCTTGTTAGTACTGGTAGGTGTGCGTCCGGTTCGCCCACAAGATTCACGAATTTCTGAAAGAGGAGGAAAAACTACATCTACGCCAAATACTTTTCAAATCTTTCACGCTATGTTACGTCATGATGTACGTAATCAGCCTTTATTGCAATCCAGCATGTAACTGCCCTCAGTAACTGTACTCATAATACAAGCGCTGCGACATCGCAGCATCATGTTGAGATAGGAGCCTTGTGACTTAATTCGTATAGAACTTTCTGTTTCATTATTCTTTTTGTTAACACTGTAATTTATCACATGTACGATCACCAAGGAGATAAATAACCAGGGTCATCGGATATAGTTGAAGTTTAGTGAGAAACGCATAGATATTTTCAGATAAAATTTTATTTAACTAATAGAAAACCAAAATTTCACTTATCAAACTAAATTTCATTAAAAAACATCCATCGGTTTCTTACTAAACTTCAACTATATCTGACGACACTGGTTACTTACCTTCTTTGGTGACTGTACATGTTTATTATAATACTAGCTGCGCCCCGCGGTTTCACCCGCATAAGTTTCGATCCCGTGGGAATATCGGGATAAAAAGTATCCTATATGTTAATCCTGGTTATAAACCATATGTGTGCCAAATTTCATCCAAATCCGTTCAGTAGTTTTTGCGTGAAAGAGTAACAAACATCCATACATCCATACAAACTTTCACGTTTATAATATTAGTAGGATTGTATAACTCGCATCCCCTGCCCGCACTATTACTTACTTCATTTTCGCTTAGCGATCTTCCCAACTTTTCTCTTTTTGCTCGACTTCTAAGGATCCTAGCGTAATAATAAGTAGCCTATAGGGTAGTCTATAGACTTCTCCAAGAATCAGGCTACCAAACGCAAAAAGAATTTTACAAATCCGATCGCTACTTCCAAAGAAACTCTTCAGTTTTATTATCAGTTTGTAGGTTTAGTAGGTAATAATGACCTCACGAAATACCACTAGTACCTCATACGTATTTTTTTTTTAATAATAGTAATAATTTAGCTATCCCACAAAGTACAATTACAGTAAAAATCTTTTTTACAAAAAAAAAACAACCGACTTCCATAAAAACACTACAAAGTGAAAAATAACTTTAATTTCGGAAGTCGGTGTCTTTGCTTTTTTATTTCGTTTTTCGCCACCGACTTCCGAAATTAAAGTTATTTTTCACTTTGTAGTGTTTTATGGAAGTCGGTTGTTTTTTTTTTTGTAAAAAAGTTTTTATTTTTCACTTTTTTGTTGTGATCATTTTTTTGATTTTTCTCCCCTTTCTCCTCCTTTTTTAGAAGTCGGTTAAAAATAGAGGTGTTACAAAAATATTGTAGGTACTAGGACTTGTGGGAGTCAGGAATTCAAACTAGGATACCCTGTGCTATGGACTCCTGGCCCCCCTCGCCGAGACTGGAATTTTCACAAATAATGCACGTAAGACATGTGACAAAAAAAGAAAAAAAAAAAAAAATAATAACAAAAAGACAAGGTAAGTACTAATAAATCAAAAGGAAAAATAAAAAAGCGTATGTGTGTTTGTTAGCGTGTGAAGTGTGAGTGTGAAGTGGAAAGTGTCGTGTGTGTGGTGTGCTGTTGTGTGTGTGTGTGCGTATACGTAGTCCCCAAGCAATATACCTTACCGCATTTACATAAGTCCGGCGGGTCATGTGTTTCACACACAATAGCTTTGACCTTAGCACTTTGCACCCATGTTCCGACTTTCAAGGTTCATATTCATATTTTATCAGAGAAGAAGCTCCACACTTAAGATATATTACTTGGTACCAGTTTCCATAAAACATTGTGTGTATGTGTTACTGTTAATGTGTGAACTATGGAACGTTCGGAAATATTCCGGAGTTGACACCTAATTAATTACCTGTCATAAAGAAAATAGTTCCCTGAACCAAATAAAAAAAAATTAATAGAGGAAAAAAAAACAAAATATTTATTTCACATAAACCTACTTATGAAACGTCAGAAGCTAGGAGGTGCACGATGCAACAAAAGGTGTTGTGTGCTAATATCACGAGGAGGTATGTCCCAAATGGATATTGGCACATATATATGTGCCAATATCCATTTGGGACTTTTTCACAGTGGACTGCGCATTCACTTGACAACATCTAGAAAAATATATGATTATGTACTGTTTTGAGCAATAAATATATGATTATGTACTGTGTCGAGCAATAAACATTTGAATTTGATTTTTATCTCCCGCGATGATACGAGCTTTACTGACAAAAATATCCATACTGTTGTGAAATTGGTTAGCAAGAGTCAGCTACGTTGATAGCAGGACAATTTTTTTCAGTATCGTCATTCGGGTCCTCTTTAAATGTTTATTTTTAGCTATTTTACGAAATAATTTCTGAAAAAAGAGTCACAACAATAAGTCTAACTAAACTCATATTAGTCATTATTTTTCTACACATAGGGTCATACATTGACTACCATCCAAACTTGAACAGCAAAACACATGTAAAAACAATTTCGCTTACACTATTGAGCGCAATGTTCTTACTCGTCTACTTATCTAGTCATGATCTGCCTAGCCAATCCCAATTATATTGGGGTTGGCTTCCAGTCTAACCGGATGCAGCTGAATACCAGTTTTACATGGAGCGACTGCCTATCTGACTTCCACAATCCAGTTACTGGGTAATACGATACCCCTTGGTTAGACTGGTTGTTAGGCTCTCGGGTTTCTGACAACCCGTAACGACTGTCAAATATCGACGAATGACAGCCGGGATCAACGGCTTAGCGTACTTCCCGAGGCACGGAGGGGTCTTGATTTGTGAAGATGGTCACCCATCCACGGATCTACCGCGGCAAGCGTAGCTAAACCTAATCGATCGACCCGTGCAGCTGTTATTAATTAGCCCTAGTACGACCATATGTACATTGACTAATCTTCCAACTGTTACCGCAACACATACACCGTAGTGCATGTTGTGTGAAAACAATTTCCCTTGCGCTATTGAGCGCTGTTTTCAATGGCTGCGGTGACGTCGACAACACTGTATTCAATAACCTATATTGTCGGGCTAAACTAAGTGCCTATGCGCAGGAAGGTTGAGCGCACACTGAGGATGTATGACAGAAAACGTGTAGTTAAAAAAAAAATTGCTTAAGAAGTAACTGGACTTCTTTAGTAAAGATTGGTCCTTGGCACTTCTGGACAGAGAGAGGTGGAAGAAGAGTATAGGCTGCTTGCCCAGCTGTGGGACATTAACGAATAAAAAAAAAATAAGTTCTCAGTTACATATTGAAATATAAAATGACTGATTATCATAACATACACACAACATCACGCCTGTATTTTTCCCGAGGGGTTAGACACAGGTGCACCTATAGTACAGACGCCAGCATTTCAAGCTACTACAATCTGTCAAATTTCTTTAATTGATTTTCAACTTTATCGCTAAAGCATTAAGGTTCAAGGTTGATTGGGAAAATTTGTCAGTTTCGGGTAGCTTGAGCTGCAGGCGTCTGTACATCCGTATTTTGCTAATTAGGTTTAATAGGGTGATTATTTGTAAAAAAATAAAAAGTGCGGGTTGTTGGGAGGAAGATAAAGTGATAAAAAAAATCGGAAAAATGCTTAGTAGATTCTGTTTTATGAAACTGAAAATCATTAGTGAAAAGTATTTATCTCCTCGTTTATCTGGGCCGCAAATCGTTGTCCAATTTCCCACAAAGTCTAAAGCTAAAGTATTCTTTCTCCAAAGAAACATTTTACTCTTCGGAATGGGCACCTAGCTTCATCTTTCTGACTGACTGACCCCTTGGCAGTTCAAAAGTGCCTGTAAGTGGTTTAATTGAAATAAATGCGGTGGGTTTGAGTTTGAGTGCGTGTCTAAAATTGTCCTTTTTTCTGTTATTATTTTTTATCAAAAGAAAACCCACCAAATCGTGGCTAGGCAAAAAAGTTTAAAGTGTAATATTTTCATTATTTTTCCACAGATGCAGTTCATCTCACTGTGCGTCGCGCCTTTAGCGGAAGCACCGCGTGCGTCGATTAATACACGTAGCTGTCGCGGTAACAAATTGTGCGCCAAATGAATGCCGATTGAAACCACCGACGAATGGATTACTTTCCAATAGGATTCAGGAAGCATTGTCAAGCTTTATAATTTACTTTAATATGGAAGAAAATAACTCAGTTGGGAATTTATAGTTACGATGTCTTAGGACTCAAGAAAAAATACTATTTTGTTGATTAGGAAGGGACCAACCCCCCCCCCCCCCCCCTAACACCTCTCTCCCTTGAAGTTGTACATCTACCTAGCCTTGCTAGGAAAGCTTTAAATAAGTAAATAGTTAGAATGTCTTAGAACTCGGAAAAAATACTATTTTGTTGATTAGGAAGCACAAAAACTTCCTAATCAACAAAATAGTATTTTTAATTTGTAACGCGATGCTATTATTGAGGACGTTCATGTCCATGTAACGGCATCACGATAACAAAGGGAAGTCAAATTCTTCTGTATGTGTGTTTGTCACCTAACTCCTCCTAAACGGCTGGACCGATTTGGATGAAATTTTGTGTGTATATTACAATGGGTTCCTGGATGGTTTGAAAACACGATTGGACCCGGTCAGGCAGGACGTCGTCTGTCCGATCCGCTAGTATTTTATATTTTTTCTCAAATAAGTTTTTGGCAACTCTAAAACTACAGATCTATTGTTACTTCTCGTATCGTTTGTACGGGATTAAAACTATTCGAATATTTCTTTTGTTTTTCTTATAATGAGCTGAACGCTTACCGCCTCTAACAAATGCTTTGTTAATTAAACAATCATGTCATTGAACTAAATAATTTATTACGAATAGAGAAATATGAAGAGACTTATAAAGTTGATCTTATTTCATTTTTTAAAAACGTTACCGACCTCTCTTCAGTCAGAAAAAAATTATTATTTTACTAGAAATGCATCCAAATAAAATAAAAGAACCCTATAAAATGCTTTGAAATATGTTACTATGCGCCACGTCTATCGGAAGCTGCGCAACTTGCGCAGGAGTCGATTAATACACGTAGCCGTCGGAGTAACAAATTGCGCGCCAAATGAATGCCGATTGAAATTGAAACACACGGCACTTTCCACTGGATGGAGGAAGCTGAACTACTATTGTGAATCTAATTGATTTATTGGAAGTTACGAAATACATTATTTTATTAGTGGTTTTATTTTATTAACAGTCGAAAACAGTATCTAAGTAATATAACAAGGTAAAATTACATTGAAGCGACTATTACAAATCAATTTATTATCCTCCTTTTTGTTATTGTGAAATTGCTAACCAGAGAGGCAATTCTCGTAATTTTAAGATCGTTCACAGTCTGTTCTTAGTCTCAATCTGCCAAAAATACCTATAATTTAGGGAAATTGGAGGTATTTTTGGCAGATTGAGACTAAGATCAGACTCACTCAGCAACAATCAATGTCAAAAATCTAGGGAGATTTTTGACATTGATTGTCGCTGAGATGAGATTGCGACTAGATTTTTAAACGTTTTTAATAAAGAGAATTGGCTTTCTGAAGACACAACCTAAGAATCGAGAATATTGTCTAGGTGACAATTCTGCAGCAGGCTGTGTACGAGGTGAGAGTTGAACAGAGAGCCATGGAGAGTTCCATGTTTAAAATAAGGCTTATAGACCTAGTTCTAAACGTCGAGATCCGAAGACGAAGGTTTTCGATATCGGAAAACGAGCTATGGAACTCAAATCGAGTTGGGCAGGACACCTGGCAAGGCGTATTGATGGCATGTGGAGTAGCACGTGGAGGCAGTGACCGAGTGGCATCCAAGGGCTGGAAGACGGAACATTTGATTTTTTCTGTGTAAAACGGCAATTTCATAGGTATGGGAGAAGACCTAACTTAATACATAATCAGCCTATAATATTCCCACTGCTGGGAAACAGGCCTCCTCTCGGTGAGAGGGAATGGGCCGTAATCCACTACGCGGGCCCAGTGCGGGTTGGCAGATGTCACATGTCTTCGAATTTTTGGTTCTAGGACATGCCGGTGTCCGCACGATGTTTTCCTTCACCTTTCTGAGAGCAGTGGTGATGAAATAATTTACACAAAGTAAAACGCCTGTCGGGGTTCGAACCTACGACCTACAACTCGTAAGTCGCGGCCGTTACCACTTGGCCACCACTGCTCCTTTTTTTTTTTTTTTTTTGTCGCTGAGAAATGCTTTATGCATGCCCGCCTCGCGGGGGACGAGACGGGGTATGTGGGACTCCCTGTCGGAATGACAGTATACCCACTAAAACTCAGCGGTGTTCCCTCATTCGCCGTGATGGGAGGGCCACGGGAATAGGCATAGCCTTTACCTCCATAGCCCTCCCGGCGCATGCCCGCCTAGATGTTATGGCGGGCCCCGCATGCCCCCCACATAGGGGGGCTACGAGAATGGCCGGGAGCACCTAGCCATTCCCGTCCAACACTGGTGGAGGCCTGTGCAATGCAGGCAACGGTGCCCCCGCACCCGTTGCCTGCTGGCCCCCACGCCCGCCTGACTGGCGGGCCCCGCGACCTAACCTTTGACGGCACGGTTGGCGCAGTGGTTAAGCGATTGACTGCTGCACTGCGTGTCGTGGGTTCGATTCCCGCACGGAACAAATATTTGTATGGCCTACAAGTACTTGTTCCGGGTCTGGCTGTTTGTGTATGTGAGTTTAAATGTCTGTAAACGCACCCACGATACAGAAGAAATTCCTAGTGTGGGGCAACGATTAAAATATATATATATATAGATGAAGAATTGAAAACAATAGCTTCATTAATTAGTGAAGTATTAAAACCGCTCGCGGTTATCAAGTTGTGAGTAAAACATTTAGTCATGGAGCTGAGCAAGGTGGAGTGACTATGCTTGTTAGTTATATTGCTTTATTTGTCCTTCCTTCCTTAGTTCAGCCGATGTTTACAAGCCATAATGATTGTACTTCCTCCTTGCTAAGCAAAATGCTTATAAATGGTACAGTTTCAACGAAAGGTAAATTATGTTCTTGTTAGGGACAATAAAACTACTAACTGAAACCATTAGCCAAGGAAATAGGTGATCCCTTTCTAGATATCTACCTAGAAGATAAATAATTATGTAAATGCCAATGATGATGATGTGTATAAAACGGAATTTAAATGACTGGCTGTTTGGTAATAAAGTAATAAGTGTATAATTTATTTTTGATTGCTACATGGACTTGCCGATCTATTCTGTAAAAATCTCACCGTGAAAACTTAGGAGAAGTGAGCTTAAAGTGAGCTGTCAATAGTGCCAATCCCCAGCATCATCAGATATAAAAATCTCACTGTGAAAACTTAGGTGAAGTGAGCTAGCAATAGTGTCAATCCCTAGCTATCCCTGGCATCATCAGGTGGAATAACAGCTTACTTCAAGCTCACTTAACCTAAGTTGTTACGACGTCAACGTCAATGGAAAGAAATGGATGAGGTCTATGATGATGATCTTCCACATTTAACCCGTCTGGGGTTAAATGTGGAAGGGACCACGGACACCGGCAGAGAGTTCTCTTCTTCTTCCATCCCTTAATTCTAGTTCTATCCAGGGTCGGGTCTTCTTGTACAGCGGTGCCAGGATGCCTTGTCCTGGTTTGTCATGGGAGTTAGGTTCTGCTTTTTCATCTCCATCTCGATACAGGACACCATGTAGCGGGGTCTTCCTCTTCCCAGGCGTTTTGTAGGCATATACAAGACTGTTTTTACTGAGAAACTATCATCTCTTCTCATTACGTGGCCATCTAGGCACGGTATCTAAGCTTGTGTATGTATAAACATTTAATACAATGCAATTAATGCAATTTGGGCAAAAGAGTAACCAAGTTATGCAGACTTTGCACTTAAACTCAAACAATGACTTGATTGTTCAAGTACAATGTAGTTAGTTTCAACTAATTCATATTTATAAACATCCCTTAAATTCTTTGAAACCCACTTGAAGGATACAAGATGGTTTGTCTGTAACTAAACAAACTCAGGAACATAAATGCTACTAATGCCCACGACCGATGTGTGAATTTTACACAAATCAGCCGCCTATGCAATGCAACATTGCATAGCTGTGCACATTATTATGCACACAGACAAAGTGTGGAACTCTCTGCTCTGATCTGAGGAGTAATTCTCATAATTTTAAGAACATTCACAGTCTGATCTCAGCGTCAATCTGTCCAAAAATACCTCTAATTTCCCTACATTTTTGACATTTCTTTGTCGCCGAGACGAGACTGCGACTAGATTTTTGACGTTTTGAATTACGAGAATTGGCCTTCTGATCTGTGTAACCCATATTTAACCCGTCTGCCTTCAAAGCAAGAGTGAACAGGCATCTTCTGGGCCCGCTCGTTCCATCATAGACCTCATCCATCGCATTCCTTTCATTTCACACATTTCATGTTTTTATATTAGCAATAAAAATAAACACATGAAATGTACCACAACAACTAGGCGAATTTGTTTCAACGTGTGTTTCATTTCATGTGACGTTTCACCAATCTGTACTGTGGTCTGCAAGTCAGTGGTAACACTTTGACCTTGAGCTGATCTAGCGTAGTGCGAAGTTTCAAGAGAATAAGGAGCCAGCTTTGGTATACTGGTTTTGTAACTACTGACATGCGGTCTGTACCATTTACTGTTACTCTTAGCTTAAAAGCTAAGAGTAGTAGGAAATGGGGAGAGGCGTTTGCCCAGCAGTCGGATGATGCCTCTCCCCATTTCTTCCAGCTCTTCCAATCCAGGGCTGAAGTGGACCACATGTCGTTTTTTACCCCATTTTCATCCACTGGCTGTATCAGGGCTCCACGTAGAGGTCATTTTGGCCCACAACTCATAGGGCATACGGCAAACGTGGCCAGCCCAGTCCCACTTCAGCATAGCGGATTTCTAAACAAGGTCAGATTACATAAGAAAAAAATATGATATGCATTTATAAGAAAAAAATATGTTGCAAGCCTATTTCTAGCATTGTATTGTTTCTAGCATTGAAAAAAATATGATAAAATCTCGCAATTGCACAATCACAGCTATCAAGTTACAACAAAAACAATTATTTTCTTGTGTGTTTTCTAATCAAACCAAGTTCCTCGTGAGAATTGCGGTGCGTGTCATCTATAAATGGTCGAACTGTTGAGTAATTGTTGATTGTAATCGTATCTGTAAGTGCAACTCCACAAATCTCTCTTGGTTTTCTATTGTAGTTCTTATAATTGGATAGAGGGAATAGCTTTGGTGTATAATCTAAACTAATATCTATACTAATACTAGCTGACTCTGAAAACGTTGTTTTGCAATATACATTATTTCCGTTGACCGATTCTCAGACCTACCCGATATGCACACAAAATTTCATACAAATTGGTCCAGCCGTTTCGGAGGAGTTTGGTAGCAAGTATTGCGACACGAGAATTTTGTATAATTACTAGCTGACCCGGCAAACATCGTTTTGCCATATATAAATTATTTCTAGCTGCCCGGCGCTACTTCGTTCGCGTGGTGTCCTACCCCCTACCCTACCCCTACCCTACTCCTACACTACTCCTACCCTACTCCTACCCTAGGGTGGACACTCCTTATCACTTAGGGGTTTGAAAAATAGATAGTAGCCGATTCTCAGACTTACTGAATATGCATAAAAAATTTCATAAGAATCGGTCAAGCCGTTTCGGAGGAGTATGGGAACGAACATTGTGACACGAGAATTTTATATATTAGATTAGATTATAAATAGGTAAAAGTTTGTATGTAGGGGGTGATCTCCGGAACTGCCAGTCGGATTTAAAAAATATTTCTGCATTTGATAGCCCAATTCTTGAGGAAGGTTATAGGCTATTTAACATCACGCTATGACCCTTAAGAAACGAGCAAAAGGAAAAAAAGTCAGCGCAAAGGAACGCTATACGAAAACGAAGTAGTGGCACGGGCGAGCGATGGGATACGACGCGATGGGTCGGGAGCCGAAATTTCCATGCGGACGAAGTCGTGGGCAGAAGCTAGTGTTTAGGTAATAAAGGCGAAATGGCCAGCTGCGTCCTCATTTTTATTATTACTTTTGTACTAGTTCATTATCGATGTCTACATTCTTTAAAATGGCAGGATAAACTGGACATATCAAATCAATCATTCAATTAATATACACTAACATTATAAAGAGGTAAGTTTGTATGTAGAGGGTACTAATCTTCTCTCTGTCTCTCTATTCTTTCACTAAAATGAAGCTGCGGATTTCTGAAGCTACAGTATTGCCGTTTGTCATAGCATATATTTTATGTTAAAACAAGAAGTTAAACACGGACGTAGTCTCGGGCAGAATCTAGTAAAAATAAAAAAAACAAGTCATTCTAATTTGATCGTGAATTTACTACTTTAGAGATCGCAGATGAACTGAACTATTGTTCTCAGGTGCCGGTTCATAAGGAGACTAACGGCTTAGCTCCAGACTAGTGTCCAAGTTTAGTGGGATGAAGGAAGGAACACTACAAATATATTTGACGGGTTTTTAAGATTGTTTGTATGAACCTACTTACATAAAGAATTATCATTGCCTGCATTATTTAAATTGAAAGGTCAACGTCAAAGTATTTATTAGTGGGATTTTAGGTGATATAACAGAGGGGCAATTCTCGTAATTTTAAGTACGTTCACAGTCTGATCTCCGTCTCAATCTGTCAAATATACCTCTAATTTCCATACATTTTTGACAAGTTTTTGACATTGATTGTCGCTAAGAGGAGATTGCGACTAGATTTTTTAAGGTTTAAATTACGAGAATAAATGTTTTATGGACTGGTCTGAAATAAATTTATTATTATTATAAATAAATAAAATTCATTTATTTCGGGTAACTAGGCCCTTAGAAGATAATTTACAAAACATTTAACACTAATAATATAATAGAATAAAATAATAATAATAAAATAAATTCATAATAAATGTCAAAAATTCAAAATAGGCGTTCACGTCTTACAGATATTTTATAGAAACTCAAAAATCTACCCTTTACTATTTATATACACTAACAATTTAGATAGGTCAGTAGCATAATCAGCATATAATGTTCCCACTGCTGGGACATAGGCCTCCTGTCTTCGAGAGGGGGTGGGCTAATAATCTACCACGCGGGCCCAGTGCGGGTTGATAGATGTCATATGTTTGTTGGTCACGATGATTTCCTTCACCGTATAGAGGTATGAGGAACAGGGTGTAAAGTTCACTCATCCTCCATAGAAATGGGAGGATCCTCCAACCAGACGAGTGTTGTGTCTGGCGGGCAACTGCTCAACGATTGATGTTGGGAAGTTTGTATATATGCTAATTGCGCGGTAAACTATGCTTGCGAGATGCAGGATTTGCGTGACGTCAGTATGACGCGTTGTTCGCATGTGGCGTTGTAGATACCGCTACAACCTTTTTGAGAGCAGTGGTGATGAAATTATTTACACAAAGTAAAGCGCCTGTCAGGGTTTGAACCTACGATCTACAACTCGGTAAGTCGAGGCCATTACCATTGCCTATGCTCTCGTCCTTTAGAAGGCTAAAGAATTAGTTCCAGAATAGTGTCCAGGTCAGGCTTAGTGGGAAAAAGGAAGGAACATTACAATGACATTCCAAATATTATTGACGTGTAGAAATATTTGTATAAACCTACTCACAAAAATAACTACCATTTATCAACGCAAACTGAAGGCAGTGGGACAAAATAATTATGCTTACGCACTAACTAAACGATTCGCCAAGTTCTGACGTAACTTTTTCTAATATTTTCTTCTAAATTCATTCTCTTTTCTACCCAGTGATCTATGATTTACAATTAAGCTTTGATTGGATAGATTACATAGAAGAATACCGGTAGCTTAGCAAACTCAAGTGATGAGATGAATAATAATCAAGTTTTTTTTAAGAAAAAATTCAAATTGACGTAGTAAATGCCTATAGAGGATAAAGACCGCTGGGTTTTTTAAACAAACATGATTTTATTTAATGACAGCACATTAAACTGAACAAGAATTCAAAGTGTTAATCAAAATAAATTGGCTTCTATAAACAGTTAGGTTTACGATGCAAATTACTTTAGTTAAATTAATTTTAGTTATAAACTAGTTAGGGTTGTATTCAGGTTATTATAAAGCAGAATTATCTTTATCAATCAACGGTTGTCGAGGTGGTCTGCAGGTTTACGTTTCCGTTGTTTAAGTACCAATTTGTAGGTTCTAAACCTGGCAAGTGTTAAAGGCTACCTTTTTATAGCTACTTTCTAACTTAATCTCAGATCCCACTAGCTATAAAGGAATAATTAAAACCAGCCTATTACTGTCCCTCTGCAGGGCAAAGGCCTCTCCTCTTACGGCTTTGCTTAGGACGGGTTGGCGATTTCGGAATTATTTTAGCCACTTGCTGCGCCCCGCGGGTTTATCCGCATTGGTCTCGATTCCGGGGGAATATCGGGATAAAAAGTATTCTATTTTGGAGGTGTGAGGAACAGGGTGTAAAGTTCACTCAACCTCCATTGAAAAGGGAGGATCCTCCAACCAGACGGGTGTTATGTCTGGCGGGCAATTGCCCAATGATTGATATTGGGAAATTGTATCTATGCTAATTGCACGGTAAACTCTGCTTGCGAGATGCAGGATTTGCGTGACGTCAGTATGACGCGTTGTTCGCATGTGGCGTTGTAGATACCGCTACACTATGTCCTAATCCAGGTCATGGTCTAGACATGGGCCAAATTTTATACAAATCTGTTAAGCCGTTTCAGCGTTAAAGCGAATAAACGTACCAAAAAATCGAATATTTCCTCTTTATGATAATAGTTTATTTAGATAGGTAAAGTCTGCTAGGTATTAATAAAATAAAATAGTAAGGAAACTGATTTAAACTATTGGTGAATGCAATTAATAAACATGGTTGCCTGGGTTTATTAAAATAATATAACATCACGCCTCTTTTCCCAGAAGGGCCAAGCAGAGATACGAGTATACATAGTAAACCCACATTTCTCCGGTTATGTTTAAGTCCCATGTAATAGAGGGTGAGCCTGTTGCCCTCAACCAGAAACAAACCCACACGCCATCCTGCTTCTAAAAAAATCCAGATAGGTCGGGCAAAATGTGATCGGGTTTTGCCCCAATCACATTTTGCCCGACCCGGGAATCGAAATCAGGACCTCATGCTCAGCAGTAGCGCTTGCGACCACTCGACTAAAGAGGCAGCAATGAAAAAAGATTTGGTACTTTATTATCGTGACTCCTTGCTTTAAAATATCATAGCATCAATTACATTATCTGCCTAACCTTTTCCCAACTATGTCGGGGTCGACTTCCATGCTTACCAGATGCAGCTGAATACCAGTACTTTACATAGAGCGACTGCCTATCTGACTTCCACAACCCTGGGTAATACGATACCCCTTGGTAAGACTGTTTGTCAGACTTTCGGGCATTAAAATACCGTTACAATGTCCTTTATTTATTTATTTATTTATTTAAATAACATGGGAGACTTACAGCTAAAACAAACAGAACAGGGACAGTACATTAGTCTGAAAGCCAATAACAAGTCTCCACTTATAAAATACAGAGAAAAAAAAAGTTAATTCTAAGGACATTCACACCAACTACAATATACTACAAATTCACACCAACTACAATATACTTTAAAACCCTTACAACAGTCACTCTACAGATTTTGCCCTGCAAGGACCTTGAATAAGTTTTGCGACCTTGTTCGATAGCGGTTCGGTCGCGACCTGACCCGACGACCCGGAGACATGTTCCCGCTTCAATTGTGAACTAGTTGCAGCTTTAGCTCGTTAGTTTTAGTTGAAAAACAAGTCAGGGAGACCTGTTTAATGCGGGCAGATATGGGGTGAATACTAGTCCCGAGTTTGGCCCCGAATTTGTTTTGGAAGCGTACAAATTGCGACTATTACTGCTGAGAAATTCTTGCATGGTTTTCACAAAAGTACATAGATGTCAAACTAGGTTTTTAAGAGTAATTCTCTTTGGCATCAATATCTTATATGAAACACTGACATCATCATTCTTTAATCAGCTCTTTGGGTAAAACAGAAAGAAAAATGTTCATTTAGATGCATCATGCAAGGAACATTGAACAAACTTAGTAACAAGTACCAAACAACTACTAATATGCTTATCAACCTATAGCTTTTGTTGTAACAACCTATTCTATGAAGAATCAGCAGCAGACCTTTTCAAGTATATTACACATTGAACCTGAAAATCATGACAGTTATGACACGGCGAAATAAATTTGCAAAATGATTCACAACCAACTTAATACACAATTTGCCATACACTCCTAATATCCCATCTTATAGTTGTCACAAACGGCAGCTAAAGGATTATGTACCCACACAAGATGAATGGTCAGAAAGTTTTGTACAACACAGTCTACCCAGGGGTGTGGAGGTCAGATGTCTAAGCTGTCACATGACTGTCGCTTAGCGTAAATGTGCGCGAAGAAACTGGTCAAGCGGTTACTAATGAGCGAACCATAGACGAGGACAGGCAGTGAAATATTGTGAATTATAGAGAAGATTAATTTATTTTTAATATATTTATCGTTATCAGCAGCCGAATCATAGATTATAGATGCTAAGAAAAATGAAGATGGTAATTCTTCTTTTTCCAGAAATAATATTATTGCGCTTGTATTTAAAACACTATACACTTGATAATAAAGGCATAATAAATAATCATTTTGACAGTTCAACAACATTCATTGCGTAATTTTAGTTGTTGAGCTGACAAATTATTCGAACATAATGAAGCAATGGATTAGCAATATCCTTCAAAATGAGAGTGTATTACGCAGTTAGGGTTCCTATGTTTAGCTGTAGCATAGGATCAGGTTACTTGCATAAACACTGACATTATCCGGCTACCGATGAAGACTACTAAAGATGACGCCATAACTGTTCGAGGAGTCAAAAACATCAATAAAGACTATCCCAAACACACATTTATTTGTGTTTAACAAACACTAAAATATCTCCGACAAAAATCTCGTCTGAGCCGCCAATTATTGAATTATTATTCGTGTCACTTTCAAAGCGGCGCGCGAAGAATCCAGTGGGTAGGTAGGC
The DNA here is from genome assembly GCA_949629185.1 of Apamea crenata. Lineage (NCBI taxonomy): Eukaryota > Metazoa > Arthropoda > Insecta > Lepidoptera > Noctuidae > Apamea > Apamea crenata. The sequence continues at coordinate 3,993,149 of OX451368.1, read as the reverse complement.
GATATAAAATTAGTTTTAACATCACAGCTAGTCCTGGTGAGCATACGAATTACTAGTTAAAACCACTTATTTTATAAAACAGTTAGCGGCGAGTTGTTCTACGTTGTTGACGCACGGGACCCCAAATTAGACAGCAATGTTGTCATAAAAATTAATTGGATATTTGATTTACATTTCATGACGTATTGGTATGTGAGTTTGGATTGGTTTTAGAGCTTCTAAAATGGTTGTGGATTAATATTACGAAAAATATTAGTGACAAAAATAGATAGAGAAACGTTTTATACCTTCTGTTAAAAATAAACTGATTTTAGGATGAATGAAAGGCATGCAGCTGAGATGAGAATGCTAAGAGGGATGTGTGGTGTGGTGTACGAATGGATAGAATAATAAATGAGTCTGAAAGTGGCACCGGTTGAAGAGTTGTGTGGGAATCGGTTGTCATAGTATGGGCATGTGATACGAAGGAATGAGAATAATGTCGTGAGGAGAGTTTTAGGTATGAATTTCGATGGCTATAAGAGTAGGGGAAAGAAACGTGTGAATGATGATATGGTTAGAAAGGGGGTGACTACCGAAATGACGACTAATAGACAAGTGTGGAAGACAAAGACATGTTGCGTCGACCACAAATAAATTGAGGATGCAGGAGAATGATGATGAAACTGATTTCAAGAGAAATAGTTTTTACTACTCTGAAGTGATTGTTTGACCTGCTACGATAGTTTTGCCTGTTGGTAATCAGAATCAAAATAATTAATTATCGATATCGTAACGTTAAGAAGCAGGCGACATCGTGCCAGGCCCAGACGGAGATGGCGGCATAAGCTAGACTCCTTCAACAAAGACTAAAGACTACTTCTTAGGCCCGTATTACAGAACAGGGTAGCGGGATCGTCCGAAAGGGTTACCGCTGCCCTGGAACAGAAAGGGCTAAGGAAGGAACACGGTTGGGTTTTAATCAGTAAGAGTCTGACACTCCCTTGCTCTCCACCCAGAGCGGGAGGGGGTCATTTGAAAATTTCCCATCCGCAAAAAAAAAAAAAAAAGTGTCAAGCATTACTTCAAACTAGTTTAGAGCCATTTGATTGGTTGAAACTAGTTTTAAGTATTGCTGGAGTCTTGAGTGAGCTTTTTATAATTCGGGACATAGTCTTACATCGAGAGAAGATGCTAGAGAGTACAGAAGATTTTGCCCTGCAGTGGGACAATACGGGATCTAATAATAATAATGGCAGACGGGTAGACTTTTAATTAGAACGTTTTCGTTCTTGAAGAATAAATTCAATTCTTCAAGAACGAAAAAGTTCTTACATTTTTTGTCGATTCATTTATAATTTGAATCAAATAAGCCGGTTCATTGTTCAGAGAGATAATTCCTACATTTTTAAGAACAATCGCATTACAATATCAGTCTAAATCTGTCAAAACCCCGTTTTTGACGGATTTGATTGTCGCTAAGATGAGATTTCGTCTTGAACTTCAACGTTTCTTAAGTACGAGAATTGGGTTTCCGATTAAACTTTAAACAAGAAACTCCGAACTGTGCTACGAACCAACCAATTCTTTAGACTTTAAATTTAGAACGTGCTCTCCATCCGATCCCTCCGTATGTCCACATAGAAAGCCCGAACAAGCGTGTTGGCATAAACAGGGCGATTTGAAACCATTGAATGGTGCCGCATTTAAACTGTACAGTGTGGCCCCAGCTTAGTATGTGAGTGTCGTGTGGGTTAGCCCCTTTGACGACACGCTAACAGTTGGAGTGGCTATTTGTGAAGTTTTGTAGCAACCTTCCATGTTTTTATAATTTAATTTTTATCTTTGGAAGATTCAAAGATATGGTCTCTAGTTTTTGCCAACTCCAATCCACTTTGAGCAAGCGTGTTTATGGTTTTCTCTGTCAGAGAAAAGGCCTTGCCTTCACGAATGACAGAGGTACGAAACGTTCATCCAGCGTGCCTATAGCAGCTTCGCCAACAACGTGCTAGCTGGCCAATGTATTACACAGAATTCTTGTATAGCTCAAGAAGAATGAATAAGAAAAATAATGGCAAGAGTTGGATGGGAAGGCTTCCCCTGGATGATCTAAGGAATTTACAGGGTGGCTGAGACACCGACGCGCAACCATTGCCATGGATTCAGTATTATGACCTGCTTCTAGACATGCGTTGAAATTTTTCGTCGGTTATATTATTCTATACATTTTGACCGCGTAGGCACAGCAACTTTCTATGAAACATCAGTTTTTTTTAATATATATTTTTTTTTTAAACGTTACCCCTCACTAGGAATTTCTCCTGTGTCGTGGGTGCGTTTACAGACATATAAACTCACATACACAAACAGCCAGACCCGGAACAACTAATTGTAGGTCATACAAATATTTGTTCCGTGCGGGAATCGAACCCGCGACACGCAGCGCAGCAGTCAATCGCTTAACCACTGCGCCAACCGTGCCGTCAAATATATACCTACCCATGAAATTTTCTGCACCCTGGGTGTTTACAATATTTAAGCTTTATGAACAAATAAAATCCTTCCCATTCTGACCTATGGATCCCAGACTTGGTCTTTGACAAACATTCAAAAGTCCAAACTCAAGGATTGCCAACGTGCGCGCAGCATTCTAGGCGTCAACTTGACAGACCATATTCACAACACTATACTGCGCTCCAAAACACAGATTGCTGACGTCGGTCAAATAGCCGCTAAGCTGAAGTGGGAGTGGGCTGGCCACGTCTGCCGTATGCCTAATAAGCTGTGGGCGTAAATAACAACCACGTAGAGCCCTGACACAGCTAGAAGGCGTCGTGGCAGACCCCGTAGAAGATGGCGGGACGAGCTGGACAAAACAAACGACCAGTGGTCTACTTTAGCCCTGGATCGAAAGAGCTGGAAGTCATGGGGAGAGGCCTTTGTACAGTGAGTAAGTAAGTAACCAGTAAAAAAAATCCGTACAAAGGTGGATTTAATGCTTGAGGCATTTTCTACCAGTCTACCTTAGGGTGATGTAAAGAGAAAACATGGTTGATGTGCTGGATTCATGGTTACCATTTACGCGTCCATGTCCTTGCCACCCTGTATACACTTAACTACACCTGCCACAAAGACCACGTCTGGCAGTCAGATTGAAGATCGGAAAAGACGCTATTGCTGCTGATCTTTTTGACGAAATTTCGAGAGGAAGAAAGGAAAAGTAAGAGGAAATGACTCTCGATTTAGAACGGGGTACCTTTACCATGGATTTTATGATCTGAAAAATAAATTAATTGAATTAACCCTTATGTTAAAGCCAACATTTTAAATGGAAACTAACTTCAAATTATCAGCTTCCATAACCGAAAGCCTATGTTCAGCAGTAGACATTTATCTATCAGATAAACCAATCAGATCTTATCAGATACGATAATCAAAAGCTGGAAAATGCCGTTAAAGTTATCTCGCAACTTATAATAGTGCTAATCACACCTCTCTTATGACGGATATCCACAATTTATAGACTTGTGTTCACAGATAGTAAATGGCCATTAAAATAGAAACTTTACAACGTTTTCTATCGTGTGTCATTTTTGATAATTTTCTCTTATATGATACGTTTGGGATTATTGAATAGATAATGTAAAGTGACAAGGTGTTTTGTAGCTTATTCTTGATGTTTTTACTGTATATGGCCGATGGAGACTAACTGTTCCCCATGTGTTATTTATAAAATACTAGCAACCCGCCCCTGGTTTGCACGGTTTTTACGACTCGACAAGACGTGGAGATTTCTTTATTGTATTATGTAAGGGTAATATTAATGTATTAAGTAAGTATATACTACTTTACACACTGAGAACCACGAAATGCGACTTTAATTTATAATTATGATAAATCAGCTGCAGCGACATAAAAAAAAAAGAAAATATTTGATCGCAGTTTCAGGCCCCAGTGCTTAGTAGAGTCGCAGTCAATGGAAAATAAAAAATAAGTGTAATAACTAGTTAAATTCATAATAATCGTTAATAGGTAGGTAATACACCATTCTATGACAGGAAAAGAAACGTATGCAAATAATTAGGTTCGCGTTGGCAATTTAATATTGCCGAAATATAGTCGGAGGACAATAAATAGTGTTTAAATGAGACTGTTTGTGTTTTTACTGACTTGCGCGTCAGTGTGGGGGTTCCCGGAGGGTTGGTCGGCGATTACCTACCTATTTACGATTATTATGAATTTAACTAGTTAGTACACTTTAGGACCAATCCAAGGATTGTACATCTTTGTTTTTTTGATGGTCGACAGGCTACAAGAACATAAATGTAACATATTTTAAAACAAGTATTCAAAATTATATTTTCAAATTATTATTATTTTGTTGTTGTTTTGTTTGTTAATTATGCTTTGTTTGTTGTGTATCCGTTACATTGTAATTCCTCTGAAATTCAACACATGAATGCCACATCTTTCTTGCACCTCCAACATTAGCGTTCAGCTTTCATTTTTCTGAGTTAAAACCAATTAAAATTACTCAACAACCAAAAACACTGAAATGTTACGCCAATTAAACATATGTACCAAAAACAGGCAGTTAACATACAACAGATGATCAATTAGTGTCCAAAAAAGGTCTAAACATTGGAAACAAGTTCCAACAACTCTGACGTTGAAGTTCTGTCTAAGTTGCGACGGCAAAAATCGAAAAACCATTAAACATGTTTTACGAAATCGTTTTTCGACATCACACAACCAAAAAAAGGCTTTATTCAAGGTCTATTAAAGCCCTAAATAGTGTGAAAGGTAATTTGGTTGTACTTAAACTCAAGTTGTTGTCGTTGGGCGCTGTCATCGCTTGAAGGCTCTAGCAGACAGGCGCGACGCGACTCTAGTAGAACACTTTCATGGAAATTATTCTACCAGAATCGCGTCGCACCGTTGCATCGCGGCAGTCTCTGGGAGCTTTAAAGTCGACCTTCCACTGCTATATAGGATGTGCACGTAGAGGTTTGCCATGTTTGCTGCGCGTTCATTTGTTTGCCAGCGTAACGTGGCCGTGTGTCGCTGTGGACGATCCTTCCTACATTTTCATACAAAACTAAAATCAAATCTAAACAAATCAAGTCCTCCAGACCGAATTTCAGCCATGGCCTCCGGCGCGGGAGATATTGCAGTACACAAGTGTGCGCAGACATGGGTGCACTCTCTCTTCCCTCACTTTCATTGTCCGATGGGACGGCAATCCGACACGACCGGACAGAGCCCTGGCGTAGGACCAACAGCTTTACATGCTTTCCGAGGCACTGGGGTATCACACCGCCAACTTCCAAACTCTTTAGAAATTCCCAATGGAAACCTAGTAACAGTTTGCCCGAACCGAGAATCAAACCCAGAACCCCAAGCTCAGCAGTCGCGCTTTCATGAGACAAACGGAGCAGTCAAATCAAATTTAGTGTATTTGTGTGTGTGGAGTTGTGTAAGGGTGTATGTGTGTCTGTGTAGCTCAGTCGTGGGCCGCTGTGGAGCGGTCCCTTACCGATGCGCGTAGGCATGAGAGCTATCAAAGTATGACCCCAAAGTTCCGTTAGACGTTCGATCCCAACTTTATAGTAAAACTGTTGTAATCTAAGATTGAATTTATAAATAATTCAGATAGATTTTCTTAGATAACGTGTGTCGTTTAGATACAATAATATCTTGCGGTGTAAAGCCCTTAGGAGGAAGTACATGCACGAGCGTAACATGTATGTATTTACGGAATTATAATCATTAAAATCACCAATACAACCCTCTATGTTCATAATTATAATCCTATTGAATGATTATTTCATGAAATATCAATTAATGGGATTATAATACCAAAATTAAAAAAAACTTTTAAGATTTGAATTTCGCGGGCTACTCTGGCGCTTTCCTTTTTAGGAGAAAATCGCTTTTCAATCTTGCGTGAGTGTACGATAAAGTCAAAAGTCAAAGCATTTATTTCAAATGGGCACATAAATGGCACTTTTGAACGTCAAAAATTCCAGTAAAAATAGAATTGATTCTAGTCGCCCCTTCCAAATGTTAGTTTTCGTATGGAGAAGAATGGGCAAGAAACTCCACCGTTACTCTTTTAAAATGTTTTAGAATATTTTTCATACATTAATTGTATAATAATATTTGAATACTATGCAACTAAAATAAATTAAAATCACTATACACAATGGGTAATAGAATTAAAAATGAAACGCATTTACATGCATCTACAAACCGATTTTCATTAAAAAAAAAAGTTACAATATTATGCTTGTGACTGTACTATTGCAATGTACCTATAACTCGCCTTTTATTATTTTGTTATCAGTTGTGTGAGACGATTAAGGTCGTATACAGGGTGTGAACTTGGAATTGCGGAGCGAAGATCGTATATTGAATTAGAAAGTTACTAGGATTCTATATTGTAGAGAAACTGAAGAAGGCCTGGTATCTTATCTAATCTATTTTATCTACTTAGATTGTGTGTAGTAGGGGAAGTGGTTGTCAGGGCTGTAAAGTTGAAAAGGCTGCCGAGTGTAAGTGCCAGTGGTCCAGTGTACAGTATCAATGACTAAGAGTGGACTGCTTTCAAATATATGACCGTTCTATATTCTGAAACTGCCTCGTAGGTTTGATTCCCAGGTCGGGCAGTGTTATTGGATTTTTGCATTAAGAATTTCCAAAAGCAGTTTATCGTATCATTTTGTGTAAATGATGATATTCAAAAGTGACAATGTTAACGAACTTTTGTTGCTAACCGTACCATCATCATCTGTCTAGTCTTTTACTAACTATGTTGGGGTCGAGTTCCGGTCTACCAGGGTGCAGCTGAATACCAGTATTTTACATGGAGCGACTGCCTGTCTGACGTCCACAACCCAGATACTGGGTAATACGATACCCCTTGGTAAGACTGGTTGTCAGACTTTCGGGCTTCTGACTACCTGTTACGACTGTTAAAGATCCACGAATGACAACCGGGATAACGTGCTTTCCGAGGCACGGAGGGGTCTCGGTATGTAAATATGTTGCTAACTGTACCAAATTACAATAATATTAATTGTAATTTGATAAATTATTTCATGATTTTAAACAATAGTCCCCGAAAACCACAATCGATTGACGCACGTAGCTCAAAATCTTCATAGCTCAAGATCATCATCACTTACAACATTGTTCTACACATAAGCTTATCCCATTGTTTTCCTTATAAGTACCAATCGAGTAGCATCTTCCCAAATAATGATCTGCCAAAAGAAGTCGGCAACAACGATGCATCTTCATATTCAAATTATTTCATACCGATATTCAAATCATTTACTATACACGTTTTCGCGTCATCGCTCCTTACTGTTTCTGGGGACGTAGAGACTCCATATTTTTAATTTTGATTAGGAATTTAGGAATATTTAAAACAGAGAGAAAGAACCGGGGTTACCGACATAGCTTGAAAAGTGAGCAAGCTGAAGTGGCAGTGGGCTGGCCATGTTTGTCGAAGGACCGATGGCCGGTGGAGCAGACGAGTCTTGGAATGGAGAATGCGTACACGGCAAGCGTAGTGTGAGACGCCCCTAGCTAGATGGACCGACGACCTTGAAAAGGCTAGGGCAGACTGGATGCAGAAGTGGAACAGGGTGTTGTGGCGCAGCCTGGGAGAGGTCTATATCCAGCAATGTGTTGATTGTTGACTGAAAACAGAGAGTTACTTATTTTTTGAGAGGAAGAATGGTCAGGCTAAACTTCGCAGGGTAGCTGTTAACAGCTGAATGAGTACATATAGCTAAGTCGCAAGAAATATGGCGCGTTATTGAAGAGGTAAAAGGAGATAAGTAACCAGGCCGTCGGATATAGTTAAAGTTTACTAAGAAACCGATGGATGTTTTTGAATGAAATTTAATTTGATAAATAAACCGTTTGTTTTCTATTAATTAAATTAAATTTTATTTGAAAACATCCATCGGTTTCTTGCTAAACTTCAACTATATCCAACGACCCTGGTTACTTATCTCCTTTGCTGACCGTACCTATGTAAAACAGTAGACTGATATAAGATAATAACGAAAACAAAGAGAAAAAACTCATGACCTTGCTTGCCACGACCAGTTCAAGGTTCAGGATAATTTGGCCTTTGTCTGACATAACATTACATAATCAGCCTATAATGTTCCCACTGCTGGGACACAGGCCTCCTCTCTGTGATATATTTCAGTCTGACTAGCACCCCAATTGCGTAACACACTTTCTTTCACAGTCCGAAGGATTTTTAAAATGAATGGCATTATAATTGTTAATGTTTTACGCAATTAATAAGAGGGTTTGTCCATTTTCATAGGTAAGATCGTAGCAAAAGAATGCAGTGGCAGCAGAACGTACAGACGCCAGCACATCAAGCTACTACAATCTGTCAAATTTCTTTAATAGATTTTCAACTTTATGGCTAAAACATTAAGGTTCAAGGTTGATTGGGACAATTTGACAGTTTCGGGTAGCTTGACCTGCTGGCGTCTGTACCTAAACAATCAAATCGAAAGTCTAGGACTAGAAAATGGTTAAAATATCTGGGAATATAATTCTGTTTACAAACCATCGTTTAATTAAACTAAAAAGGACAGTGAGGTACATTAATTAGCATTTAGACGATTCAAAAAAGTTCTTCTCTTCCAAAATCCTTAATCCAAACATCGTGTAGTCATTCTACTTTGAGTGAAGAGGAAAGCATACAAAGTAACTCTAGTGTTAGAATATAAAACGATTGTAATAGATTATCTTTTTTTTTCAATTTTTATAGGCCATTGTAGTCTCAAGGGCCGGCCTATCATTTCGGCCACTGCCTACGCGCGAAGAATTCTTAATCGTCATTCTAAAGTTTGTTGAACCCTCGTATGTACTTTACCAACTTATTTTTGACACCCACCAACTGCACAACACACCTTATCTTAAACAACGTTGAGGTGAAAATCATGTGGCTAAAGGTTTGTTACCAGCAAATGCTGTGTGGTACTCGAACTTCTCGAACTGACCAAGACGAAATCTGTGATCGGAATTGACTTAGCTTTTGTGTGAAGTTAAAATATAAGTTTTAAGTTACAAAACTTTTTTTTTTTATTTTTCAATATGTCACACAAAACAACTTTTAAAAAAAAAAACACTACAAAGTGAAAAATAACTGTAATTTCAGAAGTCGGTGTCGTTGGTTCCGCATTTTTGTTCTTTGAATTTTTGCAAATCCGTCCGTCTATACAGGGTTATTTGTAAAACACCAGCGTTATGCCCAAATATACAGAAAAAAAAATATAATATATAATAAGTATCCAAATTGAGAATCTCCTCCATTTTTTGAAGTCGGTTAAAAAAAGAAATTTAGGTTGATATGAAAGATGTCAACCGGATAACTTTTCGTATTAAAAACTGGTTAAACAACACTATTTATGTAGATAGAATATATTATGTAAATATGCTTTAGATAGGCACATAACTAAGGTATACATTCTTTTTTAGTATAAGTATAGTTCAAACTACCTTATTGACATATCGTAGGTGGGTAATTATATTTGATTACTTATATTATTTGATATATTTGACTTATAATTATAATAATTATTTGTCTGGTTTTTCCAGTTGGCAATTAAAAAGATGAAGATATTTTAAATCTAAATCAGTAGGTAGGTATATAAAATAATTTTTGTAATTAAAAAATAATAAAAAATAACCTTTAATTTTTTTTTATAGCGGCCGTAAAACAGCCCGTCCGTCGAGAGAATGCGTTCTTGACACCTGACAGTTTCATACAAACGAATACCTACGTGTTTTGCGAATTTAATCTTCATTAGTTACTAGAATTATCGCACTGATAAGAGTCAAGAACACATTCTCTCGACGCGATGGTCAGGCACACACACACACACACTCTATGAACATTTAAAGTATCCACCTATTACGGTTCAAAAGATACAGCCCTGTGACAGACGGACTGACAACTTAGTAATAGGTGCGTTAGCATCCTTTCGGCACGGAAACCCTAAAAAGCCATAGAAAAAAATAGGCATAAATCACTACACTTCGAGCCACAAAAATCGACCCAGCTATCAAAACTACCGGAAAAATAATTTCCGAATGAGCAACCACTAAACAATGTAAAAGTGTCCCACAAAAATTACACTGACAATACAAAGTTAATTAAAAACAGCATAACAGACTGTACCGGAAAGGGCAGCGGCGAAACCTCAGTAATAAGTAGGTAGGGGCTTTAGAAGAGGTAAACAATAATTTTGTTAATAGCATTATCCAAGACAATAGCGCTTGTGTGGAACTGTTTGGAGTGACTATGCATTTGTGAAAAAAAAAGATAATAATATTATACCTACGAATCTAAATTCTCCCTAGAAGGGGCTCGTGGCAAAGTTATAACAGCCGCACGGGTCGATCAATCAGGTTAAGCTACGCTTGTTGAGTTCGGTCCGTGGATGGGTGACCATCTTTCTTACCTCGCAAAGTATGTTAGTTCGTGGATCTTTGACAGTCGATAAAGGTCGCCAGAAGCTCGAAAGTCTGACAACCAGTAACTGGGTTGAGGAGATCAAATAGACAGTCACTACATTTAAAATACTGGTATTCAGCTGCATCCCGTTAGCCTGGAAGCCGACCCCAAAAATAGTTGACAAAACGCTAACCAGATGATGATTCAAAATTTATAAATTTAAATTTCTTTAACCAATTAGATAGCAAGCCTTGCTAATAAGTATACATAGTTTCTCAAGAGAAAGTAAAGACTGGCTTTTCGCCAGGAAAATGCACTATAGACAAGGCTTGTCTTGTGCATAATCTACGTAATTGTGTGTCACGGAGGTTTTATCGAACTTTTCCGGAAAAATCCGACACATTGGTTGTCATTGTGAATATTATTAGACCTGCACATAGACACACACTAGATAGTCACGGATCTTCAAAGAACATTAATTATAACTTAAAATACACTTTTTTACAAGTAACAGAGAATTCCGTGTAGTAGGAAATTATTTAACAAACACTTTTATGAAGTACCTAACATAATATGTTCTAACGAAAAACTGTATTCATTACCAGAAAACTTACGACCACGCTATCAACTAACGACTAAAACAGTTTTTTCACCGTATCCGAGGACAAACAAAAAATTATAGCCACACTACAAAAGCAAAAGCTTTTTGTATGACAATGCGCACAGTGACCGCCCACGACACATCCGGTATTTTGTTACCGTTTCACTTCCCGGGACTCGAACCAGCTTTGGACAATAACTCATAATATTACTCGGGAAAAAACAATAGTGGTAGACGAACATGGTCATTTTCGCGAGAACGCTAAATCAGTGCCGCGTTCGTTCTAAGAAATGGGTAATGGAAGACCGTTTGTACCAATTACCGTCTATCCATTAATGTGAGTCTAATAATTCTGGCATAAAATAAAGTGCGGTGGAAAATAATACAAGGAAGTGTAGTTAATTGCTATGCATCCGTGATTATTGGAAGTTTGAATTTGTTCTTCGGAATAATCGTCATTTGTTTTTTGTCTTTGAGCATAGGTAGCATGATCAGCAGTTTTCATTTGACCATTGACAGCAATGGTTCAATCTCTGGTTCATTTGCCAACCCTGGCGATGACTTCAAGACAGTAGAAGAAATACGTAAAGCAGCTATATCATCATCATCATCTCCCCCAAATATCGCCACAACAACCGGTCATGCGCAGCCCGCATACAGCAGATGCAAACCGCGGATCTTTTGAAATATCAAAAGTTCTCACATATAGAAGCAAAAATAATAATATACTCTAGTATTATCTTGATTTAAAAGAGTATCCTTGGAGCTTCTTGCCCGTTCTTTTCCATAGAGATCTTTTGTTTTGGAATGTTTTTGGAAAAAACGTTTTGGAATGGGCAACTAGCTTCAACTTTCTGACTAGCTGACCGCCTCCTTGACAATTAAAAAGTGCCTGAAAATGGTTTAGTTGAAATAAATGCTTTGAGTTTGAGCTCCACAATCGTCGGTTAAACCTGTGGGGGGTCCAACCCACGCTATGACCGGTTAGCCTCACCTATTAAAAAAAATAAGTAGGTACCCAAAACAACAGAATTCCTGACAAACCTAAGGGCTGTGGAAGAAATAAAAGTCAAATTGTCTGTAATTACATGTGTGTAAGTACGATGATCGAAATCACACAAAGACTGATTATGCACTTATGTGGGTAGTTGTTAAGAGATAAAAATCATCGCTTCTGTGCGTTTATTTAATTATGGATTGTATGGTGCGATTGGGAGCGGATAAAGGAATTAATATAGATAACAGAGCTGAAACAACGGGTATTATTTTTATGCAGGTGATCAGTAAGATTATTGACTTCGATTGGTATATTTTACGTACGGTGACGTAACTCATAGCTATATTACACAATGTGGAGACAACAATACGACAATAAATGAAAACAATGGCAATACTAATGCATATGAGTCAACATCAAAAGTCATTTATTCAAATTAGGCTGAGAATCAGCACTTTTTGAACGTCAAAATTACAAAGTCAGTCCTCCAAAGCGCCTGCCCTTCACCACTTCCTAGTGCTTTCACTGGGAAGAAGAAGTGGTGCAACAAACTCCCCAGCAGCACAGCTGTCTGTTCAGTTAGAGTAGAGTATTTTGGAACTATCAAATAAATGCTAACAATGAAATTAAAAAAAACTGATTTTTCTAGTATGGGTTTTGCCAATCTTTCATTAGCTATTGGATATAAATTTGGTTGAATTTTTGAATACAGACTGGGAACTTCATTTACGAAGTTATATACGATACGCGTAGCTTTATTTACGTATTGTCGTCTCCACCTTGTATACAAATCTTGGCTGTTATTTCTTTGCCAAACTTTGTATAAGTTTGCGATTTCATGATATACAATTGGCTAAACAATGGTCCCACCACTCTTCATTATTTGCTTCGTTGAACACTTACATTCTGGGAGTCAACGGAATCATAATATTCTAGGAACACTTTCAGCAGGCGATATATGGGTATATATTATGGGTGTAATATAGGTACACTTCTGTCTATCCCTTCGAAGGTTACAGGCGTGATGTGTGTATATGTGTTTCAGAAGGTTCGACTCTCAAACATCTCAACTTATCGTAGAGCACTGGTGGATATATAGTTCTCGTAAGTTTCAAGTAATCTACTTCTGTCACCTTCTACAGCGGGGTAATTGTGTAACAAACTAACACTAGTAATGGTTTTTATATTAGCAGTTCAACAACATTCATTGCGTTATTTAAGTTATTCAGCAAATAAAATTTACGAACATATAAAGAAATGTATTCCTCCCTCCTTCAAAATTATTCAGATTGGGATTGATAGTGTGTTACGCAATTAAGGTGCAGGTCTTCTATATAATAAATAATCAGCCTATAATGTTCCCACTGCTGGGACACCAGCCTGCTTTCTTCGAGAAGTAGTGGGGTATAATCTACCACGCGGGTCCAGTGCGGGTTGGTAGATGTAACATGGCTTCGAATTTTTGGTTCTAGGACATGCCGGTTTCCTCACGATGTTTTCCTTCACCGTTTTGAGAGCAGTGGTGATGAAATTATGAACACAAAGTAAAGCGCCTGTCTGGGTTCGAACCTATGACCTAAAACTCGTAAGTCGCGGCCGTTACCACTGGGCCACTATAGCTCTTCAAATCTCTCTCTTCAATTTCATTACCACACCTCTAATCATAGAAAAAGCGTGTGCGTCTCGGGACGCGTGACAGAAGTGATAACTTAAACTAATCTATGGTATAATATGTCTATCGCACACTAACTACTGAGTAGAGAGAGCCGAAGCGTCTGTCCGAAACACGACTAGCGCTGTGGGTTAGAGTGAGACAGGAAGAGCCTGCCTACCGCTGCCGTATGCGTGAGAGAAAGGGAAGCCAACCGACTGGCACCGTAACGCGTTACGTTACGAAGCGGTTTACCCTCCCATAAGAAGTTATCACTTCAAAAACGCTTCCCGCCATCACTCCCACCTCTATGCGTGCTTACACGTACCTTGTTACAATAACTTTATCTGGTGCTCTCTCAACGATGACCACACCAATTTCGTAATACAGAACCGTTACATGTTTCCACTCATTTACATTTTCTAGTTTGGTTCATCTAATTATGTTTACATAATTTGGGATTAATTCTTCCAGTTCTTTATCGTGTTACGTATTCTTATGCGTAGATTACGTGGAGTTAGTTTTAGTTTTAATATTTATTTCCATATGAGTGATGGGAACTGGTTAATGGTAAGTAACGGCCTCAGGTTTGTTCTTTGGTCAACCAGAATACCATAAGTAGGAAAAGGAGTACCTATGTAAGTCATCATCTGCCTAGCCTTTACTCAACTATGCTAGGGTCGGCTTCCAGTCTTACCGGATGTAGCTGAATACCAGTATTTTACATGGAGCGACTGCCTATCTGACCACCACAACCCAGTTATAGGTAATACGATACCCCTTGGTAAGACTGGTTGTCAGACTTCTGACGATCCGTAACGACTGTTAAAGATCCACGAATTTCCGGGACTAAACTGCTTAACGTGCTTTCCGAGGCACGGAGGGGTCTTGGTATATGAAGATCCACAAGGTCCACATGTAAGAATAAAGTAGGTGGCATTATAATAGTGTCGGAAAAAATGGAGGAGGTTCTCAATTCGACGCGTATATTTTTTTTAGTGATACCATTCCATAGGTCACGTTCACGTAAGATATGTCCTAAGTCCATTACGTAAAAGCCAAAATCACTGCTCCATCTGAGAGAAAGTTGATGAGTCCCTTATGCCTTTAATTTAAGGATCAATGGCATTGCCTGGACGAATTTGGGTTTCATTTGGCACATGGGTTGACGAATTCGCGGGCAATAAGTACTGTTTCATAAAGTGACTGGCAATTTTGTCAGGGTCATAGCTAGTTACAGATAAAACAATTGTCATAATAATATACTTAGCTATATGAAAAATAAATTAAATATCTTACTTAGCACACGAGGTTGTTGACATGTGGAATGTGAGCCCGGCTGTCATTATGCCGATTGTCGTATCGGCCAATGGCCTGATGGCCAAAAGCCTTGATCACCATATCTCGAGGCTCTTGTTAGGCGGTTAAATCAAGGGCCTCATTGAGAAGGAAGTAATCCTTGATACAGCTCGTATTGCGAGGAGGTTCCTGTCTCTGGAGCCCTAACCGCCGGTAGCTTGGAACCTGCTCCCGATACAATTTTTTATATTTTTAAAGGTTTTTTATAAAAATATTTAAAAATGTATTTAATAAGTAAGTAAATAAATAACCGAAATAATATACTCAGCTATGACAATCCCCAATATATCCGTGTCATCAGACACTTCCCAACAGAGTTATCCGTTGGAAAGTTCCCCCCCGAAGCTAATCCAGCGCTTATCATGTTTTTGTGCGCAAACGCATCAATCTCGTTGCTCACAATAAGTGGATCACTTGTTACCATCGGTTCATTAAGTTGGGAAATTATGGAGTTAGATAAGTCGGTAGACTTTTGATTTATACTTTTCTATTGTCTAATTGTTAATGAAGGTATTTTCAGACTCTTTGTGGAAGTGGGTGGTGGTTTTTTTCATCAGGAATTTCTCAGTAACAACAGTGGCAATAGGCTCACTCCCTATTACGTGGGACTAAAAATAACTGATGAAATGTTAGTGTACAATTGGCATTTTATTTTTGTTTTGATTGTTGTGGTTCTGCCAGTGTCGCGGGCGCATCACGGATCAGTTTGTATTGTCAATGTCAAATGTCGATTGATGATGATGATGTGTGTTATCTTTGGTCCCTGGCCGTGACATTACGCAATGGACTAAATTGTTAACATTTTATATATTTTATATATAAACAAACAAAAACAAAACAAACAAGAAAAACTACTTGAGATTATGGTCGACAACAAATTATTTAACAAAGCAGCTGACGTAGCTGAGGCATTTAATGAGTTTTTTGCCAACATACCGATAACTACGACTCGCTCCTTAAATTCGTCCTCGTCTAAAGCTGAAAACCTTTTGCACAGTAGTGTACCTAAATGTAGTCCCTTATTTAGTTTCGAACATGTAACCCCGCGTGATGTAGTTAATGTTTTTAATACACTTAAGTCTAAAAACACCGGTGATTATTGGGGCATCTCCACTAAACTTATAAGTAATATAATAGACATCGTAGCCCCCTATCTAGCTGTTACTTTTAATAAATGTGTTGATTTAGGAACTTTTCCTGACCTCATGAAGAGTAGTAAAGTCATACCATTATTTAAATCAGGTAATAAGAATGACGTTGGCAATTTCAGGCCTATTTCTATCTTACCTGCATTTAGCAAAATATTTGAAAAGTTAATACTCAAGCAGCTGCTAAGACATTTTAATTTAAATAGCCTCCTCCATAATGAGCAATATGGCTTTACAAAAGGTCGTTCAACTACAGATGCGGGTGTTGCTCTGTTGAGACACATATTTGACGCATGGGAGAAATCACAGAATGCTATTGGAGTTTTCTGTGATCTCTCCAAAGCCTTTGATTGCGTGCACCATGACACGCTTTTGCGTAAATTACGTCATTACGGTGTCCAAAACGAAGCTCTCCACGTAATTATTTCGTATTTACATAATAGGGTCCAATGTGTAGATGTTAATGGTGTGAAATCATCCGGGCTACCAGTTCAGTTAGGTGTTCCGCAAGGCTCAATACTGGGTCCATTCTTGTTCTTAGTTTACATTAATGATTTACCATTCCATTTGACGGGCATCTGTGATGTTGTACTGTTTGCAGATGATACCTCTCTTATTTTTAAAGTAGACAGGAATAGACAAGATTTTGACGACGTAAACAGTGCACTCTCAATAGTTACAGATTGGTTTACGTCAAATAACTTAGTTCTCAATGCCAAGAAAACCAAATGTGTAAAGTTCGCCTTACCGAATGTTAGAAACCTAGGACCCAACATCGTCTTAGATAAAGAGGTGCTTGAAACTGTAGGCTCGGCAATTTTTCTAGGACTAACAGTAGATGCCAAACTTCAGTGGGGACCTCATTTATATCAAGTCTAGCAGGAAGGCTCAGTTCGGCTGCCTACGCCGTCAGGAAAGTAAGACAATATACTGACGTTGATACAGCTCGTTTAGTCTATTTTAGTTATTTTCACAGCGTTATGTCCTACGGTATTCTGCTGTGGGGCAAAGCCGCTGATATACAAAATATATTTGTCCTTCAAAAGCGAGCTGTTCGAGCAATTTACCAGCTAGGTGCCAGAGTTTCTCTAAGAGATTTCTTTAAAGATATTGGTATTCTCACGGTTGCATCACAATTCATCCTTGCCAACATTTTATATATTAGGCAAAATTTACACTTGTACACTAAAAATAGTGATATTCACAGTGTTAACACTAGAAATAAGGACAAACTACGTGCCCCCTTTCACCGGCTTCATAAGGTTCATAACTCATTTGTTGGGCTTGGTATAACCTTTTATAACAAGATACCCTCTTCTTTTCTAGACTTGCCTTTTAATGCGTTTAAAGCTCAACTAAAATCCAACCTTTGTTCAAAGGCATACTATTCTATCAACGACTACTTAGACGATAAGAATAGTTGGTCACCCTAGTTTAACGCAAGACAATGTTTATGTTCCTTCTCCAGAATTAGCTTACTGCAGAACCCAGCAATGCATAAATGTGTAAGCTGTCACGCCCTTTATGCCTGGAGGCTTTTATTTGGGTAGTAAGTTTTTTCATTTACATTTTAATTAATTATGTTTTAGCTTGAGTACGTATAGTTTTTATTATATTTGTTGGTATATTGGCGTGGCTAGCTGACATATTATGGCAAATAATTAAATTTTATGTTCTGGTTTTGTAATGTTAATTACCGAACATAAGTACCTAGTATTGTATAAATTCAAGTATTTTTTTAAATTGAACAGACAGCTGTGCTGCTGGGGAGTTTGTTGCGCCACTTCTTCTTCCCAGCAATAGCACTAGGAAGTGGTGAAGGGCGGGCGTTTTTGGGGGACTGTCTTTTGTAATTTTGACGTTCAAAAAGTGCTGACTCTCAGCCTAATTTGAATAAATGACTTTTGATTTTGATTTTGATTTTGATATGCTTGAGTACGAGGCTTTTGACTACGTTGTATGTGTTTTTTTATTTGTAATGTGCGTTTTTTTTGTGCAGAATAAAAAAAATCTTTCTTTCTCTTTTGTTTCCCTGCCTAACCTTTTGTGGAAAACAAGCGTGATGTTATGCTTTGTTATGTAATTGAGGAACTTAGCCGAAGAAACCAGGTTTTTTAATCGAAATCTTGAAGTTCTGGGTTCTTAGTCCGGGTGGATTTAGAAAATGAATATGACCTCTATTCCTGTTTATTGGCACCGTAAAGACTAAAGTTAATTTATTTCTGTAGGTGCCCAAGTAAATAATTATCAATTTTGTGGCTACACTAATTCTAAGACGCAATTAGATACTCCAAAGCGTTTTAGTATGGAAACTAATTATTTTCGTCGTGGGTCTTGGCAATTTCCGCTCTGTCCGTTCCATAACTCCATGTTAAACAATAAACAAAATTTAAACTAATAACAAGAAAGTACTGAAACAGTAAAAATAAATAATAATACCAGTCGGGGTTGCGAATGTACAAATCTCCCGGGCCCCCGACTCATGTTACTAGATGGAACAGTGGAGTTTTAGTAGTTAGGAGTCCGACATAAGCCTCCGTCATTCCCAGATAGAATAAAGAAGAAGAAACTATGTGAGTCCACTGCTGGACAGGCCTCTCCCAGGCTACGCCACAACACTCTGTCCTCCGCCTCCCGCATCCAGTCTGTCCCAGCCACCTTTTTCATGGGTGGAGCATAGATTGCGACATAGCTCCACATGCAATCATGTCACTTGGTTTTAATAGGTTTTATTTTTGAAGTGATAACTTCTTATGGAAGGGAAACCGCTTCGTAACGTAACGCGTTACGGCTCCAGTCTGCCTGGCTTCCCTTTCTCTCACGCATACGGCAGCGGTAGGCAGACTCTTCCTCTCTCACTCTAACCCACAGTGCTAATAGTATTTCGGACAGACGCTTCCCCTCTCTCTACTCAGTGTTTAGTGTGCGATAGACATATACCATAGATTAGTTTAAGTTATCACTTCTGTCGGGCGTCCCGAGACGCACACGTTTTTTTTATTTATTTTTTTGGTAGATTCTTTTATATTTTGTAAATGTGAGGACTTTACGTACGTAGGACTGGACGTAGGCCTTGTAGAAAAGTCTACAAGGCCAAAAAATGGTCTACAGATCTTAAGATCTGTAGACCATTTTTTATTTTATCAAGTACCTGGTACTTGTTGACAGGCCTACGCTGTCCTCCCATACCTACTGTAATTTGAAAACATTGTAAAAGACAATTATTTTTAAAAGAGTGACTGTTTCTTGCCGGCTCTTCTACGAGAACGACCAACCCATTGGAACCGTGCACCTAGCTTCTGACGTTTCTTATATTTTATGTTTAAGTGCCCAAGTAGGTTTATGTGAAAAAAAAAATTGATTTTGATGCCCTGCGGCCGTTCCGTCAAGGTAGCCCCACTTTACCGGGTTGAACATCTTAAGTACTAGTAACATTACCATTCAATCAAGAATAGTAATTCAACCTGCAGCTACTCATAAATCTCATCGAAAAAAATCTTCAATCAAATATTCCGTTACTATCTAATTAATCCCTCGTGCTAATGGAGTATAACATTTTTAACCGTACTTTTTAATGAAGCCCATTAACGCCTGATATTATAATTAGATGCTAACCAAGCAGGGTGTTTCATGGTATCACAGGTACCTGATAAGATCTCAGTGTAAATAACACTTTGGCCATAAAGTTGGACAATAGGCTGCGTGTGCGCATAGCAAAGTAAAGGGATAAGCGTAGTGGTTAGAAAATGTAGAAGTGTAATGTACTTAGTTTTACTCATTTGGAGGTGGCATCAAGATAGTTTAGTATATTGGATATTTTGTTTCGGTGAATTGGGGGGCTTGTGGCTAAGTAATAACAGCCACACGGGTCCATTTATCAGGTTAAGCTACGCTTGCCGCGGTTGGTTTGTAGATGGATCTTTACATACCCCTCCGTGCCTAAGAAAGTACGTTAAGCTGTTGGTTCCAGATGTCATTCATGACAGTCTTTACGGTTCGTCAGAAGCCCGAAAGTCTGACAACTAGTCTTACCAAGACAATAAGAGATATTACCCAGTAACTGGGTTGTGGAGGTCAGATAGGCAGTCGCTCCATGTATAATACTGGTATTCAGCTGCAGCCGGTTAAACTGGAAGCTGACCCCAACATAGTTCGGAAAAGGCTTGGCAGCCAATGATGGTATCGGTGAAGTCCTGCCAATTTGGATAGGTGAAGCTGCAGACGTTTCGAACGAAGACTTTCGGTTAGTCTTTGTTCGAATAGCCTGCAGCTGTTTAGTGCTAAAGCGAAAAACATACCGGAAGAATGTAACATAATCACAGCTTATAATTTTCCCACTACTGGAACACAGGCCTCCTCTCTTTGTGAGAGGGAGTGGGCCATAATCCACTATGCGGGTTGCCCAGATGTCACATGTCTTCGAAAATTTGGTTCTAGAGCATACCGCTTTCCTCGCGATGTTGCTTTAACCAGCCATCCTGTGAAGATCGTCGCTCCACCTAGCCTGAGGGCGTCCCACTTTACGTTTACCGATTCGCGGTCTCCACTCAAGAACACGTCTACTCCAACGTTCATCGTTTCTACGGCTTATATGGCCGGCCCATTGCCACTTCAGCTTGCTTGTTCTGTGAGCTGTGTCGACATCTTTGGTTCTCTGCCGGATCACCTCGATTTTCTTCATCAAAATAATAAAATATGTAGACTTCTTATTCCCTTGCTTCCTGGTTCTATGCGGTCAGTACCCTAGACCCTAATTGGCCCAAATAAAGGGCGATACAATGGCGTCACGCACCATGACCCACGCACACAAAGCGTTACATTTGGGACATTAGAATTCCTTATCTATTTGGGACCAAGTTATATGTGCTTTTTATATTTTGGGTGATTTTTTTAGGGAGTAATGTAGTGGAGAATTGTGGCATTAATGAGATGGCCTAAGGTTATTGTGTATACAAAGCCGTTTGACGACACGGTTGGCGCAGTGGCTTAGCGATCGACTGCTGCGCTACGTGTCGCGGGTTCGATTCCCGCACGGAACAAATATTTGTATTGCCTACAGGTAGTTGTTCCGGGTCTGGCTGTTTGTGTATGTGAGTTTAAATGTTTGTAAACGCACCCAAGATACAGGAGTGTGGGGCAATGTGGGGTTAAAAAAAAAAGAAGCATAATCAGCCTAACAGGCCTCCTCTCTGTAAGAGGGAGTGGGCCGTAATCCACCAGGCGAGCCCAGTGCGGGTTCGTAGATATCACATGTCTTCGAATGTTTGGTTCTAGCACATGCCATTTCTCACGGTGTTTTCCTTCACCGTTTTGAGAGCAGTGGTGATGAAATAAATTACACAAAGTAAAGGGCTTGCCTGGGTTTGAACTTACGACCTGCAATTCGTAAGCCGGAGGCGTTACCGCTGAGCCACCACTGCTCTCCTTACTACGAGTGAATTCTGCTATATTCAGAAACTCAGGTTGAGACCCGACCGTACTCAACAGAAGTCAAGTTGAGATTGGTTTTCAGACTTTCGGGCTTCTGACGACCCGCAACGACTGTCAAAGATCCACGAATGACAGCCGGGCCCATCGGATTAACGTGCTTTCTGAGCCACGAAGGTTTTTGGTATGTAAAGATGGTCACCCATCCACGGACCAGTCGCGGCAAGCGTAGCTTAACCTTATCGATCGATCACAAGCCGCTTAACAAGACTACCTTAACATATTGAAATATTCGCCTAAACTACACACATCGTTGCTTTGAAATCACTAACAACCCACCATACACAAACATTTCACTTATAACCCATATTATCACCGCTATTTCACTTAATTTATATAGTGTGGTATCACCCTGACAGCTGCAACAAAAACTTTGTCACGGTTATAGGATGAAATTAGACGGAATTAGGCATCGCTTCTACCGGCCACATCCTCGTTTGCTCTGTTGCTATCGCGCAGTATATGTAAGCGATTCAGATTTAAAAAAAAAATGTGTATTCAGTCAAAGTATGTTTTAAGTAAGATAACGTATTTCCATTACGCATTGCTGGACAATGAATGATATAATAGTTATTATTTTATATATTGCTTTTTTTACCGAATATAAAATCTTGTTGTGAATAGGATAAATCCATCGAAATTCCAACCGTTTACTTTACATGTTTCATAATAGAATTTGTACATTATTCACACAATTACGAGTACATATTACTAAAAGTGAGTGTACAAAAAATATACAAAAATATAGTCCTTCGATTACAAATATCTACTACAACAGCTGTAAGCAAGAATTAAAATGACCACAGGAAGTCATACTTCCTTAATTCAAGATAATGCAATCGTAACTTTAATTAATCCAAGATTCTGTAAATAACACTACTACAGTACCTACCACGGTATCAGTAAAAACTGGTTGGATACATAGATATCAGTTACTCTAAGATATACGACACGCAATCTGATTAACATATCTTCAACTGGATTATAAAGACCACCATGAGGTTTGAAGGTTAGGGTCTAGCCACAGGTACCTATCATGATTAGCGGGATTGCGTAACCAATACTTACATTATATATATAAGAATAAATTCCTATTTCCCTTGGTCACGCCATATTTTGAGAACGACTTTACCGATTTCATCCATTTTTTTAAAGTTTTCTAATTCTTTGTAGGAGGTTCTTATGGAAAAGAAATTGAGCAAGTTGCTTTACGCGGACGAAGTCGCGGGCAGAAGCTAGTACTAAATAATAACAGCCGCACGGGTCGGTCGAAGGTTAAGCAACGCTTGCTGAGGTCAGTTCATGGATGGGTGACCATCCATTAAATATCGAGATCCCTCCGTCCTTCGGAAAGCCGTTGGTAACGGCTTTACTTTTTGAATCTTTGACAGTCGTTACGGGTAGTCAGACGCCCGAAAGTCTGATAACTACTTTGTCTTTTATTAATTATTTAGTTAACTTTGTAATGTATCTAGGTACAGTTGAAAACCGCAGAATAGTTTGGCTAAATCGCAGTAAAACCAGATGTGATCACAATTCATCAGTTATATAATTCACATGTCATGTCGTTACTAAAACGTTTTTGTCATAAAAAACAAGTGATTCTAAGAAAACTAATAAAATTTAATTAATAGACACCCTAATTTGGCTTGCGTTTGACCATTAAATCATCTGCTTATGCTAAGCAGCAAGATGGCATCAACGATAAAGCACACTTTCATAAAAATATAAATTAACTCGCCACCAAAAATAATAATCCACATTTCAAAAGAACGTTGTTCCCACATACATTGCCATAATAAAAGTGGTATAAAAAATAATAATATTACCTGCGAACACATTAATTTTATATACCTAATAAAGATGTCAAAACTTTCGATATACCGACATCGAACATTGTATTGCGACATCAAAATCAGGAAATGACTCTATCGCGGGTCGCTGCCTCTACTATAACAATGTCGTAGAATTACTAGATGAGGCTTTGTTATTTTTTGGCTTATTTTTCCTCAATCCATACATACATTCACATAATCAGCCCAAGCGCGGTCCGAGGGGAGGGGTGGGGGGTCATGACCCCCCCAAAAATCATTCAAGTTGTCGAGAGTCTGCATGATTTACTTGCCTTACTAACTTAAGTAAGTCATCAACTTATCACGTGGTGACCCCCCCAAAATTTTGGGCTGCGACCGCGCCTGAATCAGCCTATAATATTTCCACTGCTGGGACACAGGCCTCCTCTCGGTGAGAGGGAGTGGGCCTTAATCCACCAAGCGGGCCCTGTTGGTAGAAACAACCCGCATTGGTTCAATCCATAATCATTTATTATTCTATTTATAACTCACTAAGATTATCAAAATGACATTTTTTAAGCTGTAATTCCTTAACATGCAGCTTATCAGATGAGCTGTGAGGTGAAATAACCTCTGGTTTGGTCCCATTAAATGCTAAACGACATCGCGGCAGATCAAGATGAAGATGGAGGGGTGAACTTGACTCTTACCGAAAGGACTGGCCCGCAATGGCAGTAGGTAGACGTGCAGTTTGTAATGAAGGTAAGCCTATTTGACCCTAGCTTTGAAATTACATTGTTAGCTTACGCATTTTACTTTCTTGCTTCCCTACTTCTTTAAATTGTAGCAATTTATGAACGTATTTACACGATTTTCTTCTACACCCGACATTCATCTATCCATCTAATAACTACACCCAAATTCACCTCCATACACACACGCCAATCCCATCCAGTCCACCTCTACATCCCAGCCAGCCACAGAACATTACACGCAGTGACGAACATACCAATCCTCGAATGTTTACACATTAGCGTCCATCGTACATCGTATTCAAGTACGTCACGATATAAATTAAATTATACCTTATGAAAGGAAACCAACTGTATTGTGTGACAAAATCGCCTGATTTGGGTAGATCAAACTGATTTGATAAGAGTTAACTACTATTTGGAGCGCTATGGTGCGGGCATGAGACCAATTGTGGCACAGTGGTATCAATCGCGGCCCCAATCTACGATTTGTACGTCTTGGGTTCGAACCCAGGCAGGCGTTTAACTTTGTGTAATTTATTTCATCACCTCTGCTCCCAAAAACGGTGAAGGAAAATATCGTGAGGAAACCGGCATGTCCTAGAATCAGACGTAGACGAAGCTCTCAACGTAATTATTTCGTATTTACATAATAGGGTCCAATGTGTAGATGTTAATGGTGTGAAGTCATCCGGGCTACCAGTTCAGTTAGGTGTTCCGCAAGGCTCAATACGGGGTCCATTCTTGTTCTTAGTTTACATTAATGATTTACCATTCCATTTGACGGGCATCTGTGATGTTGTACTGTTTGCAGATGATACCTCTCTTATTTTTAAAGTAGACAGGAATAGACAAGATTTTGACGACGTAAACAGTGCACTCTCAATAGTTACAGATTGGTTTACGTCAAATAACTTAGTTCTCAATGCCAAGAAAACCAAATGTGTAAAGTTCGCCTTACCGAATGTTAGAAACCTAGGACCCAACATCGTCTTAGATAAAGAGGTGCTTGAAACTGTAGGCTCGGCAATTTTTCTAGGACTAACAGTAGATGCCAAACTTCAGTGGGGACCTCATATATCAAGTCTAGCAGGAAGGCTCAGTTCGGCTGCCTACGCCGTCAGGAAAGTAAGACAATACACTGACGTTGATACAGCTCGTTTAGTCTATTTTAGTTATTTTCACAGCGTTATGTCCTACGATATTCTGCTGTGGGGCAAAGCCGCTGATATACAAAATATATTTGTCCTTCAAAAGCGAGCTGTTCGAGCAATTTACCAGCTAGGTGCCAGAGTTTCTCTAAGAGATTTCTTTAAAGATATTGGTATTCTCACGGTTGCATCACAATTCATCCTTGCCAACATTTTATATATTAGGCAAAATTTACACTTGTACACTAAAAATAGTGATATTCACAGTGTTAACACTAGAAATAAGGACAAACTACGTGCCCCCTTTCACCGGCTTCATAAGGTTCATAACTCATTTGTTGGGCTTGGTATAACCTTTTATAACAAGATACCCTCTTCTTTTCTAGCCTTGCCTTTTAATGCGTTTAAAGCTCAACTAAAATCCAACCTTTGTTCAAAGGCATACTATTCCATCAACGACTACTTAGACGATAAGAATAGTTGGTCACCCTAGTTTAACGCAAGACAATGTTTATGTTCCTTCTCCAGAATTAGCTTACTGCCAGGTCTTAGAACCCAGCAATGCATAAATGTGTAAGCTGTCACGCCCTTTATGCCTGGAGGCTTTTATTTGGGTAGTAAGTTTTTTTTTTATTTACATTTTAATTAATTATTTTTTAGCTTGAGTACGTATAGTTTTTATTATATTTGTTGGTATATTGGCGTGGCTAGCTGACATATTATGGCAAATAATTAAATTTTATGTTCTGGTTTTGTAATGTTAATTACCGAACATAAGTACCTAGTATTGTATACATTCGTATTTTTTTTAAATTGAACAGACAGCTGTGCTGCTGGGGAGTTTGTTGCGCCACTTCTTCTTCCCAGCGATAGCACTAGGAAGTGGTGAAGGGCGGGCGTTTTTGGGGGACTGTCTTTTGTCATTTTGACGTTCAAAAAGTGCTGATTCTCAGCCTAATTTAAATAAATGACTTTTGATTTTGATTTTGAGACAAAAGTTTGAAAGCATTTGACATCTACCAGCTAAAAATTTTAAGACTTTTGACATCCACCAAGCAGCACTGGGCCCGCGTGCCAGATTACGGCTCATTCCCTCTCATATGTAGAGAGGAGGTCTGTGTCCCAGCAGTGGGAACGTTATAGGCTGATTATTATTATATTTGTGACATTCACAAATCAGAAGTGGTGGTTAAAGTTTGCATGGATGGATGGATGTTAGTTACTCTTTCACGCCAAAACTACTGAACACAATTTGGCACACAGATAGTTTATAACCACGATTAATACATAGGATACTTTTTATCCCGATTTTCCCACGGGATCGAATCTTATGCGGGTGAAACCGCGGGGCGCAGCTAGTGAAAAAATATATTTTTATTTAAATATTTCCTACAAGATCATCATAAGTAATAAGTTAAGGTAATAAAGTACTATAAGTTGATGATCTGAGAATATCATGCAAACAAAAGGTTCAATATTTCCACGCTTGTTGTAAAAGCTAAGTCAAATAAATTAAGTTGACCTTATAAGTTACAGTTAACTTAACCTGGGAATATTTTACAAATGCATTATTTTCTCAGATGTAAGAACGGGGTATTTTTTACTAAATAACTAGTATCTACTCGTAAATAAAATATCAGAAGGATATAATAAATTCTGCGTGCAAGATAAATGATTTCAGTTTTCCTGACAACTTTCTTCAACTTTAAAATTAAAAAATGTGTAAAATTTTGGGTAAACTTTATACTTTTATTGCTAATCTTTTAGTTTAATGTAGCTTTTAAGCTAAAAAAAATATTAGTTCTGCACTAAAAATTAAATAGTTATAAAAGTCCGAATCTGCACATAAAAACTATAATCCCATCTTATATCGTGCGCGATAAATCAACAAAAGCAACAACTGTACCTAATACTATAAAATCTGTGTGACCAGCTCCTTTAAGCCAAACCCATAAAATGTTGGAACGTCTAATAATATTTAATTTAATAGTCACCCCAACCTCACAAAATGGTGAATGAATAAAAAAGCGACATGAAACTGTATTTTCATATAAATCATTTTTTATATAAGCAATTTTATGTCT
Organism: Apamea crenata; assembly: GCA_949629185.1. NCBI lineage: Eukaryota > Metazoa > Arthropoda > Insecta > Lepidoptera > Noctuidae > Apamea > Apamea crenata. The sequence goes on along the minus strand of OX451368.1, from coordinate 3,965,652 downwards.
TCTCACTACCTACGCTAATTATGCGATTTTTCTAGGTTTATTGGGGACAGGTGTGTTTTATATCTTGAAATAGGAATAAAATATGGCGGCACTGCTTGGTTCTAGGTTAATTTCCCAGGTCGAGCAAGTATAAATGTATTCACATTATATTAAATTAGAGTCACTTACACTGTGCCTAAATATAATCCCTAATAGAAAGAAGAAAGAAAGAAAGAAAATGTATTTATTGCGACTCGTCCAGGATCATAAACTAAATTAAACACAGTTAAAAATAAAAATAAAACAAATTAAGTATACATATTAAAAAAAAAGTAACAAAAGGAAAAATGAAACAGAAAGTCCTATACGAGGCCAAAAGGCTCCTATCTCAGCATGATACTTCGACATTTAAAAAATAAATGTAAAATAAAAACAAAATAATCAGCTTATAGTGTTCCCACTGCTGGGACACAAGCTTCCTCTCTAAGAGAGGGAGTGAGCCGTAATCCACAAAAGCAGGCCGAGTGCAGGTTGGTGGATGTCACATGTCATCGAATTTTTGGAACCATAATTTCAATCATCATTAATCCAACCGAAAGACGTCGAGTGCTGGACATAGGCATCCCCAAACTATATAATTCAATATAGACTTCGTATTTTTTCCACAGATATTTCTGCCTTCGAATGTGAGTACTTAACAAGTGTAGGTATTTAATTAATTAAAGCTTGTTAAAAAAAGAAAATTAATGCATCTTTGACAAGACACTTATTTAGGCCCCTAGAACCTATACTTAGACCAGTAATAAACATATCAGAAAAGGGGCATGTCACAATTAATTATTACCTACCGTCAATTATAGGACGCCGATAATAGGCCCAATCTATGCCTAAAGGTCACGCCGTTCGTGTCTTACATATCATTATATACGGCAATTTATCAAAACGATTGCAGACAAACATAAGCCCTATAACTACGAGCTAATGTTACAATAACAACGCTAAATATGCAAACAATTACCTCCCCTATACGTATGCAACAATGTTAATAATCGTGTGCACGATTTTGACAGTTATGGTCAGTGAATGTGATGGTGGTGATAGGGTTGGCGAATTAGAGCTTTCATTAAACCTAAATGAAATCTTAAAATTAATTAACTGTCAGAAAACTCATCATGACTTTTTTAGTACACAGAGTGGCAGCCATGAATTCAACACATGGTTCTAGCCCCCGTAGAAATTTTCGTCGGTTGTTAAAAAAAGAATTACTGCCGATCGATTCTGTAAAAATCTCACTGTGAAATTTAGGTGAAGTGAGCTTAGAGTGAGCTGTGAATAGTGTCAATCACTAGCTAATGTTAAAAAAAAAATAACTAATTGGATAAAACCACTAACCTATGATGAAACGGAGGCGCTGCTAGGATAAAATATTAATAACGCTACACCTGTCTAATGCCTGCACCATTCATAACCTTATGCAATTATGCATACACTATGGGTGTGGGTCTACTCCGAAGTGCAAAGTGCGAATGTTCGGATCGGACCGACACATGGCCGAACCGAATATTATTGAAAAATGCGAAAAAAGTTCGGATCGGCTCAGTTGGATCGGGACCGACCTAACCAAATAGTAACTTCGTAGCAGGAAACAGCCGAACTTTCAGCCGATGCTACTTCGGAGTAGACCCTCTGATTCGTTCTTGAACACATTCACACACCCTCGCATTCACATAAACACCCTCACTCTCAATCACACACTCGCATGCCTGCGTGCGTGCTGCATGTTTAGCTTTAATTTTCTCTTATTTTTTTTATATTTTTATTCTTGTATTATTATTCCCTTTGGATTTGCATACAATAAGTACATACCTAAGCGTTACTTATTAAGTTATGGAAGAGCGGAGTCTCCTAACACAGGCTTATCTGCTTAAAAGGAGGCTCCAATCACTAGTTTTTAAGGTTCACTTGTTAAAATAATAAAGCATTTTTCATTTATTAATTTTTTTTCATTAGTTGAAATTACAGCTCACTTCACCTAAGTTTTCACGGTGAGATGGTTACAGAATCGCACTGCACTACATCTTTTTGCTAACCCTACTCCACGCGTACAATCGTAACGCCGAAACGGGTGCGCACGAAGCTGACCGAACAGGCGCGTAATGACACGAGCCGTCACGAGCGCGTCCGATTGCACCCGAACACGACGCGGTCGTGCCGCGTGCGCACAATACGGTTATCAAGGTGTCATAGGGAACATTGATTTTCAGGTCGAAAATGAGAGCAGAAACAGGCCCAAATATAGACTGAGTCGTGTCTGAGTTGTGCTAAATATTATTATCTTCCGCCGCATTTTAGTAGACTAAAAGCTTATACACGACCCCAAAAATATGTTAAAGAAAAAGTATGTCAACATTTCAGATATGTTACGTTAGTGAGTGGTGGCTCAGTGACAACGGCCCAGACTTACGACTGTAGGTTCGAACCCCATCAGGCACTTAACTTCGTGTAAATAATTTCATCATCACTGCTTTCAAAATGGTAAAGGAAAACATCGTGAGGAAACCGGCATGTCCTAGAACCAAAAAGTCGAAAACATGTGACCTCTACTAACCCGCACTGGGCCCACGTGACAGATTATAGCCTCAAAGAGAGGAGGCCTGTGTCTCTTGCTGGGCTGATTATGCAACGTTACTTAAATGGTATTGGTCACCCTATTCTAAACTCAATAGACCTATAACTAATGCAGCGACCGTAAATTTTCACTACTTATTGCTCCACCGCAGAAAGGTGCAAACAACGTTTAAAATGCACTCCAAAAGCTATATTTGAACATGTACAAATAAACACATCGGACCGCATTTAAACGACGTGCATTAAAGGAACAAAACACAATAAACTCTTACAAATAATGCATCCTTTGGCAACAAAAAAGACGGTTCGAGTATCATAGTCAACACGGGGAAATAAGCCCGAATAAAGACATGCAACAGAGTAATGCCATCGCTTGCGGCACCTGTCAAACGAATTGCTTCGGAAACTATCCGAGTACTCGATACCCGAGGCACATCCACGATTTACGATACCGAATTCCATAATCGAATGCATCAGCTGAGTAAAATCGAATGGAAATCGTCCCGTTTTAGGTAACGACGATTTATGATGCGAATTCGAAAGTCGGGTACAAATCGAATTGGGAATTTCTTTTGAATTACTTACGGCTTGTATCGTTGACGCCATCAGTACATTAATAAAGTTAGCGTGCATTCTGATGTAAATGTCAAAAAGCGCTGGATATTCCGAAATTTGTGAGATTTTATCTTTTCGGATTTTTTTTTTTTTCTGAAATGACTTTTCAAGGATATTTTTCTCCTATCTTCCTCACGGTCATGACTTGCACAGTCCTTTTTTGGGCTGTATGACTTTACTGTAAACTAAAATCTAGAATCAAAATCTATGAAAGCTTTTAAGTACATGTAAAATGGAATTACCACACAGTAAAACGTATGCGTTGCATTCACATACTGCCATTTAGTACACAATAAACTTTATTACACACAGCACTTCACTTTCACCTACTTAACATAACCAAATACGCTGCAACGTCTGTTAGGGCCGTACCTACTCGGTCGTAAAACGGTCCTAAAGTCTATTTTCAACTTCTATCTTTTATTACTTACCACGGCTCTAAAGTTGGACAATAATATAAGAAGCGAGACCAAATTAGTTTTACTACCAAACTCTTTTGACCCCTGCCGATTTATTCCGTCAAAAACTCACCGAGAAAACTTAGGTGAAGTTCGCTTGAAATGAGCTGTCATTCCACCTGAAGGCCAATTCCCGTAATTGAAAATGTTCAAAATCTAGTCGCAACTCGCAATCTCATCTCAATCATTGTCAAAAACTTGTCAAAAATGTAGAGAAATTAGAGGTATTTTTGACAAATTGAGACTGAGATCAGGAGCCCAATTCTCGCGCAACTCGCGTTCGTCCCGCACGAAATCCTTGCCGGTCGTCTCCGCATGTCGCTTATAAAACGGTGAGATATCCAGAAACATCTATTCTCACTACAAGTCTATCAGAAATCACGAGTCTAGGGACAATAATGTTGCCATTATGCGTCCCACGAAGTAATCCCTTCCACATAACGATGCGATTTTTTGTCGTAGTAGTTAATGTACTTTTGACCATCTTAAAAAATGATTTTTAAGGCAAAAACATATTTTGAGCAGCATTATAAATGTATTTCATTAACATTTATCAATCTTATAATCATTATTGTTTTCGTTACTCCATTTTTATTTTATTATTAACATTGATATAATATAAGGCCTCCGTACAACGGAAAGCATAGCTCATGTTGTTTTGTCAACGTCATCGATATTTGTCACGTCAAAGTAAAGTCAAAATACAATTTATGTTGTTTGTTTACATTGGTCTACATAATAATAGGTAATGAAATAAAACAGAATGACTGCTAATGATATTATAAGTAAGCTGATGACCAGCACAATAACCTAAAAGTTTATCAAGATGGAGAAGAAGAGGAGGAAGGGTGGTTGTTTTGAAGAGTGCGGTACTGCACCAATCGGACCGTCCTGCTACATGCTTTTCCAACGACGCTAGGCTTCTGTATCCACGTGTCCTGGCTTCATGGAAATCCTTGCGAAAACAGATTTCACCCTGAGGGTCGCGTTAGGAGTCTCGTCACAACACGAATTCAAATTTCTTTGTGGTCAAAGTGCCTCACAAAAATGAAGACTTGGCGAAACGTGAAGTGGTCCGCCGATTCCTAAGCTAACGGACAACGCTTGACTCATCACGCCGACCGTTCGTGTAAACTAGTGATCATATACTGTCCTGTGCTGCACTGTACTGTGTTGTTGTGTGTGTTTATTATTATCACAGATTTAGGTTTATTTTAGTTTGATAGCTTCATGTAGAAGACGTTATTAACTAAACCGCTACGATGGATAGCGAGAATGTGCAAGTGCTCTAGCCGTTGCAGTGGCACCCAACTCTAACTAACCTACCAAACCTAACACACTGAGTACTTGCACACTGTCGGCGACAAGACCCTACTTATCTGGGTACCAGGGCGCAAGTAGTGGAGGGACCGCTACAAAGAAAACGTAAAGTAAATAATTCTATGTTATTATTTAATACTTTAAAGAGATTTATTTTATGTTTCTTATGTTCTAATTAGTATTTGTTATCAGTATTTGTTATTAGTTTTTGTATCCCGAACGAATAAGACTGTTTTTGAAAGGATTCCAATAAGTAAAATTTTGTTCATACATAATTACGTAACTTGGAAAATCACTTTTTTGTTTGTGGGTAGAATTTAATAATTTTTGTTTTAAATAAAAGGTCTAGATATAAAACCAATAATACCGTTTGAATTATGAAAATCGGACCATTGGTTCAGAAGTTATAGTGAGATTTTTATAATCAAAATGTTCCTAGTTGATATTTTGAACAGTTTTTCTTCTAGAAACTTTTTATTGTGTCTAATTAAGTTAATTATTAAGCTGTAATTAGGTTAAGGATTACGTAAGGAATAATATATGTAAAAATTGTAAGGATTTATTATGGACTAGCTTCTGCCCGCGACTTCGTACGCGGATCCAGTCCCTTCAGCCAATAAATCAATCAAAACCGATGGAGGATTTCGATTAAGTTTGGTATAACTTAGATTGAGTGTTGTAGACTGGGTAGGTTATAACTTCATTAAAATATAACGGTTGAATTATTTTCATTCCGAAAGTATGAAGCGAAATTAATATCAATTAGTTAACATCACTATTCTAAAAAAAATCTTTATAAACTATATTGTTGGTTTTTCCGTCGGGTGCCAAAATATAAAGCCCGGAAGCGTTGCTAACCCTTGAGAAAGCAACATAAAGTTGGCCATGAGAAAAACAGCCGGTTCTCAAATTAACACCAGCAGCTTTCAGTGTCTGTCCCTGTGACTTGTTTATTGTCATGGCAAAGCATGTAGTCACAGGAAACTGTGTGCATTTAAATTGAAAGGGGAAATTGTTGGGGATGAGTGGTATGCGCGGTAAGAACATAGTCTCACCGGCACCACTCCCAGTGAGGATTACAGCTACAATAATATTACGTTGCAAAGCTTCGACTATAAGTCGGGTTCCATTACACAGTTTTGGCGGTGTCAAATTTCGCATCAGCATTATCGGAACACCAGCTTTGAGTCTTATTTTATGAGCAGGGAGACCACTCGCTGTGAATGAATTGAGGAACTCAACTGGGTAATTGGTGACGTCGTCCTGATCGTCTACTTTATCAGAAGAAGTGTAAACGACTTCATCTCCAATAATTTCCCCCAATTTTTTTTCATTTATTGATGCAGCTTGTTCGTTTTTTGGGGTCGATATGGCGCGTTCACATAACCACGAATTCTTCTGGTTTCTTATGCTCTGAATGTTCCCAAGTACTGATTGTATAAGTTCCTCTTCGGAGGCAACAACTTTTCCAAGTATATCAGGAACAGTCACCAGACCTGTGCAGGAAGGAGACCTTCTCCAACTTTTAATAATGTTTCTGAAAGCTCTTGGGCATGTGAATTACCACCAAGTTGGGCTCTCATATTTATTGTTAATCTTAGTTTTTGTAAGATTAACATGTAAGGCCATAGATACGAATGTTTTAATGAGGCGTTAATCTCATCTGCCCTAGTTATATTAGTATAAAGTGATTTCCACATCAAATGTTGTGATTGATCCTTGATTTTTATTATCTCCGCGGAAAAAACTCATCAGACCAAACAAATTTTGTTAAAATGTCATGTCTGTATATGCCATAGTTTAGCTGTGCTCTCCGAGTTCCACATCAGATGTTTCAATCTTCGAATTTTATTCTCCCAGCAGAAAATACTCATCAGACTGAACAACTTTTGCAATGATGACAATCCTATATATGTTATGGTTTAGCTGTGCTCTTAGAGTTCCACATCAGATGTTCCAATCCTCGAGTTTTATTCTCGCAGCAGAAAATGCTCATCAGACTGAATAACTTTTACTAAGATGTCAAACCTATATATATTATAGTTTAGCTGTGCTCTAAGAGTTCCACATCAGGTGTTCCGGATCTTCAATTTTATTCTCGCAGCAGAAAATGCTCATCAGACGCAATTTTTTTTAAGGCGCCATTTTTGTAACTCTTATAGTTTAGCTGGTCTGTTGCGGTTCTGCATCAGGTGTTCCAGTTTCAAAAATCAATTATAGCCTATATGTTGCCCAGGTTTAATAGCTAGATAACAAAAAAAGTTTCATTCAAATCTGTCCAGTAGTTCCGGAGATTAGCGTGTATAAACAGACAAACAGATAAACAGATAAACAGACAAACAGACAAACAGACAGACTTTTTTTATTAGATTCGTGTTCTATTACTGTTTCTTAACCCCCCTCAATTATTCTTCTTTAAATATATTCAATGTACAGACACAACTTTTTTACATTCTTATTATAAGTATAGATAAATAAATAAAACAAGGGCTTGACAGATCTCGGCTTAGCGAAAATTAAAGTAAAAAAGGGCTCAAAATACACGGTCCGCCTTAAGGGAACTTAGGCCGGTATAAACAGAGCGCAGTTTTTGACGAAAAGTCAGTCGCAGCTCAGCAGTCGAAGAGGCAACACTACAAGCAAGAAGCCGAAATCTGCAAGCAAACTTCAACAAGAAAATCTTCTTTTATTTCATCACCTCTTCGCTGCCCGTCTCTAAGAAGCCCTCCCTAGTAGTTGTACAGACTACGCATTCAGGGGTGCGTGGGACGTATGTCACCAGCAAAATTAGTACATCAGAGCATACGTCAAAACGTGGGAGACTGTCCCAGGTACGACCGTAGGTACTGGACGTACCCCGGTTGTCCGTTTCACACACTCTGTCATTTTAACATCCACTTGCTAGCAGGAGTGATTCCCTGACCCTCACTATACGGTATACTACACCCCAAATCTAGAGGTTCTACGTACCGGTTCTACATAATATATTGATTCTACGTTCAGGTTTAAGACAGGACAATCGCTTCGCACTGCACGTGGAGTTTAACTGGGCGCTGCACGCACACCTATCCACTACTACGTATCTATCCCTACATTCCCTACCTATTGTAAATTTGTCACCCAGTGAGGATTATACATATGAACTTTGCTTGTGTGTTTCTATTTCCTAACCCAACTTGTTAATGACCTGCGCAGCCTAACTGCAAAGCCCTACAATTATTTGCGTATGTTGTTATTTTTGTTACTTAGCTAAGTTTTACATTGAAATAAATAAAATAAAGACATTTGAAATATTTATTGTTTGAAATGCTTTTGAAACACTTGTATTTCTAGTTACAAAAAAACCTTTATAGGAATACCTTACAGACTCATAAATAAATTCAGTATATACATCCAAGTATAAACCACAAAAACATAATTATTATCACACCACATGGTAGTTTACTTTTGGTCATGCTTCTCTGTAACATCTAACCACAACTCCAGCCGGTCAAAATTCGTAGTCTAGCTCGACTGCATCGGCCTTCCTTCGGCACTAATAAGACCTTGGCTCTTTCTCTCTCGATATCTGTCGATCCAACCGGGAAATGTACGGGAGCAAAGTGGGCACTACAGCTCAAAAATCCTCGCTTGTTGTGGTTGCGACGCGATCGACCTTTCTTGCCCTCAACCAGAGTAAAGCCTGGTAAAGCCGTCTTTGTCCATTTGACTGATTTTAAATCCGGCGCCTTCCGCTTCTGTATCCTAAGTGTCTCATTCATCGACGCTACACAAGCAACAACTATCCACTGTTGACAACTTTGGCGGAAGCCTGAAGTTTTCTTCGTGTTTTTCCTTGTTGTGACGGTCGCAGACTCTTCTAAGATTTTTATGAACTCGTAACACATTTATTTTAAATATATTTATTATTTCCTTTCGCAATTGACACAATTATGATTGACATAACCACTGTTTGACGTTCGCACGAAGGTCGACACAGTCATACGTCACGTCTCGACTGGTCATGACCACTCGTTGCATGACGCATGTAAACTAAGGCATGTCGCGTGTCTTTCCTGCGTGAAATGCTCGAATCGCCATGGCGAGAATAGCTCGGCTTGATTTTTTCGAGGGAAAAGTTCGATTCGAATGTCAATAACGAACGCGAGATGCGCGAGAATTGGGCTCCAGACTGTGAACGTTCTTAAAATTACGAGAATTGCCCCTCTGATGCTAGGGCTTGACACTAATAACATCTTACTTCACCTAAGTTTTCACAGTGAGATTTTTACGGAATAGATCGGCTGAATTGAACCTAAAAACCCTTTGACAAAAAAAATGTTTGTGATCTATGAAGCAGGGAAGGTCCACCTAAAGTGGATGATTAAGTTTTAATGAGAGAGAAATACATGTTTATAAAATTGTCAGTAGATTTTTGGAGGATAGTAAATTATGCGGCAATGTTGCCTAGATAGTTTTTATTACTTGTTTATTACAACCTTTTAGCGATTTTTTCATCTATTAAAAGATAAAGATAACAGTTTATGGGTTCAATGATTTATTTTGATTTAAATATTGCCTTTGAAGCTCTACGAATTCTGTTTCTCACAGAATTCGTAGAGCTTCTAGTAGCTTTTAGTACACCGCTAGCAAATCCAAGAAGTTTTACTAGTCCCATGAAAAAATAAATGCACCAAAAATCAAATTAGTTAGCGCTAAATATATTTAAAATACCTAAATATAATTTTGCAGCAGCAGTGGTGCCCATCAGTTGTCGGCATAGCTTACAGAGTAAGTAAGCCGAAGTGGCAATGGGCCGGCCATATTAGCCGTAGAACCGATGACTGTTGGGGTAGACGTGTTCTTGAGTGAATCGGTAAACGTAAGGTGGGGCGCCCTCAGGCTAAATGGAGTGACGATCTTCGCAGGATGGCTGGTAGCAGCTGGATGAGAGTGGCCGAAAATCGAGTTGAATGGCGTGCAATAGGAGAGGCCTATGTCCAGCAGTGGACTGCTATAGGCTGATGATGATGATGATGAGTGGTGCCCAGTAGTATCGGCTCAAACAGGCACTTTACTTTGTTTAATTTATTTCATCACCACTGCTCTCAAACGGTGAAGAAAAAAAAATCGTGAGAAAACCGGCATGTCCTAGAACTGAAAATTCGAAGACATATCACGTGACATCTGCCAAATCTGGTCTCGCGTGGTGGTTTATGGCCCACTCCCTAAACGGAGAGGAGGCCTGTAGAAAATGATAAATAAATGAATAAATAATAACAGCGTATAGTGAAATTAAAATATGCCCATAAAACGAAAACGCAAAACCGTATACGTGTGTTAAATTAATGTCACCATTAAAGCGCCACGCTGTATAGGCTGTTTATGAATATGAAATATTGATTATCATTCTGTATCTGTCATCTACAAACACTTGAAAAAAACAGTACTATGTTTATTTAATTTAGCGCTAAAAGTATTTAGTGTGTTTTTTTTGGTGCAAGAGGGCCTAATTTTTTTTAAATATACAAGGTGGACACAATAATAAACTAAACTTCGTATATCTTGAGTTTCCCAGTCTGTTTACAAAAAAAACAGTCAAATATATCCAATAGTTTAGTGACTATAGCTACCTAGTCAAAGATCGGCCAAATTCATAGTCGGACCATAACAATATTTAGATTGCTAGAAAAAAACACTTTTTTAATTTCGATGTTAGGATTTATTTGATAGTTTCAAAATACTCTCTCTCTCTCTATGCATTAGTATTGCTGGTGTTGAAATGTATTGTCGATTGTATACCGAGTGGCCTTGTAGTAGGTTTAATGCTACGGCTACATTGTCGCGATTAAGTAGTTCACTTCGCCCGCTCTCTGTTGCACAGCGAGACGTCGAGCGGTGTGCGAGAAGGGCGCACGAAGTATAGTTCACCTTATCGCGTGGCTACCACATTAAGGCTCCCGCAGACAGGCGCGACGCGACGGTACGACGCGATTTTCGTAGAACAATTTCCATGTCGCGCCTTTCTGCGGGAGCCTTTATAGGTACCTTCCTATGTTCTAGCCGTGATGAAACGATTACCCACGTTTTAACATCGCATGCTACATTTTAGTAAAAATCGTGCCGATACGAGATTACAAGACATCAATGAAACGCCACAGGACACCTTCGCACAAAAAATCAAGAATTCCATAGTGTGGCAACGGCGCGGCATCGCAGTTAAGTACGAAGATCAAGAAATAGTTCAAGATGTTAAGTTTTCCCTTCCAAACCTCTAAATGTTTTAAAATTTCTACGTGTGGTGGCGACTGGACGTATGGATTTAAAAAATAAAAAACACTTTGTTGTTTAAGATTGAAATTAATTAACTTGAAACAACCCCAGTCCCCAATCTACAGCGTCTTCGCAGGTACTTACTAATGTTTGTTAATTTCAAGCTGGAACAACATTCGTTTTTTTTTAACAAAATCCATAGATACCAAAATTTTACTTAGGTTACAAAATAGTCGTGTTCGTCTACGGACTTGATGATTTTGATTTTGATGTATTTTTCACCATAATTTAGACAATTCCGGTAGGTTTATGTGTAGGTACAATACATTCATATTAATCTATAAGAAATACTTTAAAAAAATCGCGATGTTTTTCCAAGTTGTAAAAACGCTAGTAATACATAAAACACATTTTCAAATCAAATCACAATGTCAAATAAATTAATACAAAAACTCGACAACATACTAAAAATCCTACAATATCAGAAAACGTGAGATGATCAAAAACTCCCGCGTTGTGATGGGATATCGTAAACGTCTACATCAATTTAATAGTTTCCTGTAAATGTCCAGTATTGTGGAGATATTAATGGCTATTTAATATTCAATTTGGAACGTTTTTGTGGCTACTCGTAAACAGCTCCTGCGCAGATATACTGGTGACAAGCCGGTCTTATGTTTTTCAATCAAATCAAAACTCATTATTAAAGTTAGTCCTTTCGAATTTCAAAATGACATAAGACAGTCCCCCAAAACGCCCGCCCACCACTTCCTAGTGCTTCATCTGGGAAGAAGAAGTGGCGAACAAACTCCCCAGCGGCACAGCTTTTTTAATTGATTGTTCGGTAATCAAACTTGTGGACCACCTAAAGGTCTGCGGCATATAATCTGCAGTACCAAAGGCTTGCATTGCCATCTAAGATGTCACAACGGTGGTTTGTCTTACTGAAACTCAATAGAGTTCATTAGGATAGCCTACGCAATTGGCGATATTTAACTGACAGTTCGATACGCCCAGGGCAGTCAAGCCCTTCACCGTAATTGCATAACACACTATCAATCACAATTTGAACCATTTTGGAGCAATATCCTACAAAATATTTGTCTGTTCGAAAAAGTCCGCTCAACTACGTAAATAACGCAAAAAATGTTTTTGAACCATCAAAAGGAAAGTCTGTTACTGTTAGTGTGTTACGTAACCTCACACTTAGATATCAGTAGCTTTTGCTGAAGAGAAGAAAAAGTGAAATCTGAGATCCTAGATTATGGACACTGAAGAAGTAAAATTGGTATGCAAAAACGATATGGAACACTCGACATTTTAATAGTACTTAATAGTAAAATACGTCCTGAAAAAAGGTGACTATAGCTTTACACCTACTTTTACTGCTTTAAAAAAACTAATTCCTATTCCCGTCATGATGTTCTTCAGACTAGCCGTAACATATCGCTAGAATATCTTCAAGATCTTGGAACTACTTTGATGGTCGGTAGACCAATCGAGTGACTCGATTCGACAAACGATTTATATCGAATAAATGCGAAGAGCATAAGCAATCGTATTATACTAGCATGTAGGATAGAGTTGTGTCTATTTACGGATCGAAGTCCGAAGAGAATAAGAATAATTTGGTTGATAGATACAAACAAAAACAAAACAAATACAAAATAAATACACAGACACAAAACACACACACAGTACAAAATAAATTTCATAAATACTCGTAATAACATTGTACGCTCATTGTAACTAGGATATAAAACATAGTTATTTGAATAGTGGTCCCCAAACCAGTCAGCGCCTGTGTCTTCGGGGCCTGTGTTGCGAAGAACAAATCATTCTAGGAAGAATCAGAAATATGAAATCAAATGTGCGTTTTCTTCCCGTCGTTCGTGATATTTATTTCTGTAATGGTCAAAAATGCCTGAAAACTGAATGAAAAGCAAAAATACTTTCCGGTCATCATGTAACAGTCGTTACGCGTAATCAGAAGCCCGAAAGTCTGACAATCAGTCTTACCAAAATGTATCATGTTACCCAATAATTGGGTTGACAGATAGGCAGTGTAAAATACTGTTATTCAGCTGCATCCGGTTGGACTGACAGCCAACCCCACTTAATTGTGAAAAGAATAGGCAGATGATGATAGGGAGATCCCACTCAAGTTCTTCGCGCTCCTATGTAACTTTGTCTTCTACTTTTAATCCCCTGATTTCGATATTCACAAGTCATCGCCAGATTAGGCTCTAAGATTTCAATGCCACCGGGAAGGAGTACTTACAAAGTTCAGTACATGTTATTATATACTTAGAGATTCACACCACGTCGCACGAGGCGTCAGTACATACCACGGAGTGTCTCAACACCCATAAAATAGTTGACATTTTAGACTATCACGATTAGAGTCAGGTATGTGGACCAGTTGTCGTCCCACCATTTTATATTTATTTACACACGTTTCGCCTTACGTGTTGGTGTAATGGTATCAAAAACCGCTGGATTGTGTAGTAAATAATAGTTTAAATTCATAGCACATAGAGTGAGGCGCCTGTTATAGCGAAGAAAGCGTCAAATGCTATAAAGTCGGAGACGTTTAGATCGTTGCGATTTAAGGAAGGTAGGACGTGTTGTCGGTAACGTGATTTGATTAAAGTTTATTTATTTCTTTGGGCATATTATATTGGAATCGGAAATTTAATAGGAGTACTTAGTAGATGTAAAATGCAGTTGTTTCACTACATAGATTTTTCTGAAAAATTAGAATTTATCTGAAGTTGATATGGCAGCCCTGCCAAAATGCAAGGGTCAAAAATACGCAATGAGTCTACAAGAAAAAGAAACCACTTCATGGTCAAAAGACTTCACCAAGTAACCTTTGACGTTTCTGAAAATGACAGTCACACTCTTACATCACCCTACAGTCATTCACTCATTCAATTTAACTATTCTTTTTTCAAATAGCACGGTGTACGGCAGTACTGCCCACCGCGTCAATCACGGACAGTTGAACGTGGGATACGTCAATCATTGTACGGAATGAACGCTTTGATTGACATTCGATTACCTACGTATTTTGCTTACACTGTAATCGAGATGGGTGAAGAGTTTTTCGTTCATTCTATTATTTAGATAAAAATAATTATCATCAGCCTACAGCAGTCCACTGCAAGACATAGGCCTCTCACAGTACCAGATAAATATACTGAATACTTAAATAAATCGAAAATTATAGTTAGGTAACATCGATTTTATTTTTTAAAGTGCGTGTCACTTTCACCTCCGATGACAGTTTGTAGACAGGAATGTCATAAAATAGTAAATAAATATTCTTGACGTTTTTATTACCGATCTAATGTTGCCGCTCAAGTGTTTTATGTAAAACTGACTACATAATTTTGTCCATTGAAATATATGTATTAAGTTTATAGACATGTTATTTTGTGGCGCTGTGTGGTCTTGTCTGTAAAAATAGCTATAAGTTCGTAAATTAAAACGGACCATACGCGAATTCGTTTCACGTCAATATATCTAAGGTTCTACCTAAATAATGTATATTATGTAATTATAATCCTACTAATATTATAAACGTGAAAGTTTGTATGGATGTATGGATGTTTGTTACTTTTTCACGCAAAAACTACTGAACAGATTTTGACGAAATTTAGCACACAGATAGTTTATAACCAGGATTAACATATAGGATACTTTTTATCCCGACATTCCCAAGGGATCGAAACTTATGCGGGTGAAACCGCGGGGCGCAGCTAGTTTATTATAAACGTGAAAGTTTGTATGGATGTTTGTTACTCTTTCACTCAAAAACTACTGAACGGATTTGGATGAAATTTGGCACACAGATGGTTTATGACCAGGATTAACACATAGGATACTTTTTATCAGAATATTCCCACGAGATCGAAACTTATTTTTATGTTTGTGTTCTTTCTCTGCGTCATGTTAACAGTACATACCTAAACGTATTTTCTTTCTAGATCAAAAATCTGTCAATCTGTTCTGTTAAAATCTAACCGTGAAAATGTAGATGAAGTAAGCTGTCAATAGTGTCAATGACAGCTCACTTCACCTAAGTTGTCAAGAGATTGTGTTGAGATTTTACAAGAATAAGTAGACCGGTTGGACACCAAGTTGGATACCAAGGTAGCTTGAAAACTCGTGAGAAGAATAACTGTTATAATGGTCGAACTAACTTATTATTTACTAGCAGCACCCCGCGATTTCACCCGCATAAGTTACGATCCCACGGGAATATCGAGATAAAATCCTCTGTTAATCCTGATTATTAACAATGTGTGTGCCAAATTTCATCCAAATCCGTTCAGTAGTTTTTGCGTGAAAGAGTAACAAACATCCACCCATCCATAAAAACTTTCGCGTTTATAATATTAGTAGGATTTGAATCAATTAGTTTTGTTGTAGATATGGTCTTAATTAAAGCGATTTTCATTTTGAATGAGACACAATTAGAACGCTAACACACCAAAAAAGTAAGTAATAAAATTAATCTTGATTTCAATTAGGTACCTAATAAGACCAACCGGTTTCAGAGTTGACTGACATTGTTTTGATCACGTTCTGAAGTTAATATAATTAAACTCATTAGTTAATATTCTTATTAAAAATATCAAAGCAGTATTATAAGAACTTGTCAGATTTTCAAATAAGCCGCCATTGCCACTGAAACAAGACTTGGACAGTATTTTTATGTCACGAAGCAGGTAAAAGGTGTTCTTTTACTTGTGGTTACCTAGTGTTACCATCTGAAATTATTTATTTATTTATTCTTGAAGAAGGCCATAGGCTTCTTAACATCACGCTACGATCACTAGGACAAAAAACATACAAAAAAAAACATACAATCATCCGAACATAGTACCTCCTCCTTTTTGTGAAGTCGGTAAAAAAAGAAAACATCGCTGAGCGAAAACGAAGCAATAGCACGAGCAGGCGATGCAATGCGACGAGGTGCGTCGGGGTAGCAAGAAATTTCACGCAGGCCAAGTCAGGGGAAAAAGCTAGTACTTACCATCACAAAGAAGCAACTGATTCCTAGAATGTTAGCCACCTAATTAGAAATTACTAGTTCAATTAGAAACTCATTAAATTAACTGGCCCCATTCTGTTATAACTAACAATAAGAGCAACATTCATAGACTGCACTTTAACTTTACTTTGTACTTAAGTAGGTACACTAAGCACACACTAAGCGTGCCATACGAATTTGAGCATTATTTGAATAGCATTAATGTTTTTATTCGAATGAAACGGTTCATATTCATATGAAATGCTTACTAAGTAAAGAGCGATCTGTGAATCTTGCTGTAAGTATTTTATCATACGTTCCTCGGCACTTCAGAAACCGTTTATAAATAGTCCAACACTTTACGACATAGTCCCAATGCCCCCTATTGCGTTAGAGATATGATACTAATAATATATTTCATATTTACAACCCACTTATTAGTAATTTATGACTCCCTTATCAGTTATGATAATATACTACCGCTGTGTTCCCGAACCGATCTAGTATTTCGTCGTTTGTCTTCAAGTTTCCGTAGTGTAGCGGTTATCACGTGTGCTTCACACGCACAAGGCCCCCGGTTCGATCCCGGGCGGAAACAGTTGCTTTTTGTGTTTTAGAATTTTTGTGTTATAACTTTTTGTGGGTTTTTGACTGGATAAGTGGGAACAATGCGAAGGGTACGGGTCATAAATTATTCTTAAAACGAGTTTTTAATTTCATTTAGAGACCCCAGTCACTTCGAACGCCAATGAATTTTTGACATAATTATGAACTAGTATTTTTTATCCATCTCCTATTATCCCGAGTTACTTTGATCGTAAGGTAATATTTATTTAGGTATATTGGTAAATTTAGAATACGTTATATAATAAAAAAATATAAGGTACAAGAATAAATAGGCCTTATTTGCCTACTATCTCGCATAGCCTACGCTCATAGCCTAGAAATCTTTAATTCCCATTTAAAATTGAATATCAAACACGACAAATAAAGCCGTTGAACAATTTATAAAACACATCACGAATTCGAAAGGCAAGTCCACACGTGCATCGCCCGCATGAATAAAACAAAAAATAAAATAATAATTCGTACAAAATTGATTTGCATAAAAGAGTCCTTTTTATAATACTACACGGGGCGCCCGAACAATCACTCTATTGTTCTTAGTAACTCAAAAATAATTAAAACAATGCACTCGCAGTGTGCACTACGCTTTAGAGCCGTTTTAAATGCGGGCTCTTTTAACTAACTTTGACGAAAGGGGTGTAATTGGATCTAGCGATGTCGAACAAAGATGTCAAACGAATATTTTTTTGTAGCTAAGTAAAAAATACTATAAAACTTTAGGAATAGTAAGTAACCTGATCGATCGATCAGGTTTTAAACTACGCTTCAGGTGAGTACGTCGATGGGTGACCATCTTTACATACCAAGACCATACCGTGTCATTCGTGGATCTTTGACAGTCGTCAGAAGCCCGAAAGTCTGAC
This sequence comes from Apamea crenata, assembly GCA_949629185.1. Taxonomy (NCBI): domain Eukaryota; kingdom Metazoa; phylum Arthropoda; class Insecta; order Lepidoptera; family Noctuidae; genus Apamea; species Apamea crenata. The sequence continues at coordinate 3,947,869 of OX451368.1, read as the reverse complement.
AACCAGTCTTAACAAGGGGGATCGTATTGCCCAGTAACTGGGTTGTGGAGGTCAGATAAGCAGTCGCTCAATGTAAAATACTGGTATTCAGCTCCATCTCGTTTGACTAGAAGCCGACCCCAATATATAGGAATAGACAATAGGAATAGTTGGGAAATAACTAGTTATTTCCCAACTATTCCTATTGTCTTTATCTGTCTAGACAGATGATGATGACTTTAGGAATAGTCTTCATTAAAATAATCGAGATTAAAATAAAATATTATTTATTTTAAAATACAATTAATTAGTTCTTGGTTCCGTTATTTTATTAATTTAGAAGAAGTAAAACGTCTATAAAACTGATTTGATTTCATATAAAAATGATTTCGTTTGAAGATACATAGTTAGAAGACTATAAAACGAATCTAGATATTATGTGAATCATTATGTACTTATGTATGTCTATCTGTTTGTTGATTTATTAACAACAATCAATGTTCTAGTTATGTGAAGAGGGGAACCTGCCTACCTACCTACAAACTTAATTAAAAGGAATTCTTTAATGTAATTCACCCAGTCTGTAATATGGTAAGGCAGGCCAAGGTCCAAAGTTTCAGAAAAAAATCTACTTTTAAAGAAATATTTTCAATGACCATAAAAAACCATAAAAAATAGGTCTTTTGAAGGATGAATTATATCGAATCATTGTAATACAGGAAAAATATTTAAAAAAATATATATAAAACAAAAATAAATAAATTAAAAAATAAAATAAATTTAAATATTCAGCTAGTAACATAGTTGGGAAAAGGCTAGGCAGATGATGAATTATAATACAGGAGAAGATGGCGGGACGAGCTTGACGCCTACAGACAGGATTGGTCCACACTAGCTCAAGACAGAGAGGAGTGGAAAGGAGGAACGGAAGTCTTTGTCCTGCAGTGGGACAACATGGGAAGAAAGAAAGAAAGAAAGAAAGAACATATTTTGATGTGCGTGTCCTTTTTATGCGTCATGTTTGCGATGACGCATATAAAAGGACACGCATATCGCTCAGCATAATGCTAAGACCTTATTCGCTATACATAATAAAATAAATACTTAAATTAAATAAATGATACAGACGAAGCAGTTGGCAAAGACTAACTTTAAAAAAAGCTATTCCATTTCAAGAAATATTATAGAAATTAACGGCTTATAGACATTCGTTAATTAAGTCCAAATCAATAGATTCTTCAATTTTATACGAAACGTCTCTAATTTGACGTTTATGCATCATTTGGTGCAATAACGACGGCATTATGCCCGTGGGTGGGTAAGATTGCAATAAATTAAGTTTTACGTTACACTTAAGTAGCACATCAAGTCTCATAGATGCTCTGATTGAAAAACCGGTGATAATCCTAGAGAGAATGTTCGTAAATTTTAGTTTATGGACTTTTTAGTTTATTTTTAGCTAAACAACTTAAAAAAAGTCTGACTTTAAATGTGCTGTGGATCGTTAGGTAGACTTCTTCATTTTTGTTGACATTCAAAACTACAAAAAAAAAACCTCAAAGTATTTATTTGAATTAAATCAATTACAGGCACTTTTGAATTGTCAAGGAGTCAGTCAGTCAGAAAGATGAAGCTAGTTGCCCATTCTAAAGCGTAGTAGGTATGGAGAAGAACGGACTGGAAATTCCATGGACACTCCTTTATTATCAAAATATACAAAAAATATTATTGCAATTTAGTTTTTAGTTAAGTTTTTACAATTTATATTATAAGTAAACATGCAATCTTAATATTTTGTTGACACAGCAGATTTTTCTGTATGACAAAGTAAACGCGACCTTATTAAAAATGTAACATTGCAAAAATCATAATAGAATATGGTTGCAAAAAAAAGTAGAATACTAGTTTGCTCAATTTGAATATACCATAATTTACTAAAGTAGATAAATAATTTACTATTTGTAGGAATTTTAGATAATACTTATGTATAAGCACTTGAGAGACCTGAGATACAGGCTTATTCCTAGTTCAGGTAGAATCCATTTTTTTCTTACCTGCCTCTAGTTAAAGGCCCTAGTTTGTAAATATTTATGTAAATCAATTATTTCAATAAATCAATTTCAAATTAAACACAACTAACTGAAAATTATAAATGTGAGAACGATGTAGATTTTTGCACACAGCATAGATATCATACATTTTAACACTCAAAATTCATTATTATAATATGATTTCGAAAATACCTCGAAAATTACAAGATTTTACCGATATCTAAACATAACTCTTCATGTTATTATGAAAAACTAATTATTATCATCTCACTGCACTGTAGCTTTTTTGCCATATTTTGCACATCTCAACACTCATTGTCTAATTTCAAAAACAAAAGCTTGAGTTTCACATTAATTTGTAACATTAATAAACGGCTAAACAAAAAGTTTATAGTTCTACATGGTGTATAATTTTTGTGTGTTTCATTAAATTAATTTTAACCGTGTCTTCATTTTGAATGATTTTGAGAATGATCTAGTAAGATTCTACTAAGCGAATAGTAGCACCATTATTTTCCTACTCTTATCCTAACCAAGTTGGGATCTTGACCTGGGGTCAACCCTCCAAGTCAGCCAACGAAGATGCAAGAGTGACAGATGTTTTTTTTTCAAATACACCTCTGTTTTAGGGACAACTGTCAAATTGTGGTGTCGTTCATTCTTAGTTCGGGCCCCGAACTAATCTTACATCCGTAAGTGATAGGTATTTTGGAAAGTTCAGCAGTTTCGGCCGAATTATGACGGCTGAGAAACGTGTCAGGAGGCACTCTTGGCGCGTTTCTCAACCGTCATAATATCCGAGTTCACTATTGTTTATACTTTATCGTCATCGTTTTTCATCTTTCTAGTCTTCTAGTGTTTTTTTTTTGGTCTCAAAGAATCTTATTTCTGCACCCTGTGACCTTATTTAGATGAAACTACATCTGCGGATTCACAGTCTCCAATCAAAGAGTCTTCCGCTTCATGAGCCAGCGAAACCTCTTCCATTCATCTCTTCAACCTCTAACTTAGTAAAGAAGATTTTTTGTTACCGACATAGCTTTCAAAACCTATGTAAACTGCTTATAATAATCTCATTGAAAATCTTAATAACGTAATGATACTATAACGACATAAAAGGCTTGTAAAGGCATACAAATGTAACCAAGCAATAAAGATAAAATTTCACCTGGTGGGTACGCCTTTAGCCATTGCAGCGTCAATAAGAAAATTGAATGGCTCACATACCGATTTTATGAGTCAACTCTGCTGACGCTTTTCCTTATGGCATTGTGGCCTCCGGCGTTTACGCCTTTACACAATGGCTTAATATGGCCATGACTTAGACTGCAGTCATGAAATGCCGTGTAGCAATCAAGTGTCTTTTGTAAATATCAGTAATATATTTTTTTTTCTTAATAGAAATGCCTTGCAAAATCACCGTTTGAAATTTGAAGATCAGTTGGAATGGCAATTAGAATATGATATTGTGATATTGGACACTGCTCCTCACGCCCCCTTGGTTATTTTTTACGACACCAATAATATACAACCGAGGAATGAATTACTGTTACTGCTAGCCTGCATGATGATGCAGGCCCAGCAGTGGGATGCCACAGCTGGGCAAAGGCCTCTCCCCATCTCATCTTCGTTACCTTATGTTGGCGGGTGTAAAGACTAGTATGCAAATGACGTTCCTTTGATAAATTGATTTGTTTTTGCTGTTTTAGATTTGTCAGCTCTTTTGCGAATTTGATGAAAGACTTAGAAAATCATCATCATCTGCCTAGCCTTTTTCCAATCCTTTTTGGGGTCAGCTTCCAGTCTAACCGGTTGCAGCTGAGTACCAGTATTTTACAGGAAGATTTAAAAATAAGAACATTTTAAGTCCTCCGGACCGTATTTCGGCCAGGGCGACCAGACCAGACTAGCCTTCATCCTATCTGTTAATTCAACAAAAGTATTTATTGAATGCTAAATTAACTAACTAACCCTCAGTAACTTTCAACATCGCACTTTCTTCTGTCACCTTTCCATATCCGCTACACCCGTGATTCAGCGTTGCCAGTAACAATTTCAGCCGAACCCATTTGAAATCTAAGGCAAGATATTTTCCTTATATCGTAACGCGTTCATTGGAATTCCGTTCACAGTTATTAGAAACAAATTATAGTGCTATGATGGAGAGTGAATCACTTGGCAAGTTGCATGATTAAATGTTGCTTCAAGATCCGTCATTATTCGGCACAGACACGCAGATTCAAGTTACCGGCGACTGCCCGTAGATTCAGTAGTAGTAGGTATAGAAACATACAGAGTTGAAATGACAGAGGGGCATTAAATTACACTACGTGTGCCATACGTGTTTACTATTAATTCGATACGGTATAAAAATAAAAAGCGCCAAAAATGAGAAAATATTTTTTTCAAACAATATAGCTTACAAATCAGAATAAAACGCAACCACCCTTTGCAAATAAATTTGACTGACCTTAGATACCTAGGTAACAAAGTGGCAACGTCCTTATCGTTGTAAGGTGCATGACCTATGCTTAGACATTATCAGCTGCTAGCAACGATACATCGTGTTCAAATGCTGCAAAAACTTAAAAAATCATTTGCGACTAAACTACTGCTCCTATTTAATTGATTTTTGGTACACAGCTTGAAAATGGTACCTAGTATAGGCAGTTTAAAGGAAAGCCCCTCTGTCGTATCAACTTTGTATACATACATACATCGTAAGTAACATCACAGAGACATCGATTGAACAAGGATTCGCAGTATGATATTTACGCAGTAAAATCGTTCGCAGTACAGTTTTTCGATGTAACGAAATATGGCAGTAACAAGACGTCGATTCAACAAGGCGTCGCAGTATAGAGATGTCGTTGAAATGTTTTCGAAGAAACAAAATTCGATGATACGGCTTTCGCACTCAAGTAGGTATTTCCAATATTACTGTTACTGTTGGCCTGCATCATCCCAATACTGGATAAAGGCCTCTCTCCATGACTTCCAGCTCTTCCGATCCAGGGCTAAAGTGGACCACTGGTCGTTTGTTTTGTCCAGCCATATTAGTTATTTAAATTTATTTTCTAACGAGATATTTATTTGATATTTAAGTAGGTAGATGATATTTAGATGAAGGTATTTACATGAACATAAAAAGGACGAAGGCGGGAAACTCATAAGACATTAAAAAAAATCAGCATTGCTGTCAACAGCAAAATTGGCCTAAAGGCGGTCAGAATTGTCAAGTTGTATGACAATGCTGATTCTTTGGCCAAAAACAATAAGGATTGAAAGTAGACTGCTTACGCTCTTAGTACGAGCAAGTCACATACTTTACCATTGTGAACAACATCACCACTATGATAAGTTTATTATGTTTGTAAGTCTTTGATTTCCTTTGTAGATGGTTATTTACAACATTGCCACCGCATAATTTCCTTCGCGATTCCAAAATACATTATTTGCTTCCTTCTTAAATTTTAACCAATAAGAAGCCGTTTTAGTTACAGATCAAAAATGCAAATCATTTGATTAACAAAAGTTATGTCTTCATACATAATCAGCCTGTAACGTTCCCATAACTTGTACACAGGCCTCCTCTCTGTAAGAGGGAGTGGGTCTTCGATTGTTTTTATTCTATGACATGCCAGTTTCCTCACGATGTTTTCTTTTTCACCGTTTTGAGAGCAGTGAAGCTGATGTTCTTCATACCTCATACTAACTTCCAGTCTAACAGCTGTGACTACCAGGGCTCCAACTTCATCATCGTCATCAGCCCACAGCAGTCCACTGCTGGACTATGTCCAGCAGTGGACTGCTCCTATTCCACGCCATTCAACTCGATTTTCGGCAACACTCATCCAGCTGCTACCAGCCATCCTGCGAAGATCAGCGCTCCACCTAGCCTGAGGACGTCCTACCTTACGTTTACCGATTCGCTGTTTCCACTCAAGAACTCGTCTACCCCAACGGTCATGAGTTCTACGGCTAATATGGCCGGCCCATTGCCACTTCAGCTTGCTTATTCTGTGAACTAAGTCGACAACACTCCACACTCATCAGGATCTAAATCAGTACCAATTCCATTGCACTTCAATCCACAAGCCATCACGTTGAAATCCTTTGAAAAAAATACCAGCAGTACCTATTAGAAATACGTCACAAATATTATACGCTTTATCTTTGATCATTGGTCCCCCTTCCCACAGGCCGGTGAGTGCATTATTATGCAGTGATCTTTGACGGGTGCTTATCCCGTAATGGAAGTGTGTGTGCGGTGTATGGTTATGTAGTAGATCGCTGTTTTTTGGTGTCTGGTTCACTGCTGAGTAGAATTCATAAAGAGAAGATCGTTTTAGATCTAGCAAGCATTGGTTCCTAGGTGAACAGCAGTGCGATTAGGAAACCATCTCATCGTGAAAACTTAGGTGAAGTGAGCTGTCATTTTAACTAATGCTAGGGATTGACACTATTGACAGCTCACTCTAAGCTCACTTCACCTAACTTTTCACGGTGAGATTTTTACGATCGGCTTAAAATTTAAATGGGATAGGCAATGTAACATAACAACTTGTTCTTTTTTGTGTTCTTTCCTTGCGTCATGCTTGCCGCAAATAAACGTATCTTCTTTATTTCTTAGCTAGCTGCTAAATAATATACGGAGTAGCGATTAGGTTATCGCTTATCACATTAAATAATACAGCGGTCATTACAAGTTGTTAAAAGTCTGTTAAAATAATAAAATTTAAATTTTACCAAAAATAGACAAAAAAAATAATTAGCGTAAAAATTGTCATGAAATAAACCATCCTTGATAATAAGTCACTAGACACGCGTGAGGCAATGGTATCAAGAATTCAACAAAAACTTTATGTAATTGTTATTAAGTAAACACAAATTAAGTTTAATGTTGTTAGGTAAATACTGAAACGGAAAAAAAGGTCCCACGACTAAAATGTTAATTGTTATGAATTATTTTAATTGTGCATGTTTAATATACGTTATGTAGAATACGTGGTTTCAATTCATGTGATAACCTAATCGCCACACTGTATAATCTTAATTAACTGAAAACTAACTCGCACAAAAAGAACCAAGCACCGCACCTATGCACCTATTTTTTCTGTTCTGTTTTTTCTTGTCTGTTTATATAATATATGTGTGTACATAAATGGATATATAAATAATGACATGAAAACCAATACAACTTTTTGAAAAAGCTTGAAATGTTATTATGGTGTCTTTTAAACAGCTTTAATATCCAAATAATAATACAATGCAAGAACTATTATTACGTTGTTAAAACCAGTATTAGTTTTTCATTTAAAACAGCGAAAAAAACTCATCCTTATACCGCATCCATCGGTCGGACCCCAAACTTTTAACCCTTTCAATGCAGTTGCTTTTAATACCATATTTCGTGCACGAATTCTCCGCTCCTTATTTGCATATGCGTTTGTTAATATGACCCTACGATTTTTTCCAGATACGCTAGGTTCGTTAAGAAAAAATGGTAGCGAGGGTAAGAGTTTTTTTTTCTCAAAAAAAAAAATGTCATTGTAGTGAAAAGTTGAAAAAAAAACTTTTTTGTTTTTTTTTTTGTTTTAAGCACATCTGCTCTTTTTTTCTGTGATTTTTATTGGTATGTCATTATATTTGGAGAGTGTTTTTTATTGCATATATTCCAATTTGCATATTAGCAAGCGCATTGTTGTAATTGTTTAATTTTAATACATCTGCGATGAGATAAAAGTTTTCTACGGCCTTTTGCGTAATTGCTTCGTGATTATTTTTCTGCTTTATAAAGTGTTACAAATAATGTAGCCAGTTTTTATGCAATGTAACGGGATTTTTTTGTTAGTTATTTATGTAACTATAGTCGCAATTTATTATGATCAGTCATAAATTACTTTGTCGTCCCATAATAGAAATATCTTATTAAAAGAATTAAAAACTTTTGCATCTTCTAGAAGTTATCTCTGATTTTGATCGATTATTAGTACACACCTTCCTATGATTTATGACTAAAAACATTGGATAGTTAAATGACTTTTATCTGCAATTATGTGCCCAATCATAATATTATAGACGTTTTAATATTGTGATTCTGATTGGATGTTAAATTGAAAATAGTAGCTACAATAGGTTTGTAAAAAAAACTTTTTTAAAAACAAAAAGCAAGTCAGTGGCAAGAAACGAAAATACAAAACCGAAGACAACGACTTTCAAAATTTTGATAACTTTTCACTTTATACTTAGTGCTTTTTTTTGGGAAGTCGGTTGTTTTTTTTTTAGGTCGGGTTTATTTTCAAATTCCTATATAAAAAAAACAGTGACAGGAAGTGTTATAACATCATCAACATCCACTTTGTGTGAGTGTATTAAATATGTATTTTTATAGCTAACTCAAAAACTACCTAAGCAAACTTAATCAAATTTATATGGGACCACCACGCGAGCTTCTATAATATGATAGGGAATTTTCAAAATCAGTCCACAATTGATAAAAAAAATATCGTTGAACATACATAAAGACGAACATAGAACTTCGGTTAAAATCATCTCTGGCTTATAGCAAAACAAAAACTAAATGCCCAACAAATAGCGTAACAAAACACATGTACGCCGTGTTTCACAACACATGTTACTCCCATAAAGTTATGTAAATACAAAATTACTTTACCAACAACAAGCATTTTAGAAAATCTGTAACAGGCTTCATTAAACCCCTATAATAACGCTAAGACAGGCCTGATTACCATCTATTACTCTGCCTTATAAACGTATAAGCTATTACAATACTGGGTAACCGGTTCGGACCGGTTCTAGCTAGTTTCACTAGCCATCAACTTTTTCAAATTTTAAATTTTGAACATTGAGATTAAAATTATTGGCCGTTGGGACCGGTCGCGCTGTAAACGGGTTAGTTAGCGGGTAGATAGGAACTGTTAGCATTGAATAGTTCCAGTTTTACTCAATGGTGGTGTATAAAAAGTAATAAAGTTAAAAGTTTATCTTTTGAATGGGAGGATTTGGAATAGATGACACTGAGCGGTGTAGCTATTACATCATTGAGATGGGGATCATTAATTTGTAATTAGGTAATTAGTGTCACTATAGAAAAAATTGCTTTTTAATAGCAGTTTTATTAAATTGCTTATAAATTATTAATGATTTACTGTAATGTGTATTACTATTCAAAATAAAAGTCAAATAGGCACATAGAAGGCACTTTTGAACGTCAAAATTTACAAAAAAAAAGGTTTTTTTAAAAAAAAACGTTGCCCCGCACTAGGAATTACTCCTGTATTGTGGGTGCGATTACAAACATTTAAACTCACATACACAAACAGCCAGACCCGGAACGGTGAGATTTTTACAGAATCGATCTGCTGTTCTGCGAGCAATTTGCGCTGGCCACTGCCTTAAGTTTGTCAATTCCTCGGGCTATTTCTTTGTTTGGCAATTTCTTTCGTCGTATCTTGTAAGTTTCTAATAGCGATTATTGCTCGCTTGTAGTATGACCTGTCCTTACAGCTAGCTTGACAAGATTTGCTATAGCCGATGAAGAAACCTCATGTTTAGAACATTTAATTTATTTATAAGAGCCAGCATTATTTTTTAAAACAAATTTATTGTTATTGGAAAACATTGCTTTTGGCTGGGAGGCTCGTTTAGAAACTTTTTTTTTTATTATGAAAATAATTTACATTCAATTTTGTGATTGGAGCTGAAAAACCGTTACAAAGAAGTCAATTAGGACCAGCACATTATTACTTGACTTAGGAGTTCATCATCAGCCTACGGCAGCCAAATGCTAGATATAGACCTCTCCAATTGCAAGCCATTCAGCTCGATTCATTCTCCTCTCTGTAAGAGGGAGTGGGTCTTCGATTTTTTTATTCTAAGACATGCCAGTTTCTTCACGATGTTTTCTTTCACCGTTTTGAGAGCAGTGGTACTGATTGTTCCAGTCTAACAGCTGTGGCTACCAGGGCTCCACACTTCATCATCATCAGCCTATAGCAATCCACTTGTGGACATAGGCCTCTCCTATTGCACGCCATTCAACTCGATTCTCGGCAACTCTCATCCAGCTGCTACCAGCCAGCCTGCGAAGATCGTCGCTCCACCTAGCCTGAGGGCGTCCCACCTTACGTTTACCAATTCGCGGTCTCCACTCAAGAACACGTCTACCCCAACGGTCATCAGTTCTACGGCTAATATGGCCGGCCTGTTGCCACTTCAGCATGCTTATTCTGTGAGCTATGTTGATTTTTTTTTTTTTTTTTTTTACGAGCTAGGCGCACGTGCGAGGTGTCAAAAGACGCGTCTCCGCGCGTGCTAGCGAACTATTGTGTTCCTGGAATAATCCCGAAGAAAAATCGGGAATTATCCTGAAAAAACTGATTTTATGACCAAAATGTACGTAAAAACACCGAATAACACGTGGCTGCTACCAGCCAGCCTGCGAAGATCGTCGAGAAGCCAATAAGGATTATATAGGTTTTAGCAATACTCATAATAATAATAACAGCCTATTACTGTCCCACTGCTGGGCAAACGCCTCTTCTCATACAGAGCAAGCACGAGCAGTAATCACTACACTTGCTCAAGATGGGTTGGCGATTTCAGTTTTATATTAACTACTAGCTTTCGTCCGCGTGGAGCCACTTTCTTGTATTTTTTTTTTCGTAAGAACCATTCTCGTACTTCAAGGAATATTCTAAAAAAAATAGTAATTATAGATCAGTCTGAAACCCTAATTGCGTAACACAAACTATCAATCTCAATTTGAATCATTTTGAAGGATATTGCTAATCCATTGCTTCATATGTCAGAAAAAAATAGAAAGAGAAAAAGAAAAGAAAGAAAATACATTTATTTGCGGCAAACATGACGCATAAAAACATGACACATAAAAAAGAACATAAAGACACAAAAAAAATAACAAGTTGGGGGTAAACATGCGCCACATCCACGGAAAACGGCCATCGCTCAGCATAATGCTAAGACCCTATACGAGACAGAGCCTCAGCGCTGGTTTCCAAAAATGTCCGTCTGCCTAGCCGGGGTCGGCTTTCAGCATGTTTGGGAAAAGGCTAGGCAGACGACGACGTTGGGGTCAGCTTTCATTCTAACCGGATGCAGCTGAATACCAGTATTTTACATGGAGCGACTGCCCATCTGACCTCCACAAACCAGTTACTGGGTAATACCTTGGTAAGACTGGTTGTCAGATTTTCGGGCTTCTGATCACTGTCAAAGATCCACGAATGACAGCCGGGACCAACGTCTTAACGTGCTTTCCGAGGCACGGAGGGATCTTGGTATGTAAAGATAGTCATCCATCCACGGACGATCCATAGTAAGCGTAGCTTAACCTGGGGGGTGACCACCACCTCTTACAGCAGTATTATTATAATCTTACTTCCGTGTGTGAAAGAGATGGAGCTATACATTCCGTATAGCTCCATCCTTTTCCCACACGAAGTAAGATTAAAATAATACTGCTTTAAGAGGTGGTGGTCACCCCCCAGATCAATCGACCCGTGCGACTGTTATTACTTAGCCTCAGTTCAACAACGTAAATAACGCAATGAATGATGTTGAACTGTCAAAATGAAAGCCGTTGCTCCTATTAGTGTGTTACGCAATTGCCTTAATTTCCACACGTTTTTCCTTCACCGATGTCACTAATGACAAAGGTAAACTCAGAAAGACACATTGTTACCCGGATTTGAACCCACAACCTCGTAATACTCATAAGACATATTAAAATTAATAAACTGCTCACACTGAACAACAAGATGACAAGTCTTAAAAATATTCCAAATAATATTCAATCACTGTATATAGGTAGTAATTATCGCCCGTTAGAACGGTATATTTTATATCTGGCAACTCAATGAGTAACACTATTGGAATTCCATGTTTTTTATCCAATATCTTAGTCAAAGCCTTTTATAAAATGCCTAGTATGATTTATTAATTATTATTATTCCAGTTATAAAAACAACGTATTCATTTTTACACGGCTATAAATTATAATTTAGGAGAAACAAAACACGTGTGTGGGTTTATAAATTTACTAGCTTCTGCTCGTGACTATGTCCGCGTGAAATTTATTGTTTCCCTGATAACCCCGTCGTAACGCATCGAATCTCTATGTCACTTTTCGAACACACTTTCTGCCACTTTCTTTTTGTACTCAGCTCCTAAGGGTCATAGCGTGATGTTAAATAGCCTTACTCAAAAATTGGGTTATCAGAAAGAAAGGAAGAAAATACATTTAACTGCGGCAAAGATCACGCATAAAAAGAACACAAACACAAAAAAAAAACAAGTTGGGGCAAACATGCGTCACATCCACGCAAAACGGCCAACGCTCAGCATAATGCTAATATATAGTAATATCAAACGCCAAACTAATTGTTCAAATCCGACTGGTAGTTTCAGAGATGAGCGCGTTCAAACAAGCAAACAAACTCTTTAGCTTTATTCTTATTGTAGATAATGTCAAAAGCGACTTGTCTATGGTCTGGAGTTATGATTGAATGTGGAACATTAGTGGTTTTCGATATTTATGTAACTTATTATTAATATAATATATTTTTATTTTAATAATTTGTAGTTTATTTAGTATTAGAAGTTTGTAAACATTATGTTTATTGTTAAAGTTAATAAGTTCCCCTACCTACGTTATTAGTTGGATTATTTGTTTTTTACCAAGCTGTAAGATTTGTTGCATTTTTCTCGAATGTAATTTTTTTCGTTATTGCCTATTTTGAGAAGTGTCTCGATACGATAATATATATATTTTTTTAAAACAATAGGTAACTTGGTTTTATAATATGATTTTTAAGTAAATAGTCAGGTTAGGTTAACCACGAAATATAAGTCACGCCAAAACGAAAGGGTAACCTAACATTTCTTTTATTGATTTTTGTCAAGGAAGCATTTCATCTCAAAGGATTCCCAGTAACAAACCTTAAACAAAAATTCAAGTCAGCCACCATCAAAAACTATCAACCCTCACTTTACATCGGGAAAAAATAAAATCGTTTGTAGCATTTTTGTCAAATTGCAAAAGACTTTCAATGTTGCCAATTTCAGGAATGTTGCGATAGGTAAAAAGAATAACTAATTTAAATACTTTCTCAAACCACGAAATAAAAGTCACACCAAAATGAAATGGCTGACGTTACATTTTTTATTGACATTTCCCAAGGAAGCATTTCATCTCAAAGAAGGATTCCCAGTAGCAAACGAACAAAAGAAATTCAAATCAGCCAGCATCAAGAACTATCAACCCTCACCTGACTTCGGGAAAAAATATATACGAAATTTAAATATTCTCCGTGTCACACAATTAGCATATGCCACGCCACTGAGGCAAACGTGAGAACTGTAACACAATACAACTTACATCGAGCTTCGATTGATTACTCGTATATTTATGCAAAACAGTACATTTTAAATTTAATATATTCTCGGAATGTCTTGAGACTTTCTATGTATTACAAACTACTTGTTACTTAAAAGGGTTATGTAAATTTTTGTACAGATAAATTCAGGTAGCGGTTAATACAATAAATCTAATCGGCAATGTGTTTTTGTATTTTTAAATCGGAGCCAGTGAAAATATTTAAATTTTTAGTCAACATTGAATTTTGGTCCCACGAGAATTTTGTAAGAAGGTACTGAACGGACAAAGTACAAAGAATTGTATTTAAGAATAAAGAAGACCCGAATACATTAATAGTATCAGTTACTATAATATAATTCTTAAATTTTACTAATATTCACTCATTCAATGAAACTATGTAGTTAATAAAATTTCCTGTAATAATCTCTCTCCTTTATAATATAGGTATGTATATATCTATATCTCTCCTTTATATAATATTATCCTCTATAATTCTCGTAATTTTGAGAACGTTCACAGTCTGATCTCAGTCTCAATCTGTCAAAAATACCTCTAATTTCCTTACATTTTTGACAAGTTTCTGACATTGATTGTCGCTGATATGGGATTGCGACTAGATTTAGAACGTTTCTTGTTACGGGAATTGGCCTTCCGGTTTGTGCGAGTTTCATCGACCTCCTGCGGCTGTTATTACTTAGTCACAAGCCCTTCTCTAAGATTTCTAAGCCAACGAATATAAAAAAAAAACAACATATAACATGTGTTTATAGAAATACAATCAAAAACCTCTTGAAAACAACCTAAAACATGTGTTTATAGAAATAGGTACAATCAAAAACCTCTTATAAAGCTTTACTTCATTTTATGGCCAAATAAGGTTTTATAGTGTAACGGTAGCTACATGTGAACGCTTATAGTATTTGTCAGAGCCCTTATTACCCGGTTACTTTTATTACCGTAAAATCATTAAATTTATATTTACGACTCGACTTCAATCGATTGGCTGTTTTCTTTATTATTTAAATATAAGGCTTTTTGGTTCTGTGAATTTGATTTTATAGGGCCCGCTACTATCCCTACGAATATTCTGTTTTTCAGGTTTTGTACCCAAAAGTTGCCGTCCGTCCGTCCGTTTTTCTGTCTTGATTTAAAAGAGTGTCCGTGGAGTTTCTTGCCCGTTCTTCTCCATAGAGATCTACGTTTTTGGAATGGGCGACTAGCTTCAACTTTCTGACTAACTGACCGACTATTTAATTTTGACAATTCAAAAGTGCCTGTAAATGGTTTAATATTGAAATAAATGATTTGAGTTTGAGTTTGTCAGCGGGCTGTATCTCAGGAACCGTTATAGGTTAACAGTTGAAATATTCACAGAGTGTGTATTTCTATTGCTACTAATACCTATAACCACAAAAAATAAAAATAAAGTTAAAAATCAGTCAATTCTTGAGATATCATCAAAAAAGCATACAAAGTGTATGAGAAAATTAATTATCTTAATTTTTTTTTCGTGAATTTTTCTCATGTTGTAATGGTTATTCTGCTATTCGAGGCGGAGACAAAACAAACAAACCAAAGAATATAAAAATCGGTCCAGCCGTTCTTGAGTAAAAAATGGTGTTACTAACCCGCCTTTTTTAATTTATATAGATGTATATAATTGTATAAGGCTTTTAAAACTACATTTCTTTAATTCATTATCATTTTTAATGGTTTTTTTTATCAGTGAAAAGATCTATTTTTATTATAATATTAATGTTTTTTTTTTTTTCTAATGCCTATCTGTCTGCTCTACTTATTAGCATTATGCATTTAAATTAGTGTTTATTAACAGTAGTAATAAATAAATTAAACTAGATTCGAACAATAAAATCACAATTTCTGATTCTGAATTACATTTTGATGTGATTCGTCTGCGGCGACACTATCAAGTCTAGACAACTAGAAAACTATAATATATTTTTTATCCACTATTTATGCATATTACCTAAGCATAGATAAAATAAAAAAAAAGTCGAAAGCACCAGTTTTTATTCAATGAATCCGTGGTCGTTTACACCAATAAATATTCTTTAATATAGGACGCCCTCAGGCTAGGTGGAGCGACGATCTTCGCAGGATGGCTGGTAGCAGCTGGATGAGAGTCGCCGAAAATCGAGTTGAATGGCGTGCAATAGGAGAAGCTTATGTTCAGCAGTGGACTGCTATAGGCTGATGATGATGAATATTAGATATTATTGCATTGCACCTAACCTACACAGTACTGTACCTAAAGGACTTTTCTCATTCACAGAAGAAACAAAAATCTCATTTTTAAATGGTGTAACTAACCCGACTTTGATTTCTTTAGGTATAAGGAAAGAAAGAAAATACATTTAATTAATTTCATTTTTTTCTTTTAATTTTTTTTCTTTCTCTTTCTTAAAATACTAATTTTGCCAGCAGCTTCGCCCGCCACTTCGGAGGTTAGAAATTGTCCCACGGGAACGTACTGCCGGGGTAAAAAAGTATTCTATACGTTAATCCTGGATAAAAACTATCCGTGTGCCAAATTTCATTCAAATCCGTTTAGTAGTTTTTGCGTGAAACAGTAATCCAGCATCACAAACTTTCGCGTTTATAATAGGTACAGTCAACAGCAAAAGTAGATGATCAAAATCAGAAATTCAATACTAATTAACGGAGTTCGCGTCAGAACTGTGTGGCGTCGAAGTGATTCAAAAGTATGACACTGAGTCTGACATACTTTTGAATCACTTCGACGCCACACAGTTCTGACGCAAACTCCGTTCATTAGTATTAAATTTCTGATTTTGATCATCTACTTTTGCTGTTGACTGTACCTATTAAGTAAGATAGTGGGAATCTGTTTGAAACAGTCATAAGAGAAATGGAATCGTCTACTTCTAAGACGTTAACATCTAAGTTACTCATTAATGTTAATCCCTCCACTAAATATGGCTGTTTGTCTTTTTAGTAAAATAACTTACAAAAAACAGCAATTATAGTTTCTTTAAGTAATGTGTTTAATTTATTTATTTTAATGTAGGTAATTAATACATAAGAGTCAAATAGGATCATTATGATAATTGTTATTTTATACACTGAACTTTTAATTATTTTTTCTCCAAAACTTTGGTCTCCTTACAACCGTTTTTTTATTAATTTAGCATCAAAATTAAGTAAACTTGCGCAGAAAAAGGCTTTATTTTCACTAAGCTATCTGGATAAACTTCTTACACTAAATAAATTAACAAATAATAAAATTAAAAATATTGTGTCCTAAGCTAACTCAAAATATTAAGTAAGTAAGTAAATCATTTATTTGCGTAAAACATGGTATACATTGATGTTAATATTATTACAGTAGCTCAACATGTTTTGCTAAGATATAACATAGCATGCAAAAATTTCTATTTTGATAAAAGGAATCAACATCTCACCTCCATAAAATCTTTTAAACTGTAAAAATTACATTCATTAAGCCACTTGTGTAATTCTATTTTAAATTTCCTAGAGTTCAATATTTTAAAGCGACTTGGTATTTTGTTATAAGTCCGTACGCACATTGCTAGGCAGTTTTTGTTGTATTTGGCAAGTCTTGGCAAATCACTTAATACAAGTTTATGAGGATCTCGTCTGTTTCTGGGATTTACATCATTTGCTGATTTAAATAAATGTTTGTTGTTAACTACAAATACACATACCTCATATATATACAGACACGGTAGAGGTAGCAGACTAAACCTCTTGAACATTGGTCTACATGAGTCATCAGGTTGAAGACCACTTATTGCTCTGATGCACTTTTTTTGTGCGATAAATGCTCTATCCATATTGGTACTGTTACCCCACATTACGAGACCATATCGCAGTATCGAAAGAAATTTTAAGAAATTAAAATATGGCGTCGAAATATTCCTCCGCATCGCTGTCGACTAGAACAGTACCCAAGAGACTGGCGGCATTGCCACGTGGTATGGCAATACTTATAGTATATAGCCTCTGGTCAAGGCAAAACCCATGCAGCCCTTGGATTTTATCATAATTTTTATCCTAAAAAAGAAATGATTATATTGTACTAAGCTGTTAACGTCAGAAAATATAAAAATATTGTTGAATAAAATATTACTGATGTCAGATTTTACGTTCCACAAAGTGTCACACACAATTTATTCTCAATCACAGTGCTCAAAAACCAATAACTTTCCGTTTCACACAAACATTTTTAGCACAGCAGTAACAAGTTAACATGCAATAAAAATATTTACCTACACACAACTGCGGGTACCTCCCACATGTGGCGAAAGACAGCAAAGCGCGCCCCCACACCAGGGAGCTTTGCCAAATCGCCCTTTGCCAATCAATCGAGACATCGACTCACGATTGGTTACCCCACACATCCCCTACGCTACTAACCACTCTACCTACACCCCTAAATCAATACTAGTCTCATACAAATCCCACACTTAGCTTAGGGTGCCAGAGCTCAACGAAAACTGGAACGCCACACGTATGATGCAATAAAAAAATTATTTTCCATGATTTCCCCCGTTTCGGGGATCCTCGGCAATACTCGTGGGGATTCGACCAATCAAATTAAATTCGCGATTGACGTTCCATAGCTTGAATTTCGAACTCCACATTTAAACGTCAGCAAATTTGAATATTTGTATTTGTACGTTGGGTTTTGAAAAAAGAAATTTGATACGAGAAAAAATAAAGTATAAATTTAGTTCTGAATAAAATGGATCGCGTTTGAAGTTCATCTAGTTTTTTGTGTGATCACGGTTATATTTGGCATAAAATACCTAGGTTATTAAGACAACTTCATTTTGGAGGTGTGTCTTGGCTAATAGCCTATGAATATATTAGAAGCCTGATAAATGTATCCTTCTATCTTCTGCCTTCCTATCTATATTATTACTGCCTATAGTAGTAACCGATATGATGTCAACAGCATTTTAAATACAGACCGGCTCATAAAACGAATTTAGAAGACATTAACATTTTTGCAAATCCATACGGGCACAGCAACAAGATATCTTTATAGTTTACGAATAAAAAACGTCTTAAGGTTCAAATTACAGTTAAATTTAACGTGTTTTAAATCGAAAAATTTGAATGATTTTTTTTTGCCAAATCGTAGGTACTAATCACGTCATAGTGAATTATTTTAATTATAAATATTTAAATTAACCAACGGTTTCTACGAAATATTTTTATACCATGTCTTATTTAGAGCAAATCACATTGATAACACGGCACTCTAATTTGGGATACAAATCTATCGATATTTTTTTTATAAAATTTTAGCACGCTGTATAATTATAACTCCACGGCAAACAAGACATTGTATACACCCTAAATCTATTAGTATAAAGTTCAAAATGCCATTTCACGAAGATTTTTAAAGAAAATCGAGGGCTGTCAGAGTATTTATTTGGGAGGACAACGGACTTCGTTGCGGGGGAGTTAACACAAAAACACTTAGACAGTATGAAAGCTGGCATAGTTTTTCATAATAATATTAGTTTTAATGCACACGTGTGTTCCGCGTTTATAACTTCTAGTACGTTGTGGAGGGTTAGTTACGGATAGTAATGTGACACCCCGGGAATAGTTTGGATGCAACTATTAATAGTTAGTATCTTTGTACCAAGTACAAAGATTTGCCCTCATCATAATTACACAAGGCCAATTCTCGTAATTTAAAATGTTCAAAATCTAGTCGCAGTCTCATCTCGGCGACTAACAAATGTCAAAAACTTGTCAAAGTGTAGGGAAATTAGACGCATATTTTTGACATTGAGACTGAGATTAGACTGTGAACGTTCTTAAAATTACGAGAATTGCCCATCTTATGTCGCGCAAAAAGTGTCAATAATGAGGAGAGTGAAAGATTGCCTTAAACGCCATATACAGCCGATCTATTCTGTGAAACCTCACCGTGAAAACTTTAGTGAAGTGAGCTATTATTCCACATTTATTGTTGGGACTGATACTTTTGACAGCTCACTTTGGACTTTTGGTGAAGTGAGCTTTCACTTCACCTCAGTTTTCACGGTGAGATTTTTACGGAATAGATCAACTGGACATTGTGTCATAATATGGCGTTTCGATGGCAACATTGTGTGTGTCAGAGGTGTCAAAATAAAACAGAAATGCGGCCATCTTTTCGAATCTAACAATTAAAATCTTTGATGTGGTAATGAAAATACCTTCCTAAAGACGCAGAACTCAAACCTACAACGAATCACTGGTTCTCATTAAGTATAGTCACGAGCAAAAGTATGTACACACTCGGCGTTATTCAAAAGCGATTTACTCCTTTTTTTTTAATGAAATTTTATGTTGTTACGAACATAGCATTTTCGAACCCATACGTTTATTATATAATGTGTCGTACATATTTTAACGTTGCATTCGTTATTTCACGAAAAATCGCAATTGAAAGTTGCCAAGTGTTGATGTCGCAGTAAGATAGATGAAGCCGTAATATAGTTATATCCCTAGGGATATAATTATATACCGTAACATAGTTATACGAAAGCGATTCTTTACTATCTCACTAGGAATATAGTTATAAAACGGTCCAAGTTTAGTGATATACTTATATTACTAGATTAAGTTTAGTGAAATAGCTTTCGGAGTGTGCGTCGTGGACCATTGCATTGGATCAAAAAAATATATTAGGAAAAGTTTTAGAAAAGCGAAATGAAAGTCATAAAATTGGAACTTCAGTTGGTATCCTGAAAGATTGGTTACCCAGAAATGCAATACAGCTTTCAAACATTACTTTGAATGATCCTATACCAAATGAAAACTTGTCACTGAGAGAAATATGCCAAATATTGTCGGGCTTTGGTGGCCAAGGTTATTTAAAATGTTCCTGTAAAAAATCGAATATACAGTGTTCTACTAAAAGATGTGCCTGTAAGAAGCATTCAGTGCTATGTAATTCTAGATGTCATGATTCCTCTTCTTGTCTGAACAAAAATTAAAAAATACTTTTAAAGAAACCAAGATCTCAACTTGTTGATAAGAAATAAAGATACCTATCTCAAAACTGTTTGGCTTTAAAAGATTTTTAATGTTTGATTAGTTTTAATGGTATTGTTAATGTTTAAATTCCAAAAAATATGATCGTTTTAATTATAATTACTTTAATACGTGTTAATGTCATAAAACCAATAACATTTTTAACACTGAACTTAATCTAGTAATATAAGTATATCACTAAACTTCGACGGTTTTATAACTATATTCCTAGTGAGATAGTAAAGAATCGCTTTCGTTTAACTATGTTACGGTATATAATTATATCCCTAGGAATATAACTATATTACGGCTTTATCTATCTTACTGCGACATTGACATATCGGTGCTCGTGGCTGGACAGTTTTTTTTAGGTACTGCTAAACGTCAGAGTAAAAATGAATAGTACGGAAAATCCTGATTATTCCTGATACCTACCTGCATAAAACCCAAGTAGTTTTATTTAGGAATAGGCATTCAATTTTCCCTCCTACAGGCTGATTATACTGACTGTACTGTACTCATCAGTGTAATCATCATTTTTGGATGACTGTCTTTTGTAATTTTGACGTTTGAAAAGGCTGAGAATCAGCCTCAGCCTAATTTGATTAAATGACTATAGATTTTGATTATGATCGATTTCATGCTTATTTTTATTAATTACTAGCTGCGCCCCGCGATTTCACCCGCGTAAGTTTCGATCCCATGGGAATATCGGGATAAAAAGTATCCTATGTGTTAATCCTGGCTATAAACTATCTGTATGCCAAATTTATTCCAAAGCATTTTTGCTGAACTGGGCCTTTTTGGCGCAGCCGTGAGGCACACTTTCCTGCTAATTTCTTACATCGGACTTCACACTTTATTTAATCTTTTTTTTTATTGTTTGTTTTATCTGATGTATGTATGAAATAAATGTATTTTCTTTCTTTCTTTCTTTAAATCTGTTCAGTAGTTTTTGCGTGAAAGAGTAACAAACATCCATCCATCCATCCATCCAGCCATCCATACAAACTTTCGCGTTTATAATTATTTATTAATTATTACAAAAAAACCCAAAACTGTTAATGGGAAAATTAAATTAAAAATTTTATTACAATAAAATACGTGAAGCCCATGATTGGAAATAAAAGCAATCGTGTATCCCTACAAAGTCGTACCATAATAATTGTTTCATCTCACACACTGCCCCAAAACTTAATAGCCGAACATACCATCCATTTTTAATTTAGTCAATACAAAGAAAAAAGAAAAAATCTATAATTTAACTTATAGAGGTGACGGTCGTTTGATGATTGCTGTATGCGACTTTGAAGGCGTTATTATTGAACCTAGATTTCTAGAACAATCATGATTGAAATAAAAATTAGGATCCTGGGAAAAGCTCTAAGGGGAACAGTAGCCGATCAATCTGGCATCAGTTTAGTCCAGGGAGCTTACCACCAGCTCTTACAGCAGGGCAGAAGTTGAACTGCACTGCTTTTTTGGTCTATAGAATAGAATAGAATAATTTATTTCGGATAATTAAAATCCATATCTTGTTAGTATATATTAGCAACAATATTAGCTTACAATTATGTTAGTATTGTTAGTACTAATCTATAAGTAGCCTATTATACAAAACCATTCACTACCCTCACCCAGTGCTATGACTAAGTACAAAGAAGTAGTGCAGTTCAACTACTGCCCTGCTATAAGAACTGCTGGTAAGCCCCCTGTTAATATTTTGGCAATCTGATTGAGACAATCAAATGTGAGGATATTTTGCATTAAACTAGCATTACTCGATCAGTCTAGGCAAGATCACGGACTGAACTGATGCCAGACCGATCATCTAAGGCCATCCTAAGGTGTTAAGTAGACTGGTCTACCAAAAACAAATTAAAGTCTGTTTTTAAACCCAGGTCGTAATTTGACAACTGTAATGTCAAATTCCTATACTAAAAAGCAAACAAAAACTTGAAATGACAGATTACTATCTGGGTTTAAAAAAACAAACTTTAGAACTGATCAGACTATTGTCTTCCTATAATAGGTATCATTACCATCCTAGGTAATTCAAACCAATCAAAAATATTTCCGATGTAACCAAAACAAACTTAATGAACACGTCTACTCTTCCATTCCATTCCAAAAAAACATCACATCAACAACGCATCAAACGCCAGAATTTTATTCAAATTTGATCCCGGCAACCGGTCGCAGTGGCCTATTAAACAATAAAGCAGCCGTCGTTAGATCACCTATGATTACGTAGGGCCGCACCCCTATTATACCGGCTAACCCTTTCGATTCATTACGGGTACCCGGGTACCTACGTGCTCCGGCATTCAGCCAGCATGATTCTTTATTCAAATCCTTTTATTTTATAGTGTGACGTCACGTATAGTCCGACTGTGCGGTCTTGATTGTTTATAGAAAAAAGAATGAGGTCTTGTGAGAATCATAATAGAATTATTCTTACGCAGAAATAATGGGATTTGTTATGTCATGGTTCTTTCAGAATCATAATGATAGGTAAACTCTGAAATATGCGGTCGTTATTGTGTTTGAAACAAGAGGAAGTTATTGTATTTTCTATTTTTGTCTGCTTGTGGTTTGTTCACTGAATATTATGGTTTTACCTCGACCATAAATACTGACACCAAATCAATAATACTGCTCCAAAATGAAATTAATTAATTCTCTGAAAGGCATACCTAACTAGTAATATCTTTACCTACTCACCTTCAAAATATGATTTAAATGTGTCTTTGCCCAAAAAAATGCTTTGTATCGTCTCCTACCAGGTGTTGTTTGTTGTTATTTTAGGATAGATACATAAAAGGGCCTTCCGTACGTTTTATGGAACTATACGTTTTTGGAAGACGACTATGACTTAGAGACGATTCTCTAAGTCATCACTGAGCCAGCGTTTCCTAGGCCTCCCCCCTACAACGAAGCCTGCCTTCAGGGGGTCTACTCCGAAGTAGTATCGGCCGAATGGTCGGCCGTTTCCCGCTAAGAAAGTACTATTCTGGTTCTCGATCCTACACTCCTACACTCTTTCGAATATTGACTATGGTCACGACCCAACTGAGCCTTTTTTCGCATTTTTCAATAATATTCGCTTCGGCCGTGTGTCGGTCCGATCCGAACATTCGCACTTTCCACTTCGGATTAGACCCCCTGGCTTGGAGGCGTTTATTTGACCGAAGAAGGCAACACAGAGGGAAGAGTGGAAAGCTATGGGGAAGACCTTTGCCCAACAATGGAACATGGTGTTATCACGATATAGAAAATAACCACCAATTCTACTTCCTATCCTGCTAATACTACTTCCTACTTTATTATTAATATTATGAACGCTAAAGTTTGTGAAGATGGATGGATGGATGTTTGTTATTCTTACACGCAAAAACTGCTGAACGGACTTTGATGAAACTTTACAGTAATATAGGTACATCAGAATAACACAATTATAAGTATCAAAACTATTTCCCCGCACTAAAAAAGCAGTTGTTTCGTGCAACGTAACTATGAACTATGACGTATCACCTTCGTTAATACACCATTTAATACCATACAACATTGAGTTCTTTGTTTTAGCCCCTGTGGGCTGTTCCACACAAAAAATACCGGTTTTTTTTACAGAAACAATGTGAGGAATCCCTTTGAGAACGTTATGTTTGGTAAATGTTCCGGTGACGTGATTAAAATCCGTTCGGCGTTTTGACGAGAACTTTGAGTTTATTTGTGTAGGCAGAATTGAAAGGTAGTGTAAAAAATCTGCCGAGCCTTATCCCAGCTATGTTGAAGTCGGCTTCTGGTCTAATCAGATGCAGCTAAATACCAGTATTTTACATGGAGCGACTGCCTATCTGATCACAAACCAGTTACGTTACGTTGGTCCTTGGTGTTGTCAGAAGCAGCTATGAGCTTCTGAAAACTCGTAACGACTGTCAAAGATTTACGAATGACAGCCGGAACCAACGGCTTAACGTGCTTTATAAATGATTCATGAAGCAATTGTTTCAAAGATTTGGACCTCATGATCTGGTGATACTTCACCGTGATAAAGAATCATCATCATCATCAGAGTTGTCCCCCCTACTGCTGAGTATAGGCCTTCTACCTTTTGTGCCATGCTCCCCTGGTCTGTGTTAGTCTCAACCAATGAAGAATAGTTCCTCCAAAATTTCAATAAATAACTCTAAAATAGGTACTAAATACAACCATAAATATAAAATCTATCTAAGTATATATAATAATAAAAATGAATCCCTATTTCCCTTGGTCACGTCATAACTTGAGAACGACTTTACAGATTTCATCCATTTTTTTTTAAGAGTTCTAATACTTTGGAGAAGGTTCTTACGGAAAAAAAATTAAGAAAGTAGTGCAGAAAATTAGAAAATTTTAGAATTTTCGCTTTTACGCTAAAACAGCGGAACGGATTTAGCTGCAATTTGACACATGGCAATAGCTAGTTATTCAATAAAACCTGCTTTAGAATAGGTTTTATTTCTATGGTATACCTTTAATTCCACCAAAGAAGTTTGCAACTTAACCAATAAGTCTTCATAACTGACAGAATTTAGAAGAAAAATAATATTGACAAGTTCAAGTACAATCAAACTTCAGTTTGACAAACTTTAACTGACTTTATCAGTGTAAAAAAATCAACAAAAAAAAAATGTAACTAAACAATTTTACTATGAGGTAAATCATTGTAGACGTGAACAGTGAATGGAAATGTCAATGCCTCGACAAGGAATCAAAACCAAGAGCAATGTACATGGTGCCGGACGATTATCTACGGACATACGATCCTAATGTAACGGAGATTCACTCAGACAGCTCCGACTTTGAAGGCACGTACTCCTCACTAGTCACGCATACGAAGATTCGACGCAAACTCCCCATGAATAAACTTTTCGCGTATAGCAAGAAAGATTCCAAGTTTCAGACATGCAATAGTCAAACACAGCCAGCCTCTGAAAATAGTTCCAAAGAAACGTGGGGGTCGGTCACCACATCTATCAGTCAAAATGGAATAAATGTAGGTCTACAAGTACAAAAAACCTACAAAAACAAAAAGTATAAAATACTAGACGATGGAGATCAAATCGAAACAATACAGTCAAAATGTTCAGTGATACGACACAAAATAAGACCTTGTCTTTCTAGCTTATTCGGATGCTCGAGTAATAATGTTAAACAAATGTCAATTATAAAGGAAAACCCAGCTGAAAACGTATACATAGATAACGGTTGTCAAGCTACCGCCGTCTACCGTGAACACAAAATAAGGAAATTTAATAGAAGACGGCAATGCTACGCAGCCCAACCTGTTTATGCCGTTGAAGGAAACATTCATGCCAAACCGCCTCCGTTTCAACACACAAAAATTGTCCGAGAACCGTTATCGACCTGCAAAGCGGTTGGAAACGGGATTTCTGAAAACATCTATAGTTTGACATCATCTTCCGAGGAAGTCGAAACTCATAGGTTTTTTAAAAGGAAAAAAGAGAAGCGAAATAAACCTAAACATATTGTCGAGTCTGGTATAGGGAAAGAATTTTTTGAACGTTATGAAGGACGGGGCTTTAATCATATAGAGCAACAGTGCCCTTCAAAAAAGGGTCCAATATCTCCGTTGCAAATATACACAACTCCTTATCAAAACCAAACCCAGCACAAGAGCACGGGTTGTTCATCAATGACTGCAAGTATAAACAGAAGCGGATTCGAAATAGGTACTGCATGCTCCGGGTTTTGGGAATATATCGTAAATAAACTTAACACGAAAATGCAACCGTTAACTCAACCGTATTCCAAGAAGCCCGACGGAGCCACCAACACACCACCGTTCAAGCCGTGCACCTGTAATGCTGACCCTTCCAACTCTACCACTTGTTGTTGTCCAGATGCTTGTGGCAATACACCAAAGGAGTGTCCTCCACTGCCAAAATCTGAGCGCAAACAAGAGGCAGAGTCATGCTCCTGTTGTTCATCACCAGCTACATGTTCATCTTCCAGCAAAGTTAAGACAGCTAAAAAGCATGTCATATGCAAGTGTCCTTTAAAGAAAGACACGAAATGCGGTCCAAGCCCTAAACACGTCCCTGCATTACCCCGGGCCCCCGAGGCACCTCGTCCATGTCAACTCGATCATGGCGAAATCACGAAGGCATTAACTAGTAAGTACAATGGTGAAATACTCTGCATTCATAACCCTCCATGTATTTTGATAAACGGATGCCTCAACCTACCACCTCCTAAAAACGAAAAGACTATGGACTTGTATTCAGTGACCACCGATATCAAGAGTAACAAGTTTGGTTACCAGGACACGAATATGAATCGGCCGACAAAGCAAAAAAGTGCTCAATACCGACATCCGTCACATGAGATGCAACGACGACAGAATTTGGATGCAGGCTGTCAGTACCTTCCATCGACAAAGGAAGTTAAGTCAGGAATGAACAATATGAAGACTGAAAGTTGTCAGTATCAAATACCTTATGTAATGAAAAGATCAGTGCCCCAATATGGTATTCATTACCACTCTTCACCGTATGACGCGCGAAAACAGCAAACTACCGATTCCGACAGTTCTGAGCGTTTGGGATCGTCCACTGATATACAGAAACACCAAGCAACAGCTATTGAAAGTTATAAGTATTGGTTAGCACCAGATGAAATAAGACAGCAGATTGCTTCTCCTGAAAGCTACCAGTATCGAATATCGCCCATTGAAATCCAAAACCAGCCGTTCACTTCTGACGATAACCGTGAAAAACTAAAACCAGTCATGGATGTGAAGCAGATCAAGAAACAACGATCAAAAAAAGAGAAACTTATACAAAGTATCTGCAACCATAGACCTCCTTGTGAAGTCGTGAGGACTTGCTGTAAGACAAGACTTAATCCAAAGCTTCAGAGCTCTTGTGTGCATGTTCCTATGTGTGAGAATGTACCTTTGTGTTTAATGGAACTGAAGAATCAGAATACGAATATCCAATCTTGTAAATGTCCTCATAAGCCTAAATGTACTGAAGTACCAATCTGTACAAGGAACTATATAGTACTGACAGCAAAAGAGGAGGTGGCTACTCAAGTGCGGCCTAAGACTAAGATGGTGTGCAGGCATGAGCCGCCATGTATACTGATCCCGACGTGCTTGGCCCGCGTGTGCGACAGTTACGTACCTTACGACTCTATACCCGACTGTGTACACCAGCCAACGTGCGAGATGATACCCGCCTGCTGCAGGAAGACAGCCAAAGAAATGGTTTCTGTTCGTTCGCAATACCCAAGTTAGTGTTGTATAGTTTAGGAGATAAGGTTCAATTTCCTCTGCACGTTAGAGTGATTATTTTAACTTGTAGCGTGTTGGTGCTAACTCAGCTAAATTGCTAGACAAATATAGTGTTTTACTGATTACATACGAGCGTCGTATACACGCTATGTTGTACCAAACTGAATTTTTTATGGTATCACCAATGACGATCGCCTCTGGTCACAGACGTTATCGAATATTTTCGTTCCAATTAGAGCCTTTCCGACTTCCCGTTGGGTGTGAGAGTATGATTGTATGTTTAGATTTTCGATCCACGAGTTACTGTATCTTCTCATGATACACTAAGCTAATCTAAACTCTCATTGTGACAATAATTAAGTCTTTGCTCATCATAATTTACATTTGACTAACAAGCCTGTTTCCGTTTGTACAATGCGTTGACGCCAACACAAGCCTACGCGCTCTTCACTTGCATTGCGAGTGGGTGACGCGTATTAATTGAACCCTGTCTCCTATATACAGGGACGAATTAAAGTAGCTAGCGAAACTCCGCAGACGTGACGTTGACTTCGATATCTAAACATGATAAATGGAAAATTTTAAAATGACGAAAAATATCAACGCCCCTGAATAATGTAATGCATCCATAACAGGTAACAGGTTGCACGTCGATGTTCCTGCCATCCTGTATACACGAGAAAACAAAAAAAAAAACTGGTTTTCTAAACATATACTTCAAGTAACGACACTACGTGCGGGCGTTGACACAATTTTATAAAATAAAATCATACTTTTTCCATTTCATCATGTTTAGATAACGATACCCATCACGTCTGCGGGGTTTCGCTAGCTAATGTAATTTGAACTTATAGAGTACTCCTTCTTTGGAAAATGGCGTGGCCACTAATACGTCAAAAGTGCCAGTGTATCACCAAACAAAACTGTTCAAGAAGAAGTTGAAACGTTCCCAGATAAAGTGATAGTGTGAAGTGTAATACTTAATAAAGTCAAGTCAGTTAATATATTGAAGTTTTGTTTTCTCCAGAATATAACGTCTCCATGATAGTTCAAATTAAGCTGAGAATCAGCACTTTTCGGACCTCAAAATTACATAAGACAGTCCCCCAAAACGCCCGCCGTTCATCACTTCCTAGTGATTTCGCTGGGACGAAGAAGTGGTGCAACAAACTCCCCAGTAGCAGTCATAGATGGTATTGCCATCGGGCTGAATAATGATCGCAGTATACTATTGTTATCTCGATCAGAGGGGCATTTCTCGTAATTTTAAAAACGTTCACAGTCTCATCTCAGTCTCAATTTGTCAAAATTTATTTTCCCTACATTTTGACAAGCTTTTTACATTTTTTTGTCGCCGAGATGAGACTGCGACTAGATTGTGAAGGTTTTAATTACGAGAATTGGCCTTTCGACCACTGGACGCAACTGTCCATCCTATACAGGGTGGCAGCACATGATTTTGAACCCACCTGAGTTGGAAGTTCACGTCAGTGATTAAAAAATAGTTTGCTGTTCCATACTGCTGTTCACTAGGAATCAGGGGTCTAGAATCATGTACGTGATCGTCAGGAATAATATTTAAGAAAGCATCAGTCAGTGTATCAGTGTTGTGCCATTAATTTACTAAAACCGAAAAACTTCGCAAGCAATGAGAAATTACTACTAAAGGCTGCGGGTGTCGACTTCAGGACGAGCTACTTCTCACACGTACACACGGATACACATCAAGCTATAAGCTGACATCTGATTGTACAAAAAACATATACAATGCGAAGTCAGCTAAAACTGGAAATGTATAGCTTAATGTGTACCCGTAGCTACAACTGTACGTGCTTGCTCCCGAGTCACCAGTCCTCTCTTCATATTTAGCCTGCAGAGTCCAAAACTACAAACGTTACAGGAAAGTTTTATAAAAATGTGTCTGTTATTTTAGTACCTAAGTATATTGTGGTGTTTTACGACTTCCACGCGAACGAAGTCGCGTCCAAGTTAAGATATTTTATATACGTATGGCGGTTTGGTCAGATAATAAGGCTCGACCAGGCGCTTATTCGCCATTTTTATTTATTCTCAAAAATCAAAGTGACACTTCGTTGCATTGACATTATGAACCTTGAAGACGCAGTGACTGCAGTCGAAAGGGCTGTGGTAGAGAACCCCAGATAACGCTTCCCACCAGGCGAGATCGGAAGATTCTTCCTTTTCACTAATAAAATGAGTCTGCTACATTACTCTGACTTCAAATTAATTGCTTTACATTTAATTTACGTATGACTTTGCCGCATTTATTTCATCCAAGCATGTAGTTTACATATTCTGTCATCCTCTTATACCTTATAGTTACTTTAAATACATATTGCCATTAGATTTTCCTCAGTCCTTCTCATGATTGAGTATTCATTATTCAATCAGTGAACCATCCCGTGGTTCTGTGTAATGCATTTAGATGATTAGTTGAATACATTATGGTTCGTGAGTTCGTCACTTCCTTTATGTATTGTTAAAAGGTGCCTCTATTATTACAAAGATATTCTTTATCTTCAACACTGTTTTTGAAAGCTTCTTAACGAATTTAATCAATGCTTTTATTTATTTAGGGCTCATTTTTCCATCGCCAGATGTCTTTTATTCGAGGAATAAAATTGACGTTTGACAGTTTTTGTATGAAATAACTGTCAAAATTTCAAACTTATTCCTCGAATAAAGTTATCTGGCGATGGAAAAATCAGCCCCTAGTTAGATAAATCATATATTCTCAACATTATTTAGCCGACCAGCAAGTTTGAGATTTTAAAACCCCTTTTTTTTACTTACCATATATCGCGATTCTATTACATACATATATATCACAGCTATTGCCACGATGATATTTAAACGTGTAATATAATAAAGTCGCAAGATAGGTTTTATAATTTTCTCTGGGTCTTTTACTGGCCCCTGAGAGTCTCCAACGCCCACGAGGTTTTATCGCCACGCTGAGAACCTATGATTTAGATTTACCAACGTTCGTATACTCTACAGAAATTACAGGAAGCAACAGAAAATAAAGAACTGAATGGCAACCAGTCGGTTATCTGTTAAAGTGAAGGCACGTGAACATATCCGTCAGAAGTTGGCCGAAAAATCCTAGCGCTGATTTGCTGGATTCGTTTTCTCCTCTACGGATGATATTTTCTCCTGAAAGTTCATTTTGTTTACATGTATGTATGTATTTATCTATGTATTAGTGTTTGTTCTTGTATTTTAAAGTTATGTCCTAGATATTTATCCCGTATGTTGCACCTACCATGTTTTGTCTCTGCGTCACCCTAAGGTTGACTGGTAGAAAATGCCTCAGACATTAAGTCCGCCTTAGCACAGTATTTTTTTACTTGTGCATAAAGTTTTAATAAATGTAACAAACAATTATAGGTAAACACATGACTTTCTTATTATTACCAATATTAGGTGAACAATCAAGTAAGTAGGTTTGTACAAACACTTTTACACGTCAATCATATTTTAAAACTAGATGAGGTCGGCGTTTCCTATCTGACTAGTCTGAGAAGAATCTTAAAGTAGAGGAGTTAAAATATATGTTGAAAACAAAACAAAGAGACACAGCTGTCTCACACACTAACAATAACATAAAGTAGAGAAAAAAAAAAGTATATAGGATTTCGATGAAAACTTGTGTATTATACACAAGTTTTCGTCGAAATCAAATACCTTAAACTACCACTAAAAAAAAAAATACCTTATACTATTGTATAAGGTACCTATTTGTAATCCATGTCATGGTGTCATAATTACAAAAGCATGGTAATTACACGGGGGAGCACTAGTGGTCCATTGGTATCGGGCCGGCCACGAGTTGTAGGTCGTGAGTTCGAACCCAGACAGTCAGTTTACATTGTGTATTTAATTTCATCACCACTGCTCTGAGGGCTCGCGAGGAAACCGGCATGTCCTAGAACCAAAGAATTCAAAGACATTTAATTTAAAAAGCTAAGTCTTAAAATAATAATATGTACAAGTATATAAAAAAGGAAGGGAAATAATCAAAGGGCATCAAAAGATATGTGAAATCTACCAACCCGCACTGGGCCCGCGTGGTGTATTACGGCCAAGTCCCTCTCACAGAGGAGGTCTGTGTCCCAACAGTGGAAACATTATAGGCTGATCCTGCTATGGCTTATGTTACTTATATTACTTAGGAAAACGAAAAAAAAATACAAAAAAAACTGGTTGATATTCTGGTAGCAATTTGTCAGTTACCCCATGAGTCATCGCAAAACGTTTCTCTAAATACAATGATTAACAAACAAAGACTATCGTAAATTGCCAAACTCAATTGTTTTCACTGTAGAATATTTAATTCGAAATCAATTCAATGCAAATCGGACCGCAGCCGACATTCTTCCACGGAGCCATACGACTCAAGAATACTAACTATTTAAACATTCAAACGAAATTATCTAAAAAAACCTGCTCAGAGCCGTCCCTATAAACATATCTGACTTATAGTTGAGAATTTCCTAATCTATAGGTGCTCAAAAGAGGAATTTTATCATTTCAAGCGTCCAAAAGTAAAAAACCAGTTGTGTACCAGGTTATAAAAAAATCTTCGGTGATCAAACCATTCGAAAAACTTCTTTACCACTTTCGTTATAAAGTTGAATTTAGTTTGAACCACATGTGGGACATATGACGTTAAGTTGTTTATGAGGGTGTGATCAAAAACTAATGAGTAGAGACCGTTGAACTTGGCCAGTTTTGGTCACCACGTGTATATAGGGTTCCGTAGACGCGATAGTAAAACTTCAGTAGGTATGTTAAATTACTATTCTATGAGATTTTCATGTTTATTGTAATTTAACTCGTTTTTTTTATGTCTTTTAAATGAGGATCCATACTTTGTGTTGGTTTTACTGCTTCTTAAGTGCGGAGTTTTTAACGTGTGGGAAATTTTCCCCATGACATAAAAATGCTAAAAGATTAGGTACACGTGGTAATCACCACATATACCTAATCTCTTACAATTTTTACCTTATATCAAAGGTTTCTCGGTATCGAAGAAATCTGGATTTCTGCCTGGTCTTATGGATCTTTGTGTAAATTATTTCATCGCCACTGCTCTAAAAACGGTGAAGGAAAACATCGTGAGGTAACCGGCATCTCCTAGAACCAAAAATTCGAAGACATGTGATGTCTACCAACCCGCACTGGGCCCGCGTGGCGGATTATCGGCCCACTCCCTCTCACAAAGAGGAGGGTTGTGTCCCAGAAGTGGACACATTATAGGCTGACCATGCTTTGCTTCTTCATCTCCTAGATTTTGGCTAAGTCTGGTTGAATCATGGATATGAATTTCCATTTATTGAGTGTAGGTTATGAGCATGAAGATTTCTAAGAATTTTCGACAATTTTATTTATTCCATTTAATATACAAAATCACTAAAATCGTCCCAAATTAAGTTCCTCGTGTAAACAATAATACCTCTAACACAAAAATGTCTCAACAAAACCACTCAAAATTAGCTATAATTACGTTAAAAAAATAATCACGTGAATGCCACAACGGTGGGCGTTCGACGAGCATTTACTTAATTTCCCGAAAAAAAAAAAAATAGAAAACGAATCGTACCAATCATAGCCTGACCAATCATCGTTCACACAATATAATTGTACAATGGCGGTCGACCACTTTTCACCCTTATGCTCTGAGTAACAAGGTTGAAAAGTGGTGCACCGCCAGTGTCCGTGATGGTACACACGACGAGACATCAAGCTATACATTTCCAGTTATACCTGAGCTTGCATTGTACAGGTTTTTCGCACAATCAGAAGTCAGCTTATACTGGTTATGTATAACTTGATGTGTAGCAGTGCGTACGCATTCCTGCCACAAATACATTTCGTGATGGAAACCTATAACTTGACGGCACGGTTGGCGCAGTGGTTAAGCGATTGACTGCTGCGCTGCGTGTCGCGGGTTCGATTCCCGCACGGAACAAATATTTGTATGACCTGCATGTATTTGTTCCGAGTCTGGGTGTTTTTCTATCTATAATATGTATGTATTTACAAAAAAAAAAAAAAAATTGTATATAAGTAGTTTATCAGCCATCTTGTTACCATAACACAAGCATTAGGTTGCTTAGCTTGGGACAAATGGTGCTGTGTGAAATGTCCAGGGATATATTATATTATTATTATTATAACTAACAGTACAATGTAATGGAAAAAACAGTAGATAAAATCGTTTTTTTTTAGAACATCATATTGCTCGAAAAAGTGAATTCTTGTGTAAAGAGAAGTTGGCGTTTACTATACTAGCTTCTACCCGGGACTCTGTCCGCTTGAAATTTCAGCCGTGTCGCATCGCATCGCCCGCCCGCTCTGTTACTTTGTTTTCGCTTAACGTTCTTTCCAACTTTCTTTGCTTTTTGCTTAGCTCTTAGGGGTCGTAACGTGATGTTGAATGGCCTATAACATTCCTCGTGAATGGGGGCTATCAAACACAAAATATTTTTTTAAACTGATTGTTAGTTTCAGAGATTAGCGTGCTCAAACATATAAACAATAGTAGGTAGTAGTTTTAACTTTGGTTGTGGTTACATTTTTTGAACATAGACCGTTGAAATTCTAGGAACGGTTACGGTTGGGCCACACAAATATTCTGAATGAGCAGTTTCTGTTTGTAGCATATTAGCTGCTCGCGACTTTGTCTGCGTCTAGTTTGTATTTCATCATGTTTAATCGAAATATCCAGGATAAAAGTACCCTAGGTCCTTCTCCAGGTCCCAGGCAACCTACCTGTCTAATTTCATAACGATCAGTTCGAACCGATTTAGTTCTAAGTTTGATTTTGGACATTACCGTAGTAAATATTCAGTAATCTGTGACATTACTGACTAGTGAAACTGAAGAAATTCGGTTCTTTTATGAATGAGAAAAAGCCTTTGCTCAGCGGGAGCTCTGTGGGAACATAAAAAAAACTAGCATTTGGCATTATTAAAGAATATTTATTGGTGAAATCGACCACAGATTTATTGAATTCAAACTCGTTTTAGCTATATATCGACTACTAATATTTTTCTATTTTTAGCTATGCGTAAAAAGTAGATAAAAAAAATAGAGTTAGTGTCGCCGCAGACGAATCACATAAAATATGATTGCGAATAACACATTTTGATTTTATTATTCGAGTCTAGTTTTATATATTTATTACTACTATTAATAGTTAAAACATACTAATTTAAATGCAAGGCTATTATGTAGAGCAGGTAGGCATTATTTTATATAGATTAGATTAGCAAATAGTAAAAAAAAATCATAGCAAATATTTGAATATAAAAAAAAACAGGATTCTTTTCACCGTTACAAAACAATAAAGAAATGTTGGTTTCACAGCCTACATCTATACATAAATAAAGTAAGTATGTTGATAGAAAAGTTCGACGCACCTTGGTTGTCAGGTCAGAAGCCCCCCCCCCCCAAAGCTAACGAAAATTGTAATATTTAACTTACTTGTAATAAATATAAATCGCAATGTTTTCTCAAGTAGTAAAAACCAAATAAACCTGCCGGGGTAATCGTGTAACACGCTTGTAATTTTTGGGCTTGCGGCTAAGTAATAACAGCTGCACGGGTCGATCGATCAGGTTAAGCAACGCTTGCCGCAGTTGGCCCGTGGATGGGTGACCATCTTTACAACCAAGACGAGGGGTCTTCCTGTACGAGTCGCAATAAATACTTTTTATTTCTTTCTTTATATTTGATTTTGGCTAAATCAGCCCTAAGTTTGATTTTGGACATTACTGACTAGTGAAACTGAAGACATTCGTTTCTTCTGTTAATGAGAAAAGGCCTTTGGTGAGCGGCTCAGCTGTTTTTCTTTACATCTCTTCCATGGGATCTAGGGATTGAGGGCTCTACGTCCAGTATCTCTAGAGCAAGTACGTCTAACTCAGCGACTGTTGTTGCTTGTCTTTTAACCAAATTCAATGTATCGACTTTTCGCTTCACTAAAACCCACTGAACGATAGCACAATAAATAAGCCCGAACACATCAACTTTTTATCTACATTAGACACAAATGTATGTAAACTACCATCAGACGCTATAAATCGATTTGCTCCTTCGAAAGAGACGTCAACTTTGGGTATCCATTATTTTTTGTTGAAATACATTGTATTATGTATTTATGAAAAGTTATTGAAATATGTATGTTTTTTTTTTGCTACAATATATATTATGACCAGATGCCATGCACATTGATGATGCTATATAGTAGGGCAAGACCATAGATACGATGGATGGACTCTGTGAAAGATGATATAGTTAGAAAGGGGGTGACTACTGAGATGTCGACTAATAGAGAAGTATGGAAGAAAAAGACATGATCAGAAGGCCAATTCTCGTAATTTAAAACGTTCAAAATCTAGTCGCAGTCTCATCTCAGCGACAAACAAATGTAAAAAATGTAGGGAAATTAGAAGATTTTTTGTCAGATAGAGACTGAGATCAGACTGTAAACGTTCTAAAAATTATGAGAATTACCCCTCTCATGTAAGAACGTAGACGATGCGATGTAAAAGTAGTATTCCTAAATTCTAAAAGCAAGATTCATAGCCGTATAGCACTCGCAGTGCATAGTATTGGAGTAGTTTTTACTCTGCAGATAGGCCTATTTTATTTTGTTCATTGTGTAGATTTTTGGGAAAAACTGTATCAGCAATGACATATACGTATACTTACGATATTCGCCTTCATTAGGACATTAACGATGATGGACGGATGTGTGATGGATGATGATGAAAAAAAATATTGCTGTTCCATACATTTTGACCGCGTAGGTAGGTATTACATTTTTCTAAACAGAAGACTATTTAGTTACTATTGTCACAATATTTGCATGCCGAATTTAGTAGGCGGAATATGAAGAACTGTTATAAAACTGTGTTATAAAATCTGTAAAATACCATATTTCAGGCAAATAAAGAATCTAATCTAATCTAATCTAAGATTTTTTTTTTGATAACCGACGAAAGATTTCTACGCTATGGGGTCAAAACTCATGTGCTGAATTCATGGTTACAGTTTGCGCGTCGATGTCCCTGCCACTGCCATCCTGTATATAAAAATTAATCCCTATTTCCCTTGGTCACGCCATAACTTGAGTACGACTTTACCGATTTCATCCTTCTTTTTTTTAAAGTGGTCTAATACTTTGCAGAAGGTTCTTACGGAAAATAAATTTAAGAAAGTTGCGCAGAAAATAAGAAAATTTAAGAATTACCCTTTTACGCTAAAACTGCTGAACGGATTTAGATGAAATTTGACACATTGGTAGACCATGATCTGGAGAAGGACATAGGCTACTTTTATCCTAGATCGCAGACAAAGTCGCGGGTAACAGCTAATAAATATTGCACCACGTTGGTCTCTGCATCACACAAAGCTTGACTGGCATTAATTCCACCCAGTAAATGTATGTGCTTGAAGTATTAAATAAATACATAATATACAGTAGTAGATACTAACGTACTTATATGGAGACAAGTACAAGATCACATTAAATGAAAGCCAATTATGTCTCCAAAGCTGTTGACGTCGTACTGACACCACCTAGTTGTATCAATAATCTGTTAGTAAGTACTTTGAAGATTCAACGGTGTCGGCATTTCAATCAGTTATCTTTTTTTTCATTTACATTTTTTACTTAAGTAACGACAGATACAATCACCTGCACAAATACTGTACGCAAAATTTAAAAGAGATTTTCTCTATAAATAAAGATTGCGACTTTCAGAAAAGACCTATTTCGTAATATGTAGTACTTGCAGCGCCCCACGGTTTCACCCGTATAAGTGTCGATCCCGTAGGAATATCGGGATAAAAAGTATCCTATGTGTTATTCTGATGTATAAGCTATATTACTGTAAAATTTCATCATAATCCGTTTAGTACCTAGTTTTTGCGTGAACTTTATGATCTAACAGATAGATCAGGTTAGACTACACTAGCTGCGATTGGTCCGTGGATGGGTGACCCCTCTGTGCCTCGGAAAGACGTTGGTCCAGGCTGTCATTCGTGGTAGTTTGTCAGTCGTTACAGGAAGTCAGAAGCTCGAAATTCTGACAACCAGTCTCACCAAGGGGCACCGCATTACCCAGTAGCTGGGTTGTGGAGGTCAGATAGGCAGTCGCTCCAAGTAAAATACTGGTATTCAGCTGCATCCGGTTAGACCGGACGCCGACCCTAACATAGTTGGGTAAAGGCTTATAGGCAGATATGACTAGGAAAAAATAGTTTTTTAATGTTGCGTAAATGTTAAGATATTTATGCTCGAGACTGTACCTCGTAAGATAATTTTAACCTAATGACAGGTAGCGGTTATTATCGGATGTTTTTATCGATGATCTCACTCACAGCATCATCATTACTTTTCTCACACTGTAGCGGATGCTATAAGATTTGGGAAGTGATTAGAAACTTTCATCCAAGAGGATTGTTGTGCATTTATAAATCGACTTTGAGGATTCCAGTTTATAACCATTCCTTTTGGCCTCGTCGTAGTTGGGCAAATACAAAGACGGGACGTTCTTTGTCATACTAAATTCTTTTGTTTCCTAGGGGATTACCTTTACAACACAGTCAATAAAGCCTTCCATTTACTCCTTATCCATATGCAATTGTAAAACGAAAGTCCAAAACTGGCTTCAATCTCACGATTATGAAGCCACTGAGAGGCTCTTGGAAGACATCTCATAAATAGCAGCTCGTTTATATAATTAATACGGGAATTTAAAACGTTCAAAATCTAGTCGCTGTCTCATCTCAGCGACAAACAAATGTCAAAAACTTGTCAAAATGTAGGGAAATTAGAGGTATTTTTGATAGATTGAGACTGAGATCAAACTGTGAACGTTCTTAAAATTACGAGAATTGCCCCTCTGGTCTCAGTCTCAGTCTGTCAAAAATATCTCTAATTTCCCTACATTTTTGACAAGTTTTTGTCATTGATTGTCGTTGAGGTGAGATTGAGACTAGATTTTGAATGTTTTGAATTACGGGAATTGGCCTTCTGGTCATACACGCACGCAAACTGAAACTCAAAGCATTTATTTCAAATAAAACAATACCAGGCACTTTTGAAATGTCAAAGGGTCGGTCAGTCAGAAATATGAAGCTAGTTGCCCATTCCAAAGCGTAGTAGGTACCTATGGAGAAGAACGGGCAAGAAACTCCACGGACACTCTTTTAAATATCGCTGGTTGATACCTGACCTTTCTGAAGAATATCACCAATAGGGTCACTGTAAATGTCCTTCCTGTTGATGGTGGTAAGAAATAAAATATTGTCGTAGATAAACCAAAACAGGTAAATGCAGAAGTAATGATGGATGGCATTTACAAGAATAACAAGAGAACTTAATGAAACACGACACCAATAACGATTATATTTATGTATTCCCACATATTACATGTAATATTATTATACCAACTCGTGGTATATCCACACCGAATCTATAATTACATGAATTTACGATAATTACATTTATTTCATGTCACAGATAAGAGTCGGCAATAAACTGATAATGGCGCAGACTTGACAGTTAAATAACTATAATATTGTTGTTATTGATAATGTTGTCCATTTGTTAGGGAAAATGTTTGGCTAAATATTTCATACCTACCTACCGATGGCTTGTGGCTAAGTAATAACAGGCGCACGGTTTGATCGATAAAGAAAGAAAGAAAGAAAAAGTATTTATTGCGACTCGTACATAAAACTAAACTAAACTAAACACAGAAGACACACACAGGACCGACACACATCACCAGCACACCACACCGATCAGGTTGGTCCTTGGATAGGTGACCATCTTTAGATTCCAAGACCCTTCCGTGCCTCAGAAAGAATTTTGGCAGTTGTTACGAGTCGTCAGAAGCCCGAAAGTCTAAGAACCCGTCTTAGCAACGTATCGTATTACCGACTCACTGGGTTGTGGAGGTCAGATAGGCAGCTCCATGTAAAATTCTAGTATTCAGTTGCATCTGGTTAGATTGGAAGCCGACCCCAACATAGTTGGAAAAGGCTCGGCAGATGATGATGATCTACCTACTGATATAGGATGTCATCTATATGATGTAGGTATTGTATTGTCCAGTGGAAACAGCCGCAACTTACCGATGTGTAGGTCGTGGGTTCGAACCCAGGCAGGCGCTTTAATTTCTGTAAATTATAACATCACCATTGCTTTCAAAACGGCGAAGGAAAATATCGTGAGGAAACCGGCATGTCCTAGAACCAAAAATTCGAAGTCATGTGACATCCACCAAATTGCCTTTGGATCAACTTTATTGGGAACTGGGGGTCTACTCCGAAATGCAAAGTGCGAATGTTCGGATCGGACCGACACATGGCCGAACCGAGTATTATTAAAAAATGCGAAGAAAGTTCAGATCGGCTCAATTGTGCCGGGACCATAGTCAATATTCGAAAGAGTGTAGGATCGGGACCGACCGAGCTAAATAGTAACTTCGTAGCAGGAAACGGCCGAACATTCGGCCGATACTACTTCGGAGTAGACCCCCTGGATTGTTCGCGTCGAGGATAGCCGAACCTACTCTATCATAGAGGAGGCCTGTATCACAGCAGTGAAAACATTGTGCAATAACAGTATGCTTGTGTATATCGGTCTGGTATCCAAAACTCGGTTGGAAAATTGATCATTCGATCCACCCTAGCTCCTCAAGAAAGGGGCATCAACGCCTTGGTGTTACTGACGATCCCACGGAGAGTACCTGGGTTACTGCAGTACTTTGCCCTATAATGACGGTACCCACCTAAATAATTATTCGTGGGTGCCACAAGTCATTTGTGGCTGGTGGACCAAGCGGTTACTTCTGCGTTCTACAACTATAATTCCTTGTAGGATGCGTCCTGTCAAGATGTCTAATAATGGCCACTTACGACAACGCATCACGAGGCTTTCTTGTTCAAAAATATGTGCTAAGCTTAAATAATCAGCCTATAATGTTCCTACTTTTGGGACACAGGCCTCCTCTCTTTTTGAGAAGGTTCAGGTTATTGGTGGGGAATTTAGTATGGTTAGCGCACAATATAGTCTTGTTTGTGAGGTACTTACCATAAATTGGGACGAATAATTAATTAATTATCCTGCTACATATCCACTTTTGGTAAATATACATTTAGGTTTTCCTAAATAATGATCAAAATAAGGTTGAATAAGGGAAAATAAACATCAAATGAATAACAATGATGAGCTATTTATAAACTTACAGGAAAGGTACAGGACAATGTCCGTGGATGCAGTATTTATCAATAATAATGCAACAAGTTTAGAAGTGATACAAGTTGGTATATATTTATAATAGGTGCAGTCCCGGCCGCTAAAGCCGCTAAGCTGAACTGGGACTGGGCTGGCCACGTCTGCCGTATGGCCAATGAGCTGTGGGCCAAAATGACTACCACATGGAGCCCTGACACAGCTAGAAGGCTTCGTGGCAGACCCCGTAGAAGGTAGCGGGACGAGCTGGACAAAACAAACGACCAGTGGTTCACTTTAGGCCTGGATTGAAAGAGCTGCAAGTCATGGGGAGAGGTTTCTGCCCGGCAGTGGATGATGCACTAGCTAACAGGAACAGTCCCGGCTATCGAATTCTAGAAAAACTTCGACTTTGTACAGCCTCGTCTCTGAAAATCATCTCGGAGGTAAATGACACTTAAATTGGCAGTATTTTTCTAAATCTTCATGTTTCATTTAATTAACGCCCTAATCTTAACTATTGTAGCGGTATCTACAACGCCACATGCGAAGAACGAGTCATAATGACGTCACGCAAATCCTGCATCTCGCAAGCAGAGTTTACCGTGCAATTGGCATATATACAAACTTCCCAACATCAATCGTTGGGCAATTGCCCGCCAGACACAACACCCGTCTGGTCGGAGGATCCTCCCTTTTTTAGAGAGTATGAGTAAACTTTAAACCCTGTTCCTCATACCTCTATTACTAACAATAAAGCTGAAGAGTTTGTGTAATCAGAAAGAAAGCTGAGCGAAAACGAAGCAATAGCGCGGACGGGCGATGCGATGTGACGGGGATGGGTCGAGGGGAATAAAAAATTTCCCCCGGATGAAGTAGCGAGCAAAATCTAGTTCTTTATATAGCCTAGTCTTTAAACAGACTCCGGGCCGAGGTTGGCCAGAGCAAGGAAAACCTGTTCAGGTGGAGATTCATAGATGACTTCGCCTTGGAGTGTAAATGTGGTGCTGTTCCTGCGTGTCATGTCAGCTGCACGTTACAGGAACTGATGGACGCTGGTGATGGTGCCAAAAAAGTAGCCGAATTCTGGGCTGAGTCCGTTTAGATTGCTATCGACACGCCAAGGAGAAGCGATAGCCTGATCTGCGTTGTACTATAAGCCACACAGGGGCATCAGAAGCAGCGGGATCGTCCGAAAGGGTTACCGCTGCCCTGGAACAGAAAGGGCTGAGGAAGGAACACGGGTGGGTTTTAGTCAGTAAGAGTCTGACACTCCCTTCCGCTCCACCCAGAGCGGGAGGGGTCATTTGATGATTTCCCATCCTCAAAAAAAAAAAAAAAGGCGTAGCAGCAGTAATAAAAGCTAGCCGCTTATTCTATTAAACCTCTGTACTACTCTAGGCCAGCTAAAGATGATAGTGGTGTCCAGATTAGATGGTTAAGTGTTACTACCGACGTGCGGTCGTCTACATACTGAACGATGGCCAATTTCCGCTAATCAAAAGGAAATCCCAATTTTTTTTCATTTTTGCCTTCTGTAGGTACTAGATTTGGTACAAGGCAGAAGGCTGAGTAGACTTCTGTACTCGATACCTTTGACAGTTGAATATAGTATTTACATTTAAGTACTTCCACAGTGGTCCACCGTTCATCTTTACAGTGACTAGTGTCCTGTCGTTTTCCACCCTCCAACCCAGCGTACTGTGCGACCCAAATATTAATTACTTTTCTCTTTTCTTGTCTAGCTAGGTCTTGAACAGCACGTGTAGCATGACGACGAAACGGCAGAAACGAAAGATAAAATGACAGGTTGTAGGAAGATTTCTCCGGCACGATGTCAAAAATTAAGAAAAAAAATTGTCTTTGTCAGGTAGACCTTTGTAGGAATGGTGGAACACGTGCTGATAACGCTTGCCCTAACTTTTTCCTCTTTTCGTTTTAATGGTTTTTTTTTTCAAATTACTTGAGCCCAGACAGCCTGGGAGGTGGTGGCGTCAAAAGTGCACGTGTATGTGAGACGTAGCAATGGTGGACGTTTGTT
Source organism: Apamea crenata (assembly GCA_949629185.1). Lineage (NCBI taxonomy): Eukaryota > Metazoa > Arthropoda > Insecta > Lepidoptera > Noctuidae > Apamea > Apamea crenata. Next base: position 3,904,756 of record OX451368.1, on the reverse strand, counting down.
TCGGTTACGACTTTAGCACGTGTTGAGCTTTTGTACTTCCGTCGGATGTCAAAGGGTATACTACTAAATAACTAACTAAACTAACTGGTAACTGGTTAAATTAGCCGTATAATCAACCGCCTTTGAAAGTAGCGCCTCGCTTCGCTATCTCGGCTCGCACGCGGTTGATCACAGTTCTAACTTAACCCATTCGGTCGGGGTGCCCTGGCTTAGTTACTGCGACTAATTCGGCTCGCACGTGATTGGTTACAGTTCCAACCTAAACTATAATTTATTGAATATCATTCAGGCCGTTAGTTAAACGGCCGCCGTTTAGTTAAAAGACTAGGTGGTTAACTAAACGGCTAATGGTTGGCTGTTGTAATAAACCAGTTGGCTGCGACATATACATAGGTATCACAAATCCAAATTGTTATTAATCTTAAGTTTAAGAAGTATTTAGCCATATTTTTTAAGTTCTAGCCTTTAGTTTTGTTATTATTATGTGTGATCACACTGATCACTTATTTCTAAGATTGCTGGTAAACCTATACTTAATTAATTGGCGACTGTGCAAGGCCGAGACTATTGTGATCTAAGATATGCATATACATATGCAGGTATGCATGGAAGCTGTTGGTGTACCTTGATAAATAAATGGTTTAATAGCCATGAGCTTCGATCAACACCTCAGGAGGCTCTCGTTGGGCAGCTGGATCAAGGGCTTGATTCAGAAAGCGGTATTTCTGGACACGGCCTGCATTGTTAGGAGGTTACTCGCTCTGGCCACCAGTAGCTTGGACCCTGTTACCGATACCGGTGGGCTAGTATGTTTTATAGGTTTAAATGTTTTTATGTTTTTTGATATTCTAATATTTAAAAATATAATTTATAAACGTATTTAATTAAATAAATAAATCTCTGAAACAATACACCGAAAAAATTGGGCCTTAAATCACAGATAGCTCAGTTCGCTAGGCATACAAAGAATAAAAAAAATATATCTTATGCAACAATATCGCTTCAAAGAGTCTTCTGATTCCGCAGTCTTGAGCGATGATGTAGCTTCTTTCTTGACTCATGATGAAGAACGGCGAATTGGAGAAGATTGGCGTACCCAAGAGCACGGTATGAAGTTCCTACAGTGTTAGAATACGTAGGAACTCTATACCTCGCTAGTGGCAATCACCATTTCGAAGATAGTCTGCTGAAGTTTTCTTGAAAGTATTCTTTTGTTCTTGTTGTAGGTACTTGTAAGCTTCTTGAATCTTCTTCTTTCTTGCAAGATGTCGTCATGCTATATAAAAGGCACAATTTTCAATAAATTACGTCTTCTAAAAGTATTTTACATAAATAAAATGGCCGCGGCAAGAAATTAAACAAAACTACCTTGAATAAATTCTGATATATCATCTCACATATTAACATTTTCCATTTAATTTAAATCACAAGAGGACATAATTGTAATTCAATTCAATCAGCCACGCCATGAGGTCCAAAAATGTATCAAATAAACTGCCAAATCTGGGCTCCCAAGGCTACCCACCTGATTCGGTAGCCATTTTGAATTAACATGCGAATAAAAAAACAGCAGCTGTCAAATCTCGCATAATTACTTAAGGTATTTGCAGATTTGCATATTTTGTGCCAAGTTCTTAGGGATGCCAACCCTTTAGGTATGCAAATTTTTCAGCCCGTGGGAAGTCGGCCATTTGCATAAGAAATTCATCTTATTTGAAGGTTACCGTTTCTTGGTTTTTATTCGAAGCAGGAAGTTTCGTGGGAACTCGCTGGACCAGTTTTTCGGATTAGGGAAGATGGATAAAATGGTAATAAATTAATGTAATAATAGTATTTTGTGATTTGCAAGTGAATTGTTTGGTTGAAGTTGTAAGTAACAATTTTTTTCTGTATGTTATTTTTTTTCCATATTTTTATATGCTTGTAGAGCATCTTGTAGTAACGGTTATTTTTATATTATTATTAAACATACATAGAAAAAAAACCTTCGAAACAAACGCAAGTAATATACCAACTAAATTACAGTAGCAACAGAATACTCATAATTTATTCACACAAAATAAATTAAACCGTTGCAAAAAGGATGTTTTACTGCGCTAAAAGGACGACCCCCACATAAAACATGGCCTACTAGGTTAGTACCCTAAGGCGACGTACACATGTACTTTAAAGTTCATTTTTAATGAGCCATAACACAAACTGTCCGCACCCTACTTTATAATTAGGAGAACAAAGGGTGGGTCTACACCCAGTTTAACTTGACCTTTTGTTTTATAAATTTTGTTTGATAGACGTTTCTTTTTATACTGGTGAATGATTCAAAGATGGTATCTTTAAACTGTCTTATTTATTGTGATTATTAAGTTACAATGCCTTTAGCCAGTGATGTTTCGATCGGCACAAGGCTAATGTAGGGTGCTTTTTTATTAAGTATTAGCATTTTGTGCAAGTACTACTGTAGGGGTGAGCTTCTTGAACATTTTATCGTGTGATTATTAAAGTTTTATTTTTCAAGAAGTGATCATTAGCTGAACAGTTGACACGTGTGTGGAACAGACATGCACACGCGTCATTATGGGCTAAATAGAAAGATAGATCTTTAGCTAGTAGTCATAAATTAAATTCGGACTGTGTGTGTGAGTTAGTGTCGGCAGCTAACTGCTAGACTAATAAATAATATTCTTAAATCTAAAAGGACTGGTTTGCGTCACAAAGTAACAACTCCTCAATCATGAGTTTGATTCGCCATTTCCTATAGTCAGATAGGAAATGTCGACTGCATCTAGTTTTTTTTTTATATTTTTTTATTATGTAAAAGTGATTCCGATATCCTATTTGCAGAATAAACAATTTAATTTTTAATTCAATAAAAGCAGAATAATAACTTTAAAACATTAGATCGTGAAAGAGAAAATGAAAACATCTATTGACGACTAACACAGAAGGCTAAGAATAACTACGAAAGACTTAAACAGTTACTTAGTAACGGAACATTTTGGTTCTAGATCCATAATAACTAGCTAATAGTGACACTTAGGAAACACAGTTCTACTTAAAATGTATGTAAACAGTCTTTGTTTTCAACAAAAATGTTGATACTGCAAACAATTACAAAGACAGACAGACAAATATTTGAGTATTAGTGTAAATTGTTTGAAGCAAAACGTTTCAATTTATGAATGGCTTTTGTAAGATTAAAATAACCATTTTTCGTTGTTTGTGTTGTGAGACGGTTTTCGATTAAAAAGTTAAATCTAGAACTACAATATTCTATGATATATGTGGGCCTACTATTTCGAGAAAAATACATTAAAAAAAAAATACTACAAAAATTAAATAAAATGCGTTTGAAGTTGGAAAAGCGTATTAAAATAATGAGTTTTAATAAATACATACATTTTAAACAATTAAATCTCGTATCGACTAGCCCATAAAACCTAGGACAGGAAAAATGTGCATTTCTTACCTCAATCTAAAAAAAAACCTATTTAATTTTATGTCATGTCAACATCTTTTCTCGAAACATAATAGATGTTTTTACACCATTCATTTTCCTAACCCTACTTCAACCCAAGACACGCAATTTTCCCTACAATAAAAACCGAAACAATAAGCCAGGGCATAGCTCCTGCTATTTATCCGTATGTCTCATCTACATCTGTAACAGGGGTGGGTAAGCCCGAGATTTGCGAACTAATTTCAACTGCAAATCCTTAAAATGAGAGGGCTTTTTGTAGCTACACCTTTATGAATGTTCCCGTAATGTTATCACGGATTGTGTGCACGGGGCTTTATGTAATGTTTAGGTACTCATACCTAATGGCTGTGGTAAAATTTTTGAAGAAGAAAAATAGGTGCAATCATTTTTTCTATAAAATCCACCATTTTGAATTTATACAGGGCGACTATAAAATCATTCGCAATTTTTCAATATGTGAAAGTACTTGTGAATCTATACAATTTTTACTATTGGATCAACTCTGAAATATCGAATAAAAGCATAGCCTTTTTTTATTTTAATTATAAAACTTTGAGAAACCAAGTATTTCATTTTTGTATGAAACTGTATGGCCATTTTGTCGATATGTTTTAGTTGATTCAGATAATTTTTACTGCACAAACTCTGTCTTACATCTTTAAAACATGTTTTAAATTACATAACTTTAATGTTCTATTTCTGTAATTTTAATCTTCTTATCAGACACATAAAATATTATCTCAATGATAAGTGAGAGAGATTGCATATTTATGTAGATACGTAATATAGTACCTAGATATTATGCTATCTTGGCATTGTTTGAAATATAATTCAGTATTTTATTTTTATATTAATAATATTCGAAAATATATAATATTATCGATCGACATAATTCCTTCAAAGTATCTAATCTAAATTACACAACATATTTTTTAATCTACAAAAAAATAACTATGCTGATATTTTACTTACGTAAATAAGCAAAGAAAAAAAAATAATTATAAAAAAAATGTACAGCTCACCGATTACGTATAATCCACCAGTAAAAGCACAAAACACACGCGTCACATTAATGTTTACGTAAAATGTACGTGAAAGTTACGTTTTATCGGCATTTAATCCGATTCGACGAAATTAATGCCGACTAAATATGTATGAACGGCTCAATTGTTACTCCACGCGACGCACATAAGTGCCCCTACACACGACAACACGGTATAACTCAAGTAGCGAGCGGAATCCGGCGAAACTTGATACAGAGTACTTAATGCTCGCGTGTCAGTTGGCAGTTTAACTCCGTATCTTCTTCGCCTGACGCAGCGCTGCGAATGTCCAATAAATACGCGTTTGACGCCCGTTGCGTACACAATAACCAGCCTTAAATGACCCTCGAGCCGGATAACGGCACACTACGTCTAACTCACATCACTAATACGGCCGACTGTGAATGGTTCTCGCCAATCTGGTCGACGAACGCACGGCACGACAGTGCTGCCAACACAGACGTACCAACTAACAGGCCTTCTGTCGCATCTGAATTGATATTAACGCAAATAAATAATTCAAAACGTGTAACGCAAGAAACCAGACATAATGAATAGATAGTGTTGTGACTCTGTGAAAATAATTGCCCGAATAAGGTTTATTGCCTTGAATGGATCCTTATTGTGCTCGGAAACGGTTTTGTAAAAAGTAGCTCCTTGCCAAAAGACGATGCATGCATGCGTGCGTTTATGGCGGGGACATTTCCCGCGCGGTCCATATTAAAATTTTATAGGCGACTAAAATGAGCATTTTATTTTTGCATTCTAAACTTAGGCACTATTTTTAATCAACATTGTATGAATTCCTATGGGCCCTAAATACCTTTTATAACTGCGTATACCTTTACTTTTCAATCAGATAGCTTCATATAGTTTACCGGCCTAAATTCAAAAGGTCGATAAATTCTAAAAGGATTCACTATAGTCTTTTTCACAGACAATATATTTTTTTCTCTTTTTAGCCTACTATTTTCACAGGCAAATTTTTTTCTCTTTTTAGCCTACTATTTTCACAGATAATTTTTTTTCTCTTTTTAGCCTACTATTTTCACAGACAATTCTTTTTTCTCTCTCTTTATATATAAATAATTTTATTCGCACACTTGGCAAGTCGCATTTTATTGCATTAACCACAGACGCCGTTAACCCTAAACAGTTTACAAGGACGTCGTACATTAGTGTAATTACTTGTGAACGCGCATTTTAGTGTTTCGTGCCTCCCTACGTGGTATATTAGAATATGTTTTCCTAATGGATTCACTCGTTTAATTTTTATGGATAGAAATGTACTGTAGAGAATTATTGAGACGGTACCTAGTTTGTGATGGCCTTATAGAGTTTACGTGGAGATGGGCAATTAACCGGGTATACTCGGGTTTAAACCCGGTTATTTGTCCATCTCTAGATTTAACATTTTTATTCAGTTTCAAAATCTGATTTACAAAATTAGTAAGATTACAAAGTCCCAATTTATACATACATCAAATAAAAACAAAACCGCCAGCCATAACGATCAAACAAACAAACATTTCACAGTTTAAAAACACTTTTTGCGTATAAACTTGCCATATGAAATGCATTCACCCGGGCCGCTAAAATGCAAACACTCGTTTTCGGGTTATTTCAGGGAGGCGTTTAATGGTTGCATTTTAACGGCCATTTTGTAAGTTATATGTTACTTTTATGGCAGCCAATAAAAACGTAAAAATGTTACAAAATGATATTTTTGTACAATGTGCTGTTGAACTGTGAAGTCATAATGTTTATTACAGGCAGTAAAAAGTAAATATGTTGATTATTTCATAAGTAAAACTATGTACTTATGTAGCTTTTTACTTTTAGAGTCAAACGAATGATCAAACTACAAAAAACGAACTTTTTATTTTTTCATCCCAATACCGAATAATTCGTTTAAAGTGCGTGCAATGCAAAATTTAACATTACGAGAACTGAGTGGGGCAGGCAGGAAATACGCTATTATCATACCCTCCTCCACACATAAACACACATCACTACATAGGGTGTTTACCCCTCGGGGGTAATTTTTACCCCATCAACGAACGTCGCCACCCACTCTACTCATCATTCGTTATTTGAATTACTAGTGAGCAATTTCGTTAAATTTTTTTGGTCGTTCTTTATACGTATTCTGCGGTTTTTTCGAATAATTCGCATAAAATTCTTATAAAATTAGGCATGCTAGGATTCTAATGATACAAATTAGTATACGCATGTGTTTTATTCATAATATTATTTAAATAAAATCTACACATTGACCAATCATCTTTTAAAACAATACAGCTACCTGATCATGTTCGCAAACGTGAAATTTATTCGATTTAAGCGGCAAATTATAGCGGCTTTATTATCAGACATTTACAATTTCAAACGTTTATAGATGTAATGGCACCCGATAACGATTATTACGTGTTTAATTCGATTATTCGATAAATTATTCGATATACCAAATGCGTTGGTCGAATTATTAAGGGTGCGTGACGCAATGATTTGTGGTGGAAGTTTCATTAGGTTGAAGATTTGGAGCAATTCATATAACTGTTCTTGTGGGAATTATAACAAATGTGCTGCTCGACCGAATCATTTTCTTTTTACGAATTCTTTGGACGTGATACGTGAAATTACGTGTTTTTCACGGTGGGTGATGCTATGACAATGATGTTCACATTCGTTTTGTTATAAAACTAGGAACCTTGTTAATGTTTGCACAAAACCAGGGCCCGTATTCCCGTAATTTAAAACGTTCAAAATCTAGTCGCAGTCTCATCTCGGCGACAAACAAATGTCAAAAACTTGTCAAAATGTATGGCAATTAGACGTATTTTTGACAGATTGAGACTGAGATCAGACTGTAAACGTTCTTAAATTTAGGAGAATTACCCCTTAGGTCTTCTACTCGAACAAATAAGTGAATAAAGAAGGAAAATTATTCAACTGATAGCCTTTTAGATTTTATATCCAATACATAATATATCCAATATCTGACATAGACAACATTACTGTCATCAATAAAAAATATTTTCTACTCGTTATACATATAAACGTCTATTCTTAATTCTCTTAAAACACACAAATATAAAATAAAATAAAACAACTTAAAACTCCTTATTCATAGCCCACACATCGATAAACACCAAAAGGGGAAAACTGGTGATAAATTGTATTCAATATTCATAAATATTTCGTCCTTTTCGCACCTACGAGATGGGAGCGAGATAAAATAGTGCTCGTTCCTACATACACAAGTATACCGCTAATTTGTTTTGACATATCAGAACGAACGACCACTTTTCCCGCCTACAAGTTGCCTACTCCAAAGGGGATAGATTTCGAATAATCGAATAAAAAAATTGTGTTTCGTATTTCGGGTACATTGGGGTCGAAATCGTTTGACCGATTTACGAACTTAGATCGTTGGATTTTATTGTTAGAAGCGAACGCGATTGAGTTTTCGCATATCTATTATAGTGGACGGACCCCCTTTCTGCATTTTTTGCCCTTCACAACGTTAGGGTGACCCCCCAAACGCGTGCCGTGTGAGATATTGCGTTACGTGTCACACAAAAACTTATTCCGCGGTCGATCAATAAGCATTGACGCAACTAGATCTTTATTAAAATTTAGAAAGTAGGCGAATGAGTAATTATCATTTGTGAGTCAAATAGAAGTCGACTAATTATTACAAAATACGTAACATCAGGGTCCCCCGGGGCACAATGCACAAAGACATCTATTGTGTAACCCAACAATGGCGTGACTCACTCCTGACGGACAGAAAGACAATGAGACGACCGACACTCTTCTAGGGCCCGTATAAGGCCGATATGCATAACGGATATCGGGGGCGTCGTATAAAGTGGAATTTCTTTCTCCACATCTTCGTATAAAAAGTAAATTTTAAAATTGCCTTGTTTTTCTCACAGCCGTACAAGGGATCTGGCGTGTGGCCAGGTAATTTATGCATTTTTGTTATAAGCAAACCTTAAAAATAACTCAACTCACAATTTAAGAGTCGTTACACCCGCATTTGAACGTGCGGCCCTGCAACAAAAAAGATTTAAGAATAAAATAACAATTGAATATAATTTTAAAGGAGTTCTTAAATGAGAATGCAGCGTCAATGGAACACCCGAAAAAAAAAACAATTCGAATCAATCGCGTGCCGTGGAAAGAAATCCCATCAATCAGCCGAGCCGAATGCAATATTCAAATGTGGAATATTTTTTTGTTCCAAGTTCAAAATCCCCGCGACCTTGCCACGGTCAACTTGCGACTGTTTATCCTAGTCGATATTTGTCGGCGCTACTTTTTGCTAGCTACACTTTTTGCGAACACCTATTGTTGTTAATCATAAGCATTATTTGCATAGCTAAGGACTTGACATGCCGATGCTAAGACTTTTAAAATAATTCGTTTTTAAACGTTACTTTTCCTGAAGAACGTCATGTAAAAAAACTGTGCCTATTCGTAAAAAAGCAATTCTTAATTGAAAACCGTTCTTTATCTATTTTCACAAGGCCGCGCATGCTTATGCCCCCTACCCAACGAATTTACATGAAGGTGCAAATTATACAATTTATTTAGTTTTCGGTCGACGTTAATGGCCTCAGTGTCACATTCAATGCTCGGTCGTCGCACGAGACACGAAAAGTGACAAATGACACCTAATCATTGTATCCAAACGACCGACATACTTGTTAGTGGCGGACAACAAATTTCCTTTATTAGTCGTTCCGTAAAGGTATAAAAATATGAGTCACGGATATGTGTTTTTGCACTGGCGATGATTTTGCGTTATTTTTTACAGCCGTGCAATGCCCGCCGCGACCTGCATGACCTAACTCTTTGTTAGGCCGTGTCCTTTATCTTTTTTTTGCGTTTGCAGAATCGTTCGTGAGTACCCGAAGTTCCAAGCGCAGGACGATTGACTCGATAGTGTATCAAATCGTCCACATGTTGCCCGAGAGTGATGGAAGTAAAAAAACAAAAACTGGTTCCGATGCCGGCCGGCAAGAACGGAAAAAATATTCGATATTTGAAAATTTGAATATGGCGGTCGCGGGCGTGGCCGATGCCACCAAACTTCCACGAACCGGTTGCGATCAAAACTAAATGATTCTTGGCCAACGGAATATTTTATACTTATTAAAAATTAATTAATTTTAACAGTTCCCTTGGAAGGTTTGGAAGTTTCCAAATAGACATTTTTATCTGAAACATGCGGCTAATGGGACCGCAGAGCGGCTTATAGATAAACAAATGGGGGAGGTAGTTGGGCGTTAATTATAGGTATATTTTTATCAGCTTATATCTAAATAGGCACCATTACTTGTAGGTATCTGGCGGGTCAGTAAGGGCCGTCAACGCTGTGACCATATAAAGACTGTCTGAAACAATTTGTGCAATAGATACTGATCTTTATTTGCATACTATGTAACTTAAACCGTCATTAAGAATGGGGATATTGCAATAAATTAAATTAACACCTAGAAAACTAAATGAAATTACTGCTAAAGATGTGAATTTCACTTTAATACACCAGCCATCGAAATATAATCTTAATAAGTTACGCACTATGAATTATAATAGTAATCTGGGCATTTATAAACGATTAGCATGAAAAAATTGCTTGAGAATCTTGTTATTGAAAATACAGCGTTATTTTTTTATGTTTGTGATTTGTGGGGATAAATGCACTTGCTTCATCATTTCAATATTTTTTCTATAAACCTATTTTTTTAACAACACGTGAACCAAACTTTTGTTTTAACATAACCGTAATGAAACATTATTTATCGGTCCACAGAGTTGTTAAACATTTTGTCATCGCCAAGTGTTGGAATATAAACACGAAACTGTAAACACAGCGAGGTCCCACGGTCGGGCATTTTAAAAATTGTTGTTTTTAAAATGAAAAAGATTATTTTTTACCTCTATTCCAACCGGTCTCGCGAGCAGGTGCCGTGATGTTTCTATGTTAGATAGAACTATGAAGGTTTGAAATAGTTATTTATTTTTTTAGCTAAATAATAAGTATTTAATAATGTGAGTGTTCAGTCTCCTTTATATTTTTTTTATTTTTCCCAAGTTTTATCTGATAACGCAGAATAGTACCTAAGTATTTAATTGTGTGCCTAAATAATGGAAGTGGTCATTCTCCTTTTTTATAATGCCGAGGTATTTATTGATAATATTTTTACAGTTGCATATACATAGAGGTTTGTACAACAAAAATAACTGCGAGAAACCGTCACAAAGACATTACATCCCAATGATATTCGTAATAATTCATTACTTTTTTATACAACTTCTTTCTGCAACTTTTCTTGACACATTCAAATAATTTATCAAAATTTTGTTGTTCTTAGTTCTTTTTTGTCACAAAATATGGTAACAGTTATTAAAACTTGTGGACACAGCGTCCTTCCAAGCAAGCATCGGGTCATCTACCAGATATTATGTATGTACCTATATTTTCTAAGATTTAAAGGAATTATCGTTGAATAAGATATAAAAGTGCAACAGTGTTACATACAGCCTTCCACACATCTCAACTCACAGCAGGTAGAGCATTCACATGTATTTCTTTGAAACATTGATCGTCCAGTAAACAGTTCAAGCGAAAACCTACTCCATATACTTCAAAAATAAGACACAAAGTCCAATGGATCGACACAATGAATGGATAGCAAAATAGCCCTGCTATAACAGCACTATATAATTTAAAACATATCAACAGGTCCCGAGATTGTCTGTCCGTCCGTAAGTTTGTAGTGACAAAAAGTAATCAAATTAACAATGATTGAGGTTGTTTCAAGGAAAATACGCATTTTATTTTTATTACGAAATGTTAATGTGTATAAAATTGCAAGTGACACAGTAAAACAGGGTCGGATCAAATTTTTAAATATGAAACATAATTTTGAATTCGCGCGAATCCGGGTCTTGACCATCTTAATGGCTATAAAGACAGAATGATTCATTTAATTGTTGTAAGATGAGCCTTATAATGTATGAAAGGGATATGTATGACGCATTATTTTTTTTTGTATGGGCCTAACAAAATATTTTAAGGATGACATTTGCACATAAAAACGTCTTAACCAAAGATTTATTAAAGAAAAACTACCAGAAAGAGTCGTTATTACATACCATACATTAAACGAACAACAACTGTTTTAAAAAAAAACACGAAAGTATTAATTCCGTGTAATAAATATCCAAAAAAAAAAAAAACACTAACCCTTCACGAGCCGAGTCAAATTAACTTTTATCCTAACCCCAATTTTAAAAGTAAAATAAATAGGTTACAACTATTTCCGAGGGCACTCGAAAAAAATAAAATAAAAAGTTCTACGATACCTGCACTTAACCTCAACTGGAGTGGTCCTGTCCGTTCAGATACGTGGTAAGGACTGCGACACAACAATAGCTGTAGCAAGACTATTAAAGTCATTATTTTTCTTCGATTTAGACTTTGTAATGCACTTGTGACTAATGTTTGAGGCCCAGTTCAAAGAACTGTGCACACACCAGTTTTATTGGTAATTTGATAGTTACTCATGGAAATTTAAGTAAACTTTAGCCTTAGTTTTTAATTATTAATTTCAAATTCGTAAAAAAAAACTTTGAATGAGGTTATCTTTGCCTATGCTAAGAATTAATGCGATTTTTACGTTTTTATTTTTGTTTTATTCACGTTTTAAATCATTTTATAAATTAATAAAAAAATCCAAATTGAATATACGCGGCATAAAGATCAAAAATTCCCAAAACAATGTGACTTTGTTTTCCACTTCTTCAGTTATCTTTTATCATTTAATTAGCTGATAACGAGATTAAATGATAGTGCAATGTGAAACTCTGGCGATAATTTAGTGTAGTATGATAAGTTCATTGATAAATTGTTTTATGAGTGTAGGTATAATAATAAATAACGTTGCGAAATCTAGTATAAAAAACAACGTAGCGTCATTTAAACACTGTCGTTGACTATAGAAAAATATTTTCTTTTAATTTTTAATTCGTTAAGTAGGATTCGATTGCTTAATTTTACAGTTACTTAGTAGTTTAAGTTATATTTAAATTAATTTTTAGATAATAGGCTAGATTGTAATGTGAATAAAATATCACAAATTGTGATGCTTTATCTAAGTTAGTGAGTTACCTACTACGCTTTGGAAAGGGCAACTAGCTTCATCTTTCTGACTGACCGACCCCCTTGACAATTCGAAAGTGCCTGTAATCGGTTTATTTGAAATAAATGCTTTGAGTTTATAACAGAAAAGATGGGTAAGTATTTAACGGTTTAAAAATAATGTTAATATTTCAATTGCTAATCCTGCTCATATTGTCAATATCAAGTAAAAGTTCAATAATTCTAATCCAAACCAACCTTCGAATCTCTCAGTGCACCACAATCTTCAACCCACTCGTATCTCGTTTTCAAAAGGATCGTATTATTTACATTTTTTTTCTCCTTTTTACTAAAAAAAGTGGAACAGAAAAGGATAAAGAATAATATGGAGCGCTCACCAAATGTCCCCGAGCATACAACAGGTTGGCCGCGGTGGTATTCAAGTTTTTTTCTTTTTTCCCCTTTTTGTTGATCTCGTGTTTCCGACACATCTGAAATGTAAGAAGGTTTTGGTTAATCGATATGATTTTGTAACGACCATGGCGGCTTTCGTTTTTTTATACTTTAGATTTAAGAATCACTCGTTTTTTTTAATTTTGACCTAAAATCAACTGTTATTTTTACTTTTGACCTAAAACCAACTTGTTTTTTTTTTTTACTTTTTACCTAAAATCATTAATTAACGTGTATTTTTATGAATGTTATTTTTCATCGAAATTATAAAGTACAAACTACATAAGTATTGCATTTTACATCACTAACAACTCAAGTTAAATGTCCGCTCACTCATTATCTGTACACGAGAAAAACATGCATCAGCATTCTGGAAATACAGCGAGTAAACAAGTAATTTATTTATAATTATTATAAATAGAATAACAACGTCTGTTTCTAATTATAATCAATTAGTAAACAATAATCCAGTTATAAACTTGACGTTTCACTTAACCTTTTGTTAAAATTTAAAACCTTTAAATTGTACGCATGTTAAGATAAATATTTTTTTAAATATCTTTAGTGTTTTCATATTCGTGTGTTTTTTCAACAGTGAACACGCTGGTGCCATTAAAATGTTCAAGTTTATGAAAAAAAAAACCCAGAATACACGTGTTCCATTTAATTAATTGCTGTTTAAATTAATATAATTAGTTTCACGTGTTCATGTCATATTAATTTTATATCAAGGTCTCTTAATAGTTTTATAAATACATATCTGTGTAAATAATTGCCTTCACTGTTAATAAAATACTTTGTAACATAAAATACAAATAAATGTTTTGTAAGTATTCGTAAGAATAAACTCCTTTCCGCTGTATAGCTGTCAAAGATGTGAAGAAAAAAACGTATTACTGAACAAAATTGGTTACACAACATCGTAATTTTGTTTCGTCCACATTTTTGACCTCACAGCGTACTTACAAAAAGTACTTATTGTTGCACGTGAAAACACGGTAACTGACAAAGTGGCGATGCCGACTCGTGATAGGCTCTTGCACGCTCCACATTTATATACAGGTTTTATCGTGGCGTATCGTGAAAATAACGCGAGAAAAAACGTTGAAAACGAACCTTTGGAAAGCCGACCGTCAAGTAAGAAGGCAATCTGATTACAAGATCTAAATCTAGACATCTAGAGCTTTTGGAAATTGGGCCTTATTTTACCTGAATTAATTACTTTTTTGTTTGACGGTACTAACCATGAACCCTCTTGAGCTTGTTAACTTCTAATCAGCTAACCACAGTTATAGTTTCGGTGCAAGCTGATCGACTGCCATTGCTAATGAGAAATTATAACCATTGTTTCATTAATAACAATCAACTATACATCAGTAATTGTGAGAAAATGCACCAGTTTTTATTATGGAAAAAAAAACTTCAACAGCATATAACCACAAATGAATTAACATAGAAATTGAAATAATATTTAAAATCCTATTAAATAATTCATGCAAGTGATCCATCACACCAAACAAGGCAGAATGCGCTAGCGCTCAGTGCAAATGAAAAAGGAATTTTAAAAAATGGAAAAGCAAGATGGCGGCTGCTCTACAGCGGGGGCGATTAGTCCGATAGCCACGCCTGCGCAATGACTGATCACAGGGGTAGGTCTGGCCACCATATTTTAATAATTCTTAACATTATTTTGCTGAGGGGTAATGCTCAATGGGCATGAAGGATTGCGGATTATTTTTATTTCATGTTGTTATTTGTATGACGTTTCGGAATTATCGTACAAAAACCGGCTTAATTTTTTAAATGAGGATGCGTTAGGGTCTTATGGTGACCGTAATTTAAGATATCAGGGAGACTTTATCGCGGACTTTATTATTAAATCCACTTTCCAATGTCATCATCAGACAGAAAATCCAAATCCCTGTTTGACATCCGTGTTATGGATGGAGAAAAAAACCTTTTTTTTCCATCTGTAATTTCGTTTTATCTATATTTCTAGCGTCAAATTGAGCTGTTTCAATGTCATCTTGATTAATAGACGACAGAAAATCCGAATCCCTGTTTTAAAAGAACACAGGGTTTTATCCATTCATTTGTCATGTAGTCCATCTTTGTATTCTTAAAATCTAACTGTAACAATCTAAACATTGCCAGCAAGAACGTTTCCCTTATCACAAAGACCATATTTTTCCTAACTCGAAGCTAAAATAGTTTGTCAAGGATATAGAGCTCCGTTTTCAACAGTAGTTAATTAAGTTAATAAAGTACAATGACCTAATATTATTTATGAGCTGTCAACAACACTTGGGTACTTTGTATTACATCACGGCATGACGTGGTTTTTAGGTACTGCCCTAGTTTCATTGGCCCTTCCCCTTTGTTTATGATTGTTCTATAAATTTTAACAGAATTCATTTCTATCATAAAATAATACTGTACCTACATACAAACTCATCATCACCAGTTTCTGCCTAGCCTTTTCAACCAACTATATTGAGATATGCTTCCAGTCTACCTCATGCAGCGGTATACCAGTCATTTACATACATGGGGCGACTACATAATTATCTGAAATCCACAACCCAGTCACTGGGTGACACGATACCCTTTGTTAAGACTGGTTGTCAGACCCTTTACGACTGTCAAAGATCTACGAATGACAGCCAGAACCAAGGGCTCAACGATCTTCCATCATAAAATCACACTGTATTTATTTATAAATAATTATATAATATTTAAATCACCT
This sequence comes from Apamea crenata, assembly GCA_949629185.1. Classification (NCBI taxonomy): domain Eukaryota; kingdom Metazoa; phylum Arthropoda; class Insecta; order Lepidoptera; family Noctuidae; genus Apamea; species Apamea crenata. Next base: position 3,888,881 of record OX451368.1, on the reverse strand, counting down.
CCTTTTATCCCTAGCAACGTCTATTAAAATAGAAACTCGAGTTATCCTCATGGTTTGTACAAACCATAAAATAAAACCATTGTCTACAATCTATTTTTCCTGCCTAAACCCATAGCAACAGTGTCTAAAATAAAACTAATCGTTGTACAAACCGCCTTCGTACCGTCACTGTTACTATCAGTGGTTTTCGCAAACAAACAGACAGACAGACAAGATTAAGTTCACGTTTTAAGATAGTACACACGTACCTAGACAACCTTTGAAGATAAACACTTTGATTTTATGCTGGGCTTGGTTGTGGAGAAACAATTTTCGCCTTGCACAATATCTTTGTTAGGGAAATTGTTCTACTTTTAACATTATAAGTGTGAAAGTTTGTATGTCTATTGCTCACGCAAACACGGCTGAACGGATTTGGATGAAATTTACCACACAGATAGACCATGACCGTAGTACGTTCCCGTGGGATAATTTCCGACCAAAACGCGAGCGAAGCCGCAGGCTAAAGCTAGTTACTTAATAAGGTGAAAAATAAATTGTGAAGTGTTCAACTTGAAACTTAGTAGGAATTATACCAAATTAATTAATGCATATCATGGATGGTTCTTGAACCATAATTATACCTATTAACATATGTATCTCGAAGCAAAAAGAGTTATCTAATAATCGCACCACCCTGTATACAATTACATGTAATTTTCAAAAAACTAAAGTCACGTATTCCGTTTAGTGGTGAACTTAAAGAATTTTAAATAATGCCGACGATATAATATAAGATACCGATCTCCAATTAAATGAAACGATACGAAATGTTAATTAAAATCTTTGACATAATTGAACCGAGATATTTTTAAATACGAATAATTTTGATCGAATCGAAACGATTGGGATGGCTTTACTTGCGATGTTGTGTATAAAAATTGATTGAAAGGATTATTGCTTTTGCTAACGAAGGTGTAAAATGGTTTTTTTTTTTTGTAAAAAAAAATTTCCTACCGTGTATAATTTTTTAAATACTTTTCTACAAAATAAACTTGGCCTATAAAATGTACGTGTATTGAGAAAAACATTTAACAAGCATAACAACCGATCTGATAAAGGCATAACATGCACATGAACATTAAAAAAGCTAAAAAACAATCCTTGTAACTACACACAAATAATTATCTTCGTAAAAAATCAAGCCATTTCTTCAACTGCTACTATTAAAGAATTTTATGTGTTGCATCTTACATCCGTCAGGTGTAACAAGGCTCATTTTCGAACAAAAAATACAAACTTTAAGTATGGAAAAAGTCATTTTGTAAAACAAAAGTGAGAAACGTTCGCTTATCACGTTCTTATGGTCCCTTAGCCCCTTTAATTAACGCCTATAAAACTTTATTGAGGAAGCCACCAAATTAAATGACATAACACATGAGGCAGACATTTTATACGACAGGACACGTGTATAGTTTGCTGGAGAATAAACTCTGCACTCTACAGAGACATTTAAAAATACACGTTTCTTGTATGGGACCCCTTTAGTTCTTAACTTTATTTTATTTTTATTATTTGTTGTTAAAGCGGCCATATATTATTAGTACTCGCTTTGTGAAAATTTGAACCTATTACGGTTCAAAAGATACAGCACTGTGACAGACGGACGGACTGCAGAGCCTTAGTAATAAGCCCTCGTCATGGTTTTTAAAGAATTCAAATATATAATACCTAAACACAGTGATATAATAAAGTAATATAATGTTACACGTGTCAAAAAATATTCGGCTAAAAATATTACTGAAAACATTGAAAGGAATCAATTTCACTTAAAAAAGTTGATCGGTTTCCACTCTACTCATTTTAATTTAAATGAAGACGAATAAAATGTTAATAAACTCGTTCTCTGACGTCAAACAGTTTATTGTTCGTATTTCAAATAAATGAAAACTTTAAATAAGATTTATAGTGTGACATTCATTGAAATTTAAAGAAATTATTTAAAAAAATGTTGATGTGAATTAATTTGCAATTTCAAATAAATTAAGACTTATAAATGTTCAGAAATTCACTTCACGGTTACTAATTAATTGGCTAAAATTCTTATATTGCAATCTGAAATAGTTTTAAGTGAAAAAAAAAGATAATGAAAGAATTTAAGACTAATTAAGATAATAATGCGTCAGTGCATCCATTTAGTTTTTTGTATTTTAATTTTAATAGGTACTTTGCTCAAGATTTTTTTGTTTCGTAGCTTGCTTTATGAAAAAAGCCGCTTCTAAAAATAACCGAAAAATAGTTTACACATAGACCACACGGGTTTGGCAACAGCAAATAGTTATTTTGTATAATTTCACACTCAAGTTATTTATTTTTAAAGACTAAACCAATTTCGACTCGCTAATAACAGCTAGTCAAAGCTAAAAATACTCGCACATGATAATTGCGCAACACATACTGGTCACACTACATTTTTTGTATTTTTTTCCTTATGGCCCAGCCAATGAACCTAGGTGGCAACACGGAAAGAGCATAGATAGATAACCTCTTTGCTAGGAAATTTATTTTGTACAAAAAAAAGGTGATTGGTTTTTGGTTCATTGGGAAAGATTTGTTTATAAAAAGATATGGTTCGTTTGTTGACAATCATTTCTATTTTTATAAAAAACATAAATTGATATCGCATGATTTTTTTCATATTTTTTTTTATAACAATTGTTAATTAAAATCTACAGATCTTCCATCAAATTAGACATCATTGTTGTTGTCAGATCTTTATCAGCACAGATGATTAGAGGCTCTGAGCATTTGGCAAATCCTACTTCCTACTAATATTATAAGCGTGAAAGTTTGTATGGATGGATGGATAGATGGATTTTTGTAGTCTTTCACGCAAAAACAGCTGAACGGATTTAGATGAAATTTCGCACACATATGGTTTATAACCTGTATTAACATATAGGATACCTACTTTTATCCGGTACTAGGTACGTTCCCGTGGGATAATTTCAGACGTCCACACGGACGAAGCCGCGAGCAAAAGCTAGATGTTCCAAGAACATTAGCGAATACGAAAGCATTCGTTCAAAAGAGTATCGGTAATGAAGACAGTCCGTCAACATAAACTATGAACAGTCGTAAATTATTGATGACCGTCATAAAACCCAATGTTTCTTCGCAAGTGTTTGTTAAAATTAACTATATGAGAGTTGCGTCATGTATAATTAATAATGTATTTAAAATAATGGCGTTTAAAAGGATTACGTACGGTCGAGCTTAAGTTGCTTGAATTTTTTGTGAGTGTTTTTTTAAGTGAAGCTTCTAAGGCGGCGATTCGATAAATAATTAGACGAGAATTGAGACTGGAATTTTAAGGATGCGTCACGTTTAGGCATATTTCGCTACATGAGAGGGAAGAAAGATATAACTTTTCTCTGTCTCTCTCTCTCTCTCTCTGTCTGTCACAATAAATTGCTTTTATTATTTTTTAAGAAGTTTTACTTCTTTCACGTGTGTGGTGTTTTTATTTGAGAGGATTGTTCTAAGTAGGCAATTTATTTGATTAAATATCTTATAATGCATAATGTCGTATTATGAAACGATCTATATTAAATCAATGTTTACCTAGAACCCAAAAAAGCATCTCATTTTTATATACCTACGTTAACCAAATGCCTTAATTCAGAAATACAATAAAGTTTTTATCTTATCTTAATTTTTATAGCACTTACAAGAATGTGTATAAAATTATTTATATCACCCTCTTCAAAATAAAGTGCATTTAATGATACCTACCTAACTTATTCTTCAAATTGAAATAACTTAAAATATAAATATGGACTTGAATAAACTTTGGCGCCTAAATTCAAGGTGAGCAACACTCATCGATTCCATTTTCTGCATTTTTTTAGTCTAGTGTTTAATGGCAAAGGTCGTTGAACATACAGCCAGTAGGCAGCAATGAAAACGTGCATATTTACATCAGTGTCAAAATATACTGTTTTACATACCATCTCTTCCACGTGTCCTTAGTACAGTACAGACTACTGGTTATTTCTAGTACAACGGATAAAACGAAATACTACTTTGCATAAGAATAGTATAGGAACAGCTGTGTTCGTCGGCCATATGTGTAAGGCGGGCGCTATTACCATACGTTTTGTGTACTCGTGAAAGAGTTCGACGTTTAATTTTAAACGAACAGTGACGTGTTCGGGAATTTGAATCTTTGATTTTGGAATTAATAGAGAACTGTGTTCTAGAAATAGAATGTTTATTCAAACATAAAAAAAAACTGCCGTTATTTTGTAACAGTGTTATTTAAATAACAGTAGAACAACGTTTAAAGTTTTTGGTTAAAAAATTACCTACAGCGATCATTTCATTTAATATTCTTTTAAAGACTTTTAATGTACCGTTATAAATTAGTAATAGTCACCACATCCTTCATAGCGACTGTTGCTATTACAATATGCTATAAAAATGGCAAAAATAACCTATTACTCATAAACAATAATGTTAACAAAATCTTAGAACTTTTTTTTTTGTTTTGACTTCTTTAATAAACATGAAGGTACAGTAACACTTTTGGGTAGTTATTTTTAGAATAATAAGTAGGTATTATTATTGAAATATAAATACCACTTAACGCTGGTAGCTGACATAATGATTATTATCTTGTCAAAAAAGGGTATTATTAATAGTACATAAATTCTTCAGTTATAGCTAAGCTCTAAAAATGTTCTTATTTCAAATGAAAAAAAAGAACAATACTGGAACTTCTTGTTTTCGAAATAGCGTGCATCAAAGATAAGTGCAAAACTGTCGTAACCGCGACTCGTCGACGTAAAACTGTAATTTCGACTTTTCTTTTTTAAACCAATTATATAATTAAACACATGAAATTGAACGGTGGAGCAAACAGCTCCAATTACCGATCGACAGGTATTTCTGGTGAATTCTACAATGTATGGGAAATCATTTGTTTTATTTATGTACCTTAAGCGTATATTAAAACTACTATTCAGTATCATGGCGCAATCATCCTTCTACTACCACTGGTCCTTAGCAGCTTAAATGGACAAAAGTGGAAAGAGTAGGAAGGCATCTGCCATACAGTGTGACATCACAGGCTTTTGATAATAAATTTTAATAATTCAGTAACCTTTCTACCAAATTTACTATTTAGATAAATAACAGAATTAACATAAAAATTATGTGTTAGCCAGATAATTTAAATTAACCGCAAGATGCATTCAAATGCTAAAAACAACTTTTGAGAGGAAACACCGTAATGCATACAAATAATTGGAACACACTTCGTCTAACTTATTAAAAACCATTTATAGATTTTTATACTTTGTAGTGTTTTTGATAATTATATTAAGTAGACCAGATAAAAGTGTCTAGTCTATTTAATATAATTAACAAAAACTCTACAAAGTGATCTAGTTCGGTGCACCCTTAAGCCAGTCTTACACGACATATGGTCATTATTAATAATACCCATTTATTAAATATTTGTGTTGAAACATTATGTAAATATGGCAGTACGATGTCCTGCTGCGTTCTTAATTAAATTCAATAAAGGCTAGAACTTATTGTTAATAATGTTAGAGAGCAATAATAGTATTTTCTCTGTTACTGCAACTGACTGCAAGTTAAATAATAATGCTAGTTAAATTAAAATAATTACAATAATAGCAAATTAAATGTGACTGATAAATTGATAATCGCGGCATAAGCCAGTGAATATAAAAACATTATATAATTATATATTTCTTTCTTTATATCTTTATAGGGTGAAGAAGCCATACTAACGAAGGATTTTCAAAAATCATTCTAAAACTAAGACGTGCAGAGAATGACATTCGGGACAGGAAAATCATATCCGAAATTCACTCACATAAAGCCAGATGCAAAAGCTAATTGGAAATAAGAACAAAAGTAAACAACAAACAAAGTTAATAAATTACAGTTGTAATAACAATTACGAGTACTACAATATCTGATTACAGAAATTACACAGATTCACCGCAGAGACGACAGTAAACAGATAATTGTTTAATTTTCCATTTCAACTTGTTATTTTTTTTGCGGCATCGTCTCGCTGGCTCCGGAAATCGTCATAAGTCCTATTAAGGTTTTTCGGAAAAGGCTTATTTTAATAGTGGACTATTATTTTCATTAAAATGAGATTGGTATTATTATTTTTAGAATGTTGTAAGATTGGTTTAATTTAAAATGGAATACGTTTTAACAATTTAATGCTAAAGCATAGCTATAAAATCTAGATTAAAACTCAAACACGTGTAGATATTTTTATGACCCAATATTTAAATAACAGCAGTAATCCTTTAACAAAAATATGAGATTCAACCATCGTAAATCATGGGATCCATTCCCAAATAACGTTAATCCATAAAATAATGACCAATGAACCGTCTTAAATCTATTCAAAGGCTAGGAAGCGTGTGCATTAGAATACGGACATAAATATATCACTAACGTTTCTCACATAAATTCTATGCAATATGCATGGGAATAAGACGGTAGACAATAGCGCAAAATCTTAATAAATGATTGAACACGTAGGGTCGATTCAACCCTTTAAACGCGACACCTGGTCTCAAAGACCGAAGTCAAAAAATTTCTTTATCGCATTAGCATAATATTTATAATATTCACAATAGGATGCTTTATTCAAAGTAGCACCGATTTTTAAATGTACGATAGTTTATTGTTAGAGATAAGGTATGGGACAATAGTGCACTTTGTGGTGGTTTGTAAGATGATGTTGAAAGGGTTACGGTGAGAAGTTAACGAGCCAGCAACAATGCTGTTTCATTCAATAATATTTTATGTCTTCGTTTTGTAATTCATGTTTTCGGTGATAAATTTTTGGTTTACTAAAAATATCGTGTGGTTTGAAATAGCACATGTCTGAATAGAATTGAAATGATAATGTATGCAGTTTTAAATTATAATGTTATGGCTGCCTTACGAAGTTACTGACGTTATGCGTTTAATTTAATTTAATGCTTTATCCACAACTACAATTTAGTTCTAAACAAAAAAACAAGGCAAAGAGAAACCACCTACTAACCCATTTAAACAAACGACTAAACAAAAAACCCAAAAATATCGTTTACAATCATAAAATAAAAACCGAAAGTAATATCCATTCATGCTGAGCAAACTATCAGTTGCATCTTCCGATCCAATTTCGAAGACAGCAAAAAAAATCCTTTTAGCCTGACAATAGACAGTGGGCTTTTGTCTAGACGCCGTCAAATGATACGCATTAGGTTTTTTATGCGATATGAATACATTTAAAACAGGAAGGATGTGAAAGTCGGGGTATTGAAGACACCGTATGGCATTAAAGGGTTAGGGACGTCAGGGGTGGTTTAGAACGGCTGTGTCTCACAAAGAAATAGGGATAATGGGTGAAACATTGTATTAACGAATGAATTATTACCGCCATTTTGTTGTGGTTTTTTTAATATTTTTGAATAATAAATGAGCATAATTTAAAAAATTACAAAAAAAAAATGGATAAGTCGCGTTGCCGAGCATAAAATATACAAGTCCAAATACCTACTGTTATACAAAAAAGAACAACGAAACGAAAACAACATTACAATCAATTTTACTACAGGCAATTCATCATTGCTAAACCGCTACTGTTTTTTGATACCTTATAAAAATGACAGCGCAAAAACTGTAACAAAAAACACCTAGTTTCAGACTAAAGTCATAGCAATGTAACCTTACGATGTCATAGTCGAACTAAGGTGAAATTCTTTCGATACTGTATCTAATCGTATTCGATAAACATAAGGACCTTGTTTTTACCTTTCGATCAATCAATTTTTTTATCAAACTTTCTCCAAGAAGGTTATTTATTGATTATAGATAACACGTGTAAGTCGTATAACTTGTTATGTTATAAGAAAAAGGGCATAACCGACAATTAATGGTAAAATGTGAAATAGTGCTCAGTGACCACTGTATTACCTTTGTGGTCACTTTGTGAAAATGAACGAATATTTTTAGGGCTATCCTATTTATACTTTTTGAATCAATTATTTCAAAAATGTAGACCCCTTCGGTGATACGTTGAAGATATATGTTATCTAAACCGCGACCGTGTCGGGAACATTTTATATTGGCCTTGATTTGACTATCATATTGTATGGAACAACATGTAGCTTCGATAAGGCCCAAAAACTACAAGCATTTACTGAGGATCGAGCCTGCGACGCGTCGTTTACATCGGATGAAGTAGCGTTCGTAACCGCTGCGCTAATACTGACAGTCCAATATGAGCTGAAAATTGGAGGCATATTCTGTGCCAAGCGCTAACTACCAAGATTATTTTTAATTCTATTATTTCGTTATGGTATCGAAGATTTTAGGTCAAAAGTAATTATGAATAGATTGGAAACTAACTAAATCTTCTATCTTCATATCATTAAAATTCCTATAAGTATTATTTTTAATATTTTCTACAAAAAGTCAAAATTACCTTTTTTGAGTGTCAGTACAGCTCATTAAAATATCCGACACAGATCTGAAACAAAACAGAAAACTTCATTAGTATTATTGATAAGTGCTGCCAAGATATTTATAGCCAAAGTGGTCTAAGCGCCACATAACTTGACTTAACCTTAAATAAAATAAACATCGACTTAAAAGGCTTTATCTAAATCCTATTTTAAAATAAAATTGTAAATGCTAAGCTCCATAAATTATGTAAAGCGATACCAAGTCAGCAATCAGCTATTCCAAGTACCTATTACCTAGATCGAAACGTGTCCAATCGTGTGACTATCTATTTCTAGTATTTACTGTAAAACCTTTAGCAGAAAATAAATGGAAAAAAATTAAATGCTAAACAATTTTATTTTCCATTATTCAAAAGACTAGCAGATATCGTGACCGGATCACTTTAAAACGACATTTAAACAGTTAGCGCCGCCTAGCTTCATAGCCATTTAATTGTTGTCAGTCTCAAGTATGGATAAACCATTCATTTTAATGAGATTTTATTTTTATTTGACGTTTTATGTCCACCAGCAATTATTGAACGCATAGGAATTGAATTATTCAATAGCAAATTTATCGGTAGCCGCCTCTGCAGCACGTGTATATCAACAAGGTCGGAATGAGCCATAAAATAGGGTTTGATTATTAAGGGCGATAAAACGTGATTTCGATGATTTCTCTCGCAGCCATAAACAGACAATCAAGTTGAATGTTCTCGTACGTACCGACGTCCAATTACGCGCGTATAAATATCCGAACGGGACAGATGATTTATTAAAAATGTTATCGCGCAGAGGTGTCAACAAATCTTATTTGACCATCCATCTTTGTCTAACTCGAGTTATCGTTCGCTGATATCTATGTGCGGCACATACATTATTTATTTTATTTATGCGCGAATTTGCATCGACTTTTGAAGGGTTAACCCGTCGCGATGTTCGCGCGTCGTAATCGCGTTGCATGCGAAAACAGTCGTATATTATTAATTTTCCACATTTTTTTCGTTTAGCATTTTGATAGTTACAAATACCGAGTTGTGAATTTAATGCCAGATTGCAAATTGACACTTATGTAGGCAATATGTTTTATATTCAGCTACCGTTCGAGTGAAAAAAATATTTTATCGTGAGAAAATAATATACGCTACATTACTATTGAACACGACATAAATAACGTGTATTAAAGTTATCAATTTATAAAACCTTCATCAAATAAACTTAGGAACGAGAAATCGAGAAATAAGTACCAACTTTAATAAAAACTTATTGTATGTTTTTAAAACAAATCCTACCTTCTAGATCGTGGTTTGGTATGAAATGCGATGCCGTTTGCCTTGAACTTACGGGGCAACTTTGTATCTCAAAACTTTATTAAAATATCAAGTTGCTAAAGTTGACTTCGTAGAAAGGCCCACAATATGGCTACGATAACAGCGTTGCTTGTAAATTAATATTGGAACAGAGAAAAACGAAAGTAAACTTGCGTTTTAGAACGTACAGTGTCACAATCAGAAAAAAAGACTCGTAAACGTCATTCATAGAAAAAACCTAATTCGAAAAACATTAACATTTAAAAAATGTCTCAATAACATTTCAAATAAAAAGGAACACAACTAAAAAGTTTACAATAAAACCACAGATTAAAAAAAGAACACTCGAAGACGCAACTCGAGTAGGAAATTTTTTCACAATAGTTTACAACTTTTGTGTTTGTAATAAAAAAGGTACTTAATGTGATTGTACCCTATTGTAGAGCCGTGGGCTATGGATTCCTTTTCTATTGTGTGTCGAAGACAGTAATGAATTGCTTGTTACTTTATGTCACACTTGTTTTGACAGCCAACATAAGCTTGAATGCTTCTTCGAACAAACAGACATAAGAATTACGTTTACTCTGCCTATGAATAAAAGTTTTTAATGAAGTGCAATTGTCATAATCGTTAAGTTTTATTTGATCGTTAATGACACGTTATTATTCATTGAAATTAATTTATATTTCTTTAGCTGATGATTGTGTATTCCAATTAAACTTTAGAGTCAAGTACACATATCATTGAATTGATAGCCTGACGGGCATAAGCTCAAATGAATATTATTGTAATTGAATTACGTGATTATTTGGTGATTATTAAATTGTTTTAAGCACTGCTTGAAGAAGTATTTTATTTCTGTAATTAAACTAAGATGACACAAAAAAATAACAAATCAAAAGTTCAAAAATGTAATTACAAAACATTGACGGATAGCTCATAGCGTTATTGAATAGAAAAGGTCAAAAAACATTAAAATATCATTTGTTATGTGTCATGCAACGCCCTTGATAGTTCACAAGGCAATAAATTATTTCGAAAAAGAACACTATTCGACAATGCACTTGAGATATTTCCCTGTATGTTTAATTACCTGTCAGAATCTAACATCTAACCTTTTACAAGTGGGCGAATAAAAATGGGCATAGACAACAGAAGAGTCTCAAGAATGAGGTCATATTATTTTTAATTTTCGAACTTTTGATAGAAACTTTTTTGTATTTTTTGCGGTTGCATTCCGTGTCCATGGGTTGATCGATTTGCTTTTTTTGGGTTGTCTATTGATTGTGATGTTTTATAGGTTTATAGCTTATATTTGGAAAGGGAGCGTTATTTTGTTTTAATTAAGAAATGGATGATAGAACGAATATTACTTGAGTTACGCGCAAAACGGCTTTCTTATTTAGTCATTAGTTTTTTTTTGTAGGGCTATATTGTCCCACCGCTGGGCAAAGGCCTCCGTTTTTTCTTCCAAACTAGACCACGGTGAAGGTGATGTGACGATATGATAACGTTTGCAGGGCCAACATGGCCAGATATCGCGCAAGTTATTAGTTACCAGCTTCTGCCTGCGACTTCGATCGCGTAAAAGTCGTAAGACCCCATAATATACTAAAAAAATACAGTCCATGTTACACTGATAATGTAGTTTTCTTTAGGTGAAAGAATTTTTTAAATTGGTTAATAATTTATGCTCTATAATTTTGATTAGGGCAGAATTCGGACCACGTGCTTCAATAATGACGTAAGTATGTAGGTACAGAGATAAGAATCTTATGAATGTACCCAATTATTTGGTACGAGTCAGTAATTGTGTTACCTAAACTGTACAGAAACTAGTAGCTAGGCAAGCCTGCCATACTAACATTGTTCTTGTCAGTCTAATTGCAATTTATTACCAGTTTACGTCAATTACAGAATTTAAAGATCTTTGCTAGGGTTAGTAGAACCGACAATCAAAATTTTCCCCCTAAATTCGAAGTAACCCCCTTTGGGATTATATTTTGATTGGGAGAACGGATTTCGGAATCATTTTCTCTAAAATAATCTTTTTTGAAAATCTATGGTAAAATATTTTCGCATGGCCAACCCTAACCTAATCTTTACATAGCCTATAAATACTAAGGTTACTTAACGAATTATATACACATTGTAACCTGAATTACCTACTTAGTTCAATTACATTTTTTTATACAATTTTGACATGCAGATTAAAAATAAACTGCCACCTCTATTAGACGTAATTTGTTCTACCTAAGAACAATGGCCGTCGCGTGTGCCAGCACGAATTTTTGCTCATTTATATCAATCTCGTTCGTTCTCACTACAGTCATTCGTTCACTTCGTGCCGGTTTTAAATGAATTTTCAAACGTTATTTCCTGTTATTATCAAGCTATTATTACTAACCAGTGTCATATGAATAAACTTATTTAAAATTTAAATCGGTTTGGATTGACAGTTGACTCATCAGCAGTAGGTGTTGGATTATTATATTGTTTTATTCAAGAATTATTATTATAGAAGTTATGACCCTATGTAAAAGAAATAATATTATAGGATATACTTTACTGAAGTGGACGGAACTCTTTTCTGGAGAAAATAAAACATCGCTAAGAAAATCATGGAATTAAATACTTAAATAAAGGAACACTTTGAAATTGAAGTTTTTTTTTTTACATTACATTGCGCCTTTATTTCCCCCTTAGGATTAAGCAGAGGTGTATCTATCTATTGTACACCCATATTCGCCAGCTTTTTTTTAAGTTTCGAAAAAAAAAATAGTTCATTAACGTATTTTTCAAGGTTACTTTTCGCATTTTCTCCGGTCACAGCAGTTCAAAAATTACGTAATACATTTTAGTCGTTGTGTGCGTCCATGTTTTTATTCTATTCTCGGCAATGACCACATATGAGTCACTGGCAGGCAACATGTTTTCATATAACGTTGGGCAAACGTTGGCATATTGGCGAATTAAACAGTGTTGCGATGATTAATGTGTGTTCAAAAATTTGGCAAACATTTTTAACGAAATATTTGCTTGATACGAATGTGCCTTTGTGAATGTCCCGAGTTATTCGGCGTTAAGTTGGGCAAATATTATTTTACGTTCGGTAGGTACAGATTCGGAAGTCCTATTCCTTATTTTTGTTAAGTTGCAGAACAGCTGAGGAAATAAAAAAAAATAGAAATGGCATAGAGCAGTTTAAGAAATTAGAATTAATTTTATTTTCATTCAACAACTTCCAACTTATTTCCTTTTCATAAATCTGTAGACATTTTACAGAATATAATGTACATGAGTAATAATATTTAATGTAGCTAACTACGATAATAGCAGATACTGGGAAAAGCCCCATAACAAAATAATTAAAATTATAGGAAATTGCGAGTTGCGGGAATCATAGTAAATGAGTACCTACATGAAAGGTACTAGAAATCTGTAATGAGTTTTTAATTTCTTTCAATTATTTATAATTTCATAATTTCCCGTTAATTCTGCTGAACTAGTAAAATGGAATAACTTATTTAATTAGCAATTAATTTTAATCATTGGTTCTGAGATTGAAAATAAATATAGAATGAGACTGAGCTGTAGCTGTAATCCAACAAGCTGAATATTATAAAATAATTTCGTCTATCGGAAATATTCAACTACTTAAAATAATCTTAGATCGCGTTTCACCTTGTTAACCACATACAGACACACACACACACTCTTGGGCAAGTGGGTGCTCGCGCCCAGTGCCCTTCGCGGGCGCTGGGCGCGAGCACTTATATTGCACTCACGGACACACAACACTCTCCAAAGACACACATAGACATAGCACATCTCTTGTTTTTTCCTACTAATTCTCTTCCTCTCAGTACTTGGAGCTTTTATAATGTTGTAGTACGTAAGTGCCATTAATATTGTAATTTTAAGGGTGTGAGCCTGGAGATCTGTCATACAGGTCCCGAACCCAGTATAGACTCCAGCTCTCACAAAGGATGAACTTTAAAATGTAACTCGATCCTATCAATCAAACTGTACCTTTTTGAGAGAAAATAAATTACTATTATTATATAAAAAAAAAAAAAAAAAAAACTATTAGAGTAATTTTAGTGGTTGCCCGGCTGATTTATTTCAATTAAAAAGTAATTCAATTTCTTCTTCCTAATCCCCCATTTCATTTCCAAACGTCATTCAATTTAAAATTAGAATAATATTCACTCTGAATTCGCGGGAAAAATGTGTTAGGCAAGGAAATAAAAAAAAATAAGGTAGGTATAACAAGACAACTCACATATTACTCACCAAAACGACCTTGGTAACGTCAAAATGAAATACCTACTCTACGACAAAATACCGAGTGCTTGACGATCAACAAGAATTATTGTAGACGGTAGCAAGTAACCACTGCTCGCATACCGTAATATCATAGACTAGCGTATTATTACAGAGTTATTGGTCATCAGCATCACAAACCGATATTTTGTGGTCATTTGACGTCGTTGAACGCGATTGCAATAGTGTTGTAGACTTATAGCAATTTCGCGATCGTTCTGGGAAATTCGAATTAAGAATGTTTTATTCTTTGTGGAAACTTTTAAGTGGCCAGTACCCACGTTTTGGTGTGATTGGCTGACGATTAAGGAGGGCTATCCACGAATGAAACATTTTTTAAATTTACTATTTAATTTTTTTGATATAAAATAGTATATATAATTTTTACAGGTTCCTTTTTATATTCTGTCATATTTTCTCTAGAATTTTATTAAAACGTTTTTTGTGTGCCATGTATAGTTTTAGTTAGGTACCCATTTAGGTAAGAAATTTTAACGCTAATTAATCTTTTTATACATTCCTAAGGTGTGGTTTCAATGCACATGTATTAGAACGGGTTTTGCTCAAGTCCTAAACGGAATAATCATGACAATTTAACTAAGTGACTGGACATGAATAGAATATATTATTTGTTTCCTTAAGTTTACAGTAAGTAGGTATTTTCTTGGTTAGGTACCTACATTGCCTACCCAACTCAACTTTAAATAAAACTGATAAAAAATAAGGAAACACTGAAATCGAATTTTACTAAATATGAAGTACTTACCTTTTATTTAAATCCTTATTATACATGAATAATCGTATAGTAAGATTTTCTTTACATTTGGCGTTCCTATATAAAATGCAAATTAATAAACAATATGATAATACTCCATAAAACATGTTTTTATTAACATGAAAATATGGCTGTAAAATATTATTTTAAATAAATCTTTACATAACTACCTATAGTTTTCATAATTCCTTAAAGAATTTAATATAAACTATACCAAACCATTGATTAACACAGATGATATCATATTTAATAACTTGAAATAGTAGTAATATTATCATATCTATGCATGTAACATTATATACCTTTCATGATTTACGATTTTCTTTAAAAATAAAATCATTCTATATGCTAATGCTACTTATTAATGTTCACTGAAGAATAAAACTAGTAAAGTTTTAAATTGTATTAAAAATAAAGTTTTAAATTGTATTAAAAATAAGTCGTAGTTTTTTTAAGTTTAATTTATGTTTATTGACCGTTTACAGCTCATTTACTGATAAATTTATTCAAGATAAGGTGGATGAAAGATTTTATTTTATATAAAATATTAGTTTTCTGTTACCAAAGTTAGTAAAACTTTCTTGGTCGTCATTAGGAAGATTGTCTATTAAAAAAAAAACTTTACACTGATGGCCATCAACTGAAACATTCATTGACTTTATTTCAACAAGTATTAGAAACCAATTGTTTAAACAAATAATTTTGATTTCAATCAAGTAATTAAAACTACAGCTTTTCTTATTTGCTTTATTCATCAAAGGGTTTGTCATGGACAAACCCTTTGTTCGGTAAGCCCATGCTAACCGAACAAAGGGTAAGAAAGTAAGAAACTATTTCACAATAAATAATATCCAATCGAAAATCTCACCGTGCAAACTTAGGTTATGTGAGCTGTTAATACTGTGAGTGTCAATCACTAGCATCAGGAATGACAGCTCACTTCACCTAAGTTTTCACGGTGAGATTTTTACAGAATAGACCAGAAGATTTTCATTCTAATAAATCGAATTTAAATCATCAGATAGATACAAATCTCACTTATTAAAGAAAATATATAGGGTGTTAAGAATTAAATTACCACCTAAATATTAATGCAATATATTTTGCGTCGGAAACGTTCGTGCGTCAATCCAATAGATCAGGGAATACACGCAATAGTTAATGCCTCTATCCACCTCTCGTTCTTTCATGAAAATTATTGTTAATGAGCCATCTTTAAGGTAAGTAGCTTAATTATAATTATTATTGTATTTAATTGTGTTATTTATAAAACACTTACAGCCGCACTCTGAAACGCTTCTCAAATTTTAGTCTCTGTTAGTCTCATGATATCTCTTTCACTGTGAGGGGTATTTTAGCGACGAAAATAAGGAAATGTACGTACATAACAATTTATACCTAATTAATAAATATAAAATATTAATATAACAATTCCTAACTAAACTAAAATTATTAACAAACTAAAATTTGGCGTCAAAAAATTCCTCCGCATATCGCTGTCAACTGGTAATGCACCCAAGAGACGCGGCATTGCCACACTGTATGGCAATGCTTAATCTCTGTCATGGTAAAAGCCGTCACAGGAAGTGTCAACAACTCATTTGGTGATTTCATTGAACAGAGTATATATCTTTTAGTCATAAAGAATGTCTTAAAAGCTAAGTGGCGTTTGAGTATTCGGAGGTAAGAGAGAATTTTAAATTGAATAATTTCAGCACCCACTTGTCTTTGTATTCATGGATCTAGAATTTTGATTGATATCTCAATGATTGGTATTGTGATTGATAGCCTTATTAGATATAATTATAATACATCGCATGTGCACCCAGAAATCACCCAGCTAGATAATTGGGTTTTTTGTTAGGTAATATAATCACTTTAGTGTCATGTGGTGTTGCAAAAATGGACGGAAATTGGTTTAATTATATTTTTATTAAATATACTAATTTATTTATTATAGCTGGTAACATGGCGTGAACTTTTACTTCTTGAATGGCTAGAAGTTCATTAAACACCAGTTTGCAAAAAATAATACAAATACCTAATATGAAAGAAAACAAAGTAAACATTTTTACGTTTTTAAATTTTGATTTACGAATTGACGTGGGTGCGCTGAACGGTTTTATATAAAAAATATATATTTATATATATAAATCGGCAGTATAAGTCTTACATCGTTTAAAAATATAAATCGATTATTCTAGTCGTTATGACAAGCAATATTTTACACAGCATGTCTATGAATGGCCGATTTTATTACATTTATTTCAGTAATCCTAAGATTTATGTCTAAAATCCACCTTTTAAAATAAATAAACGGTTCATATTAAAGCAGATTTACCCCGCCATTTAAAAAGTTCAACGAAACAAAATGGCTACCAAAAATGGAGGCATGTATTGTTTTCAAGTTGTTTATCAAGGATTTAGACTCGGTAGAATAAAAAAATACAAGAATCAAGTAATACGTAACACATGTTGTATATTATTTGGAGACGAAGTAATGCAACTCGTTAAATAAACATTATTGCGACCACAATATGATCTCGGGCTGTCATTTTTGAACGTTTATTTAGGTGTATGTGGGCGAGATACAGGGTTATACCCCATCTGCACTATACAACATTCATTTTGAAATGACAGTCACTGAAATCCCTAAATAATAACAACCGCACGGGTCGATCGATCAGGTTAAGCTACGCTTGCCGCGGTTGGTCCGTGGATGACCATCTTAATATACCAAGATACCTCCGTGCCTCGGAAAGCACGTTAAGCCGTTGGTCCCAGCTGTCATTCGTGGATCTATGACAGTCGTTACGGGTCGTCAGAAGCCCGAAATTCTGACAACGAGTAAGGGAGGTCCAAGGGGAGGTATTACCCAGTAACTGGGTTGTGGTGGTCAGATAGGCAGTCGCTCCATGTACAATACTGGTATTTAGCTGCATCCGGTTAGATTGGAAGCCGACCCCAACATAGTTGGGAAAAGGCTAGGCAGATGATTCACTAAAATCGACGCAAACAAAATTATGCAGGTAAATAGGAAATAACTGTGCAGCCGTATTTTAAGTATTTTTCACTGAGCTGAATAAATATTAAAGACTTAATTTGTTTTGGTGAAATCATCACAATTAAAATGATAAGTAAGTTCACTAGGATCTTACCAATCAAGAAAATTTAATATTTGGGATTTTACCATTTTTTTTTACAACAAAATAATGACTACAATTATTTGCGGTTGATCTTAGGTATTTTTAAGTCATCGTATAAATAGTAACTTACAAAAGAATCAAAGGTTCATAAAATTGCTTCGTCGAGACCTTTTTTACAAAAGTACTTTTGAATGTCAAAAGTTTTTTTTTGTTTTCAATACAAAATTGGCTTGTAGGTGTTATGTGTGAACTTTGTTTTTAATAAAAACCGGTTTTGAAATTTAAGGTCTTATAAAATGACTAACTTATTACGAGTACCTACTTCTGTATCCTTAGGCTTTCCTGTTTTGGTTTCGACTGAAATCCAAGCTTTTGTACCAATGAACGAGTAAAATAAATATTTTGTAGGATTTTATTTATTTTATACGAAGCAATACCTACATAGACTGCTAAAAACATAACCCTTCTATTTGGCTTAGCTGTAGTCAAATAAAAATTAGGGGGAAGTTTAGGTAGTGCACAATATAGTAGTTTTTTTTATGGTAACTATGAAACACGTGTAGGTAGGTACAAGTGTTACATAGTTACCGTAAAAAAAACGCAACGTCAGCGTTTAAAACGAAAGATAAAAATCATTCTTGAACGCTACATTAAATGTGACAAATTAATAACATAAACACTGTTAAGTACGAAAGTAATTGCGACGAAAACAATTATAAATAAACATTCGAACACACAAACATGAACTAAATGAAGTGAATTACTTTTAATTGCTAAGAAAATGGCGGCCTGCCAAACTATTTACAACTAGCTTGTGCCAGTGGTTTTTGTTCGCGTAAAATTTCTTGTTTTAACATAAAATACTCGTACGTCTCTGGACCCACTGTGTCGCATCGCATCGTCCGCCCGCGCTATTACTTTGTTTTCGCTTAGCGTATTTCTGACTTTTTTCTTTTCTCAAGGGCCGTAACGGGATGTTAAATAATGCATTTTAGGTTATTTAACATTATGCGATCTTAGCCTTAGAAGCCGAGAAAAAATACTTTCCGCAAGAATTAGGCTATCAAAATTGTGAATAATTTTTCAAATCCGACTGGTAGTTCCAGAGATAAGCGCGTCCAAACAAAGAAACAAGCTTCTTCAGCTCTATTATAAGTAGGTATAGACATAGAGTTTGCATCGAATAAATTTGTTTGTAAGTGAAATTGATCTGCCAAGTTGATAATTTATTTAATTTACGAAGTGACTGAGGACATGCGTTATTCAGCAAACGAGGTGTGAGCCTCGCAATGAGGGATTAAAGATAATTATTATGCTGCACTAAGAGTAAAATCCGTTTTCATTTTTGGGATGATTGAATGTAAAATTAAATTCAATTTTAAGCCGTTTGCACAGTACGGGCTAGTCGAAATAATAATTAAGCTGTTTGCAATGGTTATGGCTGCTGTTTTGCATTTTAATATTCCCGTTTTGAAAAATAACAGCGGATGGGTGACCGTAAGTGGTGATTCTAATAAATGTACTTCAACTTTTCACAAAATTAAACTACCTATGCTGCTTTGGACGTCTTTGCATGTTTCTTTCTGATAGCTTCAAAACTTTGAAATGCCTAGTACATATTTGGCAAAGTGGTGGACTTAAATGATGACTCTCTGTTCAGCAACTAGCCCTGTATTCAAAATTCATTACTGTATTATTAAACGAACCTAAAATTCAACCAACAAAGAGGTTGCTTGAAAAATTCACCCGTCCTGAACATGGATGCATTTTTCAAGCAACAGATTTTTTCACCACACCTTATTTCTGTGATCTTGTACTGCTATATGTATAACTGTTTATAAGTTTACATCATTTAAAAATATAAATCGATTATTCTGGTCGTTATGACAAGCAATATTTTACACAGCATGTCTATGAATGGCCGATTTTATTACATTTATTTCAGTAATCCTAAGATTTATGTCTAAAATCCACCTTTTTTATTACTAAATATTATGCCATATAAAATACTTATAATTAAAAAGTTGTACTACATGTTTATTTAAATTTCAAACATCTGTTACTTTTATTTATTGATGTCATTAATTCCTTCAATCTGCCAAAATATTATGTAGACAAGTCATAAGATTCCAGCTCAGTAATAAATTTTAATGAGTGACTAAAAATGTATTAACTATTGAAATGATCGCTGATAGGAATCTATTCGTCAAAAATATTATTGAGAGATATTTTATAATTAGATTTTTATTGAGATTAAAATAACAGAACATTGCGCCTGTAATCCTCGAAGGATTAGGCAGAGGTGTATATAGCTTATAGTACCTACACCTTTGCCAGTAACAGTTATATTCAAGTGCCATATAATGGGGGTGATCCTATTCACTCAATGTTACAATAAATTATTTTCCACGTCACGCTGTTTTTTCTTTTTTTTTTAATCCACGCCTGCTTCAATTAATCGTGAGCAACTCGAAGAAACTTCAACATTCCGCAACACTTCCTAGCGGCCGCTGGCTAAAGATAAGAGTTGCTCATAAATAATAATTAGCAGCCAGGAATCGAACCTGGGCCGCACTTTGTGACTAACGATCCTGCCTGTCGCCCGAGGCGTACAGATATTAATAACAACCAACGACCATCTGATTTATATCTTCATACGAACGACTATACTTGGTAATCATTTAAACTTGATTCGATTTAACGTAAGTACACCAATTACAACGTCCGACTTAAGATAAATTGTCTAATTAACGATTGTAAAAGTGCGCAAAAAATACGCGTTTCGGTTGTGTTCAACACAACGTTTCATAAGTCTAACAATGCTGTATTTACGAGTGCGTTACCGTACGGAAAGTCTGGCCATTAGCGTGCCGACATCAATCATTTACCGTTTTTAATTCGAAATAAAAACTAAAATCGATTGTGTTTAAAAAACGCCTCGAGATAAGGACCAAGACTGTCCAAGACGGAGTCACGATAAGCCTTAAGGCCAAATTTGTAAATAAAAAAGGTTGCCCACGGCCAAACTAAATTAATAATTCCGCGTTTACAGTCTTATAATCACCGCTATTTTTCGTGCAACACACCCAAATTATTTTGAGATAAAAACTTATAGGTAGTGTGGGCGTACGATTGCATATCTCGGAGCAGTACACTGGCGACCACGAATTTGTAAAAAAAATTAACCCGAATATTACATTTCGAATTTCGAAATTCTTACTGGAACCAAAACAGATGTTTATTCATTGCACCAGTCATTATTCGTTTTTGGTCGGTGAAAGTGTTGAAGTCCGTTAACTTTTAAATGCGTGAAGAAAAATATTTTTAGAGCGCACGTATTCAACTTAACATGTTGTTTTGAACTATTCTAATAACTGTTACTTGTCACTGTTCTTTTAGTGCATTTTCAGAATAATAAATAGGTATTTAAGTTGTTTTTTAGTTCTTATATTTTTAACATTAAGAAATAATATTTTTTAGACATGACACACCTATTCAACTTTCTATCAATCACCAGTTTTTTGGATACCTAGTTATTAAGTTTCACATTAAATTCAATCATTCGTCAACCAATTTAGGTTTTTTTTTAAATTATTAGTTTCTTTCTACAAGTTTTCTCTTTACACGTCTGACATTGGCAGAATTGTCGATATCGGCACCATAGCCATAGAGAAAAATAGAATACAATAACTGTTACTTTTTAAGTTCCTGTATTAGTATCAACTTATAAATACTTGTTATGTATTATGGCAAGTATTAGGTTCATTACTGATGACCGTTAATAACAGGTTGAAACAAAGTGTATTATGTGGTGTCAGCACATGTTACTGATGAGTGTATTTTACCACACAAAAAAAAACAATTTTCCATGACTATTAATGGGAAATATTGCCCCAGGTTAAAAATATGTGTCTATATACGTGCAGTTATTTCAAATGACAGGCACTTTTGAATTGTCAATGGGTTGGTCAGTCAGAAAAATTAAGCTAGTAGCCCATTCCAAAGCGTAGCAGATTCCTATGGAGAAGAACGGGCAAAAAATGATCACGTTGTTATGTGCATCAGAACGGTTAAAATGTATATATGAAAGTAATCACATTTTTTAGGTTTTCATACCTATCTGCCATAGCAACACAGATAGGCCTTGCAATGTGTTGGAACTTATCCCTAAGTATAAGAACTAACAAAATACTTTGTATCTGCAACTGACGTATGATCGTTTAGAATTAGCATGTATCATCCATATAGCTTCTATGTATATAACTGAACAAGCACATGAAAATTCACTTTTTAGCAAAAACATGTAGATAAGCTGAAAGGTGAAGGAGATAATAAGGGGCAGAAAATTACGTAAGAGCACGCGATAATTTGATAAAATAAATGTTATCGTATTTTTTATGTAAGATAATGTAGTACATTATAGCACAGCTTAGCAACAGTGCAGGACAAAAAAAAAATTTTTTCTGTGAAAATATAACACCGCGTTTAAAAATAAATTTTAGTGATATTATTTGTCCTTTATTTGAACTCGATAAGGGACCAGTAGGTATGTTAAATCGTCGTTGTGTGATAAAAACATGTGACTGCTTTTTATCACGAACATATTATACTGTTGCTAAGCGGATTGATAAGTGCAAACTGTTTTTTTTTTGCTAACTTATTTATACGCGTAAAACCAGTATGTAAGTGCAAAATAAAATTAGAAGGAATTTATGTCAATAAAATATTTTCAGGATTTTTTTTATAGCTAAACTATGCTATGCAGCAACGAATTTAATAAAAATGATAGCAAAAAGGCAAATTTAATTTACAAGTTTTTTTTTTTAAATACCTGCCTAACTAACCTGTTGATAAAATTGGCAGGCTAACAATTTAACTATTCGATAACTGTTTTTTACGGTCGATATAATTCATTTACAAAAACATCGGCCCATTTTTTGTTTGTTAAACTTTGGACAGCAAAAAGCTTACACAAAAAAGACTTGCGTGCGTGCGGTGACGATTAAAGTGAACGTCTTTTTACTATGTCACTTTTTTTTAAACGTAAGCTTTTGACTTCTATTGAAAGTTGTAAATTTCAGATATCTAAACAATTTGTTAACTTATGAAAAAAAATTAAATTATTTGTGTAAAAATGTTCAGTTCAGTTTAAATTATCCGTCGGGAATGTTACATGAAAATATACACAAGCCTAAAATAATTCCGATGATAAAATAAAAAGGAGCAAAAAAATACTCACCAATAGTGTTGCCGTTGAAAAAATCTAAATTTTATTTTTATTTTTGTCGTTGGCACTACTTTTTGCGCCTGATGTTCCATTGACACTGTACCACTAATCGTCACTTTGTAAATTATTACTATCACAACATTTACAGTTCTTTAGTATCCTACTATATTTTCAAAAAAAAGTAAACTCCAGATTTTAAATTCCATTTCAAAAATGAAAATGTTGCCTTTCTTCAATATTCCAATCACTATGGCAGCCGCACTAAAATAATTGAAGCCTAAAATCATTAATTGTTGTTAGCTTTTTATGATAATATTGGAACTTGAATTCTTATAAGAAGTTCCAAAACCGCTTAGGGAGCGCTGAACTCGTATGAGTTTCAAGATGTTATAAAAAAAACAATTGACGATACGTGTTCGCGCGTCGATCGTCGTCACAAGAAGAAGCCACGCATCCAACGCGAGTGTCGCCCGCGCTCCGAACCAACGGATTGTGTAAACGCGCGCCACTCGCTCGGCTGGCGTCGCGAGCGGGGGCGGAGGCGCGGGGGAGGGTCGCTGGCTCTCTCGCACGCACACATCCACCCCACCGTACACCACTCCATTACTAACGTTCCTATTTTGAATACGCGACGCGCCAATCTAGCTCCTATGCGATAGCTATAGGAGCCGAGGGATGTGATGATGACCGAACCGCGACGTGCGACCGACATCAGATCGTGCGTGTAGACAGAGAGCACGCTATAGTTACCACGCGACTGATAGAGACGGAAGATCATCGGTAGTTGAGCCGCGTAACGCATGTGTGTCTTTAAACGCGGGGCGATGCAATAGTGGCATAAGTGGCATAGTGTCAGACTTTGTAAGTACACGTAGCTAAGAAGAGCAGTCTTGAAAATTTCATAAAGAAGGCTCTGTTTCATTCTCTTTAACTTCAGTTAAATGGGATCCACCACGCCATGCGCCATTCAAACGCCCCAAATCATCTGACATTGAAAATTATTAATTGACGCGTATTCACGGATCAGTGAATATTGCTCGGTTTAATTTACTCGACATCGGAGCTCACATTTCTACCTGAGATGTTAATGAAGATTACTATGTTGTCAGTGTTTAATTAAAATTTATCATTTAATTTATAATCGAGCTATTCAGCTTAGTGTAGAGCAAGTATAGTTTAGAAAAATTAATATCAGAAATGATTTTTAACCAAGTCTTGGACTTAGACAATGCACTAAAATAATCTGTCACCATCTGAGTGACACTGAGATTATAATAAAGTTCTGAGCTGAATAAAAGTTTGCAACGACGTAATCTTGGTACAGAGTTTCGAAAAAGATTTCGATATGAAATCCCCAGAAATGAATAAACTTGCTCTAAAAATTGCTCTCCTTAGAATATATACTTGATCCCAATAAAATTTTACAAGCATATTTTTGTAAATCAAGATCAAAGAGTAGGTACTGTGGAAGTACGAAAATCTCGAGTTTAAAGATCTTATTCGTGTTACCGCCTCGATGTTGTTATGACGAATAAAATTTGATTATCAAATCGAGAGAGAAAATCATTTACACAGTTGGTATAGGAGTACAAACACCCACACGCGAACCCACGTTCGCAATTCAAAATTCAAATTTACGAATTTCTATTGGTTAGAGGGCATTCGGCATGTAGTTGTGTCCAACCAGCCAGCTTTATCATTTATGTTTATTCAACTGGTTTTATCTTGGTGATTTAAAAAACTTGGTTTTGGGGTTATAGAAAATTTAGAATGATTTAATGTATTGCGTTGTCTGTGGACCTGTGTCCACTGTATAATAAATTAGCCGTAACACCTGTGTGTTACGGTTAATTTATTATACAGTTTTTGGTATCTCTGGCCAGGCCAAGTCCCCTACGGTATATATGTACCTAATAAACTTAATTAGTGCAGTTAAATATATATCTTGATGAGAATCTTTTGAAAGTTGTCTAAACAGGCCCATCTGTTTAAATTTGATTTTATAACCAAACATGTGCACGGTGGTCTGGTTGGCGTAGACGAAGTTTGTGCCTTCAACCAGGAAAATATTTAACGTTCAAACAAAGATAAAGATATCGCTAATACTGTCGTTCAAACGTATTAGTACTGGTAGAAAATGCCCATGGCAATAAGCCCGCTCTCTACATGTATGTGCTTCAAGTATTAAATAAATAAATATTAGTCTGCTACTACTAAGTGCATTCTTATAAATGGCCACGTTAATAATAAAACAGGTTGGAATAAGGAAATGGCTAAGCGCAAAGAGAAAAACTGGTCGATCTTCTTGATTTTTTTACATGTTCATAATTATACCGCATAATACCTATGAATGACGTTACATATAAAATGAAATGATAAAATGCATTAACTCATCTATTTTGTATGCACATAATCTGATATGCTCTGCTGGTAATAACAGGAAAACAGTAATCTAATCTCGAATTGTGTCTTAATTGATTTTGAACTTTGATATTCTAGAGAAATATTTGGCGATACATATATCTGTAGAAAAATATATGGATGTCTCACAGCATGGTGTGTCATGACCTCGTCATTTTATGGTGGGTGATAATTTAATAGATAAAACATCATATTTTGTATACTTAATTTATAATACCTACTCATTGCAGAATTAAAGAAAGTATCGAGAGTCACCAATTTCTGCACCGCTTTTTATTTTTACGTATCAGTTATATGCTCGTTGCAGAATTAAAGAGACTAGAGAGTAACCATTTTTTTAAATGTTTGTTTGCTCACTGTAACACTAGATTCGCTTAAAAACGTAACGACATCCAAAGAAAGAGTACCTAAGAACTGTTTTGTTCTGTGTTTTCAGAAAATGAAACAGAGACTGAACTCAGAAATATTGGGACCCTCACGTGCACTAGGCTTGATTATCCCATAAAAATCCTATTACAGTCGCATAAAAGTGTATTGCACAATGTCACCAAAATTTTAATGTCAGGAAGTGTAACTGAACTGCTGAAGTAAAATGAAACATTTTTAGAAAATTAAGATAAATTATTTACCAGACTATCAGCCTATTACAAAAAATTACCCCAACAAGATGTCACTTGCATCGAATTTTACGAAGATACAGTGTTCTACAGACTATACCTACTGGTGTATATAAATCGCACAAAGGAGTTTTTAAAACACATGATTAGAACTGATACTTCTCATCTGACACAATATCAGTAAGATATGACACGACACTGGCATTCGTGATAAATATTATTTTGTTTTTCTCTTTTACCTACACACCTACAATGTCACATTAGCGATAAAAATGGATTTCTATTCATCCATCCGTGGAATAACATCTGTGATATTTACAATGCACTAAAATAACAGTTATTTATAACAGTTACTTTTAGTTCAGAAAACCAAATAACATTCTTTTAAGGAATTATTTTTAGAAAAAAATATGTAATTGCTACTTTTGTCATGCTCTTTTAGTTTTTGTTATGATAGTTTTAATTTTTTTCTAAGTGTTTTTCCTACAAAATATCTTACGCTACGCTAAGTGCGGTAAGTAATGATATTTATTTTAGCTTCACCGTAAGAAAATACAACACTCAAGAGATAACGTTTTTAGCTATCAGATTATTTACTTTAGCGTTGTCTAATTTAGGTGTATGTAAATAAAGTGTAGGTGTCCTGAAATTCAGTAAAATGCCTGGTTTATCTAGACGACATTCTCGTGTTTGCTTGCATCTATTTCGGCATTTAGTACATTATGCTAAAATTTAGAGTCGTCAAATATTCTTGCTAAGTGATAATTGTATTTAATACAATATTTACTTTTAGAAACCATGGATCGCCCTGTGGTATCATTTATGGTGTTTTTGTCTGTATTATTAGCTCGTTTTTGAGAGTAGATTTTCCTTTTGGTTTCATTTTCACCATTAGTAAAATTGCCATTACAACTTTCGCGTCAAAAGTTCTCACAGTTTGTCGGACGTTTATCAATTTTCACTGTTCAACAACGGTCACACGAAATAAAAGCGCGTTTTCGAATTCGATTTATTACCAGTTTTAGCGGGAAAACGGCACAGTCATCGCGCTGCAGTCGATATCGAACAAACAACACGACATCGCCACACATCGCCCTCACTCGAAATTCGAGGTTATTTTCGAAGTGTCAGTTCGAATATTTACCTTTTGAAACATTTTTTAACTTAGAACGAACACAACAGCACACGTTTGGGAACCGTTTCGTTACGATGGGACATCACTAGTGGGGCCGGTGCACCCGAACCGTATTCGCTTATTAATCGCAATAATTAGCGGTTGTTGTTTTTGTTGGTACGCGCCGGTGGCGACCGCTCGCGGCGCGCGTCACCACTGCAACTCGTCACATAATGCTACTAACAACGTCTCTTTCCCCCTTTACTTCCGCACCGGCTTTTTACCGAGGGCGCAGGCGCCCCTGACATTTTTTAAACCGCGCCCATGTTTCTGTAATTTCTATCGCAGCGCGCACCTTTAATGAAAACAGCTTTTTTCGGACATTTTTTTCGCGACGTCTCTGTCTAACGGGCTCGTTCACCAACTAGCCATCCCCCTCCTTCTAACGGTCGTCGGTAGGCACTGCTCCGACGCGACGCTAGCTGCGTTACATCCTCTCTTTCTAGTGACGCCGCGACGCCGGTGACGCCAATTATTTAGCCACATTCTAGAGTCTAAACGCAATTTCAACAAAGCTCATATTTGATTTTCGACCTTACCTACCTCAAATAAAGTTCAAGCTCTACCGCGTCTAATGCAGTTGCGACTTTATGGTCTAACGCGAAAAGTGTAAAGTTCCGGCCATTTTTGCGATAAAAAAAATGCTTGCATGCACGTAACCACGCCTTTGTATACACACATATTGCTGTCTATTTTACTCCTTTTTTATTTTTCACTCGCGGTCTCGCTCTGTCACGCACACATGCACACGATGTGATGCGAATGCTTCGGGACGCGCCGTGTCGCTGCCACCTAGCGGGCAATAGCGGAACTTTTACGATGGAAATTCGTTCGTAAACTTTCACCTTAGGGGTGGCAGCACTGAATGAAAGGGGTTGCTTTCCCAGTTTAGTTCTTCTATTCGCCGCAGCGCCGCGCTGTTCGTCGGCTCAAATACGACTTGGGGTTTTCCATTTCATTAAACGGGTTGCGTGCTGTTTTACTAATTAAATCGTTTATTAATGCGACCAAGAATCGATTATAGAACCGGCCCTAAGCCGTTAAGGAAAAAGTCTGTCTTGTCTACTTTAAATTTAATCAAAACAGATTTTACTTGGCGAATTAGCATTTTATTTGCGCATATAGCCGCGATTCCCGGCAGGGGGCGCTGGGAGCCGGCCCAACTAGATTAATTAGAGCCGTAGAAAGAAAAATTGCCTCTGCTTTAGTGTAATGATTCAAGTCAATAATGTCATTTTGTCCATGGACCAGCTTGTTAATTTTTCGTGTTCCACTGTCGTTAGGTTGGTGTCCATTATAATTTTATTGGATTCGGTAGGCAGGTAAACTAGGACCAATTTATGTTTTTTTTTTTATAGTCTTTCGTTTAAACAGTTTAATTTGAAATATCGTTTATATTATGATCAAGGCGATTAGGTTCCGCGCCCTTCATGTAAATAAACTCCGCGTGGTATCATGTTTCTTACTAACTTTTTCCTGTTGTTTTACACGCGCTTTTGTTTGTCACTCTTTTAGAATCTCGGTACTAATATTTACCTATGTTGGTATATTTTTCATCTGTATGGGTTTTTAGTGAATGGTATATGTATAATGAATTACCAAATTATAATGAAAGCTAACAAGCCAAGATTTTCAAATCCTTCGAAAGATACTATCATCCAAGACATAAGGTTATTCAAAAACGTAACTCGTAACTATATACAGAACCCATTACCAGTCATCCCCAACAAAACAATCTCCCACTACATGAGACTGCACCAAACCATTAAAATATTCATAGCAATGAAATCAAATAGTTAATTGTACAAGAAATAATAGAATAGTGATTAACGTGAACCAGTGCAGGCGCCAGATGCTGATAAATATTGAACGTTATGTACTGTTGTTAGATAAAACGAACAAATTGTTACACAAATTGTTGCTACGGAACCCACACGGGCCGCACGACCTATTAAGGATAATGAATCTGAAGTAGCTGACGAAAATGGAGTCACGTTTGGTAAGGACTTTTAAGAATTTAGTAATAGGAGCTAAAACTTTGAAGAAGACGTGATCAAGGGACAAGAAATCTAGGCTAGAAGGAACCAGGCGGACCAAAGAAAAGATGGGTGGATTGTGAAAGATAATATTGCTAGGAAGGTAGTACTTTGGGATAGAGAAGTATGAAAGAAAAAGACCAGCTGTATTGACTCCAAATTAATCGGGATGAAGGCAGGAGGATGGTGACGTAGTGAAAAATAAAAAGAATACAACACTTTCGTCTTGTTGTCAACATGCTTATATTGATGAGAATTTATTTAATTATTTATTAGAAGATGGAAGACTTACAGAAAAAACCATTTGAAAGACACATATTATAACGTCTGTGGAAACGTCGGAAATGGCTTTCAAACGATGTCCTTTAAAAAGGTCAGCTGCATTACAACCGCACTTGTAAGGCTAGAATGTAAGACGGTGGTCGAAGGAAAATCAATTGTACTTAAGTACGACCAAGGTATTTCATGAAAACCGTGTATTTTTCATCCTGATTTGTGTTTTAGTCACCACGGATTACTTAGGCTGGAATTTGGTTAAGCTTTCAAAGAATTTCACGGGCTTTTCCTTAATCTAGGTACGTATTATGATATATTATAAAGCTGAAGTTGAGTTTGTTTGTTTTTGGTTGTTTGAACACGATAATCTCTGAAACTGTTGGATTTAGAAAACTCTTTTTGCATTTGATAGCCTAATTCTTGAGGAAGGCTATTTAACACACGCTAGAACCCGTGGGAGTCGAGCAAAACGGAAAAAACTCAAAAAGAACGCTAAGCGAAACCGAATTAATACCGCGAGCAGGCGATGCGATGCGACGGGATCGGGGAACAAGAAATTTCACATTTCAGAAGCTAGTAAGTGTATAAAATGCAACTTCTCCACAAAATTTACCTACAGAATCCAAGTCTTCATCAGGACCTGGTCTTCACAGAATGGCCCTGATTATAATGCAGCTAATAATATAAATGTCAGTCATCATTTTATGACGCCCACGATGTCTATGCGAGTTGGGACATAGGTACTACATAAAACATACCTTTTGATTATTACACAGCAATCTCTGTGAGTCACAATTAATTACCTATTTCATACAGTCATAATGTATCTAGATATGAGTTATTACCTAGATGTAGGTACAGTTATGCTCGGAGGAAAACGTCTCGTATTTATAATGATATCTAACTACCTAGTCAGTTTCTGGGACCGGCAATTTGAGCAGTCGATTGGCCAAAAGTTATAGAAGGGACAGAAGATAAACTATGAGTTTTAATACATTGATTTACATTCTGTGATTGTTTTCACACATAGACTGTTAATATTATTTGGAAAATTATATACTTTTACAATATTTGTAAATAATATGTGATCTATCACATGTATAGTGAAGGTGCATCGTCTTCACATATAAATGATATAATTAATGTAGGTATACAAAATATTGATAAACATTTTAAAAGAGTAACGGCGGTGTGTCCTCCCCATTCTTCTCCATACGAAATTACCTTTTGGAAGGAGCGACTAGAATCAATTAAATTTTATTGTCTAAAGTGCCTTTTGTTTATTTTTAAATATATATTTATATATACTTTATTGTACACCACAAAAATACATGGCATAAAAATAGATGAAATACTACAAAATATACAATGGGCGGCCTTTTATGTGCCTATCCTAACGAATATTATAAATGCGAAAGCAAGTTTGTTTGTTACGCTTTCAGGCTAAAACGGCTAAAAGGATTTGGATGAAATTTGGCACATGGGTAGTCCATGACCTGGAAAAGGACATAGGCTACTTTTCATCGTGGATCGCAGACGAAGTCGCGGGCAACAACTAGTTTGAAATAAATGCTTTGACACTCGCAAGCAAAGAAGGAAACAAAGTGCCTTTAGAAATAAAAGTAGATAAAGAAAAAAAAAAGAAAAGTTTTGAGTTTTTGTTGTAGAAAAAGTTCCTACCAAGGTAGCTGTAGAAGTTCTAACTCTAAACGAATACAATATTGAGATAAGGACCATGCTCAATTTAAATACAACAAATCGGGTTGATACAATACAGACCAGTAACTTATAGGAACCCAACATAAGTTATACAATAACATTGGCAACAGAACGCCTTGATGCCGTTAACTTTGCAAGGCTGAATGAAAGTCAAGTCAAATAGTTGACTAAATCACTAGTTACTTTATGCACTTAATTACGTTTTGTTAAAGCTTAGACTGGTGTAATTAATTCTCTTAATAGATTGGCATACCAATGTAATATAAATGTTGTTTCGATAATTCTTAGAGACTTCGGCTATCGTAATTGTTAGATATAAATTTTAATTAACGGGTTTACACATAGTTATCGTCTTATCGTTGATTTTATTACTGTATTTATTCGGCTCCAGTATTTACTTAGGTACTCCTGGGAAAGACCCACAGATTACACTAAGTAAATGTTGCTGAGAGCAGTGGTCCTGTGACAACGGCCGCGAATTACGAGTTGTTGGGTCTAGGTTCAAACCCAGATAGGCGCGTTACTTTGTGAAAATTATTTCATCACCACTGCTCTCAAAACGGTAAAGGAAAACATCGTGAGGAAACCGGCATGTCCTAGAACAAAAAATTCGAAGACGTGTGACATGAACCAACCCGCAGTGGGCCCCCGTGGTGGATTTAAACAGCAGCAGGTTCAGTTGAAAACCAGCGTCAGGCACTAGTTGTCTGGCATTTTTGCTGAACTGAGCCTTTTTGGTGCAGCTGTGAGGCACACTTTCCTGCTAATTTCTTACATAATATATGTTTTATACTTTCTACTTGTTTTCTTTATTAGTTGCTATCTGATGTATAGTATCTGATGTATTGTGTGTCTCACGGTATGTGCTAAATAAATGTATTTTTCTTTCTTTCTTTTCTTTTTCTATTTACGGGCCATTCCGTCTCTCAGAGAGGAGGCCTGTGTCCCAGCAGTGGGCAAGTTCTACTATACTATACATGTTATTTGAAGACTTAAGTTCTAAGAGTGGCAATATTCTGATCGTGTCGACGGTAATCTTACTCATTGCTTTTTTTAAATATAGTTAGCCATATAGTAACCACGTTGATTGCAGCATCAGTGGCAATCCTTAGGTCATTCTGGTAGTGGGATTGAGTGACGATAAAATATTATAATACGACATTGAATAGAGCATTGTCAACTTATATTGATTCCTAACTGTCAGTCAACGTCAGCGTTTTCGTAGAGCCATAAATCCTAGTAACTAAAATGCAATTTGGGGATTAATTCAAAATTGATTAATGCGATTTAACTTTTCGAATGTGAAAAGTTGCAATAAACCAGCATCCTAACTGCGTAACACACTATCAATTAGAATCTGAATCATTTTGAGGGATATTGCTAATCCATTGCTTCATATTATGTTCGAAACAGTTGTCTGCTCAGCAACGTAACTAACACAATGAATGTTGTTGAACTGTCAAAATGATATCCGTTCCTATTGTTTGAGCTAGGAAAAAGAACACCTAATATAACATCGCGCCTTGTTTCCCCGAAGGGTTGGGCAGAAGTGTACCCATAGTACACCCATTTTGCCCATGGTACACCCATGATTTCGCAAGTTATGTTTAACTGGTTGAATGCCGTAATTACAG
Source organism: Apamea crenata (assembly GCA_949629185.1). Classification (NCBI taxonomy): domain Eukaryota; kingdom Metazoa; phylum Arthropoda; class Insecta; order Lepidoptera; family Noctuidae; genus Apamea; species Apamea crenata. Next base: position 3,855,692 of record OX451368.1, on the reverse strand, counting down.
AAACAATTAAAAAGACCATTATATCCCCCGTGGACGTTCGCATACGAAGGGTGAAGTCCCATGTAATACGTCAAGCTTATTGCCATCCATATCGCAAGAAGAATTGCTATAATTTAAATGTCTCAATGACATATATCGGGTCAAACAAAGCATGCCAAGATCTAGGCTAGTGTAGTTCCAGTCTATCGAACTTCCAAAGAACCAAACAACTTACCGTAGAACTTGAACAACGGCTTATCGTTAGCGGAACCCTGGATTGTCGATAGATTACCTGATTGGGGGCTACCAATCAGGTAAGTATCGACAATCCGTGATTGTTGCCGATATGATCGTAATTCTTATGGGTATAGCCAGATCGGTAACAGTAAGGTTTACGTAGACTTGTGGAGATAACGGTAAAGGGAATTTAAGGAGATATAAAGTATGACGACAATGAAAGACTGTCTACTAACGCTGGTCCAGTGGTTTTTAATTGAAAAGAGGAGTTTCTCACCCACAACCACATTCTATGATGATATTGAAACACTAGATTATAATGAAAAATAGTGGTTTCTTGTTCCAGAGGGGAAATTCTCGTAATTTTAAGAACGTTCACGTCTGATCTCAGTCTCAATCTGTCAATAATACGTCTAATTTCCCTACATTTTGACAGGTTTTTGACATTTGTTTGTCGCCGAGATAAGACTGCGACTAGATTTTGATCGTTTTAAATTATGAGAATTTTATTGGCCTTCAGATCATTGACCAGTTCTAACGCCATTAAAAATAAATATTCAGTATTAACGGGGTAATTTCGTAACCCACTATTAGTAGCTGTTGCAGCATTGGCAAAATGCTACATTATAATTTTATCACGAACGACCTTCTTTTATAACAAATCCAACCTTATTTTTAATCTGAAAGGTTTTTTTCTTGATATTGGTTTTGAATTTAGAATCTAAAAGTGTGATGTCTTTTCTCTTACCAGGATTTTTTTATTTGAAATTTTTTTTGGACACAGGATGGAAGTCCATTATATTATTTTCTTTCTGCTTTGTTCATGTAATAATTTGCCGCGATATCATCGATATGATATAACGGTTTGAACGACCGAGCTCGTTCATTGTTCGACTTTACCCAAGGGTTGTGTTCCCGTAACTAAACGTATCACGTACTGCTTTAGTAGCTTGTCTCGAGGCGAGTCAGGATTCTTCATTCAGATTTGATTTGTCCGAAGACTGTAGGGGGATCTTGAATTCACCCCCACCGCTAGCCTGGGACCAGACGACTGCAAGGTTCCTGTTGGGATTCGAACCCAACATTGGTGGATTCTAGTACCAGCCAGCGAGGGGCCTACCGACTGCCAGCCTGGAGTCTAGGACCGGATTTACGTATATTCAGTAGTTAGTTTTTTTATTTATATCTTGTAGTTACTATTGTCATATTTTGTTTAAAACAGTCATATAAATTGTTGCCTCGCTACCTGATAACCGATTGACTTGGTGAACAGTTATACATTTAGGATTACTAGATATTTATTTATTGCGGAAGTTATAGGCACGTTTGCAAACGTATCGTAACTGACGCGGAATAGAGAAATTTACTTTAGGGCTCTAACACCAAGGACGTCGCGTCAGAGTTTGAGTTTGAGTTTGCTGTGTCCTACATTAGGTTTTATTTACAATATTTTTTTAATTTTACAAAATTAAACGTGTACAAGTGAATATTTTTTATTTATTTCGCTACACTATGCTTTCATTTTGACAGTTAAACAACATTCAGTGCGTTATTTACATTGTTGAGCAGATTTTTTTTCGAACATATGAAGCAATGGATTAGCAATATCCTTCAAAATTATTCAGATTGTGACTGATAATGTGTTCCGCAATGTAGGACAAGGAAGGCACACCGACATCAAAAGATTGTGCTATAGCGTATAGTTCTATCATTCTCTGACTGCCTAGATTAATAGAGTTTTGTCCTCTTATCCTGCCCTCTGTGTCCCAAAACATGCAGTCAAAGTGCCCTCTGCACTGCCACCGACAACGCCGTGGAAATGGCAAAGTTTTGGGAAAACAAGATTTAAAATACAGTCGTGCTAGCAACATGAAGAAGAAGAGGAATAGAGTTTTGAGGTTTGGTTGACTTTTGTAGTGTCTGTAGTTTTGATCCGATGCGCTGCTTGTTTTATTTCCAATCACTCAAAACTCAAATCATTTATTTCAACTAAACCAATTTCAGGCACTTTTGAATTGTCAAAGGGTCGGTCAGTCAGAAAGATGAAGCTAGTTGCCCATTCCAAAGCGTAGTAGTATGGTAGTACCTATGGAGAAGAACGGGCAAGAAACTCCACGGACACTCTTTTAAACCATACAATTGGTAGAAAATATTTTTGTTTACATCATTCGTGTTGAAATTAACCATGTAAGAACGACGAACGATGTAGAAAGACGTGCACGTTAAAAGCGTCCGTTACAGAAAACGTAAAAACAATTCAGAAATTAAAATAAGCCGCACCTTTTTTTTTTTTTTGAGGATGGGAAATCGTCAAATGACCCCTCCCGCTCTGGGTGGAGCGGAAGGGAGTGTCAGACTCTTACTGACTAAAACCCACCCGTGTTCCTTCCTTAGCCCTTTCTGTTCCAGGGCAGCCTTACCCTTTACCCTTAGCTTGTTCCAATCGAAGGCAAGGTGTCCACAATCAACTATTGTTAGTCAATACTCTCGTTACGACATTATCAGACTGACGTTACGTTCAAGGATAACATTGATCGCTGATAATGAAAAGTTGAAATAACAAAACAAACAACAACAAAAAACAACAAAAACAACAAAACAACTTTCTTCACTTTTCTTTCTAAAACAACTTTTGTTTTCACCACGAAGTCTCATTTTATGAGAATCTCAATGCTGTAAGTGGTTATGTGAATAATCCAAAATATCCCTATTATAGTGGTTCCCTGCTTGGATAACCTGCAGCTTATAACCACACAGACATATGTGTTGTAGGTCGTGGGCTCGAACCCAGACAGGCACTTCATGTAATCTATTTTATCACCACTGCTCTCAAAATGATGCAGGAAAATATCTTGACGGAACTGTCGTATCCTAAATCCAATGTGACATCCATCAACCTGAACTGGGTCTGCGTGGTGGGTTACTGTACTGCCCACTTTCTCTCATAGATAAATTGATGACATCTCCAGCAACGGGTGGATGTTGCATAGATACTGAATCCAAGCTCAGTAAACTGACTACGGAATTTCCACTACATTTTCTAATTGCAACGTTGCCAGCTATCATCTAACACAACCCTCACCTAATCAAGCGGCACAGCCTTCACGATCTATTATTGTAGCCGCAGATAAAATCGTAAGGGTAGTGTCTGACGGCCGCGGTAACATTCCGTCGCCGCTCGCGAGTCATCATAACTCAATCGAACAGGGATCTTGATTGCGCTGCTGGCCGTGGAGGCGGTAGGGTTAGCAGATCAATGGAGATGACGGTTTAGCAGAAAATGGTGAGGGAAAATAGCTGAAAGGTATAGGGAATCAGAAGAGCGCGGGGAAGACCTGGATGATAACTCATACAGACCAGGGAAGCATGCAGGCAGGCAGAATTATATTGTTTATCTATCTAGTACTGGGTGTACGAGTAGGTACCTATACAAAACCCCTCTGCCTACCACATTTTGCAAAGTTTTTTAAATCCTATGTAATCGGGGGCGAGTATTTTGACATTAACTTGGCACAAATTGAGACTCCAGCTTGCTACTCAGAAATTCCTGATGGAGAAACCCCAATACCAATTATATCGACCTGGGATTCAAACCCAGGACCCCACGCTCAGCAGTGATGTCTACTACCCAGCGAGGCAGCATTTCTATAGTTTGACCCAATAAAATATTTACGCCAAAAAGATACAATTATTTATTTCACAATAACTTTAAAACTTATTTGTCAACCGTACACAGTGAACTAAACGAGTCGCATGCCTTTCCGGATTCTATCTGTGAGTCTGTGAGCGCAAATCTCGGAAACTGAGTTAGCTAGAACAAATTTCAATGCTACTTAGTAATTGTCGGTGGGCTTGCATTTTGTTGACTAGTTGAAAGTCGTGGGTTTGTTTGAAGTTTGAAATTTTGAGTTGGAGTTTATTTTAGATGGGACTGCAGGTCTGAAACCCAAATTGTTATTAAAATAAAATATAGCAAAGTGATGATGATTGGATATTTAAACTGTGGTTTTCTTAGGAATAATGGTTTAAGTACTTATTAAAATTACTAGTATAAAAAACTGTTTTTTCTATAATCACCACTAAGATAAAATTTTGTGACAGACGAACAGACATACATATTACGAACATTTGCTGCTTAGCTTGGGACAAATGGTGCTGTGTGAAATGTCCAGGGATATTATTATTATTATTACTATTTAGATTCGCATAGAGATTGCAACTTTTGTATTATGCTAGAAGAGAGTGGTCAACTGTATTGTGTATTATGAACAGCAATGTCACCAAACATACATACATACTACACCAAAGACATCATTCTTAAGTGTGACATTATGCCTATAAATGTCCATGTTTGGCACATCCGCGATGCACACGCCAATGTAAATGATTTCTTGGACAAGACATGGACGGACTGGATATCACTTGTCCAATGTCCATTAATAGAGATTGAGGCACAAGGCATAAATATTGATGGCATTAACTTATGCAGGCCTAATGAGATTGAAAACAATGAATTTAATTAGGTGGTTATTGCCTTTGTTAAAGGCTGTCATTTGTATATCTTTAACTGTCGTTACGGGTAGGTAGGAGCCTGAAAGTCTGACAACCAGACTTACCCAACCCCCCCCCCTCCCCCTTGGTAAGACTAACATGGAACATGATAATGTTAACCAGTAACTGGGTTGTGGAGGTCAGCTATGCAGTCGCTCCATGCAAAATACTGGTTTTCATCTGCATCCGGGTAGACTGGAAGTCGTCCCCAACATAATTGGGGAAAGGAAAGGCAGATGATGGAGTTCTTTGAAAAAACAATCGAAGATTTTTACCCGGAACATTGCTAATCAATATTACATACGTTTTTAGTACATAATTCGTTAATTCCCCCAGTCAGCAATAACTAAAGTGACTATTAAAGTTATATCGACAAAATATGCATCAGCCTTCCACCTGTCATGTCATTACAAAATAATCTACAATCACAAAAATATTCAATTTATCTAATTTTTTTTACTTGGCATTTTGTAACCATAGCATGCTGGTAAATTTTGATCAATACTGTTATTGGTTCCATCGCTAGTTTTCGTGCAGCACTTATGTACTACAAAATTGCACAAGAAATTGTTGAACAGTAATTGTTAAAGTTTAATGGGTCATTAACGTCAAAGAACATCTGTTGGTAAAGCAGAAAGGCTGAAATAAAATCACGTACCCACCGGCTATATGAAGCAATTACTGAGATCAAAAATGCCGTTAATTCTTACAGCTCATGTTAAGAAATGATAATCATAAAAATTCTCAACAAGAAAGGCCTTTCAATAGCTGTTAATAACACTAATTATTGTTAATAAACCTGCCAGTTCGTTAACTTACTAATTAATCCGGAATACACAATAGAACGTTAGCGAATCTTCACATAAAACTATAATCAAGGGCCAGAACGACTAATTGAGTCTTTTTTTGTCACTCTGGATGGGATAATTAATTTTTTGTCACGTTTCATCGGACAATCAGTGTTATGATAATTTATTATTTTACTAGCTGCGCCCCGCAATTTCACCCGCATAAGTTTCAATCCCGTGGGAATATCGAGATAAAAAGTATCCTGTGTCTAAGTTACAAACTATCTGTGTGCCAAATTTAATCCAAATCCGTTCAGTAGTTTTTGCGTGAAAGAGTAACAAACATCCATCCATCCATCCTAACAAACTTTCGCATTTATAATATTAGTTATTAGTTGTTTTTTTTTTGCTTATATTATACAAGCTTCTGCCTGCGACTTCGTTCGCGAGAAATTTCATGTTCCCTCGATTCCCGTCTCATCGCATCGCCTGCCTACGCCATTAATTCGTTTTCGCTTAATATTAATTCTGACTTGTTTTCTTTTTGTCCAGCTCCTAAGAGCCCTAGCGTGATTTTAAACAGCCTAACGCCTTCCTCAAGAATTGAGCTAGCAAAAAGAATGTTTCAAATCTTAACGGTAGTTCCAGAGATAACCGCGCTTAAACAAACAAACTCTTCAGCTTTATTATTAGCATTAGATTTCAGATTCATTATAATTACTGGTCTTGAGAGACTAAGCTCCGGCTGCCGAGTTTGTAGTTATGAGTTTGATTTTCTGATGAAGACGTAGTTTTTGGTTGAAACATTTCTTTGATAGTCCAGAGCATTTTTATTAGCTGGCAAACAGTCGAATTGTGTGAACGTGGACATTTAGCAAGTTATTCCATTTTCTTTCTATGTAACTCTTTTACACCTACATGTATGTATGTAGCTTGTAGCATTTTCTTTTAAATATAATGCATTTGTCTAACCGCTCATTACCTCTCCTACTCTGCTGATCTCTGGTCCAGCCTTATGTTGTAATTAGGTTTGGTACCTGAAAGAAGAAAACACAGGAATTAATATTGAGAACTGCAGATCTACAACTTTGTTTATTGTATGCCATGTATCGTTGAGATCAGTGGGGGCCCAGTGAGAGTTGCCTGAGAGGAGCCCTATGTCCCAGCAGAATGGGAACATTATAGGCTGATAATGCAATTAATTATTCTTCTGGTATGAATTCGAGGCGTTTGTTCATTAGGACATTTTCAAAATATCGGACATAGGTATAAGAATATGGACAATATGCCGAAAAAAAAATCTGAGGTAATCTGTAGACAACGACATGCTGGCAATGTGTCGGACACCACACTGCGCTCCAAAACACAGATTACTGACGTTGCTCAAAAAGCCGCTAAGTTGAAGTGGGACTGGGCCATGTTTGCCGTATGCCTACGTGGAGCCCTGACACAGCTAGAAGGCATTGCGACAGACCCCGTGGAAGATGGCGGGACGAGCAGGAGAAAACAAACGACTAATAGTCATCCACTTTAGCCCTGGATCGAAACAGCTGGAAGTCATGGGTAGGTGATGCAGTCTGTCAGTAATAGTAAAAACTACCATTGCCTTGTGTACGAAAGACCTTATTTTTTTATGCAACAATAAATAAATAATCTATCAAACTAATATACATAAATCAAGCACTTAGTGCAGTGATTAACTAGTTAAATACAACAACAGTATTAAAATAAACCATGTTATTGATAACGTTGGGTTAATTAAGTTGTTCCGTTATGACGATATTTTATTTAAACTTGAATAGATTTATGGATTGGTTATAAAACATTAAGTACGTAGTAACCCACTGGACTTGTTATTAATCTGAGATTTATTTTAATTGAATTATAATTGAAGGTTGTAGATGAAGAAGGTGTAGTTGTTGCATTGACTACTGCTGAGCGTGTGGTCCTGGTTTCGATTCCTAGGTCGGGCAGAGTTTTTGGGTTTTTCTATCGGGAATTTGAGCGGTAGGAGCCCGGAGTTCGGATTTGTGCCCGTTTGATGGCAATAAGCTCGCCCTCTATTACATGGGACTTAAACACATCTGCCTAACCCTTCGGTGATTACAGGCGTGATATTATACACCGTTAAATTTTGATCGTTTTAATCCTTAAAAGGGGTCATCATTATGAACAACTTTTACTACGGGACCTACCCTGAAATCGTAAAAAAAAATCAGTTGATCCAGACATTATGTCGAGTTATGCGAACATAAATAAATATATGGTTTAACTGTTTTTTTTTGTATATGTATATGTTGCAGGTTCCAAAAGCTTTAGATAGGTAAAAAAGATGTTAAAAAATCACGTCTGTTGTATGGGAGCCCCCCTTAAATATTTATTTTATTTTAATTTAACTATTTATTTTTAAAGTGAATATACAACTAAATATTCTGTGAATATTTCAAGCGTCTACCTGTTGCCGTTATTAATTACGAGCAAAAAACGGCAAAAAAATCACGTTCGTTGTATGGAAGCCCCAATTAAATATTTATTTTATTCTGTTTTTAGTATTTGTTGTTAAAGCGGCAACAGAAATACATTATCGGTGAAAATTTCAACTGTCTAGCTGTCACGGTTCATGAGATACAGCCTGGTGACAGACAGACGGACAGTGGAGTCTTAGTAATAGGGTCCCGTTTTTTACCCTTTGGGTACGGAACCCTCAAAAGACGTCTGAACGTATAACTCACTATTATCTATTTTGTGGCCTTGCTACTTATTTTTTTTCGGCATATTCATCATCATCTGCCTAGCCTTTTCCCAACTATGTATATTGGGGTCAGCTTCCAGTCTAACCGAATGCAGACCAATTCCAGCATTTTTCATGGAGCAACTGCCCTCCTGACCTCCAAAACCCTGTCACTGGGTAACACAACATCTACCCCTAGTAAGAATGGTGGTCAGACTTTGTTAAAAACCAAAATTCAGGTTTTATTCTGTTAGGTATAATAATGCTGCACCTGCAGCATATGCTGCGTGAGCGTGCGTCATCCATCGCCACTCGTTCGATGTCCACCGCGCACAGGATGGAAGGAAAGCAGCACAGATTTTTTGCTCCATTGGTGTAATTGCTGTATGGCGTTCCAGTGTGAGGATAAATAAATAAATGATGATAATTAAGTGCAATGTTAGCATAATTAATATAATATTCTTCCACTAAACAATTGGTGCCAGATCACATTTGTTACAACCAGATGGAGGAATGTTCTTGCACGAATTGCCTCAATGCTGAACCCGTTCCTCATCGTAAATAGTAAAGTATTTAAATAGTTAACATCATTATAATTTATTTTACAGGTTATAAGTGGCCCTGTGCATGCAGCGGAGATGAGAATATTGAGATGAGTGTGTGGAGTGACGAGAATGGATAAAGTAAGAAATTAGTATATAAGAGGAAGTTTGAAAGTGGCGCCAGTGACAGAAAAGTTGAAAGGAAATCGTTTGCTTTGGTATGGGCATGTGATGAGAAGGGTCGAAACGCACGTGACTAAAAGAGTGATGGATATACATGTTGAGGGATGGAGAGGGAGAGGAAGGCCGAAGAAAAGATGAATGATATGAAAGAGAAGGGAGTGAATGATAGTGTGACGGTTGGCAGGGGAGAATGGAAGAAGAAAACGTGTTGCGCCGACCGCGAGTAACATGGGATAAGCGCAGGAAGATGATGATAAGTGGTTCTATAAGATATCTATAGGACTCTGCTATTGATGGTTAAATGATTTGATATCATCTTGATTTGTGTCTTGTTTGAACAGTGGTGGCCGTGGTAACGGCCGCGACTTACAAGTTGTAGGTCGTAGGTTCGAACCCAGACAGACGCTTTACTTTGTGTAAATTATTATTCCATCACCACTGCTCTCAAAACGGTGAAGGAAAACATCAGGAAACCGGCATGTCCTAGAACCAACAAATCGAAGACATGTGACATCTGCCAACCCTGTGTCCGAGCAGTGGGAACATTATAGGCTGATTATGATTGTTCCTTGTTTTCGTGACGCTCATCTGAGTCTATACCCTCATTTGCAAGTAATATAGGCCAAATCTTTGAAATTCAATATCAAACGAGAACTCAGACTTCACCAAATAGGAGTTTAGCTCATGCTCCTTCTACGTTTAGCGTAATATGTCTTGGCACCAAATACAAACAATATCTGAAAAAAGATTATTTTTCGGGGTGGATGGTACCTACTCCATATCTTTTTTCCAGTACTATGTAAGCAGTAAGTATTATGATCCCTAGAGCATGAACATGGCACATCGCCTTTTTAATTAGTTTTTTTTAAATTAATATCCCATTGCTGGGCAAAAGCCTTCCCACTCCCTTTCCACTTCTATCTGACCAGAGCTGCCAAGGACCAATCTTTATAAAAGGAGTCCAGCTCTTCCCGCCAGCGTTGTCGTTTGTCATTAAGCGGCGTCGACTTTTAGTTCAGCTATTTAGTGGGTCGGCCATACCACTACCTGTGTGACAGTTTCCTTCAAAAACTCATAGTGTTCCTACTGCTCTAAAAACGGCGAAGGAAAACATCGTGAGGACACCGGCGTGTCGTAGAACTAAAAATAAAGACATGTGACATCTACCAACCCGCACTGGGCACTGGTGGATTATGACCCGCTCCCTCTCACTGAGAGGACGCCTGTCTCAGCAGTGGGAACATTATAGGTTGATGCTTATGTTCGTCATATAGAAAAAGTAACACTCTTTGGACTTCTAGAACGTCGTCCATTCCACCTGTGTGACAGTTTACTTCAAAAACTCGTCATATTAACGTCCGTGTAACATCGTGCTTACCAGCATCCATGACAATTTCGTAATGAATTCTAACAATTAGTCAGCACGAACTGCATTTGATCGCGATGACCCTAATGTTTAACAAACTGTTTATTTTGAGTCCCTGGCTCAATGGATGTGACCTCAATTAACACTACGCTGTAATTATAACGATATGTTAGCTACTGGTGAGTTTTACTGTGGTATAATTATTATGGAGGACATGTTTTTTTTTGTTGTTAGTATGACTGTGCTATATAGAGGAGGAAAAGCGTGGTAGCTCCTAGGTCAATAGGGTAAATGCGTAACACACTACCAATAGCAATGTCTATTATTTTGACAGTTCAACAACATTCATTGCGTCATTCACGTTGTTGAGGAGACAAATTTTTCGAACATATAAAGCAATGGATTACATACATCCTTCAAAATGATGCAGATTTTGATTGTTTTTGTGTTACGCAATTAGGGTCCGTTTCATGTTCGAAGGAGAAGATTACGTAAACTAAAGGTTTTTTTTTTCTACGTACACTTTGACAGCTGTCATGATCAGCAAGAGACAAACACACAACAGACACAATAATTATGCAGGACACAAAGAACCCTATTGCCTTATTCGGTATATGAGCTACCTCCTTAACAAATCTAAGCCTACTTTAATTAATTACATATGTATCGCCCTTACAATACTCTAAGTATATGAAGAACATTTAAATACAGTTCAGTACAAAGAGCTCATTCATTACTGCTTTTAATAAACTCTTAGTCCAGATCAAATTACGTTTATTTTAGCCCTAACAGGGCTGGCACCGCCTTGAGATCAACAATTTTGAGAACATAAATAAAATGATCGCGAATCGGTAGACGTAAGGTGGGACGCCCTCAGGCTAGGTGGAGCGACGATCTTCACAGGATGGCTGGTAGCAGCTGGATGAGAGTTGCCGAAAATTGAGTTGAATGGCGTGCAATAGGAGAGGCCTATGTCCAGCTGTGGACTGCTGTAGGCTGATGATTATGATATAAAACGATCTATAATAGCGATCTATAATGGGATAGCTTTTCCAAGCAGATTGCACAACACGGTAACCATTGAATGTCACTATGCAAAGAACAAAAAAGAAATAGAACATAATAGGCAAGAGGAAGCAGTGGTGGCCCAGTGGTATCGGTCCCGAGGAGTAGGTCGTGAGTTCGAACCCAGGCAGACACTTTACTTCACGTATTTCAACACTACTCTCAAAACGGTGAAGGAAAACATCGTGAGGGATCAGGCATGTCCTAGCACTAAAAAATCTAAGACATGTGACATCCACCAACGCGCACTGGGCCCGCGTGGTGGAATATGGCTCACTAATTCTCACAGAGAGGAGGCCTGCATCCGTGCCAGACACAGACATTATAGGCTGATTATTATGTTTATAATAGGCAAGGCAAAGATGAGACCCCTAAAACACTAATAATAGAAAGGAAACAAAAAGACGGTTCATGAAATACAGCCCGCTGACGGACGGACAGCGGAGGCTTAGTACTGGGTTCCGGCAGATGGGTTGGGAATTCGATGATATAACAGTAATTAAGAAAAAATCCTGTAAAAAGAAGGTAGGCAGCCCTAAATATATTCAAAAGTACTTCTCATTAAAATCTAATAACTGTAGACATGAACGTCTTTATATAAAGTGAAATATTTGAGAGGAGCGAAGTTGCAATGAAGGCAAATTGACGGCAGATGAAAACATGCAACGTTCACAACTAGGTACATTGGTCTTAATTATTTAAATTATGTAAGTACCAGTTCTTAGAAATTACGCGTGGTCTTAAGACTATAACAGAATTTGTTATAAGATGACTGGGCGTCCAGTTTTTCTTGGCCCGTGGCAAAATGTGGAACTAAATTGACTTGCACTGAATGCTTAAGGAAACATGTTAGAAAATCCTCTAGAGCATACTTGTTGCAGTCCTGGAAAACGAGCAATGGCGAACGTGGATCATCCGTTAGCTCTACGAGATTTAAGACGAGCTTAATGTTATTAAAACCATTGAAATATGTCGTCTTCGATGGGCAGCACACGTCGCAACAATAAACGAAGCCAGAACTCCAAATATTTACTTAATAGTATGTACAGTCACGAGCAAAAGTATGTATACACTCGGCTTTATTCAAAAGCGATTTACTCCTTTATTTTTAATTGAAATTTTATGTTGTTACGAATATAGCATTTCCGAACCCATAGGTTTATATTATAATGTGTCGTATTTCAACGTTCCATTCGTTATTTCACGAAAAAATTGCAGTTGAAAGTCGCCAAGTGTTGACATATTGGTGTTCGTGACTGTATGTGTATATATAGCCTACTTATGCATTTGTGTACTTACCTAGTTTTAATAGTTTTTTTTAGCATTGTTCCTCTCAACCAAAGCACCTGCCATCGTCGCCTCTTCACCACCCTTGGTTGACTGGTAGAGAATGTCTAAGGCATTAAGTCCGCCTTTGTACCTCTTTGTGCGAAAAGTTCAAATAAATAAATATTCATTCATTAATTGTTACGTGTTTATTATTCTCGTAGAACTTTCGGAAACTAATCAAATAATTATAAGTGTTTACTTGCTTTCCTTTGTTTTTTCAAGACCACGATTTAAGAACTGATGAAGTGAGAAATTGAAGAGAAAAAACCGGATATAGGTCACGTTGGAGAAACTATACTTGACCAGGCTAAGGCACACCAGCGGCTGTAAAGCCTAAGATGATGATGAAGAATGTTGTAGTGGACTGTACATTAGTGGAACAAGTTTGACATTGACAGCATCGTTATGTTGTAACAGTAACGATGATTTTAGTAGAGCAACTGTTATCACTGATGTGTGGTTGTTTGTACAATTTTGTAAGTACAGGCATTCCCAACCAGCGCCACCTTTATGTCAAATTATATTGGTCACCCTGTAAGGGATTATGTCAGAATGATGGCTTGCTTGACATCAGCCATGACAGGTCATGATGGTCTCATCTCAACTTACTGTGTCAGACACGAGATAATAATAGAATTTTGTCATTGTTATGGAAAACTGCAAAAACATCTTTGCAAAAAAAAAAAAAAAAACTGATTTCCAAAAAGACATTACAAAGTGAAAAATAACTTTAATTTCGGAAGTTGGTTGGGTTCGCATTTTCGTTGTTTGCCACCGACTACCGAACCGTTTTGATGAAATTTCTATGGGACCAACCTAAAAGTATATACTTACAAATAAAAAAATAATATTTTGCAAATCGGCTTATAAATAACGGAGTTCGGAGGTAACAAACATAAAATAAAAAAATACAGTCAAAATGAGAACCTCCTCCTTTTTTGAAGTTGGTTAATAAACAGCCAGCCATGTACTTATGTCTTTAAAAGTTTATCACTACATATGTTACAAAATTAATAAGTCTGTCATCATTGGCCATAAGACATAAATTGATGTAGATGACACAACTAAGAATCGAATCCGTCACGTTCACACTAAGGTACCTGCAATACCTAAACTCTGAATCATAGATGACCTTAATAGTCTTATTCAATGGTGTAAAAATAATGAAATGTATTTGAATTCTAAAAAATGTTACCACGTCAAATATACAAGAAAACATAATCCAATAAAGACAGCGTATTACATAAATGAAGACAAAGTTAATGAAGTGGACACTATACTTGACCTTGGAGTTCTGTTTGATCAAAAATTAACCTTTGCACCACACTTAGATAACATTTCTAAAAAAGCGTCCAGGATGATGGGTTTTGTCATAAGACAGTGTAAGGGTTTCCGTCAAATTAAAACTAAAATCATACTTTATCAGAGTTTAGTACGTAGCATATTAGAGTATTGCAGTGTGGTGTGGCGGCCACACTACGCTACAAATAGTTTGCGTCTAGAACGTGTCCAAAAACGCTTCGTTTGGCATCTGGCTTTTTCTGTGGGAATAAGTAAAAAAATTCGTTCTTATAAAAAAAGATTAAAATTCTTCAACATGCACACCTTGGAAGAACGAAGATGCTTGAACGACGCAATGTTTGCTAGCAAAATCTTGAAGGGAAATATCGACTCACCGCCACTGCTGGCACTCATTAACTTACGTGCTCCGTCGAGGATACCGCGCAAACCTATTACTCCACTTTGTCCTCCAATGAGAAGAACGGTGTTGGGATCTAACTCTCCATGTGCTAGGTTTTGTAGGGTTTTAAATCGTTGTAGTGATATGATTGATTTTCACTTTGATTCTCTCAATAAGCAAAAATGTAAATTTCTGAACTGTTTATCAGATTTGATGTAAATATTTTTGGACTGTGTGTACGTAAATTTTTAAAGATATGAGGCTTTTAATATTTAGCACATGTTACTAATACATAGTTATATATTTTACTAAGTTTACTTGTATAATCAACTAGCATAATTATTATTATTGTTTTTTTTTTGTTCATGTGGTGTTTACCTATAAGTGATTGCTGCACTTTGTAGAGTTTAAACGCATGTTTTATTTTTGTTTGTGGATTAGTGTAAACAATTGTTGGTAGACCTAATAAATAAAATAAAATAAAATAAAATAGATGACAGTTTTCGAACATATGAAGCAATGGATTAGCAATGAGATTGATAGTTTGTTACAGAGTTAGGGTGCAGTATGAAAATGTTGAACCAACCCTTTAACGCCAGCGCAGGTCACAAAATTTAACCAGTATTTATTTAATAATTTTGGGGAAGAATGTCCTATCAACTCAGCCTATCGCAGTCCACTGCTAGACATAGGCCTCTCCCAGGCTGCGCCACAACACCCTGTCCTCCGCCTTCCGCATCCTTTCCGTCCCAGCAACCCTTTTTAGGTCGTCCGTCCATCTAGCTGGGGGCGTCCCACACTACGCGGTCTCCACTCCAGGACTCGTCTGCTCCACCGGCCATCGGTCCTTCGACAAACATGACAGAATGTCCTATAGTATCAAATTACTAAGAATATTATAAGATTACTAGCTGACCCGGCAAACGTTGTTTTGCCATATATAAATTATTTCTAGCTGCCCGGCGCTACTTCGTTCGCGTGGTGTCCTACTCCTACCCTACTCCTACCCTACTCCTACACTACTCCTACCCTACTCCTACCCTACTCCTACCCTACTCCTACCCTACTCCTACACTACTCCTACCCTACTCCTACCCTACTCCTACCCTACTCCTACCCTACTCCTACACTACTCCTACACTACTCCTACCCTACTCCTACCCTACTCCCACCCTACTCCTACACTACTCCTACCCTACTCCTACACTACTCCTACCCTACTCCTACCCTACTCCTACACTACTCCTACACTACTCCTACCCCAGGGTGGACATCCCTTATCACTTAAGGGTTTGAAAAAAAAAAAAAAAAAATAGATAGTAGCCGATTCTCAGACTTACTGAATATGCACAAAAAATTTCATCAAAATCGGTCAAGCCGTTTCGGAGGAGTATGCAGACTAACATTGTGACACGAGAATTTTATATATAAGATAATACTTTTTAAATTCTCTGAAAACGACTAATTAATGCCTTTCAGATAAACAGTCCATCCTTTGTGTAAGTCTTTGTTGAGAGCAATGAATCATAAAATATGATGTCAAGTTTAACCAGAATATGATTCAGTCCGCATGATAGTAAGTCAGGTATTCCTTTGTCATGAGTTAGTAGTAACACTATTGTCCTTCACTACTAGCTTCTGCCTGCGACTGCGTCCGCGGGAAATTCTTGATTTGTTTCAAAGGTGTGAAGCAGATTCTAAGCATCTGCTAATCCATCTGGAAGACCAGGAGATGGCCGGATATTTGACAGAGTCCGTGTTTGTTCCATTTTATAAAAAAGGCTCTACTAATGACTGCAGCAACTTATTCCACATGTCAGCAAGATGCTCTTGTATATCATAAACAACAGGCTAAAACACTTACTCGATATTTTTTTCTTTTTGCTCGGCTCCAAGAGTCGTAACGTAGTGTTACATAGCCTGTAACCTTCCTCAAGAATTGGGTTATAACATGAAAAAATATTTATCACATGCAAAAATATTTTTTCAAATACTACTGTAGTTTCAGAGATTAACGCGTTCAAATAAACAAACTCTTTAACTTATTTAGTTTCAAATCACGTCATTGAGTTTATTTATCATTAGTACTAGCTCGTGGCTTTGACTATTCAAAAGTGCCTGTAAATTGTTTAATTGAAATAAAAGATTTGAGTTTGAGTTTGAGTTTTTGCCCGCGTGGATGTCGGAAATATGCCACGGGAACATGCTTACGGGAAGAAGTAGTCTTTCCCCAGGATGCCATCTACCTCCTTGCCAAATTTTATCGAAATCTTTTCGGTGTGAAAACGTAACATAAAGACTGCGTTACTTTATGATTTATATTTAACCTATTCTATCCCAACCCATATGATCCAATAACAGTAGTAAATATCAGAAAACATCATACCTAATAATTGTATACCTAAAAATTATTATGCAAATAGTCAATAGGCCTATGCGAATTAAATTTATGCCAAAACAAATTACCCTTCAAGATAATTAATGCCAACATAAACTGTATGCAAAAAAAATATGGCAAAATCGTTACGCCAAAGTATATTAGAAAAACGAATATTATGCGAAAAGAAGGGATCCCTTTATATTATTTACTATGGATACAGAAGATATAAGTACATAGTATAGAGCAGTATTTAGTATAGCTTAGTATTTGTACTATTATAGATACCTACTAAGCTAAGAGAACAAAGGTTCGGGTTGTCAGAAGCCCGAAAGTCTGACAATCAGTCTTACGAAGCGGTATCGTGTTACACAGTAACTGGGTTTTCGAGGTCCGATACGCTGTCGCTCCAAGTAAAATACTGGTATTCAGCTGCACCCGGTTAGACTGGAAGCCGACCCCAACATAGTTGCGAAAAGGCTGGGCAGATTGGCTAAGCTAAGAGAACCAAAAGATAATTGTATAACTTAGACACACACACACAAACCACCATACCTACCTAGGTATTATGGCAGAACTAATAACTAGTGCTAGATAGACAGACTAGATGCGGAAGGCGAAACAACCAGGCCATTTAAATGCACTTTTGATCGTCACCATTTACAAGAAAATAGAATTGGTTATAGTCCCTCAAAGGAAAGGTCAAAGGTCAACGGTTAGGTTTGTATGGAGAAGAATGGGCCCATCTCCATTGTGACGTACTCTTCTAAAAATCTGCATTTTGCTCCAAAAGATACCCAAATTATTTCTTCCCTTCTCTTTCGCCCCAAAACACGCGATTTCCTCTCCATCCGAACCATTAAGTACAGAACACGAGTTGAAAACCGTCACCTCTCAGCTGCATACGCATTCATTGCACGACAATGTAATACCCCGATCACGACGACTGATTTGCACTATTATAACATTACCACCTTAACCCTTCAATTACAAAACCCACAACCACTCCAATCTAAACCCTAACACCTTCGACTTAAGGTGGGTGAAGTATGCAGGAGATGGTAAAATAAGGTTGTTCCACTATATTACGCCTGGCATTAATGACATTCCAGCGTTGAGGACTCCCTCACTTTTGAAGGTTATGGAATATGGCACGAGAATACTTAGCTTTTAATTGAATTGGTTAGGTTAGAAAGAGGTAGTTTCCGTGGTTAGGAAAAATAGCAGAAATAGTAACATGGGCTATTTTTAAACAACTACAAGATTGATGGACTGGGTGAAAGATGATATGGCTAGAAAGGGATTGACTACCGAGATTAAGACTAATAGATTAGTATGGAAGAACATTTCTTTTTTGCAGGAGAATGATGATAAGAGGAAAAGTTCGTGCTATGATGAATGGTAGATACTAGAAGGTGCAGTGTGGGTAGGTCTACCACAAGGTGGACTGAAGACCTGATGAAGGTCGCAAGAATCAACTGGATGCGGGAAGCACAGGGCCGGTCGCTGTGACAATGCTTTAAGGAGGTTTATGTCCAGCAGTAGACGTATTTCAGCTAAATGATTATGATGACACGCTTAGTGAGTCTACAAGATTGCTGAGCGCCCAGGGTATGCCGGGCAAAAAATGCCTCCAGAAGTAGCAGTTACGTCATAAAATCGAACCTAGTACAGATCGTTCAGCATCCTCACTCCTACCCACCGACCCACCTATGTCATTTACAGCATCATTACAATTTTATTTAACAACATTATACAACAAAAACCAGTTCCTCTAGCGTTTCCTTCAAGGGTAAAACATAATTAAAATCAGCCCACATCGCCGGCACGTTTGAGTTTACCGACCAATCTGTTTACTGATTAGTTATGGCTATAAGACCTAACCACCTACATAAGTATTCTAGGTAGTTAGGTACCTACTTAGGGTTCTGTCAAGGTCCAAGTGATTTACGTGAGACTGACGTTTTGTGTGGGTTCGCTTGCGTGATTATGATTCATTTTGTGGTAGCTGTCATATTATTGTAATGCTGGAATGTTCTAGATGAAATAGTCTACTCTTTAGCAAGATAATGGCATTTATCAGCTTGCACACTATTATAGGGTAGTTTCCTGGGTAAAAAAATAATAACTTTATTCTATAACTATAGTCCGTCAGTTAGATTATCGAAACATTATGGACACGTATTTTTTCTCTTGTCAATCAAACAACAAACGACAAAGATAAAGCGCGTCAAAATTTGGGAGTGGGGGTCTTGACGTCACGCGGAACTTTAACGGGCTATATCTTCATAATTTTTTTTATATAATTGACAAAAGAAAAAATACGGGTTCAATATTTTTTGATAATTAATCTAACTGACAGACTAATTCGTTTTTTTTAGGAAACTAGCCTAGCGGGCACAGCATCCATATAAACTTATATTTCTTTCTTTCCTTTATCATCATCATCATCATTCAGCCGGAAGACGTCCACTGATGGACATAGGCCTGCCCCAAGCACCTCCACTTCGACCGTTTCTGTGCTTCTCGCATCCAACGGGTTCCTGCAGCCTTCACAAGGTCGTGGGTCTACCTTTCTTTTCTAACATTCCAATGATTCCAAATTCCTAACACCTTTTTTACGGTCGCCTTTTACCAACTAGATAAATCAATCAGCTCAGCCTATCGCAATACACTGCTAGATGTAGGTCTCACCCAGGCTGCACCACCACACCCTGTCTTCTGCCTTCAACATCTAGGCTGTCTTAGCCACCTCCTGAAGCGTCAGTCCGTCTACCTGGGGGGCGTACCACATTATGTACACTCACCTGTACCAACTAGATACAAGGAGATTAAGAAAAGTATATTTTTCTGTTTTTTTTTTTTTCTTTTTTAAAAAAAACGTTGCCCCACACTAGGAATTTCTCCTGTGTCGTGGGTGCGTTTATAATATAATATCCCTGGACATTTCACACAGCACCATTTGTCCCAAGCTAAGCAACCTAATGCTTGTGTTATGGTAACAAGATGGCTGATAGACTACTTACATACATTTTTTTTTTTTTTGTAAATACATACATATTATAGATAGAAAAACACCCAGACTCGGAACAAATACATGTAGGTCATACAAATATTTGTTCCGTGCGGGAATCGAACCCGCGACACGCAGCGCAACAATCAATCGCTTAACCACTGCGCCAACCGTGCCGCCCGTGTTCTGTTTTTTCTTGTATGTTTACTTTTATGTATGTTAATAAATGGTTAAATAAATTCACAAATTCAATTTTTTTTGTTAACATTCAGAACATCTACAAAACTTAACATATGGTCTCCTACAGAACCATCACGCGATATATATTTCATTATTACACCGCGCTCTATATAATCGGCGATCATAAAGCTCGGAGCACACGATAAGATCTAAAACACATCCCGCTAAATGAGTTCGTGTGTACAATATTTAGCCCTTTTAAGAATTTTTTCATGTTATTCTGTTTTTGTCAAGGGAATATCGTGACTTTGTGAAGGGTCTGCTTTGAGCCGAATGTTTTTGTCTAGTATTATGAGTGGGTAACGTTTAAACATCGTTTTAATACTTAGTTTTGTTCCGGGCTTAAGGCTAAGCCTTTCAATAATAGGCAAGCCAGCGGGGTAATTGCATAGCACACTTGCAATTAATTTTGACACTTCAAACAACATTCATTGCGTTATTTACATTGTTGAACAGACAATTTTTTCAAACATATGAAGCAATGGATTAGCAACATCCATTGCTTCATATTTTCGATAAATGCCCTTCAAACCGGACCACAATAAAACTGCTTGGCAGCAGTAAAATGTACAGAAATAAGTAAAGCTTTCCCGTTAAACTATGTTGTTAGTCCTGACAGCTGCAGATATCGTGGTCACCACGGGTAAAACCCTCTGGTTTTACTAGTCTCGACTGGATGCGGATGCATTAAGTGATTGTAATGACCACGGTATTAATTAGTTCCTCAAACCCTGCTTAATAGGCCAGGAAATTAATATAATCAAGAGGAATTCTTGGGACTTTACTACTTAGGGAAATATACAACTACTTACTGGGCAGACATCTTAAATTCTTAACTACAGCTCGTGACTGATTATAAGAGAGACACATTATAGACAAATCTATGCACAAACTAAATTGGTAGCTAGACCAGTGGGGTGGTTGCGTAACACACCATCAGTATCAACGGGTTTCATTTTGACAATTCAACAACATTCATTGCGTTATTTACGTTGTTAAGCAGACACATTTGCGATTGATGTATTAAAGCTTGTATTTTTTTTTTATGTTTGTTCGCGCATAACTCCGTCGCTTGCCAACCGATTTGAAAAAATCTTTTTTGTTGGAAAGGGTATACTTCCCAAATGGTCCCGTGAAAATTTTATAGAAATCGGACAAGCGGTTTTTGAAAAATCAACAAAAAACAACAAAAATAAAAAAAAGTCATAACAAAAAAGTGAAAAATAAAACACTTTTTTCCAAAAAAAAAAAAACAACCGACTTCGAATAAATGAAGCAATGGATTCCTTCCAAATGAGATTGATAGTGTGTTACGCAAATAAGGTGTACGCTGGTCAATTTTGTGTGGTTCTTTCCTCAAAAAACCCTCTCAGATACTAATCCGCATGATCCTCATGTGACCTGACCAAGATTATGTCTCGACTTTAAAAGAAACTGTGACCTCTGAGTTTGTTTCGTTGCTTCTACTCAAACTGGAAACTAGGTCTTCATCTAGTATATTTTTTACGTATAAACGTGATGTTTAAAACCTCATCATCATAACATCACGCCTGTATATCCCGAAGGGTTAGACAGAGGTGTACTTATAGTACACCCATTATTATTATTAGGCATTAAAGTCCCAATGCTGGGTAAACCCCCCCCCCCCCTACTCTCTTTCCACCTCTCTCTGTACAGAGCTGCCAAGGACCAATCTTTATTAAAGGAGTCCAGCTCATTGCGCCAACTCCATATTATAGTAAAGTTAATGATTGGTTATTTTGACGTTACTAATTGCGGCAGTAAGCATTTCTTTCTTTAAACTGTCAATATTTTCTTGAATATATTCGACAATGTCCTCAGAGCCAAGAGCCAATCAAGCTCCACAAAATCACTCCGTATGTCCATCTGATTCATACAAAGTGCATTACGGCCTATATCTATGCAAATGGCCGCATGCGGAACCCTGGGTTACAAATATGCACAGTGTTACCTCGTAATAGGACCACTGTGCATACTAAATGGCCCCTTAAAGGGATCGGTGTGTTTCCACTTCCTAAGTATGGGACATTCAAGTTTTACTCGATTCAAGTCGTACACTGGAGCAGGTGGCCCAGTGACAAAGGCCGCGACTTATCTATGAGTTGTAAGTCGTAAGTTCGAACCCTGACTGGCGATTTACTTTGCGTAAATTATTTCATCACCTCTGCATTCTCAAAAGGGCGAAGGAATGCTCTACTTCACTTATTTGAGAAACCGCGGTGCGACGCAACCGCGCGTCACGACTGTTGTAGAAAAATGTCTATGAAGTTTTCATAGAAGTTGTTCTACTATCGACGTGTTGTTTCCTGTTTGTCTGTAATTCTCAGCTGTCTTGCTTGCGAAGAACCGGTCCCGTATCCATACCTTGACGATACGCATGTTAATAACTTAGCCACGAGGCACCCATACCTAATAAAATCACAATTAATTGTGCCTAACCTAACCCGTAAAACAATGCACACACCACCTACACGTACCGACCGCACTAAAATTCAAATTCGCGCTAACTGTCACCGCGATTGTCATTCTACCACAGTGCTTCTTATACCAACGATATTTTATTAACTGCCGGCCTTGTCTGCTGAATACCTGATGTGTTGTAGGTGGTAACACTGCCAACCTAGTGCCAGTTGGACCAGGTGCAGTCCGGAAGGAGTTCTTGGGATTTCTAGTGGGTATAAGGACTCTGGGTCTTATTAGATGCACTTGAATGATATATATACCTACATCATTTATCACAATGAACACCACACTACGTGCACACTCAGTTAAATTAACTTTGTACTGTGTAACTTACTTATAATTAAATTTACTTTTTGTGTTTAGTTTCAACTACTTGAGAACGCTGTAAAAATCTAGTAATTATGTAAACTGGAAGGGAACTGTCTCCTGAGATACAGGCTTACAACCTAGTTCAGGAGGCAGTGCGCTTATGTGACTGTGTACTTACTTTGTTTTCAATAAATCATTATTATTTCCTTATGTTTTTATAATTATTATTATTATATGTAAGTAAAACGATCACATGACTAAGTAATATGGCTAGCATAATCAGCAAAGTAGATTTCAACCAGCGGGGTAGTTGCGTAACACACTCAGTAGCAATAATAATAATAATAATATCCCTGGACATTTCACACAGCACCATTGGCAATGGGTTTCATGTTGACAGTTCAACAACATTCATTGCGTTATTTAAGTTGTTGTTGTTGTTGAGTTGTTGTTGTTGATTCACACCTTTATTTCAAATGATAATATCTAATCTTATAAGTGCACATATAATATACACTTAGCAGTCAATAGACAATCTTTATTACAATAAACTTCTAATAAGTAATAAATTCCTTACTTACTGGAATCATCATAGATTTTATACGTTCACTTCCCTTTATCATTTTATTGAGAGACAATGAGACAATCTATCAACAGCTACTCGTAACTACAATATTATACATACATATCTATAAATAGCTAAAGAAGAAGTAACATTAAAATAACTCAACATAACATCACGCCTATCTGACCTTCACAACTCAGTTACTGGGTAATTCGTATACCCTTGGAAAAACTGGTTGTCAGACAGAAAGTCTGACAACCAGTCAAAGATCCACGAATGGCTGAGCTGGTCAGCAGGGACCAGAGAACTCCGAAAAAATAAATATAAAACAAAACATAGCCTGATAGGGCTTAGGATCCCAGGATCATTAGCACCACCACCACCACCTACCATTTGCGACCTAGGCTAGACTAACCAGGTAGAGAATACTGCACCAATTCTCAAGAGATAATAATGGCCGAACACATAGTACGTAAAAGTACATTTCGCACAGGTAAATCCAAGTTCCCTAACAAGTTAAATCTAACTGTGCTGCCAAAAGCCCACAACAGTATGGTTTTCCGTTTATTAGCATTATAACTATCTGTGGGCCCAAATATGGCCCAAGACCAACTAGATGCCTAATCGACTGGTTACAGTAGCCATTGTAAAATGCAGTGTACGGTACTGGTTGGGTGGCCAGCTTTGCAGGGTTAAGGGGACACTCCTGATTTATGTAGTTGAAAACACAGGAAAAATATGCAGAATCTTCAATTATAAATGAAAAAGTGTTGGAAAAAGAAGAAGACGTAGGGCATGTACAGACGCCAGCACATTAAGCTACTACAATCTGTCAAATTTCTTTAATAGATTTTCAACTTTAACGCTAAAGCATTAGGTTCAAGGTTGATTGGGATAATTTGACAGTTAGCTTGATGTGCTGGCGTGTGTACGTCTGTTTCCATACACCAGAAAAAATCAGGGTGAGGATAATGATGGTGTATTAGAGTTCAAAGGAAAACAACTCCCCAGAATTTAGAATATACTTGAATACAGAAAATGTTCTTGGTATCAAACTAGATGTATGAGACTAATGAATATTTCGGGACATCGCCAAGCGGTTGGTTGACTCTTCTCGTGACCAGAGGGCTGGCCTATTTTTAGGCCAAAGAATCAGCATTGCCATCCAACATGATAATGCTGCCACCCTTTTGGGCACTTATCCCATTGACAGCGATTCGGAAGAATTTTTTATGCCCAATGAGCCTGCCGTTTTCTTTATTTTTTTATTATATACTTGTTTTTAATATATTTTGTGTAGAAAGGACTTGTAAAAAACATTCCCATATCCATTCCCATTTTAAAAACCTTCCATTTTGAACGAAGGTTTTTAAATTTATTAAACTAGGCTACCCTACAAACAAGGTACTCCATGTACCGAAGAAATTGACCATAAATATTTATTGTTACCGAAATGGCTAAAACTATCATTACTCTTACTACTATACAAGGTGGGTAGAGATATCGGTAGTTCAGGATTAAGTATTGTAAGGCTGGGAGTAATTGAGTAGTCCCCGGTTCGAATAAACTATTGAATGTTGTAAGATCTACGGACTATACAATGCTATTTTAGTGTAGAGGACTGTCAATGCACATAAAAAAAGTTTCAGTTACCAAAGTCTATATGAAATATAAAAAATAACAACGTTAAAATGTTGCAAGAAAAAAAAACTTAAAAATATTATAAATATTAAATATGAATTGAAAAAAACTAATAATTATACGATGACTTCGCTTTTCCATTAACTTATACCTAATGCTAATAGAATACATAGTTGTGTAAGCGAACCCGCGGGAACAGTTAGTATAATATAAACTAGTAAACTAAACAGGACGTACCACTAATTCTGAACTTACCATTTGTAGGTTTGCACTGTGCCAAAAGTAACGTGCTTCGCAGATAAACAAATCTATCAAACTTGGTGGTAAGCCTACCTATTGTTAAGTCTAAATATAACAATTTGACAGACTCGCAGCTGTTTAAACATTTTCAGCTCTTCAACTACCAAACCAGTCTACTCCGAAGTGCAAAGTGCGAATGTTCGGATCGGACTGACACAATGGCCGAACCGAATATTATTGAAAAATGCGAAAAAAGTTCGGATCGGCTCAGTTGGGTCGGGACCATAGTCAATATTCGAAAGAGTGTAGGAATGTAGGATCGGGACCGACCGAACCAAATAGTAACTTCGTAGCAGGAAACGGCCGAACATTCGGCTGATACTACTTCGGAGTAGACCAGAGAGAGAGAGGACACTCAACAAAGTCTTACAAATAAACAACAATCGTTACACGTCTGTAGATTTCTATAAATTTATCCTCGGATATAAATCATATTTGCCGTTGCAGCCATGAGTCAGCCCAACAATCGCCAATGAAATCCAATCTGATTTCTATCAGACAACCAACTATCAAAGGAGATATACGAGACCAATGTTTCCTGGTCTCCCTCCTCCCGCGCAGCCCTGGAAATTTCGAAGAAATCGAGGTCACACTATCGCTGTCCACGGATCAAACGTAACTGGGTACGTTAACTGATTTTCTGTCAAGCATAATCAAGTTATTTCTGCTAAAGCTGTTTGCGACAAGACCTTAACGGGTTCTATTCCCGTTTCGGTTATAACCTAATCCCACTTGTTGAGATAAAACTATTTATAGGAATGTTGGAGATAGCCGTATTGTGGAGTTAAATCCTCCGATAATGAGTTATTATTATTGATATATAGGATTCTGAGTGGGGTTAATTATAAATGATTTATGATACCTTATAGTCAGTTGGTAATTGGTGATAAATAATGTTATCAGATTTCTAATCATTTTATTGTAATATCTATACGTTAAAGATGCTTCTCTATTTCAAAAATTTAAATAATCATGATTAATTCTTCTCTTTCTATTATTGATTGTTGAAACTATTTGTTGATTTATTAGTTTCTAATACGGCAGGGCAATTTTGGGTAATAAATGTATTTTCTTTCTTTCTTTTTTTCATCGAAATCTTGTCGGTTTCTTTTAATTATTGTTGGGCCTGCTCTTGAAATCAATCACTCCTGATGGAAACCGATAGATGAGGTCTATGATGAAACGAGCGTGCCCAGAAGATGCCTGTTCACTCTTGCTTTGTAGGCAGACGGGTTAAATGTGAAATGATATTTGGAACCAGTCCTTCTATATTTTCTTCATCCTCGTCATAATTTCAGCCGAAAGACGTCTACTGCAGGACATAGGCCTACCCCAAGCACCGCTACTTCGATCAGTTCTGTGCTTCTCGCATATTATTTATATTTTCTTACTAGATTTATATTCTTATAATTTAGCAAGTAAATTATCTAAATAAATCAAACTAAAAATCAATAAAAATCTTTCAACAGTTCCTTGAATTTGGTATAAAAAGGTCCCTCAAAGCTAAATATTATTATACTTATTTAATTCAGGCAGGCTGAAAATAATCCATACTATTAATATTATAAACTCAAATGCAACTCTGCCTGTAAATTACCTTTTCACGCCTATACCACTGAACAGATTTCGATAAAATTTGGCAAGAAAATAGATGGTTTCTTGAGGAAAAATAAAGCCTATTTTTTGTATGGTATCACGTACGCATGGGATAGTTTCCAACATCTACGCGGCCGAAGCCCCAGGCATAAGATAGTAATAAATAAATATATATTTTCACCTCAACCTACACACCATGTTCTGTTAAATGTTGCGGCATTAAAAACACTTAGAAAAATGATTCCTAATGACCGTTGCAAGCGATAAAATAACCAACAATTACCATGCCAAAATAATTAAGTATAAACTTCAACCGAAACCAACTTGTATGGCTTCAAGCAATTTTGATGCACATGTCGTTAAGTGTAGAGAACATGTTAGGACCGTCGCAGGTGACGTTCTGTAGTTTCAGCCTACCCTCATGCGATGAATGCGTGAGTTTATGTTTTATGTGTCGTTAATAATAGTTCTGCTGACCATACAAGGGAAAAATGGCGTGAATATATAAAATGTAACACCATACCAATGAATTTTCAATCAGTCAGCTTGAATTTAATCAGTCGCCTTTGGCTGGATGGAGAACGTGTCTAAATTGACGAATCATTGTGTGTGCTAGCACGCGGATCTAGGAGAAGATTAGGCTAGTCACACGCCTTCAGGCTTTCAGTTTTCTTGATGGAGTGATGAACTATTATTGTTTGCTGCACCGGACGACGTCATTACCTCGGCGCCGGCTGTCACTGAAAACCAGCGCTGGAGTTCTGTCTTGCATAGGGTTGCAGCATTATGCTGGGCGATAGCCGTTTTGCGTGGATGTGATGCATATTTCCCCTAACCATTTCTTATTGTTTTTTTTTATGTTTTATGTTCGTTTTTTGCGTCATGTTTGCCGCAAATAAACGTATTTTATTTCTTTCTTCTTCTTCTATTAAGAAAAATATTTGGGAACAGTGTTAATTATGTAAAATTAATATGTAAAATCTAATCAGAAAAAGAGAAATTCTCTGTACGTAACTGTCCAATTGAAAATTCCCTATTATGCAAAAAGTGTCGTCAAAGGAATGAGTTTAATTATAGTCAAACGAACGGACATTGGAAAGCAACTTTTGCCAACACTATTTGTAATTAAAATGCAGTCCGTATGACAAATTAATAAGCATCGGTTACTCCAAAAAAGTTACACTCACAGGTGAATCATAAAGCCTAGATTCACGAAAAGTTATCCCCGCGTGATGTTATGTTATCTTATGAACGATTTCTTTCTAGCTGTTATCAACTGATAGTCTGCAACCAGCCTATCTCAACACAAATGCATGTAGCATTGCTCGCGAAACGCAGCTGACAGCTTGATCGATCGTGAGCTCAGCTCTTTGCTCAGACACTGCATTTGAGATACTGTCATACATACTGGCTTGTTAAAATTATAATATAATCTATGTTTATTAATTTTGTGATATCAAGACATATAACTAAGGCTTTTACTAAAATATCAAGTGACAATGAAAGCAAGTAGTAGAAAGCTTTTTATATTACATAACATCACGACTGTGTTCCCCGAACGGTTAGGCAGAGGTGCATTTATAGTACGCCCATATTTCACCAGTTATGATCAAGTCCCATGTTATTTGGCGAGTCTATTGCCATCGACTGGGAAACGGTACCTCTTCCTCTTTAGAGCTCTCTGTGACACCTGAACTTCGAAAGACCTTGGCGAAACCAATGCTAATGCTTTCAACGTGGCGGAATTCTGGTCGAATCTTATAAAATATGGAAATGGAATCATTTATACGACGAAGAAGAAGGAGAGAAGAAGAAGAATGTGGAAGAGTAAGAGAGGGTCAAAGAAATAAATGGATTGTGTACCTAGATATTATGACTAGAAAGGGTGTGAATACTGGCCATGAACAACGATAATGATGACCATCAGGTGTATCTACTAATTGTTAGCAAGTTTTAGTACAAACTAATTTTACTGCTTTCATTTCCTTTTTATGATATGTGCAGTTAATACTCTCGTAAACAATTCAAGTCGGCAATAAAATCGGTCATCGAACATCCTGTCCGAAGAACAAAACTATGAAATATATTACTAACTACTATCCGCGTCTTCGTCTGCATGAAATTACCGGCCACGCGCGCTATTACTTTGTTTTCGGTTAGCATTATTTTTTACTTTCGTCTTTTTTCTCGGCACCTAAGGGTCATAGCGTGATGGTACATAGCCTATACCTTCCTCACTTAATCTACCTCAATAATTGATCTATCAAATGCCAATATTTTTTTCAATCCGACTGTAATTAGCGCGTTCAAACCAACAAACTATTCAGCTTTACCATTAGTATAGATTGTATTTCAAATATTTAATAGCTTGTAATAAAAAGGCACGTGTCTTAATCAAGTGGAATTAATACAGACTGCTATAACCGAGTAAAATGAAATTAAAGACTTCAATGGCTATCAAATACCATAATTAATGACAATATTAGATACAAATTAGAATAGAACTTGTTCTGAATATCACAGGAATCTCAAAATTATTTGACAAAGTAGTGGCAAGAAACTTTGATATTTCTATAATATTAAAAGTACAATTAAAAAACTATGTTCACTACTGTTACAAAGAAGCTGGCGTAAACTGGAAACGTAAACCGTTGAACTGAATAAAATAATTTAGGACTTAGAAGCGGCGTATGTTTACGAGTGGACTGCAAGTATTAAAAGATGACCTATTGAAAAAAAAATCGCATCAAAGTTATGGACAAATATTGTGATTTGGGGGAGTATTCTACAAAAATCTCAATCTGAAAACACAGATGTAGTGAGTTGTCAATAGTGTCAGTCCCTAGCATTCTCTAGTGCTATTTTGTAAAAATCCTACCGTGAAAACTTATGCGAAGTGAGCTATCAATAGCGTAAAAATGTCAATCCGTAACATCAGATGGAATGACAGCTCACTTCACCTAAGTTTTCACGGTGAGATTTTTACAGAATAGACTGGCTGGTCCAGCCAATCAATACTTTTTAAAAGGAAACATTAACAAGCAGTTCTGATTTGTTCCAATCACTGTTCAACATTTAAAATGCTAATAAGAGATCTTGTATGCGACGCGAACACTTTTGCAAATCATGGTGCATGCTGCATTAAGAAATCGATTCATTTGTTGATAATGATTGAGAATTACTTGCAGATTATTAACCCTTTAGCAGACTGGTGATGAAGAAATAAAAAAAGTATCAAGTAAATACATAGATACCATTCAAGAAATTAATTGGATAAGAGTTGTTGGTAGAAAGTAATCAGTTTTAGGACTTTAAGTTAAAAAAAAACATGCGAATTAAATCAACAGCAAGAGAACTACTGTTCTCTATACGTATATAGTAAACTCATCTAATTCTGTGACTCGCCTCATTCGGTGATATTTGGTTTGAGCGCTATCATAGGGCTATACGAGTGAAATCAATGGTTTGAAATACAACCTTAAGCCTCTGTGATAAAGTTCAAATTCAAAACCAAATATCACCGAATTAGGCGAGTCACAGAATTAGATGAGTTCACCCTATTGGTAGCATGGTTTTATAATTTTGCTCTTTTTAAGTGGCTCAATCTTGCAGAAATGAGTTTTAAAATTATAAGTGTCATGATATTTTGTGAAGTCTTAGACAAACTTTACAAGAGAAGTATATTTTCTTCCAACCGACATGAATATATTCTGTCGAAATGGCTTGCCTTGAAAGCGAAAATGAAATAAAAGGAACAGAAATAAATTAATTATAAAAATTAAAAAAAAAATTATGGTATTGCACGTTTTGATCCAAGCCTTTAGATGATGAACCATTCGATTAATTAACAGAAATGTCTGTTGTAATGCTTGTAAGTTATATTATTCATGGGATTTATGAACTTCATAAACGTTATGACGATCATTCGGTTTATTTATTTACAAGTTAATGTTATTTTGTGCGATGTTAATATGCAAATTAGTATCGTGTAACCATATTTTAATAATCATGTTTATTATAGACTTTTATTGCTATCATAATGATATTTATCCAGTGCTGTCTGTGTGATTGTGTCATTTTGTAAATGTCATCATGTTTCCTATAGGTCTGTTTATGGCAAATATCACTATCGTCGTCAATATTACTTGAATCATATTGACTAATTGTCAATTATTAAATTTATTTAGTAAACCTAATTGCCAGTACTTCGACAGAACTCTTAGTAGGTACCTATGGCTTTTGACAAAATTATTATATTTGCGTAATCGTAAATAGTTAGATAATATTTTATATAAATCGAACTACAATAAACTACTGGCGATAATAATCTTAGTTTTGTCAGCTTATAATAAAATATGTTCTAACTGTTTAAACAGAGTGGTTGTTCTTACAATTTCCTAAAATACCAACACAAATGATTTATCTTTTATAATTAAACACAATTTATTTATTGAAAAGTTATTGGACACAATCGATCCATACATTGATTTATTTATAACGGACGTAAATAATGTATTTGAATAAGGGCCATAATTTCTGCAATTAGTCATATATCAAATGAAATGAAAAAATAATGTGGTCCAATAACCGCTCCTTGGGAGACTCCGTGCGCGAAGCAAGTTTCTGACGCAAAACAACGAAGTATTGATACCTGCCTTCTAAGTATATCTACACTATACACGTGCCGACTTAATCTGTTACGTAGAATATCTGACAAGGTTCGCCAGCAACATTGTTTGTTGCACATTCAAATGTGTCAAAGGCTTCTATTAGATTTATAGTTTTATAGCGTGAGACAATGGATTGCAAAATAATTGTTTTTCATTAGCTAAGTTGGCGTGACTGAACCAGATTCTATGGAATTCTGCTGCTGTTTCTAAAAACTGGATCTGCCAGACGACTCGCGGCGAACAATTGAGTCTAGATCGATGGAAAATGGAAGCTGGTTTTTTCCTGGTTACGTCAATATGTGACATTTTTATCGTTTTTGCAATTACGGAAAGTGGTGCCATTGAAATTCAATGTCGTCATTATTATTATATTTTTATTGGCACTTGTGTGTTGTCAGTAGTAATAATGGTAAATAATAACTTAGAAGTTTAATACATCTGGTCGTTATTTGACATCATAAGAATTTATGAACTGTTTTAATTAAAAACCTTGCAATTTTATAATCCTATTATACCCTTGAATGGACAAGACTAATTCTTGATAGAAGACAGATAAATAGTCTTTATGGGAAAGGTGTTCCTAAGTCATTAGTCGAACAATGAAATCAATAAATATGTTGATAGCAATAAACACTTCATAGTGAATATTATATTACTGCTGAATGGCTATATGTAGCGAGGAATATAATATTTTAGCAGTTGATCAAGTAATAAAAGTCGATAATAAATTGCATTGTCTTGTTTAATACCCCATTGATTGTGGTGCTGTAGATAGTCATATTTTTTGCTCAATCGTAAAAAGGTAGGCGTGTGCTGACTGCAGTAATAAAAGATCGATTGTAAAGTTTTTCGTAGCAAATTATCTCCTAAACAATGGATGAGAAAAACTTATGGATCTATAAATCGTTGAAACAGAATGTAAACCTAGCGGTATATTGAGGTTTTAGATTCATTGTTCCGTAAAGTTTAACAGTTTTGCCCTAAAGTTTTGTTACTGGTAAGTCTTCCGTGGTTACAACAGCGTGCCGTTGTCAATTTTCAAATAAAGAAATAAAAAAAAAAACGTTGTAAATCATTTCATTGTTTTGCGATCAATCGTTTTTTTCGTATCTCCGTTTATTATGTAAATGTATCGAATGTAAAAAATGTATCGTAGTTTTCAACTTAATTGAAATAATTATAAAACATCACACAAAAAAAGGATCACCATTTTCATTTTAACTGCTTTTGTTGAAATAGACATTTCGTAACTTTGGTACAACTTTGTTCAGAAGGCCAATTTCTCGTTATTATAAACATTCAAAATCTAGTCGCAATCCCATCTCGGCGACAATCAATGTCAAAACCTAGTTAAAAATGTAGGGAAATTTGAGGTATTTTTGACTGATTGAGACTGAGATCAAACTGTGAACGTTCTTAAAATTACGAAAATTGCCCCCCTGAAGACTCCTAACGTCATACAACTTGGCTACAACAACGCCGCGTGTACGATCCGGAGAACTTGTGCAAAAAAGCTTCTAAAACACGTTTACAGATGTCGCTAGTATTGCAAAAGGAACGCGCCGCCGCGCCACCGAACTTGTAAGGACATTGCAAAAAGGTTCCTACAAAGTGTCAAATTGAAACTCACCGAGAGGGCGATAGATGGCGCTGCCGGTTCTGAAAGTCAGATCTGTAATAAGAAAAAAGATAACGCTTTATGTCTTGTAGGAATAACGGAGTAACTATTAGAAAAACGATTGTAGAAACTTTATTTTTGTACTTAAATAGAAAAGTTTTTGGAAGAAAAAAAATCCCTAGTAATAAATTCAATAAAAAAATTATAAACTTTTGATGTTTTCGTTCGTAATTTAACAAAATAATTGACGTATTACATCGACATTTTTAATGACTATTCCTCTAAGAAATGGCCTAGAAACACAATTTATGTAATGCCAATCAAGAAAATTACAGGCAATACGCATGATAACTGTATTTTCTGTAAATACTAGTATTAAGTAGGTACAGCAATTATTTCTGTAGACATAATTATTACGTATAGGCATTGTCTACTTACGTACACACAGACATGAATATTTATATATAATTACTGGTAAAAATAGGTGCCTTTGTCCTTGGAAGTTGGACACTTACAACATGACTTTATTTGGTTGAAAGTTATCGAGCCACCAAGTGGAAAGTTGAAGAGATTAAAAAGTTCAGGAGTAGTATCAGTATTAAGTTACCACAAAACAGTGTTTATCAGTTATTTAGGCTAAATATAATTGGACTTTGACGTAACACTGACATTAGACACACGTTGAAAAAGTGTTTCTGTTTTTGTGGTATTTTAGCTGGTTATATTTTTATATAAATAAATAACCTTTTTTTTTAAGAATCACTTCCTTAATTGTAAGTAACAATATAAACTTATGAACTAGTGTTAGTAACATATAGTCAGTTTATGTTAAGTAGAAAAAAATGCAATGGATAACAAAACATAATTAATTTATTTTTAATTCGTTTCAAAAGCCGCACACAGAAAAAAATCACACAAAATACAACCGACATGCAAAACACATCTAAAAATAGAATTACAAACTAAACAAACGTAACGGTCGAATTAGAAAAAAAATATACCTCAACCGGAACAAAAACTTCTATTTTATTTTCTAATAAAAAAATCTTATAGGAAACCGACAGCTGTTGGAACTATCGGGGGCTGTTCGGTCCCCACTATGGAAAAAATCAATGGGCGTCACCATAGGACAGGGGTGGTTACCCCCGGTCATTCATGGCGTTCGGATCACGCGACGCAATTTTAAATTATGGGGTGGCCGAGTGAAGTGAGTTTTTCATTTTTTTTTCTCGTTACAAAATGATTTTTTTTTTGTTTAGTGACAATTAACATTTTTTGGCTAACTGTTTTATGGACGTTAGCCACTCTTTTCGTTTTGTGGTCTGCGGTTTTGGTACGTATGTTATTTTGAGTTAATTACGTCGTTGTTTTTTTAAGTATTTTTGTGCTCTTCATAAGCTGTTAGACAATGTTGAATTAATGAATTTGAAACTTTTTTGGACATATTTTTATGCCCTGGATGTATGAAGAGTTCTTATGCTAACGTAGTAGGCACTTAAATGGATTAGGCAGCCTTTAAGTTTTATTTTTATTTCATCAGCTCTTTTCTGTATTATTCTTTTGCAATTTTGTACAGACGCCAAGCACATGAAGTTACCGCTACCGGTATCTGTCAAATTTCTTTAATCGATTTTCAACTTTATAGCTAAAGCATTAAGTTTAAGGTTGATTGGGAAAATTTGACAGTTTCGAGTAGCTTGATGTGCTGGCGTCTGTACGAACTCTAGCCTGCTGTTTTTAATCCATGTTTTCTGTATACTAGTCTATTAATAATAAGCTCCTCTTTGTCCCTGTAGGTACTCGCAATATTATTACTTTAATAGATGGAAGCTGTCATGTCGGCAGCTAAAACTGTTGGGCATTATAAGTAAATTATGACATTATGTTATGCATACGATATGCGTCTAACGGTAAATGTGTATGCAACTTCCTTTTAAATGGATATTGTGTAGTGATGAGCTGTATTTCATTGTTATTGAAAGTGGTGGATTGCTACATTGAATATAATATTGTAATAATGTCTGCAACAATTTGATAAATCACAAAATCATTCGCCGTTTCATGGCTAAGAATTAAAAAAAAATAAGTTTTTTAAACGTTCCGACGTTTGCAAAACTTATTTTTTTTAATTCTTTGATTTTGTGATTTCTCAAATTCAAATTAAAGCGTTGTAACGCATGTGGTTACCTAATACGGATATTAGGTAACCACATGCGTTACAACGCTTTACGCCCGGAATACACATGCCTGTAACTTGTACAAAAGTATGCAAGTAGCTTGCATGGCATTATGGTTTTCATCAATCAGAAGTTTTTGTCACGGTGTGCAAGCTACTTGCATACTTTTGTGCAAGTTACAGGCATACGTGTTCCGGGCTTTATGCTACCACTTTCTGAATCAGCTGTAAGTAGATGGTACTAATATGTGGTCGTGTAATATGGTGATGTATGATTGTAGTCTCTTCATTTAGTTAGTCCGTCCAGAAATAAATAAATGTTAGAAAAATCAGCTTATAAAAAAATATTAATATTATAATAAGTCAGATTGTGAAGCACATCACTATGCTACATTATACTCCGCCCGTTGTCTGTCTGAGCCCACGTGGAATTTATAATAAATCATAATAAATATTTATAATTTGTAATAAACCCATGAATGATACCTCATATTTTGTGGGTGTTTCTATGCATCAGTAATTTTATTGTGGCTATATTTATACGCCGCTCGTGGAAAGGATTAACTTATTATTGTAATAGCGCTATTGTTGAATCTAGTTTATTGTGAAAATTGGTAGTGGGTGTATGTCGTTTAATATTTTTTGGAGTGAAAACTTCTATGTGCGTTGAGCGATTTTTCGTAGGGGGGTTTCGAATCACCGACAAGATATCGTGACATCGTGTGGCGCTTCACCAGCCATGAAAATATACTCATATATTTTAATTAATATGACGGCACGGCTGGCGCAGTGGTTAAGCGATTGACTGCTGCGCTGCGTGTCGCGGGTTCGATTCCCGCACGGAACAAATATTTGTATGACCTACAAGTAGTTGTTCCGTGTCTGGCTGTTTGTGTATGTGAGTTTATATGTCTGTAAACGCACCCATGACACAGGAGAAATTGAGAAAAAAAAATTGCATAATCAGCCTATAATGTTTCTCCTGCTGGGACACAGGCTTCTCGTTGAGAGTTGGCCATAATGAACAACACGGACCCAGTCTGGGTTGGTGGATGTCAAATGTATTCGAATTTTTGGTTCTAGGACATGTCAGTTTCCTCACGATGTTTTCCTCCACCGCTTTAAGAGCAGTGGTAATGACTTTAATTTATAAATTATGACATTTTTATTTTTATTAAACCTACTCCACTTAATTTACAGATGAAAAAAAAAAACACTGTTTTATCATGCTTTAAATTTTCATTTCTCTCGGCTGTTCCCATGACTGCCTATGTTTTTTTTTTTTTAGAAGTCGATCCGCCATTTCAGCCTATTGTGTCAACGCTAAAAATCGATATTGCTCTTGACCCCTGTGTTACTTGCTTGGTTAGGGGGCGTCACCCGTTAAATCAACAAAGCGATTATCTCGTTTTTAAAGATACGTTTTTTTTAGAATACGTTTTCGCTAATCGATACAAAAAATATATAGGTAATAATGTTGTTTAAATAATATAATAGGTAATAACCGTAGATTCGATTCGATTCGTCGTAGATCTTTTCGACAGTTCAACAGCATTCATTGCGTTATTTACGTAGTTGAGCAGACAAATTTTTCGTACATATAAAGCAATGGATTAGCAATATCCTTCATAACTATTCACATTCATTGTGTTTGAAAATGTGTGACGAAATTAGGGTGCTGTACTTACTAGCTTGGTGAACACATTTTTCGAAGGAAACCATTACAACTTAGAAATATAGGACATTAAAACCAAAATACCTGGTTGTTTAAAGTAAAATACATTTGAATGAATTCATAATATAACAGAGCTAACCAGACGTTCAATTAGTAAATTCTAAGAATCTGTAGCCAAGTTACTCGTGCCCACCATGTTCTGTTTACTTGTTTGTCAAGGATTGAGGTAGAATTTATTCGTATGTAGGTGCGCAGAGTAATTATTGACTTAGAGATCGTCTACGCTTATGGCAACAGTAGCCATATTGGTCACCAGCTTACTTTGATCTTGAGCTGGCCTAGCGTAGTACGGAGTCTCAAAAGAACAAGAGGTCCGCTTATACTGGTTTTGTTACCACTGACTTGCGTCTTACTGTACCCACTGACCGTAGAAGAATAAGATTAGGTATCTCGTTTCTCTTGTGAACACTGAAAATAGGAAAGAGAAAAAGATAGGGGATATGTGTGCTCTTTCTAAAGGTAGCCATTGACGATACGTCTGTTTGGAATGCTTCTAAATGGAAGACTTCCATATGGATGTACTTCAGTTTATAGGCACATTGACTTACTTCCATTTGGACGTACGCGCCGCCACTTCGAAGAAATTCGCTATCAAGTCGACGTCGTACGCAAAGACATTAAATTATTTACTTATCTTAAATCTCTTTGGTCGTACGGAAGAATTATTGATTGACAATGGATTTTTTAATGGTGGCAACAGCAGTGTGTATTTCGATAATAAAAACTACTTTTTATTTTTCACTTTTTTGTTGTGATATTTTTTTTTGATTTTTGTTGATTTTTCAAAAACCGCTTGTCCGATTTCGATAAAATTCATGGGACCATTTGGGAAGTATACCCATTCCAACAAAAAAATAATTATTCAAATCGGTTGGCAAGCGACGGAGTTATGCGCGAACAAACATAAAAAAAAAAATACAAACATCCGAATTGAGAACCTCGTCCTTTTTTTAGAAGTCGGTTAAAAAGACGAAGGAGAAAATGAACATTTACAAATAAAACCGTCCTGGTTTCATAGACTCAGCTCTTTCTAGCACTGTAGCACATGTACCCCCCGTCAACACATAGCAAAAACTGAGACAAAATTTACAAAACAATGGACGCGGTTTTGCCCATTCACAGACGATTCGAACGGCTTCCAAATTGCGTGTCGCACGTTTTTGACATTGACAGTCGGCCGCGGATGACGTCCATTTGGATTGGATGCATGGATTTCAATCCGTTTGGAAATCCAAAGCTGGAAGGCGTCCATTTGATTGGCATACGTTTATCACATTCACGAAACCATTTTGGAAGACGTCCACTCCATTTGGATTGATGGACGTATCGTCAATGGCTACCTTAAGTCAATTGGCATTTTAAATGTCTGGATGAGCTGGACTCCTTTCATAAAGATTGGTCCTTGGCGGCTCTGGACAGAGAGGGGTGGAAAGAGAACTCTCTTTCCACCTCCCTTGGGAGGCCTTTTCCCAGCAGTGGCACATTTATGACTATTAAAAATGTACAAAACTTCTAAAATATATTAATAAAATAAAACAAATGAAAATCAAATCTTCAATCTTCTACCTGTAATTCTTTGTACGGTCACCAAAGGAGATGAGTAACTAGGGTCGTAGTTGAAGTTTAGTAAGAAATCCATGGATGTTTTCGAATAAAATTTAATTTTGTTAATAGAAAACCAACAGTTAATTTATCAAATTAAATTTCATTCGAAAACATCCGTTGGTTTCTTTGTGAACGTCAACTATATCCGACGACCGTTTACTTACCTATCTCTTTTGATGACTGTACATAATAAAAAGTATTTTATTCTACTCTAAAACTTGTTAAAAATTAACTTCCCAAGTCATCCACAAAGATAAACGCATTATTACTGTCTATCGACTATCCATATTATCATAAAAAGAAAACGAACCAAATTCTAAGCTTATTCCAACTTTTTTTATTACCAAACTGTAATGGCAATCATACATATTTCCAAAATTGCATGCAATAGCCAATCGTCCCCTCTACAAGGGTGAATAACAAAGGAGGTGGGCAGGGACGCGAGTTTTGGGGCAAAAACTACCGAATGTGGGGGCCGGTCAACTGGAAAATTGACTTTTTTTATACCTACATGTTTATTATTATGAGGAAGTTTGTGATTAGCTGTTTTGTTAGGTGTATATTGTGGTGTGTTTTTAGGTATTGTAGGTAAGTGGGTATGGTTTGTATGAAGAATGATATTAAAGGGAAGGGAGTGAATGATAGCGTGACGGTTGACAGGGGAGAATGGAAGAAGAACACGTGTTGCCGACCCCGAGTAACATGAGACAAGCGCAGGGAGACGATGATGATGAAGTCTATTTAGGTAACTAATAACTCCGAACTTCTAAGAATTGGCAAAAGTCGTTTTAGAAGCAAATGTTCTACTTGAAAAGCTCTTTCTATTGGTATATATCTTATAGCTATTGGGCTTCAGGGCAGACACCCATAGTACGGTGTCCATTCTCCTTTACTGCATCTTTATTTTAATTTTATTTTCATGTTATAAACATACAGAATGACGCCATTGAAAGAAAAGAAAATACATTTATTTGCGGCAAACATAACGTATAAAAACGAACACACAAAAAAATATAACAAGTTGGGGATAAACATGCGTCACATCCACGCAAAACGGCCATCGCTCAGCATAATGCTAAGACCCAATACAAGACAGAGCCCCAGCGCTGGTTTTCAGCGGCAGCCGGCGTTGACGTGATGACGGCAACCAGTGCAGCATGCAATTATACATATATAAATAAAAACAAGAAATAAAATGAACCATATGACATCACTATTAATATAGTAAAGGAAATCATAAGCCAGGAAACCTTTATTACCAATATCTAGAATATTTAGTTACCTAATGCAAATATAACTAATTGAACCTCCGTTAGTTCGTTTATTTCAGTATCAGCTTTCATCTCAATCGTTAGACTGAATATTATATTGATAATCAGGTAAGCTTAGCCACTGAATTGGCTATTAATATCAATTTCAATACTGTAGTTATTGAAATCATTATTGTGAATTGAATATGATATTCTGTTGACATGGATATTTTATTGGTTAACCGCGTAAGGAGTTTTTATTGTTGTGTTTTATGTAGGCGGGTTTCTAATGAGGTAGTTTTAGCCTTTTAGCGCCCACATAACTTGACATTTCCGAGTGTTATGCTGTTCTTGGCCCAGTGGTAACGGCCGCGTCTTACGAGTTGCAGGTCGTAGGTTCGAACCCAGTTAGACGCTTTACATTGTGTAAATTATTTCATCACCACTGCTCTCAAAGCGGTGAAGGAAAACATCGTGAGGAAACCGGCACGTCCTAGAACCAAAAATTCGAAGACATGTGACATATATCAACCCGCACTGGGCCCGCGTGGCGGATTACGGTCCACTCCCTCTCACAGAGAGGAGGCCTGTGTCCCAGCAGTGGGAACATTATAGG
Source organism: Apamea crenata (assembly GCA_949629185.1). Lineage (NCBI taxonomy): Eukaryota > Metazoa > Arthropoda > Insecta > Lepidoptera > Noctuidae > Apamea > Apamea crenata. The sequence goes on along the minus strand of OX451368.1, from coordinate 3,815,045 downwards.
CTGATTATGTATGCTATTCTTGTGTAAAAGCTTCTTGGCCTATACCATGCCGTAGCGAAATGTTGCCTCGTTTTTTGCTCAGCTTTCATTTTTTAAAGTTGAGCAAAAAATAGCGCGAAATTTTGCTCACGTTTTTCTGCTCCATAGATACCAGCTATAAATAATGTTTAAAATGTAGTAAAATATTACATCGTAACGACTAAGTCATATCTAATAGTAAGTAATAGTAGATGGTGGGACGAACTTGACGCTTATTTATGTATTGAGGAAGGGATATTACCATAGTCTAAATTATGATTTTTATACTGTGATATTACAGTGTCGATGAGTACCTACCTAGATGATAAGCGATAATCGTAATATTATCGTTCTGGATACCTATTAATTTATTGATTGGAATTAATTTTAAATGGCATGGTTTCATATTATTATTTTGAAATTTACACTTAATATTGTTTTTTTTATTATGTCTTTTTGTTTTATTATTGTATTTGTTTATAAAAACTAAATCTCAATCATCTATTCATATGAGTAATACAATAATAATTATTGTATTACTCATATAGATTATTAAATGACATCTTATCTGTTATCTCTAGTAAAATTTCTACACAATGTATATTTGTTCTGAAATAAATTACTTATGACCTATGGATTGGTCCGTATTGGCTCAGGGGGTCTACTCCGAAGTGCAAAGTGCGAATGTTCGGATCGGACCGACACATGGCCAAACCGAATATTATTGAAAAATGCGAAAAAACTTCGGATCAGCTCAGTTGGGTCGGGACCATAGCCAATATTCGACAGAGTGTAGGAGTGTAGGATCGTGACCGACCGAACCAAATAGTAACTTCGTAGCAAGAAACGGCCGAACATTCGGCCGATACTACTTTGGAGTAGACCCCCAGGAACTAGTTGAGTGGAATAAGGAAAGTGAGGTAATTGCCCTACAGCGGGACAATCATCATCATCAGCCTACAGCAGTCCACTTCTGGACATAGGGCTCTCCCTTGCACCCCACTCAACTCGACTTTCGACAATGGGACAATACAAGCTGATTATTATTATATCTGGGCTAAAACCGGGTTTCTGTGTCATTCTTCCGTTCAGATATGTCCATAGCCAAAGGATGTCCGAAGGTTTCGTGTTCAGTGGTCAGAGCTTCACCGATAGGAACATTTTATTTCCAGCCGATAGATTAGAAAGCTCACAGTGAAAATTTAGCTGAAGTGAGTTTAGAGTGAGCTTTCAATAGTCTCTATCTATTAGTTTGAATGACAGCTCACTCCACGCTCACTTCATCCAAGTTTTCACGGTGAGATGGTTACATAATCGCACTGCTGAAATATTTATAGAATTTAGTGTTTGCAAATGGCGATTCGAAATACAGAGCACTCGAATCGTTGGTTTCGAAAACCTTATAATGCAGAAAATACACAATCTTCTGAGTTAAATATAACTCAGAAGATTGTGTATTTTCTGTATTCTTGGCAATAGACAAGCGTGCCTAATCATTCCTAATAATTGACTACCAACTGTCACTTGAAGTTCTACAAACCCTTTAACAGAATCAGACCGTGAACATAAAAATAACAAGTAACAAACTGCATAAGCCAATAAATCACTCCAGTGATCAATAAGCGTATTGATCCGATCCAAAAAGATCCCTCTCCTATAGATTCCAAGCCAAAATCGTTAGGATATCCTTTGAAAAGGGAAAATTTGCATAGCAATGGGTTAACCCATTTGCATATTGGGTTACCGAATTAATTTTGCATATAAAAAGGTAAGGACTATTGTTTGGAAATGTACCTGGGTCGACATGTGCAAGCTAAGTTTCGTAATAATAATTTTTTATCACCCCTTTTGCTAAAATCTGGGGTGGGAGATGTGTGCAGCATCCAGCTTCCAGAGACTTCAATGTCATTTGTGCACAGTATGGCCTTGGCTTGGTTAGTTAAAGGTCTAGTAGAGCTTATAATATATCAGCCTGTTAATTATACCACTGCAGGACAAAAGCCTCTTCTCATTAAACGAAGGGACGAGCATTGATCACAACGCCTGCTCATTGGGTACGTATTTTTTTTTTATTAAACAATTAAGTTTCTTACTACTTCTAAGGGTTTCTTGTTCTTTCTTATGGCTCTGATCCAGTCACTGTAAGCCAGTTGTGCCTTGAATAAATTATAAACACATGGCTAGGTACTATAATAATACAGTAATACCAATTTAAAAAAAAATCACTATGACACACCTCATTGTTTTTGCCACCACGCATGAAAAAAACACTATTATGATAGGTACAATCATATTGAAAACACTATGCTACATATTGATGTAACATAGTATATTACATAGTGATGTAACATACTATGAATGGCATGTAACATATTGATGTCACATGCCATTCAAATTCATGAACACCCATTTCAGTAATCTATTTTTAGACATATCTAAATGAAGAACGATTCTTAATAAACTTTACTAAAAATCACAAACGAGGAATTCCAATTAATATTTCATCGCATCCTTAATCCTACGTACGTCCCTATCCCAAAAATATATTATTAAAATTCTATAACCCTCCAACTGCCGACAGCCGTGCGAACGGTCTATCTTACCCATTCGATTCCTTCCCGAACCGTAGACGTTAACGAACTCATACAAAACCGTATGCAAATATAAATCATGTAGTCACTAAATACAATGCCGCATTCAAATACTCAGGTGCCAAAGTGTCACAATGGCTTGCAATAAAAAATCATTCACATTATTGTTGCTGGAGGGTTTCGACGGTCTATTTAATATGCGTGTGAACTGCGAATATTTTCTTATCAAACAAGATGTATTTAACATTTACTAGCTTTTTATTTCACTCTTGTATTATTGATTCTTCTGAAAATCCCGCTAGATTTACCTTTTTGCGGTAAGTCTGCGTGTATATGAATATCATTACCATTTACTAGTAATATTTTTAGAATGACCGCGTTTAGAATAATTATGCTAGTGTAAAATTTGCATAGCTACCGGTAAAGCTGAACATTAAAAACTTAATTAATATTCTTTTAACTGTTGTATTGCGACCACATGTGGAATAATCGGAAAATATTGCGAATACTCCAGGAATAATACGTTTTTGCTCCACACAAAAAACTAAAAACTTGAGTCAATTATTTCCGTAACCCGACCCCTTAGAGCAAAGATTCCCAATATCAATTTCACGCCACGTAATTGTCTTCGATCAATAAACTAAATAAATCATCCACCAGGTTTTTTGTACCCACGGATTCACTTTCTACGCAGGTGTCCCGAAGACTTCCTGCCCCGAAATGAAAGGGGTAAACAGACAATTGTCGACAAGAAAAGGGTCTAAACATCCCTTTGTTAGAAATCTCAGGTGGCGCAAACCGATGTTAGTTTTTTTCTTCAATGTGATAATGCAGGTTGAGTGAAAGTGAATCTTTTGATCCTGTTGCGTTTGTTGGGTTAAATACGTATAATGGAACATGGCATTCGTGACTCTGAGGTGCACATTATTATGATTTGTTTTACTTAGTTTTTTTTTTTTTTTGTGAACAGCCAGGCTTTTGTTAGTTGTGTGATCACTTTCTTTCTTCTGATTATTTTCATAATTAGGTTCTTGGTAAATTACCCCATCAAGAGGGTTTGTTTAAGTTTGTAATTTGAAGGGAGAAACGCGTAAGGGAGAAAAGTGTCAGGTTGTATTGTATGTATCCTATTGAATGACTATTTCCATGAAATGTCAATCAATAACATTATATGAACTTAGAGTGTTGGATTGGTGATATAATGATTATAATTCTGTAAATACAAATACTTGTTACGGTCGCGAATCATATCTTGTTCATCTATACCTCACTGACCTGCAAATTGCATAAAACGTAAGAAGATTTGAATTTCGCGGGCTAACCCTGACGTGACCCCCTTAAGAGGGCCTTTTTCGTTTTTTTTTAAAACATTTAATGTTTATTTATTTTGTAAGTAGCAGCTTTTACGTTACTACCTCATTTCTACTAACTCCTTTCAAATAGCCAAGATACTGTCGACAGCTCCCATAAACCTATCCAATGTAAAAGAACTTGCAATTTAACGCCCGTTTATGAACAGCTGATTATTTTTTTGTAACTCTGTACAAAAACCCGACGTTGCTTACAATTTTATTTTACACATTAAAAACCTATTCAGAAGACGAAATTAAATGTTCATTCTTGTAATTGGTCATTCAATTAATTCGTCTTTGTAGATACTTAGTACTGAGCCGTGTTAATTACATACCATGTTTTAGAACCTTAAAAATTGTTATTTAGTGTCAGGGTTGCGAGCTGCAGGTCGTCAGTTCGAACCCAGGCAGGCACATTACTTTGCGTACGTAATTTCATCAACATTGCTCTCAAAACGGTAAAGGAAAACATCGTGAGGAAACCGGCATGTCCTAGAACCAAAAATTAGAAGACATGACGTGACATCCAGAAACCCGCACTGGGCCCGCGTGGTGGATTATGGCCCCTCCCTCTCACAGAGAGGAGACCTATGGCTTAACGTGCTTTCCGAGGCACGGAGGAGTCTCGGTACGTAAAAATGGTCACCCATCCACAGACCAACCGCGGCAAGCGTAGCTTAACCTGATCGATCCCCCTGTGCAGCTGTTATTATTTAGCTACGTTCCCTTCCTAAGAACCACGACTTTCTGACAACCCTATGTGAACTACTTTACAAAAGAGGTAAAAAGTAACGAAGTTTTACTTGTGACTAGGTTTTGTTGGACCCATGTGACTAATTAATTAACTTCAGTAATTAACCGCTGAGGCTGATCACCACGCAGCAATGAAAGGGTTGTAAAACAGTATTTTTAATTAATTTTGTAATTTCATTACGATAATGTAGGCAGATGAAGATTACCTTTACAATGTCTAAGCTATAAAAAGCAAACTTTGATTTAGTAAAAAACCGGCCAAGTGCGAGTCGGAATCACGCACCGAGGGTTCCGTACAATTTAAAATTATTAAAAATATTTTTATTATATGATGTAACTAAAGATTTACGGTTTTCGCAATTTTTCCTTTATCTGTGCTATAAGTTGTTGCTTCGTACCAAATTTCAAGAGTCTGAGTTCACGGGAAGTACCCTGTAGGTTTTGATTCCTTTGCGAGTGTCGAAAATGTGCGGAAATTTGCGGCATAAACGGTTGTATCTTTTGATTGAGTTGGCTTAGAAGTTTGATTTTTTCACAGCTCTAAGGGTCAGTAGACTTGATTATTTGATATAAATTCCAGCTTGATAACTCCACGCGTTCCTGAGAAAAAGGGTCTTGACAGACAGACGGACGGACGGACGGACAACAAAGTGATCCTATAAGGCTTCCGTTTTTTCCTTTCGAGGTACGAAACCCTAAAAATTCACCTTTAGCCATATAGCATAAGCATAATCAGCTCACTGCTTCCCACTGCTGGGAAACAGGCCTTCTTTCTTCGAGAGGGAGTGGGTCGTAATCGACGCGGGCCTAGTGCGGATTGGTAGATGTCACATATCTTCGATTTTTCTTGGTTCTAGGACATGCCGGTTACGTACTAGGCGTGATGTTATGTTATGTACCTAAGCGTCCAGTGAGTTTTGAGTTTCAACTTTAAAAAAACTTAAAACACAAATACACGACGTACAATTACATAGTCATCTTGTATAATTTCATGCCAAGTATGAACCAGCAATCAGGCGATTCCAATTACAGTTCAATAAGCGTGAATTTCGTAATTAAAGCACTCAATAAACTTCGAAACGGAGCTCCAATTATGGTCTTATAAACAGTTATTAACAGGTAATGCGACAATTTTGTCGCATGCGCGTGCGACTAATGTCAGCTGTTGCAAGTGTATCACATTATTAGCTGACTTTTTTGTTCGTGTTACAAGTATAGTAACTGTGGAAACGAAGATGTAGAGTTTTAGATGTGGCACGACTTTGCTGGAAGTAGCGGTAGGTTGAAAACAATTTTCACCTGGATTTTGTTGGTCCTGGAACTTACTTTTTCCGCTCTACCCTCAAGAAACGTTGAATTTTTGCTTTAAAAGTGGATGAACAACTGTAAAATTATTGTAGACACATGAAGGTTTTCAACTCTGTTTCAGAGTGATGAATGCAGTGTCTGTCTCATTAAAAAACGGCTCAGCTCAATTAATTGCAGTCCATTGCTGGACACTGTTATCCCACACATAACCACATAATCAGCCTAACATGATCGCAATGCTGGAATACAGCCCTCCTCCAGTGAGAGTGAGTAGGTTGTAATCTACCACGCGTGCCAGTGCGGGTTGGTAGATGTCACATGCTATGAATTTTTGGTTCTAGAACATGCTGGTTTTCTCACGATGTTTTCCTCCACCGTTTTGAGACCACGACGAAATGATTTACAAAAAGCGCCTGCCTGTTTTCGAAGCCAAGACCTACCACTCGTAAGACGGGGCCGTTAACACTAGACCACCACCAGTACACTCCAGCTGCTGTGTTATCCCAAGTTGCCCCAACTTAGACTTTCAGTTGGAGCGGTTGACCCAAACAGAACCCAGCAATGCATAAATGCTTTTATTTGGGTAGTAAGTTTTGATTTACATTTTAATTTAATTATTTTTTAGCTTGAAAACGTATAGTTTTTATTATATTTGTTGGTATATTGGCGTGGCTAGCTGACATTTATGGCAAATAATTTAATCTTATGCTCTGGTCTTGTAATGTTAATTACTGAACATAGGTACCTAGTATTGTATACAATCAAGTGTTTTCAAAATGAACAGACAGCTGTGCTGCTGGGGAGTTTGTTGCGCCACTTCTTCTTCCCAGCGATAGCTCTAGGAAGTGGTGAAGGGCGGGCGTTTTTGGGGGACTGTCTTTTGTAATTTTGACATTTAAAAAGTGCTGATTCTCAGCCTAATTTTAATAAATGACTTTTGATTTTTTTTTGACCCAAGACTTCCTATTTTATTCTGAATTACCTTTTTTCTGACACAAGCGATAAACAACAGTTCCCCACTATATCGTATCTTTAGACAGCCGAAAAGAATATCACCAAAGGTTACGTCACTCTTAACTGCCACTTCTAGCAATTCTCTACAACACCCACAATGTCCTCTTTTTACAAACAACCCCAAGAGGTGATTAAACGTTCATATAAGGTTAATTTACAGTAACCGTGACGTCACGGGACCGGTGCAACATTGCGGTCGCTACGCAAAACGTCCGGCTAATGTGCAAACCATGCAAATAGTGAGTAAAAATAGATATAATATGCTTGAATATGTATGTAGATGCAGACAGGTTAGTTTTTCATGTAAAGTAAGTTAAAGTTAGAAGTTAATTGAATAAGAAGCACCTTCTGTATATCGCATGGTTTACAGGTGAGACAGAACATTTTTTTTTCTAAAATTCAATTGTTTTGTTACAAAATGGCCACTTATGACAGGTAATTAACTCGCAAGTAACAAAACTGGGTAAGTAAATACATAGGCCAGCTCCCTAATTTCGGAACACACTATCAATATCAATCTGAATCATTTTGAAGGTTATTTATTGCTAATCCATTGCTTCATATGTTCGAAAAAATTCTCTGCTCAACAAAGTGCAAAGCGCAATGAATGATGTTGGACTGTCAAAATTAATGCTATTGCTACTGTTAGTGTGTTACGTAATTATCCAGCTGGTTAGTTTGCGTTTTTATTTAAAGCAAAGAATTGTACCTACATTTTGAAAAATAGTTTTGTATTGAGAGAAATGAGGGCAACTCTATTGTTTTTTTTAAGTTCGCCTTTAAAGGCACCTTTTACCATTTGCTTGTTTAACCTGAGATAATGAACAGGATCACCACCCAAGCAATTAATCGTAGGACCTACAATATATTTTAAGACGCATACGTTTATCAATAGTCTTATACAGGGTGGCACGACATCGCGCCAATTGTAACCATGAATTCAGATTTTTCGAAAACATTCTGTTGTTTCATACAAACTATTTAAAACTGACGAAAAATTTCAACCCAAATACGGTTGGTTTAATGCTACAATAATAGTCCTCCAAACTGTCTTTCGGCTATGGCGGCCCATATCAACGGAGACTAGCATTCGGCGCATGAGAAATTATAGTGCAGAAGTGTGTGCGTAGACACAGGTGCACTCTCTCATCCCTCACTCTCATAGTCCGATGGGATCGGCGTCGAAGATTTTTTGTTCTGGCAATCAAAGTGTAAAAAAAATGGCTGTTCCATACTTTTTGACCGCGTAGGTAGGTAGGACACTTTCGTATACTCGTAAAACAGCAGATTTTATTTTAACATCGGACGATAAATTTCTATTCCAGAGTGTCTAGAATAATGTGCTGAATTCATGGTTACGGTTTGCGCGTCTTGTCCCTTGTCCCTGCCACACTGTATATCCCACTATGATAATGAAACACTTACAAAATAATGAACTTTCTATGTTTCCGAAGGCTGCGTGACAAATTAATAATGGCCAATGACAAAGTTTGCGGTGTTTAGTGCACTTTAGCACGAGAATAACAAACTGGATCGATTGTGCTCCCTTAATGATACCTTTCAAGCTATTATTGAGGCTAAAACTATATTAAAAACTGTATAATGAACTGTTGGTTACGAGAAAAAATATATCAGAAGGTCTAATTCCCACGCACCTTGTGCAATACAAAACTCTCTTACTACATATTATAGCTGCTTTTACCTATGCAACTTTTCTGGTCTGGTGAAGGAGAACCTCTTGTATCAGCAAGAAGTAGTGAAACATGGAACAGCTCATGCTGCGGATTATATAATGTCCAGTAGATAAATCATTTAACCAATCACAGTACTTTACGCGCGCTTGACAATGCGGGTTCGTAGATGTCACATATCTTCGAATTTTTGTTTTCTGAGATTTCAGAGCTGTGGTCATCATCTACCTAGCTTTTTCCCAATTATATTGGCTAAAGAAACGATGGATGGACTCTGTGAATGATGATGCTGGATGGATGGACGCTGTGATATGGTCAGAAGGGGGTGGGGTGACTACCGAGATGACGATTATTAGGGAAGTTTGGAAGAAAAAGACATGCGCCGACCCTAAATAAATTGGTATAAAGGCAGGAGAAGGATGATGATTGTGGTCGGCACGAATTAAAACGTTATCAATAATACTCATCTACATATTTTTGTATTCTCAGCTTTACAGTTATGCATTTGCATGCCCATAAGTGTCAGCTAGGCTTGTGTAAAGTTGACCTTCTGCGTCAAGCTTTTTGTGTAAAAACTTTATTAAAAACTGAATAATAAAGTGCTAATAACATTGTATAATTTTGTCATATAACACGTGAAAATGTTACGACGTCATTTTTTACAGGAGGCGACCAATGAGCGACTTTTTTTTTAAATACCGGTTGTTTGGCCGCCATATTGATAAAGTGCAGTTTTGGCATTATTAATATTGTTTATACAATATTTTTCAATAAAAACTCGTATAACACGCATTTTCGGGTTCAAACACAGTTCGGCGCGCGAGCGCAAGGCTAGCTAAACATCGGCCGAGCGCCGCGCATGCGCGCTGCCCACACGCCACCGACGGCGTCGCTCCCGCGTTCCGAGTCAGTCGCGCGCCCGTCCCGTCCCGTCGAGCGCACGTAACGCATTCGCACCGTCCACGGCTCTCGTTCGCTCCCGCCAAAATCTTATGTGAAACTGTAAAGACCATATTATTGTTGTTGTGTGCTGCATTAAACTGTTTTTCGTGGTTATCATCGTCTTTTACTGGCATTAACACCTTCACGCCATTACACTCGTTATTTTTTAACTTTTTTAAATTAATGGTGCTGTCTTTGGCCTGGTATTTTAAATTGAGTACACAATTTTATGATGTAAGTAGTTCCATTTGATAATGACTCCCAATTTCGATTTTATCAGCTTGAACAAGCAATATGCTATATAGTCAGTTCAAAAATGTTTTAACTATTTATGTCAATTATTTTTGAGACGCATGCACAACAATAATCAACCTGTATAATGTTCCCACTGCTGGGACACAGGCCTACTCTCTGTGAGAGGGAGTGGACCGTAATCCACCACACAGGCCCAGCGCGCGTTGTTAGATGCAAGATAGTGTGGCTTTAATTAAATCTTTAATCATTAAATTTTTACTTAACCTATACTATCCCACTGCTGGGCAAAGGCCTTCGTGAAGTCCTTCCAGAAACACCTTTCCCAGTTTATTAAAATTTTGAGATAAAAAAATTCTTTTGGCCAAATTAAGAACAGAAATTCCTTAAAAATCTAAAACCAACTAAAAATTTCCCTTTTTTTAGTAGCCACCAAGTCCCACCGCTGGGCAAAGGCAACCCTACTCTCTGTCCAGAGCTACCAAGGACCAATTTTTATTGAAGGAGTCCAGCTCATCCCACCATCTCCGTCGCGAACATAAATACAGTCGCTGTCGTGCAATCGGCCCTAATCATGAAAAACAGTGTCCCAGTTACCGTCAAACTAGCAAACAATTACCCCAAGCCATTGACACCAACTAACTATATAAAGTTCTACAGTCATTAATTAATTTAAACCTCCTTGCTCAGCTCCCAAGTTTCCACACTCCGTAACAGTACCTCTAATCCATTCACAAATAATTTGTTAACTTCACAATAACCAAATTTAACGTAACTATTATAATTTCCTAAGACTTCCACCGCCTTAGGGTGGCGGCACCAATTATGGGCGCAGTGAATTTATCCAAAGAATACGGCGCACTGTGTGGCCGTTTTTGCCATTGTGCCGATAATTTATAAACGCAATGCTTTTATTGTTTATTTACTGTTGCATTCTCGCGGCTACATTGCGGGATTCCTTGTTAGGAACTAATGAATCTACAGCATGCGAAATATCCGATAAGTCTTTACTATTCAGCAATTGTTGTAAAAAAACAGGCTTAAAATAACAAGTCCTTATTTGCGTACGTCTAACATCAAACAATTTTAATGGTAATTGCGTTTAGAAATCGATATATCTCTATTGCTGTCTGTCTATCTATAGAGTTGTAGTGAAAATGTGCACGCCATCCGCAGTGAGTTGCAACAAATTTATAGACATTTAGTAGCCTTTGTAGCCGTAAATAATAAAATACAATAGTATTAAATGTCAGCTAGGTGCACTTGTAACTCCACCAGTGACTTTTTAGATAGACAGGAGGCCCTTACAGTACACAGTTAGATGGACATATTGTGTGGTAGTTTGAATGGAAATTGCAATACAATTAATGTGCAACTTGTGCCTCAGGGTGCTAGCGACAGGTGCAGCCGCCCTATTAACTTATGTACAATGAAGTACGTAAAAAACTTGATTTCATAGATAAAGCGTACATGTTCATTTAGATTAGAATATGAATATAAAAAAGCAGTGTCATGGCGAAAAATGGGTGTTGATTGGTGGACGAGTGTATCTTTAAAAAGATCGTAAGTTAGGTGTGTAATTAAAGTTTACGGTAGTTTTGAAGATATAATTTTGATGCTTGTAATAGAAAAGGGGTAACAAAAATGAAGTTAATTGCTACGATATTATAAAGAACAAAAAACTGAGGCAGTAACTGAAAGGAACACGTGAATCAGTGTCTTCCCGATAACATTAAAAGAATAAGAAAGACGTTATTTATTTAACCATGTAGGTACCTATGTATAAATACACAGATAAATACATGGTCAAATTAAATAAACTAGCCTAACTTAACAGACGTGATGGGAAGCGATATCTAAACATGATACTTAAAGAAAAAAATATTACCATCCATTTTTTTTTATTTATTATTATTAGATATTGATTCATACACTGTATGAGGGGTCCGCAGCTAAATAATATTAGCCTCACAGGTCGATCGATCAGGTTGAGTTACGCTTGCCGTGGTTGATCAGTGGATGGGTGACCATCTTTACATACCGCAAACCCTGTGTACTTTTTAAAATAAATTAAGCGCTTGGTCACGGCCGTCATTTGAGGATCTTTGACAGTCGTTACGGGTAGTCAGAAGCCCGAAAGTCTGACAACCAGTCGTATTACCCAGTTACTGAGTTGTGGAGGTTAGATAGGCAGTTGTTCCATGTAAAATACTGATATTCAGCTGCATCCGGTTAGACTGGGAGCCGACCTCAACATAGTTGGGAAAAGGCTAGGGAAATGAATGGTGGATTGATACACTGTTGAGTTTCGCTAGCTAATTTTATTTGACCAGATATATAAACATATAAGAAGAAAATAACAGAAAATTACGTACAAAAGTGATGCTTATTTCTAAAGAAACCCCTCCAGCAATACAAATAATTAATTTTATAGTTACTTAGCAGTTTAAATTACATTTAAATTATTTATAAGCTAATAGGGTAGATTGTAATGTGAATGACGGAAAATGCAAAAAAAAGCAGCTATCTACCAGGTATACTAGAATGAGTTGGACCATCAGCCTGTTTGCGTACCAATCACAAAGCGAAACTATCAAACGATGACATCACACTAATAGAACATGAAAACTAATGTAGCTACACCTTCCATAAAGAAACACCCCCCATCCCCCCCAATTTATAGCCCCCAGAACAAAAAGCTCAAAAGATCCCATTAGCAAATTGGAAACTATCATTTTCGCAAGCTAATATTTTCGCAGGCCCATATTTGGCAGTCGCAGACGGCACGATTCGCAATCGTATCGTATCCGTGCCGTGCCAAAATCGTAAATATGTCCGAATGAAATACTCGTTAACGTTCAGTGTTACGAATATTGCCGAAAACTTACGAGCTTGGCAAAGTTGCAGTACAAATGTTGCTATTTGTTTATTAGTTTTTTTATGGGGGTTGATAAAGAAGGTTGCTTCTATAGTTGTCTCGTTTTACCATGGCAACACCGGTCATTGACCCTCCTAGATTTTCTATCATTTTTTTATTTAAAAAACTGAAATAAAGTCTGTCAACATCCTGAATCAATATCTATTGTGACCTTAAATATGTTTAAATAACGAAAAACCTTACAAAGTTTATTGTTTGGGTTCCTACGGAGAGATATTAAGGAAAGGGGTAATGACCGTTATTGCCACGCTAAAATGCGACTAGGTACTACATATTCAGCTCACGACTTTATCCACGGGAAATGTCTTCTGTTAATATAGAATATATAATATGAGATATGAAATAGTCAACATCGAAGACAGTGACTTGGGAATCGAACCTGACCATGCTACGTCCACTAGACGAAGTAAGCCTACAAACATTACTCTCCTTTTGGGCTTCGCCACAGTGGGGTAAAAATATCTATAGTAGGTACTAGCAGCACCCCGCGGTTTCACCCGAATAAGTTTCGATCCCGTAGGAATATCGGGATAAAAAATACCCTATATGTTAATCCTGGTTATAAACCATCTGTGTACCAAACATCTAAATCCGTTCAGTAGTTTTTGCGTGAAAGAGTAACAAACATCCATCCATCCATCCATACAAACTTTCACGTTTATAATATATATACTGAAAAAGTATTTTTAGGATGTTCTTTTTGATCGTAGTTTGAAAGAAAATTCATTTATTTAGCGGAGACTAAAAGGCACGCAGAATAATATTAGGTTCAGTCACCAAAGGAGATAAGTAACCAGGGTCTTCGGATATAGTTGAAGTTTAGTAAGAAACTGATGGAATTGACGGATATATGTAGTTGAAGTTTAGTTTTCGAATGAAATTCTGTTTGTGTTCTATTAACTAAATTAAATTTTATTCGAAAACATCCATCGGTTTCTTACTAAACTTCAACTACATATATCCGACGACCCTGGTTACTTATCTCCTTTGGTGATCATACATCAGATAAAAACTAATGAAAAGAGTAAAACGTCCGATGTAAAAAAATTGCAGGAAAGTGTGCCTTACGGCTGCGCCAAAAAGGCCCAGTTCAGCAAAAATGCCAAACAACTAGTGCCTGATTCTGGTTTTCAACTGAACTGGACTTCGAATTTCTCTGTGTCTTCTTCAGCCAGTCCATCTAGCTACAAGTGAAAACAATGCTAGCCACATGCTAGCATACTTTTTCACTCAACTTTTATTACTTAGGTTTATGATAGTAACCAATTAATATCAACTTTAATTTTGCCAAAACTATAAAGATGAAGTTATTGTTTTTAATTATGATATCATTTGGTAGCAAAAAGTAACATTTTACGGTTAAATCTTCGTGTTCCGGTACTGTGTTTCAAAGTGTTTATTTGTTTTGCAAAGATTTTATCTTGATAGTTTTTCCGTTCTTAGCACCACATACAATTATAATTGTTAACTTGTGAAGTAACTGTTTTTTTGTTTTTATAACAAAGTAACTCTTTGCATGGATAAAAAATATGGTATTTTAATGCGTAGAAACTACTGTAAATACATTTACTAAAATGTTAACTTTCGGTAACATTAATTAATGGAATGGAATTTCTCAGTAACAGCTCAGAGTTTAGAATTATGCCCGGTTTAATGGGAATGGGCTCGCCTATTACATGGGACTTAAAACTGGCGAAATGTGGACGTACTACAGGTACCTCCAGGCTCCAGCCTTTAAACAGACTCAGAACCCAGGCTGGCCGAAGCAAGGAAAACCTGTTCAGGTGGAGATTCATAGACGACTCCGCCTTGGAGTGTAAATGTGGTTCTGTTCCACAAACGATGGAACGACTCATAATATCATGTCCTGCGTGTCCTGTCAGCTGCACGTTACAGGAACTGATGGACGCTAGTGATGGCGGCAAACACGCAGCCGAATTCTGGGCCGAGTACATTTAGATTGCTATCGACACGCTAAGAAAAAGACAGGTACCTCAAAAACACAGGCGTAATGTTATATGAGTAACAAATTGATTTGGACAAAAAGGTGAGGCGCAATATGAGTCACAAAATGAGTCATGAGACAAAAAAAAACATGACGTGTTTATTTTGTCATGCGATAGCGCTCCATTCACACAACCCTAATCCCCGGTCAAACAAATCCTAAGCTAAAACAAAAAGATTAGACCAGACATTTAGGCATTCTCTTTAGGTACCCTAACAACTGCACCCGTGAAAGGTACCATCGGAAATCCTGGCCAGACGATGAAAGATACAGTCCTCAAACGCAGTGTGTTCGAAAATTTCGACACTAGATACACTTGAGCACTAAGTTTTAGGCTTTAGACCCTCGTTTAGGTTTTGTTTTCAGTGGGGAAATGCCTGAACTGAAGACAATGGTGTTTTCGATATGATGACTCTGTGAAAATGACTCTGAAAATTTGTACGGATGGATGGATGTTTGTTACTCTTTCACGCAAAAACTACTACACGGATTTGGATGAAATTTGGCATTAGATAGTTTATAACCAGGGATCTACTCCGAAGTAGTATCGGCCGAATGTTCGGCCGTTTCCTGCCACGAAGTTACTATTTGGTTCGGTCGGTCCCGATCCTACACTCCTACACTCTTTCGCATATTGACTATGGTCCCGACCCAACTGAGCCGATCCTAACTTTTTTTGCATTTTTCACTATTATTCGGTTCGGCCATGTGTCGCATGTCGGTCCGATCCGAACATTCGCACTTTTCACATCGGAGTAGACCCCCAGGATTAAAACATAGGATACTTTTTATTCCGATTTTCTTACGGAATCGAAACTTATGCGGGTAAAACCACGGGGAGCAGCTAGTGTGTCATAATTATAATTATTACAAATTCAAATTATGTAAGTTTTGGAAAGTACTCCACTTATCGACCGGACCTGTTTTGGTTATTGCAAACTGAGTTTCTTTGAAGCGTGCTTATAAAATTCTAGATAGATTTCTAGCTTTTCAGTACCATTGAGGACAGTCGCAGGAGTTCGTATGCCTACTCGATTTTGAATCATCGACTATGGTAGGTGTACGGCCGAACCCAATTGCCGTACTGGAGGAAGAAAAACTTCTATCTCTGGTTTTAACGTCCAAATAATCTATACCAGTACTGATCGGTACGATTATATAATACTGGCATTTTTTAGGGTTCCGTACCTCGAAAGGAAAAAACGGAACCCGTATAGGATCACTTTGTTGACCGTCCGTCTCTCTGTCAAGACCCTTTTTCTCAGGAACGCGTGGAGGTATCAAGCTGGAATTTATATCAAATACTCAGGTCTATTGACCCTTGGAGCTGTGAAAAAATCAAACTTCTAAGCCAACGCAATCACAAGATACAGCCGTTTATGCCGCAAATTTTCGACACTCGCAAGGGAATCAAAACCCACACCCCCACCACACACACCACACTATATTAGGATATATCTCTCAGTAAGTTTTGTTTTTCCTTATTTTATTTTAATTCAAGTCTTATCTTGTTTACCTACCGATTTACCTTTTTATTTTACCTATTTTTTTATTTTATTGTTTAAATTTAATTTTATTTTGGTACTTTGGTACATCACTTTTACCATTTTATAGTTTTGTCATTGAAGAGCGGGGCCTCCTAGCACAGGTATATGTTTACTTAAAAGGAGGTTCCTATGTAAGATCTCTGTAATAGTTGTACAAGTTTCTGCAATAAACCTTTTTTTTTTTGAAAAATCGTGGTATCGCCAAATTTTTCTACAATGTAATTTTCCACGATATTATTCGTCATAATATGCTAGTAGTATGTATTAGCTAATAAACATGGCCACTACACACGATGTCACAAATCTCAGTGGGCGCACAAATCATCGTATAATTCGGCTAATTTGCATATCACATGTACGCTTACGATTCATACGCAGCAAATGTAGCCATGACACGGCAGCACTATATCATGGTGCGTTTGAATGAGGAAGCTAGCTTTCTTTTTTGGGCAAGTGTAGGTATAGTTACTCGCCCGGCGCGCGGCGGCGCACGAAATTAAACGAAGGCAGCGGTTTTTCTTCTTCATAGAATCTTAGCGTATCGTTGCCTGTGAAAACTGATTTTAGAGTCATTGTCACATTAGCAGTCCTAGCCGAAAAATTGTGTGCAAAACATTGTTCAACCATTAATCACTGTCTAGTGCTATAAAACAAAATTGGTTGCCCTTACTAGAATTAGGTATAAAACGTAGACGTAAACGTAACAAGTTAATAACTTTCGAAAGCTTGAAAACTACTTTTCCCTGTATTACTATGAATCACCATGAAAACGAAAAGGTGAGGAAGTGTCTGTCTGTCTGTCTGTCAAAAATTTTCTCAACTTTCTTTTTTTTTTTCTTTTTTTTTATGTCAGTTTGAGTAAAAGTTAGGGTAGCATAAAATTCTAAAATTACAATTGTATAATCAACTCTATTTGACAAAGTGTCCACTCCACTCGACTTGTCAAAGCCACTCCACTCGCCTTCCGATCCAAACGCGCGACGTAAACGAACACAATACTCAAACGCGAACGTTAACGTTTAACCAGTGGGTTCCGTTCCGTGCGAAGCGAACATAAAAAGCTATTACCGGGCATAGTATGTATGTGTTTTATGGTACGCATGTGGAGTAGGTATTAAGGAATTATTATGGGGTTGTGATTTTTACGAGTCGAATTGATGTTTTCGACTGAAGTTACATGTGGAACGGAAATTTGAAAAATAATCTGGAGTGTTCGGGTAATAAAATGGTTGTCGTATGGTCTTTGGCCTCGTGGCCCTTCGTATGTACAGTCATGACGTGTAACTGAAGAGTTATTTCATGTAAGTGGAGAACAGTAGCATTTATGTACAGGTAACAAATTATAATGGTAGATGTAGAGGTCAGAAAACAATCACAGTCTTGTCAAAACAGAGGGGCAATTCTCGTAATTTTAAAAACGTTCACAGTCTGATCTCATTCTCAATCTGGCAAAAATACCTGTAATTTCCCTACATTTTTGACAAGTTTTTGACATCGATTGTCGCTGAGGTGAGATTGAGACTAGATTTGAACGTCTCTAATAACGGATATTGTCCTTCATCATTGGTATCACGCCATTTGTTGGTATAAATATGTAGGTTCAGACATTACACAGACAAATTCATCATACATTTCAATATTAAAGAAACGGCTAGAAACACATGAATTTTATGTCGGAAAAACTTAACGCTAAGTAAAGAAAACCTGTTGAAACATACTAAGGTACTTGCAACAGCTTGACAATATAGAAGAGACAAAGAAAATGTCTGAAAAGGGCAGTTAAATGCTAAGCTGCTAAGCGAAAATTTTAATTGATTTTGTTTACTTATTTTATTCCCTGATTGTATTTTATAATACCTACCTACGTCATCATCTGCAAGCCTTTTCCCAACTTTGTTAGGGTCAGCTTCCAGTCTAACCGAATGCAGCTGAATACCACTACTTTACATGAAGCGACTGCCTATCTGACCTCCACAACCCAGTTACTGGGTAATACAATACTCGTTAGTAAGACTGTAGGTGTCAGACTTTCGGGCTTCTGCTTAACCCTTTGGGGAATATCGGGGCTTGATGTTACGTTTGTAACCTAATCCTCCTCAAACCACATTTCTGCGTCACCAAAGCAATCTACTACGGCCTTACTTTTAATACAGCGTAAGTAACAATGATATTCTAAATGCAAGAAAAATAAATAATATATTCGAGTCCCAAGGGTACTATATCGCGAAAATCACTCACACAGTCGCAGCCAAACAAGATTGCCACGTGTACGTACAGTTGGGTGCAGAAGTATGGGTGATCTAAGCCTTTACTTCTGCCAGTGTGCGTCATTTCTTTACGGTTGATCTGAGTTTTCGCATGTGCTCTCTGTATTTAGGCGCACACAAGCATAACCCTTTAGTTAAGGGGACGGCGTGGCGTGTGGTGGTGTTTTGTGGAGATATTGATGTGGGGAATAGTAAAATTGATATTGGAATATGTGTGGTACCTATCTGTTTATGAGAAGATGTCGTGGATTATGTTTTCTTCGTTGTTATCTCCCTTGTACGGGCTTAATGTTCTTACTTTGAATGAAACTATTTCCTTGGGCACGAATGCAGCAGTTAACGAAATATTGTATGATAAAGCCACGGTCTCTGACAGATTTTATTGAACAAAACTGCTATTAAAACTCCTAGCGATTGCACTTTTTTTTTCTAAACTTATATGTCTATCTGTGGACGGCGTTGTGGGTTATATTATTATGAAAATTGTTTTTGTTAAATTAGTTGTAAGTCCTTATAATGTAACTGGCACAACCTGTTTGCACAACTGCCATCTAAAACTGTAGCCAGCGGGGTGATTGCGTAACAATATCAGCAACGGGTTTAATTTTGACAGTTGAACAACATTCATTACCTTATTGACGTTTTTGAGCAGACACATTTATTGAGTATATGAAGCAATGAATTAGGAATATCCTTCAAAATGATTCAGGTTTAGATTGGTAATGTGATACGCAATTAGGATGCTGAATCCCCAGTCTATTGTACTCTAAAGGTGCTAAATGCCCTTCTAACTGCTAACCCATAGTGAGATGTTTTGCGGATGAATGGAGTAAAGTTATGCGTATATGTCTGGTGTTCTGTGAGAGAAAGTATGCAAGTTAGACCACTGTCCCATGCTAGTTTTAAATGAAACTATATTGAACATAATTATTGTCAACGTATTAAATTGTCTCTAGGATAATTAATGTAATTGGTGTTGTACCGTTTTAAAACGCGGCCTCTGTGAGACCGCACGGTAACTTTCCTTTTACACACACATAAAAATGCGATTCTGTTCTTTGAAAGTGGATTGTATTCTGAAATTCTGTCAAACTGAAATAACTAAAAAACAAGTATGTATTCATTATTTACCAGGGATCGTAATTTTATTTGATTATTTATGTCTTTCATAACAGCCTCCTGAAATTTGACGACGATGCAAAACAACAGCTTGTATTTAACTAAAAACATGGCTACGTAAATATAGCTTTTTAAGAAAACAGCGTATAAACTTGATCCCTTTATCAATTTGGGATAGTGTGAAAATCAACATTATAATAATTCTTCTTTGAACGACTTCACCAGTTCCTAAGCCTATTTCCCCAAAAACCCATTACAAGATTGAGACGAAAACTAAACCCCGTATTCCCCTTAACAAGGCGTATAGTACATCCACACTAGTGTGCGTAAAGGTAACTCGTACTAGTGCGACTTCTATTCAATCTTCTTACGTTCCATTTCGCTGGGACATTTGATTCTGTCCCCTTCTAACTTCAGCACCACACATATCACCATCTCTCTCTATTCCTAACGGGCTTAGGAGCGTGTGATATATTGTATTGGATGGATTTTTCGTTTGTGGAAATGGAATTTCTTTTTTGACTCGGTACCTGACACGGCGGGGATGTTCGATCAAACCACTGTTTCCTTATTCTATTTTATATGGAATAAGTTAAATTTGACGTCGGTTTAATGGTTTAGGATATTATTCATTAGTGCTAATGTAAACGTACATTTAAAGCTTGAAGAGTTGTCCACGTTGATCGATGTTGAATAAAATTATATGTTACGTAAGTGTAAAGGGTATGTAGGTAAAATGGGTCCCTGTTCTTTAAATTGTTTTGGAAATAAGACACACATACTTGTACTTATTATATCTGTGTCTAGGAAAAGCGAAGGAAAGATGTTGTTTAATGGAGTACCGGTCTAATAAAAGACATAAGATTTTTTTTTAAATCCTGTATTTAATTCAGGAGGTAGACCACGGCGAAGGTGGTGTGACGATCTAACGAGGTTTGCAGGGCCAACATGGCCAGAGATCACTCAAGACAGGGAGGTTTGGAAGGAAAAAGGGGAGGGCTTTGCCCAGCAATCGGACACAAAATAGGGTAACAAAAAAAAAATGTGACTTTTATGACCGCAATGCGTATGACAGTCCCATCATCATGTCGTGGCCATGAACCTGAACAGACTCCTTGCATCATCACCATTTGGTTGAGTCTGGTTACTATGGAATGTGCCCAAATCAAGTCAGTCCAACCCCACGACCCCAGATCACTTCTATGAGACTCATATCGAACTCAATATATTATAAATATAAAATATTAATGTGAAAACATAATGATTCTAATAATTATCTAGTTAGTTAACTTGTGTCCTATATTATGTAGAACCTAAAGATGATTATGTCAACTTCGCTCACTAAAAGATTCAAACTAAAACACAAAGCATACAAGAAATATAAATGTAAAAAACAGATGGTAATAATTGTCTAGTATCTACCTAAACGTATGAATATTTTAAGAGTGCCCTATATTGCGTAGGATCTATGATTGTGTCAACTTCTTACGTAACTCAGGGCTACAGGATTCAAACTAAAACAGAAAATATACATTAACTAAACAACACGACACAAAAATAACAAACGTCGCATCTATCAGACACAGGATGATCAAACAAATTCTAGTTCACAATAAAACAACAAAACCAAGGTTATCATTTCAACACAAACATGTATTTTATTATGTTTTCTTTCAGATCGTTATAACGGAGTAATTTTTCAAAGGCATCACATGGCACAACAAGCTTCGTTCCCGTGTCTGCCGAAAAAAAGGAATAATCTAAAGAAACGGGTACCCTTCGGGTATTCCAGAAAATTGGAGCCTCCAAAGAATATATTTTGAATTTTTATTATGTACTATTTTCTATTCCATTCCCAAGGTAACCCTTCCTTCTACAAAGGGGTTTCGTGCGGAGACATTCTATAGACGAGGGTGGGGCTCCCCCTAAGGGGCTGATGCCACCCCGTCCCATCTCGTTTTACTCTGAAGGATTTACCAAGTAGCATGTGTATTATATGTGTATATAAACATATGTATGTTTGAATTATTCCTGTATGTCGCTTTAATAAGGTCATTGTTTGGCTACAAAGGTTCTGTTGGGGATTATTCCGTGTCAATTTTAAAGGGATGTTCTACATGGTATTATCTCTGGTCGTTTGAAGTTTGTTTCTTGAGGAAGTTGGTTTTTTAAAGAGTATTTATGGTGTTCTTTTATGTCAATTAAATAAGTCTTTCTAGATTCTACTGGTATTTTATCGCTACAGAAATAACTTAGCTGCTTGATTAATATGTTGCTCGGTTAGCGATAACGTATGTCATGCTGAGATAGGAGCCTTTTGGCCTCGTATAGGACTATAGGCATGCCTATGCCTTTTACTCTCCTTCCAAGTGGTTAAGTAGCAGTCTTACAAGCATGCAACTTGATGCAGTTGAAGTGATTTTACAAGGAGCTCATTTTCCAGATCAGATACTTTTATTGCTATATTGACTTGAAAGCCTGGAGATTTGTGTCCAGTTGGTGGCAATAGGCACTTCCCCTATTATTTTGTACTAGAACATAGCTGGCAAAATGAGGGTGTACTATAGAAAAATTCGAAGACATGTGACATCTACCAAACGCACTGGGCCTGCCTGGTGGATTACTGCCCACTCCCTCTCACCGTAAGGGCGCCTGTGTTGCAGCAGTGGGAATATTATATGTTGATTATGCTTATGTTAAATGCTTACCTATTATGTTATTTGAGATTTTGCGTCTTTGAGTGATAATATTGAGAGCAGTTCTGTCTTCTTCTCTTTTAACATGAGGAGTTAGTGTTACTGTTTGTGGTTCAATTACGATGTTTGTATGTGTCTCATCTAGTGTTTTTTCTTCATTTATTTTTCTTTCGTCAATCTTAATCTGAGTAATAATCTTTCTGAATAGAGTTTTAGTACCTATAGATCAATCAAGTTCTTTCAACTGAACAGCACGCCAATTCTCGTAATTTAAAACGATCAAAATCTAGTCGCAGTCTCATATCGGCGACAAACAAATGTCAACAACTTGTCAAAATGTAGGGAAATTTGACGTATTTTTGACAGATCGAGACTGAGATCAGACTGTGAACGTTCTTAAATTTACCAGAATTACCCCTCTGATAGCTGTGCTGCTGGAGTACTGGGGAGTTTGTTGCGCCACGTCTTTTTCCCAGCTAAAGCACTAGCACACAGCTAGCACAAACACAAAGGGTGGGCGCTTTGGGGGACAGTCTTGTGTCATTTTGACATTCAAAAAGTGTCGATTCTCAGACGAATTTGAGTAAATGACTTAAGAATGAGTTGGTGTTGGTTGTGGGCTATAAGGATAATCATAATCATTTATTCATTTGTGAATATGGGTACAAAAGAAAAGGTCTCACACAAACAAATAGTGTTCATTAGCCATAAGGTATGTAAATTTACGATAAGATATTACAGGATAATCAAGAATAATTATCAAGCGTTCAAATAGTGACTTTGAAAACCGTTTATCACAAACTTAACCCTTAAATACCACTTCGTGACCAATGCAATAAAAACTATAACAAACAAATATCAGTGACAGCACATTATTGGTACGAACCATTATTGGTAGAAATAATTATTGGTACAAACCGTTATTGGTACAAATACCAATAACTGTAATATTGTGCCATTGGCTTGTAATACCTTATCATTTCCGTAATAACGGATAATGGCGACTGAATGAAAAGTATTGGTTTTTATTGTAATAAGTAGCAGCGCCCCGTGGTTTCACCCGCATGAGTTTCGATCCCGTGGGAATATCGGGATAAAAAGTATCCTATATGTTAATCCTGGTTATAAACTATATGTGTGACAAATTTCATCCAAATCCGTTCAGTAGTTTTTGCGTGAAAGAGTAACAAACATCCATCCATGCATCTATCCTCACAAACGTTCGCGTATAATATTGGGATGTTTTCTGCGGGTTCTTATAATTAAAATAGCCTTTGTTGTTTGCTACTGGGTTATTGTCATACAAATTAAATTAGTCATTGCTACTAATATTTATATTTATACAAAAATCTATTGTTATTAATTAAGTATCGTGACCAAATATTCCGAAAATATGTCTTAGGATTCCTTTGTACTGACTGCTTCGTTGGTCTAGTAGTTGCAAGTGCTACTGCTGAGCATGAGGTCCTGGGTTCGATTCCCAGGTTGGGCAAAATGTTATTCGGTTTTTCCATTAGGAATTTCTCAGTAGCAGCCTGGAGTATGGTTTTGTGCCCGGTTGATAGCAATTGGGGTCGCTCCTTATTACATGGGACTATATTGAAATGTGGGGGTATTAAACGTACAGTCAACGAAACAGTTAAGTATGCAGGGTCGTCGGATATACATATTTATGTAGTTGAAGTTTAGTAAGAAACAGATTGATGTTTTCGGATAAAATTTTATTTAATTAATAGAAAACAAACAGTTCATTTATGAAACTAAATTTAATTCGACAAAATCCAGCGGTTTCTTGCTAAAGTTCAACTATATCCGACGACACTGCATGCCTATCTCTTTTGTTCACTGTATGTCTCTGCTAAGCCCTTCGGGATAACAAGGCGTGGTGATACGTCTTGTATTAATTTGAAAAATAACTTAAACCTACTTACGAGCAGTAGAGTGGGTCCTAAAGTTGCTACAAACGAAATGTAAGATTAAAAACGCTTTTCCTTTTTAATTTAAACTTAAAAGATGTCTGTACAAAGCTCTGTAACCTATGCATCCGAATATCCGATCACTGATCACGACCATCTACGTACGCACGGCGACATATTATCAAGCTATATATTTCCAATAGAAACTGACTTCTTAATGTAGAGAAAACATATAAAATGCGAGAACTGTGTACTAAACTTTATCTTTATCATTTAATTTAGGTACCCTGTGTTAACCCTGTAAGCTTCTTCATCATCATCAGCCTAGCCTTTTCTCAACTACGTTCGGGGTCGGCTTCCAGTCTAACCGAATACAGCTGAATACCAGTATTTTACATGGAGCGACTGCCTATCTGACCTCCACAACCTAGTTACTGGGTAATACGATACCCTTTGGTAACCCCCTGCTGAAAGTTGGCTACCACTCCAAAAACAACAGCATTATCGACCACCAAGACCAACTGACACACTTAAAGCACACACACAAAGAAACGATCAAACACACAAACGCAAATTAATTCTACGCGACGTTCAATCAACAAGTGACACAATAACCCTCAAGTGTTCGCCTAATTCAACCCCGACTCATTACGTCGTAACCCGGACCTGCACAACATTGGAAGCTTAAATTAAACAGGATACGGAAAACAAGGAGGGGTATAAATGAGTATTTGAGAGCCTCCGGCGTCCGCCATGTTTAAAAAAGTCGGCAGACGAAAGACGCGGCCGTAATGGTTGGTGTTATGCGTCTGTCATAATTTTGTTTTTGTGAAAGAAAAATATTTGATTTTTTTTTTACAATTTGCATACTGTGTGTTTTTATTAACTCCGGTGATGGAAGTTACAATAGTTTGCTTTTTGTATAGGTAGGTGATATAGTTGAATTTGTTATAAATTTATACTAAAGGCCAATTCCCGTAATTAAAAACGTTCAAAATCTAGTCGCGATGTCATCTCAATGACAATCAATGTCAAAAAATTTACAAAAATATAGGGAAAGTAGAGGTATTTTTGACAGATTGAGACTGAGTTCAGAGAGAAATTACGAGAATTGACCTTCTCTTGTTGAAGTAGTACGAAAGCAATTATCTGCATTTCCGGGTCGTATCGTCAAAACTAACAATGACCAATAAAAACAACAGTATCCAACAAAGAATGTACCCTACATCCACGAAACAACAACGAAACAACTCTTAAACTATCATACAAACAACCCAACTCCACCCGCACTGCCACAGTCCCAACACTTTCCCTGGAGAGTCCAATCAAACTTTACCACTTTCACTATCGCATAAAGCCATCCCAAGGCGGTATAATTAAACGTTTCATGAATGGGAGGGAGTGAAACAGCACGATAAAGAAAGAGACGGAATCGTCTGCTGTTGTACGCGTAATCAGTTTTACGGTAAGCGCAAATTACGCGGGGATGGGGTGAATTAACGCTTTTACAAGGTCACCAGTTTAAATTGCGAACGCTTTCGACAATCAGCTGACGTCTGTCGATTCGAAAATGGAATTCGGGTTTTTGATTCGGATTGGACTGTTGCATTTAAATGGTTGGTTCTTTAATTAGTAACAAATAAGGATAAGACATTTATTTAACGATATAAAAATATTTATGGAAAATAGGTTTATATGACTACAGGTTACGTAAATATCTATCAGCAGGAAGAAATTTAGCAATAATAATTAATTATGCTATTTTATTAGCCATCAAATAATTCGTCACCAGACTTATTAATCAATAGTTGAACCGTTATAGGAAATGATCGCGATTGGCTTTCTCCAAATGGAATAAGCAGATTTATCAGCAGTGCCAACGCCAGGAGTAATAAAAGTAATTCTTGTTTAATTGAATGTGTCCTTAAATAGAAGTAATAAATAAAGAAACGATAAAGCTAGCCAATTGCCTACGGATACTGTTAACAAACTGTCAGGTTATACTTACGACTTAGGACTAGACATAGGTAGGTACTTTCGAAATAAATTCTACTTAATTTTGTATACCTAAGTCAGTATTTTGAACATGCTGTACGTGGTTCTTCATGAATACATCCCTATTTACAATTTGCATATACTCCGTCTTTCAAATGACAAATTGTAGGCCAACAACGAAATGACACACACCGTTGGAATATCAAAACGTCTACACTCTATAATAAAAACCAATAGAAAAAAAAAACTTGCCAAAAGACATTTACGCTGACTGAACGCAGTTTTTACAACGAAAGAGCAAACCGACAAATTACAAATGGAAACAAAAAAGGAACGTCTCGCGACAAAGGAAAAAATCGAACGCCGTGAAAATTTGAATAAGGAATCATTTCTTTTTTTCCTATCTTTTTTTATTCCTTTTTTTTTCGCTCGCTGTCAATCATTTGTCTAAGGCAAGGAGGTTCGCTATTTTCTTTGTTGATGGATGGGATATTTTCTTAGGGGTCTTCCTACTCGAGTGTAGTGTATCCTCCCAAGTTCATATTTCATTATTTTCAACTCGCGTGTTCGAGTTTGGATTTGAAAGCGTGTTTGTTTACCCAACTGTTTATATTTTCTTATAAGGTTTACGTTTGACATTGCAAGTCGGGTTATGACACTGTTTTTATGACGAAATGTACGTAAACATGTTTTATGTGAAAAATATCATGGTAATGAAGAGTCGTTCACGCAAAGTAATTCTCATGTTTGCGTGATGTTTTTTTGATTTTTTAAAAAAACAACTCTTTGTGCAGGATCAACTTAATTTATCGATAAAATATAACTTGGATAAGTACCTACGTTAAATGAAATTAGTCGCATGGCCGCAATAGTCAACTTAGGAAATGTTACATCAAGATCGAACACATATAGAAGCCACAAGAATAATGTACCCAGAATTTTCTAATATCTTGATTTAAAAAAGTGTCCTTGGAGTTTCTTGCCCGTTCTTCTCCATTCAGATCTACGTTTTGAAATGGGCCAGATTTAACTTTCTGACTAACTGACCGCGTCTCTGACAATTCAAAAGTGCCTGTAAATGGTTTAATTGAAATAAACGCTTTGTGTTTGAGGTTGATAACTTTTAGGAATATGTAAAAGATCCTGAATCCGAAATAAGATCACAAAGGTCAAGTCAGTACAGTACAGTACGTACAGTACGGTAGCAAATGATGAAGTAACTATATTTCGATCCCATTTTTTGGAGAAACAGTCATTAGGTAATATTCTTCGTTCCCCAATGGAGTAACATCAATTTTGGCTCAAGTTGGCTTCTTACATACCACAGTCGAAAAACATAAATTTCCAGTAACTTTATGAACGATTCCTTACCAATCACAGGCAGGACCTTAACCATCAATTTCAACAACTCTCTCGTTCAACAAAATTCGTTCCGCATACCACATTTATTTACAAATCCCAGCTTTCTGTATCACGTGCCTGTAATCAGAACTGGTACATGAGCAATACATCCCTGTTATCCCATCTTATTGGGTAAATATGAATGCCGCCCGTCATGCAGATTGGCATTCGAACCTCATGGTAATTCCATGTTTTCTTTACCAGATACATTACTGATTCTGTGGATGGCTTTTATATTTGGTTTCCTGATTTGCATGGTACTGTTGCTAAGAGTGTTATTTGCTTCAAGATAAACTTTTACACAATTCTTAGAAGCCCCGGTTTCTGAGTAACTGGAGTCTATCTTGTCCATGGTGCTATTAATTTGATATCGAAACCAGTCACAGATTGCGTTTCTGGAAAACACGGTTATAAGACCTTTTTTGAAAAAGATACTTTTGAATCCATATCGATTGAGGGTTTATCTGAGGCCAACAGAAGCGAAGCAAGATACATGAGTTGGCATAAGTCAAATGTCTAATTTGTCTCATGATTAAGATAGATAAATAAAAAATAAAATACAGGAAATCAGTGGTTTTCAGAACGCAATCACGGACGAAATGGACATCTCAAAAGTAGCCCATTAGGTATGGGCTGACTGCTTGAAAAGGAGAGACTGGTTATAAGCAACGCAACGTAGGTTTAAGACTAGATACAAACACAGGATCAACTAAAGATTGCAGTTTATTTAGGTATTCTCTTGCAAGAAGTCGTAAACCATTTTACAGTTGCAACATGCGGTGTGAATGTTCAAGACCCATAAGCAGGTGTTAACAACCTTAAACGAACATTCAATAATAAAAATCAGCTCTCAAGTATTCTCTGGCGACTCTTTTTAGAATACCATCATCCAACTTTCCCATGGAATTATCACTTTTATTACTGAGATCATAGTGTATATTGTCGCTCACAGTGATATGATAAGCCGTCACTAATATTATAGCTTTACTGTATTGAATATAAATTGTGGCCGATGCATTATCTATAAATAATGCCTATCTACAATTATATTATGATATTACATCACCGCTCAGTATTCTTTTATGAATCATGCATAGAATCAGATAGGATACACACGGACGATTGTTGGTGGGAAACGACTGTTACAAGCATGCAAGATTGAAATCAATATAAAAGAGAATCAGGTTTAATCAGTGACGTGAAAGAGACGATGATGATAGTAGTATGGATGAAATAATTCTAGCAAATGATCCATCAAATTCGAGAAATTGTAAATACTCTTAGATATTTGCAACCCCACAAAAAAAAAATTGCCAAAGTTTCGACAAACAACCATGCATGCCGATATATAAAGCTGCTGTTAGAAGATACTTTTAAACCAAGAGCTACCGAAGAAGTGCTAGATTTTGATGGCCTGGGCGATATTCGAAACTAACTGATATACTCGATATACGAAAGAGGCAGTTCTCTTATCAGTAAAATTGACTACGAAACACGACTCGTATCTCATGTTTTTAGAGTTTCTGGGCTTCTTTAATCTTTCTATCTTCGACTAACCTTGATTGGTCTACTTGGCTTTCCACATCGGTTCTGATTTGGCCATCTCTCTAATTGTCTTTTGGAATCATAACTGGAATCTATCTTTCGTTTGAAGTATTTATCAAAGTGTCTTCTACTACTGTCCTAAAATATACTGCCTCTCTTAAATCTTATCCATTTTCGACAGACGTCCATTGTTGTGCATGACCTTCATTCCGACTTGATTGACATTGATTCTGATTTGACCAGTTCTTTATTAGCGATCTGGCAGTAGCTGGAATCGGTTTTTTGGCACTGTAATATCAATTTGACTTCATTAACTAGTCTCAAACATTCTACCTCTCTTTTCTTCCTTCTAATTTAATTCTGGATTAGATTCTCTACTTTGTGATCTGGCATGGCTGGAATCAGTCTATTGTTAGCTTAGTCAGAAATAACCCGCCCGTCTGCACAGTCATCTGATAACCAACACACCGCGCGTAACCCAACGTGCTTACAAAGCTAAACTCTTAGTTACTGGGCACGTAACACAGACTCAAACCACGTTAACTCTATAATAGTACCAGCTGTCTACGCTAGATGGCAGATGCACGTACTACGCCGCCGCTGAATAACGTGATCGGAATCTCAAATACCGAATCGATGGTTTTTAAAGCTCTCTCGGAATCGCAAGGCTCTTCAGCAAATATAACCGAATTGTGACTGGAATAAGCGCCAATTGTTGGTGGTGGGTGCAGCAGAATATGGAATTTTGTTCGTCCTCGTAATGTATTTTTTCGAGTTCGAAATTCGTGGAATAATATTTTTTGGTAAGCGGTGTTCTCTGTTTGGGGGTGTGACGTGCGGATGAATGGAGCACCCTATATGTTACGTGATTGATGGAGTATGCAAACATGGATAGTACTCTCCAAAGATCTGTCAAAGGTGGTATTTGATGAACGTTTCTAGATGTAGACTAACAAATCTATCATTTACGCTCTCTAAAGCTCTTCATTTCAGGTACCAAGAAAATGCTCTGTCCAATTAAGTACAGCTTAATAAAGAATAAAGTACCTACGCCCAAAACGAAATTAAGATAATGTTTTTGCATTCCCTAAATAATTCAATTTAGGGCTGAATTTTCAATCATCTGATAACTTTATTCGAGAAATAATTTTGAAATTTTGAGAGTTATTTCACGCAAAAATTGTCAAACGTCAATTTTATTCCTCGAATAAAAGTTATCTGACGATGGACAAATCAGCCCTTAATTAAAAACATCGAAAATATCCCAACAATTAAATATTCAACTATTCAATTAAGTATAGCGCACGTGCTAAGCACTAATATCTCAAAGTTGCACCGAAAACACACACACAAAAAAAACCATTCCTAAATAGACGATGAAATAAAGATGATGAAGCAAAAGATAAACTAGAACAACTGCCAACAATTCAGATAAAGGCTAGAGAGGTTAAAAGATGGTGACAACTTAATAACAACGTAGTTATTACCTTCGTAGTAGGTATAGATGACCTTTAGCCCAGACTCATGTCCGGACTAAAGGTCATCCTTCAGCAAATAGTGACGATACAAAAGACAGTAGGTATTAAGACGGAGGTAAAGGTGAGGTTATACTGAGAATAAATTTTGAATTTTTCACAGTTTATCCATACTAGAACTCACAGACGTCAATTTTGTTCCACGGTTAGAAGATATCTGACTTTGGTAAAATCAGCCTTAAGTAGAATAAAACGTCAGGAAGTATATACTAGTTTTTAGAAACCCACGAAGCACAAACGATGCATCGTGGGAAATCGTGGCTATAATTCGATTTGGTAGGTTGTCTAAACTTGAATAGTTTCCTAATTTTGGGACTAATATAATTGATAAGCCCTAAGCTAAGCCCTAACCCTAAGCCCTAGCCCTAAGCTCTTTTAAGCCCTAACTAGATGTCTTAAGATGATGATGTTACTAAGAAATCTACTTACAAGAAGTCTACTTACAAAAGCTATTGTTTTATTCCAATTTATTATTCCACAATCCTTATCTCCCAAAGGCACCATAGTTCAGTACCACCATATGCTAATTCACCCCAATCCGAATTTCATAACATCACCGCAGCAAAAAAAAAAAAATAGAAACAAGTAAAAAATCATAACACGCCTGAGTACGCGATACATTTCTTCATATCCGCCGTATTCCAATGAAAAATGCTCAAAGAGTTAACTCCTCCAGCCCACTGGGGGGAACTACAAATCCGATAGAACGAGACGGAGGAACAAGTTAGAGAGAGACGCCAAGCTAAACCCGAAAAGATGGATGGTACACAATGTCACTGAAGATGCTGAAATTGTATATTTTATATTCGGTATAAAAAAGTCCCAACATACGATATTAAAAAGACGGGACATTTTCTGCGTAGTAGTTATATTGTACGGAATTTAATCTTGCGGCGACATACGATGCTCTAAAGTAAAGGATTATTGGAATGTTTTCGGTATTTCTTATATTCTGTTAATATTTTGACGTTGGGAGTGTATTCTTGTGTACGATGTTGATGTTTAATAAGGAGAGAGGACACTTTTGGGTGAAATTGTGTTGCTAGCTCGCGGGTAACTGAAATATACTCTAGGAAATAATTCAACTTATCTTCTAAAATGTTATTAGACTTATAATGAAAATGCTTTAAAAAAAAATAAGGTTCACAAAAAAGGCGCATTCATTAAATTAGAGGCTCAACAATATTTTTAGGATAGCAAAATGGGAATTATTTCAGATTCGATTTAAATAAATATTGCCATATACGTACCTACTATGGATAATCACTGAAATAAAGGCTTAGGAATATTCTAGACTGCTGTGTTTCAAAATGTCAGAATTGAAAAGAGTTTGATGTGCTGTGCTATCGAAAACGGTACCAAAAAGCTAAGATTTCACGACATATATTTCAGAAAACTGTTAACCTTGACAACCAACCCTATTTAATCCACCCTTCACTCACCTCCAGGGCAAAAACTCATTCTCACCAAATCATTTTCCCCTGTCGAATCTAACCCGCTGATTTTCCCCTGTCAAATCTATACTCGACTCTAAGCCCAATCTACGCACATCCACACACTTCCTGGCATCTACCGATGCTCATAACCCTATCAGCCGCCATTTTTAGGAAATAGCTCTATAACGGCTTATCGCCGTGGTACTTAGTACCCCGTGTTTATGTGTTAACATATCTAAAGCGATAGACGCGGTTTTAGAGGATTATCTAGAGATTTTTAAAGACTCGTTGGGAACTTGAGATAGTACACTGATATTTAGCCGATTCTGTGGCGTAAGTTTTACATTACTAACTTATACCTAAAGAAAAAATTTAATAATTAAAAAAAATATAAATAGGTAATAAAAAAGTTTGACATAATTTCTATACTGACAAAAGTTGTCAAACAGCAATATTTATTACTCAGTAAAGAAATGTTTATGACTATTGAAAAATCAGGCCTTAGAACATATTTCGTTTTATTTCGTTGATGATAATTGATAGGTTGTCATATTATTTGATTTCGAATTTAAATTGTGAATTGTGGACAACGGCACCATTTCCATAGATTATTATTATCATTCGAATTACAAAGTCAGTGCATAATTATAAGTATGTAAGTATTTTATTTTTCCATGGCGGATAATGATAAAAATGAAAATTATTTCCTTTTTTTCAGTTAATTTAAAATGGATATTCCTATCACAGTAAAGGAGTTACAGAATTTTATTATTTGTAATCTCTAGAACAGTCGATGAGCCAAAAGAATCCATGTTCAAAGATCGCAATAGGTAAATTATTTTCATTGTTTATTTATATGGGGATTCGGAATGTCACAATGAGCTAATAGGTCGGTAACTCAGTATAAGGCAGACGTAACGAACCAAGAATCAGAGGTCGAAATTGTAACTCATTCAATAGAAAACAATTTGAACTTTTCTAACATTACCATAAAACTCAGCACTCACTTGTCCTAATTAGTTTTAGCCTTTAATATGCTTTATTAACGTTTTTACAAAGTTAGAAACTATGTATATTATTATTAAAAATAACATACCATGTAGGTACTTAGGGTATTTTTCAATGAGTACTATATTGTACCAAGCACCCTTTCTGCTAATTTCTTACAACGTATATTACACTTTTTATTTGTTTTAAAAAATTTTAAACGTTTAAATGATTATGTTGTGTCGTGTGCTTTTAGTATGTGTTAAACAAATGTATTTTCTTTCTTTCTCATTCAAACATTTCCCAACTTTACACTTGAAGCTACAAAAAACAACCCAACGACTTTCCAAATCATGTACTCTACTAAACCCAAACAAGTACCAAACATGATAAGTGTTTAGAAATCACGAAAGGTGACGTATTTGAATATTAAAACCGTGTATTGTTAGGCAAATTAACCAGCAGATGTGTGTATATATCCGGGGACCGTGGCTCTGAGCACGGCTAATTGGGACAGATTTGCATCATAATGGTGGAGCAGTAATAGTACCAGTACTTGGTTCGGAAGTTTCGAGCTCGGTACGACAAATTCTGTGTTCGGAAAAATAAATAAGGGTTGGACGACTGGAGAGTTGTTAGAGTTTGTTTCGGTAGTACTTTGTATGACGTTTAGGTTTGAAAGATTGATAAATTCAGCGGTTATTTTAAATTAAATCTTGTATCTACCAATATAGATTCAAGTTTTTTAGATTCTGGTCGTAGTGGCTTGATTTAGAACAGCCGGATCTATTCTGTAATAGATTGTCACCGAGAAAACTTAGCTAAAGATGGCTTGAAGTGAGCAGAACCCCAATTGTATAACACACTTTCAATCACAATCTGAATACATAATTTGGAAGGATATTGCTAATCCATTGCTTCGTAGGTTCGAAAATTTTGTCTGCTCGACAACGTAAATAACGCAATGAATGTTGGTGAACTATCAAAATGGAAGATATTGCTATTGTTAGTGTGTTACGCACGTCATTCTACCTGATGCTAAGGATCGCTAGGGATTGACAGCTCACTTCAAGCTCTCTTCACCTAAGTTTTCACGGTGAGATTTTTACAGAATAGTACTACTAAGGTAGGTGCTACTTTATTTTTTTATTTTCTCTTACTCGTTTTAGCAGAAAAGTGTGCCAAGATATCAATCCCGTAAAATCCTACTTCTTTATTATAAACGCGAAATTTTGTGAGGATAGATGGATGGATGGATGTTTGTTACTTTTTCATGCAAAAACTACTAAACGGATTTGGATGAAAGGACAATGCTCATGGATGTATGGAATCCCGTACCATGCTACATCAACATCAAAATTCCCTGTTCAAAAATCTAATTCCCCGTAGGGAATTAGATTTTTACGCGTATGTAATGTCGTAAATAATTATGAAAATAATTACTATAATATTTTGATCTTGATGCATGAGACTTTTTGGTACGACTTTTGGTCATTGTCTTGTGGCACACAGATAGTTTATAACCTGGATTAACACATAGGATACATTAAACCTGGTAGTACAATCCCGTGGGATTCTTTCCGACTTCCACGCGGGCGAAGCCGCTGGTAAAAGCTGGTATTAGAATACTTTACGTAAAAACATAAACCACACAAAAATAAGTTGTAAGCTGTACATGATTTCCTAGATTTCTATTAAAAATCATAGCACTATACTTTTAATATAATATCCTGCCGCAACCAACAGGCCATGCTTTACGTTTTTTTCTTCAAACGGTACAGGGGAACGTTCATAAATCCTTTAGCCCGCCTGTCAACCGCATGCCTAGTGGGTAGTCGTATATTACGGAAAGTAACGGATTTTTTTTACGCTCGGAAAAATTACTATTTTTTGAGGTTAGACGATATTTTGAGGTTTTGTACCAAAAAAGTATCAAACTTTTTTAGTTATTATAAATGTTGAATGATTTTGTTTCTGTAACTAGGTTTGTAAAACACTTGTACACAAAAAACATACAATTTTTTTTTAAATATAAGATCATGTCTGACTTCTGACTTGTCTTCTTTCCTATCTGACTAAGATAGGAAAGTTGGCGTTTCCTATCTTAGTCAGATAGGAAACGCCGCTGCGAAGAAAGGCCGAAACGAAGTCAGACATGATCATGATCAGATCAGATCATGAGAAGACCATGTAGATTGGTGTCTGAAATGGTCTTTTGAGGACCACACAGATTTTAGTGGACCTGTCCAGTCAGTGCACGCATTTGTCAGTAACCATGCAGCTCAACTTAGAACTTAACGTTTAAGTTAAAGTTTGGATATGTCATTTTTTGCCAGCACCCTAATTCCGTAGCATACTATCAATCATCATCAAAATCATGTTGAAAAATACTGCTAATTCATTGCTTCATATGTTCGAAAAAATAGTCTGCTCAACAACGTAAATAACGCAATGAACGTTGTTGGACTGTCAATATGAAAACCATTCAGTACTGTACGGAACTAACCCACTGGTTTAAGTTAGCAATTAATAGTAAAATTGAGGCAATCAACATTAAAGACAACAAGTAAAGACTATGCCAAGATAATTTAGCAAGCAACTGCTGAAACCAATTAAATTTTTGGCACAAACAGCCAAGTATCATGACAGTAATAAAATTATAGTTCGGAAGCTTATGTTACAACAAACAACAAGTTTTTACGAGTTATGAATGAATACTAAAGTTGTGGAAACAGCTTAGGTTTCACTGTTGACTTGTAAATTTACTTTTAAAAGCGAGGTTAAAAAATATTGAACAAGTCAAAGCATATATTACAAATAGGCACATAAAAGGCACTTTTGAACGTCAACATTTCCAATAAAATATAGTCACCCCTTCCAAAAGGTCGTTTTCGTATGTAGAAGAATGGGCAAGAAACTGCACCGTTACTATTTTGCTATGTTTTACAGTATTTTGTATAAATTAATTACATAAATGTGAAGACACACCTAGAATAAAATGACTATACCACAATAGATAAAATAATTAAAAATGAAGCCATGACAGATAAATTAATTAGGCGATAGATAGGTATGGTTCGTATACTTATAAACATTGTAAAAAATTTACAAGTACATAATAAGTCAGTCAAGATATTAGTCAAGCTCACCACACCCAAAGACCACCACCCACCCTAGTCAGTATCTTCAGAAATTATCCAAATCGACCAGACAGTTCACCAACCAGAAAGTATCTACCTCCGCACAATCATAGATACTCCCATCTCGATTCTAGAATTGGACGTCCGTCCATAAACCACTTTTGAATTCCGAACACACATTCGGCTTCATCTTGAACTATGACGGCACATAAAAATTCACACCGTCATTATCGCGCGATTCTGTATTCAAATAAAAACGGAAATGCCACATTTTCTACACCGCACGGCGGGGTTCGCTGGCAGTCCTCCAGTGAGAGAGAGATAGGACGATAGTTTGGCGCATAAAATAATGATCAATCAGAGCGGGATGACAAGCCGTTTATTGGTTCCACCGAGTAGTTTGTGGCTATCGCGCGCGGCCAACTTCGATGTTATTTTCTTGGCACGATGTGTAAATTTTTAAAGAATTATTTCACGCTGTTTTATGGAAGTTATGTATGATATTCGTAGGTGAAACGTAGCTTTTAACATATTATTTTTTTTTTAAACAGTCATTCTTTTTTCCTGTTTTAGGGAAATCAACGAAAACAGCCTTATGAGCCCTGCGTCTGACTTCCCTAATGAAAACTTCCTTAACTTATTTATACAGCACCCTAATTACGTAACACACTATCCATCAAAATCTGAATCATTTTGAAGGATATTGCTAATCCATTGCTTCACATGTTCGAAAAATTTGGCTGCTCAACAACGTAAATAACGCAATGAATGTTGGTGAACTGTCAAAATGAAAACCATACCTACAGTACACCTAGCGTGCTACGCAATTACCCCGCAGGTATCAGTATTTATCTTTTAATTAGTTTGTCTTTTAACATAGCAACATTGCTGGCATAGAAACAGTTAAACTTAGGTCAATAGGGGACTATTTCCTTTGCTAGGTTCAACTGTTTCGGCTCATCTAGATTCTTTATGTACTTAAGTAAAATGTAGATCTACAGTCAGCCTTACAAAATTAACTCGTGACATAATACACCTTTTGAAGAATCTCTTATTGGCTGTTTTAGAAATACATTGTTGTGTCTCGTACACACTATCTTACAGAAAGTCGGCACTAGATCAATACTTCGCTTTATGCCGCACATGTGTCATATGGCGCTGTGAGAGAACAGGGAAATCTGTGGAGTCGCCAGGGCAAATATTTTTTTGGATTAGTTTGCTATTTGACAAATGAATGAAAGGATGTAAAGGATTAAAGTCAATTTGTTGTTTCTGTGAGTTAAACCAATTAATAAAGTGATTAAAAGCTATTATTTTAAGTTTGTTTTTTCTTCAAGTCCTGCTATTAAGTAATCGAGAAGCCAATAAGTATAATCTTAAGACTGCCATGTATTACAGCAGTGTTAGCATAATGAGCTATAATGTTACCACTGCTGGGGCACAAGCCTCCTCTCTATGAGAGGTAGTGGGTTGCAACAGCCATTTTAAGCAACTTTAAATGTAACTTGACAAATGCAGCTTCAAATGCCATCATAAGAAACACTCTAACATAAAAATTGTCATCTCATTCTCTATTCTCATTAAGACCAATCAAAAATATCAACCAAGAACAGCGTGGGTACACACGACGACGTCATATCAATAAGCTATACATTTCCAGTTTTAGCTGACCTCACATTTATAGGCTCTTCATACAATGAGAAGTCAGCTTATACTGGAAATATATATATATATACTGGTATAGCTAAATATGTCGCTGTGCGTATTCAAATTAAGACCAATCGACACTATCAACGAAGAACAGCGTGGGAACTACTAAAAAACAACCAACCTAATCAACGTTAAAAAAAATAAACACAACAAAAAAATGTAGCAACAACATCGAGTCCACAGCACACAGGCTTATTCCGTGATAGATAATGTGTTACTCGCATATGCCAGGGGAGGCAGGGGGATGTTTTGTCAAACGCCACCCAAAGAAACGTAGGGAAACAGTCGATTCCTCACACGCTTTTATTTCCAAGACTATTTTCCCTACGTATGAAGGTTTCAATTTTTCCTATCCTCCTCCTTCCAGAATATTATTTTGTTTCGTAATATTGGATGACGGTACGAAAAGTACTTTTGTGATGTACAAAATTGTTTAAAGCGAATGTGTTTGTGTCGTTCTGTTGTATTAAGTTGGTTAGATGGGTTGGATGAAAGGTCTGTTCTTAAAGGCGATATTCTTGCTTCTGGGCGTTAGATTTTTTTTGTCAGGTTAAGCTACTCTTGCCGAGGTCGGATAATGGATGGGTGACCATTCATTACATACCGAGATTCCACCATGCCTCCGAAAGCACGTTAAGCCGTCGGTCCCGGCGGTCATTCGTAGTTCTTTGACAGTCGTTACGGGTAGTCAGAAGCCGGAAAATCTGACAACCAGTCTTACCATGGGGTATCGTGTTACCCAGAAGCTGGGTTATTGAGGTCAGATAGGCAGTCACTCTATGTAACATACTGGTATTCAGCTGCGTTCGGTTAGACTGGAATTCGACCCCAACATATTCGAGAAAAGGATAGGCAGATGAGTTATTTTTTGTCAGCCAGCCATGATGGCCCGTGCACTAAATTTATAATAGGGCTAGCTAGGGCAACCAACACTTTACTCTGAGGCACTTGGGGCCAGTTTCTCGAACGAAAATTATCGCAAAATTAATGTGACAAAATGTCAAGCGCGCGTAAACTTGTGATTGGTTGATTGACTTATCAACAGCCAATCGCAGCAGTTTGCCAATCGCGCGCTTGACAATTTGTCACATTAATTTTGCGATAATTTTCGTTCAAGAAACTACGGCCATATGTACATTTGCGGGTTAATTGCGTAACACATTATCAGTACTCAGTAGCAATGACTTTCATTTGGACAGTTCAGCGACATTTGTTGCGTTATTTACGTTGTTGAGCAGACAAATTTTTCGAACATAAAAAGCAATGAGTTAGCAATATCCTTTAAAATGATCCAGATTGTGATTTAAAGCGTGTCATAGACGGACGCCGGTGGCGAGTACATACTACCTACACACCTGATCTTTCTCAAGAACATCACCAATAAGGATATCTCCTTGATAAATAGTGCTTTATAAAGATTCCCAGCATAACAACAAGAACGGTAACAGGTGCACAAAACGTTCACACATTTCAAGGATAAAAATCACCGAAGTAGGTACCATCCTACATGAAAATGATTTTACACGAAGTCAAAAAATCTTGAAACTTCTAAAATGGGGCAACTTTCGCAGAAGTCGTGAGATATTATTATATTTTAAGTTTACTCACAAGAATGTTTGAGAGAAGTGGCGTAGGAGGTAAGTCCAGTGTCTGTCTGTTTGCCTTTATCGAAACTTTTGTGGTCTGAGACGGGCGGAGACGTAACGGCAGCGGGTTGCGAAAAGGGTCTTGTAAGGAGAGTTCCATTGTTTGTTAGTTGTCTGGCATTTTTGCTGAACTGGGCCTTTTTGGCGCAGCCGTGAGGCACACTTTCCTGCTAATTTCTTACATCGGACTTCACACTTTTATTTAATCTTTTTTTTTATTGTTTGTTTTATCTGATGGATGTATCTGATGTATTGTGTCTTTTAGTTTGTGCCAAATAAATGTATTTTCTTTCTTTCTTTTCTTTCATTGAAACTATTGTTGTATGTCTTGGAAATATAGACATCTAGAAAGGGTTTTACTTGTTTGATATTAAAATTGGTATGTATCTTTTGGTCCCTTTTACGATATGTCTAGGTTACTAGTAAGACTATATCGCGATACGACTGGATCTTGATTGCATGCCTATATTGATGTGACATTAATTTATTAAGATAGATACCTACTCATCATCAGCCAAAACGTTCCCACTGCTGGGACACAGGCCTCCTCTCTAAGATAATAAAATACAATTTTGAGCACTGCACTGTACAGTTGCAGGATACTTCCCGTGCACTCAGAATCTTGAAATTTGGTACAAAGCAACGTCTTATAGCACAGATAAAGGAAAAATTGCGAAAACCGTAAATTTTTAGTTACATATATCATATAATAAAAATATTTCTAATAATTTTAAATTGTACGGAAACCCTGTCGCGCGAGTCCGACTCGCACTTGACCGGTTTTTTAATAGAAACATCAACGAAGAAAAGTACCCTTTATCTTTCTCCAGGTTTCAGGCTATCAATCTGTCATTTATAACTATGGGTTCAGCGGATTATTCATGAGGTAACAGACAGATAGAGTTACTTTCGCGTTTATATAGAAGTATGGATTCTCTATACGTCTTCGTTAAACCCTTTACTCGCTCCGCTTATCAACGTAACCTCTCCCCAATCGACATACGGTTGGCGGGCAGACAAATACATTGTTGGTAAAACTCCAAGCCAACTCCTAGAGTGGTTTCCCAACTTTTGAAGCTGTAAGTTGCGCATCCGACGCTCGTGAATACGTTATTTTATTTATAACATACTTCTCAAAGTTTTCGGTTCGGTTCCTTTGGTTATCAGCTATTTTACGAGTCGTGTGTTGGTATTTTTTATGATTTTGTTAAGAAAAGTTCTGTTTTGTTGGCTCTTTGGCCCCAAAAGGAGTTTAATCTGTAGAGCCTCCAACTTTTGCCGTTTTACCTGTAGGTATAAACTCAATATTTTTCATAATATTTTATCTTTAAAATACCCACACACAATTTCTGGATCTGTGGGGTAACTGCGTAACACACTAACAATAGCAATGTCTTCCTTTTTGACAGTTCAACAACATTCATTGCGTTATTTACGTTGTTGGGCAGACACATTTTTCGAACATATGAAGCAATGGATTAGCAATTTCCTTCAAAATGATTCAGATTATGATTGATAGTGTGTTACGTAATTAGGGTGCTGGCTTAGTTTGGAACCTTCTGTTCTCATTTTACCACATTTAACGTTATTCTAGGTTGCAATTGATTTGAGCTCCATGTTAAATACAACTATCCATTGATTCGGTTTCCTGCTGTAGATATAGATATGCACAAGTGCTTTGTGATTGCGAATGTCATGCATGAAAGGACAGTTTGTACATAATGGAACTGAATGGACCAATGGTTTCTTGGAGAGTGTAAACACAAACATAGTTCAAAGGAAATGGAACCTCGACAAGGTTCATACGTTTTCTATAACTATGGAACAAGTTGCGTCCCGCGGTTTCATCTTCATAAATCTCGATCTGGTGGGAATTTCGGGATAAAAATATCCTATGTCCTAATCCAGTTCACGGTCTACCTATGTGCCGAATTTCATCCAAATCAGTTCAGCCGTTTTAGCGTGAAAGCGTAACGAACAAACATCCAAAAAATCTTTTCTCTTAGGGCAAATTTTTCCAACGCCAGATAATTTTATCGGAGGAATAATTGAATTCTTGACATTTCCTCCATACAAAAACTGTAAGACATCAATTTCGTTTGTCTTAA
Source organism: Apamea crenata (assembly GCA_949629185.1). Classification (NCBI taxonomy): domain Eukaryota; kingdom Metazoa; phylum Arthropoda; class Insecta; order Lepidoptera; family Noctuidae; genus Apamea; species Apamea crenata. The sequence continues at coordinate 3,773,133 of OX451368.1, read as the reverse complement.
TAAAATTAGTTTAGTAAAGTAAAGTATGTATTCATTTTAAAGATTTAGGTAAAATGTTCATAGTTCTACTTGAATAAAAAACCTACTTTAAAAACCATCGAAAAGTCAAATAGTTAAAATATGACCCATTGAACTCCAAAAAATGTAGAACATCCCGTACCTTTGTACGGTGACAATAAATTATAAGGACACAATAAGGACAACGGTAGCATCCCTTTGAATCGAGTGGCACTCAAAGGATTACGCTGGATCGTCGATATTCAAAAATCGTTACAATTGATTGGTTTATTTAAATAGGACTTTATTGAGTGTGCATGATGCGGCTAATGTCCTGTGATTTTGCATTTTATTATCACAATACTTCATGGCACATGTTTTAAAGTACCTACTAATAAAAATGGTAGACAGAATAACCTACGGACATTTTTAGGGCGAATTTCACTAGACTTTTATACCTAGAATAAATCTTATCTTGACTTGAAATTTTGAATTTTTGACAGTTTTCTCATACTGGAACTGTCAGAAGTAAATTTTATTCCACGGATAAAAGATATCTGAAGGCCAATTCTCGTAATTTAAAACGTTCACAATCTAGTCGCAGTCTCATCTCAGCGACAAACAAATGTCAAAAGCTTGTCAAAATGTAGGGAAATTAGAGGTATTATTGACAGATTGAGACTGAGATAAGACTGTGAACGTTCTTAAAATTACGAGAATTGCACCTCTGACTTTGGTAAAATCAGCCCTAACACGTATTAACTAAGTATGTACGATAAAACATCCGCAACTACTTTAAACGTCGTTTTTGTATGAAAAAGGGAGAGTTAAAAAAGATATGAAAAGATACCTACATTGTCTTAAAAAGTGAAGCGTTAAACGTTTAAACTTATTGACATCACTCCAAAAAGTAAAGGCGAATTTCACGAACGCGTCAAAAGGGAAACTTAAAAAAAAAACACGTACTTGCTTGCAACTCTTAAAAGAAGTATAAAAGAACCTCTTCGGGGAAAGTGCATTAAAAATGAGTGCGCTAGAAAGGGACGGCGCGCTATCGACACCGTCTATCTGTCCTTATCGCACGCTTCTAAGAAAATGGTTTTATGAATGAAAATTACTTTTTTCTCACGCCATTTACTCAGTTCAGGGACGTTAGTTTTGTAGCTCGTTTTCCTACACGGGAATAGAGAAAGTTGGCCGGGATTGCCTTGGAAAGTAGGGCATTGCCTGTTTAAGCGTACCGCTTTTTTTTCTTGCAAGTTATCCCTCTGTTTCTTCAAAGGTGTGCGGAATTTTGAGTTTTTTTATTTTATGTACACCCTTTTTCGTGTACCTATTTTTATTGTGTTTTTTGATGTTTTGTAACATTATTAAGTATGGCAAACATTGCCATTACTTATGGGAAAACTTATCAAAAATCACCGGAAAAATCACTGGAGGTCCACTCAATCTGTTTGGTTATTTCCTCAAAAGACCATTTCAGACACCAATCTACATGGTCTTCACATGATTTGACCAAGATTTTGTCTGGATTTTAAAAGATACTGTGAGTTTGTTTCGGCCTAACTTTTCAGATAGAAATAAAAATATTTATCATTTATTTATCAATAAATGCATCTTTAAACGAAAATGACAAAGGTAATCTTCTTTATTTTCTGGCTAGAGATAAAATAAGGAATAATAAGTTATTCGTACCAGACCAATGTTACCCCAATAATTTAAATTATTAAAATTGTTACACGCTGTACTTCGCTACGGGGTGTTGACAAAAACAATTTAATGGCACTTATATTTCAAACTTCTGTCAACAAAAACTGTGTCCCCATATTTTTTATTGCATCCTTTCTAGAAAAGAATTCGTTTTTTGAGGATATTAGGCAGCTTTTTAACTAACAACCAATATTTTATTTACTTTAGTCTTGTATTCTTTATTTTTACGGACTTGAGATATTGATATTACCCTTTATTCATAAACGTTGCTTAAAGTTAAGTAGTGATTAGCGACTGTTTCATAATACATTTTTGACGTTTAAGCGTCACTTAGCTTTAGTCATCGTTTATGAATAAACCCCATTATCTTTCGGGGTTATGACAGAAATGCATAAAATAAAATATACATAAAAATATCAAATAAATTAATTCGGACAAACTTTTTCTGTCCAGTATTTTTAATGACTCCTAGTCATTCTAATTCCGCTATCGTTTGACAGGTAAACCCGTTAAATTATAATATAATAACAACATTTTAAAACTCGCCGTCGTAGCCGTTGTCATAGATCTTAACACATGCGTATGCACCCCTGTTTAACAAAAAAAAAAACACCTTTGTTATGCCACAGATAAAATATAACTACCATTTTTTACAAGGAATAATACGCATAAATTTATCTATACATACATTAATAGAAAGGGTTTAATAGCCTATAAATCAGTATTTTAAACAAAGGCTAGTCAAATTCGGTACAATGGGCCCCTTGTGCATAGACAAGACTTTTTTTTTGTTACCACAGACCCGTGAAATGTTTGTTTTGTTGGTACCGCGTGTAGTGGCTTTTTGCAAACTTTTTTTCCATAATCGATACTATGATGATTGCCTATAATAGCGTGCATTGTGTTTTTTTTAATTCGGTAAATATTTGAGGAGAACTTGTTGGAATTGTGGGTTTTTGAAATGCGTGTAAGTGAGACGTGTTTCTGTTATTAATTGACTTAGCTTTTATAGTGTATACGCCTTAAATGATTTATTCTTTCATTTTAATTTATATTAGACCATCGTTGTAGATTGATATGATAAGTAAAAAATAATTTAAAAATATTTTATAAAGTCCAAAAAGTAAGTCATTCTGGTTCGAGGTGGCGCGGGAAAGGAGTTCCTGGAGGGACTTGGGGGAGGCATTTACCCAGCAGTAAATAGTATAGTCAAAAAAAAGTCCAGAAACAAACAACATAAAAATCGAGCCGGTTTTTCTGTTTACTTAAAATTAGACACTTCAAACTACAAATAAAAAAAAAAAGCGCAATCATCTTTTCACTTAACCGAATTTCCAATATCAACCCTCAAATGCGATAGCCAAAAGTCTCAAGATCCTATTATTTCTCACAGATACTCCCATAGATACGAAATAACAGACGTTAGGGGTCAAAATGAATAGACAAGGCCCCTAATATCGGCATCCAAGATATCGCTTCACCGGAAGGGTTGAGCGTCTGTTACAAAAGATTCTACTTCCGGTTGATCGCACGCATTGTGGTTGATATTAATAAAACAGATAACAAGAAATGTGATCGTATCATTTTTATTATTAAAATTAATAATAGTGCGTTTGAAGTTTTATGAATAATGTTAGACAAAGGGAAGGGTTTTTTTCAGTAACCTACTGGTGTATACTCCTTTTTTAATTAAGTATCTATAGTTTTTTGACGATGCCGCACGGGTCGATCGATCAGGTTAAGCTACGCTTGCCGCGGTTGGTCCGTGGATGGGTGACCATTTTCACATACCAAGACCCCTCCGTGCCTCGGAAAGCACGTTAAGCCGTTGGTCCCGGCTGTCATTCGTGGATCTTTGACAGTCGTTACGGGTCGTCAGTAGCCCAAAAGTCTGACAACCAGTCTTACCAAGGGGTATCGTATTACCCAGTAACTGGGTTGTGGAGGTCAGATAGGCAGTCGCTTCATGTAAAATACTGGTATTCAGCTGCATCCGGTTAGACTGGAAGCCGACCCCAACATAGTTGGGAAAAGGCTAGGCAGATGATGAGTTTTTTGACGATGACGATTTGTTTTACCGTTGGTTTGACCTTTATAGTAAAACCATTCGGTTATCAATATCATTCCTATATAATGCTAATATTTTTCATTGAAATTTTATAATTACCTTCCTACATACATGATTAGATAATATCAATGCTAAAAGCTGGTCTAAGAATAAAATAACGTCTACCCACCAAACACTTGGATAACAAACCGTTAGATAGAGGTACAGACGCCAGCACATCAAGCTACCCGAAACTGTCAAATTTTATAATTACCTTCCTACATACATGATTAGATAATATCAATGCTAAAAGCTGGTCTAAGAATAAAATTACGTCTACCCACCAAACACTTGGATAACAAACCGTTAGATAGAGGTACAGACGCCAGCACATCAAGCTACCCGAAACTGTCAAATTTTCCCAATCAAACTTGAACCTAATGTTTTAGCGATAAAGTTGAAAATCTATTAAATAAATTTGACAGATTGTAGTAGCTTTATGTGCTGGCGTTTCTACAATAAGACTGGATGGCAAGAATTGACAATCTTAGCGGCTTGAGAAATGACTTACCTATACTGTATGTACTTAGATCAGATAATATGCATCAATGCCAAAAGCTGCTCAAGGAATTAAACTCCTGTCAACCATCAGAGACGTGGTTAAAAAACGCATGTAGGTAGGTACTTAGGTACAAAGGGACTAGGCAGAAAGTATTGTTAATCTTATCGGCTTGAGAAAAGATCCGGAAAACACTCCAATACCGGTCAGTCGGTTCAAGATCTGAATGTTAAATATCTTTTAGCTATAGAATAACTCGTGAGAATAATGAAATCAGAATCTGATCTATAGGATCCCGTGAGAAGAACGAGTAAATGAAAGAAAAAATACGACAAATTTGTATCAGCAACACAAATGACAATCAAACCGGTGCTCCTGCGCATCCCAAACTGAACACGACAAACCTACATAATCCATATTAATACTACCAATTCATCAACCCCTGAAAAACGCTACACAATACCCCTTTACATCCTTTCAAACATAAATAATAAACTAAAAATTATATGCAAATTCACGAGCCATAAGTTTCTATAGAACTTAACCCTTTCGCTGCAGAGGGGACAAAAATGGGTAATAATTTATTCACGTGAGATAAAAGGTCAGGAATGAGGTCGCATTCAAAATTGTGCTACAACTGGGTTCAGACGTGTCTCTAAGTCCGTAGTTTAGTCGTTTTAGTAATTAAATGTCAGATTTCTAAGTGATGTGTTGTGCGCATGCGTGATTAAAATGGCGACTCAAGAAAGTGAATCTGAGTTTTTTGAGCCGAGTTTTTTTTGTGATTTGAGGGTGCAGAGGTAAATGATTTGTGTTTTTTGATTATCCAAATGTATATTACTACTAACTACGAGTATGTATTTAATTTATCAAAGCGAAAAATGCAAAAAAAAATTGTTCAACTCTACTATTTTTTTACGGTTTGTTCATATTGTACAGATTTTTATCATAAATTTTGTAGCCGTAAACAGCTGTACACTGTGACAATTATATTCTAACTTTACTTGAAACAAGTGTGTAGGTAGTCACTGGAGTACTTATATTATTCAATGCATTCAACTAATTGCCATTAACCATTATTGTTTACTAGTATACATTGCATAGTTTATTTCTACAGCTCCTTACAAAACATACCATTATTTATGATCCTACTAATGTATTCTATTTTAAACTTCTATTTTTCTTATCTGTCCATCTAGAAAACCGTTTTAAAAACTGCGCCTGATTGTTTTATGTGAATCGGAAGTCGGTTAAAATGTAAAGTGAGCCGTCTAAGAGCGTTACTTCGTTAAAATAAGACGATGCTTTAATTAATTAAGTAAAGAGAAATTTATTACCAGATATTCGATAGCTATCGTGAAGTTCTGTATCGATAGTATCTATTAAAAGTATCGCCTTTTTATGTATTGTAAATAATGGTAGCACCAACTAAGCTGTTGTGACCGCGAAAATATTTATTGAGCGGAAAGTGGTGTGTTCATATATAGGGTTAAGTTTTTGTTCGGTTTTATGCTAGTTTTTCTTTTGGATTCGGTTATGTTGTCGATGTTTTAATTTTGCGTAGGTACTTGCATAGTTTGTCTGTCATCGATGAAATATCTTTCGAATAGGTTGTTACAGTTTTGGTCTTCATTCAAGTCAGAATTGGTGTGTTCAATTTATATTTTCATACTTCATTTACTACGATTTGCTATCAAATATGTTCGGAAGAATAGATTCTAATGAGAATATCTGATCGAAACAGATTTAAGATAGTCCATTTACAAGTAAACAGAAAAATGTGCTGCGACAAAAAAATCTGAAGAATGAAACAGATTTTTTTGTATTTAAAAATCTTTTAGAATCACACGCGGTATAAACTATTGCTAATAAGTAACGGAGGGTTAAGTCTACCTATCCCTACATACTATGAACATAACTTAAACCGCTCTGAGAATCGAGACAGCTCGAGTACTTCCATAAATTGATATAAACAATATCCTAATGGAAACTGTAACTCGATATATTTGTCAATACATTTACCATAGCTCCTATGATTCCTATGTATAAGAGAAATATGTCCAAATTGCAAACCCGAGGCATTGAGCATTAAAAAATCATCACAGAAAAATGAACCATGTTGCTTTTTAATTTTGGGTGTGTTTTTCTTTGGTCGTTGTTGGAGACTTGGGCTGTTTTGTCAAATTGTAAGTCTATACTGTTTGCACATGTTTGATCGATTGACAACATGGGGGTGGGGTCTGGTATAATAATGTTACCCCCGAATCCTATAGGTACTACGGTATTTTAGTTGCTTTGTCCGGGAATTTGAAGAACTAAAGCATTTCCCTCATCAAATCCATCCTCTTTTGTAAAGTTTTTTAGGGACTAAAACCTCTCTTTAATTTTGAAGTCAAGTTACTTCCAAGTCATATCAACGCAGGAAACCTGAGGGGCAATTCTCATAATTTTAAGAACGTTCAAAGTCTGATCTCAGTCTCAATCTGTCAAAAATACCTCTAATTTCCCCTACATTTTTTTGAACGTTTTAAATTACGAGAATTAGCCTTCTGAGTTTAGATTTTGAAACTAGTGTTGTGAAACAATAGCCTGACTGTTCTGTTTCAGGCTATAGCGAACTAACACCCTGTCAACTTGTGTTGCCATCTGACAATATGTTGAGCCGAGTACCTTTAGGCATTAAAAGCATTATTTTCTGTTATTTAATAGTATTAAATTTTTTTTTTTTTTTTGCAATGCTTGTAAAAGAAATTTTCTTTTCTTTCTTTTTTATTTTCTTTTTGAAAAGCTGATAAATACAAGTAACTCACTTTCATAACTCAGCTTAACTGTTCAGATTAGTTGGCTGAAATAGTAATGATTATTTCTCTATGTGCCAGAATGTCAGTTGACTTTATCAGCTGCAACAATCAAGTCACGACACTAGTTTCATAATGTAAACTCCGGTTTAGTATGAGTATCTTTCGTAACTCGACACAGCATCGTTAAAAGAACAAGTATCGACAATTAAGATATGAGAATGTCCCGATATGAAGGATAAAAGCTATAATAAAATACTAAGTACCCAATAAGTCATCGATTAAATTAAATCATAAATAGCAATATCGGTAATTAACGGCTACAAAACACCTTGGAAGAAAGGAAACAATAAAATCAAACGACCACGTTACGATATGGCGCGGCGTGTCATAGACAATTTAGTTTTAACAGCCATAGACACCTAGCGTGATGAACAATAAATTCGAAAATTAAAATTTTTAACTTTCGAAATTTTTCGAAGTTTTCGGTAATCGTCAGTAGCGATCATAGTCGATTAAGCAAGCTCTTTATTAGGCATCTTTTAAATACAAACAACAAAATAAAATTTTATGATCCTACCACTTCACCGTTAAATAAATAGCTACGCGTTCGATTCCCCGTTTGGTCATGCTATAAATTAACCGAGACGTGTAAAAAATATTGACGTAGAATGGTTTTAAAGTAATAAAATACTCAGTACTGTGTTCTCACACTAGTACAGTGACCATTTTGATATATATTTTTAAGTAATTGGCTGCGACAAGTAAATGTCGTGAAAAAGGTCATAGGATACATAAAAAAAAACTTATAAAAATTCATTGCACAATTTCACAGTGAATTTATAATAATATTCTAGAGAAATGTCGTAAATGGTTTCGCCATAGAAAGTTAATTCCGACGTTTTACTCTTAAAAAAAACTAGAATATATTTTTTTAAACACACGTATTACTTACTATACACAAATTAAAATTAAATCGTCCTAGGTAAATGGAAGTTGAACATTATTTCCGATTATTATCGTATTTTATTGCCACAAAAACTTGTTTCAACTTTGCGCTGTCATCGGACTGGACAGCCACCGGACGGCTTTTAAGTCGATTCACACGAATTTGCTCGCCCGAAAAGTGCGAATTGTTACTTTTAAATATATTACTTTTTTTATATGTAAGCGACTCGCACGAAGTTTATTTATTAGTAGGAGAGACGACAACATGTAATTTTTCTTAACTTCATTGCATAAAATTCACAAATAAATTAACTAGAACTAGAAAAAATCGCCTACAGAAAAAGTCACATCATTTAAAAGTGACGATTCGCCCTTTTCGGGCGAATAAATTCGTGCGAATCGACTAATAAGCCCTTAAAGGGTCTTGACAGACAGACAGACGGACGGACAACAAAGTGATCCTATAAGGGTTCCGTTTTTTCCTTTCGAGGTACGGAACCCTAAAAATAATGATAATGTTGATTACCGCTTAATCAGAAATACATAAGTGTGCATAGAATTATTACTAGCTGCGCCCCGCGGTTTCACCCGTATAAGTTTCAATCCCGTGGGAATGTGGGGATAAAAACTATCCTATATGTTAATCCTGATTATAAACCATCTGTCCGCCAAATTTCATCCAAATCCGCTTAGTAGTTTTTGCGTGAAAGAGTAACAAACATCAATCCATCCATCCATACAAACTTTCACATTTATAATATTAGTAGAATTACATCTTCTGTCTCTCTGTTAAAGGAATATGCCCTTTTATTCTCTTGGAATAATGTACTTAAATTTAAGTTAACGAAGGCGTAATAAAATATAATTAAGTTTCATGTTGCTTTAAAGTTGGCGGTTGAATTTCTTGTCTCGTTGTTTGAACTTTAGGGAAAAACAAAATGTTGAATAAATACTTAGGTATCACATAAGCTAGTTGCTACTGTTTTAACAGTTTTACTTCATACTACTTTATTATACTTTCCATACTACTTATTAGGTCTGTGTATTATGAAACAAAACAAGAAAGTTTTAAGTATAAATTTTATTAAAAAAAAAGTATTGTTAAGTACCACGCTAGATTATCATGTATTGTCAATTTTCTCTTTTTCTTTTTTTTACAAGTTTTATTGTTTTTCCTATATTGAAATCTTAATCTTAATCTTTCTTTTCTTCTTATTTCATAACAATATAGGTACATTGTGTTGAAAAATTAAAAAATAACATTAGCTATTATACAAATTGCAATTAAAATAAAATTCATTAAATACATTTAGAAAAGTAAATAAACCAATAACGGTCAGTTAAGAATTCAAGTACAATAGATCAATAATAAATGTCAATAGTCATAATATACGTCTTACCTTTAAACAGTGTTACATGCAAATTAAAGTCATAAAGAATCTGTTTTTTACCTGCATCATAATTTCACTCACTGACGCTATTAAAAAGTAGAACACGGTAATCACAAACAACAATTTCGAACATCGAATTCGGAATTCGGAAAAAAAATTGACAGTTCAAAAATCGTGCAAAGCCGTTGGTTTACAAAGGAGTTAGCCCTATCGATTTTGTCCTCAACCCTACTCACATGTATATATTATGTATATACATGCGTCGGAGGGTCGCAAGGTACGGGGGTGGAACCAACTATCGACTATACGTAATACTGGTAGGTATATAAATTATATGTCGTTCACCCCATCAATAGTATAATGTATGGAGATTCGATATTATTTTGTGATAGGTTCTCCGTTCAATTTTACTTTGTAAGTAGCTGGTTTAGGTGGAAATAAAGTTGCACAGTTTTATTTAGGAATAGAGTAAACTCTGTCTTATCTTGTGATTTATTATGCCAGTGTAGCGGTTATGATCTATAGAACAATTTAAATTCGAGATTGGAACAGTTTTTCGAACAATCTTGATCATCTCGTGTCATCTGAGGGGCAAATCTCGTAATTTTACGAACGTTCACAGTCTGATCTCAGTCTCAATCTGCCAAAAATACCACTAATTTCCCTACATTTTTGACAGTGATTGTCGTTGAGATGAGATTGCGACTAGATTTTGAACGTTTCTAATTACGGGAATTGGCCTTCTGTTAACATTTTCTGTTCGTCATATTTTTTTCTAAAGTTAATTCACCTTACGAACATGTTAATTAAATTGATTTATTTCAAACTTAATTACCAACGGAGTTGCGTTTACAACTCACAATTTAAGCAAATTAAGTCGTTAAAACTTGACGTTTTAAATATACGGACATACGGACTTCTTTCTCGTCTTGTGAGAGGTAGATACCGGTTTGTTTAAACAAATGTTGTTGAAACATAATAAATATTACTTTCCTACCTGCGTTAAATGAAATTTACAAAAAAAAAAAAAATTAACGGTCACTTTTCGTGTCTGTCTGTGTGACCACATTGTTCTTCTAAACTACGCAACGGATTTTGATGCGATTTTCACCATCATTTAGAGAATTTATTCCAGAAGGTTTATATGTACAATACATTAATATTAAACCTAATATAGTACTGACATTTCGACGTTTTGTCAAGTCATTAATATCGTGCGAAGCAGGGACGGGGCGCTAGTTGCCAACTGGATATAACAAACCTAAACATACCTTTCGACTGTATATTCAGAGTAATTCCGAAAAAAAAATCTTTAGACAGTGAATTTTCTTTTGCTGCTTTTATTGTACCCAAGGATGTTTTCCAAGCACAGTAGATATTTATAAGAGAAATTTTAAATCTACCTACTTACTTAAAATTTCTCTAAAACATTGTAGAAACTATAATATCAAAAAACCTAGAGCTGGCTGACCGTCCAATACACAGAACAGTTTTTTTTTCGAAAAAATCTTCTGTAAGGAGAGCTTAAATAAAAGTCCACTAAATCGGATATCTGTCAGTGGAAAATTACCCCCGAGCAAAGCCGGGACGCGATCGTAGTTAATATTTATACGTGATTATCTCAGCGTGCGCTTTTGTATTGTTTTTTTAAACTAGCAGGGTGGGTGAACGTTGTGCTAGATTGACAGGACTTTGGGCGTTATTTAGGAGGATATAAGGAAATTGGAACTTGTTGAAAAAACCCTACTGTTTTATTTTATTTCTTTCTAGGTTCTACCCTCGACTTTTTCCGCGTGATATGTCTTATTTTAACATAAAATATATCCTATGACACTCAGCAATAATGTAGCTTCCCATTAGTGAAATAATTTTCGGAATCGGATCAGTAGTTTCGAAAATTACCCCCTACATACAAATTCTCAAAGTTTACCTCTTTGTTATAGGGGACACAGATAAGTTAACGAATGAAGCAAGTCCAAAGGTCTTTGTCAGGCTATTTCTCAATTGTTTGAGTATCCTTATTTCGGCTCTTTAGCCGATATCAGCAACGCTAATGATGCGCTAATGCACTAATGACGCTCTTAAAAATATGGAAGACGCAGGAATTTCATATCGACTCTGTTTGAATTCACATTTCATTTTCAATCACAACTTTCAAATAAGACAGTTCCACTGAAATCTATTTAGTTATTTTCCTCAAAGGACCATTTCAGACACTAATCTAGACGGTCTTTACATCTGACTAAGATTATGTCTGGACATTAAAACGGACTGTGATCTCTGAGTTTTATTCGGCCTTTCTTCTCAGAGTAGTCAGATAGGAAACGCCGACCTTATCTAGTTTTTTAAAATATGATTAACGTGTAAAAGTTAGGTACAACCATACTTACAGAAATAAATACAAACATTTATCAAACGGAATAGATTGTTTTCTATATTAAATTATGATGGACGTCTACGAAACGAGAATAGTAAGTACGACACAAAAAACATAAAATAATTAAGTCATTCCGAATTACAACAACTCAATCTTCAGAATACGGTACCGGACAACTTGCTGCCAAATGTCACTTGTTTTAAATGACATTCAGTACAAGTCCCGCCTACTGGTCGTCAATTGATGTCATTTCGTCATTCGGCCGTCATTTGTGACAAGAGTCACGCCTCTCTGTCATTTTGAATGCTCAATTAGTTGAAATTATTGTCTATTAGAGATACTGGTAGTCTATGAGCGGGCTGTGCTGTGATTAAATTAAAGAGGCAATTTGATTTGAATAAAAATGTAAGTTTTAGGCTGTTCACGAAATAGAAATAGACGAGGAGAAATCATTTCCTATTACAACTTACTTAGGTATCGATATCGATATATTTTGTGATGGCTTAAAAGCACCATAAAAAAAACGTAAAAAAAATCAATTCAATTATGTCAATTACAGTGAAAATTCCTTATAATAAATCAATTGGTTTTATCAACTTACATTTACATGTCGGTGTCCAAACTTTGAAACGTAAGGTAAGTAGTGAGATGGGTTATTAGAATAATTATCTCATTGTCATTCCATTTTCACTGAGCAAAATGTAGAATAAATCATACGTATTTCCGTAATCTAAATGTCGAAGCAAAGTCAGGTACTTACTTTTTACAAATTCTTATTAAATCAATGAGAGAAATTTATCAAAAGCGTTGGAAATTAAATTTTAAGTTCGCCGAAATAATACTTTTCACTAAGATTTCCCGACTTCTAAAAAGTCTAAATTCATAATTACGCGGTTTCAAAGTTGCCGGCAAAACTTTACAACCAATAAAAAAACCGAAATATTTAGCCCTGTTTCCAAAAAAATATAAAATTAAATTCTTGAACACGTTACGTCATAAAAATATTCCGAAAATATTATAACTCGATCGTAAAAAAAAATGGTTTCATGCTGGCTGAAAATATTCTTACCTTTATGGCGACACGAAGCAAAGTTTTCAAGTCAAAATTTTACCGCGGCGCGAATTTAAAAACAATATTTTGGCACTGAAATTAAAATAAAAGAATGAATGAGAAAAATACAGAAATAAAAAAAATAATAACGCGTCACTCAAATACCGAACACCAGAAAAAGAAAAAAATATTCAAAGACAAATTTGGAGGCAACGCGTCCCGAAGGAAATTCGAGAAAATCGTCGTCTCTATGCGGCGAACGGTGAGCGAATGTCCCGTTCAAACTACGCTACAATTTCCTCGGCGAAAACCGAATCGACTGCGCTGTGTAAGTATAGGGAAGGGTGGTTTTTCCTTCGAATTTCATAAGTATCTACCTTTCTTTATATCTAAGCGCAAGAACTACGCTCACCCCTTGAGAATACCTCGTGAGACTCGATCGCGGGCTCACTTTGGATTCACACTAACCGATCGTGAAGCTGGCGTTGTAATTTCAAATGTGTTCCAACTAGAATAAGACTCTAGTTGGACTGCAACTTCAATAGTGATGTGACCTTACAACATAGTTGGAATTTCTAGTAAGGCAACGGTAACATAGATAAAATGTATTGGGTGGTGAATAGAAATATATTTATGTATGTAGATTCGTGTGTTCGAGAGTAAGATATGGTGTGGGCTTCGTTTCACGTATGACTGTGGATCTATACGTGTAGGTAGATGCTTGGTTAAAATGTGAATTTTGATATGTGGATACGTCTCGCAATTTGTCACAATATGAGATATCGTATCGAGTAAGCAATAACGTTTAGACGATTTCCTTTTGTGTACCAATTCTTTTGTCTGATAGGTATTTCACGAAGAAATAAATGAGGTCGCTTTTATTATTTTTGTTATGATAAAAATATACAGGTAACATCACAGAAGAGGTTCAATAGAACTAATGAGCGGAAAATTATTAACCATCGAACGTGTTAATTTTTACGCCCAAAGGGTAACCTCTCATGCATAAAATTATACGCTAAAATAAGTTTTACGGTTAAACGATAATAGGGGATACGAAAATTCGGTTCAAAGTGACACCATCGGTTTATCAAATCGAGGAGCAATCGATTTTCAGGTCCGACGCTCGCGAGATTCAACCCGATGCAATGACACACATTTTAAAAGTCTTAAATAAATGCGAAATGATTCGGCAAGCAACAAGTTTCATTCATTCACGGGAAAGGGAGAAGGCAATCCAATTAGAAAGGGAAAGAGAGGAATTTAAAAAGTGAACGCCCGGAAAGTTAGGCGGGAAAGCTCCGTGCTAATAACCTGTTGCTTCCGCCGCTAAATTAAATATCAGAGCGGTCCGCGCCTCATAAAAACATCGACTATCGATACAATTTTCGCAACACAACTACATAGCCCTACTATTTGGAAGTCCTCACCTAGATGACACAAAGCCACCCTTCCTATCGATTTTTCGTACCTTATTCGTTTTTAGATACGGCAGTTCATACTCTGAAATTGCTTACATTTATCATTTTACTATTCATAAACCACCCCGTCGCCGTTTGAGTATTATCTTGGAAATATCGATAAAGCTCACTTGATGCGACTCACACCCCTACGCTTGCTTGACATGGGGTGAAAAAGAGACAGCGTCATCCAAAACCCGTAGTTAGAAAAAGAAAGAAGATAGTACCGCGACGAGATAAGTGTTCTAATTTATACTCAAATTGCGAACGTCGTCGCAAGAACCACGTGCTAAATAACTTATTCAAATTCAGAATGTCTTAAGTGCTTTTATGTTTTGACATTGATATTGAACTTTAGCGTAAGACATCAAGGTTGAAATTAAGAATTGATATCAATTTAAGAAATATTATGTTAGAATTTTTCATTTTTGAGAAACGAATCTCTGTCTTTAGTCGTTGGAGAGTGGATTTTCATTCTTAGAGTTGGGAAAATTAAGTTGTTTTTCCTTTGTTAGAAAAGTTTGCAAATTAATACGTAAGATTTTAAAAGAAAGACTGTGCATACTAACTAGGGTTGTGCCAAGGTCAAATTTGTGTTTTATTATTAAGTCGGTTAGTGGGTTAACTGGTACATTTAGGGGTGCTTTCGGAGTTACGATGCCGTGATTATGTAATTTACGTTTTGTGTTTGATTAATTTTATCGTTTCTGATAGCTTTATGATTAGGTACGTTTGTTGGGTAATAAAATGGCGGATGGGGCGAATGACTGTTGTTCATGCAATTTTCTGGATAATGCGATTGGTTGTGGTGATTAATTGGTAATGAAAAAAATTTGGTAATGTTATCTTAGTATTGTGTGTTGTAGACTTTAAACATTACAAAATATGCATTAAAGTATCGCGAAAGCTTTTTGTTGTCATTTGCGTTTAGTTATCAGGCCAATTTTTTTACTGAAAATTCGCAAATAAAAATTACAAAAATGAAAATGAGTTAAGTACCTATTCCTATCAACTAAACAAAAGAATGCTCCTTCTTTCTTAAAAAAAATAAATCAACTTACCTTATTGCAGTCCACTGCTGGATATAGCAGCACTGCTTCCAGGCATCCGCATCCAGGCTGTCCCAGCCACCTTTTTGAAGTACTTATAGTAAACTCATCTAATTCTGTGACTCGCCTAATTCGGTGATATTTGGTTTGAGCGCTATCATAGGGCTATACGAGTGAAATCAATGGTTTGAAATACAACCTTAAGCCTCTGTGATAAAGTTCAAATTCAAAACCAAATATCACCGAATTAGGCGAATCACAGAATTAGATGAGTTCACCCTATACACTTACTAAAATCGGCTCATTCGTTTTCGAGTTTCACATTCTCATAAAGTCCTCCAGACCGAGTGTCGGCAATGGCAGCCTATCTCAACGGAAATTAGCCATCTATACGGGAGATATTATAGTGCACAAGTGTGTGCACTCACTCTTCCCTCACTCTCATAGAGTCCGATGGGGTGGCAATCCGACACGACCGGAGACAGATCAGGTGCAGGACCAACGTCATAAAGTCTACTCACACTTATTCAGCTCTGTTCAGCTTTTGTGCACAGAAAACATCGATTTTGTATGGAATGCGTACGCATCCGTTCAGCTTTACGACCGCGTACGCATTCCATATAAATTCGTTGTTTTCTATGGACAAAAGCTGAACAGAGCTGAATAAGTGTGAGTAGTCCCTTAACATACCTTCCAACTACCAAACTTCGGACTGTTAATGAGAAATTATTTATGGAAAAACTCAATTACACTTTTCCCGACCTGGGAATCGAACCCAGGACCGGCACGCTACACATACAAACATAACGAATAGGTACACGTGCAGAATACCGTCACGCCTGAGGTTCGTGGCCGTTTTTGTAGTAAATTTTTGACACTTGTCTTGTCTCTCGCATCACAATGAGATGGGGTTCACCCCCAACCCCTCACCTCACAACCCTATACCTCTGCCTGTCTTTATATTTTCACAGCGTTATATTTTATGGTGTCAGAGTCGACAGAATTTTTCGGTGAAAATTTTTGAGTCGGAAATGTTTTCGTGAAATCAATTTCGTTAGGTAGTTTTGTGAATTTTTCATGTTGGAATGGAAAATTTTTGCCTGAGAACGGAAAATTTTCCCCTTCTATTCATCAAGTTTGCTTTGTTAAGCTTTTAAGTCCTCATTAGTGGAAACTCACAGCTGGCTTTTATACATTAGGAATAGTCTCCTAAATTGTGAGCGGACTTATTAAATAATAAATCATTAAATTTTGATGAAACATGGTATATAATGGTGTTAAAATAAAATTATAATGGCACAGTCATGTTTAGGTAGGATAAAACATAACATGCAAATTTTCAGGGTTTTGGAAAATGTTACGATTTATATCAATATCTTTTTTTTATCCATAAATTCTTTTAAACTATAGAAGATACACTCATTTAACCACTTGTATTTACAACTTTAACTTTTTATTATCTTTACAATACAAATGTATAAAAATAAATTAAAAAGAAGTGTCTGTGTTTAAAATGACCGCTTTTGACTAAATGCATATGAACGTAGGTATACATGGTACTTATAACAATTTTTTTTTCTGTCTGCTTGTTCTCGCTAATCTCCCAATCGGCTGGACCGATTTTGACGGGACTTTCACTGACAGACAGCTGATGTTTTAAGGAGTAATTTAGGTTTTTTTTTTTAAATGTGTTCTGTGCAAAAAATTAGAAAAAAGATTCTTCCTCTTCAATGGAAGAATGGAAGAACCTTTTCTAAGGGACACCTTATTGATACCTGACCTCCACGCGAACGAAGTCGCGAGCACAGCTAGTTATTAATAAATGAGGTGCGGTCGGAGGTATTTAGGTTGTATGTTTGGGCATGACATTAATCATTATGTCGCCAATTCACTATCGGTAGTGAATGAATAAAAAAGGGCTAGATACCTACCAGAAGGGCAATTCTCGTAATGTTAAGAACGTTCAGAGTCTGAGCTCAGTCTCAATCTGTCAAAAATACCTCGAAAATCCCTAGATTTTTGACAAGTTTTTGACATTGATTGTCACTGAGATTGCGACTAGATTTTGAACGTTTTTAAACTTTCAGAACGGATTATTTTTGTCTCGACTCCAATAGAATCAAACCCAAATGACTAAATCGCCAGCTTGTAAAATAATTTATTCAAGTCAAACCTATTTATCTTCAAAGTGTTGTTGAACTTCTCCTTCAGGAATTTATCAGTACCTAGATATCTGCATTAACCCCTTTATTCATGAACGTAGTTAAAAGCTTAAAGTAAGCAGTGATTAGCGACTGTTTAACCATACATTTTTGACGTTTAAACGTTACTTAACTTTAGTCATCGTTTATGAATAAACCCCTTAGTCTTTACATCCCATACGTGAGACTTAAACAAACTGGCGAAATGTGGAAGTACTATACGCCTTTGTCTATTTCGGAGAATACAGCAGCCTAATGCGTACTTTCAATCACAATCTGAAACATTTTGAAGGATATTGCTAATCCATTGCTTCATAAGTTCGAAAAATTTGTCTGCCCAACAACATAAATGACGCAATGAATGTTGTTGAACTGTCAAAATTAAATTCTTTGCTACTGCTAATGTGTTACGCAATTACACCGCTGATTTGCTGTTATATTATGTGAAAATCTATCTAAATACATCAGCCATCTTGATCTACACAAAACTACAGCACTGGCAAAATATCGATATATTCTCAATTCTAGCTCGTTAGCGCATTCCCAGCCACAATACTCCTTAACTAGAGAGGCCCGTAATCGTTTAAGCATATAGTAAATAATAATTCGGTAGCCACAGAACTGCATATTGTCGTCTAACAAGCAACCCTCGAGAGGTCGTTGGGGAGTTGTGTGGCTACGGGCTGTGAGTGAAGAGGGGTGGGTGAAAAATTTGGAAAAAAACTCTCGTTAGTGCAGACAAGAGAGAGAATGAGATTTTTTTTTTGCTTTGTGGAGTATAGGTACATTATGACGATTTAGACTCGTTACTAACTGATTGGACGGAGAAGGCACAGCTCAAAAAATGGTGAAAGAATATGGGGGAAGGCCTTTGCAAGTAATGTTATTATAACTTAAACTGCCAAGCAACTATAAAACAAAGAAATCATCATAATATCTTTTTTATTCACTATCAGTTAAAGAAACGACACTTGATTTACGTGTTCTTTAACTCAGATCATATTGTATAATCCAATTATAAGATGATAGAAACCTAGTTTTTTTTTTGTACAGAAGCAAGCACATCACGCGAAACCGTAAAATTTTCCCAATCAACCTAATGCTTTAGCAATAAAGTTGAAAATCTATTAAAGAAATTTTACATATTGTAGTAGCTTGATGTGCTGGTGTCTGTACCATCATTTCTGTTGGGAAGTGCATAGGTGTTACACGAGATAGGCCTTAATTAGTTTCTGCTGGTCTCCATTGTTTTGTGCGATGTTCGTTCAGGTTTTTCTATCACTTTCTTTACAATGGCGCCGATTCCCATGTTCACAAACTAAACTAAATTTAAGTTCAGTGCATATTTTTCTTTCTATTTAATTAAGAAAAGGACAGAAGATAAATATTAGTCTTCCTGCCCTTTTCTTCCGTCTGTAATAACCTACTATTTCAAGTGTTTATTGCTTTTCTCTTATAAGGTCGGTAATCTTAGAAATATCAACATTTACTTCATCATCATTCGAAGTCACGTCAGCAGTACGTGCCGTGTCAGAGATCAAATACTTAGATGAAGCGTATTTGTAATCAATTAATGTATAAGTTTATTTCTCTAATAAATTAAATGTAATTAAATTATGGAATTTAACTATTAATGTGTTAAATAGCTGTTTTATTGCGGATTCCACTTTGCTATTAATTGAACTAAGATTATAATATGCTATTCTTCAACCAATGACGCAACATCGGCGTAAACCCACATTAAAAACATAATAGGCTAGTTTCCTAAAAAAATCTAATTAGTCCGTCAGTTAGATTATCAAAAAATATTGAACCCGTATTTTTCATTTTGTCAATTATATAAAAAATGATGAAGATATCGCCCGTTAAAGTTCCGCATGACGTCACGACCCCCCACTCCCAAATTTTGACGCGCTTTATCATTGTCATTTTTTGTTTGATTGACAAAAGGGGCATTTCACGTGAAGCGGACAGGAAAAAAAATGTCAGGTTTTGGATTTTGTTCATAATTGGGTCAATTGTACTTCCATGGGACCTGAATAATCGTACGTATTTTTTTTTTTTTTTTTTTGCCTAGTTACGGATTTATGCGACTTCAAAGAATTACCAAAATTTGAGGAAATGATTTTTCGATAGCTATTAATGAAGTTAACCCGATGGATTGAGCAATATGTAAACAGTGTTTATTTGAGAATATTAATTGTTTTTCTTAGAAATTTATTACAATTTGTTTTTTTTTTTTGTTTTCTTATAGTAAACCGGAAGTTAACATTAAAAGTCAGTTTTTTTTCAACTTCGCATTTTTTCATATTTTTTATTTTTACCTGAAAACATACCTTGTAGTATAGAAATATCATGTGAAAAATTTCAGAATGGTATCTCGATTCGTTTAGAAGATAGATGAACTAAAGTACGAAGGTGCCGTAAGTCGCGTAGTACTGGGCGGTTCTTTAGTGTGGAAGTCTTACTCGCCAACGCAAGAAAACGATTCATGTCATTAAAAAATCGAATCGTATCCTGTTGTGACCTGTAGCGCCATCTCTTTTCTACCAAAATCATCAAATGATTTTTGATGAAAATCAAATCACAAGCGTGCAGTTTGAGTAATGGGTAGGCATTGCTCAAGCTGTACGCTTGTGATTTGATTTTCATCAAAAACCATTTTTAAATGATCACGAATTGCATCCAATCTAGGACAAGAAACACAACATTCACTTGGAGATGATTTTGATGTCATCAAATAACAAATTGGTGTGGAATTGGGGCACATTGGGTCTTGGAGTGAAAATAAACTCGCAGAAGAATTTCGAACATCACGACGACAAGTGAAAAAAGCAAAGAAACTTGTGGCGCAATTTGGTTTTTTTTTTGTCTCCTAATCCTCGTAGCGGTCGTAAGGTACCAGTGGTAACCGAACATTTGGTGAGAGCTTTTTATCTTTGAGAAGACATCACATTTTCTACTCTGCGCAAGCGGTGCGCGTCAATGCTGAGCAGAGTGCGGGCTAGTCGCAACAGCGTTTTAAGTATGATAGCTAGTAGACTTGACTGTCTATACATGGGTCGATGTATTAATGCTCACATGAATATTGATACCTCGATTCGTGGGTCGGGCAGGGGGCGATTAGTTTAAGGTTATGTTGCTAACACTAGGTTTAAGTTATTGTACTACTAACACACTGGATCCTAGTTATCTGAAATAAACGTAATTATTATTATTATTAGTAGAGTGATGCCTGGCAAGAAGGATTTTATCTCAGTTAAATTAGACGACGGCAAAAGGACGCACTTACAAAAACAACTTTTAATGTGCAATATCGATGAGTTGTATCAGAAATTCAAAATTGAATATCCTGGTATTAAAGTAGGCTTAACCAAGTTTTTTACATTGAGACCTAAACAATGTGTCCTAGCTGGGGATTCTGGCACACACCTTGTATGCGTATGAATGTTAAACTAATGTTAGCAGGAGGAACATTGATTCGCTTACTGCAGAAACCAACATGCCTGTTTCATCTTGGAAAGAGTGCTTGCGCATGATGATGTGCCCCAATTCCACACCAATTTGTTATTTGATGACATCAAAATCATCTCCAAGTGAATGTTGTGTTTCTTGTCCTAGATTGGATGCAATTCGTGATCATTTAAAAATGGTTTTTGATGAAAATCAAATCACAAGCGTGCAGTTTGAGCAATGCCTACCCATTGCTCAAACTGCACGCTTGTGATTTGATTTTCATCAAAAATCATTTGATGTTTTTGGTAGAAAAGAGATGGCGCTACAGGTCACAACAGGATACGATTCGATTTTTTAATGACATGAATCGTTTTCTTGCGTTGGCGAGTAAGACTTCCACACTAAAGTACCGCCCAGTACTACGCGACTTACGGCACCTTCGTACTTTAGTTCTTCTATCTTCTAAACGAATCGAGATACCATTCTGAAATTTTTCACATGATATTTCTATACTACAAGGTATGTTTTCAGGTAAAAATAAAAAATATGAAAAAATGCGAAGTTGAAAAAAAACTGACTTTTAATGTTAACTTCCGGTTTACTATAAGAAAAAAAAAAAAAAAAACAAATTGTAATAAATTTCTAAGAAAAACAATTAATATTCTCAAATAAACACTGTTTACATATTGCTCAATCCATCTGGTTAACTTCATAAATAGCTATCGAAAAATCAGTTCCTCAAATTTTGGTAATTCTTTGAAGTCGCATAAATCCGTAACTAGGCAAAAAAAAAAAAAAAAAATTACGTACGATTATTCAGGTCTCATGGAAGTACAATTGACCCAATTATGAACAAAATCCAAAACCTGACATTTTTTTTCCTGTCCGCTTCACGTGAAATGCCCCAAAAGAGAAAATACGTGTCCATTATTTTTAGATAATCTAACTGACGGACTAATTATAATAATTATTTTTTTACCCAGGAAACTACCCTATTACCTATACCAGCTTTTTTGTACCACTACAGGGCAAAGGCCTCTTCTCATAAAGAGAAGGCACGACCATTGATCACCACCATTGCTCAAGACGTGTTGGCAACAAAACATACCAACAAAAAATCTTAGCAATTGCACTTTCTCCCCGATTCTTATTCCCAGTACGCCTGTCAAAACGAATGGGAAATATGCGAGAAAGAGTGACTGGATAACAAGCGCACACACACACACATAGTGCATATGGGGACCGGCCGCCATCTTGGAACCATTCACTATCGGAAAATTTAGTTTACGTCAAGGAATTGGACGCGGTAGGAATGGAACGAGGGTAGGTAGGGTCGTTGGTCTCGTGTGTTGGTCTCAGTTTTGGGGAGGAGAGGCTCTTGAGATCCTTTTAGAGATAACAAGCAAAAAAATGTAGTTATTCGATTTCTTATAGAAAAAATCAAATCACATAATGTTAATTCGAGTTTGCCAATAGGTACTAATAAATAATGATCGCTTTCTTAAAGTCTATAGGTAATGAAAAGACAGCTCTATAAAACTATCTAATCGGCACTCTAATTGTATAACACACTGTCAATCTAAATCTGAATCATTTTGAAGGATATTGCTAATCCATTGCTTCATAATTATGTTCGAAAAATTTGTCTGCTCAGCAACGTAACTAACACACCACACAGGAAACATTTAAACGAACCCCCTTAATATTAAGTTTGTGCGCTATTATACAGGGTCAAATTAAATTAGCTAGCGAAACTCCGTAGACGTGATGAGTACCGATATCTAAACATGATAAAACAAACTACTACTACTACTTTAAGGCTGATTTTTCAATCGACCGATAATTTTTATTGGTGGAAAAAAATTGACGTCTGGCAGTTTTTCTATAGATGAAAAGACAAAAATTCAAAATTATTCCTCCGATAAAGTTTTCTGGCGTTAGAAAAATCAGCTCCAGAAATAGAATTTTGCAAATCAGCTTATAAATAACAGAGTTCTGAGGTAACAAAAAAAAACAACCGAATTAAGACCTCCTTTTTTTGAAGTCGTTTAAAAATACAGTAAAATTTCAACTTGAACACAACAGCTTAATCCTTGTCCCACATTAAAAATATCAAATATCTTCATTTACTCACATTTATCATTAGGTAATCACGCGATTTACTAATGTACCCTTCTAACAGACCCAACGTACTAAGGAAAGTAATTTGTTCGTCGATTTAACACCGAGCCGCTTATTTTTCGGTACCCCACTAGAAGGAGTGAAATCGGGTAGCTGCTGAAACAAATGTCTTGTATCCGTTCTTGTCGTAGGGATGGGAAACGACGTCGGAAAATTTATGTCGATATTTTTTTTATGATTTGGAAAACAGTAAAAAAAAATGATTTTTTAGTATTAGTTTTAGCGTATGTTGTTCCATGGCAGGGCAAAGGATTTCTCTTTTTGATTCCACTCTGTCTTGAGCTAGTGTGGACCAATCCTGTCTGTAGGCGATTGATATTTATAAAGACTATAAATAATAATTCGTGTCGCTATTCCTACTAAGGGGTATCGTATTACCTACTAACTTCCTTGTGGAGGTCAGACAGGCAGTCGCTTCATATAACATTCTGGTTTTCAGTTGCATCCGGTTAGACTGGGGGGAGAGAGAGGGGAGACCCTAAAATAGTTGGGAAAAGGCTAGTCAGATGATGATGACAAATTATAATTTGTTATTGGATTTTTATTATCTATCTTTGTAGGATTATTGAGTATTTATTTTTGAAATTAACATCTTTGGTGTAAGAAAACGGAAACGTAATAAAAATATATGCAACATATTTTTTTTTGCTGTAGTATCAAGCGCCATATCCTAAACTACTTAAAAAAATATTAGACAGAATGAAGCAACATTGCAACACGCATCAGCTGATATCTAGGTCGTACATCCTATTGCTAAATCTAGGCAAGAATTGTGTTAGTATAGCCTAGATATCGTATAGACGAGTATTTGATCTAAGTCTGCATATTTGTGCATGAATGATACTTGACTTTCAATTCAAGTGCTGTCTAAATGTCCACATTGCAGTATTGTGCGTGAAATAAACCAAATTTCGTAATTCATTTTGGACGTAATTTGTCGCAAACAGTTTATTATGGACATTATATTTGTGACTTCAGATATATTTTTCTAATGTATTGCATTTGGAATTAAATAAACTTATTAGCGTCCGCTAATATTTTTTATATATTAATGTGTTCCCGTAGAAAGCTTTTGTTAACACCGTAAAGTCAAACCCGGGGCCATCATTTTGATGGCGGTCGCTATATGGCAGCCACCGCTGTCGTGGCAAAGCTTTATAGCGGAAATACAACAGATATATTCATAAAAAAGACATTAATAAGAACTATATGTAGTAGATCAGATATAGCACCATGGGCGTTATAATTTCATATGTTGCTTTAATTATGCAGTTTTATTATGCTTAACACGCAACAAAGAAAACTTAGTACAATATTATCTGGAATGTTCTCAGTCGATTAACTCCTACGATGCCCGTAATATCGTTTCCAATCTGCATGCAATATATAACTATATACATAGTTATATATTGCATGCAGATTAAAAGAGCCCTTTTAAAAGATACAATTTGTTCATAGGTTACATACGTAACCTATGAACAAATTGTATCTTTTAAAAGGGCTCTTTTAGTTTATCTAATGATATAATATCATTTCTAATGGTCAAATAATTAACTATTACTTATAAAAAATAACCATTAGGTAAATTAACAGTTGTACAAAAAACACATTTTGCCAATATTTAACCATTAGTTACAATTTTGAACAATTGGTTGAGTTTAACTACGGATGAAAAAACCGGCCCCAAGAGCCGGTTGAGAGATTTTCAGTTTGATGATCTTACACTTTGACTAAACACAGTTTATTAATATAAACGGAAATCTTAAAGGTGAAGGTTACCATAGAAATTGTTACACACGTGTTCGTCTTTCTAAAGACTTTGTGGGTGTAAAAGCCCTTCAAATAATGTACAACATACATCGAAAAAAAATATTATATGTAGGTACAGTAGGCGTAGAATTAACTACACGATATAAAAATACATCATCTCATACGCCAAGGAAAAGTCCCTGAATATTAGCAATCTATCAATAGGGGCATGTGGCTAAGTAATAACAGCCGCACGGGTCGATCGATCAGGTTAAACTGCGCTTGCCGCAGTTGGTCCATGGATGGGTGACCATCTTTACATACCAAGTCCCCTCCGTGCCTCGGAAAGCACGTTAAGCCGTTGGTCCCGGGTCATCAGAAGGCTGAAAGTCTGACAACCAGTCTTACCAAGGGGTTTCGTATTACCCAGTAACTGGGTTGTCGAGAGAGGCAGTCACTCCATGTAAATATTCAACTGCATCCGGTTAGACTGGAAGCTGACCCCAAAATAGTTGGGAAAAGGCTAGGCAGATGATGATTTGTAATCTGTCAAGGTACATTTTTGTATTTTTTTAATGTACCTTAATGGCGATGACTTAAATACATGCGCGAGAATGGTTTATTTCTTCCACGTTGCCCACATAGAAAATGTACACGAGTTTTAAAACTATGCAAGTAGGCAAGTATGCATATTGTCTTCCTTATCGGGTTAATACGCCATTTAATATCCATTATTGCATACTGTATGCAAATATAGCAAAAAGGCCGATTGGATAGAAAAGATATCAAACTAACAGCGCCTCGCGGATTCACCCGCATAAGTATCGATGCCATGTAAATATCGGGATAAAAACTATCCTATGTGTTAATCCAAGTTATAAACTATCTGTGTGCCAAAATTTATCTAAATCCGTTCAGCCATTTTTACGTGACTGAGTAACAAACATACAAACTTTCACATTTATAGTATTAATAGTAGAATAATTATAATTAATTACTTATACATTGCTATACTGTGATGTGGTAATTAAAACAAAGATTGAATTGTTGTTGTTTGTATGTGAATTAATTTGTAAAATAATTGCATGAGTGATAAATGATTAGTTGGAACGTTTTATGATTTTAATTACTAATTGCGGCGTCTGTCGGTATTATTTTATCTATTATCTTAAAGCGGCATCTACCGTTAGTTTTATCTTTCTTGTTGAATAGGCCGTAGAATGTTTAACAACGGGCATAATCTTTTACATTTATTTTTGTACCTAATGGGCATTCTTAGACAGTAGGGGTCTAAGAATGCCCATTTTGTAGACAGTTATTAAATATTCAATTGAAATTTAAGTACGGATATACTAAGGTAGAAAAACCAACTTAAAAGCAGTAGGTACTCATTAATTAATAATAAATAGAAAAGAACAAAAACTTACTTTCTAAACATCGATATAATTTGCTTTGCACCCTACCCCATCCCTAATCCACACGGAAACGCGCCGCGCTGGGGCGTACAATTTCAGGGCCACTACAAATGTGCACAGTTTTGTTTCTGACATTTCACCATCAATAACGTTTTTCGTAACGCAACAACAGTCGTCGGTTCGTTTTATTTATTGAGCGTTCAGAACCGAGTTTTACTTACTCAGTTAATGCGTCAATCGGTTGTATGTGATCGATAGTTCTATTATAATAGTAAGGAGCACCCCTATCGATAAAAGTTTTGCAACTGATCAATGACTCAGGCGGTTTCAGTTTTAAAAGTTGTCACTGTTTTTGAAAATGTTTGTGTCTTTGTAATTACCATCAATTAACTGGCAAAACTAAAGACCTGATGTAGATCGCCACAGGATAGGAGTAACTCAGGATTGCTGGTTGTGGCTATCTTCGGAGGAGGTCGTCTACTTGTCCAGTGTCCAGTGACACTTCTTTCTGCGTCTGAAGTGATGAAACGGCATTTGGTTATTCTTTAACACCCCCACTTTTTTTTGGAAATTTTAATGGTAGGTACAGAAAGGCCTCGTGTACAGATTTATTATAATTTATAGATGATAAAACGCTTAGCCCACGGATTAGTGGACAAAGTTTTACTTATTTAAATGCACGATTATGATTGCATAGATAACTAGCACAAGCTCTACTTACCATTATTCGACTTACGGAGGCATAGTGAAAAATCTGAAATCAAAATTTCACCCGCTCTTTCCAACTGCACCAGAACACCGCCCATACATCTGCTTGGCGGGACAAATCAGTCATCTGCCGAGCCTTTTCCCAACCATGTTGTGGTCGGCTTCCAGTCTAACCGGATGCAGCTGAGTACCAGAAATTTACATGGAGCGACTGCCTATCGGACCTCCACAACCCAGTTACTGGGTAATACGAAACCCCTTGTTAAGACTGGTTGTCAGACTCGGGCTTCTGACGACCCGGCGGGACAAATCAGTGTTCCAGGAAAAATCCTACTCTTGCCCAATTACTAGATAATCATAACAATCAATCAAACATTACAATAACAACTAAAAACCACTATAATTTCTCTAATAGCGCCAAAACCGAAAAAAATATTACTTAGCATAATACGCATTTATATTGATAAGAAACCTAACAGCATAAAACAACACGACACATAAACCACCCGACATCTCTTATGTAATTGATACAATGATACAATGAAGCCACTTATAATAATAGTACCTATACATAAATACAATATACGTTTATATTGGTTTACATGCTGAGAATTTCATAGAATTCCAGCATTCGCTGACATGGAAAAATGAATATTATTAAAATACGACAGCACACAGTCGCAGTTGGGGATAGTGATGTGCCTATAACGTTTGCGGATGATATTCGGATATTTTTCGGCACCTTTTTTTTATTATTTATAATGTTATTAATTCAAGCTAGCGTGCAACGACTTCAAAGAATCCGGTGACAACTGTTTTAAACCAAGTTTATTTCAATATTATAAAACTAAGTGATTTCATCGAATCTCAGCAAAAGTATCATGGTCATCATGAATAATGCTGCTGCATGCTTATTACAAAAATCAACGAAAATTAATCTCTGAGCAGGATATAAAGCTATCAGTACCTATTAGTATTTCGAAAAACTATATATAAGCGCTAACAATTTTAGTTTTACGTAACTATCTGCCTGGCCTTTTCCTAACTATGTTAAGGTTGGCATCCAACCTAACTGGATACCAATATTTTACCCGGAGCGAATACCAATATTTGACATGGACTTTTACGTTTGCTGGGTAGGTAATTAAAAATTAAAATAAATTAATGAAAAATAAAGAATAATGTAAATCGTGCAATATATAAATATACCTAACTTAAAACCAAATAAGTATATACCTAAATATTTATATAAAATAACCATAAAAGCAAATGATACTATTTTAATTTATTTTATCTTAACAAAAAGCGTCTTCATCCTCTCTCCTATTAAAAGCTAACTTTGCTGTGCCCGACAGGGTCCATAATTGATTCGATGTTTTGACATAGCAATTATCATATTATGTACACATTATTATGGAATGCAATAAAGTGTTGATTATTGAGTAATTCCAAATATCCGAAAAAAAAAAATCGAGCACGAATTTCAGTCACCCCTAAACACAACATACCGCACACACACATAAATGTATGCTTATTCCGCCGAATGTCACATTCATAGGTAAAAATTCAACATCGAGATATGACGTTACCCTTTCTTTATCAAAAACTAACACACGTGCGGATATAACAAGGTTTCCTCGTGTCGATATACGAAACGCACACTTTCACATCACTATAGCGAAACAGAATATTCAACTTTATTTCGTTACCGTAAGCTCGAGTCTTGAAAAACAATGAACAATTTTCTTCTAACAATAGCCCCAAAGAATAATAAGTCATATTTTCTTGCAATAAAGTTCGTTATTCAAAATTTTTGTAGTATAACTTATGCCTTTCCGTTTCGCACACATCTAAAAATATCCAAGCAGGCAAATATGCGAAAATATACCTTAACCTTGAACAGTGACGGTTGATTTTCGCATGTACAAGTCCCGAATTGAAAATATCGCGTGGGTGAATTCACGAGGCAACAATAGTGTCCGAATGGGGTTGTTAGTTTTCGTCCGACTGCGCATCAGTTTCGCGCATTCCAAAGATGGCGGACACTGAAGCGAGCGTCGCGCCATGTTGGCCACGTTACACATTTTCGTCTCAGAAATAATATAAATAACTCTGTTTTCTGGAAAATTACGTGATTTTTGTCAATTTTTGATGGGAAAAGGTGTTTTTGATACGTTTTGTGGAAAGATAAGGTGTGTGTGCCTGAATAAATGGTTCGTTTGGTTACAACACACGAGTTTCGAGTCATTGATTTTTACGTGGCAGCAATGTGACAAAGTAGCCGTAGTTAGGTTAAACTTTTACATTTTCACCATAAAACTTAAACAAAATAGGAACTTGTGCAATCGTCGAGTTGTTTTATTAAACTTTTGCGAGTTTTTTGGTCAACACGTTATGATTTTGGTTTAAAAAAAAAAATTAACAATGCAATTTTTTTCTAGATGCTGTTCATCAATACCATTCTACGAAGCCATCGTGGTGGACCCTTGGAACCCTTCAATTCAACCGTAAGTATCACCATGAATCTGACATTTCTGTTTTAATTAGGTCATAAGAAGAAAGTAATGGCCTACATGCAGTTTAGTTGGTGCACAATTTTGCTTAACTTACACAAATAATGTAGGGATTCGCGTTCGAGTGATTGATAAGTAGGGCATGCAATCTCGAGTCGAGATTAGCAACTGAAGATCTCGCGTGGTGTCTGGTTTCGAGATTGGCCATTTGAGATCTCGTCTGCCAATGATAATAAATTATTTAATTTCTGTAAACTGTAGGTTTGCACAAACACGTCAATCATATTTGGAAAACAAAATGGGGTCGGCGTGTCCTATCCAACTGCTTTGAGAAGAAAGGCCGGATAAAATTCAGGGGTCTCACTATCTTTTGGCTGTTTGTGTATGTGAGTTTAAATGTCTGTGAACGCACCCACGATACAGGAGTAATTCCTAGTGTGGAGAAACGTTTTTTATTATTATTATTTTAAAGTCCAAGCATAATCGTGGACAGATTATGTGACGACCATGTAGATTGGTGTCTGAAATAATTTTTTGAGGAAAGAAACATAGAGATTTGAGTGGATCTGTGTCGTTTGCGATAATTTCAAGATCGATTATTCGCAAATTACACTTACTTAGGGTAATCATATGTTTTATTTTGCAAATAAAATATCAACGTTTATTTAAGTAATAATCATCTACACTATATGCATACATAATACATAACGCAATAAATTAACCCACCACACGTCACGCACACTATAGGTACATTTAATTAATTATATTGAAAATGGTTTCTCTATAAGCATAGTGAGCTGATTTGAAGAACGATATTCAATGTCGAAATAAGGCTCAAGATCTCACTAACTTAGAGATCCGCGGCATTCGAGATCTCGGGACATCGAGATTGCATTCCATAATAATAAGTATGTATAGTCGACCTCGTCATTGTTTCACCACCCTTAGATTGAATGTCGTTTGTTATCGCTTACTATTGCAAGTCTATTTTTGCTATAGGACCAAAGTGCCAGTGTCAAACTTAGTGCAGTTCCAATTTAATCTGAGATTTTTTATCAAAAGTGATCAAGCAATTACGAGGGCGAAAATAATGCATTCTGAACGTTGGTAACGACGCGAATATTTCGCTGCCAATGCTCAACAAAGTGATATTTAATGACAAATTAATCAAAACAGCAAAATATTTGTCAGCTGTTTGCGACGTTGGCAACTTTCTGAATCTTTAAAACAGAGTTATTCAGACCGTTCATGCTTTCTCCCTTAGTTGGCGATTCCGTGCGGCTTTTTACTTTATATAGGCTTAAATGATCAAAAATTAACGACTGGAAATCTGCAATGCATCTACAGAAAGAGCCCGAAGAGGCATCCCTTGGGATACCTCCACAATAACTTTTGATGTCACTTACCAAGCCTGGCTCTGTGGTTAGGGTGCTCATCGGGCCAGTGACCAGGCACTAAGTGGTTACTAAGAGCATTCGACAAGTATGGACATATCCATTCCAAGAATAGCCTGAAGAAGAATCTCTAAGAATGCCTCCACAAGCATTTTTGATGATTGCCCTGCGGATTCTGACCCGGTGCGGCTGTAAATGTGGAATTAAAAAACTAGTAACAAGCCTTTAAAAGAATCCTGCAGAAGCGAATTATAGGTAGTCATTGTTTCAAAGTAGGATGCCCAAATTGGTTTCAGCCGATCGATTCTGTAAAAATCTCGCCGTGAGAAGTTAGGTAAAGTGAGCTTAGAGTGAGCTACCAATAGTGTCAATCCCTAGGATTAGTTGGAATGACAGCTCACTCCACGCTCACTTCACCTAAGTTTTCACGGTGAGATGGTTACAGAATCGCACTGCAGTTCATACTCACAGGCATATTTAATATTATTTAGTTTTAATCATTGTACTTCTATTTTGTTTCAGAAATCCGAAGTCGAAATTCAAACTCTGCCACTGTACTTCACTGAATTACACCTGCTGGACATAAGACTAAGCGTCAGATTCTCAGCCTAATTTGAATAATTGAGTTTTGATAGTAATTGATTGGACCAGTTCTGTGATTCTGGCATCCATCAAATTCCCGTGTTATTTGTAAGCTTAGAAAGCAGGAAATAAACAATTAAATACCAAGTTACATACAATTTATTTCACACCTTACCTTTCACCTTTTAAAGAATACCATATGCAAACCAAAGTAACAACCAACCAGTAATGAAAATCTAAAGAAGTTGTTAAAAATTATTAAATTACACCCTTCCATTGTTGGTAAATTTGAATAAATTATAATCACAATACATATTCAAATTGGTTCCCAGGGTCTTTTGGAGTCATCTTTTATAATAATACCTGGCCTTAACCCTTCCTATGCCGTATGCAGTTTTGTGATAGTTAGATTTGGGTTATTATTATTAGAGGCTCGAATGATCTTCATTTGTTAGTTGAGCTTCGTAAAGATAATTATGGTTTCTTGGTTAGGTGTAGAAAAGGGTCCATGTCCGTTAAGAGTGAGAGAGAGAAAGACTTATGCCGTGAAGCCGCTTCTGCCTATAGGCTCTTTTTTTGCATACTTTCTAAGTATTTATCTGTCTTTTATAATGTCTGTACTTACTTTTCTTTTGTAGTCTGAATCTGAATCATCAGTATAGTAATTTGAATAAAAGAATATTAATCTTATAAGACTATAGTCTATAATATCAACAATGTTCTTTTATAAATTTCTTACCAATTTACAGAAAAAGAAAAATATATTATCCTGCAAAAGTAAGAAAGAAAATACATTTATTTGCGGTAAACATGACGCATAAAAAAGAACACAAACACAAAAAATATAACAAGGGGTAAATATGCGTCACATCCACGCAAAACGGCCACCGCTCAGCGTAATGCTAAGACCCTATAGGAGACAGAGCCCCAGCGCTGGTATCCAGCGAAAGTACAGACAATTCACTGTTTGGAGAGTGACAGATTCGTTGTCGCTCTTACAATAACTGTAAGGATTAAAACGTTCAAAAGAGTAGTAACCCCGTAATGTTAGTAAAAATTATAAAAGATATGAGTGTTTTTACTGTGAACAATAACGCATAAAATAAAAATATATACTCATGTAAATTAAGTTTCCGCTTCCTCTCTAAACAGCAAATTAATTAACAGCAGGATATTTCTACAAAGGCGACAATAAAATTGTTAGTGCACTTAAAGCTTACCTGACGTTCAAGCAAATAAAAATAAAATTTATGCTTAAACAAAAACTCACTAGCTCTACGGAACAGTGTTGACTATTTTGTCTATTTTTATTAATAATTTAACCCTCCACTTTCGATCTCTAGCCGTTTTTTCCAACTTCCGGAACCTACAGATGTGTGAGGCGACAAAAAATGACATACACTACACAAAGCACATATTATTCTAATTACACATAGACCGACAACTCTGAGATGAAAAAAATAAATAAAAAGGTCGATGAAGGGTTAACTTTTTGCTTTACTATTGAAAGCGAACACTTTTATATTATGCAAATGAAGGCGACATTAGCATACAGTTTTTTACTAAAGAAAAATCACGCACATCTGTCGTTCTTCCGTTTCCTACTTTAGTTAACGATTGTAATAGATAACCGGTTTGCTGGGTTAATGTCAACCATTTTTTATCTGTAGATTACTAGGTATTTGCATTTTTTTTATCTGTGGCCGCGCTTTTTGCTTTGTTCATATTTTTATTTGCACCTGTCGAAAACATGAAAACATAATTGTAACACTTAACGCAAAATAAAGATAAAATTTAATTTCTTTTAATAATTGGAGACAGACAAAATTAACCACGGGCAATTAAAATTATAACTTAACAACATATGTTAATACAGTAACAATAGGTTTGGAAAAATAACGACAGAAGGTAATTAGAAAAATGTCGTAAAATGTTAGATGTGTATCTTACATTCGCGGCTACGCGATGCCAACAAGATGGACAGATAAGCATAATACATCATTATAGACAATTATACTGTCGCTGGCTGTATTACGGAAGTCGGAAATATACGAGGCGCGCATTCAAAGGGTTAGAACATTCAACATTA
This sequence comes from Apamea crenata, assembly GCA_949629185.1. Classification (NCBI taxonomy): domain Eukaryota; kingdom Metazoa; phylum Arthropoda; class Insecta; order Lepidoptera; family Noctuidae; genus Apamea; species Apamea crenata. Next base: position 3,739,458 of record OX451368.1, on the reverse strand, counting down.
CGACATGGAAAACTCAACTCTTTCATTCGCCACTAAGGTTTAATTTCCTTTGCTTGCAAATTCACTTAGGACATTATTTCCCAAGTGTTTTTTTCTAAGACCGGAGGCGATCTAACCCTTTCTTTACTGGTATCGTGTCAGCGTTTTCCTGTTATCTGTTTTATTGCTTGGTGTATTATTATAGACGGAAATAGCTCGGGGGTCTTAACGACCGTAGTTAAGCGGCGCAAGTGTTAAATGCCCAGTATTTTGTTCACCGGCTCAGTTTTGCGATTATTATTTTCTTAATAATACCTTGTATGTTTTGATGTAGTTTTATTTCATGTATTTATGGGGTTATAAAAGGTTTTTACTGTGGGTTGATTTTATTTTTTCAAGATGAGCAAGAGAATGAAATTATACATATTAAGGCTGAAGGCATCTAATCAAATAAAAACCTACACTAGTTTTATTTTGCATACCTACCAATAAAATAAATATGAAATTATGAAGCATAAAGATTTTTTTATTTTATCTGATAACATTTTATAAGTAGATAATACTTTTTCTTTGTTAATATTTTTTCTTTGTTTGAGGGGCTTGTGGCTAAGTAATAACAGCCGCACGGGATAAGCTACACTTGCCGCAGTTGGTCCGTGGATGGGTGACCATCTTTACATACCAAGGCCCTCCGTGCCTCAGAAAGCACGTTAAGCTGTTGGTCCCGGCTATCATTCGTGGATTTTTGACAATCGTTACGGGTCGTCAGAAGCCTGAAATTCTGACAACCAGTCTTACCAAGGAGTATCGTATTACCCAGTAACAGGGTTGTGGAGGTCAGATAGGCAGTCGCTCCATGTAAAATACTGGTATTCAGCTGCATCCGGTTAGACTGGAAGCTGACCCCAACATAGTTGGGCAGATGATGACTCTTTGCTTACACGTTTGAAAACTATCGAATTATGAATAGCAACAGTGAATATATAATTACAAATTAAAGTATATATGTTGGATAAACTACTACTAAATAAGTACTTAGGCAATGAATTTTGGAAGCTACTATCGCAAATTCGGGCACTCTGGAAACCTACAAAAGGAACTTGCCCTGAGCCCTGGCTGGAGGCCTTTTTTTATTGAGGCATCCACAGGCAGGTCCAGTTAAGCAGACGACAACATCACAGGGTGTGCGAGATGCCATTAAAAAAAAGGTTGGTATATTACAGTTCAGTAATTAAACCGTTATAGGCAAAGAAGGACATACGACCTCAAAAAGATGGCTGGGACATACTGGATGTGGAAGGCGGAGGATACAGTGTTGTGGCGCAGCATTGGAGAGGCAGTCCATCAGTGGACTGCGATAGGCTGAGTTGATTGTTGAACTAAAAAGGATGAAAAAGTTATGACCTTTTAAGAGAGTGACGGGTTCATTTAATAAACATGAAGAAAAAAAATTGCGGAATTAATTTAACTATCTGCATTTTATTGTATCAATGTTGTTGTTGTTTGATTCCTGCTACCTTCTTTCCTTATTAACTCCATCTTACATACAAGAGATTTGAGCCCTTGAAAAACTATGAAAAGACTTTTGAACATTATATAGTGCATAAAAAAATCCTTTAACCTGTCAAATTAAGATACTCCATAGACAAGTTAGACGTGATTAAAAAATTGGCAGCTAAAAATACGTCAATTTACGTCAGGCGCTGACTAATTTGACAGGACTAAACTAATTTCTGTACCCGGTTCTGTAATGAAATAGTAAGAAAAAGATGCACTGAGCTTAAATTACATTAGTTTGTGAACAAGGGAATCGGTGCCGGGATAGTGCAGATACCTTAATATAGTTCAAGCCATAAAAAACACAAGGAAAATGTATACCTGTGTAAAATGTATAAATGATACCTGTAGTATCTTTGTTAATAACCAGATATAGGTATGTTTGTGGAGGGGCTCGTGGCTAAGTAAAGACAGCCGCACAGGTCGATAAATCAGGTTAAGCTACGCTTGCCGCGGTTGGTCTGTGGATGGGTGACCATCTTTACATACCGAGACCCCTCCGTGCCTCGGAAAGCGCGTTAAGGCGTTGGTCCCGGCTGCCATTCGTGGATAGTTGACAGTCGTTACGGGTAGTCAGAAGCCCGAAAGTCTGACAACCAGTCTTACCAAAAGGTAGGTATCGTATTATCCAGTAACTGGGTTGTGGAGGTCAGATAGGCAGTCGCGCCATGTAAAATACTGGTATTCAGCTGCATCCGGCTAAACTGGACGCCGAACCCAACATAGTTGGGAGAAGGCTAGGCAGATGATTATCTAAGCTCAAGCTTATACATGTCCTAAGGCTCACATAAAAGGGATGAAGACAAAATAAAACTGAAAGTTACCTCTCAACTTAAAAATAACTAATCAATTCTACAAACGGTAAAACTAAAGATACAGGCTAATTTTAGGGTATCTATAGGTCCTGAATGATCTATTATGAGATGAAATTGCCAGCCGACATCGCCAACCCTATCCATAATGTAGGAATGTAGGTACAGACGCTAAGAGAAATGGCATGAAGTTAAAATTAAGGATAGGCAAGAATGTGAGTGCGTCCTGCCTGTTATAGATAAGATAGGTAGATAAAAACGTTTATTTAGTGCAACAAAAGACACACAATACAAGTAATAAAAAATAGAACAATAAAAAAAAGTGAAACAAAAAAAAACAAAGATTAAAAAGATAGATCAACCCATAGACACCTCGCAAATCCACAACCTCTAGTATAAAATAGTAGTCTATGTCCACAATGGTCGATCACTACTGGGCGGTGTGTCTCATGGTTGCACCAAATGGGAGTCCAGCTCAGTATATGCCAGGTACGATACCTGACGCTGGTATTCTGCTGTATCCCGTTAGTGACACACGGATGTCGAGAAAACGCATCTGGTTTCAAACAAAATGGTACCTACATAGTGCGGCGCGTATACTGTAAGTTGGTAAGTACCCACATCTTTATTAATTTCAAAAACCGGAACTGTTATGACACGTGGACACTCACGGTACGGCTTTATATTCAAGGTGGCTCAGCGAGCTATGGAGTCTCTCTGAGGGATCGAATCCGTAACGAGGTGATGCGGCAGAGAACCAAAGTTGTCGATATAGCTCACAGAATAACTAGCGGAAGTGGCAATGGGCCGGCCATATTAGCCGTAGAACCGATGACCGTTAGGATAAACGTATTCTTGAGTGGAACCCGCGAAACTGCAAACGTGAGGTAGGACGTTCTCAGGCTAGGTGGAGCGACGATCTTCGCAGGATGGCTGGTAGCAGCTGGAGGAGTGTTGCCGAAAATCGAGTTGAATGGCGAGCAATAGGAGAGGCCTATGTCCAGCGATGGACTGTTGTAGACTTATGATGATGATGAAGAATGTAAGTATACAGGCAGAGCTCTTAACAGTAACAGAAACTATCTAAAGGTACACGTAATAATACTACATCACGCTTGTAATCCCCGAAGCGTAGGCAGGGGTGTTCCTATAGTACATCAACATTTTACTAGTTATGTTTTAAGTCCCATAGGAGCGACCCTATTGCCACAACTGGGCACAAATCCAGAGGCTGCTATTGAGAAATTCCTGATGCAAAAACCCAATAACACTTTTACAGCTACAGACTTATTAGATTAAATTTGTATAGGTATACGAATTTGATTTTCTGCATCTTACACCGAGTGTACTACGTGAGCTCGATAAATGGATGTGCGAATAACACTTGTGCGACAAAACTGTACTGCGACTCACCATAGTTCGAATGCACGCTTGTGCGACAAGCAATAATATTAAGACTTAGTCGATGGAGCCCCTATTTCTGTCTGCAGGGTTTAAAGGAACCTAACCAAACCGAACCTCGTGGTACCTCTGACGTCAAAGACTTAATATTATTGCTTGTCGCACAAGCGTGCATTCGAACTATGGTGAGTCGCAGTACAGTTTTGTCGCACAAGTGTTATTAGCACATCCATTTGTCGAGCTCACGTAGTACACTTTCTTACACTACATTAGTCGAATTGGAAAAGAAAAATTATACACGCTTATATTATCATAAGTTCTACTAAGACCACAGGAACGATGGATCGACTGTGTGAAAGATGATATGGCAGGAAACGGCCGAACATTCGGCCGATACTACTTCGGAGTAGACCCCCAGTTGGGATAAGGTCAGGAGAATGATGAGGTCATTAGTTCTAATATAACTAACCTGTAGCATAATCAACCTATAATGTTCCCATTGTTGTGAGAGGCCTTCTACCTGTGAGAGGGAACGGGCCATAATCCACCACGCGGGCCCAGTGCGGGTTGGCAGATGTCACATGTCTTCGAATTTTAGGTCCACACACACACACACACATGCCGGTTTCCTCACAATGTTTTCCTTCACAGTTTTTGAGAGCAATAGTGATGAAATAAAGTACACAAAGTAAAGCGCCTGTCTGGATTAGAACCCACGACCTACAACTCGTAAGTCGGGGCCATTACCACTGTGCCACCACTGCTCTCTACCTAATAACTATCTAGTAAAAACTTTATAAAACAATGAGCTCTGTAGCCGAGTGTACCGTTCATATTATGTTAATGTAAGAACAAAGAGTACAGGCAGTGATTGAACATGCATGACGCTCAACTACTTACCTACATTGTCTTCTACATGTATGTCAATACATACGACACGCTTCTACTCTTCGATGAGGGAAGTCAGACGTGCAGCTATAGCAGTATAAGGAGAGAGGAGAGCAGGAGACAATAGGCTCCATAGATGGGTACAGGACAGCTCAGGGTGGTAATATGTATAACACACTAAAAGTAGGAATGAGTACATGTTGACAGTTCAACAAAATTCATTGCGTTATTTACGTTGTTGAGCGGACAAATTTTTCGAACATATGAAGCAATGTATTAGCAATATTTTTCGAAATGATTCAGATTCTGATTGATAGTGTGTTAGGCAATTAAGTAGGTACAGATCTCAAGTCTTGTCCTACCTTCCATCTTACGCCACATGCTATTACCTATGTACTTGATGATCTGATGAGTGAATCAGTGAGCGGAGTTCACGTAACTGAATTTTGGGCCAAAGATAATTGAACTCGCTGTCATCGATAACGTAAGAAGAAAAACAAGTCTGTAAAGTAAATTTCCAGTCATATCCTAAGCAAGCATTTGTGGAGTCATGTGAGCTACTCGATGCGCAGTACCTCACCCCTCACCCCCGCTGACCCATGAATTTGTTACTGCGCAGCGACTCGCCTCATGTTCGGAGCCGCCATTACGTTTGAATCGGGCTGTAGTTACCATTCAAATTCAAGGAGCCTTATTGGAAAACTAGAACTTATAAGACCGATAGAAAACAATATTAATTTGTTTTTCTTATTGGGTTAGAATCATTCTTGTATAATGGTGCCCACCTACACAATACACATTGACCAATGATGGTCGACCAAATAAAATAACTACCTATTTGAATATTAATTTGTTACGTAAGTACCTACTGATTCGTTGGACTAGTAGTCGCAATTGCTATTGCTGAGCATGAGGTTCTGGGTACGATTTCCGGGTCGGGCAAAGTGTAACTGGGTTTTTCCTGGATTTGTGTCCCGTTAATGGCATTAGTAAAACTATCTAAGATTCAAAGTAAAGGTCATTTTTAAACTCGAACTTCTCACATTAATTTTACGGAAACTTTGTACTAGCGACATCTTTGTTCTAAAAAATACAGTAATGTTTGTAACTACCCTTGAAAAGATGCTACGTGGACAGGTAGCGCCATCTATTGAGGGGTGAGTAAATTCAAAATTTTAATTAGGTATTGTCCTATTAGAAACTATAAATATTTTTGGATAGATACCAAAGGAAATAATCCGTAGCTATTTGCCTACCTATTAATATATTTATTTCTGGAATGTACATGGACTGAGCACATTCAAAATCACACACATTACACACATCGAGGGTCTTATTCAAATGATTTGATTACAACTTTTATAAAAATATTTCATAAGAAAAACAATAAACGTAAACTCATGCTTGTTTATCCTATTAATAAATAGTCTCTTATGAGGTAGCAATATCTATTGATTTTTAGAATAGGTATTCAAAAAGAGTATTTGTAGAATTTTAAAGAAAAACTTATTAGAAACTTTCTGGTTAGAACAACTAGCGACATCTATTATCGAATAGAATAACAAATAGACATGTAGGTAAAACAGTACACAAAATGCTTCGGGACGTGAAGTCAAAATAATCAAAAATAGGCTTAAAAGTGTTAATATATGAAACTTTTTTCGTCTGTGGATTATTTAATAATTAATCAGATTATTAAAAAAAACTAACCGAATTGACTCTTAGAAAGTCTATTATTCTCTTTGTTGTGTCAATTTGGTTGGTTTTTGGTTTTTGCTTGTAGCTAATGTTTTTTGTATTGTTTCCTGGATTCAGAAGAAAACTTATAATAATTATATTATTGATTAAGTGTGAATGGTTGATCTTATCGGGAATAGTCAATTTGATAGTAGAAAGTTAAGGAAAGGTAGGTAGGTACCTTTCCTTAACTTTTTAGTATCAAATCGGCTAACAATTTGACAACAATATTTTTATTGTACCTAATAGGCTTTATAATAAATAGGTTACAAAATCGGTACCTAACAACACTCGGATTTAAGAATCCTAATATTCCTAATCACTGATGAACTTGGTAAAGAAGCAAGTTGTGGGTGGTAATTACCTAGTTAAGAGTTAGGATAATTAGGTACTTACATAAGTTGTTAGTTGATTTATTCCCTATTTATGCTAACATTTAAAATAATAATATGTACATGCGAAAAAAAAGAATCATAGGGCATCCAAAAATTCGTCCGCATCGCTGTCAACAGGAACAGTGCCCAAAAGGCTGGCAGCATGGCCACGTTGTATGGCGATGCTAATTCTTTGGCCAAGAAACAGGCCAGCCCTCTGGTCACGTGAAGAGTCGACTTACCGCTTGGCGATATCTCGAAAAATCAAGAGGGCACTCGGACCCCATTGCCCTAGTGTTTCAACCCCAAACGGCTCGAATTTGTTCCTGACTCATCTAGCTTTATAATCAGAGGGGCAATTCTCGTAATTTTAAAAAGATTCACAGTCTGATCTCAGTCTCAACCTGTCAAAAATACCTCTTATTTCCCTAAATTTTGGACAATATTTTGACATTTGTTTGTCGCCGTGATGAGACTGCGACTAGGTTTTGAACGTTTTTAATTACGGGCCTTCTAGACTATTGTAATTAGTAATATCTAATCCTGCCAATGAATCTAACTTATAATTTTTGGAACGAAGTTTATTATCGCATAAATACGCGGCACACTTACTTTTTTATTTACTCTGTGTAAATTATTTCAATAAAATAAAATTAAATTTCAAATTCAATTAAATTAAAATACTGCTAATTAGCTGCATCCAGTAAGACTAGAATCCGACCCCAGCACCGTTGAGAAAGGCCGAGCTGATGATGACTTTATAAAACAAAATAGAAATCTAGGCCTATACCTGCTGCTATCACCAAATAATTTGCCAGGTGTGGTGATTATAAGAATGATCACCATTCAACAGCAGGTTTTGTTAGTTGTTCAGTAGAAAATCTATTCAATAAATGATATTTACAATCTGAATGTGAAAAAACACATTCGAGAGGTGTCGTGGGACACACACTTGGAACAAAGTTCGTCACGACCTTCACGACGTTACGTTTGTGACGATCAAAATATTACACTTTTTTCAGTCTCAGCGCAACTTCCATTTGCCAAGTGTGCCGCGTACATTCACACGTAATCCGGCCAATAATGTTCCCACTGCTGGGACACAGGCCTCCTCTCGGAGAGAGGGAGTGGGCCGTAAACCACCACGCGGGCGCAGTGCGGATTGGTAGATGTCACATGTCTTCGAATTTTTGGTTCTAGGATATGCCGGTTTCCTCACGATGTTTTCGTTCACCGTTTTGAGAGCAGTGGTGATGAAATTATTTACACTAAGTAAAGCGCCTAGGTTCGAACCCACGACCTATGACTCATAAGTTGTGGCCGTTACCACTTCGCCACCACTGCTATCCATCTCTATAAGACAGGAGATATGACCCTGGGATGGCAGCGCACCATATGATGATACTTCTAATATTGCAGATGTCCTTAGGCTATGGTCACAAACCATCAGATGAGACGCCTACATGATTACTGATTACCAATTTACCACCCAAAAAGTATCATAAAAAAACATTGATGACCCTACCCAGGTGTCGCCTAATCGTCTTTCTATAACCTGAATCTCTTCTACAAAATAAATGATCAATAATCATACCTTTAATACTTATACCACTTAATGTAAGTCAATACACACAAAAAAACATAGACAACGGAACACCAACGAACTGTCAAAAAAAAAAGTTAAAAGAAAAAAGTTATCAAAATTAAATTATTATGATACCAAAATGAGTTAATGATAGCAACTAAATTATAGGCCCCCATAAATTATGGGCTCTATGACAGTCCACCGTAATTATTACGGATCCTTTGACGTTTTAACTTTAAAGTTAACTTGTCAACGCTGGCAGTTAGTTTTTTGAACTTAACTGACTTTTTCGGAACGTGTAAGCGTCTCAAAAGCTTTCGGAGTTAGTCGGAAGTTTTGGTTAAAATTACATAACATCACAAGGATTACGCTGAGGTGTACCTAAAGTACTTCCACATTAAGCCAGTCATGTTTAAGTCCCATGTAATAGAGGGCGAGCCTAATATTGCCCTCCACTGAGCACGAATCAAGACTCCGAGCTGCTGCTGAGAAATTCCAGATAGAAAAACACGACAGCACTTTATCCGACCTGGGAATCTAACCCAGGGGTCTACTCCGAAGTGCGAAAAAAGTTCGGGTCAGCTCAGTTGGGTCGGGACCATAGTCAATATTCGAAAGAGTGTAGGAGTGTAGGATCGGAACCGACTGAACCAAATAGTAACTTCGTAGCAGGAAACGGCCGAACATTCAACCGATACTACTTCGGAGTAGACCCCCAGGACTTTATGGTCAGCAGCTCATGTTTTATTTCAGTTTGACTGCAGCAGGTACGCAAAGGTCGATTGGCAGAAAATACTCTTGACAGTAAATCCCCCTCCTCTATTAGGATCTCATAGCATATTTGTCGATGGTAAATTTATAAAGTACTAGATTCTGCCTGCGACTTTGTCCGCGTAAAGTTTCTCGTTTTAACATAAAATATACTCGGAAATTCTGTAGCTTCCCATTCGTGACAGAATTGTAGGAATCGGATCAGAAGTTCCTAGGATTCCCTAAATTCATAAAACCTCTTTGTAATATTTGTACCTACAGATAAAAACATAAACATAGTAAGTAATAAGGTAGGAAGGTACCTATTAAGATTTAGGCGCAATATAATTCTCAAAAAGGCAATTGGGTCTATAATTCTAACTAATTCTATAAATGGCTAATTCTCAAAATGCTATTTATGTTTAAAACGTCTACTTTTTTTTCCTTCAGAATGCGTGCAATAGTTGATATTTATTAAGTTAGGAAGCAGTTTGCGATATAATCATTCACAAATCTATATTATTAATAATCATGTTTTTTGAAATATATTTTTGTCCGGGTTGAACTTTTTCGAAGTACTATTTTACTTAGAAATGAAGTTGTTAAATGAAACAGAAGTTATGACGGTTTAAAGAATTTTATTTCCATTTGTCATCCAAGAAACTATAACAACAGGTTACAGTTTAATCTTTAAACATAACAACAACATAAACATGTTTATTATATTTCTTTTTTATATTAACAATTTATTTTTATTTTTTATTGATCATATGGTGTAACTTAGAGAGTTGTATTATTGATTTTTATAATTATAATTAATTATATTATTTATACTTAGATTAAATAATTATTCGTTTCGGTCTAGAATCATTATTCTGCAAATTCATTATCATTATTATTGCAAAAAACGTATGAAAATTTTAACTGCGCGGGCTACCCTGACACTTTCGCCTTGAGGTCAATTTTATTAAAAAAAAAATAATAAAAAATCGACCTTAAAGTTAAGACTAGTCGAGTAGTTACAGGCGCTGTAAAAACGACATCCTTCATTTTGTACCCAAAAATTAAAGTAGGTACTGTCTTCTTAAGGGAAATAACATCTTGAGCATTTTTTACTTTTACAACGAATGTTTACAATCCTCCGACTATGCTATTTGAGATTGAAAATGCCAAAAATCATATTTTCATAACAAGTATTTAAAGCATAACATTAAAAAATACCAACTTTTAATTGAATATAACATCCTGAACTCTGTTTAACTATTACAACATAGATCAACAATCAACCCCCTGGCTGCTATTTGAGTTTGAAAATACCAAAAATCATATTTTTGCCAACAATAGTTTTGACATTCGTTTAAAGACGCAAACATTTCATCATCATTTGCATATAATAATTATTTATTTAATCAAATAACAATGTTAACAATAAACAGTAGTAATCTGTAGGTACACTTGACTTAATGCTAGTTAACGAATCAGGTAGATGTTGCAACCAGCACCCTTACTAAGTTATAAAATAACTTGTGTGTCTTGGGAAAACGGAAACGGATATTGATTCGCTAGTTTTCAGTCCTAAGCCTGCACGCCTGGCACCTTGATTTTTGGGTATTAAATACTCGACACTTGAATAATGTCCATTGGAATAATCACGCAATTTGGGTTAATCACAACACACTAGTAGATAGAGAACCGTTGTTAAGTACCAATACTGTACTTAAGCTTTTGACTGTAACAGTACCTATATAAAAATAGAAAAAAAAATGTTGATGCAGCAACTTACATTTTTATTTGAATAAAGTAAAAACAGCAGTTCAGTTCAAGAACAACAATACATTTCCCTGCACAGTGGCACTAAATCAACTAAGTTTATTACTGTAATTCACATAAACGTCTAAATATGGTGACTTGCACTGAAATATTAAACTTAACTAACTACTTACTTTAGTAACAGTTTTATTACGACATATTTTTTTAATGTTTTTTTATGAATTTTTGTTTAATTGAAGGACATAAATAATATCATTCTAGTGGTAAAGGTGTTACAAACAAACTGCGGTATGTCTTTATAAAACTGGTAATTAAAATATTGGGACGCTACTCATCAAGGTTGACAGCCCAGGGTGTGTAGAAAATGTATTTTTTTCCGCATGTGAAGTTTATCTTACTCGTAAATAAAACAAAGTTGGGTTAGCTACACCATTTATAAGTCAAGAACGCGCGGCTGGACCGATTTCATGATCTTTGATTTGTTAGATTAGTCTCCACTTCGAATAGCAGACCAACTATTAAATCGGCTTATTAGTAGATTTGCACGAATTTATACGAGTAAATTCGTTCAAAATCGTTTACTTTTATAATATTTTTTTTTTAAAGGCGACTCGCACAACTTGGTACATTTTTAATTTTATGCAAAACTGTTTACTGGTAAAGTTGAAGAAAACAGCTCCGTTTGGAGTAACCATGAAAGTCATCCAAGATTTTCAAAGTCATCTCGTTTTACCGGTTCACAATATATGTGTAGGTACATATGATATAAAATGACAGATTTTGCACTAACAGTATAAATAAACATCTCCCAATTTCTATTGCACAACGGAAAAGCCAAAACGGTATTTTAATAACGAAATCAAGATGGAAACCAAAAAAATAGTTTCGAGGCCGCCCACCCCGATACGGATATCCCACCCCCAACATTCGCATACCACATTGCGTGTCCCACCACTTTGATTAAACAGAAAAAAAAATGGAGTTTCGTCACGATGAAAATGAAAAAATACCCACCCCATGGGGTGCCACCCCGCATTAAACTTTAGGGCTGAAGCAAATCGAAGATTTATAAAAAAAAACTTTATGTAATTGTGCTGTGGTTTATGGTAAAATTGGCATAGATAATTGTGTTGATTTCTAACGTTTAGTTTGGGTGTTCGTTAATCGTGGTTTAACATCCGTTTTTCACAATTTCTAAACGTTGACAGTTAGTTTGAAAATAATCTTAGCGGCTTTTCGTATTTGTGAAACAACAGGATGTCATTCTCCTAAATAATCTAGCATGTTTCTTTCTGATGATGTTTCTTTGTGTTTATTATAAGATAGAATGTTGCTGCCCACACTCGTGACGAAAAGCTTGTGGACTCCCCCAAAATCTTCCAGGCATCCTTTTCCAGCGTAACCTTGAGCCAACCCTTGCGGTACACGTCTAGGTCGTCTCACCTCTTCCAGCGACGCCTGTATATCATGTGTATCCTCAAGCACCTACCGTGCGGAAACTGTGTGCCCAGCGGTCACTATGCATGCGACTGACCCGTGACTCTTGTGTCATCATTGTCTTGTCCTTAATCCGATCTATATAGGATCGATGCAGCATGTCTTCTTCATACATACACACCTGTACTTCACGTCTATCAGCCTCAAGAGTAAACCACCCTCCAACATACAATATCATTACCACAATGGCGTTCTATCGTGTCCACATTGTGCACGTACCTTTACAGTCAAGATAGGTCATATTAGTTACATCAGAGCCAACACTTTACTTGTTATTTGTCTTTAAGAGCGTTGACAACGTACGGCATTTCATACAAACTTTCAAGTCCTTTTTTTTCGAAATGCATGAACCGATTTTAATGAAACTTCCTACGCATAAGCAGGATATATAGGTCTAAAAAGTTAGTTAAGAACATTTTCGAAATGTCTTATTTAAAAAAAGATAATTGGAAATCTCTGTTTCTATGGAAAATTTAAAATCAGTCTAATTTAGCTGTAACACTATTTTTCAAAAAGGTTCTCAATTAACTTTTTCGATCTATATATCCTGCTTATGCGTAGGAAGAAGTTTCATTAAAATCGGTTCATGCATTTCGAAAAACAAGGACTTGAAAGTTTGTATGAAATGCCGTACGTTGTCAACGCTCTTAACCTATAGTAGTCGGAACAAAAACAGTCACCGTAGCCGAAATCTGCATGGGATTATCAGCCGTCATCTTTCACACAATCCATCCCATCGTGTTAACCTTCCCCAACTCTATATATCCATCCTCTTGTACCCTCATACTTACGAACGCGTCCTTCATATTTTTGCATAAAATGCCCCATAAGAACCCTGACCACCTATTCCCACCCACACAACTTTTCAGTCAAACGGCGCAATTTCCTGACGCAATCCTTTAGTCAATTTTCATTTTCAAAGGCTTCCTTCAGAAATCTAAGATTACGCGAAATATAAAAATGAAATGAAGCGAGTTCTACCAATCATCGTTTACCTGTTAGGGGTCGTAACCGCTGCGACCCCCGGGGGGCGCATTTTTTCCGACCCTACTGGCACGGCACTAATGCTTGGTAATTATCAATTAGCTGGCGCGATTTTGTCTTTCTTTCTTGATTTTTATTTCTCTAGAGATGTTGAAACCCGTGGTTAAGAAATAAATTGCCATTTTCACCTAGCTTTGTTTTGATAAAATGAAATATGAGGCACATCCCACAAGATTTCAGAAATCAATACGATCGTTTACAATTATTTCTCATTAATTGATTAGAAGATTAGATTGACAGGTGGCGTTCTGTAGTTTCTGCCTCCCCACATGAAGGCATGAGTATGTAAGTAAATTTCGCGTCAAAAATATCCTCTGCATCCGCATCGCTACTGGAATCTGAAACAAAAAGAAACATGTTACCCACTTAAGTATTGCATCTAGCCTTAAAACTTTGTGTTGTATACAGGATGGCAAAGGCATCCTCGCGCAACCTCCGTGGATTCAGTTGGTACATGATTCTGAACGCCTCTGCGTTGAAATTTTTCGTCGGTTCATAAAAAAGAAATCTGCTGTTTCCTACAAAAGTGCCATACCTACGCGGTCAAAATATATGGTACAGCATATTTTTTGCAGGGTTTCAGGGGCTTCCAGAATCATGCACTAAATCAATGGTAACAGGTTATGCGTCGATATACCTGCAACCTTGTATAAATGCTAAAAGGATAAACCAGATATGGTATTGTTACATAATAATGAAACATCGTCACCAGTTAGAAAAACTATAAAGTATAGATGTCAAACTCTTTCACGGCGTCCTTTTTTTGGACCTGTTGCACGCGATTGAAATAGATTTTTGACTGACATGTCAACGTCTATTTTTACTTTTTTTAGCCAACCCTGAATGTTGATACAGTTGGATTTTCATTCTGTTATCCGCGACGTGGAATAGGATAGTTGTTCTCTATGAGGATGCCTAAGCATAGTTAGCCTATAATATTCCCACTCCTGGGACACAGGCCTCCTCTCTTCGAAAGGAAGTGGGCTGTAATCTACCACGCGGATCCAGTGCGGATTGGTAGATGTCACATCTCTTCGAATTTTTGGTTCTAGGACATGCTGGTTTCTTCTCGGTGTTTTCCTTTACTGTTTTGAGAGCAGTGGCGACGAAATTATTTACTTTGTGATCATATTCAATATTCATATATTAAAAAAAATAGTATTTTAGTCAACAAAAATTACAGCTCTATATAATTCCATCAGCAGTGAGCGATCAGTTTGATTAACGCCAATCTTTGCTGCGATTGAGATGTTTTAAAGGAATTTTATATTAAACGGCTTGTTAACGAATTGTTTAACTTTAACCGTTCGTTTGTTAACCGTTTAAAGCACTGTATTGTTTATTATGTAGATAAAAGTAAAAGCTGGATGTGTTATTTTGTCTCTAGTATTAATAAAAAGTGATAAAGAAAGGGCAGAGTTGTTGGTTTTCGTTACTATTGACTACCGTATAATAATTGAGATAATTAATTTATCAAATTGAAAATGTCAGTGCAAATATTTTCATTTAGATACAATAATTGGACCTGACAATTAGGTTTAAATGTAGCATATTTACTACTACTTTAACGTGTTTTTCTTGTATGAGAAGAGGCCCTATTTTTCTTACTCTACAACGGGACAATGGACGCTGGTGTAAGTCCACCCATGTTTTCCCTAATTACATGTCTTCGAATTCTTGGTTCTAGAACATGCCGGTTTCTTCACGATGTTTTCCTTCACTCGCACTAAATCCGCGTGGTGGATTACTGCCCACTCCCTCTAGAAGACAGGAGGCTTGTGTCCCAGCTTAGGGAACGTCATAGGCGGATTATGTATGTTATCATGTCATGTACAAAATTATTTCTAAGACACTATTAGAAATCAGAAATTCGATGAAAATTAAAATCTGGGGCGAACACGGAATATCAAATGTGGGACTTACTTTGTGAAGCGAATCAAACTCAAACTCAAATCATTTAATTCAACTAAACCAATTACAGGCACTTTTGAATTGTCAAAGGGTCGGTCAGTCGGAAAGATGAAGTTAGTTGCCCATTCCACAGCGTAGGTACCTATGGAGAAGAACGGGCAAGAAACTCCATGAACACTCTTTTAAATCATAAAATTGTTACAAAATATTTGATTACATCATTCGTGTTGAAATTAACCATGTGAATGTGAAACAAATCGAAAGAAAATATCGTGAAGGAAGAGTTTGTTGTTTGTACTCGCTAAAATGAAGCTTCCTACAGCCTACTACAAGAGAAGCCGGTAGTACTTCGGATAGTATGCGCACGAGTTCTACGCCTGATCCCGCCATCGCCCTTTCACTACCGGACTACCAGACGTACTGCAGGGTACCATCCGCACTTGGTTTATATCCCGATCATGCTCAGCGCTTCCCATCCACATTTATTATGCGCACAGCCAAAATGTGTCAACAATCTCTGCTATTATCTGTGATCCCTTCCATATTTAACCCGTCTAATAATTGAGTGAAATCCTTCAAAGCAAGAGTCAACAGGCATCTTCTGGGCACGCGCGTTCCATTATAGATCTCATCCATCGCTTTTCATCGACCTTGAGAAGGTTGGGAGGAAGTAGACGTGGAAGGCGGAGGCTATGTCCAGCTGTGGACTGCAATAGGCTAAGTTTATTGATAACTTTCATCAGGCGTGAAGAGCAGGCCTATTCAGCAATAAAACAATAAAATCAAAAAAAGAAGATTTTCTCCTGCAGTAAATTGAACATCATACCAAAAATCACCATTATCGTAATCT
This sequence comes from Apamea crenata, assembly GCA_949629185.1. Taxonomy (NCBI): domain Eukaryota; kingdom Metazoa; phylum Arthropoda; class Insecta; order Lepidoptera; family Noctuidae; genus Apamea; species Apamea crenata. The sequence continues at coordinate 3,723,303 of OX451368.1, read as the reverse complement.
CCGTAAGTAGATTACCTTCCCAATTCCCTGAATAGGAACCACAGGCCAATGAAAAATTAATGAAAGACGCATCACAGTCGAACTTATGCTAAGTACTCGATAAATCTCCCCCCCAAGGCGGTTTCCTCCCAATTTATTCTTTCTGCTCGGTCCCTTAATCCTGTTATTAATGGTATTTTGCCTCCCCCACAGATGTGTGCAGGAACTGTCTATGGGATGAGATAAGTAGCTTTTTAGTATCGGGAATCATCTGCAGGGTAAAGCAAAAAATATCCACAAGCTGTACTCTACTAGCAATAATTATGTTTCTGGGTCCAAAAAAGAATTATTATTTCTGTTATCCATTCTTGATTTTTATCGATATTATTATGTCATCATCTGCTTAGCCTTTTCCCAACTATGTTGGGGTCGGCTTCCAGTCTAACCGGATGCAGCTGAATAAAAAGACGAGAACGAGAAGTCAAAGATCCACGAATGACAGCCGAATGGATTATGTATTGAACAGACTGAAGACAACACGCAAACCCCTCAAAATCATGAAATGGTTTCCTAAGTTAAGCTTAGCTTCGAAATATAACTAAAAAAAAAATTTTTCTCATAAACCTACATGGGCACTTATGAAACGTCAGAAGCTAGGTGCACGGTTCTAATTGGTCGTTTCCTATGGAGAAGAGCCGGCAATAAACTCCACGGTTACTCTTTTAAAAATAATTGGCTTTTACAATGTTTTTAAATTACAGTGTTAACGGGTATGGCAGGACTGTTTAGCCTACGTCACGCTACGCTTCGCTACAAAAGTGCTACACAAATGATATCGTTGTTAATTATATTGATAGGACATCGCTATGAAACCTGGGGGTCTACTCCGAAGTAGTATCAGTCGAATGTTCGGCTGTTTCCTGCTGCGAAGTTACTATTTGCTTCGGTCGGTCCCGATCCTACACTCCTACACTCTTTCGAATATTGACTATGGTCCCAACCCAGCTGAGCCGTACCGAACATTTTTCACATTTTTCAATAATATTCGCTTCGGCCATGTGTCGGTCCGATCCGAACATTCGCACTTTGCACTTCGGAGTAGACCCCCAGGCATATAACGTACGGCATTACATAACATCACGCCTCACTACCCAAAGGATCAGGCAGAGGTGTATAGTAACACCCACATTTCAGTTACAGCTTCATAGTAAAAGCTAGTTCTCAATTTAGGATTCAAACGGCTATAGAAAGTGCAATCATTACAATATTATTATAACCATTTTCTAATAAGCATTTCAGACACCAATCTACATGGTCTTCACATGATCTGACCAAGATTATGTCTGGACTTTAAAAGAGACTGTGACCTCTGAGTTTGTTTCGGCCTCAGTCAGATCTAGTTTTTAAAATATGATTGACGTGTAAAAGTGTTTGTACGGTTTGTACAAACACTTTTACACGCCTTACTTACTTACAAAATAAAATGATTTATCATTATTATTTAACATCCACAATTCACCAGTTACAGCTTCAGCATAAAAGCTACTTCTTAATTTAGGATTAAAAACTACGATTGAAAGTGAAATCATAACAGTTATTATAACCATTGTCTAACGAGACGGAAAAAGTATTGAACATCAAATTCAACAAAAATATTCCTTAAACAACAAAATACGAATTCTTGACAAAAAAAAAACACAAAACGGGTCTAAAATGAGACAGGAGCACTCTCGTAAACGAAGGGGACAGTACCTAGAATGTCTCATATAAAATTTATTTCAAATAACAACCAATTCCGTTTTGACCCACCCTGGCGCGTTATTAGAAAAATGTATAATACAATTGTCGTAAAAAAATTCAAGGGACAAGCGCCCTTAACAACCAGCATTAAAGAGGAAACTCGTGTAAAGGAAATACAAGGTGGAAAAAAACAAAAATATTTCCGACTGACTACTTATCAACATTGCGTTTATTGAAATGAAATATAAAGCGAAACACGGAGTACTGGAATTGGTATAAAGGTGACGTGTTACAGTGTCGGACAAAGAAATATACCATCTTTAGGTGTACCTACCTAATACGTACCTATGTATGTACCTAAAATAACATCAAGTCAAAGAGCCAGGAAGACATCGTGAGGAAACCGGCATGTCCTAGAACAAAAGATTCAAAGACATGTGACATCTACCAACCCGCACTGGGCCCACGTGGTTCACTACGGCCCACTCTCTCTCACCGAGAGGAGGCCTGTGTCCCAGCAGTGGGAACATTATATGCTGATTATGTAAAGAGCCATCGGTGCTTTGCAATCTTCAAAACAGGGCAACTTACTAATTATTTAACCACTGTGTTAACAGTGCTATCGCACATAAACTATCTCGTCTCTGTATTCCAAGGGGCTCCAATGCAAAATTATAATGAGTTCCCCAATGTCTTAATTCCTATTGATGTAATCATGATAATGCGCTCTTTAGTATTTAATAGATAAAAAGCGATACTTAATTAACAGCGCTTTTTATCCATAATTTTAGAATTAAACAGAATATTTATTTACAAAAAAAAGAGTAGGCAGTTTAACAAAAACTAAACATAAATTCGATACGTTCCTTAGAATCTTTACAACCACTGTGCATAATTCTTTTAAAAGTATACAATTACCATCGGCCGCCACTGTAAACCGAAGAAAGCAACACGAATTGGCCCTAGGCTGAATTTTAATAAGATGTCACTGCCATAACAAGGGCCTAAGGGAAGCGAAATTTTATTACAACAGAAAAACTTTATCAGAGAACAATAACACGCGAAATTACGTTTACATTTAATTGGGTCTAATCGACTGGGCCATACGATGATAGGGCGAAAAATTCAACCAGAGGGTATTTTTAATTTGACAGCTCGGTTCCTTATAAGTGTATTAATGTTGAGCCAATTAAGAGTTTTTAGATTTTCGTGAGGTGGGCCGTTTTTGTTGTCCCGCAGTGTAGTGTTAATAATTATAGATAAATGACGGTTTGCAGTGACGAAACGATGACTTAATAGGTTTTAATTACAGTTTTATTAAAGCTTTAATTGTTACGTAATGGGTGTTTAATTTAATTTTAAGGGTGTTATTATTGATAGTCTAAGTAAGTGTTTTTTTTTTTTTATAATCACATGGGTTTTTGATAATATTGTTCTTGCAGTAGTCATTTAAAAATAGAGTAATCTTGGAGTACTTTAGACCCCTCTAGATTAGGATTCAAATTAAAAACTTTATAGCTGACTCTACATTATTGTTGGAGTGCATAGACAATTTTACATAGGTGGCATGCCATTTTAAATTTTCGCAAAGAAAACTTTACTTCCTCACCTTATCGCAATACATATAAATACCTACCTACCTACCACATAAATAAAAACGCGAAGTGTGCCTCACAGTCCCACATCACCCTAATATTTTTGATTTCGCGTGAATATCGATCACAGAGGAGGCAGGGGCACAGCTAACAAGTGACGGCAAGAAGAGTAAAAATATATTCTGCTTCTACCTACCCCCGTGTTAGCAGTTAGCACGCATCCAATACTTAGAGCGACTTCACTTTTGTAGTATATGTATAAAAGTTAGATAAAAAATCGGTTGGACGGATTAAGTATTTTGGTTGAACAATCTGACCGAATTTTCATAGTAAATTGAAACGCAAATAATTATATTATTTTGATAACGACAAATGCGGAATTATAAATAAATAAATGTTCAACCTATCATTTATAACCTTTTACCTATTTTAAATCAAGGTAGCTTCGGCTAACATGTAGGCCCGTCTAGAAGTACTAGTGCTGTAACATTCTGGCTACACATAGGTGTTCATTATATTAAGTGATACACTCTTATTAAGACTATACATACATAATATTGTCACGCGTTCCTTTGAAGATGCCTCGTGGACGGACCTTTGAAGAAAATGGGTTAGATCAACAGCTTTCATTGAACTATAGTATTTGTTTCTTTCATTCCTTACTTTGAAATTATGAGTGCTACATTCATAGACACATTAAATGCTATAAACATATTTAAAATCCAATTTGATTCGATATCACCAAAACATTCGTAAAGACTGTTATTAAAAACTTATATAAACGCTTTCTAAACAAAAACCAAAGAGCCTCACTGAAACTTCTGAAATTTTCAGATATACTACGACCGCTAACGCGACTTTACCACCAAACGGGGGTAGGGAGGGACAAAATGGATTCTCGCGACATTCGGCAGCCATTACTCCGACCCTCTGTGCCACTCGCGCCCTCTCTCCCCTCGCGAGGCGTGTTTACTAAAAATGCGTTCAATTTTATATGCGGGCCTTATATACGAGGTAGAATGCTTTGTAAGGCTTCTTACTCAAACAGAATAACGAGACGTTTTATTTGAACGGTGGGAAGAAACGCCGCGGGTCGATCGAAGGTAAAGCAACACTTGCCGAGGTCGGTTTGTGGATGGATGACCATCCATTACATATCGCGAAAACCTTCCGTGGCTAGGAAAGCACGCCGTTGGTCCCGGCTGTCATTCGTGGATCTTTGACAAGTCTGACAACCAGTCTTACCAAGGGGTATCGTGTTACCCAGTGACTGGGTTGCGGAGGTCAGATAGGCAGTCGCTTCATGTAAAATACTGGTATTCAGCTGCATTTCGGTAGACTGGAAACCGACCCCAACATAGTTGGGAAAAGGCTAGGCAGATGATGATGATGACTTTTGCTATAAGTTCACAAGTTCAGATCAAATAGTCGACGGGTGTCATTCAAACTGACGACCTCTCGCTCGCCTCTCTACGTTTTAACCATTGCAACATTAGGCAAAACAACTAAAGACACTGTATAGAATTAATCTCTCTAATCTATCTCTTGAATTTTTTTTTTTTAAACTTTGCCCCACTCTAGGAATTTCTCCTGTACCGTGGCGTGGGTGCGTTCACAAACATTTAAACTCACATACACAAACAACCAGACCCGGCACAACTACTTGTAGGTCATACAAATATTTGTTCCGTGCGGGAATCGAACCTGCGACACGCAGCTCAGCAGTCAATCGCTTAACCACTGCGCCAACCGTGCCGTGAATTGATATCAGCATTGGTAGCAGTTGGATGAGAGTTGCCGAAATCGAGTTGATTGTCGAGCAATAGGAGTGGCATATGGCCAGCAGTGGACTGCTAAGGCTGGTGATGGTGATGATGATAGAATTAATTTATCTATACTAATATTAAAGCTGGAGAGTTTGTTTGTTTTGATCTGAAAAAATCTTTTCGCATTTGATAGCTCAATTCTTGAGGAAGACGGCTATTTAACATCACGCTAGGAGCTTAGGAACCGAGCAAAAAGATAAAGTCAAAAATATCGATACGCGAAAATGAAGTGCCAGCGCGGATAGGTGATGCGATGCGACAGGGTGGGTCAGGAGAATAAGAAATTTCATCTATAGATAGTAGATTTTTGTTACCTTTCATTTCCCATTTTTACCACTTCTGATAGTTGCTAGACAATTTAAGTTACCTAGTTACCTTACCTAGTTGATTGTGAGTCGCCTAGACTGCGTGTACGTGGGTCACTGTTGTGCCGACTCTCATGGCATGTCACAACGGTGACCAACCGTTATTTTTTATAGTGTCTGTGCTTACTAACATAGTCTTAAGTTTTGTGGACGGCACGGTTGGCGCAGTGGTTAAGCGATTGACTGCAGCGCTGCGTGTCGCGGGTTCGATTCCCGCACGGAACAAATATTTGTATGACCTACATGTATTTGTTCCGAGTCTGGGTGTTTTTCTATCTATAATAATGTATTTATTTACAAAAAAAAATTGTATATAAGTAGTTTATCAGCCATCTTGTTACCATAACACAAGCATTAGGTTGCTTAGCTTGGGACAAATGGTGCTGTGTGAAATGTCCAGGGATATTATTATTATTTTTTTACTAACATGCAATCTTGCTGAATCTTTGTAGCTTCAATAAAGAAAAATTATATTCTATTCTACTTACCGATTTCAAAACCTAGGTGACACTCACCACATTAAAAAACTATTTCGTGAGACGTAATTTCTAAAACTAACAATAAATTAATACACAAACACGTCTTCCACAAATCACAATCCAACACTCAATGACGTTGACGTTTAACCCTTTCGATGCGGACCCAGCTATTTTATTCCAGTTTTTTTTTTTTATTACAACCATAATGAATTCCAGTTTTTATGCGTTTACCTTTAGTCGGGACAAATTGCAGACGGTTCGTCTTATAAATATTCTAGCGGTTAAATAAAGGGTAGGGACTGCGCTTCCGAAACTTTTTCGCTCCAAACTTTGTCAAGACCTTTTGTTTTCTGTTATGAAAATGGACTTTTGAAAGTATGACGCTTTAAGGATTACAGGAGTGCAACCTACTTTTTGTTTGTTTGTGGGTGAAATAATAAGTTTAATTTATAACGTCTGTTGGGAAGCGTGCATTGTTTGCACTGTTATTTTTGTTTGACTTTTCTCTGCTCAGAAATTAATTTGTAATATTAAATAGCTGTGTCGGCTGTCGTTGCTTTTGTGCAGTTTATTCTTGGTTGGTAAAGCGACGGAGTTTCTATTATGACTTCCGGGTAATTCGAATAATATAAAAGTGTATCTGAAAATAATCCGAGGGGCCTGTGGCTAAATAATAACAGCCGCTCAATCGATCCGGTTAAGCTGAGCTTGCGGTGGTTGGTCTGTGGATGGGTGACCATCTTTACATACCGTGACCGTCCGTGCCTCGGAAAGCACGTTAAGCCGTTGGTCCCGGCTATAATTCGTGTATCTTTGACAGTCGTTACGGGTACTTACAGAAACCCGAAAATCTGACAACCAGTCTTTCCAAGGGGTATCTTATTATCCAGTAACTGGGTTGTGGAGGCCAGATAGGCAGTTGCTCCATGTGAAATACTGATATTCAGCTACATCCGGGTAGACTGGAAGCCGACCGAAACATGAAAAGGCTAGGCAGATGATGATCTGAATATATTTAATCCCTGCAAATTGGTATGTTATTTTGTCTTGCGTAATATTTTATTTCAACGTTTCTGAATGTTTGGAAACGATGACCGTACATTTATTAATGCGAGTGAAATCTTAAGCAATGAATGAATGGAACTTAAATTGAACTGTTCTTTGAAAAGATGAATTGATATGCGTTCTCTGCGTAGTTCTTTACTATCGTCATGCGTAGTACATATTTTTATTTTGAATCCACGGATCAGTAAAACACGATTCCACATCGAATTTATTTAACCCTCAAGTTCTGGGTAAATATCTAAAGACTCTATTTTTTCTTGTCTGTGTCTAATAAATTGAAATTAAAAAATAAACGACGTTTTTGGCTCTAACTAAAGGAAAATACCTACTCAGAGGATTGATAAAAAGTAAAAAACTACGATATTAAGAAAAAAAAACTGTCGCTTCTCTTTCATTACAAGTGATCAACGTTGGACATAATTGTGGTTATTACGACGCCTCTAAACTGTCCACTATCTCATAATCTAGTTTTATTTTCGCTAAAATACCATTAATTCACTTACAAAATACATAATTCAGACGGATGAAGTTATAAAAATTTTAAAAATACGGTTATATCACCTGCAAAATCGCTCATGCGCACCTCGCATTTTGTTGTTATTATAGCTCAATATTCTTGAACCGACTTTTTTCTACATTACTATAGGTAATAAAAATAAAGTTCGTATTCACACATGTTATTGAAAATGGACTAGTTTTTGCGCATTTATTGTTGGTAATAAGTATTAATCCATTGTTATTGTTAATTTACCTATTTATTAATAACAAGTGGTAGTGGAGTATTTAAGTAATTGTATTGATATTGATGAGGGGGCTTCAGGTATCACTATCAGGGTTAATATGTTTGGGCTTAAAGACACATTTTGTTATAACAAACGATTAAGTTATAACGACACTTTCTGTCTAGTTTTTCTTTTGTTTTCTATATACAATAGATTTTATAACAAAAATTAAACTTACACACGACCCACTCTTCATGTTAATTCATTCAAAATCTCACACTTTTAATGACATGATGGCTATCAAGAACACCTTGTTAAAATGAAGTAAAACGTATAAAATTGAGATGATTACCTAACCACAATCTCAGTAGTAACAATAGTAACATAAATTTTACCGTAATAAAACGTCCACATCCACATGAACAAAAACCAAAATAAATTCATTGTGCCAAAAACATCTGTTACGATGGCAACATTACTTTACGGATTTAAATAAAAGGCACAAATGCTTCGAACAAAAAACTTATTAACATGTGAACGCGTAACTGTTATAATTCCACATTGTACTCGCATAAAATAATCACAGGAGGCTCTTAAAGGAAAAAAATCGTTTAAGAAAAAAATATGCAAATTACGGCAGCATCGTAAGGGTTACCCGGCGACCGTGTCGAATTGTGTTGTTATTTCGAATAATTATTTTCGTATTTACACTTTTGGGTTGTTTTTGGGAGTATTCATTTTCGGTTTTACATGTTTTTTTGTTTAAAAAAAAACAGTCTAAATACCTACTTGTAATTTGTGACACTGAACCATGGGATTTTGTTATTACATTTTAAGGACTTCCTCTTATTTTGCTGTGCCCGACAGGGTCTCAATGATCATGGCTTTGTAAACCTACAACCGAAGTTCACCTTGCGGAATATATTTATTATTGAGAACCGATGGTGATTGGCATACAATTTTATATTATTTATCTTTCGGAGCAGTGCACAGTGGTGGCCTAGTGGTACTAACCGCGACTTACGAGTTGTAGGTCGTAGGTTCGAACCCAGACAGGCGCTTTACTTTGTGTAAATTATTCATCACCACTGCTCTCACAACAGTGAAGAAAAAACATCTTGAGCAAGACAGCATATCCTAGAACCAAAAATTCGAAGACATGTGTATTTATATTCTCTATTTTTATCGTGTTTACACCTAGTTATATGTGCATGCTGTGGTCTTCTGTAATTGAAGGAGCACACGTAAAAGAACCTTTTTTTTATTATTGTAAATTTCTATTGTATATGTGTATCTTTTGTTGGAGATCCTCAATAAATAAATAAATGTGACATCTACCAAGGACCCGCGTGGTGAATTACGGCCCACTCCCTCTCACAAAGAGGAGGCCTGTGTCCCAGCAGTGGGAACATTATAGGCGGATTATGCTATCTTTCTGATCTAGGATTCACAATATAAGTAACATGTAACCTGGCAGACTCCAGGGGATCCGCAGAAAGTGTGCTAAAGTGGTACCTTTATAAATTATATTGAAATACCTAATACTAGACTCTTAGTGAAAGGGCTCGTCCACGAGAATATTACAATGACCATTAAATAAAAAATAATCATAATTAATTAAGCTGTACCTACACTAGAATTTATTTCAAAAGTCACGCATTGCTGTGCCTCGTGTAATTCAAGGTTAAAAACTCCAGTTCGCATAATTATACATAGACAAACTTTTGCCATCGACTTTGTCCGTATGAAATTGCTCTTGCTCCACCCTCCTACCCCGTCGCATCGCATCGCCCGCTCGCACTATCACGTCATTTTCGCTTAGTGTTCTTTCTTACTTTTGTTTTTTTTTGCTCGTCTCTTAAGGGTTTTAGCGTGATGTTAAATAACCTATACCCTTCCTCAAGAATTGGGCTATCAAATCCTACTAATATTATAAACGCGAAAGTTAGTGAGGATGGATGGATGAATGTTTGTTACTCGTTCACGCAAAAACTACTAAACGGATTTGGATGACATTTGGCACACAGACAGCTTATAAACAGGATTAACACGTAGGATACTTGCTATCCCGATATTCCGACGGGATCGAAACTTATGCGGGTGACAGTGGCGTGCATTGCATAAAGGCAGCAAATAAGCGCAGTGCCTACCTCGATAAATCACCACAAGCCTGTCAATTACATTTTAGTGTGTGTGCCCCACAATTAGGAAACACACTAAATTATCATACCGAACAAAAAACAAAATCTTCATACAAACACGCGCAGCAGTAGGCAGTCGCCAGACGGCCGAAATTAAATTCCTGCCTACCAAAATCAATGCACGCCACTGGCGGGTGAAACCACTGGGCACTGCTAGTACAAAAATAATTTTTCAAATCCGACTCCGGCAGTTCCAGAGAATAGCGCGTTCAAACAAACAAACGGACCAAAAAACAAACAAGCTTTATTATTAGTACAGAGTAGTATAGATTACTTATGGCTAGAAAAGCATGTTAAGCTGTTGGTCCCGGCTGTCATTCGTAGAGCTTTGACAGTCACCACGGGTAGTCAGAATCCCAAAAGTCTGACAGATCATTCTTATCAAGGGGTAGCGTGTTACCCATTAACTGGGTTATGGAGGTCAGATAGGCAGTCGCTCCATGTAAAATACAGGTATTCCGCTGCATCTGGTTAGACTGGAAGTCTGATCAAGTCTAATGCCCTAGAACTTTGCAATATTTAAAAATATGGAAATAACTGTAATTTTTATCTATTAATATACTGTAGGTACAGTGTACATAGTATTATGTAGCTACCTAAGGCACGAGCAGTTTGCAATTTTTTTTTAAGTTAAATAGGATTTCCCTTTTAAGGTAGCCACAAGTATGTACCTTTATTAGAAAAATCTTTAAGTTTATGAATAAAACATTCTAGGCTAAGGCTACATGGTGTGTTATTTAAGTTTTTTACTATGTGTCGACATTGTTTAAGTACTGCGTGAAATTAATCACTTTGTGATGATATTTTTCTTTGAGTTTTGCTGCTAGCTTTTGGCCGCGGCTTTGCCCTCGTGAAACTTTTCCACGGGATCATACTACCGGGATAAAAAGTATCTTAAGTCCTAACCCTGGTAATAGTCTACCTGTGTTCCAAATTTTGACCTTATCCAAGTAGGCGTTAAGGTAACAGACAGACAGAGTTACTTACGAATTTATAATACTATGTATTATTAAAAGTATATTAAAGTATGTATGATTTTATTTACGGAGATTGTGGTAGGAGTAAACTGGTATTTCAAAACTTCGAATCTAAATCTAAATTCGAAATTAGTATTTAAGTCAAATAAAATGGGAAAGGGCGCTGACTCCTGACATACAGGTACAGTCACGAGCACCAATATGTCAACACCTGGCCACTTCCAATTGCGATTGTTTCGTGAAATAACTAATGCATCGTTGAAATACGACACATTACATGAACCTATGGGTTCGAAAATGCTATGTTCGTAACAACATAAAATTTTATTCAAAAATAAAGGAGTAAATCGATTTTGAATAAAGCCGAGTGTATAAATACTTTTGCTCGTGACTGTACACCTAGTTCAGGAGTCAGAGGCTTCAAACAAGTTTTTGTAACCTATTATGTCAATAAAGAATTATTATTATTATTAATCTGCGAATCAGAATGTCTCTGTTTGTTTACAATACAAAGTCAGTTCATTGCTCTACATTAAAAAATGCAACATTGATTGCGATTTCCGCCAAAACATTGATCCAGTGACTGAAAACGTGAACGCTTCGTGTATGATGGGAGAGGCATTTGCCCAGTAGTGGGATGATTCTGGCTAACAGTAACAGTTTCTAGGTTATACTTCTATTCAAATTTTATTTATGTTTCAAATTGACGTTATTTCAAGTTAAACAAATATCAACTTTATTTTAATACCAATTAAGTTGATTTTAGAGTGACTATTGAAGAAGTGCACTATTGTAAAAGTGAAGTTGTAGCGTAAACTGAACTTTATTTTGTAGGAATTGAAAGTTATTTTTCCATAAACTCATATTTGTTTACATTTTTGGCGAATATGTCGCGATATTACATTAGGTAATAACGGAATATATAAAACCAAAAGAGAACGCTGTGTTGGTGAAAAGGATTCCATATTTTTAAGATTTACAGAAAACTCTCATAAAATAACCCTTGAAATGAATCACCGCAACATTTTATTATGGAAACCTAATATTGTATAATGATTACAACAAGGTATATTCTTCGATGCAAAACTGTAGATCGCAAACAAACTTACTTCCTTCCTCAAAAACCACTTACGGAAGTAACTTAACCCGTCCACACCTTTTAGCATAAATTAACGTCGCCTTCCCAAGGGTTACTATCATTAAAAAAACTTCACAGCCAAAAAACTATTATCTCTTCCATAGACAGTAGATGTTGTGATTCAAATGAATTCTGTAACCGATATCCCTGAGACCATATTCAAATCAAGAATCGTCGCCATATTGTTTTTTTTTGTCTTTTCAAAGTGGGCCACGCATATCATTAAATTGGCCTTTTTAATTTTTTTTTTTCTAAAAACCGGTAACGCAATGAATAATACTTAATCATTAGCTCTATTTTCAAATTGGTGCAGCTGTGCGTTGTTTTTTTTGCGACATTGTTTTTTTTTTTTTGTTTTGTACGTATTTAAAAATGTTTGGTTTGTGATTTGAATATTTTTTTAGCGTTTTGACTGTAGAGTCAAAAACGTAAAGCTGGTACAGAATTTATAGTATTTTTTTGCTGCGCATTTTATTGTTATTTATAGTCTGTTTAACTGGTTTTATTATTAAAATTCGGTGATGAAATAGGAATAGCAAAGGGTGCAAAAAATAAACTATAACTTGGGTTAGTATATTTTCTTCTAATATATACAAGTAAAGTTATTTCTATAACAGCAATTTCAGCAATCCTAATTTTCCATTAAAACTTTTTGCACAATAACTTTAAGATCTCTTCACACGCAGGTTGATTTCGACGACCACTGCAGAATACCAATGAGTTTAACATTTTAATTTTCTAGCAATATATCTATGAAACAACCTCACTAAAGTATTATGTTCAATGCTACCTTAATGAGAAGCTAAAAACGTTAGGAGTAAAAAAAAAGTATCAATATGACTAACACGTTTATCTAGGAGCCCATAAAACATTGTGGCATAAAATTAACTATTAAACGAGGCATTACAGACGGAAGGCACCCCATTTCCCACACTAGAACCAGTAGCTAAATAAATTTTCAACAGACATCTGCTTGCTAATTGTCTAACGAGCGGTGTGCATAAATTGCACAAAATTATTATACATTACACAAAAAAAACCGTCACATTGCGACAAGTCTTTATTTTTAAAAGCAATCGTCTTTAAACCTGTCGTTTCCCCAAGCTCAAGGTGTGAAATTTGCAAAATTAAAAGAATTTTTATATTTAGGAACGCACCTTTAAAATTATTCGAAATTCAACTTACGTTCGTTGGGTTTTATGCCAGTTTTGCATATTACTCTATGCGTACTTCTTACACTTCGCATTGCAGGGTTAGTATGCAAATTGACTAACCCATTTCTTACTAACCCTATAATTACAGCATTTGCATATTATTTGATGAATAAATATTTATAAGGAAGTGAAATTGAAGAACTTTTTCATTATAAACTAGTTCTTAATAAAGTGTTCGTTACTTTTTTTTTTTTTTCAAAACTGCAGTGGTGTAGTTTATGCAAATATTTTTCGGCGTAATAATTTCGTGTGAAGATACGCGTGGGAACTTCTTCTGATGAAGATATTTTCAAATTGACATTAATTTAAACGCATATCTTATTTGTAATTTGTCATTGCATTTTTGCCACGATTTAAATAATATTATTAATTTGTATAATGTGGTGTTGCTTGCTTTTAAGAGGAAATTGGGAGGAGATTCCTTCGTCGATCAATCAATGTGTTTGATTAACAGGCATTTGTATTTTTTTTTGGTAATAGTTAGGTATGTAATAGACACAAAATATTGATTATATTTTGTAAATCTTGAACACCATACCTAAATCCCAAGATAAACTCTCATTGTTAATAAAATCAATGTTTATGAGGAACTTTGGCTCCTGCATAGCTATTCACAACCATCCGACAGGCCATCGTATCGAAAATTACCCATTTCGATATGCCTTGCCCCCGACAGCGAACTGCTGTCGGAAGAATAGCAGTCGTCTATTTGATTTAAACTGACAAAATTTCCCGGTTTTGGACTTGTGAACTGCGTTTAGAGGGCTCCCCTACCCTCCTACTCCTGATGTTTGATACGGTACGGAAGCGTATCGAGTGATTGTGCATAGCTATGCTGATGTACATTATATATTTTTACTTAATTCAGTGTCCAGCTGTTGCAAGTGCTTCTGACCTCTATTTGTACAATCATGTTTAGTGTATGACTAACTTCAAGTATGTTTTTCTCTTTGTACAATTTTATTATTTTTTTTATTTATTATAACTAACTTTTTACTAAATTAAATGACTAACTATACAAATAATACAAAAACAAAAGGACATTTAGGCGTCGAAGTACTCGTCCCCGCCGCTGTCATCCGGAAACGTGCCCAAAAGACTTATTATTTGTTGTTTTCACAAATATATGGCACATATTAACTTAGGTATTGTTTTTACCTCAGGCCAGCCAAAAAATCGATTAGGCATATCGATTTCAGACATAAAAAGCCATAATTATTTATTTAACACACATTTCTTCTCTAAAAAGGTTAACAAGGAGGCGTGAACCATAAACTACACAATAGCTGAATACCCAAATCATATATTGACATCCCTAATGCCAATCGACAAAAGATTGATCCTAATATCGAATGAATGGAAACCACTTGACTCGTGTTAAAAATCGATTCAATTGTGAGCGCCCTATTCGATTGTATTGTGTGGAATCGATTTATTCAGGGAACAATTCTGCTTATTGTAAAGCGATCTTTTCAATTCGTATGTGTTTGTGTAATATTTTGACGTCGCTTTGTTGCACTTGTCGATATTTTATGTGAATAGTAAGCACGTGCTATTTTTAGAGATGGGTGCTGTAAATTGTTGGAGTGACTGTCATAGCGATTTTTTTTAAATTCAACTTACATATATAGAATTCTGGCAGATTTTGCAAAAAGTGATTTAACTAAAAAGTGATTTAACTAAAAAGTGATTTAACTAAAAAGTGATTTAACTAAAAAGTGATTTAACTAAAAAGTGATTTAACTAAAAAGTGATTTAACTAAAAAGTGATTTAACTAAAAAGTGATTTAACTAAAAAGTTCATTTTGCTTTGCTGGTAATGTCTAATTTATAAAAATAAAATATATTTTTTTATCTTTAAATTACAATCCTCTCCATTTTATTAATATTTACCACTTGGCTTAGTAATTGGACTCAAGGGAATGCATCGACTAGGAATTTGAGCTTTCAAAGTCTTCATTCGCCAATTTTTTGCAACAAAACGAGATAAGTAGAGCAAATTGAAATAAAATCATTTTCAAATTCTGTAATAATTAAGTTTACAAACACAACCTATCAATGTTTTTTTTTTTAATTATGGCAGGAAGACATAAATTAAAATGCTGTAGGTAAACTTGTTTAACATTTTAATTACAAAATTGACATCGTGTAATAAAAAAGCTTGTACCTACACTTCATGCAATTACTCATAAAAACATGTTTCCACAAAAAAAAAAACTCAACGTTTTTTTTTTCCTTTTATTAAATTATAATTTTACCAAAATCCATTTAAGGGTTTCACCTGCTAAAACGACACTGCGACATTTTTTTTTAAATATAACAATAGCTCATTTTAAAGGCAGCTTTTAATTTTATTACCTCGTGGCCGGTGTCGATGCAAATGCGTATTTAATGGGCCATCCTTAATATATGGTTTGGGGTGAAAGAACGCAGCATTAAGTGGACACAATATAGTTGTGGTGATTAAATTATGTCTTTTAACTAGTGACGTGCCGTGCCGCCGCGATTCTGTCGATCATTCTTTTCATGACTTTTATTTTATTGGTACCTACTAATTTATTATCTTTGTAGTTGGAGGTTTTAAGTTTTACATGCACAGACGCCAGCGGGTCAAGCTACCTGAAACTGTCAAATTTTCCCAATCAACCTCGAACCTTAATACTTTAGCGATACAGTTGAAAATCTATTGAATAATTTCAGCTTGTAGTAGCTTGATGTGCTGTCGTCTGTACCATAACATCACGCCTGTTTTCCCCGAAGGGTTAGGCAGAAGTGTCCCTACCTATTTATTTATTTATTTGCATAAAACATGATGTACAAAGGTGTCTCATACATGTTTTGCTTAAGACTAAAGCATGAAAAATGGTTATTACAACTTATGTTTAAAATGTTCCTTAATGCTATATAAATTATTATCATTTAGCTATTTAAACACGTGAATTTTAATCAGTCTGCTATTTAGTCATTTAAGTTTACGTGGTAATTTGTTATAAATACATGCAGCCAGCTACACAGCTTTTACTGTATTTTGTTAACCGAGGGATTTCATCTAAAACAAGTCACGCCGATTACTAGAGCTTACATCTGCTACTGTTCTGAATAGATGTTTATGTTTTCGTACACATATACATGTTTCATATAGATATAGTAAGGGCAGTGGAAGCAGACCGATTTTTTAAATATTGGTCGACAAGATACGTCCGGTGGAATGCCCTGAATAGCTCGAACACATTTCTTTTGAGCGATAAATGCTCTGTTATGGTCGGTACTATTTCCCCATACAATTATTAGTCCATATCGCAGCGAGGACTCCACATATGCACGATAGGACATTGCAGCTGTTTTAATGTTTGTAACATTTTTAATCCGTCTAAGAGCGTATGCGATTTTGTTGATTTTATTACATACACTATCGATTTGTATAGTATACATTTCAGACCCACATTTCAGTTATGTTTTTGTTTATCGTGTTTTTTTGTTTGTTTTAATACTCTTTGTAGTAACTGCAATAATTTATTACCTATACAGTAACATATTGTAGTCCATTTGCTGTGGGCAATATTTGTAATATTGTAATATTTGTACATTGTTTAAAAACATTTCAAAGTAGGTGGTTACTTCTACGTTAAGTAACAGCTCCAAAAAAGGATGGACGATTAATAGAAAATCCTTTGTCGCGTATGCTTTTCGGAGGATTTTCTGAATAAAAAAAATTATAAGGCTTGGAAAAAGCATCTTCATCACACCTTTTGATAATTACCTAAGTGTATTAAGTAAGACGGTGTGTACAGACCTCAGCATTTTTTTGTTAATATTATTATTTTATTTTAATACTATCTTTAATTGGAACTGGGCAGGCCACATCTGTCGCATTGCGCATCAGAATTGGGCTAAAGTAACAACAGACGCGGTAGGCCCAGAACGAAATGGTGGGACAAGTTACAATATAATTGGCCTATAATATTCCCACTACTGGACATACAGGCCTCCTCTATGATAGAGAGAGTGGGTCGTAATCCGTGGGCAGTGCGGGTTGGTAGATGTCACAAGTCGTCAAATATTTGGTTCTAGGACATGTCGGTTTCCAGACCATGTTTTCCTTCACCGTTTTGAGGGCACAGGGCAGTGGTGATGAAATTATTTACAGAAACAAAAGCGCCTGGCTGGGTTCGAACCCACGAGTCATGACCTACAACTTGTAAGTCAGAGTCACCACTGCTCGCTGAACAATTTGCGAAAGAAACTCCTGCTTTAAATAAAAACCGGCCACTTTCGAGTCGGACTTGCGCACCGAGGGTTCCGTACAATTTAAAATTATTAAAAATATTTTTATTATATGATGTAACTAAAAATTTACGGTTTACGCAATTTTTCCTTTATCTGTACTATAAGTCGTTGCTTCATACCAAATTTCAAGATCCTGAGTTCACGGGAAGTACCCTGTAGGTTTTGATTCCCTTGCGAGTGTCGAAAATTTGCAGCATAAACGGCTGTATCTTTTGATTGCGTTGGCTTAGAAGTTTGATTTTTTCACAGCTCAAAGCTCCAGCTTGATACCTCCACGCGTCCCTGAGAAAAAGGGTCTTGATAGACAGACGGACGGACGGACAACAAAGTGATCCTATAAGGGTTCCGTTTTTCCTTTCGAGGTACGGAACCCTAAAAATTGGGCTTTAATTGCAACACAGAGAACAATGAAAATGCGGAACGGCGGCCTTTGCCCTGCAGTGAGACTCAACAGGCCTATAATGATAATAACCAACTTTATTTATTTTAATAACGCTGTGCAATGAAAGAAAATTGTAATAAGCATGCAGCGTTAGACTCGGTGACTATTATTGCTTTTAATTTCTTAGAGAAATTGAATTTTTTTATTTGCATTAATTAAGACAGCTTTTCTGCAATTTCCTGTGGTTGAAGACAGGAAGCAATTTAAAAAATAATAACGTAAGAGCGTTATTCAAGAGAGAGAAAAAAACTATTTTACGGAAACTAATTTTTCATACTGTAATATCTATACTTACAACAACAAATTAATTATCCTGGCGATACTTCAGACGAGACGAGAAGAAAAGAAAATAAGGCAAAATAGGTTTATTTCTCACAGTAACAAGTGCATACAAAAACAATTAATAATAATGATACGGATCGCATTGTGAGGAGGTCTCTGGAGCCTTACCACCGGTAGCTTGGAACCTGCTTCCAACATCGGTGGATCACTATTCTTTAATATTTTTAATTGTTTTTTATACTTTTTCACTATATTTTAAGAAATATTTAAAAATGAAATTAGATAAGTAAGTAAATAGATAAATAAACGAAATAATAATGAGCTGGACTCCGTTAATAAAGATTGGTCCTTGGCAGCCCTGGACAGAGAGAGGTGGAGAGAGAGTAGGGAGGTCTTTGACCAGCTTTGAACAGACATGAATGGCTAATAAAAAAAAATAAAAAAAATGATCTACGAACATAGAACAGAAATAGTCCACAGCTGCACGTCGTGAGAAGAGATGATTTGACCCTGGCTTGTGACGACATAATTGAGTAAAAAAAAACAGAGACAAAAGGTCCTCTCTCTCTCTAACTCGGCAAACGCTATGGCAAATCCATTGGCTAACACGATGCCTTGCTAAGCCAGAACTTTTCCAATAATACTATTTAGAAATCTCTAAACAACGTGAAAAAATAAACATAAAATCAACATACTCGTAGATAGTTTTCCTACAGTCCCGTACTAAAAACATCCGCCATTTTGTCTAATTATCACAAAATATTGTTCGTGTTCACATTAGGTACTTTATTTTCAATTTGAAAACATAAAAATATATTTAAAAAAATGTGTAAGCCAGTCAGAAAAAGGTGAATAAAAATTAAAACTGCAAAGTTGGAAAATAGCTTTAGATAAAATGTTGGCTTCACAGGATGGAAAATAATGGTTCTATTTAGCAGAATTTAGGTATAGTGCTAGCCAAATAATAATTTAATGTCTTTGGTGCTAGCTAATTCCATTTAAGCGTGGCAGCTTTCCGAGTGACATCAGTTATTTTAGTGATGGGACGGATTGCTGTATTCTTAACCCGGTCCACAAGATTAAGACCCAGAAATTATGCTTTAATAAAAAAATAAAATAATGTACAGTTGAAATCTCACATTTTACAAAAAGTTAACTATAATAAAATAATGTACAGTTGAAATCTCACATTTTACAAAAAGTTAACTATAAGAAAATAATGTACAGTTAAAATCTCACATTTTACAAAACGTTAACTATAATAAAATAATGTACAGCTGAAATCTCACATTTTACAAAAAAGGCAAACGTGACGTCTGTCACAAACATAGCTATGGACACAGTGAGAGACAATGTAAACGTTGTGCACATCTACGTGCACAGTCTACGTGTCTATGCTTATACCACGAGAACTAACCCAGTGACCGCTCGGGGTTCTTTGTTGCGGTTAGTGGGGGAGTTTGGTCAGCAGTGGACGGTTACAGGTTGTTCGGATTGATTTATACCGAGGGTCAAAACTTGAAGATATGACACATAATGTGCCATGAGATTATTATTTAGAGATAGTGTTTACTGACATTTTTTTTTGTTATCTTACTTTGTGTCCCTCTGCTGAGCCCCCCCCCCCCTCAACTACCCTCCCCTTTTCCCTTCCAAACCTCCCTGTCTTATGCGATCTCTGGCCATGTTGGCCCTGCAATCGTTATCAGATCATCACACCACCTTCGCCGACTAATTTATTTTATAAAAAAATATTTTCTAAAGTAGTATCTGATTTATTGTGGAATTCTTGAATGCTTAATGTCTTCCTACAAAAGCTTATCGAAGTTATTCACATGTTTCTATGTTCCAAAAAGAGAAAAAAGAGTTTGGAATACGCCACTCTAATTGCGTAACACACTATCAATCGGAATCTGAATCATTTTGAAGGATATGGCTAATCCATTGCTTCATATGTTCAAAAAAATTTTCTGCTCAACAACATGTTGTTGAACTGTCAAAATCAAAGCCATTGCTACGGTTAGTGTGTTACGCATTTACTCCGCAGATTTCCCTATGGTATAATTTATTGTGCATCACGTTGCCACGTACTGAAACAGCCATCCTTGTACTTCCAATTTGTTTGATAAATTATCAAACAAATTACATGACAAGTCGAGTCTCCAAATTATTTCAGACATGGTAATTGTAAATATCTCGAACGCAAGAGATCAAACATATACAGATCAAACAATTTTAATCAGAAACCATTCATATTTTTAATGAATCCCGTCTTTGCGAGCCAAGCCGAGCATGTGAACATCTCAGATCCAACCGCCGACCAACATTAGATACAGGACTATTCACCTTTTAACAACACAAACGAATTAGGAACCGCCCGCACAATTATTTCGAGGAGACGTACAAAAGAAATGCGAAAAAGCGGATGAAAAAAAATATAAGCTTTGTTATCGAAATTGGAAACGAAATGAATATCCGTAGGTACCTAAAAGAAATTCGGCTTCTGTTGGGGTGCACTTTTTTTTCAATCCAAACGTGTATAAAAAACACCCCTCCGTGTATGAAACATTACCCCTACGTCCAATGGAGCCGTGCCCCAAACACATCTATGCTTTCATTTTTATAAACAGACTTTTTTCTTTGCAACAGAACGAGACGGATAATCGCCTGTCACATTTGGACGGTGTGCCGCCACATGTGCGAGAGAGACGGAACGAAATAAAAAGTTCGGTCTACGGATAAAGAAAGCTCAGGTATGGATAAGGGTGTGGAGGGAAGAAAAAAGGGATACGACGTGGGGTGGTCGCCACCCCTCGGCATAGTGGGGGCTGTTGTTGAAGTTCCCGCCACCGCCGCTAGATGGGGGTGTTGGAGGAAAGTTTTTTTTTATTGAATTTCGGCGAGTTTTGGCATAATGATGATGGATTGTGCCGTGGCTTTCGGCTGATAAGTTTTGGCGAATTTTCCGCGGCGTATAATGTGTTTTGCGGGTTTTTTTTTTAAATTAGGTGCAAGTAGGTACGCTGATGCTGTCAGATGACTATAAGTTAGGGGTGAAGATGTATTGGTTTCTCTTTTCACAATATTAATTGAGTTAACTTGCAACTTTATATTTCCTTAAAACTTCAGGCAGATGACAGTATGTATAGAGGAGATTAAAGTCACCATTCAAGAAAAAAACCGGTTTGCACTCCGGGAGTGCCGGCAGAAGTGAAAACTTGAATAGTAACGTTGTGCATTTTTGATATTTTGGAATGCGGTCTACTCTCCCTCCATCTTACGAATTTTCGATCAGCCGATCGATTCTGATGAGCTTGATGTGAGTTGTCACGTGTCAATCCCTAGCATTATTTGGAATGAGAGAGCTCACTCCACGCTCACTTCACCTAAGTTTTCACGGTGAGATGGTTACAGAATCGCACTGCAGGTCACGTGTCCTGCCGCGAGCTCCGTCTTACGAATTTTCGATCAGGTCACGTGTCCTGACGCGAGTTTGACATTTTTTACCCATCACAACAAAAGTGCACAATGCCGCTAAAGAAGCTTTCACTTCAAAAATTGTATACTTTAACACTTTTGTGGCAGCCTTTATTCTTATTAGGTTGAATTTGATCAAACTTTTATACCTAGAACAAGTCTTATCCTGAGAATAAATTTTGAATTTTTGACAGGTTTTCCATACTAGAACTGTCAGATGTCAATTTTATTCCACAGATAAAAAAGATATCTGACTTTGGTAAAATCAGCCAGTCCCAATAAATATTTCAGTAATAGATAAAGTATGTACAAACATCTTATAAGAATCCCATCACACGTCTGCTTGGTACAAAAAACATGAAACATTTGTAATTAAAATTCTAATTAAACAAAATTCTTACAGGATTGCACGATTCACATTTAAAGTAGCGTTCTATTGTCTCGTCTGAAAATCACTACATTTTTTTGCGACTTTTCGTCGTGCGACTATTATGCGCACTTGCATCAAAATCTTTTAATTAGCGGGGTGACGAGAGCGAGCTCTCGCCGCTAATGAGACAAGTCCTTCAAATGTCTGTCTGTGGTTTCGTTTCCCAAATTAAGGTGTGATGTTTGTGGTGTGATTTTTAGTTAGTTTTTTAGTGGGGTGAACTTTTTGAGGATACTTTCACGTTGTCGACAAATTTCTGGGTGACGAAATTTTAATTTGAAGTTCTTGCATTTCGGTGAGTGTAATTTCTGCATGACGTGATTGGGTTTTATACGAGTTATAATTACAACATGATGGAGTTGTAAGGTCTAATAAATCCACGAACAAATTATTTAATACACCAAATAAAACCAACCACATTACGGACCCAATACCTACCAATAACAAAATACAAATGCAGACTCCGAAAAAAAAAGTACAGAAAAAGAAAAAAAAACTAATATTTTCTATCGGCGAACGACTCAACCTTTCACAAATATCCAATTTGGGCTTCGTATAAGCAATAAATAAGAGGAAAAGCCTTTCCAGACGGTGCCTGGGAGGAAAAAAAGAGAGAAAAAAAAGTAAAAAAGGCAACGGATCGAAGTCTTTCGTCCGTCGGATCCAATAATCCGGCCGTCTGTCCGCCCGCCTAATGTGATCGTAGCCTAATGAAAAACGCTCGGCCCGTATCTGTAGGCGGGACAATAAAAAGTAATGTTTGTCTGCTTTTTAATCAAACAATGATATTTTGTCTTGACGGCCCAGTGGTTAAGGCCTCGTCTCTCATGCACGAGGTTTGTGAGTTCAAATCCGAGCAAAGTACCACTGTGACTTTTTCAAGTCATAATCATGTACTTAGGTCCTTTCTGAGTTTATCGTGGACATTATTTTTATCGATGAAGGAAAACAACGCGAATCCGTCCTGAGTAAACCAATCCAATCTGTCTAGCCTTTTCCCAACTATGTACGAGTATGTTGGGGTCGGCTTCCAGTCTAACCGGATGCAGCTGAATACCAGTATTTTACATGAAGCGATTGAGTATCTGACCTCCACAACCCAGTTGCTGGGTAACACGATAACCCTTGGTAAGACAACTTAAGCAAGCGTGGTGATCAATCCTGGCGAATGCCTTCTCTGCACGAGTTTGTTTTGTGTGCGCTAATAAATATGTTAGTCAGTCATACATATTATAATGTTCCCAGCGAGAAGTTAGCCGAGTTTACTGATTGACGGCCATTATAACTTTGGGTAATAAGTAGGTAATCACTAGACACATAATCCGGGTATATCGTTCCGACTGCTGGGAACTCCTCTCGGTGAGAGGAAGTAGGCCGTAATCTATCACGCGGGCCCAGTGCGGGTTGGAAGATGTCACATGTCTTCGAAGTTTTGGTTCTAGGACATGCCGGTTTCCTCTCGATGTTTTCCTTCACCGTTTTGAGAGCAGTGGTGATGAAGTAATTTACACTAAGTAAAGCGCCTGTCTGGGTTCGAACCTACGACCTACAACTATTAAGTCGCGGCTGTTACCACTGGGCCACCACTGCTCAAAAAATACGAAAAGGTGAATTGGATCACCTTCTCGTATTTTTTTAGGGTTCTGCGAACCCGCACTGGGCCCGCGTGGTGGATTACGGCTCACTCGCTCTCACAGAGAGGAGGCATGTGTGCCAGCCGTGGCAACATTATAGGGTGATTATGTAGTGTGTACTCAAAGGGTGCCAACGAGATCCTAAATGCCAGCCAGTTGTTTTTTTTTTCAGAATATTTGTTACAGAAAACTATGATCGGTATCATGGCAAATAATATAAAATACGCCTATGCACCCTCAATTTGCGATAAGTGCGCGACGTTCGACTCATAATTGGCCGGTATTAAATGAATTTTCCGCAAATGTAAAAAAAAAACGCCTCAACATGAATTACATAATACTTCTTGCAATTTGTTTTTCCTCTAGCAATAATTAAAATGACACTCCAGAGCGTTCGCGGTCACAAGTTTTTGACTATTTTGAAACCCCACAAAAGTGCGACGTTGCCGTTCTAATTTATCCCTGTCCCATATTGCTGAAACCGTCCCTTTTTGCATTCATATTAGAGTTAAAATCCTATTACTTTCTGTTTATTCAACTTTCTGTACCCAGATTTCAAATAAGATATTTATTTTAAAAGTATGTATGTTTATTTGTATGTATGTAAGTATATTCTCATAATATATATTTTTTTATGTTTGTTTAGTTTTATTAAATGAATTATTTATGATTTTATGTATATACACGCTGTCTACATCTCTCTATCTACTTTCCTATCGCAGGTATGCAGGAAGAGATTTCTTAAGAAAAAAGCATCACTTTTGTGTACCTATTTTTCTGTTTTGTTTTTTCTGGTCAGTTTATATATGTGTGTACATAAATGGTAAAATAACTAAATAGATGAGACTAGAGACTACCTAGAAACAACTGCCAGACTATGAATACGGCCCCCAGCTACACGAATGTTGAAAAAGAAATCGTGAAATGGGTTTGCGTTGGTAACGAAATCAACATAAATTTAGAAGAAAATTCGAAAAAAAGATACGTTGTGTACCCAGACTGTAATTATATCGATAATTCAACGCGGTTTTTTATATTGACTATGTAATGTATTAGTAAATAAGTAGGTGCCTACATAAAGAAATGTGTGTAAGTAATTATTCTTGAAAGTATTCTAAGACATCCTTATTAGAAAGAAAATTGCGTTTATTGGTATTTCAGCAAAAAATACACCTTAAAACTATAAAAAAACAGGAAATAAAGATTATAATGCCAAAAGGGCCAAGGTCCAAGGGGCCAAGGGGCCAAGGGGTATTAAAAAAAAAGAGTGAGTTTTTAAAAAATGAACATTTTAAGAAACTAACTGAAGTCAGACTTGCAGAACACATCATCATCATCTGCATTTTCCCAACTATGTTGGTGTCGGCTTCCAGTCTTACCAGATGCAGCTGAATACCAGCACCCTAATTGCGTAACACATGAACCACCACCTGAATCATTTTGAAGGATATAGATAATCCATGGCTGCATATGTTCGAAAAATTTGTTTGGTTGCTCCCACCTGGACATGAGTTACCTTGGGTAACCTGGAAATCTTTAAATAGACTCCGGACCCAGGTTGGCCGAAGCAAGGAAAACCTGTTCAGGTGGAGATTTATAGACGACTCTGCCTTGGAGTGTAAATGTGGTGCTGTTCCACAAACGATGGGACTCATAATATCATGTCCTGCGTGTCCTGTCAGCTGCACGTTACAGGAACTGATGGACGCTGGTGATGGTGCCAAACAAGTAGCCGAATTCTGGGCCGAGTCCATATAGATTCTTCTATCGACACGCTAAGAAAAAGAATGTGGTTGAACTGTCAAAATGAAAGCCGTTGTTACTTTTAATGTTAATTGACGACACGGTTGGCGCAGTGGCTGAGCGATCGACTGCCGCGCTGCGTGTCGCGGGTTCGATTCCCGCAAGGAACAAATATTTGTATTGCCTACAGGTAGTTTTTCCGGGTCTGGCTGTTTGTGTATGTGGTTTAAATGACGATACAGGACTAATTCCTAGTGAGGGGCACCGTTTTAAAAAAAAAATGTGCACAGAACACAATTACAAATAAAATTCCTGAAATTATAAAGTACACTATCGTAATTATGATTCTAACCTGTTCTAAGAACTATCCGAATCCTACCTATATTCGTCTCACCAGAGTTTCAGACTCTCTCTTAACAAAGTCAACAAGACTTCAACCAACTAAAGTCTTCCACAAAATACTTCACTTAGCCAAGACTTCCAACTACCCTTTTATAAGAAAAAGATCGTAAAAGGAAACCAACTTTTTCCTCAAAGACGATTCACCTTGAAATCTTCGCAAAGTGTTTAAAACTGAACTTTCATTGACACATCTTCATTTCGATTTCATTAGAGGAAAGCGGAGTACTTAAGAAAATCTATTCATTCAAGCTCAGTGGGTGTTTGCATCTCTCTCTTTCTTCTTAATTGGAGGATCCTCTGTCTCGTTCGGTGCGATGTTCAAGAAGTAGTGACGTCATAACGAGGTCGTCTCTCCGATTCACTCATTAAATAAACAAGGGAAGTGTGCGTTATGTCGGCGGGGCCAGTTCGATTTTTAACATTTTTGATCTGACTGTTTTTTTGCTCTTCGATGAGCTATTTGTGGTTTTATGTATGTAATGAATAGACAGTATTGTGCTTAACATATACTATACACGATTATTTTTTATTAAGACGACTAATTTATACTTAATGTGGTTTTTCGCTGACTAAAAGCTACAAAATGTTTACTAGAATTTTCACTATGTAGCAAGATCCAGTAAACATTTTTGTCTAATACGAATTGCATACTTTTCATTCCATTTTTTTTAATTTATTGTATGATCTTATACTTATTATAAAATAAAGTCGCTTTACATGTCTGTCTGTGGGACCGCGTTGTTACTCTAAACTACGCAACGGATTTTGAGGCGGTTTTCACTATGATTTAAAGAATTTATTTTGAAAGGTGTGTGTATAATCCATTTATGTAAACCTCACATAAGAAACTTCCATATTTTATCAAATCGTAAAAACCGTGCATAGCTGAGGCGGGTCGCTAGTACAAACTAAATAAATAAAATAGATACGTTGAAAACCCTTTAGTTAAAACACAAATAACGAACGACCAGTTTCTGAACAGAACAGCCGATCGATTCTGTAAAAAGATCACCGTGAAAAGTTAGGTGAAGTGAGCTTAGGGTGAGAATTTTGGAAGGCTGTCAATAGTATCAATCCGTAGCATTAGTTGGGAAAGAGCTCACTCCACGCTCACTTCACCTAAGTTTTCACGGTGAGATGGTTACAGAATCGCACTGCAGTTGTAAAGTTCGTGAAACTCGGAGGTGGTTCCTCCACTGTGGTGCACGTTTCTCGTTTTAATTCGAAGCTCGACCCCGCTGTTCTTCATTATCTTGTTACTTAGCCAACTTCGTACACTGCGACCGTTCAGTTTTGATACTGGGGACTAATTGTGAAAAATTCGAAAATTAGCGTGTTTTGGTTTCGGTGTTGAAAATGTGGTAATTAATTCTGTTAGTATACTACCTTGGAATTGTATCTTTTTTTCTATTGTTTAAATAATAGCGGAAATGATTTTCAAAATGTTGGGTTAGATTACAAGGCTGATAACTGCTGCTGCTTATGATACTGCAAAAATATGATGGCTAGTGGATAAAACGGCTAAATTATTAAAGAAACTGTTGATGTTTTTCTTTGAAAAGTTGGTTATCTACTGGTTTAGACTTTTATTATCAGAATAATTTGGTTTATATTTATTTCACAAAATTATTTAGCTTCATATCCTAATTTTTACATATATTGAGAAAACTATGTATATTTTCTTATCACTTTCAAATGATTATTTTTTATAAAATCAGATTATTACAGGCATCTAAACTTAAACCACATCCAATGTTCACTACAATTAAATACTGATCCTTACATTATTATGAAAAGCAATGTATCTCTGTCCATCTGTTCAATAATGCGTTTCTAATACGCGAGCCACTTATCTGATCTAAGTGTGTTTTCTTATTTTCTGTTATCTTTGGCGTAGAATCTAATAAAATTTAAACATTTTTATTCTTGTTTTTTTTTCCACTACTGGGCATAAGCCAACCCATCCTTCCAAAGCCTCACTGTCATTTGCGATTTCTGGTTCTATCCACCTTTCAAATCAAGCCAGTTAAATTTTAATTAAAAATTAATTATCCAAGTATCAAGACTGCTGGATCCTGCTCCAAATCTTAAGGCGGTGCTGCCAAGAGAGTTGTTCTAAGTGCAGACGTTAATGGGCGCCTGCTTCACCTTGACCAAGGCTGAACTTTCACCCCAGTTCACCAGAACTGGGTCGGAGGAGATAGGGTTGAGAGGAAAGACAAAAGAATTCTATTTTTTTTTTCAATTATATTTTATTGTTGGTGGAGACAAGTTATGATCGCTGGTTTCATAGAGTGTTTTAGGATCGAGAGTTTCTTTTTTTAATTAAGTATGAAGTTAAGAACTATTTACCAAAAAGTTTCTATGATTACCATCACACACACATCATACAATGAAAACATTTCTCTAAAAGTATTTACTTACAGCTTAAAATTTCTATTCCCTTTCTCAAAAATGAAAAAAGCATCACCTTTGTACCTCTTTTTCCGATTTTTTTTTCATGTCTGTTTATATAATGTATGTGGGAAGGTACATAAATGATAAAATAAATAAATGAAATACCTGTCAGATTTATGAAGAAATGTGCTTTAACTTAGTTGTCCAAAGTTTAACTATGTAAAGTTTTAATACATTGCATTTAAGAAGGGTTATTTTTAATTATAGGTATTGTTGCAATTTTGATAAAAGCTCTTATAACTTCGGCTTATAGTCTCTATAGTGACTTTTAACTGCGTTTTTTCAAAATGAAGGCTTATTATAAAGACAAATAACATTATTTCTACTATTAAATAAATCACAAAAATAGCAGAGCTCCCCATTTTATAAATAAAAATAATTGTGTCAAGAAAATAGCATATAACCATCCAACGCGGTGACATCAAAGACGTTTTGCCGACGGGCGCGAGATCAAAGCGCCGCCGTCGGGTGCTATCTCTTTGAACTTGCCGACGGTAATGTGCATTCGGATACTTTACCTTAAAGTTTTCGTTCTTTTTCATATATTTTCTATTTTTATTTATTTTAGTAAATGGTTTCAAGTGCGTAAATAAGTTTTTAAAGAATAGTGTTGCTTGTGGAATGTTATTTTTTGTAGTTAGGTACACCTTTTGCCTGTGACAAATTGATTTTATTTGCAAAGCATTAACTTACCTTTTAATTAATGCAAGCAGTGTTAGTAAGCCATGTCATGAGTTACATAAAACTTAACCAAGTACTAGTATTTAAAATGAATTGACTTAATACTCATTTGAAAGTGTATTAATAGAACAAAGTATACATAGGTACCTATGTATGTACCTACATAGGATATATTAATTTTTGAACATTATTCAAAAGTTGCTCACATGTAGAGCCGTTATTAGTTTTATTTAAGATAAGATTAAAAAATAAAAACTAGGAGTATGTAAGGATCGTAGTAGGTGGCGTTCTGTAGTTGCTGCCTACTCCCATGTGAAGAGGGCGTGAGTTTATGAATGTGTGTATTATATTTTTATTTTATTTATATTTTATTTATTTATTATTATTTATTTATATTTTTTTTTTTTAATTTTAAATTTTATTTTATTTATTAATTAAATATAATTCTTAGTAAGTTAATTGGTTTACAAAAAAATGTTACAAGAAATATTTTTGTAAAGTTTAGTATATTTTACTCAGTAGGTAAAGTCAGGAAAATTAATTGTTAGGCAAATTGATTACCAACTTTATCATTCTTTGACAGTTATATGAAACTCAAAACTGAAGGAAATAGGCAGTCGCTCCATGTAAAATACTGGTATTCAGCTGCATCCGGTTAAATTGGAAGCAGACCTCAACATAGTTAGGAAACGGCAAGGCAGATTGATATAAAATTTTGTGGTAGACAATAGGGTACTCCAGATTCTATTATGAACTTTCTAAGCTAATAAAAACCTTAAAAGACCCGTAAACAAAGCCAAGATCACATTTTTCTCGGCCAACAACAAGATTAGACTACATACGCAGCTGATTAAATTCCTGAAGATCAACTAAAACCCAAAAAAGAAAACTACAACAAAAAGTTCTTCCACCTTGAAGTTCAACGCTGAACGTATCTACCCCTAACAAAAACGCGTTATTCCTTTACTAGAGGAAACTCACCCGGTATTAAAAAGGGACGCGCTCATGTGTGAACGGCAGTGTATCTTCTGCCGAGAACAAAGGACGGAGAAAACATTCGCTTTTTAGGGCGTTTTGTACACTTAAAGATGTGCTATTCAAAGCTTGGTATGAGAATCTTGTAAGAATTCATGCTGTTTCAACTGTGCACACACACGGCATTCTTAAAATTAGACTTTGAAAATAGAACTCACATGTAAAGTAAGTACAAAACTTTTTGCATTTATAAAATATTAGCTGCGCCTGCTGCGAGAATATTGGGATAGAAAGTATTCTGTCTCCCAATCCAGGATCATTGTCTAATTAAAACATTAGCTTAGAAAATAAAACTGAATAGCCCGTCGAGTTTGGATTTTCGCCCAGTATACCTAATACTTAAAACAATATCGTCACCCCTACGGCCAATGTTACTTAAATCATATGTTCCCACATCTGGGACACAGGCCCAAGGAGAGGCTTACAGTGAGACGCAACCCAGGCCGAATGCGGGCTGGCGGATGTCACATGTCTTAAAATTGTTTGTTTTAGGACATGCCAGTTTCCTCCAATGTTTTCCTTCACCGTTTTGAGAGCAGTGGTGATGAAATAATTTACACAAAGTAAAGCGTCTGTCTGGGTTTGAAACTACCACTCGTAAGTCGTAACCGAAAATTCTAAGACTTGTGATAACTACCGACCGGCGCTGGGCCCGCGTGGGAGATTACGGCCCACTCCCTCTCGAAGAGAGGAGGCCTGTGTCCCAGCAGTGGGAACGTTATAATCTGATTATGATTTATGATGATGAATCGTAAGTCGCAGTTTTACCACTGGGCCATCATTGCTCTGCCTGCTGCTTGCTTAAGTAAATAATAATAGTAAGTATATGTATATTCAAATTTTATTTATGTTTTAAATTGACGTTATTTCAAGTTAAACAAATATCAACTTTATTTTAATGGCAATTAAGTTGATTTCAGAGTGACCATTGAAAAAGTTGTAGAAATGTTTGAAGTTGTAGCGTAAACTGAACTTTATTTTGTAGGAATTAAAATTATTTTTCCATAAAGTCATATTTCTTTACATTTTTGGCGAATACATAATTACTTAATTAGGACTAACTTGAATCCGTGATTCTGCCAATGTCGGAATGTGGAACACCCTCATGTTCGTAGAAGAAATGGCTAAACTTAAAACAGCTTGTAGTGTGCAACAACCCTTCTCCGTCGGGTATCAGCAGACACAGATATCTCTAGCAGAACCCTCCTTATACCGACATTGAGACGTCTTCCACATTAATACCAATACTGTATCCTTTCCTCAATGTTTTCTTTCGTTACACTCTCTCTTATTTCTAGTGTTTTTTCAGCGGTAGGTAGGTAGTCTGTTGTTCTTTGATGAGACTTGTGGTTTGAGTATGTATTAGCAGTAGAGTCAGCTCTCTCGTATACTAACTAATTCCGGTCTAGTATACCTACTTGAGGGGTTTTTACTAGCGCAGAAATTAAAAATAGGTTCATGGAATTCAAGAAATTGTAGTTAATTTATGGCTGAGTCTTCCAACGTCAGATAATTTCATCCAGGAAATAATTTTGAATTTTTGACAGTTCTACTATGCAAAATCTGTCAGACGTCAGTTTTATTCCACGAATAAATTATCTGTCGATTGAAAAATCAGCTCTTCGAAAGTTGGTTACTAGCTGCGCCCCGCGGTTTCACCCGCATAAGTTTCGATCCCGTGGGAATATCGGGATAAAAAGTATCCTATATGTTAATTCTGGTTATAAACCATCTTTGTGACAAATTTCATCCAAATCTGTTCAGTAGTTTTTGCGTGAAAGAGTAACAAACATCCATCCATCCATACATCCATCATTTATAATATTAGTAGGATTAGGAGTTCTTTTATAAGTCAATTTTATTTATATAATATACCTAGGTACTTACTTCTTCTTCACTCATATTGGCAGGAACTGAAGGTACCTGCATAAAAATTGATCAGGTAAAAATATAAACCACTTAGCCGAGGTAGCGAGGCTGACTATTCATCAATATAAAAATTTATCAAAATTGATTGATTCATTCATTCATTTATTTATTCATAAACAATTTACATTGTGTTGAACATTACAGATCATTCAAATGACTTGAGAATCGGCACTTTGTAAACGTCAAAAGTTACATGAGATTACCTCTAGATTGACACTATCTCACATAGTGTTGGACCCCAAGGGAAATCTATATCAAGTAAACTCACAGATACCTATGTGTAAAGCCCCAGTGTGAGCTATTAGCCACAACCTTCTAAACGGCGCCAAATATAAACTCCAGGCTGCTTTTCTACATTTCATTATTACCATACCTAGTAACACTGTCTGACCTGGGAATCGAACCGAACTCAGCAGTCAGGAAAATTCGAAAAGCTTAAAATTATACCATCCACACAGGGGTCAATAAACGTTTATTTTCAAAACAAATGTGGCTTAAGAGTCGCGCAACATATTT
Organism: Apamea crenata; assembly: GCA_949629185.1. Classification (NCBI taxonomy): domain Eukaryota; kingdom Metazoa; phylum Arthropoda; class Insecta; order Lepidoptera; family Noctuidae; genus Apamea; species Apamea crenata. The sequence continues at coordinate 3,690,687 of OX451368.1, read as the reverse complement.
ATATTTGCACAACGGGGGGTGAAAACATAAGGGGTAGAAACCCCCATCATTTCTTAGAAGCCATAAATTCTACGAATGCGTACTATAAATTTTATCAACCGCCTTTTAATGCAGCGTTATGTTAAATCGTAATAGTAGCGATTTTATTCTGAAAAAGTAGAAAAAGAAAAATAATATAGTCGTGTTTTCTTTCAGATGAATCTTTGTTATTTATTTGTGTAGAGGACTCCAGGTTGTTTGTATTTTATATTACCTAAAGAGAACTTACTTCGTGCATATTGAATTCGTAGTTTATTGTGTTATTTAAGCTGCCAAGCTAGCCTAAACATCCGACCTATTTTGTAAAAATCTCACCATGAAAACTTACATAGGTGAAGTGAGCTCGAAGTGAGCTGTCAATAGTTTCAATCCTTAGCGTCAGGTGGAAAGTCAGCTCACTTCACCTAAGTTTTCAAAGTGAGATTTTTACAGAATACACCGGCAGCACTCTGACGCAAATCGTTCATTTACATCTACAGTATTTTATCTCACGAAGCGACGCGCGCCTTTCTTGTGGTTACCTAGTGTAAAAAAATGTTGTTAATGTGTGCGTGAAGACTAGTAGCGACAGCATATAACACACACACGCATACACATTTCCTACTTCGTCATTGTCTCGGATGACACTGAGAGCTCCTGCTAACACATACATTGACAGTGTGTTTGTACACATGGTTACCACAAGTAAAGGTGACTCGCTTCGTGAGATAAAAATACTGTGCTTATTGCAGTACAATGCTGGAAATAGCTCTCCTCCATTTAGCTCGATACCCAGCTGCTCTGCTACAGAGCCATTTAGTCATTAGATTCACTAAAGAAATGCCTAGACTAAAATAAAGTCAAACAGTTTAAAAAGCCACTAAGATGGTCAGAACTCAGACGGCAGTCGTAACATTTCCTGATTGTCGAACAGCCACCCATTTTTGCTGACACCCATTTTTGTTGGCATTTGTGTCTCTTAATGTTATAAAGAGACACAAAATATGTTCACGGGTGCATGTCTAACACGCGGTGAGTAGCTTTCAAATTTTTCACAAAACATATTTCGGGGAAGGGTAAATGAGAAAAAATAGTCAGAACTCCTTAAAAAAAAACATTTATTCCCGCCATCATATCAGGGTCATTAGTTTTTCAACATTAAATAAAACAACAACAAAATGCATACATAATATATATATTTTCTTTTTAACATAAAAACCTTCTTTTCCCTTCAGAGGAAAACGGCGGAAACACGGAACCGGAAGTTGCGCCGACCGCTACCGGAAACGACTCGGCCTGTGAACGTTAAGACCATGTCACATAAATCACTTTTATTATAGCACCGAGAAGGGTGCAGGCTGTATATAATAGGTATATACTTAGTAGTAAACGGTATATAAACAAAATGGCTCTGTATCGGGTTCAGTGTGAAAGAAATTTCTTGATGAGGTCAAAAGAAAACCTGAAGCGGCGTAAGTACAAACTTTATCGGTAAATATACTATCAAGCCGTTTGGGGTTGAAACCGTGACCGTGGGGGTCCAGAGCTCATGGTCTTTTTAAGGAAATTTTGAAATAGCTGGTTGACACTTCCCGTGACCTTTAGGGCTGGCTTTTACCTTGGCCAGAGGCTAAGCATTGTCATGCAACGAGGCAATGCCGCCAGTGTCTTGGGTACATTACCAGTCGACAGCGATGCGGATGAATTTTTCGACGCTATATTTTAGTTTGTGAATAGTTTTAGTTAAGATAGAATACAACCGTCAAAACTGTCAAACCTAAAGCCATTGCTACTCATAGTGTGTTACGCAAATACCCCACTGTTTCAAATCAAAGAAAAGCGTCACCTACCAAGGCTCCCAATATTACAGAAGACAAATTGTTTCAAATTATCGCCGCCTGCGCAAACGAGACAAACGCCGCCATTAGTGGTAATCAGGAACAGACTAATCATTAATTACAGGAGGGAATGCAATCTTTAAGTAAATTGAGACAAAAAGAAACTGTGGGGTATTTCAATTTGGTTAAGATGTGAGAAGGGATGGAGGAGGCAAATGGGACGGAGTTATTCAAATTACTCTACATCGACAGATAGGGAAATTTTCGACCACTGCACCCTGCTAATGCTCATTAGGTCTCTTAAGATCATTAAAATAATGAAAACCTAAAGTGACAAATAGTCATGATATTAACATAAAACAAAATGATGACCGTTGTATTATGGATCCTGCAGATTTTGGAGTGGAGTTCACGTATCGGCCCCCACTCATACATCTTAGAAGACTACGTAGGAATCCAGGCCGATATAAATAATAATGATTTATTTTGTAAATTACATTGATTAATCTACATTATCCTACTAATATTATAAATGCGAAAGTTTGTATGGATGTTTGTTACTCTTTCACGCAAAAACTACTGAACGAATTTAGATGAAATTTGGCACACAGATAGTTTATAACCAGGATTAACACATAGGATACTTTTTATCCCGATATTCCCCCGGGATCGAACCTTATGCGGGTGAAACCGCGGGGCGCAGCTAGTATTTACATAATTTAATAATAATGATTGTTTCAGATTCGAATTAAAAAACGAAAACTCTATGATGACAGAGATTTCCAAAGTCACCACACATATACAGTTTTCGCGATATTTCCGTCTAACATCACGAATCCCATAATGATGCCATATCCAAACGTTCGGAGCTCACTTAGCAAAATCGTTAAAACTCTCCGGACGAGTAGAAATGGAATTATTAAAGACGCCTGAAGTCGTAACTGAGTTATCTTCGCCACCTGTTGATGCGCTAATTAATTCGATTTTCCAAGCACCTTCTTGTTTTAGAGTTCCCTAAAGAATCTTTTGGGAAAATGAAAATTTTTCGCGCAAGGTTATCTTTATTTCGGCTGTGGGCAGTTTGGGATTAAGACAAGTAAGGGTCGGTTTTCATGAATTTAATATTAAAGTAAAAAATGTGTTGAAAAAAGATTTAATCTTCATAATTAAGAGGGTTGGTAAAACTACTTTAGTACTCTTGCGAGCAAACGAAAAAGTAATATTTTTTTAAAAACAATAAACTGAAATACCAAATTCATTATTTTTAGATTTTAATTAATTGTTAACGACCAAAGCGATGTAAAAGGGAAACACTTTAGTTTGATTTACTAGCCTTAAATCAAGGGGTTCACCCAAAAACAGTCTAAAATAATGGTCAATTTTAACTAACTTTCACAATCGCTTTCTTTATAATAAATGTATGAAGCGATGTCTCGGGGACAAATTCGTGCAGGTGGTTTAAAGTCATTAAAAACAGTTTATTGCGAACATCGGCTATCGCGGCCATCTTGAGCGCCATATTGTTTTTAAATTTATTACTGTAATTACGTCACGTCACTCGCCGCAATTGATATAACAATGTTGCTGGCCTGAAATATAAAGGAATAAAAGTGTTTTTTTTTCTTTTCGTCACATTTTAAGAAAAGAGTTGAAGTTGGAAAATAATTGGTGCAGTAATTTCTCATTTTTAAATTGTTTGTTAGTTGACTTTTGTAATTACTGTCTTGAGTACGTAATTGATCTCGTTAAGTTCATTGGTGTGACTTTATAATTAGTGCAGATTTAGATAGTATTTTTTTTTTTGTAATTAATTGAAAGAAATTGTCATGGCTTCCACAATCCATGATAATAAGGAAGTATTAATCAGTTTTCAGGTGTGGCTAGTTTGTTTCAGGAATGATATACATTTCTAACTAATTAAATACTTGGAGACTTTGACTTTGAATTTTCTCTACAATTTATCCAGCAACCCGCACTGGGCCCGCGTGGTGTTTTACGACCCACTCTCTCTCTCACGGAAAGGAGGCCTTTGTCCCAGCAGTGGGAACATTATAGGCTGATTCTGATTTTGTTATTTAATATTTTAATGACAGTATTTTTTTTTATTTATAATTACCTATACTTTTGTTCACCAGAAGATATAACAAAAAATACAACAAAAACAAAAACAACAAAAACAACAACAAAACACACAACACAAAACAAAACAAAACAAACAACAAAAAACAAAAAACATACAACACACAAACACACAAAACAAAAACACAATGGGCAGCCTTATCGCTTGTTTTTATCTGTTTGTAGTACATAAGTTAGTGCAACATTGACACATTTAGTTTTTGACTGACACTTAACCGTTGACCTTTCCAACCAACAAAATGAAATAAAAGCCAGAATTAACACTGTCTAAAACAATACTCCAGCATTCTTAAATTCACATACCTACAAATTTTTCAACGTTCCTTCGTTTATTTTTCGTCGTCAAACAAACGCCGCTGTGTTCACGTCCTTAGTGACATTTCGCCAACAATTACTGTGTCACATTAGGCTGTCAGGTTGTCAACCGTCATGCCGTCATTAGCACTATGTTTTGGCATGTCCCCACTTATCTATATAACCCTAATTGTGCGCCATTTTCAAAAAGGTTATTTTCGTTCCGAGTGTAAATTAAAATTTAGATTTTTTTTTAACCCGACTGCAGCAGAAGGGTTATCTTTTGTAATTGAGCTGAATCGATTTAGATGTGTTTTCGTAATAGAATGAAATTGTTTTAGAAAACCCTTGGTATTGTAATTGTTGGGTATTTAAATGGTTAATGTGAAGATTATGTGCGTAATATTCCAATAATAAGTGTGAATGTTAATGTTTCTTTGTGTATCCAACACCTTTCAATGCACTTTAAATAAAATATAGGTAGTTCTAACCACAAAAGAAGGTTTAATTAATAAAGGATTATTTCTATTCGAAACGATCTAATAAACTGTAGGGTCGGTGTTGCAACTGCCGTTCGTAAGTAAGTATAACAGCACAAGCCTTTGTGAGTCAAGTATTTAAAGTAGGCATTTTTAAAGCACCCTTATCTTTCTACAATCATTGGGTGACTCCTTACTGATAAGCATTTGAAAAAATATAAAAACGTGAAATCATCATCATCTGCCGAGCCTTCTCCCAACTATGTTGGGGTCGGCTTCCAGTCTAACCGGATGCAGCTGAATACCAATATTTTACATGAAGCGACTGCCTATCTGACCTCCACAACCCAGTTAATGGGTAATACGATACCCCTTGGTAAGACTGGTTGTCAGACATTGGGGCTACTGACGACCCATAACGAATGTCAAAGATCCACGAATGACAGCCGGGACCAACGGCTTAACGTGCTTTCCGAGGCACGGAGGGGTCTTGGTATAAAAACGTGAAATATGAACAATATATTTCAAGATAAACCAAATCTACTTATGTAAATAACCAACGACTTCCAAAAAAATACTATAAAGTGAAATATAACTTAAAATTCGGAAGTCGGTGTCTTTGGTATTGTATTTCCGTTTATTGCCAAAACAAACTTCAATTGTTTTATGAATGTCGGAGTTCTGAGGTAAATAACATCAAAAAACCCAATTTCGAACCTCCTCCTTTTTTAATGTCGATTAAAAATACACAATATTAGCCAGAATCTTATCAAAATCATTCCAGCAGTTCGGTAGAAAACTAACCATAAATAAGACAAAGGTGCGCTCGGGAAAATTTATTTCGAGCACTGGATTTTCAACGCTCTGTTTAGTGTTGAGAGTTGAAATTGCAAGAACGCGTTTTTTGACGCGTGATGCGCGCTGTACGATTCAGAATGCTCGGCACACTACTGAAGGTTGAAAATCCAGTGTACGAAAAATAAACGTCCGAGCGGACCTGGGCAAAAAGATGTTTGTTTGTCTTTATGGTCAGGTTTCTAACAAACTGCTGGAATGATTTTGATAAGATTCCTGGGCTTAAACTGCAGTGTTCATAATCTCAGATAATTTACAATCCATTGCCACTTAATCAGTTATCTACTTTAGTGATATGTATTCTAAGTTTATTTTTGAGTGATCATTTATATCAAAAAGGTTTTTATCAAAATTTGAACTTTGTTAAGAATGACATTCAGTTTGTTTTTCCATAACTTGAAAATTATCTCATATTCTTAACTCCTGCCTAGCCTTTTCCCAAGTATGTTGGGGTCAGCTTCCAGTCTAACCAAATGCAGCTGAATACCAGAATGTTATATGGCATTCAGCTACATTTGGATAGACTGGAAGCGAATGCCTATCTGACCACCACAACCCAGTTACTGGGTACTTAATACGATACTCTTTGGTAAGACTGGTTGTCAGATTTTCGGGCTTCGGACTACCCGTAACGACTGTCAAAGATCCACGAATGACAGCCGGGACCAACGGCTTGACGTGCTTTCTGAGGCACGGCGGGATCTCGGTATGTAAAGATGGTCACCCATCCACATACTAACCGCGATAAGCGTAGCTTGACCTGATCGATCGACCCGTGCGGCTGTTATTACTTAGCCACAAGCCCTTCAACTTAACTCAAAACAATTTAGCTCTTAACTCAAAAATAAAATATACTTAGTTCAAAATTACTCACACCACAGCACAACTGTCTTAGTTTATGGACAAAAAAAGTTTTTATTACTACGATAACCTAATTACCTTTAAGTCTAATGAATTAACTTTTTATCTGGACGCAAACTGTAATAGTTATCGGGGTTACTACACAAAAACTAGATGAATAATACAACACATTACAGTATATTTAAGTACCCGAAAATGGCCTGGGGTTCCTTACATTTAATTAAAGGCAATTATGACCTGATATGCATTTTTGAGTGGTCGTTAGAGGTTGTAATTTTGTGAACAATAAAATTATCCAAGTAGATAAGTACCTTTATAATGGTCACTAAACTTACTAAGGCTCCCGTGGACAGGCGCGACGCGACGGAGCGACGCGATTCTGATAGAACAATTCCCATAAAGTTTTCATAGAAATTGTTCTACTCGCGCTTTTGCGTCGCGCCTGTCTACGGGAGCCTTAATAAGTTTAAAGCCTTTACTGTATGGCAGGTAACATTTGGCTCTGGATTCTGTATTAAAATGAGTTTCAGATTTTGATATTTCAAATTGACAATGGCAATTGGTACTACGTTTCTAAAACACTACAAGACCACCTTAACTAGTCTCTTCTCTTGCTGAGCTATTGAGTTGACAATCCTGTGGGGTAATTTCGTAACACACTATCAGTAGCAATGCGTGTCATTTTGACAGTTCAACAACATACATTGCGTTATTTACGTTGTTGAACAGTCGAATTTTTCGAACACAGGAAGCAATTGGTTAGCAATATCCTTTAAAATGATTCAGATTGTGATTGATAGTGTGTTACGCAATTAGGGTCGAGTTTGGATTTTACTAATTTTATCACAAATTTTATTTATTTATTTAATACTTTAAGAACAGAAATGTACAGAGGCGAACTTTTTTAATGCATTCCTTCAACAATGCGTTATTTTTTCCAAAAATTACAATATATTTCCTTGACCATTCCCAATTACCCAAGTAACATTTGATTGACGTTGTCACAATTATATTCGTAAAAGCTCTCAAAACTACTTAATTTAAATTAACATTTCACTAACCTCCCCACGGAACCCCAAAAGATCATCGATTAAAGATAACCATCGCAAGTAATTCCGTACATTTTAACCCAAAAACAGGATTGCAGTGACCATTAATTACCTACATAGTTTTTTGTGTATAAATATTTATACCCACTTATTATGATAATATTATGCACAGTGAAAGCGCTAACACGATGGGTCTTGGTCCCTTTAATATTCCATTTTGGTAACGACTGCCGGTGACTGCCCACCTGATGTTAAGCGGGTATAATGCTTGAAAATGTTTTATTTACGATGAAAGCTATTATAATATTTTAATTAGTGATTAAAACAATTTTGTATCACTAAGCTTTTTATCGTTTCCGGAGTTGGTTGTTTCAATCGGACGGTGCTTCCTAGATGCAACGGAAAGTGTTATTCGCTTTGAAAATATGGACACACTTGACTTGATCAGCAGTGCCCGTGATCTGCACCCTGATTGGGCAGAACAAATTTTAAACATTTGTCTGCCCAACAACGTAAATAACGCAGTGAATGTTGTTGAACTGTCAATTGAAAATCATTGCTACTATTAGTGTGGTACGCATTTACCCCGCTGTTGTCACCAGATGCGGGTGAAGGCGTATACGTCTGATGCTTTGCCTTTACCCAGTCCTTCCCTTGCTTTTTATCCTCCAAAATCCGGTTCTGTGAATTTTATAACAGGAAAACACCAAACTCAGACATAGTTAGCCGTCATTGTAGCCCGCGAAATTCCAATTTTCTTACGTTTTTTGCAATGGCAATTCAGTACCAGGTTGTATGATATGGGAAAAGCCAATAACATTTTGTCCGACCTGCGAAGCGAACCCAGGACCCCACCGCTCAGCAGTCGCGCTTGCAACCACGAGACCAACGACGCAGTTAAAATGACTACTATTACTCGGTGATGAAAAGGCATGCCAGACGATCTTCATTCAGAACACACTTTTTGATAAACTTTTTTCAAAACCTAACTATTGCGTCAAAATTTTTATTTCCAAATCGACCTTAATTTTTTTTAGTCTCCCTAAATTAAGGGTCGATAGCAGGCAACCCTATTAACAGTTAGTTAAGACAACGACTTTGAATTAGGGGTTACCGCGGTAATATCACGATAAACACTCACAAGCATCTCGTTAATTTGCATATACTATGTGTTTTAAATTTTATATTTTGGGCAAAGTGAATGGAATTTTGTTGGTATGCTGCTAGCATAATTGTTTTGGAATTAATTATATTTTAGTCAGATTAATTTATTGTAATTTATTTATAACACCCATTTTGTGGTAGTTAAGTTTTTAATTTTAATTAAAGTTCTTGTGTTACAGAGCCTAACTCTGTTAGTCAAAGATGGATCGTCAAAACGTTAATTAAATATTGTTTTGCTCTTTCGTTCTCGTCTTCCTTCCTCGTTGGTATCGTAGTCGCAAGCGCTACTACTGAGCACAAGGTCCTCCCAAGTAACACTGACATGCTGAGTAAAGTTTGAATAATAGCAATTCGCAAATGTTTACAGCTATAAGCTACATAACGTGTGAGTAAGTGGCTATTGAAAGAGAAAAATTCTGAATAATATTTTCTTTCGGCCTATAGAACTCTTTAAGCTTAGTAAAAGTTGTATTAAGTTGATAAACACAGCTGTTTTTGATTCCCGGGTAGGGCAAAGTGTTATTGGGTTCTCCATCTGGAATTTCTCAGTAGCAGCCTGCCCGGACTCTTAATTTGTGCCCGGTTCATGGCAAGAGGCTCGTCCCCTATTACATGGGACCTAGACATAACTGGTGAACTGTGAGTGTACTATAGGCACCTACCCCTCTGCCTAAAGCTTCGGGGATTACAGGAGTGATGTTATCATACGTTTATGTCTTTTTTTTTACTTAAAAAAATGAAATTTATGTTCAGGGCGGTAAGGCTAGTAGTATTTTATGCAGATACTTTTACGTCCAATGATATATTTTAATTACGACCACTAACTCGCGCTTTGGTGGTTGGTGGGCAAACTACCCTTAATGAACATTTACGATACAATGATTTACAACCAGTAGTCGTTCTGTTTCCCCAAGAAAAACAATAATTAGACTTTTTTTTTTTCAAGCAATAATGACACAGAATTTATACAGGTTGGCAGGGATATCGACGTGCAAACTGTAAAAATTAATTCAGCACATGAGTTTAGAGCCGCCCATGCGTCGAAATTTTTCGTGGGTTATAAAAAAAAAATATTGCTATTCCGTACGTTTTCACCGCGTAGGTATTGCACTTTTCTATGAAACAGAAGATTTTTTTTTGATAACCGATGAAAATTTTCGACGCTATGGGGTCTAAACTCATGTGCTGAATTCATGGTAACAGTTCGCGCGTCGATGTCCCTGCCACCCTGTATATATGAACACTAGCTTCTGCCCGCGACTTCGTTCGCGTGAAATTTATATGTTCCCTCGACCCACCCCGTCACATCGTATAACTTGACCGCGCTAAATTTTCGCTTAGCGTTCTTTGTGGTTTTTTTTTTCTATTTGCACTACTCCTAAAGGTCATGGCGTAATTTTAAATGCACTATACCTTTTATCATGAATTTGGCTATCAAATGCAAAAGAAATTTTTCAAATACGACCGGCCGTTCCAGAGATTATCGCGTACAAACAAACAAACTCTTCAACTTTAAAGGTTTATTAGAAAACCAGCGTCAGGCAGTAGCTTTCTGGCATTAATACTGAAATGAACCTCTTTAGCGCAGCCGTGAGGCACACACTATCGTAGTTTGAAACGTTATTTTTTATTTTGTTAATTTTCTATTTTGTGTTTCACGAACTGTGTCGAAATAAACTTTACACTTTCTTTATTTTTAGTATTAGTATAGATTAATTATAGATATACTGCATTTACAATAGCCATAACTATAAATTAAACCAATAATATATAAAGTCCCTATTTGCCATAAAATTCACCATAAAAATTGTTTTATTAGACCACGAAAGTGACCCTAATTAATTATCTACATAGATACCAATCAGACAGAGGAAGACTTCTTAATAGTAATTATAACTGTAATGAGATACAAAATTACAATATATTACAATGGCTGTATAAATGACATAATTATTTAATTTTATGTCTTTTTTACGACACGGTCTTGTTATATTCAAATTTTCTTGGTAGTTTTTTTTTTCTTTGATCGAATAAACGTTGGGACTCCTTAAGCCTGGGGGTTTAAACGGACTTCCTCCTGGCATTAGTCCTTTGTTTTTTTATACTTCGAGGTTTCATGAAGAAGGTATTACGGTGTCCTGAAACAATACAACACATGATTTAAAATCTTTTAAAATGTTTATAATCCTAATTCCTACTAATACGAGTATTATAAACGTCAAAGTTTGTGTGGATGGATGGATGGATAGATGGATGTTTTTTACTCTTTCACGCAAAAACTGCTGAACGGATTTGGATGAAATTTGGCATACAGATGGCTTATAACCAGGATTAACATATAGTATTCTACTTTTTATCCCGATATTCTCATGGGATCTCTAAACTTATGCGGGTGAAACCGCGGAATGCTGCTAGTAATATATTATTTTAATTCATCACAGATACTTATGTATAAGAAAGATTTTATATTTCTATGTAATTCATAAGGAGCAAGGCAGAGGTGTAGGGTATGTAGGTACCTTAGTACACCCACATTTCGTCAGTTCTGTTTAAGTTCGACATCCCGGATCTCCGGGTGCTACTCAGAAATTTCCTGATAGAAAAACCCATATATACTTTTCCCAAACTGGGAATCAAACCCAGGACTTCACTAGACCACTAGACCAACGAGGCATACAAAAATGGTTTTCTTGCTCATAAAATTGGATTGTGATGTGAATGATGATGATGAATGAACCTATTCGTGACTGTTATGTCGACAGGAACTGTACAAAAAAAAATTGCTCATGTATGCCATGGTGGAAAGGTTAGTCTGCATAACCTGGTAGCAGAACTAACACACTGCTGCTCAGTGGGGTAATTGCGTAAAACACGATAGTGTGAACTGTCAAAAGTAGCAACGGCTTGCATTTTGACAGTTCAACAACATTCATTGCGTTATTTACGTAGTTGAGCTGAATTTTTTTTCGAGCATATGATGCAATGGATCAGCAATATCCTTCAAAATGATTCAGATTGTGATAAAAAGTGTGTTACGCGATTAGGGTGCCGGATATGCTGAACTAAAGTAGGTAAGTAATAGTATATTTGCCTCAAATACCTTGGCATAACTATGTTATTTGCGCCATTAACATGAAATTGTGAAAAAAAGACACTCGAATTCTTGTACAAATCACTTTATTGGTACTACAACACAATAAAATAGTAATTGTAACTCAAAACCACGTTCATCACCTCTAGCTGAGAGAAAAAGCAATTCCACTTTGCCCGCCGTTTTTCATCAAAAGTCATCTATGGGTTGCCACAACTCAAAAGCATCTAATGTTAAAAATGACAATGTTGCAACCCACAAATAATATTAGTTAAATAGGCGATTATTGTGTATGCTAACAGACTGCGTACTATAAAACTATACAGTATAATGCCAGGGTTTCCTAGGAAAGCGTTTCTGTCATATTATAACAGCCGTCATGAAAATCTGTCATTTTCACCAGTATTTACATTTACATTCAAGCGAGAAATAACGCTCTATACTGTACTTGGACAGCCGTCATTGTGTGACCGATATCCGCTTTCCGAAACCAATGGTTTAGGTAGTGTATCAACAAAGTAGTTCTACTGCAGTCGCGTCGCACTGTCGCGTCGCGCCTGCCTGCAGGAGCCTTAATTCAATAAATCATTCAATGTGCAAAAATATTTGTTCTTTTTTTCAAATAATTTCCTTTTTTCAATTACTTTTTCGTCAACATGCTACCACCTTTTAAAACAAATACAGCCAGCTACTTATTAAACATAATATCATTAAAAAAAAAAAAGAACTTAACAACCACACGTCACCTATCAAAATAAGTAATTTTGTTATTAAGGTTGCTTCACACGGAACGACTGACGCCCACAGAAGTGCGTTCACTCGAACACACTTTTTTTTCGACCGTTTAATTTGCATTCATTCGGTTATCTGTACGATCTGAATGGTTAATTGTGAACCTGGTTGATGTTAACCGTTGGAACTTATCTGATAGCTAACTGTATTAACACGCAATGGTTTAGGATGTGGTTACACGAGCTTGGTTGAACAATGGTTTAAGGTTTTTTATTGTTTTGTTCTATGTTGGTAAAATTATTATGTTGTGTGTTATTATTATGTCAACTACATAGGTATAACAATGTAAATAGTTTCTTTTAACGTACCTAAGTAAGTAAGAACCGTGGTAGCCAAGTCCACGACAGACAGGCGACAGGCGCTTTACTTTGTATCATTTATTTCATCACCAATGCTCTCAAAAACGGTGAAGGAAAAACATCGTGAGGAAACTGGCATGTTCTAAAACCAAAAATTCAAAGACATGTGACATTTTACCAAACCTTACTGGCCCCGCGTGGTGGATCATGCCCCATTCCCTCTCACAGAGATGAGGCTTGTGTCCCAACAGAGGGGAACATTATAGGCTGATTAAGCAAGCATCAGGTAGATTGATTTTCACGGTGAGATATTTACAGAATAGACCGTTTGTAGGTGCCGTGTGTTGACGCCTTAATACAACTCAGTTTAAGTTTTTTCTAAGCATCAGTTATTTTGTTATCGCGATGCAGCGATATGTTTTAAATCGATATATTGCCGCTTCCCGCTGTTTTGTTAACTCGATAATGTTTATTATTGTTGGCTTTCATTGTACAGTAATTATCTATAGTACTAGTTGTTATAATAGTTTGGGTTTGCTTACAAAGGGTATGTTTGTCCCCGAGCTAAAAAAACGCTCGAATAATAACAGTTGTGTCGTGTATAAACGTTTTTATGACCTGGTTGATTCGCATGAATTTACTCGCCCGATTTAAAATGTGCCAATTGCTTAATACGTATTTCTGGACTTGTCGAATCACCCACAAATAAATATTTTTTTTGCAAATCGCATACAGAAAAAAAAAATATTATTAAGTATCGATTCGCCAGTTAACCAATAAGCGATTTCATTTTTTTTCTTCGAGTCTTCATTCGGTAATTTCTACTGAACATTCTTTCTTTTCAACCTGTACTATCCCACTGCTGGGCAAAACTTTCCTTCATAGCTTTCTTCTCTTCCCTGTGTGTTACCTTCTCCTGCCAATCACCCATAAACACCTCTAAGTTATCACGCCAGCATCAGCCTCCCTCGGTGCCGATGCATCCTACATACATGGCCCACTTACTACTACTACCCACATAAGTCTTGATTCCGTAAGAGTATCAAGATAAAATGTATCTTATGTATTAATCCTGGTTATAAACTATCTGTGTGCCAAATTTCATCCAAATCCGTTCAGTAGTTTTTGCCTGAAAGAGTAACAAACATCCATCCATCTATCCTCACAAACTTTCACGTTTATAATATTAGTAGGGAATAGGATAGGATTGTCGTAGCCACATTATATATTTGTATGTCATCAGTGGACAATGAATCCAACAATCCATCCTATGGTCAGACTGGTCAGTGGCCATTGCTGTCTATAAACATGCATTACCTGCGGCTAATCTCAGAGAAAACTTGCTCAAGTATTATTAAAGAATTTGTACCCACTAATAAACAAGATGTATCAATACGGCTTGACAAGCTAACCCTGCACCTGCGACACGATCAAGTAGTCACATATCATTATAATAATCAATAGTCATCACTATCCAACTTTAATAAATAGTTCCATAATTCAACAACAAAATAAAATGTTTCAATATAAAAACACAGTAAAAAATAACTTTAAACATAATTGGGACATTTATAAATTTTTATATTCGACATTTTATAGGTTTTTAATGGGAACCCGTAAGTAATTAACGAAGGAACACGTTTTTAACTAATAGAAGTTTTTTTTTTATTATTAAATTATGATGAAGTCATAATTTTTAAAGTTATGACGTTTACGAGAAAAATAGTTTCGTTTGAACTGAATAGTTTAGATAATATCAAAATTATTGTTGGAAGTAGTATTTTAATTTTTAAAACGCGTGTTTAGTTTTACTTCTGTTTTATCTAATCTAAAGTTTTACATGTTAGAGGAATTTAATGGCCCTTAAAATAAGCGTTTTTGAATAACGTACAATTAAATTAAATAGGTGGTCTTTGTGGGTTATCCGTGAGTATCTAAGAATGTTTCTCTCGCACTATTACGGTCAGAAAGACAAAGGCGAAAGATATGTGAGCGATATCAGAGCTACATTAAAACAATAGGTATTGTTGGCCTTTTTTTTTTTAATTTACCTACTTTATTAACTTTCAAACAAGGTTCATGCATGTAGGTAGTATTAAAAACTAGAAACGACAGCTATTTCGACTGGCACTGGACTGGAACTGGCAACCAAACTTTATTAAACTACAAAAAAAAGAACATATCATTCGCAAACCGCTATAAAATGGCTTCCACATACTTCCGAAAAATCAATTAAAGCCCCAAAAAAACGTATCATAATTTCGCTGTTGCCACCCCACGCAGCGTGATAGAGGGAAAGAGACAAAAATACACTTTTCTCCCGAAAGAAAGGGACAAGAAACAAACAAAAAACTTCTACGGGAAAAAACATGGTCGCGAAAACCTCGTAGGGGTTGATTTTAGAGTGGCACATTAGTGAACCCTACACTGAATTTGACTGGAGAAAAATGAATAATAACCACCCCCCCCGAACGGGGGTTAACTTTAACGACCATATTCGAAGATATTTTGTAAGAATGCGAAAGGATATTAAATTTTTAGTGCTCTTTACAATTGGAATTTCTATGATATCGACATTTTACTTCATTAAATAAAACTTGTATGCGGTTGGAATCATGATTACTGTTAATAAGAAACAAAATACTTCAAGATATTTGTGGAATTTCAAAAGAAACAGCGTTTTAATACTAAAAACCTTAGCTTTATTTAGAAACTTTGCTAACTCGAAGCGACAGTCATGCTATTCAAAACCAAAAGTCATTTATTCAATAGTTTGAATAAATGACTTTTGATTTTGAACGTCAAAATTACATAAGACATTCCCCCAAAACGCCCGCCCTTCACCACTTCCTAGTGCTTAAGCTGGGAAGAAGAAGTGACGCAACAAACTCCCTAACAGCACATCTGTCTGTATTCATAAGAAGGTCTACTCTCAATGAAATTAGAATATGTAACAACCAACTATAACAATTAAATACACAACGATGAATTTATAACAACAAACGAAGAAATTGTACCAATCATTTGAATTCAACCTATTATTAGCGATGCTTGTCTTCGGTGACAACGGTATATTTTGACACCCCTACGTAATAAATTTTAATAATCTATGAGTACAGTCACACAGACACATTCGATCAATAAGTTCGAAATATTCAAATGTTGTCTATTCCTGAATTCAAAATTCGAATAGCCAACAAAATTTGACGTCTAAAGCAGCGGAAGGGTTAAAATAAGGCTAAGTTTAGACGAGCCGAACTAAAGGCGAGTTTACAACGAGTTTTGCACACAATAATAAAAAGCGATTTTCCATATACCTACTTACTTTTTTAAACTTTTCTCAATCCCGGCTCGTACCTTCTTACTGTCAAGTCGTTCTTAAGACCTAATCCCTCGTCAATAGGAGTTTCCTTACATAATTTATTGTATATTCTTTGAAAATATCCCGGATAATCCCCGTCTGGACGATGTTATGGCATTTAATGACGTCATTAAAGGAAACAGACACAACTTTTCTTTGCTGCATTGTATTTTAATTCTTCTCAGATGTTCAACACCAAAATTAAACTGTATTTTTTAAGATGTAGAGTTGATTTTTGTTTGAGAAATTTTCTAATTTATAAGTCGCCCCAAATATTTGCAGTTATTTGTCAAGCCCGCTAATTGCCTGTTATATTGGGTAAAGGAGGGAGTGTTTGTCTGTTTATGTCTCATTAATGATGAACGCCCATTTTGTTTGGTTGAGTTAAATCCTAATTTATGTGAGAATATTTAATGAAGTTCAGAATGTATGGAGGTTTTAATCCTGTGTTTTGTAAAAAGCAACCAGGTGGCCTCATATAGCATGATCAGCCTGTGATCCCACTGCTGGGATTGGGTGGCTACTGAGAATGGTGGCCCAGTGGTAAAGGCCTCGACTTACGTGTTGTAGATCGTAGGTTCGAACCCAGACAGGCGCATTACTTTGCGTAAATTATTTCACCACCAATGCTCTCAAAACGGTGAAGAACACATCGTGAGGTAACCGGCATGTCCTAGAAATTTCGAAGAAATGTGACATCCGCCAACCCGCACTGCCAGCACAGAGAGAAGGCGTATCTCCCAGCAATGGGAACATTATGGGCTGATGAATGATCATGCTTATGCATTAAGGTGATATAGGTAATAAAAGATGGAGCTTGAGGAGAGGTGCATAATGTCACTCAGAAAAGTTAAGCTTGTTAATGATAATTTATGTATTTCTAGGAGCAATAAAATCCCTAACCAAAATCGTTTTCGTGCCGAAAGGTATCACAGAACTGGCAGGTCCAGCAGTTATCCCAATCTTGGTAGCCAACTCTCATATTCTTAAAAAAACAACGGGTTGCACTCCGGGAGTGCCGGCAGAAGTGAAAACTTGAATATTAACGTTGTGCATTTTTGATATTTTGGAATGCGGTGTACTCTCCCCCCGTCTTACGAATTTTCGATCAGGTCACGTGTCCTGACACGAGCTCCGTCTTACGAATTTTCGATCAGGTCACGTGTCCTGACGCGAGTTTAGAATTTTTTAAACATCACAACAAAAGTGCACAACGCCGCTAAAGAAGTTTTCAGTTCAAAAATCTTTCATTAATAACATTATGACCAAGATCAAAGCTTTCTCAAGGGACACGTCTGTCACATTCAATTAACTTTTCGAGAAAACCCCTGAATTACATAGTTCCGCATGCCAGAAGAAACAAATTCAATATAAGTTAAACACTCCTAAAATCCTATTACAAAATAGGTGCTCCATACGAAATTGAATCGTCCTTTCCCCGCTATAAAGACCCTCGCACACAACAACACATCAACATTTGCGACATGCCGACTATCCACATAAGACCTTAAACTCATATAAAATACATCCACAAAGACGGAAAAAGTAATGCAAAGGAATCAGTACAGACTATCACGAAATTGATCTGTGATTCTACAAGCGATAATCGCTCTTAACAACCAAAAAATAAAGAATATAATCGGGTGGGTGCTTGTGTAGTAAATTGGTTTTTTGCTGTAATAGAATTTCAACTTTATTTCAGGAACAGTAGAGTCTAAAGTTGAGTGTGTAGTGGACCTCATATACCCCCACATAAGTTAGGGCCCAAGTAATACGGATGACGATGCGAAGTTAGTGGAAAGAAAGGGAAGTAGAATAACGAGGGGGGGTGGGGAGTGGGGGGTAACTCCCCCTGTTTCGGGTTTTCAATAGATGTTAGAGTTTCTCTTCCCGTACGATTTAAAAGGCCGACAGGTGTAGATGTTGTATGCTCGTGTGTGTTGGTTTGCGTAATGTTGGCCCGTGTTATGAGGACTTACGTTGGGATGAAAATTGGCATTTTGAGACGATGACAGTCGCAGCGATTATTGGTCTATAGATGGCACAAATATCACAATGTTCTAAGACATTGATAACGCAACAATTGTCATAATAATCAAACTGCACGGGTCGATCGATCAGGTTCAGCTACGCTGGCCGCGGTTGATCCGTGGATGGGTGATCAACTTTACATACCAAGATTCGTCCGTGCCTCGGAAAGCACGTTAAGCTGTTGGTCGCGGCTGTTATTTCTGGATCTTTGACAGTCGTTATGGGTCATCAGAATCCCAAAAGTCTGACAACCAGTCTTACCAAAAACAAATAAGAAATTATTTATTTTATCATTTATGTACACACATATTATAAAAACAGACAAGAAAAACAGAACAGAAAAAATAGGTACAGAGGTGATGCACACCCGAGACACGACAATAGATACCTACAGAGATGTAGACAGCGTGTGAAATATTAAAGGAGACAAAAAAATAATACATACATACAATCAAAAACAATTCACTTAAAAAACTAAACAAAAATTACGAGAATATATAACTACATACATATAATACTAACATACATACAAATAAACATACTTTTTCTAATATACATATAAAATTCTCGTGTCACAATGTTTGTTACCAAACTCCTCCGAAACGGCTGGAACGATTTGTATGAAATATCGGGTAGGTCAGGCAGAATCGGCCAACATCTATTTTTCATACAATATATATATATATATATATTTCGTAGAAATAATGTAGGTATATGGCAAAACAACGTTTGCCGTGTCAGCTAGTCTAAAATAAATATCACATCAAATCACACAAATTACATAAGTCAGTCTCCCAAAAACGGCCCTTCACGACTTCCTAGTGTTTTTGTTCTAAGTTGTACAGTTGTAGTACTACTAAAAGCTGATTAGTGGAATTCAATAAAAAAAAACTATTAATTACTTAAGTTTTGTTTTAACTGACGTGACCAGAGGAGCAGTTCTCGTAATTTTTAGAAGTTTCACAGTCTGATCTCAGTCTCAATCTGTCAAAAATACTTCTAATTTCCCTACATTTTTGACATTGATTGTCGAGATAAGATTGCGACTTTGAACATTTTTAGTTACGAGAATTGGCCTTCTGCTTTCAAAAACATATTATCCTACCTCCAAAGCCAGTGAACCTACCTATGTACTTATATGTGCAAAGATTTTCATAATATTCACTTGGGTACACAAGCGCAGATATATCTCGAGATATACTTTGCGATATGTCTTATGATATACAACCCATCGCCACAGAGCTCCGCAAAGCATTTTTCAAGACACAATCCACCCTCGCTTTTCTGAACGTATTATTGTTTGGTCTAATTTATAAAAGAAAGCGGGCTGTAGTCTTGGTATATCTTGGTGTTAACGATTATCTGGTCTAATAGGTAGATGAGCAAACAATTTGAGCAACGGTGTTCAACGAGCTCCTTTTGACATGCAACTGCATAGATAAAACTGTCTGTTTGCCATAACCTTTAATCACCGAGCGACTAAATCCATCACAGTAAATCCTACTAATATTATAAACGTGAATGTTTGTATGGATGGATGGATGTTTGTTACTCTTTCACGCAAAAACTACTGAACGGATTTGAATGAAATTTGACATACAGATGGTTTATAACCAGGATTAACATTTATAGGATACTTTTTATCCCGATATTCCCACGATATCGAAATTTATACGGGTGAAACCGCGGGGCGCAGCTAGTAAGTTATTTTTTATTCATAAAAAAACATCACACCTGTTTTCCTGAAGGGTTACGTAGAGGTGTGCCTGTAGTAAAAATCTCTATATATTAAAAAAAACGAGGCGTCCTTTTGTCTGTCTGGCCATTAGTGCGCACCAAACAGTTAAAATTATTTTTAGCAAAAAGAAATTTTAATGATAAATACTTATCATTAAAATCCCTTAGTAACAGTGCTATCGGAACAACAACGATCGGCCACACGATCCAATTAAATCCACAGTTGGAGGCCCTTTTTTGGGTGGGAAATCTTCACATAACTTCTTCGCTCTCGGCGAAGCGGTATGTCAGATTTTCACTCACTAAAACCCACTCGTGTTCCTTCAGTTGCCTGTGCCAGGAGCCCCGGTAACTCTTTCGAACAACCCGCGACTCTGGCAGGCATCGGCCCTAGCGGACCCCACCAGTTAGTGCTGACACAGTTGGAGGCCCTGTTAATGAATACGCCAGACTGTCATCTAACAGAGCCAAATGGCGGGAGATCGTAAAGCGAGCTAAGACTACCAGTGCGATTGGACAAAGCTTATCCTGACGACAACCACCCTGTCAAGAGCGAAGCGAAGAAGAACAAGAAGATCGGAACCTCAAAAAACAGCCTGAGTTTGATCTGACGTATGTCAGATCAAACTCAGGTTGTTTCGACACACAAAAAACACACAAAAAACAGGCAACAAACTCAGGCTGTTTTTTGCAGTTACGACACACAAAAAACAGCCTGTTTTTTGTAGTTCCGATCTTCTTGTTCTTCTTCGCTTCGCTCTAGACAGGGTGGTTGTCGTCACGATAAGCTTTGTCCAATCGCAGGTGTAGTCATAGCTCGCCTCACGATCTCCCGCCATTTAATCGCACCACGACCTCCCGCCATTTCATCGCACAGCACCGGAAAATCGAAAACATTCAACCAACAAGCTTCAAACACCGCTGCTCTCTCATAACTTGCACCACACACCCAGCAAAGTTCGTTTTTTCTCCCTGCTCCTTGGCAGTTTTGATGCATCGCAATATTTTCGTGTCAGCCGCATAGCCCGTGACGTCACATGATATATTGGAGCGTCGCCTCCTTTACGATATTATAACAATTTCCTTTCTAATATATTTTGTGTAGGTTTTATTTATTTTCGAGGAGAAAATTGAATTATCTTTAGAAAATTGATGCAAGTTAATTTGATTGAAATTTTGAGTTTCAGCAGTGGTGGCCCAGTGGTTACGGCCGCCACTTACAAGTTGTAGGTCGTAGGTTCGAACCCAGTGAGGCGCTTTACTTTGTGTAAATTATTTCAGCACCACTGCTCTCAAAACAGCGAAGGAAAATATCGTGACAAAACTATGTCCTAGAACCAAAAATTGGAAGACATGCGTGGTGGATTACGGCCCACTCCCTCTCACAGAGAGGAGGCCTGTGTCTAGGTCTGTGTCAGGTTATATGTTGATTACAATCTGATTCACGACCGTAACAAATATGGCTTTACGGAATTATAAGTCATTACAATCACCAATACAACTCCTTAAGTTAGAATTGGCCTCAAATGTCATGATTTCTTGCAATAGTCATTCCTTAGGGTAATCTTAACTTAGGGCCAGTTTTTTGATCCGTAGTTACCTAACTCAACCAATTGTTAAAAATAGTAACTTATGGTCAAATTATTGCAAAATGTGTTTTTTTATCAATTTTTAGTTTATCTTATGATATCATTGCTAATGGTCAAATAATTAACTATTAGTTAAAAAATTAATCATTAGTTACTATTTTTAACAATCGGTTGAGTTAACTACGGATCAAAAAACCGGCCGTAAGAGAACTGTACTGATGATTTTTATGATTATAATTCTTTAAATAAATAATGTAATCTTCGAAACTACTGATCAGATTCCGAAAATACTATCACTAATGTGAAGCTACAGTATTGCAGGGTGTCATAGAATATATTTTATGCTAAAACAAGAAACTTCACGCGGACGAAGTCGTGGACAGAAGCTAGTTGTGCAGCGAGTGGACTGTAGGAGTTGTGTGCTGCTGTTTTTTGCCGAGGTTTCACTGGTTCAGGACGGTGGTGATTCTTACCCTGTTGATGCAGTGGTTCGTCGGGGAAACCAAGAGAGGGGTTCTTCGTATTGGGATATCAATTAAAACTGCTGTTTACAAGTTAAAGATGAGACGGAGACTTAATTTGCCCAATATTTCGGTTGCCTGACGGGCATAGTGACGACTATGTTCGACTGATTTCTACTGATTGAAGTGTGGGACGGCGTGTCTCCTTATATACACGCTGAATTTAGACTGGCCAGCGGTCCTTTTGCTTTGCACGATCATTTTTGTCGGCAAACTCGCGTCTAAGGTCGTTCTGTGCTGTGATTGGGTAAGTTGAGTCTCAGTTCTCCATTTTATTAAATTCTGTACATTTACTATGCATTTGGCTCTATTACTACTTAATCTAATATACTATAATCATTGCACAATCTTTTACATAGGTTATAGGTACGTATAACGCTCCGAGTCCGCGGCCTGGTCGGTTTTCCTTAAACGACAAACTTATATATATTACCTACGCGCACGGACTCGGAGCTACCATTCTATTTCAGCCGTCGTCGTGATAACATCTATTTATTTCAAAGTTTACATTATGTATGGGTGCTGAGAGTAAGTATAGCTAATATATTGTTAGTTTACAAGTATTTTACATGCTTTTATTTATAAGACTAGGACTTAAATTATCATATCTAGGACTTAAATTAGGTCAGGTAATAAAAACATAATTTATCTTAAAACTAGGACATGGCCGTCATCATATCTTCTGTGTTGCTGTCGTGCACATTTCTCCCGCCGTCGCAATCAGGCGACTCAGTGGGTAGCACGACAATCCGCTTCGTTGGTCTTCGGAGCACATGCCCTTTGGTCATCACGTCCACGACACGTACTTCACCGTCTGCGCCTGGCATTATCTTTGTCACCCTCCCCTTTGGCCAAGTGTTACGTGGAAGATTGGGGTCGCAGATCACGACGATATCTCCGACCTTGGGTAGAACACCGCTGCTGTAGGGCTCCCGCCGGTTTTGTAGGAGCGGTAGGTATTCGCGTACCCATCGGCGCCAGAAGATGTCTGCGAGGGCCTGGGCGCGCCGCCATTGTTGTCGTGCTGTGACGTCTGCTTCGGTGAAATTACCCGGTGGTGGTACGTGTGAGTTAGGGCCGATTAATATATGATTCGGCGTCAAGGCTTCAGGTTCGTCTGGTGCCACGTTGACGTGTGTGAGTGGCCTAGAGTTCACCGTATTCTCGACTTCCACTAGTAGCGTAGCGAGGGTTTCGTCTGACGGGTGAACCTCCTTCATTGTGACGTGCAGTGCTTCCTTGACTGCTCTCACCATCCTCTCCCAGGCTCCGCCCATGAATGGCGACGCGGGAGGTATGTATCTCCAGCTTATGGACCGCGCATTGGACTCACAACCTAAAGCGCTTAAGGCGCTTTCCCCTAGTTCCCTATCAGCCGCCTTGAAGCAGGTAGCGTTGTCACTCCATATTTCCTTAGGACAACCTCTTCTACCTATAAATCGCCTGAGAGCGGCGATAGCTGAATCAGCACTAAGTGAGTTTACTATTTCTATATGTATAGCCCTACAAGTTAAGCACGTAAATAAAGCTCCGTACCTTTTTTCTTTATGTCTACCTACCGTGACAGATATAGGCCCGAAATAATCTAAACCCGTGAAAGTAAAAGGTCGTACGTGATGAGCTAAACGGGGGTACGGTAGGTTTCCTGTGGAGGGATTGGCTGGTTTTGCCTTCTTTATTCTACAGTATAAACAACTTTTTAAAACATTTTTTACTGATGGACGTAATCTTGTTATCCAAACACGCTGTCTTAGCTCATTTACCGTTATCTCGGTGCCACCATGATGTAAGCTTTCATGCACATGTGCTATGTATAGCTTCGTATACCTGTGCTTACCCTCGAGTATGATAGGGTTTTTTATGTCTTCGTTTACGTCTTGTGCCGCTGTGATTCGCCCGCGCAAACGTAAAACACCTGCGTTGTCTAGGTATGTACTCAAGGTGAATAACGGGCTGTCGCCGGACGCCGGCGCCGCTTTGTTTTCTTTTATGGCGGCAATTTCTTTTGTAAAGCTCTCGGCTTGTGCGCTCTTGATCCATTGTTCCTCGGCGCGTAGGCTATAGATAGCGGGTATAGGTATGTAGTTTATTATTTTACCGGCAGTAGTTTTTTGCGTAACAGTTTTATTGGGTTTATTTTTGTTTCCTTTTTCCCACGTTGGATCCTTTAACGCATTTTTTTGTGTACGTTTATATTCGACTATGTGTTTGTTCGGTCTACACAGGTCAATGAACTGAAGTACTCGTGCGGTCGTTCTTATCAGCCGTGTCCATTTGGAAAAACGCGTAATATTAGGCAGGTGATCGTTCATTTTTACATTGTGGATTACGTGACATCTGACCCGTTCCTCTCCCGTGTTTGTGGGGTTAATGACCTTTTTGTTTTGTGGCCATTCATCTTTGTTTTTTCTAAGGAAATCGGGGCCGTTGAACCATCTGTGTTCCGAGTTAAAATGCTCCGGGGTGCCGCGTGTCGCGTCGTCTGCTACGTTGAGCTTCGAGGGTAGCCATCGCCATTCGTTTTTCTTTGTGAGTTCCTCGATTTCTGCTATACGATGCGCCACGAAGGTTTTAAATGTGCGTGGTTCGGCTTGTATCCAGGCCAGAGCGGTGGTGGAATCGCTCCAATATGTTATGTCGCTCACCTTGTAGTTATGTTCTTGAATGACCGTCTGAGTCAGGCGCGCTCCTAGTAGCGCGGCTTGCAGCTCTAGCCTAGGTATTGATACCGGTTTCAGTGGGGCTACCCTGCTCTTGGCTGCTGCCAGGGTCACTTGTACGCTGCCGTCTGATCTTTCTGTGCGCCAATACACCGCCGCGGCGTAGGCTTCCTCGCTCGCGTCTACGAATGTATGTACTTCTCTGGCTGTGACGTCACCGTAATCGTAGCAACGTGGGATCAGCAGCGTTTCTATGGTACTTAGTGATTCCATCCAGTCTTTCCATTTCGGTTGCAGCTCTTCGGGTAGTTGTTTGTCCCACTCTGTTTTATACTTCCATGTGTGTTGAAGTATCCTTTTTGCTGGTATGGTGATAGGTGATATAATTCCTAATGGATCGAATACAGACATTATTATACTGAGCGCCTCCCGTTTGGTGGGTGGGCGCGTGTTGTTTAACAATACAATGGGTGTTTTGTTTTTGTTGATTTTAAATATGAAACAATCCTTTTTTGTGTCCCATCGTATACCTAAGGCCTTTTCGGTGTCGTCGCCGCCTAATATTTTTATATTCTGTTGAGGTGCGACGTCGTTTTTTAACACATTTCTATCGTTCGATGTCCAACCACACAAAACAAAGTTGGCCTTCTTGTGGATATAATCCACTTGCGTGGTTATCCTCTTTGCTTCTTCTATGCTGGCAAAGCTCTGCAGATAATCGTCCATGTAATGATTATTTACTATTGCTGACGCCGCGTCCGGGTATTTGTCAGCAAAGTCGCTCGCGTTGCGGTCCTTGATGTACAATGCTGTGCATGGGGATGACGTCGCCCCGAAGATAACGGATGTCATGCGGTATTCATCTGGCGGTCCATTTCGTAGGTCGCCGCGCCATAAAAATCTTAATGCATCGCGATCCTCTTCCCTTATTTTAATTCTCATAAACATTTCCTTGATGTCTGCTGACACAGCTATTTTATCTTGCCGGAAACGCATCAAAATACCGGGCAACGATTGCAGTAAGTCAGGTCCCGATAGAAGCAGGTCGTTTAGGCATAGACCTGCTGTCTTCGCCGCCGCATCGTGTACAAGTCGTGGTGGCTTATGTGGCTTGGCCGGATTGACTACCGGGAAGTGGGGTAGATACCATGTTTTGTTTACTGTGGAGGTATCGGGCGCCTTTTCTGCGTATCCTGATTTTAAAAGGTTATCTAGGCGTTGCAAGTATTGATTCTTGAGGTCGCTATCTTTGTCTAGGCGCCGTTCTAAATTTTCTAGCCGTTTTAGGGTGCCTAGGTAATTATTAGGTATTTTAGGTTTCTCTTGTTTCCACAGTAGTCCGGTTTCAAAGCTGCCATCGGGTAGTCGTCGACTCTTTTGTTTAAGGATATCTAGGGCCCTTTGATGCGGGTCCTCCCTAGGTGTCCTAGGTTCTATGCCTAGTGATTCTAATTTGAAAAAATTCCTCATGCTTTCCTCAATGGGGTCTAACTTTTCTTTCATTTTTATGTTTCCGCAAAATGTAGCTATAATTTTGTTTATGGAGTTTTGACATCCGTGCAGTACCCATCCTAGTTTGGTGTATGACGCCACCGGTTGATTACGCGCACCTGTTCGCGTTTCCGTAGCCACCAATAGATGCCAGTTATCTTGGCCTATTAGGATTTTCGGTTGCGCGCGTTCGTAGATAAGGGCGTCTTGAATGTCGTGCAGATGTTTACAATTTTTTATATCATTGGTATGTACAGTTTGCGTCATAATTTTCAGCTTATCTATAGTGCGCGCCGCTTCTATCTTCTGTGGCTCGCTATAGTGCTTGCCTTGTATGTGGAAATTCACGGTTCGGCTTTGCTCATGCTTGACCTCTGTGCCTATACCTTGTATCCACATAGGTTTGATTGGCCCATCTGCGCCTAGGGCATCTGCTACTGATGCATCTATCAAGGTGACTGTACTACCATCATCCAATAAAGCATAAGTGTCTACGCTTGTGTGTGGTCCGCTCAACGTGACAGGTACTATTTTTAAATACGCGCGGGAATTTTGAGGTGATGTTGCTGATACTGTTTCCCGTGCTGACGTAACGGCTTCGTTAGTGATAACGGGTGTCGGCGTCGCCACACTGTTATGCGTCGCCTCTAATTTGCGTTCTTTATGTAATAGTTTGTGATGTTTCATATTACAGTCCTTTATATCACACGGAGGCGCTTTACACATGAATCTTCTATGTTTGTTTCGTAGACATCTAAAACACATGTTGGATTTTTTAGCTATGTCCCATCGCGCGTCTATGTCTAACTGTTTATATTTGTAGCAGTCTGGTAACTTATGATCCTGATGCTTACACGCGGGGCATTGATCGTTTGACGTTTCTTTGTTTACATTGAACGTGCGCTCTACTCGGCGCCGTTGTCGTATTCCGTTAGCGTCATCGTTGCCTCGTTCCGGCTGCGCGTACGCGCCACACTTATCTGCCTCTTCATTCATAAACATAGATAAGCGCTTTAGCTCGGGAATATCTTCACTCTTTTTATTTGCTGCATAATCGTACCATTTATGTTTTAATATCGGCGTTAATTTTTCTACTATACAACGCGACATTTCAGGGCTATGTAAATACTGTATTCTTTTTAATGCTTCTACTGTACCCACCGTGTTTGCTACACGACTAGCGAATACACATATGTCCCTAGGGTTATCATTTAACTTAGGCAATAATTTTATTTTGTCTAACTCTGCTATGATCAAGGCCTCGGGCCTACCGAAACGTCTTTCAAGCGCGTCTATAATGATCTGAGGGTCAGATTGGCTAAACAATAAGCAACCTACAGCTTCCTTTGCGGCGCCTCTGAGGCTGATCCTAATTCTAGCAACATTTTCTATACAGGAAAAATACATTTGTGAGTCACAATACGCGGCCTTAAAAGCTATCCACTCACCGGGTTTGCCATCAAAGATTGGCAGCTGCTGGATGTACTTGGGGGGCTCTCTTGAACTGCGTGCGGCTTGTGCTAGAGCCGCGGCGAGCGTCCCCACGTCTATCACTTTATCATTCACTGCATTCCCGTGTAACACTTTATCACTCGCGATATTGCCCTCATTTCTTTTCGCACTCACTTGGTTACGTACACTTTCTTCGTGGCTGTCGCCCCGCAGCGGTTGAGCGCCTGTCTCGGCGCCGGTGTCCTTCGCTGCGTCCCTGCCGATCCTCCCGCCGCTGTCGTGGTGTGGCGGCGGTCGAGCCTCATCTCCGGGTGGCAGCGCCGGTCGCGCTAGCCACGTTCCAATCCTTACGGAGGCGAGGTCGTCCACCATGTCTTCGTCTGCCTCACTCGAGTCGGCTTCGGCCCTGATGCGCTGCAGTTGTATCTCTTGCAGCTCTCGCTCTGCCTGCGCTTGCTTCACTTTCATTTCAGCCAGCCGCTCTTTAGCTTCGAGCTCCGTGAGGCGCTTCTTCTTTGATGCTGTAGAGCGGCGTGACCTGGTGTCGCCAGGCTTGAGCGTACCATGTGAACCAGTAGTCTTCGTCTCACGCGTGTTTTCCGTCGTGGTCGTAGTCGTTGTCTGCGTGATGTCGGTGTCGTTAGTCTCCGTAGATCCGCTGCCTGTGTCCGTTTCAGCGGCCGGTTTCGCGCCGGTCTCCGGTGCTGGCTCGGTGGTGCCTGGTTCGGCGGTCGCTGACGGTTCTTGTTGGGCCTGTTCTCTCTTGGAGTCTCCACTGCAGCTGCGAGTCACCACCATCCTGCTGGATCTTGAGGATTCGGCTTTCGAAGGACCAGAATGTGCAGCGAGTGGACTGTAGGAGTTGTGTGCTGCTGTTTTTTGCCGAGGTTTCACTGGTTCAGGACGGTGGTGATTCTTACCCTGTTGATGCAGTGGTTCGTCGGGGAAACCAAGAGAGGGGTTCTTCGTATTGGGATATCAATTAAAACTGCTGTTTACAAGTTAAAGATGAGACGGAGACTTAATTTGCCCAATATTTCGGTTGCCTGACGGGCATAGTGACGACTATGTTCGACTGATTTCTACTGATTGAAGTGTGGGACGGCGTGTCTCCTTATATACACGCTGAATTTAGACTGGCCAGCGGTCCTTTTGCTTTGCACGATCATTTTTGTCGGCAAACTCGCGTCTAAGGTCGTTCTGTGCTGTGATTGGGTAAGTTGAGTCTCAGTTCTCCATTTTATTAAATTCTGTACATTTACTATGCATTTGGCTCTATTACTACTTAATCTAATATACTATAATCATTGCACAATCTTTTACATAGGTTATAGGTACGTATAACGCTCCGAGTCCGCGGCCTGGTCGGTTTTCCTTAAACGACAAACTTATATATATTACCTACGCGCACGGACTCGGAGCTACCATTCTATTTCAGCCGTCGTCGTGATAACATCTATTTATTTCAAAGTTTACATTATGTATGGGTGCTGAGAGTAAGTATAGCTAATATATTGTTAGTTTACAAGTATTTTACATGCTTTTATTTATAAGACTAGGACTTAAATTATCATATCTAGGACTTAAATTAGGTCAGGTAATAAAAACATAATTTATCTTAAAACTAGGACATGGCCGTCATCATATCTTCTGTGTTGCTGTCGTGCACACTAGTATACGATACACCAGCATCTAATCAAGAAAAAATAATAAAACAAAAATCGAAAGTACCCAACCCTTCAACACTCGAGACTTCAAACATACATGATAATACCCCCTATACGCAAGTACGGTAAAACCCCCAATATGCCAACAAAAAGTATTCTAAACAAGCTACGTTCCGAAATACTAAGTAAAAGTGAAGACAAAAGAAGGTAAAAAATGCTCGACTTACAAAGCGGGTGTAAGGAAGGTTCGTTTCGGCTCCTTGCAGCGGAGACTGCCTCATATGTATGGAAATGTGGCCTAAACCCGCCAGGGTTAGGGCGCGGACCGAATAACGAGGGATTTCGGAAATAACGGTTTCTTTGAGAGTAAAAATAAATTCAAGTGAGGATAACCTTTTTCTAATGGAATTCGTATCATTTGCTCTGTGGTAGTTATTGAAAGAAAGAAAGAAAGAAAAACGTTTACTTGGACACTGTTCGTGAAACACAAAATATTATATGCGAAAAATATACGTGTATGTGTGTAGGTACGTGTATGTTGCTATGCGATTTTTTTTATGCGTGTGCGTGTGTGTTGTATTGCGGTATTGGTTAGGATCTATGACATTCGTTACGAGGTCGGTCGACCACCAGTCTTACCAAGGGGTTTCGTGCTACCCAGTAACTGGGTTGTGGGGGTCAGATAGGCAATCGCTCCATGCCGACCCCAATATAGTTGGGAAAAGGTCAGGCAGATGATGATGGTTAAAACCTATAGCAAATTGTTAAATCCTGAATTATCTAGAGTGTAGGCCAAGTTTTTAATTTTAGGTTCTGATCAAGCCTTCTTGCTTTCCACGTGAAAATTGTGTAGGTATAGATTAAAAAAAGAATACTTAGTATCTAAAGGGGAAAATAAAATTGTGTTTGTAGGCCTAAGTTTATATCATAAGGCAGCCAGAATTCGTAAAAAGAAATACTATCGGAATAACAAAACACTTCTATCGAGATTGTAGTGAAAACAGCCGATCTATTCTGTAAAATTCTCACCATGATAACTTAGGTGAAGTGAGCTTGAACTGAGTTGAGATGGTTACAGAATCGCACTGCTGTACGAGTCACAATAAATACTTTTTCTTTCTAAATACCCGTTAACACATCACAAGAAAACTCTACCAAAAACTTATTCGGAAAACCGAAAAACTTCGAATTTACTAACCGTTATGCCCTCAGCTTTACAGTAGACATCATATAAATACAGCTAAACACACTACACAGTTTACGAGTACATTTTTCCCGTGATATTGCTCCAAAGATTTGTGGGCATCTCACAATATTTATATATAGGTACCTATAAAATGGCGCGTTCCTATGTAAAACTTGCAAACGAAGATATATTGTGCAAGTTCTCTGTTGGAGAACTTTCGGCGCCAGTTCGTGTATTATGTATGTATGAGATGTTCTATGAATGTTTAGAGTTTAGACTTTTAGA
Organism: Apamea crenata; assembly: GCA_949629185.1. Lineage (NCBI taxonomy): Eukaryota > Metazoa > Arthropoda > Insecta > Lepidoptera > Noctuidae > Apamea > Apamea crenata. Next base: position 3,659,828 of record OX451368.1, on the reverse strand, counting down.
CTGTTCGTCATATATTTAAGATGGTTGCGGAGATATTCTTGTGGTGACGGAAGAGAAATCACAACTCAAGGATGAAGTATCAAGACTTCATCATCTGCCTAGCTTTTTCCCAACTATGTTAGGGTCGGCTTCCAGTCCAACCGGATGCTGCTGACTACTAGTATTTTACATGGAGTGCCTGCCTGCCTGATGAAGAACCAAAACATATTTAGGTTATTGAGGTTATTTTAAGAAAGGAAAACTAACAATAAGCCAGTTCAAGCATTATCCATAAAAAATCGCTATAATTATAGAGAATTTTAGAATCCGAATCGATATTTTTTTTTATGTTTCACTAATGATATTTCAATTCGTGACACTTAATGTGAAAATACACACAATGCGTTTTCCCAGTCAGTCAGGGATCTCAATTTAGAAATTTCAGAATACGAATTCATGTTTTTCATCCACATTTTGAAACGAATATTTCGATGAAAATAATTAACCAAACATTATATCACAGTTTGTTTAGTTCTCCGCCATTGTGTCTTAGACCTAACCGTGTACTGAAAAGTTATTGCGTACATAGTTCGTAAGGGACATTGAACTCATAAATAACATTTTCTACTGCCAACCTTTTTCTTCCAACCCACCAAAATTCATCCACCTCAAACCACCTTCTCGTCACGTAATGCATCAAACGTAATCTTCTTACATCGTCTCAATTTCGGGGAAACCCCCTCCCCCCGGGATTACCCCCTGCATGGGCGATTTTTCTTTTTTTATTATATTGCCGCGCCGAAGGAAATAGTCAAATAGATTGGATTTATTTATGAATTTTGTTGGAAGGAGTTCTTATTTTGAATGTGAGTAGGTAATGTTTTTGTTATTCGGCCAGAGGTGGTTTTCCGAATGTGTGTTTTGTAAATTATTCTTGTTTGAATCTGGAATCGACCATAAAGACGATTTATTCTTACATTGTTTAGGTATTTAATTATAATATCTTTCGAAAGTTAAAAGTTAATAACCCCTAAATGCCATTGCCATTTTGCCATGCATTTCAATATTCTTGATAGAAAGACTTGATTAAAGTTCTTCAAACGTATTGAAACTACGTCTGAACTACGTCTAAACCTACTGTCATTTATAGATCTTTGGCAGTCGTTACCGGTATTTAGAAGTCAGGAACCCTAACAATCAGTCATGTTATCAAGTACCTGGGTTATCGCTCAATCTAAAATTCTGGTAAACCGCTGCATTCGATAAGACTGAAAGCCGACCCCGAAATAGTTGAAAAAACGCTCAGCAGATGATTGAAACTACGCTGAGAATCTTACGATCGCTGAGAATCCTCGAAGATTTTCGTGAAAATCAAATCAAGAAAATTCTAGTGCAAAACGAACTGTAAACCTAATCTATTGTCACCAGAATCCACGTTGTCAGTCTATAACATTCCCAATACATAGTACACCCCTGGAAAACCGAAAAAAAAAAACATAATTTACTTACATCTCCTATCCAAGACATTACGGTTCTAACAAGACACAATGCTTTCGCGAAATCCTCCCTCTAGCATCGCGGCCATTTTAAATTAACCCTCCCGCCGCCGCTGTGGTTCTAAAACCGGGGCGAATGCAGGGCGAGACTAAGAAAGTCAGGGGTCAATTTACGCTGGGGCGATATTAGGGATAGCTTCCACCCGCTAGTCAGTTTGTGAGTGATTGATGGCGTAGGCGGGGCGAATCCAATCATTAAACTTGATGCATGACCGGTGGTACATCAGGTTTTGGAATTTTCGATTTTGAGAAAATTAGTTTTTCGGTGGTTTGTTTTTTTATACTAATAGTATGAAATGTTTATAATTATGAAGGAAAGGGTAGGAAAAGGTATCAGTTGTATGTTGTGGTTCTGTATGTCATTATGAAATTTTGTTACGTATGGCCATAATTTTAACCCTAAAAGCTGTACTTTTATTTAGCTACATTGTCTATCACTTTCTAAGTTTTCCTTGCATTATTGGTTCAATATGGTTTACCAAAGGATACTAACTATAAATCGTATGATTTACACTTTAAAACACAGAACAGAGGGGCAATTCTCGTAATTATAAGACCGTTCATAGTCTGGTCTCAGTCTCAATCTGTCAAAAAATACTTTTAATTAAAAACAAATGTCAAAAACTTGTCAAAATGTAGGGAACATTTTGACAAGTTTTTGACATTTGTTTGTCGCCGAGTTGAGACTGCGACTAGATTTTGAACGTTTTAAATTACGAAAATTGGCCTTCAGACCTATGAGCTAAATTATTAAACATTGGAATTAAATTTATATACTTATACTCACATGCCATGTCACACTTTGACCACATTTTCTCACAACAACTTTAGGTACCAAGTACTGATCTTCAAAGACACTACAAATATCTAACACTATCTTACATTAACCTCTACTTCAACACCAATTTCCTCAAAAAACCTTCCACACACTACGAAACTCAAAATCAAACTGAATGCGCAACAAAAAATCACATTCACAAACGTATCTGCATTTTTTTAAACCGAATACATTAACCCTTGAATAATTAAAAATATGCGTGAGCGCAAATAATCGCGAAGAATTAACCCTTTGCATGCAAATGAGGCGCGGATGCAAAATCACGACCGGTCTGTGAGACCCAGGTGTGTTATTATTTTAACAACAATTTCCATACGACTTGGGGACACCGGGTGATATTATTAGGAAACATTTGTTAAATAAAAGAGGTCACGTACACCGGTTTCGGATTTCGGATTTAAGATGTGGACTTATAACTGTCACATTTTATTTTATTTTGTGGGTTAAGAAGTACCTATCTTTGGAGTAATTTAATTAGACTAACTACTATAATGAAATTCTTTATTCTGTAAGGGCTAATTTTTCCATCGCGGGATAACTTTTATTCGAGGAATAAAATTGACGTTTGAAAGTTTTTATATGAAATGACTGTCAACATTATTCCTCGAATAAAGTTATCAGATGATTGAAAAAAAGGCCCTAAATAGGATATCGGAATCACTTTTACACGTAATATTTTAAAATGAAAAAATAAGCTAGATGAGGTCGGCGTTTCCTATGTGACTACTCTGAGAAGAAAGGCCAAAACCAACTCAGAGGTCATAATCTCTTATAAAGTCCAAACATTATCTAAAACAATGTCTATGTCATGTCACGTCCTGACCTTTAAATAACCAAGGAAATCTAAGGCGATAGAGGTATTTTTAATAACATGTGTCTATACATAATATACCACCATAGGTACTTCGACATTCTCAATATTATCAGACCGACTCCTTCTTATAAAGAACGTTAAATATTTCGAAAACAACGCCTCGATTCGAGTTTTTTTACCAAAGACATCAACAATTCTAAGGTAAACCTTAATTAAACCCTTACTCACCCAAGTTTTTCTAAACATCCAAAAAAGTACACGACACATAACGACATAGCAACAAAAGCCACGTCCCTCTAATTGCCACAAAAACAAAACTTACATCAGAGCTATAACCACATGTTTAACAACATCGCGACAAAAGCTCAGTGCAAGACAACGAACCTGGGACATCTTAACTGACGGAAGTCGTCACAAAGACACCGTACACCTGCCAGACGGAGGGGACACGAATTTAAATTTGAATGCCCAGCGCAGAAGGTTTGAAGACGTTCGTTTCGAACAAGAACTTTTTCAAACTTGGAATTCTATGTCGGGTTTTTTTTTATTAATTCTGAGGTGATTATTGAATGTGTGTTTTTGAGAAATTGGAAATAAGCTGTCTTGTTATTATAGCTAAACATATTTTTTTTTTTGGCTCATTAAGCAAAGGAATGTGAATGATCAATGGAAAGCTATTTTTCTTTACTTTTTATTTGATAAGGGATCCGTAATAAACTAGTAACTTCATCACAATCATCATCACAATCAGCCTATACTGTTCCCACTGCTGGGACACAGGCCGCTTCTCTTCAAGAGGGAGTGGACTATAATCCTATCACGCGATAGATCACAAATGTCTTCGTATTTTTGTTTCAAGGACATGCCAGTGTCCTCACAATGTTTTCCTACACCGTTTTGAGAGCAGTGGTGATGAAATTATTTACCCAAAGTGAACCGCCTGGGTTCGAACCCACGACCTACAACTCGTTAGTCGGTGCCGTTACCACTGGGCTACCACTGCTCTCCCAGTAGCTAATAACTTGATATAGAGATTGCACTCTTTGGAAATAGCTAGCAGGACCGATCTATCTAGTTATGTAGAATTTGTCTTGAAGCTTACCTATAAAATTCACACTTTGTAAAACTGTTCAATTTCAATTCTCAACTCTAAATAAATCCACAAACTTCTACAGCCATACATTCCGCTCTCCCGATTTCAACACCCAATACATTAAAATAAATCGATAAACCATGACACCTTTTCCTTTATTACCGATCAATAATTACCATATTACAGCAAATGTTGACACAGCTTTCCATAACATGGCAACCCCATCGATTATACCATAAAGGAAATAAAGGACTCAAAACTCACGACCTAAAGATCCGTTCCCACGAAATCTATGAATACATTAAAAAAAAAGGTTTTATCTATTTTATTTAAATTCGGACTGGCCTTTAAGATGCTGGAAATTTGAATATAAAGTGGAAGGGTTATTCTTCCGAGTGTCAAAATTGTTCTTCCGCATTCACAGGATGGTCTAGTAATTTGAATATCGAATCTGAATGCATGGGATCTACTTTGCATATATTTTTTCTTCCTTGTCAGTTTTTAACTTTTCGCACAGTGGTACAAAGACGCGTTTGGTGTGCGCATTATTGATTTTTGCCGGTCGATGCGTAACTTTGAATGCGTAATGAGATAAAATATTTTCCTTGTGTTGTCATATTTGTATTTTGTAGTCGTGGCTTTGTGTGGAGGTGACGGGTGTTTGCAGTGCAGCGTTCCCATGGACTTGGAAGATAAAGACAGACATAAATTACCTTTATCATAGCCTTGTTGTAGATGAAGAGCACGGAAACTAAATCATAATAGGGAGGTGTGTATGTAAACAAGTAATTAAAGTTTCTTAATGAGCACTGGTGACCCAGTAGATAACGGCCGCGACTTATGAGTTATAGGGCGTGGGTTCGAACCCAAGCACGTGCTTTTAAAACGGTGAAGGAAAATATCGTGAGGAAACCGGCATTTCCTAGAACCAAAATATTGAAGACATGTGACATGCACCAATTCGTACTGGGCCCGCGTGGTAGCCACTTATTATGGCCCACTCCCTCTCACAAAAAGAGGAGGCTTGTGTTCCAACAGTGGAACCATTATGAGCTGATTATGCAATGATTTTAAGTTTTCAAATAAGTATTTAAGTTGAAAAAGCAACAAAGAATTTCAAAATACATCATACAAATAAAAATGGATGCACATCACAACAAAATGAAGTCTCTCCAAGCGATAATAACAACAAAACACAAGATTAATTGCATTTATTTCAATAACAATAGACAGGCGTTGTCTATCGATCGTGAATTATTTAACAATTGACTAAAATAAAATAAACAATTGACATTTCATACAGTTCGCAGATAATAAAATAAGGTTTGAATAAATTAAAAGCTTCAATTATAATTTATTGATTTCATTTGCATATTTGAAAGCTTACTATTTTAACTTTTGGAATTCGTGATTGTTTATTTTTTGGTGTTATTATTTGTTGGTTTATATTTTCAATCTCTGATAATGATCGATTATTATCTATTATTCTTCCCAAAAAGCATATATTCTAGTACAAAACAATAAATATTGAATTTCGTAACTGTAACCCAAAGGTGATTTTTTACTTTATTTTTCGTTTTGAGTTCTACTAAACAGAAAAAAGAGTTATAAACTAAAAGAATAAATAAAACATGAAGTTATGTATTGCCTCTTGTTTTTCTTTCAGATAGTTTCTTTCATAACACCTTCACGGAGAACCCACTTTGAGAAAGAAATTGTTAGATAAATCAATGTATCAGATACTTGAGCGCTTTCAACAACCTTAAACCAAATATTGAACGAGTTAGGGCTAATTTTTCCAACGACAGATATTTTATCGAAGGAATAATTTTTAATTGTTTGACAGTTCTTCCATACAAATACTGTCAGACGTCAATTTTATTCGACGAATAAAAATTACCTGTCGTCTATCGATTAAAAAATCAGCCCTAAGCATTCAAATCATACGAGTTACTTTAAACATTGCTCGCTTTACAGAATAAATTGTGCAAAAACTGTTTCAGTTCAACACGGGTCTATCGTTCGTGACTAAGTGCTGAAATATTGTCTCCTTACTCCGTAATATCTTATTTCAAGCTTCAGACCAATCGACGTTGGAATGTTTTTATGAAAAAACAAGCCTTCGTGTTTTATTTGCTGTTTAACAAAAAGTATCGTTTAAAAAAGTTTTTTTTTGTAAAATTACGCGAAAATATTGGCTGTCTATGTTTTTGGTCATAAAATAAATTACACCTTTTGTCATTAAAAACCTTCAAATAATGATCATACCTATTTTCTTGCCACTAGATACAAGTATTGAATTTCTTATTTTCTTTAACAGTAAACCAGGCAGCTCAAGAATTTTATAATTAAAGAAAAAGATAGGCTAGATATCGCCTGCTCCTCATTCCACGCATGTTGTATTTACAAGATAATTAAAAAGAAAAAGTTTTAAGTGCATATTTCTAGAATTACACCTTTAATACGCGCTATTAGAAGAAATTGCACCTTTTACTAGTAATTAAAGGAAATTGATTACCGTTGTTACGTTTTCAATTATGTAATAGAATGCCTCAGAAATGCGATGTTTCTATCCGAATAAAAAGTTTGTAAATTACATAAAAAAAGCGACAAAAGCTGGGACTTTCAACTATGTATGTAATTGCTTCCCATTGCTAGTCAAACGTCGGTAGGTTCTCGACACTGAATTTTATGATAGCTCATTAAAATCCTAACGTCTCTGGCACATGCCAATAAAAAAGTAATTAACAAGTACCACCCAGATCAGTCGCACAGAAAGTCAGAAACAGATCTGTCACACTAAGACACACACATCATTGTCTTGCCCTTATCCCAACTTATTTATTATTTATTTATTTAAGATTCATGCACAACATTACAGAATTAAATCCCAAGGCGTTGTACAGCGCAATTTATAAACCACAAAGTGTCACAAATACATACTACATAAGTAGGTTAGATAAAAATACAATAAAAAAATAAAAAAAATAACACAAGGTAATTACAAAATTAACGAAGCAAAACACAATACAATAACACTTGTAAAAATAAACAAAATGTAATGAAGAAGATTAATAGAATAATTTACAACATAAGATTTACACAAACATCACGTAACTACTTATTTGCAACATGTCTTTTTCCTCCATAGTTCTCTCTATTAGTCGTCATCTCGTTAGTCACTCCCTTTCTAGCCATACACAGTCCACGCATCATTGTTTCTTTCGTCTTCCTACTCTTATAGCCATCCAAGCCATATTCATGCGCGAAAATTTTCCTCACAGAAACACACAGTCGGTAATAAAAAAAAAACAACGCAATCGGGACTCGACTTCCGTACATCGCAGCTCAGAGCATCACCTAACACGAATTTGCATACATTACCAGATAAAGGGCGAACCCGTCATAATTTTTAATATTTAATTTTTTACAGTTACAAGTACCGGTTTTCTGTCTATTGTCACATTGTATAAAATATTTAAATTGAAAACAAAATCGTTGGGTCGAAACAAAAGAGCGCACCTTTTTGTCCTCGCTTGCATTCATTTCGAGCACTGTGTGACAATTTATGTGCAAACAAATCTCACCTTTATTTTTTGTGTAATAGAGTCTAAATTCGGAGGTTTTGAGTTTGAAAATGACGTGTAAAATTAGTAATAACAGCGTTAAAATTGTATTAAGAGTGCATCAACAGAATGTTTATGGGGTTAGCACCATACCTATGTCATTTGAGAATGAAATACCATCAAGGCTATTAATTATTCTCTTTATATTATTACACAACTAACGAGTACTACATTACAGTTATTAATAATTAACAACAATAATAATTAATTAATTAATAATTGGCCATTAATAGGCCACTGCTGGGCAAAGGCCTCCCTACACTCTTCCCACCTCTCTCTGTCCAGAGCTGCCAAGGATAAGCTGGACTCTTCTATTAAAGATAAAAAAGAAAATATACTAGGTACAAAATGAAATGACTAACTATACAAATGAATATAAAACCACTAACAAAAGGACACAATAAAACGTTAGATAATAATAATAAAAAATGTAGATATTATTCTCTATCTAACCTAAATTTTCTAGAAGACTTGGCAGAGCAAAATTAAAAACAAAATGCTCAGTACTTACTACAAACCCAACTACTTCCCTCTACTTAAATTGATCCATAGAAAAAAAAAATCCTAAATGACGTCAAGAACTTTTTTATCCAACCTGTATATCTATACATTGACACATTTTAACTGAAATTAGAAAAAAAAGGAAACAAAAAATATGATTGTTCAAAATCGCGATCATTATTCCAAAAAAAAAAAAAACAAATCACAACAGAAAAATCGGTTAAACATTAAGGCACCGCTACACCGGTCCGTATCAAATCGCGAACAAACATGAAGAGTTCGGAACGAATCGTCGAATCACAATAAGATGCTAATCTTTTACACCTTTAGCAGAATTTGCATATTGTGTGAGCATTAGCTTAACTGACTGTGCGAATTAAATATCTGTGATAGGATATAGGGTGACATGTTAGTGATTTTAATACACCAATTTTTTTTAATAAAAATAACTTAAAACTGTATTTTTTCCTACATACACGGCAACACCAGGAAGCAGTGGTGGCCCAGTGGTATTCGCCCCTACTTACGAGTTGTAGATCGTGAGTTCGAACCCAGACAGGCATTTTACTTTGTGTGCCTATTTAATTTCGTCACCACTGCTCTCAAAAACGGCGAAGGAAAACATCGTGAGGAAACCGGCATTTCCTAGAACTAAAAATTTCGGAGACATGTGACATCCACCATCCCGCACTGGGCCCGCGGTGGTGGATTACGGCCCACTCCCTCTCACTTATAGGAGGCCTGTGTCCCAGCAGTGAGAATATTTTAGGCCGATTATGCTAAAGCGAATGCTTTTCCTCATACCGAGAAATTTGTATTTTAATACACGTTTTGTCACGGTGTTTTCTTGTTTTACTTTTCTTAAGTAACATCTAAAAAGGTCATGCAGGCATAAAAGGTGATTTTTACCTTTAACTCATGCATTACACTATTGGACGTGTCGAACATCAAAATCAATCATTACCCCTTATTACTTAGTTCTTATCCCTCTCACATTCGCGATGGCTGTCAAATTCTCCGATTTCGAATAAGTATTCGTATAAACATGACATTTTTAAACGGATTTTCAATCTTCTTCAAAAGTCTTTAAATTTAAATCAGGTTTTTATCAGAACACTAGTAGCTAATTAACCCTACTAATCCTATACGTAAGTACAGTCAAAATCAAAACTTCTGAAGTCCTAATACTCCCCGTCGAAGTTGGATAAAAAGACGTGCTTCTTTAAAAAATGCGGACACCTGAAAGGCTCCATGTGCTGGAAAATCAATACTAAGCCTGTCGTACGCGTGATACCAACGAAAAACTACTACAGCCACCCCAACTCACCCTACGTGGATTTTTCTTCACCCTATCCGCCCCCACCGGCTTAGGGGAGAAAGGGGACGCAAAAAGATGCCCGGTTTTTTTCTCATTCGCGTGTGTTTTTGTTGACTAAACTTTTCTACGAACGAAACTCGACTTTGAGACTTTAGAACTGGGTTGGTTTTAGATCGGACACGGTCTTGATATGTGGACGATTGTCATGTCGGATTTGCGAGGTAATTTCAATTCTAAATTGTGAAAAATAAGGTGGGATTTGGATTGGAGGCTCATTATCAAAAAATGCCTCAGTAAACGTGGTATATGGGAGTTATTCGGTCTTCGCAACGAAATTAGGGTCCGTATCGTACACTCGGATGCCTAATGACTTCTTATGATTTTGATGTCATGTTGCGTGTAAGATGCATCGAGTTTATTTGATTCGGCACTGGAGGGTTGGCTGATTCGTATTCGCAGCGAATTCCAAATTTGAATGAATTCGAATTTCAGACGGAGTTTTAAATTGACAGCTGTCAAAATAACGGTCATTCGTTATTCAAAGATAATTGTGTCGTTTTACTTTAAAATGAAGGCCTAGGGGTAAGCAGACATCCAAGTATCTAACAGTTTTCCATCTCTTTTCTTTCTTTAGTTTTCACAGCGTGGTAAGTAAACTCAACGACATTTTGGAACTTGGTTTTCCATTCCACGTTCCGATTTGTTATACCAAAGTTTTATTTTATAACTAAGTACTGATGTTACAATATTGTTTATGGATATTGCTATCCATTATCCATATTATTACAGTAATTATTTTGGTTACTGTTGTGATTAACTGGGCTGGTTTATTGTCACGTTAACGGTAGGCTGCCACCAGGCTTCTGGAGAGTCCTACTAATATTATAAAAGTGAAAGATTATATGGATGGATGGATGTTTGTTACTCTTTCACGCAAAAACTACTGAACGGATTTGGATGAAATTTGGCACACAGATGGTTTATAACCAGCATTAACATATAGAATTATATAAAATAATACAACTTTTTATCTCGATATTCCCACGGGATGGAAACTTATGCGAGAGAAACCGCGGGGCGCAGCTAGTTCATAAATAAAATAACCCCATATTAAAGTTCAGCTTAGAAGTAATGTTAGCTAATAAAAGTATGTTATAATGAAAGAAGTCACAGGCCATTCCGATAGGATCTAACAGTTTCCTAACGATTACGCCAGCGACTGTACTTTGAGTAACTAATTAGCAAAACGATCTGATAATTTTGAACATTATTACGGCCGTAGTTTCAGTGTTTTCCGTCAGAGGTCGCCACACGTAATGCGTGTCGCATTCCTACACATCTGTTGTACACATGAACGACAGACTTGCTCTCCTAGTTTTGAGAAAATCTGATTTCACTAAACAGGGTAAGGAACATCGACGTGATTCTAGACACTCGCAAGAGTTGAAATTTTAAGTCAGTTATTTAAAAAAACAGCTGTTCCATACCTTTTTACCGTGTAGTTTTCCCACGTTTGCATAAAACAATTGTTTTTTTATTCTTTTGGTAATGTAAATATATTGTTCCTGTCTGTTAGCCAAGTAGTAGTATACGTTTCACATATTCAATTCCTGTGCGAAACTAATATTTGTAAAGCCAAGATGGTTTAGCGTCCAGTGTCCAGCTGTTTATTTTAGTGACAGGGAAAGCAGATCTACAATAACAGTATTGACGATTTCATAATGAAGACACTTAAGTTTACTACCTTCATTATCTTTATCACCAAAAGAACTCCAAAAACTGGTCAGAGGCCTTAACCATAAAAATAAACACAAATCATTCACACACGTTCAAATCTCAGATAAAATCAGCCCACGAAAATTAAAATATGAAACATAAAGTTTTATATCCTTACGACCAATGCCAGTGTGGGGTGTTAGACCGTCCAGTCACTGACCAATTACAAGACCAGTGAGTAATAAAAAAATTTCAAATGATTTTATCAGTAAACTAAGTAGCTGTCGCTGGAAACTTTGTACGCAAACTATAACCCTTCGTTATAATTTTATGGGTTTTAAAAAATATTGTTTTCGGTGTAGGTGCGAGAATATCATGTTGGGGTTCACTGACAAGTGTCTTATGGACTTGAAATGACACCTGTCACGGCAACACAAAGACCTACACCGCCCTCCCATACCTAATAACATTTTTAATTTGAAAACATTGTAAAATGATTTTTAAAAGTGGAACCGTGGAGTTTCTTGCCGGCTCGTCTCCATAGGAAACGACTAATTGGAACCGTGCACCTAGCTTCATAAGAGCACTTGTAGGTTTATGTGAAATAAAATATTTTGATTATGATGATTTTTATTTTGAACACCGAACAATACCGAGGTGCGACTTGATTGACGAGATAATTTTGTTGGCATTTGACATTTCCTTAGGTAATCAAGGATCATTTTATGACATTAGGAAAGCCACGTTTATTTTGTATTATCACAAGGCCACAATATTCTTGTCAGTGGTTTTATTAGGCTGTATCCTGTCAGCCACAGAACAATTTTATTTTACTATAACTAGCCATTAGTTGTTGCACATTAATACATTTTTGTTAGGGAATTAATGAAAAGCGACTGGTTTAATTCCCATGTCTAACCATGCTACTGAGTTTTTTCGATTCCAGTTGACTGCATAAGTTTCGGAAAATATAGGTGTTATATTTATTTAAACTCCATGCACATAGTTAGGCTTAATGTCATAGGGAATTTTCTACCAATCAACCCTAGGATTAAAAGGACAACATTGTGATAGGTGTACCAAAAACATGTAGTTTTGATAATGACAAACAAAGCCGATATCGACCATTCTACCAATGTCTAAAGTAACTTGGAAAAGCAAGTGCATTGATGTTAAAAAAAAATAAGTAGGGTGAATAATCGAAGATAAATAATATTCGTTGATAGAGTTGGTCTTGTGGGGTCAGTATTGGACTGAAACAAAACTTTTTATGTCATTTCATAACTGGCAATATGTCATACAACAAATGGCGATCAAACTGACATCTTTACACTCGTCTCGGCTTAACCAACAGCTATTGCCACTCCTTATGACCAACACCGCTTCCAGGTGTACAGGTCCGTCCACTGTCCGACCAATTACAAGCACACAAAGTAATAAAACGTCCAAATGATGTTATCAGCGGATAAATCGGGAGTGTATCTGGAAATCGCTCGTTAGTTCAAGTGAGCGCGGTGTGCGCCCACGTCGCTTGTGTTAGATAAGTTTATACGGTATTGTCTGTATTGTTAGATTTTCGAGGTTATTCATTAAATTATTTTGAAATAGACAGTTTAGTTTTTTTTTAGTCCCTAGCTAGGTACATGTTAAGTTTACTTTCTAAAAGAAAAAAAAGAAAGAAAACTTGTTTATTCTGCACAAACAAAACGCACATTACAAATAAAAAAAGACATAGGTACAATAAAAAAAAAAAATAATAATAAATTTAATAAACTGTTTATGACGAAAGCAGGAAACAGCAGGACGAGGGATGCACAAAACTGCATTAAATGGCAGGAAAGAAAAGAGCACCCATACCCATCAGTCAGTGACTCGATGGACGATGTGCTGGCTAGCTGCCATTATGGTAATGATGATGCTTATGACGATCCAATGTTAAACCTTTGTTCAATGTTTACTTAAAACATTTAGTTCCGCCAGCTCCCCAATTGCGTAACACACTTTCTTTCAGAATCCGAAGAATTTTAAAAGAAACTCCTAAACCATTGCTTCATATGTTTGAAAAATTCCTCTGTTCAACAACGTAGATAACGCAATGAATGTTGTCGAAATGTCAAAATGAAAGTTAGTAAGTATTGCAATTGTTAGTGTGTTACGTAAATACCCCGCTATTAACCAAAAGTCTACTCCGGGAAAGATCACTATGTATTTATTAAAACTTTATGCACGAGTAAAAAAATATTATGCTAAGGCGGACTTAATGCCTGAGGCATTTTCTACCAACCTTATAGTGATGCAGAGACAAAACATGGTAGATGCAACATACGGGATAAATGTCTATTCAACTACACTATTGAACTTCATGCAGGATGCATGACGTTAAAAACCGCTCCAACTTCAACAAGTACTACTTACAATAATACTACACACTACAATCCACGCTTGGCATAATTTCCGATCGTAATAAAAACGCGCCAACAGATAGGTCATCGCCCTCGCTAGTGTGGAGTAGAACCAAGTTCTTGCACATAATGTTAATTTGTTAGCGTTTACAGAGTGAATGGTTAGTTCTCAGTAAAGCTTAGTGATTAGGCATTCAATTAGCTCATTGTTCGTACACAACACCTATGCAACTTAACTTTTGTAGGGTTAGCAGAATAGTTTGTTTATTTTGATATACACAACCAAACACTTCTCACAGAGAGGAGGCTTCCGTGCCAGCAGTAGGAAAGGCTGATTCCGTGCCAGCAGTGGGAAAGGCTGATTCCGTGCCAGCAGTGGGAAAGGCTGATTCCGTGCCAGCAGTAGGAAAGGCTGATTCCGTGCCAGCAGTGGGAAAGGCTGATTCCGTGCCAGCAGTGGGAAAGGCTGATTCCGTGCCAGCAGTGGGAAAGGCTGATTATGCTGATCTCCTCATGACTAACATAGTTTTAAGATAATGTAATTCTAACATAATATGGACATTGAAATAGTCTGAATTAAACGAATTTTATTTTATTTTTAGAACACAAAGAAATTGCTTATTTAATCAGAAACTTTCAATAGACCTGCAACACGAGATTTGCGAGAGACGTAGGTAGATCAGAAATAGTAAGTAAACAATGAAATAGTTTTAAGAAACTGCCTGGTTTCAAATTTCAACTTGATGTTAATATGTATTAAATAAAATAAATAAATTTCATCTATTTCAGGTCCCAGGTCCGAGACACATATATAAAACATATAAAAAAAATACAAACACATAAATTAATGCTAAAACCTAAATGTCAGAATTAAATTAGAAATTTGAATGAAACCGAAATTTCAGAATTACACTAAACAAAAAATAAACAAATCAAAAGTAAAATATGTACCTACACAAATTTAGAATACAAATGTCAAAATAAATTATCATAGTATTAAAAACATTAATTACAAAAAAAAACAAGAATGATTAAATGTCAGATTAATAAAATAACAGCTAGTAGACCTTATTAACATGCCGGTTACAACAGTGCCTCATATAGGGACAATCAAGTCTTCCCGGTCATTGTTAGGACAGCGTTGGAGCTGACTCTCACCCTGCGCACCGTATTGACATAGATCAGAAGGCCAATTCCCGTAATTCAAAACGTTCAAAATCTAGTCGAAATCTCGTCTCAGCGACAGTCAATGTCAAAAATTTGACAAAAATGTAGGGAAATTAGAAGTATTTTTGACAGATTGAGACTGAGATCAGACTGAATGTTCTTTAAATTACGAGAATTGCCTCTCTGAAATAAAGCTGTTGACAACAACAAGAACAATTGAAAAAAATACTAGATCTTAAAGAGAAGGTCCTCTGAAACAAGAGGACATCCTAATTGCTTCTATCATCTTAATAAATGACGTAACTGAAATACGCTCATAGCATCCTAGGCATACAGTCCAAATTCCACTGTCGAAAGTAATAAACAAATTATTTGTTTATTAACCCATTTAATAGTAGTGCATTTGCAGTCGGTACTTGATAACATCTCTTCACGGTAGCGGCCGCGGACAAAGGAGTGTTCTGCTGACGTTACATCAGTACATGAGGCCGGGCCAAATCACTAGTTTTATCTTTCATAGGATGCATACAGTATGTTATTATCGCCATTATCGTGTGTTTCTAGGTTACTTAAATCATGGTGTATTTTATATGTATGAATAGAATATGCCGGTTTTTTTTAGTTATAAGTTAGGTTTAAGTAGTTCATCATCAACATCCACAGCCCAACTTCACCCACTGTTGGGCATCGGCTTCTCTTTTCTTGTGCCAATCCCCACGCTCCTGTGTCACCTTCATCCAGGTTTTGCCCGCGATGGCAACAATTTAGTCTGCCCACCTCGCCGCCGGACGACCGACATCTCGTCTCCCAGTCCTTGAACGCCACTCTGTCACAGCCTTACTCCGTCTGTCATCACTGCACCTTGCCAGTTGTCCTGCCCAACTCCATTTGAGTACCACAATACGTGTTCCGATATCGAAGATCTATTTCTAGTTACCTCTGCCTATCCTTCGGTAATAAAAGGCGTGATGTTATGTTGTTAGTTAGGTGGTAATTCTATTATATTAGGTACTAGCAGCGCCCCGCGTTTTCACCCGCATATGTATCGATCCCGTGTAAATATCGGGAAAGTATATTATGTGTTAATCCTGGTTATAATCTATACGTGTATCAAATTTCATTCAAATCCGTTCAGTAGTTTTTGCGTGAAAGAGTAACAAACATCCATCCATCCATCCATCCATACAAACTTTCACGTTTATATTAATTATTAGTAGGAAGTAAGATAGGATATATGCCTTCACAGTAAACACACCATTTTGATCAAGTGTGTATGCTCTTGAACTGCACCCAGCTTTAACTATTTAAAGCTGAGTAAAGACCACGGGGCAAGGAATCGCCGCACTGACAGCGTCTATAGATGGCAAGATGTCTAGGGAATGCAATTTCGAGCCTTTTTTCGAGTTACAAACTCAACAAAATAGTCGAGATCTCCAACGAGATTACGAGACTGTATGGCGAGCACAACACAGATTCATAGTCAAAGTTGTAAAAATGTATATTATGAAAAACTGTTCTTTCAATGTTTCGTTTAATTTATAATACTGATTCACAGTCAGAATAAAACTAACTAAAATCTAAAATATCCAAAAACATTCTTCTGTACAGTAAGTTTCTAAAACACTTTTCAAATACAATGACATAAAACGATTATTAAGAAACACTGCCGTCCTTCATACTCGGCTAATACTCGTATAAAGAAAATTCTCTAACAGAACATAACGGTACCTATAGTATGTAGTTAAATAAAATTTTCAATAGCACTCGAAGCACTACAAACTCATGCGCACCCAAAATGAAATAAAATCGATCGTTATTCGAGGCGAAATGTCCCCACCCTTCAATTTAAAATCGGCAAAAAAAATTGTATTGTTGTTAAAAGGGGTGTGACAATGATAGAAAGAGAGGGAATGATATTACAGAAGTTTGTTAGAAGAGATAATCAGGATTAGAAAGGGACAGATATATTTAGGGAAATGTTCGTACGGAATAATAATTTTTATCTTGTGTAAAGGTATGTGTACACGACACCGGTAGATTTTGTTCTAATAATTCTAACTTAGGTAACTACGATAAAAATGTTACGTGTTATACAATGTTATTGATATCAACATGAATTTAAAATCGTTTCTAAATAAAAAAAATAGATTGAATCCTAATGGATAAAAAGATAGGAAAGCAGTTAAGTAAAATCAAAAGTAATTTATTCAAATTAGGCTGAGAATCAGCTCTTTTCGAACGTCAAAATTACAAAAGACAGTCCCCCAAAACGCCCGCCCTTCACCACTTCCTAGTGCTTTCTCTGGGAAGAAGAAGTGGCGCAACAAACTCCCCAGCAGCACAGCTGTCTGTTCAGTTAGAAATTACTTGATTGTATCTATCAGCTGAAAACTATGTCTACAACTTGGAATACACCAAGAGCGTGTCTGCATTACTGTACACTGTCGAGCGCCCAGAAGTAGTGGTGGACATGCTGGAGCAGATGTTCGCGCTACCCGAGACTATTGTTTTACATGAGATGACCCTGAACGCGAGATGAATGAACCCGGAATTTCTCTAAGATAAACTATGACCAAAGAGAGCTCAATTCTTCTGCATGTAGATTGCTGCGTAACTGCATAGCCGTCATTAATAGATTGAACCAAAAACAATATCTGTGTTCTGAAAAAGTATAGAAACGGAAGAAATGCAGCAAAGTACCTATCGATAGGCTTTTTTTAGGCAGTCGCTCCATGTAAAATACTGGTATTCATCTTCATCAGCACCCTAATTGCGTAACACACGATCAATCGGAATCGGTTTCATTTTGACAGTTCAACAACATTCATTGCGTTATTTACGTTGTTGAGCAGACACAATATGACACATTTTTTTAACTTAAGTATGAAGCAATAGATTAGCAATATCCTTCAAAATGATTCAGATTGAGATTGATTGTGTGTGTCGCAATTAGGGTGCCGGCTAGACTGGAAGTCAGCCCCAACATAGTTGGAAAACAGCTAGGCAGATGATAATGATGATGATGAGATAGGTTTTTCTGATGTCAGAAATCACAGCAAAACTTATTATCTTAACTAAGATTTAAACCCTTCCTGACAAAAACAAAAAAAAAATTAATAGCTGAAGCAAAATTTCAAAATTATAGCAATGGAAACTTCCATTGCTATAATAGACAAACTCTGGGTCAAAGTAAGTACATATTATTGCAGTTTGCTAGAGTCTAAATAGGTACCTGCTTATTGTATTGAGGCAGTAATTAAGTACCACTTGACCTATATACTTCCAATAAAATAACTGAGTAGTAAAGTTAAGAGAAATGCTTAAAATCTTAGCAGATGTTGCTCCTTTAATTTTAATTTCCTACTAAACTTCCAATACACTAAATTCTAATCATACTAAAATTAGAATGTACAGACATTTTCTTATTGGATTCTTATAAAGTACATACATCTTCATAAAAGAGCCGAGAAATGAATATAAATGCTTAAAAGCGTACAGAATAAGATGTGAGGTGGCAATTTGAACAGAAAATGAGACAGTTTACGTTTAAAGTCACGTACAGGAGGTGGCAAACAGGATATTTGCTCAACTGGGCTCGGTTTAACGAACGCTACTAGTACTGCCATCTATGTTGTCATAAACGAACAAATAAAGAATTTAAGAAAAACCTTTCATGACTAATGAAGTAATGACAATAGAATTAAACGTGAAATTATGATTAAAAATTATTTCTTAACTAGTAGATACTTACAAAATAAAAATGATGTAAAGTTAAGCAAAAATAACTTAATTTAAGATTGTTGAGAAAGCGTTACTAGCGCCATCTGTTATCGAGTAGCAACATTAAAAACTGTTTTACAACTAAATTTGACGTTTCTGGCACCCTCGTAAATACAGGGACTGCTTTGTGTATGTGTGAGTGAACAAAAGCGCTCGAAATTCAAAATTGTAGATTGGAATTCATCGTGGAGTTTCTTCGAATGTTTGAATTTTAGCGGACTTCCGCTAGTTTTTTTTTCCGTTTAGGTTATGAAAACTGTAGAGTTATTTGAACGACTGGAAATCAATATAAAACCAAATTAATTAAATATACAATAAACAAAAGACATAATAAATTTTATGTTTTACCTACTTACAATACACCTACACCTACCCACAGGTAATGAGGCGCTTAGACTAGTTCGCAATTTACAAATAATAAATTAATTAAGCTGAGAAAGAAGCTAAAAATCTTGACTTAGAACACGAGGTTGTTGAAATGTGGAATGTGAGCTCGGCTGTCACTGTGCCGATTGTCGTATCAGCAAATGGCCTGATGGCCAAAAGCCTCGATGAACATCTCTCGAGACTCTCTTTAGGCGGTTGGATCAAGGGCCCGATTCAGAAGGCACGGCTCGCATTGTGAGGAGGTTCCTGTCTCTGGAGCCCTATCCACCGGTAGCTTGGGCTCCCGTTAACAGCGGACTACTATTTTTTATATTTTATAATGTTTTTTTTTATTAAAAAAAATATAAAAATGTATATAATAAGTAGGTAAGTAAATAAATAAACGGAATAAAAAGAAATATTTTTATTATATATACATATATAATAAAAGTAGTTATAGTTAATATATAGTTATATTATATATATAGTTCATAAAACAAAAAGCAGTTTAAACAATTAGATTTCTAATTATTATGTTTTATGAACCGTTTGTTAAAAGTATAAATTAACTAAATAGATTTTTATATCACTTTTTTATAGTAAGACAGTCTGAAAGCCTTATTATTGCGTAAAATACCTACGTCACAGCGGCTTTTGAACTCGATGAATGCAAAATCAGCTGAGTATTGAATATCAGGCTATTATGAGCACATAATGGCCACTTATTGCTGAATAAAAGCTCAAAATAATAGCAGACCTCCATAATGATCACAGACGTCAATTATTTGTTGAGTATAATATAATATTTTATTATATAATATAATAATAATATAATATCCCTGGACATTTCACACAGCACCATTTGTCCCAAGCTAAGCAA
Source organism: Apamea crenata (assembly GCA_949629185.1). Classification (NCBI taxonomy): domain Eukaryota; kingdom Metazoa; phylum Arthropoda; class Insecta; order Lepidoptera; family Noctuidae; genus Apamea; species Apamea crenata. The sequence continues at coordinate 3,639,792 of OX451368.1, read as the reverse complement.
CCTAATGCTTGTGTTATGGTAACAAGATGGCTGATAAACTACTTATATACAATTTATTTTTTGTAAATACATACATATTATAGATAGAAAAACACCCAGACTCGGAACAAATACATGTAGGTCATACAAATATTTGTTCCGTGCGGGAATCGAACCCGCGACACGCAGCGCAGCAGTCAATCGCTTAACCACTGCGCCAACCGTGCCGTCAATACAATACTAGGTATGCAAAGTAATTAAAATTACAAGACAGAAACATTAAATTAAATTATTTGCCATATGCCAGCTTGCCACGAGAATATTAAGATCACCATCATCATTATCAACCTTGTTTCATCCACTGCTGGGAATGTTCCTCCTCCCTTTTGTACAAAACCTCCCTTTTCCCTCCCCCTCCTCCCTTTTGATCAGTACGAGTCTCTTCCTTGTCGTACTCGCGCTTCTGAATGTCATCCACCCATCTGGCTGTTGGTCTGCCAACACTCCTTCAATCGTCTCTCGGCAGCCATTCCATTCGAGCTCTGCCCCAGCTGCCATCATCACGTCTAGCCAGTTTTCCTGCCCTCCATTTCCTCCATTTCAGAGCCGCTGCCCGTATTCCGACATCTTGAAGCACTATTTAACACAAAAATATCGTTAAAAAACTTCAACTATATCAAAAAAAATTCTTCGCTTAGCGTTATTTCTAACTTTTTCTCTTTATGTATGCTCGTCTCCTAAGGGCTGTAGCGTGCCAAGGGCCTAGAACCTTCCTCAAGAATTGCGCTATCAAACGCAAAAAAAAAATGTTCAATTCCGACTGCACTAACGCTCCAGAGACCAACGCGTTAAAAAAAAAACTAATAGACTTTTCAGCTTTATTATTAGTATTATATTTATTGTTTTCACAAATATAAGGTAGGTACCTATTTACTTAGGTATTTTCTTACCTTCAGCTTTATGGTATGGTTAAAGAAATTCATTTCTCAATAAGAAATTACAAAGATTTCACTTACTTGAGAACATTTTTAAAACTTATATTATTATAAGACCTTTGACACACAAACTAAGCAACTATTGTTTTTATTTACAACAAAATCATTTACGTAACAACATTTCACTTCGTACGCAAATAACATTAACGAATACAAAACTTTTCATCTTATTACTATAAATTAAAATAATGAGAACGCAAAACAATGCAACTGTATAACTTTTGTAGTTGACTGTGTGTGTGTTTAAGGACAATGCACGCACTCAGGTAGTTTCAAAGTTCCACTATAATTATTATTTAAATTAATAATGGCTACACATTGTTTTCTGCGAAAATAACATTGCAAATGATGTAGCTACAATTATTACAATTTTATTTAAATGCCTATGTAATTATTTTAGATGCAAGCAACTGAGTCGAAAATGGCCTTCAGGCTAAATGCGCGCACGCAACTAGAAAATAATTATTAAGTTATACGCTTTGACTAGAGTTTTCAAGTTTTTAATGCAATTTTATTAATGTTTTGTTATAAAGATGCTCTTTCAACCGGGTGTCGCATTTGCGATGGTGAGTAAAAAAATGGGTAAGAAATGTAGGACCTTGGTCTAATTTTAGGTTATATGTTACTAAAATTATTTTTGTTTTATCTTTGACATATCTCGAGACCCCCGGACCAACATGGAAACCTGGGGTCCCGGACCTTTGGAAGGCGTATCAGGGGTGGAAGCCAACTCGCAGAGGCCAATTAGACGATTTTAAAGGATGAGGCACCAACCGACGATTATCTCTGTATGCACTATGCAAGTGCACCCAAGGACTACCCCTAGTTGGTGCCTATACAATTTATTATTAGTATTATAACTTCAGTCGCCCATTGAGTCGCTCTATGCAAAATACTGGAATTCAGTTGCATCTGGTTAGACTGGAAGCTGACCCCAAAAAAGATGGGAAAAGACTAGGCAAATTGTTTTCCTGATATCACACAAAATATGCACAAAGTATTTTCGCAAGAATCGATTGATATTCATTCACTATTTAAAATGTTAAACTTCTAATACTAAATAAACTAACAAACTATTAAAATGAAAATATAGTATCCTAACCTAACGAAAACTATTAACAAACTAAAATATGGCGTCGAAATAAATGCAAATGAAATAAATGAAAACCTATTTTGCCAACCATACCACTCTCAAAAAAAAGTACATGTCCTTATGACTCACGTAACTGTCCCCCAATAAATATAACTATTCGTAACTGGGTCACACTTAACAACCAAAAAAAAACAACAAAAAAAGTATAAAGCTACTGGCAGGTAAATCAGATTGCAAGCGATGCATGAAAAATGACTCTGGCGGATCGTAATTAAAAAAAAAGCATCGACAATAGAGTTCTTAATTTAAATTCGAACGTTACCCAAAAAAAATACCCCTATCACGGGTCATTTTTTGCAAACTGAACAAAAAATGACCCTCATTTTAGTGTCACTGAAATGAAACAAAAGACGAAATTTGAGTATTACCTTTTGATATTTTTGATTTAAAGCTTGATTTAAGTTACAATGACAAAAGTTGAGAGAAAATACTGAATTCGTCGACGAAGACAAAAGAGGTTTTTTTTGTTTTTTTTTTCCTTTTTGATTATAATCAGTAGGTAGATGTCGCATCTTTATTTGTGACGGTTCCGGATTTAGTTATTATTTTTATTCATGGAGCAAAAACATTGCAATAAGCCGTAGTAAGCCTTTGCATAGCTAAATAATATTCTCTACATTAACGATAACATACGAGTTTAAAGAGATTATTCAGGTATAATTTAAAAACCTTAAGTTTCTTTCGTTACTGGCCGTAGTATCGGCATAGCATAATCAGCCTATAATGTTCCCACTGCTGGGACACAGGCCTCCTCTCTGTAAGAGGGAGTGGGCCATGACCCACCACGTGGGCCCAGAGTTGGTAGATGTCAAATGTCTTCAAATTTTTGGTTCTAAGACATACATCGGTACCTATGTCCTATAACCAAAAATGTGTGTAAACGTGTCGTAGGTCATGGTGTTTTCCTTCACCATTGATGAAATAAGTTACACAAAGCAAATTGCCTGCCTGGGATCGAACCCATAACCTACGAGTCTACGACACGTTACTACTGGGCCACTGCGCGCACACCGTACCTACTAGGTACCTACAAATATTGCATTATTAATTTAAATCAACAACATAACCCTGGTTTTCCCGAATATCATCATTATATCGGCCAAAAATACCAAATTTTAAAATATAACTAATCATTATAAATACCCAATTTAGCTGATTTAATGATGACACATGATTAAAATAATAATTTCCTTAACCAAAATATGGGACAAACCATAAATATATAAACTTATATGACGGTGCACGCTAAGCGTCCACGTGTCTGTTAATTCAGTAATTTAAAAAAAAACATTCTTGTGTTTAAATAAATCCTGGTTATCAAAGTGATCGAACAACAACATGGCGGAGGGACCAGCAAAAAATATGGAAGTTCGATATGTGCAGTAAGTACCTACAATATACAGGATATTTTTTTTAACCAGTGCGCAAACTGTAAGCGTGAATTCAGCATATGATTCTAGACGTAGCGTAGAAATTTTGCGTCGGTTCTCACCCTCCAACCCTCATCCCAAGTTATTTGGGGTCGGTGCAGCAAGTCTTATTTTCTTACCTTAATCACTACTAGCCATCATCTCCTTAGTCAGACTTTCTAGCCATCACTATCATCACACAATTCCATCATTTCTTTGGTCTTTATCTACGCTTATGTCAGTGGACAGTATAGTAGATAGTGCGGTGCGGTGGTAGTTGGCAGTAGGGTGTGATTGTGGAGCTATGTCAGAAACCACCACCTCCTATCCTGCCCTCTGTGTCCCAAAACATGCAGTCAAAGTGACCTCTGCACTGCCACCGACTACGCCGTGGAAGTGGCAAAGTTTTGGGAAAACAATATTTAAAATACAGTCGTGCTAGAAACATGAACAAGAAGAAGATCTACGCTAGTATTTATAATTACTCAAACATATTAAGATGATTGATTAAATTAAAGCACTATGCTATACATCAGTGTTTTTCAACCTTTTTCATGGCGTGGCCCCCTTAGTATGGAAAATATTTTGCGAACCCTTCCCTCCGCTGCTTCTAACTTGTAATTCAAGTTACCTAAAACTAGGTACTTTTTCGTTAAACAGAAAAATAGAATCCCCACAATCAACCACTGAAGCTTTGAAGTGTTTGATTCCATTTGGAACCTCCTATAATTTTAAAGAAACGGTGGCCCCATTAAGGAGGCTTGGCGAGCCCCAGGTCGTCGCGACCCACACGTTGAAAATCACTGCTATACATGGTCGATGAACCCACAAAAAAAAACAATAAATTAATTTCTTTTTTTACTTTATCATATTTATTTTGTTTGGTTGTTTTGTTTGTTTGTTTGTTTGTCATGTTTTGTTTGTGTCATGTTGTTTTGTGTATCGATACCTACCCATCACGTCTGCGGAGTTTCGCTAGCTAATTTAATTTGATCCCATGGGAATATCGGGATAAAAAGTATCGTATATGATAATCCTGATTATAAACCATCTGTGTGCTGAATTTCATCCAAATCCGTTCAATTGTTTTTGCGTAAAAGAGTAACAAACATCGATCCATCTATCCATCCATCCATACAAACTTTCACGTTTATAATATTAGTAGGATACCTAGTGCTTAGGTCCAAACTCAAACTCAAATTCAACTTAATTCAATTAAACCAATTACAGGCACTTTTGAATTGTCAAGGGGTCGGTCAGTCAGAAAAATGAAGCTAGTTGCCCATTCCAAAGCGTAGTAGGTACCTATGGAGAAGAACGGGCAAGAAACTCGATGGACCTAAAGTGTTATTGGATCTTCCATCTGGAAATTCTCAGTAGCGACCTGGATTTGTGCCCGGTTGATCGCAATAGGCTCGCCCCCTTATTACATGGGTCTTAAACATAACTAGTGAAATGTGGGGGTACTTAGGCACTCTTCTGCCCGCTGAGAAATTCCAGATAAAAAAAAACAATAACACTTTGTCCGCCCTGGGAATCGAACCCAAGACCTCATGCTCAGCAGTACCGCTGACGACCAGACCAACGAAAATAAAAAGGGAAAATTTATTTTTTTAATATATTTATTGTTCTAATTTTTTTTTTACAGTAACTGTCGAGTTATGAAAGAGGGCTGGCTTGAAATACGCGAAGAACACATTCAAACATGGCACCGCGTATACTTCATACTTCTCGAAAATACCCAATTATATGGGTTCAAAAAGATTCCGGATCCTGAACACCCCTTATCTCACCATTGCCATTATTATCTTCTGGATAATGCCGTCGTCAAATTCGAAGACAATGATCCTGACCACACAAGGAGTATCTTCTCACTAACCATGCAGTCCATGTACCCTGTAGATAAAGAGTTAACACGAACGTTTTCTGCCGAAAATGATGAAGAACGCGATAATTGGGCCAACGAGATCAACAAGGTGGCTTTTGAAAGTATGGAATATTATTATTGTTCTCTTCGGGAACGGGAACAAAAAATGTCAGTCGAAAACCAGTAGAATGATTTAAATCCAGTGCAGTGAATAATCCTGTTATATATTTAATTCTTTTATATAATATTAAACTACATGTCCCGGACGCACGCAGTTGCTTTGAATAACGGAGTGAAAAATCACTAGCGGTTTTGTAAAACCACGGATTCTACAATCAATCTGCGACATATTGACGGAGATGTCACTTGAGTGAGTTTCGAAGTGAATTACTTTACAAAAAGAACCTGTCACATTCATACTGTTAATAAAAAAGCTGTCCCAGAAACTTTGATATTACAATTCAATCAGAATTCGATACTACCATGGTAAACAAAAACTAATAGATACACGAGTATCAATTTTATCAACGACACAAATATTTAGATTTTACCAAACAAGCCGTATATTACATGCTGTCTAACCTAACAGTCCAGCCGTTCGAATGCACATGTTAGGCAGATGGTCCTAACGCCTTTGTTCGTCTAAGTATCTAAGTCTAAGTACATATGTATGAAGGTTTATAGAGCTTAAACAAGGTGCTGTTACGTCATTAAGGCGAAAACGTCAGGGTAGCCCGCGAAATTCTAATTTTCTTACCTTTTTTTTGCAGTTTGTAGCAGGGTAGTTGCGTAACAATGGCTTTCATGTTAACAGTGCAAAAACATTAATTGCGTTATTTACGTACTTTGAAGGTTATTGCTAATCCATTGCTTCATATGTTTGAAAAACTTGTCTGCTTCACAACGTAAATAACGCAATGAATGTTGTTTAACTGTCAAAATTAACTACTACTGAAACGCAATTGTACTGAACGCAACGCAATTGTTACGCAATTATCCTGCAGGTCAGTGTCAGGTTGTATGTTGATTTAAATATAATTCGCGGCTGAAATAAATATTTCTTAAAAGAATTATAGTCATAAAAATCATCAATATAAATCTCTAAGTTCATATTACCCTATTGAATGACTGTTTCATGAAATCATGAGATTTGAGGCTAAGTAATTCAAACTCAAGAGAGTTTTATTACTGATTCTAATAAATATAATTCTGTAGTCATATTTGTTGCGTCGCAAATCATATTTTAATCAACATACCACCGAACTGCAAATTGCAAAAATCGTAAGTAAAAGAGCTTAAAATATACAAAAAAAAAGAAGATGGCAGACGGGTACCGCCATTTTTTTTTTCAAAATGATGTCAGCTATCGATTTATATAGTTTAAGCGACGCAACTAGAATAGGAGCTTCTTGTTGTGACTTTTTGTAGAATATCAAATACTTTATTGTTTTCTTTTAGCCGTCAAACTAATGTGCACTTTTTAATCTTGTCTGTCATCGTCGTTGAAAACCCTATAAGTTTCTGTTATTAAAGTTTGTTTATTCGATTTCGCTACAAATCCGTCATTTTCTTTCACTTCGAGCCTACTAAGACCATTACATAAAGGTTTCACGAGTGGCCACCATTTTGAAAAAAATAAGTGCGACAGTAGGTACGGCAGGCTCCATATCTTCAATACCCTTTGAATTCGGCGGGCTACCTAGCGCATCCCCCTTAAGTGATACCCTTTATTATGCTTGTTATTATAAAATAGCAGTGTAAGGAGTACTTGGTACTTTAGCCTTTTTTGTTAGAAGCAGATGGTCTAATTTGTAATCCATGCTTATGGCAAATTAGCTATACCATAAATTAACTGATGTAACAGAATATAGTAGCAGTCCTCTTACGGACAGACAGACGGAGAGACGTTACTTTTTATATCATGCAAGGATAGGTCCAAATGTCCAGGGATATATTATTATAGGTAAGGATGTGCATAACTGGGGTAGAAAGACCGGAACAGGAAGCTTACTCTAGGATGCATATCTGGTTATCATCATCATCTGCCTAGCCTTTCCCCAACTATGTTAGGGACGGCTCCGAGTCTAACCGGATGCAGCTGCAAATGCAGACTATCAGTATTTTACATGGAGCGACTGCCTATCTGACCTCCACAACACGGTTACTGGGTAATACGATACGCCTTGGTAAAACTGTTTGTAAGACTTTCGGGGTTCTGATGACCCGTAACGACTGTCAACGGATGCATATACGGTACAGTCTGTTCTTAAATCCTTTCCTATCCTAAGGGAGCTTCTTACCTACCATTACGGCGCCTCCCGATCCACTCCTTGATATGCAATGGTCTCTGTAGCACCATGAAACATGAAGCTTCAGGGGCTAATGCGACTGGGGTCGGTGCATTTCATTCATTCATAGAAATTTGACTGAAACAGGAAATTGTATTTTACGACAGAACAGGATAATCCCATTCCCAAATGCTTAAAAGACGTGTAAAGAAATATATATAAACATATGTATAATAAGCCTGTAATGTTCCCACTGCTGGGACACAGGCCCCCTCTCGGTGAGAGGGAGTGAGCCGTAATCCACCACGCTGGCCCAGTGCGAGTTGGTAAATGTCACATGTCTTCGAATTTTTGGTTCTAGGACATGCCGGTTTCCTCACGATGATTTCCTTCACCATTTTGAGAGCGGTGGTAATGAAATAATTTACACAAAGTAATGTGCCAGAGTTCGAACCTACGACCGACAAATCGTGAGTCGAGACCGTTACCACTGGACCACCACTGCTGCAAGCAACATGAAGGTATTATAACGTTGTTAACGTTTGAGACACAGCGACTGACGATTCACTTTACGAGAAGTGGTTGTCACCACGCACCCTTCGAAATTAAATTAAATGAAGTGTTCACTTGCCTGTTATTGTCACCAATTATTTTGATGTCAGTCGGTGCCAATATCCTCGAAAACAAACTACAACCATGCTTATCATAGGCAGAAATGTGAGCATAGCATTCTTGACCAATAATCCCCTTTATTCATAAACGTTGCTTAAAGTTAATCAGTGATTAGCGACTGTTTAACCATACATTTTTGACGTTTAAACGTTACTTAACTTTAGTCATCGTTTATGAATAAACCCCATTATGTCTAGACTTTAAAAGAGACTGTAACGGAGTAGATAGAGTTAAAACATAATATATTTTTACGTGTAAAAGGCTAAACTGGACATATTATATTTTTTACACAGCGTTTTCAGCAGCAGCGCAGAGGTCACTTTAGCTGCATATTTTGAGGCACAGAGGGCAGGATTGGAGGTGCAGCATAGTTTGTGTCTCAGCTCCACATCCACACCCTGCTGCCGTACCCCACTTTACGAGGTTTGACTTACACCTTCCCAGTTGAGTTCGGAGACGGTTCAGGGACTTGGTTAAAACAGATGATAATGCGTAAAAGTGTTTTTAAAAACCTATGTATTTACAGAAATAAAACGTTTATCATTTACCACTTTACTAGACGAGTCCTTTCTCAAAGATAAAGGGGTTTATTCATAAACGATGACTAAAGTTAAGTAACGTTTAAACGTCAAAAATGTATGGTTAAACAGTCGCTAATCACTGCTTAACTTTAAGCAACGTTTATGAATAAAGGGGCTAGTCTTAAACTTCCACAAAATAAATGCAACAAAATTTCATCTTACCGACAGCGCAGATAAAAGGTGAGTCATGTGTTTGCAGTGGCTTCCGTATATACTAAGCGATGGTCTACGTGACTCTGATGGCGTACATCAGTGCAATTTTAAAGCTAGTATATGGTGCAAAGGATAAGCGGAAGCGAGAATAGAAGAATTAAGTTTCTAAATGGGGACCAGTTTCGGAATTTTCTCCGCCATACTGTTGTTTATAGAACTCTGTAAAAGTCTTTTATAATAAGTGTGTAGTTTACTGACAAGGTGTTGTGGTTGCTAGGTGACAGTTTTTATTTGTCATACATAATCAGTCTATAATGTTCCCACTGCTGGGACACAGGCCTCCTCTCCGTGAGAGGGATGGGGTCGTATTCCACTACGTGGGCCCAGTCCGGGTTGGTAGATGTCACATGTCTTCGAATTTTTGGTTCTACGACATGCCGGTTTCCTCACGATGTTTTCCTTCGCCGTTTTGAGAGCAGTGGTGATTTAGTAATTGTCATGTTGACTAACAAAGACCCAGACTACAGCGCTACCATTTCGAACTGCGCAAATTATGTCTCAATCGTAGAATTTTTTTTTACCGTTTCGAAGTGGATCACGTATATAGGTATAGGTTACGTATTTCCTTGCGACACAAAGAATGACAGATTGAGACAGATGTTAAATTCAATTTAAAACTGTTAGTTTGATATTAGAGCATCTCCCTGGAATACAGGACTACTTTAGGGCGTACGCTGCTAACTGCAAATCGAATGCATCACCCACGGTCATTGGAAATGAGACTGTATATCCCGCGAGGTCGAGGCTTTTTAAACGCTAAGACCCTCCATAATCTCGAGATATATATGTATACAGAAAACGACATGGGGATGCATCGAGATGTAGTCGCGGTGGACAAGGGCCTCACTCCGCTCTCCTTGGGTAAACAAACCAACCACAGTTATTTATCTTCAAAATATAATTTAAAAAATCTAAAAGTTCACGATGCTGCTGCAACTGTCAACCAAATATAGGTACCACATAAAAGTCTAGCCCGCTACCGCTTATAAATTGAACTATAATTATTATATGAGAATATCCCCGTTCAGTAAACACAATCAATTAGTATTAAAATCATATACACAGCTCTTTTTAATTCTATAGGTATTTAAAAATATTTATTTTCTCTGAGGACTGGTTTTATATTCTGCCACTTATTAGGGAAAATGTGTATAGTTATTATTAGCTTATTGCTAAGCGGACTGCAAGGCAAATAAAAAAAAAAAATGTCTCTTCATCATAATCATTTCAGCCGCAATCCTGCACCCCAATTGCGTAACACACAATCAATCGGAATCTGAATCATTTCGAAGCAAATTGCTAATCCATTGCTTCATAAGTTCGAAAAATTTGTCTGCTCAACACGTAAATAACGCAATGAATGTTGTTGAACTGTCAAAATGAAACCGATTCCGATTGATCGTGTGTTACGCAATTAGGGCGCTGGTCATAGTGCTCCCCAAGTCTCGCCACAACGACCGATCCTTTCGCTTCCAGTGGACTCCTGCGACCTTCACCAGGTCAACGGTCCACATTACTTGGCACATTAGTTCATTTGCACTAATTGAAGTCTTGTCTAGAATAATATTGATTAGTGCTTACTGCTAAGATTAGACTAGTGCTGTCATTGTACTAACGAAACCTCTTCAGTTTATGATCGTAACTACTACATGTGGCAGAATATATTTTTTTGTTCGGAGTTTCACAGGACTGGGTAATTTGTGCTTAGAAGTAACCACACAAGAAGTTTTAAGGCCGAGCCAATGTAATCTTTATTTTTATCTAGTTTCAGAAACTGAACAGGGGGGTGACCACCACCTCTTAAAGTAGTATTATTATAAGCTATACGGAATGTATAGCTCCATCTCTTTCACACACGGAAGTAAGAATAAAAATAATACTGCTTTAAGAGGTGGTGGTCACCCCCCTGGCCTTTGAAGTACATACTAATTCCATGGCACAAATGATACTCCAATCGGATCGCAGATTATGAAACCATGGAATACTGCCATACCCGTCGCACAACCCAATTACTGCAGCACCTAAGTACAAGGTGTCGTTTTGCATCCTCGTCAAATTCAAGGAGGTAACTATGTTACTGATTCTCGACACGAATCAATAATAAAATAAGTAGGTGTTTTTTTTTATATTTTTTGGAAATCGGCATGTTTGGGACACGCATTTTAAAACGCGGTCTGTGTGAGACCGCACTGTAACTGCCCTTTTACACACACATAAAAACGCGGCTGGCGTCGTCGGCACCGTTTAAAAAGGCAATTTAGTGATCTTAGTTTATTGATTGTTTGGCGCCGATTCAAAATTACTTAGGTATACTTACATTAGTTTAAGAACTTAGTTATTAAGGTCAAATAAAAAAGGTTTTTAATTTTTTGCTTTTCAGTTTTTTCAGCGGTTTAATGTTGTTGTTAAAAAGTTTTGAAGTACCCTCTCTATTATATTACTCCTGTATCGTGGGTGCGTTTACAAACATTTAAACTGACATACACAAACAGCCAGACCCGGAACAACTATCTGTAGGCAATACAAATATTTGTTCCGTGCGGGAATTGAACCCGCGACACGCAGCGCAGCAGTCGATCGCTCAGCTACTGCGCCAACCGTGTCGCCGCCAACCGTCAACCTCATTCTCTTGCCCTTAATTTAATTGATGACACGTAAACCAGTAACGACTGCTAAACAGGGCCCTATTTCTCGAAACTATTAGTTTACTAGTGTATTAGTTAATAATTAGTAGTGTAAAAATTACAAGTCCTAATATTTCCTGTTTCTCAAAAACAGGTACTGGACTAATAACTAATTGTAGCAGACTAATAAAAAATATTAGGCTGGCTTGGCTGAATACCTACACATACATATTACTCATGCCTCTTTACTTATTAAAAAAAAATACGGGAAAAGTTCCCGCCGTGTTTGGACTCGTTTGATTTTGTCGTTTGCACATTGGCGGTAAAAGCGGATTGTTTTATTTTAAGTTTTTTTTTCTCTACTAATATTTATTTAATTAAATTAGATAGCCACTATCTGCGAGTAATATTGTGTTAGTTACTCCAGCCATTTCCATTCTACGAAAAAGTCCACTGTGGCGTGGAACTCTCGAATCGTGCACTGACCCATTAGCATACGAATAATAAAACTGTAAAGCGGGACCGCAAACTACTAAACTATTTGTTGAGTGGTTCCCGTGCCTATTTACAAATTGTTCTTAGTTTTCATTTGGGGCATTAATAGGCACTAATGTGTCCGAATCTGACCACATTTTATATTTTTTTTAAATTAAATTAACCAATAATTTTGGCTAATATTTTTTACAAGCCTTCTGAGACTAATAGCTTTATCAGTGTAATTTACAAGAGTATTTAATAACATATAGTTTTATGAAACCAAATTGAATTTACTCAGGTAATTTTAGCTAATATTTATTAGTTGGCAACTAGTAACTAATATTTTACTACCGTAGCTTCGAGAAACGCACACTAGCCAACTTGTAAAAAATATTGGTTCATGGACTCATATTATTAGTCTAATAAGTTTCGAGAAATAGGGCCCTGCCGGTGTTTCGGTATGTTATGAATGGTCACCCATCCACGGATCGACCTTGCCCAGGGTTACTTAACCTTGAAGATCGGCCGTGCTGTCATTATTTAGCCACGAGCACCCGTTTGAGTCGTTTGAAACTTAGGACAAGTGTCAAATATCGAGTCTCTTTTCCCATCACTAGGAAAATTGTAGAACCTCTAAAATTATGCATAACGACTAATAATAACTGTCGTCCTAATCATCATAAACCAGCTTTATTTTCATATTACAAGATTTACATTTTGACAGTAACAAATATACGGAACACTTCACACGGTGACATTATTTGCAGCCACCTTTATTTTCACAAAGTCTTAACACGTGGACATAAGGTTCAAAATCCTTTGACAAAATGATTTAAAGGTGTTATTAGATTGTGGTGAAAATAGAAAATATTTAAGACGGGTATAGATTGTCCTATAGCAATTACAACCGTTTGAAATTGTAAATGTCGTATAATAAATTGTATTAAATTGACATCATGATTGTTGTACCTAACCGTAATGGGCGGCGAGAGGGAATACAGTGTAACCCATAATATATGGAATTGCGTGTCCAGTTAGTTGAATTTGAATTTATTATTCGACTAGAAACCAGAAGTTGATCATATCATAGTTTATATGTCATGTGCTTGTTATGTACTCGTTGGAAGCCGCGGTTTTGTTCGCTACTTGGGGACACTCCCTATCTCTATTAATAGTCTCCGTTCAGCCTATAATGTTCCCACTGCTGGGACACAGGTCTCCTCTCTTCGAGAGGGAGTGGGCCGTAATCCACTACGCGGGCCCAGTGTGGGTTGGTAGATGTCACATGTCTTTGAATTTTTGATTCTAGGACATGCCGGTTTTATCACAATGTTTTTCTTCACCGTTTTGAAGTGATGATGAAATTATTTGCACAATTCTTTGTGCAATAATTTTCGTGCAATATTTTTTTTAGCGAGTGTCTGGGTTCGAACCCACAACCTAAAACTCGTAAGTCGGGACTGATGCCACTACTCAAAAGTGTACTTTACCTTTGCGTTATTCCGGCCTTCAGAACCACTTGCGCCATAAATCTAAAGCAAAGAATTTAAAACATCGTTCTATTTCTGTTAATCGTTTGCAGATGACAGGGACAGGATGATGTTTTAAATAGGTTCATTTATCATTAAAATGTATTAAGTGATTTGTGGTGCAGGTAGGACTTACTCGTCTGCCAAGTCCCATTTAAAAGCGTTTTCAATATGTAAGTAATAGATAAGTGAATCCGCGTCTCTACCAAAGCGTGTCAGATCTATGCGGGAAGGAAAAGTAACGTAAGTGATTTTTTGAGCAAAATGTACTACTTAGCCAAAAGAGAATTGGCAAGTAATGTGATAAGTGCCAACAGCTGCAAACTTCGGGAATAAACGCTCGGTTTTAACTAGTAAGCTATATTAATTAATACAAGTTTTGTTTTATACATCACTAGTTTTTCCCCGCGACTTCGTCCGCGTGAATTTTTTTGTTCCTGATTTTTTTTTCTTTTTACTCGGCTTCTTAGGGCCTTAGCGTGATGTTAATAGCCTATAGCCTTCGTCATCAATTGGGCTATTAAATGCAATTTTTTTTTTAAATCCGACCGGTAGTTCCAGAGTTCAAACGAACAAACTCTTTATTATTAGTATAGATATACATATGTTAGTGTGTAAATGTCTATGGGCCATTGTAGCCTGAAATAAATGTTTTATTGCTTAAAATCGAGTAAAGAACCTCACAACGAACAAAAATTACTACAGCATCTCCTAACCGTAACTATTGTCGGATAAGTGACAGTATGCTTCAAGATTTACGTAGGTACACCTAAGTACAAACTTTGATAGTACGACTGGATCTGGTTAAACTGGAATTGCAAGCGACTATACATTTCCGTTTTCTTGTGCAATTAAAATAGGTGTATCCAAGTCTTTAATCGTTCCCACAGCATCTTACCTTCGAAGCAATTTATTACGAATGCAAACAATGCGCCTATTAATTTTAAGGATGCAAATCAAACAAAACAAATCATAAAAACATTTCCTTTACTTCAAGAATGACATTAAAAAAAAAACAATTTATGTTTTAATAAAAAACGAATGACATTCTCGTTCCAATTTTGAAATAGAACCCGTTCGGTGGGAACGGTTGCAATGACAAAACTATTTTTAATAAAAAAAAATAAGAGAATGCGCACTTTGTCTATATTTTAATTTTGGTGAATTTGCATACGGTTCGAGCTGTGAATAATTTCTAATGAAATGTATGAATCAATTATAAATGAGGACAATGTCTTCAAGGCGCAGGGGAAGAGGAAGCTATAATTAAAATACGGGAGACGATAGGGTTGGCCATTGGATAAAAAGGCAACTCATATTCTGTCATTAGCAATTTTACATCATCATCATCTACCTAGCCTTTTCCCAACTATGTTGGGGTCAGCTTCCAGTCTAACCGGATGAAGCTGAATACCAGTATTTTACATGGAGCGACTGCCTATCTGACCTCCACAACCCAGCTACTGGGTAATACGATACCCCTTGGTAAGACTGGTTGTCAGACTACTGAGTATATATCCTCTCTTTTGTGCCAAGGTTCCCTGGTCTCATCCAGGACTTCCTATTAAAATTACAATATTGAGCACCAGCTTTCAATCCAGCATTAGTACACAACTATCAATTATTTCAAGTTGGCAACCCTATATTCATGAGCAGAACACTTCACGGGCTTACATCTCACTCTACCCTTTCTAATGATAATAGAAACCTGTTCCTTACTATAACAATCTTTTTTTTTTGTTTTAACATCACCTTTCCGGTACACCGTGGTTGTCAACGGCCACTATTGTTGCTTTTATATTATAAACAATAAACCCAAGGGTTGAAAACAGATGTCGAGCCAAATCAGAAATGTTACATTGTCTTAATAAAAATAGAGGTGCAAAAATTTGAATAAAATTTTTGTTTATTGAAATTAGTTTTTTTAGTGTTATACCGTTTTGGATGTGGGAATGTTTGACCCCTTTTTCGGACGTCATTGTTTATGGTTGCTATTGTTTTTTTTTTTAGGTGGCAGTTATTTTTGTTTTATTGCAAGCTGGATTGGCTATGGTGTCGGCAGATGGGTTGGATGTCTGTTAATAGTAAAAGCGGTGATACTTTTTAATATGGCGAGGACGAATGCGTAATTTGAGTCTTAATTAAACTATGACAATGTACGGTCACCAAAGACAACCAAAGGTAAAATTAAATTAAATTAATAGAAAACAAACAGTTTATTTATCAAATTAAATTTCATTCGAAAACATCCATCGGTTTCTTACTAAACTTCAACTATATCCGACAACCATGCTTACTTATATCCTTTGGTGACTCTACACTTATATCTAAATAATATTTTCTCTATTATGAGATGAGCGGCCTCTTGATTAGAAAAAAAAACTTTGTGGTGTAGTGACGAGATGAATGGAACTGTCACATATATACGAGCTAATCACGGACTTGTTGATGGGGTTGTGGTGGTCCCCTTCTTCTTAATGTCGCTGACACGACCAACATTTAAATCTTGTTTTCCCAAAACTTTGCCACTTCCACGGCGTTGGCAGCGCAGAGGTCGCTTTGACTGCATGTTTTGGGACACAGAGGGCAGGATAGGTGGCGGAGCATGGTTTGTGACATAGCTCCACAATCACACCCTACTGCCGTTCCGTCAAGGTGGTCCCACTTTACCAGGTTGGACTTACATCTTCGGCTTAATCACTTTATTGGTCTAGTGGTAAGCCTACTGCTGAGCATGAGGTCCTGGGTTCGATTCCCGGGCCGGGAAAATTGTTATTGGGTCTTTTGATCTGGAATTTCTCAATAGGAGAGATAAATAAATAAAATAAATAATAAATCCCTGGACATTTCACACAGCACCATTTGTCCCAAGCTAAGCAACCTAATGCTTGTGTTATGGTAACAAGATGGCTGATAAACTACTTATATACAATTTTTTTTTTGTAAATACATACATATTATAGATAGAAAAACACCCAGACTCGGAACAAATACATGTAGGTCATACAAATATTTGTTCCGTGCGGGAATCGAACCCGCGACACGCAGCGCAGCAGTCAATCGCTTAACCACTGCGCCAACCGTGCCGTCAAATATCATTATAGTATGTCAAACCAAAAAAATAACATATCAAAAATTGTTCATATAACGGATTAATAAGTTAATAACACATGCTTGTTTTTTTTTTTTTATTTAAAACTAATTTCCTTTATACAAATGTAATAACCGCAGATAAAATTTCATGGTGTATTGAACTTAATATAAGGAATATCCTGTTTACGAGCTGTAGTATCATTTGTATGTGTTACTGTAAAACCTAGAACAGTGGTTAATCTCGCTTTTAGTGTTACCTTACCTACACAAGTTATTACTGCAATAGTGTAATAAATCGATCTTGTACAGTAACATAAAATGCCAATAACAGGATATTCGATAGCCATTTTTGGATAGGTACCTACGATAGCGGTTCTCCAACTAACCAGTTAACTTATCACAATTTTGACCAAAACTCGGGCAAATCTCAAATGCAGGGTTTCAATAACTTACCAATCGTTTTTAGTAGTTTTACTTTAAACTAAATTCTGCCCGCGACTTCGTTCGTGAGGAAGTAGTAAGACACCACAATATACTATATAAAATATAGCCCATGTTACTCGCTGACAATCTAGCTTTCTAATGGTGAATGATTTTTTTTAAATCGGTTAACTCAAACGATACGTTTGAGTTTATCCATTTGGTACAAACAAACATACATAAAATCAAATCTTGTCTCCTTATAATATTAGTTTAGATAAAGATTCTTTAAGAGGAAACGCGGTCACGTGGTCCTTGGCGTTCATGTTTTGTTTTTGGTGCCAAAAAAACCCGTAGATGATGGCAGGACGATCTGGAGAGAACCAACGACCAGTGATCCACTTTAGACCTGGATCGAAAGAGCTAGAAGTCATGGGGAGAGGCCTTTGCCTAGCAGTGCAATGATGCAGGCTAACAGTAACAGTAACGCCAAAACACAAAACTTAAACATGACAATGACAGATATACAGTCACGAGCAAAAGTATGTAAACACTCGGCTTTATTCAAAAGTGATTTACTCCTTTATTTTTTAATGAAATTTTATGTTGTTACGAACATTCCATTTTCAAACCCATGGGCTTATGTAATGTGTCGTATTTTTAGGCTGCATTCATTATTTCACGAAAAAATCGGAATTGAGAGTTGCCAAGTGTTGACATATTGGTGCTCGTGACTGTAAATTTTATCGTAAAATATATTTAGACTAGTATCAGGAATACGTTAGTACGCAACGAACGCCAACAACCACGTGACTGCGTTTGCTCCTAACTACAGATTCACTTGGGCAAATGGCCTGGGTCCACCCAAATCCAAGTTCAAAATAAAATTGTCTCGACTTACCTCGAACTCTGCTCTTTTGATATAAAATACTTCAATTTTGTACGGTTTGGTTCAATATCCAAAACAGACAAAATAACAGCCAGACAGACGTGTTCGATGGTTAGTAAACAAATAAAATCAATATCTAACAAAAATATACGCACATGTTTCCAAATCACCAAATTGAGCCCAATTTTTGTAGAGTTAAGGTCGTTTTCAGCTCGTAGAGGGAATATATGCAGTTATATATAAGAATCGGTCTGCGTGCTAACAAATCTAATAATAACGGTAACAAGCGATGGGGGAGTGCATCTGATTTGGGAAAAAAATATCTCATCGAGTTTGGGGTGTCATGTTGCGTACAGTCGCCGAAAAAACGGTTGGAAATTATGAAGAAAGCAAAAGGGAATTTAAAAAAATTAAATAGTTTAGGTACCTATGTTGGATGGTTCATTTTTCTGCAGAAATCAAACTATATTAATAAACCAGGATATAAAGTTCATTCATCGTTGTAACCATATTTTTTTGAATTAATGACGATATTATGACTAGACAGGAGATGACGGCTTTTAGAAATATATAACAGAAGAACCAAAATAATTTGAGATAAAAGCATAAATAGTTTTTGATCAAAAATATGCACAAAACTATTGATGAATTGATGAACCTCATATTAATTACATAGGCTGTTGGAATTTAGACATGAAACTGGCTGGTTTCTTTAAAACAAGCTAAACTGTACAATATCTATGAATTATAAATCAACATCATCATCATATCAGCCGAAAGACGTCCGCTGGATATATGTACTCGTAGATCTCCCCCAGCACCGCCACTACGACCGGCACCCTAATTGCGTAACACACGATCAATCGGAATCGGTTTCATTTTGACAGTTCAACAACATTCATTGCGTTATTTGCGTGTTGAGCAGACAAATTTTTCGAACTTATGAAGCAATGGATTAGCAATTTGCTTCAAAATGATTCAGATTCCGATTGATTGTGTGTTACGCAATTAGGGGGCGGTTCTGTGTTCCCCGCAGCCAGTGCATTCCTGCGGTCATCACAAGATAAACTATAATAATTTACCTACTTTTTTGTTTCCAGTATCGTGCACTTTTCTTTCGATTATTTAAAAATATTTTTGGTACTTTAAAGAAACTTGCGACCGTTTTCCCTGACTGTACAAAGGGGGTAGGTAGAAAAGTCGAATTTCTTCAAAACACCATCTCTCTTTGAAACCTCATACGCAGAAGGTATACTTATATATTTTATATGATTACTGAAGGGGAGGATTTTTTCGACTTTCCATCAACGAGATCGAATTTGAATATAAAATATTTCTATTTGTAAGAATTTCTTGGGGTGGGTTTGTAAATAACGTGCCGTGTTTGGCTCGAGGGTAGAAGCGAAAAGGAGCCCACTTATTTAGATTTTTTGGTAGAAAGGATAAAGAGATGTATTTCGTTAGACAGGCCGCTTGATGAAAAAGCAAGTCACGATAAGAATATTTAATACAAATTGAATAAACAGGCCATATCGAGAGCAGTGGTGGCCGAGAGGTATCGGCCCCAACTTACGAACTGTAGGTCGTGAGTTCGAACCTAGGCAGGCACTTTACTTTGTCATCACAACGGTGAAGGGAAACATCGTGAGGAAACCGGCATGTCCTAGAACCAAAAATTCAATGACATGTGAAAAGAATATTTAATACAAATAATTGAATAAACCAACCCGTACTGGGCCCGCGTGGTGGATTACGGCCCACTCCCTCTCACTGAGAGGAGGCATGTGTCCCAGCAGTGATTATGATTGTCGTCTAAGTTCTAACACCAAGTAAGGCGAAATAAAACGATTCAAATCTTTGATACATATTATGCCACCATTTTTTCATATCTCTAACTACCTATATTCGTCAAATGACTGATTTTTCAATAAACAGAAAACAGTTTGACAAGTTCTGTATAGAAAATATGAAGTGTCATAATTATTATTCTTCAGATTTATATCCCCTCTGTTCTGTTTTTTTCATTTTTCATCAATACTCTAGGATGCATATCCGGTAGGCTCTTAAATCCTACCCTTTCCTACGGGCACGTCTTCCTTACAAAAACCGCGGCCCCCGGTCTACTTCTTGATATATGCAATGGTCGCTGTAGCACCATGAACATGAGGCTACAGGAGCTAGTGCGAATCTTGGGGTTCATTTGATTAATCGAGTCTGGTCAAACTACGCTGGGATCGGTGCAATTCATTCATTCATTCTTCATCAAATTATTATAACATTAAATTTTCCGTTTATTTATCTTTTCCTTGTTCTCCGTACCCATAGTCCCAAAACTGAGTTATAACTTCCCTGTAACACAGTTTTAAATTCCTCATGTCCTTATCATCAACGACCCGATGACCGTCAAAACTGACCTCTATTTCGCCCATGGTATTCACAGGAACACACCATTGAACTAAGATTATCGATTTTTTAATCCTCAACCACCATACTTGTTAGGGTCACGGGACGAACGGGGGTGAACCGATGGGGTGCGACAACCCCTGTCCAGTAGTTTATGTAAAATTTATGTGCGATGCCAATTTGTTCGATATTTCGCGTTTTAATGCTGACTGTACTTATTTGGGTTTGAAATATTCCACAGCAGTGGTGTATGATTATTATGGGTTTTCTAAGCTTTTGGGTTTTAGAAGATTTTAATGGTCGGCAGTAAAAGTTTTTGAAATGATAATAAAGAAATTATGTTTGCAAACAATTTTAAAATAACGAATAATTGGCAGAATAAATTTGCCAAAAGAGGCAGATGATAGTCCAAGTGCTACGGTTACACAAAGAGCTGTTAATTAGTTTATGTCATTTACTGTTATCTTTTATTCCTAGATTTTTAGTTTTTTTTTTATTGTTCTTCATCTTTTGTAAAAAATCGTCTCATTATTGTAATAATTTAAGGGAAAGAGCGGGATTGCCCCAACACAAGTATTATCAATTACTTACTGGGGATGTCTCATTTATAATCCATTTAACTGTTTTGGGACAAATAAACATTTTTCATTTTCAAGTGCTTCCTATCAAGTGAATCTTACCGAGGGGTATCGTCTTACCCAGTAGCTAAGTTGTGGGTCGAATAGGCAGTCGCTCCACGTAAAACACTGGTATTCAGCTGCATCTGATTAGACTGGAAGCCTATCCCAAAAATTGTTGGGAAAAGGCTGCATATCAAACTCAAACTCAAATTTATTGAAGCTAGTCGCCCATTCTAAAGACGTAGATCTCTATGGAGAAGAACGGGCAAGAAACTCCACGGACACTCTTTTAAATCAAGATATGATGATGGTAGTCCAAGTGCTAACTACCCTAACACTGATCTTCAGCTGCATCCCTTGGATGCCAACGCTCAAAATTGGCAGCTTATTTCTACAGACTTACTTAGAATCTGAAGCATCTCTACATTCAATGAACAACTATACAGGGTGGCAGGGACATCGACGCGCAAACTGTAACCATGTATTCAGCACATGACTTTAGACCCTATAGCGCAGAAATTTTTCGTCGGTTATCAAAAAAAAATCTTCTATTTCATAGAAAAGTGCAATACCTACGTGGTCAAACGGAACAGCAATATTTTTTTTTAATAACCGACTAAAAATTTCTACGTTATAGGGTCTAAGCTCATGTGCTGAATCCATGGTTACAGTTTGCGCGTCGATGTCCCTGCCACCCTGTATATTACACGTCAAAGAACACTGAAAAAAAACACAGTAAAGTCATCAATGTAAATTAAATACAGATTTGACAATACATAGGCACTCAGACTATAATGTTCCCATTGCTGGGACACAGGCCTCCTCTCTGTGAGAGGGAGAGGCCATAATCCACCACGCGGGCCCAGTGCGGGTTGGTACCTAGGTACTCGTAGATGACACGTGTCTTCGAATTTTTGATTCTAGGACCGGTTTCCTCACGAGGTTTTCCTTCACCGTTTTGAGAGCAGAGGTTTGATAATATCCTCTCCCAATATCCAAGTTACAAACCTCAGAGAAAGAAAGAAAGAAAAATGGTTTATTCTGCACAAATAAGACGCACATTATAAATAAAAAAATCTTCTTCATAAAAATTATCAGGTCAGACCCTTCATATATCAAGTCCCTGCAAAGGACAAGAGATCTCGGAGTTCAAACTTCACCAAGAATTATTGTTGGTGATTGTTTTTAATGGGTTTTCTTTTCTTCGCGTTTTCCCGCAGATTTTTCGTCTTCGGCAATCTCGAATCTTTAATTGTTAAAGTTTTTTTTCTTTCGGCTTACTGCCGACTGACTTACGAGTGTGTTTACATGATCTTTCACTATTTTATGATGTGCTGTTTTTTGATCTTTTTCTGTTTCTTAGCTCGATGGCAAATGACCTGATGGATTATTGGTAGGAAAATAAGAATAGGTATATTAAAAGACGTGTTTTATCGTCATAATTATACTTTGGGGGTCGAGAAGAAACTAAAACTTGGCTGGAAAATAAAATCCACTCTCGACTCCACAGGGGCGAGAATAAACTATAGTTAGGGGTCCAGTGGAAACATTATTTATTGGGGGTCAAGGGGCCGAGAGTGGACTAAACGATATTTTTTGTAAAGAAGTTTTTTTTTTGTTGGCCTCAATTTTAGCAACTGTATTCGCCTGTTATATTTATTTGTTTCTGTAAATTAAAATAATAAGTAGGCAAATAACAACTAATACCTAATTAATTAGTAAAAATAACAAAATTAAATCCTAACTTAACTAAAACTATACACAGCCTAAAATATAGCGTCAAAAACCTCATCCGCATCGCTGTCAACTGGTAATGTACCCGAGAGACTGGCATTAGTATGGCAATGCTTAGCCTCTGGCCAAGGTAAAAGCGCCCTTGGGTCACGGGAACCAGCCGTTTCGAAATTTCCTTAACAAGACCATGATTTCTTCTGTTTAATACATATTTGAATTTGCATACCAGCATTGCTATTCTGTAAAAATCTCGCCGTGAAAACTTAATAATATGGTATCATCCCAAAACAACTATTTATCAATCGAACTAGTTTAAATGCAATCAATTTTTCCTAATTCCTTACACTACAGAAAGCAGCTATATTAAACACATGTCGCATAGTTCGGAAATTCCTACAATTAGATTTAGACAATAATCTCAATGCAGTACAAAACACCTAATCTGATCAAACTTAAAATCTCACCTTGGTTTATACCCGTGACATTTTAATAAATACCAGGTTCTAGGAATCTGAGAAAATAAATTTAAAAAAAAACAAAGTAATAATAATAGTAATACGTAGGTAAAGGAGGTTTGTCATTATTGACAGCTCACTTCAAGGTCACTTATAATATTTACAGAATAGATCGGCAGTTCGCTGTGGATGTTTTTTGTGCGTTATCAAGTTTGTTAGTAAAGAAGACCCTTAAAGTAACGTAACACCAACTTTTAGCAGATAATGGATGGCACATAGATCATTGTAGCTTTAATATCTTTATCAGATTTTGATACTTATGACAAATTCCAAAAATCCCAAAATTTTAGGCTCTTGGTATGCATAATCAGCCTATAATGTTCCCACTGCTGGGACACAGGCCTCCTCTCTGTGAGAAGTAGCGGGCAAGTCTTTTATTTTTTATTTCCTCACGATATTTTCCTTCACCGTTTTGAGAGCAGTGTTGATGAAATAATTTACACAAAGTAAAGCACCTGTCTGTGTTCGAACCTACGACCTACAACTCGCAAGTCGCAGCCATTACCCCTGGGTCACCACTGCTTAGGCACCTGGCAAATTGGCACCAAAGTTTAAGCAAAGTAAATATCATCATCATCTGCCTCGCCTTTTCCCAAAGGACGGTTGCCAGTCTAACCGGATGCTGCTGAGTACCAGCATTTTACATGGAGCGACTGCCTATCTGACCTCCACAACCCAGTTACTGGGTAACACGATACCTCTTCGTAAGACTGATTGTCAGAACTTTTGGCTACTGACTACCAGTTTCTAAGCTAAGTAAATAATGTATATAGAAATACATATAATACAGTATACATAATAGGAACTGCATAATGCCGGCTTAAGGCTCAATAATTTGGCGGATGGCGCATTGAGTATTATTTGCATTTATTATTGGGGCTTTGAGGAAAAAAGAAATAATTAAAGACGAGGTCGCGTGCCAGCGTCTCCCCGATTGAAATCATGTAGCGTCAGCAAAAAGGGTATCATCGGTCTCAGTACCTTATCAATTACACTATTACCCCCGGTGGGCCTTTTTCTTCTAATAGTTTTAACACAACAGGTTTAACACACATTGAGTTGTTGGTTACTAGGAGCGCCCCGCGATTTCACCCGCATAAATGTCGATTCCGTGAGAATATCGGGATCAAAAGTAACCGATGTGTTATTCTTCTGTATAAAATATATTACTGTAAAATTTCACCAAAATCCGTTCAGTAGTGTTTGCGTGAATTATTAACAAACATCCAACCATCCATCCTTACAAACTTTCGCGTTTATAATATTAGTAGGAAGTAGGATTGGGTTGTAGTTGTACTGTACAATAATGTGCAATTTCCAGAAATGTAGAAAAAGTTTCGTCCTTCACTTGTTATAGTCGAGTTAGCACGCTGAGCAGTTCATTGTACAATGTACCTATGCATTTAGTTCTTCACCGTCATCAACATCGGCAGCTTTATTTACCCTACTGCAGAGTATATATAGGCTTCCTCTCTTTTGTGTTATTATGTCTTATTTTAAGTAAACCAGAGTAAACTTCTTCCAAGCGTTGATTGAGCTTATTTAAATGGACTTGCATTCGGCCATTGTCTCGACCGATTTTAAGCGATTGTGCAGTTGACGATGGTGCACTTTTACCTTGATAGTTTTATCCAATACAAATAACAGCATTCAACAAATTGTTTTTATTTAGGTATTTTAAACGAATGTTAATATCAAAAGACATTTTTGCTAACCCTACTTTATTTAAAAGATGAAAATTATTTGCCTAAACACCCACTCTGGTACCCCCTAAATGAGCATTTCTTTTTCCCAATTTGCTATTGCAATTATGGAAATCAAATAGGGGCACCTCTTGGCGTCTTCATATTTAATTTTGGTGATAGGTACATAAGGTGCTTCTACCTTAGGTAGATACTCGGCATTTCACATAGGAGCTTATATAAAAACTAGATTCCTGTTTTTTTTAAATTATTATATCTTTTTCTTGTAATTCAATATGATTTTCATTTGTTCATGTTGCGACGGTAGAACATGGAGGACTTTATTATAAAAATAATATCTATCGAATTACCCTTGTTTGTTTGCAAAGTAATATTAAGTTGTATTAATTATAATAGTTCCTAATTTGTTAATGTTTGTGTCTTAGTAATTATACTATCAAAGTTTAAGTTATACTAACAAACTTATGGGTACCTAATGTACCAGAACCAATGATGAATAAATAAATAAAATATGATTTCATTTCATATTAAGAGTTTTCGAGAAAGAATAAAGGTTTGGCAAAGTTGATATAATATGCTTCTCTAAAAACTTAATGGCTAATTTAAAAGTAACGACTCGCCCGATTCGGGCGAATAAATTCGTGCAAATCAAGTAATAAGCCGCTTATGTAAGTGCTACAAAAATAGGAAAAGAAATACATAGGCTTATGTAGAAAACGACTTCATTATCCTATATTTATTTAAAAATACTAACCCCCCCAAAAAAGACCCTTAATATTCAAATCAGTTAATCTTCAAAATCGACTAGCATATCAGCTTCGTGTTCCCTAATTAATTTCTTAGAGCGATTGCGAGAAAAAAAAATTGAATTAAGGGGTGGAAAATTTTTGCCGAAACTTAAATAAAAATGCAGATAGGTGGAAGTTTGTTAACAAGGGGGGGAAAGCAACCCCCTTTGAAGTTCGCAAAGAGCACGCGAGCGTAAGGGGCGGCGTATACTTAGGGGTGAAAAATAAGTCTCTCCCTTTAAATAAGATATCAGTGAAATTGAAATTGTTGAGGCGAATGTTTTTTGGTTGGTTATGTACTCCTAATCTTTTTGTGTGATTCTGTGTGGAAGATGTAGGTATTCCTGTAGGTGTCAAGGGCTTTTAAGGAGGTTTCTGTGAGACTTACTCATGACCGGCGCCTGTGTCGCAGGGTTTTTACTACTTGACGAAACATCCAGCAGTGCGATTCTGTAACCATCTCACTGTGAAAATCTAGGTGAAGTGAGCTGTCATTCCAACTAATACTAGGGAGCGACACTATTGACAGCTTACTCTAAGCTCACTTCACCGATCTTTTCACGGTAAGATTTTTACATAATCGATCGGCGGAAGTCTTTATCTCTCATCTCATCTACTATTGCACGCCATTCAACTCGATTTTCGGCAACTCTCATCCAGCTGCTACGAGCCATCCTGCGAAGATCGCCGCTCCACCTAGCCCTGTAAGTTGTAAGTTTGTAAAGTTTTGGGAAAATAACATTTGAAATAGGAGAAGAGGTGTTGTAACTTTAATGTTAATATAGATATTATAAGTACACAATAAACCTTCCGGGATAAATTTTCTAAATAATGTTGAAAACCGCATCAAAATCCGTTGCGTAGTTCAGAAGAACAACGCAGTCACACAGACAAGCATGAACGGGAGCTTTAATTTATAACATGTCCTATCTATAGATATATATGTATATAGAAATAGCATGTTACGCCTTAATACGGCATAAGTTTGTTACTTATAAAGTCGATTCTTCCCTCTATAAACTCCAGTGAGTAACAGTGTCCGTTGTTATTTAAACAAATGGGCTATTTCCCTTTCCATATCCGTTAAAAAGTCGTGTGAGGTCAATTTAAGCATCGTACGAGTATTTTTAGTATTAAACAAGTGAAAAAGTTAGGACAGTAATACGCTTTGGAAAGATATAGCCTGTCCATTAGGTAAACCATTTTTTGGCAGCTGTCTTAGAACGTACATACTCGTATTCCAGATTACGTAAAAGTTAGCTTTAAAATGCGTAATAAAATAAATATATAAACTGCCTTATCTTATTGAATTATCTTATAAATTTATGGCTTCTTACATACATTATAATACCGTACGCGTATCAATCGATGTATTGTGTGTTGCTGCAATCACTAGTTCCATCTGTCAAAAAATGGTTTACCTAATGGACAAGGTATAGTTTCATCTTTCTGACTGACCTACCCCTTGACAATTTAAAAGTGCCTTGAATTGGGTAAATGGAAATGAATGGTTTAAGTTTGTTTACAGCCCATTAAAGTGACTTTTCTCCCAGTTATTTTGAAGCTTATAATCTTCATCATCTGCCTTGTCTTTTACCAACTACCTACCTACATATGTATGTAGGGGTCGGCTTCCAGTCTAACCGGATGCAGCTGAGTAACAGTATTTTACATGGAGCAACTGCCTGTATGACCTCCACCACCTAGTTACTGGCTAATACGATACCCCTGGTAAGACTGGTCGTCAGATTTTCGGGTATCTGACTGCCAAAGATCCCCGAATGATAGCTGGGACCAAGGGCTTAAAGTGCTTCCGGGGTACAGTGGCGTCTTGGTATGTAAAGATGGTCACCCATCCACGGACCAACCGTGGCGACCGTAGCTAAACCTGATCGATCGACCCGTGCGGCTGTTAATCCTTAAATATCAGCAATAATTTGTGGTTTCGTAAGAATAGAGCTCAAGATGCACCCTAAATAAGTTCTTATAACACCTTTCAACCAATAATTCAATTGTTGCCACACTTTAACACCTTAAAAAACATTATTGATCCCTATTAGCTTCGGCTCGTGCCAAATAAATAAACGGTTCAATAGAAATGGATCAACACCTCTATTGATCAATCGATCCTTAAATGACAACAGGTAAAAAATACCCTTCGAATTATCATAAAAAAAGATTGCGCTTGCACTTTTTTTGTCAAGAAAAAACCTCTTAACCGTTTTTGTTATTTAAATTTTTTTTGTGAGCAAAAATTGATCCGTAGTGTGAACGGAATTTTAATTATGGGACTCAAGACTTTTTTTCTTCTTTTTTGTCTATGTTTGCCACTTAACTCGCTTACGGTAGATGTATTTTGAATTAATGTTTGCGTTTTTTTTTTTAAAGAAAAAACGTGCGACTTTCGTGAAGGACTCTTTTTTCGGTTGCGATTTTTTTGGGTAAGTTGCCGTGAGACAAAAATAATTTTGATTTTTAACTATTACTTATTCTTATTTATGCATAACTAAACAAATATTATAAGAATACAGCAACTTTTTTGCTGACGTGCTTTCAATTTTGGCAAAAAAAAAAACTTTGGGAGAAAAATTATAGATAAGTAGAGTACGAGCTTAAATATAAACTTACGCAAAATACAGAAGCGAACTTTGAGAAAACTTAAACATTTGGGGTTTATTCATAAACGATGACTAAAGTTAAGTAACGTTTAAACGTCAAAAATGTATGGTTAAACAGTCGCTAATCACTGCTTAACTTTAAGCAACGTTTATGAATAAAGGGGAATAATACCTAGTACCTATGGTTTCAAAAATACTACATTCGCAACACGATTATTTTAATTTCTATCAATAGTTTAGAAGAAAATCGCTATTAAATCTTGCATAGTAACGTCATTATGCTCGTGACCATACTTAATATTTTACTATGTATTTTGACTCAAAATAAAATTATTTGATTTCACATAAACCTACATGGGCACTTATGAAACGTCAGAAGCTAGGTGCACGGTTCCATTTTCTCGTTTCCTATGGAGAAGAGCCGGCAAGAAACTCCACGGTTATTCTTTTACAAATAATTTACCTATGCATGCCAAACGAGCATCTCAGCTTAATCTAACCCAATGCTAGGATGGCTAACGATCTGACTAAAAAGTTTCAACGTAAAAAAAATCATACCCCTTCCCTAAAATCTTCTACAAAACACTTCGGTTCCTCTCATTCATCGTTCCCAGATGACTCCCGTTTCTCTCCAGCCTCAGCTACACGTTACATTTGCAGTTACACCGCTATTCCAACCTTGGGACTTGGAACAGGTCCAAGCTAGTAGCGGCAGAAACCAGTTATATAAACTTGAACTTTACTCGTAGGTTATCGGAATTAGGGTTCCGTAGAGTAATAGTAAATCTGGGCTGTTTGTTTGGCTGTAAAGTGCTTAGTAAATCACGCTACTGAGGGTCTATTCCTAGGTCTGAACTTAGGTTAAGTGAGCTGTAAGTAGTGTCAATCAGGATCGGATCAGATCTTTACTATATACAGCAGCAGATTTTTACTAAATACTCGTAGACTGGCTGGTCACACTAAACCTGTAACAAAAAACATCACTTCGGAATTAGAACGGTGTACCTAGAGGTGTGAATCGGTGTGATTCCGAAATGGTTTTATAAAAAAAGAAATTAGCTGACATGTCACTAGTGTGAAGTTCAAAGTGAACTTTACAAAATAGCAGTGGTAGGTACTGATTACAGAAAAAACAATTAATATAGTTACTTTCATGGTTATGTAAACCTATATCTGTTAGGTAATAATTATTATTTAAAAACTGACCGAAGAATTGTGTAACACATTATCAATCTCAATCTGACTGAACCCCTTTGAAGGATATTAATATAATCCATTTTTTAATTCCCTGTCTTATTATTTTCTACGGACCCACCGCCACAAAACAACATTCAGATTGTTTTTTTTTCTCTCAACAGTAAGTACTTCTACTTGCGGCGTACAACTTGGTTCACAGGGGGAATGTTTTCTTAAGATCAATGGAACCCGTTGCCTATGGGATTGTATGGAGAACCAGTTTCCGTACTTACATAATGTTTGCAGATATAATCTCTGGTAATAATACGGCTTTTTTGAGATTTTTTGTTTGTGCGGATGTGAAAAAATATTTTTGGTGTTTGTGAAAAAGGACCAGTTTGTTTGATTGTGCGGATCCCAGCAATTAACGGTACGTGAGATGTAGGAGCAAAAATGTACAATCAGTTTTTATTAGTAACTGGGAAAAGCTTGGAATCATAACCTGCCTTTGCCCAACTATGGTGGCGGTTTCAAGTTTTACCGGATGCAGTCGAATACCAGTATTTTACATGAAGTGACTAGTAGTGTGTGATAGGTCCTTGACAACCCAGTTACTGGATAGCTGGGAAAATTTGGATTATTAAGTTTTTAGATAGGTAAATTAAGTAATTATTTTCATTCAATCAAAACCTTGTGTCATTTAGGCAAACTGAAGCTATGTCCTAAGGTGTGACAATTTGTGCTAGATTATATTATAATTTTGTTGTGAGGAGTAATGGCCAAGTGTTAATGGCCGCGACTTACGAGTTGTAGTTCGTGGGTTCGAATCCACCAACCCAGACAGCCGCTTTACTTTGTGTAAATTATTTCATCACCACTGCTTCAAAACGGTGAAGGAAAACATCGTGAGGAAAACGGCATGTCCTAGAACCAAAAAATCAAAGACATGTGTGACGTCGACCAACCCGCACTGGGTTCGCGTGGTGGATTACGGCCCATTCCTTCTCACCGAGAGGAGGCCTGTGTCCCAGCAGTGAGAAAATTGTAAGCTGATTATGCTAGTTTATGAATTCAATATTTTCCGGTAAAAAATAAACTGAAAAACCGGGCAAAGTTGGCAATAACGAGAGTCCAGTCTCACCCCCAAGAGTGGGGTAAAACTCAACCCCTTATGAAACTTCGTGAAACTTTCAGAAGCTAATTAATTAAATTGTTTTATTAAACTCAGCGAATTGTTAATTGATTTCAAGAGTTCATTATGATGCATTTGTTTAGAGGTATTTTTTTTTTAATATTGCTTTTGGCAAGGAATTTATGCTGCTATATACATTTTGCGTAGACTTGTATAATGTTTCTTGATTTCCAATCATTTCTATCCGCTAAACCTGCTGGTCTAACAGATAGAAATGATTAACACGCTTAATTGAGTAACACACTATCAATCTGAACCATTTTGAAGGATACTGCTAATCCATCGTACTAATATTATAAACGTAAAAGTTTGTATGGATGGATGGGTGGACGTTTGTTACTCTTTCACGCAAAAGCTACTAAACGGATTGGGATGAAATTTGGCACACATATGGTTTATAACCAGGATTAACATATAGGATACTTTTTATCCGGATATTTCCATGGGATCGAAACTTATGTAGGTGAAGCCGCGGGGTGCAGCTAGTTGCTTCATATGTTCCAAAAATTGTGTGATCAACAACGTAATTAACGCAATGAATGTTATTGAACTGTCAAGATGAAAGTGACTATGTACTGATAGTATGTAACGTGGGTTGCGGGTTAATTCCCGCAGGATTAAAGAGAACCATAGAAACATACCTAAATGCATTTTTTTTCTAACACTTCTGATGCACAGAGCAAATTATTATGAGCTTTATGTAAATACAGATAACCAGAGCGAAAAATACTTTTCTACGTATGTGAATACAAGTCGGAATTTCCTTTTTCGCTAACACTCAAGACTTTAAAGAGAAACCTATGTTTTAGTGTACCTTTTTGACGTCTCCTTAATCCTTTGAGAAACTTCTTTAGCCATATAATTCAAGGTTTAGTTTTACTTATAAACTTACTTATTTTAGATTAGTACACCGTGCAATGAAGGTAATTTACATTGCACAAAGTTATTCTCAAAATAATATGATCGTATGACCAGCGGGGAAATTGAGTAAATCAGGAGCAATGGTTTTCATTTTGACAGTTCAACAACATTCATTGCTTTATTTACATTGTTGAGCAGATTTTTTTTTAGAACGTTGAAAGCAATGGATTAGCAATATCCTTCAAAATCATTCAGATTGAAATTGATAGCGTGTTGCGTGGCATAAACACAAAACAATAAATGATAAAGAACAGAGCTGGTGATTAATACTTTTGTGCTAAAATTACTATTTGTAGGTTAATACATAAAAAACTATGTAGTTATCTACACAAATCTAACGCATTAAAAAAAAGCAAGCACCCTGAACAACCCAATGAACATGCACCATTATATAAAAACCTATTGCTCTATAGAATTGAACACAATGGCGACACAACCCCAAAATCAATACCTATTATGTACCAATAGAGACGAAAAATCAAAAACGGGGGTGAGTGATGGACGACAAAAAACCCGCGAGGGTGGAACTTCACCCCTGAGGTTTTTTTTTGTCATTTTTTCATCAAGGGGAAGTAATCACAATGGTTGGTACATCATTATGTGCTTATTTATGGGTGTTCGCCCCCATGGGTCGATATAGTTATCGAGATGAAGAATTGATATTTATGTATTTAGTTTGTCAGATAAATAATGGATCGATAAAAGTAGCGATTGATATTGAAATATGATAAATTGAAATTGATACCAGCGCTGCGACATTTATGCTGAGAGATCCTTTTGGCCTCGTATAGGACTTTCTGTTTTGATTTTCCCTTTTGTTACTTTTTTTTATATAATTTGTTTTATTATTATTTCTTTCTTTCAAATGGTACGGTTTTCGACAGACGTCCAAACATCTTTCGAAAACCGTACCATTTTTTACGCAACATTTTTTACAAAAATTCAATTGCAACCAAAAAGACGAAGCTCATGACGAAGTATTTTCAAGAATTGAACTCCATTTTGTTAATTAGATTCCACTGGTTTACAGGGTGGAGATGCGATAGTAAATTAAACTGTGTATAATATCTAATGCCGTTCTCAGTCTGCATACAAAAAAATTCAATCAAATATATCCAATAGTTTCGTCACTATAGCTAGTCAAAGATTGGTAAAAACCCATTGACGGCCCATCACCGTTAATTAGTTTGTTTGAAAAATCACTTTTTAGTTAATCACCTATAAGAATTATAGCATAGAATAGAATAATTTATTTCGGATAAATAAAATCCATATCTTGTTAGTATATATTAGCAACAATATTAGCTTACAATTATGTTAGTATCGTTAGTACTTATCTTATCTCTTATGTTGTCATTATTATTATACATTTATAATTAAAATACAGCACAGCGCGGTAGTTCCAGGCGGAGATAGCGGGATGAGCTGGACTCCTTTGATAAAGATAGGTCTTTGGCACCTCTGGACAGAGAGAGGTGGAAAGAGAGTAGGGACCTCCTTAGGAGTAGGGCGTCCTTTGCCCAGCAATGGGACATTAAAGGCTTTAAAAAAAGTATTATTATCTATATCTTTTTTTTCACCTGTAACACCATTAAAAATATTGTCAAAAATAATATAAACTGCGAGGAAGAAAAAATAATGTTTTCAGTACTACCTTAATTTTCTTCTGTTAAATTAAGAAACACAAGCAAAGTCACGGGCACACCTAGCTTAATTGTATAGTAACACTGGACACTAGGTATTTGTCCGTCACACATGGAAAAATAACCTATACCGGAACTGCGATCGCCCACAAATTATTGATAAAGCATCCATTTTTTTTCCTACTGCCTATAATATAGCGCTTATGCACACCGGGGTAATCAGAATAATTAGTAAGCAGGCACCTGAAGTCGTAATTTAACCTCCACACAATGTTAAGGCGTGGTTTCCGCTAGCAGTAATTATTTCTAGCTGCAATACTATTGGCTAACACCCACCATACAATGTTTGAGGCGTCGCGATTGCCACAAAGATAACGTAACACTTTTTATGGAATATAAAGTGGTATATAATTTATTGTGCTATACAATGGATTTATTAGTGAATTGCAATTAGGAATAGAAATACTACCAAGTGAAAGTCGGACTCGCACACGAAGGGTTCTGTACCACCGTACGATATTAACACTACATATTTTTGTTCAGTAACAGAATACCTAGAATAAAATATTTATAAAGAGATAAATAATTACATATTATATTATAGTCATGTAATAAATACCTACACCAAAAAATACACACATACAAATAATCTTATTATTTTAAAATTGTTATCTCCTACCTATTATGTATTAAATACACACATACAAATTTTATTTTTTTATGTTATTGTTCTTTTTATGTTAAAATTATTATTATATTGCCGTGCCCTAACCGGGTTTCATGTTGGAACTTACTTATATTGTAACAACTAAATGTACACATGAATGCAATAAAAAGATTTGATTTGATTTCTTGTTTGGAGACCCCTTTAAGTTTTAATGTTACTGTATTTGTTGTCATATCAGCTATAGTATTACATACACTCTCTGAAAATTTCAAATGTTTACCTATTACGGTTCAAAAGATACACAGCCCTTTGATAGACGGACTGAACGACGCTGGACGAACAGTGAAGCCTTAGGCTTATATCTCACTAGGACACCATAGTGGCGCAACCATGGTCGCAATGCCATCAAAATATACACAGCTTTATGGTGAGTATATCACCAGGCGTCCGATCGGTTGGGCAACCAACCATAATTTTTTTGGCAGTGCAACCATGGTAGCACCGCCACTGCTGTCCGAGTTAGATAGGGCCCTTAGTAATAGGCCCCGTCGTCGCCACCCTTTGAGTACGGAACCCTAAAAATGGATATATGCGTTGTGTGAAAGAAAGTGGCTAATTAATAGGTTGTAGTTTTATGTTGTTTTCTAGTCCTAAATCAAGTGGAAAGCTGATGGTGGAGTCGTAGACAGATGGAGTTTAGATATGCACGCACTGGCACGCAGTTAGAGTGTTTGACATTTAAATATATTGCCGGTTTTGTGAATGGTGTGCAATCATTGATTGATGTGAATTTAAATTGAAAATTACCATTTTACCTTTATTTATATTTTACCCTTGTTTATACTATAGCCTTATGTTTAGAAAGACGGAAAAATATTTTGTTCGGGAGACGCGTAGGGTAAAAAGTTTTTTTTTTAAGTTAGCCTACGATATCCCACAGCTGAGCAAAGGCCTACATATCTCTCAATCTGTCACCAGACAGAGCAAAGTTTCTGGCCGCATAAAAGCAATTTAAAAACAAAAGAAACATAATTTGATTTGTCACAGAACACGTGCCTGCAAATTTTTTCGAAACACATTACATAGAAGGTGGTCTGCCTGTCTGCTTGCCTGTGTTTGAAATTGAATTTGATAAATTAACTGTTTGTTTTTTATTAATTAAATTAAATGTTATTCGAAAACATCCATCGGTTTCCTACAAAACTTCAACTAGGTATATCTGACGGCCCTGGTTAGATACTGATAAGTTCCTATGTCATAAATAAGAAATATCTTCTTAATATGATTTCCAATTATAAAATCGCATAAGTCTCGTCTAGACTTAAAAGGAAAAAAAATACACATGCAAGATATCTTAATTAGTCTTATCTTAATCATATTCTACCCCAAGCAAACCTTATTAAAACTTAATAAAAATCCAAGAAAAAAAAAACTCAGTTTCTTTTAATCTCAGCCCCAAGTAATAAGCTTACCTAATTATCAACACTAATTAGCATGCCTTACTTAGGAAAGAAAATTTTAATCAAAATGCATTTCACATCCCTTTTTGTATATAAAAAAAAAACAAATTCTTTAAATGAACTCCACATCGTTAAAACTTATTTCTAACTTTAACTTGAAGGACAATCAACACGCGAATAAAAATCTCCCTCGTCACGAAAAATCGACATTGCGAGGGCGATTCAAGATGGCGTCGGTGCCTCTTAGCACCCTATTTTTGTATTCTTCCCTCCCCCTCCTGTATTTATGCATTTCACCCCATCTCGCCCCCGCGTAAAAGTGCATCGAATACTACCTACCCTTCGGTGGTGTAACCTGAATACGTCCGTCCGACTAATTGAGTACGTTTTACTTTAAATTATTGCATTTTTCTTCTGGTCCTTCGGTTCATAAATAAACCTATTAACCATGTTTAGTAGAGGACCTCTTTGGTAGAGAATGCGGACTAGGATAATAAAAAATAA
Source organism: Apamea crenata (assembly GCA_949629185.1). Lineage (NCBI taxonomy): Eukaryota > Metazoa > Arthropoda > Insecta > Lepidoptera > Noctuidae > Apamea > Apamea crenata. The sequence goes on along the minus strand of OX451368.1, from coordinate 3,603,659 downwards.
AACCAACGACCAGTTAAATCTAAACTACAAAAAAAAAAGTTTTCGGGTCCGGTTGTATGTTGATTTATATGATTCGCGACCGTAACAAATATGACTTCACAGAATTATAATCATTAGAATCAGCAATGTAACTCCTTACGATTAAATTGGCCTCAAATGTCATGATTTCATGAAATAGTCAATAGGATAATAATGAACTTCGAGAATACAATACTTACTATTTATTATTTACACCATATAAATTACAGACATAAATATAGAAATTTTACAAAGGACGACATAATGGGCGGTTGATAATTTAATAAGATTTCTCTTAGAGAAATGTATTGATGATTTTTATGCTTATAATTCTATAAATAAATATTAGTTACGGCCGCGAATCATAATTAGATCAACATACAACCTGATACGGACCGAATTTCGCGGACTACCCTGACGTTTCGCCTTAAATTTTAACTACAGTATAACATTGCTTCGAAAACAGCTTTGCTACGAATAACACCAATTACATAGACATAGCAATCAAACAATTATGCAAGCGAAATAACTAACCAAAATCAAAAGTACTGAATTTATTATTTTCCTTTACCAACACCAAACTATGAGTGCCAAGATATACCGGTCAACATTTAGATTGAAAATAATAAATCACGAATAAAACGAACATTAATTACGAATATTATGAACTATTCCCCCGGTGAATATTAATTTAATAGAACATGTAAATTGAGCAATATAATTAAAATAGTTATTAATACTATTAATAGTAGTAAAGTCAAATGCAATCATGCCAAGTACTATAATTATATACCTAAGAGATTGGTGCTTATGGAATGCATTATAAATCTCTTCATTGATTGAAGACCTTATTATAGTCATTTAAATATTGTCGCAGGGCCAACCTAAACCTAAACTGATACCTAAAAACAAATAAACACAACTCAAATAAGAAGAAACAACATACACTTAGTAACTCATTAACACAGTGCACACTCACACTATTACATACACACACACCCTCACAGACACACACACACACAAACTCACTCGCATACACTGCACAAGTGCGCTCCTTTTTTTGTTTTTTTTGTATTTTCTTTTCACTTTATTTTCTGTTTTTAATTTGTATTTTTTTTGTTTTTCAATTGCATATCTACTAATTATCATAAGTGGAAGAGCGGAATTCACCTAACACAAGCATCTTTTTGCTTAAAAGGTTATCTCCAACCAATGTGTTTTTCATTTGTATGTAATTGCAATAAACATTTTTTTTTTTATAAATATTATTGCTTACTAGAGTTTGCTCGCGGATTTACCCGCATGAAATTTATTGTTCCCCCGACCCACCCCATCGCATCGCATCGCATCGCCTGCCGGCGCTTTTACTTAGTTTTTGCTTAGAGTTCTTACTGACTTTTCTATTTTTACTTGGCTCTTAAGGGTGATGATAAATAAGCCTTCCTCAAGAATTAGCCATCAAATACAAAAAAAAAACATATTTGACCGGTAGTTCCAGAGGTTAGTGCGTTCAAACAAACAAACTCTTCAGCTTTATTATTAGTATAGATTGAAAAAGTCACATAGCAATACTTCATGCTACGTTTTATTTCTAACTTGTTTGTAGAAAAATATAAATAAATATCTAAGTAACTGTTGAGTTCTAAATTGCTTTATAAGCATGGCAAGTAAACGCCCGACCTGACGTCCCTAATCGGAATCAAACTGCCCGACTGTCGGGTTATGTGAATGTAATATATTATTCAGGAGCAAATTATTAGGTACAGTCTGCATACCTACTGATACACCCAGCACCCAGAACTTTATGAGAGAACATTGATAAATCATATTTATTTCTATAAATTGAGTCAAAAAACACTTTTACGCGTAAAAATTAATTACTTAAGTTTTAAAATTAAAATGAGTTCGGTGTTTCCTATCTGCCTATTTACTGACTATTATTTCCAATCTGACTACTCAGAGAAGAAAGACCAAAACAAAGTCAGAGGTCACAAGGTGAAGTCACATAATAAATAATAAAACAAATACTTAAATAAATAAAATAAATAATCATGGTCGGGTCATATCAGGATAATTTGACAAAATATTGTGGATCATTCCTAACCAAATTAAACGTATGTGTAGGTAATAAGATGAAATTGTTGAACACTTTAAAGAGAAATATGTCCTGCTCTCTCTCTCATTAAAAAAAAAAAAGTTTCGAAAGAACTCAGTTGACGAAGCGAGGTGCAAAGTTCTTAAAATAAAAATCTATTTTCAGATATATCATTTTATGACAGATTTTAATTTTACTCTGAAAGTAATGGACATTGGTGCCATTCTTAATTTTTTTTCTTAAAAAAATATGCTTATCTATGGGCCTATAATCCCTATTTTGACGTTATCAGGATGAAGAAAAGATGGATGTGACATTCCCTTGTATCTATGTTGGTTTAGACTTAGGACAGTACTCGAGCGAGTACTAGCGAGATGAGCTTTGAAATCTTCATCATCAGTCTTTAGCAGTGCTGGAGACAGGCCCAGTAGTGATATATTAATATGCCAGAAATATTTCAATTACCTAAATTAATGGCAAAGTTAACAGAAACGCTGATTTATTTAAATACGATAACGTTAATTGCAATTACATATTTCGTATCCATGTGCATATTGAACACTGTTAAGTTCCGCATTTCTGCTGTTTTGCTCAACCTAACATTTATGATTACACTTAAAAAAGCCATTTTTTTGATTTTCAAATATATTTGAATGTAAATGAACTTATCACATGCACGTACAACAAATAAATAAAGTATTTACAGGATAAAATCGTCTACGATATGAATTCGTTCGCGAACAAACTCCCCTAAAATTTCTAATTCAGATTTCTACTGTCATAATTACTGGCAAGTTTACTAGCGCCAGTAACTATCGCGAGTAAGTGAATGGGGCTCAAGTGAAGTCTTCACGAGGGCACGTTCACCCCTCCGGGGGGCGGGAACCGAGGGGAAGACACACCCCTAGGCACGCGGTGAAGTACAGGAGCAAAACCATTTTATGAACGTTGGCGTTTGTTACTCGTATTCAAAACATTTTGGCCGCCTGTTACCGATGGATTAGACTAGGCTGTTAGGGCGAGGCCACAACACTGCGTTGCGGCGACGCATCGTAAAAATCTACTACACACAACAACAAATTTTTTGCGATACGACGTCGCAACGCAGTGTTGTGGCCTCGCCCTTAGACTCAAATCAAATTATATAACTACATAAAATATGATCTTGGTTCGACTTCGACGGAAACGACTTCTAATTATTTAGTATGTGAAAACTATAAAAAAGAAATAGGTCCTTTTGTACGAAGCTGTGTCTAAAATAGAAGCTACACGTTAAACGACTTTTAACAGAAAATCTGATGACTGAAAGAATCGTCGGCCACTATAGGAATTCAATATTAGGCGAAAAGTAAAAAGTGACTCGTCGTGCAAAGTGTTACATAACCGATTTGTTACCACGTGCGTTGCAACTATCACATTGACTTATCCTACACATCAACTGACAGTCATCATTTTATTTGGTAGACCCCAATATCTTTCCCCACAAACTCGCAAGCAAACACGCGTGCAACCTCTAGTTTGACACCAGCACCTCACCGCGAGCTCTCCTTACTTCGGGGTCACCCCACGCCACTTCTTTCTCTTATTTCCCGGCTTTTTTTCGGCCGCCATTTTTGCGACGCATGCGTACTCGCTACCGCGGCATAGCATTCGTCGCCATCGATTTATCAGATGCTATACGAGTAAATAAAAGTGGATATGTAAGACTTTTTTACTTTATTTTTATTGAGATTTTTCTTTAAATATGCTGATTTGTTTTGCGAACTAGCTGCTCTGTGATTTCTGTTGGTTTTGTGAGAAGATTGTGTATGTTCGACGTTGGTTTGTTATGTTTTCAGGGTTTTTAATACCTACCGCAATGGATTGGTTGGTGAAATATGTCGTCATTGGCGTAGAAGAAGCTACCTACCTTCCTACCTTCTTGACATCTGCTGGGTCTCCTTACAGAACACATAGGATCAAGGACAGACATTGTGTTACGAATTTCTAGAAACTAACTATTCTAAGAGGACAATGCAATAATCACCACGCTTGGTAAACATATTGGTGATTGCAGTTTTTGTCACGACCAAGCTTGCCTTTTCTTTTGAAATTTTATTTATTTATTTAAACTTTTCGCACAAAAAGGTACAAAGGCGGACTTAATGCCTTAGGCATTCTCTACCAGTCAACCAAGGATGGTTTTCATCATAAAATACAGAAATTTTCATCATTCAAATATTATAAAGAGGTAACCTGTCTTTGTATATAGGTACATAATATGTAACTACCAGTCGGATTTGAAAAATTCTTTTTGCATTTGATATCTCAATTCTTGAGGTAAGTTAGAGGCTATTTAACATAAAGCGCATACCGCTAAGACCCTTAGGAGACGAGCATATGAAAAAAAAAGAAGTTAGAAAGAATAAGTACTAGGCGAAATCAAAGTAGTAATACGATATGATGCGATGCGATGAGTCGTGGGCCGAAATTTCCCGCGAGCAGAAGCTAGGCTTTCATAAAGTCGAACAACCTCATCAGCCTAGCCTTTTCCCAACTATGTTGGGGTCGGCTTCCAGTCTAACCGGATGCAGCTGAATTTAGCCAGGGGGCCTAAAAAGGCCACTTTAAGCAATACCTCCAAAAGCTATTCATTTCCTGAATTCCCAGCAGATCATTAGCAATTCCTCTAATTCGTTAAATGGTTATACATAACAGTTTAATCACCTACAATTCATTTCATATCAATCATATTTGGTGTAAACATTGGTGAACCATTTTACGAATTTCCATACAAAACTGTCAAACAGGTGAATTGCGTGATATGAATTGCACACAGATCATAATATTATGAATTGTCAGTTTGTGACCATTAACGATTTTTAATATGATTCATATTGTTATCCTATTAGGATTCTGCCAAAGTGGCCTTTCTGTATTTTACATGGAGCGACTGCCTACCTGACTTCCACAACCCAGTTACTGGGTAATACGATAGTCCTAGGTAAGAAATTCGGACAACATACTTGGAGTATAATTTAGGTGGACAGTCTAATCTTTATTAGAAACCCCAAATTGACCTGTCTTGACCAATATCACGGTCTGAAACAGATAACATAATCAAGAAGCAATTCCAACGGTACAGGGGTGCCAACTGGGCCAGGCAATATCCGGCCGTGCGGGTGGTAGAACGGTTTCAATCCGGCAGTGACGCAGACGCACGTTTCCGGAGCTCTAATAATAATAATTAATCTACCATTCCAATTTTGGACTAGAACGAATTTTTTTATTGGTAGTTTAGATTTTTTCGACATCAAATAAATTGGGATCTAAAGAGTAATTTGAGATTAGATTTCTATGTAGGTAGATTCCTTTGAACATCTTTGCTTGGCTTAAAGATAGTGACAGGAGTTGGTAGTTCCTTCCTTAATGCTCTGTTCTTATTAACAAAAAAGAATCGCTTTGCTTACCAATGGCAGCATTTTTTATTGCCAAACCGGGAATATAAAAAGATTCGTAAGCTAATTTTACCTGTGTTAGCTATTACCTTATGGAAGGGTCTTCTATGCGTAGCGGGATCGTCCGAAAGGGTTACCGCTGCTCTGGAACATAAAGGGCTAAGGAAGGAACACGGGTGGGTTTTAGTCAGTAAGAGTCTGACACTCCCTTCCGCTCCACCCAAAGCGGGAGGGGTCATTTGATGATTTCCTATCCGCAAAAAAAAAAGGTTTTCTATGCAAAGCTATGACATCTTTGCTACATTATTGGTCATGAAAAAAGGCTTTTCTTTGCAGTGCAGTAAATAGAAGCGGCGGGGTAGCTGCGTAACACACTAATAGTAGCAAAGTCTTCCATTTCGACAGTTCAACAACATTCAAAGAGCAGACAACATTTTCGAACATAATATGAAGCAATGGATTCGAATCGTTCCTTCGAAATGATTCACATTGTGATTGAAAGTATGTTACACAAGCCGCCCCGCGGTTTCACCCGCATAAGTTTCGATCCCTTGGGAATATCGGGATATAAATCCTATATGTTAATCCTGGTTATAAACCAGCTGTGTGCCAAAATTCATCCAAATCCGTTCAGTAGTTTTTGCGTGAAAGAGTAACCAACATCAAGCCATCCATCAATACAAATTTTCACGTTTATAATATTAGTAGGATACCTAGTGCTTAGGTCCAAACTCCAACTCAAACTCAACTTAATTCAATTAAACCAATTACAATTCTTTAATTTATAATATTAGTAGGATAATGAGGGTGCTGGTCTTACTAAAACATTACCTTTCTAGGAACCTGAAACTATGAACTTTCTGTAACTTATTAATTCATGAAAAAAACTCTTTCAATAATGCCAAACGGAATCAACATAAGTTCCATAGAACCCAATCAATTTTGTTCATTCAAATGAACTTAAAAACAAAACAACACACCACCGGATTACTAAACCGACTTCAAAGAAACTTTGAAAGGTAACAAAGTCTTTGAAAAACCTTCAGACACGTACGCTTTTATGGGTTTCCGAACAGAAACCCATGGGCAAGGGTATTTCTTTAAGAACCCCTTTACATTTCAAAGGGGTACTTAAAAGAAAATGCTAAATAACCCTCTGTGGATGTCCAGTCGTGTGTAAGAAATAGGGTTGAATTTCCCACCTTTGAGTGAATTTCATTTGGTGCTTCCTTAAGTAATATCGCTTCACTGGTATTAAGAAAGCGCCATTGTAGAAAAAATACTGGCAGTACGAAAATACGGTAGGTAAATCTGTATTGAGTAGTGTATAGTGCTCAATTGGGACAAAAACATAACTCTGCTAACCATGTGGAGGAATGGCATGATGGGACATAGTTATAGTGAAGCGTTGTCAATTATATGACAGGGGGGGGGTTGATTTGAGCAGAAGCAAAAAAACTTCTTTTTTATGTCTTTTTTGACAGTATTTTGATTTAAAAGAATGTCTGTGGAGTTTCTTCGCCGTTCTTCTCCATAAGAACCTACTACGCTTTGGAATCGGCAACTGGCTTCATCTTTCAGACTGACCGACCCCTTGACAATTCAGAAGTGCCTGTGGTATTGGTTTATTTAAAATAAATGCTTGGACTTGGAGTTTGATGACTTCTCTTGAACCCTTGCTTTTTACCCTAACGTCACTAAATAACACCGTGCTAAGAGGCTCATATATTTTTACCTCGACATGAGCTATACTGTGGTTATAAGAGCCTCCAACGATGACGAGACGAAACGATGGATGGACTGTGTGAATGATGATATGGTTAGAAAGGGGGTGACTACCGAGATGACGAATAGAGAAGTATGGGAGAAAAGACATGTTGCGTCGACCCCAAATTTTGGATAACGGCAGGAGAATGATGATGATTTTAAGCTAAACTGTAGTTACTGAACTAGTTCGTACTATAGCATAATCAGCCTATAATGTTCCCACTGGGACACAGGCCTCCTCTCTGTGAGAGGGAGTGGGCCGTAATCTACCACTCGGGCCCTGTGCGAGTTGGTAGATGTCACATATCTCTGAAGCTCGGTTCTAGGACACGCCGATTTCCTCACGATGTTTTCCTTCCCTGTTTTGAGAGCAGTGTTGATGAAATAATTCAACAAAGTAAAGCGCCTCGTTCGTACCGATACTACATATAAAAGGGGAAGATTACATATCTCTCTCTGCCCATACCTTTTACCGAAATTTCAAAGTCACATAACCCTTTAATCCACACGGCTCAGGTATCCGGCTCAGGTAGGTTTTCGCAAAAAAATCCTGTTATAAATAAAACCTTCAGCGCTAAAACTCAGTGAAAAAGAAAATTCGAACCGCGCCGTCTCCCCAGCGGACCAACGTTCGCAAGATTCCCTTGTGTACCTACTCTTTTCCTTATTAACAACGGGATTCTGTAGTGGGAGCAAGGATCTTGATACTTTAGTTTGAGTTTTGGTAACTTTTATGGCTTGTTTTACGAGTGTGAGCTTATTTGTATTCTAGATTCATTTGTGAATTGTTTTTAATGCTTGGCACGGACTACACCTATTTAATTTACTGTCTTCCCAGGCTGTCTAGTAGACTTTACTATCGAAGATAAGTCGTAACATATCGTGTACGCTGAAACAAGATTTGTTTTCTCTAAAACTAGATGGAATTTTTTGCTTTAGTGCTCATACACTTGAGCGTCACGCGTTAACGGAAGAGACAACTGACGCAAAACTATGAATATTTTTACCATAAAATCATAGATGGCATCAAAACTAATAAGTTTAATTTATTAACCAAATACTACTACAGTGACCGGTTGCGTATGATGACTATTCACAGATCGCGAGTTTGAGTCATACACGTACTTAGTCTTTTTATTTTCAAATGTGAGACTTGCAAAATAGTTAGTTTTATATAACAGGCAGCGCCTTTGCCCGCGTGGAGGTCAAACATTATTCCACGGGAACCAAGGGGATAAAAAGTCCTATGTCCTAGGTAGGTTTGGTCACAGGTCATACCAAATTTCATCGTAATCCGTTCAGGAGTATAGACCAGAAAAAGGAACAGACAAACCCACAGACAGGAGTTACTGTCCTGTCAGTATTATTTTTCACTATTTTTAACAGCACGATCGCAAAATCACCAAGTATCAACTCTTCCTCATCCCGACGCACAGACACCCTGTATGCCATGCCTTGTTTCTTTTTGCGAGGGGCGCAGCACCCCGTGCATAACAGACCTAAGTGCGCAGAACGAAGCTACCCTCAAGCAGGCCTCATATACTGACACTGTCTATGTTTCTTACCTTCATGCACTGTATATAGGTACTACATAAAAGTCATTTTTGCTTGTATACCTATAGACTTGTGATTTTTCGGCTGAAAAAGCTATTGGAGTCCAAAATATTACATGAGTAGGTAGTACCTAAAGCTTGCGGACCACTAGATCGACGAGGCACTTATACAATAAACATTTAATTCAGACGCGGTCCATAATTTGTTAATAACAATGAACTTAAAAAACTAATGTTAGTATTGGTAACAAAATTAAATTATGACATGAAGCAGAACCCACCTGTTCAGCATGGGGGACTCCCACCGATTGGTAAAAGCACCCAGTATAGTGTTGGTACTGCCACGAACGCAAGCGAGTAGGGAGGGAAGCCATCCACCCGCGCCTCAACAAACATCCCTGACGCAGTGCAACGCCATGGCAGCCCCAACAGTACCCTGAGTGCATTATTATATTGGACACGCAGGCGTATGCTCACTGAATAACTGACCCACAGGCTGCAGGTGTAAAAAGATTATTTATATATGCTTGATTGTAATAAGGCACTTTTGAACTTCAAAATCTACAAAATAATAGAATTGATTCTAGTAGTTCCAAAAGATTCTAGTAGTTACTAAATAAAATCCAAAAAAATAATAACAAATCCTCCTAGATCGCTGACTGGAACTAAACACTCACCTAGTGCTCTCAAGAGGCCCTCGATGTTAATCTATGCACTAGACGTGTCTAAGTATCAGATGCTATCGACTTCAAAAGCCGGTGTACGCATATCTGATGACTTTAGGCTTTTTGTTTTTAGAAGCTGTTTGGACAATATTTTTTTAGTAAGTATACATACTTTGTGTAAATAATTTCATCACCACTACTCTCAAAACCGTGAAGGAAAGCATCGTAAGGAAACCGGCATGTCCTAGAACCTCTTGAAGAGAGGTAAGGATTATCAGCTTATAATGTTCCCACTGCACACACACAGGCCTCTCTGTGAGAGAGAGTGGGCCATAATCCACCACGCAGGCCCAGAGTGCGGGTTGGTAAATGTCTTCGAATTTTCGGTTCCAGGACATGCCGCTTTCCTCGCGATGTTTTCCTTCACTGTTTTAAGAGCAGTGGTGATGAAATAATTTACACAAAGTAAAGTGCCTGTTTGGGTTCGAATCCACGACCTACAACTCCTAAGTCGCAGCAGTTACCACAGGACCACTGCCCTAATAAATAAGCAAGTGGCACCGTCTAGTTTTGTTACGAAGTTACAAGCAATCACCGAAGAGGTCGGATAATGGTGACACTGGCTGGTGACAGTCACTCCAGCAGAGCGCCGGCGCCGCATCGATGGTTGCGTGGCGGATGTCTTCTATGACAGAAGATGATGTCAGGGGACCCGCTGCTGTCAGCAAAGGACGGGGCCCGACAGGGCCGAAGCCTGCCAGGGCGGCAGGATCTTCCGAAAGGTTAACCGCTGCCCAGGAACAGAAAGGGCTAAGGAAGGAACACGGGTGGGTTTTAGTCAGTAAAAGTCTGACACTCCCTTCCGCTCCACCCAGAGCGGGAGGGGTCATTTGATGATTTCCCATCCACAAAAAAAAAAAAAGGGGACCCGCTGCCATACCACGTCCACGAAGAACAGAGGGGCAATTCTCGTAGTTTTAAGCACGTTCACAGTCTGAGGGGCAATTCTCGTAATTTTAAGAACGTTCACAGTCTGATCTCAGTCTCAATCTGTCAAAAATACCTTTCATTTCCCTACATTTTGACAAGTTTTTGACATTTGTTTGTCGCCGAGATGAGACTGCGACTAGATTTTGAACGTTTTAAATTATGCGAAATAGCCTTCTGATTTCGTCTCAATCTGTCAAAAATACCTATAATTTCCCTACATTTTTGACAAGATTTTGACATTGATTGTCGCTGAGATGAGATTCAATCAACTCAGCCTAACGCAGTCCACTGCTGGACATAGGCATCTCCTAGACGGCGCCACAACACCCTGTCCTTCGCCCCCAGCTAAATGGACGGACGACCTAAAGAAGGTTGCTGGGGTAGACTGTATGAGGAGGATGAGATTGCCACTTTTTAATTTAACAAGATCGAGAATTGGCCTGCTGCTCTAATCAGGCATAATCCTGATGATATTCGAGCTGCTGAACCACTAATACGATGACCACTTCTGGTAACGGCAATCCTGTACCCTTTACTCATACCTTCTCATCCTTGCCAACAGAGCACCTTGAAACATTTTAAACAACAACCATTTTTTCATTTATATTAAATTACTTAATTTTGTTATTCATAAGCTACTGGTACACTGGCAGATGTTTGAGAGAAAGTTAAGTTAAATTGGTAAGTTATATTTTTTTAAACAAGTTGGTATTTGTAATTATAATTACAGGCATAATGACGGCACGGTTGGCGCAGTGGTTAAGCGATTGACTGCTGCGCTGCGTGTCGCGGGTTCGATTCTCGCACGGAACAAATATTTGTATGACCTACATGTATTTGTTGCGAGTCTGGGTGTTTTTCTATCTATAATATGTATGTATTTACAAAAAAAAAATGTATATAAGTAGTTTATCAGCCATCTTGTTACCATAACACAAGCGTTAGGTTGCTTAGCTTGGGACAAATGGTGCTGTGTGAAATGTCCAGGGATATTATATTATATCCAGGGATATTATATTAATGGTCCTTCAGTACATGCAGGTAGTTAGCAGGTACAGTGCGCACACTAGAAACAAAACAGTTTTTTTCTACCATAGGCAGAAAGTTTTCTGTTGTCGTAAGGGTCCCCGAAACAATCAGTTGCAAATGATTAATTAATTTCTATGGTAGTACTATTGTCAACCGCTTCAATTGCATTTGGTATACGATCATTTTGTGCATCAATAGGTATGTATTAATCACGTAAATATTGACGATTAAAAACAAACAGCGGGGTAATTGCGTAACACACTATGTATCAGTAGCAATGGGTTTAATTTTGACAGTTCAACAACATCCATTGCGTTATTTACGTTGTTGAGCTGACACATTTTTCGAACATTATGAGGCGATGGATTAGCAATATCCTTCAAAATAATTCAGATTGAGTTTGATAGCTATTAGGGTGCCGCTGTTCCTCTGCTGAACAATGTTTTCTTTACGTTCACGTAGTCTTCTGCACCTCTCATCATTTCCATGCATGTCTCATCATGTCCATGTAAATATCATAATATCATAATTTATGCAAGAAAGTTCTCAATAATATGTTCAAATTATCAATAACAAGAACACCAGAGTAACCGTAATGGTAAAAAGTAGCCGCTTTTAAAACCCAATGTAATAAGTTAATAACCCTACCGATGTTCCCACAAACAAATAAAATCGATAATTTATTACCTCAATTTCTAATCGTTACGAATCGAAACAACTCAAAAAACGTAATATATAGCTTCAAGTCTATTTAAAATTCAAAGAGCTTAACATGATAATTCAAATTCTGGATATACTCGTAAATTTACTTTTGAATGTATTATAATCATCGATATCTAATAATTTAAACATTCCGTACGGCCAGTCGAGCAGATCAAATGGCTTCCCATAGAATCGATTAGACACATGCTTGATGAGACAATGAAGATGATTGACCTATTTTGTAATCGATTAATTGAATGTAATCGAGTAATCGTTATGTAGATTGGAGTAAACAACCCTTTGGTTTGGAGAATCGGCAAGTAGGTACTTTACCATACTCGTAGGTACACTGGAACTAGGTAGGTATAACATCCCTGAAGAGATTTTTCTGAGGTAGATAATAAAATTAGCTGGTATATTTTTGAGCTTAATAAATAAGGAAAACCTGAAAAGACAGTTTTCAACTGTGTACTTATTGGTAAAATCGACTAGGTATCTTTGTTTGAGTTCATAACCTACAACAGCTCATTTTACAAATTCAGTGCAGATTCGAAAAGTCTAAGTCAAAGTTATGTATTTGCCAGAAACATGGTTGGTAGGGCCGCGACTTACGAGACAGGCACTTTACATTGTGTAAATTATTTCAGCACCACTACTCTCAAACCGGTGAAGGAAAACATCGCGAGGAAACCGGCATGTCCTAGGACCAAAAATTCGAAGACATGTGACATCCACCAACCCGCCCTGTGCCTGCGTGGTGGATGTCCCACTCCCTCTCACAGAGAGGAGGCCTGTGTCCCAGCAGTGGGAACATTATGCTGGGTGGGCTGCAGGCTATGCTATCGTAGGTGTACAAGTTGTTCATACATTTAAGAATAAGTCCACATGTGTGTGCCTATGTCCTACGTCATACCTCTATATCAACCCATTACAACTATACTTACCTATTTAGAAAGAGGATTCTTCAAAACCCGCCCGATAAGTAAAACGGCGATAATCGTCTCACAATCACTCGCAATCGATTAAGAAATCGATGCATCGTTAAGTCAGACAAATGTCAAAATGACATGTGACACATAGCACCTGCTTGCACAAAATCGAGTAAATATTAAACGATTATTTAAAAAATGTACTCGAACACAAAGAAAGGTATTTAATATAAATAAGTAGCGTATGTAAAGAGGTTTTGTGTTAAGTGGTTTTTCAGGTTTATTCACTTTTTATGGGAGTTAATTTGCTTGTCATATGTAAAGGAATGGGTAAAACAAGGGACGATTATGGGTCGATTATGGGCCGATTACAATGGCTTATGGCCGGGTGCGAATTTATAGTGTTGCCAGTTTATTTTGGCCAGCCTAAATATGGAACAAAATTAAATTATACATTATGTACTTGCACACATACATACTTAATTCTCGTAACACAAGCAATTGAATACCTTTCTGAATACGGATACATGTAATTACTGAGTCACTTTAACCTGAAGGCCAATTCTCGTAATTTAAAACGTTCAAAATTTAGTCCCAGTTTCATCTCGGCGACAAACAAATGTCAAAAACTAGTCAAAATGTAGGGAAATTAGAGGTATTTTTGACAGATGGATTAATAAATGTTAATGAGGAACTTTGGCTCTTTAGATACAAGTATCTTTTTACTTAGTTCAGGAGCCAGCTGTTCAACCTGCCTTTGCCCACTATTTGTACATACAATCATGTTTTTTGTATGTCTAATCTAACGTGTTTTTCTTTGTACAATAAACTTATTATGATTATTTTCTTTTTTTTTTAATTTCTTTCTTAAAAGGGCATCTCCAATAACATGTATCGAAATGTCCTTTGTAATTGTAATAAATATTTTTTTTTAATGTAAATTTGGAAGTCTAACATTTCAGCTGAATTTTTGCAAATTAAAGTGCAGAGAAAGGGTTAAATTTGATTAAGTTTTTTTTAACACGCTTTTCTTAGCTTCACTAATTTTATTTATGTGCCTTTTAGTGTGCTAAATAAATGTACCTATTTTCTGTCTTTTTTTCTTTCAAAAGATCTTGATCGTCCTGTCCTTATTCTAACTTTTAAGGGGTCGCTACAGATAGAGTTCAAAACAATGTTTTTTTTCTCCCTCCATATTGCTTTAAAATCAAATGCAAATATGAAAGGCCAGTAGGATTTAATACCCTTTAGATAATAATATCGCCATCCCGCATCCATTTAGGATGGGCAGGGTAGCGTCAGCTAATTAACAATAGACGAGTAAAAATAATATCCTTCCCGTTTCAAAAGGACCCCAAATACGGTCAGCAGAATAATAATTATATTCAAATAAGGGCCAGGTGTCCATTCGCAACTAAAAAACTATCAATAGTAGGTACTGAAAGTGCTTTATAGGAATTTCTTTACTGCTGACCCTACTTAATTGAGGCGTAAAGTATTTATTGTTTAAAATGATGTAATGGAAATTGAACTTTGTTATAATAAACGGTGAGTCTGAACTTGATTTTTGCTAATTTATGCACTGTGAATATAGAAATTCATTCCTATTGACAGTTTGTTCATCGAAAATGTTTGGTTATGTTAGAATTTAGATAAAGAAGAAAAATGTTTTACCGTATTTCCTATTTAGCCAACCACAGGCACATAACAAAGCATTTCAACTGAAAAGGCAGCCTTTAGATGAAAAATGTGGCGAAACACGAAAAGACGAAGTGTCGAAAAAAGATGTGTTTCTCGCATATTTTCCCCCACCTTGTTCTCATTTTGTGTTCTTTCCCTGCGTCATAGGTACTTACCGCAAATAAAAGTAGGTATTTTCTTTCTTTTATTCTAGGATAATATTACTCAATTAATAATATATATTCTAGGATAATATTACTTAATTAATAATATATATTCTAGGATAATATTAAGTACTTAATTAATATAGTATTACTTGATAATAGTACTTCATTCGTGGATCATTTCTGACATTGCTGTCATTCGTGAATCTTTGACAGTCGTTACCGGTCGTCAGAAGCCCGAAAGTCTGGCAACCAGCGGGGTAATTGCGCAACACACGAACAGTACGAATTGCTTTCATTTTGACAGTTCAACAATATTCATTGCGTTATTTACGTTGTTGATCGGACCAATTTTTCGAACATATGAAGCAATGGATTAGCAATATCCTTCAAAATGATTCAGATTCTGAGTAATAGGGTGTTACGCAATTAGGGTGCAGTTTTACCAAGGGCTGTCGTATTACCCAGTAACTGGGTTTTGAAGGTCAGATAGGCAGTCGCTCCATATAAAATACTGGCATTCAGCGGCATCCGGTTATACTGGAAGCCGACCCCAACATAGTACTTCACTCCAAAAATCATAAAAGAAAGAAAAACAAGAACTACATCTGCAACATCCGACATCAAAAATCACAGCCGAATCCGCGTGCAAACCTATATATTCAACAAAAAGGGTTAGAGATTCGGACAATATGATCCTTACGTATTGACATTCGCATAATTACAAGGGTTAATAATACAAGCCGTTGGTCCTTGATACAGGGGTCAGGTAACCAGCTGGCTTCCATTACAATGCACTTTAATTCAGCCATGTTTGACCTCCAAAATGAGGAAGCTTATCCCTTAGAAAATGTCATGAATGCATGAGAAAAAAACTGTTTAAAGTTTTGTTTGGATTTGGATGTTAAAGAGTTGTATGGACAGTTTTTTTTTTTGTAGATGGCGCTTATGAGCTCTAAATAAGGGACAAATAAATATGTATAACTGAGGGATAATTCTGGTAAATTTAAGAACGTTCACAGTCTGATCTGTCTCAATCTGTCAAAAATACGTCTATTTTTCCTACATTTTGACAAGTTTTTGGCATTTGCTTGTCGCGGACATGAGACTGCGACTAGATTTTGAACATTTTAAACCACGGGAATACGGCCCCTGGTCTCATGCAGACTAAACATATTACAGGTTTCCTCAATATGGCGTTCCATCATTAGTGTTGGGAGCAGAGGTAACGGCCCCGACTTACGAGTTGTAGGTCGTGGGTTCGAAACCCAGCAGGCGCTTTGGTTTCTTTAAATAATTTCATCACCATTGCTCTCAAAACGGTGAAGAACCGGCATGGCCTCAGTCCTAGAACCAAAAATTCGAAGACATAATTATGACATCTGCCCACCGGAACCCGCGAGGTACCCCACTCCTTCTAGAAGAGACGAGGCATGTGTCCCAGCAGTGGGAACATCCTGATTCTTTAAGTATTTTTAAAAGAGTAAGCGTGGAGTTTCTTGGCGGCTCTTCTCAATAGGAAACAACCAGTAGATAACTAAAAGCCGCAGTACGTACAAAATGCCCGTAACATAGACCTACATTTTCACTTAAAAATTAGTCTTGTCAAGTCACAAATTATATACAAAAAATAACTGAGTAGGTATGTGTGACTAAAATCAAAATCATTCCGTAAAACTTTAATCTTCAAAACAATGTCTCAGTGTGCTACTAACGCCATCTGTGTTACCCTTTGAAGCTAAACATTAAAGCGCCATCTATTATAATTCCGCTGAACCACAACCTATAAATAGTTTAGAAGCCATGATGATCGTTGCAAGCACAAGCGATAGGCAACAGATGTCGCTAGTAGTCGATAAGTTAAGTAATCAAGTAATAGGTACATATTACTTGATTGTTGTTATACTTTAACCGTACCTTCTGGATTGTTATTACTTAATTCAAGTCTAAAGGGCTAAAATAACTTACAGTGTGGCAAATAAACGAAGGGACATACGTGTTAGTAGAACTCATGAAAATGAAAAACTTTTACTAGTACGTACCTATAGAATTTTAGAGTTTCTAAAATATGAAAAAAAAATCTGCTGTTCCATACATTTTAATCGTGTTATACAGGGTCAAATGAAATTAGCTAACGAAACTTTGTAGACGTGATATCTAAACACGCTACTAAAATAATTACCTAAGTATGTTTATTTTTGTTGTGTTGAGAAAATCTGATTTCTTCTGTTTCGTCATGTCTAAAGTCTAAATATCGATACTTCTGAGAAGAATACACAAAATAAACTGATGTTTCACTTTCAAGTGACTACACTAACTGCGATGACCCCACAAAAACCTCATCAAATTATTATTATTTTTTTTGTTAAATCATGTTTAGATATCTTGTCTGCGGAGTTTCGCTAGCTAATTTAATTTGACCGTGAATATTGCACTTTGTATGGCATATTATGTCCCTCCTTTTACCTGCCTACTGTACTTACTCGTATAAACAATAAACATACCGTATTTACCCAAACCTCTTTATTCAAAATAACAAAAAGATTTAGCCTAAAATAAACTCCAGCTGGTGTTTTTACTCAAATTCAGTTTGGAGTCGAAAAATTCATTTCCCTTTTCCAGCCCTTTCAAACCCATAAAATATGGAAAATTGTTCTCAGTGGCCAAATAGAAGATCCCTTGTGTATTTCTATCAGTATTCAGACCCACGATATTTGTCACAACAGGGTTTTTATCATAGCATTCTCTATTCCTTGCTTCTTGAACAGAGTCACATTTCATGGCGATAAAACTATTTGGATTAATCAGCGCTGAAATCCAAATAGTAAAAGCCCTCACATGACTGCAAATAACGTTACAGGGAACCCAAAGTATGTCCCCAGGTTGGAATTCCCCACCGTTGACGTAAAAATTAACATGGCCGACAGGAGCCGCCATTCCGTAGCCATCGATATTAGTTTCTATGACGTCAACGAAATCTGCATCGGTTTGGTCCAATCGGTCTTCTGGACCTAAGTTTCTGAAGCAAGGACCCGATGGGTCTAACCCAGTTACTCTGGAGATGTTCATGCCTGTTTGGAGTCTGTAGTTTTTGGCTATAAAGCTTATGGTGTGACCTCCTAAGCTGAGGCCTACGAGCTCCATTTTTTTTGGGTCTAAACCGTATTTTGAGAGGGTGGCGAGCATTTCTGCGACGTGTTTTCCAATGGTCCGCATGTTGCCAGCAGCTCTGAAATAGGCCATAATTTGTTCTAAGTATTGAGATTAAGTTCTAGAAGATCGTCAGAATCACGGAGCAGGGCTGAACTTCTAAAGCAATAGGTTGCAAGGTAAAAAAACCGGCCAAGTGCGAGTCGGACTCGCACACCGAGGTTTCCGCACAATTTATAATTATTAAAAATATTTTTATTATTTATGATGTAACTAAAAATTTACGGTTTTCGTAATTTTTCCTTTACCTGTGCTATGAGACGTTGCTTCGTACCAAATTTCAAGATTCTGAGTTCACGGGAAGTACCCTGTAGGTTTTGATTCCCTTGCGAGTGTCGAAAATTTGCGGCATAAATGGCTGTATCTTTTGATTGCGTTGGCTTAGAAGTTTGATTTTTTTACAGCACCAAGAGTCAGTACACTTGAGTATTTGATATCCAGCTTGATACCTTCACGCGTTCATGAGAAAAAGGGTCTTGACAGACAGACAGGCGGACGGACGGACAACAAAGTGATCCTATAAGGGTTCCGTGTTTTCTTTTCGAGGTAGGTACGGAACCCTAAAAACGGATGTGTCAATCAGGTTTTTTTTCTAGATTGCCTTAAGGGTCGGGCAAAGTGTTATTGGATTCTCCATCAGGAATTTCTCAGTGGCAGCCTGGAGTCAGGATTTGTGCCCAGTTGATAGAAATAGACCCCCCCCCCCCCTATTCCATGAGACTTAAATATAACTGGCGAAATGTGTTGGTACACCTCTGCATAACCCTTCGGTGATTACAGATGTGATGTTATGTGTAACGATTTTTTTCTTTTGCATAACCAGCTTATGATGCTAGGCCTCCTCTCTGTGAGTGGGAGTGGCCCTAAGGGAGTACTCACACTTATTCAGCTCCATTCGCGTTTCGCTGAACGATTTTGGTATGCGGCTGTACACTTATACGATTATATTATGTTATTTTTATTTAACGTGCTTTTTGGTCGTATATTAAGTTATGGATCTATGGTCTGTTAATAAAGATTTATTATTGTTATTATACAGTTCTGCTTCTATCAGCCGCGTATTGCGTCGTAAGAATAAGAACAGCCGTCATAGCGTGTTATTTCCGCTGAAGCGCTTCTGTCTTCCCAAGCATTATTTTTTCTCTGTTGATCGCTATAATGTGACGAACTAATATCGTAAAAGCAACAATATTTTTGCACTAGCAATATAAGTTTCTCTTCGTCCATCATTTTCTTTCGTAAAAATAAAATAATTATAATTAACTTCCGTCCGAACCTTCTCAATCCTAAGTGCATAATGATAACGTAATAATAAATAAAATCTATTTAGGAACTATGCAGGTCGCAACTTGTCGGTAAGGAATCGAGAACCATCCGTGTACAGCGCTGTCCCGCCGCGTTCGACGCTGAATGCGGCGGAACAGCGCTGAACGCGGCAGAACAGCGCTGAACGCGGCAGAACAGCACTGAACTCTATCTTTAGCACTCGCATGATAATAACACATTTGTCCTCATACTTGTTTGCCGCGAAAGCTGAATAGACGCGGAAAGCTGAACGGATGCGAACGCGTCTCCATACAAAATCGTTGTTTTCTATGGGCATAAGCTGAATAGAGCTGAATAAGTGTGAGTAGTCCCTTAATCCACAACGCGGGCCCCTTGCAACCTCGAAGCCCAGTGCGGGATATTTCCAAAATGATTCCTTTAAAGAACAATTGAAAAACGCATACTCACACAGGATAGGCAACAGTCGTAAACCTATTAGTATCCAACAAGAACACGTTATACCCCAACTTTTTATACACCACCCCAGCTGTCAACGCGAAGGGTAGTTGGGGGTGGTCCAAGAACCCCCCCACATACATGACAGTGGGTTTCTTGAAGTCCACCCGAGGGTCTTTGGCCAAGTCTTTCATTTGGTGGTAATTGTACTTCGTCTTTGGCCAAAAGATGTTCCCTTTGCCTTGGACCAGTACGTTCAGGTATTTCAAGTCCTCCGGTGGGATGGGTAGTGGTATGTTGGTTCCTGGACCTGGAAATAGATTTATTTGATGTGATTAGAATTAATCTGGAAAAATTACATCAGCACACTAATTGCGTAACACACTATAGATCTCAATCTGAATCATTTTGAAGGATATTGCTAATCCATTGCTTCATAAATGTTCGAAATGTGTCAACAACGAAAATAACGCAATGAATGTTGTTGAACTGTCAAAATGAAACCCATATATATTACTACTGATTGTGTGTTACTCAATTACCCCGCT
This sequence comes from Apamea crenata, assembly GCA_949629185.1. Taxonomy (NCBI): domain Eukaryota; kingdom Metazoa; phylum Arthropoda; class Insecta; order Lepidoptera; family Noctuidae; genus Apamea; species Apamea crenata. Next base: position 3,583,150 of record OX451368.1, on the reverse strand, counting down.
GGTTAAAAATAGGTTGACCCCTACTTTAACATCATCATCGTCAAAATATTCGATACATTCGATATTTCAGCATAAGTGAGTAAAAGTGTTGATGAATTCTTTGAATTTTACTTCTGTTCGTTCGTTTGATTTTAATTAAATATTAACTCAATTAGTATGTAATAAATATTAAAACACGGAAATGTTAATCCTGTTTTGTTTTTAACTGTACCGTCCAGACCGCGTCAGGACTTTTTCGTCCGGACTTATGATTTACACGACAATATATTAATTTAAACGAAATAAAGAAGTCTACTTTTTTTGTTGAACTATTTTGCCTCACTGATGGGCAAAGATCTCCCACATACTTCTCAAATTTTGAAGTAAAAAAAAAACATTTTCCAAGACTTTTCCATCCATCAAAATATTTAACCAACAAACATTGCCACTTCTTCAGAACCATATCTCTTCGATCCTTGAACAATTTTATCAAAAAACAAACATGCAGAAACAACGTTTGCTTGTCGATACGCATTCCCTTTTGTTAATAAATCAAATATTGTCACTACACGTCATTTTGAATGGTTATCGACACTAAGCCACACCCAACTTGAAAGGTGACGAATGACGTGGCAAACCATTACAAAGAAATTATGTGAACGATGACCAAACCTTCTTATAACTTCTAAGGTGATAGGTACGTAAAAAATAAATCATAGCTCGAAGGGCGGGAAATTAAGTGACAGAGTCAATTACTTCCACATGCTAAAAAAGAGAGCACAACAATGCGATGGAACCTCAAAATAAAACAACGTCCTAAGCGCCAAACCAAATAAAAATTGTTTAAAAATAACATAAGCTGTCTATCAAAAATATTTTCAGCCAGTTACCTATTACGCACATTTTAATTGCAATTTTACAATGTAATCACGTAGGATTTTAGAATTACAGATAAAAATATAAAAAAGTAAAGGCCTTTTCGGAATTAAATTCTATCGAGGAAATTTAACCCAATTGTGTTTTCCTCCAGTCCAGAGTATTAATCAAATAGTCAATAAACATATAACCAAAAATTAAATATACAGGTACAATGCTGTAATAGTGAAATAAATGGTTACGAAAAAAAACCCAATTTATATTGGTATTTTTCTAGGACTAACAGTAGATGCCAAACTTCAGTGGGGACCTCATAGATTATATCAAGTCTAGCAGGAAGGCATTCAGCTGCCTACGCCGTCAGGAAAGTAAGACAATACACTGACGTTGATACAGCTCGTTTAGTTTATTTTAGTTATTTTCACAGCGTTATGTCACAAATTAAAATGTAAATAAAAAACTTACTACCCAAATAAATCGGGTAGTAAGTTTTTTATTTACATTTTAAATTTAAATTATTATTTTTTAGCTTAGTACGTATAGTTTTATTATATTTGTTGGTATATTGGCGTGGCTAGCTGACCTTATGGCAAATAATTTAATTTTATGTTCTAGTCTTGTAATGCTAATTACCGAACATACGTACCTAGTATTGTATACAATCAAGTATTTTTTAATTGAACAGACAGCTGTGCTGCTGGGGAGTTTGTTGCGCCACGTCTTCTTCCCAGCGATAGCACTAGGAAGTGGTGAAAGGGCGTGCGTTTTTGGGGGACTGTCTTTCGTAATTTTGACGTTCAAAAAGTGCTGATTCTCAGCCTAAGTTGAATAAATTATTTTTGATTTCGATTTTGTATCGCCATAACTGGACACAATTAAACCTATTCAAATTCAAAACTTTGATTCGAGCGAAGACTCATATAGGGTTAGTAACATTGTCCTTACAACTAAGTGTTAGTAAACAACACGATACGATGGCACATGTAACCGACAACAATGAATCATATACGGACAGTCCACTCTGTTAGCAATCATTTTCAGAACCCCGTTGGGGCTGGCCATGACTCGAGCCACTATCGATGCTACGCGTTTGCGCATTAATCGTTTAGTCGACATTTGACAGATTCGACTTTTGACATCATAGTCTACATAATTATGACAGATTCTACATATGACAGATTCTACGTTTGTCAGATTTTGAAAAAAGTGACAAGTAAGGAACATTGAAATAATAATACTGTTTATATTATAAATTTAGAATCAATCTTAGACATTTTATAACTGTGGCGCCTGTGGCGGTGTGGTTTGGTTTTACATTCAAAAATATGTTTCTGGTACTCGCCGGCCGCTGCCGCGGCACCACTCGCTTCGCTCGCTCGGCTCGTGCGTTATGTGGTCACAGTTTTAACCTAACCTAGCTTTTTCGATTTAAATAAGAAAATGATGATGATTTATGATTTTAATAAGAACGTAAGCGTAAGAACGGCTGGACCGATTTTTATGATCTTTGAATTGTTTGATTTGTCTCCGCCCTGAATAGCAAACGTAGAATCTGTCATATGTAGAATCTGTCATATGTAGACTATGATGTCAAAAGTAGAATCTGTCATATGTAGAATCTGTCATATGTAGACTATGATGTCAAAAGTAGAATCTGTCAAATGTCGACTAAACTGCATTAATGTGTAAAAACAGTCTACACCCGCCGCCACAAACTTCCCTGCCGCACTGCAACGCCATGGCAACCCCATCAGTATGCATACTGACTGAGAAAATAACATAACATCACGCATGTAATCCCCATGAGTTCTATGTTAGAAGGTTTGGTTCCAGTCCATCAGGTGGACCATTATGCGTGGGCCATGGCGGCCGTCGGTGGTTATTCCAACCAGCACACCAGCCTCCATCCCCGTGAGATAGGCAGAGGTATATAATCAGTAGGTACACCCACATTTCGCCAGTTATGCTCAAGGGAGCCTAAAAAGGCTAGTTTGGCAGAATCGGATAACAATATGAATCATATTAAAAATCGTAAAATGGTCACAAACTGACAATTCATAATATGATCTGTGTGCAATTCATATCACGCAATTTACCTGTTTGACAGTTTTGTATGGAAATTCGTAAAATGGTCCACCAATGTTTACACCAAATATGATTGATATGAAATGAATTGTGGGTGATTAAACTATTATGTGTAACCATTTAACGAAAATTAGAGGAATTGCTAATGATCTGCTGGGAATTCAGGAAATGAATAGCTTTTAGAGGTATTGCTTAAAGTGGCCTTTTTAGGCCCCAAGGTCTATGTTAAAAAGGGCGAGCCTACTCCCATAAACCAGATATGAATCCAGATACCGGGCTAATATTGAGAAGAAACCCAAGAACACTTTGCTCGAGCTGAACATCGAACAGAGGACCCCAAGCTCAGCCGTTACGCTTGCCACCACACGACCACGAGCTAAGCAGCAACGATAATAAGTCGAAAACGTTCAAATAAAATCTAATGCGATCAGAAGAGATGATAAATATAGGGTACTCACAATCAGCCAAATAACCAGCTGGATATCCTTCCAAAGCCTTCGAACTGTACATAGAAACAGCTTCACTCACCAAAATAACACATAATAAAAACACGCGAAACATTATGAAAATAAATATTATGTTTTACATGTATTTTTTACGAAAACGTCGTGAAACAAACAGAGTCGGTGTCCAAATGTTCAGAATGTCACCGTAAGGATTAACGCACCATTTTGTATGACTATACAACTTCAGTTGCAGCGCTGATAAAGTAACCTTGCTGTTGATAAAAAATAAGTTTTTTGTCTGTATACAACTTTAATGCTTGCAATAATAGACTACAAGTAGTACAGACAACTGCAAAATTCAATGAATATTTTGAAAATATGTTGACAAGTAACAGCTGTGTATTTTTTTTTCTATATTAATTTTGATATAAACTGACACTTTGCCAAAACTAAATACACTCGAGAGCAATGAATCCGGGTCACTTGAAGAATCCTAAAAATCTCGGAAACTAAAAATGCTAGGTTAATGCAATAAATTGTATTTAATAGACAATGTAATACTCCTTAAATGAAGTTATTAAAACTTCTTAGTTATTGTAAAGTTATATCATAAAAAAATCAAATTTGAAAAAGGGCCACTTTCGAAGATGGAACTACGAAATTACAGCATTTGGTTTTGCTTTTGTTTGTAATCTGTCATTTATGTGGGTACATAAACCATGTTGATAGTGCTCTATATTCATTATTCAAGCTGAAATTATGTCGCTTACGCCTGAAGAATGCACCAGAATACTTACAATGCTGGAAACCGGCCGGAGTCAGCGCGATACAGCCAGGACTGTCGGTGTGTCGCTGTCAACAGTACAACGAGTTCTCCAACGTTACGAAGAAACTGGTTCTAACCTACGCAGACCAGGAACGGGCAGAACCAGGTGTACAGTCAACAGCAAAAGTAGATGACCAAAATCAGAAATTCAATACTAATTAACGGAGTTCGCGTCAGAACTGTGTGGCGTCGAAGTGATTCAAAAGTATGACACTGAGTCTGACATACTTCTGAATCACTTCGACGCCACACAGTTCTGACGCAAACTCCGTTCATTAGTATTAAATTTCTGATTTTGATCATCTACTTTTGCTGTTGACTGTACCACAGCACGAGAAGACCGATACTTGGTGAACACCATGCTTCGAAATCGCTTTCTCACAGGAACTGAACTCACAAATCAGTTTCGACGCCTCGGAGGAAGTAACCCAAGTGCATGGACAGTAAGACGTCGGCTTGCTGAATCTAACTTAAAACCCCTTAGACCTGCAAACGGCCCTAAACTGGAGCGTGGGCATCGTATTTCAAGACTAAGATATGCCCAGAGCCACGTAAATTGGAGTATTGAAGATTGGTCAAAAGTTATGTTCTCCGACGAATCAAAATTTATGCTCTACAAGCACGATGGAAGACACAAAGGGTATCGAAGACCAGGGGAAAGATTCAAGCAAGCATGCATCGAAGAAAAAGTAGCCTACGGTGGTGGGTCTGTACTTGTGTGGGCCGGAATTTCTTCTGAAAGTCGCACAGAGCTGGTGATCATAGAAAACGGCTCTTTAACTAGCGTAAGATATGTGGAAGAAATCCTCAATGATCACGTTGGTCCATTTATGGTCAATTTAGGTGAGGATGCTATATTTATGCATGACAATGCCCGACCTCATACAGGCAGGATTGTGAATGACTACCTTCAAGAGATGAACATTACTCGTATGGAGTGGCCAGCGCGCAGCCCGGATATCAACCCGATCGAGCATGCTTGGGACGAGCTAGGCAGATGCGTAAAACAACGAAACCCTCCCCCAATCACGCTTCGTGAGCTCAAAATTGCTCTCACAGAGGAATGGGAGAATATTCCCCAAAATCGTATAAGGAACTTGGTGTACAGCATGCCAAACCGCGTAAACGCAGTAATGGAAGCACGAGGAGGCAATACGAAGTATTAAAATTCAAGAAAATCGTAATAAAGTTCAAAAATTTCATGTTTCCTATTTTTGTTTTAAGGAGAGATCAGCAGTTTTTTTCTTTATGTAATTTTGTGTTAATAAAATGTATGGTGACTCATATTTTTTTTACTTTCATTTAAGGAGTATTACATTGTCTATTAAATACAATTTATTGCATTAACCTATCATTTTTAGTTTCCGAGATTTTTAACATTCTTTAAGTGACCCGGATTCATTGCTCTCGAGTGTAATTCCTAGGCCTGTAATTTGCACTGTAATTGTACAGTTCCTACATAATCCCTTCGGGGAAAACGGGCGTGATTTTGTGTAAAATATGACCCACCAAATCACACTTTGACGGCACGGTTGGCGCAGTGGTTAAGCGATTGACTGCTGCGCTGCGTGTCGCGGGTTCGATTCCCGCACGGAACAAATATTTGTATGACCTACAAGTAGTTGTTCCGGGTGTGTCTGTTTGTGTATGTGGGTTTAAATGTTTGTAAACGCACCCACGATACAGGAAGTAATTCATAGGGCAAAGTTTTCTATAAAAAAAAAAAACTTCAGTCTATTAAACAAACTTTTCACATTATTAATGAACCTGGGGTCGGCTTCCACCATAAACGGATGCAGCTGAATACCAGTATATTACATGGAGCGACTGCTATCTGACCTCCACAACCCATGCAGTCACTGGATAACACGATACCTCTTGGTAAGACTGGTTGTCAGACTTTCGGGCTTCTGACGACTGTCAAAGATCCGAGAATGATAGCCGGGACCAATGGCTTATCGTGCATTGCCGAGATACGGAGGGGTCTCGGTATGTAAAGATGGTCACCCATCTACAGACCGACCGCGGCAAGTGTAGCTTAACATGATCGATAGACCGTGTGGTTGTTATTACATAGCCAAGAGCCCCTCTAATAAATGAAAATTTTATAAAGGTCAAGTCTTGAATTCTTGACACGAGGTGGCGGTGACGATACGTCATTAAAATTAAATGATATCTAATATTTAATGATATTCTAGTATATACGAAGTAATTGTTGTATACTAGAAAAAGAAATAAATAATAATTAAGTACTTATAATGTGACCTCGGTAATTAAATTGATGTTATGTATGATCTTCTCGGAGCAACGGGCAATGAGCTCGTCATACTCCTGATGACGCCATTACGGTTGATAGACAGCACCCTAATGAAGTCATTGTTTTCATCTATCACGCCTTTTTCCCAACTATGTTGGGGTCGGCTTCCAGTATAATTAAGTAACACACTATTAATAACAATCTGAATAATTTTGAAGGTTATCGCTTCATATTTTCGAAAAATTCGTCTGCTCAACAGCGTAGATAACGCAATGAATGTTGTTGAACTGTCAAAATGAAAATGGGGTTAGTGAGTTACGCAATTACCCCGCTGGGCAGTCAGCCCCGGTATCTCTTAATGGGCTGGCTAATATATTTTAACCAGTAATGGAAGAGAAAAAGTAAATCCCCAGTTGTTTTTTTTTTTTTTACTAAAAAAAACGCAATTTATACGAATTGTTCAACCGCCTAAACTAAAGTTGTCACGTAATAGTTATTCCAACATGAATTACCAAAATATAGGTACTTGATGATGATCGTTTATTATTCATTATTATATAAAATAAAAACTGTGATCTATTTCAAGATCTCTGCATTCGCGACATATTCGCCAAAAATGTAAACAAATGAGTTTATGGAAAAATAACTTTAATTCCTACACAATAAAGTTCAGTTTACGCTACAACTACAAACATTTTTATAACTTTTTCAATAGTGCTAAGTAGTCACTCTGAAACCAACTTAATTTTCATAAAAATAAAGTTGATATTTGTTTAACTTGAAATAACGTCCATTACAAACATAAATAAAATTTGAATATACATAATTAGTATGTACGTACCTATATAATTTAGTAAGTTACTACGGAAACAGCAGCAGCACCCTAATTACGTAACACACTATCAATCTCAATCTGAATAATTTTGAAGGATATTGCTAATCCATTGCTTCATATATTCGAAAAAAAATTCTGCTTACCAACGTTAATAACGCAATGAATGTTGTTCAACTGCCAAAATGATAGTAATTGCTATTAATAGTGTGTTATACAACTACCCCACCGGTGTATGTTGTTGAATTAAATCTATCATAGATCGCCTAGTTAATTTATTTTCATTTACATTTTACAAAATAATTTATTGCTAATATTTTTATTATTATTTATTGCAATCTTTGAGTCCTTTTAATTTTTTCAATGAATAAAAACGTAGGTAGGTAAATTATTTAGGTATCAGTAAATAATTTAAAGTTACTTAGTGAGCGCAATTTGATACATTTGCAATCATATAGTTTTTTTGTCATCATTTTCGGTATCATTTTTGTAATCAGTCACACCGGGAACTATATTTAATAATGGCTTTGTTTGTAGTTGTTCGGTTGCTCTATTATACAACAGCGAATACACAATGACCTCTAGCTATATATAGGTACAAGCTGTTGTTTTGCTTTGGCGTCAAATTTCAGGTGGCTGCTATGAAAGACATAAATAATCAAATAAAATTACGATCCCAGGTAAATAATGAATAAGTACATACTTGTTCTTTTAGTTATTTAAGTTTGACAGTATTTCAGAATGCACCCACTTTCAAAGAACAGAATCGCGTTAATTTTTTATTTTATTTTATTTATTAAGGGATAATAAACAACTACAACATAATATATAATACATAGTGATAACAAAAGCTTAAGAAGTAATGTTGCAGTCCACTGCATTATCCGCAGATAAGACATATTAAAAGATCAGTGGTTGCCACTAGACGAGCATTACCGAAATTAACAAAATTTGTTAATTTCGGTAATGCTCGTCTAATAGTAACTTGTTTATTAATTTCAAATTATTTAATAATTTGAAATTAATAAACAAGTTACTATAAGGCTAGCTATAGTTACATAACCAAATCATCAGATACAGGTTCATTTACTTAAATTATGCCATAAATAAAGAAATAATAAGATTACAATTAGGATATTTTTTTTATAATATTAGATTTAAATTTATTTTTTGTGCATACAAATATATCAATGTCAATGAAATTTGAATTATAGGATTCCAACATTCTATGAATGGGGCAGCGTAAGCCAGAGTTGGTACGACAAGAATTTATCGCGAACACAGTGCGTGAACGAACCTGACGCACATGAACAGTTCGGGGGACAGAATAACACAGCTTACTCGTTAGATCAATGGCATCAAAATTGTTGTGAACAATATCATGAAAAATGTTATGGTATCGTATAAGCGAAAGCGTTTTTATGTGTGTGTAAAAGGGCAGTTACAGTGCGGTCTCACACAGGTGACACAGGTGGTTGTATATAGACTGTAAAGTCAACCACCTAACTAACTTAGTAAACTTGCTGTGTTCCAGTTTCTTGGGTTTCGCTAGCTAATTAAATTTGACTCTTTACATTGGGATCGTCAAATGGGACGGCAACGACCGACACGACCGGAGACAGATCAGGCGCAGGACCAACGGCTTAACGTGCTCTCTGAGGGGGGGGGGGGGGGAGGTAACTTCCAAACGCCGCTGGGCTGTTGCTAAGAAATGCTTAATGGAAAAAACCCAATAACACTTTGCTCGTCCTGGGAATGAAACCCAGAGCTAACGAGACGAACGGGGCAGTTGGGTGTAACACCGTGAAAACTTAGGTGAAGTGAGCGTGGAGTGAGCTGTCGTTCCAACTAATGCTAGGGATTGACACTATTGACAGCTCACTCTAAGCTCACTTCACCTAACTTTTCACGGTGACATTTTTACAGAATCAATCGGCAGGTGGACTGCTGACTGGATTGCCAACAAAAATACCCAGGGTGGCCGAACATCGACGCGCAACCCGTTACCATGGATTCCGTTCATGATTCTGAACCCCTATGCGTTGATTTTACCTATTAAAAAAGCTATTCCATACGCTGACCGCGTATGTATTGCACTTTTCCATGAAACGGCAGATTTTTTTTTATAACCGACGAAAATTTTCTACGCTAAGGTCTAAGTCTCAAGAATCATGTGCTGAATTATTCATAGTTACAGTTTGTGCGTTCCTGTCACCCTGTATGATATATGATCATAAAACAAAAAAAAACGGGTTGCACTCCGGGTGTGCCGGTAGAAGTGAAAACTTGAATATTAACGTTGTGCATTTTTGATATTTTGGAATGCGGTCTACTCTCCCTCTGTCTTACGAATTTCTGATCAGGTCACGTGTCCTGACGCGAGCTACATCTTACGAATTTTCGATCAGATCACGCGTCCTGACGCGAGTTCAACATTCTTTACCCATCACAAAAAAAGTGCACAACGCCGCTAAAGAAGTTTTCACTTCAAAAAAAAAATACTTACAATCGTCCATGTCTTCAAGATCATCACACTGACCGCTTACTATTAATAATAGTAGAATATTAATTTCCAATAACACACCAGCCATGATGGATTGTTTCCCGAACCGATTTTACAAAAGATGTTTATTTTGAAAAACGTCAAATAGTGCTCAGTATCGCTGCTCTATGAAAGTTATTTAACCTACGAATTGCATTCTTTACATCGTGTTCTGTAAAACAGGGTTGTGTTCAATAAATACAAGTCGTGTGTGTCCGATGACATCAACATCGATAAAAATTAAGACTTCTATGCAAACATTCATCCCCAATCACACCCTTTAAGAAGATGAATTTTCAAAAATCCTTTTTTACTGCACACCTTTGTTATACGAGGAACTCATGAGCAAAATTTCATGTGAATTAATTAATTTAAGAAGTTTTAGGTAGATATCTAGACACACAACAACACCACTCCTTATAAAATGTCCTCCCTTAAACCAAAAATTGTCTTTTTTGATTTTTTCAGATATGTAAGCCAAATACTAATAATTTGTGTACAAAAATCCCTTAAATAAAGAAGATTAAAAAAAAAAAAAAAATACTAATAATAGTAACCTAGGTGTTTTCATAATTTCAAACAGTCCTTAGTAACGGAAAATGGGAAGGCAGAAGTAAAATTGACTATTAATTTCAAAAACTTATATTGTAAAACTGAATATTTCATTTTCAAGACTATTTCAGTGTTATTATTGCAATTCGTAATCTATATGTTACTGCACTACAGGGCACTACTTTAATAATATTAATTTCATTATATATTTTTTTTCTTTCTTTATTTCTAGGTGCTGCTTTTATTCAGCTACAAGGAAGATGCATCCCTGATATTGTCACGATGTGTTCTCTCTCCATAAAACATTCCCGCATTGTGTACAACAGCCCGCATGTTTGAGTACATTCTCCAAATGACTGGCTCGTTCATTAATTTCGTGATTGAGCGGCTGAACCTGTATTTTCCTCTTCAAAATCTTTGTTAATTTATACATGACATTTCTTTCGCCTATGCATGCAAATGACGCATCTGATGATATTGCAGATGTCTATAGCTCTTCAAAATCAACCTCTAACGTTCCCACTCCCGGGACACAGGCCTTCTCTCTTCGAGAGGGAATAGAGTGTCCACCACGCGGGCCCAGTGCGGGTTGGTAGAGGTCACATGTCTTCGAATTTTCGGTCCTAGGACATGCTGGTTTGCAGCGGACATGCAGCATGGCATCGCGAGCGTTCGCCGAGAGTAGTGGTGATGAAATAATTTCCACAAAGTAAAGTGCCTCTCTGGGTTCGAACCTACGACCTACAACTCGTAAGTCGCGGCAGTTACCACTGGGCAACCACTGCTCTCACATATTCTTATTCTAACCACTTACATATTCCTATTCTGGTCCATACAATGTTTAATGAAGTTGTAATATATTGTTTTCGAGTAGACGCCTGTAGATTTTCTTTTAAATTCCACACAAAATCGACTCGTTGCCAACTCGATTTTATAGGAACCAGCAAATAAGTTTTCTTTTTTTGCATTTTGGACTAGGCAGGCCCTAAGCTATCTCTTAGTGACTGACTGAGAGATATGTCTTTGCAGAGTATATGATAACTAACACATAACACTACGCCTGTAATCCTCGAAGGTGTAGGCAGAGATCTAGATACATATCTATAGTAGGTACAGACGCCAGCAGGTCAAGTTAATCGAAACTGTCAAATTTTCCCAATCGACCTTGAACCTTAACACTTCAGCGATAAAGTTGAAAATCTATTAAAGAAATTTGACACCCATATACAACACTTTACCCGACCTGGTTATCGAACCCAGGACCTCATGCTCAGCAGTAGCGCTTACGACTACTAGACCAACGAGGCAATTAAAATGACTAAATTATTATTGTGTTAGTTTGTTTAGTGTAACGTAAGGTAAGGAAGTAGGAAACCCACAGGCTTGGTTGGTGCAGCGACGCTCTTCACGGGGTAGATCATAGCAGCTGGACCAGGAGTTACCGGAGACGTAGTAAAATGGCGTGCAATTCGCCAGGCCTATGTTCAGCACTGGACTGCTGTAGGCTGATGTTGATGTGATAATACGAAACTGGATCAAGTAAGTGAATGTAATCTTATAACTACGATCAACGACTTAGTACCGTTTATTGTAAAAGTTCAAGGTTTTTGAAGTGTTTATGAAGCTTTCGAAATGAATTAAGTTGATTGTTTCCTATAGAGTAATTTACCATTGTGTCCATTGGTTTGGTGGCTTAGTGGTCACAAGCGCCTGCTCAGATTGCGGTCCTGGGTTGAATTTCTAGATCGGCCGAAGTGTTGTAGGAGTTGAGTGGAGTTTCTTCTCCATAGGAAACGACCAATAGGAACCGTGCACTTAGCTTTTGACGTTTCATAAATGCCCATGTAGGCTTATGTAAAATAATGATTATTTTTTTAGGATTTTTCTATTAGAAATTTTATCAGCCTGAAGTTTTGATTTCTCTTAGATGGTAATAAGAGTCGTTTCCCTTACATGGGATTTAACTGGTGATCACACTGTCCACAATATGATTATTATTTACCCTATTGGCGATTTGGTCCGGAATGTGAACTGAAGGTGAATTCTTGTAATTTTAAGAACGTCTGATCTGAGTCTCAATCTGTCAAAAATACCTCTAATTTCCCTTTCCTTTTGACATTGATTGTCGCTGAGATGAGATTGCAACTGGATTTTGAACGTTTTCAGTTACGGAAATTGACCTCCTGGTCAACTTCGTCATAGTCGTATGTAATTTATTGTTTATTGCAACTTCGAGAGTAATTATGATTTTTCTTCTCGTTGGTCAGTGGTCTTGATTTCCTGTAAAATAATAAGTCTGCAATAAGTAAAATCGTGTGGAGAAGAAGTACTTAGCATAATCAGCTTATAATGTTCCCACTGCTGGGACACAGGCCTCCTCTAGGTGAGAGCGAGTGGGCCGTAATCCACTAAGCGGGCCCAGTGCGAGTTGGTAGATGTCACATGTCTTCGAATTCTTGGTTCTAGGACACGCCGGTTTCCTCACGATGTTTTCCTGCACCGTTTTAGAGTTCCGTACCTCGAAAGGATGAAACGGAATTACGGAACCCTTATAGGATCACTTTGTGGTCCGTCCGTCCGTCAGTCTGTCTGTCTATCAAGACCGTTTTTCTCAGGAACGCGTGGAGATATCAAGCTGGAATTTATATCAAATACTCAGGTCTACTGACCCTTGAAGCTGTGAAAATATCAAACTTCTAAGCCTACGAAATCAAAAGATACAGCCGTTTATGCCGCAAATTTCCGCAAATTTTCGACACTCGCAAGGTAATCAAAACCTACAGGGTACTTCCCGTGAACTCAGAATGTTGAAATTTAGTACGAAGCAACGTCTTATAGCGCAGATAAAGGAAAAATTTCGAAAACCGTAAATTTTTTGTTACATCATATAATAAAAATATTTTTAATAATTTTAAATTGTACGGAACCCCAGTGGTGATGAAATAAATTACACAAAGCAAAGCTGCCTGGTAATCTAGTAACTTTTGCAGGACCAACATGGCCAGAGATCGCACAAGACAGGGAGGTTTGAAAGGAAAAACGGGAGGCCTTTGCCCAGCTGTGGGATACAATGTAGGCTAACAAAAAAAAAAAGCAGCCTAGGTTCGAACCCATGACGTACAACTTGTAAGTCGGAGCCGTTACAATGAGCTCCCATGGCTCTTCTTAAGAAGTACTTTGCATAAACGATTGTAATTTATGTCGCTTTATGTTAACAAATAACAATGAATGGCACGTTATCATTTATTGTGACCTTTTCTACACTATTTTACGTAAAACTTTATGTGCGGAGGAAATCATCGTGAAATTAATGTCAAAGTGTAAGTATTAGGTAGTGGACAGTAGGTTTGAATAGCAATTTAATGTTTTTGAACCGACTTCAAAAAAGGAGGAGGTTCTCAATTCACCAGTATTTTTTTGTGTATGTTTGTTACCTCAGAACTCCGTTATTTATAAGCCGATTTGCAAAATTATTTTTTTTATGTGAGAGGATACTTTCAGATTCCCATAGAAAATCAAAATTGGTTCAGTATTTCGGTTTAAGTAAATTAAATTGCGTCGTTTGCTTTTCACAACTAAGAAGTGAATAATAAAAACCTTTTATACAAAAAAAAAAAACAACCGACTTTCATAAAAACACTACAAAGTGAAAATAACTTTAATTTCGGAAGTCGGTGGTGGAAAACGAAATACAAAAACCAAAGACACCGACTTCCGAAATTAAAGTTATTTTCACTTTGTAGTGTTTTTATGGAAGTCGGTTGTTTTTTTTTTTTTTTTGGAAAAATGTTTTTAAGTGCCTATCCCCGAAGCAGTGGTAGTCCAGTGGTAACGGCCTTGACTGACGAGTTGTACGTCGTAGGTTTGAACCCAGACAGGCGCTTTACTTTGATTAAATTATTTCATCTCCACTGCTCTCAAAACGGTGAAGGAAAACATCATGGAAACCGGCATGTCACCAACCCGCATTGGGCCCGCGTGGTGGATTACAGCCCACTCCCTCTCACAGACAGAAGGCCTGTGTCCCAGCAGTGGGAACACTACAGGCTGATTATATTATGTAAGTTTTTCATGAATTTTCCTCTTTGTCTTGAACACTTCCTTCCTCTTGCCATACCATTATAAGATTCTGTCCATCCATCTTTTTTATGTGCCACTTTTTTAAACCACTTTTATACATTGATGCCTCAAAACCCTAAAAGTCCATTCATTCAATCATTAAGTTGCTTTTCCAGGAATTAGCCAGGAAGTGAACAAATAGGTACACAATAATAAATATATTATGTACTTTCACGAGAAGAGCTTTGACCTGTATTAAAGTTTTTTGTAAATCTATGAGGTACAGACAGTATCAAAAGTAGCTGAAGAAGTATCAGGCAGGATTTGCATTTGCATGTGTGTGTCCGAAAACAGGCCTCCTCTTTCAGTGAGAGGGAGTAGGCAGTAATCCATCACGGAAATTAAACAACGCGAAACAACTATGCTGGGACAGAAAAATAATAACCAATAGGGAATATTAAAATCCCGGTTATATGCACTAATATCTAATGATTATATACTAACAAGCTGCGCCCCGCGGTTTCACACGCATAAGTTTCGATCTCTTGGGAATATCGGGATAAGAAGTATCCTGTGTTATTCCTGGTTATAACTATCTGTGTGCAAATTGCATCCAAATCCGTTCATTAGTTTTTGCGTGAAAGAGTAAGAAACATCCATCCATCCATCCATCCATCCTTACAAACTTTTGCATTTATAATATAAGTAAGTAGGAAGTAAGATTTACCATAATAGATTTCATAGAACACACATAGATACGAGTAACATACTTTTCAATGCAGAAACCAATTACGTAGTATATGCGTAGTCCCAGTATTTACCTGCACAACGTAGACAAAACGACAATAAATGAAAACACTGGCAATACTAATGCATAAGAGTATTTTGGAAGTATCGAATAAATCCTAGAATCGAAATTAAAGATTTTTTTTCAAACAAACTAAATAGTAGTGATGAGCTGACTATGGGTTTTGCCAATCTTTGACTAGCTCATCATCTGCCTAGCCTTTTCCCAACTATATTGGGGTCGGCTTCCAGTCTTTCCGGATGCAGCTGAATACCAGTATTTTACATGAAGTCACTGCCTATCTGACCTCCACAACTTTTGGGCCGACTACCCGTAACGATGGTCAAAGATCCACGAATGACAGCCGAGACCAACCGCTTAACGTGCTTTGCGAGGCACGGAGGGGTCTCGGTATGTAAAGATGGCCATCCATCCACAGACCGACCACGGCAAGCGTAGCTTAACCTGATCGATCAACAATCTTTGACTAGCTATTTGTTACTAAACTATTTGATATATTGGATTGAATTTTCGTATGCAGACTGGGAACGTCTTAAGATACGCGGTTTATTTACTGTCGAATTGTCGTCTTCACCCTGTACAGACGCCAGCAGGTCAAGCTACCAGAAACTGTCAAATTTTCCCAATCAACCTTGAACCTTAATGGTTTTCTATAAAGTTGAAAATCTATTAAAGAAATTTGACAGATTGTAGTAGCTTGATGTGCTAGCGTCTGTACATTGGTCTCTACATTTCTCGTTAATGTTCTGACCGTACACATTTAAGTATATTCAATATAGGCCACGACAACTACAAAACCATAATGTCGAATTCACCACTGCGAGAGCTGCGGTTATATTGTTGTTCATAATAATTATATCTAATGCTCGCCGGCCACTTTGGCCTTAATGACATTACTTTTCTTACTGTTCTATTGTTAGCACTCAACTGGTGTCCTGATTTGAGACTTGTCTAATAACCCCTGTGTTATTCCTATGACAAAGATGTTCCAGAACGCACCAGATCCAATAACCTCCTTATTCAGCCTATATGTTCCCACTGCTGGGAGACACACCTCCTATACGTGAGAGGGAGTGGGCCGTAATCTACCACACGGTAGCGGGTTGGTAGTTGTCACATGTATTTGAATTTTTGGATCTAAGACATATTCCGGTTCCACACAATGTTTAAGAACTGCTCTTAAACATTGTGTGGAACCGGAATATGTATAAAATAATTTACACAAAGTAAAGCGCCTGTCTGGATTCGAACCTACGACCTACAACTCGTAAGTCGCAGCCGTTACCAATCTGTTCAATCCATTGCGTGTTTCGCTAGATTTAAACGTAGCTTTAAGGCAAATAGACAGAATCTTATGAACAGACAAATCTGATCCAATCAGTCTAACCGCATGCACATAAGTACAGACGCCAGCACATCAAGCTACTACAATCTGTCAAAAGTCTTTAATAGATTTTCAACTTTATCGCTAAAGCATTAGGTTCCAGGTTGATTGGGAAAATTTGACAGTTTCGGGTAGCTTGGTGTGCTGGCATAGATAGATTACACACGGATCAATCGAACTATTTTCGCTTCTATTAGTAGGTAATCGTTCCAGTCGTTCGAAGGGATCTGGAAGTACCAGCCGCCGGAGCTTCCGATCCTGTATGGTTCCTGGTGTCCTATACAACGTATTTCAGAAAAGATCGGGTAGGTACTGAAGTCTTGTATAGAACAGTTGGTATTTTTTTCGCGATTAATACAATGTTGATCCCATGGAGGATGTTGTTCAGTTTGATGGTCTGTACCCTTAAATTTGACCACACCTTTCTGATACACGCTGTATAGACAACCGTACAGGATCAGTACTGACTTCATATGATCTGACCAAAATCCGTAAAATGGGCGGCTGGTACTCCAAGATCACTTAGAGCATTTACAGCGCTAGATACACGCCATATGCCTTCACCTTTAGTGGTCTAAGCCAGCCTATGAAGTACCTATCGTTTCTTTAATGAAATAATCGAAGTTAGTGAAGAATGCGTCATGTCCTCGGTTAATTGGAAATTCTTCAAGGTGATTGCTAAGACCTTTGAACAAAACAGATTTTCGCATCAAACTGTGAAAATTAATTATAATTCATAATTACATGGAAATGTGGTAACGGACGTTAGTCACCTTGCTTGACCCTCGCGGGAAGATTAACATGAGCGCATCCCTGGCTCCCGAGTCCCGACTCATGGTAGCCGGCAGAACACGTTGTGATTTCATCACTACCTATGTATATAACATAACCCTCAAAGAAATAATGATTTAGTCTTACTACTTCGCTATTGTTTTCTGATTAAATTCGTTGTGAGATCCAAGATACTTCGTGTCGTTCCAGAACTCTTCGAGTTTAATTGCCTCGTTGCTTTTGTGGTGGTCGGCGTTGTTAATTCTGGCTTTCAGGACTCAATTGCAGTTGTTGGTAATAGCGTGGCGGGCTTGTCCCAAAAATATAACCCTCAAAGGCCGATTCTCTCCTTCCATTAGGCTCTGTCTACTACCGCCTGGCGCTAGAGGTGGCAGGACTTCTGCAGTTTATCCTGCCTGCTGCTTCCTTTTGGACCTGCTGCGATATCTTTTGCTACTGTTTGGGACTTACTGCGAGGTTTTTATCTCCCATAGCACATCCATATGGCTAGTTTAATCAGCCAAGTTCCAATAACAGTGTATTTTCCTGAAGAATTGGGTCATGAACAAGCTTAAGGTTCTTCACATTTTTTGCTATTATTCGTTGTTGGTATAGTTCAAGGAAAATTTATGGTACATTAGTAAATCTGAGGAGGTTCATTGTCACTTAATTATACATCTGTTGCGGGCCTTTAGAAGACCTTGGATAATACGCGTGGAAACACAGAACAAATTACTTATTCCAGTTAATTGTCTTCGAGTAAATAGCCCACTCGAAGACTACTAATAACTGTGATTAATATGCCTTTCCCAATCAGCTTACATACACATACAGCCTTCAAAGCATTCATCAGAGGAGGCGTCTCAATTTTCTCCACATCAGAAAAGGTTATGCATCCCGTTTCTTTTTTTTAATGAGTAGCGCACGCCAACCTAGCCGAACAGCCTTCTTTTTCCATTTTATTTCCTATTTCGGTGCCTTCTCCCACCATTTGCCGAGAAAATGGCGGCTGCGCGAAGTCAGTGTTGTGAACGACCGCGACGCGTGCGCTTGCCGCGACGCGTTCTATGTTTGAAAATAACAACGAATTCTTCGAAAAAGTGTATTGTGTTCCGAATTTGATTTTATAATCCGTGTTCTTTGAAACCTAGTGTTCAAAATGCTGTAGTGAGGTGCCCCGAACATCGATATTTGGATGTTTATTTCGTAGGTATCAGTACTGATCGTGGACAAGTGCACACTATTGTTTTCTTTGTTGACGTGCACCAGCTGTCAAAATAAACGGATTATCAAGGTGAGCTTATTGATTTCCGAAACGTTTCTTTTGTTTTTAACACAATGTTCTGTAACGATACCGTGTATCGATAATGTAATCGATTTTTTTTCGTTGTGTCGCAAGTCTTTCGATACAGGTTTGTCGTTTTCGTTGATATTGCTAAACTTTTGCGTTTAATATGTACGTCTTATCGACGTGTCTTGGGTTAATGTGTAACAAAATGATCGTTTTAAGCTTTATGCGTGGTTGTAAATTGTTGAAATATGTTTAGTGTAGGCGTTATTGTTGGTATGTTTACGACTTTAGATCATGTGAGATGTTAATTCAGAATCAGAGGTGTTTGATGTTCTTTTAATATGAACTCATTAAAACATTCGGGTCATGGACTGTGATGAAAACAGTGTTGTTACAGAAATATTTACAAAAGCCAGATGTTTTAACACATTTAAAGTTTATAAGCCCTGTCAAAACACAGATCATCATTAACATCACTAATTAGGTAGGTACAGGCAACAACACCAGGGGGGCAATTCTTGTAATTCTATGAACGTTCACAGTCTGATCTCTGTGTCAATCTGCCAAAAATACCTTCAATTTCCTTACATTTTTGGCATTGATTGTCGCTAAGATGAGATTGGCCTTCATGCGATGAATATTCCAAATGGTGGAAATAAAGAAACTCCGTTTTTATTATAAAGTACGTGAAACTTCGAAACACGTTCATGAAGTTTCATAAATTTTGTCACCTGTTTCTGAATTAACAAATCTGATACTTGAAGCACGCTTGGACCTATCAAGTATCGTATTTGCACGTTCACATTTTGTTGTCAATGATTATGAAACTTTGTTAGCGGCCAATGGCCTTAGATGGATCTAGTTTAAGATTCATAATTACATTCTTATGTTGAAATCGTTTTGTACTTGCCTTGCATCAGGATTTTTTTGCACAAATCCGGTTTAGTAATAAATTGTCTTTCGAATATCTACCCACCTGAATTGTTTTGCAAAAAAATCAAACTTTTGGATTCAAGTGATAAGTAAATATGCGGTTGTTACCTTGTAGGTAGGTGCTAGGTAGGTGGACTTGGTAGGTTTTATAGATATACTAAATTCTACAAATAATACTCGGTTGGAGTATAGCATAATTATGGGCGCTAAGAAACGAGGACTTTTTTTTCGGAAATTTACGAATTTTCTTACAGTATCGTGTTGACCTTCTCTATAGAAACCATTTAGGGTCTAAGAAGCATGGCCCTACGACGCACCGTTTCTGAGATATATATTATGAGCCTCCGATTTTTTTTTAAATGTATCCTCCGCTCCTGTGACGACCCACTGACCGAATACTCTTTACTAATATACACCAAAAAAAATACAAATGTAGGTAAATGTAGAAATACATAGGGTGACAATGGGCGTTGCGTATATATACATGTATAGTGCTTTATGACCTTTGACAAGAACTCCTAGTAAATTGAAACTTCCTAAGGTTAAAACTTACTGACCATCACACAGACAAATAGACCTTTTTCTTTTTATGACATGTACGTGACATTTAACCTTAAACCCCCGAAACGATCAATTGCAATCAATTGCTATTGTAGTAATATTGTCAATCTCTTCAATGCTGAGCGATGGCCGTTTTGCGTGAATGTGACGCATGTTTACCCCCAACGTTGTTTTTTTTTTTTTGTGTGTTTGTTCTTTTTTATGCGTCATGTTTGCCGCAAATAAATGTATTTTTTTTCTTCTTTCTTTCTTTCTACTTTATTATTTTGTAGACGATCAATTTATGCATCAATGTGTATTAATCACGTAATTATTGATCGTTTCGGGGACCCTTTACGGTGGTGAAACAATTTCGAAGTTGACTATACCTACCTAACTCCAACTTACGGACGACTAAGCTAAACAAATCCATCAATTTGTTTTTTTTTTTATCCTCACCCATTTTTGATACCGACTGATCTACTCTTACCACTGGCAGCCTTGTTCCACCCTCTGATGAGTACAGACCTCCTCCCTTTTGTGCCATAGCTTCCCTGGTGTGTGCGAGTCTCATCCATCTCATCTCACCCACGATCTTCTGAATGTCGTCCACCCATCTGGCTGTTGGTGTACCAGCACTCCTTCTACCATCTCTTGGCAACCATTCAGTAAGGGATTTACTCTCTTTATGCCCAAACCAAATGCCATGTAATTTCATACCTTTTAGTTTTTCGAAGAGCTAGACACTTCCACCAATATGACATTGTTTCGACAGAAGGACATTACGACAATTATTACGTCATTATACAACCAGTTCGACGAGTTGTCACATTTAATGGAATTCTTCTAACACAAATACTAATCTCGTGCACCCAAAAATGAAGACCAAACGTCCTTCATATTCCTAAAAAGGTAAGCCTTAACATCATTTCCATTGTACCGTACTCCGTTAGTAGGTAGGTAGGTACCTGCGGATGAATCATAGTGGATTGCAGTCAAGGCCTGAGTATTTCGCCTCTCTCCGATCAGATAAGATGAGCAGGAATTTGCTATCAGAGAGAGCTTTACAACAGTTTACTAAATACTTACCATCCTAAAGCTTTACCTGGTAGCATTATATAGGAGGAAAAAGATCATTGTACTCAACCCATGGCAGAACACTGTCTCTCAAGATACCTAGGTAACCTTAGTTTGAGAGACAGGGCCAGGGCTCACCAATTGATTGTATACAGATTTCTGCAAAGTCCACTTGTTTTGTATTTACCTCCTACCAGTAGATGTAATAAATAATACCTTTTTGATAACCTTTTAAATTAAGTCTGTAATCTTTTGGAAATAAATAAAATTATTATTATTAAGTATTTTAGTTTTCTATTTGTACTGAAATAAAACTGTCTAACTTCAAGATATGCTTTTTGTTTCTAACGTAACATCACGGCTATATTCCACGAAAGGTTAGGCAGAGGTGTACTTTTATAACACCCACGTTTCGCCAGTTAATACTATGTAATAGGCTGGGCTATTGCCATCAGCATAATTTCAACCTGGAATTACCCACTGTTAGCCTGGGTAAGCCTCCCCTTTCTTCTGCCATACTTCCCGGTTCTGTGTGTCCCTCATCCATTACCTTCAACCAGGCACAAATTCAAACTCCCTATTGTATCTTTCTATTTACTCTTAACTTGACCTAAATAAATACCTGTCTAGTATAGTCCCATGCACAGTGCAACTGTACACTTGCGTGCATGATAAACTGACCCAAAAATGTGCCTAACGATTTCAGTAATCGATTACTCGTATAATAATAGCTAACCAGACCGTATTTCGGCCATGGCGGACCATCCCAACGGAGACTAGGCTTCGGCGAGGGAGATATTATAGTGCAGGCGTGTGTGAGACACAGGCTCACTCCCTCTTCCTTCACTCTCAAAGACCGATGGGACGGCACGCGATCTGGCACCAAAAATGCGGTTTTACTTGATTGTACCCGCCAGTTGTGAGGGCCAAAACGAAAACGACCATAAAATTATTATAAAACTAGCTGCGCCCCGCGGTTTCACCCGCATACGTTTCGATCCCGTAGGAATATCGGGATAAAAAGTATCCTACATGTTAATCCTAGTTATAAACCATCTGTGTGCCAAATTTTATCCAAATCCGTTCAGTAGTTTTTGCGTGAAAGAGTAACAAACATCCATCCATACAAACTTTCGCGTTAATAATATTAGTAGGATAGTGTGTTATAGTAGGATTAGAAAGACAACTGTAAATCATGGAGGGATTCATACCATTGTTCAATGTCCAGTATTACATTACCATACAATATCCAAGTTTTATGCTGTTAGTAGTTCATAGGGTTCAAATGCACCGAGTTTTGCCAGTCACTTACCGTACTGCTTGAGATATTAAGATAACAGTGTACTGTCAGCCCCAGCACGCAGGTGTCGTGAAGAGCGCCAGATGGTCGGTCTGACCGGCGACCCGGAACGGTTGCTACCGGACAACGGTAACCGTTCGCAGTTCCTACTCACCATTCTTTGCTCTGCGATCTTTGTTATTTGTGGGATTGTTTGAATAATTTAACAAGTAGGTACCTACTGGTTCTAAGATTTTTGTTTTTTGGTGCTACGGCCCCGACTTACGACTTTTAGGTCGAAAGTTGTAGGTTGTAGGTTCGAGCCCAGACAGGCGCTTTACTTTGTGTAAATAATTACACCACCACTGCTCTCAAAACGGTGAAGCAAACCATCGTGAGGAAACCGGCATGTCCTAGAACCAAAAATTCGAAGACACGTGCCAACCACCAACTCGCGCTGGGCCCCGCCCGCGCTGGGCGCCGGTCCCGCACAGAGAGGAGGCCTCTGTCCCAGCAGTGGGAACATACTGATTATGCTGCTTCTGTTGGTATTTTTAAAAGAGTAACCGTGAAGTTTCTTGCTGTCTCTTCTCAATAGGAAACGACCAATTGGAACCGTGCACCTAGCTTCTGACGTTTCATAAGTGCCCAATTGCCCATGTAGGTTTACGAGTTTGTTTTTTTGGTCAACAATACCACTTGAACCACGAAACCTCTGCAGCTACTGCTCCGAAATAATGGTGCTGTCATAGTAAAATTCTTGTTAAAATAAATCTACTCCAACATCCTCGTTACATAATTTAAACACAAATAAGTAAGTATCACCACTTCAAATAACCTGCAAAAACTAACACTCCATCCCACACGCAAAAAAAACTAAAAGAAACCACATCTTAAAAACACTCAAAAAACAACAAAGATCGGACACTAAGGAGGCGTAAATTTCGTAATACTCCGTTCTTGTAAAGAAATCGGATGGAAACCGGTCGGTGAGCGAAAGTGTTACGCAACCATGAGATCACCACATGGTCCTCCGACCATACGTAAGATATTACCTGGCATCTACATCGCAAATTATTTACATGTCAGTTAAACAACCGATTGATACGGTTTATTTACTGGTTTTAACTCACGGACGTGTAAAACAAAAGCTCTTTTATATGAGTAGAGAAAACGCAGTAATACGGGGTTGCGTTTAATCTGTTTGTGCAATAAAAATGCTACAGATTCAGACGGTGCAGTGTTTAAAGTACGCTTCTGATTATTTCTGTTTTTCTTTTTCTATTATTTTTACAAAGATTACATCATGCGATGTTTACAGTGTAACTAAACACCCTATGAGGTAATCTTTGTAAACTTTACACTACTTGTTATATTACCTAATTACTATGTTGATCCGACTACTAAGAAACATTATATAGACGTCCCCAAGCTCAGTGGAAGAGGTATTTTTCATTGATCCGAAACAAGCAAACGGAACACCCAATGACGGTTACCGTCGACTATGGACATCTGCAATACCGAAGGCATCGCAAACCATCCCAGAGACTAAACATAATGTCCCACGTGACAGTTATAACACCTGCAACTATACCCTCTCAACTGGAACACAGCAATGCTGGTTTGAGTCAGACAGTTATAGAAGTAGTTTTACCCCAGATGAACTTCTTCGTAAATAGGGATAGTAAGAGGAATCTAAGCAGAGCTCCGAATCCAAGCAGGGCTTGCAGAGTAAGCAAGCTGACGTGGACTGGCCATTTTTCCGATGTCCGGTGTCCGGTGGGTGTCCTGGGGGTCTACTCCGAAGTAGTATCGGCCGAATGTTCGGCCCTTTCCTGCTACGAAATTACTATTTGGTTCGGTCGGTTCCGATCCTACACACCTACACTCTTTCGAATATTGACTATGGTCCCGACCCAACTGAGCCGATCCGAACATTCGCACTTTGCACTTCGGAGTAGACACCCTGGAGTAGAGACCTCGTATCGGCGTAGTGTGGGACGCACGCCAGCTATATGGACCAACGACCTTGAAAAGGTGACTGGGACAGACTGGATGCGGAAGGCAGAGGACAGAGTCGGAGAGGGAGAGTCGTGTGTCCAGCTGTGGCCTGTGATAGGCTGAGTTAGTTGAAGTGGAATCCATTGTGACGCGCTCAAAGGTGAAGTTTTTCATCTTTACCAGTCTGGTCATTCTTAAACATCCACCACTAAACATAGACATTCGGATATGAAATAATTCTTAGCAAAAGTATTATAGTAAGTTTCAAATCAAAGAGCGTACTTCAAATATTCAGAATCTGATGGTAGCAGAAAACCGAAACCATTATTTCAACATCGTCAAATTAAAACTGATTCATTTTATCTCCCACCACCACGGTAACGTAATTAAACTTGTCTATGACTAATGGCGTCATTTAACAAAACTAAAACGACTTTTTTTCCAATACTGACATAACATATGTACGGTAACAATATGTGGGTGGGTAGGAAGCTGCCTGCAGTCAGATGACGACCTTAACACCACATGACAGCATTATCTACAGAAGGTACGAGTAAAGTAAAAGACACGAAGCAACAAAATTCGATCTAAAGAAAAGCGGCCACATTCCTATAGGTATGTCGTATTTAGTTGCTTCGTGTCACAATAAGAAACTTAATAAAAGTATTAGAAAATTCTAGACACACCGAGGTCGCTGATTGAGCAGATTTTCATAATTCGTTCTCAGTCACGAGATAATATTTTTTTAAAGTAGTGGCGCTAGTGGACCTGTGTGCGCCCTCTTCAGTCTGATTTCTTCTAGTGACTAATAAACATTTTTATTTATTTTTGTATCTGGAATACCCCACGTATTTCAGGGATGACGTCATAACAAAAAATTATCAGCTCACTGAGATCTTTCGACTGGGGTACATCTTAAGTCTGCTGATCGATGAGACGTAGTTAGTCATTGTTCTTTCCTTATTTGAAGGCAGTGGATCTACTGAGTGATCTCATGATGCAAATACCGCCTGTAGGTTGACAACACCCAACATTAAAAACGTTCAAGGAAATATGCGTTTCCTGTTCGACAGTGTTTATAGTGAGATTTACATAATCATTTTAAAAGTTTTGTTAAGAGTGGGTACTGAGCGTGAGAAAGTATTATCTATAACTGTTTGTTTTAATCATTACTTTAACAAAAAAATATTATTATAGTTATTTTGAATACTTGTTGGTAACTTTTAATACTCACCTGCCTAAGTGACGAAACTATTGGATAAATTTGATTGATTTTTTGTATGCAGACTGTTAATTTCCACCTTTTCATTTCCATCATGCCTGTTTTCCTCGAAAGGTTAGGCAGGAATGTGTCTATAAATACAATAACAAAAATAAAACAGTATTTTTGCCGAAATCCTCAATGACCGGCCATCTACCTTATGTAAAGATATGTTTATATCTTGTTTACCATAATATGTTTGCTACAAAGCAAAAACACTTATATTACCAAAAAGTTTATTTCCTAAGCTTTATAAATAAACAGTGATACTGGAAAAATACTTTGTTTATCATAAATTAAAAGCTATTTATAAGTATGTAGTTTTATCGTTATTTTTACGTTCAATAGTAGAAGCTATGATGTGTTTACGAATATTATTTTATTGGTTTTTAATATTTTAATAGGTACGAGATTCCTGTTGAGACGACCAACCCCGAGGTTCTTAACTGCAGTGTTTTCATATCTCATGTCATAAAATCGGTCGAAGTAGCGGCGCTTAGGCCTATGTTGAGCAGTGGACGTCTTTCGGCTGAAAATATTATAATAATAATAATAATAAAAAATTATGACAACATCATAAATGATGTCATAAAATTATTGTAAGAAAAAATACCGTAATGAGATTTGTACGAGGCTTACTATTTTCCCAAATACGTACTGCACAGTGCCACTTTACACTTAAGTGTAAAGTCCTAGTTATTAAAGAAAAAAAAACCGGCCAAGTGCGAATCGGACTCGCGCACGAAGGGTTCCGTACCATTCTCTATAAAAATCACGTCTGCTGTACAGTCACGAGCAAAAATATATATACACTCGGTTTTATTCAAAAGCGATTTACTCCTTTATTTTTAATTGAAATTTTATGTTGTTACGAACATAGCATTTTCGAACCCATAGGTTTATGTAATGTGTCGTATTTCAACGTTCCATTCGTTATTTCACGAAAAAAAATCAGTTGAAAGTCACCAAGTGTTGATATATTGGTGTTCGTGACTGTACGGGAGCCCCCCTTAAATATTTATTTTACTTTAATGTATTTTTAAAGTAAATAAATACAACTAAATGTTGCCGTTATTAATATCGAGCAAAAAACGGCAAAAAAAACACGTTTATTGTATGGGAGCCCCCACCTAAATATTTATTTTATTCTGTTTTTAGTATTTGTTGTTGTAGCGGCAACAGAAATAAATCATTTGAAATTGCAACTGTCTAGCTATCACTGTTCATGAGATACAGCCTGGTGGTGGTGACAGACAGACAGACAGATGCCAGTTCTAAAAAGTAAACGAACAGAATGTATCTGAAAATTGCATAGGTAATCTTTTTATTCCGTGAGTAGTGATAATGTAGGCACAGAATAAATAGTACATATAGGTATCTTTATAAGCCCAAGTCCGCTATCCGATCGTGAGCTTATTTGTTAATACCTATCTGATTTCACTACCAATGCTAATTCCGAGCTTACGATCGAGCCACGAAGTGAACGGCACTACAGTCCGTTTTCTAGGATACATGCTAATAAAAATTATCTGTTACATGCTTATTCACTTTGACCCATGATATCTACTTGGTACAGTCAGGGACAAGTCAATAATAGTCAATTTTGTTAACATAACATCAGGGACTCGTAGATAAATTTCTGAGTACGGTCCTCGATAGTTAATTTTTCCCAAATGTGTACACGTTGGTCGTCTGTTTTGCTGACTGTACTATTAGTATATTAAACTGCCTTTATTTGCATTTATATGTGTTTACATATAAATGCAATTAAAGGCAGTCGAGTGCGGTCGATTGAGTGAAGTTCAAAGTCTTCTTTTAAAGGAATAACTAGCTCATGCTCATACTTGCGAGGCCAATGCGTGGAAGTGGCCGTATTCTGGTGGAAGCTTCAATCAACTCAGCCTATCGCAGCCCACCGCTGGACATATGCCTCTCACATGCTGCGCCACAACACGCTGTCCTCCGCCTCCCGCATCTAGTCTGTCCCAGCCACCTTTTTGAGGTCGTCTGTCCATCTAACTGGGGGCGTCCCACACTACGCTTGCCGATACGCGGTCTCCACTCCAGGACTCGTCTGCTCCACCGGCCATCGGTCCTGCAGCAAACATGACCAGCCCAGTGCCACTTACTCAGCTTGCTTTTCTGCAAGCTATGTCGGTAGCTCCGGTTCTTTTGCTGGTCGAAGCTTATTTAAGACAAGCTTCTGCACGCGACTTCGTCCGACCCACTCCGTCGCATCGCATCGTCCACCTACCTAGTTCTTTCTGTTTTGATGTTAAATAGCCTACCTCAAGAAATGGGCTATCAAATGTAAAAACAGTTTTTGAAATCCGACTGGTAGTTTTAGAGATTACCCCCTACATACAAACAAACTTTTACCTCTTTATAATATTAGTAAGATAAATGGAACCATCGCTACGACGAAAAGGAACACTAATGTTATTTAAAAAAAGTTCAGACTCGCATGACACGGTTACTTTAATTAGCAAAGTCAAAGTGCGGTCTGTGAATCTCGCCCAAAGTATCACCATTAGCGGATACGAATTTATGCACGTTGTAGTGTACTAGATTGGCACTACAGCTGACTATAAACTTTTAGGTTAAGTTCATATTACAGTAAACACAGCACGGTGACCGTGGGAACACAGTTAGCAGAAACTACTACGTGTTTTGAACCTTTTTAATATCCTTCATTAACCTCCCATCAAAATAGTGGCCTAGTTATGTTAGAGTGAGTTATGGAGACTATAACTTTGAGTTAATGGCTCCGGAATTAACTGCGAGTATCGTATCTAATATTTCTGACGTTTTATGTTCGTTTATTGCAACTTTGTTAAAGCGTTGTATCTTGGATTATTGGCTAAGCCTGTGTAGCCATTGATTGAAGCTAAAGGAAGTCGGATTTATCTGTTATTTACTAGCACAGCGTCTCTACTACATACACAGGTCGTCGCCATACATTTGACGGGACTCGAAAAGTGGAAAAATGTAGATATAAGAAAATATCTGACATACCTATGCCCCAAGCTGCAGTAGGGCACAGTAGGCAGTTGGTGAGAATTTCACGGACTCCCCGCTACCGATAAAAGGATGATCGGTGTGAAAAAAGGTGAGTTATATCGGACTCCGACTAAAAGTCGGTACGAATCCGATATAAACCTCCATTCTCCTCAGACGAAGGGTATCCAAAACGAATTCCCCACGGAAGAAGAGGCATATTGGCTGGATACAAGCTCCGCAATGTTCCCCAGAGTTCTCCTACGATTGGTCTGCAAAATACTGACGACATTAAGTAACCAGCACCCCAGTTGAGTAACACACTTTCAATCACAATTCGACGGAAATTGCTAATCCATGCTTAATTTATGTTTGAAAAATTCGTCTGCTCGACAACATAAATCACGCAAAGAATTTTGGTTGAATTATCAAAATAAAAGGCATTGTCATTGCAAGACAGTTTCACAATTGTACCCCGCAGGGTTCCTTGAGAGTTTAGATTTGAATATCCCTGAGCGAGCTTAAAGAAAAATGTATGCAAAAGTATTTTTGCTATGATATTGTATAGACTTAAATAATCTGATGCGATCTATCCTTAGCTCTTAGTGAATGAATGCATCAAACCAAAAGCGGACAGGCAACGCAACAAACAATTCAAAATGGCGATATATCTCTATATTTAGAAGGTTGTTGGTGACATCATGCTGTATAAATGGTTGTGTAGGCTTTGTTGTTTAACACTGATTTATTTAATTTACGTATTCCGGTCTTTTGTTGCTAGAAAAAGGACTTTGTAACTTAGCAAGATAAGTAGATCCGAAGGAATCCACTGGTGGATACAGGGCTCCCTCAAGCACCGCCTCTTTGACCGGTTCTGCGCTTCTCACATCCAGCGTAGTCAAGATAGGTATAGGATAATCTTATCGGATTTCTAATTCATCATCTTCATCAGCTTAGAGCAGACATGCTGGACACTGGCCTCTCCAATCACAAGCCCTATGGCGCGATGCTGGGCTACTCACATCCAGCCGCAACCAGCCGTCTTGCGAAGATCGTCCTTCCAACTAGCCTAGGACATCCTACTCCTTACCCTAACGTTTGCCGATTCGTGGTCTCTGCGGCCGTTCTTTTTAACAGAAGCTATTTTTTATCCTCTCTTACTACATTATTCCCATATTTCTTACTATGTATATTATTTAATTTACTAGATCGTTCCATCACGTCTTTACTATGGGATGGGTAACCTTTAGTCTTCTCTTAGCTCTTCTAAAAGCCAACACACAATCTTGACGCAAAAATAATTAACCAGGCAAAACAAATTTCGCAGCATAATTAAACATTTACTTCAAAAGTAAACATCAAAAGCTTCAATACAATAAAATTATTCTCAACGATGCAAACCCAAATAAAAGCTAAAAATATTTGCTTCAAACAACAACATTCCACCATTCACTGGATGTCGTAAAATCAACCTACATGTACGTTGTAAATTACTCATTTGTTTTTTATAAACTACCTGAAAACTGTAAGCTAGAGAAGAGAAAATAATGCCAGTGGGTAGCTAAAAAACCCGACCACCTTAAAAAGGTGACTGGGACAGACTGGGTGCGGAAGGAAGAGGACAGGGTGTTGTGACTGCGATTGGGAGCTAAAAACCAACCCGCAATGGACCCGCGTAGTGGACTATAGCTCACTCCCTCTCACAGAGAGGAGGTCTGTGTCCCAGCAGTGGGAATATTATATAGGGTGGTTATAGTTATGCTACTTATAGCTAAAGATGCTGCTGCAAATTGCAACAAAATGGTGGCTCTTTAGCTCTTTGAGAAGGAGCTCGTTCGAGGAAGTACCGGTTTGGGAGATATGAATGCTGGTGTTGTTCTAGACTCATAAGACATTCCAGCTTTATCGCTCAGAGCCTCTGGCATTGCAGATGTTTATAGACAGCGGTGACTACTTACCAACTGGTGGACCGCCAGCAACAGGTGCCTGCATATTTGCCATACAATGTCCTTAGAACTTGAAAAACCTCCTCTTATTATTAAAATTGCAATAGTACAGACGCCAGCAGGTCAAGCTACCCAAAACTGTCAAATTTTCCGAATCAACCCTGAACCATAATAGGTTAGGGATAAAGTTGAAAATCTATTAAAGAAATTTGACAGATTGTAGTAGCTTGATGTGCTGGCGTCTGTACCTTGAAAGCATTTTCACAACAATTTTCAGGTTAGTTTGATTATTTTGACACATCTCCTGTTATATACAGCATGTTACTTTAGCCTGGTCTTTTGAATTTTATATCTCGTTCAAAAGGTATCACATTTTTCACATTGTATTGCACCGTGTTTCAGTAAAGTAAAAATCACAAATTCAGTAACGTCTGAGTGTAGAAATAAATAGTTCTTCAAAAACCATTTTAATACGGAATATGTTTAGTTTTAGAAATAAACAGCATAATAATAAACGCGATATATTATTGTAACGTAAATATTTTCAAGAAAACTTTACATTTATTGAAAGACGTTTATGTAAATGTTTATTTACAAGCGAATTATTTTACTTACGTCAATCATAATATTTACTTTTATGGCGAACTGTTAAAATCCTACGCAGATATTATTTTTTATGTTGTATGAACAACCGCTAAGGTACGGAAATGATGGCGTCACCGTGACCACATTTCCCATAACCCGTCATCGGAAGTCGGTTTATTACCGGAAAAAGGCCGTAAGATAGAAAGATACATAGATATTCTTTATTTTACCTACACTAAAAGGACTATTTGGCAAAAGAAAATCCAACCTTAGGATTTGGCCTAACTGATTCTATGAAAAGCCTGACAACATTTTCATCTATCAGCCAATACCTATACGTATTACTTTACTGAAAACTTTATTCGTCAATAGTATGTAATACATAATTATACAGGGTGGCAGGGACATCAACGCGCAAACTGTAACCATGAATTCAGCACATGAGCTTAGACCCCATAGCGTCGAAAATTTTCGTCGTTTATCAAAAAAAAAAAAATCTGTTTCATAGAAAAGTGCAATACCTACGCGGTCAAAACGTATGAAACAGCAGTATTTTTTTTTAATAACCGACGTAAAATTTCGACGCTATGGGGTCTAAACTCATAATGTGCTGAATCCGTGGTTACAGTTTGCGCGTCGATGTCCCTGCCACCCTGTATAATTATATTATTAAAACAAACCCAAAAAACAATGAAAATATTCTGGTAGCTGTCCAAAGTACATACACCCTCTATAGTTTGACATGGTTGACTCGTATGTCAGAATTCAGAAACTTGGTGCGCATGCAAAACATGGTTATTTTCTCGACAAACAACCATATTTTATGGGTCAGTTTATGGGTTCAGGATCGTTGGAAAATAATGAGAGTTTATGAGAGTATATATGAAATACCTAATCGTTTTATTCGCCATTACAAACGAATAATGCATGAATCATTGGCCTCAATTTGTTACGCAAACCATAACTTCTGTGAACACATTAATTATATCACACCGAAGGCGATGATCGAAGGTGACACACATATTAGATGGTCCTAAGAAAGAAAGAAACAGTAGACCCACTCCATCCATAAGTACATATATACATAACTGACCTAAACAGTCTCAGTAGAGTTATCTGTCATTGGTTGGTTTAAGATAACGTTTACCGATTCATAAAGTAATGAAAACTGCTAAGATAAATGATGTGTGCCTAGTTGGTTACGTTTAGGTAAGCAAATCGCTGAAACTGCTTAAAATACTGTGTTATTAACCACCCAAATCGTCGCGTCCTGAGAAAATCTAGATGTGAAGCGTATTTTTCACAGCTTCTAATTTCCATGAAGCCAGACGATCGATTCTGTAAAAATCTCACCGTGAAAAGTTAGGTGAAGTGAGCTTAGAGTGAGCTGTCAATAGTGTCAATCCCTAGCATTAGTTGGAATGACAGCTCACTCCACATCCGAATCGCACTGCTGAGACCGCGTCGGGAACTGTGCGAAAAAGAGATGGACATAGAGGAACGAATATCGCCATCACCCTTTCGCCTAGAACAATGATGAGGATATAACAGGGTGTTCACCAGTATAGGATGGACCTTTTCTACTTTTCTGTCCCATGGTTTGAATGGGACGAAACCTTCGGTCGATTTGTTTGTATGTAAATATTGTCAGACACCTACTACGGGTCTAACCTTGCTACGTGGACCGAATTTATTTATTTTAAAGTGCTCGACATATTCGGAATACTTATTATTAAAGCAGCTAATCGTTGTTGAAAACTAAAGTGAAGTAAGCTATCATTCCACATGATGGTAGGAATTCTGCTAGGAATTGACTACTAGCCTGACTGACTATTAAGCTAGCTCACTTCACCTAAGTTTTCACGATGAGATTTTTCCAGATTATATCAGCTTGTTCCAAGTTACATTTAAGTTAAAAATAGTCTTAATAAGTTCAGTAACCGTTTGTGTCCAAAAAAACATTACACTCAAAAAGACACACAGACAAACAGGCAAAGGAATCAGATGCTTAAACTAAAAAAATAAGTCAAAAACCTACCTGTACGTATATTCATAACGTTATTATTTTTTCATTCGAGTCGATTATAACATTTTTCGATTGCTAATTAGGAATCGATTATGGTAGCCGTGGGTGTAGATACATCAATGAATGGGTCGCATTCACCTTGGCATAGTTCTTCAAGTATTCATGCGTTCAGTATGTTTATTAGTCATACATGTTTGTAACGGAAATATGTTCGTTTTTAACTACAGTTGGCCATTTTGAGAACCAAGGTTACTATATAGCCTGGAGCAGTGGGGGCCCAGTGGTACCATGATCGTGGGTTCGAACCCAGGCAGACGCTTTCCCTCAATGTTTATGACAATGTATGGGATTACGAAAAACTATTTTCCTATTAACTTACCAAACAATTTGGTTAATCGCCAGCAGCCATAAGCTGACTCATAGAACTTGTATGACAAGTATTACAAACACACATGTTATGAAACTGGTAGCTATAAGGATATGAGAATTAATTCCAATATTTCCAATGGCTATTGATTCTGCTCACGTGTGTATTTGTCTGATTACGGAGAAACCAGCCAAAAGGAAAGTATTGAATTATACTACAGACATAAAAAAGAGAAGCTTCTATGTTCGTTTGTATGTATTTTTTATGTATGTCCATCGATATTTTCATCAACTGTGAACCGATTTTGAACCTGGTAAGAGAAGGTAGCGGGATCGTCCGAAAGGGTTACCGCTGCCCTGGAACAGAAAGGGCTAACGAAGGAACACGGGTGGGTTTTAGTCAGTAAGAGTCTGACACTCCCTTCCGCTCCACCCAGAGTGGGAGGGGTCATCTGATTTCCCATCCTCAAAAAAAAAACTGGTAAGAGAACATGTCAAGGAAACAAAACTTTGAGCACCATAAGTAAAATGTTCACTTGAACCTTTTACCAATTTGTGTTTTTCATCATTTTTAATAGTACCAAAAATTCGAAGATGTGACATCGACCAACCCGCACTGGGCCTGCGTGGTAGATGGATGCCGCGTGGATTACGGCCCACTCCCTCTCACTGAAAGGAGGTCTGTCTCCCAGCAGTGAGAACATTATAAGCTGATTATGTTTCCCATAACTATATCTTTCTAAAATAATAATAATTACTTTATTAAATTTATACAGGGTGGCAGGTACATCGACGCGCAAACTGTAACCATGGATTCAGCACATGAGTTTAGACCCCACAGCGTCGAAACTTTCATCGGTTATTAAAAAAAAATATTGCTGTTCCATACATTTTGACCGCGTAGGTATTGCACTTTTCTATGAAATACACGATTTTTTTTTTGATAACCGTCGAAAAATTACGACGCTATGGGGTCTAAGCTCATGTGCTGGATCCATGGTTACAGTTTGCGCGTCGATGTCCCTGCCACCCTGTATTTCAAGTACTTTGAATAATTTTAATTTTTTGCCGAAAATCCGAGAATAATTAAACAAAAAGTAAATGACGACGACATTAAAAGATCGTGTCAGAAAATTATTGTCATACGAAAAAGTCCATACAAAACCATAGTGTCATCGTAGTTGTTTATTTTATTACTCGTAATTGAAGTTCTTAGCAAAAAAGGTTACGTTGAATAGTTTTTATTTCACTATGCTAATTATGAAAGGTTAGAGGTCTTCATCTGACAGCAGAATTATGGTGATAAATGATTAATAATAATTATTGAAACTTAATATTATCTTGTTGGACTAGTCTTACTACATTCGAGATCAAAATGGCCACTGTTCTCTGGTGATTTTAATAATTATTGTAACCTATGACACAATCTAACAGCTTTAAAAGCTGTTTTAAAAGCCAGCACAACATAAGTCCAACAGTCTCCTGCCCTTATCGCAATAGTCAATTGATCAGGTTAAGCTACACTTGCCGCGGTTAGTCCGTGGATGGGTGACCATCTTTACATTCCAAAACCCCTCCGTTCCTCGGAAATCACGTTAAGCCGTTGGTCCCGGCTGTCATTCGTGGATCATTGGCAGTGGCTTTACGGGTCGTCAAAAGCCCGAAAATCTGACAACCAGTCTTACCAAGGGGTATCGTATTACCCAGTGACTGGGTTGAGGAGGACAGGCAGTCGTTCCATGTAAAATACTGGTATTCAGCTGCATCGGGTTAGACTGGAAGCCGACCCCAACATAATGGGAAAAGGCTAGGCAGATGATAATTTTATTTATTTATTTATCCATTTATTTCAGGCATCAAGGCCCAAGGCTCATGGCATCAAGGCTTCTCTATTAGTCGTCATCTCGGTAGTCACCACCTTTCAAGCCATATCATCTTTCACACAATCCATACATCGTTTCTTTAGTCCTCAAACCCTACCCTTATAGCCTTAATCTCACGACATTCCTCCACAGCATAATGCCTATACACGATTTTTCAGTCACCAATGTCACTTTCAGAAAAAACAACGCAAATACTAATAACTTAAAATAATTTGAATTACAGAAAATTCTTAAACATTCTCGAATATAAATACGCCATTTTCCCTAACCTTGTTTACTCCCATAAAACCACCGTGTCGTTGCGTGTCATGGCGTAAGGTGAGCCAACCGGTCTTAAAGGACGTTTTTCGACATAAGCACCACCAGAGTGACCTACAGGACTCGTTGTGCAGACAACGGAATACATTAAGAGAACTGGTTCCATTATGTGAGGCTATCACGTTTGGTACCAGTTTTAAGCTAAATTGACATTTAGACATAAAATAAAATTGAAAAATCGTGACATATGACAATGGGATAAAAAATAACCCTGTTTATCTTTTACTGGTAAATTTCTTATCATTTTTTAGATAAGAAATGTTTCTTGTATCCTAAGTCTTAATCCTAGTTATAAATTATTTGTGTGCAAAATTTAATCCAAATCCGTTCAGTAGTTTTGGC
This sequence comes from Apamea crenata, assembly GCA_949629185.1. Taxonomy (NCBI): domain Eukaryota; kingdom Metazoa; phylum Arthropoda; class Insecta; order Lepidoptera; family Noctuidae; genus Apamea; species Apamea crenata. The sequence continues at coordinate 3,546,888 of OX451368.1, read as the reverse complement.
GTGAAAGAATAATAAATATCCATCCATCCATACAAACTTTCGCATTTATAATAATAGTAGGAAGAAAAAAGGACACTAGCGCGTAGAATTAATGAGTTAAATACATAACATAAAACGTGTACTTTTTTCTAAACTTCATTGCATAAAATTCGCTAATTCGGTTCATCGCTGACGCTTATGACTTGCACCAAACACAGGCATGCAATTAAATAGGCGTGTTTTTTTAAGTGCAGCGCTTTAACGATGCGCGAAAAATTACTTAAAAGCGCCACAAAAAGTTCACCTGACCGCTCCGAACTAGATTGAATGTCAGGTAAATGTCAAACACAGGTTGTCATTAATATTTGACACGGTCTGACATTTATCTCGACTGTCCAGATAATTATTTTCGATTAATTTTTATCTACTGGGTGAATTTTTGTAGTTGCTTGTGTGGCTTCTGAACTATTATAGATCGTAGAAAAAAACTCTGAAAATCAATGGCAAAATTTTAAAGAAAATAATAATGTCAACATAATGGCGTGGAGTTTTACTGGGGAGTTTGTTGCGCCACTTCTTCTTCCCAGCGAAAGCACTAATAAGTGGTGAAGGGCGGGCGATTTGGGGGACTGTCTTATGTAATTTTGACGTTCGAAGTGCTGATTCTCCGCCTAATTTGAATAAATAACTTTTGATTTTGAAAAGAAAACTTCAAACAAATTCACCATGTATAGGTAGAGGGTGGGAAAAAAACCACAGAACCGACAAATTTAACTGAAAAACCATTGGTTAATATTTCAGAACTTTATTATAATCACGACACGAACGATCTAGATAAAAAAACAGATATATCAAAATCAAAACCTGTCGAATACAAAATTAATTAGTATGCAAAATCGTGATTTATCATTTATAACTAAGTCAGGATGTTAGTTTTAACAAGAAAATTAACTTATTTTGTTTGTAATAATTTGCATACGTTGTTTCCGCGAATCAAAAATATTTAATCGCTTGATAATTGATCAAGGGACTTTGATTATTTTAATTGATTTCCTGGTTGGTCTCAACTGTTACTGCTGAGTATGAGGTCCTGCGTTTCCATAACATCTGGAATTTCTCAGTGGCACCCCGGAGTCTGGATTTGAGCCTGGTTGATGGTTATAGACTATATTACATGGGACTTAAACATAACTGGCGAAATGTAGGTGTACTATGGGTATACCGTAAGCGCGTCAAAATTTTGGAGTGGGGGTCGTGACGTCACGCCATGCTAAAAAGTGTAGCAAGGCGTCACGCGGAACTTTGACGGGCGATATCTTCATCATTTTTTATATAATTGACAAAAGAAAAAATACGGGTCCAATATTTTTCGATAATCTAACTGACGGACTAATTAGATTTTAATTTAACTGACGGACAAAATTTTTTTTTTTTGGTCCTACCCCTCCACTCAAGAACACGTCTACCCCAACGTTGATCAATTCTACGGTTAAAATGGCCGGCCCATTGCCACTTCAGCTTGCATAATCTATGTCTTACGCTTTTAATGTGTGACGAAGGTTCGTGAACGTTCTAGTTTACGTCCATTTAAAAATCAATAACGGTCCGGTGAAGATACTAGAGTGGTTGAGGAATCAAGAATCGATCATTCCACGACAAATGACGATCGATTCACAAAACAAATCACAATTACGTCGACAATACCGCAAGTTCGGTTCTCTCGCTGTCAACATTCCGTCAGATACGGCTAGTCATACTCCGTTTAACAAGTGTTTACTAAATAACGGCGCGTGCTTCTCCGATAATCTTATAGTCTGCTATTTGTTTGACTTACTATATGACACTTACCGTAACTCGGCTGATCTTAACAAGATACGGGTTGGCTGGCCAAGTGAAAAGTGACAGCAGTTTTTGAAAATTTTCTGAACAGTGACTTAAACTGAACCATCACGCTCGGGTATACTCCGGCCGGTGACGCTGAATCGCGTATGATCGGCTGCAGTCGTAAGCTTTTTCTTAGTTTCTCAGTAAACTGCCCTGAGGGCCTAGACATTAGACAAGTCAACAATCGCTTGCGCTTCGTATTTCTGCAACTATACTTTCAACAGCATTGATATAAGCTTTTCGGTAGCTTAGGTCAATTCAATGCATTTCTTCACTTCACTTCATCACTATTATTGTTGATAGAATGTTACTTTATTATGTACACCATGAGAATTACATATATAAGTGTAGAGAAAACCACCACGCAGGTCCAATGCTGGTTGGTGAGAGTCACATTATGTCTTCGAATTTTTGTCTCTGGACATACCGTTGTCATAATGATGTTATCCTTCACCGATGATTTGCAGTTTAGAGAAGAGGTAAAAAACCGCTATCGCTTGTGACTTGTCGATCTGTCACAAAGTAACGGGTGATCTCGCACTCATTATACGCCGCTCAAGCGATCGACAGCGTCATAGACAACATTACGTCTCGGAGACGTGCGGTTACACACGACGCCGCGCTGTATCCATAGAGTGAGTTAAACGGTTACTCCTATCAATGATGACAAGGAAATAAGTTTGTTTCATGCATTTTGTTGCTTGTAGATATATGTAAAGAGATGAGACTGCGATAAATTGATCCAAGGAAACGATATCATTTCAGGAAAAATACATGTACAATATACAGCCAATACATGGACCAGACATGGAGCGGTAACGGCCGCAACTTACGAGTTGTAGGTCGTAGGTTTGAACCCAGGAAGGCGTTTTAATTTGTGTAAATAATATCATCACCACTGCTCTCAAATTGGTAAAGGAAAACATCGTGAGGAAACCGGCATGTCCTAGAACCAAAAGTTGGAAAACATGTAACATCTATACCAACCCGCACAAGGCCCGCGTGGTAGATTACGGCCCAATCCCTTTCACAGAGAGGAGGCCTGTGTCCCAGCAGTGGGAACATTATAGTCTGATATATACACGGACCTTTATACAACCTTGCACCTGTATTCCTTTAAGGGGCAGGTAGAGGTTAGAGGTTTATAGTACCAGTGCTTACATTTCGTTAATAATAACATCAAAATTGTAACCGAATACCTTTTACCTTTGTTTTGTTTTCTCCCGAAGAGGTGTCGGTCGGTAGGATACTTTTTCTCATTATTAGAAACATTTTGATATTCAATCAATAGCTTTACGAATTCACTTTAAACATATAGCGGTATCTACAACGCCACATGCATACCACGCGTCATACTGACGTCACGCAAAATCTTGCATCTCGCAAGCAAAGTTTACCGCGCAACTATCAAAATAATATACAACGGCCCGACATGAATACGATATTCCCACGGGATCGAAACTTATGCGGGTGAAACCGAGGGGCGCAGCTAGTACCTCTATAAACGAATCATATACTTTGAACACCTCTCGCGACAGTTCCCGCTACGCTTTACACCATAATAACAGTACTTATCGCGCTAAGCAATTAATTACTAAACAAATCGTATGCGGGAACAAACGATCTGGAATGTGTGAACGCGGGAAAAACGGGGTTAAAAGAATAAGGTGCTAGAAATATCACCATTTTTCCAATGATAGGTATTTCTGTGAATTGAGGGGCCTATGGTTTAATAATAACAGCTGCACAGGTCGATCGATCAGGTTAAGCTACGCTAGCCGCGGTTGGACTGTGAACGTGTGAACATCTTTACATGCCGAGACCCTTCCGTGCTTCGGAAAGCACGTTGGTCACGGCTGTTAGTCGCGGATCTTTGATTTGGTCGTTACAGGTATTTAGGAAATCAAAAATCTTACCAAAGGTTATCGTATTACCCAGTAACTGGGTTGTGGAGGTCGGATAGGCAGTCGCTCCATGTAAAATACTGGTATTCAGCTGCATCCGGTTAGACTGGAAGCCGATCCCAACATAGTTGGGAAAATAGCTAGGCAGATGATGTCTGTGAATGGGGTCATGACGTGCTGAGAATAATAGACAGTCAGCAAGGTACCTAGGGTGTGCCGGATATTGGGCATCCGGTTTTTGGGAAAGAAGTCAACGTCGGTATGTTTTTATAGATTCTTTCCAAGTTTATGAATGTGAGAACGTTGTAGGCTTTTCGATTTGTTGGCCATTTTATATTTTTTTAAGTACCTGCACCCAAATTGCGTAACATTATCAACTTCTATCTGAATCATTTTGGAGCCTGTTGCTAATCCATTGCTTCATATGTTCGAAAAATTTGTCTGTTCAATAACGCAATGAATGTTGTTGAACTGTCAAAATTGAGCCCATTGCTACTACAGTGTGTTACGCAATTATCACGCTGGTACCTTTTGACTGGTCTACACTGTCCTCCCATACTCCATAGGAAACGACTTAGAACAGTACACCCAGCTTCTAAAATTTCATAAGTGCCTGAAGGTTTAAAACATTTTAAATTTGAATTTGACGTGCCAAAATTAAACTCATGTCAAATTAACTGACTGTCTGTTGATAATTCAATGATAAATCACAGCAGTTGACCTGCGTCTGACAGTTTATGTTTGCTAATCTTTGTGTTGAGTTTCTTGCCCGTTCTTCTCCATAGGTAACTACTACCCTTTGGAATGGGCAACTAGCTTCATCTTTCGACTCCTTGACAACAATTCAAAAGTGCCTTTAATTGGTTTATTTGAAATAAATGCAAATTGAGTAAAGTTGAGTTTGATTTGATATTAGTTCGAAAAACCGGGTGCTAATAATTATCGGAATTCGTGGAAATTATAATTCACATACTTAAGTTTTAAAATTCTCACTATGAGTAACCAATACTGAAACCATTGTTCAAAGTAAAAACCTTTGTTTAAAGTTGTACTTGCACTTTTCTAACCTGAATACAATAAAAATCTAGTTTAACAAAGCTAGTCACACCTGACTTACCATACAGGCCACATTAAATTGTGCTAAGAGAAATATGCTAATTGCCTGCAAGTATGTTCTACTCTACAATGTGATTATATTGTGAAGGTAACTAAAATTCTCATGTTAACCAACCAAACCAAAATTACAATATATTTCCATCTAAGATGGCAATTGGCTCGCTACCATTGCTTGGGACTTCAATGGTGGCGGGTTGGTAGATGTCACATGTCTTTGAATTTTTGGTTCTAGGGCATGCCGGTTTCCTCTCGATGTTTTCCTTCGCCATTTTGAGAGCAGTTGGCGAAATAAAAAGATCAAAGATCCACGAATGACAACCGGGACCAACGGTTTATCATGGTTTCCGAGACATGGAGGCTGAGAGACAGATGAGCTGACAGAGAGATGTAACGTTTTACTATATTATTTGATTCGCCAGTTACCAACAACCTAATGAAAATACCAATTTTTTTAATCGTGTTGTTTTATTTTTCATTTTTATGCAAAATTGGAAGTAAATGATTAATATCTATGGTCGCTATTTTTTTAGTTTATATTCAATATTGCAAGTAAATAATTAATACCTAGGTTATAATCTACACCATTAAATGTATAAACATAAAACCAGATTTCCACAGAATTCTTTATTGCCATTCCCTAAATCCACATTGTTTTAACCAGAAAAACTCAGGTAGTTAGTGTCACGGTCTTTTAACTCTCGTCTCTAGTTCAAGTTTAACTATTTCGGCTACCATCAACGGCACACTTGTTAACTGGACCATGGCGGTTTAAATTAACTTTAACCATAAAACATTATGGTACACCATACTTAATCTAGTTTTAATAGACTCTGGTTTAAATTTGTTGGTTTTGAAGAGTTTTAAATTATAGTTTTACAAGCTTATATTTATTTTCACTTCTTGTATGGATTTTGCAAGCGAATTTTTGACAACTTCCTCCTTGCCTGTCTAGTCAAAACTTTACATGCTTTCATTCCTTGTCTACACCATCCTCCCATACCCATTAACGATGTAATTTGGAAGTATTGGAAAAGCCAATTATTTTTAAAAGTTCGCGGAGTTTCTTGTCGGCTCTTCTCCATAGGAAACGACCAATTGGAACCGTGCACCTAGCTTCTGACGTTTCTTAAGTGCCCATGTAGATTTATTTGAAATAAATTATTTTGATTTTGATTTCTGTTTCATCTGATGGCATTCATTTATTTGATAGAAATTACTTGATGCTGCAGTCTAGATCGTCTCCTAACGAGGGAACTCTGGAATGGTTACTGGTCATATTTTAGAAATTGGTATGGCAACTTGACATTGGATAAAACGTATAATCATATTCTTAGGACTTGCAGCATTTTGTTATTTAAAAAGCTTGATCTTGAAAAAATGTTATATATAGCTTTCCCAGTAATTATTATTATGTATTACTTAATGTTGTAATTATAGTCTTTTATATTTACTTAATCATTGCAATTGACATTAAATTCGTAATAAATAACATAAGCTATGTTAATAATAAATAACACTACATAGTATAAACAGACTTTTCCTATCTTCCTCAATAAAGTCGACTTACAAGGTATAAAATAGTAATGACAATATTTTATGGTGGTGAGGTGATGGTGACGCCAGTTGGATTCATTTGAACATGTGTTATTCTGCTTGCATGTTATTTTAATTCAATTCAATTCAATTTATCTTTATTGCATCCATAATGTACAACAAGCTACACATTAAGCTATGCAAAACCAGTACTGGCTGACCGTTCATTGTGAGAAAATATTATACAAAGTGAGGCCAAGACAAACTGGTTTTGTATAGCTTGACGTGTAGCCGTGTGTACACATACAGGTACAGGTATGTGTACATTGTGAATTAAAGAGATATGTGGACTTAAATATAACTGGCGAAATGTGTGTGTGGGTGTGAGGGTGGGTGGTATGGGTGTGTGTATGTAGGTGTGCTTATACCTCTGCCTAACTCTTCAGGAATTACAGGCTTCATGTTATGTGTAGTCAAATTAATAGGTACCTACATCCATACTCCATTCCATACCACACAGAGGTCTATAAAGTATGTACCATGCACCTATTATTATTAATTTAATGCATTCCTCAACCTCACAGTTCGAACCCAAATAATTATTTAATTAAAAATAACAAAAAAAAAAAACAACTGGACATCAAACCTACTATTATAAAATACCACCCATGCGGCCCGCTGTGGGCCATGTCTGTCATTTTGACAACTCAAGCGGTTACGTCACAATACTTGACGTTTCGAACAGTAATGGATTCTGTCAGACGTCATCTCTAAATTGTCTTACTGTCCGTTAAAATAACTGACGATTGTATCTTGTAATTGTTTTATTTAAACTTGTTTTTATTGTTGTGCAACTTTGGAGCTCAGTAATTACTACCTACTGAACATGTATTTTTGTTTAATTATAGTTTATTAAGTTCTTGGTAAACACAAACAAATACGCAGATTTTCACATGTAATTGCTGTCACTGTAGGGAAATAGGAATAAAACTAAGATAATAGTCTGAAATTTATTTATTATAAAAAGGCCCTGTATTAAAGACATGTAAATATCCATTAAAAGTATACAAACCAGGATAACAATAATATATGTATTAACAAAAAACTACTAATATGGATTATCTTAACACAATATTTACCCAAAATAATGTGATTAAAAAGATATAAATTAACAACGTAGATTAGGCGCAATCGCAATCGTCACACACGACAATGTTGCCTTTAGCATCTTTACACACACAAACACATTTTTTTCCCTTAGCTGGAATACAGACACAACACTGATTCTTACATTTGCAAGCATCATCATTCACACAGTCCTCGCAACGGACTAATTTACCATTTTTCTCACACACACTAATACAAGACTTTCCATCTGTCAAAAAACATAAACATTCCTTGCCACATTTCTTATCGGTAGAGCAAGTACAATTGTTACAGACAGTCATTTTTCCAATATCACAACAAACACAGATGCATTTAGCTCCATTAGTTGGAACGCACTCACATTCTGGCTTGTCACATTTACCAGAATCATCACACTTGCAGTCATCACAGCATACAATCTTCCCCTCACTATTCTTGCACACGCAGATGCAATGTTTTCCTGCCGACGCAATACAAACACATTCAGTTTTGTTACATTTCGGAGCAACAGTTTTCTTGGCATCACAAGTACAGTCTTTGCAAATCTTGATGTTTCCCTTGTCATCGCAGCAGACACAGACACACTTCGCTCCATCAGTTGGGATGCAAGTGCATTCCAGCTTGTCACATTTACCAGAATCATCACACTTGCAGTCATCACAGCATACAATCTTCCCCTCACTATTCTTGCACACACATATGCAAGATTTTCCATCAGCTGGGATGCAAACACATCCACCCTTACTGCAGCTAGCGGCTTCCTGCCCCTTTGCATCGCAAGTGCAATCTTTACAGACCTTGATGTTGCCTTTAGCGTCGCAGCAGACACAAACACACTTCGCTCCATCAGTTGGGATGCAAGTGCATTCTGGCTTGTCACATTTGCCAGAATCATCACACTTGCAGTCTTCGCAGCGTACAATCTTCCCCTCACTATTCTTGCACACACAGATGCAAGACTTCCCTTTAGTTATAATACAAACACATTCAGCCTTGTTGCATTTTGGAGCTACAGTTTCTTTGGTATCGCAAGTACAGTCTTTGCAGACCTTGATGTCTCCGTTATCATCACAGCAGATACAAACACACTTCGCTCCATCAGTTGGGATGCAAGTGCATTCTGGCTTGTCACATTTGCCAGAATCATCACACTTGCAATCTTCGCAGCATACAATCTTCCCCTCACTATTCTTGCACACACAGATGCAAGACATCCCTTTGGTTAGAATACAAACACATTCAGCCTTGTTGCATTTGGAAGCTACCTTTCCCTTGGCATCACAAGTACAATCTTTGCAGATCTTGATGTCTCCCTTGTCATCACAGCAAACACAAACACACTTTGCTCCTTCAGTCGGGATGCAAGTGCATTCCAGCTTGTCACATTTACCAGAATCATCACACTTGCAGTCATCACAGCATACAATTTTCCCCTCACTATTCTTGCACACACATATGCAAGATTTTCCATCAGCTGGGATGCAAACACATCCACCCTTACTGCAGCTAGCGGCTTCCTGCCCTTTTGCATCGCAAGTGCAATCTTTACAGACCTTGATGTTGCCTTTAGCGTCGCAGCAGACACAAACACACTTGGCTCCATCAGTTGGGATGAAAGTGCATTTCAGCTTGTCACATTTGCCAGAATCATCACACTTGCAGCCTTCGCAGCATACAATCTTCCCCTCACTATTCTTGCACACACAGATGCAAGACTTCCCTTTAGTTAGAATACAAACACATTCAGCCTTATTGCATTTTGGAGCTACCTTTTCATTGGTATCACAAGTGCAGTCTTTGCAGACCTCAATTTTTCCTTTTTCATTCTTGCACACACCGATACAAGATTTTTCATCAGTTGGGATTGGAATGCAGACACATCCACCCTTACCGCAACTAGCGGCTTCTTGTTCCTTAGGATTGCACGTACACTCTTTGCAGACTTTTATATTGCCTTTCGAGTCACAGCAGACGCAAACACATTTGCCACCTTCGGTAGAAACACAGACGCAAGAGTTGCCACATGTTCCAGCTCCATTGCACTCGCAAAGAACAATTTTTCCATTCTTCTTGCATACGCAGATGCAAGATTTGCCGCCAGTTGGTAGGCAGACGCATCCAGCCTTGCCACATCTCTTGAAAGTCTCCTTGCAGTCGCCAGCGTTGATGCAAGGGCAATCGTCGCAGGACTTAATGGCATCTTCTTCATCAGTACAGATGCATAGACAGGGTTTACCTTCAGTTGGAAGGCAGATGCAGGAGGAGTCGACACATTTCCATTCGTTTTCGTCCATGTTGACAGCTTTGCAGTCGAAGCAGGGTACGATCTTTCCTTCGTCGTCTTTGCTCAGGCAGACGTAAGGTTTTCCCTGCGTTGGGATGCAGATACACTCACTCATGGAGCAGACGAGGTTCTTTTTGATGGATACTTTGCAGCACGGCATGGTTGGTTCTGAAAATAAACAAGAAATTAATGAGTACATACTTTAGAAAAAGGAATCAATAAGGCAAGAGGGTTTTAAACTAGCAATATAGAAATATTGAATGTTAAATGGTTTTTTGTAGCTTATTATTTTTTTATTACTTTAATTAAAACGGGTTTAAAACCAATTACAGTAATTAAAGATACAATTTGTATATACACGAACACAAGATAAAATAAAAGATAAAAGTACACAAACGATTAAATATAAAATCATCAAGTAAAACAACACTTTCATAAATCCCTCTAACAGTACTTCTGACATGCCGACAAAATCTTCGTCCATTCGTCTGCAAACAGATATGTGCAAACACATATATTTTTGTTATACTTATGTATAGTTCTACATCATCTATTTTATTCAAATATATACGTTTTCTGGTTTTGCTAGAGTGGAGATATGTATTAAAAACAAAACTTGTTGTGGAATTAATTAATTAACATTATCGTCGTCATTATTATTTACTACATAATCTGCGATTCTGCGTTCCACCTCTAACAACAAGACGACAAAGTATGCACATAATAATTTGTTACAAAGCATGGGAAAATACTCGTACGCATAGTAACCAAACATAGCCCTGTTATAATAATAATTAGCTAAACGGTCTTCATTATACAATAACTAGCTTCTGCCCGCGGCTTCGCCCGCGTGGATGTCGGAAATTATCCCACGGGAATGTGCTACCAGGATAAAAAGTATGTGCTTCCCCAGGATGCCATCTATCTCTTTACCAAATCAGAAGTTCAGTGGTTTAGGCGTGAAAATGTTACATACAGTTTCAAGTACAAATCCGCCCTAAAAAACCGAATTACCCCTTTTTGCCCCGTCAGGGGTCAATTTTCGACAACTTTACATACTTATTATTAATTATTTTCCGTCAAAAGCACCAATACTGAGTTTCAAGTTAATCGGACCGCGCATTCAATTTCTTCCACACAAACTTCAACACGCCTATGGGGGATATAGGAGTGTTGAAGTATAGTTTGAGGGGTAGTTTTTAAAAACTTATAATGATAAACTTTATTACTTACTTAGGCAAGTATTCTTGCCAAGTTTCAAGTTTATTAACTAAATGAATAAGATTTTTCATATAAACTCCATTCCCGCTTTTCACCCCCGCAGGGGTGGAATTTAAAAAAATCGTTTGGGTTGTATACTAACTTGACTCAAAGATTATTTATACTAATTTTCAAATTCATCAAGCCAAGCATCATCATTCTCCCGTGTAAAATTAACTTCCCCTTTACAACCCGTTAGGGAAAGATTTTCGAAAAACCCTGATACATTTATTCTTTATTTTTGGTCTTAAGTATAAACACTGAGTTTCGAGTTAATCGGACCGCGCGTTCAAATTCTTCCACACAAACTTTAGCACTCCTATATCCCCTTTGAGGGGTAGTTTTGAAAAACTAATAATGACAAACTTTATTGCTTACTTAGGCGAGTATTCATGCCAATTTTCAAGATTCTTAACCTAACGAATAAGATTTTTCATATAAACTTTATTCCCGCTTTTCACCCCCACAGGGGTGGAATTTTGAAAAATCATTTGGGATGTGTTCATAACTTGACTCAAAGATTATTTATACCAATTTTCGAGTTAATCAAGCCACGCTGTAAAATCCTCCCCTGTAAAATTGACTACCCCTTTTCAGGCCGTCAGGGGTAGATTTTCGAAAAACCCTGATACACATTATTCTTTCCTTTCAATTTTAGGTATAAATACTGAGTTTCCATTAAATCGGACCGCACGCTAAAATTCTTCCATACAAATTTTGAAACCCCCCAATCCCCTTTTAGGGGGTAGTTTATAAAAACAAAAAATGCCCAACTTCATAATTTACTTAGATAAGTATTCGTGCCAAGTTTCAAGTTTATTAACTCAAGGAATAAGATTTTTCATACAAACAAAATGCCCCCATTTCACCCTCTTAGGGGTGGAATTTCGAAAAACCCCTTCTTAGTGGATACCTACTTTTAGCGAAGAATACACCCTCCAAATTTCATGTCTCTAGGACCACCGGTTTAGGCTGTGCGTTGATGTCTCAGTCAGTCAGTCAGTCAGTCAGTCAGTCAGTCAGGACTTTGAATTTTATATATATAGATTAGTACTAATTTACTAGTATTCTTCATTAAAACCATAACAAAAATATGTCAAACTTACCGTTTACAAAGAATGATTCACCACTCAAATATACAAAACAATAACAAAGAACTGTTATTAAACTTTATCAACACTTAATGCGTCTAATCACGGAGAGAGTTGTAATGATAATGATATGCGGAGTAGCGTAAATTTATAATAAACAGTGTGACAACTCGTGTGCAAAAGATAAGTACCGTAGGCAACGCCATGAAACGGGTGCAAAGCGTGACTCAGCTCAGGGGTAAGTACTTTACCTTGGGTGTCGTCTGAATTTTTGTACATTCTAGCACATTCTGTTAAAGTAGGGTTTTTTTTTTTATTGGGAATATGGCAAAAGGCTGTTAGCGATGTTGAAAAGAATAGGTTCGTGTCGTGTGCTGTGTGCCGTCTATTACGTTAGTTAAATTAAGTTAGTAAACTGCCCAGTTGGTGTCTTGGTCGTACTCGGTGGTCGGGGTACTTTGGCTCATGTGCCGTGTCAATGATATGGTTTCGTGAACATTCTCGTTGACATTCACCTTCTTCGAACAAATGGAATACACAGCTAAGGATTTTGTTTTATAAAAATACTGTAGGAAAAGTTACTTTAGGCATGATGAAACTAAACTTTTGATGGTAAGGGTAGTTAGGCATGTTAAAAAGGTTTTGTGATTCGTGTCGTGTGATGTGTGACGTAGTAAAGTGGGGTGAATGGTGCCGTATGAATATAAAGTTTTTTGTTCATTCTAGTACATTCTTGTGAAGTAAGGATTTTTTTTTTTTAGAAAAATAGGTAAAATTAAGATTTAAGGTGCCGTGTGAATATAAAGCTTTTCTGTATGTACTAGAACTTTCTTTTATATTGAGGGATATAGTTTTGAACAGGAATATACAAATGGGAATATTTTTTAGTAGGAAAGCTGTAGTAAAAGGCGGATGTTGAAATAGTGCCGTGTGGAATTGTGAAAAATAGGTAGATTCGAGATCCTTTATATACTAATAGATACTTTGTTTTGCAGTAAGGAATATTTTAAAGAAGTAAAGGAGTCGGAGAGAAGTGGGGAATACTTTTCCAAAAGACAAACTGTAATAAAGGATAATAAAGTGATGTAGAAAAGAAACTTTTTAAGATTAGTGTCGTGTGAAATCTATTTTTTTAAGTTAGTATGTTGTTGATGCATGGGTGAATCGACACAAAACTGTCAATAAAATGCTGTTTCTTGTCAACAATGACTTTACATTTTTACTAACAAAATACACAATTCGAACAGACCAATTCACGTAATTTTAAGAACGTTCACAGTCTGATGGTCTCAATCTGTCAAAAATACCTCTAATTTCCCTACATTATTGAAAAGTTTTTGACATTGATTGTCGCTGAGATGAGATTGTGACTAGATTTTGAACGTTTTTAATTACGGGAATTAGCCTTCTTGTTACGTAACAAAAGAAGAATAAGAATGAAGAAGAAGAATAAGAAGTAATAATCTTATGTAATGAGTACATTTTATCGGTGTTATTTATTTATTTTATTTATATACACATGAGATATTCCCGGTTTATCTATGCCTGGTAAGGCACTTTCGTTTCCTCTGGTACAGTTGATTTTCATAAGTTTCGATGAATATTTTTTGGTGAAAGTTAAAGTCGTCTGATTGTTCAACAGCCATTTAAAAAGTGTTTTTACTAACTAATCATTACAAAAACCCTCATTAACAAATGCAAAAGCAAATCTTACTCTAAAAAAAACATAACGCGACGCCTGTATTCCCGATGGGTTTAGCAGAAGTATATAGTACAGTCAAAAACCAACACAACATTTAAAATTTAACAAATTTATGATCCTAATTTTACCTTGGACCAGTTATTTGAACGGTCTAGATATTTTCATCACATAGCTGGTATTGCAAATAGTACACGTGGGCGATGGACCCGGTCGCCTTGAGGTCCAAATACGGGTCCGGTTAGTGACTGGATGTAAGGTCTATTTATTTGAAGAAAAAGATACAGGGGTAGGGGGGGGGATACAGGGGGCTATTTATTTGTGGAGGAGATTTTTTTTTTTTAATATCAGCGGGGTAATTGTGTTGTGTGGGCTATTAGTACGTTTACGTTGTTGAGCAGACAAATGTTTCGAACATATGAAGCAATGGATTAGCAATATAAGTACTTCAAAATCATTCAGATTGTGATTGATAGTGTGTTACGGAATTAGGGTGCAGGTCCTGCTGATGGTAGAGTACCTTGGTACATTGACGGAATAGCAATAGGGTATGATTGTGGAGCTATGTCACAAACCATGCTCCACCACCTATCCTGCCCTCTGTGTCCCAAAACATGCAGTCAAGGTGACCTCTGCGCTTCCACCGACCACACCGTGGAAGTGGCAAAGTTTTGGGAAAGAAGAAGTCGGCACAAAATATTTCCTATATGAGGATAATAATGACGGCACGGTTGGCGCAGTGGTTAAGCGATTTACTGCTGCGCTGCGTCGCGGGTTCGATTCCCGCACGGAAAAAATATTAATTTTATGACCTACAATTAGTTGTTTCGAGTCTGGCTGTTTGTGTATGTGTGTTTATATGTCTGTAAACGCACCCACGACACAGGAGAAAATCCTAGTGTGGAGCAACGTTTAAAAAAAAAAAAAAAAGCTCAAGTCGTTTCGAAAGAAAGTGTTAACCAGTCAGCTGACTATCCAGGGTGTGCCTCTCATCGAGTCTATTTGTATGCATTCCAACTCATTTCATTAAAAATGTGCATTAGAAAAACGCCAAGTCAAGTGTGCTGCATTAAAAAGAGAAATTAGACTGTACAGAGAAAGTACCGGGTGCCTGGTCGCCATTTATTTGCATGTTAAAGATACGGATGACGCAATGACTCCTACATAGTTTGCAAACTTCAATGACTATTCATTTGCTTGAAGCGAAAACGAGTAAAGATTTCTCTATTTACTTGGCAAAAACCATTTACATACCAAGGGGTATCATATTACCCAGTAACTGGGTTGTGGAGGTCAGATGGGCAGGCGCTCCATGTAAAATACTGGTATTCAGGGGTTCCCTACTTGACATCGAATGACGTGAGATCGAATAACACTTGCTCGAAAACGTTAACTCGATAATAAATGAAATCGATGAATTATTTCAGCTGCATTTGGTTAGACTTGCAGCTGACCCCAACAGAGTTGGGAAAAGGCTAGGCAGATGATGATGATGATTGTATTTTTGTGGCGTACAATAAGATACTCGTATACAGGGTGGCAGGGACATCGACGCGCAAACTGTAACATTCAGCACATGAGTTTCGACCCCCTAGCGTCAAAATTTTTCGTCGGTTATCAAAAAAAAAATCTTTTGTTTCATAGAAAAGTGCAATACCTACGCGGTCAAAATGTATGGAACAGCAATATTTTTTTTTATAACCGACGAAAATTTCGACTCTATGGGGTTTTTAAACTCATGTGCTGAATTCATGGTTACAGTTTTGCGCGTCGATGTCCCTGCCACCCTGTATATAAATAAATAAAAGGCTCAACCATCTCATGTGTCACCACCGGCACCCATATCCTTCAAACCAGAATACAACAACGCTGCCTGGCAGAAATACATAACCACCTATATATTTTTATGTATAGGTACGCTAGTCGTACTTTTCAGACGTGTTCTTTCATAATTTTCACAAACAACTCTACTTATTACTATTTAATATTGTAAAAACCTACGATGAAGTAAACATTTTTAATTAAAACAGCCTTGATGCTGTACTGACAACGTTATTACAGTACATAATACTGCAATTATTGAAGTGTATCGAACATTGATGTGCCAATCATCTCAGCAAGTCTGAGACAACGCAAGCATGCAAGTATTTGTGTCACTTGTGTTAATGCTCAAGAGATTGTGTAAGAATCTTATGTAATGAGTACATTTTCTCGGTGTTATTTATTTATTTTATTTTCAAAGGATGTTGGTAACACTTCCATTCATAGAAATGTAAGCTATACTTCCGTTAATGTCTTGAAATGTAATTTACCTCAAACCTCGTTATCATAGTAAACAGAAGAAGGTTGCACAATAGTTTGGTTGATAGTTTTATGTAAATTACTAGCAGTGCCCCGCGGTTTCACCCGCACAAATTTCGATCCCGTGGGAAAATCGGGAAAAACCGTATCTTATATGTTAATCCTGGCTATAAACTATCTGTGTGACAAATTTCATCCAAATCCTTGTGGTAGATTTTGCGTGAAAGAATAATAAACATCCATCCATCCATACAAACTTTCGCGTTTATAATATTAGTAGGATAGGATAGGATAATTAAATTAAAATATGATTCGCGAGCGTAACAAGTATGTATTTACAAAATCATATAATCCTATTGATCGATATTTCATGAAATAGTAATTCAATAGATTTATAAGAACTTAGATTAATTTATTGATGATTTTAATAATTATAATTCTGTAAAATCATATTTGTTACGCTCGCGAATCATATTTTGGTCAACATTCAACATGACACTGACCTGCAGATTGCAAAAAACGTAAGAAATTCGGGCTACCCTGGCGCTTCCCCACCATCCATTATTTTCAGTGACAGAAAATATTGTCAATATTCTTCAGCTACAGGTTTAATTTAAAAAAAATGCAAATAAACACAGAAAGCCGGTTTGTCTTCCTCGTTCGTTATAATGTGCAACGTCCGGAAGTGCAGTTGCATCGCGACATTACCGTGACATCGTTCAGTGTCCAATTAATTTATTACCTTGTCCATTTTACGGTTTTACATAAAATTAATACCTACTAAATAGTTAATTATCTATACCGATATATCGCCATGAAAATGACCATAATGTTTTACGATATAACTCCATAAAAAAACCAGCATTCTCATGTTAAATGAATTTATTATTATTGTTTTTATTTATAAACAAACAGCCTGTATATCATATTAAAAATGTCTACTTCTGGACACCATTCGCATTGGTAAGAGGTTCTCTCTGGAGCCCTGACCGGTAGCTTGGACCCTGTTCCCAATACCGGTGGGCTACTATTTTGTATACTTTTAAATGTTTTTTTATCTTTTTGTTTATAAAAATATTTAAAAATGTAATTTATATGTACTTAGTTGAAATAAAAGAAATATCTATAATATCTATTAAGTGGACTCAGCGATAATTGTGCCGATAGAAGTGACACCCAATAGTTTAAAAGCCTCGACCAACACCTCTGGAGGCTCTCGTTGGGCAGCTGAATCGAGGGCTTGATTCAGAAGGCGGTACTTCTGGACACGGCTGGCATTGTTAGGAGGTTCCTCTCTGGGTCCCAGTCCGCCGCCGGTAGCTTGGACCGTGTTCCCGGTACCGGTCATAAGTAATTTATTTCATAAAAATATCGGTGGGCTACTATTTAAATTTTTAAATGGTTTTTTTTATTTTTTTATCATTTAAAAATATAATTTAAAAATAATATTATTAATAATAATAATATTATTAATTATATTTTTTTTTTAATATTTAAAAATATAATTTATATGTGTTTTATCATTTTATGAAACAAAGGAAAACATATATATTCATTAAAAAATACACACAAGTGTTCCAATTAAGAATTCCTCAGTAGCCAACCCCCATTGGTGGGGGAATACGACCCAATCCCTCTCACAGAGAGGAGGCCTGTCTCCCAGCAGTGGGAACATTATAGGCTGATTATGCTTAGAAAAAAACGTCATATCCATAGCAATTGCTTTTAATAAGTGTATGTAGTTAGTAGTACCTTACACAGAATACTTCAAGGCACCCATTACACATGTGATATAACATTGATCTTCATAACAATGTAAAGATCAACCCACAATGTCTTCATAAATATTTTAACCTCGAATTCAAACCTTCAGAAACCAAGCTTGGGTGACGTAACCCAACGCATTCATGAATGATGCATTAATATGTGTCATTTTATTTATTTTGTATATTAAAATGGACATTGGTATCTATGCGATTGGTAAATTCCAACGCCATTTAACCGATTACTTTCACTTATAAATTTATTTGAATTGTATTGTGTAAACAGTTGTTGGCTTTAGGTTATAAATTACAATGAAAGTTGGCACAAACAGTGGCCTCCAAAATTTAGTTGCCATTTTTCCACTTCAGCTTTGAGTTGATGGGAATCGCCCCATCAAGCAAAACCAGACTGTAAACTGAGATATTACTAATGGAAAAATCCAAACTAGATCGTTTAGAAATTCGTATCGCGTGAAAATTAAAACATTTTAGGTACCTACTATGTATATTTTATCAGTTCTTTAGATACTATAAATTCAAAGATAAAAAGATGGATATTTACCATATTTATCATTATTATCTTGTGAATGTTTATATTTGTTATTATTCCCTATGTTATTATTGTAATTTACCTACCGTGTAACTACTCTATGTATGTGTATCTAATTATCCACTTTCTATTTTTACAGGTAATTCATACTAAAACACGTAAAAGTTAATCAAGTTTAACATGGTAAGTAAAATATCAATAAGAAACGGATATTAATATACATATGCACCGGATAAACGTTTAAATTAACTAACAAACTATTAAAATAAGAACATAAATAACCTGACTAAAACAGCACTGGCATAGCTTCAAAACACGCCAAGACACGTGGCGTGGCAAGCGTAACGCGGGACGCCTCCCAGCTAGATGGACCGACGACATTAAGTAAGTGGTTGAAACAGGCTGGATGCGGCAGGCAGAGGATATGGTGTGGCCTGGGAGAGGCTTGTAGCGGTATCTACAACGCCACATGCGAACTACGCGTCATACTGACGTCACGCAAAATCCTCCATGCCGCAAGCAGGGTTTACCGCGCTACTAGCATATATATACAACGGCCCGACATGAATCATCGGGCAGTTGCCCGCCAAGCCTATGTCCAGTAATGGACTGCGATAGGCTGAGTTGATTGTTGATTGAACTTCAAAACATTCAAATGCCATTCAACATCAATCTAGAGCATTCTAGAGGATTCAGACGATTTTAATGGTGAATGAATGATCCGAGATGATTAAATTATAATTATCACTTTTCCTAAATTGCTCGTTAAGACCATGAAGTAAGTAGTAAAAAGAAAACATCCAATCTGTACTAAAGATTCCCATTTAGCCTGTGTCGTAACTGAGGTCTAGTACCCTAGGCCAGGTCACGTCGTGAGGTCATCCGATGAAAGTAAGATGGCGTACTACAGTACCGTCCCTGTCACGGATCCGACCCACTTCTAACGGCATGATTCTATGACGACACGGAAAGGCAAATTACCTGGCGATAGAAAATAAGAACGGAAAAGCATGAAAATGATCTTATCGAATCTTAAACGAAGACCACCCCCGTAATTTAAAACGTTCAAAATCTAGTCGCAATCTCATCTCAACGACAATCAACAACACACTTGACGACAAACTTGTCAAAAATGTAGGGAAATTAGAGGTATTTTTGACAGATTCAGACTTAGGTCTGACTGTGAACGTTCCGAAAATTACGAGAATATTTATTTTTTAAGAACGTTACCGTACCGTACCGACAACATCAACCATCTCTACTCCAACAAAACGTGGCTACGCAAAGGAGTAAAATAGTCATACGTGTGCGCATTTCACATACTAAACCATTGGTTAGTAGAAAATTTGGCGCCGAAAAGCGATCGAAGAACTAATACTTGTTAATAGCCTTAACTGTCCTTCACTACAAGTGTAATTTTAAAACATTGTTTTAGACAATTATTTTTAAAAGAATAGTAACCGTGGAGTTTATTGCAGGCTTTTCTCTATAGGAAATGAACAGTTAGAACCGTGCACCTAGCTTGACGTTTCATAAGTGCCCATGTAGGTTTATGTGGAATAAAATATTCAACTTAATTTTTCCGGAACAAAGTTTTATGCCCGAATATCGATATTGGATTTTGAAGGAGACCGCACTGTCTCCATCAGGTGTGCAACATGCCTGTTGGCAACTGTGTCTTAAAAAACCTTGTCCACCAGGCATTAAGCAATGCCTTTCCTGCATTGAAAGAACGAGCATTAATCACAGCGCTTGCTCACTGTGAGCTGTGAGTGCGTATTCGCAACTTGAGACTATTAATTCAGATTACCTCACGACATTTTCTTAAGCAACATAATATAACATCACGCCTGTAATTCCCGAAGGGTTAGGCAGAAGTGTACACCCGCAGTACACCCACATTTCGCCAGTTAAGTGTAAGTCCCATGTAATAGCAGGTGAGCCTATTGCCTTCATCGGCGCACAAATCCAGTTTCCAGACTGCTAGTAATAAATTCATGATGGAAATACCCAATAATACTGCCCAACCTGGCAATCGAACCCAGGACCTCATGCGCAGCAGTAGCGCTCGCGACCACTAGACCAACGAAGCAGTCTTACTTAAGTAATCTTTACTTAACTTACAACCGGTCTCAATAACATTAACCCTCAGGCCGTGGGGTCCGAGTGCGCATGGTCTTTTTAAGGAAATTTCGAAAAGACTGGTTGACACATCCCATGACCCAAGGGCTGGCTTTTACCTTAGCCAGAGGCTAAGCATTGCCATACAACGTGGCAATGCCGCCAGTGTCTTGGGTACATTACCAGTCGACAGCGATGCGGATGAATTTTTCGACGCTATATTTTAGTTTGTGAATAGTTTTAGTTAATTTAGGATATATTTTTGTTATTTTAGTGTTAACTTGTGCAATACAATTGTCTTGTACAATAAATGTTGTTTTATAACATTACTTCTTCAGTTAAAATTTCAGGTAGATCTCCGAGATTAAACTGTAATGTCAACACCTCTCTGTCAAGTCCTCCGTAAATACCGCAATGGATGTTGTTGAGCTGTCTAAATCAAAGCCATTGCTACTGTTAGTGTGTACGCCATTACCCCGCTGTATTTCCTATCCTGCCCTCTGTGACTCAAAACTTGCAGTCAAAGTGTCCTCTGTGCTGCCACCGATAACGCCGTGGAAGTGGCAAAGTTTTGGGAAAACAAGATTTAAAATACAATCGTGCTAGCGACGTGAAGAATCATCTTTCACAATCATTCTCTGTTTAACCCTACGAATAAAACAGACGTGATGTTATGATGATAGACGAAATTGAGGCGCAAAAGCTTTTCGAAAGATCAACACTTTTATCAGAGGGTCAATTCTCGTAATTTTAAAAACGTTCACTTTCTGATTTCAGTCTCAATCTGTCAAAAATACCTCTAATTTTCCTACATTTTGACAAGATTTTGACGTTTGTTTGTCGCCGAGATGAGACTGCGACTAGATTTTGAACGTTTTAAATTACGAAACAGAGTTACATGGAAATCACAGACAGATTATTGGCCGTTAGAAAGTATAATAAAACCTCATCGTAAATAGTGTTTTACTTATCATAAATCATAATAACAACACACAAGACACATAAATATATCCATCATTATAATCATCTGCTTAGTCTTTTCTCAACTATATTGGGGTTGGCTTCCAGTCTAACCGGATGCAGCTGAGTACCAGTATTTTACATGGAGCGCCAGCCTCTCTGACCGCCACAACCCAGTTACTGGGTAATACGAAACCCCTTGGTAATACTGACTGTCAGACTTTCGGGCTTCTAACGACCCGACTGTCAAAGATCCACGAATGACAACCGGGACCAACGGCGAGGCACGGAGGGGTCTTGGAATGTAAAGATGGTCACCCATCCACGGACCAACCGCGGCAAGCGTAGCTTAACCTGATCGATCGACCCGTGCGACTGTTATTACTTAGCCACAAGCCCCTCAACAACACAATATTTCCATATAACACAATATTATGTAATAATGGCTTTGCTGATAAAACTAGACTACAGCACGCAGATCTTAGGCGCCTTTCACATGACTATTAACGCGTTGTTGCGCCGGCGCCGTTCTCAGGAAAATGTCTGGGTTTTCCACGCACATTGAGAAACTGTATTCCAGCTGTGGGAATTAGGAAAATATTTTGTTTGATTAGTTTAGTTTATTTTATGGTGCTGCACTTATGGTTAATTAGCTTTTGGCTGCCTGATTAATTAATTAGCTTCGCCTGCGTGGTGTCGGAAAATATCCCACAGAAAAGTACTATATGTGTAAATCCAGATTATAAACTAACCTTTGAGGCTCAGCTAACCGTAATTGGTTTACACGGCGGCCCCAGTCGGCGATTTTATCCGACATTTTCAACAATCATCGTCATATTTCAGCCAATTTATATACCTAAACCCTCCTATGAATCACTCCGTAAATTGTTGAAAACCGGATGGAAATCCGTTCCGGTAATTTTTGAGTTTATCACGTTCAGACAGGCAGACGTGGCGGGGGACTTTATTTTTAACCTCCGATAAAAACAGAGGGGTGTAATCTCTATCTCTATTGTATAAATAAAAATCAATGCCACTTTTCGTTGTAATTTTACAACTCAAGAACGGCTGGGCCGATTTAGCTGATTTTGGTTTTGAAATGTTTGTCGTAATCCAGGGAAGGTTTAAACGGTCAGAAAATATGGAAATAGGAGTAGGGTAGGAGTAGTGTAGGAGTAGGTTAGGAGTAGGGTAGGAGTAGGTTAGGAGTAGGGTAGAAGTAGGGTAGGAGTAGTGTAGGAGTAGGGTAGGATAGTAGTAGGGTAGGAGTAGGGTAGGGTAGTAGTAGGGTAGGAGTAGGGTAGGAGTAGGGTAGGAGTAGTGTAGGAGTAGGGTAGGAGTAGGGTAGGACGCCACGCGAACGAAGTAGCGCCGAGCAGCTAGAAATAGTTTATATATGGCAAAACAACGTTTGCCGGGTCAGCTAGTATATTATAATATGTAGCGATTAATTAGGTGCCCTAGTTAAACTTTATTTAACCGGTTTTTTGTGCAATTTAATACTATAAGTTCTTATCAAACATTTGAAAAATATAAGATTTTCTTTTAAATGAGGACCTTTCTTCATCTTCTTAAAACCATGCTTTTTTTTTGTACAAGGACAATGCTCATGGATGTATAGAATCCCGTACCATGCTGCAACATAGAAAACTTTTTTTTTTTATAGACTACACTTATCATATTAACTCCTACAAAAGTTATTTTTGTAAACAAAACCCAGGTTTCTGAGATTTTCAAAAAAAATCGAAATAACCTGAAAACTAGGTACCTTATTTTGTTTGACATGTCATACATGAACGGCCATAATAGCTCTAAAAAAAATTATGACAGTTTAAATAAAAAATCTATTATATTTTCATCTAGTTATTTTTAACTAATGTAGAATCGGCAAAGTATAATTTTTTTACATATTTTTTTAGAGACGTGATCATAACACTTTCAAAATTCAAGGTTATATTAATCATATCATTTGAAACGGAACTTCATGTAAAGGGAATAAAACAATATCAACACTTTTTTACTTTAAATTAAACTCCCTGTTCAAAAACAATTCCCTGACGCGTAATGTCGTAAAAAATATAAAAATAATAACTATAATATTTTGATCTTGATGCATGAAACTTTTTGGTACGACTTTTGGTCATTGTCCTTTTCCCCCACTAAGATTTATTTTTCTTCTTTCTTTCTGACACATACATACAGAAATTTCCAGACCCAGAACTACCTCCTTGTAGAGTGTACTTATATATTCTCAGTTATTTCTTGTAGAGAATAATTGGTTCGATACGATGATCAACTCACAAAAAAAGGCAATACCAAGTTAATGGTACCATTTACGCCAATAAATCTGTGAGTGCGGCTGTAAGTCAAAACAGCTGATTTTATTCATTAAAAACATTAGCATTTAAATTAGATGGAGTGTGACTGGATAGTCTCTATACCGGTTGCACCACATGTCAGATTGATTTAAAGCCTACCTGAGCTACCAAAGCATGACTCGATCTTGACATAATATCATCACACTTTTACATTGAAATGGGACGGCAGAAGTGTAGCTTGCGTTTCGCTGTTAGGGGGCGAGTTTATTACCAAACTAGCTTATGTCCGCGACTTCGTCCGCGAACTTGCTCCCTCGACCAGCCCCGTCGCATCGCATCGCCTGCCCGCTCTAGTACTTTGTTTTCGCTTAGCGTTCTTTTCGACTTTTCAAAAGTCGAAAAGAACGCTAGGCTATTTAATAGGCTATTTAGCATCACCTTAGGACCTAAGGTGATGCTAAATAGCCTATTAAATAGCCTTCCTCAAGAACTGGGCTGGGGAAAAGTTTTTTTTTTTCGACTGATAGTTTCAGACATTAGCGCGTTCAAACAAACAACCAAACTCTTCAGCTTTATTATTGGTAAAGATAGATCGATTATTATTAGTATAGAGTATCCCATTTACCAAGACTTTCCTGACAGAAAATCCCAATTGAATCCTGAACGAGAAGGATATTTTAGATATCTTACATTGAAACAAAGTCCTTCAATGAAAACCTTGGTATACCCTAATCACAAATTCCTATTGTAACGCATAATCTTACGTTCGCCCACATTGTACCCTATAATGTAACCCTAAACGCAAACCGTGTAGTTATGGTAATGCGATATGGTATCGCGAGGTTGTAGTTTGAAAATCGAAAGTGGACTACATGTTGCGAACGAGATTGTCTGTGTACAGTCGAGAGGAAAAGTGCTGGCTAATTGTTTTAGCCGATTCTGACGGTGGAGAAAGGGTAATGATTTAATTTTCACATTTTAAAGAAAACGATTTGTTAAATTATTCAATTTATTTCTAGAGAACATGCTATGAAAAATCTGTAAATTATCATGTGTAACTTCTTTTTTTTGCGTTTTCTTTTTTAATACCATAAAGAAAGTTTTTTCCTGACTTTATTTAGTGTACTTACTTGTCTTATTATTTTATATTAATTTCCTACATGATGGTGTTTTATTAATTATTTATCGAACTGCAAAACAAGCATTGCATAAAAATAACGACGCAATAAAATACGAAACGAGACAATCGAAAAAACAAAAACCCGAGAGTAGCTTACGAATACCCGGTTTGTGGATATATATGTCATACAGACATCAGACACAATGACGTCATTATCAACCTTCCAAATATGGAAGGTCGGTAGACAAGGTAGGTAGACATGTTGCATGACGACGCTTTTTATTCTGTCCACATTAGGTCTGAAGTCTGATGCATTTTGTCTTTTAAATGCTAAGTATTTCAAGAGAGGGCGAAAGTATTAAATGTTTGTAATAAAGATTTACCCCTTAATCATAGGACGTAAGTATTTGGGAGAATTGTGGATACTTTGTCCCTATCACTTTAGGGGACGTGATCATTTATTTTAATGCTTTTAAACAACTGCTTCTTACACAAGGTGGAGGGAGACGTGAATACGACAATAAATTAAACTGCATGTATGTAATACCGTTCCCAGTCTGCATACGAAAAACCATTCAAATATATCCAATAGTTTAGTCTCTATAGCTAGTCAAAGATTGGTAAAACCCATAGTCAGTAGTATTTGGTTTTTTTTTTTTATTTCGATGTTAGGATTTATTTGACAGTTCCAAAATACTCATGCATTAGTATTGATATTTATTGTCATAGTATTGTCTCCACATTGAATATTTAAAACCTTTTCGAAAGCTATAACTTAACAGCCTGGCTGTACCTCCTTTTATGGAAATCTCTCATAAGGTTTATACCAGTTAGTCTGAGCTTTGCATAACTCCGTGTAATCTATTGCAAATAATCGCTAAGTGCCGGATTAGACGATTACACTGACATATTACTCGCACCGATTTAGATATTTAAATGTTAGGGAATTGGGCCAGTAGTCAGTAGGTACTTAGGTAAATGTTTATGGATGTTGAAAAAAAACGCGTTTATTATTTATGGTCGATTCCTATAGTTTAAGGACCGTTATTTGGTTAAAATTAAGAGTCTTGTATTTTTACCAAGAGTGAAGCAAAGACCTCATAGCTTTGTATATTAGACCCTCTCCTAAGGAAGTAGCTATCACAGGTAAAATAAGCTTACGAATCTATTTATATGCCCCGTTTGGCAATAACATGTGCTACCATTTGTAATCACGAATTTTTTTTTATTACCATTTGTAAAAACGTAAACGATTCGTTTTTTTTTTAAAGGAACCGTTCATTAGTAATCAATCATACCATCATATATCATCTACCTACATTCTGCAGATTCATTTTTTTTTTCTATAAATTGTTTGCTGTCAAATCCCCAGTCTTATGTATATGTCCTGAAAATAATTGCCCAACATTAATAAATTGTGAAAGAATTTCAGGATAATAAATACAGCTTCAATTTTATTTTTTCAATATGTAATGCTACCAATCTTCTGGGCACGTTTCTGGATGACAGCGATGTTGGCAAGTACCTCGACGCCTACCAACCTTTTGTTTTTATATGCATTTGTATAGTTAGTCATTAAAGTTACTATCTAGTGTAAATAGTTAGTTATCTATGCATACAATAAAGATCGAATTTTACTTAATTAATCATTAAATATTTAAGTACAGTACCCAAACACTCATTAAAAAAAACTTATAGACTTCACGTGTCGACTGTACACTTAAACAAACAGACATCAGTGAAAGTGTTGACCATTGTGTACGCACGACCGCGGCCATGTGTCCATTGAGTGACCATTTACAGAACATTACGGTGATAATGTGCCGAGCCAAACACTCGAAACAATACAAGCTAAGTGAGAAATGAACGATGATTTAATACTTTTCCAACAAGGTCAAATTAAATAACCAATATTGCGACACTGGCTTACAGCCTTACAATAACACTTCTGGAATCCCTGGCCACCGCAAGGCGACTGACTTGCCACAGCCTCTATCACAGAAATTGGAGTCTCTGAAATTTGTTTAGTCCATGGCAGTCCTTCCGGAACTAAATTTAAATGTCTGGGCTAGGCAAGTTTTAAGTTATCGATCCAAGTCATTCGCCAGGCTGTTTGATTGAATAGCTGAATATCATTCAGGCCGCTAGTTGAACGTCGCCGTTTAGTAAAAAGGTTAGGCTGTTGACTGAGAGGCAAATTAAGTTAGTTGGCTACGATATATTTAGCAACGCTTGAGTGTTTGACAACTATCTCATCTGATGCTTAGTCATGATTTGGTCGACGATGGTGCACGTTGATCTAGAAGTAACCTACTGACTTGAGACTTAAAGACTCCCAGATTATAGCTATTGGAAAGCACAGAATCCGGCAAGGAGGACCGACCACTCCTTAGCTGCTGTGCGCACAATTAACACGACTTTTATGAAGAAATTGTTTAAATCACAATTTTATTTAGAGCTGATTTATCCAACGCCAGATAAATTTATTCGAGGAATAATTTTAAATTTTTGACAGTTCTTACATACTAAATCTGTCAGACGTCAATTTTATTCCACGATTAAAGATTATCTATCGATTGAAAAATCAGCCCTTAGTGAATTAGCAGCTTGCGTGAATTTCTTTTTATTGACTGTCAGTAAACTTTATCAAGTACTGTCAAAATTATACCTACTCCATTTTCGCTAGAACTGATCTAACAACTCGTCTCCAAACGTTGCATCATTAACACAAGGAAACCAGTAAAGTGTAGCCCTTTACACGTCACGTCAAAATGCGCAACCATTCATTCATTCGGTTGCCATTCCTTTCATTCATTCAAACGCACGTTTGTGCCCGGCGCCGTTCTCGTAACCCTATTGTTCAAACACAAAGTGACGTATGTCACTCGCGTTACGTGTCGTTAAAAAATGTACGTAATTTGTTCGTTTGTCTGTATGTATGTGTGCCTGTATGCTTGTTACGTAATTATTATGTAATTTGACTAATTAAATGATTGTGTGGGAACATCGTAGAGCCTTGTAGTGATTTGTTTGTTGTGTGACTCGTGCGCCGTTACTTTGTAGAAAAATAGTTTATTTGTAAGAATCTCTTTGGCACATTACTTAGTCGTCATCTTAAACAATTATGGCATAAACAAGCTCACTTTTTTTGCTATGCATGGGTTGCTGATTCCTGGGCCAGGATTTCGTGAAGTAATATCGTTTTTACTTTTATGAAAACCTTGGGGCTTGTGGCTAAGTAATAACAGCCACACGGGTTGATCGATCAGGTTAGGTTACGCTTGTCGCGGTTGGTCCATGGATGGGTGACCATCTTCACATACCAAGACCCCTCCGTATCTTGGCAAGCACGTTAAGCCGTTGGTCCCGGCTGGCATTCGTGGGTGGATCTTTGACAGTCGTTATGGGTTGTCAGTAACCCGAAAGTCTGAAAACCAGTCTTTCCAAGGGATATCGTATTACCCAGTAACTGGGTTGTGGAGGTCAGATAGACAGTCGCTCTATGTAATTTTTATGAAATCCTTAGCCGGAGTCTGGATTTCTTTCCTATAGTAGAGTCTCGAAATGAGGCTATGCTGTACACTTCAGCTTTCCAGCCTTCGGGGAATACAGACCTGATAGTATAGATATGTTTAACCATTTATGTATTCCAATTAAACCATTTACAGGCCTTTGAACCTTTGAACTGTCAAGAAGTCGATCAGTCGAAAAATATGAAGCTAGTGGACTATTGCAAAACGTAGATGGTACCTATGGAGAAGAACGGACAAGAAACTCCATGGACACTCTTTTAAATGATATTTTTACAAAAATATTAGTTACATCATTAATATTGAATATGTGAGAACGATGTACAAGACACGTTTTAGTTCGAAGGATCAGCTTTGTAGGCATCTGGAATAACCTATTTATTAACTGGAGTTCTGCTCACACCTAAAACAGGAAAAAGTGTGAAGAACCACACATGAGAAACAGCCCAGTCAACAGGTCCCGATAGCATCAATGTGATTGTTACAAAACGACGGAAAATGATCGGTGTAATGGTGTTGAAGAATGCAACGACTGAACAGTCAACAGCTTGCTGAGAGAAAGTGCGAAACAATACATAAAAGGAATGAAGTGTTAATATTATGCATTTTGCTGCGCGTACGACGAACAACAGTGCAGTCAAGTATTCACAGAGATTGAGCAGTGGTGGCCACGACATACGAGAAAACATCGTGAGGAAACCGCCATGTCGTAGAACCAAAAATTTGTTTTTTTTTTTGGCATTTGACATCTATCTACCAACCCGCACTGGGCCCACTCCTTCTCAAAGAGAGAAAGCCTGTGTCTCAGCAGTGGGAACATTATAGGCTGATTATACAAGTATTGACGTGTTTCTTTGCAAAGGAGCTCGTTCTTCTCTTAAATGCTGCCAAGCAGCATTGCCGTATTTTGGTTTGATGGATCAGCTTTGCAGGCATTTGAAATTGCAACGCAAATGAAAAAACACAAAAGGCTGGAGTAGTTAAGTTCAAGTGGAAGTGGTGGTTTTGGGCCAACAAGATCAGAAATGCAGACAGGCTAGCGACACGAAGAAGATGAATGAAAAAACGCCGTATAGAGGTATGAGGAACAGGGTGTAAAATCCACTCATCCTCTATTAGACAAGGGAGGATCCTCCGACCAGACGGGTCTTGTGTCTGGCGGGCAATTGCCTTACGATTGATGTCGGGCTTACGATATATGCTAATTGCGCGGTAAACTCTGCTTGCGAGATGCAGGATTTGCGTGACGTCAGTATGACGCGTTGTTCGCATGTGGCGTTTTAGATACCGCTACAGCCGTATTGGATATTTTTAGCATAGGCGTCGGGGACTCGGAACCACCTTCTTTCTTATATCTATGATGACCACATTCCACTACCTTAGGCCGGTAGCATATTCAGCCTATAACGTTCCCAATGCTGGGACACAGGCCTCTTCCCCGTGAGAGGAAGTGGGCTGTAATCCACCATTTAAAAAAAAAACCTTTTACAATCTCCAATCTTCCACTGTCTCCTACTGCAACTCATATTTTGTCATCAATACCTGCCAGCCGATTCCTGACTCTTGGCTGAAGGTGGCACTGGTATACATCGTGCACGCTACTCTTGCGCATATCTTTGCGCAGTGCAAACTGCGACGCGTTACGTTAACGTCGCCGATACCGGCTTGTTATGTCATAAACTTGTTCATGGTCCAAAGCAGACAGTGACTATAACAATATAATATAATGTAAGGTATAGTCAGCTTCTTATTTCCTTTTCCACTTTTGACAAGATCTCTCAGTACCTAAATTGACTATCTGTCACATTGGTCAGCGCCAGGGATTGAAGATATTTACATGCAGCCTGGCATACCTACCTGTCCGCCATTTAGTTTTTTTTTTTTCAAAATGGCTGTCACGCATGAAACCTATATAAATTGATAGCTGACGTCAATGCAAACAGAAAACATAACAAGACGGAACCCTTGTAACATGTCACGTTCCCGAAATATTAACGTTCAAAGTTGATCACGTGACCTGTATGTATTTACAGAATTACCTATACAACGTGTTTTTTTTTATATCCCATAACTCTAGGGGGTCATTATACTAATAATTATGAACAACTTTTACTATGGGACCAAACCTGAAACCGCGAAAAAAAAATCAGCGGTTCCCTACATTTATGTATGTTCGTATACGAGTAACTCGTCAAAATGTAGGGAACACCAGATTTTGGTTTCCCGATTTCGGGTTTGGTCCCATAGTAAAAACTGTTCATAATGATGAGTACAATGACCCCCTAGAGTTATGGGATATAAAAAAAACACGTTGTATAATCATTAAAATCATCAATACAACCCTCTAAGTTTATAAACATATAATCCTATTGAATGACTATTTCATGAAATATCAATACCTTATTATATTACCCCGCAGTTCGTCGGTTCATCTTCATTTCGGATATAATATTAAATATTTTTATAAACCCTTGTTGGAAGTATTGACAATGCCGCCTCTAGTAGCAGCCGCCAAGGGATCTCCTTGCTCTATGGTAAAAACTAATTATGACAGCTAATTAAGAAAAGGTGAAAATTGCATAGATAACCATTTCCTCATGACGTTTTATGAAATATTTCCGTTTTTTATCACGCCAACGGGACCCTAGAATACTCGACAGTTGGGTGCGGCATCCTAATGAATCAGGAAGTCACGTAATATACTGTTTTTATGTTTTTATACGTCTTTTAACTGTGTGCAAACATTTTAATATCTCGCAGTATCTCGGAGACAGTTTTAATACTTTTACCTTCTCCTTGGGTATCGTTTTTTTAAGGGCTAATTTTGACGCCAGATACGCCAGATAATTTTATACGAGGAATAATTTTGAATTTTTAACAGTTCTTCCATACAAAAACTGTCAGACGTAAATTTTATACCACGAATAAAAATTATCTGTTGTGAAATCTGTATCTGCTTGAAAAATCAGCCCTAAGACTATTTAAATAAGATAGAAAGTAGTGAAATACAAGCAATTTTGTTTTTCAAAAATATTTTCTTTATTGACGAGGTCGTTGATGGGTTGTTCTTGTTTACACAAGGGTGTGTTCGACCAGGGCAGCGGGATCGTCCGAAAGGGTTACCGCTGCCCTGGAACAGAAAGGGCTAAGGAAGGAACACGGGTGGGTTTTAGTCAGTAAGAGTCTGACACTCCCTTCCGCTCCACCCAGAGCGGGAGGGGTCATTTGATGACTTCCCCAACTCAAAAAAAAAAAAAAAATTGGGTGTGTTCGAAGTTTAACCATACCAGAGACAAAACTGATTGCTCTGTTATACTCACAACAGTTTTACCTCGCCAGAACCAAAACAGAGGGTCTACTCCGAAGTAGTATCGGCCGAATGTTCGGCCGTTTCCTGCTACGAAGTTACTATTTGATTCGGTCGGTCCCGATCCTACACTCCTACTCTTTCGAATATTGACTACGGTCACGAATTTTTTTCGCATTTTTCAATAATATTCGGTTCGGCCATGTGTCGTTCCGATCCGAACATTCGCACTTTGCACTTCGCAGTAGACCCCCAGTACTGATGCGACGTTGCGAGTGCGGGCCATCATTGTTTTTATACCTTACAAGCCGTGTGCCCGATGGGATTTACCGTCGACAAAAATGACATATTTCTTTGTAAAGTTTTCAAAAATCAGTTCTTTGTGCTCACCTTTATTAAAAAAGGAACTCTTGTAAAACATTTCATGCTACTAGACCCAGCGGTTAAGGCTGTGCGTTGTCTGTCAGTGAATTTAAGATTTTCATTAAATAGATGGCAATTCCTTCTGCTGAGTTCTGCTGCCGAGCATCGTTGCTACATATATTTCGGTCATCCAAGCCTTTTCCCAACTATGTTGGGGTCGGCTTCCCGTCTAACCAGATGCAGCTGAATACCAGTATTTTACATGGAGCGTCTGCCTATCTGACCACCAGAACCCAGTTACTGTGTAATACGATACCTACCCCTTGATAAGACTGACCCGTAACGACTGTCAAAGATCCACGAATTACAGCCGGGACCAACGGCTTTTCGAGGCACGGAGGGGTCTTGGTATGTGAAGATGGTCACCCATCCACGGACCAACCGCGGCAAGCGTAGCTTAACCTGATCGAACGACCCGTGCGGCTGTTATTACTTAGCCACAAGCCCCTCACTCAGCCACAAGCTCCTCATATTCCGGTATTAAAGATAATGCAGACTCATGAGACATTACCTACAGCTTTGTCTCTGGAATGGCAACGCGCCACTTAAAATCAGGAACACGCCACTCAATAAAAAAAAGAAAACAGCTGGGAACTGATAGCAAGCTCATAAACAAAGTCTTACTTCAATTACTTTTTAGGATTCCGTACCTCAAAAGGTAAATCGGAATCCTTATAAGATCACTTCGTTGTCCGTCTGTATGTCCGTCTCTCAAGAAACTTTTTCTCGTGAACGCATGGATTAATATTTAATATCAAATACTCAAGGCTGCAATCCCTTGAAGCAGTGAAAAAAATTAACTTCTAAGTCAACGCAATCAAAAGCGGGCGGGCGTTTATGTTCCGTTTATGCAGCATATTTTGACACGTGCAAGGGAATCATAACCTATAGGGTACTTCCCGTTGACCTTGGATCATGAAATCCGACAAGAAGCAATGTCATGTAGCACAAGTAAAGGAAAAAATCCGAAAAACGTAAATTTATAGTTTCATACCTACAAATTTATACGGAACGCTCGGTGCGCGACTCCGACTCGCATTTGAACGGTTTTTTTTAATCTACAGAGCCAACCCGTTACCAGAAACTACGTCCTAACATTGAGTCCAACCGGCCCCTCTATATTTATGCAAGCTGTCATCATTTCAAACATAACTCGAGTTAACTCAAAGAGTAGTTTTAAAATTTAATACAAACACCATTTCAGCTTACTAACTAGAAACAGACGTTGTCTGTCTGTTTCCCATTAATAATAATTTC
The DNA here is from genome assembly GCA_949629185.1 of Apamea crenata. NCBI lineage: Eukaryota > Metazoa > Arthropoda > Insecta > Lepidoptera > Noctuidae > Apamea > Apamea crenata. The sequence continues at coordinate 3,513,342 of OX451368.1, read as the reverse complement.
ATCCTAGATACATGCCCGTTAGAATTTAATTCTGTAAATAAATTACTAGCTTCGGCGTGAGAATCTTGTTAGTATGTTTTCATAATTTTAGTTCTTGAAGTTTATGCTAGCTTGTTGTAGGCAGAATGATAGTTGTTGCGTTTGCGTTTCAAGATTGCAATAGAAGAAAATTACACACAGTTCCAGAATTTTAAATAGTACCTATAAAGTCACAGTAAAACTGTAGCTGTAGAAAAGTAGAGAGGTTTAACAGCGTTGACACTTATTCCAAAAACAAATTCATCTATGTATATTTGAATTAAGAATTTGAGATAATGTTCAAGTTATGGAACAACCAACTGAATATCATACTTGACAAAGTTCAAATTCTATTGCAATCAAAAACTATTAGGACCTTTTTGTTACAAATGGTCACTTAAAAATCAACTTAGAATACATTTCACTAAAGTAGATAACTGATTAAGTGGCGAATGAATGTAAATGATCTGAGATTATGAACACTGTTATAAAGTACAAATTCCCAAATATTGTAGCGCCAAAACACAAAGAGAAAATGCGCGCCATTTTTTCACATTTCGAACTGTCACTTTTGAACTTTCGCCATGCGTTCCGATACACGTATCATATTACAATATACCTACTTATATAATAAAAAATATTATTCGAACGCACAATTTGTAACAAAAAATAAATCGTTCATGGAACATGCCCGCTTGTCACAATAATAGGAAAGAAAGTGAATTACAAATTGAAAAGGAAAGTACGGACGTGATACATAAGGAAATCATTGAATATTCTCGATTATGACTGGTTCAATCGATTGAAATATGATTAATAAATATGGCAGGTCTAAACGATTCTCGATTTGAAATTGAAAAGATGAATGGTCGGATCAGCGGTGTTCATTCTTTTCACTTTTAAATTGGATGTCCAGTATATTAAAATGCCGTGAAATGATAACTCCCCAACAAAGTGACCAAGGATCTTTTGGTGCCTGAACGACATTGACATTTGTGAAATTGTATCGATAAAAACAAGATGGCGGCGTTTGTTCCGATTTTGGCTTTTTTATGAACTTTTATTTGTGCCTTGTTAGTTTGCAAGCTCAAATCTTGCAAGCTGAATTTAAACCGCCTCCTCTTAACCTACGGAGTTGCTTTTTTTTTCATTAGTAACGATTATACAATTGAGATACCTAAATTAAGAAGTCTTCTGAGCGTGTCGATAGCAATCTAAACGGACTCGGCCCAGCACCCTAATTGCGTAACACACAATCAATCTCAATCTGAATCATTTTGAAGGATATTGCTTATCGATTGCTTCATATGTCCAAAAAATGTATCATGGTGCCTGCTCAACAACGTAAATAACGCAATGAATGTTGTTGAACTGTCAAATTGAAACCGATTCCGATTGATCGTGTGTTACGCAATTGGGGTGCTGATTTCGGCTACATGTTTGGCGCCATCACCAGCGTCCATCAGTTCCTGTAACGTGCAGCTGGCAGGACACGTAGGGCACGATATTAAGTGTCCCATCGTTTGTGGAACAGTACCACATTTACATTCCAAGGCGGAGTCGTCTATGAATCTCCATCTGAACAGGTTTTCCTTGCTTCGGCCAACCTGGGTCTGGAATCTGTTTAAAGACATCCAGGTTACCCAAGGTAACTCATGTCCAGGTGGGCGGAAGTAAGAAAAGCTCGCTATCGTACTTGTGCGTAGCATTTAAAGTAACTTGAGTAACATTTAAAGTAAATTTTACTGAAGAAAATATTATAATAATTATGTATATTGAAACGCCACAACAAATTAAAATTACATAAATTTTATTTGAATAACAAATTATTTTCAACCTTCAATCATAAAATCAATGCTATTCCTAATTTTGTACATTATGCATACAAATTAATGTGCATTTAAAATCGCAGAAATTCACCCACGATTTTTATTTCACGCACTTGTAGCTAAATGCCGCCCATTGCAAATCTAGTGAAAATCAATTAAAAATATTTATTATATTTACATGTGCCTAAAATAAATAATCCTACTTCCTACTAATATTATAAACGTGAAAGTTTGTATATATTATGGATGAATGGATGTTTGTTTGTTACTCTTTCACGCAAAAACTAATGAACGGATTTTGATGAAATCTGGCACACAGATGGTTTATAACCAGGATTAACAAATAGAATACTTTTTATCCCAATATTCCCACGGGGTCGAAATTTATGCGGGTGAAACCGCGGGCGAATAAATGTCTTTTATTGATTATAATCAATTCGTTATACAAGGTGTCCTTTTGCATCCTCGTCAAATTCAAGGAGGTAACTATGCTACTGATTCTCGACACGAATCAATAATAAAATAAGTAGTTTTTTTTTTCTAGTTTTCGGAAATCGGTATGTGTGGGACACGCATTTTAAAACGCGGCCTGTGTGAGACCGCACTGTAACTGCCCTTTTACACACACATAAAAACACGGCAGCTTATACAATACCATAACGCGATTCTCTTCTTTGAAAGTGGTGTATTCTGAAATACTGTCAAACTTAAATAACAAAAAAAACAAGTATGTATTCATTGTTTACCAGCCGATCGATTCTGTAAAAATCTCACCGTAATAACTTAGGTGAAGTGAGCTTAGAGTGAGCTGTCAATAGTATCAATCCCTAGCATTAGTGTTTCCTCACGATGTTTTTCTTCGCCGTTTTGAGAGCAGTGGTGATGAAATTCCCCTTAAATACTGTTCAATGATAAATAATGTTCAATAAAAATCCATATCTATACTAAAGAGCTCCTAAAGAAGATCTCTACTACTAGGTACTTGAAGTCACCACCACTTAAGTTCCGCAGACATGACGTTACTAATGTCTATTATTACCAATCATAGCATACATTCTAAAACAATTGGCAATTGCATGATCAGTTGAACCTGTCGTCTAACACAAGGGCCAAACAGAATACATACCATAAACCCACAACCAGACCACGTACTACCATCACGTATGGTGTCAATGCCACTGCCGAATTACAAACGTAAACCACCAGCCACTTCTCTAATATTCGTTCGAATTTGTACTCTACGTGGCAAGTGATAAGGTTGTGCTTGTATTTAGAGAAGTCGGTACATTATGGGTTTTGGTAGCGAAATGCTGTCAGTAATCATAGTTGGCTCGATGACCCTAAGCGGTATTATTTGGTAATAGTCATGAGATCGTCATTTGGAAGCTCCAGTGAAGTTGAATTATTATAATTATTTTCAAGGGCTGGCGTTTTGGGGGACTGTCTTTTGTAACTTTGACGTTCGAAAAGTGCTGTGATTCTTAGCCTAATTTGAATAAATGACTATTGATTTTGATTTTGAAAGGCTATTTATTCGGTCACGTTGATTCACTTGCGAGAGCAGTGGTGGCCAAGTAAACCGGCCGCGCCTTACGAGTTGTAGGTCGTAGGTTCGAACCCAGACATGCGCTACACTTTGTGGAAATTATTTCAACACCACTCTTAAAATGGGGAAGGAAAACATTGTAAGGAAACCGGTATGTCCTAAACCCAAAAAAATTCGAAGACATGTGACATGTAGCAACCCGCACTAGGCCGGCGTGGTGGATTACAGCCCACACCCTCTCACAGAGAGGAGGCCTGTGTCCCAGCAGTGGGAACATTATAGGCTGATTATGCTTTCTATTTTAATTTTCTATTTCCCTATTGTGATACTAGGGACCCGCCCCTACTCTGCACGTATTTTACGACATGTCAAAAGATCCAGTTTTCTCTACCTTTAAGTAAGTTTAATATTAAAGTATTATACACATAAACATTCCGCATTTTTTCTAATTCTTGTGAAAACCGCATCAAAATCAGTTGCGTAGTTTAAAATAAAAACGCGGTCACACAGACAGACACGGAAAGTGACTAACTTCTAATATGTATACAGGGTGTATCAGAAAGGTGTGGTCAAAAAGGGTGTAAATATATAGAGAATGATTATTATTTTAGAGGTTGTAGTCGCCAGCAATATAAGCAAACTTCATGTTTCCCTTTTATGAATCAACCTGTATCAGCCTATAGCTTAAATGCTTGTATGAAATGCCGTTACTTTTTCACGAATTTAAAAAAACCTAATCAAAATGGGAAAATTTTGTCGTAAAACGACCGATCTGAAATGTTGAGCTGTGCTTACCGAGGTCAGTTCATGGATGGGGGACCATTTCTTACAAAGATCACTCGAAGTTATAACCTTTTAAACATTTAGTGTGTGTTCAACCTTCACATAGCAATGTTTATTGACCGAGCTACTGGTATTACGTAAAAACCTCGGCTGGTCTCGGTAGGTGCTAATCGAATTACGGAAACACACGACCGATGACCGCACTTCCTACCAATGTCGTATGTTCTTGTACCGTAAATATTTTGAAATTTAACGGGTTATCATCAGCATCACAAAAATCAACTGTTAATCATTTACTGTTTGAACACCTTTGAAATTGACGGGCGGATTTTCTCATAATTTAAAACGTTAAAAACCTAGTCGCAGTGTCATCTCGGCGACAAACAATTAATGTCAAAACTTCTCAAAAATGTAGGGAAATTAGAGGTATTTTTGACGGATTGAGACTGAGGTCAGATTGTGAACGTTCTTAAAATTACAAGAATTGCCCCTCTGTTAATATGCATTCTGTAAACCCCTTTTTTTGGGATAAAAATTAAAATATTCTCTAACACCCTTTTTTTGGGTGAGTAGCTGATAGGCATAATCAAAGCCCCATGATGAGGCATCTTATAAAAACCATCCTGTCTCTTGCAGAATGTAAGTACTAACATACTTTATAAGTTAAATTGTCTACTAACATCTAGAATTGTAAGTTTTGCTTATAGTATTGTTGTAATTTAAAAATTATGTAACCGCTTGCGTTGAAATTATTCGTCAGTTATTTATTAACGCTCCTCCAGAATCTTGTGCTGAATTCATGGTCCATAAATAACGTTTCAGTGACGTCATTCACTCATTCGCCGGTAAATTGCAGACGCTATATGGCGGTCACTACTCTTCTAGCAAATCGTAGCTTTACAGCAATACCTTCCCTTCAGAAGGAAACGCACAACCAAGCCCATCTACAATACATCGTTACAAGCGGAAGAGCACAGGATGCGGTCGCAGGCGCAACACTAGACTGCAGCCGTGGCGCCGGTATTGATTACAACACGATCTAGAAACTAGATATTTACGCTGTTCTAGTATTAAATACCTCGCACGTGAAACATTACGTAACGGGCTCGTGGGTTGGCGATCAGTGGCGTAAACATAAAAGAACTAAGTAACTAACTGTTTCTCAGAAAGAGTAAGCTGTAAACCTAATATTAGGTACAAACTCCAATTTCAACGTACGCTCAGTTTCGGATTAGCCCCTAAGTAAATTAAGCAATTGCTTAGGCGTCACGTTCGCGGGGCACCATATACAGTTACGAGCAAAAGTATGTATACAGTCGGCTTTATTCAAAAGCGATTTACTCCTTTATTTTTTAATAAAATTTTATGTTGTTACGAACACAGTATTTTCGAACCCATAGGTTTACGTAATGTGTCGTATTTCAACGTTGCATTAGTTATTTCACGAAAAAAACGCTATTGAAAGTTGCCAAGTGTTGACATGTTGGTGCTCGTGACTGTACAGCACTGAAAAAATATTTGCTAGCACATGAAAGGCAAGGCTGTTTGTCTGTTTTGTCGGCGGGAGATATCATTGCGTGGACGTTGGTTCGATGCTTTTATCAATATTATCCATAAACAGGGTGGCAGGGACATGACGTGCAACCTGTTACCATGTATTCAGTACTTGATTCTGGACGCCCTTTTTTTTTTTTTTGTGGATGGGAAATCATCAAATGACCCCTCAAGGGAGGTCCCCTGAAGGGAGTGTCAGACTCTTACTGACTAAAACCCACCCGTGTCGGGCTTCGGCCCTATCGGGCCCCGTCATTCTGGACGCCCTTGCGTTGATATTTTTCGTCGGTAATTTAAAAAAAAACATTGCTCTTCCATACATTTTGACCGCGTAGGTAGGTACCTATTGCACTTTTCTATAAGACGGCTGTTTTGTTTTTTTTTTTTGATAACCGACCAAAAATTTCTACGGTAGGGGGTCTAGAATCATGTCCTGAATTCATGGTTACAGTTTGCGCGTTGATGTCCCTGCCACCCTGTATAGAGACAGATATGATTTATAAACGTTGAACTTAAAAAAACTATTGTTATAGCCCGTAAAAGTCGCAAGTCGCATCAATAAATAAAAAATGTATGCTTTCATACACATTCGCAGTTACGTAATGATCTATCGCTGACGACACGGTTGGCGCAGTGGCTGAGTGATCGCAGCATCGCGGGTTCGATTCCCGCACGGAACAATTATTTGTATGACCTACAGCCTACAGGTAGTTGTTCCGGCCTGTTTGTATATGTGAGTTTAAATGTTTGTTAACGCACCCACGATACAGGAGTAATTCCTAATGTGAGGTAATGTTTAAAAAAAATAGATAAAAATACATAAGTACGTTTTTTTTTTAAAGACCGTTACTATTTTCCTAGTGGATAGGGCGGGGGATGGGGGGCAGAGGCGTGGATTACATAGGGCATTAAGTAGTCTTAATCCGGCACTGCGTACTCTATCCGTCTTATTACAAAACGAAATCTAACTTTAGTTCTAGCCTACACCTCTGAGCCAGTATTTGTATTTTGAACTTTATTTCGAGTTAGATAAAGTTCTTAATATTAAAATGACGCGGATCTAAAGAAAAACCTTGTTTTGTAATAAGGGGGTATATGTTTAAGTCCCATGTAATAGCGGGCGAGCTTATTGCCATCAACCAACACATGAAAGATTCCTGATCAAAAACGCAATAGCGCCTTGCCCGACCCCAGGACCTCATCACCACGAACATTCATTGTCGCGATACTTGCGGGTGCGTTGGTCCTGCGTCTGATCTCTCCCCGGTCGTGTCGGATTGCCGTCCCATCGGACTATGAGAGTGAGGGAAGAGGGAGTGCACCTGTGTCTGCGTGCACACTTGAGCACTATAATGTCTCCTGCGCCGACTAGTCTCCGTTGAGATTGGCCGCCGGTCTGGAGGACTTTATTTATTTACTTTCGGGAGGTTTTGGTCCAGCAGTAGACGTCTTTCAACTGAATCATGATGATAACTTTCTTATAATAAATGACTTAACCTTTCAATGAATCCAAAAACCGACTCCATTGATAAAAATATTCCCACGGACAGTCACAACGATTCATATAAAAAGTTAAGTAAAAAAAAATTAACAATTCGATGCTTATCTCTTTACATTTGAAAGGTCACTATCCCGGTAGTCAATGCTCATTTTAAACGGAAGTTTTAAATTACTCTCAGTAATGTCGACAAAAAATTGGATCAAGTAAATGATTGGAATCGATTGCCAACGATGCAAAAAATCCCAATGATTATTTCGAGCAGGTATTTATAAAAGGTGAGCTACGTTGCTATAAACACGTAGCATTATCAGCCTATAATGTTCCCACAGCTGGGCATAGGCCTGGAGAGGGAGTGAGCTATAATCCACCACGTAGCCCCAGTGCTGGTTGGTAGATGTCACATGTCTTCTAATTTTTGGTTCTAGGACATGCCGATTTTCTCACGATATTTTCCTTGACCGTTTTGAGAGCAGTGGTGATGAAATTATTTACACAAAGTATGCGCCTGTCAGGGTTCTAGCCCACGACCTACAACGTAGCGTTGGAAGGTTTTTTTTTCCCCGGGGTGGAATATCCTCATGGATGTCCGCCGCCCCGGGATGGGTGGCGGGATCTGTCAGACTCTTACTGACTAAAAATCACCCCGGTGTCCCATCTCACATCTACGCCGGGGGTCACGGGAACGTACGATCCTTCCGCAACAACGTTGGAAGGCCTCCCACAAGGTCGGTACGTTCGGGGCAGTTACCACTAGGCCACAATTGCTCTCTTATAAACACATAGGTATGTAAAATGAATACGAAAATTAACTGTTAAATTGGCATTGGCATGGCTCTGATCACCACCTTTTACTGACGGATTAATCGCACTTGGTAGAACCCAGAAAAGGGGTTTTCGATTTTCCTTGAACTCTTTCGAACCCGCAGGGATATCGGGATAAAAAGTATCCTATTTGTTATTCTGGTGTATACATCAGAATAACATCATCATCATCAGAATAATATAGCTTATAAGCTATATTACTGTAAAGTTTCATCTAAATCCGTTAACAAGTTTTTGTATGAAAGAGTAACAAACATCCATCCTCACAAACTTTCGTGTTTATAATATTAGTACATAAGTACCGCAACTTCCAGTTCTGCCTACCGCATAGGATTAAATAGCGCAATATAAATATTAATAACATAATAAATACTAACAGCAGATGTGCCGACGGATGAGACATCATAGTTAGAATTCTTGTTAAACTGATCATAAGAAAAACACGACATAAATAGGAATGGCGTAAAATTCTCACATACATAAAATTCAATATACAACTACGTTTTTTTTACATCAACCTTCCTTACAAACAAATTTCACCTTTGAAAGTGTGGAATAGAATTCAATTTCACTTGTGATTCTTGAGATTTATGACGTTTTGTGAGCGAATGCTCTGGCGCAGGTGAGTCGTGCAAAAACGCAATGAGATCACCATCGCCGTGTCATTTAGACGTGACATGTACCTCTGAAAGGCTTAAGTACGAGAAGGTACAGAAGTACAACAATACATACGTGACATTACGGCAAGGTCGCTTACTGAGCGATGAGGTAAGGAGCTCGTCGCATAACGAGCTAGGCTTGGAGTCTCTTTCGTAGAGTTTTAAGGATCGAATCCCGAAATAGATAAACTGATATGAAATTAATTGAAATTGTTTATTCTGTAAATAGGACATCAGAATCAATTTTACACATCAATTTTTTGTTTATTATAAAAAAAAATAAGCTACTCGTAGATGAGGTCGAAAGAAAGGCCGAAACAAACTCAGAGGCCACTGACAGATAGGTAACCAGAGTAACCAACAGCATGGCATATTAGCAGTAAAATCGAAAACTGTTGGGTTAGACGTGTTCTCGAATGGGGATTGCGAATCAGAAAATGCAGATACGGAATCAGAAAGCACAGACCACAGGCTATGTGGAGCCGCGATCAGCGCAGGGTGGCTGGTAGCAGCTCTATAAGAGTTACCGAAGATCGAGTTAAATGGCGTGGAGAGTTATTGAAGAGGCCTATGTCCAGCAGTGCACTGCTAAGAAAATGACATAGCGGAGGGATCCAGAGCAGCATAGTAGTAGCAGCCGCGATTTATGAGTGGTAGGTCGTGGGTTCGAACCCAGACAGGCGCTTTACTTTGTGTAAATTATTTCATCACCACTGCTCTCGAAACGGTGAAGGAAATCATCTTGAGGGAAACAGCACGTGTTAGAACCAAAAAATCAAAGTTCTGTGACATCTACCAACCCGCACTGTGCCCGCGTGGTAGATCCCCACGTCGTGGTGCGACCCTCCCACATGGAGGAGGCCTGTGTCCCAGCAGTGGGAACATTATAAGCTGATTTTGCTAAAGGTATCCACATTAAAAGGTGATGTATTTCGTCAGATCACATGGCCTTTATTCCTTTGATTTTTCCCCTAGATCAGTCTTGATCGAACCTAACATGCCATGATTGCCTGTCCTATGGCAGTAATGTCACAAGTACGTGACGCATTCAGATCTAAGGCTTAAATCACGATCCACGGTCGCGATACGCTATGATGACAGATACTAAGGATTGAAGCCTGAATGAGTTGTTCTAGGGGAAATATTGCTGGGATGAAATCATTGGGAAGATTCTGAGGGTTGATAGTGAAATCATTTTTCACTAGGTTCTGTCAGAATAATGACTTCTGTTCGATTATAGAAGGCCTGGGGGTCTACTCCGAAGTGCAAAGTGCGAATGTTCGGATCGGACCGACACATGGCCGAGCCGAATATTATTGGAAAATGCGAAAAAGTTCGGATCGGCTCAGTTGAGGTGGGACCATAGTCAAATTTCGAAAGAGTGTAGCAGTGTAGGATCGCCACCGACCGAACCAAATAGTAACTTCGTAGCAGGAAACGGCCGAACATTCGGCCGATACTACTTCGGAGTAGACGCCCTGGTCTTGAGGCTGGTGTAAAGACAGAACTACATTTTGTATTTATACTAGCGAACCGCCCTCGCTTCGCACGGTTTTTACGATTTGACAAAATATCGAGATTTCTGTATTTTATCAATGTTTAATACTAATCCACTCCATCCACTCTCTACTAATTATACACAAACCTTCCAGACTAAATGTTCTAAATAATGGTCAAAACCACTTCAAAATCCATTGTGTACTTTAGAAGAACTAAGTGGTCATACATACAGACATGAAAAGCGACTTTGTTTTATACTATGCATCGATGACGCCAACAAAAAGTACTACTCTACTTTCTCAGACGAACTTCTTCACAAAAATCTCTTCCACTACCCATCATTCCATCCATCCATTCCATTTCCTTTTTTTTCTCTTCCCATACATTACCTAGAAAGAGTTTCCACCTTCAGGGTTCAAAATCTAAGTCCTCACGCCAATAACTTCGCATAAACGACCCTAGCCAAAAGTATATAGCCAATAGTCCAATATCTAAAACCATACATTTAACTAATCTCACTGAGAATAATTTAAGAACATAAACGACACACAGCGATAGTCCATCGTCTGAACAAACTTCGATAATAATACGGCTGCCAAGAACCCATAGTAATGGGATCAAAATGGCAGCATGGCTGGTGGTATAATAGGCTGAACATTGACATATCTTTAGCGACATCAGTTGTAAACTGGCTACGGACTTCTTGGGGGTAAACATAATTCTTTTGGATCGTGGTGCGAGGCATGACGGATGGCGGATGGCTTCCAATATCTATGTTCTTCTCACGCTAAGAAACTGCGTTCTTGTAACAATCTTCTCCTTGTGACTTTGTTCATTCTTTCTTTTATATTCAGGTCATTCTTCTTTGGAATGCGCTTCCACATGATATCAGGACGGAATCAAAAAAAATAATAATAATAACAAATAATGCCGGAATACCCGTCGCTTTCATCATCATTGGCAGCCTTGTGCCAGCCTGTACTGAGTATAGGTATCCTCGTTTAGTGCACTGCTTTCCCTTCTCATTCGGGTGTTACCCGTGGTCTTTTGTAGGTCGTCCACTCATCTATGTGACCATCATCACCATCATCATCATCATCATTTCAGCCGAAAAACGTCCACTGCTGGACATAGGCCTCCCCCAAGCACCTCCACTTTGACCAGTTCTGTGCTTCCCGCATCCAGCGAGTTCCTGCGACCTTCAAAGGTCGACGGTCCACCTTGTGGAGGCCTTCCAAAACTACGACGTCCGGTACGCAATCGCCACTCCAGAACCTTTCGGCCCTAGCGGCCGTCTGGTCTGCGAGTAATGTGCCCTGCACACTGCTACATAAGTTTGACAATTCTTCGAGCTATGTTGGTGACCTTGGCTCTCCTGCGGATCTCTTCATTTCTGATTCGATCACGTAGGGAAACGCCAAGCATAGCCCTCTCCATTGCCCTTTGGGTGATGTTTAGCCTTCTAATAACGCCCATTGTGAGCGACCACGTTTCAGAGCCATAGCCATATGTCATCACTAGCAACATGCACTGGTCAAAGACTTCCGTCTTGAGACAATGCAGTATGTGGGACTATCTGACCATTCCCTTCTGGATTACAAAGCCATCATTAGGATGTTAATAGTGGTTATTAAACTGTGACGCAACTACTATTGTTCTATTAATTAAACACGCTACAAAATAACAACAAACAGCATAATGTTACCAAAAACAACTAAACAATAAATATGTCTGGCGACCTCTTTTGTTATTTAACTCTTATCTAATAACGCTTTGTTATTTAACTCTAATCTAATCGCGAAACAAAAATCAGCTGTTCCCTACATTTATGTTCGTATAACTCGTCAAAATGTAGGGAACACCAGATTTTTGTTTCGCGATTTCGGGTTTGGTCCGATAGTAAAAGTTGTTCATAACGATGGGTACAATGACCCATCGAGAGAACAATGGATGGACTATGCGAAGGATAATATGGCTAGAAAGGGGGTGACTGCCGAGATGGCGACTAATAAAGAAGTAAGGAAGAAAAAAACATGTTTCGCCGACCCCAAATTGGAATAAGAGCAGGAGAGTGTTCTATGTTCTATGTTCTATGTTACGGGTTTGGTTTCCGCACTTAGTCCTACAAGCGGACCATTGTGCGTGGGCCATGGCGGCCGTCGGTGGTTATTCCAACCAGCCCACCTCCCTCCAGAAGCTTATTAGGTCTCCTGGTCTGTTGAGAACATCTGTGTACGATCTGGGTGTCCCGAGGGTTTGCGATCTGATCTGGGTGACGCCTGTGCACTCAAAGAGCACATGCGCGACGGTTTCATCAGCCTCCATGCAAGCTCTGCACAGGGGGCTGTCCGTTATGCCTATCGTGTGGAAATGTTTGTTCAGTGAGCAGTGTCCCGTGATGGTCCCCGTCACCAGGCGCAGGCCTTTCCGGTCCAGGCGTAGTAGTTTCCTGGTTAGCTTGCCATCTAATGATGGCATGGCTTCCTTGGACTGCCTGCAGCCCGGTGCTGAGGACCACCAGTTCTCTGCCTGTGCGTGGGTGTGCTTCTGTAGCCACCTGCGTAGTTGATTGAAGGGGATGGGTACAACTGGTTCCGGCCCATAGGCTGGCGTGCTGGATGCCCTTCTGGCCAGCTCGTCAGCTGCGTCGTTACCTAGTGACCCACTGTGTCCTTTTATCCATTGTAGTGTCACTGTGTTGCGGTTCGATACAGTTACCTGTTCAAGCGCCTTGTGACATTCTAGTATAAGGTTTGATGTGATGCATCCCTTCTTTAGGGATTGGAGGACTGAGGCACTGTCGGAGAGTATACGAACATGGGTGTCCATAACTCTCCTGGCTGCTATGGCATGGGCCGCTTGTATTATACCCACACACTCTGCTTGGTAGACCGTGTTGAGCATTCCTAGCGGGCTGGATATGTTTATGTTGAGGTCGTGTGAGAAAACTCCGACTCCAGTTCCGCAGTCGGTCTTGGATCCATCCGTGTAAACTCTCAGCTCTCCCGGACCTGAGTAGTCGCACTGCTCCTCTTTAAGCTCTATGTTGTAGTGCTTTTGGAAGCAGTATTGCTTGGGGGCTTTGTCGCAGGGTGCTGCCATCATTGGCTGCCGTTTGATCGCCTCGTCCTTTAGGCGTGTGTGCTTGATCCTCGAGTCTTTGCTCAGGATTCCTGATATATGGAGTCTGAAGGCAGACAGGGCCGCCTCCTCCCGCACGATGAGGTGTAGGGGAGGCAGTCCGAGCATAGCCTGTAGGGCAGCGGTGGGTGCAGTTCTCATGCTGCCAGTGATTGCCACACAAGCAAAACGCTGCAGCTTTTCGAGATCTCTTTGGGCTGTGCTCAGGTCTGTTCTGGGCCACCAGACTAGTGAGCCATATGTGATAATGGGTCGGATGACTGTAGTGTAAAGCCAGTAGGTAGTCTTGGGGCTAATCCCCCAGCTTTTTCCAAGCATTTTCTTGCATTGCCAAAGGGAAATGCTGGCCTTTGTGGTGATGTGATTGATGTGTTTTGCCCAGTTCAGCTGTTTGTCCAAAAAGATGCCCAGGTATTTGGTTTCAGTTGATAGGCTTAGGGTAGTTCCGAAGAATCGTGGAAGTTGTAGCGTAGCAAGTTTCCTCTTTTTTGTAAAGAGGATCAGTTCGGTTTTTGTTGGATTCACTGATAGTTGGTGTGCGCTACACCAATTCTCTACTATTTTCAGTGCCTGGTGCATTAGGTTGCACAGGGTGTTTTCGTGTGTGCCATTTATTATTATGGTTAAATCATCGGCGTAGCCTACGGTAAAGTAGCCTTTATCGTTTAGTGCCTTTATCAGGCTGTCTACTACCAGATTCCATAGAAGTGGCGAAAGGACGCCCCCCTGCGGGCACCCCTTTGCCACAATGGCCCTTGTGGTGTCGTTTACGGTTACTTGTACGGCTCTTTGTTCGAGCATATTGGTGATCCAGCCGCTCAGAGACGGATCTATACCGTGTCTGTCTAAGGCCGTGCTGATACTTTTGAATGTGGTTTTGTCAAAGGCGCCTTCGATATCAATGAAGGCGGCCAGTGCTGAGCATTTGTGGTCCACTGCACATTCGATTTTAGATACCACGCTGTGTAGCGCGGATTCTGTTGATTTGCCTGTGGAGTACGCATGCTGTTGTTTGTGGAGTGGTTTTGCCCTAAGAGGACCGTCTCGAATGTGGCGATCGCATAGTCTCTCCAGGGTCTTTAGTAGAAAGGATGTGAGGCTTATGGGTCTGTACGCCTTGGGTTGCGTGTAGTCGGCTTTACCTGGCTTGGGTATGAAGATGACTTTCACTTCGCGCCAGGCTAGGGGAATGTATCTGAGTGCTATGCAGGCCTGGTAGATCTCCATCAGGCATGGTGTAATGTATTCGAGCCCCCATTGTAGTAGGGCTGGGAAGATGCCATCCAATCCTGCAGACTTGTATGGTTGGAAGGTGTTTATAGCCCATTTTAACCGGTCCTCCGTTACTAGCCTGTGGGCACAGGTCCAGTCCCGTTCCGTTGGGGTCCAAACTGGTACGTCCTCCCAGGTCCTGTCCTCTAGGAGTTTGCAGTCTGGGAAGTGGGTTTCCAGGAGGACCTTACTGGTCTCGTGGTCCGTTTGTGTATATGTGTCGTCGGGTTTTTTCAGCGTGCCGAGGGTTCGGTCCTGGTCTGTTGATAGGATCTTCCTTACCCTTGCGGCTTCATTGTTGGTTTCTATGGATTCACAGAATTTCCGCCATGCTGTCCTTCTGGCGGTTCTGATTTGCTTTTTATATACGTGTCGGGTTTCTGTGTATAACTCCCAGTCTTCCGGGAGTCTGGTGTTTTTAGCTCTGTTGAATTGCTTCCGTAGTGCGTGTCTGAGTTTACCAAGTTCGGCGTTCCACCAGGGATTTCTCTCGCTGTTGGTACGTGGCGCTCTTAGTTTGCAACATGCATGGTAAGCTTCGGTAAGATATTCTGATAGTTTTGTTACAGTGTACTCCAATTGTGCTGGTTCTCTTATGGTTGTTTGTGGTAGGTGCCTAGCTAGCAGCGCGGCCAGTAGGCGCTTGTACCCGGGCACATCGGTGCGCCGCGGATTTCTTCTCGGTGCAGGTTTCTAGGTGTTGGTGGTTAGTGTGAAGCGGATCCTTCTGTGGTCCGAGCAAGAAGGTTCGCTCGATACGTGCCAGTTTGTGATGAGGTTTTTCGCGTTTTCTGTAGCAAGTGTTAGGTCTATTATTGTGTGTCCTCGGACCGTAACCCAAGTGGGTTCGGATCCGCGGTTAATGATGTTAAGGTTAGTAGAGAATAAATAGGTGGATAGTACCTCTCCTCTGGGGTTCGATGTGTCGCTGCCCCAGAGCGGGTGATGGGCGTTGGAGTCGGTGCAGATGATCAGGTCCAGACCGGTGACCTCGCAGTGCTGCACTAGGTCGGCCATTTCTTGCGGCGGGCAGTTAGTGGTTTCGCCCGGCATGTACACCGAGGCTAATACGACGTCTGGGAGGTCATCATCAGTCCGGAGCTTGACAGCTGTCAAGTCTCTGGAACAGAATTGTGTGAGCAGTGTGGTAGGGATATCTTTGGGTATGTACACGCAGGTTCTAGGTTTGTCTGAGCTCTGTGTGTTAAGGCTTAGCTTACCTCCGATGTTGCTGAGGCCGCATATTCTGTTGTTCCTGATCCACGGCTCCTGGATCAGTGCGATGGTCCGGGGGTTAACCTCCAGCGCTCTGCGTAGGGTAGCCGTAGCAGTCTGGCTATGCTGGAGGTTTGTCTGGATGATGTTTAGTGTGGGTGATGGCGATGGGGAGGGGTGGTTAGTCGGTGGTGGATCCATCGGATAATCCCTCCACCGCCTCCTCCCTGTACGGGCCTTCGTGGTGATCTCCCGGCGACGATGCCAGAAGCTGCTCGCTCCAGCCGGGGGATGTGGGCGGAATAGTGGCCTCGTCGTCAGCCATCGCCGCACGGGCCATGACCTCTTCCAACTCGGCGATATCGTCCGTGTCGTCTGTCCGTGTCTCTGTCAGTGCTGTCGTGGGGTCGGTCTTGCAGTCAGAGGGCTGGGTCGTGGGCCAGAAGCGCACGTATATCGAACCTAGCAGATACGATATCCGACGCTCCCGGTCCAAAACCTTTTGAACTTTGAGCAGGAGAGTGATGAGGCTCTTGATTGTACAGACGGCAGCACATCAAGCTACTACAATCTGTCAAATTTCTTTAATAGATGTTCAACTTTATCGTTAAAGCATTAAGGTTCAAGGTTGATTGGGAAAATTTGTCAGTTTCGGGTAGCTTGATGTGCTGGCGTCTGTACACCAGAAAATACATAATTACGAACGAAAAATACATTTAACACTATAAAACATACAATGGGCGGCATTATCGCTTTCTGCGATCTCTTCCAGGCAAGCTTGGAGCTTATTAACAGTGATTGCGTGGACATGAAAATGGGATTTTCATCGGTGCAAAATAAGTTAATAGTAAATAAGTTTATAACTTAAACCAAACGTAGAAAGACCAGTCCCTATTAAAACAAACTCTTGGTTTCTGGTATCGGATACTTAATCATAGGTAGCGGTCGATTTGAAGTACCTCGGGGCTTCCGCGTGACAGACGGACAGACTCAGGACAACTGTTTTGCAGGTATAGGATGTACTAGCCGTCGTCGAAATAATTACTGTTGGTAAATTATAGTACCGCCTGTGTGAGAGATGATATGACTAGAAAGGGAGTGACTACCAATGTGGCGAGTAATAGAGAAGTATGGAAGAAAAAAGACATGTTGCGCCGAGCCGAAATAAATTGAGATAAGGCCAGGAGAAAAAGAAAAAGGTGGCTGAGCAGACTGGGTGCGGAAGGCAGAGGACAGGGTGCTGTGGAGCAGCCTGAGCGAGGCCTATGTCCAACAGTGGACTGCGATAGGCTGATATACTTGATTTTATTGAAGGGGAATGATAATGATGAAATTGTAGAACCACCTGCAAATATATTTTTCGAATAAATTGGTTTAAAATAGTTCAACAGGACATACCGTAAACTTTGTTTATCTACTAATCGTACGAGTACCTTCCAAAGAATTCTCAAATAAAATACCCAACACGACTATGTAGGTATGTACAAATATTTCAAAGATACACCTCCGAATGAAAACGGATATGTGCAAGCGCAATCCGTTGTAAACAACCACAGAGTTATACGTAAATGGAATGATTAAATACTTTGCACAATAACAACACACATTTTTTTTGCACGGAGCGTGCAAGAAAAATAGTGATGAGAAGCTGTATTGCTAACATACGCGTGTGTTAGATTTATGAGTATATATATATTTATATACTAGAAGTATATGTACCTAAATAACAAGCTTTGAATGTCAGAATGGTTACTAACTGTGTATGGATTTCTGATGAATATGGTTTACAAGGAAAAGGGTTTTATGAATTAAAGCACAGAAAGACAAGGATAAACATTTATTGAATTTTTAGGCTTGTCAGTAATTAAGCAGAGAAACTAGTCGTCCGTTCGTAAAACTAGGTCATCATGGAGAAGAAGGACAAGAAACTCCATGGAAACAGTATTGAAATATTCTATCAACATATTATCGAAATCTTTAATCACAATTAATTCTATCTTTTGTACAACGGTCCAAGAGGACTCAACATATAGTAACATAATAACAATAGCTAGGAATATTGACCATAATAACATGATTTATACAATAACATAGTAAACAATAATTAAGGCATAATATCAAATTACTTAATTTACTCAATATTCATAGATACTATTTGTTTATTATCTTCACACAATATTTTAAGGAAAGCACAACATAATTTTACTATATTTATCCATCTAAATCATATTAATAATAGTATACCAACGATAAAATAAGGAACAGGAAAAGTACTTAACTGGTAGTCCGCTCGGTTCCACAACTCGACTCAGAATGCCCCCACAAGGCGTTGGGCTCTCGCTTTTATAGGCAGTCGCAAACAACTGACGTCATCGAACCATCAGTTCAGAGAATACGTATACAAAATTGATCAATTAAACTACTCTTTGCTTAATTAAAGCGATATAAATGTATTGAATAAACTGTAATTGTAAAATAAATAGTGTAAAAGTGGTTTTAACAATGATTTTATGATTTGAATTACAACCGAATCAACTTTCGGAATCAAGGTTATCTTAATTTTACTTAAATAATTAAAAATATAATGCTAAAAATTATAAAAATATAAGTAGATATAACACGGCCATTCTGATATGTACTTCGTTCTCGAAGTACACTTTGTTAAAACAATTTATTTTATAAATTATTCTTGCTTTTTTTTTTTTTTTTGCTCACTAGTCACAAAACATAACACAAACAAACTTAACAGTTACTTATCTGTTTAAATTAATTTAGATATAACATGGTCATTCTGCTCTGTAATTAATCCTTGAAGTACATTTGGCACAGCCACAGCCATTTTTTTTATTTTTTTTTATTGTATGTAAAGAGAGAAGAGTATGTAAAGAGTATTTTAAAAAATTAGATATTTTAACTGTTCCAAGTTTGTATGTTTTAGTTTTACTCAGCCACTTTGCGAAATACATACACGAATATGAATCACAAGAAGAACGTGAACTTAGAGAGAAAACTAGAAGAAAAGTTATAAAAAATAAAATTGCACCTAAGTTTGGTATTGTTAAACATTGCTCTAAATACCAGGCAGTAGAATTATTTAATGGGTTGCCTACTGAATTAAGATCATTAATTTACAAAGGTACTCTATTCAAAGCTAAACTTTTTATACCTACCGTTATTTACGACATTTATATTTAAGATTATTTTATTTATTTATTAAATTAAATAATAATTTATTATTATTAAGAGGAAGTTTGAAAGTGGCACCGGTAATTGAAAAGTTATGTGGAAACCGGTTGTCATGGTATGGGCATGTATTACGGAGGAATGAGGAAAATGTCGTGAGGAAAGTTTTGAGTATGAATGTCGATGGCTATAAGAGTAGGGGACGACCAAAGAAACGATGGATGGACTGTGTGAATGATGATATGGTTAGAAAGGGGGTGACTGTCGAGATGGCGGCTAATAGAGGAGTATGGAAGAAAAAGACATGTTGCGCCGACCCCAAATAATTTGGGATAAGGACAGGAGAATGATGAAATGATATTTAAGATTATTTTAAGTTTTGAATTTTAAAGAATAGATTTATAATACAAAATTTGACATGATAATATTTACAGTAATTTTATAAATAAACTGTTTCAATTCTATTGACATTCTATTGAATTTTTTTTAACTTTCTGTTGACATAAATTCCTGATTTTATTATTAATCTTTACTGTTTGATTTTTATGTTTTATTGGTTTAATGTTTACTGTTTTATTAATGTTTACTGTTTGATTTTTATGTTTTAAAGGTTTAAATTGTAATAAATTAATTAGTGTACTAAATATTTCAAACACAATGTGAATTGTTATGTGAATGAATAAATGAAAAATGAATGAAATTGCCACAGGCACAGCTACGCACAGCCACAGGCATTTTTTTTTTTACCTCCACAGGCACAGCTACGCACAGCCACAGGAGTTTTTTTTTTTTTTTTTTTTTTTTAGCCACAGGCACAGCTACGCACAGCCACAGGCATATTCTTTTTGTTTTTTTTTTACCTCCACAGGCACAGCTACGCACAGCCACAGGAGTTTTTTTTTTTTTTTAGCCACAGGCACAGCTACGCACAGCCACAGGCATATTCTTTTTGTTTTTTTTTTTACCTCCACAGGCACAGCCACAGGAGTTTCATTTTTTTATAGCCACAGGCACAGCTACGCACAGCCACAGGCTTTTTATATAATTAAATATACCTATATATACATATAATAATACATATATTAAATTATTTGTTTTTAATGTTTATTATTATTTATTTTAATCATTATTATTATCTATTTTAAATATTATTATTATTTATTTTAGATATTTAGAGACTTAAATAGTGTTATCCATAATAGCATTTCATTTTTTTTTTTATTTGTTCAAAATGTATATCGCAGAGTTTGGAATTTTTATATATTAAAAACCACAGAAGCCTTTGATGGCTTATATATGGCTAGTGAGTTCGGAAAATGTTCTTATCTAATATAGGTATGTAATACAAAGAAACAAATTTAGACGCTGAGTTTGTAAGTTATACATTCAAATAATATTTTAAATATTTACTTTTTATATAATAGATAAATATTAATTAAAAATGGTAGTAAATGTATCAAACTAAAGTACATATTCATAGTTTGTCATTTGCAGAAAATGTTTTTTTAATAAACATTTTGCTTTTTTGGGGTTACAGAGGTATTTATTTTGTATGTCCGTAGGAAGTTCGTTTATTATTTTTGGTAGTATGTAGGTGTATGTTCTCATACCATATGTATTGTTACATCTAGGCAAGGCAAAGGTTTTTATATTAGCTAAAGTTCTTAATTTAGGATGACGTATTCTTGTAACTAAATTATTTATATTGATATATTCGTCTTTTAGTATTGATAGTGTTGTCATGTTTTGTATTGGCAATATGTTGCAGTAATGAAATAGTTCAGAGTAATCATTTTGGTATTTTGTTTTGATTTTAAGTGGTACAATGTTTTTGAGGATTGTTTGTTGTAGTTTGTAGATTTTATCTAAATTAGTTTTATATGTTCTCCCATAGCTACTGAGACCATAACTAATTATGGAATCAGCTAGGGCTAGGTATAGCAGTCTTAAGGTTTTATATGGCATTTTATGTTTAAGTACAATTATTCGACCCAGGATAGATCTTAGTCTATCACATATATTATAGTTAATGTGTGGTACCCAATTATGTTTCTTATTTCAGTTGCTCAGAGCCAACTTTTTTACCAACGTATCTAAATATATCTTAGTAACTTCTGCTATAGAAAAACGTTAAGTACTTAAAACATTTATCAAATAATTCAAATAACTTATCGCTCGGTCAATCTGACAACATTATTGAAAACTATTCAACAAACATTTCCTGTTAACATATTAACAAACATCTAACATGGCCATTCGGACAAGCACTTTGCTTTTAAAATTTGATTCTAATTTCGATTATGATTTTGTATCTTACTTAATGTTTTGTTTTTTTTTTTGTTTCTAATTAATTTTTCTATCTTCACTACGACTAAAAATCTTGTTAAAACGTAATATTTAAGAAGCAATTTTTTATGTAAGTGCTGTGTACGCCTGTAAATGACTAATTCACCATAACTCAATGCTTATGTTATTTTTTATTATGTTAATGTTTCTAGTGAATAGGTCGTTGGTGTACCTATCAAAATAAATAAATAAATAAAATACATTAGATACCTTTTTTCTACATTTGTAATTTACTTTTGTTTTGCCAAGTGCCTAGACGTGTCAAGTCCCGTCCACCTTGCTGCTAGTGGGACAGACTTGCACCAAGCAAATGACCGTCCAGTGGAAACAAATTTTAGGTACCTACATGATATCTTAAAAACATTTTTGTAAATAAGTAATTTCAATATTATCTCTACAGCACAATCAATAATTAGAGATCAGATAAAACGAAATGATTAATGGGATGTTTTGAACCACATTTCATTGTAATTACGATTAAAGATAGATTGATAGATGTTTTAAGTACTTCATAGTGTGTCTTAATCTCAAAATTAAATGAGGGTATCCTACTCCCAAAAATAATTTATAAGCAAATACATATAGCTTAACATCAGGAATCACTAAATTCCACTTTTGAACATTATACTACTCTTTTATATTATTGTATTCTCAATAAAACGTTGCCCCATACCAGGAATCCCTCCTGTGTCGTGGGTGCGTCCACAGACACAAACTCACATACACATACAGCCAGACCCAGAACAACCAATTGTAGGCCATACAAATATTTGTTCCGTGCGGGAATCGAACCCGTGACACGCAGCGCAGCAGTCAATCGCTTAACACTGTGCCAACCGTGCCGCCATAAATTATATTTTAAAGCAATTGGATCAGTGATTATCACGTGATTAACATAGTCAAAACTGTTCGTCTTTTATAAGCCAAGTGTGAACCAAATGTTTAATACTAATTATCTAAATGTATTTTGCAATATGTAAACTTTCAATGTAATCATCTTATCCAATTTCATTTCTTTTTGATGTAAAAGAGCCTCTAAGGGCCTTACCGACTTCAGATACTTCTTACTGCCGGAAAGCTTCTCAATATTCTTACAGCAGATTGAGATTCCGTATTTTCAAAGCTCATACAGTAATACGCAGCTCCGCAGCTTCAACGTCAGAGGCGGCAGCGTGATGTCATCATTATGGTGCGAGTGGAGTCAGTGACCCACCGACCAACGGCTTCCAAAAGATCTTCAAAAGCTCCAACATCAATCATGAAAATAGCAAAATAAAAAATGCATTAGTATGTGGTTTTATTAGCCTGTGAACTGATCCCACTTCTGATGTTAGATTTATGAGTATATATATATTTATATACTAGAAGTATATGTACCTAAATAACAAGCTTTGAATGTCAGAATGGTTACTAACTGTGTATGGATTTCTGATGAATATGGTTTACAAGGAAAAGGGTTTTATGAATTAAAGCACAGAAAGACAAGGATAAACATTTATTGAATTTTTAGGCTTGTCAGTAATTAAGCAGAGAAACTAGTCGTCCGTTCGTAAAACTAGGTCATCATGGAGAAGAAGGACAAGAAACTCCATGGAAACAGTATTGAAATATTCTATCAACATATTATCGAAATCTTTAATCACAATTAATTCTATCTTTTGTACAACGGTCCAAGAGGACTCAACATATAGTAACATAATAACAATAGCTAGGAATATTGACCATAATAACATGATTTATACAATAACATAGTAAACAATAATTAAGGCATAATATCAAATTACTTAATTTACTCAATATTCATAGATACTATTTGTTTATTATCTTCACACAATATTTTAAGGAAAGCACAACATAATTTTACTATATTTATCCATCTAAATCATATTAATAATAGTATACCAACGATAAAATAAGGAACAGGAAAAGTACTTAACTGGTAGTCCGCTCGGTTCCACAACTCGACTCAGAATGCCCCCACAAGGCGTTGGGCTCTCGCTTTTATAGGCAGTCGCAAACAACTGACGTCATCGAACCATCAGTTCAGAGAATACGTATACAAAATTGATCAATTAAACTACTCTTTGCTTAATTAAAGCGATATAAATGTATTGAATAAACTGTAATTGTAAAATAAATAGTGTAAAAGTGGTTTTAACAATGATTTTATGATTTGAATTACAACCGAATCAACTTTCGGAATCAAGGTTATCTTAATTTTACTTAAATAATTAAAAATATAATGCTAAAAATTATAAAAATATAAGTAGATATAACACGTGCGACAATGTTTTGATGTTAAATCAATTTAGCTTATAGTAGTACTCGTAACCGGCGTACGTGTATGACCAAATAAATGAACGTAGCACACATGATTCTATGGGTTTTTTAATAATTGACAAAAAATTTCTTCGCTCGCATTTTTCGCGCGGCGATATTTTATACCGTGTATATCCAATTAAATAACGTGCATAGTTTCAGAAGTCAAATGGTTTGGTCTGTTTTTTTTCTTGTATATATTTTTTTAACATAGGTACCTATAAAAATATTTTTATGGTTTTCGAAAGGTGCTTATCATTTGTGTTTCATCTATATAGAATTCCATTTACTCCATACTCCTTGCTATTGCCGCGCACTGACGGCATTACGTGAGCTCTGCCCAATAAACATGGCCCGTCGTGTCTGCAACGGAAAACGTTTGTTTGTATCTTAATGTACCTGAACCTTTATTTATGTTCCCTCTGCCGCAGGTCTACGATAAAATGTGTATAGATTCAGTGTTAAATAACAGTTTATTTAAAAAAAAAGGAGAAAAAATCGAGAATCAACATATAAGAAGTTGCGTTTTGATAATTTTGTGATAAGCCAATTCAGCTTTTTATGGTTGGCTTAGAATCTTTTTTAAAGATCATAAAAACACAGAAAAAAGGCGCGATATGTGTGTGTTTCATAAGAATAAAGTACAGTCAGGGACAATTTTCCTAACTTTACCGTTTAACTCTTCTGTTATTGTATCGTATTGGTTTCCTTTCAATTGGTTTACACTATAAATAGCACCTTTTTCAAGTACCTAGCAACTATACCCTGTCCATTCGGTAAACCGTTTTTTGACAGATGGAACTAGTGATTGCAGCAAGACACTACACATTAATTGATAGGTATACGTACGGTATTATAATGTCTGTAAGAAGCCATAAACAAGATAATTCAATTTATATATTTATTTTATTACTCATTTTAAAGTTAACTTTTACGTAATATGGAACGTTCTAAGACAGCTGTCAAAAAACAGTTAACCTAATGGACAGGGTATAACCTAAATTGGTGCTTCGTCGACCAGTGTGGCCAACCTGCGACTTCAAACATGTGGTCAGCATACTTCTAGATATCTAGGCTCCTAATCTAAGCGATCTATAGCTCACAGAGCGCGGAAACCGTTCATACTCGTTTCAATAAGTTGGTATGAACATATGAGATGGTATCATGGTCGCAGGAGGAAGTACCACATATTATGTCTGTACATATGTGTTCGCTAGTCTCAGGAACTAACGGCTGAACCTGATGCAGTTTTGTGACATTATTATATTTAAATGCGTAATTAAAATATTGTAGTGGCATGGCGTTTTTTGAGAGCAGTGGTGATGATATAATATAAACAAAGTAAGCACCTGACTGGGTTGGAACCTACGACCTAGAACTTGTAAGTCACGGCCGTTACTACTGGGCTAACATTGCTATTTCGGTGAAGGAAAACATCCTGAGGAAACCGGCATGTCCTAGAACCAAAAATTCGAAGACAATGTGACATCTACCAACCAGCACTGGGCCCGCGTGGTAGATTACCGTCTAGTCCCTCTCACAGAGTGGGTCGGTGTCCCAGCAGTGGGAACAGTATAGGCTGAGCATGTATGCTATAAACGTTGATTAAAATAAAATTATGATTAACGGATTTTCCATTCATTTTTTGACGTTTACAATTATTACCTATATAATTTTCTCGAGATTTGCGCTTAGCAACACATTCAGCGATTCATTTTATATTATAGATAAGGATAAGGAGGTTGGTCTAAATCTGTGCATGTTGTTGTGCAGTGTGCTTAGAAAATAAATATAAAATTATTTATTAATGCTAAACTAATATTTGAATTTACTCTGTTTCAGGTTTATCCGTGTTAACAGACGAGACAATAAAAGGTAAATAAAATAATAATCTTTTAAACTAAATAGCGGCTGTTAGGATACTGTGTGTTAGGATACTGGACGCAAGCGAGTTGGCAGGCAACGGCGGCGACCTCTCGCGTCCGGCCCTGTTTCAAGTCATGGTCCGTGGCGAGAGGGAGTGGGAGGCAGTCACCTCCTTCTGCGAAGCAGTCATGCTAGCGAAGGAGGTGGCGGGAAGGCTGAGGGAGAGAACCTCACGCCTCTGCCGCCGCGGAGACGCTCCGGGCGTCGGGAGCCGCGTGACGACTCCCGGCCACCGTAGGCGCGGGCCTGCGGGCGGAGAGTAATGGGTAACTCACCGTCCCATGCCGGACGGCGCGTATGTGTTCCACGCGCGCCTCAGAGAGATGTCAGCAGATGAAGGGGCCCGATAGGGCCGAAACCTGCCGGGATAGCGGGATCGTCCGAAAGGGTTACCGCTGCCCTGGAACAGAAAGGGCTAAGGAAGGAACATGGGTGGGTTTTAGTCAGTAAGAGTTCGACACTCCCTTCCGCTCCACCCAGAGCGGGAGGGGTCATTTGATGATTTCCCATCCGCGAAAAAAAAAAGCGAGTTGGCAGCCTAGAGTGTGTGGTCTAGAATTTCAATCAAATAAACATTACATACCGATTATGCACCTTTACCTACCAAAAATAACATAGTATCCGTAACTAGTACCCTCGTGTTGAGATATCAATACCGATACGTAACTATATCTACCGTATCGATATCAATATACGTCTGCGTAGTTTCGCTAGCTAATTTAATTTGACTTTGTATATCGTTACTTTTAAGTACATTTTAATTTTTAACACTTTTCAAAAGGTCCAAAAATTATGTTTCCATCTGGCTTCACCATAGGATAGTAGAGTCATTCGCGGGCACGTTCACAAAATAAACCCGTACGTTATCAATCTAAGAACTCCAAGCATTCTACCTTGAAGGCCTATACACTATCAATAATGATCATTGCCCCCAGATAGTGTTAAACTAACAATTCCCATGCTAATTTCAACCCTACAATAAAGGTATCAACGTCGAAATTACATTAAAACAAACGGTTGCGAGAAAGTACACAAAACAGATCTTAGTCTAAATAACAGTGTATCTGTTTGTTTCTGAGCTAGAAACCGCTTTTCGACTAGAAATATGATGATTGCATTAGCTCCGTGATAATATTAGTTGTTTATATATTTGTAAAATTATTTTTATGAGCTTTGGTATTGGTATCTGGAGGTCAAACTCAAACTCAAAGTATTTATTTCAATTAAACCAATTACAGGTACTTTTGAATTGTCAAGGGGTCGGTCAGTCAGAAAAATGAAGCTAGTTGCCCATTCCAAAGCGTAGGTACCTATGGAGAAGAACGGGCAAGAAATTCCATGGACACTCTTTTAAATCAGAATAATATGGTTACAAAGTATTGGTTACATCATTCCTGTTACAAATTTTGCATGTGAGAACGATGCAGAACATTAAAAGCGTCCGTAGTGAACAGATAAAAAAAAACAATTCAAATATAAAGTCAGCAAGGTTATTGCGTACCACATTATCAGAAGCAATTACTTTCATTTTGACAGTTCAACAACGATAATTGCCGCGTAAAGCCATCGCTAACCTACTAGGCTCATCAATGCTGCATTTGTGCTAAAGCATGTTCCTGAGCCATGGAAAGTTGCTGAAGTGATTATGATTGCAATGCGTAAACCACCTCACGAAGCATCATCATACAGGCCCATTTCCCTGTTGCCTATAATATCAAAGCTGCTTGAAAAATTGTTTTTAAAACGCCTAAAATCTTTAATAAAGGAGAAAAATCTGATCCCTGACCATCAGTTTGGTTTGAGACTCAACAATAGAACAAGTACATAGAATTACCAACATCATTGAGAGAAAGCTTGAAGATAAAAAAGTCTGCTTCACTTACGTTGTTGAGCAGACTTTTCGAACACTGAATTAGCAATGAATTAGTAATAACCTTCAAAATGGTTCAGATTGAGATTGATAGTATGTTTTACCACAACCTACTGGTCAATCCATCGTAGGTTAGTCCGAAGTTACGGGCGAATCCTACTCAGTATTCCCTACGGACATAAGATTTAGTTTGGGGCCCGACCAAAGAATGAATGACACCACTATTTGACGGCTGACCCGACTCTCGAAGTGTTTTTGCCCGTTCAAAAAAGTTAATTAATCGGGTGTTGGGTAAACTCCGAAGTTTCGAGCTACATTCGGACGGTTCCATATCTTCGTAGAGTGGCCTGGTGGTCTACTCCCAAGTAGTATCGGCCGAATGTTCGGCCGTTTCCTGCTACGAAGTTACTATTTGGTTCGGTCGGTCCCAATCCTACACTCCTTCACTCTTTCAAATATTGACTATAGTCCCAACTGAGCCGATCCGAACTTTTTTCGCATTTTTTAATAATATTCGGTTCGGCCATGTGTCGTTCCGATCCGAACATTCGCACTTTACACTTCGGAGTAGACCCCCTACTCTCCCGGCGGCGGCGGCGCATTCAAGGAGCGAAAATGTAAAGCAATTTTCAAACATATACCTTTTCCACATAATGGGCACATTTCACTCTTTCGATGTCATTTACATTCGAAATGTAGTCAGAAAAATGTTAAGGTGCACGTAAAAATACCCTTAAGGTCATATTATCGTTCCTTGA
The DNA here is from genome assembly GCA_949629185.1 of Apamea crenata. NCBI lineage: Eukaryota > Metazoa > Arthropoda > Insecta > Lepidoptera > Noctuidae > Apamea > Apamea crenata. The sequence goes on along the minus strand of OX451368.1, from coordinate 3,485,100 downwards.
CTGTACATTAAAAGCTCATTTACACGAGTAGAGCTTCTCGCCCGTCGAAAAGCGAGAATGACAATGCAACTCTCTTACGTAATATTCACATAAGGTGGTCCTATACAAAACCGACAATTTTACAATAGAGAGATCAATACAAAATCAATTTAATATGTATCCCACAAATTATTATTATATCAAGATACCTCTGTTGTTAATATTAACATTAACAAAGAAAGAAGAAAAAACACAGTACAAAAGAGCCCTCTATCGAATTAAAAAAGAACAAATGTGAACGAAATGAATGAGCAAGCGCATCACTAGATTGACGTTTCAATTAAAAATCGTTTATTTGTAAAATTAAAATCACGCATCGTGTCGATATCTTTTGTCGGCATGTCACTACATCACTAGCGCTTTGTATAGTGCTGTTACAATCTTTTGTGCTTAATTATCGATGAATGGAGTACAAAGAATTCGTTATTTGTTAAGTCTATTAGTTTATAATTATTAAAAGTCAGTGAGTTGATTACCTACTGTGAAAGTAATGTCGAAGTCAAAATTAAATCTTTATATTTGTAGAGCATCGTAATAAAATACAAGTTATAAGAATAGTCTTTGTTTAAAACACCGGCCAATTGCGTGTCGGACAACGCACAATGAAGGGTTCCGTAGTTGGGATGAATTTATTATTAATAATATAATAATAATATCCCTGGACATAATATCCCTGGACATTTCACACAGCCCCATTTGTCCCAAGCTAAGCAACCTAATGCTTGTGTTATGGTAACAAGATGGCTGATAAACTACTTATATACATTTTTTTTTTGTAAATACATACATATTATAGATAGAAAAACACCCAGACTCGGAACAAATACATGTAGGTCATAGAAATATTTGTTCCGTGCGGGAATCGAACCCGCGACACGCAGCGCAGCAGTCAATCGCTTAACCACTGCGCCAACCGTGCCGTCAAAAGTATTATTTAATACTTTACTCACAATGTACAGAGGCGGACTTAATGCCCTAGGCATTTTCTACCAGTCCACCTTTGGGTGTTACAGAGACAAACTAACAGTGGTAGTTACTATTGTGAAAAATTTAGGAATAAATATTTAAAAAAACCGATTAAAACTATAAATTTAAGCATTTATCCCAAGAACAAACTTAGCTTTGTATTTGAAAAAATGTTCTGTCATAGATCGACATACGTCACGGTCAATTCGCCAACTGCAACGTTTATAATTTATTTAAGTCATAAAACTCCAAATCAATGACTTAGAGGACTCTTTCTAGACCTTGCTTCTTGCCAAATTAGATGATTCTAGGTCAACGAGGCGGGTTTTGGTGTATTTGCAACGATCAAAATTTGTCGCATAAAAGGCCGTAGGTATATTTCTGTTGCGCGCGACTGTCAAGCTTGGGGGTCTTCTCCGAAGTAGTATCGAACGAATGTTCGGCCGTTTCCTGCTACGAAGTTACTACTTGGGTCGGTCGGTCCCGATCCTACACTCCTACACTCTTTCGAATATTGACTATGGTCCCGACCCAACTGAGCCGATCCGAACTTTTTTCGCATTTTTCAATAATATTCGGTTCGGCCATGTGTCGGTCCGATCCGAACATTCGCACTTTGCACTTCGGAGTAGACCCCTTGGTTTTTTTAGAGCTCCAAGGGACTGTAGACGTACGTATACGTACGACTAATAATTTCAACTTGATGCCTCCACAAGTAATTAGTAAATGCATAAACAGATTTTGAAAAAAAATGGTACAAGACGCCAGCAGGTCAAGCTACCCGAAACTGTCGAACTTTCCCAATCAACCTTGAACCTTAATACTTTTGCGATAAAGTTGAAAATCCATTAAATAAATTTGACAGATTGTAGCAGCTTTATGTGCTCGCGTCTGTACATTTAGAACTGAAAAGAATATATAGCGACATACATTACAAAGAGTATGCTTAGATAGTTTGATACTGTGGTCATGTTGAGACGATGAATGAAAGGCATCAAAAGGTATTTACAAGGCATGAAGGCAGATGTGAATGGAGGAATGGAGGGAAGGGACGCCCTAGAAGGTCATATAGTGACCTTATTGGTTATGTTCTTCAGGAAAGTCAAGAGCGTAGTACTCGCAACCGGTGTGCGTGTATGACCAGATGTATGTAGACGAAGCAAAAGGAGCATGTAAGGATCGCAGCAGTTCTGTAGTTTGTGCTTACCTCCACGTGAGAAAGGTTTCAGTTTATGGTAGGAACAGTCAGCTATATAAACGATGCAGTTTCGTAAAAGTTCCAGTTGAAAAACTATAAATTATTTGTGTTGTACTTGTTGAACGCAGTATACAAACATATCGTTGCACCCGCACTGATCTGTAAAAAATCTCACTGTCATAACTTACGTGAAGTGACCTCTCCATTTGATGTTAGGGATTGACACCTACACAACAAGCAAGAGCGAGAGCTACAGCTCACTTCAAGTTCATTTCACCTAAGTTTTTACGGTGAGAATTTCCAGGCTGTGGTCAATGCGACCGGAGATTAGAATCGCAGGTTGCTCATTTTTTCCCCAGTTGTATTCTAGACATAACCTATGCATTCCATCACCACTGCTCATAAAACGGTGAAGGAAAACATCGTGAGGAAAAGTTACATCTACCAACCCGCAGTGGGCCCGCATGGTGGATTACGGCCCACTCCCTGTAACAGAGAGGAGGCCTGTGTCCCAGCAGTGGGAACACTATAGGCTGATTATGTATGCAAAACTAATCGCGACTATTATTTAGTTGATCTAGTTAATATTGAACGGAATAGTTGTTCGTTCCCACGCGTACAAACGACCTTGTGATTAGCTAGTAAAATATTCGTTGAATAGGCGCACGCGACAGCGATTTTGATCTTATAGAGAGAGAGGAGAGGAGGAGGTTCTTAGAGTTCTAATGTTCTAGAGGTTCTAGAGGAGGCTCTAGAGTTGAGAACTCTATGAACCTTTAACTGTCTTCTTCCTATCCTGTGTCCCTGTCCTTGTACCTTGTTGCTTGAGGTCGGCGAAAATATTTTAATGGCATGTATTTAAACGAACCTCGAACGTGCCTCTTTTTGTGAGCCTAAAAAAATCCCATTTTGATGTCCTAAAAATTCTTAAGGCGGTGACCGCCAACAATAGATTTTCTATTGTGTCTGTTGTCTGGCAGTCAACCGTAATAGCCAATTATCTGAGACCAATTTGTTTGGTTCACAGTTCTAACCTAACCTAACCCATTTGTGCGGAGTGCCCTAGCTTAGTTACTGTGGCCAACTTTGAGAAAAGGCCGGAAAGTTAAAAAGAGGCTCATTTATGAAAAAAGTCTACATCATTAGGACAATAAGTTTTAGAAGATCATAACTAATTTCCCTTTGTTAATCCTCCTTTCGTCTTCTGTATCATTCACTCCCTTTTCATTCATCTTATCTCAATCCCTTCATTTTTCATTTCTTTCTTTTTCTCCCCCGTCCATATCATAATCATCATAATGTTCCCACTGCTGGGACATAGGCCTCCTCTCTGTGAGAGGAAGGGGGCCGTAATCCACCACGCAGGCCCAGTGCGGGTTGGTAGATGTCACATGTCTTCGAATTTTTGGTTCTAGGACATGCCAGTTTCCTCATGATGTTTTCCTTCACCGTTTTGAGAGCAGTGATGGTGATGATATAATTCACACAAAGTAAAGTGCCTAACTGGGTTCGAACCTACGACCTATATACTACTTGTAAATCGCGGCCGTGTCCACTGGGCCACCACTGCCCCGTCCATCCATCAACATTTATATTCATCACCACATTAGACTCATGGATTTCTAAAAACACAACCCAAACTTACTAAAAACTAAAATCTACACGCACAGCCCTATTAAACCCGTAATAATTACTAAAACACTTGTCTACACATAAATAAACTTGGTAACTTATAACCAATCACGATACTTAATTAGATTGGTAATTAAAAGTAAATAGCACCTGGCGTCGATTAAAAGTAACTCAGGCGTGGTCACGACCGACATTGCCTGGATGCCTGCCCGCTGTCGCTTATCGCTACATCTCAGTAATGTGACAGATACTTTACTACCATCCGAGTGTCTGTCTGATATTGCTAATAATGCTGCTTAGGGCTGTAGGTTATATTCAGTGGAGATTAGGCATAATTATTTAATCAATAATAATGTAGAAGGGAGAAAGGGAAGCGTTTGCCCGGTGGGACAACATGGGTTAAAAATCCTACGAATCTTAATAATATGTATTACAAACGCAAAGGTTTGTATGGATGGATAGATGGATGTTTGTTACACTTTCACGCAAAAACAACTGAAGGGATTTGGATGAAATTTGGCACACAGATAGTTTATAACCAGGATTAACACATAGGATACTTTTTATCCCAATATTCCCACGCGATCGAAACTTCAGCGGGTGAAACCGCGGGGCGCAGCTAGTAAATAATAAATATGTAATGTAGGTACAAATTATAGTTTTACAGATATTTTTATAATCTATCTACACAAATAAATAAGATTGAAGTGTCTGTATGTAATGACAAAATAACTTTTTATTAAATGATATGAAATTATTAGCAAAAAAAAAAATTTTTTTTTGTCTGGCTCTCAATCTCTGTCTGTCTATTTGTTTCGGCTAATCTCCGAAACGGCTCGACCGATTTTGACGGCACTTTCACTGCCAGATAGCTGATGTTATAAGGAGTAACTAAGGCTACTTTCAGTTTAGAAAAAAACTGGCAGCGCAAAAGAAAATCCCATTAAATGCAATATATCGTTTTCTTACATGCACGCGAATGAAGTCGCGGACACAGCTGGAGGATAATAAACATACAATCTTGCATCTTACATCTTTTCCGCGTCTTACATGTTTTCAGCGGCCGGCTGCCGCCAACTTATTTTTTTTTTTGTGTGTTCTTTTTTATGCGTCATGATTGATGCAAATAAATATTTTCTTTCTTTTCCTACGTGTCATGGACCTCTATGCATCCAGGGAGAATTGATAAAAGCTGACGAAAGCGCCGTCGTGTGTCATTTTGTCAGCCCAGGACCACCCTGGGCTGACAAAATGACTATAAAAGAAAAACTCGCTTGTATTCGAAAGAATATACAGAATTGTACATTACAGCCAAAAGGGGCGAACCAATCCGAGCACAACTCTAGACTGAACGACACTGTCCAAAGCCGGGATTGAACCCAAGACTCCATGCTTAAAAGAAAGAAAGAAAAGAAAGAAAGAAAATACATTTATTTGCGGCTTAACAGTCGCGCTTGTGACCACTAGACCAACGACGCATCTATAAATGTAAAAAAAAGGCGCTTGACCAATTCAAATGCGCAAAAAAAACAGTATGGTTTGACCAGACTCGATTAATCGAACGAACCCCAAGATTCGTACTAGCCCCTGTAGCCTCATGTTTCATGGTGCTACAGCGACCATTGCATATCTTACTTCAGCCGGGAATCGAACCGACTCAAATGCGTAAAAAATTACATTCTGATTTTTTTGCCAACAATCTATAGAGTCAATCAATAGGATTTATCTCAGCACAAAAAAATAGGTACTTAATAAATTCTTCCTACGTCGACACATTACAGGTTCAAGCTCGTAAACATTTGTCTCATACTAGTAGCGGGTTCGGTTTCGACCTAATTCCGCAACAATCAACCACTCTACACTTTCCTAATGTTAACAATTTGCAACCTTAACACCAGTAGTTACGGTTGGAATTAGGATACAGCGTGATTAAAAATAGTCTGCAATCTATGTAGCAGTTTGTACAATGTACAATGTGTACGGGAGCGACAAGGGTTGACAGACATAGAAGTATTTTTTTTTTCATTAAGTATAATTATTATAAGTACGTATAATCAGCCTATAACTACTGCTCCAGTGCTGGGACACAGGCCTCATCAGTGAGTGGCCGTAATTCACCATGACGTGGGCCCAGTGCGGGTTGATGGTAGATGTCACATGTCTTCGATTTTTTGTTTCTAGGATATACCGGTTTCCTCACAATGTTTTCCTTCACCGTTTTGAGAGCAGCGGTGATTTGTATTTATTTATTTTGTGAACATAGGTGATTACAGGTGTTTTTCAATATAAAATGTCAAGTGCACAAACCATGTTCCGCCGATAGGCATACAAGATCCGAGTTAAAGCTAAAGTAGGTACTTAAACTTATTTATAAAAATTAAAGCAAAAAAAAAGAATTCATGCAGTGGTTTTAAAGAAATTAACAATGTCAAAAAACATATTACTAAGCATGTCAAGTTATAAAATTGCCATAATAATGTAAGGAAAATGTCATGAAAAATACACAATGTCAATAGGTTTCAAAAACACAGATATTTATAAATTATAAAAATAAATAAAAATTCTTCAAAATTTGTCATCCATATACTCCTTGATTGAATAATATACCTTGTCATTTAGTAGCTTAAAGAGCTCGCTTTTGAATTCATTATTATTCTTGATGAAATAATTAAAAGCACCTGACTGAACAAACTCGGTAAGTCGCGGCCGATGCCACTGGGCAACCACTGCTCTCTCATTTGTGTTGTCCAGTCGGTAGCAATGGCAATAAGATCTCCCCGATGTTAGGTAAAAAACATCAATGGATACATGTAGGTGAACTACACACATCATCGGAGTCTGCAGAGGTATACACCCGGTTCACACCTATATTTAAAGTCATGTGTTCATTACCCACTTTTCGCGCCAATGTCCTCTCGACTAACGCCATCCATGAGGATTGCCACACAACAAAAAAACGGTACCTTCTAATAAATTGGCAACCCTAGATAGTGCGCAGCCGCGGGGCAGTTTATCATTTCGGCCCGTTATCTTAGTAACTGCAATCCACTTGGCCGCTTCACTTGTCTAAGAGTCGCAGGTGGCCAGGCCCTTCGGTTTTACGCCGGGGTCAATGACCAGCCGCTACTTAAGATCTGTATCCGATTCATCAGCTGCTAAATGTGATGGTCTTTAGTTTTCATTAAAGTGTAGTTTTTGTACGAGTCCTTCCTTTAAAACACTAGGCTGCCCATTTGTGACCTCAGAGGGGCAAGAACGTTCGTATTCTGTAAAAATACCTTATTTTTTATACATTTTTGACTAGTTTTTGTCCCTGATTGTAACTACCTGAGATTTGATTGCGACTAGATTTTGAACATTTTTAATTACGGGAATTGACCTTTTGCTGGCATTAACGTAGACTTCACAGATTATTTAAACGCAGCATTGGGGGTTTCAAAGAGTTCTTCTTTTTCATTTCTTGAGAGTAAATAACACTGTATTATTAACTCTAAGTTACATATTTCTAGTACAATAGTGGCCCAGTGGTAACGGTTCTGAATTACGAGCGCTAAATTGTGGGTTTGAACCCAGGCAGGCTTTACTTTGTGCAAATAATTTTAACGCCACTGCTCTCTAAACGGTGAAGAATAACATCGTGAGGAAACCGGCCTGTCCTACAACCAAAAAAGAATCGAAGACATGTGACATCTACCAAAGGTAAAAAGAAAAATGTGTGTGTACAAAGGGCTAGTGGCTAAGTGCCCTTCCCTTCCTGCCCTCCTTCCTTAATAACCTTCTTCTGCTCTGCGGAAAAGGTTTCTCTCTCTAATTATCGGAAATTATACGCAACTGTATAAGTAGTACCAGCCTAGACGTTACTCTGCATTCTAGGCTTATTATTGCTCAAGCCACACCTTGTTTACAATAAGTACGTTCCAAGTCAAATGCCAGTTGAACAATTGAACTAAAACTATCATAAGGAAAAATTTATGTAGATTTCAATCAAATGGTTCGCACCCAGCAAGGAGCTTTACTTTGTGTAAATTGTTTAATAACAACTGGTCTCAAACCGGTGAAGGAAAACATCGTGAGGAAACCGGCATGCCTTAGAACCAAAATTCGAAAATTTGTGACATCTACCAACCCGCACTGATAATTACCCACTCCCTCTCACAAAGAGGAGGCTTGTGTCCCAGCAGTGGGAACGTTATAAGCTATTATACATACACAGCTGTGACTTCTGAACACTAACAACAAAAAAAACTCCTATATTCAATAGATCAATCAAGCAATGCATTCTAAAATTGTCAGACTGTTCGACACTTGGTAACTCCTGATTTACTGAAGACATAGAGCTTAAACTCGACCCGGAAATTGCTGCAATTACTATCAGTTAGCCTAGTAGGCAAGCAAAACCGCAAGCTTCAGCTAGTTATTTACAACTTTATCATTAATTTCCTTGGTTTATCCAAGAGACATTGGGAAACACTTGAGTGGTTGATTGGCGATACAATAGAGATACGGCTCAACATGGCTTCCAATTAAACCTTAGGAGTAGGACACACCTGCGTTAATAGCTTATTTCTACCATAGACAACCACCCAGGAGAGTGTACTTACGATCTTTGCTTTACAACTGTGTAGCCTTAGCAAGCTCCTTTGAAACCCCATAACATCACGTCTGTTTGCTCCGAAGTGGTTAGGCAGAGGTGTACCAATAGTATATCCACATTTAGCCAGCTATGTTTAATTCCCATGTAATTAGGGGTCAAGCTTATTGCGATCAATTAGGCGCAAATTCAATATCTGGGCTGATACTGTAAACTTCTATGGATAACCCAATAAAAATTTCAGGATTGAACCATGGACCCCATGGTGAAAAGTCGAGCTTGCAGTCATTCGATCAATAATTCGGTTGCTAATGAATTCCATAATGGAAAATCCAAAGTAATTCTGCACGACCTATGGATCCCGATTTTCGGTGATTAAGACCAACTTTCCCGCCTCATATTAAACAAGGCTTCAATCTAACGACAAAGCTTTCGCAAGAGTAACCTAACGCCGGCACAATAAGGGCGTGCCCAACCAAGACAGTTGAATTCGGACTCGACCAGTAATGATATTAGAATGTCATTAGATTATGCTCTAAGAGCGCGTTTACATGGCAAACGTGGTTTACAAACCATACCTATGCGGTCAAAATGTATGGAACAGCAATTTTTTTTCTTTATAACTGGCGAAGTATTTCAACGCTGTCGGTAGAGAATCATGGCCCTACTAAATCCATGGTAACGAGTTGCGCATCGATGTCCCTGCCAGGCAGCTGCTGCGGCTGTAGGTATTATCTTTTCATTCTTATTTACTTAACCCTTTTTTTTTCGGGTGGGAAATCATCAAATGACCCCTCCCGCTCTGGGTGGAGTGGAAGGGAGTGTCACACTCTTACTGACTAAAACCCACCCGTGTTCCTTCCTTAGCCCTTTCTGTTCCAGGGCAGCGGTAACCCTTTCGGACGATCCCGCTATTTACTTAACCCTTACTTATACTCCAAAACAAACGGTAATACCCATAGACTAGAATTAATTGCCATTCTCCCATTTCTGGTAAAATATTCTCTTGGAAGGTAATTTCTACTGTATTCAAATAGATTCCTTCCATATTAGGTGTTAAGCCGTTTGTGTTATTTCATGTCGTGACTGTGTGAAGTTCCTAGGAGCTCCAAATGCTTACCAGTGCTGGTAAATTACGAGGTCTGTGGCTGTTTTGTCAGTACTGTTGGTCTAGTGGTAAAAAGCATGACTGCTGTGGGATGGGGTCCTTAGTTCGACCCTAAGGTCGGGCAGTGTTACCCTTGGTTGGCTTTTTTCAAATTCTGGTTTTGTAATCTTCAGTTTACCCCTGTAGAGGTATTCTGTAAAAATCTCACAGTGAAAACTTAGGTGAAGTGAGCCTGAAGTGAGCTGTCAATAGTGTCAATCCCTAGCATCAGGTAGAATGACAGTACCTACACTTTAAGCTCACTTTACCTAAGTTTTTATGGTGAGATTATTGCAGAATACCTAGATCGGCTGATGTTGATGACATTTGCAGGTTTCAGCCTTATTGTAAATACGTAAAATGATAATACCTTTTATTTTGACAATTCAATAATATTCATTGCGTTATTTACGTTGTCGAACAGATGAATAGTTTAAATATATGAAGCAATGGATTATGAATTCCCTTCTAAATCCTTCGAAACATGATGGGAAGCGTGTTGTGCAATTGGGGTGCTGATCTGTTTCAGTATAAAGGTGTACCTTCATGTTTGCTACCCATTACTCCTTGCACCTGCCTTTGCATAGGAACTTGTGAAATAACGCGAACCCTTTCTGACCGACAGTACCTGCGACCTGCCACGTTCAAAAACAATGGCCCGTTCAAAGTATACATGTGGGCTGGCACAAGAATCTAGAGTTGGTTATGTGACTTGGGCTGATTTTTCAATCGACCGATAATTTTTATTCGTGGAATAAAATTGACGTCTGACAGTTTTTAACTGACTTCTAAAAAAGGAGGAGGTTCTCAATTCGGATGTTTGTATTTTTTATTATTTTTGTTCTCGCATAACTCCGTCGCTTGCCAACCGTTTAAAAAATCCTTTTTTTTTGTTGGAAAAGGTATACTTCCCAAATGGTCCCATGAAAATTTTATAAAAATCGGACAAACGGTTTTTGAAAAATCAACAAAAATAAAAAATAAATCAGAACAAAAAAGTGAAAAATAAAACATTTTTTTTACAAAAAAAAACAACCGACTTCCATAAAAACACTACAAAATGAAAAATAACTTTAATTTCGGAAGTCGGAGGCGAAAAAAGAAATACAAAAAAAAACAAAGACGGCTTCCGAACTTCCGAAAACTTTTTTTGTGTTGAAGAACTGTCAAAAATTCAAAATTATTCCTCCGATGATTCCTCCGAAAGCTGTCTCGCGCTGGAAAAATCAGCCTGTCAGTAGTAGATAAAATAAAATAACATTACGAAAATACAATTCAATTGTCAAAAGAAGAAATGGACGACTGTCATGATTTGACACGCAAAAATGATTTCTACAACCAATTTAAATAAATAAAATATAATTTATTATATAATTCCTATTAAAATGAGCTAAAATCCGATTGCACCAAAGACAGGATTGCACTAATTTGCTCAGCTTTTGACCAAATTCTAGAAGAGATTTTCTAAAGAAATCAAAAAGTCGACGTCATCAGCCTAAAGTCGAATTCAAGGATTTATCTGTTTTTTTCCAACCAAATTCAATCTCAAACATCGACGAAGACACGACGCCTGCAGCCAAGGCAACGGGTGCCGAGGCTGCGCCCTGCTTGCGCAGCGCCCCAGGCCCCGAGCGCGACTGCGCCGCAGTCGTCAACTGATGACATTTTCATTGTGACATTTTGTAAATAATAGAAATAGTGTTTTTAGTTTATTTTTTTTGAGTGCGTGTATATATAGTTTAATAATTATTATTTTTTAGGTAAGTTTGTGTTTTTTATACCTATATGTTCAATGCCGGCTGTAGCGACGCCGGAAACTGTGCTAGTCAACCTGCCACATCGCTTGATGTTCAGCTGGTGAGATGCCCATATTGCTCACAGGCACGCTTTTTCAAAGGCGAACGGGGGCTGAAGATACACTATGGCAAGATCCACAAATCGCATAGTGTACCATTATGCCCCCCAGCCGCATCCCCAACATCAACACCACTACTACAAAGTATATGGAAAAAACTAGCTAAATTAAAAAATTCTACCCCTGTAATAAAGAGAGTTCCCCGGGGCGCGAGACGATCTGTTGCAGCGAGTTTGGCGCAATGTATCCGTCTTGCGACCCAGGAGAACTCACAAAGTGCCTGGGAGCAATTACTCACCTTCCCCTATAGGATTCTACATGTCCAAAAAAATTTGGCAACTAAAAAAACATTAACGAACCAAATTAAAGAAAATTGTAAAAATTCGGCCCTAATTTTAGATCCAAAATTACCTGCATTCCATAACCTATCTCAAAAAGGTTTATGTTCACATGTGGAATCCAAGTTAAGTGAAGGTGACATCAGGGGTGCGGCCAGGATACTTTTCAGCAGCGATGTGGTGGCGCCTTACTCTCCAGAAACACTAACAGCTCTAGAGAGTAAACATCCAGCGCCTGCGGATGGTCTCACCTTCCCCGACCCCCCCGACCCTCCCGACCTAAATTCAACCTTCCTCAACGTTTCGGCCCCCCAGCTGTTTGCAGCCGTGAGCTCCTTCCGAAGTGGTTCCGCCGGCGGCCTCGACGGCCTGACTCCACAACACCTAAAGGATCTTTTGAGTTCAGGCGCCGGGGAAGCTGGTGAGTCGCTTTTGAAGGAGCTTGCGGCCATGATTAACCTCATGCTTACCGGCGGTGTGAACGAGGCCGTCGTCGATGTCTTATACGGGGCCAACCTGTGTGCCCTGCGCAAGAAGGACGGCGGTATTCGTCCCATCGCCGTTGGGTGCACCTACAGGCGTACGGCAGCCAAAATATGCTGTAAGCTCTACAGTGAATCGCTTACAACTAAGTTTCAGCCCTTGCAGCTTGGTTTTGGCTCGAAAGGGGGCTGTGAGGCTGCCGTGCATGCCCTTTCCACTTTTTTAAAGTCCAACAAAGGTGAGGTCATCCTCAAGGTTGACGTTAAGAACGCCTTTAACTCTGTGAACAGGGACACTTTGTTGGCTGAAGTCAAAAAGGAACTACCAGAAATTTATGGTTTTATGTGGCAGTGCTACAGGCACCCCTCCAAATTATTATACAAGGAAAATGTTTTAGAATCTGCAGTTGGATGCCAACAAGGTGACCCTCTCGGGCCAGTCATTTTCAGTTTAGCTATTCATCCAATTTTACAGAAACTAAATTCAAAATTTAATGTGTGGTATTTAGACGATGGGACGCTAGGAGGTGATGTAGACACTGTTTTGAAAGATCTACAACTCCTCAAACAGGAATTTCAATCTATTGGCTTGGACCTTAACCCTTCAAAATGTGAACTATACCTTTCTGACTTTACCGACAGACAATTGACTCTAGATAAATTTAATGCAATAGCCCCACAAATCAAAATTTTAGACAAAAGTTCACTGCACCTCCTAGGTTCCCCAATTTTAGAAGATAGTTTTTCTCCTTTCATCGATGAAAAAATTAAAAATTTCAACGACATTTCGGACAGACTCTCTAAAATTAATTTACATTCGGCATTCACACTGATTAGATACTGTTGTTTTGGCCCAAATTTTATATATTTTCTGCGTTCTTCCCCTTTATGGAAGCACTCACATCTGTTGGACAAAATTGACAATATCATTCGTAGCACATTAACAACCATTTTAAATGTGGCTTTGGACGACCGAGCGTGGCTTCAAGCCACACTACCCATCCGTTTTGGTGGCCTCGGCGTCCGCAAAATTACCAGTATTAGCTTACCGGCGTTCCTGTCCTCTGTCCACAGCACCGAAAAGTTGACCGGGAAAATCTTAGCCCCTTGCCTGGTTGACTCTGAAGTGCCTTGCTTGACCGACGCGGTGAACGCCTGGAAAGCGGCTTGCCCGGAACCAGATCGGCCCATAAACCCATCTTCCCAGAGACAGTGGGATGAGCCGCTCTGCAGGTTGGTACGGAATAATCTTCTCAATACGTCTACCAATTCTGCTGAGCGTGCCCGCCTGCTGGCTGTGGGTGAGTGGGAGTCGGGGCTCTGGCTTCAAGCACTCCCGTCACCCAACTTAGGCACTATGCTGGGTGACACTACCTTCCGGCTCGCTACCTGTCTGCGTTTGGGCGCTCCTTGTGGAGCTCCGCATCGCTGTCAGTGCGGTGAAGCTGTCGACTGCCTCGGACACCATGGCCTATCCTGCAGTAGGAGCGCAGGTCGGATAGCACGGCACGCCAGCATTAATGACATCATCCGTCGTGCTCTTGTCACCGCCGGGGTGCCAGCTGTTTTAGAACCCAACGGCCTGGCACGCGACGATGGGAAGAGACCAGACGGAATGACCATAATGCCCTGGAAGTTAGGCAGACCTTTGGTGTGGGATGCAACATGTGTCGACACCCTTGCGCCATCCCATCTTCCTAGCACGGTGGGCTGTGCTGGAGCGGCTGCTGCTGGTGCAGAAAACCTCAAACGGCGAAAATATTGCAACCTGATTGGGAATTATATATTCGAGCCGTTTGGGGTTGAAACACTAGGGCCATGGGGTCCGAGTGCCCGCTTGGTTTTTCGAGATATCGCCAAGCGGTTAGTCGACTCTTCACATGACCAGAGGGCTGGCCTGTTTCTTGGCCAAAGAATTAGTATCGCCATACAACGTGGCAATGCTGCCAGCCTGTTAGGCACTGTTCCTGTTGACAGCGATGCGGACGAATTTTTTGATGCCCTATGATTATTTTGCTTATTTTTTCCCATGTACATAGGTATAATTATTTTAATGTTAGCATAAATAAATTAATCATATTGTCAACTCAAAAAAGGTAGCAATAGAATGGTCAAATTTTTTTTTGGTCAGTTTTTGTCGAAACTTGTTAGGGACCCCGAGGCTACCCACCACGCTACCCACCTATATATATCATAAATCTTTGTGTATGTCTGTGTGACTGCGTTGTTCTTCTAAACTACGCTGCGGATTTTAATGCGGTTTTCACCATTTTTTTCCGGAAGATTTATGTGTATACATTAACATTAAACTTGCTTAAAAATAGAAATGTCGATGTTTTATCAGGTAATAAAAACCGTGCGAAGCAGGGGCGGGTCGCTAGTTAATTATAATGTGTAGCGCAGGGCTGGTATACCCTTTTCAACATATATTGAGACCAGCTATAAGACTGCTTTTTCTGCTGCTTCTGCTGCTTCTGCTGATTGCTGCTTCTAGTGGCAGCAATTTTTTTTAAATATATTTTATTGGCATCGTCGCGTCGTATTATCATATTATTGAAAATTAATAGAAATCTCTAACTTCTTATAACTTGGACCGCTTCATTCATTGCGGCAGGAATTCGTGAAATGCTCGTAATGCACCGTTGCGAGCTACTTCCTCACGCAAACCCTGGGACCTAGGTTTATAGTATCTACATAATTTAATACCTGTATACCACTTAGATTGTTCGAGTATACATTAAGTTGTAGTAGTAATAGGTAGGTAACTTAAGCTCTTGGATAACGCGGGTGGAACCTACACCCTAATTGCATATCACACTAACAGTCTCAATCATTTTGAAGGATATTGCCAATCCATTGCTTCATATGTTAGAAAAATTTGTCAGCTCAACAACGTAAATAACGCAATGGATGTTGTTTAACTGTCAAAATGAAAACCACTACTAGTGTGTTACGCAATTACCCCACTGGATGAGACTGGCTCTGGAGCGTGGAGATTGGGATAAGCAAAGAGAGGATGAGCAGTGCATCAAGTCGGTTGATGATGATGAGCTACTTGTGAAGGTGCTCGTCGAAGAAAGTACTACTATACTATAGGTACTTGTGTCTGTTGCGACAGCCACCATGCAGAGTTGCTATATATTCCGGTTTGAAGGGTATGAGTGCCAGTATAATTATTTACTTACGGAATATGAAACATGTCAGCTTCGTATCTCAATCAATCAATCATTTATTTGCATAAAAACATGGTAGGATGCCAATCTATCTACAATGTTTCTGGTATTGCAGGCATCCATATCCACATCATCACTTTACTCAGGTTGAGCGTAAGCTTATTTTACTTGTAACCTTTATAACTTTTTAGCCCACGTACACACGACGTAAGAATTTCGCGAAGTGGATTTTTAACTCTCGACGCTAAGCAGTACATTCAGAATGGAGTGAAAACACGCCCGTGGCCTATGTCGTAGATTCTATTCAGTCTTTGTTAATGTATAATCAGCACAAAGGTTTTTTAATTTCAAAACTACGTTCAATAGATCGTGGTAATCGATAAAAAACAACAAAAAAGTACCTACGAGCAATTTAACAGGTAAATAATATCGATATGACTCGATACCTGCAATCGTTGCGTCATTAATCGACTAAGATCGGAATGCTACCATTGTTTCGTGCAATAATTCTAAGTTACTAACATTTTATTGGATTATAAACTCTATTTGTAGAACAGTATGACCCAAAATTGATTGTGCTCACATAAATCGTTCAAGGTCGCCCAAACAGTTCGATTTCGTTTACATTCTGCTGGGTAGAACATTGTTTAAGAATTTCCAGATGTTGTCTGTGGTTTTTACACCATGACGGTGTAGAACATAGAGGAAAATGCACCAGACGAACACCCGGTTACTACAAGACCAATTAATACGAAAATTAGCGGATAACTTGTCAAACTAAAGTTAACTGCTGCTGAGCTTCACACAGCCAATCAAATCTCTGGACGTGACAAAATTTTTCAGCAATTTTTTTTAAAATGGTTTTTGACAGGTTCAAACAGGCCCCATAACATGATCACTTCTAACTCTTCTCTTATCTCTACGAAGAACAGTAGGGCTATTTGTATAAATCTCACCAAGAAAACTAGGGTGACGTGAGCTTGAAGTGAGCTGTCATTCCATCTGATACTAGGGATTGACACAATTGACAGGTTACTTCAAGCACACTTCACCTAAGTTTTCACAGACATTTGACATTTTTACAGAATAAGTCGGCTGCCATATATGTATATGTTTCTATGCAAAGTGTATTTTTTTTTTTCATTTTTGACATCGCGCCGGTGCGTAGGAGTGTTTCAGCAATCTACCATTTTGTCTTTCGTTTCTATCACAGGTTTCTACGTTAGTCCTGCTACTCGTGCAGATAGCACCTATCCCGTATCTTAACACAAATTAACTTAAATAACATTTTATTTCTTTGTTCCAGGACAAAAAACAACAACAACGAACGATGAACTAAACCGCTAACAAATAACAAAGTCGCATGCTCTCAAACACCGAGCAAAAATGCGCTCTTGTCGACAATCATCGGCAT
The DNA here is from genome assembly GCA_949629185.1 of Apamea crenata. Classification (NCBI taxonomy): domain Eukaryota; kingdom Metazoa; phylum Arthropoda; class Insecta; order Lepidoptera; family Noctuidae; genus Apamea; species Apamea crenata. Next base: position 3,468,265 of record OX451368.1, on the reverse strand, counting down.
ACGTGTGACTGTAGGCCAAGTATGTCCAAGTGCCAGTGATCTAGAGGACTCAAAATGGCGCATAAAGTGAAGAACAATCATTATGTGGCGACGCACCGGTCTGGCGTGGACTCGCCATCGTCTGGGGGTTATCATCATAGAGCATCGTCGAGGGAAGAAAATGACAGTCACCGGGCTCCGTCGGAGAGGACGCTTTCGGAGTACACGGTAAGGGTAAGATCATCTTTTATATTTCTGCTAATCCCGTACGGTATAAATCCGCACCCAACCCAACCCGCACTGGGTTAGCGTGGTGGATTATGGCCCATTCCCTCTCTCAGTGAGGAGGCCTGTGTCCCAGCAGTGGGAACGTTGTAGGCTGATTATGTTATGCCGTACGGTATCTGCTGTAAAGAGCAGTGGTAGCGCAGTGGTAACGGCCGCGACTTACGAGTTGTAGGTCCTAGGTTCGAACCCAGACAGGCGCTTTACGTTCATCGAGGTCTTGTTTACAGAACCCTTAAAATTATACCATAGTTCAGTAAAATTTGCCAACAGTAATGTTTAAATTAAACAAAAACCCGAAAATGTACAATGAGCCGCACGTGTATGGTAACAAAATCAGCGGGGCAATTGCGTAAAATACTATCAGTATCAACATGGGTTTCATTTTGACAGTTCAACAAACACCATTGCGGTACTTACGTTGTTGAGCAGACAAATTTTTCGAACATATAATATAATAAGAATTAAATTAATAAATAATTTAATATAATATAATAATTATTTATAATATAATTTAATATAATATAATTTATAATATAATTTAATATAATAATAATTTATAATATAATTTAATATAATAATAATTTATAATATAATTTATTTAATCAAATAATTTATAATATAATTTATTTAATCAAATAACAATGTTAACAATAAATAGTAGTAGTCTGTAGGTACACTTGACTTATGCTAATCAACAAATCAGGTAGGTGTTGCAACCAGTACTGCAGCAATGAATTAGCAATAGGTACCCTTCAAAATGGTTAAGATTGTGATTGATACCCAATTAGGGTGAGCGGGCCTCTTATTCTATTGAAACTACCTACTACACTAGGCCAGCTCAAGGTCAAAGCGTTACCATGAACGTGCGGTTGACTGTACCTACATACAAATTCGCCTGCACAAGTTATCAAGATTATGGTTGTAAACATGATGGGGAATGCGAAGCTAATATCGGATTATAAGCTATTTTGGTCACCGCCTCAAGTTGTAAGCGACTAGCGATTTCGTATCCACAAACGCGTAATAAAATCTGTTTTAAATTATCATCGGAAAGTAACCATAAAGACTAGTTAGTCTGTAAATATTTTGGGATTCAAAATAACTTACTCCACGTAACGACAACAAATCAAAATTTATTTGCAATTTTTCTTTGAATATTCGATTTTAATGCAGAATCAATCATTTTCATACTGACAGTTCAGCCGTACACCAACATCGTTTTCATAAAGAAGATGCGCGTTGAGTTTATTATAAATCAAGTCGTTTTACTATAACTTGTCTACCCACATCCCATTGTCCTATAAAAACTCTCTTCTCTTATAACATGCGCTAAACATTCCTTCCAGCAAAATCAAAACCTTGAACTACTTCGTTATTTACACGTTGCAATGTGCTCAAATCATAAACACAATGAAAATGTCGTAATTTGATAACTGTACTTAAATTATTGATGAGCAGTGGTGGCCCAGTGGTAACAGCTGCGACTTACGAAATGTAGGTCGGGGGTTCGAACCCTGACAGGCGCTAGAATTTGTGTAAGTTATTTCATCACCACTGCTCTCAAAACGGTGAAGGAAAACATCGTGAGGAAACTGGAAAAAAAACGTGTAGAAAAAAAAATTCGAAGACATGTGACATCTACCAACCCGCGCTTGTCTTTAATTTTATGTTCTGTGTATTGTAATGTTATTTACTTAACACCTAGTATTCTATACAATCAAGTATTATTTATCTGAACGGACAGCTGTGCTGCTGGGGAGTTTGTTGCGCCACTTCTTCTTCCCAGCGATAGCACTAGGAAGTGGTGAAGGGCGGGCGTTTTTGGGGGACTATCTTTTGTAATTTTGACGTTCGAAAAGTGCTGCTAGTGTGCTAATTCTCAGCCTAATTTGAATAAATGACTTTTGATTTTGATTTAGAAGGGACAAGCATGGGCATAAGTACTCGTTTTGGCCCATGTTCAGCAGAATACTCTCACATCTCGCCGTTCTTGTAATAGGCGATACGAGCCTATTGCCGTTAACCAAGCACAAAGCTATTCCTGAAAACTTCCTTCTGTAAAAGAAACTCAATAACACCACGAACCGCGATTAAACTGAATAAAGTGCCAATCTTGAAGCATTCCTCAAAGAAGGGATTCTTTGAGGAATGCAGACTGAACGTTAAGTATCTCATAGACTTGGTGCTAAAATTCAGGTTATTTGAAGCAATGTTTCCCGTATTTTCCAGACGATGGACGAGAGGACCCGGTCGCCTTCAGGCGAGCACAGGAATGGGAGACGGCAGCAGCAACCCAACGGCTCCCCAAGAGCTGACTCTGAGACCGACGTGTACGTCACCAGTGCCGCGTACAGAGCACCTTCAGAAATCAGGTAAGGGCGAACAATCAACTAGTATATCGCAGTCCAATGCTGGACATTGGCCTCTAACAACACCTGATTCTCCGACTGTCGACATAAAGTCTGTCCCAGCCACCTTTTTAAGGTCGTCCGAAAATGGTTTTTTTTTCAGCCGAAAATGAAACCGAAATTCGGCCTGATTTTCATTTTCGGCCGAAAGAGAAAACGAAAACATTGTTTTTTTGTTTGCCGATAGGTAAAAGTAAAAGATATGCAGTGACGGTCTTGGAATACGAAAGTTTATACTGTTTTCAAAGACATAATTATTAATTTTCTGGAATTCATACTCCGAGCCCCAAGATACAGACTATATAGCTCTGTCTAGTTTGGGGCTCACCGGCAAATACCATAATTATTGTAACCTAGCTGTAGGTAATATTTTAAGTCACTCATGTCGTTTCAACTTGCTGTTAACCTGTGAACCTGCTTACTGTATTACCTGGACAATAAAATATGTTCTATTTTTTCTATTCTCTAATTAGTTATCAATTCGATCAGACTCTAGCTGGGCTTCCCCATATAAAATGTATTGCTTACCAAGCATAATTTATCATCATTTCGCTTCTTCGGAACTACCATTATTATCAACTACAGTCAGTTAGTACAATGTACCTCAAAATAAAAGCATTTAGAAAACACTAACCCTCGACGATCTTCTAAACTTTTGGCAAGTTTGCATGATAACCTCCCATCTGAAACCGTTTCATGACTTTAATATTAACTGATGGTGTTATTGTGGAGTTCACTGACTCATGTAACCCGTTACCCTGTATTGGTCCCGCTAAGTCCTTAAATCCCACTAATTTAGACCAACGGAGCTCGATACGTGCGCGGGCGCTTAGCTTCCCCGAAATGAGACAGACGAGCGGTTGGGCCGCTCTGGGGCCCCCAACCATAATCACTGATAGGGCAGTTCATTTGCAAGTCAAAGTGACAGTTAATGCATGTTTTTTTTGTGACAATTGGACAAGTTTTCTTTTCTTTCTTTCTTTTATTTCTTCGATAAAGGTACACCCATGGTGCACAGCACACACAGTTCCCAATTCTTTAACACTTCGCTAAATAATATTGACCTGCCGATCGATTCTGTAAAAGTCTCACCGTGAAAATTTAGGTGAAGTGAGCATAGAGTGAGCTGTCAATAGTGTCAATCCCTATTTAGCAAAACCAGCCTATAATGTTTCCACTTCTGGAACACACGCCTCCTCTCTGTGAAAATGAGGGAGCCATGATCCACCACGCTGGCCCAGTGCGGGTTGGTGGACATCAATTTGTTTTTTTTTAAATTACCCATTATGATTTTTTTTTTTTTTTTTGTTAGAAAGGTTGAAGAATAAAGAAGGGTAGTAAATAAACTTATTGGTACAAAAAAAACCACTGCGTTCCTACCGCCCGTTTGCGCAGCTCTCTCACCGAACAAAACATTTTACATTAAACGCGTGGATTGATGGAAAATTGCTCAAAAGGCAATTTTACGGTGCATGTATGAATCATGGAGGCACAGATCTTCGAATCGTACTATAGAAACATTCTCGACGTACCTACTAGAATGAAGAGATATGCAAAACTTAGAGGTCTGACCGGATATTCATTTATCAATATTAGCAGCATTTAGGACAGGAAAGGTATTTAATTTATATTTTCTAATAAATGATAAATTATTTATTTATGTTAATTTTATGTTAGGCTGGGCAAAAATCTCGCCCATAGTTTTCCAATTTCTGTAAATAGATTTAAAAAAACACTTTCACGTGTCAAAATTAAATTAAGTATATTTTAAAATTAGATGAGATTTTTGTGCTTAAATAGATTTGTATGGAACTCACCAATAAGATTGAGAAAGTACCTCGGACTGTCTTCGCGATTTCGTTGCCAAAAATGTAAACAAATACGAGTTTTTGGAAAAATAACTTTAATTCCTACATAATAAAGTTCAATTTACGCTACGACTTCAAACATTTTTATAACTTTTTCAAAAGTGCTAGTCACTCTGAAATCAACTTAATTACCATTAAAATAAAGTTGATATTCGTTTAACTTGAAGTAACATCAATTGGAAACAAAGAATATGTAAATTTAATTATTTTTGCATATACCAATAAATATTATACAGTCAGCAATAAACGTTTTATAAGGATGACAAATTAAGTATAACATATTTATTGAAAAGTAGAGAAAAATTTCGCAAACTATTTATTAGTCCAAATTGGTTTGGAGACACCAATAATTAAGTAGCTTGCGAAGTATCCTAGAGCAATCACCCTTATTATCATATTTGTATACATACGTATGTACAAACAACACCACAAGTAGCTATATCGATAGATACAATACAAAATGCTCGCTTAAACCAAACAAATGTACAGTTACGTTGTAAATCAATGCTCGTATAATTCTCTCGACAGCGCAATGATGACGCGACACGGGAATCGAACCCAAGCATCTGGGGCACGATTTATTAGCTCCTATGTACGTACCTCGGAGTTCAATCGAACGTTTTAGGTCTCACTGCACATACCGTGCCTTTCCAGGGACACGGCAGAGCCGACTAAAAGGGCCTAAATATCGGTGTATACGGTCAGCCCTAAATCTTACTAGTCGTTTATTCCCGGTCATCATCTGCCTAACTTTTTCCAAACTATGTTGGGTTCGGCTTCCAGTCTAACCGGATGCAGCTGAATACCAGTATTTTACATGGAGCACCTGCTGTCTATTTAATCTCCACAACCCAGTTTACTGGGTAATACGATACTCCTTGGTAAGACTGGTTGTCGGACTTTCGGGCTTCAGTACTTATCAGCACTTATCGCACTCAAAATTACAAAAGACAGTCCCCCAAAACGCCTGCCCTTACCACTTCCTAGTGCTTTCGCTGGGAAGAAGAAGAACAATGGCTTAACGTGCTTATCGAGGCAATAGTAGTTGAGCAAGACAACAGGAGTGGTGTCAATTTGGTGATATGATTATAACACGGGAAATGAACGAACCAGCCCCGTACCTAATACCAGCTTTGATGTCTTTTTTATCGAAGCACGACAAAGGAACCGTGTGAAACATTCCAAAATTCATTCATTTCTAAATTCTAAATCAACAGCAGCGTCCGTAGGAAAAAAAACACTTAATTCGGTACAGTCAACGTAAAAAGGCCATCAAATATAAAAAGTAACATGGATTGCCGTAACGACGGTGTCAGGGCGAAACGAATTTACTTTACTTTTTCTGTCGTCCCCTTGGATCGTGTGACGATACAGGAATCCTTCAGGGTTGTCGAACGGCTTCCAAGAAACTTAAATCGATGAGGCTTTGTAGAACACCATCATCATTCCCCGGAGTAGTGCACACGCACAGAGCACACATTTCGCCAGTTATGTAGTAATTAGCTTCTGCCTGCGACTTTGTCCATGTAAAATTTATTATTTTATTAAAATTATTTTATTTGTAATGTTAATTATGTGTTGACTATTCTAGACATTACTTAATTATTATGACATTATATACTCCGAATTTACTTACTTTTTAATTGTAATTTATGAAATAACTTAATTATTTATTTGTATTTATGACATTGTATACTGAACTTATTGAATTGAATTTATGACATTGTTTAGGGTATTATTTTGAATTTATGAAAGTGTATAACGTTTTATTATGAATTTATGACATAGTATAATTTTATTTTAATGATAATTTTGCATGCCTGAATTGGTGCAACACAGTGGACTGCGCATTAACTTGACATCTTGAAATGTATATAATGTACTGTGTTGAGCAATAAACAATTTGAATTTGAATTTGAAAAACTTCTAGTTCCGCCGACCGCCCACCCCGCGGCATCACATCGCCCTTCCGCTCTATTACTTCGTTTTCGGTTAGAGGTCTTTCTGACTTTCGTACTCAGCTCCTAAGGGACGTAGCGTGATATTAAATAGCCTATCCTATAGCCTTCCTGAAGAATTGGGCTATCGAATGCAAAAAGAATTTAAAAAATCAGACTGCTAGTTCCAGAAATTAGCGCGTTCAAACAAACATACTGTTCAGCTTTATTATTATTAGTACAGATATAGATTAAGTCCCATGAAATAGGGAGCTTCTCAAGAAAAATTAAAACTAAAGGCTAATAAAGTCAGACCTACTTCAGCTGTCATGCAGTGATAGTTCCAGTCTGAAGGCTATGGCCGATGTGATTAAAGGCACATGAGAAAACTTTGCCTGTTTCCGCGATGGAAACGCATCTGCCGTCATAACCTTTTGGTATTGTAGATGTTCATTAGCGACTGGGTCCCTTTTAATGGCAAGCGACATCGTGGCAGGCCCAGACGGAGATGGCGGGATGAGCTGGACTCCTTTAACAAGAACGGGTCCGTAGCAGCTTTGAACATGGAGAAGTGAAAAGAGAGGCTAAAAATAATAATTAGCGACAAACCATCAAGTGGTCTGTCGGCTTGTTTAGATAAACAACTAACATAAGAGAAAACTATTGTGTTTTGACAGCCCTATTCTTCTGTAGGGCAATAGAAACTACTGCCCTTTTTTGGTAATTCAATTGCATGACAACACACTCCTTTGATTGTCGCCGACAAGTCTTCATTTCGGCTTCCACAGGTTCAATAATATTTAGACCGTACATTTCTCATTAAATTACCTCTGTCTAGTGCCTACCTCTTTGGGGAATGTGGGCGTAATGTTATGTTATAATTACTATTTTATAATCTTATACCTTACCTTACATCTGCATAAACTCACAAATCAGAGGGGCAATTCTCGTAATTTTAAGACCGTTCACAATCTGAAGGCCAATTCTCGTAATTTAAAACGTTCAAAATCTAGTCGCAGTCTCATCTCGGCGACAAACAAATGTTTTTTGACAGCTTGAGAATTTGTTTGTCGCTGAGATGAGACTGCGACTAGATTTTAAACGTTTTAAATTACGAGAATTGGCCTTCAGATAATTTAGATTTTGTATTTTCTTTTTCATCTTTCTGAAAATACTTGACAAAACTCTATTACTAGCCGGGTAATTGCTTAATATACCAAAAGTAGCAATCGCTTTAATTTTGACAGTTCAACAATATTCATTGCGTTATTAACGTTGTTGAACAGACAAATTGTTCCAACATATGAAGCAATACGTTCAAAATCATTCACAGATTGTGATTGATCGTGTGTTACGCCATTAGGGTGCAGGTTAACTTTGTGTCCTATTAGTTGTTTTGTTACTCAATCCGTCACCGATTTATAAAGTCACAAATTATAAATAATTAATCACACTCTCGACTCTCGACAGCTTTTCAAAAACCTTTTTTTCAGCCATACAGTAGGTGCCTGCTTATACTTTTTATAGTATTTGACATCTTATTTATAAGTAAATATTTGAGCATCTCACAGTGACGAAGGGATTCTTCCTTTGTTAGTTTTTTAGTTGATATAGTTCGAAACTTTCTAAACTGTCAATGAATTAACAAAAAACTAAATAGGAATGTCCAATTATTTTTTGTTGAATTTTTAACTTAATAGACGTTTAGCTCGTTTTTATGGAGATGGACGGTAAATGTAATAAGAAAGGAGAATGGCTGTAGTTTATCAAAAACACAGTAGGCGCTTTGATCTTTAAAAGACGGAGCTATAAGGACAATCAAAATGCTAACTGTATAATTTAATACGAACCTACATTCAGGGATTGGCAAATGGACACCAGTACCTACCCACTGAGCAGAGGTGACCTAGTGGAAACGACCGCGGCTTACGAGTTGTAGGCCCGAATCCAGACAAGCACTTTACTTTGTGTAAATTATTTCATCACCACTGCTCTCAAAACGGTGAAGGAAAACATCGAAAGGAAACCGGCATGTTCTACAACCAAAAAATCGAAGTCATGTGACATCTACCAACAAACACGCGCTGGGCCCGCGTTGTGGATTACGAGCCGTGATTTACGGCTAGGGAATGCAATCTCGTTCTCGCGAGATCTCGGCCTTTTTTAGCGAGATTGATCTCGGACGAAAAACGGGCGAGATCTCACGAATGCAACGAGATTGCACTCGAGCATAAAAACGTCTTATTAATTAATCTGTAATTAGTACCATTGCCATTTTCACAACTTGCCCAAAAACTATCGGATAGACTCTTTTCAAAGCCTAGGTCAGGCTAGGATTGAAGGCTTTTACGCTAAAAGAAACGTCTAGACATATATGATATAACCTGCAATTTCTTTCTTCTTTTAAAACATAACTTAGTAGGTCGACAAGTGTCGCGCTCGTGACATACGTGCGCTCAGATTAGGAACGCGACGAGGCGCGTGAGCACATCGGCTACACACAGCGCTCTGGAACGAATGCCGCTGTCACGAATTGAGCTATACTCCGACATCTTTGACATCACTAGTCTATGGTTACGGAGACATGATAACTGAGCAGAAAATTCTCATCTTGACACGCATTTATGACCGTTTGTTTGCAGGACAGTGTAAACGAAGGGCTGCACCCCAAATGCGCAGGTTCAATCACAATCCAAAATATTTTGAAGGAAATTCCTAATCCATAGCTTCATAGGTTTAAAAAAATCGTCTGCTCAACAACGCAAATAACGCAATGAATGTTGTTGAATTCTCAAAATGTAAGGCATTGCAATTTTAAGTGTGTTTAGCAATTACGCCGCAGGTCTAGGTGTTGTGCAGGTCACGGTAACAGTTGCCAGTCACCACACAGACACAGTGTGCAGTCACACGGTTCAAAATTGATTGACGCTTTAAATGACACCTTCCTTTTTGTCAATTTTTGTCATGTTCGCTTTAGAAGTGATTGATTTGTTGGCTCATCATGATGACTAAAATTTTTTTTTAGGCTTTATTGTCCCTTTGCAGGGCAAAGGGCTCCATTTCTCCTTTCCACGCCTCTCAGTCTTGAGCAGAGTAAAAAAAGTAACAAAATTATTATTTGTCCGTTTCAGCCGGCAGTCGAGGGCACCTCGCAGTGTTTACTCGTACAGAAGTGCAGTGGCGCCATCTGTCGCCTCTACACACAGATCCAAAGTCTCCAGGAAGGTAAGACGCTCCTACCACGAAAATTGTGTGTTTATAAAATATTATTCACTCGTTAATTAATTCCTAATTTGCATTGAAAAACAATAAAAATGCCAAGGCTATGCACTAAAACACGTCTTGATATCTAGCCTACCTACCTACCTACATGACCTTTAAAAAACGTTCAAAATTGAGTAAAAAGCTCCGATCTGCACTACACAACCACTCGATACGCTTATCAATGTTATCGTAGAAGTTAGGAGTCCTCTAAACGCTGTTCACAAGTCCAAAACCCGAAAATTGAGTCAGTCCAACGCCAGATAATTTGATAGGAGGAATAATTTTGAATTTTTGGCAATAGGGTAGATGCCTGGGTAAAAAAATAATAATTATATTTAGTCCGTCAGTTAGATTATCGAAAAATAATGGACACGTATTTTTTCTTTTGTCAATCAAACAAAAAATGACAAAGATAAAGCGCGTCTAAATTTGGGAGTGGGTGGTCGTGACGTCACGCCATGCTAAAAATTGTAGCAAGGCGTGACGTCACGCGGAACTTTAACGGGCGATATCTTCATCATTTTTTATACAATTGACAAAAGAAAACATACGGGTCCAATATTTTTTGATAATCTAACTGACGGACTAATTAGATTTTTTAGGCATCTAGCCTATTCTTCCAAACAAAACAGACGTCATGTCAGACGTCAATTTTATTCCACGAATAAAAATTATCTGTCGATTGAAAAATCGGCCATAAATCAAATAGACGACCGCTATCGTTCCGACAGCTGTTTGCTGTCGGGGGCAAGGCACATCGGGTTATCGAAATGTGTCATTTTCGATACGGATAGCCTATCGGATGGTTATCAAATAGTGATCCCCTAAATCTGACCCATCGTCGATCTTAATCGTAAGGGCTGATTTTTCAATCATCTGATAACTTTATTCGAGAAATAATTTTCAAAATTTTGACAGTTATTTATACAAAAACTGTCAAACGTCAATTTTATTCCTCGAATAAAGTTATCTGGCGATGGAACAATCAGCCCTAAGTGGAAAATCTAATTTTCGGATCAGACTCCTCTATTATTTATTACTTTACACAAATATTTGTGCTATTTGAAAAAAAAAATTCAAAAATAAGTGTAAAATAATAATAATCCTCTCCACTAAAATGAAACCTCTAATTTCAGGCAGGAGTCAAGGTCGACGCGATGGCGGCGCCAAACCCCTTCTGTCCCAACGTAAAGGGCATGTGTTGTCTGATGCTGCTGCTGAACCTCGGGCTGATCCTCGTCACCCTGGGATTCGTCATCGTTTTGCAGTTCTTTGAACCACTTTTTGTATGGTAAGTTTATTCTGTATCAGAATTACAGAACAGAATTATAGTACAGTTCCATACATGTACCTAAACAAATGTATTTATGGTATAACTTCAATTGTCTTCAAAAATTTTTACTTTTTCATTGGTCATTCTGAAGTAAACTTAATTTGATACTTGCATAAAGTTCATATTCGATAAGGTGGAAATAACATCAATTGACAGTAAGGTACACAATAAGGTAGACAAGGCAATTGCAGCCGTTGGCAGTCTGCGGCATATGTATAGCCCTCGATGCGCCGGCGGCTATGCAGTTGCCTTGCCTCTGCCATTGGCAAGGAGATGCTCGTGTATATCAATCAGCACTAAATGCATTTAGTGATTTGTCAAGCAAGTCGGCCTTAGAAAAACTGCGGATTTTTAAAGCGTCTTTGACGGTGATAAAGTTACTAAACACCGTCATAGGGTGTTCGGTAAACTCTTTTGATAAACTGTTAATTTTCAATATTTATTTTCTTTTCCAGGATCTTGGGCATAGTCTTCCTAATCTTCGGCTTCATCACGCTAGTCGGCAGCCTGATATATTGCGTCGTACTATGTCGAGAGAATCCGTACCCCCGTTACCCAGACGATTCCTATTGGACCCACCATTGGTCCAAAACCATAGGACCCTCAGAAATCCACTACAGCGCCAGTGAAAAACAGTACGTTAAAAATGGCCACAGTGACAGATACAATAATAAATATAATGGCAAGTACTCTGACAGGGAAAGCGCAAAGGGTTACTCAGATAGAGAAAGTAAACTTAGTAGGTATTGAAGAGCATTTTGTTAAAAAATAATGGTTTTTGAACGTGTCATTCGATTACTAACCCTATGCTGGTTGAGGGAAAATGAGATCAAACTCGTTTACCTTCTTTCTTCGCAATACTTAACATTTAAGATCTAATCCAGTCAGTTGCCCCCTGCACTTGCAAAATGTTCTCTGCATCAAGCCAGGTTGACACACAGACAACTTTCGTCAGCGGTCCTAGTGTGAACAGCGCTCTAGAAGTCTAGACTCAGTGATGACTCAGTCACTAAAGCTTTTTTTTTGTTCATATATGTATGAGAAAAAAAGCAATAGTAGCGTGCACTGGCCCTGGCGGAAATTAACCGTATTCAAGAGCTGTAAATGTCACTCTACCACAACAATGATGACACTGACAGCTCTTGAACCAGCACCCTAATTGCGTAACACACGATCAATCGGAATTCATTTTGACAGTTCAACAACATTCATTGCGTTATTTACGTTGTTGAGCAGACACATGACACATTTTTAGATCATATGAAGCAATGGATTAGCAATATCTTTCAAAATGATTCAGATTGAGATTGATTGTGTGTTACGCAATTAGGGTGCCGGTTTAGATGTGTTGCCCGCGTTCAGTTTCCCGCGTTCGGTATAGGAGGTGAAATTCGCCCTAAATAGTTTAATTCGCCTTTGTCAGGTGCCTAACACTGTATTTTTTCAAGATTTTATTATAGCCATTCGATTTGGTTACTTTGTAAGAAACCACCCAGTGACCCTGGTTCTACTATACTTTCGAAAGTCTTTGGGCCAGTTTCTCGAACGAAAATTATCGCAAAATTAATGTGACAAATTGCAAGCGCCCGTAAACTGCTGTGATTGGTTGAATGATTTATCAACAGCCAATCGCAGCGACATTTGATTTGACAATTTTCGTTCGAGAAACTGACCTATTGCAATCTGATATAACAATACTAATTAAATCTTTCAGTAAACCAATAAAGAAATATTATAATAATTTCTAGGTTAGATTAATCCCATAATACTATCTTATTGTATTCATATTAGTTAATGTTTAGTAACGATTTGTACTTATCTAAATAAATAATTATATTATAAAAGATTTAATTTAATGTAAATAATCTTGATTAAGCATACACTCAGAATTAAATGCCATATTAATTTACCCGTTATTGTTAGAGTGTTTAGAATAAGGTTAGAAAAGGGAACACGGAACAGAAAATATATAAATATGTGAATAACAAGATGTATGTAAATTAATAATCAATAATGTATGTACACACCTACACACAAAGTTTTATATCGTTAGATTTTTCAATCGACAGATAATTCTTATTCGTGGAATCAAATTGACGTCTGGCAAATTCTGTATGGAAGAACTGTCAAAAATTCAAAATTATTCCTCGGTTAAAATTATCTGGCGTGGGAAAAATTGGCTCTAAGTCGACTAAAAAAGGTAATTTCTGAGATGTGTGAGCTCAGACAATAATAATGGAGTTTCCGAGACAATTTATTGTGTGTGTCAGAGCTGGTGTCAAAACGAAACAGAACCGTGAACATCTTGTAGGGCGAATCTTACGATTTAAATCTTTGTCTCTACTCTGTTCAAAACTCCTCTTATTTGAAAGCATTTATTTGTTTTTCAGCTTATTTCAAACCTCGATAGTAACTTTATCATCGTTATTTTGTTCAATTTTATGTTTCGAAATTATTACATGAATCTCATGTTCACCTGTAACAACAGATTATTGGGTACTTTATCAAGCTTCGTATACAACGAAAACAAAGTTGCACAACATTGTTTCAGCAACATGTTTCATGTGTTGCAGAAGACAATGCTACAGGAAATGTTGCAGTGTTGCTGGCAACATGCTAATGTTCCTTATTAATGGTAAAAAAGAACATCTAGCAACATCATATGTTCCGTGCTTGTATACGGGACTTTAGAAAAGAAACTTGATCTATTTAACCCTTAAAATTGGCACAAGGGTGCGGTTATTCCACTGCTAGTATTCACAAACGAGAATTTGTTCGCACCAAACGTCCTCAGCGTGCCAACGATGCCAGCAGTGTGACACGCGACTATTATCACACACTTGAATTGTCAAGCCATTGAAGCGCTCGTTAAGCTTTGGTTGTGAACGGTCACACAATAACAGCTATCCAAATACCAACGTTTTTTGCCTCAATGTCAAATGCTGGTGAAAATTACCGATTTTCATAACAGCTGTTATAATATATGACGGAACCGATCTTCTATGAAACCGTATCACCAATCAATTAATCAATCAGAGCCCTAATTCATTATGACCACTTAACGATTCCTTACTTCGAAACCACGTCAATTCCTTAGTTAATCACGGCATCTGCTATTAACGTATTCTCTATGACACAATGGCGTGGTTTGAACTGTCAAAATACATGTTGTCCGTACGGTTGACATTTCGATTCCTTGCCGTTAACAAGACACGATATTGACGTGGTTTGCACGTGGTAAGATTTCGCGGGGAATAATACAGAATTGGGGCCCAGCAGTGTGGTTCTGTAACTATCTCACCGTGAAAACTTAGGTGAAGTGAGCGTGGAGTGAGCTTACATTCCAACTAATGCTACGGATTGACACTATTGACAGCTCACTCTAAGCTTACTTCACCTAACTTTTACGGTGAGATTTTTACAAAATCGATCGGCAATACGGTCGCGTCACCATGGTAACGTTCTAATTTTTACGAACGAATGCACGCGGTGAACGCACCTTAAGTAAGATGCAATACTTTTTTGAGCAGTGTACTTTTACAGGTATGTTTAGAATAGAAGAAACTTGACGAAATTAATTTTTTTTTTTTCAATAAATAAAATTGTATAAATTGTAACAACATATTTGTTTTACTTTACAAAATCATATCTTCTCCTTAAGGAATCATGATCGGCCTTTAATGTTATCACAGGTGGGACACAGGCCTCCACAGGGAGTGGGCTGTAATCTACCACGCGGGCCCAGTGCGGGTTGACAGATGTCACATGGTTTCGAAATTTTATTTCTACGACGTGACATGCCGGTTGCCTCGACAACTCAAAATGTTTTGTTTCACCGTTTGGAGACAAGTGGTGATGAAAATTACACAAAGGAATGCGCCTGGCTGTGTTTGAACATGGAGTCCTGCCATTCTACACCCAGATTACATGGAGTCCTGCCATTCTTTAAACTACCCTTTCCTATAATTTGTAAGCTAAAAAAATATACCCTACTTCAAAAGGAAGTACCAGAATGTACAAATAAACTTATATTCCCCGGCAATTTTACTAAAAATAAATAAATCCATCCGACTGAATTTCGGCCACGGTGGCCAATCTCAACATAGATTTGCTTGATTTACACAGGAGATCATGTTATAGTGCACTAGTGTGTGCGCAAACACAGGTGCACTCTCTGTTCCTTAACTCTCATCGTCCGATGGGACGGCAATCCGACACGACCGGAGAGAGAGAGAGACCAGGCGCAGGACCAATGGCATGTAAAACCCAATCCACTATCACTTTGCCCGGCCTGGGAATCAAACCGGACAGCAGTCGCTAATCGCACTAACTTAGTTTTAGTAACGTAATAGACGGCACACAGCACACGGCACGAACGTTCTTTTCAACGTATCGAGCAGCCTTTTGCCATATTCCCAATAAAAAAATATTCCCTTCTTAAATTGGGCTTAGTTGCCATAAATTAATAAATATTGATTGATTTAACAGAAAGAGCTAGAATGTACCAAAATTCACACGACACACAAAGTAAAGTACTTACCCCACGCTTTGCACCCGTTCCATTGCGTTGCGTACGGCACTTATCTTGTGCAAATGTGCACACGAGTTGTCACACAAATTATTATAAATTCAGTGCGGTACAGCTTATCAGTATCATTACCTACAATTCTCGAGGTGATTAGACGTGTTACGTGTTGATAAAATTGTTATAACAGGTTATTATTTGTTATCATTTTGAGGATTTTTGTGGTGAATCATTTATTGAAAAAGGTGAGTTTTGAAATATTTTTGTTTTGGTCTTAAACTTGAGTACTAGTAATTTAGTACTAATTATGTATTGTTTAATGAGGCCTGTATAACTAATTATTATACTATGGTACAATGGTACCAAGTATGTTTGTTTACTATGCGAAGCGAAGATACAAAGATTTTAGTAAATTATTATGTGCATACTTTGTCGTCTAGTTATTGGAAATGGCATTCAGAATCGCAGATTTCTCGTATATAGTAAATACTAATGATGCTTATAAATTCCACAAGTTTTGTGTTTTACACATCACAACGCTCTAGCAAACCAGAAAATGAGAAAACGTATCTTTTTTACGAAGAATTTATGATGATGAAATATACTCGTAATATTCAATATTTTATGTATTTATTTGTTTTTACATTAACATAATAGCATAAAGGGAAATCTGCCATTATATTATTTATTGAAACCTCTCTCTCTCTTTATTGATTATTTAATAAATCAATTTCTTGTTTATTTTCAGAACCAATCATGCCGTGCTGCAAAGTATCCATCAAGGAGACCCTCGTCTGCTCCATGAGGGAGTGCATCTGCATTCCAACAAAGGGAAAACCCTACCTCTGCATAAGCAAAGACGAAGAAGGAAAGATCGTACCCTGCTTAGACTGTAAAGCTGTCCAAATGTATGAAAACGAATGGAAATGTGTCGACTCCTCCTGCATCTGCCTTCCGACGGACGGAAAACCTTGTCTTTGCATCTGTACTGACGAAGACGACGCCATTAAGTCCTGCAACGACTGCCATTGCATCAACGCTGACGAATGTAATGAGACTTTCAAGAGATGTAGCAAAGCTGGATGCGTCTGCCTACCAACTGGTGGCAAATCTTGCATCTGCGTATGCAAGAAGGATGGGAAAATTGTTCTCTGCGAGTGCAATGGAGCTGGAACATGTGGCAACTCTTGCGTCTGTGTTTCTACCGAAGGTGGCAAGTGTATTTGTGTCTGCTGTGACGCGAAAGGCGACATTAATGTTTGTAAAGAGTGTACTTGCGATCCTAAGGAACAAGAAGCCGCTAGCTGCGATAAGGATGGATGTGTTTGCATCCCAACTGATGGAAAATCTTGCATCTGTGTTCGCAAGAATAGTGAAGGAATGATTGTACGCTGTGATGATTGTAAGTGTGATGATTCTGGCAAATGTGACGAGCCAGAATGCACTTGTATACCAACTGAAGGAGCGAAGTGTGTCTGTGTCTGCTGCGATGACAAGGGAAATTTCAAGGTTTGCAAAGACTGTACTTGCGATGCTAAAGGACAAGGAGCCGCTAGCTGCAGTAAGAGTGGATGTGTTTGCATCCCAACTGATGGAATATCTTGCGTATGTGTGTGCAAGAATAGTGAGGGGAAGATTGTACGCTGTGATGATTGTAAGTGTGATGATTCTGGCCAATGTGACAAGCCAGAATGCACTTGCATCCCAACTGATGGAGCCAAGTGTGTTTGTGTCTGCTGCGACGCGAAAGGTAGCATCAAGGTCTGCAAAGATTGTACTTGCGATGGAAAATAAACGTTAGTTCTTAATTGTGACAATGCTGAATGTTACTGCATCCTTATTAAAGGTAAATCTTGCATATGTGTGTGCAAGAATAGTGAGGGTAAGATTGTGTATTGCCATGACTGCAAGTGTGTTGATTCTGGCAATGTGACAAGCCAGAATGTGCTTGTAAAAATAAGAATGAGAATGAGTGTTGTCAGTGTTGTGTCTGTATTCCAACTATGGGAAAATATTGTGTTTGTTTAGGCAAAGATGCTAAAGGCAACATCGTCGTGTGCGACGATTGTGATTGTGCCTAATGAATTTTAGAAATTAATAATTAATAACTTGATCGCATTATTATCGGTAGGTAAATATTTTATTTAGATAATCCATGATAATAATGTTTTGTTACTAGATATATTATTGTTATTCTAGTTTGTACCTACCTATATATTTTTCATACTGTTTTTTTTAATTAAAATATATAAATATTTAAACACTATTTTATTTCTTTCCCTTTTGACTGCCATAGCTTTATGAAGACCTTTTTTTGTTTTCAAAACGAAAATGCATAGTAGTAGGTAATTACGATACTCCAGAATCTGTCTGAAACTAAAACAATTACTGCGACCTTAGAGGCTTAGATAATTTTTAACCTAAGTTGCGGTGCACTGCGGCCGGCAGCGGCTATCGTGTGCGCTTAGTTTGCGAAAACTGAAAATAGGGGTTCCAAGTTATCCTTGCCTAGGGCAATTCATTAAATTCATAATTGGTAATGGTGCAGATTCTCTTGTACAGACGCCAGCACATCAAGCTACTACAATCTGTCAAATTTCTTTAATAGATTTTCAACTTTATCGCTAAAGCATTGGGTTCAATGTTGATTGGGAAAATTTGACAATTTCGGGTAGCCTGATGTGCAGGCGTCTGTACACCGAACTAACTAAACTATCACCATAATTCCTAACTTTTAAGATATGAGAATCTTAAAGCTATTCTGAAAAAAAAAATCGAATTTAACAATACACGTGGTACTAACTTGTTTGCCCTACCCCGTGATTCTTTTTTGAAGGGCGGGCGTTTTTGGGGGACTGTCTTTTGTAATTTTGACGTTCAAAAAGTGCTGATTCTCAGCCTAATTTGAATTTTGATTTTGATTTTGATTTTAGAGCCAGAAGCGCGCAGACGGCCTACCTCGACGTATTTGTTTATGGAATTTTTCATTTTTTATATGGAAAATATGAAAAATTATTGCCTACATGTTTAGTTTTAGGTGGGTTTGTCGGGGGTTTCATAAAGGGGGGGTCGAAATTTTCATTATTTTTGCGATAAGACGCACCATTTTCGAGATATAAGCAAAAGAAAAGAAAAAAAGATACAGTACTGTTTTTGCACCAGGAGTCGAGGTGTTGGTGTGAATTTTAGTTCATGTTATTCATCAGTTCAATTTATTAGACGCCTTTTTAATCGCGATTAAAAATAGCCCACTAGGGGCTTATTTTTCCAACGCCAGATAATTTTATCGGAGGAATAATTTTGAATTTTCGACAGCTCTTCCATACAAAAACTGTCAGACGTCAATATTATTCCATGAATAAAAATTATCTGTGGATTGAAAAATCAGCCCTTAGTAAGACAATCAAAATTTTTTAGGTGAAAAACGTCAACTTCGAAATAGCAAAATTGCCATTTTTAATAGATTAATAACTCAGTGTCATCGTCAGTTTCAAAATGGGAAATCGTCGTTTGACAGGAATAAACTAAATGGTGATTTTTAGTCTAGTTTAGAGACATTTGTGACAAGAGATTCGGTACCAATATCAAGGTTATACTCTATTTGAGAATCATAAATAAAACAAAAAAATATGGTGAAATTGTTCATTTATTTACACATTGTTAAAATTAACAAATAATAATGAGAAATTACATTTGTAACATAAAAATAAGGAAGTACCTATATAATTCAATTTCATAGTGTTGTCCACAACACTATTAAAATATAAAGTGAAAAATAATAGTCACATTAATTAATAAAAGTATTTTTTTGGAAAATAAACCAAACATCGAGAAAAAAGAATCGATTGCAGAATGAGAATTACAGAACATTTACAAAATAAACGGATAATAATGTAATTCGACTAAATTCAGAAAGAACTAGCAAAATACGTCAGATTACAAACAAAATAGTTAAAGAAAGAATTATGGAAAAATACAAAGAAACTGAAAATTTTCTGTTACATTAAGATTATTTACAATTTGTCATAAAAAACTATAATTATCAGAAATTGCTCAAATACTTATCTATTATAAAAAATTCAAATATGTTGTCTTTGAGCAAGGATGTGCCAGACGATTTTTACCTAATTACAAACTAATTAGATCTAAATTATAAATAGGTTAATTTTTAAAACGTACAGCAGCCTAGTTGGATACCATACTCGTAATGTCAACGTTTTTATTTCGATCAAACCAATTTTCAAACATGCAGAAACGGATTTTACGCCGAGATCTATAATCGTTACTTAGCCTCTTACTTGGCTGAGCTTTATTCCTATCACTGTCGCACAACTGTCAAACGACAATTGCAAGATAGAGACAGGAACATGTTGAGTCAATGCACGAGCATTAAAAGATTAAAGATCTGGGCCTAAATGAAATCTGTAGATATTACGAGTGTCTAACGCAACTAGGGTGCAGGTTACAAATATGTGTATCTGCAGGTCAGTCACAGACTGCATGTAGGCCAGAGTGTATAAAAATAATGTGTACATGTAGTCAATACAAATGATAACAAAATATTGTTGCGTCGTTTCCACCGACTCACTTTACATCGTAAAGCTTCAGATCACGTTGTCACAATACTGCATCTGAAACAACATAATGCATCTAATTCTAAATCATAGTTCTACATAATTATAATAATATCTTAGTATAAAACAAAATAGTTTTTTAGAGCAGTGATGGCCCAGTCCCGGTCTAACCCAAGTAGGCAGTTTATTTTGTGTAAATAACTTCATCACCACTGCTCTCAAAACGGTAAACGAAAACATCGAGAGGAAATAAGCATGTCCTAGAATCAAAAATTCGAAGACATGTGACATCTACCAATCTGCACTGGGCCCGCGTGGTAGGTTTCAGCCGAGTAATATAAATTAGTGACCTTATTGGTGATGTTTTTCAGAAAGGTCAGGTGCGTAGATCTAGCAAATGGCGTGCGTATATAAACGTAAACGAAGCAAAAGGTGTATGTAAGGATCGTAGAAGGAAGTGGTGTTCTGTAGTTTCCACCTACCCCCATGGGAAAAAAGCGTAAATTTATGTGAGTATGATGTGTGTAACTTACGGCTAGTCAGAGTCAGACTCGCTGAACGTGTACTTCTGCTGCGCACGCGCGCGCGAGCTCTTGACCGCGGCGAGCGTCTCACTTCCCGCGTCCGACTCCGAGTCACTCGATACCTTCTTTTTCAGCTTCTTTTTTGGCGCTGCTTTCTTTTTTTGGTCCTAGTAGAAATCATTCACGTCATTAATAATGATAAATAATAGACGAATTTCAACTGCGTAAGAGATGGATGTTAAGAAACTGAAATGGAAAACATACCACGAGATTCACCAGATTCACGTGTAGTATTCTATCGTTTTGGGTAAACCCTCAGCTCTCATAATCTATGGTCATTGGGCAACTGCAGTCGCCCCGCACGCGCCGGCCACGTGTCCGTGTCGCCACGACAAGACGACGCGATAGCGACGTCGACGCGACGCGTACGACGCGACGCGTACGACACGACTACCCCCCTCCGGCATGAGTTCTCATCATTGGGCAGGAAGACAGTTAAATCTATTGCTGAATTACTGACTTAGGGTATGTGCTAACAGAGCAGCAACTGGCAGCTGGCCCGATTTGGTTACTTTTGTTTTAAAATGTTGAATTAGATTTCTTTGGAAAGAAAAATTTGTGAAGTATCAATTTCGGGAAAAACTGAACATCCTTTTTCTATGTGGAATTTGTACGAATTATGGTTTGGACAGGGTAACGTCTGTCAGCACCCTAATTGCGTAACACTATCAATCAGAATCTGAATCATTTTGAAGGATATTGCTTCAATGTTCGTAAAAAAAATCTGCTGAAAAACGTAAATAACGCAATGAATGTTATTGAACTGTCAAAATTAAAGTAATTCCTACTATGAGTGTGTTACGCAACTACCTCGCAGATCAGATTATATAAGTATACAAAGTTGCAGTGAAGGAAAACTAACGCACCTTTTTGCTGTCAAATATGCTGTCATCATCATCGTCACTTAGCATCTCCTTGGCTGGCCTCTTCTTAGGTTTCTTGTCGTCATTTAGTAGCTTCCGCTTCGGTCCCGGTTTCTTTTTGGGCGGTGAATCGGGTACGGCCTCGTCGTCACTTGATATAACTGTGGAGTGCGCCGCGCCATTGTTCTTTGCTTTATCCTTTTCTTCTTCTTTCTTTGTGTCCTCGATCAAGGAGTCGAATAGGCAGTCTGAAAAATTTAACAGTAATTGAGTGTATTGTAATATGCATCTGCCGCGGTAAAAGGGGTATACAGGGTGAATTTTCCAAGTGCATGTAGATGTTCCAAAGCTATAAGATATGACGCCTATCGAGAGACAGAATTTGATAAAAACTAAAACTGATATTTATTAAAACGGCCACAACGCGACTCGGCAGGCGATTTATTGCAGTCACTCAGCTCATTAACTTATTCAGTGTGAACGTGTAAACATGTGTGCGATAATTCGCCCGTTGATTCACGCCTACGAGTCTCGGATGTACATACATTCTCGCCTCATACGCAACGGATTTTAATGCGATTTTCACCACCATTAAGAGAATTTATACCGGAAGGTTTATGTGTATAATACATTAATAAATGAACTAACATAGTTATAATAAGGAAATGTCGATGTTTTGTCACGTCGCAAAAACCGTGCGGAGCAGGGGCGGGTCGCTAGTCATATATACTTTAAAATATTAATATGATAAACTCAGTTATTATTGCTACTGACCTGAATCCATCTCAGCGGGTTTCTTTCCCTTGTTATTCTTAACGTTGAAGTCATCATCGTCTTCACTTAACGACAGCGCGCGCGTTGGGCCTTCGCCACCGGAGTCTAGCTTGTTGTCCAACAGTTCCACGTCGGAGCCCGAGTCCGAATCCTCGTCACCGTCTTTGTATTTTTGTACCTGGATGAAAATGTTGTGGTTATTGCTCATGCAAATTGTTGATGCAAAATTTCGTGCTTAGCAACTGAACTAACATTACATTAATAAAAAGCCGAGAAAGATAAACAAATAATGTATATTGACTTGGCTCGCGAGGTTATCGACATGTGGCTTAGGGACTCCGCAATCATTGTGCCGATAGTCGTGACAGCCAATGGCTTAATAGCCAAGAGCCTCGACCAACATCTGAGGAGGCTCTCATTGGGCAGCTGGATCAAGGGCTTGATTCAGAAAGCGGTACTTCTGGACACGGCTCGCATTGTCAGGAGGTTCCTCTCTCTGGAGCCCTGACCGCCGGTAGCTTGGACCCTGTTCCCGATACTGGCGGGCTATTATTTTTTATATTTTTAAATGTCTTTTGTTTTTATCTTTTTGTTTATAAAAATATTTAAAAATGTAATTTATATGTACTCAGCTGAAATAAAGATAAATAATACCAGCCATTAACTTTCTCCCTGCAAGGCAAAGGCCCAGAGAAGGCATGAGTATTGATCACAACTAACATTGCTATTCTTTATTGATTTAGAAGAACTACTGCGGAACTTATTGGGTGAGTTTCTGTTGAGATTGTCCAGCCTGAGCTCATTCTCTCAGTGTGGCGTACCTTGGTGGCCGCGCGGCGTGCCGTGGCCCTCTCGCGCGGCGCGGCGGCGGGCGCGGGCCGCAGCTCGCCGTCGGAGCCCGAGCCCTCCGAGCTACTGCCGCTGAACGTCATGCGCTTCTGAAAACACAAATACGTACACAGCACACTTTAGTATATTCTTTACTTCAAAAAAAAACATTCATTACATATCATATTATCTTCTCAGTAGCAGCTTATATTCCCTATTACATGGTGTGGTATGGTGTGGTGTGGTGTGGTGTGGTGTGGTGTGGTGTAGTGTGGTGTGGTGTGGCTTGGTGGTGTGTACTGTTCACTTCTGCCTAACCCCTCGGAGAATACAGACGTTCTGTTATGTAATATCGTAAAATATCACGCCTAAATAAGCTATATTCTGGGCATGGTCCATAATGGAAATGCTCCCACAAATAAAATATAACCGTAAAATATAAGTTATAATATAAAGGACTTAGTTCATACTACGGAACCCTATTAGCGACGGGTTTGAGCAAGGAATAGTTACCTTCTTAGGTTCCTTTTTGAAAGCAATTTTCGTTTGTTTCAATCCATCGCCTGCTGCTTTTTCCGGTTTTTCCGCCTTCTCGGGTTTCTCCACCTTTTCCTTCTTCACTCGAGACTTGGGTTTCTTTTCAGCACTTATGGGACTGATGCCAGTTGGGTCATCCTAATGAAAGAAAAATTATTAAATAGGTGCACCTCTTCTTCTTTTCGAATCGATGGCGATGATACAAATGATGATTATGACGATTGGATTTTTTTTTTTGATTTTATTGGATTTTTTCGACAGGCATTTCTCAAACCCCCATTATATGGGACTTACAACGTATCTGGCGAAATGTTGGTGTACTATAGGTAACCCTCTGCCTAACCCTTCGAGAATAACAGGAGTGATGTTATGTGATACAACATTCGTCCAGATTTTTTTGGCCCACTAGGTAGCCTAGTTGATGCAGCTTCAATAGCGTTCTTTGGTTGCACGAAAACGATATTTCCAAACATTGTACAAGTATAATGTCATGTCTCAATGTCAGTGACATTATTCCATAAGATGCGTGCTATTGTTCTTAAATTCATTTAATCAGTAATTTAGCCCGACCGAATTTTAGCCCGACGTCCGGTCATAGGACCTTCAATAGGTGTAGTGAAAGGGAGCGCACTAAATTCGCCGTCTCGCTCCCACATAATAAATGCAATTCGTACAGACACTATTTGGCCCTAATATATTAACGTATAGTCGATGCCGTCAATGGTAACAGTTTGGCTTTAAAAGCGTCTTTATTTCAAAGCAATAAGGACAGTTTTCGTAACCCAAATGTACCACTTACCGGATCGTATTCCTTCTTGATTTCTTTCCTAGTCTTCGCCTTCTCAGCGGCCTGGATCCTCTTGATCAGATCGTCGGATATCTTGGGCTCCACACGTCTGCCATTCTCCGAAGGCAAGATGTCCATCAACGACTTGCGATTCTTCTTGCTGGCATTCTGTAAATTGATAACGACAAATAATCACGAATCGATCCCACATGCAACGTACGCCACGCTCGCCATGCGTTCGTAGATTTTTTTTTTGTTATTTTAACTGTTTTGACTGTATTGTGACCCCATGTACTATCGCCAAAACCTATATCTGACCATTTTGAAAACAAAATCCCGTGCACATGATGACCACAGCTGCGTCCGTAAGTAAAATAAAAGAGGATCCTTTTTAGGTCGACTAATAATATGCGCTGCAAGCAAGAATAGTCCTTACGGTGGTCAGATATAGGGTTTGGCGATAGTACATTGACTTTTCAGTGTCGATAACGTGCGTCGAATCAGTTACGAGACCCGAACACCCATGAGAAGTTGACGAATACGAGGGCGGCACTGAAAATTTCGGGAATCAAGGAAGTGACACAAAATGACTATTTAAAAATGTATTTATTGCTTTTCGAAGTATTCTCCGCGAAATTTGACACATTTTTCCATACGATGGAACCAATCATTGAAGCAACCATTCCATTCGGAAGTTGGGTTCTCCAAAATGGCCGTTTTGTAGGCGTTTTGTTGGCTTTAACTCATTTTCGAACACCCAAACTCGTGACTGGTTTTTTGTTTCGGGTTCGTACGCGTATATCCAGGATTCGTCACCTGATATAATGACCGGCACGAGTCGTGAGCACAGATGGGCAGTAGTGGGGGGCAAGCTCGCGCAGGTACACTTTCGGCCAAATTTATTTAATACCGCTTTTGCTCAAATTATTGATAGCTACTTACGCAAACTATAATTAAAATATTAGTGGTACTTGAAATTTTATTTTGATACAGTAATGTTGTAGGCCTTTGTGACTTACGGCCAGTTTCTTCATCAACACAATCAGTCAAAGTATTAACTTATACTTGACCTTTACTGATACTACGGCAAATGTTTTCTTCGTTCAAGTAACTGCTCAAATAGTGAAGAAACAAATTTAACCGTTACTTTGACTTAACAAATACGAATTAACAAAAATAAACTATTTCAAAATTAAAAACGTGAGTCACTAAAATTGCACGAAAGTGTACAGTAGCCGAATGACACGTGAGAGTCCAATAGACGACGAGCATCGACAGACGAACCAATCGCGTGCAGCCTCGGTGCCCCCCGCCTTCTTCATTCCGCCAAAGAGACCGAAAAATGAACTACTGCGCAGGTGTCAGTTTGTGCTCACGACTCATGCCGGTTACTATACGATGTTGTATACAGCATTTGAGGATCCTGCGTGGAATCTTTCGAGAGTTCTGACGCACGAAGTAACGCGAGCCGCTTTTTGCTCTTCACAGAGCGAATGCGGTATCCATCGGGAAAACAACTTTTTTACACCTAATATTGTTCATGCAAGATTATTTGTATTTGACTCATGCCAATGTCTAAAAGTTGCCTGAATTTCGCGGTATGTCACATGTCGATCTTCCTTAATCAGCTTACGCACAGCATCAACGTTTTCTTGGGTGACTGCAGTTTTTGGACGACCTTGACGGGGATCATCACTGAGCTTGACACGTCCACGTTGAAATTCAGCAAACCAGCGATAAATTGTGGTTTTGGATGGGGCTTCATCACCAAATGCAGAAATCATCCGGTCAACACACTGTTTTTGTGTTAAACTACTTCGAAAATCATAATAAATGATCGCTCTTGAATTTTCTCGAGTCAATTCCATTTTCTCAACGACTAAACAAGTTTGACAAAACCTTGTGACAAGACCGAGAATCTTTTTTTAAATAAATAAATGGTATTCGATTTTTAAAACCAAGGAGTTTTCAATTAAAAAGATTTTAATATGACGGAAATATTCCATTCCCGATACTTTTAGTGCAGCCCTCGTACAACAAATTTTGGGGACAGGCTCCATTCAAGTTACACATTGCCATTTATAACAAAATATATTTACCTTTACTCTTTCCATCTTGTAAGCATAAAAACAAAACGAATATTTTAGTACAAAAAAGTACACAATTCAATCCTAGTTAATTCATTCATAGTTTTCGGCGAATTATACAATCCAGACTTACATTCGCAACTAACGTACTAGGCTCTTGCCACTAAAGATATTTTGATAAAGCTGCAATAAAATTGGTAAAACTGTAGGTACTCACGGCAGCTTTGGTGGTCTTTTTGTTGACAGACTGTTCTTCCTGTCTCTCTTTCTCTTCAATTTCTTCCAATTTTATTAAGAACTCGTCTAAATCTTCACGCCATAAATTCGCCGCTGTTTTTGCTCTGCAGGCAAAAACATAATATTAGAATTAATAAAAGAACTCATAATAAATAAAAAAAAAAAACATTAAACTGTCATTTATAATATCACGGTAATTCATCGCATCACATCAATTGCAGTAAAAATTGTACTTTACTGCGATTTCACACAAATAAACTTTACTGGATTACAACAGCAAACACACCAAATTAAGCAAAAAAGCGGTCATAAAAAGGAGTTTCAGAGAAATGATTCAGATTCTGAAATTGTTTAAAATGAAACGGAAAAGAATAGCCTAACAACTTACTTAAGTGCGTTAAGCTCCGACAGTTTCTGGTCCCTCTGCTTGAGCAGTTCATCTTTCTTCTCCTTGGTCAACATCCACATGGACATGCCCAGCAGGTAGTTGTACTTCTTCACCTCTTTCAAGTTTTGGAATGCTTTTTCTGTAATATAGCAAGAACATTACATACTAGCTAATGTGGAGGGAAGGGAGGCCTTTGCCCGTGGGACACAAAAATACGCGCACGCGCACGGAAGTTGAAATATCACGGCAGGATTTTATCGCGCACTGAATTTTCAACTCTCGGTGTTGAGCCGAGCACTGAGAATCCAACACAGCGCCTCTCAGAGCGTCAAAAAACTCACTTTTGGATTTTCAACTCTCGGCGCTAAGCAGTGCGTTGAAAATCCAATGCGGGAAAAAATACCGCGGGAAAAACGCATCCGTGCGAACCTGGGCTTATTATAAAATCTGCCCAGAGGTGCAACAAGACCGCGATCGACCGGCGTCGACCAGTCGATATTGATCGCCTCAAAACATATTCCATATAATGTAGATCGATGAACGATCGCCTATTGTTGATCGTGAATTCCACTCCATTTCTTTTCATAAAATGTTCCAAAGAAAATGTTTACTGGTAGTTATTACAGGAATGTAGGTAGAAGGTTCAGAACCCACCTGGATCAACGGGTTTTCCCTTCTCAGGCTCAGGCTCGGGCTCTTCTTCTGACTCTTGAGGGTCGTCTTCTACTGCTGTTAGTCCCTGCATCTTACTGGCGCGCTTCTTCCATTCAGAGATCGGGTCGGGAGCGTAACCTGTAGTTAGGAATTTGGATTAGTTAGAGAAACTTTATTATTCTGAAAATTATATTATGAATAGTTCCTGAATTTAATTAATTATATGAATACTAGGTGTAAAAAGTTCAATCATCGAGCCAGATTCGACGCATACCGTTCATTTTAAGTAGTAATATTGAGCAAAAATAATTGCTACAGTAACAGCATCCTACTAAAATGAAAGCCGCTCTGGGTTTCATTTTAGTAGGATGCTCTTACTGTAGCGCGCAATGTAATGTATGCAACGAGCCTACGTGTGCATTAAACGAGAAAGGTTATGCGGGTTATTTCAAGTTAAAATGAGAATTTGACCTTCAATATCTCCATAATGGGACAGGTACCTAGTATGACAATGTATATCTAGCAAATAAACGTTTGCTTGACACGAATAACAAAAAAACCCTGCAAATGACGGCAAGAATATGACTCTATCGACATTTTAATCCTGTTATTTACCAAATAGGCTTCAATATCGGTAACTTACCTCTCTTCATAAGTTCTTCCACCATGGCTTTACGCTTCTTGTTTTCTACCACTAGTCCCTTGTCGCACTTCTCGAGAATGAACCGCGCTTGGTTGGACAGCTTGTCTGCCTCTGCTTGCAGTTGACCCTCCCGGTACTCTTTGCGCCTCGCGTAGTATTTCAATCTCAGTTCGTAGAAATCTCGTAAGATTTCTTCGACCTTGTCGTATCTAGTGAGGAATATTTTTATACGTTAGCAAACATAAA
Source organism: Apamea crenata (assembly GCA_949629185.1). Lineage (NCBI taxonomy): Eukaryota > Metazoa > Arthropoda > Insecta > Lepidoptera > Noctuidae > Apamea > Apamea crenata. The sequence continues at coordinate 3,439,461 of OX451368.1, read as the reverse complement.
ATATCACGCCTGTATTTCCTGCGACGGGTAGGCAGAGGTGCAACTTATGGTCTACTACTTTCAATGTTCTATAATTTATTTGTGTGTTTTGCAATTTTCACTATGTAGAGGGACATTTCGTTTGAGTGTACAATTTTGTTTTGCTTGTAATAAATATATATTAATTGGGGCATCTTTTAGAACTTCCACATAGTCGTACGACATAAAGGCGCTGTCCCTGTCAAATCAATACCACAGACATGCAGGTGACTTACCACAACTAAGGTTATCAACACTTACTTTTTGAGACAGCAGTTGTGGTCGAAAGCGTTCATACACGTGAGTGATATGGTGGTCTGCAGCTTGAACACTTTGTGCACGCCCTCAAGTTCCACCTCGGCCAGTTTACCCGGCAGGAGGCTCACAACGAACCGCACTGTTGTGTCGGTGTTGTATTCCTACAACAAAATAGAGACATCATTAAATCTATCGACATGACTTGAATTTAGAAGATAATATATCGATATCAAGTTTTGAAACCAAATGCAATGTCACAGACAAAGATCATACTCCATAGCTACTAAAATTTAGAAACTCGCGCTTGTTGGAGTGACGATACAAGCAGGTTGGCTGGTGGTTAAGAGAATCATTGATATAGTAAAATAGCATGCAACTGAACTGCTATAGTGATAATGATAATAATGGTAACATTTACAACAGGTCAATTCATTCACTTCAAGCTGCACTACTTACCCTATATTCAGATATAATTGGCTTCACTTTATCCGTTCCCAACATCGGCTCCAGCACATTCTCCTTGTAATTCTGAGTCCACATCCCGACAGGAAGTTCCGTAATCTCGATCTTCTCGCCAGGCAATATGGCCGCCTCGCCAGAAATTACGTATTTGTCGCCAAAGCCCTCAATATGGCCACGGAAGTTTTTATACCACGGGTGCATAGGTTTTGGTTCTTCGCCGTCTAACATTCGTCTGAAAAGTAGAGTATACATTTGGTATGTACATACAGATCCCCAAGAAAAGTATGCGCTTCGGCAATCATCGGCTATCTTCGAAAACCTGAACACGCGATGATGAAATCTAATATAGAGATAATTATGGATTAACAACTCTATGCAATTCCAAGAGACAGGTGACGAGATACGACCGGAGTAGGTAACCTGACAGTGAGAAAACTTTTTACAAATTCGCAATGATAGGTTCACTACTAAAAAGCGTGGCAGTAAAAAATTTTGAAGGTTTAAATAAGGCTTCAAAGTTTTCTACTGCCGTGCAGCAATTGTGGCGCGACGTTCGTGCTTATTCGGAAGCACAAGTATTACCGAAGCGCATACCTTTTCTGGTTTAACTGTACTGCTGTACTTACTGTACGTACTATTCTGGTTTATTGTGTATTTAGCAGATTGACACACAACGGCAATTTGCCTTGTTATAGTCATTCATACGAAACAGTCGTGATTTGAATTTACGGACGATTTAAGTAGATAGTCCAGTGATAGTAGTAGGTACTTACTGAATATTTGCAGCAATATCCCTGGGGTTGTAATTGGGTATCTTTGTGGACCATCCTGTGCCGATACCTTCGGCGCCATTCACCAAGACCATAGGAATTATCGGGATGTATTGAATCGGCTCAATTTTCTGATTATCTTCGAAGTCGTGCTAGAAAAACGTCATGAATTTAATATTGTATTTAAATTGGCCTTAACTTGTGTATTCCAACTTCGCCAGGATCAGCGCACTTTCAGCAGCATAATGCTCGAGCAATTTGAATGGTTTATAATGAGTTAAATCATAACTGAAAAGTGAGTTGGAAAGAGGATACGCGAATGAATTTGTTTCGAATGCTTTTCGTATGCGTGTTTAGTTTTACTTGATTTTTTTTTTTTGATAATTTTCTTGCACATTATTTTCAACTTAAGTGTAGTAGCAATTTCGAAACCTGTTGGAGCATTTTGCTGTTCAGTGTACGCCGACCGTAATACAAGGGACTGCCTTAAACAAAACAGTGTAAAATAAGACAAAATACTTACAACAAGTAACGGATCATCGTGTGGGTGAAACACAAGTCTGGTAAGCGGCGACATGAGGGTGAAAATATAACGCGGGCTAGCAGAGTCCTTGCCTCCGCAGAGTCGCGTTCCGAACTGACCACGGGGCTCTAGCAGGTTAATATTGTTGGAACCCACGTAGTTTTGTGCGAGGTTGACTATCGTCATCGCTAGAGACTGTTCACCTGTTCAAATCGAATAAAGAAATTATTACACAAGTCAGGCTGATAATCATTATTTTTTGAAGATCAAAAGTTAGAAGGGCTGTCTTAAACGTGCTAAACACCCGTCCGTCACTTCCTGGTGATTTAGCTGGGAAGACAACGCGCATGATGCTCCTCTGTCTGTCTGTTAAATTATAAGAACTTTTGATTCTTTAATAGTAGTTCATTAAACTATTGCATAACAAAGGACTTTGAACTTTGTCATATATGACATTGAGTTTGTGGTTCCTAAACTTGATAATATTATCCAAGATGCTGTATTGAATACTGACCGTGATGATACGCCGAGTGTTCCGCAACCGAACCAGCCAGCTGCGCCACTTTGACCTCGCGTTTGTCGTTACGTTTGATGCACGTGAAGATCACTTTACGTTGGCCGGGTTTCAATCCATCAACCATGGAAGGTATTGATCTGGAATTAGAAATGTGTGCTATTTCAGCTCAGCTGCCAATGAAAGCTATATACTTTGATATGACTAACAAAACCAGCATCCTTATTCTGTAACAAACTTGCAGTGACAATCCTTGTCATTTTGAAAATACAACAAAATTGCAGCAAAAATAATGCATTGGATATTATAGTTGTAGAATTGACCCAATGAAAAGGATTCAAGAAATACTATGGGTTGTGGCATGTTAGACTTTCACTGACTGCCCAAGGCGCATTACAGTACTCTTACCTTACGTTATCGCCATTTGAGAAGAGAACCAGCTCCAAATTGACGAAATCCGAATATGAGACAGCTTTAGTATCTTTTGTGTATAAATATCTCTCTGGAAGACCAATTTCTTTCCTTCGTTTTACTTCGTCCATGTGGCTAGTGAGCCACTCCTTACGTTGATCAGCACCTTTCTTAGAAAATGCCAGTTCAATGTGATGATCATCTGTGGGGCCCGCGTACTTGAACCTTATCCTGTGCCTCTCCATATTCTGAAAGTATTCTTTAGCCTCCTTTGATGTGGAGGTACCCAAACCTTTGTAGTATTTGATGTTGTATGTGTGATGGTTCTCTGTATTGTTCTTCCATTCTTCAAACTCAGGTAATGAGTAGAATGACATTTCTTTGTCCTTTTTTGTAGCTTTCACGATAGGAGTAATAAATTCCTCTAAGAACGGCAGTTTCAATAATTCTGGCCAATTGTGGTGTATGAAATTGATAATCAAACCTTTAATGTGAGAGCCGTCTTGATCCTGATCAGCCATGATCATCACTTTACCATATCTCAATGATTTTAAATCATCAACAGTGTTGTATTTCTTTTTGTACTGGAGTCCAACAATTTTGATCATGTTGTTGATTTCAACATTTTCTAAAACCTGTTTATGAGATGCGTCCCTGACGTTGAGTGGTTTACCCTTTAGCGGAAACACACCATAGTGATCCCGACCAACCACACCAAGTCCTGACACAGCCAATGACTTAGCTGAGTCTCCCTCAGTAAGGATGAGCGTACACAAGTGTGCGTTTTTAGTGCCAGCATCGTTAGCATCCTCTAGCTTCGGTATACCTTTCAGTTTACTCTGTTTCTTTCCTGATGCCTTTACCAGTTCAGTCTGAGCTTTGAACTTAGCCCATGTCAGTACAGACTCCACTAGACCAGATTTTGATACAGCTGCTATGAACTTCTCTGAATAATTACATTTCGAACCAAAACTCTTTGCTTGGAGAGTCATGTTTTCTTTTGTTTGTGAGTCAAAGGTTGGGTTAACAATTAAACAATTAATAAAAACCCACATGTGATTCTTGACCTGAACAGGTTTTATATTTACGCCACCCTTGTTTTTCTTCTTAATAATTTCTAGAACATTCTTAACTATGCTGTCAGATACTGTATCAACGTGTTTCCCTCCCTTTGTGGTAGCAATGGAGTTCACAAAAGATACCTGTTGATAACCTCTATCTGAGAGAGTGAGTGCGATCTCCCAGCGATCATTTACTTTCTCATAGACTACTTTCAATGGTTGCCCATTCTCATCTTCTTTGCCTTTTATGTATAAATCTACATAGTCTTTAAACTTGTTTATTTTAAGTCTTTCTCCATTTAGGTACACTTTAACGCCTTGAGTCGTCATGGCGATGTCGTAAGCTCGACGGGACATCAGAGCTACAATGTCATCTTCTAACTTTTCCATCTTAAACTTAGACAAATCAGGGCTGAATATTACTTTCGTAAAATCGTCATCTTTACCGGCTTCCTTGATTTTAGGTTCGGAAGCTTTAGTCATGTTGGAACCCCATGTCTGTTTAAAATGTTTCTTGTATTGTTTTGATGCAGTTTCTACTGTAAATTTTGTAGAGAATATATTACAAAGTTTGGCACCATAACCGTTTCTTCCACCTGTCACTTTTTCTTCCTCATCGTTGTAGTTTGATGATGTTAGTAGATGGCCAAAGATCATAGTTGGAACATACATTTTCTCTTCTTTGTGCATCACCACGGGAATACCGCAGCCATTATTGTACACGGATATTGTATTGGTTTCTTGATTTATGTCAATTTTCATTACATCCATTTTGGGGTCTCTCTGTTTGTTGTCAGCTGCATTAACCAAGATTTCGTCATAAATTTTGTATAAACCTGTAAAATAACATTGTCAATGTTTAGTTTAAGCTAAATTTTAATGGAAAGTATAATGAATAATATGTATTTCAATATGTGTATGTATATGTATGTATTGTTATATGTATTTTGCAAGCCTTAGATATTTTTATACTCAATGTTGTCTTAATATAAAAAAAAAATTAAGCAGTAAGTACTGACCTGGCACAAAATTCAATTCTCTTTGGACCATGCACTCCTTGGATTTGTCAAAGACCCACATTAACTCAGTGGCTCTCTCAACGGACCCAATATATGTGTCAGGACGTAGTAGGATATGTTCCAACTGTGTCTTCTTCTGGTAAATTTTCTCAATTGTGCCCCCTTTTGGTCCTTTGGCAGGAGGAGCACCCTCTGCCGCACCGTTCTGCCCAGCAGTATTCATTTTATTGAACATGGCCTGTAAAACCACCATCATTATGAATAAACAACCATGACTCAATTTTGATTTGATTTACAATTTGATAGTAAAAGGCTTTTGTGAGATCCTGTCTTTCGAGCCCCAATTGCAAAGAAATAAATGATTTGATTTGATACAATATAAAAAATTTGCATCAGCCAAGATACCTATTTTTTGTATTTCTAACTAACTTTAAAAAGGAGGAGGTTCTGTATTCGGATATTTATACATATATTTTTTTTGTTTTATATTTCATTATGCATGACAAACTGACATAAAATAATTAATGAATTCAGTAAAATTACATCTCAAACATAAGGACAAAGATCTTATAGCGACATTCATAAAAATCAACATCTTAGTTTTTCACACAATTAGCAGAGATGAACCATACAGTAACAGAATAGTAGTTGTGATCTAAAAATATAGGTATTGTGGAAGACATGATTGGTAACTCGAACGATTTTATTAAAAAGTAATTCACTACTGAATCTGATGCTGAGAGGGGAATGAATGCTTGAACATAGATTGTGCTGTTTATTTACAATAAGGTATCATAAAATTTGTTTGAAAACAAAGTGTTGATCAGATAAACATGTCATTTTAATGAAAAGATTTAATTATTGCTGGCTCTTCACAAATAAATGAGGGTAGTAGCAAATCAGTGCAAAACAAATAATAATCATCGAGTAATTTTGCTAATTCGAATGAGACTAACAAAATATCATATAAAATTGCGAATTAAAAGAAGTGAATTGCAGCAGCTGTTAATTAATAGCATTGAACTCAAACATTGAAATTGGACAACTACAAAGTACCTTTTCAATGACTTTTTGTAAGTACATAAAGCTTAGAAGGGAGACCAAAATATAGAAATTTATGTTTGCCAGTAGGACCTTTTCATGTAATTATAAGAACAGAAACCCAGAATCCCAAGCAGTCTCAAATCTTGATAAAATTTTGGCCGTTAACGATCAAAATGCCGCCAAATGCTTTACTTACCTTTATATCAGCCATCTTGTTATAGGTGCTATTCAAACGCGTGCGATCAACGCGAAATAGCGATTGTCTGGTAACCAGAACAAAATGCACACTAATTGCGTTCGGCGTTAGAAAATAACATTTTTATCTAAGTTTTACTTTGCAATTTTACAACCGCAATGAAACAACGAAGACGCCAAGAGTACCAATAAACAAGGTGTTTATTTTTTCAAAAAATTGTTGAATTCAAATATTGTCTATTGCATAACTGGGTTGTCCTATTTCAAAATAGTGCTGTTAAGCCGAGTTTCCACAAAAAGAAGATAATAGGATTTTTCCGGTCTAATGACATGAATCGCACACGATATCAAAATAAGAAGCGATTACATCGACGCTGCATCGCGTTTTAACGAATCTTTGCATTTGAGTACGGTTCGAAATTACAAGAGAAGTTATAGCTAACTTTTAGTTAAATTATACTGAATTATTCGGCTAGGGTTTCGGCTGAAAATCATCATCATCAATCGCTTCCGTGTGAACAGATTTACCGCTGTCCATTTGTTCCATACCATAATTAATGGTTAGGCGATTTTTCCGCACAGATTAAAAATCTCTCGTCTAAACTACAGCTTAAATCTCCCCGTTCCCAAGTCACCCTAAGTGTCAAAGTCAAAGTTAGCGTGACATTATAATCCATGATGACAGTTCCGTTTTAGGTTATATTATTAAAAATAATTTTAATTATTATAATAAATAAAAAAATGTCTCTTTTATCATACGCTTCGTCGGTTCTCAAGCGAGTAGCTGTATCAAGATTCAGCGCTAACTATAAGATCTGTGTAAATAACATCAAAACAAAATCGTATAGCACTATTACAACCAAAACAATTCATGATGTCAATACAAACGTAATTAAAGATGTTATTCTGTTCAAATACGAGAATCCAAAGTTTTTTATGTATATGAATATATTTGCTGTAGTTCAATACATGTTCTGGACATATCTGGGTGTGTTTGCGTTCAATTCATTGAGAGACGCGCCGGTTGACAAATCTACAATTACCGATGATACACCCTGGTTCAGAAAGATCAACCTTGGACAGAATAAGTACAGGAACACCCTAGGATTTCTTTCCGTAGTAGTAGGTTAGTAAAAATGTTTTACACAGTACTTTACTATCTTTAATTTAGCTGCAACTATTATTTTTCTGCTCTTGTGTTACGATTATAATTTTGAGTAATTACCCACAATACCCTTGACTACAGAGAAAGGCTACTGCCTCTTATACACCAAAATATAGTGCAATACAAAATTAAAAACTTGATGTAATTTATCCAAACAAAATATTTTGTCAATGGGTGTAGCAAAACATTTGTTTTTTTTTAATTAAAATTGTCTATTACAGGCGGTGGTTCCCTTGCTGTAATCTGGATGTACACTCTCCGCTCAGTCCGTTTTTTGATACTAAATAAGGGTGGCAAACAATTAACTTTCGTCACTTACACACCTTTCGGTAAGAACCGCATCATGACAGTCCCCATGGAAAGTGTCTGCTGTAAAGAAGCAAGAAATATAGCAAAAGTACAGTTACCATTGAAAATTAAAAACAGATTGATGCATTATATGCTTGATATGAGGGGAGAGTTCACAAACCCACTGCTGTTCGACTCTACTGCTGGTTTGATGAGGAAGTGGTGAAGATTATATTTGTATGTATTTGAAGTGCTTTTATTTATTGTAAATACATAGTTTTAGCAATCTCTCCCTTTCTATTTTTTTACCTGTATGTCCAACGCGTACTGTGAGGGCTGGTTCGAAATGGCGCGGGAAAAGAGTACCTGGAAGGATTTTGGGCAGGCCTTTGCCCAGCAGGTGGAAAGTATAAGCAAACAAAAAAATGTCCAATGCTGAGGTCTCCTCCATTGCAAATGGTTTTAGCAATAACTGTTGTAATATTGCAAAATCTATATCTGACCACCATAAGGACTATTCCTGCTTGCAGTGCATATTAGTCAACCTAAAAAGGATCCTCTTTTGTTTTACTTACGGACGCAGATGTGATCATCATGTGCTTGGGATTTTGTTCGAAATGATCAGATATAGGCTTTGGCGATAGTACATTATACTCATTTCAGACCATACTTCAATGTAGTATTTTTCTAGTGAGACTACTCATACCAACACTCTTCATGTGTGTAGAGTAGAATAGAATAATGTTTATAGTCTCCATTATTACATATTATAGTAGTAATAGTTACATAGTAATAGTTACATACACAAAACTATAATACCGGAAGCAAAAAGCAAAAGGTTGTATAGTTCCATTGAAGAGTAATTTTATTTTTCTGGCTTGTGTAGTTGCTTCTGTTGCTCCATCTGGCACTCTGGCTAGCGATAGCGAAGCTTGTAGTATCTTGCCAGCATAGCTATGGTAGGTTGGTAGGGTCCTCTACTCTAAACACTGTTCACAAGTACAAAAACCGAAAATTTTGTCAGTATTAATGCCTGGCACGAGTCGTGAGCACAGATGGGCAGTAGTGGGGGGCAAGCTCGCGCAGGTACACTTTTGGCCAAATTTATTTTATACCGCTTTTGCTCAAATTATTGATAGCTACTTACGCAAACTATAATTAAAATATTAGTGGTACTTGAAATTTTATTTTGATACAGTAATGTTGTAGGCCTTTGTGACTTACGGCCAGTTTCTTCATCAACACAATCAGTCAAAGTATTAACTTATACTTGACCTTTACTGATACTACGGCAAATGTTTTCTTCGTTCAAGTAACTGCTAAAATAGTGAGGAAACAAATTTAACCGTTACTTTAACTTAACAAATACGAATTAACAAAAATAAACTATTTCAAAATTAAAAACGTGAGTCACTAAAATTGCACGAAAGTGTACAGTCATTTTATATATATTAGTCTATGTGTACAGTAGCCGAATGACACGTGAGAGTCCAATAGAAATAGACGACGAGCATCGACAGACGAACCAATCACGTGCAGCCTCGGTGCCCCCCGCCATCTTCATTCCGCCAAAGAGACCGAAAAATGAAGTAATGAACTACGGCGCAGCGCAGGTGTCAGTTTGGTTTGTGCTCACGACTCATGCCGGTTACTAGCAAAGACTACAATATGACGTTACTAGGGTTGATTTCTCAATCGATGGATATTTTTTATTTGTGGAATAAAATTGACGTCTGACAGATTTTGTGTAGAAGAACAAACTGTCAAAAATTCAAAATTATTTCTCGTAGGTATAAAATTATCTGGCGTTGGAAAAATCGGCCCATAATCAAAATAGATAACTGCTACTCTTCCGACAGCTGTTTGGCGACGGGCAAGGCAAATCAGGTTATCGAAATGTGTCATTTTCGATATGATATCCTGTCGGATGGTTGTGAATAGCTACGCTGATCATTTTATTCCATAGTCCAGGTCATTGCAACAATGATACTCTTAATTCAATACAATGATGAATGATTAGGGTAGCACACAAGGTCTGCAGCACTAAAGCGAAGGCCACACCGCCAGCTGGCGGGCGGGCGGGCGAGCCGAGCGAGGCATCGTTTCACCTTTTTTCATACTTGGGTTCACACCGCGAACTACAGAGATAAGCTACCGAAGTATGAAAAAAGGTGAGACGATGCTCGCTCGGCTCGCCCGCCCGCCCGCCAGCTGGCCGTGTGGCCTGCGCTTAACTCTTAGGGCCAGAACGAAAATTGTCGCACAATTATTAATGTGACAAGTTGTCAAGCGCGCTTATTACCTGTGATTTGTTGAATGGTTTACAGCCTATCGCAGCAGTTTAAGTGCGACACTACATTAATTTTGCGATAATTTTCGAGAAACAATACGGTTATAAAACACAATAGTGATGCAATAAAATAAAAACTCCCTTTTAAGATTTATCAGAAAAATCTTTATTATTTGTTTATAATTATAGTAACGGAAATACGTCGTCTCATCTCAACACAAAAATAAAGAAGTACAATCAATAACAAAAAATAAAATTCTTTTTTTTTTATTTACAATATGCCGATTTTATCTTTTAATGGTAAATGCAAATATTGTATACTGTATTTGTGTATTCAATCTTTTGACCAGCCAATATCACTACCAAAATCCTAAACCTATATTTGCATCTACCATAAACAATAAAATAGTAATTATTAAAAATGAAGTCTTTCAATACCATAGACAAGTCATTTAACGATCAACTTAATGAGATACATATTATTATGGTTGTTAAACACTTGCAACATAATTTTCTGAACATTAAGTATAATAATATGTTATAGGTGTGTATGCAGTACAGTAGAATGTAAATGTTGCAATATACATTCATACACCATTTCAAAAGTTTTCAAGACCTAAATAAAGGCGTGAACACGAGATCAGCTGACAATACTGATTCCATCAGATCATCCACTACAACTGCTGGTCTGAAGTCGTCATTACACGCGTGGCCTGCTCGTGCTCAAAGCAATGGAACAACGCCTTTATAATATCTGACCCATTTTTCGTCCGATTGCAGTCAACCACAAAAAAAGTAAATTAAAATTGAATTACTTTCAAAAACAAACATACAGGCTATCAATCATATTGCAAGTGTCAAACAGCCCGGTCGCTTATCACATCTATTAAATTCACCTACTGACAATTTTTGATTAATTCTACAAATGCTTTTACTAGCTTGCTACAACAAGCTACAAAGGACCGATGGAGTCTTAATATCAGTTAAAAAAATACATACATCTAGCCAAGGTACAAATATGACTTCCCTACGGAGTTTTTATTTAATATCTATACCAAGGTCACGAGGTGTATTCAACCTCCTTTTCATAAAGACTACATAAAGTTACGAGAAGAGTCGTTACATAATGTTTATATTACAATAGTTAAATACAATTTAGTTGGAAGAAACGACATCATCGATCCTTGAACTGTAAAATTAAGTACAATATTATTTCTTATTTACAATAAAGTCATAAATATTTTAATGTACTATAATAAGTTAATGTTAAGACCCCGTGTGCGTGACACGGGAAGCAGTGTGCATATTATTGGGCTCCAGTAGACAATGGCTTGGGATACGCACCTTCCGATCATGGAAATATGTCCATCAGCGTAATCTTCAATTATTTGCTGGGAAACTTATTATTTGCTGTTTCCATGTAAATATATTTATAGTGCTACAAGGGTCTTTTGACGCGTGGCCAAAAATAGAACTAACGCCGTCATCGTTTTTATTCAATACATTTTCACAAAGTAATTGCTGAGATGTTTGCCAACAGCGCCCCCTGCAACGTCATTTGAGCGCCAAAAGGTTTTTTGTATTCGAATGGCATCTCGCAGTTCAACCTATGAGGTTGTCGTGTGCTTAACCGGGCTAGCGCCAAAAGGTCCTTGTAGCAGTGAATTTATACAGTGTGTATCAGAAAGGTGTGGTCAAAACTAATGGGTGTGGTACAGGCTATCAAACTGAACAACTTTCTGATACATGCTGTATTAGTGCTCCTCCTAAGGGACCGTCTCCACGAGCGAGAGAATCGCGGCGATATTATCGTCGTGCCATCCAATTCTCGCCGCGATGATGTCGCCGTGTGGAGACACGTTCTAAGAGAGTGTATAGAAATACGTGCCACGACGATAATATAAGAAAGAAAGCAAATACATTTATTTGCGGCAAACATGACGCATAAAAAAGAACATAAACACACAAAAAAAAATTACATGTTCGGGGTAAACATACGTCACATCCACGCAAAACGGCTATCGCTCAGCATAATGCTAAGACCCAATACGAGACAGAGTCTCAGCGCTTGCGCGCTGAGGACTCGACTCTCTCGCTTGAGGAGACGGCCCCTAAGATGCGCAAACGTGGGCCACTGTGTAAAAGATCTATTCGTTACCGGCCATCACAGGTGATAACAAAATAACAATTATAGGCTTTTCATGCATTGACACACTGCATTGCAGTTACACTTACTTTCAACATTTCCTCAATTTTCATTGATTTAGATTTGTAATTGTATTATTTATCCTACGCTAACAGTATTGTATTTATAATCACATAAATGTTTATTAACTATATAAATATGTATAATTTAAATATACAGGATGAGTTTTTAAACAAGGATCATTATGGCTGCTATGCCAAGTATCAGAGATAGAAAGATCAGGAATCTAGTTTTCAAATGTATAAAAAAGCAATTAAACATATAACTAACAAAAACTCAGCCTGTATATGTATGCATATTTCATATCGAATTTACTGAGAGATGTTTTTGTACAAGAACTTGAAGTCGCTAGATATTAAGTATCTTCGTTAAAATTTGTACAGACGATGCCAGCACATCAAGCTACTACAATCTATCAGTAGATTTTCAACTTTATCGCTGAAGCATAAAGTTCAAAGTTGATTGGGAAAATTTGGCAGTTTCGGGTAGCATGGTGTGCTGGCGTCTTTATATTGTAAACACAAAATACTGCTTTAACGGAAGTCAGTTTGCAGAAGAGTTTCGAATTACGCAGATTTAGGTACTATTAAGTCTTTTTATGAAGATATCTATGTACTCATAAAAATAACTGAAATAAGTACTGTTTACCCTTGTGTGTGAAATATTCTTAGTTTTTTTTTTCATCCGCTAACATTAAAGTCACAAAAACCTATGATAATGTGTTGCCAACTTTCAGTAACGCTTATTTTTAGACAATTTTTTAATTGCCTTCTCCATTATATGAATTAGCTAGCTTTTTAAATTGAAATAAATATCATTTTTCCAAATTCATGATCATTCATCATCAGTCTATCGCTTACTATTAAGTCTCAGTCAACACCAAATAACAAAAAAGGTCAGTATTTATAAATCTAGTTTTTTTTTTTTTGTACAAAATAATAAATCAATGAATCGTATTTTTCGGGGGGCTTACCACAAACTCGTATAGCAGGCAGAATCTGAACTGCACTGCTTTTTATTCTATGACTAAGTGCCCTGCTATAAGAGCTGGTAGTAAGCCCCCAGTAGTTGTAAATAAATTCTTGTCCACAAGTTCCATTTCAATAAAACGCCGCATCCTAACCGAACCTTCGCGCGAACACGCGTTCATTTTGTTCGCGCGAACCCGAACGCTTGGTCGCGCCAACAGAGGGGCCTTCCGGATTTCCGAACAAATCAGTGTCATTATTATGAAAGCGACGATCGCGTACTCGTGCGACTGATCGCTAGGACGCGGGATAATAGTCTCAAAATTTGAGTAGGTCATTGACACGAAATGAAAGAATAGTTTCCAATTAATTTAAGCTAACAATTGATTCATTAATCAATTTAAAATTGTCAAAATAGACATAATACACATTTAATTGTGTCCTTATGCAACTTCTACATTATCATAACCAAATGATTCCCCCCCTTATGAATGTTGAGCGGAGAAGAATCATTAAAAAAATAAACGATTATTGGCAAATTTTTCTCCGCCTCGGTGGAGTCCGCTTTAGGCCTGTTGTAACGGTCAAATACCAACAGACAATGTGGCCTAAAACTGCCCATTTAATATCTATATTATCTTGAAAAATCTCAGCATCATTTCATTATGAGTCCTTTGCGCGTCATAGTTTTCATGTTCATTAAATTTGCTTACTAATTTACAATCCTGTTTTATTATTTACAAGTCCACGAATATTGGATAAGTAATTCTCGAGTTGTAACAGACAGACATATAACATGTAAGGTTTTTTTTTACTAAAAACTATACCGTTTAACGAATAAGGGTCTACTCACACTTATTCAGCTCTGTTCAGCTTTTGTCCATAGAAAACATCGATTTTGCATGGAATGCGTACGCATCCGTTCAGCTTTACGACCGCGTACGCATTCCATACAAAATCGTTGTTTTCTACAGACAAAAGCTGAACAGACCTGAATAAGTGTGAGTAGTCCCTAAGTATGTACTGAGTCATTTAGACGAGTTACTAACAATTACAGACAATAATTTATTACTTTATAATTAGCTGTATATGAGGCTTATAATGATTCAGTTTTAGATAATGTTCTAATAAAGTTTTTCTAGCAGACATTCACTGTTTATCACCATCTCATCACATTGTGAAGCAATCACTGAACATCTTCACCTAATTAAGTTTCGAAGTCACTATAATGCTGGCACTAAACTTGGCATATTTGTACAAATATTGGTGTCATTTCTGAATACAAAATGAACTTTATTTCAATAGCTGTAACCTTTTGAACGCCAGAGTATAAACGTACCGCCGTACCCCTGACGCCACGCTTTCTGTCAAATGATCTTCTTCAAAATAGGGATTCCAGTAATGATTTAAATTGTTTATTTCATAATATGGTGCGACGTGTATTTTGTCATATATTTGTGACGTTGGCGTTCAGGGTAAGATTTCGTTTGTCACATATATGTGACAATGGCGTTCAAAAGGGTAAGGTGTATTTTGTATTGTCGAAATAGCGCCAATATTTGGTCAAATATACCAAGTGAAGTGCCAGAATAAAATATTAAAAGAAGTATTTACTTCTTCTCTAATCTCTCGTCGATTTCTGCCACGGCAGCGTTGTGTCAAGTGGCATAAAATATAAAGGAACAGACGTCCAATACGACAAGAAACTTATGAATAAATAGTTGCTCTGTTATATAACGAGGAACGGATCCAATGCACCCATTACGGACCATGCTCTGGACATTTTATGACCTACTTCAGTAATATGGAAGGATATGTATGTATGTTTGGGAGGACACCTCTGTAAAAAATTAATTTAAAAGGTAATATCATTTTTGCATTATTTTTAATATACTTCCGCCCATAATATTAATGAAGAGATGTGTTCCGTTCACTTTAGGACTTAGTGTAACTAGTTTAGCGTGATGTGGTAGTACATAGTGCCACTATTGCCCCCAGTGCCACAGGTGCCCTTAACACTGTGTGTGACACTAAATGAGTCACAATAAAAGTATACATATACGCGTTCAGTGTCCCACAATATGTTAATGCCTCAAGTGCCAGTAGTGTCCATAGTGCCCCAAGTTCCACTAGTGCCCCTAGTACCTAGTGTCACTGGTGCCGCTAGCGCCACTAGTACCTTTAGTTCCCCAAAAGCCGCTAGTGCTCTTAGTGCCACTTTTGCCTTTAGTGCCACTTTTTCCCTTAGTGCCACTTTTGCCTTTAGTGCCACGTTTGCCCTTAGTGCCGCTGGTGCCTGGCGCGGCGCCGGCAGCGCGTCAGTCGGACAGGTATCGCTCGCGCGGAGCGTCTTCGGAATCGTCTCGCGTCGGGCTGATGCTGTCGATCTCGTCAACTTCCTCGAGATTCTTCGTGCTGGGGTTGCATAGTCTGGAAATGAAACAGGAATAATTGTTAGTTATACCCCTAAAAGACAAGGTTGTTTTTACAGGCAAATGGGACATTTCAGCTTCGTCTCAAAAAGGTTCGTGGGGAAACCAGCAAAGATTCGAAGATATGTGTGACATCCTCCAACCCGCACTGGGTCGCAGCCCAAGATGAAACTGTAACGGTTTACCAACAGTCGAGTGGCCCTTGAACCGTTGGTCAACATTATCTTTAAACCATTAACTTTTCATCCAAAGAAATTTTCACCCACGAACGTTTCGCCAACATAACTTTACGTCAGTGAATGCTTAACCACCAGAACGTTTTGACCAATAACTTTTCATCCAAAGAACAAGGCCAACAGAAACCGGGAAAGATGAGAGTCGACGGGCCCCTATTTCTGTGAAAAGGGTTTAAAGTAACCTAACCAAACCTATCCTCGGGGTGCCCTTCGCTCGCTTTGCCCGCTCACTTGAGCCGCCATTATCCCCTTCGAACCTAACCTGTCCGAGTCGGGGTGCCCCAAGTCCCGAGCTCGCTTCGCTCGCTCTTGCATCCTATGTTCTATTTGACATGGGTCAATTGTTCTTCGGGTGAAAAGTTATTTGTCAAAACATTCTGTTAAAGCATCTGAGATACCTTTGCATTGCAGATGTGCACAGGCGGCGATGACCACTTAACATCAGATGGCCGTCGGCTTGTTTGCCATCCAAAAGCATAATCATAATCAGCCTTTAATGTAGCCACTGCAATAACATACAAAAGTGAAATTGAAACGAACCTGCACTTGCAACAGACGATGCACGGTGCGGCTAGCAATAGAAGTGGACTGGCTACTAACAACAGTAGTCCGAAGCCTGCAAATATGCCAACCACCTGGAAACAGAGAGAGAAAATATCATCAAAAAATGTATGAAAACAAATAAATAATGAATGAATGTATGTATGTAAAATGTATGTTTTTAAAATGTGGACTGCAGTTGTCTGAGATAAATAAATTATTATTATTATTATATCATTATGAGGGTAGTTAATGATCCGACACTAAGCGGAGACCCAAGAGACTCTTCCCATCAATGCAATAAACAAATTTTTGTCAAAACAAAATAGTATATTTTGATTTGATACAAGTATGCTTTATCATTGCGCTTGAGGCGGGATTGCAATGACATCTTTCGTCGATTTTTCTTATACAAAAGCGCAATATCTACGGGGTCAAAATGTATATAATATATGAGCAATTTTTTTTTTAACTCTCGGTTCTCGGTTAAGGAGATATTGAAGGTCAAATTTTCGATTACTCACAGTTGCAGAAAAATAAAACTGCTGTTTTTTTTTTCAAATCGTATTTCAAGAGTATGTTTTCATATTTATCATACCTGTGCGCGATGCCATAAAACAGATGCGCGTGAGTGTCCCAGTTTATTCTTGCACGGTCCTTTGTCGTAGTGGCGCAACAGAAAGTCATCCTGTAACAGAAAATTACAGATATTGGAAGGTTGTAAACTGTTTCAAAGTTAGGTTTATTTTTTCTGCACTTTTGCCCAGCAGTTGGGCATCATTTTCCCACGGCTGGGCAAAGGGCCCCCCTAAGTCAAATATTTCTCGAGGAATCATTTTGTTTAAGTTATTTTTTTTTTAATCTGTAAACCTCACAATCATTTCTCTGATTTGTCAGATTTGAATTTGACAAAAACGATTGACAGAACTTCATTAAATAATTATCATGCCATGTATACAATAATCCAACAATCACCGTAAATTACCAAACATGTCATTACTTTTAACTTCATTGTCTTATGTACAGTTAAATAGTCATAATGACATTTCGCATGCTCACAATAATAGGTGTCAAGGGAACGTTGGTTTTTCCACGACTTATTAGAAAACAAACTGCGACCCGTCCCCGGCCCGAATACACGTAAGGCAATTATATGTGTATGTCAATCTGTTAAATAATTAATTTCCTTGACTGTTCATAGACATAAGTAAAAAACTTCAAGACTTAATGGTGGATTAAGCCCTAGATTCTGCTGCGGATTTTCCCTTAACCACCATTACAATTATTATTTTAGAGAAAAAAAAAATTCTAGATCAAAAAATATTCTCAAATAAGACGCACATTAAAAAATAAACTCGAAAACACACACACTATATACTCTGTCCACTAGGTTAACCGTTTTTTGACAGCAGCCTTAGAACGTTACTATTCCAGATTACGTAGAACTTTAAAATACGTAATAAAATAAATGTCTAAACTGCCTAATCTTATGGAATTATGTTATTTATGACTTCTTACACACATTATAATATAATGCGTGTATCAGTTCTGGCAAAAAAATATATATATATACTTGCTCACTAGTTGGATCTGTCATAAAACGATTAACCTAGTGGGCAGAGTATAATACATAGAAGCCAAAAGCCTCGAATTCGACAAATAAAAATTTATAAAAACAAAAGAGAAATTTAAAAAGTAAGGTTTTACAGTACTTCCTAGTCTGTAGAGCTGGATAAGTACTAAAATAAGAAATAGATAAATGGTGTATACTCACATCGAGTGAAGCCAAGCAATACCAGCAGAAGACATGCTTGCATCGCTTGCACATCATCTGAGCGCATCCCTCATCTTTCTCTATGGGAACGCGGCACATCGGACAGAGTTTGATCAGCTCGGAATCTGGTAGGAGAGGCGCCCCTGCACCCCCCATGGATGATGACGCTGCGGCAGCTTCGCATGAAAGACCGCCGTGCCACTGGAAACAGAAACATTCGGATTTTAAATACACTGTTTTTAACTCACCACGTCCGTTTCGCACAGTAATTAAATAGCATAATCAGCCTACGTCATAGGCTCTATGACGTTCCCATTGCTGGGACACAGACCTCCTCTATGTGAGAGGGAATGGGCCGTAATCCACCACGCGTGCCCAGTGCGGGTTGGTAAATGTCACATGTCTTCAAATTTTTGACCCTAGAACATGCTGGTTTTTTCACGATTTTTTCCTTCATCGTTGAGAACAATTGGTGATGAAATAAAGTAAAGCGTCTACCTGGGTTAGTGGGTTCGAACCCACGACCTACAACTAAGTAAGTCGGGGCCATTACCACTGTCTGTGTAATTAAACGTCACGTAAATTGAATCACTCAAGTAATTTAAGTAGCCAGTAAACTCAAACTCAAAGAATTTCAATTAAACCATTTACAGGACTTTTTAATTGTCAAGGAGTCGTTAGTTACTCAGAAAGTTGAAGCTGAAGCCCGTTCCAAATCATAGATTATATGGAGGAGAAGAAGGGCAAGCAACTCCATGGACACTGTTTTAAATCAAGATATTACAAAATCCTGGGTACATTATTCTTTTTGCTTCTAAATGTGAGAACAATGTTATAGTAATCGAAATTATAAAGATTACATAGGTGTTAAACCTACTGTCTTCCAGACCGTATTTCGGCCACGGCGGCCAATCACAACGGAGACTAGCCTTCGGCGCGGGAAATATCTCCCGCGCCGAATAGTGCACAAGTGTGCGCACAGACACAGATGCACTCCCTCTTCCCTCACACTCATAGTCCGATGGGACGGCAATCCGACACGACCGGAGATAGATCAGGCGCAGGAGAACGGCTTTTTTTTTTTTTTTGATGGGAAATCGTCCAATGACCTCTCCCGCTCTGGGCTGAGCGGAAGGGCGTGTCAGACTTTTACTGACTAAAACCCACCCGTGTTCCTTCTGTTGCCTGTGGTGCCAGGGGCCACGGTATCTCTTTCGAACAACCCGCGGAGGACCAACGGCTTAACGTGCTTTCCGAGGCACGGGGGTATCACACCACCAACTTCCAAACTCCGGACTGTTACTGTTACCAAGAAATTTAAACTCAATAACACTTGTGCAAGGAACTATCCTTGAGTGCATACTAATGCACTCTAAGAAATTCATGACTACGGTTGATGGCTCTGCATTCGTTGCATCCTAGATGCTTCCGACTACATATTATAATTTTTGGTAAAGGTTTATCTATTTCAACAGCATTTTTTGACGTTTGAAAAGTGCTGACACCCAGCCTAATTTGAATGAATAATTTTTGATTTGATTTTGATTCACCTTGTTTCCATCTATTAAGCAGGTTTTGGCTTTGCGAGTTTGTGTTTTAAGTATACATACATACTTACTATAAGATCATAGAAATATATTCAAGAATATCGCTTTCGAATTATGTAGGTACGATACCTACCCACCTACGTGACTGTACACTTTGAGAATATTAGATCAACACAAATCTAAAAATAGAGTAAATATAAATCTTTTCTCAACCTTTTAAAGGGCAAATCTTGGTTCAGACGACAAATCCCTACATCAAAGCGAGGATAACCGGGCCGCGCTCAAATTAAAGGATAAAACGCCACGCTTTGAATACAAAATTACTTCTCATGGAAAAGGTTGATTCTTTACGGTAAATAGCAATTTTAATGGATGCTGAGAAATGTAAATTTATAGTTCTAAGTTGTAATTTACATAGCGTTGAAAATGCTAGTATAAGGATGCAAGCCGTGTTTTTCCTGTTTTTCTTTTTGCGTTTATATTGGCCCAATTGGGCGCCAACAGGCATATTACACTTAGGGCTGATTTTTCAATCGACAGATATGATTTATTCGTAGAATAAAATTGACGTCTGGTAGAATTTGTATGGGAGAACTGTCTGTGATAAAATTATCTGGCGTTGGAAAAATCAGCCCTAAATGGATTAGAAGAAAGACTTTCAATATAAATAATTGTCTGTAAAATCATATCACAGCTGACATTCTTTTTCAGTCGTATGAAAAGGGTAGACACATAGCAAATTGATGCACGTAGTGTGTCAAACTGCTAAACTGCGCTGTCAAGTTACGTCTGTACACTTAAGTACCGCCGCTCGTGGAGGCTTTCGATCAAATAATTATTAATAGAAGGTGGCAGCCATTTTAATGCATCAAGGTTCCACAAGCAAGAGCAGCCTGCGACATGGTAGCACAATTAGTCAGCTGACCTTACTGACACAAGGGTCTTTGTCCGCGCCATCTCGACCTACTTCCCGAGAGCCGCCGTAAAAGAGGGCACTGGAGATGCAGGATAGTGCTTTTATGTAAAAGAAGGCAACCGTTTCATGTCGTGTAATGAATGACATTCAGTTGCCTGGCAACAGTTTATGATTCTAATTCCAGGCTCCATATTCAGATTGATTAATGAATCTCTCCTCTTAAGGGTCCAAGCGTGATATTATATAGCCTATAGCCTTCTTCAAGAATTGGGCTACCAAGAATTTTTCAAATCTGACTGGTAGTTCCAGAAATTAGAGCGTTCAAACAAACGAACTCTTCAGCTTTATTATTAGCATATTTAGTATAGATGCTGGTATTCAGCTGCATCCGGTTAGACTGGAAGCCGACCCCAACATAGTTGGGAAAAGGCTAGGCAGATGATGATTTAGTATAGATAAGTAGACGTGACCGGCTTCACCACTGGGTTAGGTTAGCCTCGTCACTAAAAGACATTTTCTTTAAAATAAACTAGGAAGCAGGGAAACGCTATTTTTCATAAAATATATTGGATATAGGTACAGTATGGTTACTATGTATACGTATGTAGTATTTAGAAGTGTTCCTCTCAGGCCGGGCTGAGTGGTGCTTAAAATGTCCGGACATAGAACACGTAGAATAAACTGCAACATTTTCTATAAAATTCGAACATTTGTGTTTTACTTCATGTTTGGAAAAACTTGCAAGTATATACTAATAATAAAGCTAAGAGTTTGTTTGTTTGAAAGCGCTATACTCTGGAGGTATATTTTTTTAACTCTTGACGAAGGTAAGGCTATTTAAAATCACGCTACGATTCCTAGGCGCCGAGCAAAATGAAAAAAAAAACAGAAAGATCGCCAAGCCCAAAACGAAGTAATATCGCGGGCGGGCGATGGGATGCGAGTGAAGATGACGCGAACAAAGTCGCGGGCAGAAACTAGTTATGATTTACAATCATAACTAGTTTCTGCCCGCAACTTTGTCTACATGACTGACTACCCACCACGTCTGAGAAGTTTCGCCCAGTAATTAAATGTAACGTTTGGAAATTGAATCACTTAGTAACCATCGTCGACATTATTGCCATCGCGGGCAAAACCTGGGTGAGACTGGCACAGGAGCGTGGGGATTGGAACAAGAAAATAGCGGCATATGCCCAGTGAGTGAAGTTTAGCTGTGGATGATGAAGTAACCATTGATTCAAAATATTTATTTCAAATAAACCATTTATGGCAATTTTGAATTCTCAAGAAGTTGGCCAGTTAGAAAGTTGAAGCTAGTTGCCCGTTCTACAGCTATGTTCCAAAGAAAAGTTTGTATAAAGAAGAACAAAAACAAAACTATAAATCATTTATTCAAATTAGGCCGAGAATAAGCACTAAAACTTTGCCGGACACTAAACGCCTCTCGACGTAATAACAATAACACGTATATTGTGTCTCGTTCAGTATCCTTTAATTTAATGTATTAATAACGTCAAAAGGAATGACACTAAAGTTTATTATTCAATGTCATCACAAAATTCTGTAGTCTCCATTTCTTGGTGTACAAGCTCTCGACGGCAGCGGTGCAGCATAAAATGAACAAAGATATTAGGAGGGAAAGCGAAACGGGGGCCTTTTTGTTTTGACAATGGGCCGTACGTTGAAAAGGCGCGTTCCGCCGCGTTAGTTAGTGGCTGTAGTGCGGGTTCCATGTAGGTATAGAGGTTATGAAATAATGCAAGGTGTTTCTAATAAGTAGGTACCTATAGTCGTTACGGGTAGTCAGAAGCCGGAAAATCTGATAATAAGTCTTACCAAGTGGTATCAGGTTACCCGTTTACCGAGTTTTGGGCATCAGATAGGAAATCGCTTTATGTAAAATACTGCTGTTTCTAATAAAATTTTGATAAACATAAACAGTAGCAATAATGTAGGTCTTTGACAGTCAGTCCTTACGGGTAGTCAGAAGCCCGAAAGTATGACAACAAGTTTTACCAAGGGGTTTCGTGAAACCTAGTAACTGGGTTTAAGGCGCCAGATAGGCAGTCGTTTCATTTAAAATACTGGTATATGGAGGCCGATTTCATCATAGCTGGGAAAAGGCTAGGCAGATGATGATAGTCGTACCACCAAAGTGGATTGTGGATCAAAACGTTAGTGCGAGTCAGGCGAGCATATATACACATCTATAGGGCCAGCACTGATCCGATTACAAAAACTCTTTCACTGGCAGAAATCAAAACTATTCCCGTGTGGCATGGGATGCTTTTTAAGCCAATAAAATAAACTTTTCCTGCCACAGGGCTCAAAGAAGCTATATAGGAACAGGGTATGAAGTTCCTCATCTTCCATAGAAAAGCGAGGACCCTCCGACCAGACAGATATTGTGTCTGGTAGGCTACTGCCCGACAGTTGATGTCGGGATGTTGTATACTAGTCGCGCGGATAATTTTGCTTGCGCGATGCAGGATTCTTTTAACGTCAGATCTTTGATGCGTAGTTCGCATGTGGCGTCGTAGATGTCGCTACAAAGCAGTTCTTACCTCCTGGTTGCATTGTGAGCAGAAGTCGTGCCGGCAAGTGGGGCAGTGCGCAGGACTGGCTGCGCGAACGTGCACCACCGTGTCGCAGCCCACGCGCGGGCAAAACGCGCGCCCAGAGTCCATCGCCACCTCTGCAACGAAATAATTAACTCAGTATACCTGCTTATAGCTGTAAATGGACCATTTGGCGGGTGGCAAAATCGGAACTAAAGTCGCCATCTTAATTTTTCAATACAATTCCACAAATGTTTACAAACAACCTCCTCACAATGTCATATAAGAGCCAAAAGATCCGTACACTCTAATAATAATATATGTATGCATATTAGTAGAGTGCTACAAGGACCTTTTGTACAGTCGGGGAACTTGATTATATTAAGGCAAATTGACAGGTTGACTCACTACGTCTGACGTCAATTTGCCATTTCATGCGACTGATAAAGAATGACAGTTGTGATTTGAAGTCACGGACAATTTTAGTGAAATATTATTCATTTGCATTTGAACAATTTTTACTATAAGTAATAACACGAAAAAAATGTATTCAGAAACAGTAGCAACAGAATGGCTTTAATTTTGACAGTTCAACAACATCCATTGCGTTATTTACGTTGTTGAGCAGACACATTTTTGAACATATGAAGCAATGGATAAGCAATATGTTTCAAAATGATTTAGATTGTGGTTGTGCAACGCAATTAGGGTGCTTGTGATTATGTCAAATAGTTCTGTAATTTGTTCTGTATAAGCTCAACGACAGTGCAGCATATTGACACTTTGAAGCTATACGGCCAGACGGCCAGTAGCTTTAAATGAACCCACGACCAAGTACCCATGTCAAGTATATTTTCACTTATCGTGTCACTGATCAGGATATCGAATTAACGACACACTCAATCAGAAACCGGAACCATTGAGAGGTCACAATGTCCTTTACTTTCCTCGTCTGCCCACTTCCTGAAGTTCATATACCCTACTATCTTTTAATGTGGCTAGTAATGAACTTTGGTTGACCTTTTTTGTATAAAGACAACAACAACATTTTCTCTCTTCTTGAAATAACTGAAAACCTCATAAGGGGTCATTATACTCATCCTTATGAATCATCACAAATACTCCATACTTGTTTGACGTTCAAAAACTGCTAGTTTGAATAAC
Organism: Apamea crenata; assembly: GCA_949629185.1. Classification (NCBI taxonomy): domain Eukaryota; kingdom Metazoa; phylum Arthropoda; class Insecta; order Lepidoptera; family Noctuidae; genus Apamea; species Apamea crenata. The sequence goes on along the minus strand of OX451368.1, from coordinate 3,415,099 downwards.
TTACTTTAGATTTTTTTTTTTTGACCTCCTTGAAGCACCTCCACTTCGACCGGTTCTATGCTTCCCGCATCCAGCGGGTTCCTTCAACCTTCACAAGGTTATCGGTACACCTTGTTCAGGCCTTCCAACACTACGTCTTCCGGTACGGTATGTTCGCATTACTCGACAAAATATAAGGAACAGCTGATATTTTTGTCGGGATTTCTTGATTGGTCCCATCGTAAAAGTTGTCCTTAATGATGTGTACAATCATACAATGACCCTTTAAGAGGTTTTCGTTATTTCAATTACATCTTGTGTTGTTAATACCTCCAACAATCTAGCTTGACTAAAAAGTGTCACCTTCAGACAGTTACTATACTACCGAAGCATTAAATAACATAACTTAAAACAATAGTGCTGTCGTAAAGCGAATGGTTTAATAATGTGCAGCTACGGAGCGAGTAATCGTTGTGAAACAGAGCGGACCGAGCTGAACGTCAGCGGCAGACGAGCGCACACGCATCAGCGATGATCGAGCCGAGCAAGTCCACAATCAGAGCATGATGGAATCATGGAAACATCCAGGCTCATTGATGAATTATTTTATGTCAATAAAAAGCGGGACGGACTACATACATGCCGTCAAAAATGGAAGTAGGAAGTGCGGTGCGAAATATGGAAGGAGTGGAGGGAGACTTTTGCCCAGCAATATGTATATTCCACATAACTTGCATAAATTCAAATAGTAATCTATGTAAAGTTTGCAAAAGTCCTCTATATATCTCAAGTTTTGAAAATTGCTCGATTTCCTTTCATATTTCTTAGCTTATATGAGTATATGTTAAACTTTATACAAAATTGGCTATAAGAGTAGTGGATGACTTAAGTAACGATGGATGGATTGTGATTTGTGCTAGAGATAATATGGTTAGAAGAGTGTGACTGGCTACACAGATAACGGCCAATAGAGCTGTATGGAAAGAAGAAGCCATACTGCAGCGACTTTAAATATACTTTAATAATTGGGTTAGGGGGAGGAGGACGATGGAAAAACTTGGCCTTTTTAGATCTTTCCTCCAACGAGTGCGAGTTAACAAATGCGAAATTAATTGGAGGAGGAATCATCGTTGTGAAGAATAATGAAGAAATCTGTAGATTGATGTAATTTTCTAATACTGTACCATGATTGAGTCGAAACTTGAGATGTTTCTCCATGACTGCCGGCTCCACCAGGTCGGATATCTCCTCCAGATTGAGCGCTGCCCCCACCCTGCATCTCGCGTCTGGACATGAGACCTCGTACGCGCCATTGCAAACTTCGAACTCAACATACGCCTTCATACACTGCAACAATTGAAATTAAACATTTAAATCCCTGAAGTGAGATGGAAGAAATCGGAGATATTTATGATAGGTTACAAATAAACAATCATGTTGAAACATCCTGGAAGGTGGAACTGATCTTGCAAGTAATGAGACTCCTAGCAAACATCTGAAATATTAATAATCTGAAACATCTGAATTTTTAATAACACCCTGTGTCCTAACCGAAAGCGACTATCGCGCGAAAACGCGATCGTTTAGCTGAATAATGACGTGCATACGCGACTTGATTGAACGCGCGAATATGTTATTTATGAGAATAAATGATTTAAACTTAATATGTCATATTCTTATAAAAGTGCGCGACGATAGTTTCCGGTTACGACGCAGCCTTAAATAAATTCATAACTTTCTTAAATGTATCTGTAAATAGGATCAGAAAGATCGCTTTAACGTTTTTTCTTTCTTTCTTTTCTTTACGCGATAATACCGCATATTGTGACGGTTTCTACGTAATTTGCATAAATTACAATTGTAATCTATGTAAAGTTTACAAAAGTCCATCGTCTATCTCAAGTTTTGAAAATTGCTCGATTTCCTTTTAGATTTCTTAGTTTATTTCACTTATTATAAAAATATTTTAAATAAATAATATAATTTTAATAAATATATTTTCTTTCTTTTCTTCTTCTTTCTTTCTATTACGGTCTTTATGACCTTGTGTGACCTTGGAGTTTCTTGTGACAGATCGATTACCGGTAAGCCCGGCCCGACCTTGCTCCCTGCGATAGTTCAGTGGCCGAGAGGTCAAACCAAAATTAAATACCGTTCAATCAGCCCTACAAAATTCAAGATAGCTACAAAATGAAACCGCATCAACCGAGAAAGATTTTCAAAGTTGTGAATAGCCAACTAACAAGTGTAACTTCGCCATCGAAGATTTCGCTTTCTTTCTTCAGTAAACCAACACCAATGGTTCGTCAGATGTGTCATGTAATAGGGGGCAATCAACCGGGCACAAGTCAGAGAAATTCCTGATGCAAAAACCCTACCCGACCTGGGAGTCGAACCCAAGACCTCATGCTCTGCGGTAGCGCTTAACACAAGGTCACTGATAAAGACATTATCATTCTCCTGGCCTTATCCAAATTTATTTGGTGTCGTTGCAACATTCTTTATTCTTCAATACTTCTCTATTAGTCGTCATCAGGTAGTCAACCCCTTTCTAGCCATATCATCTTTCACACAGTCCACCGTTTCGCATTGACGCGCATCGACATTCATACTCAAAACTTTCCTCCCGACATTTCATTAAATAAAAACTTTTTTACAAAAAAAAAACAACTTTGTGAAAAATAACTTTAATTTCGGAAGTCGGTGTCTTTGGTTTTTTTATTTCGTTTTTCGCCACCGACTTCCGAAATTAAAGTTATTTTTCACTTTGTAGTGTTTTTACGGAAGTCGGTTGTTTTTTTTTTGTAAAAAAGTTTTTATTTTTCACTTTTTTGTTGTGATCATTTTTTTGACTTTTGTTGTTTTTTCAAAAACCGCTTGTCCGATTTCGATAAAATTTTCATGGGACCATTTGGGAAGTATACCCTATCCAACAAAAAAAGAATTTTCTAAATCGGTTGGCAAGCGACGGAGTTATGCGCGAACAAACATAAAAAAATAAAAAAAAAAAAATACAAACATCCGAATTGAGAACCTCCTCCTTTTTTAGAAGTCGGTTAAAAACTGTTTGCAAATAAGGGTTGTTTAAATTTAACGGCCAGATTCAAACAATAGATTTAATACTTAGTTACATTCTTATTCCCAGAACGCCGTGAAAAGATACTTATCTAAAGTACACTACACAGCTAGCTTGAACACAATATGAAGAGAAACTCAACACAATCGTTTTATAGAAAACAGTCCTTTGTTAACTTATAAACTGTCACGGTTGTGGGTGAACTTTAGAAAGGGGAAAGCTGGTGGCATATCTAGATGTAGTTAGAGGTACTACACTATATGTAAGGTTTATACTAGAACGTGGAACTAATCTGCGATAGTACTATGAATGAGGTGCGGAGTTATATTATTAAAACATCAAAATCACGCCTTATTCACACGGGGATAGGCAGAAACTACAGAACGCACCTTACTCACTCCTTTTGCCTCGTTTACGTTCACACATCTGGTCATACACACACGCTGGTTGCAAGCACTACGCACTTGACCTTTCTAAAGAACATGACCAATAGGGTTCAATCACTATATGTCCTCTTAGAGCGTCTTCTCCCGGCGTTTCCACTCACAGCTATCTTTCGGTTATTAATTACTAGTGGGGAGAAGCGGTATTCGGTCCTCCATACTTGATGTTGAGTCTAGGATAGTAATTGAAGCCTGATAGCCTATGGCAATCCAGGAGTTGCATTCAGTCAGTACTATTTTACTGGCAGACAACGCACAGCCTAAACCGCTGGAATAGGCTTGCTAGATGGCCGGGAAATCCGGGAGTGTCCCGGAATTTAGCGTCTTTTCCCGTGTCTAGAAATTAAGACCTATTTATTTTCATATATTTTATTAAGGGCCGACTCCGTTACCCTAGAATTATCACGGAAATGACAAGCCGGTATCTGGCACCCTTAATCTAGCAACATACAATTTGGCACAATATTTCCATAATCTCTACATTTAACGACAGTGAGCACTAAGGAAGAATTGCTGAAAAGTTATCTCCTAAATGGGTTAAAGAAGGTATGAATGAACGTTTGTATGGTAATCCCATTGGGCACCGTAACACCATAACTTCATAAATTAAGAATTACAAGCCGACAAGTTAAATTGGTTTATATTAGCAGGGTATCAAACAGTCCCCTGATAAAGAGCCACATTAAATGATTAAACATCATTTAACGTAATCGGATGGAGGCACGCTATTATTTGACAAAGAATTTCAATAAAAATGTTTGTTCTAAATTCGCATGTTGTTCCGATCGATCGGTGTCGCGTGTGCCCGGGCCCTAGTAAGCAAACTTATGAGGCTATGTATAGCCTGGGAATTTAATTGTTGAGCAGTACCTACTCCAATTACGTAAAACACTTTATTCACACACGAAATCCTTATCAGACAGCAGCAAAGCAGACAATTTTTTGCAAAAAATTGTCTGCTCGACTTTCCGTTGAATTTTCAAAATGAAAGGCATTGCCATTGCAAGTGTATTACGTAATTACCACGACAATTTAGCACACAACAAAGGAGATTATTAATAATTTACCTCTTTATAATATTAGTATGGATATAACATTCTAGGACATACCGGTTTCCTCGCGATGTTTTCCTTCACCGTTTTGAGAGCAGTGGTGATGGAATTATTAACACAAAGTTAAGCCTGGGTTCGAACCCACGACCTATACAACTCGTAAGTCGGGGTCGTTACCTCTGAGCCACCACTGCTCGTTAAGACATGCGACATATACAAACCCGTACTGAGCTCGTATGGTAGATTACAGCCCACTCTCTCTCTCTAAGAGAGGAGGCCTGTGTCCCAGCAGTGGGAACATTATAGGCTGATTATGCAAATCATATATGACATTGAAACAATGTCTATAAACGAACAAATTCATAGTCTTTATCTGCCTGTGTTATGTTACCTACCAGTGTTTTTCTTCAATTTTATGTCAGGGTTCCAGTGTTAATTAATTTTATTAGATTCATCTTTATTATGCAGTAATGACTAGGTGTCAAGGTTTTCTCCGGCATTAGTTTACCATAAACCATAGTTTAATCTACCAGCTAGAAGTTATGAGAGGTATCTACATATATAGGTACAGGGTTTAATTAAATTAGCTAGCGAAACTCCGCAGACGTGATGAGTTATATAAACATGATATCTTTTTTAAACTATATTTCATGTTTTTTTTAGGGGGTTGCCACTCCGATGCCACATCGCCTGTCCGCGTTATTACTTCGTTTTCACTTAGCGTTCTTGCTCGACTCCTTAGCGTGACATTAAATAGCCTATAGCTTGCCTTAAGAATTGAGTTATCAAATACAAATTAAAAAGCCTTTTTTAAGTCCCACCGGTAGTTTCAGAGAATTTCTTTTATTGTTTGTTTCTTTGAACGCGCTGTTCAAAGAAACAAACAAAAAAAAATTCTTCAGCTTTATTATTAGTATAGATGGACTGGAAACTGAAGCAAGTTCTCAGCTCTCTTAACCATCATCGTAACATGATAATTATGATAACTTTCATGAACTCTGAAGACACGGATAAAAAATAGGCAATTCTCATCCCTTTTACCAAAGACAACCAATAGCAACCCTGTCTATCACATAATAAGACTTTAACAAAACAAAAACATCAGAAGCAGGCAATTAAAAAAAAAAACGGATTCTGTGCCTTTTGAACTTAGACACCATCAAACCTGATGTACCTACTAAATATAAAAAAGAGCAGACGTATCGAATCGAGACCTTGAGAGTCAGAGAATAAACAAATCACAACATCGAATGCCATTGAATCAATCTAACACAATATGCAAGCCTTTGCCACAAATGAAAACGGATTTGAATAAGCATAGCCTATTAGTAATATGATACTCGTACATACTTACACTTAATAATAGTAACAGAGTAGGCCTCCCTACTTACAGAAAATGTGAAATTCTGTCGTGGAAATGTGAAGTTCTGACGTCACAAAGGACCAAAAGAACGAAAAAAAAAACAAGTTCATCAAACGCAGGTATCCTTTTTAACTCATTTCCTTCTTTATTTCGATTGCCTTCGAAACTCAAAAAGGCTCACAATAAAGGTCCTTTTGAATCCTTTCTGGCTTCTGAAGTACCAGGCTGTTAGAACGCGTAGGAGGTGCGTCGTGACTTACTTGTCGGTCGTGCATATAGATAGGTATACCGAGCTCTACATAAGGCTAAATAAAATACATGACGTAATTTTCAATGCTGTGTGCGGCACGCGGACCGGTTGTGCAAGTGTGCAGCGACTCAGCGAGGCGGCTGCAGAAACCTCTGCGAATTCGTGCGCTCCTGGTACCGGCAAATGCGTAAAGCAGGGGCGATGGCAAGCAAAAACGAAGCGTGATTTCATACTTTTATCGTTTTAGCAACATTAGTCATAGTGCTATGTCAATGTGTTAATAAGATAATAATGTAAGTAATGTGTGAGGTGTAACAGTGTAATAATACACGTTCTTCAACAACATTCCCTCATAACATAAGTGCCAATTATTTTTGAAATTATCATGCTTGGCGGATTTGTCATCTTATTTTATCAGACAGACTGACAGAAGGAAGCCGGTTCTGAATTTCCCGCCCACACCGTCGGACTTCAAAATTGCATCATAAATTATTAGCTAAGTAGTAGGTAGATATCTATTTTTGTGTGGAATCAATTTATCAGAGTCAGAGGTGCATTTAAATCAATAAATAACTTGTCATCAATGTCAGAACAACTTAATCACAATTTGTTTTATGATTTAGGACCAAATTATATGTTTGATAAATGTGATGTCAGACGTTGTCTTTTTATGATACCTACTTCCCATTACAATAATGATTGCCAAAGCGAAATCAAGGCAAAGGAAACTACCACTGGCGCTGTCATTAAACACTGAAAGTAAATGCACAAAAAAACCCTGGATTTCGGAAGGTAAATTGAAACCACATGTAACAAAAAGAGTGATTAATTGAGAGAATTGAAGACGAAAACGTGTTGCGCCGACCCCAAGTAACCTAACCTGCAAGGGCAGGAAAATGATGGGAAGGAATATAGAAACGTACGTGAGGTCCATGAAAACTATAGGTTAACGCCTCTATTATTATAGGAAAAGAGTATTAGTTAGAAACACAGATACCAAAAGATTCTTTCTGCTCCTGATCCTCTGTTTTCTTTCTGATTCCCTGTTTTCATTGCGAGTTGTGAATTATGGGTCCTAAAACAGCAGTATCATCATCATTATCTTTTTAGCCTTTTCCTAACTACATATGTTGGTGTCGGCCTCCAGCCTACCTGGATGTAGCTGAATACCAGTATTTTACATGGAGCAACGGCCTATCTGACCTCCACATTCCAGTTACTAGACCACACGACACCCCTTAGCAAGACTGGTTGAGTTTCGACCTTTCGACTACCATAATGAATGTCAAAGATGTACGAATGACCACCATATAAAAATTTTCACCACCCACCTAATCTTTTGATCGTTTACCTGTCTCTAGAGAAGAGTTAACGATCAATGAACAAGTGCTGTTATGAAACCATGATTACAGGTATGCTAAGAGTTGTTTGCTGTTGACGTCAATTGCATGTCAGTCGTAATGGGATGATTGTATCAGATTAAGTTGTAAATAAGCGTTACATGCAAATGGAACAAGATTATTATAGTTATATTTAGATTTTGTATATGGCATGCCGACGAGAGAGGAAGAATACAGTTTTGAGCACGGTTCCACACTCGATTATTAATACTAAACTTACAATTCAAATAAAAGTAGTCACAAAAGATACAGAGGTTTGTAGAGAGACAGACAGATCTGTGAAAATGCGTTTATTGCAGCAAAAAAAAATACACCTTAAAACTATAAAAAACAGAAAACAAAGATTATAATGCCAAAAGGGCCTCAGTTCAGCATAATGTCAGATGACAACACAAGGACCACCTGACGCTGATTTGCAGCTGCAACCCCGTATGCTAGATTAACATACACATAGGGAAGTGTGTCTCCGTTATAATAAACTAAGAGAAAGAAAAAGGGGATGACTTCGCCCAGAAGTGGGAGACAACATTGGCTAACAAAAAACCTTATTCTTCAAAAAGATCTACGACGAAACGATCAAAATCAAGTCTGTTTGAGCCAATCCTTTGGTGTGCCAAGCATCTATCAATATGGTTCGGTCCATATCGATCGCCTGATTGGGTACGAAATTAGCATCGTTACTATGCTACTTCAAAACGTAATCAAACTGACAAACAAAATCGAATGTTACGGCAACTTATTGCAAAACACTAACTATTCACAATACAATACTGTGTTCAAGGTTATGAACGAATGGTGATGTGACCATGAATCTAATGCCTTTAACATCATAGGCATTTGTTAATGTAATACTAGAGAAAGTGTTGCCTTGCCGTGGTGGCTAATTTCTACTTGATTTTCCACAAGCAATATGGACTTCCACATGAGTTCCACAAAGGTAGTCCTTTTGGAGTATTACAAGGGACATATTACAGTTAGCGTGAGACTTGAAAGGACATTAGGCAGCTGTCCTACCGCCGACGATTAGCAAAAACCGAGTAGAGCTAGCAACTAGAAACGCGCAGCGAGTGTTCTGCTCGTCAAGTAAGCGCTGCTGAGCTAGTTTTTCTTTGATAGCTCTTGTCGGCAGTGTGAAGAGTCAGCTATTAATATGTGTATCTCTTTTACCGACACGGGGCCAACATCTATTGCACGTTTCTTCAGCGAGAAAAAAGTCGTTAGGTAGTGGCTTCCACGTCGGTGGTCAGGTGTATCAAAGCATTTTTTATTTTTCGGGAAAGGCGTAGACGTAGGCGTAGACGTAGATGAAAATATGAACACTGCTGCTTCTCGAAAGATTGGCCCAAAACAGCAAACAACAGTCTTAAGTGGTTAGAATGAGTTCTTTGCTAAGGAGTGGGCCAGTAGAACCTGATAGGATATTATTAATAATTTCATAGTGTAAGGACCAAACTCCGTTAGTATTATTTTCATTCAAAATATATTATTAATCAATTATAACATTGTAACATCTGGTGAAATATGTTAATTTGCAATTCACATAGCTGAAGCTAGCTCTGAAGTTTGTCTCATGTAATTTGCATCTACATTCAAAGTTTTGTTTCCACGTAAAGTATGTTTTAAACTAAGCTGGAAGCCTTCGGCAGCGTATAATATTTATTTAATGTAATTATGCAAAACTTTGAAGGCACCATCATACTGTGGAAAAAATACATTTATAACATTGTATGATATAAACCCGCACTTTAGTCACGGTTTTCTGTGACTTCAGTAGTCCATTTTTACACAGAAAAGTAAACGGTATTTTTTTATAAATAGCTTACTATATTTTTTTTTGTTTTTTTAGTTTACTAGTGTACTATTTTCTCATGAAGTTTGTTTTTCAACACTTTCAGGATCCACTTTTCCAGTTGATTATATATGTTTAATCGATTTAGAGTTAATGATTAAATTCTAAACATAGTACTAAAGCAGTGGTCACATTATTTACGGATGGTAAGTATTTTGTGTACGTCAGAAGAGTCCTTCACAGTCTCAAAGACATTAGTACGAGTCAATCTCGTTATTCCCGTTTGCTGCACATAGCCACATTTACAAAGGCTCTCATTACACAGCATAGCTTGCTTCTGTAATTTATATTAAAAACTGCTAAAAACTCTCTTTTGTTAATATGCGGATAATGTGGTGGGCTGCAGTATTGTTAATATTTTATGTTATCTATCCTCTGTTCAAACACATATTGTAGCTGTTTATTGTCCCTGAATATAAAAAAGAATATGAAAAAAAAAGAAAATAAGCAGCAACCTCACAGGGTGCATGTCTTACCACTGCGTCATGAAATTTTAATGTGTTGACGGCACGGTTGGCGCAGTGGTTAAGCGATTGACTGCTGCGCTGCGTGTCGCGGGTTCGATTCCCGCACGGAACAAATATTTGTATGACCTACATGTATTTGTTCCGAGTCTGGGTGTTTTTCTATCTATAATATGTATGTATTTACAAAAAAAAAAATGTATATAAGTAGTTTATCAGCCATCTTGTTACCATAACACAAGCATTAGGTTGCTTAGCTTGGGACAAATGGTGCTGTGTGAAATGTCCAGGGATATATTATTATTATTATTATTATTACTAACCAGTGTTTTACATGTAATAAGTAGATAAATAAAATAATAAATATCCATTTTTGTAGCACGCTAGTCCCCATTGTCCGTCGTATTCGAGACAATACATGTCGATCGAAACTTAGGAAGGCCGGCAGCAAAACGGTGCGAAGGCGGGAATACACACGGTAAGTTAATTATTCAACAGGCTTACAAACTACATTAATCTGCAGTGATTTCATACAACTGTCAAAAAGCGACAGTTGTGATTTGAACTTACAGACAAAAATTAAAGTTGCTTGATAATTTGCTAAGCGATAATTTTTTGAGTTATATACAATATTTGAGTATAAAAGTTATTTTTTACGTGATACCATTTCAACTTAATCTCTCACATCCAAAGAGGCAAAAATCCAAAAATGATATAAATGGCATCTCTTGGTGATCCTTTATCACCATAACATTTTTTTTTTAATTTTCAATGTACTGAAACGCCTGGTGTACAGATTTATTATATGTATAGATATAGAAGAAGATAGGTATCAATATAATACATCTTCATGCACAGATTAGCATGCCGATGATAATTTGCTCCTCTCGATCCATCGCGTGATATTTGCTAATTAATCGTAACATGCTACCATGATTTATGTCCTATTTGTATTTATTAAGTGGCAATATTTTTACATACAAATGGCAAATTACTCTGAAGTGTCTGACCGCGCGAAGTTATTTTTATTCTAATTTAAAATTGTTCTATCATCTATATCTTACTAGTAAAAAAACCGGTCAAGTGCGTGTCGGGCCACGCGCAGTGTAGGGTTCCGTAGTTTTTATAACAGCCAAGTGCGGGTCGTATTCGCTTACTGATAGTTTCGTACCATGCTCTAACTACAACACAACGATGACGACACAACTACTCGACTAATACTAATAACTAATAGTCGACTACGATACAACTTACGCTTAGCGCCATCTATCGACATTTCTATGGAGTTGTTCGAAATTTTCGAGTCAAATACAATTGGTCGACTATTACTCGTAAACTTGTAAAGCCCACTTAAGTGTGATAGTTTTCCTTTAAACTTCGTTATATATAGGTACTACTGCCGTGACATTTGAATTTCTAACTACAACCGTTTAGTTGGTAGAGGGGGGGGGACTCTTGACTCTAACGAAAATTGTTACGGTCTTCCCAAACCCCTAATATTTTTGAAAAACCTATCCAACGATATCCCACACTATGGGAAGGACCAAAAAACGTCATTAACGTGTATGTATACGCAAAATTACAATTTTCTGGTACCAATAGTTTTTCAGCTAAACCGCGGACAGACATACAGACGGACATGGCGAAACTATAAGGGATGTGTTGACTACGGAACCCTGAAAAGCTGAAGAGTTTGTTTGTCTGTTTGAACGCGCTAATCTCTGGAACTATCAATCGGGATTTTTTCATTCTTTATTCAGTTGATGGCCCAATTCTTAAGGAAGGGTTTAGGCTATTTAACATTACGGCAGGACCCTTAGGAGCCGAGCAAAATGAAAAAAAGTCGAAGCAACAGGCGAAACGATGCGGCGGGCGTCAGTCGGGGGAACTATAAATTTCATAATTAATAAGGCTACTTAAGTTTATGTTCGTTTGCACGGTGTAACAACTAATTAAAAAGCTGTTTTTATTATTTTTGTAAGTTTTATTGGATGCCCAAGTGATTGTTGATGCACCTTGAGAAAATTGACGGTCACTCTTTGGGTGAGCGGCTGTATATCTATCTACACTAAACGTTATAATACTCGTATAAAACTTAAACATAAAATTTTTGAAAGGTAAAATAAAAAAAACGGCCAAGTGCGAGTCGGACTCGCACACGAAGGGTTTCGTACAATATTTAACACGACAAATTTGAAAAAAAAAAAAACGTTTCTTTTATGGGGACCCGATTTAATTTTTAACTTTATTTAATTTTTATTGTAGCGGTATCTACAACGCCACATGCGAACTACGCGCCATACCTACTGACGTCAAGCAACATAACATATTGCATCTCGTAAGCAGAGTTTACAGCGCAACTAGCATATATGTACACAATAGCCCGACATGAATCATCGGGCATTTGCCCGCCAGACACAACACCCGTCTGGTCTGAGGACCCTGCCTTTTCTATGAAGTATGAGTGAACTTTACACTCTGTTCCTCATACCTCTATATTATTATTTGTTGTTATAGCGGCAATAGAAATACACTGCGACTACCTTTTACGTTTCATGAGATACAGCCCGCTGAAAGAGACGGACGGGCAGCGGAGGTTTAGTAACTGGGTTCCGTTGGCACCCTTTGGGTACGGAACCCTAAAAACCACAGCAGTTAACATGAGTTTGATAATTGAATCTGAAATCATAATTAATTTAGCATAGTTGCTAAATTAATTCTGTGATTTCTGTCTTCAATTAGGAACTGTGTGATTGTCTGATTGAAATAACAACACGCAATCAAATCATACGATATAATTTGACAATTTGTCAGCAAATTAAGTTGATAGATCTGACATTCTGTCAGAAAATTCCTACGCCCAAGTTAATTTTGATATCGTAAGAGGTAGTCAGATCCCTTATAAAGGGATTTGACTATATTTTTTTCCAACAGCCGCGCGGGTCGATCGATCAGGTTAAGCTACGCTTGCCGCGGTTGGTCCGTGGATGGTTCACTATCGTTACATATCAATACCGCTCCGTGCCTCGGAAAGCACGCTAAGCCGTTGGTCCCAGCTGTCAATCGTGGATCTTTGGCAGTCGTTAAGGGTCGTCAAAAGCCCGAAAGTCTGACAACTAGTCTTACCAAGAGGTCTCGTATTACCCAGTAGCTGGGTTGTGAAGTTCAGATATACAGTCGCTTCATGTGAAATACTGGTATTCGCAGCTGCATCCGGTTAGACTGGAAGCCGACCCCGATAGTTGGAAAAAGGTTAGGCAGATGATGACAATAAGAACTATGGAGTATCTGGACTGCCTACTCCATGGGTATGTTTGTATACAATGTAAAATAAGGACAGCCTGTCAAAGTAAGGTGAAACAAAATCTAGGTAATTTGGCATCACTAGACTGGTTGCTAGCCAAGCGGAATCTTAGTCAAGGTTACATACTTACATCTGATATACATTTATCCCTACATTGCACAGGTGTGCGAGCCGCGCGAGTAAGTAATGCAAATTGTAAATTTTAACGTACCTATTCATTTTTTTTAAATTTTGTAGTTTTTTTTTTTAAGTGAAATCTTTATCGGTGTTGTGCACTTTTGTTGTGATGGGTAAAAAATGTTAAACTCGCGTCAGGACACGTGACCTGATCGGAAATTCGTAAGACGGACCTCGCGTCGGGACACGTGACCTGATCGAAAATTCGTAAGACGGAGGCAGAGTAGACCGCATCCAAAATATAAAAAATCCACAACGTTAATATTCAAGTTTTCACTTCTGCCGGCACTCCCGGAGTGCAACCATTTTTTTTGTATCTGTATTCTAGACATAAATTGATTAGAAGCCCTCTTCACCATCCTTCCTTTTTTTTCTTTAGAAACCTCCTCGCTCTGCTAGCCTTTTCTCACACTAATTGCGCAAAGTGAATAATTTTGAAGGATATTGCTAATACATTGCTTCATAATTATGTTCGAAAGATGTGTCTACTCAACAACGGAAATAACGCAACGGCATACATTCCGTATGTCCGATATGAGTTCCCATCGGCGAAAATTTCGAACTGCCATACAAACTTCCTCTCCCTTTTACCACGTTAGGTAATTAATTTTCAATCCTTTCCTAGCGCTCACCTTCGTTATATTATGGAACTTTTGCGCAAAAGGCTGACAGCTGCGCGTTGTCTGTCACTAAAATGAATTTCAGATTTTATTTTTTAGATCTCCGGCCGACGAGAGCCGTTTCTGACACCTGTCAGTTATCTAAAATCCTTTTACAGTTATTTTTCATCGGAAAGCAACAACAATAACTGGTCCAAAATAACTGCGAAAGGGTGGCAAACGCTGAGTATGGATACGTGTTTACGAATTTAAACTTTATTCGTTCCTAATAGTGTCCACTGGCCAGGAACCTCGGTGGCCGGAAAAAATGGTTGGGTGCAGCTGTTTCAATATTTACTCATAATAGAGATTTACCATCATTACATTTTGAGGGGCCCGTGGCTAAATAATAAAAGCCGCACAGGTCGATCGATCAGGTTAAGCTACGCTTGCCGCGGTTGGTGTGTGGATGGGTGACCATCTTTACATACCGAGACCCCTCTGTGCCTCGGAAAGCATGATAACCCGTTGGTCGCGGCTGTCATTCGTGGATCTTAGACATTCGTTACGGGTCGTCAGAAGCCCAAAAGTCTGACAACCAGTCTTACAAAGGGGAATCTTATTACCCAGTAACTGGGTTGTGGAGGTCAGATAGGCAGTCGTCTCCATGTAAAATACTGGTATTCAGCTGCATCCGGTTAGACTGCAAGCCGACCCCAACATAGTTGGGAAAATGCTATTTCGAGGGGCATTTTTGTTGTTAATGGGACTATAGGCAGGCACCCGTCTGCCTAGGCCTTCGGAGATTACAGGCGTGATGTTATGTGTGTGTACATTTTAAACTTCTATGAATACGTTTCCAATTACTGTCACCGTAGATGTATCACGAAAAAGGTATAACAGAGGCTGGCTAGAGCAATGTAGGGCACATATCAGGAACACGGCCCCGGACGACCTGACCTAGATCTGGGGATAAAGATACAGTAGATATGTCCGACCTGTATATCTGTGCTATTCTGTACTCTCACCATACAGGCTAAACAGGGCTACAGACTTTTGTAAGACAGGAATAGGTCTCCGAGGTTTGTAAGCCTTAACCCGCGTTTTCTTGGTAAACAAAAGAACATAGTATATCGTTTGTGTTGTGGCTGCATACATTACGATGTTTACAGCATCACAAATTCACGTGAAACTTAAGTATTAATCTTATATATCAGAATGCTGTGATCATGAACGCAGTGGAAGACTATCTGTCCTTGTCATTTTCAGTCAAATAAATGAGAGGACAAAGAATACATTATTATGTTAAGACCTTTATGATTAATGGGATTTTTGGAAACATTTGAGCTATTGAAGAATATTTCATTTTTGGGGTCTTTGGGTCCTAAAAGGTCAGCCTCAGCCTCTTCCTTCCATGATTCATTCATACCAATATTATAAATTCGGAACTAACTCTGTTTGTATGTTACCTGTTCACGCCTAAACCACTGAACGCATTTCGATAAAATTTGGCAAGGAGATAGATGGCATACTGGGGAAGGATATAGGCTACTTTTTTGTCCAGGAAACACGTTACCGAGGGATAATTTCCAACATCCACGCGGGCAGAAGCTAATATTTATTATATTAATATAAAAAAGTCAATCAGTTTAAAAATAAAGTTCCATCAGGTTACCACAAACCGCCACAGCATGATGCAGCAAAATATTTACAAACAACTGCAGAGCGTAAACAAGAAACCGGTACAGCCCTCGTTTTACAAGGAAACAGCATCCGTATAGCCAACGAGCTCGGAGACTGTAGTACCGTACCTCGTCTAACTTATACAATATTCACTCGAGGAGCGGCCTTCAATTATTCACGGTTGTTGCTGAGTGGATTACATTTATTGTGCGTTTTTAGAAGAATTAGGAAATTGAAGAATGTTCGCAGCAGTATAAGCTTTAAGTGCGGTATGGTGACTTGGTGAGGGTGTGAAAATGTTGTAATGAAAGCAATTTGGAAACACATTCCTTTTCCACACAGGGAGCGCATTTCACCTTTCAACTGTCATTTTCATTATAATGTTGGGATTGTTGGGAATATACAGGATGAATTTGAAAACTTGCGACATATCGAAACAGGAGGTGTAGTAACTGTTACATAACCATAATCAATTTTCATTTCCCAACTCGAAATTCTTGAAAAAAATCGTGTAATTATCGTCTTAGATAGTTCAAACTAAGTTATTGCTTTCAAGTAGACAAGTATCAATTTTAATAATTAAATTAGATATTTTAATTTGTCGTACCTATTCAATTTATTATATATTTACCTGTATAATCGGAAAAATAATAAGGTGCAAGTTACAGTGCATAACATTTTCATTCCTTGACTGTACAGTCACAAGCACCAATATGACAACACTTGGCAACTTTCAATTGCGATTTTTTTCGTGAAATAACGAGTGCAACGTTGAAATACGACACATTACATAAATCTATGGGTTCGAAAATACTATGTTCGTAACAACATAAAATTTCATTAAAAAATGAAGGAGTAAATCGCTTTTGAATAAAGTCGAGTGTATACATACTTTTGCTCGTGACTTTACATTTCAGCCTACCCGATACTATCGCTTAACTTTGTGCTGATCTCAGAGGCTGTTGCAAACTTGCGACCTATACGACAACATGAAGTTCTAGATAGTCAGCAAGCGTACAAAAAGTTTTAGATGGCGCGATTACTGACAGCACACGAGCCTGCATCGCAAAGCAAAGTTTGATGAGAAATCGGAATATAACAGTTGTGCAGTACTTAGATATGGTGGGCTACGAGCTACGGTACAAGGCACAAGATGGTTGATACTGTCTGGAGACAATACACGTCAAACGATATATATCTTGCCCGAGGATTCTCATGCCCTTATCCCAATTTATAAGATGTACGCGCATATATCTTTCTGTTTCATATCTCTCTATTAGTCGTCATCTCGGTAGTCACCTCCTTTGCAGCCATATATAATCTTTCACACAGTTCATCTGTAGTTTCTTTGGTATTTCCCTACTCTTATAGCCATCCACATTTCGTCAGTGAAGTTCGAACAGTACGGAAGTAAAAAATGGCTACTTCACAGGAGAGTGAAAAAACTGTATGAAATGAATGTAACTTACGCTTAAAGCCATATTGTGCTTAATTATTTATACAATTGAACTTTGTGATGATTTGAACCCAACATGTTTTGATTGGTTGATAAGATTTATCCATTGACATTGAATCTCAAACGTGCTTGCCGTCAAGCCGCTTGACCGTGTCGGAACCCCGGGGTTAAGGGGAGGCAGCTGCCCGTCCTTGCCCGTACCTCGCTACGCCCATGGGCACACAGATGGTTTGTATCTAGGATTAATATATAGGATACTTTTTTCCCGATTTTCCCACGGGATCAAAACTTATGCGGGTGAAACCGCGGAGCGCAGCCAGTGATAAATAATTAAGCAAGGTAGAAAATGATAGGAAGGCCCTAATAGGTAATCACTAATACCTCTAATTTATATATATACCATAATCATAATAATTATGTAAAAATTGTATGTTTTGCTAATATTCTAATAGTTTAATATTTTAATGAATTATTTTTATCCTTTTAATGTGAATGTTGTGCAGCCTATAAGTGATGTATTTACACAGAATTGAAGACTCGTGATTACCTATTGTTACTACCCTTGTAAATATATCGTTGGTGTGCCTTGCTTAATAAATAAATAAATAAATAATTTCCCTACATTTTTTCATGTTTTTGACATTTGTTTGTCGCCGAGATGAGACTGCGACTAGATTTTTAACGTTTTAAATTACGAGAGAATGGCCTCCTGATAATTTATTATAACCTGGATTAACACATAGGATACTTTTTATCCTTTTATTTAATCCGATAATTTCCGACCTTCACGCGGGGTAAGCCTAGTCATTTATAAATTGGATTGTTTTTTAATTATTACAAGTTTCGAGATTGTTTTGGTAGTCTCGTTCATTCCAGTAGTATTGTATTGGAAATTCTTTGTTCTATTTTAAGTAGTCAGGTCACGAATCTTGACGGAGACGTCTTGCCGGAAGGTGAGGTACTGATCAACATAAAAAAAAATGTTATTATATTACATATTAATTGCTGTGTTCTATTAAGGTCATCTGTGTTATGGTTATTTAAAGTAACGTTCGTGCAAGGAAAAACGTACTTATATAAGAATTATTTTATTTTTAGCTACAAATAAAATAATAAACATGTTTGTAGCGCATAGCGGCCTTAATAGATAATAGGATGGAATTTAAATGAACCTGTTGATAGAAATAGAATAAGTCGTCTATACTAATATTATAAAGAGATAAAATTTGTTTGTTTGTATGGAGGGGGTAATCTCTGGAACTACCAGTCGGATTTCAATAATTCTTTTTTCATTTGATAGCCCAATTCTTGAAGAAGGCTATAGGCTATTTAACATCACGCTATGACACTTAGGAGCCTAGCAAAAATAAAGAACGCTAAGCGAAAACAAAGTAATAGCGCAGGCTGGTGATGCCATGCGATGGGGTGGGTCGGGGGAACAAAGCTAAGCTAAGAAGCTAGTAGTGTGATAAAGAAATAACTAGGTATTCAACCTCCACGGCACTTTGCTAATTAACCACAAAAACATATTAGCATCAGAAACAAATTAACACCATAGATGTAAAACACAACATGGAATATTTAATCATTTCAAGGTGATAGTTAAGCCATGAATAGACATCACAATCACAATGTGTTTAGTAAATTGAATAGGTATCAACTAAAATAGTCCGTCAATTCTAATCACAACTGTCATTCTTTGACAGTTGTATGAAATATTCTGGGTAAGAATTTGTTTCCCTGACAGTACAAAGGCGAACTTAACTCAAAATAGTTTTCTACCAGTAGGTCAGCTCAGATTTGACATAAAATAAACTTAAAAATCATTGTCGAATTGACTAGAAAGCAAATTATTGCAGATTTATAATATAAGACTAGCAGATGCGACAGACGTCCTGCCTTTTCAATAATTCGTATAAAAATCCCATAAAAAAGACGTAAATTTCCCGAAGATGAAAGGTTTCCAATTTCCAAAAAAAAAAAATACCAACTGCGATTGTGTTGTTTGTTTTGAAATGTTCGTAACAGTCTTTTAATTAATTAGGTTTTTATGTAAAGAAAAAGAAACCTTTCAACTTCGGGAAAAACCGTTCTCAAGTGATAAGCTTACCAACGAAAAGCATTTAATTCTATTTATATTCATACTAGCTTTTGCCCGCGACTTCGTCCACGTGAAGCAACTTTCTTCATTTTTTTTCCGTAAGAACCTTCTACAAGGTATTAGAAAACTTAAAAAAAAAAGATGGATGAAATCGGTAAAGTCGTTCTCAAGTTATGACGTGACCAAGGGAAATAGGGATTCATTTTTATATAGGGTAAACTCATCTAATTCTGTGACTCGCCTAATTCGGTGATATTTGGTTTGAGCGCTATCATAGGGCTATACGAGTGAATCAATGGTTTGAAATACAACCTTAAGCCTCTGTGATAAAGTTCAAATTCAAAACCAAATATCACCGAATTAGGCGAGTCACAGAATTAGATGAGTTTACTATACATATATAGATAAGAAAACATCATACACAATAGTCACAACTGCGGAGGAGTCATAATTATTATTATTTATTGTCTGAGTAGCCTTGTGAAACGTCTATTTACAAAACAACAAACGAAACAACAATGATGAGTTATTGTTTTAAATAACTGTAAAAACATTGGTTCGCAGACCACAACGTGGTTCAGTGAGGAGGTTAACATGGACATAAAAGTGACACATAAGTACCTATTCTAGAAACCGAACGGTGTGAAGACGACAAATGTACAGTCGGCAAAAGAGATAAGTAACCAGGGCATCGGATATAGTTGAAGTTTAGTAAGAAACCGTTGGATATTATTTAATGAAATTTAATTTGATAAATAAACTGTTTGTTTTCTATTAATGAAATTAAATTTCATTCGAAAACATCCATCGATTTCTTGCCAAACTTCAACTATATCCGACGGCCCTGGTTACTTATCTCCTTTGGTGACCATACCTACAGGCTATGAGACAAATATGTATTTAAACGTTTACCGTAAACGTGTTTACGTAAAATTTTGGCCCAGTTTTCACTTATTGGAGGAGCCGCTGCTGCTCACACGATATATAAAATAATATATACGTAAGTACTTAATATAATTTTCATTTCTCATGCTCTAGAAGTTCGTCTTTATGTTGTGCGTATGCGGCATAAAGTCGCTTTTTATGGTCTAGTGCACAAAGTATTTTTTTTTTTCTAAGACTAAGATAATCAGGCCCAATGGCCACACGCACAATAAAACGTCGCAGATTAAAGTCGTTATTTTATTTTATTTGCTTTAATTTATATCACTTCCGTGTATTCTATCGTTAATTTAATAAAACCAGATAAAATAGTTGTCATATATTATTTTAAAACGCAAACAAACGCTTTTATGACTTGGCAGTATGAAGTACCCAAGTCGAATGACACATGTTGAAAAAAAAAAACTTTACTTTTATAAAGTTTCGTGGCTAGGAGCTATTCTCTTCTTCACTGTTGCAACATTTTTGAGTAATTACATACTGTTATATACTTTATGCCTGTTTCATTTTCTCGCAATCGAAGTGAAAAGCAGTGTTATAAGTTATAACTCCGGCATTTTACCCCTCGCCTGGAACTCTACTTAACTATCTACCCGAGCCGCAAGCGAGAGTGAATATAAACGTCTCGGGGTAAAATCAATCTACTATTCTAAGAGTCAATTAATAAAAACAAGTGCAGTCACCGCCAAAAGTCGCTCATATTTATTTTCATTTCTTGTCTCTAATTCCTCAAATTGGAAGGTAACCTACCTGGTACCTGAGCTACAAGCGCCGCTTTGTGGCTTACTGAACTTGGCAAAATTGTATTGTTCTCTTTCATAAATAAACTTAATTAGTTATATATTTTATCAGAAGGTTTGCAGCTAGACTGGAAGGCAGTGTCGACATATGTACTTGCGGAGAGGCAAGGCGGATGATGATTAGTTATATTCAAACCGACAGAATCATCACGACAAGCTAAGTTTTAAAAACTTATAGGACCAAATCCAGTTATAATCCAAATCTGTTTTGAAGACACGAGTTATATTATACGAGACAAGAGTTGTAAATAACATATAAATAGCCACATAATTAGGAGGCATGGCATCTCGGGGTCACTGACCGCAGGTGGAGTCTCAACAGACTCAGATAAGACCGACGAACCGGCGCCGAAATGTGATTCGTACGATTGATAAGACTACCTGAATGGTCTACGATATGAATAGGTAGGACCCCATCATGATTTTGGAGTTATTGTCCCACTGAAGGGCAAAGACTTCTCTATTTAAAGAAGGATAGACCAATGACAAGAATATTTGATAAGTCGAATATATACAGGTGTATATCTACCCCGTAGTTTGTAGTTGTACGCTTAATTTCATAGTAAAATTTTGAGATAACTGCTGTCAAAGTTCGTGTACGTAGATGATTTTTGAAAATAGTTAACAAATGTCTTCCTTTCACTTTTAACCGTTTGATGTTTTAGAAAATTTGTTTACCACAAAAGGTGTGTTAATGTATTAGATACCTAACGGAATACCAATAAAAGCCATTCAATAAGATAATTTAGAAAAAAAATGATATTTACTGATGAATTCTGGGAAATTTCCAAAACAATATTAAAATTGGTTTTTCTCGAATCCCATGAATTTTCACCTAGGCACTACGGGGTGCTTAATTGTCCCAAATGGGTCCGACTGTCACATCCTGGAAGGAATACGTCAAAATACCAGTTAGCCTGTATATTATAGTTTCAAAATATAATGTCGTCTGCCCATCTCGTCCGGCGGCGAGATGGACAGACGACATTGTTGCCATCACGGGCACAACCTGGATGAGGTTGGCACAGGAGCGTGGGTGGGGATTGGCACAAGGAAAGAGAGGCGTATGGCCAGCACTGGGTGAAGTCAGGCTGTGGATAATGATGGGGAGTTTGTTGCGCCACTTCTTCTTCCCAGCGAAAGCAGTAGGAAGTGGTGAAGAGCGGGCGTTTTGGGGGACTGTTTATTTTGTAATTTTGACGTTCGAAAAGTGCTGATTCTCAGCCTAATTTAAATAAATAACTTGATTTTGATGATGATGAGAACATTAGTTCAGTTCAAGGAGTTTTAAAAGAGTGCATTGTTGAATCATTTCATTACAGACGAATCTGCACCAGATCGGTCAAAACTCAAAAACCATCAGACTGTGTAGTTTCAAAGTATATTCGTTCCGACCGTCGACGTAGGCGATCGATCTTGAAGCCGTAACAGCCAACAAGCCACATCACACGGTACAGATTTTGTTCAGGGCCCGTCTATATGGTAATTATTATTCCCCGCGTAACTTTATCACGTGCAAACCACGTCCGGTTGTCAAGCGTGGTGTTTTGACAGTTCTAACCACGCCAACTCCGCGTTTTTCGCGGGGTTTCGTACATTGTGTCTTAAAGAATACGTTAATACCAGCGCTGCGACATTTATTTTTTAAATGTCGCAGCATCTTGCTGAGATAGGAGCTGTTTGGCCTCGTATAGGACTTTCTGTTTCATTTTTATTTGTTACTTTTTTTTTATAACTTGATTTTTTATACTTCAGTGTTTAGTTTGTGATATTCCTGTAGGAGTCGCAATAAATACTTTTTCTTTCTTTTCTTTCTATTTTTCTTGAATTGACGTGGTTAGGAAGTTAGGAATAATTAAGTGGTCATAGTAAATTAGGACCCAGATCAGACGGATCTCAAGGTTCCATGTATACCCTTAATTATCCCTTGATATTCATTATGTCCGTAATAGTCGGTATATACCGACCACCATTTAAAGTATTCATAACCATCAAAATAAATTAACAGAACCGCAAGATACAGTGTGTGGTGAAACTTTTATCGTAACTTTCGTTTATTATGTATGTACGGCTGAATATTACCGTTTATTTACATACCAAAAACAGTTTCCTTATTCCTTAAAAAAAGAACATTATTTAAAGAAAGACCTTCCTAAAGAGGACTTTTACAATTTTAATTTAATGAGCAATTGAGCAAACAATTCGCGTCTTAATGACAATATGTTGGATGATTAAGAATCTTGAAAAGAGAAACAAAATAAAAATGAATTTCATGATTACGAGTATGACGACCACACTTCCTTACACGAGCCCATTGCTTTAAATAGCAAGTGTAATGAACACGCTTCATGATTGTGACAAGCGTCGACGACAGAGGTATCTGCATCCGTCAACGCGCGTCGACGGCAGCTGTCGTCACCCATCGACGCCCGCCGTCGACGTGTTGCTCGTGTATTTGAGTACGGTGCTCAACTACATGAGCAGCACGTTATCGGGGGCTGCAGTTGCCTCTGTCGTCGACGAGTGTCGCTCCTGTGTATAGCATGCACATAATCAGCCTATATAATATTCCCACTGCTGGGACACAGGCCTCCTCTCGGTGAAAGGGAGTGGGCCGTAATCTACCACGCGGGCCCAGTGCGGGTTGGAAGATGTCACATGTCTTCGAATTTTTGATTCTAGGACATGCTGGTTTCCTCACGGTGTTTTCCTTCGCCGTTTTGAGAGCAGTGGTGATGATATAACTTACACAAAGTAAATCGCCTGGGTTCGAACCTACGACACAACTCTTAAGTCTCGGCCGTTACCACTGGGCCACCACTACTCGCTCCTGTGTATGTGTCGCAGTAAGATAGATGAAGCCGTAATATATATATATAAGATAGATATATATAGATAAGCAAATAAATAAGCTGATCTTTGTTCTTTGCACAGAACCATATCAGAAGAGCAATTCTCGTAATTTTAAGAACGTTCACAGTCTGATCTCAGTCTCAATCTGTCAAAAAATACTTCTAATTTCCCTACATTTTGACAAGTTTTTGACATTTGTTTGGCGCCGAGACGAGACTGCGACTAGATTTTGAACGTTTTAAATAACGAGAATACGCCTTCAGGTATCCGATATTAGGCACAAAACAGGCTAACAGTTATCGAAAATTACCGTTCTGACAGTCAGTAAATTGACAGTATAAGTGATTGAACTAATATCATCTACGAGGTCATCTCCGAACCGTTCTGTCAATAAAAAGCTTACACTTAACTTCACATCTCCATTTTCCATCTCTCACTCACCGCTCAAGATTATGTGGGCCGAGTGCAAAGCAAACATGAACAATCTAAACTAAAACTACTCTTAACTCTCTCATGTGCAGTCAGGCCAAATTAAAAGCCAAAATTTAAGGTTCCCACAGACGACGAAGATTTTGGGATTTTGATTTCCATGAAGATTTCATAGAAATTGTTCTACTAGCGTCGTGTGCCTTTAATCATGCGATTGACACCTGTGATTTGAATTAACATTTTATTATTATTGAATTAAACAACATTTTTGTCATTATCGCCTAAAAACGGTAAAATTTTGTACTTCGAGTTTGCCAACTTGCGCCGGAATAAATTGCCTACACAGATATTATGATTACCGCACTTTTGAAAAAAAAAAACAATAAATAGTAAGTAGTAAGGTGTCACGGTGTCACGAGTGTCACGACCTAAAGGCCTACGTCCAGCAGTGGACTGCAATAGGTTGAGTTGATTCATTGATTAACTAAGGTGTCAAGAGAAGTCGAGAAGAGCTATGGTAAACGGCCACGACTTAAAGAGTTGTACGCTGTACTTCGTGTACATTTTTTCGTCACCACTGCTCTCAAAACGGTGAAGGAAAACACCTTGAAGAAACCGGCATGTCCTAGAACAAAAAAAATCGAAGACATGTGACATCTACCAACCTGCACTGGGCCCGCGTGGTGGATAACGGACCACTCCCTCTCACGGCAAGAGGAGGCCTGTGTCCTTACAGTTGCGGGGACCACTTGCATGGAACATTATGGGCTGATAATGCTCAGGTGTCAAAAACAACAGACTATTCTAATATTATCAAGTTCTAGGTTAATCTGTCCAGTCCTATTCGGGTTATTGACCTCGCTACAAACCTGACAGATGTAGCAATGGCGCCGATTCCCCTCTTCACAAACTAAACTAATTCAAAGTTCAGTGCATCTTTTTCTTTCTATTTCAAGAAAAGGACGAAGATACATATTAGTTAAGTCCTGTCAAATTAGTCATCATCGCCTGACGTAAATTGACGTATTTTTAGTAGCCATGTTTTTAATCACGTCTAATTTGTCTATGGAGTATCATAATTTGACAGGACTAAACTATTATTTTTATCTTGTCCTTTTCTTAATGAAATAGAAAGAAAAAGATGCACTGAACTTAAATTTAGTTTAGTTTGTGGACAAGGGAATCGGCGCCAATGTGCATGATAACTTCATTCGCGAACATATGTCTTTCGCCGTGTCACTAGGTTTTTCCACTGGGAATTTCTCAGCTGCAGCCCGGAGTCTGGGTTTTGTGTCTGGTTAATTTAAACTCAAACTCATAGCGTTTAATTCAATCAAACCAATTACAGGCACTTTTGAATGGTCAAGCAGTCGGTCAGTCAGACAGAAGAAGTACGTAATACACAACGTGTCCCCGAATTAACGCACACGACAAAACACCTCAATTGGAATATTATGCCATAATCATAATACATGTACTGAAATTTTACTATTATGTATAAAACATTGTTTATTTATTAATTATATTAGTTACACTGATTGTGGGAGAAAATTATGGTAACATTACAAATCTGCACACGCACACAGTCGCACACGTATAAGGGTCTAGTAGTAGGTACTTCGTCCATGTTGGTTTGTTTTGACTGTACAGCGGAAGTAAAAGAAAGAAAGATAAGAAAGAAAGAAAAATAAGACTGAAGTGTGACTGTAATTTACGTAGTTTATTAATGAAGGCTTCTACTCCGTTCACCTTTTATACCCTGTTTTCGTCCAAACGTTAAAATAAGTCAGCCGGTATATGACTGCACTGATGTCCGTAATAAAAGAAGTTAAGTAGAGACACCAGCAGGTCAAGCTACCTGAAAGTGTCAAATTTTCCCAATCAACCTTGAACCTCGGTAATGCTTTAACGAAAAAGTTGAAAATCTATTAAATTTTGACAGATTTTAGTAGCTTGATCCAGAAGCTTATTAAGTCTCCTGGCCTGTTGAGAACATCTGTGTAAGATCTGGGTGTCCCGAGGGTTTCTGACCTAATCTGAGTGACGCCTGTGCAATCAAAGAGCTCTTTGAGTGCTCAAAACACTAACCCCTTTATTCATAAACGTTGCTTAAAGTTAAATTGTGATTAGTGTCTGTTTAACCATACACTTTTTGACGTTTGAACTTCACTTAACTTTAAGCATCGTTTATAAATAAACCTATTAGTCACTAGTCATTTTAATTAAGATTCGCATACCTTAGTGATTTTTTTCTTTGTTTGCTAATTAACTTTTGTTTTACTATTTAACACAAAAAATGTTTTCCTAACTTAAATTAATTATGTATTGTAGTTTGAAGGTTATAGTTTAAATAGAATTGTTTGTAAAGATTATTTTTATGTGTATTCCATGGAAAATCTTGTTGCTCACATTTGGCCATACAAAATGTAATGAGTCACTGTTTCCCTAATAAATAAAATAAAATCGTAATGTTGTGTTCGACCTAGTAGTTCCCAATGAGTTAAACCGAAGTGTTTTAAACAAATCATATTTTCTAAGTAATACACATTTACTCGTATTACTAATTATTCAAATATTTAATGACTTATAAACAAGTGTGGTTCATTATTCTCAGTAGCATGAATAATTCCGTTTTTAATTAATTACAATACCTAATATTTCCTTTTTACATTACTTCTCAAGGTAATGCTCATTGTTATAAAAATATCATAGGGTCACATACCGTGGTAGGTTGTGAAATATGCAGGTAATCCTCAAATTATATTTGTATGTTTGTAACCCCATCACGCGTTATCGGCTGAACGGATTTGTGTGAAATTAAGCACACAGGTAGACGATGACCTGGGTTAAAGTATAGGATACTTTTTATCCCGGTAAATGTGACAGTGTTCCTAGAATGCGAGCGAAACCGCATGTAGCTTTTGATTATTATTATAACTTTATAACTGACCTTGGTACAGAAGGTGCATCCACAGCCAGAGATGAGAGTGACCTTGTCAGCAGTGGCGTCTTCTAAGCAGAGCTTGCAGTTGATAGGGGCAGCCGGCACAAACCCACCACCAGCGCCGTCCAGGGAATACCTGACAAACAGAATGATCGATGACTTGAGTGAAATTAAAATGACGAAGGAAAACATCGTGAGGAAGCGGCATATCCTGAAACTAAACATTCAAAGACATGACCTCCACCAAACCTCAATCCCGAGGCCCGTTCCCTCCCTTTCTCACAGACAGGATCCCTGTGTCCCAGCAGTGGGAATGATATGTTTTAATGTCAATGACGCTTCCGTTTTGAGGTAACTGCGGGAGAGTAGACAAGAGAAGAAAGACTTGCAGTACCTGTACTGAGGATCTGGTGTGACATACCTGGAGCCACTAGCGCCGGCAAGAGACAGTAGTGATGAACAACGGGAGCAGACGGAGGGCGCGCGTAGTCTGTTGTGAGCCCTGATCGGCTCCGAGGACTTCTCGCGGTCTGTCAGGGCGAGGACTGTTGAGCATTTTCGAAGACCTGGTAGAAGAAATAAAACAGTTAAATGTTTGGACGGATTGTTTTCAATTACTTGTAAATATACCAGCTTTTCCCAAACCAGGTGGATTAGCTAAGTTGATGGCGGACGTTGCTAAAACTCTGAATGTAAATACATTAGATGTGCACGCTTGGACGGATTCCGAAGATGTTCTCGCATGGCTCAATAGTCATCCAAGCCGTTGGAAAACGTTTGTAGCTAATCGCATTTCAGAAATCTTAAACACATTGGATACACTACGCAATATTGGTCACACGTTCCATCCAAACAGAATCCAGCGGATTGTGCCTCTCGCGGCGTGGCTCTAGGGGAACTTGAAAATCTGGTCACTTTTAAAGGCGGCTGGGACAGGCTAGATGTGGAAGATGAAGGACCAGAGGGGCAATTTTCAAAAACTTGTCAAAACTTGTCTTGTCACTTGCTTGCGACACTTTTGCAAGCAAACGCCATGACCCACTCTCCCAAATTTTGACGCGCTTTATCTTTGTCATTTTTTGTTTGATTGACAAAAGAAAAAATACGTGTCCATTATTTTTCGATAATCTAACTGACGGACTAAATATAATTAAGTTTTTTTTTTTTACCTAGGAAACTACCCTATTCCCCTACATTTTTTTAAGTTTTTGTTTGTTTGGCGCCGAGATGAGACTGCGACTAGATTTTGAACGTTTTAAATTATGAGAATTGGCGACCTGGTTCTTTGTTTTCCGCTACCGTCCATTGCTAGGGCATAGGCTTCTCCCAATTAGGGAGAGGCATATGCCCAGCAATGGACTAATAAGCTTAGTTGAGTGAACTTGAGTGAAACTTATTGTGCCTTTGTTGTAAATATGGCATGGCGAGATTAATGAATTGGATTAATTCTGCATTCCTTGAAATATTTATCAGAATGTTTGTTACACCATTACATTCCTATTCACTTTGAGACACCAATACTGTTATACTCGTCATTCTAAACCACCACCCGCCTCCCCTCCGCAGTATTAAATTCTCAATACCTGCAGAGTTACTGCCTCAAAGATATTTGCTTTGAACTTCAATAACTTAGCCACGCTCACTAAAATGTCTGCTTCAATTGAAACTTATTGAAGTATAAATCTATTCAGATATGAGCCTTTTGTTAAAAACTAATATCTCGAATGAAGTGCACTTGCAATCGATTAAGTATTTTCCAACTTTTCAAGCGTGAAGTTGGGATGAGCTATAATGTAATTCAAATTCTTTGAAATATTTACCCACTAGCTTCTGCCGTTTTTTTTTTATCGTGGAGAAATGATATCGATAATATGAAATTATATCGTGCAGTATAAAGAAGAGGTAAAAAACCGCTATCGCTTGTGACTTGTCGATCTGTCACAAAGTAACGGGTGATCTCGCACTCATACGCCGCTCAAGCGATCGACAGCGTCATAGACAACATTACGTCTCGGAGACGTGCGGTTACACACGAGCGACGCGACGCCGCGACGTATCCATATTCCATATAAGTTAAACGGTTAATCTATAAATGATGACAAGAAATAAGTATGTCTATGCATTTTGTTGCTTGTATACGTAAATAGATGAGACTGCGATAAAATGATCCAAGGAAACGATATGATTTCAGGAAAAATACATGGACAAATATACAGCCAATACATGGACCAGACATGGAGCGGTAACGGCCGCAACTTACGAGTTGTAGGTCGTAGGTTTGAACCCAGGAAGGCGCTTTAATTTGGGTAAATAATATCATCACCACTTTTTTTTTTTACCGTGGAGAAATGCTCATGCATTCTGCACTACCACGGGGAGATTGTGCAGTTATCTGGGACTCTAACCCACTAAAACTCCACGGTGTCCTCCTCTGCAGGCTAACGGCGGGAACACGGGCACGCGTTAGCACTCATCCGTGAACCCGCCGCGGCTGTCCGTCACCGGACCCTCCTCTGGGGAAGTACTCCCCATCACCGGCGCACCAGAACAAGCACGCCGTGACCACCCCAGGGACCAAACCAGCACATGCGCGCCAGACGACCCTGTGTCTGGGCATCCTTGGTCCCCCTGCGACGGGTCAGGTCACTAGCTTCTGCCTGCGATTTCGTTCGCGTAAATTATTTTTCTCCACCGACCAACTCCGTTTCATCGCATGGCCTACCTGCGCTATTACTTCCTTTTCGCTAAGCGTTCTTTCTAACTTTTTTTTGCTCAGCTCCTAAGAGTCCTAGCTTTATGTTAAATAGTCTATAACCTTCCTCAAGGATTAGGCTATCAAACGCAAAAAGATTTTTTCAAACCCGACTGGTACTTTCAAAGATAAGGCGCGTACAAACAAACTCTTCAGCTTTATTTATTAGTATATTGATAGATTATAATGGACCCTGAAAAGAGAAGATGGATAGGAATAGGCTTCCGTAGTCACCCATAATGGCACAGTTAGGCCTCTATAACTTCTGAACCTAAATTAAAAAATCGTCTTAGCAACCTCTCAATGTTTTTTAAAAGACCTATCTAATGATACGCCACACTATGGGGTAAACAAAATATTTTTCGTGATTTTATTTTAGCACTTTGTCGACGTGGTAAATACACATATCCGTGCGTGATGAGTGAGTCTTTTGACTATGTGTATTTTGTATGTGCGTCTTTTTTCTTTTTTTTTATTATTTTTTAGTTGTAATTGTGCATTTTGTTTGTGCAGAATAAAATATTTTTCTTTCTTTCATTCTTTTCTTTAATGCAAAGTTTCATCTGTCTAGCAATAACCGTTTAGAAGGTAAGCTGAGGACGGACGGACGGACGCATATGACGAAAGAAACTATAAGGGTTCCAAGACGTGAACTACGGAACCCTAAAAAGGGATCATTAACGCTTTCGAACTTGACTTTCCAATTTGTGAAAGGCAAGATTTTGACGGCAAATTAAGGTGATTATGGCGTTAAGGAAAAAAAAAGTATAAAAGTCTTCATTTTGAAACAATCAATGTTGATAAATTATTTAATAAAGACTTGATTATCTAACCAAGATTTAAACGTTCAGTACCGGAGTTGCCCAATAAGGAAGGAGGATTTTGTGGCGACATGATAGTAAAAGAAATAGCCTATGAATTGGAATTTTGAATTGTTGACGTCTGTGCAAATTAGAGGAAATTACACAGGAAGGTAGAGCCTGGGAGAAACCGTTTTAATGAAAAGGATAATGATAAAAACTATTAGTAATCAAAATAAATTATAACGGTTGCTCAGGTTAAGGTAAATGAGAAAATAACATGTAATAACTTGTTTTGTATGTTTAACGGTGAAGGAAAACATCATGAGGAAACCGGCATGTAATAGAACCAAAAATTCGAAGACGTGTGACATCCACCAACCCGCACTGAGCCCGCGTGTTGGATTATGAACCACTCCCTCTCACAGAGACAGAGAGGAGGCCTGTGTCCCAGCATTGGGAACATTATAGGCTGATTATGCGGTTTGCTGCTGTTGTAGATTATCATATTCGTTGAAATTTTATCGGCATGGCCAAAGTAGGTCTAAAACAGAAGGTTTTCTTTTCAAAGCCACCTTCAATATCAAGGCAAATACAAACGCTTAAAGAAAGCAGAAATAACTAATAAAATAAATAAAAAACTAATATCACTCATATCCAAACATCACGAAGAGGCAATATACGGGAAATATATAAAATTCAATGACCCTCATACCCACTTGTTCAAACAGGCACAAATATTGACGACGAGTGATGTTTTCCAATTACAGAACGTGTCGAGAAGCTCCTCGTGTAAAATAAATAAATTTCTGCGTAAAACATATGCTACCAGTACAGTGTCCCGATTCGATAGTCTACATAGTTAGCGTGTACATAGCAATTTACGACGATTGGTTTCCAAGCTTGATGGAATTGAAAGACAGGTAGTGAAGCGCAGGATTCGAGATCAAGAAGAAAAAATGAATTGCTTTTCAAATCCGACTGAAGTCAAAGAAAAAGTAATATGTTGGCACGAGGAGATAAGTAACCAGGGTCGTCGGATATAGTAGTCGTTATCTCACTAATCGTAGACTGTGTGTTAGGGTTGGTGACCATGTCAGTAGAGAGGAAACTACCACCTTCGGTGTACCACAGGGAAGTGTGCTTGGCCCCACCCTTTTCCAGGACTGTATAAAGGATCAAGACTACGAGGCAACTGAAAGTCTACTTGCCTGGATCTGCTGAAGTGATTACTAATACCCATCACATCTCAACGAAGGGAGGTGCCCCCACTAACTCCATCCTTCCTTCCTTCCTTCCATCCCATCATTACTTTAATGCACACAAACTCAACACACCCTCACAATACACCACACACTACATCACATTCACACTACACCACACCACATCACATCACTCCACACACCCTGCTCCCTTACACATACATACACAACACTTGCACATGACACGACACAAATCCACTTCACACACACTCAATACAAACATAACTAATTAAAAATCCTGATTAATGAAATATATATAGTATATAGATATATTTCTTACCTTAGTCTTCTATTGTCTATATCTTGTTTGTGACTATCCGAGTCTGCTAGTACGCCCATAATTTGCTCGCCCACTATTTTTTGCGAAGACACTGCCTCATATGATACAGGATCTTCCTAGTTTAGGAGTCAGGGCTCAAATTCTGTATTGACTGTACTTTTCCCATCTCTTGTACACTATTCCTATTAATGTTAATTTTGTCCCCTAGTGACTACTATGTGTATTTTAATGTGTCAAACTTGTATTGTGCTAATAAATACTTATTATTATTATTAGTAAGAAACCGATGGATGTTTTCGAATGAAATTTAGATGATAAATTAACTGTTTGTTTTCTAGTAATTAAATAAAATTTTATCCGAAAACATCAGTCCGTTTCTTACTAAACTTCAACTATATCCGACGAGCCTACCCTGGTTACTTATCTGCTTTGGTGACCGTACATTCAAGGATTCAAAATCATACTGACCTGCAGATTGCAAGAAAACGTAAGATACTTTAAACGCTGTCTACCCTGACGCTTTTACCTTAACTTAAGGCTTACTTTAACTTACACTTTATAATTTTGACGATTTTAACAATACTTTGAATGAAGATTACTGTTCGAAAACGTGACAGACACCCGCTATGTGGGAAAATGATTAAATTACTAACATTTACACTCCTTGACCGTAACTAATTAATTCGTAATCACGGCCCTTGAAACAAGCCGTGCTAAGTTGTTAACCTAATTCATATGCGGTCATATATTTATGGCAATTCACGCTATTTCCCCGGGGTGATGTAAACTGGCGCAGAAACCGTTGTAATACAGATATTTTGATCACGTATTATCAAGGGATTACTCACACCTATTGGAACCAAATTAGTAAGAGCTTTGAAGGTTCGTGGCTTACCAAACAAAGGGTATTGAAGATTGTTTTTGATATGGAGCCTGGCATACCTACTGCCACGCCATTTTGATTTGTTTTTATCAAAATGGCGGCCACACATGAAACCTATATAAATCGATAGCTGACATCAATGCAAACAGAAAACATAATAGGACCAAACCGTTTGCATTGAAATTTTGAAAAAATAAATGGCATATCTACTGTTGCCAGTAGATATGCCAGGCACCACATAAAAATCTTCAATCCCCAAGGGCATTGATAGATCATTACGTAATAAAAAAGACTTTTATTTTGTAGCTGTTCTTTTAGTGACTCAACTAAAGATCAGTGGCGTGCATTGCATAAAGGCATATAAGCAGTGCCTACCTCGAAAAATCACCATAATCCTGTCAATTACATTTTAGTGTGTGTGCCCCACAATTAGGAAACACACAAAATTATCATACCTAACAAAAAACAAAACCTACAAATACGCGCGGCAGTAGGCAGTCGCCAGACGGCCTACTCGGCTCCCGTACTATTCGCACATTGTCATTGGTCTTCACTCGTTCAAGTTAATACGACGAAATTAAATTCCTGCCTACCTATTCTGAAAACCAATGCACGCCACTGCTAAAGATAGATGATATGAATGAAAAGGAAGAAAACGACAGCGTGACGGTTAATGACAGGAAAGAACCGATTGCCGACCCAAAGCAACATGGGCAAAGAGTAGGAAGACTTTTGTGGTAATTTTTTCGTCAGTTGTAGTTCGTGTGTGCGATATAGATGTCGCTGCAGGTGTATTAGTGGCTAGTGGTACTCACCTTCTAGTAAAGGCTGTGGTTGCGACAGCACGGAATCCCTGGAAGCTGCCCTACGGACTGGCTTCGCGGGCCTTGCCAAGGACTTGAGCCCCCCACTCAGTATCAGCTCCAGGGCTCGCCGCCCACCCGGCCCGGTCGCGCCTGCTCCCATCTGTAAAAGAAACATAGTTTATGATATCAGCCTGAGTTAGCTTAAACAATAAAATATTACTAGTAATTTTATCTTCAGCCTGCTGTAGCAAACTGTAGGGCAGACGTTATCAAGCTAGTATTGGAAACAAACACGTTGGTTTTCTATTTCACACGTATTTATTTTGGGTTTATACGATTGGTTTGAACTGGACTACTATACACGGTGGCAGTCAAGTATTTTCTAACTGAACAGATAGCTGTGCTGCTTAGGAGTTTGTTGCGCCACTTCTTCTTCCCAGCGATAGCACTAGGAAGTGGTGAAGGGCGGGCGTTTTTGGGGGACTGTCTTTTGTAATTTTGACGTTCGAAAAGTGCTGATTCTCAGCCTAATTTGAATAAATGACTTTTGAATTGATTTTTGTAGGGACATCGACGCGCAAACTGTAACCATGAATTCAGCACATTCTTCTCGACCCCCCTAGCGAAGAAATTTAAAGTCGGTTATAAAAAAAAATTTGCTGTTTCAAAAAGGAGCAATACCTATGTATGCGGTCAAAATGTATCGAACTGTAATTTTTTTTTTTTAATGACCGACGGAACTTTGCATCCCCCCGGGGTTCAGAATCATGTACTGAATCCACGGTTACAGGTTGCGCGTCGATGTCCCTGCCGCCTTGTATTTATGGAAGTGTTAACGTAGAAGAGCCTTTATGATTTTTTATATGGTAATCTGTGGATAACGTCGTGTGTATTTGTTAATTCTATTGTTTTAGTACGCCAATCATGTGTAATATTTAATGTAGGTACAGCTGTTTGTTGTCCGTAATAAATAAAATAAAATGCACATGAGTTGACATGAGATGTCGCTTGTCGATAATTCGATATTCACAATTATATTATAGTTAACTATTTTTTTCTTAAACAATTTTTTATAGATTTTAAATCCTTTTCTGATGCGGATAAAGGCAAAAAATGACAAGAGGTTAACAACACCGAGCAGTAACGAAGGGCAAGCGAACAAAGTGTTGACTTTTTAATTTTTATTTGACCTTGGCGAAATTGAGCCTGTTTTCGTTTTAGTGCCCATACGGAAATAAAAGACACTTTCATTAACGGAGTATAAGTGTAAGTAAGTAATTTTTAATAATATATTAATGACACTAATTAAGGCCAATCCAGGTTTTGCCCACGATGGCAACAATGTCGTCCATCTCGCCGCCAAGCGACCGACATCAGGGGGGCAATTCTCGTAATTTTAAGAACTTTCACAGTCTGATCTCAGTCTCAATCTGTCTAAAATACCTCTGATTTCCCTTCATATTTGTCAAGTTTTTGACATTTTTTGTCGGATGAGACTGCAACTAGATTTTGAATGTTTTAAATTACGAGAAATGGCCTTCTGGTATTCCCGGCCTTGGACGCCACTCGAGGCCAGGTAGGCAGTCCATATAAAATACTGGTATTGGTAGACTGGAAGCCGGCCTCAAAATAGCTAATAAAAGGCTAGGCAGATGATGGTCGGAAGTAAAAAATCTAATTTACAACCCAATTTACAAGCCAGTCCGTCTATCGTGACATTTATATTAAAATAAACACTATTATATAAGAAGTATAAACAACCTCAAAGTGCACTAAGTTTCGTCACTTCGCCGCTAATGTACACAGCTAATTGGATGATGGCTCGAGGATTCATGGCTCTCGTTTTAAGGTTACCATGTCAGTTCCTGTTCCGTTACACGTTAAAAAACCGGCCAAGTGCGAGTCAGACTCGCGCACCGAGGGTTCCGTACAAACCTGTAGGTATATAAGTAAAAGTTATGGTATTTTTATTGCTAAATGAAATCCATAACATAACAATGTGGAAAAAAAAAGTCTAATATATAAAATTCTCGTGTTGCGGTGTTTGTTTCCAAACTCCTCCGAAACGGCTGAACCGATTTGCATGAAATTTTGTGTGCATATCGGGTAGGTCTGAGAATCGGCCAACATCTGTTTTTTTTTTTTTAATCGCTGAAAAACGTTTGCTGGGTCAGCTAGTAAGTTTATGATTATTAAAAAAAATATACTATGTGATGTAACTAAAAATTTAAGATTTTCGGAATTTTTCCTATATGTGTACTTTATAACGTTGCTTCATGCCAAATTTCAAGATTCCAGGTCGTCTGGAAGTATCCTTTAGGTTTTGATTCCCTTGCGAGTAGTTGCGAGTTTCAAAATATGCGGCTTTAATTGCTGTATCTTTTGATTGCGTTGACGTAGAAGTTTGATTTTGTTACAGCTTAAAGATATTATAGACTTGAGTATTTGTTAAGAATTTCAATATAATACCACTACGCGTTCATGAGTAAAGGGGTAATAAGTTTAAAATTATTAAAAATATTTTTATTATATGATGTAACTAAAAATTTATGCTTTTCGCAATTTTTCCTTTATCTGTGTTATAAGACGTTGCTTCGTACCAAATTTCAAGATTCTGAGTTCACGGGAAGTACCCTGTAGGTTTTGATTCCCTTGCGAGTGTCGAAAATTTGCGGCATAAACGGGAGTATCTTTTGATCGCGTTGACTTAGAAGTTTGATTTTTTCACAGCTCCAAGAGACCATAGACTTGAGTATTTGATATGAATTTCAGCTTGATACCTCCACGCGTTCCTGAGAAAAAAGGTCTTGACAGACAGACAGACAGACAGACAGACGGACAACAAAGTGATCCTATAAGGGTTCCGTTTTTACCTTTTGAGGTACGGAACCCTAAAAAGAGTAATTCCATATGCCAAGGCGTAATAAAGATGTTTTGCTTTGTTTGTACGAAGGCCGCTGATAGGGTTGTCCATATTTTCTGAAAATATTTTATTTCACATAAACCTACATGGGCACTTATGAAACGTCAGAAGATAAGTGCACGGTTCCAATTGGTGGTTTCCTATGAAGAAGAGCCGGCAAGAAACTCCACGGTTACTCTTTTAAAAATAATTGGCGTTTACAATGTTTTCAAATTGCAGTAGGTATGGGAGGACAGTGTAGGCCTGTCAACAAAAAATCTGCATAGCCTTTAGTTCTTTTTTTTTAGGGTCTTTGCATTACGCTGAGCGGTGGCCGTTTTGCGTGGATGTGACGCATGTTTTCCCCCAATTTGTTATTTTTTTATGTTTGTGTTCTTTTTCTGCGTCATGTTTACCGCAAATAAACGTATTTTCTTTCATTCTTTTTTTCCAACTATGTTGGGGCCGGCTTCCAGTATAACCGGATGCCAGTAAACCAATATTTTGCATGGAGCGACTGCCTCTCTGACGTCCACAACCTAGTAACTGGGTAATACGATACCCCTTGGCAAGTAATGAAGACCAAACCAAAGCATGAAGACTAAAACTTTGTGTTGACCCTAAAAAAAAATTAAATCCTTTAGATAACCTCATATCGTTATTATAATCGGATTAAAAAAATAACCGATAGTTTTTTTTTATATTGACAGTGGCCACTTCTAATGTTAACTTTATGCAAGCGTGTGACGCATTCTCATTAATAATCACATTGCACATAATCTAGAATGGAACACTTATGCACAAGCACTTATTATATGCATTTCCATGAAAAACTTACATTTTCAAGTGTTATGCTTATGATATCGCAACTGTTCTATTTTAATAAATCCCGGTAAAATCTAATTTGAAAGTCAACAATTCCATTACACATACATAAGCCAACAATTTTATTACACACTAGCTGTGCCCGCGACTTCATTCGGTTTACTTTTTTTTTCTATAATAAAAAATAGCCTTAGTTACTCCTTATAACATCAGCTATCTGCCAGTGAAAGCAGTTCCGGAGATTAACCTGAATAAACAGACAGATAGACAGACAGGCCAAAATTAAAAAAAAAGTTTTTTTTTTAAGTAAGTATTGTATTAGATAGATAGATAGATAGATCATTTATTTGTCCAAAACATAAGTCCAGTATTGTATTGTATATTTTCATACGAATTTAGTAAAAAGATGTTAGCTTGACATTACAAACAGGCT
This sequence comes from Apamea crenata, assembly GCA_949629185.1. Taxonomy (NCBI): domain Eukaryota; kingdom Metazoa; phylum Arthropoda; class Insecta; order Lepidoptera; family Noctuidae; genus Apamea; species Apamea crenata. The sequence continues at coordinate 3,376,992 of OX451368.1, read as the reverse complement.
ATATAATTTAATTTATTTTTATAAATACTGTTACTGATATTTAATACTAACGATGTATGTATTTAAATTCAGAATTTGATTGACATAATAAAAACGATGCGTAACCTTTCCATTTCCTGACTGTACAATCAAACATTTTTTTATTATTAAAAAAACGTTGCCCCACACTAGGAATTTCTCCTGTATCGTGGGACCGTTTACAAACATTTAAACTCACATACACAAACAGCCAGACCCGGAACAACTACTTGTAGGTCATACAAAACAAATATTTGTTCGCACGGAACAAATATTTTGTTTTGTACGACCTACCGGGAATCGAACCCGCGATACGCAACTTAAGCAGCGCAAGTTAAGTTAGTTTAACTTAAACGTTCAACCAGCAAGTGTCAGCCCTGCCTATCATAACGGTACAACTGCAGGCTCTACCGGGTCAGATGAATGGTAGGTACTGTAGGTACTTACGACCACAAGGCAGCAAACAATGCCATGCGGTTTTTGTATCTTTTGAGCCTTGCGGATCGCGAGCGCAAAGCATTTTCCGGATTACACATTCGCTGCATGGCAGAGAATATGCCAGGAATTCTCGTAGGTGGAGCGAAAAGAAGCTGAAGGATTATACCATGGCATAATTTAATCAGCCTATAATTTTTCCATTGCTGGGGCACATGACTCTATATATTTTGTTCAACAACAACAATAGAAGTAAAGAAACATTTAAGCAAACTCACAAAGATTGAGATAAGCATAATTTTTCCCCAGATAAACTCGAAGGACCAAAGCAAGGAAGCATTAAAACCGGTTGAATGCCGTAAGTACAGAAAAAAATATAAAACCACTAGCTGTTCCCCACGACTTCGTCTGCGATCCAGGATGAAAAGTAGCCTATGTCCTTCTACAGATCATGGTCTAGCCATGTGTCAAATTTCATCTAAATCCGTTCAGCAGTTTTAGCGTAAAACGCGTCGCGTCATGCTGACACTGCTATTTTTAAACATGTATAGCGTCAGAAAGGGTAAGTGTTTTGGCTGTTATTGGTTGAGCTTATATTTAGGTATATTATAACCAGCACCCTGATTGCGATTGCACACTATCAAATTAATCATTATGAGGGATATTGCTAATCCATTGCTTCATCTATTCGAAAAATTTGTCTGCTCAACAACGTAAATAACGCAATGAATGTTGGTGAACTGTCAAAATGCAAGCCGTTGCTACTAATAGTGTGTTAGTGTGTTACGCACTGCAATCAGATAATTTGGAACTATCCAAATTATGAGCGCACTAATGCATAGGGCAGACGTGTTTTGTTTGAATGATTAGCCAAACATTTGGTCCTATGGGGTAATAGCGTAAATACACTATCAGCAGCGATGAATTTAATTTTAACATTTCAACAACATTCATTGCGTTATTTAAGTAGCTGGGCAGAGACATTTTTCAACATATGAAGCAATGGATTAGCAATATCCTTCAAAATGATTCAGATTGAGATTGATAGTGTATTACTGAAGAAATATAGCTTATAAAAGCTATTGTGTGTCTTTCTATTTATAGAACAAAGCTTAACAAAAGGACGCTGGTGTTTGATGTGTATGGCACGTCGGTATTGTTGGTAACAAACAGTAACTAGATCAAAGCTCAGTTCATCAGCATCACTAAGCAATGTTAGGGCTGCCACAGTCTATCAAACAAACGGAAGTGATCAAGATTGAAGATACAAATAGGTACAGATTCAGCTCACACTAAGGCTAGATCTACATTACTGTGTTGTGTCGTGTCGCCTTCTGACGCAGTTTTAGCCAATCAAAACTCGTTGTGATTTTACCTAGTCCTGAACAGAAACGTTTGATTGGTGTATTCCGCGTCACGACACAACACAACACAGTAATGTGCCGGTGGCTTAACACTATAATCTGATATTGAAGTGTTGTGTGTGCTGAATCTGGGGTCTACTCTTTAAGTTCATCAACGAAGATACGGGCCCGTCCGCAGGCGTAGCGGCGTAGGGGCAACTGTCAAAATGTGTTTACATTCATTATTCGAAGATTTATATCGATAATATCGAAGGCCTTTGAGTTAGTGGACTACAGCAGGTTCTGGGCCAAGCTTGGAGAGGTAGGGGATCCCACTGATCCCACTTATTAACAAAACCAGAAGAATTTCGTAAAGTGTGGAAATTTTTTGTCGGACGAGTTTGCACTAGCTGGATTGTGTGTAAGACTGGGAGGTCTGTCCTCTCCAAGACTATTTAACTTGTACGTTAATCAGCTGATCGATGGGTTCAGTAACTGTCATGTCGGTTGTCATATAAATAACGTCTGTGTTCACGTGTGTCAGCATCAGACACGATAGAACACATTTTAATTTTTCACAGTCGATTAAATGTGACTGTCAGTCAGTCAGTAAGGCCGCATCCGATAGTTTGTGTCCAGCTTTACCGGTGGTTCGTACATTCTCATTGTGTATTCATGTGTTTTGCGGTCATACTGCCCGTCTGCATTGTAAATGGGAGTATTGTGTACTGTAATGTTATACATGAAGTCTTTTGTTGAGGGTGCATTCGCATCTGGCTGAAGCGAAGTCATTGAATGGTTCAGCGTAGGCGTTCGACGAACTGTGCGGTTGTGCGGTTACATCGCATCAGAAACTTGTTGAAGTTAGCTGATATACTAAATAACAATATGGCCTGTAATTCCCGTGGGGTTAGCCAGAGGTGTAGTAGGTACCTAACATAAAATCGCGACATATTCGCCAAAAATGTAAACAAATATGTGTTTATTGAAAAATAACTTTAATTCCTACACAATAACGTTCACGCTACAACTTCAAGATTTTTTATAACTTTATCAATAGTGCTAGTAGCACTCTGAAATAAACTTAATTACCATTAAAATAAAGTTCATATTTGGTTAAGTTGAAATAACGTCAATTTGAAACAAATAAAATTTAAATTTATATACACCACATTTCACGCTAGTTATGTTTAAGTATTATGTAATAGGGGACGAGACTATTGCTATCAATCGGGCACAAATCCAGAGTCCGGGCTGCTAATTAGAAATTCCAGCCCAATAACACTTTGCCAAACTCAAACTCAAATCATTTATTTCAATTAAACCATTTACAGGCACTTTTGAATTGTCAAAATTAAAAAGTCTGTCAGTTAGTCAGCAAGTTGAAGCTAGTCGCCCATTCCAATGCCCGACCCGGAAATCGAACCCAGGACCTCATGCTCAGCAGTAGCACTTGGCCACTAGAGACAGTAGTGAATACAGCCAAGATCAATCATCATCATCATCTGCCTAGCCTTTTCCCAACTATGTTAGAGTCGGCTTCCAGTCTAACCGGATACAGCTGAGTACCAGTAATTCAGACAAGACCCTGATAAGACTGGTTGACAGACTTATGGGCGTCTAACGACCCCTAACGACTGCCAAGATAATCAATAGCTACTACATTAACATAATAGGCACCTACCTATGTGTAGGTACAAGCAGTACTCTCATTAGGATTCCCAGCAACGCCCAACATTGGTTTGCAACAATTTATATGGGACACGCGATAGTCATTGAATTCCAATGGGGTGTTGACGTAAAACCGTGTAACAAAACAACGCTAATGAATGTATCGGTCAACACAATACATGCATTATTCATCAGTGAGATAAGATCACCAGTTTGTTTTGTTTTAGGAAATTTCTTCCATTTAGGCTCAACTCACACCAAAAGAGCGTCGAAGCGGAGCGCAGTTTCAGTGTCATATGAATTTTAACTTTATTTTCATTACTATAATACTTATTATCGCAACCACTCGGTAGAGAAGGCAATTCCCCGGAATTCCTGCGGCACCGCGGGCATCCGCGCGACTCGTTCGAGTTTCTCATGCGATAATAAGTATTATGGTAATGATAATAAAGTTAAAATTCATATGAAACTGAAACTGCGCTCCGCTTCGCTGCCCTTCGCCGCTCTTTCGGTGTGAGTTGACCCTTAATCATCAATCAGAGCTCGTGTTTTATTACCCCACGACTATTGGATAACTTACGGAACCACAGAAACTTAGATCATCTCTTTCCAGCACCCTTTAATTGCGCAATACGCTATCAATCTCAATTTGAATCATTTTGGAGGATATTGCTAATCCATTGCTTTATATATTCGAAAAATTTGTCTGTTCAGCAACGTTAATAACGCAATGAATGTTGTTGAACTGTCAAAATGAAAGACATTCCTACTCTTAGTGTGTAACGCAATTATCCCACAGGGCCCTACACCACAAAACTTTACAATTACAAGTTACTGTAACTCTTACAAGAGTCTTAGAAGATGGCGGGACGAGCTGGACAAAATAAACGACCAGTGGTCCACTTTAGACCTGGATCGAAAGAGCTGGAAGTCATAGGGAGAGACCTTTGCCCAGCATTGGGATGATGCAGGCTAACAGTAAGAAGAGTCTGTACCACAAAACTCTAAACCACATAACTGAAACGGAAAATTTTTTCGTTATGTGGAATAGAGCCTAGGGTTTTGGTAAAAATTCATGACGAACTAAAGAGGCGACGCTTCCAAAAAAAAAACGTGTTGCACTCCGGGAGTGCCGGTAGAAGTGAAAACTTGAATATTAACGTTGTGCATTTTTGATATTTTGGAATGCGGTCTACTCTCCCTCCGTCTTACAAATTTTCGATTTGGTCACGTGTCCTGACGCGAGCTCCGCCTTACGAATTTTCGATCAGGTCACGTGTCCTGATGCGAGTTTAACATTTTTTACCCATCACAACAAAAGTGCACAACGCCGCCGCTGAAGAAGTTTTCACTTCAAAAAAACCGTTTCTTAAATGAGTTGTACCAACAATGTCATATTTACGGCTTGGTACTATAATAGTTTAAGTATATGGTAACTTGGTAAGTAAAAATAGAACCTGTAAGTATGTAAGTTCAGCAAAAAGTGTAATTCAATAACACAACAGCGCTGGAATATTGCGTAACGTAACATTTATTGAGTCGCGCACACTCACTGTCACAGTACAAAGGGATTCTGTTACATCACTTATTCCCATATGGCCCGTTGTTCTGGTTTAGAACTGATTTCATGTAGACGGAAAATGTCGATAGTAACCAAAGCTATGTTTGCAAGATTTAGGGCTGTTTTTTCAATTGACATTTAATATTTATTTGTGGAATAAAATTTGTGTGACAGTTTTTGTAAGGAAAAACCGTCAAAAATTCAAAATTATTTTTCCGATGCAATTGAATTTATACAGTACTAAGACCGTGATTTCATGGATTCAATTCAATTTCATCGGAAAAATAATTTTGAATTTTTGACAGTTCTTCCTTTCAAAAACTGTCACACAAATTTTATTCCACAAATAAATATTAAATGTCAATTGAAAAAACAGCCCTAAATCTTGCAAACACAGCTTTCTTACTTTTTGAAGTGAAGCTTCATTAGCGGCGTTGTGCACTTTTGTTGTGATGGGTAAAAAATGTTAAACTCGCGTCAGGACACGTGACCTGATCAAAAATTCTTAAGACGGAGGGAGAATAGACCGCATTCCAAAATATCAAAAATGCACAACGTTAATATTCAAGTTTTCACTTCTGCCGGCATTCCCGGGGTGCAACCCGTTTTTTTTTTCTCAGCTCCTAAGAGTCCTAGCTTGATGTTAAATAGTCTATACTCTATAGCCTTCCTCAAGGATTAGGCTATCAAATGCAAAAATATTTTTTCAAAACCGACTGGGAATTCCGGAGAATACCCGCCACATACCAACTTACAAAACCAATTTTACCTATGAAAATAACTTCGGTCTCTGAAGTCAGCACAACAATAAGCGCCTTCGGGCAACACCCACTAAGTAAACGGGCAGTGTACACAAGCGATGGGTCAATATTTACATTTAATTTGCAATTGCCTGATTGTTAGTCGATTGGCGTCTTTAATTCGGTAACTCTGGTCCTTTATTGGATAATATGCATGTAATAACTTCTTCGACTTAATAAATCTGAAATTCAGTTATTCACTGACAGACACAGACACAGCCAAAATGGGTCTAGAAGCATGAAAGGTGTGGTTTTGATCAGTATGTTATTAAAATACGATTTTTGGCATTTTCACTCACAAATAGCAGCCGAGGGGTTAACGGTAAACTTTCGTTGTAATAGTAAAAAATGCTCAAGAGGTAATTTTCCTTAAGACAACAGTACTTTTTTTTCTGGCCCGCATTTTAATTTTTGGGTACGAAATGAATGATGTCCTTTAAGGGTGTTGGTCCCATGGAGCAAGTTGTTCAGTCTCATGATCTCTACCAAACTCTTAAATTGAACACACCTTTCTGATAAATACTGTATTACAAAAGTAAGGAAGGATTTTTGAAAATTCACCTAAATGGGTTAACTAGGGGATAAAAGATTGTATGGCCGTTCGTCATTTTCGCCGTTGGGAAATCTCGTCGTTGTCTAATAGGGTCTTGGGTTCGTTGCCCGAGTCTTGTTCATGTATTTGGGATTTTATTAAGAAATGCTCGGTATAGCAGCCCGGTTAATAGCACCAGGCTTTCCCCTATTACATGAAACTTTTGGACGGCACGGTTGGCGCAGTGGTTAAGCGATTGACTGCTGCGCTGCGTGTCGCGGGTTCGATTCCCGCACGGAACAAATATTTGTATGACCTACATGTATTTGTTCCGAGTCTGGGTGTTTTTCTATCTATAATATGTACGTATTTACAAAAAAAAAAAAATTGTATATTATATACCTAAGTAGTTTATCAGCCATCTTGTTACCATAACACAAGCATTAGGTTGCTTAGCTTGGGACAAATGGTGCTGTGTGAAATGTCCAGGGATATTATATTATATATTATCTATATATATAAAATTCAAAGTCCTGACTGACTGACTGACTGACTGACTGAGACATCAACGCACAGCCTAAACCGCTGGTCTTAGAGACATGAAATTTGGAGAGTGTATTCTTCGTGAAGAGTAGGTATCCACTAAGAAGGGGTTTTTCGAAATTCCACCCCTAAGAGGGTGAAATGGGGGGATTTTGTTTGTATGGAAAATCTTATTCCTTGAGTTAATAAACTTGAAACTTGGGACGAATACTTATCTAAGTAAATAATGAAGTTGGAAATTTTTAGTTTTTATAAACTACCTCCTAAAAGGGGATTGGGGGGTTTCAAAGTTTGTATGGAAGACTTTTAGCGCGCGGTTCGATTTGATCGAAACTCAGTATTTATACCTATAATTGAAAGAAAAGAATAATGTGTATTAGGGTTTTTCGAAAATCTACCCCTGACGGCCTAAACAGGGGTAGTCAATTTTACAGGAGAGGATTTTCCAGCGTGGCTTGATTAACTCGAAAATTGGTATAAATAATCTTTGAGTCAAGTTATGAACACATCCCGAATGATTTTTCAAAATTCCACCCCCTTTTTTTTTTTTTTTTTTTTTTTTTTTGTGGATGGGAAATCATCAAATGACCCCTCCCGCTCTGGGTGGAGCGGAAGGGAGTGTCAGACTTTTACTGACTAAAACCCACCCGTGTTCCGTCCTTAGCCCTTTCTGTTCCAGGGCAGCGGTTAACCTTTCGGAAAATCCCACCGCCCCGGCAGGCTTCGGCCCTGTGGGGCCCCGTCCTCTGCTGACATCTCTTTGAGGCGCGCGTGGAACACAACGCGCCGTCCGGCACGGGCCTGGTCCTGATCGGACGGTGAGCTACCCATTACTCACCGCCCGCAGGCCCGCGCCTACGGTGGCCGGGAGTCGTCACGCGGCTCCCGACGCCCGGAGCGTCTCCCGCGGCGGCTGAGGCGTGAGGTGTTCTCCCTCAGCCTCCCCGCCACCTCCTTCGCTAGCATGACTGCTTCGCAGAAGGAGGTGACTGCCTCCCATTCTCTCTCGCCCCGGACCATGGCTTGCACCAGGGCCGGGCGCGAGAGGTCGCCGCCGTTGCCGATCGCCTCCACGAGGACACGGCGGGTCTCCGCCCAAGCAGGGCAGACCTCCACCGTGTGCTCCACCGTGTCCTCTGGGCGATCCGGGCAGTGGTGACACCCGGGCGTCTCCTCCCGCCTGATGATGTGCAGGAACCTCCCGAAACATCCGTGTCCGGAGAGGACCTGCGTCAGGCGGTACGTGAGAGCGCCGTGACGCCTCTCTAGCCACTCCTCAAAGAGGGGTCTTATCGCCGCTATCGCGGCGTGCCCTGCGCTGGGTTGCGATAGTCGCGCCTTCCATTCCGCCATGAGATCGCGCCGGAGGTCCGTCCGCTCCGCAGCGATTTGCCGCGGGTGCAGAGTTTCCCCCCGGCGTAGTGCCTCCGCGCGCCAATCATGCAGGCGCGCAAGCACTATCGCCTCCAGATCCCATGGCGGCAGTCCGGCAAGGAGGCATGCCGCCTCGCGCGAGATCGTGCGGTAGCCCCGGATCAGCCTTACGGCTACCACCTTCTGGGGCGCGTTCAGATAGTGTGCGGCTCGAAGCCGCAGTGAACGCGCCCATACCGGGGCCCCATATAGGGCCATGGACCGCACGACCCCCGCGTAAAGCCTCCGGCAGGAGGCGTTTGGCCCCCCCAGGTTGGGCAGGAGCCGCTTTAAGGCGGCCCCGGCCCGTTCCAGTTTGGGGGCCAAACGTCGGAAATGCTCGACGAAGTTCCACCGGCTGTCGAGGACGAGACCCAGGTATCTCATCGTTGTCTCGACGCCGATGTGAACCCCTCCTACCATCAGTTGAGATCCCGAAGGTGGCCCGTACCGGGGCCCATGAAAGGACATGGCCTCGGACTTGTGCAATGCCACCTCGAGACCCAACTGCCGGATCCTATCCACGACTATCGCAACCCCGCGTGTCATTGCGTCGGCCGCCGCCTGATGCGACCTCCCCTGCGCCAGGACCAGCGTGTCGTCAGCGTAGCAAACTACACTGACGCCATCAGGGAGGTCTGCCCGCAGCACCCAGTCGTAACCGATGTCCCACAGGAGCGGCCCCAGAACCGATCCCTGTGGGACACCGCACGACATCTCTCGCCGGCTCCAGTTCCCGTCGCGACCGGGGTAGATGACGGCTCTATCCGTCAGATACGCCCCGACTATTCGACGGAGGTAGGTCGGCACCCGGTGATACCGAAGTGCCTCCCCAATGCAACTCCAGGGCAGGGTGTTAAACGCGTTGGCGATGTCGAGTGACACCGCCACGACGGCCCCGCCCCGGGACACCGCATCCCCCGTCGTGAGGGCTCTAACGCGCATGATGGCGTCCACCGTCGAGCGCCCCTTGCGGAAGCCAAACTGGCTATCCGCAAGATCCGGCCCTGTCCCCACCAGGTGCCCGACGAGGCGGCCCGCAATCACTCTCTCGAAGAGCTTGCCAACCTCGTCGAGCAGCACAATGGGCCGGTATGCGGACGGAGAGTCCGCAGGGCGCCCTGGCTTCTGAATGAGGACCAGCTTCCCTGTCTTCCAACGGAGTGGAAACTGGCCTCTCTCCATGCATGCGCTTAAGAGCGCCTCCAGTCGAGGCCCGAGAGCCGTCGAGGCCAGGACCCAGGCTTTACCCGGCACGCCATCGGGTCCTGGGGCGGTATTTTTGGCCTTCAGCCTGCCTACCGCCGCTCCCAGCTCAATTTCAATTGTCAATTTTACAGGGGAGGAGTTTACAGCGTGGCTTGATTAACTCGAAAATTGGTACAAGTAATCTTTGAATCAAGTTATGAACACATTCCAAATGATTTTTCAAAATTCCACCCCTGTGGGGGTGAAAAGCGGGGATACAGTTTATATGAAAAATCTTATTCGTTAGGTTAATAATCTTGAAAATTGGCGTGAATACTCGCCTAAGTAAGCAATAAAGTTTATCATTATTAGTTTTTCAAAACTACCCCTCGAAGGGGATATAGGGGTGCTAAAGTTTGTGTGGAAGAATTTGAACGCGCGGTCCAATTAACTCGAAACTCAGTGTGTGTACTTAAGACTAAAAATAAATAATAACACCTATGAGGGTTTTTCGAAAATCTACCCCTAACGGGGTGAAAAGGGGTAGTTAATTTTACAGGGGAGGATTATAATAAGTGGCTTGATTAATTATAAAATTGGTATAAATAATCTTTGAGTCAAGTTATGAATTTTTTTAAATTCCACCCCTGTGTGGGTGAAAAGCGGGGATACAGTTAAATGAAAAATCTTATTAATTTAGTTAATAAACTTGAAAATTGGCAACAATACTTGCCTAAGTAAGTAATAAAGTTTATCATTATAAGTTTTTCAAACTACCCCTCAAAGGGAGATATAGGGGTGTTGAAGTTTGTGTGGAAGAAATTGAATGCGCGGTCCGATTAACTCGAAACTCAGTATTAATACTTTCGACAGAAAATAATTAATAATAAGTATGTAAAGTGGTCGAAAATTGACCCCTGACGGGGCAAAAAGGGGTAATTCGGTTTTTAGGGGAGGATTTGAACATGAAACTGTACATTTTCACGCCTAAACCACTGAACTTCTGATTTGGCAAAGAGATAGATGGCATCCTGGGGAAGCACATACTTTTTATCCTGGTAGCACGTTCCCGTGGGATAACTTCCGACATCCACGCGGGCGAAGCCGCGGGCAGAAGCTAGTAACTTATATTATAACACTAGCTTCTGCCTTCGTCTGCGTGAAACTTTTGATGACTTTGATGTAAACATTTAATACTTTCGTATGCTGCACTGTTTATTTTATTTCATATATTTCGATTGTTGTTCTCATACACAACAGAGATTAAAATTAAGCTAGCTTAGATTTTCTTAGCTGTTGTAGGTTTATTTCACAAAAAAAAACACTAGCTTCTGCCCGCAACTTCGCCTACGTGAAATTTGTTGCTCCCCCACCCACCCCGTCGCATCGTATCGCCTGCTCGCGATAATACGTCGTTTTCGTTTTGAGTTATTTTCTTCTTTTTGCTAGGCTCCTTAGGGTCATATCTAGAAGTTATATAGCCTATAGCCTTCCTCAAGAATAGGGCTATGAAATGCAAATATTTTTTCAAATCCGACTGGTAGTTCCGGAGAGTACCACCTACACACTTACCTCATAAACAAATTACAGATAACTGTATATTTAGTATAGATAACTGGCGAAATGTAGGTGTAGTATACTTATATACACCCCCCTAGTCGGTAGTTCGGCACTATTAGCACGTAAAAGTGGGCGATAGAAGTATGAGGAAGCACGCGTTATTATGGCTCGACAATCTTTGTCGCCCATATTGTGTCACCTCTGCCTACGCGACACATGAACGAAAAAAGGTGTCGAGCTTTAAGTACGCATATTGGTCGTTGCACGTCTTGTAGAGTAAGCAAGCTGAAGTGGCAGTGGGCTGGTCATGTTTTTCGAAGGAACGATGACCCGTGGCGCAGACGAGTCCAGCCGATCTGTTCAGTAAAAATCTCACCGTGAAAACTTCGGTGAAGTGAGCTATCAATAGTGTCGTGACAGCTCACTTCACCTGAGTTTTCACGGTAAGATTTTTATAGAATAGCATCGCTGAAGTGGAGATCGGGTATTAGCAGGCGTAGTGTGGAACGCCCTCCAACTAGATGGACCGATGACCTCAAAAGGGTGGCTGCGGAAGGCTGAGGATAGGGCGTTGTGGCGCAGCCTGGAAGAGAGAGGCCTATGACCAGTTGACGACTGCGATAGGTTGAGTTAATTGATTGACTTGCTCGTATGTACGTGTATCGCCCACTTTAAGTTACAAGGACAGCCCATTTCAAACATGATGCATGATATCTGTCTATTCACGATGTATGCCAGTTGACGTCACTGCGATTTTACATTTCCTCAAACAGTCCTTCCTTCTTGTGTAGGAGAAAATAAGAATAGCCAACTAATACGAACAATCTGTCTTATCATCATCCTTATCTTTTCTTGTAATAATTGTAAAACAGAATATTTGACGGTGTTGTAAGTTGTAATGCTATGACACTTGATGTACTAAGCCGCTTATTATTATAGCTGCCTCGGTCTGAAGGTCAATTCTCGTAATTTTAAACGTTCAAAATCTAGTCGCACTCTCATCTCGGCGACAAACAAATGTCAAAAACCTGTCCAATATGTTGGGAAATTGGAGGTATTTTTGACAGGTTCAGACACTGATCAGACTGTGAACGTTCTTAAAATTACGAGAATTGCCCCTCTGGTCTAGTGGTCGCAAGCACTACTGCTGAGCATGAGGTCCTTGGTTCGATTCTCGGATCGGGCAAAGTGTTTTTGGGTTTTTCCATCAAGAATTTCTCAGTAGCAATCCGGAGTTTGGATCTGTGGCCGGTTGATGGCAATAGGCACGCCCCCTCATCATCATCATCATCTGCCTAGCCTTTTCCCAATTATGTTGGGGTCGGCTTCCAGTCTTACCGGATACATCTGAGTACCAGTATTTTACATGGAGTGCCTATCTGACCTCCATAACTGAGTAATACGATACCCCTTGGTAAGATTGGTTGTCAGATTTTCGGGCTTCTAACGACCCATAACGACTGTCAAAGATCCACTAATGACAGCCGAGACCAACGGCTTAGCGTGCTTTCTGAGGCACGGAGGGGCCTTGGTATGTAAAGATGGTCACCCATCCACGGACCAACCGCGGCAAGCGTAGCTTAACCTGATCAATACCGTGCGACTATTATTACTTATGGGACATAAACCTAACTGGCGTAATGTGGGCGTACTGTAGGTATATCTCTGCCTAACCAGGCGTGATGTTGTTTGTGTCACTTAAAACAGAACGTTTCGAGACGATGCTGTCATACAATGACACTTGATATACTAGGACGTTTATTATTGTTTTTCATATAGTATGTGGCCATGAAATCATTGGAGATAGCGGGTTACATAATAATTTCCAGTGTTTTTACCACGCCTTGTTTCAGTGTCCCTATAAATAGTACACACGGTGACGTCGGCGACACGTCACAGTTTTAGAGGACGTCGCATTGTATAAGCTTTTCATTAAAAAAAATTAAATGATATCTCGTACTTGACCTTGAGAGGTCGTGACTACTTAACCGGACTATCCTGTGGTTACCTTAAGTAAACTCAAAGCCTCAAGCCAGGGGCGAATATCTAATAAACTAAGCGACTGGACACCCCCTGTGGGGTACGAACCTTGGCTTAGTGCGTCGCTGAGAGGACAGCAAGCCCATCTTGCTGTCCTCTGCACACAAGCTGGATCGCGCTTTTCATACAATCAACAAAACAATGTGTAGATTGATGTGTAGCCGTGTGTACACGCACATTTCGCCAGTTATGTTTAAGTCCCATGAATTATTCTTAAAGTATCAATTTTAGTCTTGAATCAAGACTAAAATTGATACTTAAAGAATAATTCAGGCACAGGGACTTGCATAATATGCTTTTCATCAAGACTCTTGATGAAAAGCATATTATGTAAGTCTGGCCACATCCTTTAAAATTTACAATATTATTCCTCCCTCTCCTTTTTCAATTCTGTCTTTTGCCAGTCATTTCAGGAGACCTTTGCCCAGCATAATCAGCCTATAATGTTCCCACTGCTGGGACGCAGGCCTCCACTCTGCGAGAGAGAGTGGGCCGAAATCTACCACGCGGGTCCAGTGCGGGTTGGTAGATGTCACATATCTTCGAATTTTTGGTTCTAGGACCTGACGGTTCTTCCTTCCTCTGCCCTGCAGTGGGATAATACAGGGGGTCTACTCCGAAGTACAAAGTGCGAATGTTCGGATCGGACCGACACATGGCCGAACCGAATATTATTGAAAAATGCGAAAAAAGTTCGGATCGGCTCAGTTAGGTCGGGACCATAGTCAATATTCGAAAGAGTGTAGGAGTGTAGGATCGGAATCGACTGAACCAAATAGTAACTTCGTAGCACGAAACGGCCGAACATTCGGCCGATACTACTTTGGAGTAGACCCCCAGGGTAGTTAGATTAGATTGTTTTCTCGCACAGGACGTGGCACGCGAGCTATTTTGAGTCTACACGAGGCTAGGTAATCCCGAACTAAAAATAACACTTCCTCATCAAATGCCAAGGATTCTGAAACGGATTATTTTTAATTCACAGCTGATGTCTTCCGCCTGGCAGAAGTCCAACTAATTATAAAACCACTTATTTGTGATATTACGGAGACTAAGAACAGATGTTTATCATTCTAAAGCTCGCGCTATTTCAGAAATGTATACGAATAGATATAAACAATGTCTCTAAGGGCGCAATCGACCAAGCTTTTATACCTAGCTGTGCCCCGCGGTGTCACCCGCATCGCCCTCCTTATAAGACTCGTAGCGTGATGTTACCTATAACCTTCCTCAAGAATTGGGCTATTAAATGCAAATTTTTTTTTTTTAAATCCAACTGATATTTCCAGAGATTAGCGCTTTATTATTTGTATACATATACATAGCTTTTTTTCCATACGAAAACCTGGTAGACGTCAAAAATGTATTCGCATGATAAGAGTTTAATATTAGGTACTAATAGCCAGAATCATCCCACTGCTGGACAAAGGTCTCGGCTCATGACTTCCAGCGCATGCGATCCAGTGCTAACGTGGACTACTGGTCGTTTGTCAAAATCAATCAAAATCAAAAGTCATTTATTCAAATTAGGCTGAGAATCAGCACTTTTTGAACGTCAAAATTACAAAAGACAGTCCCCCAAAAACGCCCGCCCTTCACCACTTCCTAGTGCTATGGCTGGGAAGAAGAAGTGGCGCAACAAACTCCCCAGCAGCACAGCTGTCTGTTCAATTAAAAAAAATACTTGAATGTATACAATACTAGGTACTTATATTCGGTAATTAGCATTACAAAACCAGAACATAAAATTTAATTATTTGCCATAATATGTCAGCTAGCCACGCCAATATACCAACAAATATAATAAAAACTATACGTACTCAAGCTAAAAAATAATGAATTAAAATGTAAATAAAAAAAACTTACTACCCAAATAAAAGCCTCCAGGCATAAAGGGCGTGACAGCTTACACATTTATGCATTGCTGGGTTCTGCAGTAAGCTAATTCTGGAGAAGGAACATAAACATTGTCTTGCGTTAAACTAGGGTGACCAACTATTCTTATCGTCTAAGTAGTCGTTGATAGAATAGTATGCCTTTGAACAAAGGTTGGATTTTAGTTGAGCTTTAAACGCATTAAAAGGCAAGTCTAGAAAAGAAGAGGGTATCTTGTTATAAAAGGTTATACCAAGCCCAACAAATGAGTTATGAACCTTATGAAGCCGGTGAAAGGGGGCACGTAGTTTGTCCTTATTTCTAGTGTTAACACTGTGAATATCACTATTTGTTTTGTCCAGCTCGTCCTGCCATCTCCCTCTTGGCTTGCCGCAGCGTCTACCGGTACTAGGTTTAAAAGTTTGCTCGAATTTGCCTTAAATAAACATTCTATATACCCGTATTCATAGACATTCATTAAAGTTAACGGCTTTTATTTACACTTTTCTAGCGGATAAGGAATTACCGGTGCTTTTATTAACATCCGGTAAAAACGTAGCATTTTCATGTTCTAGCTGTTTTCTTTTGCTCAGTAATATTATAGTTGCTAACTGTTATGGGAAAGGGACCTACAATCTACATTTTATGCTTGTTTTTTCATACCGTAATCTTACTAGTAATAACGCTGGAATATCTGCAACTACCAAACAGATTATATAATTATAAAAAATGTTTTGAGTTTGATAGCCCATTTTTTGAGGAAGGCTATTAGGCTATTAAACATCTTAGAAGCCGAGCATTAAGTATAATAGTCAGAAAGAACACTAAGCGAAAACGAAGCTACTACAATCTGTCAAATTTATTTAATAGATTTTCAACTTTGTCGCTAAGGTTCAAAGTTGATTGGGAAAATTTGACAGTTTCGGGTAGCTTGATCTGCTGGCGGTACATGCGATGCGACTGTGTCGGTCGGGAGAAGAAGAAATTTCACATGGACGAAGCCGCGGTCAGAAGCTAGTTTTATTAAAAGCCTTGCTTTGTGGTTGATCGACAGTCACCTAGTTTACGTCGGGAAATTAATATCGATCGATACATAATCAGCCTATAATGTTCCCACTGCTGGGACACAGGCCTCCTCTTAGTGAGAGGGAGTGGGCCGTAATCCACCACGCGGGCCCAGGACGGATTGGTAGATGTCACATGTCATGCTAGGACATGCCGGTTTCCTTACGATGTTTTCCTTCACCGTTTTGAGAGCAGTGGTGATGAAATAGTTTACACGAAGTAAAGCGCCTGTCTGGGTTCGAACCTGCGACCTTCAACTCGCATGTCGCGGACGTTACCACTGGGCCACCACTGCTCTCGATCGATACAAATGCATTTAATTGACACCTAACATGACATTAACGTGTTCTAATTCACATAATACATTTAATTTAATTGCCACAGGAGAATCAACTAAAATGCTTTTACGGGGAAAAAATAAAAAGCATGTAATTTACATCCATACATAATTAGCCTATAATGTTCCCACAGCTGGGACGCAGGCCTCCTCTCTATGAGAGGGAGTGGGCCATAATCTACCACGCGGGCCCAGTGCGGGTTGGTAGATGACACGTCTTCCAATATGTTGTTATTTTTGACATCCATAGCGTTCGTCATATATACTTTTCTTTGACAAAAACTATAATAATAATAATATCCTTGGACATTTCACACAGCACCATTTGTCCCAAGCTAAGCAACCTAATGCTTGTGTTATGGTAACAAGATGGCTGATAAACGACTTATATACAATTTTTTTTTGTAAATACATATTATAGATAGAAAAACACCCAGACTCGGAACAAATACATGTAGGTCCTACAAATATTTGTTCCGTGCGGGAATCGAACCCACGACACGCAGCGCAGCAGTCAATCGCTTAACCACTGCGCCAACCGTGCCGTCAAAAACTATACTATAAACTATACTACTTAATCAATTAATAAATCTACCTAGCCTTTTCCCAGCTGTATTGGGAATAATTGGGATCGGCTTCCGGTCTAACCGGATGCAGCTGAATACCAGTATCTCACATGGAGCGACTGCCTATCTGACCTCCACAACCCAGTTACGTGAGTAACACGATACCCCTTAGTAAGACTGGTTGTGAGACTTTTTGGGGTTCTGACTAACCGTAACATTTAAAAAAAAAAAAAACGACTGTCAAAGATGTACGAATGACAGCCGGAACCAACGCCAGACACGGAGGGATCTCAGTATGTAGTGGATGGTCAATATGGTCACCCATCCATAAACTCCACGAACACCACCAACCACAGCACTCAAACTCCTTTTATATGAAAGAACAACAATTTTTAATATTCTTGTGTAGGTACACGTTGTAGGTACACATTACAGTTTATCTCGTCTTTAGTATTAAAACAATGACACAATCAACGAAAGCACTTGACAGTCACGATAGATAAGGAAGAACATGATAATATATTTTCTAACTCGCTTTACGATTGCAATAAAGAGCATCCACGTGGATGATAGTTAGGGTTGCCAACCCTACTATACAGGGTTATTTGTAAAACTGGAAACTGAAATCGCGAAAAAAAAATCAGCTGTTCCCTACATTTACATTCGCATAACTCGTCAAAATGTAGGGAGCAGCTGATTTTTTTTTTCGCGATTTCATGTTTGGTCCCATTGTAAAAGTTGTTCATAATGATGAGTACAATGACCTCTTAAGAGGTTGTTGGTGTTTTACAAATGACCCTGTATAATGTAGTAAGCCTGCTATATTAGGAGGCCTGAATACTAGGTTATATCTAAAAAAAAAATATGGTAGGGCGAAACTACCATAATTTTATTTCAATACAAAACGGCGATAAAATCGCAATAATAGCCAGCACCCTGATTGCGTAACACACTATCAATCAAAATTTGAATCATTTAGAAGGCTATTGCTAATCCATTGCTCCATATGTTTGAAAAATGTGTCTGCTCAACAACGTAAAAAACGCAATGAATGGTGTTGAACTGTCAAAATGAAACCCGTTGCTACTGATAGTGAGTTATGCAATTAATCTGCAGTATCAATCTCATAAAAGCTGAGTTAATGGTATTTTGTAACCTTAATTTAGCGTGTAATAAGGTAAGTAATGAGATATTAAAAAAAAAAACCTGTTAGTGAAGGTTCAAAGTAGAAAAAAATTCACATTTAAGTTTTCTGACATATGTACTTACCTACTATATTTTTTATTTCGCCATGTATCATCATCTTCTTTCAGGCATGGCTTCGTAAATACTATATCTAATAAGAAAAAAAAAAGTTGGCAACCCTACTGATAATATTAAGTGCGTTCGGCGCTGTAAGTTTCATTGCCGCAGTAAATTTTCCGATTTTTTTTACAAGTTACAAGACAGCAAATTGACGTAGTGGTTATTTATTTATTCGTGTAACAAAACAAAATCTGCTAAACAATTAACTTTCCTGACATCTCATTTCATCAGTTACTGTATGTACAGTTATTACACAAATTTTTTCTTCAAAAAAATAATTAAGGCATTGACTGCCACCGCGGTCACCGGTGACAGCCAACAATAGATTTTCTATTGTGTCTGTTGTCTGATAGTCAACGTGTTAATAAAGAACAAAAATAAATAAATAAATAACATAAAAAGCTTTGGTATTTCCACCCCCACATGAAGACACATTCATGAAAAACTTTTCAATAAGTATACTTAAATAAGTCAATTAAAGTTTCAACATCACATTTCATTCAATGGCCCAAGAGAAAATCGGCATTTCCACTACAAATAAACACGTGGCTGACCTACAAATACTGGCCAAATTCGACATCAAACGTCAGGAACACAATGATAAACGAGCCACAAGCCACAACTCATTTCTCGCATCCCTTAACATACCACAACACACATGGCTGATAATTATTCACTGAGTTTCAAATATAATTAATAACTGCATAATGAGGTCAGATAGGCAGACGCTCCACGTAAAATATTGGTTTTCAGCTGCAGTCGGTAAGACTGAAAGCCGACCCCAAAAAAAGGCTAGGCAGATGACGTTTAACCACCAGATTATTTTATTTTTCTAAGGGCAGATTTTTCAATCGACAGATAATTTTTATTCGTGGAATAAAATTGACGTCTGGCAGATTTTGTATGGAAGTAAAAAATTCAAAATTATTCCTGGGATAAAATTATGTCGATTGAAATATCGGCCCTAAAAAGTCTAATGTTGCTTTGAATACTATTCAGCAGATAAGCCATCCCATGTAAGGCGAATTCAATAATAATATTTACATATCAATATCAAAACTTTAATCGATTTCCTTAGAGAAAATCATAATCGTATCGTAAACAAGTCGCCGTCCTACAAATACTGACTAATTCAACCTCAAACGTCAGGAACACGATGATAAACAACCCACAACTCATCTCTCGCATCCCTTAACATACCATGACACACATGGCTGATTATTGTCAGTGAGCTCCAAATATAATTGTCCGCATTACTCAATTACAAAACTGTCACTCCTTACAACACGGCAAGTTTACATATTGTGCCAATCTGATAAACAATATATTTCCCTGATTGTACACCCGCATTTCTCTAGTTATGTTAACGACCAGATTAAGCACGTTAAGCCGCTGGTCCTTGCTGTCATTCGTGGATCTTTGATAGTCGTTACGGGTCGTCAAAATCTTACCAAGGGGTAAACTGTTACCCAGTAACTGGGTTGTGAAGGTCAGATAGGCAGGCGCTCCACGTAACATACTGGTATTCAGCTGCATCTTGTTAGACTGGAAGCCGACGCCAAAAATCAAACACACCCACCCTCACATTTCACACACGTCACACACATCATCGTCATCACATCCCAGGTTTCACATTTAAATCAATGCCATAAGAGGAAATCACCCTGTCCACTATAAATCTCTAAACACGTGGCCGAATCAGGTCATATTTGTTATAATGGCGACCTCGAACGTCAAAAACACGTTGACACACAACCCATAACTCATCTCTCGCATCCCTTAACATGGCACGACACACATGGCTGACAATTTTTCACTGAGCTCCGAAATATTTCGCTACAACACGATGTCACAAACATGGCGGCGGCGTAAAGGGCAAGCTCGGGTAAAAAATGTATCTATTGGACGAAAATATTTTTGCTGCGATTTCAACGGAGAAAATAAAAGAAAATAATGTTTTATTTTTGAGCAAGGGTGTACTAGGTGGGGATCCTGGCTAAATAAAAACAAGCACACGGGTCGAAGGTTAAGCTGTGTTTGCAGAGGTCGGTCCGTGGCTACCCCTCCGTGGCTTGGAAAGCACGTTAAGCCGTCTATGGCTCTCATTCGTAGATCTTTGTATTCAGCTGCATCATTAGACTAGTATCGAACACATGTGACATCTACCAACCCGCACTGAGCACGCGTGGTGGGTTACGGTCCACTGTCTGGTCTCACAGAGAGGCCTGCATCCCAGCAGTGGGAACATTATAGGCTGATCATGCTATTAGACTGGAAGCTGACCTCAACATAATTGGGAAAAGGCGAAATAATGTGTTGCTACCAACACATTATTCCATAATTATTTTTGATTAACCTCTGCTTTATGGATAAGAAAAACATCTAATCTTGAGGATACCAGCTCTCAATATTCTTTAATCAATGGTCGTTTCTTCCGAAACAATTAACAGTACCCTACTTGCGTAACGCGCTACCAATCAAAATCTGAATGATTTTAAAGGATATTGCTAATCCATTGCTGCATATGTTCGAAAAATGTGTCTGGTCAACAACGTAAATAACGCAATGGATATTGTTGAACTGTCAAAATGGAAGCCATTGCTACTGAGTGTATTACGAAATTACCCCGCAGGCTGGTTATTATCAAAACCACCATGAAAACAAGGCCCAAAACTCTGCTCAAATAACTTTTAAACTTGAATTTTCAAAGCAAAACCATAATCACAGTTTTCAGGTAATTTCAGCATGATTCTGAAATTCATAAAATGGGGCTTGTTTCCATTTCCATTAACCTGTCAAAGTCATTGACGTTCTGATGTGCGTGACATGAATTTTTATTGACGTTAATTGTAAGGCTTTGATGGGCGGGCGGGAAACGTGTCAGCAGTTCAGCACTGTTGGCAGGGCGGATTTTATTATTAAACCGAGATTATAGAAAGCCCGATTGGCTGAAAATGTATTATAGTCTTTTATTAAAGCAGGAGCACTAGCGGATCTAATCGGGCCCTGGATTATGGCGAATTGATAATAGGGAAACGTGAAAAATTACATACACGAGGCAACTGCAAAATGTGTTGAAGTATATTTTTTTTTGATTTATTAAAATAATTTTGGGCTTGTGGCTAAGTACAGCCGCACAGGTCGACGCTTGCCGCGGTCGGTCCGTGGATAGGTGACCATCTTCACATACCAAGACCCCTCCATGCCTCGGAAAGCAAGTTTCCGGCTGTCATTCGTGGATCTTTGACAGTCGTTACGGGTCGTCAGTAGCCCGAAAGTCTGACAACCACTCTTACTAAGGGGTATCGTATTACCCAGTAACTGGGTTGTGGAAGTCAGATAGGCAGTCGCTCCATGTAAAATACTGGTATTCAGCTGCGTCCGGTTAGACTGGAAGCCGACCCCAACATAGTTGGGAAAAGGCTAGGCAAGTTAAGCGTTTACCTTTCCTAATTGGACATAATAAGGACATCTAATGCTTTTATGATAATGTGTGTATGTAAGTATCATCACGCGCTGTTCAATAAACAATATGGGTAGAACATCAAGCTATAGGTACTACTACGGTGACATGCGTCAACATAATGATTGATAAGTTGATAGAATGCCGAAGCAAACTAAATGCAATCAATCAAGTAAGTAAACAATTTTCTGCACCTTGTACTATTGGTAATCAATATTGACCTGAGGGTCGAAATAGGTGATATATGTGAAGGGGATGGGCCGCAGCATCATATCTAACTCACGATTCGTATACTTGTAGAGTTGTTGATAATGTTGGCACGGGCAGACTAAAGGGGGAGCGACAGGGACCTCAGTCCCCCAATTCTAGAGAAATACTTTTTAATCAAAACCCAAACAAGGCCAACAAAATTTCGATCTTGCACTCGCTCTTACGTACTGCATTCTCTATTTCTCAAATTTTGTTTTGCATACCTGCGGGTGTGTAACACATTACAGTAGCAATCGCTTTCATTTTGACAGGTCAACAACATTCATTGCGTTATTTACGTTGAGCTGACAAATGTTTCGAACATATGAAGCAATGGATTAGCAATATCCTTCAAAATGTTTGAGATTGATAGTGTGTTACGTAATTAGGGTGCTGGGCGGGGGAGAGGGGCCTCATTTAGTTTTGCTGCCCCTGGCCCCCGACAAGCTTAGTCCGCCACTGCCACTGGTTGTTGGAGTGAATATAGAGAGAAAACTTAGTTAAGTTTAAACACTTTAGTTAAGTTTAATGCACCTTAGTTTCGTACAACAGATAAGGTTGGTGATTCCTTCCATTATGTTGTTTACGTAGTAGTTAGCAAATTCTCATTGAATAGTAATTAGTTTTCTATCATCATCTGCCTAGCCTTTTCCCAACTATATTGAGGTCGGCTTCCAGTCTAACCAGATACAGCTGAATACCAGTATTTTACATGGAGCGACTGCCTATCTGACCTCCTGAAAACTATCTACACTAATAATAAAGCTGAAGAGTTTGTTACTACCAGTCGGATTTGGGAAATTATTTTTGCATTTAATAGTTCAATTCTTGAGGAAAGCTATATGACATCAAACTATGACCCTTAGCAGCCGTGTAAAAAGAAAAAAAGTGAGAAGGAATGCTAAACGAAAACGAAGTAACAGCGCGGGCGGGCGATGCGATGCAACGCGGTGGGTCAGGGGAACAACAAATTTTACCCGGATGAAGTCGCGGACAGAAGCATACCTAACCTAAAATGACACGTATTGCGTGTCAGCAAAAAAAATCTAGTAAAAATAAAAAGGGGTTAGTCAAAATATCCCCTAATATTCGCAGTAAACAACACAAAAACAACAAGATGGCAATCAAAAAGGAAAAAAATAGGTACGTGACTCACGCAAGCATAACGATTGCTCAGTAACAGCACAGATTACTTAACAGTGCCTACGTCAGTAATAGTCCTAGCGTAAAACAATTGAAGCCTTGGAACGGCCTTGGAAAAGTTGGCAGAAAGCCGGGCGGGAGCCGTAACGATACAAGATTTATAAAGACTGGTAGATCCTTGGATGACGCAGTCTGTGTAGCATAGAAATTAGACATAGAACAATGTGAACCAGAAAGGACAACTAAGGCCATGTATGCACTGACAGGTGACCTGCTTAGCGCCTAGAGCCTAGTGACTTAACATCAGAGGAGCAATTCTCGTAATTTTAAGAACGTTCACTGTCTGATCTGTCTCAATCTGTCAAAAATAACTCTAATTTCCCTACATATTTGACATTAATTGTCGCCGAGATGAGATTGCGATTAGATTTTAAACGTTTTTAATTACGAGAATTGGCCTTCTGTTTGATACACGCTAGGCGACGAGCGACAATTCTATAACGTTCGTTTTACTTCGCTAGGCTCTAGGCGCTAAGCAAGGCATCTGTCGTACGTAGCCTAAAGCTGATATCACACGCTTCACTTCTTGTTCATTTACGTCTTTCTTTCGGCATCTGTATGAAGCAGAGGTACATAGGGCCTCCTAGAGCGGCGCTAATATACATCGTACTGGGATTCTAAACGCCCGGCGCACCCTGGACGACTAGCACTCGGTAACGCAGTCTAGCTGGCTCTCAAAATGAAACGTCTGAGTAATAAACGAATCAAAGTGATAAATGAATTTATTAGATTCTGACGACGTCTGATCTCAGTATTCGGCATCATTCACTGGCGCTGCGAATGATCGAAAAATAAAATGAGCAAATTAATGTTTCTTTCTTTGAAATTTTGTCAGTGTCATATGAACGTGGAATAAACCAATAAAGTATATGATTTCGGCTTAACCCAGTCCTTCTGACAGACTAATTAACACAAAAAACAACAAAAACTAGAGCAGTAATTACTTGAAATAAAGTAAAACTACAATTCAAACATAATAATATTGCTTTTGTTGAGATGTAATAAAAATAGGTGTAGTTTTTGTCTAAAAAAAAATCTGCCTAGCGTTCCACCAACTATTTTTTTTTTTTTTTATAGTGGACTTTACTCTAACAATAACGACGATCGATCAAACTATTGAGGAAAACCGGTCGGACTTAAAATCCATTGATAATAAAGCTTTAAAAACACGGTAAAAATAAATATAGAAAGAAAAAAACACACTTAATTGAAAACGTTTTTCAAATATCCTGGCTGTCAATCGATCTGGCTAGCCTTTTTCGAACTATGTTGGGGTCGGCTTCCAGTCTAACCGGATGCAACTGAATACCAGTATTTTACGTGGAGCGACTGGCTGTTCTGTTACGGATAACATCATATGTAATGCGGAAGAGCGTGTGAATAGAATCGTTTAAAGTATGGATGTGTATGGCTATGAGAAAAGAGGCAGGAGCAAAGAAAATATGGAATGACTGTGTGACAGATGATGCTAATGGATGATGGAAGGAAGTAAACACTGAGACGAAGGCTTATAGAGATGTATTGGAAGAAAAACATACTGCGCTGACCCCAAATAGATAATTAATTGATGATATTACCAATTCAGTCTGTTAATGAATTTATTTGACTGTTCAAATGTTCATCCAGCAATTGTACTGTCACACAAAACATGAAACTGTTTCGACTGTTCATTTATAAATCATTTAGTTATATTATTATAAAAAATAAGTAGGACAGGTCGTGTAATTAATTCATTAATTAAGTAATTATATTCGGTGTTTCCCATCCGACTAGCATCTGAGAAGAAACGCCGGAATAAGATCAGGGACATCCAGGGGTCAAGGTCTCTAATCAACATTATTTAAATACTTTGATTGAGATCAGCAGAATATCAATTCGTGCAAGAACTTCTCTGGAAAGGGTGAATTGAGGGAAGAGAATTTTCTCCTGCAATGCATTGGGCTGCATGCAAAGCATTACTTCATCATCACTGCTCTCAAAACGGTGAAGGAAAAGATCGAGAGGAAACCGGCATGTCCTAGAACCAAAAATTCGAAGACATAATGTGATATCTACCAACCCGCACTGGGCCCGCGTGCCCGCACTTCACTCCCTCTCATCGAGAGGACAGAGGCCTGTTTCCCAGCAGTGGAAACATTATATAGGCTGATTATGCATGCAAAGCTGCTTGTGTTAGCAACGGCAATTCAATGGGATTTTAGATACTCGGCGAGTTATACAAATCTCAATTTTCCAGAATGTTCCATCAAAACCAATACTTAATACATTAACTGTACCACATTTGGACATCTCCGCAATTAGAGAAATAAGAAATGCATTTTATTGTCATGTCACGGCAGGCTTGCGTACGGTTGCGTCAACATGCACCTCTGACGTAAACGAACTAAATATACAAGTTTTATCGGAAATATTTATTGTAATGAAGTCGTAAGTCGACATCCGATATAGTGCTGACGTATGGAAATGTGACCGAAAATAGTAGAGTAGATGGTAGAAACACAGCATTCAAACTTCGTCAACAATATTTATATAATATAGGTACATACATCCCATGCCGATTTCGGCTACGGTGACTGCTATTGTTTCCGACAACTATAGGTTACGGGCGTGTGATCAGAAGGCCAATTCTCGTAATTTAAAATGTTCAAAATCTGGTCGCGGTGTCATCTCGGCGACAAACAAATGTCAAAAACTTGTCAAAATGTAGGGAAATTAGGTATTTTTGACAGATTGAGACTGAGATCAGTATGTGAACGTTCTTAAAATTAAGAGAATTGCCCCTCTGATGTGGCTAACGTAACCTATCTTCACCGTAAAGGTACGTGCACAGTGCGGACACGTAAACAACAATACAACCATCACGGAATCTTATGTTTTCAGATGCTCACTCATCATCATCCTCTTGGCCTTATTCCCTATTATTTGGGGTCGGCGTAGTATGTCTTCTCCTTCTATACTTCTCTATTACTATTAGTCGTCATATCATTACTCACCTCTTTTCTACCCATATCATCTTTCACACAGTCCATCCATCGTTTCTTTGAGCTGCCCCTACTCTTATAGCCATCCACATTCATACCCAAAACTTTCCTCAAGACATTTTCCTCATACCTCTGCATCACATGCCCATATGCTCGCTTGAGGTCGAACAATTGGGAACTAAGAATTTAAAATAAAAAGTATTAAAATCCTCCACAAGTTTATGCTGAGATAGGAGTCTTTTAGTCTCGCACAACTCTTTTTTGTTCGTTTTTTTTTTTAATTGTTTTTAATATTAATTTTAAATGCTCTGTTTTTACAACGACTGCCCAAAAAAGTAGTATTATGTTTTCAGGGGTCATGTATGTTTGTGAGTTTCTTTATTCAACCATAACTTCTATACGGCTTGACTATCAATGTATGTGGTGCCGTTAGAAGCGTTGCGTTATCCCGGACAACATAGGCTGGTGACAATGTTTACTGTTTGTATTTCCTTTGCGTATGCCAAGTTTATTTCCCTGACTGCACAATCAGCCTATAATGTTCCCACTGCTGGGACACAGGCCTCCTCACATAGCTCACATATCACACGATGATTTTCAAATGACTTTTCCTTATACCGGAATCCTCGATCCTATGCTAATAGGTGATTGACTGTTTCTATTACCGGTAAGCCAACAGTGCCTTTATCAACACAATAACATGGCCGTTCTTTGTATTCATTGCCTACGAATTACTTACGATACGGTATGTCATCGACCCGATAATGGTGCCAGATCGCAGTACTTATACAAGGTGTTATTATAACAATCCGCCGAACTCATCCAGTTTAAAAAAAAATATGATTGACGTGTAAAAGTGTTTGTACAAATCTACTTACAGAAAATAAACCGATCTATAAATGTATGTATTTTCATCAATTATAATATAATAATAATAATATATAATAATATAATAATAATAAGTAAAAGACTTTTTTTTTTTTTGTAAATCTTTACTAACATGGTTTTTATGTTATTGCTATGGATTGTGAGTAGTCTGAAATAAATAATATATTATATTAGGTATACTATTTTTGGTTTCTTATTAAAATGATACTTCAAGTAGATAAGACTGATACATACATCGATCAATTAGTGATCGATGGATACATATTGATCACATTTATTCGATCGCAAGAAGTTAATAATAACTGCCTCTAAGCATAGGTAATGCCACGGTTTTATAGTTTTGAAAAACAAATGTGACACAAACAGTATCAAAAACCTCTTTCTTCATGAAAGGAGAATGAGAGGAAAGAAATCAATAGATGATGTAACCAATATTTTGTAATCATTTTATGATTTAAAAGAGTGTCTGTGGAGTTTTTTTGCCCGTTCTTCTCCATAGGTACCTACTACGCTTTGGAATGGGCAACTAGCTTCATCTTTCTGACTGACCGACCCCATGAAAATTCAAAAGTGCCAGAAATAATTTGAGTTTGAATCATTTCATTCGCCCTTTGGTGCAGTAGGGTAAAAGTGGAGTAACTAATCGATTCCACCCTGAATTCTGAACTAGATTTAGGTTCAGTAATTTCAATGACACATTGTATAAATACCCAGTTCGCAAATGGTCTAGAAACACGAAGCTTTGAAATCAATCCACAAATCTATTTATAGACACGTACCTACCTAGTAGGTTATTCTAGATCTAGGACGTTTTTATTCAGTTTATTTTTAGCTATATTATAGCACCGCTTATTAGATTGTCTACGTACTCGTACCTATGTGGCTTCGTGATAAATGTCGCTTACCGTTAACCTACTGTCATGTAATCCGGAATGACGTCGCTTCATTTTTTTAACCGACTTCTAAAAAAAGGAGGAGGTTCTCAATTCAGATGTTTTTTTTTTTTTTTTTTATGTTTGTTCGCGCATAACTCCGTCGCTTGCCAACCAATTTGAAAAATTCTTTCTTTGTTTGAAAGGGTATACTTTCCAAATGGTCCCATAAAAAAATGATCACAATCGGACAAGCGGTTTTTGAAAAATCACCAAAAATCAAAAAATATATTACAACAAAAAAGTGAAAAATAAAAACTTTTTTACAAAAAAAAACAACCGACTTCCAAAGACACTAACTTCCGAAATTAAAGTTATTTTTCACTTAGTAGTGTTTTTATGGAAGTCGGTTGTTTTTTTTTTTGTAAAAAAGTTTTTTTATTGTGTATGGCATCTCGTAAGTCAACCTTGGAGGTCGTCAGCTGCTTAACTGGGCTATCCTGTGGATGCTTTAATAAATTAAAGCCTCAAGCCAGGGTATGAAACTTATAAACTAAGCGACTACACGCTAAGGGCACCCCCTGTGAGGTACGGGAATCGGGTTAGGGCGACCCTGGGGGAGGGCAGCATGGGACAGGCTAGATCGGATCGTTATGAAGGCTTTTCCCATTAAATTTTCAGGTGATACGATAATACTCCATCTTTATATTTGTGGCAGTTTGCAACGCCGACATGGAGTGCTTGTTTATTTATTATTTATTCTTAGAGCTGAGAAAGTGTCATGCATCATCAATTCATCATACAATTCATCACTTTTGTTCACTTATTTATGTAGAGTTTTTACACGTGGCTTCGTCCGCCTGGAGAACGGTGAAGGAAAACATCGTGAGGAAACCGGCATGTCCTAGAACCAAAAACCAACCCGCACGGGGCCCATGTGGTGGATTACGGCCCGCTCCCTCTCCGCGAGAGGAGGCCTGTGTCCCAGCAGAGGGAACGTTTATAGGCTGAGAGTGTACTAAGACCACGTTAGCTAGAACAATCGAGACAAAAAAAAACACGAATGAAGAATGTTTCACGTTTGAAATATTTGCGTTGTAATCTACGATAATAGTTGGATTGTTTTGTAATTTACTTCTTCACGTGCGTCACGCCAGAGGCAGTGACTTTACTGCGATTTCATATTACGTAGAATTATTAATATTAACTATTGTGATGGTCACTACCTAACTAGCTATTGCCTGTGAATTCGTTCGACAAAACTTTAAAGCAAAGTTTAAAAAAAATAATTCTTCTGCGCTTCAAAATTGCTTTGGTAAACACCCATAAACACCCAGAAAATTGGGTGTTTACTGGGTGTTCACCAATGCACCGGGTTTAAACCCGGTAAATACCTAGAATCTTGTGCTAAATTCATGGTTACAGTTTGCGCGTCGATGTCTCTGCCACACTGTATATTACACTTATAGCTAGAAAAGTAGAATCAATCATGAAATAGCAATTGATTTATTTAAAGAACCAATGCATTTGAGAGAAGCTGAATGAAGAAGCCATAAAAAGCCTCTTCTAATTAAGAGTCCGCTATACGAAGCATAATAATCAGCTTTATAGGAACAAATCACATCGGGAATTTAGAACGAACCGTCTCAAGGGCGCCTGACTCACCCACGACCCGGTTAACTTAACCTTTTGTAACCAGCTGATAATGATAAATAGCCGGAGTTTGATAAACTTGATGTTTTACTTAATAAATAATCATTTAAATACACGCTTTCCTATTTAAAGTTCTAAACTGGAATAACCTGTATCGTAAGTGCCATTTGAAGGAGTCCGTAAGGTTGGACGAAGGCTTTTTCAAATCGGTCACGATTGCACTTCGAAACTGTACGGAGATCAGTAAGCAAGTCGTTTATTTTGCAAATGTGGGTACAGTACAGCCACGAGCAAAAGTATGTATGCACTCGCCTTTATTCAAAACCGATTTACACCTTTATTTTTGAATGAAATTTTATGTTGTTACGAACATAGCATTTTCGAACCCACAGGTTTATGTAATGTGTCGTATTTCAACGTTGCATTCGTTATTTCACAAAAAATCGCAATAGAAAGTTGCCAAGTGTTGACATGTTGGTGCTCGTGACTGTACATGGTGATGGTGATGAATTGATAATAGATAGGTTCAGTCATATTTTACCAAAAGACATGCAAATGTTATAGTTTGACGCTAAAACAATACAAGATACATTTTAAATCACGACTTATTTAGATCAATACCACACAATTTATATGACGTATACGATACAAAACTTTAACAAAAACACTACACAATACTTATATAAAACTGTCTCAGTAAAGAATTAGTTGACATTATAATAAATATGCTTTAAGCGTTAAAAAGCTTCGGAGCCTGTTTTTGAGCAATGATAGAGGCAATTCTTTCCACTGCTCAGTGTTTTGTTTTGTGTATTTCTGCCCTTGGGCTGACGCTAGTATAAGTGAGATGACCTGCTAAACTAGTAATTACAGCCATCATAATCATTCTCCTGCCCTTTTTTTTTTTTTTTTTTTTTGTGGATGGGAAATCATCAAGTGACCCCTCCCGCTCTGGGTGGAGCGGAAGGGAGTGTCAGACTTTTACTGACTAAAACCCACCCGTGTTCCGTCCTTAGCCCTTTCTGTTCCAGGGCAGCGGTTAACCTTTCGGAAAATCCCGCCGCCATTCTCCTGCCCTTATCCTCAGATCGGGTCACTATGTCTTTTTTCTCTATACTTCTTTCTATAGAGGTATGAGGAACAAGGTGTAAAGTACACTCACTCTTCATTGAAAAGGGAGGACGATTGATGTGAGGACGTTGATGCTAGTTGTGCGGTAAACTTTACTTGCGCGATACAGGATTTTGCGTGACGTCAGTGTGACGTAGTTCGTGTTCATCACCTTCATATGGCGATGTAGATGCCGCTACACTTCTCTACTTCTCTTCCATACATGGCCAATTCTACCTTCAGATCCGTCCTGTTCTTACCAAAATTCATATCGTAAAAAGCAAATCGTTGAAATATACAGGGTGGCAGATCCAGAATCATGACTGAATCCATGGCAAAAGGTTGCGCGTCGATGTCCCTGCCACTCCGTATTAAAATTATGTGTCGATAATATATTGTGTTGTAACATGTTCACTGCCAGGAAGAATACATAATACACCTTTAATGTTTTTTATGTTTAATTGCTGGGACACAGGCCTCCTCTCTTCGAGAGGGAGTGGGCTGTAATCCACCACGCGTGCCCAGTGTGGGTTGGTAGATGTCACATGTCTTCGAATAAGAATATGTAATATGTGTAATGTCTATATCTATAGTAGCAAATGCAATAAACAAGTCACCTGCCAGTCATCTTATTCTTTTAAGAATTACTCTGGTGCAAAACATGTTAGGCGCCCTGTGACATTTAAATTTTCAATCTTGTCTTTTGAAAATCCGTTATAAATAAAACGGTGGATCTATAAATATAATTATGCAGAGGTGCTTACTTATCTTGCATCATTTTATATTCGTTTTAAAAAGCTTTTTTTTTCAAAAGCTTGCCAAAGTTTTTATTTCGTTTTCCTGCAAGCCCCAGAAGCAATCATAATCTGACTAGCCTTTGCCGTTGGGGTCGGCTTCCAGTCTAACCGGATGCAGCGGAATACCAGTATTTTACATGGCGCGACTGCCTATCTGACCTGCACAACCCAGTTACTGTGTAATACGATACCCCTTGGTAAGACTGGTTGTCCGACTTTCGGGCTGCTGACTACCCGTAGCGACTGTCAAAGATCCACGAATGACAGCCGGGATCAACGGCTTAACGTGCTTTCCGAGGCACCGAGGGGTCTCGGTATGTAAAGATGGTCACCCATCCACAGGCCAACTGCGGCAAGCGTAGCTTAACCTGATCGATCGACCTGTGCGGCTGTTATTATTTAGCCCCAGAAGCAATGTGTGGGCAAAATAAAAAGAGATTAAACAGGTTACGGCTTTTCCATTAAGGGTTGATTGTTCCATCGCCAGATAACTTTTATTCGAGGAATAAAATTGACGTTTGACAGTTTTTGTATGAAATAACTGTCAAAATTTCAAAATTATTCCTCGTTTAAAATCATCTGGCATTGGAACAATCAGCCCTAAATTAATTAAAGTAATTATGTAGGTCTCTTAATTCGGTATGTCATTTGTAATCTGTCACAGTCATTAGCTCATTTAGAAATTATGGTAAATCAGCTGTTAATAATGCCAAACATGCTAGATAAAAATATATTTTTTATGAAACACTCGAGCGTAAATCTCAGGACCCTGGGGTTCCGAACCTACGGAAAGCGTACGAGGGGCCGAAGCCAAATCGCAGAGGTCACTTGACGTTTTTAATGAAATGAGGCACCAACCGACTCCCTGTTCGCACTATGCAAGTGCACCCAATGACAACCCCCGGTTGGTGTAGGACTATTTCAGGATATGGAAACAAAGATATTGGATTATGGGTTTGGGTGGCTAAAGTGAACTGGTTATCTAGGACTAAGGAAACACTACAGCTCATGCCTGACCAATGTTTTATATAAATTACATAGGTAGAATGGCACCCCTGCTGACTTGCACACTCATTAATGGGTCCCCGAAAACGGTCGCTACCACATAGTGTCGTTGCAAAAAGGGGGCAACATGCCCTGAGGTGCTTATGAGGAGTGGAGAGGTAAATTAAAATTGTTATTAGGAAGATATAGTTGATTGCTAGATTATCAATTCCTCTACCTACAGTAATTGTTTGACAGTCGTATATATAAACCTAGTATGTTGGTCAAATAAATTCCCTAACTTTATAATAGAAAACCGTAAGTGACAGCGTAGTTTTGCTGTTACAATGAAAACTGCTCTTGGTCGTCTCAAAATGATGAAGCTATAGTTAAAAAATCATTTTCATACGGCATAGTTAAAAAAATCACGGCATAGATTTTAACTATGCCGTATTTTCTCTCTCCCATCTCACAGATATTTTGAGAAAACCCTGTTTTATTGTTTACAAACAGTTGGAATTATTGACATCTGTAACACAATCTGATGTTTTTAATTAAGTACCCCGGATTTTTTTAAGATTTTTTCATAGAAGTGACGTCGTGTTGAATGTTTTGTTATTGGTAGCAATTTCCCCCAATCAGCTTTTACGATTTGAACGAAGAGATAAAGTAAGATAACCTTTCAGCTTAGTGTCGTTTATCTCTAGTTCTTAGAACACAGAAGAAAAACACAACATTTTGATATGAATAAATTCAATGTAAATTATATATTTAAAATGGTTGATAGCCTGTTTCATGTGTACTATTTTGAGAATTTGAGGCTTCAAAGGTATCAACTGTGTCCTCAATACCTACAGCACAGGTGCCCGGACACGAAAGCAATGCACTTCAATATAACCTTACCCTTGCACAGCATACCTCGTTCGGCATTGTCGATAACAGCTTAATATGAATATCAATCAATGTCAGATAATCGACATAATAATCCGGAGTCACGTGTTATCAATCACACACTACACTGGTATCAATCGACGCACTTAACACACACCATTGAAAATTACGTCATTTTCACTTCAGTGATAAACAGCCGATACTATTGGTTCGCGTCGAAAGAATGTAGAACGATAAGAAAGTGTTCTAGTAGCGGCGACCGATCACGTCAACAACCTGGTGGCGAGTGTTGCCGAGGCGCCATCATGATGCGCACGCGCTCCCTGTCTCTTCCTTACAAACGCAAAAACTAGGAATGAATGGTAACGAAAAACGGAACGTTCCGCATCCGTATTCTGCCGTTTCCTGATTCCGCGGAGATGTGATGAATGAGTGCGCGCGATCGAGCGTGGCGCTTCACCAGTGAGTTTTTGTCGCGACTAGAAAGTTGAAGAACGACTTTATAATGCCATCGATTCGCGTCGTATGCGTAACGTAATACTACACACGAATATTTTCGCACACATGTGTTATAATTTATATGATTTACATCCAATAATAACTTGTGACTTGTGAGTGTTTTTTTTTTTATCGGAGTCCTGTTTGGACATGCCAATACCTAAAATATTAGATTGTGTCTCGAAAAGTCGAAAATACAAAATTGCGCCATGGTTTGAGATATTTTGCATGATTTCAAAACGATATTAAGTGGCCATTAACCCTGAATATCAAATAGGGTTTAGGCTACTTTGCTTAGAATTTTCGCAGTTAGACTGTCAAGTTTTAATAAAATTAAAATTATTTCACTAATCCTATAGTTTACCGACCGTTATATCTTGTATCTTTAACAATAATAAATCAATGACCTCATAGCTTTGCATACTAGACCCTCCTATAAGGAAGCAGCTATCACAGGTAAAATTAGCTTACGAATCTATAAATTATATGCCCAGTTTGGCAGTAAAAACTGCTACTATTTGTATAGCAAAACGATTCGTTTTTTTTTATAGGAACCGAGCATAAGACCCTCAAGAGAGAATCAAAAAACCGTAGAAAAATAACGTTTTCAAAGGAATTATGTATATATGCTAGTTGCGCGGTAAACTTCGCTTGCGAGATGCAGGATTTTGCGTGATATGACGATTCCATTTTGGAATTAAAACCATTTCGACTCGGTATCTTAATTTGAAGAAGTGTGATAGTTATAAATTGGAGAATAATGGCGTCAAGGGGGATGCACTAAGGTAAACCGTGAAATAATTATTTTGCAGGTCACTGTCTGGTTGTATGTCTATTAACATATGATTCACGACCGTAACTGATATGGCTTTACAGAATTATAATCATTAGAATCAGCAAGTTAACTAAAGTTAGAATTATTGGCCTCAAACGTCATGATTATGAAATCATCAATCAATTCAATAATAAATAAATATTTGTTACGGCCACGAATCGTATTTAGATCAACATACAACTTGATACTGACCTGTAAATAAAATGTTAAAAGCAAAGTTTAATAACCTGTAAATTGCAGAAAACTTAAGACAATTTTGGATTTCGCGGGCTACCGGGATGCTTCCGCCTTAAGTATACCGTTTACCGAAATACCTCAAATAAGAATAAAACCCAACAATTTTAAATTATTATCTGGAAATACATAACACCAAATAACATAGACAAGTTGCTAAGCAATCAATTCTTCTATTGTGAATGCGTTTATTTTATCGTTGAATGATTTCCTTTTGAAACAACAAAAAAAAAACATAAATTCATGAATAATGATTGTGGGAGAAACCCGGTAAGAGGAAAACAGGGTTAATATGGTCAACGCAAACTGACAACGTCTTAAATCTTGATGCTTGAGACTGCGGTTATTTTTGGAATAGACACCCAAAATGATAAAATCTTAGGCATAACTAACTGCAAGGAAAATCCATTTAGGTATGTGGCTGCCAATTCAAAATATATTAATGTTTTCTACAATTGAAACTATGAATTTAATATGCAAGCTATGCTCAAATGTGAACCTAACTAAATTTATAGGAAAACGACGCTAATAACAAGATCTAATTACCATTAGTAAGCAGTTGTTGACTGCATTCCACAACACGTTGTCGTAGGTCACTACTATGACAATGCAACTAAACATGCAATGAACTGATCCTTGCTACAAAATATGCATTCGAAATTATCAGCCTATAATGTTCCTTTGGAGGCATGATGAACAGGGTGCAAAGTTCACTCATCCTCCATTGAAAAGGGAGGATCCTCCAACCAGACGGGTGTTGTGTCTGGCGGGCAATTGCCCAACGATTGATATTGGGAAATTGTATCTATGCTAATTGCACGGTCAACTCTGCTTGCGAGATGCAGGATTTACGTTTTTTTTTTTGGATTTGTCAGTATGTCGCGTTGTTCGCATGTGGCGTTGTAGATACCGCTACATTCCCACTGCTGGGACACAGGCCTCCTCTCTTTGGGAGGGAGTGGGATGTAATCTACCACGCGGGCCCAGTGCGGGTTGGTAGATGTCACATCTCTTCTGGTTCTAGGACATCTCGGTTTGCTCACGATGTTTTTCCTACACCATTTTGAGAGGAGTGGTGATGAGTTTAAATACAAAAAGTAAAGTGCCTACCTGGGTTCGAACTCAAGACCAACTCATAAGTCGGGGCTGATAACACTAGGCTAGCACAAGACTGCTCCCGTCAAACTAGATAATAAATAAAGCCTGGGTGTAGAATGCAGCACCCTACTGCCAAACTACATTGTAATTGCATATTTTGTATGTCACGGATATCCGCAAAGTAATGCCTGATTCTATTATGGATCCTTACCTTCTCACTATCCGTTGGAAGGGTTCCATATCCATACCAGCTCCTGGCGGCCTTTAGCCGAGGCTCGTCTCTGGGAGATAGCAGGCCGCTGCCCCACCTTGCGAGCCCCTCGGCCACGGCCGCCACGCTCGGGGTGCCCGGGCTGCCATTCGGGGAGGTCGGAGACGGCGCTGACTTCTCATCAACCGGCGGCAACGTCGGACGAGCACAACCCGTCCGCCTCTCATAAATCCTCTTCAAGGGCTCATCTATGTCCGTCTCCAACAACCCTTTCTTATCACTCCCTCTTTTAACCTCATTAACCCTTTTCGCTTCATCTTTTTGCGCTCGTTTTGCGTCAGCATCTTTTCGCTTCACACTCTCATTGGAATCCTGACGACAAAGTAAAGCCTTTTTTAAACTCTCACTCGAGTCCTGTTTTGAGATCTGACCTTTCTTATCCGACTCCTTGCTGGCAGATTTCTTATCGTCTTTGGATAGCAGTGCACGTTTTAAGCTATCAGTCGAATCTTGTTTATTTATTAGTTTGCGAGGACATTCTGTGTTCAAGGAGTCGGTCGTTTTCGATATGAGCAGTTTTGAGTAATCGTAGGGACCATGATCGTTTGAGGGTGGGTTGAGTTCGAGAGATCTTCGATTCTTGCGCTTGTCCGCGGGCGCTATTTGTGCCTTGGCAGGCAGCAGCCGACGCGGGAGGAGGCTGCGATGGTCAGCGAGGGGCGATTCCGGTCGCAACATCTTGAGCGGCGATACTGAACTGCCGCGTGACTGCACTCGCCTGTAACAAACAACAAAACCAGTTTAGTTTCGGACCAAATGCAAGTGTACAAGTACAGTTATCATAAGGTCTACTTTTGCGTAACCAAAGAATAGTCTTCCGCAGTGTGCAGTTCATTAGAGAATTAATTAACTGTACATTGTAATCTCGTTAAGCCGGTATGGAGACATTACCGTGTCAATATAATTAATGCAATGTCGTTGTTCACATCAAACATTCCAGTATAGTAACTGCTGTATATGTATATGAATTCTTATATCACGCTGTATATGAGTGTGAAATGTGTAAACACCAGATAACTCGGGTATCTACGAAATCGTATACGAAACGTCATAGAATAGTGTTTATCTCAAAGGTCTGGGTTATCATCATGTTTAAAGTTACAGCACGTTTAAAAATAAATAATAACACTTCTAGGTCTGCTGTGAACAGAATAAATTAAAAAAAAAAACCCGTAGCAGAAAGTTCGAAGTTAAATATTTATTTACTCAACATTTATGAACAAGTAGCCTTTTTGTGGGGAAGTTCTTTGTAGAGCAGAATTGTTCTACAAAGGATTTCCACTCGCATAAAGAACTGTAACAACGAAAGTATAATCGGTAGCAGTTGATGCTAAAACGTAATAATACATGTGACGCAATTTTTAAAGCGAATACTCTTTACTGAGATAGCGGTATGTATTTCGATGGTCACAAGAGTAGGGGAAGACCAAAGAAACGATAGATGGACTGTGTGCATGATGATATGGTTAGAAAGGGGGTGACTACCGAGACAACTAATAGAGAAGTATGAACGAAAAAGACATGTTGGGCCGACCCCAAATAAATTGGGATAATGGCAGGAGAATGATGATTCTTTACTGAGATAGATGTCGCTCGCGAATACCACCAGATTTGCAGGAAAATTTTCACTGTAGATTCTTTCGAGGTTCTCAGATGAGTTTGAAATGAGTGATGTTTTTAAACAATTCCAAGTTCTTTTATAATTTCTTATACGCCTTCCTGTCAAAAAAGGCTCCGTAAAATTTTCTTTACAAACATTTTCATCCATGTAAATTGAATTTCGCTTGGTGAGCTCCGAGGCTAATATTCCAATTATGTACTAAGACACAATGGAATGAAAATTGACAATAAGTAAGGGTTATTTACGCGTACAAAGAACGAACAAGTTGGAGTGGTTAGTAATAAGTACGTTCAGAATATAACAATATGAAATGAAACAAGTGTGACATAATGAAGGAGTAACCGGAGATTAATGAGTAATATAATAGGTCCACATGATTACAGTACAGTGTACTGACATGCCATAGAGTCCTTTGTTATCGTACGACACAAAGTGTAGGGAAAGACCGGTTATTTTATTATACCGTGCTGATTGGAACGTTTGGCGCGTGCATCGTAGGTTCTCAACCTTGTTTTGCCCACCACTTTTTTTTTTGTAGCGCCCCCCATTTTTTTTTTACTCGCCATCTGTTCGAATCTGAAACAGCTATTGCCACGATTATTATATAAACGTGTTATATAGTCGTATGGTAGGGTATATAATTTTATATGTATCTCTACTGAAAGTGTCAAACGATCACGAGGGGGCGTTATCGCCCACATTGAGAATCTATGGTCTAGCTAGACGCTGCAACTAGTAGCGAGAGCGTGCGACACCTCCCTACTCCCTAGCCAGTCATTGCGACTCTGCTATTCGACGTCAAGTGTCAAATGCCAAGCTTTAAACAAAATATATGAAAATTGTCAGCCGCAGCAGTTGCGTCTAGTCACCGAGCTGTTGCAGTCCCATGTCGCATAGTGTGCAAGCAGGTTATAAACAACCTAGAGCGATATCAGTCAAGAATGATTATGGATCATCTGCAGGTTTTTTATCTTCAAAGTACTCGTACTTCCATGCACGTTGTGCCTACGACTCCTTTAGATAAGGGAAAACACATTGCAATACAAAGAGATACATAATTATGCTGTAACTATGTAGTAATATTGATAAACGGAAGACGTGTCTTAAGCCATGTACGACAGTCATACACGATAGTATATGATTTTTAAACAGAACCAGTATCTACGATGTAATGACATCATATATGAATGAACACTTGAACTTTCTGGATGCATAATCATCCTATAATGTTCCCACTGCTGGGACAGGCCTCCTCTCTGTGAGCTGGTCCGAATGCAGCACACGAGACCAGTATTGGTAGATGTCCCATGTCTTCGAATTTTTGGTTCTAGAACATGGCGTTATCCTCACGATGTTTTACTTCACCGTTTTGAGAGCAGTAGTGATGAAATAATTTCCACAAAGTAAAGCGCCTGTCTGGGTTCGAACCTACGACCTACAACTTGTAAGTCGTGGCCGTTACCACAAGGCCACCACTGCTCCAAAAGACCTTATTTCATCAACGATTTTCTCGCTCAAGAAACGTACAAGAGAGTATAGGTCCCATGTAAGTAAAAGAGATACGTCTCTGACGGTTCACACCGTAAAGTTCTGGTTTGTCGCAGCGACAAGCTATTCCAGAGAGTACTTGCTCAGCGACGCTCTCTTGGGGGGCTGAACACTCGCTGAGAGACTCACGCTTAATAGGTACTATTGCCAAAATAGGTATTATTGCCATAATCCTCGTCAAACTTCAGGAGGCTGTTATGAAAGACATAAATAATCAAATAAAATTACGATCCCTGGTAAATAATGAATACATACTTCGCTTCGCTTATTTATCGCTTAAACTGCTAACATTACCATCTCTTTATATTCTGGAAACTGCACTGTTCGTAAAAACAAATTCACATTTATTTGTAAAATTTTCCTCTGTTAAAAAAAATCCAATGCGTGCTCAATATGTGAATAAATTGTGTCTAGTGAAATGTAAAACGTCGTTGATGGAAAAGAGTTTTTTTGGTATAGCTCCAAAAATTTATAATAAAATACCTGACGATATAAAAGAACTGCCCTTGACAAAGTTTAAAAAGATACTTAATAAGTTATTGATTGATAAATGTTATTACACAATTGAAGAATTTTTAAATGACGAACTGAAATAATTTTGAATTTGTATTATTAAATCTTGGATAATATTATGATTATGATTTTGATTTAATTTTAATTTGGTTCTAATTTAATTTGATTCTTATTTAATTTTGACTTGATTTTAATTTAATTTGCATTAATTTTAATTTGACCGATTTGATTTATTTACATAATATTGTTGACTGTTTAATTTATAACCCCATTTCTACTCATCTATATTTGTATGTCTTGATGGCACAACATAGCGCACTTATTATATTTAAGATCCTCAAATGTTTACCTATGTTTCACAAATAAATTATTTTGATTTGATTTGATTGATACTTGTTTTTTTAGTGTTTGACAGTATTTCAGAATACACCACTTTCAAAGAACAGAATCGCGTTATGGTATCGTATAAGTGTGTGTAAAAGGGCAGTTACAGTGCGGTCTCACCCAGCCCGCGTTGTAAAATGCGTGTCCCACACATGCCGTATTCCGAAAATTAGAAAAAAAAAACCTACTTATTTTATTATTGATTCGTGTCGAGAATCAGTAGCATAGTCACCTCCTTGAATTTGACAAAGATGCAAAACGACACCTTGTACATATATCTGACCACCGTAAGCACTATTCCTGCTTGCAGTGCATATTATTAGTCGACCTAAAAATGATCCTCTTTTGATTTACTTACGGACGCAGCTGTGGTCATCATTTGCACGGGATTTCGTTTTCAAAATGCTTAGTTATTTATTGGTTTTGGTGTATACGCGTACTAGCGAGTAATCGCTCGTCACTCACTGCTCGCCAACTCGTTTTTAATTGCAAGAATCCGGCCGTCGAATCCGTTCCTGTCAATTTCATACAAACGAATACCTGTTTTGCGAATTTGATCCTTATTCGCTACTAGAATTGCTGCACTGACAGTTGTCAGGAACGCATTCTCTCGACAGCTGAACTTACAGCTCTACTTGTTTCTCGCTAGTCACATGATCAAACCAACCAATGAATTTTATTTATTACAATGACATTTGATTACTGTAAAAAGTATTAAATTACATATTTTAATTATTGTGAATGAGAAGACTATGTGGGTAATTTTTTTTTTCTCTGC
Source organism: Apamea crenata (assembly GCA_949629185.1). Lineage (NCBI taxonomy): Eukaryota > Metazoa > Arthropoda > Insecta > Lepidoptera > Noctuidae > Apamea > Apamea crenata. The sequence continues at coordinate 3,335,869 of OX451368.1, read as the reverse complement.
TCTGTTAGTTTATATCATGGTCTGGCAGTTTGAGTAATTTATGTGGCCTACCCAAATGTCCTTTCTTTGGTATTGTTCATCGAATCGTTGGGGCTCCTTTATTTTTGAGTTAAGCTGCACGATTTCTGACAAATGCGGGCACTGACTGGACAGGTCCTCCCAATCTGTTTGGCTCTTTCCTCAAAAGACCATCTCAGACATCGATCTACATGTTCTTCATATGATCTGACCAAGATTATGTCTGGACTTTAAAAGAGACTGTGACTCTGAAATTGTTTCGGCCTTTCTTCTCAGACTAGTCAGATAGGAAACGCCGACCTCATCTAGTTTTAAACTATGATTGACGTGTAAAAGTGTTTGTACAAACCTACTTATAAAATAAAATCATTTGACATTTATAACCAATCAGGAAACTGACTGAGTAGGTCACTTTGCTTTATGTCTCACACTTATTCTCACTTGAGGAGCCACCATAAAAATACTTTCACATACAAACTACTTAACAAAAAATCTCACTACAATAAACTTCACAAACATTAAAACAGTTACAGTACAGTTTCGTAAACATTAAAACAATAGACAATTACAAGAGCGCAGAAACTATGACAACATGAATTAATAACTGAAATATCCTGAGAAATAAACTTGGTTTATATTTCATCAGTATTCAGTACTCAATTATTTTGTACCTGTTTTTCATTAGTGCTTGAGAAGCAGTTCAGACAACGGTCCCAGATCAACACGAATGATAATGATTATGATACCAAATTAACCCCCATTTTCTGAAAGCCAGAGATCTTCTGACGCATCGTCTTATGAATGATATTCATTGATCAAATTAACAATAATTACCCTTTAAATATGATTTGTCAGTCGTAAGAAATAACACGGCTAATTGACGTAGTGTGTCCATCTACCTAACAATTAATTTCCAACAATGTACATCACTTTACTTTTCTCCATTTCCATAAAAGCACGATGTCAGAATCACTCGCAAATATTTAACTTTTTTTGAAGATGAGTTTACTAACACGGCTAGATATTTATTAGACCTGCACATCCAAGTTTTGTTTTAGCCAGAAGTTCAAACAAGCGTAGCCATGTCGGATCAACTTGAATAACACTAACTGTTTACATTCACGATAGAAACCATGACGACACTTCTATCCGTTAGAAAGTGTCCTCATTTGTAATGAATAATATCTATTGTCTGGCATGTTTCCAACACCGCTGGTAATTGTCTTCTAATTAGGCATTACTTTACCGGTACTCGGTAAGAATAAGGTGTTATCTTTGAGAATTGCGCGGAAACCAGGTTAGGTACTGTGATGGCAAAACATGAATAGTAAAATTAGTAACATAGGTAAATTGAGAAAGAGCGATGTAAACATTTCTTCTTTATATTGGGCCACATTTAAAAGCATGTCCATAATATAAACATTTTTGGTTCTACTAGGACATGCCGGTTTCCTTACGATGTTTCCCTTCACCGTTTCGAGAGCAGTGGTGATGAACTAATTTACACAAAGTTAAGCGCCTGCTTGGTTCGAGCCCCCTACCTACAAACTAGTAAGTCGCAGCTGTTACCACTGGGCCACCACCGTTGTGACTTCTACCGAGCTCACTGGGCTCGCTTGATGGATTACCGCCGACTCCTTCTCACCGAGAGGAGGCCTGTGTCCCAGAAGTGGGAAAGGCTGATTATGCCTCCATACCCGAAGTGTACACAGAGGTGTTGTATACCTTTGACCATTAAAAATTCCTATGAAATAAGGGGCTGAGCTAATAAGGTGGTATATTGTTATGTGTAACAGCGCTTCTCGCCATCAAACGTAAATGTTTGGCGAGTTAAGAGTTTAGAATTAAGTAACACCACTGTATTAAAATATTTATTTATTTAAATTTTCGCACAAAAATGTACAATGGCGGAGTTAATGCCTTAGGCATTCTCTGCCAGTATCAACCAAGGGTGGTTAAGAGATTAGATGGCAGGTGCTTTGGTTGAGAGGGACAATGATAAATAAAAACTCTTAAAACTATGTACATAAATAGGTTATATACACATACATACTATTACTATAATATATACTTATAATATATATCTTATATATAAAATTCTCGTGTCACAATGTTAGTCTGCATACTCCTCCGAAACGGCTTGACCGATTTTGATGAAATTTTTTATGCATATTCAGTAAGTCTGAGAATCGGCTACTATCTATTTTTTTTTTTTTTTTTCAAACCCTTGAGTGATAAGGGATGTCCACCCTAGGGTAGGAGTAGTGTAGGAGTAGGGTAGGGGTAGGGTAGGAGTAGGGTAGGAGTAGTGTAGGAGTAGGGCAGGAGTAGGGTAGGAGTAGTGTAGGAGTAGGGTAGGAGTAGTGTAGGAGTAGGGTAGGAGTAGCGTAGGAGTAGTGTAGGAGTAGGGTAGGAGTGTAGGAGTAGGGTAGGAGTAGGGTAGGAGTAGTGTAGGAGTAGGGTAGGAGTAGGGTAGGAGTAGGGTAGGGGGTAGGACACCACGCGAACGAAGTAGCGCCGGGCAGCTAGAAATTATTTATATATGGCAAAACAACGTTTGCCGGGTCAGCTAGTTTATATATATATTCAAAATCAAGGGAGAGAGGTGTGAAGATGACTCTACGCTATTTTTTAAATATCATTAAATAAATAAAATAAAAATTGCCATAGAAGCCATTCCAGACTGTGGGTTGCTTATAATTATTTTGATGAATCCCTGTGTCCCTAGTCCGACTCGAGGATCCATTTTAGAGCCGATGTCGAAAATAGACGATGCAGCCTCACATTTAATAATAATAATATAGAGATATAGAGCTTGGGAGCGACCTGAACAAAACGTGACGGACGTGTGCCGCCCGGATGATGCCACCACGAGTGCATTCTGGCGCAGCATCTGGTCGGTGCCCGTCTGTCACACTGAGGGTGGTTGGATGCGGGATGTCGAGCGAGGGTGTGGAACTATACCAGAAATGGAACCAGTACTAATTACGCCATTAGACGTAGCCAGAGCAGTCCGTCCGTTACCGAATTGGAAATCACCGGGACCGGACGGACTGCATAACTTTTGGTTAAAATGGCTAATTAGTTCACACACTTGCCTGGCATCTCAGTTCCAGTCATCCTTAGAGTCTGGGTCGCTACCACAGTTTCTAACAACAGGCGTTACCCACCTGCTCCATAAGTCAGGTAGTCCCGCGGAACCCAAGAATTATAGACCGATCACGTGTTTGTCGACGGTTTATAAACTTCTTACATCCATTTTGAGAGTGAAAATTAACACACACATTGACAGTCACTCGATTATGTCTGCCTCTCAAAATGGATGTAGGAATGGGTCCCGCGGTACTAAGGAGCTACTCCTCATAGACATGGCCATTAGCCAACAGGTTCGCCGATCCCGCAAGGATATGTCGACATGTTGGATAGATTATAAGAAGGCCTACGACTCGGTGCCACATACATGGCTCATGAAGGTGCTGGAGTTGTACAAGATAGATGCAACTCTACGCACCTTTCTTGAGTCGTGTATGGGGCAATGGAAGACGGTCCTTCGCTATCCAGGGTGTCGACAGATCCAGGGGAATGATGAACCTGTATGGATTAAGCGGGGAATATTTCAGGGTGACAGTTTGAGTCCACTTTGGTTCTGCTTAGCCCTGAATCCTCTAAGCACACTGCTGGAGGACTCAGGTCTAGGCTACCGGTTGAAGAGAGGTGGTCAGGTCATATCTCACCTCCTCTACATGGATGATTTGAAACTCTTTGCCCCCAGCAAATTGCATCTGATGGAGCTACTGAAGGTAACTGAAACTTTCAGTAGTGCCATCAGGATGGAATTTGGTGTGGACAAATGTGCAGTCATGCATGTAAAGGGCGGGGAGATTATGGAATCTGAGGGAATTCCACTTTCGGATTCCATACACCTTAGATCCCTCTCCTCATCCGAAAGCTATAAGTATTTGGGTATGTCGGAAGCGTTAGGCATCAACGATGCTGACATGAAGCAATCGTTGAAGGAGCGCTTCTTTTGTCGCCTGAAGAAGGTATTAATTAGTCTTCTTTCGGGCGGAAATAAGGTGCGCGCCTTCAATGGTTGGGTCATGCCGGTTTTGATGTACTCTTTCGGCATACTCAAATGGACTCAGACTGAACTCGACGCCCTGGATAGAAGGGTCCGTACACTGCTGACCGCAAACCGGATGCATCACCCACGATCATCGGTGATGAGACTGTATATCCCGCGGAAATGTGGGGGTCGAGGCTTTTTAAATGCGAAGACCCTCCACAACCGCGAGGTGTGCAGTCTCAGGGAATATTTTTTAAAAGCCGAAGTGGGTATGCACCGTGATGTGGTTGCAGTGGACAAGGGGCTCACCCCGCTCTCCATGGCGAAAGAGAACTGGCGCAAACCTGTAGTACTTACTACCGATGACCGCAAGAAGGTATGGCAAAGCAAGGAGCTTCACGGGCGCTTCTATCGGGCTCTTCATGAGCCCGGTGTAGATTTCTTAGCGTCCGTATCCTGGCTACGTTTTGGTGACCTCTTCGGGGAAACTGAAGGTTTTGTCTGTGCAATTATGGACGAAGTTATCTTGACGAATAACTACCGGAGATATATTATGAAGGACGGGACGGTTGACGTGTGTCGGGCATGCCACCATCCGGGTGAGTCCATCAGACATATTATCTCTGGTTGTTCTCGTCTGGCTAACAGCGAGTACTTACACAGGCATAACCAAGTCGCCAGGATTATTCACCAGCAACTTGCTTTGAAATATAAACTTGTCGACTCTGAGGTACCATATTACAAGTATGTGCCCGACCCAGTTCTCGAAAATGACCATGTCACGTTGTACTGGGATCGATCTATCATCACTGACAGGACTGTTGTCGCCAACAAACCTGATATAGTGGTGATAGATCGATTAGTGCGCCGCGCAATGATTGTCGATGTTACCATTCCACATGACGGGAACCTCGTGAAAGCTGAGAAAGATAAGCAAATCAAATATCTTGACTTAGCACACGAGGTTGTTGACATGTGGAATGTGAGCTCGACTATCATTGTGCCGATTGTCGTATCGGCCAATGGCCTGATGGCCGAAAGCCTCGATCAACATCTATCGAGGCTCTCGTTAGGCGGTTGGATCAAGGGCCTGATTCAGAAGGCAGTACTCCTCGATACGGCTCGCATTGTGAGGAGGTTTCTGTCTCTGGAGCCCTAACCACCGGTAGCTTGGACCCTGCTCCCGACACCGGTGGATCACTATTTTTTTATATTTTTAAATGTTTTTTTTTTACACTAATATTTAAAAATGTATAAAAATAAGAACACTAAATAAATAAACGACATAATAATATAATCATTTCCATTTATTTCGGACAGAATCCATATAAGTGTTAGTAACAATTTTTTTAATATCTATGTTAGTAGGAATCTAAAACAAAGTGAACTAAACAATCCCATTCTCATCCACCTACACCTACTCCTGCCTTATTTAGCCTGCACTCTAATTGCATAACACACTATTAAACTAGATCTGAATCATTTTGAAGGATATTGCTAATTCATTGCTTCATATTATGTTCGAAAAAATTGTCTAGTCAACAACGTAAATAACGCAATGAATGTTCTTGAACTGTCAAAATGGCAGCCATTACTTTAGTAGTAATGGCTGCCATTTTGACAGTTCAAGAACATAGTATGTTACGCTATTACCCCACTGGTGGGAACGTGGTCAACATTTTGCCAGTGCCATGGATAGAATAATTGTACATCTTTATCTATGCTAAGATTATTTAAGCTCTAAGTATCAATATTTAAAAACGATGAACAAAAACATCCTGAAGAAACATGTCTAAGACTAAGACATGACTACAATTCATTCAAACCTGTGGCCCTGCGTGGTGTAATCAGCCCATTCCCTTACTCAAGGAGGAGGTCTGATTCCCACCAGTGGGAACTATAAATGCAATCAACCTTCAACGAATTCCCAAGGGACCGAACATGGCAGGTGTTATAATGACATTGTACTACCTACAAACTAATACAATTTCATAACTTGCACACCTCACCTGGTAATCAATAATGCACACATTCCCTCGGGCGAGGAATGACGTCACCCGCTCGTGTGACGTCATGCGTGATCAGACTTCGCTATCTAGTTTTAGCCCCCTGTGAGTCACTTTGATATATTTTTAGCCTTTATTCAATGAAGCGGTAAAAGATGAATTAGTTGAATTTAGATCTGGTAGTCTTTAGTTCTGTTCAAAGAATTCGAGATATATTTTTCTTAGCAGTGTTGGAGGCTACTAAAGAAATTATTCCTTTCAGCAGTTTCAGCCTTCGAGCTAGCAGAGTCTAGCCAACATTTTGGGTGAAATTCTTAAATTTTGGTTTCCATAGGCCCCTAAATAACTACTTATTTTTCTTTCAAACGGTATTCCAATTCCTACATGAAGAAAATCTAGGTATAGTGCGACCAACCCGTCTTGAGCAAGTGTGGTGACCAATGCTCGTGCCTTCTCTGTATGAGAAGATGCCTTTGCCCTGCAGTGGGACAATTACAGGCAGGTATGGTAGGCGTTAAAGTGTTTGGTATTCGTTGACTTGAGATACCCGATATGTTTAGATGACGTCACAAAACATTATCGTGTTTACACCGTGTATGCCAAAACAAAACAATATAACAAGCCGACAGTCACAGATAGGGTTGCCAACTCTTTTTCAGTCAAAAATGGTAGTTTTCAAATAATTGCCCAAAAAATATAAAGATAGCGAAAAAATGAAAAATATATACTTTGTAGGTTTTAAAATACTTTATTTCTTAAAAGATAATGCGCAATTTAAATTTAAATGACTAAATATCATTAGCTCAGCTTTAATTAATTTTATATTGCCCCTATTGCGTTCATCTCGCCATTTATCATTCATTACAGAAAATATACGCTCTGTATAGGTTGATGTTGCCGGAATTGATATTATTTTTTAAATATTTTTAAGATCTGCATCAAAACTTGTTGCCATTTTTCATCAGTACTTTTTGAAGAAAATTTTCATCGGGAAGAAGAATATCTAATTTTATTCATCTGATTTATTTCTAACAAATCATAAAGTAGCTATTTCCAAAACACAAACTCAGAGACATAATATACATATATATACATATTTATGCCTAATAATATAGTAGTTTCGCCTACTATAATAGTATATACTTTTTTCAGAAATATAGTAGTCGGGCCTCTAATACAGTAGGACACTATATTATACAGGGTTATTGAAAAAACACCAACAACCTCTTAAGAGGTCATTGTACTCGCCATTATGAACAACTTTTACTATGGGACCAAACCTGAAATCGCGAAAAAACCTGTATAGTAGGGTTGGCAACCCTAGTCACCGACCACATTTCATTTAAAAACAATCGTTTACCAAACAAACAAGGTTACGACAATGAGAAATTATTAATACATAATGTGGCCATATTTCAAAGTTTTTATTGCTAGTATTATTGCAGACAAGAGAATAATATTTAGATTGTATTCTATGTAGGTATGATTTTTTCACAGGTTATCATTATTATTAACGGAGATTTGGTCGAATTACATCCTAACTATACTACTATATTATAGATGCGAAAGTAAGTTTGTTTGTTACCTTTTCACGCCTAAACCACTGAACCGATCATCCTGAAATTTTGCATAGGTATACGTTGTCAGGTGTACAGAAACGGACAGGGTATCTTTCATCCCGAAAAAAAGTGCTGTTTCCGAGGAAAACCACAATAACGTTATTATGATAATAGATGGCGCCACGTGTCTTTCGAATCATGATTGAATTATGCATTAGAAATTTTAGAGTTTAGAGCCCGATATTCCCACGGGATCGAACCTTATGCGGGTGAAACCGCGGGGCGCAGCTAGTATTTAATAGAAAGAATTTGAATATTTACTTGAAGATGTGGAAGCAAGACTCTCACTGATTTCGTTCAAAATAAAAAGGTAAAATCATAATGGATCCTCTTGTGACTGAGACTTATTTTGTCGACCAACTACAGCGCGGGATCCGCATTATAAATGAAAATGACAGTTCTAAAGGTCACAAGGTCGGTATCTAACTTAACGTACCGTAAATACTTAATGTAACCCTTGAATGGAATTGGGTTGGACACATCTGCCGCATGTCAAACGTCCAATGGGCAAAACTTACGACCCAGTGGGTCCCGCTCAATGGTACACGACATCGAGGCAGGCCCACACGGAGATGGCGGGATGAGTTGGACTCCTTAAATAAAGATTGGTTGTTGGCAGCTCTGGCAGAGTAGGGAGGTCTTTGCCCAGCAGTGGGACATTAATGGCTAATATAAAATATACTTATTTCAATGAAACTATAACGAGGATCGTTGTGGAGGATCGAGGAGAAGGCGTGTGTTTATGTATGTATGTATATGTCATCATCTGCGTAACCTTTTATCTATGTTGGGGTCGGCTTCCAGTCTAACCGGATGCAGCTGAATACCACTATGTTACAAGGAGCGACTGCCTATTTGACCTCCACAACCCAGTTACTGGGTAATACGATACCCCTTGGTAAGACTGGTTGTCAGATTTTCGGGCTTGTGACAACCCGTAACGACTGTCAAAGATCCACGAATGACAGCAGGGACCAACTGCTTAACGTACTTTCCGAGGCACGGATGGGTCTTGGTATGTAAAGTTGGTCATCCATCCACGGACCAACCGCGGCAAGCGTAGCTTAACCAGATCGATCGACTCGTGTGGCTGTTATTACTCAGCCACAAGCCCCTCTGTGTTTATGTGTGTGAGTGTTTATGAATGTATGTATTACATTGAATACTAACCCCTTTATTCATAAACGTTGCTTTAAGTTTGGAAGTGATTAGCGACTGTCTAACCATACACTGTTTGACGTTTGAACGTCACTTAACTTTAACCATCGTTAATAAATAAATCCTAATTAAACAAAATCAAAAATCAAAATCAAAAGTCATTTATTCAAATTAGGCTGAGAATCAGCACTTTTTGAACGTCAAAATTACAAAAGACAGTCCCCCAAAAACGCCCGCCCTTCACCACTTCCTAGTGCTATCGCTGGGAAGAAGAAGTGGCGCAACAAACTCCCCAGCAGCACAGCTGTCTGTTCGGTTTAAAAAAATACTTGATTGTATACAATACTAGGTGCTTATGTTCGGTAATTAACATTACAAAACCAGAACATAAAATTTAATTATTTGCCATAATATGTCAGCTAGCCACGCCAATATACCAACAAATATAATAAAAACTATACGTACTCAAGCTAAAAAATAATTAATTAAAATGTAAATAAAAAAACTTACTACCCAAATAAAAGCCTCCAGGCATAAAGGGCGTGACAGCTTACACATTTATGCATTGCTGGGTTCTAAGACCTGGCAATAAGCTAATTCTGGAGAAGGAACATAAACATTGTCTTGCGTTAAACTAGGGTGACCAACTATTCTTATCGTCTAAGTAGTCGTTGATGGAATAGTATGCCTTTGAACAAAGGTTGGATTTTAGTTGAGCTTTAAACGCATTAAAAGGCAAGTCTAGAAAAGAAGAGGGTATCTTGTTATAAAAGGTTATACCAAGCCCAACAAATGAATTATGAACCTTATGAAGCCGGTGAAAGGGGGCACGTAGTTTTTACACAACAACTAGGTTTCAACAAAACAATTAGGTTTCAATAAAACTATTTCATGTATGACTTTGCTATCGCTACTTGTACCGAGTGAATCTTCTGTGTTATATTTTCGTTGTTTGTGAGTACCAAATATTTGCACGTTAGTCGTCATGTCAGGCGGCTGTTTGTTTTGCTGTCAGTACTGCCCACGTTTCATATTTGAGCTTGATATTGGATTTCATGGCCTCAATGTTTGGCATTGAGTTTAGATAGCCAGATAATGTGTTTCACCTTCTAAAATCAATTGATCTTCTCCATGGTAATCGTATATTAACGAGTTTGGCACCTTCAGTAATGTACATTAGTTTCTCTAATATGCAGGCAAAAGGACACGCTGGACACGATATTAACTGTCCCATTGTTTGTGAATTTACATTTCAGGGTAGAGTCGTCTATCAATCTCTACCTGGAAGGGTTTCCTTGCTTCGGCCTACCTGGGTCCAAAGTTTATTTAAAGACTTCCCGGTTAACCAAGACAACTCATATCCAGCACACACACATTGCGTAACACACTATCAATCACAATCTGAATCATTTTGAAGGATAGGATATTGCTAATCCATTGCTTCATATGTTCGAAAAGTTTGTCTGCTCAGCAACTTATAAAACGCAATGAATGTTGTTGAACTGTCAAGATGAAAGACCTTGCTACTGTGGGTTACGCAACTACCCCGCAGGTGGGAGATTTTCAGTAGACGGAAAGAATGAATTAAATGATAAAGTGAATGAATTAAATAAAATTAAGCACTTGTTGCCACGAATTTGCTGTACGGTATGGAATGTCGATACTTGTCACGATTGACATAATATTTGTGTTTAAACACTCGGTACTCCGCACATAAGTACGCACATACGTCATCGACGTCTTTCAACCATACCAGCTCCGCACGGTGAATTAACATAAATTGCACTAGAGCATGAACAACACTTGATAAAGATGGAAACTAAGAACCGTATTAATTTAATAATCTTTCTAGTTTGGTAGGAGGAATAGCAAATTTCGGTTCAAAGACATTTATTTCTCAAAAAAAGAACATTACGGTTCAGTTACATATTGAGAAATGTATAGAAAATACTAGCTGACCCGGCAAACGTTGCTTTGCCATTATACATTATTTCTAGGAAATATTTTTAATTTATATTTGTATGAAAAATAGATGTTGGCCGATTCTCAAACCTACCCGATATGCACACAAAACATACAAATCGGTCCAGCCGTTTCGGAGGAGTTTGGTAACAAACATTGCGACACGAGAATTTTATATATTAGATATAATAAAAGTAGATACAGTCTCTGTGACACACAGTTATACCAACCAAAACAACAGAATTAAAATATTCAATAGGTGACATTCGGTGTTAGTACTTCGTTTTAACGTATTCTTCTAGAGCTTTTTTATGTGTATACCATCTGTTACTGTTAAACACATCATCAGGTATTTCATTACAAACTTTTGTTTCCTCATATAGTATATTTTTCCTACCATAGATAGTTCTAGGGTTTCTTAATTCTATTTTGTCTCGTCGTCTTGCGTTATATGTGTAAGTTTTTTTTTTAAAGTTAAGTTGTGAATGTGTGTCTTGTGTTATGATTTTATGTAAGAGGAATAGAGGATGCATGTTTTAGGTGTTTTATTAGTGTATAGACTTGGTTAATTTTAAGTATTTTGGTATCATAGTAGATTTTGGTGGTTAGTGTAAGGTAGTAGTAGTTGTAGTGTTTTTATTGCTTTATTTTGTAATATTTGTATTTCCTGAATTACCGATTTTGCTGCACTTCCCCATAATCTCAATGAGATATTCTATGTGGGGTGTAACAAGAGAGATATATCATTGCGCGAGCTTTTTTAGGAATGCAAGCAGACCAGAACTTTGTGAGATGAATTAGGTATTTTTTTTTAATAAGTTGTAGGTCGTACGTAGATTCGAACCCAGACAGGCGCTTTTAATTTCATCACCACTGCTCTCAAAACGGTGAAGGAAAACATCGTGAAGAAACCTGCATGTTCTAGAACCAAACATTCTAAGACATGTGACATTTACCAACTGGACCCGCGTGGTGGATTACAGTTCACTCCCTCCCGAAGAAAGGAGGCGCCAGTAATGGGAACATTATAGGCTGATTGTGCTAGTTATGCTACACTAGAATATTGCATGAACAACACTTGATAAGAATGGATAACAAGACACAGAGGACTGAGGGCGTAGTGCGAGTTTTTTACCTACTCGATCGCGTGAACGTAAACGCAGATTTGTACGGTATTAGAGCAGCGCCATCTAGTGGAAACTCGATAGCACTGCTGTCATTCCATACAAATCTGAGTTTACGTTAACGCCACCGAGTAGGTAGAAAAACTTCCTCTTTTCAAAGCTTCCTCTTCCTCTCTCCTACTATTTTGATGTGCCCGACAGGGTCCACACCTAAGTAGACAAGTAAACATCGTGGAATGCAGATAAAGTATTGATCAATGTTATTTAAGAATACTTTCCAAAAATATCCGAAAATAAAATATTCACGTACAGTCAAGAAAACAGATTGGTATGCAGACGATAAATAAACATCTTCGCGCTTTGGAACTATGTAATTCATTGTTATTGCGTACTAGAAATAACTTTTTATAGATGAGACACACTAAAACGAGCTATTTCAAAGACTTGACTATCAGCAATCGTACAAAAGAGGCTAAAAATAGATGTAGTAAAGCAAGCACATAGCCCCTTGTTGAATGTAAGGTAGGAAACGTTGTTGAAATAGTTAAGTAAGCAATTCCTTTTCCACCACCCTTTCGAAAAGTAATTTTCATTCAAAATGTTGGCATTAGTTACGTTACGGTAGGCCGCGCGTTAAAGTTGTCAAACAATAAAAGGCCCGGTTTGACATTGACAGTTCTAGTAGTTAATAAAGATCTAATTCGCAAAACACGTGTTCGTTTGTATGAAACTGACAGGTGTCAAGAACGCATTCTCAAATGTCAAAACGGGCCTTTTATTTTTTGACAACTTTAGTGGTATCAAAACCAGTCTAAGTTAGTCTCTCATTAAATTGAAACTACGTACTACGCTAGGTCAGCTCAAAATTAGGTAGTTAGTAAGTTTTACAAATATAATACATACAGGAAAAAGAATTAACCGGTGCGCCAACTGTAACCCTGAATTCAGTAGGTATATGACTCTAGACGGCCAGTGTAGAAGTTATTCGTCGGTTATAAAAAAATATATTAGTTGTTCTATACATTTAGACCGCGTAGGTATTGCAATTTTCTATGAAACGACGTTTTTTTTTTTATAACTGACGAAAAATATCTATGCCACCCCTAGCGTAGAAATTTTTCGAACCATGAATCCAGCATATTATGATTCTAGACCCCCGTCTAGAATCTTTGCTAGATTCATGGTTATAAATTGCGCACTGGTTGATTTTTTTAACACGCTTTTATTAGGTCGACCTGTATGTAACTAACAATGTAATGGAATCTAAGGTAACTAATTTAACCATCTTCCAAGGGTCGTAGCGTAATGAAAATTGGCAGCTGTGTGTAGGTCTGATGACAATACAATAATATGGTACTGTCGAACTGATCTGATGATGGAGCCGGAAGATATGAACTGGAACTTCATGATGGAAAGTCGTATCATAGCTGATTTGTTGGATTTCTTAGAAAAGTCTTGTAATGAACTTTGACCACGATTTTTTGTTTTTACGTGTATTTATAAAAGCGTTTTTTTTAAACTACAATTTTTTTTTCCTGTATTACGTACTGGGAAAAATGATTTTTTTTTTTTAAGTAGGAACGGTGTAGACAAAACCTTAAGTTACATAACCTTTTCGTTCCTCGACTCGTTCGTACATTGCGTAGGTATAGATTTGTTTTCGTTCTAGCAAATCTGTTTGTCAAATATCGCCACGTTGGCTTGGCGACCAAGCCTGTTTGTTTACTGGCCAGCCGCCCACGGTGTTTATAGCTTCTATAACTAGTAATGTGATTCAGCACCATTTCGAAGGGTGTGCTCGTGAATCGGATTTACTGAGGAAAATAGCGAAATGTACTAAAAGCCCGCAGTCGACGATGAAGTCGATAATTTGTTCGAGATTTTTGATGATTGAAAGGGCTTTGAAGGTCCGTGACAAACCTTCCTGTCCGCCATTTTTTTTTCTTCACGCCTTCCTATATAAATCGATAGCTGACATCAATGCGAACAGAAAACATAATAAGACCAAATCCCGCAAAGTGTCACGTTTCCGAGATATTGACGTTCAAAATTGATCACTTGACATCCATATTTTTTGAACTTACTTACGTCTTGTTTCATAGCATGCACGCATGAAATCAGACATGATTTCATGCGTGGCTACCATTTAAAAACAAAATGGCGGAAAGGTAGGTATGCCATGCTCCATATAAAAATCTTCAATCGCCTTTGAGATTGTTTTTAGTGGGGCTACCTTGACGAAACGGCAGTAGGATGTGATTGTGGAGCTATGTCACAAACTATGGTCCACCTCCTATCCTGCCCTCTTGTGTCCCAAAACATGCAGTCAAAGCGACCTCTGCGCTGCCACCGCCAACGCCGTGGAAGTGGCAATGTTTTGGGAAAACAAGATTTTAAAATACAGACGTGGTGAAGAAGAAGAATTCGTTTCAAAGTATTTTCTACTCTTTAATTTTTTTCACACAATAAAATTCTATTTATTAACATGTTTTGTAGCCTATAACTTCAAACACTGTAACTATTCTGATAAGAAAATAAAAAGTATACCTACATTTCCTGTTATTCGGTTTTCACGGTCGACGGATAAAAATATTGTAAGCAAGATAATTCTTGGCTGAATAATCAGTTTAACCTTCTTATTTTGTTTGAACAGTTGGTGTTTGTTGGTACTTTTGATATAATATGCCTCAGGTCAGTGGTAACAAAACCAGTATAATAATATCTTTATTCATCAAGTAACATGAATCAAATGTGTTAGAAACAATATTCCTGACCCCTATGTTAGTAATATTCTTATTGTAATCACTAAAGCAAGAATAAGGTATAAGACTCCGTACACACGGCTACACATCAAGCTATACATAACCAGTATAAGCTGACTTCTGATTGTTCTAAAAACCTATACAATGCGAGGTCAGCTAAAACTGGAAATGTATAGCTTGATGTGTAGCCGTGTGTACTACACTAGGCCAGCTTTACAACAAAAAGTTACCAATGACATGAGGTCGACTGTATCTTCTACTAACTCATTTATAATTTAAAAAAAATCTAAAATGACGTGTAAGACCAGCGAGGTAATTGCGTCCCTATCAGCAGCAATGGCTTTCATTTTGACAGTTCAACAACGTTCATTGCGTTATTTACGTTGTTGAGCAGACACATTTTTCGAACTTGTGAAGCAATGGATTAGCAATATCCTTCAAAATGATTCAGATTGAGATTTAGTGTGTTGCGCAATTATGGTACAGATGTATCAACGTAAACGAAGCAAAAGGAGTATTATTATATTTAGCAAAGGAGTATTTAAGAATCGTAGCAGGAGGCGTTCTGGAGTTTCTGCCTACCCCCATGGGAAGAACCATGATAGATAGATAGCATTTGAACAACCATTGTGAAGCCAGATTTACGATTTTACATGCAATCATTAACTCGGTGCCACTAAATTACCCTAGGCTGATTAAATTTTCGTTTTTCACAATTGTGTTGATATTAGTATTTAAGTCGGTTCCCGTTTTTGGTGGAAGATCAGCTCTCTAAGGCTCGTCACCAGACATGTGCACCCTCCCACCGTTATACCTAAGAAATGAATTCCCATGAACTAATTGACCTTGCGTGAGTTTATGTTTGTATGTAGAATCGTAAATCTGGCTTCACAATGGTTGATCAAATGCTATCTGATATTATAAGTTCGCTTGTCCACTGGTAAACAAACATGTCTTATACATATTTATAAACACCAGCCATAATTCAGAATCGTCATTACTCAACCTCAACCCAAACGTTGGCAAACAATGCTTATTGATAAAGTATTGTCAAGAGGCGACTTGGAATAAGGACTCGTGTACTACTTTCAAAATATCTAACAATTAATGATTCACTAACGATTATATTGCTATGAATCATAATTAGGCAGTTCACAATGAAAAAAATGCTTAAATTGAGTCATTGTTACCAAAAATTTAATGAATGGCTTTCCAAATAATGGATTACCATGCTTGCTCAAGACGGATTGGCGATTAAGAAAAGGATTCTTCGCGATTTTTTTTTCCGATGTCAGCAATGTCTAAACTAAGAAAATACTTCGAAAAGTGACAGATGGAACTAGTGATTGCAGCAACACACAATACATTGATTGATACACGTACGGTATTATAACGCCTGGAAGAAGTCATAAATGAGATAATTCAATAAGATAAGGCAGTTTGTATATTTAGTTAATTACGCATTTTAAAGTTAACTTTTACGTAATCTGGAATAGTTACGTTCTAAGACAGCTGTCAAAAAAAGGTTAACCTAATGGACAGGGTATACTTGCCCAAATTTGAATGTCAACTTCTAGAACAAACCAAGTCAAACATTATCTACAATTGAATTGACAATATTTGCACAATCAACTTTGGAGTCATGTACCAAAATAGCCTAATAGAAATCTAATTCGAGCGTCATGCTTATCCAATGTTCACGTTGTATCGCACACACACCTAGCCATACTGCCATACTTTGGCTGCGAACTACCCACGTGGGGCTAGGAGAGCTAGGACAGTGTTGCAAGACTTGCAAATCACGTCTGTGCTTACACGTGTACATAATAATGAGGCAGTGCTCTGTAGAACTGCTCTGAACTACAAATCCCATGTGGAATATAAAGCAACCGATTATGAACAGCGATTCTTGGGGTGTTTCATTGTTTAAACACAAACATGGTCAAGCCACGTGTCGGTATAACTGTATGACCGTAGCAAATTAAGATCCACAATGAGAACAGTCTTGATCCTGAACAGTGAGGGACCGACTAAGGATAGGCGTGTCAGGTGTGTCATTGTCATACATAATCAGCCTGTAACATTCCCACTGCTGGGACAGAGGCCCCCTCTCTATCAGAGGGAGCAAAAGAAAAATAAACAAAGAAAATACATTTATTTGCGGCAAACATGATGCCTAAAAAACAAGACGAACCCAAAAAAAAAACTGTTGTTGAACTGTCAAAATGAAACCGATTCCGATTGATCGTGTGTTACGCAATTAGGTTGCAGACCATAAACCACCACGCGAGCCACCATGCGGTTTGGCGGATGTCACATGTCTTCGAATTTTGGTTCTAGGGCATGCTGGTTCCCTCCATCCATTTTCGCCATCGTAAAATTATTAGTCCATTGTCATACAATGGACCTATTTTGAAACGATGACGGTGAAAACCGGTATCACCACAAACTTTATCACAACAATTTTCCGCGAGCTAAGTCATTTGCATAATCTGCAGTAAGATAACAAAAATAGCTAAAAAATTATCATATTATCACGATTTCCAATGTAGTTACAATCATATTGCAGATAACTGGTATCAAATATCATCGCACGTGTATCGATCATGCGCTGAAAGCTATTTCTAATGAAATCTCTCCAGCTCCCGGGAACCAACCCACGTCTTATTGCAACCTTCGACCTATTTGCAGTAACCTGGAAAATATTGGCCATCGTAAAATTATTAGTTTATTTTATAATAGCACTTGACTTGGCGCTTATTTATTGCTGCAGACTTAATTGGTGTAATTAAGGCGCTGCACAAACGTGGGCCACCGTAAAACACTTAGTTTTTGTCTCGCAGTTACGCGTATTGGTAGGTACATATGTACATATTACAAGCTAGAAAAGTTTAGTGTATTGTCAAATGTTCAAAGAAAATACTTATTCAAAAATATTTCAAAAAAATAAAATATGTAGTATAATGATAATGCAATCATAATTGTTGCCAATAAGCCTGATATAGTGGTGGTGGATCGATCAGAGCGGAGCGCAATGATTGTTCACATAACCGTCCCGCATGATGAGAACCTCGTGAAAGCCGAGAAAGATAAACAAATCAAGTATCTTGACTTGGCTCGCGAGGTTGTCGACATGTGGGATGTTGACTCAGCGATCATTGTGCCGATAGTCGTGACAGCCAATGGCTTAATAGCCAAAAGCCTCGACCAACACCTGAGGAGGCTCTCGTTGGGCAGCTGCTTGATCCAGCTGCCCAACGAGAGCCTCCTCAGGCTTTAGAGAAAGCGGTACTTCTGGACACGGCTCGCATTGTCAGGAGGTTCCTCTCTCTGGAGCCCTGACT
This sequence comes from Apamea crenata, assembly GCA_949629185.1. Classification (NCBI taxonomy): domain Eukaryota; kingdom Metazoa; phylum Arthropoda; class Insecta; order Lepidoptera; family Noctuidae; genus Apamea; species Apamea crenata. Next base: position 3,317,810 of record OX451368.1, on the reverse strand, counting down.
GTAGCTTGGACACTGTTCCCGATACCGGTGGGCTACTATTTTTTATATTTTTAAATGTTTTTATACTTTTTATATTCTAATATTTAAAATATCATTTATACGTTTACATTTAAATAAAGGAGATAATGCAATCATAAAACAGAGTTCGTCGCATAATTATCAATATTTTGAGCGTAACCTTTCATTGTTTATGTAATGATAATAAAAGGAATTCAATCAACTAAAGAAATGCCTAAAAAATATTCCACTGAGTCGTGCATTAATTTCTAGGGTTGCGTACCTCGAAAGGCCAAAACGAAACCCTTATAGGATCACTTTGTTGTCCGTCCGTCCGTTCGTCTGTCTGTCTATCAAGACCTTTTTTCTCAGGAACGCGTGGAGGTATCAAGCTAGAATTTATATCGAATACTGGTCTACTGACCCTTGGAGCTGTGAAAAAATCAAACTTCTAAGCTAACGCAATCAAAATATACAGCCGTTTATGCCGCAAATTTCCGAAAATTTTCGACACTCGCAAGGGAATCAAAACCTACAGGGTACTTCCCGTGAACTCAGAATCTTGAAATTTGGTACGAAGCAACGTCTTATAGCACAGATAAAGGAAAAATTGCGAAAACCGTAAATTTTTAGTTACATCATACAACAAAAATATTTTTAATAATTTCAAATTGTATGGAACCCTCGGTGCGCGAGTCGGACTCTCACTTGGCCGGTTTTATTTAATTTAATTAAACCTGCAAAATTACTTTTATTTTAGTAGTCATTCGATTCAACTAAAATCAAACTCATCGCCGTTTTGAACCATATTCGTTGCCGCGATGCGCTATTGTCAATAACCTAAAAAGGGTATTGAAGCGTTTTATATGGAGTCTGGCATACCTACTGGCCGACATTTTAATTTACGGGGTTTGGTCTTACCATGTTTTCTGTTTGCATTGATGTCAGCTATCGATTTATATAGGATTCAAGCGAGGCCGCCAAAAAAAATCAAAATGACGGACAGTACTTTCAATGTCTTTTGCTTGTTACCGCGCCTTAAGTCATATTCGTTTAACATTTTTAATTTAGAACCTAGATCAAAGCAATACTGAATATGTCGACAAACATAATTAAGTTCTCGTTTTCCTTATTATTTGAACGCTTCATGTGTGGTACGAAACCGTAACGTTTGGAAACTAATAATAGTAGTTAATTGGACCTGTTTTGCGGAACTAACGCGAAGCCATCGTAATGCATGATTTGTACAAGTTATATTCGACGTGGGTGTTAATGAGTTCTCCATGGCTACGACGGTGTTTGCGATTTTAAGGAAACTGTTGTAAATTAATATTAAAACAAAGTATGGTTACATACATACATGCATGCAGCATGCATAATCAGCCGTCAATGTACACTGCTGGGACACAAGTCTCCTCTCTGTTAGAGGAAGTGGGGTCATAATAATCCACCACGCGGGCTCAGTGCAGGATGGTGGTTACTAAACATAATGACTTGAGACCATTTGCTCGGTGTCATCATCATCATTCAACCGAAAGGCTGTGGGACAAAGGCCTCCCCTAAGCATCGTCGCTACGACCGGTCCTATGCCTTCTCCCTGGTGAATAAAGACAGCTCTTATAGACCAGTCTTACCAAAGGGCATCATGTTATCCAGTTACTGGGTTGTGGAGATCAAATAGGCAGTCGCTCCATGTAAAAGTCTGTCATTGAGCTCCATCCGATTAGACTGGAAGCCTGGAAGCCGACCCCAGCGTCAGGAAAAGGCTAGGCATATGTTGACGGCTCTTATAGACCTGGCTACACCCGCCTGATTGGAGGATCCTCCCGTTTTGTGAGCATCATCTTGCCTGTTGTGTGTAATCATCTTGCACAGAGACAATTAAAACATAACACATCAATAGACTTTCTAGCCTAGGTTTACGAAGGCCGATGTTCCGTGACGACATCATAAAGGTCAATCATCAATGTAAAGACTTTAATTTAAACCGAAGACAAGAGGTTCTCGTACAACAACAACTTGTTTAACGATTATGGGTTTAATATGAACGGCTGGGATTTCAAGTCAGGTTTTCCTACACGTTTGATTGGTAGCGTTTGTTTTACTCGATTGTGCGGTCAAGGTGCGAAAAACATTTTAGTACAACACCCCCCAGCGGTGTGTGGCGCCCCCCAGCTATATGGACCGACGTCCTCAAGGCGGCAGGGTGGGACAGACTGGAGGCGGAAGGCGGAGGACAGGGTGTTATGCACTGCTGCTCTCGCTTATGGCCAGCAGTGGACTAATTCAGCACTTTATTAAGGAGTCATGCATGGTGCAAGTAAAAATTAAAAATATTTTAATTTTATTCCTCGAGTTTACTTGGACATCCAAGTAAACTCGAGGAATAAAAAGGACAACCTTAAGAAAATATTTTGCTGGCGCCTGAAGCTACCCGAAACTGTCAAATTTTCCCAATCAACCTTGGACCTAATGCTTTAGGGATAAAGTTTATAATCTATTAAAAAAAATTGACAGATTGTAGTTTCTTGCTGGCGTATGTACTATGTACAGACGCCAGCACATCAAGCTACTCCAATCTGTCAAATTTCTTAAATAGGTTTTTAACCTTATCGCTAAAGTATTAAGGTTCAAGGTTGATTGGGAAAATTTGACAGTTTCGGGTAGCTTGACCCGCTGGCGTCTGTACCTAATGCTTACCGTTAGAAAGTGTGTTATAATAGTGCTCTTAGAAAAGTTAGTACTTTTTGCAGCCATTAGGTGTGATGACAAAAAGGAATGTATGAGGTGTAAAGACGTTAAACGGGCTGCAATTATAATTAAATTACAAACGATTCTGCATTGTTGTAGTTCTAATGTCTATTTTTCTTTTAAATGGGAATTAATTAACTTCATTTGTCACTTTAATAATAATAATAATTTATTTCATAAAAAAGTGGTACAGTCTGTTACAAAAATAGGATGACAATTTAGGAATAGTTTACAACAGCTGAGATGAGTAGGTAACAAAACAATTTAACGATTTACTTTAGTAGCTAAGTATATATTCAGGGATTTTAACAACTCGATTGGTTTTAATTGACTGATTAGTTTGAAAAATACTACGGGTCGATCGATCAGGTTAAGCTACGCTTGCCGCGGTTGGTCCGTGGATGGGTGACCATCTTTACATACTAAGACCCCTCCGTGACTCGGAAATCGCGTTAAGCTGTTGATCCCGGTTGTCATTCGTGGATCATTGACAGTCGTTACGGGTCGTCAGTAGCCCGAAAGTCTGACAACAGTCTTACCAAGGGGTATCGTATTACCCAGGAACTGGGTTGTGGGGGTTAGATAGGCAGTCGCTTCATGTAAAATACTGGTATTCGGCTGCATCCGGTTAGACTGGAAGCCGACCCCAAAATAGTTGGGAAAAGGTTAGGCAGCTGGTGATGAGTTTCAAAAATACTTGTTTAATTAGCATTCTACTTCATACACAAGGAAAATTACTTGAAAATTGTGTTTTTCATTACGTATTTCTCTCTTTCAGTTCGTAGATATTTGTTAGAATATCAGCATTTATACCTTGTATGGTCTTTTTAAGGTTCCGTACTCTTAACGAGACCCTATAACCAAAACTCCGCTGTCCGTCCGTCTGTCACAGGGTTATATCTTTTGAAACGTAATAACACTTGAAATTTTCACAGAGTGTGTACTACGAGTACTAAGGCCGCTATAACAAAAAATAAACAAAAAAAAAAATTAAACGGGGTTTTTTTTAAGAAAACAAGAAACGATAATTCGGCGTTTTTTGCTCATCTTAATAACGGCAACACATACAAACGTCGAACTAATATAACATGTAAGGTTCGTGGCCGTTTTTTTAACTTGACCAGTTTTTAACGTATGCGGCTCTGTAAGATTATATGTACAGACGCCAGCAGGTCAAGCTACCCGAAACTGTCAAATTTTCCCAATTAACCTTGAACCTTAATGCTTTAGCGATAAAGTTGAAAATCTATTAAAGAAATTTGATAGATTGTAGTAGCTTGATGTGCTGGCGTCTGTACATCTATACCAATAATAAAGCTGAAGAGTTTGTTTGTTTGAACGCGCTAATCTCTGGAGCTACCCGTCGGATTTTAAAAATTCTTCTTGCATTTGTTAGCACAATTCTCTCGAGGAAGGCTACCACCATCCATCACGCCACCATCACCATCACGCTACGACCCTTAGGAGGCGAGCAAAAAAAAATAAGTCACAAAGAACGCTAAGCGAAAACGAAGTAAGAGCACGGGCGGGCGATGCGATGCGACGGGGCGGGTCGGAGGAACAAGAAAGGACAATGACCAAAAGTCCTACCAAAAAGTCTCATGCATCAAGATCAAAATATTATAGTAATTATTATCATATTTTTTACGACATTACGTTACGCTTCGGAGATTTGATTATTGAACAGGGAATTTAATTTTAAGTAACAAAGTGTTGATTTTGTTGTATACCCTTTACATGACGTTCCGTTTCAAATTATATGATTAATATAACCTTGAATTTTAAAAGTGTCATGATCACGTCTTTCACGTCAAAAAAGAGTGTAAAAAAAGTATACTTTGCCGATTCTACATTAATTAAAAATAACTAGTATAAAACAGAATACAATTTTTAATAAAACGACTATTTTTTTTTTTGACATCTTATGAATGAATCCTTGAACTTTCTGGATCATCATCACCATCATCTGCCTATCCTTTTCACAACTAGGTACTTTTGAGTCTACTTCCAGTCAAACCGGATGTAGCTGAATATCAGGGGCTCGCAAGGTATGTCGCGGGCAGAAGCTAGCTAATATATTTGTGTCATTTTCCCATACTAACTAGTAACGAAATCTCAGCGTTATGCAGATTCTGATGACACGTTGGATAGTGACTCCAACATAATAATGTAAACGATTAAAGACGAGGATGATGCCTTTAAAACCAGTCGGTTTTATTCGACCTTGAAGCGTCTTGTTCACTTTAGCGGAACGCCCGACGCCGCCGCTAGAATACCAATAGGGCTCTTATACTCTGCAGGAAAACAGGTTTAATTACATAAGTAACAACGTTGTTTTTCTGCTGTGTTTTGTTTGTTTTCAACTGCACTGTTTAAGTTGGTTTTAACAACGCTACCCTCTGCCACCGACGACGCCGTAGGAGGCGAAGTAGCAGCCATACATCGCGTATTATAGTTGTTGACTCATTAACAACTATAATACGCGATCTATGGCTGCCGGTAAAGTCATTGTACCCAGAGTCACCAATTGTTTTGGTGACAGAACTCTAAACAAACGAATACCATATAGCTATTGAATAGTCTGCCGGCTGACATAAGGAGTGAAACTGGTAAAAACAGAATTAAAAATAAATTAAAAAGATATTATTTGGAAATGTGTTAAAGTGCTACCTAAGTCTTCAGTGTGAAGTTTAAGTAATGTATAAAGACTCGCCAGACCCCACAGTCAAACCACTACTATACGGTTTTGTGGGGCTTAGTTTTAGTTATATTGTTTAGTATGCTGTAAACTTATAAAAATAAAAAGTTATGGGCCAACAAGATCAGCACCCTACGTGCGTAACACACTATCAATCTAAATTAGAATCATTTTGAAGGATATTGGTAATCCATTGCTTCATATGTTCGAAAAATTTGTCTGCTCAATGTTGTTGAACTGTCAAAATTAGATTAATTGCTACTGTTAGTGTGTTACGCAATTACCTCACTGAAATACTGTCGTGCCAGCAGCGACACGAAGAAAAACACCGCTGTCAACTTTTAAATGTCTGAGCAAGGCCTTCACCATTATACACATAGGAAATTGATTTAAAAGGTCCTAAGCGAATGTTTTTGAATTGGCGATAGCACTAAGCTCCTTATTTATTCCACTCTATTTGCCGAGCTCCATTCCGCCAGCTAATTTCAGAATATTTATCGACTTCACAAAGGAGGTTTCCAGATTTTTTTCCAATAATCGTGATGAACTCTCGTGTCTTCGCAAATATCAAAGCGATTATGATTTACAAGCAAAATTAATTTGAAAAAAAAAAATCAAATGTCAGTTGATCTCAATTAATGTCCAAGGGTAATAAAAATGCCATAAAAATAAGAGGAAAATCATAGCTTAGTGCCTAGTCTATGATTCATTTAATTATTATTTTAATTGAACGTCTTTCCCGTTCATCCGACGTAGGTATTAAACAGTCATGAACAATAATTTGCTGTTCTGAGAAAAACGAATGTGCATTACTTTCTCTTTAATCCTTAGATTTGGTCTTTGGACTTTACACCATGTTTTCAATGGTTAAGGCTCAGAGGCGCGACGCGACTCAGGTGAAATAATTTCTCAGAAAACTTTCTTCTCGTTTTCCCAAAACTTTGCCACTTCCACGGCGTTGTCGGTGGCAGCGCAGAGGTCACTTTGACTGTATTTTTTGGGACATAGAGGGTCGGATAGGAGGTGGAGCATGGTTTGTGACATAGATACAATCACACCCAACTGCCTTTATGAGGACTTATGATGGATGTACTTAGACTTTTCTACGCATGGAATGAATATGGAATATGAGTAAGGGACAACAAAGAAACGAAGGATGGACTGTGTAAAAGATGATATGGTTAGAAAGGGGCTGACTACTGAAATGACGAATAATAATGAAGTATGGATGAAGAAGACATGCTGCTGCGACCCCAAATATATTGAGATAGGAGCAAAAGAATGAAAGAAAGACACCTCATTCTATACTAATGTTCTGAGTGAGGTAACGTTTGTGAGTTTGTATGTAGGAGGTAATCTTCGGAACTCCTGATCCGATTCCGAAAATTCTTTCACTAATGGGAAGCTACAGTATTGCCGAGTGGCATAATATATATATTTATTTATTTATTGAGGATCTCAAAGATATGTACAATATGTACATATACAATAGAAATTTACAATAATAAAAAAGGTTCTTTTACGTGTGCTCCTTCAATTACAGAAGACCACAGAACGCACAATATATAACTAGGTGTAAACACGATAAAAATTGGGAATATAAATTATGAATGATAAAAATAATTTATAAAATAAGAAAGGAAAAAATGAAATTAACATATATTATCAAGATTAAGCATTCATATTACAAATGGTGTAGGCAGGATAAAAATAAAAATTGAGAAAAAACATTGAATTTTGAGGAAAATAATCATTATGTCAACATTGAGCATTAATATTACAATTGTTTAGTTTAATAGGTAATAATTATAATTAATTTACATTTTACAGAGAAGTAACATATGTATGTAGTTATACTGAATTCTTTTTGTATTTTGTAATGGGCAGGGTTATGTCCAGGTCACAGCGCTTTGACAACTCATTGTAATGCCTGCAGAGTGTCGGGAGAGTGGCGAAATGTCCCAGATTAGTTTTGATCCTGAGACGCAAACTAAGTTGTAGCTGCTTTTTCGCGGCAGACGAGATGGCGCGTTCATATGCAGTTTGCCTCATAGTTCGCTGCAGTCTATGACTCCATTGAATACCTTGTGCTGTAGTATCATGTCTGCCGTTTTCGGTCTATCTGCAAAGGCCATTTTGTAGTGCCCTAATCTGTCTTTGTAGCTCATAACTGTTTTTAGCTAAACGATCTTTGTAATTTTAAAACATTGTAAAAGTCAATTATTTTAAAAAATTTGATTTTGATCAACTTTGAACGGTAATATCTCGGAAACGTGGTACTTTATACTATGTTTGCTGTTTGCATTGATGTCAGATATCGATTTATATAGGTCTCATGAGTGGTCGCCACTTTCAAAATGGCGGGCCGTTAGGTAAGCCACGGATCGGCAGAAGCTAGTCATCATCATCTGCCTAGCTTGTTCCCAACTACGTTGGTGTCGGCTTCCAGTCTAACCGGATGCAGCTGAATACCATTATTTTACATGGAGCGACTGCCTATCTGACCTATCGGGCAGAAGCTAGTAGTCAATTAAATTAAGGACCCGTTTTTTCGGCTGAACTCAGCAGACACAAACAAAATATAATTAAAATAAAAGAATTCAAATAACCACAATTTTTTAGAGGTTCAATACGCAGATAAAATATCACCTTCTCAACCACGTGTGTTAGTGAGACACGTGATGAATAGGTCAAAGATCATAGATTGAGGCAGGCGCAAAAACACCGGTGACCGGAGAAAGTAGTTCCGCAACGAGGAAACTAATGAATGAGTGACTAATCATGTTTTTTGCTACAAACACAAAAGATTGGCCTCTACTTTTGAATATCATAGTACTCATTAATTGGGTTACGAAGGTCAGTTGGTTTTTGTACCGAGTAAAATACTGGTATTTTTAATATTAATAATCAGCCTATAACGTTCCCACTGCCTCCCCGAAAGCAGGCCTGTGTCGCAACACTGGCCTCCTCCCTGTGAGAGGGCCGTATGTATGGGCCGTACCTCCACACAGACCCAGTGCGGGTTGGTAGCTGACTGTACATTTAGAACGTTTTATTTTTATTACAGGAAGCCATTTTTTGTATTAATTACTGGAGCTACAAAAACTGCTGAATTGTTTATTAGTTAAGTATACAGGATTAACACAGTTTTCCATCATTTTCTTTGGACGATATAAACAATTTCTGCGGCCTTCATCGCCAAGTAAATGCCTTAAACACATTGTTCCATGTTACGCAACGTTGTTAATGACGTTTTATCTCCATGCTGTGCTGCGTTACGTCACAGCATAGATGGAAAGTGTCATCAACGGTGACTTTCACTGTGCGGTGTAGCTAGTTTGTTATGGTACTTAAGCTGTTGCGTTTTTTCGAACGAGTTTGGGTCAGCTGTTTTTTTCCTAGTCTATCTTTTTTGTATGTCTAGAATCTACCATTACTTTTTCATGCACTGATTTGACAGGCGTGCTGTGATTGGTCGATAGAAATAGATTAATAAAAAATAGATAGACAGAATAAGGCCCGCCTGCACCACATTTCATTAAACATGTTCAGCGCTAAACGAATTTAAAACGTAACTTTGTTTGTCAATCTTACTGTCAAATAAAATATTGAGTATTAAGAGGCTCTCAGAAACTGGGATTAAGGATTTTTAACTTATGACACTCGAAGATCGACAGTGTAAGGCTCCGTACACACGGCGATCAGCCGGCCTTTTCTGTAAAAATCTCACGGTGAAAAATTAGGTGAAGTGAGTTGTCATTCCATCTGATGCTAAGGATTGACACTATTGATAGTTCACTTCACCTAAGTTATCACGGTTACATTTTTATAGAATAGTACAACAGTACGATATTTTACGGTGAAATGAAATGAATTACCTACAGTTAAAAACCAATACAGTATGAAACTGCCATGAATCAATCGTGCTGTCTATCCCATGCCTAGCCGGTGCCTAACTACGTTGGGTTCGGCTTCCAGTCCAACCGGACATTGCATTTTACATACAGCGACTGCCTATCTGACATCCACAACCCAGCTATGGGGTAAAACTGCCATGTGATCCCGAAATTATGTACAGAAAAATATCGTACTGAATGGCTTGTGAACGGTGTCTAAGTAGGATTAAAAATAATTGAGGTTTAACAATAGCTTACCATTATGAAGTAAAACTACTGTGTGGTGTTGCCCGCTCCGCCCCCTGCAACAATTAATTTAAATATGTCTTATTTATTACTGTTTATTTGATTATGTACAGGGAAGAGTGGAAAGCTATGGGGGATACCTTTGCCGAGCAGTGTGACAATCGAAGTCGAATAAAAAAAAAACTGATTTCGTCAGTGCATTTTACCAGTACAAGGGATCTTCGCACTTCCCCACATTAAAAAAAAAACGAAAGGAATGGGTAGCTAGTTGCTCAAGTACAACAACATCTAGCATATTCTGGCTATTCTCCGACCATCATCGTAGATGCTTATCCGTACATTTTATTGCAGAAACCAGCAGTAATCGTTGCTTTTAGTGCAATTACGAGCAATACAAAAAACCGGCCAAGTGCGAGTCGGACAAGCGCACCGAGGGTTCCGTACAATTTAAAATTATTAAAAATATTTTTATTATATGATGTAACTAAAAATTTACGGTTTTCGCAATTTATCCTTTATCTGTGCTATAAGACGTTGCTTCGTACCAAATTTCAAGATTCTGAGTTCACGGGAAGTACCCTGTAGGTTTTGATTCCCTTGCGAGTGTCGAAAATTTGCGGCATAAACGGCTGTATCTTTTGATTGCGTTGGCTTAGAATTTTGATTTTTTCACAGCTCCAAGGGTCAGTAGACCTGAGTATTTGATATAAATTCCAGCTTGATACCTCCACGCGTTCCTGAGAAAAAGGGTCTTGACAGACAGACGGATGGACAACAAAGTGATCCTATAAGGGTTCCGTCTTTTCCTTTCGAGGTACGGAACCCTAAAAAACAAATGTGCCAGTTCAAACTTTACACATGTTGGGTTAAAAGTAAGTCATTGAACTTTTCTGGAAGTGGGTTACAAGTTAAATTTAGTAACACTCGTTGGTTCTTTGTACATCTTTCTTTAACAATCAATTTCTTGCGAGGCTTTACGATTCGATTTTACGAGGTCGATGGTCCATAAGGCTAGTAGATCGGTGTACTCTAGGCGTAGACTAGTCAGACAGTCAATGTTACATTATCCTACTAATAAATATTATAATTGCGAAAGTTTGTGAGGATAGATGACTGTGTGTTACTCTTTCACGCAAAAACTACTAAACGGATTTTGATGAAACATTGCAGTAATATAGCTTATACATCAGAATAACACATAGGATACCTTTTATCCCGATAGTCCCACGGGATCGTTACTTATGCGGGTTGCCGCGGGGCGCTGCTAGTAACTTTACGACAAAAAGGTTTTTGATCTCGGCGTCGCCAGCGTGGAGGTCGGAAATTATCCCAGAGGAATGTACTCCCAGGATAAAAAGTATCCTATGTCCTAACCCAGGTCATGTTCTACCTGTGTGCCAAATTCAATACAAATCCGCTGAACTGTTAAGGCGTGAACAGGTAACATACAGAAAGAGTTACTTTTGCATTAATTTATGTTACTATAGAATTTCTTCGTTTTTGAAATGTTGTATTTTTGACATGTTATTGTAATCTATTGTATTTTTTGGAATAATTGTAATTTGGAATTAAATTTTTTAATAACAGTAATTTATAAATTTTTATTGACCAATTTATTTAATGATTACTTTGACATTTGAATTGTATCTAAAAACTATGCTTATTGAATTGTAATTATACCTAATCTTTAATGAATAATGATGAAATGTAATTTTGATGAATATTATCACGGTTTCGGGTTTATGCATCATCTCTTCCTACCAATTTGTACGCCACGATATGCGGCTGAACATGTTAGAACTTTTCCGTACTCCTGAACCACTATTATCCAGCATGCGCACCATGTACAGACGCCAGCACATCAACCTACTACAATCTGTCAAATTTCTATAATAAATTTTCAACTTTATCACTGAAGCATTAAGGTTCAAGGTTGATTGGGAAAATTTGACAGTTTCGGGTAGCTTGACCTGCTGGCGTCCGTACATAACAAATAAAATTTACTACTTACTTACATGGATTTCAATGGATCCAGCGGGGTAACTGCCTAACACACTAACAAGTAGGTATGGCTTTCATTTTGACAATTCGACAACATTCATTGCGTTATTTACGTTGTTGAGCAGACAAATTTTACGAACCTATAAAGCTATGAATTAGCAATATCCTTCAAAATTATTCAGATTGTGAATTTGTGATTGATAGTGTGTTACGCAATTAGGGTGCAGTTCTGCACAACACTGCCAATTACGGATTCAATTCTTGTTTTCACTGCAGTTCCATCGTAGCAAGTTAAAGTCGAATGTTTCAGTTAATAATGTATCAGGTGCAACATCCCAAGCTTGCAATAAAAGACTGATGGAAATGTGTCACTCCACAATTGGCACTCGATAACGAGCAGATGATAGAGTTTCTGAGTACGTACTGTGCAGCATAGAAACTTTATGGCAACAGCATGGTATTCACAAACTTTTGACAAGTTTTCGAGTCGAAAATCACACATTTACGGGTCGTACTAAATTTTCGGATTTGTGAACAGCGTTTAGCGGACTTTCGATAGCTTTAATTAATAATAATAATATCCCTGGACATTTCACACAGCACCATTTGTTCCAAGCTAAGCAACCTAATGCTTGTGTTATGGTAACAAGATGGCTGATAAACTACTTATATACAATTTTTTTTTTGTAAATACATACATATTATAGATAGAAAAACACCCAGACTCGGAACAAATACATGTAGGTCATACAAATATTTGTTCCGTGCGGGAATCGAACCCGCGACACGCAGCGCAGCAGTCAATCGCTTAACCACTGCGCCAACCGTGCCGTCAAATTGATCAAACCAAAGGTCATTTATTCAAATTAAGCTGATAATTAGCACTTTTCGAACGTCAAAATTACATAAGACCACAAAACGGCTGCCCTTCACCAATTCCTAGTGCATTCGCTGGGAAGAAGAAGTGGCACAACAGACTCCCCAGAAACAATCATTGAAGTTAGTCCATAGAACCAAGTTGGATGAGCTTGTTTTTTCTACCCTCATTTAGTGCTTTGTGCGTATTGTCTTTCAGGAAGCTTTGTTAGGTAAACAAGAACTTCTTTCAATAACTCTAAAAAAGGTTTTTTCTCGGGATTTGCCCTTTACCCTTTGTTTATCCTAATAAGGAACGGACCAGCCTTGAAACTTCAGACTTAGCCTGTCGACAACCGATAACTTTTTATAATACACGTCAGCAAGATTTAAACATGCAGATTATGTATTATTAACTTGTCTTTTGTTACCGTTTAACATGAAACTGACCTAATGTCGTTGCATGACCTGCTTTAATGCCTTGTTTTAAAATAGTAGAGTCATGCGTTTGGTCGAAAATGTTATAGTACTATCGCCAAAATCTACGAGTATATCTGACCACCGTAAGGACTATTCCTGCTTGCAGTGCATATTATCAGTCGACCTAAAAAGGATCCTCTTTTGTTTTACTTACGGATGTGCACGGGATTTTGTTTTCAAAATGGTCAGATATACGTTTTGGCGATAGTACAGACGCCAGTACATCAAGCTACCCGAAATTCACATACCCAATCCAAATTTTCCCAATCAACCTTGAACCTAATAATTTAGCGATAAGATTGAAAATCTATTAAAGAAATTTGACAGATTGTAGTAACTTGATGTGCTAGCGTCTGTACATTACGATACGTGTGACTTTATAGCTACACGCCGTGCATTAATAGACTACTTAAGTAACACGTATCATATACTATTTTACAGCTCGTGTGACCTAAACCCGCACATAAGTCAAGCTTTTCTGTGTAAAAATGGACTGGTTATGTCACAGAAAAGCGTGGCTTAAGTGCGGGTTTAGGTCACACGAGCTATAAAGTAATTTTCAAACACGGAATGTGTCTGATAATTTTCTAACATGGCGAGCGCATGTCACCTATTCGAACTTTCATTTTCATTCAAAATGTTGGCAATATAGTCAGAAAAGTAGGTATAAGGTGTAAGCACGAGTGTAAGTAAAAAAATAACTTTAAAGGCTTAACATTTTCGTTCCTCGACTGTACGTCTGTATTTGTATGAATGTCGTTTTATCCCTGAATTCCTTGATTAACATGCAATAACATCACACCTGGGTTAGGCAGTTATGTTTAATTCCCATGTCATAGAGATAATCCTATTAAAATTCTTTCATCTGGAGGTAGGCAGTACAAAAGCAAATCCTTCACCGGTACACAGGATATAGTTGTAGACAATAAGTAATAACTTCGGAGAAAATTAAAAAGATTTACTTTTCCTACCAGGGTGGAGCTTAGCCAGCGTGGTCCTTTATGTTATGACCCATTGAACCAAGAAACTACATATATAGGACAATTACCAAATTTTCGTCAGTACTCTTTGGTTCCATGTTGTGTGTGGATGTAACTCTCATTGCTGGTCAATCAGTTGTTTTTTCCCAATTGCTGTGGAGTGAACTGGTGGAGGTGGCAAAGTTATGGGAAAATAACATTTAAAATACAGTCGTGCAAGCGACACGAGAAGAAATATAGCGCGAAAAATATTGTTTGATTATAATCGGGTTAGAGATGTTTTTATTTCCCACTGGCACTTTGCCCGCGACTTCCTCCGTGTGGGTTTCGTACTTTCCTCTAAAAAAATTATCACCCTCTCCACCTCCCCTTGAAAAATCCTCTTCGAAAACTAATAATTACGACCTTTATAATTTATTTAGAGCAATAAGTATTCGCACCAATTTTTAAGTTAAACTAAGATTTTTCAAATAAAGAGTCTTCCGTTGTCACCACGATTAGGCTTGTTTTTAAAAAACCGTTTGGTACCTTTCCATTTTTATGACTACTTTGGCTTCTGAATAAAGTTGATTGGTTGAAAAATCCCTGCGTATAAAGTGCACGACTTTCATGATCGCCCTTTGAGCTCTTTCAACGTGTAGTAAATGTAGGGAACAGCTGATTTTTTTTATCACGCTTTCAGGTTTGGTCCCATAGTAAAGTTGTTCATAAAGATAAGTACAATGAACCCCTAGAGTTATGGGATATAAAAAAAAAACACGTTGTATAGATAAACTTAATATTATTGATATATATATATGTATATACTTAATATTATTTATTATTTTAAGTCTATTAGCTTATAACGGGTGATTCATTTGGAGTTACTTTTTCCAAAACTAAAAAAAATATGAATAAAACAAATTCATCGGGTAATCTTTATTATAAATAATACAAAAGAACCATTCCTTACATTTACTTTTTAAAGATTATTTCTTTCAAATGTTGTCCGTAACTGCGATTAAGGTGGTCCATTCTGGAGTTCCAGTTTTCGATTACCCGACCGAGCATTTCCAGTGGTATTTGGCGAATAACGCGAGTAATGTTGGCTTCCAGTTGATCAATCGTACGCGGCTTATCCATATAAACTTTGGACTTTACATAACCCCACAGAAAAAAGTCTAAGGGTGTGATATCACAGGATCTAGGCGGCCAACTGACTGGTCCGAAACGCGAAATTAACTGTTCACCAAATTTTTCTCGCAACAAAGCCATGGTTTCACGTGCTGTGTGGCAAGTGTCGCCGCCTTGTTGGTACCAAAAGTTTTGAAGATGACGGGCTTCAATTTCAGGAAACAAATCGTCCGTTATCATGGTCGCCAAATACCACTGGAAATGCTCGGTCGGGTCATCGAAAACTGGAACTCCAGAATGGACCACCTTAATCGCAGTTACGGACAACATTTGAAAGAAATAATCTTTAAAAAGTAAATGTAAGGAATGGTTCTTTTGTATTATAATAAAGATTACCCGATAAATTTGTTTTATTCATATTTTTTTTAGTTTTGGAAAAAGTAACTCCAAATGAATCACCCGTTACTATGTAAATATTATCTTGTTTGAAAATAAAAAAATAGCAACACATTGATAATTTTCCATTGAGATTTGATAATACTAGGAAGCTAAAATAATTTGGTATTTAGTAAGTACAACAATGAATGAAGTGAGATCATCACTAAGTGACAATTAAGTTTTTCTTCGCATTTTAAGCTGATTATTCACTCTGAAGGTCGTAGAAGTTAGGTAAAGATTTTTTCCGCAAAACCACAAAGCCACATTATCATTAGTTTGCGAACACACCTTTGTAGTTTATCAACCTTTACGAAAAGTTAACATTTACCCGCTAATGCTTCAACTTGGATCAAATTACGTTGTTGTTGTAAAATAACATCCATAATAACATACATAATCCACTTATAATGTTCCCACAGCTAGGACACAGGCCTCCTCCCTGTGAGGGTTGGTGGATGTCACATGTCTTCGAATTTTTGGTTATAGGACATGCCGGTATCCTCACGATGTCTTCCCTCGCCGTTTTAAGAGCAGTGGTGTTGAAATAAATTATACAAAGTAATGTGCTGGGATCGAACCCACGACCGCGACACGTAAGTCGGGGCCGTTACCACTGGGCCACTAATGCCCTTATAACATCCATAGTCCATTTCATATACAGCCAAACACATTCCATACAGGACCTCCTTGCTTTTCTGTTGTTGGGTAACAATTGTTATGTTATGTATGCCATGCTAGTAAGTTTAATTAAGTAATAAATAACTGGCGAGATATGGGCGTACTCAAGGTACACTACTGCCTGCCCTAACGGGGATTACAGGCGTGTAGTTATGTTAATTAATTAACAGACCGTCATAACCTTGACTGTTTATCTGAAATGTTTGGATCAGTGAAGGGATTGGATTCCATTAGGTACTGGTACTTATTTACTTAATAATATATTAGAAATACTGTTACAGTTTCCCACATCTTGGTATGTAAAGATGGTCACCCATTCACGGACCAACCGCGGCAAGCGTAGCTTAACCTGATCGATCGACTCGTGCAACTGTTATTACTTAGCCACAAGTCCCCCATGTATTTTACTTCCTCTTTTCTGTTTTATTTCCTCTTTATGTACTTTACTACATGAACTTACCTAATTAAATTAAGAAAAAAATGCCTCTCAACTCTGATATCAATTTAACCGATATATATAAACGTCACAGGTACTACTAAAGTAATTAGTAAAGTATCAGAGTTCAGAACATTCGCTCGGTTCTCGGCGAAAGTGGCTCGGGGCGGCGCCTGCGCCGGTCCGATACAAGTGAAAGTGGCGACGAAAGCAGAGTGCGGAAGAACTGCTTTCTTGCGTTACTACCAGTACCAGTCGATATCCTGTTTTAGAAGTACTGGTTAGTAGCAAGAATAGGTATCGGACTACGCTAAACGATCACAACAACTGTTTTTGTACCTACATTCTTTGCACATAAATAATAGCTATTCTATTCTAAATGGCGACGCAAAAACTAAAAATATTTTAGACTAGCTAATGCAGCATACGTTGCAGTGCATCCAACCTCCGCGCACACAACAACTTACCAAAATTTCATCACAATCGGTCGAGCCATTTTCGACTTTTTGCGGGACTATCGCACGGCAATTGATTTTTATAGAAATTATTTTCGGGGGATTAATTATCGTCAAGGCAGCCGCGAAATTATTTTTTTTTTTCGTTTATTTGCAAATTGCAGTTCTGTTTGTTGCTGCAATTTGCAAAAAACGTAAGAAAAAAAATACATGTATTTGCGGCAAACAGAACATAAACACACAAAAAAAAAACGGGTTGCACTCCGGGAGTGCCGATGCCGGCAGAAGTGAAAACTTGAATATTAACGTTGTGCATTTTTGATATTTTGGAATGCGGTCTACTCTCCCTCCGTCTTACGAATTTTCGATCAGGTCACGTGTCCTGACGCGAGTATAACATTTTTTACCCATTACAACAAAAGTGCACAACGCCGCTAAAGAAGTTTTCAATTCAAAAATAACAAGTTGGGAGTAAACATGAGAGATTTTGAACTTCCGGGCTACATTACAGAACATTTATAGCCAGATCTAATTGGCTGTTGAAAATTCAGTCAACCAATCAGAACACTTGACTTTCCTTGACGATTTGTTCTAGCTAATCTCTGTGTAGATATTCGTTCCCAAAACCGAGTGTAACTGGCTTGGGTGGATGTAACGAATAACAATATTGTTATAGATGGAAGATTCATCCATCTATGGATGATGGATGGACTTTTGGTTGCACACCTTTACTTGAAAAAGAATAAAAAATAACAATAGGGAAAATGGGCGAGCAAATGGCAATCGGCATTGGTCTCAAGCAGATGGCAACATTAGGATAAGCGGATTTTGAATGATCTCAAAATAAGATCACAAATAAAATAAAAAAGGTTCTTCCGAAAGGTCAGGTGTACTTGCAACCGGCGTGGGTGTATGACAAGCAAGGTAATTGCGTAACATAAGTAGGAATGGCATTTTGACAGTTCAACAACATTAATTGCGTTATTTACGTTGTTGAGCGGACAAATTTTTCTAACATATGAAGCAATGGATTAGCAATATCCTTCAAAATGATTCAGATTGTGATTGATAGTGTGTTACGTAATTAGGGTATGACCGTAAACGAAACAAAAGGAAGGAGTATGTACCGTAGCAGGTGGCATTATTATACCTATAATAAGAGAATTTTGTTTCAAATTAAAAACATAATCTTTCATTGAAAACCACCTTGCAAGCATAATATGGTTGATTTTTTTTGCTAGATCATAAGCAGAACTTGATACTACAATGCAACCTTAATATAACAAATTCCTCGATTTAACAAATTCTTCGTAATCCCCTTGAATTGTCCATAAGAGTCAATGTAATGTAAAATATATCTTTACATTGCGAAGATTTTTTGCGAACAACCTCTTTATAACGAATTTTCAACTGTCAAAAAAAAAGTGTAAACCTCTAATTAACGAATTTTGTCAACCCAAAGCCTTTATACATATAACGTTCCCAATAGTATGTGATTCAGTTCTTTATAACAAATTTTAGACCAACCTAATCTCATCATAACAAACCTCAGTTTAACGAATTACTTGATATAACAAATATTTACTTGTTTGTTCCATTCCGATTTGTTATAATCGAGGTTGCACTGTATTTATAAGTTACGCTTGCCGCGGTTGGTCCGTGGATGGGTGACCATTTCCACATACCAAGACCCCTCCGTGCCTCGGAAAGCACGTTAAGCCGTCAGTAGCCCGAAAGTCTGACAACCAGTCTTACCAAGGGGCATCGTATTACCCGGTAACTGGGTTGTGGAGGTCAGATAGGCAGTCGCTTCATGTAATATACTGGTATTCAGCTGCATCCGGTTAGACTGGAAGCCGACCCCAACATAGTTGGGAAAAGGCTAGGCAGAT
This sequence comes from Apamea crenata, assembly GCA_949629185.1. NCBI lineage: Eukaryota > Metazoa > Arthropoda > Insecta > Lepidoptera > Noctuidae > Apamea > Apamea crenata. The sequence continues at coordinate 3,298,894 of OX451368.1, read as the reverse complement.
GACTGTATTTATATTTTGCAGTTTTACCAAAGGTGTAATATTCATTGAGTAAGTAAGCACAATTCTTAGGCCTTAGGTACACATTGACCTACATTATTTATTTTTAACATCAACGTAAATGAAGTGCACTTAGTTCTCCTTCTTTTCATTAGTGGGTATAGCTAGAGGACTATCACTTCATATAAATCTGCCTAGCCTGTTCCCAACTGTAGGGGTCGGCTTCGGTCTAAACGGATGCAGTTGAATACCAGTATTTTACATGGAGCGACTGCCTATCTGACCTCCATAACATGAAATCAATTTTGGAAAATAAAATGAAATGATTGTGAAATGCGGGTGTACTAAAGTTGTCAAGAAATAAAAAGGCCCGTTTTGACCTTTGAGAATTCGTTCTTGACACCTGTCAGTTTCATACAAAAGAATATGTGTTCTGCGAATTTGATTTTATTAACTACTAGAACTGTCAATGTCAAAACTGGCCTTTTATTTTTTGACAAATTTATGGGTGCACACACCTCAGCCTTACCCTAGGGGGATACAAGCGCGATGTTCTGTGTAAAATCATTTTTTAAAGATTTACTGTAAACTTACACAAATTGGTAGGTTTGCAAAGTAAATTCTACTCAATTCTAAATATTTCTACAGTTGCCAATATTACGCTCCAGGTCTACTCTGAGCAGACAGCACGTCATCTGCGAAATTGCAGTTGACATTTTATTTATTTATTGACCATGGGCTCACTCTTGACCTCAATCCAGCCCAGAGGCAGGGATGAGATCTACGGTGGAACGAGCTTGCCCAGAAGAAGCCTATTCACTCTCGCCCTGAAGAGATTAGGGTTGTATGAAGTCGGGAATGCAGACGCAGGCAGACAATTCCACTCCTTTGCTGTGCGCATCAGAAAAGATGATGAAAAGTGCTTAGTGCGTGTATACGGTATACCTATTAACCAAATGCATGACATAACTGCATTGAGCCAGATGTGCCATTCAAATGCAGTCAATGTGGTTAGAGTTTAGACATTAAAGTCTGTTCAAAAACTATTAGATGAAGGCGATTGCTAATCCATTGCTTCATATATTTGAAAAATTTGTCTGCTCTACAATGTAAATAACGCAATGAATGTTGTTGAACTGTCAAAATGAAACCCATTCGTACTGTTATGTATCACGCAATTACCCCGCCGCTTGAGTCATCAGACACCTTTGCTATAATTAAATAAATCTTACAATAAACAATTTACAAACAGTATAGGTAAACAATGAACATTATACAGTATCATTGAAATGCTAAATTAAATGATAATATAGTGCAGTATATTCATTCGATTCTGACTCAGGACAATAGCTTGACTTTAAAAACATTCAGTACAATTGTACAATACCCACAGGTCACATGACATTGCAAATATTTCAGTGAATTCTATGAATACCTACATAATACAGCATGTTATCAAGACATTGATGATTATATTTGAGGAGAGAAATGACCTAATAAAACCAAAAATTATAAAAAGCAGACTGCTGTGATTATAATAATCACCCTATAGCTTTTGTGTTCCCATCACTGCTGGGACAGAGGCCTCCTCTCTTCGAGAACCTGGGTGTAATCTACCACGCAGGCCCCGTGCGGGTTCATAGATGACACAGTCATATCTTCGAATGTTTGGTTCTAGGACATGCCGGTGTCCTCACGATGTTTTCCTTCATCGTTTTTAGAGCAGTAGTGATAAAATTATTTACACAAAGTAAAGCGTATGTCGAGGCTACCACTGCTCTATACCACTGTCCTCTGCCGTGATTGACTGTCTGAAATAACAGCAATTCAAATAATTTTATATGAGTTAGACATTCTGCTAAGCTCTGGCAACACTGAGGTGAATGTTCGCGGGACGCGACTTCGCTCGTCGATTGTTTTAATGGTTAGGAAGTCATGCGACTAATCGCTAAAGTTTGAACACCTCCATACAACAATTTAGGCGCTTGTCACATTGCACCGGCCACCACTCCTGTGTGCGGTGCTGCGGTTTTAAACTTTGACTGTAGAATCTTGATTTGTATACAAAACCGCAGGGTGATGACACACTGACACCGCATCTCCGTGCGGTCTACAGTCACAGTTAAAAACCGCACACCGGAACTGTTTCCGGTGCGAAAACTACCGTAGTTGACACAAACGGCGCTAGCGAATTCCGTCCTGCATCCCGCGCAGAATTCGCTCCCAGTTTCGTTAGAGCTTAATTTTTCAATCAGCCAGTTATATTATTTTTGTGCTGATTATGTTTTCCTTGATTACATTATTAATTTTCATTAATAATACAGAATTTTATCTTACTAACAGAGTTTTATCTTACTAATTTTATTTTAGATAAGTAAGTAAGTACTGTTTTCAGACTTTCATTTAAATTGCTTACCCTAAAACTTCGAACAGGTTTCTTTATGCAAGCTGATAAACGAGTGTTTCGAAGTATTAACAATAGTATCATGATTGTCATCACAATTTGCATAATAAATTAAACATTTAAGCCATTCCGTCAGTCCGTCGTCTATTTGAAAACTATTTGTTCCAAAGTGCATTCAACTTTATTCAATTCAAAGTCATTCAGTTTTGCCTTATCATTGGATCTCATTAGACATTCAAGTTATTTTTTTTTTCATTTGAAACTAATGAGCAGAACAAACTCTTTTTTGCTATTAAATTGTAAACATTATTTTTTGTAATACAATACACTAAAGTTCAGCGTATTTTGAAGACCAGTCTATTTTAATAGTGGGTACTTGTTCATGTTCTGTATGTAATACCTATGTCATGTTTTAGGTATGCTATACATGTCATTTTGTTAACACTTTTCTTTTTAATGTTACCCCACACTAGGAATTACTCCTGTATCGTGGGTGCGTTCACAAACATTTAAACTCACATACACAAACAGCCAGACCCGGAACAACTACCTGTAGACAATACAAATATTTGTTTCGTGCGGGAATCGACCCCGCGACACGCAGGACGCAGCGCAGCAGTCGATCGCTCAGCCACTGCGCCAACCGTGTCGTCAACTTGCACTCAGGGCTTGAAATACCGGTATTTTGGGGAACCGGAATCATTGGCCTTGGGTGTGATACCAGTACCAGAGTAGTACCTGCACTATTGGAATTTCTAATCAGTATCGGTATCAAAACCGGTACCAAAGAAATATTGCCGTAAGTTGGAGTGAGAAAACAGATACAGTAGATAGGCATTAGTAGAATAAATTCAAGGTTGCGAGCCGTACGAGGTGGCTCGTACAAATATGAGAGTTGTGGTACACGCCGGGTACCTGAATTAGGTACAATCTAAAACCAGTACTCAGGTATTGAAATGACAAGAACCGCTAAGTACCGGGATAGAACCTGTACTTTTGTTACCGGTACCAAGTCTGCTTGCACTACGAAAGTGGACTGTCACTGTCAATATAAATTTATTACCACTGATGTACTATTGAGTGAACTAACATTGTTGGTTTTGATATTAAAGAAACATATCTATAGTACTATCAGTAACACCTCTAACCCTTCGGGATTACAGGAGTGATGTCATTTGTGTTTATGTAAAGAAGCATTTGCTGTACAGACGCCAGCACATCAAGCTACTAAAATCTGTCAAATTTCTTTAATAGATTTTCAACTTTATCATGAAGGTTCAAGGTTGATTGGGATTTGACAGTTTCGGGTAGCTTGACCTGCTGGCGTCGGTACATACACAAAGATAAGCGTAAAAAAAGGTTATCCTTACTTGTTTTAAGACATACCTAGTACCTATTATTATTATGTCGTTTATTTATTTAGTGTTCTTATTTTTATACATTTTTAAATATTAGTGTAAAAAAAAAAAACATTTAAAAATATAAAAAAATTGTGATCCACCGGTGTCGGGAGCAGGGTCCAAGCTACCGGTGGTTAGGGCTCCAGAGACAGAAACCTCCTCACAATGCGAGCCGTATCGAGGAGTACTGCCTTCTGAATCAGGCCCTTGATCCAACCGCCTAACGAGAGCCTCGATAGATGTTGATCGAGGCTTTCGGCCATCAGGCCAAAAACCGTTATTATTATTATTATTGTCTTTTTTGTGTGCGCCAAATAAATGATTTATCTATCTATCTATTAATTAATAATATGAATAAAAAATATCAATTTATTTACATTGAAATTAACCTAAATAATGAGTGTTTTTACTGTAACCTTACACATGAATGCAGTTTGTGGTTTTTAATTTAATTTTAGTCATACATATTAATTCCAAAGTAGGTAGCTTTGTCTGTACGATAACATTTGGCAAGGAGATAGATGGGATCCTCGGGAAGGATATAGGTTATTTTTTGTCCCGGTAGCATGTTCCAAGGAATAATTTCCGACATCCTCGCAGACAGCGGGCAGAAGCTAGATAATAATAAAACTTGATGAGTATGCTATGCCAAGAACATAACATGTGTACTCAGTAATTTCTCCCTCCCCATAGTTGGGGAAAATGCAAAAAAAAAAGATCATTACAATAACTTTTTATCAATCTGCTATGTGTGTGTAATAATGTTTTCAAAAACACAATCAGTATTTGATAAGAATCAGTTGTGAACATACTTAAGATAAAATCCACATTACTGTAGACTTTTAAACCTGTCTTGTGAATCATTCTATTCAAAATCAAATCATTTATTCAAATTATGCTGATAATCAGTAAAAATTAAAAATTATTTTATTTCTGTAAGTAGGTAGGTTTGAACAAACACTTTTACATTTGTCACTAATATTTTAAAATCGGGAAAATCGGGAACACCAACCTCATCTAGAGGTTGGTGTTCCGATCTGACTACTCTGAGAAGAAAGGCCAAAATAACTCAGAAATCAGTCTCTTTTTGAAGTCCAGACATAATCTTGGTTGGATCATGTAGATTGGCGACTGAAATGGTCTTCTGAGGAAAGATTGAGAATAGATTGAGTGGAACTGTCCTGTCAGTGCACGCATTTGTCAGTAATCATGCTCAACTCAAAACTTAAGCAGCTCAATGATTTGACGAATAGTAACCAAGAAGGCAAGAACTGATATTTGGGTAGGCCACACAAATGACTAAACTAAACTGCAATCATGATACGGATAGCACTTTTTGAATGTCAAAATTACCTCAGACAGTCACCCGAAACGCCCGCCCTCATCATATTCAACATATTATGAACAGTTTTAAGACATATGTCTTTGCTGTTTGTACTATAAAATGTACAAACAGCGGTCTTATATTATGTTGATTGCTAATATTTTTTCTTCTATACATATTATAGATTAAAGTCTAAGTCCCTGTCTGTCCGTGTGACCATTTTGTTCTTCATAACTACTCAAAAGGTTTTGATGCGGTTTTCACTATCGTAAACTTACATATAATAAAGAAATTGTCAATTCGTAAAAACCGAGCAGAGCAGAGGCGAGTTGCCAATTTCAGTATTAATTACCAATTGAAAAAAATTGTTAAACATATTTTATTTGACTTTCAACAGATGCCCCTCAAGTTAAAGGGGAAAATTTATAAGTTCGTGATAAGGCCTGACGTACTTTGTGGGTCTGAATGCTGGGCTGTTAAGAAGACGGATGAAAAAAGATTGTAAGCAGCGGAGATGAGAATGTTGAGATGGATGTGTGGAGTGACGAGAATGGATAAATTAAGAAATGTGTATATAAGAGGAAGTTTGAAAGTTGCGCCAGTGGCAGAAAAGGTGAAAGGAAATTGCATGGCTTGGTATGGGCATGTGATGAGAAGGGACAAAATACATGTGACTAAATGAGTGATGAATATACATGTTGATGGATGGAGAGGGAGAGGAAGGCCGAAGAAACGATGAATGGATGTGTGTGAGGAATGATACGAAAGAGAAGGGAGTGAATGATAGCGTGACGGACAACAGAAAACGTGTTACGCCAACCCCAAGTAACATGGATAAGGGCAGGAAGGTGATGTTTGACTTTCAACCTATTAATAGAACTGTTATCAATATTAAATACTAACTGGGTAGGACGAGCAGTCACAACCGCTACTGCTGAGCATGAGGTTATTAGGTTTATCCATTCGAAATGTCTCAGTAGCAGCCTGGAGTCTGGATTTTGTGCCTGGTTGAAGGCAATAGGCTCGCCCCCGTCATATTTCATGTGACTTACATGTAATTGGCAAAATGAGGGTGGGTACTATGGAACCTGATATGTAATCTCTAAATCTATCAATCAATCAATCAATCTAAATCATACCAATGGTTGTCGGTAAGAAATTGATTTTAGCAATAATAACAACTATTCATTGTAGTTTGGTTTAAGTACCACCATCTGTTTGTTGTAAAACAAAGAAAATATTTATTTACTTATCTATCTACTACAAATGAGTAACTTATAAACTCACTTACTCAAACGTAAGAACTCCGTAACAGAAGAAAGTAAATACAATAAGTAAATAATGTTTTACGTCATTATTTTAGTACATAATCTAGGTAGTTATCAGCCTATTTGATTATAATAACCACTTAGGATAGACTTGTATGCTAAGAGTATTAAATCAATTCTCTAAGTCTTACTAAATCATGATTATAATGAGGTAACTAATTAACTATTCATGTTTATTGAAATTGTAAACTTGTAAAGTAATAAAACTACTCATTTTAAAGATGCAGTCGTAATCAACGTACCGTAATAGCGCATCGAGTTAGGGAAAGCGTCCACAATGCCAACTCCAAACGTAAGAGTAAATAAAAAGCAAGATTACTTGAAAAACCACAAAAAAACTAGTATCCGTACCGGTCGTGCATCAACGTCGCAGCGGCACGAACGAGCCAGCATGGCTCTCACGGCGCAGGGACGCAAACAAACACCAATACCTCACTAAACAAGGACAGCTAAGTTTATTAACTTCACCCACTGCGTTCACATCACGCACTATGTATTGATCACACTAAGGAATCTTGATCCTTTGACCATAACACAAAACACACTTTTCACAAATCACTAAAATCTGTGCGGATATCTTCCACAGAAACAGATTGTACACAAATAAACCACCTCCGTGAAACTACTTGCGAAACGATATGTCAACTACCTACGTCAAAATGATCTCAAGTATACCAGAATAAAACACTAGTTTTACTAAACATTCTATGTATTCACATGAAACTACTTTGATTCACTACTAAAATACGTATGATCTAGAATGTTTTGCGTCTTTTTCGTTTGGAATACCTTAAAATTTTGCGATAAGCAAACAAGCGAACCACCGCTACGCGAACCTATCGAAAACTGGAACAATATTATTGCCAACCGAAGAAAACGAAAAAACTTTCAGCTGACAGTGACTTGACAAGTGACGGCTGCAGGGATAACCTCCTAAGAATAAAAAATCTTCTATTTTCACATTAAACCGTAAGAATAATAAACATTAACACGAAATAAATAATAATAAGCAGCAACACAGAATAATGTGGCGGGACTCCCACTTTATTCTGTGTTCGCATCTTTAGTCAACATAGGTCTCGCAAATATGGCCTACATCAAATATACTTTATTGTCACGTTCGGCGTTCCACATATTACGCGACCTAATAACTGCAATTTTCAATAACCGTATGAATATATTTTAATTTCACGGGTCTCTCTTCATCACGTTTACCTAAAATAAGTAGCTTTTCACTTTCGTGCGAGCAGGCTGCCTGTGACAAGCGCGGATCTAACCTGCAGTAAGTACAGACGCCAGTAGGTCAAACTACCCGAAACTGTCAAATTTTCCCAATGAACCTTAATGCTTTAGCGATAAAGTTGAAAATCTATTAAAGAAATTTGACAGATTGTAGCAGCTTGAAGTGCTGGCGTCTGTACATTGTGAATTTGTGAGGCATATCCTGCACCACACGTCTCTTCTAGAGGCATGTGTGGAAAAAAGGGGCTTATCCGTGCATGCTTACCGCAGTCCTATAAAATTACCATTGAGTTGTACTTCCGATTGTTATGAGTTAAGGTAAGGTTGAAGCCAAGAAGTGTGTCTCATATTTATAATAACGCTTCTAATTAATAAGATAATCAAATAATAAGTGTACCAACGAACTTTGCAACCCAAAGCAAAATATACTAAATTGGTATAATTTCCATTTTCATTCAACCCTGTTGAACGTCATAACATATGACGTCACTCGATAACGAGGATTCACAGATAATAAATATTATTTTGGTCCAGCCGATTTTTACATCCATGGGCTGAAAATGGCCAGCTTAGCCACTTGATAAATGGAACATGATGGCCCATGCATGATATTTGTTGATAAATCGAAAAGTCCAGCCGGTGCAAGCGAATGCCGCAGTCAGACTACCTCTTCTTAGTCTGTGAAAACTACTATACTGCCCACCATACACTAAAGTGCAGTAACAGCAAAATCACGATTTCGAGTAAAACGCATTTAAAGTTAAGAATTGATTTTAAAAAATCAACAGAATGTATAAGCAAAAAAATTTGAATGCAGAAAGGTTGTAAAGGCATAGGTTCACACGTTAAAGCAATAAAAAAAATATATCTTAATAACTGAATTTATTATGGCCATTTATTCTTTTTGGTGCCTATTACTGCATAGCCTTTTTTGTAAAAAATACCATTTTAAACTTAGTAAAATGCAGCAAAAAGCCCTATTACTGCGTTTGGATCAGTTATTTTGTCAAGAAACCCAACTAACATGCAGTAAGGTCAAAAAAATACTGCATTTTAGTTAGTTTTTTAAGAAAAAAGTGTTCAATTTACTAGTGCAGTAAGAAAAATAGCTAGTTCACATTTTAAAGACCGTTTATTTCTTATTATTTAATCACAATAATTCAACTCACTTATGTAAAATTTACATATCAAAAATAAAAAAAAACATCTAATTAATAAAGGACCCTGCGCAGAATGCACAACCTCCTTTGACAGTTTTCTCTTAATATTAACATATATAACATAATGTATCTTTATGTTTAACACATTAACTGCACTTTAGCTAGGAATAATCATATCTGTGTCATTATGCTATCCAAACTAATCTGCAGTAATGCTGTATTTTACTGCGTGTTAGTCAGTTTATAATGATAAAAGAATGTTAAGTATTCACAACTAAAATGCGACAAGCTTTGATTTTACTGCATTTTAGTTGGGAGTTCGTGACAATAAATTGTATTTTCTTAATTTGCAGTAATAATAGCTTGTATGGCGGTAAATTTTACTGCGTATTAATTTTTTTTTAAATTTTTTTCCAGAAATATAAAACTATCTAAAGAACTGTAAAATTATATTGCTTACTGCATTTTAGTTATGAAACCTTAAAATTTAATCTGCAGTATAATTTATACTGTATTTTAGTTGGGAAATCACGCCAAATTGTTAATTTTTTTCGTTTGCAGTAAGTGAAAACTGTTAAATAAAAACCATTCTAATAGTCTTAGAAATAAGTAAGTTAATTCAATAGAAAGCTTAAGAAACCCGCTTTCAGAATCACTAATAAAACGAAAAATCACAAAAGGGCTGTTACTGCTCTTTAGTCTCTGGTGGGCAGTATAGTATACTGACCGCAGTTCTAGGATATCAATAGTGCCTATTAAAGTTGGCATGTTGTTGGTCTGATCAACATAGTTATAGAATATTCTCTGTTGTTATTTACATGTTCATTTAAACATGTTCTCATAATTTTAGGAATCATCGGCATTTTTTCGGGATTCTTCATCGCAATGGCAGCGGCCTTTTTTTTAACCAAAACTGGCTTACTCAATTTGTGCACTCGCGTAGATAAGTCTAAACGTGTGTCCAATTTCGTAGTATTTAAATAATTTGAAGTTTCGTTGAATAAAACCGAACGAAATAACTTCTAAAACTGTAAAAATAAAAAAACATGTAGATTTTAAATCTGTAATCACAAGTAGGAATCCGTCCACAGTCTACCTACGCTCTTACTTATTTATTTATGCGGGACAAAAAACATTGCACTTACGGAGACAAAATTATCTAAGTAGACAAGAATTTTACAATTTTAATGTTTGACCTAAACATGCTTATGTATAGTTTTAGTATAAATTACAACTTTACAATAGTAATTATTCTAATATCGTTATTATACAAATATAAACTATTACCGTATTTAATGCTAACTACCTACATTACACTACTTTTTAAATTGTTCAGAAGATCAATATCAGTCAACAGCGAGACTTTTCATAAGAAAACAGTACAATTATAAAACTAAATTCAACAGATACATAAATTAAATAAACTTAATAAAAATCACGAGAACTTAATTTGTCGGCAAAATTAAAAAGTAATTATTATTATTTTAGCTAGATTTAAAAGTGACGAAAGTAGCTAAAATAAAAAAGAAAAACCGCAAACACGTTTAAACGAATGACTGAAACATATGCGCATTATATAAATAACTAAAATTACAAGAAAAATTCACTAACACTCACACCATAGGTATGGTCCATTCACATCATCAGTCTTACAATTTATTCAGCAAGAGTATGCTCCCAGGTAAACTAAAGGGGCCAAGCCGGGATCTGATATCCACTGCTCGAACAGCAAAGTAGTACTTGAAGCCGGCCATGAATTGCGTCAAGGTGCATGCCATGGGTAACGGCAGTGCTTTAACATCTCCAATCTTCTTCCACAACGATGTACTGGGAGGAGATGACGTTTCTTGGTACGCATACAACTGATAACTCGCGATTTCTTCGTAACTGTCCTCTTGATAACCTTCAATTTTCCAAGAAATTACTATTCCGTTTTCAACTTTTGATAGTTTGAGATCTGGCGATGGTGGTAACGCTTTCCAATTTGGTGGCTGGTACTGCTTCATGGCATCGGGCAAAGCAGCTGGATGTCTTCCAGTTGGGACCCTGTTCGCTCTGACTGATCCGGCAGTCTGTCTTGCCACTTGTGGAGTAGGACCCCTTGGTCTTAAACCTGAAACGCAAATATACAAGCACATTAAACAACATACAGCATGGAAACCACATAAATATGCAATAAATTACACCACATACTTGTTATCGCCTTTTCTGACGATATACAAAAAATTAACGAAATCGGTCCAGTAATTAGGTCAAAAGGTAGAGTTTTAATTTTGAGCAAATTTAAACACTCTGCAGAATTTGATCACTAGGTCAATGATTCAATGAACTTGAATCCTTGAACGTTGCCACGCAGTGCAAACTATCACGATGATGTTACGTAAATACTATCGCCAAAACCTTTAGCTGATCATTTTGAAAACAAAATCCCGTGTAACATGATGACCACAGCTGCGTCCGTAAGTAAAATAAAAAAGTATCCAATAATATGTGCTGCAAGCAGGAATAGTCCTTACGGTGGTCAGGCATAGATTTTGGCGATAGTACCTATTCTACTTATAATTTGCCTAAAAAAAACCCACATGCATGCCGGGCGGCATCGTTGCCGCTGTTCGCCCCTGGGGTGAAGGTACGTTGTCTAAGCAGAGCGTTCACTTTAACTGAATTTATTTTGTTTTTGAAAATTTAACTTTTTGAATTTACGGTTTTTAATTAAATATTTAATATGTGGACTAGTATTACTATTGGTTTGATTTATTGCGTATGTGAGTTCCATAATGTACATGATTTAAAAATAATAAAAAATTAAGTGCATATTTATTATTTTAAGGTGTTGACTTACCTGGTGAAGGAACAGTCTTCAACATGATAGTCTGTCCAGGCCTTAGATTTTGATTCTGTGGACCACTTATAGGAATGTAAACTTTTCTTGGACTGCTAACCGCTGCTGGGAATGTTTGTCTTGGGTTTGCCATCAGGGTTTGAGAAGGAACTACTCTAACTGGAGGTGCGGGGGATGTCCGGTTGTTAACTTTAGCTGGTGGTTCGTCGTCAGTCAGATCTACTGTCACAGACAAAAATCTATTAAGCTGCCTTTTCTCTGCCACTTTCTGACTAGGTGTAGGGTTTTTGATTCCGTTCGTCACGGGAGTGGCATTTTTCACTGGGGTTATTTGATTCACCAAAGGTATCGTACTTGGAGATTTCATGGTGGGACTAGCAGGCACAAGTCTAGGAACTGGTATGGGCTGGGTGGCAGCAGGTGGTTTCTGCGGTCGAAGGTTTGTAGACGGCAAACTCTTAGGACATTGTCTGTTGTGAGTGGAGTTTTGTAGCTGCGCTAAGTTTTTTCTCCGAGCACCTGTTTTCTCCATAAAAACTTGCATGCCAACAGACCGGGTTATCTTCAGGGGTGTTATTTGTACTCCTGGTGTTATCTTTTTCTGTTCCTCCTGTATGGACTTCAAAACAACTTGAAGATCACGATTCTGTTTTGTGAGCATCATGGCTTTCTTCCTGTACTCATCGATACCCTGAGCAACTGATTTCATTTTATTTTTAATTTCACTTAAATTGCTTCTGTCTACAATACTCTCTACTATTTTGAGGATACAGAATTCCTCCAAATCTTCCCGCGTCATATCAGCCAGATTCTTTTTGGCCGATTTTAAGAAATTATCTGGAAGTAGTGGCAACTCCGATGGTAAATGTTCAGTTTGCTTGGTTTCTTCTTTTTCACTGACTTTTATTTGCAAACTGTCATCCTTTACTTCTTCTGGATGCGTCGAATCTGGAAAAGAAACATTAAACTTGATTACTTCATTTTTCATAATTAATCTGAGTGCTTACGGGATTCAGTTACAGGTTGACGGCTTTCAGGGGTCGCCAAGTAACATGGGATCACTATCACAATCTGAACCATTTTGAAGGATATTGCGAATCTATTGCCTTATATGTCCGAAAAATTTGTCTGCTCAACAACGTAAATAACGCAATGGATGTTGATGAACTGTCAAAATGAAAGCGATTGCTACTGGTAGTGTGTTACGCAATTACCCCGCTGGCCAGGCATAAGAAAACTACTTGTATGTAATGGTTATATAAATGATTGATTACCTAATAAGTGGCACCCAAATAGTTGTCAGTTATTACTTACTGTTCATATTTTTAATACTGACTAGTCTTTTCATAAGAGGATATAACTTTTACTGACCTTTCTCCTCAGTCTTGGTAAATAAGTCGAACTTTTCTTCAACCGTTTTTTCTCCAGTTTCCGAATCCGCTTTATTTTCTGTGATTGGAGTATCCTCTATATTACTAGTAACTACAGGCTGGGGTGGTTCAGTCTTAGTCGTATCCTCATCAATAAGCATGATATCATCATCATCTTCTATATTAATGCATTGCTTCTCGTTTAAATCTACTTGCTTAGGGGCTTCATCTTTCGGAGGCTCATCCTCGTCATCGGATAATATGTCTAGTGTATTAGATAGCTTACATAAAATAGGTTTATCTATAATACTACTACTACTAACAAGAGCAGAGGGTTTTTCTGTTGGTTGTGAACCGGTATTGTTTTCTTTTCTCTTCGTTGTTTCTTTAACTTCGTCCACATCCATGTGATCTTTAAGCTCGATGGATGGCGAATCATCAGCATGCTTGCTTGATATATCTTCCGTAGAATCACAAACTGGCACTTCAATTTCATTCTTAGTCTCACCTAAATGTTCATCTTTATTATCAGAAGACTCTGAAGGTTTGTCTTCATTTTCAGAAGACTCTAAAAGTTTGTCTTCATTTTCAGAAGACTCTAAAAGTTTGTCTTCATTTTCAGAAGACTCATGTTTGTCTTCATTTTCAGAACATTCATGTTTGTCTTCATTTTCAGAAGACTCTAAATGTTTTTCACCTTTTTCAATAGTACTTGCCGGTTCTTCTAATTCTACATCAGGTACCGGTTCTTCTAATACTATATCAGGCACCGGTTCTTCTAATACTACATTAGGTTCTTCTTTAACATCCATTGTTTCATCGTTTTCCGATTCTTTTTCTGCAATATCTGAAATTTTGTCAATGTTTTCCTGTTTCAGGCTTATCATGTCTTCTTGAATAGCTTCTTGAACTGCTTCTTCAGCGTTCTCTTCCAATTCCTGTTTTAAAGGGCTTGTGTTTTGAATTTCTTCGTCTGTGCCATTATCCTGAGATTCTTCTTCTTGTGTATTTTCATTCGTTTCCGGAACGTTTTCTTTAGATGTTTCTTGTTTAATTGCCACCTTGATACTCGACTCATCTTCCGTATTTTTCAATTCATCATTTGAACAGTTGGGTAAAGTTTCAATTTCCGCGTTTATAACCCTTTTATTTTTTTCATCATTAGTAATGACGTTAACATCTCCGTTAATGTTTTCTTTATTCCCGTTGCAATTTTTCTCCTTAAGTTGTTCAATATCACAATTGACAACTTTCTCAGTATGAATATCTTCGATCGCGGACATGTCTCTTTTTATGTCTAAAGTAGGTTCAGAATCGAGAATTAATTGCATTGTTTAACATTTCCTTATCTTCAAAGAAGAATACACCACACCTGAAACAGAAATAAAACAGAACTAAGTAATTTATTTTTATTAGGCTTTTAGCGATGACATCATCTACGTAAATCTTTAATGACTATTATTTAAACTAAACAACATTAACAGTGGCACCGATTCCCTTGTTCACAAACTAAACTAAATTTAAGTTCAGTGCATCTTTTTCTTTCTATTCCATTAAGAAAGGGCAGAAGATAAATATTAGTTTAGTCCGGCCAAATTAAGATACTCCGTTGACAAGTTTAGACGTGATTAAAAAATTGGCTACTAAAAATACCGCAATTTACGTCAGGCCCTGACTAATTTGACAGGACTAAACTAATATTTATCTTGTCCCTTTCATAATGAAATAGAAAGAAAAAGATGCACCGAACTTAAATTTAGTTTAGTTTGTGAACAAGGAAATCGGCGCCATTATCTATCAAACTAAATGCTGTAAACCAACTTGAGTCGTACCATGTATTCATAACAATATTTTCGGTATGAATACCGCCATCTATGAGAAAAAGACCTAAGCAAGACCAAGCATTCCAAGCAGACTCTCTTTCCGTGATAAAAACTGTCAAGTGCTCAACCAGTTTGGCTAAAAGTAGACAGCTCTGCTCATTTCAGTGGGTCTGCACTTATCACGACACCGCATGCGCGGAACGCGGCCGCGTGATCAATGGCTCCTACTATACAAAAAATCAATCCAACCCTGGATAATTGAAACGAGCAAGCAACTTTTAGTACGTAGGTTGTCCCGTATTCCCCAGTAAGAATTCACTAAATATTGTGAATACGAAATAGATGGAACAGTCAATGGAGATGAAAGTGCTGCTAAAGATTCCGCTAGTAGCACGCAGTGCGCAAAACGAACTACGCCCTACACTACAGTGCAGCAAGAGACCGAACAGGCCCTAAGATGTACTCTATAAGTTTTAGCTTAGCCTAGCCTGCAACTGTGTGTACATTGTTCAAAATAATAAATAAGCATCTGCCCGATTCATATCACCTGGTCTACATTTAAATGCAAAAATCCATGAAAATCCGATTTCTATATGCATTAAAGGCCAGAGGAATACAAGAAATTGATTGACGCCCTTAATCCTGGAGAGACTGAGCTGAGATGGACCGGCGACATAGATTCTTTAGCCAAAAAGTTTCAGGAGACAGGTCCATCGATCTTTCTCGATACATGGAACACTTCCGGCAACAAAAATTATAAGAGAATTTCCACCAGGATTGAGAAGAAATGCTTATTCATACCCCATTAACATACTTATCCCCAATAAGATTCAAAGTATTATGTCCCAATTTGGCTTAAAACGGAATAAAAACTACGCCTTAATGACAGCACTAGAGTAGGAACAATAGTTGATAAACAATAAGACGCGACGAAAGAGAAAAATCCAGGTAATGCGTCTCAAAAAGAAGACACCAATCCTATTTCCTTTCCAATATTTCGACCCCATACGTGTCCAACGTTCCTCCTCTCTGCGCCGCGAATTTTCGTGATACCGTATTCCATAAGTTCTGAAGAGAAGAAAACGTTACATCATCAGTTTCGCTAACACATGGTATAATAAAACCTCCATTTATAATCCAGGTAGTATTTGCATCCAGTGCTGCTGCCAGAACAACATCATAAAAAAAAAAACTGAAAATCTACGCGACCCACCATCGAAAGCTAGCGGCAGAACTTCCTTCGCACTTCGGTAACTTAGTCGTAACTCGTAAGTAAATCAAGGTTGAAATCTAAAGTCATGTCTACACTTATTAACAACCCGTATAATCTAAAAGTAAACGTGATATGCCGATTGTTTCCTATGAAAGTAAAGAAGTCAAGTTTATTTTTCCTAAAAAATCGGCTACCATTTCACCTTTTGATAAGATTAAATAAGTTTAACGCTCAAAAGGTTACCGTATGCTTTAATCCTTTTGATATAACTATGGTAGGTTAATGGACTAAATAAATACTTTAATTAAAGAATAAAATCTACTTTCAAAAAAATCATACCACGCATGCGTGCTGGGCGCAAAATGTTTTTTCTCTTTATTTCTCGCTGTCAGCCGTCAAGTTATCATTCACTCCCTTTTCATTCGTAATTCCTTACACAACCATCCATCTTCTGTGTTTCCTTGTGTCCTCCCCTCCCTCGTTCATTCCATCCATCAACATTTACATTCAACACTTTCTTAGTCACATGCGTTTCATCCTTCACCACTTTAATACTACATCTTCGTACATGCAGCGGGTATTAGAAAGGTGTGGTCATATTAAAGGTGGTTACTGTGGTACGGACCTTCAAACTGAACAACTTGCTTCATGGCACCGACCACCGTAATCGCAAAAAATAAAAATCCGCCCCCTACATTCGGGTCCAGTAGGTATTGAAGTTTTGTATGGGACAGTTGATAATTTTTTCGCGATTACGATGTTGGTCCCATGGAGAAACTTGTTCAGTTTGATGGTCAGTTCTTAAACATGACCAGAACCTTCTGATACATGCTGTTTATTATACTCATTACTTATTTTTTAAATTTTAAATACATTCTTGACACTTCCACTCATCTCAACCTTCGGATCTCCACTACATGCTTTTCCATTCGACTAATTGATAATTATTCATAATAATTTTGTTGAGTGCTGGGCTGCTGGCCGCGTGTGAAAGAAAATCGAAAAAAAAAGATGAACTGGCTAAAATGTGCTGGCACAGTCGACGTAACGTCAGGGGGACAATGGAGATGGCCTAATGTAGTACGAAATTTCAATAGAAAATGATAAAAAAAAATACAGTTCGGCCGACGAGAGTACGCGTTCTTGACGACACCTGTCAGTTTCACATAAACGAATACGTGTTTAGCGAATTTGATCTTTATTGGCTACTAGAATTGTCGCATTGACAGGTGTCAGGAACGCATTCACTCGACGGCCTGACTGTAAGTATAAAGTAAGCCTTTACCTGATTATAACGGAATCTACAAGGGGATGGACTGATTATAAGTATTATTTGCAGTGATGTAAATTCAACCCTATGGTACGCAAAAACTACATGACCAAAATCTTAAAAAAAAAAAAAGTTTTTTTTTTTCATAAAAAAAAAACAAAAATGTAAACAAAATGTACCTACCTATTAGAAATTAAATAAAGTAGATAAGAATAAAATAATAAAAGAGCCGTATAGTAAATTCATGGCCAAGTGGCAAAAAAAAAATGCTTACAAAGCAGGAGGTGGTCGCAAATACGAAAAGACAGTCCCATGTTTTTTTAGACTTTCACCGAGAAGTAGGTAGGTACCTACTTTATGTACTTATGTATAATACATATATTTAAATAACTATCTTCTAAGCCCACAGAAGGCCTAACCACATAACAAAAGAAACCACTTCGTGTATATTACCCTACAGTACTTAGGGTTCCGTAGTTTTTTTTCTGTGGGGTATAGGATACACCCCGTCTGGGGAGAGCGAAGGGTTATGTCAGACTCCTACTGACTGTAAGTCTGAAGTCCCACGGTCCCTTTCGCTACGATAAGTGGGGGGCCTGGCACTGGGAGATACTCGTACATTCGCCCGAACCCCCGTTCGGTATCAGCCCGCCATGCTTAGCGGGCCCCACGGGCCTACATTATACCCACAGGGTATAATATAAAATAGTCAACCTATTTTTTGGCGATCAAGTTAGTTTTGTTAGGTTTATTTTATTATTATTTTCGCCAATATTTTGATACTCGTCCGCTAATTATAACTTTGTCTTTTTTCATAGTTGTAATAATAGTATGATTATTGATTAGATTATGATGTAGGCAAAATAATGAGCCTGCTAATAATTTAGCAACTTATATGACTCGGTGGCTTAAATTGGAACTAATGAAATCACTATACTATGACAAGTGCGTCATATTTTGATCGCCTACGGCGCCGCCGCCACCGGGGCTTGTGCGACTGTAGGTATTTCTACTAATAAGTAGGTACCTACCTACTTAGATAAAGAAACTTATAAAAAAATGTCCAGTGACAGACCATGACCTAAACTGCACCTAAATTAAGAACAATTTTTTTATAAAAAAAAACTGGTTATAAACGTTAAAAGGCAGCCCCATTAAACGCAAAAATCTAAAATACAGCGCAATGTTTTCGATCATCAAAACAAGATGGCCGCCGCTATCCGTTCTGTCGACTCGTGTCAAATACCGGAATAAATTCCCCGCTCGCTTGGTGTCGAGCTGCACCGCTGATCGCCAAGCGTTTCAAAGACGAAACTCATGGCAGACTGCTATCACATTCGCTGATAGCGCGCGTAACGCGAGCAAGACAGAGAGAGAGATATTCCTCGAGGACAGACGTAAATAAACGGAACGAGGTGAATGTGAAAAGCAGTAAGTACGGGAGGCTATTGAACGGGAGTCAGTGTTAGCCAAAATATGGAAAGTAGACCGAACACAAAAAAATGTTGAAAAGAAGAATATTGTACTTATTAAATGGTCCTTACATGACGGTCCGCCGTCTATCGAGCGAGAAGACAGCTTTTTTTTCATATTTTGCACAAATAAATCACCTATTGAAAAAAGAAGAAAAAAAATTGAGCAACCCGACTCTTTTTTTTTCAAGTACCATGTAAGTATAACAAAATCAACGCAAGAACTGCAAAATCTGATTCAGAACTATACCGAGCATTCACACACATCAATACAATATTAATACTCCTACAATCTATTATTATTGGTGTTGGTCAATCAGACAAGTGAAAAATTTGAAGTAACAAAATGATAAAGCATACGATAAACTTGTGTTTAAGTGCATACGATTATAAGTGTTACGCCTTGCGCATAAAAGATATAATCGCTTGGTAACGTTTGACAGGTAAAATGAGCACAAACGTTATAATATGAGACAAAAATAAGCAAATAATATAAAACATAATTAAATTAAATCAGTATTATTCAAGCACTGCTAAATAATTAATAACTTAAGGATACAAAAAATAATAACAAATACAAAAATAATAACAAATACAAAAATAATGACAACACTATATTATTATAAATAAATACAACCAAAAAGGAAAAAAATAAACCAAAGAAAAAATCGGTTAATTCGCATTATCAGAAATAATAAAATCTTGCTTATTGTTTACAATGACTCACCTAAATAACTGCGCAAGAGATGAGAGAAGTAGAAGAATTGACGAGAAGAATACAAAATACGAAAATATACGGGTGTCCGGTTCCGCGTCTGAAGCGACACTGACAGCAGATAGAGAGAGAAGAAAATGGCGGCCGCATTGTGGCGAGTATAGCCGACAGAGAGCGTCAGACGAAACACGAACTAAATGCACAGAGTAGTAGCTCCGTAGAGATTCGAGTTTTGCGTTGGTAAAGTACGGGTGGCGGCACGGGAGCGAGATAGCGATATAATCGTTCCGAATGAGAGAAAGGAAAAGCAAGCAGCTAGCGATAAGTCGCGAGCGTTGCTCCTGGGTGTGTTCATTACTCTGTACAATAACATGCAGCGAGGTCACCTTACGTTACTGGGCTCTCGTTCTCTTGCGTTCTACTTCTGTTTCTATTTGATAAAGGATGTTGTTAGCAGCTCGCATTCCTAGCGTAATTAAGCATTTTGCATTATACGCTTTGCGTATTATCGAAAATTTTCCATTTTGCTCAAAATACCCTGTAATTAAATCCTTCCGAAGAAGTGTATCATTCATTAGGTACTTATTTTACATTGACTAATAATAATTGTTTGATTTGCAAAATTCCCAAGACTAAAATAAGCGTCAATGTCAATGAGACTGAGGCACCGTGCGTTGGCGCGAGGTGTTTGGTTTGGGTTCTGCCTAGTGCCTAGGTCGAAATCTTAGCCTTTTTGATTATTCTTGGCTCAGGTTTTGATAAATCAATATAATACTAGGGTTGTCAAATCTATATAGCTTTAGAATTCCTGCATATCTTTAAGAAACTAAGAATCAAAAAGACAGAAAAATCACAAAAATAGTTCAATATTATGAACTGTTTGAGAACGGGCGACGTTGCCGTTCTTACGACTCCGTCCGAGTCGAGTGGGTCGTTTGACTCGTTGCCGAGATCACACGATCGAAGCCGAACATTCCCGACTGGCGCTATACGTCAGTTTTATACGTCATTAGAAAATATAGAATGTTTGCAAAATGCTTTGTAATTGTAATATTAAAACCTAAATGTTTGTCCCAGCTACTAGACGTATATGCTCCTATCAGCAGATAGGTCGTCCAGATACACAATTTGGATCTCGTCAGCCAAAAAAACGCATTCAATCACCAAGAAAACATTCAGCTCCGGATTTTCGGGACAGTCACAGAATCTTAGGAGATAGGGCTTAATTCAGGACTTCGACACTAGAGAGTTCTAAGATCAAGGAGGAGGCAATCCTAATGACTAATTTTTTTATTAGGATGATTTCATAAACACATTACAGATGAGTATTTTTAGGCACAAATTGTTCACAGTACATTCGGGAAAATTTTATTTCGATTTGAACCATGAACACAAACTCATGTTAAACTGTTGGCATCACCTGCCTGTCAGTGTTACAAGATTGCATTGACAAGGTGTCCCGGGATTTTGTCATTCCCCCTAGATATGGTTCAAGCAATTTTGTCTTCCTTAAGGCACCATCTATCTTTTCTCACTCATATTTTATTAATATAATTGCCGTAATAAAATAGATAAACTGAAAGACTAGAATTTTGACCGACAATAAATTATTCTGACCTATCTCCTTCTTGCTTGCGAACACATTGAACCCCGCTAACACCACGACACGTAAAGGTACGACAGTATAAACTCGACATACACTGTATTTTTTGTTCGGGGACGCGACGCAATCGTATGGCATGACTCGTCAATGGACTGCAGACCAACAAAAGTTATCGATGTTAAAGAAATGAAAAACTGACAAGGACGGATTAGTGCTGGAATTTAAAAAAGAATTATAGGTACCTACTTATAATATTTTGACTTAGTAAAGAACTGCTATAATACTTTTTATTCATACGACTGCCATGGATACGCTAATATAATGAATACATAGTTAACCTAATTAGATACAGTAGGTATGTAAGTAAAACAAGCAGTACTTATATAGCAGTACGGCGGTCTACACTAGAAGTTAACAAAAATGGCGCCAACAAAGATAGACTGAACCTGAACATATACAACAGCGTAGGAGTGAGCGAGATAGGAGGAGTTGCGTCAGACACAATACATTTTGCTGGACGGCAGACAAGATGGCTGAACATAAAGTTCGTGGTTTGACATTCTCAAATTTTCGAAAAAATGCTTTGGGTTCAGAAATATGTCAGGATGCCATACAGTAAGATGCTCATCATTACCAACAGAAACGACAAAAATTGTTAATGAAGAAAGAGCAATATGTCTTGTGAATTTATCAAGTACATAATTACAAGTATTAATTATAAACGTAAGTACCTATTGTAAAAAAATATACCTACTTATCAGCTTTTTTTTACTGAAAAGAATAGCCAACAGACCTATCAATCAATAGAACAGCACGGACAAGCTGCCTATCATAACTACCCATCACAACTGGCAGAAATAGAGCCAATAGAGGTTTTATAAGTACCTAGTTAGGTAACGTTAGCAGAATGGCAGCGCAGCGGTTTGGCAACGCTGCACAAACATGTTCGCGACGACGGCATCGGCATTGCCAGCCAGCCAGCATTATACATTTTGCACACTCAATGCCATACTCACTAGGACTAGGACCAGATTTTAAGCTGTTTGAAGAGAATAAAGTTGATTGACACTTCAGCCTGACAATTAACCTACAATAAAATTAATAAACTGGGGAATATATAAAATTATCAGATGAATCGAAGCGTCCATTTCGTGGCGCGTACCTACAAAATATCAACGTTGGCTGGTTGGTTAAACAAATTGCGACGTTGCCAGTTTGCCACATCGCCTTCAATAGCTGCTGAAGCTGATATCAATGTACAGCTAGTAGATTATGCTTGTAAGTTGTAGGAATTCAAGTCAAGTCACCTATATTACGACATGTTAAGTACATTTGGTTAAAAAAATTCATAGCCCACAGCTTAGGCAAAAAAATCTAAATCAAGGACAAACGAGGTCCCTTCCTGCTTCCTGCCCTCGAGGAACTTCCTGCCTCTCCGATTGGCCTTGGCCCCTGAGTTCCCTGTCAGAAGATTTGTTAATCTTCTCTGCTTTTCAATAAATGTATTTTAAGGGTGATAAAAATAATTTATAATTAGTTATATTAAATAGTTAAAGGTACCTATTCAACAAAAATGTAAATAATACAAACTACTAAGTAGGTACATAATTATTATTAGAAGATAAGATAATTGTGAACTTACCAATCTTCTTCCGAAAAAAGGTAAAACAGAATGAGTGCGCCACGCCAACCGTCTACAAACTCTCTCGAAGGAAAGAAGATAGTCAAATGGACTTTATTTTAGTGCATCGTGGGGCGCCGGCAGACAGCGACGGGCCGTCGCCATTTTGTTATCCATCGTTTCGTGAGTTAGAGCGAGAACACAATGTCATTCTGTCTTGTTCTAACGCGTGCCAAGTATACATTGCAAAGCGTTTATGAATAAAAGACTAGGCTTACTTCTATTCTATAATAATGTTTTACTTCTTCCACGTCCATACTCCTTCACCGACAAATTACTCACTAACCGTTTACTCTAAAAAAACGATGGAATTAGCGATTTATATCTCTGGGAATTCGTTTTGTGAAAAAATACAAAGCCATTTTGACATTGACCTAAACCAATTTTGTTTTATTTTCAAAAGTTTGATTGTATTTTGTTTATTTTCTCTAAGTAGGTATTCGAATCTATTCGAATGAACTGTCAATCACGAGCATTGAACTATAGCTTGTTCAGAGAAAATACCAGACAGAATGGTATTTTATGCTAGAAATACTATCTAGATACTAAGTACCTAGTTTAATGCCGGATCAGAAATGCTAACGAAGCAGCAAGTCTTGTTATTTGGCAGAGTTCTAAATCGATGTTATTTGGTACAACTTGTCAGTGGCTGATGGTGACGTAGCTATGCCACTTTAAACTTATCACGATCATTCGAATGAATAAAAAATAGTTTATATTATTATCGACAAATGCATTAGACACTCAATCATCATCACTGTTCGGAGACTTTTTAACTCGAACCTCGAACTACATAATTAGGTCTGTCTACTAGGGACATCTATGATTTATTGTAAATATTAGCATGATTTAAGGAGCGTAGCACGAGCCCATGAGTCTGAAGGATTACCTTCGCAAGCTTAGTTTAAAACATATACAACAGAGGGCGTTGTTATATTCTATTCCACTCAAATTTTCCGGCGTAAAAAAAATAATCTTTAATTGTACTACGTAACGTTAATGAATGAATATGATGAAAACGAAGTGTTTCTAAAATAAGTGATTTTGGAAGTTTTAACATAACAATATACCTTTCGGAATACGATTCAAGCCTTCATCCTAATTCCTAGTGTTCGAGTTGTACTTGTAACATTGACGATAGGTGGCGGAGGGTGGCGGTCATACTTTTTGATTTTGGATTTATTATAAAATTATTTTCTTTAAAGTTTAAATGGAGATTAAAACTCATTAAACGTCAATAAATAACACATAAAAACCTTCAAAACGTTAACTAAAATGGAAACAGGAATCGCTAGACTTCTTGACTTTTGCCAGTTATGTGTTGTTGATTGTCAATGTCATATTCTGTCATAATACAGAATTGCCTAGTTGCTGTCACTGTGTCACTTGATGAATAGGTTATGCAAATTGTAAACAATTGAATTTCTTTGTTTTTATGAACGATAGTAAGCTATCTTCTATTAAAAATAAGTTCAATTGTACAATTTATGCGTTCCATTAATTTAGTTTAGTTTAAAATGTTGCATAATCTTGTAAATCCTTCCTCAAGGGTACGGGTTAGTTGCACTAGATTACTTTCGTAAATTTAAAATTGCTGCGAGATTCTAAGTTTATGATCATTCCAGAGTGCGCTGTGCTTGAGCTGTCGAGTGTCCATCGTTACAAAATGTTATTTCAGCGAAGGTTTAGACAGTAAATACAATGATATAGAGAGGGAGAAAATATTACAGGTTATCAACAATGCCGACGTTAGTACTCTTTCTAGGTAAGAATTTTGGAGTTATATTTTACATAGTACTACATTTTTTAGTTTCTGTTCTTATTTACCTTCCCTTCATCAAGTTTTTTCATCAAGTTAATACTTAGTATACAGTCGAAACACCCAATACATATCCATGGTCACAACTCAATTTGACAGCTTCTATTTCTTTCGTACAGCAAGGGCGGTTTCCGGTGTTACTACTAAAATTCAGTTGACTTTACTACAGTACTTAAATCTTAGCAAACAAAGAATACCGAATACATATTTAATTTCATACTTTAAAAATAATTTCTTCCAGTTATGAAGTAAGTAAAACAAATCTCAAGAAGTTTTCTCAGTGGAAAAGTAGTAATGGACAAATAAAAACACTATCAGACATAGAATATGTTGAAGGGTTCTCCGAGAGATCTGCCAAGAAACTGTTTAACAGTATATTAAGTGGCCCCAATAACGAAAAGAAAGTTACAGGTAAAATAAAAGGACAGATATTGCACCCACATCTAAGTGATATTGTTATAAAGGTGAGGCATTATGTACCGTAAAACGGGGTGAATAGGGATGCAGGGGTGAATCGGGACGAAACTTTAAAATGGGTTTTAACGTGGAAATTACATAGTTTGTTGCCAGAAAATACCCTAATGAGTTTACTGCTTTTTAATTAAAGATTAAGTGTCCTTGTAAGCAACAAACTATATTATTTTAAAGTATAAATCCACTTTAAAGTTTCGTTCCGATTCACCCCTGCAAACCTATTCACCCCGTTTTACCGTTACTTAATTATACAGTTGGTTCTTTCATGTTGCTGTGATGGCCCAGTAGTTATAACTTGTGGGTTGGTTGAGAACCCAGGCAGGCTCTCTACGTTTGTGTAAATAATTTCATCACCACTGGTCTCAAAATGGTGAAGGAAAACATTATGAGGAAACCTATAATGTCCTAGAATCAAAAATTCGAAGACATTTGTCACAGAAACACAAGTAAAGAAAGTGTATTAAGGGTTGTTAGTCTAGCGGTCTGGTGAGCATGAGGTCCTTTCGATTCCCAGGTCAGGCAGTGTTATTGGGATTTTCCATCTGGAATTTCACAGTAGCAGCCCTGAGTCTGAATTTGTGGCCGGTATTCTATGTTCTATGTTTGTGGCCGGTTTTTTTTTTTAAACTTTTTTTAAAAAGAACCAAGTTCTTAATAATTAATCACAATCTAGCCTATAAGACTAATAAGCAATTTTAATCTAACTTAATTTACTATGTGATAATTATTTTAAAACTTAGAATAGTGTTTATTGTACTTTACACAAGTCCGTTCCACTTTCTTAGAGTCTGATATGATGATATAAGCACTTTGTTCATGTGTTATTATGTGTGTCATTGGCACTATTATTTCTACAGTTTTTTTACACTACACTAACTCAAAAGGTTTTGTCCGTTTTAGTCTTAGCACTATATTTGTGTCCATGGAGTTTCTTGCCCGTTCTTCTCCATAGGTACCTACTACACTTTGGAATGGGCAACTAGCTTCATTTTTCTGACTGACCGACCCCTTGACAATTCAAAAGTACCTGTAATTGGTTTAATTGAAATAAATACTTTGTGTTTGAGTTTTGAGTTTGTGGCCGGTTGATGGCAATTGGCTCGCCCCTATTACATGGGACTTAAACAGAACTGGCGAAATGTGGGTGTACTTTAGATACACCTCTGCCTAACCCCTCGGGGAATAAAGGTGTGATGTATTAAGGCTAATATAATAACTTCTTTACAGAATTGTAAGTCTGTGTTATCAGTGTACATAACAGTGAACTCGGTGAGCTGGACGTTGATAGACAAGAGTAATTATGAGGTCCAAGACTGGAAGTACTATGGCATAGACTATCCGGAAGGCAAGAGGTTTCAGATTACTGATATTTTGGATATTGTAAGTGAAAACGTAAACTAAACTTATTGCTAGCTATTTTCATGGATATAGTAATTTAGCGCCGTGGAAGGCGAAAATGAATGACACCTACCTAATTTGATGGCAATTTAAACAGATTTGGGCTAACCAAGAGACATTTAGGCCCGCTTACACCACAAATCACTTAAAGTGTTTAACACTTGTCTTGTTTTTGATTTTTGAATTGAAATGAATGAAACCCTAGGACATTTTCCACATATATTAAAAATAAAAGTCATAAAACGAATGCAATGTGCGCTTACAATTTGATAGTTACAATAAAATGACATAATGTGTTAATGATAAGACTAAACACTAAACCACTAAACAGACATGCAAAATAAAAAATAAAAACAAGAAATAATAAATACAGTCTAAGAATTAAGAATGTTACGGAGCAATATACAAAATAGTGTCAGGAACAACGTCTCTAAGGCCCGTATCACAGAACCTCTCTCAAGACTCGAGCACTACTTACCTATAACTAATTTAAAGCCATTTGATTGGTTACTAAACTAGATTTAAGTAATGCTTGAGTCTTGAGTGAGATTCTGTAATACAGGCCTTATATTGAGTAGTAAGACGACGTCAGCCTGCATTCATACGACTAGAAGATACTGAAAATAGGGGGGGGGGGGTCGTGCGCGCACCCCACGGCTTATGGTTGTCCTAGCCCCCTAGGTACCACGTAGATGTCGTTCAACCCGCTCAGTCGGGGGTTGCGGAAGGATCGCACGTTCCCGCGACCCCCGGCGTTGGTGTGAGATGGAACACTGGGGTGGTTTTTATTCAGTAAGAGTCTGACAGACTAGGCGGCCGCCCCAGGGCGGCGAACATCCATGAGGATTATACACCAGAGGAGAAAAAAAAAAACGCACCACGTAGCTTAGTGATATCCATACAATCACAGGTGTTATTAATTACATAGATCGAATAGAAATTCTAAATAATACGTCTGGCCTTAAGGTTATGCAACTTATACATAGTCAGATGATCACAAAACAAGATGCATAAGTGCGAAAACAACGGAAATGCATGGCTTTCAAAAACTTATCTACTTACTTTGAACTTTTCAATCGCATCTGAGTATTTAATAAAGAAGGGATTCCATACCGCAACAGCGTACTCTAACGATTTGTAATGATACACGTACCTACGTCAAATTCGAAATTCAAATGGACGCAGCCAGGACACTGGCGTCCTGGCGGGTTCCCTGTGCCCCTACGACCAATTGAACCATGCTCTGTTACATATTTATTTTCCCGTTTATCATTTTGACTTTCGTCGTTTGACGTTTATACCACTACCCTCAAGTTTTTTTTTGCTAAAGGCTTGGCGCATAACCCAGCAGATGCCTCTAGCAGACATATACGTGATGAAAGCGGAAGCTACGACTCTTCGAGCAGCTGGTAGCGATCCTAACAACCCGAAGGTCGTTGCCGTCAACCTGCAGAAGGCACAGATGGTTGCCATGATCGTCGCCTTGATTAATTCGAGGAGTCATGGGTTGGAGCAGTAAGTTTTGTGGATTTATTTATGCACTGTATTTAATGTACAATCACAAGCAATAATATGTATTCACTAAACAACCTTTAAAAGTGATTTGCTCCTACTATATTGAGTGCCCGCGACTTTGTTCGCGTGTATATCGGAAAACATTGGATTTCATGGGTTTTCCTTTTTTTTCGCGGCACCCTAATTCTTTTACTAAAAGAAAAGTAGCCTAATTACTCCTTATAACATCGGCTATCTGCCAGTGAAAGTCACGACAAATTCGGTCCAGCCATTTCGGAGATTAGCCGGAACAAACAGACAGACAAGATTTAAAAAAATTAAAAAATCTGCTTATTTCGTTTAGCGTTCGTGAAATGCGGGACTTCGCATTTTTATAGTGAGAAAGATTTAGTTGATTATTGATACTTATATCCATCAATTTTCAGATGCAATGTAGAAGGGAATGAAGAAGGCGTTTTAAAGCAAAAAGTGTATTTCCTGAGGCCTACGCTCCCATACAGGTATGTATAGACGAGACATATAAATATTAATTTTAATCTTATAAGTAACTTTGCTTGTCTGTTACCATTTCACACCCCAAGGGCTGAACGGATTTCGATGAAATTCGGCACACAGGTAGACCATGACCCAGGTTAGGGCATAGAAAACATACTTTTTATCCCGGTAGTACTTTCCCATAGGATAATTTTATTTCCGACCACCGCACGTGTGATGCCGCGGGCTATAGTTAGTTATAATATAGCAACAATCAATATTTTAACAACAGACCTACTGGTCTGTTGTTATTAACGTTGTTCCTAACGCGGTAGGGAAAAAGTCATTCCGAGTTACCCTTGTTGCAAAGGTAGATGTCGCTACCAGTCATTCTAGTTACAAGTAAATATACACAGATGGCGCTACTGCTCTCGTAGGAAGTATATTTTTATGATTATTTAATATACCCTCTTATTTGAACTTCCACGGCGTCGTCGGTGGCAGGTAGAG
This sequence comes from Apamea crenata, assembly GCA_949629185.1. Lineage (NCBI taxonomy): Eukaryota > Metazoa > Arthropoda > Insecta > Lepidoptera > Noctuidae > Apamea > Apamea crenata. The sequence continues at coordinate 3,269,860 of OX451368.1, read as the reverse complement.
GGCAGGGTAGGTGGCGGAAAGTTTACGATACAGCTCCACATCCACATCCTGGTGCTGTTCTGTCGAGGTATCCCCATCACTTTACTAGGTTGAAGTCACTTGGGTTGGGATTTTCGGAGATGGTTCAGGGACTTCCGAGTGTACCACGGAAGCTTACACCCTGCATGAAGATGCTCGTTTGGTAGATAGTGAGTGGGTGGGGAAAGAGTATCCTGCCACAGTTTATAACGGGTGACGTCGCTCGTTTTAAAAAACTGTGTAAGTTAGTACAGTCAACTAATCTAAACCGTATTTCAGGTTATACGGCACCTTAGTCGGCAACGAAAGAGTATCAACAGATCAGACTGTAGAAATGCTACTCCGGGACCTAAACAGCAGCTCTCCAAACAACTCCCATGGCTACATCCCTGAACCCTTGCAGACCATGTTCAGATCGCAGAAGGAACTACAAAAGGACATGCTGGGACACTGCCTACTGTTAAGTTTAACCTTCATGGATTTGTGTATTTATAAGAATCAAGAACGTATGGCAAAGTTGAGCAGACGTGGTGAGTAGTACATTTGTGCTAGTGGATTTTATGAAATATATTACTGAATATATTTTAAAGCATTTTTATTTGGAATTGGTGACTCTTCCCCCACTATGTAAGTAAAAAAGTCCTTCCGACCGAATTTCGGCCATGGCGACCATCTCAGCGGAGAGCAGCCTTCGTCAGTGTGTGCGCAGAGACAGGTGTAATCTCTCCTTCCTCAGTCTCATAGTCCGATGGGACGGCAATCCGACAAGACCGGAGAGAGATCAGGCGCAGGACCAACGGCTTGACGTGCTTTGCGAGGCACAGGGGTATCACACCGCCAACTCCCAAATTCTGAGCTGCTGCTGAGGAGCTTCGCCACGTTTGACGTTTCAGTCTCACTAGCTAGCTGCAAGGTTTGTAACTCTTTTATGTAGTTCAGGAGGTCTTACCATGTCTGACGTCCCTTTGCGTGATCAGTGGGATAATTACGTAACACACTAACAGTATAGATGGCTTTCATTTTGACAGTTCAACAACATTCATTGCGTTATTTACGTTGTTGAGCAGACAAACTTTTCAAACATATGAAGCAATGGATTAGCAATTTCCTTCAAAGTGATTCAAATTGTGGTTGAAAGCGTATTACGTAATCAGGGTGCAGTTTAGAGTGAAAGGTACCTATTTAAATAATATGAAAACACAAATGAAACTGCAACGTATTGCTTCAGTTGGACTAAAAAGTGTTTATTTGATAAAATACAACGAGCTTACTTTTTACAACATTTTACTTCTATTAATGACAAAAAAAAAAAACAAACAAAACCCTTAATACAATAATAATATACATAAATACGATGGTATCAACTTCAAACGTATCATAAGTAACTAACATAAATGCAATTCTAGGCAAGATCATTACAATTCAAGTAAAATACAATCTAAAAAAGAAAATAATGTACTTAACTAAAAATAATTAAAATATATTTAAAGTTATATCAAGAAAAATCTAATGCAAAAATTCTCTATAGATCACACAATTACACTTTTGACCTAACCAAAGTTGAATTTTGTATTTAATACTGATATTATTCATTTTGGAAGAACTAGAAAATATATTTACAATTTTTATAATATTAAAAATTTTTGACAAATGCCAACGTTTCAATTTTTCGCCTGGATCTGTGACCATATCGCAACCAACTGTTTTCTCCGAACAAAAAAATGTAGATAATAATGCTATGTAAAATAACTGAAGTTTGTTGTCAACTGTTGTGTGTAAAAAGTTCGATCTTGTACTCTGGGATTGCCTAAAATGAATTTCATATAGTCTACTATCGGAGTCTCTGTAGGTATGTAAGAAAATATACTCTATTGTAACATATGGACCGAGACTGTCGTTTACTGATTAAATTAGGCCATTTATTGAATTATATTATATTTATGTCACTGTTGCAATATAAACAATCTGCTCTCTATTGCTATATAAACATATGGCAACATAAAAATATTCTTTTCTAACTATGGCTAATGAAGATGTGTAATCCACGTAAATAATATGTTTGAATCACGAAAACAACATTAGTTGGTTAATCAGTAAGGGAGCAGCCTCCGGTGATAACTCTGTAGAAACCTAACAACAGTGTAAAATTACCAGTCTATTGTATATTACAATAAATATGTACAATTAATGATATAACAGCACCCATTAATGAAACGAAGTTATGCCTCAAGGTACGCCGCCTACAACGCTTCTTAAATAAAATATGTATAATATCACCGCTTTATTGTATATGTCTATTGTATTGTATATAATTGTATATTCTGTATATGTATTGTACTATTATTTAAAACTGTTATTGTATGGCTTAAAATAAGTATTGTAGCAAAAATAAGCTGAATAGGCGACGTAGCTTCATCATTATTATACATGAAAACTTTGCATTCAATAAAATCTGTAAAAAACTCAATCCAGACTACAAGATCATTAATCTAAATATGTCCATATTTTATTAAAAAATTCAACAACACTTATTTTACTGTGGAACTGTTTCAACAAGTCTCTCTATTGTGATAAAAAATTATTACTTTGTATCCTTATTATTTCCGACAGCGGTTGGCGAGTGGCAGTGGGTACAATGATACGAGTATACTAACTTTATGAAATTATTATAGGCCATTTTTATGTTGGCTACCAATTATTTTATAAACACTAACAACTATTTTTAAAATAAGTCATTTATAAAATAAATTATACAATAATATCGCCAAAAAATCAAGTGTATTGCACTGGTGCTGCACTAACTGCAGATATACGCTTTTATGTTTTAAACTATACAATTTATGCAATTAACACTTAAGCTCGGGTTCACACATAAGAACTAAGAACAATGTTTTCTGGACCGCTCGCGACGAGCGGGGCTGTATCCTGATGTGTGAAGCCAAATTTACAAAAAACAAAAAATGTGACACAAATGACAAACGCCGTATCATGTAGAATACTACGTTGAAAATGGAAGACGTTGAAATAATTCGTAGCCAACTTCTCTATGAAACTAAATCTGTTACACTAAGCTCATTTTAACATGCATTGAGAAAACACTCACCGATACTAATTATGTACCGTTGTTTATACTGTTTTATTTGCGACCAAACCATAATAAGTATCCTATATGTATACTATCCAAATGTATGGGAACTTGGCTTTGTTTTACATAAAGTAAATGGTAATGTAGTAGAGTACACAATAACTTACAATATATTGCTTCATGCAAGTTTAAAATTACTAAGCATGTGGATATGTAAAATCGTTAATAATTAAGAAACTGAATTGGTAGGTCGACTTAAACATTCGCCAATTTATATCCTATATGTGAGACATTACAATTTCACAATGAGATCACAATTAAATGCATTATTAAACGAAAGAAGTAGTGAAAACTGTCAAGTTTCGGATCTAGTTAGACTAAACTAATAATATTGTTACAAGCGCAGCAATGTCTCAGTTTCACCTTACACCGCTCTGACATTGTATTTAATACAATTGACGTTATGTTGATAATTATTATGTTATATGCAAAGTATACTTTTACAATGCAATCTTATTCTCTCCTTTTAATATTTTTAACAAACTTAAAAATATACAAAATTAAGTAGGCATATTGATATTAAGTTAAATACGAAGAAGAATTTCTTGCTTAGGTATGGGTAAAATTGCATTACTTTGCTATTGAAGTTTGTAATATACTCCAAGACGCTATGTGAATATAAACGTGTGCTGGAATTTAATTCCATTGAAGGAAAATTTGTTAGACAAGAATTGGCAAAATGATTACAGATTCCATCTCCTATCCTACGGGTAGTCGGAAAAAATGTCATTGTAGGTAATTATAAATAAATATTACGTATTAATAAAGGTTAGGAACATGCTTGAAACCTAATTAATGTTATTAAATGAATCCTCGGGTAACATAATCCAAGAGTTACGTACATATTGTATGGATATCCGATCAAAATTGGACGGCTCGTTATACACGGCATTATATTGTTTAATATGATTTTAATATTGAAGACTACAAGATTTGCCAATTTAAATTTCAAATATAAGACTCGGGTCGTCTAAGGACAACCGCAGTTTTTCAGCACTTAAAAATAGTTTCATAAGAAAGCAGAACCGTGCTCTCAAAAAAATATTTTACAAAAATCATTTCGTACACAATAAAAACTAATAAGATTAACTTTATAGGTATACATACACGTTTAATTGAGCAAAACTTAACAAAACAGTGAGCATTTCAACAGAACAGCCTGGGACGTGATTATTATCGCGGAATTTGCATTGACTAAACTCATATGTGGGTCTGTGTTCGACTGAAACCGATGGTACATTGCGTGGTTGGCTCACACTTCGTCTGCAACAGTTCGGTTTCAATAAAAACCAAAGCAGTAGTATTGTGTTGCAACACTCCCTCAAAAATTCCCAATGATATGTATTTACAATAACCACACTGAATGTAAGTATAAGTGACAAAAAAATCTTGAGAAAACAACGTGCATCAGAAGACAGATATAATAAAGTTGTGCAAAATGGATAGCAGTTTGATTCGAATCAATTTTCCACAACTCCCGCGTTACAAGTATCTTTACTTATGTACTTAGCACGTTGCAAATACGACACTAACTTTAAGACTATTTCACATTTACCTTTTTAATAATATTGTATGTAATAAATGTATAAAATATCATCTGTAATCTCTGTATACTTAATCACTTCTTGTTTTATATTTAAAAATTAAATCCATTTGTATCGGTATAAAAATCTAATAAGTATAAATCTGAGGTTATTTCTCGGCTATGGCACTGTCGTCTGTTTGTATTCAAACTTTGTACTAGGGTACGTCGCGCCACTCCCGCCCAATATGGAAGAAATATATCGTTTATTGTATAAAAATACTTATCAACTATTATTGTATAAGGCTGCTTGTGTTGTGTTTATAAACTATAGAACTCAATCCTATGCTATTGTAGTGTGGAGGCGGGGGCGGCGCGCGCGGCCCTCAAGGAGGATCACATGTGTGAACAATGTGGAAAACTGTAGTCACGGAAGATAAATGTTTCTAATTTTCTTCGATAACGATGTTTTTTTCAATTGTAAACCTCCGAAAGTTTGATAGGAAAATCAAAATGGAAAATAAAATGCTAGTGGTGGCGCGCCAGTTGTGAACGCAGCTTTAGAAGCGCACGCGTCTCGGACTGAGAAGTATTTAATCGATGGTTACAATCTAAAGCTACCATGTGCGTGTTACTCGATTTGGAATCGATAAGTTTCGTATACAACATTATTTGGTTCGTTACAACAATTTCGCAACACTCGTTCGTAGAGATTGATCGACGGGTGTATGAGTTGACGTTCACAACTAGCAGACCGATTAATTTTCATAATTGCCCAATGTGATAAATTCGTCGTAAAATCAACACACAATAATAAACCCACTAAATAATAATATTGCATCGATCACTTCGTAGTGACAAATAATAAAATGGTATATGTTATGTGACTCCCACAAATCCACCTTACTATTACACCTATTAGTTAATTAACAGTTCATATTATGCGGTAGGAAAACGAAACCATCACAATAATATAGTAAAATAAGCTATATAAGTTGTCTATACATACAAACAGAGATATTAAAACGTTAAAAAGTTTGCTGGACTATCCTGGCATGCTCAGTGTTCACGTGTTTATAGTCTGGGAGACTCGCGGGCTGGCGGTTTGTTCATGCAATTCGATTCAGCAGACATATTAGATATATCTGTCTCTTCAAGTCTTCAGACTGTATGAATCAATTTATAAATCCACGTATACAGTTTGTTTGAGCTTATTTCTATTAATTTCTAATCGCAAATAATGTGGACGCGATAATGCTTGAGACTCATACGCACCACCAGAATACTCCAACAATGTCACAAATTCATATAATATTTTTATTCTTCCTAAATTCTAAGTTATTTCGCGATGAATGATCGAATTGCTTGGTAATTCGAAAATCGATAGTCTAAGCTAAATTAGAAATAAGATTTACTCTGGCGTACCCTCCATCCCGTCCCTTGGATCAAACTACAACAAAGCACTTTGCGTCATCACACACCTTACCTAATTGGTAAATTTTACTAATCTCACTCATCGTAATAATGTTAATGTTATCAAATCAGTCAAGCAAAGCAAGGCGAGGGGCCGGCCACGACTAGCCGGCCACCGAAACAATCAAACATTTTAGATAATTAAAATTTAGGAACATAAATGAATTCGATAACGATTCGACTTACATAAAACTCAATTTTCTGTACAACGTAAAGGAAATCTTTCAACCATTCACTCGAGCCCACATCGGATACTCGGTCACGTCTCGACACACGAAGTTTAACGCTAAAATGAGCGAAATAGACACTTAACCTACCTAGCTATCACAGTCCTCTCTCAGTCTGACCCTTTCCTCTTAAATGCATCTCATTTTGTCACATCGTTGAAAAAACTGGTAACAACCTAAACTAGGCCAACTATAATACAAGCTGGTAGACAAAATTTAAAAATCACTACACTATTTGGCACCTATAGTGTTACGAAGACATCTCAGTAATCTCACATTGTTAATGAAGAGTAAATGCATCATTAATGTAACAGAACTCGTGTAAGTACACACTAACAAAGTATAATGTTGATGGCAGAAGGTAACCTACGTTTTTGGTTTGCATTCATGATCTTGTTCTCACCGACGATGTTCGTTTATCTCCCTTAAAGAACTTGCGTCCGAACTCTGTTTACAGCTAACTCATAAATTCTTATCATTCTTTATCGTTACTTTTTAACATATTTTGAGCATCACGGATTTCCGTATAAAACCCCATTTATTTGCCAGATTTTATCTCTTAATACTCGTAAATAAAATTAACTTAATACGTCTACAAAATATGTATGTATATTTATTACAATTAGGCACAACGTCGCGCCGGAAACATTCATCGCGAAATATTGTTATGTGGTAAAAGATCAATTCTTAATTTTTAGATTTCAACGAAGTGTTTTAAATCCTAATCTCCGGGCTAGATCCGCTCGGAGCGTCTGCGAAAGTTTCAGCAGAATCGAGAATCACCGAGAAAACTAACTCTTACGTGGTAACTTAACGATTACGGGGCAAAAACGCTAACTGTACTCGCTTCTTCGACGGTAACACTACACGTGATGAACTTGAAAATTGTACATCGCGACAGACCTCCCGATGGAGTATAAACAGGACGTTATTTACAGATCGAAGCTCGTTTTACAGCGATCCGGTGAACAAACATCGAGTACTGGTGCTGAAGGGCATGTCGCGCATCGTATACTTGTCGCGCCGCTCAGTTGTAGAGGCGCTCGGCGGCGTAGAGGTCGTGGTGCGCGTGCGCATGCGTGGGCGCCGCGTGCCACCGCGGCGGCGGCGCGGGTCACTGCGCCGGCAGGCAGGCGCCCGGCGCGCCCGGGCCCACCACGGGCTTGAACTCGGGGCCCGGGAACTGCTGGAAGGGCGGCGCGTAGCACTGCGGGAAGTACAGCTCGGGCTTCACCACGGCGGCGGCGGGTGGCAGCGGGCGCGGCGTCTTGGACGCGTCGGCGCGCCGCGCCTTGGCGGCGTGCGGGTTCATGTGGTTGTCGATGTGCTTTTTCACCTCCGGCTCCGTGGCGAACCGCCGCCGGCAGTTGGGCATGGGGCAGCAGAAGGGCCGGTCGCCCTGGTGCGTCCGCGTATGCTGATCGAGGATCGCCTTCTGCCTGAAGTCCTTGCCGCACTGGGTGCACTTGTACGGCTTCTCGCCGGTGTGGATGCGCAAGTGCTGGTTGAGGATGGTCCGCTGACGGAAGAAGCGCGGACAGTACACGCAGCCGTACGGTTTCTCATTGGTGTGGATGCGCAGATGCTGCGTCAGATGCGATTGCTGCCGGAAGCGCTTGCCGCACTCGGGACAGGGGTATGGACGTGACTCTATGTGAATGCACCCGTGTTGTAGCAGCGTTGACTTCTGTTTGAACTCCTTTTGGCAAATCGGGCAGCGCACGTACAGGGGCATCGCCCGCCCTCCGAGTACGTCTGGTAGCTTACCACCTTTTAAATATTGCAGAGAAAGCCCTGAGGTGAAGACCGAGTGATTGAGACCTTTCGTATCTTTGAAGTAAGCAGGGTACTGCGCCGTGTCGCCTGGGGAGAAGCAGGAGCCGCGCGGGTCACCGTTCTGTCCGTCAGCGTCGCCGAACGTCGACTGGATCTCTTCTTTGTTCTCATCAGCTGGGAACGGAACATCCTGGGGCCACAGCGTCGGCGTTGTCCCATTCTTGAAGATGAGATGCGGCGAAACATCTGTAAAATCGAACAGAATGGTCAGTCACAAGTGGAGTACGCTAAAGCAAGGGTTACCGACGAGTGGGTTAATCAAACTGGGAACGGTTACGGGAGCGTCCGGCGGTCGGTTCCGCGTCTCGCAGGCGCCCTGCGTTCTATGGGCGACGAGGGAACCGAGAATTTGTTTGATAGGAAGGCCAATGGATGCGAGACCGAATCGACGGTGCGGGGGGCGGCGGGGAGCGCGGGCGCCGGCGGCAGTGACCGGCGCGGTCAGTGCGGGCGGCGCGCGCGGGGGCCGGGGGGTATATATGTGTGAATAGCGCTCGCCTTGGTGTGTGCGGACGTGCTGGTTCAGGATGGCCTTCTGGCGGAAATGTTTGCCGCACTCGCCGCACGTATATGGCTTCTCACCGGAATGGATGCGCAGGTGCTGGTTGAGGATGGCGCGCTGCCGGAACGAGCGCGGGCAGTACACGCACGCGTACGGCTTCTCGTTCGCGTGGATGCGCAGGTGCTGGGTCAGGTGCGACTGCTGCCGGAACCGCTTGCCGCACTCCGGACACCCGTACGGCCGTGAGTCCGTGTGGATCCGCTCGTGCTGCAGCAGCGTTGACTTCTGCTTGAAGTCTTTGCCGCACGTCAGGCACTTGAACAAGCGTAGCTCTGAGTTCGGGTTGTGCTTTCGCGGCTTTGGCGGCTCAGGCTGCACTATGTCTGGTAAGTGGCGCAGGTCGGGCGCGGAGTACTGATCCAGCGGGCCTTCAAGGGACAGCACACCACCGTTTTGTTTCAGGTAGTGTAACGGGAAGCCGCCGGAGCCGAGCATGTGGCTCGCTGGTCGCGCCTCCTTAAAGTATGGTGTGTACTGCTGCTGCAGGTCCGGCTGCGGGACGAAGCACGGCGTGCGGTCGAGGTGGTCCTGCGAGGGAGGCTGTGGTTGAGCTTGGCTCTGGAGCTGTTGCTCCACTTGCATGTGTTCGGGAGAAGTTTGTTGTTGTTGTTGCTGCTGTTGCTGCTGTTGTTGTTGCGCTTGTTGCTGTGCCTGTTGTTGAGCTAGTTGCTGGGCGGCGTCCTCTGCGGCCCCGGTGGGGTCTGGGGGAGGCGGCGCGGGGGGGTAGGGTGAGGGCGCGGGTGATGCGAGCTGGGGCTCGGGTTGCGGTGAGGGCCCGCCGGGGCTCTGATGCTGCATGGGCTGGTAGCCGCCGTCCAGCACTCCGCCGCCCCACTGCGTGCCCGGGGGGGCTCGCTCCACGCCATCTTTGTAGAGGACGTAAGGTGTTGTCGTGTCTGAAAACAAACGAAATCAATTTTACCACTGCTAGAGAATGATTCACGTATTTGTGCATGTCAATTCCTAACCAAAATGTGCCAAATTCTTGGTTAATCGTAGGAATAACGGAGCAAGTTTGTATCGTGTGATAAATGGTGAGCATATCGCCACAAAGGGCGGTGGCGTGCGACTGGTGCACAGCAGAGCGCGCGACATCGCGTGTCGCGCGCGATTCATAACACTCGCTGCACCAAACGAATAGGAATTTAATAAAATGTCACGTTGTGTGCGAGACGTTTGGGTAGTTTCAGCCAGAGAACATTATATGATGGACCCCGTGAAATGAGAAAGTCACTGAAACTTGATCATAGTGTAGTGCAATATGTTTGTTCTTTATTAAATAAATAATCCCAAAAAACTAGGCACTTACTAAAACCTTTTTTTGGTTCTAATTATGTTGTGTTTTTTTTTAATTAACCGTAGATACGAGTAGTGGTAATAATAAACTGTACCTAACAGTGTGACTACATAACTATCAAATAAATAAAAATCCATGAACCACCTACATAATACTAATACTACTTTTATTACTCCGTTGATTCTATAATACGGCTTTAATAGTTGAGTGAAATCATCTAAGATAATAATAAAAGGAACTCATAAAATGAACACATTTCTAATGATTCACTTTCTCGACGTATTGAGTCTGTGGCGTCACAAAAAACACGGGAAAATGCGACCATTTTCTTTTCCCGCTCAAAGGGAAATGCAAATGGCGGGTGGATTGAATTTTATCTGCAGGGTAATATAAAATAAAATGTAGATTTAGTTGAATAGACGTATGATAGTCAAATTGTTTGCTTGTAATGTGATTATTGCAGGATTAGTCACTGAATGTAATCATTTTAGTGGCCTATGACAAACTAGGACAGTTTAGCAGTGGTGGTTTTCGCGGTGATGTGATTTGGAATTTTAGTCCTTAAACTCAGAACTATAGGTACTAGATAGGAATACTTCTGGGTTCTACATATACCTGAGTAAACCGAACCGTTATAAAGCCAAATGACGTAAGGAAATGTGTTATAAACTTTCGTTTTAAGTTGAACACCGTCACGGATGACCAGAACACGTGTTTATAGGTACTAGTTGGAGAGTAATGGGAACTCACTTCTGCGGTTACGCTTGACGTTTTTGACAGCCACCGTCCATGTATCAGGTTTCTGATGCTACTTAAATACCTACGTCCATGTACTGTCGAATACCAATGTGTTTTGAAAGAGTATTTTTATAAAGAATCATTTTTGTCTTCATTAAAAAATACTAAAGTTTTTTTTACAGACACAATAATAATATTGGCTAGTTATTGTTAATCCGATTAACAATAAAGTAGATTTTTCCTAAAATAAGACACAAAGAAGACTTTTTGCATTGTAATGTCTACGGCGTAGGGCGTAGCACGTAGGCCCTACGACCTACGGAAGTTCATATTTGCTACGAGTCTACGAAATTATCGACACTTTGAACATTATTATTTTCTATCTTACTTCAATGAACTATATGCCTTTCTTTAGTTAATTTTGTCGATAAATTAACGCATGATGTGGCCTCCTGTAATTAAAGGAATTTTCTAGTACTTCTAAAACTGAATATAATTATGATTTTTTATGTGCATCTTTTGATGGAGGTTTTAACTAAATGAATAATATCGTTGAGTTTTTCAATAATAAAGAATCTGTCTGTAAAGTCAATACAAAAGTAAAAGTCTCATAACCAGTCTTACCAAAGTGGGGGTTACCCAGTAACTGAGTTGTGGAGGTCCGATGTGCAAGATACTGGTATTCAGCTGCATCCGGTTAGACTGGAAGCCGTCCCCAATATAGTTGGAAAAAGGCTAAGCAGACGATGTCTTAAATAATAAATAATAATGATATACGAAAGTGTAAGCTTGTAGTTTTCGCCTGTACCTGTTCCTACCTCCAGCACAGACCAACGGTTCATGACAGATATATTAGTAAGTAGTAAATAAAATTGTATCGAGTCAGTAGCAACTCAGCATAATGATACTAATGACTACCGTTATAAATAACACGCTCTTAAAACCAGTTAAAAAAGAAAGAGTCAATTAGAGAAAAATATATATCATTTTACTTTCCATAATCTATACTTACTAATATTATAAAGAGGTAAGTTTTGTTTGTACGTTTGTATGTAGGGGGTAATCTCCGGTTAACATCACGCTATAATCCTTAGGAGCAAAAACGAAGTAGTGGCACGGGCGAGCGATGGGATGCGGCGCGATGGGTCTGGGCCCAAAATTTCACTCAGACGCAGTCACGGGCTTCTTCTGCCCGTGACTGCGTCCGAGTGAAATAGCTAGTACTAAATACATAACTTTAAGAATTCCTTCTAAAAATCAATAATATTCCTAGCCTTTTCATAACTATGTTGGGGTCGGCTTCCAATCTCACCGGATGCAGCTGAATAGTAGTTTTTTTACATGAAGCGACTGCATATCTGACCTACACAACCCAGCTACTGGGTAACACCTCCTGGTAAGACTGGTTGTCACTTGTCAGACTTTTGTGTTTCTGACTACCCGTAACGACTGTCAAAGATCTACGAATTACATCTGGAACCAACGACTTATAGTGCTTTCCGAGGCACGAGGAGTATCGATACGTAACAGATCCACCACCATCTACAAACTGACCGCGGCAAGTGTAGCTTAACCTACCATCGAACTCGTCCCGTGCGGTTTATTATTAAGCCACGAGCCCCTCTAAAAATCAATCATGGCCGATAAAACCTCATTATCGATTAAGAAGTTAAACAAAAACTTTTTTTAACCAAAGACGCGTCATTCGTCATTGGAATAGACGTATTCAGCCTTGTAAAAAATCGTACACCATCTATCTTGGTGGAGCAGGCATCGTTAATAACGACGACCGACTAACGTTGATAAAATCATGCTTCTTTATAAACTTATCGATGCCAGAATCCATTTAGCGATAACTTGACCACGTAGCGAGACGCCTGACATAATTGTAATGGTTATTGTTTTTCGCACCATTTGATTTATGTAAAAGTTTGCAATTGCACAGACGCCAGCACATCAAGCCACTACAATCTGTCAAATTGCTTTAATAGATTTTCAATTTTATCGCTAAAGCATTAGGTTCAAGGTTGATTGGGAAAATTTGACAGTTTCGAGTGCTAGCGTCTGTACCGAAGGAATAATTGACTGATTTTTAATAAGCTTTCATTAGGTCGACCTGTATGTAACTAACTATGTAATGGAATCTAAGGTAACTAATTTAACCATCTTTCAAGGGTCGTAGCGTAATAAAAATTGGCAGCTGTATGTAGTTCTGGTGACAATACAGTAATATGGTACTGTCGAACTGATCTGATGATGGAGCCGGAAGATATGAACTGGAACTTCATGATGGAAAATCGTATCATAGCTGTTTTGGATTTCTTAGAAAAGTCTTGTAATGAACTTTGACCACGATTAGGTTTCAAGGTCTGATGATGAAGCAGGAAGATAGGCACTGGCATCGTGCATTTATAAAAGCGTGTTTTTCTAGTGTTTTTTAAACTAATACCGGATGCAGCCGATTACCAGTATTTTACATAGAGCGACTGCCTATCTGACCTCCAGAACCCAGTTACTGGGTAATACGATACCCCTTGGTAAGACTATCTGTTTTTAAATAGCTTGGCTAATTAATATGGGCATTTACAAATTCTGATGAAAAAGGTAGAAGAAGGAAGGTACAGATAAAGGAAGATAGACCTTATATGGCCGATTTTGCAATCATTAGCAGACTCAGCAGTTAACTTTTATCTGAGGAAAACAAAAGAGGTTTGACAGGACGGTCTTGTATAGAAAAAACTGCCATATATTTATTAAAAACTGCTTAAATTATCGAGCCTTTAGTTCTGTGGTAAATTGTAGACTTTTGTTGGACATAAATGTTGATGCCGTGTATAAAGAAATTAATGAATGCGAAAAACACTTGACTACAAAACTAAACGCATTGTTTTCAGAAATAATAATACGCAAAACGTTTCATTTCACTCGGACAACGATTCCTTGTACACGCAGCACAAAGACAAAGATTTATCGCCGAATAACATCTGTTTATAATCGAGCCACAGATAAAATTATACTGTACGGGATGAAACCAAACGATTTCTTCATTTGACAGCTAAAAGTTTTAATGACGCGTAGGTCGGCCGGATGCCTGCACATGTGGGGTGTCATTTTGTATTAAACTTTTTTCTCTTAACCCTTTTTTAAATTATAGCGTTATGACGTATGGACGTTTGGTCTTTCGTATCTTATGGGAATCTTTACCCTTTCAATGTCAGGTTGGATAGTTGGGATGTTGATTTGAATCTGTAGGCGTGATTAAGAATGGAGGTATTCGATTTGGCCGGAAATGTTTTTAACGTGGAATGTGTATTTCAAAATCTTATTAAGGCTATGTTTGTTTTAATTTATTGGTATTTCTGTAGTAAGCTAATTAAACAGAGGTACTTACTAATTTCTAAGTGCATCTTGTTTCTAAAATGTTATTTAAATCAGTAATGTTATTGTCAAATCTTTTTTTTTTTATAAATGATTTTATTTCTGTTAATAGGTTTGTACAAATGCTCTTACATGTCAATCATATTTTAAAAACTAGATGAGCTCGACGTTTCCTATTTGACTACTCTGAGAGGAAAGGCCGAAACAAACTCAGAGGTCACAGTCTCTTTTAAAGTCCACACATAATCTTGAGACCGTGTAGATTGCTTGGGAGACTTAATTAGGGTTAACGAAATCGTGTTTTATCTTGGAATCGCATCTTTGTTGATGTTACAAAACAATAATTGATCACGCGACTGCAAGGACCAAACTTCCTAGATGGACCGTAAAGTTATTTCAAGTCAATAACCGAAAGCGACATACGTCACCCGTTTCTGCTGCGTTCTCATATACATAATTTTATTAGTGACGTTAACGTTAACGCAAGGGTTTTGACCACGTGTTAACTCTTTCCTTGGAGGACATATGTGGCTATGGGAATCAAATGAAAGGGGTTTACATCCTGTAAGATTATTCTTGTGATTTAATGCGTGTGAGCGTATGGAGACAGTACTTAGTTAACGTATCTAATTAATACATTTGGAGGAAGTGTGTGATCTTGTTCCTTTGTATGGTTAAAAAGTCGCTAATCACTGCTTAAATGAATAAAAATATAATGGTTTGTGCCTAGCAATACAATTTAGGTACATGTATTTAGATGACGTTATGGAATTTTAACATGGCTGGAGAAGTGAGAGTTTACCGTTTGCCTTTTAGGATAACAAGCTTTTTTCTCTTAACCCTTTTTTATCTTTTCAAAATACCTATTTCATCTCTACATCAAGTTTATTTTTGTTATTCTTATTTAGTTGTGTTTTTTTTTTTAATAGCAACCCTTCTAGATTATTCATCCGTCAGTCTCAGAGAAGCAGGTTCAAAAAACAATGTCGCTCGGAATATGAGGCAGTAGGCTGCAATGGTTGCAGGAGCGCTGTGCTGCCCGGTGCGCTTGCCGCGAACTGGTTCGGTCAGACCGCCCCTTTCCTGCGCACGCTACGGTGTAACGACAGCAAATACGATTCTGATTTATTGTGGAGAATTTCTTGCATTTTGATTTCACTTTTTGACAGAGAAAAAAGAATATTATGCGTTTATTAGAGAACTACTTCGCACGGTTTTTACGACTGCACAGAGCATCAAGATTTCTTTGTTATAATTTAATAACTTCAATACTAATAGATTACATAAACCTTCTGTAATAAATTCTCTGAATCATGATGAAAACCACATCAAAATCAGTCACACATAGAGACGTGAAAAACGACTTTAATTTACAATATTATAGATGTAGATAGAAACTATATCTGCTGATGTTAGGGCTAGACAGAGGGTGACTGGGATTACGAGTAATAGAGATGTATGGTAAAAGAAGATGTCCCAAATAAATTGGATGAGAGCAGGAGGGTGATGCTGTTTGTATTATATGAAAATCTGCGGATAAAACAATAAGTAATTGAATGACCAGATGAATAAAAACTAAGTACAATTAAATCAGTGTAAGATTAAAGGCTTATTATGATAATTAGCGTAAGACCAGACATTGAGTCAATGGGAACTCGGAAAAATATGAAAAGGTGTAGCGTTTATCAAGCAATGGAATGGGCAACTCAAGAGGAACAAAGAATTCTGTGAATTTCACAGCAGGCATCTTATTACTGAAGACCATAAGCGTATGAATGAGCTATAATTAAAATCTTATTCAAGTTATAAGGTATTCATATACATACATTAATTAAAAATAACACGAAATCTCAAAAGCTGCGCCTGCGCACCGTACAGGGTTCACGGATGGTCGGAGCCGTCACCCGCTTGGCAGCAGCGATCCACCGGATTAAATCCCTTACCAACTTAACAATACCATCGAAAACAGACCATACTACCCGAAACTTAACTACAGAAGGTTCAAAATCCTATGAAACTCTGTTTTGAAATAATGAAATTAATTTTGTGTTCGAAGTTGAGAATCGAACGCGTATAAAATATAATCTACATGATTTTTTGTGGTTGGTTTCGTACGGAGATTTTCGGACAATTACGTTTGATTGCACCTTATATTACGGGCGAGATGGTGCATGGTATGCGATCCATTCCCTGACCATGACGCATTTCTAATGTACAGGATGGTCAGGGCTTACAGTTAAATACAATATCTGATACATCAAATAAATTTTATGATGATGATAGATGTTTTTTTGTTTGAAATCTAATTATTTTTCGTTTCTTATATTTGGTATGCTTCCGCAAATCAACAAAGGGGTGTTTTTGGGTGCGTATAAACTATGAAAGCTTTCTGAAGAGGTTAAATATTGTGATTTTTAAGGTTACACAAAATCCCCCGATTTTTTTCGACAGATAGTTTTGGTTCGAGGAATAAAATTGACGTTTGACAGTTTTTGTACGAAATAACCGTCAAAATTTCGAAACTATTACCTCGAATAAAGTTCAGATCAGATGATTTAAAAATCAGACCTTAGGCTTAGTCCCATAACTCAATATATAAAATTAAGTACCTTAACTTAAGCTCCCAAAAGATTACCATCCGTGGCTTTAACTACAAAGAAATCGTATACGTTAAAATATAAACAGTTTGTGTAACTACTGTTTTGACTGGTGCAATTTGTAATAACTTCGTTGTTATTTTAGCGTTTGTGAATCACCCAGTTACAGAGTTGTATCGACAATGAAAACAGGATGCTTGACGCTTAGTCATGAGTCTTTGTGACTGTTTAGATGCCTTTAGCAGATTCAGCGAGAGCGCAGTCTTTGTACAGGTGCCGGTTATAACACGTTTTTGGGTTAAGGGCTGTGAAGAAAGGGAATCTTCCTCATTATGGGGCATGTTGGGAACTGCTATCGTGAAATCCAACGCGGGGATTCAGCAATAAAAGTTATTGCATCAAAAAGTTCAAACCGAGATCATACGAAAAAACATTGACATTGCCCGATTCAAGGCGCCGTACAAATTGACACATCAATAATTTATTTAAACACAAAAACCAAGAAACTCCTTTCTTATGAATCATACCACGCATGAGAACGAACGCGGAAAAGGCAAGTGAATGAAGACGTTACAAAAACCTCGCAAGTGTCAGCGAACGGATAAAAAGTGGTTGTCAGACATTCACAAATTTCACTGCGACATTATACATGTGAGCGGTATTCATCGGCGCGTCATCAGCGACTCAGTATACATTACTTCAGGCAAGTGCAGCATGCGAGTGGAACCGAGTGCGTAACGACGCGAAAGTGACAGGTCGTTTTGGCGGGAGACCGGCCGCCCGCCATGTCTGGCATTGGATTCTTTATAATATCCACACGACATCGGTACCGGTTGTACACACCACGCGACACTCAGCCCGCGTCGCGACAATTTATTTCGGTTCGGGGCAATGCACTTATCGCACGCAGCCCTGAGATCTGCGCGTCGAATAAACGAGAGTAAACATGAAACGCGAAGGGAAAAAATAAATGCATCGTAGACGGCGACAAATCAAGGCTGTTCGAATAAGTTGACGTGCTCCGGTCCAGTCGACTCGAAGAACAACTTATTGGTAACCGTTGGACGTGCAAAGGGTTTCTACAACTGTCAAGTGACCTTTCACTCCATTCACGTTCCCTGTGATATGTCACAGATCAGCATCTATCAATAGAGGAACCGTAACACGTTAATTTTAATCTTGGGCATGAAATTGAGAGCTCACATAATGTCAAGTTTGATTGAAATCGCTTGTTTGTCAATTTAAAAGCTACACATAACTCGGTATGTCCTTTAAAGTATTGCAGAATTTTATGCTCTTTTAAATTTTCAGAATAAATATAATAAATCTTTTAAATGGTTTCGGCTGTAATTAATGGCATGTTCGCACACTCGCACCGACTAAAGAATGGCACTGAAGGCAATAAAAGTTTAATACAGCCGATGTAACACGGCGCACTTTGTTATTCCAGAAATAAGTGGACTTTACTCGCCCAAATCGTATCGCAGCACGGAAGTACAATTCAAAGTATGCTAATTAAAACAACTTTAATTCAAAACGTAAGTATTTTTATTTGCGAAACCTGTTCGCTTGCAAGTGGGTGGTAATAAAAAATCTATTAATTCAGTGGTCTAAGTGCGGCTGTGTGTAGTCTGTGTCGGCTGTGCAGGGTAATTTGTCAAGTGCACGTTTCGCGCCAAAAGTGACGTTTCACAAATCTTCAAAATGGCGTGCGGTGGTAATTAAACGCGCGCAATAACTGGCCATAAAGCAAACGAAGCGCATTGATGACGCGCCGCCCGCGCTATTTTCAGTGCGCGACGCCGCCCGACAAATGCTAACGGCCTCTAGGACACTCCAGCGAGACTCGGGACACCAGTCACCACCGACTACCGGCTGCCCACCGCAACACTCATTCCAATATTATCTGTTTATTTCAATGCTGAGTGCCGCCAGGGTTAACAGTCGCCAATCGATTTTATGACAGATAATATGCCTAACCTTTTTATTGAAAGTGATTGGGAGAATATGATTTTATTGGCTTGGCTTTTCAATTATTTTATGAGCATTACGATTCATGTTTTTGTTGCATACAGCCATATACATTATATGTATATTTCGTGAACTTGAACAAGATGATTCATTATGATCTGCTTATGAGCAAGTATAAAAGTTTTTGTGTGCGAAGGACATGACTGGTCTAGCTATTTTAGGGAACAAACATATTTTGGATGATAGTCTTACACTGCGTTATTATCAGATATCTTTTGGTTTAGTAAAGGCAAGTCGGGTAGGTACCGACAGTAAAGTGGTTAAATTAACTCACAGAGACAGGTATAATTTCAGAAATTAGAGAACTATTCTATAAAAATCACACCGTGAAAACTTAGGTGAAGTGAGCTTGACGTGAGCAGTCAATAGTGTCAATACCTAGCATTAGTTGGAATGACAGCTCACTCGACGCTCACCGCACCTAAGTTTTTAGGGTGATGGTTACAGAATCGCACTGCTGATGCTAGGGATTGACATTATTGACAGCTCACTTCAACTTAGTCTTCACGGCGAAATTTTGCGGAATAGATTGGCTGTTTGGTGATCGGGGCTTGGGGCATTAATCTCAATCATAAAATTTGCGTGGATTAAGGCCCCAAGTCCCGATCAGGGCTCTACGTAGCTTTAAAGCCCTGAATATCCTATTATGATCAAAACCAAGTACACTAGTGAAAGACTGAATGTCCATCATACCAAATATTATACTTAAAAATCTGATAAAATATATATTATGTTCACAATATTATGTTGACATAGGTATACATCTGTCTGTCTTTATTATGAATCAATATTTGACATTTAAAAATCTTTGATTTGACATTGCTCGGTGATATTCACCTACCTACCGAAAATATAATAAATATAGAATTTATTATATATCTATTTTGACAAGAGACATAGTTATGTAAGATAATTTTAGAAAGGTTTGTGACTAAGTTTATTTTATTTTCAGTGTGAAAAGTATATGCTGCACTCAAGCCGTACATATTTTTAAGAACGTTCACATTCTAATCTCTCTTTCTCAATCTGTCAAAAATACAATCAATTTACCTATATTTTTAACAAGTTTTTTGACGTTGATTGTCGTTGAAATGAGAACGAATGATTAACGATGATGTTGGATTTGAACGTTTTTAAGAACGAGGATTGACCTTCTTATTCATTCCATAAATCCAAAAGTTTGTTTACAATTACATATTACATATATTATTATGTACAAAATTTGGGTAAGTTACTGAGTCAAATGTGCATGTGCACACAGATACTAAAGCAAAAAATGGTTTCTTGCACACTATAACTATGCAGTTTCAGTTATGAAAATGAAACCAGCACCCTAATTGCGTAACACACGATCAATCGGAATCGGTTTCATTTTGACAGTTCAACAATATTCATTGCGTTATTTACGTTGTTGAGCAGACACAAATGACACATTGTTTGAACATATGAAGCAATGGATTAGCAATATCCTTCAAAATGATTCAGATTGAGATTGATTGTGTGTTACGCAATTAGGGTGCGGTATCAAATTCTGCGAAATAATTTTATTTTTATTTATATCTTTAATTAAAGTATTTCCCGACCACGTTAAAACGAAAATGATCTCGAATAACATCAAAATATGCAAATTCTCTTCAAAGACAAAAAACCCAGATAATTCCATTATCTATGCACTTTTTGTGCAACAGATTAAAAAAGTCCCGCGAAAATCACCATAAATATTACTGCATATTTTTTTAAATGTGTAGGTACCTGGGAACTAGACTGACTAGTTTTTAAATGAATCATGGCGGACTAAGGTCACGAGCACACTTCTTGGAAGGATAATTTGTACATTAATTTTACATTTGGTCATCGTGGTAGGAAGCGGAATGCGTTTAATAAAATTATTATTAATATATATTGTAGCAGACATCTCATTACTCCGTTATTATATTCCAATGAGAATGAAAGTTAGTTAAAACCAGACGGCGTGGGTGCACTAGTTTAACTATTGAAATTTGGTATAGAATTTTAAATAATAATGGTCTTGCTCTCCTTAATTACCTTTTTGTCTGTTGAGTTGTATTTTGCGTGGATCTTACAGTTATTATTAAATTGTATCTCGGAATTCTTCTTTGTTCCGGTGTCATTGTGAATTGTGATTCAATTTACACCAATTCCTTTCTCATAGGATTCTTGTATTCTTAACCTATATTCTAGCTCTTTAATGTCACAAGTGCAGCTGACAATAATTTAACCTACAGCTGGGTTTAATGTAAGGTCTTCACTTTCGTTTTCTTTCTTTACAAAATGTTCTGAAAATTAAGCATTAGACTATTTGCGTGCGTAAATCTTGGAGACATGCAATGATTTTGAAAGGGTACACACCCTTACGCAAAAGCTGTATTGAACTCTTGGCTGAAATTGGTGATAAGGTGTTGGCAACACCGACAGAAGATAATCTATGGTTTTGGAGTACTTTTCCGTTTCCTTGTGATACTTTCTTATGTCAGTTTTTTTTTGATTGCCCAAATCCGTGGCACAAAAGGCCTGTCTTTTTATTTCACTCCATAGCCCACGAACCACTTTTACTTCCACCAACATGCCATTCTATTCTGTCTAATCTTACCGTGAAAACTTAGGTGAATCGAGCTGATGCTAGGGATTTACACTATTGACAGCTCACTTCACCTAAGTTTTCACGGTCCCATTTTAACAGAATAGACGGGCTTAATTTTATGGTTTAAAAGAGTGTCCGTGGAGTTTCTTGCTCGTTATTCTTCATATGTATCTAAAGAAAGAAAGAAATGAACGAATGAATTGCACCGATCCCAGCGTGGTTTGACCAGACTCGATTAATCGAATGAACATCAAGATTTGCACTAGTGCAAATCTTGATGTTCCATCCTTCTCCTTCTTCTTCTCTTCACTTATGACAGCTCCCTTCACCTAAGTTTTCACGGTCCCATTTTAACAGAATAGACGGGCTTAATTTTATGATTTAAAAGAGTGTCCATGGAGTTTCTTGCTCGTTATTCTTCATATGTATCTAAATAAAGAAAGAAAGAAAATACATTTAGGTATAAAGACTAAATAAAGTCCTCCTGACCGTATTTCGGCCTCGGCGGCCAATCTCAGCTGAGACTAGCCTTACTACGGTTTGGAATGGGCAACTAGCTTCATCTTTCTGACTGACTGACCCCTTGATCAACACCTTCAAAAGTGCTTGTAATTGGTTTATTTGAAATAAATGCTTTAAGTTGGAGTGCTGGGCCTTCTCCCCAACTAAAGATGGAGGAAGAAGAATCCCAAGGATGTAACGACAACTGTCATCATGTATATCAAAGATGGGTAATAATTAGGGAGGGGCTGGCTGGTCCCCCCGTTCGAATGTCGTCTATTTTCAGATAATTATCGGCCAGCGGACGCGGCTGCCTACGCCTCATACAATTTATTTGTCTCATTTAATTATTAGTAGTTTTAACTTCTCAGAATGTCCTTGCTAGTCAGGTAGGGTTATTTTTACGCGTGGTTTGGATTTGTATGGCTAAGTGAGGAATTAGATTGGATAGGTACCTCCTTAAGTCCTTAAAAAATTTCAAATTGCTTAAGTGTGAGACTGTACTATACATACGTCTTAGTTCATGCCTAACGCACTTAGCCATAAAAGTGGGTTATATTTGCACCAACCTTAAGCGACTGCCTAAATGTCAGATGAACCTAATAGAACAATTTGAAGTTTAGGCTTAGTACAATTCTCGAATCTTGTCTTAATTTCCTTAAATCATAACAAATTTCACTTTCTGCTTAAGAACTAAGCCTACCACAAAAAAGGAAAACACAAGATCAGTTCACCCTGTCATAGAGAGTCCTCCTATCAAATTATGCAACGCGCGCGCCCCCTGGCGGTACGTGCCGAAAGCCCGGCCTACCTGAAGTGGCCAGACTTAATTAAGTGCTCTGCATAACGATCCCTCGTGTTGTGGTCGTGCCATCAGGCTGGTAATGGGTGAAACACCGGTTTTCGTGGGACGGGAGGTTTTTGGTTATGTTGGCATTTTATGGTAAAGTTGCAGAAAGCTTTCCGAAGCGGTTTTATTGCCTGTAGCCTGTCTAAGAGGGTTTGAAGATGAGTTTTAAGTATATAATTTATTTATTTTCATTTCAAGACACAAACATCAGTAGCCCTGGCTCTTGTTCTAGGAGTTCCTGCATCACAAGATCCAGACCTCTCAATTTACAGGGAATATGATAAAGAAGCGCGATAGACCAACAATGTCACAATATTGTTTGGACTTTCGCAACTTTACGTAGGGATGGTCGAAATAAGGACGGAAATGTTGCGCTGCTTTCAATAAAACAGGTATCACTGAGAGCAATCGCTAAAATAGACACCGGAAGAGCAGGTAGTCATTATATTAGCAAGCCAAAGAATCTGTAATGTAACATAACTACTACTACAAAAAACAGGAAAGGTGTTAAAATACCACCGGTGAAGTGACCTTGAAGTGAACTGTCAATCCCTAGCATCAGATGGGATGACAGTTCAATTCAAGCTCACTTCACCTAAGTTTTCACGTTGAGAACTTTACAGAATAATAAAATTTAATAAAATTATTTTTTTTTCGACAAGTGTTATAATTAACACAGTTTAAGTATATTTCAAAAAATTTGAAGATGGGTGCCAGGAGCCCACACTAAGTAAAACCTGGTCCCGGGTCTCCTGGTCTCCTTATTTCGAATACAGCTATATAGCACTCCAGGCCTTCAAAGGCCACAGTGGCACTTCAGGTGACCACAATCATTCAACCATTCATGCAAAAATAAGCCTTACCTCTTATTCTTTCTTCGTTATATTTTCATGCTTTATCACTACTAGTGTAATGAGCCGTATTGCAAAAAAACTAGTCTCCAACAAGGCACCATTGAGACGTTAACTCCGTCGGCTCGTACCAGAGGGCGCTCGAGTGCCGAAGGGTGTATTTTTACCAGATTATGCACCGCAAGCTTTCCTTCTAGGCATGATGAAGAATGGAGTCTAGGATACACTTGATTGTTATATCATGCTGTACTATAAGCTGTGTGCTTTTTTATACAGGGTTTCTTTTAGAGTGCTGTTGTTTTTGGAATGTTTGGAATATGGTGGCGAAAAGTTGAAGATACACTACGTGTTTTTAAAATATGTAAGAAGTGTAAGGTCAGTTAGCGATGATTTTCCATATTGTAGGGAATCTCTTCTAAACTCAACCAAGTTATTGAAAGGGGTCGTATGTCGTAAGTTTGCCATTAGATACTGTAAAGACGTAAAAGCTCATCTTTCGATTACAAAATAAAAACTTAGGCATACACGTCAGCATCTCGTAAGTCGAAAAAAAAAACTTTAAAATATTCCAAAAGATCGATATCAAATTAATTAACGATACATATCGTTTACGTTTTTCTTAAACCTTTTAATTCGTCGAAAATAAACGTACGGGCATTTAACGCTAATACCGATGCTCGCGTGCTAACTTCGCGTCGTTAAATTAAAAAGTAAAAGCAATAAATAAACTTGGGAGCCAATGAACCTTTTTTGTAACTTTACACGCCAACTTCTGTGTAAAGTTTTGCATTCTGCAACTGGTTACAGAATGCTTTATTGTGGCCGTAATCACGTCATTGGCCTTAAGAAATTGAGTATATTTAAGTTTTTTAATTAACATTTATGGGGAAGTTAAGTTTTATATCTAAAATAGCTTATGAATGAATCAAATCAAAAGTCATTTGTTCAAATTTGGTCGAGAATCAGCACTTTTTGAACGTCAAAATTACATAAGACAGTCCCTCAAAACTCCCCCTTCAAAACAGGCGGACATCTAGCAATTTTTTAACGTCAAAATTACCTAAGACAGTCCCCTAAAACACCCGCCTTCAAAGCAGGCTGAGATCCAGCACTTTTTGCACGTCAACATTACATAAAAAAGACAGTCCGAAATAATACTTTCTAGTGCTTTGTCAGGGAAGAAGAAGTGGCGCAACAAAGTCCCCAGCAGCACAACTGTCTGTTCAGTTAGAAGAACTTGATTCTATTGTTGATTCTAAATGAAGTTAATATGAATAGTTAAATTCTTAACCGGAATTCAACAATTCGATAGTGCTGTTGTTTCAATATCTTTACACAATAACGCGTTTTGGAAAACTTCAAGTACGAACTTAACTTCATCGAATCAATAGCTATTGAGAGCTTATTTACGGATTTAAAAAACCGGGTATTAGTCTTTCACAGTCTGATCTCAGTCTCAATCTGTCAAAAATACCTTTAATTTCCCTATATTTTGACAAGCTTTTGACATTTGTTTGTCGCCGAGATGAGACTGCGACTAGATTTTGAACGTTTTAAATTACGAGAATTGACCTTGATCTCAGTCTCAATCTGTCAAAAATACTTCTAAAATGCCTATATTTTTTTTACAGTGATTGTCGCTGAGATGAGACTGCGACTCAATTTTGAACATTTTTAGTTACTTACGGGAATTGGCCTTCAGTTTCAAACTTTTCCCAAACATATCCTTCTCAATGAATCACCCCATATAACGATGTCATTAGTGTCATTTGAACTTTTAAAAGTTAAAACTGTTCAAGTCACTGCTTTTACGGTGTTGACTGAATATGATTGAATATGTTTTTTCTGTAAATAGGTCGTCCTACTTTTCTATTCAAGAAAAAAAAAATGCATCTTTACTTTCAGGAGGTAGGTAAATAAAACACTTGCAAAAATAATAATTAAAGCCTTGAGCTGTGTAGTTCAGCTCGGAAAACAAAACAACAAACATGTCAGCAACTTTCTTAAAAGCCGAATTTCTTTCACGCGAAATCCGTCAAAAGAAAATCTAAGCGTTTTCCATAACGTTCATATACAAAGAGACTTTATATAAACATCTAGGGTTGGCCAAAATAAACCTTAACAGGTAAGACTTAAGGGCTTTTACGAATGCATAAAGACGGTCATTAAAAGAACCTCATTCGTTGAGTGTCAAAGGAAAGTGTGCCTTATGTGTGGGTGTAATAAAGGCGGTGCAGGTGTGGTAATGTGGCGTCTTGGGGTGAACGGCCTCTGAAAGCTGAACATTTCAGAAGTTTGACACGGCATCGCTTCCTGTAGCTCTGAGTGTTAGAATGTCGTGCATTTTTGTGTTCAACTTTTTTAAATGCATTGTTTTTCTTAATGAGTTTTTTCAGCAGTCGCTACCAGACAGACGAGTTTTTTTTACGTCTCTGATTTTTTTCTGAACCTACTGTAATATTTGAGTAGGCTACGTAGTTATACATCGGTGGTAGTCCTGCTATTTCCTAAAATAATCAGTGTCCAGTGTCGCCATTATTAAAATCTATATGGGTAACTAACAAATCTTACCATTTGGTGACAATCTAGGTGACAATTCGACCTATATATAATAATTTTTTCTCACTATCTTCAAAAACTTTTATATTTCCCAAAATAAACCGTTAAAAGTCTATAGACAAAACATTCAATACAGTAGCAACACTCACTTGCGTGTAGTTACGAAAACTTGCGATTTGTCAGTTACAAACTGAACTTGCATCGTATTTTAGCCACATTATCCTAGGGGTGGTGCGCTGCATCAAACAATGCATATTAAAAATATGTAGATCGTCAAAAACTTCATAATTATATTGTTCGTTAATCAGTGGGCAGTTTTGACAGGTAAAAGTAGGGACAACATTTTTGTCTGTCTTTATTTTCAGGCAGATTCGGTACATATTGTAGAGCTTTCATTAGTTTTTCGAGACATCGCCAAACGGTTTGGTCGACTCTACACGTGACCAGAGGGTTGGCCTATTTGTTGGCCAGAGATTCAGGTCGCTATACAACGGGGCAATGCTGCCAGCTTTCTGGGCACTTTTCCCGCTGACAGCGATACAGACGAATTTTTTGTTGCCTGAACATATTATTATTATTTTAAGTCTGTTAGCTTGTAAATATATTATGTAAAATAAATACTATCTTGTTCAAAAAGTGTTTCTTGAAACATCGAAAATTCTGCCTAACTAACATCTTTAAAGTTTTAAATTTCAACATCTTAGAGCTTTTAAAACACAAATTAAACAAATTCCCTAATTTATCAAACAAATGAATTCATCTCATACTCAAGATTGCCATCCCTGCAGATAAAGTGCTCGGTATGCAACTTTCGCTTTCGGGACGCGAACTGCAACTTTACAATGTCAGTCGTTCATTAACTATTTACTGAGCCTACGTGTTTTCAGTTTTCAAGGTCGACAACGAAAGATGAAATAACTTAACATGTTGGTACGAGTACGGTTACCAAAAGAGACAAGTAGTAGTCGTCGGGTATAGTTGAAGTTTAGTACGAGACCGGTGGATGTTTTCGAATGCAATTTAATTTGATGAATGAACTGTTTTGTTTTCTGTTAATTAATTAA
Source organism: Apamea crenata (assembly GCA_949629185.1). NCBI lineage: Eukaryota > Metazoa > Arthropoda > Insecta > Lepidoptera > Noctuidae > Apamea > Apamea crenata. The sequence continues at coordinate 3,242,609 of OX451368.1, read as the reverse complement.
ATTTTATTCGAAAACATCCATCGGTTTCTTACTAAACTTCAACTATATCCGATGGCCCTGGTTACTTATCTACGTACGGTACACATACACGGTACACACACGTTTTACACCGTTTTACCCATGTAAAACGTGTTTTCTTATTCAAGAACGATGCTCAAGCTAGAAATTTGATGTCATCATTATTGAGAGCGGTGGTAGCCCAGTGGTAACGGCCTCGACTTATCGAGTAGGTCGTGGGTTCGAAGTTAGAACCCGGACAGGCACTTTATTTTGTGTAATTTATTTCATCACCACTGCCTTCAAAAAACGGTGAAGGAAAACATCGTGAAGAGGCTGGTAGATGTGATATGTCTTCGAATTTTTGGTTCTAGGACATGCCGGTTGCCCCACGACGTTTTCCTTCACCGTTTTGAGCTCCGAAGCTATTTCTATTATTGGAAAATCACGTAATCTTTATTCAACGACAGCAAGGCGCGTTGACGTCAGTGGAAGATAGTTGCCTGAAAGCTCGCGTTTACCAGCTTTGAAGCCTTTCAGTTATACTAATAACAAAACATGCCACCTCACATTAATCGCTTAATTAGTCCAAACATTCCGTTACGTCACCCTAAAAGCTTATTATTTGCAGTGTCCGCCGTCCGCCATTACGCCGGCCATTTTTCAATTATGCCAAATGTGTATGGAGTATAAATCATTGTATGTATGTTAATGTATGGCTGTACGGGTATATGCAGGGGGTGACGGGGTGAAGGGAGGTATGTAAACATCCCGTCTGTTTAATTTGTAAACGGAATCGAAATATAGGAATTGTATACCCAATATCTGTGCCTGTGCTGCAGGGAAATAAAAAAAAATGCAGCGGTAGAAAATTTTTATGCGTTCGGAATTCGGATATTTTTATGAGTGGCGACGGCTCGGTTTATGGATTGAAACGTAATCGGACCGATTCTATTGAATTTCGTGGATTTTATAGCTCTCCCTGTAGCTCTATGCATTAAATATGATTTAGCTATCCTATGCAATTTGTATATTTTGAGCGGTGATAACTTTACCCTTTCCAAGTTAACCGTTTTTTGACAGCTGTCTTAGAACGTAGGTACATATTCCAGATTACGTAAAAGTTAACTTTAAAATGCATAATAAAATAAAAATATATACTACCTAATCTTATTGAATTATCTTATTTATGACTTCTTACAGACATTATAATACCTCATGTGTATCAGTTTTGACAAAATAAATATAATTGCTCACTAGTTCGATCTGTCAAAAAACGGTAAACCTAGTGGACAGAGTATAATGTAGCCTACCTACATACTGTACCTACCGACATATCTGGGAATCAAAGAGAAGTAGGTAAAAACTCAGTCAGGCGTAACGATCTGTTATTATGAAGGTCGTGTGTTGGGTTTTACCTAAGAATACCAATGACTCTCTCTGTTCTTGGTAGGTCAATAAGCTTTGGTTATCCTTGCCTGAAGAAAGGGGGAACTTTTCAATAGTCGACTTATATCTGAAGAATAAATAAATATGACAGTTTGACATAATTTCGATACAAAAGCTGTCAAACCGCAATATTTATTCCTGAGATAAAATCATCTGACTATTGAATAATCAGCCCTATATCTTTTGTCAGGGGAAAGTGAGCTTAAGGTGCGAGGAAACATTTCATAGTTAATGTTTTCCTTCCTCAAGCAAAAAACTCACATCACCACCTATCAACGTCAAAAATACCGTTTAAAAACCTACAGTTCCAATCGAATTCCATTTTTAAAACATGAAGCATTCGAAATTTTAAAAACTGAAACCCCCGTGGTGGCCAGTGGCGCACGTTAATTCCATCGATCATTACTCCCGGTGCAATCCACCAATCATGAAAAATAAAAACACTGGCAACCCCACCTGCACCCCCTCTTTGCCACCCCGTTCCCCCCTCGTCTGCGTCCAGGGGTTGTGATTTTTTCGAGCGTCACTCTCGATTAGTATGACTCCGGTTTACCTATATGTATTAGGGAAATCAATTGCAGTTATGTATGTAGTTCGGGCTTTTATGCTTTGTTAGGAGATGTAGGTACAGGCTACGTATAAATGTATCAGCATTTTGATAATGTACGTATGAGGATGCTTGAGCTAACTATTATAGTTACCTTATGAACTAGTACTACGGCTTACTTTTGCAAATACATTGTAATTAAATAACAGTTCAAATATTATTTTATCTACAATGTTAGATTCGTTTCGAGTTTTGGCATAATCTATGATAATTAGGGAATAACGACTCATTGGAAGGTTCTTCTAAAATACCTACCTCTCTGCGTAGTTGTGATTAATATATTTCCCATAACCTATCAGAAAGCCAATAACTTCATGCAAGTTTTAAACCACAATATCGGGAATGTACAAAATTTTGGTCAATTAAAAAAACCTACAAAACAGAATCCATCCACGATGTATGTGTGTATATGGCAACCCACACAGAGACACGGCGTGTTGTAGTGTGCGTGCTTGCAGGGCTGAGCTGAACCCAGCCCGATCGCGAAGCTCCATGCAAAAATGTGCATTACACACCAGGAATACTCGACCTCCCGCCCCGCCCCGAAACCCAACAAAATAAGGCGAGCGAGGGGGGGCTCTCGGCTGTCCTATAGCTCTTTTTATACTGGGCGATGTGCTAGGGGTAGTTAGATAACGGCATGCGGGCCCCTCCGATGTCATGTATCACGTATCCAGTTTTTAAAATTCGAACGATGCGCAATTGTTTTGGGTTTAGTTTTGAAATAGGAAACGCGCGCCATGCCAGGCACGAGATTAATTAAAATGAAACCTACTTGAAAATTATTCGTTTGTTCTTGTACACATTCCCCTGAATTATTTCCAGTCCTTGGGCTTGGAAAAAAGTCTAATAACGAAATTGTTTTGTTGCCAATGCGCACTTGATATCAAACGAGAAATGTAGCGCTTGCTAGTTATCCATGAAAAGAATTTTGAAGTCCAAAAGTCGACTAGATTCATTTGAAAGATCCGTTTTAGTTTTTAATATAGCAAGCTAAAAGCTTTTTTACTTATGTTAAGCAACGTAGAGTTTAACGAAGCCGTAATTATAATTCTCAAAAGAATTCCTCTTTTTCACTAATGAAATACCTTTCATTAAAGTTTGATGAAAAGACTTAGTATTTATACGATTTTTTAATAAACCTAGCAATTACGCTGAACGCAAGAGCTTAAAAAGTTCCGTAAGGTTGCATATAATTAATGTTGCTGCAGTTAACACCATATTTCTGACAGACAGAGTGATGCAGGTATAACTTAAAACAAGTAAATTCGATAACATCAAAAGTTCAAAGTTATGGCGTTTATTTTCGTAACTCCAATTATTTGAAAAGAAAGAGGAAATCATGTGAAAAGTTGAGAACTTCCAATTTCCTCAAAGCACCACTGACCAGAATGATGGCGTTGAAAGAAAAGACAAATAATGAAACCACACCAAGACTGACGTCAAACACCGTAATCTAAATAATTCCAAAGTCACCTGTTAAAAAAAAAAAGAAAATCAACGACGACGAAACAAAAGTTCTAAATTCAAAACAACGTAAGTTTTCGCACAGAAGTGGACTTTTACGAGGCCACAAAGTTTTTTCTACACACACCGACGGGGGGTTGAATGGAGTAAAAAAACGGGAAAAAGGCAAGAGAAACTGTGTTATGAGGTAAGAAAGAGTGAGGCCAGGGGCACGTTCGCAATAAAAAGATGTCTGCGTAAGGTCGGCGTTGGAGACGGCATTTTTTTGTCGCTTTTCGAGAGAAAGAGAAGGAAATTCTACGATGTGCAACGGTCGCGGGTTTTATTAAATCATTTTCTAGTTCAACGATTTTGTTGCATGCAAAGATTTGGAATTTTTTCCGTTCAATCTTGACGCTTTTTTATAAGGTTTCAGTCCATTCAAGTTCACCTCAGACGGATATAGAATTTCCGCTTTGAGGTTGAAGAATTTCTGTTCATCTTAATAGATACACAAAAATGTTGACAAAAATGCGGCTACAGTTATTTACATTAGCGGCAGACCAAACATTAGAAAAATAGCAATAGTACAATCATTGTTTTTGTTTTAATGCTCGCTATTAACATGTGGTTCAAACGCTGCACGCTGATACTAACCGTTGCGTTCACGGTCAAATTATTTTATTCAAATAAAAAACAGTTCGCAGTGTCTGCGGTTTGTGACCGTACTCCGTAACCGACTAATGCATCAAAATAATCAATGGATTTGCAACTATTATGCGCGCGGTAACGGGCCCCGGGGCTCTGGCAGGGTTGTCTACTGTCCAGAGGTTGGAAAACAGTTGTTCTTAGAGCTAAGATCATGAGTAATTGACTAGACCTGCGGGGTAATTGCGTAAAATAATACCAGTAGCAAAAGCTTTCATTCTGACAGTTCAACAACATTCATTGCGTTATTTACGTTGTTGTGTTATTTTTCAAACATATGAAGCAATGCATTAGCAATATCCGTCAAAATGATTCAGTTTGTGATTGATTGTGAGTTACGCAATCAGAGTGCTGAAATTGTTTGAAGATTGCGCTTAATTTTCGGCTAGTTCCTAGAAAATATTGTCAAGTTCAGAAAATTTCCGTTTTTGCCACCATATTCTTTGAAGCTTAAGTTCGCAAGACTTCAGACTGGCAGCCCTGCATGCCAAATTGCAGTCTACTGTTCGATTGATCGACTTGGTCCAATTTGGCACGTAAGAAAAAAGTAGTTTGGACTTGTTATCTTATGATTAACAGAGCGCTAATTGTAAGTGAGTGAAAGGTGCAGAGAAAGGTGTACACTCTTTTTTATTCTATCTAACGAAAATAGATTTAGACAGTGTCGTAGACACTTTCGTTCGACGGAAAATACATACATATATATACATATATGAGATACAATCTCAGTTAATTATTAGCTTTGTTACGCTGGATGGGTTTTGAATGCTTTTGGGGTAACTAATTAGGTATTGAACCAATGAGGATACATTCTCTAAGACCTCGTGTACTCATTAGTATGTGTAGCATGTTGAAATATAATATTACTATCACCTTAACTTATACCGTATATATTCTATTCAGCAAGAAGCTGGCAGCACATTTTATACGTAAGCACAACTTTCAAATGTTTTCGAATTTCAGTATTTCTAGTTGTTTTCGTTAAGAATTTTCGCGTTGTTAGCTTTTAAGCACTTCACTATTGGTGCGCTTACAAACTTGGGCATGTATTGACTTATGATCGGGGCAAAGCCCTAAAACAAGCATTATCGCGGCGACGCACACAAGTGCAGCGAGAACACGCGCCCCACCACCGACGCGATTCGGCGTTTTTATATTTTTGCACGTTCAAAAAAACGCGCGCGGCAGACAAAGATGGAGTGATGACGAGCCCCGAGCAACAATGGCGCGCGAGCGGGACGGACTCACCTCTGTCATTGCGAACGCGAAATAAAAATGTGCAAAGCGTTCCTTTTTTAAATGTGATGCTTTTTTTACGTTAGTCTGCGTTAGCAATTAGTGTTGTGCGGTTGTCGCACACCGAGCGTTAGGAATCTATGCAAATGATATGCTCCGGACCCCGGCGATGCTTCCAAAAGCTTTTAACGCTCATTCAATGACATTATCGGATGAGCCGCAAATAGAGATCGCGGAAGCGATGCCATTTTAGTCCACCTACAAGGTCGCCTGTTCCGCGGCTTTATAGAATTAAACAGGGTCCACAATGGCCGGTAACCCGGCTGTACATAAGGACGTCTGCACTCGTTTTCTTGTTGAATCCTCTCCTCATTTTACCGCAATCCTTTTAAGAGCACGAGTTATGGCTATTTCTTGTAGAGAATTTGAACAAAAGGCTGATGATAGAATGTTTTAAAATTGTTTTCCGTTAACGCTTTAACGTCTCGGAAAAGTCGGAGAGCATTTTTGATATTCCTAGCGTTTACAAATTGTTTCCGTTTTGAATGTAGTTGTAGAGTGCAAAAGAAATTTGTCGCTTTTAATCTGAAGCCGCTTGAACTTGATATTGTAAAGGATTTGCATTCAAAGGGAACGTGGAATATTGCGTAAGCCCTCCAGGTGCATCCGACTAATCAAAGGCAGGGACGTCAGCTTCAGCGAGAATGTCGCTGTGAGCAAATTTTAATGCGAATGGAAAAAATGCTGGCAACCCAATGCGGCGCGCGCGTGTGTGCGTGGGGCACACACACACAACCGCGCGCCGTGTCGGTGCATGCTTTACGCGCGGAAAAAAGTGCTGCGTTATTGATTTTTCTGTACAGCCACGGGGGTTAGGGGGAAATGTGGGGGGTGGACGCCCGCGGCCTGAAAAACCGTCTGCTGAAAAAAACCGAGACGAAAAGGCACCCTCCCTTTTTAATTGGTAACGTAGTGTCAATAGGGCTAATCCTGGGGCGGTAATAGCCTGCTTTTGTCTCGCGAATGCATTTTTCAGTGTTGCCATGCGACGGTTTGAGCACTCGTGGCTATGAGGGATCTCAAGTTTAGATTTTGTGGCGGCTGTCTAAGCCGAGATGAATTTTTCATATTCTTGATTTTTGTTTGGAGTTTTGCCACGTCGTCGTTGATAAAAGAAATATGAACCTGTCTACCTAGATTTCAAGAACGAATGTAATGACAACAGTATCTACAAAGTCGGTTATATGATGGTTCTATTATTAATTCATATTTAACTGCTAACTCAAACTTATTGAATAACTTCCTACTTTGTCAAAAACTAAAGATATGATAAGTATCTTATTGAGTTTTCAGTAAGTTGCTTATGTAACAATTAGACTAGACAAATGTCTTCATAAAACCGATATTTCCTCACTCAATCGTCACTGAGCTGACCAGATACAGGAGTAATTGATAAGTAGGAACCTGCATTATCTCTCCTTACTGAATAATTCTTTTTTGTTTAAATCTTTGTCCATTCTAACACGGAATTTAACAATAACTCAATACTGCATAATTTCTGTATTTCTCTTACCGACAGTTCTGTACAAGACTTCTAACATTTCTTCTTCTTTCCTTATCAAAGCGAAGTCTTCATAGCATTGGACCTTTTCAGACTTACCTAAGCTGCATTTTCTAGTAAAAGTATCTTCAAGATGTAAGTATTCAAAGAGCCTGTGGCGTGTTACCAAAAGTTACGTTCCGGTTTTGTGTTTTTTAGCGAACTCTTAACTCTCGTAATCAAGCATTTATTTAACATTATTATTTGTCAGTTTTACAAGAACAATACTAGATGTCAGATTTTTCAGTAATGTTCATGGGAAACAATTTTTGAAGTCGCCAAACAGTAACAAAGAATTGAAGTCTAACCTAAGAATTCAAAGAAATTAAAATAATTCAAACCACCCCTCTTTGACTTGACGTTTTTCATAACATGTAAAAGTTGGTATATTATTTCATATGTAAATAATAATAGTTTTTTGTTAGAGTCGTTCTTATTATAAATATAATATATAATAAAAAATTATCAACATTAGAATAACAAAAAAAATAAAAAATTATACAATGTTATGCCTTCAAAACAGTTCCTGAAAACACATGGTACCAACTTTTTCATATTAAAACGTTCCTACCACCAATAAAACAAGCAAAAACAATACTGTCTTTGTAAAATCTAATTGATACAGTTATAATGCACCCTTCAGGATGTCCCGTGGACGCAGACGATCGTAATTAGCGGCCGGAAGTGCGTGCCGACGTCATGTCCGGTCCAATTGAACCACTTGTGCGACAGAGGTCAGGGTTTTGCAATGTTTAGTGTGACAGACAAACGATTTGATATTAGTTAAAAGGAATCCACACTTAATATTATAAATGCGAAAGTTACTGCCTCTGTTTGTTACCTTTACACATCTAAACGGCTAGTTCAACAACATTCATTGCGTTATTTAAGTTGTTGAGAAGACACATTTTTCGAACATATGAAGCAATGGATCAACAATGTCCTTCAAAATGATTCAGATTGAGATTGATAGGGTGTTACGCAATTGGGGTGCTGGTGGACTAATATGGATGGAATTTGGCAAAATCAAAATCAAAAGTCATTTATTCAAATTAGGCTGAGAATCAGCACTTTTCGAATGTCAAAATTATAAAAGACAGTCCCCCAAAAACACCCGCCCTTCACCACTTCCTAGTGCAATCGCACTCGGATAGACCATGGCCTGGGTTAGGAGATAGGATAGTTTTAATCCCGGTTGCACTCTCCCGTGGGATAATTTTCGACCTCCACGAGAGCGATAACGCGGAAAAAAGCTAGTAGTATAGTAGTAACTTGAAAATAATAAATTTACCTTTGTCCTGGTTCCACGCTTTGATTTAGGCTGGGGTCAGACGAAGGCGCGACCACGCGCGTTTTTTTCTTGTTTTCATGGAGGGTTTACGCAAAATCTGGCGTTACCAATACCAATGTTACAATCATGGCCACCGACCTTTTAAAGTCTGATTTTTGTTTTTTTTTTTATACATTAGAATAGATTATTTCATATTTTAAAATAAATATCACCAGTGTTAAATTAAACTTTTTTTGATATTAAAAACACAAAGGAAGTTTTTTCAAAGCATTTTGATCACGTTAATGTTTCGATGCCGTTGGCATGACTAACACATCACTAACAGATTACTTTAAAATTAAATGGCAATTAAAAATTCAACTTTTTAATACTGTTACTATGGAGGCCCCTTAGCACCAACAACGGGGTAGTTGCGTAACACAACATGGCTTTCATTTTGACAGTTCAACAACATTCATTGCGTTATTTACGTTCTCCTTCTTGGCGCGTCGATAGCAATCTAAATGGACTCAACCCAGAATTCGGCTATGTGTTTGGCGCCATCAGTAGCGTCCATAAATTCATGTAATATCAATCGCAATTTGAACCGTTTGAAGGATATTTGCTAATCCACTGGTTCATATGTTCGAAAAAATTGTCTGCTCAGCAACGTAAATAACGCAATGAACGTTGTTGAACTGTCAGAATTAAAGACATTGCTACCATTAGTATGTTACTTATGCTATTACCATCCATACTTATATTAAAAATGCGAAAGTAACTCGCGTGTTACCTTTTTACGCCTAGATACAGCTGAATGAAATTTGGCAGACCGGTAGACCATGACATATAATACTTTTTATCCCGGTAGCACGTCCCCGTGATATAATTTTCGACTTCCACGAGGGCGAAATCGCGAATCTCCAAAATCCATATAGAAATATTATGTCACTAGCTGCGCCCCGCGGTTTCACCCGCATAAGTTTCGATCCCGTGGGAATATCGGGATAAAAAGTATCCTATATGTTAATCCTGGTTATAAACCATCTGTGTGCCAAAATTCATCCAAATCCGTTCAGTAGTTTTTGCGTGAAAGAGTAACAAACATCCATACATCCATACAAACTTTCACGTTTATAATATTAGTAGGATATCTTACGAGTATAATATCTCTGCTTACCCTTTGTCCGAGTGCATCGGGTGCATCGACCGTGACCGTGGTTGCGTAACCATTGCCACTTGACATCAATTCGCGACAGACAGACAGACGCAAGTTCAATGTATGACAATTACTTGCAACAACCGGTAATTTACGCTGAGAGACGCGTTTTATTTTAAGAGGAAACTGAATACAGTCCTCTCGCTTGTATTTACTGATGGGTTAGACAGAAGTGCATGCCTAGCATAGAAATAATTATTTCGTCGCAATAAAAAAAAGTACTGTTTCATGGAAAAGTGCAATTATTACCTACGCGGTCAAAATGTATAGAACAGCATTTTTTTAAATTACCGACGAATAATTTCGACGCAGAGGGGTTCAGAATCATGTATCTATTGGATCTATGGTAGCAGTTTGCCCATTGTTGCCACCCTGTATAGGGGGAGACCTTGTTCCTAATTACCATCAAGCGGGTTACTGAAAAATTCCAGAAAGACAGACCCAATAACTTTTAAAATGTATAAACAAAGGCTGAAAGTCACCCAAAGGGCTATTTTTGGAGTTTCCCTGTTATCAAATGAGAAATAAGGATATCACATCATCATAATCAGCCTGTATTTGTTCCCACTGCTGGGACACAGGCCTCCCCTCTTCGAGAGGGAGTCGGCTATAATATACCACGCGAGCCCAGTGCGGGTTGGTAGATGTCACAATAAGGACATAATATTAGGTAGGAATGACATGGAAATCCCTTGTGGATTTCTTTAAAATCTATGGATTTCGAAGCTTTGAGAGTCTCACTCTACTTAGATTAAGTGGAACTATTCGCACATACCAGGGAAGTATGGCACAAAACGAAGAAGGCCTAAGCAGTGGGTGACAAGGCTGCCCATGATGATGATGGTTTTCGCAGCATAATGTAAATTTCATACTCAGGTGGATGACCCTTCTGTCACCCCACACGACAAATCCTGAGGTGACTTCCAGACACAAATCACGTTAAAATTCGACACATATCATGAATATCGTGTAACAGCGACAATAAACTTAACGATATCAAATCACATAGCCGCGTGCTACCGCAAACTTCAGCGCTGTAAAATTTATAGAAGAGGCCTGAGTTACAGCGGGGAGCGAGACTGAAGAAAAGAAAGAAAGAGAGAGTCTGTTGCGCCATTTCTTATTCCCAGCTAAAGCACTAGGAAGCGGTGAAGGGCGGGCGGTTTTTGGGGGACCGTCTTAAACATGCCATTTTGTCGTTCAAAAAGTGATGATTCTCAACCTAATTTGAATAAATTACCTGTGATTTTAAGGAGAATGAGAGTAAGTTACTTATTGTTGCAAAAAGCCAAACAATAGTTAAATGTAGCTAAAACCAGAGGTAAATTTAAAAGCGGAATTCTTTCCACTAGACGACGATGCAAACTTAGCCTGTTTCAATGTTCCCGAACTCGTGGAGAAACGAGCGTGCTCTAACATTACACGGTCGTTTTCATGGATTTTAGACAGCCTATCTGAACTATCAGATAACCTTAAAATTTGACAAGATTTTAATGAAATTACCAGCCAGTACATCCCGAGAATATTATGGAACATTGCCTATGCCTTCATGTCTCGCTGACTGCTATGCCTGATTCATACTTCGTTTTCTGACATAAGTTTTTTTAAGTCTTATAGCATTCTTTTTTTAACTTATGCAAAATCCAGTGTAACTTCTACTTTGAACAACTTCATACTCTTATAAGAATTATAAGTCTTTTACCGTCTTCCCTAAACGTTTATCGCTAACACTAGCACCTCACCTGCAAGGTCTAGCCATCCACGCGACATCACGTGACGTCTCCAAGATAAATAATAACTTGGAGCCTCCATACTCTATTATTTATGTGCTATTGCTTTATTTCTTATAGCACGTCACTAACCGTGTTTATGGTGTAAAGTTTTTGTTTATGGTTGTGAGTCATCGATGGCTGTGCTTTGAAAATAGGTAAGGCTATATGGGAATTCTAAGTGCAACAAGGATCTGAATGACATTAACAGGGGGGCGTTGTTGGTATTTTTTTTTGGGAAATTGTCACAGATATTGTATTGACAAACCAAGATGGCGGCGTTAGTTCCGATTTTGGCCACCCGCCATGAGATCCTTGTACCTTTATTTTTTAAGAACGATAGTGTTTTGATACTCGATAGGAATCGGCTCCGAAATTGGTGGTATTTTCTGGAACTCGACAGTTCAACATAAAATAAATACTTCTTATATTCTTTTTTGCTTCTTATTTTATTACCAGTTCTGGATAACCAGTAGCTTAATGGCTAAGTGAGTTTTTATGATTTTCGTTTAGGTAATGAAATAGTGACGTTCTGACTACGACAGACGTAGTCGCTCATTCCGGAATCACCCAATGTAGGGTACAGAGCCTACTTTCTTTCCATTCAATTAAAATTCAAAGTATTTATTTCAATTAAACCAATTACAGGCACTTTTGAATTTTCAAGGAGTCAGTCAGTCAGAAAGATGAAGCTTGTTACACATTCCAAAGCGTAGTAGGTTCCTATGGAGAAGAATGGGCAAGAAAATCCACGGACCCAAGTCCCAAAAGTTAGACCCATTTTAGATTTCTGGTAAAAACTAGACATAGGTATGTATCATAACAAACTTGTATGAATTGTGGCATGTAAGTTTACATTGAATTAACTATGACTAGGGCGTAGTAACTCCGTATCATGGACAGGGTGGCAAACAAAGGGTGTCTAGTAGAGCTAGATCATTTCACCCTCGTTACAAGTTGGGGATGGGTATATCATTATTTGTTGCGGTTTTTTAAAACATTAACAACCATGTTGGTTGGTCATTTGATTGCTTTATTGACTTTACTTTAGGGCTATTAACTTAGACCTAAATCAAGACTGACTTTGCCTAGCCTTTTACCAACTATATTGGGGTAGGCTTCTAGTCTAACCGGATGCAGCTGAATAACAGTATTTTACATGGAGCAACTGTCTATCTGACCACAACCCAGTTACTGGGTAACACGATACCCCTTGGTTAGACTAGCTGTCAGTCTTTCACTGTATGAAAACAGCGATGGCGCGCGCAGTTGCAACGAAACTTGTTTAGGCATTTAAAAGAATCAAAGCGTCTACAGAGAACCCGAAGCTTCATCTATGTGTTGATGGTGAACACCGGGGTGGTTTTAGTGATGTAAGAATACCGTACTCTCTATACCCTATACCCTCCAGGCAGGATATGAAAATGGATTCTTGCAGTTGTAACCGAATTTTGAAGTTTTATTCCTAATTTCCCTGGAAATCTCTTTGTCCCAAATTGAAACTATGCGTACTCCTTCCGTTTAATCATTTCTATTCTAAGTATTCTATTCTGATGCTGCTGCGAGAGATTTTTACACATGAACGACACCGGTTAAACAGTTACATTTTAGATTGAGATTGGTTTGCAAGACACAATGAAAAGGGTCATCTCATTTTTTAACGTAAAATCTGACTTTTTCATTATTTTTTGCTCGTTTAGTTTTGTTTACATTAACATTTCAATTTGTCTGTCTGAACAAAATGAGCAGATGAATCCGTTTCGCCAATAGATGTGGAAGTTTATCCAAATAGAGGGTTATCTATGAGGGTGAGTCTATTCATGTCCAACATATGTTAGACTGATTGCGTTACACGGTGTGTTGAACATAAATGTTGATGTGATTGCTGACATAGTCGCTTTAATTGCCGTGAAATTCTATGGATTAAGGAGGCAATGATATCTTGTTTTGCTATTTTTATGGGGGTAACCTAGCAGTAAGATTATAAATTATGGTATATTTCATGAGTGAGTAGGGTAGAGTATCAATTGTATTTTTTTTAGTATGAGAATGGGTCATCCGCAAAATATATCATAAACTGTTAGTATATTTTAAGAACCTTTCAGGAAATCGGTAAAAGTAACAAATATACATAAAAAAATGAATTTAAATTGATTAAAGCGAGTGCTTCAAAAACTCTCAAAATAAAAATAAAATCTAACAAACACAAAACAAAGACAAGATCCCTCTTCCCTAAATAAAGGGTGGTACACACTGGTGTCGTTAAACAATAAAATCGTTGCGTAGTGACCCGCCACTCAAGGTCGCCGGTTCAAGGGTAGGGGAGCGACCCTTACGCAACGCGCCCTACAGGTGGATGTTAAGAAAATTTCAACGATACTGCTAAGACTTTACCAAACTTTTTGTGTGTAAAGTTTTTTTGGCTGATATCGTCGGATTTTGTTTTGTTTATGATAATTTAGGGAGCGCGTTTCTTGTTTCTACGCTAAGTGAGCGCAGTTTTTGTGTTTATTGGCTTTTAATTTAGTAAAAATGACGAAAAAAAAAACAGCTATTTACTACAAACAACAGCAACACAACAACAACAGCAACAACAACAACAACAGCAACAGCTATGTACTTACAAAAGTCGTCAAACAAATATTGTCATATAAAAAAAAATTGTGATATGAGTTGCTTCTCATTCTAACTCCATATTAAAGTACCCATGTAATATAATATTTCCTGAGTTTAGAAACTGCTTGTAGACTTTACAATATTATTTTTTGTTTTGATGCGAAATTGAACCCGCGGCCTTGAGCTTGAGCTCATAATTTCTGATTCAAGGGGGAACCCATTCGGGCATTGTTGGGCATATTTCAACCTATAGTTTTTGAGACAAGCTTTATACACATCGAATGTATAATTGTATAATATGTCATCCTTTTACGACGTTTTTCAACGTTGATTTACTTAGACCCGTTGCATAGAGAGTTTATGAAAGATGAAAAATTAAGATGAGTTCATTTTATAGTTACTTGAATATAGAGATAATTGCTGTGCTGCTGGGGAGTTGGTTGCACCACTTCTTCTTCCAGCGAAAGCACTAGGAAGTGGTGCAGGGCGAGCGTTTTGGGGGGCTGTATTATGCAATTTTGACGTTCGAAAAGTGCTGACTGACCTAATTTGAATAAATGACTTTTGATTTTGATTTACCCATAGCGACTACAATTGCGCAATCAAAGTTAACTAAACAAAAGCTTAGTTATCCCCGAATCCAATAACAGTTGAAAGGAAACATAACTACGTGTTATCAAAACGACAAGTAAAAATCAAAGTGAGGTGAATGTAACGGTCCATTCCTACTTGTGTTTATAAACAGAGCCGTCGGAGCTCGCGATAACGCGCGTTTAGCCGCGATAAGAGCGCAATTAGTCGTTAAATTGGGCACGTGGTGCGCGCGACTTGTTACCAGTGTGCAACGGGCTTAATGTTTTGAGTTGGTTATTATCATTATCAAATAGAGATGTTAAATGAAAGTGTTGTGATTATGGCCACACTCTTTTGTTTATTTAATGGGAATTTGCGACAGTGGCAGGGAGATGATGATGATTTTAAAGGAATTTTAAAAGGCTCTATATTTTTTTGACCAGGTATGAAAAATATCTGTTTAGATTACAAGAAAGAATCTGTTTGTTGTTGTTGTTGTTAGTGGAATCAGAAAGTGGACAGTAAATGGATACTCCTTAGCTACCAGTAAACAAGTCCTCGAATCCATTAGACTAAATTTAGGCAAAGTCATAATGTATTGAAGCGTATTTAAAAAAAACTAGCACAAAAATCAATATTGTGCAGCTTTGCCAGATACCCCGTATTTTACGGGAACAGATAAAATAAATTTAAAAAAATAATGAAATCGTCGTTAAACAAAGCTGTTTTATTTGTCTCCCGTAAAAATAACAAAACCCGTATTTTTGATGCTAGTAACTCTTAAATCAACAAGAAGTGGTTGGTGGCAACCCTAATATGATACAAGACTAGTAAGTTTCAGCAGCTTTTTGTTGAAAGTTGAAAACGGAATAAAAACCCGGAAATAGCCCTATCTCAACTTCCTAAATTATGATCAAATAGTTCATTAATGACATTGTAAACACGTAGTTAACGATCGAGGAGGCTAACACGCGACTCCATATCGCAGCCCGGACGTGCACTAATCAGAGCGACGTGTTTGTAAACTTCAACTGCGTGACAAACCACGTGACAGCCATTCAGTACCATTTAGATTAAGGACCAGTAGCGAGGTACCTTATTATTGCTTTTGGTTACAGCTTCGGCCGTGTGGAGGTCGGAAATTGTGCCACGGGACCTTACTCGGGATAAAAAGTATACCTTGTCCTAACTCAGGTAATGGTCTATCTGTGTGCCAAATTTTGTTGAAATCCGTTCAGCTGTTAAGATGTGAGATAGGCAGACAGAGTTACTTTCGTATATATAATGTTTGTCTGGAAGAATGAATCTCTGAGGTTACTGCCGACGTCATTGGGAACACCGACAAGTCGAAAGAATTGCCGAACTTAAGTGGCAATGAGTGAGCGGGACACAGCTATTTGAACAGATAGCTGATGTGGCCGACAAGTTGTGGAGTGGTGACTGCGTAGCGAGATGAGCAGCGCTAGTAGGCCTCCACAAGGTGGACTGTCGATCTGGTGATGGTCGCTTGATGCGGGAGTCGCAGTCGCGTTGTGGCGATGCCAGGGAGAGACAGGCTTCTCCCAAGCATCGCCACAGTGGACGTCTCTCCCCAACACACGTGCAGCAGTGGACATCTTTCGGCTGAATGCATGATGGTAGAGAAGGAAGGGTTTCTTTGGATTTTTGCCCGGTTAATACCAATAGGCTCGCTCCCTAATACACGGAGCTCAAACATAACTGGAAGGTGTTGAATTTGAAGAACCATCAACAAACGAGCAGGAAATTTGCTGGGTCCACGTGACTTTTATCAAGAGCTCGTATCGTATGCATGCGCGTGAGTTTTGCAAACAATTTATGAATGAAAGAAATTACGGTTATTGTAGTTTTTAAAGCATGCTTCGTTATGATTTGCTGCCTGGAGCAGTAACTGCTCCACGCAGCAATGATTTCCTAACTTTAGAAGAGAATAGAATATATTTATTTGTAAAGAATGAAGGTGCAAACAGATATTACAATTAATGTTAGAGTCCTTGTAGTTCTGCCTTTATGGTATGCAAAAATATTATGAACATTATATCTATACAAATATAAAAATAAACTAACTTACGAGGTCTAAATCTAATTTGTTTTTTTAATTTTAGTAGATTATCGGCTAAGAATTCAGTTACAGAATAATAACATGTATCTAATAGTAATTTTGTAAGATTTGTTACAATACTCTGAATGTTTGGTCTCTAACGGCCATATTCTTAAACGCGAGTAATTTTTAAGCTGCCTTAATGCTCCATGCTGTGTCATCACATCACTATAAGGACTTTATTAAAGTGACAGAGTTCTCTTCATCATCTTCTCTCCTCTCCGCTTTAATGGAAACGACACCTAAGCAGAATATCGTTTGTGGATCTTTGACACTCGTTACTGGTCGTCAGAAACCAGAAAATCTGACAACCAGTCTTACTAAAGGGTATCGTATTATCCAGTAACTGGGTTGTGGAGGTCAAATACGCATTCCCTCCATGTAAAATACTGGTACTCAGCTGCATCTGGTTTCACTGGAAGCCGTTCCTAACATAGTTGGGAAAAAGGCTTGGTAGATGATCATGATGAGCTTAGCAAAATATACTGTATACAGTATGTAACAAAAACCCTGTTGTTCCAAGTAGGGACGTTTTCAGAATCGATATCCGATGGTAATTACGTAAGTCAATTAAAAAAATATTGAAAAAAAAAAAATCAATATTAATATTTTATAATAAATATTTGAAAAGTAACACTGATTGCTCACCCCTGCAAAGAGAAATAGGTAGCAACCGGTCGCTTTGTCGCCGCCCGCCGCGCCGCACACTACCGTACTACACTAAGGTCATGAACTCGTCACGTGTCGTTCACATCACTCAGCTGTTTGACTGATAGATAACACTTTGGGAACGTTAGTTTGAATTTTTCAAAAAGTTGCCTTATCAAGTTTGACGATTGATAATTACAATAAACACATAACCAGGCCTCCGTCACTCCATGTACTTGCACGTTATAATTACCTACCGCCCGGCCGAGCGGTCCGGGCCGTTTGCGGCCCAAATTCAGTGCTGTGGGATCGCGCCAAAGAGTATAATAATAATACGGGAATCGCGCGGTGTGAAGCAATCACAACTGTACGTTTGAGTATTTAGGCACATTTTAGCATGCAGCGGTTGCTGACGTGACGGAGTAGGCTTTTATAGCAGTAGTTAATTTTCTACTAAGTGAAGTATCTGTTACGTAGTAACTATTTAGTCATTTGTGGACATAACTAACACTTTAAAATTAATTTGTTTACCCACAAAGCACGTACTTCCGTAGGGTCTTCTTCAAACATCACGAGGATTTCTTCCTCAATGTCATGGTCTCGAGTCCTCGGTTATCCTGCGATACGATGTTGGTCTCGACCGTGCACAGACCCAATGTTGAACGTCCGTATGTGGAGACGTTGGGAAGCCATAGTCGACGCAAAGTTATGTTTCTTGGAGTTGCGAAACGTTCTTGGTACACTACAATATTCCTCATTTGAATAAGACATTTTGGAAAAAACGCACACACAGAATTCACTCACAAAATCACAATAATTTGGTTCTTTTTCTGTCAACGTACGATACATCCGTCCGGACGTAAGTTGCGCGGGCGACTGAGGGACAGTGAGGGGGACAATCGGCTAGTGGCTAGTGGCGGTCGTACTCAAAGGGAGTTTGTGCGTGCCGCCTGCTTTGTGTTTTGGCGGTTGGCGCCAACCTGTCTAGCTATCGCGAATCAAAGGGGCCGCCGCCGGCGGCGGCAATCTTTATCGACCGTAGGCTAGATCCATTAGTACTTGTAAGTTCAGATGTTATAAACATTTTGTAACAATGTATCGAATTTAAAAACTATCTGATTATGGACAATGTTCGGCCACCATTGTTTTTTTTTAAATTATAACTTCAATAATGGTAAGCCTATAGGTATATATATACGCTCCTACAAGGAACAACAGGGTTTTTGTTACATACTGTATATTTAAGACCTAAAATGGAAACAAAGAAAGATCATTCCATAAGGAATGTTTTTGTTAACAAAAACTACCCACTTTATCAAGCTAAAAGGTGCGTAATCAGTTCGGAACTAGGGCAACCGCACCTATAATCGGCACCAGGCTACCGTAAAAATATTAACACCTGATTACCGGCGTACCGTGAAGCGGAAACGTACCTGATCGCTCTGACCGCTCTGACCGCTGTGGTCTTTCGCCAATTGGTTTAAAAGCCAGCCCTATCTACCTCAACTGATTACTTAAGAAAATTGGGATTGTTAGACTTGTTTGTTTTATAAATTGTTGCTGTGCGATTTGCATGTAATCTGATGAGATACGGAAGATAGTTACGATTTCTGAAGGTATATCTTAATTAAAGTGGTATATAATATGTTGCGAAATTTGATGTTTAATAACGAATGGGGAGTTCATATGACTTTGGTTTTATGAGGAAGTGTGATGATGACCTCTTTTGGGCGTGTGTGTTCGATTTAACGCATAATATCTGCGGGATTCAACAGAGAAGCTGGTAACTGTTTATGGTGGCCTGGTGGGGCTTTATTAAGATATAGTTTATAGTGTTAAACAAAGTTTGGCGTAGAACAATGAATGGGGAATGCATGTGACTTTGAAGATGGTCTGAAAGCCAATTCTCGTAATAAAAAACGTTCAAATTCAAGTCGCAATCTCATCTCGGCGACAATCAATGTCGAAAATGTAGGGAAATTAGAGGTATTTTTGACGGATTGAGACTGAGATCAGACTGTGAACGTTCTTAAAACTACAAGAATTGCCCCTCTGGTTTGGTCTTGTATACTAGATTCCACATATGAATATTTGCGGATCTTTCGGTAGTGGAAACGATTTGAAAGTGTTGGATTGCTAGATGTGATCCTTATCAAGTAGATTCACGAATGCATAAAGAACCTAACCTCATTGTAGCTGCCGAAATTCATAGAAAGTATAAAATTAGTCGATTTAAGTGCAAGAAGACGCGGCAAACGTCACGGGCGGTGATTCGGTGCGCGCTGATGACTTAGCGCTTTTTGCCTAAAAAGTAATTGGGCGATGACTACTGGTGCTGCCACCCGAAGGTGGAAAATACACTTTTTTCTAGAGTTCACTGATTTATATGGTATGTTACATTTTATTTAGGATATATTATATATTTTTTAATAAATGGTATAATTATCTTCTTTAGATCATTAAGGGCTAATTTTTCAATCGACAGATAATTTTTATTCGTGGAATAAAATTGACGTCTGACAGTTTTTGCATGGATGAACTGTCAAAAATTCAAAATTATCCCTCCGATAAAATTATCTGGCACTGGCAGATAATTATACCATTTATTTAAAAATATATACTACATCAACAAGCATCAGCTTGTTTATGCCAAAACGATGTAAAATCGCAGTCTTATTATGCAAATTAATATACATATGTATATAACATTTTTACATCCTTGCACTTTTGACTTTATACTTGTTACATAGCCCGGGTAAGTTTTTCCTTCGGGGCTCGTGGCTCAATAATAACAGCCCCACGGTTCGGTCGAAGGTTAAGCTTGCCGAGGTCGGTCCGTGGATGGGTGACCGTCCATTACATATCGAGACAGACATATCCTCCGTGCCTCGGAAAGCACGTTAAACCGTTGGTCCCGGCTGTCATTCGTAGATCATTGACATTCGTTGCGGGACGAAGCCGCAGAAGAATCCTGGAAGTCTGACAGCCTGTCTTACCAAAAGGTATCGTGTTACCCAGTAACTGGGTTGTGCCGGTAAGATAGGCAGTCGCTCAATGTAAAATACGGTATTCAGTTGCATCCAATTAGACTGGAAGCCGACCCCAACATAGTTAGTAAAAAGCTAGGCATTATGGTTGAGGTAAGTTTTTCCTTAGTTACAAGTACAATCAGGGTCACTGTACATAATTATTCAGTTCAGTCTATTGTTTGGATCTGTTCTTACTCCTTACCATATTGTTTAACTTAAGTACACCCAAGAACACAAGTGTTACCCAAGTTTGAGCCACCTTCTTGACACTGAACTTGCGCGAAACTTAAAACGAACTTAAATACATGAATAATTATATATTTATGTTTATGTCACGAATGAATTGCTGCTGTAGTGCTATCTCGTTCTATTGTAAGGAAAATGGTGGAATCGGGTGATTAATTGAGCTACATATAAGGGAAGATTTTTTTAATAAGAATTAAAATTACTAACAAAATAATAACATTCACTGTTATTATTTTGTTTGAAATGAAAATGAAAGTTTTGTTATAAATGTGGTTCTTAGCTGTGTGCGCTAGGTAGTCCGCGAAATTCTAATTTTCTTACGTTTTTTGCAATTTGCAGGTAAGTTTCAGGTTGTATGTTGAATAAAATATAATTTACGAGAGCTACAAGTATGTATTTACAGAATTATAAATCATCAATACAACCCTTTATGTTCATATAATCCTTTTGATTGATATTTCAGGAAATAGTCAGTAGTAACATATTCCAATGAAGGATACGGGTCACGATATAACACCCCTTTTTCCAAGTCAACACTATAATAAGAAAATCTTAGCTAAGTACAAACATATCCTTGTTTTTATCTATCCAAAATCACTTAGCCACACAACAGCCAATTACAAAAGACTGAACATGTCCGCGTGTATAATGTTAAGTGGGTATTAGCATACTATTAAGTACAGTGGAGCGCACAAGTGTTAGCAAACTGCGCTAGACGCACCGCGGCCTTGAACTTAGCGTCTCGGGATGCAACGCATTTGCATATAAACGCAAGCGAGCCGATGCGATTATCGACAAACTGGTTATATAAAAGTACGGCGGGACGGAACGCAACTGGTTTTCTTGTACTGTTTAGCGATTAAGTGTTTGTGCCTGTTATTCTGTTTGCTTTTGCTGTCTTGGGGAGGAAATGTGTCGGTTTTGTAGACGATGGGGAACTGGGATGTTGTTTCGTGTATTGAGTTTTTTAGGGCTTTCGACAGATGTCTTTTAACAATGTTTGTGTAACTTAAATATAACTTAAAGATGTTTCTCTAAATAAGTGATGAATTTATTCTCCTGTATTTTGTAAAATTAAGTTATTTCCCTTGTATGATTTAAGCATACTTTTGTTTTTCTATTTTTTACAAATAAAAGCTTCGTGTAAAACGATATAGATTAATAATAAGTTAGTAACATGACTTTCCCGCGCGACTGTACTTATTCGCTGCTAAAGGGCGAGCAGCAAATCAAATCACAGACGTGAATGTATTATTATTTATCTGATTTATATTATTTTGTACATTGCATATTTTTAGTTATTCACACTTGCTTTAACATATACGTACCTATTTATTAATATACGGGATATTGAAGCATATTCCCTCTGCTGGGACATAGTTAGGCCTCTTTTTGAGAGGGAGTGGGCTGTAATCCACCACGCGGCCCCAGTGCGGGTTGGTAGATGTCGCATGTTTTAAAATTTTTGGTTCTAGGACATCTCGCCTCTTCACGATGTTTTCCTTCACCGTTGTTGAGAGCAGTGGTGATGAAATAAATTACACAAAGTAAAGCACCTGTCTGGTGTCGACTGTACGACCTACAACGCGTAAGTCGCGGACGTTACCACTGAGCCATCACTGCTCACATAAGTATACTGAAGATAGAACACAAATTATTATGCACTCAAGAAGAGGAAAACTAAAGACATTGGAAAACCGAGAGAAAGTAATATGGAAGATTTTGTTTTGTTTGTTAATAAATAATACATAACATCACGCCTGTATTCCCCGAAGGGTTAGCCAGAGGTGTATTTTTTTTTTAAACGTTGCAGTTATGTTTAAGTCTCTACATATGTTTAAGAGCCTATTGGCATCAACCTGGCACAAATCGATTTCGAGTTGCTAGTGAGAAATGCTCGATGGAAAAATTTCAAAAGAAATAATAATGTTATGAGCGCACTAATTATGGCAATCGTTTTTATAAAGCGCTTTTAAACGACCTTTTTTTCTGAGATTTTCATAACCTTTACGAGTATCACTATTTACTTGCCCATGGGCAAGTAGAGGACTTGAATTGAGCTTTTATAAAATTGTAATAATAGGTTGGTTCAACTTCCAAACGATAATATAACTAGAAAAAGTTATAAAATCTTCAATTTAATATTTTTCTTTATTTGATTGCTCGTAGGTCTTTGTCATTCTTATTAATTTCCAAATGTATGTAGATACTAAAACTAGTATTTATGTAAATACTAATAAATTGGTTTATATTTTCTGTAAAATACATGATTATTATTATGCATAATATTTTCATTTGCAGCCGAATAGTAATACATACTTATATTACCGAACCACTTCTGTCTCTGAGTTCACACCGTCTATTGTGCACAAATCCTCGCGAATATAAAAGATTATTAAATAAATTATCTGTCTAGATTTACTTGATGGTTTGGTTAAGATAGCCAAACAAGTTTTGATGAAAATATTTAACTACATATTAAGTGGTTTCTGAATACGAAGTGCATTTAATCCTTGGTTTTTGTTGTAGACTCGGAAGGTTTCCTATGTTTTTTATGTAAATATTTTAATTTTAGGATGTCTTTCGGCCTATAAGTTACATACATAATTGATAACATAAAAAATCTTTTTGAAAAAATTCTCCATTCTATCATGAAAATTGAAAATATTGTGTACCGGAAAACCACACCTGTTTTTTTGATGAAGCTGAAATTCGGCATTAACTTACTACCAAATCTTACTAAAAAATCTAAGCACAAAAAAATCTTCTACAGTCAATCAATCATAGCCTCCAGTCTAAGCGGATGCAGTTGACTACCAGTATTTTACATGGAGTGACCACCTATCTGACCTCCACAACCCAGTTACTGGGTAACACGATAACCTTTGGTAAAGACTTTCAGTCAGACTTTTTGGGCTTCTGACTACCAGAACGTAACGATTGTAAAAGATTTCCTTACAAATGACAGAAAATTGTAACCAAAATATATTATAATATTGTGGTTGAAATTTTTGCGTCCAGCGCAAATATAAGTATCCTACATAGATATACAAAAAGTCATAAAACTAAATAAATATTTAATGAAATTTTATCTGCTCCTTTATCTGATGCGGCCAAAAAGTTGGATAGCTTTGCAGGTCTTCATTTTGTTGAATAGATATTAAGATTATATTTGTTACATTTAGTGTATAAGTTTAAGATATAAGGTACAATGGGACTGCCATGTATTTTTCTACAAAAGTTCCTAATTAAATAAAGAGAAAAAAATATGAAACGAGTATTTTTAATTTTGAAATGGTTTGAATTTACGTGATATTTACTCCGCGCGTTGGTGGCGGTCCTCTCATACAAGTCTTACGTTTGAGTGCCAGTCGCGTTAGCAAATTTTGAAATCATATAATCTAGGTAGTATGATATTGCTGAATTTCAGCTACATCCATAGAAAAACAGGTGTGGTTTTCCGGTACACAAGCTTTACAATTTCACGACGGAATAGAGCATTTAAGATCGCTAACTGCATGTCTAGGAGCTAGATTCTTATGAAAACATTATGTTCTAGTACAAATTATGAGGAATCGTGCCGTTTCTTCAGGCAAATCTAGATTATTAGCGAGCAAAATGTTACACTATTTTCTAGTCTAAAAAGATTATTATGTACTGCTGTGTAAAGCTTGCGCTTTTGAAGATTTTTAATAATAATAATGATAGTCGTATCGGCCAATGGCCTGATGGCCGAAAGCCTCGATCAACGTCTATCGAGGCTCTCGTTAGGCGGTTGGATCAAGGGCCTGATTCAGAAGGCAGTACTCCTCGTTACGTCTCGCATTGTGAGGAGGTTTCTGTCTTTGGAGCCAGACCACCCCGGTAACTTGAAACCTGCTCCCGACACCGGTGGATCACTATTTTTTTATATTTTTAAATGTTTTTTTTATACTTAATTTTTATATTTTAAGAAATATTTAAAAATGTAATCAAATAAGATAACTAAATAAATAACCGATATGAAAATACCAGCCTGTTACCAGTAATCTGTGCTGTTACTAGGCCACTGCAGGGCAAGGTCCTCTTCTCATACGGAGAAGGCACCAGCATTGATCACCACGCTTGATCAAGATGAGCTGGCGATTTCAAACTTATATAAGCTCTGGTTTAATCACGAGGTTTTCTTTCACCGTTGGCAGTAATGTCCAAGATAAACATAGCAAGTACATATGTATTAAAAAAGTCGCAATCGTACCTGCCCGGAATTGAACCCACAACCTCTTGCATGAGAGATGAAACCTTAACCACAGGCCCAACCAGTATTTAACATGGAGCAACTGCCTCTGAGATCTGGGTTCCATAACCGAGTTACTGGGTAAGACTGACTGTCAGATTTTCTGGCTTGTGACTACTCATTACGAGTGTGGGTTTTTTAACTAGGTATTTTTGAGATTGTATTTTTGAGATGCATATGTTGGATTACTCTAAGCTAATATGAATGTATTAACTGGCGATAATAAAGCATTTTTTATTTTTTTAGATTTTACTTAAAAGACGTGTTTTAAAATAATATAATGTAATTTTTTTCAACAAGCTTATAAACTAATTATTTTTGTTTTATTTAACTACTCATTTGATCTTTCATTTCCCGTCGGCAAAGTTTACCTTACCTATGAACTTTCTAATTAGATTATGTGGCGAAAAGAAAATCATAAAATTGTCTCCTAAATAGTGGTAAGTTGTTTAAAATTCAAAATCAATTAGTAGCTAATTAAAATTCACTAAAAATAAGATTTTGTAAGTTCATGGACTTTTTTTACGTTAAGAAACACGTCGAAGCTTTTGACCAGACCATGCCCCACTTGCTGGAGTATCCTAAGGCCCCGTTCACCTGCACCTCGGATGATGATGCCACTGATCTCGCTATCAAGGGCAAACTGGCCACCTTCTGGGCTCAAACAACGAAGAAGAGTACCATCAACACGGAAAGAAGATGAAGAGATTCGGCGGATGTCTATTACACATTTTACACCATCCATACTTAATAACTAACAAACCGTGAAAATGACTATTTTCGGCAAGTTCAACCGGCGGCTGGGGAAACTTATGAAAACGCTCGAATAATTAATAAGAACAAAACAAAACTTTCTCTGTAATAATTGTTATTATTTTTGTTGGGGAATACTTTAAAGGGCTAAACATTACAATTTTTGTTTTATTGAACATTTTTGTTGGGCACTAGAACTTATAAATTTCCATTATTCTAATATGTTTTTAAAAACTTTGAAATAACGAAATATTGGGTGAAGTCCTGCGGGGTTATTGCGTAACATACTATCATTAGCAATTGCTTTCATTTTGACAGTTCAACAACATTCATTGCGTTTTACGTTGTTGAGCAGACATTTTTCAAATAAGTATATGAAGCAATGGATTAGTAATATCCTTCAAAATGATTCAGGTTGAGATTGATAGTGTGTTACGCCATTAGGGTTCTGGGTGTTGTTCCAAGTAAAGGTGTCTTAAGACTGACTACGGACAAAGCCGCGCGTTTTTAAAACCGAAAATATTCCAACCTTATTGGGAGTTACATGTTCGAGCCGTTTGGGGTTTGAACACTAGGGCCACGGGGTCTGAGTGCCCACTTGGTTTTTCGAGACATCGCCAAGCGGTTGGTCGACTCTTCACGTGACAAAAATCAGCACCGCCATACAACGTGGCAATGCTTCCAGCCTTTTGGTCACTTTTCCTGTTGACAGCGATGCGGACGAATTTTTCTTTTCTTCTTCAGATTCTTTCCCCTTTTTCCATATTATTATTTTAAGTCAGCTAAATCACATTAAATAATACAGCGGTCATTACAAAGTGTTAAAAGTCTGTTAAAATAATAAAATTTACATTTGTTTATTTATTTATTTACTAAAATGAGAAAAAAAAACAAATTAAATAATTAGCGTAAAAATTGTCATGAAATAAACCATCCTTGATAATAAGTCACTAGACACGCGTGAGGCAATGGTATCAAGAATTTAACACAAACTTTATGTTATTGTTACTAAGTAAACACAAATTAAGTTTAATGTTGTTAAGTAAATACTGAAACGAAAAAAGGTCCCAGGACTAAAATGTTAATTGTTATTAATTCTTTTAATTGTGTATGTTTATATACGTTATGTAGAATACGTGGTTTCAATTCATGTGATAACCTAATCGCCACACTGTATACACATACACACTACATATTACATATATAGTGTATTTAAGTTGGCTTAAATATGATAATTTATTATCTATTTTATCTAATATTATCTTTTTTGGATATTAATAAATCGCATGAACTTTTTCCTCGATGGATTTTGTAATAATTTGCACAGTTCTTAGTCGCGAGTGTGTAGCCGATCTTAAATCTTATTCTGAAGGATATCGTTAGAAATTGAAGGTCACTCAAAACTTTAATATTTAATTATTTGGCTAGTGATAAGATCGCTTACCGTCTTCATTGTAATGTGTATAATCATTGCAATTACTAGGTACCTACCTACTTAGGTATACAAATTATAGACTGTCTTATCAAGACTCCTAACTGAACAGACAGCTGTGCTGCTGGGGAGTTTGTTGCGCTACTTCTTCTTCCCGGGTAAAGCACTAGAAAGTGGTGAAGGGTGAGCGTTTTGTGTAATTTTGACGTCCAAAAAGTGCTGATTCTCAGCCTAGTTTGAGTTAATGACTTTTGATTTAATGTCTTTATTTAATAACTAGCTGCACCCCGCGGTTTTACCCGCATACGTTTCGATCCCGTGGGAATATCGGGATAAAAGTATCCTATATGTTAATCCTGGTTATAAACCGTCTGTGGGCCAATTCATCCAAATCCGTTTAGTAGTTTTTGCGTGAAACATTCATCGATCCATCCATACAAACTTTCACGTTTATAATATTAGTAGGATTTGTAAAATATTTGTATCTCTGACAGTGAAAAAGCGTTTTAAGCAGTTTTAAAATCTTTTGGATTTTACTTTTCAATTTTCAGCAAAATACTGATTTTATCGCAACTTTTAGTAACAATGAGAAGGTTGTTTAAAATAATGCAAAAGTTGATATTTTGGCAATTGTAGACTGAAATTCAGTATCATTGGTTGAACAAGGTATCATTGCGGTATTCTCACTGATCTTTTAATACTTAATTAAAACAAACGTTAATTAATACCAACTGCACAGATCAGCAAGCAATTATGATAATTAATTTATTCAAATAATAAGTACTATTGAACATTGCAGCTAATTATGAAATCATAAAATTAACAATAGTATACAAGATAATGAATCAATTATATGCAATTTATTATTTTACAAAAAGATGAATTTTAATTTTAGTTTGATAAGAACCAAACTAAAATTAAAATTCATCTTTTTGTTACCAATTAAAAATGTTTGGGGTATAATAGAGAACAAATAAGTTTTAGGTGTTTTAGTTATTATTCATGTTTATAATTACGTGATTATATTTACACCATGTAGGTATAATATAATTTATTATACTTACGCTTTAAAATTATATTATATACCTATGTCTTTCACATTATGTGTACAGGCTGCTGTACGTTTTGAGCCTACCACAATGCATAAAAGCTGTAACCATCTCGATGTACAGTAAATTAATGAAAAATGCATTATTATGTTAATTATATATACTTGGCAAACAGTTTTCAGAACTTTAAGGTCTGTCACATACAGGGTTTCAGGGGCATCACCGCGCAATCTGAAACCATGACTTCAGCACATGATTCTAGACCAACGTAGAAATTATACGTCGGTTATCAAAAAAAAATCTGTTGTTTCATATAAAAGTGCAATACCCACGCGGTCAAAATGACTGGGCTATAATTCACCACGCGGGCCCAGTGCGGGTTGGTAGATGTCACATGTCTTCGATTTTTTGGTTCTAGGACATGCCGGTTTCCTCACGATGTTTTCCTTCACCGTGATAAAATTATTTACACAAAGTAAATCGCTTGTCGGAGTTCAAACCCACGACCTATAATTCGTAAGTCGGGGTCGTTTCCACTCGCCCATCACTGCTCTACTCTATTCTTAATGTGGTACTTCTTACATACATATTATAAATTAAAGTCGCTTGTGACTGCGTTGTCACCATTTGAAGAATTTATTCCGGAAGGTTTATGTGTCTAAAACATTAATATTAAACTTGCAAATAATAAAGAAATCTCGTTGTTTTGTTAAGTCGTAAAAACTGTGCGAAGTAGGGGTGGCTAGTTTCTGTATAGAGTTTGCCTGTAAAACTTACCTAACATGTCCTTTTAATCAAATAAACCGATACTCAAGGCGGGTGTTTTAATGTCCACTTGACGCACGCGTGTACGTCAGAAATGGCGCTATCTATCGTCAAACCAAAGAAAAGCGTTGTTTCAAATTATGGCCTTATGTTAAACCAACTGGCCCTTAGTGACAGATAAAGTTGATTAAGCATCACAAAGCTACGTGGAATCGAATCATACATGTATTTCCGTAATTAATAAAACTTCCAGCGTTGTTTCCGTAATTTTCTTCGAAAACTTTTATAGTTGTTGATTAGATAGAACTTCCCATGCAAATGAGGAGTGATGTGGTGTGAGGGGTGGTACCTTTTTTTGTATGGGAAAACCAAATAAGCATAAAAACTCGAGCTTTAAAAAAAATATTTTTAATGGTATATCAACAATTGGAACTATTAGTTGATTAGTAGACTGCTCTCAAAATGGTGAAGGAAAACATCGCGAGGAAACCGGCATGTACTAGAACCAAAAGTTCGAAGACATGCGACATCTACCAACCCGGACTACTCGCGTGGTGGATTACGGCCCACTCCCTGTCACAGAGAGGAGGCCTGTGTCCCAGCAGTGGGAACATTATAGGCTGATAATCAGTGTAAGTTGATTAATAGGTATTTCATACCGGTGTCTAATGATTTAATAAACCGGAACAGTATGCGCAAACTGTGAACGATGGAATAAGGAAAAGAAAATGCAACTGTACACTTTCCGCACTCGATCTGTAAGATGAGAATTTCTAGGAAAAAAAGTAGGTACAGTTTCAGGTTGTTTTATGTTAAATGTAGTAAAAACTTTAAGCTTTTATTGTATGTATTATTGGAAACTAACTACAAAACACTACTACGAAACAATAAAAATAAAATATCCATTTAATAATACATTATTAAAAGATAATTTTAAAGAAGGTACCTATTAATATAATTTTATTTTGTGGCTCATTTGACTAATCTTGTTTTAAGCATACCAAAATGAGCTTGAATTTTCATGAAAGTAAAAACCCTGCTACAAAGTTGTAACGATCATGATACGATCCAGTTATTAATATTTTTTTTGCGTCAAAATGTATCTTTATGTGACTGTTGTATTTCATTATTTAATAAAAATGTCTAGGTACCCTACCCTAGCCTTGCCGTCGCGTCACTGCAGCTAATACTTTATTTAAATTATTTTGCTATTATTTCCTACATTTTAATTTTAACATACGTAATAGGTAAATCAGGCTATTAATTAATTAATTGTCCGTAAAAGCTGGAAAATCAGTATCCTTTCTTGAACTTTTGAAACTAGACGCATAAATATTTCAGGACGGAAAATCTGTGAATAAAAAAATATCTTATTTGAATCTTACCTGTGTGACAGTAGTCTTCTAGATAGTGCCTAGCAGCTCGCTGCACTATGGAGTAGTACAGGCTCACAGAAGATGCAAGCGCCATCTTCTCTGCTCTTCTCCTCCGTCTGTCGCTAATACAGTTTGTTGCCTATTTTGTTAAAGTTTCAAACAAAACAAAACGTACGTAAACTCAAACTTATTGAACTGCATCAGTATGTTTGTAAGTGCGAAAAGAAAAACTTGAAAAAACCAGTAAAAAAAATCTAGTTTGAACTGCGTAAAGTTGCGGTTATGAAAAATTTTTTTGCCGGTTAAAATGATTCTTGTTTTTGTCGAAAAAGTCACGGTGTTCCATTTTTTTTTAATGTCCAAAGTCACAATTTGTTGCACTACCGCGCCGCATACTACCGCTGTCCAAAAGTCTACGCGAAATGAAACACGTAATGTAAAATAATATAAACGTTTTGGATGCGGGCGGTCCGCACCGCTGCTGCTGCGAGACTGAACTCTACATCACGATTTTTTTGTTTCCCTTCTACGCGGAGGATGCGGCTGAAATAAGTTCGGATTATCCGATTATTTGATTGTGTTTATGTTTATCTATTATACTGTTTACACTGAAACGATAGTGATGCTTTAGTGTTTTGTGTTTGTATTTTTATTTTATATTCCCGCGATGTTTTAGTATGGAAACTTAGTGATTAATACCTCATTAAACTCATTTAAGTAATAGCTCAATAAAGTAAGACTACAGCTACGAAAATTTCAAGAAAAGGATAAGAAAATTCGCAAATTCCAATTAGATTCACATTAGCAATAACAAAAACAAATATGGCGCCGGCCGAGAAAACGCGGGAAAATAAGTTTCCCGCCGAGACGAGCCACTCGAGACATGCGTACGTAACGCAATGTTTACGTGTGCCTTTTTTTACTACTAGCCTCACATTCTTACACGCTTTTTACAGCATTTTTGTTCCATTCATACGTTTTTCCTTTTTTCTAAACAGAACAGATGTCCAACTCTATTTACATGGTTAGTCAAACATACCTGCAGTTTTAATTAGCTCTTTTTTGTAGATATTAATTATTCAACTAGTGAGCTAAGCATACCTATATGATTATCATTTTAAGTTTTAAAGTGTTATAATCAAGTTATGCAAATTAAATGGTAATAACGTGCAATTTATCAAAATTAATCGAAGGTGATACTTTTGACTTTTCGTGATGATTCAAGTTAGGGGGGGCTGTAATTAGTAAAAGTACTTTTGTTGCCACGACAACAGATCGGCTTATCGTTCGCGCTAACATAATCAGGAGCGGCGACGCAATTATGACGAAACCCTTTTTAAAAACGATTCGCGTAAAAATAAAGAAAAAAATGAGAAAAATGTTCATCAACGCGACACGACACCCTCCCGCCACCCCCCACGTCCCCGCGCCCCGGGCGGCGGGTGGCGTGTGACAGGGACGGCAACAGACTCTCGTGTTCCTGTCTCAGTTGGTGCATCTCGCGCCACCAAGTTTCATACGAAAACTACCCGCGGCGCGCAGCTCCTGCTCCAAAGAGGAATGTTGCAACTCCAGCCAGCAGCACTCAAAGTTCAACCTAATTCTCATGTCAAATAGAGTCGATTTCAGAAAATTGTAGCTCAAGGATTTTCCGCGAAACCTAACACAGTCGAAGTTTTGGTCTCTTGCAACTGTGAGACACAACTACACGCATACTAAGCTAAGTTTAGCTCTCGTGCGCACGAGCTGCACTCACGCACACAGCGGTGACTTCCTTGTGCATGTCTCTGTGTGCGCCACACGCGGCTGTGTGCGTACAAAAGTTCCTATACAAGTTTTCGGTGGACCTTCTTTGTGTCGGTGATTTTTTTCGCGGTTCGTGCGCGTGTGTGCGGGTCAGTGAGATTTTTTTCAAGTTTTTATTACTCATACAGCGGCGCGTTTGTTTGTATGGGGCTGTTTGCTAGTGTGGGGGTGGCCGCCCGTTCTTTGTGCCCGGGGATTGTAAAAAATGTCGTATTGGATTCTAGCTGTGCTGCTAATGAATGATAGATACGAGTATGTACTCTCCCCCTGCATACTGCACGTTCGCATCTAAAAATCTGATGTGGATTTGCAAATGTGATCCTTTTTTTTCCAGCCGACATTTTTCATCATTGCTCTCTGAATATAGGATCAGTAATGAGATTCTGAGGAGTGGTTCGTTGGGACCAAATAGTTTATTTTTGTTTTCGAGCTTTTCTTGTTTTTGTTGAAAAGACTTCAACGCGTAATGTTAATGTAGCTAGATATAAGTTTGTTAATTTCGTTTTGAAATCAGGAAAATCTCCCTAAAATGTTGAAGTATGGCAGTCAATCTGTAAAGACTTTATGTAGGACTTTATGTATTCACCTGCATTCAAATTCTATGATGAAGTTGAGTCATCATCATCATCGAGAACTAAGCTAGAGCAATTTGCAAAATCAAAGTATTTTATTTCACATAAATATACATGGGCACTTATGAAACGTCAGAAGCTAGGTGCACGGTTCCATTTGGCCGTTTCCTATGGAGAAGAGCCGACAAGAAACTCCACTTGCTTCGTCTATGCTAGATAATTATCACCTTCTATCAATGGACTAGGACAACTTCCACTGTCTTAAGAAGGTCCAGACTGGCTAAACACAATCTCTTGGATATTTTTTTTTTAGTCAGGGAAATTCATTTTAGGAATTTCACACACTATGTCAATTTGCTGTGTTATAGCCATTTCACACAAATTTCAAGGAACGACTGCTGTGATTTGAATATACGGACAATTTAAGCTGGTAGTCAATTTGCTTGGCAAATAATTTCACTGACGTGACATTTGGACTTCAGACTCTATTTGATTTTACTGGTTCCTGTGAGTCCTGTCCCAGCAGTGAAAACCTCATATGCCATGGCAAAAAGGCGTTAGTTTATGGATGCAAAAGATCCATTGGTAAAACGAACGAACATCGAATATAGGAACAAAGCATTAATGACACAAATACTCAGCCGCAGTACATAAGCTTATGTTCTAAGATTATAATCCTTCCTCGCCGGCCGGAGTCAGTTGAGAAAAATGGGTCACAGAACATATTATACAGGGTGGAACGAAAGAACGCCATGTTGAGATGGAGTATGAAGTACCTACCTACCTATTCTAAGATCAATTATTTTACACAAAGGGACCTATGTGAAGAACCTAGTATTAAAAACGGTGTTCGGTAGTTTCTGCCTACGTCTGCCTACCCCCATGGGAAGAAATCGTGAGTTTATATATCAAATTAAAATAAATGTCACATAAAAGAAATATTCCTTTGGAAAACAGAAGTAACTGCATCCTAATATACTGAAAACGCGTTTGTTTCAGCCAGCGGAATCAAACCAACACAAAGGCGTGTGTATTTTTTTCTGGGTGAGTTATGGAGTTGGACAGGACACATAAGGCCGATCGAGTGGTGTCTAGGAACTGGAAGACGAAATGTCGGGCGTCCGGCGGCGAGATGGGCGGACGATGTTGTTGCCATTGCGGTTAGAACCTGGATGAGACTGGCACAGGAGCGTGGGGATTGATACAAGAAACGAGAGGCTTATGGCAGTGGGTGTGGATGACGATGCTGATTAATAGATTATTAAGACTTTATTTAAAGTAAAAGTTAAAGTTTGTTGCAGGCAACTTGAATTGTAAAATAATAAAAAAAAACCGACTCGCGCACCGAGGGTTCCGTACAATTTCAAATTATTAAGAATATTTTTATTAGACGTAACTAAAAAATTACGGTTTTCGCAATTTTTCCTTTATCTGTGGGTGCTATAAGACGTTGTTTCGTACCAAATTTCAAGATTCTGAGTTCACGGGAAGTACCCTGTAGGTTTTGATTCCCGTGCGAGTGTCGAAAATTTGCGGCATAAACGGATGTATCTTTTGATTGCGTTGGCTTAGAAGTTTGATTTTTTCACAGGTCAAAGGGTCAGTAGACCTGAGTATTTGATATACATTCCAGCTTGATACCTCCACGCGTTCCTGAGAAAAAGGGTCTTGACAGAAAAGAAGAGTCCGTCCGTCCGTCCGGAAAAAACCGAACCCTTATAGGATCACTTTGTTGTCCGTCCGTCCGTCCGTGAACAAAGTGATCCTATAAGGGTTCGGTTTTTTCCTTTCGAGGTACGGAACCCTAAAAACAACCGTAAAACAAATACAAAATTTTAATATTATTTAATTTTAAAGGACTTTCCTTGCATGTGACATTTCTGCCACCAACCTGTATACACAGTACATAAACGATGGTCCGCGACCTGTCACACTAATGAGCCACTGCATATTTTATGACCAGAGCTGTTGTCATGGGCTCGTGGGTTCTACAACAAGTTTTAGACTTCTAATGTTGAGGATCTAAATGATAACCTGAAATATTTGCAGAGAAAAACAGGGCTTGTCGCTAAGTAATAACAGCCGTACGGGTCGATCGATCAGGTTAAGCTACGCTTGCCGTGGTCAGTCCGTGGATGGGTGACTATGGTATCTGTACAGTCACGAGCAAAACTATGTATACACTCGGCTTTATTCAAAAGCGATTTACTCCTTTATTTTTGTATGAAATTGTATGTTTTTACGAATATAGCATTTTTGAACACATAGGTTCATCTAATGTGTCGTATTTCAACGTTGCATTCATTATTTCACGAAAAAATCGCAATTGAAAGTTGCCAAGTGTTGACATATTGGTGCTCGTGACTGTACATATCAATTAAGACCTCTCCGTGCCTTGGAAAGTACGTTAAGCCGTTGGTCCTGGCTGTCATTTTCGGATCTTAGGCAGTCGTTACGGGTCAACAGAAGCCCAAAAGTCTGACAACCTTATCAAGGGGTATCGTACCCAGCAACTGGGTTCTAGAGGTCAGATAAGCAGTCGCTCCATGTAAAATACTGGTATTCAGCTGCATCCAGTTAGACTGGAAGACCATCCCAACATACTTAAAAAGGCTAGGCTGATGATGATGATTTGCAGACAAAAACTATTAGGTACGACACTGAAAAGCTTGGGTTTTAAATTGGGAAAATATAA
The DNA here is from genome assembly GCA_949629185.1 of Apamea crenata. Classification (NCBI taxonomy): domain Eukaryota; kingdom Metazoa; phylum Arthropoda; class Insecta; order Lepidoptera; family Noctuidae; genus Apamea; species Apamea crenata. The sequence goes on along the minus strand of OX451368.1, from coordinate 3,207,353 downwards.
GCTAGGTATGCTGTGGGGTAGTAGACTACCAGTAGCAAAGGCTTTCATTTTGACAGTTCAACAACATCCATTGCGTTATTTAAGTCGTTGAGCAGACAAATTTTTCGAATATATGAAGCAATGGATTAGCAATATCCTTCAAAATGATTCAGATTGAAATTGATAGTGTGTTACGCAATTAGGGTGCTGACTGACTTAGGTTATTTAGGTTCACTAGACACGTGGTGATGACAAAAGGCTTGTTATCAGTAGACAGTGATTACCTGCTAATGTATTAACAGTGTCATTAGCAGAATTTCTAATACGAGGTATCAAGATCTAAGCCTTAATAAATTCAAATCATTCATTAAACGTAAGTTGTGTGCCAGGAAGCCTTTTATACCGTTAAGGATCCTCGATATAGGAGAAAAAGGCTTGGGATTGAGCTGCTTTCAATTATTACATATTGAATGTTTTATTTTTATTTTTACTTGTTATTTTGTTTTTTTATAAACACTTTGACATCAAGAAATTTTATATATACAGTGACATTTGCTTACTTTGTAAAGCATTCTATTATTTTAATTATTGTAAATGTGAAGACTATGTGGGTCATTTATTTTTTTATTTTTCTCTCTGTTCTGTTAGTTTTTGTCATGGTCTGGTAGTTTGAGTAATTAATGTGGCCTACCCAAATGTCCTTTCTTTGGTATTGTTCGTCGAATCGTTGAGATCCTTAAGTTTTGAGTTGAGCTGCACGATTTCTGTCAAATGCGTGCACTAACTGGACAGGTCCTATCAATCTGTGTGGTTCTTTCCTCAAAATACCATTTCAGACATCGATTTACATGGTCTTCAAATGATCTGACCAAGATTATGTCTGGACTTTAAAAGAGACTGTGACCTCTGAGTTTGTTTCGGCCTTTCTTCTCAGACTAGTCAGATAGGAAACGCCGATCTCATCTAGTTTTAAAATATGACTGACGCGTAAAAGTGTTTGTACAAACCTACTTACAAAATAAAATCATTTATCATATAGTCAACGCGCCCTGGTACAGACGCCAGCACATTAAGCTACCCGAAACTGTCAAATTTTCCCAATCAACCTTGAACCTAATGCTTCAGCGATAAAGTTGAAAATCAATTAAAGAAATTTGACAGATTGTAGTAGCTTGACGTGCTAGCGTCTGTACATTACAAACAGTGACCTTCACCGGGACCTCAAGATGGATGTCGTAAACATGTGCAGAAGCTCATGAACACAGACTTCATCACCACGTGAATGTGGAGGCGATCCAACTCCTTGACAACACTGAATTAGTGCGAAGACTAAAAAGAGTAAACCCTTTTCCGTCTTGCTACAAAACGAGTGCTAACTTTAGACCTAGCGTACGCCTTCGAGCCAGTTAGTGTATTTTGAACTTTATTCCGACACACGTAAAGTTCTTAATGCAAAATTGGTAACTTAGACTGGGTTTTAACGTTATATAAAGTTTTTTTTTTACAAAAGCCACAAAATTTTCAGTTAATTTAAAAAATCTGAGTTTTTACGTGTACAGTAGTTTAGAGACACGCGAACTAAGCGACAATTAATCAGTTCAATAATCAGACAAGCTCATCGACTGCGAGTAAACCTAACTTCTCAAAATTGGCGTCTCAACATGTAAACTGAAGACCAATTCTCGTAATTTAAAATGTTTAAAATCTAGTGGCAGTCACATCTCGGCGACAAACAAATTAATGTAAAACACTTAGAGGTATTTCGACAGATTGATACAGATCAGACTGCAGTGAACGTTCCTAAAATTACGAGAATTTGGCCCTCTGGTCGCGACGACCTGGCTACATAACCCAGGAAGAGTTGTTGGGTGGTGAGAAGGTAAAAAGATTAACTAAATCTTTCAACAATTGGCAAATTCGACATTTCCTAGCATTAGCAACAGTTTCATGCTCTTCAATATCTCTAGATATATCCCCGTAATTGGTACGCTTAATCTCACAGTAACATTTTGAGATAACTGGTGTCAAAGTTAAACGTTTAAATGTTACTGATATTTTTGAAAATTTGGTTACATGGAAAGGTTTGCTAAGGTATTAGGCCCAAGGGAATAGCAATGATGGCAATTCAATTTGACAGTGATATTTAGTGACGAATTCTGGGAAATTTTCAAAAATACATGAAAAGGATGTCACCAAAATCTGCCCAAACGAAGTACCGAGGTACACTTAGTGTCATAAAATACACTAGATTACACTGAATAATATTGAATTTATATATTTTTCTTATGGTTACCCAGAGACGAGAATAAAATAACTTTTAATTTACTATAAAGCTCGCCATTTTGGGCACAATTATACTACCTTGGTCTATTACCTTACCTATTAAAAAAAAAACTGTCAAGTTGACAGTTGTCTCCTGTCAGCTTCAGCTGCTGTTGTTTTTGTTTCATTTGAAATATTTTTTTTAATATAATTCAATCTGAATTCAATAATAACTCTCATTGTATAATCGATTTTGGTTAGGCAAAGTTAACCTACTTATCATAAGAAGGGATGCTTATACCCAAAAGTAGCTAAGTAATGTCCACAGAACACATACCTATACTCCTAATGTCAACCCGTACATGCGAAGTTGCCACCTGATTTAATTGTGTTTGTGTTTAAACTTTAAATAATTTATTATGTAGTTTTAAATTATTTATGGATAAAAACAATTATTTTCGAATTCCTCTATTTTTTCTCTACGATTTGGTGCACGTGTACCTCGAGGTACATGTTTGGGCAAAGTTATATGGGCTTTTGCTGACCTCCTTTACTTTTCTCGTATGTATGTATCTGCCTAGCCTTTTCTCAACAATGTTGCGGTCGGCTTCCAGTCTAACCAGATGCAGCTGAATACCAGTATTTTACATGGAGCGACTGCCTATCTGACCTCCACAACCCAGTTACTGGGCAATACTATACCCCGTGGTAAGGTTGCTGGTTACTGGTTGTCAAATTTACGGGCTTCTGACGATACGTAATGACTGTCAAAGATCCACGAATGACAGCCGGGTCCAACGGCTTAACGTGCTTTCCGAGGCACGGATAGGTCTTGGTATGTAAAGATGGTCACCCATCCACAGACCAAAATTTACTTTTCTCGTATCCCTTGAATTGTCGCCTATGCTGTATGGGGTGCTTAATTGTTGCAAATGAATCACACTATTACGTTCCGAAAGAAATACGTCAAATTACAAGTTATCCTGTGTAGGCTACTTTTAGGAGCAGCGGTGGCCCAGTGGAAGCGTTAGCCACTTACGAGTTATAAGGTCATAGGTTCGAACCTAGGCAGGCACTTTAGTGTGTGTAAATTATTTCATCACCACAGCTCTCAAAACGGTGAAGGAAAACATGGTGAATTACGACCCATTACCTCTCATGTTTACTTCGATTCAACTAAAGGCTTTTCCTTTGGGGCTTCCCTTTATATTTACAAGATACTGTTGATAGCCCAGGTTAATTGAAACTGGCACATAATTTGCCACAGGGAGAGAGGCTAGATGTTCTCTATCTTTTTCTAAAATGTAATCTATCTATACTTACTAATAATAAAGTTGAAGAGTTTGTTTGTTTGAACGCGCTTATCTCTGGAACTGCCAGTCGGATTTGAAAAATAACATTTGCATTTGTTGTTTGCTGGTCTTGAGGAAGGCTATATAAACCCTTAAGAGCCGAGCAACCAAGTAATGGTGCGATGCGATGCGACGCGGTAGGTTAGCGGGACAGTATTTTTTAGGCGTATGAAGTCGAGTAGAGCAGTGGTGGCCCAGTTGTAATGGCCGCGACCTACGAGTTGTAGGTCATAGGTTCGAACCCAGACCGGTGCTTTACTTTGTGTAAATTATTTCATCACCACTGCTCTCAAAACGGCGAAGGAAGACATCGTGACGAAACGGCCATGTCCTAGAACCAAAAATTCGAAGACATACCGCACTGGGCCCGCGTGGTGGATTACGGCCCAGTCCCTCCCACGGAGAGGAGGCCTGTTTCCCAGCAGTGGGAACATTATAGGGTGATTATGGGCGAAGTCGTGGGTAGAAGCTAGTGTATTATATTTACGGCTAATTTAACAGTATTGAATGCCTAATCCATGCAAGCCTGACTATCATCAGCCTTGATCAATAATTCTTATGAGGCAACCTGAACCATTTAGTCCCAAACTATTGAATAATAATAGTAAAGTCGTGATACACATTCGTTCATAATTTCAAGTACACATCAGTAAAGAAAAGCCACTCAATCTAATGATATGCATTAGTCGACGGTGTATTAATCTGCCGAAAGCCGGGCTATTAGGAGTGAAAGAGACAAAAATATAAACAAAAAAAACGAGTGAAAAAGAGGTCAGTAACTGGCGAATGTACGGTAGCAGAGAGTACAGGCGCAGGCGATCATGGCTCGCTGTAGTCGCAATAAATAGTGTTCTGTAGCTTAGATTAAGTATTTTTCCTGTGCGCTTTGTGTTTACCTCAGATGGATAATTTTAGTAAAAAGAAATTTCTTTACGTAGGTAACTAAAAGTACATAAATTTAATTATTTTCATCTCAGTCAGAGTTAGAAGACGTCTACGGTTGGACGCAGGAAAATATAATACAACATTAAAGAAGTGATAACCTACACTATTCAAAATATAATTTGTTTTTATTTAAGTCACTTTGTATGTTGCTAACTTCTGCCCGCGACTTCGTCCGCGTGAAATTTCCTTGTTTTTAACGTAAAATATATCCCATGACACTCGGCAATGCGTTAGCATCCCATTACTTAAAAAAAGAAACAGAATTTGATCAATTGTTTCGAATATTTCCCCCTTTTTTGTGGGTTGGAAATCATCATATGACCCCCGACATACATACTCACCAACTTTACCTCTTTAAACATTTTTCAATAATATTTTATTTTTTTACCAGTTTTTTAGGGATTCATTTCATTCACCTACAAATAACAAGATTAGGTACCGTTACTGTAACCTAAACACAAAAAATAATAGTACAGGGTGGTCAGTTCCACCAACAGGTGTACGTCATCTCGTACTCCACATATGTAAACAGTTCGCGATCAAGACGCAGACGTACCCACCTGAACGAGCATAGAGCGGACCTTCCCGCGATTTAAACTAGTTTATTTTTATAAGTTGCTTGGTAGGTGTGTAGTGATCGCAGCAGGTGGCGCTCTATGATTTCTGCCTACCCCATGAGACGAAGGCGTGAGGTTATGTATATGTGTGTATATAGCTTGGAAAAAAGTTGCACTGTTTTTGTGTGCTTTCGTAGACAACGCTACGCAAGGTTTACGATGCTCTACGAGTCAGCTACGCCTCTTGGAAACTACCGCAATGAGTTAAAACTCATAATTATTAAAATCACTATTCCTTATATTGTATTGAATTTCTGAAATATAGCATAAACACAGCGATAGGTTGTGCTGATATCTTACACAAAAAATAACATCAGATAAAAATAATAAACATTTGCTAATAGTACTACAAAAAACAAAAACACTTCTGGAAAACATTGGCACTTTCCAAAACATACCTTTCAAATAGAGCTATTTAAAAGTAAAACACTGCCCGTCACATCCACACAATTCTAGCACGAAGTGAAGCGTAATTACCTAGTGTCGGCGCTCCCAAAAAGTACAATTATATGGCGGCGTGTATTAGCTCTGGTACGAGCACGAGCATCAGATTTGTTCACCTGTTGCTATTTGTCTAGCCTGCTCCTAGTTATGCTAGATTAAGCGTTTAGTGTGACCAGTCTTAACTAAAATAATTCACTATACAGGGTGGCAGGGAAATCGACGCGTAAACTGTACCTATGAATTCAACACATGATTCTAGACCAAAAAATTCCTAGAAAAATAAAATCTACTGTTTCATAAAAAAAAGTAAAAAAATACCTTCGCTATCAATAAAGAACACATTGAAATATAGATAGAACAGCAAAGCTTTTTTTAAAATACCTGACGAATAATTTCGACGCAGGGGATCACAATCATGTAGGTACTGAAATCTTGGTAACAGCAGTGCGATTCTGTAACCATCTCACCGTGAAAACTTAGGTGAAGTGAGCGTGGAGTGAGCTGTCATTCCAAATAATGCTAGGGATTGACACTACTGACAACTCAGATCAAGCTCACTTCACTTGAGTTTACACGGTGAGATTTTCACAGAATCGACCGGCTGGTTGCGCGTCGATTTCCCTGCCACCCTGTTTAAAATTTTGTACAGAATCAAGTTCTTCTAACACATCAGACAGCTGTGCTACTGGGGAGTTTGTTGCGCCAATTCTTTTTCCCGCGTTTTGGGGGACTGTCCTAAGTAATTTTGACGTTAAAAAAGTGCTAATTCTCAGCCGACTAGTTTGAATAAATGACTTCAGATTTTGATCTTTTTGATGGTGAATCGAAATTGTAATAAAATATCGTTCATGTCGATTACTTCTCCCTGATTATTTGCGATAAAATAATTAATAATCTAGTAGAAGGAGGAAACAGGTTCTTCAGGGAGTTTGGGGGCACTCTGAATCAGGGCGAATTTTTTTTTTTAATACCTTCTAAACCGTCAAACCTAGGTAATGGAGGTCTATAAATTCCCTACAACTGTCCTTCTATGGGGTAAAGGTCAGAAAAGTAACGAGCATTCACTACCTTCATCAAATTTTATCTGCGTAAATATAATAATAACCATAGCCTAGCTTTATTAGCCGTTTCGCCTCGTATGGGGTAGGACTTTCTGTTTCATTTTTCTTTTTGTTACTTTTTTTTTTAAATACTTTGGTTTTTTATTTTTGACTGTGTTTAGTTTAGTTTGTAATCTTCCTGAACGAGTCGCAATAAATACTTTTTCTTTCTTTCTTTAATAATCTGTCTATAACGTTCCCACTGCTGGTACAAAAGCATACTCTCGGTGAGAGGGTTCTATGTTCTATCTGCATGTCTCACACGATTTCCAGTCAAGGTTTTCTTCACGGCCCATAACAAAAAGTATGGGTTTCTCCCCAGCACTGTCAAGAGAGTTTATTAACTTGTGAATTATATTATTAGCTTGGGTACAAGAGACCTACCTGTTGCGTGACTGAGTGACACAGTGCGATCCAGACGGTCTACATGTATAGAAGGCACCATTGAGAAGGTCGCTTGATCTGCAGTAGTAGCAACTCTTCATTAGTGGTTGTAATGGCAATTATAGCACTTGGTTTTAATAGGTTTTAATATTTTATCTAACCTTTTGATAGATTATTTTATATTTTGTAAATGTGAGGACTTTGTCGGCATTGTAGACTTTAGGGGGTTTATAAACTATGACTAAAGCTAAGTAACGTTTAAACGTCAAAAATGTATGGTTAAACAGTCGCTAATCACTGCTTAACTTTATGCAACGTTTATGAATAAAGGGGATTATCTGTAGACCATTTTTTATTTTGTCAAGTACCTGGTACTTGTTGACAGGCTTACGCTGTCTTCTCATACCTACTGTAATTTGAAAACATTGTAAAAGACAATTATTTTTAAAAGAGTAACCCTGGAGTTTCTTGCCGGCTGTTCTCCATAGGAAACGACCAATTGGAACCGTGCACCTAGCTTCTGACGTTTCATAAGTGCCCATGTCGGTTTATGTGATATAAAATATTTTGACTTCATTTGATTTGTAGTACAGACGCCAGCAGGTCAAGCTACCCGAAACTGTCAAATTTTCCCAATCAACCTTGAACCTTAATGCTTTAAAGATAAAGTTGAAAATCTATTAAAGAAATTTGACAGATTGTAGTAGCTTGATGTGCTGCCAGTCTGTACCCACGAAAAATGAACTTTTATAGGTGAAGTTTGGGTGGTTTTATCAACTCGATAGGATGCAAAACCTTCAATAGTACCTATACCAGTGGGGTAATTGCGTAACACACTAACAGTAGCAAAGAAAAACGCACGCAAAAACGCAAACGCATAAACGCATTTTTCTTTCTTTCTTTTTCATTCTTTCAAAGGCATTCATTTTGATCGGTAGTTCAACAACATTGAATGCGTTATTTACGTTGTTGTGCAAACAAATTTTTCGAACATATGAAGCAATATACTTCATAATTCTTCAGATTATGATTGATGGTGTGTTACGCAATTAGGGCGCTGAGAAAGTAGCGGCGACTTACAAGTTGTAGGTCGTAGGTTCGAACCCAGACAGGCGCTTTGTAAATTATTTCATCACTACTGTTCTCAAACTGATAAAGGAAGACATCGTGATGAAACCAGCATGTCCTAGACCCAAAAATTTGGAGGCATGTGACATCTACCAACCCGCACTGGGCCCGTGGTGGATTACGGCCCACTCCCTCTTACTGCGAGGAATCCTGTGTCCCAGCAGTGGCAACATGGCTGATTATGATTGGCTATTCTCGGAGTTCGTGCCAGAACCCACGCATTTGCATGCTTTTCGATTATAAGCATGCAAGTATACATTAATTAACTAAACCTGTAATCAAAGCTGTTGTCAGTCTACATTATCGACTGTTTTAATTAATAATTATGGTCAACCAGTTTTATAAGAATTGACAGCTGATTTAGTATTCACCAGATAATTTAAGAACATTCTTTTACTCTTACTAACATTATATACTAGCTTTTGCATGCGAGTTCGTCCGCATACATTTTTTTCATCGTCACTTCTCATCGCCTGCTCGCGCTATAAGTTCGTTTTCGCGTCCTTTTGTTTCGCTCCTAAGAGTCCTAGCGTGATGTTATATGGCTTATAGCCTTCGTCAAGAATTGGGCTATAAAATGCAAAAAGAATTTGGCAATTACAACAGATAGTTGATGGATAGTTGAAGGAAAACATCGTGAGGAAACCGGCATGTCCTTAGAACCAAAAATTCGAAGACATGTGACATCTACCAACCCGCACTGGGACCGCGTGGTAGATTACGGCCTACTCCCTCTCATTGAGAGGAGTGGGAACATTATAGGCTGATTATAAGTTCGAGAGACTAGCGCTCAAACAAACAAACACTTCCACATTATTATTAGTATATTATGTATAGATAGTTGTGAAAGTAAGTTTGTTTTATTTATTTGCTTTCTCGTCTCTGTACTTTAGCCGATATTCGTGAAAGGCGGACAGTTTTTGACAGATAGACGGCCATTGGCGACGTGGTCGAAGCCACGGGTAAAATATAAGTAGTTAATTGCAAGAACAGCAGTGCGATTCTGTAACCATCTTACCGTGAAAACTTAGGTGAAGTGAGTGCGGAGTGAACTGTCATTCCAACTAATGCTAGGGATTGACGCTATTGACAGCTCACTCTAAGGTCACTTTACCTAACTTTTCACGGTGAGATTTTTACAGAATCGATCGGCAGAAGGTCAATTCTCGTAATTAAAAACGTCCAAAATCTAGTCTTAATTCATCTCAGCAACAATCAACGTCAAAAACTTGTCAAAAATGTAGAAAAATTAGAGGTATTTTTGACATTTTGAAACTGAGATTAGACTGTGAATGTTCATAAAAGTACGAGAATTGCCCCTCAGTGATGTTATGTTAGCGTCAGGCCTGTTACCGTGCACTATTTGATAGACCTGGGCCCTAATTCACCATGACCACTTAATGATTCCTTACTTCAAAACCACTTCAATTCCTTAGCTAATCGCGACATCTATTAACGTATTCTCTCGTAGGTTCAAGGTTCATTGGGAAAATTTGACAGTTTCGGGTAGCTTGACATGCTGGCGTCTGTACTCTGCACTTGTTGATGAATAATTGTTTGCTGCACCGGACGACGCGACGTCATTACGTCGGCGCCGGCTGTCGCTGAAAACCAGCGCTGGGGCTCTGTCTTGCATAGGGTCCCAGCATAATGCTAAGCGATAGCCGTTTTGCGTGGATGTGACGCATGTCAACTATTTCTTATTGTTTTATTTTCTTTATTTGTTCTTATGTTCTTTTGTGCGTCATGTTTACCGCAAATAAACGTATTTTCTTTCTTTCTTTTTTCCTTTCTCTATAACACAATGAACGAAACCGCGCGAAATGAACGTGAAGTTGGCGTGGTTTGAACTGTCAAAACACATGTTGTTCGTACGGTTGACATTTCGATTCCTTGCCGTTAACAAGACACGATATTGACGTGGTTTGCACGTGATAAGATTACGCGGGCAATAATAATTACCATACAGATTGGGGCCCAAGTGGTTTTACCAGAGCTAATCTCTTATTGCTCGTACCGCCTTAAGAGAAGAACAAGACACTATCTTTTGCTTTTTGAATGGAACAGGGTAGAAAGTTCCTCATCACACACACATAACATCACGCCTGAATTCCCCGAAGGATTAGGTAGAGGTGTTCTTATAGTAAAGCAGTGGTGGCCCAGTGGTAACGGCTGCGACTCTCGAGTTGTAGGTCGTAGGTTCGAACCCAGATGCCTGCGCTTTACTTTGTGTAAAATATTTCATTGCCACTGCTCTCAAAACGGTGAAGGAAAACATCGTGAGGCAACCAGCATGGCCTGGAACCAAAAATTCGAAGACATGTGACATCTACCAACCCGCACTGGGCTTGCGTAGTGGGTCACGGCCCACTCCTTCTAACACACAGACAGGAAGCCTGTGTCTCAGCAGTAGGAACATTATGGGCTGATAATGCTATGCTTATGCTATGATCCTGTAGTGCATCCACATCCTGCATAGAAGAAGCTTTTCCATAGAAATGGCTTTACTTTTATTTGTTTCGAGTGCCACAGTCTATTTCCTTTTTCAAAATCCCCTTGAAGTCTTAAAGATCTTACGGAAACCTTGAATAATTCTTAAACTAACACAGACATCAAACCTAATCACCATATAAAAACCCCCGCAACTTTCTTCGACGCCACCATTAGTATTGTAAAGACAAACACTATGAAACAAACCAGTGTAAATTGGCAGCGGACGTGCCCTATAGGCGCGGCTCGTAGAAACGGAAAGTAGCCGCCGCAAGGACGCCCGGTCCTCGTGCCGAGCTTCCTTGCCTTCGGACTTTGGTGTGTGGTACACGTGCAAGCGGGCAGCGGGAGGTGGTGAAATGTTTCTTTTTAAATGACGGTTTTTGGAGGACTTGGGAAGTCAGGTTGACGTATTATGCTTGACTTTTGAATAATGGTCATATGTTTTGTGTGAATAATTGTAATGTGTTTTTCTTGTTGGTGTGGCCGGCATGACTGTATTTTAAATGTTGTTTTCCCAAAACTTTGCCATTTCCACGGCGTTGAAATTTAACCTTAATTTAATTTAACTAAATTAAATCTTAACTTAACTAAAACTATACACAAACTAAAATATAGTGTATAAATAATAGATATTTCAGAATTGCGACAAGTAGGGATAAGAAAGAGAGATAGGTAGAGACTTCGCTTAGTTAGTACGAGACAGATTTTTTTTAATACTCTTTATTTATATAAAACCAATGGTATGCATTCAATACTTTATGTACAAACAAAAATATTGGACGTGTGGCCTGTCAATTTATGGCAATATCAGTAATTCATATCCAAACAACAATATTCTTTGTTTTTTTTTGCCTGCAAAGCACCACTAAACTCATCGAACTGTGATTGTCTCCGTAATTTCTTAAAAATATTTCATTTAGCCTTATTAATAACCAGTGAACTTAATGAATGCACAATACTTATTTAAGTAAAAAAGAAGATATCATCAAAATGAATGCAATCAACATTCTTACATCCCGCTACACGCTCTTCGCTTGGGTCCTTAATTTTCAGATTTGTGGTCTGCGTAGGGGAGGTTTTTATGCTATCTCAAATAGTTCCTCATTATACATTGAAACGTGATCCGAAATCGTAAATAACCTTTGTATTAAAACAAAACAATATATTGTAAAAAAAAATATTAAAGTACTGGTCCCTTTACTATGTACCTATCCTGTAGTAGAGATATTTGTTTTATTAGGGTTCCGTACTCCGTACCAAAAACGGAACTCTTATAGGATGACTTTGTTGTCCGTCTGTCTGTCCGTCCGTCAAGACCCTTTTTCTCAGGAACGCGTGGAGGTATCAAGTTGACATTAATATCAAATACTCAAGTCTTTGATCCTTTGCAGCAGTAAAAAAATCAAACTTCTAAGTCGACGCGATCAAAAGATACGGCCTTTTATGCTTCGTTTTTGTCGCATATTTTGACACTTGCAGTCGCAAGGGAATCAAAACCTATAGGGTACTTCCCGTTGACCTAGAATCATGAAATTTGGCATGAAACAATGTCATGTAGCACATCCGAAAATCGTAAATTTGTAGTTGCATCACAAAAAAAATATTACTTTTGCGATTACAAACTTATTTGCAGTTGGTAAACTAACCGCAACCTATGTCGATGTATGGGGACAATAGTTTTCCAACGGCAAAGATAACTTTGTCCCTCAATCCTTTTATCTTTTCGTTAGAGCAATGTTCGGTACTTTCATAGTTTATGAACTTAGGTTTGTACGGAACCCTCTGTGCGCGAGTCCGACACGCACTTGGCCAGTTTTTTTAATATTATATTGTTCTTGTTCTTTGTTTTATTTTATATTGTTCTTTTGCAAAAGGATTTGTATGAACTCTATCAAGGCTTATAAAAAAGTTAATATTTAAATATTTCTAACATGCAAATTAGACAACAACCATAACTCTACATCACGCCAGTTATTCCCGAAGGGTAAAGCAGAGGTGTAACTATAGTAACACCCACATTTCGTTATTTATGTTTAAGTCCCATGTAATAGGGAGTGAGTCTAATGCCATCATTCGGGCATACCTAAATCTAGATTCCGGGCTGCCGCTGACAAATTCCTGATGGAAAAACCCAATATCATTTTGCTCGACCCGGGAATCGAACCCAGGACCTTATGTTCAGCAGTAACGCTTGCGACCACTACGCCAAAAGGCAGCCAACAAACTTCAAAGTAAATGAACAGAGCATACTTGTATATTCGAACTTTAAACATAGTATTCAGCAAAATTATAAGTAATTAAAACGTCTTTATAAGGCTTACATTCAAATTATCTCCAAAACTCAACAATTTACTTTCATTTGATACTTATGTTATTATACAAGCATTCTTAATTGTTCTTTTTATCCAAGGCATGCACTCATTCAACTGCTAACCAGGAGAGTCATCCATCTTCGTCAGCGGCACTGCATTAGCCAGACGTTTGCAGACACCACCACAAAACTACACCCGTCCCGCTCTATCATTAAGAAAACAAATGAAGCTTTTGTATACTCCTGTCTTTTTCTATAGACTGAGTGATTCAGCAGTTTTCAAGTTTGGAAAGAATGTATGTTTTTAGCTTGCTGTTGTGGTTTTGGACTCTATGTTGTTGTAGGAAGGTTGTTTTTGGGTTGGGAGGATGTAGTAGAATTAAATTTTCGAAGCAAGTGTTAATGTTGAGTGCAACAATCTTTTTCTTGAGCGCTTCTTGCAATGCCTGAAATTGGACGGTGTTATTCATTTGGCGACGCGCTCCGATAGACTTATTAAGTGGTTACGTCGCATTTAACGCTGTTTCGGTAAGTTTTTATATGAGTACTGTGTTAACATTTGATTTTTTGTGTCTGTACATTTGTTGGACATCAAGTTTATTGGCAATCGTTGAAGTCCGCGCTTTGAGTGGAACATCGTTAGTTTCGAAGCTGTAATTTGAGAGTCGTTTACTGGTTTCTTTTTGGCTTTCGAGTTTCATATTGCAGTTATTATAATTAAAGTTCACAAAATATTGTAAAACATTTAAAAGGAGTAACGGTGGAGTTTCTTGCACAGTCTTCTCTACTTGGAAACTACCTTTTGGAAGGGGTGACTAGAATCGATTGTATTTTATTGTAAATTTTGAGGTTCAAAAGTACCTCTTTGAAATAAATGCTTTGACTTTATTAAAAAAGGTGAAAAAAAAACAGTTTGGACTGATTTTTCCATCGCCAGGTAACTTTTATTCGAGGAATAAAATTTACGTTTGACAGTTTTTGTGTATGAAATAACTGTCAAAATTTCAATAGTATTTCCCCGAATGAAGTTGTCAGATGATTGAAAAATCAGCCCTTAGTATGACTTTTTTTATACGTCTATGGGTTACAAGCGACAAATTATCTATTCTGAAAAAAACCTCGTTGCTTGCTTTTTCTTGACTGGGTTTTTTTTTATTTTCCTGATTCATTCCAAAAAGTCCTTTTATGTAGTGTTTCAAACTTCTAATATATAGAGTGATCTTGAAACCAGTGTCGCTTTATGGAATCCAACTTTGGGGCAGCGCCTGTAACTCAAGCATTAGCATCATACAGAGAATGCAGAACGCTATTTTGAGGTCAATTAGTGGCGTTCCTTGGCTTGTTACGAACGCTGAAATACACAAGGAGTTATCTAAGAATTCTGTCATGGACGAGATCAACAACATCACAAAAAACGTACCAGCAAAGACTGGAAAGGCACCCCAACGACCTGGACGCCGCACTAAAAACAAGAAGTTACAAGAAAAGACTTAAAAGGAAAGACATCGTGTAGTCCACCCACACCTGTGTGCGAATACGTATGAGCAGATGGCTCGCTGGAGTCACGCTCTTCCTGCCAATGTTTATCCCCAACTCATTCACTAAAAGTAAAACTGATCGCGGATAACCACAGAGAAAAAAAAAACATGCAGTGTCTTCAGCATATCCCTCCTAGACCAATAACATCATCTAATTACCCAGTCATTATCTCAGCTCATCAGTGGGGTATTTTTCAATTTGTACTAAGTAGAAGATGCTGGGGCTCGTGTAAGTTATAGTAAAGGGTACAACAAATGCTGTGCACTGTAATCCATCTACTTCACGAACCGATGGCTGAGCGGCGCGGGGCGGGAGATGACGTGGAGCGAGTTAAAAGAGGTAGCGGAAGCGGGTACTGATTAAAAACTCGTCTGTAAAGACTTTACACGTAGAAAATAATATAAAACGATACACATACATAGATGGTGAAATTCTTTTTCTTCTCTGGTATCCGGAATGGCTCATTTTGTGTTAAGAAGTTTAACCAGACAATGATTGAACCTTCTTCAGTAACCTACGCTAGTGGATCATCTTTTAACAATAGTAGGTAGTTAAGAATAAGTAGTTACCTATAAGTAGGGTAATATCAAATAAACAATGTTGAACTAAATTCACCTACGTGGCCATAAAAGTTAAGCAAAGGCAACCCGTAATATTCTACGATTGATTTTTGCTATTGAACTATGCATGAATAATCTTTCTAAAATCTCTTAGAACTGGACGATTGTAAATATAATCATTTCCCTGCCCTGAAAGGGGGTGACTAACGAGTCTTCAGACTACAATCGATGATAATCATTCACACGATTGTAAATAGAAACTAATAAAACGAATGGAGAGCAGTTTGATTATTCGCTCGACAACACTTGCCGAAGTTGACATTTCGTTTCCCCGCTGTCGTCTCCCTCTTGGGCCACACCACAAGCTGCATGATGCATTAATCCCTGCTCCCCAAGACGGATCCTTAATATATGATCGCGGGTTCGCGCCGGTCACGCCACGGATCACTTTAAACTTGATCTACGGTCGATTCGTATTATTATTGCTAGTTTTTTATGAGAAAATCAAGGGTTCAGGAACATAACAAGTATACTCGGTAGAGGTTTATGGTTCGGCCAATTGCATGTCTTTAGTACCATTTGAACTACCAAAACCGCCCTTACCAATCTATAATAACATTATAAAGACGTATTTATCTTACAAACCAACATATTTTACCTACCGTATCATTGTATGTAGGTGGTAATCTTGGAAGTACCAATCGGAAATGAAAAAAATAGCTGTTCCATACATTTTGACCGCGTAGGGATTTTTTTTTATATCCGGTGAATTTTTTTTGTTCCTAGGGGGTCTAAAATCATGAGCTGAATCCATGGTAACCGTCCATGCTACTCTGTACAGTTAAAAAAAACATCGCGCCTGTATTTCCCGAGGTGTAAGGCAGAGGAGTACTTACACGTGTAAGTTACGCTTTTATTTTCAGTCAATTTCAAAAACCCATCTGAACCAGCCCTTAAGTCTCATCGGAAATATTCATGATAACAAAATGTTCGTATCTAACTTCATATATATAGGCACTAATTTGAATTAATTTCAATATGTTTTTTTAGAAAACACATGTCTCCTTGTCCTTCGCTTAATTTAATCAAAAAAGGTAAAGACAGTTCGATCTAGGTTGAAATTAATGTCAATAAGGACGAACTGGTTTTCTTGGGAGTTTTAATTTGGGAATTGAAATAATGATAATGTGTATGGTAATGTGAGAATTCTTCAATTATATAAGTGTATAAAATAAAATATATAGACAGACTTGAGCAGTAGTGGCTCAGTGGTAACGCCGCGACTTTCGAGTGGGGTCGTAGGTTCGATCTCAGAAAGGCGCTTTACTTTGTGTAAATTATTTCATCACCACTGCTCTCAAAAAGGTGAAGGAACATCGTGACAAAACCGGCATGTCCTACAACCAAAAATTCGAAGACATTATGTCGTCTACCAACCCGCACTGGGCCCGCGTGATGGATTACAGTTCACTCCCTCTCACTTAGAGCAGGCCTGTGTCCCAGCAGTGGGAACATTATAGGTTGATTATGGTGTATGGTGATGAGGACAGAGAAGTTATTATATCAGCCGTATTTAACCGCCTAAACCGTACAGGGAGCGATCCTGGCGCTTCAGAGCGTAGACGAAGTCCATGGCGGTGACGGTCTTCCTCTTGTTGTGGTTGTTATTGTTTAGCTTGCAGAGTAAGCAACTTGAAGTGGTAGTGGGCTGGCCATGTTTATCGAGTTTGGAGTGGAAACCGCGTATCGGCAAGCGGAGTGTGGGCCGCCTCCTAGCTAGATGGACCGACGACTTTGGGACAGACTGGATGCGGAAGGTGGAGGACAGTGAGTTGTCGCGCAGCGTGGAACAGGCGTATGTCCAGCCTTTCTCAGTCCATTGCAAAAGGCACTCTGCATATAGGGAAATCTGAATACATACCCCTTTATTCATAAACGTTGCTTAAAGTTAAGCAGTGATTAGCGACTGTTTAACCATACATTTTTGACGTTTAAACGTTACTTAACTTTAGTCATCGTTTATGAATAAACCCCTTTTTGTTTATTAAACTCTCCAAACTGTTCAGTTTGTTTGTTGGTTTCAACGCGCTGTAGCGGTATCTACAAACGCCACATGCGAACAACGCGTCATACTGACGACACGCAATCCTGCATCTCGCAAGCAGGGTTTACCGTGCAATTAGTATAGATACAATTTCCCAATATCAATCATTGGGCAATTGCCCGCCAGACATAACACCCGTCTGGTCGGAGGATCCTCCCTTTTCAATGGAGGATGAGTGAACTTTACATCCTGTTCCTCACACCCCTAAAGCGCTAATATCTGGAACTACCGGTCAGATTTGAAAAAAAAAATTTGTATTTGATAGCCCAAATCTTGAGGAAGCATATTTTATTCGTAAATAACATCACGCTAGGAGACGAGCACGGGCAGGTGATGCGATGCGACAGAGTGGGTCGAATTTCACGCGTCCGAAGTCGCGGGTAGAAGCTAGGGTATGAATAATTTTAAAAAAACTTTGGTCAAAACTATAAATGCGTTTTCATCAATGTGCTTAGTAACTAACTTTGACAGAAATGTCTAACATGATTCTGGAATCTAAGCAGGATTAAATTAAGGAAATTTTGTAAAAAGCACAAGAATCAATTTACTATAGTATTTTTCAGCAGTAATTTAACGAAACTTTGTGAAGTGAAAAGAATGTAATGTTTCCACGGGCCCAGAAAACATTATTCAGATGTGACATTCCTCTCACATGTTTTACATTAACATGTGATTTGAATTTATGACTCCATGCGTATATTATGTTTTTATTATTTTATATTCTAGCCGACATACAATATTAGGAACAGCCGTTCTATTCTGTAAAAATCTCACCGTGAAAACTTAGGTGAAGTGAGCTGTCAATCCACATGATGCTAGAGATTGTCACTATTGACATCTGAATTCAAGCTTACTAGGTCAGCAGGCAACTTCAATGGCAGTTGGCAGGGAACATTGCTCGCAGAATAGATGGCCTATGGGGGCGAAGGGTTCTGGAGTGGCGACCGCGTACCGGAAGACGTAGCGTTGTAAGGTAAAGTAAAGGTAAAGAACCGATCGAAGAGGCGGTGCTTGGGGGAGGCGTATTTCCAGCAGTGGACGTCTATCGGCTGAAATGATGATGATAATAAGAATAGGTAGTTGCTATGGGAATCATTATGAACAAAGTTGAAAGTTTGACGGGTCTGTAATTCACCCTCCAACCCTGTGGGCCTAGCACGAACGCGCGGATTAAACGTAACTTGAATTGAAACGTTTTTAAAATTGAAAACAGTTGTTTTTTTTTTCAAATATAGTGCAACCTCGATATAAAAAATCGGAAATATTCACGTAAATATTCGTTATATCAAGTAATTCGTTAAACTGAGGTTTGTTATATTAAGGTTAGGTTGGTCTATTTGTTATAAAGAGGTAAAAACGTGTCGAAACCTGTCGCGACTGAATCACATACTATTTGGAACGTTATATAAAGGTTTTGGGTTGACAAAATTCGTTAATTAGAGGTTTACACTTTTTTTGGTAGTTGAAAATTCGTTATAAAGAGGTTGTTCGCAAAAAATCTTCGCAATGTAAAGGTATATTTTACATTGACTCTTATGGACAATTCAAGGGGATTACGAAAAATTTGTTAAATCGAGGAATTCGTTATATTAAGGTTGCAATGTTATATTGATTTACTTTTTAGACTTGATTGATATCTATGCGTGACACTACTTGAGCTTGTCACAATTTAAACCAAAATGCTAGAACATTTACACAAAAATAAATATTTTTGTAAATTATTTCATCACCACTGCTCTCAAAACGGTGAAGGAAATCATTTTGAGGAAACCAGAGGAAACCGTCCAAACATGTCCTAGAACTAAAATATTGAAGACATGTGACATCTACCATTCCGCACTGCGCCCACGTGGTGGATTATGGCCCACTCCCCTCTAACATAGAGGAGGCCTGTGTCCCAGCAGTATGTTGGGGTCGGCTTCCAGTCTCACCGGATGCAGCTGAATACCAGTATTTTACATGAAGCGATTGCATATCTGACCTTCACAACCCAGTAACTGGGTAATACGATACACTTGGTGAGACTGGTTGTCAGACTTTCAGGTTTCTGACGACCAGTAACGACTGCCAAAGATCCACGATTGAAAGCCGAGACTAACGGCTTAACATGCTTTCCGAAGCACGGAGTGGTCTTGATATGTAATGATGGTCACCCATCCACGGACCAGCAGTAGCTTAACCTGATCGATCGACCCGCGCGGCAGTTATTACTTAGCCACAAGCCCGTCCATAGGAACTGCCATCTATCAGCAAATAACTCAAACGCAAACTAGTTATGAAACATTATTCGTTCGGTGCAACGTTTCTATCAGACGCACTTGACCATGCACCCGGCGACCTCACCGCGTCCTTCCAAGATACTTTGGTCTTTATATTTGAATATATAATTTTGTTTTTATATACATGAACCGGAGTTAGTCTGCTGTGGCGCCGGTAAAATACCGTTTGGTATGCAGCAATAACGCGCTGGTTGTGAGATTGTAGATTCGAACTCCAGCCGCTGTATTTTTTACCGTCACAAGCAAAAGCACAGTGGTGGCCCAGTGGTAATAGTCCCGATTAACGAATTGTAGGTCGTAGGATTGCACTCAAACGCTTTACTACGCTTTATTTTTTTTCATCACCACTGTTCTCAAAACAGTGAAGGAAAATATCGTGAGGAAACCGACATGCCCTTGGACCAAAAATTCGAAGACATATGACATTTACCAACCCGCACTGGGCCCACGTGGTGGATACCCACTCCAACACAGGGAGGAGGCCTGTGGCCCAGCAGTGGGAACATTTATTTATCCATTTATTTCAGGCATCAAGGCCCATATAAAACACATACAATACAATATTAATATAACTTAAAAATACTATAAATACATATACAACATTATAATTACATTAAAAACTAACTAACGCACATGAAGTGTCTGCGTCGTGTTTCGCTGACTGGTGTCATGTAGCCGGCCACGAAACCGGCGGTACACAACACCCTTCGGCCAGAACTCTTCCTTCAGGAACTTCTCGAGATGATTTGTCGGAACACGCACCACGAACCATAAAGTACTAAGATCTCCTTGTGAATAAGCGGCACCCTAATTGCGTAACACACGATCAATCGGAATCGGTTTCATTTTGACAGTTCAACCACATTCATTGCGTTATTTTCGTTGTGCAGCAGACACAATATTCGAACATATGAAGCAATGGATTAGCAATATCCTTCAAAATGATTCAGATTGAGATTGATTGTGTGTTATGCAATTAGGGTGCTGGTCTTGGGAAGTACCACCACCAAACCCATTTCTGTCTTCAAACATCGTTGCTGTGTTCCAGTTTCAAGGGTATGAGTGCCGCTGTAAATGCAGACACATGAGACACTTCAGCTTTGCCTCTGGGAGATTTTTGAGGCCTTGGTCCGTTTTTTCATAGGAGAAATTATTTTGCATGTAACAGCCTAATTGTGTCTATTCTGATCTAATCTGAGGTCCTAGGCTCGGGCTCAACTGCATATGGTCCGTTCCAAAAGTATCAGATGGAAATATAAACAAATTGATCAAAACACGTACCTACCTCTGTGGATGCCAATTAGTAGTGCTTCTTACAAAATGAGTATTTTTATTTGTTTATTTTATTTAATAGGTATTTAAATCCATAATTCTAATTTATTATGACCTCATAGATGTTTTTCATTTGACAATTTGAGGTTAATTTTATAACCTCAATTTTCGTCGATGATTTTTCAATAACAGTTTAATAATGTTATTTAAGCAATGATTATTGGACAAAGTGATATAAAGTTGAACAAAACCTTCTTAATACTCATGGATGTGTTCAATACTCAATACTCAATATTTTTATTGCTTTTTATTGCTTGCTTTGCTTGCTCAATATTTTTATTTTTTTTTGCTTTTTTGTGTTACTTATGTAGTGAGTGATTGCGTAAGAGTTTAACCCGAACGGTCATCAAATATTTTTCGAACAGAGGGGCAATTCTCATAATTTTAAGAACGTTTACAGTCTGATTTCAGTCTCAATCTGTCAAAAGTACCTCTAAATTCCCTACATTTTTGACAAGTTTTTGACATTGACTGTCGCTGAGATGAGATTGTGACTAGATTTTGAACGTTTTTTAATTACGGTAATTGGCCTCCAGACATTAGGCCTGGATAGCATGGATGTGAATGTATCTTGGTGTGGATGGGACCATACAAAATCATTACATAATCTATCAGAGTATTAAATAGCCCACAAAGAAGTATCACTAGAAAAGTGGTGTTAAAATATGCAGTTTCTTACTGCATTTAATAACAATTCTACATCTTGGTCTGACATTATAATGTCTCATAACCTTTATTAAATTTAAAGGTTTATGCTCTTATCCGGTTCTAAATGGGTAGCTAAATGCTGATGGAAAATCTATTTTAGATAGCAAATATTTCTATGTTGTCATAATTGTTATCTATATATATAAAAATCAATTGCTGTTCGTTTGTCTGGCTAAAACTCGAGAACGGCTGGGCCGATTTAGCTGATTTTAGGAGTAGTGTAGGACTACGGTAGGAGTAGGGTAGGAGTAGGGTAGGAGTAGGGTAGGAGTAGGGTAGGTGTAGGGTAGGGGGTAGGGTAGAAGTAGTGTAGGAGTACTGTAGGAGTAGAGTAGGGGGTAGGGTAGGAGTAGGGTAGGAGTAGGGTAGGGGGTAGGGTAGGAGTAGGGTAGAAGTAGTGTAGGAGTAGTGTAGGAGTAGGGTAGGGGGTAGGGTAGGAGTAGGGTAGGAGTAGGGTAGGAGCAGGGTAGGAGTAGGGTAGGGGGCAGGGTAGGAGTAGGGTAGAAGTAGTGTAGGAGTAGTGTAGGAGTAGTGTAGGAGTAGGGTAGGAGTAGGGTAGGGGGTAGGGTAGGAGTAGGGTAGGAGTAGTGTAGGAGTAGGGTAGGAGTAGGGTAGGAGTAGTGTAGGAGTAGGGTAGGAGTAGAGTAGTAGTAGTGTAGGAGTAAGGTAGGAGTAGGGTAGGATACCACGCGAAAGAAGTAGCGCCGGGCAGCTAGAAATAATTTATATAGCAAATATTTCTATGTTGTCATAATTGTTATCTATATATATAAAAATCAATTGCTGTTCGTTTGTCTGACCTTGGACTCGAATCCAGGACCACATGCTCAGCAGTAGCGATTGCGACCACTCAACCAACGAAGCACTCACCATCACATTAATCCTACGTCGTTTATACCGCGTACATCGAAGGACTGGAACAATTTGCCTGCAGCGGTCTTCCCGTCCGATTATAAATTTAAGTGTCTTCAAGGTTAAAGTGAATAGGCTCATAATAAATTAGTGCGCTTTACCATCAACGATTGCATCACTGCTTTCCATCAGGCGGGATCGCAGTCAAGCACTAGTTTATATCATAAAAAAAAACTAATATTATAAACGTGAAAGTTTGGACAGATGGATGGATGGATGGATGGTTGTTTGTTACTCTTTCACGCAAAAACTACTGAACGGATTTGGATGAAATTTGGCACACAGATGGTTTATAACCAGTATTAACATTATAGTATACTTTTTATCCCGATATTCCCACGGGATCGAAACTTATGCGGGTGAAACCGCAGGGCGCAACTAGTTAATAATATAATTAATCTTTTAGCACAACTTAATTACTAATTAAAACTGATTGGCGGTTCTTCCATAGTCATATCATCGTGTTCTCCATGTCCGCTGATAATTTGGCCGCCATGTTGGCAATCCATTAAAATGCCAATGTATTTCATGAGTACACTTATTTACACTCGTACACTAAATTGTGAATTTATTATTATGTGTTTTTTTTAACTAGCATTGTACTGTTGGTTCGTCTTTTTACCCGACTGCGTGACAGCAAAGTCAGGGTTATGTTTTTTGGTAGTTTTGTTTTGAAACATCACCTACACAACACAACAAAACATTTACAAATTAGGCTATAAATTAGCATCATTGCCCTACCAATTTTCGTATAAAATGAGGTCAGTTTCGGTCTAGTGGTCGTGAGGTTGACTGCTTACCGCCCCGTCATAGGTTCGTTTCCGAGTTCGTAGTGTTGTTGAGTTTTTCATAAACGAAATTCTGCCAGGTGGCAATAGGTGCGTCCACTATTCCTTGACACTTAAACATAACTGGTATAATTTGGGTGTACTATTTATTACAGCTCTGCCTACCACCCGTCTCGTCATTGGTCTAGTGGTCTCAAACGCTACTGCTGAGCATAAGGTCCTGGGTTCGATTTCCAGGTCGGGGAACATGTTATTGGGCATTTTCCATCAGGAATTGGTCAGTGGCAACCCGAAGGTGGGATTTGTGCACGGTTGAAGGCAATAGGGTCGTCTCATATTACACGGACTTAAACATGAAAATGAAATGTGAGTTTTACTACTGAGATACACCTCTCCCTAATACCTTGGGGATTACAGGCGTCACGTTACGTTGTCTGCCTACCACTTCATCTATTATTTGTGTGTAACGAGGTTGTTCCTCAAAATATGATGAAAATTCAATTACCTCCCATTTCCAGCTCAATAGAGCAATTATGAGTAACTCCATTTTAAATGCGAGCACAAACAGACAGACGGCTGGACTGAGCATATATAATTATATGCACGCGATCCCATTTGCAGTGGCTCTGTTGATTTTTCCGATTAAAGCGCAATGCGGATCGGCAGTATTTTGTCCTGAAGGGTTCCGTAAGTGGTAGAACCTCACCGCTAATTTATATAATCTGCATTCGCGACATGTTCGCCAAAAATGTAAACAAATATGAGTTTATGGAAAAATAACTTTAATTCCTACACAATAAAGTTCAGTTTATGCTACAACTTCAAACATTTTTATAACTTTTTCAATAGTGCTAGTCACTCTGAAATCAACTTAAAAACCATTAAAATAAAGTTGATATTTGTTTAACTTGAAATAACGTCAATTTGAAACATAAATAAAATTTGAAGCTTTACTCAACTTATAACTTCGAAAAAATATGAATTTCTTGTTCCCTGCGTACCTAAAAAGGAGGAGCTATATGCACCTTAGTGTTTATAAAATCTAGTGGCCTGAAGAAAATTGTTTTTTTTTTTAAACTATCCAGGTAATACAGTAAGCAGGTTCACTGGTTAACAGCAAGAGCCGATATGAGTAGCTTAAAATATTACCTATTAGGTTGGTTACAATATGTATATCATTTGCCAGTTAGCCCCAAACTGCGTAATTATCAAACAGGAGCATTTAAAATCCGCCTTTAATGTTCCCACTCCTGGGACACAGGCCTCGTCACTGTGAGAAAGAGTGGGCCATAATCCACCACCCGGACACTGAGTCCGCGTGGAGGATTTTGGCCCACTCCCTTTGTACTCCCCCTACATGTTGGTGGATGTCACAATATCTTCGAAGTTTTATTTCTAGGACATGCCGGTTTCCTCACGATGTGCATCAGCATTGATAATGCAATTTAAATTCGAACTACAAAGTCAATGGTCCAGATATTTGCGAAGCTTCGCCTATGACGAATGGTTAAAGAAAATTTATATTTTTCCGTAAACTTTATTCAATAAAGATACGGATTCATCCAACGGAACCCTTTGACATGAACACCACTCATTGCTTGACCATTTTTTTCGGCAATTGATTGGCTGGAGCAAATAAAGCAAATGAAGTCCGATTGAATTTGTGATGAGCTTTCACCAATTTGTACCTTGTTCAGTCACACGTACTCGCTACGAAAGAGTAGTTATGTGTACCTACTATAAATTTAACTATAAAATCATCATAATTTATATCCGATTTTTATATTATAGTCATCAGTGGCACTACAAAAAGTTAAAAAAACAGAGTTATTTTGAAGTTCCTACATTCTTGCTGCACCCGTCTGCAAAGCTTAGCATAATCAGCCTATAATGTTCCCACTGCTGGGACAGAGGCCTCTGTAAGAGGGCGTGGCCCTAGTGCGGGTTGATAGATATCACATGGCTCCGAATTTTTGGTTCTTGGACATGCCGGTTTCCTCACGATGTTTTCCTTCACCGTTTTGAGAGCAGTTGTGATGAAATAATTTACACAAAGTAAAGCGCCTGTCTGGGTTCGAACCAACGACCTACAACTCGTAAGTCGCGACCGTTACTACTAGGCCACCACTGCTCTGCTACATGAACACCTCTACCTATCCCTTCGGTGAATACAAGCGTGATGTTATGTACGTGTGTAATGAGAAACTTTCTACCCTGTTGCATTTTTTATTGTGATTTTATTTTCCTAGCAATAACTACGATAAGTTCTATAAAAAATAAGATTTAACATCATGACACTAACTAATGATATGACAGCTGTCATATCAGTTGGTACACTTGCGAGCAAAAGCACGCAACTTGGTACCAAAAATCGCGATACCAAAAAAACGATTTTACATCAGAAAATAAAGGAACAAAATGGCGGCAGTAACTCATTAAGTTCAAGAGTTCATTGTGGCAAAACTCTTTGGCTCGCTGAAAGAAAAAGCAAAGTGATGTAGAAGTAAAAATTTTTGTGTCAGGATGGAGTTTGAAGCGGGCGCAGTTTTTGCGTTAACAACTTGGACCATTCGTCTTCGCGCGATGCATGGGAAAAGTTACTGACAGATCGGTACACTGGCGAGGAAATTGAGAGCCTATTCCGGTATTTTGGAAGAGATTTCATGTTGCAGGTTTCTTTACTCAAAGTTTATTTTGAAGTGGGGGGCAATGGTTCATGGTGTATTATTGGTGCCACATGACATAGAATGAGTGGATCACAATAAAGCAGAACTTATCTTTTTAACCTGAATATATTACTGTTTGGCCTTCTTATTAGAAAAATCTGGATATCATATAATTGCCAAAGCATTTTGACATAACGTGGTCGATTTATTACCGATCAAAATTATAGTACTCGTATTATAACCGAAGGGTAATCTGAATTTCCGTTTCTTCGCTACAGAGTACCATCAACATTAACATTTCTCTTTTATACCAAAAATGCAACGCTACTTTTTACATAAAAATTCTAAAAGACAAAAGAAAATGTGCAATAATTTCGGCCGCCAGTGTACAGCGGGTGCAACGTCACGACAACGACGTCCGCTAATTTATGGAAAACCTCTGAAGTCGCGTGGCTGGGCCAACTTCACCGGTGTGTACTTTTGTGCGCCCCAAGTGTAACCACCTACATCAGTGCTGTCAATGCTTACACTGGCGAGCATTATGTTCGTTCTGTAGTACTTGCATTGTTGTGCAGAATTTTATTTCATTCATTCGTGAAGCTTTATTAGGTGACGTAGGTAGGTATACCAAGGTTGTACCTTCTAGGTTTTGTGTATAAATGTATTGTGGTAATGTATGGTGGGTTGGGGGAAAATATTAGCCAGTCAGCAAAGTGGTTGCAGTGCTGAGTGCCACGTGTCCAGGATATCCCAGACGTAAAGGGTATTGAAGATTTTTATATTGAGCCTGGCATACCTCCTGACGCGCCATTTTGTTTTTTTTTTCAAAATGGCGGATACGCACATTTAAGTAACCTACGTATATAAATCGATAGCTGACATCAATGCAAAACGGAAAATATAACAGGACCAAACCCCGCAAACTGCCACGTTTCCGTAAAAAAAAAACAAAATGGCGGACCGTTAAAGCCCTTTGAGTGTCTCCATCCGTGGAGGATATTTGATGTCCCGAATAAACCTAAATACGTGGATGAAATCATGGAATTCGTGAAAAAGATGAAGAAAATCGCATGAACAACTTGTGCAACATAAACATGCTCTGTGTGTGTCTGTGTAGTAGGAAATCATGTGAATACCCTCTCGACCTACCAAGGTCGGACTAGAAACTACGCATTTAGTTCGACAAACTGACGCAAATGGTCGTAGACCGCAGGTGGGTGAGTGTGGATATGACAATCTACAAAATTACTATCTATAACTTTTAACCGCAATTTTGTAGATAGTGATAAAGGATGCCTCGTTGAAAAAATAAAAATTTGCGTAGTGATCAATGGCTCAATCGTGCCTTTTATGTGTGAGAAGAGGCCTTTTCCCTGCAGTGGGACAGTAATATACTGAATAAACAATTCTAATAATAATTGTAACACGATTCTGATCACAAGGAACTGATACCATATCTGCCACGCGTGTGAAGAATCTCGGCCTTTTCTGCCTGCCGTTTTGAAAAATACAGGTGTGATGTTAGGAGGGACTTGTGGCTAAGAAATAACAGCCACACGGTTCGATCGATCAGGTTAAGCTACGCTTGTCGCGGTTGGTTCGTGGATGGGTGACCATCTTTACAGACCTATACCCATACGTGCCTCGGAAAGCACGTTAAGCCGTTGGCCCCGGCTGTCATTTCAGATCTTTGACAGGCGTTACTGGTCGTCAGAAGTCCGAACTCCGGCAACCAGTCTTACCAAGGGGTATTGTATTACCCAGTAATCTGGGTTGTGGAGGTCAGATAGGCAGTCGCTCCATGCAAAATACTGGTATTCAGCTGTATCCGGTTAGACTGGAAGCCGACCCCAACATAGTTGGGAGAAGGCTAGACAGATGATGAAAGGCTAGACAGATGATGAAGAGGTGTATGATGTGTATGATGTTAGATAATAATTAGCTGCCTTTTATTTCCTACCTGGAATTAAGCCTAACTTTTCCTATTACTTCTGCAATACCTCATACATTATTGGGCTGGTCAAGGCACAGCGTTGAAAAGCCTCATACTTACCCTTCTGAAGATGGACATGTGGCTTGATGGTAGAAATAGGTTAGGCAGTACTTCCTCGAGCGAATTTTTCTAGTAAAACTTGATAGCGTAGTTACAAAGTATATTTATTTAATAATATACTGGTTTTAATAAATTATCACGATGTCTGACATTTAAAGAAATACAAATTAGGAAAAAGATAAATAATCTACCCAAATTGAAAATAATATATCTAATATTATACCTACTAAATTCCTATTAAATTTATTTATTTATTCAGCCATTTCTGTCCCACTGCAGGGCAAAGGCCTCCCTTCCCACCTTCCACTTATCCCTATCCAGTGCTGTTAAACGCCAATTCTTGTGGAAAGAGTCGAGCTCGTCCCGCCATCTCATTCTGGGCCTGCCGCGTTGTCGTTTGCTGCTGTTTGGGACCCATTGTGTGGTTACTTTAGCCCATAGCTCCTCCGGCATGCGACAGATGTGACCAGCCCAGTTCCATTTTAGCTTGGCAGCCGTGTGACCTGCATCGGCAATTTGAGTTTTAGAACTTAATATTGTTGTAAATAAAAGTTATTACTATAAAAGTCACCTACAGCATGTATCAGAAAGGTATGGTCATATTTAAGTGTGCAGATGGTATGGTATGGTCATATTTAACTGAACCACTTTTTTCTAGGGACCAACATTGTAATCGCGCAAAAATGATCAACTGTCCCATACAAAACTTCAATACCCACTGGACCCAAATGTATGGCATGACCATTTTTGTTTTCGGGACTACGACCTTGGTGTACCGCACACTGTATTTCAAAAAGCGAGGAAGAAAGATCTGTGCAATAGGTAACATCACATGTTAAGAACCCAACGATAGTAAAAGTTTGGAAGGAAAATGCATGATAATGGTTTATCACTAGTGTCAAAGTGTCTTCGCACTAAGAATTTATCCAGCTTAGATGCTCCTTAGTTAAAAACTGCCTAGATTAACGCCTAGATAAACGCCGTAGGCGTTGCGTAGACAAAACGTAAACATTACGTAGAGTTTGCGTAGGCGTTGCGGATACATCTCAAAGCCTTGTGTATCTGTCCATATCAGTTAGTAAACACGATGACGTTGTGAAAACTTATCGAAAACAATAATCGCGTCCAAAAAAATCTTGCTCCATAAACGTGTGTAAAAACAAATAAAAATCAGACATAATTGGAAGTGTCTAGTATTTTAAACTATCGTGCAGTCACCTTGCACGACCTACCACAACTGTACATACCTACCTATGTATTTATGTATCTACTTTTATTTTTATTTTACTCAAACTGGATTAGCATGATATTAGCGATTAGCCGCATATTAATAATCAAGGTTTTTTTTAAAGTGGTAAAGCGACATATAGAATGTTTAGTTTTAGAAATATCAAGTCAATTTATTTTATTTCATGTTGATTTGACGATAGTTTACTTTGATTTACCTCACCTCCTCTTCAAGCATGTGCTGGATACGGGTCGTCAGGATTGGTCACTGACCGTCCTTTGGTGAAATTATAATGAGGAGGACAGTTTTAATTGCATATCCTATCTGCCCATCAAGATCATCATCATTTCAGCCGAAAGATGTCCACTGCTGGACATAGGCCTCCCCCAAGCACCGCCACTTCAACCGGTTTTGTGTTTCTCGCATCCAGTGGATTCCTGGGGTCTTCACAAGGTCTGCATCTGCCCAGATGAAGGGAAATTAATGATGTCTTTTTTTGTTATTACTGAAGTAGTACAAGAGTAATGGTGGCCTAGTGGTAAAAGCTGTGACTTACGAATTGTAGGTCGTGGGTTAGAACTTAGGCAGGCTCTTTAATATGTGTAAATTATTTAATCTGCTCTCAAAACGGTGAAGGAAAACATCGTGAGGAAACCGGCATGTCCTAGAACCAAACTTTCGAAGACATGTGACATCCACGAACCCGCACTCGGCTCGTGGTGGACGGGCCACTCCCTCTCACAGAGAGGCCTGCGTCCCAGCAGTGGGAACATTATAGGCTGATTATGCATGCTTATGCTATGTGGTTCCTATTTCCAAATTAACCTTTGCTGACAAGAACGTAGACGGTTACATATACACATATAAATATACGTAATAATGCAAGGCTACGATCACAGTGCAGTGTCGCGAACAGTCTCGTTAGTGTCTGCCTCGGTAATGAACGGAGCCAAGGTCGCCACACACGGACTTGACCGCGCACTCATTAATTCTGTCACTTTTCAACTGTATATCTGTCCAGCAGCTTTCTCACTTGTATCACATGCAAAGAAGGTAAGCAGTCGAGATTGCCTTTCAAGAGTCAGGCGTCACATTCCACAAAAGTATAGGAACTGATACATTCTGACCTATATGGCCCCATGGAAACACAGTCACTAGGTGGTGCTAAATACTTTTCAACGTTTTTGGATGACTATTCTAAAAAGTCGGCTGTTTTTTTTTGACCGTCTGGACAAAAACACGGTATAAAAGGTGAACAGAGAAGAAGCCTATGACACAGTTTTTCTTTTTAAGAGAATGAGATTCGGCGAGCTTGTTGACGGTTCCTCACATCATCTCTCATATCGGTAAAAACTCTATAATGAGAAATAGATGCTAGCTGGGAGAGTTTGATGCAGCACTTCTACTTCCCAGCGAAAAAACTAGGAAGTGGTGAAGGGCGGGCGTTTTTCGGGACTATCTTTTGTAATTTTGACGTTCGAAAAGTGCTGATCCTCAGCCTAATTTGAATAAATGACTTTTGATTTTGATTTAGATCATGACTTAGTAATAATATTATGAGCAAGTCCGGGGCATTTCTAAGTATTACTGTTGGACTCCTACCACTTACGTAAGTAGGTATTCTTAGAAATATGCAACGAGTTCCGAAATGAGGAAGATTGTGCGAAAGTAACAGCGGCGAACGTAGCAACACCTGTAAGACCATAATCTATATCTATACTAATAAATAAGGTGAAGAGTTTGTAGCGGTATCTACAAAGCCACATGCGAACAACGCGTCGTACTGACGTCACGCAAATCCTGCATTTCGCAAGCAGTGTTTACCGCGCAATTAGCATATATAATATACAATTTCCCAACATCAATCGTTGGGCAATTGCCCGCCAGACACAACATCCGTCTGGTCGGAGGATCCTCCCTTTTCTATGGAGTATGAGTGAACTTTACACCCTGTTCCTCATACCTCCAAAAGTGTGTTTGAACGCGCTAATCTCTGGAACTAACTGTCAGATTTGTAAAATCTATTTGCATTTGATAGCCCCATTTCTTCGGAAGGCTATAGACTATTTAACTTTACGCTGGGAGTCTTAGGTGCTGAGCAAAAAGAAAAAAAGCAAGAAACAACGCTAAGCAAAGACGAAGCGACCTTATATGCGGGCAGCCGATGCAATACGAGCCGTAGCAAGCAAAATCACGCGGACGAAGTCGCGGGCAGAAGATAGCTTTAAATATGTTTGACTGACAATGTGCACGTCACTCTGAGGACCAATAACTGTTACAGTATGAAGGTGAATGGTGACCATGAATCTGCGAGCATGAGCTTTGGACTCCCCACCCAGCTTTGGGCCCCCCATTAAATCCTACTAATAAGTCTTATAAACGCGACAGTTTGTGAGGATGGATAGATGTTTGTTACTGTTTCACGCAAAATCTAGTGAACGGATTTGGATGAAACTTTACAGTAATATAGCTTATATATCTACATACATAGAATACTTTTTACCCCGATATTCCCACTGGATCGACACTTATGCAGGTGAAACCGCGGGGCGGTGCTAGTGGACTAATAATTTACTAAGATTGCTGGAAGCTCCAATTGATTAGGAAATCCATAGTGAACGTCTAAATGCGGAAAAGGGCTGATGCGCAGATAATGCGACGTCTTAACACTATACGCGTTCTAAGCATCGCTGAATAGACTGAACCATATCGCTTAACAACTTGAACAGTTGCCCTAAGTTGCTTCCTGTGGCCGTGACGTCACATAGCCGGTTGCACCATTACAGTCACAACTGTCCTTTGATAATGAACGGCGTCAAGGTCACTACCGCGGACTTGACCCGCGCTCTGACGTGGGGACAATCTCTAGAGACACACAGACACACACATGCACACATGTTGTAGTAATATATTGAAATAAAAATATTGATGTGTAGCTTGTGCGTCTATTTATAGTACCTATAAGTTATTATTCTTGGCATATATGTATATGGATTGAAAATAACACCATGGCAGTATTTCCCGAAGAGGTAAGCAGATGTGTAGTCACTGAATTGAGTGCGGTAACTACATATGTATAAAGCAGCTCAACAGTTGCCGTGCAGTTTTGACTTGAGGGGTACAATACTGTTATAACAGAGTTTTTTTTGTTCTTTTTTTGTGTGCCGTAACCTGAGTCAAATAAAATTTTCTTTCTTTTTTTCTTTATTGCCCTAATTTGCTTCTGGCGACCGTGACGTCACACGGCCGGTTGCTGCACCATTACAGTAACCACTGTCCTTTGATAATGAATGGCGCGAAGGTCACTACCGCGGACTTGACCCGCGCTCTGACGTGGGGACAGTCTCTAGAGTCTGTGACACCATGTTGTAAATATTATAATCTGTGGTTTGTCGGTCTATTTGTAATTTGGGTTTTTATGAGATTGAAATCGCATTGAAATACGATTTATGGCCATATTAATTACTTTGTTTAATGGAAAATAGTTTAAAAAAATGCTTTTTTTATTTTATTTTATTTTTGGACCCTCATTAGCAACCCTTTCGCTCAGGGAATACGCTGTGTTATTGAAAATGGCATTTCGTTTTGAATTTACCCATAATTAAATATTTTAAGTGAACAAATGCTAACTTTAGATGTTAAGCAAGGCTAGGAGCAGCATTTAAAAAAAATGTCGTTTTGTACTAAAATCGAGCTCATGGTTCTTGTGAGCACTCCATTCACTATATTCAGCTGCATGCGGTTAGTCTGGCAGCAGACCGCAAAGGTGGGGAAAGTTCAGATATCGCTCTGACGTCCAGTCTCAAAAAATCTGTAAAATGAATCATTGATCAAACAGTTATTCTACAAATCGGTCCATTAAAGGAAAACTCATCAACAATCAGGTGATTCGACCGCAATAGCAAAAAAGCTGTTTCAAATGAACCGCTGACCAGCGCCTGCGCAGCTCAGTGAATCATTCAAACGATTGGTAATACTGTTTCTTTATTTATTGTGTGAGCATCGAATGTAATTGACGGATTGATTTTATTCCGAAGTTTGACTTTTGTTGCATTGATTGCTTTGACCCTTGTTGACTTTTGATTGTCTGTGTGGACTAACATCAAACTGGTTTTAGTTTTTTTAACAAATTGGGTGGTAAATATAAGTACTACTGCACTAAGGTGCAATAGTGGATATTAACAAGCAATGGATTGTTCCTTCAAAATGATTCAAATTATGATTGATAGTGTTTTACGCAATCCTAATTGCTAATCCATTGCTTCATATGTTCGAAAATTTGTCTACTCAACAATGTGCATAACGCAATGAATGTTGTTGAACTGTGAAAATTGGCTATGAAAGAAAAGGAGTTTATTGCTATAAGTAATTAACATGCATTTAGGTATTTATAACAGTAATGAGATAACAAGATGACACAATAAATTAAATACTTGGTTGATCCTAAAAAAAATAAGGAAAATCCGTTTTCGTAATTTTCCCATTTGAAGTAAAGTTCAAATAGGTACCAACAACCACTTTATCTATTTCTACCTCTAAGCATACAAAGCAATATTGCTGCGATCTAGTTAGCTAAGGAAATTATAAGCATATGATTTTTTAACTGGACACGGCTTAAAAACCTCGTGAGTCTGGGTGACATGACAAAATGTAGGGCAATTGCGTAATACTAATAAACTATCAGTAGCAATAGGTTTCATTTTGACAGTTCAACAGCACTCATTGCGTTATTATTCGCATCGCATTATTCAGTAACTGGGTTGTGGAGGTCAGATAGGCAGTCGCTCCATGTAAAATACTGATATTCGGCTGCATCCGGTTAGACTGGAAGCCGACCGACCCCAACATAGTTAAGGCTAGGCAGATGATGATGAATTCTATAAATACATACTTGTTACGCTCGCGAATCTTATGTTCAACATACAGCCTGACACTGACCTGCAAAATGCAAAAAACGAATTTGAATTTAATCATCGCATCCCCCCCAAAAAAAAATCCGCATAATTTGTCACCTTACAAAAGACTTTAAAATAAAGTGACCAACATAACCAGAAGTAATATACCGTTGCAAAAAAAGGCTTTAATCAGATCAGCTCGGTATGGATAGCTTAATGAGCATCGAACCATTAGCTCCACATCATTAGGCAGCATCAGAAAAAATGGCCTATTTTTTAATGAACAGACAAGGAACGCCTGTGTTTATCTTTAGTTATGTAAACCTTTTTATGGTAGAAAGAGTTCTTTATGAGTTTTTTCTGGTGAAAAAAGCTATTTTTTAAGCTATTCATATTTCGTGTTAGAACGAGTACTTACATTGGAAGAGCATTTGCAGTATGTGTAGATTAGACAGTCACCGACGTGATACTATTGCATGCAGTCATTATGTAAGTGAGAAAACAGCTAAAATTCTTATTCTAGATATTGCTGTATATGCGTCATTGTATATGCCATTTTGTTTCTAGTCAATTCTATATTAAGCGCTGGTTTTTCACCGGTAACTTGTTCTGTTATCTTTGTTATTAATTGCAGCTCTAACCTTAGCTCTTTGAACAAACTAGATTTACCAGTTGGTTTATTCAAATTTGTAATAAAATGTTCTGCTGTTCTGTATTGGTAAAATATTGATACTACTTAAAACTGGTAGTCGTAACGAGTGATTTCTAATTAAATCTTTCAACTAACTAATAATGATAATAAGTTGAAATATGTACGGTCACCAAAGGAGATAAGTAACCAGGGTCGTCGGATATAGTAGAAGTTTAGTAAGAAACCAAACTGTACTATCATCAAAATCTATCTGACCACCGTAAGGACTATTCCTGCTTGCAGCTCATATTATTAGTCAATCTAAAAAGGATTCTCTTTTGTTTTACTTACGGACTCAGCTGTGGTCATCATGTGCTCGGGATTTTGTTTTCAAAATGGTGGTGGTGGTGGTTTTGGCGATAGTGTACCTGTAGCTCTACACACACACACCCGCTAAGTAGTGTTTAATAAATTTTTATTTGTAGAACCAAATTGACCTCTTTTTAAGTCAATTGTTTCAAGTAGTAATACGTAATCGATCGTAAAAAAATATGAACACATTATTGGACTATTTGATTCGTTTGGAGCCGAATGAGTTCGTATCGGACGCGTGGACCGGTCCGACTGCTTTTTGTGGGATCCCACCCTCATCCGACGACCTGACTGCCTTTTGAGGTCTAACACACCCCATTGGAGTATACACCTTAAGTTAACAAAGCAGAGTTCAAAATTGATTACCTATAACTCCGTTTGACAGTCACGACCTAAGAGCAAGGATAAATGTAAGGATGCTGGCTTGCTACAATCAATTTTAAATCTTATGCAGTAGTTTTTAAAGTTGTTTTTTTATAGTGATATTTCGTGATGAATAGCTCCTTTGATTTTTATCGTACATTTGACCCATCAAGTCGAATGTCCTGGGAATGTTCGGAAGACGATTAAATTGTTATTTGCCGTGATTATAATGACGCCAGGTGATGTTTTAACTTACATCACGCCTGTTTTCCACGGCGAGGTAGGTAGGCAGAGGTATATAATATACTACACCCACATTTCGCCAGTAATGTTTAAGTCCCGTGTAATAGGGGCGGTTCTAAAGCCATCAACCGAGCACAAATCCTAACTCCTGACTACCACTGAGAAATTCCGGATGGAAAAACCCAATGCCACTTGGCCCGTCCTGGAAATCGAACCCAGGACCGCATGCTCAACAATAGCGCTTGCGACTACTAGACCAACGAGGAAGTCGAGGCAGAAATAAATATAACCGTATATCAACATGATAATTAAGAATGAATCTGTCGATAAGAAAATAGCAAAGAATGAACCCAAATCATAAACGCCATAGAAATGTATATAAAGAAGAAAGAAAAGAAAGAAAAAGAAAAAAATGCGTTTATTGGCATTACACAAAATTATTACACCTTAAAACTACAAAAACAGAAAACAAACCATCACTATACATATATTATGATCAAAACTGAATGTATTCTGACGACACGGTTGGCGCAGTGGTTAAGCGATGGACTGCTGCGCTGCGTGTCGCGGGTTCGATTCCCGCACGGAACAAATATTTGTATGACCTACATGTATTTGTTCCGAGTCTGGGTGTTTTTCTATCTATAATATGTATGTATTTACAAAAAAAAAAAAAATGTATATAAGTAGTTTATCAGCCATCTTGTTACCATAACACAAGCATTAGGTTGCTTAGCTTGGGACAAATGGTGCTGTGTGAAATGTCCAGGGATTTATTATTTATTATTTATTTATAGAAGAAAGAAAAATGCGTTTATTGGCATTACACAAAACAGAAAACAAACCATCACTATAGGTATCTATGATCAAAGCTGAATGTACGAGTATATAAAGAAGAAAGAAAAATGCGTTTATTGGCATTACATAAAATTAATACACCCTAAAACTATAAAAACAGAAAACATACCATCACTATACACATATCTATGATCAAAGCTGAGACCATGACATAACTCCACACACCTTCATCACAAAGCCATGTAATTTCCCATGATTAATGTTAAAATAATTGCTATAAAAACTAACGTACACCAAACCATATGACGTGTATGTTAACGACATAGTTTTTATGGTGGTTAGCAGAAAAAAAGGTGACACCGTTGACAGAACTGGGTTTTCGGAGCATCTAAGGGGTTATGTCATTATAATTGTGGGTTTCTGTAGCGCCATGTGTGAAAATTGACAGATGGGTTGGGTGGGTAAGTTTTAACCCGTTTCGAGAATTGGGTAAAGGAAAGTGGAATCGTGTACTAGGTGCAGCAATTTCAACGGATGTTATCGTAGGGTGATTTATAACAACAACAAAAAACTGTGTAAACTAGAAAATTCTCGAATCGAATGTGAAAAAATGCTACATACATCCTCGAATCTGAGAACTGTACTGTTGTCAGATTTAACTATTATTGTTCTCGTTTAACTATTTCAAACAAACTACCTACCCTGCGTACTCGGTAACGGACTGATTTAATTAAATAATTAACAATAGAAGAATTATTCGATTTTTTTTTTCTGAAAAGTCGAAACGTATTGTTAAGGTGCTATCCAAACGTAGGACACCGTAAAACGCTTAGTTTTTTTTCTTACTGTTAGGCTGATTGGCAAAAATTGTGTATTGTCAAATGTTCAAAGAAAAGACTTATTCAAAAATATTACATAAAAATAAAATAGTACGTATCATGATAAAACAATCGTCAAACAAAATATTTTTCGTTGCATAATTCTCAAGATTTTGAGCGTGCACTATCATATTTTATGTAATGATATTAAAAAAGGGAATTCAATCAAGTAAAGAAATACCTAAAAATGATTCCACTGAGCCGTGAATTTACTTTATAATTTAAAGCTGCAATATTACTTTTATTTTGGTGGTCATTCGATTCACATAACATCAAACGCATCGCTATTTTGAACCTTATTTGTTGCCGCGATGCGCTATTGTCAACTACATAAAAATATGCTTTTTACCGCGCCTTAAGTATACTTCGTGTATAATAATAGTCCTTAGGGGACTATTTCAAACATCAGACTCTTCAACAAAACATTCCACAACCCTTAATTGTTCGTATATTTCAAAGAAGCATATAAGCGCATTACTCCCGATGCATCTATAGTCTCCTAGTACTAATGGCAGGCTGGTCATCCATCACCCGCCACGCCCGCACCCCGCACCCCCCGCGCCCCTGCGCATCAATCTTATGCAACGCAGCCTGCACGCTCATGCCATCCTAGTAACTCTTTAGTAATTTGTTGGTATTCTTTTGTCATATTTTAAAAGGATACTAATAGGAAAATGTTTTGTTGAACTTTGGGAACGAGTCTGACCAAATGCAGTTTTATATTGTATGTATATACCTTTCCATTTTTGAAGTGAAAACTTCTTTAGCGGTGTTGTGCACTTTTGTTGTGATGGGTAAAAAATGTTGAACTCGCGTCAGGACACGTGACCTGATCGAAAATTCGTAAGACGGAGGGAGAGTAGACCGAATTCCAAAATATCAAAAATGCACAACGTTAATATTCAAGTTTACTCCCGGAGACCGTTGCAGACCGTTTTTTTTTTATTATTTAGCCGTAAAGTTTGATTTAATACTAGTTACTCATCCAAAAATGTTGTGCACTACTAGGTACTGCGAGGGTGCCCCCCCCCCGCCCCCTGATATAGTCCGCCGACCGAGAGAAGGTCACAGAAATAGGTAAGTGCAAGACCTGTCGTTGTAGTGATAATGGAGCAAACCCATGTCCAGCAGTAAAAGTGTTTCGGCTGATATGATAAGGAAAATAGACGGGAAGACGCCACACCACAATCAAAATCCCATAACAAGCACTCATTACAATTATTTTTTTTCCTAAATCACCCTTCTCACCAATCTTGGAGTAAACAATTCCTCTCAAATTTTAATGCACCTCCGAAATAATTACTTGCCATAATAAAAAACGGTCTTCCTCAGTTTCAATCCTCCAAAATTGGAGTTAAAGAAATGGCATCTCGTTATACGAACTGGTATTGTTTCACGACAGTACCACATTGTCTGCTGTTCATTACTGCTCTTCTGTTAATTATGTGTCCCTAGTATAGTGTTTATTTTCCTTGGATGGCGAATTTTTGAGAGATTGCATTGTGTCGTCTCGCATTTTGGTGGAAGTGGGTAGTAATTAATAGTTTTGTTTGGTTCTGTGTGATTAAAATGCTAAATAATTAGTAATGTAAACTGGTGTTGATCCCGAGGAATTTCATCTTATGATTCTGTAACCCGTACACACTTATACACGTAGCATGGACCAAATCTATTCTACTCTACGAAGAGAAGACATACATATAATTATTATTATACATAACTAGCTACGCCTCGCAGATTCACCCGCATAAGTTTCGATCCCGTGGGAATATCCGGATAAAAAGTATCCTATGTGTTAATCCTGGTTATAAACTATCTGCGTGGCTAATTTCACCGTTTGAGCGTGAAGAAGTAACAAACATACAGACACACACACACTCACTCACAAACTTTCGCCTTTATAATATTAGTGTGATATCTCATTCTATGCAAAGCGTCACGTCAAACTTTTCTTCATTTTTGAATTCGCACCGCAGCAATCTTTCTACACTCATTTTTAACCGACTTCGGCAAAGCCAAAACGAGGGGTTATGATTTTGTCTTTCGTTTCTTCCGTTTCTAAAAGGTGGTCGTGCTGCGCATTTGTGGGTCGTGGGTTCAAGCCTAGGAAGTTGTAAACTTTACTAAGCGCAATTTCCTTGGGTTTCATAAAAGCTGTAAAGAAACTAATTAGGTTAAGATTTTCATAACATTCGTTTTGCAGGATTTGTTTCTTATCAGCATCATTATCGATCTGGGTCAATGCTTCAATTGATGCTATTGTACAAGACCTTATTACAATGCATATAGGTTCTGTTTTTTTAAAATCCCAAACAAATTAGACTTAGAGCTGAATTTTCAGACGCCATCGCCAGATAATTTTATCCCAGGAATAATTTTGAATTTTTTTACAGTTCTTCCATACAAAATTTGTCAGACGTAAATTTTTTCCCACGAATAAAAATGATCTGTCCATTGAAAAATCTGCCCTTAGTGCAAAAAAGTTGCTTCCTTTTTACTTAAAAATCTATTTAATCCAACTGAGCGACTGAAACTACCGCCATGCCTTATAATTCTGAAATCCAAGGAGGATTTTAACACCATACAATGTTCCAATGGGACTTACTACGTGATCCGGCAGACAACCAAAGTTATCGACAGCTCACATAATAAGCAAGCTGAAGTGGCAATGGGCCGGCCATATTAGCTGTAGAACCAATGACCGTTGGGGACACATCTAGTGTCCTTGACGTGAAGACCGCAAATCGGCAAACGTAAATTAGGATGCCCTCAGGCTAGGTGGGCGATGATCTTCGCACGGTGGCTGGTAGCAGCTGGATGAAAGTAGCTGAAAATCGAGTTGAATGGCGTGCAATAGGAGAGGCTTATGTCCAGTAGTGGGACTACTGTACGCTGATGATGTCGGATGTCTTCCAATCCTCGACTTCCTAGAATAATTGGACTGTTTTTCTCTGGCTGTTATTGTTTCAATTTTGATCCTGCAAACCAAGACACATCCTGTAGGTGAAGTCGTACGTAACTTACCTTGCAATCGAAAAAACTCCTAACTTGTCGACTTGACTCAAGAATACAACAATTCATATCAATTTCCTATTCAAAACATATTCTCAATATTTTCAGAAAGCACTGAAAAAAGAAAAGAAAGAAAAACCTTATTATTTCCTGACACACTTTTTGACACCTTAGTACTCTCCAACCTCAATTTTACGCTCTATTTTCTGAGCACGAAGGAAGAATTTACGTTGGAAAGTTTTCTAAGTTAATTCCTTTAAAAGTGGTAGGTAAAGTTTGGAGCGCTGTATGCGGGAGTGAGGCAGCCCGGATATTGTCGGCGGAGATTGTTTAAGATAGCACTTGTACTCGCTGTACTCCTTACCTGGACTTGTACTTTTATTTCAATGTTTGAGATATTTTTTTCATGGTTTCCTCTTTCATACCTACTGCTTACTGCCTTTGAATTGGATGTCGGTACCTAAGTACTAAGTGATAATGACTTTTAATGTGCATTGATTTTAAGGAAATGTAAGTCGGCAATCACCAACCCACCTTGAGCAAACGTGGTGACGCGCAGGCCTTCTTTGTATGAGAAGAAACCTTTGCCCTGCAGTGGGACAATAATAAGGGTATTATTGTCCCACTGCAGGGCAAAGGTTTCTTCTCATACAAAGAAGGCCTGAGCAAAACTAACAGTTATAGTGTATAATAACCAGGGGGTTATTATACACTATAACCGTTAGTTTGAGTAGGGTGAACTTTCCAGTGACGTGAAGTGGTATTTTGTTTGACGACTATCGTTTCTAGCTGCCAAACTTTACACTTGGTGAGGAGATAAAATAATTTGAAAATTGACGAACGCATTGTATAATTATCGTAGACGTCGATGATTTGAATAGGACGACCTGGGGGCCTAAAAAGGCCACTTTAAGCAATACCTCTAAAAGCTAGCATTTCCTGAATTCCCAGCAGAGCACTTCCCCTAATTTACACATATACACATAATAGTTTAATCACCTACAATTCATTTCAAATCAATCATATTTGGTGTAAACATTGGTGGACCATTTTACGTATTTCCATACTAAACTGTCAAACAGGTATATTGCGTGATATGAATTGCACGCAGATCATATTATGAATTGTCAGTTTGTGACCATTTTACGATTTTTAATATGATTCATATTGTTATCCTATTATGATTTTGCCAAAGTGGCCTTTTTAGGTCCCCTGGTCGTTCCAGGTCTTGGTCCAGCGTCATAATTTCAATTGAATGTCGCCGCAAAATAAGTTACTTTTCACCATCAAAGATGGAAGGAATTCGTTGTACCGACTTGAATAGGACCACTATATATTCCGTCGTCATGACAGCATTTAGTTATCTTCTGGAAAAACTCTTCAAAAGTGATTCAAAAACCGATAAAACGAACTTGGATCTTCAGGGTCTGCTGGCTTTCAACGTTTACACGGTTCTATTTCATCATCATCTCCATTTTTACCAGTGATTCCATTTCATCTCACAGATTCAGAACTCAGAAGCCTGTAAACAAAAATATTGTATTGACTTAATTAAATTACATGAAATATGCAAAAATAATAAATGAAACAAACCAATTAATATTTTCCTGGAATTCATATTGCACGAATACAAAGGTTTAATCATATTTTTATACTGGGATCGAACAGACGTGATAGTTGCGTTTTTTTTGACAACATAACAAGTCAAATATTATTCATACAGTGAAATAGCACAGCAATTAACGAAAGTTAACCCATCAGTATCCACTCTAACAGAAATCCATAAAAAATCACGCATTTAAAATTCCCAAAACATTTGGGGTAAAAACTCAGTAATTCGTATAAAACAGGCTTTCACGTACAACGCAATCTCATATCACGCTCGCAACAGCGCACAGCGAACAAAAAAAAAATACAAAAAAGAGTTTAATAAAAAAACAATGCACGTCGAACGAAAAAACTTTATCCTGTCAAAAAATAGTAACAGGAATAATTATCGCGAACATTGCATTAATCAAATTCCGTGCACGGCGGTATTGGGAGGGGGGGTCATGGGGGCCGCCCCCCCTGGGGGTGCACGGAAAAACGAATGCTGCGGGCTCGCTGCGAAAAAACGCTGAAAATGACGGGTGCACAAGCTCTAGTGTTCTGCCGATATCTCTCGGATGCTGCATGTGAATTATTTTATTCGATGACCTATATTTTGTGCTTGATGTAAAGGAAATGAGTGATTTGTGTATGAGTTTTATAATTGTTGGCGTTTCGTTTCATAATTTACGATCAGTTCCTGTGGATTTTAAGGTATGATTTTTATACTTTTCACCATCTCATTCGTTTGTTTGTTTATCTTTGTTTCTAAAAGGTAATTACTACAAGTGACCATACAGCCACATAATATGTACCTATAGATACGCTTGTAATTGAAATTGAAGACAGACGGTCTTTTGCCAGAGCCTGAATCACTAAATCACAACAATCACAATTTCAGTCAGCCACAAAAAGAAATAAAAAACACCAAAACATCTTCGAACGTGTCCCCTAGAACTTACATCTTGTATACCGCACGAGTCCAGCGCAGGCTACCTATATAGTCACAAAAAAAACGGGGGCCCGTCACTAGGGGCCGGGGGCCGCGGGGCCCAACCGGCCCTACTGCATTCATTAATTGCTAATTTGCAGATCGGCCCCGATGTATGTCCGCCGAATGTTTGTATAATTTTATGTAATACCATCAATGCTTTTTAGGTTAATCATTGTATTATTGTATTAAACACGTAGGGACTTGTATATAAGGTATATAAGAGGGTCTTGGTACTCCAAAGGTATCTCGGGTAATACCTGTAAGAGGCTGGCACAGACACGTGGAGATTGGCACAAGCAATGACCTCTCTCTCTTCAACTCAGAACTGTGGTGGCCCAGTGGCACGGCCCCGAGTTACGAGTTGTAGGTCGTGGGTTCGAACCCAGCAGGCGCTTTATTTTGTGTAATTTATTTCATCATCACTGCTCTCACAAACGGTGAAGGAAACCGGCATGTCCTCGAACTATAAATTTGTAGACATTTGACATCTACCAAAACAGGGCCCGCGTGGTGTATTATAGCATTTATAGCCCACTCCCTCTCACAGAGAGAAGGACTGTCTCCTAGCAGTGGGAACCTGGGAACGTTACAGGCTGATTGTGCTTCTTTACTTGTGCTCAGCAGTGGGTGAAGTCAGGCTGTGGATCATGATGATGATAAAGGCTATCGTGAAAGCTTGTATGCTTTCCGCAGCATACCTGTAAATGGATGGTGACCGTCGTAGATATTATTACATTTTAGAATTGCGTTTCTCATTGTACTTTTGAAGAATTGAGAATATGGTGAGTTGAGAATCTAGTGTGTTGAGAATCTGGTCAATTCATAATCTGGTAAATCGAGAATCAGGTAAATTACCAATCTGGTGAATTGCTCATGAGCCGTTGAAAGGGTTAAACTTGGTACAGTGTTTCTTGAGCCTTCCGAAGATCGCTATCGGACATATCATCATCATCATCTGTCACGCCTTTTCCCAACTATGTTGGGGTCGGCTTCCAGTCTAACCGGATGCAGCTGAATACCAGCATTTTA
Organism: Apamea crenata; assembly: GCA_949629185.1. NCBI lineage: Eukaryota > Metazoa > Arthropoda > Insecta > Lepidoptera > Noctuidae > Apamea > Apamea crenata. The sequence goes on along the minus strand of OX451368.1, from coordinate 3,163,367 downwards.
CATGGAGCGATTATCAGACATATATGTATTTTTTTTCAAATTATCCTTATTGTGGGCATATGTTAGTTACATGTCTTACTTAACAATAAATTAAAGTTCCAATATGTCCTGCCTAATAGGCATACAATAATTATTTAGTGTCATTAGATTTAAAATTATTTTCCATGTCTAATTTAGTTGTTAAAAATGTCAAAATATCAATATACAGTCAAATTAATAAATGGTCAACAATTCAATAAATAATTCAACAAATCTTGGATAGTGTAGTATGCTTTATCAATTAAAAAGTTACGTAATTTATTTTTAAATACTTAAAGTTCCTTAGTGCTCAGAATTTCAGGAGGTATTTTGTAATGGGCTAGTAAGGAAATGGGCTACTAGTCCACCATTGTAATTACGTTTTAAAGTAGGTAGGTAACCTCTGTCACGTCCACAGAGAGCGTGACGGAATGAATGCATTTAGAGCTTCCTCGAGTGAAGATACTTGTAGTACGGCTGGCGTACACTGCGAGGTACTTGCGTAACACACTAACAATAGCAATGACTTTCATTTTGACAGTTTGACAACATTCATTGCGTTATTTACGTTCTTGTGTAGACAATTTTTTCGAACAAATGAAGCAATGGATTAGCAATATCCTTCAATATGATTCAGCTTGTGATTGATAGTGTGTTACGCAATTAAGGTGTAGGTCAATCAGCTGTGATACCAACCTTACTGACTTAAAAATGGTTACGATCACGCTAGCTGTCAAGCAAAAAAACTCAAAGCATTTATTTCAATTAAACCATTCACAGGCATTGTTGAATTATCAAGGAGTCGTTCAGTCAGAAATATGAAGCTAGTTGCCCATTCCGAAGCGTGGTAAGTACCTAGGGAGATGAACGGGCAAGAATCTCCATGGATGGATGTGCTGTATAACCCGTCCCAACACGCTTGGTTGTAGCATCGGGTTGGTTGAATGTGGACAGGCTCATAACATACGGCGATGTGGAGTGGCTACCGCGTACCGGAATACCTTGCGTTGGAAGGCCACCCACAAGGTCGACCGATAACCTTGTGAAGGCCGCAGGAAATCGCTGGATGCGGGAAGCACAATACCGGTCGAAGTAAAATAGAAAAATATAAAATATTTATTGTCCAGGTAATACAGTAAACAGGTTCACAGGTTAACAGCAAGTTAAAAAGACATGAGTACAAATACCATATTGTAACCTAGCCCAGGTTACAATATGGTATTTGTGAGCCCCAAACTAGACAGTTAGTCTGTATCTTTGGGCTCGGAGTACGAATTCCAGAGTGGAGATTAGACAGGTGATTGGTGATGTAAAAAAAATAAATGAAAAAGTGTTTATTCACGTAAATAATTTTAAACAGATATACATATTACCTCTGCCAAATTTCAAAGCAGTTTGTTGGCAGACGTAGCTCCTTTTTTTTTGCACATATTATCATATTATATAACTCAGTAGGTACCAAAAGGTATAAAAAAATAAAAAACTACTAATATGCCATGCCTTCTTAGAGGGTCATAAAAATAAACTAAACTAACTAATTTAACATAAACCTTAACTACTATAATTATACTGTATGGTGCGTGTGTATGTTTGTGTGGTGTGTGTGTGTGTGATATGCGTGTCGTGTGTGTGTGTCTGGTGTGGGTGTGTGTAAGTGGAGGTGCCTGATGATGACGGTGCATGAGGCTACATGAGACTGAAAACTTAGTATTAGTAGTTATGACGAGAGCACTGCAATAGCCAATATCTTTTTTAATTTACCTATGTTGTCCCACAGCTGGGCAAAGATCTCCCCCATATCTTCCCAGTTTTCTTTATAAGAAATAAGACACTAGCAACCCGCCCCTGCTTCGCACGGTTTTTTGACTTGAGAAAACATCGTGATTTCTTTAATATACAGGGTCAAATTGAATTAGCTATCGAAACTCTGCTGACATGTGGGTATCGATATGTAAACATGATCAAACAAAAAAGAAATTATTTTGATGCGTTTTTTTAGGGCCATATATCAACCGCACGTAGTGTAGTCATTTGAAATATCAGCATAAAAAAATCAATTTTCTTTGTGTAAACTTCGCAGACGCGATGAGTATCGACGTCTAAATATAACAGAACCAAAATTATAGTAAAATTTTCAACTTCACGTAAACACAAAAAAATCATCAATTTTTAATTTTTTCGTGTTTAGATATCGGTACCCATTACTTCTGCGGAGTTTCGCTAGCTAATCCAATTTGACCCTGTATGTAAGTTAATAACCTAATTTGACAGCCCTAACCCCCTTCGCTGGTTTCACTTGGCGCTGAAACATGACAATGATTTTCAAACCAATTAAACAAACTGACAAAAACAGAAATACCATCATACCTGTTTTTAACACCAAAACCTATAACAATAATAGATTTCCACCATTTTATCGGACGCAACTCAAAAATGCGTCACCGGGTTCCTCCTATACTGTATTGTGACGTCACAGTCATGTCATCCGCAGACACCACGCTCATGTCATCTGCCTAGCCTTTTCCCAATTATGTTGGGGTCGGCTTCCAGTCTAACCGGGTTCAGCTGAATACCAGTATTTTACAAGGAGCGACTGCCTATCTGACCTCCACAACCCAGTTACTGGGTAATACGATACCCCTTGGTAAGACTGGTTGTCGGACTATCCGTAACGGCTGTCAAAGATTCACAAACGACAGCCGGGACGTGCTTTCCGGGGCACGGAAAGGTCTCGGTATGTAAAGATGGTCACCCATCCACAGACCAACCGCGGCAAGCGTAGCTTAACCTGATTGATCGACTTCTGCGGCTGTTATTATTTAGTCACGGGCCCCTCTAGTAATAGATTTGCACCATTTTATCGGACGCAGCTCAAAAACGAGTGTACCTAACATACGCGTGATGGTGCGTCACCGGTTTTCTCCTACACTACACAGTGTAGGTACTTACTTACAGTGGGCTGACAATCTCTAAAAATCTTCTTACTTTTCTTAAACGGTGGCCATGCGGATGCTTCCGGCCCCGTGGCCATATTTGAGCCTTTTTTGTCTCGCACAGGATTGTTTTTTTAATGTAATTTCGTTAGTTTTAAATGCAAGGAGTATTTACTGTTTGTAGTTCTTTCTTTATATTTTTAGGTCCTAAGCCTATAAAAGATATAGATGGGCTAAAGAGTACCTTATCTTTGCCAGAAACCACACAGCACTATACACAGTGACGTAATTTTACACCATCATCATTTCTGACAGTCCTATAGGTATCCATATTTCTATAGCAGCCACCACATCGTTCAGCAACCTGCCTTTTATATAAATAACATTATACATACCCAATATTTTCCCTCTCGCTCCCACTCATTGGATGGGAACACGTTAATAATCCCCATGCAAATGAAAAAATAGAGCATTGATGTCGTTGTGTGAGTGACATGGACGAATCGATCGCGATCGGGCGTGTGTGCAACGAAATAAACGAAAACACGCAGTGGGTGGAAAAAATCGCCACGTCAAAATGGACACGAGTGTTGTTGGGGTGGAGTGAGTTGGCCACTGGGCACTGACGGGGAGGCTTGATACGGTTGAAAGTAGTTTTGAATACTTTCAAGTAAATTGTATTACTTAGAAACCAACTACGTACCTACCTAAATAAAATTAACTGACGGTTTAGTAATAGTATTTACATATTTTAAAAAGCTAAATGTAAAAGTAAATTAAAAGGAGGGGAAATGATGAAAGGGCATCAAAAAATTCGTCCGCATCGCTGTCAATAGGAAAAATGCCCAAAAGGCTAGTAGCATTCCCACGTTGTATGGCAATGTTATTTCTTCAAAAAAGCCCAGCCCTCTGGTCACGTGTTTAGTAATTGACTAGATACTCACCATCTGACTTACTCTATGACTACTTAGTTTATGCCTCTATTTTTTATTTATTTGCCTATATTTTCGCCGTATGTAGCCACGGTCGTTAGTGTTGTATGGGTCACTATGAGAGCTTGTTGACGGACACCTTTTTTCTACGGCGCGATTTATACTTTATCGAAACCATGACGTGTACAGCTTGTAGAAATAGTTCTTTGAGAGAAAATCAAGTAACGCGGAAATATTGCTAGAAGCATAAAAGTAAACAGGTAATACCTATCGTCTATATATTCTTCGACTTCATTAATACTTTCATCATCGACTTGTCAATCGACACACAATTGCTTGACATTGTGGATTGAAAGAAAGAAAGAAATATGTAGATAGAATATTTTATTTGGGACACGTACAGGAAATACAAACATGAAATCTAACAAAATCATGAAGACAATAAATTAAAAAACAACATTCAAACTTTTAAGTTTGTCTAATAACATCTAATAAATATTAAAACTAATTTAATAAAATAGTGAAAAAACAGGAAGAGCTGTGTAAGGCCAAAATAGCTCCTATCTCCGCATGAGGCAAATGCAATAGTTTATTTGGATTGCAAATAAACTATTCAGTATACTTTAACTTCCGCATTAAAACAAGCAACGGCCACTTCACACCAACCGCACAACACCGCTGCAACCGTCACCAAACAGTCTGGGGGCCTGGGGTGGCCCCTTAAAAAAATTGCACCGCTCCGGGCCCCGTGGAGGGGGGGATCGCCTCAACTTTGACGCGCGCCCCTCTCTAATTGATGCTGCGAAGCGATACTATGACGATTCCGTAGTTTGTTTTGGGATTAGGCCCTAATTAGACTTGGTTAGTGAAGTATTTGGAGCACCTGTTCAGAGGTTGAGTTTGGTAGGAGGAATAGCGCAATTTTTGAAATTAATTAGGTGTTTTTTGCAATAATTATTGCAGTTTAGTGCTGCTCCTGCACTTCCTCAAGTTTAGCCGCAACCATAACTTTAACCAGCCCAGTGAGTGGTAACGGCAGATTCAAACCAAAGCAGGCACTTTACTTTGTGTAAACTATTTCATCACCACTGCTCTCAAAACGGTAAAGGAAAACATCGTGAGGAAACCGGCATGTCCTAGAACCAAAAATTCGAAGACATGTGACAACCAACCCGTACTGGGTACGCGTGGTGGATTCGGCCCAGTCCCTCTCACAGAGAGTAGGCCTGTGTCCCAGAGTGCGAACATATAGGCTGATTGTGCTTGATTATTATGCATAACTTTAATAACCTCTATTGCAAAATGTAACACGATTTAAACATTTGACTGCAACTTTCAGCTTTCCGCTTCTAGTTGGGTCATCCAATGGACATTTATGCGCTGCGAATTAATTGACAGATATCCGCAGTACGATATTATTAGGAAGATTTTTTTTTTAATTTGGGTGCGTGTTTGTTTTGTTTGAAGAATTTTATTGCCATATACTGTTGATTAATCAATGGGCGTAGTTGTAAGTTTTGTTTTACATATAAAATGTGATTTATTTATGCTAACATTAAAATAAAGATATGTACATGGGAAAAAATAAGCAAAATAATCATAGGGCATCAAAAAATTCGTCCGCATCGCTGTCAACAGGAACAGTGCCTAACAGGCTGGCAGCATTGCCACGTTGTATGGCGATACTAATTCTTTGGCCAAGAAACAGGCCAGCCCTCTGGTCATGTGAAGAGTCGACTAACCGCTTGGCGATATCTCGAAAAACCAAGCGGGCACTCGGACCCCATGGCCCTAGTGTTTCAACCCCAAACGGCTCGAATATATAACTCCCAATCAGGTTGCAATATTTTCGCCGTTTGAGGTTTTCTGCACCAGCAGCAGCCGCTCCAGCACAGCCCACCGTGCTAGGAAGATGGGATGGCGCAAGGGTGTCGACACATGTTGCATCCCACACCAAAGGTCTGCCTAACTTCCAGGGCATTATGGTCATTCCGTCTGGTCTCTTCCCATCGTCGCGTGCCAGGCCGTTGGGTTCTAAAACAGCTGGCACCCCGGCGGTGACAAGAGCACGACGGATGATGTCATTAATGCTGGCGTGCCGTGCTATCCGACCTGCGCTCCTACTGCAGGATAGGCCATGGTGTCCGAGGCAGTCGACAGCTTCACCGCACTGACAGCGATGCGGAGCCCCACAAGGAGCGCCCAAACGCAGACAGGTAGCGAGCCGGAAGGTAGTGTCACCCAGCATAGTGCCTAAGTTGGGTGACGGGAGTGCTTGAAGCCAGAGCCCCGACTCCCACTCACCCACAGCCAGCAGGCGGGCACGCTCAGCAGAATTGGTAGACGTATTGAGAAGATTATTCCGTACCAACCTGCAGAGCGGCTACCAATAAAATGTTGGAGTTAACTTTAGTTAACCTTTATGTAATAAAAGTTCGTCCTGGCAAGCACTTAATTGCTGACGCGTCGGAAATCCCATTGATAATACTGATGTTTCAGGTGGATACTCAAACACAACTAAATTTACGTCTCATGGACTATGCTGTCTCCGTCTGAAAGACATGATAGTTTTTAAGATATTGCCATTATATCTTAGGTGGCCGTGGCCGGGAAGATTGGGGGTAAGACCAGCACCCCAATTGCCTAACAACTACCAATCATTTTGAAGGCTAATCCATTGATTCATTTGAAAATCGTTAGATTTTTTTTTCTATCAACAGCAATGAATGTTGTCAAAATGAAAGTCATTGCTTCTGTTTGTGTATTACGCAGTTATCCCTCTGGTTAAAACTTACACCTTTGGGTAGCATGGTACAAAGGGGAGGAGGGATAACTCAGGAGGGTGGAACAACACTGGCAATTATTATGATGACGATAAGTGACCGTAACTACTTTCCAATTCCCAACACACGAAACCATCATCTGCCGAGCCTTTTCCCAACTATGTTGGGGTTGGCTTCCAGTCTAACCAGATGCAGCTGAATACCAATATTTTACATGAAGCGACTGCCTATCTGACCTCCACAAGCCAGTTAATGGGTAATACGATACGCCTTGGTAAGACTGGTTGTCAGACTTTCGGGCTACTGACGACCCGTAACGACTGTCAAAGATCCACGAATGACAGCCGAGACCAACGGCTTAACGTGCTTTCCGAGGCACGGAGGGGTCTTGGTATGTGAAAATGGTCACCCATCCACGGACCAACCGCGGCAAGCGTAGCTTAACCTGGCCGATCGACCCGTGTGGCTGTAAGTAATACTTAGCCACAAGCCCTCACACGAAACCAGACACAAAATAAAACCCAATAAAAAACATTAGATACCAAGATTGATAGATGACGATGATTCAATGCCATTAATTACACTAATTCAATATCAGAGTCAGGCATCCGTCTCCCAATTATGTAAAACATAGTTTACTACCTAATTCACTGCGGAGGGCGTCGCGAAACGACATTACACGCGTGTATGGTGGCCATCATTCTAATATTTTGTAGACGATCCCAGCTATTTGTGGATGCGTAGTAGGGTGACCACTGCCGTGATAGATTTTACTTTATTTATTATAATTTATTATACAAAATTCAATTAGGTATTGTCTATTTATTTTGTTTTTATTTCTTTTTGTGAGAGGAGCTTGTGGCTACGTAATATACAGGTTTTTTACAATTGAGCATATGAATTTATGAAATTATTTTTAGTGTAATTAAAACATTTTCTAGGTTTAGAAATGAAATTAAAACAGTGTAAATAAAACAGATGAAAAAAAATGGAATAAAGTAGGTAAACGGATTAAAGACTGAAAATATTTTAGCGAGCAAGCGTACTTTAGCAAAAATCAGTTGAATATCGGTATTCTTTGACTCTGCCTACATCCCTCAATACAAAACTATACTTACCTTTAACTAGATATTTGTTTTCAGTCTGACTGTTTGCATTGTGTGATTTATGTCAGTCGCTCACGTCATCTGTCTAGCCATTTCCAAACCAGACGGTTAAAATATCAGTATTCTTGACATGGCGGCTTTTGGACCTTCCAAACTTGTTTTTTTTATTCCTGGGCAGGTTATTATTGCCGATTTTATAAGCTTAGAGCAGTATCTTACGGTTTGTTTTCCCATGACATAAGAAAATGTAACTCACTCATTAATTGTCAAACTACCCTTTAACTCTATGGCGATTCTACAATACTCTTAAAAGTAACAGAGACAACATGAGAGTAATCTTTTTATATAGTATACCTAATTCTTTTGTACGTGGGTATGTCACTAAACTCCTCCTAAACCCCCCTGATCCTCCTGGATCAATTTTGATGATTTTTGGTGTGTGTTTGAGTAGGCCCTGGATGGTTTAGATTCACAATTGGACCCGGTAGGTGGCGCTGCGTTCGAGTTTTAGGAAACAGGACAATGTTTGTCTTGTCAGCTACTGTCAGTTATTGATAATATACTAATTTATTTATTTTAGACATAGTCCATACACATTTCAAACCAATAAATTAAAACAGATAGAATTGAAGTAATTACCTATTCGACTACATACTTAAAATAAAGGTATCATTTAGGATTCAGGCAGTATGGACTCCATGGACAAATAAAAAAAAACCCTTCATAAAACATACATTCTGGTGCCCCTACCAAAATCGTCTTTGAAAAACCGATTTCTAAGAAAGTAAAAGGCGTTTAGTGATGACAAATGGCCGTAGAACACAGAACCCATGGCGACCACACTTGTCCATAAATTCGTCACTGGCACAATGCCAGCCGCGCCGCGTTAGCGCCTGAAGTCCAGCATTAAGATGTATTATACATTTGTTCGTATGTGCAGCTTCTTGGACGTATGGGAACGAATCTGGCTGTTAACCAACACTCAAATGTCCAATTCTAAACGTGGGCTTTCCAATGCATCTATCCTTAAAAACAACATCAATACTAGTAACCATTGCTGAGGTATTTCCTATTGCTGGGGTCCTTAAGACACGCTTGTTTAGCGGTTAAAAGCTGCTCCAGTAAACTCTTATAGACGATCATCATCATATGCAGTGTGGGTCGCCCCCAGCTAGATGGACCAACGACCTTGAAAAGGTGGCTGGGACTGACTGGAGGCGGAAGGCGAAGGCTCTTTTGACATGTCAAGGAGTCGGTCAGTCAGATATAATTATGAACCTTGTTGTCCATTCCAAAGCATAGTAGGTTCCTATGGACATCAAACTCATGCTACAATTTGGCCTGTTCTGTTGCAAGTGTTAAAATAACCTGCACCCTAATTGCGTAACACACAATCAATCTCAATCTGAATCATTTTGAAGGATACAATGCAGAATGTTTTGCGTACGTTACATTGCGCATTGTCATCATTTTCACGTATTCAAAAATAAAAGTCGTCTTCCAGCATAAAGTTACTTAGTTTGATGTACTTACTTGTTCTTTTTTTTTTGTGTGTTTGTTCTTTTTTTATGCGTCATGTTTGCCGCAAATAAATGTATTTTCTTTCTTTCTATGTACAGTATGCATAGATGATGGCTTCTTGAAAGATCTTGTTACACCCTGTATGTAGGTATAAATAAACTAACTACCCCGTTGGTCTCGTGGTAGTAAGCGCAACTGCTGAGCGTGGGGTCCTGGATTCGATTCTCAGGTCGGGCAGTGTTATCGAGTTTTTCCATTAGGAATTTCTTAGTAACAGTCCGGAGTTTGGAAGTTGTGTAGTGATACCCTCGTGCCTCGGAAAGCACGTTTAGCCGTTGGTCCTGCGCCTGATCTCTCTCCGGTCGTGTCGGATTGCCGTCCCATCGGACTATGAGACTGAGGGAAGAGAGAGTGCACATGTGTCTATGCACAAACTTGTGCACTATAATATCTCCCGCGCCGAAGGAGACTAGTCCGTTAAAATTGTCCGTCATGGCCGAAACACGGTCTGGAAGAGTATTATTATATAGGCATAGTTCGTCGCTCCCAATACGATACCACAGAAGGACAATTCAAGCCGAATCCTTCTCAAGGAGATAGGCACGTCCTATTCTGAGCGTGCTCCAAATTAGCCCCAGAATACAATAGCAAGTTTTTCAGTGCGTAAATCAGCATTGGAATAAATAGGACTCCTTTTAAAGGACTATGAGTAACGAAATAGAGGAGTGTCGGGGCGTTAAGTGCGGCGCACACTGGCGACTCGCCAACTAAACTGATGGATTTATAGTGTGCGCTGTTACTTATATACACCGCTATTATCGGCTGGCACTAGGTTTGCGGTCGGGTTGGCTTGTAGTAAGGCAGGATTTTTGTTGGTTTTAAGAAATTGTAAAGTTGGCTGTATTTGCTTGTTATTGTGTATTTGAGCGGTTTAAAAAATCATTTTTTTACTGACTCTGTTTTGTCAATTTTAGCTTTTCCCGTAATGTATAGTTCTATATGTTCTACCATTCGTTTTAATTGCAATACCACCTTATTCTCTGCCATCCATTAAGTAAGTATCTTGCTAAAATGCCGAATGCCACGGGCATTCTAAAAAAAAAACTATTTTATTTACTGTGTAAGAAAGCCCCAGTTCATCTACAGACGCCAGCACATCAAGCTACTACAATCTGTCAAATTTCTTTAATACATAGATTTTCAACTTTGTCGCTAAAGCATTAAGGTTCAAGGTTAATTGGGAAAATCTGACAGTTTCGAGCAGCTTGGTGTGCGCCATCTGTACAAAGATCCTTACAAAACATGCTTGCCTGGTACTTCTATTAGTACCCAACTATCTACCTATAGGTGCCAAAGAAAGAATTAGTTTGTCACGCATATCCTTAAGAAAATAATTAATAATCAATTAGTTGGAATAAATTAAAGCAAAAATACTTAAACAACGATCTACATGATCACAGCACACTGATGTGTATAGCGTACGCACATAAATTCGTCAGGCGAACCCTGGCGCTGAGCCAATAGCTACTGCCAATAAAGCCTTAGCTGCAGAGGAATATCATGTAGTCATGTTTATCTATTTGCCGTTTATAATTAACTGCAAATAAATATCATTTGTTTGTTTGTCGTTGTAAACTGTTTTACGCACGGCGTGATTCGGGATTGGTTGACAAGACATATAAGACACATTACCTAAATCAGGAAAAAGAAAAAAAGGATTTGTGACGCAGACACACGTGTGTAAAAAAACCGGCCAAGTGTGAATCGGAATTGCACACGAAGGGTTCGGTACCACCGTCCAATATTAAACGCTACATATTTTTTTAAACACGTTTCTTGTTCGGTGGTGTGTCCTATTAGGGTTCAAAAAATTCAGCCATTCTTATTACAGCCCTGTGACAGACTCGACTAGATACCTACTTAGAAAGATAGATGAAAGATGTAGGTATACAAGGTGGACACGACAACGCAAAAATAAATTCAACTACGTATGATGACGTTCCCAGTCTGCATACGAAGATTCCACTAAAAATATCCAATAGTTAAGTCACTATAGCTAGTCAAAGATTTGCCAAACCCATAGTCGGCCCATCTATTTATTTTGTTTGAAAAAATCACTTTTTTAATTTCGATGCTAGGATTTATTTGATAGTTCCAAGAAACTCTTAGGCAGTTTTTTAAATTTACTATCGTATTGTTGTCTCCACATTGTATACGACAAAAAAGAGTTCTACTAAAGAACCTGTGTGAGCCTCATGATCCCTATAGACATCCTCTAAACTGGATTGAAAGACCTAACAAAAAAAAAAACAGAAATAAACTCAGTCTTCGCGAAATGTGAGTATACACCTCTGCCTAACCCTCCAAGGAATACAGAGGGGCAATCCTCGTAATTTTAAGAACGTTCACAGTCTGATTTCAGTTTCACTCAGTCAAAAATACCTCTAATTTCCTTACATTTTTGTAAAGTTTTTGACGCTTGTTTGTCACCGAGATGAGACTGCGACTAGATTTTGAATGTTTAAAATTACGAGAATTGATCTTCAGGTGTGATTTTATGTATATCTTAGACTTCTTTAACAGAAAAAACAGTTAAGGAAGTCAATACATATGTATTTTAGTCTCATTTCTCTTCTTAAAGAAAGACCATACCAAAAATCGTGACCCCAACGTCACCACTTAAACTTATGCCAATAAAAAACCGCACAAAAAATCAACTTAACTAGCTACAATCACCATCCATTTGTGTACTAATAACCATAATAAATGAGAAAGCAAAAAGTACTTAACTGCACAATCTATCGAGAGGTTGAGGTCAATCAAACAAGCGGTCTATAAAGTAACAAGCGAAAATCATGCAAAAAAATCTCTCTAACGTGTGAAATAGATGTTTCTATTTAAAAAAACCAAGTGCGAGTAGGACTCTCCCCCTGAGGGTTCCATCTCAGACCTGTGCCCAGTTGCCCGCGGCTTCAACCACGCATCACACAAATTTCCTACCAGCCTATAAACCAATTCCGGATTGAAGGACCAACTTACCATTGTAGTTCAAAAACTCCCACATATTTCAACTGAAAATTTTAGTTTGTACGCACAATATTGAGAGGTTTAGGGTTTAGGTACCATGTTATTTTAAGAACATAGACTTCTTATAGGTTTTCCTGTTATCTGTGATAATATTTGTATTTTGTTTCTAAATTTTAGGTTAAGTATTTTTAGACAGACACACGAATAATCTTATAGCGGTCCCTTTTTTCATTCAGACGTACGGAACCCTAAACACACCGAAGAAAAGAGCTTATTCGGTTTAGTAAAACATCGATTGTTGTAAACTTTATAATCATCCATGAATCCTTTTCTTTGTGCATGGATGAAATTGAATCAGGTTTTGTATGGAAATAATCTTGGGAGTTCACGAAGAATATTGGCAGGACGGTTTTTTGTTCAAGAATTGGTGTTTTTCTTGCACTGTATTGTTTGGGTATAGGTCATCCATTAGTTTACAGTTCACTTCCCAGAAAATGACTTGCAAACGCTTATCTATCCGAGATTTTTTTGTTAGCATAGTTTTCCTTTTTCTGCATTATCCAATAGGTACGCCTGATGGTGATGAAATCTTCTTCTTAGAAAGAAAATACGTTTATTTGCGGCAAACAGAGACAAAACACAAAAAAGAACAATTTGGGGGAAAATATGTTAGGTATTCTTCTTTTCGTGTCGACTGTACTTTTCCTGTTTTTTTTTTTAATACGGCGTCTCTCAGTTCAACCTCATAAGTACAGGTACAGGTGCTAGCCATAGGTACTGCGGCATCCACAGGGATACCTCAGTAAATTAAGGCCTCCAGCCAGGGCTTAAAAACTTACAAACTAAGCGACTACGCGCTAAGGGCACCTCCTGTGGGGTAGGGACCTCGTCTTAGGACGTCGCTGCGAGAGGGCAGCAAGTGACAGGATCGGAATTAGGTACTCTCCCTCGTTCTTTTTTTTAATATAGTTTGAGCCCAGTAGGTGGCCACGTTGATTGCGGCATCATTTAGTTAATCCAAGGTGAACGAGCACCTAGGACACTCCAACAAGTGGGGCATGGTCTGAAATGATAGTGACTCAGTGAATGATGTGATAACGTCCCGTTGGTTTTTGCGGTCAATTGAAGACACATCATCATCTGTGAACTCTGTCTGATCTTAGGAGATGAGTCCGTAATCATTATATTCTTGAACTTCCTTTGTCCATTTGTGCAGATTTTCTTTTTCTTTCTTTCATTACCCATCTTAACCATTGGTGGAAGAATACCTCTACAGGTACCCAGGGATTTGACTTTCAGGGAACAATTAATTGAAGATCAACAATGCTATGTGTTGCAAGGAAATGAGGTAAACTTGAAGAGCAGTGGTGGCCCAGTGATAATGACCCCGACTTACAAGATGAAGGTCGTGGGTTAGAACCCACGCAGGCGCTTTACTTTGTGTAAATAATTTCATCACCATTGCTCTCAAAACGGTGAAGGAAAACATCGTGAGGAAACCGGCATGTCCTAGAACCAGAAATTCGAAGATCATCTACCAACCCGCACTGGGCCTGCGTGGTGATTACGGCCCAGTCCCTCTCACAGAGAGGCGGCCTGGTCCCAACAGTGGGAACGTTATGGGCTGATTATGAGTTAAACTTATTAAGGTAAGTTTTTCGAGAACAAAGTGGATTTGTTTTTAATGAGCTTGCATAGAACAAACTACCTATACCTACATAAAGATTTTTTTATGAATACAGCACCGAAATCCTTGCTAGAATAAAAAATAAATAGTAGGTAGGTATGTAATAAGACATTCGTGTGTGGTCCAGCGGTTAGCTATAGACTCAACTTAAACTATTGCTATGAGTAATTATCAAGTTGTTTTCGATTCTAAGTTGAAATTGGAGATACCTGCCTGTTCTAGAAAAAATATAGGCCGAAATGTAGGAGTTTATTCTACGGAGGAGCAATCAAGAAGGAGATAATGCCTACTACTCTTATCTCTGAGCAAACGTACTAGTTTTTTTTTTAAATACGTTGTGAACCTCATATTATCCCGTGTCGACACCCTTGCGCCATCTCATGCTCCTAGCACGGCGGGCTGTGCTGGCACTTCTTCTGCGGCTGCTGAGACCCTCAAGTGGTGCAAATACTATATAACCTTATGGGTAACTACAGTTTCGAGCCGTTTGGGGTCGGGTCATGGAGCTCGAATCTCCTTTTTAAGGAAATTCTCGCCGACTGGTCGGCACTTCACCTGACCAGAGGGCTGGGTCGTTCTTTGGCCAAAGAGTTGGCATTGCCATTCAACGTGGCAATGCTGCCAGTCTTCTGGGCATGTGTCCGGATGACAGCGATGTGGACAAGTACTTCGACGCCTGTGTCCATTTGTTTTTTTTTTATTTGTAAAGTTAGTCTTTCATTAACTAAGTAGATATCAATATAGCATGTCTGTTTTCTTTAGCACAATAAAAAAAGACCAGAGGGGTAATTCTCGTAATTTTTAGAACGTTCACAGTCTGATCCCAGTCTCAATCTGTCAAATAATACTTCTAATTTCCCTACATTTTGACAAGTTTTTGACATTTGTTTGTCGCCAAGATGAGACTGCGACTAGATTTTGAACGTTTTAAATACAGAGTATTGACCTTCTGATTAAGTACCTATGTCCGGTTAGACTGGAAGCCGACCTCAAAGGTACCATAGTTGATTGATTGATTTTCCGGGAAATTCAAAATTTTCTTACGTTTTTTGTTTGCAGGTTGTCTACCCGACCGACTCTATATTTTTAAGGCAAAATACATAAGCAAATAACTTAGTTTAATTGAATGTTAGCATTTTGATTTTGCGAAATTCGATAAAAACACCTATTTTGATAATTCTACCAGTAATCATCGGCATTGCCATTGCAGTGGATAAAGGGTTAATCGACTGCATTTTGGTACTCTCCTTAATCAACTCTGCCTATCACAGTCCACTGCTGGACATATGACTATCCCAGGCTGCGCCATAACGCAATGTTGGTTGCTCCGGTTCTTTTCCGGATAACTTCATGCCTTCAAAGAAACTCCGAGCATTGTGTTTCTTGTAAGATCAGGTTCAGCGACTTTTTTGCCAGCGGGTGCGATTCTCCAGCGGCGATTTTCTTTCAGCGCACAGCTTAGCGCCGAGTGTTGAAAATCCAACAGCGTGTTTTTTTGATGCGCTAGGATGCGCTCTGTTGAATTCTCAATGCTCGGCTCAACACCGAGATTTGAAAATCCAATGCGCGATAAAATCCTGCCACGATATTTTTACGACTATGCGAACGTGGGTTAGCTGATTATTTCGAAGCAGAACTAATTTAAGATAGAAAAAAACGTTACAGTCAATTCAAAATAACGGCTTTTGTTGATGGTTAGACTAAAAGTCGACTAAAAACTACATATTAGAGGTTAACTAGACATCAGTTTATTGATGATGGGGAGTAACTCCCAATTTTTTAGACTTTTTAAAAAGTCTTTTTGTCACCACAATCGTTTTGCCCCGTTTGGTCTCGTGGTCGCAAGCGCGGCAGAGAGTTCGAATTGCAGGTCGGGCATAGTGTTTTTAGTGTTTTCCATTAGAAATTTCTTACTAACAGCCCAGAGTTTGGAAAGTGGCGGTGTAATACTCCCGTGCCTCGGAAAGCACCTGATCTCTCGTCGATTGCGTGCAGACTCATCGGACTATGCGAGTGAGAGAAGCGTGAATGCACATGTCTGCCGCATACACTTGTGCACTATTACATCTCTTGCGCCGCAGGCTAGTCTCCGTTGAGATTGACCGCCATAACCGAAACAACTTACTATACAGGATAAAAAGGCAATGCAGAGGGCTATGCTTGAAGTTTCCCTACGTGATCTAATCAGAAATGAAAAGAATCGTAGGAGAACGAAGGTAACCGACATAGGCCGGAGCATTGCCAGTGGGCAGGGCATATTGCTCACAAAACGGAGTTAGCGTTGAAAGGCCTCCCACAAGGTAGACCGATGACCCTGTAAGGCGCGTTCCCACTGTGTCGTGACGATTAACTTATCGTTGGACGACTGTCGTCTCTAGCTGTTCCCATTATATCGACTGCTTATCGTCACTGCAAAAAAATTCGTGGACGACAGTTAATCGTGTCGTCCTATATGTGAACACCTCCATTTAAATACACAAGCCATGACGCTTTAAACGACACGATAATCTGTCGTCACGACATAGTAGGAACGGGGCCTTAAGGCCGCAAGAATCCGCTAGTGAGAACCACAGAACAGGTTGAAGTGGTGGTGATTTGGATCTATGTCCAGCAGTGTGACGTCTTTCGGCTGAAATGATTATGATGATGAGACAGAATATATGCAGATTGATAATTAAGCGATTTTAATACGTTTGAGAATTTGGGCGTAAGTTGAGAACAATTAAGAGCATTGACAACGTACGGCATTTCATACAAACTTTCAAGTCCTTGTTTTTCGAAATGCATGAACCGATTTTAATGAAAAAAAAAAGTTAATTGAGAACATTTTCGAAAAATAGTGTTACATGTTAATTCGACCGATTTCAAATTTTCCATAGAAACAGAGATTTCCAATTATCTTTTTTTAAATAAGACATTTCGAAAATGTTCTTAACTAACTTTTTAGACCTATGTATCCTGCTTATGCGTATGAAGTTTTATTAAAATCGGTTCATGCCTTTCGAAGAACAAGGACTTGAAAGTTTGTATGACATGCCGTACGTTGTAAACGCACGGTGTCAATTTAAAATAAAATAAAACTTCGCTTACACTTATAGAATAGAATATAATACTCATTATTATACAGTGTGGCGATTAGGTTATCACATGAATTGAAACCACGTATTCTACATAACGTATATTAAACATACACAATTAAAAGAATTAATAACAATTAACATTTTAGTCGTGGGACTTTTTAACGTTTCAGTATTTACCTATGTGTAATACTTAGTAACAATAACATAAAGTTTGTGTTGAATTCTTGATACCATTGCCTCACGCGTATCTAGTGACTTGTTATCAAGGATGGTTTACCTATTTCATGACAATTTTTATGCTGATTATTTTATTTGTTTTTTTTTTTCTATTTTTAGTAAAATTTAAATTTTATTATTTTAACAGACTTTTAACAACTTGTAATGACCGCTGTACTATTTAATGTGATAACCTAATCGCCACTCTGTATACACCATATAAATTACAGACATAAATATAGACATTTTACAATGGGTGACAATGGGCGGTTTTATCGCTAAGAGCGATCTTTGACAAACTTTGGATGGATTAAAACAGAGAAGGAGAGACAAATATTATAAACGCGAAAGTTTGTATGGATGGATGGATGGATGGGTGTTTGTTACTCTTTGACGCAAAAACTACTGAACGGATTTGGATGAAATTGGGCACACAAATAGTTTATGACCAGGTTTAACACATAGGATACTTTTGATCCCGATATTCCCACGGGATCGAATCTTATGCGGGTGAAACTACGGGGCGCATCTAGTACATACATAAAGTGCTTATGTTATACTAATCTATCCATTATCATTTATCATCGTGATGATTGTTTTTCTGCAATAAAACTCTACAAAAAATAATTTTAAAGCTACGGTTTCCCAGAACAGTTGGCCGCCACAAAGCTTCTGCAATTTGCCGGCGAATGACGTCACTGAAACGTTATTTATGAAAGTAAGTTGCCGTTTCCCTAGAGCGTTTTTTGACACTGTAAAGTCAAACCCCGCTGTCATTGTTTTCACGACAGCTGTAGCTGTGGCCGTTATCTGGCGGCCACCTGTAGACCGGCTCAAATTGGTTCACAATATCTAACATCGAAGATAGCATCATAATCAGCCTATAATGTTCCCACTGCTGGGTGAGAGGGAGTGGGCGTCAATCCAACACGCGGGCCCAGTGCGGGTTGGTAGATGTCACATGTCTTCGAATATACATATTTGGTTCTAGGACATACCGGTTTCCTCGTTTCCTTGACTGTTTTGAGAGCAGTGGTGATGAAATAATTTACACAAATTAAAGCGCCGGTCTGGGTTCGAACCTACGACCTACAACTACGAACTAAGATAGTATACCTACATTCAAAGTTACTTAGTTGCTCAGCCCTTTAATTACCCATTTTACACTGCAAGCGAAAGCATGCATTCCTTAAACAACTTCAAAACGATCAATAAATAAACTATCTATGTTTACGTAGTGTGCAAAACACCATAATTTGATCGCCAATCATAAATATTCATCTTTTAATAGCAAACGGAGTATAATAACAAATTTAATTTCAGTGAGCATCCGACATCGAACGCCTCAGGTGCATTTCAGCCAATCACAAGTAAGCGCAGGATCAATCGACCAATAAAACCGCTCGGGAGATATCGGCATTCATCGGCAATCGACACACGAGCGGAAAATGGAGATAAATCTGCGTGCGCGGACGCAGATGTTTGTGACTATATTAACTTGTTCTATACCGTGCTGCGTTTTTTATGGATTTAGGTCATGCGGCGTGTAGGGATTGTTTTCAGAAACACTTGTGCGTCTTAGTATACAAGGCTTTTCCGTAAGTTCATGATACAAAACAAGTGCAGTTTTTGATCAAATTATTTCCATAAAAAACTCAAACTTTTGAATTGTCAAGGAGTCGGTCAGTCAGAAAGGTGAAGCTAGTTGCCTGTACCAAAGCGTAGTAGGTAGGTACCTGTGGAGAACGGTCAAGAAACTCCACGGACACTCTTTTAAATCAATGTTCCTAGATCTTTTTTAAATACCAACTAGTAAACATTTGGTTACCGGTAAAATAATATTGAATTTCCAAAAATTAAAAAAAAAGTAAAAATATTAAAAATTTTAATAGTTTTACTTTTTTTAAAGACTTTTTCTAGTTGGTGTCTACGGAAATTGAATTGCTTTTCAGGAGAGCCTGGAGAGCAATTCAAATTCAGTACAGGGACCTTCTATACTACATACAATGCCAATGCTCGTTGTACTACTTCTCAAACATCGTCAGGTGGGTTGACATTATTTCCTGCACTTTTTTACAACAAAAGCCGTTGTGATGTAAGGTAAGAGTCACTCAGATGAATAGAAACATGTATGATTCTTTCTTTTCTATTTCTCTCATGCATCCGTGTTTGATTCATTGATTGGCCAATAAAAGTACGATTTTAACTCAATCTCCGAAAATTTAAAAGGAAATAATATTTTTTATGGCTGAAGATTAAATAAAGGAGTTTATCTAATCACCAACCTCTTTATTTAAAAAGTTACTAAAAGTTATGGGACTTTTAAACGTCCGAAATGTATGGTTTAACAGTCGCCAATCATTACTTTTTGAGTAATGTTTAGAAAGAAACCCCTAAGTGATTAATTCGCACTTAATCCTTACATGTAATAAAACGCAAAGAAATATTAATTTAATCTCCTGAAATTCGAAGAAAACCGTTTCAGTTGCTGAAGATTGAATAAAAGAGTTTATCTAATTACCAAGTACCTACATGTAAAAAGTATTAATAAAACACAGTCTTAGTCTGTCTGCCCGTTACTTTAATAATGTTACATTTGGGTAATGTCAGTGATGATCCTAATAAATCAAGTTGGAAGATTGCCTTTCTATGTTAAAGTAAAATAAAGAGTTTGTTTCAGCCTTTCTATTCAGAGTGGTCAGATAGGAAACGCCCACCTCATTTAGGTTTTTAAAATTTGATTGACATGTAAAAGTGTTTGTACAAACCTACTAGCTTACAGAAATAAAATCATTTATCAAAATCGTTATTGTATGTATAGATAACTAACTATTTACACTAGGTACTAAATTGTATAATTAAATGACTCGCTAACTATACAAATAAATACAATAACAAAGGGAATAACAAATCGAAGTACTTGTCCGATATTTATTTATCAAAATATATAAATAGGTATGTCAGAAAAATGTTTTCCGCGGCCAGAAACTAGTCCACAATAAAATAGAGTATGCGTTCTCTGTTATCCACTATATATCTATGAATTCTAACTGTTATACAGTAGACTAGACCATTGCAGCCTCTGTATCTACTGGGATATACGTAGGAATAAGTCAGAAAAGTGTCGAAAAACATAAAAGATTTAAAACGGCGACCGGGGGTCCTGTCGTATTCTCAGCTGTTCCTGACCATGACTACGTATTGAACAGAATTTACATACGAATTGAAAAGGTACATCTACTTTCAACTTTCTTTTTTTCTTTTTTCTTCTTCTAATCTATTCATCATCTGCCTAGCCTTTTTCCAACTATGTTGGGGTCGGCTTCCAGTCTAACCGGATGCAGCTGAATACCAGTATTTTTTTTCTTCTTCTTCTAATCTATTAATATCCTAAATTACAGTCCAAAAACAACCTCGGTAAGACAGAGGCAGGGCAGGAAGCTGCAGTAGGTTAAGTTTATGTAGTAAACTAAACCTACTGCAGCTTCCTGCTCTATGCCAAAGACTCGCAAAAAGCGTTGTATAAAGTAGTTTTATGCTTTCAGCATGCTCATAGCCATGAAACGTGACATATAACCGAATAACTGTACGTCAGTCGGCAGACATAATCGTGAATTAATGACTGAACACTAGACACCCAAAAAAAAAACCTAAAAACGCTTACACACTACCTGAGTTTAGCGGTTCTATAACTTTATCGCTCCATCTCTCTCTTATACGGTGTGGGAGAAAGAGATGGGTGTCGGATTAGGATTAGTTAGCTCAAGTGTGTATGATTTGTGGCTAAAATTTTAAGATTTTTGTGCTATGTAGGTATGTAGTTAACGAACGTGAAATTATCATTCATTTTGTTGGTTCGTGGTTGTAATAAAAGTTCGGGGTTTTTTTTTAATTGTTTCTGTAACTATTTTATTTTATAGGATGCTCACTGATGGGTGACACTACAGAATTTTTTAAAGGTCACGAAAATAAAAAATCAAAATTCTTTGCAAAAAGGTAAGAAATTTTGCATTTCGTGGGTTACGTATACAAGGCGTAAGCGATAATACGACAATAAATTAAACTACGTATATCTAATGATGTTTCCAGTCTGTACACGAAAATCCAATCAAATATATCCAATAGTTTAGTCACTACAGCTAGTCAAAGATAGGCAACACCCATAGTCGGCCCATCACTACTTACTAGTTTGTTTGACAAAATCACTTTTTTATTTTCGACGCTAGGATTTATTTAACAGTTCCAATGTACTGTTAACATGCATTAGCATTGTCAGTGTTTTCATTTATTGTCCTATTGTTGTCTCCAAATTGTATTATTATGCTAAAGTAGCGTTTGACAAGTTCTCAACTTCAAATTCTCAATACAGAAACCGCGGCCGATGATAAGTTACATATAGCTACAGCCCGGTGCTGTGGAAAGATCGAACAGCACTCTAATTGCGTAACACACTATCAATCTCAATCTGAATCATTTTGAAGGATATTGCTAATCCATTGCTTCCTGTGTTCGAAAATTTGTCTGCTCAACAATGTAAATAACGCAATGACTGTTATTGAACCCACTGCACTGTTAGTGTGTTATGCAATTTACCCCGCAGAACATAAAAGTTTTTAAAGTAAGTAAAACTACATTTTTGTTAGAACCAACACAAATTCTAAATATGGCGCCGTCCACCAGGAAGATTTAAATCTTTTTTCGAATTCAAATTCAGAATCATTTATTTGCTAATATGGGTAATTAAATAAAGTTGTTAAAAATAAATAGAGCATAGTTCAACCATATTACGCCTTGAGGCATGCAAATATCAAGCTTTGACTGTATCACAACATTGTTATGCAATTACTTGCAACAATAATTTATAATTAATAACACAATTTTGATTCATCTCTCTAATCAAGATTACATAAAGATTAACTAAAGCATTTATTAAATTAAACCATTTACAGACTTACAGACTTTTGAATTGTGAAGGGGTCAGCCAGTCAGAGAGATGAAGCTGGTGGCATCCATTTCAAAGCGTAGTAGGTTCCTATGGAGAAGAACGGGCATGACATCGAAACTCTATGGACCCTCATAAAATCACACTGAATAATGAAAATAACCAATTACTTTGTATTTTCAAGCCCTACAAAAACGCTCACATAAAAATATAATCATAGAGTATGATGATCCTATAGAGGTTTCTCTGGACGGAAGATGTAATAAAATTTCAATTCCCAAGCACAAAACATTCATAAATTACATCAGAACAGTTAATTAATTCCGAACACAGATAACAACGTGCAAATACCAGTAGTTATGGTTTTAATTAGACTGGCAATCAAATTTTATGTCTCTATCTATTAGAGATACATCTAAGTATGTACAATGGTATAAACAAGTTTGCCATCAAGTAAATAACATAACCCACAAGTAGTCATAAGTGCTTAGTAACAGACTGGAGTCAGGGGGTCTACTCCGAAGTGCAAAGTGCGAATGTTCGGATCGGGCCGACACATGGCCGAACCGAATATTATTGAAAAATGCGAAAAAAGTTCGGATCGGCTCAGTTGGGTCGGGACCATAGTCAATGTTCGAAAGAGTGTAGGACCGGGACCGACCGAACCAAATAGTAACCCCGTAGCAGGAAACGGTCGAACATTCGGCTGATACTACTTCGGTGTAGACCCCCAGGATTTGTGCCGGTTGATGGCAATTAGGCTCGCCCGCTACTATATGGGACTTTACCATAACTAGCGAAATGTGGGCGTACTACCTATACAGGATGGCAGGGAAATCGACGCGCAACATGTTACCATGGATTCACGACATGATTCTGGAAACGTTGAAATTTTTCGTCAGTTACCAAAAAACAAAGACATTGCTGTTCGATACATTTTGACCGCGCAGGTTTTGCACTTTTATATGAAACAACAGATATTTTTTTATAACCGACCTAATATTTCCACGCTATGGGTTTAGAATCATGTGGTGAACTCATGGTTACAGTTTGCGCGACGTCCTGCCACCCTGTAGGTACCGCTCTGCCTACTCAGGCGTGATGTTGTTGCTACACTACCCAGGAAACCATTTCATCATCATCATCAGCCTCACCAATCGCACACCATTTAACTCCATGCTCGCCTACCCTTACCCAGTTACTAGCAGCTACCCTGCAAAGATCGTCGCTCCACCTACCCTGAGAGTATCCTACCCTATGCTGGCCTATTCGCGATCTTCACTTAAGAACGTGTCTACCCCAACGGCCATTAGTTCTAGAGCTTTTGTGAAGGTGGAAGATTTCCTTAAAAGAAAAAGTGGTTCCAGAGGTCCCATGAAACAAATGAATGTCCAACTTATCCACCAAGTGCATTGGGCTCGCATTGTGGATTACGGCCCACTCCCTCTCACAGAAAGGATGCCGGTGCCCTGTCATCAATCAGCCTGTAATGTTCCCACCAGCAGTGGGAATATTTTAATTTAAAATATTTTAGTGAATATTTTTCATATACGTCTAGCCAAATTCAAGTTGAATCAAAACATTTTTTGATGGCTGTATGTCTGTAGATTGTGTATCATCACTGACTGTTTTAACATAATACATATGAATTTATAATTGAGAGTTATTGTTACATGACCGGGGATTTCCGACGCGTGCAGCAAGTGTTACACGAAATTGAGGCAAGATTTTCTTGAAGGTCAATCATCTTTACTACGTTCTTATGCTCGTTCCATCTCTGTGTGAGAAGAAGGTTTTTCCTGGATGTGTGATGGTTACAGACAGTTTTTGTTTTGTATTCTTGACAACCAGTCTTACCAAGGTGTATCTTATTACCCAGTAACTGGGTTGTGAAGGTCAGATAAGCAGTCGCTCCATGTAAAATACTGGTATTCAGCGGCATCCGGTTAGACTAGAAGCTGACCCCAACAAGTTGGGATAAGGCTAGGCTAGGCAGAGGATGATGAGTGTTCTTGACATTGCTAATTCTGCTTGTGCTTATCTGAATTAAACCCTTATTGGATCTTCTAAACTGTTTGCTCCAATTATCATATATCAATTATAAATTGTTATCACTGGCATATAATATATATATTATATACTGGATATGGGAGTGTTCGTAAAAAACCACCCTAACCTATTTGGTAAAGCCGTTAGTGAAAATATGTATAAAATAGGTAAACACTCAAGGGATCCAACAAGATTAGTTATGCCTAGGTGTAGAACAGCATTTTGCCATAAAAACACCAGTCGAAAGGCAATAAAGATATTTAATAAAATACCAAAGGTATTTAGAGAACTGCCTACGAATATATTTCGAAAAAGACTCAGAACATGGCTTATTGAAAATTGCTTCTATAGGTACTATCTGTATTCTGAGTATACTATTAATGAATTTTTGAATTATAATATAAATAGGAATATTGCACCGACATGAATAGTGTAATTTAATTAATTTCGACATTCCTGTAATTTAATTAATTTCGATATTCCTGTAATTTAATTAATTATGACATTTCTGTAATTTTATTAATTTTGACATTTCTGTAATTCAATTAATTTTGACATTATTGTAATTTAATCTATTTTTGACATTCCTGTAATTTTATTAATTTTGACTGTAAGAATACAAGATTCTTATTTTGACATTTGTAATTTCTTTTTTTTATTGACATTTTCTAACATAATTTTTAATGAAT
Organism: Apamea crenata; assembly: GCA_949629185.1. Classification (NCBI taxonomy): domain Eukaryota; kingdom Metazoa; phylum Arthropoda; class Insecta; order Lepidoptera; family Noctuidae; genus Apamea; species Apamea crenata. The sequence goes on along the minus strand of OX451368.1, from coordinate 3,138,384 downwards.
ATAACTAAAATTCAATAAATATGAATCATGGCACATCCAAAATTTGCATGCTGAATTTAGTAGGCGGAATATTATTATTATTATTAGTATATATCTTCCTTGTCTTATTTTTTGACCTGATATTAGGTTTCGGTTGCCTTGTCAGGCACCGTAAACATACTATCTAAATAACTTGTAGACTTCCCATCTGAGCATGAGTTACCTTGGGTAACCTGGAAGTCTTTAGGACTCCGGACCCAGGTTGCCCGAAGCAAGGAAAACCTGTTCAGATGGAGACTCATAGACAACTCCGCTTTGGAATGTAAATGCGGTGCGGAATAACATGTAGATATTTAGATTACTCATTTCTGAGTTTTATATGAATGGTGGCTAAAATCAAAATATTTTATTTTACATAGACCTACATGGGCACTTATAAAACGTCAGAAGCTAGGTGCACGGTTCCTATTGGTCGTTAGAAACTCCACGGTTACTGTTTTAAAAATAATTGGCTTTTACAATGTTTTCAAATTACAGTAGGTATGGGAGGACAGCGTAGGCCCGTCAACAAGTACCAATATTAAAATATTGAAATTCAATTATTAACGACCAAAGTTCTATCATCATCTATGGCAAGTCGCACTACATCAGTGTTTCTACACACTATATTAATAATTAACTGCGCTCGCGTTCATCTCACATAGACCGGTTCGTCACTACTGTGTTGCGGTAACAGCACATACACACTAAGTACTTACTTTTTTATTTTATGTTTTTTTGTCTATATATAGAAAAAGAGGGCAGTAACTCTAGCCTGCTAGGTTGTCAAGGCTGTTTGAGAAAAATATGTATCAGCGGGTTACTTGCGGAGTGTGGGTTGGGCCTTATTTGGTGTTGGGATTTATTGACTTTAAAAATAATCGAAAGAATTATTTTATATTTTTTAGATTGTATTTTCTATGTTTAATTGTAGCTATAAATGTTTTTCTGTTATTATATAGTTCTTTCTGTCAGATATCACTAAGCAGCTGTGCCCTTGAAAAGAGGTAATGGGTCAGTCTTAATATGTTTTTATTTTTTGAGATTGGTGACTATTCTATTTTTTCGTACGAATCAGATTCCTCTTTTGGACTTATTATTTCCATATTAATACCTAGTATCTGCTTGCTAGAAGTGGCACGTCAGCTCAGTCCATGTGGAAGAAGGTATTAACCCTCTGTTGTTAAAATGTAACTTTTTTTGTTAAAGGAGTCACGGGCGTATGCTAAAAACCAGCGCTTAGCAACCCGCTAAGACATAAGCGACCAGCGCGTAGCAACCCGCTAGGACATAAGCGTATTGATGCTTGAACCTTTTGCTTCCGGTATTATAGTTTTGTGTATGTACTACTTACTACTACGAACTGTTATACTAATTATAATAAACGTTTATACTATTTTATTGTTTTTCTATTACCTACCTACTTATAAATGATAATTAATTTTATTTCTGTAAATATGTTTGTACAAACACTTTTACACGTCAATCATATTTTAAAACTAGACGAGGTGGGCGTTTCCTATCTGACTACTCTGAGTAGAAAGACCGAAATAAACTCAGAGGTCACAGTCTCTTTTAAAGTCTAGACATAATCTTGGTCAGATCATGTGAAGACCATGTAGATTGATGTCTGAAATGGTCTTTTGAGGAAAGAACAACACAGATAGAGTGGGCCTGTCCAGTCAGTACACGCATTAAATGTAGCAATATCCTTCAAAATCATTCAGATTGTGATTCATAGTGTTTTACGCAATTAGAATAACGGTTAATACCTTGAATTAGAAGTATCACTAATGGCAATGGTCTGGTGACCTGAAGAAAGTTTGAGGTGCAATCTGATCAAGAACAGCGAAGAACAGGACAGAATGGAAACAGCTGGAACCGGGTATTCCGATTTTTAGCATAATTTTAAAAGCCTATTCTTTAAAAAAAATTGGAAACTACTTTGTAAATTGTTTATTTTATTTAATAATCTTTACCTCTAGCAACTCTTATCTTTACTGATCTTACCCCGGAACCCAGTCTTTACTTAAATTATTAATTTAAAAAAAAACTAACTTTATTTGACAAGTATAAACTAGAATGCTGTCAGTCGGAAGTATGACAGTCGGTCTTGTTGACATTTGTGCCAAGATATGGTGGTTAATCAAAGTTAATGATTGATTAATTTTAAGTGACGTCTCCGAGTGCGGCAGTTAGACCTAAATTATGATTAGTATCAGTAACAAAATCTTAATAAAAAAAAAACATCTTAAACTAATGGCAATAGAATCACCCCTGACACAAAACTTAAACATATTATTTTTTTATTTATTTTGTAGTAAACACAGATGTTTATTTTAAGATGCCTTCAACGGGATGGCCTCCCAAGGACGTTTCTGTTCAGTCACTGCATATAGGTGCATACTTACTTATATGACATTCATTTTTGAATATTCTAGGTAGGTACTTCCGATATTTTGTTGACATGTTTTGTTGATGTTTCGGCCTACACCTACCGCCTTATGTCCACTTATGACCCTGAACATAAAGTCAGAGAAATTAATTGTTAACCAAATTGCCTACCAAATTCAATTATCCATCCAAATCACAACATTCATTATTTAACAGTTGTATGAAACGGTTTATAACACGTCACATTGACTTTGCTTAACAATAAATTTCCTGATCTGTACATGCATGTGTTTAAAAGATTTTCTCACCAAGCTATAGAATAAAAAGTTTCCAGCGAACCGGATGGGGGTTATTGAAGAAATCAGCATAAATCTCCGCGCCATGGCATGGGGGCTCTCTTGGCACGCCGTGGGGGCGCAGTGCCAACGACTCTTCCGCTGGCCGACAGACAACAGACCCCAACGCAGAATATTTACACAACATAAATCTTATTGTTGTTGATTTATTTAGATCTGAATTTGGATGAAATAATCGGTTCTGGAAAGCAGTGATAGCAAAATGGTTAAGGCATAGACTGGCGGGGGAGGGGGTGAGAGGCTTCCTTATGTTAGTTGACATTTTTCCACCTCAGCTGTGACACACCACATTATGATTTAAATTTCTAGTGATCCAAATGTTTGAACTGCCATAACGTTTTATTGACTAAGGGCTGATTATTCCAACGTCAGATAGTTCTATCCCAGGAATCCCGAAAGGGTTACCGCTGCCCTGGTACAGAAAGGGCTAAGGAAGGAACACGGGTGGGTTTTAGTCAGTAAGAGTCTGACACTCCCTTCCGCTCCACCCAGAGCGGGAGGGGTCATTTGATGATTTCCCATCCTAAAAAAAAGGGCTAATTATTCCAACGTCAGATAGTTCTATCCGAGGAATAATAATTTTGAATTTTTGACAGTTCTTCCAAACAAAATCTGTCAGACGTCAATTTTATTCCACGAATAAAAATTATCTGTCGATTGATAAATTAGTCCTATTTCAATTACCTTTGACTTATCATAAAAAAATAATCAAGTAATCCTTCAGGAGTACGCACGGCTACACATCAAGCTATACATAACCAGTATATTATGCTGACTTCTGATTGGGCGAAAAACCTATACAGTGCGAGGTTAGCTCAAACTGGAAATGTATAGCTTGATATGTAGCCGTGTGTACCTGATTATTTTTTTTATTTTAAATCATAATATGGTACAGCAGAAGTGCAAAAATCTCAACTAACTTTTGGAGGTCACTGGAGAATAAAAAAAAAGAGCCCCAATGTCCTTCCTTCTTTGGTATTGTTCATGGAATCATTGAGCTCCTTAATTTTTGAGCTGCATAATTATGATTACTGATTAAAAGTGTATTACGAAATTACCCCGCCGGGTAGCCTTCTGCATCCAGTCTACTTAAGAGCGTTAACAACGTACGGCATTTCATACAAACTTTCAAGTCCTTGTTCTTCGAAAGGCATGAACCGATTTTAATGAAACTTCATACGCATAAGCAGGATACATAGGTCTAAAAGCTAGTTAAGAACATTTTCGAATTGTTTTATTTAAAAAAAAGATACTTGAAAATCTCTGTTTCTATGGAAAATTTGAAATCGGTCGAATTTACATGTAACACTAATTTTCGAAAATGTTCTTAACTAACTTTTTAGACCTATATATATTATATATCCTGCTTATGCGTAGGAAGTTTCATTAAAATCGGTTCATGCATTTCGAAAAACAAGGACTTGAAAGTTTGTATGAAATGCCGTACGTTGTCAACGCTCTTAAACCAAAACATATAAGAGTGGCAGTGGACTGCGATGGGTTGATTTGATTGATTGATGATTGATGTTTATAGACTTTTTATAGAGCGAAAAATACAGGAGCTCAATGGCATTACTTACAAGATGCTTGCAATTATTTTCGCTTTCAACCTCCAAGACAGATTCCGTCAGCATCTCGCCATCATTGAGACCTCAAGATGATAAGCAATATTACCAACTTTTTGCACTATTTTCATCAAATTGCATCTGAAAGCTTTTTACTTTCAACAATACATAGGAATTAGAACACAATAAACAATCTCCAAAGCGTAGAAAAAAAAACTTTTCTCTTTTTTTTTACAAATTGACTTCCGATCCTCGATTTGCGAACGTGGAAACTACCTGTCCATCTCTAGAAGATTTTCTTGATTGACCGCTGCTACTACAACCGATTATACACCTTCTGTCTCTTTAGAGAAAGTCCAAAATTATTTACCATTTTCCTAACACGCTTCTTCGTCGTAAGTGCAAAAAGAGGAAAAGGCCAAATGGAATTTTATTTCTTAGTTGCTAAAGTTGTTTTTGCCATGTGAGTAGATAAAACTTGGGATGTTTTTGATAAGTTTTTTAAGGAGAATGCTTCCGTTAATAGAATTTTAATGAAGTAATGTCAGTGGCGGAGGTTGTGCATGTCATGCCCATCTCCTTACGTGCTCTAACGCATGGCCACTGGCCAGTCGGTACCGACAGCAAGTAAACTGGAGCAAACTTCTTGGTACCTACTGTTTTTTGTTTTTGTGGCATATAAAATTTAACTTACAGTGACTGCTGAATCTTTAAAGTAAATAATGAAGAAGGAAAGAAACTGCCGACATAATTTGACGGCGTTAATTTTCTGTTAAGTACCTAGAAAGTCAATGAATATAAAGTTCTCTTTGTTCAGCATCCAAAATGGATCATAAGACCTTCACAAAAATCTGCCTTGCCTTTTCCAGTCTCACTAGATGCAGCTGAATGCCCGACCTTCACATGATAGAGTAAAAATCAAACAAAATTCTCAATTTATCATTAAAAGTTTGCACTTTCATCTCGGCTCTGCTATCCGTACTTGAATGTGAGTGGGCATCTATATTTGCCGAATCTATTCCATCAAAGTGAAGATAATAATTACAGCGGTACAGTTATAGATCGAGATACGAGGAAGCCTCGATAATAATAAACCAATCCCCGAAAGCAAATGGGTTTAACAGCTTTATAACTAGCTGGTGCCTTGGTTTGCTTGCGTGATAACATGACACGACATATAGGGAAGTGTCATGTGAAAGTTATCTTTTATCAGCCGTGGTATTCTGTATAAATATCACCGTGAAAACTAAGGTGAAGTGAGCTGTCATTCCATCTGACGCTAGGGATAGTTAGGGATTGACAGCTCACTTCACCAAATTAAAAAAAAAAAAATAATTAAAAGGAGGAGGATTTTAAAATTTTTCACGGTTATATTTTTACAGAAAACCACTGTTGATTATCGAAAATGGGATGACGCTATCCGACCTGCAGTGCGATTCTGTAACCATCTCACCGTGAAAACTTAGGCGAAGTGAGCGTGGAGTGAGCTGTCATTCCAACCAGGGATTGACAGCTCACTCTAAGCTCACTTCACCTCACTTTTCACAGTGAGATTTTTACAGAATCGATCGGCTGTACTTATAGCTATACAGGATGGCAAGGGCATCGACGCGCAAACTGTAACCATTAATTCAGCAAATGATTCTAGAACCCCAGAAATTTTTCGTCGGTAAACAAAAACATCAGAAAATTTTCATGGAAAAGTGCAATACCTACGTGGTCAAAATGTATGGAACGACCAATTTTTTTTGTTGTGACCGAGGAATAATTTCAACGCAGGGTAGTTCAGTGTCATGCAGAATCTAGGGTAACAGATTCCGCGTCAATGTCCCTGCCACAGGTTGGCAAGGACATTGTATATCTTTCTCCTTCTGGAACAACGATGACTTTAACACTTTTTTTTTTTAATGATATTAACTTCTGCTTGACCATCACCATCACGCACTAATATATTATGTGCCTAAGTATTCACTTTCCTATAGACCTTAGGCGAAGAGGCCCTAGGTGAAGTGCTATGCTACCAGCTATTAACAAGTCAACAATATAGATGATACTAGTGAGTTCATTGACCCTGTCCCAGAAACCTGCATCGCGCAAGTAATGTTTTATGCAATTTTCTTCCTCTCCGTTGGAAGAATATTACAAATTCCTATCAATTGGAGATTTATTTCTTTCGCGACTATTATAGCAATAACCGTATGTATAACCATATATACACATAACATCACGCCCGTATTCCCCGGGGGTCAGGCAGAGGTGTATAGTAACACATACAATTCTTAATGTTTTACTAAATATTTATGTAGATATGTAGTGGAGAGTAAACAGCACTTCGATAAAAGTGATCCAAATTAAGTGCAGCAGTCACACATTCTTTGTGGTCTACCTCAGCTTTCTAAAGTCGGGCTTTCGATGTATCGCAAATTACTGTTGAGTTCTAATACAAATTCGTGTTTTAATGTAAGTATCTGGTTCATGTGGTGGTCAGAGGCAATAGTCTGGGGTTTGTCTATGCACTGGTTTACTGCCATCGATTTAATAAATTCATTCTTTCATTCATTCACTGACAGACAACGCACAGCCTAAGTCGCTGGGTCTAGAAATATGAAATTTTACACAAGATCCCATCAGGCACATGGCTTGATCATTATCATCGTTTAAGCCGAAAGACATCCACTGCTGGACATAGGCCTGGACCAAGCACCGCCTCTTCGACCGTACTGTGCTTCCCGCGTCTAGCGGATTCCTGCGGCCTTCACAAGCTTATTACCTAATAATGTTTTAGAACCCCTTAAGAACTAGTTCGTCTAAATGTTATTTACGTATGCATTTATCAGTATGATATGTATCAGTTAATTAACTACTCAGATTAAAGACCTCATGATTTCCAGTGAGCTTTAAAATAGAACGCATCAGCATACTCATCTGTCAGCGCTAACAAAAGTAGCACCAATAATAACGTATTCAGCCTAATCTGTCAGTTTGACAGACAATTAGATGTCTCAGCCTGGGGTCCTGAACAGGTGAACTCTTGGCCTTAATTACCTCTGCGTTTTGTATCTGTGGCAATTCGTGGAGTGTGACGATAAGAATGATGGTCGCAGAGAATCCAGTGGCGACAGAAATTTACACAAGCAAAAAAAAAAGAAAGGAAAATGTGTTATGTTTTACAGCTTTGTCTCTAGTTCATGTTGGATACCTAAAGAAGAGCCCACAAGATATTTTCTGCTGTAATACATACCTAAAGGTTTTCTCTGCACTAGGTCAGACTACAGCTGTAAGCAGCACTTAGTTCAGGAAAAAACTTACTAACTTTAGAAAAGTCTAAGACATTTTCGTCAGTTCTTCAGTTGTGAAATAATCCCTTCAATCAAAATTTTAACACATTGTTTCAAGTCTATTTTTCTGTATTTTCCTTCCAGTTTATCGCGCGTGCGAATGATTACCAAGAATTCCATAATCAAACCTTCTGAATTTTCTTTCTCTATGGTCTAACTGTTCGGTCGTTTTCGCACGCGCGACGATTATTCTACCACAGATTATGACAGACACGCGTGGATTTGCCGCGCAAAAAGTATTTGACAGTTCATTTGGCGGGATTTGGATTAGTCTGGCGTTGATTTCGTGATGGCTAGACGAATATAGTTTTTGGAAAATTGATTGGAGAGCTTCGTAGCCCTTGATGAACATTTTATTGGATTTTGATTGATAAAAAAGGTGGGAATCCCTAACACCGTGTGGCGGTAGGTTGATGTGAGTAAATTGGTGTCAATTAGTCGATAGTTACTTGTAGGTAATGTTGGTTTTTGCTACGAAAGATTTTTAGAAAGTTTATAATGAGATAAGTGGCCATATTATGAAGACTACTAACGATGATATAAGAATGTAACGAATATTTGTCAAAATAAAGCGAAAGCGAAATTCCACCCCTAAGCCCTCTTAGGGGTGGAATTTCGAAAAACCCTTTCTTCCATACAAACCAAATCCAATTTTGTTTGTATGGAAAATCTTCTTCCTTGAGTTTATAAACTTGAAATTTGGCACCAATACTAATCTAAGTAAATTATGAAGTTTGCCATTTTATGTTTTTCTAAACTACCCCCTAAAAGGGGATTGGGGGGTTTCAAAGTTTGTATGGAAGAATTTTAGCGCGAAACTCAGTATTTATACCTAGGATCGAAAGTAAAGAATAATGTGTATCAGGGTTTTTCGAAAATCTATCCCTAACGGGTTGAAAAGGGGTTAATTTTACAGGGGAGGATTATAATGCGTGGGTTGATTAAGTCGAAAATTGGTATAAATAATCTTTGAATCAAGTTATGAATACATCCCAAACGATTTTTCAAAATTCCACCTGTGGGGTTGAAAAGCGAAGATACAGTTTATTTGAAAAATCTTATTCATTTAGTTAATAAACTTGAAACTTGGCAAGAACACTCGCCTAAATAAGTAATAAAGTTAATATTATAAGTTTTTCAAAACTACTCCTCAAAGGGGGATATAGGGGTGTTGAAGTTTGTGTGGAAGTAATTGAATGCGCGGTCCAATTAGCTCGAAACTCAGTATTAATACTTTTGGCCGAAAATAATAATAATAATATCCCTGGATAATAATAAGTATGTAAAGTTGTTAAAAATTGACCCCTGACGGGGCAAAAAGGGGTAATTCGATTTTTAAGGGAGGAATTGAACTTTTTTTTCTAATATCATTGATTTAATTGGTGGAATTGAACTTGAATCACTATGTTACATTTTCACACCTAAACCACTGAACTTCTGATTTGGCAAAGAGATAGATGGCATCCTGGGAAAGGACATACTTTTTATCCTGGTAGCACGTTCCCGTGGCGAAGCCGCGGGCAGAAGCTAGTCTTACATATTTTGTCTTTTGATAACATCCAAATATCGCCATTAATTGGACTGTCACCATACATATAATTTTGACCCAAATCCCAAACTACTTTTGAAGGACAGTTTTGGCCAATAACTGCCGAGGTTGGTATCCTAAGAAGTCAAATCTTAGGCTGCCCGCTTGCACTAAAAGTGCTTAGCTCCAAACGTATTTAAAACATCATTCTGTCTCTGTTATCTTCAAATGATTGACGGAAAGCTACTTTTTAAAGTTAGTTTAGCTGTAAAAGAATTAGTCAGTGGTGGTGGTGGAAGCAAGCCTTAATTTTAGTAGGTATTCATTCTAGGTATCGTAATTTTTAAACAAGTTAATATTTAAATAATATAAGCTAACAGACTGAAAATCATATCAATAATATGTACCTACATGTATGTATATAAAAAAGAAGGAAAAGACTCATAAGGTATCAAAAAATTCATCCGCATCGCTGTCAACAGGAAAAGTGCCCAAAAAGCTGGCAGCATTGCCACGTTGTATGGCGATGCCGATTATTTGGGCAAAAAATAGGCCAGCCCTCTGGTCACGCGAAGAGTACGCTTGGGGATATCTCGAAAAAAAAATTCTTGATTAATATTGGTAAGTACTTGATGACTTTTCTTAGTTTGCTTCATACTTCTTCACACCCTATACTCTCCATATAACCAAATTAGACTGGCCAACCCATAATGTGCTACCATTAGTAGGTACATTATATTTTTTACGTCCGTTCTGATCGTCAGCTATCGAGATGTAGTAGATTAGATGCCGACTGTTAAGCGTAGGTAGGTAGGTACATAGCGCTGCGGTTATCAAGCGAGTGAAGACATAAAATGCTCTTAGATATGTACCGGTAGCTTGGTTGGGTTGTGGTACAGCGCGAGCGCAGCTAAGGCGATAATATACTTGTCATCATTACTAGCAGCAAAACTGCAAAAACAGCCGTTAAAATAGCGCATTCAGCCTTGTGTGCACCAACGTTGTTGTTTGAGCTGATTAAATATGCAAAGCTGATTTTTTTACTATAATTAAATTACATGATCAAATGAGTGATTTTCTCAAGCATAATTTTTAGGCGGCGCGACTGAAAATATTATCTTAAACTAAACGTACAATAAAGTTATTTTTTTTTAAGAAAGAAGGCGTACTTATCTTGATCAGACCGTCAATATTTTAGTAGATAACATTTTGGTAGTGAAAAAAAAAATAGTTATTTAGCATAATTCTAAGTTTGGTGGCGCGTCCACAATCTGTTTTTCTGGAGATGACCACCGCTTAAACGAAACTACACTAGTTTACTAGAAAATACTAAATTTATTTGTATTCAGTATTAGTTTTTCTATCTAATGAAAGTTTTATTTTTACATTTAGGGCAATACTTTATCCTAGTGAAAATCGAAAAGGACTGTCCGCGCGAAATTTTAAATTTTGGTGGGAGTAATTTAATCATTAAGTGACTCATATAGAAAAAACCTAGATGGACGACGCTACCAACGTTCACTTCGTTTAATCAGGCACTCACGCGCAGCAGTGACAGATGTGTGCCATCCTGTTCTGAATACCCGCCAAAAACGTAAGTAAGTCTTTTCGTAGTAATCGGACAAAAAATCTGCAATTTTGGTGTAATGTTTAAAAGCGTTTTATGACTAAGTCGGTGTTGTAATTTAAATTTATAATAAAAAGGTTTGGTATGCTTTCAAAATTATACAAATATAAATAGTATATTCTTAGTAGTTTTTTTTTAAATAAACCTATTCAACCAGATTCTAATTTTGGTGGTGCAATTTTGGTGGTTTTGGTGGCATTTTACCAATCACCAAAATTGCTTAGTTACACCAAAATTAGTTTTTAGAGTTACGTAACTCACAGACAAACGAAAACAGAACCATAATAAGATAACTCGGTTTGGAAGTACAATACCTATATTATACCTTTTTTTCCGTGGAGAAATGTTCATGCATACTGCACTACCACAGGGAGATAGTGCAGTTATGTAGGACCCCAACCTACTAAAACTCCACGGTGTCCTCCTCTGCCGCTTATGGCGGGAACACTGGCACGCGTTAGCACTCATCCGCGAACCCGCCGCGGCTGTCCGTCACCGGACCCTCCTCTGGGGATTACCCAACATCACCGGCGCACTAGAACACAATGCCCGCCGTGACTACCCCAGGGACCAAACCAGCACATGGGCGACAGATGACCCTGTGTCCGGGCACCCTTGGTCCCCTTTTTCCTTGCGGCGAGTCAGGTCAGGGGCCCCGCCGCCTTTTCGGCCACAGAAGATAGGGAGAGTGGCCAAAGTCATACCGACACTCCTCTTCCCTAGCGGCCCCACAGCGTCCGCCATCAGATGGCGGCGACCCCGTTAAGGCCACGGAAGGTAGGGAGAGCGGCGCACTGCAATACCGGCACTCCTCTTCCGCCGCGACCTCCAACCCTCAGCCGCGATGCCTCCCATACGACAGCGCGGCCCTCCTCAGTTGCTATGTCTCCCCAGCGATACCGCAACCTACCTGTTGGCCGCTACGTCGTCGACTCATCGGCATAAGCTCTGACGAGCGGCCCCTCCTCGGGTTCCTCCTCGCTTCAACGTGGGTAATCAAGCCACGGTTACTGAGCCTCGACAATGCGGGAACCCACCGAGTAGCTTGAGAGTGATGAAGAAACAAGAGAATTTATATTTCTGCACTTGTAATTCTCTTACACGGACGCTTTTAACGTGCACGTCTTTTCTACATCGTTCTCACATGGTTAATTTCAACACGAATGATGTAATCAAATATTTTGTAAGAATTTTATGATTTAAAAGAGTGTCCATGGAGTTTCTTGCCCGTTCTTCTCCATAGGTACCTACGCTTTGGAATGGGCAACTAGCTTCATCTTTCTGACTGACCGACCCTTTGACAATTCAAAAGTGCCTGTAATTGGTTTAGTTGAAATTAAATGATTTGAGTTTGAGTTTGAGTTTGACTTAGACGTTCGTGTACACTGTACGCTTAGAATGAAAAATGCTTTCAATAGCAATAAAACATTAAGTTAGGTATTATTTGTTTTCCAGCATGACAAAGAAAAAAAAAATCAAAGTTGACACACGCAGAGTGCTTGGAGAGGAAAAGGATGGCAGAAAGGAAGAGAAAAGAAAAAATTAGGAATGATCCCGTCAAACTAGAGGAATTGCGAAGAAAAGAAAGAGAAAAATATCATAAAAAAAAAGCTGAAGGGAAAATCCTACCTTTGAGTGAAATGCCACCGCGTGCTCGCAGAGTTCAACAAAAATGATCATGATGATGATGATGATAGCAGGTCAGAGGAGGTGATTGCAATTCATTTAAATTAAAAACTGTAGAATTAACAAGACAGAAAAATAAGAAAGCTGTATTTGTTGATTGTTATTTTTTTATTAAAACATTTATTCACTATAAATAAGATTTTTATTGCTACATGATTTATAATTTGTTTCAGTAAAAAAAAAATTGGTGTCAAGACTTTCTAATTTTGGTGACAGAAGTAAATTCTGGTGTCAATATTTCTAATTTTGGTGTCAGATATCAATTTTGGTGTCGTACTAATTCTGGTGTCGACAATATATTAGAAGCTTTCAGGAATAAATAAATTTCTTTCACATTTTATGTACCTGAATACGTATCTCTTGCTTATCAACATCTTAGATTATTAAAAAAACTAGAAACAAACTTTTCCACCAAAATTAGGTAACAAATCATAGTTGTTGAAATTCACTCAAATAATAGACTAGAACTACAGTTTTTTGCACACAATTTTTAGGCAAATAATACTAGAATTAAAGAAAGAAAATTTGTTTATTCTGCAGAAACAAAACGCACATTAAAAACAGTATACTCATGCCACGTAGTCAAAAGCCTCGCACTCAAGCATATAAAAAGTTGACACAAACATTACTCCATAGGTACTTGTACCTAACTCCACCCAGGTTCAATTCACTCAGCATTGTACAGCATCGCATAGCCTCGCTTCCTCTACCGCACCTTCCCACCGTCAGTCACGCTCCGTCAGACGGAAGCCCATACCAAAACGTCTGCAGATCACGAATGTTAAGTGCCTTCAATCATTAGCTGATGCTGAGCCGATCGCTTGCTTGTTGTTTACCAAAGGGTAAGCTAGATGTGATGTAGGAGGTGAAAGAGCGAGGAGCGTTTTATTAAGTTGATCTGTGATCTGTTTGTAATTATTAGATAGTAATTTTACCACCGTAAGAAAGTTGAACGCGTTACTCGGTTTGTAAACATTTTGGACGTACATAAACTCACACCATCTTCTCATGGGGGTAGGCAGACACTACAGAACGCCACCTGCTGCGATCCTTACATACTCCTTTTGCATCGTTTACGTTCATACATCTGAGGGGCAATTCTCGTAATTTTAAAAACGTTACGGAAATTAGTGGTATTTTTGACAGATTGAGACTGAAATCAGACTATTTTTGACAGATTGAGATTGAAATCAAACTGTCACAGTCTGATTTCAGTCTCAATCTGTCAAAAATACCTCTAATTTCCCTACGTTTTTTGTCAAGTTTTTGACATTGATTGACTGAGATGAGATTGTGACAAGATTTTGAACGTTTCTAATTACGAGAGTTTGAATTCTGGTCTTCACACACGCCGATTGCGAGTTGCTTCAATTGTTCGGAAAAATCTCTTGCTCTATTATTACTTAACTGTCAATATCTCAGTAGTCAGTCAGTAGTCTGAAAATGTGCAATGGTCTAAAACATCACCGGTCTGTCTGTCCCACCCTACGGGTATTACATGCGTGATGTTATTATGTATGTTATTTTTGTAACATTAAAAAGTTGCATAGGCCCAGGCTTTTGCAGATGTCTGCTGGATAAAGGTTTCCCCCAAGTCAGTATACGACAATCGGTTTTTATGTAAAAAAAAAAATCTATTACATCATTTGCGTAGCTGGGCACCGTTCAACTAATAGTTCGTTCGTCAATTATTCTTTGTTAATCACTAATCCGTTGCTAAAAGAGTTAACTTCATTAAACGTTATAAGCGTTACATTTTGGACGATTTAACGGAAATTGCATTTTATACATCGTTGCGTTAGTGATTTACTTATAAATCAAAAAGTATTTGGATAGGCTATGGAAATTTAGACAGGCCATGATAATAAATAAAATAAATAAATCCCTGGACATTTCACACAGCACCATTTGTCCCAAGCTAAGCAACGTAATGCTTGTGTTATGGTAACAAGATGGCTGATAAACATGCATAACAGCATGATGAATTCATAAAAGAAGGGTGTACCTTTGGAGTAACGACAATTAGAATAAAAACTAAGTCAATAGTAAATTAATTGTTAGAGTTTTGTGTAACAGCTTAAACTGGAAATGTATAGCTTAATATGTTGTCGTGTGTACTTACTTACGATCTTGTCCCGCCCAGCTTTGATAATTAAATCATTCAACATTCAATCTTCATATCAGAAGGCCCATTCACGTAATTTAAAACGTTCAAAATCAACAAATTTTAAAAGCATGTCAACATTATGATTATGATTTAAAAAAAACTATGTAGGGACATTAGAGGTATTTTTGACAGATTGAGATTAGACTGTTCCATCAACGCAATAATTGGAGTGTTAAAATGTAAACTATTGTGATTACAAATGTGTTCGCAATTAGCACGTAAGTTCAGGTTCCATCAAGAAGGTTCGTTTCCTTTACCGTAATGAAAGGCTGCCATCTTATTAACTTCAGGCACTGCAGCATATTCTATAGTCTTTAGCTATATAGCTGAATATCAGTATTTTACATGAAGCTAGTACCTATCTGACCACCACAACCCAGTTACTGGATAATACGATACCCCTTGGTAAGACTGGTGGTCAGACTTTCGGGCTTCTGACGACTGTCAAAGATTCACGAATGACAGCCGGGACCAACGGCTTAACGCAGCTCCTCTAAGAGCATCCCAATCAGTCCGAGATAATGAATTAATGGCAGCCTTTCTAACGACTCCCCGCAATTTGTTCATATGTGTAAGTACTAGAACACTGTCTTATTCTGTTTCGTGAGTTAATAAACCAATATTTTTTAAAGTTAACTTTATTATTTTATTGTTATGGTATTGGCAATAAGGACTACTTTCAAGTATTCAAAATAAAATTCGGGAGATATTATAGAGCACAAGTGTGCACGCAGACACAGATGCACTCCCTCTTCCCTCAGAACCTCACTCCTATGTGGAGAACCCGTTAGGACGGCAATCCGACACGACCGGAGAGAGATCAGGCGCAGGACCAACGGCTAAACGTGCTGTCCGAGGCACGGGGGTATCACAACACCACTTCCAAACTCCAGACTGTTACTAAGAAATTCCTGACACCCTGTCCCTTCCTTTCATGGCACAGGAAGATAAGGGCAGGAGGTTTATTTCTAAAATACTACTCACTTTAAGGCCAACAAGTAAAAACTTATGCATCAGTAGTAGTGCACTTGGCAGCTAAGTAATTGGTGGGCTTTTACCATTTCAACATCTCAACCAAGGAAATGTTACAACACGTTAACAAGAAACCAGCTGAGGAACCTCCAGAATAAGTCTCCCAGACATCGTAGACTCGTAGTAACCGCGAGAACCACTCGAAATAAAGACGCAGACGCTTCTCGAAGACGTGATTACGACATTAGCGAAATATTACCGGTACAGTTAGCGCGCTGCCTTATATGTACGTTCACAAGTACAGACTGACTAATTGGGTGATTTAGAACAACCTGATTTTCGGCAAAAGTTAATTTCTTTGATGGATGCTTGAGTATCTAAAATTTGATTTTGAAATTGTGATCTTACTTCAATTATAGGTATGGGTTATCATCAGTTAATTTAATTTTTAAACACATGAGGTGATAATTAATCTCGATTTCGTTCATAGAGATGAACAATTCACAAAACGGCCATACAGGCTATTGCTATTGATCCTCCACCTGAATACGAAACTCTCTTTTAACTTTTTGAGGTACCCTAGGTCTAGGAAGGGATACTTTTCAAGGACGAATCTTTGATTATTTATAATATTTAAACTTTTCGCACACAAAAAAGTTACAAAGGTGGACTTAGGTATTCTCTACCATTCAACCAAGGCTGTTGAAGAGTTAACATGGCAGGTGCTTTGGTTAAGACGAACAATGATAAAAAAAAGCTATTAAAACGATTGAATTATAAATAAATATTTAATTTATTATCTAATTTTTGATGCGAATCACAGATAGAAGTTTTATCAACAGCAATGCTTTCTGTAATTCTCCAACGGCAGGGCCATAACCTCTTCTCAAACCAGAAACAAGCTTTAACCACCTTTTGGTCAATCCGCGTCACGAATTCCCGATTACTGTCACCTTTTACACACCTCCCCGCCAACATCCCCCAATTTCACCAATTTATACAGAAATACAAATTCTTAAGTAGACATGACGTCACACACGAGGATAAGATTCGTCGCCGGAGGCAGTGCACCTGTCCTCCTCGGCAACCAGTAGTTAGCAACACGCACTGGTGGTTATCAGACGGTGGTTAGTGAAATATTTCACTGGGTAAAAAGACCACACAGCTTCTGGTTTTGGTGAATGAATGAAGAGGAGTTGTGGTGTTGGTAATTTTTGATAATGCCTCGCATTTTACCGAAGCTGGCACTTGCGACCTCTCACTGACCTATAAAGTCACATGTTTCTACTTATTGTATTCTTTTTCTGTTGTTGTTCTCACTGCAGGGACACAGACCTCCTCTTGGTAAGATGGAGTGGGCCGGAATCCACCACGCGGTCCAGTGCGGGTTGGTAGATGCCACATGTCTTCGAATATTTGGTTCTAGGACATTCCAGTTTTCCTCACGATGTTTTCCTTCATAATTTTGAAAGCAGTTGTGACGAAATAATTTACGCAAAGTAAAGCGCCTGTCTAGGTTCGAACCTTGGACCTACAACTCGTAAGTCGCAGCCGTTACCACTGGGCCGCCTCTGCTCTCGTTATATACGACTATTGGAAATGTATATTGGGAAGCCTTAGAGGTCCATTATACTTACAAGCAATCTAAAAATTGTGAAAAGTGTTACTAATGTTTCTAAGAAATTCGATTTTACGTCGTTTTAGCTGCAAATGACTATACCGTTCGCCTTCTGCAAAAATAAACTTCCAAAAGCTACCTAGACTTTATTAGATCTTTTGAAAATCTTACAAAAACTGTACAATAAAATTCAAGAAACCAACTATCAGCAGATTCACTAGATTTTCTCCTAATAATTTGCGTGGCGAAAACTTAAAAAAAACTCACCTCACTTTCGTACAAAAAAACGTTCGTAACGGTCACCGCGGACATTTAATTCAACCATTAAGAATCAACGGTCGATATAAACCCAAAAACAAGTTGCACTGGCCCGTCGACAATAGGTAAGGTAAAAAAAGAAAATTACCAAAGAGATTGGTCCGAGACAAGCGCGACGCGCGCCAAAAAACGGGCGCCTTGGACAAAAGGTCTGAAAAAAAAGCCGAAGCCAATGAGAAAAAATGTGACTCGATATCGAATCGAGTGGGCATCAAGATCAGATGGAACGTGCGTGACTGTCCACGGTGACCACGCGCGTAGAATCGATCCGAGCGGCGCGTGGCTACCGACTCTATGCAAAAATCGATTTAGAACTCGCCCGATTGGAAAGTCTAGATTCATCGCTCATTAGTCGCTAAATAGATTTTTCAAAAGAAATACTGTGTTTTGTGGCTGTGTAAAAATGTATGTATGTATACTAAACTATTCTGTGTACATTGCGTGATAGCTGTTTGAATACTAATACAGCAATGGTCATCCAAGTAACCGATTGGACCAATTTCCTGTTAGGAATTACTTACAGATCGGACATGCTGGTTTAGTTGCGTGGAGGCATTTTCAGAAATGTATGAGTCATTGCGAAATACTGAGAAGCTTCGAACACATTACAAGCCTATCTTTACATTTTCTGCCTAATGAGCTATTCTTATTAACCACAGCTACAAAAGAATGCTTGAAGATAATCTACCCCCTAAAAGCTTCACATAGTAAGGAGTCCCTTTGGAAACTACTCTTGCGGTGGGAATAGAATTGCAAATATTTTCCATGTGATAAAGAGAATGGGTCTGCACCCTAATTGCGTTACACACAATCAATCTCAATCTGAATAATTTTGAAGGATATTGCTATTCCATTGCTTCATATGTTCAAAAAGTGTGTCATGTGTCTGCTCAACAACGTAAATAACGCAATGAATGTTGTTGAACTGTCAAAATTAAACCGATTCCGATTGATCGTGTGTTACGCAATTAGGGTGCTGGTTGTCATCCACGGGCCCTATTTATAACTGACAATGCGACATATTTGTCAAAAAATTACATAATTGTCACATTTTCACGACGGGTTGTTGTTTGTTGTTTGTTGCTGTTTAATAAAGCAGGAAGCCTGAAAAAAAATTACTACTTAATTTTACAATTGTTGCCTATCGGTTTTTTTTAAATAGGTACCGTTGCTCATGCGACTGTTTTAGCTGGGGACAAAATTAGAAGGCCAATTCCCGTAATTAAAAACGTTCAAAATTTAGTCGCAATCTTATCTCAGCGACAATCAACTGCAAAAATGTATGGAAATTAGAGGTATTTTTGACAGAGGGCAGGCTATTCTGAGACTGAGATCATGGGGCCTAAAAAGGCCACTTTGGCAGAATCATAATAGGTTAAAAATATGAATCACATTAAAAATCGTAAAATGGTCCCAAACTGACAATTCATAATATGATCTGTGTGCAATTCATATCACGCAATTCACCTGTTTGACAGTTTTGTATGGAAATTCGTAAAATGGTCCACCAATGTTTACACCAAATATGATTGATATGAAATGAATTGTAGGTGATTAAATTAGAGGTATTTTTGACAGATTGAGACTGAGATCAGGGGGTCTAAAAAGGCCACGTTGGCAGAATCATAATAGGTTAAAAATATTAATCACATTAAAAATCGTAAAATGGTCACAAACTGACAATTCATAATATGATCTGTGTGCAATTCATATCACGCACCTGTTTGACAGTTTTGTATGGAAATTCGTAAAATGGTCCACCAATGTTTACACCAAATATGATTGATATGATGAAATGAATTGTAGGTGATTAAACTATTATGTGTAACCATTTAACAAAAACTAGAGGAGTTGCTAATGATCTGCTGGGAATTCAGGAAATGAATAGCTTTTAGAGGTATTGCTTAAAGTGGCCTATTTAGGCCACTTTAAGCTTTTCGTCTAAGCCAGGAAGCCATAGACATTTTTTATGCTGGATCTCCAAATAATCTCATCAAAAACCGCGTACAAGCAACTTATTAGAACATAAAAAATGATCAATAAACATAATTACCTTCTCTTTCGTCACCCATCGGGGAAGGGGGAGGGGGTGCGCCCGCGCCATTGTTATTCTTCGCTTAGCGAGCCCAATATTTTGCGAGGGCCTAAAACAACACCGAGCTGCGGTAGATTTTAACCAGTGTTTTTTTTATCGCGACGGCGACGCTTCATTTGATGTAGCTATTATCTTAGTTATCTTGTACCTATGTGGAAGGCCTAGGAATTGGGGATATATTTTTTGGGCTTAGTTTTTATTACTTACATATGTTTTTAAATGGAGGGTAATTTCATTTTGTCTGTGGTGTCGTTTTTTTTGCATGTATCACCATCTACCGAGCCTTTTCCCAACTATGTTGGAGTCGGCTTCCAGTGTAACCGGATGCAGCTGAATACCAGTATTTTACATGAAGCGACTGCCTATCTTCTGACCTCCACAACCCAGTTACTGGATAATACGATACCCCTTGATAAGACTGGTTGTCAGACTTTAGTCAGAAAGATCCACGAATGACAGCCGGGACCAACAGCTTAACGTGCTTTCCGAAGCACGGTCTTGGTATGTAAAGATGGTCACCCATCCACTGACCAACCGCGGCAAGCGTAGCTTAACCTGATCGATCCACCCGTGCAGCTGTTATTACTTAGCCACGAGCCCCTCCCCCATTATTGCACGAATGTGTAATGTTTTTAATTTTGGGGGATGAAAAATTGTGTAACATTTATCAGTTTTGGTAGCGAGCTTCTTTTCTAACGAAAATTATAGAAATCACGTGGAAACGGAGTAAGCAGACAAGTAACCGTAACTCTCCGCCGCCTATTTACAATCCTACAAGACTAGAGAACATGTCATCATCATCATCATCATTTCAGCCGAAAGACGTCCACTACTGGACATAGGCCTCCAAGCACCTCCACTTCGACCCGTTCCGTGCTTCTCACATCCAACGGGTTCCTTGTTAAAGCCGCAGAGGCCATCTATAAAGCTGAAATGACTCATGTTCCTTGTACACAGTCACCCATAATCTTTAAACCCGAACACAGCAACGCTGCTAGGCGGAACAAATATGTTTGGTGATAGTTCCAGGATGAACTTCTTCAGAAAGAGCTCTTCTACTGAAAAGTGAAAAAAAAAACAACCCACTTCCATAAAAAACACTACAAAGTGAAAAATAACTTTAATTTCGGAAGTCAGTGTCTTTGGTTTTTGTATTTCGTTTTTCGCCACCGACTTCAGAAATTAAAGTTATTTTTCACTTTGTAGTGTTTTTATGGAAGTCGGTTGTTTTTTTTTTGTAAAAAAGTTTTTATTTTTCACTTTTTTGTTGTGATCATTTTTTTTTATTTTTGTTGTTTTTTGAATCGCTTGTCCGATTTCGATAAAATTCGATTCATGGGACCATTTGGGAAGTATACCCTATCCAACAAAAAAAGAATTTTTCAAATCGGTTGTCAAGCGACGGAGTTACGCGCGAACAAATATAAAAAAAAAAAATACAAACATCCGAATTGAGAACCTCCTCCTTTTTAGAAGTCGGTTAAAAATATTGAAGTTTTATTCTATATAACCGGCCGGTCTATCCTGTAGTGCTATTCTGTAAAATTCTCACCGTGAAAACATAGGTGAAGTGAGCCATTCCAACTAATGCTAGGGAATGACACTATTGACAGCTCACTCCACGCTCACTTCACCTAACTTTTCACGGTGAGATGGTTACAGAATCACACTGCTGGTTGAATAACAGATAAAGCTCACTTCACCTAGGTTTTCACGGTGACATTTTTATAGAATAGCATTGCAGTTATTTAAATTCCATTTCTAAAGGAACAGGTTGAGCTGTTACCTCTCATTTACTTTGTGGGTGTCGTATCTTTATGTAGAGTACCAACTGGTGCACAGGGATAGGTGCTGTCAATTTAAATTCTTTTCAACAGACTATTTTGTATTTCCGTACTGAAAACATAAGGCATGTGCTGCAGGGTTATTGCGTAACACACTATAAGTAGAAATGCATTTCATTTTGACAGTTCAACAACATTTATTGCGTTATTTACGTTGTTGAGCAGACGAATTCGAACATATGAATCATTGGGTCAGCCTTCAAAATTATTCCGTTGTATTATAAGCCGTTGGTCCCGGCTGTCGTTCGTGGATCTTTGACAGTCTATACATCGTCAGAAACCTGAAAGTTTGACAATCAGTCTTACTAAGGGGTATCGTGCTAACCAGTGTAGGGTTGTGGAGGTCATATAGGCAGTCGCTTCAAGTAAAACACTGGTTTTACGCTGCTTTGCTGCCGGTTAGACTGGAAGCCGACCCCAAAATATTTGGGAAGGCTAGGCAGATGATGATGATAATACGAGTATGAATCTTAAACATAACAAACAAAATATTCTAACTAACGTACAAGGAGTACATTACATAATGTTATTATCAATCAAAGCCTTAAGTACAAGTAAAAGAAAACGTTTTTCTATAATTCTATCTCTAGGTATAAGAGAGAGACGCACAGTTAACTCTCATTTAGCGGGCAGGTGTCGCGGCCGTCTCTAGGTAGAGCACCGTTTACATAGAGACTATACTTTGTGTTCGGTAGGGCTGGCACGATATGGATAATGAATCATTTGATTGACTGGCTTGTTTCATTGATAGTCACTGCGTGTTGCATAAAAACGGAAATGGGTAGTTTCCATCTAAATATTTTGGAATCTTTGAAACAGTAGGAAATGTGCCATTTATTTATTTTATTGGCAAAACAATAACAATCTCTCAGGACTACATTACTAACATCAGAAACAAAACTTTTTTTCTATGACTTTTATTAATTCATCAGATTTTCAAACAAAAATAAAAATTTACTAAATTTTCTGTTACGAACTCTATGCGAAGCAAAAGAAAGCGCTGGTCAGGTAAACAAACTGCCCTGTCTAGTACAAAATTCAGCGGAGAGGAGCGAGGGTTAGATAGAACAACGAAATCTTAAAAGTTTGTTTTTGGTAAATGTTTTGTAAAAAGTCATAGTCAAAAGTTATTGTTTATGATGTTAGTAATGTAGTCCTGTAAGGTTGTTATTAGTGTTTTAGCAATAACCCTGTATAGTTTGCAAGTATACAGCACCTCCCCACAGACAATGTCCCACCTTCCATCCTGCACCGCATACCCTGTCACCTGTTCACTTGATGATGTTGTGTGACTGCGTCAGTGAGCGGAGTTCGCGCAGCTGAATTTTGAACTTTTAGCCATCGAAACGTTAAGAAGGAGAAGAAGAAAGTAAACCTAAAAAATACAAGATAATATATAAGTGGTAGACGAAATCTTATCAAACTTTATACTTACTGCCCTACCATTATCTATCTATACTCTGTCTGCATCCGCCCTCAACCTCTTAAAACATATCTTATATGAAAAACAAAATCTTTATTAACACTATAAGGTCTTGTTGATTATTGTTTTTATTTGTTCGGTTTTTTTAGGTGTTACTCTTCCATGCGTCTTCCGGTACGCGGTCGCCACTCCAGAGCCTTCCGGCCTCATCGGTCATCTGTTCTGCGAGCAATGTGCCCTGCCCACTGCCACTTAAGTTTGGCAATTCTTTGGGCTATGTCGGTTACCTTGGTTCTCCTACGGATCTCTTCATTTCTGGGGGTGTACTCCGAAGTAGTATCGGCCGAATTTTCGGCCGTTTCCTGCTACGAAGTTACTATTTGGTTCGGTCGGTCCCAATCCTACACTCCTACACTCTTTCGAATATTGACTACGGTCCCGACCCAACTGAGCTGATCCGAACTTTTTTCGCATCTTTCAATAATATTCGGTTCGGCCATGTGTCGGTCCGATCCGAACATTCGCACTTTGCACTTCGGAGTAGACCCCCTGATTTTATCACGTAGGGAAACTCCAAGCATAGCCCTCTCCATTGTCCTTTAGAACCGTAGCGTTAGGAGGCCTCCCACACGGTGTACCGATGACCTTGTGAAGGCCGCAGGAACCCGCTGGATGCGGGAAGCATAGAACCGGTTGAAGTGAAGGTGCTTGGGGGACACCTATAATCAGCAGTGGATGTCGTTTGGCTGCAGTCTAATTAATAAATAAATACTAAATGCGATTTCAAATTTTATGACGCCTCTGACTCCCAAACTAGGTGTATGTACCTATTTAAGGAGTTAAAAGTAAAAGGAGGAGGTGTTTAAAAGCCTTTTTATCCTATTTTTATTGGTATCTATATCTGCTGTATCCATCAAAACCTTTATAAATCACACAATAATCTCAAGTGGACTACAAAATACTCAGTCCAAAATAAAATAATAAAAATAAAGTTCCATCTCACCCGCGCGACAGCCCTGCCCGCCACTTGCCGGCGACTGCTGTTTTTTCATTTACGAATATTTTCCTTGGCGCACGATATTTTTTCAGCGTGTTTTCCCAGTTGTAAGATAAACTACACTCCATCAAATGTATATTTTTTACCATTCCAGCCCTTCGCCCTTGTACCTACCACTTATATTTTAAATTTCACGTGGAACCTGTTACCAATTTAGGTTATATTTTATATACTGTATTTTTTAGGATATAATGGTAGCGGTATTGTGTTTATTTTTTCTTGTTAGATGTAGATTTTAGGTTATTGAACAGTGTTTTATGCGTCTATTAGGAATTAGAGAGACAGGTGCTATGCATAATACATAATCAACCTATAACGTTCCCACCGATGGTCATAATCCACAACACGGACCCAGTGCGGGTTGGCGGAGTCACAGGTCTTCGATGTTTCTTGGTGTAGGACATGCCGGTTTCCTCACGTTCTTTTCCTTCACCGTTTTGATAAGAGTGATGATGAAACAAAAACAGACAAATTGGTACACTATACCTACCTATTGCGAATGCATAATAATATATTTATACAACAATGTAATATTCTGAGCAGTACAGTTTACATTTACAATACAAAATAGAGTAGATATTTACATTAATAAGAAAGATATTCCTTCGCAAAGAGCCAGCAGCTACTAATCTAGAAAGTACACAAAAAAATATCTCCCAAAAGACAATTTTAGCCGCACTGCTCACCCTAAAACCCGAAATAAGCGTGAAGTTAAAGGTGAGCGCTATCACCGCCTATTAACAGCCCGTTACTTAGTTTATCGAGAAGACAATAGCCGCCGTGACGTCACGCGTGATTGGCTGCGTCTGCGCATTCGACGCGCACCTAATAGTATTTGGGTACTAATTAAAAGTGCCCTAATTTTTGTTAGACGTGCCTCAATAATTAGTAATTGTTTAGAGAGCAGTAAAATCGTCATCATTGTTAGGGTAGCTGTATGTGTCATTTGATGATTTCCCATCCTCAAAGAAAAAAAAAAAAAAGGTAGCTGTATGTAGTTATTTGTTTTTGCCAGCGTTTTAATTAGGCATAGCATAAGGATAATCAGCCTACAATGTGCTGGGACACGGGCCTCCTCTCTTCGACAGGGAGTGGGCCCTAATTCACCACGCGGGCCCAGTGCGGGTTGGTAGATGTCAAACGTCTTCGATTTTTTGGTTCTAGGACATTCACAAGGACAGGACGCCTTCACCGTTTTGACAGCAGTGGTGATGAAATTATTTCCACAAAGTAAAGCGCGAGGGGCTTGTGGCTAAGTAATAACAGCCGCACGGGTCGATCGATCAGGTTAAGCTACGCTTGCCGCGGTTGGTCCGTGGATGGGTGACCATTTTCACATACCAAGACCCCTCCGTGCCTCGGAAAGCACGTTAAGCCGTTGGTCCCGGCTGTCATTCGTGGATCTTTGACAGTCGTTACGGGTCGTCAGTAGCCCGAAAGTCTGACAACCAGTCTTACCAAGGGGTATCGTGTTACCCAGTAACTGGGTTGTGGAGGTCAGATAGGCAGTCGCTTCATGTAAAATACTGGTATTCAGCTGCATCCGGTTAGACTGGAAGCCGACCCCAACATAGTTGGGAAAAGGCTAGGCAGATGATGAAAGCGCCTGTCTGGGTTCGAACCTACGACCTACACGTAAGTCGCGGAGTTACCACTGGGCCACCACGCTGCAATGTAGTTATAGTAAAATATTTATGTTTTCAAAAAAAAAAAAAGATATCGCAGAAAGCTCATTGTACGTTTTGTAGTGTTAAATGTATTTTTTTTTTTGTTATGTATTTTTTGATGTATCTACAATAAAGTATTGTATATACTATATATAATAATTTCAAAAGCTTCAGTAAAAAAAATTTCAACGCTCTGTATTTTTCAGTCCCATGCTGATGTTCTGTTTATGGACAATACGCGTATAATGATCGATACGAGCATGACGTCACGTTTCTGCGGATGCGTCTGACCATCCGATGCGTTCATTCTGGTGACGTCAAGTCACCAGAATGAACGCATCGGAGCATTCATTTTGTATTGAAAATAAAATTCTTTTTTTTTATTTATCATTCTGACACTTTAACAGTATTCATTAGATATGATATACGTGATCTAATCTAACATGTCCTAGAACCAAAAATTCGAAGACATGGTGATTTCCAACCCGCACTGGGCTCGCGAAGTAGATTACGTACTCTCTTTCGAAGACAGGAGGCCTGTGTCCCAGCAGTGGGAACATTATCTATAGGCAGATTATGAAAACAAAAATCTTACGGCATGGGAGGACACTGTAGGCCTGCCAACAAGTACGGTGCCTACATAACACAATAGAAAACGGTCTATAAATCTATAGTCTACAAGGCCTAATTCTAATATTCCCTAATCTAATAGTAATTTATTGCTAATGGATTCTTACAAATCAATCCTCTTGAAAAGGAAAGGAATTGCAGTAAACTCAAACGACTAAAAGAATCCTCGTGTTGTAACAGGCTCAAACGTACTGCGGGTCACATCAGCATGCACGACCGCTGGGCTAAAGTCTCCACACAATGGGTGCTTGAAGATGGATAGCGCCGCCGAGGTAGGTCCAGAAAGAGAGCCGTCGTCGTCTCGCGAGGGCTGATTCGACGTGGCGCAGGAAAAGAGTTCCTGGAAGGATTTGAAGGGCTCTTGGCCCTTTGCCCAGCACCCAGCAGTGGGCGCCTTGTTTCAAGTCTGGGCTCTTTAACTATAACGAATCTCAACTCTTTATAAAACTAGTACGATTTTGGTACTTATACAACAGCCGACATTCTTTATTAACCCTTACATTCTCGTATCCACGTGAGATGTATACGGCGAACTGCACGTTTTGATACTTGACTGACACCTGTGGTGTGAACTGTATAAGTTTTAAAAGTGAAGTTACCTATGAGCTCAGGGTATCTGATTCTTCTGCAGGTTTATATTATAGAGTTTTTTTATTATTGACTAGTTTCCGCCCGCAGCTTCGCCCGCGTGGTATATCGATGAATAAAATATAAATAATTAGCATATATCCTTCCTTCAATTTTCATCAAGATCAGTCGTTTCGGAGATTAGCCGGAACAAACAGACAGACAGACAAAAAAAATTATATGGTTTTTTTGTTATAAGTACCGTATATTCTTTCATAATTATGCATTTAGTAAAAATAGGTTATTTTGACATTACAAACAGACACTTCAGTTTTATTTATTTGTATGTATGTGTCGCAGCAAACTGGTTTAATTAGCCGTTTAGCCTTTTAACTAAAAGGCGGCCGTTCAACTAACGGCCTGAATGATATTCAATAAATTATAGTTAAGGTTGGAACTGTAATCAATCACGTGCGAGCCGAATCGTAGTAACTAAGCCAGGGCACCCCGACCAAATTAAAATTTATTTTTTTCCGTCATGCGCGTTTTAGGATTCAAATACTTATAATACTACGCGTTACTGATATTTTAAGTCCAGTCACCAAAATTCAAAATATCCTAAAGTATCAAGACACATCGCTCTCCTGCGTCCGGTCATCAAGATGTAGAAGATAGAGCACCTGTTCGCTGCGGGCGTTCGGCAATCTCCGGACAAGTTCGGCTCAACCCTTACTACCCACTCCCAGTTAAATATAAACCTTATAACAATGACATAACGGAGACAGTTGTGTGGTTTTTGTTAATCGTTTTTGTGGCGTAAAAAGGGTGGATACGTGGGAAAATTGTGTAGAAATAATTATATGATTTAACCTACTTTACGGCATTTATTATGCTGTAAGAAGTATTTTGTTGATGTTTCACGGTTTTTGTATATTTGTAAGATTTTCAAGGCCTCTGTGAAGCTGTCTAGCTTTTTCCCAGTTACTCTGGGGTCGGCTTTTACATGGATCGACTGCCTATCTGATCTCCACAACCCAGTTACTGTGTAACACGATACCCCTTGGTAAGACTGGTTGTCAGACTTTTGGGCTTCTGACTACCCGTAACGACTACAAAAACAAATGACAGCTGGGAGCACGGAAGCACGGAGGAAGATAATGGATGGTCACCCATCTACGAACCGACCGCGGCAAGCGTAGCTTAACCTTCGACCCGTGCGAGGCCTCGCCCTTGTGAAGCTCTAGACACAAATACAAAACGTAACGGACTCATAAAACCTTCTTAGTATCAGGCATCTAGTTTTTCCAAAGCACGTTTTTTCGAATTACATGCCTATAGTTGCCTACGGTTGGTCCAGCATGTGGCAGACATGTCCTGCCTAGTCCCATTTAAGAAGGGCATTAACTTTTTTCTAGTGATACCTATTTAAATATGAAGGCCAATTCTCGTACTTAAAAAACGTTCCAATTCAAGTCACAATGTCATCTCAGCGACAATCAATTTGAAAAACTTTATGTAGGCAAATTAATTGATTTTTGACAGAATGAGACTGAGATTAGAATGCGTAGAATATATATATATTATATATTTATATAATATATAAAACGCCCTTCTGATCTATAGTTATTGGTACCAACTTTGATCTATGGGTTCCATCGTATTCGTTATTCCACCACCTCTGCCTATCTCCACAAGATAATAAGGGTGACTATTGTCCTGTCGATTTATTAAAAAGCGCAGTTAAAATCAACAAAATGGGACCCGAGGAATTTCTGACCTTAGCATTGGCTACAGTATACATGTCAACCAACGATATACAGGGGGTAGAGAAATTAAATTAGAAACTGGTGATGGTAGCCTGTATTATAATACAATGTGAAGATGACAATACGGCAACAAATAAAAACACTGGCAATACTAATGCATAGGAGTATTTAGGAAATCTCAAATAAATGCTAGCATCGAATTTAAAAAAGTGTTATTTGTAACAAACTAAATAGTAGTGACGAGCCGACTATGGGTTAAGCTAATCTTTGACTAGCTATAGCTATAGTGACTAAACTATTACGATATATTTTAATGAATTTTTGGATGCAGACTGGGAACGTCATTAGATATAAGTAGTTTAATTTATTGTCGTATTGTCATCTCCATCTTGTGTAGTATCTACTTAGTATAGTAAACTCATCTAATTCTGTGACTCGCCTAATTCGGTGATATTTGGTTTGAGCGCTATCATAGGGCTATACGAGTGAAATCAATGGTTTGAAATACAACCTTAAGCCTCTGTGATAAAGTTCAAATTCAAAACCAAATATCACCGAATTAGGCGAGTCACAGAATTAGATGAGTTCACCCTAGTAGTACTTAGCATCAGTAGTAAGTAGTAGAGACCAATAGAATTGACACAAGAAACATAGACGAATGAAAAGTAACATATGTTACTTTTCATTCGTCTATGTTTCTTGTGTCAATTTCAAAATTAAAAGAGAAAAATATACATACGTAAAAATACATACAGACGAACATGGAACCTCCTCCTTTTTTGAAGTCTGTTAAAAATGATGACGTTTCACATTAATAACTGAAAACAATAGGTATGCAGTTGTTATAGTATTTCATTTTTTTTTTTTTGATAGTGACAGAATAAGTTCTGTCACTATCCACTAAATTACTAGTAGACATTCCAATTCTCTGTTAAAATGCATTATTTGAAATAAAGACTTTTAAATTGTTGGTCTAGGAGCGACTAATATTGAGTGACTCGTGCGCAAGCACATTGGCAGTCGTTACGGGTCGTCAGTAGCCCGTAGGTAAAACTGACAAGCAGTCTTGGTAAGACTGCTTGGGGTATCGTACAACCCAGTAACTGGAATGTTTAGACTAGGTAGGCAGTCGCTTCATGTAACATACTGGTATTCAGCTACATCCGGTGAGACTGGAAGCCAACCCCAACATAGTTGGGTAAAGCCTAGGCAGATTGATTTCGTACGTATATTTTTAGGGAATCAGTAAATCGCTCTTCTAAAAAGTTTAGTTTTTTAGAAGCCCTGTCATAAAGTTCAGAAAAGGTAAATAACCGGTAACATCGATTAAAATATTTCATTCAGTTTTTACCTTTCTTGAAAAAAGAGGTCACTGACACCTGAGTTTGCGAACGGTAAATAATGTCCATATTACGATGCAAATTACTGAGAAAAATCTTCAATTAAATAACAGTTTCATTTAGAAAAGCGATTAAAGAAAAAATATTGAACTACTTTTGGTAAAAGGTTGCATTTTTTTTCTTTATAAAAAAAACTATCCATGAAAGACACAAAACGGATGAACTATTCTATAATATTTATAATTAATTTCTACACGTCAAATATACTTCCTAAATATTCTCACGTTGTTCAGTTAATTACTTATTATTGTAGGCACCTAGAGGTACTTTACCGAACAGTTTACAATCTCTTTACATTAATGTCACTGACCTATTGTGTTAAATCAGGAAATATAAACAAAATCACGTGCACTTATTATAACTTTAATACCAAGAAAAAAAAAGAAAAAAGAGTACGGTCAGTCACAAAAGTTGTTAAAACACACTGTTTTACATAACGTTTAAGTTGAGATTAAGTTATTTCATGTTACCTACACGTTTTTCAGCACTTTTTAAGTCATATTTTAACGTAAGGTTTGTTGTTTATTTTTTTTTAAGTGATGCTTTTTGCTGTCTGTACAACGGTACAAAAGTCTTGTTTCCTATTAATAGTCTTGCAAGTTGCAACTTTCGATCTCAGGAACCGCATTCCATGGGTAATGAAAATAAAACTGATTAACTTTGTGATTTAATTCTGTAATTATTTCTGGAAGACGCCACAGTATATTATTTATCATATAATATGTTTATTTATTTCTAAATAAAACTAAAACACTGGCAATATGAATGCATAAGAGTATTTTGTAACTATCAAATAAAACCTAGCATCAAAATTATAAAAGTGTTTTTTTTTTCAAACAAACTAAATAGTAGTGATGGGCCGACTATGGGTTTTACCAATCTTTAACTAATCTATTGATATCTTGGTTGAATTTTCGTTTGCAAACTGGGACCGTCATTAGATATAAGCAGTTTAATTTATGGTCGTATTGTCGTTTCCACCTTGTAGAATAGCATTGACGCATCTAGGTACAGACGCCAGCAGGTCAAGCTACCCGAAACTGTCAAATTTTCCCAATCAACCTTGAAACTTAATGATTTAACGATAAAGTTGAAAATCTATTAAAGAGTTTCTACATTTTTTAATTAACTAGAAAGGCGGTGACTACCGAGATGACGACTAATAGAGAAGTATGGAGAAAAAAAGACATGTGCTGCAAACCCCAAATAAACTACGATATGATCAGGAGAATTATGAGTGATGACCTAGGTACATTTTTAAAAGCAAACAGATACTTATATTATCTCTGATCTAATCAGTTAAAAAGTGGGAAGCCTGTACTTGAATCTATGAGAGTTAACACAGAGAAGAAATTGGGTTCATCACTTGACCAGTTAATTATGGGGCATGTTTCCTCACCATGTTTTCCGGCCGATGTAGATCTCGACAAAAAACAACAGTAAACTTTTTATTTTTCATAATTGATAAAGTTGCCGTATTATTCATAATATTATACGTGCATAACATTTCATTAACGTCGGTGAATTACTTAAAAACTAGTATTTTAAAGCTACTGTTTACATTATTATTTTTAAGTTTATTTCAGGACGCATTGACTGACTTAAGATAAAACATTTTCGCTTATAGATTCCGTGTAAAAACAAGCTTCAAAATGCTTTAGGTATTTTACTCTTTTGATTAATATTTTTCAATAAACCCACAATTTATTTCATGCAAGTTACAAATGACTGTCAGTGAGATTATCAAGAATGCATGGAATTAGTATGTACTGCATGTCATAAATACCGAAAAGAGGCACTGACCAGCCAACAATGAAATCAACCTGTATCAAACTAACCCTTTCTTTGGCCGGTTTTTTTATTCTTCTTCTTTTTTTAAAGATCGAACCTTTTTTCTTTTTTTTGGCCATTAGCTTTTTTTATTCGTTCGTATCTTCGTTTTTTGTGGGGATCCCAAATTAATATAATGTTTTTTTGGGTGCGATCCTATCGAACTGGTTTAGTGGTCGAAAACTGGTGGGAAAGGTTTAATGAAAGTGTTTTTTTCTTTAGATTGACGATAGTTAAGATACTCTCGTTTTCGTTAAGCGCACAACGTACAATTTACATAACCTGTCTAATGTCTATGGATGCGTTGGTGTAGAATCTCAGAGATTTTATTTAAGTTTAATCAGGGTTATAAAGGACTTAGTTTTTTTTAAGTTAAACATGTTTGCGTTTAGGCAATCAGGATTTATATTTCCTTATGTGTTGATTGTATCTCGTGTCGTTAACATGAAAGTTCTGGGTAATCTAATCCTTTTTCGCGTGTTGCAACATAATACCTTTTTATTATGTTTTTTGCGCGTGTTTTTAATTACAGCTCTTAAATAAAACATTGGAGGCGCCTATTCTGCAGTCGAGTTGAGTTATTACTGACTTCGAATTGTCTTTTTTCTTTTAAAAACGTTGTTGTGCACTCAACATCTGTCCAATAGTGATTGTCATTAATTAACAGGACGCGTAGGACGGACGGACGGACAGGTTTCAAGGTATGTAGACGAGCAGGTTTCCACTTCTTATTTTTACGTTTTGCATGCATTCACTGCGTAAAACGTTGGTATTTAACCGTACTGCTATACTGTTATGATCTTGTAAGGAATTTTAAAATAGTACAAAATAGAGATGCTTGCAGATAAAATCTCTCGGGTTTATTTAAACATCCGTTATATTTGTAGTTGAATAAATAAAACACTGCAGTTACGGGTTTAGTCTTGAGTTTATAGCAATCCGTTTTGTAAATGAGCGAATAAAGCGACAATTGCTTTGTTTACTAACATTTCATGTCTTTTAAAACCAGACAAAGTCCAGACAAAAAACGTAAAAAGTATCTGCAAAAATATTTTTCCTAAAACTGTTAATGATCGCATTTTCAGCAAAAAAGTTGTCAAGACACTTTAAGAGGTGATACCTCACCCGACTGTCTGCTGTTACCCATTGTGGCTCCCAAAATTCACAATCTGCGACCAAATCTCGACTTTTTTCAGTTGAAACGTTCCTTTATCCGCGGATCTCGCCAAAACGCCAGACGTAACGCATAAATCCTTATTTAAATATACCTCGCGACTTCCATAGACACCACAGATCCTATAAACCAGAAAAAGCCCAAAGAGATTTCCATCTTAACGCCCTGCAAATACATTCCATACTCCATTAGTCAGGGATAGACGCGCGAAAATAAATGAACGTCGTAAGATTCGCGGTGCCATTCTGAATTCAATTCGAAGCCTTACATGTTAAGGTTTGATTCACAATGGGTGTTAGTGAAAGGGTTTTTATAGCAATAAATAAAGGAATATCGAAGTTGGCTGTGTCAACAACGCGTTGCATTCTTGTGCAGTGTGTACGACACACGCACACGTGCATGGGTCGCGAGATGATGCCCGTATGTGTGTGTACACAAATACTTATTGGTAAATGTTGACTTGCGAACAGAGGTTCCGATGCACTATGGTAATGTTAATATTTCATTTCTCAAAATGTAAAAACAAACTGATAGGTCGGTGGAAATAAAGACATGCAAATGAAAACTGTTTTTTGAATATTATGCATTTGATGACAATTTCACAATCAAAATAAAATAGAATTTATTACAGTAGTTTTACAGAGTTTTTTTGCATCCATGTGTGAAAAGCTGTTTTTAATTTTTCACCAAAACTTAACCCATTTCATTCCACCATGGATTTATTACTTAAACATTTACAACAAAGTTGCATTTTCCTAAACAAATAAAATAACAAAAAAAAAATCGTCCATCACTGACCAACATCCCCACATATTCTTTCCACTAAAGTCATCTCCACAGTTTTCCTGTCCATCTCCCCCTGACCTTGAGTCGAGTTGACCCGTTCCTGCGAATCAGCCGCGTTGCCCTCGTGCTGCTACATGGCCACAGAAGGGGGGTGAGACACGGAGGGGGAGACTGATTCTGAGTAAACTTTACTTTACAAGTTGGCAACATTGCGGAGTTCGAGCGGCTTGAGTGTAAGTCCATTCGCTTCAGCTGTGAGAGGGTTAAAGACAGGTTGGGAGGAAAATGGTTGAGGAAAAGGTAAACAAGGTCAATAATCCTTTGACAGTTTAAAGTTATGACAGATTTGAGTTGTGTTTAATTTATTTAATGTAGAAAACTTTTACATAATTTTTTTTTTGTGGATTTTGTATTCCATCTCACGATATTTCTTGATTTTGTCTGAACTTGCTGAGAATATTCAATTGTTACAAAATATCTTCCGTAAAAAAAGTCTGGAAAAAATAATATCACGACGGCGGGGTGATTACGTAACACACTAACACTAATAGCCAAGGCTTTCATTTTGACAGTTCAACAACATTCATTGCGTGATTTACGTTGTCGAGCAAACAAATTTGCGAAAATATGAAGCAATGGTTTAGCAATATTCTTTTTTTTTTAATCTTTATTTGTTTATAGAGGGTTTGATCAGTATGACCATGTCACCCTTATAGGGGCATGCAATATTCTTCAAAATGATTTAGATTGTGATTTCAATAGTGTAGTGATAGTGATTAGCAGAAAATAAATACTTAATTTCTTTCAATACATAACCAGCCTGTAACGTTCCCACTGCTGGGACACAGGCCTCCTCTCTGTGAGAGAGAATGGGCCGTAATCCACCACGGGGGCCTAGTGCGGGTTGGTAGATGTCACATATCTTCGAATTTTTGGTTCTAGGGCATGTCGGTTTCCTCACGATATTTTCCTTCACCGTTTTGAGAGCAGTGGTGAAGAAATTGCTTTCAATTTATAGTATGTAGTTAATTTATTTTTTTTACCCACAAAAGTTAAACCTTCACTTGGGTACAAAACGTACGCTAGTCAAGTAACCCACTTAAAAAGTCACAACTTGCGTAGCGTAAGTTCTTTTGTACTTGTAGTAAGTTGATAATCAACCTCTTGTAGGTTCAACAGCTTTGAAACTTTCATACCTATTATGAGTTTAAGAGTTTATAACTTAGCGAAAACTCGACTTACTGCTTCGTTGGTATAGTGGTTGCAATTGCAAGTGCAGAATTTGGTCTTAGGTTCGATTCCCGGATCGAGCAAAATGGTGTTGGTAAGGTATTGCGTTTTACCCTTAGAAATATCTCAGTAGCAGCCGACTTGTGTTCGGCTCGCCTCCTAAAACACAATCAGCCTATAATATTCCCATCTGGAACACAGACCTCCTCTCTGTGAGAGTGGGCCCAGTGCGGGCTGGTGGATGTCACATCATGTGTTCGAATTTTTGGTTCTAGAACGTGCCAGTTTCCTCATGATGTTTTCCATCACCATTTTGAAAGCAGTGGTGATGAAATAAATTACACAAAGTAATGTGCATGCCTGGGTTCGAAACCACGAACCCACTTGTATTTAGGAGCCGTACCACTGGGGCTAGGTACTGATCTACCTGACATGGAACTAAAACATAGATGCACTATACAGCTCTGCCTACCCCTTCGATAAATACAGGCGTAATGTTTTGTTATGTAGTCCGAAGACTCCTGACTCAGCCCCTGAACGAACAATCTAAAAGATTTATCATAATAACAATTGACAACCTGATTGATGGTTGTAGTATAGTCGTTTTTATAGGACTCAACCACAGCATCCTGTCCTTTGCCTTATAAGGAATCCAGTGTAGAGTCGGGTGGCCTATATCTTTGCAAGGTAACACATCGGTACTAAAGTACCTTTGTATGTTGTATTCTGAAATTTTTGGTTGATTGAACCCGAACCAAGTGTGATTCAGTAATGGATTCATCATCTATCTAGCTTTTTCCTAGCTAAGTACAAAGCCTTCTGAATTCGGGTCGGAAGTTTATCAATTGAGATTTAACGACAAGCAATTTAAGAATACTCTCAATTTCATAGCCTTATAATCCTGGAACGAAAAACAGTTGAAAACCTACACCTGAAGATATTCACCGAATGTTAAGGCAGTTTAGTTTATTACACCAACGTGTCCACAGCTATAATATAATAATATAAGTCCCATGAAATAGGGATGACCCAATTCCCATAAACCAATCAAGAAAACAAATCTCTGACTGACTAAGAAGTTCCTATTGAAAAAGTCCAATATCACTTGTGGCGACCAGAGATTCGACGATCTAACCTAAAAATCTGTAACTCAGCTATGCGCTTACGGCTCTACCATCGAGGACTAACAATAGATTGTAATATCCAGACACTATTGTAACTGCTAACATACACAAAATATAGTCCACTTAGTATCTTCAACAATTTGAAGGTTCGTTCAGTTTCTAAGTGCAAGAGCAAACGAAATTACGAGTATATTTACTGTATTATAATTTATTGAATCTGTCAAATGTGGCATCTTAGGACAATTATTGAAGGTAGATTTGCATACATAAGTAAAAACGTCGAAATTGCAATCTCATCTCAGCGACTGTCAGTGTCAAAAACTTGTCAAAAATGTAAATTGATCATATTTTTTGACAGATTGAGACTGAGATTAGACTAAGAACATTCATAAAAATACAAAAATTGGGACACAGATATCTAAAAGACTAAACAAGCAATACTAATGCAAAGTAAAAAATATAAACGTTAAAGAAATATCTCATCCGTTTGCTCATCGGAAGCAATTTATACTGCCCTATATCTAATTCAGCTTCTATCTAATCTTTGGCTCATTCCACATTCATTTTACTCCATAAAAATCTTAAATCAATATATAACCATAAATAAAACCACCTATATCTTTAACACAGCTTCAGTGTGGACCACGGTCGCGAGCCCTTCAAATTTAACCGGTTCCTATGCTCCATCCTTATCCCACTTCAGAACTACAAGTATACCTGTCCCGTTTTGCCCTTCGGACATTTTTTTATCTCACTCTCACCACCGCTGTAACTACCACTTTCCCTTTTCAAAGGACGAAGACACCAATATCTGGCATCCTTGTCGTGTGTATGTGGTTTAGTATATGTGTCTCTGTCTTCACGAGTCAGGATTTGGCCTTGAGACTGAGATGCTGAGTCTGGTCAAAGTTATTTTTACTTTTTACTTGGAACGATGACTAAATGCGTTAAGAAGCTAGTGGCAAGTCCTTCGCTTGTTTTATGGTATGTGTTTTGTGTAGGTGTGTGTATCCGAACGCATATTATTATCTGTAGCTTTGTTGACCGTTGGTAGCCATTTTCGATTGTTGATAGATTCTAGCCGAACTTAATTAAAATCTTGGGTTTTCTATATGAATCTTTAAACATGTAGGTAGGTTTGCAATCATAAAGTTTTTCATTTAACAGCAAAAGAATGAGCAATAAAATTTTAATGAGCAATAAACAAATTTTACTACAAATAGGGTTTTAAATCTGGGTTTATTTATCACTGCAATTAATATGTTTTTATTTTTTCAATCATTGCCTTGTGACATTTAAAATTGAGCCTGACAAAGGGATAAACTCAAACCAACTTTTGGATGGAGCCATCGAGTTTATTTAGAAGGATTTACTAAGGTTTTCAAGGAGAAAACTTTGCCTAAACTCCTGCGCCGATTGCTAACTGTATTGTGACTTTTCAACAATATACGTCATTATTGCGTTAGTCGAAAAGTCGCATACGAAGGCCGTGCACTATCTATTCTGTAAAAATCTCAATGTGAGAACTTAGGTGAAGTGAGCTTACTGATGCTAAGGATAGACACTATTGACAGGACTTCACCTAACTTTTCATGGCAATTTTTTAACCCAGGTATTCGAAGATGATTCATGTTACGTTCATTTTGGTGTTGCTCATGGACAAAAAGGGAAAATGAAATGACAGAAAAATCTAACTTCACTCAAATGAAAGTTGTCCCGAGTGCTCTATTGAAAATCTAAAATCGACCTACTAACGATTTTATCAATACAAGCATACTGATCGAAGCTTATCAAACATTGATATGTCGAAAATAATCCAGATCATATTACTCGGTAATATTCCGAGGAATATGGAATATGAATGTGGATGACTATATGAGTATGGGAAGACCAAAGAAACGATGGATGGACTGTGTGAAAATGGCTAGAAAATATGACTACCAAGATAACGATTAGTAGACAAGTATGAAAGAAAAAGACATGTTGCGCCGACCCCAAATAAATTGGGATAGTGGCAGGAGAATGATGATAATTCCGAGGAATAAGGAAAGAGCTTGACACTGATGTAATGGAATGCTAGGACGAATGGAATAAACAGGGCTACTCGACTAGACTGGTTCTGAAAAACCCAGTGCGTAAGCATTCGAAGACCTGTTATCTGTGCATTTCGAAAAGTAAGGCTTTGTGTAGACCTGAGTCAAGATCAAGACTATCTTTCTTAGATCATTTATGGTCTAAACCATAATTCTATAAGTCTAATGCCTGTTTTCACTAACAATAAGCGATGCCTAAATGTAATCTACAATATCTATCAAAACTTTTACTTACTAATAAGAATGATGAAGAGTAGGTTTGTTTGAACGCGGTAATCTCTGGAGCAAGCTGTCCGATCTGAAAAATTATTTTTTCTTTTGATAGTCCAATTCTTGAGGAAGGCTGTTTTACATCACGCTAAGACCGGTTGGAGCCGAGCAAAGACAAATCCAAGAAGTACGCTACGCAAAAACGAAGTGCTACGTCGCGGTGGGTCGGGGAATTGGAGATTTTACGCGGACGAAGTTGCGGATAGAAGCTAGTGAATAAATAAAAGCGTACTGTTGATATACAAACAGTGCAATAATATTTAGGCATTACATTTAGGTGTCATCTTGTGTCAGTGAAAACGAGTATAATGCTAAGTTAGGTAGAACATCGGTTTCCGAATGATGGCGTCTTTGCAACAAAACAGTTCCATTGTCAACAAAACGTATTATCGCGCCTTTTTAAGCAAAAGGGGTATATTACAGTATACCCTAATTTTGCCAATTTTGATTAAGTCCGATGAAAAAGGGGGCGCGTCGAACCATCAGGCGAGCACAACTCCAGAATCCAGGCTGCTCCTGACCCAAGAACACATTCCCCAATTTGGGGATCGAACCACCACCCCATGCTCAGCAGTCGAATCGACCAAGTGGTCAAAAAATCACTGAAATTACTAAAAACACTGGGATACAAGACAAAGTTGTAGTGACTGCGGCAGACAAAACCATTTTTTCTCTGGTGTGCACATTGTCTATCGGTTAGACTTCTTCCTAAAGCGGAAAATGAATTTCTTGACATTATTACCAGGCTGGATGAATCAGGAAGCCTTTAACCTCTGACTTCATCACTATTCTTCGGTGTTTCCTAACTTATCGTAAGTTTCTAAAGTACATTTTCATAATTCCGGTTTCGTTAACTTAGAATAGAATAGAAAACTTTTATTTCAGACAGGAGTCCATACTCCATAAGGGTTAGTAACAATTTTACTTAACTTCTAGTGTTAGTAGGTTACAGACACAAATCTACATACAATTAAAACTCAGCGTGATGAACTTAAAAAAACGGCTTTTCTTGGAAAATCTGGTGATGCCTAGATATTACTAGTAAATCAATCGCTTTTTTTATATTTTCTTTAGTCCTTAGTAAAATTATCTGCTTTTCGCATACATTGGGCACTCTTAATTGATCCACTAGGCAACATTCACACCATTCATTCATTCGTTGATTTTTTTTTAAATTTTCGGCTACATGTTGAATAATTGTTAAAAAACTAGTTTATTGTTAGTGTACTTAACATTACATCACGCCTTCTTTCGCCGAAGGGTGGGGCAGAGGTGCATCTATAGCTTGTACACCCATATGTCGCCAGTTATGTTGAAGTCCCATGTAACAGGAGACGAGCCTATTGCCATCAACCGTACGAATCCAGACTCCAATAAAACTTTGCCTGACGAAATCAAACCCAAGACCTCATACTTGCGACCATGCACTAGCCCAACGGCCCCAATATATTTTTTTAAATATGTAAATAAAAATAACGCAAAAGTCTAGAATTTTCTTTATTTTCCTACAACAGTGTCTGCAGATACTCAAAACCTAATAACACTTTACCCGACCTGGGAATAAAACACAAGACTGCGCTCAGCAGTCGCGCTTGCGAGCACGGGGCCAACGGGGTAGTTTTTCTAATGTACAGACGCCAGCACACCAAGCTACTACAATCTGTCAAATTTCTTTAATAGATGTTCAACTTTATTCCTACATTCGGTTCAAGGTTGTTTGGGAAAATTTTATAGTTCTGGGTAGCTTGACCTGCAGGCGTCTGTACCTAGTGAGTGTCTACCGATATTCTGAAACAGGTAATATCGACGAATATTAAGTACCCCATGATTACAAAAACTTTATTAAAAACATTGAAATAAATTAAATAAACAAAAATTAAAATTAAATCCTGTAGCCAAAAAATCGGTACACACGTACTAAACAATCGTTAGACAAATCCTGAGACACATGATTGATATGTTAATTTTGTTTTCTGAGTTTCGTATGATTGATTGACTAAATATTATCATGTTAAACCCGTCGTGGTTTCCGCTATATAAGTACCTACTGATACACCTGTGGTATGTCACCTGTTAGTTTCATCCTTTCGTTTTAATACACCATTTTAGTATAGTGTTGAACATTATTGCAATGTCTGAGCTTTCCTCTTTTGTCGTATCAAAATTAAAACGTCAGACTGTTTCTATTTTTCCTCTTACTTTGGTAACTAATCAAATTTAAACAAAAGCATGGAAAACTATGATCAATGTTTTATTTACGTTTAGTGCAGAATCTACCTACCTACTGCAAGCTACGTGTGTAACCGAGTAAAAAAATTATATCCTTGTTGGAGATCTTGAAATTTTTGTAACTATTCCGCAGGAACAACATTTTCAATTTGGTATTAGGTTAAATTGAAAGCAAATAAAATCCTTGCATATTCAGCAGTTAAGGAAAACTACATATTTTTTATGTCAGTAATCTGCAATTGTTCTTGCTTGCGGCAGGACTGGGCCGTAAGAAATAAAACCGAATGAAAGTAAAGATAAATTCAATGATAATGAGGCAACTCATACAGATTCGTAAGTTCATCTCGCAGTTCAACGCACTGCAGCAATTACCGCGCCGCGCCGCGACCAAAACAAGCAAACACATCGACCTTGCGCGGAAAACCAAAAAAAATCCCCCGCGCACCGTCCTGACCTACATACGACGCCACACGCGATAAAACGTATAAAATAACATAATAATAAGACTAAATAATAATAAAAAAGGAAGCGAGTCTCAAAAATAAAAATAATAATCACAAGATTACGGTTACGCGGCGCGTAGTGGGCGCGTTTTTCATTCACGCTCTGGTGGAATAGTTCTCTTTTTAAAAAGGGGACGACGGTACGTGCCGCGGACTTGCCTTTTCTTTTATTTTCCGATTTCTTTCTTTTTTAATCATTTCACGAATATGGAGCGTTTTTATTTTCCCCGGGCGGACGGTCCTCCCATTCATGCGGCGGGTTGCTTGCCTTATGTCTGACTTTTTGTTGCTTGAAACAATTACGACTTACAACCGGTCGTAAGATTTGTCGGCTCGTGGTATGCCGTTTGTGTTTTTTGCTGTTACGTAATTGAAGAGCTAAGTTGTGAGATGACGCTGACGAGATTGCGTTATTAAGGTTTTATTTGTTTGTTTTTAATTGTGTTAGAATGGTAGCGGAAGGATTATGTAATTGTAAAAGGTATCATTTCAGGTGTAATGTAAAACACATGTAAAACTTTTCGATAACTAAGTAACAGACGCAGGCGCACGATTACTGCCCATTCTCTTATGGAACTTGGAAGTAGGAACTGCCGAACGCTACAGTAACAATGTTCTATGTTCTATGTTACGGGTTTGGTTTCCGCACTTAGTCCTACAAGTGGACCATTGTGCGTGGGCCATGGCGGCCGTCGGTGGTTATTCCAACCAGCCCACCTCCCTCCAGAAGCTTATTAAGTCTCCTGGTCTGTTGAGAACATCTGTGTAAAATCTGGGTGTCCCGAGGGTTTGCGACCTAATCTTGGTGACGCCTGTGCACTCAAAGAGCACATGCGCGACGGTTTCATCAGCCTCCATGCAAGCTCTGCACAGGGGGCTGTCCGTTATGCCTATCGTGTGGAAATGTTTGTTTAGTGAGCAGTGTCCCGTGATGGTCCCCGTCATCAGGCGCAGGCCTTTCCTGTCTACAGTTACAGTACAGTACAGTTTCCTGGCTACAGTAACAAATACAATCCTAATTCAATGATCAACGAGTACCCACCTACCTATATATAGTACGGTAGGAAGGAGAAACATTCAAATAATCAAAAGTAATTTATTCTAACTAGGCTGAGAACTAGCACATTTTAACGTCAAAATGACATAAGACAATCCTCCAAAACGCTCGCCCCTCACCACTTCCTAATGCTTTAGCTAGGAAGACGAAGTGTCGCAACAAATTCCCCAGCAGCACAATTGTCTGTTCAGTTAGAAGAACTTGATTCTATACCAGTCCAACACCACAAAACAATACTCAGTTGAAGGTGAAATAAGAAGAAAAAAAAAAAATTGACCCCAGGATAAGACACAAACATAAAAAAACAAAAAAAAACAAAAATTAAGGTCCTCAGCACCGTGAGCCCGCTACCGTCTTGCTGACTAACTAGGCTTGTGACCACAAAAAGAAGATCTTGCCGAAAAAAGAGAGAAAAAGGGACATAAAGACAAAGGAACAACAAAACAAAACTAACAAATGTATGAGTTAATTAATAAAAAATAAATAATTTGGAAAACGGAAAAACCATTAACATTATACATAATACATTTTCCCGAACGGTTCTTTTTCCCGAACGGTTTAGTGCAC
Source organism: Apamea crenata (assembly GCA_949629185.1). Taxonomy (NCBI): domain Eukaryota; kingdom Metazoa; phylum Arthropoda; class Insecta; order Lepidoptera; family Noctuidae; genus Apamea; species Apamea crenata. The sequence continues at coordinate 3,095,485 of OX451368.1, read as the reverse complement.
ACTACTCGTAACAAAAAACACTTATTCTGTCTACCAGCATGTGCTAGAAACAAAAATTCGAAAACATAATGTGACATCTACCAACCCGCACTGGTGGCTTACACCCCACTCCCTCTCACAGAGAGGAGGCCTGTGTCCCAGCAGTGGGAACATTATAGGCTGGTTATATTACAAGTATATTACGTCTAAGAGGTGATAGCAAATATAATTCAGTTAGCCTCTCTTTAATTTTGACCAGCCAACCATTTACGCTAACTTTGTTATATAATAACTTATTACAGAAAGTAACCGGCCGGTTACATTACAAGACAAAATCGAAACAACTTCAGTTCAATCACCCCTGGTATGGTAACAGGTGTTAAGTGGCTTCAAGCACTAGAATCGGACTTTTTAGTCGGTAGGTAAGCAGGCACGTGTTTCCTCGGTAAGGTAATCATGGAGGCTGTTAGACCATTGAAAATAGACCTGTATCATTTGCTAGTCTTCCCTGTTCCTTGTTTACCCTGGCTACTTGAAAGACAGACATTTTCTTCAGTTTTCTTAATTTTGTACTATCAATCTCAATCTGAATCATTTTTAAGGATATTGCTTAACCATTGCTTTATATGTTCGGAAAATGTGTCTGCTCAGTAACGTAAATATGGCAATGAATGTTGTTGAACTGTCAAAATTGGAACCCATTGCTAATGATAGTGTGTTAAGGTACCCAATTACCCCGCAGGACTAAGGCTATGTCCGACAAGTCTGGAGAATGGTGCGTCACACACATTAATGTTTGTGTATGTTTTAATTATTTATTTATACATTTATAGAGTTGCCAACGTATACACTACAGGAATTACAGGAAGCAACAGAAAATAAAGAACTAAATATAACAAACAATTACCAATGAATAATTATTAATTAATAAACTAGCTTCTTTCCGCGTGAAATTTCTCGAATGAATATATGCATGAATGATATATTTATTTGCAAGAATATAGGTAGCTAACATAAGTTTTTAAGATCTATATTCGGCATTTCTGCAGTACAAATATTTAGATTTTACATATTGGTTAAACTTATCGCATGCAGTACACATTTAGTAATTATCAAAAATATAATAATTTCATAATTTAAATTTGGATTTCAATGCAATTAATAAAATTAAATTAAATACCTAGTCATTTAAAATAATAATTTATGTTAAAAACTAGCTGCCCAGCGCTACTTCGTTCGCGTTGTGTCCTACCCCCTACCCTACATTGTATAAAACAAAACAAAAAGACATACAGCCGTCTCATAGTCATATACAAGCTGTTGTTTTGCATCCTCGTCAAACTTCAGGAGGCTGTTATGAAAGACATAAATAATCAAATAAAATTACGATCCCTGGTAAATAATAAATAAATAAATAATAAATAAATATATCCCTGGACATTTCACACAGCACCATTTGTCCCAAGCTAAGCAACCTAATGCTTGTGTTATGGTAACAAGATGGCTGATAAACTACTTATATACATTTTTTTTTTTTTGTAAATACGTATCATAGATAGAAAAACACCCTGACTCGGAACAAATACATGTAGGTCATACAAATATTTGTTCCGTGCGGGAATCGAACCCGCGACACGCAGCGCAGCAGCCAATCGCTTAACCACTGCGCCAACCGTGCCGTCAAATAATGAATACTTGTACTTGTTTTTTTTAGTTATTTAAGTTTGACAGTATTTCAGAATTTTCAGAATACACCACTTTCAAAGAACAGAATCGCGTTATTGTATCGTATATGCGGCCGCGTATTTATGTGTGTGTAAAAGGGCAGTTACAGTTAGTTTTTTTTTCTAATTTTCGAAAATCGGCATGTGTAGGTACTGTACAATTGTACATGCCGATTTCCGAAAATTAAAAAAAAAAAAACCTACTTATTTTATTATTGATTCGTGTCGAGAATCAGTAACATAGTTACCTCTTTGAAGTCTTAATAGTTAAGAAAAAATAGAGAAAAAAAAAAGAGTTCATTAATTACTGAAAATTTATTTATTTTTACATTAAACTTGCGTCACAAAAATGTTGATCAGCCATTTTTAAGAAAAGATAAGGATATAATTATTATTTTAAATAGGTATGCTCTTTGCAATTTTATTTGCTCTTGGAACATGTTTTTGCACATACAAGAATAAAAACGTGCTGAAAGGATAACATAAAAAATAAAGGTTTGTTTATTATTCGTCTCAAATTACGTAACGATAACACGAACCATTTAAAGTTCAAGTTTTTCCTTTTTAGGATCCACTTAGCTGGCTTCCTCAACGTATCAGTTATTTCTGTGTCCATCCACCCTGGATTTAAAACCTTTTTTTTACCTAATGCACCTTTCACTTTTCAGGCGACCCCGTAGAGATGGCGGGATGAGCTGGAGAAAACATACGACCAGTGGTCCACTTTTGCCCTGGATCGAAATAGATGGAAGTCATTGGGAGAGGCCTTTGCCAAGCAGGATTTGGGATGATGCAGGCTATCAGTAACAGTAACCTTTCATCACCTACACACCTCCGAGGGAGTCTCCTTGCTACTGGATGACCAATACTATTCTGTAATATACAAACATAATAAAGTACTATTCTGTACAGCCACTATAACTTTTTCGCCGCCATAGATAATTATATTTTATTACTTTCTAAGCATGAGTCGTGTTTTGATACCTACTTAAAAGTAACTTAATCATTGGTGTGTCTATGCATACAATGGCATGTGCTGGCCTAGTCTCGAGTTATTATTATGTATGTGGAGCTGGCTCCTTCATCAGACAATGAGTCTTTAATTTTCCCACTGCGGGAACACATCCCTTCTCTCTGTACGAGGGAGTAGCCCGTATTTCACCACGCGAACCCAGTGCGGGTTTGTCAACTGACGAAGATGTCACAAATAATGTCTTCGAATATAATAATAATGTTGTCTGTTTTAATAATTTTATTTTTAATGTGTTGATTGTTCTGTTTTATAATAATTACTAATTGTCCTTTCCACCTTTAAGGTAGATTTTTGAGGAACGGTTATTTATTATTAAGATCTCATGTAAAATGTACCAAAAATCACACCAAAAAATGAATCTGAATCTGAATCGAATCCATTCTCACAACACAATTTTGTCTTTTACAGTTTTTAGTGTAATGATGGCACAAGGTGCACCTGTCTCGTTTCGATCCTAAAACCTTCAAGACGTAAGACGCTAAGGTTACCGCTGAACACTAAAGCTACTGTTTTATACAAGATCGGTGGCCGCACCACATAACGGCCATGATGGCTGCGGGGTTTGACATTACGGTGTCAAAAAACGTTATCTAGGAAAACACACCATCTTACTTTCATTAATAATGTTTCAGTGACGTCATTCGCCGGTAAATTGCAGACGTTGAGGCGGCCACCGCAGTCTTAGGACACCCTAGCTTTATAGCTCCACAACAACACGATACTCCTTGGTAAGACTGGTTGTCAGACTTTCGGGCTTCTGACGAAACGTAACGACTGTTAAAGATCCATGAAGACAGCCAGGACCAACGGCTTAACGTGCTTTCCGAGACACGGAGGGGTTTCGGTATGTAAAGATGGTTACCCACCCACGGACCGACCGTGGCAGCGTAGCTTAACCTGATCGATCGACCCGTGCGGGTGTAATTACTTAGCCACGAGTCCCTCTCTTCTTCTTCTTCATTGAATGCCCCTTCAAATCCTTAACCCATCTTCTACGACAAACAACGAAGGCTTGCAGGTTCAATTGTCAAAGAAAATGCTTGCTGCCTCCATTTCTTCGCGTTAGAAAGTGTCTGAGCCTAGGCAACAACGTTCAAAAACGTTGTTTTTCTCCGTGGAGTCGCCGATACTTGGTTTTTTTGTTTTTTGTTTCGTCCGAGCTCCAATTTAACACTTGTCGTTGGCGTGGCGCCTTCGTATTGTTGGCGAGGTGAGAAGTGGCCGCTGGTTTCTAAAAAAGAAAAATATTTGGTCAGAAAATAAATGGATTTTAAGCGAATTGATACTATTTGAGAAACAGATCACTGAACACATCCAGGCATCAGACACAGGCCTATGATGCCTAACTTCTAATAGGACCAAGAATGTTATAATTTATAAAACTTTTAGTAAGAACGTTGGTGACTGGTGACCCATTTTTGACAGACATTATTTTGTTCGACCGATTTTTGTGGGACGTTTGCGTTGAAGTATTGAATGGCCGATTTTTCATCTTTCTTGGTCTTTTACGAATGTTGCGTGACACGGTCAGTTCACAGAAATAAAATAGCAAACTACGCAAGTCGACTACTTGACATGAAAAATGCATAGTTTGCTGATCATCATCTACCAAGCCTTTTCCCAACTATGTTGGGGTCGGCTTCCAGTCTAACCGGATGCAGCTGAATACCAGTATTTTACATGAAGCGACTGCCTATCTGACCTCCACAACCCAGTTACTGGGTAATACGATACCCCTTGGTAAGACTGGTTGTCAGACAACGTAACGACTGTCAAAGATCCACGAATGACAGCCGGCACCAACGGCTTAACGTGCTTTCCGAGGCACGGAGGGGACTTGGTATGTGAAAATGGTCACCCATCCACGGACCAACCGCGGCAAGCGTAGCTTAACCTGATCGATCGACCCGTGCGGCTGTTATTACTTAGCCACAAGCCCCTCTACTTAGCCACAAGCCCCTCTTCCCTTTCCCCATAGATTGGCTGATATCACACCAAATATTATAGGAATCACTGGCTTATAATTTCACATCTCAAAGATGATTGTGGTTTGACTCCAACGGCCACTCCTCTCCGTCCCTTCTACAGTGCGGTCAAATCAAAACTTTTTGCGTCCAAGAATGTCCGTAAAAAAGTCGCCCGTGTAATGACGATCTGATTTGTGGACGACCGTTAGCGCTGCGCAGGCGCTGCCCGACACCCATTGTCCGTTCGACTCCCGGGCAGAGTAAAAAGATCGCGATAAATACGTGAGTTGTTATTATGTACTGTTATATCGCAGATTTTTGATGAAAAATGTCATTTCAGGTTAATGATTGGACGTGATTTTTGTGATTGTAATTGATTCTTATTAAGCTGTGGCGGTATTTTTAGAAACGTAACGGATTTGTATGGGCACGTAGTTTACTTTTAAAATATAATAGTATTTATAAGAGTTAGATGTTCGTTTTTGGGTAGACTATTTAGTTATTTATTTTTATTTTAGAATAGTATCTATAAAAGCTAGATTTTCCTTTTTGGCTAGTATGTTTAGTTATTTGTTGTCGAATAAAGAAAGTCCATCGTCGTTGTTAAAGAGACGCAGACATCTTCATTTAACTTGGATGTTTCTCCAAAATAAAATAGATTACTGACTGTGAGCTTTTATAATATTCTATTCTATTCACCACATAACATACACAATCAGCCTATAATGTTCCCACTGCTGGGACACAGGCCTCCTCTCCGTGAGAGGGAGTGGGCCGTAATGAAAAAAGGCCACGCTGGCCCAGTGCGGGTTGGCAGATGTCACATGTCTTCGAATTTTTGGTTCTAGGACATGCCGGTTTCCTCACGATGTTTTCCTTCACCGTTTTGAGAGCAGTGGTGATGAAATAATTTACACAAAGTCAAGGTGCTCAAGCGTCCGTCTGGGTTCGATGGTGGTGGATGTCACAATTCTACGAATTTTTGGTTCTAGGACAGGTTTCCTCACGATGTTTTCCTGCGCCGTTTTGAGGTAAAGCATCTACCTTGAAACAAACTATCCCTGATAGTTTCACATTTCGGCATACTGGACCCATCTCAACGGACCTCAGATCTGTTTATGGGCTGGGGACGTATAGACAAGAAAATTTAACATTACACAAGCTTGCATTTCTGCATTTTTGTTTCTAAAACTTACCTACTTCGTTACCCGTCTGTCATTCGTCAATCTTTGACTGTCGTTACAGTCAGAAGCCCAAAAAGTCTAACAACCAGTCTTACCAAGGGGTATCGTGTCACCAAGTAACTGGGTTGTGAAGGTCAGATAGGCAGTCGCTCCATTTCTGCATCCGGTTAGACTAGAAGCCGACCCCATCATAGCTGGGAAAAGCCTAGGCAGATTGCCCTTCCTTTGCTTTACCGTAACACCAAAAAAGAATGGTTCAGTGAAGTGTACAATTTGGTCAACATCACGAGACCGACTGCTTCAGCCAAAGAAATGAGTAATTCAGTCAAGATTTTTACTTTGAAGAGTACAGGGGCGCCATCTAGTATGATATTACGAAACTAATCGGCTGAATAATTATTGGCTTGCAATTTTTACTGCTTTATTAAATAAATAAAAAATGGTTTAGTTTCAACTTTGTCAAAATTCAGCTACTTAAGGTACAGGTAGGTATTTTACTTAACTTCAGGCATTTTTAGTACGAAAATTATCGGTCTCCGACATAAATATGGCACGTGGAAGTGACGCACATAACTATCAATTAGAAAAAATATATAAAACCACCACATTCAAAAGAATGTTGACAACCGATTATGCTCTACAATTGGATTTATAATGGTTATAAGTATTCGGAGAAAAATTATATATTCTCTTCAATATGTGCCCACCATAATGGTAGATAGAATGTAAAGGGGCCATAATAGTTTCAAGATTCATACTTTGTAAACCTACATTCTGGCAAATAAATGAGTTTGTCCTGTCCAGTCTATTTTGATTACCTATATTGTACAAATTAAAGGTCGTTAAATAATATTGTGCAAGCTAGCAGGCAGCTCTTAACTCATACAAACAAATGAGCAACGTTTGACCGGAAGAGCTTTTAATACTATTTGTGATGGAATTCTGAGAGAGACAGCGCGGACGCAGTCTCTCACTACCAAAAATAACGCGTCCGAGTTATCCACATTAGGGATAATCGCAAGGGTCAACTTATCCGCAGTGCAATGGATAGGCCTCGCCCTGGGGGAACCGCCTTCTTGATCACGGTTTCCCCTACGCCAGGTAAGTATGCTTATAATATAGAAAATCGGGGGTCGTTCAGCGGCGGGGAATCTTAACATCGCGATTCAGAAAACGGGCTGAATTGTACAACGCCATCTATCGAGGGGGTAAGAACTAAATTACACTGGCGGACAAAGTACTCTGTCGAACTGAGTCAAACAAGCTCATTTTGTTTACGCAAGAAAAAAATCAATTACAAAAGCGAGTGGTCCATAATTTGGGCCTCCTTACAGCAACAGAGCGTTCATCCATCTGTCTTAATGTGTTTATCGCGTGTGAACTTGTTTTAAAATTCGAGAAATGCATCGAGGTGGTTACTACCGGTTACAGAGACAAAAAGGAATCGAAAATGTGGAAGGATTTGTAGTTGACGTCAATATGTGATGGCGGAACTTGCTTGCGCTTCTTTTCTCACAAACTGAAACACTGAATGCACTGACCTTCTTTTAATAATTGAAAAACATTGTATCATTTGCGTCGTGCATATTATTAGGTACTAGCTTTAACTTAGCCCGCGACTTCGTCCGCGTGAATCAATTGCCCGCGTTGTCACGTCATTTTCGCGCAGCGATCTTTCTGACTTTTTTTCTTTTTGCTACGCTCATAGTCATTGCGTGATGTAAAATATTATAGCTTATTAGCTTCTTCAAGAATTGGGCAAAAATAATTTTTCAAATCCAATTGTTCCAGAGATTAGCGCGTTCAAACAAACTCTTCAGCTTTATTATTAGTAGATATTAAGTTATACATACTGCAAAAATGCAATGGTTTGGCTCATCAGTCAAATAAGCTTTTTAACTTTATACAATAGGAATCTAAATCTAATAGGAATGATGAACGCGTTTTACCTAAGTTACCTTATCCTACTTCCTACTACGCGAAAGTTTGTGAGGATGGATGGATCGATGTTTATAACTCTTTCACGCAAAAACTACCGAACGGATTTGGATGAAATTTGGCACACTAATAGTTTATAACCAAGATATAACATAGGATACTTTTTATCCCGATATTGCCACGGGATCGAGACTTATGCGGTTGAAACCGCGGGGCGCTGCTAGTATTTTAATAATCCTATTAATAAACAAAGCAGAAACATAATCCTTTATCACCTTCTGTCTGACCAACTCGTAACTTTAGGTTTAGGGTCATAATGACCTCTAGTTTTTATGGGATTCTAGAAATAATGTTGAGTATTTGTCCTACAGACGTTCTTGGAACGAGTTGGGCTGGTTTGCTCCGCTGCGAGTGTACGGCACGGGATTTAATTACTGCTATAAAATTATTATGCTATTTATACCTGTTTATTACTGATCTTGAGATTATTGGATGCAGAATGTTTGGTTAAGGGCTGACTTTTCCATCGCCAGATAACTTTTATTCGAGGAATAAAATTGACGTTTGACAGTTTTTATTTATTTATTTTACCATTTATGTACACACATATATAAACAGACAATGAAAAACAGAACAGAAAAAATAGGTACAGCGGTGATGCTTATTTCATAAGAAATCTCTTCCAGCGTACCTGAGATAGGACAATACATACAGAGACGTAGACAGCGTGTGATAGAGCAATTGAGACAAAAAAAATAATACATAGAATCAAAAAACAATTCACTCAAAAACTAAACAAAAATTACGAGACTATTTTATTTTATTTATTAGGGACAACAAACAGCAGTACCTATATTAAATATTACACATGATTGGAGTACTAAAATAATAGAATTAACAAATACACTACCCACGACGTTATCCATTAAGCTAACATACATACAAAAAAACATACATAAATACTCAATAATAAATATTACTAGAATGATAATAATTATAACATACTCAAAATAATAAATACATACACAACTATGATGAAGTGGACAGATAGTGTTCTTTCAGTCTTTTCGTTTTCGTTTTTGTATGAAATACCTAACTGTCAAATTTTCAAAATTATTCCTCGAATAAAGTTATCAGATGATTGAAAATCCAGCCCTTAAAGGTTTTAACTAGGTGGGTGACTGGTTTTTTTTGGTCGACAGTGTACGACACTAACACCTCGAGCTAGGGGCTTAATACTAACAGCCGCACGTTAAGCAACGCTAGCCGAGGTCAGTCCGAGGATAGGTGAGCATCTATTAGGTACATACCGAGACACAAAGCACGTTGAGCGGTTGGTCCCGGCTGTCATTTGTAGATCTTTGACAGTCGTTGTGGTTAACCAGAAGCTGGAAATCTGAAAACCAGTCTTATCAAGGGATATCGTGTTACCCAGTAACTGGGTTGTGAAGGTCAGATAGGCAGTCGCTCCATGTAGAATAGATAGGTAGACTAGATAGGTTTTACCTTTATAAACTTTTTTTTGTGACGGATTTTTTTTTGGTCAACTGTGTACAACAGTACCGTGTTTCAAGAAAGCTAATTAATACAAAACTAGATAAGCGTTTCGGAAACCAAGTGTCAGCTAATGACTTAATGGTAATTATTGCAGACTGCTGTTAAAACATTAAAATAGATACCTAGGTATCCTAAGGTATCCTTAAGCTGCAATGAAAGTTATATTTTTTTTTTTATTGCTGAGTAAGCCCGTTTTTGACGCCGACCAGGCCGGATGGAGAGCGATGGATGAGGTCTATGATGAAACGAGCGTGCCCAGAAGATGCCTGTTCACTCTTGCTTTGAAGGCAGACGAGTTAAATGTGGAAGGGAACACATCAGACGCTAGCAGAGAGTTCCACACTTTGGCTGTGCGCATAATAAATGAGGAGAAGCGCTGAGTATGAGACAGGTCGGGATATTTAATAATCAAAATACAGCATCTTTTCTTTGACTCCCAACAATACCTACCACGCGTTGCAGGCATTTGTTTTTTTTAAATTACAGTTTTGTTTAGAAAACTGTCTCTATTCTGTAATTTTTCCGTCTACAAAACCTGTTTCTATAGTGGTCATGCTACACGTACTGGAGCTGACTCGTCAAGTTTTACCTTCTCAACAAAAAACAAAAGAATTAATTAGATTAACTCAAAACAAGTTACTTATTGTTAGTTTTGGCGCGAAGGCCTGCTCCCATCTAATTTCATATCGTTCCATCTCCAAATCGTTATCGCACGCATCGATATGCTTTCTAAAACTCCAATTTTCTTTTACATTGTCGTGTTGAAGTGAACTGGCTCGGTTTGTATTTAATTCCTTATCAATGGTGCCACCGGGCGTCCCGTTATCTAATTTCTGAACGAATGGAGACGGCCATTTTGCCGCCAACCGTGACCAATGCTACACTTTGGTGTCCGAGATTTTTTATATTGAGAGTAGGTAGGGTACCTACAGACGTCTACAAAAAAATAACGGAAATTATTAAAAAAAAAATATTGCTCGTTTTTTCTTGTAACTTTCGACTGTTGAAATTGGTGTAATCTTAAATGGAAAAAAAGCCTAAAAATCTGAAAATATCAATCCATACTTAGTATATCAGGAGAAAACGGGTCGAGTGATGGGAGGAGATAGGACCAGGAGGTATCAATCATCATCAACATCCGGCCTGCCTACGACATACACCTCTCCAATTCCGAGCCATCCAAGCGTAGTAACTATTCAGTAATCTGTGTCCAAGGGGTCTACTCCGAAATGCAAAGTGCGAATGTTCGGATCGGACCGACACATGGCCGAACCGAATATTATTGAAAAATGCGAAAAAACTCAGTTGGGTCGGGACCTTAGTCAATATTCGAAGGAGTGTAGGATCGAGACCGACCGAACCAATTAAATAGTAACTTCGTGACAGGAAGCGGCCGAACATTCGGCCGATAAGATACATTTACCACTTCGGAGTAGACCCCCAGGTTCAGCTCGATTTTCGGCAACACTTGGCAAGGAGGTGTGAATATCCTCCTCATATTTTTACAATGTTTCTTTTTTAGGTAGGTAATGACATAGCGCATCGCGGCAACAAATATTAGGTTCAATACAGCGATGCGTTTGATGTTATGTGAATCGAATGACCACCAAAATGAAAGTAAGTTTGCAGAATTAATTTAAACAACAAATGTATGGTTCATATTTTTAGGTATTTCTCTAATTGATTGAATTCCCTTTAACATCCTACTAATATTATAAACGTGAAAGTTTGTATGGATGGATGGATGGATGTCTGTTACTCTTTCACGCAAAAACTACTGAACGGATTTGGATGAAATTTGGCACACAGATGGTTTATAACCAGGATTAACATATAGGATACTTTTTATCCCGATATTCCCACGGGATCGAAACTTATGCGGGTGAAACCGCGGAGCGCAGCTAGTCATTACTTACATAAAATATGTTAGTTTACGCTCAAAGCTATGTTTTACGATTGTTTTATCATGATACCATTTTATTTTCATGAAATATTTTTGAATAAGTGTTTCACTGAAAATTTAACAATACTTACACTCATTTTAGGTTAATGAAGTTGACCTCAGGGGGCTTACTACAGGGCGACGGGATCATCCGAAAGGTTAACCGCTGCCCAGGAACAGAAAGGGCTAAGGAAGGAACACGGGTGGGTTTTAGTCAGTAAAAGTCTGACACTCCCTTCCGCTCCACCCAGAGCGGGAGGGGTCATTTGATGATTTCCCATCCACAAAAAAAAAAAAAAAGTGGGCTTACTACCAGCTCTTATAGCAGGGCAGAAGTTGAACTGTACTGCTTTTTTGTTCTATGATTCAGTACAAAAAAGCAGTGCAGTTCAACTTCTACCCTGCAATAAGAGCTGGTGGTAAGCCCCCAGAAGACCAATTCTCATAATTAAAATCGTTCTATGTAAATCTAGTCGCAATCTCATCTCAGCGACAATCAATGTCAAAAACTTGTCAAATGTAGGGAAACTAAAGGTATTTTTGACAGATTGACTTCAAGAGCGTTCACACGTTCTTAAAATTACGGTAAATAAGTAGGTACGGTAAATATGTGCTCACAAAAATGACTAAAAACCACTAAAGGAGGCTTCATGTCTTGATTTGCGAAGATGTATCCAATATAAAAACGAGACCTTTCAGATAGGCAGGTACTGACTATTGAATCAAAGTGAAAAAAAACTGCACCCATTACAATATTGGTACATCACGAACGAGGTGGCATCAATCACGTGTAGCCCCAAATAAGCTACTTATTTGAAAGGAGTACGAGGTCACAGAGAAGCACAAAACACTCAGCAGTAGCAAGGGTAAAAGTTTTCATAAGGGAAGCTGCAAGGTAACTGCGTAACACACAGTTCAACAACATTCTTTGCGTTATTTACGTTGTTGAGCAGACAATTTTTTCAAACATATGAAGCAATGGATTATCAATATCCTTCAAAATGATTCAGATTTAGATTGATAGTGTTTTACGCAATTCGTCCGCTGGCCTTCATGACCTTCATCGGTTAACAGTTCGCTCTTACCAAATTCAAAAGCCATTTGTTCAAACTAAGCTTTAAAAGAATAACAACAAAAGACAGTCCCCCAGAATACTCGCCCTTCACCACTTCCTCACCTGGGAAAAAGTGGTGCAACAAACTTCCCAACAGCACAGCTGTTTGTTAAGTTAGAATAAGACCATTAACTACGAAGAGTTTTATATACCTCTAATGAACCTGAATATCGATGTCGTGCCATTCATACTAACACGAAAAACCTAGCTATCATCCAGTAGAGGGAAGGAAACCCTAAAAATACACGCAAAAGTAGCAATACAAAACTCTAATAGCGCAAATTCAGCAACGCTAAGTTTTTTCAGGCCCCAAAATGAAACTTTTTAACCTGCCAATCAGTTTTAGTAACGTGCATAACGCCTTTATTCTCCCAATTTCCCCCCAGCATAGCAAAATCCGTTTTTTAAATATTTACAGTTTAGTTATGTAGATACAAATTTTTGGTGCATGGCGAGCCGGTGCGGCAGTTGCCATGGCAACCACGTCGTTGTTTTGCCGATCGGGCTTTGTCTATGCTTTTTTATTCTTGTTTGGCTTTTTTTGTACGGAAATATAGGCACAGGCATGGAGGCAGACAATGCCTTTTAAAGGGTAGTACCGTCGTATGTTAGATATTCGTATGTTTCGTGAATAACAATTAAATTGTAGCTCGCTACAGGTTTGATGGGCATTTTTAGTTTTATGGAGCTAAAAGTCGTTGCAGTGTACCTACGAGTACCTACCTGTATACGATATCTCGTTATTATTATATTGTGTGTAAAAGTTCTCTTAGTTGGTTATATTTTTAGATGATACAAAGTCTGGTTCGGTAAAGAACCATCTACCTACATGATTCGTCTGTATGTATTTTTGAGTTTTATCATTTTTAACCGACGATAAGCGTGAAAAGAAGACATACAGACAGTTATGTAGCTACTTTGTACTTTCACATTTATGATATTGGTATCCTCGTTGGTCTAGTGGTCGCGCTACCGCTGAGCATGCCCTGCATGTCCTGGGTTCGATTGCCAGGTCGGGCAAAATGTTTAGATATTGTGTTTTTGTATTAACAATTTCTCCGTCCCAGCCCGGAGTTGTGGGTCCTTTCTGAGATTACAGGCGTGATGTTTATATTCAATAATATTGTAAGTCTAGAAACCTCCGAGCTACTAGAAACTGAGACTTTCCTCTGCATTTATGCCCGAGTGGATGCTCGTCCCTCTAGGAAAATTTGAGTTTACCATGAACACCTCTGTCTGTTCCTTCGGGGAACATAAACATGATGTAAGTTGTCTATTGCGATCACCATCATAGCTATTCACAACCACTGGATACGCTTCCGTACCGTATCATCAGTCAATGTTATTGTAGGAGTCCTCTAAACGCTGTTCACAAGCCCAAAACCCGAACATTTTGTTAGTTAAAATCAAATAGACGACCGCTATCATTCCGACAGATGTTTGCTGTCGGGGGCAAGGCAAATCAAGTTAACGAAATGTGTCATTTTCGATGTAATAGCTTGTCGGATGGTTGTGAATAGCTATGCTGGATTCCTATTCGTCCTAGGCATTCATTAGTCATAGTCTGTGACTGTGACAGAATTTGTATAGAAATTAGAGCTCAAATCTCAAAATTTTATTGAAACAAACGACAGCTACGAGGATTTGATTGATAGAATAAATAATATCAGTTAATTTTAACAATTGCGATTAAAATGATACTCAATTCTCTCATAATCTAATTTGCTATAGGAATTATGTTAGGCGCACAATATGGTGTAGGGAATCGGAGGTAAATTCTATACTGGAAACGAAAAAATATGATTATAATAATATTCATTTTATGTTTATCAATGGGCCCTGTATTCATAATTTTTTAAACATCCTTGATAGTTTAGTTAAATTATAAAAAAATGTGCCAATGCATTTTGAGTCTTAACATAATGTAGAAAGAAATATTTGACTTCATGGAAGTAATAATTTCATGATTGACGTGAAGCTCGTCACGATTAAACAACAGCGTGCGTTCGAAGTACTCGATTTTACTATGAAATACTGAAGTTCAAGACATTTATAAATTCATTTTCTGCCATCAATACAATACAGCTCTAAGGTTACATAATTTAGTCAAACCTTTAAAACTAAGTCATAAATTTTGATTTTTCTCTTTTGAAAGCAAAAAAGTAAATAAGAAAAGGTGTATCTAACAGGCTCATATTAAGGTTTATGAATGCTCCTGTCAAAATGATAATACTGAGCTGAAGTTATTCACAAATCTAAAGTGTTGGCGAACAGTGTTTCGCAATATTATTTCTTTAAAATTTAGAATAATATTGTTAAAATAACCATGCTATCCAGCCTGAGAACTGGAGTACAGGGCGTGGTATGTCATCTAAAACAACAACAATTTCGTAGCCACTGTAAACAAACGTATTATATAATAACGTTTTGACGTTTCAACTGTGATGATATTTTGTGATCGTATTTTCAGTTACGTGCTGCGTCCAGGAATATTCAGACTAGCGCAGCTCTGCAGCATGACAGCCTGTTCGTCCACCGTGATAGTCCTGAGGACAACCCTGACATCCCCTTCGAATTCACGGAGCAGAACAAAAAGGTCAGCGACTGTCATCTGTTTTGATTATACATCGGTTTTGTTCCTGTTCTTAATTCAAAATATCGCTGATTGTGACAGAAGATTGTCATTTTTGTACACCTTTGCTAAATGCGAAGCAAAATATTATTACTAAGAATGGTTATGGCTGATGAAAAGATAATTAGGTAATTATTTTAGGTTAACCTAGGAAATTGATAACAAAACATAACATTAAATATCTACTAAAAAGTTTTTACACTGTTCACGAATGTTTTCTAGAATCACAAGTAGTGAAGCTATTAAAAGTGTGTTAAAAAATATAGTTCCTACAATACTACTTGACTTATAATTATGATAAGTGTAAAGTTGAAAGTTGTGCTAACAATCACAATGTCAACTTTACGATTTCATGCATTTTCTGTATTCAAAACCTATATTTGTTTATTCTGTATGCATCAGGCTTAATTCTTTTCTATTCTAAAAGCTAAAATCTTGCTAATTTACCCTTTTTCTTATATCTATTCTCAATTTTTTTTAATTATTAGACCAAAATGACAGCTGACAGCTGTAATTAACCTTTTTTAGTCAATGTGACCGTTTTTTTACTATGCAACTAAATAATAGTGTAATCATCATTCATTTCACCTACTACTATGGCTAAGACAAAGGAGGGTTTATGATTTTAACAGGCTATGTGTGTATGTTCATCTGCCGGTCTACTCTGTTAAAATGTAACACTAACTGATAACTATTTTAAGGTGAAGTGAGGTGTCGGTGCACCTGTTGCTAGGAATGGACACTATTAATGGCTTTCTTCAAGCTCACTTCACCTAAGTTTTCACCACAGAACTCTTTTAACTGTTCTGTGGTTTTCACAGTGAGATTATTACAGAATAGATTGGCTGTTTCATCATAACTCCTAAACTATTCATTAGAAATGTTTCTAATAATATTTGTGAACATTATTCCAGAGAGTCGAAGCCTTACTTGGGATTTATCCCGAAGGTCACAAGCGTGGAGCGATGATCCCACTACTTGACCTGGCTCAGCGTCAGGCAGGAGGCTGGCTGCCCATCTCTGCCATGCACAAGGTAGCTGATCTTCTCAAGCTGCCACGCATGAGGGTTTATGAAGTGGCTACGTTCTACACTATGTTTATTAGGTAAGGTGAAAATATTGGGTCCTTACATAACAAAATTGGCGTTTTGTGAAACTGGCCACTTTGATGTCAAATATCTAGCGTTTAGTTAGGAATTTAAAATTTAGGCTTGTGTATTCGTTTCGAATTTAGTGAGTTATTCATTTGCTTTTGTGCTATTCGATTTTTCTTTGACATTGTTCTTTTCAAGATTTGAATAACTTACAATATCACGTTATTTACGAATACGAGTTCCACTGTGGCAGTTCTTTTGATTACTGTTTTGCTTAATAAGTTAAATTTAATGTCCATCTGAATAAAAATCTTAACTACCATGTAACGGGGTGAAAGATGCAGGGGTGAATTGGGACAAAACTTTAAAATGGATTTTAACATTCAAATAATATAGTTTGTTGCCAAAAAGGACACTTAATCGTTAATTATAATACAAAAGACACATTATTTATTTTATCCTTTTTAGAGATGAGAGAGTTATATCATTCTTCTCTCTCATGAAACGAAATCTGCCTGTAGCGCGTCCGTGAAAATACACTCTGAATTCTCGTCCAATTATAGAATAGTCGGCCTCCTAAGAAGTTTCACTATAAAAAATAAAACAAATATGAGAAAGCACAGCCCTGGTTTTCAGCGACGGCCAGCGTTGACTCAATGTCGTCGACCAATGCCATATAAAGTACACATCAAAAAATTAAGTGTATTTTATTAAGATACTTACGTCTTTATTTGCCTTCCGTAATATGTGAATTATTAACTTACAGACGACCAATCGGCAAGTACCATATCCAAGTATGCACAACAACACCCTGCTGGCTCCGTGGCTCTGATGCGATACTGAAGGCGCTGGTCGACGGAACCCAGTGCCATGTCGGTGGCAACAGCCCTTGTGGAAAGTTCTCCATTTCTGAGGTATGTTGACTTGAACAAAACATTTTTATTTTCTTAATAATAATCATAAATTGATTTATTCAGTGACGGGCAACGCACAGCCAAAACTGCTGGGTCTAGTCCGGTGAAATAAGGAAGGATTTTTGAAAAAAAAAAACCTAGAAAGGGTTGTCGATGGGAAAGCCCATGGAGCACACAGCTTGTCTATAAATAAATTTTCACTATAGTTTTACTGAGACGGAATGCAGACACTGGGACGCGATGCAGTCGCCAAACAAATTCGACTGAGAAACAGCTTTTTTGAACGTCAAAATAACAAAAGACACTCCCCCGGTACGCCTACCATACACCACTTCCTAGTGCTTTAGCTGGGAAGAAGAAGTGGTGCGATAAACTCCCCAGCAGCACACCTGTATGTTACATTAAACTTAAAATTAAACAAAACGAAACTAAAATCGATGCAACAACTGTCGAAGTATCAATCAATACATCCACAAACGATGGGACACTTAATATTATCGTGTCCTGTGTGTCCTGTCAGCTGCACGTTACAGGAACTGATGGACGCTGGTGATGGCGCCAAAAAAGTGACCGAATTCTGGGCCGAGTCCATTTAGATTGCTATCGACACGCTAAGGAATCAATACATCAGTGTAAAGTTGTTTGCTTAAGAGTTTATCAAACTTGCGTTACATCGAACTCTCTAACCATGTGTCGTCGATGAAACATGCATCGCAGTAAGACGACAACGTGCTCGAAGTAATGAAACTCAAACTAAAAAGTTTCGCACTAGAAAAGGACCCCACTGCGACTGATCTTGACTTTTGGAAGTGATAACTTCTTATGGGAGGGTAAACCGCTTCGTAACGTAACGCGTTACGGCGCCAGTCTGTCTGGCTTCCCATTCTCTCACGCATACGGCAGCGGTAGGCAGGCTCTTCCTCTCTCACTCTAACCCACAGCGCTATTCGTATTTCGGACAGACGCTTCCCCCTCTCTCTACTCAGTGTTTAGTGTGCGATAGACATATACCATTGATTAGTTTAAGTTATCACTTCTGTCGGGCGTCCCGAGACGCAAACGTTTTTTTTTCCACAATGTCGTAAACTTATACAATTTTTATTTGTTTTTCCAGGTTGAGTGCCTCGGTGCTTGTGTCAACGCTCCCATGGTTCAAGTCAACGACGATTACTACGTAAGTATAACATAATATTATTGTCTAATGATGTACAGATCCACTATAGTCACTTTACAACCAGCTACACATATAAATAATCAAGAATCCTTTGTGCGTTGGAAAGCACAGACCGGCAGCAGTGCGATTCTGTAACCATCTCTCCGTGAAAACTTAGGTGAAGTGAGCGTGGAGTGAGCTGTCATTCCAAATAATGCTAGGGATTGATACCATTGACAGCTCACTTTAAGCTCACTTCACCTGACTTTTCACGGTGAGATTTTTACAGAATCGATCGGCAGCACCCTAATTGCGTAACACACTCAATCATAATCTGAATCATTTTGAAGGATATTGCTAGTCTATTGGTTCATAATCGAAAGATTTGTCTGCTCAACTACGTAAATAACGCAATGAATGTTGTTGAACTGTCAAAATCAAAGCTATTGCTACTGTTAGTGTGTTACACAATTACCCCGCTGAAACTGTTATGATCGTGTTCACTAACACGAGACTAAACCTAAATTAATGTCTAAATAAAAGCGTGCGGTTTTTAACTGCTCGGCTTCGCACAGAAAGTTAAAAATACAACAGTGCGCTTTTATTTAGGCATTCATTTAGGTGTCGTCTAGTGTTAGTGAAAAAGGGCTTTAGTCACACGCTCAGGTAATGATTTATTTATTTATTGAGAACCTCAAATAAAGTTGTACACATTTACACATTTTTTTTTTCAATCTTTCCATATCTTTATCTAAGAATATGATTTATTGTACTTACACCAAAATACTAGCTACATTTTATATTACATTTATGTATTTTTCTCTAATTTTCCAGGAAGACCTGACAGTAGAAGACACAAAAGAAATAATTGAAAAGCTGAAAAAAGACGAGAAACCGAAAGCTGGCCCTAGGTATATAACCTTTCCATCACTTTATTGCCTAACTGTCATAATGTAGTCTGACGTGTCGTTTGATGTTTGGAACGAAGGAAAAAACAGAAAGTTTAAAACTAAAACCCAACTACGACAAAAACTAAATAATTTAATTTCAGTCGCCACGTCGCTCGCTCTTGCATTCAAAGACTTTCTGTAAAAGTCGGCAAAATGTCTAAGACGGGATGCAAAAATTTTCACTGACCCCATAGTGAACATCGGAAACTGCACTATCCTAAAAAAAAAATCCTGCCGGGTGCCAGCGCCAATTATGACCGAATTTCGGCCATTGAATTTAATTATATAATAGCTGTCATTCTCAGCGGAGGCTGCGGCACGGAAGCTATTAAAGTGCAAGCATGCACATACAGGTGCACTCTCTCTTCCCTTCCCTTCTCATAGCCGGATGGGACGGCAATCCGACACTCGCTCTCGCTCTATCAGGCACAACACACGGCGACACGTGCGCGCGAGGCGATTTCCAAGCTCCGGGCTGTTACTGAGAAATTCATAATCGAAAGACCTAATAACACTTCACCCGACCTGGGGATTAAACCCAGTACCCACGCTCAGCATTCGCGCTAGCGACCACGAGACCAACGGGGCAGCCAGATGGATAAAATACTTGTTTACTTTTTCAATATAATTTTTTTTTTTAAATTGACTAGAAGTACCTACACAAACTGAGACACTTTTTTGTTTTGCCGTTCCGGGCCCCCGAAACTCTTAGTCCGTCACGGAGTATTTGTGACGACTCTAGTGCAAAACCACTACGCAAATTGACTTCAGATACAAATAATTTTAAGAAACAATATCCCTTTGGTAAATTTTATTTATTTAATTTTTCTCAGGAGTGGACGATTCGCCTCCGAACCCCTAGGAGGGCTGACATCCTTGAGTGAAGAACCAACCGGCCCCGGCTTCGGAGTACAAGACAGCTTGAAGTAAAACCCTTGAACAATCGCTTTCAAGTTTTGTAAATCTTATTTATAGGCAATATTTAAATAAATCATTGTTAGATCAGTTGCTTTTTTTATTTATTTTAATTTTATTAGCTAATCGTAGTTGAGCAAGTGAAATCGGGACTGCCTCAGAGAGGCCGCAGTGATGCATGCAAGAGCGACTCCCGCGCTCCGACCATAAAGACAGAAGAAAAAAATGAATGGCCCTAGACGGCCTTAGATAGCACAGGATAAAGGAGCGAGGGAATAATAATGTTCTTCAGAGAAAATAATCTAGTCCATCATACTTGGTTTACACTTTTTAGCCAGCAATGTGTGTGGGACTGTATATTCCTGACATAAGGTTGGTTTTGCATTGACATCCAATGTCCTGTTATTTCATTCAACGAACTAAAGGAAGGAAACAATTAAGCGGATTACGCTATACCTACCTACCTAACAACTATAGAGGAAGGACAAAATAACCGATTCAAAGTAGGCACCATTCTCATGTCAAATCAATTATTATTTCCATAATGAATATCAATTACTTATATTTTTTACATTATTACTTGAAAGCCCTTGCTAAATTCTGATAAGCTAATTAGTTATGTGTGAGCTATCTCGTTTATATAGGTACTACAAAACTGGCTACTTACGTGCGATCACTGATAAGGAACACGTAAGATAGGTACTTAATATAGTAATTTTATTCAGTTGTGTCTATGTTATTGTCCTGTGTGTTACTATGTTATAAAAGTTATTTGTTTTAATAATTTAGGTGAGTAGGCAAACACTCGTGACAATATTGTTATTTTTTATTATACATAAATGTAAATGTGTTGTGACTTGTGATTAGTGTAACCTCCTTTTTAATATACTACCATTGACATACGATCTGTTTTGTGAAAACGATGTCCTAAAATGAAAATAAAATTGCAGTGTCAAAATGGTGTTGATTTACAGATGACCCGTAGAAATAACAAAAATGAAACATTTAAAGAATATACGGAAATACAACTGTGGGACCCTAATGATCCTAATGATTCCTGGGACCAAACAGATGTAAGTATACCTGACCATGAATTACTTTTTGGAAAGTTAACTAAGTTGGTTGTTAGGTTAGAATACTTATAATATTTACAATGATAATTTTTGGCTAGGTAACTACATCAACAATTAAACTTTTTAACAGAAGTTCAGCCCATTACATTACTGCCTAAACCTAGGCTAATTTAATTAATCTTGTTAAAATTCGTTTAGAAATTTAGCCAACATCAATGCTAACATCGTATTTTCATCTATGACGCGCCATAGAGCTGAGCTAAGCTTCGTAATACGTATTTCATTGGTAATCGACTAAATAAGTTGCGATTTTATAGTTACCAGTGAACTACATACATCACATCAACTAAAACATACAAGCTAGTTATGATGTATAAATAATACTTTTATTTTAAACATAAATGACATAACTATTCTGTTGAAGAATACAATATGAAATCTACTAAAACTTGTTAGTTTAGGATTCCACCTCTAGTGTCAAAAACTATTGACATGTCAGTTCTGAAATGTCAGTTGTTTGCTTTTGCTTGCTAGTTGCTACTTTCTGTCAGTGATTTTTCATTCGTTGATTGTTCGTGTCGTCTTCTTGGGTGTGAAAATGTCTTTCGAGGCCTAAGCTGAAAGGCATTGTGTGAACGATGAAAAGTAGCCCCACGCGTAAATATGAAAATTTCTCCAACGACAACCAAGGGAAGGAAACGGACAAGTATTCGCTAGACAGCCAAGACACCGCCAGTGTGGTTAGTTCGTTGTTGAAATTATTGATTTTGTTTGTGTACTGTATAAGATGTTATTGATTTGTCGCGTTTTAATGTTTAGATTAGTCGTAGCGTATGTGTTTTATCTTGACGCCTTTGATAACTGCTGGGATCATCATTGGGATGCAGAAACCGCTGTGAATCAGCGTGTGAATTACCGACTGCTGTTTTGACCTACGTATGCGCGGCATACGACCTAGATCGTTGTAGTTCTAGATATATTTCGATTGACCTTTTCATAACTTAACCGTTAGGTGATATTTGGTATTTTTACTACAGTGAGTCATATTCTTTGGACCCTATTTGTAACGTTGCCAACTCGTTATTTTTGCCGCTTCTCGTATGCGGATTTCGCACTCACTTTCACCTCGACACGTTAATTGCGGATGCTTTTTACTTTGACCATACTATTGAATATTTCTTGATCAACTATTTATTAGGCTCAACAACATCTCCATAAAAGTGAACCCTTTAATAGACAATGCATATGTATAATATACCTAAATATTTTTTCTTTTGACATTCTTATTTAAGTACCCGATTTGAATAAATAATGAGTTCAGTGCAATCAAGGGGCAACTGTCTTTCTTAACCCTTAAACAGACAATGCATAAAAAAAAACCTCTTTTTTTAGTTCAATCGAGGGACATCTGTCCAGCAGTGAACTGCTATAGGCTCGATTAAATTAATCTTTATACCAAGGTGGTAAGTATTTATAAATAGGAACAATAAAATTATGGACCCTGTTGGGGACAGCAAAGTTTTTAAGGGTTTTTTTTTTATGTTGAAGATTATGATAAGTTTAGTATTGATGTTTAGCAGCATTAATTATTTTTAAGGTAGGAATTGGTAAGCTATAGGAATCTGTTCTACATAACTATGTTTTTTCTTTTTACTTGCCTATGCTGTCCCACTCCTGGGCAGAAGCCTTCCTCCACTCCTTCCATCTTTAGTGAGCCTGTGCATCCTCCTTTTATGATTAAATATGAAACAAAAAGCTACACAAATGGCTGCTTCAGTAAAACCACATTCAAACTTTGTTATGAGAACAGTGACTCACACTGAAAACTAACAAAACCACAAAACTTGTTTTTACTAAGAGTACCTACCAAGTAGTTACTTGGTAGGTACTCTTAGTGCTACGGTTAGCACTTACGATATACCTTTGTACATCCTTATTAGTCATAATTTTAAAACCAATGAATCTTTTAAAACATACATTTTCAAGTTAATTACCTTAACTTTTGTTTCTAATTTATTCTATAAAATAAATTAAAAAAAACAATAAGTAAGAGTAGATAGAATTGAGAAAAAAGAAATATTATACTGAGATACCACATGAAAATATTAATTTTTCAATCTGTTTGAATGGAAATATTGAATAATGATAAAGACTAATCAAGATAAATTATTGCTGTTAGCCTGCATCATCACCACCACTGCTGAGCAAAGGCCACATGACTTTCAGCTCTTTCGATCCAGGGCTAAAGAAGACCACAAAAAAAGAGTAATAAATTATTAATAACTAGCTTTTACCCGCCACTTCGGTCCGCGTAAAGCAACTTTCTTATTTTTTTCCGTAAGAATATTCTACAAAGTATTAGAAAACTTAAAAAAAAAGATGGTTGAAATTGGTAAAGTCGTTCTCAAGTTATGACGTGACTTAGGGAAATAGGGATTCATTTTTATATATTGTACATATATAGATAGAAATATATATTTTTTTTTAGACATCAATTCATACGTCAAATCCATAAGTTTCAAATGGATAAAAGTTATGTTTAGATTATACACACAATTATAACATAAAACAATTATAGCATTGTGGAAAAAGAGTAGAAGGGGTGGGGGGGGGGGGTGCCCTGCAGTAGGACATCACGGCTTTTAATAATAATAGTATTAGGATAAACTTACATCCTTAAACAAGAAAACTAATAAAGACATTATCAGCATTATTATAATAAAATTAAAGAAAGAAAGAAAATATTTTATTGAAATGCTAACTTGTGGATAACATTTTTTCCCACCATCATGAATTTATGGTACGCTAATTCCAACATAGACCTCATCCATTGCTTTGGACCCTGTAAAATAGGCGTTAAATGAAGGACCACTTAAAAAAAACCAACCTTTTTTAAAATGGCCTTTCATTTCAATCTAAAGTTCGTTTTTTTTACACCCAGATACAAATTTCACAGGTGTAATGTCAAATTTTTATATTAAAAAACGCAAACACTTTAGACTTAACTGTCAGATTAGTATCTGGGAAAAACGAACTTTGGTCAGTGGGTCGTCAGGGGGCGGTACTAATATTATAAAGAGGAAAAAATTGTAAGTTAGTATGTAGGGGGCCGGGGTATTCTTCGGAACTTCTGATCCGATTCCGAAAATTCTTTCATTAATGGGTAGTATTATCCCTGAGTGTCATAGGAATTTTCTTTAAATGGCCAAGTTTAAAAAAAAAAATTTTCTCCCTAACAGCTGGAAGCACCATTGTAGAGTTTTGTTTTGTGTTATTTTATTTATGCAAATTAAAGGTGGTAAAATAGCGGGTGGATTTGTTAAATGAATAAAATGGCTCAATGAACGGACTGCTCTTATCATCATCACCACAATTATTATCTTTTTGTAAAGATTGTATGGATTTAATTCATGGGTTAATACTAACTTTATCTGGCAATTCAGCCTGTGATTTTATGCTTCATAGATAATGATAATAGCAATAACAACTATTAAATTATAGATCTAGATTTTTTTCTCATATGAGCTTCGAAAGTTAAAGTTCAAAAAAAAAGCGCTTTGTCATGCGTCAGTCATGTGGCACCTCATAATTTATGAGGTAGTCAGATGACTTGACTTAATTTATATTGCACATAAATTGTGTATTTTTCTTTAATTTTTACTCAATTATAAGTTCTATTATACATATTTTAAAAAGACCCATCACATAGCCGTCAACTAAGTATTCTGTACATCAAACGCAGTAACTTTTCACTAAAATAATGCTGGGAAACAACTTTTAGTATTGGTGTGAGAATTTTCTGTTTGCGGCAGTGCACAATGTAATGAACGTAAAACATTGTGCTTATGGGTGCATGCAATGGTACAGGGGTAGGGTATTTAAAATTGGAATGTTGACCTTCAATATCTCCGTAACCAGATGGTTCCCAGGTATGGTTCAGTACAACAAAAAAAAAAAAATACAATGACGGGGATTACAAGTGACAATCGGCTTCGTTAAGTGTCTTTACACCCTTTATAAATAATACGCGGGAACGATTTATTTCTTAAATAAAATAACTGCTAGGTATATTTCTTGCACTAGGTAATTACTTAAAACATCATTAGAATAGGGTTTAGAGGCCCATGCATGTCTAGTGAAGATAATGTAAAACATTATACTCTTTCCTGATTAAAATAAAGCCTGCTCCACATTAAACAGTCGTCATAAACATTTATATCCAGTAATGTAAAGTAATACGGTAGTATTATGTAGGACTATGCAGAAGTGTACTCGTTTGATAAGAAATCTAGAGTAGCAATCTATGATCTGTAGTAAAATCTTGGGAAATGATTTAATAATAAAACTGGAAATAAGGCTTGCAGAAGTTTCTCCTAACATGGTACGGACGCCAGCAGGTCAAGCTACCCGAAACTGTCAAATTTTCCCAATTAACCTTGAACCTAATGCTTTAACGATAAAGTTGAAAATCTATTAAAGAAATTTGACAGATTGTAGTAGCTTGATGTGCTGGCGTCTGTACATAGAACGTCCTGAAAAATATGGCGTAGGAAATATTAATATACAGGATGGCAGGGACATCGACGCGCAAGCTGAAACTATAAATTCAGCACATGGTTCTAGACCCCCTAGTGTAGAAATTATTCATCAGTTATAAAAATAGCTGTTTAAAAATAAAAACAGCCGTTTGTAGGACTTCGATGTTACCTTTGACATAAACTTAAGGGGCACTGTGATGCAAAATCAGAGCTCAAATAACATAATCAGCCTATTTCGTTCCCACTGCTGGGACACAGGCCGTCTCTCTTCGAGAGGGAGTGGGCTGTAATCTACCACGCGGGCCCAGTGCGGTTTGGTAGGTGTCACAAATTTTTGGTTCTAGGACATGCCGGTTTCCTCACGATGTTTTCCTTCACCGTTTTGAGAGCAGTGGTGATGAAATAATTTACACAAAGTCAAGCGTCGGTCAGGGTTCGAACCTACGACCTACAACTCGTAAGTCGCGGCCATTACCACTGGTCCACCATCGCTCTCAGGTCAAATAACTGAAAGGGCAATAGAGTTGTGTTTGAAAGTAGATAAATAAACCCAGGCTCTTCAGTCTGTCAAGTTTTTCCACTAATTCCGTTAACGTCGCCGTCGTGAGCTTTAATTTTAATTATTAAAAGGTTCGTTCGCGTTGGCGTGAAAACTTTGTAATTACATGAATTGCTTGTAACCCTTTCTGTAAAGCTTGTAACATTAATTGTTTAATTTTCACCAGGATTTACTTGTCACGGAGTTTGATCGCGAAATTGTTTATTTATTCTCTATTGTTCAGTTTTAAATAATTTTTGGGACGGTCTTTTCATCTTGAAGTAGGTCACGATATAAAGAGGAAAACTACGATGAAAATCTAATTTGAAGTTTCACTCACAGGGCATTTTATCACCAAATAAGGGTAGGGTCAGATATACTCATGTATAAGCATCGCAAGATTAAGCCTTAGGGATATGAAGATTTTGAATGGCAAGGCTTAAACGTCCCTGGATTAAACCGTCATCGAAGTTCCCTTTTGGGTTCAAGGGAGATAGTTGTCCCATTCGTTAAACATAATCTTTTATTATAGCTTCTGCGGCTGCGTCCGCTTTAAAACTATTATTTGTTATAAACTTGTGGCGGCATCTATATCGCCACATGCGAACTACGCATCACGCAAAAATCCTGCATCGCGCAAACGAGTTTATCGCGCAACTAGCATATATGCAACATCCAGACATCAATCGTCGCCCACCAGACACAATACCCGTCTGGTCGGAGAATCCTCCCTTTTCTATGGAGGATGAGTAAACTTCACACCCTGTTCCCCTCATACATTTATAAACGTATAATATAAAAAGCCCAACGTTGTCCTATTGGTAACAAACTACTTTTTTGTCACCGATTTCGCCCATAAGGAAAATTGACTGGGTACGTAGTCGGATTCACTTTGAAAATCGTATGAATGTTAACCAGCTATGTTCTACTTATGTGTGTATCTCGTCTACATCTCTCGTAAATAGATTCGCTATGCTAACAAGTCCATATACGAGATAAGGCTGCCTTATTCTACGAGAAATTCACCTAAACATTAGATTTTTCAACTGTAAAGAATTGTATTATTAATCAATCAACGCGAAACAGCCACGAAGGTTTCACTCAGCACAAACCTTCGTCGGAATAAATTGAATTTTCATACGCATGCGCGGGAAACAGCTGCTACTTCTATGATATACTGATGTTACATTATCTACCCGTTTTTTTATTATTACGAGGCTTGGCAGGGTTCCAAGTCGGGTCACTATGAGAGTATTGTAACACGCGTGTAATAGTATTTTAAAGCATTGAGGTATTTCGTGTCCTGGTTGCATGATAAAACTGTTATCATGTATAATTAGCTTATGATGTTCTCATTGCTGGGACACAGGCCTCCTGTCTTCGGGAGGGAGTGGACTGTAACCCACTAAGCAGGCCCAGTGCGGGTTGGTAGATGTCACATGTCTTCGAATTTTTGGTTCTTGGACATGCCGGTTTCCTCACGATGTTGTCCTTCACCGTTTTGAGAGCAGTGGTGATGGAAGGATTTACACAAAGGAAAGCGTCTGCCTGGGTTTGAATTCGTAAGTCAGTGCCGTTACCACTGGGCCACCAGTGCTCCCCATTATCTTATGCTCTGGCATTGGGGTGTTGTGGTGTAATTCACGTAGATTTTTGTTGAATTTAACTCAGGTAGCTGAGTAATGTTTAACACGTAAGCGCATCGAATCGATAGTTACGCATTTCCTCGTACAAATGAGAAACGCTAATGTGAATAAACCGGTCGCGTTATTTAGAAACAACTGGAACATGGAATTTAAATAACTTCCATGATTGCTTAGGTACTGATTAAACTGACAATATTGCTATCTTAAAAGATAGGCAAATACGGAGAAATCGAAGCAAGAAATAAACGAATTTTGAAGTTTATATAATAACTGCACGCGTCGATCGATCAGGTTAAGCTACGCTTTCCGCGGTCGGTCCGAGGATGGGTGACCATCTTTACATACCCCTCCGCGCCTCGGAAAGCACGTTAAGCTGTTGGTCCCGGCTCTCATTCGAGGATTTTTAACAGTCTTTACTGGTCGTTAAAAGCCCGAAAATCTGAAAACTAGTCTTACGAAGGGTATCGTGTTATCCAGTAACTGGGTTGTGGAGGTCAGATAGGCAGTTCGCTCCACGTAAAATACTGGTATTCAGCTGCATCCGGTTAGACTAGAAGCCGACCCCAATGGTAGTCAAAGGGAAATGGCTAGACAGATTATGAATTTCACTGGAAGATTGATGAACGGTTTGAGTTGAGGTGATGTGATGCTTAACCGTTACAGTGCCTTTAAATACGTTTGCGTTGACCTATTAATCTGCTGATGCCTGTTGACAGACCTACACTGTCCTCCCATACCTGTTAACACTGTAATTTGAAAACATTGTAAAGGCCAATTATTTTTAAAAGAGTAACCGTGGAGTTTCTTGCCGGCTCTTCTTCATACGAAACGACCAATTGGAACCGTGTACCTAGCTTCTGACGTTCCATAAGTGCCCATGTAGGTTTATGTAACATTAAATAATTTTGATTTTGTTGACAAATGCCATGTCAAATGCTTCGATTGTTGTAATAAACGGGCAACTAATCACAACATGTGACAACAGATTTTCTAAGAACAACATATTCAGCCTGTAATGTTCCCAGTTTCCCACTGCAGGGACACAGGCCTCCTCTCGGTGAGAGGGAGGGGACAGTAATCCAGCGCGCGTACGCGCGGGCGGGGTTGGTAATTTTCTAAACAGAGACTGAATTAGTCTTTCAGAAGCCGAGGCACATGATGAAGGGGCTTCAATCCAATCACATATATGTATCACTTGGTATGAGTTTACTAGTGAGACATGCTCGGTTCCTATTTCATATAAACAAACTCGAATCGTTTTGTTTACCAATGGTAGCATTTTTTATTGCCAAACTGGGCATATAAATAGATTCGTAAGCTAATTTTACCTGTGATAGCTACTTCCGTATGGGAGAGTTTACTATGCAAAGCTATGAGGTATTTGCTTCATTATTGGTTACACGAGTCTTAATATTAACCAATAACGGTCCGTGAATTATAGAAATCGTGTCAGTCATGTGTTCATCATGAGCCTACAGCAGTCCATTGCTGGACATAGGCCTCTCCTATTGCACGCCATTCATCTCGATTTATAACTCTCATCCAGCTGCTACCAGCCATCCTGCGAAGATCGTCGCTCCACCTAGCCTGAGGGCGGCCTGCCTTACGTTTTCCGATTCGCGGTCTCCACTCAAGAACATGGTTACTCCAACGGTCATCAGTTCTACGGTTCATATGGCCGGTCCATGCCACTTCAACTTGATTATTCTTTGAACTATGTATGGTTCTCGTGTCGTGTGTTGCCATTGGTCAACTGATACCCATTTCAGTACAATCTGTATTTATTAGATAATTATGTAACTCGATCTCTATTGTTGTAGCATTGACACAAACGATAATAATAAATGAATCAGCGGTACTAATAATTATATCAACTACATAAAATAAAATTGAAGTGTTTGTAAAGTCAAAATAACAGCTTTTTACTTAATGCAAATTCAATATTAAAGTTTAAATATGGTACGAATAACAAAAAACAATATCAAAATTTTTTGTCTGTTCGCTCCGTCTAATCTCCGAAACGACCGGACCGATTTTGACGAATTTTTATTTTAGAAAATAAATTAGGGTTCCGCGCAAAAAAATAAAACCCAAGAAATCCAATATGCCCGCGAATGAAGTCGCGGGCACAGGTAGTATCTGATGTTTATAGTTTTATTTCTGGATTTCCCGACTAGGTTTTACCTTGAACGGGAAAAAATCCCGTCCCAATATTGCTAGAAACCCGTAAACAATGTAGGTCGATTATTTTGTACTAATGAGAAAAAGGAAAAAGTTTGTAACGTTTCTAGTAGCTTTTAACGATACATGTTGGAAATGACCTATTTTTCTTCGTTGGCCATTAGGACAAAAGGCCGTGGGTTATTGATTAGTTAGGGCAATGCTATTGATGTCACCTTACTGAATGTAGACATCACGTATTAACAGTATGTTTAATGATGTGACGTGCAAAGCCCTTCGTACAGACGCCAGCACATCCAGCTACTTACTGTCAAATTATCCCAATCAACCTTGAACCTTGCTTTAACGATAAAGTTGAAAAACTATTAAAGAAATTTGACAGATTGAAGTAGCTTAATGTGCTAGCGTCTGTAAATGAGAGACAAAACATTTCTAAAGAAATATTCAAGGTACACACGGCGACACAACAAGCTATACGTTTCCAGTTTTAGCTGACCTCGCGTTGTATAGGTTTTTTAACCGACTTCTAAAAAAAGGAGGAGGTTTGCAATTCGGATGTTTGTATTGTAATGTTTTTTCGCGCATAATTCCGTCGCTTGCCAACCGATTTGAAAAATTCTTTTTTTGTTAGAAAGTGTATACCTACTTCACGAATGGTCAAAATAAAAAAAAAACACGACAAAAAAGTGAAAAATAAAAACTTTTTACAAATAAAAAAACAACCGACTTCCATAAAAACACTACAAAGTGAAAAATAATTTTAATTTCGGAAGTCGGTGGCAATAAACGAAATACAAAAACCAAAGACACCGACTTCCGAAATTAAAGTTATTTTACTTATTTTTCACTTTTTAGTGTTTTTACGGAAGTCGGTTGTTTTTTTTTTTCGTATAATCGGAAATCAGCTTATACCGGTTATGTATAGCTTTTTGTGTAGCCAGTGCGCGTGCATACTATAAAAGTTATTTAAAAAACGTTCGTCTGTTATTTCTCTCTCTGTAATTAGCAGTGTTCTTCTAGTACACACGGCTACACATCAAGCTCTACATTTCCAGTTTTAGCTGACCTCGCATTGTATAAGTTTTTCGTACAATCAGAAGTCGGCTTATACTGGTTATGTATAACTTGGTGTGTAGTCGTGTGTACAACGCAAATATATGACTTAAATAAACAGTAGTTCCTAGTAGAGATCTTTATGAAAGAACCGGAAGTACAACCACCTATGTACCTATTTCTGTCGCCATACCTATTTTCGCCAGGCAGCGTGGCTGTGTTCTCGCAGACAGACGCGACGATGAAGTTTTCATTGAAATTGTTCTACTAGAGTCGTGTCGCGCTGTCGCGTCGCGCCTGTCTGCAGAAGCCTTTACAGTTAGCGTGAAATCCTGTGGTTATGTTTCTCCTAATGAAAATCCCCGCGCAGTACAGTTACGATTATCACGCTAAAACTTATATCAGTGTGAATAATTAGGCTTGCTGTCACTAATCAGTAATCTGTTACTACTAATCCGTTCTTTATGGCAACACTTGTTGGAAATAAATAAATAAAATTCATTTATTTCAGATAACATGATCCATACAATCCGATTTAAATTAAAAATAAAATAAATCATCATTTAAGTCAACATTAGATATAAATTAACATTTAAATCAACATCAGAAATAAATTAACATTAAAACAAAAAAATAAAATAAATTACCACTAAAATCAAAATAAAAGTACCTACTTAAGATAAAATTAAAATATGTACATTAAAAAAATGCATTTAAAATATGCTTATTTGGCATATGTCATAAGTACGTACTACGTAGTACGTACCCCGTACAATGACAATATAAAACATAAAAGAAAAAAAAAACTTGATTAAAAAAAAAGATTGTGTGTGCCTCGCGGCTGGGCCGAATAGGGCAACCCGACCCTCTAGGACTCAACCCTTCGTCATTGACTCGAAGGACCTCTGGAATGAAATCAGTAAAACATTCAGGAGCCTCGCTCTAATTTTGGCAGGCATTTACATGCTTTTCAAGCTGTAAAAATACCGAAACCTCTTTCACAAAAACGACGCAATCTTTAAGCAGCAATATTATTTTCTCTAATTGAATGATCAGTCTTATTTCGTTGGTCTATAAGTCAAGCATAAGAGTCCTGGGTCCCACCGTCAGATCGGAAAAATATTTTTGGGAGATTTTTCATTACGACATATTCCCAGCCGGAGTCTAGAGTTGTGGTAGTTTGATGGCAATAGGCTCGCCACATGACATTTATAACATAACAGACATAATGTGGGCGTCTCAGTACGCCTGATTACACTTCTGCCTACGCCTTCGGGGAATACAGGTGTGATATTATGAATGATAAGTTCAAAACAGGTACAGAGCTTTGCAAGCTATCGAAAGCTCTCGCATGGCTGAACACACGTCGCTCTGGTAATCAGAACCATTCAGCTAAACGAGAGTTTATAATAGTGATAATTTTGTACTTTTTATACATGTGGGTTCACATAGACCATAGGTTCCCCTCGTGGGCGTTTGAGACTTTCAGGATAGAAGAAGACCCAGAGAAATTTGTATATCCTATCTTACGACCATATAATATAACACGTTTAAATATAATCGTGGCAATAGCTGCTTCAGATTCGAGACAGATGGAAAAAAAAAATGGGGGCTCTAGAAAAAAAATATATTCTCAAAGTGGCCAGTGCCCGGTGGGCAAAATGAGGGTGAGAACCTATGACAGTCGTTGTTTTTATGACTTCATGTTTGGTTAGTCTTTCTAGAAATAC
Organism: Apamea crenata; assembly: GCA_949629185.1. Lineage (NCBI taxonomy): Eukaryota > Metazoa > Arthropoda > Insecta > Lepidoptera > Noctuidae > Apamea > Apamea crenata. The sequence goes on along the minus strand of OX451368.1, from coordinate 3,062,630 downwards.
TTGTGTCCGTTACTCTTAAACAGGGTTTTCCGAAGAGGTGTGCCCAAAAGCTCTTACAATATTTCTCAGGTCTCTAGAATCTTCCTGCTCCTTTCCAATTTGAGGTTGACGCAGCACGTCTTCCTTTTCCATGCTTCTTTATCAGCCGTCATCCCAGTATTCGCCCTAATTTAGCTATAACAGAGACCAGAGACGTTCCAGGCTCCCAGGTCATCTACACATAGGATCGTAGTTCCAAAGTACATCAGAATACTCCAATACAGGACCATATTTGGTCATATCCGTAGCCCGAAAGTCTGACAACCAGTCTTACCAAGGGGTATCGTATTACCCAGTAACTGGGTTGTGGAGGTCAGATAGGCAGTCGCTTCATGTAAAATACTGGTATTCAGCTGCATCCGGTTAGACTGGAAGCCGACCCCAACATAGTTGGGAAAAGGCTAGGCAGATGATGATCCTGGATATGACCCAACCAACCCAGGATATGAACTTATTTTTGGGAGAGCTGTTTCCCACAGAGCAAGGCCAAAAACGAGTTTGTGATAGTTGTTGCTGAGAGACAAACACAATGATTTGGCGTATTAGTCGATTCGCACGAATATACTCGCCCGAAGAGGGCGAATCGTCCCTTTTTTTTTCTACAGGCGAGTCGCACGGAGCTAATTCATTTGTGGCGAGTCGGTAATTTCAGAAATATGTAATAAGGCAATTGGCACATTTTGATTTTTATGCAATGAAATACAGAAAAAAGGACACTAGTTAGTGCACAGAAATGATAAGAGTTAAATGTTATAAAACGTGTACTTTTTTTTAACTTCATTAGAGTTTCGACTCGCCCACAAATAAATTAACTTCATGCGAGTCGCCTACAGAAAAAAAAAATATTATTTAAAAGTGACGATTCACCCGTTTCGTGCGAATCAACTAATAAGCCAATGATTTTCCTTCTACCTATTGAACGTTACAAATATTACTACAAGCCCGTTGATTATTCCGCGTTTACGAACACATGAATAAACGGCGCCATCGTTCATTTACCAGTAATTATTTACGATCAGTCTGACGTCGTTCGACGGTGCGTGCAAACGTGTTTTTAGCATTTATCTCCGTATATAAAAAACATACGGTTTTGTCGTGTTTCGCGTCCACATACTTGGGATAGCAACAGGTATTGTTACTTAAGGTTGTTCAGTGTAACTGGTGCGTAGTTTTTAAGTTTTCTCTGAGCTTTCGAGCAAACTTTTGGACTTTGGTTGCTTTTTGTTTGAGAGTTTCTACGGTTTCTATCGAGTGTCTATGTATGAGAGTCAGTGTTTTTTTCGCTTTGAGCTTTATTGCTTAATTCCCACTTTGAAGTTACTTGGTTTAATGGTGTTGGTGAATTATCAATGGATATGAACGTGTGTGACAAGTTTTGTGTAAAATCTAGATGACTATTCATTGAACCGGTGGTGGACCAGTGGTGTCGGCCGCGACTTACCGAGTTGTAGGTCGTAGGTTCGAACCCAAACAGGCGCTTTACTTTGTGTAATTTATTTCATCACCACTGCTCTCAAAACGGTGAAGGAAAACATTGTGAGGAAACCGGCATGTCCTAGAAACAAAAAAATACGAAGACATGTATACACATACACCAACCCGCACTGGGCCTGCCTGGAGGATTACAGCCCACTCCCTCTCGAAGAGAGCAGGCCTATGTCCCAACAGTGGGAACATTATAGGCTGATTATGGTTATGGTATTCATTGAACAAGAAAATTGTTAGCGCATCTTCAATTTTATTGAGAAACTGTTCGTACAAAACCAGGGGATAAGCAGCTGTTCAATCAGGTTTATCATTAATCAAATTATTATTATTATCTGCAGCATATAATTAATAACTGGTATGAATTAAACCAGCTTCCGTTTCGTGCTCACTGTCCACAATGTTTCTCAGAATGTTCATCATCTTCGTTATCAGTTATTGTAGTGTTGAGGATGTTTTTTAATACTAAGGCCGCGTTTCTACCAAACGTATACGCCGACGTAACGTAACGTAGTCGCCGATTGTGAGCAGGCTTACTGTGAGCCCCAGTGATTTATGGGATTACTGTGATATGATATAGCGTATTGTCGAACGAGAAGTTCAATATTGTATGGAAAAACACTAAACTACGTCAACAGCTGACAATACGTTTGCTGTGAACGCGTCTTTATTCCTAAGAATGTGTAAAATCTTAAATTCACTGACAGACAACGCACAATCTAAACCGTTGGGTCAAGCAAATTTCGCTCTAGAAAGCATTTTCGAAAATTAGTCCCGTAAAGGAGTTAAATAGGGGATGAAAGTTTGTATCGAAGTTCGTAATTTTTAACGATGGAAAATTCCATGGGTTCACGGCTTGTACGAAATATGAAGTACGAGTAATATAAGGCTGGCCTTGAATTAATTCGTACGAACTCCTTATTGATGTGTCAGAGTAATGTAAACAAATCTCACTTAGCGGAACGCAACTGACGTTAGTTTGACAGCTGAAACGTCACATTATTATCATCGAAATGAAAATTCTAGTCTATCTACTATGCTATAGAGTATAGATTGTATGATATTCCCTTTTCAATATTCTCGCCGGAAACACAGGATTACCTAGTTCAGGCACGTAAGTCTTAGGAATATAATTTACATTAATTAAGCAAAACTACTCATTTTCATGCCTTATAATTTTTTGAATAAATATATTATTATTGTTATATTATTATAATAATACTATTTCGAAACTTCTGATCTCTTGAAACTAATTCTCCAGTAGAGTTGCCCCGGAATGTTTTCCTCTCGGTTTCTACAGTCTAGGAGAAAGTTATACATACATACAAATAATCTCAAGCCTTCTTCCCATGGGGTAAAGTAATTATTTACTTGATAGATAGAAGCCTAAGGAATGCGTCTGTCGATAAAACTTGTATGTTTTTACTTAGAAATTGACTTCATTAATTTGATTGGAGTACATGTACTTCCGTTAATCATGTTTTTGTCAGATGGCGCATGACATGTGTCACGCAATGAAAGTTCTTTAGATTATTGTAAGTATTTGTTTTTGTCGAAATACTTTACTGTGCGATACTGAAGGCACGTACGTAATTATTAAACATAGTTTACTTAGCCATCTGGGGAATCCTGTACTACAGATAACCAGGTTAATGTTGATGACTGTACAATGTACATTATACACTGTATGTAATATATCTTTGCAGATTTTCTTATTTGTAGAACAATTATGGCGCGTGAGTTGCGTGTTAGAGAAAATTAATGGTTAATTTGAAGCTCTTTATCACGCAGTTACAGTATAATATTTCTTACAACAAACAAACTTTCATTCCAAACTAAAGTTTGTCATTAATGCGAAAAGTCCGTACCATGTTTGTTTACCAAATAGGACATGCAAATTAGAACACACTATAGTATAACTCAATGTCTCTGGGCGTTCCATTAGTGACATTATAACTTTTTGTTGCAGCATTCCACGGAGGAGGGGGGCGGGGGGCGGCGTGGGTTGATCGACGTGAGCGCAGGCGCAGGCGACATGTGGATCAGCGCCGTCGAGAGCTCCATATTGGCCTGGGAGGAGGTAAGATTAGAAGAAAATAACTAGTATAAAAATATTGTGGAAGACCGGAGCTTAGGCAGCTGGTATCTCAGGCACGAGGGTTTGTTTCCGGTAATACCGGGGTATGCTACCGATAAATGCCAGTCTGATGTTTTTGACAAATTCGACTAATCCATGCTGCATTTCGTTGAAAGTCAGCGGGGTAATTGAGTAGCAATGGGTTTCATTTTGACAGTTCAACAACATTCATTGCGTTATTTACTACGTTGTTGAGCAGACACATTTTTCGAACATATAAAGCAATGGATTAGCAATATCCTTCATCCTTCTGATTGTAATTTTGAAAGTGTGTTACGCAACACACTTGTGTGTGTGTTAGGGTGCAGGTACCTACTTGATATAAAACTTCCATTTACCTAATGCGAAGTATTCTTAATAATATATTTGCATTTGGCTTCTTCGAATCATATTATTCTAAACTTACAGGATATATCAATGTGTATTATGAAAGTAGTTTGTTCAGAATCGTTTCCTGAATCGATTTCTGTAATTTTTAATATGTATAGGTAATATTTTATCCCAAAAATAATTACTGTCACACTTCCGCTGTACAGTAATCATATGTTGCCTGGCATTTTTACTGAACTGGGCCTTTTTGGCGCAGCCGTGAGGCACACTTTCCTGCTAATTTCTTACATCGGACTTCACACTTTTATTTAATATTTTTAATTGTTTGTTTTATCTGATGTATGTATGTGATGTATTGTGTGTCTTTTAGTTTGTGCCAAATAAACGTATTTTCTTTCTTTCTTTCTTAAAGTTAAATGTTGTTACAGGTAGGTAAAATCTTGATGATCTATTCTAGATACAAGAAATCAAAGCCAATGATGGCACAGTGTGTCATTGATAACATGATAAACTAAAGACGGCCTCATATACATGATATGTATGTATACCGTAATGAAATCTCTATTTAGATAAGATGCAGATAAAATAAGTCTTAACTTTTTTATAGCATTATATACAACATGTCCCGGAATTAACGCACACCACCAGACACCCCAATTAGAATATTCAGTTATAATCATAATACATACACTGAATTTTTATTATTATGTAAAAAAAATTGTTTTTTTTAACCAATTAGTTATTATTATGGTCAAATTACAAATCTACGCATGCACACAGTCGCACTCGCACAAGGGTCTAGCTTAGCGGGAATTTCATCCATTTTGGTTTATTTTGACTGTACAGCGGAAGTGTGACAGTAATTTACGTAGTTTTAATTATTTTTGGGATAAAATATTACTTAGACATATTAAAAATTACAGAAATCGATTCAGTAAACGATTCTGAACAAACTACTTTCCTAATACACATTGATATATCCTGTAAGTTTTTATGCATAACATAACATCATGCTTGTATTCTTCGAAGGGTTAGACAGCGGTGCACTTATTATAGCACACCCACATTTCGCCAGTTATGTTTAAGTAATAAGGGGGCGAGCCTTTTGCCATCATCGCCACAACTCTAGACTCTGGGCGTCCATCTGAAAAATTCCAAATAGAAAATCCCAGCAACACATTGCCCGACCCGGGAGTCGAAGCCAGGACCGGATGCATCTAAGACATTTATTCCATAAAAGTAAACGTTTTGTTTACCTACTCCGGCAAATTGTATTATGCTGTTTTGTTGCCTATATTTCGAGATGTTAAAATATGGAGATTTCTGTGCTACATCTACATACTTAACTTAAATATTAATATATTCTACACATCATCCTTCCGGAATAAATGCTCTAATGTATAAATTATGTTGATTCGAAAACGATGGTGATGCTCGGGAGTTTCTTTGAAGGATAAAAGCAGAAATTAAATTATCCTACGGGTTATGTATAGCTTGATGTGTAGCCGTGCGTACACACTGTACGCGTTTTTCTTGCCGTGAAAGACTACGGTTTATTCGCCGTGTGTAGGCACGGTCGCCGGTCGTCAGTGTTGTATGGATCACTATGGAAGCTTGCTGACAGACACGTTTTTCTAAGGCGCGGTTTATACGCCGTACCGCAATGAAACCGTGCGGTGTACAAAGGACTTAAGGACGCTAAACAGTCTGGCCATGTTTGTCGAAGCACCAATGACCGGTGGAGACGACGATTCCTGGAGTATAGGCCGCGTATCGTTAGCAAGTATATTGTTGGACACTCCCCAGCTAGATGAATCGACGACCTTAAAAATGTGGCTGGGACAGACTGGATGCGGAGGGCGGAGGACAGGGTGTTGTGGCGCATCCTGGGCGAGGCCTATGTCCAGCAATGGACTGCGATGTGCTGAGTTCATTTATCGATTCGAAAACTGTATCAAAATCCATTGTGAAGCTTAGAAGAACTAAGCGGTCACACAAACACGAAAAGCGGCCAAGTTTTATACTATGTATATGTAGAAGGCCAATTCTCTTAATCAAAAATGTTCAAATTCTAATCGGAATCCCATCTCAGCGACAATCAATGTCAAAAATGTAGAGATTTTAGAGGTATTTTTGATTGAAACTGAGATCAGACTGTAGGACGATATGTGATTTTACTCCCAAGCGTTATCTATGTATTGAAAGCTACTTAATACTAATGCGAGTCTAATGGCATTTCATAACCTACATAAATAATATTCCACAGACGATTCTCGACCACAAACCATATTACAGACGCCATTTCCTGGACAAATAAATAGAGCAATTTTGTGGCAGTAATACGTAGCCAGGTGTTGACTCAATTATTTACTGAAAGGTTTGTACCTACGGGCTAGCGAGCGAGTTCACGCTCCGAGCCTTGTTTACTCGCGGAAATAAAAAATCCAATCATAAACTTATACTGAATGTGAACAGGGTTTCTAGGTCCGAAGGCGAGAACAACAATGAAACACACAAACCGTTTCAATTAGGACAATTTAATTCACAAGGAATCGCGCTTACAATATGAAATCCAAAACTATATACTTATATATGGTTTGCTCGGTAACGAAACCGATCTATTTCGATCCCAACGCCATCTAGGGTAGCGTCAGGTAAACTTTTGCACATAATTATGAAATATTAGACAGAATGGCTACTACTCTTTATTAGGTACACAATGAAAATTAGAGATATAAATGTAGAAATTTTACATAGAGTGACATAACCGGCGGTCATATCGCTAAAAGCTATTTTTTAAAGACAACCTTTGGATGAATTAAGAGGAAAGGAGTTAATACTCCAGGTAGTCAAAATCCAAATTCATTTATTCAAACTAGGCTGAGAATCAGCACTTTTCGAACGTCAAAATTACATAAAACAGTCCCCCAAAAACCCGCCATTCACCACTTCCTAGTGCTATCGCTGGGAAGAAGTGGCGCAACAAACTCCCCAGCAGCGCGGCTGCGTTTTGTAATAAGACGGTATGAGTCCCTCAAGCTGATATGGTTCCCTGACTTCTAAGGACTGATAATGATGATTTCCTCTATTATTATGACTCAAATGTCTTTATCTTACGTTATTATGAGTAGACATTCAAGTGGGCTTAGATAACAATTTTACAATCTCTTCATAAACACTTTACTACACTAGAGATTCCTTTAGAATCTTCTAAATAGAAAACACGATTAGGTATCTAAATAGTTATGAATCCACGTGGTCTACTGCTCCTAAAAAGCGGCTAAGCGTGAGGTTTGGCGCAGTGTTGTCCTTCCATTAGCAAATTCTCTATAGGAGTCTAATGTCTAGATTTGTTCCCAGATAAAAGCAATGTGTGCATCCTAACATGGGTTCATTAATATCTGGGTACCTACAGGTAAAAGAACGGAAGAAAGAATGAAAAATACTTAGGTTTATTTGTCACAGAAATACGTGCCTACAAAAAGATAATTAAGTAATTCGAATAGTAAAAACAAAATAGATCTATAATCACGAGCACAGAATTGAAGGCCAATTCCCGTAATTAAAAACGTTCAAATCTTGTCGCAATCTCAGCGACAATCAATGTCAAATATTTGTCAAAAATGCTGGGAAATTAGAAGGTATTGAGAGATTGAGACTGAGATCAGACTGTGAACGTTCTTAAAATTACGAAAATTGCCCCTCAGAAATAGTCGGCAGCTGCACAGCATCATACTGAGTGGAAGCTTACTTGTCACAGTCACCAAGTACAGGTAGAAGCAAGCTAGGTCTAAACACCTCTGCTTACCGCATCGGGAAATACCTACAGACTTAATGTTATCAATCCATATCACTGAAAGTCACATCACTCACGTAATTAAACGTAAACATATAACAGTAATCGCCCGACATCCGACATACGTCAATATTCCTTAACAGAGGGAAATACATTTACATAAACAGATAACAGACGTCTTGGCCCATCATGATAACATTCACATCACTATAAAAGATCGATGAAATGAGACATCACTTTGTCACAACACTACGGTCCCAATTCGTTTGTTAACGATTGATTGATCGAACGCGCCGATGTATGGAAAGCAATTTGTTTAAAGATTTGACGGAAAGAGGTCGTGTCGCCTTTGAATGATTGGCTGTTTTTATTTTAAAGCTAGTGTTGTCGTCATTAGGTGGCTGAATAATACCAGCTGCACAGGTCGATATCCATCCATTACATATCGAGACCCCGCCGTAGGTGTGAAAGCACGCTAGCCGTTGGTTCCGGCTGTCATTCGTAGATCTTTCACAGTCGTTACAGCTAGTCAAACAAAAGCCCAAAAATCTGACAACCAGTCTTACCAAGGGATATCGTGTTACACAGTAACTGGGTTGTGGATGTCAGATAAGTCGCTTCATGTGAAATGTTGGTATTCAGCTGCATCTGGTTAGACTGGAAGCCGAACCCGACGTAGTTGGATGCCTAGCCTTCCCCAACTATGTTGATGCTATGTTGATTGTTGTAGAATTTTAGATATATGTATTATGAATGCAAGGATCCTATGTATGCGACCTCATGCTCACTGGCTCAGAAACATACGTAGTTTTTATGTTCTGTTCTTAAAATTCTTTAAAATTATAATGATGTTGATTTTCCTTAATAACACTGTGGGATCGTGGTCCTTGAACGTTGCCGAAGCTTTGGCAAATTACATGAACATAAAGTAGGTACTTAAGTATTTCTTTTTTTCGTTAGACTATACTGTCCCACCGCTGGGCAAAGGCCTCCCCATATTCTTCCACCTTTCTTTGTGCTGTGCCTTCTCCGTCCAATTGGTTAGGAACGAGTCCAAATCGTCACGCCAGCGTTTCTTAGGTCAGCCTCGGTGACGACGTCCGTCTTCAGACACACACTGTGTAACGACTTTGGCCCATCTGTCTGGATGCATCCTATAAGTGTGATCCGCCCAGTCCCACTTCAACCTCGCAGACATAAATAAAATAAGTGGGCATAATAGTCTCCACTCTGGAATTCGTATTCCGAGCCCCAAGATACAGATTAACTGTCTAGTTTTGGGCTCACTGGCAAATAATATATTGTAACGTAGATGTAGGTATTTTAAGCTACTCATGTCGTCTCAACTTGCTGGTAACCGGTAAACCTGCTCACTGTTTTACCTGGACAATAAATATTTCTATTCTATATCTTCCCTCCTCTTCTCTTGATGAAGGGGAAGAGGCAGTATTTTATTTATTTTAGGCGAAGACAAAACAATGATCTTGGCTGTGTGTGCTATGATGCGATATATAAATATAATGTGTATATGTACTTTCCGGGCGTTAACGAGAATTGAGGGGGACTTGATAATGATACTGCGTACTGCAATCAAGTCGGGAAGCGGTACATTCCTGATTCCTGTAGGTAAGCGTTCAGACTGTGGGGTCAAATGAGTATATAATATTGTTATAGCCATAGAGTTTCTTGATGTTCTATATAAGGTGCTTTTTATGCCAAGGGTCTTTATTAATTAAAGCTTTATTAATTTCAGGCATTTCTTTAATCATTCAATTCAGTCAATATAAGGCCGCCCATTGGATGTTTTGTAGTGTTTTATTTTGTCATGTAGGTATTTTTGATGTTCAATAAAGTGTATATGAATTAATGGTTTAAGCTTATTGGGCGTTGTCCAGTCATCCATATTAACTTGAATTTTCATAAAATTGTCAGAATCATCTCAGCCAAAAGACGTGCTTACGCTGGACATGGGCTACCCGAACATCGGGATCGGGATGGGCGAATCTCACTTAAACGTTTTTCAACTTCAATCCCTTAGCTCGTCTTCAGTTAAATTATACTACCGACCACCTCTATCCCTCGATTTTACTCTTCATAAAACATTAGACTCGTCCCCTATTACGTAGGGCTTAAACATAACTCACGAAGGTGTACTATAAGTACACCTCTGTCTAACCCCTCGAGGATTACAGGCGTAATGCTATGTCTATCGTCAATATCAGTTGCTATTTACTCAACATCATAGCTGCCATAGAAAGCAGAGATGCTATCAGTGTCGAGAGGCTTTACCCCTGAGGCCTATTTGCATAGTGACCCAGATTCCATATCTATTAGGTTATATGAGCCGAGGTATGTTGCCATTAAATCCTACTCATAATGGGCTGTTTGCATCTCCGTTGTGACGGTAGTCATTAATTTTGATGCGATGTGCTTTTGTTTGAAGACTAATGATGCTTTGTTTTTCAAGGGCGTCTTTGCCTACTGTTAGTGGGGTATGTTTTTGTGATAATTTATTTCGTATTTTGAATTCTTCATCTTTCGTAGCGTCTTATCTAAGTGCCAGCGCAGACTGTGCGTCTTGTCGCTGCGGCAGGACGCAGGGTTGCATCGGCGTCTAGGCGTAGGGTTGTGGTTTGCATATGCGTCTTGTCGCTGCGACAAGAAGCGAGAACGTGCGACTGCCCTAGCCTGTCGTTGCGTCTCTGCAACTCGACGAGCTAAGAACAAAATAGATATATGAAAATTATCGGCCACAGCCTGTCGCAGTTGCATGTCGCATAGTGTGCGCCATGTCCAATATCATCATAATTTCAGCCGAAAGACGTCCACTGCTGGACATATTCCTCCCCCAAGCACCGCCACTTCGACCGGCACCCTAATTGCGTAACACACGATTAATCGGAATCGGTTTCATTTTGACAGTTCAACAACATTCATTGCGTTATTTACGTGTTGAGTAGACAAATTTTTCGAACTTATGAAGCAATGGATTAGCAATTTGCTTCAAAATGATTCAGATTCCGATTGATTGTGTGTTACGCAATTCGGGTGCGGTTCTGTGCCATGTCTAATAGGTACAATTATTAAATGAACGACATTTTAAATATACCTTTATTTGGATACTTAGGGCTATATGTGACCTTGTCTCGTATACAAAGTATTGAATCGATTTTATTGAAAGCTTTTGTATTCATAACATCGGAATAATAAATAGGTTTCCCTAATCGAACTTACATCAAAAATTCATCCATTAATTTATTTGTACAAGATTGACTTATTGATATAAAATAATTCAGAGAGTTGTATTTATTTTATGGGCTTTTGCGAAAAACAGGTTTAAAAACACATTTGGTGCGTAACGTATTTGTTATTTACATAATTTTACTACCGGAAATCGCACGTTGTTTCATTGAATGGAACCGGTCGCTAATAGTGTGAAGTGTTTGAATCTATTGACACGGTTTTTCACACACGTGTTGAATTGGGATATTTCTAAAAAAAAATAATAATATAAACATCCGAATTGAGAACCTCTTCCTTTTTGAAGTCGGTTAAAAATACATCTCTTTGTATTGCCTTTTGTGGCCAAACCTTCACGCTAGCACTTCTCAGGCATAAGAATAGTGGTATCGTGTCCGTGTACAGTACATACCTACCTATCACACGGTTTCATGAAATTCCTCCAATGATTCTGCATCAAAAACAAATATTGGCACATAACCCGTTCTGAGCAACCACTTGTACAAATACAATTATTCGTGAACTTGCTATCTTCAGTGACGCAGAACAACACTATACCTACTACACTACAAATGGGAGTAATTTTGTCTATGTGTTTGATATAATTTTACTGAAGATTTTTACAGCTCATTTTTGAATCGTCAGATATGGTTTGTATTATTAACATTGTATGGCTAAGAACATACAATGTTAATAATACAAACTACCGTTTTCATGTAAAAATTCATAGAAAAAGTTACAATTTCAGCGCTGGCGGCATTTGTAAAGGCGCCCTCGGCTGAAAAGCACAAAGCTTTTTTCGGCTTTTGATAAGCCTAGCAGAAGCCCAATACAAAAAAAAAAAAACTCCACCATCGTGTATAGACTAGGCTGTGATAAAAGGTAGGATTTAAAAACTAAAAAGCAATATACAGGGTGTCCGGTAATTAATGGATAACCTCTAAACGGGTCATTGTACTCATCATTATGAACAACTTTTACTACGGGAACAAACATGAAATCGCAAAAAAAATCAGCTGTTCCCTAAATTTATGTTCGTATAACTCGTCAAAATCCTACATTTTGACGGGTTACAATATCTGATTTTTTTTCGCGATTTCAGGTTTGGTCCCATAGTAATAGTTGTTCATAATGATGAGTACAATGACCCATTTAGTTTATCCATTAATTAACGGACATCCTGTATGCCCTCTTCATTCTCTGTGGCGTAAGCGAATCACATAAATCGGATATACAAACATGATCATCAACATTCTCTTGACTATACCCTTATTTATTTGGGGTCGGCGCAGCATGTATTTTCTTCCATACTACTTATATATATACTTCTCTATTAGTCGATTACCAATCGCCAACAATGTTCATAAAATTTATTGAAAACTGGAAGTTTCATCTATAATACCAAGGGTGTCGTTTTTTGAAAATACAGGGTATTATTAAATTAGCTAGCGGAACTCGACGGACATGATGGGTTTCAATATCTAAACATAATAAAAGAAAAAGAAAATTATTTAAAGTTTATTGTGGGGATGAGCAACAGCTGGGATTTTTGTTACTCGAAGTATGAGTGCAGAATATCATTTATTTTTGTTTTAACGTGTATTGATACCCATCACATCTGAGAAGTTTACACAAAAAAAAAACTGATTTTTAACGCTGATGTTTCAAGTAACTAAAATAGCTAAGGTCGTTAACCCAAAAAAAAAACTAATATTTTTGTTTTGTTTATCATGTCTAGATATCGATATAGTTGTTTTATCTCACGAAGGCGGGTTACGTCTACGTGACTTTTATGACGTTGAAATAAGAGTCATTTAGCTAACATTCATCTGCCTTCGTGAGATGAAACTACTATACCCGTCACGTCCGTGGAGTTTCGCTGACTAATTTTATTTCACCCTGTATACTACGTTGTTCTATCGTAATTTACAATCGAGACATAATATCTTAGCACCCTTGCGTCGCTGAGGTGTAATTAACTGAAGATTGTTTAAAATTGATCAAAGACTGAAGATATATAATTATACTCGAGCTTTCGCTTTTACCGAAGCTTCGTGTGACATACGACGCGTTGAGTTGGCACCGCTCGACTGTAAAATGGGGCAATTGCTTCTGCAAACTATTGATAGTTTTGTTGATTTAATGGGTTGAAAACAATGTGTGGACCTGCATAGCTATTCACAACCGTTCCATATCAATCAATGTTATGGGAGTCCTCTAAAGTTTGTTCTCAAATTCGAAACCCGTAAATTTTTCAGTTTAAATGCAGCCATTCTTCCGCTATTTGCTGTCCAAGGCAAATTAGTAATTGAAAATGTGTCATTTTTGATTTGACAACTTGTCAAATGGATAAGAATAATTTATTGGTCCATCGTTACAAAATACATATTTTATAAAAATAATATAATGTATGCTTACTGTAACTAGAATAATTAACATAGTTATTGGAACAGTGGTCTCAAACTAGGCAGCGCCTGTATCTTGAGGGTCTCAGTTGCGTAATCTTGAATTTTAATTCGAGCCATGTGAAAAGCTATGTTGGTTTTATTTGGTTCTTCGAGCCGGATTCTTCCTAAAAGGAGGAGATATCTCGAACAAATACCTGACTCCTATCCGCTCTTGTGGTAACCAGCAAGTTTTTAGATCATCTTCTTAATATGTATCACACTAATATTATAAAGGCGAAAGTTTGTGAGTGAGTGTATGTGTGTGTGCTTGTTACTTCTTCACGCTCAAACGGCTGGACCAATTTCGATGAAAGTTGTTCTGGACGTAGCTGACGCCCTGGATTTACACATAGGATACTTTTTATCCCGATATTTTCACGGGATCGAAACGTATGCGGTTGAAACCGCGGGGCGCAGCTAGTATTAGTATAAACTCGAGATGTATGTAGGTATTAAAATAAGCACCACGTTTTCCTCCAATGTACTTAATTTAAATTAGTCGTTTATCATCATGCGGTTTATTTATACCTTTTGACGTCAATAGAATAACAAAATAAGGAAAATCAAGTAACGTGAAATAAGGTAATAAATTCAGTTTTTTTTGTATTTTTTGCACCTAAAATAAACAGGTATGAGGAACCCTAAGCGAATATAATCACATAACTTTTAATATAAACCTACACATAAATAGTATGTAGGTAGCTTTTTAAAACTGCTACAGGCACTTTGAAGGCATCCATTGAAGTTAGTAAACCTCCATTCATGCGAAATTGCAAATATTTTTAAGCTCGTACCTGCTGATAAAACTGCTCTAAATAATAATCTATTGAATTTTCCGTCAAATATAATTCTTGTCAAAATCAGTACTTATCTGTGGGGCAATTGCCTACCACTAACAGCAGGAATGGATATCATTTTCACAGTTCAACGTCATTATTGCGTTATTTACGTTGTTGAGCAGACACAAGTAAATAACGCAATGAATGTTGTTGAACTGTCAAAATGAAACCAATTCCGATTGATCCTGTGTTACGCAATTAGGGTGCAGCACCCTAATTGCACTATCAATCACAATCTGAATCATTTTGAAGGATATTGCTAATCCATTGCTTCATATGTTCAAAAAATGTGTCATGTTGATTGTGTATTACGCAATTAGGGTGCTGGTCAATAAGACGTAGTTAAAACATCCTTAAAAATATATCTCAGTCTCTAAGAATCATTTTACACTAACCATCATCTACAGCCTTATCAAGACAACACTTATAAGGCATCTCTATTATTATACCACTTATTAAAACAGTAGGTCCATTAATTACTCAATTGTTAGTTGATCTATCTCTAGAGCAATCTTTGTAACGGTAATTGCGGTCTGGACACGCACGCGCACGTCTTCAAGCTAAAGCGGTTGTGATTGGATCCAATGGGTCGTCATGATTAAATCAGTCCCCAGACATCTTGTTGGTATTGGTCAATTGGTTTCGACGTTTTTTTTGGTCCTGTTAGCGTGGTTGATGAGAAAGTACTTGAGCAAATGATTGGGAGCGTTGAATAATGAGCGAGAAAAGTGGACAGTAAAAAAATCTAAGAATACAAGAATCGGATAGTTAAAAGATCTGCCTTTAAGCATACAAAAATACGGTATGTATAAAAAACGTTAGTCCTACTTGATAATGATAATCAATAAATCAACTCAATCTATCGCAGTCCACAGCTGGACATAGGCCGCTCCCAGGCTGCGCCATAATACCCTGTCTGCCGCAGCCGTTCGCATCCAGTCTGTCCCAGCCACGTTCTTAAGGTCGTCGGTCCATCTATGATAATGATAATACAGCTCGAACTTCAAACTTTATGGCGTCTCGGAACATGAGGCGAGTCGCTGCGCAGTAACAAATTCATGGGTCAGCGGGGGTGAGGGGTGGGGTACTGCGCAGCGAGTGGCTCACTTCAGAGCCGTCATAAAGTTTGACGCTAACTATACCATAGTACTCGTATTAATTCAGTCTGGCCTAAATAAAACGTAATGGTAGTAGAAAGTAAAAGAGGTTTCAACTCGAATAATGAAAGCTTAATATTTTTACTAACAAAGAACGGACTTTCATTACCGCTATTGGATGATTTCTGACATTTTATACTAATGAACTTACAATATTAATGGCTTTTCTGTTACCTACCGTTGTTTTAACCTCTGACATTTCCTTGAATGTAGCCACCACGATACAAAAAACTTTTAATTTTTAACTTTTTATTTTTTTAGTTGTTTATAACCTATCCTAACCTAATCATCAATATAAACTAAGTGGAAAAAATACATATTATTGAAGCTTACTCAAAAACTATACAATCAACGTTAATACAACTTATATGGGACCACCCCTGGGGCATACAAAATAATTTTCGAAATAATTCCACACTTGCCGGAGATATTAAGTAAAATACATAAAAAAATACAGTCGAATTGAGAAACCTCCTTATAGAAGTCGGTTAAAAAAATATGAATCATGGTCCTTTGAAACTGGGCACGTGATTGGCTTAAAGCTAATTGGCTCTGACGCGGGAGTCTCAAACTTTGTTGTTATTGGTGGGATAATTTAATAAAATGGAAATCTGAAGCATGGACTTTCTAGGAGGAAGGCTTTGAAAATGGAAACTCATTTATTTATGCAAATAAGGTTAAAGATCAGCACTTTTTAGATGTTGAAAATAGCCTGACTTATTGACTTTAAGCCCAGGGGGTCTACTCCGAAGTGCAATGTGCGAATGATCGGATCGGACCGACACATGGCCGAACCGAATATTATTGAAAAATGCGAAAAAAGTTCGGATCGGCTCAGTTGGGTCGGGACCATAGGCAATATTCGAAAGAGTGTAGGATCGGGACCGTCCGAACCAAAAAGTAACTTCGTAGCAGGAAACGGCCGAACATTCGGCCGATGCAATACATTTACCACTTCGGAGTAGACCCCCTGGCTTCATACTTCGTTCGATTGAAGCATTTAATAAATCTCACTATCCTACGAAATCATCGCTTAGCATCAGGTGATTTTATGGTCAAGCGTAAGGCAAAAGTTGATGGCAGAGGACGACCACATTGCCATTGCTACCAACCGGGCGCAAATCCCGACTCCAGGCTGCTATTTGTAGCTCTTAGTCTACCAGATTACCTACGTCACAACTCTGCCGTGCCTTCCTACCTTTTTAACCTCCCTTTCTTTCTCCCCCAGGTGGCTGAACGTCTAAACGTAGACGTTCGCCGCGGCCTGTCATGGCGGGAAGCCAACGATCGCATGAACTTCGTCGGCCCCAACGAGTTCCAGGTCAAAGAACAGGAACCGCTATGGAAGAAGTACATAGAACAGTTCCAGAACCCGCTCATACTGCTGCTGCTTGGTAAGTAGACTTTTGAAGCTATTTTCGTCATTTCATCACGGTCTTATGGCAGCCATTTTTGTTTATCATAAGAAAAGAAAATAGAAGAAAATACATTTATGTCGCTCTGAACGTGACGCATAAAGAAAGAAAGAAAGAAAGGTTTTTTTTTTATTGGGACTCGCACCGGTAAATCATAAACTAAACACACTCAAAACCATAAAAAAATTAAACAAAAGTAAAATGAAAATACAAACTGAAAGTCCTATACGAGGCCAAAACGCAATCCCTATATCAGCATCATGATGATGAAGAAAAAACTGAACACAACACAACAACAACAACACAAAATAAAACAATTTGGGGCAGAATATCCACGCAAAACGGGCATCGCTCAGCATAAAACTATGACACTATGCGAGACAGCCACTGCGCAGGTTTCAAGTTTTTATCAGGGTTTTTTATGAGGTTAGCCAACTGCTCGCAAAGGGTCACCTCGTACATTTTATGTCCCAAAATATGTTATGTCAGCGATCGACCGCGGACGCGGTCGACGTGACCGCGTCCTACAATATGACGACGTCCCGAACTACCAGGTATATTATGTTATCTGTGTCCTTCATCTCATCTTGCGGGGTGTCAGGGTTTAGTGCTGTCTGCGTACCCGTGAGCAGGCTGCTTATATATAATAAATCTGCCTCGCCTTTTCCCGCCTATGTTGGGGAAAGTTTCTAGTGGACTTTTAATCCTTGATGACGTGACGTTTTCAGCACATTTTCCGAACGAGAGATTTTTTTTTAGGGACTCTCACACTGGCGCCAATTCCCTTGTTCTACTCACTGGCGCCATTCCCTGTTCAAATTAAGATACTCCATAGACAGTTTAGATGTGATAAAAAAATTGGCAACTAAATACGTCAGGCGCTGACTAATTTGACAGGACTAAACTAATATTTATCTTCTGTCCTTTTCTTAATGAAACAGAAAGAAAAAGATGCACTGAACTTAAATATAGTTTAGTTTGTGAACAAGGGAATAGTCAGTGTTCAATAGGTGGTATTTAAACAAAGTCTACGACGGGGTAACTGCGTAACACACTAACAGTAGCAATGACTCATTTTGGCTGTTCAACAACATTCATTGCGTTATTTACAGTTGAGCAGGCAAATTTTTCGATCATAATAAAGCAATGAATGTGCAATATCCTTCAAAGTGATTCGATTGAGATTGATAGTGTGTTACGCAGTTAGAGACGAAGTAACTATTTAGTAATCTGTGGTTAAAGTGCCGGTCTACACTGAGAAAATCACAAACCTGTACCTAAATGTAAATAAATTACATTAATTAAACTGTGAGCAACGGAAATCCAACGTAAAAAGGTAATTTCTTAAGCCTAATAAAGATGCATTTACTGTGATATTTCCTGTATTGCACCATTCCCATGGAATGGCCTGTACTGTACCTGCCGCAGGTTGTGAGAAGTTAACAGAACTAGCTCATTCGGATTATTTAATTAAAAAAAGCAGTCAGGGAAATAACTTGGAAGAAAATTGACTACCAATTTAAATTTTTCGTATATTCAAATCACATTAGTTATTCGTTGACAGTTGAATTAAATGACTATAACACGGCAATTTGACGTAGTCTGTCAATTTGACGGAGTTTCTTACCCGTTCTTCTCCATAGGAACTTACTACGCTTTGGAATGGGCAACTAGTTTCAGACTTCTCTTTTCGAGTTTGACCTGAATGTACCTATCTCTTCTCTGTGACTATTAAAAATCAAAAGTCAGTTATTCAAATTAGGCTGATAATTACCACTTTTCGAACGTCAAAATTACAAAAGACGGTCCCCCAAAACGCCTGCCCTTCACCTCCACTCCCTAGTGCTTTCGCTGGGAAGAAGTGGCGCAACAACTTCCCCAGCAGCACAGCTGTCTGTTCAGTTAGAAAATACTTGATTGTATACAATACTAGGTATGCAAAGTTGTTAACTAAAACCTTATTCTGAAGACGTGGTTCTATTCTTCGGTTTGGAAGCGCGAAGATGTAACTGGATACGCCTGCAAAACATGTCCTGACTGTCAATCCTTTAGTTGGTCTTAAATGCCGTGCATGTATGATTACAATGGGTTAACGTGGATTGCGGTGTGTGTTTATGTAGGAATGTTCACGTCAAATAGAAATTGGGAGAAACATTCTAAGTATGCACCGACTGTTAAATATGTCACGTTTCGTTCCGTCCTGTCCTTGAGGATAACGGTTTCCAACACACATTCACAACTTCCAAAGGATCATTAAAATCCTATGCATGTTGCACTTAACTTTCTACTTTCGAAGTCTCCTCATATTTTGACGGTTGCACTTTCAAACACAGACCGCCTTGAGTTCATTGACTTGCGTTCTACAAAACTTACTTTATATGCAGCCTTCTTAGTTATAAGTGTAGATCTAGACTGGATTTTAGCACGCAAAAATTACACTTAGTTGTTTAGTTACACGAATTAAACTTGTAGCATCCGCTTAGTGACCTAGATACTATACATTTTACTAACATTACAATTTGATCACGTATCTACCATCTACCTACTTAACACTGAAGTAAATGTTATGAATTTTAAAACACATACATTTTAATAACAGACGAGATTTATTAGCGTAGCGTTCTGTAAATACACCGCATATTCGACTTCATCATTATCTGCCTAACCTTTTCCCAACTATGTTGGGGTCAACTTCTAGTCTAACCGGATGCATCTGAATACCAGTATTTTACATAGAGCCTATCTGACCTCCACAACCCAGTTACTGGGTAATACGATACCCCTTGGTAAGGCTGGTTGTTAGACTTTCGGGCTACTGAAGACCCGTAACGACTGTCAAAGATCCACGAATGACAGCCGGGACCAACGGCTTAACTTGCTTTCCGAGGCACCTCCGTGCCTTGGTATGTGGAGATGGTCACCCATACACGAACCAACCGCGGCAAGCGGAGCTTAACCTGATCGATCGACCCGGGCGGCTGTTATTACTAATAATGTTCTCCGTTCAATTCCAAAAAAAAAAAATCCAAATTGTACATTCAATACTCGGGAGTATTGAATGTACAATTTGGATTTTTTTTTCTACACATAACTGAACATCACGACTGCATTCCCCGGAAGTTTAGGCAGCGGTGTTGTTATGGCACAGCTACATTCCGCCAGTTATGTTAAAGTCCCATGTAATAGTGGACGAGCCTATGGCTATCAACCGGGAACACATCGATCCCAGGACCTCAGCAGTAGCGCTTGCGTCTACTAGATCAACGAGGCAACACTCCCTCATAAAGGCATAAATGCATGACTAGTTCAAAACCTTTAGTTTGGGCTATCCCCTTAAAAATCGTGTGTGGATGTATGGCTTTCAACATCATCATCATCCACAGTCCGACTTCACCCACTGCTGAGCATCGCATCGGCTCTATTGAAGTGCCACGCCCCTGTGCAAGCGTTGATGTATTGATTTAGTAAAGAGTAAACTGAAAACAAGGTCATTTACATTTTATAAATCGGAGCTAATCATAAATTCGTAATTTTCCGCATCACGAAATTCATTCACAAATTTCATACATTTATGAGTGATATCTGATATAAGCTGTATAATTATACTCTATTGAATAATGGCTGTATGATTTGAAAGTTATTACCTATTGTAATCATAAAGTTAGTATTGCGTTCCACGTACTGTTTTAAAATCGTCTGCTTGGCAAAATTGTTTCATACTCTAATACAATTTTAAATATGGGGAGAATAGAGGATGAGCAGAGACGTGGGTTTCTGAACGATATCAATTGGAATTTTGGCAAAGTATCAGTGTATATCGATCATTAATGAAATTATATTATTACAAGTAAATTTTGTCTGCCGTATGTCTGCCGTATGCCGGACAAACTGTGGGCCCAAATAGCACAGAATTGGTGGTGTTGGTAACTGGAAGGAGGACGCGCGGGCTCGCGGAAGATGGAAGGAGTGGAGGGAGGCCTTTGCCCAGGAGTGGGACAGCGTAGGCTAAAATAATAATAAAAAAAAAAGTAAATTTTGAGTATCAGATGATATGGCTAGAAAAGGTAGAGAAATATGGAAGAAAAAGACATGTTGCGCCGACATCAAATAAATGGGATAACAACAAGAGAATTATGACGAAACAAATTATTACACTTCAAATCAAAGACCTTATACAAGTATAAGAAGGTCTTTGCTTCAAATAGGTACCTCATTTACAAATAGCTACCTATTATAGTTTTCTAATGAAATATAAGTAGGTCATTCATATGGCCATGACAACTGAAAACGTATATTTTTACGTGAAAAAACGGAAAATATTAGTCACGAGTTGGCAGTACATTATTATTCATGAGACTTGTGAGTTTGTGAGTAATAAAAAAAACTCGTAATTATGTTATTATTCTTATTATCTTTTTTGAATGTTAAGTGTCAATTAACTTGCGTCTTCAAGGGCATTTGAAATAAATAAGTCATGAATTTTAGTAGCAAAACAGATAGATTTATCGGTCATTGTCAGTGATCTAAAACGGAAATTATATCAAATAAAAAATAAATAAAACAAAATTATGCGCTATGATGCTGTGGTATGTTTTATTTATTTATTGTTATAAATAAATACGACATGAAGACATGGTTGGCGCAGTAGCTGAACGATCGACTGCTGCGCTGCGTGTCGCGGGTTCGATTCCCGCACGGAACAAATACATATTTGTATTGTCTATAGGTAGTTGTTCCGGGTCTGGCTGTTTGTGTATTATGTGAGTTTAAATGTTTGTAAACGCACCCACGATACAGGAGTAATACCCAGAGTGGGGCAACGTTAAAAAAAAAAAAAACAGCATCTGCCCGTGACTTCGTCCGCGTCAAATTTCTTGCTCCGGGCCCCACCCCGTCGCATCGCATCGCCTGCCCGCACTATTACTTACTTCGGTTTCGCTTTGCGCTCTTTCTGTCTTTATTTTTTCTTGCTCTGCTCCCAAGGTTTTTAGCGAGTTGTTATACAGTACTACAATTAACGTTTGCTAATCAATTTGTCTTAGGGCTGTTTGTTCCATCGCCAGATAACTTTTATTCGAGGAATAAAATTGACGTCTGACATTTTTTGTATTAAATACGAGTAACTGTCAAAATTTCAAAATTATTCCTCGAATAAAGTTATCAGATGATTGAAAAATCAACCCTTAGTGTAAGTAGTAATCTGTGGAAAAAGTAGGAGGTAGTATATTGGTTAACTCATATGTTACTCATATGTTTAAGACACTTTGTATATTTTTAGTATACGCTGTTTGTTTTTCCTATAAAAAATAAATAAATACAGCCTTCCTCGAGAACTGGGCGGTCAAATGAGAAAATATTTTTTCAAATCCGACTGGCAGAGTTCCAGATTTCCATAGATAAGCGCGTTCAAACAAACTCTTCAGATTTATTATTAGTAGCGATAGATATGTAGAATAGATTAATTCTATCTCATGTTTTTGAGGTCACGACCACAATGACCAATAAGATTCTTGTAAACTTATCTTTTTTTCAGCAAGGCTTTCGACATATAATTACAGTGGGCGATCGTGTATAATGAATACTGAAAACTTTCGAATTACACCAACCCAAAACTTTGATTATTCATTAAACATTATACATGTAGTACATCGAATAACGGTCTTAATTAGAAAGTCTTCACTATTCATTATTCATCATACAGCGAAAGCCTTGGCTGAAAAAAAAAACAAGTTCACCAGAATCCATTTATGTCTTCGTGGGCTTCTGAAACGTCTAACAAGACAGAGATGGGACTTTCTTTTGCATAAAATATCTGTGTCGAATTCATTACACTTGTAAAAACAACCAGGAAGGAAAACCGTTCGGTGGTTGTTCTAGATTTTGCTGGAGCACAAATCATACCTTTAGTTAAAAGGCTTATCACCAGCATTGTTCTCTTGTCCTTAACCTAATTTATTTGGGGTCGGCACAACATGTCCTTTTCTTCCTTACTATTAGGCGTCATCTCAGTAGTTATACGCCTTTCTAGCCATATCATCTTTCTGTCTGTCTTTGTCTGTGTGTCTGCCATCTGTCCTGTGTCTGTCGGTGTCTCTTTGCTCTGTTTTATCATCATAATCAATTATACCTTTAAATTATCTACAAAACTCATCCTACAAACGTTAACATTCAAAGTATCGATCAGAATGTTCAAACATTTACGTGCTTCAGGCCACAATTTAGCCGGGCTTTTAGCTAGACGTAAATTTATTCAGAGCACCTGTGACTTGACTTAGTTTCATATTGTAGCTACCTGGAAATTTCACGGAGCACCTGCCGCCGTAGGGATGTCAGTTCACTTTTGAGAGTTCTGTCTTAATTTTGTAAGAGAAATTAATATTAAGTTGGTTTTAATGATTATGCTGGTTTCGCAGACTTCTGGAATTTTCCACGCTGACATAATAATATGTCACTTGCACATATAAATGTGAGGCGTTAACAGTTGGTATATCTGCCTCTTCTTCATTTCGAGCTGGTTTTGGTTCTTCGCTTTCTTCTAACTTACCTCCATCATACATAAAACGATTACTTCTAGTCGTTCTATTACATTCTTTAATTCTTAGCATGAGATCTGCAACCTCTACTTACCTAAATCTGAAATAAATGAGATTGTTTTGGATTTCAAGCGTTGTCCTCTTAGCTTGTCGAAGGTAATCCAAATTGTGTCAACCCAGAACCTAGCTAGAAGTATGACATTATCAATGCTATCAGCAGTATATTAGCAATAGGCTAGATGCCTAAAAAAAAAATCTAATTAGTCCGTCAGTTAGATTATCAAAAAATATTGGACCCGTATTTTTTCTTTTGTCAATCATATAAAAAATGATGAAGATATCGCCCGTTAAAGTTCCGCGTGATGTCACGCCTTGCTACACTTTTTAGAATGGCGTGACGTCACGACCTCCCACTCCCAAATTTAGACGCGCTTTATCTTTGTCATATTTTGTTTGATTGACAAAAGTAAAAATACGTGTCCATTATTCTTCGATAATCTAACTGACGGACTAAATATAATTTTTTTTTTTTTTTTTAGGCATCTAGCCTATTATATCTTATACCATAATAAATCATATATGTAATATGTATAAATTAATGTAAACGAAGCAAAAAGAGTTTGTAAAGATCGCAGCAGGTCGCGTTCTATACTTTCCTCCCTCCTCCATGGGGAAAAAGGCGTCAGTTAATGTATCTAGGCATGTGACTGTTGTTAAACCATGATAACAAACAGCGATTTGCGTAATCTTAACAGACAAAGCAACGAAAATTGCTACACTATTCAACTGTCAGCTGCACGTTGCAGGAACTGGTGGACGCTTGTGATGGCGCCAAACAAGTGGCCGAGTCCATTTAGATTGCTATCGACACGCTAAGAAGAAGAACAGGCAACCCTATCAATATTACCACCGTCAGCATCAAAACTTAATAACACCATTTCCAAGGGTCAGTCAACATTGTTCACGTCACATCGCTAAGGGGAAACAAGTGGCAGTTACGACACCCTTGTCTCTGATAGATTAGTTGAATACTGGCAACCCTATCAATTTTAGCGAAGGAGCAACGGAGGTTGATGTTTGATAAACACGTAGTCTATGGTTTGCCGGTGACCTTGCTCTAACAGCTTAGGATAAGAGGCCTAACGACCCTACCGGCGTTCGTAATGAGGGTAGCCATATTGAAAAGGTCTAGGGGCAATTTACTTCGACAGATTTCTATTCTATCTGCCTATTGGTTGGTTAAGTGAATTTTGATTGGATTTTTGAAGGGTGCAGGATATTAAATGTAATTCACATGATTGGGTTGGTAATTAACCCCTTTATTTCATAAACGAGTTAAGTCGTTTAAACGTCAAAATGTATTATTAAACAGACGCTAATCGTTACTTAACATTAAGCAACGTTTATAAATGGGGGTAAAGGGCGTACGTCGATGTTTAAGAGATAAGAATCAATTTAAGCTTGGAAGTCGAATCAGTGTGCCATAAATACACTGCTGGAGGCCTGTAGAAGGTTGCACCAACACTTATGTTCCTTCATCTTTCACATCAGTTGGTTCTTAGAACTCTATTTTCGGTTAGTTCATTGAACCGGACGGAGTAGCATTGAAATGAGTGGCTGGAATGTATTGGTATTGAACCAACAAAGGTGCTTTCTTCGACTTTCTAAGTTTTATACAAAGCTGCTGATTGAAATAATTTAGTTATAGTTCAAAAACGCTCTTTCATTCCTAAGTCTTTATTCTATTGTGATGCTCATCATGTTTTCCATCTTTTGTTTCTTAGTGCAAAAGCTGTGAGCGTTATTTTTATAATACGTACAATCAGAAAAATGTTCGATTAATATAACTAAGTGCAAGAATATGATGATAATGTGATAAATAAAGTTTTACACAAAACTTCACGCCTGTGTTACCAGCAAGGTTAGGCAAAGATGTACCTATAGCACACCCACATTTCGCCAGTTTTAAGTTTAATTCCCATATAAAAGGGCCCATCAACCGAGCACAAGTTTAAACTCCGGGCAAATAAATTATAAAATGTACTCGTTACTTTTATTAGCTATAGAGACCCATCGGTTGTTATTCTATTCACCGTGAACGAAACTGTGTGGTGATATCAACCACATTTTGATATAACTAATGCCATGCAATCAAAGGAACATCGTTAGGAAAGTTTTTTAGTATGAATGTGTACGAAACCTAAATGGCGTAAGACATGCACTAGTTTGTATAGGAAAACCACAGACTTTAAGTCTGTGAGGAAAACAAACAGCTGCAGACTTGCTTAGAGAAGCAAAACCGCAGTTTTACAAAATACCCAAAATAAAGGATATTAGTCAAATAAGCTGCTTAAACACGTCAACGAATGCATGCAACGCACGAACGTCGGGTATTAATAACCACAACCAAAACGACTATTTTTGGGACACTCTTGGGATTTATCTCAATTCTGAATAACATATTTTCCTCTTGTGCGTTTTTTAGTTTCGTTTGCAACACAAAAACAACTACCTAAACCAGATAAAGATTGTTTGACCTTCGGAGAGCAAGTCGCGTTCCTTACGATGATTGTGTGTTGACAGTTTTATATCTGAAGGTCAATTCCCGTAAATAAAAACGTTCAAAATCTAGTCGCAATTTCATCTCGGCAACAATCAATGTCAAAAACATGTGAAACACGTAAAAAACATAGAGGTATTTTTGACAGATTCAGACAGATCTGACTGTGAACGTTCTTAAAATTACGAGAATTGCCCCTCTTTTATTCCAATTTTAAATGTGTCATGTTTGATCGTCTTTCTTAGTTTGGAGCAATCCATCTGCCTAGCGTTTTCCAGTCTAACCGGATGCAGCTGAATAACAGTACTCTTTTACATAGAGCGACTGCCTATCTGATCTTCACAACCCAGTTTCTGGGTAACTCGATACCCGTTGCTATGACTGATTGTCAGATTTGAGCTTCTGTCTACCCGTAACGACTGTCAAAGATCCACAAAAGACAGTCTTGCTTCTCAGTCATGCTTTCTGAAGCAGGGAGAGGTCTCGATATGTAATGGATGTTCACCCATCCATACGGCAAGCCTAGCCTTTCGATCGACCCGTGCAGCTGTTATTAAAATTAGCAAGTTTGGAGCAAAGTCCATTATTTTTACGTTTTATGACCATGATTGGATCCTGAACCAACTCCTTTGTGTTAGAAAGACCATTTGGAGGATATATCATTGGATAGCACGATGATGTTCCCAAAAGTTGAGAAACACGCGGATAGAACGAAAATATCAAACTGTGGTTACTAGGCGTACAGCCTGTGTAAGTAATTTGCATAGGCCCTAGACAATATAGGCTTGGTCAAACTAAACACAAGTATTCACAAAGAATGTCGCTTACATACAAAGGCTCATACCTTCTCCCACTTATTGAGTCAGTGTCTGTCCGTGTCTATCCTTCACATTGAACTTATATCTTCTTTTTAAAAGGCATAAAAAAAAAATACTGGTAAAAATTCAAGTAAACGAGATTGCGTCGTTGGCTTCCTATGATTCTTCAGTGGTGGCTTAGTTAAAGGGATTTTGGTGTGGATTAAGTACTTTCAACTTAAAAGTGTAAAATAAAACTTTTTTACCGAAGTCGGTGTCGTTGGGTTCGCATTTAAGTTATTTTTCACTTAGTAGTGTCTTTTTTGGAAGTCGGTTTTTTTTTTTTTTTCTATTGCGGCGTATCTTTTATTTTTATCTTTTTTAGATGAGGAGTATCATTTGTTTCTGTATCTGACTGAAGTATATAGAGCATCTATCTACACACCACCAACATGTCTTTCTTCAGGTACAGATCTACCATCTACCAATGTAGTAGAAGTCCAGTTCGAGATTTTAAATAAGCTTCTGCCCGCGACTTTGTCCGCGTAAAATTTCGTGTTCCGCCGACGCATCCCGTCCCATCATCATTAGTATTCTTTCTGACTTTTGATCTTTTCGCTCGGTTCCTAAGCCTATAGTCTTTCTCAAGAATTGAGCTATCAAATGCAAAAAGTTGTTTTTTTAATCCGACTGGTAGCTCTAGAGATTAGCGCGTTCAAACAAACAAAAAAAACAAACTCTGCAGCTTTATTTTTAGTATATAGATTGGCTGGATTATTTCCATCCATGAAATACCCGCTATATCTACTTGTATGCGAAATATTTTAAGCTACACGAAATTCAGTACAGCTAACTGCACATCAACTTGACATAATTATGTACACATCAGTCAGCTTGTACTACCAACCGCACACCCACTCCATACTAACATTTTGGCTCGGTGTCTGTATGTCCTAGCAGTAAGTGCGCCTTTCGTACTTATGTTATTGACGTGTAGTTGACCGTACTTACGTGTTATTTTGCGGTATCCGAGGTCATTGTCACGGCCCGTATGCACTTGATACCCGAACCTGTTCTTGCGCAGTTTTTTTATGCGACTAGTCACGCTTCGAGAAGCATTAGCGAAGGTATGTGCGTCTCATTATGAGTACCTAATGTTCTAAAGGTTTTAATTAGCATTTTGTTTTAGGTTCTTTTGGGTTATTATTAGTTTTTAAAGCAGGTTTTTCTGTAGTTGACCTTTGAGATCGCCCATGCAGTTAGTTGTCTTATTAGCTGTACGTAGCCACCTGTTTTGATTAGGTAACTCGTGTTACTAGAAATTAATTGGCCTGGTGTTATAATCCCAGCTTTTCTAGGGTTCGCATGCCAAAGCGAACCGTTGCCGAAGGCGTACCGCGTACGGTGTTTTTCTCACATTTCTTCTGTGAAGGGAATTCGGCGTAATACCGTGGTAATACCTTTATTTCTTTCATCCATCTCTGCCAGCTGTCTCGGCATTTAAGTACTTCCTTCAGCTCTGTCATAGCAATGTCATTTTTCACACAGTCCATTTGTCTTTTAATCAGTCTGGTTTTTTTCCGAATTTGTACATTTTTTGCTACACCCATCAAGCGATATATTTCCAGTTTTACCTAACCTCACATTGTATTGGTTTTTCGTACAATCAGAAGTCAGCTTATACTGGTTATGTATAGCTTGATGTGTAGCCGTGCGTACACTTAATATGTTGGTGACATATTAATTTAGAGTGGGAGCAAACACTAGGTTATAAAACATAGGGTTGATTTTTCAATCGACTGCTTATTTTTATTCGTAGGATAAAATTTACGTCTGATAAATTATGTATGGAAGAACTGTCAAAAATTCAAAATGATTCCTCGGATAAAGTTATCTGACGTTGAAAAATCAGCCCTTAAAAAAGTTTTTTTACTTTTGGTCTGCCTCGTTGGTGTAGTGATCGCAAGCGCTACTGCTGAGCATGTGGTCTTGGGTTCGATTACCAGGTCGGGCAGAGTGGTGGATTTTTCTATTTGGAATTACTCAGCAGCCTGGAGACAGGATTTGTGCCCTCTTGTTGGCAATAAGCTTTTCCCCTAGTACATGGAACCTAAACATAACTGGCGAAATGTGGGTGTACACACGGCTACACATCAAGCTATACATTTCCAGTTTTAGCTGACCTCGCATTCTACAGGTTTTTCGTACAATCAGAAGTCAGCTTATACTGGTTATGTATAGCTTGATGTGTAGCCGTGCGTACTATAAGTGTTATTTTATAAAGTTTCTAAGAAAAGTATATACTGTATAATAAATGTGTGACATGATTACGTTACAGAGTGGTAAGCTCGCGTGTTTCACGCTTGTTGGGGAAGAAAGAAAACGTTTCATTTATTACTTTCAGAGTCTTTTGATTAATATGCCTTGTGCTCGGTTCCCATAAACAAAAACGAGTAGTTTTGCTTACCAATGACATAATCTTGGTCAATAGAAGACCATGTGGATTGAAGTCTGAAATGGTCTTTTTTAGTTTACTTCGGCTTCTCTCAGAATTGTATACATAACAAAAGTATTGAAGTTACGCGATCATTGTTTAATTAAGCGATACCATCACACCTCGGCAGTCATATTATTATTGAATCACGTACCTACTGGCCGCGAACTGAAATCAATAACTTGTAACGATAACAAAAGAATGTTTTTAATCAATCTCTTGGCTCATGGGAAATGTAAACTTAGTACAATTTGTTTGTATTCTTTTATCGATCCGCCATAGAATGGTCATGTTTTTGTTATGTCCTTTGGAAGGTCGGGTGTGTAAAAAACTGGCGCCTGCACACCTGTTTCTAAATGCCAGCAGTATGCAGGACTTGTACTAGAAAACGACAGTTTTTTTTTTTTAAATAACGTTGCCCCACACTAGGAATTTCTCCTGTATCGTGGGTGCGTTTACAAACATTTAAATCCTACTAATTCCTACTAATATTATGAAAGTTTGCATGTTTGAAAGAAAGAAAGAATGAAATACATTACATTACACACAAAAAGAACACAAACACAAAAAAATAACAAGTTTGGATGTTTGTTACTTAATCACGCAATAACGACTGAACGGATTTGGATGAAATTTGGCACATGGATAGTTTATAACCTGGATTAACACATAGGTTATTTTTGTTCCGATATTCCCACGGGATCAATACTTATGCGGGTGAAATCGCGGGGCGCTACTACCTCTGACTTTTACAGCAGTTTTTGTAGGTAGAAAGGTACACGTCTCTTTATAATTTTCAATTTTCTTGTTTATGTGTGTGTCTCTCTTTTATGACTCTGTCTTTAATGATTGTAATTGGTTCTTAACCGTTTTAATTAAAGTTAATAATAAATAAAGTAGTATCCGATCTAACCGCAAGGTTTGCTGATCGTGTCGACCTCAATTCATTAATTTTAAGAATAGATGGTTAATAATGACTGTACGATTGACTGAAATTGGCATCAATCAACGTCCAGGCCAGTCAGCTTATAACTGAAATCACCGAAAAATACAAGAAAACGTGCAGAATACTTCATAGTAGATTATCCACTAAGGGAATAAAGTAGTGTCTAATGTCACAGGCACTATATGGACAAAGGTAAAAAAACATATACTTATTCTATTATCGAATTGCCTTTTATTACCTCGCAGGTGTGAAAAGTAGAGTATTCTCAGGGACAAGGGTCTTGGGTGAGCTTGGAATCCTCGCTGCACTCGGGATAGTCTTAACTCCTTCGCTCATGAGTTAATTTTGAACTCTCTCGCTGCTCGTAATAAAGGATTCTAGTGCTAAGGAGCACTAGAATCCTTTGTTACTCTCGGGATTCAAGCTCGCCCAAGACCTTGTCCCTGAGGAGAATCCTCTACTTTGCACACCTACGAGGTTATAAAAAGCAATTGGATATGGATTTATTTTTTGGAAAAATTTTCACCAATTTTTTTTTTCGAAGTTCCAAATTCAAATCACATTCACCAGTGGGTTAGTAATAGTATTACCAATGAAATTAAGAACAATATTATTGCCCGACTAGACACAGGTCAATAATATTTATAGTATGAAAATGCTTTAGGTTAGGTTAGTAACTATTCAGTAATCTGTGGTTAGGTTTGCATGACATATAATTTGACATGACCGAGTGGGAAAAAAATATTATAACACCGTTTAACACAGACCATGTAAATGTTACACGATGTTTAAATATTTTTTTAGAGTCGAGAGTACTGTAGCGTTTAACCGGTATTTATAACTGGACCACTTAAAAGTAACGTCGCAGCCCACCCTGCCCTTAACTACAGGATACATTCAGTTTTATTGGACCCGACCGTTTACTTCTGAATTTCATAGCGGTATTTTTAAGGCCCAGCATGTAAAATACAGGTTTTAACACAAGAGAAAAAATAAGGCTGTTTTAGTTTTTATCCAGCACCCTAATTGCGTAACACACGATCAATCGGAATCTGAAACATTTTGAAGCAAATTGCTAATCCATTGCTTCATAAGTTCGAAAAATTTGTCTGCTCATCACGTAAATAACGCAATGAATTTTGTTGAACTGTCAAAATGAAACCGAGTCCGATTGATCGTGTGTTACGCAATTAGGGCGCAGGTCATCATTATAAGAAAAACTTTATTCTACTGAATTATATTGTCAAATTCTAATATGCAACTGAATCTAATGATTTTTTTTAAATCTAATTTTGTTTAGGGGCTTTTACCCTTTTACATTGATTGGCTTACTTAAGCAGTATTAGCTTATAATATTCTTAATGGTTATGACTTAGAGTTATTCGTGGAGGACCATAATTAAAAAATCTAATGATGAACATGAGTTATCAAAATTATCCGGAGCGGTATAACAGCAGCAATAGCTTTCATTTTGACAGTTCATCAACACTCATTGCGTTATTTACGTTGTTGAGCAGACCAATTTTTCGAACATATAAAGCAATGGATTAGCAATATCCTTCAAAATTACTCGGACTGAGATTGATAGTATATTACTCAATTCGGATGCTGGTCTTTTGTTACACATATATTAAAGACCTTTGTATAGTAGGCAGTACAATAGTATAGCGCCTTGTTACACACACATACATAACATCACGCCTGCAATCTCCGAGGGGTTGAACAGAGGTGTATCTATAGATCACCCAACACACACATTTCGCCAGTTATGTTTAAGTTCTACGTAATAATAATAAAAATCTTTATTG
Source organism: Apamea crenata (assembly GCA_949629185.1). Lineage (NCBI taxonomy): Eukaryota > Metazoa > Arthropoda > Insecta > Lepidoptera > Noctuidae > Apamea > Apamea crenata. The sequence continues at coordinate 3,030,607 of OX451368.1, read as the reverse complement.
ATACAAAAACCTTTGACATTGCTTAAGACTAGGACACAGCTTGGTTAACTAAAGGTCATACGGGTAAGGTAAACCCTGACTCCTAAACTAGGTGATCCTGTGACTCAGGAGTCAGTGTTCTACTGTCACTGTAATACCAAAAACCTTTTATGTTGTGTTATAACATTACAAAAATAGTCATTGACGTTGCCGGTTACAAAGTATGTATATTAAAATTAAAGTTAACAATTATTATGGGATATAAGGCATTTAGAAACGACTTCTGGGGTGTCATATGTGTGTGTATGTTAGAGTGGGGGTGTATATGTTAGAATGAGGGCGTAGGTAGAATAGGGGCGAAACTCCTACTATCTAAAATCCAAACTCCGGGGTGCTAGAGAACCAGCTACCTCATAAACCCGAAATAACGGCAACAGCTTCAAGTGATTTGTATATTTCAAATAATAAAATTTTACTGTGGATATCAAATGAAATAGTAAAAATTGCTCAAATACGCCATTTAAAACGGCAGACTTGTTAAACTACTTAAAAACATGCTTCTAGTATAGATAGTAATAGATATTAGATAGGGAAAAAGAAAGTATTTACTTTCTTTTTTCCCTATCTGTGTGTGAGTGTGAGTGCTGTTTTTTCTAGTATTTTCTAGTCAATTAGAACCCTAGAATAGAACCAAAAATTTGAAGGCGGGTTGGTGAATGTCACGTACATCTACCAACCCGCACTGGACGATTATGGCCCAGTCCCTCTCACAGCGAAGAAACCTATGTCCCAACAGTGGGAACGTTATAGGCTGATTATGCTTGAACTTGGATTCCCAGAATTTTGGCTTTTCAAGATCAACGATAGCGCTGAAAAATACCTTGTAGGTACTTAGATCATTAAAAACTCTTTCATTGTAAACCGATGCTAGTTCAATGCCTTTTTTTTTTTTGTGGATGGGAAATTATCAAATGACCCCTCCCGCTCTGGGTGGAGCGGAAGGGAGTGTCAGACTTTTACTGACTAAAACCCACCCGTGTTCCTTCCTTAGCCCTTTTTGTTCCTGGGCAGCGGTTAACCTTTCGGATGATCCCGCCGCCCTGGCAGGCTTCGGCCCTATCGGGCCCCGTCCTCTGCTGACATCTAGTTCAATGCCTCAATTTCTTTAAAAGCACATTTTTATTTTATTTCAAAACCAGTAAGTAATGGAGCATTGATAAAATTTACCTTCGTGCAACATCTTGACGTAAATAATAAAATCTACATTTTTATATCAATACTTTGCGCGGCTGATCTACTGCAAATACACGTACAGAATTGTGTCATGAAGATACTTTTATGTCTGTACGTGTTTTATCTGTTTAACAGGTATACACAAAATGTTGTATTTGTTATACATAAGTGATTATGTAACAAATGACACAACTGTGGTTCAAGAAGAGCTAAGTAGGTATAGTGTAGTGAGCTTAATATTAAGCTGCCGATCGATTCTGTAAAAATCACATCGTGAAAAGTTAGGTGAAGTGAGCTTAGAGTGAGCTGTCAATAGTGTCAATCCCTAGCATTACTTAGAATGACAGCTCACTTCACGCTCACTTCACTTAAGTTTTCACGGTGAGATGGTTACAGAATCGCACTGCAGTTCTAGTCTCTACTTTAGAACTGTTAAATAAAAGATCATATAATATGTAGATGGGGTAGGTAGAAGGGCCCGTGGCTAAATAATAACAGCCGCACAGGTCGATCGGTCAGGTTAAGCTACGCTTGCCGCGGTTGGTCTATGGATGGGTGATCTTTACATAACGAGACCCCTCCGTGTCTCGGGTACCACGTTTAGCCGTTGGTCCCGACTGCCCTTTGTGGATCGTTAACAGTCGTTACGGGTAGTAAGAAGCACGAAAGTCAGACAACCAGTCTTACCAAGGGGTATCGTATTACCCAGTTACTGGGTTGTGGAGGTCAAATTTTTTTTTTTTTTTTGGTTAGCCGGAAAACGACCCTGACATAGTGGGGTAAAGGCTAGGCAGATGATGGTGAGGATAGGTAGATGTAGATGAAAAATTTTATTCGGTGCATCGGAAGACGAACAACGATGAAGGATAATAGGCTTAGAAGAGAGAGAAGGAAAGAAAAGAAAATAAATAAAATACATTTATTTGGCACAAACTAAAAGATACACAATACACCAGATACATACATTAGATGAAACACAATAAAATAAAAAAAAAAGATTAAATAAAAAGTGTGAAGTCCGATGTAAGAAATTTGCAGGAAAGTGCGGCTGCGCCAAAAATAGGACATAGGCAATAGGACGATGCGGAGCGATTACAAAATGACTGTGTTCCCTTCCACACTTAACCTTCACTTCACAGACAGGCACGCTCGTTCCTTCATAGACCTCATCCATCGCTTTACATCAGGCGGGATCGAGGTCGAGAGCAGGCCCATTCAGCAATATAAAATATACCGCAGTAAAGTGGAGATTTGGAAATATTAGGGTTCATATTACAAAGGACTTTTTAGTCCTTTTTAGGGTTCCGTAGCCAAATGGCTAAAACGGAACCCTTATGGATTCGTCATGTCTGTCTGTCTGTCTGTCTGTCCGTCCGTCCGTCCGTATGTCACAGCCACTTTTTTTCCGAAACTATAAGAACTATACTGTTGAAACTTGGTAAGTAGATGTATTCTGTGAACCGCATTAAGATTTTCACATAAAAATAGAAAAAAAAAACAATAAATTTTGGGGGTTCCCCATGCTTAGAACCCATACGTGTGGGGTATCTATGGATAGGTCTTCAAAAATGATATTGAGGTTTCTAATATCATTTTTTTCTAAACTGAATAGTTTGCGCGAGAGACGCTTCCAAAGTGGTAAAATGTGTCCCCCCCCTGTAACTTCTAAAATAAGGGAATGATAAAACTAAAAAAAATATATGATGTACATTACCATGTAAACTTCCAGCGAAAATTGGTTTGAACGAGATCTAGTAGGTAGTTTTTTTTGAATACGTCATAAATCGTAAATTGTAATTGTACGGAACCCTCGGTGCGCGAGGGTTGGGAGTGAGGTGCCGACTCGCACTTGACCGGTTTTTTGCATTGAATGGGTTTGGATGGAGCCTTGAGTTTCCCAATAGCTAAGAAGGGAACCTATTGGAAATCGATACTTATTTGAAAACTCCCAGGTTCAGGGGGGGGGGGGGGGGTCGGGTTCAGGTTCGGGTTTTCAAATCTCGATCTCCAACAGGTTCCCTTCTTAGCAAGCGTCCACCATCTTGGACCGCATAATTGCTTAGATAACATACCGTGTGATGACGGTCAACTTATAAAAACTCATACAATTACAATGGAAATGAAAATAATCCTATGGCAGAACTGTAATCTGTTGTTCCATGATGAGTTGCGATTGTTACCGGGGTCCATTAATGAGCTCAATTACGAGTTTACAATCAAATCGTGTAATAAGCCATGTCAGTGCCGCAGGACGTCAACATAAACACTAGGTAGTAGATACGTTCTGAAGATAATAGCTTTGTTGCCATGAAGGTGAAATGAGTGACCACTCGTTTAATGAATGCGAGTGGGAGCGCAGATCATGTGCTAGCTTATTAGCTCTTAGTGTGCATTGTCGCAGTATGATGGTTAAAGCCGTGATATAGTTATATCCCTAGGGATACCGTGATATATTTAAGTTATATGAAAGCGGTTTATTGTTTTCTTTTTTACTTTATATCTTACTAGACTAACCTAGTGAAATAATTATAAGTTTATATTTTCTATGATTTGCACAACTGGTTACTGGCCCTGGTTACTTTTTTTTTTTTTTTATTACTCAATCGTCACAACCAAAAGAAACAATGTGATAAGTAGTAATTCAAATAATTCACATTAGTAAAAACAACTTGTTTTTATATTTTAAGCATTAAGTAGCCTGAAATATCTACCATTCGATTAAGTGTCATATCATTTGAGAGTAGGCAAGGACCACTTGAAAGTCTATTATAAAAGTGAAGTATGATAATAGTTAAGTAGTGGGTTAGAAGCTTCACGTTTTTTTGAGATTGCAACACTGCCTGCCCTGGTGGTTGCCATGTTCCTTGGGGTCGGCGCATTATACCAGAAGGCCAATTTCCGTAATTAAAAACGTTCAAAATCTAGTTAGTCGCAATCTCCTCTCAGAGACAACCAATGTCAAAAATTTGTGAAAAATTTAGGGAAATTAGAGGTATTTTTGACAGATTCAAACTGAGATCAGATTGTGAACGTTCTTAAAATTACGAGAATTGCCTATCTGTTTCTCCACTTTTTTCTTCTATTTAAACCCAAGAAAATAAATTATTTTGTAAAAATGTACCATTGACTTTTAACAGAGGTTGAATTACTAAATTATGCATAGGTCTGGTAACGAGTGTCTAGTCGATAAATCGATTCTGTTGCCATGAAATATTGATGGCTATGCGACCTTTAAACGGTTGCACCTGCTGTCATTCACCATGCTATTATTACGAGGTTATTTCAAGGGAAAGAAACCCTTGAACTAACCTCGTCGTCGGCAGTAAATCAAGGATTGTAGGGGCTTAAAAGGACAATATTGGTTAAAGGTTTAAAATTTTAAAGAATGAAATTTTCTGTGTTAATCTTCAAGCTGTACAAAAATAAGCCAGTCAGGATTTCGTAGCGAAGCTGAATGGGGGTTCGGTTTTGCACAGAAGTATAGTGAAACGTGATGAATGGGAGATGCTGTCTGCTTTCCAGGCACTACCTGGACCGGCAGCACCTTTCGGATTTCTGGCGACACTAACCAGGCTTACACAGTGTGGTACCTTTTGGCACTGGTTACACCCAGCTAGCTCGCAGTCACCTATAAGCAGCTAAAATGGAGTCACTTACCATAGGTATTATGACCTGCCTATAACAGTTTGTAATGTATCTATACTAATAATAAATCTGAAGAATTTGTTTGTTCGAGCGCGCTAATCTATGGAAACTATCAGTCGGATTTGAAAAAATATTTTTGTGTCGATAGCCCAATTTTTGAGGAACATCACGGCTTAAAATCACGCTAGGTTCCTTAGGAGCTAAGCAAAGGCAGTCAGAGAGAAAGCTGAGCGAAAACGAAGTATTAGCGCGGGCAGACGATGCAATACGACGCGACGGGTGGGTTGGGAAAAATTTCACGCGAACGAAGTCGGGGGCAGGAGCTAGGGTATTATATTATAAAGAGTATGCGTTGAAACGAGTATCACTGCACATAAGTGAGGACATTATTATGACGCACTGTTTACGAATAGCCCTCTTAAAATAGATTAGCATATAAGTCATACAACGATCAATAGAATGTACTCTATTTGTGTGTTTACTACTGGGATTCAGTGGTTCGTGCGTGACTCATAAAGGTCCATGGAAAGTTCAATGGTTTTTGAGTATCTTCTCATTTGGAAACTCTCCGTGAATCATCGAGAAGAGATATTGGCGCCGATTCCCTTGTTCACAAACTAAACTAAATTTAAGTTCAGTGCATCTTTTTCTTTCTATTTCATTAAGAAAAGGGCAGAAGATAAATATTAGTTTAGTCTTTGACATTGATTGTCGCTGAGATGAGATTGCGACTAGATTTTGAACCTTTTTAATTACGGGAATTGGCCTTCACGTCATGGTTTACCCATGTGCCGAATTTCATCCAAATCAGTTCAGCCGTTTTACCCTGAATGCGTAGCGAACAAACATACAAAAAATCGAATATTTCCTCTTTATAACATTAGTTTAAATAAACATTAAGATTTAGTCTAACATTGGCGTGCAAATGTATTCACACTCAGCGATGTCAATTAATCTAACTTACAGTCGTTCTACCGGACGCAAAATATGCTCATGTACACTTGTATAGTCACCAAAATAATAACCGATGGAGGTTTTTGGAATGAAATTTAATTTGATAAAAGAACTGTATGTTTTCTATTAATTAAATTAAATTTTGTATTGTTTATTAGAGTATAAGTAATAGTTAGTTAAGTTTTATTCGAAAACATCCATCGGTTTCTTACTAAACTTCTACTATATCTACGACCCTGGTTACTTATCTTCTTTGGTGTCTAAACGTGGAGTTGCGGCCACCAGCCCGGCATACAATATAATACAATTCTTCAAATTCAAAATATTTTATTTCACATACGCTGCATGGGCACTTATGAAACGTCAGAAGCTAGGTGCACGGTTCCAATTTAATTGGTCGTTTCCTATGGAGAAGAGCCGGCAAACCTCCACGAATACACTTATAAAAATAATGTTTTGAAATTACACTGTCAATAGATATGGGATGTACGCACGGCTACACATCAAGCTATACATAACCAGTATAAGCTGACTTCTGATTGTACGAAAAACCTATACAATGCGAGGTCAGCTAAAACTGGAAATGTATAGCTTGATGTGTAGCCGTGTGTACATTGTAGGCCTGTGAAAAAGCCCACCAGGTACTTAACAAAATAGAAAAATGTCCACACATCGATGCATCTATGTCATTTACAAAATAGAAAAGAATCTATACTATAAAAGAAAAGAAAATAATAATAAATAAACATACCTATTTAAATCAAATGTCATTCATCTTTCTGTGGCACCGGTTGTCATGGTATAGGGCATGTGATACGGAGGAATGAGGAAAATGTCGTGAGGAAAGTTTTGAGTATGAATGTCGATGGCTATAAGAGTAGGGGAAGAAACGATGGATGGGCTGTGTGAATGATGATATGGTTAGAAAGGGGGTGACTGTCGAGATGACGACTAATAGAGAAGTATGAAAAAAAAATCATGTTGCGGCCGACCACGAAACTTACCTCAGATGAAAATTCCTAAATGTTCCTTGTCTTAAGTCATGTTTTCCTTGTCTCCAGGCTCAGCAGTGGTGAGCGTGTGTATGCGGCAGTTCGACGACGCCATATCGATCACGGTGGCCATCATGATCGTCGTCACCGTGGCGTTCGTCCAGGAGTACCGCTCTGAGAAGTCGCTGGAAGAACTGAATAAGCTGGTGCCACCTTCGTGTAACTGGTAAGCTGAATTATGAGCCCAATACACTCCAGAATAGCCCTCTGTTAAAATGTCTTTGAGGTACCTTCTTGCCATCGAATTCCGAAACATGTTTTCTTTGATTTACCATTCAAGAAAGCTTTTTTGAAAAAAAATGTTTTATAATACAAGGCAAACTATTACCATGGATTCAAGCATATGGTTCTGACAGTCCCATGCGTTGAAAATCTTCGTCGGTTATTAAAAAAAAAATTTGCTGTTCCGATACATTTTAACGCGTAGGTAGGTATTGCACTTTTCTATGAAACAGTTGATTTCTTTTTTGATAACCGACGAAAAATTTCAACGCAGGAGCTTTCAGAATCACGTACTGAATTCATGGTTACAATTTACGCGTCGATGTCCCTGCCAACCTGGATTAGGGTCAGGGGCCTGATATCTACGAAATAATCATGACCACTGCAACCATATTGCACGTTGAGCTCGATCCTCGGCTACTCTCATTAAGCAGCTAAATGCCAGTCGTCGAAATGGCCTTTATGTAAATTTGCTTACCAGCAATTCATTTAGCTTGATTCTAACAGCCTACTGTCACCACATTTTACAAGCCTAGATAGTAAAAATTCTTGTCGTAATTACTGTCAACTATGCACAAGCAACGTTGTTCTGTTATGCAACGGAAGATTCTAGATTAATTTGTGCCACGAAGAGAAAGGTAGTCTTTTTCCTTGCTGCCAATATTAAATGCAGTATTGAAACATTATAACATCATGTATAATGCGTTCCAAAGGCAACATCTTCCAAATGACAGGGGGGAGACTCTTCAACGAAATATGAATAGCTCTTGATTTCTGTATGTCATTTGTTATTTTTATTATATACTAGCGACCCGCCACTGCTTCGTACGGTTTTTACGACTTGATAAAACATCTAGATTTCTTTATTTTATGTAAGTTTAATATTAATTATTATACGGTTAGATGGTTTGGTCATGTTCAGAGGATGAATGAAATGCGACTAACAAAAGGTGGCAAGGCAGATGTGAGTGGAAATGCCAGGACCCCGACGCCTTAGTAGGACATGTAGTGATGACGTGGTGATGTTCTTCAGAAGGGTCAGGTGCGTAGTACTCGCAACCGGCGACGTGCATGGGTGACTAGACGTATAAACGTAATCGGGTCGAAAGGAGTATGTACGGATCGTAACAGGTGGCGGTCTGTAGTTTCTGTCTACCCACATGGGATGAAGGCGTCAGCTTATGTATGGTTAATTATTTATACCTCGACGGCGATGTCCTCTTTCAGGCGTCCAATCATCGACACTCACTGCACGCCTGGACGCCGTTGAGGTAGACTGCGGCGCAGGTGGTGTGACGATCTAATCACATTTGTGGGGCCAACGTGGTCAGAGATCGCACAAAAAGGAGATGTCTGGAAGGCAAAAGGGCAGGCCTTTACCGGTACACAAAAGGGCAGGCCTTTACCGGTACACAAAAGGGCAGGCCTTTACCGGTACACAAAAGGGCAGGCCTTTACCGGTACACAAAAGGGCAGGCCTTTACCGGTACACAAAATAAGCTATAAAATAAAAACTATAAGTACACATAAACCTTCCGGAATAAATTGTCTAAATTATGGTGGAAACCGCATCGAAGTTCGTTGCAAGAACAACGACTTTAATCTATACATATAATATGTAAAGATACTTAACGTACTACTTTCAGGGCAAAGGCCTCCCTTCCTTACTTCCACTTGTCTCTATACAATTTTGTTTATTGATTAAACATGCTTAATACGACAGAATTTATACTTTATGTCTTATTAATGTTTTTAATTTATTTGAGTTGTCTATGTGGGCCACCACCACCACCCTATAACGAATCAACTTGAGCCACGTAGCAGGCTAAGTATCGACTAAGTAATGAAATGACGCACACAATTTATTCCGATTACTACCGTCGCATTGACAATAGTGTTAATTACTACTTAATTAATGATTGTCGTTGGCATTGGCCGGAGATAGGGTCGTCTAGTCCTTTCATTAAGCTCAATTAGTATTATCGCTTTTATTGACGGTTCTGGGCAGTTCAGACAAACAGACAGACAAACTTTTCAGCTTTATTATTAGTATAGATTAGGTCTTGTTGGTCTTTTGTGATATTTTGTCTGAGCGGCTCGTGGTTTAATAATAATGACTGCATATGTCGATCGTAGGCTAAGCTGCCCTTGCCGGGGTCGGTTCGTGGATGGGTGGTCCATGACATATGCTTAAGCCGCGGCTTACCCATGCGTAAGCCGTTGGTCCCGACTGTCATTCGTAGACCTTTGTCACTCGTTACGGGTCGTCAGAAGCCCGAAAGTCTGGCAACCAGTCTTACCAAGGGGTATCGTGGTAACTGGGTTGTGGAGGTCTGATAGGTAGTTGCTCCACGTAAAATACTGGTATTCAGCTGCGTCCGGTTAGGCTGGAAGCCGACCCCAACACAGTCGAAGAAAAGGCTAGGCAAAAGAGATAGATGATTATGTCTTGTTCGTCTGTTGTGATATCCACTAACTCCACTGGGTCCTTGGATTACGGCCCACTCCCTCTGACCTAGAGGTGGCCTGTGTCCCAGCAGTGGGCACATTATAGGCTGATTATGCATCTGCTGTCTTATTTTCTGTCAGAATTGCCTACCTACTTTTGTCTTGTAACCCTTGTAACCTTGGTTTCCACCCACGTGAAACAGGTTTAAAACCTTCAGAGTTAAAATACGATGTTATCGCCTGATTGGTCGCAAATAAGGCTCAGGAGCAGGTCATTGGTTCGACTGCATTGCTGAATGATGTTGCTCTGTTACGAAATTTTCCATTGAGTTCGGTAATTGGCTATTATTTCGATCCCTATTATGATGTCAATGGTGTTATGACTGACTGAACAACTGCCCTAATTATCGTTAATTTGGAAGTACCTGTAAATGGTCTTAGACCATTTACATGTGAAATAATTTTATTAGGGTGAGGTAATTGAAATAATTTTATTGAATTTGATTGGGTGTGGGAAATTGGGAATAGACAACAAAGAGTTTGTTATGCAAGCTAGCCATACACATTGGCACCGAATGATAATTAACGGAGACTTAATTAATATAATAATAGCAATAAGTTTTATTGTACAAAGAAAAAAAAAACACAAGATTAAAACATACAATAAACATGACTTTTACTCTTAACGGAGACTTTAAATTGGAGTACATAAATATAGAAGCAACAAGAATGGTGAACCCAGGATTTTGTAATATCTTGATTTAAAAGAGTGTCCTTGGAGTTTGTTGCCCTTTCTTCTCCATAGAGATCTACGTTTTGGAATGGGCAAATAGCTTCAACGTTCTGACTAACTGACTGACTATTTAATTTTGACAATTCAAAAGTACCTGTTAATGGTTTAATTGAAACCAATCTTTGAGTTTAGAGTTGCGTTCTAAAATTCGCCCGTATGTGCAATAGACGATATTATTACCATCGCGGGTAGAACCTGGTTGAGGCTGGCACGGGAGCGTGGGGAGTGACACATGAAAACAGAGGCCTAGTGGGTGAAGTCGGGCTGTGTGAGATGATGATCATGTGCAGTAGCATTTCCAAAACTGCCTTAAGAATAGAACAGTTCACTCTTTATTATTTATATCCTGTGGAATACAGACATAAATGTTGAAATTGTATATAGGGTGACACAATGGGCGGTCTCATCACCGAAGGTGATCTTTTAAAGACAATCTTTGGAATTAAAAAAAAATATTAAGGTACACCAACAGCTTCTATGAGATAAGAAGAAGAAATATCAAGAAGAAGAAGAAGAAGATAAGAAGAGAAGAGGAGAAGATATAAGAAGATATATCTTAAGTACTATAGATCACAATAGTCTCGGTCTCTCACACAGTCGCCAACTATAGGTTTACCAGCAATCCAAGTAATACGTGATCACACATAATAATAACAAAACTAAAGGCACAAAAATAGTTAAATTGAAGTTGATTGCTTTGGCCTAAGAATCTGAGACCCATTTCTTCTGTCCACAGTCTCCGCGAAGGCAGTCTCGAACACTTCCTAGCACGCAACTTAGTTCCCGGCGATATAGTCCACCTGAACGTCGGCGACCGCGTGCCAGCCGACCTTCGACTCTATGAATCCACAGACCTGGCCATCGACGAGTCTTCCTTCACCGGAGAGACGGAACCGGCAGTGAAGAGTGTGTTACCGAACAAGGCAGCTGCGGGACGGGTCAATAAGGACAATATTGCCTTCCTGGGGACGCTTGTTAGGTGTGGTAATGCGAAGGTAAGTTTTTTTTTGTTCTGTTTTGTAGATTTACATATGTTTGGAACTGGACTTTAAGAAGTCTGCAAAATGTCCCAGAGTAATTTAATTGTAACCGATTTTACTTAAACACCCGTAGTTCTGGGTTCATTTGCCGTGGTCACGGATTATAACATCGCATCAAATAAATTAAAACGAATAACGTGCAAAGAGTAGACGGATAGAAGGAAAGACAAAGAGAGAGCCTTCTGTCGGCGAGCGGCGCAGGCGGTAGTTTTCAAATTACGAATATATAATTTTTATGATAACTGGCCTCTAGCCCTAACCGTGTGTTAAATTAATGTCGCTATTGTAGCGGAACGTTGTATAATGGTAAGATCTATTCCGCGACATTGACTTCATAAAGTCATTAACAGTTTGAAAGTGCATAAAAAGTAATAAATACCGAAAATACTTCTTACGTGTGAACATTAAACACAAATAAAAAATCTGACACTATGTTAAAGTATCTAAATAAGATTTTAACCAACCCCATCTTCTTTCCAGGGTATTGTAGTAAGCACGGGCGAACGCTCCGAATTCGGCGACATCTTCCGAATGATGCAGGCTGAGGAGGCTCCGAAGACTCCATTACAGAAGTCCATGGACACCCTGGGCGCCCAGCTGTCCTTGTACTCCTTCTGCATCATCGGCTTCATCATGGTGACTGGCTGGTTGCAAGGGAAGGCGCTGCAAGACATGTTTACCATCAGCGTCAGTTTGGCTGTGGCAGCTATTCCTGAGGGTAAATGTTCTAGGGTCTTTTGTTATTTAGGGCAGCATTTCGCAATACTTTTTAATGGTGGCTGGAGATTCTTGAAATATCCAGTCCGTCAAACCATTTTAGTGTCCAAGTGGATCCATATTGAATTTCAATCCGTCCAGTTCTTTAAGCAGGATTTAATTTGTTTTAAATGGTGTTTAATACTAGCGAGAATGAGCAAGGATGATTCTTGATCTAAGTTGAACCTACGATAGAAACTTTCCAAAACTGTTATAACCTGAACATTTATTCCCAGGTCTTCCGATCGTGGTAACTGTGACCTTGGCCCTGGGTGTAATGCGCATGGCTAAGAGGAACGCGATCGTCAAAAAGCTACCCACAGTCGAGACCCTGGGCTGCGTCAACGTTATCTGCAGCGATAAGACTGGTTAGTAGTATACAGTATACAGCTTCTCTTCGGCCTTAATCAAAACGTTTTTTTTAATCTAATTTTTTATTTTTTGGCAAAAACCGGCATGTCCTTGGTCCAAAATTCGAAGGCATGTGACATCTACCAACCCGCACTGGGCCCGCGTGGTATATTTATAGCCCACTTCTTCTCAAAGAGGGGAGGCCTGTGTCCCAGGAGTGGAAACATTATAGGCAGATTATGATAAAATCACAGGTACTCAGAAACGCTGCTTTAACGGCAGAAATTTGACTGAAGGTTGCATTTCTCCACGAGTTCCTTAACAAAGACAACTACATAAGCCTGTCTCAAAACCTAACTATATCTGTCTCTTTTTCTCCTACAGGAACCCTAACCAAAAACGAGATGACAGTGACAACAATATCGACGTCGGGCGGCCATATCGCCGAGGTAACGGGTACCGGGTACAACGCGTGCGGTGACATACAGCTGCGCGCGTACAAGGGACGCGACCTGGATGTGGCGAGGATGGCAGTCAATACTATGTTGGAGGTAGTATTATTAATTGATACCTAACCTTACTCGATATTGCCGCCGATTCTCTTGTTCACAAACTAAACTAAATTTAAGTTCAGTGCATCTTTTTCTTTCTATTTCGTTAAGAAAAGGACAGAAGATAAATATTAGTTTAGTCCTGTCAAATTAAGATCTCCATAGACATTTTAGACGTGGTTAGAAAAGTGGCGACTAAAAATACGTCAATTTACGTCAGGCGCTGACTAATTTGACGGGACAAAACTAGTTTCCATGTTTATTTTTCAGAAATTTATTTATAGCTTTAGAGCCTTGATGAAGTTTCCAGTCTATGAGTTATCTAATTATTAATATCTATCTACTTCCCACCATAGATTGGCGTACTCTGCAATAACGCGACAGTTCGCGACGAGACGTTGTACGGCCAGCCCACAGAGGGCGCACTACTCGCGGTCGCGCTCAAGCACGGCATGCACGACGTGCGCGAACAGTACACGCGGCTGCACGAGATACCGTTCAGGTACGTATCATCATTATTCAGCTGACTGACTTCTATTGCTGGTCATAAGCATACCTAAGGATTGCCACAGCCAGTTTAAAATATGGATAAAATTAACGCCTTGTGGCTTTTTGAACACCATGTCATAAACGCCTCAGTTTAGATTATAGTAGTATAATCCAAACTGAGGCGTTTATGACACAAATTTTTAGCAAAAAAAAGAAAAAACATGATTTATTATTTTTAATTCGTATTTTCGTAAGCATTTTCACCAATTCATGACGTTTACAGCAATTTCTGATTAAACAAGTAATTAAATTCTGGCCATTTGTAGTTGTTTTGTAGGTATCATGAAATATTTGAGGCAAGACTTCGAAATCTGCAATGTCATTATTTTCTAAAATTTAATATTTACAGTTCAGAAACAAAGATGATGGTAGTGAAATGCGCGCCGAAGTTCGCTGAAGGCAAGTTGAAAGAGGAGGTGTTCGTGAAAGGGGCCATAGAGAAGGTGTTGCCGCTCTGCACGCAGTACATCGATAGTAGCGGCAACTACGCGCCCATGACCAAGGAGAAACAGAACGACTTTCTGGGTGAAGCTTATAATATTGCAAGGATGGGTGAGCAAATATTTATATTCTTTAAGATACTTCTGTTTACCTCTTTGGTTAATGAGTGATGTTTTGTTAGTGAGCTTACATTTTGTGAAGGAAATTGATGTTTGAGATTGAAAATATTGACAGATCACTTCACCCAAGTTTTTACGGTGATATTGTTAAAGAATAGATCGGCTGAATGTAAAATCACTTCTTAGCTTACGAATTTGATTATTCGCTTATATACCAAATAAATCTTTCTTTTCATGGTGGAATTTTATACGACAGATCAAGAGTCTCAAAAGATTGTTAATTTTCAATGATACTTATTTTCGCATTTTGCAGCGACATTATTATTTTTGAAGGATTATTGGTGGTGCAATTAATAAGAACAGAAGACTTGATGAATAAAAGTGTATTTTATTACGAGACTAGAATTACGGTTACAAGCTTTGTAGTGACAGACAGAGAGAGCGACCCTAGCGACCAAAATACGTACTAATTGAGGTTGCGTTCACAAGCATTTAACATCCACCCTTGAACGCAAGCCCCATTCTCGCTAAACAATATGTATGCTTCTCAGAGGTAGTACCTTTGGTTAGAATTTCTGCTACCATTTCACTACCCTTACAGTAACAAAATTTAATATCAGAATTATAAACATGCTGCTTGAGAAAATGATGCCATATGTCAATATGCTTGGTTCTGGGTAAATAACAATCATTTGTAGAAAGTCTTATGGCACTTTGACTATCACTAAAGATGGCGAGAGGTTCATTCAGCTCACAACCAAGCTCCCCGCTAAGCTGGCGCAACTATAGCGCCTCCTGCGTGGCTGAAGACATGGCCATATACTCTGCCTCTACCGTTGATAAGGCCAGGGTTTGTTGCTTGCGTGAGGACCATGAAATAGCACCTCCCTGTAACAAAAATATATAACCACTGCACGACTTGGGGTCGAGCATATCACTGGCCCAGTCGGCATCACAATATCCCATATGGTGTATATGAGTTTGTGATCCTGAGTTCCCTGTAGGTATCTATTATAGAACTCTTTTTACTGCAGCTACATTTAGTGTGTTGACTGCGAATGCAATATCTGGCCTTGTGCCTTGAGCTATGTAGAGTAGACAGCCAATGATCTGTCGATAAGGATAATCAGTTCTTGTTTCAGTCTTCATATCATGGCTGAACTTTAGTGCAACTTCAATAGGTGTTCTTACAGCATTGCATTCCAACATTCCAAATCTTTCCAAAACTTCACTTATGTATTTCTTCTGCTCCAACATAATTGAGTTTCCATTTCTTGTAATATTGAACCCCAAACATTGACTTACCTTACTTACCTCCCAAGTCTTTCATTTCAAAGTGTTGCATTAGTTTATCCTTTAACATCTCCTTCATGCTTTTTTGAGAAGTAAATATAAGTAGGTCATCAACCCACACAGCAATGTAAGTATTCTTTTCTGTATTGTAATATACACATGGGTCTGTCTTACATTGTTGCATTCCTATGGTTTGCAGAACATTGTTCAATTTTATGTTCCATAGTCGACTAGCTTGCTTCAGACCATATATGGATTGATGTAAATGACACACTTTAGATCCTTGCTCATATAGTTCAGGCTGTACCATGTAGATATCAGTGTCTATTTCCCCTTGTAGAAATGCAGAGACAGCATCCATCTGCTCAATCTCTAGGTTATGTTTAGCGGCTAAACCAAGTAAAAAGCGTATGGTCTGATACCTCACTACAGGAGAGTAGATTTCATCATAATCTATGCCTTTTCTCTGGGCAAATCCTTTTATGACTAACCTTGCCTATAGCGAACAATTTTTCCTGACTGGTTAGTTTTTGTTTTAAACACCCACTTTGACGGTAGAGCCTTTTTGTTAGAAGGAAGATCTGTCAAGTTCCATGTGTTGTTCTTCATTATGGAACTGTATTCTTCATCCATATCTCTCTTCCAATGCATAGCATGTGGGGATGACAGGGCTTCTTCTATTGACTGTGGGTCAGACAGATTAGTGTAAAGGCAATACAGACTATTCTCATTTTTTTATTTGTCTTTTTTATTACGTGGCCTCAGAGTAATGTAACTGACAGAATCCTGAGATTTAAATGCTTGCCTAGGCGGTTGGTAAGTCTCGTTTAAATCATCTGTCCCTGAGTGATATTCACTGGAATCTTCATCTTGTGAATCAATTTTATATTTATTACCAGTGGCCGTTGAACTTCCTGATCTTATTGAATTTGACTGACTTGGGCTGTCTTCCACCAGGCTGTCATGTCTGATCTTATCTGTAACTGATGGACTGGTGCTTTCTGAAGGCAGACTCTCACCACAAGTATCAACTGAAACATTGTTGTCACACAACATGTTATTCTCAAAATTTTCATGAAAAATCACATCTCTACTTTTAATTATTTTGTTACTTTTGGTGTCTAGTAAGCGGGGTACCCTTTAGTATTATCACAATATCCCACCAGTATCATTTTTATTGACTTTTTGTCCCATTTTTGCGTCTTCACCTTCGGGATGTGGACCATGGCTTCAGAACCAAATATTCTAATATGTGATAGATTAGTTTTATGCCCATGCCACATTTCATAAGGAGTCTTACCTCCCAGGCTCTTTGTGGGACAACGATTTGTGACGTAAGCAGCATTAGCTACAGCTTCCGCCCAGTATTTCTTTTCTAAATTGGCATAGAACAACATACACCTTGCACGCTCAACTAGAGTGCGGTTGATCCTCTCCGCTAGGCCATTGTGCTGCGGAGTATAGGGAGTTGACGTCTGATGGGTTATTCCATGATTAGACAAATAACTCTGGAAGCGATCATTGCAGTATTCCTTACCATTATCTGTTCGGAGGGTTTTTATTTTCCTTTCAAGCTTAACTTCTACTTTTGCCTTAAAATCTTTGAAAACCTCAAGTACATTAAGTTTATCCTTCATTAGATATACATGAACCATCCGAGTGTAATCGTCAACAAATGTTATAAAGTATTTCATACCTGAGCACGACTCGTTTTCCATTGGTCCACATAAATCCGAGTGAATGAGTTCCAGAGGGTGTGTGGCTCTAGATCCCACATTGTTGAATGGAAGTCTCGTCTGCTTACCCTCCGAACAATGTGTGCACTTGATAGTGTCACTTTTCTCTTCAGAGTCACTCCCTCTGCACAGGCAGACAGCTTATTTATATCTGAAACATTTAGGTGAGCAATCCGCAGATGCCATAAATAAGTGTTGTTGACTTTTTCATTAGAAGATTATAAGTGAGCAGTCTCAGAATTATTTACCGTGTTCAATACATAAAGTTTATTATTAATTGTTGCTGAACAAATAATTTTATTATTTCTATCATGTATATGGCAACCTTTGTCATTAAATGTTATTTTGTAGCCACTTTTAACTATACTACTCACAGATAGTAGATTGGCTGCTAAACCAGGGACATACAAAATATTTTTCACCTGAATATTCCCTTAGGGTAGTCTAATGTTGACACATCCAACACAATCTACTGATAACGGTTCTTTGTTGGCTACCGTTATACTCGTCACTGGTGGTTTGGTGACGTTGTACATCCATTCTAGTTTTCCAGACATGTACCAGAGTCTACAAACCACCTGTCACTTAGTCCATCCAATGTAGCTGAAAACGCTGCAACAAAATTTGTACTGTCTCCATCTTTATGCTGTTTGTTTGTCGTTTTCTTGGAACTCTTAACAGAACTTTGCATAGTGACCATGCTTGTTGCAATTATAACACCTTGGTCGCTTTGGTTTATCGGGATGCTGATTATTTTTCGTCTTCTTAGAGTTTGTGCACAGAGCTGCACTTGCATCTGTCGACTTAACTTCTTGTAGCAGCTTCGTTTTGACCAAGTCAGCGCTAACTGTACACCAGAACTTTCTAGCCCCATTATCATAGGCGCATACACACCAGGTAGACCTGCAAGCATTAGCGTCCCGAGCCACTCTTCATTTACTTCAAAGTTTATACTATTTCGCAGTTTGTGCGCGGTGGTCATTATTTTGTTCACATAATCCTCGACACTGTTGCTTGATTCGAGTGATGTGTTAACTAAATCTTTCAGCAGACCTACTTTTCTTGTCAGTTCATTGTCATCGAAGGCCCCGTTTAGGTTATTCCAAACCTCTCGTGCGGTCTTGCAATCTTGAACATGAACGTAGTTTTGGGGATCAATCATTAGAATCAATTTTGATTTCGCCTTAATATCCTTTTTATGATCAACCGCACCTTCTGAACTAGGCTCCACGCACTCCCAAAGGTCCTCGTGCTCCAGCTATGTTCTTACACTAAATTTCCATGTCGCGAAGTTCTCACGACGTGTGAGTTTCTCCAAATTAAACATGTATGAGCCCATCTTATTTTCTTTCTGAGTAGTTAGGTTCTGAGAATATTTTTCCAATTCCCGATGTCGGCTCTAACACGTGTCAAAATAAAAATTCCCTCGAAACTATTTTACCGGTACACTTTTATTTTTCTGATTCTTCACGATCCATATAACTGATTGCCAACCACGCTCTGCTACCATGAAGGATCATTGGTGGTGGAATTAATAAGAACAGAAGACTTGATGAATAAAAGTGTATTTTATTACGAGACTAGAATTACGGTTACAAGCTTTGTAGTGACGGACAGAGAGAGTGACCCTAGCGACCAAAATAAGTACTAATTGAGGTTGCGTTCACAAGCATTTAACAATTTTTGGCCTACAGAAACCTTAGAAAAAGTTATTTAGTATATAAATTTGTTTCCCCAGGCCTTCGTATCATCGGGTTGTGTCGCGGCGCGCGGCTGGAAGCGCTGACGTACGCGGGCGTGTGCGGCGTGTGCGACCCGCCGCGCGACGGCGTGCGCGACGCCGTGGCCACGCTGGCGCGGGCCAGTGTGGACGTGAAGATGGTCACGGGAGACGCCAGGCCTACTGCTCTGGCTGTTGGTGGGTACACGCACAACTAATACATATAATATCTGGAGCCGCTGACGTACGCGGGCGTGTGCGGCGTGTGCGACCCGCCGCGCGACGGCGTGCGCGACGCCGTGGCCACGCTGGCGCGGGCCAGTGTGGACGTGAAGATGGTCACGGGAGACGCCAGGCCTACTGCTCTGGCTGTTGGTGGGTACACGCACAACTAATACATATAATATCTGGAGCCGCTGACGTACGCGGGCGTGTGCGGCGTGTGCGACCCGCCGCGCGACGGCGTGCGCGACGCCGTGGCCACGCTGGCGCGGGCCAGTGTGGACGTGAAGATGGTCACGGGAGACGCCAGGCCTACTGCTCTGGCTGTTGGTGGGTACACGCACAACTAATACATATAATATCTGGAGCCGCTGACGTACGCGGGCGTGTGCGGCGTGTGCGACCCGCCGCGCGACGGCGTGCGCGACGCCGTGGCCACGCTGGCGCGGGCCAGTGTGGACGTGAAGATGGTCACGGGAGACGCCAGGCCTACTGCTCTGGCTGTTGGTGGGTACACGCACAACTAATACATATAATATCTGGAGCCGCTGACGTACGCGGGCGTGTGCGGCGTGTGCGACCCGCCGCGCGACGGCGTGCGCGACGCCGTGGCCACGCTGGCGCGGGCCAGTGTGGACGTGAAGATGGTCACGGGAGACGCCAGGCCTACTGCTCTGGCTGTTGGTGGGTACACGCACAACTAATACATATAATATCTGGAGCCGCTGACGTACGCGGGCGTGTGCGGCGTGTGCGACCCGCCGCGCGACGGCGTGCGCGACGCCGTGGCCACGCTGGCGCGGGCCAGTGTGGACGTGAAGATGGTCATGGGAGACGCCAGGCCTACTGCTCTGGCTGTTGGTGGGTACACGCACAACTAATACATATAATATCTGCCTAATTATCGTCTCGCTGTAAAACAAAGCCCTTCTTATCATACAGCGAAGGCATGAACACCACGCGTCCTAAATGCCGTTTGGCGATTTCAGATTTATATCCAGCAGAAGTCTTTCGGCTGAACAATAATGACTTATTTTCGAAATAATCTTCTTTTCCAAATAATTGACTTTTTTACCTGTCTCTTTGTCACTGTTTAGTTAGACCCAACCTTTAGGACAGAATGGGTTGCGCAACACATGACAAATACTTATTTTAGAGCTTTGGCATGTCTTTTAGGTGGATTATTTAACCATAGCAATGTGGGTCAATCGGTTGCAATCTAATTGGTTGAGGTCACATCACGCAAACGATCATGATACTGCGGCGGCATCTACATCGCCACATGCAAACTACGCATCATACTGACGTCACGAAAAATCCTGCATCGCGCAAGTAGAGTTTACAACTACCATATATACAACGTCCCGACATTAATCATCGGGCCGTAGCCCACCAGACACCACACCCGTCTGGTCGGAGGATCCTCCCTTTTCCATGGAGGATGAGTGAGCTTTACATTCTGTTCCTCATAACTCTATAACGTTTTTATTACAGCACAAATGGTTGGCTTGGATGTGCTGCATTCGCAGTCGCTGGCCGGAGATCAACTGGACGCTATGACGGATGAAGAATTGGATAGGATGATTGATACTGTAAGTTTATTGACCGTTTTGATACTTACTCGTTTCTTATTTTAGTAGCAATAATAGGTCTCCAGGATCTCCACGTAATTAGAGACTCCAGAAACATTTACGCTTCCTGTTTGGAATGGCATACGAATGAAATACTATGTTTCTAGTATTTCAGATGACCAGGTGTGCTATATATTGAAAATAGCGTTAAAGTTCCAGCAATAAAAATCTGACTTAATTTTCCATAAGTTTTGTCTTACCTCCTCCCAACTCTCTTTCCGCATCTCCTTAGACCAGTCGGCTAAATACCAATCTTGAAGAATTAGAACTGGTTCAATGTTTAATACCTTAAGTAACATTGTTTTCTTATTTTCAGGTGAGCGTATTCTACAGGGTGACTCCTAAACACAAGCTGGCTATTGTTAAGTCACTACAAAGGGTGGGCAACATTGTCGGCATGACAGGTATATAAACATATACACATATACATATTTTATTATGCATTTTTTTTGTGGAAACAAAAAAATATTAATAATAAAATAATTTATTTTGAACCAAATACTTGTACACATTTCATAAACCTGCCAAACTGCCTGACAGTTTGTCGGCAGGATTAGCGCTCGTCTTAAAAAATTTGGTATAATACACAATCTGATCAAACGTCTAAGTAGGTACAGACAGATACATTAAAGATTTATCGTCATTCTCAACCCTTCCCCAAATTGGTTACCCATATCCCAATTTATGTGGGGTTGGTGCAAAATGCCTTCTTCAAAAAAATATTATTGAGTTGTAATATCCTATTGTGGAGCTCATGAAAGTGGGATGTAGATATCAAAATAACAAATGACAAATAACCATATGAAAATCAATACTTGTAACAAGTAACTTAATAATATTATCTTGTGACAGGTGACGGCGTAAACGACGGTGTGGCTCTGAAGCGCGCGGACATCGGCATCGCGATGGGACGCAACGGTACCGACGTGTGCAAGGAAGCGGCTGACATGATACTTGTTGATGACGACTTCGCTACTATCATGTGAGTTTATATACCAGCTAGGGATGATGTTATGTGTTTGAACCATCATGGTTGCAGTTTGAGGAAGAGATGGAAGATACAGGATGGCAGGGACAACGACACGGATACTGTAACCAACAGTTCAATGAATGATTCTTGATCTAAAATTTCCTTTAAAAAAAAAAACTGTTGTTTCAAAGAAAAGTGCAATACGGACTCGATCAAAATAAATGGAATAGCTAATTCTTTTTTTAATAATGAAACATTTCAACGCCCTGAGTTGAAATCGCCCGGGTTCAGAATCATGTACTGAATCCATTGTAACAGGTTTCATGTGATAATTATTCTATTGCGTAATTCTTTTATACTCTCCCACAGAGCCGCCATAGAAGAAGGCAAGTGCATATTCTACAACATCCGCAACTTCGTGCGCTTCCAGCTGTCCACGTCCATCGCCGCACTGTCGCTCATCGCGCTGGCCACGCTCATGGGCATACCCAACCCGCTCAACGCTATGCAGATACTGTGGATCAATATTATTATGGACGGTAAGATACTACGTTTTAATTATTTGGTGAAACATCACAGAGATGGGTACCAATCATCGGCATCCTAGTCTTATTCTAATTTGTTTGAGGTTGAGGAGAGGTAGGCGCAGCATGTCTTCTTCAATGATGGGTATCAATATTATACCCTGTTCATTAGTTTTTTTTTTTGACAGCTGTAAACGTACATATTCCAGATTACGTAAAATTTAACTTTGAAATGTGCTTACGCAAGTTTCTATATTACAAGTTTCTCTCTATTAAATATCCGAACGAAAACGTCAACCCGCTTTATTCTGTCATGTCGCCAAATGCCTATCCATCTATCCCTCTCCCTATCATTACGTCCATACGCGACAGAAAGAGAAAGCGCCAACCGACAACCGTTTCCGGGCTACGTGGAATCAAGACGCTCCAGCAGAGGGACAGAGATTCAACTTCACTTGTAATCGAACAGTCAACCGCACCGCACCGCAAGCTATACCGCTAATCTTCGCGACGCGCGCGCGCCGCGAAACATACCAATTTACGAGTGTCGGCCGACACAAAACCAGGAAGAAGCAGGGAAACAAAAAGTTACCGGACGCCGCGCCGGTCTACATATCAGCACGGCACATTCAAAAACACCAAGTAAGTCCTTAATTGTTTCCTACCCCCTTGTGTGCAGGCGACATGACATTCGTTCCCGAATAATTACGCAACGCTTATTGGTCCTTCGACAGCCGCAATAACCCAACTTATTCAACATAAGTTTTTGGTCCATTCGAGTCGGATTCAAATAATCAGCATTCATAGGTCCCATACCTAAGAATTTAGGCAAATACCTAAGTTCGTGAAACCGCCATATTAAACGAACGCGTACTAACGTTCGTTCATTCCGCTAGGTACATATTCATTGAGAACCATTGTGCCAACTTAATATTGCTCCTGCTGCATTACAATAGCATAGGTCAATATTAAAAAACCGCTTATTATCGTGAGTTAGTTCGGCAAACTTGCCTACTAACTTATTTATAACCAATTACTTCTTACTCACTTACAATAAAAATATTTGTTGTAAGTCTACCCGCTATACTTAATAATTTTTATCCGTTGTATTTTCAACAATAACCCATTATGGAAATTAAACACAGATTGGGATGAAACTCCACCCGATTCTATTGTACTTCTCTTTCAAAAGTTTAAAGAGCAACTGCCTTTACTTTCCTCTTTAAAACTGCCGCGTCATGTAGCCGTTACTATGGGTTGCGTGACAAATATAGTAGGTTTTGCTGATGCCAGCTTGAATGCATATGGCTGCGTCATATACTTACATGTTACTGACACAAATGGCAGCGCACACGTAACTTTGGTGTGTGCTAAATCCAAGGCTCAATTGCAAGAACTACTTGCTAACCGCTACCGCATAGAGTGGAAAATGATTCCACCCCGCGCCCCCCACTTTGGAGGGTTGTGGGAATCTAATATTAAATCTATTAAAACTCATTTATACCGTGTCATCGGTTCTCAGCTTCTTACCTATGAGGAACTCTCGACTGTTCTCACTGAAATTGAGGCAGTTCTGAATTCGAGACCGCTCTGTGTCCTGACTGAGGATCCTTACCCAGAACCGCTTACTCCCGCTCACTTTATAATGGCTTCCCCGTTGACTTCGTTGCCTGTCGTGAACGTTCCCGAAACAACGAAGTCTCTAACTTGCCGCAAAAAATTGCTTGACCAAATGGTTTGCAGCTTTTGGAGAAGATGGCGGATAGAATATTTACATAACTTACAAGTTAGGCAAAAATGGTTGGATGCCGTGGACAATGTTAGGATTGGTGCAGTGGTTCTCATGCATCAAGATGATGTCCCTCCTTTACGTTGGCCAATGGGCATAATCACCGAGGTTTTCCCCGGCAAAGATGGGACAACCCGCGTTGCTATGGTGAAGACATGCAGTGGCTCTTTCAAGCGACCCATTGTTAAACTCTGCCCGTTGCCTTCCCAATGATTTCACCGCGTAATTAATATCACGTAATTTTAGTCGTAATTAATATATTTCAATTGTTTTCTTTTCTCTCTTTCTTTTAATCCGCTTTAACGCAATTCCTTTCCCTTTTTTGAGAATACTACATATCCTCAAACCCGGGCAGGATGCTTATGCAAGTTTCTATATTACAAGTTTCTCTCTATTAAATATCCGAACGAAAACGTCAACCCGCTTTATTCTGTCATGTCGCCAAATGCCTATCCATCTATCCCTCTCCCTATCATTACGTCCATACGCGACAGAAAGAGAAAGCGCCAACCGACAACCGTTTCCGGGCTACGTGGAATCAAGACGCTCCAGCAGAGGGACAGAGATTCAACTTCACTTGTAATCGAACAGTCAACCGCACCGCACCGCAAGCTATACCGCTAATCTTCGCGACGCGCGCGCGCCGCGAAACATACCAATTTACGAGTGTCGGCCGACACAAAACCAGGAAGAAGCAGGGAAACAAAAAGTTACCGGACGCCGCGCCGGTCTACATATCAGCACGGCACATTCAAAAACACCAAGTAAGTCCTTAATTGTTTCCTACCCCCTTGTGTGCAGGCGACATGACATTCGTTCCCGAATAATTACACAACGCTTATTGGTCCTTCGACAGCCGCAATAACCCAACTTATTCAACAAAATGCGTAATAAAATAAATATATAAACTGCCTTATCGTATAGAATTATCTTTTAATGGCTTCTTACAGACATTATAATATCGTACGTGTATCAATCAATGTATTGTGTGTTGCCGCAATCCTAGTTCCATCTTTCAAAAAACGGTTTACCTATAAATGGACAGTGTGTAAATCAGTAAATGAAGTAATGACGCCATTCTATCCATTCGCCATTCTGTTCCTTCTGTCCATTGTTCGCCATCTTGTTACCATAACACAAGCATTAGGTTGCTTAGCTTGGGACAAAATGGTGCTGTGTGAAATGTCCAGGGATAAAAAAAAATAAAAAAAAATGTACTCGTCCCGCAGGCCCGCCGGCGCAGTCCCTGGGCGTGGAGCCGGTGGACCACTCGGTGCTGCGCCGCCGGCCGCGCGACACCACGCGCCGCATCATCTCGCGCGCGCTGCTGCTCAACGTGCTGCTGTCTGCTGCCATCATCATCGCGGGCACGCTGTGGGTGTTCAACAGGGAGGTGAGAGCTTTACACCTCTTTTAAGTCACTGAGGCACCTAGCTACGGTGACCCTTTGGTACAGCTGGAGTGCCCATTCGGTGCAACAGCCTGCATCTAGAGTTCAACTGTAGTACTGCACTCACTGCCCATGTAGCGAAACAGCGTGCGTCTACTGCTACCGCGTGCACTTTTAATGCAACAGCGTGCACTTTCAAGTACAACAGTGTGCACTACAAAGAAACATCCTGCATCTAAAATGCAACATCATGTATCTGAAATGCAATGGCATGCACCTTTAGTGTGAGTCGTTGCATTTACCTGAAATGCTGCATTCGAGATGCAGGCTGTAGCGAGCGAATGCAACAGCCAGCATCTTAAGTGCAACAGTGCGCAACTATAGCGCTACAGCGTGCACCAGTTTATCTTTAGATGAACTATCTTCACCTGTATTGCTAATATAACAATTTGAAACTGAACATACATTTGTTTTTAACAACAACAACGCTTGACACTTAAAAAAAAACCTTGAGCCTCATACTTATCATAATTTCTCTCTTTCTTCTCATTCCAGATGTCAGACAACAAGATAACCCCCCGCGACACGACCATGACCTTCACCTGCTTCGTTCTCTTCGATATGTTCAACGCGCTCTCGTGTCGGTCGCAGACCAAGTCCCTGTTCCAAGTGGGACTATTCTCCAATAAAA
Source organism: Apamea crenata (assembly GCA_949629185.1). Lineage (NCBI taxonomy): Eukaryota > Metazoa > Arthropoda > Insecta > Lepidoptera > Noctuidae > Apamea > Apamea crenata. Next base: position 3,004,508 of record OX451368.1, on the reverse strand, counting down.
TGTTCCTGGTGGCCGTGACCTTGAGCTTGGTGGGACAGATGCTGGTTATATATTTCCCGCCGTTGCAGAGGGTGTTCCAGACTGAGGCGTTGACTGGACATGGTATGTTGATAAATTAATTTTTGAGTTGAAAATAGCTGATGGAATGTACTATTTAATGTAGGTACTCTGCCTAACCTTTCGGGGAAAAAAAGGCGTGATGCTATTTTATGTGTTGTAAATTTTAGAGTTCTCATTTTAGACGTTTTCTTTGGAGATGTGTGTATTAAAAAATTTAAATCGTCTTTCGAGTGCTCACATTGGGATTATGACAGCGCACCTTGCTGACTGGAATCATCCAGTCTTTCTTACTGTACTTATCTTTTCACCAAGTAAACAAGTGTGTTGTTAGTAAGAATTTCTACCCAGGGTGCGCTGATAGCGCTTGAGTATCGACAATCAAAGGGGCTATTTTATCCACACAAAAATAATGTATAATTTTTTTTTTAAAAAGACATTGTAGTGTGGTATAAAAATAAAATAAAAAGGGATTAAGCATGATCAAAGAGGTTTAAGCACAATCATTAAGATTAAAAGTAAACTGTCAAAATCGTGTTCTCACCACACACAAATTACTTCCAGACATAATATTCCTCGTCTGCCTGACATCAAGCGTATTCATAGTAAGTGAAGTCAAGAAACTGATCGAGCGAACATTGAAGAAGCGGTCCGCAGGCAAGTTCACCTCCAAGTCCCGGGACGCGATGGACTTCGTATGACACAAGCCCGACGGCAAGGCGCAATAAGTGCCCACGCTGGCCCATGCTGGGCAACAAGAGCCCACGCTGGCCCATGCTGGCGGGGCGACCACACCAGTGGGACATGCGACGCGAGTGAACCAACCGTGTCGTTCCAATTAGGACTATTAGACATTCAAAATTTGAACGGCCCACGTAGTGTAGGTGAGGCAGGTGTGAGTGTGTCGTGTGAGAGTGAGTTGGGCGCGAGTGAGTTTGGAACGGGCGGGTCTCGTGCGGGCGAGTCTCGTGCGGCCGAGTCTCGTGCGGCCGAGTCTCGTGCGGCCGAGTCTCGTGCGGCCGAGTGTCGTGCGGCCGAGTCTCGTGCGGCCGAGTCTCGTGCAGCCGAGTCTCGTGCGTGCGAGCCTCGAGCGAGTACTTCGTGCTTGTTCAGCGGCGCCTGCGAGTGTTCCCGAGCCCCGTTCTCCATATACGACGGCAAAATCAATATTCCTATGAATTTCTAGTTATAGCCCAAAATATCGCAGTATTTTTGTGTGACACACTTTATTTATTAAGTTTTTTTTTGTCTTATTTACATTAAGTACCTAAGTGGAATTAGTGAATTTATATTTTCGACTTTTTTATGTACTAGACGAAATTGGACGTATATTTTTTTAAGTTTATTTTTAGAATTAAATGTGTGTGTCGTATATGGGAGTGCTACTTATGTGTAATAATGTTGTAAGCTTATGTAGTAGCATGTATTTGGATAAATGAAAACATTCTGAGGTTGCAGAGTTTTATATCCTCGAACTTATGTTTATAGAAAGTTGTTATTATATTATATCAAATCTCATTAGATCGTTTAATTAGCATAAAAAGCTCTGCAATCTTGGGGTGATCTGGAGAAGAAAACGTATTCTCTTAATATTGCATTTATATTGTGACATTTTCGTTGGTAATGACCCATATAAAAATGAACAATAGAAATTAGTGAATCATTGACAGTGACAATACCAAAATCATGATATTCACGTCACAATCAAAGAGCGATATCATATAACTATGTATAGGACATCAAATAGTCCGTGTCATAATCGAAAACGATCGTCGCGTCTCGTCTATATGAATATGACGTACTCGCACGATCAATCTAATCGCGTTTTTACGTCGTAATTGATGTACTTATTCGCGCGAACCGGGTTCGGGTTATTCCGTTCATCCACCCCAAAAAATCCATGCGGATATGTGGAAACGTATGTCCTAGAATCCATCCTAAGCCTAGATGGATAAACGGAACTTTTAGGCTTAGGGTGGATTCTCAGAGATGCGTTTCTGCGTATCCACCTTAGGTCGGATTTTCTGGAGTGGAACGGTTAGGACACAGGAATATACTTTTAATTATTTTGACAAATAACACGGAATAGTAAGTAAATGGATGAAAAATTTTATTGCCACAACATTGGCAGTTCGGTCTCTATGGGTTGCATGGGGGCTCCATTTATTACTACTCCATGTCAAGGACATCATTCCTATAACTTCAATACTAAGTATTTATTACAATAGAACAGCTAGGCATTTGCACCATTAACTGTATAATTAAAAATCATCTAAAAATAATATTTATTTCTCATTTTAGAGTTTAGGCAATTGATGTTGCAAGCTCGCTTAGAATATTTCCATCTAAAAGTATCTTTAGCTACAATAGGAATAGCGAAGTTTAAAAAATAAATATTACATAAAATTAAATGTTCTCGCTTCTATATAACTAGTGACTATTAGAACTACTTATGTACTTATAAAATATTACATAATGTAACGGGTATATTCGTATCGTGTCGTTTACCGTTGTAAGAGAGGAATGGAGATATATAACTAATATGTATTTGTCTCGCTCACACGTAGTTTTTTAACCTTCTTAGAATCTAAAGGATTTAGCTTATTGCTATGTATAATAGCTTTAAAAGCTTTTATCTCTTGACTTCATAAATATGTATTTAATTCTGCGATATATTAGAACATTGTAACTTATTGGCTGTAGACATTTAAATTGATGTATAAACTTTTGACTACGACATGTAATTTAGATTAGCGAGGTATATCGACTAGATTTTTAGTAATGTTTAGTCGTGTTTCGCCCATTTAAAGTTAACTATGATACTACCCCCATTTTTAGAACCCTATTCAAAATCATCTGTTGTTAAGGGGGACGCGCTAGGTAGCCCGCGAAATTCTTAATTTGCAGGTCAGTGTCAGGTTATGTGTTTAACAAAATATGATATTTAAATCAACATATAACCGGACACTGACCTGCAATTTACTAAAGACGTTAAAAAAAAGAACTTTGCGGGATACCCTGGCGCGTCCCCCTTAAATCGCGTGTCAAATGTCATCCTTTGGTATTGGTGGTTGGTGTTGGTTGTTGATGCTTTAGTCAACCAATCACAGCAGCTTACATGATATTTGAAAACAGATTCACTGAAGAAACTTTCAAAAATAGAGGGGGGAATAACTCTATTAGACGATGAAACTATAATGGATATAATTATGTAGTGTCATTCATTGCAATTTTGACTTACATTATAGGACTATGTGGACCATAGAGAATAATATTAATCAGCTGACTTTTATAATATAATAATGCATCTTATATCACCATACGATATCTTCTGCGTTAGACGCATAAATCATTTAAAAATAATAATATGTAATAATTAATAAAATCTAATTAGTTTGTGTTACATACTACCCAAAGGGGAATTTGATGTTCTAAATTATTAAAAAAATGTATCCTTCGTTTGAGTAGCAAATAAATTGATATTAAATATTTCATATTTGTAGTTTATGGTATTATCATCTGTCACTTATATAACTAAGGGAAGGAATTTGGATTATAGATTTTTTACACCCGGTTTCTAACAGCTGATACTGTCAAACTCTTGTTACTTGCTGTCAGGGGGTGCTACCCCCTTGTTCGGCACACCCGATCGGCAAAATCGAATATTTGTAGATATACATATGTATGGGAAAAGCAGGTCGACGGTGTCGACCCGAACATGACTCAGCGAGGGTAGATGCCGAACGGAGTTTGCCAATCAGAATGAGCCGAACGAAAGATCAAATTCGAGGCGGCATTGTTGTTCAACAAATACTTGCCGAATCGAAAGTACCGACCCGAACAAATCTGTAGCATCCCTGATTTAGAGTCTGAAATAAAAACACCCAATCAAAATCAAACCACTTGACAAGAGTTTGACATTTTTTGTGTTGATAAACCCTTTAGAAACCGGGTGTTCATGATTGCAATATATAACGGTCTAACATTGTCTTTTCTTGGAAAAAGAGAAAGACATTCGTGCAAATCATGGAAAAAAGACAAGGACTTAAGTGCTAGAGTGAAAAAAAAGCGTGGTTTGTCTATGTAATCAGTTCGCTGTAATATTGCTTATGGTGCAGCTTAATATTGTGTAGTTAAAAATAAATTGAAAGTATTCTTATTATATCCTTATGTCGTATAAATTAATGTCTATTAACTATCCATTTATGATATCTACTTGTGAAAATTTTAAACATATTGCGTGAATCGGAATTATAATGTGGTGTCATATTTATTGAGACACAACTTTTATTACTGGCTGTATTTTCGGGTACGTTTTTAGGTATTGTCAATATAAATGTAATAAGCCAGTAATGAACCCCCCCTCCTCTCACCATAGGAGGCCTGTGTCCCAATAGTGGGGACATTATTGGCTTATTATGTGATGTAAGTAAGTAGGAAATGCCCAAAAATGTCCTCGAATGTCAGTCAGTCGTTTAGAGAACAATATTACAATTCCGATTGTACAAAAGTATGTTCCCTTGAAATATTTTCGTTTGGGAGTGTGTGTTGGCTGTGATAATCAATGATATGGCCCCGGATGATATTACAAGGTTTTATTATACTTATATCCGTTCTTTTGTGTATACTATACTAAACGTTAGTGGAAGTCGCGGACGTCAAACGTGGGAGCGAGATGACAGGAGGTCAGTATAGATAAAATCCTATACTAAATATTCCCTGTCCTACTCGCACGTTTTATGACCTCGACTGTCAAATGTTGGCGTTTAATATAACCATTTTACTGTCGCGTAAAACTATGATATAATTATCTATGTAACGTCCTTTAGTATTTTTAAACGACATTTTTGTGTATCACAATTTACCAATATTCGTTTATTTTTGTTGATTTCGGTTTAACATGGTGCTTGGTAGCCTGTATGGAAGTTGACTTAATTTATTGTATTCTTATCCAAATATAAATTCATTTTATTGTGTATTTTGACTGCTAGAAACAGATTTGAGTGTCGGTGACAGTGGGTTGACTAGGGAATATAGTCCTAATGTCGTATCAATAAAGTAAAAAATACCGTTTTCAAGGGGCCGTATTATGACGTGTTAGAATTTTTTTTGCAGTGTAGTGGTAGATGGGGCTATACAAGGCAGATAGCACCCTCGATGTTTACTATTTTAGCACTACATAATACGGCTCCAAGTAAACTATCTAGCCAGTTTCTGGGCTGAAATGGGCGGTGCATGCGTCCCGAGCTACAATACTATGAGTCGGGACCAAAATGTGTTCTGATTATGACAAAAAAAGGAATCAACAAGCAAAAAAAAAAAAATCTAAAAATCAAAATCAACATGTATCATCATTTGTCTAACCTTTTTCCAACTATATTGTGGTCCGCTTCCAGTCTTACCCGATGCAGATGAATCTGACCACCACAACCCAGTTACTGTCCACTGTCATCGATTTGATCAAATCCATTTCTAGCTACACAACATTTATCAATCTATCTAAAAAAAAAAATTGTGAGCCTAATATATAATATAATAGCGAAATAACGTCACATGATGTCATAATATTTGTTAGTGAATGTATTCCTTTTATTCTTAGTTAAATTATTATGAAATCGTATCAAACTTCTGTTTTTAAGCATTTATGATCTTCAACACGACTTTTGAACTGCTAACCACGAAAACGGTTTTATTTTTTAAAATCATAAAGTACATTATTTACCATTTTGGTTATGTTGTATTAAGTGAGTTGTCAAATGGTCAGATATTTTCGTAATTAGAGGGGACACGTTATTCAAAAGTCGTGTATCTGTATGAAATAGAAGTGATAGTATGTAATCTTTTCCATGTGATCCCGAGTCATATCTGTAAGTTTGTGTCTCTGCGAATTATATTGTCTCATAGCTGTCGTACTACTAAAGCGGTGATGCGTCTAGCGAGTAACGAATAAAAAGCGCTTCAATCGATAAATTGTAGTTTTGTTGCTGCTTTTGCTGACAATTGCCGTCAAAAATGTTTCGCATTTTGACATAAGTAACACCAGCCATTTGCTTAGATATCGACATTAGTCGATTTAGAAAAAATCGACTACTTTAATCGCTAGACGTGTCCCCTCACTATTCATAAGATATTCGATGTTTTAAACTACCTGCAACGCGCAGGAGTTAATTTGGGACTTCGCTCGAATGACATAAGCGCGCGGAACTGAGGCGTCGATCGCCATATGTGCCGCTCGGGTCTCAAGTTAACGCTTGCAGGTTGTACAAGTAAATGTAAAGTAGGGATTGACTCTCTGTAGTATTAAGGCACTTAGGGCATTTCGATGAGACGTAGGAGGTTACAAATTTTAATGTATTTGAACTTATAAAAAAAAATATTATATGTAATATCAATTGATTGATCAAAATATTTGTAGTCTTTTATAAGGTTGGGTGGGGCTGCAATTTTTGCGATGCCAGTGAGAAAAAACACCAGTTCTACGAAATACTTGTTTTGTGTCCGTGTGAGTAAGTGCTAAAAATATTAAACTAGGTGGCAAAATACATAGTTACGCGATGCCGTAGGAATAGTTTCATCTACATAATGTTCAGTGATGTCCTTAAAAGTCCAGCGATGTTGCATGTAAAAAGACTCGCAGGACATTAGTTTCAACTTTTGCACAGTAATTTGTGCAAACTTGTGCAAAAATATTGCGTGCGCCCTATTCACACGAAACGCAAAGCTGGACGTATGAACGGTTCTAAACTGTCACTAAAATATTAAGACATCGATGTCGCAATGATTTCAGTCTCAGTCGATAATTTTGTATTCTAAATACATCTCTCAAACTGTTTTCACCTCTTTGTAAAATAGTGAAATTGTGGAATCAATCGGTTAATTAATGTATAGTTTACAGTTGAATTGGCGTTTACACTGTTTAGGGTAGATTTGCGAACGAACGATCCGTAAAAGTTTTAATATTTTACCTTAAACCTGTATGGATTCACAGTATCTAAATAAAGAAGGTAAAGAAAACAGTTTTAATTACGATATGTTTGTAACTTTTATCGCGGGCGTGTTTAGTTATAAATATCCAGACTTAACTCACTTTTTACCATTTGGCCATACAATCTTATTTATTTCATACGGGTATGAAACTCATAATGCACCAATTGGGCATTCCACTTCGCTTTTCTCTAAACAGTGTGACCAGCCCTCAAAATGATTCATAGTCAAATAATGTTACAGTATCGTATAGCGAGGGAACCTAATGTCTTAGCTATACTGACAGACATGTACACCGTGCAAATAAAAATAGTCCCAAATGTGGATAAGTCTTTTATTTATTCGGCCTTTCCTGTGCTCCATGTCCATACAATACATCAATAAGATGGCAAGCCTAATCTACATTCGCGATTTATTTGGCAAAAATGTAAACAAATATGAGTTTATGGAAAAATAACTTTAATTCCTACACAATAAAGTTCAGTTTAGGCTACAACTTCAAACATTTCTACAATTTTTCAACAGTGCTAGTCGTGTACGTTACCCCAGCAAGAAAGTGTCTCCTAGGGTTATAGGAGTAAAACGTATAATTTGTGCCCTAACTGCTGTAAATGTGCCCCCACATAAAAAATGTGTGCCCCCTGTCGTTTTGGAAAAAAACGGAAAAAACGATTCCTGCTGGGGTAACGTTTTTCTAGCAGGAAAATTCTAAACGAATGATCGGAGAGAGAAAAATTGTGCATGGCCAGAGAGCTTATATGTGTGCTAAAATGTGCCCCCAAAAATAAAATCTGTGCCCCTTCAGGTTTTCGAGATATTGCATTTCCTGCTGGAGTAACGTTTTGATGAATCGTATATCTCTACAACCATTGCATGTGCCCCTGTGGAATAAACATACACGAGTAGCTCTTAATGTGTGCCGCTATGTGCCCCCAATTAGATTTAAGAAAATATTTATAGTTTTCAAGTTATCGCGGTTTCATGAAAAACCGAAAAAACATCGCAGCGCCTAAATTAGACAAGGCACAAGTTCGCTGAAAACTGTATTCGGTCCTTCTTGACGCTAATAATAACCATACAAAGTTTCAAAACTGTTCATGCATGCGTTTTTGAATAATCTTGCTAAAAGTCAAAACGATGGTGTCATAACTTTGACGGCAAAATACAAGGAACCGGCTCAATCCCAGATGTGTAGGTGTAAACCAAAATCATGTGCCTTTATTCAAAAATATATGGTGAAAATATTCAGCTTAGAATGTTTCGTATTAAGTAAATATTAACAAAAAACCAAAATATGTAAGCAACGGCTGGTTATCCGACCAAATTTGAGTGACTACTAAAAAGCGACGGATTCATACATATCGATGGCCTTCTTTACTTTACTCACTAACCGGTTCACACATGTTGTGCCTGAGTACGCTGACGTAGAAAAGTAATAAAATAAAGTTGTTATTGGATTATATTCTACTAGCTGTTTCTATTACCTTACACATGATTAAGTACATTATAAATAGTAGCCTAAGTGCTATTCCAAGGTAAGCTAGAAAAATTGTGCATGGCCAGAGGCCATGCACAATTTTTCTCTCTCCGATCATTCGTTTAGAATTTTCCTGCTAGAAAAACGTTACCCCAGCAGGAATCGTTTTTTCCGTTTTTTTCCAAAACGACAGGGGGCACACATTTTTTATGTGGGGGCACATTTACAGCAGTTAGGGCACAAATTATACGTTTTACTCCTATAACCCTAGGAGACACTTTCTTGCTGGGGTAACGTACACGTGCTAGTCACTCTGAAATCAACTTAAATGGCATTAAAATAAAGTTGATATTTGTTTCATTTGAAATAACATTAATTTGACACAAGTTTGTATAGACTAGGTTGAGATTGAGTATCTTAAAAGTACCTACATAGAGGTTTAAAAAAAATGTGTATAGCCAACAGCCGATCTATCCTGTAAATATCTCACCGTGAAAATTAGGTGAAGTGAGCTGTCATTCCACCTCATGGGGATTGACACTATTGACAGCTCACTTCAAGCTCACTCATGTCACCTAAGTTTTCACGGTGATTTTTTTTCATAATAGATTGGCTGATTTTTGATAGGATCTACATAGTATTCGTCTTATCAAGATAAGGAGTCTGACTACTTGTCAGAACCGGGGCTTTTGTCATTATCAGTTCTCTTACTTCACAATAATTAGAAAAGCAACAGAAACACTGGGCCCGCGTGTTAGATGATTAAAAAAACATCAGCAGTTCCATCATGGAACTGTTAATGGTACTAGTGGCAACGAAGCCTGACCTGTGTGACCTGTTTCCCAGCAATGAGAACATTACAGACTGATAATGCTTCGTGCGGGGGGATTGATAAAGAATAATAAAAAAAAAAATGAGTCGCTTGGTGGCTTTACTAGAAAGATAATTTTTATTGAGTATTTCTTGGTTATTATTTTTATTCTAGATTTTTTGAATAACAATGTGTTCAATAACAGACACCGGTTGCATGAAATCAGTTCTGTTTATTAATAGCACTTAGACCTCGTTTTAAGCTGTAGGTACTACAGTTGTAAACAGCTGGCCATGACGGCCATCGGAAAGTTGTTGATCTATCCTGTCAAAAATATTACCGTAAAATTTTTGGTGAAGTGAGCTAAAGTGAACTGTCATCACACCTGACGCTGGGGAGTGTCGACTGCAAACTCACTTCACCTAAGTTCGGTGAGATTTTTACTGAATAGCAAGACAGTTTCAGAGTGACAAACATGCGTCACACGAAATGTAAATAGGAAGTACATTTTTTTCTAACAAAGGTCACAGTCAAGTTCAATTAAGTTATCCATTGATCTATAGACAAAATCCCCGATACAAGGGGATGATGAAAATTACATTAAGTTATCCATCTTATGGCGCAACTTACGATCAGCGCACTGTTTAGTGGGGAAAGGCTCTTACACACGGAGGTACCACAAACACACCACACCGCAGCGACAAAATATGGGCAAGCACGTTACCTACGTGTGTAGTCGCTGTAACTTTTGCAATTGGGTACCTAGTAGTTGCGTTGTCGCTAGGTAGTTGCGATGTAATTACGTTATGTGGAGACAGACAGGTTGTATTTGCGATGTGGCCGGCCGCCAGTTCACGGTCTCGCTTGTGGTTGTGTGGTGGCTCTGCGACATGGCATTGTTGTGGTCGGTAGGTTACACTCTCACTCGGTGGATTTTGACGGCCAAATGTGTTTAGTTCGTGTGAGTGAACTATTCATTTTCATGCAAATTAGCGCTCGACCGCGTGGTGTCGTTTTGGTGTACCTACATAGTTGTGATACGTGTGATTGGGCCCTAAATTGGAAACGCAAACGAACCTGATTTCGGTATCGTGATACAAAAGCGTGGTGATTTCTATCAGAATTAATTCACTTCCCTTCCCTTTCCGTACAAAGGGGATTGAAGATTTTTATATGGAGCCTGGCATACCTACAGTGTCCGCCATTTTGTTATTTTTTCAAAATGGCAGCCACGCATGAAATCTATATGTATAAATCGATAGCTGACATCAATGCAAACAGAAAACATAGGCAAGTTCAATCAATATGGATGGCACGTTGAACTTTGAACGTTAATATTTCGGAAACGTGACGCTTTACGGGGTTTGGTCCCTATTATGTTTTCTGTTTATATTGATGTTAGCTACCGATTTATAAAGGTACAATGCGAGGCCACCATTTTGAAAAAAAAAAACAAAATTGTGGATAGTAGGTATGCCACGGGCTTTCAAAGCCCTTTCAATTGAACACGGAAAGGCAAATACTACCTACCTTACTTAAAAAGACCTAATAAACAATTCAGTCGGAGTCTTTAAAAAAAATCTAAGATCTTAAAACTATCACAGCGCAACAACTTTGACGTAATCCACCAGCAATTGAGGCTCGTTCCAGGTCTCGAACCAGGCGTTCATGTCCTGCCAGAAGTTGAGGAGTGCTTTCCTGCTGGGGTTGGTCCAGGGCTTAGGGCGGTCGTTCACGGTCTTCACACCGTCGGGAAACTCGGTGATGCTGCCTGCTCCCAATCCCAGGGTTATGTAGAACTGGGGACATAGGATTAAGGGAGTAAGTACCTACTTGTCAATTAGGTAAGTACAGACGCCAGCACATCAAGCTACCCGAAACTGTCAAATTTTTCCCAATCAACTTTGAACCTAATGTTTTAGCGATAAAGTTGAAAATCTATTAAAGAAATTTGACAGATTGTAGTAGCTTGATGTGCTGGCGTTTGTATATAGAGTACTTCACCACTTTATGAAAATGCTCGTTCACACACCGGACAATGACCGTCTCTCAATTTACCTACAGGTGTTTTGGCAACTGACTGGCAACTTTTCGTCACCCATCGTACTCCTCAGAGCAGCGACTTCCTTTACTTGCGGAATTTGGATAAGTTTTTTACAGGGAAAATATTTTTACTCCGATAGGCAATTAAACGATTATAAAAATAAAAGTTTGATTTTTCTAAATAAAAAGGCAAAATAAGTAAGAATCTACAGATCCTTTCATCGTTATTTTACTTCTGATATTGCATCACTGTCAAAATCACAGGGATCCTTATTTTCTTTGCAATAAGGTTGATATTACGTTGCTGCTGTCAGAAGGAAAATAACTGTAAAAGGACTGAAATACTTACATGCTCATCGAACGGCGCCATCTTGGTTCCCATCTGTAGCAAAGTGCGCGGGAGTTGTGAACATTCTGCAGGGAAGCGACCGCGCAGTCCACTCGCCGTCGGCTCTACTCGGGCCCATTCCACTCCGTCCACCGACAGCGTTATGCGATCTGTAAGAAACATTCCTTTTAGATCCCTTGAAGTCTGGGGGGTGACCACCACCTCCTGAAAGTAGTGGCGGAGAGGCCTTACTCCCCTGTTTTGAGGCATTTTGTGGAGAGGACAACGTAGCTGATCCCTGGCTTGATTGTTCTTTGGGCAAGCTGCCTCGGACATTTAATTCGGTGTGTGTTACTGGTGTTGATTGTGTGTTTTGTATTTACTAACATTAGTTATAAGGTATTTTTTCACCAACAAGATGGATTATATTGTTGTTCGAAACTGAGTAAATAAATTAAATTAGGTACGTAGCATTAGAAGATAGTATTTCTTTATTTAAATAGACATACCTATATCGAACCTTTACCTTTGGCGTGTGGCCAAAATCGAAACTAACGCCGCCATTTTTTTTTTAATACATTGTCTGTGACAATTTCACAAAATGTTTACTAACATCGTCTCCTGCCAATGTCATTCAGGTGCCGAAATATCTTTGAAGTACCTAGGTACTTTCAGTATGTTACCTTTTGGATGGGGCGACTAGAATCAATAATTATTCTACTTTATTGTAATTTTTGTATATGCCTTTGATTAATATTTTATTCCCAGTAGCCTATATTCCAACCTTACTATAAAAACAAAAACAAAAACTGGAAGTTCTATCTGACCAATTATCATTCAAGAGTAATCCTATGAACTTGAATTTAGTGCTGTGATCGGAATACCGAACACAATTGAATTGTTGCCGGTTTCGTCATTCCACGGTCTTTAACGCTTGTTTTTTTGTACAATATAAGTTTGTGTTCACCTGGTGCCCATCGGACTGAATAGTCGTGGTAATCGTCTCCCCAGAGTCCATTCATCATCATTCTGCTGTTTAGTAAAGTATCATGGCATTGGAAGTCCATGATGGGTCCACCGAAAAGAACCTGGAACCAAAGAAATGATTATTAACATCAGATAATAATATGTTTGAGTTGAGAGCAATTGATTGGGTGGCAAACAAGCAGACGGACAAGCTGATGGTAATTAAACGCCACCCAAGGACATCTTAAAAAAAAATGTGTACATCGGCAAGAATTCATATTTAATTGTCCGAAAAGTGTTGACAATCTTTGTTCCAGAATAATGTAGAGTATTAATATTTAGCCACAAAACATATTATACATACCACTTGTTATTTTTTTTTGTGTGTTTATGTTCTTTTTTATGCGTCATGTTTGCCGCAAATAAATGCATTTTCTTTCCTTCTTTCTTCTTCTTACCTTATTCGAATAGTCAGAAGAACCACTGCTGAGCTCCTTGTTGCCTCTAGCAGACGCTATTTTGAGCACTCCAGAACTGTAAACACTTCCGTATTTCTGCATGAATGACTCCAGGAGAATTTCTGGAAGAAAACAAAAGCGGATAGGTTTTACTTTTATTGTAATTACATCGACATCATCATCCATAGCCTTTTCCCAACTATGTTGGGGTCGGTTTCCAGTCTAACCGGATGCAGCATGCAGGATAAATACCAATATTTTACATGGATTGACTGCCTATATTACCTCCACAACCCAGTTACTGGGTAATAATACGATACCCCTTGGTAAAACTGGTTGTCAGACTTTCGGGCTACTGACGACCAGTAACGACTGTTAAAGATCCACGAATGACAGCTGGGACCAACGGCTCAAAGTGCTTTCCGAGGCACGGAGAGGTCTTGGTATGTGAAGATGTGCACCCATCAACGGATCAACCGCTGCAAGCGTAGCTTATCCTGGTCGATCGATCCGTACTTAGCCACAAGCCCCTCTTTCTTCTTTCAATAATTACATATGCAAGTTAGATAGGCAGGCTACGCAAGAAACTCAATTATCATGATGGCAGGGGACCGGTCACTGTGGCATTCCTTGGGAGAAGGTTATGTCGAGCAGTGGACGTCTTTCGGCTGAAATGATGATGATAGAAATAGGCATGATGCCCCTATTCATTACGCGGGGTATGTAACATAACTGACAAGTTACAGTGTTCTAGACACCTCTGCCTTTTATGGAATAGGTACGGACGTCAGCACATCAAGCTACCCGAAACTGTCAAATGTTCCCAATCAACCTTGAACCTAATACTTTAGCAATAATGTTGAAAATCTATTAAAAAAAAAAATCAGATTGTAGTAGCTTGACGTGCTGGCGTCTCTACTTGCTTGATGCTATTTTATGTACAAATAAATACTCATGTACTGTACCTGGATATAACCAGTCTCCTTGCGGCAGCTTGGCTCTAACGGTGACAGTTCCATAAGTGAACGCGAAGCCTTTGCTCGTGATCTTGCCACTGACGATGGGCGGCAGGATGTCTGGGCCCGACGCCTGCTTCACGCAGGCCTCGGCTGTTGATGTACATCTGGAAATGGTAGAAAGAAATGATAATTATACAGTCACAAGTCTTGTGACTGACGGGGTGTCCCATCGGCATAAATTACGAACTTTTATACAAATTTTCATCCGCTGTTAGACCCATTTTGGGGATGAATTTTTAAAAACCCTTCCTAAGTGCTCGCCTTCGTTGCGTACATTAAGGATCTCGTGCAAATTTGTACGTCTAGCTAGACCCAGCGGTTTGCTTGTGGTTGTTTGGCTGCGCGTTGTCCGTCAATGAATTTATGATTTTTTGAGAATTTGCTTATATCGTGGCTGCAATTGCTAGAAAATTCATGCACATATTATTCGTGGGTCTTCGACAGTCAATACGGGTCGTCAGTAGCCCGAAAGTCTGACAACAAGTAAGTATTAACCAGTAACTGGGTTGTGGAGGTCAGATGGGCAGTCGCTTCATGTAAAATACTGTTACTCAGCTGCATCCGGTTAGACTAGAAACTGACCCCAACATAGCTGGGAAAAGGCTAGGCCGCTAGGCAGATGATGATCATTTTACCTCCAGCACGATCCACATTCGAAAAGTTATTGACCAACCAAAGCGGTTCCGTTTTTAATACTTCGAGGTTTTTCTTTCTAAGCTCTCTTCTTCTAATTATATATTAGTCGAACTCGTTCATTTCAATTTAAGGTGTACCTAACAAAATAATCAACAATTAATATTCGACTTACCCACTAAACAGATTAATAGAGCCGGTATAGATGGACTCATCAGTGAACCCTGGCAGTCTCTGCTGCAGCTTGGGCGAGATGCGCAGCTTGCCATCTGACACCGACACCGTCGGGTCGGAAGCTAGGCGCTGGTAGGACACGAATGGGAAGTTCTGTGGAGAGATCACACAAGATACTTTTAAAATAACGTCAATGGAAAACAAACAGTAAAACAAAACAAAAATAAGCCTATAGTTACATATTTCCGGAAATGGAAAGCAGGAAAATGTCTGCCAGGTGCAACTGCACAGTAGGAACACATCGACATACTTTTAGAATGCAAAAATGAAGGTGTATATACGAGTTTACAGCTTATTATCTCTCAATCCGAGGCCAGCATCGCTCGCTGAGATGCGAGAGCCTCGGAATGGGAGATAATAGCAATCTACTAAGTCGCCTTACTTAGTTTAAAAATGGTACCTACCTAATGCACCGTCAGGTGCCAAGGTGTTATTATTTCCTGTTATCTCGACTGACTTTTAGAGAAAATCGTACCTAAACATGTTAATCCCCTTTTCCCATAAGAAAATCCTATATTAGATGACAGAAAATAAATAATGGTTGTGTGATAACACAACCATTATTTATCATAAAGCAAATGAAGTATCTAAAGGTAATATGAACAACCTATAACTATCAGATCTCGCTAAAACCCCAACACAAGACACCGAGTCAGCAAATAAAAAGTCCCTCGATGGAGTCATTAACAGGTTTTAAGAACTGACAGTGACGTAGGATCCTGCGGTCAGTGACCCTGACTAGAATGCGGAGCAGTTCAGTTTTGCAGTATGCAGGTCAAGGAATTTTGTTTACCGTTAGGAATATCCTTAGGTATAATGTGATTGTTTCTTGTAAAACGACTGGTAGGTGTGAGGCGCTAAATTGAAGAGCTTAAACCATGAAAAACATCATCACCTCATGATTACACACTGCTAGATAAATATTTTCTGGGTACACCCAGAAATTCTGTTTTTCGTAAAAACAGAACTTTAGTCTGAAATCAACATCGGAAAAAGCTAGTAATGAATAAAATTCTGTACCGGAATTTTAACAGGTAGGTACTGCTCTATCTGCCACACATTATCCCGGAAATTGTCGAAGTCCTCCATGAATATCGTCTGACCGGCGCATGCGCTTCCTCCGCGCACCTTCGTCACTGTTGGCTTGCATTCTGTAGTGGCAGGAGTGCCGGTGGACGGGTCCAGACTGGAGGACTGGTCTTGAAGTGCTGGAAATGGAGATAAAAACAGTTGAATAACATTCGAGCCAATAAAGTAGGGGTAAAGTTAATTTGAACGGAAGTCCTCCGCACGTGTTTAGAAGTAAGTACCTACACCACTCACATTTCGATTTAGTTATGTTGGAATTTTATCATTTGAGGTTTACAGCACCTTACTAGTGTTTCCTCACTGTAGGCGTCATAATAATATCTATTCAAAAAATCACGAGTCATCTCTATCTATCAAGGAAAAAAAAATGGAAAAACTCTTTCAACTTATCGTTTAGCACTAAACGCCTGCTACGCTAATCCGCTGGGTGCCATGTTTCCATTCAGGTCGAAGTGGTGATGCTTGGGAGAGGCCTATGTCCAGCACTGGACGTCTTTCGGTTGAAATGATGATAATGATGGTGGTGCTCGATGACTGAGTTCGAAAGATGCGAGGACAAACGAATTAGGGCCTGAGGATTAACTAGCAGTATCTTCTTGCTTGCTAATAGCTTGCAGTCATCAATCCTTAATGAAAAGCGTTGCAATTATGACAATTTCCGCTATTTATGTAGCGGTTATTAAAACGTTGAGTACAGCCGATCGATTCTGTAAAAATCTCACCGTGAAAAGTTAGGTGAAGTGAGCTTAGAGTGAGCTGTCAGTAGTGTCAATCCCTAGCATTATATGAGCAATAGATGAGCAATAGTTGGAATGACAGCTCACTCCACGCTCACTTCACCTAAGTTTTCACGGTGAGATGGTTACAGAATCGCACTGCTGGACTTCAAGGCAATAAAATGGGTAATTATATATTGTTGTTTAAAAACCTTTGCTCAGTTGTTGACAGCAAAATTGGACATGCTATATCCTACTCAGGACCAGTCTAGCATCTTCACTCAGGCTAAAACTAAACTAGGCCACACATTGGTACACAACTCTCTCGGTTGTGCCGATAGTACCAGTATATTATTGTCCCTGCAAAGCTATAGCCTCTTCTCAAACAGAGAAGGCATGTGCATTGACTACCACGCTTGCCCAAGACTGGTTGGCGAAACTATACAGATAGTGACGGATAGAAAAGCATAATCAGCCTATAAGGTTTTCACTGTTGGGACACAAGCCTTTTGGCCTGATCCTTTCCTAACCTACTATCACACTAATATTATAAAGGCGAAAGCTTGTGAGGATGGATGTTTGTTACTCTTTTAAGCAAAAACTACTGAACGGATTTTGATGAAACTTTACAGTAATATAGCTTATACATCAGAATGACACAGGATACTTTTTATCACACTTATGCGCGTGAAACCACGGAGCACTGCTAGTTAATTAAAAAGGAACCAACCAGTAACAGTGTAGCTCTGTTTATCCTTGATGTACCCAGCCCTGTCAGCTGACACCACGACGTAGTAGTTGATGATGTCGCCAACCTTCAGCTCCAGGTTGGGATCCTCAACTGTCCACCTTCCATTTTTGGCCTGGATCACTTCCCCTGTGATGGCTCCCACATCCCTGTCCCCTATTGGACGGTTCACGTTGCCTTGGAACACGAAGAGGCTGACTTTTGGTGCATCTGAATGGGCAGAATTTGGGAAAAAAGGTTTTAGTATACACGTTTTGACATGGATTAACAACACCAGCCTATTACTGTCCCACAATAGGGCAAAGGCCTCTTCTTACACAGAAAAGGCACGACCATTGATCACCAGGCTTGCTCACGACGGAGATTTCGGGGTGGATTTAAGAGTATGCAGAAAAAAAGGAATGAATAAGTACTTCGTAAGAAGTTGGCGCTTTTGAACGTGTTCGAATGGTATGAATTTTTCAACAATTAGTAGAGATTGTACCGGTATTATCAAGACTAGTTTAAAGGTAACAAACGCCCGGAAGCTGAATGATCCTCAGTTTATAAATCATTGGATTTATTGCAATGAATCGTGCGATCACTATGATAGCGCGATTTTGAACACGATCAGAGAGGGAGCTTCGTTTTCGTAAAAAAAAATTGCAAGAAGTAGTAGTAGTAGTAAGTATTCATTTTTTCTTTTTCAGTGTGTGTCTATTTAACTAACTAACAACACCTACTTTTTGTACAGACGCCAGCACATCAAGCTACTACAATCTGTCAAATTTCTTTAATAGATTTTCAACTTTATCGCTCAAACATTAGGTTCAAGGTTGATTGGGAAAATTTGACAGTTTCGGGTAGCTTGACCTGCTTACGTCTGTACCTACAGTAGGTATTACTGATAACGGACGTGTTATGCTAGCGTATTGACCTTATGAAGGTATGTTTTGGAAGTTATAATAAGCAAGATAAATAGCGGGGAATCACAGTTTTTGTTATTCTTTTCAGATAATCGTGACGAATGTCAACTTTTTTGTGTGCAAATAACTATGTAGTAGATAAGCAAGTTTCGTATGTACTACGTAGTTTACACATTGCTTGTACTTTTTACCCGACTGCGGCGGATAAGATAAGAGGGTTTTGATTTTGACCGGTATGTATGTATGTATGTTCATCTGTTCCCTCATAACTTCTAAACTCGTCATAAATCATAATCAGCTTATAATGTTCTCACTTTTGGGATACAGGCCTCCTCTCTGTGAGAGGGAGTGGGCCACAATCCACCACGCGGGCCCAGTGCGGGTTGGTGGATGTCACATGTCTTCGAATTTTTTGGTTCTAAGACTTGGCGGTTTCCTCACGATGTTTTCCTTCACCGTCTTGAGAGCAGTGATGTTCGTCTAAGCTACTTATCATAATTTGACAAATGAGGTACCTATCTTTGAAAGCGTCCCGATCGTCCGCTGGCTGTGACGTCACATACATTTTTTATATTATTAGAAGAAGCCTTCGGCAATAGGATCATTTTCGACTTATTTTTTCTCAAGCATGTTCATAAGTAGCATCTGATTGAATAAATGTATTTATTCGCCTGTTGTAGTATCCGTGACGCATAAGGTTAAAGTAAATAGTTTATCTCTTGAGTTACCATTTCTTGTTCTGGATGCATTTCTCGACTTTCGAGATAAGTATAAGTACCCAGTTGTTTTATGGTCATTCTATTAATTGTAAAATAACAAAATTATATCCTAAATTAACTATAACTATTTACAAACTAAAATATAGCGTCGAAAAATTCATCCGCATCGCTGTCGACTGGTAATGTACCCAAGACACTGGCGGCATTGCCACATTGTATGGCAATGCTTAGCCTCTGGCCAAGGTAAAAGCCAGCCCTTGGGTCATCATGGGAAGTGTCAATCAGTCTTCTCGAAATTTTCTTAAAAAGATCATGCGCACTCGGACCCCACGGCCCGAGGGTTTCAACCGCAAACGGCTCGAAAATATAATATAAATATCATCTTTATCATTATTTGTTGATTTTCAGTTGACTCATTTTCCTTGTCCATTGTGTGTGTTAGAATCTTTCTTCTATCCGTATCCCAATTGGAGCCGGATCAGCATGTCTTTTTTTCCTTACATCTCTGTCAGCCGTCCATAATCAGCCTATAATGTTCCCACTGCTGGGTCACAGGCCTCTCTGTAAGAGGGAGTGGGCCGTAATTTACCACGCGGGCCCAGTGTCTGTTGGTCTTCCTAGCCCGAATACGAATATTAACGAAAAAGAACATAATCATTTCTTTTTGATTTGCCACTTTTTTATAATTTTTTTCATTCATTCTTATCACTTTTAGGGAAATCGTCTACTTTTACAATGGTTGTAAATATGTGCACCATTATGCATCACTTAATTAATTTATCATTCATGGTTTGATTTTTAACTCTTTACCTATTCTGGTATAGTAATTTTATTTTAGGTGCATCGTCTTCATAAACAGGATATTTTTTAACCAGTGCGCATTTTTGGTGGGTTATTAAAAAAAAAAATAGCTCTGCCACTTTTGAAAAGTGGCAGAGCTATTTTTTTGGTAATACTTTTTCTATGAAACAGTTGTTTTTTTTTAATAACCTACGAAATATTTCTACGCTAGGGGGTAGAATCATGTGCTGAATGTATGGCTACAGTTACTGTATAATTATATAATTTATGTTTACAAAATGTTGTAAAATATTTTACAACATTTTAGTAGGTAACGGTGGAGTCTTTTCCCCGGTCTTCTCCATATGACCTTCTACCTTTTGGAAGCAACTAGAATCAATACTATCTTTTGTAATTTGCACATCATTATTTAAGTACAAATACTATTTTTTGTAAATATTGACGTGCAAAAGTGCCTTTTTTGTGCTTATTTTAAGTAAATAATTTTACTTTGATATTGACTTTTCAAGTCTCGTCTATGATTACACCGCTCAAAATAAAAATGTAATATAAGAAATCGTAAAGTTTGCCAATACTTTATCATCTCTCAACCAAGAGGTCACTGATAAACATACTTTCAACACCAGACATATAAACTAAAACAATTACTTAAACGTACCTGGTATGGATGCCCTAAATCCTCTGGGTTTTAGAGCTTGAATAGTCACATCTGGTATTTGATACTGAGCACATATCGTTTCAATAAAAATAAACAGAGTTACGAACGAAGCGACACGTCTGCTCCGGTGGGCAGTCATTTTGTTACTGAATGTTAATGAGGTTTTTTGTAAGACATGGCTGTATATTTGATTATTGTATGACTCAGATAATGTCATCGCTTGAATTTTTTCCTTTAGTGAGAAGTCTTTGTTTCGTGAGTTTTTTTTCTAAGCAATTGCTGGTTCATATCGCTAAGTTTGATGTCGGATGGTGGTGCCTATGTTTTAAATAAATGCATGCTTGTATGAAAGAATTCGCTTTTACTTTAAACGGAGCATTATTTACTTTGGAATTATCTGCATTATAATCATACTAGACGATGCTACTGGCTTCATAATAAAATCTTAGTCAGGCGCATTTATGATTTAATTGGTGTATACCTACCTGTTGGTCATTTTATCGTCATTTCTGGATCCGCACCTCCATACAGGCACCCTACTGATCGGACAAGATCAATAAAGGGTAACCGGTTGGTGATGCTTTATGTGTATAAAGCGAAGCTGTAAGCGAACTGGAAAACAATTCAAACGGAAAGCAGTCGTTACGGGGAACCTGAAGCCCGAAATTCTGACAGTCCAGTCTTACGAAGGGGTAACGTGTTACCCCAGTTGCTCATAATTGGGAACTAGTTGGGAAAAGGCTAGGCTGATAGATTGTTTTCCTGTGAACGAAGAACCTCCATCTAGAACGTGCCCATTTGCTATATTCGTAAAGAATGATGCCGATTGGATATCGTTAAAAACGGGATTTTCAACCTTTTCCTTTTTATTTATTTAATTTAAAGAAAATACAAGTAAGTCCTGTTATATAATTTTCATACCTTGATATGAAAATTATATAACAGGATGTAGGTTACTGTTACTGTAAGCCTGTATCATCCCACTGCTGGGCAAACGACCAGTGGTCCACAATAGCACTGGAAGTCATGGGTGCGAGAGGTCTTTGCCCAGCAAGATGAAGGTATACTTACTTTCTTTAATATAATTCTTCTGCTTCACCGTAAAACTCTTGTCAGAGCGGTCGTGGTCCTCATGTAGTTTCTTGTCTAGGAACTGTTGTGATTCGCCTCAAGATTTCTCGCCACCTACTCCAACCAACGAACTCTAATATACAGTGTGGCGATGAGGTTATCACATGAATTGAAACCACGTATATTAAACATACACAATTAAAAGTATTAATAACAATTAACATTTTAGTCGTGGGACCTTTTTTTCGTTTCAGTATTTACCTAACAACATTAAACTTAATTTGTGTTTACTTAGTAAAGTAACAATAACATAAAGTTTGTTGAATTCTTGATACCATTGCCTCACGCGTCTCTAGTGACTTATTATCAAGGATGGTTTATTTCATGACATTTTTTACGCGAATTATTTTATTTGTTTTTTTTTTTCTAGTCTTAGTAAAATTTAAATTTTATTATTTTAACAGATTTTTAACAACTTGTAATGACCGCTGTATTATTTAATGTGATAACCTAATCGCCACTTTGTAATATCACTACGAACTACATCTACACTACACACTAATTTAGGTAGTATTTTTTTTTTTTTTTTTTGTTTAAGTTATTACGAGTATTACTACCTATTTTTTAATATTTCCTTGTTTTCCTCCTCCTCCAAAAAATTGATTATATCTATCTATCATATCTATAATGCTATTTTTCCTGTAGGGGGGAGTCACTGGTGTCCTGAAATACAGGCCACGGCTTAGTTTAGACACCAGTCTCCCACAAATAAACATTGTAATTATATTTTTCGGTTTTTAAGTTTTGGTAGATGGATGTTATTTGTGGAAGAAAATAAACATTTTTATTATTATTATTTCCTTTATTTAAATGTAAACATATAAATTATATTTTTAAATACTAGAATATAAAAAGTATTAAAACTTTTAAAAATATAAAAAATAGTAGCCCACCGGTATCGGGAACAGGGTCCAAGCTCAGGGCTCCAGAGAGAGGAACCTCCTGACAATGCGAGCCGTGCCCAGAAGTACCGCTTTCTGAATCAAGCCCTTGATCCAGCTGCCCATCGAGAGCCTCCTCAGGTGTTGGTCGAGGCTCTTGGCTATAAAGCCAATTTTTATTATTTCTTATTATATTACTACCTACCATTTCTTTGCAGTTTTTCAATTCTATTGTCCCCATCCCAAGATAAATGAATCTTCGTACAAAGACTATACCTACCTACATCTGGTTCTAGTGTGTGATAACCTTCGCCCCATTATTATTTATATCTAAAACGGCATTCCAGTATTTCTGTATAAATTGCGAGTTGTACGATGATGTCCATTATTTTAGCATAACAAGTTAAGACGGACGAATTAGCGAGAAACGCTTTATTTATATTCAATATGAGGAAAACTGTAAGACCGAGTCACAGTTTATGGGTGATTTCGATGCAGCTGTGAGCTGCATGATTTAAATTAGTTGGTTATAGGTATAAGATGAATAGAGGGGCCCGTGGCTAAGTAATAACAGCCGCACAGGTTGGTCAATCAAGTTAAGCTACGCTTGCCGCGGTTGGTCTGTGGATGGGTGACCATCTTTACATACTGAAACCACTCCATGCCTCAGAAAGCACGTTAAGCCGTTGGTCCCGGCTGGTTGATTCGTGGATCTTTGACAGTCGTTACGGGTAGTCAGAAGCCCAAATGTCTGACAACCAGTCTTACCAAGGGGTATCGTATTGCCCAGTAACTGGGTTGTGGAGGTCAAATAGGCAGTCGCTCCATATAAAATACTGGTATTCAGCAGCATCCGGTGAGACTGGAAGCCGACCTCAACATAGTTGAGAAAAGGATTGGCAGATGATGATGAGGTATACCTAAGACGAATGATTTTAGGCACATTCATTCATAAGCTTAAGCGTAGTTCAGCCCATAATGTTCCTACAGCTGGGACGCAGGTCTCCTCTCGGTTAGAGGGAGTGGGCTGTAATCCAAAACGCGGGCCCAGTGCGGGTTGGTAGATGTCACAGTCATGTCTTCGAATTTTTGGTTCTAGGTCATACCGGTTTCCTCAGGATGTATACAAAAAAAAAGGATGGAGGCAAAATTTGAAGGTTATTGGTTTCAGGCAATTTACATTCGAACCTAAAAAAAAATTGCTTAAATTGCTTCCAGAAACTGGATCTTATGATTGCTTGTGTGACCGTTTGTCAACCTTTCCTTATTCTGGCAGGTTTCTGATCTTCATAGCTATGTTATGTCAGTAAAAACAGTCATTGAGAACTGCCCCGATCTCGTGGTCGCCAGCGCAACCGTTGAGCGGGGTCCTGTGGTTCGATTCTTAGGTCGAGCAGACCGGAGTCAGAGGTTGGCGGTGTGAGCCTCGGAAAGCCTGTAAAGCCATTGGTCCTGTGCCTGATCTCTTCCCGCGGCTGTCGTAAAGCAGTTCCATTGGACTATGAGGGTGAAGGAAGAGAATGTACACCTGTGTCTGCGCGCACAATTGTGGAGTATATATAATATTTAATCTCCCGCGTGGACGGCTATGTATCCGCTGAGTTTGGCTGCCATGGCCCAAATTCGTAAAACCTAAATTTTTGTCAGGAGGAAATCAGTAAAAGTCATATTAAAGGTAAAAAATATTTATTTTATCTTAAAGTTAGGCAGTTGCAGACTCCGTATGAAGAGATTTTTGCATCTGAAAGAAACATAAACAACTTAATTAATTTATCATTATTATATCAGCCGAAAGACCTCCTGCATAGCTATTCACAATCAATTGTTACGCTTCCTTGCCGAATCGAACATCAATCAGAGTGTTCTACGTGAGCTCGACAAATGGATGTGCGAATAACACTTGTGCGACAAAACTGTACTGCGATTCACCATAGTGCGAATGCACGCTTGTGCGACAAGCATATTATTAAGACTTAGTCGACGGAGCCCCTTTTTTTGTCTGCAGGGTTTAAAGGAACCTAACCAAACCGAACCTCGGTGCCTCTGACGTCCAAGAATTAATATTATTGCTTGTCGCACAAGCGTGCATTCGAACTATGGGGAGTCGCAGTACAGTTTTGTCGCACAAGTGTTATTCGCACACCCATTTGTCGAGCTCACGTGGTACACTTCATCAATCATTGTCATCGTAGGAGTCCTCTAAACGCTGCTCACTAGTCCAAAACACGAAAATTTTGACAGTTTAAAGGCCGATTTTTCATTCGAAAAATAATTTTTATTCGTGGAACAAAATTGACGTCTGACAGTTTTTGTATAGAAGAAACGAAGCTTACCTTCTACAGAGCATAAACCCTGACGTAATCCACCTCCAGGGCGCTGGTATCATCATACCAGGTGGAGAACCATTGGTCGCGAGCGTTCCAGAAGCTCAGCATGGCTTTGGTGCCGCGGTTGTACCACGGCTTGCCGGTGGCGTCAGGAAACTCGTGGACTCCACCCACGTTAATGCCCAGGGAGACGTAGAACTGAGGAGACGAGAATTGTTGGTGAAAATACGTTATTTATAATTGAATTATTCTTTTAACAGAATCCATAGAACTAATAGTTTGATCTGAAGACCAATTTAAAACGTTCAAAATCTAGTCGCAACCTCATTTCACCGACAATCAGTGTCAAAAACATATCAAAATGTAGTGAAATTAGAGGTATTCACATCGATCACTAATTAGTGATCGATGGGTATTCATGACAGATTGAGACTGAGATCAGACTGTGAACGTTCTTAAAATTACGAGAATTGCCCGTCAGGTTTTCATAACAGAATCTAAAATACCTAATTATTCGAATCGTCTTACTAAGTGAAGTCGGTATATTAGCATTGGAAGAACCAGTAAGCTTATAAAATGAAAATAAGTTCTAATTCCGTCACAGAATAGAAGAATGGCTTACAGTTACATTTTCAATGAAAAATATTCACAGCTTTATCTATATCACACATCCCATACCACACAAGCCGGTTTATTCTGCAAAAATATCATCGTGAAAACTTAGGTGAAGTGAGCTGTCAATAGTGTCATTATTTTCACTTTTGGTATTTCCTGAGCTTGACCCAAATATTTTTTTTTCTTTCTTTAATCA
Source organism: Apamea crenata (assembly GCA_949629185.1). Lineage (NCBI taxonomy): Eukaryota > Metazoa > Arthropoda > Insecta > Lepidoptera > Noctuidae > Apamea > Apamea crenata. The sequence continues at coordinate 2,978,712 of OX451368.1, read as the reverse complement.
TCATCTGCCTAGCCTTTTCCCAATTATGTCGGGTTCGGCTTACAGTCTAACCAGATGCAGCTGAATACCCGTATTTTACATGGAGCGACTGCTTTTCGTTCTTTCTAGCATCAGGTGGAATGACAGTTCACTTCACCTCAGTTTTAACGGTGAGATTTCCAGAATAGCACTCCAGAAGTCACCCCTCTGGTCTCCAATCTGGAATTCGTACCTTGAGCCCCAAGATACAGACTAATTGTTTTTCTGTAGTTTGCTCTCAGGCAAATACTACGTTGTAACCTCATCATCTGCTTCAACTTTTCCCAACTATGTTGGGGCCGGCTTCCAGTCTAACTGGATACAGCTGAATACCAGTATTTTGCATGGGTCGAGCTATCTGACCTCCACAACCTAGTGACTGGGTAATACGATACCCCTTGGTAAGTCTGGTTGACAGACTTTCGGGCTTCTGACGACCCGTAACGACTTTTAAAGATCCACGAATGACCACCGGGACCAACAGCTTAACGTGTTTTCCGATGCATGGAGGGGTCTTGGTATGTACAGATGGTCACCCATCTACGGACCAACCGCGGCAAGTGTAGCTTAACCTGATCTATCGACCTTTGTAACCTAAGCAGGTAATATTTAAGCTATGTCTTATGTTAACCTATGAACCTGCTTAGTGCTTACTGTATTACCTGGACGGTGGACTATTTTCTATTTCTATTTTGATGTACTGACCAGTTCATCGAAGGGTGCCATGACAGTTCCCTTGAGCCACTGCGCGGCTGCGGCCACGCTGCTGTCGGCGGCACTCTTGTAAAACCCTTCTGATGGAGGATTCACTTCGCCATACTTCTCGCCATCAACGAACAGAGAGATACCATCTAGAAGAAAAACGAAGATATTTTTAAACTATGGCTTCCTGTGACCCAAAAGCTGTCTTTAACCTTGGCCAGCGGCTAAGCATTGCCATATAACGGGCAATGCCATCAGTCTCTTGGGTACTTTACCACTAGCAGTCGACAGTGATGTGGAGGAGTTTTTCGACCTCATATTTTAGTTTGTTAACTTCAGTTTTTTTTTTTTTTGTTACCCTACATTGTGTCCCACGTCTGGGTAAAGGCCTCCCCTTTTTCCTCCCAAACCTCCCTGTCTTGTGCGATCTCTGGCCATGTTGGCCCTGCAAATGTTACCACACCGTCGCACCACCTTCGCCGTGGTATACCTCGACGGCGATGTCCTCCCATTAGTTTCTCAGCTTTAGTTATGCTAGGATATTGTATATTAATTTTATTAATGACTTAAGTATCGGTTGTTATTTATGTACCTACATTTCATTTTGATTCCATTTATGGTTTTGATGGAGCTTCTGTGTGCATACATTTAATTTAATTTAATCCTAACGAAAAATTGGGCGATAATTTGCTAATCTGTTATAGCAGGATTATTTTCGTCATTAGTCCAGTGCCTACTACTGTAACTTTGTAAGGATTTTTCATCATTAGCCTGTGATAGATCAGAAAGAAGCTCTTGTGAAGAGTACAATTTTCTTCCTACAGGAAGTTATGCTGAAGATCACTTAGGTAGGTATAAAATGTAAATTATTCACCTGGTCTCCACTCCAATGAGTAATTGTGGAACTCTTTGCTCCAAAGATCTGATCCCGCCTTCTCCTGCAAAAACTTAGATCTGGAACAGAACAAAGAGTTTTTTATAAACAGCATCAGCTTTTTGGGAACCTACCATTGGTGTACCTATAATAATTTCGCTAGGTGTGTTTATAGGTTCATTTGGGATCCGAATTCAGTATCTAGGTATAGCTACTAAAAATTTCCCATTTGAAAACCCATCATTATCACTCTACCAGAATCCAAAGCGCAGCAGATCAACGCTATTAGCAATCTTAAAGAATACTTATTAGTGGAATGAAATGTAATAGAGCAATAGGGCCCAATAATGAATTAGGTGTCAGTAGTAGGTACTTAGGAGTTGTAGGTCGTGGGTTCGAACCCAGGTAGGCGCTTTACTTTGTCTAAATAATTTCATCACCACTGCTCTCAAAACGGTGAAGGAAAAGTAGGAAAACATTGTGAGGAAACAAAAACATCTAAAAACCCGCACTGGGTCCGCGTGGTGGATTACGGCCCACTCCCTCTCGAAGAGAGGAGGTTTGTGACCCAGCACTGGGAACATTATAGGCTGATTATGCAATGTAATAAAGGTGGTAAAAAAAAACTACTGGTACTTTAAGCTATTGGGGGAATATGGATTTTATTCGCTTCTGTCTTCAACTCCAAAATTAAACTAAACAGCTACCAACCTATAAGGTTCAAGTTCGCACAGGATGGGTCCCGCGTACAGCTTCTTGGCGAATTCTGCGTTGCCCTTGACGGTTGCTATGCGCAGGAGTCCAGACGCGTAGTTACGAGCGCCGTAGACGAAGTCACGAGGCTCAAGTTGGATAACTAGAAATAAACGCCATTATTAAAAAGTAATTTAAATTGGTTCAGAACTTTTTGAGAAAGTCGTACAAATACAAATATCACTTTTTTTAAGTCGGTTAAAATTTGGTTTACTTGTCAATGGATTATAGACAAAAAACTTCCAAGGTAGGTACATGAACGTGGGTTGACCTAGAATCCCAAACTCAGCTGTCACAGTCATGACTGCTTGACCAAGGAAACAGTCAGAAGCAACATTCGTAGTCAAACTTTACCTGGGTAAATCCAGTCTCCCAAAGGCATCTTTGCGCTGATCTCGACCCTGCCGTACTTAAAGGCGAACTTGTTCTTGGTGGTGATCTTGGAGGTAATGATGGGTGGCAGTATCTGAGGACCGGAAGCCTCCTGGGAACAGTCCATCGTGCCAATGGTACCGGTGCATCTGGGGGTAACCAGAAAATGGGTTTTTAGGTAGAAGAATATCTCAGTCAGTCAGCCTGTCCCAGCCACCTTTTTTATGTCGTCCGTCCATCTAGCTTGGGGGCGGCCATTGGTCCTTCGACAAACATGGCCAGCCCACTGCCACTTCAGTTTACTTACTCTGCAAGCTATGCAATATAGAATAGCTGATGTCGTGTTAAAAATACAAGCAAGCAAGGAGGCTAACTGTCCAGGGGGGTAGATGTCCATTTAAATAATCCTTTCCAAAAAAAATATACAAAAACAAAATGCTTCTGTCACCTTACAAAACATACGATGCGATATTGCGCACAACGGCACATCTGTGTAAGGACGTATATTGAGAAAAACATCTTTTCCTGATATAGTAAAAACTTTATGTGATGTGAACAGGAAAATCGTAACCCTCGTCATTTTACTCACATTATTACTGCGGTAAACGATTACATCGCGCGTCATGTTTTTATTCGGAATATTAAAGAAAGGAAGGAAGATAAAATAATCTTTCGTGGTTCGTATACGGTTTTCGTGAAAATAGACGAACAATATTATGGAAGGAAAACATTTGAAAAGTGTACTAAGTGAGGTCGAGAAATGGATGTGCGAATAACATTTGTGCGAAAAAATCGGCCAAGTGCGTGTCGGACCTCGCACAATGAAGGGTTCCATAGTTGGAATGAATTTATCCCAAGAACATAACACTAGTTGAAAATTTTGTGCGAATAACACTTGTGCGACAAAACTGTACTGCGACTCACCATAGTTCGAATGCACGCTTGTGCGACAAGCAATAATATTAAGTCTTCGACGTCAGAGGCACCCCGAGGTTCGATTTGGTTAAGTTCCTTTAAACCCTGCAGACAGAAATAGGGGCTCCGTCGACTACGCCTATGACGACGACCGTCTTTGTGTCGCACAAGCGTGCATTCAAATGGTGAGTCGCAGTACAGTTTTGTCGCACAAGTGTTATTCGCACAAGTTTTTCAACTAGTGTTATGTTCTTGGGATAAATTCATCCCAACTATGGAACCTTTCATTGTGCGAGGTCCGACACGCACTTGGCCGGTTTTTTATTAGGCGACATATTAGGATAAGCGTTGCAAATGTTTTAAATTAAACATACATGATTATTATAAACGAATTATTCTTACCTAGCAGTAATATCGAGCGTCTGCCTCACGAAGTCCTCTCCATACTTCGACTCCAGAGTGATCGGCTTGATGGACAGGCGTCCATCCCTCACATGAAGGTTGCGGTCATTGAGGTACACGTTGAATGGGAAGTCCTGGGCAAAACAAATGAAAAACATTACAAAACATCATTTATCATCACATAATTAGTACAGACAAATCAAGCTACAACAAGTTGTCAAATTTCTTTAATAGATTTTCAACTTTATCGCTAAAGCGTTAAGGTTCAAGGTTGATTGGGAAAATTTGACAGTTTCGGGACGTCCGTACCTATACGTATTCCCTCACTTCATTCGTCACTTCATTTCGAAATCATGTCGATGCATGAATCGATGGATGATGTTCAAAACAAGCGAGTTTCTTATCGAATTGTATGCGTTTACTGAGATTCGAAATGAATTACAGAACAGCACTATAAAGTCTCTACCAGCTCGATGAGACAGGACATTGAGAGGATGAGATTGGCGAGGCCTAAGTGCAGCAGTAGTTGCTCTATGATGATCATGTCTATAGACCCCTATAGCAGCTACACTATCCAATCAAAATAATGTACTTGGGTTCAGCCTGGTACAGACGCCAGTACATCAAGCTACTACAATCTGTCAAATTTCTTTAATAGATTTTCAACTTTATCGCTAAAGCATTAAGGTTCAAGGTTGATTGGGAAAATTTGACAGTTTCGGGTAGCTTGACCTTCTCGCGTCTGTACCACACCAATTGAAGTCGCTACTGATAAAGTCCAATAGAACAGAGTATCAAAAAGTTTATCCCACTCACCGGTTCCCCAGGAAACCTAATTTCAGGAGTCCAAACCTTCCCCTTTTCTATTGCAGAATTGAAGTTGTCTTCAAAAAGCAACTGTCCCTTGCAGATAAACCCTGGTACGTTGACCTTGGACACTGATATATCACAGGGGTACTGAGCATTTTGGGCAGGGGCTGTAGACGCAGCTGAAAGATCTGATGGGGCTGACCCAGAGTCTTGTGGTGCTTGATTAGGCATAGGGGCTTGCGTGGCATCGAGGGGGGTTCCATCGTCTGGGTTGACAGGGTTACCGGCTTCGTTGACGTATCCTGGAACACGAGTCGAAATTTAGGAATGGCTTGGTGGTTTTTGTTTATTTGTTGTATATCTAAATATATTATTCTTTTGTGGTAGAGTGGTGCTTGTAGTGATGGCGATCGATATACAGAGGCCTTCAAAAGCTAGTTGACATTTTTCCGCTTCAGCTGTGACACATCACATTAAGATTTAAAATTCTAGTTCCAAATGATTGAACTGATATACTGTTTTGTCTGACTGTTTTTATTGATTATGGGCTGATTTATTCGAGGAATAATTTTGAAATTTTGACAGTTATTTCATACAAAAACTGTCACACGACAATTTTATTCCTCGAATATCTGTCGTCTTATTATACAAAAAAAATATCAAGTATTCCCTCAGGATAGCCTGATATTTTTTTTAATTTTATATCATAATGTGGCATCCCAACTGAAGTGGAAAAATATCAACTAACTTTTGGCAGCCATTGTATTTTTGCGAGCAGCACTTCCTCTTGTTAGTATGTCGTTATGTTATTAGCACTATAAATATAAAAATCATGTTTTTGAAATACCTACAATGTAATCATTGAAGCTGCGTTTACATTTAATTTCACTGTGCTGTTTATACGCAAATAACTACATAAAATAAGCGATGTTGCTTTGACTAAAATGTAGCTAGAAACTTTTCGACAAAATGTAGCTAAAAACTTTTGAATAAAATGTAGGTAAAAACTTCTACCTTCAGGTACCTAATTTTCAAATAGATTATTTATTAAGATTACAAAGCAAAACTATATTTAAGGTGATGAAAATTCGGAAAAGCCATTCCATAATTTTGATGGTTGACCAATATGAAATATATAAAACAAGCCATTCTGCAGAATAAAGAATCGACAAATAGACTCTAAAGAAAGTCCGGTTTACAAAGAAAAGATGGCTGAACGACATTCGCAGGTGCTAAGATGTTCGAAGTGAACTCTCATGTCTGTAGCCTCCCCTTGAGCTTTCAACTTAACACCTTTTGTGCTCGGGCAACGGGGAAATATCGGAAATACGGGAAAAGCATTTTGTTTAAGACTAGCTTATACCCGGGAATAGGCTAGTTTCCTAAAAAAATCTAACTAGTCCGTCAGTTTTAGCAGTAGTCAGAGTTTATAATTATGTAACCACCACTGTATTACCAAATGTAGGTATCAAAAAATATTGAACCCGTATTTTTCTTTTGTCAATTATATAAAAAATGATGGAGATAAATATCACCCGTTAAAGTTCCGCGTGACGTCACTTGCTTTTGACACTTTTGCAAGCAAGTAACGTCACGACCCCCCACTCCCAAATTTTGACGCGCTTTATCTTTAAGCAGAAAAATATTTGTGCAAAATTATTACTGATTAACTGCAATATTGTACGTTTGTGACCTTTCGATTATACTTATCGAAACTTAATAGGTTGCTATCTATAAATATAATAAGACACCTACTACTACACTATCTATCTATGTATATACATCTACATACATGCATCTATCAGTTCTTGATTTTATTTACAGAGAAATGAGAAGATTATCATTTACCTATATTATAGGTACATAACATGTCGCCTCTATTGCCGAATGCGAAGGGATGGGCCGAGGTGTATTAGTTCAACCTTCTCCTGACTCTGACTGATTCCTGACTCCTTAGCATATTCATAGCATAATCAGTCTAGTTAATGTTCCCACTGCTGGGACTCGGTTCTCCTCTCTTCGAGAAGGAGTGGACTGTAGGTAATCTACCACGCGGCCCCAGTGCGGTTTGGTAGATGTGATATGTCACATGTTTCCTCATGATTTTTTCCTTCTCCGTTTTGAGGGTAGTTGTGATTTAATTATTTACACAAAGTAATGCGCCTGCCTGGGTACCACGACCTACAACTCGTAAGCCTCGACCGCTGCTAAAGGCGCTTTTCGTTTTTTTGTGTATTGTTAAAGATTTAAGACTGTTACTTAGCAGTATTTTTATAATTTTAGAGGCCTTCCTGTACAGCCATAACCAAGTGTAAGCAATATTTGTACGCCTTGCTAGGCAGAACATAGTGACACAATTTTTTTGAAGTGAAAGCTTCTTTAGCGGCTTTGTGCACATTTTTGTGATGGGTAAAGAATGTTAAACTCGCGTCAGGAGTCCTGACGCGAGTTTAACATTCTTTACCTTCTACATTCTTTATGTTCTGCCTAGCAAGGCGTACAAATATTGCAGTTCAGGACACGTGACCTGATCGAAAATTCCTAAGACGGAGGTAGAGTAGACCGCATTCAAAAATATCAAAAATGCACAACGTTAATATTCAAGTTTTCACTTCTGCCGGCACTCCCGGAGTGCAATCCGTTTTTTTTTATACCATCATGTAGGTACTGTCACGAGCATAAGTATATACACTTAGTACACTTGGCTTTATTCAAAAGCGATTTACTACTTTATTTTTGAATGAAATTGTATGTTCCTACGAACATAGTAATTTCGGACCCATAGCTTTTGGCAATGTGTCGTATTTCATTGCTGTTTTCGTTATTTCACGCAAAAATCGCTATTGAAAGTTTCAAAGTGTTGACATATTAGTTAAACATTTTCCATACAAACCAACCGTGTCACCGTTTACTCGCACTACGACACAAAAATGGCGTATAGGAACTGCCGGCTTTGAAAACTGTTTGTGACAGAAGTTGTGTGCTCAACGCGCTTTCGGTGATACGAATTTAATTAGTACTAACGTCTCTAGACGCCGTTGGTGGGGCGTTACCATGCTGCCTGCTACATCCCAACACCTGCTGTACATAAACTTACCAGTAACCTTCCACTCTCCATTATCCTGCCTGTAACCCAGTCCATTCCTGATGACGTAAGTCCAGAAATACACAGTATCTCCGATCTTGAGCTCAGCGTTCCTGTCCCTGAAGATCCACCTTCCATTCTTCGCCTTGGTGATGTCTCTGGACCATTGGCCAGCTTCTAAGCCTTCCATTTCTTCATTGAGATTGCCGTGGAAGGCGAATAGAGAGAAGCCATCGTCTGAAAGAGGAAGAAGGGATGATTTTAAAATGATATTTTTAAAAGATGTAGGATAGACGTTTAATAACAAAACATAATTACACGCCTGTATTACGCAAATCAAGGGGTAGTTAGGTCCAGTGTTAAAGGACCCGTTTCTTGCGCTCAAGGTTCTGGGTTCAAATCTGGGCAAGTACCAATTTGACTTTTTCAATTCATATCTCACATCGTGAGGAAACTTGGACCTACAGTAATGATAAGTCTGAAATCGCCAATCTGCTTTGAGGCGTGGTGATCAATGCTCGTGCTTTCTCTGTTTGAGAAGAGGCCTTTGCCCTGCAGCCCATAAAGTTCCCACTGCTGGGACAAAGGCCTCCTCTCTGTCAGAGGCAGTGGGCCGTTTTCCACCACGCGGGTCCAGTGCGGTTTGATAAATGTGAAAGAATTTTTGGTTTTAGCACATGCCAGTTTTCTCACGATGTTTTCATTCACCGTTTTAAGAGCAGTGGTGATGAAATAATTTACACAAAGTAATACGCATGTCTGGGTTCGAACTTACGACCTACAACTTGAAAGCTGCGGCCGTTACCACTGGGTCGCAGTGCAAATGTATACAAAGAAGAAGAGAAGTCTCGAGAAGTTCCTCAAGGAAGAGTTCTGGCCGAAGGGTGTTGTGTACCGCCGGTTTCGTGGCCGGCTACATGACACCAGTCAGCGAAACACGACGCAGACACTTCGTGTGCGTTAGTTAGTTTTTAGTGTAATTATAATGTTGTATGTACAGACGCCAGCAGGTCAAGCTACCCGAAACTGTCAAATTTTCCCAATCAACCTTGAACCTTAATGCTTTAACGATAAAGTTGAACATCTATTAAAGAATTTTGACAGATTGTAGTAGCTTGATGTGCTGGCGTCTGTACATATTTATAGTATTTTTAAGTTATATTAATATTGTATTGTATGTGTTTATATGGGCCTTGATGCCTGAAATAAATGGATAAATACCTCGACTTTAGGTATTTATCCATTTATGTCACCTCTACAAGATTACAGGCGCGATGTTTATGTGTTAGCTACACAAGCTGGCTGGTAGGAAGTCGAGATTTACACGTCTCATCAAGGAATCACGTACGAATTTAATTGTTTACCTATGTCTATTTACCAAAAAAAACTAACCCACAAGGTCATGGCCGGTATAAAACCTCGACAACCGGCTCATAAGTGACGTCGTAATTATTGAACAATTAAATAATAGCAGTTGTGGTTTAAATCGCTATTTTCGGTTCGGTATAGAAGCGGCTACGAAATTATTAAATGATGATACATAAATTAAATATCTAACAGATTATACTTATCTAGCTTTTGACCGCTTATAAACAAAATGAACTGTCAGGAGAAAAAAATGATCGATAGAGGAGAAAACGAATCCAACAAATCAGCGCTGGGATCCTGGGATGTTACGGCCAACTTCTGACGGATTATGTTTACATTGTATGTGTTTATTCGTGAATATTTCCCATGATATACTTTTGACGACACAGTTGGCGCAGTGGCTGAGCGATCGACTGCTGCGCTGCGTGTCGCGGGTTCGATTCCGGCACGGATGTGAGTTTAAATGTTTGTAAACGCACCCACGATACAGGAGTAATTCCTAGTGTGGGGCAACGGTTAAAAAAAAAGGTAGGTAAGTATTCTGCTATTCGGGACGGAGACCAATCCAACATAATATCAAAGATCATAAAAATCAGTCCAGCCGTTCTTGAGTTGTAAATGATGTACCTAACTAACCCGAATTTGTTTTAAAAGATAGAGATTTTGACCACAAAGTACTGAACAACATGTTTAACATAATTTTGCGTCATCAATATATTTCCAACAAATATTGTTTGCCTTAGCGGTTTGGGGAAGTCCATGTTTAGACAAACAAGTTCATTTATGAGGTCGAAAATTAGTTAGAATTCGTAGTTAAGTACTTAATAATGTTATTTTTTACTGAATAACATAAAAAATAAAGAAAAATAGGTTTACCTATTTGTCACAGAAACATGTGCATACAAAAAGATAATAATAATAATAATATAATATAATAATATCCCTGGACATTTCACACAGCACCATTTGTCCCAAGCTAAGCAACCTAATGCTTGTGTTATGGTAACAAGATGGCTGGTATACTACTTATATACATTTTTTTTTCGTAAATACATACATATTATAGATAGAAAAACACCCAGACTCGGAACAAATACACGTAGGTCATACAAATATTTGTTCCGTGCGGGAATCGAACCCGCGACACGCAGCGCAGCAGTCAATCGCTTAACCACTGCGCCAACCGTGCCGTCGCATAATAATGCTTTATTGAAAACAAAGTAAGTACACAGTTACATAAGCGCACTGCCTCCTGAACTAGGTTGTAAGCCTGTATCTCAGGAGACAGTTCCCTTCCAGTTTACATAATTACTAGATTTTTACAGCGTTCTCAAGTAGTTGAAACTAAACACAAAAAGTAAATTTATTTATAAGTAAGTTATACAGTACGTAAGGTTAATTTAACTGAGTGTGCACGTAGTGTGGTATTCATTGTGATAAATGATGTAGGTGTGTGTGAGGGAGTGAGAAGGAGTGCATGTGTATTGGCACTGTAAAAGATGATTACCTCGAAAAAAAACCAAATAGATTTATTGTGCATACAAAAAGATGATTACCTCGAATAAAAAACAAAATAGATTTATAATCACGAGCATAAAACAGAAATAGTCGATAGTTGCACGTCATGACTACCGTGTCATGAATGTGACAAGAAGGCTTCCACTCGGCATCATTTTGTGCTATGGGGACAGCACAGCGCTAACTTGCAGTGGTTACCCAAAAAGATATATTATACGGAAACCAAGTCAGGTTTAATGATTCGTAGGTAACGTACGTAACAAAATAGCAAATGTATAGACAATTTTTTTTTATTAAATAACTTAAAAAATAATTTACATAGGTACTTTACTTTAATTTACATAGGGTCATAGGTATTTAACTAGCTGCGCCACGCGGTTTCACCCGCAAAAGTTTCGATCCCGTGGGAATATCGGGATAAAAAGATTCTTTTCAACTATGTTGGAGATGATCGCAATATTTTTTGCTGTTTTACACTGAGCGACTGTCGACCTTTGCAATAGAATGACTAGATGGAATAATGTCCACAATTAAGAATAATAAAAATAAAGTGTTTCCCTTTCGAGGATTGCACGAGGGCGCAATTACAATTAAAACAACGATGGAGGTGTAGTATTCTCAGTAGTCGGCTCATTACAACCCATAGAGGTGGTTTTTAACGTTAGGTACTCGTACCATAACATTTCCTATCACAGTAATAGCTTGGGCAGGCGATGCGATGCGACGGGGTGGGTCGGGGCAGTAAGAAATTTCGCGTGGACGAAGTCGCGGACAGGAGCTAGTTTTTTATAATAAAACCCATATTCGGAGATTTTAACGAAATACGAGTATCTTAAAGTTACTAAGAAAATTCCCTTTCAGAAATAAATTAAGTAATAATGAAGATTGGCTTTCATAGAATAAGTATTTATTAAAATCTCCCTGCGGTCCCTGCCGAAGTATTATTAGATATTGGGGAAACGTTCGGGAATTTTTAATAATTACTACCTACTTATAAGGTTCGATAAAAGACCTTCGGAAGTTAATACTCGTAGCATATTTTAATTTAGCGAATTAGAATAAAGTTGAAGATTTAATCATTGATTGACATTTATTGTCTTCATTCATTGAATTTTTCGTTGATTAGGGTTCCAAAGAGCAGTGTCAGCCCAGTGGTAACAGCAAAGACTTACGAGTTGTAGGTCGCGGGTTCGAACCCAGACAGGCGCTTTACTTTGTGTAAATTATTTCATCACCCCTGCTCTCAAAACGGTGAAGGAAAACATCGTGAGGAATCCGGCATGTCCTAGAACCACACATTCGAAGACAAGTGAGATCCGCCACCCACACTGGGCCCGCGTGGTGGATTATGGCCGACTCCCTTTCACAGAGAATCCTGTTTCCCCGCAGTGGGAACATTATAGGCTGAAAGTGTTGGGGTCTAAAACTAAAACCAAAGCTTTTTAAATAAATTAAAATATAAATCTCATAAATTGTGTGTTTTATTGAATTGTTTCAAAGTCAATCAAATCGAAATGAAAAGCAACTACTCAAACTAGGCTGAGAATACGTTTTTTTTGAACGTCAAAATTATATAAGTCCACCAAAACAACCGTCCTTCACCGTTATATGTAGGTACCTACTTATTTACTTTTCGCTGTTACTCTTATCATTTTCCTCAATCTCAAAGCATTTCAAATAAACCAATTACAGAAACTTTTGAATTGTCAAGGGGATCGGTCAGTCAGAAAGATGAAGTTAGTTGCCCTTTCCAAAGCGTAGTAGGTGCCTATGGAGAAGAACGGGCAAGAAATTCTACGGACCCTCTTTTAAATCATAAAATATAGGTTACATAATTCATGTGGAAACTACACATGTGATAACGAAGTAGAAAGAAATTTTATGATTCTAGATCTACGGGAAGTACCCCATAGTAGTAACTATTTAGTAATTAGTAGTAACTATTTAGTAATTAGGTTTTGATTTCGGAACATAAACGCCCGTATCTTTTGATTGCGTTGACTTAGAAGTTTGACTTTTTCACTCCTTTAGGAAATTGCAACCCTGAGTATTTGATATTAATTTAAACTTGATTACTTAACGCGGTTCTGAGAAAAAGGGTCTTGACTGACGCCCAGACAGACGGACAACGAAGTGATCTTATAAGGTTTCCGTACCTCAAAAGGAAAAACGGAACCTTTATAAGATCACTTCGTTAAAATGTGAATCTTCAAGCTATGAAGAATGTATGGAAAACGGGTTATGATAACAATCATAACAATATACTAAGCTAATATACTGATGACGCAATAAGAGCTCATACTAAGCCTTTTGCATTCTGGGAATCCCAAGATCACCTATGTTACTTTATCAAAAAATTGATAACCTTTATTGATAATACGAGATTTATTAACCTTGGTAACCTATTATCTCGTTTCTCCGTAATCTTGTTTTGTTTTAATTTTGTTTTTGATTCTAATGAATGTTTAAAATTTTGTATACTCTATGAAGATGTTGCTTTGTTGTATGTGAGCGTCGTGTACACCAGAGGGGCAATTCTCGTAACGCCTGTCAACAAGTACCAGGGTACTTGATAACATAAAAAATGGTCTACACTATAGTCTATAAGGCCTCACAAGATGATATGTATACTTCATAAACAGCCCATAAACGTGTGGAACCTATCGTTGAGACATGGGATTCCCAATAAACGTTGTTAGTTCTCACGTCAGAGGTATTACCTTATTTATTATAGCTCCCGCGCTATTACTCTGTTCTTTCTCTTTTTGTTGTTTTTTCTTGGCTCCTAAGTGTGAGTTTAAATAGCCTATAGCCTCCCCAAGAAGTAGGCTACCAAATGCAAAAACAATTTTTCAAATCCGACTGGATTTTTCAGAGATTAGCGCGTTCAAAAAAACTCTTCAACTTTAATATAAGTATAGCTTACGAGATATAACTCACTCACTCACTCACTATGACCTTCGGCCAGCCTAGCGTAGTACGGAGTTGCAATTAGATAAGAGGTCAGCTTATACTGGATTGTTTGCCACAGTGCATATGTATGAGCTTCCGACCTTCAAGCTAAAGTAATATATAAAAGAAAATATATTTATACATACACACACACATTACATTTCGTTTTTTTCTTCTATTATATTAAGGTCCAATTTTTCCAACGCCAGATAATTTTATTCGAGGAATAATTAAATTTTTTCTATGAATAAAAATTATCTGTCGATTGAAAAATTAGCCCTTATTTGAATATCTCCATTTTTGGTTTTATTAGCCAGTGTTTTTCTCTAAACATCACTTTGAAATTCAAACAGTGTCGAGGTGTCAGTGTGAATCCGTGATGATTTAAAAGTAAGTAATTAAAACGTTTTTACGAAAAAAAAACAACAAAGTGAAAAAAATAATAATTTCGAAAGTCTTGTGTTTATTATTTTCGGTTTTGCCAGCGACATCCGAAATTCAAAAAAACCCGCTGAATGCATAACCTCCTTTTTTGAAGTTGGATAAAAAACAAGTGATTGATAGAAAGAAGAAGAAGTGATAAACTAAAAACTGATCAAAAAACACATTTTGGAAAAAATTTACGATTAGTTACCATTTTGAACAAATGCTGACTTTAACTACGGATCAAAAACCGGCCTTAGTTGAACTTTACAGAATAAACAACACTACAATGTTACTATAGAAGTAATATAACAAACCTGGCACAGAAACCCTGAATCCTTTAGGATAAATAGCTTCTAATCTAGCTGGAGGCACTTCGTAACACAGCACATAATTAAAACTAATTAAACAAAACAAAAACACAACACAAACGCGCGCCATTGTTCTCAAAAACTCATCACACACAAACTTAAATTAAAATAAATGATTTCATTTATGTACAACGGATTTTATATTATTGACTTATTGACTAGAAGTGTCAGTGTTGGTCGGTTCGTGGAGTCGGACTGAGAACTAAGTCTAAGTGTGTTCTTCGCTATACCTCATACACAGACGGATATGTTTTTGTAAACCTGCGACCACACTACGATGTCGTTGGCTTGGCGTGTTTACAATTTTTTCTTACGCAATTTTTGTGACGAATTAACACTGTGCTGCTGAATTTTTTGTTTGCAACTATTTTGTTTTGACAGTGATATACGTAAAGTAAAAAAGTTTATTGTCACAAGAAGCATTTACAATAATTTAGTACACACATATACACAATACTAGCATAGCGAACCGCGGTTTCCCGCATAAGTTACGATCCCGTGGGAACATCGGGATAAAAAGTATCCTATATGTTAATCCTGATTATAAGCTATATGTCTGCCAAATTTCATCCAAATCCCTTCAGTAGTTTTTGCGTGAAAGAGTAACAAACACCCATCCTTAGAAAGTTTCGCGTTTATAGGATTTATTTATTTTATTACTTAAGGTACTGAAACTGATACCCAATCAAAGCCAGGGTGCCAGGGTTTGTGTTTTGGGAGTCAGTCCTCAAACGAAAATAAAAAGATAACGAAACAAGTACCTAGCTATAACGTGCTTTTTTGTATTAACATTACATAGATAATATTCTTTCTGATGGAGATTAGTTATGGGTGGTGGGAACATGATCATCAACAAGTTTTACTGAAATGGTTTTTTTTTTTTTTGTAATGGATCTATTTCTTTATTCCAGAACATAACGCTAACGTAGCATAATCAGCCTATAATGTTCCCACTGCTGGGACACAGGCCTCCTCTCTGTGAGAGGGACTGAGCCGTAATCCGCCACGCGGGCCCAGCGGGTTGGTTCTAGGACATGCCGGTTTGTTCACAATGTTTTCCTTTACCTTTTTGAGCGCACTGGTGGTGAAATAATTTACACAAAGTAAAGCGCCTGTCTGGGTTCGAACCTACAACCTACAATTCGTAAGTAGCGACCGTTACCACTGCGTCCACTTTTTCCACAGCTTCACCAAGGTTAACATAACAGACAGTAAAATTACACAGGCTTCATTACCCCATAAGTTCAAAATATCCCCATATTTCACTATGATTGGAATGGGATCTATAGTTAATATTGAAAGATGTTGGTACAGTAGAAGGCAGAAAAAAAACTCTGCGCGAATTTTACAATAGTGTGGACAAGACCTTGCAACCGCACGTAGCTTAAAATATTTTAGCAATTTGTTCAAGACTGCTCTGGTGATTCAATAATATGGTGTTGTTATATTTTGCTCTTTACCATTGTAAATATACTTATAATTATATTTATTATGTGTGTTCATTTTCTGCGGTTATATGTGATCACTTAGGGAAAAAACAACATAAGATAACGAGTTAATACGGTCCCATGTTTTGGTTCTTAGGGAGCGTAATTAAAATATTTAAATCCTACTAAACGCGAAAGTTTATGCGGATGGATGGATGTTTTTACTCTTTCACGCAAAAACTACTGAACGGATTTTGATGAAACTTTACAGTAATATAGCTTATACATCAGAATAACACATATGATACTTTTATCCCAATATTCTCACGGGATCGACACTTATGCGGGTAAAACCGCGGGGCGCTGCAAATCAATCATAATGTAGCTATTATTCATTTATTTCTTCAGAAATGAAAAACAAACTCACTCTTCTCTTGCCCTTATCCCAATTTGTTTGGGGTCAGCACAGCATGTCTTCTTCCTCCATACTTCTCTATTAGTCGTCATCTCATCTCAGTACTCAGTCCCCTTAATAGCCATAACTCATCTTTCACACAGCTCATCATACTTATTCATATTCATTCTCAAAACTCTCGACGTTATATTCCAAAGAAATTAAATTATATACTTTTCTTAATAAATTTATTTGATACCTCTTTGTCAAGAAACTCATTGGCGATAAATAGGAGGCAAAGCTTCATAGTTTGGCTCACCGGCGAAGTGTTGTCCTGTCTGTCCGTCTTCTACAGACTGTAGTTTGTGGTGAGCTAAAGCGAGTAGAAACTCGCTCATTGCAATCGCATAGTTGTGATATCAATTAATTGCGCAGATATTTTTTTTTTGAGGTAGGTATCTATCTTAATTAAAACTAGGTTTTCCAAAATCCGGTTGGTAAATAAACTTTCAAGTTGGTTGGATCAAAGGGTCGCTTCTTGAGGTTGTGAAGGACTATGTCTACTTAGGGAAAGTCATCCAGCTCGGTAGACACAAGTTTGAGAAAGAAGGATCCAGTTGGGTTGGCAGGGTTTGGAAAACTTCGTCAAGTCTTCTCGTCGCCAATCCAGCAATATTTGAAGACTAAGGTCTTTAACTAGTGTTATAACATACGCTGCCGAGACGTATCGTCTCGTCGTAACTGACCGTTGGGCTGGTCCATAAATTTAAGTTCACTCAGCGCGCTATGGAGCGGTCCATGCTCGGAGTTTCGTTGAAGGACAAAATCAGAAACGAAGTTATCCGGAAAAGAACCGGATTTACCAACATAGCTTTGCAGGGTAAGCAAGCTGAAGTGGCAGTGGGCTGGCCATGTTTGTCGAAGGAGCGATGACCGATGGATCGACGAGTCCTAGAGTGGAGAGTATCGTATTGGCAAGAGTAGTGTGAGACACCCCGCAGCTGGATGGACCGTCGATCTCAGAAAGGTTTTTTTTTGTGGATTGTTATCGTGGATCTCGTCGTTGTTGTGTGTGAGAAAAAAATATTGTAACATTGCCATGTTACAATATTTTTTCTCACTAACCGAAGCACGCTTTACTTGTGGTAACCAAGTGTACAAACACGTTGTGAATGTGTGTGTGAAGACGAGTAGCGTCAGCACATAACGCTCGCTGCTGTAAACTTTCCACATCGGTAGTTGGTAGCATGGTTTCGCATGAACTAACTGCAGTGTTAGGTTAAGTGTGTAGGTTAGTTACACTAACATTGTTGTTAATAAATATTGTTACTAACATATTTGAGAACTTTGTTACTTCATATTAAATTATAAATAAATAACACACAGACGCGCACACACTCATACACGCTTCCGACTTCGCCATTGTCTCGGATGGTAATGAGAGTTCCTGTGCTTAAACACATATTCGCAGCGTGTTTCTTCACTTGGTAACCACAAGTAAAGCGCGAGTTGTTTCGTGAGATAAAACACTATATCTCTCCACCACCCTTGGCCAGGCGTAGCGTTGGTGTCAGCCACCTGGGGCGGAAGAAAATTTTGCCACCCTCTTAATTAGTTAACCAAACAATTTAATGCCTTTGGAGCAAGGCACCGCCTTAAAACCGTTTAATGGAACTACGCTTGTGGTAAAAGACTATAATGTACAGTGTCATTCTACAGAAATTTTCGGCAAGAACAGGCATCATTATTGTGTATTGGTCTATTGTACAGGTTATAAATAAAAAAGTCATATATGTTTTACAAATTATAATAACCACATTTAAAACAAAAATTCTTACACGTGTGCCACAACTTAGATTGATATAACAGGTATAAAACACTTAGTCGTATGATTATACCTTGACGATCATCAAGATTATGTTATTAGCGAATTGAATAAAAAACGCAAATCGACTTCCAATTAGAACTACGACGATACTGTAAATATTTTTATTTTTATTTAAATTAATATACTTGTTAGAGTTAAAAACAAAACTTCAGACTTTAATTGAAACTTTATTCGTTACTGTTTAAGTCTTTTATTGCACTATCAATGTCTATAGCATCACACACCTCTTGCTCAATAGACAAGATAGCCAGATCAGTTAGCCTTTTTTTTTTTTTTGTCGATGGGAAATCATCAAATGACCCCTCCCGCTCTAGGTGGAGCGGAAGGGAGTGTCAGACTCTTACTGACTAAAACCCACCCGTGTTCCTTCCTTAGCCCTTTCTGTTCCAGGGCAGCGGTGACCCTTTCGGATGATCCCACCACCCTGGCAGGAGATCGGTTAGCCTTATCAATTTCAATTTTGGAAACTTTCTCTCACAGCTGGTATTGCTTAGAGCAATTGTGAAGAATATGTGGAGCATTATTATAATATAGGGCAGAGTATCTTCCAGCTTGGATTTCAAAATACATTTTAATAATACAAGTGACTCCGCATTCATTAATTTATTTTCGTTGCTTGTGGCAGCAATGAAAGTCCCCAGTCGAAGTCGTTCCAGCTTGAATTCCTGCTCGTCAATTTCGGCAAATGCTTTATCTAGATTACATTTAGTGTCATCCGAAACTAGTATAGATAAGCAAACTTGTCCGCCAAATTCGGTAGCTGCTGAAAAAGCTCACGTATTTCTACAATGATTCTATCTAACGAAGAAAACAGCTTCCGTCTCAACTCATTTTCACAAGAAAAGTTAGCATCTCTGGTTCCATCATCAAAAATGTTCCTTCTTGTTAGGGTCAGTACACACCGAGACGCGACGCGACGCGACGCTGCGCGCACACTTTAAAAGAGAGAGCTGCACGGCGCAACGTAGTCTGAACTCTCACAATGCAATGTGTACCTTTTCGTGTAGAAAATAAAGTATATTTTGAGTCACTCTTTTAAAGTGTGCGCGACGCGTCGCGTCGCGTCTCGGTGTGAACTGACCCTTATGCGCTTCTGAGGTTCCATGGAACTTCCTCACACATATTTTTTGCATAACTTACAGCGCCATCTGCCTATTCCTCTCGTTTCTCTATCAGTACCATCTGCACAGCATTTACTTTCTGAGCGCAGTCTCATGTCAAGTCCCTTTGTAAATATTTTTGAGCGACATTTACTTCATGTACCACCGGTTGCCAGAAGCCCAAGAAACAAAGAAAGGAAAATGACTGCATCGTAACCAGCAAAGTTCCTGCTCTGTTAAAAAGAGTGCAGTTGAATTGTGTGTTATTGCCTGTTGAAAGTCTGACAACCAGTCTTCCCAAGGGGTATCGTATTACCCAGTAACTGGGTTGTGGAGGTCAGATAGGCATTCGCTCCATGTAAAATACTGGTATTCAGTTGTATCCGGTTAGACTGGAAGCCGAACCCAACACAGTTGAGAAAAGGCTAGGCAGATGATGATGTGTGTTGCTGGGAAGGAACTGAACATTAAGACAACGGCCATTTTAATAAAGATTTTTGGAAGAAAAATGTTATATTGCGCTGAGCCCAAATAAATTAGAATAGGTAAGGATAAGAGGATGACGGTGGAAAATCAGATAATGCTCACTTAACCGTCCTTTTTGCAATATCGGAATAATATTTTTGCACAAAAATTTTACATACTCCGTCTCAAAGATGATGAGATCAATGGCAATCTCAATGTCAATGTAGAAAAAACTTGTTGTTGACCTTGATGTAAGTAATACCAGTCTTATAAACATATGATTATTAAGTGACGTAGGTATACATCAGCATACTGGTTCCAGTATGACTAAATTGTAACATACATATCGACGCTCCCAAGCAATAACTCGGTAATCGAAAAATCAAAATTTTACAGGAGAAAAGATTTACTGATTTTATCAAATATCTTTTCAACAAGTGGGACTATTGAAGTCATTGATGTAAAAAAATACCTTTCATTTAATACATCAATGACTTCAATAGTCCCACTTGTTGAAAAAATATTTGATAAAATCAGTAAATCTTTTCTCCTGTAAAATTTTGATTTTTCGATTACCGGGTTATTGCTTGGGAGCGTCGATATGTACATCCTAATAATCCTGCTAATAAATATTATAAACCATGACGAATTAATATAGTCCCATGTTTTGGTTCTTAGAGAGCGTAATTAAAATATTTAAATCCTACTAAACGCGAAAGTTTGTGAGGATGGATGGATGTTTGTTACTCTTTCACGCAAAAACTACTAAATGGATTTTGATGACACTTTATAGCATTAAAGCTTCTACATTAGAATAACAGGCATCTACTGGGCACGTTCGTTCCATCATAGACCTCATCCATCGCTTTCCATCAGGCGTAATCGAGGTCTAGAGTCCATTTAACAATAAAAAAAAAAAAAACACATAGGATATTAGTATTCCGATCTTCCCACGGGATCGACACTTATGCGGGTGAAACCGCGGGGCGCTGAAAGTACATACATACAACTCTCACCTTCTCTTCTACCCCTCGGTAAGACTGGGTAAACTGCGACCGGCCGATGATGAACAGGTTTCAAAATAAAACAATAAGTAGATACCTTTTTTCTTAACTTCTTTTATCGTACCGAAATCATTTAAAGAGCGTATACCCTGACGTAGTCGACCCTCAAATCGCTGTTATACCACGAAAGATGCCAAGAGTCCTGTTTCTTCCAGAAGTCTAGCATGGCTTTACTGGCACTGTTTCTCCAGGGTTTATCTTCCAAGTCATCGGCGAAGTCGTTGACTCCTCCCACGCAAAGTGCAAGGGTCAAGTGGAACTGGGGAAAGAAAAGAAAATACACATACATACATAACCTCACGCCTTTTTCCCATGGGGGGGGGGGGGGGGGGTAGGCTGAAACTGAAAAACGCTACCCTGCTACGATCCTGGCATACTTCTTTTACTTCGTTTATGTTCATACATCTGGTTATACATCCACACCTGTTGCGAGTACTAGACCTGACCTTTCTGAAGAACATCACCAATAAGCCAATTACATTACCATCTTTTAAGACGCCTCTATGTTTTTCTAGTAATGACGTAAAAATAATAGATTTTCTGTCAGCATGCACTTCAGTCACATTGTTTATATTATCAGTTCAGTCCATTTACTTTGAATCTAAATCTCTCGTACCATTTGATCCAGCGACGCCATGACAGTTCCCCTCTGCCAATGCGACGCATGAGGCACGTTGTACTTCTTCGCGACCTCAGAGAAACCTCCGCCTGGGTTGACCGTACCGTACTGCTCACCATCCACCAGCATATCGATGCCATTTGAAACAATAAAAAGAGACCTATTCCTAAATTTATAAGGGGGCTATCGGCGTTTATCTCTAACATCCCTGTTTGTATGTACTAGCTGGTTTTGATATATTTATTTATTTATATTTATTTTATTATTTATTATTTAGTGTGCTGGGTCCAGTGCTTTACCTGTTGGACACGCATGATATACCAGAGCTGGAAAATAATACGATTGCAACCTTTGTGGGTGGCACTGCCATTATGGCTACAGGGTCATGCCATACGGAAGCAATCAAAAAGGTACATGTCGCTGTAAATGAAGTTCATGACGGGGCACAGAAATGGAGAATCAAATTAAATGAATCGAATTCACTTCACATTGACTTCACCAACAGGGATTGTGATTACCACCCAATCTTCATAAATAACCAACAAGTGCCATACGCAAATACAGCCAAATACCTTGGCATAACGCTTGACGCGAAACTGCGCTGGAAAGCGCACGTCAAAAAGAAAAGGCAGGAACTAGACATGCGTTTTAAATACATGTATAATTGGTTGATTGAACGGAATTCCTGCCTATCATTAAATAACAGAATTTTATTATATAAGCATATCTTTATGCCCATATGGACATATGGCATCCAACTATGGGGCTGTACTAAGCCGACCAACATCAAAATTATACAAACATTCCAGAATAAGGTACTCAGGAGCATTGTTAATGCGCCCTGGTATATAAGAAATGACGATCTCCATCGTGATCTAAAAATGGAACCCGTCACCAATATAATCCAAAAATTTACTAAGGGCCCATGAACACCGACTCCATCGACATTTGAACATCGAGGCAATTCAGCTGTTAGACCAAATATGTAGATAAATTGTCAAAAAAGCTAAGTTCGTGTACTTTAGCTATTTTCATAGTGTAATGCCGTACGGTATTCTATTATGGGGAAATGCCGCTGATATTCAGACTATCTTTGTTTTGCAGAAGCCAGCTGTTCGATCAATTTATAAATTAAGTCCGAGACATTCGCTCAGAGACAAATTTAAAGAGATTAATGTTATGACTGTCAAATGTTTAAAATCTTTTATATGCCCATAAAATATAAAATTGTTTAAAAAATACAGTGATATCCATGATATAAATACTAGGAACAAACACAAATTTGTTGTACCTACAACAAGGCTCAAGAAAATAGGTGGCTCGTTCAGATGCCAATGTATATGTCGCCGCGGAGATTATTCGGACGTTAATTAAGTTGATTTTGTGTTACATTAAGAGTACCTACCAATACTCGTATTTAGAGAAGTTTTAAGTTTGTTATTAAATAACTTCAGATTTGGTTTCATAGAGTTTAGACTTGTCAGAATCATCGTCATGATCTTGACATTGATACTCGGTGGCAATGTTCAAGATCGTGACTAATTAAATCTGGCAATACTATTAAAATAGAATTCCGATTATTTTTAAATAACTGGAAATTTTGGAACATTGTTTTGTAAATAGTAATACCTAAAACTCGCTTTTTAATGTAACTTTTAAACGTCATCTGTCTATTTGGCGGTTAAATATTTTGTGATTGACGTTTGTCTCTGGTCAGGCGAACGAGTTAATAAAAGGCGCGACTCGAGCGCGGAGCTTCCCTTTTTGCTGCCGATTTTTGAAGAAGAAACACTGTGAGTAAAATCTATGTCTGTTGGATTTAAAAAATATTGTTTTACCTACTTGTTTTGATCTTACTGAAATCTATGTATGTTTGATTAAAAACATATTGTTGTAGTAATTTACCTACTCGTTTTTATTTTACGAAATCCTTGAGTTTGCCTTATAGATCAAATGTAAAATCCATTGTAGCTGTAAGCAGAACCGATGACCAGTATAAGGTCAGCGGTTCTGCGTATTTTTAAAAATACCTTCCCTGTCTCAACTTCGACATATACGCTTTTATAATAAAGTTCCAAGCCCCGTTCAAGACCTAAGCCTTAATAAATTCAAATCATTCAGCCTTTTATACCGTTAAGGATTATATCGAGGACAAAAAAGCTTGGGATTGAGCTGCTTCCAATTTTTTACCTATTGAAAGTTCTTATTTATCTGTTTTGTTGTTTTTTTTATATATACGAGTACACTTTGACATTAATTAATTTTATATATACTATGACATTTGCTTACTTTGTAAAGTATTCTATTATTTTTAATAATTGTGAATGTGATTGTGAAGACTATGTGGGTCACTTTATTTTTATTATATTTTATTTTTCTCTCTGTTCTCTTAGTTTTTGTCATGGTCTGGCAGTTTGAGTAATTAATGTGGCCTACCCAAATGTCCTTTCTTTGGTATTGTTCGTCGAATCTTCGAGCTCCTTAAGTTTTGAGTTGAGCTGCACGATTTCTGACAAATGCGTGCACTGACTGGACAGGTCCTCTAAATCTGTGTGGTTCTTTCCTCGAAAGACCATCTCAGATATCGACCTGCATGGTCTTCATATGATCTGACCTCTGAGTTTGTTTCGGCCTTTCTTCTCAGACTAGTCAAACGCCGACCTCATCTAGTTTTAAAATACATATGATTGACGTGTAAAAGTGTTTGTACAAACCTACTTACAAAATAAAAATAATCATTTATCAGATCGGTAGGTAACTTAGTTTTTAATGCAGCACAAAAGATTTAGTCTTCAGGAGGAGCTCGTGGCATATAATAACACCCACACGGGTTTAACGAAGGTTAAGCTACACTTGCTGCGGTCGGTTTGTGGATGGGTGACCATCTATAACATATCAAGACTCCTCCGTGTCTCATGGTCCCGGCTGTTATTTACATCTTGACATTCGTTACGGGTAGTAAGAAGCCCGAAAGTCTGATAAACAGTCTTTCTAAGGGGTACCTATCGTATACCGTGGACTGCCTATCTGACCTCCACAACCCAGTTACTGAGTTGTACGGGTCAGATAGGCAGTTGTTCCATATAAAATACATAGGTACAGGTATTGAGTTGCATCCTGTTGAACTGGAAGCCGACCCCAACATAGTTGGGAAAAGGAAGGAGGAAGACGAACAGATTGATGTGTTAAGCTTCTTAAGAACCGTGTTGAAAGTTTAAAATCTAGCATGTGTTCTAACCAATTTGTGAGTTTTTTTAAATATTGGTAAATTAAATTTTGTAAGCAAATTCTAATAGTAGAAAACACGTAGTTGGCTAGTATTGTGATTAAAACCCGATTCTTTGCCTGAAGTGAGACAATTATAACATAGAAATATTTTTCATTTTTGAACAGGTCTCAAAATAAAACACAATATTTGGTTCATAACGTCTTTTATCGTAGCCAAAGCATTTAAAGAGCGTATACCCTGACGTAGTCTACCCTCAAATCGCCATTATACCACGAAGGATGCCAAGAGTCCTTGCTTCTCCAGAAGTCTAGTTTTGCCTTGCTGGCACTGTTCCTCCAGGGTTTGTCTTCCAAGTCATCGGCGAAGTCGTTGACCCCTCCCACGCGAAGTCCAAGGGTCAAGTGGAACTGAGAAAAGAAAATAAAAATGCATACATACATACATAGCCTCACGCCTTTTTCCCATGAGGGTAAGCTGAAACTACAGAACGCCAACTGCTACGATCGTTACATAGGTAAAGAAAGAAAGAAAGAAAAAGTATTTATTGCGACTCGTACAGGATCATAAACTAAACTAAACTAAACACAGTTAAAAAGGGGTGGGGGGGGGGGAGGTATGT
Organism: Apamea crenata; assembly: GCA_949629185.1. Lineage (NCBI taxonomy): Eukaryota > Metazoa > Arthropoda > Insecta > Lepidoptera > Noctuidae > Apamea > Apamea crenata. The sequence continues at coordinate 2,953,344 of OX451368.1, read as the reverse complement.
TTTCCTTTTGCTTTGTACACGCACGGCGGTTGCGAGTACTATGCATTTGACCTTTCTGAAGAGCATGACCAATAAGGTCACTATTAGTCCTTCTTCTTGAGCGTCCCCTCCGGCACTTCCAATTGCGCTGTACCTTTTACTAATCGCCTTTCATTCATCCTCTCAACATGAATATATCACCATCAGACAATAATGTTCAGTAAATTCCGTTGGTTTAGTGGTCATTATTTCGAATCCCTTAAAGTTTTTACTAGATCTCTCGTACCATTTGATCCAGTGGCGCCATGACAGTTCCCCTCTGCCAATGCGACGCATGAGGCACGTTGTACTTCTTCGCGACCTCAGAGAAACCTCCGCCTGGGTTGACCGTACCGTACTGCTCACCATCCACCAGCATATCGATGCCATCTGAAACAACAAGTTAATTAAACAATAAATTAGAATCATTATTTCCGCTTTGTTGTGACATAGTTTATGATTGAAGTACCATTTATAAACGCAAGGTAATATTATGCCAAACAACCTCGAAATTGGTCAAGTCTGAAATCTGAAGGCAGGCTGGTTTTAAGTTTACTCCGCGTTTATTTATATAATGGGGATTAATGGCGTTTATCCCTGGCATAGCTGCTTGTATTACTACATCCATACGTGTCTGTGAGTCACGTATTTCTGTCACAAATTATTCTTTCTCTCTAACACAAGGATGGATGTCGACCAGTCCATCACTAAATACATATAATTTAGTTGCCTGCCTCGTAGGTCTCGTGGTTGCAAGCGCGACTGCTGAGCGTGGGGTCCTAGGTTTGATTCCCAAGTCGGACAAAGGGTTATTGGGTTTTCCATTAAGATTTTCTTAGTAAAAGTCCGGACTTTGGAAGTTGGCGGTTTACCAACGACTTTACGTGCTGTCCGAGGCACGGGGGTACCGTGCCTCGGAAAGCACGTAAAGTCGTTGGTCCTGCGCCTGATCTCTCTCCGGTCCTGACGGATTGCCAACTTATCAGACTATGAGAGTCAAGGAACAGAGAGTATCCTGTGCACACACTTGTGCACTATAAATTGTTTTTTTTTTGTGTTTGTGTTCTTTTTTATGCGTCATGTTTGCCACAAATAAATGTATTTTCTTTCTTTCTATATCACCTGCGTACCTGGCTAATCTCCGTTCAGATTGGCCACCGTGACCGAAATCGGTCGGGAGGCTATTATTTATTATTATAATTCAGTTGCCATGCAACATACTAGAGCGATCTATACAGTCGATGTCGTAGATTTCCGCAATGTGGTTGTACTTTGAAGCTGCTTAAATGAGACATAAAAACAACAGACTTCAGAACAGTACCTGGTCTCCAAATCATGGTATAGTTATGGTAGTCTTTGTGCCAGTTATCGATACCAATCTTCTCCTGCAACAACAAGGACCTGAATGGTTCGGAGTTAGTGAGCACGGGACCTCCGTACAGCTTCTTGGCCAGACCAGGGTTTCCTCGGACGAAGGCGACTCGCATCAGACCAGATTCGCAGTTATTTGGACCGTATGCGTTTTCCGATGGTTCTAGGTTGATTTCTGAAGCAAAAAAGAATTCATTAGGTGGCTAAGAATATGCAACTTTGTTACGGAGAAATCGCGTGGAATGGAACAAAGTATGGAAAGTCTTTGCCAACAAGGAAAAAAATTGTGTTTTTTATAGGTACTGAGTTAGGTTCATCATTTTTCATCATTTTCCTGCCATAAGGGCAGGAAAATGATGACCCATGTTACTTGTGGTCGGCGCAACACGTTTTCTTCTTCCATTCTCCCCTGTCAACCGTCACGCTATCATTCACTCCCTTCTCTTTCATATCATTCCTCACACAATCCATCCATCTTTTCTTCGGCCTTTCTCTCCCTCTCCATCCGTCAACATGTATATTCATCACTCTTTTAGGCACATGCGTTTCGTCCCTTCTCATCACATGCCCATACCAAGCTAAACGATTTCCTTTCAACTTTTCTGTCACTGGCGCCACTTTCAAACTGCCTCTTATATACTTATTTCTTACTTTATCCATTCTCGTCACTCCACACATCCATCTCAACATTCTCATCTCCGCTGCATGCAATCTTCTTTCATCCGTCTTCTTCACAGCCCAGCATTCAGACCCATAAAGTACGACAAGCCTTATCACAGACTTATAAATTTTACCCTTTAACTTGAGGGGCATCCGTGGGTCGCAAGTTGTTCCTGTGACCTGTCGCCATTTCATCCATCCTGAGTTGATCCGGTGCGTTACGTCTCGGTCAACTTCGCCATCTCCTTGGAGAAGCGACCCGAGGTACCGAAAGTCGGAGCAGATCGATAAGGGCGTTCGGGTGAGAGATATGGGCCAAAGACTGGAGAGACCGCCAAAATCACAAAAGAGATACTCCGTTTTCAAAAAAATCACAAAATGAAAGTGATCGTATGAAATGAACCTATGTAACAGTCCTTTTTTTAGGTAAGTATTTTTCCTTGTTTTCGGGTAGGGTTCCTAATTTTTAAGGGAAGTAATAAAGATTCATAGTAAGATGATTGGGCGAGGCCTATGTCCAGCAGTTGACGTCTTTCGGCCGAAATGATGATGATGATGATGAATAAAGATTCAAGTCTTACGGCTGATTTTTCCAACGCCAGATAATTGAATCCGGGAGTAATTTTGAATTTTTGACAGTTCTTCCATACAAAATCGGTCAAACGTCAATTATATTCCACGAATAAAAATTATCTGTCGATTGAAATATCAGCCCTTACATTAAAAGCCCTTAATAAAAAGTGTTTATTTACTAACCAGGGATAATCCAGCTTCCAGACGGTAATTTCGCGCGCACTTCTACCCTTCCGAACATGAAGTTAAAGCTGTGTCTTGAGGTGATCTTCGCCGTCGTCACAGGCGGTAATATCTGAGCACCTTGGGCTACTTGCTTACACTCTGGCGTGTTTGCCTTGCCTGTGCACCTGGAAATGTTAAAGGAATTTGATAATATTGTGGCGACCGGCGGGAATGTTTAGAATAAGGCAAAAAGATTCATATTCTGAGCTATAAAAGCTGGGATGCCAAGGAAGTTTGTTAGGCCCATTCCTGTACTTACGGTTTAAGACATTTATTTTCTCAAAAGATTACATTAATCACTTACAGAGAAAATACCATAATAAGTCAACAAAATACTTGCTATACACATGTGATATCCCAGAGCTGGAAAACAATACCAATGTGACCTTTGCAGATGACACTGCTATTATGGCTACCAGTGTAGCGTTGAGAGGGTCTCAACGTCAAATAGTCGACTGATAATTAGTAAGTTGTAAGTCACATCACTAGAATCATGGCACAACACTAATGTACTAAGAACACTCTGTGATTTTAACCGCGCTTAGCGCTTAGATCCGCTTGCTCAGCTAGCAGGAGTGATTCCCTGATTGTCAAGATACTGGTACCCCAAATCTAGGGGTTCTACGTACCAGTTGTACGTACCGGATTCTACGTCCAGGCTGAGGACAGGGCGGGTTGTTCGAAAGAGATACCGTGGCCCCTGGCACCACAGGCAACTGAAGGAACACGGGTGAACAAAAAAAAAAAAAGGCTGAGGACAGGGCAGCTCACCTACTGCGCGCTGCACGCGTAGCTGAACTGCGCACTGCATGTGTGTTATACTGCGCGCTGCACGCACACCTATCCGCGCGGCCTGCTGACGCGCCGCGGTCTGCGGCCTACTGAGGCCTGCGACCAGCTTTCTGAAGTCGTACTGGCAAGCCTGTTCCCGGGCCTGAATTCCTGCATCCCGGAGACCCAAGGACGCTACCTTTCCAACCTTACAATTGTGCTTTTGCTCGGACCCACAGACAGTGTAATCTTACCCGCAACCTAGTCTACTTCTACTATCTATGTAACCTATTAGAAGATTATACCTATGAACCTTGGCTAAACATTTCTTTTCAGAAACTTAATTTGTTAACGGCCTGCGCAGCCTATCTGCAAAGCCCTAGCAGTTACACCAGATCAAGTATAAAAGTGGAAGATTAAACTGAATGAGTCAAAATCAGTTCATATTGATTTCACTAACAAATACTGCGATTACCACTCAATCTATATAACGGGCATGTAAGTGCCTCATGTTTTAATATAGCCTTTGGTCCTCCTTGGCCTCGGCATAACTGTTAGCACCAAACTGCGATGAAAATCTCACGTAAAAAAGATAAAACTGATAGATCAATCAATCAATCAATCAACTCAGCCTATCGCAGTCCACTGCTGGATATAGGCTTTTCCCAGGCTGCGCCACGACACCCTGCCCTCCGCCTTCCACATCCAGTCTGTCCCAGCCACCTTCTTAAGGTCGTCCGTCCATCCAGCTGGAGGGGCGTCCCACACTACGCTTGCCGATACGCGGCCTCCACTAGGACTCGTCTGCTCCAGCGGCCATCGGTCCTTCGATAAACATGGCCAGCCCACTGCCACTTCTTATGTCATGCCGGGGAGGAGGCACTGGTTGAAGACCTTAGTCTTCAAACACTGTGGGAGACTGGAGAGACGGGAGAGGCGACGAGAAGACTTGACGGAGTTTTCCAAATGCTACCCAACTCAACTGAATCCTTGTGTCGGCTTCTTTCTCAAAGTTGTGTCTACCGAGCTGGATTATTTGCCCTAGGTAGACATAATCGTTCACAACTTCGAAAGCGACCCTTCGGTGTGGATCATCAAATAATAAAATTATATTATACAAGCAATTTGGACGCATGGCATCCAATTATGGGGCTGTACTAAACGAAGCAACGTTAAAATAAACGTTCAAAATCTAGTCGCAATCTCATCTCAGCGATAATCAATGTCAAAAACTTGCCAAAATTGTAGGGAAATTAAAGGAATTTTTGACAGATTGAGACCGAGATCCAGACTGTGAGCGTTCCTAAAATTACGAGAATTGCCCCTCTATTTGATTAAATTACTTGAACTACCGGAAATGTTCTCAATTTCAATTGTAAAAAGTAACGAAGTAACTATTTAAACTTTCATCTTAAAACTTTTGCATATGTGAATGTGTAATGTTTAATGATAAAATTATTAACTGATAAGTAAGCATCATTGATTATCTTTGTATTGTATGTAAGTTTAGTTTTAATTGGAATAAATGCTTTGAGTTTGAGTTAAGTGTTGTGTTTGATTGAAAATGTCTATCTACTATCAACGAATAATTACACCGGAGACTGGTCGGAGCCGGCACTGGATTTGCCGCCGAGATATATATTTTCTCCGCAGTCGCCGTCGCAAGACGCGTGTCCCTTGAGCCTAGCTCTTGGCCACGGGGTAAGTTAAAGCCCTCACACCAAATAAAACAAAAGAAGTACTGGTCATACCTGACATCCAAATCCAGGGGCTTATGAAAGAAATCTTCCCCGAGTTGTGAGTCGGTCAGCACCGGAGTGATGACGAAGGATCCCTCGTCAAAGCTCACCGTGTTGTCCGGAATGTACACGTTGAAGGGATAGTCCTGTAATGACATTAATTTGTCAAACTTGATCCTATACCTATACAAAACCCTGTAATATTTACCTAGTCACAAAGTCACGTAGAAGAAGTTTTAGCTTTCATAGGCTGTTGTGTTTTCAGTATATATGCTGATTGGTTAGGTTAGTTAATGAAGGAATGGACACATGTAAGAGAATTTTCCAATTTTGTGCTAGGCGTAACGTTGAAATTATTATGTTGTGCTAACGTGTCCCTACCAAAGAGTTTTTTGAATAAATTTAATTTATATTTATATATATACAATAGTGTGCAATTAAATTATTATTACAAAACAAAGAAACATAAAACATTTAAAATTTCTGCCATATTATGTCAGCCAGTCCACGGCAATATATATAATATATAGATATATAAAAAAAACATTGATAACTAAACTCAAGCAGAAAGAAAACCGTAAACAGAACTCAATAAATAAATATTTAAGTTCGATGTCACAGATCAATCGTAATATAGTTGAACCTATCTCTAAGTACACTGAACTAACCGGTTCTGTTGGAAACTCGATCATCGCGACCCATTTTTTCAGCTCCCTAAGACTCGTTTCGTCGAAGTCCTCATTGAATATCAATTGGTCCTTGCAAACGTTTGAATGACCTTGAACCTTGGTTTTGGAAACTGTGCAGGTCGGCGGTAAGGTGTTAAATCTCATGTCTAATAAGTCGTATGGCTTAAGTGTAGAGATTCCTTTCGGAGTCAGTGGAACGGGTGGAGCCTGGCCAGGTTGTCCACGTACTGGTGTGACATTATCATTGACGAATTCTAGAAAAAAGATAGGGCCATATATATTAATAAACACGCAAATATAACTTATTTAAGTTATGGCCCCCAAGATATAAGATATATCCTTCTCACTGAGAGGAGGCCTGCATCCCAGTAGTGGGAACATCATAGGCTGATTGTGATGATGATGAAGATTTGGCGGACCAGAGTTTTCTAACACAGGCTTATTTGCTTAAAACAAGGCTCCAATAATGGTACTCACTTGAGATAATATAATAAATCTTTTTTTTTTTCATTAAAATTAATACAAGGTATTTCATATGGGGTGGATTAAACGAGCCCCCCCGAATGATGATACTTAACGTCTAGTGTATGATTAGGGCCTAGAGAAAGTGGCTGTTGAATGTTGATGGACAAGTCAAAATTGTAAAGGAGCTACCGAAAAGCTTTATATATTATGTCAAACCCGTTGAAAGTCTTTGAAGAATTACTGAAGCGTGAGACCGCTTTCTTTGAAAGCGCTTGCCACTCGGAGAGGTCAGTCAGTCGCAGTACCACCTTGCTGATTTACGAATAAATATTTCCCACTTTTTAATGGAATTCGTTGAAAGAAGAGACTACAGGCTGCTGGCCATAATAATTATCATTTAAAAAACTTACCAGTAACTGTATATGCCAGGTCTGTGTTCTTAATTACTACTCCATCTTTAATGACAAATATCCAGTAGAAAATCGTATCTCCAATTTCTAGCTGCGCCTTACGATTATTGTACACCCAATACCCACTTTTGGCGTCAACTACATCTTTCTTTAAATTTGAATCACCTTCGCTTAGTCCTTTGAATTCTTTGTTGATATACCCACGGAACCCGAACAAGCTATAGCCGTCATCTAACAAAAAAAAAAAGGATTAGTTACTTCCTACTAATATTATAAACGTGAAAGTTTGTGTGGATGGATGGATAGATGTTTGTTACTCTTTCACGCAAAAACTACTGAACGGATTTGGATGAAATTTGGCACACAGCTGGTTTATAACCAGGATTAATATATAGGATACTTTTTATCCCGATATTCCTACGGGATCGAAACTTATGTGGGTGAAACCGCGGGGCGCAGCTGGTGGACTACAATTGCAGTGACTGAGCTGTTGTAAGCTCCCAGTGGTAGGTAATTGAATTCATGTCGTTTACAAGAACCGCGTCAATATTTTGATTTAGTAGTCGCTTTATCTTTTCGACCATCAGTTTAATTTTCTTTCAAGTTTTGAGTCAGAGTGTGGCGATAAATAAGTCGACTTGCAACTTTTAAATAGGTTGGTTGGTTGGTTGGTGGCCAAACAACAACATTCTAAGAACTCTAGGATTAACTTTTTTACCTCATCTGAATATGAATGCCATTTTTACGATCAAAATCAAAAGTCATTTATTCAAATTAGGCTGAGAATCAGCACTTTTGAACGTCAAAATTACAAAAGACAGTCCCCCAAAAACGCCCGCCCTTCACCACTTCCTAGTGCTATCACTGGGAAGAAGAAGTGGCGCAACAAACTCCCCAGCAGCACAGCTGTCTGTTCAATTAAAAAGAAAATACGTGATTGTATACAATACTAGGTTACCTAGATGTTCGGTAATTAACATTACAAAACAGAACATAAAAAGATGCTTTATGAAGTCAAATTTAAATGGCGATAATAGGTCTCTATCATGTAATTGTGAAGAAAAAAAATCTCATGTAAAAAGTATCCTGGTTATAAACAACCACATTAACACATAGGATACTTTTTATCCCGATATTCCCACGGGATCGAAACTTATGCGGGTGAAAGCGCGGGGCGCAGCTCGTAAATAAATAAAATAAATACAAAGACCCCTCCGTGCCTCCAAAAGCACGTTAAGCCGTTGGTCCCGGCTATCATTCGTGGATAGGTATTTGACAGTCGTTACGGTTCGTCAGAAGCCCGAAAGTCTGACAACCAGTTATACTAAGGGGTATCGTATTACCCAGCAACTGGGTTGTAGAGGACAGATAAGCAGTCGCTCCATGTAAAATACTGGCACTCAGTTGCATCCGGTTAGACTGGCAGCCGACCTAACATAGTTGGATAAAGCTGCTTTCAGACTACGCTATACTATAGTGCCATATAGTATAGCAAAGAAGGACTTAGTATTAATTTTAATAGTAAGCCAATAGTATATTGTACAGTACAGTGTGAACGTGTCCATAACAATGTATGGTACGCGATATTGTTGTGCTATGAGCTATATACTATTATATTATAGCGTAGTCTGAAACTAGCTTTAAGGATATGCAGGTGATTTATTAAAAGTAAAAAGCGGTCTTACCTTTCAAGGTCACTCTAAAGCCTTTGGGATACAAAGCTTCTACTAGGGGCGTAGGAACCTGGTAGTCTTCATTCCCTCCTTGAGCTTCACATATTGCAATAAACACAAATAAATAAAGAAATACAGCTTTATCGACACACGCCATGTCTCGACTAGTTCTAAGACCGACTGATGCGATTGACGATGAAGAAGCTACCTATATTGCAGGCCGGTTTTGGAAGGTCGGATGTTCAAAAGCAGGAAAATTCAAGATCGAAATGTAGATTCTTGGAAGTTAATGGTTTTTATTTGTGTTTTTTTTTGGTATAAAAGCTAACGAGATTATTATTTATCCTTGTGATTGATAAAAGGATATTTTATATGTGATCTTCAGTCGCATTAATGTATGGGTATGATAGTTTCCCCGTTTCAAAAGTTCAGTTGGAGGAATGCTTGGTTTTTTCATGTAGTTTCACATTCTGTGCTTTGCGTAGGTACCTAATTGTTTTCTCAAAGGCTGATTTTTCAATCGACAGATATTTTTTATTCGTAGAATAAAATTGACGTCTGACTGTTTTTGTATGGAAGAACTGTCAAACATTCAAAATTATTCCTCGGATAAAATTATCTTGTATTGGAAAAATGAGCCCTTATGTAATTAGCTCTTGTCATTTGCGTAATGCTTCAAATACCTTAAAACGGGGTGAATAGGGATGTAGGGGTGAATCGGGACAAAACTTTAAAATCGATTTTAACGTTGAAATAATATTGTTTGTTGCCAGAAAAGACTTCAATGTGTTTATTGTTTTTTTAATTAAAGATTAAATGTCCTTGTTAGCAACAAACTATATTATTTTAAAGTTTAAATCCATTTTAAAGTTTCTTCCCGATTCACCCCTGCATCCCTATTCACCCCGTTTTACCGATATATCTCATTTAATTTTTAGAGACTTTTTTTACTAAGTCATTTGTCAGTAATGTTGATAACTTAAAGTTTTCATATTTGGATAGCCTTTTTACATACCTACGCGACGCTACGATTTAAAATAGTGGGAAATTTTTATTTGGGTTTTTAAAAAGTATACGGATTGCATCATCATTTAGATCCGTTTTTATAAAAGTATTATATAGTTATTATCTAGTCAGACGTATATGTGCGAAAAAACCCGAACTATTTTTTTTAACAAAACAAGAAAAATGAGCATAGTCTATGCTTAATAATATTATAAAGAGGTAATATTTTTTTGTATGTACGGATTTGAAAAATTATTTTTGCATTTGATAGCCCAATTCTTGAGGAAGGCTATCGGCTATTTTATATTACGCTATGACCCTTAGGAACAGCAAAAACGAAAAAAAGTTAGACAGAACGCCAAGCGAAAATGAAGTAATAGAACAGGTACGTGATGCGATGCGACGGGGTGGGGGAACAAAAATTTCACGCGGACGAAGTCGCGGTCAGAAGCTAGTCAAAAATAAAACAAAGCATAAAATTGCAATTTTATTAAAAAAACTCTTATGAAATATAATCTCAGTCATATCACATATGTATTACTTTATAAGTCTACAAGGCGAACACTTTGATGGAATCCACTCTCAAGTTGGTGTTATACCAAGATGGATACCAGGAGTTCTTCTCCTTCCAGAAGTCGAGCATGGCTTTACTGCCGCTGTTCTTCCAGGGCTTATTCGGAAGATCATCGCTGAAGTCATTGACGCCTCCCACGCGAAGACCGAGTGACAGGTAGAACTGGAAAAGGATGGCACAATTATTTAAATGACTAATGGAACAAACTTGCATGAATATAAATGTTGAAAGATGGACAGGGAGAGGAAGGCCTAAGGAAAGATAAATATATGAAAGGAAAGGGTTTATGATAGCGTGACGGTTAACAGGGGAAATGGATAAAGAAAACGTGTTGCACAGTCAGAAGGTAACATGGAACAAGGGCAGGAAGTTGATGATAATGGGATTGGATGATATCTAAGAAGTTCTGAAATATATACATAAACTCTACAATGTCTTATCAAATGACACGGGTGATAGACTATGCACAGTCCAAACCATTGAAAATAGTAAAGGTGTACGGAAAAATTAAATTTTCAAATTTCAAAATGGGGCCTGTGAGTCAGATAACAGCTAGTTTATAAACTAATAATATGAAAGGGGCCACTCTGGGATGACATGAATGACAAAATATCGAATAATATCGTGAAAGCTAAGCTTCAACGCGCTCAAGAAGCAGCAGTGTAGTGATTGTTTATCTGCACGGGTATTATTGATTCTACATTATTATAACTTATTTTCTGTAAAATATTTGTTTATAGTCCGTGGCGAGACATATCGATCATCATCCTATATTTAAAGACGATTATGTCACCATTGTACGCACGGCTACACATAAAGCTATACATAACCAGTATAATCTGACTTCTAACTGTACGAAATACCTATACAATGCGAGGACAGCTAAAACTGGAAATTTATCGCTTGATGTGTCGCCGTGTGCACCACTGTTTTAATTCAAATAATAGTATTCTTTCTTATTAGCTGGTAGAATAAGAATCTTTTTCCATTGTATTGATTTGTTTTTGTGTAATAATTTTTATATTTACTACGTATAAAATCTAGTTACCATCTCATCGAGCGGAGCCATGACAGTTCCTCTCAACCAGTTGTCAGCATGTTGCACTTTATGCTCGCGCGCACTCGCACTGAATCCCTCTCCCGGGTTGATGTCACCGTACTGTTCGCCGTCTACTAGGAGCTGAAGACCGTCTAGGAAAGAGTATGGTTAGGTAAAAGGTACTGCAGTAAGGGTGGAAGTTTTTATAACGGTTGTAGCGGTATCTACAACGCCACATTCGAACTACGTGTGACGTCAAGCAAAATCCTGCATCTCGCATGCAGAGTTTACCGCGCAACTAGCATAATTATATTCAATGGCCCGACATGAATCATCGGGCAGTTGCCCGCCAGACACAGACGTGATGTTATGACAATTGCAACATTGTAGCCCACCAATTTCGAATGCACAGTGTGCCTTTTAGTCCATATATGTTCTTTTTGGACGTACTTGTTACCAACATTAGGAACTGAGTGAAAATACATCATACAGTATTACAGAGTTTAATCTCTTACAGTTCCAGATTTTTGTTTTCCAAAATACATACGTCCCTATAATAATATCCATTGATTTAGTAGCATTAAAATCTAACATCAAAAATCTTTAAAGAATCTTACCAGCTTTCCAAATCAGAGTATAGTTATGATACTCTTTATTCCAGTTATTGATTCCAATCTTTTCTTTCATCAACTTGGTCCTGAATGGTTCAGACTCAGAAAGGACCGGTCCTCCGTACAACCTCTTGGCAAGACTGGGGTTCCCTCGAGCGAAGGCTATGCGCATCATACCCGATTCATAGTTACGAGGTCCGTATGCGTTTGTGGTAGGTTCCAGGTTGATTTCTAGAATGAAAATTGGGTGTTATTGAAGTGGTAAAAAATAGGCTATCTTAAGTGTTCACATGGTAGCAAAATAGGCGACTGTTTGTGTTTGAAAATTCGAAGCAATATCTTCCTAAGGGCATGTACTGTCACTAAAGGAGATAACTAACCAGGGTCTTCGGATATAGTTGAAGTTTAGCAAGAAACCCATGGATGTTTACAAATAAAATTTAATTGAATTATTAGAAAACAAACAATTCATTTATCAAATTAAATTTTATTCGAAAACATCTATCGATTTCTTACTAAACTTCAACTATATCCGACGAGCCTGGTTTTTCATCTCCTTTGGTGATTCTCCTAGATATTAACGTAAACGAAATTATAGCAGAAAACGCAAGTTATGAATTCAGTATTTTATTTAAAGATCTCCGGGGGGGCTTGTGGCTAAGTAATAACAGCCGCACGTATCTATCGATCAGGTTAAGCTACGCTTACTGCGGTTGGTCCGTGGATGGGTGACCATTTACACATACCAAGACTCATCGTGCCTCGGAAAGCACGGTCAGCCGTTGGTCTCGGCTGTCATTCATGGAGCGACTGCCTATCTGACTGTTACAAAAGTCAGCCTCCCAAAGGACCTTTACCACTTCCAAGTGTTTAAACAGGACAGAAGCATGGCTTTTGTGTATATAGTTGACTTAAAGCATCTTCCTTAACATCTGAAACAGATCTCAGTCTTCCAGAACCTTCCGCTTACCAGGTATAAGCCAGCTGCCCGCAGGTAGCTTCGCCCTGACTTCAATTTTGCCGTATTTGAACCCGAATCGATGCCTCGTTGTAATCTTGGCAGTTATGACTGGTGGTATGATCATCGCGCCTTGCGCCTCGTGTCTGCACTCTAGCGTGCTTAACTGACCGGTACACCTGGAAATGGAGAATAAATTTGGTAAAATGAAGACTTATTTATTTATTTTGGATCTCCAACAAAAGATCTACAGACGCCAGCACATCAAGCTACTACAATCTGTCAAATTTCTTTAATAGGTTTTCAACTTTATCGATAAATCATTAAGGTTCAAGGTTTATTGGGAAAATTTGACAGTTTCGGGTAGCTTGATGTACACAATACTCTTACATGACACATAAAATAAAGGGAAACATCAGGTATTAAATAGGTGCAATCCTTCACTTATAGGAGACCACAGCACGCACAATAAAATTAACAACTAAGCTAACAAACTTAAAATATTAATAACTAGCTTTAGCCCGCGGCTTCGCCCGCGAGGAGGTCACTCATTATCCCACAGAAACGTATTACTGGCATAAAAGTATCCTATGTGTTAATCCAGGTTATAATAAACTATCTGTGTGCCAAAATCTCATCCAAATCGAAGCATAAGCAATTAAAGCATAATACTTATGATTGAAATACTATTGTAAATTCATGCAAGCCTAGTACTTTTTGTTAGAATACTGCTCAGAAAGTCGGATCATATTTCAATCATGATTCGAAAGACACGAAGCGCCATCTAGCGTCCTAATGCAATTGTGACCGTCGAAAGATATTGTTCTTTTTTCCTCAGGAACCGTATTTTTACCCTACATCCTGCCCTATATCCTTTTCTATACCCCAGACAACGTATATGCAAAATTTCATGATGATCGGTTCAGTGGATTAGGCGTGAAAAGGTAACAAACAAACAAACTTACTTTCGCATTTATAATATTAGGGAAGTTAGGAATGTTAACATTTCGAAAAGTTACGGCTCTCGTAACCCCAGCCGTTGAGTTTCGAGTTAAGAATTGCTTGTTTTTGTTGTGAAACATTACAAGTGGAAATGACGTCATAAGTTTTACAGACTTCATCACGCCCGTATTCGTTGGGCAGAAGTATACGTAATTGAATAGTATACTCACATTTTGCCAATTATGTTTTAAGTCCTATGAAACAGGGAACGAGATATAGCCATCCACCAGGCATACTGCATGGTTTTTTAGATATCAAATATTTAATTGCACAATATTAAAAAAACAAAAATTATATATAAGATTTTGGGGGGTCACCAAGTAGTAAGTTAGTAACTCAAGTTGGTAAGGCAAGTAAATCATGCAGACTCTCGACAGCTTGAATGATTGTGGGGGGTATCATGACCCCGATGACCCCCCCTTCCCTCCCTCAGACTGTGCCTGACCATATCTGTCGCATGTCGGAGCAGCAATATGCAAAAGCCACAATCCACACAATCGGATTGGCCCACAATCGCAGTAGACCGGGTAAAGTGGAAAGAGGGTAGGGAGGGCTTTGTCCTGCAGTGGGACAACACAGGCTCATAATAATTATAAATTTATTCGAATTCAATATTTAACTACGAATTTGATTCAATGTTTTGAATTTGTGCTCAGGCCTGGTCCCTCACCGAGTCACCAAAGTTCCGCCTTGGGGTTTGCCAAAGAATAATGGAGCGCATCGCACATAATACGAAACACTACGCTGCGCTCCAAAACGCAGCAAACGCATCCTTGACGTAGGCAACAAGGCTGACCAGCTGAAATGGGATTGGGAGGGTCACGTCAGCCGCATGCACAGTGACCGCTGGGCAACAGTCTCCACACGGTGGTGGCTGAAGATGGAAGGCGCCGCCGAGGCTCCAGGAAGAGGTGGCGAGACAACCTAGTGGCGTACCGCAAGGGTTGGATCGAAGTGGTTCTAGAAAAGGATGCCCGGAAGGATTTGGGAGAGGACTTTGTTCAGTCTTGAACAGCGTAGGTTAACTTAAAAAAATTGTTTTGAAATCACTCGGGTGAAAGGAAATGGCTGTCGAAAATTATATTTGATTCAAAAGTTCTCTGATGTTAACGACATCCGGTGAATACTTAATGAGTCACAGGAAATTGGGAATAAAACATGAGTTTGTAAAGCCGTTTCATTGATAAAGATTAATTAATTAAACTTTTAGATTGTGATCAAAGAAATGTTACACAAAAGAATGTATTTTGTGTTACGTTGACTTCTTGAGCTCACTCGCCACGAGGTGATGAGGTGAAAGTTGATCCTGAAGGCACTTGGTCGAAAACTGACATTCTATCTGCGATAATGAGGATGCAAAGCCAAAATGTAAAGCTGATGTCAATCTTGTTGAAAGTCGTTGTAGAAATACTAAATGTTTTGAAAGCGAGTGTTACTTGTCTAGGCCCATTGGTCTACTCGACTCTACGGCAATGAATGGTGAAAGGACATCAATCGTTCAGGTCGTAATCGTATACGGCACCGTTTTTTTTTTTTTAATGATATAAACTAGTGTTTGATTGCGATCCCGCCTGGTGGAAAGCAGTGATGCAATCGTTGATGGTAAAGCGCAATTTATTATGAGCCTCTAGCCTTGAAGACACTTATTTCATGTAATTTGATCTTTTTTTTGTTGACGTCATCACGGCAACGCCGGCTGCCGCTGAAAACCAGCGCCGGGGCTCTGTCTCGTATAGGGTCTTAGCATTATGCTAAGCGATGGCCGTTTTGCGTGGATGTGACGCATGTTTACACTTAACTTGTTATTTTTTTTTTGTGTGTTTATGTTCTTTTTTATGCGTCATGTTTGCCGCAAACAAATGTATTTTCTTTCTATTCAAGTGTCAAACATTTTATACCCAAAAATTATATTTTTGGGTATGAAATGAATTATGTCCTTTCAACTTCTTATAAGTAGTTGTCAGCTAAAACCCTTAAAAACCATTGTGACCAATTTCACTGGGGGACAAATGTTTTGCGACACCTGTCTCGGGACACATCGGAAGCGATGAAAAAGTTCGTAAGACCAGACGTCGTGTGACATTCATCTCTTAACTAGCGTTTTCTCCGTGACTTCGTTCACGTGGCATTCTTATTGTCTGCCACAAATTTCAACAACCCCGCCCTTATAAAATGAAAATTTATGATCATATTTATAACTTTGTTATCACTTAATGTTCTTTCTGACATTTTTTATTTTTGTTCGGCTTCTAAAAGTCGTAACGTGATGTTAAATAGCCTTTAACCTTCCTCAAGAATTGGGCTATCAAATTCAAAAAGAGTTTTTCAAATCCGACTGGTAGTTCCAGAGATTAGCTTGTTCAAACAAAAAATCAAACTCTTTTGGTTCATTATACTCGTACTAGTTTAGATAAATGATGATAAATAAGTATTCGGGCCAATTTTTTAGTTCTGAAATATTTTTTTTCAAATAAACTGTGTCCTTCCTTTTCATCACGACAGGGCTTAAAAAAAGCGTGTGTTATGTTTCCGTTGTATGATTTAACATTATTTATACCCATTTTCGAGTTGATTGAAGCAAGTAGTAACACCCACACTTTATTACCCTTTTCCAACCCGTTAAGAGTTGATTTTATTAAAACCCTAAAACACGTACTTTTTATTTTTTATTTTATGCATTAGCACAGGAGTTTCGAGTTAGCGCCTTTACTTTGACATTGCCTAAGCCCCAGAGCTGTTTTAAAAAACTAAAAGTGCCAATCTTTATTAAACAGGTTACGACCTTAAAAATATAATATAAATAAGCAATATTAAATATAATTAAATTAATAATAAATGAAAAGATAGACCAGCATATAACATACTAATAGAATAAGAGAATGAATGGAAATATAAACACATGGGTATAAAATAATTAATAGGATATAAAATAATTCTAACTTAATAGGTAACAAAGAAAATTAATAAAGCGCTCTTCCTCTCGCTAGTTATTTAAAAATTTGCTCTGCCCGATAGGGTCCATAATTTTTCCTATTATTTTTCTTTTATTTATCACATGTAATTGTACATTATGGATTGCAATAAACGATTTTGAGATTTGAGACCCTTAAGAGCTGAGCAAAGGGAAAAAGGCAGGAAAAACGCTAAGCAAAACCGGAGTAGTAGAAAGAAGAAGATAGTATTAGTACCTATATAGATGGATACAATCTGCTCCTTCTATACAGGGTTATTGGAAAAACACCAGCAACCTCTTAAGAGGTCATTGTACTCGACATTATGAACCACTTTTACTATGGGACCAAACCTGACAAAATTAGCTGTTCCCTACATTTATGTTCAGTTAACTCGTCAAAATGTAGGGAACAGCTGATTCTATTTCGCTGATGACATTTGTTTGTCGCCGAGATGAGGCTGCCTCATCTCGGCGACAAACAAATGTCAAGAACTTGTCAAAATGTAGGGAAATCAATTATATTTTTGACAGATTGAGGCTGAGATCAGACCGTGAACGTTCTTAAAATGACGTGAACTGCCTCTCTGGATCTAAAGATGATTAGCACCAACCTGTTAGTAAGATCTAGAGTTTGAGAGAGGACGAATCCTTCGTGGTGTAGTGACTCAGTCAGCACGGGAGTGATGACTAGAGACCCGTCTTCAAAGGTTATAGTTTTATCTGGATCGTAGAAGTTGAAGGGATAGTCCTGTAACAAGTTATTTGAGGTTATGAAAGCAAAATCTGCGTAAATGGATGGTTCAATTTTGTCAGTGTCAGTTTCCATAGCTAATCAAGCTATAGTTTCTTAATGTCCTTAAATCATGGAAAAACGGAATGATAAATGGACTGCTAAGTTTGGGTAAACGAAAGAAAAAGAACAAATACATACTCCATCCTCCATCATCTGCCTAGCCTTTTCCCAACTATGTTGGGGTCGGCTTCCGGTCTAACCGGATGCAGCTGAATACAAATATTTTACATGAAGCGACTGCCTATCTGACTTCCACAACCCAGTTAATGGGTAATACGATACCCCTTGGTAAGACTGGTTGTCAGACTTTCAGGCTACTGACGACCCGTAACGACTGTCAAAGATCCACGAATGACAGCCGACCAACCTCGGAAAGCACGTTAAGACCAACGGCTTAACGTGCTTTCCGAGGCATGGAGGGGTCTTGGTATGTGAAAATGGTCACCCATCCACGGACCAACCGCGGCAAGCGTAGCTTAACCTGATCGATCGACCCGTGCGGCTGTTATTACTTAGCCACAAGCCCCTCCAACAAATACATACTATGAAACAAATATTTATGTTTATAACGAAATAAAGGAAAACTAATAACTATACCAAACAAAAAAAAAACTTTTGTTAAGAACAGATAGAAAGGAAATAAAATAAATATTTAATAATAAGGAAAACCATAAGGGCGCTCTTCCCCTCTCCTACTTATTTAAAATTTTGCTGTTTCCAACTTGGTCCATATTCTCCTTTATTCATAAGCGTTACTTAAAGTTAAGTATTGATTAGCCAGTGGTTAAACATACATTTTTGACGTTTGAACGTCACTTAACTTTAATCATCGTTTTTATATAAACCCCCTAGTGTCTATTCATTAATACTTACCACCTGTATGTGTAGATTATGGTGAATTGAATAGAAAGCGGTGCTATCATTATAACGACGGACGCAACAATCATAAAGAGAGCGGTTTGGGCATCGTAAAGCGTAAATTCCACTGCTACGTGGGATATGTACGGGAGGTTTGTCATATTATGTAGCTGCGCGGTTCATTTGTTTGCAAGCCTGCGCATTTGTTTTCTACGGCCGCTATATGCTGGCAATGTTTTGTCGAACCTGAGCTTTAAGTAGGTAAATGATTTCAAATGAAAGTTAGTCGATTTTATTGAAAAAATAAAAAAAATATATTATATACTATTTTGTCAGGTTAAGTAATTGGTTAGGTTGTAAATAAAATTCTAAAGGTCACATAGTAAATTAATTTCATAATTCCGAAAGCACGTTTTAAGCCGTTGGTCTCGGCTGTCAATCGTGTCAGTCGTTACGGATGGGTAGTCAGAAGCCCGATAGTCTGACAACCAGTTTTACTAAAGGATATCGTATTACCCAGTAACTGGGTTGTGTAGGTCAGATAGGCAGTCGCTCTATGTAAAATAGTGGTATTCAGCTGCATCCGGTTAGACTGGAGGCTAAGCAGATGATGAGATGATGACATAGTAAATTAAATTTTTCGAAAGACCAGAAACAAATTATGTTAATTCAAATGATTTAATTCTAAACAGGTTTCTGAATAAGTATTTACATGAATTATAATGCAGCAACTTCCTAAAATGCACTTTTTATGCATATATTTCTTGTTTGAATACGATCACTGGTGTGTAATATTCTGGTATAAAAAAAATTGAAAACATGACTGTGTGATATCTGGCAGCCCGCTCGGGGTCCGCGTGGTGGTTTGCTTGGTTTACTTACAGCTGGGACACAGCTTCTTCTCTGTGTGAAGGGCCCCCCTTCACACAGAGAAAGAAGTGCTGTGGCAGGCAACATTATAGGCTAACTAGTTATTACCTGCGACTTCGTCTGCTACTTTTTTTAAATAAAAATATCTTGAGTTAAAAGTAGCCTAAGTCATTCTCCAGCTTTGAGAATACCTTGTTTTTTTTTTTTTCATTCGTCAAATGTTATAACGATTCCTTCTGAAGTATGAATTTAATGCTTATGAGTATACAGACTGGTAGGTAAATCGACGCGCAACCGGAGGGACAATTCTCCTAATTTTAAGTACGTTCACAGTCTGATCTCAGTCTCAATCTGTCCAAAATATCTCAATTCCCTTAAACTTTTAACATGATTGTCGCTGAGATGAGTTTGCGACTAGATTTTGAACGTTACTAATTACGGGAATTGGCTTTCTGTTGCCATGGATTCATGGAGTACATGCGTCTGAACCCCTCTGCTTTGAAATTTTTCGCATTATGGGTTCTAGAATCAGGTGCTGGATTCATGGTTCCAGTTTGCGCGTCGGAGTCCCTGCCACCCTGTATAGCTATTTACATACCGGCTCTTGAGGGAACATGACCTCTGCCGTCCAACTGGGCGAGTTTCTTAGTCCAGAACCATTGAAATCTTCGCTAAATATCAGATTTCCCTGGCAGACGGGGCTGCCTCCCACGACCTTAGTGGGTGACGGACGGCAGTTGTTAGGGGGTGACGTGGGAGGGCGAGGGTTGTACGGGGGCTGGGTTTGATGAGAAGATGGGGTTGGTGTAGGCTCTGGAGGTGGGATTTGGTTTGGGTCAGCTGGTGATCCGTCTTCGTTAACGTATTCTGGAAGATGAAAATAGTGCTGTTAGGATTTATTGCATGCATATTACAAACAGTTTGACATAATTATATTTTCCTGCCTATATTATTTGCATAGTTACGAGGGGCTCTTGGCTAAATAATAGCCGTACGGGTCAATCGATCAGGTTAATCTACGCTTGCCGCGGTCGGTGTGTGGATCGGTGACCATCTTTACCGAGACCCCTCCTTCCGGCTGTCATTTGTGTATCTTTGAGAGTTCTTAGGGGTCGCCAAAAGTCTGAAGGTCTGAGAGTCTTACCAAAGAATATACTTTTACCCGTGTTAGTAACTAGGTTGTGGAGGTCAGATAGGCAGTCGCTCTACGTAAAATACTGGTATTTAGCTGCATCCGGATAGACTGGAAGCCGACCCCAAAAATAGCCCGGAAAAGGCTAAGCAGACGATTTTTGTGTGCAGTCAAAATCAAAATATTTTATTCCACATAAACCTACATAATATATACACAAAAAACAGCAAAAATACATAAATCTGGTTTTTTGTTCTAGAGCCTGGCTACGTTCACAGCATATTCAGTAGCAACAAGTCATCCATAGGTCCTTCCAGGTGCAGTTGAGTAGTGAGCAGAATCCACACCAAAGAGGAATGCCTCACCGGGGTGGTGAGGCATTCCTCTGTGGTGTGGATCTATTTCGACATTGGGTGTGATAGCAAGTACTTTAAAGAGTGATTGAATTGTTAAACTCTTACCTGTAACAGTCCATTCTCCATTATCTTGTCGGTAGCCCAACCCATTCTTGATGACGTAAGTCCAGAAATAGATCTTGTCTCCGATTTTCAACTCCGCATCCCTATCTCTGAAGACCCACTGTCCATTCTTAGCTTTGACGATGTCACGAGCCCATTGACCAGCTTCTAGGCCTTCCATCTCTATGTTGAGGTTGCCGTGGAAGGCCATAAGTGTGAAGCCATCGTCTGGAAAAGATTTGAATGGGTTTTTAGAATGGAAATTGGCGAAAAAACCTATGGCGCGTTGTGCCTTTCGCGCAAATCAATTGTTCACAAACTAAACTAAATTTAAGTTCAGTGCATCTTTTTCTTGCAATTTCATTATGAAAAGGACAGAAGATAAATATTGGTTTAGTCCTGTCATATTAAGATACTCCATAGACAGTTTAGACGTGACGCGCTGACTAATTTGACAGGACTAAAACGAATATTTATCTTCTGTCCTTTACTTAATGAAATAGAAAGAAGAAGACGCACTGCACTTAAATTTGGTTTAGTTTGTGAATCGGCGCCATTTTCTTGCAGGGAGGAAGGGTTTTTTTATATCCAATACTTGAGACAATAATTACTACAATTCGTGTATGAGTGTGTTGAGACTTTCGTTAAAAGTGTGTAAGTTATAGACCGATGGATGGCAATCCGACACGACCGGAGAGAGATCAATCGCAGGACCAACAGCTTAACGTGCTTTCTGAGCACGGGAGTATCACACCGCCAACTCACAAACTCCGGGCTGTTCTAAGAAGTTCCTAATGGAAAAACCCGCTAACACTTTGAACGACCCAGGAATCGAAACCAGGGGGTCTACTCCGAAGTGCAAAGTGCGAATGTTCGGATCGGACTGACAAATGGCCGAACCGAATATTATTGAAAAATGCGAAGAAAGTTCGGATCGGCTCAGTTGGGTTGGGACCATAGTCAATATTCGAAAGAGTGTATTCGAAGGAGTGTAGGATTGGGACGGACCGAAACAAATAGTAACTTCGTAGCAGGAAACGGCCGAACATTCGGCCGATACTACTTCGGAGTAAACCCCCAGCTCAGCAGTCGCGCTTGCTACCACGAGACCAACAGGGCGGTCAACTATTTTAGTGAATCAAGAGTCGAAGAACATAATTATTGTTGATTGAACCTACCTGAGTATTTTAATCTGCAATTTCAAAATTAAAAGAATGTTGTATAAGAATGATTAGTTTATTGCTTTTTTCCTCTCTGAGTCGTTTCACACAACAACAAATACCAAAAGTAACAAAAAACTAATTCAGGTTTTGGTTTATAGTTTTTATCCTTTTTTAGAACACGAGAATTATAATATATTTCTTAGTATGATTATAAATTTGGCTGTTTTATACAGAACCATCTGACCCGGCAGATGTTGTCCTGTCATTCGATATGATCTTGAATTCATACAAAAATGCCATTGAAAAAATCATTTTCAGTTTTTATTCAATTTTCAATTTTCCGGGCCACTTCTCCAATTTTCCCTTCTGGAAAAGCCTAATTCGGACTGTTACGAATATTTTTTATATTTTTTTTTATTAGCCGTTAGTGTCCACTGCTGGACAAAGGTCTCTCTACTCTCCTTCCACCTCTCTCTGTCCAGAGCTGCCAAGGTCCATTCTTTATGAAAGGAGTTCTGCTCATCCCGCCATCTCCGTCTGGGCCTGCCGCGATGTCGTTTGTCATTAAATGGGACCCACTGGGTCGTATGTTTGACCCATTGATCGTCTGACATGCGGCAGATGTGTCCAACCCAACATTTTACAAAAAAATAGCCAAATCGGTTCCACCGTTCTCAAGTGATGCGCTATATGTAGAAGATAACTAGCTGTACTCGCGACTTTGTTTGCGTGCATAAGTATAGGAATACAACCTATTAGACTTTATGGATTTAATATTTTTTGCGCGGAATCCGAATTATTTTAAAAGCCTAAGTTACTCCTTATAACATCAGCTATCTGCTAGTAAAAGTCTCGTCAAAATCGGTTCTGTCGTTTCAGAGATTAGCCGGAACAAACAGACACAAAATTTACTAATTGTTTTTTGTTTTATGAGCCGCTTATCCTTTCATATGCATTAGTAAAATGCTGTTATTTTGACATTACAAACAAACACTTACATTTTATTTAATCGAGTATAGACAGATTTGTATAGATATTGATCAAAAACAGTATATCTGAAGAAACTCGAGTATTTGACGGTCCCTACTAAGTATAGATAAAGTGTGAACAAAAACAAATGTCATTACTATCTTTGGTTCTTCGATACTATTCAATTTGAAGACGTTTCTGTTGGAAAAGAAAACCTGTTATACCATGTCTGTATTTACTTGTCACTAGCCTGGACACTGTGGTCATTGCCTTTACCGTCATGGACCTCAGAGGACATCGTGTCAACGACCACCGGTCAGAAGAATGATGATACTTAAAACTGAAAATGTTTTTTGACAAACTTGTTTTGGAATTTAATGTTTTTGTACAAATTAACACGTTAACTAAAAAACAAAAAAAAAAAAAAGAATAAATTAAAAAGATATTTATTATTTAGTGCTACCTAAGTCTTAAGTGTGAAGTTTAAGTAATGTATAAAGACTCGCCAGACCCCACAGTCAAACCACATCTATACGGTTTTGTGGGGCTTAGTTTTAGTTTAGGTATATTATTTAGTATGCTGTGAACATAAAATAAATAAAAATAATCTAATCCAACTGCCAGACGGAAATTCAGATGATATTAATTTGGTTTTTGAGTCAAAATTAATTAAAATGCAATAGAAATCAATTCAGTGTTTTTTTCCGTATTTATTTCCTCGACGACGTTATTACGCTAATGAAAGCTACAAATCCTCAATTGCTCCCTGTTTTTGTGGCAAAGGACCTTCATGCTGTTCCTAGTGTGGGCTTTGAGCATATTGAATGTACACGTTTGTTGAAGGATATAGCTAGGCTGCAAAGTCAAGTATGCATGCTGCATGAAAAGTTTGTAACAACGGACACATTTGAACAGCTTAAACAAGACGTTGAACATATAAAACATGCGTCTCTTATTGAAACTGTCCCGTCACTGTATGTGAACAAGAGGAGAGGAGCATGTTTACAAGATAGCTACGAGCTTAATAGTGGTCCCATCTGATTATAATATGTGCCTATAAAAACAGCTCAAACTACCCGTCTTAACATGCCCAACATTTCAACTAGCTCGGATACAGGGATAAGTCCGTCCCTGTCCAACAGAACGGAGTGAGACAGCAAACAGTCGGCGTGTGGAGGCACCTACTGAGGTTTCGTGCGGGGTAATGTCTTGCGCGAGCGAGGGAGACAGCGACACTAGTCTATAGCCGGTTTACGGCGCGAGTTTGACAGGGATAACTGATCAAGCGAAGGCGCATGCGGAGGCCACGGCAAGTACTGTTGTTCCGAGCAGAGATCTATCGAGTGCGGGCGCACTTGCGGCGGCGGTGGTGGATGATTCGTTCCTTATTTCGAACTCGGCAAATAGAACAGCTGTTTCTGTAAATGTATTAGTGAGTAATTGTGCGGTATTATTACGAGAAAAGGACTCAGAGTGGCAGGTTATTAAATCTAAATCTGCCAAGAGATAAATAAATAAAATAAATGTAAATATATCCCTGGACATTTCACACAGCACCATTTGTCCCAAGCTAAGCAACCTAATGCTTGTGTTATGGTAACAAGATGGCTGATAAACTACTTATACTTATACAAATTTTTTTTTTGTAAATACATACCTACATATTATAGATAGAAAAACACCCAGACTCGGAACAAATACATGTAGGTCATACAAATATTTGTTCCGTGCGGGAATCGAACCCGCGACACGCAGCGCAGCAGTCAATCGCTTAACCACTGCGCCAACCGTGCCGTCAAAACAAACAGATACAAACACGCAAGATACAAACTGTTAGGTCAAAAAGGTCGTGGATCATCACCTAACGGTAAATTTACAGCGGCAGACGTTAAAGGCCCGCTATTTATTTCTAATATTTGTAAAGAGACAAGTGAACAGGACATAATACGTTATATTGAGAATAAAGCGAAGGTTGTTGTGTCACTAAAGAAAATAAAAATGAAGACCTATAGGAAATACAACGCGTACAAACTGTTTGTCTCTAAAACCAAACTAGCCATTTTGTTAAATGACGAGTTTTAGCCTGACGGCATTACGTTTAGGCGTTTTGTGCATTTTATGTACACTCCTAGTCAAGAGGGGCGTAATTTGAGAAATAGTTAGTTTTTCTTTTAATTAATTATGGATTGTAAAAATATCTGCAGATTCACTAGCTTTAACTGTCATTCATTTAAGAACTCAATTGATGATGTTAGAAGTTTATGTAATATCTGTGCTATGTGTTTACAGGAGACTTGGCTTCTTAATCATAACATTCCATTACTGGGTACGGTTAGTGGTGATTTTGAATATACAGGTAAGACTGCTGTGGACATATCCGCCGATATACTGAGAGGGAAACCATACGGTGGGGTGGTTATTCTCTGGAGAAAGGGTGTATTAGAGATGGTTTCTGTCGTAGAGTGTAATAGTGCCCGACTAACTGCAATTAAGGCGACACTCGGAGGACGTAAGATCTTAGTCTTTTCCGTGTACTTGCCTGTGAACTCCACCGATAATTTGCCTATTGTCTCAGACGTGTTAGGTGAAATTGGTGCCATTGAAGAGAATAGTGACGTCGAAACAGTATTTTTGTTGGGTGATTTTAATGCCCATCCCAAAGAACTGTTTTATAATGAGGTTGAGAGGTATTGTTTGGATAGGTCGTGGGTATGTGCAGATGTGAAAAGACTAAGCGCCGACTCGGGTAGTTACACGTTTGTGGACCATTATCACGGCAGTATTAGGTGGCTGGTGGTGGTGGATCACTGTGTGGTCTATGTCAGCTTGGAAAACTATAGTAAAGGTAGGTATGTTAGAGGATGTATGTGTGTCTGACCATCTTCCTATTTAAATATCGAATGTGATCTAGATGCGATCAGGCCGAAGCTATGTAATTCTGATATGCCTAGGAATGCAGTTCTCTGGGGGGAGAGAGATGAATCGCAAATCAGTAAATATCATGACTTATGTCAGGAAGGGTTGCGAAACATTGATTTTCCTTTCGAGTTCACTGAATGTAGCTACGGGAAATGTAACCTAAGTGCCCACAAATTAATAATAGACTCGTTGTAGGTCTTAAAAAACGCGGCTATCCTAACCAAGGGTAGAAATAAAACTAAATGTCGGAGAAAGGTTCTGTGTGGCTGGAACCAACATGTCAGGGAAGCTCAGGGGATGCCAGGCTTAGGTTTAAGTCGTGGGTTTTTCACAATTGACCATCGCATAGTGTACATACGAGCATATGTGCGAGTCTCAAAAAATTTTTAAAGGCAGGCTAAAGTGGTGTCGAAAGCATCAAGGGCAATCAAAAATGGATGTGATTGCAAAATGTCGAGCCACTAAAACTTTTCCCAGTTTTGGAAAGCTACCAAAAAATTGGATGTTAGGCCTGGCTTCCCGACGAGTGTGAGCGGGCGAGATCGCCAATAATGTTTGGCAATCATTTTAGGGTTCGGTCGCCGATCGGTTCTTTTACTGAGATGGTTTGCACTGCGCCCTGCAGCCAGAGGGATGAGCCTCTGTTGCGTTTCCCAGCAAGTCAAATTAGTGCTCTTATTAAAGAGAGAAATATGCTGGAGCGCACCTCCCGACGGTCTTGTCTCTGTTGTTTCCTACGTGCATCAGTCATGCGTACCTTCCAACCGACCGGGCACCTCTGTGGTTTTCATTAGGTCGCGACCTAATGAAAACCAGCGAGGTGCCCATAGTTAAGAACAAGACCGGCGACATCTTGGATAAGGATAACTACTGCCCGATCTCCCTCGCGACCGTGCAAAGGTGCAACAAAGGTGATGGGTGGTTTGTTTGATTCTTGCTTGCAGAAGTACCTTAGACTACACGATGCGTAGTTTGGGTTTTGGCCCGGATTATCTACTGAGAGCGCAATCTTAAGTCTCAAGCACACTGTCCAGTACTACACTGATCTTAAGACACCGGTGTATTATGCCTTTTTTCTGGATCTCTCCAAGGCCTTTGACCGTCTCTTACGAGGTGCTTTCGAGGAAGCTAGTGGATAGTGGTATACCGGTGGAGATGTTGAACATCTTTAGATATTGGTACAATAACCAGACGAACTGTGTCAAATGGTTAGGCACTCTTTCCGATTCGTACAGGCTGGCGGGGTTATTATCTCCAAAGCTTTTCAGTCTGTATGTAAATGATCGACTACTGAATGACGCCCTACTGCAAGTGCAAAATTGGTTCACTGCTAATAATTTAGTATTAAATGGGAAAAAAACTAAATGCATAAGATTTGCTTTACCGAATGTTAAAAGTAGTGATTGTGACATAGTATTGAATAAGGAGAAACTAGAATTCGTCGATAAAACTGTTTTCCTGGGGATAACGCTCGACTCAAGGCTGCAATGGGGTCCTCATATAACATCTCTTGCAGGACGGCTAAGTTCAGCAGCATATGCTGTAAGAACAATCCGTCAATTTACTAATGTAGATACCGCGAGGCTAGTCTATTTCAGTTACTTTCATAGTATCATGTCTTACGGTATTTTACTATGGGGACGGGCTGCAGATATCGAGTCTATTTTTATTCTGCAGAAAAGAGCCATCAGAGCAATATATGGCCTCCGCAGGCGCGATTCTATAAGGGACCTGTTTAAAGATATTAATATCATGACGGTACCTTGTCAATATATCTATGAAAACATCATGTACGTAAGGAAAAATTTAAATCTTTTCAGTAAAAGAGGTGACAGACACACATATAGAACTAGAAATAGGGACCAATTAGTTCAACCAGGTTTCAGACTGGCTAAAGTTGACTCTTCCTTCATGGGGTACTGTTTAAAATGTTACAATAAAATACCTCCCCACATACTCCAACTCAATGAAACGAAATTCAAATCTTACATAAAACGCACACTATGTAGCCAAGCATATTATAAGCTGGGGGATTACATCGCTGACAAAAATGCTTGGTTAAACGCTGGTCCTGCTCCACAGGACGCATAAATAAATTGATTAGCATTTGGAAATACCTCACACACGCCTAACCTACCTACATACTGTTGGAGCTGATGAAGATTTTAAAATACTATTTTTGCATTATATAAATTCAATCTCCTAGTATTGTATAATTGCATAGCACATAAATGTGAGTACTATGTACATACTATAAAGCTACCATTTACTGGGTACGTCTTTCATTGACTTGAATGTGGCTTGGCGGCTGAGAGTAGGTATGTCATGCTCACTCTAATGTCTCGCTGATGGTGGCGCGTGTGTTGGATCATTTAGCTCCCTTCAAAATGGTTGAGCTGAATGGTGCTAATCTATGCGTCATGTTCGTGAACGGGCGCCGTCAGTAGGGACTGGTCAACTCTTTGCTGCCATGGCTTATTTTTTATTTAATTTTATATTTGAATTGTTTTTTTTTATCAGTTCATTACGGACGCTTTTAATGTTCTGCATCGTTCTCACATGCATAATTTCTAACATGAATGATGTAACCAATACTTTGTAACCATATTATTCTGATTTAAAAGAGTGTCCATGGAGTTTCTTGCCCGTTCTTCTCCATAGGTACCTACGCTTTGGAATGGGAAACTAGCTTCATTTTTCTGACTGACCGACCCCTTGACAATTCAAAAGTACCTGTAATTGGTTTAATTGAAATAAATACTTTGAGTTTGAGTTTGATCTCATAGTGGAACTCTTATTTGAATTTTTAATTATACGCTGATTATGCCATGTTATGCTAATGTTGTAGTTTTTGGAAACCTATAGGAACGTAATAGTTTCAACAAAATATGAAGCAATTTGTAAAATGTTCAAATAGAACGAGGAGGCTTAAGAAATCCTTCAGGAATTCAGTCAACATAATATAATATGTAAGCTCATTTTTATTGTGACAATCCTTCGTAATAGAATTACCCTTTTCTTATTTTTTCGCAGAATTTGGATCCTCTGCCTTCTCTCGAGGTATCGAAATAAATAGTTCGTGAATAAAATATCAAATAACACGATATGGTAATGGTATTATTCGATCAGAATGCTAAGTTTCGGGTTACTTATTATTTTTACACTAAATTCACATTGAATTATATCTGCAGTGCAAGAGATTGCAGAGTTAAAATAATAGTAAAAAAACATTTATTTTATAACAAGTAAAAAGCTTTAATCTAATACTAATAATAAAGCTGTAGTTTGTTTGTTTGAAAGCGCTAATCTCTAAAACTACCAGTACGATTAAAAAAATATATTTTTGCATTAGGAACGGCTATAGGCGGCTATAAGGTAAAGTCAGAAAGAATGATAAGCGAAAACGCAGTAATAAAGCGGGCAGACGATGCGATGCGACGGGGTGGCGTTGGGGGACAAGAAATTTACGCAGGCAAAGTCGCCGGCAGAAGCTAACACTATACAAGCTAACACTAAAAAATATACAGTGTGGCGATTAGGTTATCACATGAATTGAAACCACGTATTCTACATAACGTATATTAAACATACATAATTAAAAGAATTAATAACAATTAACATTTTAGTCGTGGGACCTTTTTTTTCGTTTCAGTATTTACCTAACAACATTAAACTTAATTTGTGTTTACTTAGTAACAATAACATAAAGTTTGTGTTGAATTCTTGATACCATTGCCTCACGCGTGTCTAGTGACTTATTATCAAGGATGGTTTATTTCATGACAATTTTTACGCTAATTATTTTATTTGTTTTTTTTTCTATTTTTAGTCAAATTAAAATTTTATTATTTTAACAGACTTCTAACAACTTCTAATGACCGCTGTATTAATTAATGTGATAGCCTAATCGCCACACTCTGTATATTATGTGGAGTATACAACGTGTTTTTTTTATATCCCATAACTCTATTGGGTCATTGTACTCATCATTATGAACCACTTTTTACTATGGGACCAAACCTGAAAGCGCGAAAAAAAATCAGCTGTTCAATACATTTATGTTTGTATAGCTCGTCAAAATGTAGGGAACACCAGATTTTTGTTTGATTTTTGTTTGTTTTTGTTTATTATTTACGAGGGATCGTAATTTTAGTTGATTATTTATGTCTTTCATAACATCCTCATGAAATTTGACGAGGATGCAAAACAACAGAACGCCAATTCTCGTAATTTAAAACGTTCAAAATCTAGTCGCAGTCTCATCTCGGCGACAAACAAATATCAAAAACTTGTCAAAATGTAGGGGAATTAGAGGAATTTTTGACAGATTGAGACTGAGATCAGACTGTGAACGTTCTTAAAATTACGAGAGGGGCCACCCTCAGCTTGTATACATATTTTAGTGTAAGCTTGTTATTTATGAATTGTGTAGATATTTATATGAAAGGAAATAAAAATTGCCTCGTTGGTCATGGTACTTAAACATAATTGGCGAAATGTTGTACTTAGGCTCACCTACTGCCTAACCCTTCGGGTAATACAGCCGTGGTGTTACATAAAAAAAAAAAATTAAAGCAAAGATGTAAATGCAAATACTGGAAAAGCCATCAGGTATAAATTGATGACTCAAAGGCACCGTTTGGCCCAGGAGATAGTAAATAGGTAGTGATCCATCATGCTATGTGACACGTAGTCTGGTGAGGGGTCGATGGGTTGGTTTAAATGCTGTAGCGGCTTTATTTACCCCAGATCCCGTTGGACTCGTGGCTGCAATCGTGACTGCTGAGGCTGTGGGGTCATGAATTCACATGAGTCTAGACGATGCGTAGAATTTTTTCGTAGCGTAACAAAAAAAAAAAAAAAAAAATGGGTGCGTATACCTACTTATGTACGCGCGTCAGAAGTTATACTTAAGAAAAACCATTTTTAATTGCATGCAAATAATTAATTACAAAAAAGGTTACAGTAAAGTTCGTTGTTTAGGCTGAATAATGTTGGTAACAAGTCACGGCCCTTTTAAAGAAATTAAAAGCATTTTATGGCATCCAATTTTCTATAGTGAAATATCCATTGCCTTTTTTTTAATCGATAAGAACAAACAGCTTGCTATAAAAATGCTAAAAATAGATAGGTACAGGCCGGTTTATGCTGAAAAAAGTGACGTATAGCTTTAAAAATAATGAGCGGTTTTGCGGAAGCTTCAACCTGTGAATTTTGTGTGACGGTGATGCGCGCATCTTAAAATTCCACTCTCATCATTTTTTCATAACGCGCCTAAAGAAGTATAACTTCAAAAAATGCTGTTTCTTAGAAAATACCTACGCGGGCAAAATATACGGAACAGATTTTTGTTTTTATAACCGACTAAAATTTGTAACGCAGTTCAGAATCATGTACCGAATCCATGGGTTACCACGGATTCAGTGCATGAAACCCGAATCGACACGCGTCGCTTCGATAAATTCGTACGTTCGTCGCGCGTCGATTTCACTGCCACCCTTTATGGTGGAAGATAGTTAGTATCTTCCACACATAAAGTCATAATGACTTATATTCGGAGTCATCAGTTTCCTCGTAGTTTTGCACATAATGACTGACTTTTGTCTGTGTATTGCTAGAAGAAAAACATTTACTTAAAATTATTTTGCGACAGGGTAAAACAGTCACAAACAATTAGTGTACCTACAATTGCATATTCAGTAATGACCTAATAATTAAAATGTATGTTCACAATAACAACACCATTTTCCTGCGGTTTTGTAATAGTGCATTAATTAATGATTTAATTGCTTATACCTAAGACAATGCATCATTTTATGTATTTAAATGACAAATATCTTATTATTGTTTACT
Source organism: Apamea crenata (assembly GCA_949629185.1). Lineage (NCBI taxonomy): Eukaryota > Metazoa > Arthropoda > Insecta > Lepidoptera > Noctuidae > Apamea > Apamea crenata. The sequence goes on along the minus strand of OX451368.1, from coordinate 2,921,593 downwards.
TAATTAAAGGAAAAATAGTTGCTTTAGTCATCACTTTCCTCGTATTTTTGCATATGTCGACTGTCTTTTGTTCGTGTATTGCTAGATGAAACAAATTTCTTTAAAATTATTCTGAGAAAAATAAGTCAAGAACGATTAGTGTACAATAACAACACCATTTTCCTGCGGTTTTGTAATAGCGCACTATTAACTACTAATTGTATAATGAATTACCTCATTATAAACCTCCAACCAATTGTATTTAACAAAAGGAATGTCATAATACCCACTGTTTTCCTAATTTAAGGAAAAGTGATTGCTGTATTCTTCATGATCTCATGCAATTTTTATACCCTACCTTATACCCTACCTTATACCCTACCTACTTATTGAATAATAATAATAAAAAGTATTTATTAGCACAATACAAGTTTGACACCTATTAAAATACACATAGTAGTCACTAGGGGACAGAGAAATTTCTTTTCTTCTTTCTTTTCTTTTTTTTTAAAAACAAAAACAAACAAATAGGAACAATTATTAACAAATAGGAATGTGAATTTCAGTGCTTAATATGTAGTTTTAAATTGTAATACAGCTTACCTCTTCAGTATACTACATACATAAGCTATCAGGAAGGAGTTAGTTCGATTCCCAGGGTGACCATTATTTGCTTTTAGAAATTTTTCTGTTGAACTTCGGAAATGGTTGGCATAAGGGTCCATCCTTGATAAAAGTTTAATAAGTTTCAGTGGATTTATGACCTCATGCAATTTTAACAAAACCATTTTATTTTCTATATACAAAGGGTAGGGATAAAACCCTGAGGTCCAAAACATGAGCGAGTAAGATGTTTTTGAGGATAGTTGAAAAATGGATTAATTAACGTTATGTATTTTTTTGTTACGTATTTTCTGGTGTACAATAAATTTATCATCGGCCTAGTCCACAGACGGGTGTTGTGTCTGGCAGGCAACTGCCCAACGATTGATGTTGGAAGATTTGTGTATATTCTAATTGCGCGGTAAACTCTGCTTGCGAGATGCAGGATTTGCGTGACGTCAATATGACGCGTTGTTCGTATGTGGCGTTGTAGATACCGCTATATATCCGTGGACCTAATTACATCGTTTTCGCTTAGCGTTCTTTATGACTTGTTTGTGTTTTTGCTCGGCTCTAAAGGGTTCTAGCGTGATGTTAGCCTATAGCCTTCCTTAAAAACTGGACAAGCAACCGCAAAAAGAATTGTTCAAATGCAACTAGTAGTTCCAGAGATTAGCGCGTTCAAACAAACAAACTCTTCATTAGTATGGATATAAATTATATGGTCTTCAGATTAGCCTATAGTATGGTCTCATCAAATTCTGCCACATTTGGCGTGCAACCTTACATGTATTTATTACAGGACGGAGATTATTAGGTGAGTATTAACATTATTAATTGCATAATTTACGAATTAAAATTAATTCTAATTTGAGGCATGTCAGTTATCATCATCATTCTCCAGCATAATCAACCTATAATGTTCCCATTGCTGAGACACAGGCCTCCTCTCTTCGAGGGGATGCGACCTGTAATCTACCACGTGGGCCCAGTGCGGGTTGGTAGATGTCTTCGACTGTTTTGGTTCTAATACATGCTGGTTTCCTCACGATGTTTTCCTTCACATTCTCCAGTCCTTATTTATTATTATTTATTTATTTTATTATTTATGTACACGCAGTAAAATACATATGGATATGACATAGATATAATATGAGTACAAAGGTACTGCTTATTTCCTAAGAAATTTCTTCCAGCAGACCTGCGAAAGTAGAAGTAAAAAGTTGTCTACATTTCTATGTAGACAATAGTGTGTGAGAACAAGAAGAGAAAAATATGAATGTGTGAAGTATAAAACTAAAATATTAAATATACCTACACATATAATGCAAAAACAAATTATATATATAAAAGTATACTTAAATAAATACATAATACAAAAATATATAAACATATATATATATATAAATACTCACGATATAGAGGAAAGGTAATGCTCTTTTAATCGACGATCCTTATCTTAATATATTTCGGGGTCAGCGCAGCATGTCCTTTTGTTCCATACATCTCTATTAGCCGTCATCTCAGAATAAGGTAAATCTTATCAATAAAGTGGAGACATAGATAACAGCGAATAACATAAATATAGCGTTAACAAACTTATCGACGCTATAGGTCAAAGTATATTTGTGAAGTTTTTCCTTAAGTAGTTGTAACCACCCACCCCTGCTTTGCGTGGCTTTTACAACTTGACAAAACATCGAGATTTCTTTATTTTAAATATTAATGTACTAGCTGCATCCCGCGGTTTCATCCGCATAAGTTTAGATCCCGTGGGAACATCGGGATAAAAAGTATCCTATGTGTTAATCCTGGTTATAAACTATCTGTGTGCCAAATTTCATCCTAATCCGTTCCGTGGTTTTTGCGTGAAAGAGTTACAAACATCTATCCATCCATCCATAAAAATTTTCGCGTTTATAATATTAGTAGGATTATTCAAGTAAACCTTCCGGAATAAATTCCCTAAATGATTGTGAAACAGCATCATAATCCGTTGCGTAGGTAGTTTAGAAGAACAACATGGTCTCACAGACAGACACGTAAAGTGACTCTAATTAATAATATGTATAGATATAGAAGTGGTAAAAGAGATAACAGTTCATAACATAAATATAGCGTCAACGAACTTATCATTAATGCTATAGGTCACAGCATATTTGTGAAGTTTTTCCTTATTGCTAGTTAGGTATGCGTCGTGGGAAACACGAAAACCATACTGATAACAAAGGCAGTAAAAAGGTTAAAAGGTAGGTTAAAAGTTATTTAAGTTATTTTGTTATAACTGGAGTACCCACATAGGTACCTACTACGCTTTCCTTTAAAATCCATACAATGTAAGTATAACTTAGCCTTATGTTAGTATCAATTTAATTCAGGGTTACTTAAATTAAGGGTGTCTGTACTCTTACCCACCTACGTAAAAGGGGGGAGTCCCACCAGTCTGAAAACACATTCAGCTTTGGAATGGGCAACTAGCCTCATCTTTCTGTCTCACCGACCCCTTGAAAATTCAAAAGTGGCTGTAATTGGTCGGATGGATGGGTGTTTGTTACTCTTTCATGAAAAAACTACTGAACGGATTTAGATGAAATTTGGCGCACAGATCGTTCATAACCAGGATTAACATATAGAATACTTTTTATCCCGATATTCCCACGGGATCGAAACTTATACGGGTGAAACCGTGGGGCGCAGCTAGTTTGAAATAAATGCTTTGAGTTTGAGTGAAGTACTCGTAATATTATGTGATCAGAGGGGTAATTCTCGTAATTTTATGAACGTCCACAGTCTGATCTCAGTCTCAAACTGTCAAAAATTCCGCAAATTTTCCTACATTTTGACAAGTTTTTGACATTTGTTAGTCGCCGAGATGAGACTGCGATTAGATTTTGAACGTTTTAAATTACGAGAATACGCCTTCTGATTTCTTACGGGATGTCTGTCGGTTTGCTAACTTTTGACGCCCTAACGGTAGAACGGGTTTCGATGAAATTTGGAACACAGGTACACAATATCACATGAACGGTTAAATGGATTTGGATGAAGTTTAGCATAGTGACAGACCATGTCGTGAATTAACACATGCGGTACTTTTAATTCTGGTAAATGACGTAGGCCCTCAAAAATGCGAGCAAAATCGAAGGCAACAATAGATAGTACTTATAACATTTTTTAAGTGAAAACTTCACCGCGTTGATTGATTTTTCACTTTTCTGTGAAACAATTGTATTTTTTTTTTTTGATAATCGTCGAAAAACTATCCTAGAGGGTCTACAAATTATATGCTGAACTCATGGTTTCAGTTTGCACGTCGAGGGTGTCACCCATGTGTTTGTAGCTATAGAAGTGAAAGCATAAGTATAAAATATTTTTATTAATAATTTATAATTCATAAATATAATTTATAAACACACGACCAGTGGTCCACTTTAGCCCTGGATCGAAAGAACTGCAAGTAACAGTAAATATAAAATTTACAAATTAATAGGTAATGAAATATAAATTTTTGACACTTCAATTTATTCATTTGGACTTAGATACTTATAAAAAAACAACTGTTATTTTATAGTTTTTTATAACCTCAATTCGAAGGTCATTAGGGTGATGACACCTGTCATATGTCTAGCAATAGTCAACGACACCAGTTTTGTTATCACAAATAGGTTTGTTAATTACACTTCATACCCACGGTCGTTTAATAATCTCGTTTATGTAATGTAATTATATTTTTAATGTCGGAATAAGTTTCTCGACAAATAATCGTGTTGTTTACCTTAATTGGCTTAATTTATACAAAAGTTTTGACGATAATGAGAGCACTTTTGTTTTTGTTTATAACGGTAACATTTATAATAAAATCGGTCAAGTGCGAGTCCGTACAAATTTGTAGGTTATGTAACGACAACTTTACGGTTTTCGGATTTTTCCTTTACTTGTGCTACATGACATTGCTTCTTGCCAAATTTCATGGTTCTAAGTCAACGGGAAGTACCCTATAGGTTTTGACTCCCTTGCGAGTGTCAAAATATGCGGCATAAACGGAACATAGACTCCCGTATCTTTTGATTGCGTTTACTTAGAACTTTGATGTTTTTACTGCTTCAAGGGATTGCAGCCTTGGGTATTTGATATTAATTTCAACTTGATAACTCCACGCGTTCCTGAGAATAAGAGTCTTAACAGACGGACGGACAGACAGACGGACAACAAAGTGATCTTATAAGGGTTCCGTTTTTCCTTCTGAGGTACGGAACCCTAAAAACATCTTAGTAGTCAGATAAATAGCAAATTAATGCACGATCAGTTTACCCAAGCGTGCCTCTTTATTCTGTATTTTTAAAGTAAACAATTTGACAGATGATGTTTACATTTTTTTTTTTTGTATTTTTTTGTAAGTATTTAGGAAAGTCCCTTGTCATTATCATTCAAGATTATTATGTTGAGTTACCTCGTTTATCAAGAAGGCCTATGTTTGTTAAACTACACAGACACCTACGTACTTAAAATAATGAACAAGAGGAAAACTAAAAAAAAAATAGTTATGAGAAACTTGTGTTGATGACTCATTTAAATGTTTTTTTTTAACGTTGAGACAAAGGAATTCGTCACAAGGTGTTAATTGGGTTCGCGCTATTTCTTAAACTGCACCAACTAATGTATTAGCACCTTCACAATTCACCTTCTATTTTGTTTATCTTAAAGTTCCGAATCAAAACGGTTTTTAATTGGTCAAATTAAAATAGTAAGACCAGCAACCTAATAAATTGCTTAACACACGATCAATCAAAATCGGAATCATTTTGAAGGATATTGCTAGTCCATTGCTTCATATATTCGCAAAATTTGTCTGCTCAGCAACCTAAATAACGCAATGAATGTAGTTGAATTGTCAAAATGAAAGCGTTTGCTACTGATAGTGTGTTACGCAATCACCCCACAGGTTGCGCGATTAAGGTTCTTACCTTCTTACTTAGCCAGACAATAAAAAAAAAATGTTTCCTCCTCACGTTTTTCACACATCGGCCATTGGCAGGTTAGTTGACATCGACACCATTGCCATAGAGAAAAATTTAATGGAATAAACGTCGCATTATTAGATTAACTAAACAAACAAAGGTATTAGGTAAACATAAACTTGTTTTATGGGCATTCCAAAGACAGTAATAATGCTTTATTAAGAATATAATATCCTGCAAAGCTTTACAATTTTACATCTTGGTTTTTCCTGTTATGGTCATTGATTGCAGACAATAGTAAACAGTATTTTACTAGTTCATGACTGAAAAACTAAGCTAAATATAAAGCCTACAGTCGAATACTAAAATACATTCAAGTTTATGAAACCACTGACAAAAATTTGGCAATGCAAGCTCGGTGAGTCTACCTTGTTTACCTTTGCACAGAAATAAGCGAATACCTACCAAGTATCAAAGTGACTACGGTTCGTCATTTTGTCATATTAATGACAAATCGTAGTCACTTTGCAAAAAAACCTCAACAACAAACAACAGCAGACAGGAAAAACCCTGCGATTATATTTAAAAAAAAATACAACATACCTGGTACAGAAACCCTCAGACCCTTAGGCCAGATGGCTTCCAGCTTTGCAGGAGGCACTTTGTACGCGGCAGCTCCAGGTTGTATGAAGCATGTTGCGATTACCGCAAATAAACAAATAGTTGAGCGAGCCATGATGTCCGTGTTCGCGGACGGATGGCAGAAGACTGACGTTTGGCGTTACTATGTATGCGCTTGAGCATCTGCGTAGAGCAATACAATTATTAGATGTGGCAGGTTCAAGTTCAAGTGTTGTATTGAGGTAAATAAAGTAAGTGATAAACTCAAAATCAAATAATTTATTTCAATTAAACTATTTACAGGCACTTTTGAATTGTCAAAATTAAATAGTCGGTCAGTTAGTCAGAAAGTTCAAGTTGCCCATTCCAAAACGTAGATATCACTATGGAGAAGAACGGGTAACAAACTCCAAGGACACACTTTTAAATCAAGATATTATTACAAAATCCTGGGTACATTATTCTTATTGTTTCTATATGTGGGAAAAATGTAAAAAAGAAACAATTTAAAATATAAAATTAAAAATAAGCCCTGACAGTTAAGAGATGACCAGCCTCAACCGACGGCGCCCGTTCACGAACATGACGCGTGGATCAGCACCATCCAGCTCAACCATTTTGTAGGGAACCGAATATTAACTGAAACAGGAAAATATTAAGTTTAAATCAGATCAAATAGTTTTTGTCTGCAAAATCTTTTTAACACGCCTTATTAGATTTACTTGTAACTAACTAACAAAGTAACAAAATCTTAGAAGTCAATTATACCTTACTTTTAACTGTCATATCTAAATGAAACTTTGTATGTATATGTAGTACGGAAGACAAAACTATAATTGGGTATCTTGGAGCTGATCTGATGATGGAGCCAGGAGGTGGATGGTGGAACTCTTCAGTGGCTACTAGTAAACCCCTCGAGTTTGGGGTCATATGATCCGTTTTGATGAGTCCAACATATTGCACTTAGTGTCGATGGTCTAATGATGGAGCTAGGAGGTGGATAGTGGAACTCTTACGGGGATTATAGTAAACCCCTCGAGTTTGCTAGTACCCTTAACCGTCATAACTTCGTTGTCTTTATACTTATTAAATTAATGACAAATATACCTACTAGACGCAAAAGGTAAAAATAAAAATATGATGCGGTAATCCCATCGCATCGCATCGCTTGCCCGCGTTTCGGGTCGGAGGAACAAGAATTTTCACGCGGACGAAGTCGCTGGCAGAAGCTATAGTAATTAGTAAAGATAAATATAAATTAATATTCACAAAGGGATATTGGTACCAGTAATATGAATCGGCTCTTTACTTTGTGTAAAATTATTTCATCACCACTGCTCTCAAAACGGTGGTGGATTACGGCCCACTCCCTCTCACCAAGAGGAGGTCTGTGTCCCAACAGTGGGAACATTATAGGCTGATTATGTATGTTATGTAATATCAACTAACTGCGACTGAAAATGATCTCCAAAAGCAAAATATAAAATATACGCACAATACTCCGAAAGCCACATCCCATAATGCCGCATGCCACTTTGCATGTGGTACTGTGGCATAATGGCCAGATAGCAATTACATCAATAATGCCTGCTGCAACCAGAACAATACTTGTACAATATTACTAAACCTCGCGCACCAGATTGTCATATCTCGTAATTTAAAACGTTCAAAAGCTAGTCGCAGTCTCATCTCAGCGACAAACAAATGTCAAGAACTTCTCATAAATGTAGTGAAATTAGAGGTATTTTTGACAGATTGACTGAGATGAGACCGTGAACGTTCTTAAAATTACGAGAATTGCCCTCGCATTTATTCATATAAATGTAGAGACCAGACCAATTCTCGTACTTATTCTCGGTATTCATATACCTGATAGCAACCCGCCTCAGTCAGGGGTGTACAGTAACGAGCATAAGTATGTATACACTTGGCTTTATTCAAAAGCGATTTGCTTCTTTATTTTTTAATGAAATTTTATGTTACGAACATAGTATTTTCGAGCCCATAGGTTTTTGCAATGTGTAACGTACTTATTTCATTGTTATTTTGGTTATTTCACGCAAAAATTGCTATTGAAAGTTTCCAAGTGTTGATATATTAGTGCTCGTGACTGTGCGCTCTAATTCTGTTAACAAAGATACGGGGATTCATCCGAAAGTAATTGATCCGTCAACAAAAGTAAAAAATTCAATTTTAGGACGGGCATGTACGGTCACCAAAGGAGATAAGTAACCAGGGCCATCGGATATAGTCGAAGTTTGGCAAGAAACCGATGGATGTTTTCGAATGAAATTTAATTTCATTAATAGAAAACAAACAGTTTATTTATCAAATTAAATTCCATTCAAAAATATCCAACGGTTTCTTACTAAACTTCAACTATATCCGATGCCCTGGTTTATCTCTTTTGCCGACTGTACATACATATCGGGAGTAAGGACAATTACTGTCAAATCGTGTTGTCATTCATTCTTAGTTCGGGTCCTGAACTTATTTTATGTCCGTATGTGATACAGCGTAGGAAATGTCCGTTCGTAACTTCGGCCGAAACCACGGATTTCGTGCTTAGGGAGTAGATCCCCCGCTTCGTACAGTTTTCACGACTTGTCAGAACATGGAATTCAAAAAAAAAATCCTTTATTATAATGTAAGTTTAATATTAAATGTTTTATACGCATAAACCTTCCGGAATTAATTCTGCAAATGATGGTGAAAACCGCATCAAAAGGTTAGGCTTAGTCTCTGTTGAGATTGGCCGCCATGGCCGGTCTGAAGGACCATACGACAACCAGCAATCGCCTTCTATCACAATCCAAATGATTTTGAAGGAAATACACCCTTTGCTTCACATGTTTGAAAAGATTGTCAGATCGACAACCTAAATAACACAATGAATATTGTTGAATTGTCAAAATGGCAATAATAGCATTTGCGTATGGATTGTGAGTGCGTTACTCAATTAAACCGCAGGATTTTCCCCGCGCGGGTACACTCATTAACAGTTACTGATATCGTCTTATAAGAGCTTGTAAACATAAGGTTTCAAAAGGCAAGTATTTTTTTCATTCTGTCTTCGCTTCAAATATTTATGTACAAGTAAAATCACTTAGAAAGCTGTCACGCTAAAATAGAATTGGGCTGGATACATCTGCCGCATGTCAGACGATTAATGGGCCAAACTTACGACCCAATGGGTCCCTCTTAATGGCAAGCGACATCGCGGCAGGCCCAGACGGAGATGGCGGGAGGAGCTGGACTCCTTCAACCAGAAATAGACCTCAGCAGCTTTACACAGAGGAAAGAGAGTTGGGAGGCATTTGCCCTGCAGTGGGACATCACAGGCTTTTAATTAATAATCAAATTAACTGCCAAGACAAGTAATAGCATGGTAAGACAGCAGTTAATTACATGTTCGTTTCACAAAAGAGAATTTGGGAATTCCGGATGAAAAAAACTCGATAACACTTTGCCCGAGCTGGAAATCCAACCCTGGAAATCATGCTCAGCGGTAGTGCTTGCGACTCATACACCAACAAGTATTACAGAAACATACGTGTACATTGTCAAATATTAATAATTCGCCCATTTTATCTGGTCGCAGCTGCAAGATGAGCCATCTAATTCTAACAAATTGAACCCATTTAGTTTGGCTCAACCGTATAACAAATAGGTCCCTATCTAACATACCCATGTTTAAACTAATCTATATGTTATCTACTATATAAACATATAAACAAACTGTTTAGCTTACAAAGCTAAAGAGTTTGTTTGTTTGAACGCGCTAATCTCTGAAACTACCAGTCGGACTTGGAAACATTATTTTAGTATTTGATAGCCCAATTCTTGAGAAAGACTATAGGCAATTAACATTACGCTATGACCCTAAAGAGCCGAGCAAAAAGAAAAAAAAAGTCACAAAAAACGCTAAACGAAAATAAAGTAGATAATACCGCGGGCAGGCCATGCGATGGGGACCGGGAAACAAGAAATTTCACGCGGACAAAGTCGCGGGCAGAAGCTAGTCTAGCTAAAGCTAGCTGCAGCTAGTCTGGCTAGTCAAAGAAGGGGAAGTCACTTTGATATGCTAATTTTGTGAGGCTATCGGCCTTTTAAAGCCTTCGTGTTACGTGCACATTAGAAGAATCTCTCGTAAAAATACGAAGTGTGATGTCAGGCAATTGGAGAATCCCCTTATCAGCGAACTAGGCAATGTCAGCGGTCTGCCACCCCTTTCAGAAACTCACCGCTAGGACCGCCGTTAGCTGTACCCTTAAAAATAATGGTAAGCACGTTTCTAATCATTAAGTAAAGTCTCGGTTTAGTTTAATTATATCTATATATACCGACTAACTTTTTTTACCGTTGGACAAAAACAGGGTATAAAAGGAACGGAGTAGAAGCTGGCACAGAAATTTCTTATTTTTTTTCAAAAAAATTGTTGGCTCATGACAAAATCTCACATCTCTGTCATCTTTAAATAATATAACTGTCATCTTCAAAAGATTGACAGAAACAGAAAAATTTTAGGTGCAAGTGGGTGTGGGCAAAAATGTTGGATGCAGTTGCATGGAACCAGTCCACGGCTGCTCGATGGAGGACGAAACGGATCGATTACAATTCTGAATCGGGGGTGGGCTTTTCCTGGTAGTCTAGCCAGCTCAACTTTCCAATTTGCGAAGACAACCCTTGTTTCAGGAAGTAGGTATTTGCTTTCACTTTTCAATTAATTGAAAAGTTTGGAAGGATCTCCAAGATTCCGCTCAAGTTTTCAGATATTAAACAAGTATTTTAATGAGGTATAGGGTTACTACGGTTATGAGGAGCTGTTTTTAATGTAAGTATGATGTTTTATAAATGAATTATAGGTAAATAATAAAATATCCTTAGAAAGGTGTCTGGGATGGACTGGTTACGGAAGGCGAAGGACAGGGTGTGGCGCAGAGAGGCCTATGTCCATCTGTGAACTGCGACAGGCTGGGCTGTTGTTGAATTGATATGACGGCAGTATATTGATGTGCATTAATACAATACTACAAATATGCAGTGTTCATTTGGGCTCTGTCGCAAAATGACTACTTCTCAAAATGCTATAACTACGTAATATTAAAATATCGTAAATGAATCGTGGAAGTGCAAGTGTGGAAGCAGTAGATGTCAACCATGTAGGCATCAATTGTTTTATTTAAATACCAACTGACCCGACAGACGTCCTGTCCAAATTTTCCATGATTCATCATCATCTGTCACGCCTTTTCCCAACTATGTTGGGGTCGGCTTCCAGTCTAACCGGATGCAGCTGAATACCAGTATTTGACATGGTTATTACCGAGCCACAAGCCCCGAAACTTTTCCATGTCCATCTATGAACAAAACAAAAAAAGCACTACTCATAACCATTGTTTGGATCGTGAATCTTGAAAATTGGCCTTCAATTCGTATAGAAATCTTATACAAAAAAGTTAAGACATTTAGTTTTTCCACAATTTGATAATTTTTCGGGACACATTTCAATTTTTTTTTCTATAAAAACCTGGTTCAGATTTCAATGATCTTTTATAAAGTGGCAAGTCTATGCCTCACAGGGTCTCTGGTCGTGAGTGTGTGATAATGGCCACCGGTTGAACCGGTGCGTTTCCACTTAGGCACAGCTTATTATTATACAGTAACTTAGGTAGTTGGGTCGTAAAAAGGTACTATTTATATTTGTTTACTTAAGCATACTGATATAAGGTATAAGCATAATCACCCTATAATGTTTGCACTTCTGGGACACAGGCCTCCTTTCTGTGAGAGGTAGTGGGCCGTAATTGACCACGCTGGCCCAGTGTGGGTTAGGGTATTCCATGGGAATTAAACATAACTGGCGAACATAAACTTTACAAAATCGGTAGTTATACAATACATAATATAAATCAATGATATTATAAATAAAAAGAGGTAGGTAGGTTACCTGCTCCGCTAGTGGCGCGTTAACAATTGGCTAATTAGCCTAGTAACGTATCGTCTTGTCTCGCTCCCGAAAATTACGACATGTAGTGCTACTTTCACGTGTCATCTAAGGCTAAGGCACGAAATATAATCTTTGCGGAAAATAATCGTTAATCTGTGAACAATACCGATATACTAGAGTCCGCGCACTGTGTTGAATAATCGCTCGTAAAATTATATTAGCGCTCGCGATTTTATTCGCACGAACATGCGATTCAAAAAATTGCGTAGCAGTGCGCGCTTAGCCTTATAGTGTGACATTCTGAATTGTGCCGTTTTTAAAAATCGTATGTTGGGAGGTAACCCATCTACCTATTTTTACTTATATGTAATATCGTTGATGTAAACTGTAACACGAAAATTTTATCTATGGTTTTGTAAACTACCCATTTTGATTATGGTACACAAAAGTCATCATAGACAAAAGCAATCTACTCACAGTTTTATATCAATTTAAGGCAGTTTTCGACTCCGAAATCAAACGTAGGTATTACTACTCCTCCAGCCACTTTTCTTCATTCCTCATATTTCTCTTACCTTACCTGAAAATATAGCAAAAATAATATTATTGTAATTAAATCAGAACGTAGACGAACTAGGAAGCCATAAAGGTCTAAATCATGTCCCATCATCATTTTGATTGAATTAATTGTAATCGCAATGACAGTTAATATATCATTTAAATTACATTAATTTATTGTTAATGTTATTAGTGTTGCTTGCGACATTAATAGTTTAAAAAAAAAATATTCCTACCTACATATTTACCTCCTTTCCGCATCCAGTCTGTCCCAGCCACCTTTTTGAGTTTTATTTAATTAATTAGGGTAAATAGATAACGAAAATTGTTAGTATGTTTTCTATTAAACGTCACTTTGAATTGCCTTCATGTTGCTGTGGTGGAGTAAGCAGTATTAGGCGAAATACATAAAAAAGTAAACTACGTGGATAGTTGTTTACATTTAGTACGATAGATGGCGCTACATGTTGTATATTTAATGAAGTCTTTGAAAAGTATACTTTATAATAAATTTTATCATCTCCCTGCCCTTATCCCATGTTACTTGTGGTCAGCGCAACACGTTTTCTTCTTCCATTCTCAGGGGAGCATGGAAGAAGAAAACGTCAACCGTCACGCTATCATTCACTCCCTTCTCTTTCATATCATTCCTCACACAATCGGACAATCCATCCATCTTTTCTTCGGCCTTCGTCTCCCTCTCCATCTATCAACATGTATAATCATCACTCTTTTAGTCACATGCGTTTCGTCCCTTCTCATCACATGCCCGCCCATACCAAGCTAAACGATTTCCTTTCAACTTTTCTGTCGCTTGGCGCCACTTTCAAACTTCCTCTTATATACTCATTTCTTACTTTATCCATTCTCGTCACTCCACACATCCATCTCAACATTCTCATCTCCGCTGCATGCAATCTTTTTTCATCCGTCTTCTTCACAGCCCAGCATTTATTTTATACTATGCAAAATTCAGATTCCAACGTTAAATGGATCTTGAAAAAAAAACCTCCGTGACACATGATAAAGAAGTGATTTTATAAAGGTTCCCTTCAAAAAATAACTGAAAGCCAATTCTCGTAATTTAAAACGTTCAAAATCTAGTCGCAGTCTCATCTCAAAAACTTGTCAAAATGTAGGGAAATTAGAGGTATTTTTGACAGATTGAAACTGAGATCGGACTGTGAACGTTCTTAAAATTACGAGAATTGCCCCTCTGATAAATGATGATGGTAAAGGTGAATAAGCTAGACGAAAAGGAATACCCAAGATATACTTCAAATGACTGAAATTCCCGCATCATAAAATACATAATCTCATAATCAGCCTTTAATGTTCCCATTGCTGGGGCACAGGCCTACTCTCAGTAAGAGGGAGTGGGCCATAATCCACCACGCGGAACCCAGTGCGGTTTGGTAGATGTCACATGTCTTCGAACTTTTGGTTCTAGGACATCTGTAAAATAAAAAATCATCCGCAGCAAGATGCTGTCATGTCATATTAATGTAGTATTAAATTAAATACTACGTTTCCATTAATACATACTTCGTACAGTCTATTTCGCGTCTGCCATTGACAAGCGGATATCCGCTCCTGTTTCTTTTTATATTTATTTGATTATTGATATACCTACATCTATTTTAGTTTGCGACGTAAAGATAAAGTAGATTAATTTCATCAAAAGCTTTTTAATAAAGTATTTTCGAACGGCATTGATTCATAAACCTAGGTTAATCAAGGAATGCGTAATTAACTTACCGCGTGTGTCATTATTTTATGTTACAGCAAATTAAACATCACATTTTGTTATTTTGACTTGGGAAAAAAAATGTTCTAACTCAATTAATAAAGGATATTATATTTTTATTTTAATCATTTGTAGTTTATTTAGTATTAGAAGTTTGTAAATATTATGTTTAACTCAATTATAAATATATAAAATAGTATTTTTTTTTAAATTAAGGAAAATCGACGATTTGTTTGAAAATATTGATAACTTGAATATATATTGAACACTGGCCAAAAATTATATCGCCGCCGCCATTTTTGAAAATGATGAAAAAATTTCAATTTTTTTTTATGGTTTTTAAAGGCATTGCGCAATTTTTTTCGGATATTATGCCAGGATGTATATATTTGAAAATTTAAAATAAAACCTTTTCAACAAGATAATGTATTTTAATAAGACCTTTATGGAGATTCAAAATTAAATTACGACACACGAATGCACTAGCAAATAATACATACTATTTCGATGCCATGGAATTAGTTTGTACCTACTATTTGCTAGCATTCCATGGAATTAGTATGTACTATTTACTAGTCTCTTTTAAAAGTGAGTAAATCAAAAAAAGAGCCGTCATATTCAGAAACTATTATTGATTATACTAAGCCTTTTGAGCTTTATCGTAATTGGCTACAACGGCGGTACAAGTGTCCTACCTATAGTGCAGGAGCTCGCATTAGTAGGTATATTGATTATTTTATCTTTATCTCGCTGATAACCTGAATTTGTTTATCGTGAGTACTTAGTGTACCTATACCGTTATAAGGCTTAAGTGGATGACTAAAAGTGGCTTGTAAGCTCAATTGTTTCAGCCTAATTTTCATTCATCATCATCCTACAGCAGTTCACTGCTGGACATAGGTATCTCCAATTGCATGCCATTTATCTTTATTTTCGGGGAACTCTCATCCAACTGCTACCAGCGACCCTGCGAAGATCGTCGCTCCATCTAGCCTGAGGGCGTCCTACCTTCATAATCAACCTATAATATTCCCACTGCTGGAACAGGCACAGGCCTCCTCTCTGTGAAAGGGAGTGGGCCATAATCCACCACGCGGGAGCGGGCTGTTTTCGATGCTGTGGTGATGAAATAGTTTGCACAGAGTAAAGCGCCTGTCTGGGTCCGAACCTACTACTCGTAGCTCGCGGCCGTTACCACTGGGCCACCACTGCTCTCACCGACTTTATTATAATGCTAGCCCCGCGACTTCGTCCGCGTGAAATTTTGGCCTCCGACCCACCCCGTCGCATAGCATCGCCTGCCCACGATATAACTTCGTTTGCGATTACTGTTCTTTCTTACTTTTTTTCATTTTGCTCGGCTCCTAAGGGACCTAGCGTGATGTTAAATAGCCTATAGCCTTCCTCAAGAATTGGGCTATCGAATACAAAAATAAATTTTTAAATCCGGTTGGTAGTCCTAGAGATTTGCGCGTTCAAACAAACTAGTATAGAAGATTATACAGACTCATCATCTACCTTTGTAAAACATTTCGACACTCACGCTATTCTCGTTTCCAGCAGATTGTTGAAGACGATAAGAGAGGCAAGAGTAATCTACTGGAACACTTGAAGATATTGTCTAGACTACAAAGTTAAGTGGATATAGTTCTAGACTGGTCTGCCAGCTGGGTAGTGTCAATGACCAAACGATATAAACTTTTTTTTTTGACTTATGTATAATGTAATTTTACCTTTATACAAGCTGTGAGCCCGAACTACCACACAACTTTCATTTCCTATTTACTGGGGGTCTACTCCGAAGTGCA
The DNA here is from genome assembly GCA_949629185.1 of Apamea crenata. Taxonomy (NCBI): domain Eukaryota; kingdom Metazoa; phylum Arthropoda; class Insecta; order Lepidoptera; family Noctuidae; genus Apamea; species Apamea crenata. The sequence goes on along the minus strand of OX451368.1, from coordinate 2,905,369 downwards.
AAGTGCGAATGTTCGGATCGGACCGACACATGGGCGAACCGAATATTATCAAAAAATGCGAAAAAAGTTCGGATCGGCTCAGTTGGGTCGAGACCATAGTCAATATTCGAAAGAGTGTAGGAGTGTAGGATCGGGACCGACCGAACCAAATAGTAACTTCGTAGCAGGAAACGGCCGAACATTCGGCTGATACTACTTCGGAGTACACCCCGATAAAGTAAGTGATCAAGGAGGAGATCCCACTTATCCAGGTTACACTGTATTAACATAGTAACCTATAGCTAACCTTCAAAAGTCCAGAAGCATGACTGTGAACACAAGTAAAGGTTAATTGTTAACCATTAAGCGAATATTGATCGGTTACATAAATTCCCTCAGCGTCTGACCGATTACCGAGGAGATAATATTTCGTCAGTGGAGAGTTACGGTTCTATAAATGACGATAACCCCAACATAAGTGGCCGTTATGGATATTATTCCAATTTTAGCACAAACAAAATATCACACCTATTTTCCCTGACAGGTAATGCAGAGTGCAGCATTGGCAAATGCTAAATTAGGTATAATTTTATCACGAACAATCTTCGTTTATAACAAATCCAACCTTATTTTCGCAAATCCGGTCCAAGACTCCAGGCTGGCAGTCGGTAGGCTCCTGGCTGGCTGGTACTAGAAACCACCAGCGTTGGGTTCGAATCCCAACAGGAAGCTTGCTGTCGTCTGGTCCCAGGCTAGCGGTGGGGGCGAATTCAAGATCCGCCTACACTCTTCGGACAAGTCAAATCTGAATGAAGAAATTGACTCGCCTCGAGACAAGCTTTTAATGCTGTACTTGATACGTTTATTTACGGGAACCCTTGGATAAAGTCGAACAACGAACAAACTTGGCCGTTCAAACCGTTATATTATCATATTGATAATATCGTGGCAAATTATATGGTCAAAGCGGAAAAAAAATTATAATGGACTTCAGTCCTGTGTCCAAAAAACTTCCAATCAAAAACATCGGCAAGAGAAAAAAACATGACACTTTTAGATTCAAAATTCAAAACCAATAACAAGAAAAAAAACCTTTCTGATTCAAAAAAAGGTTGAATTTGTTATAAAAGAAGTTCGTTCGTGATAAAATTATAATGTCGCATTTGCCAATGCTGCAGTACACCCTTTCCAAGAAAAAAAAAATGAGTGATAGAAGGAAAAAAATAATGATAATCAAAGGTAAGAATAATTCACACAGAGAGTTCTGTAAGAATTAATCTTGCTAGGCCTAAGTTAATAAGATAACTAATCGAAATTAAACCTAAACAAACGACATCGTAGAGCGACGAATATAGAATACCTAAATACGAAAACGTCTTCCATCCAAATGTTATCAGTGCGAACTCCCGATGCGTTGACTAAAACTAGAAAAAAAACCTTTCTGATTCAAAATAAGGTTGGATTTGTTATAAAAGAAGGTCGTTCGTGATAAAATTATAACGTAGCATTTGCCAATGCTGCAAGAGGTACTATCACCAAAACCTATATCTACTTGCCTTGGACAAAGTTTGGGAGAAACGACCTCGCAGACAGAGATGATTGTAATTATATAAAGAGAGAGAGAGATGATTGTGATTGTATCATATTTTTCTTTCTTTCTTTAATTAATTCCATTTATTGCCAAGAAGTAGATATAATACCAAAGATTTCATACGTATTCCTATCGACTAATTAAATTCATAACCAGTTCATATAAATATTTATTAGCACTTGGGTAATATTTGCTTTGTTTGATACACCAAGTTGGTTCACCTTTCGTAATGAAAGCCTTCGCAAACAATATATGACGAGGGTTTCTACTGAATGTCTGATGTTTGTCTGTTTGTTTCATTGCTATTTTCATCTAGGGTATGTTAATATGTTTTGTTTTGCAGGAATTCAAGCTCCTTGTATGTATAAGATTTTGTCTAAATAAATACTACTACTATCTATACCGGCTGTCTTATTTTTACCGTCTGGACAAAAATAGAGTATAAAAGGTGAACGGTGTAGAAGCCTACAGCACAGTTTTTTTTGTCGCTATTTCGCTACGAATTCATTGATTATTTCCGCGTGTAGAATTTTTTTTTATATAATTTGTCAATTTATTATTTTTTGTTTCTTTTGTGAAAAAAAAGAAGTTCTGTGCCCTAAGTGACTCCTGTTTTTGTTCCAGATGGTAAAAAAAATCGGTCGGTATAATATTTATTTAGACAAACCTGGTGAAGGAAAACATCGTGAGGAAACAGCTATTTGCTAGAACTAAAAATTAGAAGACATGACTGAGACATCTACCAACCCGCACTGGGCCCGCGTGGTAATTGATTACGGCCCATTCCCTCTCACAGAGAGGAGGCTTGTGTCCCAGCAGTGGGAACGTTACAGGCTGATTATGCTTATGCTACTGACTACATAGTAACAAGACCATTTTTGTTGCTGGGATTAAAAAATAGTATATTATAAATTGTCCGTTTATTCGAACCATAACTCTGTCAGTCTTTGACAGTTGTATAAAAAATGACTATAAAAATCCACTTCCATATCAATTAATTTTCCTGAGTGTACAGACGGCAGCACATCAAGCTTCGCGAAACTGTACAATTTTCCCAATCCACCTTGAACCTTAATGCTTCAGCGATAAAGTTGAAAATCTATTAAAGAAATTTGACAGATTGTAGTGATGAAAAACAGTAACAATGGCCAAGTATAGAAGAAACTCAAGTTTTAAGATGGACGGAATCGATAAATTAATTTTCAAAACTCCTGTGAACCATACAATAAATAAAATTATAATAGTTTAATGTGAAAAGAGAAAACCCAATGTTCACCACCAAATGATTAGGTTCATTTTTCCATAGATAATGTAAACCAGGGCTGTTCAAACCAGATACGATCCCGGACCAATATGAATTTTTAAATAGATTGGAGCACACAAAAAAAAAAACGTCTACGTCACACCAAAACGTTCGTTGTGTGGGTTTTGTTGCTGTCGTTCGTTTGGCCCTTTAGTCAACTGAGCCCGCTCGACCTTATCCTGTGACGACACCACAGCGGAGGGGTTAATTTCACACTGCCAAACATGGTTTTATGAACATAAATCAATCTTTAACTAGGAAATATTTGCAAAAGCAACCAAATGAAAATGAAGGATAGAATAGTAGTATGGTTCGTTATGGAACTTAAAATCCAGTCATAAGTCATAAGTCATTTTTCCAGATGGCACTGCTCGTGGCAGGTTGGCATAATATTAAAAATACCGTGAGGTGGCACTCTATACCAGTATTTTAAAGTGTTCTGTGCGACAACAACAAAACGAACACAAAATAGTTCGGTGATTCCCCTGATAGTGGTTACAGAATATTTGTTGCCATCCGAATAAATATTTCATTCGTTTATTTGGGATACCATATAAACAAAATAATGTTCTACCAATTTAATTAACACATTTTAACACATTTTTATTTAATTAAACGAGTTTTTTCATATTTGCGGTACTTAGATAAAAAAATATTAGGTCTGAAGTCGCCGATGTTTTTACTGAAAGTTCGAACAATTTTTTAAAATGGTAATGATGCCTTAGAATATTGTTCTTTTTAATCGTCTAATTTTGTGAAAACTGGAAGTTGATCAGAGCTAGGTCTGATAAGTATGGTGGGTGACGAAGAGCTTCCAGTTGAAACCCATGTTTGAGAAGCATAATATTTAAGAAGGAGTGGACTAAACCCATTGATTTTTATTGGTTTTCTCTGATACACATCGCTCATCGTATTGCCATACCTTTTTTTTTTTTGGTTGGGAAGTCATCAAATAACTTCTCCCGCTCTGGGAGGAGCGTGTTAGACTTTTACTGACTAAAACCCACCCGTGTTCCTTTAGTTGTCCGTGCCGGGCAACCCGCGACCCTGGCAGCATTCCCAAGTGGGGCGAAGCGAACCTTGTGGGATTCAAAGCCGCCAAAACACAAGCGTGTCGGTTCACCTTGGCTCGTGCTTTTCGGAATGTATCCTTGGAGTGCACCGACCGCCTTTAGCTCTTGGTAGTTGAAATTTCCGCAAACCTTAACTTTGGGCGGTTCATTGAGTCCAAAGCCAAGATGGTTGCTAGGAAACTTGGCGTTCTTGCAAAAGTCTGGCGATACTTCACACCGGCACAGCTTCTAATGTTATACAAAGCGCAGGTCCGATCGTGTGTGGAGTACTGCAGCCACATAAGAGCTGGTGCTGCAAAATGCCATCTAGCAGCTTTGGACTCAGTGGAGAGACGTGGGAAGAGGCTAATTGGTGATCCAGATTTGGTTAAGACCAATCTACAAAGCCTGGAGCTCAGGCCGGCAGGAGAGGCAGGCTGGCAGGGTAGCCAGCCTTTCGGTATTCTATAGGATGCATTCTGGTGAATGTGCGCATACCCGGAGTTACATGACTTAATTCCGCCATCACCATTCCATCATCGGACAACCCGTCGTACGGAGTGTCCACCCTTACGTTGTTGACACCGCTATGATCCGGCCGAAGCGTTTCGCCTCGTCGTTTATACCGCGTACATCGAAGGACTGGAATAATTTGACTGCAGCGGTCTTCCCGTCTGATTATAATTTAAGTGTCTTCAAGTCTAAAGTGAATAGGCTCATAATAAATTAGTGCGCTTTAATTACCATCAACGGTTGCATCACTGCTTTCCATCAGGCGGATCGCAGTCAAGCACTAGTTTATAAAAATAAAAAAAAATCGGCAGACCTTGTATCAATATACTTTAAAAAAATATATCGGAATTTAGATAACTTTTACAGGGGTAAATTTCAACTCCGAAGCGTTGTGTCGATGGCCCCAAGCCCCCTTTTTGACGACACGGTTGGCGCAGTGGCTGAGCGATCGACTTCTGCGCTGCGTGTCGCGGGTTTGATTCCCGCACGGAACAAATATTTGTATTGCCTACAGGTAGTGGTTCCGGGTCTGGCTGTTTGCGTATGTGAGTTTAAATGTTTTAAACGCACCCACGATACAGGAGTAATTCCCACATAAAAAAAAGAGTTCATCGATTCCCCTCCCCTAAATTACTATAGAACGTCTAAAATCAATGCACTTCCATTAAAATGCCAAAGGTGCTTCAACCATAATAGTCAAAAAAACATCACCATCATCAGCCTACAGCAGTCCACTGCTGGACATAGCCCTCTCCTATTGCACGTCATTCAACTTGATTTTCGGCAACTCTCATCTAGCTGCTACCAGCTATCCTGCGAAGATCGTCGATCCGCCTAGCCTGAGGGCATCCCACCATACAAAAAAAAACATCGATTAACAAAAAATTTCAAAGGCCTATTATGTCGCGGGCCGTGCATTTGACAGCCCTGGTGTAAACAATTAATGGATTAGTGGGAATTCAAAAGCCCACCTATGCTCGTGTCCCACACCCTACGATTCCTAGTAGAATGTTGAGTATGTCATTTGTTTTCTGTCATGGCGTGACTTGTAGTCATTAGTTCCATCCGATTTGTAGCATGAATTGTTCGGTGCAAACTTGGATTTTCCAACACTGCTTGTTATGTGCTCAATTTACTGGAATTTTCAGGAAATACGTACTTAGGGTATGTAGCGGTGTCTACAACGTGACATGCGAACAATGCGTCATACTGACGTCGGGCAAATCCTGCATCTCGCAAGCAGAGTTTACCGCGCAATTAGCTTAAATATACAATTTCCCAACATCAATCGTTGGGCAGTTGCCCGCCAGACACAACACCCGTCTTGTCGGAGGATCCTCCCTTTTCTGTGGAGGATGAGTGAACTTTACACCCTGTTCCTCATACCTCTATAGGTATAAGTAGTAAACCCTAAGTACGTATTTCCTGAAAATTGAAATTGAAATTTAAGTTCTAGCTTTTTCCCGCGGCTACGGTCGCGTGACGTGTGCATAAGTCTGGGCGGATTTGGCTATTTTTTGTTTTAAAATGTTCGTTATAGTCCGAATTAGGTTTTTAGTAAAGTTTTCTGGAAAATTTTCAACTTCGGGAAACCTGAAAATGGTGTTTACTGCGGGATTTTTATATGAAATATTGATAGGTATTTCGACATGACAATGACGTCTGTCGGGCTAGCTAGAAGATTATAGATAAGTTCGCTTTTAGATCCTTGGCGGTCACTTATGTAAAGGTCGAAGTGATCTTAAGGCCTGCACTTGTTCTGGTCGGCATGATTCGGGTCGGCACGATTCGGCACAGTCAGGTGGTAAAATATACCTATTCTCGATTTTGCCACCCAGCCTGTGACGAATCATTCCAAACATGAGTGTAGCACCTTTACAGAACAAAGCATTGCTACTTGGCTTTAGAAATATAATATACTAGCTTCTGCCGGCGATTTCGTCCGCGTTTTCTTGTTCCTATCCGACCCGACCCGTCGCATCGCATCGCATCGCCCTGCATACGCTATTATTTCGTTTTCGCTTAGCGTTCTTTCTGACTGTTTTTCATTTTGCTCGAATCCTAGCATCATGTTAATAGCCTCTATAGCCTTCCTCAAGAGTTAGGCTATCAAATGAAAAAAGATTTTTTGAAATCCGATCAGTGCATAAATATGTAAGCTGTCACGCCCTTTAAAAAAAACTACTTTTTTTAAAAAAACTTACTACCCAAATAAAAGCCTCCAGGCAGGAGGCTTTTATTTGGGTAGTAAGTTTTTTGAAGTTATACTTCTTTAGGCGCGTTATGAAAAAATGATGAGAGTGAAATTTTAAGATCGCATCACCGTCACACAAAATTCACAGGTTGAAGCTGTCCGCAAAACCGCAATGGCCATTTCACTATAAAAAATTGGATGCCATAAAATTCTGGCTTTTTATTATGCTTTTAATTTCTTTAAAAGGCCCGTGACTTGTTACCAACATTATTCAGCCTAAAAAACGAGCTTTATTGTAACCTTTTTTGTAATTAATTATTTGCATGCAATTAAAAATTGTTTTCTAATGATGCCAAAGAAGTATAACCTCTGACGCGCGTACTTTAAGTAGACGCACCCTTTTTTTTTAATTTACGTTTTAATTTTAATTAATTTAATTTAAAAAAATAATTTAATTTTAGCTTGAGTACATACGTACTCAAGCTAAAAAATAATTAATTAAAATTCGCCAATCTACTAACAAATCTAATAAAAACTATACAGTTTTTATTATATTTGTTAGTAGATTGGCGTGGCTAGCTGACATGTGGCAAATAATTTAATCTCAATTTTATGTTCTGGTCTTGTAATGTTAATTACCGAACATAGATACCTAGTATTGTATACAACAAGTATTTTCTAACTGAACAGACAGCTGTGCTGCTGGGGAGTTTGTTGCGCCACTTTTTCTACACAGCGATAGCACTAGGAAGTGGTGAAGGGCGGGCGTTTTTGGGGGACTGTCTTTTGTAATTTTGTCGTTCAAAAAGTGCTGATTCTCAGCCTAATTTGAGTAAATGACTTTTGTTTTTTTTAATTTTTGATTGATTTTTTGAGTTCCAGAGATTAGCGCGTTCAAACAAGCATATTCTTCAGCTTTATTATTAGTATAGACAGTAAGAATAGAAGATATAGATTAGGCCCGCGGTTCTAGGTTTGCTCCGGAAATCGACTAACGCCTCAAACGCCAATTTCAAATATCAATCCGTCCATAATTGGATCCCCAAACAAATATTCATATGTGAGCGCACGTAAGCGAACATCCCCCTTTACTTCAAAAATATATATTTCTGTAATAAAGGCAATGTTACACCTACCTTGGTTATGACGTGTGTATCCGTGGTTGTTGACTGTAGCCGCGCTGAGCTTTCCCCTGTATTTTTAAGAGGTTTTTCCTTAAATGTGATATTATTTTGGTAAGTGTTGTTGTGTGAATGTAATAGTTAAGTGTACCGCGTTTTAGGGAACCTCTTTCTCCCTCTTTTTACATTTTCCTAGTAATGTGAAGTGCTTCAGCTTAATAACGACGGTTTTTGAACTGTTAAGACTTTTCACATTAGCATACTAAACCGCTCGAACCGAAGAACCAGAGTTACCGACAAGGCTTGCAGAGTAAGCAAACTGAGTGGCAGTGGGCTGACCATTTTTGTTGAAGGACCGATAGCTGGTGGAGCAGACGAGTCCTGGAGTGGAGACCGCGTATCGGCAAGCGTAGTGTAGGATGCTCCCCAGCTAGATGGACCGACGACCTAAAGAAGGTGGCTGGGATAGATTGGATGCGGAAGGCAAGGTGTACTTGTCCGGCAGTGGACTGCGATAGGCTGAGATGATTGAAACCGCCACAGTGTTGTTCATCTCTTGATTTGCATATCCAAAGCCTCTCAAGTCTGAAAAACTTTTTACTTTTAATGCATTGAGAATAATAATAACTTCTGAATAGAAGAGAGAGAGAAAGAGGGGGGGGGGAGTATGTAAGGATCGCAGCAGTTGGCGTTCTGTAGTTACATATAATAATAGAAATTGTGAAGCTACATAGGTATATCAATGTATTCGACATAATCTCAATGTATTCTGCGAAGTTTACACAAAAAATACAGATTTTTAAAACTGTTATTTCAAGGGACATTACGTAAGGTCGTTGACTCCCAAAATATCGTCAATTTTTGTTTTGTTTTGGTCTATCATGTTTAGATATCGACGCCCATCACGTCTGCGGAGTTTCGCTAGCTAATTTGCTTTGACCCTGTATAATCTACCTGTCATGTTTCGTCACTTGCACCAACTTAGTTATGTACAGGTCAAGTTGGACGTACTAATGGCGTTGCATTTGGATAGTACTTATTGGTTACCAAGTTTTTTGTCTTTATGTGGACAGTTAAATTAATATTATAAAGAGAAAAGATTTTATTTTTTTGTATGTGTTACGCTTTCACGCTATAACTGCAGAACGGATTTGGATGAAATTTTATTATTTATGTTTCAAGTTGACGTTATTTCAAGTTAAACAAATACCAACTTTATTTTAATGGTAGGTAATTTTTTTTTTTCAGAGTGACTAGCACTATTGAAAAAGTTATATAAATGTTTGAAGTTGTAGCGTAAACTGAACTTTATTGTGTAGGAATTAAAGTTATTTTTCCATAAACTCATATTTGAATACATTTTTGGCAAATATGTCGCAAACGCAGATTAGTGGCTGAACTGTCAAAATGAAAGAAAATGCGATTAATTGTAATTTTATGTTTGTCACGAAATTACACAGCAGGACACTCTTTTAAATAAAAAATATTGGTTACATCATTCACATTGAAATGATACGTATAAATTATGTGAAAACGACGTAGAAAAACGTACAATCTATTTTACTTATTTGCCCTGAAAATATATAGCAGAAAGCCTGGCCATCCTATTTCAGTATCATGTTAAGTCTGAACCAGCCTATGCTGGACAAAGGCTCAATTATCTTCGAGGGCATCTGTTGCCTGACGCAATTTGGAAGTGCACTGATGTGTTCTTAATACCGGGCAGCACCGATATTAGGCTTCTGTCCTGCTGGCCGGAATTGTGTACTGGTATCTATTATTAGTCTTTATAAACGAGTCTTAGTTAGAGTATTGGGCAGTTTGTGATTACAGTTTTTAGGGTTTATGCGAATAAACGTGAACGTTTGTACGGATGGATGGATGTTTGTTACTCTTTCACGCAAAAACTACTATACGGATTTGGATGAAATTTGGCACACAGACGGTTTATAACCAGGATTAACATATAGAATACTTTTTATCCCTATATTCCAACGGGATCGAAACTTATGCGGGTGAAACTGCGGGGCCCAGCTAGTTATTAAATAAGCCTCTTGATTTTCTCCGTTCGACATAGGTACTTTACAAAAAACTCGAAAGTCAACAGAATTTTAATTACTGAAAGAAAGTTTTGAAACAATTTTTTGTAAGGCCGTTTTATTCTTGCGGCCAGAATACCAAATTCTAGCAAGTATTTCACGAATTTCACGCCCATTATTTTTCGTCGACTGTCACATGATAAAGTGGTCAACTCACAGGGGATTTATGAGTTCAAGAAAGGAAAACTGTTACAATTTTGCAAAACTTATAGGGTGTAAAGTTCACTCATCCTCCATAGACAAGGGAGGTTCCTCCGACCAGATGGGGGTTGTGTCTGGCGGGCAACTGCCCGATGAATCATGTTGGGCTGTTGTATATAATTATGTTTATTGCGCGGTAAACTCTGCTTGCGCAATGCAGGACTTTGCGTGACGTCAGTATGACGCATGTGGTGTTGTAGGTCTCAAACTCAAACTCAAATCATTTATTTCAACTAAACCAATTACAGGCACTTTTGAAATGTCAAAAAAAAAATCATAGATACCGCTACATCCTTCAGTGATTCAATAAAAAGCGACACATTTAAAACTGATCTCCACTGATATCATGATTCACTTACTTTTCTTCGTATACCCTCCTCGACCGTATTTTTTTTTTTACTGAAAATTAATGACATTCTAGCTTGTCTATCAGAAATCGCCTTAAGGCTCCTACAGACTGGCGTGACACGACTCTAATAGAACAATTTCTATATGAAAACTTTGTGGAAATTGTTCTACCAGAAACGCGTCACTCCGTCGTATCTTGCCTGTCTGCTGGAGCCTTTATAGCTTATGCGATAGAGCCGCGAACTGTACTTAAATTATACATTTCTATTATTTTGTAACATCTGCTTTAAGTATATTTTACGTGTAGGTAAATAAAGTAGGTAATCTGCATTCTCGATTTATTTGCCTAAAATGTGAGAACAAATATATGAGTTTATGGAAAAATAACTTTAATTTGTACACATTTTTCATTTCTAAACATTTTTATAACTTTTACAATAGTGCTAGTGACTCTGAAATCAACATAATTATCATGATATCTGTTCAACTGGAAATAACATCCATTTGAAACAATAGTTTGCATAGACTTTAGGTCCATATATTGTATACCCAAGGGTTTGGCTATTAAATTTTGAAGTGCAATATTCAAAATTTCAAAGCAAGATCTCTGTCTTCAAATTAACGTGGGAGTAGTTTTCACAGAATTTGAATCTTAATCCCACGCTTAAACCTACGAACTGGTAAACAATGGTACATTTAATGTAACAATTTGCCTCTAGCGATCGTGTATTTCACGGCAATTAGGAAATCGACCACCTACTTCTCGTTTGTAAGTTTTAATAACGTCAAAACTTTTTTGACGTGAAAACGTCTAATAAATCGATGAACGCCGGGCTGCATGCACGAAAAATTGTCCCGTTACGCTCATTGTACGCTTGCGCATTTGCAATCATTTCATCATTTTTTTATGACGTTGTCACGTTAAACTGTCGTCCGTAAACCAACTTTACAGACAACCAATTCTTTTTATAGCCTTTTTGTGTCCAACTGCTGGGCAAAGGCCTCCCCTTTTTCCTCCCAAACCTCCCTGTCTTGTGCGATCTCTGGCCATGTTGGCCCTGCAAATGTTACCACACCGTCGCACCACCTTCGCCGTGGTATACCTCGACGGCGATGTCCTCTCTCAGGCGTCCAGTGAGTGACGATCTTTGTCCAACTTTTATCTTCTTAATAAAAAAAAAGAAATTAACTTGGAAATAATCGATAGTTATAAGGGGTGAGCCCCCGCGGCGGCGGAGGTGAGTGGTTGCCATCAACCGGTCTCTAATCCAGACAAATTGCTTTGCCCGACTTGAAGGTCGAACTCGAGACCCCACGCTCTGTCTTCAAGTCAGAGCGTGGAGTCACTAGACCATCGGGTCTTAGTCGAACCAACTTTGAGGTTGTCAACTAGGTAGAAAATAGAATTTGTTATTCGATTCGATCACGCAGGGAAACTCCATAGCCTGCAAGCAAGCAACAAGCATAGCCCTCTCCATTGCCCTTAGGCTGACTTTAAGCCTTCTAATAAGGCCCATTGTGAGCGACCACGTTTCAGTGCCATAGGCTGGCATAGACTGGCAACAGTCAAAGACTTTGGTCTTGAGACACTGCGGTATGTGGGACGATAAGATATTGCTTTCCTTAAAGATAATTATGCTCTAAATCGTTATAACACGTTGAATTAGATGTTTTAATTTGGCGCACCTAATCAATTACATCCTGTATATATTTTTCAGGCTGTAAACTGTTGAGTCGCGCACAGATACATACATCCACCAAATCACTGATCTGCACCATTGAACACACCGATTGCATACAATTAAAATTGTACAAATAAAAGTTTTTGTGAAGCGAAATATCGCAGTCGAAAACTAGATTCATATTTTTGTGTTTTTTTTCATCACAGTAACTAACTGAAACTGTTGGTCCATCGTTAGTGAGGTTTCAGTGTAAACTTTTAACAACCTACCGTTTTAAATTCGAGGATTATTTTTACGTTACCAAAATGGCCGCCATGAATAATAGACTAATTCTAATTCATCGTAGCATATATAGCCTATAATGTTCCCACAGCTGGGACACAGTCCTCCTCTCTGTGAGAGGATGCGGGCCGTAATCCACCACGCGAGCCCAGTGCGGGTTGGTAGATGTCACATGTCTTCGAACTTTTCGTTCAAGGACATGCCGATTTCCTCGCGATGTTTTCCTTCACCGTTTTGAGAGCAGTGGTGACGTAATAATTTACACACACTAAAGCGCCTGTCGGGGTTCAAACCTATAATATAATAATAATATCCCTGGACATCCTCCATAATTCCTCGCGATGTTCACTAATTTTCTTCTTTCATGTTAGGCTTATAAACCTATTTTCTTTATTATTATTATTTAACTCGCTTCGGCTCGCAACTTCGTCTTGCCCCCAATCCACCCCGTCGCATCGCATCGTCAGCCCGCGCTTTTGCTTAGCGTTCTTTCTTTTTTTCGTTTTGCTCGGCTTTTAAGGGCCTGAGCATAATGTTAAATAGCTTATAGCCTTCTTCGAGAATTAGGCTATCAAATGCAAAAATAATTTTTCAAATCCGACTGGTAGTTTCAGAGATTAGCGCGTTCAAACAAACAACCTCTTCAGCTATTATTAGTAGTATAGATTCTATTCTAGCTCCCCAAACCAATCGATGTCATTCACAACCTATTTATGTATCAAGGCTTACGAGTCTCAAAAAACTCTCAAATACACACTCCATGCAAATATCATTAATCAAGCTCTCGTCGCGTTTGTGATCTAATTCTCGTGATACAGGGAAAGCGAGATTAATCCCCCTTCTCAAATATAGCAAATCATCCACATAATACACCCGGTGAAGGAAAAATTGTGTAAGAAAATATTAAAGCGAGTAAATTACATTTTTAAAGACGCGTACGACTAAGTATAGGGTGGATCCATCCATACACGGAAAATTTTAAGAGATACACCACCACAGAGGTGGTCAAAAAGACATAGAAACGAAAAAAAAAACGTGTGCGTCTCGTGACACCCGACAGAAGTGATAACTTAAACTAATCTAGTATAGTATATGTCTATTGCACACTAAAGACTGAGTAGAGAGAGGAGGAACCGTCTGTCCAAAATACGACTAGCGCTAGTGGTTTAGAGTGAGAGAAAAAAAGCCTGCCTACCGCTGCCGTAAGCGTGAGAGAAAGGGAAGCCAGACAGACTGGCGCCGTAACGCGTTACGTTACGAAGCGGTTTACCCCCCCATAAAAAGTTATCACTTCAAAAATTAAGCATCAAATAAAAAAAAAATACTTACCTACCATACATAATAAGTACTGGTTCAACTCGTTGTAAAACATCGTATAACATTCTGTAACCATCAGTTTGAGTCAGCCTTTCGAAGAAGCTGGTAGGGATTCTAAATGTAGGAAGTGCTATTGGTTTGGCTTTTATTTTTGGAGTTTACTCCTTAAGAAACGATTTGAGTTATAAGGCCCGGTACGGAAATTTTATGAGGAGTAAAATCAAGTGTAACACGAAAAGTTGAGGCGTTACGTAGAAAGAGACAAACATATATATCTGTAGGATTGAACGTGTAAAAGAATGAGATGGAATACATTACACAGCGTATCTCATTCTCGGGGTCTCCTCTTTGTTTACTTTTTATGTACGTCTAAGATTTAGAAGTAATATAAATAATCCGAATAATTACAGATATATATGTTTGTTTCTCTTATCATTTTAGCAGATGCGTTCATTTACCCTTTTTTTCTATTCGATATATATCATAATTATCGTTCGTAAGGAGTAAACTCCAATCGTGCGTGGTAGCTGACACACACACACTTTTTTTTGTTTGAAAAACAAAGGCGCTCTTACTGGATGCGTCGAACTCTGAAAGCGAGAGAACAGAGAACATTTTGTTACATGAAGTTGTATAACATCACTAACAATTTATAACTTTTATTACAATTCGTTAAAAAAAGTTAGATAACAAATGTTATGCAACATTCTCTAACGTTATATAACTGCTGTGTGGGAGTACCTTTACAATATTTCGTGTATGAATAGATACACCGTAAAGTATGTTCTTGGTGTTTTCGTCTCGTTCTGTTCTACTTAAGTTGTCAATCATTTCATTGGGCCATCTGATGGTAAGTGATTACTGTTTCGTATGGACGTAACGATATTTTTAGTTGATGACGTTTGATTTTGTGTGGAAATTTCTAAGCATACCCTTCATTTAGGATGAATGATGGGTTATGTCAAACTCTTCATCATCTGCTGAGCCTTTTTCCAACTATGTTGGGGTCGGCTTCCAGTCTAACCGGATGCAGCTGAATACCAGTATTGTACATGGAGCGACTGCCTATCTGATCTCCACAACCCAGTTACTGGGTAATACCATACAACGCGACTTGCAAAGAAAAAGACACTACACGTGCCAAATTTAAATAATTATTATGGTAACCAACATTAGTTGATTAATTACCTGAGGGACAGGAGAGGTCGAAAAATAAAAACCAGCAAAAAAGTGTCCTAAGGAAATATTACCTGTTGACATGTCCATAGTAGCTGTGGTCGATTGGCCTCCTTCGCCTAATGTCCTGGGTCCTAACTTCCTAAGTTTGCTTACCTTATACTAAGTAGGTACTCTAGAGACTTTAGTCTCTTTCTCTCGCGAGTCAGTTAAAAGTTATTGGCATGAAATACGAGAAATACGTAGAATGATTTCTAGGAATTATAAAATTATTGAACATATTAAGCGATAAACCGTGGTTTAATTGATTCCTCCCGGTACCCCGAAGAGCTCATCAGCCCTTAACAGTACTATGGGTTGGTCTCATGAGTTTATGGATTATGGCATTGGTTGGCTGGTTGGTATGGCATTAGTAGATGTGGTTGTGTGGGTAACTATATTCACATACGGAGACTTTGCCTACAGAGTCAGAATGCTTAGTTATGCAAATATTAGGCCAATGAAACCAGGGCCGTCCAAAAGCAGAAGAAACCCGAGGCCTCTACCCAGAATTGGGTGATTCCGGGCTGATGATGATGAAGGTAAAGCGAAGATTCGTGCAAAATCCACGTGAACCTACTACCGACAAATTGCATTGCAGTTAGCAGGTGTAATGTGAAACTACTGTCTGTAACATTATGGATAAAATAAATTAAAAAAAAAGACTGGTAGTCAGAGTTTTGGGGTTCTGACTACCCGTAACGACTGTCAAAGATCTATAAATGACAGCCGGGACCAACGGCTTAACGTGCTTTCCGAGGCACGGAGAGGTCGGGCGGAGAACAATAAATGTCACTCAGAGTATCTCAGAGTATAGTTTTAAGAATTAACTAATTGTAAAGGAAATGACACACGCAAAATTTAAAAAAAACCTGACGAATTTACTTATAGAAAGATGTTATTATACTGTTGACGAATTTCTAAATGACTTGACAATTTGATGTGACTTTTTTTTTTATTGTGAATTTTTATGTACCCACCTATTTTACTTTTTATGACATTTTGTATTATTATTGTTTTTATAATTTATTTTTATTTTTATTATAATTTCTCAAAACCTAATTTTAATTTTATATTACTAATTGGGTTGTAATTAAATTGAGTACGATTGTTATTTTGAACAATCGTTATGTTAAAATATTTGTATGCTGTATTGGCAAAACATAGCGACCTATATAAATATGTAATGCAAGAACCCAATGTACCTATGTTTGACAAATAAAATTCTGATTCTGTATTAAATTAATTAATTATATACTCTGTGAACCGTTTTTTGAAAGATCGAACTAGTGAGCAATTATATTTATTTTGTCAAAACTGATACACATATATAATACACGATATCATAAATAAGATAATTCAATAAGATTAGGCAGTTTATATTTTTATTTTATTACGGAATATGTACGTTCTAAGACAGCTGTCAAAAAACTGTTAACCAAATGGATAGGGTTTAAGTAAATATATAATGTACGAAAGAGAGAGATGTAATGTTTTTTTTTTCAGTCTTAGGTTGTGCTGGGCCCACAGAACAGTGTGAGCGAGACGTAAGAGAGAAAAAAGATAAATGACGAAAGATATTATATATTATTACGAAACACAAGAGTAACGTCTTTGTCGTCTGGATATTATTTTGTTTCAATTTCGTCTTGAAGGGGCGTTTAATAACAAATTCTCGTCGTGTTTACTGTCCAGAGTTAGTCCCTTTCGTTTATTTTTTCTTTATTATTATTTTAGAATGTGTTGAGCTTATTGTCAGGTTTGTTAAGCATAAAACTGCTTGTGGCTAAATAATAACAGCCCCACGGGTCGATCGAGCAGGTTGTTGCATGGATGGGTGACGATCTTTTACACATCAAGAATTCGAAGAATCGAAAAGCACGTTAAGTCGTTGGTCCCGGCTGTCATTCGTGGATCTTTGAAAGCCGTTACGGGTAGTCAGAAATCTGACAACCAGTCTTAACAAGGGGGTATCTTATTACCCAGTAACTGGGTTGTGGAGGTCATATAGGCAGTCGGTCGATGTAAAATACTGGTATTCATCTGCATCCGGTTAGACTGGAAGCTGACCCAAACATAGTTGTGAAAAGGCTAGGTAAGTAGGATATGAGCATAAAACTACTGCCACTATACCAGGTCTTATTAAATAGCTAGCAAAACTCCACAAACGTAATTATTAACATACCGATGTTTCCAATATTCAATCCTTATTCCCGAGTATGTATACATACATACATACATAATCAGCCTATAATGTTCCCATTGCTAGGACACAGGCCTCCTCTCGGTGAGAGGATGTGGGCTGTAATCCACCACGCGGACCCAGCGCGGGTTGGTCATGTCATACATGTGTTCGAATTTTTGGTTTCAGGCCATGCCGGTTTCCTCACGATGTTTCCCTTTACCATTTTGAGAACAGTGTTGATTAAATAATTTACACAAAGTAAAGCGCCTGTTTGGGTTTGAACCTAGGAGCTACAACTCGTAAGTCGCAGCAGTTACCACTGGGCCACCACTGCTCTATATCCAAATACTAGTATTTATTAGCATCAGCACAAAAACGTCCCCTGCGTGTGTCCCCTGTGTCATGCCTGCTCGTCTACGTGAGAAAAATACATACGATCCCTCTTACCCAATTACGTCAGTGTTTCAGGGGACAGCTATGAATCCAACTACCATGTTTGATTTAATCTATTCCTGTCTCCACTGGGTGGAATGACCAAGTAAGGGGCACGGAATTATCATAAACTTTGAATTCTATTTCGGTTACAGAGAGCTTGTTTTGGAACTGTTTGCTTTTTTTTTAAGTACCTACACAAAATCAAAAACACCTCCCACACCAACACACACACCCCTACAACACACACCCCCACCTGACACACATACAAAACCCAGTGCGCATTCCTTATATAATCTTTTATATTGTATTGTTAAATTTCATCATTTTATTGTTAAAAACTTTTAGCATGCTTTCTAAATTATCAATTGTTTATTTTCTTTCACATATGTATAGTTAATGCAAACTGGAGGAACCGAACCATCTAATACAAGCAAATCTTTGCTTAAAAGGATGTTATTTACATGAATTGATGAAATAAACTTTTTTTTAAATTTTTAATTTAATATACAGTGGCCAGTCAATGTATCTAAGCTGAGCTCGTAACTGTTATTTGACCCTAAGGGTGAACGTCACTTGCATTTTAAAACACTAGCACCCAAAATGCCTAACACATCCGCAGGACAGGCCAAATCTAATATTTTATCTTTGGTCCTTTTCTTAATGAAATAGAAAGAAAAAGATGCACTGAATTTAAATTTAGTTTAGTTTGTAAACAAGGGAATCGGCGCCATTATCAATCATAATCGGAATAATTTTGAAGATTGTCTCTAAAACATTGCTTCTGAATCATTTTGAAAGATATTGTTAATACATTGCTTCATATTATGTTCGAAAACATTCGTCTGCTCAACAACGTAAATAACGTAATGTACTATGTTGTTGAGCGGTCAAGATTAAAGTCATTGCTACAATTAGTGTGTTACGCAATTTTAGATAGTTTAATCCTAATTTAAAGGGATTAAACTATCTAAAATGGCGACGATTACGACGTCGACTATGTACCCCATTAATCTATTGGTGCCAGGGGTGGGGGGGCTCTATATTAATGTCTCGCGAAACAGGTGTGTCATATATGTACACCAGCCTCTGCCTATCCTTTCGAGTAATAGAGGCGTGATGTAGTCAGTGTTAGTTATTGCTATGAGTGCAGGCAAAATTTACTATTGTAGGTAATTAATTAATTTTTCGAATGGAATCGCTAACACTGAAAGTTTCACAACTGACACGTTTGTAGATGGAAATATTTTTCCATCAACTTTGCAACCAGTATCGAAGTTTTCTTAGTAGCGAGTAAAAATAAGAACAAGGTTAAAAATACCATTAATTTTGCGTTCCAATACATAATATAAATTGCAAACTCCCAGGTGTATGAAACTGAAATGGTTTGAAACAAAGCAGAAACTTCAAAACTAATCCTCATCAATTCGCCTTAAAATCTCCCGAATTTAAACAACGGTGTTATAAACTCTACAACCGATCGGAATTTTCTTTCTACTTTAAAGAAAACCGAAACTAAACAAAGGTGTAAATCAATCAACGTAGGCATCTAATGCGCTAACGAGCTCAGCTCAGTGATCCAGAAAGTTGCCTATTCACTGAATAAACTTTGTGAGTGAAAACACACGTATATCTAGCGTATAACCACAAACAATACGCGCAAGTTCCATTTACATTTTAAAAGAGCACTCCTGAAACCATTCATGAAAAGACTCACAATTAGTGACATTTAAAAAAGCACTAATCCCACAATCCGCGATGCAACAAGTAACCGGCCGCGGTGTTGGGCGGGCGGAGGGAGCTGCCGGCGCCTGACGCTCAGTATCGTCGCGACCATGGCTACGGACGGACGCACGAAGCGCTCGCAGTCGATATGCGCTCCCGCCTCCGCGAGTATGGAAGCCCTTGCGGCCCCCATGGAGACTACGCCGGCCCCTCGCCGCAGGCCGGCGGCACGCTCCCAGTCCGCCAGGATCACCGGTGGTCGCTCGGTCCGCCAGCGGCGCCAGCAGCAACAGCAGCAGCTAGATAGGGAGACCAGGACCCGGTACAGCTCCGAGCCTCGCCTGGCCGAGGCGGAGACGCCGCCGCAGGTCCGGCGGCAGGCCTCGGCCCGGCGCCGGCCGCCGCCCGGCCAGCACAACCAGCCGCGCCGCTCCAACGCTTTCCTCGACGTGCCACGCACCCCACAGCACCAGCCCGAGGAGGAGCCTGACGAGGACTCCTACCGGCTCCGCACGTTCAACATCACGCAGAAAGGAGGTCAGTGCTAGCGACACGTTCGTTCACCCTCAACTATATTTACACGCGCGAAAGTTAGTGTAACGTCTTTTTTTAATTCGACTTCGAAACGGAAAACTTGGCAGACAGCCGGCTCGGCTTCTGTCATGACTTTTAAGTGCTGCATTGGAGAAAATTGTGCGTAAGACTGACGCGGAAGAATATGAAGTCCGGGAGACGCGCCGTGTTCGGAATAAAACTGGGTTAAAAAAGCCATCGTTAAAATATTTTTGTGTCATCGTGAATCATGTTGAGCAGCGTTTACGAGGCCACTATAAATCAAGATACAAGAGCGCTTGAGTTTACTTTTGAGGTAAAAATAAATCGGGACGCACGAAGAGTACACACGAAAGTACACTTTATCGACGTTTAAACTTTTGGGAACAGTGCAGAGCCGTGCGGATCCGCAATCTTTGAGGGACTACAAAGAGCTTCCGCTGTGTCTTTGAGCGAAGTAAGAGCTTGAGACACTGAACGTCACAGTGAGATCGGTAGGAAGTGTTCTCGGTTTTCCAATAGTAGCAGCTTATTTATCAAAATGGCGCGTTTCCGTAAACAAAGGAACGTCGCATCTGTTTAGCATAATGCATATTGAATAGGCTCCGTCGGGGGACAATGTCTGTTCAGCGTCCCTGTCGAGATAAAACAACAGTAGGCCGATATTATAACGTATTAGATAGACGTACATCTGTTGTGTTCAGATCAAACGCGAACTTTGTAGAAAGCTTTTATTAATAATTCATCGATGTTTTTTCAATGGTCCTAACTCCTAAATTGAGGTAGAGCTTTTGAATATTGTCGATGAAATTGGCTTAGAAACTGTTTTATATCGTAGGTACTTATTTCAAAGGAAATATTTCTTTAGAATACCAATTGATCTTATCAAAGAAAGTTCCTAATAAAGACAACTATTCGGAGTTCATTCTTGGAGGTAGTTAGTTTGTCAAAAGCTTTTAGTTGGAAACTTGCGGTCGGATTAGTTTCATTTTGTGGTTAAATTTAGTAGAGAGAACTTGGTTTATGTGCTTGGTTGAGGTTGAAGGAAAGGTTAAGTATGGCACTAAAGGCGATTTATAGATATTCTTCAGCTTTATTTAAAAAGTTTTTAATTTATTATTTCGCATTATATCTCTTGTTATAATATGAATAGTGCTCTATACTTAGTCTATATTTTAAAAACTATGTTGGTACAAAATCAAACCCAGTCACTGGGTTGTGGAGGTCAGATAGGCAGTCGCTCCATTTAAATACTGGTATTCAACTGTATCCGGTTAGACTCAAAGATGGTGATGATTATATTGGTCCAAACTCAAACTCAAATCATTTATTTCAAATGGTTTATTTGAAATAAATTATTAGAGTTTGAGTTTGATTACAGGCACTTTTGAATTGTCAAGGGGTCGGTCAGTCAGAAAGCTAAAGCTAGTTGCCCATTACAAAGCGTAATATGTACCTATGGAGAAGAACGGGCAAGAAACTCAATGGACACTCTTTTAAATCAAAATATGGTTCGTTACATAAAATTGTTTACATCTTCCATGTTGAATCATGTGAGAACGATGCAGAACGTTAAAAGCGTCCGTAATAAAAAGATAAAAAAATCATTCAGATATCAAATTAAGGACTGATTTTTCAAGACAGATAATTTTTATTCGTGGAATAAAATTAACGTCTGACAGATTTTGTATGGAAGAATGTCAAAAATTCAAAATTATTCCTCGGTTAAAATTATCTTGCGTTGGAAAAATCAGCCCTAAATAAAAATAAACCGTGGCAGGTATTATGTTAATTGCCTTCGATATCATTATCAGTACCAATAGATCAGGAAGCTGATAAGCTTTTCTATTCCAATCCCGTTTCCAAGTCGATTTACCCGACATTCCCGGACATCGAGCCCTGTCTTCAAAGTTCAATAACAAGAGTTTGCTTGTTGACCTCCAATTATAATTAACAAGCTTCTGACCGCAACTTCGCCCGCGTTGTCGTCAACTATCCATACTATTATATTTAATATAATAATATTATACATTCGAAAGTAACTCTGCCTGTATATTACCTTTTCACGGCTAAACCACTGAACGGATTTCGATAAAATTTAATGATGATTTAATGGTAAGGAGATAGATGGCATACTGGGAAGGATATAGGCTACTTTTTGTCCCGATAGCACGTTCACGTGGAATATTTTCCGACATCGACGCGGGCGGAGCCGTTGGTAGACGCTAGTTTTACCTGTGTTTGTGTTTAATTTTTTTTTTTTTTTTATTTATTTGGCTCACCAACAATTGAATACACTGATACTAAGATATGAGATACATGCAACAGACTTACAGAATAGTGTACCAATTTCTTACAGGTAAGCACATCATGCATTACTTATTTATTGATTGATACCGAGTGATATCGAGTAAGTTCATTTACTCTCAGAACATAATTGTTTTTTCAACCAAATTAAAATCACATGCAATCAAAATAAAAATCAAAATACAATTAAAATCACAATAAACCCTAAAATCAAAAAATCTAAATCAACACTTATAGTTAAATTAAATAAAAATTATATTAAAATATAATAATTAAATTACATAAAAAATAAATACAAATTCACACTAAAAATGTTTTTACAAGGTTTTGTACATAATATTTCGGAACTTACCAAGTGAGTCAGACATGTGTGAGTGCACCTCGACAAGATCACTGCAGCTGTTTAATAATAAATTTACCTATGATTACTTCCAGAGAATTACCACCTACATCGAAACTTGCAATCGTTACCTCTTTAAAGAAAGAATAAGAAAGAAAAAAAAAAGTTTATTTTGCTAAAACAAAACGCACATTACAAATAAAAAAACAAAATATATACCTACACATACAACGTAGTCAAATAGTAGTAATAGTATTTATTAGTCTAGACTAAAAATCTAGAGATATTATTTAAATATGTACATATTTTCGGTTATGACAAATCATTAGACGAAGCTTTACGATAACCCCACAGGGGAACCAACAGAAAGTCGCCAGAATTTCCCTAATAACGAAATTAATGAGCTAAAAAAATCCCAAGCAGAATTCTCTGAAGCCTTAGGAAATGTAAAAGAGAAATACTTTCATCTTAATTGGACATTTGCGGCCTACATTCCTGGCTCATTTTCTGAGGCGAAAGAAATACAAAGACATAGTTTGTAGATAAAAGTTTTAGTATAATATATAAGGATTAGAGGAGTAACTGTGATGTTGGCACCTGTTGAACGTTGTTTTTGTAGATATATTAGTTTCTTTTGTATGAACTGACTATTGTGTTTGAAGATAACATTAGATGAGAAAAGATGAGATAATATAAGAGGGATAAGATAAGATTAGATGAGAAACTGGACATTATTACCGAGGAGAGATATTGAAGAGTTGTGTGCCAAGAAATGTACTTTTAGGATTAAGCAACTGTTGAGTAGAACTCGCAATGAGATTCGCTTCCAAAACCGCACATGTTGAAACAAAAAAATAACCTAGAGATAATTCTAATAAAGTTTATAATCAAATTGAATAAACAAACTCCTTAAAAGCTTGTAATTGATAAAAATGGAGAGCACCTCAAACCGAATTAGATAACACGAATAACTTTCAATCAAACTCACAAACTCTTCAGAATATTTTAATTTAATTCACGATGGTCCAAAATTGCTAAAGTTCACGATCCAATTAAATTGGATAAAGGGGAAATTATGCGATCAAATTGATGAGGGAACTATGTAAAGTTAGGGGGCGTAAACGTTTCACAAAGTACTATTGATGACGACAAACTGTTGGGGAAGAATCAGTTGTAGGGCTGCTGTAATTGAATGTCTGAATGCAGAGAAGGGATGTTAGAAACTTTGTAAAAGTTTCACGAAAGTAACTTTGACTAAGAAAGTCGTGTCGTGAATGAGGAATGTTGGGACTTAGATGAACCACTTCACGGTGATTCCTGAGGCAATATAGAAACAATTTTACATACGATGTTCTATCTAGGAAACCTATTGAGTCTTGTTTTCTTGAAAAAATCTGTTTTAAAGTTATCATACCTATTATATAAGTAGAGTTCTAATTTGAAAGCCGTCTCATTTGATTTTGAGCTGATTCAAACGTTATTGTCAAAGATGTTTTGATGGTAGTAATATAAAACATAATGATATGATGATGATAATGGTCGAAATAGTGATGTAAGAATAATATATTAATAAGACTAAAACGAACTATACCTTTTGACCTTGTGTAGTTTTAAAATTGTAGAAATTAATAGTAACAATGATACACATATAGTATAACACAAGAACAAAGTGTTTATATCATTACATCAGACTCTAAGAAAGTGTAACGGAATTGTGTAAAGTACAGTCAACAATATTCTAAGTTGTAAACTAATTATTACGTAAAAAATAATTTACATTAAAATTGCTTATTAGTCTAATAGGGTAGGTTGTAATTAATTATTAGGAACCTGGTTATTTTTAATAAAGGATACAAGAATACTTGAAGATACACCAATACAACAAGTAAATGAAAGAGAGCAAACATTACACGGTGCGAACCTAAAACATTTTCATAAGAAGGAAATATTTTACCGAAGGGTCAGGTAATTGGCTTTATAGCACGGTGTGAGGGTTTCAGAAGGAAATTGTAAGTGAAAGGAAAAGTAGAGGATACGTATCGTTGTAGACATCGTAAACGATAGGATACTTGGATGGTCGGGCTATCATTACTTGTGTATATGCATGTAGCAGAAAGTTGTGGGCTTATTTACAAAAATAAATTAAACTGCGTATATACAATGGTGTTTCCAGTCTGCATACAAAAATTCAATAGTTTAGTCACGCTGTCATTCGTGGATCTTTGACAGTCGTTACGGGTTGTCAGTAGCCGAAAGTCTGACAACCGGTCTTACCAACGGGTATCGTATTACCCACTAACTGGGTTGTGGAGGTCAGATAGGCAGTCGCTCCATGTAAAATACTGGTATTCTGCTGCATCTAGACTGGAGACCGCACTCAACATAGTTGGGAAAAGGCTAAGCAGATGATGAGTTTAGTCACTATAGCTAGTCAAAGATTGGCAAAACCCATGCATAGTCAGCCCATCACTAATATTTAGTTTGTTTGAAAAGTTTACATACTTTTCTTAATTTCGAAGATATTTATAAATCAAAATACTATTATTAGGATATAATTGCGTCTGCATTCCCGAGTTCATACAACCCTAATCTCTTCAGGGCGAGAGTGAATAGGCTTCTTCTGGGCAAGCTCGTTCCAGCGTAGATCTCATCCCTGCCTCTGGGCTGGATAGAGGTCAAGAGTGAGCCCATTGTCAATAAAAAAAAATACTCGTAATAATAATAATTATAGGAGTATCAAAATACTCCTATGCATTAGAATTGCCAGTGTTTTCTTTTTTTGGTTGTCTCCACATTGTATATACAGCCAGTAGCCGAAAGCCCGAAAGTTTTCCGTTATCCTAACCCCGTGTTAACATACATACAAGTTGTGATACTTGTTCTCGACAAGTCCTGTAAATAGTTTTGTCAAAATCATGTTGTGTATGTCAGGGCACGTGTATTGTCGTTATTTCAGACATGTATTCTTTTCGTAACTATTAAATATATTCTGTTCACATTTCTTACAAGTTTTTTTGTTAACTAGTCTTAAAAACTTGTTGTAGGTATAAACGAAAACAGTAGATGTAACATCACACATCTATACAAATAAATCAAATTGAAGTGTGTGTGTTTTTACTAAATGCATATGCAAAAAAATAACAATTTTTGTTGGTCTGTCTGCTCGTTCCGGCTAATCTCCGAAACGGCTGGATCGATTGACGGGTCTTTCACAGGCAGATAGCTGATGTTATAAAGCTATCTATATATATCTACACATATGCTACTTTTATTTTGAAATATAGTAAGGGTTCCGCGCAAGAAAGTTAAAACCCATGAAATCCAATTTGTTTTCCGACATGCACGCAAACGTAGTCGTGGGCACAGCTACTGTTGAATACGTTTCATACCTTGATGTAAACGCGGGGTTAAAGATGTAGCAAAATGTTAACGAAGTTTTTTTGCCTCCAGTCAAAATCAAAATATTTTGTTTCACATAACCAACCGTGCACCTAGCTTCTGACGTTTTATAAGTGGGCACTTATAAAACGTCAGAAGCTAGGTGCACGGTTCCAATTGGTCGTTTCCTATAGAGAAGAGCCGGCAAGAAACTCCACGGTTACTGTTAAAATAATTGGCTTTTAAATGTTACAGCCAGTGAGGAAGTAGCTAAAAGTTTTCGGCTTCCCTTAATTCCAGAATGTTTTAGAAATTCTGCCTCAATTCAGTTAAGTACCTAAGCCCGTGATGAACATAAATAATTTACTTTGGAGGTTTTTATTATTTTGTTAGGTATTAGATATTTATTTATTCAAACTTGAAACACTTTGAGCGTTTTTCATGCAGTTTTTGCATGCGATAGTTACAAGGTCTCTAATTACTAATATCATCATCTGCCTAGCCTTTTCTCAACTGTGTTGGGGCCGGCGTCCAGTCTAACCGGATGCAGCTGAATACCAGTATTTTACATAGAGTGACTGTCTATCTGACCTTCGCAACCCAGTTACTGGGTAATTCGATACCCCTTGGTAAGACTAGTTGTCAGAGTTTCGTTTTTCTGACGACCCGTAACAACTCTCAAAGATCCACAAATGACAAGAAATCGAATCCACAAAAGCTTAACGTGCTTTCCGAGGCTCGGAGAGGTCTCGGTATGTAAAAATGGTCACCCATCCACAGACCAACCGCGGCAGGCGTAGCTTAACCTAATCGATCGACCTGTGCGGCTGTTTTTATTTATCCACGGGCCCCTTTGGACAAATGTGGTAAAGCCATTTTGATTTTTAACAAGGAAGACATGGTGTATTTATTGCTTCCTCTGGATTTTTTCATAAAAGCTTAATAGTATATTTTTTGTTAGTTCATCCTTGTAGAAAATGTATTATTTAATCTTGTTTTTATTTAATAAAGGTCTCGAAAATTGAATTACAAAGGCGGCCCTATTCGTATAAATGTTGATTTTGCCTTATTATCAAAAGGGTCTATTATGTTAGCATTAATATTATATTAGCATCATAAAACTAATTATGAATGCTCAACTCCTTGGTTGAGTCATTACGGTTGGAAAATAATTTTATAATAACTACTTGAAAGTGCTTTGCAATCAAAACTTGTAATGAATTAGTGTATCAATTTGGGACCATGAAAACAAATTTTGGTATTAAAAAGGCTGAAAGGCACACTAGAATTAAACACGAAGAATGTCAAAAACGTTGGGAAATTGGAGATATTTTTGACAGATTTAGACTGAGATCAAACTGACGTTCTTAAAATTACGAGAATTGGGGTCACAAAAAGACAAAAGTTTGCATCCGCGAAGAACATAGAGAAAATACATTTCTGTCTCGTTTAATCTTACTACTGGATCTGTGTGTCTCTGTCTCATCACTACTATTATTTAATGACTTATCTCTCTTATGAGTAATAACTGCCGCACGGGTCGATCGATCAGGTTAAGCTACGCTACCCGCGGTTGGTCCGTGGATCATCTTTACATATCAAGACCCCTCCGTGCCTCGGAAAGCACGTTAAGCTGTTGGTCCCGGCTGTCATTCGTGGATCTTTGGCAGTCGTTACGGTTCGTCAAAAGCCCGAAAATTAGACAACCAGTCTTACCAAGGGTTTCATATTACCCAGTACCTGGGTTGTGGAGATCAGAAAGGCAGTCGCTTTATGTAAAATACTGGCATTCAGCTGCTTCCGGTTAGACTGGAAGCTGACACCGATATTTGGGAAAAGGCTAGGTAGACAATGATTCAGTTGCTTATCTATTGCTCGTTATGTCTGCATACCCAAAAAGCGCGCGGACAAAAGGAACTGTAGCAGTGAAGACAGCTGTATAAGTTTTTACTGAAACAGTTGGAAACTTTCGTATCCATTTGGGAGAAACTTGCCACAGCTCCGAGGGCACTTCATTTATTATTACTTAAGAAATATATGAAGTAACTTTGATATACGAAGTTCTGTTGAGATTCATTTTGGCGCAATACTTTGAGAGTTT
Source organism: Apamea crenata (assembly GCA_949629185.1). Lineage (NCBI taxonomy): Eukaryota > Metazoa > Arthropoda > Insecta > Lepidoptera > Noctuidae > Apamea > Apamea crenata. The sequence goes on along the minus strand of OX451368.1, from coordinate 2,877,452 downwards.
GGTAGGGATACAATGTCGCTATTTTATTTCGATGACTTGTGACATTACATGTGTGTGTGTGTGTGACAGACTAAGATCTCTGAAACTTTAGTTTTTGGTTTTCCTGGAAGAGAAAGCAGACTGGTAGTGCGTGCATGATAGCGAAGTCATCTTTTAGTTTTAAATAAAATGTAAGGGTTGCTTGTGCCAGTCACATATTAGCGAATTTTAGGATTTTTTTAATGAGAAATTCCGAAATACCTATCTACAATCAGCTAAAGCAAAAAAAACAACATGGATAATTACTATGGCGAGATAAATAAGTTCTAGCTCTCCATAGTAACAATCCAGGTTTCTATGAATTGTAGGTTGTGGGTTCGAACCCAGGCAAGTACTTTACTTTTTGTAAATTATTTCATCACCACTGCTCTCAAAACGGTGAAGGAAAACATCGCGAGGAAACCGGCATGTCCTAGAACCAATAATTCGAAGACATGTGACATGTACCAACCCGCACTGGGCCCGCGTGGTGGACGGCCCATTCCCTCTCACAGAGAGGAGGCCTGTCCCAGCAGTGGGAACGTTATAGGCTGATTATGCGTCAGCCTACAGCAGTTCACTGCTGGACATAGGCCTCTCCTATTGCACGCCATTCAACTCGATTTTCGGCAACTCTCATCCAGCTGCTACCAGCCATCCTGCGAAGATCGTCGCTCCACCTAGCCTGAAGGCGTCCCGCCTTACGTTTACCGACTCAAGAACACATCTTCCCCAACAAATTGGGTGGGCAACACTGTTGCTTGCCATAATCGCCACGGTTGGCAGGCGGGTCGGTGGTCGTAGCATGGTTTAAAATAAATGCCTGCATGGTTTTAGTAATAGACCTTTATTCGATATTTTCCTCCTATATTGCAATTTTTTAGACTCTAGAGTCAGCACCCTAATTGCGTAACACACGATCAATCGGAATCGGTTTCATTTTGACAGTTCAACAACATTCATTGCGTTATTTACGTTGTTGAGCAGACACGTGACACATTTTTTGAACATATGAAGCAATGGATTAGCAATATCCTTCAAAATGATTTAGATTGAGATTGATTGTGTGTTACGCAATTAGGGTGCAGGTCATTCCATTACCGAAAAAGAGTTTTCCGTTCCAATCAAAGTTTATGATTGTCCATAAATCCATTTAAAATATCAATTCGTTTAAATTGAAAAATAATACTTCGCTTTTCGCTAGAGACGTGATCAGAATAATCAATTTTATATTTATGTATCTAAGTATCAATTTCCACGTCGCATCTGGACGAAAAACGAAATGGAATTATGTACGGCTCCTGATAAAAACGTATGAAATATAAATACATTATTTATTTGGCTAGACTTTCGGTACCAAAAATAGAGGCTTTCCTGAAAGCCCGTGTGTTGTAAGCGTAACAACATTAGGCGAGGTTGCTTGAGGGGTTAGATAAAAATAACGTATGTTTTCTGAGCGTAAAATTATCCTCGTACGTTTCTATTGAACGAAGTCATACAATGGTTGTGGTGTTGGTGGTGGAGCGACGATCTTCGCAGGACGGCTGGTAGCAGCTGGATGAGAGTTGCCGAAAATCGAGTTGAATGGCGTGCAATAGGAGAGGGTTATGTCCAGCAGTACACTGCTGTAGGCTCATAATGATGATGATGGCAAACCCAAAATACATGCACCTCATTAATTATACGTTGCTTAAAGTTAGGAGACGCTTAAACGCCAAAAAATGTTTGGTTAAGCAGAGGCTAATCATTACTAAAGTTTAAGCATAATTTAAAAAGTATTAAAAATAAAAATGAATGAAGCTGCATAAAAACAGTAAAAAAAATACAAAAGAAAAAAACAACCGAATTGAGAACCTCATCCTTTTATTTTGAAGTCGGTTAAAAACCAAAATTGAGAATTGACACATGTTTCACTTAAATGTTATATTCTATAAGGAAAAACAGTTGTCTCTGTGTCATCAATATTCAATTTGTGCTCTAAGTTCCAAGTCTATGTAAATATTGCAAATGTCGAGACACCTCCCTCAATGGTTAATAATTAATTCAAAAGCCTGTAAAGCGGCTCAAAGAAATATCAAATAAAGCGGTGGTGCCACCTGGCGGCGGTAGAATGAATTAGTGGCATTTCGACACCTTGAATATTACCTTTTTTACAGATTACAGACCTGTAAACAATTATTTATATGTATAAGAAATTATGAAAACTGTCATTTTCATAATTTCTTATATTTTGTTAAACCTTTCAGTCTTACAATGCTGCTAAAACTTTGGCCAACGCTATGTAGCTCTTAATTTCTTAGCACTTAATTAAACACAACTATGACATTGTATTTTTCGGTTATTCTATGTCTTTAAACGGACAATTTTTTTTTTCTACTTACTATTCGGACAATTCAGGAATGTCGAACTCTTCTCGTCGAGTCCTTTAAATGATCAATGATTTTATTTCTGTAAGTAGGTTATACAAACACTTTTACACGTCAATCATATTTTTAAAAACTAGATGAGATCGGAGTTTCCTATCTGACTACTCTGAGATGAAAGGCCGAAACTAACTCCGAGGTTTATTTTAAAGTCCAAACATAATCTTAGTCGAAGACCATGTAGATTGGTGTCTGCAATGGTCTTTTGAGGAAAGAACCACACAGATTGAGTAGACCAGTCTAATCAGGGCACGCAATTGTTAGAAATCGTGCAGCTCAACTAAGAACTTATGGAGGTTAAAGCTTTGAACAAACTCTGAAGACCTGTCTAGTTCTAGTTTTATTATTATTAATGTCTATGTCTAGTTTCTACCTATAAGTATAATATAACCTTTGTTGCTATTGGAACCCAGTGGTCTTTCGCTCCGGGAGTGGGCGCTAATAACTGCGACACAGTTACTAAACTAACGCAGCATTAATGTACACAAAAGTTGTAGTATATTTTTGTTCCAATAAAATATTATTACCTTTAAGTACCGACGTGTGGACGTATGGTCTACCAGACACTTCGAGCGTTCGAAAAGTCTAGTTACCCATGTTAGCGTAATATTATCATCCCGCGCTTCTTTCTACCCCTCAAGCAGTCGCCCAGCATCGTTTGAGAGTGGTATTGCCGGCGCGTGCAATTTCGTTAAGTTTTGATTGATCAAAGATCGCGGGTGGGTCTATTGGACACTCGGCGGTATTTATGTAATTTTATTTTGGATAAAATTTATTACAGATTATATGGTTTTATCGCGCCAAAAAGGCCCAGTTCAGCAAAAATGCCATGAGCACTAATGGCCAGTAATAAAACTAATTTTATTAAACTACTACTACTTATTTATTATTTTTTTATTTTGTTATTTATTTAAAAAAAAAAATCAACATTATCAACATTATTATTATTTTTACTGAACAAACTAATAGGTCCCATGTAATATGAAATCATAATTATAATGTACTTATAACAAAAAAGACAATTTTTTATTTTTTTGTTTATCTGTCTGTCTGTTTGTTCCGGCTAATCTCCAAAACGCCAGAACCGGTTTATGGGACTTTCACTGGCAGATAGCTGATGTTATCAGGAGTATCTTAAACTGCTTTTATTTTACAAAAAGAATTCTGGTTCCGCGCAAAAAAATAAAAACCTAAGAAATCCAATTTGTTTTCTGACATCCGCGCGAACTAAGTCACGGGCACAGCTAGTATTGTAAGTGTACTCACCTACTTTAGTGTTTTCCCAAGAGCTCTGATTATTGCAATATGTCCCTAGATCGTTCATCGGGTTTATGAGACCGATGTTTAGTGGACACTTACTTTTATGGGACTAACAAGATAATATAACATTTCCTTATGATATCGCAAGTTGTCAGACGAATGAAATGTACAAACGCCAGCATGTCAAGCTACTCGAAACTGTCAAATTTTCCCAATCAACCTTGAACCTAATGCTTTAGCGATAAAGTTGAAAATCTATTAAAGAAATTTGACAGACTTTTAGTAGTTCGATTTCTGGCGTCCGTACGACGTGACTTCTCCTGTACCGTCTACTGTCTGTCATCGTTTCCGCTGATTAGACTATAACGACATTTAGTTGCTATGAATGACTACAGTCATAATAAACCTTTGTTTATAAAATAAATAAAATCGGCCCACTGGGTTCCATTATCTATCTCAATTCATTATCTGTCTATCTGTTAGCTTTTCACTCCTTAACGGCTGAACAGATTAGAATGAAAGGTATAGGCCATGATTTGGGTTAGGGCATTTTTTTTTGTTTGGCTTTACTGTCCCACTACTATAATTTGGTTTTGTTGCTTTTATCCTACTTCCTACTAATATTATAAATGCGAAAGTTTGTATGTATGGATGTATGGATGTTTGTTACTCTTTCACGCAAAAACTACTGAACAGATTTTGACGAAATTTAGCACACAGATAGTTTATAACCAGGATTAACATATAGGATACTTTTTATCCCGTCCTACTAATATTATAAATGCGAAAGTTTGTATGTATGGATGTATGGATGTTTGTTACTCTTTCACGCAAAAACTACTGAACAGATTTTGACGAAATTTAGCACACAGATAGTTTATAACCAGGATTAACATATAGGATACTTTTTATCCCGACATTCCCACGGGATCGAAACTTATGCGGGTGAAACCGCGGGGCGCAGCTAGTTATATATAATTTGTTTTATTTTTTATTTTTTATTGTGTTTAGTTTAGTTTTATGATCTTTCTGTACGAGTCGCAATAAATACTTTTTCTTTTTCATTCTTTCTTTCTTTCACTACTGGACGAAGGCCTCTTTTCCCGCGCCACCTCGACCCAGCCCTCGGCGGCGCTGTCCATGTTCAGGCACCCATTGTGTGGAGATCATAAGATATCTCGATGGTGTTCACATTGACTACACTGAAACCGCTAGATCTGGGTGTAGTTATTGACTCCCATCTTTCGTGGCGTGCTGGCGTGAGGTCAGCTGAAAGGTACATTTCTCCTTTCATTCGCTGAAATGCCTTCAGGGTCTTGTGCCCTTGAAGACTAAAATTTCTTTTGCACAAACATTTATTCAGCCGATTATAGATTATGCCGACGCCTGCTACCTGGATGGAGGAGCTATTAAACAAGCTTGAGCGCTTGCAAAACCTGTGCATTCGCTTTGTTTTCGGTCTTCGAAAGCAATGACCATGTTTTACACCTTCGCAAGGAACTCAAGTGGCTCCCAATCCGCCTTCGCAGGAACACTCGGATTTTATGTCTACTCTTCAACATCTTACACAACCCACAATCCTTCCTCCCTGCGTGAGCGTTTTTGCGCTGCGCTCTAGCGCCGCACCGTGTAGATCACACCTAAGATCCATCCTTAAATTTCATCCTCATAAAACGAGCTTCTATTCTTATTCCTTCTCTGTCCATGCTGTAAGCTTGTGGAAGTCACTTCCGCCTAGCATTCGTTCGTGATTTAAAAACCATTTCTCTATTTAAACGTCGATTAAAAGAGCATTACCTTTCCCCTATACCGTGAGTATTTGTATAATATATACTCGTATATGTTTATATATTTTTGAATTAGGTATTTATTTAAGTATACTTTTATATGTATTTTTTTGCATTATCTGTGTAGGTGTATTTAATATTTTAGTTTTAGGCTTCACACTTTTCATATTTTTCTCTTCTTGTTCTCACACACTATTGTCTACATTTCTTTTTTACTTCTCCTTTCGAAGGTCTGCTGGAAGAAATTTCTTAAGAAATAAGCAGTACCTTTGTACTCATATTATAACGATGTCATATCCATATGTATTTTACTGTGTGTACTTATATAATAAAATAAATAAATAAAAATAAATACTTTTATCTTAATAGTACGTGCCCGTTTAACGCTATCCGACATCCGCGCAACAGCTATTATTCCTATAAATTTAATACGCGTTATCCTACCAGTACATTAAATAACAGCACTATAACCCAAATTAAATCTTCATCCACAATTATTACGCTGTTATTACCGCACACATCATCCCCACATATCACATGGCTCATATCTTTTACCCCTTAATCGTCCCCACTTAACTTTTACTCCCATCATAAGGGTATAAGAACTGTGACAATAACTCCAACCCTCCTCAAAAGAAAACGGCGTTACCAAAGTTTTATCTTTTATGAAAGATACGGTATGTTTTTATGTCCAACGTGGGAGAAACATTTTTTGGGGGACAAAGGAACAGGTTTACGTAGAATGGTCCTATAAAATATTCATGCTGCATTTTTATTTGTGATTTTCAATATCTGGAAACTTGAAATTCTAGTCAAGACTTCCAGTGCAGTTGCAATGTGGATCACTGGCCGTTTGTTTAGTGGCAGCTCATCCCGCCATCTTCTACAGGGCTTGCCGCGGCGCCATCTGGCTTTGCAAGGCTCCACATAGTGGCTATTTTGGCCCACAGCTCATTGGGCATGCGGCAGACGTGGCCAGGTTGTCCCACTTCAAGTTTACGGCCTTTTGGCCAACGTCAGTTGAATTGGCTGGTCTTTAATGATGGTGACATTTTAGACTTTGTGTTCTTAAACAATCTCAAATATAGTACCAAAATATTGTTTCTATTTTAAATACTTAGTAAAAGCATATTTTGTGCTTGAAATATTAAGTTTTTATGGTTTAAACTAGAAAGTTACGTATTTTCTGCGATATTGAAATATTTTCTTCATAGCGTTACCAACCTTTCATCCTTTGAGCCCATTATATTGTATCAAAGAACCAATTAGAGATTTATTCATACCACGAGTTCTATGCGTTTTTATGCATCAAAGCTTTAAGTGTAATATATTTTGCGTTAAACGTGATAGGTAGGACATAATCTGATAATTGTGACATCATCATCATCATTTCAGCCGAAAGATGTCCACTGTTGGACATAGGCCTCCCCCAAGCTCCTCCTTGTGGGAGGCCTTCCAACGCTACGTCTTCCTGAGAACCAATTTGAACAGTTTTTCCATACTAGAACTGTCAGACGACAATTTCATTCAACGGATAAAAGACTAGTAAAATCCGCCCTTATAAAATAAATATAAAAAACCATTATTTGAATAAGTTATTGCTGTGATTAAACTTTAGGTACTTACCTACATTTTACTGATTCGTCTTCCAATATCTCAACGAAATACTTAAAAAGAAAGATTCAAAAGCGTTTGTAATACGCAGCGTGTCATCGTTTTTTGTTAAAGACGAATCCATTTCGTAATTACAAGTACCTTCTACCTAAGGCAAGGAAATGAAAGGAAAATCGAATCGCTCCGATTAAGATAAATGAATGTGCTTGTTCGACACAATAAGACGAGTTTCCTTTGTAACCTGTCTCGCATATTGTTACCTTGAGGCGGTTTTTTTTTGCTTACTTTTCGTAGGTACACATAATCAGTCTATAATGTTCCCACTGCTGGGACAAAAACCTTCTTTTGGTGAGAAGAAGTGGGCCGCAAGGCCGCGCGGGCCCAGTGCGGGTTAATAGATGTCACATGTCTTCGAATTCATGGTTCTAGGCCATGTCGGTTTCCTCACGATGTTTTTCTTCACCGTTTTGAGAGCAGTGTTGATGACATAATAGGGTAGTTGCCTGGATAAAAAATAATAATTAAATTTAGGTAGTCCGTCAGTTAGATTATCGAAAAATAATGGACACGTATTTTTTCTTTTGTCAATCCAACAAAAATAATGACAAAGATAAAGCGTGTCAAAATTTGGGAGTGGGAGGTCGTGACGTCACTTGCTTGCAAAAGTGTCGCAAGCAAGTGACGTCACGCGGAACTTTAACGGGCGATATCTTCATCATTTTTTATATAATTGACAAAAAAAATACGGGTTCAATATTTTTTGATAATCTAACTGATGGACTAATTAGATTTTTTTAGGAAAATAGCCACACAAAGCGCCTGTTAGGGTTCCACCCTACGAGCTGCAACTCGTAGGTCGCGGCCGTTAACTCTGGGCTACCACTACTCTCTGTTAGTAGGTACATGTCTGACGAAAAACATGGAAAAATGAGAAAGTTTTGTCTTTGTAAAACTTTGGTCGTAAGACGTAATATAGTTTTTTATTAACATAACATCTGGGATCCTTACATCAAAGAGGAGGCTTCATTAGGATTTTGTTACGCGAGATCGAACATAAAAAGTATCGAAAGCACAACCTGAAAGAAAATTAAGAAGTTGCGGAACTGTTGATAAAAATCTATCGTCTATACATACATATATATAAATAAATAAAATTGATATGCTATAGCTATGAAAGTTTATACGGTAAATTATCGATAAAAACAATATTTTTGGCTACGAACGGTAAGAAAGTTCATCAATTACCGCAATCGCCACAAAGTGCAGACATTTTATTTTTCCAAATATGTGGTATTCACAGTCCGATTCAAACTTTATGGCGGCTCTGAAGTTCGCTACACGCTGCGCAGTACCTCACCCCGCACCCCCGCTGACAGGTGAGTTTGTTACTGCGCAGCGACTCGCCTCATGTTCCGAGCCGATATAAAGTTTTAATCGGACTGTATCAATCCGGTCTTTTGAAAGCTACGTTGGTCATTTATACAAGATTTTTCAGTTCCTTGTTGTGAAAACATAAATTTCCGTATTTTCTTTGAGACACATCCAACCTGTCTCATGTCCTTCAATGCACATTACCACACACGCTAGTAGTACACACACAGCTAGTAAGCAAGTTCTAATTAACCAGACATCAACGACCAGACTAAACAAATATGTTTTCTAGAAATGTTAAAAGCGGAAAAAAAGCAGTTTGGCAGTAGACAGGGCTTTTAAATGTAATGTTTATAATCATCAGCCAAGGTCGGGGTTGATTTTGAACAAGATACAGCTTTTAAAATATTTTAATGGAGGAACTACAATCCAAACCTGCACTCTAATGGCGTAACACAAGTATCAATCTCAATTTGAATCATTTTGAAGTATATTATCATGATAAAATCAAAATATAAACAATAGTTACTGTTGCCTACGAAGTATATTTTTTGTACTAACATGGTCCTTATTTTGGCTTACCTACATTTCCTGAAAGAGTGGTTTTTTTGTCGTAATGAAATATTATGACGTAAACCCAAATAGCTGACGTGTGCAGACGTCCAAATGTTATTTTTTTCACAGCCGACCCATGTCAGGAGGGCCGTTCAAAATGTCAACCCCAAGCCTAAAGTTACGCACATATTCAGTGTTCAACATGACTGTGCTTAACTTACTTTATCGGCACTTAATATTCAGGCTTTGAATTTCATTTTATTTTAATATTGAATGAAATTTTGCTTTAGACAATATTCATCCTTCGTTTTATCAATTTACCAGATTACGTTGACTTTACATGAACAGTTAGAAACGATTATTTCGTTACGCACTATATGGCCTTTAGAGATGTTCTTTTAATTAGCAAAACAATAGTGTTCCAAGAGAAGATTGGCAAAGTTATTACAAGAAAAACAAAGTGTAGGTTCAATTTAAATCCATTTCATTTCGTCTATCCGGATCGAAGGACCAACTTTTAATTGGGCACTGTTATACCGTATGCTTATAGATGGGGAATTTCAAACATAACACTATCCTAAGTAACTAGTCTTTCTGTAATTAGACTAGCTTATCAATGTTATCGTCGTGCGTGTCTACATTGATTTTGTATCGCTGGTCTTAAGCCTTGAATGAAATTGACTGAACATACGACACATTTCGGAAAACTCAGAGATGTGTAAAATTAAAACGCTATACTTATTAAAATATAAATTTTAATCCAGAAGACCTCGTTTAAAAAAAATGAAAAATGAATTAAAGTTTTATTTCGAAAGAGAAATAAAGATTTGATTTTGATTAAATGAAATGATGTTTATTTCTGTGAGTAGATCTTTTAAGACACTTTTACAAGTCAATATTATGTTGGTGAATATTTTTAAACTAGATTTCCGGCATTTCCTAGCTGACTGAACCCTAAGAACTAGTCGCGATAAATTAAAGTCCAAACATTGTTTAAGAATTTATGTGAGTTTAGTAATGCAGGGTCATGTCTGGAAGTTTTAGAGCTTTGAGTTGACCGTTCCCGACAGACAGTATTTCGTATTTATTTATGTACCTTTCTTTTGGGATAACCTGAAGTGGATGACGAATTCTTTCAAAAATATTATCCAGCTCAAACACGTGGTAACACTTCGGTAAATCAAGTAAAAACAAAAATATAAATAATCGTGGCGCTTCAGTCTGCCAAATAATAATATTATAATAATAATATACAGTTATATTATGACTCATCCAAATAATCTGTTTCTGAAGAAGTCTGACGTAGAAAATGACCTTCAAATGTCAGGAGAGAACACACGAACTTGTTAAATAGTTTTAATTTTGAAAGAACTTTAGATTTTGTTACGTATTTTGGTATTGGGTATTCTCTGATATCTGATTCCTGTAACTCAACTGAGGCCGAGGTGTTAGCGAAAAACAGAGTGTGAGACTTCCAACTTGAGGCCTTGGTCAGAAGTAAGTTGACTAGGAAAGAGTCAATAGATTGATGCATAATCAGCCAATAATGTTCCCACTGCTGGGACACAGGGCTTCTCTCTTCGAGAGGGAGTGGGCTATCTATGACGCCGGCACATGGCGGGTTAGTAGAGGTCACGTGTTTCGATTTTTTGGTTCTAGGACATGCCGGTTTCCTCACGATGTTTTCCTTCACCGTTTTGAGAGCAGTGGTGATGAAATTATTTACACAAAGTAAAGCGCCTGCTTGGGTTTGAACCTACGACCTGCATCCGAAAGTCGGGCCCGTCACCACTGGGCCACACTGCTCCTCGATAGATTGATGAGTGTAGTTTAATTCTTTACAAGACTTATTCAAAGGATTATAAATACTCCTAGTCATGACGTCACCAAGCTTACTGCATGGCAACATTATTTCGAAAAAGACAATGTTAGCGTATCTACTATAACAGAAAAAGCTCCATTTCAAAGGAAATCGGGCATTTTTCATTGTTCAATAAAACTTTGTTATCGCTTAACATCTACTCTGACAAACTCATTATAACTTTTTTTTTGTTCTGAGGGTAATCTTACAAGAATCTCGGGGAACAATATGCGAACATTTTGGATTTTCTTTTTCTTCGCATGGCTGTCCCTTCATATGGATATTGTGATCATAAACGGAGGGCTGGTGAATTAGATTGCGCCGTTTTGAATTTTTATATTTTTCTGTTCGGATATTTTTTGGTGCTTCGAGTCGGATAAATGATAAATTATTTTCTTTTTGTAAGTAGGTTTGTACAATCACTTTTACACGTCAATCATATTTTAAAAACTAGATGAGGTCGGCGTTTCTTACTCGACTATCCTGACAAGAAATACCGAAACTAACTCAGAGGTCAAAATCTCTTTTAAAGTCCAGCCATAATCTTGGTCAGACCATGTGATTTCAAGAGCAGGCCCATTTTGCAATTTTTTTGGTCAATGGTCTTTTGTGAAATGTAGTATTGTGATTTTGGTAATAAGTATTACTACCTACATACTCCCCACAAAGTATAACATTATAATTATTATGTAGTTACCTCAGTTTAACATCAGATAATGGATTAGGTACTTAGAACAGAATATTTATATTATTATGTGTGGTTAATTTATCAATAATATCGATACTGTGTTATTATATTGTAGGTATACATACCTAATTATATATTCTTTGCGAATTAAATGACCCCTTATAAATATACCTATTGTTTACTTACTACATTAGGTACAGCAGGTTTATCAACATGACATTTATTTTAAAAAAGAATTTACAGGGTGTAAAAGGACACATCACAGCCGTCAACTATGCATTCTGTACATCAAACGAAGTAATATTCCACAATTCTTTTTTCTGGAAAACAACTTTTAATTTTGGTGTGATGCGGTTTGCAGTAGTGCACAATGTAACACGCAAAGCATTGTCCTTATGGCTGTATGCAACGGTACAGGGGTCGTTGGGGTATTTAAAATTTAACGCAATTTTAAATACCCCAGCGACCGCTGTAACGTTAAACATTTGTTTTCTAAAAAAAAGCCAGTAATAGTTGGAATATTGCCCTTCAATATCACCGTAACCAGAAGGTTCCCAGGCATGTTCCAGTACAAAAAAAATATAATGACGGGGACAGCGAGTGACTTTCGGCTTCGTTTAATGTCTTTTTACACTCGTTATTTCGATATTGATATCGTCGCGCGTTCGAGCTAGGGCCTCCTCCAATGAAATTGTGTTCGGAGGCCCTAGCTGATGAAAAACATGCGAAATTGAAACTAGAAACCCTAACCGTATGAGCTCTCAATAAAACGTTTCGCGGATGAAGCTATTCAATCGTTCACGAGCCATTGCATTGGTGAGCTTAACTAAGTGAGCCAATGACAGCTCATTGTCTTGTCTATCCAGCTTAGGCGCGATAGACACACGATCGACTAATCGAATGAAACAATTTAGTTGAGATTCGCGGGTCCAGTGTGGTGTGAGGTTGCTCAAATTGGATCGATATGTCGGTAGCCACAAGTTCTAATCTATAAATATAAAAATGAATCCCTTTTTCCCTTGGTCACGCCATTACTTGAGAACGACTTTACCGATTTCATCCATCCATCCATCTTTTTTATTAAGTTTTCTAATAAGTACATTGTAGAATGTTCTCACGGAAAAAAAATTAGAAAGTTGCGCAGACAATTAGAAAATTTAAGAATTACGCTTTTATGCTAAAACGGCTGAACGGATTTGGAGGAAATTTGGCACATGGGTAGAACATAAGCAACTTTTCATCCTTGATTGCAGACGAAGTCACGGGCAAGCAGCAATATTTTTATGTTGTTACGCTGCTGCTGCTGCTGAAATATCACTGCCCTAGCTGAACCAACAGATTTCCACATCCCTGAAGGACACATACCGGATACAGATTGAGACTGAGATCAGAAGATCAATTCTCGTAATTTAAAACGTTCAAAATCTGGTCGCAGTCTCATCTCGGCGACAAAAAAAATGTCAAAAACTTGACAAAATATAGGGAAATTAGACGTATTTTTGACAGATTGAGACTAAGATCAGACTGTGAACGTACTTAAAATTACGAGAATTGCCCCTCTGAACACGGACCACCATGCCGCGCTTCCGCCGAATTTATTTAAATTAGGCACTGACTCCTCCTCGATTTCGATTTCTCGTTTTTACCATAAATCTAATAACAGAAAGAAAGGAAAAGTATTTATTGTGACTCGTACAAAATTATCACAGACTAAACTAAACACAATCATAAATAAAAAACAAAATTAAACGTTACAAGGAACGTTACGTTATGTTTAATTACGTTGCATATAACTTATGTGCCTAAAAATAATGTGGCATTTAATTTCTTCGCCTAAAAGGCTGTGCCAATAAACTTATTTTGAAAGATAAGAAAGAGTCAGATACGTCTGGCTTTTCTTTCTCACTCTTATCAGAAACCGCATTACATTAGGCATGACTGTGGCAATATTTCTTCGAATCCCCTGGCTCCCCTTCTGACGAATGGGGGTGTTACGGTCCCCTTTATACCCAGAATAAGTTAAAATAGGTAATTGGATATTAGATAATGTATATGTACTTATACACACATATACAGTAGGGAATGTTTATGTTTTTGAAGTGAAAACTCTACAGTGAACGAAACTTAACCGACACGCTCGACACCATATTTACGTAACACAGAATCAATCTCAATCTGAATAATTTTGAAGGATATTGCTAATACATTGCTTCATATCGTCGAAAGTTTGTCTGCTCAACAACGTAAAGAACGCAATGAATGTTGTTGAACTGTCAAAATGGAAGTCATTGATACTGATAGTGGGTTACGCAATTACCCCGCTGAATCGGGTATACTCGGCTCCAGTCGGTCGATGACGCTGAAGCGCGTATACTCGACGTTAAAAAAAAACACACGGCTCGTGAGTTTTAACTTCTATCGCCTGGTCAAAAGCACTCACCCTCTTTTTAGTAACGTGCATGTTTTGGGCTCAATTGCCCCTAAATACAAGCATAACACGCAGACGCATACAAATAAAGTAGGTGTTCACTGTACATACGCAGAAAATATAAGTGTTCATACACACGAGCGACATGGGTCAACGGCAGAGGCAACTCCAACCGTCGACGTGTGTGCCGACAGGCCGTGACGCGCGTCAGCGGCGCCCGACGATTCGTTGACGGTTGCAGTTGCTTCTGTCGTCGACGAGAGCTTCATGAGCGTCGACCTTAATTAACTGTCATCATTGGCCCCGCAGTCACCGGCAGATAATTATGAACGTGGAAATAGTGCTGCTAATACGTAAACATATTTTGAGAAAATAATTAATAATAAGTATGTAAAGTGGTCGAAAATTGACCCCTGACTGGGCAAAAAGGGGTAATTCGACTTGTAAGGGGAGGACTTGAACTTGAAATTGTATGTTACATTTTCACACTTATACCACTGTACTTCTGATTTGGCAAAGAGATAGATGGCATCCTGGGGAGGGACATACTTTTTATCCTGGTGGCACGTTCTCGTGGGATAATTTCCGACATCCACGCGGGCAAAGCCGCGGGCACCTGTAACACCATAAGTACCATATTCTTGCAAATAATTATTTTGATTTGATTTGATTTCAAAGAAATCTCAATGTTTTACAGTAAAAACCATGCGAAGCAGTCGGGTCGCTAGTTTATGTATGAAAGTGAAAATCGAAGTCCTGAGTAAGGTTATCTGACTCGTAAAGTTAGCACAAATAGTCGGACATTCCTTCCAACCACGTTGCTAATACTATTGGGTTAGGTCTATAAGAATGTCAGCGGTATGCCAGACATGCCCCAACTCTGTAATGTGTTTAGGGCAAGGTCGGCCTCTCCGTCCTACGCAACAATAAACCATTCGGTTCAATTTATTGAAGAATTCTATTGAAATGGATTGGCTGTGTAAGTTATTATGATAATTCCGACACTTTTCAACATAACATAACATCACGCCTGTATTAAAAGGCGTGATGTTCACGCATGCAAAGGGTTGGGCAGAGGTTTGCTAACAAACAGCACACACACACTACACTCAGGCTTTTCACCGATGTTATATAATATGTCCCTTATATACTTTCTCTTATAGGGTCTCTCTCATTAATTGGGATTTTAATAATAATATCCCTGGACATTTCACACAGCACCTTAGTCCCAAGCTAAGCAACCTAATGCTTGTGTTATGGTAACAAGATGGCTGATAAACTACTTATATACAATTTTTTTTTTTGTAAATACATACATATTATAGATAGAAAAACACCCAGACTCGGAACAAATACATGTAGGTCATACAAATATTTGTTCCGTGCGGGAATTGAACCCGCGACACGCAGCGCAGCAGTCAATCGCTTAACCACTGCGCCAACCGTGCCGTCGAAAGAGAATAAACCAAGACTCAAAATAAAATCATCATCATTATTTCAGCCGAAAGACGTCGGGCATAGGTCTCATCCAGGCGTCGCCACATTGAGCAATCCTGTGCTTGTCGTAGCCAGCGGACTCCTGCGACCTCCACCAGGTCATCGGCCTACATTGTGGGTACCGACGTTGCGCCTACTGGTTCGCGGTCGCAACTCCAGAACCTTTCCGGGCCCCATCGGCCATCCATTCTGCCCAACCCACAGCCACGAAAGTTTGACAATTTAAAAAACAAACAACACACGCCATTATTTTCCAAAGAGATAGGCAGACGTGTACCTCCCTCCTACTTATAGAAGGTACACCGAAATTTCACCAGTTATGTATGCAATAGGGCACGAGGCTATTGCCATGCACCGGGCACAAATACAAACTCTGGGCTACTGATTGAAAAATGATGATAACACTTTGCCTGACCTCGGTAGCGCTTACGACCACAAGGCCAACGAAGTAGTAAAAAAAAATATACAAACCCTTGAACACACAACC
Source organism: Apamea crenata (assembly GCA_949629185.1). Lineage (NCBI taxonomy): Eukaryota > Metazoa > Arthropoda > Insecta > Lepidoptera > Noctuidae > Apamea > Apamea crenata. The sequence goes on along the minus strand of OX451368.1, from coordinate 2,861,463 downwards.
AGCAAAAGAAGTTCCATTCAGCCAATGAACTGCCCTAATTTATCTAACATTTATGTAAGTAAGAGTGCCAATCGGCCCATTTTCAATAATAAATTGCCGTTTATAATTGAATTCGCATGCAAAATAGGCTTCATTATAGTGGTGGCCACATTGCCCTCCGCTGCCGAGCTATCAGCCCGGGGCTACCCAACCGTGGCTTAAACTCATCCCCTTTAGATTGCTCCCGGATTGCGTTCAAATTATATCATGATTCAGTTAAAAAGCCCGTTTTGTGAGAGGTATAAATAACTAGAGAATTGAAGCTATGAAGTGTCGTTTTTAAACTGGGAAGTTGTCTAACAGTAGATTTAATTCTTTTACCTTTTGATATTTGTTTGACGGGCTCGTAGTTATGTATATAATAACAGTGGCACGGGTCGAAGGTTTAGCTACGCTTGCAGCAGTCGGTTCGTGGATTGGTGACCATTCATTGCATATCGAAACTCCCCCGTGGCTCGGAAAGCAAGCTAAGCCGTGGTCCCGACTGTCATTACTTAGTTATATAATTGAAGACATGAGTGGATGAAAGTGATATGTCGCATTTTTAGAGTTTCGCTGTTCTATGTATGGATGATGGTGTTATGTACAGTCAACAGCAAAAGTAGGTGATCAAAATCAGAAATTTAATACTAATGAACGGAGTTTGCGCCAGAACTGTGTGGCGTCGAAGTGATTCAAAAGTATGTCAGACTCAGTGTCATACTTTTGAATCACTTCGACGCCACACAGTTCTGACGCGAACTCCGTTAATTAGTATTGAATTTCTGATTTTGATCATCTACTTTTGCTGTTGACTGTACATACAAACAATTTTAAACCTTAAAACAACCACTTTTGTGGCTATTTTAGAAATTCACTACTTGGTGAAGGTGTCATGTACACTATTATTTTTAATCAATATTGGAAGAATGTGGTATGGGCACTTAACATTCTTAAAGATGCCTAAAAAGTAAAAAGTTAACTTTTCTGCAGTGGACGAAGGAGCTATGTGGCATTGCACTGTACTTACAGTGAATGAAGGTGTTATATGCTGCACATAAAGGAGGAGATATACTCGTATTATAATAATTCCCAAACTTAAACCCACAAAATGAATGATAGTCGGTTTGAAAATGAAGTTTTTCTAACCGTCACTGCACTAAGTGAATTTAATATTCTATCGCCATCTTTCTATCAACTCAGGTCAACGTTCAGACTGCTGAAAACGTCATCTATCACACAATACTTCGTACTTATTCCTCGGAGCGAAGTTCAAACATTTGAAGTAAATTGGAACTGTCAAATACGAGGTCCTCTCCATGAGTGGGACTACGTGTTGTGAATACTGAGCGTCACTGAGTAACCTTAGATACTTAAGATGGGACGATGTCATTCTTTCTCTCTTTACAATAAATTGGTTGCCTTAGAAATTAACATTATTTTTGGGTAATGTGTGGCTAAATAAAACAGCCACACAGGTCGATTGATCAGGTTAAGCTACGCTTGTCGCGGTTGGTCTGTGGATGGGTGACCATCTTTAATGACACCCCTCCGTGCCTCGGAAAGCACGTCAAGCCGTTGGTCCCGGCTGACATTCGTGGATCTTTGACAGTCGTTCTTAGACTCAATCTTTTTTTAATAACTAAAGCCAAGTGGCTATACGCCCAGGGCAGCGGGATCGTCCGAAAGGGTTACCGCTGCCCTGGAACAGAAAGGGCTAAGGAAGGAACACGGGTGGGTTTTAGTCAGTAAGAGTCTGACACTCCCTTCCGCTCCACCCAGAGCGGAAGGGGTCATTTGATGATTTCCCATCCAAAAAAAAAAGGGCTATACGCGAAGAGACATTTCCGCGAATAGACATCTGAAATGAGATTCCTTCATAACATCACGCCTGGATTCTGTCAAAGGGATGGGCAGGGGTGTATACTGTGAATTACACGTTTTCACCAGATATGTTCAATTTACAGACAGACTGGAAGTAAATAAGTAGTCAAATTAGGCGTCAATAATATTATGATGATTTTTTATTTTCCTTTCGACGTGGGTGTCATTGTCATTGTGTTCGAGTTCACTGATAACATTATTGTTATCAGCGCCCTATATAACCATGAAAGTGAAACACGTGTCGAAAAAAAAATTTAAGCTCTTTTGTGCAACTGTCCTATCGCGCAAGTGTCTTTCGCGCAAGTGGATTCGCTGTAGTGTTCGTCGCCCCATTTTCCAGTCGACAAAAGTAAATTCGCGCAAAAGTCCATTTGCGGAAATGTCTTTTCGCGCAAGTGCGTTCGCACAAGTGTCCTGCTACCATTTTTGTAAGTTCTTCCTCAGGTGTCGCAAACACGCCGCGCGTGTTTTTATTGTTTTTAGGGTCCGTACTCCGTCCCAAAAACGGAACCCTTATAGGATCACTTCTGTCCGTTCCTGAGAAAAAGGGTCTATATTTTATATATTTTGACACTCGCAAGGGAATCAAAACCTATAGGGTACGTAGATTATTGCGCCACAAATTGATGATTTTTGATGTGGCCCCGGAAAAATAAAAAAAATTGCTTTGACTTCCACAATTATTTTTACTTGAAACCAAATTAACATTAATTCCATTTAACTAGGGGGTACAAATTCAATTTACAATATCCACTTCAGTCTCGATTTTCGAGCAATAATCAAAGCTACGACAAAATGGCTGTTCGTCGGTTCGACCAATTAAACTAAGAGCGAGATTTCAACCAATTCGTTAATTAAGTTTCGTATCTGAGTCGCACCTCTCTCTTTGATCATGTCGGCACTCTTTACTCGATTACAGACCGCATGAAAGAGAGGTGATGAGTTTGACGTGTGTTTTTGTGGGTGAATGGGTTACCAAATTGTATTAGGCAATGTTTGTTTGTATTTCACATTAATACACAAAGCTTATACCAAAACTTTTGGGAAATTCTACCAAAGTCAAAATAATTTATTTTAACCAACCGTATACGATTTTTCTAACATTCTATGTTAGAGGTATGGTTTCCGCTCATAGTCCTTCAAGGGAACCATTGTACCTAACATTATAACAAATAATGTATCAGTACCATACCTAGTAGCATTGCTATGTGTCATAAAAGTTATGAAACATCATGTAACATAACATCACGCCTGTGTTACCCGAAAGTTTAGCCAAAGGTGTGAATATCGAACACCGACAATTCGCCAGTTTTATTTTAGTCCAATGTGGTGCGAGCCTGTTGCCATCAAAAGAGCACAAATGCAGACACCAGGCTGCTATTGCTAAACCAGCGTCAGACAGCATCTGTCTGGCATTAATGCTGAAATGAACCTTTTTGGCGCAGCTGTGAGGCACACACTATTGTTGTCTGAAACATTATTTGTTATTTTATTAATTTTGTGTTTCATGAACTGTGTCCAAATAAACTTTTTTCTTTCTTTCTTTCTTTCTATTGCGAATTTACTAATACTACCTATCTACCCTAATACCATTTTGGCCGACCAGGGAATCGGAAATGGTTTCTGGTAAAATCATAAGCACAATCATGAAGAATAGAATAGAATACTCTCTATTATATACCATACAAATTACAGAACAAAAATATATTTTTTTTATAAAGGGGACACAATGGGCGGTCTTATCGTTAAAAGCGATCTTTTAAAGACAACCTTTGGATGGGTTAAAATTAAGGAGAGACCAATATAGTAGGTAGTCTGTGGTGTACCATTTACATTATACAATTTATATATATAGGTATATATATATAAAGTATATTTTACTCATCTAAATAAATATATACATGAAGATAAATTGTTCGACAACAATAAAACCGATAACTATTTTTCATTACGCTTCCTTTGAAAAGAAGGATAAGCAGTTATTATGCGATGTCACGAACAGGCTTTTGTTCACAGAACAGATTGTTATCAAAATCCATTTTACTTATAAAATGTATTTTCCGTGAAAATTCCGGTTGTAAATACAGTGCGCAAAAATGGTTGATTATTTTTTCCGAAACTTTTATTCATTTATTCAAAGTTACCTACTTTACATCATAGATGATAAAGTAGTTTGAAAACGAAAAAGCGACTAAACAAATGTTGGTTAGTATAATAATACGTAGTTTCAGGAGTTCAATTCTTTGATTTGAGTATTCACTTTAATTTTTTTTTAAATATGTAATTTTATTGTTACAGGTATGTTTCTTCATTTTAAATCTACAACATTTTATGTAAGTACAACAGAAAAAAAACCAGTGGGAGCAGTTAGCCGCGAATTACGAGTTGTAGGTCGTAGGTTCAAACACAGACTTTACTTTGTGTGAATTATTTCATCACCACTGCTCTCAAAACGGTGAAGGAAAACATCGAGAGGAAACAGGCAAGTCCTAGGATCAAAAAATCGAATACAAGTGACATCTACCAACCCGCACTGAGCCCGCGTGGTAGATTGCAGTCCACTTTTTCTCACCGAGGAGGTCTATGTCCCAGGAGTGGAAACATTATAGGCTGATGCTACAGAAAAAGACGTTATTTTAAAGAAATGTCTGAAAGAAAGATACAGAGGAAAGCCCTGAAGGCCAATTCTCGTAATTTAAAACGTTCAAAATCTAGTCGCAGTTTCATCTCAGCAACAAAAACAAAAAACAAATGTCAAACAACAGTCAGTCAGTCAGTCAACTTGTCAAAATGTAGCGAAATTAAAGGTATTTTTGACAGATTGATACTGAGATCAGACTGTGAACGTTCTTAAAATTACGAGAATTGCCCCTCTGAACACGGACATTAATTTTGCTGTCGGTAAAACTAATCCCGCCGCTAAAATCCTAATTAATAACCGACTATGGTTTTGCTCATAAAGGAAAGAAGTTGATTTAATACTTTTCTCGTTAACGCTTTAAATCATCGTTTGTGTTCGGTTTTCTGAGCCAGGTACATGCCTACCTACCCGACTCAAGGTATCCCTCGGGTTGGATCGTTATCTTAATATAATTATATAATTCTTCTGTACGTGTTTGTCACCTACCTCCTCCTAAACGGCTGGACCGATTTGGATGAAATTGTGTGTGTATATTTCAATGAGTTCCTGAATGGTTTGAAAACACAATTGGGCCCAGTAGGTGGCGCTGCTTTTCCGGGCAGGACGACATCGGCCAGGTCCGTTAGTCTTTATATAATAATTATCTTTATATAATAAATAATTAAGTTTACAGGGTCAAATTAAATTAGTATTAGTATTGCGACTGATACGAGGAAAAATTACCTTCATGAATACAATCCTACTTCCTACTAATATTATAAACGTAAAAGTTTGTATGCATGGATGGATGTTACTCTTTCACGCAAAAACTACTGAACGGATTTGGATGAAATTTGGCACACAGATAGTTTATAACCAGGATTAACACGGGATACCCGATATATTTTTATCCCGATATTCCCACGGGATTGAAACTAATGCGGGTGAAACCGCAGGGCGCAGCTAGTAAAATATAAAAATGCCAAAATCGAGAGCTGTGATTTGGCCCAGGGGCAGCGACGCGAACAAATAGCACCTCATTAGTTATTGGAGACGAAATTCAACTAAATATACTAAAAATATCTTGAAAAATGACGCTGGAAATAGAATAAATCTAGTGAATTTTAGAATTTCAGGCGTCACTGAATACCTAGACCTGTTTGTGATTTTGAAACCTAGTTAACTAGATCGCACTGACTCGCCTTCGTCAGAAGCTTTTGATAAATTTATCCACACCATTTTAAAGTGCTGATAAAATGTGAAAAATATTTTAAAGGAAAAGTTCACAAAATAAAATTATATGAACGTTTTTCAGAAAATGTAAATATTATTTAAGTTTCGTAGAGTAGGTACTAATAAAAAATTGATAATAAGATGTTATAGTCCATTAACTTTAGCTAGGGTGCTCGTGGCTAAGTAATAACAGCCGCACGGGTGGATCGATCAGGTTAAGCTACGCTTGCCACGGTCGATCCGTGGATGGGTGAGCCTCTTTACATACCGAGACTTCTCCGTGCTTCAGAAAGTACCTTAAGCTGTTGGTCCTGGCTGTCATTCTTGGATCTTTGACAGTCGTTACGGGTCATCGGAAGCCCTAAAGTCTGATAACCAATCTTACCAAGGGGTATCGTATTACCCAGTAACTGGGTTATGGAGGTCAGATAGGCACTCGCTCCATGCAAAAAAATACTGGTATTTCAGCTGCATCCGGTTAGACTGGAAGCCGACCCCAATATAGTTGGGAAAAGGCTAGGTAGATGATGATGATGGTGCATTAACTTGAGCTGATGTCAGTCTGCAATGGAAAATACCTTTTCATTATGTCAGTTTTGCAATACCTATATTTAATAATATTAATAATTAAAATAATTTAATTAATTATTTATTTTATTTTATTAAATACGGCCTTGTGGAATCTGAGGTGCCGTACTACAGGTATGTGCCCGACCCAGTTCTCGAAAATGGAAATATCACATTGTACTGGGATCGATCTATCATCACTGACAGGACTATTGTTGCCAATAAGCCTGATATAGTGGTGGTGGATCGATCAGAGCGGCGCGCAACGATTGTTGACATAACCGTCCCGCATGATGAGAACCTCGTGAAGGCCGAGAAAGATAAACAAATCAAGTATCTTGACTTGGCTCGCGAGGTTGTCGACATGTGGGATGTGGACTCAGCGATCATTGTGCCGATAGTCGTGACAGCCAATGGCTTAATAGCCAAGAGCCTCGACCAACACCTGAGGAGGCTCTCGTTGGGCAGCTGGATCAAGGGCTTGATTCAGAAAGCGGTACTTCTGGACACGGCTCGCATTGTCAGGAGGTTCCTCTCTCTGGAGCCCTGAGCTTGGACCCTGTTCCCGATACCGGTGGGATACTATTTTTTATATTTTTAAATGTTTTTATAATTTTTATATTCAAATATTTAAAAATATAATTTATATGTTTAATTTTAAATAAAGGAAAATAATTTAATAATACTAATACGAGTATCGAGTAATTTTGGTGTTAGTGTTACTTGAAAAAAGAAACACATAAAGCCTCACCCCTTATTACATGGAACTTAAACATAGTTACAAAATATGTGTGTACCTACAGTGCACCTCTGCCTAGGGCCCCCTTCATAGGGTACAAGCGTGATGTTATGCTATGTTTCATCGATGCTTAATCATACATTATGCGGTCTGTGACCACAACTTTATGCCCTGATAGTTTCTAACTAATTGGTGCATGATTCAAGTTCTCATAAGGACATCATTAATTAAACGTTTGCTAAGCCCGTTCTGTGGTAAACTTGAAATAAATGTCGTGAGGGGGAGCCTCAAATTGTAAAGTTTGTAAGATATGGGAAAATGGGTGGACAAAGAAATTTGGGGAACCATGTCGGTTCGGGCGACACAGATAATTATATCTGGATTAATAATATTAATCTCTCTGGATTGTAGAGTTACGAGGCGACGGAAAGTTGGGAATTCTTACAACAGCAGTGTTTTTTTAAAATTATCTATGACCTCCAATCACATACCAGACCGAAGATACGTCGCGTAATTCCATAGAAAACTTAAGCACGCGGAATTTCTGTCGCGTAATTTTCGGCAGGTCGCTACGCTAGGCACTTATTTATTTACTAATCGAATGGTTATAAATTTATCTTCATCGTCAACCTACAGCAGTCCACAACCGCACATAGGCTTTTTAAATTGCACGCCATTCAGCTCGATTCTCAGCAACTCTCATTCAGCTGCTACCAGTCACCCTGCGAAGATCGTCGCTCCGCCTTACGTTTGACTCGCGGCCTCCACTCAAGAATACGTTTACCCCAACAGTTATTGGCTCTAGGGCCAATATGGCTAGCAGATTGCCACTTCGGCTTGCTTATTCTGTGAGCTATGTCGACCACTTTGGTTGTCTGCCGGATCACACCGTTCAAAATCAAATTCAAAAGTCATTTATTCAAATTAGGCTGAGAATCAGCACTTTTTGAACGTCAAAATTACAAAAGACAGTCCCCCAAAAACGCCCGCCCTTCACCATATCCTAGTGCTATCGCTGGGAAGAAGAAGTGGCGCAACAAACTCCCCAGCAGCACACCTGTCTGTTCAATTTAATTATAAGTTCAGCTGTCTGTTCCGGATTCCATCCCTCAGAAAGATTCCAAGCATAGCCCGTTCTATAGCTTTCTAAGCGACCTTGAATTTATGGACCAGCCGTACCGTGAGCCGTAACGTTTCGGCTCCGTAAGTCAAAACAGGTAGAACGCACTGATTGGAGACTTAAATCTTGATGCTCTGTGGAACGACGAGAAGACTTGACGAAGCTTCCCAAACGCAGACCAGCCCAGCTGAATTCTTCTGTTAGCTGATCTCAAAGTTGTTCTTACTAAACTGCAGAATTATTTAATGAATGACCTTCATTGCCGTTTCTCAAGGTGATGTTAAGGATACTTTTTCACGAAACAATTACATTTCTGATTATGTGTTGTTACGATTACAAAAGAATACTATGATGAAAGTAAACTGACACGTTCTTTGCGGAATGATGCTCATTTTCTTTGTTTTGCAATAAAACTTGTGCACGAGCGTGTGCCAAATGGCTGAAGCAATGAAATAACAATATGTTTGTGAAATATACAGCGAGTTGGTTTATATTAGTTGGTGGTAGGAATAAACATATTACGCTCAGTTGTTATCACTCACCGAGCGTTACTTAAGGATAAAAAACTTTTGTAACAATTATGATAATTGATTCTAGTCCTTTAATTAAAAACGTTGTGACTTCGTTGGTATTCACAACCAAAAAATCGACAGGGTCCAATTAAATTTGCTAGCTAAACTCTGCAGACGTGAGGGATATCGATTTCATATAAGCACGATAAAATAAAAATAATAAAGAGTTGATGTATTTTTTTGGGGGGTCAACGATCACAGGTAGTGTGTTACTTGAAGTATGCGATGAGAAAATGTGTTTCCATTAGGAATTTCTCACTAGTAAACCGGAGACTGAATTAGTAATCGATTGATGGCAGTAGACTGGCTCCCTATTACATGGTACTTAAACATAACTGACGAAATGTGGGTGTACTAGGTACAGGTATACCTCTGCCGAACCATTCGGGGAATACAGGCGTGAAGTTATGTTATCTAATACTAATAATAAAGCTGAACGGTTTGTTTGTTTGTTTGAACACGCTAATCTCTGATACTCCCAGTCAGATTTTAAAAATTATGTATGAATTTGATAGCCCAATTCTTGAGGAAGACTATAGGCTATTTAACATCACGCTAGGTCTCTTAGGAGCCGAGCAAAATGAAAAAAACGAAGTAACAGCGCGAGCGGGCGATGCGATGCGACGGGGTGGGTCGCGGAAATAAGAAGCTTCACGCGTACGATGTCGCGGGCGGAAGCTAATCAACACCAACAACAACCTTACACAAAAACAACAGGCAACATTGTTTTCCTTAATGCTGCACGGAGGGGCTTTGTGGCTAAGTAATAACAGCCACACGGGTCGATCGATCAGGTTAAGCTACGCTTGCCGCGGTTGGTCCATGGATGGGTGACCATTTTAATGTGAAAATGGTCGGCTTTCCGAGGCACTGAGGGGTCTTGGTATGGACCAAGATCCCTCCGTGCCACGGAAAGCCGTTGGTCCCGGCTGTCATTCGTGGATCTTTGGCAGTCGTTACGGGTCGTCAGTAGCCCGAAAGTCTGACAACCAGTCTTACCAAGGGATATCGTATTACCCAGTAACTGAGTTGTGGAGGTCAGATAGGCAGTCGCTTCATGTAAAATAGTGGTATTCAGCTGCATCCGGTTAGACTGGAAGCCGACCCCGCCATAGTTGGAAAAAGGCAGGCAGATGATGATGTTTTTCTTACAGACGGTGACAAAACCTCACATTTTATACAAAGTGAGGATAAAACTACGAACCGTCACGGAACGAACCCTTTCTTTATTTCACATTCATGCATTGCCACGCATGCGCTATGCTGTTACGAGTACTACGCGAGTGACCCCGTTGAAGGACATGCTCAATTTATTTAGTTTTCTATTTTTATTCTGTAATTATCGTTTTTAATCTAGCTGATGATATATAGTGAAGGTTTTGGGACGTGAACGAAGTAAAATACTCATGTTAGGGATCAGGATCGTAGCATGTGGCGTTTTGTAGTTTCTGCTTGTCCCTTTGTGGAAATTATGATGATAATACACTGCCGAGCAATGAAAAAGTTCCACCCACAAAATGCCGACAAACACCTTAATATCTCCTAAGACATAGAACCTAGCTCCGTGGCTCCAATATTTACGTTTTTAGTTGGTAATATTCTGATGCGCTGTTAAATGTACTTCAATATTGCAGACGGCGTCATTAAGCTAGCCTTTCCCGTTTAGGAGTAATTTGGTGCTATGTCACTGAACTTTTTCATTGCTCGTGAGTGTATATTATTTATCTGGCAGAATAACTACCTATTGTCCTCCTCTATTTCATCATCATTATAATCATTTCAGCCGAAAGACGTCCATTGCTGGACATGGGCCTCCCCCAAGCACCTCCACTTCGACCGGTTCTGTTCTTCCCACATCCAGCGGCTACACAAGGTCATCAGTCCACCTTGTGGGAGGCCTTCCAACGCTACGTCTTCCGCTATTAACCCCTCTATTTCAGTAGGATCAATAATCGGAAAAATCATAATCACCACACATAGCGAAAAAAAATAAATCGCAAAACTGCTTTACCTCGCAAAAAGATGAGAATTAATCGAGAAAATTTGAATCATCAAATATTATGTTTTTTTTTTCGTAATTTTCCGATTTCCCTCGCAAAAGACAAGTTTTCTAAAATCACCTCGAGAAACGGACATTGTTTACAAATAGGCTATTTGGTATTTTTGTTATTAATTGGCACAGGCATGTACATTGCTTGGAAAACAAAAACAGTGCGCGTACAGGTTGCCAATTTTTAATGTGGCGTATTTTTCCATACAGTCGAGTGGAGGAGTTTATTAGCCAATATTTAGGTGTTAATACTTAGGCTGAGTAATAACAGCCGCACGGGTCGATCGATCAGGTAAAGCTACGCTTGCCACGGTCGGTTCGTGGATGGGTGACTATCTTTATATACCAACCCCTCCGTGCCTCGGAAAGCACGTTAAAGCCGTTGGTCCAGGCTATCATTCTTCCCCCCCGGTGGGTTCCCGCATTGTCGAGGCGGGGGGGCTCAGTAGCCGTGGTGGATTGGGCCACGGTGAAGCTAAGAGGAACCCGAGGAGCGGCCGCTCGTCTAGGCTGTGCGGAAAAGCCGACGACGTAGCGGCCGGCGGGTAGGTTGCGGTGCCGTTTGGCCGACATCGCAGCCTACCTGAGGCGGGCCGCGATGTCCCCCGTGAGGGAGACATCGCGGCTGAGGATTGGAGGCCGCGGCGGGGGGGGAGTGTCGGTGATACGTTGCCGCTCTCCCCACCTTCCGCGGCCTCGACGGGGCCGCCACCGTTCGATGGCGGACGCGGTGGGGCCGCAAAAATTCAAAAATTCAAAATTCAAAATTCATTTATTTTGTGAACACAGGGTACAATGATCTTAAATGTATATAATATAGTGTTTGGTCCAACCTATGTTCCGCCGACAGGCATACAAAATAGTGATGCTATGATCATGATTAAATTAATTGTAAAAATCTCTTAAACTCACAATGTGAACAAATGTGAATTGTCAAAAGTTTAATAAAATAGTACAGATAAGATAAAACAATGTCAGCAATATTACAGTCGTCAAAATTAATTAAATTAAAATAGTCTAAATGTAAAAAAAATAAAAAAAATACAATGTCAGCAGAGATTAAAATTATCAAAAATTACAATTGCATTATAATAATATAAAATTAAATAATAACATAATAATAATTCCAAAATTATGATTAATTAAATTTGTCATTCAGAAACTGGTCTAATGTGTAATAGCAGTTTTGAAGTAGCAGCTTCTGTAGAGTGTTTCTGAATTTTCGTAATGGCATACATTTAATTGCATCGGGAACTTTATTATAAACTTGGGGAGCAATACCAAAGAAACTTTTCTTCATCAGTGCTGTTTTACATTTTACATGGCATAATGTGTTAATATATTGAGCACGTATGGGTAATTTCTTGACTGTGGCCATTTTTTTAAATAAGTGGGGATTATTTTTAACAAACAAAGAAGTTTCCAAGATGTACAAAGCAGGAAAAGTTAAAATATTGTATTTTTTAAAATACGGCATGCAACTGTCAGTCCTTCTTAAACCAAACATCGACCGTATACATCTCTTTTGCATTTTAAAAACAAGTTCTCGGTTTGTTGACTGTCCCCAAAAAACAACACCGTAACGCAAAACCGAGGCTACCAATCCATGATAAGCCGTTAAGAGTGTTTCAGTACTTACTTTTTTTGACAGTTGAAATAGAAGGTACGCTGATCTGCTTAATCGCTTACAAACTTCTTCCAGATGTGGTTTCCAGGTCAGTTTGCAGTCTATAGAGATACCCAAGAATTTTGCAATGCTAGCCTCTTCTATTCTAGACTGATTATAGGTGACATTAACTGGAGTATTTACAAGCCGTTGGTGGAAATGCATAATTTTAGTTTTATTTAGATTTATTACAAGATTATTGTCCTTAAGCCAATTAATTATTTTCGATAGAGTGTCATTAATGTCAAGTTCGTAATTATCAGGATTGTTGCATTTTATAATAACCGTGCTATCATCAGCAAAAAGTACCATTTCATGCCCTGCTATTTTCGGTAGGTCATTAATATATATTAAAAATAACAGGGGTCCCAATACGCTACCCTGAGGAACTCCATATTTGATCAGCCTTGCTGCCGAGGTATATGTTTTTTGCAACTTAGTTACTGGACATATTCTTGTGATTTCTGTGCATTGCAATCTATCACTTAGGTAAGATTCCATAAGTTTAAGAGTATTTCCTCTAATGCCGTAGCTATATAGTTTTTGTAGTAAAATTTTATGATCCACAAAATCAAATGCCTTTGTCATATCTGTGTAAACAGCGCAAACCCTGTTGTTCTTATCGACAGATGTTAGGACACTTGATAGTAGGTCAAATAGAGCCATGTTTATATTAATATTTTTTCTAAATCCCTTTTGTTCATTGCAAAATAGTTTAAATTTTTCAAAATAGGCATATATACTGTTATAGATCACTTTCTCAATGATTTTTGGAAATATAGGAATTTTCGCAATTGGCCTATAATTTTTTAATTCAGTTCTATCGTCTTTTTTGAATAAGGGCTTAATTATTACTTTTTTCAGACGAGTTGGAAATATACCATCGGAAATACAGAGATTTATTATATGCGAAAGTAACGGTGCTATTATCTCCTTAACTTCTTTAATAACCTTAGTTGATATGTTATCAAATCCAACGGTATTTGTATTTTTGAGGCTGTCAATAATTTTGATTATATCATCACATGTGACTGGTAACATAAATAAGGATTGACGTGAAACATTGTCCTTTAGGTGTTGCTTATTATTCGATACATTATTTGTTTGAATATTATTTTCGACAACTTCAATAAAATATTCATTAAATTCATTAGCAATGTCAAGTGGGTGTGAAAATGTCAAATTCTTATTATTAATACATAAAATTGGCTCTTGTGGTAAATTATGTTTCGATTTGTTTATTATTTGCCATGCAGCTTTCGATTTATTTTGGGCAGTATTTACGTGATAATTATTTTGTGTTTTTTGCGTTAGTTTTATAATTCGCCTGTAAAGTTTTGAATATTTTTTAAAAATAGTTTTATTTTCCAAATTAGGCTTCAGCCTATATTCCCAAAGTAGTTGTCTCTGCTTTTTACTGCAAAGTTTTATACCTCGAGACCACCATTTCGTTTTCTTATTGGTATTAATCTTCAAAATTTTAACTGGAAAGCATAAGTGGTAGAAAAGTAAAAATTCATCTACAAAATTATCATACGCTTCGTTAGCGTCTTTTGCTTTATAAACTGGCGAAAAAGATAGACATTTCAAGCAATCCTTAAACTTAGCCAAGTTAGACGCTGATAAGTCAAGTTTTTTAGTTTTCCAATATTTTAGAGTGCATTTTTTATTGGAAGGTACTTTTAATAATTGTGCTGTATGGTCCGAAAGAACTAAATCCCTTACATCCGCTATACATCCACGTTTAAATGAATGTGCAAAATTATCAATGCAAGATTTACTGCTTAATCTAGTTGGTTCAAAGAGTGATAGTTTAAGATTGTATTGTCGAAGAAAATATTCAAATTCGTATGTAATTTTATTTCTTTTCAGGATATCGATATTGAAATCGCCGGTCAAAATTACGTTTTTATTCGAGTATGAACAGACTTTGCGTAATACGTCATCTAGTTTATCATAGAAAATGTTATAGTTATGTTTAGGTATTCTGTACACACATATTATTATGACATTATGAGACACTAGTTCAATGCCGCAGCATTCGATAACACCTGACACTGAATGTTTTGAAATGTCTGTTAATTCTCTATAGTGCAATCCTGCTCGAACAAAGATACACGCTCCTCCTCGTTTAGCGTCTCTTGAAAAGAAGGCAGCGAGGCAATAATTAGGTATATGCATGAAATTTTCATAACCAGTTTCGACAAAGTGTTCAGTTATGCAGACAATATCTATATTAATCCCAGTATTCGAAAGCTCTTCTAGTTTAACCGTCAATAAATCTGATTTATTCATAAGTCCCGCTATGTTTTGGTGAAGAATATACAAATAATGACTAAAGAAAAAACTGAGAATTTTCCTGAAGTTGAGTTTCAGTTGGCGCATTATTTATTTGGGGACAGCCAGCATCCGACGATGCGTTTGCTGTGTTTAAATCTAGGACGAGATCCTGCAAATCAGTTAGCACAATATTCAATCCTTTGTTATTCAAACTCCCATACCGTTGATTGTATGTGTCATAAGTGTATGGAAGGTTCAAGTTGGAGTCCAGCAGATACGCATAATTATGTGTTTCCACGTCCATGAACATTAAGTTATTGAACGTGTCAACTCTGCTGTTAAACATTACATTTTTGTTTGCCATATATTTAAAAGTAGGCAGACATACTATGAAATTCGTGTGGGTTAGAGGTTGTATTTTATTACGAATAAAGGTGACTAAGTCTATGTAATTTTGTGTCTTTTTAAAATCTTCCTCCCCAACATAAATTACACAGCAGTCCGAGTAGGTAAAGTTTTGTACTTTCTTATCAAGACCATCTAGCAGTTGCTTTAGACTACAGTTGGGCATACGATAATGACATATATTACTACTACTTAACATAGTTCTTTGACAAATTGTGTATAATCTATTAGATGTTTCACTACTAATAATACATAGATTACTCTTTACAACTGGCAATGATGATACTGAATTTTCAATAGGGTCTTCAGCAGTGGACGTGCGGCAGTCCGAACTTTCCAAAGTCTGTGATTTACTGGTCACCTTGTTTGTAAGAATAATTCTGTTTCTTTTTGGTGTTTGTACCCTTTTCTTTATCGGACTACTGGTGACTTTTTTATAAATGTCATGCAGGTGCAAGTGCACGCAGGGGAAGAGGAGTGTCGGTGTGTCGTTGCCGCTCTCCCTATCCTCTGCGGCCGTAGCTCCCCATCTTGGGGGGCATGCGGGGCCCGCCAGTCAGGCGGGCGTGGGGGCCAGCAGGCAACGGGTGCGGGGGCACCGTTGCCTGCATTGCACAGGCCTCCACCAGTGTTGGACGGGAATGGCTAGGTGCTCCCGGCCATTCTCGTAGCCCCCCTATGTGGGGGGCATGCGGGGCCCGCCATAACATCTAGGCGGGCATGCGCCGGGAGGGCTATGGAGGTAAAGGCTATGCCTATTCCCGTGGCCCTCCCATCACGGCGAATGAGGGAACACCGCTGAGTTTTAGTGGGTATACTGTCATTCCGACAGGGAGTCCCACATACCCCGTCTCGTCCCCCGCGAGGCGGGCATGCATAAAGCATTTCTCAGCGACAAAAAAAAAAAAAAAAAAAAAAAAAAAAGGCTATCATTCTTGGATCTTTGATGGTCATCAGAAGCTCGAAAGTCTGACAACCAGTCTTAGGTTTGATAGGCACACGCTCCATGTAAGATAGAAATTTTAATTTTCTCTGAATCTTCTACTGCCCCCAGAAAGTCTCAAACACCCACAAGGAGGCGTTATCGCCCACGTTAAGAACCTATGTCCTATTTACAGAAAAAACTACATATCTTTCGAGATACGTACGTACCATTCACATTATTCCTGACAGTCGATTAGCATATACGACGTCTGTTCGAAGCGCGTGTACTGCGTGGATGTCATCGCTCTTCTCAAATTTATTTTCGTTGCGAACTTTTTTCGCTCGTTCACGTGACGAACATACATGTTTGCATGCATCATCGTACATCATGTCTACGGCTGAGGGTATTTGCTCCACTGCAGGACAAAGGCCTCTTCTTAAACAGAAATGGAACGAGCATGGATCAGAAATTTCCAACATTTCCTCAGTCTTCACTCTTTGACAGTGGTTACGGGTAGTCAGACGTCCAAAAATCTGACAACCAGTCTTACTAAGAGGTATCGTGTTACCCAGTAACACGATACCTCTCCAGTTGTGGAAGTCAGATAGGCAGTCGCTCCATGTTAAATACTGGTATTCAAATGCCTCCGGTGAGACTGGAAGCCGACCCCAACATAGTTGGAAAAAGGCGAGGCAGATGATGATTACTAATGTTGCAGAAAAAATGTTTATGGCACTGTTTGACCTAAACTCGCAATTAAGTCACGCTTTTCTGTGACCTAAGTAGTCCATGTTTACAACGAAAAGCTTGACTTAAGTGCGGGCTTAAGTCACTCGAGCTATAAAATAGTACACGAAACGTGTGACTTAGTCCATTGATGCACGGCGTTTAGCAAAACTGAACTAGTTAAGTCACACGTATCCTAATGTATTATTAGCGACTGTTGCCCAACTTTGTTTATCAAGGCGAGCGGGGCTTTATTTTAGTTATTTTCAGTATTGATGTGTTGATCGCATGTGCTCGCGTAGTGTTGTGCTAAGACTCCGTTGTAATGTAATGATTGCGTGTTTTTATCGGTTTTATAAACGTCGTTTATTTAGCAGCTGTTTGAGTTGACCTTGAGTTTGAAATTAGCTTTTGTTAGTGTTCGCAAATACTTTAAAGGTCTTTCGGAGTTATGTTTATCTACTTAATATGTAGGTAAGTCTGGAACAAGAAAAGTTATGACAGTACCAAAGTGTCTTACTGAAACTTCGACGCCTTTCTGTCCCAAACAATATAAAACGTGCCCTTAAAAAAATATCTTAAAATTTTAAAAATCTTATAAAGTTAAGTGTACCGAAAGTGGTATATCATAATATCGGCTATACGAGTATGTACGTCAACAAAAGAGATAAGTATGCAGGGTCGTCGGATATAGCTGAAGTTTAGTAAGAAACGGATTATTTTCGGATAAAATTTTATTTAATTAATAGAAAATAAACAGTTCATTTACCAAACTAAATTTCATTCGAAAACATCCATCGATTTTCGCTCAGCTAATGGTGCCGTCTAAGGGTAATTACATGCCAAAGATGCCTTCCTTCGATACCTCGCGGTCGCGGTGTAGCTCGCTACCTCGATGTCACCTCCATGTAAAACAAATGCATGCTAACAGACACACACGCACATGCCAGGCCTAGAGGTTAACCCCCCAAACAGCCCACAATGTATCGCAGTGAGATGTAGCATTTGTTTTTTTTTTTTTTGCGGATGGGAAATCATCAAATCATCAAAAAATCAACCCGCTCTGGGTGGAGCGGAAGGGAGTGTCAGACTCTTACTGACTAAAACTCACCCGTGTTCCTTCCTTAGCCCTTTATGTTCCAGGGCAGCGGTAACCCTTTTGGACGATCCCGCTACCCCGGCAGGCTTCGGCCCTTTCGGGACCCTTCCTTGTAGCATTTGTTTTACATGGAAATCTTCGGCATGTAATTACCCTAAGTTTGTTACGAAGTTACTGGAATCATCGGAGAGGATGGATTTTGGAGATTGGATGAGAGAGAGTGACACTGGCTGGTAACAGTTACTCTAGCAGAGCATCGCGTCGATGGGTGCGAGGCGGCTGCGTCTTCTGATGACAGAGGATGATGTCATGGGAGCCGCTGTTCTACCACGTCCACGATGGACTGCGATATTCCGGCACAATCCTGATGATATTTAACCTGCTGAACCACTAAATACGAAGTCCACTTAAGGGGGTCTACTCTCTAAGTCCTTCAACAAAGATCCGGGTCCTACGGTTCCACCAAAACAAGTGTCTAATTAATATTTTTGGACGGGCAATAACACAACGGTACTTCGGTAGTAAGATCAGCTGTCAAATCGTGTTGTCATTCATTCTTAGTTCGGACCCCGAACTAATGTTATGTCCGAAGGTGATACGGAGTAGTAAGCTACCGTAATTGCGGCCGAAATTATGGATTTCCTGCTTAGAGATTAGACCCCAGGTAAAGGTTATCTTGCGCCGTTATACTTAAATCTTTCAAAGAAAACACTATTTTCGAGCTCCATTTATTTATGTTATTCTGTCCGATACGAACCTTCTAAATAATTGTGATTAAATTCCATAGTCGATGTAATACACTTTCTCCAATGCATTCAAAGGCACTAATATTTTAGGGCCCAAATAACCTTCAATAATATACTATTTACTTCGAGGAGAAAACAACACAAGATAATGTTAGCGATATACATAATGGGATTGAGATTTATGGAAATCTGTTCATACCTTAGTAGCTCGTGAAGCCTCGTTTAGATTCAAGGTGCCTTAATTCTATTTGTATATTAGTTAAGGTGAATTCTTCAATGTAGTTCTCTAACATGAATAATTTACATGCAGGGACTGCCTATCTGATCTCCACAACCCATTTACTGGGTTGTGGAATACTTACAATAAACTGTAACCCAACTACGGAAAAATAAAAGTGATCTAAAAAGTAAGACAGAAATCAAGTCATCGGTAGAATACGGAACCCTAAAAAGGGTCAAGGTAAAGCCGTGGTCGCATGCCATTATAATTTTGTAGTTGTTTCTGGCACCAACATGGTATACAAGCATGCGAACACGCTATACCTTGACCATTTTTGTACCAGTCTTGATTTCACAACACACGTAAATACAAACAAACTTACATACATACATACATGGGCCTGTAGCTAAATAATAACAGCTTCACTGGTACATCGAAGGGTAAGCTACTTTTGCCGCGGTTGGCCTGTGGATGGGTAACCTTTACATACCGAGACCCCTCCGTGATCGGAAAGCCCGCTAAGCCGTTGGGCCCGGCGGCGGTGCATTCGTGGAGTTTTGACAGTCGTTACGGGTTGTCAGAACCCCGAAATTCTGACAACCAGTCTTACCAAGGGGTATCGTATTACCCAGTAACTAGGTTGTGGAGGTCAGATAGGCAGTTGCTCCATGTAAATTATTAATGGGCAACTGCATCCGGTTAGACTGGAAGCCGACCCCAATATAGTTGGGAAAGGCTGGGCAGATGATGACATACATACAACATAGACTGCTAAAATCTCAACCTTTCCTTAAACAAAAGTAAAAGGAAAATGTATAAGGAAATGACACCACAAGCCGTCGATACAAAAGGTCACCGACCTAAGGGGATGCCCATAAACTAACTTTACGACCGAACGTACAGACAACATTGGTGCTGTCGCGTATTACTGGGACCATTCAGTTTTATATTCTATACACATAAGGAAATCAATAGGAAACTCGTGCTAGGAATATTGAGGGATGATTGGGGTATGAAATGGCTGTCAGACACAATAATGAAGACAGGTATGACAATATTATAAGGGCGAGAATCCCGGAACAAAAGCTCACGAAAATGACGCCATAACTCTTGGATATTAAATTAAATACAACGTACCGAATAATTTTGTGATCAGAAAACATTTTGCTCGGCTCAAAATGAAATCATAAAGATTTCAGAAGGCATTCAATTCATAAACAAACAGTGTAGCAATTTCTTTTCTTTTTTTTTCAGTATTCTGTTGATAAGAAATTCATTTTCGAATAAGCTTTTTTCAAGTGAAGTTACAGTTTCACCTTCAAGCACCTTTTGTTTGCATAATAGAGTAAAACCAAGGGTAACATGAAGGTTTTATTACACAAAGAAAAAAAATTAGTATTTGTTAGCTTCCAGTTTGGAACCAATCTGTTTTTGATCTTGAGAGTATCATATTAAAATCTGTTTTCAATTAACATAATATACAACTTATTCCTCAAAAGGATAGGCAGAGGTGCAACGTCACACACACCCATATTTCGGCAGTTATGCTAATTATGTACCTATTATTTAAATTCGTCATGTGCCTTTTCCCAACTATGTTAGGGTCAGCTTCCAGTCTAACCGGATTTAACCGGATACCAGTATTTTACATGGAGCGACTGCCTATCTGAACTCCACACGCCAGCTCCTGGGTAATACGATACCCCTTGGTAAGACTGGTTGTCCAACTTTCGGGCTTCTAACAACCCGTAACTACTAAACCCTTTTTTTAAATATTTCCTGAAAAAAAAAATATTTCCTGTAACAAAATTGTCACTGAAAAAGATTTCACGCCATTTTTCTTAAAGATATAACGGGATATATCGGGATGAAAGAAAAATTTCAGCGCGGAGAACAAATTGGTTCAGTGACCCGAACCCTTCACTCGGTGTAATAGAAGGCTTGTAGTCCTATAACATGGTGTATAAGTATATCTTTGCAGTCTTTGAAGGGTTGCACGCACAAGACAATACAGCGATAAATAACGGTGAACACGAGATGTTAGGCGCCTCCCTCACCTGATCGGCGCGTTTTCGTTTTCGTACAGATTCTTTACCGAGCGCATACACACGGCTCTGTACCGAGTACTACCGAACCATTCGAATGTACAGATTCGGTACAGAAACGAAAACGAAACGATCCGATCCGGTGAGGAAGACGCCTTACTGTGCTGCCGGAGAGCTTGTTGCGCCGCTTATTCTTCCCAGCTCAAGAAAGCAAGAAAAATAAATGCGTCAAAAATAAAACACTTTTATATAAAACAGACAACAAAGATAGTAATGCCAAAAGAGCTGTAGTTCAATTCACCTGACATTGATTTTCAGCTAAAAGCACTGGGAAGTCGTGACAGGCGGCCGTGCTGTCTCATGTAATTTTGACGTTCAAAATCAGTTCAGAATGTTCGGCCGTTTCCTGCTACGAAGTTACTATTTGGTTCGGTCGGTCCCGATCCTACACTCCTATACTCTTTCAAATATTGACTATGGTCCCGACCCAACTGAGCCGATTCGAACATTTTTCAGTAATATTCGGTTCGGCCATATTGTGTCGGTCCGATCCGAACATTCGCACTTTGCACTTCGGAGTAGACCCCCTGACTCTCAGCCTAGTTTGAATAAATGACTTTTGATTTTGTACGCAGAACAAAGTCTTGTCCGGCGTGTCGAAGGTACGACAGTGTATTCAATTTTGTTGGCCCAAAACTTCGCCACTTCCACGTCATATTCGGTTAGGGCAGAGATTGCTGTGGCTGCATTTTTCGGGGCACGCACAGGGCCGGATACGAGAATGGGACATTATTGGTGCCACAGCTACAAATAAAAGTAGGAACGATTATTTTCTTACCATTATTTTTTTTGCCAATTATGTGTGGGGCGGTTGGTTTCAAAAGCATACAAATCGACAATACAATCGACCTGTGTGTCAATGTGATGTCAAACTCAACTACTCAACTAAGAGAAAGTACAATGTCGGCCGGCATGCGAACTAAACATCTTTCTAAACGAGTGATAAATAATTGTCTGCCAAAAGGCCATAAAACAAACCACAACACAACAAACCTATTCTGCGTTCGCAATCTTGTTTCCAAAAAAGCAAACTTAATTGTTTGGAATTTGGAAAAATAACTGTAATTTTTTTTTTTCCTTTAGGCCGCCCCCATATTCCACCTTTCCTTGTGCTGTGCCTTCTCCGTCCAAATCGTCACGCCAGCGTTTCTTAGCAACTGTAATACTTACATATAAAGTTCAATTTGCGCTACAACTTTAACAAATAGATGTGATTGT
The DNA here is from genome assembly GCA_949629185.1 of Apamea crenata. Taxonomy (NCBI): domain Eukaryota; kingdom Metazoa; phylum Arthropoda; class Insecta; order Lepidoptera; family Noctuidae; genus Apamea; species Apamea crenata. The sequence goes on along the minus strand of OX451368.1, from coordinate 2,839,270 downwards.
TCAAAATATTTTTACGCGCCTTAATATGGCTTTAAAAAGAAGACAAAGGTTCCAGTATAAATGATGTTGAAATTAAAATTACTCAGCCAAGTTTCTTCAGGCATCTTTTGTTATTTTCCGGGTTTTGTTATTAATGAAACAACGTGCAAATGAAAAAGTGACAATGGCTTATAAAAAGTTGTAGGTTTATGTTATTTTTTATGTTTAAACATTAATTACATTTTATAACATAATATTATTTTTGTTAACATATGCATAAATATAAATATTCTTCATCCTTTGATATAAATATTAATTAATCCTACTTATATTATGAATGTCAAAGTTTGTATATTTATCACTCAATCATGCAAAAAGGGCTCAATCGATTTAGGGCTGATTTCTCAATAGTCAGATAATTGTTAACTGAGGTATAAATATTGCGGTTTGACAGCTTTTGTATAGAGAAATGTCAAACTGTCAGATTTATTCTTCAGATAAAAGTTATCTGACTATTGAAGACTCAGCCTTTAAATGAAATTCGTTTATAACCTTCTTTAACATATAGGATAGGTACGTTTTATCCCAGTAGTACGTTCCCGTGGGATAATTTCCGACCTTTCCGCGCGCGAAGCTACGTGCTCAAGCTAGTATTAAAACGAGCCACTGTAAAACTCAAAAGTAACTTCACAGGTTATTCCAAATTGAATTTTGCTGTGCATTAAGACTGGCCGAATGTAAATCATAGAAGAATAATTCCGTTCGAAATTCAATTTAGTATGATAAGAACTGACAGTTGAAAATCAGGAGCGCGGCCATTTAATGAAGGAATAAAATTAGATTATATTGATGTTGAAAATAGGGTTCCGTAAAAGCTTTGTAACTGCTATCCAATTAGAGGTGTGGTCTATCGCTGCGGCTCCCTAGGGCAATAATAATATACAGAATAATAACGTTACTGAGTATAATGAGGTTGAAATAATGTTTTTGTGAATACTATAATTGTATTTTTCGTCTGCTTTTAACGTAAATTATTATCCTACACGCAAATATAGGGGAAAAGGTTTTATCTTTTAGTGTTTTAGTGTTAGAATAAGAATATTTATAATAACTTTTTCTGCTGGTTGTCTACAACATACCTATCATGTGTATGAAGGAATCAAGTACCTACATATGTACCAGTAAATCATAATGTCATGAATCATCGCCATCTCTTCATAAAAAAACATAAACTCAAGCCTTCCTCCCATGGGAATTGGCAGAAACATCAGAACGCTACCTTTTCGTACTACGCACCTGACCTTTCTGAAGAACGTCACCAATAGGGTCACTATACCTATGTCTCTTCTAGGGCGTCCTCTCTGTGCCTCTGCCATGTAAATACCGTTTGTAAGTCGTATTTCATTCACCCTTCCATATGACCAAACCATCCAACTCTTTTTAATTTATGTTACTACATATTTTTTTAAACCGCAACGTCAAAAACCATCTCCGCTGGCTTTTACCTTGGCCAAAGGATAAGTATTGCCATACAACGTGGCAATTCCGCCAGTCTCTTGGGTACATTACCAGTCGATAGCTATGCGGAGGAATATTTCAATGCCATTTATTAGTAACAAACTAATAGTTTTAATTAGGTTAGGATATTAAATTTTTATTTCAATAGTTTATAATAAAATTTTCGCACACAAAAGAGGTACAAAGGCGTATTAATGCCTTAGGCATTCTCTACCAGTCGACCAAGGGTGGTGAAGAGATTAGATCACAATTCACAGGTGCTTTGGTTTAGAGGGACAATGATAACAAAAGATTCAAACTTACTACACTATATAATTCATACTACGTTTATTTAGTACTAGCTGCGTCCCGCGGTTTCACCCGCATAAGTTTCGATCCCGTGGGAATATCGGTATAAAAAGTAACCAAACTTTTTTTCTTTTAATGTTCTTTTGTATGTACAAACCTTGTCCTGACAATAACAAATCCAAAAAAAAGATCTATGCAATTTGGTGCAGTCGATCGCAAGTTATAGTACATATGTATGTACATCTCGGTTATTCATTTTTATTTATATAGATTAGAAATTTATCCAGTCAGCGTACACCATAGATAAAAATCGTGCTAAATCTCCGCCAAAATATAACTGAAATTTAGACCTTAAATACTTAAACACTAAAGCATAATGAATACCAGAATGTAAAATGGATGCCGGCTCTTTGATTACTTCAAAGAGCCGGCATCCATTTTACATTCTAGGATTACCACAGACTTAGGTCCACATCGCGGTCCATACAGTATGAAACGGACCCGGGAAAATATCTGCACATACCCGCTTATTATGGACCCGTTTATTACTAAATTATTTCAGAAAGACTGGGTAATGTAGAGGCTAACTTAATCCTTGGTATGTTAATTTTAAGTTTTATTATAAATGGAGGTAGGCTGGTAGCGTTGGTCTATATCCACTAAAATGGACCTTATTATTATACCTAATGGTATTCGTGGAGGGCGTTGTTCGAGGTGTCGGCGGTGTGAAATGGTGTGTGGCACTACTCAGCAAGCCCGCACGACTCCCTTTCTTATTTAATGGACTGTAGGTTGGTTTGATTGCCAGGAGATGAGGTATAGGAAGAACGATAAATAACACGGACTTGTTACCTTGAATACGAATTTGGAGACTGCTTCTGATGTATTGTGTCTTATAATTTGTGCCAAATAAATGTATTTTCTTTCTTTCTTTCTTTTTCTTTCTTTATTTCCACTGATAGATGCAGTGTTAAACCTCTGACAAACGATCCGTCAAAATTACTGTAGTACAATGTTACAATGTATGTATATTAACTCCAACAGACGTAAAAGGCAACAGCAATAAAAAGTAGTAAAAAAGTGTGGCCAATCTCTAGAACCACACACAGCCCAACTTGTTCGGCAAATATTGGCCCAACAACAGAACTTAAAATGAAAACATTAGCTTGTTTAGTTAGTTAGTTATTCTGTACAAATTGTTGACTTTAATTAAGGAAAACAAGTTCGTGAAGACAGTTCATTAATTTGTTGCCCTTTTGTAATCATTATTTTGTTTGTCGTGATAATTGTACAAGATGGTAGCAAACCCTTTCTTAACTGTAGGAGTCCAAATAAGGGGTCAGGAAAGGACGATTCTGGGAAAAGTTGGGGACACACTTCAATTCACTCCATAGTGCCAACTGAAACCTTTTATCATCATCATCCTACAGCAGTTCACTAGTGAAACCTTTGGGAATGTGTAGTTAACTGCGGCCTTCACAAGGTCGTCGGTCCACCTTGTGGGAGGCCTTCCAACGCTACGTCTTCCGCTACGGCCCCATCGGCCATCTGTTCTGCGAGCAATGTGTCCTGCCCACTGCCACTTAAGCTTGGCAATTCTTCGGGCTACAGGAACCCGTTCGATGCGAGAAGCATAAAACCGATCGAAGTGGAGATGCTTGGGGGATTATGTCCAGCAGTGGACATCTTTCGGCTGAGATTATGTGTAATTAATTATAAGTAGTAACACCCACATTTAGCCGGTTATGTTTCAGTCCCATGTAGTTTGTAAGTAGCTTGATAACGAAAAAGCGACTAAACATGTCGATTAGTAATAATATTATGTAGTTTCAGGAATTCAATTCAATTCAAGGATTCGAAACTTTTTTTTTTAACTTTTTGTCGTATATTCACTTAATGTTTTTTTTTTTATTGTTACAGGTATGTTTCTACATTTTAAATCTACAACATTTTATGTAAGTACAGAAAAAGAGCAGTGGTAGCAGTGATGGCTCAGTGGTAACGGCCCCGACTTACGAATAGTGGGTCGTCGGTTCGAACACAGGCAGGCGCTTTAATTTGCGTAAATAATTTCATCACCACTGCTCTCAAAACGGCGAAGGGAAACATCGTGAGGAAACCGCCGTGTCCTAGAAACCAAATTTTAAGACATGTGACATCAACCCGCACTGGGCCCGCGTGGTAGATTATAGCCCACTCCCTCTCGAATAGACGAGGCCTGTGTCCCAGCAGTGGGAACATGAAGGCTGATTATGCTGTACTGAAATGGATTTATTTTACGAAGTTTTATTTTATTCTGTCAGCTTTCTTGAATAATTCATGAATGTAAAAAATAAAAGCCAGTCGCAAAAGGGTTATCTATTAAAATATTTAAATTAGATGTTTGTCTACTCAAACTCATCATCTAGAAGTAGGTGAATTAGTAGCATCAAAATATACAGACAAAATTCGTCGAACTTGAGCCATAGTGTGCCCAGCTTTTTGGGGCTGGCCTCCAGTCTAACTGGATGGAGCTAAATACCAGAATTTTACATCGAGCGACTGCCTATCTGACCTCCACAACTAGTAAGACTGGTTGCCAGACTTTTTGGGTTTCTGACTACCCATAACGACTGTCAAAGATCTACGAATGACTGCCGGGACCAACGGCTTAACGTGTTTAATACGTGCGATATGTAATGGTTGGTCATCCATCCATGAACCGACTGCGGTAAACGTAACTTAACATTCGATCAACCCGTGTGGCTGTTATATCCCCACACACGGGTTCGATTTCCGCACGGAACAAATATTTGTATGACCTACATGTATTTGTTCCGAGTCTTGGTGTTTTTCTATCTATAATATGTATGTATTTACAAAAAAAAAAAATGTATATAAGTAGTTTATCAGCCATCTTGTTACCATAACACAAGCATTAGGTTGCTTAGCTTGGGACAAATGGTGCTGTGTGAAATGTCCAGGTATATTATTATTATTATTATTTAGTCACGAGTCCCTCAGTAGGTAACTCGAACACTCAGTAATAAATTAAACTAGGATTGTTTTGACAAAAAATTATAAGAACAAACGGCTATAAATTAAACAATCTAATACAGTAGTACAAATAAAAATGTCACGAACATTTGTGGGCGCCGAAAATCAGAGTTATGACCATATTTTCTGGTCCTTCGGTTCGCAGTCCCTTTTTTATGCCTATTGTTTTGTGCCTGCAGTTCATTGGTCTTTAAGGCTAATGGCCGCTTCGCGAGCTACATATTTTACAGAAAAAAAAAGAATTGCTTAAGTTTTCCTGTTAAATCACGTGTTTGAAATGTAGGTGTGGAAATGTCTCAAAGGTTTTGAAAGGGAGAAGGAGGAAATGTCTCAAGGAAGGTTTGTCTCGCTCATAGTGAGAGCCGGAAAATATAAGCAATACCGTTATAGAATAATATGTTTTAATATAAAACATATTATGACACTCTGCAATAGGGTTACCTTTATATCAGTGAAAGATTTTTTGTTATCTTTATAACAGTACCTACTTCCAGAGTTTATCTTGTACAAACAACCATGCTTATATATGTATGTATAAATATAAATGCGAAACCAACTATGTCTGTCTGTTACCTATCACGCCTTTACAGCGAATGGATTTCGATATTTGGCACAAAGATAACCCATGACCTGGGTTAGGACAAAGGATATATTTTTATCCCGGCAGTACGTTTCCGTGGAACATACCTACTACAACACATACCTACTGACCTACACGTGGGCTAAGCCACGGGCAAAAGCTATTATTATTACAAGCCTGGTGTCAAAATGTCTATTCATTTATATGTATTACAACTCTAGAACTCGGTTACTCTCAAGGTTACAAAATAACGTTATATTACGACGTCTATATTACCTCAGAGTTGCTGAGATTTCTCCGATTTGAGTGTTATCACACTGACGATTTGCTAGCGTGTTTCCAGGCAGGCGATTTGTGAACGCACACTCATGTCAATCGCTTTCGTGACGCATAGGTACGTGGCGAACACGTTGCACACACGTGGCGTGCTCGCTAAGCTCACGCAGCGAGCAAGTTAAAACAAATATTTGCGTGCGTATTTCTAGCGTGGTGATGACCGTATTTCAGTCATAGTGGCCAATCTCGGACCGTACTCAAACGGAGACTAGCCTTCAGTACGTGAAATATATAGGCACAAGGCGTTCGTGATATTAGAGCATTTTATGATAAATCTTTATATGAATGGTTTATTAAAATGGTAGAGTATCGTATCATATTGGTCTTTCTATTCATCATTTCATCCTAAAGACGTCCACACTGCTGGACATAGCCCTCCCCCAAGCATCTCCACATCGGCCGGTTTTGTGCTTCTCGCATCCAACGGGTTCCTGCAGCCTTCACAAGGTCGTCGGTCCACCTTGTGGGAGGACTACGTCTTCCGGTACGCGGTCGCCTCTACATCTTTTTATTATGTTATTATTATTCTATTCTGATAATCACCAAGAGTCTTTAATAAAGAAATCATTTGGCTTCTCACGCGGAGAAAAAACGACAAATTACATTTGCACTATAAAACAACAAAACATTTGTGTTTCAGTAAATAAAATTAACCTGCACTTACACGCTTGGAATACCAATAAAGTAGCAGTACAGTCAGTGACACAAGTCGATTAAATTTCGCCAAATAGAAGAAGAAGAACTCCTCAGCTTGTTGATGGCAATCTAAATGGACTCGGTCCAGAATTAGGCTACTTGTTTGGCAGCATCACTAGCGTCCATCAGTTCCTGGAACGTACAGGCTGACAGGACACGCAGGACATGATAATAAAGTCTCCCATCGTTTATGGAACAGCACCACGTTTACACTCCAAAGCGGAGTCGTCTATGAATTTCCACCTGAACAGGTGAAACCATTCGTTGGAAACTGTGGCCAGCTCCAGTCTTTCTTTTGATCGTTCGCCAGTGAGTGGGAGAACATTTGTGGCACAGGGATATTGTCGTGCAAAGGGTGTCGTGTGTCAGAGATTTTTTTCTCTTTGTTCTGTCGTGAAATATTTAATTAAACTAAATCAGAACAGAAGTAAAATTAAAAGAATATTAACTCATAGTTATCTAATATAAGAAATGCTGAAATAATATAATATAATTTGTAAATAGTTTTAGTTTATTTAGGATATCATTTTGTTATTTTAGTGTTATCGGTTAGACTGGAAGCCGACCCCAACATAGTTGGGAAAAGGCTAGGCAGATGATGATGATGATGATGATTTTAGTGTTATCTTGTAAAAATAAATTATATACAAATAAATAATTATGCTGAAATTCAATGTATTAAATAATTTTGGATCATGTGTAAAAGCAGTATGGTTATCCACTGTTGTCGCTGACCATACTTGGCGCCATGACACTTCTCCGAAAAAAACTCTCTCACAGAGCTCTTCCACAACCTAGGAATTTAATCAACTTTTTTCCCGGATATATTTAAAAATGTAGAACGGACTAATTACGCTCATATTAATGAGTTGCCTGTAGCACAATATTTGCAGGAAATATACAAAATATTTACGTAGTATTCAATGTAGGCATATCCTTAGTCAATATGAAATCTAAACACAGTTAATTACTAATACAGTTACGGTAAAAAAATACTCTAATAATGAGAAACGTTACGTCATAGATTAATAAAACTGTAGAAGCGAAACTCCTATTATGGATTGAATTTTTACTACGTGAGCCGACCAACTGGCATGTCCTAGAACCTACAATTCGAAGACATGTGACATCTACCAACCCGCACTGGGCCCGCGTGGTGGATTACAGCCCACTAACTCTCACCGAGAGGAGGCCTGTGTCCCAGCAGTAGTAATCACTATAGGTTGTTAATGCTACGTAAGCTGATACTGCCGAACTCTCAAAAATGGGAATCGAGCTGGGACCACTACCTAGACGACGAGTTTCCTCCTACGATAGTATGTATGTTGTCATTGTCATCACCTATGGACAATGGACATTTCCAATACCGTTGCTATCCCACAGAAAAAGCTGGAATGTCCTATGTGAAGAATAATGTACCGAGGATTTTATAATATGTTGATTTAAAAGAGTGTCCTTGGAATTTCTTGCCCGTTCTTCTCCATAGAGATCTACGTTTTGGAATGGGCAAATAGCATTAACTTTCTGACTAACTGACCGACTATTTAATTTTGACAATTCAAAAGTGCCTGTAAATGGTTTAATTGAAATAAATGTTTTTAGTTTAAGTCTGTATCTGTAATTACACAGTCAGTCATCATAGTGTGGTGTATATAATATGTACGGTCTGAGGTTTCCAAGAACATCGGTTGCCGTCACATCACGGAAGCAAAGATGGCTGTCGTGAAAATGATGGCACCGGGGTTTTTAATTTACGATGTCAAAATCGCTCTCTAGGAAAACGGACCAATTTACTTAGACGTTTCAGTGACGTCATTCGCTGGTAAATCGCTGACGCTATAGAGCGGCCACCGCTCTCTTAGTACCGGACAACAAAATCAATCAAAAGTCATTTATTCAAATTAGGCTGAGAATCGGCACTTTTCGAACGTCAAAATTACAAATACAGTCCCCCCAACCGCCCCGCCCTTAACCACTTCCTAGTGCTTTCGCCGGGGAGAAGAAGTGGCGCAACAAACTCTCTAGCAGCATGCTGTGCGATTCTGTTACCATCTCACCGTGAAAACTTAGGTGAAGTGAGCGTGGAGTGAGCTGTCATTCCAAATAATGCTAGGGATTGACACTACTGACAACTCACATCAAGTTCACTTCACTTGAGTTTTCACGGTGAGATTTTTACAGAATCGACCGGCAGCTGTCTGTTCAGTTAGCAACGTTGCTTGACGGCAGATATAAGACGATGTCACTTCTATCTTTATGTAAATCTATGGTTCTGTCTTTGAAATTTAATCGTTCGTATAATTTAAATGAAAGCTAAACACTCACGCGTAATGAAACTGGATGTTTTGCTTCCCACTCTTGATAAAATAACGTTTAAAGGTACGGGCACACTTTGGGATGGGTCGCTTTTGATTATTAGTGGTTTTATGTTTAAAACATTAAAATGGTAATAAAGGTATAATTATATTGATTTATGATAGAATTTTTATAAGTGGTTTTAGCGTTCCGCACCCAAAGGATGCCGACGGGACGCTATTATTAAGGCTTCGCTTTCCGTCCACCTGTCCGTATGTCTGTCACAGGGCTATAAACTAAAACTATAAAATTTCAAGTGTTATAGGTAGACACTTGAAATTTTACCAAAGTGTGTGTACTCTATGGCCGCTATAATAAAAAATAATATGTAGTGTTAAATATTGTACGGTGGTACGGAACCTTTCGTGTGCGAGTCTGAATCGTACTTGGGCGTTTTTTTATGTGGTTGGGGAGCTTGGAATATGATTAATCACCAATAAATGGAACAATTTGTTTAGAAGGCTTTTTTCCATCTAGGCCACGAGGCTTTGAATTATGTAGGTAACTATACAGGGTGGCAGTGACATGCGCAACCTGTTACCATGGATTTGGTACATGATTATATACGAAGCCCACAGCGTTGAAATTATTATTAAAAAAAAAAAAAATATTTGGTATATATTAAAAATTATTTGTTGAAATTATTATTATTAATTATTATTCGCCGGTTATAAAAAAAAAATACTTTCGTATCTTTTGACCGCCTAGGTATTACACTTTTCTATGAAACAGAAGTTTTTTTTTGTTAACCCACGAAAGATTTCAACGCTAGGAATCATATTGTGCCGAATTCATGGTTACAGTTTGCGCGTCGATGTCTCTGCCACCCTGTATAATTAAACTTCTCCGTTACATTTCTAGAAAATGAACAACGAGGTGAATTGTATAAAACGAGTTTTATATCGTGAACGTTTGTATGGATGGATGTTTGTTACTCTTTCACGCAAAAACTAACGTACGGATTTGGATGAAATTTAACACACAGATGGTTTATAACCAGGATTAGGAGAAATAATTAGGAAACTTTTTATTCCGATATTCCCACGGGATCGAACCTTATGCGGGTGAAACTGCGGGGCGCTGCTAGTGTTACATAAAAACATTTGATCAAATCAATCAAAATCTGTTAAACCTCTTTCAAGTTATAATTGAATTGTATACAATATCGAAGGATATTCAAATACTTTGACAAGAAAATTGAGTTACACTAACGAATGAAGTAGGTACCTTATACAAATAATATTTATGACGAGATTAAATAGAACAGTATATTAATCTTTATGTCAAACTCCATATTAGAATTAATTGAGGTCTACTGCGTTAGTTCACAGATTTAGTCGACTATTTATCAAAATTATACCGTTTGTAAGGACTAACTTTGTATGAAAATACTGAACGAACATTCACAACTTCTAATGATTAATGGTTCTTTTTAAATTAATGGACCTCTAAAAACTACATATTTACGCGTCTAATGACGCACACTTTTAAAATAATTGATCCTCTTTTTAACTTTCTGGCCATTTCTCACAGTTGGTTGCAGTAATTTGGCCATTCAGTATTTTTAGGACCCCAAAATAGGAATCCTTAACGAATATATTAATCGGGAAGTCAAGTACATAAAGCTAGAATGTTTATTACCGTGTTTATATATGATAAAAAACCTTCTTTATTGAATAAATCATCGCAGATCGGAGGGCAAAGGCCTATATATCTACTCATACAGGGACAGAACGAGCAAAAACACAACTTAATTTATTTCATAAATTTGCATATTTGTTTCAGGACTTTATAAAAGAGGCATATATTTAATCGAACCTCAAAAAATCCTATTTCGAAGTTTTAAAAATCCTAAACAGCCAAGAAATATCGTCTCGCACGCAGTTGGTCACAGTTTTAACGTAAACTAACCGGTTCGGTCGGCGTACTCTACATTTGTTACTGAAATAAAAGAAAAAGTGAAAGAATAAACTGTTTATTCTGCACTTTAGTTTGTGCAGAATAAACAGTTTTTTCTTTCACTTACACATTACAAAAAAAAAAAGACATAAAATACACACGTACACAATAGCCAAAAGCCTCGTATTCAAACAATTAAAGTTTGTAAATTTTGTCCATTACGGCGGCCAACTGAGAGAAAAGTCAATAAAGTTAAAAAAGGGTTCATATATTTAAAAAAGTGTGCATCATTAGAAGACCAATTAAGTTTTAAGAGGATCAGTAAAATATGTCCCATAAAAATGAAATAGCATCCCACCATGATAGCGACATAAAGGGGCAAAAGGTCAAAAGGTTATTGACTTGTACAACTACCCCCCATTAACCGAACATGTGAAGTTCGCGTGACTTTGTGACATTTCACTTAAAGCGCACCATGCGTGGTACCCGGAAAAACGACGTTTTAGGTTTATTCACAGAGAGACACAAGCAATTCCTTACTCAAAAGGTGATCTCCAATAACATGTATCGAAATTCCCAAATTATTTTTTATTTTTAGAGACTAAAATTAACTCATTGTAAAATATGAGTCAATTACTACGAGGGGTATAGTATTACCCAGTATCTGGGTTGTTGAGGCCAGATACGCAGTCACTACGTGTAAAATAGTAGTACTCAGCTGCATCCGGTTAGACTGGAAGCCGACCCGAACTGGAAAGACCCGAGCTGGGAAAGGGCTAGGTAGATAATAAAGAGTAAAATATGAGTCATTTTTAGTATCTCTCTCTAAATACAGCTAAAATGATGATTCTGGACTTAGACATCGAGTGTGATAATAAAACGCCGTGCGATGATAAACGAATGAAGTAAATATCGGGCGAACAAGGAATACCAAACGTGGGGTTAACTTCGTGAGCCGAATGTGGAATATGTAAAAAAATATTGCACCTAAAAAAGACAATGACCAAAAGTCGTACCAAAAAGTCTCGTGCATCAAGATCACAATATTATAGTAATTATTTTCATAATTTTTTACAACATTACGCGTCGGGGATATGATTTTTAAACAAGGAATTTAATTTAAAGTAAAAAATTGTTGATATTGTTGCATTCCCTTTACATGACGTTCCGTTTCAAATTATATTTTATGATTAATATAACCTTGAATTTTGAAAGTGTCATGATCACGTCTTTCAAAAAAACATGTAAAAAAATTATACTTTGATTCTAAATAATTAAAAGTAACTAGAATAAAATAGAATAGAATATTTATTTAAACGATTATAATTTTTTTAGAACAATAATGGCCGTTCGTGTGACATGTCAAACAAAATAAAGTACCTAGTTTTCAGGTGATTTCATTTTTTTTTTAAATCTCCAGTACCTGGGTTTTGTTTACAAAAAGAACTTTTGTAGAAAAATAAAGTTTTACTTTGATGCAGCATGGTACGGGATTCCATACAACCATGAGCATTGTCCTTTATTCATTTACTTATGAATTTCCCTTTTTTATGTTGAGGGTTTTGGGTACTTTGTTTTCTTCCCTTTTCATTTCTTTACAATAGTTCACTATTATTAACTACTACGCGCCCCGCGGTTTCACCCACATAAGTTTCGATCCCGTGGGAATATCGGGATAAAAAGTGAAAGCATATTTTAATCCTGGTCATAAACCATCTGTGTGCCAAATTTCATCCAAATCCGTTCAGTAGTTTTTGCGTGAAAGAGTAACAAACATCCATCCATCCGTACAAACTTTCACGTTACTTTAAACACGTTCATTTCATTAATATTTTCTAACTACATAGTTTACTATTCAAACCGCATTTTTTTTTTCATAAATGCTTTCTTCAATACCCTAACGTTCTCTGCGATCGCATAATGTGGCCATACTTTAACCTTTTTAATTGCTTTTTGCTTATAGTTGAGGGCTGCATTATGGGCAGTCTTGCAGCACTAAACACTCCTTACGACCTGGGTTGCCATATAACAGGCACTTAATATTTCCCTGGCATTTTACGTCTCTATTAACAGCTGGCAATTGTTTTAAGAAATAACAAAGTATGCAGATGGTGTAAAATGGGAATACTGTGGCAATACTTTTTAGCATCGTCAAACTATACGTTGTATTGCTGAATAATAATATGTGTTAAAATAGGCGCTAAAAGACTCATAAACACAAAATCTACCCATTCTTTAGGTATATCCAGCATACAAAATCAATCAATCTGCTTAACGGTTTCCCAACTATGTTGGGGTCGGCTTCCAGTCTAACCAGTATTTTACATAGAGGGACAGTCTATCTGACCTTCACCAGTAACTGGGTAACACAATACTTCTTGGTGAGACTGGTTGGCACACTTTTGGGCTTCTGACTACCCCGACCGTCAAAGATCCACGAATGACAGCCGGGACCAATGGCTTAACATGCTTTCTGAGGCACGGAGAGGTCTCGATATGTAATGGATGGCCACCCATCCACGGACCAACCGCGGTAAGCGTAGCTGAACCTTCGATCGACCTGTGCGGCTGTTATTATTTAGTATATCTAACTAATATTGAGTAAAAATGATTACTGGGAAACTTTCATTTTTCGTAAGAAAAACTGAGCATACCAATAAGGGTAACTTAATATGTATGAAGGCTATTCTGAATTAAATACGGCAGCTTTTGATTAACTGACTGTTTTTATGTTTTACTAGCAGCGCCCCGCGGTTTCACCCGCATAAGTGGTTCTCCCGTGGGAATATCGGGATAAAAATATCCTATGTGTATTCTGATATGTATAAGCTATATTATTACTGTAAAGTTTTTGCGTGAAAGAGTAACAAACATCCATCCATTCATCCTCACAAACTTTCGCGTTTATAATATTAGTAGGTTATTACAGTTATCATAGATAAAAGATTTACTTAGAACGTACACATTTTTGTAAAATAATATAGTACAATAACTGGTACCCAATAGGCTATAAACCTGCAGTATTATCTCTCCTTTTTCCCTTTAAATCCATCCAAAGTTTGCTTTTAAAATCTCGATTTTAGCGATAAAACCACCCTTTGTCGTTGTGTGTAAAGTCACCCTATGTAAAATGTCTACATTTATATTATCTCAGGGGCAATTCTCGTAATTTTAAGAACGTTCACAGTCTGATCTCAGTCGCAATCTGTCAAAAATACCTGTAATTTCCCTACATTTTTGACAAGTTTATGACATTGATTGCCAGTAAGATGAGATTGCGTCTAGATTTGGATCGTTTTTAATTGCGGGAATCGGCACTCTGTATTCGTATAGACGGTGTGCATAATAAAGACGTGCAGCGTGTGGGTCAACTTCATTCCGCGGGCATACATCGACTACGCGTTCAATATAATAATGCACGGAGAGTACTGCTGCGGCTAAAGCACGGAGAGTAGTGTGGTAGTGCGTCAGGGATGTTTGCGGATAATCATATTAATGGTTTAGCCGCCACTATTAGGAATAGATGTTCATCATTGAGGACGCGTTTTCGCGGCAGTACCAACAATATTCTCAGTGTATTCGCAGATCGGTGAGATTCCTCGATGTGGCGGAGGTGGATGCAGCTCCACACTGAACTTTAAGTGTATACAGGAAAACATTTTAACCAGTGCGCAAACTGTAACCATGAATTCAGCATATGGTTCTGGACTCCCACCGTAGACATTTTTTTGGTCGGGTATCAAAAAAAAAAAACCTGGTGTTTCATAGAAAATTAGTACAATTCCAACGCGGTCAAAATGTATTGAACAACTAATATTTTTTTTAATGACCGACAAGAGAGTTATTTTCGTTAATTTCTTTTCCTGGATGTTAATCTGTCTGTAACGTTAAGTAAAATTGTCACTAACCCTATGGACTCCTGTCTGAAATAAAAAAATCTATTCTAAAGAGTAATCTGTTCTAAAACCATTTAGGTACGTTGCAACTGTTCTAAATTGCCGACTCAGTCATAAAACAAGAACCACTTTAAAGCTTGCTACACACGTAACAAATAAATCGTACCCATTTATCTGTGCAAGCCAATCTGTTACATATTCACTGGATCGCGCATGAACGATCGCTGTCAATTTCTATTTCGTTTGTGGTGTGCTTAATTCGATGTTCAGGGTAGAATCGGGCATGTGGACTGATTGGATTCCATGTGGCACAGAAGGGAGAATTCTGTGCCTAGAATTGAGTGATGCGTTTGAACGGAGATAGCAGTTGCTTGTAGCTTGTATAGTTGTACGCAGATCTTTAGGCACGTGGCCGAAATCGGAATTAACGCCGCCATCTTGTTTTTAGAGTTCCGTATAACAAAAGAATAAAACGGAACCCTTATAGAATCACTTCATCGTCCATCTGTGTGCCGGTCAGTCTTTCAGTCAAGACCCTTTTGCTCAGGGACGCGTGAAGATACCATACCATATTTTAATATCAAATACATAGGTCTATAATGTTCCCACTGCTGGGACGGCCTCCTCGGTTTCCTCACGATGTTTTCCTTCACCGTTTTGAGAGCAGTGGCGTTGAAATAATTTACACAAAGTAAAGCGCCTGACGGGGTTCGAACCTACGACCTACAATACAACTCGTAAGTCGCGGCCGTTACCACTTGGGCACCACTGCTCACCCTTAAATAAAGAAAGAAAGCTCAATTAAAGGCATACCTGGAACCATTGTTATATTTATACTAGCTTCTGCCTGCGACTTCGTTCGCGTGAAATATCTTTTATGCCAGAAACACTTCATCGCATCGCATCACCCGCCCGCGCTATTACTCCGTTTTCGCTTAGCATTCTTTCTGACTTTATTTCTTCTTGCTCGGCTCCTTAGAGCCATAACGATCATATTAATTTTAATGCTAAAAAAAACTCTGATACATTTTCTTACCTTAACGGCTGAACGGATTTGGATGAAAGGCACACGGTTGATCCGGGTTGGTTATCCTGGTAGTTAATTCCCCGTGGGATAATTCTTGACCTCCACGCGACCGAAGCAGCGGGCATAAGCTAGTTTGTAATAATTCTTTCTTCATATAATTCAGTGGTCCACTTTATCATTGGATTGAAAGAGCTGGAAATCATGGGAACATGCCCAACAGTGGAATTATGCAGGCTGACAGTAACCATATAATTTACTGACCGAATTACCTCTACTGCCAGTTAGGAAATGATGTCGTCAGAACTCAACTACGTCAGATACTCGTGCCGACCGAATTATTCCAGCCAATATACTTAATTTGCGTCATCATTTTTATATGAAAACGTTGACTATCACAAGTTTAAGTACCCGCGAAGCTCGGTATTCTTCCACTAAATAAACTGAAATATTAGTCGGGTACTGTAAGGTTGAGCTAGAGACTTCCAGAATGAGGCCCCTGTCCTACTGCCGGCGATTAACGAGAAGCGAGTAGAACTAGCAACTAAAAACGAGTTGGCGAACAGCGAGTGCGGAACGACGAGCGATTACTCGCTGGCCTGCGTATGCACCAAGCCAGTCTCCGGGCAAGTGTTCTGCCCGTCAAGCGAGGGTCGATGAGCGAGTGCTCTCTTTGATAGCTCTTGTCGCTGTGACAAACGAGTAATCGCCGGCATTATTAACAGTGCTGACGGTTTATAACGACTGTTTGTACTCGTTTGTTGCTATTCATTTATTAATAATATGCTGTTTATTGCTAGATGAACTGCATAATAATTAATAATAATAATAATAATCGTTTATTTATAAAAAGGGAATACAAAATTTACATTTAATACCTTAACATTAAAAAAAAATAGCGCACAGTTGCTAATTTGCCTGAACTAGGTTTAACCTGTGCTTCAGGCTAGAAAGTGCATTAATACTAAATGAAAAAAATTAACAATAAATACATTATAACGTAAAAAACTAAATTGAAAACTTAGGTAAATAAAAGTAAAATAGCATGTTAGTAGTTTTATTTGCAAACAGTAAGTAGGTCTTCTGTCTGTGACTAATCGATGGTTGGTAAATAATTAAGTATAATTTTTTTACAACTATAGTCATTTAGTTTATAGATACTTAGTTTTCTATTTAATCTATTGTACAGGAATGGACCTAAGAATGTTAAAAATCTTTCTACAAAGACATGTTTTGAGGCTGCATTAGACATGCATACTAAATCATTCCGTCTCTTGTTAGTGATGTCGGCATTGTAGGCAAGCATGGTGTGCTGTTTTAATACTAAGTGCATAATGAAAAGCTGGCGAACAGTTAGTACATTGCAGGAATTATATAGCAGATCTGTGGGAAAAAAGAAAGGATGAAAGTTTGGCTACCTTCAAAATCGCTCTCTGAGCTCTTTCGAGTTTTTTTTAAGAGAGTGTGTCGTCCATTATTACCCCCAGGTGTTTTATGTTGCTCGTTTTGTGGATAGAGGGACAATTACACATGTTGATCGCACGGTTACCACATTGATGGGCATACAGATGAGGGTTAGTACTGTTAAGTTGAGGTTGGCGCATGGAGAAAATAAATGTATCTCCTTTAGTTACAGGGGACCTACAATCTCTTGTACGTTTCTTGAGCGAGAAAATCGTTGATATCTGAGGGGTAATTCTCGTAATTTAAAAATTATCTAAGTTTTTGACATTGATTGTGTCATTGCTGAGATTGCGACTAGATTTTGAACGTGTTTAATTACGGAAATTTGCTTTCTACATAGCCAGTCACAACCACCTGACAGGCTATCGTATCGAAAATGACACATTTCGATAACCTGATCTTCCTTAGCCCCGACAGCAAACAGCTGTCGGAAAAATAGCGATCGTCAATTTAATTTATACCGACAATTTTTTTGGATTTTGGACTTGTAAACAGCTTTTAGAGGACTCCTACGATAACATTGATTGATGTTTGATACTGTACGGAAGCGTATCGAATGGTTGTGAATAGCTATGTTGGTCGCTTCCTCATTGGCGGTGAGACAGGTGCCTGAGATAGGAATATGGAGTGCATTGACCAGACGACAACGAACATAAAAGACATAACACCACGCCTGGTTTCTCTGAAGGCGAAATGTGGATGTAGGTACAGACGCCAGCATATCAAGCTACTACAATCTATCAAACTTAATAGATTTTCAACTTTATCGCTAAAGCATTAGGTTCAAAGTTGATTGGGGAAATTTGACAGTTTCAGATAGCTTGATATGCTGGCCGTCTGTCCCCTTAACCAGAAGATAAAGAAATAATTTTATGTGTTCAGGTCCTAAAGGTGGCATTATTTCCAACTATGCTTCGATGGTTTGGTCTTGTTAAAAGAGGATGAATGAAAGGCGAGTAACAAAGGGTATTTAGGGATGTAGGTGGAAACGCTGGGAAGCCGTAGAAGGACATATAGTGACCTTATTGGTCATGTTCTTCAGAAAGGTCATTTGACCTGACCTTTCTCGTTATACTCGATGAGACGTTTGATCGTAAACGAAGCAAAAGGAGTGTGTGCCTGCTACGATTAGCAGGTGGCATTTTGTAGTTTCTGCCTACCTACATAGGAAGAAAGCGTGAGTCTATATACGTATGTAAAATAAAATTGCGACATATTCGCCAAAAATTTAAATAAATATAAGTTTATGGAAAAACAACAGACTTTAATTCCTACACAGTAAAGTTCAGTTTACGCTACAACTTCAAACATTTTTATAACTTTTTCAATAGTGACAGTCACTCTGAAATCAACTTAATTCTCATTAAAATAAAGTTGATATTTGTTTTGCTTGAATTAACGTCAATTAGAAACAATAAAATTTGAATCGATGTAAACAAACGACAACGTGGATACTTCTTTTGCTGTTATTAAATTCCTTTTATTATAAAAATATTACTATACCTACCGACACAAATATACGTCAGCTCATCGTCATATATTTAGTCGTCTTATATTTATCGTCAGGTATTTACACCAGCGACAGAAAATAACAACAACAATCTAATCTAAATATATATAACTCAAAGGTGACTGACTGACTGACATAGTGATCTATCAACGCACAGCCCAAACCACTGGACGGATCGGGCTGAAATTTGGCATGCATGTAGATGTTATGACGTAGGCATCCGTTAAGAAAGGATTCTGATCAATTCTACCCCCAAGGGGATAAAATAGGGGATGAAAGTTTGTATGAAACTGTGTCAATTTTAAACCGATCGGGCTGTATACTTCTTAACGCGAGCGAAGCTGCGGGCAAAAGCTAGTTTAATATAATATTTCCGTAGAAAAATTCTGTTAGGTAAATATACTATGTCTATTGCCAGAATGCCGTAATAAACTTGTCATTCTCATCATAATTCATCTAATATGATACTAGGAAAAATATATTTTATATATTTTATGAAAATAGACGGTATTCGTTTTAAAGTTTAAAATTTATCCCCATCATCCTCATCATCAAAGTCAAAGTCATTTAGTAAAAGGCACTTTCGAACGTCAAAATATATAAGAAAATAGAATTGACTCGCAGCGCCCGCGGTTTGCATCCGCATAGGGTCCAATCTTGTAGGAATATCGGGATAAAAGGTATCCTATATGTTATTCCTGGTTATAAACTATACGTGTGCCAAATTTCATCCAAATCCGTGCAGTAGTTTTTCCGTGAAAGAGTAACAAACATCTATCCATCTTCACAAACTTTCGCGTTTATAATATTAGTACGATTTTAAGCGCCCGCCCCTTCCTAAAAGGTAGTTTCGTAGAGGATACGCTGAGCATAGCCATTTTTAGCTTTAATTTTATCGTAGACAGGCAAGAAATTTGCGTCGTGTAAACAGGACTTTACTCAAGGGAGGAGGGACAAAGTGTCATAACAATATGAATTTTTCATAAGGAATTTCATTGTAATGACTTTGATACAACAAGTGAAGTCGGGGTAGACCGGTAGTATCTTCTAATAAATAAAATTATAAGATTTATTATCAAGTCCTGGTTTTATTTAAAACTAGATGTGCCTGCGACTTTGTTCGGGTGCATATTGGATTTGCGCTGAAACCCCAATTATTTTTCTAAAATAAAATTAGCCTTAGTACTCCTTATAATGTCAGCTATCTGCCAGTATGAGTCCCGTAAATCGGTCAAGACGTTTCGTTAATTAGCCGGAACAAACGAAATTAAAAAAAAAAAATGTTATTTGGAAGACTTCAAAGAAGACGGACAAAATAAAAAAATAAATATTTTTTAAGTATCGTATATGTTTGACATTACAAACAGGCACTTCAGTATTATTTATTTGTATGTATAGAAAAACGGCTTTAACACGGTCGTCGATCCACCTTGTGGGAGGCCTTCCAACGCTACGTCTTCCGGTACGCGGTCGCCACTCCAGAACCTTTCGGCCCCATCGGCCATGTGTTCTGCGAGCAATGTGCCCTGCCCAGTGTCACTTCTGCCCGTTGGATGCGAGAAGCACGGAACCGGTCGAAGTGGAGGTGCTTGGGGGAGGCCTATGTCCAGCAATGGACGTCTTTCGGCTGAAATGATGATGATAGAAAAGCTGAAATGATGATGATAGAAATGCTGTTATTTTGACATTACAAACAGACATTTTTTTTAAAAATTTATTTGTATAGATAACTCCCACGTTAACTCATTATGTTCAGAACAGTGTTGTGGAAGATTTCCTTTGCTCCTTGTTTCTTTCATAAAATATAAAGTTAGAAGCCTTTTGTGAAAGCCGACTTTTTTGTTTATTAAGTACAAGTACACGACAGGAAAATACATTCCTGTTGAGAATTATTAATATCCGACTACGGCGGAGCAAAGAGGAGGGTTATGATTTTGACCGGTATGTATGTACATATGTTATGTATGTTAATCTTTTCCCTCATAACTTCTAAAGGACTTATCATAATTTGACAAATGAGGTATCGTTAGAAGTCTCTTGATTGTCCGCTGCTTATAGGCTATGTACCGTCACATTAAATTGCATATGGCGCCAACAAGAGGAACAAGGTCATGCAATTAAAAAAAAAATGATGCCGTGTCGGGTATCAAATGAAAGGGCTTAATAAAATTATTAAGACAATAGGTTCAGTCCGTGACTTAATTAATTAGGGGAATTCTGAGCTATAACCCTAATATTGATTCCAATTATAAAAACCCTACCACATAATCTAATAAACACAGCATCACGCATGTAATCCCCGAAGAGTAAGGCAGAGGTGTAGGTTAGGTACCTATATACCTGTGGTACATAGACTTATTTATTTATATTTCAGTATGGTTATACCCATATTTCACAAGTCCTAATCTACAAATTAATTTTAATATTAGAAATGTGAAAGTTTGTATGGATGGATGAATGGATGGATGTTTGTTACTCTTTCACGCCAAAACTACTGAACGGATTTGGATGAAATTTGGCACACAGATAGTTTATAACCAGGATTAATAAATAGGATGCTTTTTATCCCGATATTCCCACGGGATCGAAACCTATTCGTGTGAAACCGCAGGGCGCAGCTAGTATTCTCATAAACAAATTTTCAAAGTATTCTCTACTATCGAAAGTGCCTATTAATTAAAATCAAAATAGTCAAAATGATTAAATTAACATTTTGTGATATCGAATCCCGCTCTTCAGGAAAGAGCTTTTAAATACATATTTAACTAAGGGGTGTTATTTGGGTAGCGGGATCGTCCGAAAGGGTTACCGCTGCCCTGGAACATAAAGGGCTAAGGAAGGAACACGGGTGGGTTTTAGTCAGTAAGAGTCTGACACTCCCTTCCGCTCCACCCAGAGCGGGAGGGGTCATTTGATGATTTCCCAGGCGCAAAAAAAGGGGTATTATTTTGTTTTTCCATGTAGAAATTTTTGTAAAATTTTATATAAGTATTAATGTTCTGTAATTGGTATGTTGTACAATAAAGAGTATTCTATTCTATTCAGTAGTTGCCCGGAAGTCTGGACTTGCCCGGTTGATGGCTATAGTGAATATAACATTCTTAGGTCCATTCCTGTAAGAAAGAAAGAAAGAAAAAGTATTCATCGCGACTCGTACAGGATCATAAACTAAACTAAACACAGTTAAAAATAAAAATAAAACAAATTATATAAAAAGTAACAAAAGGAAAAATGAAAAAGAAAGTCCTAAACGAGGCCAAAAGGCTCATATCTCAGCATGATGCTTCGACATTTAAGAAATAAATGTCGCAGCGCTGGTATTCTGATAGGGCCCGCTGTGATGTCACGGGCAATCACAGTAATAAATAAATAATAAAATAGATATAATCATGTAAAATATTAGCGATAAAATAAATATTATTTATTTTTTAATCCGCGCCAGACGTAACCTCATTACTTGTCTATGCCCTGAGTGTCGGAAACACTCTGTGGCATTACAACAAATTAAATGATACAATAGATTAAAAAATAGAAAACTGTATCTATAAACTAAATTACTATAGCTCTAAAAAAAATTATACTTAATTATTTACTAACCAACAATTACGCACAGACAGAATACCTACTTATTGTCTGCAAATAAAACTGCTAACACGCTATTTTACTTTTATTTACCTACGTTTTAATTTAGTTTTTACATTATACGCATTGTTAATTTACTATATTAAGTATGTATGCACTTAATGACCTCATCACCAAACTCAACGCCAGCCGCTACTACACAGTAGGTTATGCCGACGACCTCGCAATCCTTGTTTCGGGGAAGGTGACGGGCACGATTTGCAACCTGACTCAGCAAGCGCTACGTATTGTAGAAAGATGGTGCAGGGAATTTGACCTATCAGTAAACCCCACTAAAACTGAATTAGTCATGTTCACCCAGAAACGAGCACTAGGCCCTTATCGCCTGCCAAAACTGTTCGATACTGAACTCCAGCTGACCAGCGAAGTCAAGTACCTCGGAGTCATACTAGACAGTAAGTTAAACTGGAGCAGTCATCTGGACAACAAACTAAACAGGGCCTGCATGACCTTTTGGCAGTGCAGAAGAATGATAGGTAAGAAGTGGGGCCTATCCCCTAAAATTATACTTTGGCTATACACCGCAGTGATCCGCCCCATGATCACCTACGGGGCCGTGGTCTGGTGGCCCCGCACCAAGCTGGTTACAGCCTCCAACAAACTGCAACGCATGCAAAGACTAGCCTGCATGGCGACCACGGGCTGCATGAGGACTACTCCGACTGCAGCGGTTGAAGCCATACTAGGTTTACCACCGCTCCACCTATTCATACAACAGGAAGCGACAATGGCGGCAGTACGTCTAAACACACTTAATCTCTGGGGTAAGAGTGAAACACCACACACCACGTTGCTAGAGGGGCTCCACAAGGAGTTCCCCATTACGAAGGCAATAAACGATAGGGTGCCCAAACAATTTATCTTTGATAAAAAATACAAGATCCAACTTCATGAGGATCGCCGATGCGAGGGGCTGTGCCCTGCAGAACTGCGTATCTTCACGGATGGATCCAAAACAGGTAGTGGTACGGGTGCTGGAATCTTCTCCGAGGACTTCAACATACACATAGCCACACCATTGGGGGTCCACAACACAGTGTTCCAGGCCGAATGCATGGGCATTTCCCTGGCTGCTTCAGCCATTATGGCCAGGGAAGTAAAGGAACACTCCATCCGCATACTCTCAGACAGCATGGCTGTTCTCCAAGCGCTGAACAGCTATACAGCAGATTCTGGGCTAATATACGAGTGCCACCAGCGCCTCAACCAGGTGGGTAGCCTCAATAACATAACCATTCAATGGATCAAAGGACACAGCGGTTCGCTAGGTAACGATGCAGCCGATGAACTTGCCAGAAGGGGCTCGAGCATGGCACCAGTGGGACCTGAGCCCATAGTGCCACTCCCCTTCGGATACATACGTACTCTGGTAAGGAAACGCACCAGAGACCAACATGACAAACTTTGGACGGAGCTAGGCGAATGCAGGCAGGCCAAGGAAGCACTTCCCACAATTGATGGCCGCCTCACGAAACAGGTTCTCCGTCTAAATAAACTAAAGCTGCGTACAGTTACTGCAGCTTTAACTGGCCATGGGTCATTTAACAAACACCTCTATGTCATAGGAGTAACAGACAGTCCGCTGTGCAGGGCCTGCATGGAGGATGACGAGACAGCGGCGCATGTGCTGCTAAACTGCCCGGTGGTCGCTACGTACAGGGCAAAGTACTTCGGTAACCCAGGTACCCTACGTGAGACGGTCAGTAACATCAAGGCGTTGCTGGCCTTCCTTGAGGAGCTGGGGTGGATCGAATAGTCGATGTTCCCACCCGTACGCAAAATACGCGCATTGTCGTGGAGTTGCGGACACCAGCCCGTTTTACCTATTACCTATTACCTATGTATGCACTTCTTAGCCTGAAGCACAGGTTCAACCTAGTTCAGGCAAATTAGCAACTGTGCGCTATTTTTAATTGTTAAGGTAATCAATGTAAAATGTATTCGCTTTCTTAAAAATAAACGATTTTATTAATAACTAGCTTTTGCCCGCGACTTTATCCGCGTGAAGCAACTTTCTTACATTTTTTTCCGTAAGAACCATGCTCGTACTTCAAGGAATATTCTAAAAAAAGAATTAGCGAAATCGGTTCAGCTGTTCTCGAGATTGGCGCTTAGCAACACATTCAGCGATTCATTTTTTTATATTATAGATAAGCTCGTCCCCTACTATGTGAGTGTACTATAGATACATCATTGTTTAACCCTTCGGGGATTATAGTCATGATATTGTTACGTTATGTTTGTCCACATAATTAAATTAACATTTTGTGCTATCAATCCAGCAGGGTAGTTGCGTAACATACCATCAGTAGCAACCCATTTTGACCGTTCAACAACATTCATTGCGTAGTGTACGTTGATGAGCAGACAAATTTGTCGAACATATGAAGCAATGGATTAGCAATATCCTTCAAAATGATTCAGTTTGAGATTGATAGTGTGTTACGCAATTAGTTCACACTTCAAAGCTTTTAAATAAGAATTTACTAAAAGAGGTACTTACTCAATTTATCATCAATACTTATACATTTACTGGACTGGACAGGACCACTCAAATTGTACGGTTCTTTCCTCAAAAGACCATGTCAGACTTTAATCTGCATGTTCCTCATACGGCCTGACCAAGATTATGTCTGGACTTTAAAAGAGACTGTGATCTCTGAGTTTGTTTCGGTCTTTTTTCTCAGAGTTGTCAGTTAGGAAACACTGAACTCATACCCCCTTATTACAAAACAAGATTTTTCTTTCGATCAGGTTTAAACCCCTGACCCAGTTATTGAATTAAGAACCCAACTGAAAGAGAAATGCAGTTCTTTATAAAAAAATGACAGCTTAGTTCGGTGCTAAGTTGTCATTTTAGTATTAAGAACTTTGCCTAAATCGAAATTAAGTTCGAAATTCAAGTACTGGCTCCATAGTTTAGGCTAGAACTAAAGTTAGGTTTCGTTATGTAATAAGACGGATTTAGTTTATTTTTATTTACCCTACACTGTCCCATTGCTGAGCAAAGGCTTGCTCCAAATGCTACCAGGAAACCTTTTCTAGAGCCTCCTCGATCCAACCCTTGCGGTACATGTCTGGGTCATCTCGCCACCTCCTCTTGGGCCAGCCTCGGCGGCGCCGTCCATCCTCAGGCATCCACCGTGTGGAGACTGTTGCCCAGCGCTCACTATGCATGCGGCTGACGTGACCCGCCCAATCCTTCAGCTTGGCAGCCTTTTTGCCTACGTCTAGGATCCCCATAATTTTTTCCATCTAGTTTTAAAAAAATAATTTCATTTTTACGTGTAAAAGGGGTTTTTTGAACTAATTTACAGAAATAAACATCCACATCATTTCCATTATGCCTTAAATAATGTTTACGAGTTAACCATTCCATTTAACGATACCAGCGATAACAGTTATCGTTAAAGTCACGAACTTAGGTCTATTAATTACGACTAAGCGATCAACAGCACGGTTAACCGAATCCTAGCATTGTTTCACAATATGGCCGCCGGTTATTAATAGTTTGTTTTCTTTGACTACGGGCTGCGTGTGCGCGGATGAACGCTTTTGAATCGATATGAATTTGTGGTGAATGTTTTCATTGGGTATTGAATCCTGTGGTGTTTTCAACTAATTTAGATGTAAAGCTACTCGTAAATCATGTTAAGATCCATTACAGTAAAACAAATAATAATAACTTTATATCCAATTTTACAATTTGCGGTAATAAGTTAATTCTATGACATTAACTTGCATAAATCACTGAATACTCCACTGGCACCCAAGCTAAGATTAAACTTGTGTTATGGGTGCTCTTCTCAATTTATACAAAAACTAGTACGGAGTTTCATTGGGTAAGTAGCTATCGATTTAGTACAAAAGAAAACAAAGTTATAAAACAAAGAAACAAACGATAGAAAAGATTAAATTAATATAAAAGATAAATAAAAATGTATAGCCTCTCTCTAGTGTGAACTAGGTGAGGTTTGTGGTGTAAAGTGTAAGTGATGTGTATGTGTCGTGTATGTTTTATGTATATGTGTCGTGTGTGTGTGTGTGATGTATGCGTTTGTAGTATGTTAGAGTTGTTTGAAAAAGCAGAAGCTTTTTAGAAAAGCTTTCCAAGTAACTTTTCAGTCTCCTCATAGTTAAGAGTTCTGACCCATTGACTCACTTTCTTTTTACATTCGAATTTATTTAAGCCATAAATATTGCATTGTTTGTTAGCTGTATTATAATGCTCCTGAACTGCTTGACGAGCTGTCCCATCTTTTTGCTCCGGTAAACTACAACCGTGGCAGGAGGCATAGACTCGCACACTCTCTGGATGCTAAGCCTGAGTGTGATTCGTTCGCGGATGGATGGAAGAAGATCTTGTCAGTATGTCTGGGGTATTGTGAGATGAGTGTATTACTGGCGAGTAGTTGTATACTTTTGTTTACTAATGTAATTGGCCTTGCCCGTTTTATGTTAAATAAATAAATAAATAACCTCTATAAATCTATCCAAAATGGTTTCTGTTCCATTTTCCCAAAACACAATTACATATCGATCAAAACTTTTGACTGGCATCTCCTACCACGAATTAGTGAAAGCACAAATTACTTGCTCAACCAATGTTTTAACTAATTGTTATATCGTCGGGTTAAGGAAGCGAGTTAGTAAACAAATAAAGTTTTAGAACTTTGGAGGCTGTCAGAAACTGAGTTTATCCTTACTTTAGTTTAAGTTTGAGATTTTGGTGGAACCTTTTTTATTATTAACCACTGGTAGCCCAGTGGTGACGGCTCCGACTTATAAGTTGTAGGTCGTTGGTTCGAACCCAGGCTAGCGATTTACTTTGTATAAATAGTATAATAACCACTGCTCTCAAAACGATAAATGAGATCGTGAGGAAGCCAGCATGGCCTAGAAACAAAAACTCGAAGACATGTGTCATCTACGTGCCTTAAATATTGCGGAACCAATTGCTTAACACACTATCAATCTCAATCTGAATAATTTTAAAGATCCATTGCTTTATATGTTGGGAATATGTGTCTGCTCAACAAAGTCAATAACGCAATGAATGTTGTTGAACTGTCAAAATTAAACCCATTACTACTGATAGTGTGTTACGCAATTAATCCGTTGGGCCCTAATTCAGTATGACCACTTAACGATTCCTTACTTCGAAATCACGTTAATTCCTTAGCGAATCCCGCCAATCCCGCGTTCATTTCGCGCGGTTTGTATCATAGAGAATAATGCCCGTGGAGTAAGAAAGAAACTTTGACTGTGTGTGTTCTAGTTCTAGTTATGGTTGCAACCGCGTCCTTTGAGTGTTGGGACTCGATTCCCGAGTGGGGAAAAGTGTAATGGGTTTTTCAATCAGTACTCGCAACCGGCGTGCGTGTGACCGGAGAGGCCATTCTCATAATTTTAAGAAGATTCACAGGCTTGATCTCAGTCTCAATCTGTCAAAAATACCTCTAATTTCCCTACATTTTGACAAGTTTTTGACATTTGTCTGTCGCAGAGATGAGACTGCGACTAGATTTTGAACGTTTTAAATTACGAGAATTGGCCTTCTGATGTATGAACGTAAACGACGTCAAAAGAGTATGTAAGGATCGTTGTAGGTAGCGTTATGTAGTTCCTGTATGGGAAAAAGACGTGATTTTATGTATCTATGTACAAACAGGGTGGCAGGGACATCAACGCGCCAACTGTAACCATAAATTCAGCACATGAAGAATCATGTCATCATCAGACCGCGTAGAAATGAAATTTACCGTCGGTTATAATATAAAGAATCTACTGTTTCATAGAAAAGTGCAATACCTACGCGGTCAAAATGTATAAAAATGCATAAAAAAAAAAAAAAAAAAATTGAAATGTATGTCAGAAATCCATATACAGGTAGTAACACAAAAACCTTAAAAAACTATTGTTAGAACCATATCCACTGGCACCTCACATACATTCATACATACCCATATTAGTATTGTCTATTGTTTTAATAACCGACGAGAAATCTCGACGTAGAATTTGTTCAGAATCATGTACTGAATCCATAGTAACAGGTTGTGCATCAATGTCCCACCCTGTATACCACAACTTGATACAGTACAGGGGCAAATCGCCCATTCTCCCTTCGAGTAACAGCCCAAAGCCTGGATTTATGGCCGTTTAATGGAAAAAGGCTCGACCCCTATATGGGACTTATAATAACGAAAATAACCTTGCAAAACGTGCTTTTGCTAGCGGTTTCACCCACGTTCAAATCGGAAATTATCCACGGAAACGTAGGTACCTACCGGGATACAAGTTATGCAGTGTGGGAGGTTTTCGGGTGTCTAAGTCAACATACCTCAACTATGATATACGTACCGTGATCCATCGCCACTCGTTCGATGTCCACCGCGCACAGGATGGATTGAAAGCAGCACATGAAGTGATTTTTTGCTCCAGTGTGAGGATAAATAAATAAATAAATGACGGCACGGTTGGCGCAGTGGTTAAGCGATTGACTGCTGCGCTGCGTGTCGCGGGTTCGATTCCCGCACGTAACAAATATTTGTATGACCTACATGTATTTGTTCCGAGTCTGGGTGTTTTTCTATCTATAATATGTATGTATTTACAAAAAAAAATTGTATATAAGTAGTTTATCAGCCATCTTGTTACCATAACACAAGCATTAGGTTGCTTAGCTTGGGACAAATGGTGCTGTGTGAAATGTCCAGGGATATTATAGGGATATTATTAAATGATCCAAATTCAACCTACATGTTGTGTACTTATGGAACTTCGGGAAAGGGGTATCGCAATACCCAGTAACTGGGTTGTGGAGGTCAGATAAGTAGTCGCTCCATGTAAAATAGTGGTATTCAGCTGCATCCGGTTAGACTGGAAGCCGATCCTAACATAGTTAAGACAAGGCTAGGTAGATGATGTTATTGTATCACCGTTCACCGCTTGCTTAAAGCTTTGGTCTCCCAAAGCGTCACTCAATAATTTAAGTTAAGTACCTGATGCTTGTTGACAAAGCTACTATGTCCTCACATACCTGTTAACACTGTAATTTGAAAACAGTGTAAAAGCCAATTATTTTTAAAAGAGTTACCGTGTAATTTCTAGCCGGCTCTTCTACATAGGAAACGACCAATTGGAGCCCAGCAGTGCGATTCTATAACCATCTCACTGTGAAAACTTAGGTGAAGTGAGCGTGGAGTGAACTGTCGTTCCAATTAATGATAGCGATTGACACTATTGGCAGCTCACTCTAAGCTCACTTCACCTAACTTTTCACGGTGAGATTTTTACAAAATCGATCGGCTGAAACGTCATAAGTGTCCAAATGTCCATGTAGGTTTATGTGAAATAAAATATTTAGATTTTGAGTTTCTGTATTAGCCAGTTTTGTTGTACGATAGAGATTTCGTGCTTAACTAAGTTCTCACATCAAGTTATGAACAAGTTAGTAAACAATTAAGTTTGCACACTTTGGTGGTTGCTGACAGAATGAAACTGTTTGTTTAAGCTCTTGTTATGGTCGCAAGGATTAGCAGGAGTTTCCTATAGCTATAGAATTATAGACGACTAGAAAACAGGGGCGTCCAAAAACAAGGTGGGAAGACGATATCCGCCTAATCTTGGGGCTAGGCGGAGTTTCTGCGTCCTCATGGGTAGAAGGTGGCAGGTGTTTATGTATGTAGTTGTTTCCCTACACATGTCTAGCTGTTGGTGTGGTACAATAAAATAGAGCAATTATTTAACAAATTCTCAACCAAGTAACATAATATACCACAAATTGATACAGGACTGGGATCATATCGCCCATTCTTCATTGCACTAATGGCCCAGATTCTGGATTTATGCCCGCTTAATGGCCAACCCACACTGGGCCCGCGTGGTGGATTACGGCTTACTCCCTCTCACAGAGAGGAGGCCTGTGTCCCAGCAGTGGGAACCTTATAGGCTGAGTATGTAATGTCCCTGGAACTGGACTAGAGTTGCAGAGAACAGAGCACAATGGAGACAGTTGGAGGAGGCCTATACAGGGTGGCAGGGGACATCGACGCACAAACTGTTACCTTCATGGTAACAGTTTGTGCTGCAACAGCTTGTGCTGTTCAGCACATGATTCTAGACGTTCATTTTTCTATAAAACGGCTGTTTTTTTTTGATAACCGACGAAAAATTTCTACGCTAATTAATTTCTAGAATCATGTACCTACTGAATCCATGGTTACAGTTTGTGCGTCAATGTCCCTGCCACCCTGTATATCGGAAGGCACACCAAACTGCAGCGCATCTTGTAATTTTCTTTTGTTCCAAATACTTCCTGCTAAAAAGTAATGAACGTATCAGAAAAAAAGGATCTATACCTATACTAATAATAAAGGTGAAAATGTTGTTTGTTTGAACGCGCTATCTCTGGAATTACCTGTGGGATTTGAAAAACCACTTGTGCATTTGATAGCCCAAATCTTTAGGAAGGCTATATAACATCACGCCAGGACTCTAAGCAGTCGAACAAAAAGAAAAAAAACTCAGAAAGTAAGCTAAGCGAAAACGAAGTACTAGCACACGCAGGCGATGCGATGCGACGGGGTGAAAGGCGGGGTTGGAAACAACAAATTTTATACATTTTGGCATTTTTGCTGAACTGGGCCTTTTTGGCGTAGCCGTGAGGCACACTTTCCTGCTAATTTCTTTTTATTTCTTCTTTATTTATTTTTTTGTTTATATCTGAAAGCCAGTTCTCGTAATTTAAAATGTTCAAAATCTATTCACAGTCTCATCTCGGCGACAAACAAATGTCAAAAACATGTCAAAATGTAGGGAAATTAGAACTATTTTTGACAGATTGACACAGATCAGACTGTGAACGTTCTTAAAATTACGAGAATTACCCCTCTGATGTATAGTTTTTAAATGTACGTTTAGAAAGTCTTTGCAAAATATAAACGTCGTTTTGGCTGCCGGGTCCCGTACTCAAAGCGGAAACCCTTAACTGGCCCATTTGTTCGTGCCTTATAAAGTACCCGATAAGTTATTGTTGTTGTTATTTACTTTGATATTATTGTTATGAGCCTGTTTTGTATGATCTTCCGTATAAGTCTTCATATATCGTGGTGAATATACAGTTCAAAGTGAAAGGAAAATAACTGAGCGAGATTTCTTTGCTGGTTTGTTAATCGCAAATATATTATGTAGTTGACAAATCATCATCTGCCTAGCCTTTTCCCAACTATGTTGAGGCTTCCAGGCTAGCTGGATGCAGCTGTTTATGTTTTATCTATGGTTTTATATGTCATCTTGACTTGTAAAATAAACGTCACTGTGCTACTAGCTATCCGTCAGTTCATTTTTCCTTCCTTATAACCTTTTATAACAAGATACCCTCTTCTTTTCTAGACTTGCCTTTTAATGCGTTTAAAGCTCAACTAAAATCCAACCTTTGTTCAAAGGCATACTATTCCATCAACGACTACTTAGACGATAAGAATAGTTGGTCACCCTAGTTTAACGCAAGACAATGTTTATGTTCCTTCTCCAGAATTAGCTTACTGCCAGGTCTTAGAACCCAGCAATGCATAAATGTGTAAGCTGTCACGCCCTTTATGCCTGGAGGCTTTTATTTGGGTAGTAAGTTTTTTTTTTTTTATTTACATTTTAATTAATTATTTTTTAGCTTGAGTACGTATAGTTTTTATTATATTTGTTGGTATATTGGCGTGGCTAGCTGACATATTATGGCAAATAATTTAATTTTATGTTCTGTTTTGTAATGTTAATTACCGAACATCTAGGTAACCTAGTATTGTATCCAATCACGTATTTTCTTTTTAATTGAACAGACAGCTGTGCTGCTGGGGAGTTTGTTGCGCCACTTCTTCTTCCCAGCGATAGCACTAGGAAGTGGTGAAGGGCGGGCGTTTTTGGGGGACTGTCTTTTGTAATTTTGACGTTCAAAAAGTGCTGATTCTCAGCCTAATTTGAATAAATGACTTTTGATTTTGATTTTGATTTTGATTTTAAGCCTTGCGGAGCTCCGGAATATTCGTATACTTATCATATAGCATACCAGTATTTTACATGGAGCGACTGCCTGTCTGACCTCCACAACCCACCGACTAGGTAATACAATACCCCTTGGTAAGATAGGTTGTCAGACTTTCGGGCTTCTGACCACCCGTATCGACTGTCAAAGATCCAGATAATTGACAAGTAATACGTTTTTGGATGACTCCTTTAGTACAAAACGGTGTTGATTTCATTCTTATTATTATTTTGTTTATAAAAAACGTTACCCCACACTAGGTTACTCCTGTATCGCGGGTGCGTGTGCAACCATTTAAAGTCACATACACAACCAGCTACACCCGGAACAACTACCTGTAGGTAATACAAATATTTGTAGATAAGGTTCAATTTTAGTATTTAGAGAGCGCTTTCAACTACGTACATAGTTAATATGAATATGGACAGATCTCCCCGTCTTCAGACTAACCGCATCCGTCCGGCCGTCTGGCGACTGCCTACTGTCGCGCGAGTTTGTATAAAGATTTTGTTTTTTGTTAGGTATGATAATTTAGTGAGTTTCTTAATTGTGGGGCACACACACTAAAATGTAATTGACAGGCTCATGGTTTATCGATTTATCGAGGTAGGCACTGCTTATATGCCTATATGCAATGCACGCCACTGAATATTTTTTCAAATCCGACTTTTTCTTCTCAGCGTGTCGATAGCAATCTAAATGGACTCGTCCCAGAATTCAGCTACGTGTTTGGCGCCATCACTAGCGTCCATCAGTTCTTGTAGCGTGTAGGAAACGATGATAAGTGTGCCATCGTTAGTGGAACAGCACTAGATTTACACTCCAAGACGGAGTCGTCTATGAATTTCCACCTGAACAGGTTTTGCTTGCTTCGGCTAACCTGGGACCGGAGCCTATTTAAAGACTTCCAGGTTACTCAAGGCAACTCATGTCCAGCACCCTAATTGCGTAACACACAATCAATCTCAATCTGAATCATTTTGAAGGATATTACTAATCCATTGCTTCATATGTTCAAAAAACGTGTCATTTGTGTCTGCTGAACAACGTAAATAACGCAATGAATGTTGTTGAACTGTCAAAATTAAACCGATTCCGATTGATCGTGTGTTACGCAATTAGGGTGCGGGTGGGAGATATTCACGAATCCTTCACTGGTAGTTCCAGAGATTAGCGCGCTCAAATAAACAAACTTCAGATTTATTATAAGTATTAGTAGGTACCTACAGATAACTTAACAACAAATAAATGAACAAGATATTAAAGAAATGAAACTTTATGTACCTTTATGGCAACGAGACGCGAACATAAAAGAAATTCTGGGAACAATTGCTTCGATACATCTTTGTACTGACTACCGAATATTATTTTACTATTGAAATATTGTATTACAGGTATTTCTGTCTTTGATATTATCTTGTTACAAGTAGAGGGTATTCTAAGAAGTTTGTTACTTTGATCAACTTTGATTATGGCATAAACTGTTTCTGCTTTTGTTAGGTATTCAGATGAGTTAACCTTAATCAGTATTAGCTTAGAATTGGTGTTTTACTTAATTAACTTTGAATAATAATATGTACTAGTATATACAAAGGAGCAGCCCAGTGGCCCAGTGGTAACAGCCCCGACTTACGAGCTGTAAGTCGTGGGTTCCCACCCCAGCAACCGCGTCACTTTGTGTAATTTATTTCATCACCACTGCTCTCAAATCGGTGAAGGAAAACATCGTAAGGAAACCGGCATGTCCGCGAAATAAAAATTTGAAGACCTGTGACATCTACCAATCCGCACTGGGCCCGCGAGGTGGATTATAGCCCACTCCCTCTCGCAGAGTGGAGGCCTGTGTCTCGGCAGTTGGAACATTATAGGCTGATATTTTTATAAGAACAGGAAATCAACAGACATCAAAAAATTCGTCGCCAATAGGAAAAGTGCACAAAAGGCTGGCAGCATTGCCAAGTTGCATAGTAATGCTGATTCTTTGGCCAAAAAAATAGGCCAGCCCTCAGGTCACGTGAAGAGTCGACAAGAGTCAATATTAAGCATCGTATGAAGTATTTTTTTAGGTTTTCCTTTAAGATTTCTGCCCATAGGTATTTCAAAACAAACATTTTTTTTTTAAATTAACGGTTTTCTTAGCAATATTTTGCGGTTTACAAGTTTCTATAAATGCTCTTGTTGAAATAAGACGGGCTGAGTAAACCATGACTTCTGCCTACCCAATTAAACGTTATTATCTGTGGTTCGGTACAAACAATCCTTTGAAAGTAATTACTCTACCAATTTGTGGTTAACTGGTTCAAATAATTTGGGTCCTTTAATTACAGTTTACATAACTTGTGGATAGGTAATTAATTGGAGGATGTAGTTCGATATTATTTGGTAACTTCGTTGAGGTTAGGAGAGAAAAGGTATATCTATTTTATTATTTATTTATTTCTGTAACCGCCCGTGACATCACAGCGGGCCCTATTAGAACACCAGCGCTGCGACACTCATTTTTTAAATGTCGCAGCATCATGCCGAGATAGGAGCCTTTTGGCTTCATATAGGACTTTCTGTTTCATTTTTCTTTGTGTTACTTTTTTATATAACTTTGTTTTTTATTTTTGTGTGATATTCCTGTACGAGTCTCAATTAATAATTTTTCTTACTTTCTTTCTATATCGCGATGGGAAACTCGTGCATTTCAGTAATTGCTTTGATACTTAACCCTTCATTTGCTGGAACGTAGATCCACGCGAGACACAATGGCTTTTAATTGTGTCTGTAATTACGGCAATCAACGGGTTAATCGCTTTTCATTTAAGATGATGTAAGCCTAGCGACATAATAAACTAACGTAGCGGCGCACGCCCGCAGTCAATTCCGATGAAGCCGAGGTCTGTACCCCACAGTGGGTACCCTTAGCGTGTAGTCGCGTTGGTCATCTGCTTGCTAGCACCCGAACGATGCGGACGTCTGACCCCAGCTGTTGTACAGTGAATTGTTGTTTAATTTACCTCAAAATCAAAATATTTTATTTTACTTACCTACATGGGCACTTACAAACCGGCGGAAGCTAGGTGTACGGTTCCAATTGATCGTTTTCTATGGAGAAGAGCCGGCAAGAAAGTCCAGAGTTACTCTTTTAAAAATAATCGGCTTGGCTACAATTTTTTCAAATTAGGTACAGTGTTAATAGGGACCTATGGGAGGGACAGTGTAGGTCAGTCTACAAGCTTTTTTATTAAGTACTACTCAATAAAATAAAATAAATGGTTTACAAATGTACAGTCTACAAGGCCTACAACGTTCTCACACAGACAAAATATAAAAGGATCTACCAAAAAGATAAATAAAATATCAAAACCTGTTAAAACCAAATGATATGATTGACCTATCTATATACTCGATTCGTATAACGTGGTGATAGAATCGCTAAGTATACGCATCTGTTGAACAGCGTGTTAATTTCATTGAACACATTTTTTACTATTAGGAAACCTGCAAACCAGGTACCGCACTCAAAAACGGACCCTCCTTACCCTCACACACAAACAACCACATAAATCTCTTCGCTCTTTTCTCGTCTACAAAAATAACCGCGCGTAAAGGTCGAGCTCTTTAAATAATACACACCGTAGGTCGCGTGTACACTGGGCGAGTATTGGTGATAGCATAAAGCTGATGACACACTGTAATTTAATATGGCATTTCATGTAAAGGTGCAATGACCGCCATCATCATATTCATAGATTTATTTGCGGGGCTTGTGGGTAAGTAATGACAGCTGCACGGGTCGAGTGATCAGATTAAGCTACGCTTGCCGCGGTTGGAAAATTAATATACCCTAAATAACACGTTTTCCAATAGTCCCTAATGTTTCTGGCGTAACAAACTCCCAAAATCAAAATCAAAAGTCATTTATTCAAATTAGGCTGAGAATCAGCACTTTGTGAACGTCATTAAAAAAGACAGTCCCCCAAAAACGCCCGCCCTTCACCACTTCCTAGTCCTATCGCTGGGAAGAAGAAGTGGCGCAACAAACTCCCCAGCAGCACAGCTGTCTGTTCAGTAAAAAATACTTGATTGTATACAATACTAGGTATTATCCTATGTTCGGTATTATCATTACAAGACCAGAACATAACATTAAATGATTTGCCATATGTCAGCTAGCCACGCCAATATACCAACAAATATAATAAACCTATACGTACTCAAGCTAAAAAATAATTAATTAAAATTAAAATGTAAATTAAAAACTTACTACCCAAATAAAAGCCTCCAGGCATAAAGGGCGTGACAGCTTACACATCTATGCATTCCTGGGTTCTGTTCACATAGCTGTCACTTGAAGTCACAAATGATAAACTAAGACCATCGAAGTAAAATAAATAGGTAAATAGGTTAATAACAATAACCTGTCAGTAAGCTAACATTGTCTTGCGTTAAATTAGGGCGACCAACTATTCTTATCGTGTAAGTAGTCGTTGATAGAATAGTATGCCTCATTCAATAGTATTCAATAGTACCTATCCTCATTCACGTATATTAATTTCCATTTTTCTATTCACTTCATCGCCTAGTGAGCACACAGGCTTAAACCACACAGTAACAAGGAACCAGGACCCCTAGTCTCTGAATTTGCATTATGTAAAATACAGCGTACATTTTGTAAGATGTAGGTACACTGAACCCTTTTTAGCTTAACCCCTGGGTTCCGTGTAGAAACTGAAGGACGTATGGAGAATAATGTGATGAGTTTATCTTATTTACCTACGCCTACGAAGTGATGGGGAAATAGTTAACTTAAGTAGATTTTAATGGACGATCTCTATTCTTACTAAATTCTTTTAATATAATAATATAATATCCCTGGACATTTCACACAGCACCATTTGTCCCAAGCTAAGCAACATAATGCTTGTGTTATGGTAACAAGATGGCTGATAAACTACTTATATACATTTTTTTTTGTAAATACATACATGTTATAGATAGAAAAACACCCAGACTCGGAACAAATACATGTAGGTCATACAAATATTTGTTCCATGCGGGAATCGAACCCGCGACACGCAGCGCAACAGTCAATCGCTTAACCACTGTGCCAACCGTGCCGTCAAAAAATGTACACAATATCGCGCGGAAAGTATTTTGTTGGGTTCGATTCCTAATAAATACCAAGTAAGGGAAAATACATCTTCATATTGAAATGAAACTTCTTTTTTAGACAGTGAGGTTTATTTCCGTTCCAAAGGTTTATATTCTTTAGGGTAATAACGACACGTAATAACGGTATTTAGGGTAATAACGTAATTTCGAAAGCGTGTCTATCGTAATTTCGTTATTACCTTATAGTTTTGGGATATATACTTTGGAATCAGTCAAGATGGTACACCACCATGGTGTACCACATCTGGACTGGTGGTGTTTCAACAGCGCGTCCACGGACCACCCGCAGCAAGCGAATTTTAACCTGATCGATCGACCCGTGCGCCTGTTATTACTAAGCCTAATGGCTTAGTAATACCACCACCAACCACTCAATAAATAAGAAAATAAAAATAATTTAATGATATTTGTTTTTTCTTTGGCAGTGGCACGAATACTGACATTTTATTTAACACCTGAAACTACTAACCTAAATATGGTAGTCAAAAAACTGCCAAAATCGTCGACCTTTCAACAACTTATTCAAACACTGACCCATAATCTAAATGTAATAGGTTAGTCCGATGCTGCTTACCCTTTTACGGCAAGTGGGTGTGCTCAATAGTGTTGAGAGGCTTCGGGGTCAACCCTTGAGGAGTCAAGTGACCCTTGAATGCCAACGGAGTATGTGTAGAGATTCAGGTCTGTAGAGCCTAGGTAAATAGGTTAGGTAATCATTGAATGTTCCTACGGCAGCTTATTTTTTCTTCTAAAATTAGGTTACCCCAAGACTACTCGCTTTTTGCTCGATCATGTATTCTGATTTAAAGCCCCATTTACAGGATGTAGATCAGCCGGTCTATTTTGTAAATATTTCACCGTGCAAATTTAGGTGAAGTGAGTTGTCAATAGTGTCAATCCCTAGCACCAAGTGGCAAAAATGATCTCTGACTTCACCTAAGTCTTCACGGTGAGATGTGTAGCGGTATCTACAATGCCACATGCGAACAACGCGTCATACTGACGCCACGCAAATCCTGCATCTCGCAAGCAGAGTTTACCGCGCAATTAGCATAGATACAATTTCCCAATATCAATCGTTGGGCAATTGCCCGCCAGACACAACACCCGTCTTGTCGGAGGATCCTCCCTTTTCTATGGAGGTTGAGTGAACTTTACACCCTGTTCCTCATACCTCCAAAGATAGTTACAGAATAGGTAGAAATATTGGCAGTCGTTCCAAGTAAAATACTGGTATTCATCTGCTTCCGTTTTGACTGAACGCCGACTCCAACATAGTTGGAAACAGGCTAGGCAGTTCAATTTACATAATGCAATTACTTTCTTGTCTGTGACATACAATAAAATTGAAGCATTATTTGCCATCTAATCTCTTCGCCACCCTTGGTTGACTGGTAGAGAATGCCTAAGGCAGTAAGTTTGTCTTTGTACGTTTTTGTGTGCGAGAAGTTTAAATAAATAAATAGAAGACCCTAGTATTATCTAGTCTGCCCTAGTGCTACTAAAAGTAGGTATTAAATTGTCCCACTGCGAGACAAATGTTTCTTTTAGACAGAAAAACAGCATTATTGATGACCACGCTTGGCCGAACCGCAAAACGTTTAGAGTATGAGATAAAAGTTACAGACGTCCTCTATGTGGGCAAATCCAACAATGTAACATGTTCCCATATTATAGGCTGATAATGCTATTGCTGGGTTTTGAATCTACTATTTTTATAAACCATGATCGGACTCTATGGTTTCCTACTGCTGGGACACAGATAACCTCTCTATGAGAGGAAGTGGACCATAATCCACCACGCAGTCCCATTGAGGAGGTAAAACTGACGCTCTTCAGAGCCTCCTGCCAGTCGTTTTACTCGTGCAGCTTGTGGGTTAGGTATACGGAGAAGGCTTACAACGCTCTGCGCGTGCAGTACTCGTATAATAATGTGCTGAAGATATTGTTGGGCCTGCCTCGGTTTTGCAGTACATCGGGCATGTTCGCGGAAGCACGAATAGATGACTTTAATGCCATCATACGCAAACGGTGTGCGTCGATGTTGCGGCGATTTCGGGGTAGCACTAACAGTATTTTAGCTACACTGGTGAACAAGGTTGACGGACCTATTATTAAGCTCTGGGCTGGCAGACATGTGCGTGCACATGTTCATGTAGCCAATTAGTGCATTTTTAAGTTATTTGTTATTTACTAACATAGGATAAGTTCATAGGTACTTACTTTATATGGATCCACTGGTCTGAAATAAAAAGTTTGAATTTGAATTATTGCGGGTTGCCAGATATCACGCGCCTTCGAATCTATGGTTCTAGTACATTGGAAATATTCGGATCATCATCATTATCTGCCTAGCCTTTTCCCAACTATGTTAGGGGGTCGGTTTCCAGTGTAACCGGATGCAGCTGAATACCAATATCTTACATGGAGCGACTGCCTATCTGACCTCCAAATATTAGAAATATTTGGATATTCTTTCATAATAAAAACATTGATAATAGAATACTCTTTATTGCGCAAACTATACAGGGTGACAGGGACATCAGGTCTGTCCCACTAGTCCCATTGACCCACCCAGTCCCATGATAGGACAAGTGGGATTATATGTCCCATAAGTCCCATGGGACAACTGATACTAACATATTATTTACTGTTACCATGAATTCAGCACATGATTCGAGACCCCCAACGTAGAATTTTTTTCGTAAGTAATTTTTAATCAACTGTTCTATACAAAAAAGCTTTTTGTACGTCGATCTCTCTTGCACCCTTTACAGCATAATCAGCCTATAATGTTCCCACTGCTGGGACACAGGCTCGGTGAGAGGGATTAGGCCTTAATCCACCACGCGGGCCCAGTGCGGGTTGGTCTTACACCCTTTATTGATGATTAATTAATAATTGTGAAATTTATTGTTCTCCCGACCCTCCCCGTCGCATCGCATCGTCTGCCCGCGTTATTACTTCAGTTTCGCTCAGCGTTCCTTCTAACTTTTTTGTTTTGGCTCGGCTGCTAAGCCTTTTTCAAGAATTTGGCTATCAAACGCAAAAGAATTTTTCAAATCCGATTGGTAGTTGCAGAGATTAGCGCGTTCAAACAAACAAACTCTTCAGCTTTATTATTAGTACGAGTATAGATAGATAAATAAAAATGCAAATAACCCTTCGTTAATATAGAAAATCCCTCTCCGG
Source organism: Apamea crenata (assembly GCA_949629185.1). Taxonomy (NCBI): domain Eukaryota; kingdom Metazoa; phylum Arthropoda; class Insecta; order Lepidoptera; family Noctuidae; genus Apamea; species Apamea crenata. The sequence goes on along the minus strand of OX451368.1, from coordinate 2,798,656 downwards.
AAGAAAACACAGTCAAGTTTACAGAAAAATATGATTAATATTGAAAACCAACGTTTTCTATATACAAAGACTATTTGTACAACCAGTTCGTGTCAACATGAAACATGTTGACGTGTATTGTGCGATGTTCGAGTTTCCGGACAGGTTGGAACATGACGGGCATGTTGATACAACGGGTTATGTTGTGTCTGAACGGTAGTAGATATTATTTCTTGGTACTTTAGTAAAGTTAGAGGGAGGCAAAGACCAAAGAAACGATGGATGGATTATGTGAAAGGAAGAAAATGTATGGAAAAAGTGTCTATAGATACTAATAATGATAAAGAGGTATTTGTTTGTTTATTTGTGTGTATGACAAAATCTTTTTGCATTTGATAGCCTAATTCTTGAAGAATGCTATAGGCTATAACATCTCGCTAGGACCTTAAGGAACCTTGCAAAAAGAAAAAAAACCCAGAAAGAACGGCAGGCGATGCGATGCAACGGGGTGGGTAGGGAACAATAAATTTCACGCAGAAGAAATGGTTAGACCAAGTACATAGACCTGAGGGGCAATTCTTGTAATTTTAAGACCGTTCACAGTCTGATCTCAGTCTCCATCTGTCAAAAAATTCTTCTAATTTCCCTACATTTTGACAAGTTTTTGACATTTGTTTGTCGCTGAGATGACACTGCGACTAGATTTTGAACGTTTTAAATTACGAGAATTGATACATTAGCTGCTGTAAAGTTAATAAGATAATATTCGTTGAGAATAAGATAAAAGGGTGCGAACCACGTGTCACAGATTCCTTAACCCGTTTTCACTCAAAGTTGGTGCCTCAAAAGCCTAAATAAAATCGCACGGCCGCTGTTGAATTTTCAACATACATCCTAGAGCCGAGCACAGAAAATCCAACAGCACATTTATTTAATGAATATATGTAGTAATAGTATGAATGTCGATGGCTATAAGAGTAGAGGAAGACCAAAAAACGATGGATGGACTGTGTGAATGATGATATGTTTAGAAAGGGGGTGACTACCGAGATGACGACTAATAGAGAAGTCATCATCTGCCTAGCCTTTTCCCAACTATGATGAGGTTGGCTTCCAGTCTAACCGGATGCAGCTGAATACCAGTATTTTACATGGAGTGACTGCCTATCTGACCTCCACAACCCAGTTACTGGGTAATACGATACCCCTTGGTAAGACTGGTTGTAAGACTTTCGGGCTCCTGACTACCCTAACGACAGTCAGAGATCCACGAATGACAGCCGGGCCCCTCGACTACTAATAGAGAAGTATGGAAGAAACCGGCCACGTCCGAGTCGGACTTGCGCACGAAGGGTTCCGTACCATTATCTTTAAAAATTATGGGATAATAAAATTAAAATAAAATAAATATTTTAAGGGGGGAAGTCCCTTAAAATATTTATTTTATTTTAATTTTATTATTATAAGTAAACATATAACTGAGTATTTTGTGAATAGAGGTATTTCAAGTGTCTACCTGTTGCCATTATATTGATATCGAGCAAAAAGGGCAAAAAAATCGCCCCCATTAAATATTTATTTTAATTTGTTTTTAGTATTTGTTGTTATAGCGACAACATAAATACATAATTTGTGAAAATTTCAACTGCCTAGCTATCGCGGTTCTGGTGCAGATACAGCCTGGTGACAGACAGACGGACGGACAGCCAGCGAAGTCTTAGTAAAAGGGTCTCGTTTTTACCCTTGTGTACGGAACCCTAAAAAAGACATGTTGCGCCGACCCGAAATAAATTGGGATAAGGGGAGGAGATATTATTAATAATCGAGCATTACAATCTATGCCACGTTTCTCACACTCTTCTACTTTCCTGTAACGAATACTACCTGAGGGTCTACTCCGAAGTGCAAAGTGCGAATGTATTATTATTGAAAAAAATTCAACTCAGAAATCACGGCCATCTCCAAATGTTTCCGTCCATTTCGTGAACCGGTCCCTAGGGCAAGGTTTCTTCAAATATGTCCAATTTGCATCGGGCGGGTTAACAAGACTGTTCGGAATCCTATTAGATTCCTATTTGAAGTGTTTGACGGTTTGAGGGTAGACGGTGGCGTAATTTATAATCTCTTTTTTGGAGGGTGAGAGAATTGCTGGTATATTTGCTGAATGGTAGGCGTCATGATTATTCTGACACCAATTGTTACGAGCTTCGGGGTTCGTGACAATTAAAACTGCCGAAATAAATTACCAAAAATGACACTTTAATTCAACTAATAAACAACAAACTAATTATAAAACATAATTGCACTTAAGTCGTACTTGAAGATCGCTTTCGATGTATTCGCTTGTATCGCTTATCCGACTCTGACTCGGTTCTGGCTCATCCCGGCCTTTTAAAGTGCCGCAGATAGTTCTAGAACCTTCTATTGTAGAAACGTCTAGAATGTTCGAGTACATACCGGCCCCGACTGACCAGATGTCGATAGTTCTAGAAAGTATGATTTTTATTGAAAAGTAATTGCAATCACTGCAGTAGTGCTGCTATTCTGTCAAAACTCGCCGTGAAAACTTTGGTGAAGTGAGCTGTCAATAGTGTCCATCGCTAGCATGGCAATTCTCGTAATTTTAAGAACGTTCACAGTCTGATCTCATTCTCAATCTGTCAAAAATACCTCTAATTTCTCTACATTTTGACAACATTTTGACATGTGTTTGTCGCCGAGATGAGACTGCAACTAGATTTAGAAAGTTTTTAATTACGGGAATTAGCCTTCTGGTGTAATGACAGCACACTTTAAGCTCACTTCACGTAAGTCTTCTTCACGCTGAGATTTTTACAGAGTATGCAGTTACCTTCGAGCTCACTTCACCGCTCTTCGTAAGTAATTGTATTGAGGTTAGTAATTCTAAGTTACTAACCTGATTGCCATTACTTACGAAGAGCGGTGTCCGCCACATAGTATCCGTAATTTACCGGCAAATGCCGCCACTGAAACATCATTTATGAAAGTATGTTGAGTTGTCTTCTTAGAGAGTGCTTTTGTTCACCTAGACCCCGCTGCCATCATTAATTTGATGTCGTCACTACGGCTGTTGTTTAGTAGATACGATAGGTACTCTTTTCATAAGATACTCTTCTAAGAAACCGTAGCTTTACTGCGCATTGAGTTGTACCGGTTTGCGTTCGGTTTCGTTGCGTATCGGTACTTTTTCCTGCGCCACTTGTATTCATGCCAGCTGCTGCAACGAAACGCGCTAAGCACGACCAACTTATGGTAAATCGATACCTACAGCCTCGCACCATGTCACATTTCAATAAATTACCAATACCAATAAAAAGCCAGAAACAATAAAAGACCACCCGTCTTTAACAGCAGGTACCATTTAATTTCAGATGCAATAGAAAACGCAATTCCGTCTTATAGCGATACGATTCCATAAGAACGCCCTCAATAGTCGGTCGAAGGCTCCCGCGGACAGGCGCGACGCGACACTGCGACGCGACGGTGGGACGCGATATATAGAACAGTTTCCATGAAGTTTTCATAGAAATATGGACTGCCTCGTTGATCTAGTGGTCGAAAGCGCTACTGCTGATCATGAGGTCCTGGATTCGATTCCCGGGTCGGGTAAAAGGTTTATTAGGTTTTTTCATCTGAAATTACTCAGTAGCAGCCCGAGGTCTGACTTTGTGCTCAGTTGATGGCAATAGGCACGTCCCCTATTACATGGGAATTAAACATAACTGGCGAAATGTGGGAGTGCTATAGTTACACCTCTGCTTAACCCCTAGGAGAATACAGGAGTGATAATGTTTATGTTCTGTCACCTCACACTTCAGCAGCGCGATTCTGTAACCATCTCACCGTGAAAACCTAAGAGAAGTGAGCGTGGAGTGAGCTGTCATTCCAACTTGACAAATAGTCTAAGCTCACTTCGCCTAAATTTTCACGGTGAGATTTTTATCGATCGGCCGGTCCAGTTGAAAACCAGCGTCAGGCACTAGTTGTCTGGCATTTTTGCTGAACTGGGCCTTTTTGGCGCAACCTTGACGCACACTTTCCTGCTAATTTCTTATATCGCAATTAAACTAATTTTTTTTTATCGGCAGTAAATTATATTGTATGCCTTTTAGTACGTGCTAGATAAATGTAGTTTATTTTTTCTTTAATTTTACTAGAGGCAGTTCGTGCTCTCGTGTCGCGTCTGTATGTTGGAGCCTTGAGTCGACTTTAATTTTATGAAACCATTTGATAGCCACAAGGTTTTATTGCTGCCTTACTGCCCGTTTGAAATACTGAAGGTAGAAAATAACGGATCGTTAAGCATACTTGATATTGGTATATTTTGACGTTCAAAAGTGCCTTTTATGTTTTTTAATTCAAACAAATGCTTTGACTTTGCTTTACTTATGGAAAAATTTGCGTAAATAAGGTTTAATTACGGGTAGTCAGAAACTCAAAAGTGACCATGGGTGTTACCCAGTTTCTGAGGAGGTCAGATAGGCAATCGATCCATGTAAAATACTGGTATTAAGCTGCATACGGTTAGACTGGAAGCCGACCCCAACATAGTTGGGCGAGACTGATTGAATGTTTTATGAATAGTTGAGGGGTTTGTTTTTAAACGTTGCTGAATACTAACATTAGTTACAAGCATTTATCATTGGAAAACTTTTAGTCGTATTTAAAGTAATATGAACAATTTTTACTATCTAGGTCCATTCTGATATTATATCGAAAAAAATCTGTTTTTCATACTCATGAATTTCGAGGATTCTGAATGAAATAAAAAGTGTTGTACATATTCGTGTCACACCCCTGAAAGTTTGCCAGTGAATTTAAATGTGCTTGTATATTAATTATCAGTATTACGCAAAGTTTGCTACTAAATTAAAAATCAGCCGGTATAACATTGAGAACATTTGAAGTAGTCGGTCCATAGCTACCGACCGTATGTACCTACAGCCATCATCTGTTCCCTTTGAGCGCACTCTGTGAGCAATTCTGCCTTTGTGGATTACGACTGAGTGCCTCACTTGCTAGGTAGTACTAGTCGTATAACCGGAGATGTTTGCTGTTATTGCAATAACCGGTATACAGGGTTGTAGGGAGATGGACGCGCAAACTATTACCATAAATTCAGCACATGATTCCAGACGTGCGTAGAAATTATTGTTACAGTATACAGTACATATAAATAGTTTAATGTGTAATTGCTATTGACTTGCCATCAAGAATCGATATGTAATAGTAAACCAATTTTTTCCTTTTACCTGCAACACTGTAAGAAATGTGTGTCTAATAACTAATTTATTTACATACTCGTATGTAGGTAACTACCTTCACCATAAGTAATTCTTATATTTAGTTTTAAGATTACCTTGTATTTCTCATATTAAGTGAATTATATTCTTTTTGAGAAATAAATGTCTTAAACCGTTATTATTGATCGGCTGTGGCAGCGGCAAAAAAAAATCTACTATTTCATAGATAAGTGCAATTCCTGACTACGCGGTCAAAATGTATGGTCGAGTTTTTTTTTACGAATTTTTCATCGGTTATAAAAAAAAAACTTGCTTTTAAGTTTCTTTTTTAATAACCGACGAAGAGGATTTAGTAGCTCTCAAAACGGTGAAGGAAAATATCATGAAGATACCGGATCAAAAATTCGACGACTTGTGGCATCTACCAACCCGCACTGGGCCTGCGTTGTGGATTACATCCCACTCCCTCTCACCGAGAGGAAGCCTGTGTCCCAGCAGTGGGAACATTATAGGCTATAATTTCTAACGTGACGATATTATCGTAGACGTCCATTTCCCCGTCCATAAAACGCCCAATTTCTCCTCCGCGATTAAAAAAAACAAATGAATCCTTTGCACGAACAAATATAAAACCAGTATCATTAGGCTTAATATATGATTGTATAGGCGTGGTGACGCATGTGTAGATGTCATTATATTAGTGACATCGTGACAAACTTTTGGCAGTCAGCCAACTGTAATACGTTTGGTGAAATATTGAAGAGAACTTTCACAATGTAGCCAGCAGATTGTGATGTCATATTAAACTAGGGCTAGTATTAATAGCTCGTTTGTGCGATTGACAAGACTTGAGATGTTGACTTGGTTATATTTATTGTATCCTAATCTCGTCATACTTGTTTTTAGAGGTGATATCTTACTATGTCTGTAATCTATGACATTATTTATTTTAAATGAATAAAATGTTGAATGATATATAATTATTGTTACGTTACCTATTTACTTCTAATGAATTGAATTTTTAAAGGTATATTTTTGTTATGACGTAGGTATATCACATATTTAAATGAGGGTTAATTTATTTTAAATTGATTATTTTATAATGATAAGTGAATACATCCCATTTTTAAATTATGACGTACGTACAATTAATTTATATTTTCTTAATTATTTTAAAGCATGATACTATTCTTATTCTATTCAATTGTTGTGCCCGACACCATGTGAACTTTGTATATTATTAGATAATTAATCTTGTAAACACATGAGATATGCAATAGAGGTTTTAAATTGAATTTGTGTTATCAGAGACCAGTTTCTACCCGCAAATCAACCGCGTTGAAATTTCTTGTTTTAACATTAAATACGACTACGACACACGGCAATACTGTAGCTTCCCATTAGTGCAGGAATTTACGGAATCGGATCAGCAGTTCCGAAGATTACCCATACAAACACACAAATACCTCTTTATAATATTCAACACCCTAATTGCGTAACACACAATCAATTTCAATCTGAATCATTTTGAAGGATATTACTACAATGAATTAGTAATATCCTTCAAAATGATTCATAATATTTTCAAAAAAGGTGTCTGCTCAACAACGTAAATAACGCAATGAATGTTGTTGAACTGTCAAAATGAAACCGATTCCGATTGATCGTGTGTTACGCAATTAGGGTGCAGTATAGTATTTATTTTCACCCAATATGGGGTTCCTGCAGATATTCCCATATCAAACTAAAATTAGGTTATATTATAATAGTTAATAGTTAACAAGCAAAGCAGTAACGGCAACAAACTAGTTAAGCGTAATATAAATAATTAGCAATAGGGAAAATAATTTAAAGACAATTTAAAGAAAAACTAGACGCGAAATAAATTAATTATTAGTTAAGTAACTCAAAACCAATGTAATTAGTAGGAAATAAAAGGCTTTTTTTGTTTTTTTTTTTTTATTTATTCATAGTATTTATACTATTCGGTCCATTCGGTAAATTCGGTCTGGAATTTCGGCCATGGCGACCAGTGTCAGCGGAGACCAGCCTCCAGCGCGGAAGATATATTAAGTATAGTGCACAAGTGTGTGCGCAGACACAGGTGTACTCTCTCTTCCCTAACTCTCACAGTCCGATGGTCTCCTAGTCTGTTTGGTATAGATTAGTACTTATAAATGTCTATTGCCACCATAATATTAATGACGACTATTCCTATTGTTTCAGGTATGTTTCCAGATCTACATAGCCGCTACTGATTTCGCTATAGGTATAACTAGATTAAAAAAATAATATTAAGTTTCAAAAATGTTTCAGTGACAAATTGACAAATTGGTTTCCGTATTATACCGATTTGACTTCAGCACCGTAATTGCTTAACACACTATCAATAACAATCTGAATAATTTTGAAGGATATTGCTAATCCTTTGTTTCATAAGTTCGTAAAATGTGTCTGCTCAACAACGTAAATAACGCAATGAATGTTGTAGAACTGTCAAAATGAAAGCCTAAGTCCTTTCTACGTTACGTACTGTGTTACGCAATTGCCCCGTTGAAATTATAACTAAGTGTCGCAAATACAGTACAAAAAATAACAAATAAAAAAACTAGTTTTTACAATGAAAAGCTGGAACGACATTCCAGCATTTCGTTCACAGATATAACACAAACTTAACTCTTGTAACGTAACTCCGAAGGTGTTCAAAATAACTACGAAACAGAAAACTAGGTACAAGCTACATAGTTAGTTGTAGTTTACAAAGTAGTAGTGTTCGGTAACCAAACACACGTGCCAAACTTTTTTATGTGCGATCAAATTAACAAGAGTGAAACGGGAAATACGGAGAAGTTTACTTACCTACTATGTTGTATACAAGGTGACTTTGAATTAATTGTTACACATATCGTCACGCATATTTTCCCCGAAGAGTTAGGTAGAGGTGTACATAAAATTTCTTTGAATTCATTCCTACTCGTGGATGTAGATTTTTACTATTTTGTCAACTTTTACCATGGGTATTTTTTACCACACTATCTGTAAGTAACGTAAATGAAGAATCTATTAAACAAAGTCGCTTTCCGTATCTGTCTATGTAATGGCATATAGTTCTTAAAAACTACACAACTGATTTTGAGGCGGTTTTCACCATCATTTAGAGTATTTATTCTGGAAGGTTTATATGTATAACACATTAATATTTAACTTAGATATAATAGAGAAATGTCTGTATTTTCAAGTCGCTATTGCACCCTTGAGTAGCAGGAGCAGGTTGCTAGTTCTGTATAAATCATAGATACCTAACTCAAAACTCATAGCATTTATTTCAACTAAACCATTTACAGACACTATTGAACTGTCAAATAGTTGGTCAGTTAGTCAGAATATTGAAGCTAGTTGCCCATTACAAAACGTAGATCTCTATGAAGAAGAACGGGCAATAAACTCCAAGGACACTCTTTTAAATTAAAATAATACAAAATCATTGGTACATTAATTATTCTTCACATACGACATTCCAGCTTTTTCTCTGGGATAGCAGCGGTATTGGAAATGTCCCTATTATAGGAGGTGACAACATACTATCGTAAAAGGAAACATGTCGTCAAGGCTCTTTTGAATCAATAAATCACAAAATCTAGGGTACATTCAAACAAAATGTACAAAGTAGGTAAAACACATGGCCAGTACCATACATCCAAAACCCTTGTAACACACGACATAAAACTACATGCATAGAGTAAAGGGGTCGGGTCACTGACCCAATTCGTCGCGTGCACTGAACCTGACTGAACATTTTCTTTCATCTCGATATTTCCGGTGCTTCGGAAAACCGCGGTTTATTGGTATAGTGGTTGATACGGGCTTTGATTTCCAGTTAGTAAAATAATATTGAGTTTTTGTAAAAAAAAATGGCAGTAACAGATGTCACAGGAACATAACAACACGCCTGTAAACCTCAAAGGGTTTGGCAGACGTGTAACTGTACACCGATGTGTCTGTCGATCTATTCTGTAAAAACTCACCGTGCAATATTAGGTGAAGTGAGCTTGAAGTACAATAGTTACAATCCCAGCGTCAGGTGGAATGACCTCTCACTTTTTCACTTCATCTAAGTTTTGACGAAAATATTTATAGAATATCCTGCTAAATAGCAATAGATGGGATTTTCACTGCTGCACTAAATTCACACTTTATTAGGATGTAGACTTTTGTCCAGCAGTCAAATCATATTTCTAATCATATTTTTTTAAAGCATCTCATCATATTTTTTTATTTGCCTGCGGAGTTTCGCTAAATAATTTAATTTGACACCTTATACATGCCAGTTACAAAGTTAATTTCACGGATAGTTATTTATTTTTGAGTCCACAACGCATTGCATTGTGAATGACCGTTTTCGTTATTTAAATTTACTTACACATTAATTAAGCGACATTATAATTGATTTTTTACGCATATCCATTACCCCAGCGAGTTCCTACAGAGGCACGGCGTTAATGAATTAATGCAATGGCCGCACTTAATGCAGTATTAATGGCTTTAAAGTAAACCGAACCGCTGTGTAATTAATAAACCACGGGTCGATGGCACAGTAGATTGTTCTTTAATATTGAGTTAAGCCAGCATAGAACCAAAAATACATGTGATAACTACCAACCCGCACTGGGCCCGCGTGGTAGATTACGGTTCACTCCCTCTCACAGAGAGGAGGCATGTGTCCCAGCAGTGGGGACATTAGGTATAGGCTGAGTATGTAAGCCAGCATGACAACGTCTGCTGGACAAAGAATCTAGGTTTGTTTTGGTTTTTCCTCTCAGAGTAGTCAGTTAGGTAGCACCGAACTCATTTATGTAGTTATAAAACATAATTTAATTTTGTTGTTTAAAAATGTGTTTTTGAACTAATTTTCAGAAATAAATGTAATTTATAATTTTATCAAGCTTAGAAATACCGCTTACGTACAGTCAGCGTGTTTAAATCTTTATCTCATAACTAACTTAACTAAGATTTTTGTGCCAAATACTTTTGAAGTTTTTACTATCGACGGTAAGAAGATTCGATCGCACATCCATAGTGTGATCGGATCAGTTACCAGAAAGGACAAAAAAAACATTTGACATGCTCAGAGCCTGTATCAGTTTTGGATTCGATTTTTGTAGATCAAGTTGACCATACTCTGGTCTATAAGCCCATCAGCCTATAATGTTCCCACTGCTGGGACCGTAATCTATCACTCGGGCCCAGTGCGGGTCGGTAGATGTCATTTGTGTCATTGAATTTTTGGTTCTAGGACATGCCGGTTTCCTCCACCGTTTTGATAGCAGTGGTGATAAAATAACCTACACAAAGTAAAGCGCCTGTCTGGGTTCGAATCTACGACCTACAAATTGTAGGCAGCGACCGTATCCACTGAGCCACCACTGCTCCCAGTGCTCCGTCTCTGTCTATCGAAACGAGTTAAAAAAATAAGCTTCTTGCTAAAATGTATTATACATTTCTCAAATTTATCTTTCATATTATACATAGGTATACAATTCCCTAAAACCTTTTGCTCATAAGTAGGTACCTAAATTCTCAGTAATTTCCTCTCGAGCCGAGTAATGAGCGTACACTCTAGTTACTTAAGCCGTGTTTAGAACCCGAGCAACTTGAGACTGTAATGATATTGTGGCTCACTGAATTACTAATGAATTTTGAATATTACAAGCGTCTCGGGTTGGGTAATAAAACACGTGAGAAGCATGTAGGTTTATTTAGTCGGTTTAAATTTAAAGGTCGACTTGAAACCCGCTGGTCTATTCCGTCAAAATCTCACCTGAGTGACACGCGTCAACGGCTGAGGCAACTGCAGCCGTCGATGACGTGCCGCTCCTGCAGTGCGACTCTGTAACCATCTCACCGTGAAAACTTAGGTGAAGTGAGCATGGAGTGAGCTGTCATTCCAACCAATGCTAAGGGATTGACACTATTTACAGCTCACTCTACGCTCTTTTAGTACGGTGCTCAAATATACGAACAGCATGTTCTCGACGGCAGCCACCGACATGCGTTGATGGCTGCAGTCGCCTTTACCGTTGACGCGTGTCCCTCGTGTGTATGAGCACTTAGTGGAGAAACTCCGACAAAGTGTAATGATTGACCAGTCAGTTAAGTTAACTTGGTAGGGTTGCAGACTGTCAGGATGACAGCTTTGATGTATAAAAACATCAAAATGAAACCAAAAACATTTATTTCAATCAAAGCATTTACAGGCACTTTTGAATTGTCAAAATTAAATAGACGGTCAGTTAGTCAGAAAGTTGAAGCTGGTTGCCCATTCCAAAACGTAGATGTCTATCGAGAAAAACGGGCAAGAAACTCCAAGGACACTCTTTTCAATCAGGATATTACAAAATCCTGGGTACATTAAGTACTTATTCTTGTTGCTTCTATAAGTGAAAACAATGTAAAAAAGTCTAATGAAGAAACAATTTAAAATATAAGATTATGACCAGTCTCAACCGACGGGGCGCCTGTTCACGAACAAGACGCGCGGATCAGAACCATCCAGCTCAACCATTTTGTAGGGAAGCGAACGATTCAACACACGCGCCACCATCAATGAGACATTTAAGTGAGCATGACACATTCAAAACTGCCATGCTCTTTCAAGTCAACATCGTTAATCATATAGGCTTTTCAAACAATAGTAGTAGTTTTATATTTAGTTAAAGAGTGAGTAAGAGTGTAAACATAAAAAAAGACAAAAGGAGGATACAATAGAATTTTATAATGAACGAGGGCCCCGTTTTTCATGTTTGTTCGCCTAATTACTAAGCTTGTTTTTGTTCGTGGTCGTCTAATACCTAATTATTACGGCCCATTTTTTTTCTATGTATCAATTTGGTGAAGTTCGGACCCCTGTGAATGAAATGCTTTATGAAAACGAGACAATGGCGCCGGTTCCCTTGTTCACAAACTAAACTAAATTTAAGTTCAGTGCATCTTTTTCTTTCTATTTCATTAAGAAAAGGACAGAACATAAATATTAGTTTAGTCCTGATCACTGACTGTTCGAACTGCCAGCGAAATCAGTGGCAAGAGCTAGCAAAGAGAGTATACTCACTAAGCGACGCTCGCTTGACAAGCGCAGAACACTCACTGAGAGACTCACGCTTGGTACAGACGCCAGCACATCAAGCTACTACAATCTGTCAAATTTCTTTGATAGATTTTCAACTTTATCGTTAAAGAATTAGGTGCAAGGTTGATTGGGAAAACTTGATAGCGAGTAATCGCTAATCGCCGTCGCGCGCTCGCTGCTCGTAGCTCGCCAACTCGCTTTTAGTTGTTAACTCTACTCGCTTCTCGTTAATCGTCGGTGGTAGGACAGGTGCCCTACTCTTGGTTTTATTGGAAACGTCTGATATATTTAACATCAGTCAACAGCAACTGATGTACCTATAGTTGACTGCACTTAGCCCTCAGTGTATTTTGTTGGATTTCCTATTTATTTTTAATCCTTCGTGACAAATGTTGTTTTAAAAGATGGACTTAATGCCGCAAGCATTTCCTGCCAGACAAGCAAATGTTACAAAAGTGGTACTACAAAAAACCGCGTGACTACTACAACAGGACATTAAATTAGAAGGGCTGCATATAGTTTTAATTTTAAAACATACCTGACCCAAACACCAAGATTGCTGTGAACTTTTCATTAGAATTTTTCCATTAAACCCTCCATAGAAACATTACATTAACATAACATCACCCTTATATTCCCCGAAGGGACAGGCAAAGGGGTAACTATAGTAGGTACACCCACATTTCGCCAGTTATGTTTAAGTCCCATATAATAGGGGGCGAGCCTCTTGCCATCAATCAATAAATATGAGGAATAGGGTGTAAAGTTCACTCACACTCCATAGAAAAAGTGGGATCTTCAGACCAGACAGGTGTTGTGTCTGGCGGGGAACGGCCCAATGATTCATGTCGGGCCGTTGTATATATGCTAGTTGCGAGGTAAACTCTGCTTGCGAGATGCAGGATTTTGCGTGACGTCAGTATGACGCGTAAAACATGTGGCATTGTAGATACCGCTACAGTAAACATCAAACATAACGCGTTGAAAATATTATTTTCAATTTAAATACCAAAACAACCCCACGCACATTAACGACCCCCAAGCCCGAATAGCTAGCCCCCAAGTGCTTGATAATATAAGTGGATTGAAGAAAGTGGCGTCTCCACGTTCAACGTGTTTATAGTACATGAAAGTGCACTAATGCACTATTTACAACACTTTACGAGGTACCTGGAGATCAGGTAGCTGTGATAAATTGTAGGAAAAGTATATTGACTGTGTTAAAGGCGTTCCATACTGAATATTATAGATTCGCACTATGTCTGTCTGTCGTCGGCAAAAGATGGACTGAATATAAATATTCCATATTCGTATTTGGCAGAGCGGTGGTGGCCCAGTGGTAACGGCCGTGAGTTATGAATTGTAGGTCGTGAGTTCGAACCCAACTACAAAAACCCACTGCAAATGCTCTTAAAACGGTAAAGGAAAACATCGTGAGGAAACCAGCATGTCCTAGAGTTAAAATTTCGAAGACATGTGACAACCATCAACCCGCGCTGGGCCCGCGTAGTGAACTACGGCCCACTCCCTCTCACCAAGAGGAGGCCTGTGTCCCGGCAGTGGGAACATTATAGGCTGATTATGTATTTGTCATCCGCAATCTAAGTATTTCTTAGGCACTTGGGAAAGATTTCATAATTTAAATTATAAATCCTACTAAACTGTATACAAGACATAGGCCCGATTTTTCAACATTCAGATATTTTTTATATAAGGAATAAATATTGCGGTTAGACAGCTTTTATTTAGAAATATGTCAACCTGTCATATTTATTCCTCTGATATAAGTTATCTGACTATTAAAAAATCACCCCTTATAGTATAGTTGTAATATAATAATTCACATATCCGTCAACCAAGAACTGTGGAACACCATCAACTCAAAACCTTCCAACAAAAAAATCATGAACAAAGATGGGAACGAACAATTTTATGCAACCATTACTGGGATGGTTCACTCATTCCCTCATTCATTCATTCACTCACTAGCTCATTGTTCAACTGACTGACAATGAAGCCGAATGGGCGACGGATGAAAACATTTTTACATTGACGCTTGCAGTTTTAAGCTAGGCATTCCGAAGGCTACTTCAGTCCTATTGTATTTTTTTAAATGGTGAATGGTTCGGCCATTTTGTTTTTTTTGTTGCATGCTTTAGTGCGTTGTGGAAATGGTTTTAAATCGTGACACATTATGCTGTTTTAATTTCGAAGAATTGGTTATTTCTTCGCTCTACAGTGTCAACCTAATTAAGGTATTAATTACTATTTATACTCAAAGCATAACATTTTTTTATAAACAAAATAATAAAAAAGTAAAATAGTAAAGTTTATGAGATTTCAATAAAATGTTTTCCAGCCAGTCAGTTGAGAATGAAATCAAAATATGTAATGCTGAATGCAGTCCATACATAATAAATAAATACTTACATTGCAAAATGTTAAGAAAATGCAAAATTATATATTTTTTTTGTAATAAAATTAATAAGACTAGTAATAGAAAAAAAAACGGCCAAGTGCGAGTCGGACTCGAACATGAAGGGACATTTCTTTAACACGTTATTTGTATTATAGCGTTCATAATAAATAGTCTGTGAAAATTTCAAGTGTCTACCTATTACGTTTCTAAAGACGCAGACAGCCTTGTGACAGACAGACGGACAGCAGAGGCTCAGTAATAGAGTCCCGTTGGAACCTTTTGGGTACGATACCCTAAAATGTATACAGTCAAAAATACAACTAAAAATATATTAAGTTTTAAGTAGTATTTGTTTTGTTAATTAACTAAAACCTAATTACCGCTTAAGTACTGCTATGTTGCCAATTATTTTAGTAATTAATGAGTTCCATGACTAATATAATATTCAGCGGGCGTTAATTAAGCCCAGATATTATAAATTAATCACCTTTGTTCATTAACATGCTGTTATTTCAATAGTTACCTAAAATATTAATACTATGTGATGGTCATGAATAATTAAAATGAGGTAATAAATAATTTAATTGCTAATCTGAAATATCTGCATACCACGCTGCATATTAGTATGTAATCAATTGCAGCTTTTCAATAATTTGTAGGTACATATGAGTAGGTGGCTAAGAAATAACAGCCACACGGTTCGATCGATCAGGTTAAGCTACGCTTGCCACGGTTGGTCCGTGGATGGTTGACCATCTTTACATACCAAGACCCCTCCGTGCCTCAGAAAGCACGTTAAGCCGTCGTTGGTCCCGGCTGTCATTCGTAGATCTTTAACAGTCGTTACGGGTCGCCAGAAGCCCGAAAGTCTGATCACCAGTCTTACCAAGGGGTATCGTATTACCCAATGACTGGGTTGTGGAGGTCAGATAGGCAGTTGCTCCATGTAAAATACTGGTATTCAGCTGCATCCAGTTAGACTACATTACTGAGGGACAATTCCCGAATTTTTAAGGTGAAAGCTTTTTTTTTTGTGGATGGGAAATCATCAAATGACCCCTCCCACTCTGGGTGGAGCGAAAGGGAGTGTCAGACTCTTACTGACTAAAACCCACCCGAGTTCCTTCCTTAGACCTTTCTATTCCAGGGCAGCGGTAACCCTTTCGGACGATCCCGCTACCCAAGGCGAAAGCGCCAGGGTAGCGAAAATCAAAATTTACAGTATAAGGTTGGATATTGATCTAATATTTGCGGCCGTAACAAATATATGTTTATAGAATTATAATCATGAAAATAAGACCGCACATCGAGAAGAATGCATTCAATTGTCTACAATATTTGTACTTATATTGTATCAATGTGTAGCCACAAAAAACAAGCGAGCGAAACATTACACATTGGGATGTGTAACGCTCACTTCAGTGAACAAGTACCCATACTTGTTCACTGAAGTGAGCGACCACAGATACACAAACGTTTCGCTTTTGCGTTTCGCTTATCTCCGCTCATCTGTATAGCCGTTAGCTGAAGCGGCTCCATAAGCAAACTCAAAGCATTTATTTAAATTCAACCATTTACAGGCACCAATTGTCAAGGAGTCGATTAGTTATTCAAAAAGTAACGTAACTCAAACATTCAAAACACAACTTCGTAACTCGACTTTTAAAAGGGAACTCCCTTTGCTCTACAATGGGCTGCAGTAGGCTGGTAATTGGTTAGTGATTTCCTGGCTAGGCTAGCTGTATAGGTTCCGTAAAACCGGAAGGAGGACGCGCGGGCTCGCGAAAGATGGAAGGAGTGGAGGAAGGCCTTTGCCCAGGAGTGGGACAGGACGGGACAGGGTATAAGTTTATAAAAATAAAATAAAAAAGGGTATTTTACCCCTACACTTCAACGCTGGATGCTACTTCAGTGGACGGCCATAACTAAGATCCTCTTAAACCCTTTCAAATATATAACAAGGGTCAATCTCTGGAGAATCTTCTGTTATTGAGGTACGACACTTTATCGGTGTAGCGGACACTTTTCAAGCGTTCTTATACCTTTGGGACTTTTTATTGTGTGTAGAGTTTATGTTGTGATCAGTTAAAACTATCTACATATTACCTATGTCTAACTATCTATCATACGCTTATAAAGGCGAATCGCTGGCCTCATAAATCGCCTCAAGGGCTTGTAGGGCTTGTGGGTATAACAGCCGCACGAGTCAATCTATCAGGTTAAGCTACGCTTGCCGCGGTTGGTCCGTGGATGGGTGACCATAAAGATACCGAGAACCCGTCCGTGTCTCGGAAAGCACGTTAAGCCGTTGGTCCCGGCTGACATTCTTGACAGTCGTTACGGGTAGTCAGAAGCCCGAAAGTCTGACAAACAGTCTTACCAAGGGGTATAGTTATTACTCAGTAACTGGGATGTGGAGGTTAGATAGGCAGTAAAATACTACTTTTGGCTCGGATTAATTGGATCATGCTTGCAAGAGTGATTTAAAGATTACGTATGATTTTAAATTATTCGTTCAGTTTCTAAAGAATTATTAGACGGAGAATTATTAGAGGGAGTTTTAAGGTTGCAGATATATTATAGCGGATAAAGTAAAAGAGTCCAGACTGAGATGGTACGGTCATGTACTTCGACGAACAGATGACCTTGTCGTGACAAAGTGCCATACCATGGCTACAAAGTAGAGGGGAAGAGGGAAAGGGGTGAGGGGAGTAAGGGGGGTTATTATTTGTCTTCCCCTCTTACCTTTCTTGAGAAGAGTCTCTCACTTTTTCTTTCGTCTCTCTTCCTCTTTCTTCTTTTTCTTCTTGATGGGAGTTACGGAATATGACGCACAAGACCGAAATAAATGGCGTCGCATGATTTGGAAAACCAATCCCGCGTAACGGGAAAAGACGAAGCCAAAGAAGAAGTGTCTAAAGAATAAATTTTATAGCCAATTGCTGAGTGATAAATTATTATTCTATAGTTAAAAGATAATATTTTAATGCAATTTTATTTTATCGTCTAATCCAATTTAATGTGCCAATAAACTAACAGATAAGCGTTCGCTATAAATCAGCATAAATATACTTTACGGTTCTTGGCTGTATCTCGTGTCGTATGTGACGTTTACAACCGACACGACGTCAAGTACGACATGACCTTAAATGTCAATAAGTATTCACATAACCTGTAAGGGAATATAAACTTAATTGTACTTTTTGGAGGTCACAATGGCAGGTGAAATAGTTTTATTTAGGGCTGATTTTTCCAACAAAACAGCTCTTCCATACAAAAACTGTCATACGTAATTTTTTATCCACGTATAAAAAATATCTGTCGATTGAAAACTCTGCCCTTAGTTAGATATAAAGACGAAATATTTTGTCGTTATTTGGCATTTAGGTTACAGATAAATTCTAGTCCTGTGTAACTTTTAATACCTACGTCATCGAATGTCAAAACTGAGGTTAAAATCGATCATATTTCAAAGTTCATGACATAATATTAATAAAAAAGCCTTATACAGGGTGGAATTTTGTAATGCCACCTGAAGGGAAAGTACTCTTAATACTGTAGATAGAAGATTTTACTCAAAGAAAACATTCCTTTATTTTTTAACAGAAAGAAAACTGCATTCAAAGATTTTCGAAAATTTGCTTGCCACACCCGGGAATCGAACCGACTAAAATCTGTAAAAATTACACCCTGTACTTTTATTGCATTGATTGTTAGGATCAATTATAAGGATGAAATCTCTCTAACAAACTTGATAAATAAAATGATAGGAAAACTATAAAATCTTAAATTATTTTAATTATTTACAAAAAAATGTAAATTAGCATGTCATGGTCATTTAAACACTGTCAAGTATCTTGAAATATTGGATCTCTTAAGAAATGAGTTAAATGGTTTCCCCGATCAAGAGCGAAACCAAATAATTCTACAGCAAGATGGTTCAATTATAAGGTTTCATCCTTATAATTGATCCTAACGATCAAAGCAATAAAAGTACAGGGTGTAATTTTTACAGATTTTAGTCGGTTCGATTCCCGGCTGTGGCAAGCGAATTTTTGAAAATCTTTGAATGCAGTTTTCTTTCTGTTAAAAAATAAAGGAATGTTTTCTTTGAGTAAAATTGTCTATCTACAGTATTAAGAGTACTTTCCCTTCAGGTGGCATTACAAAATTCCACCCTGTATAATAAAAGGTCAACCTTCAAAGCAACTCAATCGTGTGCATCTGCCCTAACCTATAAAAAAACACTTAAAAAAAGAATGAGAAAATCTCGACGTGACGTAGCGCATGACGCCATACAATACACCTCTACGGGTGACGTAGACCTCGTAGCGCTACGACTCGACGTAGGCCTCGCTACTAAGGCTACGCCGCGCGGCCTACGTCAGACGTCCATTCATCTGATAATGTCACTTTGTATGTCAGTAACTTCAGTTATATTTATGTTGAGGCTGTCCTATTTTGTTGAAGAGTGGAGTTATTCAGTGGAGGGGCTGCTTTTTAAATGACTGGATTTTTCGAGTTTATTTTTCCAGTTTCAGAACCTAAATTGGAAGTGGTTTTTAGGTATTATTTTGATATTCAGATGTTGGTTTACGTTACTAATAGTATTGTAAAATGCTTTTTTAAATTGAAGATATTTTTCTGATTTACTTTTTTTTTGTTAGGCTGTAAATTCCCAGTGCCGAGCAAAGGGTTCTTTTTTATTTTTTATCATTTATTTACCCGATTTACTTTAAAATATCAATGAAGATACATAAACTTTTAGCCTTTTTCTCATGCGGGTGATCAGAAACTACGCCACCAGCTACGATACCTTACTTTTTTTTGATAATATTCTAAATATTCTGTAGTTCAATTTTGACAAAAATATCAAAAGCTATTCCATAGTTGTAATATAAAGATGAAATTAATCGCTTTTATTTTATATTTAAAATATAGGCTGAAATTAGTATATCATGTAGGTCCTTTATAAATTGGACGATACTGAACGATACACAATAATCTAATATCGCGACATATTCGCCAAAAATGTAAACAAATATGAGTTTATGGAAAAATAACTTTAATTCCTACACAATAGAGTTCAGTTTATGCTACAACTTCAAACATTTTAATAACTTTTTCAATAGTGTTAGTCACTCTGAAATCAACTTAATCAGCATTAAAATAAAGTTGTTATTTGTTAAACTTGAAATAACGTCAATTTGAAACAAATAAAATTGGAATATAGAAGCCTTATTGTTATTACGCCTGGGGTCGTTTCATCATCAGCCTACACAGTCCACCACCGACTGCCAGATATAGGCTTCTCCAATTTCACGCCATTCAGCTCGATTCTCAGCAACTCTCATCCAGCTGCTACCAGCCACCCTGCGAAGACCGTCGCTCCACCTAGCCTGAGTACGACCTTTTGCCGGGTCGTTTAGTGTCCCGTTTTTAAAATATGGCATGTAATTATAACAAAATTATAAAGTTCGAAAACGTCCAAGTCCCCATACCGGTTGTTAAATTTTATCAGCAGCAATTTCAAACTAATGGGTGTGGTGTCCAAATAAATTACACACAAATTGACGGCGGTTTTGTCGCCATTTATTTTGATTACTGCCCACTTGTCACACCCGTGTTCTGGAGTTAGAAACTTGCATAGACGCCAGCAGGTCAAGCTACCCGAAACTGTTAAATTTTCCCAATCAATCTTGAATGTAATGCTTTAGCGATAAAGTTGAAAATCTATTAAAGAAATTTGACAGATTGTAGTAGCTTGATGTGCTGGCGTCGTTACAAAAACTGTTCAAACTTTTTTTTTTTAGGAATGCCATCTCCCCAGCTTAGGAGGTTGTCGTCTGCTTAACCGGACTTGCATATGGGTGCCTCAATAAATTAAGGCCTCCAGCCAGGGCTTAAAAAACTAAACCAAGCGACTATACGCTAAGGGCATCCCCTGTGGGATAAAAGAGTAATAAGAGTGACGGTGGAGTTTCTTGCCCATTCTTCTCCATACGAAAACTACCATTTGGAAGGGGCGACTAGAATCAATTTTATTTTTCTGTAATTTTTGACGTTCAAAAGTACGTTTTATGTGCCTATTTGAAATAAATGCTTTGATTTTGACTTTGATACAGACCTCGGCTTAGGGCGTCGCTGTGAGATGGCAGCAAGGGAGTACGGACTGGATCGGATTATAACTGTTCAAAGTGTTGACTATGTTCAAATATACTAAAGTAGAAACTAAAAAAAATAGGGAATTATTTGAAAGTTGTTGATTTTAATATAATAATATATTAGCTAATGGTTTTATTACACCCATATCAACACACGACTACATCGATTGATGGAATTCATTAATGCCGGTTTCCTCAAGGTGTTTTAATTCACTGTTTTTGAGAGCAGTGTTGATTAAATAATTTACCGGTCGGGGTTCGAACCCACGACCTAAGTACAAATCGTAAGTAGCGGCCTTTTCAACTAGGCTACCACTACCTACTCATAACATATCTACATAACATTTTATTTTTTTTAATGAAAAACGAGATCGTGTCCAATCATAATTATTGCAGACTAACCAATAAAAATATGGTTGGTTTTATAATCGATATTCTATCATAAAGTTGATAAATTGTTATTCCATGCGTTTTAGAAGCCACAGTCATTCTGACCTAGTGCAATTAACTAGGACATTGATCTTTATCAGATATAAGGACCCTTTTTAGTTAATACCCTAAGTTTTATATCTTGTTGGCCCAAAACTTCAGTCGTGCCAGCGACAGGAAGCAGAAAAAGTATCTACCCTTTCTTCAACTTAGCAGCATAAAACCTGAGGGGCAATTCTTGTAATTTTAAGAACGCTCACAGTCAGAAGGCCAATTCCCGTAATTAAAAACGTTCAAAATCTAGTCGCAATCTCATCTCGGCGACCATCAATAGGTATTTTTGACAGATTGAGACAGGTCTGAAGGGCAATTCTCGTAATTTTAAGAACGCTCACAGTCAGCTCTCAGTCTCAATCTGTCAAAAAAACCTCAAATCCCTACATTTTGTACTAGTTTTTGACATTGATTGTCGCTGAGATGAGATTGCGACAAAATTTTGGTCGTTACTAATTACGGGAATCGGCCTTCTGTTTTCGTGTAAAAAAAACCTATATAAAACTAAACGTTTTGTTTCTTCAATTTTAGGACTTTATCAAGTTATAACGTCGCCCTGTAACATCAGCATAATCAACTAAACCATAAAACAGTTAACACTTACTTTAAAAAAAAATACCAGTTTGTACAGTATCCTAACTTATTCCGATAAAGGACAAGCCTAATGCTAATTACACTCTCCAATATCGTATTTACATATTTGTAGGTCCAAGTAAATTAAATCGTAAAGTAAAGGTAGGTATACTTAGAGAGCGGTTCATAAAGTGCTTTTAAATATCTCAAATTCCCAACATATTTACCTATTATGTATCACTTCACCATTCCCATCACCTCCCCCCTCCCCCCCCCACACATACTCCACAAACCGCTAAGGGTAATGCGAAATTTCATTCGTCGCTCTAAACCGCGCGTAAATTATTATCATTTCGAGCTTGCGTGAAACAGAATCTAAAGGAACAGCGTTAATACTCCGCTGAGCTGCGTAATGCGTGCGACCGGTTCGAGCTAGGCTTTAGATGGAAATGTGTCTTACTGAATACCACGGGCCTTTCAAAGGATGCTTACAATGATAATTTAGTATTCATGACATCATAATACCCCTGGTGCTTGATTGTAGTTTATCTAAACTAATATTATAAAGACAAAAGATTTGACTTTTTTAGTGTTTGTTTGTGACTTAGGAGCTGTTAGGTTGTAGGTTCGAACCCAGACAGACGCTTTACTTTGTGTAATTGATTTCATCATTACTGCCCTCAAAACGGTGAATTAAAACATCGTGAGGAAACAGTTATGTCTTAGAATAAAAAAAAACAAAGACATGTAACATCTACCAACCCGCACTGGGTCTGCGTAGTGGATTACGGCCCACTCCCTCTCACAGAGAAGAGGATTGTGTTCCAGCATTGGGAACATTATAGGCTGACTATGCTGTGTGGAGTGATATAGGCTTCAATTTTTCTTGTGTAATTCGCACCCTCATCTGGAAAATCTGAGGAAAAGTATCCTAATTTACGAAAATATTTTGCACATACAAGGCAATAAACCAAAAATAATGTCACAAAATATCACAGATTTTGTTATCCTAACCGCATGGAGATAAATGAAGACAATATATGTCTATATGTGTCACTATCACGCTGTGAAAAATGGCGGACAACGGGAAATGGGGGATAATATAACAGACGTGCTACGTGACTGGGTGATGGACGGGCACAGATTTATAAACAGGAGTTTTGAACAAACTTGTGTTACATTTATCGTCAAAGTCAAAGCATTTATTTCAAATAGGCACATGAAAATCACTTTTGAACGTCATTTACACAAAATAGAATTGATTCTAGTCGCCCTTTCCAAATGGTAGTTTTCGTATGGAGAAGAATGGGCAAGAAACTCCACCGTTACTCTTTTAAAATATTTTGCATACATTAATTATATAATTATATATGAAGACGTTGCACCTTTAATAAAATTACTATACCACAATAGGTAAAAGAATTAAAAATGAAGCCATTTCTGATAAATTAATTATGTGATAGATACGTACAAACATGGTGCTTACATATTTATAAGCATTGTAAAAGTAGACGGTTTTCTACGGATAAATCGCTTAACAACCTACTGTACACTTAACCAATGTTAATAATGTTATTATTATATATATTATTAGTTACAAAAAAAAAAGAAATTTATTAAGTTTGTAGTTACCACTTTTTTGCACTGGGACACCACTTCCACTTCTTTTACAAGAACACTTTCCAATTATTGGGAAAGAAAGAAGCAGAAACTTTGTTGAAAAAAGTGGTCGAGATATTTTTTAATGCTCAAAATCAAAAGTGGTTTCTTGTAAAAAGATTATCTAACGCCAGTCTCGCGTCATTTTTCAGAAAATTTGTTGTGAATATTAGTGATTTTCCATGAATACTTTACTTATTTCAAAAAACCATTTCAGTCTGACAATCAGTTTTACCAAGGGGTATCGTATTACCCAGTTACTGGGTGGTAGAGGTCAGATAGGCAGTCGCTCCATGTGAAATACTGGTATTCAGCTCCATCTGATTAGACTGGTAGCCGAACCCAACATAGTTGAGAAAAGGCTCGACAGATGGACAAGTTTTCAAACGAGACATTACCTAGTTATAATTATTTCTTAAAATTTTTCCTCCTTGTGACCTCCAGCACCCTAACTATGTAACACACTATAAATCACAATCCGATTAATTCTAAAGGATATTTCAAATCCGTTGCTTCATATTGTCGAATTGCCTGCTAAACAACGTAAATAACGCAATGAATGTTGTTGAACTGTCAAAATTAAAGCCTTCTTACTCTTACTGTGTTACGCAAGTACCCCGCAGTTCAATTTGACCTCTCAAATCCTGAACACCGTATTTATCTTAGTTTAAAAATAGTAATATTATTGTCAAGAACAAAGTTATTGCAGCGGAAAGTGCAGGTAGTTGCGCTTTCCGCGCGGATGGCCCCGGACAGGCCAATCTTAGGTAAGAGCTTTCTGACCAGTGCAATCTATATCGATGCTGTTGATTCACTAAGAAAATAGTTCTGAAACTCTTAGAGAAAATGTTTAGATAAACTTTTTGTTTTCGAGTTTAGTTTGGGTATTTATATTAGTTAGAAAGGATCACAGGAAAAAAGAGAGCAGTGGTGGCCGGCACTCTAATTGCGTAACACACAATCAATCGAATCTGAATCATTTTGAAGCAAATTGCTAATCCATTGCTTCTTATGTTCGAAAAATTTGTCTGCTCAACACGTAAATAACGCAATGAATGTTGTTGAACTGTTAAAATGAAACCGATTCCGATTGATCGTGTGTTACGCAATTAGGGTGCCAAACCCAGTCAGGCGTGTTACTTTGTGTAATTTATTGCATCACCAGTGCTCTCAAAACGGTGAAGGAAAACATAGAGAGTAAAAAAATCCTCATCCTAGAATAAAAAAAATCGAAGGCATGTGACATCTACCAACCCGCACTGGGCTCTCGTGGAAGATTACGGCCCACTTCCTCTCAAAAGAGAGCAGGCCGGTGTCCCAGCAGTGGGATTATAGGATGATTATGTTATGTACAGGAAATTGTTGAATACCAGAAGGCCAATTCTAATTAAAGCGTTATTTAAAAATCTAGTCGCAGTCTCATCTCGGCGACAAACAAATGTCAAAAACTTGTCAAAATGTAGGGAAATTAGAAGTATTTTTTGACAGATTGAGACTGAGATCAGACTGTGAACGTTCTTAAAATTACGAGAATTGCCCCTCAGGTGTTCGGCTACTTAGATTTATTATATGGTTATTTAATAATGTGCGTCTTTTTTTTGGAAAATAAACAACTTGTTTCTTTTCATTATTTTACTTGTTTAACATTTAACTGTCCCGTGTCAAAAGTCATTTATTCAAACTAGGCTGAGAATCAGCACTTTTGGACGTCTAAAGTACATAAGACAAATAACCCAACACAACTACTTCGTAGTGCTTTAGCTGGGAAGACGAATTAGCGCAACAAACTCCCCAGCAGCACAGCTGTCTGTACAGTTAGAAAAACTTGATTCTATACAATAGTAAGTAATTAGCATTACGAAACACAAAACATTAAAATATTTTTTTTGCCTTATTATGTCAGATACTTATAGCGTAATATCGGGCTTCATACGTCTACGAGTACGTATGTACTACGCGGATAAGCGTGTAGATATCGAGCGGTAATAAAGACACTGCTGAGCATGAAGTCTTAAGTTCGATCTTAGATCCGTCGGGTCATTTCAGGTAATTTCTCTCTAGATTTATTCCCGGGTGGTCGCAATAGGTTCCTCTAATGGAACTTTAATCATCTGCATCCCTGCTTACCCTTTCAGTAAACACCAGCCTAAGTAGGTATCTATGTTTGTAACTAAACTATTATAATATCACAAAACAAAAATAAAACAGACAAATTAGCCTCTCATTTTTCAAATAAGTACCTCTTTCATCCATTTTACTGAAAATTACCGAAGGTAAATGAATGTTGAATTTACCTGAAACAATATTTAATTAATACATACCTTATCGTTAATGGCTATCACAATAATTAAAATGAATGACAGTTATGCCAATGTTTAATATGAAATGTTAATAAAATTATTCACTAACAATGGCGATATTATTGAGTGCTAATAACCTAATTATGATGTTTGAAATAATATTCTATTATTTACTTTAGGTTCGAAAATTGCAATGCTGTTTTGTATCTACTGAATATTCTAATCATACTAATAATAAAGCTGAAGAGTTTGTTTGAACACGCTAATCTCCGGAACTACCAGTTGAATATGTTTTTTTTTTTGCATTTGATAGTCTAATTCTTGAAGAAGGTTATAGGCTATTTAACATCACGCTAGGGCCCTTAGAACTTCTAAGGGCCCTAGCCAAAAAAAAAGTTAGAAATAATGCTAAGCGAAAACAAGTAATAATAATAATAAAAAATAAAAATATCACTTTATTTCAGGCAACTAAGGTCCATAGATAAACACAAAATAATCTTATAAGTACGATAATAAACTAATTGACGGCACGGTTGGCGCAGTGGTTAAGCGATTGACTGCTGCGCTGGGTGTCGCGGTTTCGATTCTCGCACGGAACAAATATTTGTATGACCTACAATTAGTTGTTCCGGGTCTGGCTGTTTGTGTATGTGAGTTTATATAAACTAGCACCGTGGGTGCGCTTACAGACATATGTCTGTAAGCGCACCCACGACACAGGAGAAATTCCTAGTGTGGGGCAACGTTTTAAAAAAAAAATACATACAAAAAACCTTATTCTACTATTAACTACGTTGGGTCGGCGACGTATTGCGCTGAGTCGAGGTGTCATGTAACCTTCCGCGAAAACGACGGTACACGACACCCATCGGCCAAAATTCCTCCTTCATGAAAGTCTCCAGATGTTGAGTCGGAACCCGCACCACAAAAGACTAAGCGTAATAGCGAAGGTAGGCGAACAAGAACACGCAAACGAAGTCTCGAGCAGAAGCTAGTAGGTAAATGTAACTGTTAACTGTAAATCTATTCCTAATTCATTAGTTTTCATTCGATTTTGCCTGTTTAAATATACAATCAAGGTAATTGTAGGCTATGTTTAGACAGGCAGTCGCTTCATGGAAAATGCTGATATTCAGCTGCTGGTTTGACTGGAAGCAGACCCGAAAATGATTGGGAAAATATTTCAGTGTCGACTGTCTAGTATCTGCAACTGCAAAAACAACAGATTTTCTCAACTGTTCAATACAAGCGCTCGTTGACCCCCAAAAAAAACAACAAAACTTTTTTTTATTATATTGTGTTACCCATCACGTCTGTGGAGTTTCGCTGGCTAATTTAATTTGACCCTATGCTAACTTAGAAATTATTTTGAGACTCAACCCCAAGCGGGTTGAAGTATAAACAGGATACATTTTTTAACCAGTGCGCCAACTGTAACAATGAATTCATTACATGATTCTGAACCCAGCATTATTTCGTCGGTAAAAAAAAATCATTTTGATATATATGTATTCAATATTGTTATATGTATTCATATATGTATTCAAATTTTATTTATGTTTCAAATTGACGTTATTTCAAGTAAAACAAATATCAACTTTATTTGATTGGTACCTAATCAAGTTGATTTCAGAGTGACTAGCACTATTGAAAAAGTTATAAACATGTTGTAGCGTAAACTGAACTTTATTGTGTAGGAATTAAAGTTATTTTTTCATAAACTCATATTTGTTTAAATTTTTGGCGAATATGACGCCATTCTTATTTAGGTATTGCACTATCCTATGTAACAGCAGTTTTTTTTTTAATAACCGTCGAATTATTTCTATGTAAGGGGTTCTAGAACCCAGAGCGGGAGGGGTCATTTGATGATTTCCCATCCAGAAAAAAAAGGGGTTCTAGAATTATGTGCTGAATTCACGGCTACCATTTGCGCCCTGGATAAAAGTTTATCCTGTATACGAACGAAACCGCAGGCAACAGCCAGTACTGTAACGTTGAGGTATATCCTCAACGTGTCCTCTCATTTCCGCTTTAATTTGATCGAGTGTCATTGAGCTCGTCCCAATCATACAATTTGCACGTAAACGATGTATTACACGTACAGCCCGCGACAGAAGTGGATGAATCATTTATGGATTTTGGAGTCCAATTATTATTATTAAGAATACATTTATTGACAGACAACTTTTTCGTCCACAATGTGTGTTAGTAATACTTAATGATATATTAGTCTTTAAGAAAATATACATGATAAAAATAAAATCTATTCTCGTATTAAATCAAATACATAAAATTTAAAATACTGTTCATAATAAAGCCGTAAATATGTCGACAATAATAATAAAATTAAAAACAAAATATTAATAAGCTACATAGCCTGTGTATTCCAGGATTAACTAAAAACTGTACGTAGCTAAACAAGCAGTTTTCAATTATGTTTTTTTACTATTCGAGTAAATTAATTTTTTATATGCACGTGTGTGTTTCTGTGATAAATTAACCTATTTTTTTTTCAGTGTTTTGCTAGTGTTCCCATATAAAACCACTCTGAACGTTTTAAATCACACTTTACTACTTTTGCTGTTGTCTGTACATGCAGATGCGATACCCAAGTTATTTGTGACAGCGCTCAGCTTATACGTGAAGTTTTAAACTGATGTACGCTGTCATTTTCATAATAATTAACTGTGAAAATGTCATTAATCGAGCCTTTGTTAATGACGCAAGTGTGATCAATTCGTGCAATACGAGTAAAGTGACTTACCTATACGTGATCAATTATTTTACTTATAAAATGTTTGCATGCCGAATGGTGAAATATGACTGAGCTTTAATGTATCATAACACCTATTATGTCATCATCTGCCTAGCCGTTTCCCAACTATGTTGGGGTTGGCTTCCAGACTAACCGGAAGCAACCGAATATCAGTATTTTACATGGAGCGACGGCATATATCTGACCTCCCCAACCCAGTTACTGGGTAATACCGGCTGGCGGTGGGCTTTTTATACCGTGTTTTTACGCAAATAAATACATTATTATTATTTCGTTTATTTATTTACTTATCTTATTTTATTACATTTTCAAATATTTTTTTAATAAGTATAAAAATTAGGTATAAAAAAACATTTATAAAAATAGTGATCCACCGGTGTCGGGAGCAGGGTCCAAGCTACCGGTGGTTAGAGCTCCAGAGACAGGTACTTAGTATTATTATTAATACGATAACCCTTGGTAAGATTTGGTGTAAGATGGTCACCCATCCACGGACCGACCGCGGCAAGCACAGCTTAACTTAATTGATCGACACCTGCGGCTATTATTACTAAGCCATGAGCCCCTCCTACCTATTACCTAACACTTATTATGTATTACCCATATTTGCAAAATAAATGTCTAATCTATTCTAAGGTCTTTACAAGCTTAGGCAAGGTGTTTTAATATTCAAATGAATGGACATGAATACTCTTAAGAAAAGCAATCTGTGTTAAAGAAAAACGTCTGTGGTGACAAACAGACAGACGGGCGCAAGACTAAGCAAGAGTGATAATGGATACGTTTTTCTTGTAAGATAGATACGGAAAGTCATTTATAAAGAAGACTAGCGACCCGCCCCTGCTTCGCATGGTTTTTAAGTTAAGAAAAACACGGAGGTATTTTTTAATGTAAATTAAATATTAATATATTATACACATAAACCTACCAGAACAAATTCTGATAGTGGAAACCGCATCAAAACTCGTTGCGGAGTTTAGAAGACCAACGCGGTCACACAGTCAGAAAGGTAGCCTAGAGATTTCCTTAAAAATTAGGCTATCAATTTCAATTTTTTTTTTAATTCGACTGGTTGTTCCAGAGATTAGCGCGTTCAAACAAACAAACTTCTCAGATTTACAATGAGTTTATTAATTCAGATGCAGGTCTATACCTACCGTATCTATATACGGTATCCTAAAACTATATAAACGATCAAGCCATCACAAAATTCCCATCACATTTAAAATAATGAAATCTCAAGTGTCAGTGCAGTCGACCAATCACACGCCGTGTACGTTAACGATATATTATCCGACGACACCCGAGATGATCCGAGGTAACACGAAGCACACGTGACACAACATGATTATCTTTGACACCCCTCAGGGGAAGTGGTTGTATATTGTATTGTATTTATTATAGTTTATCAGATTTATGTGTAACGGCAATGTTATTTTTATGACGGCAAGATGGGTTTGTTTTATTTGGGAAGTTATGAAGATTTTGGATTTAGAGCAGTGGTGGCCGCGACTTACGAATTTTACATCGCAGGTTCGAACCCAGACAGGCGCTCAACTTTGTGTAAATTATGTGATTACCACTGCTCTCAAAACGGTAAAGGAAAACATCGTGACGAAATCGGCATGTCCTAGAACCAAAAAATCGTTGACATGTGACATCTACCATCTGCACTGGGCCCGCGTGGTAGATTACAGCCCCCTCCCTCTCGAATAGAAGAGAACTGTGTCCCAGCAGTGGGAACATTATAGGCGGATGACGTATTTAGTTAACATTGGTTCAATAAAAATATTATTAAATCTACGAAAAGAAAAATACACAGATTCAAAAAGCTATCAGATATGCAAACTCCTTTCATATAAATCTCCTAGTTAAACTCACATTCATCGTGTATTGGTTTCATTCAAGGAGCGTTCGAAATTTAAAGTGCAGACAGCATCCCCGTCTGCGTTGAAGAGAACAATTCGTTGCGCTTCCATTGGCTAGTAAAATTGAATCCCTTTTTCATTGGCTAATTGAATCATTGAAACACTTTTTCATTGGTTAATTGAATTCATTCTCACTGCTTCCCGCTGAGGGATGAGAACAATTTTTCTAGGAATATTTTCATAGCAATTATAAGGATTCGTTCGAGCCTTTGTTTTTGTTTCGTTTCATTCTGCTTGTATGTTCATTTATTCAGGGTCAAATTAAATTAGCTAAAAGTCTAAACAGAGGTTTTTGTGGGGTCAACGACCGCTTGTAGTGTTACTTGCAGTATGAGTTGAGAATAACTATTTTCTTTATCTTCATCACCTGTGTGAAGTTTACAGAAAAGTAGGTACAAAGGTGAGCTGATTTCTGAAGAAATCTATTCCAGTATACCTGCGATAGAAAAGTAGTTATAGAGATGCAGACCGCGTGTGTAAGAGTTAAGGAGAAACTAAAATACATAAAATCAAAAATTATTCACTTAGGCACAGACTGCTAAATAGTTACTACGTAACAGATACTTCACTCAGTAGAAAATTTCCAATACCTACTGCTATAATAGCCTACTCCGTCGCGTCAGCAACCGCTGTATGCTAAAATGTGCTTAGATGCTCAAACGTACAGTAGTGATTGCTTCGCACCGCGCGATCCCACAGCACTGAATTTGGTCCGCAAACGGCCCGAGACCGCTCGGCCGGGCGGTAGGTAATTATAGCGCGCAAGTACATGGAGTGACGGAGGCCTGACTTAGGGCTGATTTTTCCATCGCCAGATAACTTTTATTCGAGGAATAAAATAGACGGTTGACAGTGTTTGTATGAAATAACTGTTCCAATTTCAAAATTATTCCTCAAATAAAGTTATCTAGCGATGGAAAAATCAGCCCTTAATAAAATAAAACAAATAATATGAGAATATACCTAAATACATACTCCTAAAATAAAGTACCTCGGAAAGGTCACGCCCATAGAAATTATATCTATGGTCCCGGCTGTCATTCTTGGATCTTTGACAGTCGTTACGGGTCGTCAGAAGCCCAATAGTCTGATAACCAAGAGGCATCGTATTACCCAGTAACTGGGTTGTGGAGGTCAGATAGGCAGTCGCTCCATGTAAAATACTGGTATTCAGCTGCATCTGGTTATACTGGAAGCTGACCCCAACATAGTTGGGAAAAGGCTAGGCAGATTACATACTTCTAAAATAAATATCATTAGTATAGTTTACCAAAGTTTAACACAGGTAAATATTTTAATATTGGTCACGTCCAAGTCTGAAGGCAGCTTCGAAACCTACAGTTAATATTAAATTCTGCACACGTGGTGCCAAGAATGACGTGTGACGTCACATGCCAAGTGCAACTTACCGTAACGGGGATGTTTATATACGAACTGACTCGATGTGCATGGATAAGATAGATATTGCATATATATATTATAAGATATTACAATTTTTCGCGTTTATAATAGTAGTAGGATAAATATCGACTCGATATCCATTTAAAAAAAAAAATCAACAAAATTAAAGTTCGCAGAAACTTGTGTTGCTGATTGTAACTGCCAACTGCAAAATGTGAATTTGAAAATGTATGTCTTGAAACCGCGACAAGCGTACTTTACCTTAGCTGTCTTTATAAGTAATTTTGGAGCTAACCTGTTTAATAATTATGTAGAAACTTCGAGCAAGAAAGTGGTTAGCTTACAAAGTTTTGAAGCCATAAATTATAAAGTTTACAGTCATTAAACATTTATTTAAAACTTGGCTCGAATATTTTTTTTTTTCGCTCAATTTGATATTGAGCCAATATGGACCAATCCTTCGTATAGCCGTCAAGTTCGTCCCACCATCTACGCCAGGGTCTTCCGCGATGCCATTAGATGCGTTTTCAGGGAGGGTGGGACAATACTGGCTGATTACTATTTTTTTTTCTAACATATTGTGTTAAAAACGTCATTAGGTAGGTACTTACTTACATTTATTTTTTAATGTGATTTATGTACTTCAGTCATTTAATTTAGTTTTAATAGTAGGTATGTATTATTGTGTTATGTATTTAAATCTTTGGTTGCTAACATAATTTTTAAGTACCTAGGTATGTTAACAAAAATATTGTGTCTTGTTCAAATTAGAAATAAAATTATTAAAAAAATATTATTATTTTTACATTATAGAATAACACATTTATTCTATTGAAATATTCATTAACGCCTGAATATTTTCTCTCTCAAATCTCAATAAAATGTAATATTTAAGAGTGTACACAAACCCGTACCAGTCGAGGGCGCTCGTTAGCCGAATCAACATTACAAAAGCACCTACCCCTTAACTCGGTTGCTTTAAGAGGAAGCTGCTCGAATTCCATTAAATTACTAATGCTATGTTTTACTTCAAAATGGTGAACAAACATCGTGAGAAAACTAAATCATCCTAGAACCAAAAACTCGAAAACTTGTGACATCTACCAACCCGCACTGGTTACGGCCCATTCTCTCTCACAGAGAGGAGGCCTGTGTCCCAGCAGTGGGAACGTGTTAGGCTTACCGAAATCATAATCAGCCTTTAATGTTCCCACTGCTGGGACACAGGCTATAGGCTTATTATGTACCTACTTCTCCGATTCTTCGGGA
This sequence comes from Apamea crenata, assembly GCA_949629185.1. NCBI lineage: Eukaryota > Metazoa > Arthropoda > Insecta > Lepidoptera > Noctuidae > Apamea > Apamea crenata. The sequence continues at coordinate 2,765,312 of OX451368.1, read as the reverse complement.
AATGTCGGTGACATTTACGGTTCGCCTCAGGACCGCGGTCCAATTCCCTGACACGTACACTTACCTATGCCGGAAATCCGGATAAGTAATCCCAGATGAGACGAAGAAGGGCAAAACCCCAATGGCTGAGGCGTTGGGAACGTCACTATTGGGTCGAAAATACACGTAAAGATATTTTGGCATAGTTAAAGCGTAAGCGCCAGGGTAGCCAGGGTATGATGATTTTAATGATTAAAATTCTGTAAAGTCAAATTTTGTAGTTGCGGCGTGTTTTAGAACCTTAAAAAAAACATGTGACATCTACCAACCCGCACTGGGCCCGCGTGGTGGATTACGGCCTACTCCTTCTCACAGAGAGGATGCCTGTGTCCCAGCAGTGGGAACATTATAGGCTTATTATGCTTATGAAATCACAGAAATATAAGATCCATTCGAAATGAAACTAATTAACTAAAAACTACTCTTATTATCAAACTCAATTTTCAAGTTTTCCAATTAAGTCGCATACGACATCAATACGACGAATTTAAATTTTTCGAATTACGGTTACCGATAAGGGTGCACCCACAAGTCACGTAAAGTTTCAAGTCCCTTCGTGTCACTTAAGTGGGGTTTGTGGTCGTACCCTAATCGCGTCCGTTTATTCCGTGTTCGTGCTTCGATAAAATCTAATCGACGGGGTAATTCCGTAACACACTAACAGTAGGCTTTAATTTTGACAAGTTCATTGCCTTATTTACGTTGTTGAGCAGACATTTTTCGAACATATAAAGCAATGTATTAGCAACTAGCTGCGCCCCGCGGTTTCACCCGCATTTTTAATTATTTTTTTTAATTTTCCTCTGCGTAAGAACCACCCTCGTACTTCAAGGAATATTCTAAAAAAGAATTAGCGAAATCGGTTCAGCTGTTCTCGAGATTTGCGCTTAGCAACATATTCGATAATTTTTTATATTATAGATAAATATACCTACTTCAAAATAATTCAGATTGTGATTGATAATGTGTTAGCTACGTAATTGCGGAATAAGCCCACGTTGGAACGGACGTGAAAATATCGCGGCGGGATTTTATCCCATACTGGATTTCCAACTCTCGGGGCTGAATCGAGCATTGACAATCCAACAGAGCGCTTCTCAGCGCGTCAAAAACACATTCGCGCATTTGGCATTGAGCAGTGCGTTAAAAAGGTTCACCGGTGATCGCGGTGGCAGTCAATACCTTAAAACGACTTTTTTTTAAATACTTTAGTTAAATTATATTTTTTATTTTTATTTAAAAACGTTGCCCCACACTAGGATTTTCTCCTGTGTCGTGGGTGCGGTTACAGACATATAAACTCACATACACAAACAGCCAGACCCGTAAAATACGATTCTTGTATGGGGATCCTTTTAATTTTATTGTTATTATCTGTTGTTACAGCGCCCATAGTAGTATACACTCTGTGAAAATAATGACAAGTGAAGAAAATACAATATTACAAAAAAAAGGGGGTAGAGCAAACGTAATGTCATCGCTACGGTTATCCTTCAATAAATAAATGAATATTTTATTCAGTAATAAATTGGTAAAATGTTTACATAAAGTCTTAGAAATACCTTACAAAAGTATAATCACGGTAATATGCCTGTACTAGGATAAACCTGTATCACACAATGGGAAATAATTCGTCTCTTAGATAAGTATGCCACTTTATTCATAAACATTGCTTAAAGTAAAGTAGTGATTAGCGACTGGTTAATCATACATTTTTGCCGTTTAAACGTCACTCAACTTTAATCATCGTTTATAAAATTATGTTTATTTGTAGGATCAGTGGCGTAGCAGTGGGTGCGGGGGGGGGGGGCGCGCCCAGAGCGGCACTCTTTAGGGGGCGGCAAAATTTCACAGTAAATAGTAAAATATATTTTGTAAATATTTGGACCATTTCATATTTTTAACGCAACTATAAATTTGGACCGATTGAAAAGAGCACGGAATTTTTAATTACTTATGTTGTGACGAATTCGGGGAATCCCCTTTCTTTGAATGATATTTTGTAGCGAATGGCAACACTGTCTACACTGCCTTGCGGGGTAATAAACGTGATTGTAAAACAAATATTTTTTTTTATTTAAAAATCTAACCGTTATAATGCAAAATAATGATGACTGTTCTTGCCGAAAAGTTCTCTAGAATTAATGTATAGGTACATTAAATTGAAATACCTAATTAAGAGGGCGGCAAAATTGTCTTCCGCCCCGGGCAGCCGATACCCACGCTACGCCACTGTGTAAGATTGATTATTCGAAGGGGCTTGTGGATAAGTAATAATAGCCGCAAGGGTCACTTGCTTAGTTATTGTTGAGACCACTTATGAGCTTAACAGACCAACTTAGTTGAAGCTAAACAACGGAACTTTCGAAGTGTGTTTAAACCTCAAACTTGACACACAATTTCGAGGCATTCCACTTACAGCACTCATATACAGTCTATCTAAAGCTAAACTAAAACAAACACAAAAAAACAAATGTGTTTTGGCAGGTAAAATGTTACATTTTTCAACGCAACGGGATCCTATTAGATCCACCTGCGCCCCGCGGTTTCACCCGCATAAGTCTCAATCCCGTGGGAATAACGGGATAAAAAATCTAAAATGAAAAAAATCGGGATAAAAAGATAAAAAATCTTACGTCGTAATTCAAGTCATTGTCTACCCATGTTGTCAAATTTCATCCAAATCCGTTCAGCCGTTTTAGCGTGAAAAAGCAACAAACAAGTATTAAAAAATAAACAAATCTTTTATCTTTATAATATTAGTTTAGATATAAACTATGAACAGCTATCGTTTTGTTTAGACATTGGTTGGCAAAGATTATTATTCCTATAAGCCGTTTTCACAAGAGGCTCGCAAAAAAAAAAATAACCTTATAATATTATGATCATTCAGAAAAAGCCTCATATATTGAGAAATCTAACATAATCGAACAATCACACATCATCTGCCTAGCCTTTTCACAACCATGTTGGGGTCGGCTTCCAGTCTACCCGGATTCAGCCGAATACCAGTATTTTACATGAAGCGACTACCTATCTGACCTCCACAACTCAGCTACTGGATACTACCCCTTGGTAAGACTGGTTGTCAGACTTTCGGGCTTCTGACTACCCGTAACGACTGTCAAAGTTTCACGAATAACACCTGGGACCAACGGCTTTGCGAGGCACGGAGGAGTCTTGATATGTAAAGATGGTCACCCATCCACGAACTAACCGCGGCAAGCGTAGCTTAACCTGATTGATTGACCCGTGCGGCTGTTATTACGCCCCTTTGAAAAATCAATCTTACAAATAACCATAAATGTGCTCTTTTTTACCCTCTCTCTACCTTTTACGGTATTAAAAGAAACAAATCTGAGTGTTATTTCGTGAGGTATATACGTTATTCTTTCTATCTTTGGTGAAATGTGTTGAAGACTCAGAAACGCACTCACTAACATATTGGATTAAAAGTAAAAGGTCTAATGTATATTAGGTTTGTTTCGTACGAAATAATGTTGGCTTATAGACAGATTGGGGTAGAAGTTGAGACCAATTTACTTATCTACTCAGAAAGGTAATGTTTTATTTAATTACTAGCTGCGCCCCGCGGTTTCACCCGCATAAGTTTCGGTCCCGTGGGAATATCGGGATAAATGTATCCTATGTTGTTAGGAGCCAATGGTTGTAGGCACCGTACATTATCACTTTGTTAATGTTGATTTAGATAAGGGGTACACAGAAAGAAGGTCAAGTTGCGTTTAAAGTTAAGTAGGATTATTTATTTATAAGATAACACTAAAATAACAAAAATATATCCTAAATTAACTAAAACTATTTACAAACTAAAATATAGCGTCGAAAAATTTATCCGCATCGCTGTCGACTGGTAATGTACCCAAGACACTGGCGGCATTGCCACGTTGTATGGCAAAATGTTGTTTGTTAAAGTTAAGTATATTAAAATGTAGAAGGTTAACAAGTTAAAGTGGTTCTTTCTGTTGACAAGTGGTTAGTTCCACAGTTATTGCCTGACTCGATATGCATTGGTTAAAACATTATAATTCCCACGCACAAGCAGAGAACTGGTGGTCCTCGGCACCGGACTGCAGGCAGTCCAAGGAAGCCATGCCATCACTAGATGGCAAGCTAACCAAAAATTTACTACGCCTGGACAGGAAAGGCCTGCGCCTGATGACGGGGACCATCACGGGACACTGCTCACTAAACAAACATTTCCACACGATAGGCATAACGGACAGTCCCCTGTGCAGAGCTTGCATGGAGGCTGATGAAACCGTCGCGCGCTCTTTGAGTGCACAGGCGTCACCCAGATTAGGTCGCAAACCCTCGGGACACCCAGATCTTACACAGATGTTCTCAACAGACCAGGAGACTTAATAAGCTTCTGGAGGGAGGTGGGCTGGTTGGAACAACCACCGACGGCCGCCATGGCCCACGCACAATGGTCCACTTGTAGGACTAAGTGCGGAAACCAAACCCATAACATAGAACATTATAATTATAGAATGATATTTGTGACGCACGACATCCAAGTAGGTTGCTGCGTTCACAAATAAAAATAATTGTACTTTGGTCCTTAAATAATTGGTGCTGTTCATTTATGACGTAAAAAGATTTGAGGGGTAGGGGTTCATCCAAGTATTATTTTTCTAAAGGAGTACGTTTACATAATAAATGAACAGCCCCTTTAAAACTAAATAATATACCTATATTTTTCATTATTTTAATAACCTGTAACAACAATTAAAACATGTGGCAACTTTGCATATACAATTGCGTTACATTTGGTTGACACATTATTTCCGTTCGTTTCTGTGTTTCAACTTAGACTCACTCAGTTTTTGTTATTAGAACTTTAATTTTATCGTAGTAGAGCTCAATATTCAAAAATAGATCGATGGTTTAAGCCAGAGACCAAAGATAAATCTTCTCGTTTTTTAATAAGGCCGAATGAGTTTTAAAAAGACACCTGTGTCTGCCGTAAAAACAACCGCGTAAATCCACATTGAAAGTTATAAAATACAACTAACAATCCAACGATAAACATTATAATATAAGTTTTCCAATTCCCTTCCTACAGAATCTTTTAAGATGTTTTTCAAACTAAGTTTCATGACCGACACTTTAATTTATGGAAAATACGACACTTTTCTCGACAGACACGTTACCAGATTCGACGTAAGCAAGCCGCACTTTATACAGCAATGCGGTTCAGTGAGCTAGAAGTATCAGGTGCGGCTTACCTACGTCGAATTGTTGCCAAGGGGCTTAAATATCAAGGCGTAGGGTTGGATTACGTGACCTTTTTTATACCGTGAGAAGTGAGCGGTTTTTTATCGCGTCGTTTTTAATGGAAATTTACGTGAACCCGTTTGAATAGGATTTCCTTGGCTATATGAAATAGGAGTAGAGGAGTTACTGGTAATACCTTTTTATTTAGTGTTATTCTTTCAATTTGTAGTACATTGTACGATGTTTTCTTTATGTAATGTAATCTGAGTAGTTTCTCATTCTTCAGACGCGGGTTGAATTCAACTTTTCTGGTGGATATATTTTTGTGGATTTTTAATACATCTAATGCTACGTGTTAGTTGGTACTAATAGTGGAACTTGTTAGATTTTAAATGATTTTATTTATGTAAGTAGGTTTGTACAAACACTTTTACTCGTCAATCATATTTTTAATAAAAACTAGATGAGTAGGTGAGATCTTAAAAATAAATCTTTAATAAAAAATCTCAAATTCATTCATTGGCAGACAACGTACAGTCTGGGTTTAGAAGCTTGAAATTTTGTACAAGAGTTATAATTAATATAATGAAAGTGAACACTAAAAAGGATTTTTGAAAATTCATTCTCTTAAGGGGTTTAAATAGGGGAAGAAAGTTTCTATGGAAGTTCGTCATTTTTAAAGTTAGAAACGTAGAAGTTGGTATTTGGACTTCAATTTATAAGTAAAAGTTTGTTGTAACTTGTAAGTTTGTATTTCCAAAATACAATGATACGGCTAAGACCCTTCAGAAGTTGCCGATGGAAGGTAAATGCCATCAGGCACACGGCCTGTTAAGCATATGTGCACGACACAATAACCAAGAAACCGTATAGGTAATTAGTTCCTTTGTTAAAGTGTTATATAATGTTTGTGTACATAACCGTTCTCTTTTAAAGTTCCTAAGTCTTTTAATGTCCGAGTTAAGATCGCTTTCTGCCATCATAACTTCTGTGTACGACAACGTAACCGGGGAACCATATAGGAATTAATTCCTTTGTTTAAGGTTAAAATAATGTTTGTATTTTCTCTTAAAGTTCTTAAGTTTTTAATGTCCGAATTAGGATCGCTTTCTGCCATAATGACTTCCTTGTTAGATAGTATTACTTGCGACTTAGCAACCGCTGAAGGAGCTCTAGGCTTCCCCCTGTTCGGTTTCACAGTCCTCAGAGAACATTCAAACTCCGCTTTGCGAACAAAGCTGTTCAAAGCGTATGATTCCTTGTGGAATATTGTAATGTGCGTGATGATATGACAGGCACACCTTTCTTTCTTTCTTTCTGTTCGTTATCTACTCACTAACGATAAGATTATGTTAAAAACAATGGTATAACTATAAGAATAAGTAATATGTTATGTCCAATTAGATTAATCATTAAGATGTAAGATGTTTTAATGTGATAATAATCTTGTAAGAATAAGTTGAACATTCCAGCCACTAGAGGCGCCAGTTGTACCATGTCATTATGTAAGCCTAAGTACGATGAAACGTTACTGTAGGGAGAACCGTTTATGTAATTTAATTATTTTAAAGTAGTATTTAAGGTTTTAAGACTGATCTTTTGTATAAAAATAAAGGTAAACTATATCTAGGCTTAGGGATAAAATAAAAATGTATAAGAGGTATCCTACCACAAGAAACATGCAATTCAGAGTTTCCCATACAAAAGGCACCTGCAACCTCATTGGTCAGGGGGCGGGGCATTAGTGCCGTGTGCAAATCGGTAGGGCTCTGATTGGTCAAATGACAGAAAAATTGCATATAAAAGAAGGGCATGTTTCCGTGGTCGGACACTTCAAAATCCAGCACTCAAAAAGGAACAACATAGAAAAATAAAAAGCCAGAAGAAACTCAACAGCCGTTTTACTCACCGCCATAACACAGTTCCCGTCTCACCATCAAGTCTAAGAAGATAGAAACCCCCTTCTCGCCGACACATCGCACCCGTCATAGGCCCACAATTACGTACTGACCATAAGCTCCGCTGAGCGGTCCTGCACAGCATAAAATACCGTAACAATTTCTATATCCCTATCAAAATTAAATCAAAATCGGAAATGCTCAATAATCCGATGTGAAGGCTCATAGGCCTATAGAATTGCCACAAATTATTCCGTACCGCTGAGCTTTAGTTATCGCGATGTGAACAGGCCAGGTGGCGCCACGGGCGACGGGGAATTGTGATTTGTTAAAACAGCTGCTATTAATAACTGGGAGTGTGATTTATTTATAACACAATAAATATGGATTTGGGTAATATTTATCATTATCTTTTTGTTTGATTAATGTTTATTGTCCTTACCTACAGTATTTTCAGGTTTAGCTGACCTCGCATTGTACAGGTTTTTCGTACAATCAGAAGTCAGATTATACTGGTTATGTACAGCTTGATGTGTAGCCATGCGCACCTTGAATGGCCCGCTTACACCACAACTCACTAAATACGTTTACCATTAAACGTCCTATTTAAAACATCGTCCTATTTCTACCAATCATTTGTAAATGACAGAGACAGATTGATGTTTTACGGCAAGGCCAGGTTCGAGCCCAGTCAGGCGCTTTATTCTGTGTAAATTATTTCATCACCACTGCTCTCAAAACGGCAAAGGAAAACATTGTGAGGAAACCATGTCCTAGAACCAAAAATGGAGGACATTTGTGACATCTATCAACCCGCACTGGGCCCGCGTGGTGGTGGGCCCACTCCCTCTCACCGAGCGAAGGCGTGTGTCCCAGAAGTGGGTGTATTATAGACTGATTATGCTGATTCCATTGAAGCAGGTGCCAGCTAAATGAGTCTGGTATGAAAAAAAGTCGTCGTTCGTATTACGTAGGTGGGTATGTCTGTTTTAATATGAGAACCCCATAAAACGTGACGGTGCATTTTAATTTCACATTTGCAGTCTCATGGCTTCCATCGCTAAACCTTTCATTTATAAATAATCTCACTGCTTATATCTTTGCCGTCTGTTCACACACACATTCGGCATGACTAATCGGGATTTTTATTCTGCATGGATTCAACAGTGTCTTGACGAAACAGCGTACTTTTCTATACAAAAAATAAAATGGAAGTGTCTGTTTGTAATGTCAAAATAATAGCTTTTTGATAAATGATTAAGAACATAATATGGTACTTATAACACAAAACCAATTTCTAATTTTTTTGTCTGTTTGGTTTTGTTCCGGCTCTACGTCGGCGTGTCTGCATCTCCGAAACGGCTGGGCCGATTTTGACGTTTTTTTTCTCTGGTGTAACTTAGGCTGCTTTTATCTTAGAAGAAGAATTTCGCGGCCACAGCTAGTTTTAAATAAAGCTAGTATGTTTGGATAACGGCATCCTTTGCCCTCGGGCCCACAGTTATATTAAGATTAATATATAAATAATAACGTTATTTTCTCATTCACATAATGAGTACACAGAACAAGTTATTAAACAATAGCATAAAGTTGTCTCACTGATGTGTAGACTGCAGTTTGTATTCCTTTGGTACACTTGTACAAGTTGTACAACTACCTAACAAAGTAATAGTTCTCAAATCCTCGTTTTTCGGCCATGGCGACCAATTTCAACGGAGAGTAGCCTTCGGCGCGGGAGATATTATAGTGCACAAGTTTAGTGTGTGCGCAGACACAGGTGCACTCTCTCTTCCTTCACTCTCGTAGTCCGCTGGGACGGCCATCCGACACGTCACTTTACAGATTATTTTTATTTTTTATAGTTTAACCAGTTATGGAAGAACTTATAAAACTTATCTTAAAAAAAATCTATAGTAATATACAGATAAGAATGCTAAAAATATTGGTAATCAGATTATAATATGTTATTTAAATATTGTAAAATCATAAATGTGTTCGACAAAGTTAAATTGGCTATTGCCTCTGATTATAACTGCAGAAAACAAAGAGACCAAACTTTGTTCGTAACCTGTCGTAGGTACTTGCCTACATACTTATAAACTGCCAAAGATTAATAATGAATATGGTAAGACAGCCTGGACGTACGCCTTTCCAGACATTCTAAATAAACTACCAAAGAAAATTGCCAAAAAATTAGAAGACAAGAAACCTCAACAAATTAAAAATATCCTAAAAGTCTATTTTACTGTGGGGAAGTATGGAATGGAGGATGTCAACGTGTAGGTTCTCAGCCTATGTCTAGCCTATTAAAAGTGAGCAACTCTAAAATAAGCTTATAGCGCACATAATCTTATTATAATTAAATTGAGCGCAATTTTTGATGTATAAATATGAAAAATTGCATGAAATAAATAGTTTGAAATTTAAAATTTATTTAATTATAATCATTAAAATCATTAATACAACCCTCGAGGGCCGATTTTTTTATCCATAGTTAAACTCTTTAATTATTGCAAAATGTGTTTTTGATAAATTTTTAGTTTATCTAATTATATAATAATATCATTGCTAATGGTCAAATAATTAACTATTAGTAAAAAAATAACCACTAGATAAACTAACAATTTATTGTACAAAAAACACATTCTGCCAATATTTTACCATTAGTTACTATTTTTAACAATTGGTTGAGTTAAGTACTGATCAAAAAATCGACCCTTAGTTCATATAATCGTATTGAATGACTTTTCATGAAATATCAATCAATCACTGCCAACTTCCAAGCTCCCGGCTGTAACTAAGAAACCTATCAACCAACCAAACGAAATACCTTTTTTTTGCTGCGCGGTGGAAATCCTCATGGACTTCCTCCATCGTGGGGGGTGACAGAGGGGGACTCTTACCGGCTAAAACCACCGCGGTGTGCCACCTCTGCCTATGGCCACGCGTGCGGGATTCGCATACGCATTCACCGCTCCCCCAACAGGAACCAAAGGAACTGCTTACCTAGTACAGCCAGCAATATTCCGATTTTCATTTGCCTTTAAATCGGTTCAATTGTTTCCGGCCTTTCCAATCCATTTCGTCCGGATAGTTTGAGCCCGAAAGTTGTCTCCTTCGTTTTTTCACGTCATCGGATATATTCGCCGCCTCGCTTCGAAATCTACGAAAAATATGGAGAGATTAGGCGCAAAATTCACTCTTCGTTTTTTGAAAGTTTTTTGTCTCTTTTTCGCATGTTACTAGTGGGGTTTGCTGGCTGCTTCAACGGTTCTCGTTATACAAAAGTGAATTGAAGAGATATTTTAATTATACGGTACGCTGTGTGCTACAGTCACCGTATATCCTTGGTAATTTAATATAATATTACTAGCTGGGTCCCACGGTTTCACGGTATCGACGGTATCGAGATTAAAAGTATTCTATGTGTTAATTCTGGTTATAAACTATCTGTGTGCGAAATTTCATTCAAATCCGTTTACTAGTTTTTGCATGAAAGAGTAACTAACATCCATCCACACAAACTTTCGCGTTTATAATAAATTAGTAGGAAGTAAGATTACATATTATGAAATTGGCGTTTTATATGGAAAAGGCAAAACTAAAAAAAAAATAAGTTATTTATTTAATCAATCAAAGTATGTACAATTGTTATCTAATCACTTTTTCCATTTTATAGGTAGTTCATAGATTCCTTTGCTGAAAAATTGTGGGAGCGAAAAATAAAATCTTCGAAGCGGTTTTGAATGCCTCATCAGAATTCAATTTCTTCGGAGTGGAACTCGCCGTCCTTAATTATCGTGATATTTTAAGTTTTCTATATTGTGAACAGAAGAAGGTATTCCACTAAGAGCACTGTTTTCAATAGCCCTTGCCCGAACCGCACAGCACTTCCACTAACTACACTGAAACAAAATCAACGACGACAATGAAAAATCAAATGACGCAAAAACAAATGAATCACTAAAATCGAAACGCAAATACGCAAGCCTAATTTTGAAATAATAACCAAACGCCGGAAGGTCAATTCCCGTAATTAAAAACGTTCAAAATCTAGTCGCAATCTCATCTCAGCGACAATTAATGTCAAAAACTTATTAAAAATATAGGGAAATTAGAGGTATTTTGACAGATTGAGACTGAGATCAGACTGTGAACGTTCTTTAAATTACGAGAATTGCCCCTCTGATATTTGACATCAAAGTGTTGTAACAGTTCGACAAAACGCCAATTTCATATGTTAGGACCTTATAAAAACCTTCACAGGTTAGGTATTATACAGCACGTATCAGAAAAGGGTTATATTTAAGGGTCTGTCCTCACATAAAGACCATCAAACTGAACAAGTAACTCCATGGGACCAACATAATAATCGCAAAAAAATTATCAGCCGTCTCATATATTTGGGCATACGGTACATAGGTACCGTGGTTCGTACAATATCTACTAGCATAATCAGCCTATAACGTTCCCACTGCTGGGACACAGGCCTCCTCTCTTCGAGAGGGAGTGGGCTTTAATACCACGCAGGTCCAGTGCGGGTTGGTAGACGTCACATGTCTTCGAATTTTTGGTTCTAGGACATGCCGGTTTCCTCACGGTGTTTTCCTTCACCGTTTTGATGAAATTCTTTACACAAAGTAAAGTGTCTGTCTGGGTTCGAACCCACGACCTACGACTCGTAAGTCTGGGCCGTTACAACTGGGCCACCACTGATCTTTATAAAAATCTATATCCATTACAAAAAAAACAGTCAAGAGCGACTGGGACTCGCTCACTGAGGGTTCCGTACAAATTTGTAGGTATGTAACTAAAAATTTACGGTTTTCCGATTTTTTCCTTCATTTGTGCTACATGACATTGCTTCTTGCCAAATTTTATGATTCTAGGTTCAACGAGAAGTACCCTATAGGTTTTGATTCCGGAACATAAACGCCCGTATCTTTTGATTGCGTTAAATTAGAAGTTTGATTTTTTAACTGCTTCAAGGGATTGCAGTCTTGAGTATTTGATATTAATTTCCACTTAATAAATCCACGCGTTTCTGAGAAAAAGGGTCTTGACAGATGGACGGACGGACGGACAACGAAGTGATCTTATAAGGGTTCCCTTTTTCCTTTTGAGGTACGGAACCCTAAAAACAAACAAAACACGTCAATCTCCCTAGACAAACTATCCCCAACAAACTTACCTAGCTAGATAAACGCACCTAAGTTCACGCCCCATGCGTTACAAAGTGAATCACCGCTCTTCGAGGCGCTTAATCAAATTGCTTGGTGTAGCGCCAACTACATAGGTAGCTAACTTAATTACCAACAGCTTGGCACGCTTTGTGTTAAGTTGGGCACTTAACAGCGAAGTGCCGGCGATTAAAGGTTAATTAAGAGTGGACAGTGTAATTATCTCAAATTTTATTTAGTTGTACAAATACAAATAAATAAAATTTGAAAACCGATTCTCGTACTTACAACACCTCGTAACACTTCTACAACATTATGGAATGCAAATAAATATATGAATATACTAAAAACGTCCACATTCAAGTCGCAATTTCGTCTCAGCGACAATCAATGTCAAAAACTGATAAAAAATTTAGGTAAACCCAGAGGTAAAATTAAAAGAAAAAATTCCCGTATTTTTAAAAACGTTCGTATTTTGTTCTCAGTCTCAATCTGTAAAAATTACCTCTAATTTCTCTCCATTTTTGACAAGTTTTTGGTAATTTTTTTCGTTCAAATACAACATCTCGCTGAGATGAGATTGTAACTTGAATTTAAACGTTTTTTAAGCACGAGAATTGGCCTTCTGTTTTTGACATTAATTGTATTAGAAATACGGGGATTGCCCCTCCGATTCCGTAAACCAATAACACAACAGCTAACAGGAGATAATGTTAGCACATATATGGAACAGAGCGCGATCAGGCTTTTAACCGAGTGTAAGCAGACGGACTTATTGATCAGGCAGCTCATTGCACTCAAAACCGCTTTGCCAGCGGCGTGCCGGCGTGCAGCCGGTCCGGTTTGTGTACGAGTCTCGTTGTAATGCTAATAGGGCTGTCTCTTATCAATTTATATACTGACCTAATAGCGACCGCCCTTGCTTCGCACAGTTTTTACGATTTTACAAAGCATCGAGATTTCTCTCTTACAAGACGTGTGTCCGATGGGATTATCGGCAAAAATGACAAACTGGCATACAAACTTTCATTCCGTAAGTTTTTCTTAATCCTTCCTAAGTGCTCATATTGATACTTTAAGGAACTCTTGTGCAAAAATTAATGAATTTAAGATTGATATTCTTCGTTTTAGTGTAGGTATCGATCGCAAAAAGTTTAAACATCTTTGGCCAAAATTTCAGCTGCGGGAACTCCTCTCACTGACCCAGTCATAAGATCATCAAGAGCACAGGTGACTTTTCTTGATAATTAAGTTAACATTTAACCCTTCATGGAACGTAGATCCACGCAGGACACAATGGCTTTTTAATTGTGTCTGTAATTACGGCATCCAACGGGTTAATGTATTATACACATAGGTTAAATTTACTCTGTGCATTTAGGGCATAGACAAGTACTGAGGTCACGTCTGGTGCGGATAGAATGAATTATTCTATTTGATAAAATACATAATTATATATATTATAATAAAATAGATTATTAATTTATTTATTACTGTAATTGCCCGTGACATCACAGCGGGCCCTATCAGAATACCAGCGCTGCAACATTTATTTTTAAATGTCGTAGCATTATGCTGAGATAGGAGCCTTTTGGCCTCGTACAGGACTTTTTTGTTTCATTTTTCTTTTTGTTACTTCTTTTTTATATAACTTGGTTTTGTTACTTTTATTGTGTATAATTTGTTTTATTTTTTATTTTTGATTGTGTTTAGTTTAGTTTATGATCTTTCTGTACGAGTCGCAATAAATACTTTTTCTTTCTTTCTTTCTTTCTTTAAAGCTTCCGGAATACACTCACTAAATGATGGTGGTTTAAACCTGCTGCGCCGACCCCAAGTAATATCGGACAAGGGCTAAAAGATGATAATGAGACGATGACGGTTAAAACCACATCAAAATCAACAACGCAATCAGACAAGAAAATCGACTATCATTTAAAATATGTACTTATATAGATTCTCGGGTATTTTTGACTTCTTAGCTGCATAGCAAAATTTGAGTAACTGCACAGCTGGTCTGAATGATCAAAAATAACTTTCGCGTGAGCACCCAGGCACCGCTACTGAAACTGTTGAGAAAGAGTCATAAAATACTTGGTAGGTACTTTAGACAGACCTTTGATGTAGGAGTTTCAAATGTGTCGAACAGAAAGAAGTAGGTATCGCGTAGAGCAAACGAACGTAATTTGTTCGTACCAATAGATGTAAAGTATGGTTAGAAATGTGTGACTATCAATCTTGTCCGTTTATTTTATCAGATATCAATCTTAACAACTTGCTCTCGAACCCCATACTCTACAATGGCAACCCTAATACCAGCCAAACACAAGGACGTTGAGCCCCAAACATTCAGGTAAATTGCTCTTACACTGATTACGATCCTGTTTCCATACACCTGAGGCAAAGGGAATTTCGTTAAAAGCTTCAAATAAAACTGAAAGAAACCTCTTTTTGTTCTATTAAAGGATTACGGCAATTTGATAAAAAATATGTTCAAATATTGGAGTCAAAATATTAAACAGTGATCGTTTACTCCCTATTATAAAAATATATTGATAATAGAAAGCCCTAAAGGTTAGCATAATATCATAATCAGCCTATGAGGTTCTCATGCTGGGACACAGACCTCCTCTATCGAGAGGAGTGGGCCGTAATCTACCACACGGGACCCAGTGTGGGTTAGTAGATGTCACATGTCTTCGAATTTTTGGTTGTAGGACGAGCCGGTTTCCTCACGATGTTTTCCTTCACCGTTTTGATCACCATTGTGATGAAATTATTTACACAAAGTGAAGCGCCTGCCTGCAATCGAACCCACGAACTTGTCCAACACTTCTCTTAAAGGTGAAAAAAGTCAGTTGGAGAGGAACTTGCTACAGTCTGAGGGGTTATAAATTAATTCAGCAAGGTCAGACTACCCAAGACCAGGAGAGAAAAGTTGGAAACTGACAAGGTTAACGAGGTAACCTAAAACTGCTACAAATGGAAATTCTTGAAGGACTAGAATTCGAAGTCAAGCAGCAAAACTGACTGGTGGAAAACCTAACCTAACCTAACCTAAGCTATATAACATCACGCTAAGGCCCTAAGGAGCCTAGCAAAGAGAACAAAAGTCAGCAAGAACGCTAAGCGAAAACAAAGTACTAGAGCGGGCAGTCGATGCGATGCGATCGGAGACAACAAATTCCACGCAGACAAAGTTGCGGGCAGAAGCTAGTCGGTTATAAAATATTATTGAAGTATTAACTTGACAAAATATTCTATTTTGTACCCCAAATGAAAAAATAAATTAATTTCAATCAACTGATTGGATATAAATAGGATCCAAATAATTTAATTAAAATATTTGTACTAAAATACAACCAGTGACCGCTAAAGCGAAATAATTGGAAAATTATTCAATTACTTAAATAATTTGCTTGACTAACTCAAATGAGTGGTAGTCTGGTTTGGTCAAGATTAGGTAGATTGACGATTTTGATTTGATGAGGGTACAAAGTGGTTACAGTGAAAATGTAAAGAGGTCCTAAGTACAGCGCCCCAACCGTTCAAGACATTTTCAGTCACAATCCGAAGGATTTTAAAGGAAATTGCTAATTCATTGCATCATATGTTAGAAAAATTCATCCGTTCGGCAGTGTAAATGAAGCAATGAATATTGTTGAGTTGTCAAAATGAAAATCATTGCCATTATAAGTGTGTTTCCCCGCTGCTCAATTTCTAGGTCACGTCAAAAAAAACCATCCAACTGCGAGTTGGACTCGTGCACTAACTCCCTTATCTATTAGTAAACGTGGAAATAAAGTTATACAAACTCAAAGCACTTTTTGAATTGTCAAAGGAGTCGGTCATTCAGAAAATCGAAGCTTGTGTTGCCTATTCCAAAGCGTAGTAGGTTTCAATGAAGAAGAACGGGCACGAGACTCCATGGACACTCTTTTAAATTATATGGATACACAGATTTATAATTACAATGTCCTCCAAAAGTTAGTTGACATTGTTCCACTTAAACTTTGTCGCAGCATATTAAGATTTAAAATACTAGTGATCCAAATGTTTGAACTGCTATAACGTTTTTATTGACTGAGGGTTGACTTTTCCATCGCCAGATAACTTTTATTCGTGGAATGAATTTGACGTTTGACAGTTTTTGTATGGAAGAACTGTCAAAAATTCAAAATTATTCCTCCCATAAAGTTATCTGGTATAATATATCTGGATAAAGTCATCGCCAGATAACTTTTATTCGAGGAATAAAATTGACGTTTACGTTTGACGTGTCGTTTTTGTATGAAATAACTGTCAAAAGTTCAAAATGATTCCTCGGACAAAGTTATCAGATGACTGAAAAACCAACCCTAATTCAAGTACTCTAATATATAAAAAATAATCAAGTCAACTAGGAGTACCTGGTTTTTTTTTATTTTCAACACACAGCTAAAGTGGTAAAATGAGAACTACTACTATACTATTTACATAAGTGAGAACGATGTAAAAAAACGTGCTGACATGATGCCAAACTGAACCCTCGAAACATGTATAAGTAGGAAATTTAAAGCAGTAATTATTACCGGTTGTCACTTTACACCGTGTTTAATACAAAGGGGATAGGGGTTCCGTACCACCATCAAGACTGTTTGCCTTCTTCATAATTAAGGAATGGATCCACTCCTCTCAAGTAGCAAGTTGGTTCAGTACAATTTATTATCTTGAATACTTAGTTTGATAAGTTCAAAGCTATTAACCCCTGACCCTTTGTACGTCAATCTTCGTTTAGCCGACACGGTTGTATATTAGCAACCCGCCCCTGCTTCACACGGTTACTAACAAAACATAAAGATTTCTTCATTATTATCTAAGTTTAATATTAATGTATATTGGATTATACACATAAACCTTTCGGAATAAATTCTCTAAATGGTGATGAAATCCGCATTAAAATCCGATGCGTAGTTTAAAAAACCAACGCAGACAGATATGCACGAAAAGCAACATGATTTTATAATACTTTCAGAAGATAAAGCCTAGGTGAAAATTCATGGAATTCGAGAAAAAACAATTTTCATGTATTTTTTAAATTTTCTAGAATTCGTTACTATACATATCACTTTTTTCTAAACTCTCAAATTGTACAGCTTTCATTGTTATTCCATTGGCTACCGTATACTTTATCAAACCTTTCGGTGTAACAAAATTTTCTAAAACGTTAAACAAATAAAAGTTAAAGGATGAAGTTAATTAATTACATATTTTCAAAAATCATTTACGGACACGAACTTTGACACCAGTTATCCCAAAATTTTATTGTGACATTAAGCGTACAAATTGCGGGGAAGATATCTTCATCTACTCAGCTATATGTATAACGAGGTACAAAAATATTTAAAGGTCTTTCTAGGTAAGGTTGGCAAAGGTCGAATTTGCAAATTGTTGAAACATAAACATTGAGTGATAATCGAATTAATTAGCTGGTTTATGTTCTCCCTTTACCTTCTCACCACACAGGAATCATTCCTACGTCATGTAGTCAGGTCGTCGTAATCAATCAAAATGGCGCAACAGTAGATTTGCCAGGCTCCATATAAAAATCAATCTTCAATCCCCTTTGAATTAAAAATAAAACTACGATGAAACTAAACACATGGCTACAAACACTGGATTCTCAGGACTCCTGTAACACAGGTACCACCTAGCACAGGATTCAGGGATTCAAATTAAAATGCAACACCTTTTTTATGTCAATAAAACTTTATTATTTCTTTTTGTCTTTGACATATCTCGGGACCCTGGGGTCCCGGACCTTTGAAAGGCGTACCAGGGGCCGAAACCAACACGCAGAGGCCCTTAAGACAATTTTAAATGATGAGGAGGCACCAACCGACGATTATCCCTGTATGCACCATGCAAGTGCACCCAAGGGCAACCCCCGGTTGGTGCAGGACTATTGCAGAACATGGAAACAAAATATACTGGGCTATGGGTGTGGGTGGCTATAATAGAACGGTTACCTTGAACTATGGAAGGCCTATGTCCCCTGCCTGACCAATGATAATATCATTCACAGATAAAATGGCAGGAGGTGACTTGCACACTCAATAATGGGCCCCCGAAAACGGTCGCTAGCACTGAGCACATACTGTCGTAGCGATAAGGGGGCAACATGTCCTGAGGTGCTTATGAGGAGTGGAGAGGTATTCCACGGGTATCAGGACAATCCCGGAAGTACGGTCAAGATCCCTACCAGCATCTTACCGGAATACTTTCTTCCTCCGAGCACGTTTGCTCTTGCGAATCTCCACTCAAGCCAGCCAATAAAGGCAAGAATGAGGTGGGAGCTCTGTTCCTCATCAGTGTTCATTCCAGCCGGCCAATAAAGGTAAGCCAGAAGTGAGGACCAAGACTTCTCCCAGGAGATAGGGACCGTGGGGTCGCTACTGCCCAACAGCTCGCCACATGCTGCCCTGCGGATTCTTATATCTCTCTTGGTCTGGCTCCTAGCCGTAGACCTGATCCGGCAAAGTAAGCTCTTTCGTCACAGACCTAGAGTTTAGAGCGTGCAAGCCCCACCACGAAGTCAACGACATACGGCGATGGGGATTATGATTAATTTCGCGGGCTACCCTGGCGCTTTCCCTTTAAGTTACAATGTTGTTACAATATTAGAATGCTGATCGAAACCAGAATACGTTACACGGTCGTTACCATGCCAAGCCAACATGTATGTCAATTATGTTGACCTTAATAATGGAAGATATTTTTAATAAGGTTGTTAATTTAGTCCCTTTTGTTTGTTTCAGGTAATAATCTTATCGCCATGGAGAAAGAAAATAAGAGGGAAGTTCAATTAAATATATTGTGTTGAGAAGGTTTATGTTGATATTGTTTTTCGGGAGGCTTTGGAAGTTAAAAGAACATCGTACTTGATTACTTAACAAAGTATGTAAGTCAAGTTGGGGAAATTAATTGTAAAGCAAAATGAGTATAACACGGCAAATTGACGAAGAGTGGCAATTTGCTTAATAATTAATTTTCCTGACTGTATGTATGTACGGTCACCAAAGGAGATAAGGATATAACCAGGGTCGTTGGATATAGTTGTAGTTTAGTAAGAAACGGACTGATGTTTCCGGATAAAATTTTATTTAATTAATAGAAAACAAACAGTTCATTTATCAAACTAAATTTCATTCGAAAACATCCATCGGTTTTTTACATTTAAAGTTGAAGTTTAACTATATCCGACGATCCTGGTTACTTATCTCCTTTGTGACTGTACCTATTCAGCTCTTATTTTTTTTTAAGTCGATTTTCGTTTAATCCTTATGAATTGCCTACCTAGCCTTTTCTCTAATATGTTGTTTAGGTTTCAAAAGCCTTTAAAATTCCAATCACGAGGATTTTTTAAATATTTCTCTCAGGTTCGCAATGCTTCAGCAATCTGCGGCGGTAACCACTTTCCATTACGTGGGCCGTTGAAGTTTCCGCAACCTTTTTAGAAAAAAAAACGCTGCCAAAATCTCCCCAGATTTCATCTTCAAGTTCACTTTGTTGGTAATTTCGTAATGGTTAAAAAATCTTTAGAATGTGTACACTATAATAAAGTATTTAGGAAAATGTCGTAAGGAAAGTTTTGAGTATGAATGTCGTTGGCTATAAGAGTAGGGTAACACCAAAGCAACGATGGATGGACTGTGTGAATGATGATATGGTTAGAAAAGGGGGTGACTACCGATATGACGAAATAATAGAGAATTATGGAAGAAATAGACATGTTGCGCTGACATCAAATATATCAAGTTTTATAAAGAGCAAAATATTTTAGGTGCACCTTGACCAAAAGCCTTAAAAATACCTTCGACCCATAAATCCTAGCGATAAAATATAATCCGAAAATGTATGACATTATTCGCAAATTTCAACTTGACGGTGGTATGGGGAATGTTCACACTCCATTTGCTCGGCAGTGTACCAACTCCGAGCCAATGGGCTAGAAATGTGGAAGTTTGTAGGCAGTGAGACAGATAGCGAGCGTGGCATGCTCAAAGTGCACTGCAGTATATATTAGTCCAACATTTTTAGTGTATTTAGTTTGCTTTTCATAGAGAATTACCTAGAGATGTTTTCAAAAATGTACGGTGACCACAATTTTCTGTATGCGTTCTGGGATATTAGTTTAGTTTTTTTATTATGATGATATTAGTTTACCAGCCTAATATCCCACTGCAGGGCAAAGGCATATTCACACACTGAGAAGGTACGTGCATTGATCACGACGAGTTGGTGATTTCAGAGTTATATTAACTTTATTTATTATATTATTCGACGGCACGGTTGGCGCAGTGGTTAAGCGATTGACTGCTGCGCTGCGTGTCGCGGGTTCGATTCCCGCACGGAACAAATATTTGTATGACCTACATGTATTTGTTCCGAGTCTGGGTGTTTTTCTATCTATAATATGTATGTATTTACAAAAAAAAAAAAAATGTATATAAGTAGTCTATCAGCCATCTTGTTACCATAACACAAGCATTAGGTTGCTTAGCTTGGGACAAATGGTGCTGTGTGAAATGTCCAGGGATTTATTTATTTATCCAGGGATTTATTATTTATGTCCAGGTTTCCTCACGATGTTTTTCTTTCACCGATGTCAGTAATGTCCAAGAAAAACTCAGGTACTTAAATGAATTGAAAAAGTCTCATTGGTATTTGCTTGGATTTGTACCCACAACCTCATGCATGAGAGGAGAGACTTTAGCCAATGCGCCATCACTTTGCCTTAGTTTTACAGAATTATTATTTAACTAATTGAAAAAGACATTAAATTTTGTGTCGGTTAGTTGTATAAATTTAATAAAATTATCTCTAAAAATAGAAGACACAATAAAAACATATTTTACCCCACATTGAGATGACAGCAGATGGCCAATTCTCGTAATTTAAAACGTTCAAAATCTAGTCGAAGTCTCATCTCAGCGACAAACAAATGTCAAAAATTTGTCAAAATGTAGGGAAATTAGAAGTATTTTTTGACAGATTTAGACTGAGATCAGACTGAATGTTCTTAAAATTACGAGAATTGCCCCTCAGATAGGCTCAAAACACACATTTCTGGCAGACTAACCACATTGAAGCTTTATGGCTTCATATTATTGGACCTTTACTCCCGACGGTAAACTGAGTTGTGAAAACAACGATTAGTGTCAACCTGATGTGTTATATTAACTAAACATTCACTCAGAAATACTCATTAGAACGAAGATTAACATTGGGACGTAAATAAATTACAGCTCCAATGATATAATCATGATCATTACATTACCTTCAAATAATTATTATGTTCATGTTGTTGGTGTTAGTTTTGGAAAGGTTATGTCTGAGTTTGTCGATGTGTGCAAACACACGACAGAGGCAACTGCAACCGTCGACGCGTGTCACTCGTGTGCATGCTCACTAGGGGCCACGCTGGCCCCTAATCAGCATGCGCACGAGTGACGCGTCGACGCACTGGTTGGACATATTTTTTTAGTCGTCCGATAGTTAGATCTCAAACTAAGCCGACTAAGTTCCGAGCTCATCCACACGAGCGACACGCGTCAACGTCAAAGGCAACACGCCGCTCGTGTATGTGAGCACCGTATTCAATTACACGAGTGGCATGTTGTCGCTGCCGACGACTGTAGTTGCCTCTGACTTTGACGCGTGTCGCTGTTGTATGCCCACCTAAGGCTGATTGTACCAACGCTAGATATCTTTTACACCTGAAATAAAATTGACAACTGACGTTCGGACAGTTTTTGTATGGAACTCAGGCCCCCAAGATAAACGCGCTGCCTGGTTTGGGGACCACTGTTTATGACTCTGTTTTATATTCTAGTTACATCAAGTAAACAATGTTATTATTTTTGTAAATTTAATTTGTAACAATGGACCAATAAATTATTCTTATTTAGTTATTATTCCCTAGGGTGTTAAGCCCCAAATTGCTCAGGATTACTCAAGTGGTCACTAGCGCAACCGGCACCGATTTCCTCCCGCGGGAATTCAAATTGTTCTCAGCAAGAGCGGCAGTGTCATTTCCTTTCACATGGGACTTATGGCGGCTATATTGCCATCACAGTGCAGACTGCTACATAATTACAGTGGTTCATCGCATATACATTTGACAGAACATAAGGGGCATGCGGTAGGTATAGTCCGCTAAACTTAAATTCTCTGAAGTTCATGTCATCATCAGCCTATAGCAGTCCACTGCTGGACATAGGCCTCTCCTATTGGACGCCATTAAACTCGATTTTCGGCAACTCTCATCCAGCTGCTACCAATCATCCTGCGAAGATCGTCGCTCCAAATTTTCTCAAATTCACTTATGATTGACGATTTTAATGACTATTATTCTCTCGCGAATCATATTTTGTTCAACCTGCAGATTGTAAAAAACGTAAGAAAATTTAAATTTCACGGGCTATCCTGGCGCTTAAGAAGTCGGCCGACTGTAAGAAGGTAGACTGTGGTAACTTGAAGTGTAGGCAAGGCTCTGAGAGCGGAGCTCAAAGTGACATTTATTTATGGTCCTGAAGGAATGAATGGATACTTCAAAGTGATGTTTCCTTTCGATTCATCTTCAAAGCCATAATACATCCAACTTTAGAACAATTTCCTTTTATTTCACACAACCAATTCGCTTTTTACATAATTGAACATTGGAATAAGACTGTCCGACTGTTTTACATGCAAACAACATTTGTTTTACATCAAAGAGTACGCATTTCCAATTTTAAAACAACCGACCCGAACCGCCCGTTCCGAAAATAGTCGAACGCGCCCGAATCGGTACGAAAATAGCCGAACGCACGGCATCGCACTGCCGACGTAATTCTTGACCCTATTTCAGAAATGTCTAAGTTCTAAAGTTAGATTTTGGATACACCACACGATGCGTAAAACTGGACAGTCCTATTGAAAACCTTTAAGCATAATAATCAACCTATCTTTACAAACGGACAACTTCTTAAGCTCTGTCAAATGTACATATGCTTTTTTGGAGGTATGAGGAGGTATTTTGGAGGTAGGAGGTATGAGGAGTATGAGTGAACTTTAGGTACACCCTGTTCGGGTGTACCTAAAGTTCACTCATACTCTATAGAAAAGAGAGGATCCTCCGACCAGACGGGTGTTGTGTCTGGCGGGCAATTGCAAACGATTGATATTGTGAAATTGTATCTATGCTAATTGCGCGGTAAACTCTGCTTGCGAGATGCAGGATTTGCGTGACGTCAGTATGACGCGCAGTTCGCATGTGGCGTTGTAGATACCGCTACACTATGAGCCACTGTAATTATGTAGGTGGCTGACGTAGGCTGGCTGAGACGGTACTATAGCCCACCCCAACATAGTTAGGAAAAGGCTAGGCAGAGGATGATGAATCAGCCTATAATGTTCGCACTCCTGGGACACGGGCCCTCTGTGAGAGAGGGAGAGTGCGGGTGCGCGTCTGTAGATGTGACATGTCTTCGAATGTTTGGTTTTAGTACATGCCGGTTTCCTCACGATGTTTTCCTTCACCGTTGAAAAGCTTTTTTTAAACTCACATAAAATATTTACATTATAATTTGTTAATTTTGAAAGTTTCCATCGTTCATGAATAACTAAGTACGCATAAATTAGATATTCTCGGAACAAAATTGCCTGAAATTTTTATCTTTATCACGAGACTTAACTTTGAAAGGATTTAGAACGTTTCACAATGATAATTTAGTTAAAATCTTCTAAAACTTTCAAGCAAAAAATATAGGTCAAACCTCTGAAGAGTACGCCTTACTTTACTTTTGACAGTTCAACAAGATTCATTGCGCTATTTACGTTGTTGAACAGACACATTTTTCGAACATATAAAGCAATGGTTTAGCAATAGGATCCGTCAAAATGATTCCGATTGTAATTGATAGTGTGTTACGCAATTAGGGAGCAGATCATTTTTGTAGCTAATTTGGATGCCTTTTTTATATGACACATACCTATTGCTCTAAAAATAATTGCTTATATTAAATTAAATTAAATCTATAATAATGTATCCCACGGTTCCACCTTTGCAGTGACACCAAAGTTCACGCATGTATTAAATTCAAAAACATATGTATTTATTTGACATTAGCCGTCTCTCAAATTCTAATATTTAGTTGTTTTGAATCCACTCCAAGTGATATTGCTTTTAATAAATGATTGCAATAAAACGCGTCATATCTTCAATATTAATGGGAACGAAGTACTGTCTAATGCCTGATAAAATAATCTAGATGTATGGCATACTCATAATAAATTAAAAGTAATAAATTTGTTTGTTTTCATTTACTTACATTATTAAAAAATTTAACATTCTTAAAATAATAATATGTACAAACAAGTATATAAAAAGGAGGGGAAATAATCAAAGGGCATCAAAATATTCATCCGCATCGCTGTCAATAGGAAACGTGCCCAAAAGGCATCCTGGCAGGGTCGCCATGTAGGGAACTAGTGTAATTGAAACGACTGGAGCCGATCGGTTACCATTTATTACTGCACTTCTTATGCTAATACAATATGTTTTATAACATAGATCTTACTTACTAAATACGTACACATTACATACCTACACCTCAGCTGGCAGTATTGCCACGTTGTATGGCAATGCTGATTCTTTGACCAAAAATATTAAAGACATCGTAGAACCGTGATTTTAATCTTTACTAATCTTCAAGAATATGTGTACAGCCCATTAAAATAAAAAATATTTAAATTACCTACATTAGATTATAATTATGACAGTTCGTCAGTTTTGTTCAGTGAAAAGCCAAAATACTCACTACTGAAATGGAAAACTAAAATATGACTTTTGTTGACATGGATCCTACATCTCATCATCTGCCTAACCTTTTCCCAACTATGTTGGGGTCGGCTTCCAGTCTCACCGAATGCAGCTGAATACCAGTATTTTATATAAACCGACTGCCAGTTACTGGATAATACGATACGATACCCCTTGGTAAGACTGGTTGTCAGACTTTCGGGCTTCTGACGACCGGAAATGACTGCCAAAGACGGCGATTATAAAAAATATTTTTCCGAAAAAAATCCTAAGACATGGTCACCCTACATAGGTAATTGTGAAACGTCGAAGTGGGAAGCGAACTGCGGAGTTGCGTAAGCGCACACTTTTGGAGTCCATGCGTGTCCTGAGTATTCCCATTCACAATAATTATTCGCCTTGAGAACTTGGCAATATTATAACCACACCCTCATTTTATAATTTTCCTACAAAAACGTATTAAACTCTGCCTCGTTGGTGTAATGGTCACAAATGGTACTGCTGAGCATGAGGTCCTGGGTTTGATTCGCAGGTCGGGCAAAGTGTTAGTGGGTTTTTCCATCTGAACTTTCTCACTAGTAGCCGATGGATTGGATGGTGGATTTGTGCCCGATTGACGGTAATAGTCTCGTCCCCTATTACATGGGACTTAAACATAACTGGCGAAATGTGGGTGTACTAAAGCTACCAGGTACACCTCTGCTTAACCCTTCGGGGAATACAGGCGCGATGTTATGTTATAAAACACGCGTCGTTGGTACGCACTGCCGAGTTTGTGCAACCAACTGAACTAGTGTGCATACGATACGATCGATGAGCGTCGCCGACGGAGGCCACTGCAACCGTGTGCTGCAGCCGCCGACGCGTCGGCCGCTGCCGTCGACAACGTGTCGCTTGGGTATTTGAGCACCGTACTCAAATACCACCATCAGCAGCGGGCAGCGGGTCTTAGTATTATGCTAAGCGATGGCCGTTTTGCGTGAATGTGACGCATGTTTACCCCCCACTTTTTTTTTTGTGTGTTTGTTCTTTTTTTTTATGCGTCATGTTTGCCGCAAATAAATATTTTTTCTTTCTTTCTTTCTTTCTAAGTACACGAACCTTTTCGGCGGTTGCTGCTCGTGTGTATACACACTTAGGGATATTTCAAATGCACTGAGCGCCTTGCAAATTTAAGGTACTTATTTACTGTCCTAAGTCTCAATCCCAAATTACAAAGGCACGAGAGCACGACCACATTTAAATTCAAATAGGAACACATTGACTTATTTATATTCACTTTCGTAAGGTTCTTTTCAACAACTTCGAAATAAACAATATCATGCATAATCAGCCTATAACGTTCCCATTGCTGGGACAAAGGCCTCCTCTGTGAGAGGAATAATAGACCCACCAGATCCACCACGCGGGCCCAGTGCGGGTTGGCAGATGGCATATGTCTTCGATTTTTTAGTCCTAGGACATGCCGGTTTCCTTACAATGTTTTCCTTCGCAGTTTTTGAGAGCAATGGTGTTGAGATAAATTACACAAAGTAAAGCGCCTGCTCGGGTTTAAACCCACGACCTGCAACTTGTAAGTCGGAGCCGTTACCACTGGGCCATCTCTGAAGGTCAATTCTCGTAATTTTAAACGTTCAAAATCTAGTCGCAGTCTCATCTCAGCGACAAACAAATGTCAAAAGCTTGTCAAAATGTAGGGAAATTAGAGGTATTTTTGACAGATTGATACTGAGATCAAACTGTGAACATTCTTAAAATTACGAGAATTGCCCCTCTGCTCTCAAAACAATGTCAAATCAAAGAAAATATTAGTAATAAAATTGATGAACAGTCAGTGTAGCACTTTGTTTAATTTCGACATTCGAACACCATGTCGTGACACTAAACTGATAGCTGTCTTATTGTTTCAAAAGTAATTTCCTCCAATCAGGGAAGTCTATTTGTTGATTTTATCGTCTTTTTGTTTTTAGGCCAAGCCACGGCCTTTACGTCAAAATTACTCATTTTTCCAACCAGTGTTATCTTCATCGAAATAAATCATCGAAATGCTGACAAGTATGGCTGCCATAGATAATGGAAGTCAAATGAGTCTGAATGTTTGAACTGGCCGCGTAAACTTTAAACAAAGGAAAAAAACATGGCGTGATAAATGAAGTGTTATGTTTACAGTAGTTTTGTGGTAGAGTGTTGAAAGTCTTATGATGCAGTTTCTGGAAAATAATCATAATAATGTTTTATGCATAAAATATATATTCACACAATATGCACTGAATGGACAGGTTCACTAAATCTGTGTGGTTCTTTCCTCAAAAGACCATTTCAGACACCAATCTACATGGTCTTCATATGATCTGACCAAGATTATGTCCGGTCTTTAAAGGAGACTGTGACCCGAGTTTGCTTCGGCCTTTCTTATCAGAGTAGTCAGATAGGAAACGCCAAACTCAGCTAGTTTAAAAAATATGATTGACGTGTAAAATTGTTAGTATAAACGTACTTAGGGCTGATTTTTCAATCATCTGATAATTTTATACGAAGAATAATTTTGAAATTTTGACAGTTATTTCATACAAAAACTGTCAAACGTCAATTTTATTCCTCGAATAAAAGTTATCTGGCGATGGAACAATCAGCCCTTGCAGAAATAAGATTTTATTTCTGTAAGTATGTTAATACCAACACTTTATCATTTATATTTTTTTGGAAGAAACGACAAGTCCTTCGAGGCAGAGATCACAAAAAGCTATAAGGCCACCGATTAGGATTTTTGTAGTGTTTAATTATTATTTTGTTATTTTTTTTTAGTGTAGTGTTACTAAGTACTTAGATATGAACAAATAAGGTGTCAACTAAATATGACGAAAAAGGTTATCAAAAAGTTACGTGCATTAAATGAATTAAAAGTTCGAGCCGAATTAAAGTAGGTAAATTTAAAAACTAACTTACAGCGATGTCACTTCAGTTTTGCTAACTACCTTCCACCCTCATAGTCCAGTCCATTCCAGTCTAAACTAAACTCCGCCTAAGCTGAACTGTTTTGTCCACGTTTGAATTTGATTAATCGTAGTTTAGGATTAGTTTAGCTAGCACTAACATTAGCGTGAGTTTCTAGAATTCAGTTAGGTAAATACCTAAGTATTTTATTTAAATTAATTAATTGTTTTTGGTTTTATGTATTATATTTACTTTTCTACACTTTGTGCTATATATTGCACTATATATGCTAATTAAGAGGTAACCTTTTTTCAAACTGGTACCAAATTAATGCGGGGTAATTGTGTAACAATAACACACTAACAATATCTAGCAATGGTTTTCATTTTGACAGTACAACAACATTCATTGCGTTATTTACTTTGTTAAGCAGACAAAATTTTGTAACAAATGAAGCAATGTATTAGCTATATCCTTCAAAATGATTCAGATTATGATTGATAGTGTGCTGTACGTTATCATTACGTACAAGAAAATAAAATTGAAGTGTCTGTTCGTAATGTCAAAATAACAGCTTGCTAAATGCATTTGAAAGTATAATAGGATATAATTATGGTATGTACTTATACACAATTTAAAAAATTGATGTCTGTCTTTTTGTTCTGACCCAGACTGACTCATTTTGACTGCACTTTCATAGCTGGTGCTTTAAGGAGTAACGTAGGCTACTTTTTTTAGAAAAAGAATTAGGGTTCCGGACAAAAAAAATAAAACATTTGAATCCAATTTGTTTTCGGACATGCACGTGGACGAACTCGCGGGCACAGCAGTCAATAATCTCCCCACATCTATTACTCTTTAATTTAATTACTAAGACCGACAGAGTTTGATTTCCTGTGTTTGCAAAGGACTGTTTTGATAGGACCGGATTCAAGTAAATATTCTCTGTGGCAAAATTGTTAATACAAGAGAGTGTCTTTATTATTTCATTTATTATTCAGATTAGTGACCGATATGGTTCAGTGATTATGGCCTCGCCTCGACGTACGAGGCACCGACGTGACTTGGTCAATTCATATACCTACTTCCTGAGTTTATCTTAGACAATAATAACGTTGGTTAAGGAAAACATCGTGAGGAAACCGGGACTTCTAGCTTCTGCCAGCGACTTCGTTCGTGTGAAATTTGCAATATTTATTACTTAGGTAAAAATTATTTGACTTTTGAAAAATCAGGCCTTAAAATAATAACACATATATTGCGATATTGACATATTTAACTCAAGATTCTACTAATGAGACACAATTAATTATCCATTGTTGCGAAAGTCCTGCCGATATATTCTGTAAATATCTCACGGTGAAAACATAGGTGAAGTGAGCTGTTATTCCTCTAGATGAGGCCAGTTAGGAATTGACAGCTCCCTTCACCTAAGTTCACGGTGAGTTTTTTTACAGAATAGAGCTGTAGTTCGTCGCTCAGTGGAATAGGGATTTTTGTCTAGCATAAATAGCTTTTCCTTTAAAGAAAGCAGTAACATACGTTTCAATTCATCACAACAATAACGTTTGTACATAAATAACTAAGTATATGTCTGTTTTTAAGCACACTTAACAAACTCACATATAATTAAACATCAGCAAATTAGTCCGGTAATGAGTAATCATACCCCAAAAAATAACTCCAAAAACCTTAATCAAAGTTTAAGAACAAATTCAAACCTTTTCACATAAATTTCTCGGCAGAAAAGTTAAAATTATGAAAACAGTTATACACGCCACAAATTACGAAAACCCGCAACGATTTTATGTAAATTTACATATTTAAATCCACGGATGGTTAGTTTTGTATGAAGAATATGCAGCTGTAATCGTGTAGAGTGTCCCATGTGTAATGTAGACTTGATATATTATTCTGCGGTGGTTATGCTATGCATCTGGTAAGTATTCCCTTTGTGTTGTTAGTTGTTACAACCAATGTAAAGGCTCATACATGTTCTATAGAGGTTTTACTGGGATGGCTTTCTCATCTTACCTCCACGAATATTAATTTTAGAAGTTATTAGACACATCTACCGCGTGTCAGACGATCAATGGGCCAAACATACGACCCCGACATCGCGGCAGGCCCAGACGGAGATGGTGGGATGAGATGGACTCCTTTAATTGGAAGGAGAGTAGGGAGACCTTTGCCCAGCAGGGACAGACAGGGGGGGGGGGACAGTAAGGGCTACAAAAAAAATGCCATAATTTGGAGATATAGCGCTACAATGTTTCCGCCATCTTGTTTTATCAATACATTTCACCAAACAATTGCATAAATGTATACCATCAGAATCCCCCTGTCAACGACATTGAAGCTTTAAAAGGTCCTTGTACAGACGCCAGCACATCAAGCTACTACAACCTGTCAAATTTCTTTAATAGATTTTCAACTTTATCGCTAATGCATTAAGGTTCAAGGTTCATTGGGAAAGTTTGACAGTTTCGGGTAGCTTGACCTGCTGGCGTCTGTACATAACAGTCTGTTCACATCAATTTTAACTCTGACAGCAGCAACGTAACAACAACCTTATAGTAACGAGTATAAAGATCACAATGATTTTGACAGACTTGTCAGTGGCTGGAACCCAACAGAGACCTTAGTAGAATGAGAATAAAGATCACTGTGTTTTGGAGAGTGATGCACAATCTCGACTCTTCATTTTCTTTTCGTGTGGATGGTACTCTTTCTCGTTCTTTTCTATTTTGTATATAGTTTGAGCCCAGTAGGTGGCAAAGTTGTTGCGGCATCAGTAGCATTCTTTATGTCATCCGAGTTGGAGGTGAACAGGCACTTAGGATTTCGACTCTGAGAAACTAAGAATTTACTAACAGAAAAGACTTATTTTTGAGGGGTTACGTATGGTTTCCCTTTAGCAAACTCTTAGTGGTACTCTGGAATTTGGATTTGGGCCGGGTAACTGCTCAAATTACAAACATAACTCAATTCTCCAGACTAACATTATTCCGATATACAATCCTAGAAATTTTCAATCACAGTTTACGAGTAAATGCAAGAACTATTTCAATATTCGTATCGAAGACTAGATGAAGTCTCAAGGCTCGTTCGAAGGAAATAATATTAAAAGGCGTTTTGTTATTGAGCTTCTCGCTTGAAAAATATTTCAGTGTATTTCTTACTGAATATACATGTACGTAAGAGATTGGGTTCAACCTTTGGAGATGTTAGGACTTTTTGCTTGAGTGATAGGGATACAGATTTTGATAGTGTTTTAAATAAACCCAAATAAATATTTTTATAATTAACTGAATACACGTTCAAATTTTATTATGTAACTAGCTGTGCGCGCACGTTCGCGTTTTTTATTTTTTATTATAGCATATCTGCCAGAGAAAGTGTCGTCAAAATCGGTCTAGCCGTTTCGAAGATTAGCCGGAAAAAACAGACAGATTTTTTTTTTTTAATTATAATTACCGCAAAATACTTTTATATGCATTTAGTAAAAAGCTGTTATTTTGACATTAAACACAGACTCGTCAATTTAATTTATTTGTATAGACGAGGTAAGTCGAGATAATTACACTGACCACGTTTAATTAACCTTTTTAATTAACCTTTAATCGCCGGCACTTCGATGTTAAGTGCCCAACTTAACACAAAGCGTGCCAAGCTGCTGGTAATTACTACTATTGGCAGTGTCAGGTTGAATGTTGAGCAATATATGAACGAAGAGGGAGATTGATGAATTTATTGATTATAATTCTGTAAATATGATATATTATGCTATTTTATCCAATATAACTACCTTACAATGACCTAAAAATTGAAAAAAACCTCAGAAAATTTGAATTTCATGGGCTACCCTGACTTTTTCCGCATCCGTATACTTAGTCAATATATTTAACAAAAGCATGTAAATTGTGCCTTATTTCATAAGTCACAAAACGCGCTGATGAGTTGCAACGACAATGACAACTTTCTGAGTCTGCAGTTAAAGTCTTCTATGCATAACTTTATACGGACCATGGGCCCTCACTATTCTAATCAGCCGGCATCACAAATAAAGACACTCTCTCCACAGACAAAAGCCTTACTTCAGTTTAACTATGACCGTTGTTGGCTAACTTGAACTAAGTTTAAATTGCGTTGCACTGTCTCGAGTGGATGTTGGTTTTGTGGAGTTGCCGTCAGGGCTGCCAATTGTGCATAATCATGAATTTATTTTTTCACTTCTCATATTGTCCATAGTTTTTCAGATTACAGTCAATGCTGTTAGTATTTCTTTTTTTTTTCAATACTCAATATCTTTATTGCTTTGCCATAATGTGTACTTAGGTGGTATACATATAATTTAGATCATTATGGACCCTGTAGGGCACAGCAAAATGATAGAAGAGAGGAAGCCCTGTTTTAATGATAAGTAAGTTACTTTTGTGGGAACAAGTTTTAGTTCACATAATAAATAATATAGTTTATGTATTGTTTTTTTCCTGCTAAATATACCTAAATATTTTAGATTATTTTATATACCTGTAATTATATATTATTATAATTCTGTTTATTTATTTATTTATTAATTAATTCTTACTTCATCTTTCTTTATTTTTTTTCTTTCTTCTTGATTGAGACAAAGTAGCCTTTTCTTCATTCATAAAATTGTAAAGAGGGTCTTCATCAAAGACAGACATTTGTTTTTGGGTGGGAAATCATCAGGGAGCGGGAGGGCGTGACAGACTTTTACTTACTAAAACCCACCCATGTTCCTTCAGTTGCCTTTGCCAGGGGCCACGGTATCTCTTTCGAACAAACCGCGGCTCTGGCAGATCAAAGACAGACAAAATGCAATTTTCCTTATCTCCTCAAAAGTTTAACTTTGTTTTCAAATCCTACCAGTCATCTATTCATCGTAGTTGTGAAACCTGCATAATCATTGTATAATGTTCCCAGACATTACAGGCTGATTGACACAGGCCTTCTCACTGTGAGAGGGAATGGGCCATAATCCATCACGCGAAGGCGAATACCACATGTCTTCGAATTTTTGGTTCTAGGGCGTGCCAGTTTCAACAATGTTTCAGAATGTTTTCCTTCACAGTTTTGAGAGCAGAGGTGATGAAATTTAACACACAAAGTAGAGTGCCTGCCTGGGTTCGAACTGACGACCGTAAGTCGGCGCCGATAGCTCTGGGTCACCACCGTTTTAAAACTGTGAAACCTAAAATGTTACTAATAGTGTGAGGAATATAAATGTAACCATATAAATATAAAAGTAACTGTACATAAAAGATAAATGGATTGTGTGAAGGCTGATGAATGAAAAGGGAGCGAGCGATAATGTGACAGTTGAAAGGTGAGAATGGAAAAGCGAAACCTTTTAGAGAATAAAAATCCAAGTTGAAACTTATCTTTAAAGCTTTTATACTATACCATAGCAAATAACCTGCCCATCTATATCTTCTATCTATACTAATAATAAAGCTGAAGAGTTTGTTTGATCACGATAATCTCTGAAACTACCAGTCGGATTTGAAAAATTATTTTTGCATTTGATAGCCTAATTCTTGAGGAAGGCTGTTTATCATCAAGCTAGCACCCTTAGGAGCCGAGCAAAAAGAAAAAAATCAGAAAGAACGCTAAGCGAAAACGAAGTAAAAGTGCAGGCAGGCGATGCGATGCGACGGGGTGGGGCGGGGAAACAAGAAATTTCACGCGGGCAAAGTCACGGACATAAGCTAGTGTTACTTATAAAGTTATAACGGCTTTGCCCAATTGTGAATGTCTCTAATTTAATTTACTTTGTAGGTTTTATAATTGTCCGTGAATGTGACAGCCCTGTCTGCCACGGTCTGTAGCACAGCCGGTATGGTGGTTTGGAGAACGATTGTTGTGTTCGATGGTCTATCGGCTAACGGTCAGGGTTGAATTCATTCGTCCAATACAGATTTTGGTCTGTTTGTCAACGAGTTCGTTCTACGTCTACGTCTGCTTTAATCTCTCTCGTAATTTAAAACGTTCAAAATCTAGTCGCATCTCATCTCAGCGAAAAACAAATGTCAAAAACTTGTCAAAATGTAGGGAAATTAGAGATATTTTGACAGATTGAGACTCAGATCAGACTGTAAACGTTCTTCAAATTACGAGAATTGTCCCTCTGGTATCTATATGTTTTCGAAGCGTGATTTTATGTATACCTACATTTTTATACAGTAGTTTTCGATATTTTTTTACCTGATTATGCGACTGCTAAGACAGGGCTAAGTTTTTAATAGGTATCTATCTATCTTTGTTTATTTTTTTAATTATTTCCCATTCCCGGATTATTTTATATTTAACATAATCAGCCTATAATGTTCCCACTGCTGGGACACAGGCCTCCTCTCTTCGAGAGGGACTAGGCTGTAATCCACCACGCGGGCCCAGTGCGGGTTGGTAGATGTCACTTGTCTTCGAATTTTTGGTTGTAAGACATGCCAGTTTCCTCACGATGTTTTCCTGCACCGTTTTGAGAGCAGTGGTGATGAAATTATTTACACAAAGTAAAGCGCCTGTCTTGATTGGAACCTACGACATACAACTTGTAAGTCAGAACCGTTACCACAGGACCATCACTGCTCACCATTTTATATGTATTGTTTTGTAAAAGTAAGCATTATCAAACAAGTGGCATAGATACACACAAATGAATAGTTAATGATTAAATATGTAACTATGACTTTCCAGTTTGATACTGCAGAACTTAACCCAAAACTCAAAACAACAATACCTGAACAACTAAACCTTCTAGTTATCGGGAGGTATTCAAATTAACAATAGCAGACGTAACGGTTAACCCTTTGTTAGTTGAACCTGTGAACCTGCTAACACAAGTGTATTGCATATGCTTTGCTGGAGGAGTTAACGAGCGTTATGACTATGTGAAGGCAGTATGGAGGTGTAGAATAACAAACTGGCACAATTATGTATGTATGTTTAGGTACTGCATGCTATGTATCCTTATAAAAAATAATAATACATCATACTTTTTTAGCGGGGCACGTGGCTAAGTAATAACAGCCGCATGGCTCCATTGATCAGGTGAAGCTACGCTTGCCAGGGTCGGTCCGTGGATTGGTGATCATCTCTACATCCGAGATCCGTCGTGCCACGTTAAGCCGTTGGTTCATCTGGAGGACTATACATTAGAATAGCACATTGCATTGTCACACCACACGGGAATGCAAAGTTTAAACTCAACCGTATTCTGGGTGAAAAACAAAGCTTGAATTTCGACTGTCTGTTAGAAAGTTTCGACGATGTGAAACCGAATAAGATGGTAATAAAACAAGACATTTATCTTTTAAAATGTGCTTTACTTTACTTTTAAATTATTTAACTGATTAAAGTAATTGAATATGTCTTTCACAGTCTAATAAAATTATTCTTTGCACATTCCCTGCAGTGTGTGAAAGAAACATGAGTAGATTTTCACTCAACGTTACACAATTTATTTTTCAGAATTAATTCAATGCAAGTTTTAAACATATTATAGACAATGAAACTTAAAAAATACAGCTACTGTTCGTTTTATATTTGCTTTGGTTTTACTTCGGACTTCAACATAACTGAGTAAATATGAGAGTATATAGGTACTACCTCATCATCATCCGCAGCCCGACTTCACCCACAGCTGGACACAGGCCTCTCTTTCCTTGTGCCAATCCCCACGCTCCTGTGCCGACCTCATCCAGGTTTTGCCCGCGATGACAACAATGTCGTCTGCCCATCTCGCCGCTAGACTACCAACATCTCGTCTTCCAGCCTTAGTCCACCTGTCATCACTGTGCCTTGCCAGGTGTCCTGCCCAACTCCATTTGAGTTCCATAATACGCTTTCCGATATCGAAGACCTTCGTACGTCTTCGTATCTCCAGGTATGGTACTCGTTCGTTTATTATATTAGTTCCACCTCTGCCTGACCTCTTTGGAAAAACAGGCGTGATGTTATGTTATGTTCTATTAAGGAGTAGTTTTTTTATGTCGGTTTGAAAGCTATTAGTGTAAATCAGGCAGGGAGGCAGATTTTAACTTCTGTCTGACTCAGGTACAGAAATTCTGACAGCCAGTCTTACCAAGGGATCCAAGGGATATAATGTTGAACTGGGTTGTGAAGGGCAGATAGGCTGTCGCTTCATGAAAAATACTCAGCTGCATCCAGTTAGACTGGAAATCGACTGGAAGCCGACGAAATATTCAGCTGCATCCAGTTAGACTGAAAGTCGACCCCCCCAACATAGTTGGCATAAGGCTAGACAGATTGATATTGTCTGACTCAGGTACAGGAAACTACTTCAGTGGATTTCAATACAGAGTTAAATAAATAAGATACGGTTAGTTCCGTATCTTATTTATTTATCATTTGCGGAATCACAATATCGCATCAGCAATTTAAATCGAATTCTAAAGTGTGTGATCCAACCATTACCATCTGCTCGATAATTTGTTACATTCCTAAGCTTAATATAAATATTGGAATAGTTTAATTGAAATCTCATGTTCACAGAGTCATAAACTCTACTTACAATAAATATTTTACTAATACATAAACATTAAGAAAAATATACCTAGCCTTGGTTTGACTTTAAAAATAATTATTTCAATTTGAAGATTTCTTTGTTAAAACTCAAAAATATTTAAATATTATTCTTAAAGCTGTGAAGCACATTATAACAGACATCACGTCTGTATTAACCCTAGGGTAGACAAAGTCACAAAAATGTACACAAAAGTATTCTACAAAAAAAGAATCCCTATTTTAAAAAGTAATAACATTTTGTCCCACCTCGGGATCGAACCCAGAGGAGTACTTGCGCAACACACTAACAGTTGCAAAGACTTTCATTTTGACAGTTCAACGACATTCATTGCGTTTTAATGAGCAGACAATTTTTTACTATCTATTAAGGTATATATACTTTTTTACCCAGTAACTGGGTTGTGGAGGTCAGATAGGCCGTCGCTTCATGTAAAATAGGTACTGGTATTCAGCCGCATCCGGTTAGACTGGAAGCCGACCCCTACATAGTTGGGAAAAGGCTAGGCAGATGATGATAGGTATACATTTTTTTTTTTTTTCGAACATTTCAAGTAATGGATTATTCAAAATGATTTAGGTTGTGACTGACAGGCTTCGTACTTCAATCTCCAATCAACTGTACTGGCAACACTGGCAGCGTAAACAATAGCTCCGTAATAGAAATTTAATAAAAATAGTAATATCGTCTAAAAGTGGCTAAAATTATGCGTAACGTGTGTGTAAATAAACAATAGTTACTACAAAACGTTTGTGGAATAAAACTGTGAATAACATTGAAAGTGAACTATTTGAAAGTTTTGATTACGTTTCATAACAAAAACTTCTAATGTCTTCGAAAATAAGTTCCAAACTCATTATAAGGCTACAAAAAACACTGCTACTTTATGTGAGATTCGTAAATATAAAATAAACAACGGAAAAACTTTAAATTGTGAAAGTGACACTTAGTGCAAAAATATTCAAATCGTTTAAAAACCAACCGGCTTTGTAACGATCTTTTTTTTCGGACGAGCCTAATGATCAAAAATTTCAACACCAAAAGTAGCTATCACTGTGGCTAATTGGTTAAGCGACATACCTGATTACGTGCGTCGTGTCGTCGTCGTCGTCACTTTGACCGTGAGCTGGCCTAGCTCCGTAATACGCTAGGCTAGTACTACTATCGTACTGTACTTATTCATTGCTCGGTAGGTACTATCATAAAATGCAAAGCCCAACAACCCAGCTATGTACGATAAACAGACCTCCAACATTTCGTAAAAACCTAAGGGAATAGCCTAATTGTTATAGACGGGTAATACACCCCTTAAATCTGGAGAAAATCTGAGAAAAATAGTAGGTACAAAGTTCATAAAAGTTTCGTCTGTACTTCTCTCCCAAGGGAATAATGTTCGGGTACGGGAAAGTACGTGACTTATGTTTATTCCTACCCTAGAATTTTTGTTAGGAACTTGAATGTTTTGTACTTTAATCTGTTTTAGAGTTTGCTTTACGGCTCCTGCAGACAGGCGCGACGCGACGGTGCGACGCGATTCTGTTAGTATAATTTCCATGAAGTTTTCGTCGAAATTGTTCTACTTGAGGCTGTGGCATCGCGCCTGTCTGCGGGAGCCTTTAGTACTAATAGGTTTTTAGTTTAGCCAATATTATTTTTAAAATTATTAGTAACGAACTTTTTTTTTAATGTTACACGATATTTTCTGTTTCACTCCTTCAATGGCAATCTTTTAACTTTCTTTGTTCAAATAGCATGCATTCAAATAGCTAATTAGTCCGTCAGTTACATAGATTATCAAAAAATATTGAACCCGTTTTTTTTCTTTTGTCAATTATATAAAAAATGATGAAAATAACGCCCGTTAAAGTTCCGCGTGACGTCACTTGCTTGCGACACTTTTGCAAGCAAGTGACGTCACGACCCCCCACTCCCAAATTTTGACGCGCTTTATCTTTCTCATTTTTTGTTTGATTGACAAAAGAAAAAATACGTGTCCATTATTTTTAGATAATCTAATTGACGGACTAAATATAATTATTATTTTTTTACCCAGGAAACTACCCTATTCGTAACAAAGGGCTGCTATTAACAATTTCTCAAAGGAAAACCTAATTAGGTAAAACACACATACTCTGTCCACTTGGTTAACTATCTTTTGACAGATCGAACTAGTGAGCAATTTTTGTCAAAACTGATACGCTTACGGTATTATATTGTCTGTAAGGAGTCATAAATAAGGTAATTCAATAAGATTAGACTGTTTATATATTTATTTTATTACGCAATTTAAAATTAACTTTTACGTAATCTGGAATAGTCAGGTTCTAAAGCAGCTGTCAAAAATAGTTTAACCTAGTGAACAGAGTATAGCCGGGAATCAAACCGAGGACATTCCGCTTGTGTGTAATAGACTATGCGGCTTTATTTGTAAAGAAACATACATATTTCATTTGGGACAGGCGAAGATTTAAAAAGAACATACAAGACTAGAAACCTACAAGTAGAAATAATACTAAGTATTACCAGCTACTAAAATTCCCACTCATTTCATTTGTGTGTATTTCTCGCTTAGATGAACATAATTTGGTGAGACTTCTCTAATAACGCAAGCAGATAAATTATTATACAAAACACCAACGAATTATATTTCAGGCTGCTTCAAAAGATGGCCATAATCTCATGCATTAATCGGATGGTCCATTTTTTATTTAAGACTAGCTGCGCCCCACGGTTTCACTCGCATAAGTTTCGATCCCGTCGAAGTATTAATAATAATAATAATATCCCTGGACATTTCACACAGCACCATTTGTCCCAAGCTAAGCAACCTAATGCTTGTGTTATGGTAACAAGATGGCTGATAAACTACTTATATACATTTTTTTTTTTTTTTGTAAATACATACATATTATAGATAGAAAAACACCCAGACTCGGAACAAATACATGTAGGTCATACAAATATTTGTTCCGTGCGGGAATCGGACCCGCGACACGCAGCGCAGCAGTCAAGTACTGATAGTGCAGTGAAGTATTATATGTGTTAATCCTGTATATAAACCATCTGTGTGCCAAGTTTCATTTAAATCCGTTCAGTAGTTTTTGCGTGAAAGAGTAACAAACATCCATACAAACTTTCACGCTTATAATATTAATAGGAAGGATTAGTTGTATTTAAAGGAGTATTCATGGAGTTTCTGTCCTTCTTCTCCATAGGAACCTACTACGCTTTGGAAAGGGCTTCATCTTACCGAACGACCCCTTGACAGTTGAAACGTGCCTGTAATTGGCTTAAATTAAATAAATGCTTTGAGTTTCAAAACTCAATGAATTTGTGAAATCTTTTTAAAAAAATGGATGAATAATGTTAACGAAATCGAAGAAGAAAGCATCACATTCTAGTTATTTTTTCGCCTGAATGAAAGTCTAATCTGGCGTAAAGCCAGACTAATTATTTTATTTCATGAGAAATAGAGAATGTGTTCACAATAGGTTTCCAAATTGTAGACGACATTATTTTTTCTTTTTTAATTTTTCATTGAAACGCAGTAAACAGAAATAAGTTTCATCTATCATAGAATCATACCCTCACAGTTTGGCTTTAGGCAGGGAAAGTCTACTGAAGACGCTGTCCTAGCGCTGACCTCTATCGTCACTGAAAAAGTGGACAATCGAGAAAAGTGTCTGGCCGTCTTTCTAGACATCAAAAAAGCCTTCGACACAGTTTCTGTCCCCACGCTACTACATAGGCTAGAAGACATTGGTATAAGAGGAGTACCACTTAAACTTTTCACGGAATACCTGAGTGAGCGCAGGTACGTAGTTAAAATAGGATCAGTAACTAGTTCCGAAGAAATAGTGACTTACGGAGTAGGACAAGGTAGTGTGCTCGGGCCGCCGCTGTTTCTCATTTATATAAACAGCCTATGTAACATGAGTATCGAAGGTGCTCACATATTTTCCTATGCTGACGATACAGCAATTGTTTTCTCGGGAGAAACATGGGACAGCGTTGGTCGCATTGCCGAACGTGGTCTGTCCACAATAGCTACCTGGCTCGATCGGAACCTTTTAACTTTGAATATTTCAAAGACAAATTACATCTGCTTTTCCATATTTGACCGTACCCAGCCATCTCAAGATTTTCGGATTAAAATTCATACCTGCTCCAGCTCCACTAACACCACCTGCTCTTGTTTAAAAATCAAAAAAGTATCCAGCACTAAATACCTTGGTGTTATACTCGATCAAAGGCTATCGTGGCATCTGCACCTAGAACTATTAATGAACAGAGTTAGGAAATTGATTTGGACGTTCAAATCTCTTCGCCACGTGACCACTAAGGATCTTATCCAGCAAATTTATGTCTCCCTGGGTCAGTCAATACTGACGTACTGTTTGCCAATTTGGGGCGGAGCATCCAAAACAAAATTTTTGGAGCTGGAGAGGGCACAGAGAGCCTTACTAAAAATTATGTTCTTTAAACCGATTAGATTCCCCACGGAAAGTTTATACTCAACCTCAAACCTTTTGTCAGTTAGGAAACTCTATGTCCTGCAGATTGCATTAAAAAAACACAAATCTCTTTCCTTCATTACTTCCAAGACCCAGTCTAGGAGGAAAAATAAAGTAGCTGAAGACAGTCCAGTGAATACTACATTTGCTACAAGACAATTTACTAAACAATCTTCCCGTATATATAACGCTCTCAATGAACAATGTGCCATCTACTCTATGACATACCACGACTGCAAAAAAACACTAACTGAATGGCTCAAGAGTAAAAGTTACGAAGAAACCGAAGATATCCTACACAAGATCACATAACTAAGAAACACATGTAATTTGTACACATATACACACCACACCCACACACCCTCGCACTACACATACCACATACTCCACACACATACATCCCAACAACTAAACTAACACACCATTACACGGAAATCCAAACACATGCACACACACACTCACAAACATATTCTACACCCAGTACACTCTCATACTAATAATTATTATTATAGGAATTATAAAATGTTAATTAGTCTTAAATAATTAGTTTTGCTTATTTCTCACGCATCTGTGGAATTATTGTAAACTGGAGGAGCGGAACCACCTAATACAAGCAAATCTTTGCTTAAAAGGTGACTCCAAACCTAACATAGTTATATCCTTAAGTGAAGAAATAAACATTTTTATTTTATTTATTTTTTTATAGACAATGCACAGTTTCGTCTTAAGTCGGACACACTTTGTATATAATTCTGATTGTGTATGCTGATACTGTTTTGTTGTTGCGAGTAAGCGCAACATTAAAGTTTTCGTAAAGCGATATAGTCTAGTACAGACGCCAGCACAAGCTACTACAATCTGTCAAATTTCTTTAATAGATTTTCAACTATATCGCTAAAGCATTAGGTTCAAGATTGATTGGGAAAATTTGACAATATCGAGTAGCTTGATGTGCTGGCGTCTGTACCTACATCAAGAAAGTTATAAACGTTGGAATTTGTTGAAGTGATCTAAAAAGTAATCAAGAGGTCAAGATATTGCCGTGGACGTATGCCTGTCTATCATGTGGGTGCCAGGATTTCTGTCCGAAATATTTTCTGAAAAATATTTCGGATTAAATATTTTCTTTTAGTAAGGGCCTTAGACTATTTCCTGCCTATATCCACTAACACTAGGCAGTAGGCAACCGAAACCTAAATGCCTACAAATTATTGCACGTTGGACTTTCAACTCTCAGCGCTGATACGAGGGTTGAAAATCCAACAGAGTGCTTTTGTTTAGGCATTACATTTTGGTGTCGCCTGGTGTTAATGAAATCGGGCATAAGTATTGACTCAGTCTGCAATCTACCCAAGTTTGTTTCGCCATTTCTTCTCAGGGGTAGTCAGATAGGAAATGTCGACTCCATCTAGCTTATTTTTAGGGCTCCGTACCGGAAAGGAAAAAACGGAACCCTTATAGGATCACTTTATTGTCCGTCCATCCGTCTGTCTGTCTGTCAAGACCCTTTTATTATAGTCTGGCGTGTAAAAGTGAGCGGTGGAGTAGAGAGCAGTGGTGGCCCAGTAACGGCCGCTACTTACGAGTTGCAGGTCGTAGGTTCGAACCCAGTCAGTAGCTTTAATTTGTGTAAATTATTTCATCACCACTGCTCTTAAAACGGTGAAGGAAAACAAACAAGAAA
Source organism: Apamea crenata (assembly GCA_949629185.1). NCBI lineage: Eukaryota > Metazoa > Arthropoda > Insecta > Lepidoptera > Noctuidae > Apamea > Apamea crenata. Next base: position 2,722,409 of record OX451368.1, on the reverse strand, counting down.
AATTTAAGGACATGTGACATCTACTCTATCTCATGTTCTCATGTTCACTGAGCGAGTTCGCAAAGGTAACGTTAGACGTGATATGTTTGTAAGTGTAAATCTTATGTTGTAAATTATTCAATTAATCTTCTTCATTACATTTTGTTTATTTTACAAGTGTTATTTCATTGTGTTTTGCTTCGTTAATTTTGTTATTTCCTTGTGTTATTTGTTTTAATTATATTTTACCTAACCTACTTAGTATGTATTTGCGTCACTTTGTAGTATGTAAATTGCGGTGTAGAACGCCTTGGGACTCAATTCTGTAATGTTGTGCAAGAATTCTTCGGAATTCTTCTTCTTCTTCTCAGACTAGTCAGATAGGAAACGCCGACCTCATCTAGTTTTAAAATATGATTGACGTGCAAAATTGTTTGTACAAACCTACCAAACAAACCAACCAACCCAAACCAAAACCAAACCAACAACCAAACCTACCAACCAAACCTACTTACAAAATAAAATCATTTATCATTGATTTATCATTTATCATTTAATTTTAAATAAATTTAAAAAAAAACTACCAATACACACTGGGCCCGCATGGTCGATTGAGCCCACTCCCTCTCACTGAGAGGAGACCTGTGCCCCATGCAGTAGTGGGAACATAAACAGGCTGTTTAAGAGTTAAATTGATTCCGATATCTTATTTACAGAATAAACAATTTCATTTCATTTCATTAAGATCATCACTGAGCTACATTCTACCATCTTCGTGTCTGCCAAACGATAATATATTTTTCCAAGGTCGCATTCAATGCGTAGTACTGTTTACTAAGAGCACTCCGGATATATTATGGAGATAGCTTCACACGAAAACAAAAATGTATTAATATGATATTATTCACGTGTAGATCTAGGCGCAGTCTCATCTCGGCGACAAACAAATGTCTAAAATGTAAGGAAATTAGAGGTATTTTTGACAGATTGAGACTGAGATCAGACTGTGAACGACTTATTAAAATTACGAGAAATTGTCCCTCTAATTTCGGTGTATTTTGTTTAGTGTAGTATTTATGTATTAAGTAAAGTCAGGAAATGTGTTGTTATTCTTTACTACCAAATTAAATTGTCCGAATATTCAAATCACAAATGCCTCGTTGGTATAGTAGTCGCAGGCGCAACTGCTGAGCGTTAGGTGCTCGGTTCGATTCGAATACTCAGCAGTGGGTGAAGTCGGGCTATAGATGATGACAATAACGGTGTCTATTTGCATTTACAATTATTTTTTATTTTTTTATTTCCCTGACTGTACACCCACTGAAAAACATGCTGTTTTACTATAGCACAAGTAATGTTTCAGTAAAGAAATAAGAACCTAGATCTGCAGACATGCAATCAGTGAATTTGCGGAGCACATAAATAATGAAAAATAAAGAAACAAAATACAATCGCACGCAATCTGTTCGACATGAGAATGGTAGCGCTGCGTCGGTTTAGGTTTGTTTTTACCCTTTGGAACCTAAAAATACTTTATTACACAAGTCTTTAAAGAAATTGTACTTTGGCTGCTATTGACTGATTTAATAAAAGCCTTTTAGATTCCGGACTCAGGTTGGTCCAAGCAAGACACTCTTGACAGGCCTTTTTTTTGTTCCGGGGTGGATATCCTTGGACGTCCTCCGCCCTCGGGCGGGTGGAGGGGTCTGTCAGACTGAACTGACTAAAAACCACCCTGGTGTTCCCTTCCCACACTTCACTGTCCTACACCTATTAAAATTGTAATTTGAAAACATTGTAATAAAAAGCCAATTATTTTTAATAGAGTAAAGGCAAGGAACTCTTCGGGAGTTCTTTGCCGACTTGAAACGACCAATTGGACAATTCAGGTGTATTTTTAATGTGGTGCTGTTCTACAAACAATAGGTCACTTAATATCGTGCGTGTCCTGTCGTCTGCGCGTTAAAAGAACTGATGGATGCTTCTGATGGTGTCAAACACGTAGCCGAATATTGTGCCGACTCCATTTAGATTGCCATTGACCCGTCAAATCGTTAAAAAACTTTTCCCGTACATTTCCTTGAAAATGAGATTCCAACTCATTTTTCATATAGTTCAAATCGTCGTGGAAAGCCCTAAACTGCGCGGTTCAACACCGAATCTTACCGGACTTTCCCGAAGACACACGAACAATAACTTCCAGACACACTTGCAGACATAAAATTAAATAACAAATGGTGCCAAATCAAACGGAATCGTAAGAATACCAGATAATATATTAAACGTAGTTTTTACGTTTGTTATTTAAGCCTACGCACATCTAACACGGTTGATTGAAAGAAGCATTACTGTTGAGAGTAATGGAGTAAGTGCGAACTGACTTTAATTTTGTTTAGTAGTATTTTCAACTGTTATTTTCGGGAATTTATAATGTTGGATGTGTGTGGTCCTTTTTCTGGAATAGACATATTGGTTTACGCTGCTTATGCAGTTATACCTAATGAGACGGAACGGTCTTTCTTTTTTTCATGATTTCAGCTCTTGTTTTGCATAATCAGCCTATAACGTTCCCATTGCTGGGAAACAAGCCACCTCTCTGTGAGAGTAAATGGGCCGTAATCCACCACACGGGCCCAGCTTGGTAGATAGAGGTCACACGTCTTGGAATTTTGATTGTAGGACATGCTGGTTTCCTCACGATGTTTTCCTTCACTGTTTTTGAAGGAAAACATCTTGAGGAAACAGCTGCATCCGTCGACGCGTGTCGTGTGTATGAGCTCAATGAAGCAGCTTCATTTCATTTCTTTTATTTGCATAAGTACCATAATGTGAATTAAGTTGTTTAAAATAGGCTTAAAGCTAAGATACACAGTTATGTACCCTGTAAGGGCACAGCAACATTAGTAAGGATAAATAAATAAAAGTAAAATTAAGATAAGTAAGCTTCGTAATTAGTAGTATTAAATGTTTCTTCTTTATTTGTATGACAAGAAGCATGTTTTCCCTTGCAGTGGTCTTACAGGTAAAATTGTATTGCTGTTAAGCAATACTTACATGTTTTTTTGGGATTTTTTTGTTTTTTTTTTGTGTGGATAGTCACAGGCTGGCACGAAGCGGGAGGGACGACCCATTATATCTCAACGTGCCAGATATCTTAACCGAAATGTGCTGTGTGATCACACAAATGATAAAGTCGTGATAATACCACGAACTGCGAAAATATCTCAATTCGGTTAACTATCAGGAACGGAGCCAAAACAACATTATTCAGATGTTTGTCTATTTGTGCGTCTATCATTCGAAACTGGTTCACCAGACATTGAATTGAGCGTAATCGTCATGATCATTGGCTTCATAGGTCTTAGTGCTCATACACACGAACGAGAAGAGTCGACGACAGAGGTAACTGCAGTCATTGACGACACCGACGATGACCACCGTCGACGCGTCGGCGGCTGTTGTTGACAATGTGTTGCTTATGCTCATATACATATTTGAGTACGGTGCCCAAAATTGAAAAAGAAAGAGTAGGTACCAGCACTGAGAAAATAATGCAGAAAGTCATATCCTAATTTACCTCATTGACATCATCATCAGCTGCCTAGCCTTTTCCCAACTATGTTGGGGTCAGCTTCCAGTCTAACCGGATGCAGCTGAATACCAGTATTTTACAAGGAGCGACTGCCTATCTGATCTCCACAACCCAGTTACTGGGTAATACGATACCCCTTGGTAAGACTGGTTGTCAGACTTTCGGGCTTCTGACTACCCCTAACGACGGTCAAAGATCCACGAATGACCAATTCAATTTACCTCATTGAACTACTCGTAACAAAGAAATGAATGAACCCCATGATGATAAAACGACCTCTCGCAAACAAATCCTAGTTCTGGACACTAACTCACCTCATAAAACAGACATAAAATGACGTCACTCATTTTATTTTTATTTTTATTCGCCGTCAAAGTATCACGCCATATTGGCCACCCGGGATGTTCGGCGATATTAACAGCAGTTGTAGCGTTGTGCGAACCAATGTATTGGCTCGTTAAATGTTGACTCACTGTGTGGTATTGTATTGTTTTGTGTTTTCTAATACAAACAGTATTGTATCTCATCATTTGCCTAGCGTTTTCCACAACCATGCTGAAGTCGACTTCCAATCTAACCGGATGCAACTGAACACCAGTCTTTTACATGGAGCGACTGCCCATCGAACCTACACAACCCAATTACTGGGTAAAACGATACCCCTTGGTAAGAGTGGTTGTCAGACTTTCGGGCTTCTGCCGACACATAACGACTGTCAAAGATCCACGAATGACAGCCGGGACCAACGGCTTAACGTGCTTTTCCGATGCATGGTAAGTAAAGATGGTAACCCATCCACGGACTGACCGCGGCTAACGTAGCTTAATCTAATCGATCGAACCGTGCTGCTGTTATTAATTAGCCACAAGCCCCTCAAACAGAATTGTACCTATAATAATTGTTATACATTATAGGGGAAACAGTATTATACCTATGATGTATAATTAGTTTTTTCAGAACTATTACCAATTTAATGTAATACGCGTCTGCCCATTTGTACATGTACATGGGACTTAAACATAATTGGTGAATGAGTGAGTACAATAGAAACCCCGTACCCCCCTCCCATTAAATCTTCCACGATCCCCCCACAGTAACATAAAGTGCAGTATCGCATACACACGCCTCCCAATACCACAGAACACATAGCCATTACAAACTGTCACCGACACTAGTGGTATTATGTGACGTCATACGACGTTGACGTCGACGTCTGGACGTCAAGTGGTCGCGCTGGAAATTCACACGACGTTGGAAACTTGAACGTTTGATATTATCGGAGTCGAGTGAACGACGACATAAGTAGTCGATCGATTATAGGGCACTTAGGGCGTGCGCCCACTGGCGGCACGGAACGGCAAGGGATTTTCATGCGACGAATAGAAATATAAACAAACTAACTACTACTAACTAACTATAAACTTATATGAATGACAATAAAATTGAATGCCTAAGGATACCACGGCATTGTTGCCGATGAAATTTCAATTTTATTGTCATACTTTTGCTTAAATTGACTTCACAAACAGTATTCTTATACAGATACACTGTCCATTAGCACGTTGAAGGCCGTAATTACAGACACAATTAAAAAGCCATTGTGTCTCGCATGGATCTACGTCCCGGCTATGAAGGGTTAGGTAAACCGTTTTTTGACAGACGGAACTAGTGATTGCAGCAACACACAATATATAATTTTGACGGCACGGTTGGCGCAGTGGTTAAGCGATTGACTGCTGCGCTGCGTGTCGCGGGTTCGATTCCCGCACGGAACAAATATTTGTATGACCTACATGTATTTGTTCCGAGTCTGGGTGTTTTTCTATCTATAATATGTATGTATTTACAAAAAAAAAAAAAAAATGTATATAAGTAGTTTATCAGCCATCTAGTTACCATAACACAAGCATTAGGTTGCTTAGCTTGGGGCAAATGGTGCTGTGTGAAATGTCCAGGGATATTATTATATTATATTATTAATACATTGATTGATAGACGTACGGTATCATAATGTCTGTAAGAAGCCATAAATAAGATAAGGCAGTTTATATATTTATTTTATTACGCATTTTAAAGTTAACTTTTACGTTATCTGGAATATGTAAGTTCTAAGACCACTGTCAAAAAACTGTTGACCTAATGGACAGGGTATACGGTAATTACATACCGAAGAAGCCTCGCGACACGTGCGTGTCTATTAGCATGCATTTGTTTTACATGAAGGTGACATCGAGGTAGCGAGCTGAACCGCGACCGCGAGGTATCGAAGGAAGGCATCTTTGGCATGTAATTACCCTTAAGTTATTGGCTTACATTGTTTGACGATGACGTGCGCTTTTTGTCTACGTGTCCGCAGAAATTGACAAAGAAATTATTATTCACTAGCTGCGCCCCGCGGTTTCACCGATTCGATCCCGTGGGAATATCGGGATAAAAAGTATCCTGTGTTAATGCTGGTTATAAACTATCTGTGTGCCAAATTTCATTCAAATCCGTTTAGAAGTTTTGGCGTGAAAGAGTAACAAACATTCATCCATACAAACTTTCGCGTTTATAATATTAGTAGGATTTTTGTTATTTTCTTTTTTGATATCTTATACCAAATAGTAAGTGGCCGTGCATTAATAGCTTGTAAGAGTGTCGATACTATAAATATAAATGTCGATGGATGTCTCGTTGCCTCGTTGGTCGCAAGCGCTACTGCTGAGCATGAGGTCCTGGGTTCGATTTGAGTTCGGACAAAGTGTTATTGTGTTTTTTAATCTTGAATTGCTCAGTAGTACCCCAGAGTCTGAGTTTGTCCCTGAATTATGGCAGTAGGCTCGCCCCCTGTTACATAGGACATAGACATAACTGCCGAAATGTGGTTAAACCTCTGCCTAACTCTTCGGCGAATACCTACAACCGTGATGTTATGTGCTTCTAAAAGGGTCAACTTTTAACGATAAACTTTCTATTTCTACCTACCCACAGCTCGATATATCCAAATCTATTTCCATGACCGCCATTTTATTAGCAATATTATTGATATTACCGTTACGCCGTGCACTTTATGCCTTGGCAGACGACCAAAAGTAACAATTTTGCGCAAAATTGCAAGTGTTTACAAATTTAAACACGAACCTAAATACAGGGTGTCAGGAGAACGCTTCCGAAGCCAGAACGTAGATTATATACAACCTTTATGCAAACGGATACCACTAACCTTTCGCCTGAAATTGATTATTTTCGCGCGTCACGTGGACTTGGGGTCGTCAGCCGCACAGCTGTCGGCGAGCGCGCGCGCACTTTGAACTTGAGGTCACGCGCAAGCGTCAGATGATATTTATTTACGAATACATTGCTTGTTAGAGTTGTAAAGAAAAAAAATGTGTTTAATAGCAAATAATGGTTTAATTTAACTGTTCTCACAGCATAGTGTACGAAAAATGCTAAAAAAAATAGGTAAAATTGTTCATTTTTTTTTTCTCATTTTTTTATGGTATCGTATCGAGAATCAGTAGCCCTATCACCTGTCTTCGTTTTCGGAAGCGTTTCCCTGCCACCCTGTATAGGTGGGTTTTGGTAACTGTAGCAGTTGTAAATATAACTTGTGACCTTGGTCGATATACATACTTGATTAAAGTTCTTAAAGAAAAACATAAATACAGGACTCGGTTCAAACGGTTCAAAAACCCTCGGGACTACGATACTTTTGTTGCCCTGCGGATGCGAGCTGGGAGAGCTATGGATGACTGTTTTAGAAATTATATAGAAAGAATTGAGAGTGAATTGAAAACAAATGTAAAAGCTTTTTGGCGTTATACTAAGTCCAAGAAATCTTTCAGAGGTGTCCCAGACCAAGTATCGTGGGGTGATCGTGTTGGTGAGGGTGGTAGTGGTGTCGCTGATCTATTTGCAGACTATTTTGCATCTGTGTACGGTGTTAGTCAACAACCTAGTAACTTGTCTCCAGATTACTCCTTGTCTAATTACAGTATGTCATCCATAGGCATTACTGTGAAAGACGTTAGTGATAGCATCAAAGGGCTTGATCTTAATAAAGGAGCTGGTCCGGATGGACTTCCTCCTATTTTTATTCGTCTTTGCATTGATGCTCTTATTATACCACTGCAGATAATATACAATAAATCCCTTAAGGAAGGTACATTTCCCGATTTATGGAAAATCTCACACATTATCCCCATACATAAGTCTGGTAGTATGAATGACGTAACTAACTATAGACCTATTTCTATTATATCACAATTTGCTAAGATGTTTGAGGGTCTCATATATAATGTAGTTTATTCCCACCTCCGTCATATTATTAGTTCGAAGCAACATGGTTTTGTGTCTAACCGTTCGACTATGTCTAACTTACTTATTTACACTACTTTCATTAGTAACACCTTAGAAGCTAGGGGTCAGGCTGACGCTGTTTACACAGATTTTGCAAAAGCCTTTGATCGCGTTGATCACTCAATTCTTTCTATGAAATTAAATTACGCTGGTATTCATGGCTCTCTGTTGCGGTGGTTCGAGAGTTATTTAATTAATCGTTCTCAAATAGTAGCCTTGGCGGGCTATGAATCTGTACCCTTTTCTCCTGGTTCTGGTGTTCCACAGGGCTCTAAGTTGGGCCCTTTGCTTTTTTTGGTTTTTTTGAATGATCTTTTGGATTTAATCAATTGCAATTGTTTAGCCTACGCTGACGATTTAAAGATATACTGTAGGATATCGGACCTAAGGGATTGTATAAAGCTTCAAAGAGATCTTGATGTCCTTCAAGAATGGTGTTTGAACAACAAAATGACGCTCAATGTTAAAAAATGCCAGACAATTACATTCACCAATAAAGTGAACTACATTAAATTTGATTATCATATTGATGGATCAGTACTAAGCAGAGTGTCGGTCATCCGTGACCTAGGGGTACTCGTCGATTCGTCACTATCTTTCCGAGATCATATAGATGGTATAGTAAGTAAGGCTAAAAGAATGCTTGGCTTTATAATCCGTACGTCAAAACCATTTCGTAATTGTAGTAGCATTATTTTACTTTACAACGCACTAGTAAGGAGTTCCTTGGAATACTGCTCCTCTATTTGGTCTCCCTATTATTCAACTTATTCTAATAGTGTTGAATCTGTTCAGGCCTGTTTTGTTAGGTATTTATGTATGAAGAATGGGATCCGTAAAGACATACCAGATTACAATGACAGGTTAAGGCACTTTAAAATGATTAGCTTAAAAGAAAGACGTAGCCATTCCGACTTACTAATACTCCATAAAATTATAAACGGTTCCATCGATGCACAATTGGTAGGTTATTTTAACTTTAGGGCTAGCCAACGTAGTAAGCGTCATCATCGTATTTTTGAATTGCCTACATCCACCTTAAATACCACATTTAATAGCCCACTAACACGTATGGCAAGGCAATATAATGAAAGGTCCAACTTGACAGATTTTCCTATTGATATCTTCTCCATGAGTTTTCCTTCATACAGACGTTCCCTATTTAGACAGTGTGAAGAGTGCACGTCAATGTAGCTCAAATTGGTTTGTTTTGTTTTGTTTTGTTTTGTAGATTTGTAGTGTTCTAAATTAAGATCTACTAGACACACTTTTTATTGTTCTCCTTTGTCTCTAATATATAATAAGTTAAATGTCATGCATACCTGTTATTTGCATGGTTACTGTAATGTTAATTTTAGATGATATTTAATTTGAATTGTAAGTGACTGTGCTGTTGGTGTGCTTATTATAAATAAATAAATAAATAAATAAATAAATACCTACGTGAAAATTTGTATAAAGTATACTATATAGTAATGTCAAATATTTAATACTCTTGAATACCCAAAAATTAAAGTGCCAGAAAAAAAAGTACTTACTATTTTCTTAGGAGAAATAACATATTGAGCACTTTTTACTGTCATAGCGAATGTCTAAAAGTAACCCCCCGACTGTTATTTAAGATTGAAAATGCCAAAAATCATATTTTATCACAAGTGTTTTAAGCATAACATTAAAAAAATACCAACAGACTTTTAATCGAATTTAACATCCTGAACATGTTTTTTTAACTATAAACTTGTTATAAAATATGATTATTGGCATTTTCAATCTCAAATAGCAGCCGGGGGGTTAATGGTAGACTCGATGGTGGATGGTGGTGGTGTCTCTGGTGGTGGTGGTGGTGATGGTGGTTTCGTTGTAAAAGTAAAAAATACTCAAGAAGCCATTTTCCATAAGACAGCAGTACTTTTTTTTCTAGCTTTGTACTTTAATTTTTGGGTACGAAATGAATGATGTACTTTTTGAAAGATTAAAAGCTTAGATGGTTTGGTTATCATCTTTGACACAGCCCGTCGATTATTTCTTTGGTCTTCCTCTACTCTTAAAGTCACCCACAATCATATCTACTCTGATGGCGATTACTCTTTTCGGATGTCCATTCTGAAACGACCTCCTAAACTTGAACTCTTCGGTATGAGCAAATTAATGTATTAACCTATTAAGATCAAGTCATTTTCGGAAAAGCTGGTAATTAAAACGAATGTAATCAACTAATTACTCCTGTTTTTTCACGAAATGTTAACGTTTATCGAAACAACACCACAGTGTACAAAGATAAGTAAATAACGACAGTCTATCAACCCAGCGACCCTTTGCCCCTAATCTAAGGCTGTTAACCACCATACATCACGCCCTCGAATGACCCATAAACTTCCCAAAAGAACCCACTTTTTGTTATAACACTCTTATCTTGCGTTAGTGGTGACACTGGGTATCTGTGGTGGATTTATTGAAGCTATATTTTTAAGCACTTTCCGCATTGGCAGGTAGGTTTGAGAATGGCAGGGCAGATGAATTTTGATTTAAATAAATTGTATTCAAAATGCGTAAAGGGAGATTCAAGGTTGCAGAAATAGCGGGTAAAACAAAAGAGTCCAGACTGAGATGGTACGGTCATGTACTTCGACGAACAGATGACCATCGCGTGAAAATAAGTGCCTTCCCATGGCTACAAAGAAGCGGGGAAGTGGGGAAGAGGAAGACCTCAAATCACATGGATGACGAAGGTCAAGGACATGAGAGAGATGGGACTTACGGAACATGACCAAGATAAAAGATACGTGATATTAAATTAGATAATGGATACTCACTACAATATTATAAGTTTTAAGTTATTTTTCTGTGCCCTAACAGGGTCCTGCAATGTGATTCTATAACCATCTCACCGTGAAAACTTAGGTGAAGTGAGCGTGGATTGAGCTGTCAGTCCAACTAATGCTAGGGATTGAAACTATTGACAGCTCACTCTAAGCTCACTTCACCTAACTTTTCACGGTGAGATTTTTACAGAATCGATCGGCTGTACTCACTAGTTTAAGCCTAGCGTGTGACTATGTGTACATTGTGCAAAACAAATAAATAAAATACACAAGACGACGAAATAAATGGCGTCGCATGATTGGGAAAGCTGACCCCGCGTAACGGGAAAAGGCGAGGTCAGAGAAGAAATATGTATTCAAAATGCGTAAAATGAGAAGGACAATTTTATTTTAAAGGTCACTTTTATCGTTTATCTTTATATTAATTTTCCTTGTCGCATTTTATTCCGGCGTTGTTATTTTTAATAGAACATTTTGCGTTTTTTTTTATTTGGAAACCTATCCTTAGATACGTGTGCATAGTGGAGACGACACGACCATACAACAATTAATTAAACTTCGTATATCTAATGACATTCCCAGTCTACTTACAAAACATTAACTAAAGCCACTATAGCTAGTTAAAGATTGGCAAAACCCATAGTCGACCCATGACTAGATACTGTATAGTTTGTTTGAATAAATCATTTTTTTATTACAATGTGTATTATTTGATAGTTTCAAAATACTCCATTTGTCCATCCAATCCATTGTCGTATCATCGTCTCGACATTGTATATACGAGTAGTATAGACTCACCAGTTCCCATAACAAAAGGTTCACAGCACAAAACCTCATTAATTTACTTTTAATTCGTCCAGAAACGAGCCAAACACGCTTTTCCAATTTTCCGTTAGAAGCGTGACTAACACCGTGTATAATGACTATTTTACATTTTTCAAAAGTCGTTCAATCCTCGTTGAAGCGATGCACGCAATCCGATAGTAATGTTTGTCGAGAACGCAATATAGCGTTTTTCAATCCCAGTTCAATTTTGGGCACGAAAAAAAATGGGAATTCAGGACCGGTGCTGTAAATGGTTTTTCATTTTTATATGCCAGTCGCAAAATGGTGTTGGTAGTCTGTCTTTTAAAAACCTATGTTACTCATAGTTAACAACATCACTAATTCTCGGTTCCTATAAACAAAATGAAACATTCGTATCAATGGTAGCATTTTTGCCAAATTGGGCATATAAATAGATTCGTCAGCTAATTTTACTTGTGATAGCTACTTCCATATGTGAGGGTATACTATGCAAAGCTATGAGATATTTGCTTCATTATTGGAAAAGATACAAGAGTCTTAATTTTAACCAATAAGGGTCCGTAAATTATAGGAATCGGCCATTAGATTTAAATATTATTATACCTAAATATTGGCAAAAAGGTCGTGAGAAAAGATTTGAGTAGGAATATGGATGGCTATAGGAGTAGGAGAGGATCAAAAAAACGATGGATGGACTGTGTGAAAGATCAGTTGGCTAGAAAGGGGTGACCACCAAGATACGAGACGACTAATAGAGAAGTATGTAACATGTTACGCCGACCCCAAATAAATTAAGAGAAGATTACGTACGTTAGAAGACAAGAGAATGATTATGATGATCTAAAGAACGTTTAAAATAGATTGATTACGTTTACGACGTGCTTTGATTATTTAACTTAGGTGTGATTTTTCCATCGCCAGATAATTTTTATTCGAGGAATAAAATTGACGTTTGACAGTTTTTGTATGGTATAATTACTGTCAAAATTTAAAAATTATTCCTCGAATAAAGTTATCAGATGATTGAAAAATCATCCCGTAAAGATTATTTAAAATAAAAGTAGTTAAATAATTACGATTTTTTAACCAACAGTCATTTATTAAATTTAAAATAAATAACGTTTGTTTGAATAACTAAGATCGCGTTGATAATACAAATATAAATAATTCCCTACTATTAGATTTTCCGATATTATCTCGTACAGGGTGGCGACTTAGTCACCTACATCCATCAAGGGGGTTGTTCTACCCGTCATACTAAACAATTTTCGTTATGAAACTCATATCCGATTCGTGAAAAACAAATCATGCCATAACATCACGCCTTGTTTAAAATTGCAATGTCAAAAACTTGTCTAAAATGTCTGAGGTATTTTTGACAGGTTGAGACTGAGATCAGACTGTAAACGTTCTTAAGATTACGAGAATTGCCCTTCAGGTATGGACACTATAGGCCTGTCAACAAGTACTAACAAAATAGAAAATGATCCAAATCTACAGCCTACAAGGCCTTCAAAGTTCTCTTTATTAACATAATAACCAAACAATTAAACATAAACCCGTGAAAAGCAAAACAAGCGGTGTGCAATGAAGCGTGCTATCATCCGAGCGATCCGAACAGACACCTGTCGCGTTCGCTTATCAGAGAGGCGGATCAAAGGTGTCGCTTGCTTTGCGCCGCCGCCGCCGCCGCCCACATCCGATGGAGACGGACCCATAGATCTAAAATAGTGTTCTCTAGCAATGGTGGTGACATTTCCTTTTGTGTTTCAGTGACGGTTCAGTTTGCTTTGAGATTTGGGTGTGGATGAATGTTTTAGAGTAGGTATTTCATAGTAGCGATGTTTGATAAGAGTTTGTGAGGGACTTAGGTGAATATCAAGGACTTTATTTTTGTTTATTAAAACTTTATGCACAAGTAAAAAAATACTATTTTTTAACAGTTAACCTTTGAGTGATGCAGAGACAAAATATGGCAGGTGCAACATACTGAATGAATCGGAAATGACTATAAAATAATAAGAATACGGTGGAGTTTCTTGCCCATTCTTCTCTATACGAAATCTACCTTTTGGCAGGGGCCACTAGAAAGAATTATATTTTCTTATTTTTTGGCGTTCAAATGTGCCTTTTATTTGCCTATTTGAAATAAATGATTTGACTTTGAATAAATACTAGGTAATACATAGACACATATGTAGAAATAAACAAAATCTTGCGCGTGCATGGTTGGTCATAGCTCTAAGGTCGGGGTGTCTTAGCTTAGGTAGTAACTGCAACCAAATTTATTTTTAAAAAGCCATCATCATTAGAATACCAAAACGTTTTTTGAGGCTCATTTAAAAAGCCCGTATTTATTTATAATATACTTTATTGTACACCACAAAAATACATAGCAAAATACATTTTCGAACACTAAAAATATACAATGGGCGGTCTTATCACTTTCTGCGATCTCTTCCAGGCAACCTTTTTAATAAGAAGACTGTTAAGTTTTTAAGAGGATTAATGAAATAATCCCCTTATCTAAAGTCTTGACGATTTCCAAGTGTTAAGTCCAGTTTTCCTCACGATGTTATCCTTCACCGCTAGTCATCTTAATTAGAAATACATAAAACTAAACGTACCTGTGATGATTCAATCCAATTTACTCGTAACTGCATGTACGACAAGATACGGCAGAATCAATTAAACATTTGGCAGGGTACCCAAAGCTCTTAGAATTGGCTCATCATGCGTCATTCTTACTGAACAGCGTCTCATATCATTTATACATGATATAGCTTCCACCCGCGACTTCGTCCGCGTGAAGTTATTTGCTCCCCGATGGAATGCCTGCCCGCGCTATCACCTTTTGACATTTTTTCTTTTTGCTCCGCTCCTAAGGGTCATAGCGTGATGTTAAATAGCCTTTTTACATTAATTTATAGCGACTGGTAGTTTCAGAGATTAGCGCGTTCAAACAAACAAACTCTTCAGCTTTATTATTAGTATAGATTATTCCATTTTATATATTGTTTATGTAAGTATTAGTCAAAATACAAGAAGACTAATAATAATTTTAAACGCTAACGCTTGAAGGACTTCGGGCATTTCCGTAAACAACGATCGAACGAAGCTGTAAATTTGACGTTCAAAAAGTGCTGATTCTCAGCCTAATTTGAATAAATGACTTTTGATTTTGATTGATTTTAAAAACAATACACAGACAAATAAAGGAAAAAAACCCCCGAAACAAAATAATGAAAATAGTATGAACGCAAAAATAGTCACAAATAGAACAAAAAAGGTATAAACGTGAAACGCTATAAAAAGAAAATAATAAAAAATAACATTGAATGCGAAAAAAAATGACCCTACGTAAGTACGTATGAATATTTTTTATTAAATATTGTCGCGTCGGGGGACCGCTTTAATTATTAGCCTACTGTTCTGTTAAAGGACATACGTGGTCCCCCGACGCGACAAAATTTAATAAAAAATATTTCACATTTTTTAACACATTTCAAAAGAACAGGCAAAGTTTCTCAGATTCCGATTCGGCGAATGGAACTAGAATAGAAAACACAGACACATGGGGATCGATTGTACACTAAACGACTCGTCACTCGCGTGTCCCTCGTAAACGTTACATTAAATAAATGTGTTACGAACATCAAAGGACGGTTTATTGTCGTGACGTCAATCAAACTGGAAATACAGATAAGAAATAATCGAATTAAGGTACGTGAAAAGTGTCATCTGAAATGAGTCATGCTGTTTCCTGTTGTCATCAAAAGTTTTTCCAGTCACCTATATATGAAATTGGCGTTTTATAAGGAAAAGCAAAACTTTTTTTTTAAATGAAATTATATTTTTAATCAATCAAAGTATTACCATTATTAAAAATAATTTGATGATTTTTTATGGGGTCATTGACCGCAATTAGTTGTAGTGACTTGAAATATAAGTTTTAAAAAAATCGGTTCATTTGTGTGTAAACTTTACAGGCGTGATGGGTGATATTTCAACACGATAAAATAAAAGAAAACCCGATTTTCACAACTCATACTTCAAGTACACTACCAGCGAAACCACCAAAAAAAAAAACATATATTTCATTTCATCATCTGGTTTAGATATCGGTACAGCACGTCTGCAGAGTTTCGCTAGCTCATTTAATTTAACCCTATATTGTACGTTTCTTGCGGTAGAAAATAGTCGATAGCTATAGGCCGACCGCGCTGCGCGGCGCGGGAGGGGTGATACTTTTCATAAGTTGACGAATCACTGAGCTCTCGCATCACGTCACCACACCCCTCCCGCACCGCGCTGCTACCTCAGGCAACGTCTTAGTTAAGCGGTTGGCCTATAGTCGCTCCCTCGTCGGTGATGAGACAATTGCCTCACTCTTTAGTCGCGTGGTAGAATAGCGTTTACCTACCTATTCTTCGTGAACAAAATTTTAGATTTAAATATCAAAAGAACCCTGATATTTATGCTCAAGCCTTGAGGTTTAACTGCTTGCCTAGATTTTGAATTCTAATTTTAGGTCAATAAACTTTTAAGGTTATAAAAAAGATGTTGCGTGATCTCATGCTATAGAAAATTTTGTTATGTCACTCTGAACTAAATTCGTTCAAAACACGCTCAAATAAATCGAAAACTTCGATTTTTACTCGGCTCCGACAAAGCAACATAAAGGATTATTATTTTACAAGACTATAGTTATGTATTTGACCAGGAAAGTTTTTATCACGTTTATAAAGTAAGTACTTACTACAAGTAAATATATTTTCTTTTTAACATGTATCATTTCATACTAGCCGATTTAACCTCACAGACAATTCAATATGGCGGTTAAGTTTATCTTATATGCACTATGTAATATTTTTTTAAGCTCCATCCGCTTTTTCAAACAATAATTGTTGAAAAAGGTGGTCAGATATAAAGGTGCAACATTCTAAATACAGATGAATGTGTTAATTTATCCCTGTAGTGATTGATTCCGTAAGAATCTAACCTGAACAGGGTTTGTTTACGCTTTCATCACATAGTTTTGAAACAGACTGTAGGTAACTAAAACGTACTAAGTAATCTACGTCCCGCATAGTAAAAAAAAAGATTAAATCCGCTCTTCAGCTTGAGGGAATCTAGATTGACAGGCCGAGTGACATTTAATTAAGGTCCATTTCTTTTACAGCTTTCAGGAGGAGTAGTTGTGCCTTGTAACATAAACTCTGGTTTATAGTCTGTGGTATTAGCTTTATTAAAGGTTACATTTAAGGTGAAAGCTAGTGGTAGGTACTTAATTTGCAGGATATGTAGCAGATAAAAAAGGGGCTTTTTACAAAGCATGAAAATGGAAATGGTGAATATTATCAAATATTTTTATTACAAGATGTTTGGCTGCAAAATCTTGGCAGACATAAGGGCTTTCATCTGAAGCATGAATCATTAAATTCGTGAAAGTAAACCAAAATAATACATAACATCGCGCCTTGTTATCCCGATGGGTTGGGCAGAGGTACTCGTATACCCAATAATACACATACATTTCGCAATTTATGTTTAAAAGTTCCATGTAATAGGGCGCGGGCATAGCTGGCGAAATGTAGGTTTACTATCCCACCCACGCAAAATATGTTTTAATAATTCATGCAACTTTTAAATCATTTTAAATTAATTATGAATCGCACATGGCAACACTGTGGATGATGTACGCGTGGTGGTGGATGTTTTGGATGTAATGGCCACTTACCGACGCGCAGACGAACTCCAGACATTTACTATAAGCTTGTTTTGACGTAATCAACTATTTTTAAAGCTTATTGAATCATTGCATTGGTGAGCAAAGAGGCGTAGTTACCTACTTACATACATAGGTAATATCCAGAGCAAAAACATGTTAGGATTACTGTTAGAAAAATGCATGATAGTTACGTAATGTGTATCTTTTGATTTTATATTAATCCCTTTTCATTAAATTTATACATTAATTTTAAATGAAGAAATAATTTTTAGTATACGGACCAATTAAAATCAAAAGTCACTTATTAACACAATCAAAATACTCTAATTCAGACCTTGGCCCATATTATGTTAATGGTACACACTATTTATATGCTATGTTGTAAAACATTTATGTAATAAAACATCCAAAAATAAACAAAACATCTAACATATTCTAATAAAAACTTCTCACCCAATGATTCCCACAATAGTCAGTGCAAACGTTTTCAATAAACAAACAATTCAAATTCTTCACAGCAGCTTCAATAAGAGGCGCACGTAGTGGGGTAGGTAACGCGGTAATAATAAATTCTGGCCATTCTGAGCGTCTGCAGCGCAGTCCGACCATATCCCATATTGTTATTAACGTATATATACTGGTATTATATAATACATTATGTTATAAGTAATATTATAATGTATGTACAGCAGACAATTATTCATCTATGATTATAGTTCCTTGATTGACTGATTTATGGAGTGACTGACAGACAACGTACAGCTAAACTGAAGATACAAACATGAGAACATGTTTTTTAGCGGCTGCATAGGAGTACAAAGAAATGATTTTCAATGGAAATAGACGTTTAAATCTTTCAGACTGGTTTATTTTTTTAATAGAAACGGTAATAGGAAAATCTAATATCCGCAAATGTCATAAAATGCATGTGAAATGGACAGCTGTTCTCTATGCATGTGAAATGGACAGCTCTTCCTCTAGTTTATTCTTTTTGTTCCTAGATGGACACAGGAATAAATTACAGGATTTTGAAAGCGGGGTTTTCTATTGCAATGTAAATTTTTCGTGCACTATTTTTCTTACGGCGTGAAAAAATGTCCCGCAAAAAGCATTGGTGCTGGTCAAAGGTGCTTTTTTGTAACACTTTTTAAATCAACACATGGCATTCTTTTTCTGCTACGTTAGGACCGGCTTTAAGTGCAGCCGGTGTTCCGATTCTTGACATTGTAAGATCATTGGACGTTTAATTCTGTTTAACACCTAAGTTGTTACTTGGAGACCCAAATATCTAGTGATAACTTGGGACAATTTTAACGTAAATAAAAACTATAATTGTATGAATTATCTAACTAATAGTAGTGAGTGGTCATTTGTTTCCATAATTTCGCCCAAACAGTGCAACTCCTCAAAGCTAGAAATAACAGTAGATAGCAATTTTATTCTAGATGCATCGTCTTCAATCATTCATGTATACAAAATATTGTAAATCATTTAAAAAAGGTATCTAACGGTAGGGTTTCTTTACCATTCTTCGTACTAAACTATCTTTTGGAAGGGGCGACTAGAATCAATACTATATTAATATATTCTTTTAAATTTTGACATTCAAAGTGTCTTGTATGTGCCTGTCTTCTATTTTTACTCATAATAAAGCTGAAAAACCAAGGAAAACCTGTTCAGGTAGAAATTCATAGACGACTCCGCCTTGGAGTGTAGATGCGGTGCTGATCCGCAAACGATGGGACACTTAATATCGTGTCCTGCGTGTCCTGTCAGCTGCACGTTACAGGAACTGATGGACGCTGGTGATGGCGCCAAACAAGTGGCCGAATTCTGGGATTGAGTCCATACATAGATTGCTATCGACACGCTAAGAAAAAGATAAAGCTGAAGATTTTGTTTGTTTGTTTGAACACGGTAATCTCTGCTCAAAAAAATTTTTTTTGCATTTGATAGCCTAACTTTTGAGGAAGGCTATAAGCACCGATAACTTCACGCAATGGCCCTAAGGACCTGAGTGACAAGAAAAAAAGTATAAACGAACGTTCAGCTAATGCGAAGTGATAGCGCAGGCAGGCGATGCGATGCGACGCGGCGGGTCAGGGGACCTAGAAATTTCACGCGGACGAAGTTGCGAGCAGAAACTAGTTTGAAATAATTGATTTGACTTTACTTCAAGTGAGAAAAAATTACATGGGCCCGCTATGAGAATAATGTGCCCAGGATTGTGTAATAATATTTTGATTTAAAAGAGTGTCCTTGGAGTTTCTTGCCCGTTCTTATCCATAGAGATCTACGTTTTGGAATGGGCGACTAGCTTCAACTTTCTGACTAACTGACCGACTATTTAATTTTGCCAATTCAAAAGTGCCTGTAAACTGTTTAATTGAAATAAATGATTTGAGTTTTGAGTTTGAGTTTATGTGGAAAAGGAATTGGTTTGAAAATTACTTAACATTCGTATGACCGGAACCAAAACTAACAATCCAGATAACATAAAGAAGCCATATGGTCTTGTTCCGAAGTCGCCCAACAACAAAAGTTTCCGGATTCCGACCATTTCTGAAGTTTGCAAGTTGGGCATTTACTTGGAGCAGTCACGTTTTGTTGGCCCAACAACTGCGAAACGACAGTTAGCTGTATGTTATCGGTTATCTATTGTGATTTAGGAATCTGTACTTCTTTCGGCGTATAGAGCTTTCGCAGCTGCTACCGTTATTTTCTTTTTTTAGGGTTCCGTACCTCAGAAGGAGAAACGGAACCCCTATTAGATCACTCCGTCTACCTGTCCGTTCGTCTGTCAAGACCTTTTTTCTCAGGAACGCGTAAAGTTATCAAGTTGAAATATTAATATCAAATACTCAAGGCTGCTCCCTTAAAGCAGTGAAAAAATCAAAGTTCTAAGTAAACGCAATCAAAAGATACGGGCGTTTATGTTCCGTTTATGCCACATATTTTGACACTCGCAAGGGAATCAAAACCTATAGGGTACTTCCCGTTAAGCTAGAATCATGAAATTTGGCAAGAAGCAATGTCATGTAGCACAAGTAAAGAAAAAAATACGACAACCGTAAATTTGTAGTTATATACCTACAAATTTGTACGGAACCCTCGACGCGCGAGACCGCTCTTGACCGGTTTTTAAATTGTAAAATGTAATTTCTGTAAATTAAAATTATTTCACACAGACAGACAGAAAATAATGTAATGTCCCGAGCAAACAATGTGTTATACACATAACATAATATTCGAATTGGGGTATTTTGTGGTGTACGTTAATTTCGGGACATGTTGTATTATGTTGGTACGTATTGTTCCGTATTTATCAGCATGTGGTTGACAACAGAATCCTGGAATTGTTTGCAAAGCCGGCAAATGTTTTGAAGTTCTAACAATGCTCAAGTTTGATTAAGAGCTTATCTTACCTTGTACCTACTTGTTCGTGAAATTGCTAATAACCTGCTTACCTAAATTGTTTGTACGTGTTTAACATAGTTCGGTTATTGTGCTACTCGGTTGAACTAAGTTTTCTGTTCAATTAAAAGCCATATATAGCTTTTATCGAGCTTAGGCTTAAAAGCAATTCTTAATAGTAGTCGAAATGATTCCCGCCGATTGATTCTGTAAAAATCTCACCGTGAAAAGTTAGGTGAAGTGAGCTTAGAGTGAGCTGTCAATAGTGTCAATCCCTAGCATTAGTTGGAATGACAGCTCACTCCACGCTCACTTCACCTAAGGTTTCACGGTGAGATGGTTACAGAATGGCACAGCAGTTCCGAAAACTACAATTTCACTAATGATAATTTACTATTTCGGCACGGTTGGCGCAGTGGTTAAGCGATTGACTGCTGCGCTGCGTGTCGCGGGTTCGATTCCGCACGGAACAAATGTTTGTATGACCTACATGTATTTGTTCCGAGTCTGGGTGTTTTTCTATCTATAATATGTATGTATTTACAAAAAAAAAAATTGTATATAAGTAGTTTATCAGCCATCTTGTTACCATAACACAAGCATTAGGTTGCTTAGCTTGGGACAAATGGTGCTATGTGAAATGTCCAGGGATATTATTATTATTATATTTTATTTTATTTTCTACCAATTTCCATTTCTTACGATTTCCATAGTCGAGTCATCATCCTAACCTAGCCTTTCTACAACTGTGTTGGGGTCGGCTTCCAGTCTAACCGGATGCAGCTGAGTACCAGTATTTTACATGGAGCAACTGCTTTTCTGACCTTTTACAACCCAGTTACTGGGTAACAGGATACGTTTTCTCAAGACTGGCTGTGACGCAAAAATTACGACCCGAAAATAAATGTTTATAAGGATTCCACGGTCCACTTCGAAACTTTCCGAATCCATAGGCAAGTTATGAAAAGCAAGTTAGTGAAACAAAGTCTAAAATTAATGAAGAAAGCCGCACTGGACGGATTTAGCACTCGTAGAGTGTAAACAAGAAAGGGTCAGCAGCAAAGTTTGTAAACCCGAACGTCTGACGTCAGCAGAGTCGCTACACGAGGCCGGGGCTTACATTGAATAATATTACATATTAAGTTGACTAAAAGACGTACCAAACGTTGGTAATTATTCCTCTCATCTCGTTTCGATACGAACTTTTATATCTCATCATCTGCCTAGCGTCTTCCCAACTATGTTGGGGTCGACTTCCAGTCTAACCGGATCTGACCTCCACAACCCAGTTGTTGGGTAATACGATACTTCTTGGTAAGACTGGTTGTCAGACTTTTGAGCTTCTGACGACCAGTAACGACTGTCAAAGATCCACGAATGATAGCCGGGATCAATGGCTTAGCGTGCTTTCCAAGCCACGGAGGGGTCTCGGTATGATGATCACCCATCCATGGACCAACCGCGGCAAGCGTAGCTTAACCTGATCGATCGAACCGTGCAACTGTTATTTCTTAGACACATCTATATCTTCTATAATATATGCACCTATAATCTATAGGACATAATATTATAAAGTTTCGTCAGTCGAAGAGACTAATTATTATGTTACATAGGTGTTGCTAAATACTAAATTTCATGCATGGTTCTAATCAGCTAAATAGCCATGAACTCCCAAAAAATTCCAGGTGCACTGTATCTATACTTACCCATACCACACCGTAAATTAGGTTTATAACCTCAATTTTAAACAGTTATAACACACGAACACATCAGTGTTACAAATAAAACTAATTTATATTCTTTCCCATTAATCTTAATGAATCTAAATCTCGTTTAAGAAAGAAAGGAAGAAATAAAAACCATCAGCTGGTTATCATCGTGTACGAATCGTAAAAGTCAGGATGGAGGTAATGTATTCATCACTTTTTACAAGTTTATTTGTGGGAAAAGGACTGTGAACATAGGTGATGGTGGATGAAGTCTTCCTTTGATTTAATTACACACAATCAATCAGAATTGGTTGTTGTTGGTTTTAATATTACAACAAAGGATATCATTCAAGTGTCGGACACTTTATACCCAAAAATTTGTTTTCTTACGGGAAATAACATCTTCAGCAATTTTTACTATGACAGCGATTTATTTTTAATTGTTATGCTTAAAACACTTGTTATAAAAATATGCTTTTTGGCATTTTCAATCTCAAATAGTAGCCAGGGGGTTAATTGCAGAATTTCGCTGATAAAGTAAAAATTGCTCAAGATGTTATTTCCCATAACAAAACAGTACTTTTTTTCTGGCCGGCGGACTTTTTATTTTTGGGTACGAAATAAATGGTGTCCTTTCACGCAAACGAAGGTGTGGGCGGAAGCTAGTGTATATACACATGAACCTTCCGGAATACATTCTCTAAATTAAAGTAAAACCTGTATTAAATTCCGTAGCGTATTTTAGAAGAACGATGCTGTCACACATCTGTCTACGTAACTGCGGCGCGCGGCGCTGCCCACACATAGGACATCGTAAAACGCCTCAGTTTTTTCGCGCACAGTTAGGTGTATTAGTACATATTACAAGCCAGAAAAAAAAATAGTATATTGTTAAATATTCACAGAAAAGACTCTTGTAAAACAGAGCTCAAAAAATTGTTTTCGTCGCATAATTCTCTAAAGTTTTACCGCAAACTATTAATGAATAGTATGTGTTGTTTTTCTGGTAGATGTAAGTAATAACACTAGTTTCTAAGTCGTGTGTATACTAACCAAATGGACTACACTTATGGGTCAGAAATAAAAGATTTTAATTAATTTGATTATATTTTATGTAATGATAATGAATAAAGGGAATTACATCAACTAAAGCAATACCTAAAATTATTCCACTGAGCCGTGCATCTATTTTGTAATTATAAAAAAATATATACTTACTTTAATTTTGGTTGTCATACGATTCACATAACATCAAACGCATCGCTGCTGTTTTGAATCTTATTTGTTACCGCGATGCGCTATTGTCAATTACCTAAAAATTGAATGCTCACCGTACCTTCATTTAGGAAGAAAGAAAAAGTATTGATTGCAGCTCGTACAGGAAGATCACAAACTAAATAAAAAATCAAGTTAGGTATTTACAACACGAATGTATATTTTATAGATTTCGATTCAAACATCAAACCTCAGAAATAACCTTCTAATCTACCATTTCACAATCAAATCAGCAGAACAAACGGCCCTTTACGTTGAAATGAGTGCACGGAACCCAAATATAGCCCGCATGACGTGATGGCAGGTTTATTGTGGTCATACCCAGCTCGCATTGACGTCACACTCGTAAACCGAGTACTCGGGCATTGCAAGCGCCAAATACTCATAAGTACCTATAAAACGCACTGTATTTCCGTACTGAACCGACTGGAAGAAAAGAATCTGATGGTCGTGTTTGGTTTGGAGAAATGTTGACTGTGAAGGCAGGTTTTGATATAAACTGTTGCCCCTTATTAATCTTTAATTAGAGTTACAACGAGTTAGTTTCAGGATTATTAATACATATTTTGAAGTTTATGCTTGGCATAGCTTTACTCTAAAACTGTACAGTCACGAGCACTAATATGTCAACGCTTGGAAACTTTCAATGGCGATTTTTGCGTGAAATAACGTAAACAACAATGAAATACGACACATTGCAAAAACCTATAGGTTTGAAAATACTATGTTCGTAGTAACATAAAATTTTATTCAAAAATAAAGGAGTAACTCGCTTTTGAATAAAGCCAAGTCTATACATACTTATGCTCGTAACTGTACTGTGTATTTACTTCACTTTCTTGCGTTTGTGTAAATAATTTCATCACCACTACTCTCAAAACGGTAAAGGAAAACATCGTGAGGAAACCGTCATGTCCTAGAACCAAAAATTCAAACACATGTGACATCCACCAACCCGCACTGGGCCCGCGTGGTGGATTACGGCCCACTCCCAGTCACAGAGAGGTGGCCTGTCTCCTTCCTTCAGGATTTACCATAGACATGATTTGAAGTTTATGTCCTCTCTGTCTTGAGCTAGTGTGGACTAGTCCTTTTGTAGGCGTCAAGCTCATCCCGCCGTCTTCTCCTGGGTCTGCCTCAAAGTTCGCCGGTCGTTTTCTGGGTGACACATGGTGGTAGTTATGGCCCACGACTCTTTCAACATACGGCAACGTGTCCCACATTTAACAAGCATAAATAGAATGATCATTAACTCTGCAGTTAGAAGGTAACTTAAAGGTCAAAGACTAAATAGAAATTTTGAAAAAGATTTCCGCATTTTCCTAATTAGACATCCGTCAGTTTACCAAACAAACCAAAAGGGTTCCACAAAAGGGACGCTTGCGCGCATCACTAAGTTCCCTTTGCGGAACATTACTTTTAAATGCCAAGGACTCTCATTTATTTCCGCCCCCATATGGGTCATTTGGTAAAATTTAACGCTTTAGGTACCAAAAAGTACGGGTTTTTAACGTTTTTTAAGCCGTGGATCGTAAAAGACGACTAGGGGCCGTATTATGAAAGGGATGGTGCTATAGGTCATATATAGCTCCGTCTCTCTTTTAGACTGGAATCATGATGACATTAAACTATCATAATGGTCCAATCTCAGAAAGCCAATTCTCGTAATTTAAAACGTTCAAAATCTAGTCACAGTCTCATCTCGGCGACAAACAAATGTCAATTGTTAAGTATCGTCAGAGGGGCAATTCTCATAATTTTAAGAACGTTCACAGTCATTTTCACATTTACATTTTTAACAAGTTTTTGACATTGATTGTCGCTGAGATGAGATTGCGACTAGATTTTGAACGTTTTTAGTTACGGGAATTAGTCTTCAGTATAAATTACATAGTCACGAGACGGGTGATGTCATCACGTCAACCAGTCGCTGAAATTCAGCGCTGGAGCTCTGTCTCGTATAGGGTCTTAGCATTATGCTGAGGGATGACCGTTTTGCGTGGATGTGACGCATGTTTACCCCCAACTTGTTATTTTTTTTGTGTTTCTTTCTTTCTTTCTGTAGGACTATTATTATTATGAAATTGGTCTTTTCTCAGAGCTGCCGTTTTTATTTCACGAGAAAAACCTCTTTTGAATTTTGTGTAAATGTGAGGTATTTCTGCTCGTGACTGTACACTCACACTACGCTCTTTGTAAGTAGTTGTATGGTAAAATAGTTTATTTAGGGTTCGGCATAATGGCTGACCGCTGGATAACTATGATTGCGGTCCGAATCAGAAATGAGAGGAATTTGCAACAATCAAATGTTTATACAGCGTTACGGCACACAGTGTATTTTCTTTTATAGCAGACTAGTTTCTGCCCGCGAGTTCGTCCGTCGTCGTGGTCGTCGTGTGAAATTTCTTGTTTTAACATTAAATATATCCTATGGAAAGAAAAATATTTTATTTGGGACACGTACCTACCTACTAGAAATACAAACAGTAAAAAATGAGCATTTAAAACTAAATAATATTTCACAAATGGATCCCTCAATCGAAAAATGGTTTTCACAAATCCGCAATATTTTTGAAAGACCTATCCAACGATACCCCACAGACCCCCTGGATTTTCATCTCCACACTCCAGGGGGTCTACTCCGAAGAAGTATCGGCCGAATGTTCGGCCGTTTCCTGCTACGAAGTTACTATTTGGTTCGGTCGGTCCCGATCCTACACTCCTGCACTCTTTCGAATATTGACTATGGTCCCAACCCAACTGAGCCGATCCGAACTTTTTTCGCATTTTTCAATAATCTTCGGTTCGACCATGTGTCGGTCCGATCCGAACATTCGCACTTTGCACTTCGGAGTAGACCCCCTGTGCCAACCTCATCCTGGTTCTACCCGAACTACTATTAGTTGCCGTTAAAATACGACACTTTTATCAACTTTACTCAATTCAATTTTTTTTTTTAGCATTATGAGCCTATAACGTTCCCATTGCTGGGACACAGGCGTTATCTCTGTGAGAGGGAGTGGGCTGTAATCTAACACGTGGGCCCAGTGCGGGTTGGTAGATGTCACATGTCTTCGAATTTTTGATTCCGGACACTCACGATTGCCATCCTTTGCCATTTTGAGAGCAACGGTGATGAAATAATTTACACAGAGACGATAGAGTAAAGTGTATAAACGCACAGTACAGAGCTTAGAGTGAAGTTATGCCAAACATAATCCTCAATAATTTACACAAAGTACAGTGGCTGTATGGCTGTATGTGTGGCTGATTTTATTTTATTTTATTTTTATTTATTTGGGACAAAAAACAGTTATACATTACAGCATTTACAAAGAAGTAGTATATTACAGTCGAGAAAACGTATAACCCACACTATTGTCCACGAATTTTGTAACTATGTTTGTACAAACACTTTTACACGTCAATCATATTTTAAAACTAGATGAGGTCGGCGTTTCCTATCTGACTAGTCTGAGAAGAAAGGCCGAAACCAACTCAGAGGTCACAGTCTCTTTTAAAGTCCAGACATGATCTTGGTCAGATCATATGAAGACCATGTAGGTCGATGTCTGAGATGGTCTTTTGAGGAAAGAAACACACAGATTGAGAGGCCCTGTCCAGTCAGTGCACGCATTTGTCAGAAATCAGGGAATATAGGTTCGAACCCACAACCTACTCGTTAGTCGCAGCTGTTACCACTCCACTCCTTTATCAAGCAAAATTCCAGTCCCAAACTTAAAATTAAAAAAAAAAACCTAAAACCAAGATTTTCTCCATTAAAATATGATACATTATTATTATACACTTTACTCAACTCTATTTTTTCATTTAGCAAGCAAAATTCCATTCCCAAAACTGAAATATAAAAAAAAATTCCTGAAGCATTTTCTCTCTACGTGAAAACTTTTTCTCTAAACAGTTTAAATAAAGCAAAACACACACTTTGAGCTCATTACATATGCCAACAGTGTTTTCACGCGTTCATACAATCTTTTGAGGTAACACCACATTTTCTATTATGGGAACCATTTTGTAGAGTGTATTTATAAGAAGTTAAGAATGGGTTTATGTTGCTACACTTTAAAAATATATTGACTACGAAAATATACAGGTTATGTACGGTTATCGATTTGGTAAATATTTCTGGATAATTATCTGAGTTTTCTTTGTCACTGAAAATACTGTGGAGGTTATTTTTAAATCCTATCCCACTAATATTATAAACGTGAAAGTTTGTATGGATGGATGGATGGGTGTTTGTTACTCTTTCACGCAAAAACTACTGAACGGATTTGGATGAAATTTGGCACATAGATGGTTTATAATCAGGATTAACATATATCATATCACATTTTATCTCGATATTCCCACGGGATCGAAACTTACGCGGGTGAAAATGTGGGCACATTTTTAGTTACTCCGACATTTTGGTATGCATAGAATCGATTTCTTTCTACAGTCTGTGTTAGTTTTCGCGTAGGTACTTGACATTCAGCACATTCATTTAGCTACACCGTGATTCTTAGCAAAGAAAAGCTACCCTTTTCCCACTTACGGGAACGAACGGGAAATTACGTCTTGCGTCCGCTAATTACAACAATGGAAAGAGAGATAGAAAAACCACACATTGTAAAAACCAATTATTATATTTTTAAAAGAGTAACCGTGGAGTTTCTTGCCTCCTCTGCTCCATACGAAACTACCAATTGGTACCGTGGTTCTAACGTTTCAGTGCCCATTATGTTTATGTGAAATAAAATGTTTTGAATTTGAATAGAGACAGAAGGAAAATACGTCCATTACGCACAAACTAATTGATATCACTTATCCGGGTGTCAAGTGTAGAAAGAAATAAAATGCGTTTATTGGCATTAATACAAACAAAACAACTTGAGGTAATTTAAAAGAAATGGTACTCATGGCAAAAGGTCCTCAGCTCAGGATAATCTCAGGTGACAGCCCTAATTAATAGATTGGCGTCTTTACGGCCATATCCACCAACCCGAACGTGGTTGCTCCAATGCCTCTCAAGCCCCGTTACTACTGACATTAACCAGCTCAATTTCTTTCCAGGCATTGTCAACCGTGGTGACTCGTTCCGGCGCCGGAGATCGAGGTCTGGCAGCCTAGCCCCGTCCTCGCCGGCACAGTCTGCGCCCGAGTCGCAGGAACGCAAGCCCGTAGCCTTGCATCGCGTGGCTATGGTCGGTGCGCCGGGAGTCGGGAAGACAGCACTCATCAGCCAGTTTCAGACCAGCGAGTGTATTAATGCTTATGATAGACAAAGAGGTGAGTTCGAGGCTTAAGCAGACTGTTGAAGGTTGGTTTTGTCAGTTTCTGTAAAGTTGCCTCTCCACGTCAGCCCATTGTTAAGCTCACGTGTAATGGCTGGGATTCAAAATTTCTAACAACACGTAGAAGAAACCCTTAGAACAAGGTCTATGTCTTAAGAAGCAGAATGTATTCGAGTTTTAAACTGAATGGTCATACCTTTTAAGTTGGTAAACTAAACTATTTGTGCTGAAACATTATTTACGTTTTTGAGCAGACATTTTCGAACATATGAAGCAATGGATTTGCCTTGACCTTGATTTGCCTTCAAAATGATTAAGGTTGTGATTGAAAGTGTGTTACGCAATTCGGATGCCCGTCAAAACAAGGAACTCCGAGTATCACGACGAACGCTTGTTAGGCATTTTGGATGAAACGCGCCTACTATTACGGCTATGCAGAAAGAAAGAAAGAAAATACATTTATTTGCAGCGACATAACGCAAAGATAAAACACAAACACAAGATGGGGGAAAATATGCATCACATCCACATAAAACGGTCATCGCTCAGCATAATGCTGTGGCCCTATCCGAGACAGAGCCACAGCCCTGGGGGTCTACTCCGAAGTGCGAATGTTCGGGTTAGGGGGAAACTGGCCTCTGGTCCGCGGCCCACATTACACGGATTAGGAACAGTAGTGGAAAACTCGGCCGAATTAGAAGAGCCGGGCCAGAATACCATGGGAAAAAAGTATCGTAGTTAAATCGACCCATTGGGATTTAATGTCATTAAAATGAAAAAAAAAGGTGCGAAATAAAACGTAAATATCAGAATATGCGTACTTTATTATATATATCTACGAGTATGTTCGTACTATGTGATTACTTTACTGTTTTAAGGAAAATCATCATTATTGTGTTAAAGAGAATCATTAAGAGTTTATCACTTATTCAATACAATGCCCAAGAGTAATATCTTGATCAATCATCTCACGTACACTCTGCCTATTGTTTTTTCATGTTCTTATCGTATCAATTTTTGTTTGGCTTATAAATCCTTGTTGTTAATACAGTGTGGTGATTAGGTTATTACATTAAATAGTACAGCCGCGGTCATTGCAAGTTGTTAAAAGTCGGTTAAAATAATAAAATTTATTGTTTTCTAAAAATAGAAAAAAAGAACAAATAAAATAAGTAGCGTAAAAATTGTCATAAAATAAACCATCCTTGATAATATGTCACTAGACACGCGTGAGGCAATATTATCAAGAATTCAACACAAACTTTATGTTATTGTTACTAAGTAAACACAAATTAAGTTTAATGTTGTTAGCTAAATACTGAAACGAAAAAAAGATCCCACGACTAAAATGTTAATTGTTATTAATTCTTTTAATTGTGTAGGTATGTTTAATATAGTACGTTATGTAGAATACGTGGTTTCAATTCATGTGATAACCTAATCGCCACACTGTATAGTCCAAAATAATAATTTGCATCTTTGTATAACCTGTCTTAAAAATGTGCCAAGGGGTTTAATTCTTTATGCATGCACATTTAAACATCTTTTTAAACCACGTCATGTTTTTCATTCACGCCGCTTGACCAATAGTAGTTCAACCAACTATTTCTATTAAACAAAACTTAACCAAAAAACATTATTAAACTAACTCATATCGCTTAAAAGACAACTTTTTTTTTAAACCTAAGTTTGAAATAAACCTTCTGTTATGATTTGCTATTATAGTAACCGGAACTTTACTTTAGTTTTTTTCATGGCTTTTTACATTGAAAAGTAGCAAACTGAATACAATAATCAAATCTTAAACATTAATGATGATTTTCCATAAAACAGTAAAGTAATCACATAGTACGAACATACTCGTAGATATATATAATAAAGTATGCATATTCTGATATTTACGTTTTATTTCGCACCTTTTTTTTTCATTTTAATGACATTAAATCCCAATGGGTCGATTTAACTACGATACTTTTTTCCCATGGTATTCTGGCCCGGCTCTTCTAATTCGGCCGAGTTTTCCACTACTGTTCCTAATCCGTGTAATGTGGGCCGCGGACCAGAGGCCAGTTTCCCCCTAACCCGAATGTTCGGATCGGACCGACACATGGCCCAACCGAATATTATTGAAAAATGCGAAAAAAGTTCGGTTCGAGACCATAGTCAATATTCGTATGAGTGTAGGATCGGGACCGACCGAACCAAATAGTAACTTCGTAGCAGGAAACGGCCGAACGTTCAGCCGATACTACTTCGGAGTAGACCCCCTGGTTTTCAGCAACAGTCCGCACCATGACTAGGGCAATCATACCTTATCTTTGAAGGTATGAAAATCAGCACCCTTGCTAAAACTTTGCCGTGTTAGCAATCACAGACCATTAAGTCCAGGTTTTCCGCTGACGTTTTAAAACCCGTAGCTAATTGAACAAGGATTGCAATCTCTATAATTTCTGTTCCGTTACCAATTTGCAAGCCACCTTGTATGTTGGCACGCTCGTTGCCAATGGTTACAGTAAGCTCGTTACTGATGGCATGACGAAGTTTCATTTACTTATCGTTAGCCTCATTTACTTGTCAAAGTGTCAGGCACAGGTCTAGTAAGGAGACAGGTATTGACTAAGTCTACGTACGCACTGACACATGTCAGTGCGTACGAGTACATACTCGTAGCTTGCTTAGCGGCCAGAGCCAAGCGACTCACCTTACGAGTAGTGAAGTGAAACGAACACTCCTCAATTGGATTTAAAACCGGGGACTGCGCGGGCCACTCTCAGAGTTGCCTTTTCTATAAGAGAATTAAATACTGCGCATTTTGATATAAGTATGTTATTAGACTTCCTAAGTAGTTTCTTTTCAATCCTAGTTATAATATTATAAACGCGAAAGTTTGTGAGGATGGATGGACAGATGGATGGATGTTTGTTACTCTTTCACGCAAAAACTACTGAACGGATTTTGATGAAACTTTACAGTAATATAGCTTATACATCAGAGTAATACATGGAATACTTTTTATCCCATATATTCCCGCGGGAACGACACTTACGCGGGTGAAACCGCTGGGCGCTACTAGTACATAATATAAGTATAAGATATCCCTAGATTGTGTTGATGTGTATTGTAAGTATTATAGCTAGCCTAGTGGTACCTATAGTCCCACTACTGGACAAAGACCTCCATGCTTACAAGCTAATGTTAAAAAAGTAAATCTACAACATATTCAGCTTTTTTTTTCATCGTCTGGATTTGATTCTTGTCCATAGGTAGCTACTACTCTTTGGAATGGAAACTAGCTTCATATTTCTGACTGACCGACTCCTTGACAATTCAAAAGTGCAAGTAAATGGTTTAATTAAAATAAATGCTTTGAGTTGAGTTTGACGGACAATAGCTGCAGAGTTCTTATTTGCTCCACCAATTCATCTACTATTCATAATGATTCATCATCAACATCATCCACAGTCCGACTTCACCAACAGCTCTTTGCTTGACCCAATCCCCACGCTCCTGTGCCAGACTCATCTAGCACCCATCCAAAATGCGAAACACACCCCTTTAATCACAATGCGAAAGATTTTGAAGGAAATTGCTAATTCATTGCTTCATAGGTTTGAATATTTCGCCTGATCAACAACGTAAATAACGAAATTAACGTTCTTAAACTGTCAAATGAAAAGCATTGGCATTGTAAGTGTAATGTTACATAATTAGACCCGCAGGTTCTACACGCGATGGCAACAATATCATGAGTGTCGATTCTAACTAGTTTAGGAGTAGACGCGTTCCGTGTTGTGCTCATTAAATTAAACTTTCTTGTGGAACACTATCCCTAACTAAGCTTATAAGAAGTACAAAAATTGAGTGCAAGTGATCAAGCAAAAAATCATAGAAACAACGATCAACAGCTACCGTGAGCCGAGGTTGAAAGCCATTTTACAATTGAAAACATTCAAATCAATAAATTACCTATTTATTTGCATAAAACAGGTACAGATGTAGCAAATAAATTGAAAGTACACTGTATCATTACCTAATAAGTTGTGCAAATATTTATATTATTATTATTAATCTTATTGAATAATTATTAAAATAACATTACAAAATTATTACAATCAAAAACATAAAATAAAAAATTAATTCAGAATACTAAAAATGTCAAAGGTGGTCATAGACTTAACAATCAAATAAATTAAATTAAAATATTCGCTAGCTAAACACTGGACTCCCAAGTTAGTCCTGAGGTACACAAAATATACGTGCAATTACTAGCAATCGTATTAACTAGCTGAATCTCGACTGCAGTCAGATTTTCCTAATGAACAAATATAAAGTAATTATAACTTCTAAATTAGTTGTACTCAAACTCGTCGTCGCTAACTGAATATGCATCGTTACGGTTCAAAAAACTAGCTTGCTTTATTATTTTTTGTCGGAAAATTACTTTGGTCGTGTGCTAGACGCAGAGTGGTTCACAAAGTTCTGAGGGTGAGACTGCAATTTAATTTATCAAAATAATTTTGTCGTTTATTGCAAACGCTATGACATCGTTTCTACGTTACATACGAGTCCAAATTGTTTGGTAGTTATCATTTTAATTTAAAGTAAAAAAAAATAGTAAGTATGATGTGATCTGAGTACAAATTGGCTCTTAGGGATCCTAAGAGCCAATCTGTGATCTGAAAATTTTGTAAACCTACGTTTCAAAAACAAGTACCTATAAGTAATGATAATCATCCAAAAGTAAAGAAAATTTCTATATACAGGGTCAATTTAAATTAGCAAGCGAAACTCCGCAGACATGATGAGTATCGATATATGATAAAAACGACAAAAAAACATTGATGATATCCCCGAAGGGTTAGTCAGAGGTGTCCCTATGGTAGGTACACCCACCAGTTATGTTGAAGTCCCATGTAATATGGGGCGAGCCTTACCATCAGCTGCTACTAAGAAATTCCTAATGGAAAAAACCAATAACACTTCTCCACAAACTTACGTAAGACTTAAAAATAGGAAATTTATTTTTTAAACAAAACTCTTCCCAGAAAATTATGGTTGATTAGACTCCATCATCATCCCGATCTATTGTTTACACGAGTTCAGTCTAAAATAGAACGACGATGGTCAGATTACGTGGTTTGATCGAAATAAAATCACTTCCCTGATCGTTGGACCATACATTTATTTTGTTTTCTGTTATAGAATCGCTTTGTGTGCCAATTCACAATATTATAAAACTATAATTTTACTTAGGCATAGATCTCAATTGATGCCTACCTAAGTATTTAGATTTAACTAGCTTTTTTCGCGGCTTCGCACCCGTGGATATCTGATAATACCCCGCGGGAACGTACTACAGGGATTAAAAGTATCTTATGTGTTAATCCAGGGTATAAGCTATCTCCGTCTTATTACAGAATGAAATCTTACTTTGGTTCTAGCCTAAACCTTTGAGCCAGTATTTGTATTTCGAACTTTATTTCATTTAGGCAAAGTTCTTAATACTAAAATGACAACTTAGCACTGAACCAAACTGCCATTTTTGCATACTGAGAACTGATAACAGTTAGGTTCTTAATTCAATTAATGGCTCGGTGGTTTAAACCTGCGGGGCAATTCTCGTAATTTTAAGAACGTTCACAGTCTGATCTCAGTCTCAATCTGTCAAAAATACCTCTAATTTCCTTACATTTTGACAAGCTTTTGACATTTGTTTGTCGCCGAGATGAGACGACGACTAGATTTTGAACGTTTTATATCACGAGAATTGACCTTCATATCTACAACAATAACCTTTTTTTGTAACGTGTCCCAAATTTTATCCAAACCACCGAAAGAAAAATTGCACAAACGTTATATATTTTTATTAGGAAGCAGGACTGCCTCCTGTTCCCTCAATGCACCAACACATTTCCTATCTCTAAGCATATTTTAAGTGAACCTGCGTGTAACGTGTCGCGAGATACTTAGGTCGCATTGCCCGCAGAGGTACCAACAACATGGAACGTCTAATAGTACAGAAAAAATATAGAGCAAAAGACCTAAACGGTGGTCGCCGCACTTCATCAGGCCGCTGATTATAACAGACGGAGAACGCCCGTTGACAAATAAAAACGGAGTCACGATCCTCAGCAGTGAGAGAGTGATTAAGAAAGGTGAAATATTAAGCGTAGTAATTGAATCTAGAGTAAGTCACAAACGGCCTAAAAAATAAAAAACGTGCGCGATCGGAAGACCCCGTCAGGAACGAAGATGCTCACGCGATACTCGCAGGCACACACATATAATAGAAATAACGAGCGTATATATGTAGATAGTGTGTAGAACGTGAGAGAGACAATGTGTGAATTTATTACGCGTTTTTACTACAGCGCTAGCTCTAGTTTAAGTTTTTAGCTCATAAAATTGTCGCCATCTTAGTTTTCTATTTTGAAAACCATAAGGAGCATATTTTTTTTACGTTACGTGACTATTTCTACCAGTTTACTCCTACCGCAAGCCGCGTACTTCGTTCCAAAAAAGCTTTTCCCTGCAATAGAATAATCACAGTCTGATACAATTATTTATGACGCCATTTTCTAAAGAAAGAAAAACATAGTTACACCACCCTAATGAAATATGACGACAACTCCAGTGTCTTATTGTCCCACAAGTTTTGTTGAAGTGGCACTCTCAGGTACAACAAAGTTACACAATAGTGAAAACTTGGTACCAACTGAGCTAGAATGTCACATTCACAGCCACAGAACTCTTGATGAAATGAAGCCGTCGTGAAACGTAGTGTAATGTTGTTCCAACCAATCAGCGCAAGTTAAATTGACGTTGGACGACGTCAAAAGGATTTTAACCAATAACATTTCAATGCGAAGTGGTTCCATTAGTTCTATTATATAGGGGACGAGCTTTTAGAGCATTTAAGGGCTGTTTGTTCCATCGCCAGATAACTTTTATTCGAGGAATAAAATTAACGTTTGACAGTTTTTGTCAAAATTTCAAAATTATTCTTCGAATAAAGTTATCAGATGATTGAAAAATGAGCCCTTAATCAATATAAAATAAAACTATTGTAAAGTAGATTTTCCGAGTGGAAAAATTGTGTTAGAATTTTTTTTTATTTTACGAATCCGAGTTTTTCTGAATAGTCCTCATTTTAAAAATGCTGTGGTGGAGAATCTCAGAGAAACTAGTCCTTATGCAAGCAAAGAAATAAACCACTGTTTCTTCCCGTGGGAACCGTAAAAGGCGACTCTCAAGTAGGTAAGCAGCAACTAGCTTTGTCTACCTGCAAAAAAAAACAAAATGCGATCAATCCTTCTGTCAAGCGTGGTGAGAAGTAATAATCCTTTGATTACTAACAAGCGGTTAATAAGTTCCATGTTCAAGTAAAACCATTGAAAATTAGTTTTTTTTATTTACGTATATCGAATAAATGCTTCTTCTACTCGGAAGAAACATTTATCCTATGGTACTCGGCAATAGTGCAGCTTACGATCACAACTTACAGAGATTACAAACAAAAAATTTTACACAAACACACGTAACGTAACGTACACGTAGGTATGTATATTCACGAATTCTTCCCATGTGGGCAGGAACTACAGAACGTCAGCTGCTACGACCCTTACAAACTCCTCTTGCTTCGTTTAAAGCGGAGTTTTAGGGCACGTCTACATACATGGCAAAAAAAAAAAATACTATTCTCTTATCTCTCAAAATACAGTGCTATGTGGTGAATCCTGGGTGATACTTTTACGTTCATACATTTGAGGGGCAATTCTCGTAATTTTAAGAAAGTTCACAGTCTGAAGGCCAATTCTCGTAAGTAAAAACGTTCAAAGTCTAGTCGCAGTGTCATCTTGGCGGCAAACAAATCTCAAAAACTTGTCTAAATTTAGGGAAATTTGAGGTATTTTTGACAGTTTGGGACTGAGATCAGACTGTGAACCTACTTAAAATTACGAGAATTGTCAGTCAGTCAGTCAGTCAGTTGTTGTTGTTGTGTTGTCGCAGTCTCAATCTGTCATTTCCCTACATTTTGACAAGTTGTTGACATTTGTTTGTCGCTGAGATGAGACTGCGACTAGATTTTGAACGTTTTAAATTACGAGAATTGACCTTCTGGTCATACACGCACGCTGGTTGCAAGTACTACGCACCTGAACTTTCTGAAGAACATCACCAGTAGGGTCTATGTCTCTTCTAGGGCGTCCCCTCCCGGCGTTTCCATTTACATCTGCCTTGTAAATATATTTTGTTAGTCGCCTAATTTTACTTCTTTATGATATTAGTTACATATAATCAGCCTTTAATGTTCCCACTACGGGGATACACGCCTCCTCTATTTGAGAGGGAGTGGGCTGTAATCCACCACGCGAGCCCAGTCCGTGTTGGTAGATGTCTCAAGTCTTCGAATTTTTGGTTCTAGGACATGCCGGTTTCCTCACGATGTTTTCCTTCACCGTTTTGATGATGATATTTTGATTTTATTAGTTAATATAACAATAACAAAAACGTAAGTTCTTTCACCCCAGAAGGAGCACAATCCATAAAATATTCTTTTCATCAGAAAACTGAATGAATACAACAAGAAAGCAATCTAAAAACACTGGAACGTTTATGAAACGACAATGCTGTGAAGTTCACGCCAAATAAACAAATAAAGGACGGCAGAGCTCGTTGTTTTTGTTGTTCTTTTTAATGGAACAAACTTGCACTGTTAAATAATATGGACAGTAGTACCAGTCTTTGCAATCCATATACTATCCTACTAATACATATTATAAACGCAAAAATTTGTTTGGATGGATGGATGAATGTTTATTACTATTTCACGCAAAAACTACTGAACGGATTTGGATGAAATTTGGTACACAGATAGTTTATTACCAGTATTATAGAATACTTCTTATCCCGATATTCCCACGTGATCGAAACTTATGCGGGTGAAACCGCGGGGCGCAGCAAGTAATATTATAAATTCGAAAGTACCTAACTCTGTCTGTATGTTATTTTTTCAAGACTAAACCACTGAACGAAATTTGATCAAATTTTGATCTGGAAAAAGTGCATTGACACAACAAACAACGCATTGTAATAACGGGTAGCACCTGATATGTATTAACATCATTTCATACTATGTAAAACTGCATTCCTACAAATAGATAAAATTCTGTTTTTATTATTTTCTAAAATAAAACTACCCTAAATTACTCCTTATAACATTCGTCAGTCCCGTCAAAATCTGTCCAGACGTTTTGGAGATTAGCCGGAACAAACAGACAGACATACAGAAAGTAAAAAAAAAATGCTATTTTGTTATAAGTAGGTACCGTATACTAAACTTTTGTATGCATCTAGTAAAAAACTGTTATTTTGACATTACAAACAGACATTACAATGAGAAAGAAGAAGGAAAGAAAATACATTTATTTGCGGCAATTGGCGCATAAAAAAGAACACA
Source organism: Apamea crenata (assembly GCA_949629185.1). Classification (NCBI taxonomy): domain Eukaryota; kingdom Metazoa; phylum Arthropoda; class Insecta; order Lepidoptera; family Noctuidae; genus Apamea; species Apamea crenata. Next base: position 2,683,982 of record OX451368.1, on the reverse strand, counting down.
AACACAAAAAAAAATAAAAAGTTGGGGGTAAACATGCGTCACATCCACGAAAAATTCAATTTTAATTATCTATAGATAATTTTAACGTTTTGACTGTTTTTTGTATCCCCCATCCCTCATTTAATCCTACACAGTGTGCGTTCAAAGCGGGTTTTCTGAATAATTTTCTCTTGTAGGATAAAACTCCGCTGCATCGTACGTCGGCAGAAATTCACTTAACTTTGCAATTATCTCGGCTGGTTCGTTTTTGAAACTATTCTGTTATTACATTGTATGTGTCTGTTTGTTTGCTTCTATTGTTGGAATGACTGGACTTTTCCAGTCAGATTATCTAGTTATGGAAAGCAATTGAGATTATGAATGCTTTGCAAAATACAGACGTAGTTATTCTCTTTAGTATCGTTTCTTCGGCTATTAACACACGTAGCATAATCAGCCTAAATGTTCCCACTGCTGGGACACAGGCCTCCTCTCTTCGAGGGGAGTGCGCTGTAGTCTACCACGCGGGCCCAGTGAGGGTTGGTAGATATCACGTGTCTTCGATTTTTTTTTTCTAGGACATGCCGGTTTCCTTACTATGTTTTCCTTTAATGTCTTTAGAGCAGTGGTGGTGAAATTATTTACACAAACTAAAGACCCTGCCCGGGTTCTAACCCACGGCCTAGCCTTTTCCCAACTATGGAGGGTTCAGCTTCCAGTCTAACCGGATGCAGCTGAATACCTTTATTTTACATGGAGCGACTGCCTATCTGACCTCCAAAACCCAGTTACTGGGTAATACGATACCCCATGGTAAGACTGGTTGTCAGAATTTCGGGCTTCTGACTACCCGTAACGACTGTCAAAGATCCACAAATGCCCAGCCGAGGGACCAACGGCTTAACTTGATTTCCGAGGCACGGAGGGGTCTCGTTATGTTAAGATGGTCACCTATCCACAGACCAACCCCGGCAAGCGTAGCTTAACCTGATCGATGCGGCTGTTATTATTTAGCCACGGGCTCCTTTTATAAAACGCCCATGAAATAAATAAAGCAAAAAAAATCGTTTTGATTACAACCCCTTTGGGGGTAAAATGCGAGATAACAGCCCCGGAGGTACCAGGGTCTCATAAATTATGAGGAACTCGTAGAATCGAGCCAGCGACCACTCGTGATCGTTTGAGGGTTGCCATTTATTATGCCTGTTTTCCGTGTCCTTGATTTTTTGGAAACCTTTTATTTTTAAAGGGCGGAAGTCAGCTCGAATTCAGTGTAATAATGTAGGTGGTTTTTAAATTGATATGGTCGTGTGGATATTATGACAGCTTAGGTAGGCACAAACGCAAGACCTAAGGCAGACATAAGCTTATATTCTCAAAAAATCATTTGTTGGGAGTTGCAATCCTCATCATTTATTGAAATAATTAAGAAGCATTCCATTCATTTAACTTGACCTCTATGTAACTACATAACAGAGAGACGAGCTATACAACTATAACCTTTCATACACATATTCGTAAATAAACAATTTCATTTCTTGTCAATTCAATTCACTTCAATTTCATTTTTTCATTTCAGTTAATTTCGATTTTGACAGAGATACCTAACTGGGTATCTCCCGGAGTATTCAACACCCACTCCCCCGAGAACACCTGAGACCCCCCTGTTTTATTCTCGAATTATTTGAGAATAAATCTGAGTTTGTTTCTTCTCAGAGTAGACTGTTAGGCAAAACCGAACTAAGTATTTTTCTGAAATCAATTTTCAGAAATAAATAATTATTTATAATTTCAGTTTTTATGAACCGATATAGTCTCCCCTCAGTTTTCCCCGAATGGACATTACGTCATAGTAAGAGTACCTATGACCAAAAAATACTCTGTTTGCAGAGTGTGATTACTGCATATTTGACGTGTGTTTCCCCTTTCGGTAAACATCGGCCAATGTATTTACTGAAAGGGTTGATTCTGATTTTACCATCGTATGCAGAATAAAGTTCCTTACTATTATTACGTACTGCATGACTATTGTCAATCATAACATGACGCCTGAATACTCGAAAGATTAGGTAGAAGTTTACCTATTAGTACACACACATTTCGCTAGTTATATTTAAGCGAGCGAGTTTTTCCCGCGGCGATTATTTTTCGCGCACTGAATTTTCAACTTAGGTACTCCTTAGCGTAAAAGTTGAAAATCGAACAGTATGTTTTTGTGGCACGCTGGTATGCGCTCTGTTCTATCCCGCCGTGATATTTTTATATCCGTGCGTTCGTGGGCTTGGTCCTATGTATTAGGGGGTGAGCCTAATGCCTTCAACCGGTAAAACTCTGCCCGACCAGGGCATCGAACCCAGGACCTTATGCTCAGCAGTAGCGCTTGTGACTACTACACCAACGAGGCAGAGAATATAATATTTATATTAATAAATGAATGAATGAATGAATGAGAATGAATGAATGTATGAGAATGAATGAATGAATGAGAATGAATGAATGAATGAATGGGCTACCATTTTCTTCTTCGTGTCGGTGGCACGACTGTATTTCAAGTGTTATTTTCCCAAAACTTTGCCACTTTCACGGCGTTGTCGGTGGCAGCGAAGAGGTCACTTTGACTGCATGTTTTGGGATAAAGAGGGCAGGATAGGAGGTGGAGCATGGTTGTGACATAGCTCCATCACACCCTACTGCTGTTCCGTCCAGGTAGCCCCACTTTACCAGGTTTGGATTGTTAATTATATTGCCTAATGGTAAGGCAATATAATTAACAATAAAGAGAACAATAAAAAAATACAGTCAGCAACAAAATTACACTTGTTCCAAGTTGTTAATAACTGCGAAAAACCTTGAATTACTCACAAAGTAAAATCTGTGAACTGTAATAATTGTTCAATTGTAACTTTCATCTCGAAATCGCCATTTTAATTAGAAATAGAACTGTGGAAGGAAAAATCGTTTTCGCGTCAACAATTTTGTTCATTGAATTATTCTGCTTAGAATTTTCTTTTAAGACTGTTTTATTAAATGTTTTGGGATATTTTTTGTTCCTTAGTATTAAAAGACTAGCTTCTGCTCACGACTTCCCTCGCGTGTTTCTTGTTTTAACATGTATCCTATGTTATATTTAATTTTATGCATTCTAAATACTTCCACAGACACAGCATAATTAGCCTATAACAAAATTAAAACGACGCACTAAGCAGCACTTCTACATGTACCTTATGCAAACACTAATTTAGGCGTAATGCATACTTTCTGAGAGCCAGTTGCAGTTTTAACGAGATTTGTTGTGAACAAGGCATTGACCCTTTCTGCACCAAAGTAAACACACTGAGAAAGCTCTTAGCAAAGCCATTTTTTGTACAGGAGACACCTGCCTGCACTTGAACCGTTTGTTGTCCAGATTGACTTAAAATTTGAACAAACGAAATGAACCAACTTTGAGGAAATAATTCATGTAACTAAGGGCTGGTTTTTCCATAGCCAGATAACTTTTATTCGAGGAATAAAATTGACGTTTGACAGTTTTTGTATAAAAAAACTGTCAATATTTCAAAATAATTCCTCGAATAATGTTATCAGATAATTGAAAAATTAACCCTTAGACTACGAAGGAGTAATATTTTTTGTATTTATTTGTAGAGGCTTCTAATTAGCAATTTAGGGCTAATTTTTCCAACGCCAGTTAACTTTATCGGAGGAATTATTTTGAAGTTTTGACAGTTCTTTCATACAAAAACTGTCAGACGTAAATTTTATTCCTCCAATAAAAGTTATTTGGCGTTGGAAAAATCAGCCCTTAGTAGTAGTATATATTACTGTTATTATAATGTTATTAGTCTGTAAGCCTTCCGAAAATAAAGAAAATAAAATAAATAAATAAAATAACGTTCCCACTGCTGGGACATAGGTTTCATGCCTGTGAGAGGGAGTGGGCCGTAATTCACCACGTAGCCCCAGTTCGCGACGAGAATAAATAAATAAATAAAAAAATCAAAAGTCATTTATTCAAATTAGGCTGAGAATCAACACTTATCGAACGTCAAAATTACATATGACAGTCCCCCAAAACCAAATTACATATGACAGTCTCCCAAAACAAAATTACATATGACAGTCCCCCAAAACGCCACCCGTCACCACTTCCTAGTGGTTTCGCTGGAATCAAGAAGTGGCGCAACAAACTCCAGCAGCAGCACAGCTGTCTGTTCAGTATAAATTACAAAATAACTTTTAAGCCACATATTTAAATATCAAAAATGATAAAGTTTTTACATTTTAATAGGCCTGCTTATGAACATCGAAACCCCACTTACGGTTTTACAGCTTCCGTTTTAATTGGCCACCATTTAAGTTTTAATAAAAAGCTTTTAAACACACTCATTGATGTAAATGCTGTCACCTTTTATTTTAATGAAATGGTCGTGAAATGCATCGCTGTGTATTTTAATGTTTCGCTTCTAAAAAGTTTTGACGTACCTTAAAATAACGATCAGTATTAGTTGAAATTAATAAGCTGGCTACGAGACGAGAAACGTTGGTGGCTAGGCTTCACAGCCTGGCTCATCGGCGTAATATTGCTTACCTGTCGGTCTTATACAGACTGTACTTTGGAGAGTGGGCGCAGGAGCTCCACGATCTGATCGCCCTTTTACTACCGGAACCAAGTGTGGAGGGTACTCGTACCCAGGGTCGTCGTACTCAGCGCTTCTCCTCCATATTGATTATGCGCACAGACTCTGGCAGAGATTTCCACAATTTGGAAATCTCTGCCAGCGTCTATGTTCCCTTCCACATTTAACTCGTCTGCTTTCAAAGCAAGAATGGACAGGCATCTTCCGGGCACGCTCGTTCCATCAAAGCCCTCATCCATCGCTTTCTATCAGGTGTGATCGAGGTCAGAATCAGGCCTATTTCCATAATTAAGTAACCGGCCATTGCTTCGCACTGTTTTTACAACTTAACATAACATGAAGATTTCTTTATTATAATACTAGCTGCACCCCGCGGTTTCACCCGCATGAGTTTCGATCGCGTGAGAATTTCAGGATAAAAAGTATCCTATGTGTTAATCCTGGTTATAAACCATCTGTGTGCCAAATTTTATCCAAATCCGTTTAGTAGTTTTTGCGTGAAAGGGTAACAAACATCCATCCATCCATCCATCCATCTATACAAACTTTCACGTTTATATTATTAGTGGGATAGTAGTAAGACTAATATTATTATATTAAACTCGTAAACTGCATCGAAATCCTTTGCGGAGTTTAGCAAAACAACGCAATCACACGGACAAACACGAAACGCGAATTTAAAGTAAAATATGTATAGAAATAGATAACACCTCGGGTTCGAACTCACGACCTATAATTTGTTAGTTGGGGCTGGTACCACTGGGCCACTCATATATTATTTCATCACGACTACTCTGAAAACAGTAAAGGAAAACATCGTGAGGAAACCGGCATGTCCTAGAACCAAAAATTCGAAGACATTTGTGATATCTACCAACCCGTACTGGGCCCGCGTCGTAGATTATCGCCCACTCCCTCTCGAAGAGAGGAGGCCTGTGTCCCAGCAGTGGGAACAATATAGGCTGATTATGACGTATGCACTTAAGAAATCCATCTGCACTCGAGTAAAGAACGAAATGAAAAATAACCGGAATCAGAACGACAAGGCCATAAAAAAGCCTATAAATAGTTCCTCGAATCTTCACCGATGTTCCTAGGAACCAAAAATTGAGTAACACGACCAAAGCCTAGAGTGATAGACTCAGTTATTGTGGCCATAAAACACGCGAGGGCCTATATGGACGTCAGTAATTGATAATAACATAAAGTGGACACGAAGCTTTTATGTGAGGACTAATATGGATGGTTATTGGATTATTCGGTTCGAGTGGACTTGTATTTATCTCAAGGGTATTTTCTCCAAAATCTGTAAAATCGCTAACTTGCATAAAGTCTGCCAAACTGCGTAACAATTTGATCGGCAGTTGTTCTAGTCTAACGATAGATTAAAATTTTTGAATGTTATAAAAATATGATTTGTGGCATTTTCAATCTCAAATAGCAGCCCTGGGGTTTATTTTAGGCTTTCCCTATAATAGTGAAAAATGCTCAAGATGTTGTTCCCCATAACAAAATAGTAAGTACCTTTTTATTCTACTCTAATTTTTGGGTATAAAATATTCGACACTTGAAGCCCACCACACGCACTTAATTATGCTAAGTAAATAAACTATAATGAATGTACAGTCGAGATAAAAAATATCACATTTTACAAATTTTCGCCAAAGTGATGTTTGTTACAAATATAATTATCTATGGACGCATTGAGAGATAATGTTTAAGTAGAACACTTTTAAATTGGTTCCCTTGGATTGAGCTTGCGAGATCAGAGGGACAATTCTCGTAATTTTAAGACCGTTCACAGTCTGATCTCAGTCTAAATATGTCAAAAAATACTTCTAATTTCCCTATATTTTTGACTTTTTTTGTCGCTGAAATAGGACTGCGACTAGATTTTTAACGTTTTAAATTACGAGAATGGGCCTTCAGTTTAAGTAAAGTAGTAATAGAATTGAAGTTCTACATTGATATTACACGGTATAAATCTTAGACAACAAAATTATTTTTTGACGATGACGATTTGATGACGATGTTTTTTGATTTATAAATGCTTCGAACTTAATTTAAATACAAACAAAAACTCACGCCTTCATCCCATTGGGGTTAGGTAGAAACTACAGAAAGCCACCTGCTACGTTCGCTACGATTACTCCTTTTGCTTTAACTTGATTTAACAAAAACATAAGTTTAAAATTCCGATGTCGCAGAAGCTACGAGATCGTAGCACATGCGCTACGGCGTAGTACGGCGCGTAGCACCACAGGAATTATTTTTAAATCTTGAATGGGACAATTTTTCATTGAAGGCACCTTTTCTTTTGTTTAGAAATATTGTTTTGAAATTAAAGTTCAGAATAATTCTACATTACAACACGACCATGTCTTGTATTGATTTAATTTTCTGCCAGTTTTTTTTTCCGTTTTCTCATTCAAAGTCAAAACATTTATTCAAATAGGCACACAAAAGACACTTTTGAAAGTCAATATAAATTAATTAATAAGTAAGTAAATATTGCAATTTTAGACTCTAGATTGGACCAGCATGTTTCCAAGCGTTCTTATCTTGGATATAATCCTCTAATTTGTAATATGCTTGTTTACAAAGCGTGCTTTTAATATAACTTTTGAATTTTCTTTCATTTAATTTCAATATACGAGTATCACAAGGTATTTTGTTATAACATTTAACACAGTACACGATAAAAGATCATGCAATGCGATCCCGCTCATTTCCGGGCCACGAAATACATTCCCGTGTGGATGACAGCGCGAAATGCAATCAACTACCCGCAGACACGAGCATATTGACGATCCACGACGAGTTTATTACTCATCGGGATTCATTGGTGAATGAATCTACACAATAAATACTTAAGAGCGTTCACAACATTCACGTCTTCATTCATTCATTCACATTCATTTCATACAAACTTCCACGTCCTTGTTTTTCGAAATGCATGAACCAATTTTAATGAAACTTCCTACGCATAAGCAGGATATATAGGTATAAAAAGTTAATTGAGAACATTTTCGAAAAATAGTGTGACAACTAAATTTAACCGATTTTAAGTTTTCCATAGAAATAAAGATTTCCAAGTATCTTTTTTTTTAATAAGAAATTTCGGAAATGTTCCTTACTAACTTTTAGACCTATGCATGTATCCTGCTTATGCGTATGAAGTATCATTAAAATCGGTTATGCATTTCGAAAAACAAGGACTTGAAAGTTTGTATGAAATGAATGTGAATGAATGAATGAAGACGTGAATGTTGTAAACGCTCTTAAGCCTGCATAATTCTCAATTGTCAATTCAAGAAAAGGTCTTTGCTTTATGTTCACGAACATAAGTGACCTTATCATATAATATTACCAACTAGTTTCTGCCCACGACACCGTCTGCGTGAAATTTCTTGTCCCACGACCCATCACATCGCATCGCATCGCATGCCCGTGCTATTACTTCATTTTCGGTTATTGTTCTTTCTGATTTTTGCTCGGCTCCTAAGGATCCTAGCGTGATATTAAATATCCTCAAGAATTGGGCTATCAAATACAAAAAGAATTTTTCACAGATAGTTTATAATCTCGATTAACACCTGCGATAGTATCGAATAAATTACCAAACATAGGCGACGACATTTTGACGGCACGGTTGGCGCAGTGGTTAAGCGATTGGGAACAAATATCTGTATGGCCTACAAGTAGTTGTTCCGGGTCTGGCTGTTTGTGTATGTGAGTTTAAATATGTGTAAACGCACCCACAATACAGGAGAAATTCCTAGTGTGGGGCAACGTTTTATTAAAAGAAAAAAAAAGTTTTTAAGTAAAATAAATAATACCTGTCCTTTGATTCTTTCTACGAAATATACTAATATCCATAATTTAATAATCCATTAACCTTAATGGACCTCTCTGGCTGAGGCAGTAAAGACTGTAATTTCTTGAAATTAATAAAACACTATTAAAAATATTTTTATTGTATGAAAAAGCATTACATATTAAACAAAAAATTTACGGTTTTCGCAATTTTTCCTTTATCTGTGCTATAAGACGTTGCTTCGTACCAAATTTCAAGGTTCTGAGTTCACGGGAAGTACCCTGTTTTTTCCTTTCAAGGTACGGAACCCTAAAAACACCTACAACTATTATAATAACACACGTAGTTTAATGGGTCTAGTGGTCACAAGCACTACTGCTGAGCATGAGTTACTGGGTTAGAATCCCGGGTCGAGCAAAGTGTTATTGGGAATTTCTCAGTAGCAATAGTTGGTTGATTGTAATAGGATCGTTCCCCTATTACATGGGCATCAAACATAACTAGCGAAATGTCGGTGTATTACAGGTACACCTCTGCCAAACCTTCGGGGATTATAGCGATGTTATGTTAGTTTAGTATGTAGTTGAACTTGAATAAGTAATGTCTTATTGAACTCGTCGAACAGAAAGTCTTAAGTACTCAGTAAGTTTCTTTCAACTTCTTAATAGATACAAAACAAACAAAGTGTCTATTTCACCCTTTTCATTAAAACTTTGGCGGCTGTGGGGAATAAGGATAGTAAGAGATCCGTTCTCATAATCGATTCTTGGAATGGGTAACTTTTGTATGAAGACTATTTATTTTGGCTATCTAAACCGTCGTTTGTTTCTTTGGTTCTTTGGTTTTTTTTTTCAGAAAATTCTCAGTTGTAGCCCGGAATTTAGAACTGTGCCCGGTATATGGTAACAGGCTCCCCCTTTTACATCATCTGCCTCTGTAACAGGGACTGGGCCGTAACCATGCGGGCCCAGTGCGGGTTGGAAGTCACATGTCCTTGTAGTTTTGGTTCTAGGACATGCCGATTTCCTCACGATTTTTCCTTCACCGATATGAGGACAGTGGTGATTAAATAATTTACACAAAGTAAAGCACCTGTCTGGGTTCGAACCTACGACCTACAACTCGTAGGTCGCGGCAGTTACCACTGGGCCACCACAGCTCTCACGGCCACGGCTCGCCCCTTACATACGACTTACTGTAATCCAAATTGTATCTTCTAAATACATATTACTCAGTGACCTAGCTAGGAGAGCAGCGCTTACCCAACAACTCGTTGTACATCATGTATTTAATAATGCATACTTTATAATCCCCCAATGTACAACAAAACCTTTATGTGCCTAAATATTTAAATTTAAATTTCACGCTTGCCCCTAATCGCATTTAGTAATTTCTGGTGCAAGCGTTCCTGAATCTGAGTTCCCTGCCAGCATAGTGTTGTGCCACAATAGTTCTCATTCGGCTGTCAATCGGCTGTCAACTGCGAACGACGTGCAATACGCTATTATTGGTCGCGCTACTTCCCCTGATTGGCCTACATTGTGGGGACTACTACGGTGGAATGGAACTCAATAGGCTCTGAGAAAGCTGGTTAACTTGTAATTAGCGACTGTAAGTCCGAGGCTATTGTTTCTTATAGTGCCTAAGATATCACATAGCCACAACTACGCATTTTGAACATTAAGAAACATTGCACAAAACAAATTGCTGGGAAACCACTTTTATTTTTGGTGTAAAACTTTGCTGTTTGCGGTAATGCGCAATGTAACGTACGCAAAACATTGTGCTTATGGGTGCATGCCACGGTATAGGGGTCGTTGGGGTATTTAAAGTTGTGTTATAACATTAAAAACTAGTTTTCTCAAAACAACGTCAGTAAAAGTTGGAATTTTGACCTTCAATATCTTCGTAACCAGAAGGTTCCCAGGTATGGACCACTACAAAAAAATTGTCACGATGAGGTACAAGTTCCTCTCAGTTCTGTTAAGTGTCTTTTTATAGACAGAAGCTGTTGGTAAACCTTTATAAATAAAGGGGTATCTGGATTTCTTACGTATATAATTTCGGTTGGGTAGAAATTGGAAAACGGTAGTACAGTCAGCTATCTCACTGTTACCTAATAGTTTTGGAAATAGGTTGAGAGCCCAAGGGCGAAAAGTAATTAACGCCGCCGAGGTATACCCTTTTTTCTCGTGAAAGTCCTCATGGATACCCTTGTCTACGTCTGTGAAAATCAGTTTTTTGGTCATCTACCGACTAAAAACATCTTTACAGACAAAGGTGTGAGTTTTTGCTGAAAACTAACGGCAATATCATAGTATAGTATAGATTCCTTGATAATAATAATAAAGTAGTTTTGCTTAGCTTAATAATAATAATCCGTGCACATACAGTGCCTCCAAATGTGATGCCACATTATGATTTAAAATTAAAAAAATATCAGGTACTCCCAAGGGATTAGTTTATTGCGGTATTTACGTTGTTGAGCAGACACATGACACATTTTTTGAACATATGAAGCAATAGATTAGCAATATCCTTCAAAATGATTCAGATTGTGATTGATTGTGTGTTACGCAATTAGGGTGCTGGATCTTATCTTAGTTAAGTTTTCGATACTTAAAAACGAGTAAAAAGTGACAAATCCTAGTAAAGCCTCCCATTTGACATGACATTCGATCATCGGTAACATACCACAATGTCGCGATGCGCCATTTTGATTTATCGCTCTTGGCTTTCGGCTATCGGCTAACGAGGTGAAAGGACAATAGACTCTCGGCTATTTATCATGCGAGGGCAACCGTATAATGATTGATTGTTTAAATTTGTTTATAAATACATGACTGTTATAAAGACCACGTGAATCGAGAGTTTTGTAGCTAATAAAGTGAATAAAAAAGACGACCGACGGATTTTTTTTTTAAATTCAATAGTGACTTTGCGTTAAATTACACTTAAATGACTTATTACCTAATAATAATAGCCTCCCGACCGATTTCGGTCACGGTGGCCAATCTCAACGAAGATTAGCCAGGTTCGCAGGAGATATTACAGTGCACTAGTTTGTGCGCAAACACAGGTGCAGTTTCTATTCCTTTACTCTCAAAGTCTGATGGAACTGTAATCCGACACCACTGGACTGGTGCAGGATTAACGGCTTTACGTGCTTGCGAATACGGGGGTATTAATCTGCCAACTTCCAAACTCCGGACTGTTCGAAATTCCCAATGGTAAAACTCAATAACACTTTGCTCGACCCGGGAATCGAAACCAAGACCCCACCACGAGACCAACAGGGCGCGGTATTCACTAATAAGCTAGATTGTACTGAGAATCAATTATCACCGACTGTGACATACTTATTTTTTTTTTAATAACGTTGCCCCACTCTAGGAATTTTTCCTGTATCGTAGGTGCGTTTACAAACATTTAAACTCACATACCTACACAAATAGCCAGACCCGGAACAACTACTTGTAGGCAATAAAAATATTTGATCCATGCAGGAATCGAACCCGCGATACGCAGCGCAGCAGTCGATCGCTCAGCCACCGCGACAACCGTGTCGTCGTGTCATTTATATCATCCTCATCAAATGCGATGAATGGAAGCCGACAACAACATAGTTGGGAAAAGGATAAGCAGATTGACAGTATTTGGCAAAGGAACAAATAAAACGTCAAAAAACTGATTTGACGATCGAAGAAGGATACATAGCATAATCAGCCTTAAACTTCCACTACTGGAACACAGGCCTCCTCTCTGTGAGAGGGGATGGGCCGAAATCCAACACGCGACCCAGTGCGGGTTGGTCATGTCACAAATGTCTTCGATTTTTCGGTTCTAGGATATACCGGTTTCCTCACGATGTTTTCCTTCGTCGTTTTTGAGCGTTTAATTAAAACAACCATATCCTACCAATAATAATTCGTCCTGTAAAAGTTGACTGTTTTTTTTATCAGAATACTCCAATAACTCAACATCATTTGACCCAGGGGATCATTAAAGCTATCAATTTTCATGTCATTTGTCGTTCGGCACCGACCCGGAAATTGGTCCCGGCTGAAATTGTGCCCGGCTGAATTCGTAACACCGTTATTTGCGGCATTGATATTTGATGCGCTCGCTGTCGTTCAATTATGAAAATATTTACTGCGGGGGTAAATTATTACCCGGAACATGGGGAGACCGGTATGGAATTTCGAAATTGGTTTTCAATGATAACGTAAACTATTTTGCTACATTCTGTATTGGTGTATAGAGGTATGAGGAACGGGGTGTAAAGTCCACTCATCCTCTATAGAAAAGGGAAGATCCTCGGACCAGACGGGTGTTGTGTCTGGCGGGCAACAGAAATGTCCAACGACTGGTGTCGAGAAGTTTGTATATATTCTAATTGCGCGGTAAACTCTGCTTGCGAGATGCAGGATTTGCGTGATGTCAGTATGACGCGTTGTTAGCATGTGGCGTTGTAGATGCCGCTACAGCAGGCGGGTGTATCGATAATAAAAGAAAAACAGTCAGGTTGTAATAAATTGGGTGCGTTGTAAATAAAAGCTGTTTTTAGAGTCAGGTAACTAAACAAGCAGTGGTTTGTCAGTGGAAACGACTTACGAGTGATATGTCATAGGTTCAAACTCTGTCAGGCGCTTTCATCATCATCTTCTCCATCAGCCTATAGCAGTCCACTGCTGGACATAGGCCTGTCCTATTGCACGTCATTCAACTCGATTTTGGTGCTTTACTTTGTGTAAATCATTTCATCACCCCTGCTCTCAAAACGGTGAAGGAAAAAATCGTGAGGAAACCGGCATATCCTAGAACCAAACACGAGGCAGGACCAGGGATGTTGGGCTATTGGATATTAAATAACGTGTAAGCCCACGCGGTTACGGGTGCGTTTTTCCCGCGGCTATTTTTTTTCACGCACTGTATTTTGAATGCTCTGCTAAGCGCCGAGAGTTGAAAATCCAACAGTGTGGTGTTTGACGCGCTGAGATACGCTCTGTTGGATTCTTAATGCTCGGCTCAACACCAAAAGTTGAATATCATGCAGCTGAATACCAGTATTTTACATGGAGCGACTGCCTATCTGACCCACCCACCCACCACCCAGTTACTGGGTAATACGATACCCCTTGGCTTGGCTTGACTGGTTGTCAGATTTTCGGGCTTCTGACAACCCGTAACGACTGTCAAAGATCCACGAAAAACAGCCGGGACAAATTCCGAAGCACGGAACGGTGGGCTAACAACTATTATAACAAAACAATTATAACCCAAATTAATATGAAGACAGGTAATATGAATACAGGTGAAGGTGTGTATACTTCGCACAAAGGAATACAAACTAATATCTAATTAGCACAGTAGCTTCCACACAGCACACATACCTACATACTAATATACTACACAATGCAGGAACCAATTACGTAGTTCATGCCAAATCCCGGTATTAACCTATAGGGGGATATTTCGTAGGTACGCTCTCTACGATCCCATATTACAGGTTGAAGGATGCAAGATTGTATATTTATTGGCTGTTTTATTAAGAATATTGCTATCATAGGGATATTCTAATAAAGTACTGTATAAGAAAAAGTTACTGAAATAATCTATATATATAAAATTCAAAGTCCTGACTGACTGACTGACTGAGACATCAACGCACAGCCTAAACCGCTGGTCCTAGAGACCTGAAATTTGGAGGGTGTATTCTTCGTGAAGAGTAGGTATCCACTAAGAAAGGGTTTTTCGAAATTCCACCCCTGAGAGGGTGAAATGGTGGGATTTTGTTTGTATGAAAAATCTTATTCCTTAAGTTAATAAACTTGAAACTTGCCACGAATACTTATCTAAGTAAATTATGAAGTTGAGCATTTTTTGTTTTTATAAACTACCCCCTAAAAGGAGATTGGGGGGTTTCAAAGTTTGTATGGAAGAATTTTAGCGCGCGGTCCGATTTACTCGAAACTCAGTATTTATACCTAAAATTGAAAGGAAAGAATAATGTGTATCAGGGTTTTTCGAAAATTTACCCCTGACGGCCTGAAAAGGGGTAGTCAATTTTACAGGGGAGGATTTTACAGCGTGGCTTGATTAACTCGAAAATTGGTATAAATAATCTTTGAGTCAAGTTATGAACACATCCCAAATGATTTTTCAAAATTCCACCCCTGTGGAGGTGAAAAGTGGGGATACAGTTTATATGAAAAATCTTATACGTTAGGTTAATAATCTTGAAAATTGGCATGAATACTCGCCTAAGTAAGCAATATAGTTTATCATTATTAGTTTTTCAAAACTACCCCTCAAAGGGGATATAGGAGTGTTAAAGTTTGTGTGGAAGAATTTGAACGCGGGGTCCGATTAACTCGAAACTCAGTGTACCGTGTGTGTACTTAAGACTAAAAATAAATAATAACACGTATGAGGGTTTTTCGAAAATCTACCCCTAACGGGGTGAAAAGGGGTAGTTAATTTTACAGGGGAGGATTATAATAAGTGGCTTGATTAATTATAAAATTGGTATAAATAATCTTTGGGTCAAGTTATGAACTTTTTAAAATTCCACCCCTGTGGGGGTGAAAAGCGGGGGGGATACAGTTTATATGAAAAATCTTATTAATTTAGTTAATAAACTTGAAACTTGGCAACAATACTTGCCTAAGTAAGTAATAAAGTTTATCATTATAAGTTTTTCAAACTACCCCTCAAAGGGGGATATAGGGGTATTGAAGTTTGTGTGGAAGAAATTGAATGCGCGGTCCGACTAACTCGAAACTCAGTATTGATACTTTCGACAGAAAATAATTAATAATAAGCATGTAAAGTTGACGAAATTTGACCCCTGAAGGGGCAAAAAGTGGTAATTCGGTTTTCAGGGGAGGATTTGAACTTGAAACTGTATGTTACATTTTCACGCCTAAACCACTGAACTTCTGATTTGGCAAAGAGATAGATGGCATCCTGGAAAAGCACATACTTTTTATCCTGGTAGCACGTTCCCGTGGGATAACTTCCGACATCCACGCGGGCGAAGCCGCGGGCAGAAGCTAGTATTCAGAATAAAGCGGTAGATAGCTGGGTTTTTACATATCATAACAATGTTTTTCTTTTACTGATTTATTTTATGGATATAGTATATCTCAGCATGTGTTTAGGGTCTCGTGGCTGAATCATAATAGCTGCACGGGTCGATCAAAGGTTAGGCTGCGCTTGCCGCGGTTGGTTCGTGGATGGGTGATCATCCATTACATATACGTGCCTCGAAAAGCACGTTACATTCGTCAGAAGTCTAAGCTGCCCATTGTAAATTTTGTAGGGATAAATGTATATTTTTTTATTTTGTATTTTCTGGTGTACAATAAAATATATTATACGTATAAATAAATAAGTCACTGTCAATAAATGAGACCGTCTTACCAAAGGGACGGTGTTACCCAGTTACTGGAATATGGAGTTCACATAGGCAGACGCTCTATGTAAAATACTGATATTCAGCTGCATCCGGTTAGACTGGAAGCCGACCCCAACATAATTGAGTAAAAGCTAGGGAGGATGATAAAGCTATTTGATTATTACAGTACAATAAACATAACATAACACAATCAGCCTATAATTTTCCCACTGCTGGGACACAGGCCTCCTCTCTTGGAGAGGGACTGGGCTGTAATATACCACGCGGGCCCAGTGCGGGTTGGTAGATGTCACATGTCTTCGAATTTTTGGTTCTAAGACATGCCGGTTTCCTCACGATGTTTTCCTTCACCATTTTGAGAGCAGTGGTGATGAAATTATTTACACAAAGTAAAGCGCCTGTCTGGGTTTGAACCAACGACCTACCTACCCGTAATTCGCGACCGATATCACTGGGCTAGAAACATAACATTTGTTAAGAAATACCTTAAATCACATCACCCTAACATCTTCTAAGAGGAACAATGTTTGCTAACTAATTATAGAGAATTAATTTTGATACATCTGGGATTAATCTTTGCAGGCTGAGGATTAGATCTGTACTGATTGCTAACGTTCAGGGATTAGAAGCAGGGCTGGGACATGCAATCAACATGTGTTACTGATAGGTTTTGACTTCAGTGTGGAAGGTCAAAAGTTTATGACATGAAGTTTATGACAGAACATTTGGAGGCCCAAATGTTAGTTGACATTTTTCCACTTCAGCTTTGAGAGAGCACATTATGATTAAAAATTCTAATGATCCAAATGTTAGAACTGGAGAACAATTCCCGTAATTAAAAACGTTCAAAATCTAGTCGCAATCTCATCTCAGCGACAATCAATATCACAAACTTGTCGAAAATGTAGGGAAAATTAGAGGCAAAATATTCGAACACCTCACCGAGGGGAGGCCTGTGTCAGAACTTTGGAAACATTATAGGCTGATGAACCCTACAATTTGTAAGTAAGAGTCGTATCCACTGGGCCACCACTGCTCCTGGTCATCATACAAAAAAGCAATAAGTATTCGTCGATTCTTTGAACACATAACCCCACAAATACAAATGACAATTATTTCTTGGCAATAAAAGAAATTCTTATTTGATTGATACAATTTCACTTGCCAATATTGTTGGCGTAATATTCCTAGAAAATCTATTGTCACATTGTCATAGGAATGTGCAGTTCCATTGAAGAGAGGACTCATTAAAATAGTGGTTTGATGCCAACTATTCGCGAACATGACTCGACATGAGAGAACTTTGTTATCGTATAACCAGCATATTTTGGCACCCGGTACAATAGAAAATGTAATAAGTCGGATTCGCACACAAAGAGTTCCGTACCACCGTACAATTCCTACATATTTAAAAAAAAGGGTTAAGTCGGGGGTCCCCCGGCAAGAACGAAGTTCAAAATGAAAAAGCAAGATGACGGCGCCATCTTGGATTTTCATTCTGACGTCACTATTGACTGCAGCACCCTCGAAAACCGTGAAATCTCTCTCTTGCTCTCTCTCTCGCTAACTCTTGCTAGCAATCAAATATACTAAAAATATACTAAAAAGTCACAAGGAGGGGGCATAACACTTTTTCGTTACGTGACGATTTCTTTACTCCTTCCGCAAGCTCCGTTAAAGAATTTCGTTCCAAAAATTAAAGGGGGTCTCCTTTAATTTTATTTTATTTTATTTATTCGGCAAAACAAACAATTACACATTAAGAATTACAAAAAGATAGGATACAGAAAAGATACAAATGTGAAATCAACCCTTTATAACTTTATTTTATTTTATTACAACATTCGACGAGATTTTGCCTGACCTCGCATTGTATAGGTTTTTCGTACAATGTGAAGTCAGCTTATACTCGTACTGGAAAAATATCTATAGCTTGATATGTCGTCGTGTGTACCTGAGCCGTCTACTAGATGTTGTATTTACTTGGTTAACTAGCATTTTCATAGAGGGGCTTGTGGCTAAGTAATAACAGCCGCACGGGTCACTCGATCAGGTTAAGCTACGCTTGCCGCGGTTGGTCCGTGGATGAGTGACCATCTTCACCCCTCCGTGCCTCGGAAAGCACGTCAAGCCTTTGGTCCCGGCTGTCATTCGTGGATCTTTGAGAGTCGTTATGGGTCGTCAGTGGCCTGAAATTCTGGCAACCAGTCTTACCAAGGGGTATCGTATTACCCAGTAACTGAGTTGTGGAGGTCCGATAGGCAGTCGCTCTATGTCAAATACTAGCATTTAGCTGCATCCGGTTAGACTGGAAGCCGACCCCAAGCCCAACATAGTTGGGTAAAGGTTAGGCAGATGATGAACTAGTATTGTCACAGTTTGTTTGCACTTAACACTACAAATAGCGCAACAATGGACTTTCAGATTATACTGGTTAATGTTATTGTAGTCAATAGAGTATTATGTCTAGTCAGAGAACTAATGTCAAAGGAATTTTCTGACGTTACTGGCATTGTGTAAGTCTGAATCGACTGTTATTTCACAATATTATGCAAGTTTATGTTAGTACCAGCTTCTGTCCGCGACTTCGTCCGCGTAAAATTTCTTGCTCCCTGACCCATCCCGTCGCATCGCATTGCCTGCCCGCGCTATTACTTCATTTTCGCTTAGCGTTTTTTCTGAGTTAATTTTTTTGCTGCTCCTAAGGTTCCTAGCGTGATGTTGAATAGCCTTCCTCCAAAATTGCACATGAAGTAAGAATTTTTCAGATCCGGCTGGTAGTTCCAGAGATTAGCGCGTTCAAACAAACAAAACGCACACTCACGCGAGTATTTCGTTAAAATAGTTTTGGACTGACGAGAATAACCCGTAATTTAAAAATCTAATCATTAACTCTATGACTTAGGGCTTCGGTCGAGCCCTACTAGCCCTACATCTACAAAATAATATATTAAGATTTTTTTCATCAAAACATAAACATCACGCCTCCATTTCCCGAAGGGATAGGGGTTTTCGTCAGTTGTTTCATCCCATGGGATATCTGTGCAAAGATATTTCCAAATTGGATAAGATATTTCCGGTTGGTGCAGTGGTTAAGCGATTGACTGCTGCGCTGCGTGTCGCGGGTTCGATTCCCGCACGGAACAAATATTTGTATGACCCACAAATAGTTGTTCCGGGTCTGGCGGTTTGTGTATGTGAGTTTAAATGTTTGTTAACGCCCCCACGATACAGCAGAAATTCCTAGTGTGGGGCAACGTTTAAAAAAATAATATCCTATTAATCCGAACCGAGTATTTACTAACAGAAAAAACTCATTTTTTATCATCGCCAACACATAGTGGCGTTCTGTAGCTTCTTCCTACCCCCTTGGGAAGAACACGGAAGCTTATCTCAACTTGTACTTACATACAAATCTACATAAACAAAAACACACCATATACCCATGAGAATTATCCACTTCGTCGTAAAACCTCTTCAAAATATTCTAAACGCAGGGAATTCAATCACAGCCGCTCCGTCAATCTGTCTCCTGAGGAAACTCAGTGACGTCACGAACTGGCTCCAATTACGACAGGCCCTCGAATTATCTGCTATTCAGGTTGAGTTAGGGCTCCTAAACAAGCGGGAATTCAGCTAGGTAGGTTCTGTTAAATCCGAGATTTTAACTACATGAAACGCAAATTATTATAGAGTTCAAATTACATATATAATCAGCCTATAATGTTCCCACTGCTGGGGCACAGGCCTCCTCTGGGAGAGGGAGTGGGCCACAATCTACCACGCGAGCCCAGTGCGGGTTGGTAGATGTCACATGTCTTCGAGATTCTAGGACATGCCGGTTTCCTCACGATGTTTTCCTTCACCGTTTTGAGAGCGGTGGTGATGGAAACAATTTACACAAAGTAAAGTGCCTGCCTGGGGTCGAACTCGTAATTCGGGTCTATAACCACTGGGCCACCATTGCTCCCGAATTACATAATTATTCGTAATTGAATCAACTGATTTTACTTTCCCTCCGAGCTGATCCCCATTTTTTTAACCCCCGACAAAAATAGAGGGGTGTTATAAGTTTAATGTGTGTATCTGTATGTCTGTCTGCGCCATCGTAACTCCAAAAGGCCGAACCGATTTTGATTTTTTTTTTTTGTTTGAAAGGTCACTTGATCGAGAGTGTTCTAGATTATATAACGCGAAAAAACTGATACTTTCATGATAGATGTTGTCCACTGCTTGTTTTGCGCACCTTTTCATATAAGATTGCGGTGTCTACAAGCAATGTAAAAAAATGTTGTAAGTCACAATTTTATCGCAAGTGTGTGGCATGACGGGTCACCCTCCAGCATCCAAGGTTTTGTCTTTTTATCGGGTCCATCTCATCTTTCAAAATCACTTACAAACGCATAAAGCACTGACACAACTTTTGCATTGCTCATTATCTTTGGCCATTTTGTGATTCCTTACATCATAATTTATTCGGTGCATGTTGCCTACCTCGTACCTCAAATAGGACGTTTCGTAATGTTGCCTTTCCTTAATGCGTATAACGTTTATTGGGGATGGTTTTCTCTTAGCTTGTATATTTCCTTTTTACATATTCCTGTTGGTTTCTATCGCTTTTGAATGTAATTGTATTAGGTATTTACCAGTACAGCATACAGTAAAGTTTTGCTGTACCAGTACAGCGTCCTAATAACTGTCTGCTTTAAAAAATAATAAAAATAGTTAAATAAAAATTGTAAAATTGTTTTAATAATTGTTGATGAATAGTTGCTTGCTGCGACGGACGACGTCATTACGTCGGCGCCGGCTGTCGCTGAAAACCAGCGCTGGGGCTCTGTCTTGCATAGGGTCTCAGCATAATGCTGAGCGATAGCCGTTTTGCGTGGATGTTTTTTTTTTATTTATTTATTTATTTACTGATATTCTAATACAGTGGTGGTAACATAATTATAAACTCGCCAAACTTTTACGTTTGATGGCGAGAAGCGCTCTTAACATAACTACTACTTATATATTATAAAAGAGAATACAAAAAGAATGACATGAAGAATGTGACGCATTTCAACCATTCTTATTGTTTTTTTTGTTGGTTTTATGTTCTTTTTTGTGTTTTATGTTCTTTTTTGCGTCATGTTTACCGCAAATAAACGTATTTTCTTTCTTCTTTCTAACTCGCTTGTCTATTATATACCTTTTATATACCTACTCGCTGCGCCCTGCGGTTTCACCCGCATAAGTTTCGATCCCGTGGGAATATCGGGATGAAAAGTAACCTGTGTGTTAACCCTGGTTATAAACTATTTTTGTGCCAATTCCATCCAAATCCGTTCAATATTTTTTGCGTGAAAGAGTAACAAACATCCATCCATCCATATAAATTTTCGCGTTTATAATATTGGTAGGATGGCCCGTGACTTCATTAGTGATCTGTGGTTTAGCCCGCAACTTTCCAAAGGTTGCTCACACCTCGCCCACACTGACACCCCCACCCACAAAACGCACTTAACACTTACACATTAGACTTATTTACTCACACCCTACCCTCTAATTTGGTTGTAGATAAGTCCCATCAGCTGTCTGACGTCACTCGGCATGTCAGTGTCCCTAATTCAGCACGTTAACCATGATTAATGGCGAATCGAAACCAGTTGACAATGCTAATGGCTACCAGGAATCAAAGTCTAGTGAAATGTCGACTGTTTATTTTCTATTCGGTTAATGTGTGTGGTCGAAATTGATGGGTTTTGGAGCTAATAAGGCTGTTTTTGTGAGTGTATCTTGGAGTCCAACTGTAGTATCGAAGATTTTTATCTTTTAATTTATAATAATGCACACTTGCTTTTCGAATTCACGTTTGACATTGGCAGAATGGTCGACATCGGCTTTACTTGCCATAATTAAAAATAGAATAGAACCTGCCGATCTATTCTGTAAAAATCTCACCGTGAAGACTTAGATGAAGTGAGCTGTCAAGTGTCAATCCTAGCATCAGCCGGTCGATTCTGTAAAAATCTCACAGCGAAAAGTTAAGTGAAGTGAAGTTAGAGTGAGCTGTCTATGGTGTCAATCCCTAGCATTAGTTGGAATGACAGCTCACTCCACGCTCACTTCACTTAAGTTTTCACGGTGAAATGGTTACAGAATCGCACTGCAGATGGGGTGAAAGCTCACTTCACCTAAGCACGCACAGAGAGATTTTTACAGCATACAGCGGCAGGTGGAATGACAGCTCACTTCATCTAAGTTTACAGAGTTGACTGGCTGTATTTTTAGTTAATATAAGTTAGTATGAATTCTCCAACCCGTCTTGAGCAAGCATGGTGATAAATGTTCGTGCCTTCTTTGTATGAGAAGAGGTTTGCCCTGCGATGGCAGGCTGGTGTTATTATATTATACAGGGTGGCAGGGACATCGACGCGCAAACTGTAACCATGAATTCAGCACATGAGTTTAAACCCCATAGCGTAGTAATTTTTGGTCGGTTATCAAAAAACAAAATCTTACTTAATTTAATACCTACGCGGTCAAAATGAATGGAGCAGCAAAATATTTTTTAAATAACCGACGAAAAATTTCGACGCTATCTCAACTCATGTGCTGAATCCATGGTTACAGTTTGCGCGTCGATGTCCCTGCCACCCTGTATTATATATTAAGGGGACAGAAGTGGTGGCTCAGTGGTAATGGCCCTGACTTACGAGTTGCAGGTCGTAGGTTCGAACCCAGACAGGCGCTGTACTTTGTGTCACTCATCACCACTGCTCTCAAAACGGTGAATGAAAACATCATGAGGAAACCGGCATGTCCTAGAACCAAAAATTCGAAGACATGTGACATCTACCAACCCGCACTAGGACCGAGTGATAGAATATGGCCCATTCCCTCTCACAGAGAGGCCTGTGTCCCAGCTGTGGGGACATTATAGGCTGATTATGTATGATAGATTAAAATAAATTCAAGCGGGTATTGCCGCTTGAATTTATTTTAACCTGGTTAAGGTGAGCGAGAGGTTGTGTGTTTGTGACCCATTTTAATGTGCTCTTAATACTCTAAAGTACACTTGTGTAGCATAATATGACTAAACACGTTTAACATATTTAAAACACCATTTGTCTCTGTTATCTGCAAACGATTGACGGAAAAATTGTTTAAAATTCGTTTAGTGCTAAACGTGTTTAGCGAATTGTCGTGCAAGCGGGCCTAAAGGGGCTTGTGCTAAACACAACCATTGTGCAAATTTATCAAAATCTGTTCAGCCGTTTGTGAGCTACGAAGCCTCCGACACACAGATACACACGTCAAGCTTATAAAACCCCACTTTTTCCGTCGGGGGTTGAAAAGCAATTAAACTACCCATTTCTACATACATATCCGTTCTAGCTTAAAGGGTAACAGAGTTGGTTAGATACAACAACGCTTTACTTAGTTTCGAAGGTCAATCATCAATAAACCCCAGAGGAACTCAACTAGGCCACTAATAACGCAATTTGCGTGACCATATACTGTGGTACGTTAAGTTGAGTGAAGGGCGGGCGTTTTTGGGGGACTGTCTTTTGTAATTTTGACGTTCAAAAAGTACTGATTCTCAGCCGAATTTGAATAAATGACTTTTGATTTTGATTTTTGAGCAACTTACCAACTACAGAATAAGAATGGCATGAATGTAATGGAATACCCATCGCGTCTGCGGAGTTTCGCTAGCTAATTTAATTTGACCCTGTATACCTCTATACAGGGTCAAATTAAATTAGCTAGCAAAACTCCGCAGACGCGATGGGTATCGATAACCTAATACATAGATAGATTGTATGTCATTATGTTATGATTGAATATGTTAAGCTACTATTATACTACCATTATAAGTACTTTTGAAACCATATTTATCTGCAAATAAATCTTCAACTTTGACTTTAACATGATAAAACAAAAAAGATTGTTTTGTTTTTTTTGTGTGGATTCATCTATCGCAATATAATCTATAGTGATAATAATACCTACAACAAGACGGGGCCGTTACCCTGGGTCCCCACTGCTTCAGATACGCAAACGGTATTAAAAAAAAAACTCGTCGATTGTTAACCTACTCCTTTTTAGGGTACCGTACCCAAAAGGTGCCAATGCAACCTATTACTAAGCCTCCGCGGTGCGTCTGTCTGTCAGCGGGCTGTATCTCATGAACCGTAATAGCTAAACATTTTAAATTTTCACAAATTTCTTCAAATTTTTGGTTCTAGGACATGCCGGTTTCCTTACGATCTTTTCCTTCACAGTTTTGAGAGCATGGTGATGAAATTATTTACACAAAGTAGAGCACCTGCCTGGGTTCGAACCACGACCGGCTCAAAATAAACACAATATCTCTCAATTTTAAAAGAAAGGGATGACATTTAACGCCCTTCCATTCTCAAGGGTGCAATGACAGCCAACACTTCTTTCACGACTTTTGGAATACTTTAAGCTTTTATTTTTATAAGCCTGATGCAAGAATAAGGTAAAAATCAGTGTTGCCAAGTTAGGAATATACCAAACGGATAAGTTGCGGCGGAGTCCCTTTGGTCTGAGTTCGTCGGACGCAGTTTAAGTGGTTCGGGCCTTTTGGGGATAGCCCTTGAATATGTTATAAATTATTATCTATAGCTTGCAATATTCCAATTTTTTGGAGTTATGTGAGTAATAGCAGGAGTAGTTATTAGGTATTATCATAGAAATATAAAAACAAGAGGAGGATAAGGATTACAGTTGAGCTCAAATTCCATTGCAACCGAAAACTTTAATAAGTTTTCGGTTCGAATGGACCTTAAGTTTTTTCACATCACTGATTAAGGAGAGAATGGCGATAGAATTAAATTCTGGAATATGATATTTTTTATTTTTATTTATGTATAATGGAATTTATCTAAGATAATGAACACTGCTATAAACTGTCCCCTTTATTCAAAACGTTGCTTAAAGTTAATTAGTGATCAGCGACTGTAAAACCATACATTTTTGATGTTTAATAAACCCCCAAATCTCAGATTTTAAAAAGCGGGTTCCTATTGCGGAACAACCTCTTTGCTAAATCAAGAACGCTATAAAATTAATAGTAACATTTATTATATTTATTTATTTATTACAAAATCCACAGCTCTCTGAAATTTTTGCCTTAAATATATAAGCTGGTCTTACAGCCAATTACGGATTTACAATTTACTAACTATACAAATACATGCAGCAGAAACAAACATACAGAGCTATATGAAATGGTAGCACCAACTAAGCATTTCTAAGTGTACAGTGTGTGTGAGTGTGTAGGAGTTTGCATGAGGAGTTGCGAATGGGTTGGGCGAATATGTTATAGTGGTAGGTATGTGGTATGTGGGTATGTGGTGATTGTCTGTATTAAAAGAGACTGTGACCTCTGAGTTTGTTTCGGCCTTTCTTCTCAGAGTAGTCAGAATCTACATTTTTCTTCAACCTGAAACCAATACCTTATTGAAATAGCATCCACCTCCACCATCTCTATTTAAATGCAATGCTATCAAATATTAAATGGAATACTTCGTTTCCAATCCAATTTCCTTTTACTTTATAAAGGAAGTATAAGAGAAAACTAATAATTTCACTTCATGGATACAAGCTAAGGACACTTTTTCGAGACATCGCCAAGCGGTTGGTCGTGACGTGACCAGAGGGCTGGCCTATTTTTTATTTATTTTTTGGCCGAAGAACCGAAGACCGAAGAAGATTTTTTGGTAAACGTGGAAATACCTTTTGGGCTTTCTTATTGACTGCGATGGTGAGAGCACTGGTGACCCAGTGGAGAGCACTGGTGGCCCAGTGGTAACGGTCGCGGCTTATGAGTTTTAGGTCGTAGGTTCGAACCCAGACAGGCGCCTTACTTTTTGTAAATTATTTCATCACCACTACTCTCAAAACGGTGAAGGAAAACATCGTGAGGAAACCGGCATGTCCTAGAACCAAAAATTCGAAGACATGTGACATCTACCAACCCGCACAGGGCCCGCGTGGTGGATTACAGCCCACTCGCTCTCGAAGAGAGACTGCCTGTGTCCCAGCAGTGGGAACAATATTGGCTGATTATGATCTATGATGATTGACTGCGATGTGGACGAGGTTTTTAATGCCCTTTGGTACTTGTCTCTCCTATTTTATACAACGTGTTTTTTTATATCCCATAACTCTAGGGGGTCATTGTACTCCCCATAATAAACAACTTTTACTATGGGACCAAACCCGAAATAGCGAAACAAAAATCTGGTGTTCCCTACATTTTGACGAGTTACACGAACATAAATGTAGGGAACACCAGATTTTTGTTTCGCTATTTCGGGTTTGGTCCCATAGTAAAAGTTGTTCATAATGATGAGTACAATGACCCCCTAGAGTTATGGATAAAAAACACGTTATATAGCTACATGCGCCTTTATATTTTTAGCTGTAGTATATAAATATACTGAAAACATAAATATCTTTCCAGATGCAGACGGTTCAGAACAAAAGGTGTCCATAATGCTGAACGGAGAAGAATCGGAACTGTACTTCGTGAACTGCACTACGACAAAGGTAAAATAATAAGAAATTAACTATTATAAATTAAGAAGCTTCAACTGAACTCTTGAACTAATGAATGCGAAGTTTGCGAACTAGATATTTCAAGGAAATTGATTTAATACTAAGAACTTGGCACGATGTTGGACACTTAGATTTAATTAAAGCAACTGCAATATTAAGGGGCACCGTGTAATTGAAATTTCCTTACGTTTCTTGCCATTTGCAGTTCAGTGTCATGTTGATTCGCGAGCGCAACATGTACATATTATAATAATAATATAATAATAATATCCCTAGACATTTCACACAGCACCATTTGTCCCAAGCTAAGCAACCTAATGCTTGTGTTATGGTAACAAGATGGCTGATAAACTACTTATATACAATTTTTTTTTTGTAAATACATACATATTATAGATAGAAAAACACCCAGACTCGGAACAAATACATGTAGGTCATACAAATATTTGTTCCGTGCGGGAATCGAACCCGCGACACGCAGCGCAGCAGTCAATCGCTTAACCACTGCGCCAACCGTGTCGTCAACAATCGTCAACAGTTACTTTCGTATATATAATATTAATATGGATTTCAGGAGGAAATCGAGCGTGCAGAACCTCCAGATGCCTTCGTGGTGATCTACTCGGTCGTGGACAAGGCATCCTTCCAGAAGGCAGAACAGGAACTGGCCAGGCTAATAGACTGTGACATGCTGCGGGCAAGACCTGCCATCCTAGTGGCCAATAAAATAGACCTGGCCAGGAGTCGAGCCGTTTCGACACAAGGTGAGGTTATAATAGACATTACTTTACTTTTTTCTTTGTATCTGCATACACACTTGTGCACTATAAAATCTCCCGCACTGAAGGCCAGTCTCCTCTGAGATTGGTCGCCATTGCCAATTTTCGGTCTAGAGGACCATTATTATTACTTTACAGACAAGAAATAAGAATAAGTTGTTATTTAACAACAGTTTTGGCATATTTGCACACTGTTTTTTTGTTTCTTGAGACGCGCGGTCGCGTCTCGCATCCCGCTCGGTTCAGTTTGATTCTTTAATTATCTTCTTTCTGACATAGGAGCCTTTTGGCTTCGTATAAAACTTTGTTTCATTTTTATTTTTGTTGTTTTTTTTTTATATACTTAACTTTTAATTTTTTTTTTTTTACTGTGTTTAGTTTAGGTTGTGATCTTCCTGTACGAGTCGCATTATATACTTTTTCTTTCTTTTATTAAAGCAGCCAACCGCTTAACATCCAATTGTTCCAATTCTATCTATTAGTTAGCAGTACAAAATCCATTTATTTTGTCCTTACAAGGCATGCTACAATAGAGCTTGCTTGCTTGACAACAGAGTCTTATCTAAAAGATAATGATGTTACATGTCCTCGCAAATTGCTTTCTGATTACTAGATTGGGGACAGATAATTTATCGGTATCTGGTTAGATTTTCACAACTCGTATATGAAAATGCTAAAAAAATCCGAGGTATAGTTTATAGAATATGATAGAAGATTTCAGTTATTGTGAGTAAAGTCAGGACACTAGATAAGACTCTAGTGGTCGCAAGCGTAGTAACGCTTAACAGTAGTTAAGCATGAGATTGTAGCGGTATCTACAACGCCACATGCGAACAACGCGTCATACTGACGTCACGCAAATCCTGCATCTCGCAAGCATAGTTTACCGTGCAATTAGCATAGATACAATTTCCCAATATCAATCATTGGGCAATTGCCCGCCAGACACAACACCCGTCTGGTTGGAGGCAGACAGACACCCGGTTACTCATACCTCCAAAAGATCATGGGTTCGATTCCCGGGTCGGCCACAGTGGATAAACTATTAAGTACTTAGTATCTACTATTAGTTTTAATGTGTATTAATTTTGTGTAATGCCAATAAACGCATTTTTCTTTATTTTCTTTCTTTCTTTCTATTAATTTCTCTGATGGTAAATGAGGTATATTGCTGGAAGGCTCGGTGAAATATTTCTCGTGCGACCAAGCCGCTCATAGCCTAATAAAGATGACCAAACTTGGTCAACATACCAAGTTTTTCATATCCAATATTATTTTATTAGGGACAGTATTCACATAATTATCTTTTGTAGGAAAGATATAATTTCCCTCGGGACGGTAAGCCGTCTGATGATGCCTTTATTCGTATTATCTTGTTAACCATACAGTATACATTGAGGTTGTATTCCTGGTTTTATAGAGGGTGAAAACTTTTGGTGAATTCACAGGTTCATGTAATTTTTTTTTTTATATAAAACATTGGAAATTGGATTTTTTTTGGTTAGGCACGTAAATATTTATGAACTGCCGAACTATTTACCTAACTGTTGAATGTTGGGAAATGGCTTGTAAAATGTTGGAATGGGTTCCAACTTTTTACAAGCCATTAATTTATTACAGTACTTGAGTATAAGCAGTAAAATGAGTGAACGGGCAGTTACGTGTAGGCGGTTATACATCGGAAATAGTCGGTAAGAAATCTAACTGGCCGCTAAGTCGTCGGCCTAGCCGCAAAGCCCTGACGAGCGGCCCCCGCTCGGGTTCCTCTTAGCTTAACCGTGGTCCTTCAAGCCACGGCTACTGAGCCCCCCCGCCTCGACAATGCGGGAACCCCACGGGGGTCACAGTTCTAACCTAACCTAACCCATTACTTTATCAACAAATTCCATTTTCGGTTTTTGACATATATGTAAGACCTAACCTTAAAAAAAGACAACTGTTTTCTTTTTTTAAATACACTTCCCCGGCAGAAAAATGTTATGTAGGGTTCAAAAGACCCTCTAGAACCCCCCATTCTACTAGCCCCACATTCTTTCTGGCAAGGCGGTATGTTTCTAAACTCAACCCTGATTATTTTTCCCACAGCATGATCTATTCTGAAATAGTCCGTGAAAACTAACTATCCATTTTCTCCAACAGACGGCAAGTGCCTCGCGTGTACCTACAAAGCGAAATTCATAGAAGTATCAGTTGGTATCAACCACAACGTCGACGAGCTTCTAGTCGGTATCCTGAACCAGATCAGGCTAAAAAGGCAGCAGTACACCGCAGAAGGGGGGAGAGAATCCTCACCAGCACATTGGTACAAGTCCCGAGGCGTGGTCCGAGCAAGTATGAAGGCCAGGCAGATGTTCACATGGATTTTTGGAAAAGAGGATTCAAAATTCAAAAATTGTGAGAATCTTCATGTCCTGTGAGTAGAGAATGACGGACCGGTGTTCGTCTAAAGACATTGGGACTACTGAGTGTGCTTGACAGTGACATTTCGTGTGAGGTTAGATATTGTTTGTTTGTACTTAAATGTTAAAATGATGCAGCTGGTTATGTTGTCTGGGGGTTTCTGGGACGATAGTTCTTTTGCGTTTTCTTTTGTTTGGCTAAAAGATTATGTTAAAATTGCTTGAAATAACGATAGTAGAGACACCAAAAGAGACTCAGAAAAAGTAAAAAAGGTCGTCGGATGTAGTTGAAGTTTAGTAAGAAACCGAAGGAGTTTTTCGAATGACATTTAATTTGATAAATGAACTTTTTGTTTTCTATTAATTAGATTAAAATTTTATTCGAAAACATCTATCGGTTTCTGACTAAACTTCAACTATATCCGACGACCCTTGTTACATATTTCCTTTATACATATTTATAAATCAATGCTTTGAAGTTTAACTCCACAATATGACTCCATAGTCTATAATAGTAGTAGTATTGATAGTATTTTTTAAATTTTTAATCGAAATTTATAAATATTTTCGAATAAAAGCTGACCACTAACCCCGTTATTTATAAACGTTGCCGAAAATTAAGTAATGATTGACGACTGTTTAACAATAAATTTTTGACGTTTAAACCTCTCTTAACTATAAGCAACGTTTATATATATAAGAGGGTTAGCGTTCAGCTTTTCAAAAAGGTCACGTTTGTTTCAAAATAGTAATTTTATGGCTACTGACACATCAGATGACATAGCCAGCTGTGTTACCAACCAAAAAAAATAAAATGCCAAATATAAAAATTGGTATTCACTAGTCGTTATGTGCCAATTTTGAGAGAATTTAATAAATCTAGCTAAGTCTATATTTAAGTTAGGTAACACATAAGTGAGACGTACAGTATTTTACCGAATACTTTTAATATATCATTAAAATGACGTATCAGCAATATATAAATGATAGGTGATATATTGTATCATGTAGATAAATACCTACTTGTACAGGGGGTCCGATGATTAATAGATAATCTCTTACTAGATACCTCTCTTCGCGATTTCATGTTTGTTCCCGTAGTAAAAGTTGTTCATAATGATAAGTACAATGACCCCTTAAGAGGTTATCCATTCATTACCGGACACCCTGTATATTGTATAAATAATATGCTAATATTATTGGACCATGCGTACTTACATAATTATTTAATTACTTATAACAATGTTACTGTCGTAATTTTATAGTATATAAAATAGTACCTAAAATACACCAATATACCTATTTATGTAGTTAATCTATAAATATTACTATAATAATATTAAATGGCATATTTATAATTTCATCTGTACCTACCTACATTTTTAGGAATTTCTTATGTGAGTAAAATCATTCAAATAATATTATCTACTTTTTATCTTGTTAAATATTCTTACCTGTTGTATTATAATTTCGCATTGGTTATTTCGTAAAATAACCGAAAAAGTTCGGGCGAAACCTTTTTCTAATCTTAAAATTCTATTTTTATCACCACTGCTCTCAAAACGGTGAAAGAAAATATCATGACGAAACCGGCATGTCCTAGAACCAAAAATTCGAAGACATGTCCGCATGTTCCGCACTGGGCACGCGTGGTAAATTACAGCCCACTGATCTCGAAGAGAGGAGGCCTGTGTCCCAGTGGGAACATTATAGGCTAATTATGCTATATGCTTATGCAACTTTTAATTTGTTAGAAATCTGAATTTACTTACATAATGATTCCAGAAGTTTATTTAAACAAACCCAGAAGTGTAACATTGAACTATCCTCACACATTTGTGCAACTTTATGTTCAAATTCAAATGATCCAGGGTCCATGTTATTCCTTCCATCCATGCCAAAACCTACTCATTTATCGTAAAAAATACTATTTATAGCATCTAAATTTAATTATAAGAAATAATTCTACCAAAAGTGTCGATATTAGGGTCTTTTATTGGAACTTGGAAAATGCATCGTATTGGTCAAAGTATTTTTTATTCACTAATTACAGTAAAACTATATTATTTCATGGCCCTCCACTAAGGGACCCACGCCCCACGAGCAACTTAGTTGCCCAGCAACTTTTTTGTCTCTGTCGCTGTCTTCATGCTGAGATTTGGACGATGCGCATACGGGAGCGACAGCAACGCTAGTTTTTCGTAAAATAACTGGCTGGCAACTTTTTTGTCGCCGTGCGCGGACGTGCATTGTAACCAATAGACGGGCGACAGTTGCGTCGCCGGCCTGTCTCCAAACCCGTGGACAAAACAATCTCCCAGCTGTTCCTTCGCTACATGCGCACACTTTCACACAATTATACAAACTCGTAGATTTGATGTGAGAGACAAATTAGTTACGGAGACAAAAATTGCTCGTAGGCACCCCTCCTTAAATGCATTTATCAAAAAAGTTGACGTTTCCACTTTAGCCGGAGGCTGAAGTGGTAAAAGTACAAAATCAAGAAATTAATTTATAGATTATAAAAAATGTAGTTTAAAATGGCAGCTAAGCTAAATTGCTTTGTTCCTTCACAAACTTTTTAACCTTTTTTCTTTATGTAAATGTAATAAGTATATAAATTGTATATAATCAATGCGAATGCACTTAAGGATTTGATGTTGTATTTAATATTATATAAAACTATGTAAGCGAAACGTTTATACATGTTCATGTAATATAGTAATTCTTGTACTCGTATTAACTGTTTGTAATCTTTACTGATTTGAATAAGGTGGTTGTGAAGTGGACTTGAACTGTCATCATCATAATCTGCTCAACTATGTTGGGGTCGGCTTCCAGTCTAACGGGTTGGGGCTAAATACCAGTATTGAAGCCACTGCCTATCCGACTTCCACCACCCAGATACTGGGACACAAGACATGGACTTGAACTGTAACAAACTAATATAATAACCAAAAATCAAACCATTTTTGTCAAAAATAGTCTTGAAATGAAAACCGACATAACATTATTAGTTATTAAACAGATTGCCAATCAGTGAAAACTCCTTAGTACAGTTCTAGCCATTCTTTACAATCACCTCGTTCAACCTACCAATATTGTCCAAAATAGTTGAAAACTCCCATTTATAAAAAAAAACAAATATTCTTATTAATATCCTAGAACACCATGACTGAACAACAATACAATTTTATTACTCCTATTAATATCTTTACGTCTTTTGGATTACGATTCAAAACAGTGCCTTTTTATTGTTAAAAAAAACGTATTATAATACCTTATGTGCTATTTTTACTGATAATTTGTGAAAAAATTATATAAATTACCCTACCCTAGTAGTTGTTATACTTTCCCATTGTTGTTGTATTGAAATATACTGATTCGTATAAAAGTTGCTTAATTTGAGGTTATGTGCATTAATTTGTTGATATTACCCGGGTGACATCAGAATCCATGTTTTGCCCGGGCATTATCAACAATGTTCATGTGACGGACTTTGCCCGTTGCATGGCTGGTTTAAAAAAAAAGTATTTAAGAACATAGTGACGTTAATTTTGTAAATACAATGTTACTAGTATTATTATTATGTGCATTTTGCAAAATGTATGAGCTTTCAATTTGTATTAGGGGGCCTAGGCAGGCAATGTTGTTGTGGTACATTATTTGCGACATTCTTGATAATTATTCTAATTAAGACTAAAAACCAAATTATACAAAGAACAAAAGAAATTAAGGGAGACTATAATCTGACTTTTCTTTGAGCTACAAAGAAAGCTTTTCAGTTTGTAATTAAACATTAATTTAGAAATCGTAATTACGTTCTTCACAGGGATTATAAATTCCTCAGAGTTATTTTAAGGCTACGTACATATTAAATGGGTTCCACGTTCGAGAGTAGCCAGTTCCCACTTTGTCCGGATAATGTACCACTTCAACATGCCACAGTGTGTGTAGGTCTTTAAGAATATTATCATTATTGTAACATACCGTAGCTAGTGTTTATTGTAAATAAAATGATTGACAATAAATTTGATTACTTTAAGTGGTTATACATAATTTCCTTTTTTCAAAATTATAAATATGGATTAATAGGTAATATGGACTGGTGTCCGCAATTCCACGACAATGCGCGTATTTTGCGTACGGGTGGGAAAATCGATCATTCGATCCACCCCAGCTCCTCAAGTAAGGCCAGCAACCATGCCAAGGCCAGCCAAGGAAGAGGTGTCGAGATGACCTAGACGTGTACCACCAGGGTTGGATCGAGGTGACTCTAGAAAAGGATGCATGGAAGAATTTGGGGGAGGCCTTTGTTCAGCAGTGGAACAGTGTAGGCAAAATAAAAAAACAACGGGTTGCACTCCGCGAGTGCCGGGCAGAAGTGAAAACTTGAATATTAACGTTGTGCATTTTTGATATTTTGGAATGCGGTCTACTCTCCCTCCGTCTTACGAATTTTTGATCAGGTCACGTGTCCTGACGCGAGCTCCGTCTTACGAATTTTCGATCAGGTCACGTCTCCTGACGCGAGTTAACATTTTTTACCCATCAAAACAAAAGTGCACAACGACGCCAAAGAAGTTTTCACTTCAAAAATGTGTGTTTATGGTTATGAACGCAACTGTCCCGTGGAAGACGTAGTCGTAGGACTTAAGTACTATTTATGCAACCACAGCAACTATTTGGGTGCCGTTAATAGGCCACCCACAATATCGAAATATTTCAGGTAGGTAATATAAATATTCCTCCGGCCCTTCAAAATAGAATTCAAATCCTCGTCTATATGGGTATAACGATCAACCACATCCTACACTCATTAAAAATATTGGGCCGAATCGAAACTCGTGTGCAACACGGCAGTATTACGTCACTCCATGACGTCACAACCTCAATGGGCCCCGGTACCTACACATGATGACGTAAATCATCGGGAGATATTTTTGGAGCACTCGATTTCCGAAAACAGACTATCAGGTTTCGCTGTCGGTAGAGGGTTCGATTCCCACACGGAATAAATGCTTGGTGTTTATAGACTGCCTCGTTGGTTTAGTGGTCGCAAACTCTACTCTGAGCATGAGGGCCTGGGTTCGATTTCCAGGTCGGGCAAACAGTTATTGGATTTTCCACTAGGAATTTCTCATTAGCAGTCCGGAGTATGGGTTATCAAAGACAAAGACATTTATTCGTCGGATATGGCAGGTACAAAGATGGTTGGTATATATGGATAAGTTCGACACACCCGCCGCTACTAACGGCATACGAATATTTACAATGTGAACCTAATATACACGTGGGTATAAAACCTAACTTATAATTCACGACGACACGGTTGGCGCAGTGGTTAAGCGTTTGACTGCTGCGCTGCGTGTCGCGGGTTCGATTCCCGCACGGAACAAATATTTGTATGACCTACAATTAGTTGTTCCGTGTCTGGCTGTTTGTGTATGTGAGTTTATATGTCTGTAAACGCACCCACGACACAGGAGAAATTCCTAGCGTGGGGCAACGTTTTAAAAAAAAATGATACTACTTATACTCTAGTAAACCATATAAAACAGTTATACTATGGACATTTTTGTACTCTAATATACAATATAAAATAAAATATTTAAAAAAAAGGCTCGCATAATGGCAGGTGTTGACAATACTGCCTCTTGTAGCAGCACACCGAGGCATATCCGTGCTCAGTGTGCAGTACCATCCTATAACCCCATCGGGCCCGGTGACCGCAGTGTTGTAGGTGAAAATGTGTTAGGTAAAAGCGTAATAGTATAAACTAACACTAAAATATATAATTATATGTATTATGTACGTAAGTATATGAAAAAGGGGGAAGAGCTTTTTGGGCATCAACAATCCGTCCGCATCGCTGTCTGAAAAGTGTCCAAAAGGCTGGCAGCATTGCCACGTTGGAGACCGATGCATCAGCATTGCCATCCAAAATCTAATAAATAAATAAATAAAATAAATAAATATCCCTGGACATTTCACACAGCACCATTTGTCCCAAGCTAAGCAACCAAGCAGCTAATGATGATAAGTTCAAGATGATACGATAATTAGATGATAAGTCAATCGTCTCAGCCTATCGCAGTCCACTGCTGGACATAGGCCTCTCCCAGGTGCGCCACAACACCCTGGTCCTCCGACTTCCACTGTTCCAGCCACCTTCTTAAGGTCGTCCTTCCATCTAGCTAAGGGGCGACCCACACTACACTTGCCGATACGCGGTCCTACTCTAGGACTCGTCTGCTCCATCGGCATCCTTCGACAAATATCATGATAAGTGTAGAACATGATTTATCATTATGAGGGCTTTTTTTTTCAACGCCAGAGAAACGCCAATTTTATTCCACGAATAAAAGCATTTATATAAAATTGGCGTTTGACAGTTTTTGTATGGAACATCTGTCAAAAACTCGAAATTGTTCCTTGGGTGAAAATTTCTGGCGTCGGAAAAATCTGTCCTTACCCCACAAAACTACAAACATACAAACTCACACCTCTTTATAATATTACTAGCAAAGATTTCAAACTATATGTAGTTTGAAATAGAAAATAACTTGCTGTTTTAAAACGAAAACTTCAAAATATGAAAACCTCTTACAATCACTGTTCCATTCCTCAGGTTTGCAGCGGAGAGAAAATTCCCTTATCCTAACCGGCATTAAATTCCCTGACTTCATAATCAGCCATTTGCGTATATTATCATGTATTTCCATAATTTTAACATGAGATTAACATCTAAACGTCGACGACGGGAAACTTAAATGTGATTGTTATAGTATATAAGTACAGGATGAAATTGAAAACTTCCGCCAATTGAAATAGGAGATTCAGTAACTGTTACATAATCATTATACAGGGTTATTGGTAAAACACTAACCACCTCTCAGGACTATATTACTACCATCTTAAACAACAACTTTTGTTCTATGACTTTTAATAATTTATCAGACATTCATGCAAAAATAAAAATATTTCAATCAACACTCTAAATGTTACGGACTCTACGCGAAGCAAAAGAAAGCGCTAGTTAGGTAAACAAACTGCCGTGTCTAGTACAAAACGCAGCCGAGGGGAGCGGGGTTAGATCATAGAACAACGAAATTATGAAGGTTTGTAGGAAAATGTATTATGTTTTGTAAAAAGTCATGGCACAAAAGTTGTTGTTTATCCTCCTGAGTCCGACGGTATGATATTGTGGTTTATTGCCTTGATTTTTGCAACATTATATATTTTCATGCTAAATATGCAAGGAAAAATAAAATAAAAATGCGATATTTAGGACATCAGTTTTTTATAACTATTATGGTGTTAGTAACACAGTCCTAGAAGGTTTTTAGAGTTTTACCAATAACCCTGTGTAGTCATTTTCCAAATCTAAATTCTTGAAAAAAATCATTTTAGATAGTGCAAAGTAAGTTATTGCCTTCAAGTAGACACGAATTATCGGTATCAGTTTTTTTTTTCATCATAATCTATCAAAATAAGAAAATTAAAGTATCCATTTAAGCGCGCCCTCGATAAGCAATACATTTATCCAGAGTTAACAACATGAAGCAATTTGGCAAAGCGTTGAACTAGCGGTCATTTACCATTTTGACCATTCCTACGAAACAAAGGGCGCGCGCGCCAGTTGCCAAATCGCTCACCTACGCGCACGTAAGTATGTG
This sequence comes from Apamea crenata, assembly GCA_949629185.1. Classification (NCBI taxonomy): domain Eukaryota; kingdom Metazoa; phylum Arthropoda; class Insecta; order Lepidoptera; family Noctuidae; genus Apamea; species Apamea crenata. The sequence goes on along the minus strand of OX451368.1, from coordinate 2,646,694 downwards.
CATCCCTTTATATGATGCAATATCCTTCAAAATGATTCAAATTGTGACTGATAGTGTGTTACGCAATTAGGGAGCGGGTGTTATGGAGCAATTATGGAAAGGCGTATGTCCGGCAGCGGACTACGATGGTGAGTTGTTTGATTGAGATAAGAAATCTGGCAATATTTTCATTGTTATAAGCAAATTGAAGCCCTCTCTATTTTAAGACTCTAGACGTGACACTCCACACTTGACCGCCGGAGGTCGAAAAAACAAGGAGTACACGCTTAGGAGGAAAATAATGACCAATTTAAGTAATTGTATTAAGGAGTTTGTGCAGACAGGATAATAAAATAATGAGATTATGAAAATGCCGCTTCATCAACTTCAATCTAATCAAGATAATCCTTATATCGTCAAAATATAATAGAAAATACCTAAAATAAAATAAAAGTAACGTGTTCTTGAGTGGAGACAGCGAATCGGTAAACGTACGGTAGGACGCCCTCAGGCTTGGTGGAGCGACAATCTTCGCAGGATGGCTGGTAGCAGCTGGGTGAGAGTTGCCGGAAATCGAGTTGAATGGCGTGCAATAGGAGAGGCCTATGTCCAGCAGTGGACTGCTGTAGGCTGATGATTATGATGATGAAAAAAACAGTTAACATTTCTGAAAAATACTTAACGGCGCAGGATAGCCTTTACCAGAAGTAATAATCGTATTAGTGGTTCAGCAGCTTCAATATCATTAGAATTGTGCCGAAATATAGCAGCTCGTCATGAACGTTGTACGACAGCGGCTCCCCTCAAATCAACCACGCAACCAGCGATGCGACGCTCTGCTAGTGTGACGTCACCAGCCAGTGTCACTCTTATAAGACCTCTTTGGTGATTCCAGTAACTTGGTAACAAACATAGACGGCGCCACTTGCTGCGCCTCATACTTTTAAACGTAATAAGTTTGCGAAGTAGGTACTTACGGTACGCCGCAGCTGCGGTACGTCAGTGGTAACAAAACCAGTACAATCTGGCCTCTTATGCAATTGAAACTACGCTAGGCCAGCTCAAGGTTACCACTGACGTGCAGCCTGTACCTAATGGCTTAAGATCGTGGTTAACGAAATATCAGCCTTGAAAATATATCAATCTTATTAAGTCTAAGAAAAGTACTACAGTTATATTAACTGGGAACAAACCTTTTAAAATAGAGGGTTTCTTATTTGTAATCCAATTCCAAAGATTTGAACCGTTAGATTTGCCCTCGCCGTTGAAAAATGTCTCAAACTCAAAGCATTTATTTCAATTAGACCATTTACAGGCCCTTTTAAACTGTCAAGAAAGTAGGTCATTCAGAAAAATATGAAGCTAGTTGCCCATTCCAAAGCGTAGTAGGTCCCTATGGAGAAGAACGGGTAAGAAACTCCATGAGTATAGTATTGAGAAATGTGAGCTTACACAATAATCATGGCGTATCCATGACGATCAAGTAAAGTCTCTGCGACATTGTGTGCAACAGAGGCGTCGAAACAGAACAGAAACGCGACTATCTTTTGACGCGATAGGGCGAATCTGTGATTTAAATCTTTGCCTAATTCAGTAAAATGAAAATCACAAATTGACTCTCTCTTAACCTTTTTAAGGAAAGGTTGAGTGAGCCAATAAATGTTAAAAAGCTTTTTTGAGGGTTCTTTATAAAGATGCAAAAGAATTTTGGGATAGCTACTTACTAGGAACCGGATAGAAAAAAGTATGATGAAAGAGTAGGTAATACTTTTTCCTATACGGTTCACATCTCCGGCCTCCTTTGATCAAAGTAGCTTGGTCTAAGGTCAAAACGTAATAGCGTGTATGTACTAATAAACATGGGGTCGGGGCTAAATAATAACGGTCGCACGGGTCTATCGTCAAGGTTTAAGCAACGCTTGCCGAGGTTGATCCGTGGATGGGTGATCATCCAAAACATACTTAAAAATTCCGAGACCCCTCAGTGCCTTGGAAAGTACCTTAAGCAGTGTGTCCCGTCTGTCATTTGTAGATCTTTGACAGTCGTTAGGAGTAGTCAGAAGTCCAACCATCTGACAACCAGTCTTTCCAAGGGGTATCGTATGTAACTGGGTTGTGGAGGTCAGACAGGCAGTCGCTCCTTGTAAAATACTGGTATACTTACAGCTGTATCCGGTTAGACTGGAAGCCGATCCCAACATAGTTGGGAAAATGCTATGATACTAATAAATAACTGCTTATGACGTATCTGCTTTTGACGTTCAAAAAGTGCTGATTCTCAGCCTAATTTGAATAAATGACTTTTGATTTTGATTTTGACTTACTCATTATGATATTCATGTTATTTGCACTTATCAAATTAGGAAAATGAATTGTTTATCTAATTGACTGCCAACTTAAATTGTCCGTATGTAGGGAATTTGTATGGGCTTTATTGAGGTCCTTGCCGTATGTATATTCAAATCACAGCTGTCATTCTTTGACATAATATGTATGTATGAAATGGCTAAGACACAGCAAATTGACGTAGCCTATAACGTTCTCACTGCTGGTACCCAGGCCTATCTGTGGGAATGGGCTGTAATCCACCAGGCGGACCTGGACCGAATTTGTAGATACAAATACAAAAATATTTATTTCAACTTAAACATTGTGTCATACAAAAATTGAGGTGTCAGATGTCTTCGGTATCTTTTTGGTTCTAGGACATAGTTTCCTCACGATGTTTTCCTTCGCCGTTTTCGAGAGCAGTGGTGATGAAATAAATTACACAGAGTAAAGTGCCTGCTGGTTCAAACCTACGACCTACAACTCGTAAATCGTGGCCATTTCCACTGGGCGAAATGACGTGGTGTGTCGATTTCATAAGCAATTAAGTAATTTCCCTAACCGTACCTTCTGCTGTTACCACCTGCAGCTTTTTGATTTCCCTGTAAGCCTGTAAATTGCGTCATAACTTGAAAAAGAAAATAAACATTAACTTTTATTTCATAGTACAACATGAATCGTTAATTAAAATATAAAATAGGAACACGATTTTTAAGATATTTTCAGATCAAAGTGTACGAAATGGCCCGGCGGCATAATCTAATGAAAACTTTTGATGTTTTTTTTCATCCGTTAAACCCATTTTGTACATAAAATGTTTACAAAAATAAAATAGATGTTATATATTAATTTATTAAGGTACGCCAAAAGCTTCTGTGTATAATATAACTGAAGTACTTTAGGTGAGGGGCTTGTGGCTAAGTAATAACAGCCACACGGGTCGATCGATCAGGTTAAACTACGTCTGCCGCGGTTGGTCCGTGGATTGGTGACCATCTTTATATACCAAGACCCCTCATTGCCACGGAAAGCGCGTTCAGCCGTTGGTCTCGGCTGTCATTCGTGGATCTTTGACAGTCAAAGACAGAAGCCTGAAAGTCTAACAACCAGTCATACCAAGGAGAACTATCGTATTACCCAGTAACTGGGTTGTGGAGGTCAGATAGGCAGTCACTCCATGTAAAATAGGACTGGTATTCAGCCACATCAGGTTAGACTGGAAGCTGACCCCAACATAGTTGGGAAAAGGCTAGGCAGATGATGACTTGATAACAATAGCCTCGGACTGACACAGTCGCCAATTACAAGCTAACCAGCAATCATGTATGTAAATATGTACAGAACACATACTAATAAAAAAAACTAAAGGCTCTAGAATTTATAGCAAAATACTTTTTAAACTTAAAATTATTAACAAAAACGAAAAAATATTACAAGACGAACAATAATGCAATTTTGCCCACTTACGTAAAACTAAGACATAAACAATATAAATAATAAAAAAAATGAAATCAAAATGGTATGAATATAAGTCGTTTATTTTCATAATCTCTTATCAACTATTTACACTAGGTACTAAGTTAAAATACTGACTAACTATATAAATAAATACAAAAACAAAAGCATATTTGGGCGTCGAAGTACTCGTCTGCATGGCTGTCATCCGGACACATGCCCGAAGACTGGCAGCATTGCCACGTTGAATGGCAATGCTAATTCTTTGGCCAAAGAACGACCCAGCCCTCTAGTCGCTTTAAGTGTAAATGGTAAGTATGTATGTATGACTTCTAAAATAAAGTATTAACAGGTGAAGATTTTTTTTTTTTATTGACAATGGGCTCACTCTTGACCGTAATCCAGCCCAGAGGCAGGGACGAGATCTACGGTGGAACGAGCTTGCCCAGAAGAAGCCTATTCACTCTCGCCCTGAAGAGATTAGGGTTGTATGAACTCGGGAATGCAGACGCAGGCAGACAATTCCACTCCAAGATTTTGCTATATCAAAAATACCTACAGTACTTACAATGTACCCACCTCTTCATCTGGTAATTTGTAGGTCTTCTTTTTTAGTGAAATTGACAATATAAATAACACTACGAACCACCGTCTACCGACTACCAACCTACTATAGATAGGCAGACTACTGCCTACCCTTTCGGGAATCAAGGGGTGAAGTTATGCTATGTAAATAAGACTTAATTCAACACCATAATATGCAAGCCTTGTAAAAAGGAACAGGAAAGACATAATATATATTTTTTTTATTGAAAGAACGTTCCGGTTTTGTTCAACTTTCATAAAATCCCGCTGAAAAAAAAAACCTCAACAAAAAACGGACTCTTTCGTATTACATTTTTATCAGCACGGGTATTGTCATAAAATGTAAGTAAAAGTCCCTTTTTTTCGTCCGGAATCTATCTATATCTTATATGTAACATCAATAGACCTAATTTGTTTGTTTTTTAAGGAGATCTAATGTACCCATTATTCTAGTAATAAAGATTATTATTATTATTATTATTAATACTACGTGAAATACCACAAACTTTAACATCCTATTTCATCCCTTCAGGGCCTGAATAAAAAGCCTATATTTCCTTAGAATTTAAGCTATATAATTATATACAGTCGCGAGCATAAGTATGTATACACTTGGCTTTATTCAAAAGCGATTTACTCCTTTATTTTTGAATGAAATTTTATGTTGACTACGAACCTAGTATTTTCGGGTTTTGCAATGTGTCGTATTTCATTGTTGTTTTCGTTATTTCACGCAAAAATCGCTATTCAAAGTTTCCAAGTGTTGACATATTAGTGCTCGTGACTGTACATCCATGACAAATTAAATCAAAATTATTTTAGCGGCTTAATCGTGAAATCAACTAACAACGATTTCTGTTGAAAAAAATCCTCAAACCTGTCCCCGCATAAGAACAGCTTGACACAATTAGCAGCACGTCGTTGCAGCTTGTAACGAGCAGCTTATCTGCATCAAGCTTCAGTACTAACTCGTTTCATTGCGGAAACCCTCGTTATGGTTGTGAATTTCAGTACCATTGTTTTGTAATTTTAAGAACATTTACAGTCTCTCAATATTAATCTGTCAAACATACATCTTAATTTGCCTACGTTTTTGACATTGATTGTCGTTGAGATGAGATTGCGACTAGATTTTGAACGTTTTTAATTACGGGAATTGGTCATCTGATCTTGAAAAAGTCTTAAATAGATTTTGATGTCAATTCCAAATGAAGAGGTAATTCACTGAGTAAAGATTAAAACAAAAAACAAAAGATGACATGATCCACCACGTCTACCAGGCAAGCACGCACCACAGGCGTAAAACAGGTTGAACGACATTGGGCAAGTCTGATATTCGTCAAATCGGCAATTCGTCAAATTGGATATTGGTCAAAGCTGCAGTTCGTCAAATCGTTATTTCACAGTCATCACTTCGTGCACAATAGTTTATGTTTCTTTAATAAATATTTATGTTTAGGTTAAAGAATTTTTAATTTGTTAATCGTGGACGGTGCGACAGGTGCCCAAAGCAGTCCCCATAGTTCTAATCTAATATGCATAACTGGAATGCCTGCAGCGCTTAAAAGCTCAGGTGTCGTTCGTATAACAAGTTATAGAAAGAGTAGAACGAGGGGTTCAAACTACGACATTGGATTAAAAAGATAGGTACCGCAGAATGAAATATAGGTGCATTAGTTTAGAAACTAATCCTGCTTGGTGCATTGTTGGACTGAGCTTGGTTTAATATGAATAATGACCGGGATTAGGACAACGCTTTGGACACGGTAATATTATTTGGATCTGTGGGAGAGCTTGTCTGGGTTGTATACAACCATACCTGTTTAGACAATCTCGAATTTGCTTATTTATGCCATCCTAAAAAGAAGGAAAGGCAAAAAATGGCAAGAAAAGGAAGGAAGGAAGGTCATAAAACGGCAGTCTATTTACCCGACGGTGAAGCAAAAAGGAGGGTTATGATTTAGACTCGTATGTATGTATGTGAGTATGTTTGTATGTTATCTGTTCCCTCATAACTTCTAAACTACTTATCATAATTTGACAAATGAGATATCGTTGGAAGCGTCTTGATCGTCAGCTATAGACTATGTGACGTCACATTAAAATGAAAATGGCGCCCTCTAGAGGACATAAAGTCATGAACTAACAAAAATAATTGGCTGACACACGTTGCGTCCTACACCAAAGGCCTACCCACCTTCCATGGAAATAAAGACATGCCGTCCGGTCTCTTGCCATCGTCGCGTGCCAAGCCATTAGGCAAGTAGCTAATGAAGCTAGAACGCCGATGGTGACAAAAGTTCGTTGGATGGTGCCATTCAACCCGCACTTCGGCTTCAAGACAGGCCGTGGTGTCCGAGATTGTTGACAACTTTGCTACAGTGACAGCGATGAACAGCGAGCTCCTAGTCGCAGGGAACGGCGTGGCGGAAAATAGTAAAAGTAAAAAAAATAAGTAGTTATTTTAAATTATAATTCATTTATTTATTTATTATTAGGCTTATCAACAATGAGTACACTGTGTAATTTATATAGAACATCGGTCGAGCAGGGAGGGGCTATAGTTCTTCTATAGTTCTAGATAACCAGTTCACTTTAGCCACCCAAACCCATAATCCAATATCTTTGTTTCCATATCCTGCAATAGTCCTACACCAACCGGGGGCTGTTCTTGGGTGCACTTGCATAGTGCAAACAGGGATTTCATTTAAGATGTCAAACGGGCCTCTGCGAGTTGACTTGACCCTTGACCCCAGATTCCCGAGATATGTCAAAGTACACTGTTACTTTATAGGTAATTTGCACATCAAGCTACTACAATCTGTCAAATTTCTTTACTAGATTTTCAACTTTATCCCTAACGGATTAAGGTTCAAGGTTGATTGGGAAAATTTGACAGTTTCGGGTAGCTTGACCTGCTGGCGTCTGTACATTGCAAACATAAGTCTAAGCGCCTCGTTACTTACAGAAAAGCACAGAATGCTCTACATTATCCGCAGATAATAAAACAATTAATTCATTAAAACAAGTAATACACAGTTGGAAAATTTAAAAATTAACTATTTTAATTGATTACAATGAATTAGATTAAATAACATAGATTATGGGCTAACTTTTCAATGGGCAGATAATTTTTATTCTGACAGTTATTTCATAGAAAAACTGTCAAACGTCAATTTTATTCCTCGATTGATCTGGCGATGGAAAAATCAATCCTTAATTACGTGAGAATAGATTTTATTTGTTATATAAGAGTAAGATAATGACGAACCATAAGTTTAAACAAAACAATGAAAACACAAAACAATGAGAAAATACGACCATTCATATAACGTTAATGTAATTAGAAGCTCCGTGAAATGGCTAATCTGAGATTAAGAAATTAAACTTTGGGAGGCTTTCTTACATTTTCTGTTTAGAATTTGGAAGTTTTAACCTTTGCACAAAGGTAAGAAAATAATTATTAACAAAGTAAATGTATTCACAAAGACACAACAATTACAAGCTAAAACTAAAATATAGGACATGAGACTGTTCCTAAAATACCCTAGGCTGATAAAGTTTTCGGGTCTTGGCGTGATGTCAAGTAGCCTAAAGCGTTCCTCAAGAATAGGGTAGATGCCTGGGTAAAAACATAATAATTATATTTAGTCCGTCAGTTTTTAGATTATCGAAAAATAATGGACACGTATTTTTTCTTTTGTCAATCAAACAAAAAATGACAAAGATAAAGCGCGTCTATATTTGGGAGTGGGAGGTCGTGTGGTCACGCCATGCTAAAAAGTGTAGCAAGGCGTGACGTCACGCGGAACTTTAACGGGCGATATCTTCATCATTTTTTATATAATTGACAAAAGAAAAAATACGGGTCCAATATTTCTTGATAATCTAACTGACGGACTAATTAGATTTTTTTAGGCATCTAGCCTATTGGGCTATCAAATGCAAAAAGATTTTTTTTAATCCGACCGGTTGTTTCAGAGATTAGTGCGTTCAAACATAATCTTCAGCTGTGCATAGATACTACGTGACGTGACCCAATGAATTTATCCACATAATTAATACGATTGACCACTACATAATATGACAGTTCTTTATATACATAGGTATATAATAATAATAATAATAATAAAAACTTTATTTCAGACTAAGTCCATATACATGCAAGAGTTATAAAATGTACATGCAAGAGTTATAAAATTTGCAGACGAATAAATTCTTTCAGGATATTTGAGTCCTGCTTATGAGCAATGACCTGAAGGATGCTGTTAGTGCTACTCCGGACTCTGCTCAGTAACGACGCGAGCCGCTTGCGCACAATGGCATGGAAGCCATCCACCCTGGCCTCCGCAAACATACCAGAGGCACTACAAAAGCGGGGCAACCCTAACAACATCCTAAATCCATTATTGTATTGGACACGTAGGGCATTGATCGTCCTCTGCGTATACCTGAACCACAGGCCGCACGAGTAGAAGGTCTGACAGTAGGCTCTAAATAGTGTCACCTTAACTTGTTCACTACAACGCGCAAACCTGCGGGCCAGCATATTGCTCCTGACCGCCAATGCCCTACGTTCCCTTTCTATATCAGCTTGGTCATCAAGGTCCTCAGTAACGTAGTGTCCGAGGTATCTGAATTGATGTACCCGTAAGTATATAATGTATATGGTCTCGTAGCTATCTTGTAACCAGATTGCGGTTAGATCAAAGCGAGGTTACTTTGGTACAGGCGGTTAGCGCCCGCATTTTGGCTAACCGAACTATTTGCATATGTTACATTGAACCTTGGAGATAATTCTAGCATTAATATCTGTCGCAGTCTCAGCTCAGCGACAAATAAAACAAAAACTTGTAAAAACTGTAGGGAAATTGTACTTTTTACAGATTGAGACTGAGATCCGACTGTGATGGTTCTTAAAATTACGAGAATTGCCTCTCTAGTATCAGGGGTTGGTGTTCTGTTCATGACTGGTTTTTTGGACATCATGGATTCACTAGGATAGGCTTGAGGGCCTAAAAGCTACCCATTGGTTGCTGCTACACAGCTACACACTTCCCGTGACCCAAGGGCTGGCTTTTACCTTGGCCAGAGGCTAAGCATTGCCATACAACGTTACCTAGCCAGAGGCTAAGCATTGCCATACAACGTGGCAATGCCGCCAGTCTCTTAGATACATTACCAGTCGACAGTGATGCGGAGGAATTTTTTGACGCCATATTTTACGTCAGACAGACGGACGTAAGGACAGCACAGGCTTAGTAATAGGTTTTCGTTTCCATTCCCACCCTTATACGGGTGCGGAACCCACCGAGGTTAGGTAGGTAAGGTAGGGTAGGGTTCGAACCTTCAAAATCAGAACCCACGAACACCGCCTGCGAAGTTTACGAAGAAATACAAGAGAAATCTTAAAAAGCAATTTGCCTACTAATAAAAGCCAAGTACCTACATTTAGTGGAAATATCAGACTAAAGCCAGAAATGAGACCACTTAAAGTAGTCAAAAAATAAAAGTCCCGTTTTGACATTTAAGAATTCGTTCTTGACACCTGACAGTTTTATACAAACGAATACGTGTTTTGCGAATTTGTTCTTTATTAACTACTAGAACTGTCAATGTCAAAACGGGCCTTTTATTTTTTGACAACTTTAGTACTACGTTTACGTCCGCGTGAAAATTCTAGTTCCCCGACCCACCGCATCGCCTGCCTGCGCTACGTGTATCATTTCGTTTTCGCGTATCGTTCTTTCTGACTTTTTTTGCTTTTTGCTCGTCTCCTAATCGTCATAGCGTGATGTTAAATAGCCTATAGCCTTCCTCAAGAATTCGGCTATTAAATGCGAGGAGAATTTTTCAAATAGGACTGGTATTTCCAGAGATTACCCCCTACATACAAACTTACAAACCAACAAACTTTTACCTCTTTATAATCTTAGTTTATATTAATCAAAGATTTTAGTAATGAAAGGAATCCGGATTGGGTTGATACAATGATGATATATGAATATCATTCACATATCATCTCAAACTATCATCCTTCGTCATATAATAAATATCATACTTCGCCTGCGCGTATTCTGTATGTAATTGTGAAATTCAGGATGAAACTCAAGCACAAAGCATTTATTTCAATTAAACTATCACCAACCAGCACCTACCATCTAATCGTTTCACCACCCTTGGTTGACTGGTAGAGAATGCCTAAGGCATTAAATCCGCCTTTGTACCATTTTTGTGTACGAAAAGATTAAATAAATAAATAAACCACTTTGAGGCACTTTTAAAATAAAATTGTCAATAGACTCGGTCAGTCAGAAAGATCACACTTAGTTACCCATTCCAAAGCGTGGGAGGTTCTTATGGAGAAGAACGGGTAAGAAACTCTATGGACACACATATAAAGAAACCTACTACGTCGTTTTCCAAATCCCAGGCAACCATTTTATCAAATTACGATTGGTTCAGTGGTTTAGTTGTGATGAGCTAACAAACAGACAGACAGAAAGATAATTTTACATAATAATATTCTTTTTAGCGTGTTTTCAAAAAGAACACGAAAACATTTATAATCAGCCTGAAATGTTCCCACTGCTGGGACACAGGCCTCCTTTCTTCGAGAGGGAGTGGGCTGTAATCTACCACGCGGATACAATGTGATATGTACAAACCCGCACTGGGCCCGCCCGCTGGTTGGCAGATGACACATGTCTTCGAAGTTTTGGTTCTAGGACGTTTCCTCACGATGTTTTCCTTCACCGTTTTGAGAGCAGTGGTGATAAGACAATTTTACACAAAGTAAAGCGCCTGGCTGGGTTCGAACCCACGACCCACAACTTGTAAGTCGAGGCCGTTACCGCCATTGCTCCTGTTCCAAAAAATACAGTTTTTTTTTTGTTTTGCCTAAAATTCAGCAACGCAAATACCATTCGCTGACGCATCCATTAGGTCCTCACGTGTGCAGGTGACAGAGCATACGGTGCAAGATGGGAGGTGAGCCATTGTTTGTGGAGAGATGCCGCGCCGCATACACACCGGAGCGCGGAGGTCTGAGCCGTCCATGTATCCCCACTTGTGGAGGACGTCCTAGCTGCAGCCTACTTTTTTTATTTTATTTTTTTTATTCACAATGGGCTCACTCTTGACCTCAATCCGGCCCAGAGGCAGGGATGAGATCGGTGGAACGAGCTTGCCCAGAAGAAGCCTATTCACTCTCGCCCTGAAGAGATTAGGGTTGTATGAACTCGGGAATGCAGACGCAGGCAGACAATTCCACTCCTTTGCTGTGCGCATCAGAAAAGATGATGAGAAGCGCTTAGTGCGTATATAGGGTATATTAACTTACTTATATTATATTACTTGGGTAGTAATATTAAGTTAGTGATTTTTTGCATAGTTTTAGGGCCGCTGGGCTCGCTGGTATTTTAACAAAATTACTTCATCATATTTTGACCTAATTTGCAAAGCTCTGGGTCCTCATATTAATTTATTACGAACAAATTACATCTTTTGAAACCCAAATAAAAGCTCTACCCCACAGGCGCCTTATTTTCGATCGATAATATCGGATCAGCACATTTTCTATTAGGACGGCTACGAAGTTACACACTGCTGCGATAATAACGACGCAATATAAGTAGGACGCTTGCGTTCCTCCGTTCTGCGATATTCCATTAAGACTTCTTAGAAATTTTTTTATTAGGACGCAAACAACCTTACACACACCTGCGTTAATAACGTATTAACGTGTAGTACGGGCCTGTAGTGCTTTTATCGTCCGATAAAAATGCAGCTGTGTGGCAAGGAATCGGAACTCGGAACGCATTATCACAATAACGCATCCGATATTAACGTGCCTGTGGGGGAGAGCCTTTATTCTTTACATCTTCATAATTAAGTTCTGCTTATGTTTAACGTTTTCTATTACATCAATTTATTATAATAACTTGCTTTGTGGAATGTTTGAATGTTTGACATTCTTTTAAATAATATAATTTTATTACGTACTAACTTCCGCCCGCGACTCCGTCCGCGTGAAATTTCTTCATTCCCGACCCACCCCGTCTTATCTAGTATAAACACTAAACCTCTGCTAATTTGTATCGATATGCTTTGCTTGATAATACCTTGAACAAAAAATTACATCCCATGACAAAAAAAAATATTTGCCATTGGGGAACTGAAAGCAATATTGATAAGCTGTTCCTCCGAACCGCACGTTACAAAATTTTGTTTCAGTGCGGTTAGTGGAAGTGCTGGGCGGTTCAGGCAAGTGCTGTTGAAAAGAGTGCTCTAAGATGAATACCTCGTCCGCGTCACCTGCTCGCACTATTACATTTTTATATTATATTCGATTCGTAGCGTGATTTTGGCACAAACTAAAAGACACACAATACACCAGATACATACATCAGATAAAACAAACAATAAAAAATAAAATAAAAAAAGATTTCTGACGAATCATCTTCATCATATATGTGTATGTACAAACGACAAAGGTTAGAAAAGGAAGTTTAAATTTTTTATATAATTTCTTTAAATAAAAATTAGTTATCAACCCCTGAAAGTTGGTTTGCATTCTTTATCCCGTCTCGTTGGCCACTCTAGTTAATATAGAGTAAGATCCCAGAGCAATCAGACATAACTTATTTTCACACGGATGAAACCTGAAGTTTTCAGTAGCGTCTCGTGTGCCTTGAATACCTACGCGCTTTGTGGAACTTGCCGAGTGACACCTGGGCAGGTACCAGGTGAGAAAGGTAACTAAAAATAAGAATAATTATTTAACTTAAATTCACATGGCTGATTTTTATATATGTCATATAGAATATTATTTTAAAGTAATATCATAAGTGTCAGACACTTTTGATGGACCAGAGCTTTTGTCAGACGCTTATAAGCTACCCAAAAAATAAATGAACTTTACTTATTTTTACATGTCTGATTTTTTAATATGTTATTGAAGTATTTATTTAAAAGTTATATTCAATCAGTCAGACAAATTACCAAACATCCCCTAAGACAAAAATTATTCAGCCAGAAGTATGAGGGCGAGAGCACTATGCATGCGCTTCAGAGTGAGTGAGACGTCCATAATAAAGCGGTTCCCCTTCTTAAACTCACCATCTGTTTCAATCTACTGTGTATGTGCTGTTTGCGTGTAATATAACTTATAGTATACAGTATACAGTATAGTTCGAGCCTGCGAGAGCACATGTTTTTGTTGTTTACATCAGGTTATTTGTGAGTGTTTTATTAAGTTGTTTGTAATAGTGATAATCATGGAAGAAGAGAAATTGAAATGTATATTTTGTAAGAAATCTCATGATAAACTTATATTATTCTCCGAAGAAATATTGAAAAAGTGCAAAAATATTTTAAAACAGCGAATAATCCATAACCTCAAATTCAAAGATGTAGTTTTACTGGATGACTTGTAAGACAGTGGTTACCATCGAGAATGTTATAAAAATTTTACTGCTCTGCCAAAAAAATATTTTTCCGCCATACCAGAAAAACCAAAAAATGCTGAAAAAAAATCATCGAGTATTGTTGAAAATTCATTAGTTGCATCGACATCAAGCCAACCTTGTAATCTTAGTACTAACGATGATCTATGTACAGCGTCTACCTCAAGTCAACAAAATAATTCAACAGTTCCAGATTTAGATGTAATGTCAAACTCAAGTCCAGCTAATTCAATGCCTGAACCAAGTGTTGAGCCAAATGTGAAGTCAAGTGTTGACTTAGAATCAGTTGAACCGGTGTCATGTGATGGTGAAGAACCTTCTGAACGTGATGATAATTTCTCTTCTGAAAATATTTCTCTTAAAAGTAACGTGGTTATAGACAGAAACCAGAAATGTATATACAGTAATCAACAGACTAAACGACATAAACTGAAAAGACTACCGTTACATTCGTGCGAAAAACGCGAAACGAATTTGAGGTTATGGATTATTCGCTGTTTTAAAATGTTTTTGCACTTTTTCAATATTTCTTCGGAGAATAATATAAGTTTAAGTATCATGAGATTTTTTACAAAATATACATTTCAATTTCTCTTCTTCCATGATTATCACTATTACAAACAACTTAATAAAACACTCACAAATAACCTGATGTAAACAACAAAAACATGTGCTCTCGCAGGCTCGAACTATACTGTATAGGTACTATAAGTTATATTACACGCAAACAGCACATACACAGTAGATTGAAACAGATGGTGAGTTTAAGAAGGGGAACCGAGTTATTATGGACGTCTCACTCACTCTGAAGCGCATGCATAGTGCTCTCACCCTCATACTTCTGGCTGAATAATTTTTGTCTTAGGGGATGTTTGGTAATTTGTCTGACTGATTGAATATAACTTTTAAATAAATACTTCAATAACATATTAAAAAATCAGACATGTAAAAATAAGTAAAGTTCATTTATTTTTTGGGTAGCTTAAAAGCGTCTGACAAAAGCTCTGGTCCATCAAAAGCGTCTGACACTTATAATATTACTTTAAAATAATATTCTACATGACATATATAAAAATCAGCCATGTGAATTTAAGTTACATAATTCTTATTTTTAGTTACCTTTCTCACCTGGTACCTGCCCAGGTGTCACTCGGCAAGTTCCACAAAGCGCGTAGGTATTCAAGGCACACGAGACGCTACTGAAAACTTCAGGTTTCATCCGTGTGAAAATAAGTTATGTCTGATTGCTCTGGGATCTTGGACTATACAATTAACCGTAGAAACAAAAATTCTCAAATTCTCTTCGTATATTTCCCCAGATGTTCATGCAAGCTTGAATCTTCGAGTTTCGTGAAACGACTGTGATCAACGAACCGGGACATGCTTTTGCTTCATTATATGTTTCGCTCAAATACTATTACGTAAGGTGATTTTCGATTTTGATCGAGACAGGATTGCAAAGACAAAATTTTTTTACAAAAAAAGTGAAGCAAAATGAGACTTAAAGGAATATTTAAAAAGATGTTTATTTATTAAAACTTTTTTCAAAAGTAAAAAAAATACTGTACAAAGGCGGACTTAATACCTAAGGCATTTTCTACCAGTCGACATTAGGGTGATGCAGAGACAAAACATGGTAGGTGCAACATACGGGATAAATATCTAGGAAATTACTATAAAATACAAGAACAAATACTAATACATAGATAAGTATATACATATAAACAAAATGAACTTTCAGGTGAAAAATCTAGGTAGAGGAGAAAACGAATCCAGCAAATCAGCGCTGGGCTTTTACGGACGACTTCTGACGGATATGTTCACGTGCCTTCACTCTAAAAGATAACGGACTGGTTGCCGTCCTGTTCTGAGGGAGCTATCGTATGGAGATATCGTAATTTTGACAACTTTGAGTTATTTATAAGATAACACTAAAATAACAAAAATATATCCGAAATTAACTAAAACTATTTACAAACTAAAATATAGCGTCGAAAAATTCATCCGCATCGCTGTCGACTGGTAATGTACCCAAGACACTGGCGGCATTGCCACGTTGTATGGCAATGCTTAGCCTCTGGCCGAGCTAAAAGCCAGCCCTTAGGTCATGGGAAGTGTCAACCAGTCTTTTCGAAATTTCAAAAACTTATACTTTGAGTAATGCTATCGATGTATATTCATTGAATTACTAAAAAAACTTTTATTCAGTTAGCAATACAATACTAATCAATACTAATATGATAAAGTTGACGACTTTGTTTGTTTTTACAGAAAAATTTAGTGACCAAAAAATTTTTCAAATTAGCTGGATTTGTTTTTTTTTTGCGCTTGATAGCCGATTTCACATCACGCTATGCACCTTAGGAACCGAGCAAAAAGAAAAAACGTTAGAAAGAACGCTAAGTGAATACGAAGTAATATCGCGGGTGGACCACGTTGCGACGCGATGCGACGCGGTGGGACGGTAGAACAAAAGATATCAGGCGGACGAAGTCGCGAGCAGGAGTTAGATCATAATGAAAACACAATAGAAGCCGAACCTAATTAAGGACGAGTCACACTCGTACGTCATTACAGTCGCAACGGAAATTGCCAAGCAATATTAACTCAGCGCGAACATATGTGAAACCCTTAAGGGCAGAGATTGATTGCCGAATTCTATTCACCCATGATGTGCCTTGTCAACCACACATTGTGCATTACATTGGGACTGTCCTGTGTAAAAATAACAGCGTCATTCCTGGTGGACCTATACATGTCGCAGATGAATCCCCTGTCGTTCAGCTGTTTTAAATAACGAAGCTGTTTTGTAAAACAGCTAGCGATTATGCAGCAGTTTTATTCATGGAAAATTGAGCTTATCCCACATAAATGAAGGGTTAAAGTATTTTTTTTTTAATGTTAGCCTACGCTGTCTTAATGCTGAACAAAGGCCTCCCTCAAAACCTTCCAAGCATCCTTTTCTAGAGCCACATCGATCCAACCCTTGCGGTACGCGACTAGGTCGTCATGCCACCTCTTCCTGGGGCCTCGGCGGCGCCGTCCATCCTCAGCCCCCACCATGTGGAGACTGTTGCCCAGCGGTCACGGTACAAGTGGCTGACGTGACCAGCGCAATCCCATAAAAGGGTTATAATTCCATATACCCAACCCAAGTTATTTAACAAATATCATTTATGACTTTTCTCATAGCAAGTCAGAATGTAACTTAGCGATTCCACAGAGGACTTATATTTTAACTTTTTACGTTCAATGTCCCTTGACATTATTTATGTCGGGTGTCTACTGCAACGAGATGACGTGGACGCATACCGGGAAGGCTGGTTCGAGGTGGCGCGGGAAAAGAGTTCCTGGAAGGATTTGGGTGAGGCGTTTGCCAAGCAGTGGAGACAAAACTGGCTTAGAAAAAAAAATCCCGAAGGTATAAGCAGAGGATGCCTGAAATCGTGTCAGAAAAGTCGACTGAGAGCCATAATGTATCAAGCTTTTACGTTTTGGATAAAAAAATTGTGGTCACCCCAATATGAAAATAATTAATCACTATAGTAACACAACCTTGACTCCACTGCGTTCGCACTAAATAAATTAACACATGCTTGATTTTTGTGGGTTCAGTCATTGTCACAATGCAAATACAGTCAGGAAAATTAATTGTTAAGCAAATTGACACCAATTGATTTTGTTATAGCCATTTCATTCATTTTCAATAGTGATTTGTATTTATGGAAAATTTAAGTTGGTACCTAGTCACTTTGCTGAACAATTAATTTTCCTGACTTTACATACTGCAGCAAAGTCAACTTACCGCCTACAAGATATTAGGGGATATGAATTTATAGAGTTATGAGGAACAGGGTGTAAAGTTCACTCATCCTCCATAGGAAAGGGAGGATCACGACCAGATTGGTGTTGTGTCTGGCGGGCAACTGCCCTACGGTTGATGTCGGGAAGTTTGTATATATGCTAATTGCGCGGTAAACTCTGCTTGCGAGATGCAGGATTTGCGTGACGTGAGTATGACGCGTTGTTCGCATGTGGCGTTATAGGTACCACTACAAATTCTTCTTCTTCTCCAACGTTACGAGTTGTCATGCTGTATTCCCCGAAAAGTAATTCAAACGTGTACCTGCTAAACGATACATAATTTATTTCTGCGGGGTAGTTGCGTAACACACTATCAGTAGCAAAGGGTTTAATTTTGACAGTTCAACAGCATACATTGCGTTATTTACATTGTTGAGCAGACACAGTTTTTGAACATATGAAGCAATGGATTATAATATCCTGATAAGAATATCCTGCAAAATGATTTAGATTGAGATGTGACACAATTAGGGTGCTGTTTAGCTTTAAAACCCACTGTTACAAGTGAAAGGCTACATCCACTTTTCGCCAGCTATGTGAAACCGTAATGTGAAACCACTAACTTAACCTAACAAAAATAAATGTATACGGCAGTGTCTCCAGAATAAGCCGCGAAACAAATGACTGCGCTTATTTTAAAGCTTATTTGCGCTCCGTCGTATTCAACAAGCCGAAACTTTGTTGTTGTTCTAAATTCTTATACAGGGTGACATCCCACATCGACGCACTAACTGAAATCATGAATTCAGTACATTGTTCTAAACATCCCTGAGTTGAAATTTTTCGTCGGTTATTAAGACTTTCCACGCTAGGGGGTCTAGAATAATGTGCAGAATTTATCTACAGATTTCGCGTCAATGTCCCTGCCACCCTGCAGAAAATATTCAGTACCACAGAGCACAGAATAGCTGCTTCAGCAGCGCCTAGTGACGGCATCGGTAGTACTAATCAAAATGCGTCGAGCGCTTACTTTTGTCACGGAATGCCATTTAAAGCCATTAGTTTCTATACGTGACGCTGTTGATGAAAATGTGGCCGACTTTGTCAATTTTCATAGTTATTTTGCTGGTGTCAAAAGCTTTGTTTGTCCAGTGGTCGCAAGCGCAACTGCATTAGGTCCTGAGTTCGATTCCCGAGGACGGGCAGTGCTGTGTTTTTCTATTGCCCGGAGTCCGGATTTGATTTTTTTTTCCCAAATTACATGGGACTTTAACATAACTGGCGAAATGTGGGTGTACTATATTTACACCTTTGTCTAACCCATCGGGGGTTATAGGTGTGATGTTATGTTAATGTTCCAAATAAGGCCTGTGGTACTGGACTACAGTTATGAAAAAACCCAAAAGTTTTGCCCAAAGATTCTCAATGAACTTGCAATGTTATTTCATATAAAATGTCTTACACTAGATTTTTAATCTGCTTTCGTTCGTGCCAGTTGGTTCATCCATTTCGTTTGCCATTTCGCGCATTCCCTTTTATAGCCTTACCATTATTATGATGCTAAATGAAAATTGTGTAGGTACCTAAATAATTATAAGATTACTTTGTAATTAAATAGCTGGTAACAACCAGCTATTTGGCCATGTTATTGGGTTGCTAACAAACAATACAATAATAGAATAGAATTCTATTCTATTATTGGATTGCTAACAAATAGGTGTCCCACCTTATGTAAGTGTTTTACATAACCGCTAGCTGTTTTAAAAAACACCTTCGTAAATGTAAAAAAACTGAACGACGTTTAGCGGTTTTCCACAGTGATTGAACGCAAATACGCAAAATGAAAATATATCGAAGAAAGTTGAGGTTAAAAAAATAACCTCAATTGTCAGATGAAAAACATCTTTAAGGTGATTTTAAATTAGAATTTTGGGTTTAAGTATTCAAATAATAAAATCAAACCACACAACTTGTCTTCTGTACAAATTGGCATCCATTTTCAGAACCATTTATTTACAATTTCATTAGATAGTTTTCTAACAGACCATACTGCTAATTACTTAGTTGACAGATATAAATAAACATTCCTCTTCCTTTCTGCAGTTACATTCATTTGCTTTAGTACTTGTTCACGTACCGACTACTGAACTACGTACTAGCTTTTAGTTTAATCGCACCTGTGTTCTGTTATGTAAACACTTGCATAGTGCACTTTATGTTTGACTCAAGACCGCTGCCGCCACCGCAAGCGCAAGTTGTATCATTTTACAGTCAGGGAAATAAATTGACACGTATATTTGCTGTGTTATAGCTATTTTATACAACTGTCAAAGAATGACTATTGAATATACGGACCATTTAAGAAGATAGTCAAGTTATTTAACAATCATATTGTAGTTATACGACTCATCATCTGCCTAGCCTTTTCCCAACTATGTTGGGGTCGGCTTCCAGTCTAACCGGATGCAGCTGAATACTAGTATTTTACATGAAGCGACTGCCTATCTGACCTCCACAACCCAGTTACTGGGTAGGTAATACGATACCCCTTGGTAAGACTGGTTGTCAGACTTTCGGGCTACTGACGACCCGTAACGACTGTCAAAGATCCACGAATGACAGCCGGGACCAACGGCTTCACGTGCTTTCCGAGGCACGGAGAGGACTTGGTATGTGAAAATGGTCACCCATCCACGGACCAACCGCGGCAAGCGTAGCTTAACCTGATCGATCGACCCGTGCGGCTGTTATTACTTAGCCACAAGCCCCTCATTGTAGTTATACGACTACAGTTATTTTATGGTTCTTCTATCGAAGCAATGGTTCGCTCACTTGTAAATGCAATTATTATTACAAAATCAAAGAACTTAAAAAAATTGAATATGTCACACCAACTTATCACGTTGGTACACTTAGAAAGAAGAAAGAAATAAAATACAATTATTTGCGGCATACATGACGATAAAAAGTACACAAAAAAAAAAATAACAAGTTGGGAGAAAACATGCGTGACACACACGCAAAAAAAAGAAAATGTTTAAGTTATAACGTAGACATGCGGCAATAGTAAACGTATGTCATCGCTATTTCGGCGCCGTCATCTCGTTCTCGTTGACGGTGGCGGTGAACAAACGGCCTAAGGTTCTCTTAGACATGTTATCATGGTTCTTAGCAATGAACAGACTGCCATTATTGTTTAGGATCCACATAGCCGTATTACGATTATCAAGTTGAAAGGATATTCTCACTTCTTCACGCGAACGTTGTGTAAGTTGAACAATACCTATGAGAAATTGAGATTAAGCTTTTGCTTCTCAGTGAAACAATTACTATTTAGCAACAAACTATTAAAAACTAAATTCAGCATAAATATTCACTCACTATAAATCTTGGCTCACTCATCGCCAATTTTGCAAGCAGAATTTGCTCTCAACACCTCATTAAACATTGCCCAAGCAAACACCCACCATTTGAACAACAACTCTATTTCTAACCCATACAGTTTATTTTTGACTAACTAATATTCCGCAGTCACCGAGGTCTATGAAATTCAGACCAGAAATTGCCAAATAAATTTAAAGCTACGTTTTAATAATTAAGGTTCAATTTTGATTGGCAGGGCTATACGTACGGAAGAGTGTTTAAGTTAAGGGCTGTAGTACCGTGTTTGTTGGTACAACACCCTTAACTGAACTGTGGCTAATGGAGAATTCATGGTGTCTCTTTCTCACAAACGGGATTGCCTTATTTTATCTCGCATTTTTTATCCTTTACTCGAAGAAGCTTTTTCGTATGTACTGGTTGTCTTTTGGTTTTGGTTAATGACGGCCATATTGGATTTTAACCAGCTTCTAACCATGGAAATGGTATTCCTCAATATAAGGCATTCAAATGGATCATGATAAGGAAATCCTGAAAAAAGTTTTTGGGGGTATGTTGAATTTTCTCAAACCCTCATTTCTAATTTAGTTCATGAGAATTACCACCTCTACCAGAGAAACTAACATTTTTTAATCCTATCCATAATGGATGGACCTTCTGGTTGGATATTTAGGTAGATGATGACCACAATATAGCAGTTCTTGTCACATAAGAATTGAGACATCATGTCTTCTGGTATGATACACCATTGAGACTTATGACTGACCATTGGCTGACCAGACGGATTAAAAGTAACGCACCACGGTTTGTTCGCCAAAAAAATACAGCTTCATTGAGACATCGCAAGCGCAAGGACAACAAATTATCAATAAGTCAGTTACTCATAGCGGCCATAACTGGCCATTCCAATTTTAAACACTCGGAAAAATGCTGAACCTTTTTAAAATTGGAACGGAAACGGCTTTGGCACAAACATGGCGGCACAGGGTTGCCAACGGGCACACTTAATGAGCCTCATTGCTATGTTATTGCAGTTTTTGTGCCAAATTCATGTTATGTTTGCTATTTTGTCGTTGGATTAGCCATTTCAATTTTGATTTATGGGTTTGTGAAATTTGTGTGTCACTCTAGCCTTTCAGTCTAGCCTGAAAGTTGTTAGGTAAAATTCCAGCAATGCAATCAGCAACTCAAATGATGAACATTCAAAAATCCTTAGCAACTTATTTAATCACTAGCTTTTAAACGCGACTCCGTCTGCGGAAATTTCTTGTTCTGCCAACCCATCTCGTCGCATCGCATCGCCTGCCCGCGCTATTGCTTCGTTTTCGGTTAGTGTTTTTTGTGACTTTTTTGGTTTTGCTCGGTTCCTAAGTGTCTTAGCAAGATGTTACGTAGCCTATATAATAGCCTTCCTCAAGAAATGAGTTATCAAATGCAAAAAGAATTTTTCAAATCCGACTGCAGGAAGTTCCAGAACCTAGCGCGTTCAAACAGACAAACTCTTCAGCTTTATTATTAGTATAGCTATACAGTGCAATCTTAATATAACGTACTTACCTCAATATAACGACTTCCTCAATTTAACAAATTCTTCGTAATCCCCCCCGAATCGTCCTAAAATATACCTTTACATTGCGAAGATTTTTTGCGAACAACCTCTTTAGAACGAATTTTCAACTATCAAAAAAAAGTGTTAACCCCTGTAATTAACAATTTTTTTCAACCAAAAACCTTTATATAACATTCACAATATTATGTATCGCGACAGGTTTCGACACGTTTTTGCCTCTTTATAACCAATTTTACACCAACCTAACCTCATTATAACAAACCTCAGTTTAACGTATTACTTGATATAACGAATATTTATTGTTCCCTTCCGATTTTTTATATCGAGGTTGCACTGTATATAGATATTCGTAAAAATCCGCCCAAGTGCGTGTCGGACCACGCACAGTGAAGACGGAATTCCTCAGTTACATGGTGTGGGAAGGTCACCCCCTAATTGTTTTTTTTTTTTATAATCTCACTACACCACCCTAAGCGCTGCACAGGATGCACCTTCTTTGACACGATGAAATTTTAAGGGTTCCGTTTACGCCATTTGGCCACAGAACCTTAAAATAGGAATGATTTAAAACGATACATTGATTTATGGATTGAGATAATGGATGATTCTGGGATTTATTTCTTATTCTTACTCTTAATCAGGTACAGGTTTGTACTTGTAAGCAGGAGTACCTACTTATCGGACCGATGAAAATCCTACTTCCTAATATCCTACTAATATTATAAACGTGAAAGTTTGTACGGATGGATGGATGGATAAATGGACGGATGTTTGTTACTCTTTCACGCAAAAACTACTGAACGGATTTGGATGAAAATTGGCACACAGATGTTTTATAACCAGAATTAACATATAGGATACTCTTTATCCCGATATTACCACGGAATCGAAACTTATGCGGGTGAAACCGCGGGGTGCAGCTAGTAGGTAATATAATTGAATTACAAATAAAATATAATTTAATTTAAGGCAAGTATAATTTTGACGTTAAAAGAGTGCTCCCTCTCAGCCCAGTTTGAACAAGACCTAACCCTGCGCTTTTCTCTAAAAATACCACACCGCACCGTAATGAAAACAAAAAAGTGAAAAAGCTAATAAGTAAAGCCGCAGTAATTTAACAACCCCTCTTTTTTTTACTTTGTATGTAAATTACTGTAGGACTGTTTACTGGCCGAATTTTTTTAACTTTTGTTGTGAAATATAGCTTCTTTCGTAACCAGCCTGTAGGCTGATTGGTGTTGCTTTAATATTCAAACCGTTGTCAACATGGCTTTGGAAAAACGTTATGTGACAGAAAATTCCTGTTTTTTACGCGAATCTCAGATGTTTGTCATATAAGACAATTCACATTCGTTCAATGTATATTCCTAATAATAAAATATAATGGAAACTAATGTTAAACATTAGTTTTGTTATTATTATGTGTGAATATTTTTGCTCGTGACTGCACGGTAGTACTCTTTGGGTTATATAAAACTAGCAGCTCCACGCGGTTTCACCCGCATAAGTCTCAATCCCGTGGAAACATTGGGATAAAATTAATGTGTTAATCCTGGTTATAAACTACTTACATGTGTGCCAAATTTCATCCAAATCCGTTGAGAAGTTTTTGCGTGAAAGAGTAACAAACATCCATCCATCCTCACAAACTTTCGCATTTATAATATTAGTAGGAATTAGGAAGTCGGATTAAACTTAACACATCCTAGGCATTCAAAATAACTAGGATAAAACTAAAACTATTAATGGGTGTTCATTCAAGAAACTTGCGGAGTTACGAGAAGTTCTATACATCTGTTCCGATACGCGCCTACTCTCGTACCGACCGGTCCCGATGGGACTCCAACAATCAAATGACATAAAATAAATGTATTTAGAAGGTCCACTAGTAATTTAACATAACAAACGAAAAGGAAGTTTGAAAGTGTAGGCAAATTGAAGGCCTTTCTTAAATCTTATATATAAAATTCTCGTGTCACAATGTTAGTCTGCATACTCCTCCGAAACGGCTTGACCGATTTTGATGAAATTTTTTGTGCATATTCAGTAAGTCTGAGAATCGGCTACTATCTATTTTTTTTTTTTTTTTTTCAAACCCTTAAGTGATAAGGGATGTCCACCCTAGGGTAGGAGTAGTGTAGGAGTAGGGTAGGAGTAGGGTAGGAGTAGTGTAGGAGTAGTGTAGGAGTAGGGTAGGAGTAGGGTAGGAGTAGTGTAGGAGTAGGGTAGGAGTAGGGTAGGAGTAGGGTAGGAGTAGGGTAGGAGTAGGGTAGGAGTAGGGTAGGAGTAGGGTAGGAGTAGTGTAGGAGTAGGGTAGGAGTAGGGTAGGAGTAGGGTAGGGGGTAGGACACCCCGCGAACGAAGTAGCGCCGGGCAGCTAGAAATAATTTATATATGGCAAAACAACGTTTGCCGGGTCAGCTAGTACCTTAATAAATTAATGTGTGTACCTATGTAAACACATATATATACACATGATAAGTACCTTATATTGTTAAACTTACTGGGTTGTGGAGGTCAGATAGTTGGGAAAAGGCTGGGCAGATGATGAATATGTTATTGTGAAATTATTTCGTTATTTTCATTACTTACACTTTTTGATAATAAGGTAATTTAAAACTAAACTAACTAAATTATCAATACAACCCTCTAAGTTCATATAATCCTATTGATTGATATTTTATTAAATAGTAGGATTATATGAATGAACTGAGAGGGTTATATTGATGATTTTAATTCTATAAATACATACTTGTTACGGTTGTGAATCATATTTTTGTTCAACTTGACACTGAGAATTTGCAGAAATAGCAAAAAACGTAAGATTTGAATATCGCGGCCTACCATTGCGGTACCTAACTTGTGTGGTCTTTCGATATTATCCAAAGTAAACCTTCTGAGTCTCTACATTTCATGAGAATAGTGTGAAAACGATCTAATAAATAGATCTGGAACACGCCGCTCTGTGATAAGGTCAATCTAACGTCATTACGTGCGGCAAGTTTCTAAATTACCTACATTTGTACAAAAAGTGGCTTTCACGGATTGATGACTGAAGTGTTCAGTTATTCAAGGAAAATCTTCTTGAGCTTAGCTCCTGGGTTTGAGAAGTATTGGACAAGGGAATGCATAGATCTATTTGACTTTTAACGGTGAAGGAAAACATGTGGGAAACCGGCATGTCCTAGAACCAAAAATTCGAAGACATGTGACATCTACCAACGTGGTGGATTACG
Source organism: Apamea crenata (assembly GCA_949629185.1). Classification (NCBI taxonomy): domain Eukaryota; kingdom Metazoa; phylum Arthropoda; class Insecta; order Lepidoptera; family Noctuidae; genus Apamea; species Apamea crenata. Next base: position 2,620,889 of record OX451368.1, on the reverse strand, counting down.
GCCCATTCCCTCTCACAGAGAGGAGGCCTGTGTCCCAGCAGTGGGAACATTATAGACTGATTATATATTTGACCTTTTACGTATTAGAATAAAGAAATATTTTATTGAAAAAGGCTAAAAAGCGATTGGTTTTCGGGAACCTTACCTACACGTCTCAGCCTAGGATGCATAATATTTATTTTTTAGAGAGAAAAAACAGTTACATGCTACAAAATTCAGAGAAATACTTAAACAAAGATTTAACAAACATGTAACCCACACCATTGTCCACGTTTTAACTAAAGGTTAAAAGAAGTGCTAAAGACAAGTGATAACAAAGAAAAAGAAATTTAAAACACTGTCTAGTCACTACCTCAATAATGCTGTGATACTTAGCTTAGCTTAATTTAACTTAAAGTACTCGCCAACCTAAATATACAGAGCAATTTTCTTAAATGATTGCTTAAATAGACAAAATATATCTAGTTCAATAAAATACGTGTTGTAAGAATCAACAAGGCGACGAAGAGGTACACGTTCCCCAGCGTTAGTCCTGCATATGTCTGTGTGAAATAGTTGAGGGACGCGTACCCCCCTTCGAATAACACTTCTGGGTACCTTTATATTTTTTTGTTTTGTTTTTGGGTGGGAAATCATCAAATGACCTCTCCCGCTCTGGGCTGAGCGGAAGGGCGTGTCAGACTTTTACTGACTAAAACCCACCCGAGTTCCTTCAGTTGCCTGTGCCAGGCTGGGTACCTTGTAACACAATTTGTTTGTAAGATCAATACAATCAAAGTTATTGCATATATGCAGTGTCACGACATCAAATAACAAACGCCTAGATCCAGAATATATGCAACAAATAAGTAAATGTCATTCAAAAAACACTTTATTTTTTCTTCTGATTTAACGCATTTTCATTCATACTCGCACATATCTCCTGGGGCTGACAGTGAATAATATATTGCACACTCGTAAATAATTAATAATAATCTTAAAACATGCTTCCATCTTTTGTTAAACTGGCTGCTTCCCGCGGCTTGGCCCGCGTGGATGTCGGAAATTATCCCATGGGAACGTGCAACCGGGACAAATATAATAATAGTCTGTGTTACTTACTCCCTATAACATCTGAATAGGTAACAGCAAAAAAGTACCTAATTTAAAACGTTCAAAATCTAGTCGCAGTCTCGTCTCAGCGACAAACAAATATCAAAAACTTGTCAAAATGTAGGGAAATTAGAAGTATTTTTTGACAGATTAAGACTGAGATCAGAAGGATAATTCTCGTAATTTAAAACGTTCAAAATCTAGTCGCAGTCTCATCTCAGCGACAAACAAATATCAAAAACTTGTCAAAATGTAGGGAAATTAGAAGTATTTTTTGACAGATTAAGACTGAGATCAGAAGGATAATTCTCGTAATTTAAAACGTTCAAAATCTAGTCGCAGTCTCATCTCGGCGACAAACAAATGTCAAAAACTGGTCAAACTGTAGGGATATTTAACAGATTGAGACTGAGATCAGACTGTGAACGTTCTTAAAATTACGAGAATTGCCCCTCTGATCTCAGCCTGAATCTGTCAAAAATACGTCTAGTTTCCCTACATTTTGACAAGTTTTTGACATTTGCTTGTTGCCAAAATGAGACTGCGACTAGATTTTGAACGTGTTAAATTACGAAAATTGGCCTTCTGATCTCAGTCTCAATCTTACAAAAATTACTTCTAATTTCCCTAGATTTTGACAAGTTTTTGACATTTGTTTGTCGCCGAGATGACACTGCGACTATATTTTTAACGTATTAATTACGAGAATTGGCCTTCTGACTGTGAACGTTCTTAAAATTACGAGAATTGCCCCTCTGACTGTAAACGGTCTTAAAATTACGAGAATTTCCCCTCAGCTATCCGCCTGAGAAAGTTCCGAATAAGTCCCACCGTTTAAGAGATATAACCGGACAAACAGACAGACAGACAATTTTTACTTTCCCTATATAACTTTCATAAATACTTAGTAAAAAGCTGTTATTTTGACATTACAAACAGACACTTCAATTTTATTTATTTGTGTGTATGTATGTATGTATAGATATAGATGAAGGTGATGTATTCTTACCTCATATTTGTAGAACCGGAGTGGACCCGAGAGGTTTATTTGTGCTACGGCGTAGCTCACACTTTGCTACGGCGGCTACGGCGTAGCTCTCATCTTACAACAATGGCGTAGTCTTTACGCCTTCGAAACGTTTTAGGATAGGGTTACTTTCAATAAAATTTTGCTCTTACCTATTCATTTAGAAGGAATGTGCTAAGGTAGCCCGAAATCCATATTTTCTTACCTTTTTTTTATTATGATTCAGATTAGGAATGATTATAGTACGATCGCGAATCATATTGGTCAACAAATAACCTGACATCGATCTGAAAATTTTAAAAAACGTAAGCAAATTGCGCATGGCATGGTCCCCCCATAAGATGGACACCGACCTGGTAAAGGTAGCGGGAGTCCACTGAATGTAAAAAGCGCAGAAGCGCAGGCTGTTTGTGGCAATGCTTGGTGGTCGCCTAAATCCAACAATGAACTGGCTTTTGGTGAGATTGTGTCGATAGATACCAATAAGAAATGATGTTGGTGGGTATGACTGCACTGGGCCCTTACATCCACACTCTAGCTTCACCACTTCTTGTGAAAGCCCTTTAAATCCAACTAATATACATAAAGCTGCCTCGTTGGTCAGTTGCTACTACGGAGCATGTGGTCCAGGGTTCGAGACCCGAGTGGGGCAAAGCGTTATTGGGTTTTCAGCAACCCGGAGCCTGGATATATACCCGGTTAATGGCAATATTCTCGCCCCCTGTTACACGAAACTTGAACATAACAAAGTAGGTACACGTCGGTCTAACCCCTCGGGGAAAACTGGCCACCGAGCCAGTTCATGCTGAGCTTTATTCGGACCGCGAACCACGCAGAGATAATATTATATTCACGGGTGAATGATTTTGTCGAAGCTTTTAACAATGCCTATTGACCGAACTCGCTGGAAACTGAATAGCTTTCGCAAACAATTGAGTATTACCGACGAAACTGCTATTATGTCCGCATGACACGTGAGGACAAAATGTTTGGTCGGATTATTGATAGTTCAGTTGATGCTGAAATATGAAATGGGCTGTGTACAGTCGACCACATGACGGTGAAAAACGGAAGACAGTTTATAAAACTGGCTGTGCCCGCAACTTCATTCGCGTGCATATCATAAAAGAAATTTGGTACCATGGTTTTCAGTTTTATGCGCGGAACCCTAATTCTTTTTTTTTTAAACAACCCTTGATTACTCCTTATATCATCAGCTATCTGCCAGTGAAACTCCCGTCAAAATCAGTCCAGCCGTTTCGGAGATTAGCCAGAACAGACAGACAGATACATTTTTTTAAAATGTTTTTTTTTTTTTGTTATAAGTAGTAAGTAGCTACCGTATATACTTTCATATGCATTTAGTACAAAACTATTATTTTGACATTACAAACAAACACTTCAATTTTATTTAAGAAAAAGATAAGATTACTTTATTTATTTATTTTTTTGCTTAAGGTCTGGTTTTTCCATCGCCAGATAACTTTTATTCAAGGAATAGAATTGACACTGACTGCTTTGACAGAAACAGTTTCTGTATAAAATAACTGTCAATATTTCAAAATTATTCCTCGAATAAAGTTATCAGATGATTGAAAAATCAGCCCTTATTTGCATAGAACCGACGATAACGACTCGCCGCTACTACTACGAACAGTTTTGACGACTTCACAAAATATCGAGATTTCTTTATTACATATGTGGGAATAGAAAGGTTGAGGTCAGAGAAAAAGTAAAATGAATGTAGTAATTGTAGTATACTTGTTTATTCTTATTTAAACTAGTAAGGGCTACTTCAAGCCCAGTATCAAAGATTAAGTTACTATATTTATTAAGTAACTCCGAAGTAGTGCTTAGCGTTGGCATTAAGTAAAGCCATTTCAAGAAGCCAGCCATGCGCGAATACCCCACTTTGCATCGCTCGCCAACTTTTAAAACTTCGACGATTAACACAGTACAAAATATACAGAAATTCAACTATGAAGACTCGAAATGCTCCACAGACAACACTTAACTCCTTAATTTACCAGCCTTGTTCCTTTTATTTGTAAAACATAATATAAACACTCCGAGCAGTGTTTATCATCGTAGAATCATTCTGAACAATATTTTGAATCATTCAGCGTCACTATTTTGTATGCCTTCCGGCCGAATCTAGGATGGACCAAACATTTTTATAAAACATCATTGTACCCTGTGTTCACAAAACGAATAAATAAATATTAATATGAATATGAACAAATAAATGATAAATGGACTGTGTGAAAGATAATACGGCGTGAAAGGGGGTGACTACCGAAATGGAGAATTATGGAAGAAGAAGACATGTGTGACGACACGGTTGGCGCAGTAGCTGAACGATCGACTGCTGCGCTGCGTGTCGCGGGTTCGATTCCCGCACGGAACAAATATTTGTATTGCCTACAGGTAGTTGTTCCGGGTCTGGCTGTTTGTGTATGTGACTTTAAATGTTTGTAAACGCACCCACGATACAGGAGTAACCTAGTGTGGGGTAACGTTTTTAATAAATAATAAATGTTGCACCGACCCCAAATAAATTGGGATAAGGGCAAGAGTGTGATCATGATGAAAGTTTAAGTTCATTATGATCAAAAGCTGGTACTTACTACAAGTATTGGGGCATCGCCTATTTCGCTATCTTGTTCCACACTTATTTCATAAGCTTGTTTTTCTAGATTGCCACATTTATAATTTAGTGATCTTCCGACACAACGTTAATTGTAGCATTATGAACTATGCTGATCTTTTTTGCCCTCATCACAGACATAGTTCATAATGCTACCTACATTCAAATTTTTTTCGGGTACGCGGCCCCTTTTAATTTACCGATTGTCCTTTAAATATATTCTTTATCCCCCATACGAAGAACACACAACTTTAACCAATGAGGGGGGGGGGGGGCTCTACTGTTTGACGTTTAACATTATATGTTAAGCCTGGTTGTTTTATATTTAAAATTTTTTGACATTAGATTTTAAAACTGTTTGACATTATTTTTAAAACTATTTGGCTATGGCACAACCACAGGACTAAACTAATATTCTTCTGTTATAATAATAAAGAAAAATTTGCACTGAACTTAAATTTAGTTTAGTTTGTGAACAAAGGAATCAGCGCCACTGTTTTTGAATTTCACTTGGAATGTTAATTAATAATTCATAGTTCTTTGTATTTGTTTTGTAAATAGCATGTGTATATTATATTCAACACAATGTAAATTGTTTTTATGAATAAACTAAACTAAACTATAGTAAACTCATCTAATTCTGTGACTCGCCTAATTCGGTGATATTTGGTTTGAGCGCTATCATAGGGCTATACGAGTGAAATCAATGGTTTGAAATACAACCTTAAGCCTCTGTGATAAAGTTCAAATTCAAAACCAAATATCACCGAATTAGGCGAGTCACAGAATTAGATGAGTTCACCCTACGTAAGAAAAAATAAGACTGGTTTGGACCCCCTCCCCTCTCAAATATTCATCTTCTTACGTAATAAAGGAACAGCCCCTATTCTAATTACAAATTCAAAGTTGACTTACCGTAAAATGTTCACTACGTCTACCTCGCATCTAGCAGTCAAATGAAATAATGCTGAAAACGTCATGGAAATCCCTAAGTAAACCCACATTTTACTGGGTCCATTCATTGGTGTGCCTTTTAAAAGCGCTTTAATTCAGCCTGGTTAGCCACGAGCCACTTAGATTATTATGTCAAAGTTCTGTCTTGAAAACGGCTTAGGTACGTAAAAAATTAAGGGTGGAAAAATGAGCATTTTTTCTTTTGACTACAATTATTTTATAGGTAGAACTTTTTTTTGTGAGCTTTAATCCCGCATTTTTTTAAGTTGTGACACTTATTTTAATCAAAAGTTAAATTCAAATCCAAATCGTTTATTTGCATAAAATGTGATAGGCACAGAAGATGATTCATATTTCAGTGCAAAGACACATTCCGCCAAATACAAACGCAAATGTTTCATAGATAAAGTATTATATTATACTTAATAATTTATTGTAATTCTAAGATAATAAACATTTGTTTTAAAATAAAAATATAATACCCTATACTAACTAAAACTATAAAAATATTCCTCCACATCACTGTCGACTAGTAATGTACCCACGAGACTGGCGGCTTTGCCACATTGCATGGCAATGCTTAGCCTCTGGACAAGGTAAAAGCCAGCCCTTGAGTCACATGAAGTGTCAAACAGCCGTTTAGAGAGTTCATTGAACAAGCAATGAGCACTCGGACCCTACGGCCCGAAGGTTTCAACCCCAAACGGCTCGAAAATATCATTTCCGATAAGGTTTTTATATTTTCGCCGCTTGAGGTTTTCCGCAGCAGCAGCAACAGCACCAGCACAAACAACTTATAGATAAAGTTCTTTTCAACAAGTCTCAGGACTTGCTTCAAACACATTCAGTGAATGATACTTGTATCATATTGATAAAGCTGACTAAGATGGAAAGCCATTTGTTGATTTAGAGATAAATGCAAAATTATAACCACTTTTGGGTACTTTTGTGAATCAATGAAACTTCGTCAAATTTGCCAAAAGGGTCTATCAATCCATCAGATATTTATATATTCACTATGGTGGACATGTAACACTATTGCACAGAAAAACTTTTATTCTCCCTGAATATTCTTTTAAAAATTGGCCAAATCTGAGTTTTCAAAGTCGTCAGATCTAGGTTAATCCCACAATTTCTTCATGGGATTTTCCTATTTAAGTCATTTTTGGTTAGGTCACACACGATCATATCAAAATCATCGGCTCTGAAGATCACTTTTCTTTTGATCCATTTTCGAAATCTGAAAGTGGACTTCTAGCCACGGGGCTCCTATCTGAAAGTTTTCGAATATATTTTCGGTGTTCTCTCATCACGCCGCTCCAACTCAGCTATCAAATCTTCGCCCTGCATAAATACTTGCTCAAAAAGCCTCTGGGGTCCGACAAAACGCTGGGCTGAATTTTCGTGAGCGCCGAATATTTAATCCCAAGTTCGATCATTGCTCAATTAATATTATTATACGCTTAATTAAGTTTTAATCCAATTTCACTTATGGGTATGGTGCAAGTTTGAGCGAGAAGGAAGCGGGTTATATTCAGTACTAGCTCCAGCCCGCGGCTTCGGCCGCGTGGTATGTCGATGAAAAAGTAGTCTATATCATTCCCCAGGGCTTTAAGAATCTCATTCCAAATTTCATCAAAATCGGTCCAGCCGTTTCGGAGATTAGCCGAAACAAACAAACAGACAGAGACAAAAATTACAAGTACCGTATATGAATTTAGTAAAACTCTGTTATTTTGACATTACAAACAGACACTTCAATTTTATGCATTTGCAGTATACAGGGTGTTAGGGAAATCGACGCGCAAAGTGTAACCATGAATTCAGCACATGATTCTAGACCCCCTAGCATAGAAATTTTTCGTCGGTTATCAAAAAGAAAAAACGGCCGTTTTATAGAAAAGTGCAATACCTACGCGGTCAAAATGTATGGAAGAGCAATTTTTTTTAAATTACCGACGAAAAATTTCAACGCAACGGCGTCCAGAATCATGCACTGAATCCATGTTAGCAGGCTGCGCGTTGATGTCCCTGCCACCCTGTATAAGTAGTATTATCGATGTATAGATGACATTCAGAGGCACGAACGCGCGACTTACCTAAACGTAACGTGAATTGAAACGATTTATGGATCAAAAATACAACTACCCGATAGCATTTAGGTTTAATATGCGGCAAGCACAATAAGTATCGCCCAGAGTTAATGAACTAAATATTATGTGCCAACACCTATTTTCCATTTTAAAATCGTTAGAATTTACGTTACGTTTAGTCCGCGCTTTCGTGCTAGGCCTACAGGGCTATACTGTAACCGTTTGCAGAGCATTTCAGGTGAGGGCAAGTCTACTTAAAAATGATTATAAATTATGTTTGTGCCTAAGTTATAATCATACACTTTTACACATCAATAATATTTTTAAAGCTAGGTGAGGTCGGTGACAATTGCACCGCATATGATTCAAAACGGTTAAAATCGCATCACAAACCATTTTGACACTTTTTGCCCAATATTGGCATGCTATAAGAGTGAAAACTGCAGAGCAATCTCCACCACCATGCCATGCCAAATGCCACCCAACGCTAAGTAAAGTACCTTTCCATCCAGCCTTGAAATGTGGCGATTATAATTAATCCAACTTCGGGTTTCTCCGAAGTTGGATTATTATAATCGCCACATTTCTTTTTTTTTTACCCTTAGAAAATTAATCACAATTTCACAAAAGGCTTCATTTTGGTTCACATTAAACAAAAATATAATATCCTATCCCATATATACAACCTCAAGTTTAATTAATTAAACTTAATTGTTCTTATTATTGTTGTTTGTTTGTTACAAAAGTAGTTATTTTTCCACTCTGCAATTGGCATTTTGTTATTTTTTTGATTGTTGTGATTTGGTTGTCATGTGTCAGTGTCGCGGGCGCATCAAGGATTAATTTGTATTGTCAATGTCAATTAATGTGTCCTTGGCCATGACATCAAGCAATGGACTAAATTGACAATTATGTATATGCCTCAAGCATATACGAAGCCTTGGACTACGTTGTATGTGTATATTTTATGTCTTTTTTAACCGACTTCTAAAAAAGGAGGAGGTTCTCAATTCGGATATATGTTTTTTTTTTTTTTTTTATGTTTGTTCGCGCATAACTCCGTCGCTTGCCAACCGATTTGAAAAATTCTTTTTTTGTTGGATAGGGTATACTTTCCAAATGGTCCCATGAAAATTTTATTGATCGGACAAGCGGTTTTTGAAAAATCAACAAAAATCAAAAAAAATATCACAACAAAAAAGTGAAAAATAAAAACTTTTTTACAAAAAAAAAACAACCGACTTCCATAAAAACACTAGAAAGTGAAAAATAACTTTAATTTCGGAAGTCGGTGGCGAAAAACGAAATAAAAAAAAAAACAACCGACTTCCATAAAAACACTAGAAAGTGAAAAATAACTTTAATTTCGGAAGTCGGTGTCTTTGGTTTTTTTATTTCGTTTTTCGCCACCGACTTCCGAAATTAAAGTTATTTTTCACTTTCTAGTGTTTTTATGGAAGTCGGTTGTTTTTTTTTTGTAAAAAAGTTTTTGTATTGTGCGTTTTGTTTGTGCAGAATAAACATTTTTTCTTTCTTTTAACAGGTTCGCACGGGCAAGTTTTTCCCGCGGCGATTTTTTTTCACGCTATGGATTTTCACCGCTCTGCTTTTCGCCGAGAGCTGAAAATCCAACAGTGTGTTTTTTGACGCGCTGGGATGCGCTCTGTTGGGTTCTCAACGCTCAGCTCAACACCGAGAGCTGAAAATCCATTGCGCGATAAAATCCCGCCGCGATATTTTGCATACGTGGGCTAATCCGCTCCCAGTCGCCCACACCCGTACCATTGAAAAGTAACCGTTCAAACACCTATTAAAACTGAGCCTACCGAATTATCCGCCATTGTCCGGGATTCCTTAACAAGATAAGCGGGAAATTGTGTTACAATAATGTGAACTAAGTACTGAATAGGTACTGTTAGCTCGGGGTGGAATGAATTAGTATTAACAAGTTTGAGGTTTCACAGAGAAATAATTAATAAATTGAATCTATGACTATTTCATGAAATATCGGGTTGTGTTGATGATTTTAATGATTATAATTCTGTAAAGTCATATTTGTTACGCTCGCGAATCATATTTTGATCAACATACAACCAGACACTGGCCTGGAAATTGCAAAAAACGTAAGAATTTTTTTTATTTTTTATTATTCAAAACATGTTATGTATAACATAATGACAAAAAAAATATACCACAGAAACCATGGCGGGTTTAGGGTAATTCCAGGATAGGTGCCCCACTTTTTGATAGGGAGCCATAACTTATTAATTAAAAATCTATTGGCCATACGTCTTTTGCATATGGTAACTTTGATCTTTAATCTATCATAGTATCTCATTTGTTTTACACAAGTTTCATAGATTTTGAGGAAATTGTGTCTTTTTTACTCCTCTCAAAAGTAGGATAGATGCCTATCGTGAGGGATAGAAGACTCATTGTAAAATGCTTCAAGGGATAGATGCCTAACGTGAGGGATAGGAGACATGAATGCTTCAATATTAGATGCTAATTGAAATAAAACATACTAGTTTCAATAATCAGTTTGTATTCAATATTTAACATTAATTTGTGACATCTTTTATAATTATATGTCTATCTAGAATTATTAAACAAAAGAAAGATTAAATAAATATTAATTAACGTAATCAATATAGTTTTCAGAACTAACGAAAGATAATTTAATCAGTCTTATTCTTCTTATAAGTACCTTAATTATACCGCAATCATCATATGCTTAGCACATAGTATTAAGTTTTGCCGACACGTGGCACATGCAATCCAATCTGATTTGGATTTAGTCAAATTGTAGTTTTCATAACATTCTACACAATAATTATCAACTGAATCATTCTCGCTTGTCCTAGTATAATATCTTGTAGAATTTGGGTCTATAATATGTAACGTATTCTCAGGGATTTGTGCCTTATTAACTTTTTTGCTTTTTTTTTTATTAATATTCCTTTAGTGGCTTTTCCTTTGTCTGATGTTATATTACTACCATCATGTTCATTTTCGCTGTCAGTACTGTAAATTTGTAATGGTCTCTTTCTTAACCCTCTCCCTTCGTTCAAGTTTATGAAAATAGGATCTAGATCCTCATTTTCACTGCTGCTAGAACTATATATCTGTGTCTGTTTCTTTGCTTTCACTTTTTCTTTTTTATTGTTATTTTCCTTATTTATAATTTTGCTACCGCTTGGTATGCTTTCCGTTTTCTTTTTTATGTCTTTTTTCTTTTCTGTTTCTTTTCTGTTAGTTTCCTTGGTCTTCTTGGTTTTCTTGTTATTGACTGCTCTTTTTTCAGTCTAACTAATGTGACGGGGGACCACCCCAGGTTTTCTTTTATATTTTCGAGGCATTTCTTCCACCTGCAATATGAAAACATTTATAGAAATAGTTAGGGATAGATGCCCCTAAGGGCATCTATCCCGGACAGCAGATGGGGCAACTATACTTTTAGCACAGGATAGATGCCTTTTTTAATAAAAAAAAAGTTAAAAAGAAAACTATAATTTATATCATTATTTCTTGTACTTTAAACTATAATAGCAGCAAATAAATTTAAAAGATATAGAATGTATAACAGAGTGAAAAGTTATTCGATAGTCAGTACTTACGATTATAATTTCAACGCTTGTCATGGTCTCGCCGCGGAAGATTTTTACACTCACGGGCAAAACGAGTGCGCTCTCGCGTGCGGTTGGCGTGGCACTAGGGTCTGAGGGGGTAGCGCTTCCTATTACGTAGTTCGATTTTAGCCTACTACATTTCTAACATAGAGTATTCAAAGCCGCGGCACCTATCCCATTGGGGCACCTATCCTGGAATTACCCTAACCGTGATATATTAGACACACCATCTCGGCGCATTTCATTACATATGTAGATGTACCCACACGTTCAATTATTAAATTAAATTACAAATCAAGGAAATGTTTTTTCAATAACATTTCCTAGATTTGTATCTAATTTCGCAGGCTACCTATCAAGAGAGGAGTATTGTCCGTCGCGGTGGCGTCCGTGGAAGCGAGAGGTCGGAGGGTTGCCGAGCCGTGTCGTGTTATAGATGTCGCAGCCAAATAACTCTGATGAACGGACAGAATGGCTAGAAACGTGCACTTCCTGCACATTATACTCAAAGTCAAAGCATTTATTACATCATCATCTGCCTAGCCTTTTCCCAACTGTGTTGGGGACGGCTTGGTAAAACTGGTTGTCAGACTTTCGGGCTTCTGACGACCCGTAACGACTGTCAAAGATCCACGAATGACAGCCGGGACTTGGCGTGCTTTCCGAGACACGGAGGGGTCTTGGTATGTAAAGGTCACCCATCCACGGACCAACCGCGGCAAGCGTAGCTTAACCTGATCGATCGACCAGATTACTTAGCCACAAAGCATTTATTACAATTAAATCAATTACAGGCACTTTTGAATTGCCAAGGGCTCGCTCAATCACAAAGATGAAGCTATAGCCAATCCAACCAAAGCGTAGTAGGTTCCTATGGAGAAGAACGGACTGAAGACTTGTTTACTAGCTGAAGACTTGTGTTAATGCTGTACTTTTTCAAGATTCTCCAGATTAAAATGTCCTGAGTTAAAACTGTCTTGGGTTGGGCCTGCTTTGTTTGCTGCTAAGTTGATAAAGTATAAGCAGCTTATATTTTCCTCGTTGCATCGGATCATGGGATAGTGTTGTATCGCTGAAACTTTGCTTCTTCGAATACTTACAGAAGTTTTGGCAAGAACTCTGAAGTAGGATCAGTCGAAGTCTGAACTACAGTATAAGATACCATAATCTTATGCATAGTAGCAATTTTACTACCTACTCTATAAGCTTTACTTTACGTACCTACACAGTTACACACCTTCTGTGGTCCTTCAGATTGTCTTTTAACGAACAATGCAGGTTGGCAGAACCACCCTAATTGCTTCAAAATTATTTAGATTGAGATTGATAGTGTGTTACTATCAATCTCAATCTAAATAATTTTGAAGGATATTGCTAATCCATTACTTCATATGTTCGAAAAATGTGCCTGCTCCACAACGTAAATAACGCAATGAATGTTGAACTGTCCAAATGAAACCTGATGCTACTGATAGTGCATTACACAATCATCCCACTGAATTGTTTGATTAGTCTATAAATATAATAAAATTTGTTTGTTTGTTTGAACGCGCTAATCTCTGGAACTTCCGGTCGTATTTAAAAAAATCTTTTTGCGGTTGATAGCCTAATTCTTGAGGCTATTTAACATCAAGACTCTTAGCAGCCGATCAAAAAAGAAAAGAGTGAGAAAGATCGCTATACGAAAACAGCGCGGACTGGCGATGCGATGCGACGATTTCTTGGTCCCCTGACCCACCCGGTCAGGGACCAAGAAAGACGCTAGTTATAATAAAATAAAAAATAATAATAAACCAAGTAATTCCTATCACAGTAAATAATTATTACCTAGCTTAATATCCAGTGGCGTGCATTGGTTTTCAAAATAGGTAGGCAGGAATTTAATTTCTTCGTATTAACTTGAACGAGTATTAACGAACCAATGACAATGTGCGAATAGTACGGGAGCCGAGTAGGCCGTCTGGCGACTGCCTACTGCCGCGCGTGTTTGTATAAAGATTTTGTTTTTTGTTAGGTATGACAATTTAGTGAGTTTCCTAATTGTGCGGCACATGCACACACACTAAAATGTAATTGACAGGCTTATGGTGATTTTTCGAGGTAGGCACTGCTTATATGCCTTTATGCAATGCACGCCACTGTTAATATAATTATTAAAATGATTACTTTAAACATCCACAGTGATTATTTCCGTGTAGGCATGCAACAAGATGTAAGAACGTTAAAAAAATATGGATGTCACGTGATCAACTTTGAGCGTTAATATCTCGGAAACGTGACGCTTTACGCGGTTTGGTCTTATTATACGACTTATATAGGCTTCAAGCAATGCCGCCATTATGAAAAAAAATGCGTCGGATCTTCGAAGCCCTTTTGCAGCCAGCTCCCTAACTATTGGTAAGTACTTACATACTTGAAGAGCAGAGCCCATAAAAATACAATTGAAATTGTCTTCTTATTTGCATCCTTTTCCACCTTCTAGACTAAAAGCTCTCATAAATAAATTTTAAATCCTTTATTTCTAAACATTTTGTTTGTAAATATATTAAATAATAAATAATATCCCTGGACATTTCACACAGCACCATCATAAGCAACCTAATGCTTGTGTTATGGTAACAAGATGGCTGATAAACTACTTTTATACAATTTTTTTTTTTTGTAAATGTATATATAGATAGAAAAACACCCAGACTCGGAACAAATACATGTAGGTCATACAAATATTTGTTCCGTGCGGGAATCGAACCCGCGACACGCAGCGCAGCAGTCAATCGCTTAACCACTGCGCCAACCGTGCCGTCACACGCCAATATTATAGTATTAATAAAATTAGAGCCATGTAACGTAATAAGCTTACGAGCTACGAGAATACGTTTCGCAAACTAGTAAGGGTAGGCGCACCAGTTTTCATACTCCGTTCACTTTTTGGGTGTTGGTTTGCCGTTAGTGAAATAATAAAGGACATTATTCAAGTGTCGAACATCTTATATCCAAAAAATTTTTTTTTTTATATCTGGCGCTTTAATTTTTGGGTACGAAATGAATGATGTCCTTTTCCGAAATTTTATTTGTCTAACTGGTGTCAACTTAGCGAGACCGAGAATCTTAGCTTGAACATCAGGGGGGCAATTCTCGTAATTTTAAGAACGTTCACAGTCTGATCTCAGTCTCAATCTGTCAAAAATACCTATAATTTCCCTACATTTTGACAAGTTTTTGACATTTTTTTTCGCCGATATGAGACTGCGACTAGATTTTGAACGTTTTAAATTACGAGAATTGGCCTTTAGAGGTTTATAACACTGTATAAAATTGCAAATAATTTATAATGAATACATGCCATCTGTCTGGCAGGATGACACCTCAAAATATTCCGTAGTTTTCAATTTTAATGCATTTACTTTGAAAAATCATTGAGTTTCAAAAATTCGCAATGAATGTGCGCAATATAGAAGGAGTGATTTGGCTCTGGAATAATGCTGCACTTGCACGCTGTGTGAGCGGGCGTGATCCATCGCCACTCGTTCGATGTCCACCGCACGCAGGACGAATGGAAAGCAGCACATGAAGTGATTTTTTGCTCCATTTTGGTGTAATTGCCATACGGCGTTCCAGTGTGAGGATAAATAAATAATAACAAATAAATAAACCTACAATGTATAAGATTTATAAGACAAAATATGTCACGTTATACCAAGTGGTAAATATAAAATTTTAACCGGAAATACATACGCAACAGGTCCCGGAATTAACACACACCACCAAACCGCAAATAGAAAATTATGTTATCATCATAATATTCATAATACATACATATATGCCTTGTTTTTCTTGTGCATGGGCAAACGAGGTCAACGTGGTCTGAGTCCAGGCGGAATAGATCGGTACTCACGGAAAGCATCCTCCAAAGCAATCTTACATTGCACTGGGAACTCACGGACATAGCCTCATCATCATATACTGATTGTAGGAGAAAACTGTACGCATGCACACAGTCGCACACGTATAAGGGTCTAGCGTAGTAGGTCCTTCATCCATTTTGGTTTGTTTTGACTGTAGAGCGGAAGTGTGACAGCAATTTACGTAGTTTTAATTATGAAAAAAAAATACCTTTAATTAAAATGACAGAAAGCGAATCAATATACGATTATTTCATAATGTGCATTAATTTTACAGTTACACATTGTATATCTTTTTTTATTTTATTTACCAACATCTTGGTTTTCTTGTACAGACGCCAGCAGGTCAAGCTACCCGAAACTGTCAAATTTTCCCAATCAACCTTGAACCTTATTGCTTTAGATTTTTAGATATAAAGTTGAAAATCTATTACAGAAATTTGACAGATTGTAGTAGCTTGATGTGCTGGCGTCTGTACTTACAGAATAATAATTCATTTACCTACCTGTTCAAAAGTCACGCACTATTATAGATTGTAAAGGAAGTAGTTACAAGATCAAATGTTAGCTTTGGCGTCCTGGGATACAAGGACTGGCGTTTGGTTGTATAGGGCAGAAACGTGAGAGGAAACGAAATTACAAGGAACTTCTTGTATTTGCATTTAAAATAAGGGTTGGGTACGTCAACAATGAACACCCTTCACCCTGCTAAAAACAATTACAAAAGCTGGGTACCATTACACAAAATAGCACACGATAATTTAAACAAGAAACGATAATTGGTATCTTCACCCTACGCATACAGATTAAACAGGAACGCAGGAATCAAAAACAACATAATAATTAATATGAACTCATTATTATGTGTGGTATATTTCCAGGTTTAGTTGACCTCGCATTGTATAGGTTTTTCGTACAATCAGAAGTCAGCTTATACTGGTTATGTATAGCTAGATGTGTAGCCTTGCGTACCTTCAAAATCACGGATGTGAATTCATGTCTAGTCAAATAATTATACCTACTTAGCGAGTAACAATAAGTAGCGAGGATTAAGATAATTACCCCTAAATTTTTGAGCAGCCTACGGGGTAATTGCGTAACATAAAATTGCAATAATTGCGTTATTATCGAGCAGATGAATTTATATTTTATTTATCCTGTTGAAAGATTCATGTATATTTTGTGTATGTGAGAACGTTGCAGTCTTTGTATGTAGACTGTAGATTTTTAGATCATTTTCTATTTTATTAAGTACTGTAATTTGAAAACATTGTAAAAGCCAATTATTTTTAAAAGAGTAACCGTGCAGTTTCTTGCCGGCTCTTCTCCATAGAAACCGACCAATTGGAACCACGCACCTAGCTTCTGACGTTTCGTAAGTGATTTTGAAGCTCCGTGTGTACCTATATTCCATTTGACATAAGAATAAACCTTTTTTACAGTCCGTTCAACCGATTTTGACTTCTATACCGTAGGCATAAGTATGGCGTTAAAAGCAAAAAAGTGTTTACAATACCAACTGTTTACTGCAGCTGCCATTTGTCATGCCAAATAGAATTCAAAATCGGTTGAACGGACAGTAAAAAAGGTTTATTTAGATGTCTAATCTTATGTCAAATGGAGTATAGGTACAGACGCCAGACGTCAAGCTTCCCAAAACTGTCAAATTTTCCCAATCAACCTTGAACGTTAATGCTTTAGAGATAAAGTTAAAAATCTATTAAAGAAATTTGACAGATTATATTAGCTTGATGTGATGGCGTCTGTACATAGTTTAAATGGTGGAAATAAAACGATTCCTATCAAAATATTACCCCACAATATTGGTATGACTGGCAACTCCTGGGACTAAATTCACGTTTTACATATCGTACGTTCCCTTTAACGTCACAATTTCCCAAGACATTCGGAAGTAAGGCTCTTGCATAAAGAAGGCTTGACATCAATCGGATACGTCGGCTTTTCAAAATAACCTTTAGGGGGGATACATACCTCTCGCGCCCGGCCCTGGTGCAAGCCATGGTCCGGGGCGAGAGAGAATGGGAGGCAGTCACATCCTTCTGCGAAGCAGTCATGCTAGCGAAGGAGGTGGCGGGGAGGCTGAGGGAGAACACCTCACGCCTCAGCCGCCGCGGGAGACGCTCCGGGCGTCGGGAGCCGCGTGACGACTCCCGGCCACCGTAGGCGCGGGCCTGCGGGCGGTGAGTAATGGGTAGCTCACCGTCCGATCAGGACCAGGCCCGTGCCGGACGGCGCGTTGTGTTCCACGCGCGCCTCAAAGAGATGTCAGCAGAGGACGGGGCCCCACAGGGCCGAAGCCTGCCGGGGCGGTGGGATTTTCCGAAAGGTTAACCGCTGCCCTGGAACAGAAAGGGCTAAGGACGGAACACGGGTGGGTTTTAGTCAGTAAAAGTCTGACACTCCCTTCCGCTCCACCCAGAGCGGGAGGGGTCATTTGATGATTTCCCATCCACAAAAAAAAAAAAAAAAAAAAGGGGGGATACATAGAAGGAAGTAATTCCTCGTTATATTCGCTCGTGTCTAAAATTAGAAAACTTTGTACCTATACCCTCTCCATAAGGTAAACCGTTTTTTGACAGATGGAACTAGTGATTGCAGCAACACACAATACATTGATTGATACACGTACGGTATTATAATGAATGTAAGAAGCCATAAATAAGATAAGGCATTTTTATGTTTATTATATTACGCATTTTAAAGTTAACTTTTACGTAAGTAATCTGGAATATGTACGTTCTAAGACAGCTGTCAAAAAACGGTTAACTTAATGGACAGGGTATAGTGGCCTCCAAAAGTTCCTCCAGCTGTGACGCTGTGACACACACATTATGATTTAAAATTCTAGAGATCCAAGTGTTTGAACTGCTGCTGTAACGTTTTTATTGACTGATCCAACTACCTTTGAATTTTCATAAAAAAATAATCAAGTAATTGTACACCTGATTATTTTTTTATTTAAAATCTTAATGTGACATCACAGCTGAAGTGGAAAAATGTCTACTAACTTTTGGAGGCCACTGTATATCACGACAGTCTGTGGAATTACATGCTCGCTAAAGGACTTTGCTTGGTAGCAGCCTAATGTAGGTATTCCTTACTTCCTTGACCATCCATCCATCTGCACCCTATTGCGTAACACACTTTCAATCACAACCTGAATCATTTTGAAGGATATTGCTAAACCATTACACATACAAATGTGTCACACATACAACCATTACAAATGTGTCTGCTCAACAGCGTAAATAACGCAATGAATGTTGTTGAACTGTCAAAATGACAGCATTGCTACTGTTAGTGTGTTACGCAATTACCCCTATAATCCACGAACCGGCAAGCATTGTAAAATTGTCTATTTCTTGCTGTGAAATAGACCGTAATCCGTATAATTTTAATTTATTTTTTTCTTTCTCTTTAATTTTTTTTCTGATCTTTTCCTCCATTTGCATTTAGCATTTATAGACCAATCTTGACTGGCAACAATGAATTTTAATTCCTTGTTCCATTCGAATTTCAAATTTTTAAATGAGTGCTGGCTTCATGCCGACGTTGATTGGAGTGTGCTATGATTACAATAAATGACTTTTTTTCTTTTTTACGTACAGACGCCAGCAGGTCAAGCTGCCCGAAACTGTCAAATTTTCCCAATCAACCTTGAACCTTAATGCTTTAGCGATAAAGTTGAAAATCTATTAATTAAATTTGACAGACTGTAGTAGCTTGATGTGCTGGCGTCAGTACGTACTTAGGTTTACGTTATCTATATTAATAATAAAGCTGAAGAGTTTGTTTCTCGTTTTGGTTGTTTGTTTGAACGCGCTAATCTCTGGAACTACCAGTCGGATTCCTTCTTAATCTTTTTGAATTTGGTAGCCCAATTATTGAGAAAGGCTATCGGCTAATATCACGCTAGGACCACATTCCAAGACATTTCACGCGGAATGAAGACAAAGTCGCGGACAGGTGCTAATTATTTAATAAAGAACTCTTTCATTCCAAAGAGTTATTTTCATTTATAGTTGATCAACACACAATAAGTGAAGCTCACAATGTATTTTCACTCTTACAATTTTAATTATGGCTGCCAAGATTGCAACGAGACGCAGGGCAGGAATTGGGACATTGCAAAATAAAAAAGTTCACTAATGGCGGGTTGTTTCACGTCCACTTGACGCACGCGTAAACGTCAAAAATGGCGCTAACTATCGTTAAACTAAAAAACAGTTGTTTCAAATTACAATAACACAATTATGGCCTAGCCTTACGTCAAATAATAACGAGTACGTAATCGTAATTATTTGATACGTTAAGGTACGTATGTTACGTTAACCAACCGTTTGAAACAGCCGGCCCTTAGTACCTGCCTACGTAGTTACTTGCACTTTCTTACGAAAAAGAACCAATTCAGTGATACTAATTTATACATAAGGAAGTTTTACACCATCTTCTATTGAGTCACCCAACCATAATTGCCGGCAGGGTTATATGCAACTTTAAATGGTAGAAATATGCATGAGAATATTATGCGCCATAAATGCTTGAAATATGCTACAAAATCTCCGAAAAGTGCAAAAATATGAGTCATAATTTATTTATTCCTTCATTGAACATAGGTACAGACGCCAGTACATCAAGCTACTACAATCTGTCAAATTTCTTTAATAGATTTTCAACTTTATCACTAAAGCATTAAGGTTCAAGGTTGATTGGGAAAATCTGACAGTTTCGGGTAGCTTGACCTGCTGGCGTCTGTACAATAATAATGGTATATATGTGACACAGCAAATTCTAATAAAAACTATAAGAACCTAATCTAACAAAGTATTTTCGTAGAATCAAAACAAAAACACCTTCGGAAATAATTAAGTAAAACCGAATAATTTCTCATGAAACACACACGCAAACGACACGGAAGTCAAGCAAATAGGATTCCGCCATCTTGCTGTTCACAACAATCAAACAATTAGGCACGCGGCAGCGCCCCCATTTAATTAATTAACTATTTATAATGAGTTCCTATCGTGTTATACAGGTTGGGCGTGTTATAAAAAAAATATTGCTGTTCCATACGTTTTGACCGCGTAGGTATTGTACGTTTCTATGAAACAGATTTTTTTTTTGATAACCGACGAAAATTTTCTACGCTATGGGGTCTAAACTCATGTGCTGAATCCGTGGTTACAGCTTGCGCTTCAATGTCCCTGCCACCCTGTATAATTGTATATGTATAAATAGGTATCGTATTATCCAGTAGCTGGGTTGAGGCGGTCAGATAGGCAGAAACTCTATTTAAAATGCTGGTATTCAGCTGCATCCAGTTAGACTGGAAGCCGACCCCAACATAGTTGGGAAAAGGCTCAGTAGATTAATTAATGAGAGGACGTAGGGGACGTGCCGAGTCCGTCCCTGCCTCCCCCGACTTAACCAGCTGAGATTTTAATTACCGTGCCGTCGCTTCGTTTAGATGAAGCCATCTCATACCTACACGTAAATTACTGCAGGAGACAGTGAGGGTAGTACGTACCTGCCAATACTTACTGGCCTTATGCCTGCTATGCACAGCCAGCCCAGCCATGTTGTCCTTCAACAGTTGGTAGGTAAGTGAAAAAACCGGCCAAGTGCGAGTCGGACTCGCGCACCAAGGGCTCCGTACAATTTAAAATTATTACTTAAAAATATTTTTATTATATGATGTAGGTAACAAAAAATTTACGGTTTTCGCAATTTTTCCTTTATCTGTGCTATAAGACGTTGCTTCGTACCAAATTTCAAGATTCTGAGTTCACGGGAAGTACCGTGTAGGTTTTGATTCCCTTGCGAGTTTTGAAAATTTGAGGAAATTTGCAGCATAAACGGCTGGATCTTTTGATTGCGTTGGCTTAGAAGTTTGAATTTTTCACAGCTCCAAGGGTCAAGACCTGAGTATTTGATATAAATTCCAGCTTGATACCTCCACGCGTTCCTGAGAAAAAGGGTTTTGACAGACAGACAGACGGACGGACGGACAACAAAGTGGATCACTTTGTTGTCCGTCCGTCCGTCTGTATAGTACAGAACCCTAAAAAAACGCTTCCGAGAAAATCAATGCTCATATTAGAAGCAGTATTTAGGTACCTGGTAAATTGGTAGCATCAATAGGTATTTATGGCGTTCCAGTGTGAGGATAAATAAATACTTAAATAAATGATACTTTGCACCGTATATCGTATATACCTCCTGATGTCGCCGGGACTATGTACCCCTTATATAATACCTATCAGAATATCCCGTTGAATGTAAGTCACTGGTCAAGTTGGAGGACATACTCACGATCGACGTAACCATCAGTACTTACCTAAGAGCTAGTGTCCAGAAAGGGCGAATTCGCCGTGATTCTCTAGCGCGTATCACGCGCGACCGTTGCGTCCAGAAGGAGCGAACCAACGCGCGAGCATTTGGGGACGAATTTAGTCAGTAGAAAATATGGAGTTGATGAAGCGGTCGCCTTGTGGTTAGCTTACCGTCGCTAGAAGAGACAAAACCGAAGGGAAAATAGAATGTATTTAGTACATCCAATTCTTGTGGTGAAGTCAGATCGTGGAGCAGTGGTGGCCCAGTGGTAACTTACGAGTTGTAGGTCATGGTTCGATCCCAAACAGGCGCTTCACTTTGTTTAAATAAATTCATCACCACTGCTCTCAGAACGGTGAAGGAAATAATCGCGATGAAACCGGCATGTCCTAGAACAAAAAAGACATCTACCAACTCTCCCGAAAAGATGTACGTTTGCCCCGCACGGCCCCGCAGAAATTGCGTTTTATGTGTGCACTAATGCAATGTACTCGCCTCTAGGAGTATATGTACCTGTTTCTTTTTCAATGTACCTCTGTACTTTTGAAGATATTTGCAAAAAAAGGGGGCCGTGCCAGCCAAACGTTTTCAGCACGGCCCCCGTGTAACTTGATAAATATATAGCGTATTGAAAAGTTTCTTAAACTCAAGCAATGTACTCTATTAGCACGTTATATGTACCGCAACAGATATTGTGAATTCGTAATAACAAATAATATATAGATGCGGATAGGGGGCCGTGCTGGAAAAAAATTTATAAGAAAATATCTAAAAAAGACAAAACAATCTTAGCCAAAAACGATTAAAAAATAATTGATGTTTGGCAAGTAACATATGTAACGCATTGGTTTCTCATACAACTTGCTAAATTTGAAAAATAAACCAATTTTAGTTCATTCAGCACGGCCCTCTATAGTTGCCTATATCTTTTTAAATATGACATGTTTGTGTACAAAATTCGGTTTTCTGAATTATGTATAGGAGTACATTCGTTCCAAATAAATTGCGATTCTGCTGTATTAGTACTTTAAAAAATAAATCGGATCTAAAATATCATACATTACAACTTATGGGGTGACCATGATTCCACGTGAAAATGGATAAAAAAAATACTGCATAGATTCAGTAAATCTTTAATAAAATCAACAATAACGTACCTAATCTAAATTCACGATATATGTATAGTAGGTCGCTAATCGAACAAATCAACAAATGTCGCTAAGCATAGCTCAAAAGGCTTATAAAATCTACTGTACTGTTGTTAATTCCTTTGTAATTGAAATGGAACAGACGCAATGGTTTTGTGTAATATCCCGGTCACTATTAATTTAAAAAACCGTCGTTGGTGCCATTGAATATGTAGGGAATTCAATGGAGACTCTGGGCCATTATAAGTGCCATACGCTTAGCTATAATCATTGGCTTTGCTACGATGATTTAGCTTTGAAAATTAACAACAGTACAGTAGATTCGATATTCGTACACACCCTTACTTACGTTTTAGAGAGTGATCTTTGATGTTTTAAATTTAAATACATCTAAAAATAATAACCTTTACAAATATCCCGCTTTCACGTCGGAGTTCGATGACTATAATATGATTCTATGAGTGGCGGCTCTGGTAATTACAGTGAAGCGATTGCCATCTCACCTTCAGGATCAAGCCGGAACCAGACTTTAACTTTGGATCATGGTGTTTTAAATACGTCTATTTTGTAATAATAACTATAGTTAAATAAACAGTATTTAGAATCTAGTAAAGACTAGTTGCTAAAAATCTACTCATGAAACCATGAAATGTTTAATAAGAAATCAATACCGTTGTAACATAATCTGTGATTACTTTTAACAAGTTAATTTATGGATAATACTAGTTTTTCTATGATTATTCCACATGCAACATAATATTTCAGTTTTATGATTTTTTAACTTTATTAAAAAAATAATCTGTGATTTTATGATAACGTAAGTTCAAGCATGAAACGAACAATATTCTAATTATTATAGTTGCTTGAAAAACCATCTGTGACTACGTGGGTTAAATTAGTTGCCTGTGATTATTCCAAATAATTAATGTAATTAATGGTAACGTAAGGTTCAATCAATGTGATTTGTTCGAAACGTATCTGCGACTTTTTAAGCCTTTTAAGCTCTGTAGTGTTAGTGACACATAGTTATAGTTTTCTGTGATTACTCCTTATGTAAACTTAACTAATCTGTGAAATGTAATTGTATTGTAATGTACGGTTCAATCCATGTGGTTTATTGGAAATATATCTGTGATTTTTTTAAGCCTTTTGAGCTATGCTTAGCGACATTTGTTGATTTGTTCGATTAGCGACCTACTATACATAATATCGTGAATATAGATTAGGTACGTTATTGTTGATTTGTTTATTTTATTAAAGATTTACTGAATCTATGCAGTATTTTTTTTATCCATTTTCACGTGGAATCATGGTCACCCCATAAGTTGTAATGTATGATATTTTAGATCCGATTTATTTTTTAAAGTACTAATACAGCAGAATCGCAATTTATTTGGAACGAATGTACTCCTATACATAATTCAGAAAACCGAATTTTGTACACAAACATGTCATATTTAAAAAGATATAGGCAACTATAGAGGGCCGTGCTGAATGAACTAAAATTGGTTTATTTTTCAAATTTAGCAAGTTGTATGAGAAACCAATGCGTTACATATGTTACTTGCCAAACATCAATTATTTTTTAATCGTTTTTGGCTAAGATTGTTTTGTCTTTTTTAGATATTTTCTTATAATTTTTTTTCCAGCACGGCCCCCTATCCGCATCTATATATTATTTGTTATTACGAATTCACAATATCTGTTGCGGTACATATAACGTGCTAATAGAGTACATTGCTTGAGTTTAAGAAACTTTTCAATACGCTATATATTTATCAAGTTACACGGGGGCCGTGCTGAAAACGTTTGGCTGGCACGGCCCCCTTTTTTTGCAAATATCTTCAAAAGTACAGAGGTACATTGAAAAAGAAACAGGTACATATACTCCTAGAGGCGAGTACATTGCATTAGTGCACACATAAAACGCAATTTCTGGGGGGCCGTGCGGGGCAAACGTACATCCGAAAAGAGGACGCCTTGTCCCAGCAGTGGGAACATTATAGGCTGATTATGCAGATCGTGAATGCACTGCTTCAGTAAATAAACCCGAGGCCACAGACACCGGCGTCTCCTTTCACGTCATGTCGAAGGTAAGACAGCGTCACTCTTACAATGGACTTATTCAGGTTAAGACATCGTCTTCCAACAGTTTTCTATTGAAGCCGGTTTTCTTGCATCAAACCTTTATTGTATATTGATGATACGGAGGAAGTGAATCAAATGAAGATGAACGAACTATGATAATGCATGTGATTCGGAGGAATGAAGAACGTTTCTTTGAAGATTAATAGATAGATAGATAGATAAAAACGTTTATTCAGTGCAACAAAAGACACACAATACAAGTATAAAAAATAGAACAATAAAAAAAAAGTGAAACAAAAAAAAAAACAAAGATTAAAAAAATAGATCGACCCATAGACACCTCGCAAATCTACAACCTCTAGTACAAAATAGTCTATGTCCACAATGGTCGATCACTAGTGGGCGGTGTGTGTCTCATGGTTGCACCAAATGGGAGTCCAGCTCAGCATATGCCAGGTACAATACCTGACGCTGGTATTCTGCTGTATCCCGTTAGTGACACACGGATGTCGAGAAAACGCATCTGGTTTCAAACAAAAATGGTACCTACATAGTGCGGCGCGTATACTGTAAGTTGGTAAGTACCCACATTTTTATTAATTTCAAAAACCGGCAGATAGAAAGATTTTTGAAGTTTATACTTTGAAGTTTATAATGACGAACTATCCATATTCATAGCCAGGCTTTAATAACACATTATATTGATAATCCATTGCTTGATAAGTTCTAAAATGTGTCTACTCAACAACGTAAAGAACGCAACAAATCTTGTTGGACTGTCCAAATTAATGCTATTCCTACTGTTAGTGTTCGCCGAGAGAGTCGAGTCCTGACTCCTGCGGGGTAATGGCGTACATTACCCCGCAGGAGTCAGGACTCGACTCTGGAGAAGGGATAGAATCGATAGATAGTACAAACTTACTTACAGAAATGAAATAAGTAGGTAATTTATCATTTAGGGCCCGAGCACACGTAGACACGGCTACACATTCCCAGCTTTAGCTGACCTCGCGTTGTATAGGTTTTTCGTACAATCAAAAGTCAGCTTATACTGGTTATGTATAGCTTGATGTGTAAACGTGCGTACCACAACCACACCACCACTACACCACGCAGACGGGAGCTAATTTGTATGAAAATGAATACTCTATTCACACGGACCACATTTGGCCGTCAAATCAAACGTGTGGGCGATACCGACCACATCCGGTGACGTCGCAGTCACAACGTTGCGTCCAAGCCTCGACACTGTCACAGCCGGAGTCGATCTGTCTGCAAACACTAGCCACAACGTAACGACATCGCAACTACTAGCAATAACGCAACTACATATAAGAAGTTGCAGCAACACTATTCACACGTACTGCTTGCCCACATTTTGTCGCTGCGATGTGGTGTGGTTAAGAGCAGTGGTGGCCCAGCGGTTATGGCCGCGCCTTGACGAGTTGTAGGTCGTGGGTTCGAACCCAGACAGGCGCTTTGTTTGTGTAAATAATTTCATCACCACATTCACCCCTGCTCTCAAAACGGTGAAGGAAAACATCGAGAGGCCCACTCCCTCTGGAAGAGAGGAGGCCTGTGTCCCAGCAGTGGGAACATTACAGGCAGGCTATGTATGTGATGTGGTTGTGGTACATGTGAATGAGGCCTTATAGCAAAAAGCTGGTACTTATAGGTACATCCTACGTGTTTAATCTAAAACTCTAGCTTGCTTAACTTTGTTATGCTAAGATTAACCAACCGAAGTAACGTCGCGGCTCTAGCGGACCTTGCAAAGTTGCAACTTATAATAGAATTTTGTGATCACTAGTCTAGTGACTGAAAGAGTGAAAGTAGGTATAACTTTAAGCCCCAAGTTAGATTTCTAGGTACGTAGACGTGCTTTTAATTTTTTCTCTAAAAGACAATTTCAGACCCAATAGAAACTCGGTTATATGCTCTGTACCCGGTAGATCAAGCTTTCATTTTTTTTTATTCTGATAGCCTAATCAACACAGGCCCCCTTATTACAAAACAAGGTTCTTTCGATCAGGTTTAAACAACTGACCCAGTTATTGAATTAAGAACCCAACTGTTATATGCAGTTATTTATACAAAACTGACAGCTTAGTTCGGTGCTAAGTTGTCAATACAGTATTAAGAACTTTGCCTCAATCGAAATAAAGTTCGAAATACAAACACTGGCTCAATAGTTTAGGCTAGAACTAAAGTTAGGTTTCGTTTTGTAATAAGACTGAATACACACGAGCGACACGCTTCAACGGCAGAGTCAACTGCAGCCGTCGACAACATGCCGCTCGTGTATTTGAGCAACGTACAGACGCCAGCACATCAACCTACTACAATCTGTCAAATTTCTTTCATAGATTTTCAACTTTATCCCTGAAGCATTAAGGTTCAAGGTTGATTGGGAAAATTTGACAGTTTCGGGTAGCTTGACCTGCTGGCGTCCGTACCTACTCAAATACAAGAAAAGTCTGCAAACCAGTCTTACCAAGTGGTATCACTGGATGGAGGTTGTGCAGGTCAGATAGGCAGTCGCTCCATATAAAATACTGGTATTCAGCTGCATCCGGTTACACTGCAAGCTGACCCCAACATAGTGGGAAAAGGCTAGATGACCTACTCAAATCGCAATCAATCAATCAATCAATCAATCCGTTTATTTGTGAAACATAGGTGTTTACATAGGTGTTTACATAAATAGGTGCGCTATGTTTTGTCATATTATTAAGACATACAAATTTATAAGTGATACATTAGGTGTCATTACATTATGTGACTCAGAAAAAATAATATTTTAAATTAATTAAATACATGAACAAGAGAGATAAAAAAAGAACATCAAATACAATAAAATCAATAAATAGTCATAATAATTATTATCAGAGGGTTAATGCATTATTATAATAATTGGTCATTCAAAAATTCGTCTACAGTATAATAACATTTGTCAATTAATAATTTAGTAAGAGCTTTTTTAAACTTATATAATGTCATGTTTTTTATGTCATCAGGAATTCTATTAAACACTTTAGGTGCCATACCAAAAAAACTTTTTCGCATCAATGCGGTCTTACATTTTTGATGACATAGTTTATTTACATATTGGGCACGTAATGGAGTTTTTCTAGTGGAAGTAATTTTTTCAAATAATTGTATGTTTCTTTTCACAAACAACGCAGTTTCTAAAATGTATAATGCTGGAAGGGTCAGTATTTTTAAAGACTTAAAATAGGGTCTACAGCTATCCGTTGTTTTTATATTACACATTGCTCTGACACATCTTTTCTGCATCCTAAATATAAGCTCACGGTCAGTCGACTGCCCCCAAAAAATTACGCCATATCGCAACACAGAAGCTACAAGTCCATGGTATGCTACCAGTAACGTATCTTTATTTACCTTTTTTGATAACTGAAAGAGTGCATAAGCAGATTTACTCAGGCGTTCACAAAGTTCTTCTATCATGGGTTTCCAAGTAAGCTTACTGTCGATGGTAATACCTAAAAACTTAACATTATTAACTTCTTCTATTTTATGGTTATTATAAGTTACACCAATATCTGGATGTGGTTGCCGTTGATGAAAGTGCATTACCTTAGTTTTGTTTAGATTAATTACGAGATTATTATTATTCATCCAACGGATTATATTAAGAAGGGATTTATTAATATCATTTTGATAAGTTGTTACATTATTACATTTTATAACAGCTGTGCTATCATCGGCAAATAGGATCATTTTGTGTCGTATTACTTTTGGCAAATCATTTATATATGTCAGAAATAATAACGGCCCCAGCACGCTACCTTGGGGCACGCCATATTTTACGTGTCTTGGTTTTGATTTATATATGGTCTGCATTTTAGTCTTATGACATATTCTAGATATTTCCGTGTATTGATATCTGTCACTAAGGTATGATTCAATTAGTTTCAGAACGTTGCCCCTTAAGCCATATCCGTGTAATTTTTGCAGTAATATCTTGTGATCCACATAGTCAAACGCCTTTGTCATATCAGTAAAGATTGCACATACTGGATTATTTTTATCTACTGATGTCATAATATTAGATAATAAATCATACAATGCCATATTAATAGTATGATTTTTACGAAATCCTTTTTGTTCATTGCAGAATAGGTTGAACTTTTCAAAGTACATATAAATTGAATTATAAATTACTTTTTCAAATAATTTTGAAAATACTGGGAGTTTTGCTATCGGCCTATAGTTTTTGATATCTGATTTGTCGTTTCTTTTAAAAAGAGGTTTAATGATAGCTTTTTTTAGATCTTTCGGAAATATGCCATCAGTGATGCATGAATTAATGATGTGTGCGAGAGGTGACGCTATAATTTCTTTAACATATTTAATAACTCTAGTAGATACACCATCGTAACCAATCGTGTTTGTATTTTTTAGATTGTCAATTATTTTAATAATGTCGTTCGTCGAAACAGGTAACATAAATAGGGATTGCGCTGTCAAATTTCCATTATTATTTAGATTAGTCAACTTCACGTCATTTTGTATATTATTTTCGATTTCGTCAACAAAGTAGTTATTAAATTCATTAGATATGTCAATAGGATTCGTTATAGAAAGTTGACCTTTTTTTATGGCAGTTATTGTATCATGTGGTAAACTTGATTTAGATTTATTTATTATTTGCCAGACTGCCTTCGATCTATTTTGAGAGTTATTTATAAAGTGGTTATTTTGCGACTTCTGGGTTAAACGTATAATTTTTTTAAACAATACAGTATATTTTTTAAACGTTTGTTTATTGCTTATGTCAGGATCGCACCTATATTTCCAAAGTAGTTTTCTTTGTTTTCTACTGCAAATTTTTATCCCACGAGATATCCATTTAGTTTTCCTATTTGTCTTTATGATTACTATTTTGTCAGGAAAGCAAAGTCTATAGAGCATTAGAAAATCATCCATGAACCTATCATAGGACTCATGGGCCTCTTTGGCATTATATACTTGCGAGAAGGATAAACACTCAAGATGAGCTTTAAATGTCATTAGGTTGTCCGTAGAGATATCTTGTTTTTTCAATTTCCAATGGCTTAATTTACATGTTTTTTCAATAGGCACTGTAAGAATTTGAGACGTGTGATCAGAGAGACCAAAATCAACAATTTTTGCCTTGCATTCTTTTTGATAATTGTGAGCAAAGTTATCGATGCAACTCTTACTACTCAATCTAGTGGGGTTGTAAAGTGCTAGTTTAAGATTGAATTGTAGAAGAAAATGTTCAAGTTCTAAAGTAGTTTTATTTCTTTTAAGTACATCAATATTAAAGTCACCAGTTAATATATTTTTTTTATTTGGGTTTAGACTAAGTTTTCGTAGTATGTTATCTAATTTTTCGTAAAAAACTGACAAGTTATGTTTGGGTATCCTATATATGCAAATTATTATGATATTATACGACAATAGCTCCACAGCACAACATTCAAATATACCCGAAACTGATTGTTTAGCTATATCCGGTAATTCTTTATACTGTAGTCCATTTCTGACAAAGATACATGTTCCTCCTCTTTTTGTACTTCTTGAAAAGCGCAAGCGACACAAATATTTTTTTGCGTTCAAACTAACACTTCTGCTTTATTATTAGTACCTAATACTATAGATTATGTAGTGAAGTACAAAACCGCACCGTATACCACCAACAAATAAGCGCTTAAATTCAGGCTCAGGATAATATCGCGTTCGCTGTAGCGGCAAATCGAGTTTCACAGGGGTCAGAAATTTGTATCGAAACGCATCGATAATAGAGTTAGTCAGTTAGAACAGCAGTTTGGCTCGCACACAGCACATTTTAAGGGTGATTCTTCTATGACCATGGATAACAATAAAAATATGTGCCACTTAAATGGCACCACTGCCCAGGCCACGCAGGGCACATTGCTCGCAGAACAGATGGCCGTTGGGGCCGGTTCTACAGTGGCGACCGCGTACCGGAAGACGTAGCGTTGGAAGGCCTCGCAAGGTGGACCGCTGAGCTTGTAAAGGCCGCAGGGGCGCAGGCATCCGTTGGATGCGAGAAGCACAGAACCGGTCGATGTAGCGACGCTTGGTCCAGACCTATGTCCAGTAGTGTACGTCTTTCGGCTGAAATGATGATGATGTGCGAAGCTACTTGCACCATGTGTTTTCATTGAAGAAATTCCATTCCAGTGAATAAATCGAAAGAAATGATGACCTGGGAAACAAATATCTTGATAGTATTGCGCAAGAGGAAGACTAGACCAGCGCCATCTATTGGCACAATATGTAATCATCTGAAAAGTTTCGGCGAGATGGCCTCTGCGATAATTTTCAGATAATTTAAAAAAAAAAATTATGAGTTAGTTACACATGGTTCCAATAGATGGCGCTAATCTGGTTAGCGCCATCTATTGGAACCATGTGTACTAACTCATCATACCTAGCGGCCAGGTCCTACGGGCGCACAACCCGCTGACTTTTTGAGAGATTTATAGCCCACGCCGCATGCCATTAATATCGCTGTACGCATATAGAGGGCAGTGTCTATCTTTACTGTTACTTGTTCGAGTAGAGATTATATTGTAATCTGTGCGTAGAGTATTACAAAGAGTATAATATTATTAGAGTATTACCTAGAGCAAAGACCTAGAGCCTTGTTAAACAAGCTAAACATGCAATGTTTGATGTAATATGAAGCTGTTAAGAAAAATATCAGTCAAATACATATCAAAATATACCTGTGCCCAACCCTTCGCCTAAATAAGGCGTGGTGTTATGTTATGTAAGCATCAAACTTAATTTTAGGGCTGATTTTTCATTCATCTGATAACTTTATTCGACGATTTTTTTTTAAATTTTGACAGTTATTTCATACAAAAACAGTCAAACATCAATTTTATTCCTTGAATAAAACTTATCGGGCGATGGAGAAATCAGCCCTTAGTTTGATTGGCCAAAACACTACAAGCCATAGTATATTTTTTCCCACCAAATTGAATTTGGACAAAATGGACATCATGTTTCAAAGACTCAACAATAAGTAAAAGTATGTTTTTTTTTTTTTATTTCCAACAAAATATTCTGGGAAGACAGCCAACATAGCAATATACAAAAAGATTGGATTTTTTTTGTTATTAACTTTGACGGTATTTATCTCACCATCTCGTCGTTCCAGCACCTATCAGTAATGAAAACACAACAGAATCTATCAACAAGTTTATTTACAGCTAACCTACATACATAAACACTAAAATAATCTACTTCTTCTTCGGTTTCAAAGCAGGTCCTTTGGGCTTCAGTCTATTAGCCAGGATACTCTTTCTTTCATCCTCTTTGGCTGCTTCCATATAATTATACCTCTCTTTAGCAAAGTCCAGTTCGGAACAAAGTTCAACAATTTTTGCAGCAACCTCTCTTTGCGCTAGCATCCTTTTCTTTTGCTTTCGCTGAAAAAAAAACAAACAATTTATTACTATTGTCAAAGATTATTACCCTTTATTCATAAACGTTACTTAAACTCAAGGCTACCCCTTTCGTTTAAAATATCTTTTATTGTTTTAAAATGTCTTCTATGGCTCCGGCACCGGCGCACACCTGGCTTAATAATAGAATAGTGAAATACCTAGTAAATCTATTGTGTTGAAAGTTTAAGCCTAAGACAAAAGGGTATCGGTATATTTTTGATAATCTTATGCAGTCTGAATAATAAAACAACACATAATAATAAATATGCATCGTTTCCATCGAATCATTATTTTATCATCAGCTATTGGAATCAATTTCTACACAAATATTAGTGGCCAGTAACATATTAACAATTATTATCAAAAATTATTTAAAAGGTATAACATTATTTTGATTTGTCATTCATGCGTTCAAAAATTTTTGCTACGATTTGAATTTGACAGACATTTCACTTAACGTAACGTTTACTCAGCTCGGCGTCCGCATCTCCGAATCGATAATTATTTTATTCCAAAAATGAACACCGTGAGTTCTTGGAGCCGGGCCATTCGCCGCGTCCTATGTTGTGGGCCTGGGCCTGGTGCTGAATCAAGAGATGAGTAAGTATCAACATCTGAATGAATATTTCATGTAAGCAATATTGTATTTATTAAGTATTTTAAATGTTTTTTTTTTTCATTTCAGACCGGTATATGAGAATTTACAGCACCAGGCCGACAACAGTGACGCGGCCACGGCGGACAGCTCCATGATGTGGGAGTTGATGGATGAGGTAGGTATATACCGTCATCGATTGTTAAGTGCTACGTTGTTAATAGTTTCATAGGTTAAAGTTCGGAATAATAATACACGCCATATTTTTATGGTCAGTCGAAACGCTACGCGTAGGTGAAGAAATATGATTTCATTAAGTATTTGTTTTACTTCGACAGATTCGGTGGCTGTTAGCTCCAGTCGCCGAAGTGCAGGAGCGCATGAGGCGGCTGGAGCTATGCCTGCACCCGCTGCTGGTGTACAGGCCGGAAGAGGAGGAGCAGCAGTACGTGGACATGCTGTGAGTACTTACTTGCTCAACTGCACATTCCCATTTTATTTCCCACACATCTGTTGTAATTATAATGTATGTTATGTATTAATAATATACACCACATGTGACTGTTCCTAAATTACCCTAGGCTGATAAAATTTTCGTTTTTCCTAATTTTATTATCTTGTCAACTGCTACAAATGACTTGTCCCTTTTTTTGTTTTACCCGTCAACCGCTAAAGTTACTATTGTCCTTTTTTTTCATGTGGAAATGTCAGGAAAATGGGTCAGGTCCCCCGTATTATATGTATAAATAGTGTAATGTGTTGACTGTGCGCCACCTTTTCATTATGCAACATGCTTACCTACAATGTAGGTTCTTAGTCGGAAGTTTTCTTTTTTTGTATATAAAATATATATTTTTTGCAGGAATGGACTCCGGCCTGCACCACCAGCACCACCAACTCCCAGAATTTGGCTGGCCTGGCTCCAGGAGCGCGTTGATTATGGGGAGCCCTGGTGATTGTTCTTGTCCAAACAACTCATCAGGGCTCCCCCAATAAACTATGAACTTTTCCTTAAGTTTTTTTTATTTTATGACCCTTTGTATCTTATTTCCATCACACACACAAACATGAAGTGGCAACAACAGGTCTGAACAGGTAAGGCTGATAATAGGTATGAACTAGATAGGTACTAGTCTTCATTGTACTATGGCAAAGGAGAAGTGATTGGTGGTGTGTTCCTAGCATTTTGGACAGTTTTTTTATATACATATTTTTGGCATGGCTACAGAGGCCTTATGGTATTTTTTTCATACTTGTACAGATTAGATTCGATCCATACCACAGAATTGTTGGTTCGAAATTTTATGTATTATTGTCTATTTTACAAAATATTAAATTACCTCGTTAAGGTGTGATTCTCGACTGTTTGACCATATGGTTTTGAGGCAAATGACTTTGTCTAGCAGTTGGTAGGTTGGTACCTATTTACATTCCGTACCTGTGTACAAGGTGGAGATGGCTATACAACAGTAAATTAAGCTGAGTATATCTAATGCTGTTCCCAGTCTGCACACGAAAATTCAATCAATAGTGTAGTCACTACAGCCATTCAGAGATTGGCAAAACCCACAGACAACCCATAACTACTATTTAGTTTGTTTGAAAAAATTGTTTTTTTAATTTTGATGTTAGGATTCATTTCATCATTCCAAAATACAGTGTTTTCATCTATTGTCGTACTAGCTGACCCGGTGAACTTCGTTCTGCCTCAGACTCAATAAATGTTGTGCTAATAAACTTATTAGATGAAATTAAAAAAAAACTAAATCAGTCAATTCAGTGTTGAGATATCATCAAAAAAGCCATTCTATACAAAATTATGAGAAAATAAATTATCTAAATTTTTGTTTGTTGTGAATTTTTTCCATGTTATATTAGTTGTTCTGCTATTCGGGGCGGAGACAAATCCAACAAATCAATGATCATAAAAATCAGCCCAGCCGTTCTTGAGGGTCAGTGGGTCATCTTAGGGGCGGAGTTGTTCTTGAGTTCTAAATAGTGTAACTAACCTGACTTTGTTTTATTTTTTAAATTCTACATTACATTGTATTTAAGGCAAAAACATTTGGGGATGTTGAAGTCAAAGTTTACATTGTAAGCTTTGCTTGGCTTCACTTAAATTTAATAGTCAAAATGAAATAAATTTACCAGTAGGGGGGTTGGTCTTCCATCCAAATACGTGAAGTCAGGAGTGTCGGTAAGGATTCCTTCAGCGTTGCGATTACGAGACAAGCCTCGTTCCACTCTCCATTGCATGGAACACACAGCAGGGCTGGTACTCAGAGCACGACATATCACTGAAGCAAATGTAGTAGGTAAAACAGGAATTTCAAAATTATGCATGTTCTATCACAAAACGTGTAGGGGAAATACTTACATTGCGTTTGCGCTAAATTTACTACATTTTTCAATATTGTATTCATGATTAAGGATGTAGATTATTTTAATTATAATTTCAAAACAAGCAAAAATGCTCTTTTGAGGTTACTTTATTATTGTGACAGGTGACAGCTGATCTACCTTTTTTTTCCTTCGCCCTACTCGGGCAGGCTAAGGTCTTGGATCATACCGCCTCTTCTTCAGTTCTTATTGTCCTTCTTGACCAAAAGTAAGACCAAAGCCTCGTTTTCAGTTACATCCTTCTTGTTCAAAAGTAAGTAAGGCCAAAGCCTCGTCTTCAGTTAGCTGATCTACCTCCACAGATGACATGACAGTGACAGGCTAGTGAACTTACCTTTTTTTTTTCTAAGTTACTTTTTATTCTTTGTTCTCAGTAAAGCCCTATTTACACGGGAATAACAATGAGGTTAAAAATTAAAAACTTGTGAATATGGCAGCACTGTTGTTAGTCCAGAAACCGCCAATGTTTTGATAAATTGTTTAATGTTTGTTAACAAAGTTCTTTTTTGTTGAAGACTGGAGGACGACGTAATAATGAGATCGGAGCTACAGACCAACTCGAGGATGATATTTTTGACATCCTGACTTGGACATCTTCTGAGGTGTTCATTCTAGCATAGATCTTAAATGATAATAATAAACACAAGTGCCTGCAGGTAAAAAAAATAGACTTGGTTCTCTTGGGAGCTTCTCCTGTATATGAATTACTACCTTAAGTCTTCAGGCTTACAAAGATAGCAGATAGTCTCGATTTCTTCGGAGAGTTTACTCCCGCAGTTTTCGCTTTTTAACATCTTTGGGAAATACATGGTTCTCCGTTTTTTTTAAGCGTCATTAAATTTGATGTGGTTTAGATGGTGCCAGTCAATTGTTGCTGCAATTGTATGGTTCTAAGCAATAACTTTGAACCATTAAAGTGACTCTTAACTTTAATTATATTGAAGAAATATATCAAATGATTAATCGCCATCCAAAGCATACAAATAAAATAATTCATTATTTTTCGATTTCTTCGTTACATGATAATGTATCATAGAAAACCAGCATAGCACAGTATCTTAGAGAAGATCATACTTAAAGCCTCCGCTCCTCTCATCTTTGGTAACATCCACAACTTTTAGTAAGAAGTAGACCAAATTATTAGAAACACACTAACTTCCATTCTAAATTTGGCCCTGGATGACTACGCGTGGCAGCAAGTCACACTGCGCATTCACCTCATCGGTCTCAGCGTCCGCATTTCAAGTATAAGTTTACCAGCCTTCCTCTCCTCGGTCCACAGTACCGATAAATTAACCATTGAACATTTTATCTTCCTCACTGGTTGATTTTGAAGCACCGTGTTGTATGTACAGACGCCAGCACATCAAGCTACTACAATCTGTCAAATTTCTATAATAGATTTTCAACTGTATCGCTAAAGCATTAAGGTTCAAGGTTGATTGGGTAAATTTGACAGTTTCGGGTAGCTTGACCTGCTGGCGTCAGTACATACTTCTCTTCTTAGGCTGTGACCGTGTTTGACCGATGCGTTGAACGCTTGGAAAATGGCTTGTCCCAATACGGTTTTGCCCGACAACCCGTCCTCCCAGAGACGGTGGGACGTTCCACTCTGCAGTATTATACGGAATACACACTGTAAACACGTCACGTAATACTGTTGAGCGAGCCCGTCTTCTGGCTGTGAGGGAATAGGAGTCAGGCTTGTGGCTTCAGGGACTCTTCGTTTCGGCTTGCTACGCTTGGGCACACCTTGAGTTGCTCCACATCGGTGTCACTGCGGTGAAACTGTCGACAGTCTCGGGCACCATGGCCTGTCCTGCTGCAGGAGCGCAGGTCACATAGCACGCCATGCCAGTATCAACGATATTATTCGTCGAGCCCTTGTCACCGCCAGCAGACCAGCAGTATTAAAACCAAAATTGTTAAGGGACAATGGGTAGAGACCAGACGGCATGACGATGTTGCCTTGGAAGGTGGGTAGGCCTCTGGTGTGAGACGCAACCTGTGTCGATACCCTTGTGCCATCTCATATTCCGAGCACGGCGGGTTGTGCTGGCGCCGCTACTGCGGCTGCTGAGACCTCTAAGCGGCGCAAATACTGTAACCTTATGGGTAACTACAGCTTTGAGCCGTTTGGGGTCGAAACGCTTGGATCATGGGACACGAGTGCGAGTCTCCTTTTTACAGAAATTTCTTGCTGGCTGATCAACACTTTACGTGACCAGAGGGCTGGGTCGTTCTTTGGCCAAACATTAAAAATAATAATAATTATATCCCTGGACATTTCACACAGCACCATTTGTCCCAAGCTAAGCAACCTAATGCTTGTGTTATGGTAACAAGATGGCTGATATATACAATTTAACATTAGCAGCAAAGACATTCAATTATTTAATTAGCAGTTGCCATTCAACGTGGCAATGCTGCCAGTCTTCTCGGCACGTTTCCGGATGACAGCGATGTGGACGAGTACTTTGACGCCTAAATATCCTTTTGTTTTTGTATTTATTTATATACTTAATTAGTCTTTTAATTTAGTACCTCGTGTAAATAGTTAAGAGATTATGAAAATAAAATTATTGTTTTGCACTGTTAAAAAAATAATAGAAAAGAGCAAAAATAGCTAGAATTCTCTATGGTAAAAGAAAACTAAAACGTCAAAGACGTCCGTATGACCCTGTGATGACACCGAAGGCTATTGGCTAATCTACATCTACCCTACTCACTTTTGACCAATAAGCGTGCATGGTTTTACTTGTACCACCAATAGCGCATAACTAATATTAGTCATCACTATTCACATTTCCTTTGAATTGCGCAAATGAAAACAGTCGATATTCAATTCTGAGAGAAATTTGACATTATTGTGTGCTGAATCGTGCTCTCGAATCGTGATTTCGTTACTTAATTTATCGGATTTCTGTGCTATTTCGACAAGTGTTTGTGATTGTTATTTTAAGAGGCAGAAAATTCATCCTAAGTCAGGTACTGTTATAATAATATTTACAAATTTTGAAAACAGATCGATCAGTTGTTGCGACATTTGTTCGCCATCGTCTAGTACTTTCCAGGGTGTTTTTCCATTTTCCAAAGTAAACTGGATCTTTTTATTTGTTTATTTAAAAGATAGTTTACATAATTGTTACACTGTAGTTGATCCGATGTTATGGAAGCAGTAATGTGAATTAAAACAAAACAATGTTGCACCACGATTTCAGTAATTTAGTATTTCCTGTACCTTACATTAATCAATAAAAAGAAATCACTGTATTTTACTTGATTGTATAACAAGAAAATATCCACAAAATTCGTCCAAATATTGGTCAGTCGTAGCGGTCGAATGTCGGTTATAACCACATTTTATACTCTTTCATTTCTTTGGTTTACAGAATTATTTTGGTCAAATTTTAAAAAGTTACTCCCTATCATACCCCTATAATAATACATTAAAAAAATGGATTATTGTATGTGTTTTAAAAAATAAATATATTATAATAAAATAAAATATATGAATCCTTAGGAAAATTATATGATGACAACTGGACATAGCTATGCAGAAAGAACACAATCCACAATAAGTCACTTGAGTTTATGGGCGTTTGAAGTTTCAACTGTAATTTCTCTAACAAAAAGTTAATTTTGTCTGTTATTATTTTGAAGATAGTTTTATTTGCCCATCAAAATAGTGATATAATTATCAATAGATTTCGAGATATTAAGTGAAATGTGGGTTGAGTCCTTACAATTAAACTTATATGTTTGTTTCTCAGAATGGTTTTAAATTACCCATCAACTCGAAAATAATTCATCAAAAAAAAAAAAAACAAGTATTATTCTAAAAAAGTTACATATTTGTTGACCTTAAGAACATACTCATAGAAATGTCATTACTCAGAAACAATTCAAGGGAACTGAGTTTGCTAAGTAAATACATTTTGTATGCTCTTCATACTGTGGGTTGAGTCGGGGTAGTGAGAAGAAGTAGTTTCCATATACATATTTTTTAAATAGGGTTTTCACTATATGATAGATTCTACCCTCAGGAGTACGATGGCATACCTACTTAACTCAATTTGGGCCAAAGTGTGGATTGAGTCCTTTCTGCTTAACTACGTCCACCTAATAATAATAATCGTATCTATAATTTACACATTGTTTCAGCTTATCAGTGCATAAGTTCCGGACCGCATTCAAAACGGCTACCGAAAATCTAAACTCGAAAGAACAACCCAATTACAACACCATGTGTATGTATCTTTTCTGAATTTATTACTAATCATAGATATTTTTTCTTTTTTTCTGCAGCTTGGGACAATGTGGCAGAACCCAGGTGTATATCCCGGCGGAGGTCTATAATTAATTTTATTTTATCACTGTTTCAATTTTATGATAAAAGATCTAAAATAATAGGACTAATTGTAGGGAAACGCTTATCAGAGGTGGAAATAAGAATGCCAATATTGGCATAAATGATTCCTTGTTTATGAAAAATTCAGGACTATGGTTAATACCAATTTTTTTTTTCTTCAATCCAAACTTTATTATACCTAAAATGCATTTTTAGGTACAGTCACGAGCAAAAGTATGTATACAATCGTGTTTATTCAAAAGCGATTTACTCCTTTATTTTTAATTTAAATTTTATGTTGTTACAAACATAACATTTTCGAACCCATAGGTTTATGTAATGTGTCGTATTTCAACGTTGCATTCGTTATTTCACGAAAAAATTGCAGTTGAAAGTTGCCAAGTGTTGACATATTGGTGTTCGTGACTGTACCTATAATAAAGTTAACACTGAACAAAAAAGATCTTTTATCATTTAATTGACAATATATGTCGCATTGCACCCAGCA
Organism: Apamea crenata; assembly: GCA_949629185.1. Taxonomy (NCBI): domain Eukaryota; kingdom Metazoa; phylum Arthropoda; class Insecta; order Lepidoptera; family Noctuidae; genus Apamea; species Apamea crenata. Next base: position 2,580,629 of record OX451368.1, on the reverse strand, counting down.
CAGGCACTTGCTAGCATTATCTTTGTCTTGTGATACCAAACTACTTAGGTTATAAGGACCTCTCATTATTGTAAATACCATCTGATATAACACCAATGACAGTCATATTATTTTTTATTATAAAAATACTGTTGCTACACAGAAAATTGATTTTAAAATATCAGGATAGGATAAACAATACAAAAACAAGTAAAACTATTTGAGCCAACTTGAAAAATCAAAGGCCTATTCACCCTTAAATGGATAGGTAAGAAGAAGGCACTGTCTATTGTCTATTGCATGCACCTATTGTTAACTTGAGGCTTGACATTACTGGCTGAATGAAAAACCTGTTCCTTAAACAAATTTAATTTGAAAAAATTGCCAGACTTACAGAATAATGGTTGAAGGACTGAAAAAATAATCTGTAAAATCAATATCTCGCCTTGACTTTTATCTCCGAAGTAAGAAACCCTGTCTCCCTTTATGTAAACATATGAGTGTGATAAATGCCTGATGAGTATCTTATGCACAATCTTCCCACAAAACGGGCGAGAAACTATGTAGGTACATCTACATAGGCCTTTAAGTCGAACACCCTGGTTTTCCACAATCATAGACAATATTTCATACTTATCTTATCAGACATAATAGGGATATTATGTATCTGTCGGTGACATTATCTCTGGTGACTAATAAATATGAATGATTCATGATCTCAAACACTCCTGTGTCTGTTAATGTTTCTAGAATTCTCTCTTATCTACTTACTTTCTTTATCGTTCAATATTTAAACATGTAAAAGACTCACTCGTATTAATCAGGCCAAATGATAAGAATTTGATATTTTAATTATTTCTTGACGTACCTATATGCAAGTCTAAACATGCTTAGATGTGCATTACAATTTAATCAAGAGAGCAATTGACAAAAAAGTCCCTCTATGGATGGCTATAAGAAAAGCGGCAGACCAGAGTCAAGAAAGGTGTGCAAAGCATGATATGGCTAGGAAAGAAGCTATATCTGAGCTGACGTCTGATAGAGATGTATGGAAGGAAGACTTGCTTGGTGTACCGACCCTAAACACATTGAGTATGCGAATCCTTCTAATCAAGCAATAAAATCTACCCCATAGCCCCGCCGTAGCTTCTCTGGCGTCACTATCATTCCCTGCCCCGTTTCCCGCGACCACTTTTCAATCCAAATCTAATCTCTACGCACGAAGTCCTTAGTTTCGGCCAAATTTGCGGGCGAATCCCATTCCTTATCACATACGGTCATAAGATTCGTCTGAAAAAGTTACTTAATCGGGTATTCCCCAAAGTTTTGAACTACTTCCGGACGGGCCCGAAAGATTTCGATCTTCGTTAACGGCTAAGGGAGTACCTATAATAGGCCCCCAGTACTCCTGGTCCTGGTTAAATATATTCTTAAACCTTTGCTGATGTGGTTGTTTTCACACGACTGTATGCAACTGTCAATTAACGTAATTATTGTTTAGCTTCCATGTATGTCAATGTTATTTCTTGCTTGCCGTTTTATTGTTGTCTTCGTGATGTCTGTTTATGGCTATGCCGTTATAAGTGTCGTATCGTTATGTGCATGCTCTATTGACCGAGAAGATATGTTATTCTAATTGTATAGACACGTGTTTGTCGTCTACTGAAGACAATTTCCATATTTTTTTTTTAGAACTTTGGAGAAACATCTATCTTCCTTGGGGTCCTTGGATTGCTTAACTGTCTATATCGTGTCTATCTGTATGACGGCGTTGTGCTTCTAAACTGCAATTTTGATACGACTTTCAACATCATAATTATAAAGAAATATCGATGTTTTGTCAAGTCGTAAAAACCGTACGAAGCAGGGGCGGATCACTAGTTTGCTCATAAAATGTTTACAAACCCCACAAAAAATCCATCAACTGGCAAAAAACCAACTTAGGATGCAAGTTAGCGAAATTAAATTATATATCAACCATGTGCGTACGTTATTCAAATATGTACCTACTTAGTGTGAAAGTAACTTTCTACGTAGAAAGTGCCATTCGCGCATTACAGCTTTTTTTACTCCTGATTTTTTGCACGTTCTGTCGCATGGTTTTTGAAAGGGCATTCAATAAGCTTACAACAGGTTTCAATACGGTACATGTATTATGCTGATAAGCTTTCGACCAGGCGGTGCTGAGGGCAAGAGTGGCTGAGTGGTCCCATTAAAATGTGTTTGTTTGTATGTAGGGGGTAATATCTGGAAGTACCAGTCGGATTTAGAAAATTCTTTTTGCATATGATAGCTCAACTTTTCAGGAAGGTTAAAAGCTATTTAACATCACGCTACGACCCTAAGGAGCCGAGAAAAAAGAAAACAAAAAGAACCATAAGCGAAATCGAAGTAGTAGCTCGGGCGAGCGATGGGATGCGACGCGATGGGTCGGGGGCCGAAATTTCACGCGGATAAAGTCGCTAGTAAATAAATAAAAAGAATGGGGAGTAGGGTTCAACCATATTCAGTTATTTTATCGTGCCGGTTAAAGCTATAAAAGTTCGTGCAGTGTCTCTGACCAGCAACATCTAACATCATTGCATCATATCGAAAAAATAGGATGGAGAGAGAGAGGGTCACCTGAATAAAATGATGAAGCGTGGTTATTCGATGCCGTGAACCTTCTAATCCAACCAAGCGAGACTCAGAACCTTGTAACTCCCCTCCCCCCTCCCTAATGACTGCAGTGTGTACCGATCTACCTATGAGGGGACATTTTCACTAGTAAGCTGACTATGTTGTCTATACATAACTTATGACCAACGGAGTAATTTCGTAACACACTAACAGAAGGAATAGCTTTAATTTTGACAGATCAACAACATTCATTGCGTTATTTACATTGTTAAGCAGACAAATTTTTCGATCATATGAAGCAATGTATTTGCAATATATTATCCTTCAAAATGATTGAAATTCTGATCGATAATGTGTTACGCAATTCTGTCCATTAACATAAATGTGCGTCATTTCACTTTCTGCTACCTGAAGTGAAGCCAGACTACTCCATTCAGAAAATGACCTCCATTAATGGCCGGTAGTTTCAATAAACAGTACTTACATTCGTGAGCTAATCTTATTAACAATACAGATGGGAATGAAGAGGCTCACAAGTCACAAACGCATTCTGTGCTCACAAAAACTGTAAATGTTCTGTGTGAAGGCCAATTCTCGTAATTAAAAACGTTCTAAATCTGGTCTCAATGTCATCTCAGCGACCTACAATGTCAAAAATTTAGGGAAATTAGAGGTATTTTTGTCAGATTAAGACTGAAATCAGAAAATTACGAGTATGTATTGCCCCTCTGTATGGAAAGAATAATTATGACGGTTGCTTTGGCTGTGTGTGTGTAGGGTATTAAACTCACACAAGCTTAGATAGAATTGATGGCACACACATACACTAACATTTTTATACGAGAGTTCATCGTATAGCTGACGCGAATGTGTGAGTTTCTTTCTTACACAACTTTAAAACTGATTTGAAATATATATTTCTGAGAGCATAATTATGGTATTTCCCATCGTATGTAATGCATACTGTTTGCATATTGTATTTCCTAGAACTGCCTGCTGATAAGAAACAATAGCTATTTATACGGTATTTTTTTCTATGCATCAATTCCTAGCAATTTATTATAATGACGTGACGTCAAGAACAATAGAGAATAACTACATAATATGTTCGATTCGAAATAAACACCAATGGTCCTAAAAAGAATCACCATAATCCTCCTGCCTAATCAGCCTATAATGTTACCACTGTTGGGACACAGGCCTCCTCTCTTTGAGAGGGAGTGGGTTATATCTACTACGCGGGCCCAGCGTGGATTGGTAGATGTCACATGTCTTCGAATTTTTGGTTCTAGGACATGCTGAGCCGGTTCCTCACGATGTTTTCCTTCACCGTTTTTGAGAGCAGTGGTGATGAAATTATTTACACAAAGTAAAGCGCTGGCTGGGTTCGACTTCGAACCCACGACCTTGATCTACAACTCGTAAGTCGGAGCCGTTACTAGTGGACCACCACGGCTCTCCTGCCCTAATCCCAATTCGCTTGGTGACGTCCTCGTCGCAGACCTCTTTTTCACAGACTTCTAAAAAGGAGAAGGTTCTTTTTTTCTCTATTAGCCATCATTTCAGAGTTCATCTTGCCCCTAAAATTTCTTGTCAAAATTCTAGAACAAATTCTGCAATGGACAACTTTCACCTGTCATTTCAATTATATCTGCCAGTACCGAAGTCTGCTCCGCTTGACGTGCGACTAACGCACCTTTGCTTAGTGTTTTGATTTGTGGCCTGGCTTTCCTCATTGACGACAACCGTACATGACGCCAATGAAGTGCGTAAGGGCCGTGCGCGTTTCACATCGGGTTCTACGGCCACTATACTGGGTTTTTCCTTCGAAAATAGCGCTGGTGACGGAAATATTTATATTTTTTTAAGATATCGACAGTACTAAGTCCACTTAATTGTCGTTAAACCTTGTATCATCGGATATCGTGAGACATCGGATGATAAGTAAGACGATGATAGTGCCGCTTCGCGCTTCGTTAGACTTAGGTACTCACAAACAACTAGCCACATTTTCTTGCGTAATGTACATTTATGACTATTTCTGAAATCATTACTCATACATAAACCAATGAACCAATTAGAAATATAATATTCTTGTGGGGATGTCCCTGACCCGAGATTCCGAGAGTGACTCACTGAAACCCTTCTTACTCCCATAATTCCGATTGCAACTTTTCGACTTCACTTTTGATTGAATGGAAACTCTTATTACAATCATGCCCAGGTCCAGGTCCTATTACCTGGGACTTAAACATACCTCTGCCTAACCCTTCGGGAAAACAGGCGTGGTGCTATGTGTGGATGAAGCTTAATCGTTCTGAACCCATAGAAATGATGTCAAAAAGGAAACTAAGTAGTCACTCTTGTGCGTAAAGCATTAATACCCCGTCATAATATCGCCAGTCATAAAAAAACGAAAGTAAACTTGGCTGTCCCTCATGTTGGCTCCGAGTCAAATACACAGATCGATATCCAAGACGCCATTCAGGGCGAAGATATTAATTGTCCATAAAGTGCTTGTCATGCCCTAAGTTAACACCTATGCTGTGCAAAAGGAACGAATGAAAGGCAAAATAAACCATTTTAACAGTACTACATCTGCCCAGCCTTTTCCCAACTAAATTGGGGTCGGCATGGAGGGGTCTCTCTATTTAAAGATACCACCCATCCCGGGATACACAGCGGCAAGCGTAATTTAACCTGAACGATCGACCCTTGCGACTGTTATTACTTAGTCACAAGCCCCATTTTAGCAGTACCTACCAATTGAAATGTGATGCGCAGAAAGAACTGTTGGCAGCTATGACTATTAAAAAGAGCCAGCGATTAATATGTATGGAATCTGTGAACACTGATATGATAAGGCACTGAACACAGATCTTGCTACATATTAGTCATCTGTGACACAGATATTGGCTGAAAGAAGAGATGACAGGAAATAGGGACTGCACCAATCTATTCGTCTATACAAATAAGTGTCTGTAATATATAACAGATTTTTACTATATAGCAAAAAAACTTTTTTTTGTCTGTCTGTCTCTGTTTGTTCCGGCTAATCTTCGAAACCTTTTGACGGGACTTTCACTGGCAGATAGCTGATGTTATAAGGCATACAAACATAGGCTAATAAATTCTCTCTCGGGAACTCTCGCTGGTCCCAAATAAATTAGTATAAGTACGATGATGATAAAGTTTAAACTCATGAACTGGGTTGCTATGGTTCAAACAGGCTACAACTGAGCAGACGCATGGGTAATTCCCAGCCCAGCCAAGTCACTGTCAACAAGAATGGCCTTTGAACTTTGACAGCTAAGCCCTATCATACATAGAGGCCTGTTGACATGTTTTGTTGTAGGTAATGAATTAATGATGTAAACTTTAGAATAAGTACTTACAGATTTTCCTTGTAACATTCCTATCAATTAACGTCATTTAATTTTACGAATTTTTTCGAATCTTGCTTTATCGTATGAACAATTGCTTCGTCATCGATTCGATATCGAAGGATATCTCAGTATCTTTATTAAGCAATTATATAAGAGTAATTATTGATACGCGAGTAATTATAGATTACCTCGTATACAGGATGGCAGGGACATCGCAAACTGTAACCATGACTTCAGCACAGACCCCATAGCGTAGAAATTTCTCGTCGGTTATAAAAAAAAAAATCTGTTTCATAGAAAAGTGCAATACCTACGCGGTCAAAATGTATGGAACAGCAATATTTTTTTTTAATAACTGACGAAAAATTTCGACGCTATGGGGTCTAAACTCATGTGCTGAATCCATGGTTACAGTTTGCGCGTCGATGTCCCTGCCACCCTGTATATTATGAGATTACTGTTGCCGTAATAAGTATCCTAGGTCCTAGAGCAAAAAGACTGCTATATTACTACACACTAGCTTCTGCTCGCGACTTCGTCCATGGGACATTTATTGTTCCCCCGACCCACCGCATCAGAGTCAGAGATAAGAGTCAGTGTGATGTGAATAGCCTATATACTATAGCCTTCCTCAAGAATTGGGCTATCAAACGCAAAGATTTTTTTTTAATCCCACTAGCAGTCCAGACATTAGCGCGTTCATTCAAACAAACAAACTCTTCAGCTTTATTATTAGTATAAAGACTACATCATATTCCGCAGTAGAGATTAAAAATAGCATTCAGAGCAAAACAGAAATGTGTTGGCTCGACAGAGCTGCTATCGGGGAACCCCCGTTTCATAAATGCCCGACCGTTGGCCAACCTTCGCACATTGCATTATTGTCGTTTGTTATCGCATACTCTTTACATATATACGATCTAACCACGCGATTATGCACCTTATTTCTATAGGAATAAACTGAAAATTTTATTCAGTAACACATTTCGCACACTTGCGGTATGCAGTCATTATACTCGCGGTATGTTTATGTTATACGTACGTTGTTATTTGAGTCACCTTATTTTATTTTACGTTAACACTTGATGCACGATCTGATTTAAGACTTATTTCAGTGATGTTAAAGTCTGAAATATGATGGCAATTATGAAACTATGCTCTAACTGTGTTAGGAAATTGAGTGTCATATGTCTTTCTGCGTGTGTTCTGCTCTGTATTCCATTCATATTCATTATTGTTAGTTAAGTGCCGTGGGTGCAATGGCTGAAGCAAAAGGTGTGTTTGACAGTGTTTGTGAATTTAAAAATACTGCTCAAATTTGTGGTTTTGTCTGTAATCTTTCATCAGTGTCCTGTGTATTTTCATTGTCTATTGCTAAAGAGAAATATCAAAATAATTTACATGTTGCTGAGCCTAGTTTCGTCCTGAGAAACGGTTGTTTTAGCATGTTTGTTGTAGCCAGTTTTGAACCCTTGAAATATTGGCTTCAGTGTATTTATGAGTGTAACGCTTCTGTCAGTAATTACCCAAGTACTTTTTAGATCCAAATATATTAAAGCCAATTACGACTAAGGGCGGATTTCACCAAAGTCAGATATTTATATCCGTGGAATAAAGTTGACGTCTGACAGTTCTAGTATGGGAAAACTGTCAAAAGTCCAAAATTTATTCTCAGGTTATAACTTATTGTAGGTATAAAAGATTGCTGAAATTCTAATAATTCGCTAATAAAAGGGTAATTTAGCTAGAGACACTGATAACATTGTCGGACAGGTGGCCGACAATGTTATCAGTGTCTATAGCTTGTTTTACGTGGAAACAAATCATTCCAATTCTTTTGTCAATCACAAAAAAAAAATGCCAAAAATACCACGTTACATAATGCAGTCACATACACACATATTACATCATAATGTAATTAACACTTTAGTGGAGGGTGTTGTTAGCACGCCTCGGCTTAGCATATCTGATCAAAAAACTATAAATTGGCTGTTTAGTATTTAGTCTCACAAAAAAATATATATTTTAAAATAACTTTAATAATTTGTCATAAATGTTTGGGTGGGATAAGGGCAGGAAAATGATGATGTTTGACTATATGACGTGTCCTTAACATTGAATTTAAATTAATTACTTAACTACACAATATGTTCAAACAATTTTGTCGTCATAATGTTTTAAGGTCAAACAACATGATATTGATCTTGAATATTCTCTGAATACGGTTCACAACAGAGTATACGAATCAATTAAAATGTATAAATAATTTTCCGGATATTCTAAACTTAATTTGAAATTCAAATAATATAGTCCTCCAGACCGGATTTCGGCTATGGCGGCCAATTTCAACGGAGACTAGCCTTAAGCGCTTATTACACTATCCAATTTAAGCAATGCTAACTAGGAACACTAACAGAACAGTTCAGTTAGGACTGTTCTTACTGCGATTACATTTGCCGATTTCCTAGTTAGCATTGCTTAAAATTGGATAGTATAATAAGCCCTTTAGACGCGGTAGATATCATAGTGCACAACTGTGTGCGCAGACACAGATGCACTCCCTCTTTCCTCACTCACATAGTCTGATGGGCCGGCAATCCGATACGACCGGAGAAAGATCAGGCGTAGGACTAACGGACGAGGCACGGGGGTATCACACACCGCCAACTTCCAAACTCCGGGCTGCATTTGAAATTCATAAAAGATGATGAAATAAAATAAAAAATTAAAAGGCGGTTATGACTGTGTTTCTTCACATTTTATTAAACCCATGTACTGATTTTTTTTTTTTTTTCGCAGATCAAAATCAAGGCGGTTATCCGCAGCAGGCAGGAGGATACCCACCGCCGGCGGGCTATCCACCACCAGGGGGCTACCCACCACCGCCAGGGGGTTACCCACAGCAGGGGTACCCACCACCCCCGCAAGGGTACCCAGCGTACGGCGCGGGCGCTGGATATGGCGAGGTAAGCTGGTTATTGGTTAAACATTCATTTTATTGGTCAGCGTACCTATTTATTACAAGCTGAGTTTTAATTGTTATATTAAAACCTGCATTTTCAACTATCGGTGTTGAGCCGAGAATTAAGAATCCAACAGAGTGCATCCCAGCGCGTCAACAAACTGTTGGATTTTAAACTCTCGGCGCTAGCGTAAACGTAGATAATCCAATGCGCGAAAAAAAAATCGCCGCGGGAAAAAATTCCCCTTGCTTATCAGGGCTAAATCCTTTCAATTTTCCTCTACGCAGGACGAAAAAAACGGAGGTAGACAAGACTTTACTACTTGTAACCAGCCACTTATCAAACCATGAGAATGTATAAAACATTGAATAAATGAATGAATGTGTTTTAGTAGCATGGCATTGTATTTAATATTCGACGCCTACGTAACACGCAAGCACTCAAAACGTAATATTTTGAACTCAAGGTTATAAATACTAAAATACTTGTGTGAAGCAGTATTCCGGCTTGACCTAGAAATTATTTTATTAGAGCCGATACCAAAGTCGGATATCTTTTATCCGTGGAATAAAATAGACGTCTGACAGTTCTAGTAGGTATGGAAAAATTATCAAAAATTCTAAATTTATTCTCAGGATAAGACTTATTCTAGGCATGAAAGTATGGTGAAATTCGCCCTTAGATAAAAAGAAATTTAACAACAAGCTTAGAGGTTTTTTTCACAATATTATACAGTTACTAGCTGACCCGGCAAACGTTGTTTTGCCATATACATAATTTCTAGGAAATATATATTTTTTTTTTGTCTGAAAAATAGATGTTGGCCGATTCTCAGACCTACCCAATATACACAAAAAATTTCATCAAAATCGGTCAAGCCGTTTCGGAGGAGTATGGCAACGAAAACTGTGACACGAGAATTTTATATATTAGATACTCTTACAAGCCGTGGCCGCCCGCTGGGATTTCCACGGAAAGCACGTTTAGCCGTTGGTCCCAGCTGTCATTCTTGGATCTTTCACAGTTGCTACGGTTAGCCAGAAGCCCGAAAGTCTAACAACCAGTCTTACCAAAGGGTATCGTATTACCAAGTAACTGGGTTGAGGTCAGATAGGCAGTTGCCCCATCTAAAATACTGGTATTCAGCTGCATCTGGTTAGACTGGAAGCCGACCCCAACATAGTTCGGAAAAGGCTAGATGATCAGCGAAATTTTCTAAACAGCACACAATTTATTTAAACAATAAAGGACTAAAGCTAATTAAAATATATAACAATATTGCATGTGCATGAGGTCCTGGGTTCGATTCCTGGGTCGGGCAAAGTGTTATTGGGTTATTCTATCTGGATTTTTCAGTAGCAGCCTACAGTCTGGAATTCCGGATTAGTGCTCGGTTAATTTATTTATATAACAATATTGCTTGCTGCACTTACAGTAGACACCAAAGCGCGCAACAAGCCAACTGCTATACATAAATATGACAACTTCCGGCTCCTGATCAATCAGGGCGTTCAGCAGATTGATCGCCTGGGTTTTCGGAGCATAACGAGCAGTATGGGTACGCACTGCGGCGGCGCCACGAACAGGCCCCGCTAGGCACAGGGCTCGCTCCTTAAAGGACTTTAAACATAACTGGCTAAATGTGAGTGCAGTAATCTAGGTACATCTCTGCCAAACCCTTCGGGAAATACAGGCGTGATGTTATGCTATGTATTACTCATCTTATTGAGTACCTACCTCCACTACCTACGTCACAATTCTAATCATAATAAAATTAAAACGGTAGTGATAAACAAACTAATCGATCTAGTGTAGGTACCACGAAAGAAAATGACAAGTTTGATATTAGAACATATGATTTGTAAGAAAAGGGACGAATTCATTAATAACACAGTGACGTAGGATTCTTTGAATGCAAGCAGGGGCATATGGCTTTAGACCAGTGAGTAATTCATATCGATTTTCCTGTAGGCGGGGTGTGGGGCTACCGTACTGTTGCACTCTCATAGTAGGCTGTGTCTTTCGTGTATACTTTTCTATTGATTTTGTGAAACAGGGTTTGGAAAGTATTGATGATGTTAGAGCCGTGGGTCTACTCCGAAGTGCAAAGTGCGAATGTTCGGATCGGACCGATACATGGCCGAACCGCATATTATTGAAAAATGCGAAAAAAGTTCGGATCGGCTCAGTTTGGTCGGGACCATAGTCAATATTCGTAAGAGTGTAGGAGTGTAGGATCGGGACCGACCGAACCAAATAGTAACTTCGTAGCAGGAAACGGCCGAAAATTCGGCCGATACTAGTTCGGAGTAGACCCCCAGGATCGTTGCAGGTCCGCATTGCCCTCTGTATGCTGGATGTAGCTTCTAGTCTAAGGACAAGATTCGTAAACCGCACTTTGACTTTAATTTCCCAAGTGAGCGTTTCTTACGAATGAGACCCTTGTTTTTATCGATTTAGAATTCATATTTGGACAAACAACTGTGAGTAAGCGTTTCATTCATACGAATATAAACATTAAGATTACACGAATAATGTTCATGTTCTTATGAAACCCTTATTTGCGAAGTAAAGAGAACCAGACATTCGGGGTTTTAATTAGAACTAGAAACTAACAAAATATAAATCAACAAAAATCTAATCAATTATACTTATAAATCAATTTTTCAAAATAATGTGTAGAGTGTAGTTGCTCAACCTTGCAGATCGATCACACCATGGAGGCTACCTTACACCTGTAGCTACTGATTACATAATACACTCGAGAGCAATGAATCCGGGTCACTTGAAGAATCCTAAAAATCTCGGAAACTAAAAATGCTAGGTTAATGCAATAAATTGTATTTAATAGACAATGTAATACTCCTTAAATGAAGTTATTAAAACTTCTTAGTTATTGTAAAGTTATATCATAAAAAAATCAAATTTGAAAAAGGGCCACTTTCGAAGATGGAACTACGAAATTACAGCATTTGGTTTTGCTTTTGTTTGTAATCTGTCATTTATGTGGGTACATAAACCATGTTGATAGTGCTCTATATTCATTATTCAAGCTGAAATTATGTCGCTTACGCCTGAAGAATGCACCAGAATACTTACAATGCTGGAAACCGGCCGGAGTCAGCGCGATACAGCCAGGACTGTCGGTGTGTCGCTGTCAACAGTACAAAGAGTTCTCCGACGTTACGAAGAAACTGGTTCTAACCTACGCAGACCAGGAACGGGCAGAACCAGGTGTACCACAGCACGAGAAGACCGATACTTGGTGACCATGCTTCGAAATCGCTTTCTCACAGGAACTGAACTCACAAATCAGTTTCGACGCCTCGGAGGAAGTAACCCAAGTGCATGGACAGTAAGACGTCGGCTTGCTGAATCTAACTTAAAACCCCTTAGACCTGCAAACGGCCCTAAACTGGAGCGTGGGCATCGTATTTCAAGACTAAGATATGCCCAGAGCCACGTAAATTGGAGTATTGAAGATTGGTCAAAAGTTATGTTCTTCGACGAATCAAAATTTATGCTCTACAAGCACGATGGAAGACACAGAGTGTATCGAAGACCAGGGGAAAGATTCAAGCAAGCATGCATCGAAGAAAAAGTAGCCTACGGTGGTGGGTCTGTACTTGTGTGGGCCGGAATTTCTTCTGAAAGTCGCACAGAGCTGGTGATCATAGAAAACGGCTCTTTAACTAGCGTAAGATATGTGGAAGAAATCCTCAATGATCACGTTGGTCCATTTATGGTCAATTTAGGTGAGGATGCTATATTTATGCATGACAATGCCTGACCTCATACAGGTAGGATTGTGAATGACTACCTTCAAGAGATGAACATTACTCGTATGGAGTGGCCAGCGCGCAGCCCGGATATCAACCCGATCGAGCATGCTTGGGACGAGCTAGGCAGATGCGTAAAACAACGAAACCCTCCCCCAATCACGCTTCGTGAGCTCAAAATTGCTCTCACAGAGGAATGGGAGAATATTCCCCAAAATCGTATAAGGAACTTGGTGTACAGCATGCCAAACCGCGTAAACGCAGTAATGGAAGCACGAGGAGGCAATACGAAGTATTAAAATTCAAGAAAATCGTAATAAAGTTCAAAAATTTCATGTTTCCTATTTTTGTTTTAAGGAGAGATCAGCAGTTTTTTTCTTTATGTAATTTTGTGTTAATAAAATGTATGGTGACTCATATTTTTTTTACTTTCATTTAAGGAGTATTACATTGTCTATTAAATACAATTTATTGCATTAACCTATCATTTTTAGTTTCCGAGATTTTTAACATTCTTTACGTGACCCGGATTCATTGCTCTCGAGTGTATTTTGTTTCTATTCAGAACTTTAGTGAACTTGCCACGGTTGGTAGGTGGATGTGTGACCATCTATACATCGTCCTCGTGCGTTGGAAAGCACGTTAAGCCGTTGGTCCTGGCTGTAATTCGTAGATCTTTGACAGACGTTACGGGTCGTCAGAAGCCCGAAAGTCTGACAACCAGTTTCACCAAGGGGTATCGTATTACCCAATAAATGGGTTGTGGAGGTCAGATAGGCAGTTACTCAATGTAAAGTACTGAAATTCAGGTGCATCCGGTTAGACTGGAAGCCGACCCCAACATTGTTGGGAAAAGGTTAGGCAGATGAAGACACTAATTTTTAAAAAAATATACAATACTTATTAGTGCGTAATTAGTGTGTATCGAAAAAACTAAAACACTAGCGGAATTAACTAGCGATAACCACGAACGATTAGAAAGAAGATTGGGACGCGTCTTCGTGGATGGCACAATCTGTAAACGAGTCAAACAACTATTTTAAAAGCTTTAATATAGTCAAAAATATTAACATCACACTAATCTGGTTTGTTCTATTATAACAACAAGTGATCTTTGCGAACTGATTAGAGATAAGAAGCTAACATCTTATCAGTAAAAGAGCGACATATGATACTGATAAAAATAATTTGTTTGAAAATAGTTGTGATGACTGATTTGTAAGAATATTAAAGTCCAACCTACAACTTCAATGATTATAAAAGTCTGCGGGATAATGCCTTTCATTGTGACAGTTCATCATCATCATCGTTCATCATTCTCCTGCCCACATCCCAATTTATTCGGGGTCACATGCAACATGTTCTTGGCTTCCATTCTTCTCTATTAGTCGTCATCTCGGCAGTCACACCCTTTCTGACCATGTCATCATTCCCACAGTTCTTACGTAGACGAATTTTTCAAACATGAACCAATCAATTGGCAATTTCCTTCTAAATTCTTCGAAAGGTAAACATCGTGTGGAGACCGGCATGTCTTAGAACCAAAAATTCGAAGACATAATCCCCCTTATTACAAAACAAGGTTTTTCTTTCGATCAGGTTTAAACAACTGACCCAGTTATTGAATTAAGAACCCAACTGTTATAGAAATGGAGTTCTTTATACAAAAATGACAGCTTAGTTCGGTGCTAAGTTGTCATTGTAGTATTAAGAACTTTGCCTAAATCGAAATAAAGTTCGAAATACAAGTACTGGCTCAATAGTTTATGCTAGAACTAAAGTTAGGTTTCGTTTTGTAATAAGACGGAATATGTCATCCTCATTTATAGCCCACTCCCTCATAGAGAGGAGACCTGTGTCCTAGAAGGGGGGGAACATTATAGGCTGATTATCTAGTAAGTCGTTACGCTGACGACCATTATAATTATCCAGTTGAACTGCTTATGTTACACCTACGTGTAAAGTAGCAGAAGGTTATATTATTGGTCATCAACTCATCATCATTATTTTAATGATTAAATTGACACAAGTGCTAATGCTACAACTTTATTACGACTAGTATAGGTTGTCCCTGACACATTAAAATTGTTAAATCTGGACAAATTCAAAAGAAAAAATTTAAATTTTTACCAAAACATGGTAAAAATTTTAGTCAATAAATGGTACTACTCGTTAAAGGACTATTTGTATGACAATTCTATAATTCCTCCACCTGACCTGTTTTGACATTAATATTTTATTTATTTTTATTTTTTTGTTTAGACATTAATTATTATTTTTTTACATTAAACATCGGATTGGATCTATCTGCTTTCTTAACATTTTACTGTGGACATTCTGGAGGGGAATTATTGATCCATTACTCTGGTGCTTTCTATAATTTATTAGGCATTTTTTTTTAAATCTTTTATGTTTAAATTTTATATATTAGATAAAAAAAGGTCTACATAATTTGTTGACTATTACTAAGAATATCACTATCAGTGCCGCTTCACCCTTCGTTGCTAAACTTGGCACCTCGATACGAGCTTATCGTTCCAATGATAAGGCGTGATATACACAACTTAGTATGCACAGTGCCGTGGAACGCTTCTCATAATGAGCCAGGTGAATTTTACTTGAATTTTTTATGTCACATGTGGTTCTAAGGCTTTTTTATAGTTCTGAATGGGTAGTGCTTTTTCTGGAGTTATTATTGTGCTTGTGATTTGTGTATGTGGAAGTCTAGAAAGAGTCTTTGAAGACATGAGTGTGGTAACAGTTCGATGTTGTCGGTAACCTAAATTGATATAATTTTACAGATCATAATAATAACAGGTAAAACGACAGCTCTAGAACTTATTTAGTAGTCGAATTTTATTTTAGAAGTCAAAATAATCAGCTTCAATTTTTAACTTTACCGATTCTTTACCTAAACAGTAACTGGAGATTAAACAAGTTTTTAAACTGATCGATTCCAACTGGCGAATTTTTGGGCACAGGCCGTGCGCCCGATACGATTTACCATCGGCAAAAATGTCGAAATTCCATACAAACTTTCATCCCCTATTAAACACCTTTGGGGTATGTATTTTCAAAAATCTTTTCATAGTGCTCACTTTCCATGTAAAGGATCTATTGTGGAAAATTTAAAGCTTCTAGACCTAGCGGTATAGGTTGTGCGATGTCAGTCAGAAAATGAATTTAAGATTTTTATATCTAAAGAAGATTATGAACTCCTTCCAAGCCAGAATGTGTGAATGTGTGGTTCACGATAAGCAACTCCTCTGTCCCAGCATCGCTTCTGTCCCTTCTCCGGGACTAGTCAACCTTCATTGCCTCGGTGCTTCTCTGGCTTTCAGAAGTTGCAGTGGGTGGGGATGGTGTGGCTTATCCCATAAAAAAAAACCCGAACCATGATGTACAGTCGGCAAAAGAGATAAGTAACTAGGGCATCGGATATAGTTGAAGTTTAGTAAGAAACCGTTGGATATTTTTTAATGAAATTTAATTTGATAAATAAACTGTTTATTTTCTATTAATTAAATTAAATTTCATTCGAAAACATCCATTGGTTTCTTGCCAAACTTCAACTATATCCGACGGCCCTGGTTACTTATCTCCTTTGGTGACCGTACATATTGCTTATCTAGCCAAAAATGGAAAAAAGCATGCAGCTCTACATAACGGTGCAAAAAGCCGAGTCACTACACCCCGTAATTGTCATATTTATTTGTACTGAACCATTTCTTTCTGATTACGGAGATATTGAAGGGCAAAGTTTTAACGTTTTTTTACGAAAACAAGTTTTTAATTGTTATAACACAACTTTAAATACCCCTACGACCCCTGTACCGTTGTTGCAAATTTTCACACCAAAAATAAGTATTTCCCAGCAATTTTTTTTTGTACAACGTAAGTGTGCTAAGGAGGACGCGCGGTCTCGCGGATGGAAGGAGTGGAGGGAGGCCTTTGCCCAGGAGTGGGACAGCGTAGGCTAACATAAAAAAAAAAATGTGTTCTAAGTTTGATGTACAGAATGCGTACTTGACGGCTATGTGATGTGTCTTTTAAACCATGCATTATACAGATATTATGCAGAATAGCAGATACATACGATTATGTACATACATATATGCTGTGCTAAGTAAAGGTTATTTTCCTCTAAAGTAAGTTAGTTTTAACCTCAAAGAAGGACAAAGTCTTGGATTCCCATTGCGTAAAGGAATCGATTTTTCGCTCCAGACATCCAGGCGCCTTCGCAACTCGTCTCCAATCGTGGCCAAGGCTCCAAGGTGTGACCTACCTACATGTTGTGGTCTAAAATACCTTTGTTACACTTTGAACAATTACTTAATTTAAATTTTATTCATATTTCAAATTGACGTTGTTTCAAGTTAAACAAATATCAACTTTATTTTAATGGTAATTAAGTTGATTTCAGAGTGACTAGCACTATTGAAAAAGTTATAAAAATGTTTGAAGTTGTAGCGTAAACTGAACTTTATTGTGTAGGAATTAAAGTATTTTTTCCATAAACTCATATTTGTTGACATTTTTATCGAATATGTCGCGATTCAAATTCAGGTAGGTAATTCATTAAATATTTGCAGGAAAAACCATAATATGGATTTTCCTGCAAATATTTAATGAATTTATTCCAATATTATCCTAATTGATACAATGAAATCATGTAGTAATTCTGAGTAAGGTATTCAAAATACCTAGTATTTAGAATACCTTATTTTATTTTGAATTTCCTGTCACATTACATAAAATAAAAAAATACTAAGTACATACTTCTATTTACATTTAGATCAAGCCAAACTGACACAGGCCATGTTCAAAATCTAGTCGCAATCTCATCTCAGCGACAGTCAAAAATTAGAAGAATTAGAGGTATTTTTGACAAATTTAGACTGAGAACAGACATGTGAACGTTCTTAAAATTACGAGAATTATCCCTCTGTTCAGTTTAGCCAACGATCGTCGTTGAGTTTAGCCTTTCTATGTATTCTATGGCTTCGTGTTCGTTATTTGTGTACTAATTATATTCGAACTAGCACGACATGCATAGTTCACAACAAAAAACAAAAAGTTTAAAACAATCTATAGGGTTAGTATAGTATATATTAATATATTCGTCATCATCGTATTATCAAGTAACTGGGTTGTGGAGGTCAGATAGACACGTCGCTCCATGTAAAATACTGGAATTCAGCCACATGCAGTTAGACTGGAAGCCGACCCCAACATAGTTGGGAAAAGGCTAGGCAGATGATGACTTTTGGAACTTATAACAAATTACCGTCCTGTATAAGAAATGTACACTCTTACAATGCATTCAAAACTCAACTTAGCCAGCACATAATTGCGGATCGATCACTTCTGGAGAAATGAATGCATTGGATGGGTAACTACTAAATTGCAATACTGATGACGAACTTATTGTAATTTATATTTTTAGTATTGTTCTCAAGTAAGTGACTTATGTCTTTATTGGGAATAAAGTTTCTTTAAACCGAACTGATTATAAGTAACAATACAATACTGCAAAACACATACTGTCGGCATAGGGGTATAGAAAACGTACATAAAGCCAATCTCATGTTACAAAGGGCGAGCGTATTCCCATTAGCCGGTATTATATTCACATAGGTACCAGCGAGCGCCTTTAGTAAACAAAAGTCGATATTTTTCATCAATAAGTAGATTATCAGAAGCAGCCAAGGTCACAGTGAAGTAATTATTAATCCAATCAGCTTTCTATTTTTAGTTTTGTATATACAAGTTGAAGACGACAATGCGACAAAAAAATTAACTGCGTATATGTAATGCCGTAAATTGTCGTTCCCAGTCTGCCTGCATACGAAAATTCAATCAAATATATCTAATAGTTTTAGCTAGTCAAAGATTGGCAAAACCCACTGTCGGCCCATCACAACTATTTAGTTTGTTTGAAAAAATCACTTTTTCAATTTCGATCATCATCAACTGCCTAGCTTTTTCCCAACTATGTTGGGGTCGGCTTCCAGTCTAACCGGATGCAGCTGAATACCAGTGTTTTACATGGAGCGACTGCCTATCTGACCTCCACAACCCAGTTACCTCTTGGTAAGACTGGTGGACAATTCGATGGCTGGAATAACCACCGACGGCCAAAGGTCCACTTGGAGGACTAAGTGCGGAATCCAAACGTTCTAACATAGAACATTAAGTATTATTTTTCATCAAGTAATAACGTGTTAATCTCTTTTCTTCCAGCCGCAAGGGTACGCCCCTCCGCCAGTGGGCGTGGGCGAGGATGGCGAGGTCAAAGGGTTCGACTTCAACGAGCAGTCCATACGGAGGGCCTTTATCCGCAAGGTATGCTGACAGGGTTACAGGAACCCATTCATTTTATACTATTACTAGCTGACCCGACAGACGTTGTTCTATCTAAGAAAAATCTCGTTCCATCTTAGACCTCATCCATCGTTTTCCATCTGGCGTGATCGAAGTCAAGAGCACAGGCCCATTCAGCATTGAAAGAAAATAAATGTAAAAAAAAATCCTATAGAAAAATGCACTTTTCGTTTTTTCCAACTTTCTGTGCAACTTTTCCAATTTTACTTGCCCTAAAAATTTTAGTCGAACGAACAAACATTTTACAAAAGTTTTTTTTTAAATACCCAAATCTGTCCAGTCGTTCTCAAGTGATGCGCTTACCAACGAACGGTTATTTTTTTTACCGTCTGGACAAAAACAGGGTATAAAAAGTGAACGGAGAGAAGCCTATGGCACAGAAATCTCAAACATAAAGTTTATTATTGTTTAAAATGTATTTATAACTTCGATTGAATATTGAAAAACTATGTTGCAAAATAAGACAATGGCGCTGATTCGTTTATTCACAAACTAAACTAACAGTTCATCGTTTTCTTTCTATTTCATTAAGAAAAGGACAGAAGATAAATATTAGTTCAGTCCTGTCAAATTAAGATACTCCATAGACAGTTAAGACTTGATAAAAAACATGGCTACTAAAAATACGTCAATTTACGTCAGACGCCGACTAATTTGACAGGACTAAACTAATTATCTTCTGCCCTTTTATTAATGAAATAGAAAGAAAAAGATGCACTGTTAGTTTAGTTTGCGAACAAGAGAATCGGCGCCATTATTTGTGGTCATATTTCTCAGGCCGTTTTTTATGCGCTCATTGGGAATCATCAAATAAAGAATTGAATTGAATTACTAACCACATCACCACCATCATCAGCCTACAGCAGTCCACTACTGGACATAAGCCTCTCCTTTTGCACGTCATAATTACTAAACACGTCTGTCCCAAAATTCCAGGTGTATGCCATCCTGATGTGTCAGCTGCTGGTGACGATGTCTTTTATTGCTCTGTTCCTGTTCCACCAACCTACTAAACAATGGGCTTATCGGAATAGCTGGCTTTTGTAAGTATCATATTCTTAATGTGGCGACAATACGACAATTAATGAAAACACTGGCAATTCTAATGCATAAGAGTATTTTGGACGATTTTTTCTTACCAAGACCCCTTCGTGTCTCGGAAAGCACGTTAAGGAGTTCGTCCCGGCTGTCATTCGTCGATCAGAAGCCCGAAAGTCTGACACTAGTCTGTATTACGTAGTAACTGGGTTGTGGAGGTCAGATAGAGAGTCGCTTCGTGTAAAATACTGGTATTCAGCTGTATCCGGTTAGACTGGAAGCCGACCCCAACATAGGAAAAAGGCAAATGATGACTATAACTTTTACACCAAACATAACACAATAACATCCAAATAATTGCTATTATTGAAGAGTATATTTTCCACAACTTTACCGGTTGGTTACGGGATCTCCCTGACATGTAAACTCAGGACATGATCATGACAGGATAACTTTCATAAATAAAACTTCTGAACTTTTCAAACAGTTAAGATTTCTGGCACCACAAACAATTTGTAAATCTTACAGGTGCGTTTACCACAAAACTAAGCCACACAATGGAAACGGAGAAACCAATATGTAAATTGTAATGGCAAGTTTACAATATTGTAACTACTCATATTTGTAATATCTGTGTTACACGATGTTTTCTACTATCTTGTAGAATTGTAAAGCTCTCTACAAAATGCCACCCTAGGGTACAATCTTGATGTGGGTTTAAGAGTCAAAGAACGTGTAAAGGTGTTACTAACCGGTGTTACGGGTTGTAATATACATGGAATCAGCCTATAATGTTCCCACTGCTGGGACACAAGCCTCCGCTTTCTGGGAGAGGGAGTGGGCCATAATGCACCACGCGGTCCCAGTGCGGGTTTGGTGGATGTCACATGTCTTCGAATTTTTATTTCTAGGACATGCCGGTTTCCTCACGATGTTTTCCTTTACCGTTTTGAGAGCAGTGGTGATGAAATAATTTACACAAAGTAAAGTGCCTGTTTGGGTTTGAACTCGTGGGTCGCCGCCATTACCACTGGGTCACCACTGCTCGTCATATAGGGTTGTTATATTATGTACATTACTTATTAAATAATTTTTCCGCAGCTGGGTCGCGTTCGCCGTGGTGTTCGTGTGTCTGATCGCGATGGCGTGCTGCCACACCGTGCGGCGGCAGGCTCCGATGAACTTCATATTCCTCGGCATATTCACTGTGGCTGAAAGTTTCCTGCTCGGAATGACGTCCAGTGTCTACCAAGTTGATGCGGTAAGACCCCCCTAACTTTGAGGATTTATTGATGTGCAACTCTGCCACCATCTGTGTTCCCTTTCATATTTAACCTGTCTGCCTTCAAAGCAAGAATGAACAGGCATGTTCTGGACACGCTCGTTCCATCATAGACCTCATTTATCGCTTTCCATCAGGCGTGATCGAGTTGTCGTCAAAATCAGGCCCATTCAACAATTTAAAAATACATTATATTATAAAGGCCAACTAGATACATACACAGCGTTAACCTTTTTTCTTTTGATGTTATGTAAAGTGACGTCTAGTTATTATTTTATACAAGGTCATATTAAATTAGCTAGCAAAACTCCGCAGATGTGATGGATGTGGATGGGTCGCAGATAGAGTAGTTAGTTGAAATATCAGTTTTTTTTTTTTGTGTAAACTTCACAGACTATATTTTCCTCCGTGTTACAGTGAGTACCGTCTTACAGGCAACTGGCCACAGGACCTTTCACATTAGGCCGGACCCTTAACCGGACGATATCGATATCGTAACACGATAAAAACTGATTGTCTAAACTCATATTTCAATTAATTGCACTACCAGCTATCGTTGACCCAAAAAAAGTAATCAAATATTGTGTTTTTGTTTTTTCATGCTTATATTTTTTATCGATATCCATCATAACTGAGGAGTTTTGCTAGCTAATTTAATTTGACCCTTTATATTTTTTTACCGCCTTTGCCCTGCAGTGTGATAATGAGACGGTGATTAATAAAACGTGTCTATTTCCAGGTAATGATGGCAGTAGGCATAACGGCAGCTGTTTGTCTCGCTCTGACGCTATTCGCCTTCCAAACTAAGTGGGACTTCACAGTCATGGGCGGCTTCCTGCTGTGTGCTACCGTCGTTCTACTCGTGTTTGGTAAGCAGAAAGTTGCTCATCTCCTCTATCATCACGAAATGTATAAAACAAATAAATACATTTTAAGTGTCTGTGTTTAATGTCAAAATAACAGCTTTTTCGCTAAACACAAATCAAAGTATATAAGGTACTTATAACAAAAATACTATTTAAAAAATCTTGTCTGTCTATCGTTCCGGCTAATCTCCGAAACGGCTGAACCGATTTTGACGGAACTTTCACTGGCAGACAGCTGGTGGCTGCGGCTGATAAGAAGTAACTTACTTTCGCGTGCATGTCGGAAAACAAATTGGGTTTCGTGGGTTTTTTTTTTGCGCGGAACCCTAATTCTTTTTCTAAAATAAAAGTAGCCTAATTTACTCCTTATAACATCAGCTATCTGCCAGTGAAGTACGAGCCTATAGTTCCAGAATCCTAGAAACGTAATAGTACAACCAAACTCATCCCAAATTTTATTTTCCCAGGTATCGTCTGCATATTCATTCCTGGCAACAAAATCGTGACTCTCGTCTACGCATCGATCGGAGCTCTGATCTTCTCCCTCTACCTTGTCTATGACACCCAGCTAATGATGGGGGGTAAGCACAAGTACAGCATCTCCCCAGAAGAGTACATCTTCGCAGCTTTGAACCTCTACTTGGACATCATCAACATCTTCTTGTACATTCTTACTATTATCGGAGCGGTTAGAGACTAAGATAGGGACGAAAGAGCCTCGGTTTAGGTGCCTTGGCATCTGGCGTTAACGTTACGTTTACGTTGCGTTTACGTCGCGTTTATGCAACGTATACGTTCGACGAACGCCTAATGTGAAGGGTGCCTCTGGTATGTGTGCTGATTCTGATTTTTGTAGATATTATATGTAGTGTTTTGGTGTTCGCATTAGGGTGCGTTCTCACATTTTAGGTACGCATAGACAACAAGAAAAGTATAGAGAAAAGTACTACTTTCTTCTGTAGCCCCTTCAATACTTTCGATGAATTTAGAATATAGGCAAATACAGTGTGTAAAATGTAGTTCAGTAATAAAGAACATTCTCAAAAAAAAAAACAATTGTTTGTTCTAACCTAGTCTAACCAATTTGGTCTGGGTGCCCTATCTGGGTTACTGCGACCAATTTGGCCGATTTTACTATTGGAAGGAAGTAGAGAGCGGGAGGGATAGTTGTTGATGTATTCGTCGAAATGTCGTCATCAAACAACTTTGTACTCGTATTAACAAATGTTCTGGTTAGAAGCACCTGATTTTTTCCAACAAATCTTTTCCTTGATCTATGATGGAGTACAAGTTAGGATAAACATAGGTTAGAGTAGTGATATCCATGCTAATAATAATATTATAAATTCGAAAGTAAGTATGTCTGTATGGTACCTTTTTACGCCTAAACCACTGAACGGATTTCGATAAAACTTGGCAAGGAGGTAGATAAGAAAGAAAGAAAGAAAATACATTTATTTGCGGCAAACATGACGCATAAACAAGAACACAAACAAAATAACAAGCGTCACATCCACGCAAAACGGTCATAGATGGCATGCCAGGCCTTCCCTAGGATGCCATCTGTCTCCTCGTCAAACTTAACCTATGTGGGGATATAGGTTTTTGGCCCGGTACCACGATCCCGTGGGTGTGTACACCCAGCGGGCGAAGTCACAGACAGAAGCTAGTTGCTAATACAAATAAATTTTATGTTTCACATAATGTACAACGAATTTCACAAAATATTCTTGTATAACACTTTAACGCGAACACCATACCATACACTTCAGGCATTAGCTTCTCTATATCTAAATTTAATAATTTATTCAAAATTCGATCGATTTGATTGCTATCGAAAACTTATAATTAAATATTCCAAAAAATTATTAAAACTTCTTAATTTTCGGGTCCATTTTATTTTGTAAAGTTTTAATGTCGTGTGATAATTCTTTTGCATTTACCGTGGTATGTACCGGAGCTCTTTTGGAAGACAAAGATACAGTATGATCCGTTTAGATGGGACTTATGCAAATTCTAATGTATTTGTTAAATAGTTATAAATAATAATTATACGTCAAGTATACTTTGTATAACTTTAAGTCTCGAAACTCAGCCTATCTCAGTCCACAGCTGGACATAGGCCACACAAAAGTTGAACATCAGCACGAAAAAAAATGCTTTCTGGTTGAACTTTAATATCCTGTGCATAAGTCCCATTTTTGATCGACAACAGAGAAAAGACGGGTCAAGTCGATTTAAAATCAATATATTGCAATAATATCTCACTAGAAATAGGTTATATTGGTTAGGTCGCCTTTGCACTATAATCTGTATAGTTGTTACATTTCACGAAAGCGCGTCAATCATTGCAATTTGTACCTTATTACAATGACTTAGTCAGAAGCGCCCTCGTGAATTTCAAGAACTATAACTACTAGCAAATTGTATTGTTGAAATCTACTAAATGTACGTAAACGGTAGTTTAAGATTGTCGCGCAACTGTGTCGCAACACTTTCGGAGTAGTAATACTAAAAATGCACGTGAAAAAGTGCAATAGTTAGATTTTGGTGATAAGTGGCCTCATTGGCAAATTTAACGTTAAATGTGACTTTTTTCTTCTTTTTGCAGCGTGATATTAGGAATATTTGTAAAAAAAAATATGTTATTAGAAAAAGAAGTGCAACAGTTGCGCAACTTTTCTTGAGCTACAGCTTTGCTATGTAATATCAGCAAAACAAATGCGATGCGCGCGTATTATGTGTGCGATATTTGTCATCATAACATGTATCTGTATTATTAAAACGATCACTTATTCAAACAAAGGTGGCTTATACTAGAGACCATAGAGTCGTAGAGTTGCTGTATTAAATTCTGCCTATAAGCTACAGTAAAAGACTAACCAGTATTGTGATATCAGCTCCATAATGTATTACGCTATCATACTAGGAGTACGGTTGTCCATCACATTGTGGTAAGTCATCGTTGTATGTCAAAATATTATATTTCGTTTTCATTTAACCTAAAAAGTTACCGTCATCAGGAGTGAAAAACAGTTTTTTTTTTTTTTCTTAAATAAAGTACTTTATAACAAGAACACACGCTTGCTTTTTAATTTTACTTTATTTATTGACCATTGACAATAAAATTAGAAAAACAAAAGTAGAGGATGACATATAATATTTTTGGTTTTGGAACTTTCTTCTAAGGGCTGATTTTTCAATCATCTGATAACATTTGACAGTTATTTCATAAAACGGTCAAACGTCAATTTTATTCCTCGATTAAAAGTTATCTGGCGATGGAAAAATCAGCCCTAAATATGAAAATCGGAATACCTAACTAAACTTATTGCCAAATCACCCTATAGTTATAGTAGCAAATAAGTCCAAGAGACATTTAATTGAAAAAAAAAATGTATCAAATATTACTTTTTCCAGTCTATGTCAAAGATTAAAATATTTAACTTAGAACCATCACATTCAACTTAATACGCCACAACTGTATTACTCCTACTTAAGAACTAATTTATAATTACTATAAAGTTAGAATTTATGTTAAGCTTTTTGTTATTTTCCTTTATTAATTAAATGTAAAATATTAATAGTAATTATTGTTTTTTTTTGTTTATTTACCTCACAAAACCACTAATTCCAGTTTGATGTATACTGGTAACCCCGTACAGTTCAAGATCGACCCGATTGATTTTTGCCGAAATTATTATATTCTGTTTAAGCGTGTTAAATCCCACTGCTGGGAAAATGGCCAGTTTCTCGCGCAAACTGCTGTGATTGGTTGAATGATTTATCAACAGCCAATCGCAGCAGTATGCGCGCGCTTGACACATTCATTTTGCGATAATTTTTGTTGGAGAAACTGGTCCAAGCCTTTCACTTTGATTTTCGTCACCGCTTTGTTGTTATAACAATAAGTTTTAGATGACGGGCCACTGTTTATAATCGCTTTAAAACACAATGGTTTTTGACTTGGTTTCGGCTGCACTGAGGCCTTAGCCCACGTTCGCACGGAGGTAAAATTATCGCGGCGGGATTTTATTGCGCACTGGATTTTCAACCCTCGGTGTTGAGCCGAGCATTGAGAATCTAATACAGCGCTTCAAGAAATCAAACTGATAGATTTTCAACTCCCGGCGCTAAACAGTGCTCAAAAAAATCGCCGCCGGAAAAACGCGCCCGCATCATCATTGTAGCGCAAAAAAGAGATGGCGCTTGTCGCAATGTATAGCTCCATCTCATTCCCGCACTGAAACAACACCAATTTCGCCCCTTCCCCCTCACCCCTGTGCCATGCGACCTGCAAGGCCTTCGTTTATAAGTCTCCATTTTCTAGATACCAAGCTTCGCCAAGAAAACAGTATTTCTAGATTAATATCGTATTTTAATTACCTATGTGTATTTTTAGATTTATGTATAATAGTCATAAACTATTGTAATGTGTTTAAAAAATTGTATAGAATAATATATGTGTAAAATAATACATACCTGATTATGTTATTTATTGCTACATTTATATACTAAATGCTTACTTATATATCGTAAAAATTGACAATACAGTATTCATCAGATATTATAATCATATTGCACTAAACAACATAACCGCTGAAATTTGGGTATACTGAAACACCCTTGTTTACTTCTTCGGAAACCAAGCGTAACGTTCTTCGTGGTCCCGATGGCATGACAGGCCAAACCTGCGCGTCAAGTACGCGGGACGCGATGGGGGAGCGTCAACAACGCGAAACTAAACGTAAATACCTGCGTGACTACAGTGGTCGCGAAAGTGTGCAAGGCGCCATAGATAAACAACAAGGGATGGGCAAAAGTGTTGAGTACACCCACATTTCGCCGATTATGGTAAAGCTAGTCGTTATAGAATAGAAATGAAATTGTCAGAATATTGTTACAAAGTTGTTAGGTATATGTGTTTAGATAGAAAAGTAAACGTTAACGGGGCGACGTCCTCGGGGTCTCTAGTTAGGATGGGCGTGCTTCAAGGCTCCATTCTTGGCCCTTTCCTATTTCTAGTATATAGTAACTACCTTCCTTATGTTATGTTATGTTACGGGTTTGGTTTCCGCACTAAGTCCTTCTGGTGAACCATTGTGCGTGGGCCATGGCGGCCGTCGGTGGTTATTCCAACCAGCCCACCTCCCTCCAGAAGCTTATTAAGTTTCCTGGTTTGTTGAGAACATCTGTGTAAGATCTGGGTGTCCCGAGGGTTTCCGACCTAATCTGAGTGACGCCTGTGCATTCAAAGAGCACATGCGCGATGGTTTCATCAGCCTCCATGCAAGCTCTGCACAGGGCGGCTGTCCGTTATGCCTATCGTGTGGAAGTGTGTGTTTAGTGAGCAGTGTCCCGTGATGGTCCCCGTCACCAGGCGCAGGCCTTTCCTGTCCAGGCGTAGTAATCTTTTGGTTAGCTTGCCATCTAATGATGGCATGGCTTCCTTGGACTGCTTGCAGCCCGTTGACGCGGACCATCAGTTCTCTGCTTGTGTGTGGGTGTGCTTCTGTAGCCACCTGCGTAGTTGATTGAAGGTGATGGGCACGACTGGTTCCGGTCCATAGACTGGCGTGCTGGATGCCCTTCTGGCCAGCTCGTCAGCCGCGTCGTTACCTAGTGATCCACTGTGACCTTTTATCCATTGTGGTGTCACTTGTGTTGCAGTCGTGTGAGAAAACTCCGACTGCAGTTCCGCAGTCGGTCTTTGATCCGTCAGTGTAAACTCTCAGCTCTCTCGGGCCTGAGTGGTCGCACTGCGACCTCCCTTACATGATGGTTAACCTATCGGATATAATTTTATTCGCTGATGACACTTCCCTTGTTTTTAAAATAGAAAAGATTCAGATGTCTTACATGTCAACGATAGTCTGGCTGTTCTTTCGAAATGGTTTGCAGCTAATAATCATTTACTTAATGCGAACAAAACCAAATGTACCTCAAGCAAGTGGGTCTAAATTTAAAACTTGATGGCAAGAAACTAGATGCTATTACGGAAACTGTATTTCTGGGAATTACTTTAGATTAAAAATTACAATGGGGCGCACACAGAGCTCTTTCAGGTAGATTAAGTTCAGCTGCATATGCAGCAAGAAAAATAAGGCAGTTGACAGATATAGCCACAGCTAGGATAGTATACATGGCTTATTTCCACAGTATTATGTCTTATGGTGTTCTGCTGTGGGGATCGGCAGCTGACGTAGATTCATTTTCATTTTACAAAAGAGGGCAATCCGCGCAATCCATAAAATGGGTCCTCGCGAGTCTCTTAGAAACAAATTCAAAGAAATTGATATACTGACTCTGCCTTCTCTTGACATTTTAGAAAGTATTTTGTATGTTCGCAAAAACTTAGGACTTTTCAAAATAAGAAGCGATTTCCATAATATTTATACACACGTAGGTAGTGAAAATGAAATTGTGATACCTAAATTTAGATTAACTAAAACTAGCAAGTCATTTCTTATAAACAGCATTCGCTTTTATAACAAGTTGCCAATGCCGGTTACAGAACTTAGCGATGGAAAGTTCAAAACCCTCATCAAACGTGTCCTTAACAAAAAGCATATTAGGTATAAGATTAAAGACTACGTTGAAGACAATAGGTATTTTGGCAATGATTTCTTCTGCACATGTGGCTTCTCTGGCACCTCATTAACGGCATAACTACGTAAATGTCTATTAACTGCTCTCAAATTACGATTTTTATTTATTTTTTACATACTTCTTTGACATAATCTTTTTATTATTTGACATTATATAGGGTTTTAAATCTTTATTAGTGGTTGTAATGGCAGTCATATCACTTGGTTTTAGTAGGGTTTTATATTTTATCTATCCTTTTGATGGATTCTTCTATATTTTGTAAATGTGAGGACTTTGTAGGCCTTGTACTTAGATGTAGACTTTAGATCTGTAGACCATTTTTATTGTATCAAGTACCTGGTACTTGTTGACACGCCTACGGTGTCCTCCCATACCTACTGTAATTTGAAAACATTGTAAAAGAGTTAAAGAGTAACTGTACCTAATATTCTGCCGTTCCAAATATGTACAAATATTTTTTGTAAAATCATGGGTCATTATTATAACAAAATTAAGTTATTTATCATTAGGATTACAAAGTTTTACTTAAAAATAAGTGGAATAAAGAGCTGTCAAAGAGATTAATTGTGTAAGTCAAAATTCAATAAAGTCAAACTAATTATGATGATTAGGCCATAATGTCAAATTTTTTTAGGTCAATTTTTCATTCATAAAATCTTTAGTCGAGTAGTAAGTAACATTTGCTGATGAGAAAGTTGAATAGCTTAGATTTAAACATTCTGAGGCTGAGAGTTTTGAAGCCGTCAGGTAATTTTTTATATATACTTAGTGATAGTCATGCAATATACATTACCTATTTGAAAATAATTTGATTCTACGCCTTGGAACATTCAGCATATATATGCACTTTACGGCTGGGTCTGGATGCAACGTCGTTATACAAGTCAAATTCCTGTCTATTTTGGTGCTCAAAAATACAATATTCAAAGATGTAGGTATAATATATATATATATATAGAATAGAATAGAATAGAATACTCTTTATTGTACACCATAAAAGTAAAGTATATATTTTATGTATAATGCCGGAAGTGGGAGTATTTTAAGTTTTTTAATTAGTGGAATACAACTGTCCAGTGGGTGGGCTCCACATATTGACCGAGCACATTTCTTCTGAACTCAAAATACTCTAGAAGGATCTACAGAATTGCCCCATATTATAATACCATAGCGCAAAATTGATGCGACTTAGCCATGGTTGGCACAAAGTGCGGCATTAACCCTAGCCACGCGTGTTAGTCTATATAAAACGAATACAAACCAAATCTACCTTCGTACATAATTCATCAGAATGAGTTTTCCAGTTACATTTTTTGTCAATGATTATCCCCAGAGATTATCCCCAAAAATTTTGTGTAATCGACCTCTTCTATTGTCTAATTTTCATAAAGTATCTTAAGTCGTTTCCCTTCATTATAGGCAGCATTATAGTATTGTACCAGAAATAAAAATATTTAACGAGGGACTGAGTATTATAAAGCTAATAAAAAGCCAACTAACTAATATTTGACACGTCATATTTGTTGAAATCATGAAAGTGGTAAAATAATACTAAACGTTACAACCCGATTCAACCTTTATGGCGGCTCAGAACATGAGGCGAGTCGCTGCGCAGTAACAAATTTCACCTGTCAGCGGGGGTGCGGGGTGAGGTACTGCGCAGCGAGCAGCGAACTTCAGAGCCGTCATAAAGTTTGAATCGATCTGTACCATAGTTTAAATTCCATGTTTTTTTTTGTGTTACCTATTCAGTCATGTAGGTGATTTAACTACCAGTTTTCTTAAGAACTAGTGACGCAATTTATGCTAATATTATAAAGAGAAAAGCCGATATAGGCACTATATTTTTAATGTTAAATTGAGTAGCTTCAACCTACATTCTTGTCTATTGAGGAATAACAAAAAAAAAACAATAATTCTTAGTATATCTACTAGTTATATAAGTACTTATTGAATGTATTTGTTTAATTAATGAAAAGTTACAAATAAAATGTTTATTCTATATCTTAGTTAGCGTTTAATTTCGCGGATCTTTGACAGTTGCTACGGTTAGTCAGAAGCCCGAAAGTCTGACAACCAGTCTTACTAAGGGGTATCGTATTTCCAAGTAACTGGGTTGTGGAGGTCAGATAGGCAGTTGCTCCATGTAAATACTGGTATTCAGCTGCATCCGGTTAGACCGGAAGCTGACCCCGACATAGTTGGTAAAAGGCTAGGCAGATGATGAGTTAGCGTTTAATTTACGTTGCAGTTCACACTAAAAGTATACTTAGGTACAGACGCCAGCACATCAAGCTACTACAATCTGCCAAATTTCTTTAATCGATTTTCAACTTTATCGCTAAAGCATTGGGCTCAAGGTTAATTGGGAAATTTTTACAGTTTCGAGTAGCTTGATATGCTGGCGTCTGTACATGGTCTGTTCCAAAAGTAATCGGATTAAAATGTAAACAAATGAAGTAGAAAACTTACTTTTGGTTTCAGGGCGTGAGAAACATTTCTAATATTAATCTTACCCACTCAGGATTTTTACTGAGGATAAAAATGATAATACTTACTGCCGATTTGGCGTACATGGCTCATCCGGTAGGCACTGACCGCTGAGCTTGCAAACGATATCTAATTGCAGAATAATGTACATACCTACTTAGCTTAATCTAGAGCAGACGGGTGAGGTAAGGTAATTATGGAAGCCAGTTGCTTTACACGTTCATCAGATATTTTTGAAACAGACAGAGACATAACTCACCCGTAGGCCGTAGCGGAGGCTAAAACTCGTAGGCTGTAGCAGTCGTAGGCCCATAACCCGTAGCGCGTAGCATAAAGCGTAGCAGTAGTATAAAGCATAAAGGATTGGTGCAGAGCAAAAGTTATTCCTCCCCGGTTGTTGCCAGACGTGCATTTGCGTTAATTTACTATTACCCTGGGGAAAATTCTACTATACCTACTATTTTATTTTGACCTAATGTTTAGGTGCCTCCCTGAATAAAATACTAGGTACCTACTCACTAGTATTATTTAGCGTTTTTAGGGATACCGGAAATATGAGTGCCGGTGTAGATACAGACACAGGGAACATATTCAGCCTTATCATTTCTGAAATAGTATTTCGGACAGTGGCGTAACAATAGGGTGGCAGGAGGGGCAAAATGCCACGGGCCCCCAGTCTCATGGGGCACCCGGGGCCCGAGAGGGCCATGAGCACAGGAGGATCCTAACTTATGTATAGAAATGCAAAGTTTTTTCGACCACTAGGCTATCGAAGCAGTGAGGTATTCAATTTTGTGGGAAATTACGAAATCTACGTCTCGTCCACGTAGATTGTGTAGCTTCGCGGGCGAAGTGTCAGTATAAAAAAAATATAATGTTGGTTGAGCTTCTTTACATTGAGAGCCCTATCTTATGAATTTGCCACGGGCCCCAAAGGGTATAGTTACGCCGCTGATTTCGTATAGGTACCTATTATATTTTAATTGAAGCAATGTTATTAAAAATTATGTTACACAAATTCGGCAAACAAGGAAGAGGAAGTATAAATTTGAAATATCTATCACATAAACAGTGTAGGTCTAGGTATATTGTTATCATGTTAATAACATAGATTTGGTTCACCACAACAGATCAATTTTTTTGTTTTGATTTTAGGAGGATAACCACAACAATTTCATTAAAATTTGTTTTTCATCAACATCGTACGGTTTTGTGATGTAGGTAAGTAAATATTGTATTCTATATATTTAGATATAGGTAACCTTAGAAGCAGGAACAGCCCAACGGACCGGCAAGCGATAGTGACCGTGATGGCAGGTGAAAATGAGAGAGTAGGTAACTTCGCTTGCCATTACGGATGCTTGCTGATAAAGTATAAGAGAAGTATTTCCAGACATGCGGGGTGATTGCGAGAGCAGTGGTGATAGCCCAGTGATAACGGCTGCGACTTACGAATTGGTCGGAGGTTCGAACCCAGGCAGGCGTTTTGCTTATGGGTAAATTATTTCATCACCACTACTTTCGAAACGGTGAAAGAAAACATCGTGAGGAAACCGGCATGTCCTAGTACCAAAAAATCGAGGACATGTGACATCTACCAACCCGCACTCGGCCGGCGTGGTGGTTAACGGCCCACTCCCTCTCACCGAGAGGAGGCCTTTATCCCAGTGGAATATTATAGGCTGATTATGCTGGGGTAGTTGCGTAACATACTAACAGTAGCAACGGCTTCCATTTTGACAGTTCAACAACATTTCATTGCGTTATTTACGTTGTTGAGCAGACAAATGTTCCGAACATATGAAGCAATGGATTTGAATTAGCAATATCCTTCAAAATGATTCAGATTATGATTGATAGTATGTTACGCTATTAGGGTGCTGAACCTTATTTGCGTGACACAGCCAGATGGCGTCGAAGCTGTTCAGCAAGGACCGCGGGTAGGTAAGACGTCGGGTAGAGGAGACTCGCAAAGACCAGGGAAGCATGACACTAAAGGCCACAATCTCCAGACGTTGGAACAGACAGCCAATTGTGTAGAAACGTGCAAACGACATTGCAAGACTCAGTCTTCAAAAAAACCTTAATCGGCTTAGACAAGATGAGAAGCCTTCTAACAGATAGGGGAAAAGAAGGTAAGACGGACCCTGCAGATACGAAGGAAAACAAGAAAGAATAGTGATAAAAGAGATATAAAAAAAAGAAAAATGTCAGTTTATCCTACAGTAAAAACTTTTTAGACTCAAGTGAGGGATTCAATGTCCAGATTTTCGCTTATGCCACACATTGTGCTTGCGCTGACTGTACGGGCTCTGTCGAAGAGGCAGTGGTTCTCTGTGAACAAAATATTTTGACAGTTTTCTTATGCGAGTCCATTTTCCTGTGTGGTCCGTTGTGCCTCAGTTATGAAAACATGTAAAACGGACCAATTTAAGTTTTTTGAAATCATGTAATATCTTAATTATCTATGAATATTTTTAAGTCAAATTAATAATTAGCGTAGAGTATATGTTGTAAAATATAAAATGTTGAATAAACGGAATAGTTTTTTTTTTACATTAGTTCTTGTTTAAGTGGTCCATTCTGCCTTCCCTTCCCCTAGAGATCAATTCTTTGCCGAACGACAATTAGATTAATGGTAAAAAGTGTTGCTCAGTCTTCGATAACAACAATAGTCTGCGAGCAGTTTCATTACCTATCGAACAACAATGTATCGGCCCTTATCATT
Source organism: Apamea crenata (assembly GCA_949629185.1). Taxonomy (NCBI): domain Eukaryota; kingdom Metazoa; phylum Arthropoda; class Insecta; order Lepidoptera; family Noctuidae; genus Apamea; species Apamea crenata. The sequence continues at coordinate 2,546,506 of OX451368.1, read as the reverse complement.
TATATGAATTTGTATCAGTGTTATCAATGTGTTTCCACATTCAGAGTTGGTTCGCCGCCGCGACAAAATGTCACTCACGCTCTGCTTTATAGGTCTCAGTATTATTTTGTTTATTTACAGTAAAGTGAGGAAGGACTCAAAACCTATCTTCGGTGTTTATGCGGTCCCAGGAAAATGGTATTACGTAAAATACGTGCTGTTCGCCGTCCTGTATTATTTTAGAAAGGTAAGTTTTGTTTTTTACTTGATATCCGAGATAGTGATGTTGGCCGGTTTTTATTGGTACCTACACCGTGTTCCGAACGATATACATAGACTTCGACCAGATGTTCTTTAATGAATTAAATTTTTTTGTTAATTTTTATACAATAACATAAATCACCCGATATACGTGCCTCTTTATCCGAAACGGCAACGTCGCCGTCGTCGGCTCAATTAAATTTCATTAAATGAAATTACAAATATCTTCGTAACGAAGCCTTTTTAAGCACTACTTCCCTTGTTAGATTTGATTTGTAAAAGCTATAGAAGCGTTTGCCAAAGCTTATGGATAACGTAAAGAACACGATGTACCTATAGTGTGGTACTTACTTATTTTCATATTATTTTTGTTTTTTTTTTAAAGTCGTTTTGATAGTTGCCTGGAATAGTCTTTGACAAATAAATAACTTTCGGGACTCAACCTTTGGGTACATAGGTGGAAGGTATTCTACCTGTCTCCCCTTACGAGTATTGGAGGTGAAGTTGTGATCGAAGAGCGGAAATGAAACTCCAACTTTCAGTTAATAATATTGTAATTGCCACTCACGTATTACTTATTAAGAGAGGGACGCTGAACGCTATGGGTAGCGCTCCGGATCGTCGTGTTGCCAGGGTGCGTTCCTGACTAACTTATAAATACTTATAAAAATATAATACAGGCGACGCCACGAATTCTAAGGTGCGTTCACAAATGCACAATACGTGACTCCACAAACCAAATCCCGGAACCGCGGGCAAAGCTTGTTACCTAGTATTTGTTAGAGTCTGATGAAAATAACCTGCATACTTAAAATGTGGGTAGATACGTCTAGCATATTTTACGTATTTTTAATTTCGTCGTATTAACTTGAACGAGTAAAGACCAATGAAAATGTGCGAATGGCCGTCTGGCGACTGCCTACTGCCGCGCGTGTTTCTTAATTGTGGGGCACACACACAAAATGTAATGGACAGGCTTATGGTGATTTATCGAGGTAGGCACTGCTTATATTGAGAATGACTTAGTGAAAATTAATTCGAATTAAGATAGGTGACTTGCAAATGAAAGTATGCAACAGAATGTCTGTAGATAATGATAAAACAATGATATACTTACGTGCAAATCCTCATTTACACTGGCACTACTATAACTAAGCAGACAGGTAGGTACTTTACTGTCGATATCAGCTAGCTCCCGTTATTATCAGCGCTGTGAGAGCTCAGGTGTTTGATAACCACTGATTTGATATTAATTAACAATAATTAATAATCATCACGCGTTGTCCATGCGGTTCGCAGCACATTCATTATCATGATGGTAGCTGTCACCGAATGGGTACCAAGATTTTAAATTAACAAAGTGGCAGTGGGCAGGGCACATTGCTCGCAGAACAGATGGCCGATGGGGCTGAAAGGTTCTGGAGTGGCGACCGCGTACTGGAAGACGTAGCGTTGGAACGCCTCCCACGAGGTGGACCGATGACCTTGTGAAGGTCGCAGGAATGAGATGCGGGAAGCACAGAACCGCTCGAAGTGGAGGCGCTCATGTCCAGCAGGACGTCTTTCGGCTGAAATGATGATGTTGATGGTCGCTTCAAGCTTCAACATTTTAGTGGAATAATGACATAAGTATCTAGCATTGTTAGAGTGGAAGCCGAACCCAACATAGTTAGACTAGAAAGCTAGGCAGATTTATTGAATAACATAGCATCTGGAGCCATAATTATCAATTCACGATTTAAAATGCCTCTGAATGGTAACCAGTAAGATAACTAGGTAATACAGAAAATTTCCGCAACGCAGTGATCCGGCAGAAAACCAAAGTTGTCGACATGGCTCACAGAATAAGCAAGTTGAAGTGGCAATGGGCCGGCCATATTAGCCGTAGAACCGATGACCGTTGGGGTAGACGTGTTCTTGAGTGGAGACCGCGAATCGTGAAATGTAAGGTGGGACGCCCTCAGGCTAGGTGGAGCGACGATCTTCGCAGGATGGCTGGTAGCAGCTGGATGAGAGTTGCCGAAAATCGAGTTGAATGGCGTCCAATAGGAGAGGCCTATGTCCAGCAATAGACCAGCTATAGGCTGATGATGATGACACAAAATTGGAATTAAGTAGATGAAATTAGCTTAGTTATACGGACATTCGCTCAGAATAAGAGGGAACGTCTTCGTTTATTTCCTGGTTTCCAAGGGAATACGCATATGCAAACATTTAATGAACCACCCTTATTTCATTGCAGTATGTGAGCAAACATTCCGCGGCTGGTCCCGACGGGCGCGCGGGACAGGGGGTGAAGGCCATAGCGGACCCAGCCCTCATGGAAAGAGCGCAGCCCTTGAGCAGACATACCAAGGTAACCTTTCCATAACCCTCATAACATTTGTAATTTCTTGGATAACTCCTTAGGCGTCCTCTAACTACCTTTTTGCTTTTTGCGGTATATTTCATCCATATACAGGGTAAAATTTAATTAGCTAGCGAAACTCAGCAGATATGATGGGCGATGGGAAAAAAAATTATATGATGATAATTTATTTGGGGGTCATCGACCGCTGGTAGTGTTATGCATGTAGTATGAGATGAGAAAATATTTTTTTTAGTTTAGATATTGATACCCGTTACGTCTGTGAAGTGTAGAGAAACAATAACAGATTTTTGAACTGGTAATTCAAGCAAATACACTCAAAATATATTTTTTTTATCATGTTTAGATATAGGTCGATTCCCATCACGTCTGCTGAGTGCCGAGTTTCGCTAGTTAATTTAATTTGACCTTGTATATCCATTGGTTTTTTTTATGATCGCTTATTTACGCGAGGTGCAACTCATCATCTGCCTTCGCCTTTTCCCAACTATGTTGGAGTCGGCTTCCAGTCTAACCGGATACAGCTGAATACCAGAGGGCCATTCTCGTAATTTTAGGAACGTTCACAGTCTGATCTCAGTCTCAATCTGTCAAAAATACCTCTATTTCCCTACATTTTTGACAAGTTTTTGACATTCATTGTCGCTCAGATGAGATTGCGACTAGATTTTGAACGTTTTTAATTACGGGAATTGGCTTTCAGTATTTAACATGAAGCGACTGCCTATCTGACCTCCACAACCCATCAGTTAATGGGCAAGGGGCAAGTGAAGGGTTTGAATGATGCTGCACTCTTACCGGCTTAAACCACCACAGTAGCCATCTTGATTCCGGGCTCAAGAGTGAGTACAAAGTCTCTTATCAGTAAATAAAGCATAATGTTCGAGGAAATAAGTTTATGCCCTTTTGGTGACGCGAACAATTAATTCGCCAAATGCATATCTAATTTAACAGTTAGTATGCCATGACATATACATACTTACATGTACTTATGGCTACATAATTTGGCGCTCAATTTCCGCAAGGAAAAATGTTTATACCTAAGTAAAAATAATAATAAAGTAGTAGTAGTAGTGTATAGTAGTAATAATTAGAGTCCGACCGAAACTGGTTTTCCGGCCGACCCCGACACCGAAACCGAATATTCGGCCGTGGCTTCAGTTTCGGCCGAAACCGAAACCGAAACTCACGTGGTTAAGTATTAAATTCCTTAAAATACTGAAATTTGGTGCATTTTACCCATTATTCTGCATTAATTAGGACATGAAATGGAAACACAGTAGGTATATTAATTTTTTTGTAATCATTTATTTAATACTAGCTTCTGCCCGCCGCTTCGCCCGCGTGAATGTCCCACGGGAACGTGCTACCAGGATAAAAAGTATGTGCTTCCTCAGGATGCCATCTATCGCTTAAAAACCGAATTACCGCTTTTTGCCCCGTCAGGGGTCAATTTTCGACAACTTTACATACTTATTATTAATTATTTTCTGTCGAAAGTATCAATACTGAGTTTCGAGTTAATCGGACCGCGCATTCAATTTCTGCCACACAAACTTCAACACCCCTATATCCCCCTTTGAGGGGTAGTTTTGAAAAACTAATAATGATAAACTTTATTGCTTACTTAGGCGAGTATTCATGCCAATTTTCAAGATTATTTTTTGCTTTTCACTGGAATTTTCAAAAATCATTTGGGATGTGTTCATAACTTGATTCAAAGATTATTTATGCCAATTTTCGAGTTAATCAAGCCACGCTGTAAAATCCTCCCCTGTAAAATTGACTACCCCTTTTCAGGCCGTCAGGGGTAGATTTTCGAAAAACCCTGATAATCATTATTCTTTCCTTTAAATTTTAGGTATAAATACTGAGTTTCGATTAAAACAGACCGCGCGCTAAAATTCTTCCATACAAACTTTGAAACATCAAAGTCATAGTCATCATCCCCTTTTAGGGGTAGTTTATAAAAACCAAAAATGCCCAACTTCATAATTTACTTAGATAAGTATTCGTGCCAAGTTTCAAGTTTATTAACTCAAGGAATAAAATTTTTCATACAAACAAAATTTCACCCTCTTAGGGGTGGAATTTCGAAAAATCCTTTCTTAGTGGATACCTACTCTTCCCTCCAATTTTCATGTCTCTAGGACCAGCGGTTTAGGCTGTGCGTTGATGTCTCAGTCAGTCTGGACTTTGAATTTTATATACAATATAGATAATATAAAAAAATATTAATAATATTTTTATTATTTTTTCAAATTACGTTCTCATAGCAAAATATTTATCAGTTATCAATAAATCAAATCACTAATTGTTACTGTTTCGGTTTCGGCAAAAGTTTCGGCCAATTATGGCCGAAACCGAAACTGCCACCGAAACTTGATTTTTGGCCGAAACTCGGCCGAAACCGAAACCGAAACCGAACTTTCGGTCGGACACTAGTAATAATACTTACCCGGTAACTGGGTGAGGTCAGATAAGCAGTCGCTCCATGGAAATACTGGTATTAAGCTGCATCCGGTTAGACTGGAAACCGACCCCAACATAGTTGGCTAGGCAGATGTTGGATGATGTATTATTAAACATATTTATGTTTCGATATCATCGGACCTTATGGGTGGCCTCTATCTGACTCTTTCGGACTAAAATCACACGTTTTATCCAACTAGTACAGCATGGTGGAGGACAGGGGTCGCTCGTCCGTTGTATCAGTATTTTTTTTGATGGAACGAGCGTGCCCAGAAGATTCCTATTCAGTCTTGCTTTGAAGGGTTTAATGTGGAAAGGAACACAGTACACAGACGATTTACTTGTTTAGTATTATTAATTTTGTCCCATTAAAAGAAGGCCAATTCCCGTTAATAAAAACGTACAAAATATAATCGCAATCTCATCTCAGCGAAAATCAATGTCAAAAACTTGTCAAAAATGTAGGGAAATTAGAGGTACTTTTGACAGATTGAGACTGAAATCAGATTGTGAACTTTCTTAAAATTACGAGAATTGCCCCTCAGATATTTGACGTGAACTTTCAGGCTTTCGATGCAGTGTTCTTCATATCAGCGGACAGTGAGAAGAACAAAGGCGTGTATGTGATAGCCGGCGTTGAGCGCAGGCATCTGGGCATGTGCAACGGACTCTTTTATATTGGGGTGAGTAATTCTTATTACTTTCTATCTTCACGTAAATGCTGCGCTATAATTGCGTAATACACTATCAATCTCTGAATCATTTTGAAGGATATTGCTAATCCATTGCTTCATATGTTCGAAAAATGTGTCTGCTCAACAACGTAAATGCCGCAATGAATGTTGTTGAACTGTCAAAATGAAACCCATTGCTAACTGATAGTGTGTTACGAAATTACCCCGCTGGTTATAGTTTTATATTATAACAATTGTTACTGGTTTCAACACAGATTACCGGAAGAGAGTCCTTCTCATTTTTATTGAGTAATGCATATTTGCATGAAAAACCGTTTTTTTCGAGTTTTATGTAACTACTAGGTGTGCCGTGCCTTCTTTCGCGTGTATGTCGGAAAACAAATTGGATTTCATGGGTTTCAATTTATTTGCGCGGAAGCATAATTTGTTTTCAATAATAGAAGTAGCCTAAAGTTACTTCTTATAACATCAGCTATGTTCCAGGGTCCTCCTAAAATTGGTCCAGCCGTTTCGGAGATTAGCCGGAACAAACAGACAGAAAGAGAAAATTAAAAAAAAAATAGGAAAAACTGTTATTTTGACATCAGAAACAGACACTTCAATTTTATTTGTTTGTATAGATATAGATTTTGGTCCTTTAGCCCCCTGGAAGGATGCCTATAATTCAATTTACATTGTTTTTATCACAGTTTAGCAAAATTCGTCTCATTTTTCATAAGACCCCTAGGTACCTACAGAAGCCTGCACATCAAGCTACTACAATCTGTCAAATTTCTTTACTAGATTTTCAACTTTATCGTTAAGGCTCAACTCACACCAAAAGAGCGTCGAAGCGCGGCGAAGCGGAACGCAGTTTCAATGTCATATGAATTTTAACTTTATTTTCATTACTATAATACTTATTATCGCATGAGAAACTCGAACGAGTCGCGCGGATGCCAGCGGCGCCGCTGCAATTCCGGCGAATTGCCTTCTCTACCGCGTGGTTGCGATAATAAGTATTATAATAATGAAAATAAAGTTAAAATTCATATGACACTGAAACTGCGCTCCGCTTCGACGCTCTTTTGGTGTGAGTTGAGCCTAAAACATTAAGGTTCACGGTTAATTGGGAAAATTTTACAGGTTCGGGTAGCTTATGTACTAGCGTCTGTAGGTAATTAAAAAAATAATTACTATAGGTATCTCAAGTGTCATTTTGGCCTGCAGCATTCTTAACACCAGCATTCTTGATAAAGTAAGTTGGTTTGTTCTGCAGCTCCCGAACAAAGGCTTGTTATGCAGTAAGAAGTTACCTGACACGGTGCTATTTGGGTCCGAAATCGGAGAGTTTGGAGCAGAAGGTTTAAAGATCACGCCCATTATAGCTATGGGGAAATGGACCGTCTCTTACAAGGGCAAGATGTGGTAAGTTCATTTTTATTTAGTTTTTATTAGTTTTGGAGTATTTCTAACTGTGTAATTAGCGTAACGTTGGACGCTCCCACAGGGTGGACGGATGACCTTGGGAATCCGGTGGATGAGAGAAGCACAGAACCCCACCCTAATGGCGTAACACACTAGAATCATTTTGAAGGATATTGCTAATCCATTGCTTCATAATTATGTTCGAAAAATGTGTCAGCTCAACAATGTAAATAACGCAATGAATGTTGTTGAACTGTCAAAATTAAACCTATTGCTACTGATAGTACCTATTGATAGTGATTACTGGTAAAAGTTACGACTTAAAAGTGAAAATAAAAACTTTTTTGCAAAAAAAACCGACTTCCAATAAAGTCGTTGGCAAACAACGAAAATGCGAACCCAAGGACACCGACTTCCGAAATTAATGTTGTTTTTCACTTGTAGTGTCTTTTTTGGAAGTCGGTTGTTTTTTTTTTTTTGCAAAAAAGTTTTTATTTGTCACTTTTAAGTTGTAACTTTTACCAGTAATTTTGGTTTTAAAACCAAACTTCTGGACCGTTTTTGATGAAATTTCTATGGGACCAATCTGACAGTATATCCTTACAAATAAAAAAAGTATTTTGCAAATCGGCTTATAAATAACGGAGTTCTGAGGTAAAAAACATAAAAAAACGGTCGAATTGAGAACTTCCCCCTTTTTTGTAATCGGTTAAAAATGTGTCACATCCACGCAAAACGGCCATTGCTCAGCATAATGCTAAGACCCTATGCGAGACAGAGCTTCAACGCTGGTTTTCAGCGACAGTCGGCGTTAACGCGATGACGTCAACCGGTGTAGCATACGATCACGATACTTAGAGGGGAGGGCTATGTCCAGGAATGGACGTCTTTTGGCTAAAATGATGGACTTTGAACTCAAACTCAAAGCATTTATTTCAATTAAATTATTAAACCATTTACAAAATTAAATAGTCGGTCAGTTAGTCAGAAGTTGAAGCTACTTGCCCATTCCAAAACTTAGATCTCTATGGAGAAGAACGGGCAAGAAAGTCCAAGCTTCGTTTATTATAATTGAAATGTTTTCTTTAACTACAAACTTCTTCCCAATCATACTATTTACTTAGGTAACATACTTACTGCCTTCTTCCTCTTATCTTATACTTCTTTTCTTTCTGGTTTGGTTTATTTTAAGTTTACTTCATACCTGCTGTGCTTATATCGAAGCCAATGAGGTAGCGACATGTCGATGCTTCCTACATGTGTCTAAAGGCGAATGCTCCATGTGAGGGAGCGGCTTTAAGTTAAAAAAGTTTTGCCCACAATAACAACATAATTATAGCAGCGTCGTGTTTGAAATATGTTTATTTTTGGCTAGTACTCGAGGCTTGTTTTATAACTGTACCTACTTTTCTTCACAAAGAAATCTATATACTTATGGAGGTATCTAACTAGTACTAAACAATGTATGAATTTTTCACCAGGTTCCAAAACGAGCCAGACAAGCTGGTTGATGTCGACTTCTTCGGAGAATGGAACGCTACGACGAGGTACTTCGATTTTGACTCGGATCTTCATCCTCCGGCGATCATCAAGTCAATAGCCTTGGAGAAATGGAGCAGGGAATACTTTGAAAACCTGAAAACGTGAGTAAATTCAAATTCGCAAGTAAAAGCCGTTGACCCTGCGCCTGATCTCTCTCCGGTCATGTCGGATTGCGTCCCATCAGACTATGAGAGTGAGAGAAGGAGTGCCCCTGTGTTTGCGCCAACCTTGTCGCCCGCCTTGTGCACTATAGGCAAGATCATAGAAAAAGGAAAGAAGCATTTCTTTGGGCAAGATTCACATAATTATCTCACTTTGCTATAAGTAAACGAATATGAAGCTTATTCGTATGCTTATTAAAGGTATTAGTGGTATAGCGAATGTGAGCAAGCGTTTAATTCGAATATAAACATTAATGCTTTACCAATTACATCCACATTCGTCTTAGGAAAGTAAAATGAAAAAGGAGTCTGTGAATAATTAGGTATCTTGCGCAGTTGGCTATAGTCTACGTTGAGATTGGCTGCCGTGACTAAACTAAACTACGGAATAAACTACGGACTGGAGGATATTGGCATTAATTTAGTCATACGTTTCCTGTTACAGGGCTCACCAGTCGCATTACGAACAGTTCGGTACTTTGAGATGCAAATTCAGGATTGAGAACGAATCTTTTGAATACACACTTCCTTCCTTCAGGGATCACAGCTTTGGTAAGACAACTATCACAGCAGAGTAGTTGCGTAACACACTATCAGAAGCAATGGGTTTCATTTGGACAGTTCAACAACGTTCATTGCGTAGTTTACGTTGTTGAGCAGACACATTTTTCCAACATGAAGCAATGGATAAACAAGATCCTTCAAAATGATTCAGATAGTGATTGTTAGTGTGTTACGGAATTAGGGTGCTGCTTTTAAAAAAATATAATTCACGATTTTAAAATAACCCATCACCGGAGACAAAATTATCGAACATCTCTTTCTGCCAGGCATGGTGCACACAATCTTTTTGAAACACAATACGGTGTGTTTAACATTCATGATCACAGCTGCATTTGACAGGGGCGTCTTTACTAAATGTACCTTATGGAAACTCCCCATAGAGTTTTGTTCGGGTATAGATAGCATGAGGCTTTCGAAATTTCTAACTACTAAATATACCCGAGTTGGGGTTCATAATCGGGTATATTTAGGACCTAGCGTTGCGTGATTACGTATTACTAAATATACTCGGCCGCGTAATGCCAGACTGTATATTACCACAGACATCCATAGTCTCTGCTGGACCGCTTTGTGCTCGTAAGTGTCGGTCCAAGAGCGAGCGAAGCGAGCTCGGCACTTGGGGCACCCCGACTCCGGCAGGTTAGGTTCGAGGGGGATGACGGGAGCTCGTTCGCTCGCTTACTTGAGCCTCCGTCATCCCCATGGTGTTAGGTACCTTTAAACCTTGTAGACAGAAATAGGGGCCCCGCGAAACGGGGCTCCGTTGACTACGTCTTATTATTATTGCTTGTACACCAACTTAGACCCGCCACTGAACTTCCCCACCCTAAATACTCACACTAATTATACCACAAGTGGACCAGGTCCGTGACGTCACTGGCGTCCCCACAAGGTACATTTAGTAAAGACGCGGCTCAGGGATAACAAGCCATCACCTTTCAGGAAGAGGAGACCTTAGCCCCAGCACCGGAAACATCAAAATACAGGGTCAAATTAAATTCGTTAGCAAAACTCCGCAGACGTGAGGGGTATGATTTGGTAAACACAATAAAACAAACAAAACGTGTGCGGTCGGGGGACCCCCGGCCCCGTCAGGAACGAAATTCCTTCCGCGATACTCGCACGCACACATCATAATAATAGAAAGAGACAGAGAGAAAATCGCGTGGAGGGAGGGGGCATAACGCTTTTTCCTAACGTGAAGATTTCTACCAGTCAACTCATACCACAAGCCGCGATAAGTATGTTCTGTGGCGATAAGGAACTTCGTTCCAAAAAAGATTTGATGATAATGTTGCGGTCAACGACCACTGATAGTGAAGTATCGAGTTGTTAATCAGTTTTTTTTGTTTTGTCATGTTTATATATCGATACACATTCATTATGTCTACGGAGTTTCACTAACAAATTTAATGTGACCTTCTTGATATGGGGCTTCTTATGATAGGCGGCTAAGACCACTCACCATTACATGGGTCCCTTGCTGTTTGTTACCACTAAAACTCGTTTATGTCTCAGGTCAGAAACGCGACTGGACTCTGATGCATAGGTACGCGTTCCACCACATCTTCCTGGAGGACGGCTCCAGCATCAGTGTTGGCGTTGTCTGCCAGCCGTCCACTGCCTCCATGTAAGTCCTTATCAGCAAGTCCTTACCGGGTGTAAAAAGACACTTAACGAAGCCGTGAGTCACTCGTACTCCCCGTAATTGTAATATTTTTTTTTGTACTGGACCATACCTGAACCTTCTTGTTACTCGCTTCGGAACCTTCTGGTTTGTTTTTCAGTTTAGAACTCGGGCAGATAGCTCTTCCAACCGGCGAGGTGCTGCCCATCAAATGGGTGGACCTGAAACTTTACCAACACGGAGAAAACGGCACTGCTCCTAGAGATTATGCGTTCAAGTTCCAGGCAGGGGACGAGGAATATACTGTTCAGGTACACCTTCGTCTTTAAATAGTGTATAAGACCCGTCGGTCTCGTAGTCACCGGCGCGACTGCTGAGCGTGGGGTCCTGGGTTCGATTCCCAGGTTGGGCAAAGTCTTAGTGACTAACCACACTTATTCAGCTCTGTTCAGCTTTTGTCCATAGAAAACAACAATTTTGCATGGAATGCGAACGCATCCGTTCAGCTTTTCGGCCGCGTACGCATTCCATACAAAATATATAAATAAGCTAAATAAGTGTGATTTTTAGTCCCTTATTTGATTTTTCCATTGGAAAGTTCTAACAGCCCGGAGTTTCGAAGTTGCTATCCCCGTGCCTCGGACAGCACGTTAGGCCGTTGGTACTGCGCCTGATCTCTCTCCGGTCGTGTCGGATTGCCGTCCCATCGGTTAATGAGAATGAGGCAAGAGAGAGTGCACCTGTATCTGCGCACACTCGGTATGGAGGACTTGAACATACGTTAAGACCAAGAGCATCCTCCTGCCCTTACCCGCAATGTATTTTGGCTTGGCACAGCATGTAAAAGACATGCTTCTTCAAACATGTCTGTTTGACATAAGTCAGTACTACTCATAGGCAGGTGGACCGGCAATCTTCGCAGGGCAGCTGGTAGCAGCTGGATGAGAAGAGTAGCCGAGGATTGAGCTGAATGGCGTGCGGCTGGATAGGCCTGACGCCTGTGTCCAGTAGTAACCTTCCAAAGGCTGATAAATGATGATGAACAATCCCAAATTAATTAAATTAAAAATACTTTTATAATTAATGCACATGCCTGTTTATTTCAGGTGCTAGTTGAATATGAGGCTGTCCACTACGTATCTTCTGAATGGGATGCACGAATGGTCGAGAGATTCTGCAAGTTTGTCGTGAACAACGTACCAGGACGAGGAGTCTCCGAGTTCCACTACAAACATACGGATGGAAGACCAGAGACGGCTGCCAAGGATGACCCGGAGTGGTACAGAAAGATGTGCCATAAAGTATAAGGAACAGTGTTGCTTTACTTTGTCGTGCACATAGACACGGAATTTGCATTGCACTATTAACAATAGCAAATCTAATTACAGCCCGATTCCAACTTTATGGCGTCTCCGAACATGAGGCGAGTTACTCCGCAGTAACGAATTCACCTGTCGGCGGGGGGGGAGGGGTGCGGTACTGCGCAGCGCGTAGCGCACTTCAGAGAAAACATAAAGGTTGAATCGGACTGTAGGTACTTGTATTCAATTATTTTTTTACTTTTTTTTCTTTATTTTTTAAATAAGCGTACCTACTTATTGACTGAATTGACGTGCTTATTTATTGGTTAATATTAAAATACGTAATCTAACACGTGTATTTTTTTATTCGATTTCCCTACCTAATCCCTACTTCTATCGTCCTACAAAAATATCAAAAGCGTGCGAAACAACAAATAGCCTAGTAACTTAATAAAATAAAGACCATGAAAAAACCTTGAGTGCTATATCCTACCGACGGAATTTATCATTCGGTATCCAATGCTTGTTATATTCTTTTCAAATTATTGGTCGTTGAAACACAGCCATCAATGTACATCGTACTTGATTGAAGCATCACCGGCTCCCGACCTTGGGTGGCATACAGGGAACAGTCCTTTGCCCGTTCCAATTATATCGCTAATCGAATTGACTGACTGGACCACGAATGGGATAATTGCGCACGCGCATCCCATTTTATCTACATGCAGTTTGATTTTTCGTAAATAAAAAACAATTATTCAGAAGAAGAATTTCTCGGCAGCAAAGCGGGGTCTGGAATTGTTCCCATTTAATAGGCTCGTCCCCTATAAGCCCTATTACATGGGATCTAAACTTAACTGGCGAAATGTGGGTGTACTATAGGTAGGTACACGTCTGCGTAACCCTTCGGGGATTACAATCGTGATTTTATGTGTTCTAGAATTATGATCACGCTTAAATTCAGCCTTTGGCGTTCCATCGCTGAACATAATATATGCATCTTTTTCTTTATCAGTTTCTTTTGTGGATCACCCGCACCCGGTCCATTTAGCAGCTGAAGAACGGTCAACGCAGCCTACGTAACGCTAGCACACGATGATCATCTAATTTCAATTTAAATAGGTGTTTTTTTTATAGGCATCTTCTGGGCACGCTCTTTCCATCATATACCTCATCCATCGATTTCCATCTGGCGTGATCGAGGTCAAGAGTAGGTAGGCCCATTAAGCAATTTTTTTTTTAAATCTCTATCTTCATGCGTTCATGCGAGAGCATGAAATCTGAGAGAAATATTCAAACTTTTTTAGACTTGACGACCAGCCAAAAAGCGCTTCTCTACGATCCTTATTTTTATCCACTTAGGGCTGATTTCTTCGGCGGGCTGATCGCCAGATCACTTTTATTCGAGGAATAAAATTGACGTTTGACAGTTTTTGTATGAAATAACTGTCAAAATTTCAAAATCATTCCTCGAACAAAATTATCTGGCAAGTCTTAAAACTGAGGTTTGTGCCATCCAATACCTCTATAGCAACACTATCGTACTGCTAAGTGGAGGATTTCATCTGATGAAGGAGCCTGCATGTAAACCCGTTAATCACCTGGAGTTGCTGACATGGTCTCTATAAAGGTCATTTTCTGTTTGTTTGGTAGAATATCCGCCTATTTAGCATCCATCCTTCAAGCGAAAGAATTCGATTTTTATATGGAGACTGGCCATACCTATATACTGTCGCGCCATTTTGATTTTTTTTTTTTCAAAATGGGGCCTTGCATGAAACCTATTTATATCGAAAGCTGACAATAATCCAAACTCCGTAACAAAGCGTCACGTTTCCGAAATATTAATATTTCGTTCAAATTTGAACACATGACATCCATATTTTTTTAACATGCTTACATCTTGTTCGAATAAAAAACAAAATGACCTACCTGAGATATGCCACGGACCAGCAAAGCCCTTTCTGAGAAAATTGAGCTAGTCCGATTTCAATAGAAATTTTTTCATCAGCCTGTATTAAGCGGCAGTGTTTAGGGTCTCTAAATATGTGAAGTAGGTATGTCAGAACGTTTGCACAATCTGGCAGTCGACAATCACGCTCGAAGGAGAGGACTATGAAGAATTGAAGATTGTCCAGTTCTGAGTGAAGCCGCTTAGAAAGAAGGTAAGTTTACCTACATGTAGCCTTACAGTCTTAAAATAACAATAATATAATATGAACATCTATAAGGTAAACATTTTAACCAGTGCACAAACTGTAACCATGAATTCAGAATATGATTAATATTAAATTAACAGTAGTACAAGTAAGTACCTAGTTTATTTGATTCATATGAAAGCTACATGATACATTTACAAAGTGAAGTATATATATTTTTTTTTATATACTTATAACTAACTAAATATCGATATATTAGAGCCAATATTAACACGAGATTTAGATAAAATCTATACGTCTTCTATACTAATATTATAAAGAGGTATTTTTTGTTTGTTTGTACGTTTGTATGTAGGGGTTAATATCCGGAACTACCGGTCGGATTTAATCATTCCTTTTGCATTTAATAAACCCAATTCTTGAGGAAGGTTATATAGGCTATTTTACATCACGCCGTTACTCATAAGAGCCAAGCTATAGGAAAAAAATGTCAGAAAGAAAGCTAACCGAAGTAGTAACCAACATTTCGCATGTTATATTAAGGTCCCATGAGGACGAGCCTATTGCAATCATCCGGACTGAGAAATTCCAGGTAGAAAAACCGAATAACATTTTACCCAACCCGGGAATCGAACGCAGGAGCTCATGCTCAGCAGTAGCGCTTGCGACCACTTTACCAACGACACAGTCATAATCAGTGCCTCACCTAAAAAAAGCGACTCCTATACTAATTTTCTCAAATAACATTCAAGAACTCCCCAGAATGGATTTCGACGCCATCTTGGAAGACGTGGGCCAGTTCGGAAGGTACCAGAAGATGGTCATCTACCTGATCCTACTTCCAGCAGTGATTCCTTGCGGGTTCCATGCGTACGCGCAGCTGTTCATGGCCGCCAATGTGGAGCACTGGTGCCGGGTACCCGAATTAGACATCATATCGGATGTTAGTCTTGCCAAGAATTTGAGGTGAGTCAAGGAGCTGCTGCAGTGCGATTCTGTAACCATCTCACTGTGAAAACTTATGTGAAGTGAGCGTGGAGTGAACTGTCATTCCGAAACGAATGCTAGGGATTAACACTATTGACAGCTCACTCTAAACTCACTTCACCTAATTTTTCACGGTGAGATTTTTACAAAATCGATCGGCTGTAAGTACTAGACTTAAATATAATATCTAAGCTGTTTTTTTTTTAAGGGCCATTGAATCATCCAGCCAGCCATTGTCAGTTGACATTTCAACAACATTCACTGCATTATTTTCGTAAGATTTGGCCATATTTTAGCGAAGGAACATGTTTTATTTCATTTAACCCAATTTTCTCGCAGTTTTACAGTTTCATGAGGAAAAAAAATTACGTGATACCTCCCCAAAGTAAGATTAGATTAGATTCTGCTCGACCCCCTGCCTCCCTAGAACACCTCACGTAATTAATTAACGGACTATGTGACGCAATTAGGGTGCAAACTTGGAACGTCAAAGGTGTACGAAATTTAATTTAGGGCTGATTTTTCCAACGCCAGATAACTTTATCCGAGGAATAATTATGAATTTTTGATAGTTCTTCTGTCAGACGTCAATTTTATTCCACGAATAAAAATTATCGGTCGATTGAAAAATTTGCCCTTATCGTATTGCGGTCTTCGCCTTGTATAAAAATTTATCTTTTTCAATGATATTTTGATAGCCAAATAACTTCATTTATAAAAAGTTTCCTACAATTTATGAAGATTTTTCCAGATTCCTTTAGGTATTTTACTCTAGGGACACAAAGTTATCCAAAGATTTTGTGATAGTATTTTTTTCAGAATTTCAACTTCCAATGTTTGATAAAAAAAAATATGTGCCAGTTTTGAATATTTTTTCAATCCTTACCTACTATCAATTGACTATTCTAAATACCTACCGAATCTAGTCTTAACTCAATACGTCACTACTGGACTCTTTTTGCTTGGACGCCCACATTTACTCGCAATATTTATTGATCTAACGAGCTTCTCAGGTGCTGCAATTTGATCTAGTATAATTTAATTTCTATATGTCGAAACTTTCTAGTATCCCAATGGAATTGAAGAATGGTCAACTGGAGTATTCCGAATGCACCATGTATAAATTGAACTACAGTGACATCGCGAAGAACTACCAGGGCATTGAGGGTGGTCTGAAGTCTCTGAAAGGCTCCCCAGCTGAAGTCATACCTTGCACCAACGGCTGGACTTATGAGAAGAACGTGTATAAAAGCACTGTAGTCTCAGAGGTAGGTGGTTCCTAACAATGAGTTTCTTGCCAGTTCTTCTCCATAGTCTCTCTCTCTCTTCTTCAGAATGGGCGACTAGCTTCATGTTTCTGACTGACCGACCCCTTGACAATTCAAAAGTGCCTGTCGGTTTATCACACTAATATTATAAAGGCGAAAGTTTGTGAGTGTGTGTGTGTGTGTGTGTGTGTTTGTATGTTTGTTATTTCTTCACGTTGTTAAATTTGGTATGGACGTAGCTGACACCCTGGATTACCTGCATACTTTTTATCCCGATATAGTTCCACGGGATCGAAACTTATGTAAAACCGCGGGGCGCAGCTAGTTTGAAATAAATGCTTTGAGTTGACTGATACATATAAATTGCTCGATCTGGGAATTAAACCAATTAAACCAACCTACCCCACGTTCAGGAGTAGGTAGCTATTGCGTGGGTGTCGTTGGACCACTAGACTAGCGAGGTAGACCCAATGATTTACGAGGCCTTTATAAAGGGTAGCGTGGGATCGTCCGAAAGGGTTACCGCTGCCCTGGAACAGAAAGGGCTAAAGAAGGAACACGGGTGGGTTTTAGTCAGTAAGAGTCTGACACTCCCTTCCGCTCCACCCAGAGCGGGTGTTGTCATTTGATGATTTCCCATCCACAACAAAAAAAGGCCTTTATAAATCAGTCATAGACTTGTGAGTTTCAAAGAATCATAGGTAGTAACAGACTACATACATATTTGCCCGAGACCACAAGTGAAACGAAAGCCTGCTAGCCTGCTCCATATACCTATAGCTTTGTGTGGGTTTCGTTGTTTCGTTAGCATTGATTAGGTCATAGACTCTACACTTTATAAACTGAGGTTTAGGTTACCTTTGCTGCAAAGCTAAAAACTTACCATCATATTGTACAGACGCCAGCAAGTCAAGCTACCCGAAACTGTCAAATTTTCCCAATCATCCTTGAACTTTAATGCTTTAGCGATAAAGTTGAAAATTTATTAAATATATTTGACAGATTGTAGTAGCTTGATGTGCGTCTGACCTACCTACCTTCGAAAATTGTTTAAGACACACATAAATTCTCAACAGTGGAACCTGGTTTGCAACGCCGACTTCTACCCAACCCTTGGTTTAGTCCTGCTGGCCGTTGGCGGCATCATTGGAAACTACATCTTCGGTTATCTCCAGGACACCATCGGGAGGAAACCCTCCTTCTTCATCTACCTTTTTATTGAGTGCATATTCGGAGTAGCCACAGCATTTTCTCAGAACTACGTGATTTGGTGCATCTATAGATTCGGTGTGGGGTTCACCGTACCCGCTATTATGACCACGCCGTATGTTTTAGGTAATTATATTAACTTTTTTATATCAAGAAATCGCATCATCAATTATTATTTTAGGATTCCGTGCCGAAATAATGCCAACTTCGACTAAGTCGCAGTTTTTCTTTACGCCAGGGCTATTTATCTTTGGAACCGTAACAGCTAGAGCTGCGAGACAGTTGCAACTTTCATAGAACACGTTTATAAAGCAAAAAAAAGTCCAAAAACTGGCTACCTACCCCATACAACCTTACAAAAAGCAGTATAATTTCAATTATTTTAGTTTAATAGCACTAATAACAGTTTCAGTATACTAACTCTTTAATCCTCCTTCTAGCTATAGAACTGGTGGGGCCACGAAGCCGAACACTCTGTACCATTCTATCCAACATTGCATATTCCACGGGCCTGATCTTGTTGGCTGGTGTGGTCTACCTAGTGAGAGACTGGCGCCATCTAGCATTGGCCACCACACTCCCCTTCGTCTGCTTCTTCCTGTACCTCTGGCCAATGCCAGAAAGCCCTCGATGGCTTCTAGCCAGAGGAGAGTTCGAGAAAGCTGAAGTTATTTTGAAAAATATGGCAAGGTCAGTTTGGATTAGAATCATTATAAAGAGATTACTTTCATCTTGATCAAAGATATACGAAAACTATTTTGAAATTAATCAGAGTTCCTCTCAAGAAAGTTAATTTTCTTTTAGATTGGTATTGTGCATAGGTACCTACAGAATTACAAGCTTTACAAATATACCCAAAGACATTATAAATAATATGACTTCCTTTTCACAGGATTAACGGCAAATCCTTACCAGCAAACTACATGGTGCAACTCCATCGAAAATACCAGACAGACAAATTGAAACAAGACATCGAAAAGACCAAAATGAGAAAATATGGAATCTTGGATTTGTTCAGGACACCTAATTTGAGGAAGAAAACTATCATAATCACGTTTATATGGTTTACAAACACAAGTGTTTATGTTGGCCTGTCCTACTACGCGCCTGTTCTGGGAGGAGACGAGTTCCTAAATTTCTTTTTGGCCGGGATTGTGGAGTTGCCCACGTATTTGTTTCTGTGGCCGTCCATGGAGCGGCTCGGAAGGAGGTGGACCTTGTGCATGAGCATGGTAGTCGGAGGTGTTGCGTGTTTGACCACGTTTTTGGTGCAACACGGTTAGTGTCCAGACCTTCCTATACCATACTACTAGCCAATTTCATAAAATGAGTCCCTTCGTTTTTGAAAACCAGTGTGTGATATTTTCCGTTTCGGCTTACAATCAAAATAAAGCTTTGTATAAACTTAGGTATTTTTTTTTCAGAAACCTACGTGACTCTAGCTTTGTATTGCGTCGGCAAGATGGGCATATCATCTTCTTTCGTTGTGTTGCCCCTAATGGCTTCGGAATTATATCCGACAGTGGTCAGGGGCCTCGGCATGAGTCTCAGCTCCGTACTCGGCATGTTGGGCCCTATTTTTATACCACTCGTCAATTATTTGGTAATGTATCAAACAAAATATAATGAGGTACCTACCTTCGTTAATTACAATACGCGGCCGTTATTATGACACAACGAATTTTAGCTAAAGTTCGGCTTTATAGTCTTTGTCAAGCATACCTGTGTATGAAAGTCTGTTTATAACTCGATGTCCCATAATAACGCCTGGGTACTGTACCTACTATAGCATCATTTGACAAGCCTAAAATCCAGCACATTATTCACTTATACAGTTTCATATTTTCAGGGCTCTGACATAATGGTACTTCCATTAATTATAATGGGCGCTTTACTAGTAGCAGGAGGTATAGCAAGTTTACTGTTGCCGGAAACCCTGAATCAACATCTGCCTCAAACTTTAGAAGACGGTGAGAAAATGGGCCTCGATACCGATTTCTGTTGCAATCCACCGGTAAAAGAAACGAATTCAAAGCATGAAGGAAAAGAAATCAACTTGGAACAGCATAATTGTACCACATGCAACGCTTTGTGTTCTTGTCAAATGGTTAGCGTATCCCTGGTAGATAATATAGCAGCAGTTATTGAAAAAGACAGTGAAAAAGTAGATTTTATTATTGTTAAACAATAACATTGTTGAAGTTATTTTATTGTATTAAAATACTATCCTAAACACACAAACGCACTTTCCTTTCCCATAAAAGTCCTCTCTATAGTGCCGATAGCACCCACCCATCTACTAAACATATGGATCGCCTTTCGGCATTGGACGGATCTGCTACCTATGTGCAATGGCATGTTATGCAATAATACTGTTATCAGGTAGCAACTTAGTAGTTTCAAGTTTTCTGCCGCCCCAACTAAGTCCCCAACGAACTTTGCCGTCTTGCCGCAGTCGGTTTGAAAAATCATAAATGTATCCGAACGCGGAGTCATAGATACCATAGAGTATAGTTTGTCTATGAAACTATGAATGAAACCAGCTGTCACAAATGTCAGAATCCTAATCAATGTGCGGCTTTTGGATTATGAAATAAACATTATTTGATGAAATAAACTCTATTATATTAATTTTATAACTATGGCTTTATCGTTTTTACGTAGTAGTGTAATTGCCCGAAATGTTAAACGTCAACTTTATCAAAACAAACGCAGCGCTGGATACGTTGTCCTGTGAGTAACATTGATTTTTATTTTACAATATTATCCCTGTATAGAAATTATCTTAAGATTAATGAATGAAAATGTTTTAAAATACGGAATCTGCACATTCTGTTTCTGTATGACAAAGTTTATAGGTGTCTCATAAAAAATCTAAGTAGAAATGAAGATTTCCTTACACACTCCTCAGTCCCTCGGTCTCTAGTAGGCTTTATATTTACGTAACATTTAAATCCAGAGCATGGATAGATAAGCTCATTTTATTACATAAACAGAAATAATGTTGTCTAAAATTATGGACACAGCAATGCTTAGTGACTTCTTGGTTATAAGCAAGAAGAGTGCTCGGCAGTCTATATTCCCTTGTAGACACTTGTAGAGAGGTGTGATAGGCCAAGAAATCAGATATAATTGATTCATAATGGAATGCTAACTAAACTATGTATATTTTCTTTCCAGTATTCCAGAAATAGGAGAAGATGCAGAAAATACTTTACTGTCTGATAACGGACTGCCAGAGTTCAATGACATCTCAATTGAAAAATGTATAGCAACAATCAGCAAACAAAGTCTGGAGTATGAAAATGGAGTCAGACAGGTTGAACATGCCTCAGAGAATTGTAAAAACGCTTTTGCGGAAGTGTTCAAGCCATTGGAAAAGCTAGACTCACAGCTTGAACTAACATGGGGCATGGCGAAGACACTGTACCTTGGAAACAGTTCACTTATGCCCACAAAGTCATATATTCAAATACATGAGAGAGCACACAAAGCACGCTCCTCCAAATTCAACAGCATACCTATCTTCCAAGCAGCAGCCACAGAAAAGAACCGCCTTAAAAAACTTACTGACGAAGAACAGAGGTTACTTGACAAGTACATTTTAGAAGGTAAACTGAATGGCCTGGATGTGAAGGGCATCAAAAGAGAAAGATTAAATAATATCCTGTCAGGCTTACAGAAGGAGAGGCAGATGTTCAGAGACAAAGTCAATATAGCAAATAAAGTATTCACTAACACCATAACAGATCCCAGTGTTATGAGAGAATTCCCAGAAGGTTTACTTTACTCTATGGCAATGGGTTCTGACCCAAACAAAGGACCCTGGAAAGTAATGTTGCAACCTCATATCTATGAACCATTCATGCAGTATTGCTCTGATAGAGAGCTACGATGGAATACTTGGCAGGCAAATGTACAAAGGTGCTCCAACTATGTCAATAAAGAAATTGAGACCGCTACAAATCTAGAGAATATTAGGAGTCTACGAAGAGAACAAGCTAACATACTGGGCTATGAGACTTATGGGGATATGAGCATGGAAACTAAAATGGCTGGCTCAGTTGAAAATGTTAACAATGTCCTTGACAGCTTGTTAGAAAGTGCTAGATCAATGCAGGATGCAGAAATTGAATTGCTACAAAGATATGCGCAGGAAAGAGGCTTTGATGTCAAATTAGAACACTGGGATATTCCTTATTGGCAAAGAAAACAGAAATGGTCACTGTATGGTTTTGATGAAGAAAAAATTCGCGAATATTTCCCTCTACCCAAAGTAATTACTAGTCTATTCAATTTGTGTAGCAAATTGTTTAATATTCAGATTGTGGAGCGAATGGGTCCTCACACTTGGCATAAGGATGTCAAATTCTATGATGTGTATGACAACTCCAGCGAGGCCCCTATAGCTAACTTTTACCTAGACCCATATGCACGTCAGGACCAAAAAATACGCATTTATGATGATGCAGGGTGGCACATTGCAGTCAGAAACAAATGCACATCCACTGCCACCACACCATTATCTGCATTAATATTTAATTTCCAAGCTCCATACAATGACAAGCCTTCCTTAATGTCCTTCAATGAGGTTGGTATACTGTTCCAAAGATTTGGTCACTCACTTCGTCATTTACTGACCAAAGCTAACTACTCCGAGGTAGCTGGACTCTCTAATGTAGAATGGGATGCTGCTGAGGTTTGTGGCCAAGTGATGACTCACTGGCTGTATGACCCAGATACCATCAGATCAGTGAGTGGCCATTATGAAACAGATGAGCCTCTATCAGACGAAATAGTGAAGAACCTCCAAAACATCAGAGGCCACATGTCAGGGTACAACTTGTGCAATGAACTGTACCTATCGAAACTTGACTTGGAACTGCATACCAAAAAGGCTTTCTGGAGAGATATTGTGAGGGAAATGTGGCCGAAATACCATGCATTACCTTTTGACAAGTATGATTCCCACCCCCTTTCATTTACTAAGATCTTCTCTGAGGAGTGGGGTAGTGCATACTATTGTCGTTTGTGGTCTAAAATGATAGCTGCAGACATCTACAGTGCATTTGAAGAAGCCAGGAAAGGCGACCAGGATGTTCTTGAGGTGGGGAAGAGATATAGAGACACATTCTTGGCAGTGGGAGGCAGTTGCCACCCCAGTGAGGTGTTCAGGAGGTTCCGAGGAAGGGACCCCTCACCACATGCTCTACTTAAAAATCTTAGTCTGCCAAAAACAGCAATGATTGAAGAGTAAAAATATGCATTCAGTTAGTAAAAGCATAAAGTTTATTATAATTTTATTCCTATTATTATAATGTTTCTGTTTTAATGTTTTGTATTATTTTTCTATCACCATTCGTTTACTCAGAATCAGGATTCTGTTCCCAAGCCCTTTCCATGTCGTAGATATCTTTCTTGATAGTGTCGTCATCGGGCAGCAGTCTGCCGGCCGCTTTCATTTCGTCTATAGCTTTGCTGAGGTACCCGACGCGGGCGAGCGCGGCCGCGCGGCGGGCGATGCATTTCGCACGACTGCGCCGGTTACTCTCACATGCTGGCTTCATGAGTTCCAGGGCCGTCGAGCAGTCGTTCAACTAAAAAACAAATAGGTTGTATACATAAAGAACATACTGAAAGAAAAATACCGCTGGGTAAAGCACCTTTGACGCGCGCCTTGCATATACTTAACGAAATCGCGGAAAGGGTGGATTTATTTACCTATTCTCTGAATGAGTTCACAAAAATTACGTAACACGTGATAAGCTGTACTTAATGGGAAAAAATATTGTTTAAGACCATGCTACCTATTTGGGGCAATCTGTAATGATAGTTGCGTGCGGAATAATAAATAAATAAAGCTTTAGTGGAAAGCTCACTAAAGCTTAATGTTATGACTAGAGAATAGGGGGCGAGCCTAATACCATTAACCGGGTACAAACGCAGATTCCGGGCTGCTACTGAGAAATTCCAGGTGGACAAACTTCATTCTTCATCTTCATTCTTATAACTTTGCTCGACCCGGGAATCGAACCCAGAACCTCATGCTCAGCAGTAGCGCTTGCGACCACTAGACCGAAGCTTAATACTTACACATTTATTAAAGTTTCCGAGTGCGAAATGTGTAGCGGATCTGTTAGCGAACAGGCTCGGCAGTTTGTCAGACAGTGTGATGCCGTGAGTGTATGCGCTGACGGCCCCGAGGAAGTTACCGCTTTTGAAGAACTCGTCACCCTTCGCCTTACACCACTGAGGATCCTGCTCCTCCGGTCGAAGGTCCTCAGACATGAAACCTAAAATTACAAACTATTTAGAAACTATAGCTGAATATCTGAAGTAAAAATTTATGATAAGTACCTACCTAGTTTAGAAGTTATGAGGGAACAGATGAACTAACATACTTAGTCATATAAAAACTGGCTAAAATCATAACCCTCCCTTTTGCTTTGCCGTAATCAGGTAAAAAGTGGCAATGTCCTGAATCGTGTTGTTCCTCTTTATGCTAAGCAGATATTTTATAGTACCTACCTGCACTCCTCGAACTCTTAATGAAAGGCCATAATATACAGGTAGAATAATTAATATTACCTTTTTATAATAGGTAGGTACAATAACACTGCTTCAGATTGGCCGCAATTTGATTGTTAGTCGCAAATAGTATACGGCGTAAAATTAAATTAGCTAGCGAAACTCCGCAGAAGTGATGGGTATTTATACATGTTAGAACAACATTATGAGTTTTATTTTGGGGTCATCAACCTGGTAGTGTAAAGAACTGATTTTTAAACAGATATTTCAATTAACAAATTGAAATATCTGTTTAAAGATCAGTTATTTTTGTGTAGGTAAACTTTGCAGAAATGATGAGTATCGTATAAATTAAATATGATCAAACAAAAAAAAAACTGATTTCTCAACTCATACCTACTTCAAGTCAACAACATTATCAACATTCGTTGAACCCAAAGATAATCATCAAAGCTTTTATTTTTTATTTTGTCGTTTTCAGATATCGGTACTCACGTCCGCGGAGTTTCGCTAGCTAATTTAATTTGACCCTGTATAGAGAGAAAAATATTTAGGTGACATTACGTTGTTACTTATTATCTATTTCCTTACCAGTCGCTCTTCTAGCATGTGTAATATTCTTTAGCCAAGCATTCTCCTCATCCGCAGTAGACTCTCTACTGGGCGTGGGAAACGTCCGAGGCGTGTGCTTAACCTCTAAGTTCAGTGTCTCTCTCAACCTTGGTAATACCCTCCTGGCCGTCTCCTGTTTCTTCTTCTCAACATATTCAGACTTTACTGGAGTCTTGGTCGGTGTTTTTGGAGGTTTTACCACTGTCTTGACAGCTTTTGCTTGAGTAACTTCTTTTTTGGCTTTTTCTTGATTTTTTTCGTCATCAACGCTTTTTTCATCATCAGATGAAGGAAGTTCAACTATTTCTACGCCTCTACGTTCTTGTTGTGGCGCTGGCATCTGGTTTTTTTCTTTATCATCAACTTTGCCAACTCTCCAATCTTCTAACTGGTCCATTGCCTTCTTCCTTTCCGAATCGCGTCGTGAGTCCATCAGTTCGTGCTTTTTATTATCTATCTCCATCGCCTGTTGGACAGTATACCTGTCCAGTTGACTTTTTTTTATTCTTCTATCCTCAGACTCCTGCTTCGCTTCTTCCTGACTTTTCTCAAGGACTTCTTGCCTAATCTTCATTTTCTCTTCCTTTGTTAGCTCTTTTTCCAGACATTCCCAAACAATCTCTTCAATCTTGACTAAATCTAAAATAATTAAATCGTCTACCACTAAGCATTTGCTTTTCTTTATATTGACATCGTGTAGTAGAAAGACTTCGAACAAGAATGGACTAAAGTGCGCCTTGATGTATTTATCAGACGGAAATAGATCAACTTTTTCATGGCGGACAGGATTTAAGGGGACTCTTATATGGATTGTATTATTAGATTGAGACCAAGTAAAATCTTTTACTATAATAGGCATTTTGTTAAGAATTAACACGAGGAAAACGTTAATAGCTGTTACAGCGAGCGCTCCACGAAAACAACTCTCGTCGCTATAGCAATTAAGACAATCTTGAATTTGGCGCTCATTTCGTTCCAATGCAGGCAAGAAACGCAATGAGACACACCGAACCACAAATATCTATTTTCATATATGGCAGCTCTGATCATATTTTACTATTCCTCCGTAAACATGACCTCGTTTACTATAAGTAGTACTATAATAACCTGATTATTTTAGGTGCAGGTATATATTTACTCCTCAGAGTTTATTTTATTGCTGTTCTGCACTATTTTGCTGAATATACAAAGAACATCAATACAGTATGTGCACAGTATAAATATTTACTGTGGTATGTGCCTGCGCATGTAAATATAGCACACACAAGTATATTGCTGTTATTGTTACACATTATCATCAATTAAATAATATTATGTAGGTAGGTACTGACATTGTTATGTGATAGGAAAAGTAAACAACATAGTAACAGGCAGAATTGAATTGTCTCAATTCAGTGTCGACCAAGCTACCGATACCGGACGGAGCAGACAATTTTGTCTCATCATGACTTCAAAAGTGCAAACCGGTAAGTAAATTCTTTTATTTATTTTGGTAAGTACCTGCTACTTTTATGCTTTTCTTAGTTCCTGCAATGAATATTTAAATATCTTTTGCGAAGTGGAATTCGAATCCGAGAAATGTCGATTCTGGCTCATATTTGCGCTCGAACAGATAAGATAGGGGGGTGCACATGTTTTACTTTCTGTTAGAAAAATAATAATGTAACTTATCACGTCGACGCTACAACAAAAAGGACGCTACAGGAAAAAGCGTATCCAGGTTGTAAACTAAACTTACCCTTTCCTGTTTCGGCGCGTGGCCAAAATCGGAACTAATGCCGCCATCTTAAATTTAAATACAATTTATGTGTCAATTCTAATGCCGCCATCTTGAATTTAAATACAATTTATGTCTCAATTTCACAACTTTTTTTCCTACAACGCCCCCCTGTCCATGTCCTTGTAGCACTCTCTCTAGATATCTAGCCAGGCATTCTGCCGTATACGGCAGCCAATGAATATAGATATTGTCCTCCATAGGTCTTTTCAATCACACTTGGATGTATAAATTCAATTTCAGTGCTTGGAGACGTGAGCCCTTCAGCGCTAGGCCGAACCTTAACCCATGAACACTTGGGTATGAACTTCGAGCATTTCTATAGGCAACCGCCCACCGCACTGGCTGATAAATTCACCCCTGAACTGGAGCTCCAAACGATTGGCTATGTGAGGCAATACCCTTACAGCTCGAGGTATAACTTGAAGCTAGATGACTACCATGCTCAACAAGCCGTCATTTACGATGTTACTGAGTACAAAACTGCTGGTGGAGGTGAGCTTTTATGTTTTGTTATTATTTGGCAAATAAAACAGTTCAAATATAAAAAGAGACTTCAAGAAAGCCCCCGACAATCCAATACCAGAACAACTTGGCGCTGAAAATTGAGGAGACCCGATCACAAATAACGGGACCAGGGACGGAGACGAAGAATAAAGACTGTATAATTATTATTATTCATCCTATATTTTATCACTTCTTCAGGTACCATTGTGGAAAACACAACAGAAGGCATAAACCGACACATTTCATTCTACCAGAACGTGTCGAAAGCGAGCAACGTGCACATAGTGGCCGGCACAGGACATTACATCGCAGACCTACAGAACGGCGATACTCTGCGACAGTCCACAGAAGATGTATACAATCATATGCTGCAAGAGCTGACGAAGGGCTGCGTTAAACACCCTGACGTTAAGGCTGGATTCATGGGAGAGATCGCCAGTGTATGGCCGATAAGAGGTCAGTAGGTAAATATATAATAATATATATCCCTGGACATTTCACACAGCACCATTTGTCCCAAGCTAAGCAACCTAATGCTTGTATTATGGTAACAAGATGGCTGATAAACTACTTATATACAATTTTTTTTTTTGTAAATTCATACATATTATAGATAGAAAAACACCCAGACTCGGAACAAATACATGTAGGTCATACAAATATTTGTTCCGTGCGGGAATCGAACCCGCGACACGCAGCGCAGCAGTCAATCGCTTAACCACTGCGCCAACCGTGCCGTCATAGTACATCAAATGCATCATACATCATCACGCATCATGCATCTAGTCTAGCCTTTTCCCAAATATGTTGGGATCGGCTTCCAGTCTAACCAGATGCAGCTACCAGTATTTTACATGGAGCGACTGCTAATCTGACCCAGGAGGTTGGTAAATGCAACAGTTTTAGTTAACGTTCGGCTATGAGCGTCATCCTAGTTCTAATTCCTGTGTATTGCATCAGTGCTACACTGCGTGCCAAACTAGCGTCATAATTCGGCAGAATAATTAATCGAAAGACCCTGAAAAAATTACGAAATCAGCCTATAGTGTTCCCACTGCTGCTGAGACAGATCTCCTCTCGGTGAGAGGGAGTGGACCGTAATCCTCCACGCGGGTCCAGTGCGGGTTCGTAGATGTTATGTCTTCAATTTTTGATTCTATGACATGCCGGTTTCCTCACGATGTTTTCCTTCACCGTTTTGAGGGCAGTAGATGAATCTTAGATACTTAACATTAGCCATTAACTCCACTATCTACTTTACCGTCTTGTAATCTAGGTTGAGTTTCAACAGATTTTGAGCGTAAAGCAATCCAGGCTGCCGGGGAGTTACAACCGCAAGTCGGTTGTGGAGTGAGCTTCCATCCCCACAGAATGAAGGAGGCTCCCTTCGAGATCATCCGCCTGTACCTGGAGGCCGGGGGCTCCGCTGACAAAGTCATCATGTCGCATTTAGACCGTGAGTAACTTTACGTCATAATTATATACTTTAATAAGTAGATAGCTACCTATATAGTTTAGAGTAATTTTACGTTCGTTACTATAAAATAGAATGACTATGATATGATAGTTATAGGATGCGAGTGTGAATGTGTGTAATGTGTAATTTCGTATTTTTACTGACGTTTTTGACGTTCGTACGGACGTAAGCGCGCACAGCTCAGGTTCTGTGTTCAATTCCCAGGCCAGGCAAAGTGATGTTCAGTATTCCGTATTGGGTTTTTCCGTCAGGATTTTGTCAGTAGCAGCCCGGAATCAGAGTTTGTGCCCGTTTAATGGCAATAGGATCGACACCTAAATATCTGGCGATATGTAACCCACCTGCTGCACCCTTCTGCTTACTCCATCGAGGAATACAGGCGTGATGTTCCTTATATTTTCAGGCACACTGGTACAAGATGACATTCTATTAGAATTTGTCGAGTTAGGCACGTACTGCCAGTTCGACTTGTTCGGCACAGAAGTGTCATATTATCAACTGGAGGTGACGACGGACATGCTGAGTGATGCGCAGAGGATACAGAAGATATCCTTGCTGGTTGACGAGGGCCGCGAGGACAAGATCCTCATGTCACACGATATTCATACGAAGCATCGATTGGTGAGTTTAATTACAGAATAATACACGTCCACGGACTAATTACGGCACAAAAACAATAATTGTTTGATTTACCGGATGATTTAAAGAAGTGTGACTGTATAAACATATTTAAGGCAAAACTTTAGAATCATGTATGTACCCTGTAACGTCGCCAATGTCCCAAAGGCAAAAAAAAATGATATTATTATTTATTTCCTATTTAGTTTTCAATTTAAGTGAACTTTTATGCAAGTTCTTATAAGAAATAAAATCTGTTTAAACCTATAATAACTAACAATGAGCTCCTTTAATTAAGTTGAGCTACAGTGAGTTTCAAACTCTATTATGGTTCTGGGGACTTACCACCAGCTCATATAGCAGGGCAGAAGTTGAACTGCACTACTTTTTTGTACTTAGTCATAGAACAAAAAAGCAGTGCAGTTCAACTTCTACCCTGCTATAAGAGCTGGTGGTAAAGCCCTCAGAAGTGGGCTACTCGCTGCGCGTAGTCCGCGAAATTCAAATTTTCTTACGTTTTATGCAATTTGCAGGTTAAAGCGTAACAAATATGACGTTACAGAATTATAATCACTAAAACCATCAAAACAACCCTCTAAGTTCATATAATCCTATTGATTGATATTTAATTAAATAGTCATTCAATTGCAAAAAAACTGAAGAACATTTGAATGTCGCAGGATACCTAGCGCACCCCCCTTAAATAAGTAAAGGTATCTTGTCATCATCACCCTCCTGCCCTTATCCCTATCTATTTGGGGTCGGAGCACATGTCCCTGCCACCCTGTATACCATGATGAAACATTATTTCCTGTTGTTTACAGACCAGCTTTGGTGGCCACGGCTACGCACACATAATCAACACCGTGCTTCCTAAGATGAAGTCCAAAGGCTTCACGCAACAACAAATAGATAATATTACTATCGCAAATCCTGCGCGATGGCTTGCCATTGAAAACGGGTCTTCATAATGTTTTACATGTAAACATATTGGAGCTTTTAAATAAACGTAATGATTAGCGACTGTTTAACCATACCGTTTTGACGTTTAAACGTCTCATAACTTTCAAGAAACGTTTATGAATAAACCCCATTCACTTTGTTATTGTATTATTTGTAAGTTATTGCGTTTGTGGAGGCATATCTATAGAAATATTCAAGGGTCATGGACGCGCAAACTATTACCATGAATTCAGCACGGTTCAAGACCCAGCATTGAAAATCGACGCAGGTTTTTTTAAATCAGCTGTTTCGTGCAAAAGTGAAAACTCACACACGGTCAGCATTGTACGAAAACAATTTATTTTTAAAATAACTCACGAAATTTTCTATTGCGAAAAAGGTCTTTCGTCGGTTATTAAAAAAAAAAAACTACTGTTTCATAAGTGTGTGAAACCCTACACACGGTCAGCATGTATGAAACAGCCGATTTTTTTTCTTTTTAATAACGGACGAAATTTTCGTCTGCGAGAAATGTCTACGCTACCTACGCTGCCGCTGGTAGGTTTTTATTCAAATTTTATTTGTTTCAAATTGACGTTATTTCAAGTTAAAGAAATATCAACTTTATTTTAATGGTGATCAAGTTGATTTCAGAGTGACTAGCACTATTTAAAAAGTTATAAAAATGTTTGAAGTTGGCATTTTTGGCGAATATTTCGCGATTGAAATTTAGAATAGAAACACACATGACTGGCCTAGGAAGGCAAGAGACAGAGAAGAGTGGCCTGCATTGCAGGATGCCTACACTCAGCATTGGGTGGCGGAATGCTGAAGAAAAAAGAAGGTCTAGAATCATGTGCTATAGTCATGGTAACAGTTTGCGCGCCAATGTCCTTTACACCATGCATACTCTTCAACATAAATTTTGGAGCCCTAAGTGGTCGTTGTCTTGAAGCTTATCCTGTTTTCGATACCGGTCAGCTAACACGTTTTCTATGTACTTTTAAATATGTAACATTATAAAAGTGATAATAAAACTAAAACAAATTAAAAATACGTTATTTTATTTACAAATACATTACTTTCTTTTCTGAACAAATTATATTTATAATTTTATGAGCATACATAATGTAGATGACCCTATTTCGATGAAGAATGTTCGTATGTTATACTTTATGTCATGTCGTGCCATTTTTAGAACAATCAAGAATATCTTATCAAGCAAATATCAGATAGTACAGTCGATCATTGCAAATCATGAGTGCGTCATGACATTTATATCGTTGGTATAAGGTCTAAATTATCTATAGAAATAAATAAAATTGAAGATTCTGTGTGTAATGTAAAATTTCGCAGACAGAAGATAGTAAAGTACCTAAATTGCTAACTGCATTTCAAAGTCACGCGTCAGCCATTGCAATTTAGACCTTATTAGTACTATACTTATTTTAGTATAGTGACTATACTAAAATAGTTTCAGATTCTATGTTGTCTGTAATAAGTCAGTGTTTAATATCACAAGTGAGCCAAATAAAAGAAAATCTAAGAGACATTTTTATAAATAAGTTAGTCTTTAGTTTGTCAGCTTGTGTCTCGCGTGGATCCACATTCATACGAAGCGTTGATGGACAACGTCCCGTGAAACCTTTTTACGACATTTAGTTTAGTCTACTATACACAAAAGGCTGGTTTACCGAACTGCCTATGTAGTAATATAAAAGTATACTTATGTCTGTATTATCTTGCTACATGAGACCGCACGTTGGCACTACATGAGAAAACGAACATGAATACTTGAATACAGGCTAACTTTAAATTCATTGGCATTTTTTAGGGGTAAAACTACTCTACTACTACGGTACTTATGAACTTTAAAAAGGGTTGTGTCCTACTTGCACCACAAACATTTTGCTTTGAATGTTTTTAGT
Source organism: Apamea crenata (assembly GCA_949629185.1). Classification (NCBI taxonomy): domain Eukaryota; kingdom Metazoa; phylum Arthropoda; class Insecta; order Lepidoptera; family Noctuidae; genus Apamea; species Apamea crenata. Next base: position 2,514,117 of record OX451368.1, on the reverse strand, counting down.
GACGGGTGGCACAACCAGGGCCCGTATTTTAAAACTTTAAAAATCTAGTCGCAGTCTCATCTCGGCGACAAACAAATGTCAAAATGTAGGGAAATTAGAGGTATTTTTGACAGATTGAGACTGAGATCAGACTGTGAACATTCTTAAAATTACGAGAATTACCCCTCAGACCTAAGGCACGCTTTCACCAATCTTCTATCAACCCATTATACTCACCATACCCCGCTGTTTTATAACAGTTAATTTGACTTATGTATGTAGTTGGCTGATTAAACGTTGGTGAAGGGCCTTACGCCTATCTTTTGGAACCAAAATCAACACCAAAATACCAAACAAATTGTCAAGCCTGCGTAAACTGCTGTGATTGGATGAAATAATTATCAACAGCCAATCGCATCACTTGACTTACGTTTACAGCATTTCTGTATCAAAATGAATAGTAATAAAAACGAAGCTTTTTCTTACTTTCGCCCCAAAAGGATGTTAATGAATTCAAATTCAGCCAGTACAAACTATTAACTCCTAGTCTTCTAAATCGAGGTTCTGAAGTTCTTCATCCAGGTCTTCGTCAAGGAACAGGTTCTCGTTGATAGGGACAGCTGCGGCGGCGTCGTCGGAGGGCGAGGCGTCCCTGGAGCCCTCCGGACCGTCGCCGTTGCCATTCTCCAGACCTTGGTTGAGCTGCTGCAGACGGTCATCTGTCGCTTTGGTACCGGTGTCGTCCGCCTGAAAATATAGATTGTTGTAGTATATTATCTCTATGCATCTGTGCGCTTAAAAAGCCAAGCGCACATTACAGCGGCACTGGGCCACAGCGCAACGCATTTTCATATAAAAAAGAGCAGCACAGCCCACCTGTAGTGTGTTGTTTCATAGAAAATGTATGAAAGTAATAAAGGAGGATTTTTGCAATGCGTTGCGTTGTATGTGTTTGTTCGTTTGTCCTCTTTTCACGCAGCAACGGAATGACGTCAGTTTTTTTTTCATAGAGTTAGTTATTAGACGGAGCAGCGGCAACATGGGCTATTTTATTAAATAGGAATAACAACAACTAAGTATACATATTATGCAATATTACAAACAGAAACCAAACCATAAAGTAATAATATAGCCCATAATGACAAATATTTTTGATGATAAATATTTTTATTGACCAATTTATTTAATGATTACCTACTTTGACATTTGAATTGTATCAAAAAAAATATACAGGGTGGCAGGGAAACGCTTCCGAAAACGAAGACAGGTGATAGGGCTACTGATTCTCGATACGATACCATAAAAAAATGAGAAAAAAAAATGAACAATTTTACCTATTTTTTTTAGCATTTTTCGTACACTATGCTGTGAGAACAGTTAAATTAAACCATTATTTGCTATTAAACACATTTTTTTTCTTTACAACTCTAACAAGCAATGTATTCGTAAATAAATATCATCTGACGCTTGCGCGTGACCTCAAGTTCAAAGTGCGCGCGCGCTCGCCGACAGCTGTGCGGCTGACGACCCCAAGTCCACGTGACGCGCGAAAATAATCAATTTCAGGCGAAAGGTTAGTGGTATCCGTTTGCATAAAGGTTGTATATAATCTACGTTCTGGCTTCGGAAGCGTTCTCCTGACACCCTGTATGCTTGTTGAATTGTAATTATACCTAATCTTTAAAGAATAACGACGAAATGTAATTTTGATGAATATTATCATGGTTTATGCATCATCTCTTCCTACCAATTTGTACGCCACAATATGCGGCTGAACATGTTAGAACTTTTCTGTATCCTACTAATATCCTGCATGCGCACCATGTACACCATGTTTAAACAAATAAAATTTACTTACTTACTTACTTACTAATGCTGTTAACTGACAATACCATGAATATATAAAACTTTAAAGCCGCTATGAGGTAAAGTGAAGGCCATTTCTCGTACTTAAAAAAAAATTCAAATTCAAGTCACAATCTCATCTCATCTCAGCAACAATAAATGTCAAAAACTTGTCAAAAATGTACGTAAATTGATTGTATTTTTGACAGATTGAGACAGATTAGAATGTGAACGTTCTTAAAAATACGGGAATTACAACTCGGCCCTCAGTTCATGCATGACAGTTACACTAACTATTATAAAAACAAAAATGTAAGCATTTCCCGGAAAATGCACGGTTCCTCTGGTAATAATTGAAAGAGTCTCACCTCAGATGCCTCCATGCCAATAAGATCGAACTGCACTTCTCTATACTCGATATTGTCTTGTTCTTCATCTCCGTAGGTGGCGAGGTCGACGGCCTCGTCATCTTCATCATCCGCGTCGGCAGCGAGCGCCGGGTCGAACGAGAACATCTCTCGTCCGGACAGGCCGACGGCGCGACCGGCCTTGAAGTCGGTGCGGCGCTGGTCTTCAGCCTTCGTAAGCGCTTCCTGTTGAATAACATGGAAATAGTTTATTTCAAAATCATTTTTTTTTTCACTTTATTTATATTTTGGTGATATAGGTAGTAAAAAAGTCTTATTATGCTTCTCTTTTGTCGACTCTAATCTGTCTTATTACAAAACGAAACCTAACTTTAGTTCTAGCCTAAACTACTGAGCCAGTACTTGTATTTCGATTTAGGGAAAGTTCTTATTACTAAAATGACAACTTAGCACCAAACTAAGCTGTCATTTTTATATAATGAACTGCATTTCTCTATCAGTTGGGTTCTTAATTCAATAACTGGGTCAGTGGTTTAAACCTGATCGAAAGAAAAACTTGTTTTGTAATAAGGGGGAATAAGTTTAAAGAATCAAAAACTTAGTAGTAGTATTATTAGAATACTCTTTATTATGTACAGACGCCAGCACACCAAGCTACTACAATCTGTCAAATTTCTTTAATAGATTTTCAACTTTATCGCTAAAGCATTAAGATTCAAGGTTCATTGGGAAAATTTTACAGTTTCGGGTAGCTTGATCTGCTGACGTCTGTACACCATATAAATTACAAAACATAAATATATACAAATTTTACAAAGGGTGACAATGGGCGGAAGAAGGACTAGATAATACTGTTTCGTCAAATCAAATCAAAAATAACCACTGACGGCCGCCATATCCCACGCACAATGGTCTACTTAAAGGACTAAGTGCAGAAACCAAACATAGAATACTAGTTTGCTACTGAGAATTTCCGGTATCGGTATCATAATAAAATCATCCACAAACCTGCTTATCCTTAATCTTCTTCTTCTTCCATGCGAGGAAGGTTTCCAGTGTGATTTTGGTCTGGTTAGGTCCAAGTGCTGCCCTCTCTCTCTCTATAAGGTCCACCAAAGAGATCTCATTCTTCTTCTCCTCCATTTTTTTCTTGTCTCTCTTGAGAACGAAGCCTGCTGGTAGCGCATGCCTATATATGCATTTACCACCAGAAGGACATTCCCAGAACCAACCATACTTTGATCTTTCTACGGCTTCTAAGAAATGTTTGCAGATCTGTAATAGTGATTAATCAAATAATTAGAACTTCATAATTTAATCGAAAAGCTGCTATGTGGATTCTGGTTCAATATAAGCAAATTTTCAAAGAAGTAGTTGAAATTATATAAAATTTTTGAGTCATGTAAGAGTCACTAGCCCAACAGCTGCAATATAAGGCTCTGAAAGTTATAAATAAATACAAAGGAGCTTTTTCTTTTCTCAACTATGTTGGGGTCAGCTTCCAGTCTAACAGGATGCAGATGAACATCAGTATTTTATATGGAGCCACTGCCTATCTGACCTCCACAACCCACATACTGGGTAATACAATACCTGTTGGTAAGACTGGTCGTCAGACTTTTGGACTCCTGATGACCAGTAACAAGTGTAACAACTGTCAAATGTGTGTGAATGACCACCAGGCTTAACGTGCTTTCAGAGGCACAGTGAGTTCTTGGCTCAACTGGTTGATCAACCCGTGCGGCTGTTATTAATTATAATTAGCCACAAGCCCCTTGAGTTTCTCACGAGTTGGGAAATATGATGATGTTTTTATATAATTCATGGAAAGCGACGAAGGTATGAGCATTGATCATCACAATTTGCCAAGCTTGCTCAAAGCAGATTGATGATTTCAGATTTACATTTGTTATACATCCAGGTATCATTTCATTACGATGTTTTCCTTCAACAATGTCAAAGAATATTTGATAATAACTCACAATGTCAGTAGTGGGCCGTTGCTTGTCACCTTCTCCATGCTTCTTCTCCACTACTTCCTTTAGCTTCTCCTCATCCCAATTGTCCATAGTGTCGTTTTCATCATCTCGCATGTCCACATAGAGGGAACGTTTTTCAGCCTGAAAAATGTGTTTTTTTTAAAGTGAAATTAAAGTAGTCATCTAGGCTTTTCAGTCTGCACCATTTAAAGCTAAAGGAGCATTTAAAGGAGTGAAATTTTTTATAGATAATATGCTGCAACTTGTGTACAGGTGTGCATACACTGTGTTTTATATCCTTGCTAAATGCTGTGGTAGATATGAAAACAGTTGAGCTCAGTTGAGTGGGAAATTTGAGACGCCTATGTTCAGCAGTGGTCTGATATAGGCTAACAATAGCATTCCACTTTATTCCACAAGACATTCCAGAACTCCTTACTTATTGAGCTATGTGGTTATAAGTTGACAGATCCAATAGTTCTTCTTATTAAAGGGATCCATAAAGATTATATTTTGTTTTAAGATATGATTTGTTTTTTTTTTTTTTCAAAACGGTTGAAGAAAACATACCTTTCTTTCAAGAGTCAAGTCGTGCGAGAACTTGCACCTGTCTCCTTTAGTACACTGACCGTTCTTGAAGAAAGCACACACCACAGATTTAGGGTCCGTACCTGAAAAAAACATTGTCTATTAAGAAACTAGTTTTAGGATTTTATTTAAAGATTAAAAGAAAATACTTTCGTTTAACACAGACTTAAAAGGCACACAATATACATCAGAAAAAAAAAATCATAAAAAAGTGAAAAGTCTGGTGTAAGATTAAATTAGCAGGCAAGTGTGCCTCACAGTGACATCTATCAACCCGCTCTGGGCCTGTATGGTGGATTATGGCCTACTCCTTCTCACAGAGAGGAGGCCTGTGTCCCAGCAGTGAGGACTTTACTAAAAAGAAAGATTGTCCAAAACAACTGCTTACAATTTCTGAAAATTCTGCCGACTCATTAAATCAAATTAACAAATATTTTACCTCGATCGGAAAGGATCTAGCTAACGCTACTTTAAGTAAACTCCAAACCAGTGACCAAACGCTTGCGAGTGAAGCTTTAACATGTATTGGGCCTCCAAATTCAATGTCATTTGCTCCAACTGACCCCGTAGAAATAATGGATATAATAAGGAACCTTAAATCAAGCAGCGCCACAGGTTGGGACAAAATTTCCACGTCAGTAATTAAGCAAATATACCTTCGAGTGAGCTCTCCTATTAGTCATCTTTGTAATTTAAGCCTAAGTAGTGGAAACTTTCCCAATGCTTTTAAAAAAGCTATGGTGATACCTATTTACAAGTCTGGTGAACGTAATGTACCTAATAATTATAGACCTATATCACTTCTTTCGGTTTTGTCTAAAATATTAGAGAAAGTAGTCAATAAAAGATTAACGAAATACCTTGAAATAAATAACATTTTATCCGACAACCAATTTGGGTTTAGATCTAATCGTTCGACTACTGACGCTGTGGATAGGTTAACCTCTAGCATTACATCATATTTAGACAGGGGAGAAAAATGCGTGGGGGTGTTCTTGGACCTGCAGAAGGCATTTGATACCGTATCAATTCCTATTCTCATTTCACGCCTTCAGAATGCAGGAATCAGAGGTATTCCACTTCTGTGGTTTCACAACTATTTATCTGGAAGGCAACAGTGCATTAGGATTGGAGAGGAGGTTAGTGACAGCGAGGACATTGCATATGGCGTTCCCCAGGGGAGTACACTCGGACCAAGCCTTTTTTTACTCTATATTAATGAGCTTTGCAACATCAAAATTGATAAAGCTGAATTAATTATGTTCGCAGATGATACAGTTATTCTGTTTCACGACACTTCATGGGACTTAATAAGGACTACTGTTGAAAATGGGCTACGTATCGTAACGCGGTGGTTAGAAAACAGCCTGTTAAACCTAAATGTGGGGAAAACAAAATATCTTTGTTTTAGTATTACCAAATCAGGCGCACCAAAGGATACATTTACAATTAAGAGTCACACATACCCATGCAACAGGAATCCTTATCTAGATAACGATACAAGTTGCACGTGTTCCATCTTAGCGAAATCAAAAACCATCAAGTATTTAGGTATCATAATAGATGATAAACTGAAATGGGGTGCACACATAAGTTCGGTAGCGGCCAGGACAAGGAAATTAATACTCGCGTTTAAAAACCTGCGTGATGTGGCTGGCAGAGATCTCCTGGCACAAACATATCTTGCTCTTGGTCAAAGTGTTATTAACTACTGCATCAGTGCTTGGGGGGGGACTTGTAAAACAATTATGATTGTTCTTGAACGCGCACAGAGATCATTGCTAAAAGTCGCATTTAAACTTCCCTATCGCTATCCCACCAAAGATTTATACGAAGAAATAAATGTCTTGAGCATTCGTAAACTTTATGTTTATGAAGTCTTACGTAGATACCACAAACAGGTCATTCCGATATTACCCAAATTGAATAAAAGAAAAGTGCAGTGTCCAGTACCTAGAGTCAACACAAAATTTGCTAGCAGAGTTTATAACGTCCAAGCTCCACGGTTATACAATAAATTAACACAGTCCATTCATCACATCAGATCATTCAGTAATAATGAAGTCAAAAGTAAAATTGTTGCCTGGTTGAAGGACATGGACTATGAAAAAATTGAATCTCTTTTTGTTGTAACGGTATGAAATACACACTTAATCACGCATACGCTCACCCACACACATATACACACACATTTACATATACACACAGACACACACACACACACACACACACAACCACACACACGCACATTCCTTTTTCTTTTGTTTTTTTTATATTTTTTATTTTTATTTTATATTCCTTTTTTATTTTCAACTTTTAGTTATATTGAAATCTAGTAATATATGTATTTTTGTTTGCTGGTCTGAGATATAAGATAACCTAAGTTAAAATTATGGACATATTGTACTTGTATTTTATAACACGTTTGTGAAGGGAAGGAACTGACCTTCAAGATACAGTATTTTACTAGTTTGGAGGTCAGGGTCTCACCTCAATGATACCCTGTAAGATGTTCATAATAAAGATTATTATTATTATTATTATTATTATTATAGGCTGATTATGTGGACTGGAGGAAAATGATTCCAGTATGACATACCCTTCTCAACCTTTTGTGTTTGCACAGGTTTGAACAGTGCTGCTAATTCCTTCTGTTCTTTCAGTTTGGCCTCTTTTTCTTTCTTCTTGTCATCCATAGGTTTGGCGGGATGGATGCCGCCACTTTTGACCTGTTTCTCAACTTGTTGGATAAACTTCTGCTGCTTGGCCCCCTTCTTGTTTTTAAGGCCGAAGGTCTTGTCCTGTTGAGGAAGAATAATTGATTAGAGTTGCCATTTTCTAGATGAAGTATGAAGTAGTATGATGCAAAAAGTGTTAGTATATTTAGTCGGTGCTGCAGTTCATATTGCTACTTTTTTTTAATGCTGGTGTGCCAAATGCTTGCAAAATAGATGAAATTAAGGCTATTAGGATTTCTAGAATACTACTGGTAACGTGTACCCTATATTACTGTAGTCACCAGTGCCAAGAGTGAGATCAAGACCGAATATTTTTCAGCCTGCGACATGAAAACTTTGATAGAAATTGTTTCCAAATCACCTCAATGACTTTATCCTTCTTCTTCGCTTCTGTCTTTTTGCTAGCACCTCCACTGCTAGCGGCGGCGCTGCTTGCCTTCTTCGGCGGCATGGTTATGTCGAGTCTCGAAACTTCAAATGAATAAACGAGTAACAATAATCCGTTCCCTTAATCTAAACCGTGTTATATATAAGGCTTTAAACCATTAATAATGTATTTATTGAACGTTAACGCGTTTTACTGAAAAAATAAATATCTTCCACGGTGCACCAAGATGTGAATTTGTGGAAGATTATCGTTCCAGCTCACAGTATTGTTTACTTTTATCATAAGCTTTTCGTTCCTGCTTTTCCCTGTGACAGAGTGCTTAAGTTATCCTTTTCTAAAGTCTAAGATCTATAAACTGTATTCATGGAACGCTCAGAGTTCTGACAGTTATTTAGTAAAATAACTAGTGGCAACATCAACTTGAATTCATGTACCTACTTTTTTGTAGGTACTATTTCTTTAGCAAAGTTGAAATGGTTCAATCCGACTAAACTAAAACCTAAAATCACTACTTTAATAAAACCTTAAAATCAATTACTAGTTTTTTTGCAAGAACTTCTGTGGTGAAATGACAACACCGAAATCATTTGTCAAACTTTGACATTGACATATTGATGAAATTCTTTCTTACTACAGAGTTTCAATTTTATAGTCTGTGTAAAGTGGTCAAAGTGGTTGATTGTTCGTTGAATTTGGTCCTGCCGTGCGTAAACGTGAAATAAACACTAGCCTAAATTAGGCCATGGCGAACGATATACCCTGGAAAATTAAAGAGCGCATAGATAAATAGCCTGTGTTTAATTTTCATCAACGAAAGTCACCATGGAAATTGTCGACGTTGAAGAATGCCAGTCCGACCCTACAGCGTCCACAAGAAAGAAAAGTTTATGGGCTAAAATTAACACTAAGACAACGTACAGTTATTTATTTAACATTGTAGTATCAATACTGTTGCTCACATGCCTGGTTCTGGTGCTTTATTTTTTCAAAGAATATTTGAAGACGATTTTATACTGGGTAGACGCACAGGATCCCTGGATAATATTTTTGTTGTTTATGGGTTTATTTTTGATCGTGAGTTTTCCAGTGACGATAGGTTATTTGGTGTTAATAATAACTAGTGGATATTTGTTCGGGAATTTTAGGGGTATAATGACTGTTCTGGTGAGTGCGAACTTTGGTGTGGCGGTGGCCCACTTCACCCTAAAAGCGTTGCGGAGCTACCTGCCCCTGGACCGGTTGCTCAAGAATGAGACGGCGCGGGCTCTGCTGAAAGTGATCTCGGGGCCGCAAGCCTTCAAAATTGTATTTTTCGCGAGACTGACGCCAATACCTTTTGGATTGCAGAACACAATATTTGCTGTGAGTTGTTTATTTTTTGCCAATTTATCTAATTTATAAATTTTAATCTGAATGATACTCTTTAATATACTTAATCCTCAAATTCAGTAATAAACCAAAAAGCCAATAAGGCTGTATTGGCTGCTTGGCATAATTACACAAGATAATATACCTGTATCTGTTATATTATTATTTATTTATTTATTAACTTTATAATTATGTTCTTGGTTTACAACACTAACAATATTATCCTTGTTATTCAATAACATTTGTAGATAGTCCACTCAATAGTTACTAGGCTAGATAAACTGTTTCCTGTTTCCATAATTTTATTTTCTCTGTACTAATAGTAGGTCTGACAAACACACAGACAATGGACTGGGACTGGGCAAAGCCAAATAATCCCGTACTATTTCAATAAAATACAATTTGGATCAATTCTATGTGAAATCCCAAAAAACTAACTCTTTTTTAAACCCCCAACGCAAAAACGATGGGGTGTTATTAATAAATACTTCAAGCACATGTATAGTATAAACATCATCAGAATATAATATAACCCTTATCAGTTGACTGTGGTAGATAGGTAAGTCGATTGGTTTATTATCTTTTAGTAAAAAAAAACACATTCTTATCTATACCTCCTACCTATTCAAAATTGGAAGCAAGGTTCATTCTTAATACCGGTGGACATAGAGCCCTGGCCACTATCTAGAGTCCAGAGAGAGAAACTTTATTCAAATACTTACCTACCTGTTGTGGAAAAATGCTGTTTCCTAATGTAATATCAGATGCTTGAGAAAAAATCTCATGTCTGTGCATGTGCATACATTATTTATTTTTTTTGGTTGGTATCATCAAGGCTTCTCAGCAAAAAGTATTTAATTGTTTTTGTTTCTCAGATAAACTTTAATCAAATGTTGCTACATAACTGTTATGTTCTCAAAGTTTAAGTCTAGGTTCATTGTAAAGGTCAAAATAATTTATATTTGTAATATTTTACTGATAAAGTGTTAGACTCAAACATTTGCATCTAATATAAATTTAAAAATCTACTCTTATTTAAAATTTAGTTTCCAGCAAACATTTGTAACTATGTAATTAGATTAGACAGGTACTGAACCTATACATTGTATACACTTATTATCATAACTAAATAGTATGCACAAACTATTTTCAACTCAGTCAACAATAAAACTCTTTTAACATTTATAAATTCTTCTATGGCATAAGCAAAAAATACCTTGTTAGTTGTGGTTCTAAGGTAATAAAATATTCTTATACCTCACACCCCTACTGCTTGCTTGGGGTGTCGAGGTGAAGGTCACATAATGTCAGCATTGTTAATCCTTTTTATGCCTTATATTCAAGGCTGGCAATTTTATGGTAACTATAAAAAGGAGCTTAAACTAACCATAGAGCCTTGAAGCTTGGACAATATAGACGTAAATATTTAAAAGTAGAACTTACAAGACCATGACCTTTAGGCATTCAGAAAAGTCGGATGACTAGCTTCTGCCGTGGACTTCGTTGGCCTTATTTGGAGTCGCCGCAACGTGTCTTTTTCTTCCATACTTCTCTATCGGTAGTCACCTCCTTTCTAACCATATCATCATTCACACAGTGCACACATTATTAGTGAAAGCAATCGAGACCAATCACGTAAGAAAATATTATTCACATTTCGCTATAGTTTTATGCGAAATGGAGAAACCTTCAAATACGTCACTGCGTAACTCGTATCACATACCTTCTAGTCGGCGACGTAACTTACACATAAACGGAACGCGTTCGGTTACCGCTAATACCGCAATTCAATCATTTCGCGATGTGTAGACTATTTTATGTACATTTTCCTGGTAAAAATATTCCAGTAAATAAATGTATAGAATGTTAGAATCACGTCAATTATCGTATAATACCGACAGCAAAGAGTGTTAATGGCTAAAAAATTAGCACCAGTATCAGCTGCAGTCCTCCATGACAGTTAAAATAACACAATATTGCGATCACGTATCCTTCACACGTGATAAGGTGTCTTCAATATCATTGTCCTATTCCAATTTATTTGAGGGTCGAGACATCACGTCAGGAGCGCAGTGGTGGCCCAGCGATTACGGCTGCGAGTTGTACCTACTATTTTGTGTATATTACTTCATCATCACTGCTCTCAAAACGGTGAAGGAAAACATCGTGAGGACACCGGCTTGTCCTAGAACCAAAAATTAGAAGACATGTGACATCTACCACTACGCACCTGCATGCTGGTTTACGGGGCATTTTTTTTTTTTTTTATACGAAATGTTGCCATTCCCTCTCACAGAAAGGAGGAAACCCTATAGGCAGATTTTGCATCACCGAAATTCGCGTTATTTCTTCCACATATGCAATCATCTCTATCTTCAACTACAATTTTTCTGTAGTTAACTTTTTACGTTAATATTTCTGCATATATTAATTGGAGTTTGCATCGTGGGCCGTTGACCACAAGTTCACTTTGGCTTTCGAAAAAAAAAACCCGCACCGTTATTAATGGCCAATGTTTTTAAAGAACGAAGTCCAAATCGTTTAATTCCGCGCGCAATCGGAGCAGGTTTCTGACGTTTCTCTATTATCTCGAACTGCAAACAAACTGGTCTTGATTACATTAGTTTGATCGTTGTACATACCTACGATCAAGCTGTTTCCTTGTTAGCACTATCATTCACCCGTCATGTTCACGATTTGACCGCGATACGTTTCATGGAAATGCAGCTATTTATATGCTTCGGGTTTCATTTACTATTCCATGCTTGACTACATTTGTTGGAAACGTCATGGATACCAGTTAAACAAACTTCACAATTGATAAATGTCCACAGCTAAAGGTGGACATTTGAACAAATATTACCAAAACCTAGCAATGGACTTTTTCATTAAAACTGTTGCTAAAATACACTCACCGGCACGGAAACTTGGCCACTAATAACTTGCCGATAATTTCTATTTAAATATTTAATTTTCACTATATTATGGGTTTATGCACTAAATTAGGGTTTTTTTATGGTTTTGTAACTCAGTTATTGAAAAAATTATGCACCAGCAGTAATCTTTAAAAAAATAAGCAGTTTCACAAAAATATTGGTTTTAACACTGTCAATTTAAAAAGAACACAAAATGAAAAATAACCAAAAAGTCTTCGTTGTGTTTGCATTTTAATATCGGGTGTTTCCTCCCCTAGCCCCGATAACAGCTTGCATTCGTTCTGGCATACTTTGGATGATGTTTCTGATCTCAACTTGTAGTATGCTTTCCCAAGCGGTCAGTGCTGCATTTCGAAGCTGATTCAGAGTTTCAGGCGGGTTGGAGTAGGACTTTATTTTTCTTTTAAGCTTGTCCCAGATATGCTCTATTGGATTTAAGTCTGGACTACGAGCTGGCCACTGCAATTTTTGAATACCAACCTCTGTAAGGTATTCCTCCACGCAATGTGCAACGTGTGGGCGCGCGTTATCGTGCATTAGGAGGTATTCGTCAAATCCAATAAACCCTGAATATGGTAACACGTGTTCCTGAAGAATCTCCTCGATGTATCGTGTTGCCGTTAATCGGTTATCGACGATAACTAACTCCGTACGTGCATCGGAACTTATTCCTCCCCAAACCATTATAGAGCCTCCATGAAAACTAACAGTTTGTGTGGTGGTAATGGGTAAAAACCGCTCTCCTCTTCTTCTCCACACTCGCTCCCGACCATCTGGAGCTCGTAAAGCGATTCGACACTCATCTGTGAACAGTACTCGAGCCCACTGCTCATGGGTCCAGTTGACGTGTTCTCGTGCGAATCGAAGTCGAGCTACTCGGTGACTTCTGAGAAGTTCTGGGCCGCGTGCTGGTCTACGAGCTTGTAAATTCACTTCCTCCATTCGTCTTCTCACTGTACGTTCACTAACATTGACACCTCTTGTGAACTGGAGTCGCTGGCGTATCTCAACAGCGGTGAGGTAGCGGTTTCTCAAAATTTCCAGGACAATAAAGCGGTCATCCCGGGCTGATGTGCATCTGACGCCTCCGCTGCCTGGTCTGCGGGAGTAGCGGCCTGTCTCCTGGTATCGTTTTAGCGCATACTGCATCGATGAACGTGGTACATTCAGTATAACAGCAACTTCTCGCTGTGTCAGCCCTTGTTCGATCAATGCTACAGCTTGTGCAACCTGTGATGGTGTTAATGGCATTTTTATTGGAATTAAATCACCTTTAGTTAGTGAAGTAACAGTACGATATCACAATAATTGAATAACCTAACAATAAACTTTCACAAAACACAAATTTAAAACAGCAACTTAGTCGCTCAGATGACCGGGTTCAACTAAAACTTAAAAATAACGTCATATTGCACTTAAACATGATAAATTACCCTCTTGAACTAAAGGTAAACATTTTTTAGACCAACCTTCATAATAAATAATCATAGGAAACACTTAAAGCTCTTGTTATCGCGAAATACGCGCTTGGCCAAGATTCCGTGCCGGTGAGTGTATGCTGTAGTTATTGTTGTCTGTGGGTTATGTCTGGCAGAGAGATGCCATGTTTTTATATATTGTTGAATCTCCATGATAAACAGTAGTCAGTAGATCTGCGAACCCCCTTGATGTAAATATCATGACGTGTCCTTTCACAGCATCCAACAAACAACAGCTAATCTTCGAATAGTAAATCCAACGAGAACTATTATTTACCCAGTTTATTCGACGATGCCAATTTATTGGGCACGCTTCCAATCTCCGAGCTGTAACTGAGATCAGAATCGCGACCCACAGATCGTGAATGATCAGCGATTCGGAAGCTTTAGCTGAACTGTTCATGCAAGAAAGGATTCTCAATGAGGCGTTATATACCGTCTGGAGAAAAACACGGTATAAAAGGTGAACGGAGTATAAACGTATGGCACAGAAATCTCTTTTTTTTTTCAAAAACCCGTAATGAAATAAACCCGTCAATAAATACTATTAAGTACCTACTTGTTTGAAGTAAACTTTTCATACCAAAACAAAAAGAAAAACAAATTAATCGACAAATAAAATAAAAACTATATTTATATAGGCACCCTACTCCTCGTGCGACATTCAATCCTTTCAGTGAAGCCATCGGCCGGCTTCGATCAAAGGAGTGAATGTAAAATTTTTGCCATTGACGTCAATTCCGTTCACCTTTTATACCCTGTTTTTGTCCAGACGATAACAAAAGTCAGCCGGTATAATAGAAAATCTATTTTAAAATCATTATTCAATCGCTGTTTACAACTGAGGACTTCTTTAAAGCGTCTTGACATTTATTGTTCGAAATAATAATTACCTAGTCTCACTCAACTTCTTAATGATAGCAATTATGATTAATACTTTAATTACCAACTTATCTTGGTTTTTTCGACACGTTTATTACGTCACCAGTTGCTAGGGTAGGACGATGATGCCTATCAAACATAATAATTATTATGGGTAAATATTCCAAATCCCGCGATTCCCGATCATTCCCGAGTCCACACTGCTGCACTGTGGTGAACGAACGAAACTTGTTTTTCCCGATCGTCAACAATGTGGACGACGGGGTGTGACCATAGAAATGTAAAAAACAGTACTGATCAGAGGGGCAATTCTCGTAATTTTAAGAACGTTCACAGTCTGATCTCAGTCTCAATCTGTCATAAAATACTTCTGATTTCCCTACATTTTGACAAGTTTTTGACATTTGTTTGTCGCCGAGATGAGATTGCGACTAGATTTTGAACGTTTTAAATTACGAGAATTGGCCTTCTGGAATATTCGAAACTTACGAGAAGTGAGCTGTCATTCCACCTGATGCGAGGGATTGACACCATTGACTGCTCACTGCACCCAAGTTGGCACGGTGAGATTTTTACAGAATAAATCACAGAGCAGAAGAGATTATACGCATAACATTGGGACTATACTGTCTGATGAAGGTAAAAATCTGAGTTAAAAGCTCACCATAGCTTTCCCTCCTGAAGAATGTAGGTAGGTTGAAAGGAGGTTTCTATATGCACCATGATTCTAACGCGCATCAGTATTCACAGTGTGTTCTTATCAACAGAAAAGTTGAAGCTGCCTTGGCGAGGGCTAGAACATTCCAAGTATTACTTTTTGACCTCTCACACTCTAATCTTACTTTTTATCATCTCTACTTTGACGGCTTAGTACAGACGCCAGTACATCATGCTACCCGAAACTGTCAATTTTTTTCGACTCAACCTTGAACCTAATGCTTTAGCGATAAAGTTGAAAATCTATTAAAGAAATTTGACAGATTGTAGTAGCTTGATGTGCTGGCGTCTGTACTACCTACACTTTAATTAGCAATGTTTCGGTCTAGGATCACATAACAAGCCAACTATAGAATCTCGTTTCGTGCTCAGGCGCACACAGAAACAGATTGTTTTTACGTTCCATGCATGTCTGCATTCATTGGATAAGTTTATTTTCTCGTATATTTCTATTTTCAAACAAGTTTTTTATGCAGATACCGCGCTCTATATTTACTAAACCCGAAATACCTTTCTACTTGCTATCGTAACATACCTTAATACACTAGTTGTTACCTGGGATTTCACTCACATTCTTGAGAATCTACTACTTACCCTACCCCCATAAAAATACCCGAAATGTGAATCCAGCGGGGTAATTACGTAACACACTATATTCAGTAGCAATGGGTTTCATTTTGACAGTTCAACAACATTCATTGCGTTATTTACGTTACGCACATATAAAGCAATGGATTGGGAATATCCTTCAAAATGATTCAGATTGTGATTGATAGTGTGTTACACAATTAGGGTGCAGGACATACTTATCTAGTCCACCTGTGCGCCTTTCATCCAAATTCGTTCAGCCGCGTTAAAACGTGATTAACAAACAAACATTCAATTTTAACGTAAACGGAACTTTTTAAGATCACTTTTTTGCCTGTCTGTCACAGTTTTTTATTCGACACTTTCCACATGAACGATGGTATTACTAGGAAGACAATAATTGTTTCAGCTTATTAACATTGAACTACTCTCATTACTTTAATACAATAATTTAAAGTGACACGTATTTTGTGCTCTCAATGTGCAATGAACACGAAACTTGACAGATCATATCTAATTGAATGATGTGATAAAAGGTCCCAGTCAATTCACCTCATTATTACAACGACAGTATGGTCCGAAATCCGTCGGGATATCGCTTTGATAAGCAAAGGTCCCACCATTCGTGATTCTACTAGCCACGATTGCTGAAGTTGATCTACTCGTAAGTATGAGAAACTATTGGTGGCAGTTTCATCTTGTTTTTGTCCCTTTTCACTTTTCGTGAGTCAATCTTCCTAGCCTTTGCTCTTCTCCTCCTCCTCTGCCCTTCTTCGGCTTCCTGGCCCCACCAGTCCTACACCTGGAAGGAGGATTAAAGTGTTAGTTTTATGCTCAACTGTCATATTCTGCCTAGCCTTTGCCCGACTATGTTGGGGACGGCTTCCAGTGTAACCAGATACAGCTGAATATCAGTATTTTACATGGAGCCACTGCCTATCTGGCCTCCACAACACAGTTACTGGGTAACACGATACCCCTTGGTAAGTCTGGTTGTCAGACTTTCGGGCTTCTAAGTATCCGTAACGACTGTCGAAGATAACGTGCTTTCCGAGCCACGGATAGCACGTTAAGCCGTTGGTCTCGATATGTAAAGTAGCCACGAGTTCCTCTACTTTCACTATCTGTGAGTGTGACTTGTAAATTGTCTCATTTTCGTTAGTGGTCACTATACAGGATACATTTTTAACTAGTACGCAAACTGTAACTATGAATTCAGTATTGGATACGACACATTTTTCGTCGTTTCATAGAAAACTGCAATACCTGCGCGGTGAAAATGTATGGAACAACAATCATGGGAACAACAATCTTTTTTTATGCGACGAAAAATTACTGCGCTAAGGGCTCTAGAATCATATGCTGAATTCACGGTTACAGTTTGCACACAACCACTGGTTAAAAATTTGCCCTGTATTTTTCTCCTTGTTTCGGACCTTACGGTTTAAGACATTTATTTCTCAAAAATAATACAATTCACTAATATGAGAAATACAAGGTAATCTGAAAACTCTCAACAACTATTCTATTAATAAAGTTAACATTTTAGATTTTATTATTCCAATAAAATCTTAAATTCGAACGTTTTTCGAACGTTTCAGTTCCCGGCGAAAAATAGCCGGTGGACGCCGCGTCGGCGCGGCGCCGGTGTATTTTTGTTGCATGAAGTTAATTACATAAACAGTTCATTACCACATCACAGTGTCAAGTTTATTATTATTATTTTGGTAAGACACACTAGTAGCTAATTTGCTAATACGTGTATAATAAGATTTTTCTAAACCGACTTTTTTAACGAAAAACTGTCCTTAGAGTATAAAATTTATTGAACCGAATTGTTAAAAATCCAACTTCCTACTAATATTATAAACACGAAAGTTTGTGAGGATGGATGGATGTTTATTACTCTTTCTCGCAAAAACTATGGAACGGATTTTGATGAAACTAAAAAGTAATAGAGCTTATACATTAGAATAACACATAGGCTTTTTATCCCGATATTCCCACAGAATCGATGTGAAACCGCGGGGCACTGCTAGTTCTTCATAAAATCTTTCGATGATAAACTTCGCAACTACTAGCACTAAAAGTTTTTAAATAGCTTTTTTACAGGTTCAGTGCTGAACTAGTTTTCTGTGCTATATTAAAATGTTCCATAATGCATTCTGTATGTGAAAAACATGTTTGTGGCATAACTTGCATTCGTTTCCACGTTATATCACACCATACGTATTCGCCATTCTACGAGACCATCGCAGAAAATAGGTTAAAGCACTAAATCTGTTGGCATTGAAGTAATATTGTGGCTGAGAGTACCAATAATGTCTTGGTGTCTAAAATTCAACTCGAGCTGAATTGTTTTGGTTTCGTCCTACTACATCTACTGCAATTTATCATCACCATATTCACCATCCAAACATTTTCTGAACGTTTTGGAGTCTGCTTTAACCAAAAGTGGCTCCGTAACATTGTGCTGTGATCTGAAAGCCAATTCCCGTAATTAAAAACGTTCAAAATCTAGTCGCAATCTCATCTCAGCCATAATATAATCAATGTCAAAAATATAGGGAAATTAGAGGATTTGACTAAGATCGAACTCTATTCACTAATTCATCTATGGTAGTCAAGCAATTCAGCCTATTTCAGCCCATACCGTTGGTCTCTCCGAAGTCACGCTACTACAAGTACAACAACCAGTTCATCGCCTGTTTCACAGCTATATCCGTTTTCTTTAACAAACGCAGTCACTAACCCATGCTTAGGTTGCGGTCTGTTTCGCACCGGTAGCCCTAAAGCCGACCAGCGTTGTTCTAGTTGGCATCGTCAATATGTGTGCCGCTATCTTTGATTGCCAAAGTCCCGTTGGTCGGTAACATGGTGCAACTACGGTGAAGCTTTACTTCATGGGGACTTCTATCCCTTTTCTCATAAGAAACCATTAAGTCACAGATTCATAAAAATAAGTATGATTAAGAAAAAAAAAACGGCCAAGAGCGAGTCGGACTCGCGCACCGAGGGTTCCGTACAATTTAAAATTATTAAAAATATTTTTATTATATGATGTAACTAAAAATTTACGGTTTTCGCAATTTCCTTTATCCGTGCTATAAGACGTTACTTCGTACCAAATTTCAAGATTCTGAGTTCACGGGAAGTATCCTGTAGGTTTTGATTCCCTTGCGAGTGTCGAAAATTTACGGAAATTTTCGGCATAAATGGCTGTATCTTTTGATTGCGTTGGCTTAGAAGTTTGATTTTTCACAACTCCAAGGGTCAGTAAACCTGAGTATTTGATATAAATTCCAGCTTGATACCTCCACGCGTTCCTGAGAAAGAGGTCTTGACAGTCAGACAGACGGACGGATGGACAACAAAGTAGTCCTATAAGGGTTCCGTTTTTTCCTTTCGAGATACGGAACTCTAAAAAGTAAGAGTACACCACTCATTGGGATCCCAAATAGCAGGAAACGACTAAACGGCTGGCCCAGAAAGAGATGGCCGGATGAGCTGGACTCCTTTTTAACGGATTGGCCCGACCGGGAAAATTGCATAGAGTGAAGGCAGGCCTTTGCCATTCAGTGGGACAACACAGGCTTACAATAAATAATAAGAGAAGATATCTTAGACGTCGTTGACACCATTTAATCACGAAGTGCATTGTCTAAGAGTTTGAGTTAATTGCTCACTTATGACTATACATTACAATCGTACATGCCCTCAGTATGATAACATTAAGCCATTGTTCTTGGCGTGGTATCTAGGACGGTCGCGTTTCAACCACCTACTTGGCCCGTTTCGCTTTCACTGCGCGCCGCTGTGTCGGACTGGCGACATTTTCTATTACGTATGCGTTACAATCCACCGTCGTGGTGTTTGTATTGATTGTTATTGTGTGAATCGCCCACGCGAGGTAGTCCACGAGCCAAAATTAGACGCAGTTCTTACAAGACTGGTCTGATACCCAAACTAGAGGAGACGGTCCGAGCAGCGCGAATTTCTAAATTTCGTGATTTAAAATTCATAAAAGGTTCCACTGCTTGAAGAGACCTTCTTAAGAGGTCTTAAACACCTGCGACGCTTCTGGACTCTTGATTATGCGGTGTAATGCCATTACTTTCCACATCTCTTAGCCTCCTGTCTTATAGCCCTGGCTTATAATTGACGTAAACGCACTTCTACTTGTACACAATACTTGTAATTCATCAGAACGTTATTGAGCGAAGTGTTTCATCATCTTGGAATATTACAAAAGTGTCCTGTGACCAATGTCTCGACGCGTTACTTTTTATTACAGCGTCGTTGTCTGGTCTCATCAATAAACAAATGGTAGCTATCAATATAGAACTTAGTCACACGTCACGTGGCTTGCCCATTAAACTCCATTATTTAGTATCTGAATGGAGTCCATCTTGCGCAAGATAATAATTTGAATGACCAAAAGACTAAAGCTACCTAACCTAGCATAAAGGCTAAAATAGTTATCTCGAAAAACCTTGGTGGTGATTTTATATTAAAAATGCCACAACTTGATCGAAGTGATGATAACTTAAAGTAGGTAGTAGGTAATCCAAGGGCAATACGCTTATCACAAATGATTTATCATAACTTTGAAACGCAATAAAGATTTCATAAAATTGAATTTTTGCTTAACGTGGCTAAATAATAACAGCCGCACGGGTCGATCGATCAGATTAAGCTACGCTTGCCGCGGTTGGTCCGTGGATGGGTGACCATTTTCACATACCAAGACCCCTCCGTGCCTCGGGCTGTCATACGTGGATCTTTGACAGTCGTTACGGGTCGTCAGTAGCCCGAAAGTCTGACAACCAGTCTTACCAAGGGGTATCGTATTACCCAGTAACTGGGTTGTGGAGGTCAGATAGGCAGTCGCTTCATATAAAATGCTGGTATTCAGCTGCATCCGGTTAGAATGGAAGCCGACCCCAACATAGTTGGGAAAAGGCTAGGCAGATGATGTGTATGCACGAACACGAACGACACTTATCGACGGCTGCAATTGTCTCTGCTGTGGACGCGTTCCGCTCTTGTATATGAGCACTTACGTCTACATACTTTTAAGATTAGGACCTTCATATCCAATTTAAAACGTCTGTCAAAAACCTATCATTTGTGGCTACACCTACGGCTGTAAGTGGTGTAATGTCTAAGATATCAGCCGCTTTATCTTAACTGAAACCTGTTTTTATCTGGTGCAGGGCAGTAAACTTTTGTCGCCATCTTTCTTGGTCCACCGCCAAACGTATTTACATTTATTATTTCAAAACTACATAATTATAGATCTGCGCAGTCTTTTTATGTGGTCTTAGTCTGTCGTTGAAATATCTGGCGCGTCTGGTGTCTTCTCCGATAAAGGACAAACATTGTTGCTGTTCAAGATTCCGTTTCAATTTGTCATTCGTTGCTTCGATTTTAGAGTAGGTACATAAAGGGATCAGACACGGGTGCGTTTTTATTAATAAATAAATTGCTTGAGGTAAAAATTGCTGCGTAAGAATAATACTTACAGCAATAAATAATCTGATTTCATAGCAGTGTTCTTAGCGGCATTGAAATTCGAAATATAGAGACAGCATCCATATTTTCGGAGCTTTGCTGTAAACATTTCGACGGCCAACCCAAATATACCAGGCACCAGAGCTTCAGAGCTCATAAAACGTTTACTTTACATCAAGGAGTATTTACATTCCGTTAGCAATTTCATTACAACGGTACAGTAATCTAAAAATATAATTTCAATATCAGATAGGAGATCGTTCGGGGACGTTCGGAATATCATCTCGTCGCGTTAAATATTTATGGAACTCGTTGGGAAGATAAATTACTGTATGTTCGAGAAGTCGGACGTGTCTTACAGGAATTTTTCCACTACACCGACTTTCATACGGCCGGCAAATTGGCCTACTTGGACACATACGTGCGTCCGGCGCCGTCGTCGTCAAGGCCACCGTAGATCGGTCAACTTGTTTATCTTAACAAAAACAACCGATCAATCTCGCTTTTTTAAGAATGTCTGACAGGTAATTACTGTGGCAGAAAGCATTTCTGTCCAAACGAACGCATTTCCAAATAAATAAAAACTTTGCTGAATCGCGCAATGTCGTTATTCAGACGCATAAAAAAATCAAGATTAGCATAGTAGGTTACTGGGGCTATATTGCGTGCTCCGTATACTTACTATGGTTTATTCTAAATCCGTACGTGAAAATTGTTGTTTAATTGACTAGGCGCCGAAGGTATGGCGTTAATTTCCAAAACAATATACCTGCCTGTCGTGGCTGCATGCTTAGCAAATGCTAAGCCACTATAATATAATTGTACCTACACATTTGCCTTCAACCGCACACAAACTTTGTTGTACAAATTTTGCTTGACAAATGGTAGGATTGACGTGTTCCAAATCTACATTGTTTAAAATAAGTTTAATTAGTATTTGCCGCACGCAAATTGTACTGAAGATATGGACGATATTTCGTAATGATAGTAATTTCTGTGGCTGAGTATTAATAACAGCCGCACGGGTAGATCGATCAGGGTAAGCTACGCTTGCCGCGGTTAGTCCGTGGATCATCCATCCATCTTTACATACCAAGACCCTTTCGTGCCTCGGAAATCACGTTTAGCCGTTGGTTCCGGCTGTCTTTCATGGAACTTTGACAGTCGTTACGTGTCGTTAGGAGCCCGAAAGTCTGACAACCAGTCTACCAAGGGGTATTACCTAGTAACTAAGTTTGTGGAAGTCAGATAGACAGCTTCGTGGGTGCAGGACGTGTTGCAATTTAAAAATACATTTCAATGTCGAAAACCGTGTTAAATCCATGCGCGCGGACAGGCGCGTAACCCGCCTTACCGCACGGGGCACCGCTACGAAATCCGCTTTACCGCCACCGCCCTCCGCGGCGGTGCGCGGTGCCGTGTGTTAATCGCCTTAGACTGGAAGCTGACCACAACATAGTTTGGTAAAGGCAAGGCAGATGATGAGTCAGTAATTTCTAAAAATTGGCATTATTTGAGAATGCATTCAATGTGAAATAGTAGTGCCTAGCCTTTATTCAACCTAAACTTTCAAAGCAGTTGTATGGTTTCTGTTCCGGCCTGATTTTAATCAGATTTTCTTCGTAGTTCACAAACAGTTCCAATTGTCAAATCTAATTTGGGTCTTTGTGGAAATACCGTCGAGTTCACATACGAAATTTTTCTGCGACCTTCGATTCTTCGATTTTCCTTAGTATACAGTAACTTTTAAAGTTTCAATTTTTTTTTGCCGTTTTTGCCCCCTTTTTTTTTCTCCCCTAAAGTCATTCGTCATGTTTCTCCTGTTTTGTTTCGTTTTGCTATTCTTCGTCGAGCTCCTTAAGTTCTGAGTTGAGCTACACATTTACTGACAACTGCGTGAACTGACTTGGCTAGGTCCATTCAAATCTGTGTGGTTCTTTCCTCTAAAGACCACTTCAGATACTAATGTAACATGGTCTTCACATGATTTGACCAAGATTATGTCTGGACGTGAACTTGAGTTTGATTCGGTGTTTCTTCTCGGAGTTCACGAATGAAAAAAGGCCGACCTCATCTAGTTATTAAAATATTATTGATTGAGAGTAAAAGTGTGTGCGAAAACCTACTTACAGAAATAAAATTATTTATCATTCATTCTCCAGGTAAGCGACGTCCGAGGCTGCGGCTACCACTTGGCCACGATGCTGGGTCTACTGCCAGCACAGCTGATCAACGTGTACCTTGGCTCCACGCTGCGGTCCATGCACGACGTTCTGCACGAGTCCCATGTCACTGGATACATCGTGTTTGTGTGTCAGGTGAGGGCCAGTTTATGTAATTAATTCCCATAAGTGACAGCCACTTTCTCGTCACTTTTCTTTCACTTTTCTCGTCTCGATCTTCGGAGTTCTTTATCAGATGATGATGATGAAAATATCTGACCGAAGATTCCGTTCAATTTATCATCCTTTTCGGGCAGACGAATTACGTGTGTGTCTGTTGAATTTGAGGCTTAAAATGGAGACCGATAAATAGGTACACCTATACAATACAAATAAGGTAAAATTAGGCATTACAAATAACGTAAGCAAGCAATGCCTTCATTTGTTTGCGCGAGCGCATCGTCCATGAACACTAACTCGATTTGGTAGGTAGGTATGTACAGTCACCAAAGGAGATAAGTAACCGGGGTCGTCGGATATAGTTGAAGTTTAGTAAGAAACCGATGGATGTTTACGAATGAAATTTAATTTGATAACTGAACTGTTTGTTTTCTATTAATTAAATTAAATTTTATTCGGAAACATCCATCGATTTCTTACAAAACTAAACTATATCCGACGATCCTGGTTACTTATCTCCTTTGGGGACCGTACATGTTTATGTCGTTGCCTATGTTTGTACATCAATATTATACCTCTATCCTTCCTTATACATACATAGTTATACATAGATATCGTATAAATAGTCAAGTCGAGCGCACACTGCTTCTGCAATGAAATTACTTATGGTGCACGCTGTAAAGTTCCATATAGTCTTTATGACGTCATAAAGAGCTGCGGTCCATTTTAAGATGCGTTGAGCTTTCGTATCGATACCGGTAGAAAGCGAAAGTTCTAGAATGTATCGAGATCTTTGCACGATGTTATTATATTTCCTGTATAGTTTGGTCCTTGGTTTTTCCAAGGCGTTCAGATGCGACTGTGATTATTGTGTAACTTTATGGTAGTTGTTCTGTATTTATCTTTTATTTGATCATACAAACGCATTAGTTTCCACGTAGACCCTTCACGTAGTAAACCTTCGAAAGTTTCCTGACATTTTACAAGGAAAAGCTATAGAATTTTCCCCTTTCCAGAGGAGTAGGACTCGCACAGATGTCCTCCTGCAAGGCCGAGTATTTCCGACACGAACTCACAATGGTATCTGCCGACCTAATCTGTGAAATTCTCACCGTGTAAACTTAGGTGATGTGAGCTGTTAATATCCCTAGATATAGCATCAGCAGTGCTATTCTGAAAAAATCTCACCATGAAAACTAAGGTGACGTGAGCTGTCATTCCACCTGCAGTGCTATTCTGTAAAAATCTCACCATACAAACTTAGGTGAAGTGAGCTGTCAATCCACCCCATATTAGGGATTGCCCCTATTGACAGTTCATTTCATGCTCACTTCACCTAAGTTTTCTCGGTGAGATATTTACAGAATAGAGCGACAGGTCGTATGTGGCATGACTGCTCTCTTTACCCTCAATATCACAGTATGATTTTTACAGAAGCGACCGGCAGAACAGCCTGTTTGGTCCCTCCCAAACCTTCAGGAGATCTGCTTATATAAGTCCGAGTAACGCTAGATGGGTAAATAGGCACAAGAAGAAAAAGACAGAAAAATATCAGTTCTTGTCTGAACCATCTCTAACAAGTACTTAGATTAAACGCGAAAGCTAAACTATAAGCACTTGTCCTCAATTTTAATCATTTTCTAACAACTGCCCTACCTACAAGTCGACATAGGTAAATATATACTTAGGTGCTCTATCTACATATATCCAGGACCTTGTCATTTTATAACATGTTCATTCAATTTAACGAGGTCTAGGTTAAAACAGCAAGGAACAACTTATTGTGTCAAACAAGTCACGCGTACACAATGCCTGTTCAAAAATAGCTATTTCGACAACATGTATAGCTTCGACTTTTGGCAATGTATAGACATGTAAATGAACGCGACTTTTCTTTGAGACTGTACCTATAGTAGAAAACTAAGTAGGTACTTTGTCTTGCGTTTTATTTTTAAATCCGACTACGTTCGACCGGTTCTAGTTTAAAATTCAGATTTTTCAACTCCAATGGCAGTGTAGATACATATATGTAGTACTAGCTGACCCGCTGGAGGACTATATTTTAGGAAAACATCTATGAATTACCCATGTTTGCAAAAATAAATGATTTGATTTGATTTTGACCCGGCAAACGTTGTTTTGCCGTATAAATTATTTCTAGCTGCCCGGCGCTACTTCGTTCGCGTGGTGTCCTACCCCTTACCCTACTCCTACACTACTCCTGCCCTACTCCTACACCACTCCTACCCTACTCCTACCCTAGTCCTACCCTACTCCTACACTACTTCTACCCTACTCCTACACTACTCCTACCCTACTTCTACACTACTCCTACCCTACTCCTTTTTTTCCATATTTTCTGACCGTTTAAACCTTCCCTGGACTACGACAAACATTTCAAAACCAAAATCAGCTAAATCGGCCCAGCCGTTCTTGAGTTATAAAATTGCAACGAAAAGTGGCATTGATTTTTATATATGTAGTATATTATAATTC
The DNA here is from genome assembly GCA_949629185.1 of Apamea crenata. Lineage (NCBI taxonomy): Eukaryota > Metazoa > Arthropoda > Insecta > Lepidoptera > Noctuidae > Apamea > Apamea crenata. The sequence continues at coordinate 2,487,911 of OX451368.1, read as the reverse complement.
AAACATTTTATCTGACTTCCTGCGTGTTCGATATCTCTTGTTGGAGCCTAACTTTTAACTCATTGCGCACATGACAAGCGTGAAGGCCAGAGATAAAGATCAGATTATTTTATTAAGAAAGTTTACGCATAACTAGGCGGAGACTAAATAAAAACATCGTGCGGAAACCGGCATGTCCTAGAGCCAAATAATCGAAGATAATGTGGCATCCTCCAACCTGCACCTTAATTGCGTAACATAGTTTGAATCACAATCTGAATAATCTTGAAGGATATTGCTACTGTTCAAAAAATGTGTCGGCTCAACAAAGTAAATGACGCAATGAATGTTGTTGAACTGTCAATATGAAAGCCATTACTGCTACTGTTAGTGTGTTACTCAATTACCCCGCTGCATTGGGCTTGCGTGGTCATTACGGCCGGTTCTCAAAGGAGGTCTGACTCTCAAAGTCCCTACATTGTTTGAAATCATTATCAATTTCAAGCTCGTCAATATGACACATCATTTTGACGCCTGGGACTTTACCTAAGTTATGACGCCCCAATTCATCATTTCTATGCTATCAGTGCTGCTGTGTGATAGCAGCGGTGGCCCAGTGATAACGGCCGTGACTTACGAGCCGTAGGTCGGAGGTTCGAACCCAGACAGGCGCTTTACTTTGTGTAAATTATTTCATCACCACTGCTCTCAAAACGGTGAAGTGAAACATCGTGAGGGAACCGGCATGTCGTAGAACCAAAAATTCGTAGACATGTGACATCTACCTATAGAGGTATGAGGAACCGGGTGTCAAGTTCACTCATCCTCCATAGAAAAGGGAGGATCCTCCGACCAGACGGGTGTTGTGTCTGGCGGGCAATTGCCCAACTATTGATGTTGGGAAGTTTGATATGCTAATTGCGCGGTAAACTCTGCTTGCGAGATGTAGGATTCGCGTGACGTCAGTATGACGCGTTGTTCGCATGTAGCGTTGTAGATACCGCTACATACCTATCAACTGGGCCCACGTGGTGGATTACGGCCCAGTCTCTCTCACAGAGAGGAGGCCTGTGTCCCAGCAGTGGGATCATTATAGGCTGGTTATGCTATGTGCTATCGTGAACGCAATAAGGAACTAGGGGCATATAAACAGGCCCCTCCACGTCCGCCAGTTTATTGCGTAACAAATTGATATCAAACGTTATTTTATCGCATATAACCGCAATAGAGATATCAGCCGTTTGAACTGGAGAAATAAAATACATCACTCTCCCAAGACATTAATCATCAGACGTGGAATTAAGGAATCATGGGAGCTTTTCAAAAGCCACTCCAATGAATTCTCAAAGAGGAATTCGCGATAATCAATAGGCAGCTCTGGACAGAGAGAGGTGGAAGGAGAGTAGGGAGGCATTTGGCCAGCAGTGGGACATCAATGGCTAGTATTGAATAAAAGATGCATTGCCATCCCAGAGATGAAGCTGAAATTACATCAGAACGCATACTCATTAAAACCGTAACATAATAATGTTGCTTGGGAACCGGTATTTCCGTAACCACACTATTACCAGTTGACCTTATAAATGCATGAACCGAGAACTTAGTCCTTATATAGTTAACCCCAACTCTTAGAAGTGATAGGTGTACCTGTCGGAACAGAGGAGCTATATGTGGTTGGCCACATATAGCCCCCCCCCCCCTGTTCCGATACACTTCACCTTTGGAGGTGAGCCACAAAGGTCAGCGTTGAATAAATTATGACCATAATATGCTAGGTGTCTAGAACTTCCACGGAAGGGTTGATTAAATATCACATATGCATTCGTAGACCTTATTTTTGTTTGCCCTTCGTCAAATATTCCTCCAAGGTCCCGATAGCTTCTCAATTTTGTCTCTAGGAGATTCGGATTTGGCTGTAGTATTATATCATGTCTCATGTAACGAAGTTGCCAATCGGCGGCATATCATCAACCGAAGTCGGAACTCTCGCTCCAAAATTACATAATAACCATGTCAACCTGTAAATCTTTATTGCTTAACGTGGCATTACGGTAACCGAGTAAACAGGGATAAATAATAAATTATAAGTGACAAAATTTCCCATAATTCAGTATTCTCAGTGAGGAAAGGAATTGGTTTTCTAGAACCAAAAGTTCGACGACATGACGATATCTACCAAACTGCCCTGGGCCCATGTGGTGGATTACACCCCAGTTCCTCTCGAAGAGGTCTGTGTCCCAGCAGTGGGATAGATAGCCCGACATTTACCCCACTGCAGTATTCTCAAAACAATGCTTCTTCATTCATTTTGTAATGCATCTGTTAAATAAATGATTTTTCGCGTGGGACAATCCCACATTTTCATGTAGTTACTGTGTAAATATTTTTCCTTATTATCGCAGTTAGGAAAAATATTTATGTGTAGGTATCTAAGGAAAAAGATAAAAATAAATGGGAAACATTTCGGATTCACACAAACATGTTGTTCAAAATATCATTGATATTTATAAAGTTTAGTGTATTGGTAAAGATCTAGCGTGAACTTGCAACGAAGATGTGTGTACTATTTATATCACTAGGCCTCATGTCTTGAATTTGAGTCAATGTCGCTAAAGGACTGACGATTCCTCGCTCCGCTCCGCTCGGTACGTTCTGCTTTATTATTTTTGATGATGCATGGTTTTCCCTGTAGAGTTAACGGTTATATGTACAACTACGTCAACTCTATTAGGCATTTCCATCTTTCCAATGGTGCCACCATTTGGCAGATGGAAAAGCCCATTAGGCTCGCCCCTATGACATAGGACTTAAACATAACTGGCCAAATGTAATATTGGTGCACCTCTGCCTAACTCTTCAGTTGAACAGGGCGTGATATTATGGTACATCAACTTTAGAAACATCTAGCTTCTATATAATACTCCATTCGTCTTTAGGTTGATTGGAAGCCGACCCAGACTGGAAAGGTTAAACGGATAACGATTATAGTAGGTAAAAAAAGAGCATTGTGTTGACTATAAACGTTTATCTTATCCTTCGTTTGCCTCTAACTGAATGTTTGTTATTAACTTCAAATACTATATACCGAGTGACGATCCTTGGTTGAAACAAACATTGAAAAAACTGTTTTCCAATATTTTGGGTCACCTTCTGTAACCGCCACGGCGAGGCGCTATACTAAGCATGTGTGATCCAGAGGGGGTCATTCCCGTAATTTTAAGAACGTTCACAGTCTGATCTCAGTCTCAATCCGTCAAAAATAGCTCTAATTTCCCTACATTTTTGACATGTTTTTGACATTGATTGTCGTCGAGATGAGACTGCGACTAGATTTTGAACGTTTTAGTTATGTACGAGAATTGACCTTCAGATGTGACACGCCATTCCTGGTATTCTGTTTCCGTTTTCCCTTTCGTTCTTACGTGCTGCAGATATGAGATAGTGGCGCCGATTCCCTTGTTCACAAACTAAACAAAATTTAAGTTCAGTGCATCTTTTTCTTTCTATTTCATTAAGAAAAGGATTGAAGATAATTTTCCTGTCTGTCAAATTAGTTAGCGCCCGACGTAAATTGACGTATTTTTAGTAGCCATGTTTTTAATCACGTCTAAACTGTCTATGGAGTATCTTAATTTGACAGGACTAAACTAATATTTTATCTTCTGTCTTTTTCTTAATGAAATAGAAAGAAAAAGATGCACTGAACTTAAATTTCGTTTAGTTTGTGCACAAGGGAATCGGCGCCAATGTCAAGAATCTCGGCAAAGTCATGGCAATCTTAAGTAACATGTTTTTCCCTGTTAACACACGTTATCGCCAGCGTAAGGCTGCTGCGAACCGACAGATACACTTGACTCTTATCGCTATAGCGATAACTAACTAACGCAAACGCCAAATTTGTTTGTGAGACCTTGCAAATGTACTTATAATGTGAACCAGGAAAAAATTGTGAAAATATTGGCATTGGTATTGGGCAATCCTGAAATTCCAGAAGAGCTAGGAGCAAGAGGAAACTGTATGTAAACAAGCACAGACTGAAGACTTGGTGATGTTGTGGCTTGGTAGACTGCACTTTGAAAGCCTCTCAACTTGAAATTCATCTCTCTTGGAGGTTTTATGATATGTTCATAACGCAAGCGAAGCTGAGCAAGCACTCGTTTCTGCCATGTTACCAATGAAGTCTCATTGTTCTAATTGACTACTTGTAAGTGACTACTTACAAGAAGTAGTCAATTATCAGAAGGTGCATTGTTAATTCGTCAACAATAATTAGTGGGACAGTAGTAACATGCATTTTTCAATGAAGTGAATATGGCTAGTTTCACCTTGGCCAGAGGATAAGTATTGCCATTCAACGTGCCAATGCCGCCAGTCTCTAATGTACAGAAACCAGCACATCAAGCTACTACAATCTGTCAAATTTCTTTAATAGATTTTCAACTTTATCGCTAAAGCATTAGGTTCAAGGTTGATTGGGAAAATTTGACCGTTTCGGGTAGCTTGATGTGCTGGCGTCTGTACATTACCACTAGACAGCGATGCGGAGGAATATTCCGACGCCATATTTTAGTTTGTTAATAATTTTAGTTAGGTTAGAATATTATATTTTAATTTTAATAGTTTGTTAGTTTATTCAGTATTAGAAGATTGTCCATTTAATAAATGAATGTATACATTTTAATTTATATAATGGACAAGTACGTTATTCAATTGATGTAAATGTTGCCATTCCCAAATACATATAATATTAACTTTATTACTGACGACAAAACAATAGTATGATGTCAATGTATAACACAATAGCTAATTTTTTGTTGCTATTCCAATGTTTAAATGGCAATTCATTTAATTACTTCTCATTAGAAAAACATATACTTACATATTATTATGTCGATGGCCTTAGGAGAACGATAGATGGACTGTGTGAATGATGATATGGCTAGAATAGTACTCAGTAGTCAGTACTCACTATGATAAGAATCTATTATATAAACTCAAGAGAACTTTATCGATTTTCTTTGCGCAGTTATTTATTTAAACAAAACCTTGTTAAGTTCGTAAAGATATTTAATGCTGCACATAATCAGCCTATAATGTTCCTACTACTGGGACATAGGCCTCCTCTATGTCAGTGGGCCGTAATCCACCACCCAGGCCCAGTGCGGGTTGGTAGATGTCATGTCTTCGAATTTTTGGTTCTAGGACATCATCATTCATCATCATTTTTGGGTCTCCTCACGATGTTTTCCTTCACCATTTCGAGAGCAGTGGCGATGAAATTAACAAAGTAAAGCGTCTGTTTGGGTTCGAACCTACGACCTATAAACTCGTGAGCCGGGGCTGTTACCATCTGGACTACCACTGCTCTATAGTTGGATTATTTGGCTTTTATTACTAATGTTACTTTCTTACTTATAGGGGCTCATAGCTAACCAATTACAGCCGCACGGGTCGATCGATCAGTTTAGGCTACGCTTGCCGTGGATGGGTGACAATCTTCACATACCAAGACCCCGCCGTGCCTCGCAAAGCACGTTAAGCCGTCGCTCGGTCCCGGCTGTGATTCGTAGATGTTTAACAGTCGTTACCGGGAAAGTCTGACAACCATGTCTTATGAATTGTGTTACCCCGTCACTCCGAGTTGTGGAATTCAGAAAGGCAGTTGCTCCATGTAAAATACTGGTATTCGGCTGTATGTATCTGGTAAGACTGGAAGCCGACCCCAACATAGTTACTTTTAGTTAATTCCTGCGGGTTTTGAAACTAGTGCTGTTAGGTAGGTACAGATGCCAGCACATCAAGCTACTACAATCTGTCAAATTTCTTTAATAGATTTTCAACTTTATCGCTAAAGCATTATGGTTCAAGGTTGATTGGGAAAATTTGACAGTTGCGGGTAGCTTGACCTGCTGGCGTCTGTACTTCTCCGCACCTTTCGATTACGGAAAATTACTGACAGACGGTCTCTCAGCCTTTTTCCTCGTCATTTTACTATGCGACTCATACGTACACGGGTTTTTCTTTATAGGTCTGACTACCACATCCTCATATGATTCAGTACAACTAAAGACCCTCGCAAAATCAATCTACTCGAAGTACTCGAACCCATTCGAATTTTTTGATCAGCGTCATCAATTCATCATCATCGTTGAAAGAGTACAGCTGGTCTATTCTGTAAAATCTCACCGTGCAAACTTAGGTGGCTATCGTTTCACCTGCACGCATAGCATGACAACCATAGAAACAGGTTTTGTCGACGGAAGAATAGACAAAATAACAGATTGTAGAAAGATTTCTACCGTCTTAAGCATGACGATTAAGAGAAGTATTGTTTCTATTCTTCAGTCGACAAAAGTCTACAGTGTCAAGCATGACGACAATTTTTTGTCTCCTTTTGACACTTGGGGGTTGAAACATTTCTTCTCAACAAGTGTCAAATAGTCTACATCACATTGGACGTATGCAAGAATCTATATTGATTTAAAAATTTGCTCCCCGTTGCTATGGAAAGAAAAAATATTTTTTTTTGTCTTCATAGAAACGCGAGTCCATGGGTCACCCGTGGTTGGGCAGAAGAGATGTCAAGTTGGATAGATAGTAGATAAAATGTACTTAAAAATATAACTGGCGAAATGTGGGTGTACTTTGGGTACTTTTATCTACTTTGGTTCGGGTTGGTTTAGAGGTGTGCGAAGGCCTTAAAAGTAGGTTACCACCAGTATAATAATATTCAAGAATCCACCAAGGGGTTGCGTGCAGTTCTTACATCATAATGTTGTACAGTCCGTTGACTTAAGGCGCCCTTCACCTGAAGTTGACTTGCCTTGCCTTTAATATGTATTAGCTCACCCAGTTTACAAGGGCTGAATGTATTATTTATGAGATAAACGAGGGCGTTTTTATTTAAAATATATGCATGTTCTTTTCCTTTGTTGTAGTGTTGTAGCAATTGGGAAAATCAAGCACCATTTGACAAAGTATCTAGCTGTATAGTTTATAAGGCTTATGTCCCCAACTCCATGTCCAAGCTCGATTTTGCGTTCAGGATAAAGTATCTATTGACTAAACCGATTTTTTCTTACTAAATATGAAAAATAATACATTTCCAGATCCTGATCGGCATAACGTTGATGGTGTGGGTGGTGCAGAAAGCCCGCAAGGAGCTCACGATAGCCATCATGGCGGCGGAACTGGGCCGCGAGACGATATCCACCTCCAGCAGTTCGTCCATCAGCTAGCCCACAGCCAGGGCTTCCACCGACCTGGAGAGCGTCTCCGAGGGCCACTCCAGCTAGGACTGGCCCTGGACCGACGCGTGCTTCCCACACACGTCCGAAGCCCACGAAGAAACTTTCGTATGAACTAAAGGGTTAGTTACAACCCTGTGATATTATATTTAATCGCCATGTTACCTCCAAGAGGATTAGTTTAAAACTGTTTCACTGATGTGAGGTAGATGTTGATATTTATAAGACTTTCCTTGTATTATAATGGTTACCTACATAGGTGAGTTATAGATATGTGATGGTAACAATGAATCTCGCTCAGTAAGGACTGTGACTGACGTGTGTTGAATATTAACGTTTGACGGTTTGCCACGGCTGTCAAGTCAAGCGACGTTTTTGAACAGACACGCTTCGGGAATGAGGCAAAGTTAATTTATTTCAGATCCAACAAATCCGTGTATAAATTGTAGACGGAATTAACGAGGTTATGTGCGTCCATAAAGTTAACGATTGTACTCAGATAGTGTAGCGTACGTCACCCTGACATTTAAGTGTCAAAAAATGGCGCGAATCAAGTTTTGTCCGTTCGGTCATGTCTCGACTGTAATATTGACGAATTGCAAAGAATAGAGAATAGAGCGCGTTGCTTATGAAGATGAGTCGCCTCGGAAAGTGTTTAGACTATATGAAAATATGTTAAATTGCCATTGTTAGTCTTCGACTTATAATAAGTAATGCTGATTGGCAAAAAAAATTGTTTGGCTTATAAATGAATACCAAAAGAAAATATAAATATTGGAGAATGTTAAAAATTTATTCGTTTAAAAACGTGTTTAAATTTTGGCAAACGAACTTTGAGCTGCGTGTGTAATGATTATTGAAATAAATTTATATTAGTTATATTAAATTATTATTTGAAATAACTTGTCAAGTCTAGATTATTTTTGGTTTTAGCCAATCTCATAGTGATGCACTTTATGAAAAGAAAACACAATGTTGCCTGATACCAAACACTTGGAACAGATCCAATAATGCCAGCTTATTGTGAACAAGGTGACTTTAATTTGGGACGAATTAAATTTATCGCGAAAATAGGATTAAACAACAAACATTTTGGACTGAGGACTTACAATAGTACAGTAGTTACAATACAGGATTACACGTGCTAGAAACTTTCACAGAAGTGTGCAAGTTACTTGCAGCCATTGTGCATTCACCAATCAGAAAATGTTGGTAAAAAAAAACTTAATTATCTATTGTCTGTAATTTGGTCTTGGGTACAATCGCCGTCAAACATGTTAAGGTGGGTTCCTACAGCGCGTCATTTTACGGGCGAGTAGGTATAGACATTTTAATAGCAAATTTTGAATGTATAGCTATCCCTGTAAAGATCAAAATTGAAGTTGGGTCAGCAGTGATTTTAAGACCCACATCATGCTATTTTGATCTTTATGTTGTTGGCATTCCAGTACAAATTCGCTTGTTAAATAGGCGTGCTCATCTGTGGAATCAGGTACCGTCTAAAGCCGGCTTTAAAGATGTTTTGTAAACAATTATAATTCTCAAAAATGCTCAATCCGATAACTAAAAATGAATTTGCAGTATAAGAACCGATATATTACGTAGTATTCAATGTTTATAGCTGAAGCACTTGTTCCAATATTATCAATTGATAATTACTCTAATAACAAGCGTGAAGGTCGGGACAAGGTCTGTTCACGACGGAACCAAATAGCCTAAGTGAGTTGCACATTTAATTATGTACTCTACGGTCTCTATATAGAGTCCTTTTTAACGTAAAACGCTAGCTGAACAGATAAATGGAGATACCTCATTCCGTTATGGCCACGGGATGTCACACACGTATATTTAGGATATTATTCATGTGATGGCAATAACTCTGCACTGATAAACCTATATAATATAGATCGTTGTTTATTTATACTCAAACTCGGTCGAAAAATACATACAAAACTCATCATCGCCCTCCTGCCCTTATCCCAATTTATTTGACTTACCGTCGATTCGCCCCAATTTACTCGCCCGAAACGTCGTCCCTTTTAATAATATTTGTTTTTTCTTTATTATATTAGTTCTATTCATCTACCAACCCGCACTGGGCCCGCGTTGTGGATTACGGCCCACTCCCTCTCTCAGAGAGGAAGCCCCCGGTGTCCCAGCAGTGGGAACATTATAGGCTGATTATGTATTATTAGTTAATTTATTTGTAGACGAGACGACAACGTGTACTTTTTCTTAACTTCATTGCATAAAATTCACAAATAAATTAACTTCGTGCGAATCGCCTATAGAAAAAATAGTATTATTGAGAGACGATTCGCACGTTTCGGGCGAGTAAATTCGTGCGAATCGACCTAAGAAGCATTTTATTTGGATTTGGGATTACCTATTATAATCATTATTTTATTTTATTTGTTAGGGACAAAAAACAGTTTAACAGCATTAATAATGTCCCCAAACCTGTTGCTGGGACACAGGCCTTCTCTCTGTGAGAGGCAATAATCTAAGTGGGCTGTAATCCACCACGCGGGCCCAGTGCGGGTTAGTAGCTGTCACATGTCTTCGAATTTTTGGTTCTAGGACAGCCGGTTTCCTCACGATGTTTTCCTTCACCATTTCGAGACATTAAATCTAGATGATACTCAACGGAATTAGATATCTCCGTTAATCTTTTTCTACTCTACAATACTTTAAGGAAAACCAATTAATGTATGAAGTGTACATAGCCGGTAGATTTTCCAGTTACACCAGACGATTTATTTTTCAACGATTTTTTCAGCAAATAATTTTACTTTTCGGAATTTATATTGGTAAGTAGTTTAGTGTTAAAGTTGTTGCCAAATATTATCGCAGGCAAACGAGTTTAGCATTTTTTTTAAGTGAGGCTTTCTTTTGTCTCGTTGAGCGATTTTTGGGAGCGATCTTATGTGTTTTAACACTTTCACTGTCCACAAAGTAGATAGAGTAAACAAGTTTTTTTTTTAGTTTTACGACACGGTTGGCACTGCTGCGCTGCGTGTCGCGGGTTCTATTCCCGCACGGAACAAATATTTCTATGACCTACAAGTAGTTGTTCCGGGTCTGGCGGTTTGTGTATGTGAGTTTAAATGTCTATAAACGCACCCACGATACAAGAGAAATTCCTAAGTGTGGGGCAACGTTTTTTAAAAAACAAAACAAATCAACCTGAATCATATGTGACGCATGGGACAGGGAATGGGTTAATGTTAACAGTATATATGTAGGTATATCATGTTTAGTTTTTTTTGTAGCCTAATTATTGATGACTAGCGTATGCCCACCACTTCGTCTGCGTAAAATTTGTTATTCCCACACCCACCCGTCGCATCGCATCGCCTGTCCGCGCTAGTATTTCGTTTTCGCTTAGCATTCCTTCTGACTTTTTTCTTTTTGGCGCCTTCTTACGGTCCTAGCGTGATGTTATATATAGCCTATAGCCTTCCTCAAGAATTGGGCTATAAAATGCAAAAATATTTTTTCAAATCCGACTGGTAGTTCCGTAGATTACCTCCTACATACAAACAAACAGATTTTACCTCTTTATCGTATTATTACTATAGAAGTATAGATAATTGGCACGGTTTGCTGAACTTTTAAGGAGTGGTTAAATGAAGTGAATTCTTCGCTGTGTGTACAATTCTCACGAGGCGTTTGTGTGTGCTAACATGCATTATGTCTTCCGTGAAACGAACGACATTCTTACTTCTTGTTAATTGAGGAAATCAATCGAAATGTTGATTTTTTTTTAACCCTCTTTTATATTTTTCTTTTTTGCAAGTAATTTTACGTACTTACTGGCTTTTGCCAAAACCATGTAAAAACATTTTTAAATGGTTTTTTATTGCTAATTGCATCTTCCAAATCCAATTAAAAATCCATTACTTACTTTTGTTTTTGTCCAATTTCCGATAAATTAAGAATAATTTCGACTAAGCAACGCACGGAGTTAACTGAAGCATGCTGTAATTTTATGGTTGAATTTCAGTTAAAATATTTCTTCCTTGAAAGCATGACATGATTTTATGGTAATTTAACTCGATTTAGTACTAGTAGTCACTAACGAAGTCGTAGCTCTTTGTTTTTATTTACTTAACATAACATTACGCCTGTAATCCCGAAGGGTAAGGCAGAGGTGTACCTATTCTTATCTAAAGTACACCCACATTTCGCCAATTATGTTCAAGTCCCATGTAATAGGGGCGAGCCCATTTTCATCAACCGGGCGGGCACGAAGGCCAATGCTCATGGATGTATGGAATCCCGTACCATGCTGCATATAAGTCAAACGTGGTTTTTTTATAGACTACACTTATCATATTAACTCCTACAAAATTTCTTTTTGTGAACAAAACCGAAATCGAAAATCGAAATAACCTAAAAACTAGGCACTTATTTTGTTTGACATGTCATACACGAACGGCCATTATTGCTCTAAAAAAATGTTGATCGTTTAAATAAAAAATCTATTCTATTTTATTCTAGTTATTTTTAATTAATGTAGAATCGGCCAAGTTAATTTTTGTACATGTTTTTTGAAAGCCGTGATCATGACACTTTCAAAATTCAAGGTTATATTAATCATACAATATAGGTACTATCGTTTGAAACGGAACGACATGAAAAAGGAATAAAACAAAAACAACACTTTTTTACTTTAAATTAAATTCCCTGTTCAAAAATCAAATACCTACCCGACGCGTAATGTCGTAAAAAATTATGAAAATATTTACTAAAATATTTTGATCTTGATGCATGAGACCTTTTTTGACTTTTGGTTATTGTCCTTTAGACCTGGGCTGCGGCTGAGAAATTCCTGATGGAAAACCCGCATAACACTTTACCCGGACTTCATGTTCAGCAGTAGCGCTTGTGATAACTAGACCAACAAGGCTGTCAGTTGTTCTTATTTAACCAGGGAAAATGCATTAACACGCGTACCTAGGTAGGTACCGTGTTATTTAGCCGATCTCCTTCGTGGATCTAATAGCGTGACTTGCGTGCTCCGACCACTAACAATATAACAATTTGCATTATTTCACTTCATAATATCCCTTTTAAGTGTACACGAATAAACTTAATCCATCTTTCTACGGTCAATTCGTGGACTCATTTAGTAAAATTTTGTATAAAAAGTTTTAACAATGACAGTTTATTTCGGGGTCTAATAAGTCAACAAATAAAAACGCTAAACTCTTTTGTTTGTGACTGTACGCATTGTACACTAGATCTTTCTATTTTTATTACAGTTCATTTGTGGACTATACTAAGCTCAAGAGTTTGTTTGTTTGAACGCGCTAATCTCTGGAACTATCGGTCGCATTTTAAATTTTTAAATTATTAAAAATTTATGCATTTGATAGCCCAATTCTCGAGAAAGGTTATAGGCTACTTTACATCACGCTTGGGCCCTTAGGAGTCGAGCAAAAACAAAAAAAAAGAGTCATAAAGGACGTTGATCGAAAACGAAGTAATAGCCTGGGCAGGCGATGCAATGTGACGAGATGAGTGGGGGCAACAAGAAATTTCACGCGGACAGAAGCTAGTTTCATCTAAAAAGATTTAACAATACCAGTTTATTTTTGTGTCTGATAGATAAGTGATAAGTGTGATAACTGATGAGTAAACATATGGGAACACTAAACTCTTTTGCTTGCGACAGTACGCATTATTTGATGCCAATGCAATGTATTAGTAAAAAGTATTTGGCATTTTATTCTTATGAAGACGACACTAAAGTATCGTCGCGAACATGTTGAGGATGTAAGTAAAGTATTAGTGTACGTATTGTTATAAACATGTTTGGTACATCGTCGGTAGCGTGGCTATTTAATATTATAAATACCTATACTCCATTTTTTATAACATTAGACAAATAATGGTTATAACCCTTTCGTTATTTCGATATAAACGTCGTTTTTCACGATAAATACAAAGCAATGTAGTCTATTTACCATTTACATTAAAAAATAACTGTTAAATTGCAGTAATTTCATCAATATTACGCAATAACTGTCATTATGATTTAAAAGAGTGTCCATGGAGTTTCTTGCCCAATCTTCACCATAGGTACCTACTACGCTTTGGAATGGGCAACTAGCTTCATCTTTCTGACCCCTTGATAATTCAAAAGTGCCTGTAAATAGTTTATCCTAACTAATAATATTATAAATGCGAAAGTGAGTTTGTTTGTTTGTTACGCTTTCACGCAATAACGCCTGAACGAATTTCGATGAAATTTGGCACGGAGAAGGACATAGGCTACTTTGATCCTGGATCGCAGACGATGTCGCGGACAACAGCTAGTTTGAAATAAACGCTTTGAGTTTGAGTTTTTGAGATTACTTGATCGTTATTTGTCTAATGCTATAATAGAGTATATTATACCCTATTGTATAGTTTCTATGTTTAACGTCTAGCCACCATATTTTAACCATAATATACTTTGTTTCCTGAAACACGTTCTTTTTACTCTAAGAACTTTTAGGAACTATAAAGAAATACTTATGATTATGAATGGGTTGCTTGTGTTTAATGAAACTAATCGAAACTTTGTTTGCAATAGTCAAATGAGATTATGATCTCGAAAGGGGACTGGGCGGAAGGCATATGACCTTATGGCGATACGGTTATGGTATTTGCGTTGGGATACCTCATAATGGGTGTATGAATATCCTTAACGAAGCTGAGAGTCGCTTTTTCTTCCCGTTATTATGATATTTTTTGTACTGTAGCGTAGCCGGGAACCGTATGGTTACGGAGATATAGAAAGGGCAAAGCTTTTTTGGCGTCTTTCTACGAACACGTGCTTTAAATGTTATAACTTAACTTACTCCTACGATCCCTGTACCGTTGCATGCACTCGTAAGCACAATGTTTTGCGTGTGTTACATTGTGTTCCTACTTCTTTCACAACATGAATAATATTCTGTTCCCAGCAAAAATCTTTCCACAAAGTTACTTAGTTTGACGTGCAAAATGCGTAGATGACGGCTCCGTGTCGGGTCTTTTTACAACCTGTAAGAAATTTATCGTCGGTTATAAAAAAAAAACATTATTCGATACATTTTGACCGCGTAGGTCACGCTTTTCTATGAAACAGTACATTTTCTTTTTTGATAAACGCCGAAAAATTTCTACGCACAAGTAGACCCGCTAGGACTAGAATCATGTGCTGAATTCATGGTTACAGTATCCGCACTAGTTAAAAAAAAATCCTGTATGAGGTTACCTTACAGAAATTCCATAACTATATTGCTATTGGTCCATGCAAATTTGCCCAGTGTCCTTTTAGTGTTGTTTTAGAACTTATTTGTTTGTAAATTTTCTTTTTGACTATATTGTGTCTTGTGATATTTTTGTGTTCACTCTTTTTGTAACTAAATCAAGTCAAGCGTATAATGATTAAATCTTCGATACATGAAAAAAACATTACTTTTCAATACAATCCTGTATCACAATAATTGCTTTATACATGGTCAAATTAAATTAGCTAGCGAAATTGTGCAGACGTGATGCGTGATAGGTATCGTTAGATAAACACTATAAAGTAATAACAAAAAAGATTTTATGTTTTTTTGGGGTTCAACGACCGCTGGATGTTTTGTTACTTGAAGTATGTGTAGGTCAGCAGATGAAGGGGCCCGATAGGGCCGAAGCCTGCCAGGGTAAGCTCATCGGCCGAAAGGGTTACCGCTGCCCTGGAACAGAAAGGGCTGAGGAAGGAACACGGGTGGGTTTTAGTCAGTAAGAGTCTGACACTCCCTTCCGCTCCACCCAGAGCGGGAGGGGTCATTTGATGATTTCCCATCCACAAAAAAAAAAAAAAGTATGTGTAGGTACAGAAAATATGTTTTCTTTAGTTTTGTCGTGTTGAGTTATTGACCCATAACGTCCGCGGAGTTTTACTAGCTGATTTAATTTGACCCTGTATTTCAACATAAAAGTCGAGTATTACTAAAATATAATGTATTTTGTACGAAAATAATCCATTATAAATTATTCTTCCTAAATAACCTAAAGACTGATTTTTGTTTCATTTTTCTTTTCTACTACCTATTCGAGTTTGGCAAAGAATATTATAATTTGTAGATTTTAAACTTTGTTTTTTTTTGGGAGAAATTCTCTACTGTTAGCCCAATGCGAAGCCAATCCTATTTCAATTTGTAACTATATTTCTTTGTATACAGCTGAATACTAGTATTTTACATGGAGCGACTGCCTCTGACCTCCAGCCAGTTACTGGGTAATACGATACCCCTTGGTAAGTCTTACCAAGTCTAAATCCAAGCCTTTTAGTCTTGTTTGTGGAGGTCAGATAGGCAGTCGCTCCATGTAAAATACTGGTATTCAGCAGCATCCGGTTAGACTGGAAGCCGACCCCAACATAGTTGGGAAAAGGCTAGGAGATGATGATTTCATTGTAGACTGTAGTAATAGAATCAGTAACCCTTGTGTAAATCAACTATCTATGTTAAAAGAATCAATTTCTTGTACCCTGATAAAGATGGTAAGAAAAATTGATTTTTATTCAGTTTACTTGTGTAAATTTTTTTTTTTAATATGAATTTTATGTTACTTTTAACTCTCCTAACATCGAATAGTGCCATTTATTTATTTGAATAAAAAAAGCTTGTAAAAAAATACATTGGATTATACTTGTCTTATGGCTGATTTTTCAATCATAACTTATATAACTTTATTCGAGGAATAATTTTGGAATTTTGTCAATTATTTCATACAAAAACTGTCAAACGTCAATTTTATTTTTCGAATAAAAGTTATCTGGCCATAGAAAAACCAGCTCTTAGTCCCACTAACTTTGACTCCGCGACGGAATCACTGTTGGATTTTCAACACTCGGCGCTAAGCAGTGCGTTTAAAATCCAGTGCGTGATATTGCTAATCCATTGCTTCATAAGTTTGAAAAATGTCTATTCAACAACGTAAATAACGCAATGAATGTTGTTGAACTGCCAAAATGAAACCTATTGCTACTAATAGTGTGTTATGCAATTATTCCGCTTTTGGTCCTAGTCTCTTGGATATTCGCGTAAATGCCTCGTCCGGACTTGCACTAAGGGACTATCGGTGTTTGTACACGACGCAACGCAAGTACGTCACGAGCACCAATATGTCAACACTTGGCAACTTTCAATTGCGTTTTTTTTTGTGAAATAACGAATACAACGTTGAAATACGACACATTACATGAACCTATGGGTTCGAAAATGCTATGTTCGTAACAACATAAAATTTCATTCAAAAATAAAGAAGTAAATCGCTTTTGAATAAAGCCGAGTGTATTCATACTTTTGCTCGTGACTGTACGATAAAGGTTTTTGCATACCTAATATTGTATTTTATAAAGTTATAATAAATACAATATTAGGTACGTATGCAATTTATACCTGCGTAGGTATGTACGCAGGTCCCCGAAATTGGCATGACTGCAAGCGTTATACTATCCAAAAATTTGGAGCACTGTACAGATTCTATCTTCTACCTTTATAAAAGTTCTGCAAAGTATTTATTCTAAACTATTTTTGTGTTAACTCATACAGTCATACTTTTAATTCATTCGTTGTTTGTTAATATAAATGACCTGTGCCAAATTATTTTAATATTTATTTTGGCTAATATTATTTTTTGTAATTTCACTTATTGTAGTTACTTGGGTCTTAGCCAAAATATTTCAAGGATTCCATTAAATAATTTATAGTGGATGGAAGACATTAAAAAATTGCTAATCGAGCTGGTTAGCTTGATTTATATTTCCAATATCCCTTAGTGTTAGATTTCCCTATTTATTGTATCTATAATAAAGGGCTTTGAAGATCCGTGGCATACCTACCTGTACGCCATTTTTTTTTTCAAAATGGCGGCCAAGGATCATTCGCAGCTGCCATTTCGAAAAAAAAAACAAAATGGCGTTACAGTAGGTTTGCCAGAGTCTCTATAAAAGTCTTCAATCCCCTTTAAAATTCGGTTAGATCGAAATTAACACATTTCACTTTTCTCAGTCATAAAATAAAGCTAGTTACTCAACATCGATTTCGGTCTAACCGTATAGAACTAATAACTTCTTCAAACGTTATACTTTATTAAATCTTTATAAAGGTGTGATGCTTGATACATATGCTCAGAATCTTTGAAATTATTTCACTATTTTTATAACAACAATCTTAATACTTAATAAAGTCTAAAAATAATGCATTTATTGTTAACGAATTTATTTTGTGTTATTTTATTAATAAATCCCACTGTTATTATTTTTAATACTTGTTGTAAAGTACGTAGTGAATCACTTCGATATTGTACAATATGAAATGGTTAATAATAAAAAGGAGCCTTATACTAGATGTAATAAAACATTCTCTTTATTATGTGGTTTTATTTGAGGTATTTTTGAAGTGAAAACTTCTTTAGCGGCGTTGTGCACTTTTGTTTTAATGGGTAAAAAATGTTAAACTCGCGTCAGGACACGTGCCTGATCGAAAATTCGTAAGACGGAGCTTGCGTCAGGACACGTGACCTGATCGAAAATTCTTAAGACGGAGGGAGAGTAGCCCGCATTCCAAAATATCAAAAATGCACAACGTTAATATTCAAGTTTTCACTTCTGCCCGCACTCTCCCGGAGCGCAACCCGTTGTTTTTTTATTAGCCATTACTGTCCCACTCTTTTTCCTCCCTACTCTTTTTCCACCTCTCTCCAGAGCTGCCAAGGACCAATGTTTATTAGAGGAGTCCAGCTCATCCCACCATCCCATCGTCTGGATCTGCCACGATTTCATTTGCCATTAAGCTGGACCCACTGGGTCGTAAGGCCGCGCCTCATTAGCGTTTAGTAACATGAATTTATTACACTCCTGCATTCTTCGAAGGGCTAGGCAGAGCTGCACCCATAAGTAATAGTACAGCCACATTTCACCAGTCATGTATAACACGGGCGAGCCCATTTCCATCAGCCGCACAAATCCAGACTGGGCTGCTACTGACAAAATTCCAGATGAAAAACTTAACAACACCGACCCGAAAATCGAATCCTTCATGCTCAGCAAGACCGCTCGCGACCATTAGACCAACGAGGCAGTCAGCATTGGCATTATGGGTGGTTGGGAAACATTTTTGTAAAATTATTGTCACAAAAATTGAATTCAGAAAACAATATTGCGTCATTAGTTCAGATTTCGGCCACGCGCCAAAAGAACCTTGTTTATGCAAAATCAAAGCAGGCTTGTTTCGGTTAAAACTGGGGCTTATTTCAATCAAGAAAAATGAATAGAGTAGGTACATACGAATTTGAACTCGCTTTATTAATTTAATCGAAAAAATTAACATGTATTGTTTATTGCGATAAACAATAAATGACATAAAAGTTTTTTCATGACACAATTTTCGTGACATAAAAGTTATAAAATGTAAATGTTTTATCTGCCAAGGCTACAAAAAAGTCTAGAAACCAAGTTCTAACTATCAAGCATAGTCCGTTTCACAAAAGAAGTCTCGCAGACGCGGCGCTACTTGCATGCGATGCGACGGTATCATGAAGTAGCGCCGGTGGTCGTAGTCGGTTATCAAAAAAAAAAATCCTCTGTTTCATAGAAAAGTGCAATACCGACGCGGTCAAAACGTATGGAATAGCAATATTTTTTTTACTCATGTGCTGAATCCATGGTTACAGTTTGCGCGTCGATATCCCTGCCACCCTGTATAATAATAATTAGTTTCACTTATTGCCGCGTTCCACTTTTCGTGGGACGGACTCTACGTATGCTACAGACGCCAGCACGTCAACCTACTACAATCTGTCAAATTTCTTTAATAGATTTTCAACTTTATTGATAAGCATTAAGGTTCAAGGTTGATTGGGAAAATTTGACAGTTTCGGGTAGCTTGACCTGCTGGCGTCCGTGTGTAGTACGGACGGCGCAATTTTTTAGTCTAGCAAGCCAAGTTCATCATTCGAGTGATTTGTGAACGGAAAATAATAATAATATCATCGTTTCTGATCGTGTTCACTAACTGTCATTTTTCATTATCATGGCGGAGGACGAGGATGGTGTTTCGAATAAGAATTCGCCTCAAAGTACGAATAACGGAGGACCCTTGCAGGAAAACGAACAAAATGCAGCGAAACCAGACTTAGGTATCGAAGAAGCAAAGTACAATAGTAATGAAAATGGTGACGCATCGCTTACGGAGGCGAAAAGTTCTTCTTCCAGTGAGTTTACGAAGTTGTTTTTTGTCCTAAATATAAAGGCATTCCTCGTCGACTGTTCGTTTTTCTTGCAGAGTCTACGGGGGCGACGCGGAAAGATGAGAACCCGTTTTCGTTTCGGCATTTTTTGAAGCGGGATCTCTCGTTGCCGGGTAACTCGACGTACGAAAACACTGGCGCTCGTCCGAAAGTGTACGCGAACACCGTACAGCACTCGCCGACCAAGATAGACGTTCACGCGGACTCGAGGCGGGACAAGCCCCGCTCGAGTGACTCCCAAGCCAAAGAGAAGACTAGCGACGGCAGCAGCCATCGTATAAGTGACAACACATCCTCAAGTAGTTCCGTAGAAATACCTTTTAGTGTAGTGGATAACTCTGATTCTAAGCATAACTTTTACACGGACAATAATGACGTGCCCTTTTATCACAGACCAAATTTGGCTTCGGAGCCTCTAGGAATGCCCTCATTGCCAGATTTTGTGCAAGACCACATATTAGTGGAGCAGGCATATTTGAACTTTAATGGTCCAATATCTGTTGATTTGGATAACCTACCGGACTTTACATTTAATACTAGTTTCAATGCGGGATCCTCTTCCTCTTTGGGTAGGAGGAATAACAGCAATTATGGTGGAAGGGGTTATGATTATGAAGCATATATGGGAGCGGCGTCAACGTCTGATGCTGGCCAGGCTGGCAGTGGGATGCCGCTGGACTTGCCGGCAGGTTCTGAGGCAGCAGGTCCTGCCCTTCCCTTGGACCTGCCCCCACACCTGAGCCTAGATCTGACGGAGTCTGTGAACCCTACAGACAGGAGGAATGTGTCTCCAAGAAACACTTTCCCCTTGGATCTCCCTCCCAATGCTGGTGAGTACAATCTGACATTAATAAAATATACTACTTTAGTTAAATCCATTTGGTAACCTGTAGGGATGATTATGAGGAATCACCTCATTTGGAGAGTTAAGGTCTGCTGAGGACACATCTTTCAATCACCTGCATTAACAGTTCACCAAGAGTGGCTGAATATTGGGTTTAAGTTTGTGCAAACAAAGTCACGGGCATAATCTGTGTCTGGCTGGCCATACACAGATATGCATATAATGACAATATCAGTTCAAGAAGTGTGAATGTCATACTAAACTAATTATTCCTTACTGTTTATTCATTATGAATTGATAATTAATTCTCTTTACCTTTACAATAATGTCCGGTGACATCTATTTAAGTATTCTATCTACAGCTACGATAACTATTGCCTTTCGCGTTTACATGACGCTAACAATACATATATTACTGAACAAATGAGTTGCAAGAGACTGGTTTCTAATTCATCATCTACTTAGCCTTTTCCCAACTACGTTAGGGTCGGTTCCAATCTAACCGGATGCAGCTGAATAACAGTACTTTATATGGAGCGACTTGATTCTAATTCTAATGATAGAATGTAACACTTTCTTACAATGTTGTACAAACTTGTCCTTATTCTATTTGTGTTGGTCGTCTCTTTTTCGATGTTTTAAAATGTTAGAGCCCAGTAGGTGGCCATATTGATTGCGGCATCTGTGGCATTCTTCTGGTCGTCCAAGGTGCTGGTGAACAGGCACTTAGGCCACTCCAGCAAGTGGGGAATGGTCTGATTAGAGGCTCCACACTCGCACTGGGTATTCTACGGGTCAGTAAGCCCCCACTTCAACAAATTGTATCTGCAGCATTGTACATTGATCAGGTTAAGCTACGCTTGGCGCGGTTGGTCCGTCGATGGGACCATCTTTACATAAGCATGTTAAGCCGTTGGTCCCGGCTGTCATTTGTAGATTTTGGGCAGGCGTCTTCTTCTTGGTAAGCCAAGGGGTATCGTATTGTGTGGGTTATGGAGGTCAGATAGGCAGTCGCTCCATGTTAAATACTGGTATTCAGCAGCATCCGGTTAGAACTGGACGCCGACCTCAACATAGATAAAAGGCTTGATAGATGAGTTTGTTGATCCTGTAAAAATTTGGTCACACTTTCTATTCTGTTCCATTTAACAAACATATTATTGTAATAGATCAATTAGCACATAATACAGTGTATTGTTATTCATTAATCGATGGTTCATTTCACTTGAACTTCGACTGGTATTCGTACAATGCTGACAAATAAATTAACATGCCTAATAATTTTATTTCGTACGTAACATCATGGCTGTATTCCCAGTGTAAAGTCCACACATTTCTCCAGTATTTTATCATTTCTATGTATGCAAAAATCCTATCACATAATACTAGCTTTGCCCGCGAGATCGCCCGCGCGTGTGTCGGAAATTATCTCACGGGATCGGGATCATACTACCGGTATAAAAAGTATCCTCCAGGGCTTTCTGTGTGCCAAATTTCATCGAAATCCGCCAATATCTTTTAGCGGCCAATCTTAACGGAGACTAACCTTCGGTGCGGGAGATATAATAGTGCACAAGTGTGTGCGCAGACACAGGTGCGAAGTGCACCTGTGTCTCTTCCCTCACTCTCATAGCCCGATGGGATGGCAATCCGACAAGACCTGAGAGAGTTCAAGCGCAGAACCAACGGCTTAACGTGCTTTCCGAGGCACGGGGCTATACTTCCTAACTCCGGGCTGTTACTAAGAAATTCCTGATGGAAACCCAATAACACTTTGCCTGACCTGGGAATCGAACCCATGACCCGACGCTCAGCAGTCGCGCTTGCGACTACGAGACCAACGGAGCAGTCGCATTTTTAATATTACGTATGGATGGATTGTTTCTGGTATATAATACAGTGATGCAACACACGACACGACAATTTATTGAGGCATCCACAGGCAAGACCAGTTAAGCAGACGACAACATCATAGGAAGAACTGCGAGACGCAAAACACAAAAAAAACACGATAGTTTAAAAGAAAAAAGTACTGTTGCAACATGTGGTCGAAATCAAACAGTACAGAATGCAATAATTAGGATCGACTGAACTAGGGGACTCTACTGAAACGGAACAGTACGGAGTGACGTGCTTCCCGCACAGGATAGACGGACTATTAAACTTACAAGTATCTCTTCTCCCCTTACACAGTTTTTGTAGCAGCTGTTTGTGATTAAAACGTTGAAATAGATAGGGGAAAAAAACAAGTTGTACCTAGTTGACAGTTAATTTCCTGTAGCTGCAAAAAGTTTGTCGGTTTAACTTTGTTTTTTGGGGAAAAAAGTATTTTGTATTAACCAGTTCGATTGTTGTAATTAGTTAAGTTTTTACGATGATTATCATGATGATCCGCGCATATTATAGGTTTCTTAGCAATCAATACATTTACAAAGAAAGAAAAAGTATTTATTGGGACTCGCACATGAATATTACAAACTAAACTAAAGACACTCATAGAGACATTAAAAAAAAATTATGACCGAGTTCATTGCCCAAACTGCAACAGCGGGACCGGGTTCGAACTCACGTCTCTTGCCAATCTGTGCCTCAACCACTACACTATTGCCACCTCATTTCATATTTTTTTTAATATTGGTACTCTATGTTCCCAAACCCTTTTATAAAAATCTCAACTCGTATTAAAGTACGGCAGATCTCGTTCCTAGGTATTTTTTAATCCCAGGCTGGTCTACGTATTACTAGGTTTTCCATCACGAATTTCCCAGAAGCAGTCCAGTCCAGAGACGAGATTTATCATCATCATCCACAGCCCGACTTAACCCACTGCTGGGCGCTATAGGCACGGGCCTCTCTTTTCTTGTGCCAACTCGCCACCGGACGACCGGCATGTCGTCTCGTCTTCCAGTTCTTGGACGAGATTTGGGCCTGGTTAAAGGCAATAGGCTCGTCCCCTAAACTTCCTCCAACCCCCCCCCCCTAAACTTCTTCCACCCCCCCCCCCCCTAAACTTCTTCCTCCTTCCTCTTCTTCCTCGTCCTTAAACATAACTGGCGATATCGTGTCAATCATTTTAACTTGTATTATCATAGCGTGATGTTATGTAGTAGGAATGTATTTCAGGAGCGGAGTCCATGTGTCTACCGGACTTCTTGCCGGTGCACCCCGGCCGCACGTCGCCGGAGCCCGAGCATCAGGACGAACAGATGCAGCAGATAATTGCTGAGCTGGAACGGACCAGGTTTGTGCCGCCATGTTCGAAGATTACTTTTATTTACATTGTGTTAATTGCAGGTCAGCAGTGGTATCCAGGTACTTTTACAATCAGCCTATCATGTTCTCGCAGCTGGGACACAAGCCTCCTCTCTGTGAGACGGAGTGGGCTATAATCCACCACGCGGGCCCAGTACGGGTTTGTGGATGCCAGATGTCCGCGAATTTTTTGCTTGTAAGACATGTCGGTTTCACAAAATATCGCCTGTGGGTACGCCCACAGGCGATATTTTCTCTTCTCAGGCTAATACTTTATTTACAATATAAATGGTACTTCTATCTACTCTACCCAAATAAATGTTGGCCTTCAGAAGACGTTACATTGTTATTGTCATTACGTACTATTACGTATTTCTTATTTTGTTGTGTCATTATAATTAACTTACATTTGACCTGCAGGGTAATAATTGCTTAACACACTAACAGTAGGGCTTTCATTTTGACAGTTCAACAACATTCATTGCGTTATTTACGTTGTTGAGTAGACAATTTGTTCGAACATATGAAGCAATGGATTAGCAATACGATTCAAAATGTAATTTAAAGTATTACGCAATTAGGGTGTTGTTTATGAAAATGTTTCTGAAGCTTAATATTTTTAACAATAGTTAACTTACAAACACATATGGTGTAAATACATACCTATACCCTTCCACAAGGGTTTATTCATAAACGTTGATTAAAGTTAAGAGACGTTTAAACGTCAAAAATGTGTGGTTAGAGTCGCTAATCATTATTTACCTTTATGTAACGTTTTTAAATTAGGCAGCGCCTGACGTAAATTGACGTACATATTTTTATTAGTAGCCATTTTATTAATCACGCCTATACTTGTCTATGATTATCTTAATATGACAGAACTAAACTAATATTAATCTTCTGTCCTTTTCTTAATGAAATAGAAAGAAAAAGATGCACTGAAATTAAATTTAGTTTAGTTTGTGAACAAGGTAATCGGCGCCAGTGTCAGTGACAGTCAGCAACAAGCCGAAATCTACGCTGAAAAATGAATTTTATCATTTTTCTGACTGTCATTACATTTTTGGAATGGAGAACCGCACGCGTATTGTAACGCAAGCAAAAGTGTGGTGATACTTGTTTAGGAAACAGAACGGGTGACGCCATCTTAAAAGTTTTGTTAAGTATAACTTAATAGTTAAAGAAAATTTATCGGTTTATGGGCTGTTATACAAATACTAGCTTCTGCTCGCGACTGCATCCGCATGAAATTTCTCGTTCCCACAACCTACCCTGTCGCATCGTGCACTTTGTTTTCGCTTAGCGTTCTTTCTGCTCGACACCTCACATAAATTGCTAGCGTGATGTTAACAGCCTTCCTCGAGAATTGGGCTATCTAATGCAAAAATAATTTTTCAAATCCGACTGACAGTTCCAGAGATTAGCACGTTCAAACAAACAAACAAACTCTTCAGCTTTATTATTAGCATAGAGCTTAGGTAGTCAAGAAACCTACGTTCGGAAGCATATTGGTTTATATTTGTAACAGTTGAGTCCGGATGTTCATGTGGTATAAATATTCCGTTTATATGCTCAGTATTATTCGTGACATGAAACTGCCATTTCCTAACCACGTGATATGATTGCTAATGTTTGTCTGTCGTATTGGCCACCTGTGTATGTGTATATTTTGTTAAATGCTTTCTTATCTTCGTATGTGTAATTCTAATGTATGTGTGACTTCCTCGTTGGTCTCGTGGTTGCAAGCGTGACTGCTGAGCGTGGGGTCCTGGGTTCGATTTCCAGGTCGGACCGTGTTATTGGGTTTTCCATTAGGAATTTCTTAGTAACAGCCCGGATTTTGGAAATTGGAGGTTTAATACCCCCGTGCTTCGGATTCCGAGACACAGAAAGCCGTTGGTCCGGCCGGCGTCTGATCTCTCCCCGGTCGTGTCGGATTGCCGTCCCATCAGACGATGAGAGCAAAGGAACAGAGAGTGGGCATGTGTTTGTGCTCACTCTTGTGCACTATAATATCTCCTGCGTATCTGGCTAATTTCCGTTTGGCCACCGTGACCGAAATGGGTCGGGACTCGGGAGGCTATTTATCTATGTAATAAAAATGAAATGTTCATTGGTAAGCGCATCACTTGGGAACAGTTGGACCGGTTTGATTTCAAAATGTTTTGGAGAGACGTGGTCCAGCGGTGGACGTGTTGACTATACATATTTATAGATTTTCTTTTTCATCTTACCACCTGCAGATGTGAGTTATTCGCGGAGCGGTCTCGTCGCTCTCGCGTGGAGGAAGAGCTCGTGCAGGCTCGCACCAGCAACGCCTTGCTGCGAGCCGAGGCCGCGGCCGCGCGCGCCGCCGAGGGCCAGCTGCGCGCGCGCCGCGGGGACGCGCGCCGCACGGAGCGGGACTTCACCGGCCAGCTCGACGCCGCCACGGAGAGGGCCGAGAGCAGTCTCACTGATGCCGCGGTTAGTAACTCAAGCACAAATCATTTACATTCATTAAACCAATTACAGACACTTTTTGATTGAATTGTCAATCAGTAGTAAAGATAAAGAAAGAAAAGCTAATTGCCCATTTCAAAGGTACCCATTTTTTAAACAAGATTTTAAATCAAGATATTGTTATAAAGTATTGGTTACATCATTCATATTGAAATTAAACATGTGAGAACGATGCAGAAACAACGATGTAACGTGCACGGTTAAAAGTAACCCTCAAAGTTTTGGCCCAATAAGGTCAAAAATTTAAAATTCAGTAGACCAGCGACACAAAGAAAAACCCTCATGGAAGCTATTAGAACAATCAGTATCATCATCTACCTAACCACCGCCTCGACCCTTGTCCAAGCTAGTCCGCGCCGCTGAGCATGTAGCTTTGAATCAGTCTTTAAATAATCTCGATCCGATCCACCCTGTCCCTTGCTGCCCTCTCCTACCGACGCCCTAAGCCGAGTTCCGTACCCCACAGGAGTGTGGAGTGCCCTAAGCGTGTAGTAGCTTATTTTATAAGTTTTCGGTTAAGCGGCCAACAATATCCTAGGTTGATTTGAGAGAAGTCTTAAACAAAAATTTGCCTAGCCGTTTCCAAACTATCTTGGGATCGGCTTCCAAGCTAACTATACAGATGCAGCTGATACATACTTGATATTTAAAAGGACCGACTCCACAACCCAGGTTGTCAGACTATTGGAGTTCTGACTCTTTAGAAGTTTAAAACGTAAATAAATGTTCACAGTCTCGAGTGGCAGAGGCTGAATCAACGATAGCTAGATTGAAGAATCAAATTAAGAAATTGAAGGTTAGTCCATTCTCGATTTGTCATGACATCTAGACTCGATATTTAAACATGATAAAACAAAAATAAAGTAAATTGATTAATTCAATTTTTAGGATCAACAACCGTTGGTAGAGTAGTTACTTGAAATAACAGTTTAAACATCACTTTTTGTTTTGTGTAAACTTCATAGACGTGAAGGGTAACACGACAAAATAAAAATAAACTTATTTCTCATTATTCAAGTACCAGCGGTCGTTGACTCCAAACAAAAAATCATTAATTTATTTTTATTGTGTTTGTTTAATTTTTTGTTTGTATACCCATCACGTCTGCGGAGTTTCGCTAGCTAATTTAATTTAACCCTGTATATAGCTTTGTGTTGGTAACATATTTTTTTAATGCTTGGTTGTTGCTCACGATCCACGAACGTTTGCATATTATAATTTGTTTTTTATATCGGGCTCAACGTATTCAGCAGAGCACTTAATAATCTTTAAAATAAGTACTAATTGAAGCAATGGTGTGTGTGCCAGGAGGAGTTGTCGTCGTCGCAGGAGCAGGCGCGCGCACTGCGCGGCGTGCAGGGCGCGGCCGCCGCGGGGCTGCGGCGGGCCGCGCTCGTGGCCGAGGGCTCGCTGCGGTCGGTAGCCTGCATCGGGCCTTTGCTTAACCTCACTTAGAACCTTGACATACGCAATGCGATGCATTATCAGCCTATGATGTTCCCACTGCTGGGACACGGGCCTCCTCTTGGTGATAGGGAGCGGACCGATCCTAATCCACCACGCGGGCCCAGTGCGGGTTGGTAGATGTCACATGTCTTCGAATGTTTGGTTCTATGACATGCCGGTTTCCTCACGATGTTTTCCTTCACGGTTTTGAGAGCAGTGGTAAAGAAATGATTTCCACGAACTAAAGAAAGAAAGAAAAATATTTTATTATTATAATATTATATTATTACCTACAACTCACTACGACAGTCGCGGTCGTTGCCACTGCTGTTGGACATGGATTCATATGAATAAAATTCATATGTAAATGGCAATATCGAAAATGTGACACGTCAACACAGTTTAATGTAATAAAGTCCAAAATAAAAATGTTTGTTTCCGTAAGGTAATTGTACTACAATCATATTTAGGTCAAATAGACAGTAGATTGCAGTGTAATTTGAACTTTAAGTTTGTCATTTCAAAACAAGACAAATATCACATTATAAAATTAGTACTTTTATATATTACAGACATATTTTCACGTTACAGAGAGCTCCTATCAGGACTAGAGCAGCTGAAGACACTAAGCACGAACCTGGACCCGACATGATGCTGAACTGCTTCCAATCTCCCCCCTTCTCTCCGCACTTCTCCCTCTCCTGGTTGAGCCACGGACTGGCACGTTAGGAAACAAATGGAATACCATAGCGAACGTTTTAATGGGAATAGAAACACAGCTTAGTACCGCAATTACTATTCGTCATCCGAGTACAAAGAAAGTTAAATTAGCGCGTCCCACGCCTTACACGGGTGCGATCGTCGAAACATGTGAAAACATTTAAAATCTAATCTAACTAGCCTGCATTGTCCACTGCAGGGCAAAGGCCTCCCTCTCCCTTTTCCACACAATTCTGTCTTTTGCGAGTGCCGGCCAGTCCCTACGGTAGGAGTCAAGCTCGTCCCACCATCTTCGTCTCGGCCTGCCGCGATGGCGTCGTGCGTTTAGTGGGACCCAATCGGTGGTTCTTTTGGCCCAATTGTCATCTGACATGCGGCAAATATGTCCGGCCCAGTTCCACTTATGTTAAACGGCTTTCTGGGTATCGTCCGTTATCATGGTTTTCGTTTTAGTTTTATTTTGTGAAAACTTACAAAGAAAATTGCATTTGATAGCCCAATTTTTGAGGACGGTTATCTAACATCACGCTATGGGCCTTAGGAGCCGAGCAAAGAGAAAAAAAGTCAGAAAGATCGCTAAGCGAAAACGAAGTGTCTTGCGAAGCGATGAGGTGGGTCGGAGGAACAAGAAATTTCACACGACCGACGTCGCGGACAGAAGCTAGTAATCTTATAACTTCAGATCACCTGGGAAAAGTATACGCTTCGGGAATCATTGTCTATGTTCGGAAATACGAACACGCTATGATATCTTATATAGAGCTGTTACAACAAAACTGAGCTGTAACAGTCAAAATTAAATATTAACAAATCCCACCGGAGTAGGAAAAAGCTTAAGAAATTTAGAATCTCGCGGGCTACATTGACGGATCCCTCTTAGTTAATGCGTAAATGAAATGTGTTTCAGTAAAAAAAAAGTAATCCATTTGTTTTCTGCGTGTGTACAACTTATATTCCGATTTGATTAAAACCTTAGGCTATGATAACTCGGCTATTTTTTGACCCCCTTTATTAATAAATGCTGAGAAAGTAACCAGTTGTAATTTTTCGAGGTTTATTTTTGGCATAACTTTCTACGCGTTTATTAAAAAGGGGGTAAGTGACGTAATTCGGAGCAATATCTTGTTGG
The DNA here is from genome assembly GCA_949629185.1 of Apamea crenata. Classification (NCBI taxonomy): domain Eukaryota; kingdom Metazoa; phylum Arthropoda; class Insecta; order Lepidoptera; family Noctuidae; genus Apamea; species Apamea crenata. The sequence goes on along the minus strand of OX451368.1, from coordinate 2,458,513 downwards.
TTGTGTGAATTATTATTTAAGTAATATTGGGCGTCCTTTCCTCTTACTTATTGCCTTATTGCCCAAGTAAATCGCCCGTGTCGGGCATATGTTGCCCACATTCATCGCCTATTATATACGCGAATGTTTATTACACTTAGGGCTGATTGTTCAATAGACAGATAACTTTTATTTGAAGAACAAAATGGCGCTTTGACATATTTTTAATTTAAAAAAAAATCCTTTTTTGAAGTCGGTTAAAAAGCTGTCAAACCGCCATTTTCATTCTCAAGATAAAAATTATTTGACGATTGAAAAATCGGCCCTTTTAACCGTTTTCTGAAAACAATTAATTAGGTGACGTAGTATACAATGTGTTAAAACCATAGTTGTCCAGTGTGAGAAAGAGATGGAGCTATACAGGATGAATCGAACTATTCCTTTTTCACATCGGAAAAATGATGGCTTTAAAGCTACGGTTTTCTAGAAGAGTTCGGTGGCCGCCGGCCGGTAATTAATTACGAATACTAGCCGAATTAAAAGTCCAGTCGGAATATAACGTGGATGCAAAATGAATCTTAATGAAATTGATCATCGAAGTAAAACTGTGTATAGTAATTATTTAATTAAACATCTTCCATTTCTCTGTAAGTTGTTTTACATTTAGCAATTTTTTGTAACTGACTGTCGAAGAATTAGCGTACAGAGGGCATAGTGCGAGTTTTTCTACCTACTCGGTGGCGTTAACGTAAACTTAGATTTGTATGGAATGACAGCAGTGCTATCGAGTTTCCACTAGATGGCGCTGCTCTAATACCGTACAAATCTGCGTTTACGTTCACGCGTTCGAGTAGGTAAAAAACTCGCACTACGCCCTCTGAATACTTGTTTACATCGATTTTTAGAATACATCTCGCCTCAGTGCAAAATAGTGCGTTGAAAATCCAACAGCCTGCTTTTACATAGGTGTCACCTCGAAAGGTACACATTTCTTCAGTCTGCTCGTGACGACTTGGAATCTTGATGTGATGGTGTTACTATAAATATAAATAAACTCACCCTCGCAGGGTATGTGTAACAATTTTTTTTTTTTCGAAACTTTGAATGGTAGTGTATTATGAAATTAGTGCTGTGTTCATGAAAACCAATTCTACGCAATGAATGTTGTTGAACTGTCAAAATGATAGCAATTGTCACTAAGAGTGCGAATTAGGGTGCCAGTTTCTTAAATCCTGTTCAATTTTATGTGTGATCATATCTCATGTACATTTATTTGTTTTATTTTTAGTAAATTCCAAAATCTAATGTGAGTTTTACCGAACCTGGTCAGGCTTTCGGGGGTTAGTATTATAATAAATTATGATAAAAGAGGTCTGATGTATTCTAAAATTGACGTTTTATTAGGCCTTAAGCTCTGCCCACACAGGCGAATCCAAACACGTGTCTATTGTTTTAATGATTACGAAATCTCGCGCCAACACCTCCATACATGTTAGTTGACCACAATAGGCGCGAGTTAATTTCGTACCGCATCCTGCACGGGATTGACCTCAGTTTGGCCAGAGCTAAATGTGCACATACATATTGGTTGAATACTGTGACTAAATTCATACTGTAGTGGTTATAAGCGTTTTGGGTTTGTCTAAAATCATGTTCTGCAAACTATCCATTTTTATTCATTCCTTGGTCGCTTCGCCACACTTACAGTCATCGACCAAGTCCGTAACAATATCCCAAGTTTTACAATATTTTTTGTAAATGAAATTTTGCTTCTAATTCATTGAATGTTAAAGGAAATGCTTTAAAGACTAAACGTTTTATGAAATATAGTAAATGAATCTATATTTCGAAATTATTGGCGGTTCATCGCTGCCTGTATGTTTTTAAATCGTTTCCTGCTGAGAGCTGCTCGCAAACTGCTTACCTACAGTACCGGGCGTTCATAACATAGATCTTAGGACGAAACTATCTCACTGAGACTGGGCTCTACAAAGTCATTGTTTTTCTAATATTCGATATGCCATTTAAAGACGAGCCAGGTCATCATCTGCCTAGCCCTTTCCCAACTATGTTGGGGTCGGCTTCCAGTCTAACCGGATGCAGCTGAATACCAATATTCTACTTGAAGCGACTGCCTCTCTGACCTCCACAACACAGTTACAGGGTTACACGATACCCCTTGGCAGGTACCTACTGTAGGTAAATTGATTTCCGATAAATTTTGTATCGAAGCGGGGATTGTACTGAAAGCTTTACTATATATAAAATACTCTGATCAGCACTGAGTGTGCGAATCTCGGTTCTAGCATCGCAAATTATGACAACGCTTTTTTTTTAAAGACCGTGGTCGTATGAACTACTCGAATTCTAAAGTATGAATTTACACAAAGATGTCTTACAAATCTGGGAATGATATTGTAAAAGTGTTTTGTTTAGTTCTTTGCTGCAATATAAACGAAAAACTATTTGATGAGTAAACTATATTTATTTTCAGTCGTTTTTTTAATATCACAGTGGTTTATTAAAGGCCTTTGAAGGTGTGTGGCATACCTACCTACTCGCCATTTTGTTTTTTTTTTTCAAAATGGCGTCCTCGCTTGTAACCTAAATCGATAGCTGACCTCAACTTTGAACGTTAATATCTCCGAAATCCTCCTATTATGTTTTCTGTTTGCATTGATTGACATCAATGCAACCAATCCATCCACCAATGTACTACATCGCAATCCACCTTCAATGCAATAGCAGCGGCAGGCAGGCAGGCAGGGTATCCTCAACCTCCTTTATGCATGTAAAAATTATCGATTGTTATTCCCAGATTAGTCAAACATATTATACAATAATTTTAGTAAAACAGGATCATGTAATATAATATTATTTCTCAATACCAATATTCTATTTGCACGTTACTTTGAAAATGAAGTCGCAATATTGGCCTTTCAATACAAATGTGTATAAAATATTATTCCCAAATGCATTGTTTTGCTATGAAAAAAAAAAATGTATTCTAAATCGAATACTTGATTAATATTATTAGAGGTATGATAACAGAACCTTCGCTAAAATTGTAAATACGAATATATTTTTGTGTGCCATTGAGGCTGTATTCATTTACTTAGTGGACAAATGTTGCTTGATATCAATATGGATGTTTTTCCTGCCACCTTCAAATGACTTCATATCTTAATTATAGATATATGTTTCGTGTAAAGTCCGATACTCTCGAAATAATTAAAAACTAATTTGTGCTTGTTCGACAAATGTTATTGTACATTAAACTGTGATTAATTATTTTAAAATGGTGTTTTTTTTTTAATTTTTGAGCAATGCAATCTACTTTGGGCTGACCTTTTGTTCGCACGGCGACATATCAAGCCAAGCATTTTCATTATAAGCTGACTTCTCATTGCAAGAAATGCCTTTACAATGCGAGAGCAGCTAAAACTGGAAATGTTTAGATGAAGTCTTTAAGCAAATATTTGTGTTGATAAGCCTATTCTATGTAGTAAGTAGGTACACTGCTACAAGGTTCTTTTGGCGCTCGAATGACGTTGACAAGAGGCGCTGTTGGTAAAGATTTGTGCAATTTATTGTTTTGTGATATCACTTGAAATGTGAAAAAACAAGATGGCTGCGTTAGTTCCGATTTTGGTCACGGGTCACAGTAAACTAGTAGCGCTATACGATGGAATTCAATAAAACAATAAACTTTCAATCAAATCTAATTTATTATTAATCTTCAACAGTTAGGGAATGTGCGGTGTATAAAATAACATTAAATATTTTCTTAAATTCCTAAATAATAAGCACAGGCTTACACTAAAACTTTGCTATTAATATCTTTGATTGTGAGTTTGCACTATAATTGCACATTAACGTTAAAAATAAATCAGATCAAGAACAATAATATCTGAAGTGAATTTATATTAAATGTGATTAACTGATTACATTGCTAAGACGTCTTAATAAAAAGTTGACAATTTACGTAGACTCGTATCTAAAGTCAGTTTTTGTATTTACGCTTTACGCTCCTCGACCGTAACATGCTCGAAAGTTGGAGATTGGTGAGACGGTTAGCCCACGAATCACCCGTGCTTACGAACACACTGGATTTGCAAATCCGAGAGTTGAAATCCAGTAGTGTATTTTTTTGACGCACTGGGATGGACGCTGGTGGATACTGAATGCTCGGCTCAACACTCAAAGTTGAAAATCCAGTGCCCGATAAAAATCTTCGCAGGTACAAATCGCCCGTGGGTACGAGCGCTTTGTGTTTGTCCAAAGGGGGCGTTTTACGCGCAAGTGCAAGCGTATCATACGCGCGTAATATCGCGTGCATGGGTGGCAGGACATGTTTTGGCTTGTTCATAGTAACTCTGCTACGAGCGATTAAAAATCTCACCGTCAAAATTTAGGTGAAGTGAGCTTGAAGTGAACCGTCATTCCACCGGATGCTAAGGATTGACAGGTCACTTCACCTAAGTTTTTTACAGAATAGATCGGCTGGAGGCTCCTAAATTAACTAAAGATTCTGGAAAATAAATCTTATCACAATTGTTTTTCAACTCTGCAGAGCAAACTTCGGATTTTCTGAGATCTTTAGTTGATAGTTTAGTAGATAATTTTAGAAACAGGATGTGTCGTTAGAACTTCATAAAGATAAATTGGACCTAGTTTAGCAGAAAGGACTTAACCCATATTCTTCCCAATAACTCGAAAATTGCGTTAGTGTATGTAATACAACTTGACTCATAAAAATATTAATATACATATTTGCCCATAAGTTACAATATTTCTAAATATTCCATATACAATACATACACACATACATATTCATTGTAGCAATACACACCTAAACTTAAAACCTCATAACTCAAAAATTACTTTTTGTGGCTTGAGTCCTTTCTGCTAAACTACGTCCAATTATTCTTCGTATAGAACCGAAGCTTTTTTTTTAGCTAAGCTCGTCCCCTGAACAATCTAGTTGGACGTAAAAAATTGCGTTTGAAAATGTCCGGAGCGAGTTTCGGACCCACACGAAGTATTATTTATTTTTAAGTAGGATTTAGACCAAATGAACATATAATTAGAGCATTCTTTCTTCTATTCATGACATAAAAATGTTCTATCTCTTTTTATACAAAGATAATTTGCTAGAGTGGGGATAGTGTGTATCCGCTCGTTTGGTAGACCAAACGAGCGGATACACACTCTCGTAAACGTCGGTTTAGAAACCGACGTTTATGTGATTATCCTTATACTCCTGAACCTGTTGTCTTGGGCTCGATCCATAGATCTGGCAGTATTATTGAGTTTCCACCAGGAATTTCTCAGTAACAGCCCGGTGTCAGGATTTGTGATTTGATAGTCACCGTTTTGCGCATTATTGGCGAAATGTGGGTGTATCACCTCTGCTTAGCCTTTCGGGGAGCACGGGCGTGATGTTACCCATGTATAGTATCGTACAGATGGTCCCAGTGCGCGGGACACTGCAGGAAGTACTTCTTGGTGGCGCTACAGAACCGGGACTTGTACTGCTCTGGGGACACCACTGTGGGCTGGCCCGAACCGAGGTTCTTCTTTACCAGGTGTTCAAGTTTCTTGTCCCAAGTGAACGTGCGGATGTAATCTGTTGATATTTAGGATTTTTATTGAAATATAAGTACAAGGTCAAATTAAATTAGCTAGCGAAACTCCGCAGTCGTGATGAGTATCGATATGAGCTCAACTGTCACTAATGAGACATAATTACTTTTTCTATTGTAACCGAACTTAATAAGCTTGCGTACAGACGAGGGGGGATATCTAAATATGATTATAGAAAGGAATGACGTTTTTTTTTTGGAGTCATCTACCGCAGGTAGTCTGCAGGTCGTACTACAGATACTTGAATGTCACACTTGTATGATATAGAAAAAAAAAATTCTTTTTTGTTTTATCGTGATTTATATACAATTATACATCATCATTGTCATCTGTGAAGTTTACACAAACTGTTTTTTTAAACTGATATTTCATGTACCTAATGACTAAACTGACTAACTGACTGACTGACTGTCATGCTACATACATACTACTACACTGACATACTACGTAGTGTCACCGTGTACTATGTAGTGACACCTTGAGGTGACGAACACATTTTGGATGTGACTATACCTACATTTTTGTCAAGTTTTGACATTGATTGTTGCTGAGGTGAGAATGCGATTTGAACGTATTTAAATACGGGAATGGGCCTTCAGAACGTTGATCTTACCAATAATGCCAAGCACGAGCGTGTTGTCTTCGATGCCGAGCAGCAGCGAGTAGTCCATGACGGTGTGTGACGTCAGGAAGTTGGTGTCGCGCTCCACGGCCGCGAACAGCACGCTGGCCGTGTGCGACTGCACGTACAGCGGGTTCTCCCAGCGCACTGGACGAAAGAAAACACGTTTACTTGCCACAGTATCAAAAGCAAGGACCACAGTACGAAGAACAAACGGAAGTGCACTGTAATTACTCTTTCTAAACCAAGCATAGCATCATTCACACAATCCATCCATCGTTTTTTTTGTCTTCCCGTACTCTAGTAGCTATCGATATTCATCCTCAAAACTTTCCTCACGACATTATCCTCAATTCCTCACTCCTCCGTATCATGCCCATACCAAACGATTGCCACACAACTTTTCAGTTACCGGTGCCACTTCCAGACATTTATTGGCAGATTCAAGCAATTTTTTTATCGTTTAAAAAACGTAATAAAAGGCCTTGTACATACAGTTGAGCAGGTTCTCGTCCATGAGCACGGCGAGCGGCGTGGTGTCGGGCGTGAGGCGGTGGCGCGAGGAGCCCTTGAGGTCGAAGCGCATGGCGCGCGACGCGCACGCGTACCACACGTTCTCCATCACCAGCACGCCGTTGCCCGCGCCGCCCACGCTGTACACGCCCAGGATGCGCGCTGGACAAACACACTTTTAATACATAGGTTTACTAACAAATTTACTTAAAGGAGATGCGGTAAGGTAACCCATGAAATTCGAAGGGAATTGAATATTTTTATATGGAGCCTCGCATACCTGTCTGCCATTTTGATTTTTTCAAAATGGCGGCCAGTCTTGAACCCTATATGAATCGATAGCTGACATCAATGCAAACAGAAAACATAATAGGACCAAACCCCGTAAAGTATAACGTTTCCGAATTATTAAATTTCAAAGTTAACACTTGACATCCATTTTTTTTTTTAACTTGCGTAAATCTTGTTGCATAAATGTTTGATTATTTTAAGCATCTATGCAACAAGATGTTTACCAGTTGATGGATGATGCAGCTGACCAATCTGACCTCCAGAACCCAGTTACTGGTTAGCACAATACCACTTGGCAAGACTGGTGTATATAATGGATGGTCACCCATCCACGGACCATCGACAAGCGTTGCGTAACCTTGAAGATCGACATGTGCGGTTGTTGATTGTTTAGCCACTAGTTCAGAACAAGGCTACTAATGAGGATGAATGATAAATATCGGACTTACCCAACAAGCTGGGTAGTTTGTTCTGTTTGCAGTTCGTGACGTATCCAAAGTAGTGCGGTGCGAAGTCCAAAAACTGCTGCCATTCAGGTTTCGTCATCTCCTTCAACACATATCTGTCATCTGTTTATAAATTATACATTTTGTTAGCATACGCATGTTTACCCCCAACTTTTTTTTTGTGTGTTTATTCTTCTTTATGCGTCATGTTTGCCGCAAATAAATGTATTTTCTTTCTTCTTTCATAACGTTCCCACTGCTGGGACACAGGCCTCCTCTCTGTGAGAGAGAGCAGGCCGTAGTCCACCACGTGGGCCCAGTGAGGGTTAGTACATATCTGGTCTTCCAATTTTCGGTACTAGGACATGCCGGTTACCTCATCATGTTTCTGTTTCACCGTTTTGAGAGCAGTGGCGATGAAATAAATTACACAAAGTAAAGGGCCAGCTTATATTCAAGGGTAGCGGGATCGTCCGAAAGGGTTACCGCTGCCCTGGAACAGAAAGGGCTAAGGAAGGAACACGGGTGGGTTTTAGTCAGTAAGAGTCTGACACTCACTTCCGCTCCACCCAGAGCGGGAGGGGTCATTTGATGATTTCACATCCAAAAAAAAAAAAAAAGCTTATATTCAAAACCATGACCTATATGCAAGTCGCTTGTTGAGGCCGTTACCACTAGGCCACCAATTTTTTATTAAAGTCTATCGAACAAATGTTGTTTTGGTCGGTGGCCTATATATTGCTTTTTTGATTAAGCTTAACAATCAATCTCTCTGACTGTACATTTTTTTTTAAATTGAAACATGAATAGTTTACCTTTAGTCTTGCAGAAGGTGGAGCCGGACTTCCCGCCGCGCGCGGCCCACGGCACGCAGTGCGCCAGCGAGCGGATGAAGCCCTCCTCCACCTCGCACAGGCCTGCGGGACAAACACTGTACATGCACACTCAATCGCATACCCGTGTTCAAAGGGGATCGAGCCTCAAACTCTAAAATTCAAAGCGTTTATTTCAATTAAACCATTCACAGGCACTTTTGAATTGTCAAATAGTCGGTCAGTTAGTCAGAAAGTTGAAGCTAGTTTATTTATTTAACCATTTATATCCAACTAATATTATAAACGTGACAGTTTGTATGTATGGATGGATGGATGTTTGTTACTCTCTCACGCAAAAACTACTGAACGGATTTGGATGTTTGGCACACAGATGGTTTATAACCAGCATTAACATATACGATACTTTTTATCCCGATATTTCCACGGGATCGAAACTTATGCGGGTGAAATCACGGGGTGCAACTAGTACACACATATAAACAGACAAGATAGAATCAGAAAAATACGTACAAAGGTGCGCAAAAAATACGTGCAAAGGGCGTATTTCTAAAATTTATCTAGTTAGATAAAAAGAGGTGTAAATGATGATGTACTCGTATTTAATTAATGATGTAACTAATATTTTGTAACAATACAGGGTCAAATAAACTTAGCTAGCGAAACTCTGCAGTGATGTGTATCTAAACACTACAAAATAAAAACATAAGTAACAAAAATCGAAGTTTTTTTGATTGAGGTCATCGACCGCTCGTAGTGTTGTTACTTAAAGTATGAGTTGAGAAAATCTGTTTTCTTTTGTTTTATTGTGTTTAGATATAGTACTACCTATCACTCCTGTGGATTTTCGCTAGCTGATTTAATTTAACCCTGTATAATTGAAAAGAGTTCATGGAGTTTCTTGCCCGTTCTGCTTCATAGGGATCTACTACCCTCTGGAATGGGCAACTAGCTTCATATTTCTGAAAGACCGACTCCTTTGACAAATCAAAAGTGCCTGTAAATGGTTTAATGATTTATGTAGTTTGAGTTTTGAGTTTGAATTGGCATAGCAACACACGATATACGGACGCTTTTCATACGCCGCTTCAAAGACAGTGGACGAAACGTAACTGTCAGCCATTCGACATTGAACTAGTTTTTAATGTTTTCTTCTTTTTATATTGTTGAACAAAGATTATGGCATAATTCGGAATGTTGCCTAAAAAGAAACAGCCCCAAATAAATTGGGATAAAAACAAGAGGAGGTGGATGAATATCATTCTCGTAAGTAAGATGTAATGAGGTATGCAACGTATCGTACTATCAGTCCTGTCCTTGTCGTCGTAGCAGCTGCACTTGTCCACGTCGCCGCCGGGCCCGCTCAGCGGACACAGCAGCAGGTGGCGCAGGCGCTGGAACTGCGACGCGTAGTACACGCGGCACACGAGCCCGTCCTGAACACAGTACATGGTTTAGAAAAGAGAAAAATACTGTTTATTCTGAACATCAAGACGCACATTACAAAAACAAATTGAAAAAATGTCCAATTCCTTCAAGGGTATACAAAGAATTCCACATACATAAATAGATACACACGCAAAAACATAACCCTGTCTGTGCTGTCGCGGGTAAAATATATCATGATGGAAATAAAAAAAACCGGCCAATTGCGAGTCGGACTCACGTACCGAGGGTTCCGTACAATTACAATTTACGATTTGTGACGTATTAAAAAAAATGCTACTTACTAGATCTCGTTCAAACCAATTTTTGGTGGAAGTTTACATGGTAATGTAAATCATATATTTTTTTTAGTTTTATCGTTCTCTTATTTTAGAAGTTACAGGACACATCGAGAGACGTAAATGTGTCCCCCCCCCCGGACACACATTTTATCGTTTTGGATGTCTCTCGCGTAATAGAAAAAAAAATGATAGAAGAAACCTCAATGATTTTTGAAGACCTATCCCTAAATACCCCACACGTATGGGTTTGATGAAAAAACATTTGGAGTGTAAACAAATATCATCTTTAAGAAAGTGAATATTAAGTTGATTTTAGAATGGCAAATATTTTCCTACGGCTGATATTCTTACATTATTTGTGCTGATACGAGAATACGAACATACCTTGAGCAGTACTTCCACGTGGTCATTGGACTTGGCTAGTTTGGACTTGTCTCCATCCATTTTGTCCTTTCCCGTTGAGTTTGTGTTCTCATTTTCTTCCTGTTCCGATTGTGTGCTAAAGAAATGGTAATAAGATCACATCAATATATATATATATATGAATTGGCGAGGCCTATGTCCAGCAGTGGACGTCTTACGGCTGAAATGATGATGATGATGATATATGATTTGCGGCTAAAAAAAGAGATGATGGTAGATCGTGGCGGCGATGACGGAGCGTTCGTTGTGCGTGTGGCACATACCTGTGTCGCATGTGCGTGCGCGTGCGGCGGTAGGTGACGGACGCGAGCGTGGCGGCGATGACGGAGCCGAGCTCACCCGCCAGCACCACGACGGGCAGCACGCCGCCACACAGGATGATGCCGCTCTGCAACAACATCCAACTCCCGATTTAACACAAAAAATCTGTGTACGAGTACGGTATCTGTCTGTGATTGTCTTTAAAATATCGACTTTAGCGATAAGATCCTCATTATGTACCCTACAGAATACATACATAGGGTACCGGCGTACGGGCGATTTTTTCCCCGCGACGTATTTTTTTTTATCGTGCAATTGATTTTCAACTCTAGGCATCAAACCGAGCATTGAGAATCGCGGTCCGCGGTGGGGGGGGGGGTCGTGGGGGGTCATGACCCCACCAAAAATCATTCAAGCTGTCGAGAGTCTGCATAATTTACTTGCCTTACTAACTTAAGTTACTAATTTACTACTCGGTGACCCCCCCCAAAATCTTGGGCTGCGACCGCGCCTTCAGGCGCGGTCCGAGGGGGGGGGGGGGGGTCGTGGGGGTCATGAAGTCAAGTATTTTGTTTGTATATTGGACAGTACAGGTTGAGATCGTCTCATTTTAAAATGCACGGCCTTCCACCAAAGGGTTTCGAAGGTTCGTGGCCCGTTGCATTGATATCAGCTATCGATTTGTATAGGGCAAATGCGTGGCCGCCATTTTGAAAAAAAAAAAAATGGCGTCAGGTATGCCAGGCTCCATACGAAAATCTTCAATCCCCTTTCTATACAAACATTTGTATGCAATTTTTAATTAGACGATCTCTACTCGTTACTTTTTATTTTATTGATATTAGATACCGATACAAACCGTCTAAAAAAAAATTGGGAACTAATTGTAAAAAAAAACCCTATATATTTTTTTGTACTTATTTAAAGACTGTCACCTAAATTAAACATTTCAAGCTGTATACAATTTCGATCTAAACAAGAATTAAAAAATATTTATCCCTAAGTTCTACTTTGCTGAGCCAATAATAGAAGCGAGGCAAAGTAAAACTTAATAATGATAATTTTTGAATGTCATTTCCATTTCTTCATCTTCTTCCATGTTTAAATGACATGAAGAAAGGGGGTCACAAGGGTGACCCCCTTTCATCCAGCCCGTTCGGCCAGGAAGAAGAAATTGAAATGACACGAAAGGTCGTGTCATTTCAATTTCTTCTTCCTGGCCTCTTCCCATGTTACTTCGGGTAGGGAGAATGGATGAAAAAAAAACACTTTTTTCATCCATTCTTTCCCTGTCAGCCGTCACCCTATAATTCACCTCCTTTTCTTTCATATAATTCCTCACACAATCCGTTATTCCCGTCCTTGTCACGCGGTACTGAGAATGTATAGCGCTAGTATGAAGTTACATAGTCGTGACGTCACTTCTATGATAGTGCTGTCTTTGTCCAGCAGTTATTTTAAAACTTTTATAACTTAGCCACTTTTTAAGCTTTTAGATTTACAAGTATTGTAGGTTTGTTTGCACAATTTGCAAACAAACATTTTCTTGAGTTGAAAATAAAAAAATTGACACCATTCCTATTCAAAAGTTGCGTTTACCTGGTTGGCTGGCTGGTTGTTAGACAGCAGTTGCGATAATATCTGGCGAACTGTCTTCTTGTCACCTTTTTCTTCGTCCTCCTCCGTGCCTAGTGAATTAAACGATTTTAATTCCTATTCCGTTGCAGTATTGTGAAATTTTATTTTATGTCATGGGTTAGCTCCCGCCAAAACAAATAATGATAGTAATAATAAAAACATTGTGGGAGGTTCCTGTATCTGGAGCCCTAACCACGGATAGCTTGGACCCTGCTCCCGATACCACGGGCTAATATTTTTTTTATTTTGAAATGTTTTTATAATGTAAATATTTATTTTGAATAGTGTGTGACGGGCTTTAAAAACACGTATTTATTTTTTAATCAATAAAAATCGTTTATTTGCATAAAAAGTGGTTGGTACAAAAGATGATAAGAATATAAAATTGCAGTGCAAAAGCACATTCTGCCATGTAATGATGGCATGCAAATATTTAATACATGAAGTACTCGTAGCTATGTAGTAACATACAGTAATATACTATAATAACGTATTTTACTAAATTAACAAGGAAACATAAATAATTAAAAAAATATTACAATGCATTTCTGAAGTGGTAGCCTGACAAGATTTTTTGTTTAGAAATTCGCCGACAGAATAAAAACTATGAGCCACTACATCTACCATTTTTCAAAACCACACAGATTTTTTTGTAAGGTATTGTACTGCTATTATTACAAAAGATGTCCGGGACTACAAAATGTGGAATTTTATGTGAAAGCCGAAGTATAGTCTCGACGAGGCACAACAGAAATACATCTTATATGATATACAAAGTAAATTATTCGGTACCTGCATGTTCCTTCTCCGAATCCTTGTTATTATCTGCGGTGAACACGTATGTTGTACCTGAAATTTAAATTAAAAAAAAAAAACTAAAAGCAGACTCGTGGCAGTTGTGGTCATAAATTAAAAATTGTTCATACTGAAAGATTGTCAATGAATTCAAAGTCACCTTGCATACCAGAACCTAGTCAGGGAAAACATATAGAAGACATAGAATTTTTCGATGTAGGGAATCTCATAATGAAAAAAAAAAACAACAAGTAAGACGGATAGATAAAATAGTGTTGCATTAAGTAATTTGTTAGGATTAAGAAGAATTATGTATGTATGACCAAGGGGTATCATGTTACCCAGTGACTGGGTTGTGGAGGTCAGATAAGCAGTCTCTCCATGTAAAATCCTGGTATTCAGCTGCATCTGGTTAGATTGGAAGCCGACCCCAACATAGTTGGGAAAAGGCTAGGCAGATAGATTTTGCTGTATGTATGACTATGTATTTTCCAATACATTTGTGTGAGATACACTAATTAATCCCTTTATTCATAAACGTTGCTTACCGTTGCATAGTGATTAGCAACTGTTTAACCATACATTTTTGACGTTTAAACGTCACTTAACTTTAATCATCGTTTATAAATAAGCCCCTAAGAGTTCTGTAGTTTCTGCCTACTCCCATGGGAAAAAGGCGTGTATGTATGTAATAATTAAGATTCAGGAAATAAAACTATAAGGTTGAAGTAATAAAAAAAAATACCTGGGATTTCTTTACTGCCATCATCACCCGAAGAATCGTCCAAATCAGATTTCTCTTCAACTGCAATTAAAAATAGACAATACAATTTAGCGTCATGTACCTCTTATGTTATTGTAATAAGGTGTAAATTGCAATGAACGCCTCAGGCGTTCAGTGAGCAACGTTCTTTGCCCATCACTCCGGGTGCATTCGTGAGATATGATTCTATTATTTATGTTACTTTAATTGTGACTTGTTACCTGCATTGTCTGGCTGTGACTTGGTCTTAGCAGGTGGACTGGACCACTTGTCTTGTGCGTCTCGCAGCATTTTCTCTCCCGAGATGATACGATCCGAGACGCTCCACAAACTACGCACCACGGCTGGAGCAATCAGCATCATATTACACATCTTATATTTTTATCTTTTTTATTTTATTATCATAATAAAGAAGCAACAAGAATAATGTATCCACGATTTTGTAATTTCTTGATAATATTTTATCTAACAAAAATAAATAATATAAATATAATTCATAATAATATAATTTCATTAAATTCAAACTAATAACATGCAAAGAGTAGGCGAATTGATGGAAAGAGAGAGAGAGCCCTATGTCGGCGAGCGACGCAGGCGGTAGTTTTGAAATTATGAATTATTTTATGTTGTTATATTTTATATGATTACTGGCCACTAGACCTAACCGTGTGTTGAATTAATGTCACCATTGTAGCGGCACGTTGCAGAAGACTACAAAAGCAATCAGACCTCTATTCCAAAAGAATAAGGTGTATATTCGCTTACCAGCCGTAGTGTTGTTCTCGTGCAAGCTAGCTGATGTGAGCGCGAGGTGTATTTGCTCCATGTGTTGTTTGAAAGCTTGGTAATCTTTCTCTGCATCGCCGTCTGATAGGCCGCTGAAGATCTCGTGACCTGAAAAATGTAACACATCATAAGGATACAGTATAAGGAACTGTTGTGCGAAATTACATGCAAGGAATTGATACAAACGCTGGGTTTATTCTGTGCTTTGTGTCAGAGAATGTCAGTGAAGCAATGAATTAATTTAAGATTTTTATTATGTAGATTTTGAATACAAAGATGTGTAGCCAAATCTACATTTTATACCTTTTTGCACCAGTTCGTTGAGCTGTGATATGAGCGTGTCTCGCATTTGTTTGGTGTCGTACTTTATAGATATCATGTCGGGAGGCAGCTGGATCTCATAGGGCGTTATCTTGCTGTACCTGTGGAGTTGGGGCATTTTTATTTTTAGTTATAACTAAACATTTTTTTACCTATTACTATACCTAGATGAAGGAGTATTCTTTATAAGTTTTAATTGTAGTTTTATTCAATTTCCTTCTATTCGCGTGTAAGTTGTTATTCCGATCTTTGCCTAAGAACTGTCCAAAATCTATTTTTTTTGTTAAGAAATTTATCTGATCTAATCTAACTAGCCTGTGTTGTTCCAATGCAGGGCAAAGGCCTTACAATCCATAAAATTAAAAACATTAAAATCAAAAGTAATTTACTCAAAATACGTCTGAGAATCAGCACTTATCGAACGCCAAAATTACATAAGACAGTCTTCAAAAACGCCAGCCTTTCCCTAGTTGCTAGTGCTGTAGCTGGCAAGACGAAGTGGCGCTTCGCCGCGTTACCTGAAGCAAGCGGTGGTGAGGTGGTGCACGAAGGCGTGCGCGTGCGTGTGCAGCGCGTGTGCGCACGTGTGCGCGCGCACGTAGCGCGGCGCGGCGATGCGCGCGCGCACGTACGTGCCCAGCGACACGCCCAGCGCCGCCCGCGACACGCGCCGCGCCGCGCCGCTGCAGCCGCACGCCTCGCAGCGCGACCAGAACATCACCTGCGCCACGGGGACAAGGGAAACAAAGAAAAATATGTAATAGCTAATTTAGTGCTAAGCCTTCAGATAACTCCGATCCAGCCTGACCCTTGCTACCCGCGCCCCCACCCCACAGGGGGTGCCCTTATTGTACACAACAATCTGATAGGTTGAACTGCGGGATGCCACACTGTTACTATAACTGTTAGCCTGGCCTTTCCTATGACTTCCAGCTCTTTCGATCCAGGGATAAAGTAGACCTCTGGTCGTTTGTTTTGTCCAGCTCGTCCCGCCATCTTCTACGGGATCTGCCGCGAAGCCTTCTACGCCACACATAAAAAAAAACTAAGCCTTCAGAAAGCAGGTGTTTACCTGTTTGCTCTGCTCCTCCTTGACTTTGTCGACGTTGCTGTGTCCGATAGTGTTGCACGTTATTGTTATACACACGTCTCCGTGCACGAACCTAAATTCGAATAAATAGAAATATATTATTTTACAGGGAATACAATCACATAGACAGGTACATGGATGAATAAAATTCTTATATTTAACTGATGGAGGTATACAAGTGTTTTAAGCTTCGAGAAACTGTGTAGAATCTGTCAAAACAGTTTGTCTGCTCAAAATCTGCCTAGCATTTTCCCTACTATTTTGCGGTCGGCTTCCAGTCTAACCGGAGGCAGCCAAGTTGTAAGTGCGTTACGCAATATGCAGCCGTAAATTTTCGGAAGAAGGCACGACTGCCAGCTATCTATCCTGCGTTTACAATTTAGCTTCAAAAAATGTAAACAAATATGTGTTTTTGGAATAATAACTTAAACTTAAAATAAAAACCCATACACATAGTTCAGTTCGCGCTACAACTTGAATAATTTTTACGATTTTTTTCAATAGTATTCTAACATAAACTTAATTTACACTCACATAAAGTTGACATTTGTTTAAGTGGAATGAACAGTCACGACCGCCAATATGTCAACACTTATCAACTTTCAATTTCGATTTTTTCGTGAAATAACGAATTCAACGTTGAAATACAACACATTACATAAACCTATGGGTTCGAAAATGCTATGTTCGTAACAACATAAAATTTCATTAAAAAATAAAGGAGTAAATCGCTTTTGAATAAAGCATAATTTGGTTACAAGGAGCTAAATATGGAGTCACAGAGTTGGTCGGCTTGTAAGTACATACCTCCGCACATGCTGGTTCATGGGCACGTTACAGTTCGGCGAAGTACACTTGTAGTCTCCGTTGAAGCAGTACTTCTCCAGAAACGCGCCCAAAGATATGTCGTGACGGCCGTACATTTCCATTGTCACTATCCTGGATAACGAAATAAAGCAAGATGTTTTTATCTGTATTCCTCACATATGGGTAGACAGAAGTGTAAAGTACACCTCATTCCGCCAGTTATGTTCGCTCCACGTAACAAATAGCTTATTGCCATGCTAAACACGAGCATTAGATTAAACTCAAACAGGAGTCTGACGCTAGACATCCACACTGTTTGGCGCACAACTACCAATGCAAGGACTCAAAAGCAGATACAGCTTCATAAAAACGGCAGCGACCAGGAAATCTGGCCGACGTTGGTTACAAACTGTGGATACTCTCCCTCCACCCAACGTGCATTTTCCCACAGGGTCCAACCTTCCGTGGCCTACTTGGAAGTCACTGAACCGACTCCGAGTTCAAGAGGGGAGATGTAACTAACACCTCGTGTTGTGAGGGTACCTCGACGGTACGGCAACCAGGTGTGGATGTGGAGCCGTGGTACAAACTATGTTCCATCTCTTATCCTGCCCTCTGTGCCCCTTATGAGTTGTAGGTCGTAGATTCGAACCAAGACAGATGCCTTACTTTGTGTAAATTATTTCATCACCACTGCTCTTGACAAGGTGAAGGAAAACATCGTGAGGGAACAGGCATGTCTTAGAACCAAAAATTCGAAGATATGGTGACATCTACCAACCCGCACTGGGCCCGCGTGGTGGATTACGGTCCACTCCCTCTCACAGAGAGGAGGCCTATGTCCCAGCAGGCTGATTATGATGTGTCATGTTAATGGCAGACTCCAGGCTGCTGTTGCGAAAGCAAAGAGCTAGAAAATATATACACATTTACCACGGGTTGACGCAGAAGTCAGGTACATTAGCAGACTTGTTGCTAAAGCTGTACAACAACAGACTCAGCTGTTGATGGTTCTCCGGCGCCAGTGGGTCGAGCGGTTCGTTGTCGTTCGGCTTCTCGTTCGGGTCCACTTCGGGTTCTTTCGGCTTCTTCAAGACTGATGGCTTGTACATCGGACATTGAGCTGAAATCGAATCTTGTGTCATTTAACTTTTTTTTTGTCAAAAACGAGTTGGGCTTTAATTTGTTAAAAGATCCACTCTGTAATACTGTTGAGTAGTACGATTCGATTTACGCATCATAATCATCATAATTTCAGCCGAAAGACGTCCACTGCTGGACATAAGTCTCCCCAAGCATCGCCACTTCGACCGGTGCTTTGCTTCTCGGATGCAGCGGATTACGCATGTTTGAGTTTTATAAAAAAAAAAATGTATAGGGTATCCCAGAAATCAACGTCAAGCCGGAAACGGGTGATAAACCAAGTCGTTTAACACAGTAACTTACGCTTATGTTTGTCGTTAACGAGTCTGCAGCCGGTGGCCCTGTAGTGCGCAAGCGCCGCTCTAAGTGCCGCGTCGTCGGCCGGCGCTGATATAGCCATCTTTGCGAATGGGTGTAGCTCCTAAGAGAATAGGACACATAGGTTTTAAAAGGGCAGGCAACGGTGCAATATAAATCAAATTTAAGTAAGCCTTAATTGCTGGTTCAAAAATGTTTTTTAACTGTTTTTTTCCCACTCAAAATGATTTCCTCTAAATATCGACAAAGTCAAAGATCTTTATTGTGAGAAGGTGGATACAGAGTTGTTATTATGTTAATTGGTGTACTTTTGCACTTCTCCACCATGTGAGGCATACAATAGTTTACAATTTGTAACATTAGACATAAAAGTTTATGTGATACATTATATTAATTCAAATAGACATTTCAATTGTAATAGAGCTTTATTTTGCATCAAAACACAAAAACAGTTTGGCCCTAACTCATCACGAATCTGTCGGACAAAAATTCATGTACTGTATAATATGGTCTGTTTACTAAGAAGTCATTTAATTTTTTCTTAAAAAATTTATTGTTTCCAACTTCTCTTATTTGCTTAGGAAGTTTATTATAAATTCGCGACGACATTCCGACGAAACTTTTAGAAAGTAGGGCTGTTTTTGAGGGCATATTATTTGCTATTTTGACGCAAGACGTCGGTACAATCTTTTTAAGCAGCTTGTCCACTGGAACTAGACTTCGTACGCCACTTACTTTCCAAACACGTAAACAAATATACTTTTGGAAAAACAGTTTCATTAGACCGGAAAAAGTTCAGTTTGCACTACAACTTCAAACATTTTTATGACTTCTTCAGGAGCGGTGAGGAGGGCGCGGGAACTAACTGTGTGTGGTACCTTGAGCTCGCGGTGCGAGTGCGAGGCGCGCGCGGAGTGGCGGGGCGCGCGGGGCGTGTGCGGGGGCGGGGGTGCCGCGGTGAGGAGGGCGCGGGAACTAACTGTGTGTGGTACCTTGAGCTCGCGGTGCGCGTGCGAGGCGCGCGCGGAGTGGCGGGGCGCGCGGGGCGTGTGCGGGGGCGGGGGTGCCGCGGTGAGGAGGGCGCGGGAACTAACTGTGTGTGGTACCTTGAGCTCGCGGTGCGCGTGCGAGGCGCGCGCGGAGTGGCGGGGCGCGCGGGGCGTGTGCGGGGGCGGGGGTGCCGCGGTGAGGAGGGCGCGGGAACTAACTGTGTGTGGTACCTTGAGCTCGCGGTGCGCGTGCGAGGCGCGCGCGGAGTGGCGGGGCGCGCGGGGCGTGTGCGGGGGCGGGGGTGCCGCGGTGAGGAGGGCGCGGGAACTAACTGTGTGTGGTACCTTGAGCTCGCGGTGCGCGTGCGAGGCGCGCGCGGAGTGGCGGGGCGCGCGGGGCGTGTGCGGGGGCGGGGGTGCCGCGGTGAGGAGGGCGCGGGAACTAACTGTGTGTGGTACCTTGAGCTCGCGGTGCGCGTGCGAGGCGCGCGCGGAGTGGCGGGGCGCGCGGGGCGTGTGCGGGGGCGGGGGTGCCGCGGTGAGGAGGGCGCGGGAACTAACTGTGTGTGGTACCTTGAGCTCGCGGTGCGCGTGCGAGGCGCGCGCGGAGTGGCGGGGCGCGCGGGGCGTGTGCGGGGGCGGGGGTGCCGCGGTGAGGAGGGCGCGGGAACTAACTGTGTGTGGTACCTTGAGCTCGCGGTGCGCGTGCGAGGCGCGCGCGGAGTGGCGGGGCGCGCGGGGCGTGTGCGGGGGCGGGGGTGCCGCGGTGAGGAGGGCGCGGGAACTAACTGTGTGTGGTACCTTGAGCTCGCGGTGCGCGTGCGAGGCGCGCGCGGAGTGGCGGGGCGCGCGGGGCGTGTGCGGGGGCGGGGGTGCCGCGGTGAGGAGGGCGCGGGAACTAACTGTGTGTGGTACCTTGAGCTCGCGGTGCGCGTGCGAGGCGCGCGCGGAGTGGCGGGGCGCGCGGGGCGTGTGCGGGGGCGGGGGTGCCGCGGTGAGGAGGGCGCGGGAACTAACTGTGTGTGGTACCTTGAGCTCGCGGTGCGCGTGCGAGGCGCGCGCGGAGTGGCGGGGCGCGCGGGGCGTGTGCGGGGGCGGGGGTGCCGCGGTGAGGAGGGCGCGGGAACTAACTGTGTGTGGTACCTTGAGCTCGCGGTGCGCGTGCGAGGCGCGCGCGGAGTGGCGGGGCGCGCGGGGCGTGTGCGGGGGCGGGGGTGCCGCGGTGAGGAGGGCGCGGGAACTAACTGTGTGTGGTACCTTGAGCTCGCGGTGCGCGTGCGAGGCGCGCGCGGAGTGGCGGGGCGCGCGGGGCGTGTGCGGGGGCGGGGGTGCCGCGGTGAGGAGGGCGCGGGAACTAACTGTGTGTGGTACCTTGAGCTCGCGGTGCGCGTGCGAGGCGCGCGCGGAGTGGCGGGGCGCGCGGGGCGTGTGCGGGGGCGGGGGTGCCGCGGTGAGGAGGGGCGCGGGGAAGTGTGCCCGCAGCACACAGCGCCGCCCCGCCTCGGTCTCGAGGTAGGGCGCCGGGATGATCATGTTGGGCGACATGGATAGCACCACGTCGTCTGTTGACCACCTGCAAAAGAAAATCACTTAATTTTTGGTCCATTTTCGAAATCTGAAGTGGCCCTGCATATGCTTGCTCAAAAACCCTCTGGGTTACTACTTATTAGATCAAAAACGATATATCGGTAAGTGCGATACATAGTTAAGTGCATTCTCGCCATAAATTATATTTCCACTGCGGACATCAGCATCTAACGACCAATCCTGCGCTGCCGACATCCTCTGATTGTTGTGACTTCATCAATACTTCAAAAACTGTTGAATTTCAACTCTATCTCAGTCTTAGATTGGACATTTCGGATGAAAATCGACTTACCGATCGGTATGCGGATCTGCCTTCAGCTTAGCTTCCTCTTTCGGTAGGAAAACGTCGTCATCAACAGACAACGTAGCGCGCAATGGATCACTAAAGTCCCTGATCGGAACACCACAACTTAGCGTTTTATCACTGTCTGTTTTACGCATAAACGGTTTTGTATTCTGCAAAGGGTCCTCTTCAAGCGACTTATTATTAGCTTCCTTTTTCTTTTCTTCAACACTTGTGTTTTTGGAAATGTCATTTTTATCATCACTTTTCGCAGTATCTTTAACACTAGAGTTTGTAAATATGTTATCAGATCTTGAAGATTCATTGCTATCGGTTTCATTACTCTTTCTCGACTCCTCGTTCAAGGAATCGTTACGTACAGCAACATCTTTTTCACTTTCTGTAATTTTAGTATCATTATTTGTAATATCATTTTTAACAACGTCATCTTTCGTTACGTCGTTTTCATTTAGATCATCGTCAAACGTCATCCCTGGTTCAGGGAGGATAGCTTCGATATCTCCCAGAAATGCTTTTTCTAGTTTCCAGTTATAACACGCTAACAGCATGAATTTGACGACTTTTTTTACTTTGACTAGCTCTTGTAGGGATGCCCCACGTAACAATATGCAGCATGCTAGGTTTGGTTCAGCACAACCTTCAAGTACCATTAGTGTTTTGCTGGAATCTGTATGAAAAGAGAACAGTTTGTGTTAACACATTTAAAAAAATATTCTATCTCAATCATTTTCGTAGCGGTAAACGTATAAGTATTTAGAAAATCATTTTCTATTAGGTACTGCTATATATTATTAGAGACGATCGGGTCTGCAGGAGTAGAGTACCTACTCGGTTACTCACAGTTCTTGACGTAGAAGTTGGCGCAGGTGCCGAGGCGCGGCATGCCGACGCGCGCGTCGATGGAGGCGAGCGGGTCGGCGCGCGCGGCGCGGGCGGCGCGGGCCAGCGCGCGCGGCCGCACGCGCGCCGCCAGCGCCACGCCGCCGCGCCGCAGCGCGTCCTGCACGCCGCGCGCCGCCGCGCCGCGCACCAGCACCACCGACGGCCGCAGCGCACTGATGCGCGCCGCGCAGCGCACCAGGTACTCGCGCTCCTACGGTAGTGAGAAAACGACTGTAGCCCGCGAAATCCGCGACTGTGTCTTTTGTGGTACTCTAAACCTCAGATGGATTCCAAGATTTTTTTTTACTACACGCGACTGCATCAATTGGCATCATAAAAATAAAACTCGAGAATTGGCGTTTTTCTAGCTAACTGTAGCTATAATTACTCAAAAAAATTATCTTATTGAATGATAAAATGATAAATGATGATAAATGATTTTATTTTTGTAAGTAGGTTTGTACAAACACTTTTACACGTCAATCATATTTTAAAACTAGATGAGGTCGGCGTTTCCTATCTGACTAGTCTGAGAAGAAAGGCCGAAACAAACTCAGAGGTCACAGTCTCTTTTAAAGTCCAGACATAATCTTGGTCAGATCATATGAAGACCATGTAGATCGATGTCTGAGATGGTTTTTTGAGGAAAGAACCACACAGATTGAGAGGACCTGTCCAGCCAGTGCACGCATTTGTCAGAAATCGTGCAGCTCAACTCAAAACTTAGGGAGCTCGACGATTCGACGAACAATACCAAAGAAAGGACATTTGGGTAGGCCACATTAATTACTCAAACTGCCAGACCATGACAAAAACTAACAGAACAGAGAGAAAAATTAAAAATAATATAAATAAAATGTCACATGTCAAATGTATATAAATTATTCTTCACATTCACAATAATTAAAATAATAGAATACTTTACAAAGTAAGCAAATGTCATAGTATATATAAAATTCATGAATGTCAAAGTGTATATATAATAAAAAAAAAAAACAAAAACAACAACAAAACAGAAAAAAAAAAAAAAAAAAACATGCTTCCAATTTTTACATATTTAATGTAAAAATTGGAAGCACCTTAATCCCAAGCCTTTTTGTCCTCGATATAATCCTTAACGGTATAAAAGGCTTTCTGGCACAACTTACGTTTAATGAATGATTTGAATTTATTAAGGCTTAGATCTTGAACGGGGCTTGGAACTTTATTGTAAAAGCGTATACATTGGCATCTAACCGAGCCACCTATTTTCTTGAGCCTTGTTATAGGTACAACAAATTTGTGTTTGTTCCTAGTATTTATATCATGGATAACACTGTATTTTTCAAACAATTTTATATTTTTATGGGCATATAAAAGATTTTCATAAATATACTGAGAAGGCACAGTCATAACATTAATCTCTTTAAATTTGTCTCTGAGCGAGTGTCTCGGACTTAATTTATAAATTGATCGAACAGCTCGCTTCTGCAAAACAAAGATAGTCAAAATATCAGCGGCATTTCCCCACAATAGAATACCGTACGACATTACACTATGAAAATAGCTAAAGTACACTAAACGGGCTGTCTCTATATCAGTTACATTACGAATTTTTCTAACAGCGAATGCTGCGGAACTTAGCTTTTTTGACAATTTGTCTATATGCGGACCCCACTGAAGCTTAGCATCCAAAGTTATGCCCAAGAATACGGTGCTGTCTTCAGGATTCAATTCTTCGCCCTTTATCAACACATTAGTTTTCACCTGCCTAACGTGAGGTAGCGTAAACTTAATGCATTTGGTTTTTTTCTCGTTTAGAAGTAAATTATTAACATTGAACCAGTGGTGGTGTTAGAGATCGCGCTATTTACTTCGTCAGTAACCTGCTGCTGACGTTTAAGTTTAAACAAAAGTGAAGTGTCATCTGCAAACAACACTATATCATGATTATCCTTTATGAGGTACGGCAAGTCATTAATATAAATAAGAAACAAGAAAGGACTAAGAATTGAGCCCTGTGGGACTCCCATTGTTACTATAGATCCGGGAGATCTTTTTCCATTAACGTCAACGCTCTGAATCCTCTTACTCAAGTATGAAGTAAGAAGATCCAGAGCAGCGTTCCGGATCCCGTAGTGACGGAGTTTCCTGATTAAAGTTTCGTGAAGAACGCAATCGAATGCCTTGGACAAATCACAGAAAATGCCCAAGGCATCGCATTTGTCTTCCCATTATAAATATGTCCTAAAAGTTCAACACATCAGTAGTTGAACGACCCCTTGTAAAACCGAACTGCATTGCATAGATGTTTGAAATAATCACTCTGAATGTTTAAATTTTTTTAATACTCTTGATCTTGCTTAAATTAAGAAAAACAGATGTCCCGTGATCAACTTTAAACGTTAATATCTCGGAAACGTGACACTTTACATGGTTCGGTCTTAGTATGTGTTCTGTTTGCATTAATCTCAGCTATCGATTTATATAGGTTTCGTGCATGGTAGCCATTGAAAAAAAAAAACAAAATCAGGTATGCCACGGACTTCGAACTCCTTTGAAAATTTTCGCAGTCGCCATTTTGGATTGTCATTAATAACTCTCTCTGTCTCTTATATGGTGGCATAACGCTTTTTTATTACGAGATGATGTCTACCAGTTTGATACTACCGTAAGCCACGTTCCAAAACCCAAACCGTTTTATTACAAAACGAAACCTAACTTTAATTCTAGCCTAAACTATTGAGCCAGTACTTGTATTTCGAACTTTATTTCGATTTAAGCAAAGTTCTTAATACCAAAATGACAACTTAGCACCGAACTAAGCTGTCATTTTTGTATAAAGAACTGCATTTCTCTATCAGTTGGGTTCTTAATTCAATAACTGGGTCAGTGGTTTAAAACTGATCGAAAGAAAACATTAAATTTTCCAACTGACCTGCATCAATACAGGTTCCAGCGAAGTAAGTTTGCCCTCAACCCGCTGATACGCGATAGAACAGTCTAGGAGTAATATCGTGGGGTTCGATATCTGCTGCGGCATGCCCCTGTATTTGAACAAATACATGCAAGATGTAGAAAGAACAAAATTCTGCGCATTCTAAACATCTATACTCCATTTATTATATCATTAGAAAAATAACGGTTATCACCCTTTCGTTAATTCCATAGAAATGTATTATAAAGTCCGTTATTTCACGATAAATACAAAGCAATGTAATCAATTTACTTTTTAGATAAAAAAAAAATCAACTCTAAAATAAGTGCACCACTTTTAACCAAATTACACAATAACTGTAAATATTTGGCTGTCATTTTTCTAATCTTCTATAATATAAAAATGAATCGCTGAAAGTGTTGCTAAGCGCAAATCTCGAGAACAGCTGAACCGATTTCCCTAATTCTTTTTTTAGAATATTCCTTGAAGTACGAGGATGGTTCTTACGCAGAGAAAAATTTTAAAAATAGGGAAGGAGTAGGTTAGCAGTAGGGTAGGAGTAGTGTAGGAGTAGGGTAGGAGTAGGGTAGGAGTAGTGTAGGTGTAGGGTAAGAGTAGGGTAGGAGTAGTGTAGGAGTAGGGCAGGAGTGGGGTAGGATTAGTGTAGGAGTAGGGTAGGAGTAGAGTAGGGGGTAGGGTAGGATAAGCAAAACAACGTTTGCCGGGTCAGCTAGTCTATAATATGAAAATGAATCGCTGAATGGGTTACTAAGCGCCAATCTCGAGAACAGCTGAACCGATTTCGCTAATTCTTTTTTTAGAATAATTATTCCTTGAAGTATGAGGATGGTTCTTACGGAAAAAAAATGTAAGAAAGTTGCTTCACGCGGACGAAGTCGCGGGCAAAAGCTAGTGCTATAATAAATTGATTATAAGTAAACGAGAAAGTTGAAACGACTTTTATCGTTGGTATGTAGAGCTTTCCAAAGATAAGTATACGCTTCGGGAATCTTCGTGTTTTCGATGAAGTACGAGCTTTGCGGTAGATAATTAGCTGAACAAACTCCAAGGGCTTTTTTAAAATCGAAATATTCGTATAATAAATAACGAACCTGTGTGCTACGTTCTTAGTAAGCACAACTCCCTGCACGACACAGCTGTCGCGCATGGTACCACCGGGCACTTTCTTCACTTGCACGTAGTTCCGGACATCAATGTCATTGCTGTTCACGTCTGTACGTAACAACCGTTACAATTACTATTTATTTTATTTTATGGCTGATGATTGATCCAGTATTCTATACTGCAGCATAGATATTACACGTACCTAGCACGATGG
Organism: Apamea crenata; assembly: GCA_949629185.1. Taxonomy (NCBI): domain Eukaryota; kingdom Metazoa; phylum Arthropoda; class Insecta; order Lepidoptera; family Noctuidae; genus Apamea; species Apamea crenata. The sequence goes on along the minus strand of OX451368.1, from coordinate 2,432,093 downwards.
TATCGGCGGCGTGCACACACAGTGGATAGAGCACGTGTAGCCAGGCGGCCGGGAGCGCGTGTCGCGCAAGACACTGTCGCATTAGTAGACGCAGGTGATCTTCGCCCGACACGACGATCGCCTTGCATATGTGGCGCGCTTCTGTTGACGCTGGGCAAACGACGATACAAAATCACAATCAAAGTAAAATCTTGCTTGGAATGGCCATAGCTCAAATATTATGTTATTCATGGTGAATTATGAAAAAAAAAAAAATATAAAAATTTAAGAAATTATCACCTTCATTTTGTTCTAACACTGGCGTCTCTTCTTCACTTGACGATGATTTCTTGTCTGAAACAATTCACTAATTTATTTATCCAACTTAATTTAGTTCTTATTTAATAGACGTTAAGGTAATTTATTAATTGGGAGCTGTGGTTGCCCAGTGGCAACGGCTCCGATTCAAGAGTTGTAGGTCGTTGGTTTCGAACCAAGACAGGCGCTTTACTTTGTGTAAATTAATCCATCACCACTGCTCTCAAAACGGTGAAGGAAAACATCGTGAGGAAACCGGCATGTCCTAGAACCAAAACTTCGAAGACATGTGACATGATGACATGCATGTGCATGTGTGTGTCGTTGACGTCATCACGTCAACGACGGCTGTGTTTGTGTTCTTTTTATGCGTCATGTTTGCCGCAAATAAATGTATTTTCTTTTTTCTTATACATGTAAGACATCTATATTTCCGCACTGGGCCCGCGTAGTAGATTATAGCCTCTCGAAGAGAGGAAGCCTGTGTCCCGGCAGTGGGAACATTATAGGCTGATTTAGCTAATATAATTTATTGCATGAATACCTGCTTTAGGTGTTTTGATCAGCCTTGCGGAGTTCTCACCAAGATTGAGATCGAGGCAGTAGGACGAGACGCTCTCGACCAGTCTAGTTGATTCCCCCGCTGTGGACGAAAGTGTATATTGGAGATATTTAACTTGAGCATCGCTTTCTGAAAAACATGTACCCCCTTATTACAAAACAAGGATTTTCTTTCGATCAGGTTTAAACCACTGACCCAGTTATTGAATTAAGAACCCAACTGATAGAGAAATGCAGTTCTTTATACAAAAATGACAGCTTAGTTCGGTGCTAAGTTGTCATTTTAGTATTAAAAACTTTGCCTAAATCGAAATAAAGTTCGAAATACAAGTACTGTCTCAATAGTTTACTCTAGAACTAAAGTTAGGTTTCGTTTTGTAATAAGACGGGTATAGTTTAAAGCTATTTATTTTATTGATAAAAGCCCGTGTGGTCCATTTGTTGTACAGACGTCAGCAGGTCAAGCTACCCGAAACTGTCAAATTTTCCCAATCAACCTTGAACCTAATGCTTTAGCAATAAAGTTGAAATTCTATTAAAGAAATTTGACAGATTGTAGTAGTTTGATGTGCTGGCGTCTGTACAAGGTGGCGCAAAAGTTGTCACCCGATGTTCTTTGGCTGTATTTTTTTTTAATGAATGAAAAGCTTTGGTTCTCTTTTTGGATTATGTTGTTTTGATCATCATCTGCCTAGCTATGTTGGGGTCGGCTTCGAGGCTAACCGGATGCAGCTGGATACCAGTATTTTACATGGAGCGACTGCCTATCTGACCTCCACAACCCAGTTACTGGGTAATACGATACCCCTTAGTAAGACTGGTTGTCAGACTATATTATGTTTATTTGATGTCTTAATTTTTTTCCATTATGTAAGTCGAGAAAATGATATCGGCTTAGTGGCAAAACCGCATCAAACATAACGACCGTCTCAGAGACAATACACAAAATGCGACTTCATTTTATAACATGTAAATAGATTATTATTAACCTCCTGGATTGGTCTAGTGGCCGCAACACAAGCATTACTGCCGAGGATGAGGTCCTGGGTTCGATTCCCAGGTCGGGAAAAGTGCTTTTGGGTTTTTCTGTCAAGAATTTCCCAGTAGCAGCCCGGAGTCTGGATTTCTGTCTGCTTGGGACTTAAACTTAACGGCCGAAATGTGGGTGTACTATAAGTTCACCTCTGTCTTACCCTTCGGGTATAACAGGCGTGATGTTATATTTTATTATTATACTCTGTGAAGTGTTGCCTGTCTGTCCGTCTTCTACAGACTGTACCTCGGGGAGTGTGCTCAAGAGCCATCAGCCATCAACATTTACCATCGGGAGTCCAGACGCACTGCGGGATACCACCCCTATTTGGTTAATATACCATATATACGCACCAAGCGCTTCTCGTCATCTTTTCTGATGCGCACAGCAAAGGAGTGGAATTGTCTGCCTGCGTCTGCATTCCCGAGTTCATACAACCCTAATCTCTTCAGGGCGAGAGTGAATAGGCTTCTTCTGGGCAAGCTCATTCCACCGTAGATCTCATCCCTGCCTCTGGGCTGGATTGAGGTCAAGAGTGAGCCCATTGTCAATAAAAATAAATAAAAAAATACTGTGTTTTCTCTACTTACGTGATTCATCTTCATCCGTAGCGCGCGGCGGCAGAACTATGGGCTTATACAGGGCGTAGTCTGCGAACTGGGGCAATTCCGTCATACCCTCCATATAACCCGCGCTTAAAAGATTCTGACATACTAAAGTTGCTTGCGCTCTGAAAAAGAAAATCAAACTTAACCCCGAATTCTTAAACGACACTTTACCCTTTATCATGAACGTTGGTTAAAGTTAAGTAGTGATTAGCGACTGTTAACGATATATTTTTGACGGCCGGCCATATTAGCCATAGAACGGATGACCGTTGGGGTAGACGTGTTCTTGAGTGGAGACCGCGAATCGGTAAACGTAAGGTGGGGCGCCTTCAGGCTAGGTGGAGCGACGATCTTCGCAGGATGGCTGGTAGCAGCTGGATGAGAGTTGCCGTAAATCGAGTTGAATGGCGAGCAATAGGAGAGGCCTATGTCCAGCAGTGGACTGCTATGGGCTGATTATGATGATGAATACTGTGCATTCGTAAATATGTATCCCAACTACGGAACCCTTCACTATGCGTGGTTGTACACGCACATGGCCGGTTTTTTACATATAACTAACGCTGTTGTGTTGTGTGTCTTTTAGTCTGTGTTAAATAAATGTATTTTATTTCTTTCTTTCGTTTTATTGACCTTGTCTTATTGTTGGTGTTATCCATGACCCATTGAAGAACGTCGCAGCCGCGCCAAACGCCACTGTAGCGAACAAGACGATACCTGAAAATAACACATTTTTTTTCAATAAAATTTTATTATATGTATAGATAGATATAGATGATTATTACTTATGAGAAAAAACACGTCTTTTGTTTTGAAATTCGAATAATGTTTTTTTTTCACTTTAATTGATTGTCTGAAACTCAATTTTTTGATAAAATAAAACGCATTAGGTATGTATAAAAGTAGCCATAATCTAGATCTCGGAAATCTTGAAAACGAGATCTCTTTGGGCGAAATCTCGAATCGCCAGTCTCGGAACCAGACTTAGCTCGCGAGATCTCGAGTTGCCAATCTCGCCTCGAAATTGAATTCCCTAATCTTTACCTGTGTTGCTGTGTGGGCAGCGTGAAAGACAGCTGTCTAAACACGTCGTGCAGCACCTCCTTGTGCGACGTGCGCGCTTCACAGCGCTCTTCCTGCTCGCGCGCGAACATGAAGTTGTCGCGCAACTTGCTCGCCTGAGCAGACTTGTTCTCGGGGAACTTCACCTGGTAAAAAGGTTTAATACTTTACAAAAACTATACCTACAGGCAGCTCACATAAAAAGATAAATCGTTTATGTACCTACATGATTTTTTTTTAAGTGTGATAAAAATCCGAAATAAATATATTTGATTTGATAAGTCTTTAAAGTTCCGAAAGTCATTACATCAAAATACAGTTGATTTTCGTAACCTTTGTACCGTATACGGTACAAAGGTTACGAAAATCAACTGTATTTTGACAGGCTCGACGGCGCGGTATATATACCGCGCCGTCGAGCCTGTCCGCTATCCCCATCAGCACCCTATGCTGTCTAAGCCTTATAGTTATCTATGACTATTGCACCAGAGACCATAAGTGAAAAAGTGTCACACAAACCTGTAAGTTTTCCTGCAAAGTCCTCAGATCGGGCGGTATCTCGCCCGTCATGTCATTCTCCTTTAGATAACTCAGTACCACATTGCAGCAATAGTTGCATACTCGTAGGCCGCCGGCGCAACCGAAAATGTGTCCTGGAACAAGCAGATATGGTTCCTTTTTATTTGTTTGAAACTCAAATATGTTTGTGTGCAATAATTGAGTATTTATTAGGTAGTTTGACAGTTTCTGTTGACTGAAAAGCTCATTTAAACTCATTTTGATTATGTTTTTATTTCAGCTGGCCAATCACAGTAGTTAAAATGTTGAACTCGACTGGACTGGCAGGACACCTGGCAAGGCGCTGGTGGAGTAAAGCAGTGACTGAGAGGCGTCCAAGAACTGGGAGACGATGTATCGGTCGTCCGGCGGCGAGATAGGCGGACGAGATTGTTTCCATCGCAGGAAGAACGTTGATGTGGCTGGCACAGGAGGGTTTGGCACATTAAAAGAGGGACTCTCTTTTAATGTGCCAAAGCCCTCAGCTCAGTAGTGGGTGAAGCCGGGCTGTGGATGATGATGATGAACATGTGGAGTTGGACAGCTTATAGATATTTTTTTTTGTTGATAAGTATGTCAATAACCTGGTGTTTGTCACTTAATTTGTTTACCTGGCACTCGTTGGCTACAGCATCTAGAACAGAAGATCTGTCCGCATACACGGCAGTGGTGTCTGCGTCGCAAGGTGCTGAACCGTGTGGCACATTCATAGCACTCACGAGATATGTCATCAGGCATCCAGTAGCGAGCCAGCTCTGTGTCTGCGTACTTTGTACCACTCTGAAAATTAATCAATCATTTACATACGTTTAATAATCATAATGAAAAAAAATGTAAGTCTGATACTTACATTTGCATTTGTGAACAGTTTGAACTTGTTTTATTTAAAAAAAATTGTACTTACATACTATTTTTTTTTAAATAAAACAATCGTTTGGATCACACAGGTATATATTACAAGTATATATTTTTATTCTTTTAAAATGAGAGTGTCTTTGAACATCAGATATAATACTACCTCACAGTACTATTTCCTTGACAAAAATGTGAAAATGCTACAAGTATTAAGTGCACAAAGTGCATGATATGTATTCAATTATCTTATTCAAGGCTAAATACATCTTTGATAAGATATATAGATAGTCAAATACCAAACATATTTTAATGTAGTTAGCAAGTCTTGTTTGCTTCTATTTGCACAACAAGTCTAAATTACGAAAGCCAACCTCATATAATATTAATGATTAAGCTACACAATAGTTATTGTCCACTTACGCCAGACCCCAAGGCAATCAGACTGCTTATTCTTCGAAGAACGTTAGGCAAGCTCCTGCCCTCTAACTCAACGGCATACGACCCTGTCTCTGGTTTTCCATCATCATAATCTTGCTTGTCGTCGTCAGTTCGAGGGGCGTCTTTACCGTCGCTCACCACTCTGTTCTGCATACTGTCTGCAGCCTCACTTGGCGAAAATATTGGAAACTTCCATAATTTATTAAAAAACGTTGAGACACCACTCTGGGCGGACTCTGGTTCGTAACGAGGAAATTCTGTAATTTGAGATGTATCATATTTATCCATAATCAGGAGATTATTGTTGAATATTTAGTAATAAACATTGAAAATAATGAAATGTTTTTTAAGCTTCGTAATTTGTATGTGTCAGTGTCAAAAACACCTGATGACACAACAATGAAAATGACAGTTACTGAAGGCTGAACTGTCTTTTCTCGTACGGTCAGCTGTTTGCTAGGGGAGCACCCCGCACCCGTAAATATTTTTTTTATTTCTTTTTCTACAGTTCTATACTATGTATAATAATTCACTATTGTAAGATTTTTTTATATCTGCAATGCAAACTAAATATTAAATCATTTTCTACAGCTTGACGAAGAGGCAGGACTAAAAGATTGTGGCGTCCCAAAGTGCTAATGGCTATGTTTTTATGTAGATGACAACAACCATCGACAAAAAAATTGACAATGCAATGACAATCGAATTTGACAATTAAATTGTCATATATTCAATTTCCTGTTCATGCTGCAAGGTATCGCAAGCTACATCGCAAGTGAATAAATCAGATTTTACTTCCTTACTTAATTATTCATATATTAAAACAATGGGAGAAGTGTCGCTGGAAACTGCGGCTTACGCTAAAATTATCTTACATGCTGCTAAATACCCGCACTGCGCTGTGAACGGCGTTCTTTTGGCGGATGCCACAAAAATCCGAGATGGAGCTAAGAATCAGGATTTGGATATTGTGGATACAATTCCGCTGTTCCACCACAGCCATTACTTGTCGCCGATGGCAGAGATAGCACTGACGCAGGTACTTATATAATTATGCCAAACATCACTTTTATCCCTGGACTATTATATAAAATTAGGCCAGATATGAAATTTTTCATAGTCAGCTGAATTTTGGTACATATATTTTGTATGTAGTATTGATTCATTAACTAAGGCTCCAACACCCCAACCCTCTGATGAACCTGAGATATACAGGATGTTAGCATGAATCTGATTAAATTGATATTTAAACACACACATTTACAAATCATTGCCTAAAGCAGACTTAATGCACGCGCTCCCAAACAAGAGGTTGATGTCAACTTTAGAGTACTCCAACGTTCAGGAGTTTTGGCACAGTAATCAAGACACTATTCTGAATGTGTATACAATTTTTTTTACTGTTTATGAAAAAAATCATATCTTAAACCTAAAAATCCTGGGCTATTGGTCCTAGGTTAATTTATAAGTTTCTATGACAAATTTGTTGAAAGACTATTTGGTGCAGTGCAAAAGTTATGTCTTCATAATTACCAAATCGCATTTGTATAATCTGAACACATATTTCTACAGTCAGTGTTTGTTTGTAGAATTTGTTTGTAAACTTAGGAGATATTGTTGTTCTAGTTATTTGTAATTGGGATGCGTTTGAAGAAATCATTGTACAGGAGAATGTTTGAAATGCGGCTTATATATTGACAACGGATCGTACATATCTGGAAGAATCAATACAAATATATAATCCTATTCATTAATATTTCATTAAATTGCTATTCAATCGGATTATATGAACTTAGTGGGGTGTATTGGTGATTTTAGTGATTATAATTCTGTTAATACAAGTTATGCTCGCGAATCATATTGCAAAAAACGTAAGTTTGAATTTCGCGGGCTACCCTTAGGTGACAACACTGGATTAAACTTCTCCTACTTGTTTAATTTATATTACCTGTGTCCACAGATCGAGACAGTGGCTCAGACAGACAACCGTGTGATAGCCGGCTACTACGCAGCTTGCGAGAACTTCAAAGACAATACTGTTGAGAAGTGTCCCGGCCAGAAGATTGCTGAAAAAATTGCAGAACACTTCCCTTCCGCTGTCTTTATTGTGGTAGGAACTATTGCAATTGCAAAAATCAAACACTGTTTTGATGTCAAAAATTCTTCGATGTTTTGTGTAAAGATACTGAAAATTAAATATTTGACCTTGATATTTGTTGATGTTGTCATCAACACACGGTAATTGTAAGGCCCTGGGGTCGTATTAAGAAGTATTAATGCCATCATTATTACAAAAAAGGGATGGTACTATTGGCGTTCTCCGTCTCTCTCACACTAGAAAGAATTTCATTTGCTAATCCGTATAACCATGTGCTCCTCAGGTGGACAATAAGAGGCTGATGCAGCATCTTGACACACCCGCCATCAAGTTACACAAGTACACTGATGGAAGGTGGAAACCCAAGGATGCCAACAAAGTCATGTTCCGTAAGTAGAATTATTCTGCAAATATATTTTTATATGTACTCAATCACGAAAATTACTAAATGGATTTGGATAAATTTGACATACAGATTTCCACAATATAATCCGATTTAACACATCGATAATATTTATCCAACGGGGTAGTAGCGTAACTTACTAACAGCAGCATTGGCTTTGATTTTGACAGTTCAACAATATTCATTGCGTTATTTATGTGGTTGAGCAGATTTTTTTTTCGAACATATGTAATTATGAACATATGGATTAGTAATATCCTTCAAAATGATTCAGAAAGAGATTGATAGTGTGTGTTATGCAATTAGTGAAAGAATTTTTACGGTACAGCTTATTTAATTTGATAAAGTATACATATTACTGGTTACAGTAGGACATCATTATGTTTCTTTTGACAGATCTTATTGCAGACATAAGATTTATATTCCTAAAAGATTTTTTTTTAATATTTAATATTTCAACTTCCTTACAGAAACTCCGTATGTCTTAGAGACTGCATCGCACTTGCTGCAGCGTGGTGTCCAAAAAGATCTTGTGGATTTCGACAACTACTTGGATGACCTGTCTCAAGACTGGACCAACCTTGGCATAGAGAAACTGATCGCTAGTATCAACGCTTCGAACACCATCGACTGTAAGGAGGATGAGAAACTCTTCCGATAGTGTAAAGGAAATATTTAAGGAAAATCACACTCAATGTAAGCTATACTATAACAGCATATGGTTGAAGGTTTTACTAAGTAACAGAATAAGAAGCCCATATACACAATAGACTCTTTTGTCATCATCATCATCATTTCAGCCGAAAGAAGTTCACTTTTGGACATAGGACTCCCCCAAGCACCTCCACTTCGAACGGTTCTGTGCTTCACAAACTCTTTTATATTGTCAAAATTAAATTTGATGTACGAAGCAAGCAGTGCAGAGGCGAGCGCCATTTTATATGAAATTATCTATACTTTTCTTCGTGCGTACGTTGATGCCGTCAAAATAGCCGTAATGATCAAACCCTCCACCTCCCATGGCCCCACCGACATCAAGTCATATGGGCGTAATGATCAGTCAAATACTGGAATACCGTTACAATATGATGGAACCGGTCTTCTAAGAAACCGAAGCTGTAGGCTTTGGTCTATCTGACCACACGCCGACCGCACCGACTCACCGGACGACGACGGCCGAAGCCGAATGCTGTGTTCGTCAATTCACAGGCGCGGTCTCGCTCGCACGCCGCTCGCGACCGCCAGGTGAGACGGCGGCAACAGACGTTTTGGCAACCGGCGGCGTGTCGGTCATCCGTCATGACGACACCGCACGCTGTCGGTAGCGTGTGACGTTTTAAACACTCATAAGCCAAGGTTTTCCAATTTTGAAGGCTCTCTTTAGTAAGCTCCTATAATTTAAAATGTCGACTTTCGATAGTGTTACTTAGTGGTGTTAGAGTAATTTAATATATTATTGTGTAACTTGAATATACGAATTTTATATTTAATATGATTGTCTCGTGGATTGTTAAAGATCACTTCGTTCATTTAGGGAGGGCACCCATGAGCAACTGTTGTCCCGGCAACTAATTTGTCTCTCACATCAAGTCTACGGGTTTGTATGTAAGTGCGCGCAAGTAGCGACGCGACAGAGACTTTTATCCGTGGGTTTGGAGATAGGCCGGCGACGCAAGTGTCGCCCGTCTATTTGTTGTAATAATTGACAAAAAAGTTCTAAGTTGTTTGTTTGTGCCCTCCCTTATTGTCCCAATTCTTATTCCTTCAAAATCAGTGCATTCCGATATTGTTCAATACGGTTGATGAATCATGATGATGACCGGTCGGAGCTTCGCGCAGAAGGCTGCGCAACAACATTTTTTAGGAACCAAATGGTGACTTGCGGCGAATGTGAGTGAGAGAACATGCGCGGAAGTTCGGAGATCCTATGTTCAGAGCAGCCATGATTTATCCTCCGCATTGTAATGTTATACAAGATCAAATTAAATTAGCTAGCGAAACTCCGGAGACGTGATGGATATCGATCAATTGCCCGCCAGACACAACACCCGTCTGGTTGGAGGATCCTCCCTTTTCAATGGAGGATGAGGGAACTTTACACCCTGTTCCTCATACCTCTATACCCCCTCTGTTTAGATAGCAATACCCATCACGTCTGCAGTATCTAGCTAATTAAAATTGACCCTGTATTTGTAAGTAACTGTTAAGAGAAATAAATGTTGAGTTTTGAAAACAGTTGGAAGCTGAAGCATGTGGTCAAAAGATGTAGTTTTGATTTACCTTCTTCTTTTCATCTCAACTCTTTGAAATGTTTGTTACAGTTGGTGTATGTAGTCAAAATCTTTGACAAAATCGAATTTATGCAGAAAAGAAATTGGTTTCATGATATATTTAAATGTGTGTGTGAAACCTTTATATTATGTTATTGTTATTCAATTGTATTTAATTCATTCCTTAGTTTAAGTGAACTTTTATTATGCTGACTTGTATCATTTAATGTACTGAGATACTATTGCGTTTTGAGGGGCTTGTGGCTAAGTAATAACAGCCGCACGGGTCGATCGATCAGGTTAAGCAACGCTTGCCGCGCCTCGGAAACCCCTCCGTGGCTCGGAAAGCACGGCAACGGGTTGACTGTAAAAGATCCACGAATGACAGTCATTACGGGTAGCCCGAAAGTCTGACAACCAGTCTTACCAAGGGATATCGTATTATCCAGTAACTGGGTTGTGGAGGTCAGATAGGCAGTCGCTCCATGTAAAATAATGGTACTCAGCTGCATCCTATTAGACTGGAAGCCGACCCCAACATAGTTGGGAAAAGGCTAGGCAGATGATGATGAGGTACTACTGCATTTAGTCGATGCTACAGACTGGTATTCTCTTAAGGTTAATAACCTCCTCCTTTCTTTGAAGTAAGTTAAAAAAAACTGTATAAACGTATACTGCCAAAACAACAAATCTCAGAATTGTACTTTTTTCTGTACATTACACAACATCACGGCTGTCTTACAGCAGTGGTGGCCCAGTGGTAACGGCCGCGACTTACAAGTTGTAGGTCGTAGGTTCGAACCCCGTCAGGCGCTTCACTTTGTGTAAATTATTACATCACCACTGAAACGGTGAAGGAAAACATCGTGAGGAAACCGACATGTCCTAGAACCAAAAATTCGAAGACGTGTGACATCTACCAACCCGCACTGAGAATTCCGGCCCACTCCCTCTCACCGAGAGGCCTGCGTCCCAACAGTGGCAACATTATAGGGTTAGACAGAGGTGGATCTATAGTACACCCACATTTTGTTAGTCCCATGTAACAGGGGGCGAGGCAATTGCCATCAACGAGAAACCGGTCCTGGGTTACTACACTCTGAAAATCTGCGTTAATGATAAGTCAAAGCATTTTATGTTATATTACAAAAGTTGTGTACAGCCCGATTCAAAGTTTATGGCGGCTCTGAAGTGCGCTACTTGCTGCGCAGTACCTCACCCCTCACCCCCGCTGACACGTGAAATCGTTACTGCGCAGCGACTCGCCTCATGTTCGGAGCCGCCATAAAGTTTGAACCGGGCTCTAAGTAATATTTATTTCAATAAAATATCAACAGATAATACTAGTTTGTTTTATTTATTGTTTAGACTATTGAAGTAATCCTCGATCAGTTTCTTGCATTTACTCATGCCGCTTAGGTCACCTGCCTTGCCTTGAAACTTGCCGTTTTTGAATGCACCTTTGCCTTTCACCAGTTCTGTTATCCTGAAAAAGTACGAGCATTTATATAAACACACTAGTTTCTGAGAAATTTCTTGCTACCCCGATCTACCGCGTCACATTGCATCGCCTGCCCTTGCTATTATTTTGTTTTCCCTTAGCGTCCTTTCTTAAGTTTTTGAAGTGAAAACTTTAGCGGCGTTGTGCACTTTTGTTGTGATGGGTAAAAAATGTTAAGCTCGCGTCAGGACACGTGACCGATTTTTTTTTGTCTTTTTGCTCGGCTTCTAAGAGTCCTAGCGTGATGCCTAACCTATAGACAAGGAAGATTTAAGGGCAATCAAGAGTTAAGGAATCGAATGCAAAAATATTTTTTCAGAGATTAGCGCGTTCAAACCTCTTCAGCTTTGTTATTAGTATGGACTTTTAGCTAAAAGATGTGGTCCTAAACGATTTTATAAATATAATATAAAGTTAAACATTATGTTTCATTATTTTCAATTACTTATTTTTGCCCACAAATTAATTAGTGTTATTACTTATTAATAAAAGTATTCAGTTACTTATAATAATAGGCTGTTTAGCGGGTTCGAGTCAGTGCCTCTTCAAAATGCGAGCCATTTTTTGTAAATAAAGGGGATTGAAGCTTTTTATATGGAGCCTGGCATACCTACAGTCGCGCCATTTTGTTTTTGGCGGCTACGCATAAAACCTATATAAATCAAAAGCTGACTGATCAATGCAAACGGAAAATATAATAGGACCAAACCCCGTAGTCACGTTTTCGAGATATTAACGTTCAAATGTGATCACGTGACCTCCATTTTTTTTAACTTGCGTAAGTCTTGAAAAAAGCTCTTGGTCGCCATTTTGAAAAAAAAATGGCGGACAGGTAGGTAAGCCACGGACCCAGAGCCCTTTGTTACAAAATATGGTAATGTCCTCGCAAGAGTGTTGAAAAATGTCATTTGATACGCGTGAGCATTCAGTCATTGGGACATTTGCATCAAAATGCATTAAATCCGGCCATTCTAGAAGCGAGAATCCTGGGGGTCTACTCCGAAGTGCAAAGTACGAATGTTCGGATCGGACCGACACTGCATGGCCGAACCGAATATTATTGAAAAATGCGAAAAAAGTTCGGATCGGCTCAGTTGGGTCGGGACCATAGTCAATATTCGAAAGAGTGTAGGATCGGAACCGACCGAACCAAATAGTCGGCCGATACTTCTTTGGAGTAGACCCCCTGAAAAAAATACTTACTTATCGCCCAAAGCATTACAGTGCTTTTCTGGCCCCTGAATAATAATCTGTCCCTCTTTCGGTTTATCCGGTTCTTCGGAAGCCAAGAACAGGAACAGGTCTTCTCCCTCAAGGCCCTTGATGACTGCCCGGTTAAATTCAGGAGTAGCTTCCTTCTTAAACAGGATCACGTATTTAGGCTTCGGACTAGCACTCTTTATTTTATCCGCTTCATATTGAGCAAGTTCTTGAAGAACATTCTGAAGGTTTTTGTAAGCGACTTTCAAGTTTTTTTGAAGTTTTTGTATCAATTCCTCGTGTCTGGACGGTTCGTTTCTAAAAAAACGTTTAAAAATATATACAGGGTCAAATTCAGTTAGCTAGCGAAACTTCTCAGATGTGATGGGTATCGATATGGTAACACGACAAAATAAAAAGATTTTTGGGCTTAATGACCGCTGGTGGTTTTATTACTTCAAGTAGGTAGGTACCTATGAACTGAGAAAATCTTTTTTTTTTGTTTCATCTTGTTTAGAAATCTATAAAAAGTGAAGGGCGGGCGTTTTGGAGGACTGTCTTATGTAATTTTGACGTTCGAAAAGTGCTGATTCTCAGCCTAATTTGAATAAATGACTTTTGATACATAATCACGTCTGTGAAGTTTACACAAATATAAACTGATTTAAAGTGACCACAGTACTTGCGGTTAAAGGCACCAAAAAAAAACTCATAAAAATTAATTTACCTATATTTTGTTTGATCATGTTTAGATACCTATCAAGTTTGCGGAGTTTCGCTAGCTAATTTAATTTGACCTTGTATGTAGGTATGTTTTGTGAGCAAAAAACTGAAATACAATTCGCTTGCGCTTTGGCCGCTTTGCCAAACAAAAAAGTGTCTTACTTAAGTAGCCCAGTAAGCGCCCTCTCTCTGTCGGTCAGCAGCTGGAAGGTTTTCGTGACTCTGTTGCCGACCAGGAACTTGAGGATACTTTTACCTTTCTTTCCCGGCTCTAATCCTATCAGCTTTATCATTTGCAGTTGACTGAAAAATTACATTTTTTTTTATTAAACTCAAATATTTTATGTGCCAGACTCCTTGGTCCTTGGCAGCTCTGGACAGTGAGAGGTGGAAAGAGCAGAGCGCCTTTTCCCAGCAGTGGTTCGCTGGATGATGACTGACAAAGACAGGGTAAAATGGCACGGGATGGAAGACTTTTAGACAAAAATGATGACACGGTTGGCGCAGTGGCTGAGCAATCGAGCAGTCGATTGCTCAGCCACTGCGCCAACCGTGCGTTGCGTGTCGCGGTTTCGATTCCCGCACGGAACAAATATTTGTATTGCCTACAGGTAGTTGTTCCGGGTCTGGCTGTTTGTGTATGTGAGTTTAAATGTTTGTAAACGCACCCACGATACAAGTGTAATTCCTAGTGTGGGGTAACGTTTAAAAAAGAAAAAAGTAAGCTGCTGATGCTGTAGGTAAGCTGATGTTATAAGGAGGGACACCAGGCTCCTACTACGTTTTGTCCCGGTAGCCCATTCCCGTGGGATAATTTCCGAAATCCGCGCGAGCACTATGGAATAAAGTTCAGTAAGTTTCATTATGTTACCTCAGATTGGTGACGTGGGTACCGCAACACATGTTCTCGTCAATAGCACCAATACATATGATTCTGATCGTATCCATACAGTCTTTAGGCAGCCCTCGTGTGTGTGCCTGAGAAACGAGAGTTCACGAATAAATACATTGATTGACAAGAGAGTTTTACGACTTTATGGCGAATTAAAGCAACAATTGTGTTAGTGTATCATCATCTGCCTAGCCTTGTTGGGTTCGGCTTCCAGTCTAACCGGATGCAGCTGAATACCAGTACTTTACATAGAGCGACTGCCTATCTGACCTCCACAACCCTGGTAACTGGGTAACAGGATACCCTTTAGCTTTGGTAAGACTCGTTGTCAAACTTTTGGGCTTCTGACTACCCGTAACGAATGCCACTGTCACTGTCAAAGATCTACGAATGACAGCCAGGAGTAACGGTTTGACATGCTTTCCGAAACACGAGGAATGTCGAGATGTAATCCATCCACGAAGCGACCGTGGCAACCGTAGCTTAATTACCTTTGATCGGCCCGTGCGCATTGGCGTAGCTGGGATTTTGTCTAGGGGGGGGGGGCAGCCGTTCTGCTAACCTAACCACAGTCAATGAATCAGAGCCCAACTCTACAAACCTTACATCTTGGTCAAAATGTACGACCTATAAGGTTTTGGACTATCTGAGCACACGCCGACCGCACCGACTCACCGACGACGGCTGAATGCTGTGTTCGACAATTCACAGGCGCGGTCTCGCTCGCACGCCGCTCGCGACCGCCAGGTGAGACGGCGGCAACGGACGTTTTGGCAACCGGCGGCGTGTCGGTCAGCTATCGTGACGTCACCGCACGCTGTCGGTAGCGTGTGACGTTTTAAACACTCATAAGCCAAGGTCTTTCAATTTTGAAGGCTGTCTTTAGTAAGCTCCCATTATTTAAAATGTCGACTTTCAAAGTAGTGTTACTTAGTGGTGTAAGAGTCATTTATTTACGACGTATAAGGGCTCCGTCTTTTCCTTTTGAGGCACGGAACCCTAATAAAAAGCAATTAAATTTAAACAGTAAGTACTTCAATACTTTTGATTTTTCTAGTGTGGACAAAGAAGTTTCTAGAGTGGGCATGGCCCACCTTTGCTCCCCTTAGCTACGCCCATGGCCGTGCGACTAGTTTTATTTAGGAAAAGGGAAAAATAAAAAAAAAATGAAATAATACCTCATCCAAATCAGGATCAGTAGCTTTACAAAACTTCACATTGACTGGTACAGCTTCCTTGATCAATTCGTTGCATCTTCTTTCCGTGGCACTTATTACTTCGTTGCTTACTTTAACAGAGTCCAACTCTATGTAACTCTCGTCGGAGCCTAGCCACCAGCTATTTGTTGGTAGATTATGCTCCTTCTCTAATATTGCAGACAGTAAATGCTGGCCTGAAAACACGTAAAACATCCAATATTTTAATATTAGCGACTTAGGAGTTGTAGGCCGTAGGTTCGAACCCTGACAGGCGCTTTACTTTGTGTAAATTATTTCATCACCACTGCTCTCAAAACGGTGAAGGAAAACATCGTGAGGAAACCGGCATGTCCTAGAACCAAAAATTGATGACATGTGACATCTACCAACCGGCACCGGGCTCCTTGTGGTGGATTACGGTCCACTCCTTCTCACAGAGAAGGCATTGCAGGAGTGTCATTGCATTTGCATTTAGCAAGTTGTGGAAGGGGCTCATTTTCATTTGAGGTGGAAGCAATTTTCTTAAGTTTTTTGAAATTTGCAAATCAGTGTCAGGTTGTATTTACTCAAGAATCATGTATAATCATGTAATGTACGTATTTATCGAATGCAAAAGATTTTTTCAAATCCTACTGGTATTTCCAGAGATTAGCGCGCTCAAACAAAAAAACAAACAAACTCGTCAGCTTTACTATTGGTATAGATATAAGTCTAAAATCGCCAACCCGTTTTGAGCTGTCTCTGTGTAAGAAGAGGCCTTTGCCCAGTAGTGGGACAGTAATAGGCTGGCATTATTAATTACCTGAATGCTGCTGCATATGATCAAATCGTCTTTCCCAGTCGATCTCCTGTTGGACAACGGTACCCACTGCAATGGGCTCTTTAGTAAAATGCAGTGCCTCATCACCTTTACGAAGAACTTGTACTACTTCTGTGTTGTTCAACCGGCCGACGTCATGGGGCTATGACAATGAAATGTTTAATCTTATGTATCTGATGTATTGTGTGTCTTTTGGTCTGTGCTAAATAAATGTATTTTCTTTCTTTCTTTCTTTAATAATAAGTTAATAGTAATAATAGTGTATAGTATAAAAATAGGTAATTAAGTTGATTTCAGAGTGACTAGCACTATTGAAAAAGTTATAAAAATGTTTGAAGTTGTAGCGTAAACTGAGGTTTATTGTGTGGGAATTAAAGTTATTTTTCTATAAACTCATATTTGTTTTGTTTACATTTTTGGCAAATAAATCGCGAATGCAGATTATATATAGCTTTATTCTTAACATGGCTGTAAAACATTTATGATTATGACCTACTTGACCACCACCTGCAGGAAACAGTATTGTGTTCTCCAGAGTGACTTGGTATCCTTGAAATGGTGAAGTCTTTCCATATTCCACCACTGGTTCCGTTGTTGGTTCACATTTTATAACCACTGATGAGTACTGAAAAAATTACGTGTAAACTTAGTTATCATAACTGGCTAAAATGTGTAGGTGTAATATAAGTCAGGGGTCGTAAGAATCCAATACTTTTAAATAAATATCAAAATATCCAATATTATTTTGATAGTTATCCGATGTATGTTTATGGCATAAATATCGCGATTAAATAAGTGGTTTATATGTCATATGTCATAACATATTTTAGTGGTAGAATATAAGTTTGTATATCACATACAAACTATACTATTTGATGTTTATAATTATAAACGTAACAAAAAACTATTCTTTGTCTTACCACTAGAAACTAATGTATGCGTAAAATTAATGTGTTTATTCTAACAAAGTCAAAAACGATAGTGAATGAACAGTTGACATTCGAACAGTATGCATGAGGGGGATTCCCATAAAATTGAAAATGGTTACCTATAGGGGAATACCTTTTTAACGTAAACATACTTTATGATAGTGTTACGCAACTAGGGTTGATGGTAAGTGAAGATGCGGTTGGCGATGATTGAAGCTTACCTTTCTAAGGGTTAGTACTTGTGTACTAGGCTTTTGTTGAGTGTACTAAACATGAATAAATAATATGTAAATAAGCGTTAGTAGACACGATGGTCTGACTACGGTTTACTGATGGTCTGACGAACCTACCTGTTTTAAGAAGCTATCTTCCTGGCACTTGAAAACCATAGTTGCTCCTCGCCTGTACTAAATGATGAAGATGAAATATTTGGTAATTAGTTCGACGCCCTATAGGTTATATTTATTCTTATTGGAAGTAGAATTACATTTATATAAGACGTACCTATTTGCCTTAGAAATAAAATGATTGATTGATTGCTTCTTTGTACTATTTTTTGCTAATATCCAAGATAAAAATAAAGCCGGGCAAAGGCACAGCTGACTTACTTGACTGACAGTGACAGTGACAGTGACAGACAGCCACAGTTTTTTTTTTTTTTTTTTTCCTTCGCCCTTCTTGGGCAGGCTAAGGTCTTGGACCATACCGCCTCGTCTTCAGTCTTTATTGTCCTTAAGACAGCCACAGAACATTTATATAGTGACAGCTTTCAGTCAGTTTGGAAATTTGAAGGTTTATTTAGAGATAACCAATAATAAAACAGATTTTCCATAAATTTTTATGTGCCACACAAAGGTACATAAATAAGACATGAATACATCAAAATGATAAAATATAAATTTCTGGAGTTCTCGTTAAAACCGAATTCTCATAACTAATCAGACAACCATTCGACAACTTCCAAGTCTAAAATGACACATTTTCGGTTACGATTTGCGTAGTCCTCAAGCGCAAGTAGATGACGGAAGAAAAAGTATTGTGAAAGTAAATTTTTTTTGGGTTTCGGATTTTTGAACAAGATTTAAGATTCCTTCGAGTACCTACATTGAGTGATGTTCGATTCGGCACTTGCCGACAAACGGAAGCGTATCGAATGGTTGTGAAATAGCTTCGCAATCATTCGATACGCTTCCTATTTGTTATTCTTAACCTGTAAATATTTACAGCTTTTCCTAGTGCCTTAGTGCTTAAGTGGTCTGACGCTCAGGGCCGTAATTCTTTATGACACAATGAACGAAACCGCGCAAAATCAACGCGAGATTGGCGGGATTGGAAGGAATTGACTTGGTTTCGAAGTAAGGCATCGTTAAGTGGTCATAGTGAATTAGGGCCTAGATCTCATACGCACTAAGGGCAAGCTATTATTGTTATGATTTTCAGGCGGTATGAAACAACTTGTTCAAACTAACGCTACCGTACTCATTTTTTTTGTTACCCTATATTGTGTCGAACTGCTGAACAACTGCCTCCCCTTTTTTCTTCACCGTACTATTAATAAATGTACTTAATTGTTGACAGACTGTTTCATAAATAAAGGGATTGAAATAAAAACCGCATTCCATTTATATTCGTTTATTTTTTATTATTTAAATAATTCTTGATTGCCTGATCTAATACAGATACAGTGAAGTCGACGTCCTGTTTGTTGATGCACATCGGGGGCTTTATCCTCATTACCTGTAAACAAATTAAGTGTTTATAATAATTATTGATCATGTAGGTATAGCCGTATGGCCTACCTAGCTAGGTACCTAGCCAAAAAGCAGTCTTCAAAGCATACACATATTCTAGCTTGTAACAATTTATTCATACAAGCTAAATAGCGAATAATTTTGGAATCTTCATCTGCCTAGCCTTTTCGTAACTACTCGTATGTTGAGGTCGGCTCCCAGTTTAACCGGATGCAGCTGAATACCAGTATTTTACATGGACCGACTGCCTATCTGACCTCCACAACCCAGTTAATGGGGAATACGATACCCCGATAGTTAGAATATTTGGAGTATTTTCATAAAAAGAGTAAAACATAAAGTAACTCAAAAGGAATTAAGTAGTAGGTATAGGTAAGTGAACTTAAACTACAGTCACAGAATCAGTTGTGCAAGTGCTGACTTTTATAAAGAACACGTGTTTTCCCTGAACACAAAGTGAAGAAGAAAGACGTTATTGGACGATTTCTTAATTTTGTATATAGCAGTTCAAGTTATAAACTTGCGAATTCCAAATAACTTAAGAAAATTTCACTTTCGCGGGTTATCCTGGCGGTTTCCCCAAAACTTACATTGTTCCATCGTCCCCCGCGTCCAATAAGTACGCCCATGTCCTTCATATCCTCGTGGATGAGGTTCACGTCGGTCACATTCAAGGGTTCCTTGGTTCCCGGGACGACGAACTCGAAGCCCAGCATCAGGCCCTTCCCACGCACGTCACCGATCACCGGGTGTATCTTTTGCAACTGCATTAGTTGTTCTATAAAGTACTTGCCAGTAACTTTGCAGTTATTTTGCAACTCTTCTTCTTGTATCACCTGGAACATATAGTCATTATTTTTAGTCAAGTTAGAGACATAAGTTTCATTGGTTGATGCTGCTCCGCATCATCTGCCTAGCCTTTTCCCAACTATGTTGAGGTCGGCTTCCAGTCTAACGGGATGCAGCTGAATAGGTACCAGTGTTTTACATGGACTGACTGCCTATCTGACTTCCACAATCCAGTAACTAACACGATACCCCTTGGTAAGACTGGTTGTCATACTATCGGGCTTCTGACTACCCGTCGTCGACTGCGACTGTCAATGATCTACTACATGGCTGCCGCAACTAATGGCTAAGCGAGGGGTCTC
Organism: Apamea crenata; assembly: GCA_949629185.1. Lineage (NCBI taxonomy): Eukaryota > Metazoa > Arthropoda > Insecta > Lepidoptera > Noctuidae > Apamea > Apamea crenata. The sequence goes on along the minus strand of OX451368.1, from coordinate 2,411,744 downwards.
GGTATGTTAATAGATGGTCACCCATCCAAGGACCGACCTTAGCAAGTGTTGCTTAGACTTGAAGATCGAACCACGCGGCTGTTATTATTTAGCCAAGGTAGCTGAATATTCCTTGGACTTAATTCATCGACTGCATCAAGTGGCTATATGATTTCGTTGAGCGTGACCCTGACGCATGATAACGTACGTGACACAAATATAATTTTTCACTGCAAAAAGACCTATATTGCTTGTACTAGTATGTACCTAGGTATATAGTCTACCTAAACTGTTATCTTTTCATAGGTACCTAATGAAGTGGTGCTATCATGTAGATTCAATGTTATGTCTTGCTTATTGAAGAGGTTACAGATAACATTACAAATCGTTCTGTGAGTTGTTATGTAAACTTGCTTCTGTCCGCGATCGTCCGGAAGTCGTAAGACTGACGTGGCGTTGCGTACTTCAAACTATATGGCGGTTCGGAACATGAGGCGAGTCGCTGCGCAGTAACATATTCATGGGTCAGCGGGGGTGAGGGGTGCGGTACTGCGCAGCGACTAGCGCACTTCACAGCCGCCATAAAAATTGACGCGAACCATAGGTACCTATTACCTAAAAGCAATAATGCTGGTTCATACCTTTTAAGTTACGGTGATAACATAATTGTACAGCAGTGCGATTCTGTAACCATCTCACCGTGATAACTTAGGTGAAGTGAGCGTGGAGTGAGCTGTCATTCCAACTAATGCTAGGGATTGACATTATTGGCAGCTCACTCTAAGCTCACTTCACCTAACTTTTCACGGTGAGATTTTTACAGAATCGATCGGCTGATATGCTTAGGTGATATGTTATGACATATGAGACCTATGAGTTAAAACAACACAGTAGGTTAACTTACATCCAAAACGGCTTTTCCCACAGCTCCAGCCATCGGGTTGCCGCCAAAAGTGTTGAAATAAGTCGTTCCGGCGTGCGCGGCGGCTATCTCCTTCGTGGTGACAACAGCAGCCATTGGGAACCCGTTGCCTATGCCTTTAGCCATTGTTACAATGTCGGGAACCACCCCGTGGTTTTCGAAACCCCAGAACTTGTCACCTGTACGTCCAAAGCCGGTTTGAACCTTCAAACGACAAAAAAATAAAAGTAAATAATTAAAGAAGACGGCAAGAAACAAACAACATAATCAGCCTATAGGTATGTAGCGGTATCTACAACGCCGCATGCAAACAACGCGTCATACTGACGTCACGCAAATCCTGCATCTCGCAAGCAGAGTTTACCATACAATTAGCATAGATACAATTTCCCAATATCAATCGTTGGGCAATTGCCCGCCAGACACAACACCCGTTTGGTTGGAGGATCCAACCTTTTCCCTTTTCCTTCAAAGGTACCTAGTGTTACCACTGCCGGAACCCAGGCTCCCTCTCTGTGAGAGCGAGCGGGGGCCCTAATCCACCACGTGCTGACACAGTGCGCGTTGGTGAATGCCACATAATTTTAAACGGTTTTAGAACATCCCACCCCAATTGCGTATCACACTATCAATCAAAATGTGACTAATTTTGAAGGATATTGCTAATCCATTCCTTCATATTTTGGAGTCTGCTTAACAACGTAAATAATAAATAACGCAATGAATGTGGTTGAACTGTCAAAATGAAACCCATTGCTACTTGTGTGTTACTACTACGTGTGTTACGCAATCACCCCGCTGGTTGTCCTCACGACGTTTCCACAGATTTAGAGCCGAAAAAAATATAGGAAATATTAAACCATAACTCACTTCATCAGCCACGTATAAGCCACCATATTTCTTGACGAGCTGGTGGGCTTTCTTCAGGTAGCCTTTGGGGAACTGTACGGTGCCGTTGACTCCTTGTATTGACTCCGCGAACAAAGCTGCAAGACGCCCCTTGGGTATCGAGTTTTCTAGAAGCTAAACAAGAGAATACTCAATTCTTTATTGCATTCCATATGTATGGATATATGGTATAACAAAGTAAAAGATCAATATGGACCATGTCTGAATGTGAAAATGTGGTCTAAAAATTAAGATATAAAGATAAGATGTCGATTGACGTCGACTGTCGATATGCCTCAAAGTATCATGACGAGTCAAGGGACAGGATTTTGTATGAGTAGGTAAGTATTTAGCTTCCTGTCCTCTTTGTATTGGACTTACCTCGTTAAGTTGGTTAACATATTTGTCTGAGGTCACGCAGTCGCCGGGGCAGGCACATGCTCCGGGCACCTGCGACAATGAGTCTCGACACCCACCCCAAATGCCTCGGTAAGGGTCTGGTAACATGGTCTGAAAACAGAGAAAAGATAAAGAGGAACTATCATAAAGTGACTGAAGATGTGTGATAATTATGACTTCTTTGGCACGGGCATTTATTTCAGGAGATTTTGCCTGACACAGTGGAAGAACAAGAACTAGTGGAGCAATCTAGTTTCACTGCTCCATAACGCTCAATGTGATGAAGCGGTATCTGTAACAACAACTGCTACTTGCTGGCAACGTGCAGTAAATTGCTTGATGTTGTCGAGACATAACATACTATAATGTTCCCACTGCTGGGACACAGGCCTCCTTTTGGTGGAGGGAGTGGGCCGTGATCCACCAGCCCACTGCGGTTTGGTACTGTTAATAGATGTCACAAGTCTTGGAATTTTTGGTTCTAGAGGACATGCCAGTTTTCTCATGATGTTTTCCTTCACCGTTTTGAGAGCTGTGGTGATGAAATAATTTAAACAAAGTAAAGGGCCTGCCTGGGTTCGAACCTTCGACCTTCAACTCGTTAGTCGCGGCCGTTACCACTGGTGCACCACTGCTTAATACAGTCGTGACACACTTCCTTTTAACTTACGTGGTAGAATCCAGGGGGTACAGGTAGTTTCATTCTGTAGGACTGGGTGGCAGTGAGCCCCATCAGGGCGGAAGAGTACCCATGGTAGCTGCTCTGAAGCGACACCACGTCCAGGTTGCCGGTGTAGGCCTTCGCCAGTAAGGTCGCGAGGTCATTCGCTTCGGTCCCACTGTTCACCAGATAAACCACCTGGAATGATGAAAATATTATTTACTAACTGCGCCACGCGGTTTCACCCGCATAAGTCTCAATCCCGTGGGAATGTCGGGATAAAAAGTATCCTATGTCCTACGCTGCCCATAGATATAGGAAAGAAGTTGCTGCTGCTGCTGCTGTTTTTTACATGTCTCTGTGTGTTTTTCTTTTTTCAAGGATAATTACAGTGTAGCAACCAACCTATCGTAATCGTTTCATTTTTGTTAGCCCCCCAACTACCTAATCACTTGCCTTCCTGCCTCAATATAAGTAATATACGAGTATCTAATTTTAATCTGTCTAGCCTTTTCCCATCTATATTGGAGTCGGCTTCCAGTCTAGTAACGGATGCAGCCGAATATCAGTATTTTACATTAAGCGACTGCCTATCTGACCTACACAGCCCAGTTACTGGGTAATACGATACCCTTTGGTAAGACTGGTTTTCAGACTTTCAGGTTTCTGACGACCCGTAACGACTGTCAAAGAAAGATCAACGAATGTTGCCCGGTGCTTGCCGAGGCACGGAGGGGTCTTCGTATGTAAAGATGGTCACCCATTCACGGCTAACCGCGGCAAGCGTAGCTTACCCTGATCAATCATCCCGTGTAGCTGTTATGACTTAGCCACAAGCCCCTCTGCCTCTAGGTACTCGTACATTCTTAAATTTCGAATGCCTAGATTATTTCTCCTGTTAACATGGCAACTGCAAACTTATTTGGTATGCTCTGATAACAGAGTGCATGATATATCTATGAGTGATACGTAGGTACCTACTACATATTCATATTATTTATAATCTACGTAAAAACCACTGTTATAGTAAGTAGGTAGGTAAATATGTGGGTATGTCTGCAATCTTGATAAATATAAAGTGCAAAATTATCATAAAACAACAAATTCATTGTTTGAATCTATTCTTATCGCTTTCATGGTCGTTGATGCGTAACATAATAATGTCAATATTATTATAATAATTAAGATTATTGTCGCAATTTGTGACCTTGTGGTGGTCTTTGTTGGGGTATTGCGCAGGTGCAAGATTCGTCGGTTTAGGCGCCTTCCTCACCGGATCGTTTCATTTTCGGTCGAATGCAATGGTTCGATAATACTCGGTACAGAGACGTGTGTATGCGCTCGGTAAAGAATGGAAAGTGAGGAAGGCGCCTTAACTATGCGCTTCATGTCAGGTTGTCGTGGACGAAATGTAATTGCGTCTTCATATACTTGTAATTAGTGACCGATACTTTAACACATGATTAGGTACTACTTACACGTCATAACAAACAACTCATCATCTGCCTAGCCTTCTCCCAACTATGTTGGGTTCGGCTTCCAGCCTAACCAGATTATGCAGTTGGATACCAGTATTTTACATGGAGCGCTTTCCCAGCTGACCTCCATAGCCCAGTTACTGGGTAATACGATACCCCTTGGTAAGACTGGTTGTCAGGCTTTCGGGCTTCTGACGACCCGTAACGACTGTCAAAGATCCACAAATGACAGCCGGGACCAACGGGTTAACGTGCTTTCCGAGGCACGGAAAGGTCTTGGTATGTGAAGATGGTCACCCATCCACGGACCAACCGCGGCAAGCGTAACTTAACCTGATATGACCTTATACTTAGCCACGAGCCCCTCATAACAAACAACTATCCCAAAGAAACTTTTACCAACCGCATGACCTCAATCACCCCAATAGAATATTCAGTACTTCATTCTAATTGCGTAACATATTATCAATTTCAATCTGAATAATTTTGAAGGATATTTGCCAATCCATTGTTTCATAATTATGTTCGAAAAATGTGTCTGCTCAACAACGTAGGTAAATAACACAATGAATGTTGTTGTACTGTCAAAATTAACGTCATTGCTACTGGTAGTGTGTTACGCAATTACCCCGCTGATTATGTTACCTTGAGATCTCCAGGAAACTTCGATACCAGCTGCTCGACATATTCATAAATCTTCGGGTGGCGATAGATATTCGTGCAATGCCATAAAGTGTTTATTTGATCTTGTAAAGCGCCAACAACCTTGCTGAAAATAAAATAAAATTAAAAGAAACAAGCAGTATTTTGTAGTGTCTGGGAACACAAGTGGCGGACTGAAGCCTGTCGGGGGCCCGGGGCAGCAAAAATAAATGAGGCCGCCGCGCCGCCCCGGTGCGGTGTGCAGAAAATTTTGTGAAGCAGGAAATGCAAGAATGTGAAAATTTTAGAAACATTTTATTTAGCACGCGTAGGGGGCCGCCAACTACAAACTGCCTTTTGCTTACTAAATATAAAATAATTTGGCCTTGTTTGGGATTTGATTCAAAAGTACCTACTTCTCGAGATTATAAGGCCCTCAGAACCAGGGACCCGGGGGGGACTGACCCTTAGTGGACACAGGTAGTAAAATTGACGGTCATAGCTACTGGTTTTGGTCCTAGCTAGTTTATTTATCTTTTTTACCGGAGATCGTCGACCGAAGTAGCTGTCCTTAAAGAACCATCCACTTTTACACAATGCCAAGTGAAAGGCGCCTTCCTTCCTTGTACAGGTGAACCCGTAGCTATGCGACAAACTAATTAAATATTTATTTCTTTCCATCGTGTGAATGGCAGTCCAAAGTTATTTTAATTTTAGATTACCTAAATGCATTAATGTATGTTGGTATAGGTACGTTGACGTAATTAATATTCAAATAAGCTGTTGTATAATGCCATGTCTACTTAAAAATAAATACTTAAGTACCTATAGTAAATTGGAGATGCTCAGACGCATGAAAGGAGCTCTTTTTGAGGTGGGCTAATATACAGACTCCTTGTGCAAAATGCGATAGGGATGATAAGTTATAGATAACCCTATTACGTAACTTTCATAGTTTATTTCAACCATTTCAACAAACAAATGGTTTTCCGAGTTATCGCCAAGCGGTTGGTCGACTGTTCACGTGACCAGCCGGTCTATCCTGTAAAAATATCACCGTGAAAACACAGGTGAAGTCCCGTGAAGTGAGCTTAAAGTGAGTGTATCATTCCACCTGCAGTGCGATTATGTAACCGTATCACCGTGAAAGCTTAGGTGAAGTGAGCGTGGAGTGAGCTGTCATTCCAACTAATGCTAGGGATTGTCACTATTGACAGCTCACTCTAAGCTCACTTCACCTAACTTTGCACGGTGAGATTTTTACAGAATCGATCGGCCGATGCTAGCAATTGACACTATTGACAGCTCACTTCACCTAAGTTTTCACGGTGAGATTTTTACAGAATAGCACTGCAGAGGGTTGGCGTATTCAAAAACTCAATAGTGTCAATCCCTAGCTTATACTCTTGAGGGAGCCTATGCACACTTTACTCAAGTTTTCACTGGAACGGCTGATATGCTTGGCTGCACTATACTTACGGGTGACAATGTCCAACAGAGACTGTGACAATGCCTCCGAAGAGGTCCAAGTACCGCTTGCCTTCGTGGTCGTACAGCCACTGCATGCGACCCTGGTGAAGCAGCAGCGGTCGCTGGTAAATGTTGTACACCGCGGGAGGCAAGTGCTCACTCTTCACTTGTTCTGTCTTTTGGTACGATGGACCCTGAAACATTGGCAGAGGTAATGGTACGGTCTAACACACATGAACTATACTGCTATAAATCTAGATAATGATTTAGGTCAGCCTTTTTCCCAACTATGTTGGGGTCGGCTTCCAGTCTAACCAGATGCAGCTGAATATCAGTATTTTACATGGAGCGACTGCCTCGACTCCACAACCACAACTGGGTAATACGATACCCCTTGGTAAGACTGGTTGTCAGACTTTTCGGGCTACTGCATGACTAAAACCCACCCGTGTTCCTTCCTTAGCCCTTTCTGTTCCAGGGCAGCGGTAACCCTTTCGGACGATCCCGCTACCAGGCCAGGCCAGTTTATACTACTATAAATAAGGAAAAATAATTCAAGTAAAATCCATAATCATCAAATCGTTTCAGCTGAAAGACGTCCACTTCTGGACATAGGCCTCCCCCAACGACCATAAAGCCCGGTTATATGGTCGTTGGCCTCCCCAAAACATGGCCACTTCGACCGGTACCTTTAATACCTACATCAAATAAAATTTAAATAAAACTTCGCAATATTGTTGCAGAATAGATTAAAATAAAATAAAATTTAAATACAATTAAAATAAACGATTAGGAATAGGTACAAATTATAAACTTCATAGGATTTTAAAACGCTACTGTTCAAGTTTCAATAAATAGTCACTGTTCAAGTCAAACTGTGACTATGAGCTCGATGTAACTGCGGTTGACTGTACAACGAGACAAAGGCTACATAGTCTATTGCTTAAAAAAAAATAAGAACCCGTTACGAAATGTCCTTATCCACCAGTAAAGGCAATACCAGATAATGATATTTTGCAATTGACAGACAAGACAAGACAGACAAGTTAACAAAAACTTATCCGGAGGTGGTGAGCAGTTCGATATGCTAAGAAGTCGGATAAAAATAAAATTACCTAAAACTAGGTCCCATAATTTTATATATATAGTACGGATATTTGCTACAATAGTGTGCTAAGGAGGTCAGTCAAGTCGACAAGCGGGATGCGATCTCTGGGATAGCATTGGGATAGTTTCTAATAAAATGACTTCACAAAAACTTTTTTTACGAAAAAAAAAAACACTACACACTGAAAAATAAATTTCGGAAGTCGGTGGCAAAAAACGAAAATGACACCGACTTCCGAAATAATAGTTATTTTTCACTTTTAAAAGTTTTCGAATTCGATCCTCAATTACCGGACACACCGCGTAAAAAATAAAAAATAAAGTGGAATTGAGAACCTCCTTTTTGAAGTCGGTTATAAAGGACTCACAGTATATTGTTTCGGTGTGAAATCACATTTTGGGATAGCAGGCACTGCAGCAGTTGCATAACGTCTTATCAACGCATTGCAGCTAATCTTTACAACTGAAATCAAAACATTTTACACATTTAAACCTCTTTCGAACAAAAAAAAAATATGACGGAGTGATACCCGAATATAGGTAGTACATAAAAATAAACTTCCGAATTGAGAACCTCCTCCTTTTTTTGAAGTCGGTTAAAAACACAGATTTTATGATGATGGTGTATCAGATAATTATTTTAATTCGATATGATTATTATTCTACCTTTGTCAGCCATAGTATGCGCGGTACGACGGCAAAACTGTTACTGATTTCGTTGTTTTGACCGCTGCCCCCTGTGGAATAAATCTGCACCAGCAATTATTGTAAGGCTCAGTTCACATACAGGCGCAGTCGGAGAATATTATAACTTAGAAGAAAACAGTATGCTTGTGGGCTTGCTTGGGGGCTTGTGGCTAAGTAATAACAGCCTCACGGGTCGATCGATCAGGTTAAGCAACGCTTGCCGCGGTTGGTCCGTGGATGGGTGACCATCTTTACATACCAAGACCCCTCCATGCCGTACATAAATATATCACAATAGGTATACAAGTCTCCAGCTGGATCAATGAACACCATTTGGGCAAGTTCTTGTGTGTATGTCTGTAGGTACTTCTATTCTCGCACAATTAGCGGAGTGCAAAAGTGGCGCCCATTTGTACGTTTATTAAAATAAATAAAAATATATTATTCAGGAGTGACTTCCCATGTGCACAGAGCCAACGACCAATCACACTTGCGTTTGATTGCCCTTGACACTCCATTTAAACAACTACTTGATACTCTTCGGAATGTTTGTGAATTGCTTGCTGCAACGATAATTATTATGATGTGAAGTAACGAAGATACCTAGAAAAGGTTTAAAAAAAAATGCTAGTAACTCAGTGTGGACACACTATCTTGTTAAAGATATCAAAGCAATGTTTTATCAAAATTATAATTCTGTCAAGGTCGTCCGTTGATTGTGAAATGATATTATCTAATCATCACAGAATATATCGCCGGTTAAGAACCAGTAAAAAGGCCACTTTGGCAGAATCGTAGTAGGATAACAATATGAATCATATTAAAAATCGTAAAATGGTCACAAACTGACCATTCATAATATTATGATCCTGTGCGCAACCTGCGCACCTGTTTTACAGTTTTGTATGGAAATTCGTAAAATGGTCCACCAATGTTTAGGTAGGTACACCAAATATGATTGATATGAAATGAATTGCAGGTGATTAAACTATTATGTGTAACCATTTAACGAAAATTAGAGGAATTGCTGATGATCTGCTGGGAATTCAGGAAATGAATAGCTTTTAGAGGTACCTATTGCTTAAAGTGGCCTTTTTAGGCCCCCAGATGAACGTATCAACACATTCAGAATTGCGAGATGGTGAAATAGTCTTCCATTTTTACCTTTTATTACAATGAGCATAAAGTAAATGGATATATAATATATAAGAATATTTTAAAATAAATTGTATCATTAGGTACCATTATACTCAATATATGTACATATATTTTTTTAACGGTTGACATAGGTACGTTGATTTGAAACTCAGTCAATCAAACTCCATGTGACTGTTCCTAAATTACCCTAGGCTGATAAAATTTTCGTTTTTCCTATTTATGTGGAATTGTCAGGAAAATGGGGTAGGTCCCCCTAGTCATATAACTGCTGTGTGGGAGCACCTTTCTGTTTTCAATTTACAACAAAGTAATTGATTCAGATAATCTGAATCATTTTGAAGAATGTGGCTAATCCATATGTTCGAAAAAATAACGTAAATAACACAATGAATGTTGTTGAACTGTCAAAATGAAAGCCATTCCTGTTACAAAATTATTACCCCGCAGGAATCCGCTGGCGAAGTGGCGGTGCTTGGGGGAGGCCTATGTCCAGCAGTGGACGTATTTCAGCTGAAATAATGTTACAACAGTACACACTCTATGAAAATTTCAAGTGTCTATTACGGATGAAAAGATGCAGCCCTGTGACTGACGGAGGAACGGACGGACAGCGGAACTTTAGTAATAGGGTTCCGTTGGCACCCTCAGGTTTCGGAATCCTAACTGTCTTCATGAACTTGTTTTATTTAATTTATTAACGTCGCATGGAACCCAGTGTTCCACTCCCAATGGTTCTCTCTGGTCTCTAGTATCTAATTCTAGAAACTAAAATCGACGTTGTCGCCGGATCTTTGAAAATTGGTTAAGCTCTAATAATTTGGTGAAAATGAATACCTACTTATATGACACTTCCTACTTTACAACTTCCTACTATCCTACTATACTTCTTCCTACTATCCTACTGTGATACTTCCTACTATACTACTTCCTACTATCCTACTATGACACTTCCTACTTTACAACTTCCTACTATCCTACTATACTTCTTCCTACTATCCTACTATACTACTTCCTACTATCCTACTATACTACTTCCTACTATCCTACTATCCCCCCCACCCCCTACCTACTACTTCCTACTATCCTACTATGATACTTCCTACTATACTACTTCCTACTATCCTACTATGATACTTCCTACTATACTACTTCCTACTATACTTCTTCCTACTATCCTACTATGACACTTCCTACTTTACAACTTCCTACTATCCTACTTCCTACTATCCTACTATACTACTTCCTACTATGATACTTCCTACTATCCTACTATACTACTTCCTACTATCCTACTATGATACTTCCTACTATACTACTTCCTACTATCCTACTGTGATACTTCCTACTATACTACTTCCTACTATCCTACTTCCTACTATCCTACTTCCTACTATCCTACTATACTACTTCCTACTATACTACTTCCTACTATCCTACTATCCTACTATCCCCCCCACCCCCTACCTACTACTTCCTACTATCCTACCATGACACTTCCTACTTTACAACTTCCTACTATCCTACTATACTTCTTCCTACTGTCCTACTATACTACTTCCTACTATCCTACTGTGATACTTCCTACTATACTACTTCCTACTATCCTACTATACTACTTCCTACTATCCCACTATCCCCCCCCCTACCTACTACTTCCTACTATACTACTATGATACTTCCTACTATACTACTTCCTACTATCCTACTGTGATACTTCCTAATATACTACTTCCTACTATACTACTTCCTACTATCCTACTATCCCCCCCACCCCCTACCTACTACTTCCTACTATCCTACTGTGATACTTCCTACTATACTACTTCCTACTATCCTACTATACTACTTCCTACTATACTACTTCCTACTATCCTACAATCCTACTATCCACCCACCCCCTACCTGCTACTTCCTACTATCCTACTATGATACTTCCTACTATACTACTTCCTACTATCCTACTATGGTACTTCCTACTATACTACTTCCTACTATCCTACTATGACACTTCCTACTTTACAACTTCCTACTATCCTACTATACTTCTTCCTACTATCCTACTATACTACTTCCTACTATCCTACTATCCCCCCCACCCCCTACCTACTACTTCCTACTATCCTACTATGATACTTCCTACTATACTACTTCCTACTATCCTACTTCCTACTATCCTACTATACTACTTCCTACTATACTACTTCCTACTATCCTACTATCCCCCCCACCCCCTACCTACTACTTCCTACTATCCTACTATGATACTTCCTACTATACTACTTCCTACTATACTTCTTCCTACTATCCTACTATGACACTTCCTACTTTACAACTTCCTACTATCCTACTTCCTACTATCCTACTATACTACTTCCTACTATGATACTTCCTACTATCCTACTATACTACTTCCTACTATCCTACTATGATACTTCCTACTATACTACTTCCTACTATCCTACTGTGATACTTCCTACTATACTACTTCCTACTATCCTACTTCCTACTATCCTACTATCCTACTATACTACTTCCTACTATACTACTTCCTACTATCCTACTATCCTACTATCCCCCCCACCCCCTACCTACTACTTCCTACTATCCTACCATGACACTTCCTACTTTACAACTTCCTACTATCCTACTATGGTACTTCCTACTATACTACTTCCTACTATACTACTTCCTACTATCCTACTATGACACTTCCTACTTTACAACTTCCTACTATCCTACTATACTTCTTCCTACTATCCTACTATACTACTTCCTACTATCCTACTATACTACTTCCTACTATCCTACTATCCCCCCCACCCCCTACCTACTACTTCCTACTATCCTACTATGATACTTCCTACTATACTACTTCCTACTATACTACTTCCTACTATACTTCTTCCTACTATCCTACTATGACACTTCCTACTTTACAACTTCCTACTATACTACTTCCTACTATCCTACTATGATACTTCCTACTATACTACTTCCTACTATCCAACTGTGATACTTCCTACTATACTACTTCCTACTATCCTACTTCCTACTATCCTACTTCCTACTATCCTACTATACTACTTCCTACTATACTACTTCCTACTATCCTACTATCCTACTATCCCCCCCACCCCCTACCTACTACTTCCTACTATCCTACCATGACACTTCCTACTTTACAACTTCCTACTATCCTACTATACTTCTTCCTACTGTCCTACTATACTACTTCCTACTATCCTACTGTGATACTTCCTACTATACTACTTCCTACTATCCTACTATACTACTTCCTACTATCCCACTATCCCCCCCCCTACCTACTACTTCCTACTATACTACTATGATACTTCCTACTATACTACTTCCTACTATCCTACTGTGATACTTCCTAATATACTACTTCCTACTATACTACTTCCTACTATCCTACTATCCCCCCCACCCCCTACCTACTACTTCCTACTATCCTACTGTGATACTTCCTACTATACTACTTCCTACTATCCTACTATACTACTTCCTACTATACTACTTCCTACTATCCTACAATCCTACTATCCACCCACCCCCTACCTACTACTTCCTACTATCCTACTATGATACTTCCTACTATACTACTTCCTACTATCCTACTATGGTACTTCCTACTATACTACTTCCTACTATCCTACTGTGATACTTCCTACTATCCTACTATCCCCCCCACCCCCTACCTACTACTTCCTACTATCCTACTATCCCCCCCACCCCCTACCTACTACTTCCTACTAGGCTACTATGACACTTCCTACTTTACAACTTCCTACTATCCTACTATACTTCTTCCTACTGTCCTACTATACTACTTCCTACTATCCTACTATGGTACTTCCTACTATACTACTTCCTACCATACTACTTCCTACTATCCTACTATGGTACTTCCTACTATACTACTTCCTACTATACTACTATGGTACTTCCTACTATACTACTTCCTACTATCCTACTATCCCCCCGACCCCCTACCTACTACTTCCTACTATCCTACTATGATACTTCCTACTATACTACTTCCTACTATCCTACTATGGTACTTCCTACTATACTACTTCCTACCATACTACTTCCTACTATCCTACTTTGATACTTCCTACTATCCTACTTCCTACTATCCTACTATACTACTTCCTACTATGCTACTATACTACTTCCTACTATCCTACTATGACACTTCCTACTATACTACTTCCTACTATCCTACTATGACACTTCCTACTATGATACTTCCTACTATCCTACTTCCTACTATCCTACTATACTACTTCCTACTATCCTACTATACCCCCCCCTACCTACTACTTCCTACTATCCTACTATGACACTTCCTACTTTACAACTTCCTACTATCCTACTATACTACTTCCTACTATCCTACTATGGTACTTCCTACTATACTACTTCCTACCATACTACTTCCTACTATCCTACTTTGATACTTCCTACTATCCTACTTCCTACTATCCTACTATACTACTTCCTACTATGCTACTATACTACTTCCTACTATCCTACTATGACACTTCCTACTATACTACTTCCTACTATCCTACTATGACACTTCCTACTATGATACTTCCTACTATCCTACTTCCTACTATCCTACTATACTACTTCCTACTATCCTACTATACCCCCCCCTACCTACTACTTCCTACTATCCTACTATGACACTTCCTACTTTACAACTTCCTACTATCCTACTATACTACTTCCTACTATCCTACTATGGTACTTCCTACTATACTACTTCCTACCATACTACTTCCTACTATCCTACTTTGATACTTCCTACTATCCTACTTCCTACTATCCTACTATACTACTTCCTACTATGCTACTATACTACTTCCTACTATCCTACTATGACACTTCCTACTATACTACTTCCTACTATCCTACTATGACACTTCCTACTATGATACTTCCTACTATCCTACTTCCTACTATCCTACTATACTACTTCCTACTATCCTACTATACCCCCCCCTACCTACTACTTCCTACTATCCTACTATGACACTTCCTACTTTACTACTAAACCCCCCCCCTACCTACTACTTCCTACTATCCTACTATGACACTTCCTACTTTACAACTTCCTACTATACTTCTTCCTACTATCCTACTATACTACTTCCTACTATCCTACTATCCCCCCCACCCCCTACCTACTACTTCCTACTATCCTACTATGATACTTCCTACTATACTACTTCCTACTATCCTACTTCCTACTATCCTACTATACTACTTCCTACTATACTACTTCCTACTATCCTACTATCCCCCCCACCCCCTACCTACTACTTCCTACTATCCCCCCTACCCCCTACCTACTACTTCCTACTATCCTACTATGATACTTCCTACTATCCTACTTCCTACTATCCTACTTCCTACTATCCTACTTCCTACTATCCTACTTCCTACTATCCTACTATACTACTTCCTACTATACTACTTCCTACTATTCTACTATCCCCCCCACCCCCTACCTACTACTTCCTACTATCCTACTATGATACTTCCTACTATACTACTTCCTACTATCCTACTATGACACTTCCTACTTTACAACTTCCTACTATCCTACTATACTTCTTCCTACTATCCTACTGTGATACTTCCTACTATACTACTTCCTACTATCCTACTATGACACTTCCTACTTTACAACTTCCTACTATCCTACTATACTTCTTCCTACTATCCTACTATACTACTTCCTACTATCCTACTATACTACTTCCTACTATCCTACTATCCCCCCCACCCCCTACCTACTACTTCCTACTATCCTACTATGATACTTCCTACTATACTACTTCCTACTATCCTACTATGATACTTCCTACTATACTACTTCCTACTATACTTCTTCCTACTATCCTACTATGACACTTCCTACTTTACAACTTCCTACTATCCTACTTCCTACTATCCTACTATACTACTTCCTACTATGATACTTCCTACTATCCTACTATACTACTTCCTACTATCCTACTATGATACTTCCTACTATACTACTTCCTACTATCCTACTGTGATACTTCCTACTATACTACTTCCTACTATCCTACTTCCTACTATCCTACTTCCTACTATCCTACTATACTACTTCCTACTATACTACTTCCTACTATCCTACTATCCTACTATCCCCCCCACCCCCTACCTACTACTTCCTACTATCCTACCATGACACTTCCTACTTTACAACTTCCTACTATCCTACTATACTTCTTCCTACTGTCCTACTATACTACTTCCTACTATCCTACTGTGATACTTCCTACTATACTACTTCCTACTATCCTACTATACTACTTCCTACTATCCCACTATCCCCCCCCCTACCTACTACTTCCTACTATACTACTATGATACTTCCTACTATACTACTTCCTACTATCCTACTGTGATACTTCCTAATATACTACTTCCTACTATACTACTTCCTACTATCCTACTATCCCCCCCACCCCCTACCTACTACTTCCTACTATCCTACTGTGATACTTCCTACTATACTACTTCCTACTATCCTACTATACTACTTCCTACTATACTACTTCCTACTATCCTACAATCCTACTATCCACCCACCCCCTACCTGCTACTTCCTACTATCCTACTATGATACTTCCTACTATACTACTTCCTACTATCCTACTATGGTACTTCCTACTATACTACTTCCTACTATCCTACTATGACACTTCCTACTTTACAACTTCCTACTATCCTACTATACTTCTTCCTACTATCCTACTATACTACTTCCTACTATCCTACTATCCCCCCCACCCCCTACCTACTACTTCCTACTATCCTACTATGATACTTCCTACTATACTACTTCCTACTATCCTACTTCCTACTATCCTACTATACTACTTCCTACTATACTACTTCCTACTATCCTACTATCCCCCCCACCCCCTACCTACTACTTCCTACTATCCTACTATGATACTTCCTACTATACTACTTCCTACTATACTTCTTCCTACTATCCTACTATGACACTTCCTACTTTACAACTTCCTACTATCCTACTTCCTACTATCCTACTATACTACTTCCTACTATGATACTTCCTACTATCCTACTATACTACTTCCTACTATCCTACTATGATACTTCCTACTATACTACTTCCTACTATCCTACTGTGATACTTCCTACTATACTACTTCCTACTATCCTACTTCCTACTATCCTACTATCCTACTATACTACTTCCTACTATACTACTTCCTACTATCCTACTATCCTACTATCCCCCCCACCCCCTACCTACTACTTCCTACTATCCTACCATGACACTTCCTACTTTACAACTTCCTACTATCCTACTATGGTACTTCCTACTATACTACTTCCTACTATACTACTTCCTACTATCCTACTATGACACTTCCTACTTTACAACTTCCTACTATCCTACTATACTTCTTCCTACTATCCTACTATACTACTTCCTACTATCCTACTATACTACTTCCTACTATCCTACTATCCCCCCCACCCCCTACCTACTACTTCCTACTATCCTACTATGATACTTCCTACTATACTACTTCCTACTATACTACTTCCTACTATACTTCTTCCTACTATCCTACTATGACACTTCCTACTTTACAACTTCCTACTATACTACTTCCTACTATCCTACTATGATACTTCCTACTATACTACTTCCTACTATCCAACTGTGATACTTCCTACTATACTACTTCCTACTATCCTACTTCCTACTATCCTACTTCCTACTATCCTACTATACTACTTCCTACTATACTACTTCCTACTATCCTACTATCCTACTATCCCCCCCACCCCCTACCTACTACTTCCTACTATCCTACCATGACACTTCCTACTTTACAACTTCCTACTATCCTACTATACTTCTTCCTACTGTCCTACTATACTACTTCCTACTATCCTACTGTGATACTTCCTACTATACTACTTCCTACTATCCTACTATACTACTTCCTACTATCCCACTATCCCCCCCCCTACCTACTACTTCCTACTATACTACTATGATACTTCCTACTATACTACTTCCTACTATCCTACTGTGATACTTCCTAATATACTACTTCCTACTATACTACTTCCTACTATCCTACTATCCCCCCCACCCCCTACCTACTACTTCCTACTATCCTACTGTGATACTTCCTACTATACTACTTCCTACTATCCTACTATACTACTTCCTACTATACTACTTCCTACTATCCTACAATCCTACTATCCACCCACCCCCTACCTACTACTTCCTACTATCCTACTATGATACTTCCTACTATACTACTTCCTACTATCCTACTATGGTACTTCCTACTATACTACTTCCTACTATCCTACTGTGATACTTCCTACTATCCTACTATCCCCCCCACCCCCTACCTACTACTTCCTACTATCCTACTATCCCCCCCACCCCCTACCTACTACTTCCTACTAGGCTACTATGACACTTCCTACTTTACAACTTCCTACTATCCTACTATACTTCTTCCTACTGTCCTACTATACTACTTCCTACTATCCTACTATGGTACTTCCTACTATACTACTTCCTACCATACTACTTCCTACTATCCTACTATGGTACTTCCTACTATACTACTTCCTACTATACTACTATGGTACTTCCTACTATACTACTTCCTACTATCCTACTATCCCCCCGACCCCCTACCTACTACTTCCTACTATCCTACTATGATACTTCCTACTATCCTACTATGGTACTTCCTACTATCCTACTTCCTACTATCCTACTATACTACTTCCTACTATCCTACTATACCCCCCCCTACCTACTACTTCCTACTATCCTACTATGACACTTCCTACTTTACAACTTCCTACTATCCTACTATACTACTTCCTACTATCCTACTATGGTACTTCCTACTATACTACTTCCTACCATACTACTTCCTACTATCCTACTTTGATACTTCCTACTATCCTACTTCCTACTATCCTACTATACTACTTCCTACTATGCTACTATACTACTTCCTACTATCCTACTATGACACTTCCTACTATACTACTTCCGTAGTAGATAGTAGGAAGTAGTATAGTAGGAAGTGTCATAGTAGGATAGTAGGAAGTAGTATAGTAGCATAGTAGGAAGTAGTATAGTAGGATAGTAGGAAGTAGTATAGTAGGAAGTATCATAGTAGTATGGTAGGAAAGTAGGAAGTAGTATAGTAGGAAGTACCATAGTAGGATAGTAGGAAGTAGTATAGTAGGAAGTTTCATAGTAGGATAGTAGGAAGTAGTAGGTAGGGGGTGGGGGGGATAGTAGGATAGTAGGATAGTAGGAAGTAGGATAGTAGGAAGTAGGAAGTAGGATAGTAGGAAGTGGTATGGTAGGAAGTAGTATAGTAGGAAGTACCATAGTAGGATAGTAGGAAGTAGTATAGTAGGAAGTATCATAGTAGGATAGTAGGAAGTAGTATAGTAGGAAGTAGTATAGTAGGAAGTAGTATAGTAGGAAGTAGTATAGTAGGAAGTACCATAGTAGGATAGTAGGAAGTAGTATAGTAGGAAGTATCATAGTAGGATAGTAGGAAGTAGTAGGTAGGGGGTGGGGGGGATAGTAGGATAGTAGGATAGTAGGAAGTATCATAGTAGGATAGTAGGAAGTAGTAGGTAGGGGGTCGGGGGGATAGTAGGATAGTAGGAAGTAGTATAGTAGGAAGTAGTATAGTAGGATAGTAGGAAGTAGGATAGTAGGAAGTAGGATAGTAGGAAGTAGGATAGTAGGAAGTAGGATAGTAGGAAGTAGGATAGTAGGAAGTAGTATAGTAGGAAGTATCATAGTAGGATAGTAGGAAGTAGTAGGTAGGGGGTGGGGGGGATAGTAGGATAGTAGGAAGTAGTATAGTAGGATAGTAGGAAGTAGTATAGTATACTATTCCTACTATACTACTTCCTACTATCCTACTATACTACTTCCTACTATCCTACTATGATACTTCCTACTATACTACTTCCTACTATCCTACTTCCTACTATCCTACTTCCTACTATCCTACTTCCTACTATCCTACTTCCTACTATCCTACTATACTACTTCCTACTATACTACTTCCTACTATCCTACTATCCTACTATCCCCCCCACCCCCTAC
This sequence comes from Apamea crenata, assembly GCA_949629185.1. NCBI lineage: Eukaryota > Metazoa > Arthropoda > Insecta > Lepidoptera > Noctuidae > Apamea > Apamea crenata. Next base: position 2,392,128 of record OX451368.1, on the reverse strand, counting down.
CTACTACTTCCTACTATCCTACTATGACACTTCCTACTTTACAACTTCCTACTATCCTACTATACTTCTTCCTACTGTCCTACTATACTACTTCCTACTATCCTACTGTGATACTTCCTACTATACTACTTCCTACTATCCTACTATACTACTTCCTACTATCCCACTATCCCCCCCCCTACCTACTACTTCCTACTATACTACTATGATACTTCCTACTATACTACTTCCTACTATCCTACTGTGATACTTCCAACTATACTACTTCCTACTATCCTACGATACTACTTCCTACTATCCTACTATCCCCCCCACCCCCTACCTACTACTTCCTACTATCCTACAGTGATACTTCCTACTATACTACTTCCTACTATACTACTTCTTACTATCCTACTATCCCCCCCACCCCCTACCTACTACTTCCTACTATCCTACTATGATACTTCCTACTATCCTACTATGATACTTCCTACTATACTACTTCCTACTATCCTACTATGGTACTTCCTACTATACACCTTCCTACCATACTACTTCCTACTATCCTACTATGGTACTTCCTACTATACTACTTCCTACTATCCTACTGTGATACTTCTTACTATCCTACTATCCCCCCCACCCCCTACCTACTACTTCCTACTATCCTACTATCCCCCCCACCCCCTACCTACTACTTCCTACTATCCTACTATGACACTTCCTACTTTACAACTTCCTGCTATCCTACTATACTTCTTCCTACTGTCCTACTATACTACTTCCTACTATCCTACTATGATACTTCCTAGTATACTACTTCCTACTATCCTACTATACTACTTCCTACTATCCTACTATGATACTTCCTACTATACTACTTCCTACTATCCTACTATGGTACTTCCTACTATACTACTTCCTACCATACTACTTCCTACTATCCTACTATGATACTTCCTACTATACTACTTCCTACTATCCTACTATGGTACTTCCTACTATACTACTTCCTACTATCCTACTATGTATGATACTTCCTACTATACTACTTCCTACTATCCTACTATGGTACTTCCTACTATACTACTTCCTACTATACTACTATGGTACTTCCTACTATACTACTTCCTACTATACCACTATACTACTTCCTACAGTACCTACTACTATACTACTTCTTACTTCCTACTATGATACTTCCTCCTATCCTACTTCCTACTATACTATAGTACTTCCTACTATCCTGCTATGACACTTCCTACTATCCTACTATACTACTTCCTACTATCCTACTATACTACTTCCTACTATCCCACTATACTACTTCCTACAGTACCTACTACTTCCTACTTCCTACTATCCTACTATACTACTTCCTACTATCCTATTATACTACTTCCTACTATCCTACTATACTACTTCCTACTATCCTACTATCCTACTATCCTACTATCCCCCCCACCCCCTACCTACTACTTCCTACTATCCTACTATGATACTTCCTACTATCCTACTATACTACTTCCTACTATCCTACTATACTACTTCCTACTATCCTACTATGATACTTCCTACTATACTACTTCCTACTATCCTACTATGGTACTTCCTACTATACTACTTCCTACCATACTACTTCCTACTATACTACTTCCTACTATCCTACTGTGATACTTCCTACTATCCTACTATCCCCCCACCCCCTACCTACTACTTCCTACTATCCTACTATCCCCCCCACCCCCTACCTACTACTTCCTACTATGACACTTCCTACTTTACAACTTCCTACTATCCTACTATACTACTTCCTACTATCCTACTATACTACTTCCTACTATCCTACTATCCTACTATCCCCCCCACCCCCTACCTACTACTTCCTACTATCCTACTATGATACTTCCTACTATCCTACTATACTACTTCCTACTATCCTACTATACTACTTCCTACTATCCTACTATGATACTTCCTACTATACTACTTCCTACTATCCTACTATGGTACTTCCTACTATACTACTTCCTACCATACTACTTCCTACTATCCTACTATGGTACTTCCTACTATACTACTTCCTACTATCCTACTATGATACTTCCTACTATCCTACTATCCCCCCACCCCCTACCTACTACTTCCTACTATCCTACTATCCCCCCCACCCCCTACCTACTACTTCCTACTATGACACTTCCTACTTTACAACTTCCTACTATCCTACTATACTTCTTCCTACTGTCCTACTATACTACTTCCTACTATCCTACTATACTTCTTCCTACTGTCCTACTATACTACTTCCTACTATCCTACTGTGATACTTCCTACTATACTACTTCCTACTATCCTACTATACTACTTCCTACTATCCTACTATGATACTTCCTACTATACTACTTCCTACTATCCTACTATGGTACTTCCTACTATACTACTTCCTACTATACTACTATGGTACTTCCTACTATACTACTTCCTACTATACCACTATACTACTTCCTACAGTACCTACTACTATACTACTTCTTACTTCCTACTATCCTACTATGATACTTCCTACTATCCTACTTCCTACTATCCTACTGTGATACTTCCTACTATCCTCCTATCCTACTTCCTACTATACTATACTACTTCCTACTATCCTACTATGACACTTCCTACTATGATACTTCCTACTATCCTACTTCCTACTATCCTACTATACTACTTTCTACTATCCTACTATACCCCCCCCCTACCTACTACTTCCTACTATCCTGCTATGACACTTCCTACTTTACAACTTCCTACTATCCTACTATACTTCTTCCTACTATCCTACTATCCCCCCCACCCCCTACCTACTACTTCCTACTATCCTACTATGATACTTCCTACTATACTACTTCCTACTATCCTACTTCCTACTATCCTACTTCCTACTATCCTACTTCCTACTTCCTACTATCCTACTATACTACTTCCTACTATACTACTTCCTACTATCCTACTATCCTACTATCCCCCCCACCCCCTACCTACTACTTCCTACTATCCTACTATGGTACTTCCTACTATACTACTTCCTACTATACTACTTCCTACTATACTACTTCCTACTATACTACTTCCTACTATACTACTTCCTACTATACTACTTCCTTCTATCCTACTATGACACTTCCTATTTTACAACTTCCTACTATCCTACTATACTACTTCCTACTATCCTACTATGATACTTCCTACTATACTACTTCCTACTATCCTACTATGGTACTTCCTACTATACTACTTCCTACCATACTACTTCCTACTATCCTACTATGATACTTCCTACTATCCTACTTCCTACTATCCTACTATACTACTTCCTACTATCCCACTATACTACTTCCTACAGTACCTACTACTTCCTACTTCCTACTATCCTACTATACTACTTCCTACTATCCTACTATACTACTTCCTACTATCCTACTATACTACTTCCTACTATCCTACTATCCTACTATCCCCCCCACCCCCTACCTACTACTTCCTACTATCCTACTATGATACTTCCTACTATACTACTTCCTACTATCCTACTATGGTACTTCCTACTATACTACTTCCTACCATACTACTTCCTACTATCCTACTATGGTACTTCCTACTATACTACTTCCTACTATCCTACTGTGATACTTCCTACTATCCTACTATCCCCCCCACCCCCTACCTACTACTTCCTACTATCCTACTATCCCCCCCACCCCCTACCTACTACTTCCTACTATGACACTTCCTACTTTACAACTTCCTACTATCCTACTATACTTCTTCCTACTGTCCTACTATACTACTTCCTACTATCCTACTGTGATACTTCCTACTATACTACTTCCTACTATCCTACTATACTACTTCCTACTATCCTACTATGATACTTCCTACTATACTACTTCCTACTATCCTACTATGGTACTTCCTACTATACTACTACCTACTATACTACTATGGTACTTCCTACTATACTACTTCCTACTATACCACTATACTACTTCCTACAGTACCTACTACTATACTACTTCTTACTTCCTACTATGATACTTCCTACTATCCTACTTCCTACTATCCTACTGTGATACTTCCTACTATCCTCCTATCCTACTTCCTACTATACTATACTACTTCCTACTATGACACTTCCTACTATGATTTTTCCTACTATCCTACTTCCTACTATTCTACTATACTACTTCCTACTATCCTACTATACCCCCCCCCCCTACCTACTACTTCCTACTATCCTGCTATGACACTTCCTACTTTACAACTTCCTACTATCCTACTATACTTCTTCCTACTATCGTACTATCCTACTATACTACTTCCTACTATCTATAGGAAGTAGTATAGTAGGAAGTAGTATAGTAGGAAGTACCATAGTAGGATAGTAGGAAGTAGTAGGTAGGGGGTGGGGGGGATAGTAGGATAGTAGGAAGTAGTATAGTAGGAAGTAGTATAGTAGGATAGTAGGAAGTAGGATAGTAGGAAGTAGGATAGTAGGAAGTAGGATAGTAGGAAGTAGGATAGTAGGAAGTAGTATAGTAGGAAGTATCATAGTAGGATAGTAGGAAGTAGTAGGTAGGGGGTGGGGGGGATAGTAGTGTCGATGTTGCGCACACGGATTGCAGTCAAAGACCGTCAAATATTTTTTGGTGTTTGTTAGGGGGGTCCTCCCAACTGTAATTTCGGTCACAGCGGTCAATTTCAAAGAAGATTAGCCAAGTACGAAGAATATATAATTAGTGCAAAAGCGTGTGCGCAAACAGGTGCACATGCATCCCTCCCCTCACTTTCATAATCCGATGGGATGGAAATCCGACACGACCGGGGAGAGATCACGCCCCGGACCAACGAAAGATGCACCAAAGTAGAACAAAAATTAGACTCACATGAAATAAGTAGTGTCCCATTGCAGGCGAAGATGGTGGGCGACGCGCTGCAGCAGCTCCGCTAAGATTACCGACCTACTCTGAACGCGAGACTCTAAAACAATAACATGCGAAATTAGTAATCTTAAATGGCTTGGTATATGATTCTTACCACTCGAACTCACATATAATGTACGTACATAGCCATTGAGATTCTACCCATCCTCTCTGCCGATGCCGAAATCGCGTGAAAATTTAGATTAGGTGACTTTAAATAGCGGCTATTTATTAGACTGTACCTACATAATATCATTAGTTCGCCAAACAAGTCTGCGGCATGTCATGAGGTCGACAGGTCATTAGGTCGACAGTTCGTTAGGTCGACAGTTCGTTAGGTCGACAGGTCATTAGGTCGACAGTTCGTTAGGTCGACAGTTCGTTAGGTCGACAGTTCGTTAGGTCGACAGGTCATTAGGTCGACAGTTCGTTAGGTCGACAGTTCGTTAGGTCGACAGGTCGTTAGGTTGACAGGTCATTAGGTCGACAGTTCGTTAGGTCGACAGTTCGTTAGGTTGACAGGTCTTTAGGTCGGCAGGTCGTTAGTTCGACAGGTATGGTCGGACACCATGGGGTTTATTCATAAACGATGACTAAAGTTAAGTAACGTTTAAACGTCAAAAATGTATGGTTAAACAGTCGCTAATCACTGCTTAACTTTAAGCAACGTTTATGAATAAAGCATAAATTCACCAATCCGTGGAAACGGATAAATTCGACAGACGTAGTATCTACATAACAGCCGGCCGCATATCAGAGTAACAATACATTTACCTTTGCAGTAAGTGCGCTTTTCGTAGTGGAAAGTGTTGCCATTACCAGTTACCACTGATGTACGGTCGACCTTACTCGACCCAAGGTACTATATAGCGTAACACACATATTAACTGACTTCGAAAATGACAAAAAAAAAAAATATGTAAGTATAAGTATGGTATGTGGTCCCATATAAATTTTATTAACTTTGCTTGGGTAGTTTTTGAGTTGGCTTCAATAATACGTATTTTTGCCAGTGTTTAACTTCCTGTCGCTGATATTACCTACCTTATCAAGTGTTTGGCGCAGTGGTTAAGCGATTGACTGCTGCGCTGCGTGTCGCGGGTTCGATTCCCGCACGGAACAAATATTTGTATGACCTACATGTATTTGTTCCGAGTCTGGGTGTTTTTCTATCTATAATATGTATGTATTTACAAAAAAAAATTGTACACAAGCATTAGGTTGCTTAGCTTGGGACAAATGGTGCTGTGTGAAATGTCCAGGGATATTATTATATTATTATTATTATTAGTGTTATACGAATTTGTGTGTGGGGTAAGTACCTACAACTTAAAAGTGAAATATAAAAAAAAATTACAAAAAACAACAACGGAAATTACAAAAAAGACAGTGAAAAATAACTTTAATTTCGGAAGTCGGTGGCAAACAACGAAAATTCGAACTTAACTTCCTTTTTTCACTTTGTAGTGTCTTTTTTGGAAGTCGGTCGTTTTTTTTCGCAATTAGGGAGCTGGTCATCATCAGACCCTGAGAATGTATCATGTAAGTAGTACCCGTGCTCAATAAACTAACTGATGAAAGCTAGGTCAACAGGCAAAGTGCATCATTTATGTACACGGTTGGCGCACTGGCTGAGCGATCGACTGCTGCGCTGTGTGTCGAGGCTTCGATTCCCGCACGGAACAAAATTAAATATGTGTATTGCCTATCTGTAGTGCTGATGACACTTCCCTTATTTTTAAAATAGATAGAAAAGATACAGATGCCTTACATGTCTACGATAGTCTGGCTGTTCTTTCGAAATGGTTTGCAGCTAATAATCTTTTACTTAATGCGAACAAAACTACCAAATGTGTGGTACATTTGGTAGGTGGGTCTAAATTTAAAACTTGATGGCAAGAAACTAGATGCTATTACGGAAACTGTATTTCTGAGAATTACTGTATGTACCTAATATACGTACGTATAGTATACTATTTTATAGCTCGTGTGACCTAAACCCAGCCCCGGATCTAGGGGGGGGCAAGCCGGGGCCTATGCCCCGGGCGGCAAGTTCAGAGGGCGGCCAAATTCACACTTTACAGACGAATGGACAACTCATCATTTACTTAACTTTGACCACGGAATAAATAATAGTACAAGTACAGAAATTTCATGGCCATATCAACTCGACCGATACCCAGAGCGCGGAACGAGACGTGCTGCAGGAACATTTATATACTCAGGCAGGTCATCTCTTAACTGCTATAAAGGATTTTAAATTAATCTTAATTAACTATTTGGGCAAATATTCTCCGCGAAATCAATCGAGTGAATTTAGACATTCAGAAAGAAGATATTATCCTTGCCCGTTCCGTCGCAATAATGGATGGTCGGCTCAAAACTTTGCAAAAATGAGACAAAATCCAATGGAATATTGGATAAAAGAGGCTGGAGAAATTGCTGAAAAAAGTGGTGTTGACCCTATTTTGCAAAACAAACGAATTCCGAAACGTAAAAAACATTTTGGTGAGAAGACGATTTACAAACACTCCAACCTATTCAACTATTTTCTAATGAAATAATTATGGTATTTGATCGAATCAATATCAGAAATTAAAAAGAGGTTTGATTGTGCTACCATGCTGAATTTGAATTTTGCTTTTCTTAATGGTACTAATATTTTGAAAATGTCAATTGAAGAACTGCAAAAGTATGGAGCAGCAGTGCGATTCTGTAACCATCTCACCGTGAAAACTTAGGTGAGGTGAGCGTGGAGTGAGCTGTCATTCCAAATCATGCTAGGGATTGACACTACTGACAACTCACACTACATCAAGCTCACTTCACTTGAGTTTTCACGGTGAGATTTTTACAGAATCGACCGGCAGATCTGGCTCGAAAATACGAGCGAGATTTAAGCGCCGTTGAATTCTGCCAGGAGCTTTACGTTTTTAAAGAGCAAGCTCCGCTTTTATTTGGTGATATAGAAAAGGCTAACGGTTTCTATCTCTTGCAACAGATCTATGCGCATGATTTGCAGGATGCTTTTCCTAATATTTGTATTGCCCTGCGAATTTACTCTACGCTTCCTACTACATCCACAAGCTGCGAGCGAAGTTTTAGCAAACTAAAACTAATTAAAAATTATTTGCGATCTTCTATGAGCCAGGAACGCTTATCGAGTCTTGCAATCTTAGCGATAGAAAATCGAATTTACGAATTCGAAATTTTGCTTTTTTTTAAGTTAAAAATAAATGTAAGTGGGCGGGAGCGGCATTTTTCAGTTTTTGCCCCGCCTAAAAAAAATTGAAGATCCGGGGCTGCCTAAACCCGCACATAAGTCACGCTTTTCTGTTTAAAAATGGAATACTTAAGTCACAGTCACACTGCTATAAAAAGTGGTCTCTTAATCAGATACTTAGCAATAATCCTTGCAGAGCACAAGTACAAAAAAGTTGTGTTATACTTTAGTCAATGAAATAAGTATTTGAAATATTAATTAAACAGAGAAATACGTGCAATATGTTGTAAGTTGTTACAGTGACTCTTTTTGTCATAAAATGCGTTACACACGTTGAAATTAATATATTATCTGTGGTGTCTGATATATATGTAGGTAGACGCAGACTGGGAGCATCCACCAGACAGGCACCACAAACCAGAGCAGTGGTGGCCCAGTGAACCTACATTAGACACCAAGTAGAATGTAGGTTCGAACCCAGACAGGCGCTTTACTTTGTGTAAATTATTTCATCACCAATGCTCTCAAAACGGTGAAGGAAAACATCGTGAGAAAACTGACAAATCCTAGAACCAAAACTTCGAAGACATGTGACATCTAACAACCCGCACTGGGCCCACGTAACGTATTACGGCGCACTCCCTCTCAAAGAGAGGGGGCCTGTGTCCCAGCAGTGGGAACATAGGTTGATTATGTATTAAGACGCAGACTAGTACCTAGCAAGTTTAGCCTTTACAGTCAACTGCACTGGTATATCGATATGGTTACAATTTGGCTGTGACGGTGCCCCTAATGTCATAACAGTAAAGCTACGGATGAGTGGTGACCGCCACATGCGGCCGTAATGTCCAAATACAGAGCGTTTTTCTGGTGAAAATGACAGATTTTCATGACGTCCGTTATAAAAACGACGGAAAAGGCATAAGCTCTTCTAAGAAGTTCCCATACTACCCTACTACTACATAAATATCGTGTCAAAAAGAATCACTTTATTCTAAGGGGTTTATTTAATTAAAGTTAAGAGTTATACCCATTACCCTATCCATTAGGTTAACCGTTTTTTGACAGCCGTCTTCTGAGACAGCTGTCAAAAAACGTTACTACGACAGATTACGTAAAAGTTAACTTTAAAATGGGGAAAAAAATAAATATCTAAACTGCCTTATCTTATTTATGGCTTCTTACAGACATTGTAATACCGTGTATCAATTGTGTGTTGCTGCAATCACTAGTTACATCTGTCAAAAAACGGTTTAATATAATGGACAGGGTATAGCGACTATTTATTATATTTTGACGTTTAAACGTCTCTTATCCTTATGCAACGTTTAATAATAAACCCCAAATACGATACAAAACACTACATCGCAGTTGAAAACAAAAACGAGCAAATACAAATTTAACATTTTTATTAAATAATATTCTCACATTAATAATAATCGCTCACGTTGTTAAAAAGCTTCCACACTGTTTGTTCCATAAGTTACTCTCACAACACACTGAACTTAGCATCTACAAACCACACAGTCTGTATATAAAAAATCGACTAAAATAATAATAGGCCTGAAACACACCCAAGAAAGAAAAAAAAAGAGGTGTTTACGGTAGGATGCTGTAATGCCTCGTTTAGTTTTCAGGCCTACTGTTAGTTTAGCCTCCGCGGTCGTTCGCACAGCACTCCGCGCACTTGCTTGGTGTCTAATGGCTATACTACTCGACACTACAATTAGTCGTCTCCAGCTGATCTCTTCGCCTTCCTCAGGCGAGGCGACTGTTTGGGTGACTTTGGAGATTTCTCTGTAACACAACATACATTTCATTAATACCTTGATTTAGTACATAACAAAGCCTAGTTCAGCATGTTTACCGAGCAGCGTCCAGAATGCTCAAAAATATTTAGGTTGCAAAGGATGACATTTTCATCATATACATTTTTTGGTATACATTTGTGTGTGTACAGTCACGAGCAAAAGTATGTATACACTCGGCTTTATTCAAAAGCGATTTACTCCTTTATTTTTAATTGAAATTTTATATTGTTACGAACATAGCATTTTCGAAGCCATAGGTTTATGTAATGTGTCGCATTTAAACGTTCCATTCGTTATTTACGAAAAAATTGCAGTTGAAAGTCGCCAAGTCTTGACATATTGGTGTTCGTGACTGTACGCAAACGTACGTACTGCCTTGAAACTGTGCCTTATTATAATGTTGTTTAATGTATTACTTATATTTATAATTGGTTATATTATTGATTAATGATGATTTTGTCATTCTCAATACTACATTTTTTATCAATTCAATCATTTTTTAAAAATTCTTATTCATTAATATCAATATCTGCCAAATGTATGTACTGACACTATTATCTAATTATACCCTGCCCATTATGTATACCGTTTTGTAAGTGATTGCAGGAACATACAATACATTGATTGATACACATATGGTATTATAATGTCTGTAAGAAGCCTTAAATAAGATAATTCAATAAGATAAGGCAGTTTATATATTTATTTTATTACGCATTTTAAAGTTAACTTTTACGTAATCTGGAATATGTACGTTCTAAGACAGCTGTCAAAAACCGGTTTACATAATGGACAGGGTATACTAACTGGAGTCTATGATGTGGGAAATAAATGATTATAAAAAACATACTGAGTTGATTGACGACTTCCTTGGGCAGCCAGTCGTAGTCCACGTCGTTGGCGGTGCCGGTCTCCAGCGGGCGCGGCGCGGAGCGCGGCGAGCGGCGGCGGGCCAGCGTGGACAGAGCCTGTTGGCCCAACACTAGCGCCAACACGACGCCAGCGCCGAGGAACACGTACAGGAAGAATGTCTCGCCGTCCAGGCCTTCAGACACCTCCACGATGTTCAAAGTTTGGTTGTATACGGCCTCCTGTAACCGACGAAGTTTTATTAAAACAAAATGTAGTGACAAAAAGGGTATGGTTTGGTCATGTTGAGAGGATGAATGGAAAGCGACTAACACAAGATAGATGTTAGTGGAAACGCCGCTCTAGAAGGACATATATATTTCTTTCAGTGTACAGTACACCAACCTGTCGCCAGTTAAGTTTAAGTCCCATGCAAGGTTTGGTTATGAGTTCCAACACTTTTTTTTAAGGACAAGAATTTTTAATGTTTTACTACATAATTCGAAAGCAATAGCAACGTCATTTCACTGACCTGGTAAGAGTTTCCACTGGCGTCCCTGTAGTTGAGCTGGATGTTCAAGCCGAATGGTCTGCCAGCAAAGGCCTCGTTGGGGATGAAGGAGTATGCGAACGTAGCCTCTTGCTTGGGTTTCACCTCTCTGTTGTAAGGCAAAGCTGTGAAGTTCTGGATGTAGTAGGTGTAGTCCATAGGGTATCTGAAGGAGGCCTCCATGGAATCCACTACGTAATCCTCAGCACCCTTGTTGACGAACCCAACCAGGAATTCAACTGCATAGCCCGCTTGAATGTCTGAATAGGATAGAATGGAAAATGTTAAATTAATTTGTGCATAATTAATGGAAATAATTTAAATACTAGTCTAGGGGCTTATTTCTCAATCATGTGATAATATTATTCGAGGAATAATTTTGAAATTTTGACAGTTCTTTCATACGAAAACTGTCAATGTCAATTTTATTCCACTAATAAAAATTATATTCAGTTGATTGAAAAATCAGCTATAAATCATCAAAATGTCAGAATTAGTTCTAACACAGTTCACCTGGTGCACCAAAATATTCAAGGTATATTGAGAAAAGACCTTGAAATTGAATAATTTATGAAGTCTATCACCGTTGACATTTTATGTATTACAGAAAATTGGTTGAAAAGCCATCAGTTCAATTTCAGTAACCAACGGGTTGGTAGTTAATTCAGCAGAGAAAATGCAATACATGGTGGCTTATTGATACTGTTTACAATGTTTTTAGACTGTTGCCAAGGTCATTCTGTTAATAGATGTGTAATTGTGAAAGTTGTGTTGGAATTATAAAAAAATAACAAAATTGTTATAGATCATTCTTGTGAGCATGGAATAAATAAAGGGAAATCAAATTACTTTAATAGCAGTGAATGTATGTCTTCTGAGTATCGCTATAAGCTTATTGTCTTGCTGTGCTGCTGGGGAGTTTGTTGCGCCACTTCTTCTTCCCAGCGATAGCACTAGGAAGTGGTGAAGGGCGGGCGTTTTTGGGGGACTGTCTTTTGTAATTTTGACATTCAAAAAGTGCTCATTCTCAGCCTTATTTGAATAAATGACTTTTGATTTTTGATTGAATTGTCTTTTTAATTTATGATATCCATTAAATAAGTCCATGATTTTCCATGATTTAAGTTAACAAATTGGTACCTAATAATAGTTATTTTTACTTTAGAACTGGCATGAATTTCAGAATATGAGAGGATGTCAACAGTTTTTTGATTATAAATGTTCAAAAATATAATCACATACCTATTAAAAAATATATAATCATTCAAAGTTCTTAATTTCTAAACTGTTTTTTTTATGGATGCTTTTAACATGTATGTCTTTCTACATCATTCTAACATGTATAATTTCAACATGAATGATGGGACCAATATTTTGTAAAAATTTTACTATATAAAAGAGTGTCCGTGGAGTTTCTTGCTTGTTCTTCTCCATAGGTTTCTCTACTACACTTTGGAATGGGCAACCAGCTTCATCTTTCTGAATGGCAGACACCTTGACAATTCAAAAGTGTCTGTAATTGGTTTATTTGAAATAAATGCTTTGACTTTGAGCTTACCAAATACAGCATCGCCTAAGCTAGTAATAGGTTTCGTGAACAGGATAGTGGTATCAACGTCTTGCGAGGACTTGACAATGGAGTCGTCATCATCTCCCAGCGAGTCATCCCCAACCACCTGGTTGTCTTCACCCTCGATGTCCACTACATCATCAAGCTCGTCTTCCTCAGCTCTCGCCAGAATTGTGTTACCTGTAACATGGTGATTTAAAAAGAATGAGTCTCTCATTTTCTATAATAAATTAGTTCCTTTGTAGTTGGTGAGTTAGCAATGCAGTGTAGAATAGACTTAAATAATAAAAAAAAATGTCAACTTTTTTATAAAATTAAACACAATAAATGAAAGTATTTTGTCACTTGCTACACTCTAAACATTTTATACCCGGTTTCTGAATTGAGAATTCGAAGTTCACAACTTGTCAGACTATGTTAGCGATGATTACTTTAGCAATTCTTAATGATAACCTCACCTTAACTAGAGCATGACAAGTTCTGAACTGCAAAGTCCCAATTCAGAAACCGAGTGTTAATCCTTGCCACTGAAATAGTGTTATACAACTATCTATAAACTAATAATAATGTTCAAGAGTTTGTTTGTTTGAGCACGCTAATCTCTGGAACTACCAGTTGGATTTGAAAAATTATTTTTGTATTAGATAGCCCAGTTCTTGAGAAAGGCTATAGGCTATTTACCATTACGCTAGTACTCTTAGGGGCTGAGGAAAAAGAAAAATAGTAAGAAAGAACACTATGCGCAAACAAAGTTATAGCACTATTATAGCATGTATTGTCGCAACACCTGCCTGCGCAGTAGCAGCTGGGTAGGGGGAACAAGAAATTTCATGCAGATAAAGTCACAGGCTGAAGCTAATTTGTTATAAAATCACTGCAAATGAGGACAAATTAGAAGGTAATGTGTGAATCATGTTCTTTACATACTACCATATGAAACTGAAAGTACACTGATTTAATACTGCCCCTTACAAAGAAATCTTAAAAATCAATGTCAAATATCAGAAATTCTGGGATGGTCCGGGCAGTGCTGGAATTTGCAAATTGTTACTTTTTGGCATAAGAAGTAGAACTTATTACTTAAATTAACAAGCTATTTGTTTTAACAAGTTGCTAGTACATTGATTATATGATACAATACAAACATATGGTACTTGTTCTCAGTAAATGGACTCAAACTCTTCTTTGGAATGCATTTTAGTTCAAGGATTTGATTTATCAAAAAAGGATTTACTTCACAAGTTAAGACTTTTCAAGGAATGTCTAAGTAACCTGCAATTTATATTTAGAAGGGTACTAAAGTATTATGAAAGGTGAATATTACATGACCACTTTCCAAATCCTCTACAGTTATAAAACACATTGAAATAGCGGTAACTCAAGGGGTAATCATGACTTGTGGCTGTTTCTTTCGCATTAGAATGGGGATCTGCTGTGAAATGTCTTATCAAGTAAAACAAAGGTTACTCAGTAATGCCTCCAATAATGAAAAAATAAGTAATATATTCTATTTTAGTTAGAAACTCTGCAACTGGTGTTTCTAATGTTATAAAAAACTTTTGGACGAAGACTTTCTCTCAAAAAGTTTAACTTATACGATGCCACGTATTTAAATCTACATAGATTTCGACATTTATCAGTTTACTTACCGCTTTGGAAACACAGGAGAGCCGCAGGGAGAACCAGAAGCGTCAAATATATTAACTTCATTGTGATTAAAATATGTAATTTATTACTTAAAAGTGTTAAAAACTGCGGCGACTACCAAACAAGATTGTAGGCCATTCACTTTTGTAACAAACAGTCCAACGGAGCAAGTAACTTGCGGCAAAATGCCAATTTTCTTTCCAACTCGATTGACGTGGAATCTTATGTCACTAGTGTTGCACCGTTTTTAAAACCGATTATCACAAGAAACCGAACAAAATTTATATCCTCATTGGAAAGGCAAAATTACTAGAGCACCAAAGTCATTTCAATAGATTTTTTTTAAACAAAAATAATTGTATCTTATTAATTTACTGTCTGATTTTAATCAATAACTTAATAATTATGCTAATCTTTTAATTTTTTTTAGTCGTTATCTTTTCTTACGATTGAATTTTTTTTGTTAAATAATTATAATTTTATTCATTGATGATTTCAACCATTGTCAGATAGAAAAAATAAACTTAGTCCAGTTTAATAAAATAACCTTGGCCAATCGCCATTCTTTCAAAAGGAGGCCAACGAAAAACCTATCAATCCTCCATAATCCTTTTGAATAATTTTGTGAATTATTTAGCCGAGCAATTTTGCGTTTGATTCAACGCGTTGGTTTGGTCAGTAAAATGCAGATGATATTCTAATAAATAAATTATTACTTTTCTATTTTTAAAAAACCGTACACGAATTAAGTTTGGTTGGTCAGTACCAGCAATGAGAATGCAAACCAACTAATTCTAAAATCGACAAGCTAAACTAAATTCCCCAATTACTATCAAGTAACGTCACTCAAACTGTCAAGCTCTTTTCCACACACGCCATTGAAGGTGCACGTGTATTATTCACGAAATTGCTCGATATCTAAACTAAAATGGATAAGCCAAACGTTCTCGCTCGCGTCGTCAAGGTCTTGGGCCGTACCGGCTCCCAGGGACAATGTACCCAGGTCAAAGTAGAGTTCATTGGAGAGACTAGCCGTCAGATTATCAGGAACGTGAAGGGACCCGTGCGTGATGGTGACATCCTGACCCTCCTCGAGTCTGAGCGTGAAGCCAGGAGACTGCGATAAGCGGTAAATATTATTTATGTCTAATATATGTCGCGGGATAATTTCGTTCTTGTTCCGGAAAAGAATGAAACAGTTTTGAAGGTTATGTTGCTAAATAACGGGTGTCCCTTAGTCTGCCCAATAACCTGAAACTACTTAAATTAGGATCATAGCACAACTGAAGTCAATTAGGCTCTCAAACAAACTGTATTTTTACTTATCGTAGATATAGTTAACTGTGGCATTTGTACTTAATTGTAGCTTTGATGAACAAAGCTTAAGTCCATCTTTATGACACAACTTACCATAAAACAACATCCATTATGAAGTTGTGTACCAGTACCATCTCCAGAACTAGCAAACTCTCCTTCTCAACCTTATTTTGCTCATGGTGACTTTGAAAATATTAATTTTTCTAGATCCCCCATTTTTTTACTTACCATCTGACCCAAATCTGACATAGCTATTGCCACGATTATATTTAAACGTGTAATCCTACTATATTATAAACGTGAAAGTTTGTATGGACGGATGTTTGTTACTCTTTCACACTAAAACTACTGAAAGGGTTTGGATGAAATTTGGCACACAGATGGTTTATAACCAGGATAATTTTTCCCGATATTCCCACAGGATCGAAACTTATGCGGGTGAAACAGTGGGGCGCAGCTAGTTTTATATAGTGTTAAGATACAATATATAATTTTCTCTGGGCCCTGGCCCACAAGGGGTATTATCGCCCATATTGAGAACTTATGCTCTAAATGAATTTTTTTTCTTGTTCCAGGTCATTGCACCACTTCATTAGGTTAAGGCTCGCTATGTGTCAAAGATGACCATCTCATTGTATGCACACATAATAAACAACTTATTGGTGTAAATTTTGTTTTCTTTTACACCTTTCTAGATTTGTATTTGGACAACTTGTATCTCCATAATGAATTGGTTTATGCCCGTCACAGACTTAAATATAATATTTATATTAAAATAAATCATAGCTAGGCATATTAGAATATATTGTCAATGGGCTTTACACTTACGCGTTCATTTTACGCGAACATAGATGTATGCAATTTTAACAAATTTTAATTGTGTCTGTAATTAGGGCATTCAACAGCTTAAAAGAAGATCTGTGATTTCAAGAACTAAGTACTTAGGTTTACCCTAGCTTATATTTAAGTCCAGTTAATAAAGTCCAGTCATTTATTAAGATCAATAATTTTGGGAAGTAAAAAAAATAATCGCGATCGTGAGACCCATGTGCAGCAAATAATAATATCCCTGGACATTTCACACAGCACCATTTGTCCCAAGCTAAGCAACCTAATGCTTGTGTTATGGTAACAAGATGGCTGATGAACTACTTATATACAATTTTTTTTTTGTAAATACATACATATTATAGATAGAAAAACACCCAGACTCGGAACAAATACATGTAGGTCATACAAATATTTGTTCCGTGCGGGAATCGAACCCGCGACACGCAGCGCAGCAGTCAATCGCTTAACCACTGCGCCAACCGTGCCGTCAAAAAACAAAGGTGTAAGTACTAAAGGTACACTTCTGCCTGACCCTTCGGCGATTACAGGCGTGATGTTGCATTACATAAAATGTATAGGCGCTGTCAATGTCAAATGTCTTCGTATCGATGGTCTACTTACTCGTTTTTTTTTTAATATAGTTTGAGCCCAGTAGGTGGCTTAATTGCCACGCGTCAGGGTGCTAGGTAGTTGCTGTAGGGCTAGGTTTCTATTCAGTAGGGTCTTAGGTGATCATAGGTACCAGGCTCCATTGTTTTAAACTTAGCCACACTGTACGCAATTGGGATAACGGCCGTACTAAGCTGTGAAGCTGTGTGAAGCCCAGTGCGTACATGTTGGTTCTTCGAGCCGGATTAATTGCGGCTTCAGTAACATTCTTTAGGTCATCCAAGGTGCAAGTGAACGGGCACTTAGGACACTCCAGCAAGTGGGGCATGGTCTGGTCAGAAGCACTGGGTGTTGGATGGGTCTGTACGGTCATGACCCCCACGACCCCCCGTCCCGTCCCGTCGAACCGCGCCTGGGTCAGATAAACCCCAGGCTAACCAACGCAATTGCCGCGCAAGCATGCGATCATCGGATCGCGTTCATTTTGTTCGGCGAACTCGAACGCGTGAGCGCGTCGTGGCCGTGGACCGTTGGCGCCTTCCGGTTTTCTGAACGAATTAGTAAGTGACATAAAATATATGAACGCGACGATCGCGTATTCGCGGGTACGATATATTGTTTTTTTTTTGGTTAGGGCGTGGGTACTGATGACGTGCGGCCGATGACCTGCCTACCTACTGCCGAATCATTTTATTTTCTGAAAAACTTTCCATTATTTTTCTTCAGCTCATTGTATACAAATACCTATGTATTATATTGTATACAATGCTACAATGTCATTGGAAACAAAAATAAATAATGAACTGCTCAATTTCATGTATGTAGGCCTTGCAACGGCGCTCCCTCATCGGGAGCATTCGGCTGTAATGCTAATGACCTTTACCTGCGACCTCGCCGTGTCACTTCTACTTGTACTATTTATTCTGTGATTCTACCGATATAACTAGTATAAACCTATCTCTAAGTTCTACACTACCTAGCAGTTGACGGCCTGCACAGTCTACTTGCAAAGCCCTGGCCGTTACAGTAGAATCTTGGATTTTTACATTATAGGCGAAATCTACTGGTAAGGGAGCGCCTTGATGAATCTTTAACCCATTGAATGCCGTAATAATTACAGACATATATGTCCTGTCCCCTGTATAAGGTTACTGGTAATTAGTGACCGATACTTAAACATGGTAGTACCTACTCATTATAACAAAGTTCCCAAAGAAACATTTTTTTTTAATGTACCCGGCGCATTACGCCAATCACCCCCGATAGAACCGCGCGCGCGGTCCGCACAGTTGTAATGAATGAAAAAACCGGCCAAGTGCGAGTCGGACTCGCGCACGAAGGGTTCCGTACCATTATCTATAAAAATTACGTCTGTTGTATGGGAGCCCCCCTTAAATATTTATTTTATTACTAGCTTCTGCCCGCGGCTTCGCCCGCGTGAATGTCGGAAAGGATAAGAAGTATGTCCTTCCCCAGGATGCCATCTATCTCTTTGGCATCTGCTGGCAGGCAATTTTATCGAAATCCGTTCAGTGATTTAGGCGTGAAAATGTAACATACCTACAGACAGAATATATAATTTTATATAGTACCTATAGCTGTTGCCCGCGACTTCGTCCACGTTTCCGCCGTTTTTCGTAAAAAAAAGTAGCCTATGCCCTTACTCACGGTTCAGTGGTTTTGATGTAACAGACAGATTAACTTTCGTATTTTAGTAGGGAAATATAATATGTCAATCTACAATACTGTTGAAAAATATCGCAATACGGAACCGCACAATATTATTGTTAATAGCTGTGCCCGCGACTCCGTCAGCGTGTAACTCCTTGTGTGTTAGTTAATGTATTGGTCATATTGTTTAGATCACGTTCACATGAGGCTTAAGTATACCTATAGAAGGGGTAGCGGGATCGTCCGAAAGGGTTACCGCTGCCCTGGAACATAAAGGGCTAAGGAAGGAACACGGGTGGGTTTTAGTCAGTAAGAGTCTGACACTCCCTTCCGCTCCACCCAGAGCTGGAGGGGTCATTTGATGATTTCCCATGATTCTTTTTTATGGAATAGTTAATAATGTTAACTTTTTTAATTAAGAATGACTGAGAGTGTTATAAATGTAAGAGTAGACAAATATAATCAGAAAGCTTCGAACTGCTAAGCTATCGGGAGTTACACGTGTTATTGTGAGTCAACCATAAAAGATAGACATATGCTGTCGTGGGATATTTTTTATATAATTTTAAGGAGAACATTTCCGTCATACATGATTTCTGTGTAGCTTTAACCATTAAGGTTGCACACGCGACGGAAGCGTAAAAAATGGAGTAACTTCTCCCGTTTTCCCAACATTTCTCTTCACTGCTCTGCTCCTATTGATTGTAGCGTGATGAAAAGTATACTATAACCAGCTCAGGAGTATGAAAAATAATTGTACCAAGTTTCATTAAAATCCGTCGAGTAGTTTTTGTTTCTATAACGGTTATACAGACAGACAGACAGACAGACAGACAGACAAAAATTTTACTGATTGCATTTTTGGCATCAGTATCGATCCCTAATCACCCCCTGATAGTTATTTTGGAAATATATTACATGTACAGAATTGACCTCTCTACAGATTTATTATAAGTATAGATTAAAGTAAAAATACAACTGAGTATTTTGTTTTATTGATATTGAGCAAAAAAGGGCAAAAAAATCGCGTTTGTTGTATGGGAGCCCCCCGTAAATATTGATTTTATTTTGTTTTTAGTATTTGTTGTTATAGCCGTATAGCGGCAACAGAAATACATAATTTTTGAAAATTTCAACTGTTTAGCTATCGCGGTTCTTGAGATACAACCTGGTGGTCCCGTTTTTACCCTTTGGGTATGGAATCCTAAAAAGAATAATGCATGAAAAAGTGGAATAGTTTTGTTTGTAAAAAGGGATTAG
Organism: Apamea crenata; assembly: GCA_949629185.1. Taxonomy (NCBI): domain Eukaryota; kingdom Metazoa; phylum Arthropoda; class Insecta; order Lepidoptera; family Noctuidae; genus Apamea; species Apamea crenata. The sequence continues at coordinate 2,371,838 of OX451368.1, read as the reverse complement.
TAACTGAATTAAATCACACCATCAGCTGTACTGATGGTGTATTATTCTTGTTAGGTACTCAACTTGGGGTAATTGGAGTCAAGCGCTTGGTAAATTTAAAAAAAAGTTTCTTTGGGAAAGTTGTTTCTCATGATGATTACAATTATGTGTTGTAAGTACCTGTCACAAATTATCAGTAACTCTATATAAGACTGATGCTTGAAAATAGAAAGAGATAATGAATAGATAGAGTACATAAAAGCATACTATGCCCTCTGCTATTGATTTTTCAAATCTCAAATCTTTATTGCGTTCCATATGTGTTACATAGATGGTATATACAAGGAAAAAGGTCAATGATGATGTGAGATTTTATGGGACAGTTGCAACTTTTTTCATCTCGGCTCATGTTCAATCACTGATTATGGAGCCAAACTTATTTCCATGTTTCAAACACTTTGGAAATTGGCAGATTGACTGAATTTTTTTTTACATTTATTTTAACACATTTATAACTTAGTTTTATAATATTTACTTTTCTATTAGTTATATTCTAAGTAGTTCAATAGAGAGTATGGAAGAAGAAGAATGTTCGCTGCCTCCAAATAAATTGGGATAAATGCAAGAAAATGATGACCAAGTATTAGTTCAATAAAACAATCAGTTATCCCCAAATTGTTATTACATTATCATAATATTATAACAACTGTATGTACATCATCTTCACTTTTTTATTTATCAACATAACAATTCAGTTAATAAGTACAGATCGGCACATTATTTCCATCATATTGGAATTATTCATAATCAGAATCACACATTATTATAGTACTTAAAAGAGATGTAAATAAATAAAAAAAGTCTATTTACAAAAATATACAAAAAAATCATATAATTATTTTCAATGCACAAGGCAAGGGTGTTGCTATTCAGCCTCACATCGTCACGATTTTCCTGGCCCTATGTTCACCAGGGCAATATTTTGCAATTTGAGCACTTAGGTAGGTAACTCTGGAAGAATTGTTGGTGCAGCTAGGTATCGTACTTGTCAGCTTCACACTGACTGGCCCAGAATAAACAGTTGCCAATACCGCTATAACAAATTAATATCACTGCTGCGAGGAAGACTACACTGCACACGGTACACGGCTTCCTTTCGAGGAAGAATCCTATTAAATATAACACCATGAACATAACATGTGTATTCACTAAAGCCGGGTTCACGGGCTTCGGTATTAGTAGCACGGGGATTAGCCATTGCAAACAATACATGTCGCCGAGTATGGTTGCAGATCTGGATTACAATCGTGTAACACTAGCGTGGATTAGCATTTGTATCGCAATCGACATGACTCAATTGATATCTTCATATTTTTTTTCAGAATAGAAACAAAATGTTGCAGTTCTGATTTGCGTTTAATTTTTGACAGCAGGCTGGCTGGAAGAATTACAGAAAGTTGTCAATGTCATTGTTGTCCATAGACATCAGGCACATAGACTATACACTATATTTAGGAAATCAGGCAATAGTTTATGATGCTGTCCACAGATCACTTTCTACGGTGTTGCCACACAAAACAAAATTCAGCGCTACTTTGCAACGTGGCTTTGCAAGATGTAATGCAAACAGCTTTAAAAAAATGGGTGCGTGTACTTATGTACGCCCGTCAGTAGTTATACTTTTAAAAAACAATTTTTAATTGCATGCTAATAATTAATTACAAAAAAGGTTACAATGGGGTTTATTCATAAATGATGACTAAAGTTATTTAACGTTTAAACGTCAAAAATGTATGGTTAAACAGTCGCTAACCACTACTTAACTTTAAGCAACGTTTATGAATAAAGGGGTTAGTTCGTTGTTTAGGCTAAATAATGTTGGTAACAAGTCACGGGCCTTTTGAAGAAATTAAAAGCGTAATAGAAGACCCGAATTTTATGGCATCCAATTTTTTATGCCTTTTTTTATCGATATGAACAAACAGGTTGCTATAAAAAATGCTCAAAATAGGAACAGGCAGGTTTATGCTGAAAAAAGTGACGTATAGCTTTAAAAATAATGAGTGGTTTTGCGGACAGCTTCAACATGTGAATTTTGTGTGACAGTGATGCGCGCGCGTCTTAAAATTTCACTCTCATCATTTTTTCCTAACGCACATAAAGAATTATAACTTCAATAAAGTATGTACAGACGCCAGCAGGTCAAGCTACCCGAAACTGTCAAATTTCCCAATAAACCTGGAACCTTAATGCTGTAACGATGAAGTTGGAAATCTATTAAAGAAATTTGACAGATTGAAGTAGCTTGATGTGCTGGCGTCTGTACATACTAATTCCATGGTACTGGGCAACCTGTATAGTCCGACATGGCTCTTCTGCTCGGTACACATTCACTAACGTGACTTTAGTCACCGGCCGGCGCGGCGACTCGCTGGCCATTTCAAAATCTCACGTTCACTAGCTATGTCAGCTAGTGTGGGGCAAAGATTAAAAAAATAAAATCAACCTTTTTTTATTTTCCACTTTGCACAAGTGACTTTGATCTGAAGTTACTAAATTACAAGGATCTGAGGTTACTAAATGCAAACTTTTGTGAAATTGTTTTGTAAAAAACTTATAAACTAAGATGGCAGTTTAGTTCCGATTTTGGCCACGTGCCAAAAGATTCTTGTACATTTGTACCTGGTGTAAAGGGGAAGTTGGGCCCACGTCACTTATCTCCCGGGTGTGATTTTTTTGTCAGACTCAAGTTTGCAACAATTTTTATGTTGTCTTTGGACAATATTTATTATTTACCAATGACCCGCCCCTGTTTCGCACGGTTTTTACGATTACACAAAACATCAAGTGACTTTGCTATCTAAGTCAATAGTTTTGTGAGATATTTTCGTTTACAGCCGCAGAAATAACTTTGTTTAATACATGTATTTTTTTCAAAAAATACTGTAAAAATATATAAACTTATTTTTGAGGTCGGTTTAATATTATACTATGACGCAAATATTCATCGCATCTACGGGACCCTTCACATTGTGTGGTGCAATACGCACATGGGCGGTTTATTTGCCACTAGCACTGGTTGCCAGCCATATGCTAGCACAGGTTTACCAGTGAATTTACTAAGAGAAACCTACAACCTACAATAATTACAGCGTAAAACGATGCACTTTCTTTCTCAAGCTTAATAATGTTATTTTAAAAGCTTTTCACCCACTGAGGCCCTAACCCTTGAGTACGTTATTGACTCTGACTCAGACCTCCCGGCCCGGAAAATGGGCGGCCCCCCAAACACCGCGGGCCCGGGTGCCCTGCACTACTTTAACTCTTAGTAGTTACGCCATTGTTTGTTATTGGCGCCGATTCCCTTGTTCACAAATAATACTTAGGTAGGTATATTAAAATGCGTTATGTATATAAATACATGTACCTAAACGTGCTTACTTCACGACGACCCCAACATCTTATAGCGGTAAGTACCTATAACTCTGGTGACGTTCCACAACCTCTTGAGTCCAGTTGCAAGTTTTGCCTGACGAGATCAATTATAAAGGCCATAGTATTTTTCACAGATAAATGCATCACATCTCTCTTGGTAAATCTTTCGACGACGTGGAACATGTTCTGCTCGTTCAATAGCATATAATGCTTGCAGAGCTTGCATAACTAACGCAAAACACGATTTCACAAAAAACAATAAATAACTATCTCTACTTCCATGCTCCTTGCAAATAACAGCTTCAACCACAACACTAAACTAACCATAAAAAAGACGGTTCGAAAAAAAAAAAAAACAGCTGTTGCACATTTGTCGGCCATATTTCTGTTTAATAAAGGTTTATAGTAGGGTCCACCCTGTTATAAGTTACGAAGCCGCTATTGAATACTTACACAGCTTTTTAGCGTTATTGAACGTTTATGAATAATGCTTTTCGGGAATCTCACTATAACAAGCTAATAAACCTATTATAACTTTTTATGAATAAGACTGTAAATCTATATCTGACCTACTACTGACTAAGGACTATTCCTACTTGCAGCACATATTATCGACTCGACCTAAAAAGTATCCTCTTACGGACGCAGCTGTGGTGATCACGTGCACGGGATTTGGTTTTCAAAATAGTCAGATATAGGTTTTGGCAATAGTATGTAGGTACATGTTCTATTTACAGGACCAAGGCCCAGGGTACACCAAAGGTACCTGGTCGCATGTCGTACGTTACACTTTTCCGTAAAAGGAATTCTTTTTACGAATTTAATACCTATTCAGCTGAACTAGGGCATCGTTTGATCACGAGCGAGTATAGGGACCCCGGACCATTGATGGACAATGGCCGGCCGCGGCCGCCATGATTGATTGCGAATATTACCCGAGCGCCCTGAAAAGGTGTTGAAAAGAGAGGCTTACTTTTATTGCAGAGGTTATTGGCCTCATGTAGGTATTTATTAATGGCGTCGTGATTGCTCAGTGGTTACGCCTCTTCTCTCATGTAAGAAATTCATCAGATGCCTAGCCTTTTCCCAAATATGTTGGAGTCGGCTTCCAGTCTAACCGGATGCAGCTGAATGTAGTATTTTACATGGAGCGACTGCCAATCTGACCTCCACAACCCAATTACTGGGTAATACGGTACCCCTTGGTAAGACTGGTGGTCAGACTTTCGGGCTACTGTGACGACCCCATAACGCCTGTCAAAGATCCATGAATGACAGCTGGGACCAACGGCTTAACGTGCTTTCCGAGACACTGAGGGGTCTTGGTAGGTATGTGAAGATGGTCCCCCTTCACGGACCAACCGCGGCAAGCGTAGCTTAACCTGATCGATCGACCCGTGCGGCTATTATTACTTTGATAACATATAAACTGTAATAGCCCTATGTTTAGGGCTTTTACTGACGATCTAGATGCCTTGAATTTGATCCCTACTTATTGCACTATTGACATAACGTGACACACACTATAAGATACTATACCTGTAAATAAATATTAATATTTTTTAAATTTATTTAAAGTGATTTCGGTCTGTCATTCCCGTGAGTCTATTATTAATGGCCAGTTCTACCATCAGAGGGCCAATTCTCGTAATTTTAGGAACGTTCACAGTCTGGTCTGTCTCAATCTGTCAAAAATACCTCTAATTTCCCTACATATTTGACAAGATTTTGACATTGATTGTCGCTGAGATGAGATTTTGAACGTTTTTACATGCTTTTATTTAACTTGTACTGTTCATATGTATATTTGTAAGTTGTCCGTCAAAATTTGCAACCCTCCTTCCACCTTCAGATCATTCTGGTCCGTGACAAAATCCGTACCATGCGTGGCTGTAACGGCCGCGGCCTCAAGACCGATCCTATGAAGGCGGGAACTTTCAGAAGCAAATCGTTTAAATTAAACAATCTGTGTATGTCTGATCGTTTTGTGTATCGCATTCGGTCTGACAGATCTAGCGTAGATTCGTCTGTTGAGATGTATATCTACATGCCAGCATAATCAACCTATAATGTTCCCACTGCTGGGACACAGGCCTCCTCTCTACAAGAGGGAGTGGGCAGCAATCTACTACGCGGGCCCAGTGCGGGTTGCTAGATGTCACATGTCTTCGATTTTTTGATTCTATAAGGACATGCCGCTTTCCTCACGATGTTTCCCTTCACCGTTTTTGAGAGCAATGGTGATGAAATTATTTACACAAAGTAGAGCGCTTGCCTAGCTGGGTTCGAACCCACGACCTACAACTCGTAAGGCGGAGCCGTTACCACTGGGCCACCACTGCTCTCTCTACATGTCACACCTTAGCCAACTTCGCAGGTCAGCGAATCTGAACATTGTTCGTCCCCCCTTCTCCCCAATCCAGGGGTAAGGGGTAGGTACATGTGGGTAGCATTTTCTTTTATTTATCAAACGTCCTTGGATCATAAATCAATGTCACAGCCGCCCACTCTGCCACCCCCTACATTAACAATATAAATACTTCCCAACATGTTTCATATACTCAGACAAGAGCTTAGGTAAGTGATTTTTATTTTGACTTTTATTGGTCTGCGAATGTGTTGAAGTAAAAGTCAAATAATTGATTCTAGTCGCCCCTTCTAAAAGGTAGTTTTCCTATAGTAGAGAAGAATGGGCAAGAAACTCCACCGTTACTCTTTTAAAATGTTTTCCAATATTTTGTATACATTAATTATTTATTTATATGTGAAGACGATGCACCTAAAATTAAATTAGTTTACCACATTTCATTAATCCATTTTAATTCTACTACTACTACTAATATGCTAAAAGCTAGCTATTTACCAGATTGGATTTCCTATCAGCATCAGTACTACATCGCAATTGCAAATATTGCAATTTAAGTTCTCTTAATGTAAGTCTAAAAACCTTTAAGTGAGAATGGTTGTTACGCAACTTTAAATCGATATAGATCCTAAACGGTCAGTCGAATCGAAAAATGTTGGGCGGTAACTAAAATGATTTTTAAATACCTATTCAACGATACCCCACTTGACATAGTTTGTTGACAAATTTTTTTCATTTTCACAATATGGCGTCCAGTAGTCGCCATATTGAATTTTCACTAACGTCATGTCTTTAGTGACACTCGCCGGACTAAGAGGAATCGATTGACGTGTGAATCATAAAAATCCGCCCAGGCATTTGGTCTGTATAGTGCTTCAAAGGAACATACATACATCATACATAGGCTGATAAACACATTACCACTCCTTTGCGTCGCGCAGTCGGGTAAAAAGATGTTGATTTTTCTTACTTAAAGGTACACCGAACGGTTTCCTTACGGTACGGAGTATAAACCACACCGTAGAAAAAACGTGTATGTCAACAAGCATAGTGATCCATATAACGCTGACGACCATGCCTACACACGGCAGACCGTAGTTTTTCATAAGTAAAACTTGTGTAAACAAAGGGCCTAACTCGATATAACGATACGGCAAATAATTAGCAGCTTATTCAAATTAAAATCCTGCTTCGTTGGTCTAGTGTTCGATTCTCAGGTCGGTCAAAATGTTATTGAGTTCTTCCATCAGGAATTTTTCAGTAGTATAGCCATGCCTGGGCTCGCCCCTTTTTACAAAGGGACTTCAACATAATTGGCAAAATATGGACGTACTATGTTCCTACATTGCCTAACCCTACAGGGATTACAGGCGTAATGTTATGTTATGTAAAAATCGGACTGACCTTGGCAAGCATTGCTTAACCTCGGAGGTCGACCCGTGGGGCTGTTATTATTTAGCCACGAGGCCCTGACGCATTTTAAGTATCTACCGGGTAAAATGGTGTAAAAGCTGGGTCACACTATGGATTATTTGGTGTAAAAGTGACCCAAATAGGTACGCGTTAGAAAACGATGACGTCAAAAACAGTAATTAGTTGCTTAGCACAATGTACTGAACATCGAATTTTACCCCTTTTACCACAAGTAGGTACCTGCTAGGTATTTTTTTTGGATTGTATACCTTATGTCAGGGTGGCAGGGACATCGACGCGCAAGTTACCATGGATTTAGTACATGATTGTGAACCCCGCTCATGCGATGAAAATTTTTGGCGGATAATAAAAGAAAATAAATTGCGCGTCGATGTCCCTGTCATCCTGTAGGTATCATTTCTATGTTCTACCGATAAGACATCCTTTGGGATCACCCTTTTTGTCTTTTCAGGTGTGTGCAACAACGATAAAAAACACTTTTCTTAGTCCAATTTCAGTCTAACTTTACGTATTTTCCACATTCATATCACCAGAAACATAGAATGAAGGAGAATGTTTACTTTAATAGCGGTAAACCGAACCTATAGCTTGTTTATGTCGAAGTTTGGAGAGCACTACATTCATTTTCTTGTCAAACTGCCAAATCAATGTATTCTACAATGGGCTGGTATTAGTACGTAGGCGTTCAGATTCCAAGCCGTTTATTGAAAAATCTCCATTTGGGTGTAAGTGCTATGAAGGGGGCATTATTCTAGCGCATGCGTGTGCATGGCCGACCCTCCCACACCCCGCATTTCGGGCGAGTTTCCCGCCAGCGTCGCGCGACCCCGCGGCCTCCATCACAGAGAAATAATAATATCAAAAATGTTTATTAAAAATCCTTGTGTCTTTACAATCTGAAGTTCAGTGCCGTGTTATTGAATAAGTTTGTGCTTTTCAGAAAAAAAATGCTTTCTTATAAATCAATAGCCATGAAATTCAATCTTCACATAAAAGCCCTCATAACGGTCACGTGCAATTTATTGGTACTCATCATGTGCCACGACAAGGAATCCGAATCGTTTTAAAAGTTAATAATGACAATACGACGACAATAATTAATATTTAATTAGAAAAGTAATATAAAAAATACAAAAAATGGCGAACACAGCACATTTGATGAGGCGACAGAGCTCGCGGGATCTTTACGCACAGCGTTCAATAGATCGGATGGAGATGAAGGAGCTCCGCGGGCGACTGGTCACCATGGAGAACGGGCACCCATCCGTCCGCTCGCACGTCATGTACGGCGCCACCAACGAGGCCTTCGAGGACACCAGCCCCAACAGGCGCTCTTCTGAAACGCCCACCAGCAAGGCGAGCTCCGTGGAAGACCGCGGCGCGGTGAAGCCCGAGGGCGGCGGGGTCGAGAGGGAATCCTGGGACAGTAAACTGACTTTCCTCCTAGCCACAGTTGGGTATGCCGTGGGATTGGGAAATGTTTGGAGGTTTCCGTACCTCGCGCAGAAGAACGGCGGAGGAGCGTTCCTGATTCCGTATTTCGTGATGTTAGCTATCGAGGGGATCCCTATATTTTACTTGGAGTTGGCGATTGGGCAGCGTCTGCGGAAGGGTGCTATAGGGGTCTGGCACCAGGTGTCCCCGTACTTGGGGGGGATCGGGATCAGTTCGGCGGTGGTGTCGTTCAACGTGGCGCTGTACTACAACTCCATCATCGCCTGGTGCCTGTTCTACTTCGCGCAGAGCTTCCAGGCGGAGCTACCGTGGGCCGAGTGCCCGAAGAAGTACTTCCCCAACGGATCTTATACGACGGAACCGGAGTGTGCAGTAAGTGATGATTTTGTTTTTTTTTTCTATTCTCTTATTCTGTTTCTAAAATAAATTCTTTTCACAAATAAATTGCGGTCTCCGGATAAAAGGACGCTTGCTTATTCTCGTGGTTTTTGTAAGAAAAGTGTAAGTTTTTGTAAACAACAAAGAGAAATCAACAAAGAGTTACCAAAATTATATTTTCGGACAATGTTGGAGCAGTCACAATTTATACCAGAACAATAGAAATTTGAATCTTCATCTGTCAGGTCACTAAGCAAGAAGGTTGATTGTGTTGATTTTATAAGTTTCGCAGATCAGAAGGCCAATTCCCGTAATTAAAAATGTTCAAATTTAGTCGCAATCTCATCTCAGCGACAATCGATGTCAAAAACTTGTCGAAAATGTAGTAAATTAGAGGTATTTTTGACAGAATGAGACTGAGATGAACGTTCTTAACATAACGAGAATTGCTCCTCTGCCTATAGTTCTGTGTGGAACATTTTAAGAACCAAATAAAGTTAAATTCATCCATAAAAAATAACATCCGTTGGAAAATAGCAATATAAGCAGTTGACGCTCGAAAAAGTAATCCCATATCATATCGCTATACAGGGTGGTTTCAATTCAAACCAATTTGCAGTAACCCGTTTTTGTTGAACGGCTGCTGTGTGTAGAATCGATATCGAGCGGGCCGTATTGTGACATTATAGTTATTGGGAAAATGGATGGTTGTCCGTTAGAGTCGAGAAGTTAATAGAAAAAGATTGGTTTCATAAATATCTTTCGTACCCGCTTGTTATCCTACTGGCCTACTTTCAACTATACTACTTTATTTTATTCAAACTAAATGATAAATGATTTTATTTTGTAAGTAGGTTTGTACAAACACTTTTACACGTCAGTCATATTTTAAAACTAGATGACGTCGGCGTTTCCTATCTGACTAGTCTGAGAAGAAAGGCCGAAACAAACTCTGAGGTCACAGTCTCTTTTAAAGTCCAGACATAATCTTGGTCAGATCATATGAAGACCATGCAGGTCGATGTCTGAGATGGTCTTTTGAGGAAAGAACCACACAAAACTCAAACTCAAATCATTTATTTCAACCAAACCAATTACAGGCACTTTTGAATTGTAGGATAGGTATTATGAACAATATCCTAATTATAAATGCGAAAGTAAGTTTGTTTGTTACGGTTTCACGCTAAAACGGCTGAACGGATTTGGATGAAAATTGGCACATGAGTAGATCATGACCTGGAGAAGGACATAGGCTGCTTTACATCCTGGATCGCAGACAAAGTTGCGGGTAACAGGCCAACAGCTAGTAATATTATAAACGTGAAAGTTTGTGAGGATGGATGGATGGATTTTGTTGCTCTTTCACGCAAAAACTAAAATAAAGTAAACGGATTTTGATGAATATTTACAGTAATATAGCTTATACATCAGAATAACACATAGTATATTTTTATCCAGATATTGATAGACACGTTTGGGGCAGTGTTAGTTTTCAGTAAGGTTTTGGTTCATAATTTTTTTTATTAAAATCATTCAGGAATTGAATCTAGAGCCTCTCTCTTGAGGAATATACTTTGGCCAATAATTTCTCAAACTATATATTATGTATATTCTTTCATCAGAAAAAAACGAAGAAAAGGACATGTTGCGCCGACCCCACATAGATTGGGACAAGGGCTGGCAATGATGATTGATGATGATAGCATATACATCAGATTAACGGATAGGATACTGTTATTCTTATGGTCCCACGGGATCGACACTTATGCACTTATGCGGCCGCGGGGCTCTGCTAGTTTCGAATATACCAAACTGGAAAGTAAAATGAAACGACTACTTGTTATTTAGTGTGCGGAATTCATGTACAGACGCCAGCACATCAAGCTACTACAATCTGTCAAATTTCTTTAATAGATTTTCAACTTTATCGTTAAAGTTTTAAGGTTCAAGATTGATTGGTTTGCTACACAAAAGTTGACGAGTGACTGTGTAACATATAGACCGACGACTAACATGGGCCAACCACATCAAGGCAAAGAAAAAAGAGGCAACAATGTTATACAAGACCTTCTCTTGGCTATTGGGACGCAAATCACAGCTATCTCCGAACAACAAACTACTGGTTTATAAAGCTATCATAAAACCGGTGTGGACTTATGGAATAGAACTATGGGGTTCTGCCAGTAACTCCAACATAGAAATCCTACAGAGATTCCAAAATATACCTTGCGATCAATATCACGCGCAGGGTGGTTCGTGAGAAACTCCGTAATCCATGAATACCTAAAGATGCCTACGGTAAAGGAAGAAGTAAACAAAAACTGTACGCGATATAAGAAGAGACTACTAGAGCATACCAATGAACTGGCTAAGAACCTCCTAAATAACCAAACCACAACACGTCTAAAAAGATGGCATATACTAGACCTGGATCAGAGAGACTGAGAATGGCTCTTAAATGCTTGTGTTGATGTCGGCTCGATGGAGCCACATTGTCAAAAATATATAACCTACGGAAACCACATCTGATTATGGCTAGATAAGCCGATTGCAGATTACTTATCGAAAAAAAAAAAAAAAAAAGATTGATTGGGAAAATTTGACAGTTTCGGGTAGCTTGACTTGCTGGCGTCTGTACTTACTAATTTCATGGTGGTTGAGAATATGATATTTTGAGAATATGGTATTTTGAGAATGTGGTATTTTGAGAATCTGGTATTCTGAGATCGAGCCGATTTTTATTCCTAGTAGGTAAGGATTGAGCAGGTGGCCCAGTGGTAACGGCCGCGACTTACGAGTTGTGTAGGTCGTAGTTTCGAACCCAGTGAGGCGCTATACTTTGTGTAAATTATTTCATCACCACTGCTCTCAAAACGGTGAAGGAAAACATCGTGCTACCCTAACGTAGTTGGGAAAAGGTTAAGCAGATGATGATCTATTTCTATCGCCACAGTGTAGCTATGTTCCAGTTACGAAGGTAGCTTGTTTGTACTCGTATATGTATGCCAGTGTGATGCTGACTTTTCGGCTTAGTCTCTGAAATGGCAATCATATGAACGCTCTGGTTACATTGCAGACGATTTATTCTGTAAAAATCTCGCTGTGAAAACGTAGGTAAAGTGAGTTTGAAGTGAGCTGTCATTCCATCTGTCGATGTATTCTGTAAAGAATCTCATCTTGAAAATTTAGGTGAAGTGAGCTGGCAATAGAGTCAATTCCACTAGCATCAGGTGGAGTAACAGGTCACTTCAGAATAGACGGGTAGATCTACGCATAGGCGCCATTGACCAATTCACATCAGAGAGTCTGCTTGATAGCCACACAGTAATGGTAGCCATGTACGTTACGATAAACTTGCGCAAGTTTAGACTTGCACAAGTCTGTGTGACACCGAATTTCTCGGATACTTGGGCTAATTCATCCCACACATGTTATGTCAATGTAAACTTGTGCAAGTCCCCCTTTGCGCAAGTATATAGTAACATGTGGTCTGCATAAAATTAAATAAAGAAAATGTATCAACAAGACCCGTTTTCTTCTTCGTAGGTTCGCTTGTCAGAGCGGTCGTGGTCCTCACGATTTCTACCTACTCCGATATCTGGTATTTTTAGTGCACTCACACAAGACCCGTTTTACCTATATCAAAAATGATGGTGTGCTCAAAAGGTCGTTGTGATGGGCAGAGTCAATGGGCGAAAGTAATTTATTTCGGCGACTTATTGATTCCCGTCTCGGAGGGTCGAGCGAAACCACTGACCAAAGATTCAGTTAGATTTATGAGTTTACCTTTAACAGGTCTGTAAGGCACCGACTTAGTTCAAAGTTTATAGTTGTTGGCGTTATTGCTTCTGGGAAATCTCAAATGAATAAAACCCTTTGACCCTATAGATCTATAACTTTTCGTTACATAGTTTTGCTGCTGAATCTGAATGGAATACCCCAAAACACTTAGGTTACGTACGGACTGACAGGTGGCATGCTTAGCGCCTAGAGCTTAGTAACTTAACATCCTTCAATACACGCTAGGCGACTATTAGCGAAGGCGCCAAGCGCGCAGAGCGGCCGGTTGCGAAAATTCTAGAGCGGTCATTTCACTTAGCTAAGCAAGCTACCTGTCAGTACGTACGTAGCCTTAGCTCAACCTGGATATCGAACCCAGGAGTCTCAGCATTCACGCTTGATCACTAGACTTGACTACGTAATCCTTATATCTCAGCCTTTTCCCAACTATGTTGGGGTCGGCTACCAGTCTAACCGGATGCAGCTGAAGGTAGTATTTTACATGGAGCGACTGCCTATCTAGGAAGAAAGAAATACATTTATTTAGCACAGACTAAAAGACACACAATACACCAGGGGGCCTAAAAAGGCCACTTTGGCAGAATCATAATAGGATAACAATATGAATCATATTAAAAATCGTAAAATGGTCAATCAATTTATAATAATATGGTCTGTGTGCAATTCATATCACGCCATTTACCTGTTTGACAGTTTTGTATGGAAATTCGTAAAATGGTCCACCAATGTTTACACCAAATATGATTGATATGAAATTAATTGTAGGTGATTAAACTATTATGTGTAATCATTTACCGAAAATTCCTTGAATTGCTAATGATCTGCTGGGAATTCAAGAAATGAATAGCTTTTAGAGGTATTGCTTAAAGTGGCCTTTTTAGGCCCCCAGATACATACATCAGATAAAAAGAAAAAATAAAGATCAAATAAAAAGTGTATAGTCCGATATAAGAAATTAGCAGGAAAGGCCCAGTTTAGCAAAAATGCCAGACAACTGGTGCCCGAGTCTGACCTGCGCAACCCAGATACTGGGTAACACGATTACACGATACCCCTTGGTAAGACTGGTTGTCACTTGGTAAGACTTTATGGTAATCCTTATATTAAGTTAAATCAGTCATGCGTCTAAAATTAATCTTCTCATTCCATTCAAGAGCTCAATTGATAACCAAAAAAGTAAATTACGTCTACCCACAACGAAGTATGGCACGAAACGAAATGAAAATTATAGGTACAGGCTATTGAAGATTTATTTATCAGCGAAAGAAAATTACTTTAACTTTGAAATCTTAGCCCAGGTTCGCATCTTCCCCGCGGCGATTTTTTTTCGCGCATTGTATTTTCAACTCACTGCTTAGCGCCGAGCGTTGAAAATTCGACGGTGTGTATTTTTGCAGTGCTCGGTTTGCTGTCGCATTCTCAATGCTCGGCTCAACACCGAGAGTTGGAAATTCAGTGCGCGATAAAATCCTGGTGGAGGAGGTGGGCTTAATCTGATGCTCAGGAATCATTATTTTTTTCTCATTAAATGTTATTAATAAAATTCTGTGAGTAATTTCATAATTTGCCTATAGGTATGTTGGATTGGTGGCCCAGTGGTAACAGCCCTGACTTACCGAACTGTAGGTCGTGGGTTTGAACCCAGACAGGCGTTTTACTTTGTGTAAAAAAATGTCAGTCTCTCGGGCTTCAGACAACACGTAACGACTGTCAAAGATCTACAAATGGCAACCAGGACCAACAGTTTAACGGTGCTTTCCGAGGCACGGTGGTGTCGCGATATGTAATGAACGGTCACCCACAGAACGACCTCGGCAAGCGTAGCTTAACCTTGCGTGCGGCTGTATTTAGCCACGAGGCCCTCACAATAATAAATATTCGCAAGGAAATGTGAAGATGTTCCAAAATGACAGTGGTAACGAAATCCATTTATTCCATTTTACACCATCTCTTAAAACGTAGTGCTATAAAATCTGTCTTTAATTTTTTTACGGCAAACCTATTGTAAAAGGTTTCAGAATACTTTCCACTTCGCACAGAAAACCGAGAAGAACTTTATTACTTGAATCAAATAAAAGAAAACATTTTTTACCGCGTTTTTATGGACTTTTCGCTGTCGACGTTTCAGTAAACTGGGTGGAAAATTTCTTTGAGAGCTTAGGTACTTTATTTTGTTAAGAAAGAGGCTTGTAGAAATTTTTGGTGTTGACTGAAATATAAACGAAGGGTCGCTGATGTAATCAAGCATTTCGATTAAAAATTTTTTTTAGGTCATATTTATTTATTTATAAGATAACACTAAAATAACAAAAATATATCCTAAATTAACTAAAACTATTTACAAACTAAAATATAGCTGTCGACTGGTAATGTACCCAAGACACTGGTGGCATTGCCACGTTGTATGGCAATGCTTATCCTCTGGCCAAGGTAAAAGCCAGCCCTTGGGTCATGGGAAGTGTCAACCAGTCTTTTCGAAATTACTTTTCAGTTCTTATTTTTAATTGTAAATAGGTTTGTACAAACACTTTTACACGTCAATAGGCTAGTTTCCAAAAAAAATAATTAATTAGTCCGTTAGTTAAATTATCAAAAAACATTGAACCCGTATTTTTTCTTTTATCAATTATATAAAAAAATGGTGAAGATATCGCCCGTTAAAGTTACATATGACGTCACTTGCTTACGACATTTTTGCAAGCAAGTGACGTCGCGACCATAGATTATACAGTATTCACTCCCAAATTTTGATGCGCTTTATCTTTGTCATTTTTTGTTTGATTGACAAAAGAAAAAATACGTGTCCATTATTTTTCGATAATCTAACTGACGGACTAAATATAATTATATTTTTTTTACCCAGGAAACTGGTTACTTTTAGTAGTGGTGTAGAACATTCCTCTGATTTCAAATGCCCATTGTAAACTTTACTTCATAATTTAACATAAAGGCGTTATACCCAGTAAATGCTGGCTTTATAGTACATAGTACCTAGTCACAACTGTGCTATGCACAATAAATGCAAAGGAGATTGAGTAATTTAAAGTAATAGTCTTGCAATCTTATGCAGCTCCAACAGTATTTTCAAGTGCTAATCAATTACCAACCTACCTGATTTGTTAACTAGAATAAGTCAAGTGTGCCTACAGACTACTACTATTTATTATTTCATCTTATTGCATCCATAAGTAACTCAATTATTTGAGAATTTATAACTAATAATGAACCGCACTTGGTCCCATCCGCACTTGGTCCCATTCGCACTTGGTCCCATTCTCACTTGGTCCCATTCGCACTTGATCCCATTCGCACTTGGTCTCATTCGCACTTGGTCCCATTCGTACTTGGTCCCATTAGCACTTGGTCCCATTCGCACTTGATCCCATTCGCACTTGGTCTCATTCGCACTTGGTCCCATTCGTACTTGGTCCCATTAGCACTTGGTCCCATTCTCACTTGGTCCCATTCGTACTTGGTCCCATTCGTACTTGGTCCCATTCGCACTTGGTCCCATTCGCACTTGGTCCCATTCGCACTTGGTCCCATTCGCACTTGGTCCCATTCGCACTTCGTCCCATTCGCACTTGGTCCCATTTGCACTTGGTCCCATTCGCACTGGGTCCCATTCGCACTTGGTCCCATTCGCACTTGGTCCCATTCGCCCTTAGTCCCATGCAAGAAGTTTGTAAGGGAAGAGGTAGGTTTGTGGACCAAAGTGGGTTGGATTTATTGCGACTACATTATGAAAGTTTTTATTTACGGGAATTGGGCTTCAGTTTGCGTAGCTATTTTGAATAATTGTTGTTGATTTTAGATTTTAAATTAGGAAGCGTTAGTTACGTAACACATACTCGTAAAACGGCAATTGAAAGCAATGCCTTTCATTTTGATAGTTCAGCCGCGTTCATTGCGTAATTTACGTTGATGAGCAGAATGAAGTTCAAACATGTGAAGCAATGGATGTCTAAAATAAAGGTAAAGAATTATAATCGATTGCTGTTGCAAGTCTGACAGTATTAATGCTGATTTACAGTGTTCCGGTATTCTGATGCAGCGCAGCTATCCTGTGACATTGCATCTGCTGCTTTATTCATATCCAGCGCTGCATACCAGATGCTGGACTGAATTCTAAGTGGACCAAAGCCAATAGCTGTCAGTATTTCAAGTTTCTATCCCCAAAGGCAAGGCAAGGCAATGCTGTGCGGCGACATGTCAGTCAGCCAGTTTCTCCTTTCAAATGTTCAAATCAAGGTTTTGTTTAGAAAATAAAGTTTGATGTTCAATTAAATAATCCTAACTAATATTAAAAAAGCAAAAGTAAGTTTGTTTGTTACCTTTTCCACTGTACGCCTAATCCACTGAACCGATCATCATTAAATTTTGCATATACGTCGTCAGCGGTATATAAAACGACATCGGGTAAGTAGGTACCTTTTATCCAGAAAAAAAATACGGTTCCCGAAAAAAGAACAACAACGTTCGACGGTCACAATTAATTGCTTTAGAACTCTAGATGACGCTACGTGTCTTTCGAATCACGATTGACCCGACTTTCTAAGCAGTATTCTATCAAAAGGTATGAATTCACGATAGTATTTCAATCATCAGTAAGTATTAGGTATGCTTTTAATAGGATTTGGATGAAATTTGGCACACAGATGGCTTAATAACACATAGGTTAATTTTTATCTCGGTAATACGTTTCCGTGGGATAATTTCCGACCTCTACGCGGACGAAGCCGCGTGAAAAAGCTAGTGTTAGTATAATATCGAGGCCCAAAAGCCTAATACTCAGTATTCAGTAGTATGTTACCTTTTATGAATATGGGCACAAAAGGGGTTACGAGAGTCGTTTAGGTAAAATTTATTCGGGTGAACGTCGAGGGATGAAATATTAGAAACTCTTTTATTTAAAAAAGGGTTTGTAGGGTATGACCGTACTTATTAAGGTACACAAAGAGAAACGACTTTTATTTTATAGTATGTAGGTAAAACCGCTGTTAGCTTTTAGCGCGCAATGGAAACTGTGCTAACACGACTCACTATCAATGTCTCCATAACGCGCTTTCCGAGGCACGGAGGGGTATTGGTATGTGAAGATGGTCACCGATCCACGGACTAACCGCGGCGAGCGTAGCTTAACCTGATCGATCGACCCGTGCGGCTGTTATTACTTAGCTGCAAGCCCCTACGCCCATTGTGTCACCCCTTTTAAAATTTAAGCCTGTTAATTAATGAAATCAACATCTTGTATTCAGCACCCTAATTGCGTAACACACGATTAATCGGAATCGGTTTATTTTGACAGTTCAACAACATTCATTGCGTTATTTACGTGTTGAGCAGACAAATTTTTCGAACTTATGAAGCAATGGATTAGCAATTTACTTCAAAATGATTCAGATTCCGATTGATTGTGTATTACGCAATTGGGGTGCAGGTACCAATAAAAACTAAAATAACTAAAGACATTAATGTAAACACAATTTAATACCTAAAAAAATCCTCCAAGCATAATGAACTTGGCATTAACTACTTATTTATAACACAGTTGGAACATAACATTATGCTATCAATATGTAGGAATAGCGCTTTTGTACGTCCAGTTTGCTAACAAATAGCATAAAATCAATAACAACCCGCAGATATTTGCTCACATAACCGTTCCCTCACATATTACTTTCTGTTTGAACCACAAAATTAACCCTGTCCTTTTTCCTTGAAATTTTTTTTGGAATTCGAAAAGTCGGCCCGCATGTCTAGTGTCTTCTCTGTATGAGATGAAGTCTTCTGCTCAGTCTTCTTATAAGTTAGGTACTAGTTTCTGCCCGCGACTGCGTTCACGTGGAAGTCGTAAGAGACCACCATGTATTAACACACACATGGCATCATTTATTTTATAATTTTAATTTTTGATTTTAATTGTGTTTTTATATTATGATTTAATTTTAATTTTGATTTTCATTTTTAATTCTGTTTTTAAACTCTGATGTTTTCGGAATTTTCCCAATCCACCTTAAACCTTAATGCTTCAGAGATAAAGTTGAAAATCTACTAAAGAAAGACAGATTGTAGTAGCTTAATGTGCTCGCGTCTGTACATAAAACATACATAAACTCACGCCATTTTTCCATAGGGATAGGCAGAAACAAAATAAAGTGCTACGATGTCGTTAAAAATTGTAACAATCAGCTTTCCCTTTAGGTCAGAAAAAGTTTCACGATGTTCATCGTCGATCACTGTTAACCAAGCCCCGTTAAAGGCTCGAGCAGACCGGATGCGTATGCGTAGACGTAAGCGTAGACGTGCACGTACCACTGAGTTGTAATGTATGGAACTGTATGAGACAGGACACACCGCTTGCGTAACGTAGACGTGCGCGTCGTTACGCAAGCGGTGTGTCCTGTCTCATACAGTTCCGTTCATACGCATCCGGTCTGCTCGAGCCTTAAATCTGGACGCAAGTTTATTCCATGTGGCGTTTCCGATCACATGATTATTCGTTTACCCATCAAATTGTTAGATGGCGCTGTCCGCTGTACTACGGTGCCATCTATCCACGACATTTATAATACATTAATATTAAACTTACTAAAGAAATTTCGATGTTTTATCAAGTCGTAAAAACCGTGCGAAGCAGGGGCGGTCGCTAGTTTATCAAAAAATATGAATGGGGCAAAATTTGTCAAGAAAAATACTTATATACCGCCGCCTACGCCGTAGCATCAACTGAATTTGCAGGCGTAGCGCGTAGGCGTTGCGTAGGCGAGCTTAAACTGCTAAAGTTCATACATATTTCAAAGAAATTGGCACTTATTTACAGAAATGAACTGCTACTGTTTGTTTATGATACAATTATTTACCTATGTTTTTGGTTTTACTTACAATAGTGCCTTTGGAGTTCGGGGTGTGTTTCAAGTTTGTTTTACTAATTTCTCGGGACCGGAGACCGGCGCCCCAATTGCCTAACATACAATCAATCGGAATCTGAATCATTTTGAAGCAAATTGCTAATCCATTGCTTCATAACTTCGAAAAATTTGTCTACTCAACCCGTAAATAACGCAATGAATGTTGTTGAACTGTCAAAATGAAACCGATTCCGATTGATCGTGTGTTACGCAATTAGGGTGCCGATCGAGGTCCCCAACCAAGCGATAATCAGTAGACGGTCAATTCCCATATGTAAATCTATTCGCAATCTCAACTGAGCGACAATCAATGTCAAAAATGTCGGCAAATTAGACGTATTTTTGACAGACTGAGACTGAAATTAGAATAAATGATGAATGAAAATGATACTGCGTCTTTTAGTCAGTGGTAAATAAATGTATTTTCTTTCTTTACTGGCAGCGCCCGTGGTTTCACCCACATATGTTTTGACCCCGTGGGTTATAAACTAATAGTCCATTCAGTAGTTTTTGCGTGAAATAACAAACATCCATCCATCCATTCTCACAAACTTTCGCGTTTATAATATTAACTGTTACTAACCCTATGGACTTCTGTCTGAAATAAAAGTTTTCTATTCTATTAAGTAGGATAGGATATGAAAGGAACTATCTGGGCCCGAATTGAATATAATCACTTAACCCTTCATATGCCGGAACGTAGATCCACGCGAAACACAATGGCTTTTTAATTAGGTCTGTAATTACGGCATCCAACGGGTTAATGATTCCTTACTTCCAACGGCTTAACGTGCTTTCCGAGGCACACAGGGGTCTCAGTATGTAAAGATAGTCACCCATCCACAGACCAACCGCGGCAAGCGTTGCTTAACCTGATCGATCGACCTATGCGGCTTATTATTTAACCATGGGCCCCTAATCCATTATGACCACTTAATGATTCCTTACTTCGAAGTAAGGAATCATCATCATACTATAGAAAGTATAGCTTAGTTCGTGCGACTGGGTTGGGCGAGTGTCGGTGCGGGTACGTCGGGTGAAGTGTACATTTATTAGTTACCGCATATGCGCGCGACGTGCTGCTGGCGATCGGGCGGCCGCTGTAGTGTCTCACTCGCGCTGGGTAGCTCGTCTCCCACTCACTGCGGCGGTGGTCGGGACGCTAGGGGCATGTGCTTACGCCGCGCAAGCTGGAGCGCTTGTTGCACTATCTAGTTTTGGGGGATGCTAACCAGGAAATCGGCAGATGTAATCGCAGTAAGAACAGTTCTAACTGAACTGTTCTGATATAGTGTTCCTGGTTCGCATTGCTTAGATTGGATGGTGTAATAAGCTAATCTAGAATGAGCCGATGTGTAGATGTAGACGCTAGTGTACATGTGCGGATGGTCGAGCTGTAGAACAGTGTACTTACGTACCTACCTGCGTGTCTTTTTAAGTAAACAAAGACTGGGCAGCTTGAGTACTCGTATGTGTGCAATTAGGCGTGGTGTGATGCGTATGTATGTGTTCCTTTACCTTTAGAATTAAGTATAATGTTAAGAAAAAGAGCTGTGTCCACGAGAACACTGCCGACAAACTGTCCTGCAGTTTGGCAGAAGATCTGTGTATTCCCATCTGTGTACTCTTTTGTTGAAATAAATAAATTAAAAAAAAAAAAAAAATCGCGGTCGGAACCACGTCAATTCCTTAGCTAATCACGACATGGATAATAACGTAGGTATTTTCTATGACAGAACAAAACCGCGCGAAAAACGCGAAGTGGGCGTGGTTTGAACTGTCAAAATACCACGCTTGACAACCGTACGTGGTTTACACGTGGTAAGATTACGCGGAATAATAATTACCATACAAAGTTGGGTCCCAGGGATATCAGTGGGGGGGTCATTCAGGGTCATAGCGGTTAAAAAACTCCTGCCCTTCAAAATATGTTAACAAGAAAAGCGAACGAATTGTTTCTTATTGTGTAACATGAACTTAATAAAAACATAAATCTCACTTCTCTGGCTTGTTAGATGGGATCTATGTAACAGGAAAACGGTTGCTAATTGACAAAGTTCAATCTTGTTTATTTCTGCGAAGGTTTCGTGTTAAAGCCGCATGTACCTATTAAAATAGAAATACACTCCGCCTTATTACAAAACACGGTTTATCTTTAGTTCCAGGTTTAAACAATCGAGCCATTTTTGAATTTCAAACTCAATTCCGACAGAGTTAAATTATACTAATTACAAAGACTTACGTCAAACACTAAGTTATCAATTTTGTATTAAGAACTTTGCCGTGCTCTGAATAAAGTTTATAATACAATAACGAGCTCGAAGGTTTGAGCTTGCAGTAAAGTTAGAACTTCTTTTGTAATAAGACGGCAGGTGACTTTATACACAAAAACAAAGGACAACACAAAACCATAATTACAGTTGATTTTAGAATCTATACATACCTACAGGGTGACCGAAACTCGACGTATTCCTTGAAAGGGGTTATAGGTACCTACCTACTAGAGGTGGAGCAACAAATTTAGTCCAGTCAACTAGGGGTCAAAACTAAATGTATAAAATTTTGCTATTAAAGACCCTTAATTATTTCTGAGATTATGTAAGTTTTGCAAGCATTTTTTTTTAAATGATCACTCTTTTTCAACTTTCAGAAAAGTATCAGTTAAAGGTTTGGAGTGGAGTTTTTTTCTCATAATTAATTGTTTTTGGTAACAAGTCGGAATTTTTTTTAAAAGTCAAAGAACCGACGCAGCTCGCTAACCATTTGTGTGTCCCCTAGTAGACTGGACTTAATTTGTTGCTAATGACCTCTAGTATAACTATAACGCCTATCAAGGAACACGTCGAGTTTCCCTGTCACCCTGTATAAATAAAAATAAGTCTGTTTAGTTACATCTGTAGCGGTATCAACAACGCCACATGCGAACTACGCGTCATACTGACGTCACGCAAATCCTGCATCTCGCAAGTAGAGTTTACCGCGCAATTAGCACACATACAAAATTCCCGACATCAGTCGTTGGGCAATTGCCCGCCAGACACAACACCCGTCTGGTCGGAGGATACCTTTTCTATGGAGGATGAGTGAACTTTACACCCTGTTCCTCTAAACATCATTTAGAACTCAAGAAACCAATTTGTACGATCTTTGATTTGTTGGATTTGTCTCCGCCCCGAATAGCAGGATGATGACACGACTTCTGAGATTTGTATACATTGTTTGTTAGTTTGTTACAAGTGAAGCTAATAAAAGTGTGTTAAAAAAACAAGCAACAACGCTTAGTCTGTGCTAAATAAATGTATTTTCTTTCTTTGTTTTCTTAAGGCGATGTCAACCATATACCCAAATTAACGTAATTTGTCTTTAGTCTATGCTAAAGTACAGACCTACAATCAGTAATGCTCAATCCTTTAATAAGACACTATTACGGAGCTGAAAAGCTCCATCACCAGAGCCTCGTAACTAAGCCCAATCTATTGGATTCGTCAAAGCAAACCATATGAGTCCGAAGTCGAGGGGTTTACTAGCAGCCATCACTGAAGAGTTCAACTATCTACCTCCTGGCTCCATCATCAGATCAGCTCCAAGATACCAAATTATACTTTTGTCATCCGACTACATATACATACAAAGTTTCATTGCAATACGACAATTAGAAGTAGGTTAAAATTTACTTCTAAGATTTGTATACATTATTACACTCGAGAGCAATGAATCCGGGTCACTTAAAGAATGTTAAAAATCTCGGAAACTAAAAATGATAGGTTAATGCAATAAATTGTATTTAATAGACAATGTAATACTCCTTAAATGAAAGTAAAAAAAATATGAGTCACCATACATTTTATTACTTAAAGAAAAAAACTGCTGATCTCTCCTTAAAACAAAAATAGGAAACATGAAATTTTTGAACTTTATTACGATTTTCTTGAATTTTAATACTTCGTATTGCCTCCTCGTGCTTCCATTACTGCGTTTACGCGGTTTGGCATGCTGTACACCAAGTTCCTTATACGATTTTGGGGAATATTCTCCCATTCCTCTGTGAGAGCAATTTTGAGCTCACGAAGCGTGATTGGGGGAGGGTTTCGTTGTTTTACGCATCTGCCTAGCTCGTCCCAAGCATGCTCGATCGGTTTGATATCCGGGCTGCGCGCTGGCCACTCCATACGAGTAATGTTCATCTCTTGAAGGTAGTCATTCACAATCCTGCCTGTATGAGGTCGGGCATTGTCATGCATAAATATAGCATCCTCACCTACATTGACCATAAATGGACCAACGTGATCATTGAGGATTTCTTCCACCAGCCATCACCAGCTCTGTGCGACTTTCAGAAGAAATTCCGGCCCACACAAGTACAGACCCACCACCGTAGGCTACTTTTTCTTCGATGCATGCTTGCTTGAATCTTTCCCCTGGTCTTCGATACACTCTGTGTCTTCCATCGTGCTTGTAGAGCATAAATTTTGATTCGTCGGAGAACATAACTTTTGACCAATCTTCAATACTCCAATTTACGTGGCTCTGGGCATATCTTAGTCTTGAAATACGATGCCCACGCTCCAGTTTAGGGCCGTTTGCAGGTCTAAGGGGTTTTAAGTTAGATTCAGTAAGCCGACGTCTTACTGTCCATGCACTTGGGTTACTTCCTCCGAGGCGTCGAAACTGATTTGTGAGTTCAGTTCCTGTGAGAAAGCGATTTCGAAGCATGGTGTTCACCAAGTATCGGTCTTCTCGTGCTGTGGTACACCTGGTTCTGCCCGTTCCTGGTCTGCGTAGGTTAGAACCAGTTTCTTCGTAACGTCGGAGAACTCTTTGTACTGTTGACAGCGACACACCGACAGTCCTGGCTGTATCGCGCTGACTCCGGCCGGTTTCCAGCATTGTAAGTATTCTGGTGCATTCTTCAGGCGTAAGCGACATAATTTCAGCTTGAATAATGAATATAGAGCACTATCAACATGGTTTATGTACCCACATAAATGACAGATTACAAACAAAAGCAAAACCAAATGCTGTAATTTCGTAGTTCCATCTTCGAAAGTGGCCCTTTTTCAAATTTGATTTTTTTATGATATAACTTTACAATAACTAAGAAGTTTTAATAACTTCATTTAAGGAGTATTACATTGTCTATTAAATACAATTTATTGCATTAACCTAGCATTTTTAGTTTCCGAGATTTTTAGGATTCTTCAAGTGACCCGGATTCATTGCTCTCGAGTGTAGTTAGTTACAAGTGAAGCTAATAAAATTGTGTTAAAAAAACAAGCAACAGCGCTTAGTCTATGCTAAATAAATGAATTTTCTTTCCTTCTTAAGGCGATGTCACCCATATACCCAAATTACCGTAATTTGTCTTTTAAAATCAAAAGTAATTTATTCAAATTAGGCTGAGAGTTTATCGAATTTCAAAAACGCTCACCCTTCACCACTTCTTAGTGCTTTGGTCTCTGCAAAAGTACAAACCTACATTCAGAAATGCTCATTCCTTTAATAAGACACTATCACGGATATGAAAGGGTCCGTTACGTCACAGGCCTCAAAGACGACCCACATCGGCCCCTCTCTGGCTATGATGAAGGCAAGCTGTAATTTTAGGGCTGCCTAATGTCTTCCGCCTGTCGAAAGTTTTGTGAGGCATGAGTACAAAGTTATCAAATGGCACTTTTGATTTTATTAACGGTAATATTCTTGATTTTTAACCGACTCCAAAAATAAGAAGAGGTTATGCATTCGGCGTTTTTTTATGTGACTCTGGGCCGATTTATGTGATTCTTTTTTAACACGCTTTTATTAGGTCGACCTGTATGTAACAACTATGTAATGGAATCTAAGGTAACTAATTTAACCATCTTCCAAGGGTCGTAGCGTAATGAAAATTGGCAGCTGTATGTAGTTCTGATGACAATACAATAATATGGTACTGTCGAACTGATCTGATGATGGAGCCGGAAGATATGAACTGGAACTTCATGATGGAAATTCGTATCATAGCTGTTTTTTTGTTTTTACGTGCATTTATAAAAGCGTTTTTTTCTAGTTTTTTTCATTTGGAAGAGGAAGATTTATATTTTTATATAGAACAGTGGGCCCCGTGGTATCAGCCCTGACTTAAGTTTTACCGTTAGTTACTGTCCCACTGCTTGGCAAAGACCGTCCCCAAATCCTTCCAGGAACTCTTTTCCTGCGCCACCTCGACCCAGCCCTCACGCTAAGCGTCCAGGTCATCTCGCCATCTCTTTCTGGGCCGGCTTCGGCGGCGCCGTCCATCTTCAAGCACCCATTGTGTGGAGATGGCAGGCACTTTGCTTTGTGTAAATTATTCACCACCACTTAAAGACGGTGAAGGAACACATCGTGGGGAATCGAATATATCCTAGAACCAAAAATTCGAAGACAAGTGACATCCACCAACACGCACTGGGCCCGCGTGGTGCCCGTCAGATTTGAAAAATTCGTGGGTATAGGAATTTTTTATTTAACTTCACGCTACGACCCTTAGGAACCGATCAAAAAAAAAAAAAAAAATCAGAAACAGCGCAAAGAAAAACCGAAGTAGTATAGTATGGGTCAGGGGGCAAAATCTCACGCGGACGAAGTCGCGGGCAGAAGCTAGTGATGTTAAAAACCCATTGAGTGTGATGAAACTGCAACCTACGTATAAAATATGAATGGTTCCCTTTATGTCGAGTCCCTTTACGTCGAGTCAACGATTTCTGTCCCGTTTCTATTCCATATTTGAATTATACTTACTGGCTTTTAATTTAAACCCTGACTGTACCTTTTAACCAAACTCGACGTAGCGGTAATAGAAAGCGTAAAATTGTAATATTTTGCAAGAACAATAGACTTCAGACTCGACGTAAAGGGAACCATTCATTATGTATGGGAAAGAACGGTCTTCTTGGGCTAAAATGAATAAAATGTCTGTTCTTATTACTAAGAAAAAGTTTAGGGACACTTTTTCCTGAAAACTTTTGAATTTTTGTTAATTATCCTAAGTTACTCAGAGCCAGTTCCTCGAACGAAAGTTATCGCAAAATTAATGTGACAAATTATCAAGCGCGCGGAAACTGCTGCGATTGGCTGTTGATAAATCATTCAACCGATCACAGCAGTTTACGCGCGCTAGACAATTTGTCACATTAATTTGCTTTCGGGCCCGTGGCTCAGTAATAAAAGCCGCACGGGTCGATCGATCGAGGATGGGTGACTATGTTTACATACCTTACCTTCGTGCCTTGGAAAGCACGTTAAGCTGTTGGCCCCGGCAGTCATTAATGGATCTTTGATAGTCCTTAAGGGCCGTCAGAAACCCGAAACTTAAACAACCAGTCTTACCAAGGCGTATCGTATTACCCGGTTACTGGGTTGTGAAGGTCAAATTAATAGGCGGTCGCTCCATGTAAAATACTGGTATTCAGCTGTATCCGGTTAGACTGGCAGCCGATCCCGACATAATAGGGATATGTAGTTGGGAAAACGCTAGGCAGATGATGAACTTGCTTTCGAGAAACTGGCTCTCAATAAATCATAAACGGCACAACATATTTGTGTGTAAGCTGGACGAATAATATGTAATTATGTTATACTTGGACAATTTGTTCTCAAACGGGACGGGTGACAGCCCTGCTTCAGACAGAGGACGGAAACATGTGGCTTTGTTTCTAATTGGTGTAGTATACGCTTTCTAAGGCTCTGCAATATGTTTTTAACCACAGACGCAAAAGGGGCGCTGTAAATTTAGGGATGCTATTAGAAACCCACCTACAAGTGGGATATTCGTACGGTTTCGGGCATAACTTTAAACAAGCTGCGTTGATTTTGTTTCTCTAATTTATACCTTTTTTGTTATGTACATAAAGTTAAAAGCATATTCAAAGCATTTATTTCAAATAATCCAATTACAGGCACTTTTGAATTGTCAAGGTGTCGGTCTGTCAGAAAGATAAAACTACTTGCCCATTACAAAGCGAATTAAAAAAACAAAATAAACTAGAGAACGCCATCTGCTACGATTCTTACATAGGGGGAGTCCGGGAGAGTTTAGCAGGGGGGAGACAGTAGCCACTGATCATAGAATCCCTCTATAACTAGATATTGCGACGTTGCCATACTTCCAACAGCTCATAGGCGCCTCGCACCTAGCTCACGCGGCGATGTTGCGATCAGCAGTTTCGTTTTCACGTTACAAGTGAAAACACGTTTTTATGCCCGGTAAGTTAATTTTTTCAATTTTCGATATTTGATTACTGTTGTTTACTGTTTATAGATTCCAGCATGTCATGCATACATATCCTTAGTGTAATTATCCTTGTTACCTTTACGATAGACAGTTTTTGCTTAAAGATTATAGTTTTTTTTGTAAATTAAATAACGGACAGCTTGGCGTGGGGTGGGAGACATTACCATGGCGACGGGAGGAGACTTTACCCAGGGTAATCTCTCCCTCTGTTTCTCTTGCAATAATATTTTCTGTTTTATTTTAGATAAGTATCCACAATGCCCTTCAAATATAAAAAAAAGAAACAACAAGAAACAGAAGCAATTTAGAGCTGTCAGCAATAATTGATTATTATGATTATTTTTATATAAGGTTTTGTTTTGAATTTTACTTTTGTTCTTAATTTTGAAAGTACCTATTTTTATTTTACTGACCACATACATGGTGTCCTACTTTAAACTGATTTGCAATATCTACTTTTAAGGTTTAACTATTTGTAAGTTTGTTATCTAGTTATGACGTAGATAGAATAGGCTCAGACTATTATGTTTGCTATGAAGATACCTAAGTTACCTTTGATTTTTCTCCATTTTGATAAGATATTGTTAAATTTCTAAGATATTTTGCTGTAGAAGGACTGAAATTATTATGCAGTAACAGTTGGTTGTGAAATTTCTTATTAATAAGGTTATAAGTTATGTTAAAGAGTTTCTAATGGTAAAAGTTTATAAACACTCACTGTTTTAAACGCAACTACTTATCTTAAGAAATATAATATGTGATAGGTACTTAATTCCTCACTACCTGTATGTCAAAGATACTCAAATTATATAGTTCGTGTTATCATTTACTACGTATTATTATGTGCCATTTTTTTTTATTAAATTTCTTTATTTAATTATAATTTATTATTTTTATTTTGCCTAGTTTTAAACCCGGGTAAAGTCTCCCTTCTTGGGGGTCAAGTCTCCCACCTAGGCGGGAGATATTAGCCAAATCTCACTTCAGTAGAAATCGTTAATTACTCATAAAGTATTAATGATTTATAAAACTTTCTTAAGAAAAAATAAAGCTTAATAATGCAGCTTAGGGTACAATTTGTAGAAAATAGTTTTTTGTAAATATAAAGCGATTTATGAGCATTTTAGTCGAAGGCGGGTAAACTCTCCCGGACTCCCTCCTTTTGCTTCGTTTACGTTCATACAACATCTGAGGGACAATTCTCGTCACAAGCTGTCAAAAACACCTCTAATTTGCAACATTTTTGACAAGCTTTTGACATATATTGTCTCTGAGATGACATTGCGACTATATTTTGAACGTTTTTGATTACGGGAATTGGCCTTCATGTCATACTCGCACGCCGGTTGCGAGTACTACGCACCTGACCTTTCTGAAGAACATCACTAATAAGGTCACTAAATGTCCTTCTAGGACGTTCCCCTCCCGGGGACCCCACTCACATCTCCCTTGTAAATTACATTTTCGTTCGTGGGTTCGAACCCAGACAGGCCGTTTACTTTGTGTGAATAATTTTCATCACCACTGCTCTCAAAACGGTGAAGGAAACCGTGATCGAAAAATCGTGAGGAACCCGGCATGTCCTAGAACAAAAAATTCGAAGACATGAGACATCTACCAACCCGCACTGGGCCCGCGTGGTAGATTACAGCCCACTCCCTCTCACAGAGAGGAGGCCTGTGTCGCAGCAGCGGGAACATTACAGGGTGATTAATGCAAAATCTATTTAAAAGAACTTAAATTTGCTATCGTTTTCCGTCACTTGATCTCATCGAAAATTTAAAAAGAACGAGATACGACGCGAAAGTTAAGGACTTAATAAAACATTATAAAATCAGAACCTTAGTTGCGTAAGACACTTTCAATCACAATTTGATTAACTTTGAAGGATATTGCTAATCCATTGCTTCATATGTTCGATAAATTTGTCTGCTCGACAACGTAAATAACGCAATGAATGTTGTTGAACTGTCAAAATGAAACCCATTCTACTGTTAGTGTGTTACGCAATTACCCCGCAGGTTTGTAATTTTGGGCAAAACGGTTATTATTTCTAAACTCTAAAGGATACAAAACAGTTCTAAATGTATTTGTTTTATAACTAAATAGTACTTACTAGATCTACGTTTATAACAGAAGTTGGAAAAGGGTCTGACGTTTATCTGCCCGTTTATTCTCTCCAAATGGTTTTCTGTCACTTAAGGGGTGTGAAAGGTGTTCTACTGAGGAGTTGTGTCTATAAATAAGTGGCTCATTAACAAGTCTAGTTTGTTTAAAGCCATGACTTTTGTTAAACTTGTCTGTACTCAATATTATAAAAAGGTAGTGAGTTTTTAGGTAGGGAGGAATCTTCGGAACTACTGATCCGATTCCGATTTTTTTTCACTAATGCGAATTTTGGGTTAAAACAAGAAACACGCGGACGAAGTCGCGGGCAGAAGCTCGTTCACTTTTAAGGCATGGAAATAAAGAAAGTCAACGAAATTTGTCATCTGCTTAAGTTGACAAAAAATAAAAGGCCCGTTTTGACATTGACAGTTTTAGTAGTTAATAAAGATCAAATTCGCAAAACACGTAATCGTTTGTATGAAACTGACAGCACCTCTGTCAGTTTCATACAAACGATTACGTGTTTTGCTTTGATTGTTTTTATAAATTATTGTGTTTGTTAGCATTTAATTGTGCTGGCGTGTGTTTTGGTGTCTTTTGTGTGTACCTACTGAATAAATGCTTTAAAAAAAAATTTGCTGTTCCCTACATTTTGACGAGTTAACCGAACATTAATGTAGGGTAACAGCTGATTTTTTTTTCGCGATTTCAGGTTTAGTCCCATAGTAAAAGTTGTTCATAATGACGAGTAGGTACCTACAATGATTTCTTAAGAGGTTGTTGGTGTTTTTCCAATAACCCTGTATATCTATCTATATAAGGGTTAATTTTTAAATCGACAGATAATTTTTATTCGTGTAATAAAATTGACGTCTGACATATTTTATATGGAAGCACTGTCAAAAATTGAAAATTATTCGACCGATAAAATTGTCTGGCGTTAGAAAAATCAGCCCCAAATTGGACACAGAAATCAACCCGAAAATGGACTTTTCTATTTTTATCTAACCCGAAAATTGCATTTCAACATGATTGCTTTTGGAGCAAAAAGGCTGATTCAGTAAAACAAAATCCAATTTCTGACAAGATGGTTGGCAAGTCCAATAAATCTTAGTTCAGGGTTGATATCCCAAGTGATGGGTGCGGCGACTCTGCAAAACTTTTATAATTTTTTTTCTATACTTACTCAAAGCTGAATCTTATTTAAAGTTGCATGAAAATATCACAGACACTGCTTTGACCGTTCATAAATGTAAGGTGTGCACATAAGTACCTACTAACCTTTAATAAACAAGTACGCTGGACTAAATATACTATACCAAATGACAGTTGTTTTTTGTGCCGATTCAAAGCTGTGTCAACTGGACGCCGTGTTGTTTTATAATAATAATAATTTATTTATTTCAGACAAATGCAGTCCATATTTTAAAAAAATACATTTTAATTACGTTTTGGTACGTCTCTGATGATTTAGGTTTAAATCGTAGGATAATCCTTTTTTGTGAATTTTGTCTTTACTACGAGATATTTAGAACATTTTTATCATGAGAGTATGCGCATTTTGTAAAACTCACTATCAAAAATACGCACCCACGATACAGGAGTAATTCCTAGTGTGGGGCAACGTTAAAAAAAAAATATATATATTAGTTTCACAGACGCTCACGTTGTTAACAGCGCCAAAATGGCGAAAATCAAATGTCTTCATTTTGTCATCGATAGTATGATGTCCAGCGTACTTTTATAATAAAGGTCAGTGAGCGTAGGTAATACTTAGATGAGATATTTAATTTAGATAAAGCACAGAAATCTCATATTTTATCAACTCGCCATTGTTCCCGTGCGAAGCAGGGGCGGGTCGCCAGTAAAACATAAAATAAAGAGATAAACACTACAAAGAGTTCAGCGGCGCAAAAAAACAGGCAATCTATCAAAAATCTTAATAAAAGTGCTCAGTAATTTGTAACAGACTTTTTAATCCAGATTCGCATCTGGCTGGCAATGCTGACATTAATCAGAACAACTTATTCAATTCGCCATCTCTTTTATTTTAAATTACGAACGCTTTTCTGTTATTCTTTATTTCGAATGGACTTCGTAGTTTTGTTTCGAATTTATTTTTAAGCCGCGTCATTCATTGATTCTAATAACACTATAAATTAAGTAAAATTGTTACTTATCTTATGGGTTCCTGGCTGAAATAAAAGTTTTCTATTCTATTGGGTTGGGAAGTAAAGTTGCGCAACTTTTTTTAGCTTTATTTGTTTCACATAGCATTAGCATATTGCTTGCAACATTTTGCCAATAAAGATTCCCACAAGATGTTGCGCAACTTTTTTCCCCAGCCACTAATAACCACTCTAGATACAGCTTGTTGATTATTTTGTCATATTCGAGTTCGCCCAAGGGTACTGAAGATTTTTATATGGAGCCTACCTACAGTCAGAAGAGAAGAGAAGTCACCATTTTTTTTTAAATATAAATGATGGCTTCTCATGAGACCTATATAAATCGATAGCTGACATCAATGCAAATGGATAAAAATAATAGGAGCAAACCCCATAAAGTGTCTCGTTTCCAAAATATTAACGTTCAATGTTGATCATGTGACATCCATAAAAAAATCGAAACGGCAGATTGGTAGGTATGCCACAGATTTTCAAAGCCCTTTGAGGTACGGAAAAGACTCTATAGTGATGGGACAGAGACATGAAATGTCGATAATAATTATCGATAAAATTTGTTAATCCTTTTGAAAATAAAATAATGGTGGCGCGACTGTTGCTTAACAATGTTTCCAATAAATAAGTCAATCTTTAACATGGGCAGATACCGAACATGTTTTTTTTTTAAGAACCGACTACAAATTGTAACGCAGGTTGAGTCAGGATCATGTACTGAATCCATGGTAAGGTTGTGCATTGATGTGGCTGCTGCTGGTAACTTTTCTAAACAGAAAAAGCACGCTCATTGGGTATCTAGTGATCCTCGATTGTTTTGTTTCACGATACCTATTCTGGTACGTCCCTGCCACCATGTAAAGTTAAAGAAGAAAAAATATGCTAGAACTAAACAAGGCGTTATCTTTAATCCCCGACTCATTGCGATAGTCATCGTTGAACAGACGTCGACGACGACGTCTTTCTTTTCAGACAATTATTTGGGTCAAAAGGTTTTACTAGAACAGTCAGATTTCCTTTGTCATTTCATGTAATTACTGTAATTAATACAGTTAGATCGTCCCGTTGTCTTTGTAAAGAAATGTATGGGATGAGACGTTATTTAATAAGTGTCTTGTTCAAGTTAGGATGTTTTCGTTGGAGTATTATTTTAGGAAACAGATCAGCTAAATAAATACCTCCACCGCTTTCCATCAGGCGTGATCGATCGGGTCAAGACCAGGCCCATTTAGCAATAAAAAAAAAAAGATTTATGGTTACTGTTACTGGACAAAGGCCTCTCCCTATGACTTCCAGTTCTTTCGATCCCGGGCTAAAGTGGACCACAGGTCGTTTGTTTTGTCCAGCTCGTCCCGCCATCTTCTACGGGGTCTGCCGCGACGCCTTCTAGATGTGTCGGGGCCCCACGTGGTGTTTAAGAAAGTGAAGGGCGGGCGTTTTTGGGGGACTGTCTTTTGTAATTTTGACGTTCAAAAAGTGCTGATTCTCAGCCTAATTTGAATAAATGACTTTTGATTTTGTTAAAGATTTATGATTATGCGATAATAAAGATTTATGATTATGATTAGCATTTGCCCGCGGTTTAATTCGTATTTGAAGAGAAGAACTTACGCAGATAAAAACTTCAAAAGTATCCTTCGGGGCTTCACCCTGTGTCTTAATCGAAAGCGAATACGTGATTACGCGATCGTTTACATGAATCATGACGTAAACATGCGACTTGATTGAACGCGCGGATACGAAATATTCTCGCGGGTTATCAAAAAAAAATCAGAGGGGCAATTCTCGATAAGAACGTTCACAGTCTGATCTCAGTCTCAATTTGCCAAAAATACCTCAAATTTCCCTACATTTTGACAAATTTTTGACATTTTGTT
Source organism: Apamea crenata (assembly GCA_949629185.1). Lineage (NCBI taxonomy): Eukaryota > Metazoa > Arthropoda > Insecta > Lepidoptera > Noctuidae > Apamea > Apamea crenata. The sequence goes on along the minus strand of OX451368.1, from coordinate 2,337,663 downwards.
TGTCGCCGAGATGACACTGCGACTAGATTTTGAACGTTTTAAATTACGAGAATTGGCCTTCTGGTGTCTCATAGAAAAGTGCAATACCTAGGCGGTCAAAATGTATGGCAGAGCTAATTTTTTTCTAAAACGACGATCATTTATAACGCTGTGGTTCAGGATCAAGTACTGAATCCATGGTAACAGGTTTTTTTCGTTTGTTTTTACGGAAAAACGAGTACGCGATCGTCGCTCTTATTTGACGGCAAATAAGAGCGACGATCGCGTACTCGTGCGACTATCGCTTTCGATTAGGACACAGCCACAAGTTCTGTTAGATACCTACCTGTCACTGAAAACAGACTATACAGTAGTTTTAATATAAAGCTATTACATAAAAGAAGAATTAATTACGATTTCATTGCACAACAAACCGTGCGCCCGATGGCTTCCCATCGGCAAAAAGGTCGAACTTCCATACAAAGCTTTCATCCCCTATTTAACCCATTTAGGGAGTACATTTTCCAAAATCTTTCCCTAATGATCATCTATTCTAATATTATTATAAAGAGGTAATCTCTGGAGCTACCGGTCGGATTTGAAAAAATCTTTTTGAATTTGATAGCCCAGTCCTTGAGGATGGCTAATTGGCTATAGGCTATAATAGGTATTTGATATCTAGCTCCATCTTTAGTTGAAACTTATCCTTAAAGCTTTTATGCTATACCATACCAAATAACCTGCCCATCTATATCTGCTATACTAATAATAAAGCTGAATGTTGATTGTGATGTTTGTTTATTTGAACGCGTTAATCTCTGAAACTACCAGTCGGATTTGAAAAAATATTTTTGCATTTGATAGCCTAATTCTTGAGGAAGGCTATTTATCAAGTTAGGACCCTTAGGGGCTGAGTAAAAAGAAAAAAAGTCAGAAAGAATGCCAAGTGAAAACGAAGTCATAGAGCGGCCAGGTGATGCGATGCGACACGGTGGGGCGGGGAACAAGAAATTTCACGCGAACGAAGTCGCGGGCAGAATCTAGTCATCGATATAAAAGCAACTCTGGTACAAGATTTAGTGCGTCACAGATGTTCGCTGAAGCGCACTTCTTGACGATTATTTCGCGATCATGCGCAAGAAAGTAGCATCAATTGTACGAAGGGTGAGAAGAAGCGACTATAGCATTCTAAAGGTATTTTCTGAAACGTCAGAAGGGCTTACAATGGATCATCTTGTATTAATTTCGTATGTGCAGCGATCGGCAACGTTAATTCGCACATAACCGCCGCCACCAGCTATAGACGCGCTTACAATCTGAACAAGTAGGTACATCTATTGTCATAAGTTTCGTGAGTAAAAGAAATATCCTTTAATGGTGTGTGTGTGCGGCGAGAAATTAAACGTTGAAAGTTTAATTTCTCTCCGTACACACACACCTAGAACATCACACACGGATACCTACACTAAAAAGGTTTATCAAGCTACACGTCAGACATAAACCTTCCTGTAATTGGATGCTTGTATTTTGTTTTTAAACGTTTTAATATATTTTATTTTTTATATAAACGTTGCCCCACACTAGGAATTACTCCTGTATCGTGGGTGCGTTCACAAACATTTAAACTTGTATACACAAACAGCCAGACCCGGAACAACTATTTGTAGGCCATACAAATATTTGACACGCAGCGCAGCAGTCAATCGCTTAACCACTGCGCCAACCGTGCCGTCACATTGTATTTGTTAACCTGTTAACTACCACTAACATAGTTTTTTAAGTTACTTGTCTAACCCGCTAGGACCTACGGTGCCTGCCAATAAAAAAAAAAAAAAAAAATTCATGCTTCTTGTCCATAGGTTCTCAAATTTATTTTGCCCACCACCCTCGTTGAGAATATATTTTTTCCATTCCCCATCTTTCGTGAATCTCTAACAGCTGTTGCCACGATTATATTTAAACGTGTGATATTATATAGTCGTAATATAGAATGCATAATTTACTCTAAGTCTTCTACTGCCCCCCTGAATTCTTAACGTGGGCGATAACACCCACGAAGGGGCGTTTATATCGCTTACGTTGAGAACCTATGTTCTCGAGAAAACTATGTTCTTGAGAACCTATGTTCTTGAGAAACCTATGTTCTTGAGAAACCTATGTTCTCGAGAAAACTATGTTCTTGAGAAACTATGTTCTAAAGCCAGCGATTTAGGCTTTGCGTTGTCTGTCAGTGAGGGAATAATTTTAAGAATTTTAAAAAGTAGTTAAGTTGTCTGGATAACGAGCCTACAGACTTATTTATTTATTTATTAAAAACTTACACACACTATCTTTACAGGATGAGCCCAATGCAATAGTGGTTAGCAAATACACACCAAATAAAAGAAAAATCAACTTACACCTAATACATAAAAATCTAAATAAAAAAAAAAAAAATACAAAGCACTTTCAACAATACAAAAAAAAACCAAAAAAAACTTAAAAAATACAAAACTTTTCAAAACTTCAAGAGGTACAATTGAAGGTCATGAAGGTCATAGCAACTGATAAGATCGTCTATGATTAGCAGCAGTAAGAATTTTACTAAGCTTCCAAAGTACTAAAAGGTGTTTTCATTGTTTCAGGTAAGCAGTCCGACCCAATACTTTTGGTACCGCACAACTCTCCAAATATCTGAAGACATAAACTACCCAGAGACGTTCAACTACAAGATAGCATTAGCCTTAGTCATCGCCTGGATTCTAGTCTACCTGTGCATGATCAAAGGCATTGCCTCTTCAGGGAAAGTCGTTTACGTAACAGCCACATTCCCCTACATAGTCCTCGTAATTTTTTTCTTTAGAGGTATCACACTTAAGGGAATGGGCGATGGCCTTATTCATTTATTTTCGCCAAAGTGGCACAGGATTTTAGACCCTGTTGTATGGCTGGAAGCAGGGACACAAATATTCTTTTCCCTTGGCCTAGCCTTTGGGGGCTTGATAGCTTTCTCATCGTACAACCCAGTGGATAATAACTGTTATAGAGATGCGATAATGGTCTCTATGACGAACTGTTTAACGTCGATGTTCGCTGGCATCGTGGTGTTTTCTATAATTGGGTTCAAGGCTACCATGGTGTATGAGAAGTGTTTGGACGTGAGGAACGAGACTCTGCTGGAGGTGTTCGGGCCTGCGTTCAGGTCCATGGTGCTGCCTGAAGCTGGGCAGATGGTGACGGTGGACCTCAACGGAAATCTGACGTCGTTAGTGATGCCCCACCTACCTGAGTGCGACCTGCAAAAAGAGCTGGATAATGTAAGTGGCATGTTATGCAATCATTCTGTTTTACCCCTTCTTTGATGTGCAATAAAGACCATTCTATTATCCGCTATCGCAATTACTCACAAAATCTTCCTAAACCCTCACAAATTTTCTTCTCCTTCCACAGACAGCCTCCGGCACTGGCCTCGCCTTCATAATCTTCACAGAAGCCATCAACCAGTTTCCTGGAGCCCAATTCTGGTCCGTCCTATTCTTCCTGATGCTGTTCACTTTAGGCATAGACTCGCAATTCGGAACTCTAGAAGGAGTTGTAACCTCCATCGTGGACATGAAGTTGTTTCCCAATTTAAGAAAGGAGTATTTAACCGGAGGACTGTGCTTACTTTGCTGTCTCTTGTCTATGGCCTTCGCTCACGGTTCTGGCAGCTATATCTTCCTGCTGTTTGATATGTACAGTGGAAACTTTCCGTTGCTGATCATTGCCTTCTTCGAGTGTATTGGGATCGCCTACGTGTATGGGGTCAAAAGGTAAGTCATATTTTTTAAACTTTATTTAATTTGGGACTTTTATGTCTGCACGACAGTCTCAGTCAAATCGTGTCGCGTATAATGAGCCTTACAGTGCCTGGCCATTATTATAGTGCATCAAGTTTCAGAATAAAATTGCTTCCAAGTCCGTCGCGTCGCCCCTGTCCGGAAAATTTTGAACCGGGCATGAACTTTTCAAATTATCAATTATAAATCGGAAAAACTAGCCCCCTGTGATGACTGATCTTTCAAGTCCCGTGACTACAAATATTATCTTTTCTTCGATTGTTATTCTGTAATGTATTCATGATGAGTAACCCTTCTGCCAATTACAGTTTAAAATTAAAACATAAAATTATCAGTTTTAAATAAAATGTTAGATTTCTGGGACACCATGTATATGTATATAACTACAATAAATTGTGTACGTGTGTCTGTATAACGTTACAGAATGAAACTTTTCACATAGTTATTCCGTTAACCGTGTGCCTTTTAAAGAAATAAAGAAAATACATTCATTTAGCACAGACTAAAGGACACAAATTCACCAGATACATACATACATCCGAAGGTCAATTCCCGTAATTAAAAACGTTCAAAATCTAGTCGCCATCTTATTTCAACGACAATCAATGACAATTTTTTTTCAAAATTGTAGCGAAATTAGAGGTATTTTTGACAGATTGAGACTGAGATCAGACTGTGAACGTTCTTAAAATTACGAGAATTGCCGCTCTGATAAAAACAAACAAAAATCAAATAAAAAGTGTATAGTCCGAATGAAAAGCGCTAATACTAAGTACCTAAACCAAGTATTACAGACAAACATTGCCCAATGAACTGTTAGCTTGACTTGACCCCTGACTTAGCGAGGTTAAAGTTGTAGGTGTTCTAAGTTGAGAGAGATCGTGGTCAAAGTTTGTTGATTTAGGTCGGGCTGGTGCTGATTCAATACTACTGCGCAAATATACTTACTGGAGAAGATTACAGTAGGAGGTATGCTCTCAAATTTCTAACCGATATACAATATCATCATCTGCCTAACCTTTTTTCAACTATGTTGCGGTAGGCTTCTTGTGTAACCGGATGCCACTGAATACCAAACTTTTACATGGCGCGACTGAGTACCTAACCTCGAAAATTCAACTACCGGGTAATACGATAGCCCTTGTTGGTAAGACTGGCTGACTTGACGACTTTATGGCTTCTGACTATTCTTAGGGACTGTCAAAGATCTACGAATGTCAGCCGGGGTTAACGGCTTAACGTCTTTTCCGAGGTACGGACCCTTCCGTACCTCTGAAACGTCGTCTTGAACTCTCGATATGTTATGAATAGTCACACATCCACGGACCGACCTTGGAAAGCGTAGCTTAACCAAAGACTTATATAGACCAGTGCGGCTGTGATTACTTAGCAACAACCCCCTCTCAAGTTAAGTTATCTCAATCATAAAGTCGATTCAAGTTGCTAAACCTAACTTATCTATGCAGCACAGTCTCACGACCCACAAAGTTTAGTCTTAAATCCTTGGTCAACTTTCATGTCGTCATAACTCGATATGATTACTCGTTGTTATTTCGGCCATCAATCACACAGGGTACATCAAACAAACAGCTAAGGGTAATTACATGCCGAAGATGCCTCATTGCGATACCTCGCGGTCGCGGTTTTGCTCGCTACCTCGATGTCACCCTCCATGTAAAACAAATGCATGATAATGGACACGCACTCACATGCCAGGCATCGAGGTAAAACCCCACACAGCCCGCGATGTATCGTCATGTGATCCTTCGCCATGTACGAGTGTGTTTATTACGTTAATTCAGTGTAATTACATGCCGAAGATGCCTCACTTGGTTAAGCTATGTTTGTTGCGGTGTGTGACCATCTTAACACACCAAGACCCCTCCGTCGCTTGGAAAGCATGTTAAGCCGTTTATCCCGGCTGTAAATCGTGACAAATTATTTTATTACTGTAAGTAAGTTTGCACAAATACTTTTACACGTCAATCATATTTTTAAAAACTAGATGAGGTCGGCGTTTCCTATCTGACTAGTCTGAGAAGAAAAGCCGAAACAAAAGACATAATCTTGGTCAGATCATGTGAAGACCATGTAGATTGGATGGATCGACAGTCGTTACGGGTATTCAGACGCCCGAAAGTCAGACAACCAGTCTTACCAAGGGGTATCATATTACTCAGTAACTGGGTTGTGGAGGTCAGATAGGCAGTTGCTTCACGGAAAATACTGGATATCAGCTGCATCCGGTTCCGGTTAAACTGGAAGCCGACCTCAACATAGTTGGGAAAAGGCTTAGCAACTTGGTCCGCGTGAAATTTCTTGTCCCCCGACCCACCCCGTCGCATCGCATTACCTACCCGCGGTATTACTTAGTTTTCGCTTCCTTTTTTATTTTTGCTTGGCTCATAAGGGTCATAGCATAATTAAATAGCCTTCCTCAACAATTGGGCTATCCGATGCAAAAATATTTTTTCACATCCGACTCGTAGTTTCAGAGATTAGCGCGTTCAAACAAACAAACTCTTCAGCTTTATTATAGTATTAGTATACAAGGTGGCAGGGACATCGACGCGGAAACTGTAACCATGGATTCAGCACATGAGTTTAGACCACATAGCGTCGAAATTTTTCGTCGGTTATCAAAAGAAAATCTTCTGTTTCATAGAAAAGTGCAATACCTACGCGGTCAAAACGTATGGAACACTAATATTTTTTTTACTAACCGACGAAAAATTTCGACGCTATGGGGTCTAAACTTATGTGCTGAATCCATGGTTACAGTTTGCGCGTCGATGTCCCTGCCACCCTGTATATTGTTACATATCACCACGGCTGAAAACTGCCCTCTGCATCCAAAAACCGGTCAGTAAAACAATAAGTTTTTGAAGAGAAGTTCGTAGTTTATAGCACAAGATAGAATCTTTGCCCGATGGGGTCAATCACTCGCGTGAAGGGCTCCAATCAGTGAAACGTGCCGTGAACACAGACGACTGGCTTAGACCGCCATTTTGAAAATAAATAGGTATGCATGTATGTATGCTCCGGGTAATTGAATAGTAGGTTTACATAGTTAATTATTTGGTGACTGTAATGTTGTGTGGAAATCGGTTATCATGGTTTAGGCAGGAGTGAGGAATGTTTTGAGTATGGATGTGGAATGGCTATAAACTATAAGAGTAGCGGAACTGTGTGAACGACGACAGTTGCTCCACGTAAAGTACTGATATTCAGCTGCACCCGCTTAGACTGGAAGCCGACCCCAAAAATATTTCGGAAAAGGCTATGCAAATGATGACTCAGGTAGGCCGAAGCAAGAAAAACCTGCTCAGGTGGAGTTCACAATGACTCCGCCATGGAAAATGTGGTGCTGTTTCACAAACAATGGAGCACTTAACACTTTGGGGGATACTCAACGCCCCTCGACACTATAACAATAAAACTTCTATTGTGTCTCGTTCAGTGTTCTTCAATGGGTTAATGTCGTGTCCAGCGTGTCCTGAAGGCCAACTCCCGTAATTAAAAACGATCAAACTAACCGTTGTTTGTCGCCGAGATGAGACTGCGACTAGATTTTGAACGTTTTTAATTACGAGAATTGGCCTACTGACTGTGAACGTTCTTAAAATTACGAGAATTTTCCCTCTGTTGTCTGCTACCTCCTGTAACGGAAGTAATGGATGCTACTAAAGGTGTCAAACTTGTAGCTAAATTCTGGGCTGACTCTACTTAAATTGCCATCGCATCGGCACGCTAAGGAAATACTGTATTTTGAGTACTTAGCTACTAACTATTAGCTTTACTTTGTGTAATAATAATCTGCACCCTAATTGCGTAACACACGATCAATAGGAATCGGTTTCATTTTTACAGTTCAACCACATTCATTGCGTTATTTACGTGTTGAGCAGACAAATTTTTCGAACTTATGAAGCAATGGATTAGCAATTTGCTTCAAAATGATTCTGATTCCGATTGATTGTGTGTTACGCAATTGGGGTGCTGTTCTCAAAACGGTGCAGGAAAATATCGTGAATAAACTAAAATATCCTAGAACCAAAAATTCGAAACACTTGTGACATCTAGGCAGGGCCCGCGTGGTAGATTATACACTCCCTCTCTTTGCGAGGAGGCCTGTATCCCAACAATGGGAACATTTGCTGACTATGGCCTGCTTACTAAGAGTACATAATCAGCCTATAATGTTCCCACTGCTGGGACACAGGCCTCCTCTCAGTGAGAGGGATTGGGCCGTAATCCACCACGCGGGCCCAGTGCGGGTTGGTAGATGTCACATGTCTTAGAATTTTTTAGTCTAGGGCATGCCGGTTTCCTCACGATGTTTTCCATCACCGTTTTCAGAGCAGTGGTGATGAAATAATTTACACAAAGTAAAGCGCCTGACGGGGTTCGAACCTACGACCTACAACTCGTAAGTCGCGGCCGTTACCCCTGGGCCACCACTGGCTCTCGAGTACTAAGAGTACCTTATCTATTTTGTAGTGTATCTATTAAATAGATAAATTCCAATTACATTACCAAACAACTTTTAAAAAATAGGTATGTAAACACTGTCTCATTCACACAAGCGGATAGCTGCTGTCACTTATGTCATCTGTCAGTCACTAGGAATGGCGGGAAACAGACAAAAGCAGGCTATATATACGATGGCGTTTGGTGTGGTAGTGAGCCAGTTAAGTGATACGAGTATATTCAAAATAAATACAGAATCAACAGGATTGCACATATTTTATCCTGAAATGTAACATTTTCTCAATGACCCAGATATTACGCTCCACCCATCTAATTCGTACGCTGTAGTGAATATCTACTTACATTCATACATGCTTGAGGCTTGTTTTCATCTACGTTACGTAATATTTCCTTTGAGGCCCAGCTCTTACGTCACCCTTTACCATCGCTAGAATTGTTTCACTTTAAATTAAACGGAATATACGCTTTTCGTGTTTTATTTACAAAAATGCAGTAAAATATGCTTATCTTTAAAAGTCTTCCTTTTAAAAATGTATGATTTTTTTACTGAAATTTTATACGCTTCGGATTCTTAGAGAATTAATTTATTATAAATAAGAGGGAGGAGTAAATTATTCAGTTCATTTTATTTTAGATAGGCTTAAGAATAAGTGTTTTTAAGAGCGCGCCATGACAAATGTTAACACCTAAAAAGTTGTGTGGTTTCCACACAACTTTTCTCTTGTACCAATAAGGAGTACTCCTGTCATCATCCGCCTAGCCTTTTCCCAATTATGTTGGGGTCGGCTTCCAGTCTAAACGCATGCAGCATAATACCAGTATTTTACTTGGAGCGACTGCCTACCTGACCTCCACAACCCAACTGGGTATAATACAATGCCCCTTGGTAAGACTGGTTGTCAGACTTTCGGGTTTCTGACGACCCGTAACGACTGTCAAAGATCCATGAATAACAGCCGTGACCAACAGCTTAACGGTCTTGGTATGTAAAGATGGTCACCCAACCACGGACCAACCGCGGCAAGCGTAGCTTAACCTGATTAATCGACCCGTGCGGCTATTATTACTTAGCCACTAGCCCAGGACTGCCCAGGAGGCACCCTGTAACCTGTATAAATAATAATACGTTTTAGCATACACACGTGTAGGTATACCTACTGTAAGTGCTTTATTTCCAGTACCTAACATAAAATATATGTAATATATTATAATAGATTTATAACGCAAATCCAATCTTATTTGCTCTGTTATTTTTTTAAATTATATTTTTTAAACTATTTTTTTTCCCTTTCTTAATCAATTGTACAGTTACTAAGCGATATTCTGGCGTCGTTGTTGTCAATGTTGTGTTTACCTGTAATTGGCTAAAATAGAATATTACCGTACGATCTACTTAACTATCTGTATGTATGTGCTGTGGGTGAACCTTTAAGTAACTAAATAAATATATATCAAAAAAATAGGGTTCGGGCGAAGATTCGTAAATTGTGTAACAGAGAATGCCTTTTCGGTGCGCAGCCCAGTTGACATCGTATATTTTTAAAGGAAGCTTCTAGAATGTTCTAGAACGACTCACCCTTATTGGCCAAGCGGAACGAGAGGCGTTCCCGATTGAAGCGCACGGATTGTGGCGCGAGCGGTTGGAAATAGTTCAATTATATAATAGGTTTCATGTATCTTTTATGGGGACTCTTGGGTAAATAATTACAACGGCGCTGGACGTTAATCTGTGGGGCTAAGCTACGGGCTCATTGAATGGGTGTCCGTAATTGTTTACTCAACGCGACAGTTCTGTGCATTTCAGAGCACGTGTATTTATACTGGAGCAGGAATAGGTATTATTGTGACGTAACGAAGGCATGTCGTGTTAGTTCGTTCGTGAAACTCTTCAGCTTTATTATTAGTGTAGATTATCCACATCAGGGGCTGCAATCTCGACATTCATAGCGATCGCTTTACGACCGAATTCGGTCGCGAAGTCCTGTCACTCCACACATTACACCTGTCAATCCGGGACTTTGCGACCGAATTCGGTCGTAAAGCGATCGCTATGAATGTCAAGACTGCAGGGGCAGGCCTTTCTCCGGATGAGGATAATACGTTAGCTTTTCTTAAGAAAAGCACCCTTGTTTGGAATCTAGGTATATGAATGTTTTGCTTCACGATATCTATTTTATCTATATTTATTTTTTTTATCTTTTATTAAAAAGAACCTCATTCATTACAATCCAGCTTATAAGACAGCTAATAAGCAATTTTAATCTAACTTAATTTTTTACGTGATAATTATTTTAAAACTTAAAAAAATGTGTGGATTGTACATACTTTACACAAGTCCTTTACATAATCGACTCTCTTCAATGTTTTATTACTTAACGAGTTGTATTGCAATAATTGGTTAGCTAGCGATCTCTACAATTGATCATATTATTCTAGCCCGAGTAACCGGCGAGTTCGTCATACTCTCTTAGATGTCACTGCTTGCGATAGCGTCGGGGGTCGAGTTACCTCCTTCCCTCAAATATGGCGAGGGCGATAAAGACTGATCTTTGCGTTATGCTCGTGAACGGGTGCTGCTTGTGGTGACTGGTCATCTTCCTGACCATGGTTTTGTTATTGTTATTAGTAAATAACTGTTTATTTATTTTACTTCGATGGTCCTAGTTTATCATTTGTGATTTCAAGTGACAGCTATGTGAACATAACCCAGCATTGCATAGGTAAATATGTAAGCTGTCATGCCCTTTATGCCTGGAGGGTTTTATTTAGGTGTTAAATTTTGGTTTTCATTAATAGTTTTAGTTGTTTTTCAGTTTTTGTCAGTATCTCGTAATAATAACTACTTCGCATACCTACCTACTATTGTATAGAAGCAAGTTTTTTTTTAAAATGAACAGACAGCTGTGCTGCTGGGGAGTTTGATGCGCCACTTCTTCTTCCCAGCGAAAGCACTAGGAAGTGGTGAAGGGCGGGCGTTTTGGGGCTTGGGGTCTTGTCTTATGTAATTTTGACGTTCGAAAAGTGCTGATTCTTAGCCTAATTTGAATAAATGACTTTTGATTTTAATTTTATACACTAACTGAAAAGCAAGGAAAACGATTAAACTTCATTTTAGCCCTCTAAGCCCAGCTTCGCACGGGCGCGTATTGTTTCCGCGGCAATTTTTTTTTCGTGTACAGGACTTTCAACACACTGCTTAGCGCCGAGAGTTGAAAATCCAACAGTGTGGTTTTTTGACGCGCTGGGATGCGCTCTGTTGGATTGCTCTACTCAATGCTCGGCTCAACACTGAGAGTTGAAAATTGCCGCGATATTTTTACGTCCGTGTGTACGTGGGCTTACAATCGATCGATGGAAACTTTGCGCGCTTGCATCGCTAATGAGTTTCCAAAGTGCCTAAACTAGTCATTAGTTGACGAGCGAGCTTACTTGTACACTTTAATTATGATTCATGTAGGGAGAGTTGTTCCCCATTATATTAAAATGTACCTTAAGAGTATTTTGATAGGAACACTTTTAGTTTGCTCAACAACTTTTTTTGTGTGCCGTTATCCCATTATACTTTGGGTCGGCGCAATATGTTTTCTGCTGCTTAGTGAAAAACTAAAGCTTTCAAAGAAATGATGGCGCTCCTAATTTCTACAACTTTACGGTAATCTTTAAAGTATCTGTTAATATTTAACCATTTATGTACAAACGCCAGCACATCAAGCTACTACAATCTGTCAAATTTCTTTAGTAGATTTTCAACTTTATTGCTAAAGCGTAAGGTTGATTGGGAAAATTTGACAGTTTCGGGTAGCTTGAACTGCTGGCGTCTGTACAACTACAAACATATATAAACAGACAAGTAAAAAAACAGAAGAGAAAAATAGGTACTTACAAGGGTAATGCTAATTTCATAAGAAATCTCTTCCCGTATACCTGCGAAAGGACCACATTATCCTGATATTCCCGCGGGATCGACATTTTTGCGGGTGAAACCGCGGGGTCCTGCTAGTTTTCAAAAAGATTTTGGTTCATAAAATGTTTATTAAAATCTTTGAGGGGTTGAATCTAGAGCCTCTCTTTTGAGGAATGTACTTTGCCAATAACTTCTCAAACTTTTATGGCACGTTAGAATAGAACTGCGAAGTTTTGGGTGCGTGTGAAAACTTAGGGATTCATGTCTAAAGTTTCTTATGCCCCATTTCTTGCAGTTTTCTTTGCTCATTTTCGTGACTTGTCAGGGTGATTTGTTGAGGTGGATCAGTAGGTACCTATGGCAAAATCTGCAACACGAAGTTGATACGAAGTTCACCGGGTCCAGGGTGAACTTTACCGCCATCGAAATCAGTCAAACCGTTTTCGAAAAATCATTACAAAAGCAGTTCGCAAAATGTATGAGAAAATGGATTATAATTTTTTTTTTTCGTAAATTTTTCCCATATTTTTATCTAGAGAAAAATCCAATAAATCAAAGATCATAAATATCGGTCCAGCCGTTCTTGAGTTATGGTGTTTCACATTCACCCGTTTGCCACCCGTGGCGTATTTTATGCTGTTAAAGAAGCGTCGTGAATAAACTGTCCTTAATAGAAATCATGGTTACTGAAAACAGTAGTACTTAGGTACCTAAACCATGGTCAGCCTTTCTAAATTAAAACGAACATTCTTTTTCCAGATTTGCAGACGACATCCAACTGATGACTGGGCAGCGTCCGGGGATATACTGGCTCATCTGCTGGAAGTACCTCTCTCCGCTAGCCATGTTGTCCATTCTAGTGTCCTCGTTCTGGGAACTGGCCACAGAGGGTTCCGCGTACGATGCCTGGATCAAGTCGATCGGGGACACGGAGAGGAAACCCTGGCCGGTGTGGGCAATACTGCTGGTACTTGTGCTGGTGCTGGCTTCTGTTCTGTGGATACCTCTCCTGGCTATTTGCAGGTTAGTAAGCTTTATATTTATTAAGCATGAGCAGTGCTGGCCCAGGTGTAACGGCCGCGACTTACTTATCTAGGTAGGTCGTGGGTTCAAACCCAACCAGGCACTTTTCTTTGTGTAGGTAACTTTTTTCATCACCTGCTCTCAAAACGGTGAAGGAAAATATTGTGAGGAAACCGGCATGTCTTACAACCAAAAATTCGAAGATATGCTACATCTACCAACCCGCAATGGGCCTGCGTGGTGAATTACAGCCTTCTCCCTCTTACAGAGAGGCGGTATGTGGACCCAGCAGTAAGAACATTATATGTAGGTTGATTATGCTGAAGTTCGCAACTCCTACTCTTCACAGAGCTGACAAAGCTGACTGAAACAGACACCACTATTAACACAATCCCAAAACTTCCAGATACTTCGGCATCCCCATCATAGATGACGAAGAACGCGCCTGGTTCCCCGCCGAGGAGTTACGAGACTTCCACGGCATAGAGCCAAGACCGGTGTCCAAGACGGAAACCCTGCTGTTCTGCACAAGGCCTGATGGGACCGAAGGTTGCTGCTGGCCGGGATGCTGCGAAACCGACGATGAGGAGTAGTCCCGAGGGTAGTTGAAGGTTCGAATTGGAACGTCGTTGGGGTTATAGTCAGGGTTACTGCAGCGTGGGTATCGAGGGGTTTTAAAGTCGTAATTTCACTGCTGTATTTGTTTACACACCACTTACCGTGAGTAGCGTAAGACAGCAATGGAACTGCGCATTTATGTTGTAACTGAATTCTCCTGCGCTACAGTCACACCAAACAACTGTTGCGCTTCGTACAATGTAACCTACTCCAACCTAGCATGAGCACTATTATCATGTAGGTACTCATAAATATAGCCTTAGTACTTAGCTTGTACCTGTGTATACATGGCAATAATAATAAAAAAAACAAGTGCATTTGCTTCGATGTCGCGCTGCAGTAATCAATAATGGAAACGGAAACTCTTACAATAATGATAATAATATTTAACTAACAATGTACCTATTGTTTAGGAACATGGAAAATAGGATACAACTTATTATCCCCATCTAGTGTCTGTCACATTTCTCTGGAAATATTCGTTACTTAAAGATTATGGTTACAAAATGGCGGTGCATGAAAAACCTTGTGAATGAATAAGTATATTATTGTATTAATCTAAGGGTTTTTCTACGAATCTTGTTATGCCCATCTTATGAAGAAGCTTCACGTGGCTTTTAAAGAAAAAAACAAAACTGAATAAAAAAAAAAAAAACTGTACAGTCAGCAACAAAAGTCGGTTAAAACTTCCGTGTTTTTAATCACAATATCACGATTGTTCGCCCTGAAGGGTTAGGTTAGGTGTGGTGGTGAGGTTTTCAAATATACCTAATTATGATGAGAAGCATCATCATCATTATATCAGCTGAAAGACGTCACCGCTGGACATATATTATGCAGAATAATTGAAAAAAAAAACAGTCGGTAATTTTCGATTGGGTTGGATTTTAAATGAAGCCTAAAAACCCTTAGGTAGGTACCGTATTACCCGCCTAGGTACATGAAATGCTGAAAAGCAGTGTGTGTGTAAAAAAAAACAGTGTTAAACGTCTTACGTTGCTGATCGTGCTGTATTTAAATAACAGTACAGGCAAAAATAAAAAATCTAGAATTCATCATATCCTAAACATAATTAGTTATGTTGAGAAGAAATTGGAAACATATCCAAATGGTATAACTAGTTCATATCTAGATAATCATATCCTGCCGTTTGTATCAATCTACCTACTGTTGAATTTTTATATATATTACGTGTTCTAGCCTTTAGTCAATAGGAAAATAAAAATATATTCGTCTTCGAAAACAGCCCTTATATATGGCTAAATAAGTACTAGAAAATAATTGACAATAATAAGATAATTCTTGACAATAAAACCTTGTAACCTTTTTATTATAAAAAAAAATGTTGCTATTGCTATTCTATTTTATTGTTGAAGACTGTCATTTTTATAAAGTAAAATATATTATTATTTAAAAAAAAATATTTAAAAGAAAAACGACAATAATCTTTAAAAAATGAGAACTATGTCTCTGTTATAGTTTTTATTAATTTTTACATTCGTTACGCTTCAAGCTGATATTGTTGAAGATTAGAAAAAAGTATTTGGTACCTTATACCTATTGGAAAAGAAGTATACATAAATTATGACTTTATGACAATAAAAATAATACCTACATTACTATATAAACATATTGTTTTCGATGCTTCCAAATGTAAATAACGATGTAAAACAAAATCTTATTGCTGTTGTTAGTGTTTAAAAGTTAAGTAGGTATACACACAGTGTATCGGAAATGTGTGATAATATTTAAGGGTGTGGTACAGACTATCAATCTGAACAACTTTCTACATGGGACCAGCATCGTAATCGCGAAAAAAATATCAACTGTCCCATACATTTGGGTCGAGTATTAGGCAATGTAGGTCATCATCTGCGGAGCCTTTAGGTACCCAACTATGTTGGGGTCGGCTTCCAATCTAACCGGATGCAGCGGAATACCAGTATTTTACATGGAGCGACTGCCTACCTGACCACCGCCACCCAGTTACTGGGTAATGCGATACCCCCTGATAAGACTGGTTCTCGGATTTTCAGGTTACTGACTACCCGTAACGACTGTCAAATATCCACGAATGATAGCCGGCTTAACGTGCTTTCCAAGGCACGGAGGGGCCTTGGTATGTGAAGATGGTCACCCATCCACGGACCAACCACGGCAAGCGTAGCTTAACCTGATCGATCGACCCGTGCCGCTGTTATTACTTAGTCACAAGCCTTGAGAGTAGGTAATGTAGGTATTGAAGTTTTTCAGTTTCAAGTTTGAAGGTCTATACCACGCCTTTAAATATGACTACACATTTACATGCCGTTTATGTAAGATGCCTATTAATTTATCAGACTGTAAATTGTGCATGCCAGAAGAATATACTTATATATAAATGTAATGTAACACATAGAGGTATATAGTAATCTTTCATTGAAGAAATGAAGATGTTACAGTCGATTGAATAATCATAAAAGTAATTTAATGAATCAGAAAGTTATTTGTAACTAGCTTTCGCCAGCGGATTCATCCGCGTGAGGGTCGGAAATTATCCCACGGAAACGTGCTACCGGGATGAAAAGTATCCTAGTCGTAAACCAGCTCGTAGTCGACCCGTGTTCCAAATTTCATCCAAATCCGTTTAGCCGTTTTTGCGTGATTGAGTTACAAACAGTAAAACTTTCACATTTTTTTTAATATTAACATTAGATAATATGGTAATTACCTAACTAATCTGCGTTCGCGAATAATATGCCAAAAATGTAAACAAACATGAGTTTATGGAAAAATTACTTTAAATCCTACGAAATAAAGTTCATTTTACGCTACAACTTCGAACATTTTAACTTTTTATAACTTTTTCAATAGTGCTAGTTACTCTAAAATCAACTTAATTTTCATTAGAATAAAGTTGTGTTCAACTTGAAATTACATCAATTGCCAACATAAATTTGAATAGACCTTGCCTAATAATACCTATTCCCACGTTGGCACGGACGTAAAAATAATGCGGAGGGCTTTTATCGTGCACTAGATTAGAGCCGAGCATTGAAGATCCAGCAGAGCGCATCTCAGCGCGTTAAAAAACACACTGTTGGATTTTCAACTCTCGGCGCTAAGCAGGGCGCTGAAAAATTCAGTGCGCGAAAAAAAATTGCGCCGGAAAAAAATATTTTTGCAACTACATTTTTTTTACTAATACCTGCGACATATCCCTTTACATATAAGTTATAATGGAAATGTCGATACGATAATGGTAGCCTTACCTTATGGACCGTCTCCACGAGCGAGAGAAT
This sequence comes from Apamea crenata, assembly GCA_949629185.1. Taxonomy (NCBI): domain Eukaryota; kingdom Metazoa; phylum Arthropoda; class Insecta; order Lepidoptera; family Noctuidae; genus Apamea; species Apamea crenata. The sequence continues at coordinate 2,320,549 of OX451368.1, read as the reverse complement.
CGCGGCGATATTATCGTGACATCCAATTCTCGGCGCGATGATATCGCCGTGTGGAGACACGTTTTAAGAGAGTGTATAGAAATCCGTGCCACGACGATAATTAATATCGCCGCGATTCTCTCGCTCGTGGAGACGGCCCCTTACGCTTTTTCTGTGCAAATGACTCGCACAGGCTCGCGGGATAACCTTGTGAGTTTGTGCAAGTATCTGAAGAGTTTGTGGGCAGTAATATGGAGTATGCTGACTTGTGTATTGGCATGTTCGAAGTACTGTGAGAGTACTGTGATGTAGGTATATTATAGATATTTATTCAGTATTCTGTTTATTTAGACTAAGTTAAAATGTAAACAAAGTAGATACCAGTTAATAACGTGCAATGTATATTGTACATACCTTTAGAGATTAATTTTAAGTAATTATTAATACAGACGTCAGCAGGTCAAGCTACCCGAAACTGTCAAATTTTCTTAATCAACCTTAAACCTTAATGATTTAGCGATAGGTATAGTTGAAAATCTATTAAATAGGTACATTTGACAGATTGAAGTAGCTTGATGTGCTATCGTCTGTAAATTGAGATACTTAATTGTGTGACTTAAGCAGTCCATTATGGCACAGCGTGCCATGCATTGGACTACTAAAGTCACACGTATCGTATATTATTTTATAGCTCGTGTGACTTAAGCCCGCACTTAAGTCACACTTTTCTGTGTAAAAATGGACTACTCAAGTCACAGAAAAGCGTGACTTAAGTGCGGGTTTACGTCACACAGTGCTATAAAACTACTTATTATGAAACACTCTAGGATCTTCTTGATCATTATGCACAAAAATAACGCCAATTGATGTTGTTATGCCATTAAAATAGAGGTAAGGTTAGGTATATAAACCTGTACCAACATATGTAGATATTAATTGTCAGCCCTTCTTTGCACGGGCGATTTTTTATCGCGCACTGGATTTTCAACTCTCGGTGTTGAGCCGAGAATTGAGAATCCAGCGGAGCGCGTCACAGCGATGCAAAATACACTGTTGGATTTTCGACTCTAGGCGCTAAGCTGTGCGTTGAAAATTCAGTGCGCGATAATAAATCGGCCGTGGGTCTAGGGCTTATCGTGTGTAATATAATCATAATAATATGACACTAGTTACCTACCTATTCTTATGCTTATTATCTTGAAACTGAAAGAAGTTTTGGGAATCATGTAACCTAAGCTTTATTCAGGGATGGTAAAATACCTTACTCAAGATAAACAATATTACGATCCACTAATAATTTAAATCTAACAATTATGTAGGTAGGTAAGGCCTGTTTTTCCGACGAAAATTATCGCAAAATTAATGTGTCAAATTGTCAAGCGCGCGTAAACTGCTGCGATTGGCTGTTGATAAATAATTCAACCAATCACAGTGGGTTACGGGTGCTTGACAATTTGCCATATCAATTTTGCAATAATTTTCGTTCGAGAAACTGGTCCTTAACTACTGTCTTACCTAATTAAGTTAAATGTGGGTACTTGCTTGATGTAAATTGCAGACTTACTACCCTGGATGAAGTAGGTACCTATTAAGAATCATATCTAATGAAAACGCACAGCAAAATGCTTTCATGGTATGTGTGAAATCTAACTTATTCTTAAGTAAGGTATGTCAAATTGTCAACTACCTGTAGGTCTATTCTGCAAAAATCTCAGCGTGAAAGCTTAGGTGAAATGAAGCTCCATTCTCCCTTCACCTAAGTTTTTACTGAATAGATCGGCTGATTATAGTACTTACATTATACTATTTTATAGCTCGTGTGACCTAAACCCGCACTTAAATCACGCTTTTTTGTGTAAAAATGGACTACTGAAGCAACAGAAGAGCGTGACTTAAGTGCGGATTTAGGTGCACAGAGCAAAAAAAAAATTAAAACAAATGATAATAAACCTGGGACATCGAGTTTTTCTGTTTATCCTGTATTCTTGTTTGATTAACGTTAAAACGCGTATTTATGATACCTATGTACGAATAACCGCTAACCGCCATCGTGCTATTTACGCTGTGTGCGGTCACCCGATGGGTAAGAAAGGATTCACAGACTGATATTACTTTGCTAAGTACCAGAGCGTCGCATTCAAATATGAACATTATCAGCATAATTTAATGTTCATATTCGTATGAAACGCTTGCTCGCGTGCGCTTATAAATACGAATAAACATTATACGGATATAATAAAGTTCATAATTTTATGAAATGCTTGTCCGCTTAACTTAGCAAGTTCTGAAGTCAAAGTGGGTTCTGTCTGTGAATCTAAAAAAGGTCTAGTTTCTCGGACGAAAAACTAGACCTTGCGTAGAGAGCGCGCGTAAACTGCTGTGATTGGTTGAATGATTTATCAACAGCCAATAGCAACAGTTCACGCGCGCTTGACAATTTGTCACATTAGTTTTGTGACAATTTTCGTTCGCGAAACTGGCCCTAATTGTTTTGAACTTGGTCTTGATGTATGAGTGTTACACTAACTATATGAAATCGATTAAAAAGAAGGCAGCTATGTATTTAATTGATGTCAATTACCTAATCAATATAAACTTTATCGTATCATTAAAATACATAATCCATTTTTGAACAAAAAAAAAACTGTTAAGTAGATTTGTATTTCAGTGTTGATGTAGCTATTTCTTAGTTTGTTTTGTTTTTGCAAAGTGTTTGAATATGGAATCACAAAATTACCTATATAAATAAATTAATTATGTTAAATGTAATAATGATTGTTTCGTTAGTTAGATTGGATAGACTTTATAACGCAGTGTATTTATGTATTTCTGTAGGTATCTACACACAAAGCACTTAAAAGAGAAAAATACTAAGTAGCTAGATTTTTTTCGACAAATCCTTAATACCTACTAGCTAACACTAAAATATATAACTACAGTGGCTTCCAAAAGTTAGTTGACAATTTTCTATCTCAGCTGTAATGCCACATTACGACTTAATTTTTTTTTAATCAGGTAAGTAGTACTCGTCGTTACGGGTCGTCAGTAGCCCGAAAGTCTGACAACCAGTCTTACCAAGGGGTATCGTATTACCCAGTAACTGGATTGTGGAGGTCAGATAGGCAGTCGCTTCATGTAAAATAAAAACGGTATAGCAGTTCAAACATTTAGATCACTAAAATAAATCATAATGTGGTGTGTCAAAGCTGATGTGGAAAAATGTCAACTAATTTTTGGAGGCCACTGTATATTATTTACATTTATAAATAATGAAAGAGCTCATTGGGCATCAATCAAAAATTCGACCACATTGCTGTCATAAGGATAGAAGAGCACAAAGCTGCACAAATATGTAATTTGCTTGGAACGCACAACGAAATTAAAAACGCCAATTAGTTTACTTTTATTTTTAAGTGAGTATATTTAATAAAAAATACAATCTCGGGATTATAACTTCTTATGAAATCAGGAATTGAATTTAAGTCCTACGCTTTTTTGTCTCTATAAATACCTACCTACTTACATTTCTTATCTGTATAGGTACGTACCTATGTAAATGTTTTGTGAAATATAAAACATATCTAAACTCTGATTTTTAGTTTGTTAGACTAAAATGACAGCAGCAATCGACGTTTATTTGTTTGGCTTTTGAATGGCATGACATGATTTAGTATATTTTATTAGTGTGCATACACACAAGCGACACGCGTCGACGACAGAGGTAACTGCAATCAAGTGCATTTTGGTCTAGCAAATAAAAAATCAAGGTTTGCACAATTTGTATTTATATACCACTTATCCCTAGTACCTACCGGTGTTTAGCTTCACAAAACAACTAAAAAGGTAGAAATTAATCGCACTGACCTCATAAAAGCAAAGATGTAGACAATACGTTTTTCCAAAATCACTAATAATACTTCATGTAAATTGTAGGTATGTATCACTAACCAAAGAAAATAACCATTTTTAAATTAGCAAATAATCGTTGTTCAAAGAAAGCTTCTCATGACTAAAATCACTCTGAATCAGCAGTAATTATGTACCGGTACCTATAAATCTTTAGTAAAAAAAAAACACATGAAATCATTATTTATTACTTGTTAACGAATACTAGGCACACTGTAAATTAACGTTTCGTGCGATACAGGTAATCAAGAGTACGTAGGTAGAGTCAGAAAAAATAATGTTGTTTATTTTTGATTTGTTATTTTTTTAATTAACTACGAACTTAAATGTTGTCCGTAGGTATATTCAAATTATAACTGTCGTTTTTTGACAGCTGTATGAAATGGCTAGTATAAAATCTGCACTACACTACTCGCAAAGTTGCTTCGACGAAGTACTAGTCGAAATTGACCTAAGTCCGAAATACGTGACTACACACTCATGCTAAGAACTATGGGATGCTTCGAGTCCTATGACTCTGGCGCAACAGACGATCGGAAGTCGCCCGAGGCGAGCCGAGGTTGGACGAAGCGAATCGAAGTGACGATACGATTCTCGTATTCCCTTAACTTCGATCAACTTCTCGAGTAGTGTAGTCAATACGTCAACACGGCAATTGACGTACCTAGTGCGTTAAAATACCTACACGCATAACTTCATGTTCATTAATTTTGGTAAGACCCTAGGTAAAATGTACGATCGGTGCGAAATTTGTTAGCGAATCGAATAGGTCGGTTAGTCATAGCTTTGCGATGAGAATATAAATTCCTATCGCAAATATTGTTGTTTCTGTGTAAGTAAATATGCCTAATAAATAAAGTGTTGATGGTAAATAAACGTTCTAAAAAATACCTACTTTTTGTTTTATTTAAACACTCGTGAGGAACCGGCATGTCATAAAAACGAAAAAATCGAAGACCAACATCTACCAACCCGCACTAGGCCCACGTTGTGGATTATGGCCCACTCCCTCTCACCGAGAGGAGGCCTCTGTCCCAGCAGTGGCAACATTATAGGCTGAGTATGCAAACACTGGTAAGAAAGCTTAAAACCGTAGGTATAGCGCTACAAGGTTATTGTGGAGCGTGGCCAACATTGGAACTATCGCCGCCATCTGGTTTTTGTGTACACACGGCTACACATCAAGCTATAAATTTCCAGTTTTAGCTGACCTCGCATTGTATAGGTTTTTCGTACATACAATCAGAAGTCAGCTTATACTGGTTATGTACATACCTATAGCTTGATGTGTAGCCGAGTAGCCGTGCGTACCTTTCAAGTGACATTTCACAATTTTTTTCTAACAACCCTGTCAATGTCATTCAGATCCTTTTAGCATTCTACAATAATATGTTGTAACCTCATACACCCCAATCAGAGCATAATACAATGACCAACATTTTTTTTAAGCGACTTATCTATTATTATTAAGAAAATCGTGTTGACCCTAGCATTACTTTATGCATTTAAAATTGAGTCATTTCGCCTTGAAATAAGATTTAATTATCTTGCGGTCAGTATGGCAAAATACGTAATTTAAAAAAAAAACTACATTAAAAGAGAAATCGATTCAGTAATCAATTAACTAATTTCAGGGCTTGCCTTTATTCTGTCTGTTACACCTGTGTTGTATAAGTGGGATTCTCCTTTTAAGCAGTCTTTGGAGCTAAAAATATTAAAAAATCTTCGTTGCTCTAGTTAAGGATCACGTTGCTCGGCAGTTATAATCAAAAGCAGGTACCTATTCACGATTTTACCTTTCGTTCCTGTAATTGTTGACTCCTCCCGCACTGCCCGCTACTGGCTCTGCGACTCCAAGTGGGTACTGATGTTGATGCTGCTCACTCCTTTTAACTTTGCCCAGTTCCACATCAACTGGGATCGTTTAGTTTTGACACTTGCTTGCAAGGCACCTGAAATAACATCTGCGCTATCCGGCTCGAAGGAACATGCCCCAAAGTCCCCCATGGACACCACGGTTGATGCTAGGAGTTGAATTAATTAAAGATAAACAAATAAGTACTGAATAAATTTTATTTCAACGTCAAAAGATACAATTTAATTATATTCAGTAACATTAACAACTAGGTATTTATTGCTATCTAATCGAAATCAACCCAGTCTTTATTATTCATACTGTGGGTAAAAAAATAGTGTTTTTCCTTGTGTCTATTTTGGATACTTAAGGTAGGTACATTATACATGAGGTAACATATCTGGATAAATTTTTAACTATACATTTAAAACTAATTTCGATGAATAGAACCTCCTCTTTTTTTGCAGTCGGTTACAAGAGATGGCCAATGTTGGCGGGGGAAATAAGTAGCGGAAAGCCAGCTCGCGAAGTTGCTTCGACGAAGTACTGGTCGAAATCGACCGAAGTCCGAAGAACGTGACTATACACTCATACTAAGAACTACGGGACGCTTCGAGTCCTTTGACTCGGGTGCAAAAACTGACAACGATCGGAAGTCGCCCGCGGCGAGCCAAGGATGCACGAAACGAAACGAAGCGCCCTTCTACACTCTCGTATTCGCCTAACTTCTCGAGTCGTGTAGTGCAGGCTTATCTTCTAAGCCTTGGGACTTCAGTCAAATTCGACCAGTACTTCGTCGAAGCAACTTCGCGAGTAGTGTAGTGCAGGTTTTACAGTTGATTGGTAGGCAGTCTACTTAAATGTAAACCAACAACTACCCTCCTGTTATAACTGTAACGGAGAAGCGTTTTTTTTAATATGAGGAACGAAACCCAACAGTCGCACTTCCATTTAAGGGGGAGCCCTAGGGTAGCCCGCGAATTTCAAATTTCCTTACGTTTTTTGCAATTTGTCGTGTCAGCTTGTATGTTGATCAAAAAAAGATTTGCGGGCGTAACAAATATGAGTATAGAATTGTAATCATTAAAATCATCAAAACAACCCTCTAAGTTCATATAATCCTATTGAATGACTATTTAAATATCAATCAATAGGATTATGAACTTAGAATCATATTTTGTTCAGCACATAACCTGACACTGAGACCTGCAAATTGAAAAAACGTAAGTAAGTGAAATTTAAATTGAGTAGGTTAGCTAGCACTTCCCCCTTAACCTCCTAGGTACTTTTTTAGAAGTCGGTTAAAAAGACAAGGAATTGACAATGTAGAATCACGGATTATTCTAAACATATTTCACTGATATTGTATATCTATTACCTACCAATGGAAGTTTTTTAAGAATTATCTTGTTTCTCCATTTTTTTTTTATATTTTTTCTTTGGTGATTTTAAAAGAACCTGTTTAATTTATAATCTTTCTTTCGTAATCAATATCTCTATCGCCAAGGACAATTAAACTATTTGCAGTGCACACCTTTTCTTTGACCAAACAATCGAACACATAGCTACAAAAGTAATGACCTTTGTCTCAATAGTACAGACGCCAGCAGGTCAAGCTACCCGAAACTGTCAAATTTTCCAAATCAATCTTGAACCTAAATGCTTTAGCGATAAAGTTGAAAATCTATTATAGAAATTTGACAGATTGTAGTAGATTGATGTACTGGCGTCTGTACCGTAATAGTATCGTATACTATTTTGTAGCACGTGTGACCTAAACGCGCAATTAAGTCACACTTTTATGCGTAAAAATGGACTACTTAAGTCACAGAACAGCGTGACTTACGGCAGGACCACATACTGGCAAGTATGTCCGAATTAACAAATTGCTGGACACTAAACGCCCCCAGATGTAATAACAATACAACTTCTATTGTCTCATTCAGTGTCCTTCAACCTTCATTTTGAAGGATATTGCTAATCCATTGCTTCATATGTTCGAAAAATTTGTCTGTTCAACAACGTAAATATAACGCAATGAATCATGTTGAACTGTCAAAATGAAAGCCATTGCTATTGTTAGTGTGTTACGCAATCACCTGCAGGAATTATAAAAATATGACAAAATTCTTCATAAACTGGCACCGCAAATGATTTTTGGTATGGATCTCTATTTTACACATTTCAGTTTAAAATAATTTTTTATTGGTAATTAATAGCTCACTGGAAGACGGCGAAAACCGCCAAAAGTATGAAAGTCATCTGTATACATAGTATAATAACATAACATTACACATGTAGTCCCCGAAGGGTTCGGCAGAGGTGTACTAAGAGTACCTATACCAACATTTCGCCAGTTATGTATAAGTCGCAAAGTATAGTATAATAATATGACAAAATATGAAGGTATTTTTAAATTACAAGTATACCTATTTAAGTTATTTCACATCTGACAGCAACTTTAAGCCCGGAATACACATGCCTGTAACTTGCACAAAGTATGCAAGTAGCTGAATACCATAATGGCATGGCACTTTTGTGCAAGTTACAGGCATGTGTATTCCGGGCTTTATATCTACAAGAACAAAAATCATTCTGAATTTCTGATGCAAAATCAGAAGTAAAATAATTGTGACCGGACTGTAAGGCTGAGATCTGAAGAAAAAAACTTAACTTTATAAAAGTACTGTAGCATTCCATACGGAAATGGAGCTTATTCGTATGAGATTTATGTGCATATTCCTATATACCATTTGCATTGTGATCAAGCGTTTTATACGAGTCCGAACATTAACTTTATACCAATAATGTTCATTTTGGTGTGAAACGCTACAGTACTTGGCTTGAACAGTCAAATTTCGTAGTATGGAACTCAGCCTGACTGTTGTTTGAGTATTCAAGTGTTAGTGTAGATCACAGTACTGTATGACATCTACATCTAACTAAACAGAGGAAGATTTATTGTACTAAAAACTTGTTGATATACCTGTGAAGGTATCTGGGACTACCTATAGACCACAGGCCACCAATCTTATTTCTCTTAGGGCTGTTTTTCCAATCGACAGATAATTTTTATTCGTAGAATAAAATTGACGTCCGACAGATTTTGTATGGAAAAACTGTAAAATATTCAAAATTATTCGTCTGATAAAATTTGGAAAACCAGCTGATTCTTCCAACGCCAGATAATTATATCCGAGGAATAATTAAAAAAAATTGACAGTTCTTCCATACAAAATCTGTCAGACGTTAATTTTAGTCTACGAATAAAAATTATCTGTCGATTCAGAAATCAGCACTAAGAACAGTAAAATCTCCCTAAAACGGCCATTATTGCTATAAAAATAACTTAAACAACACTTCCTTGGTTACTTATTTTTATCAGTTGACAAACCAACTTGCTGAATACAAGCCTACAAACCATAATAGACCTTAATCTTGAAGAAACTTCATATAATTCAAGGTGGGATTGGTTTCTTGTCTCTTCAATCATTCTTGCATTGAAAAACTTTGAATGGATTTTTATCCATTAGGAGATCCGTCAAATATAGAGCCCGCGAAGTAAAAAAAAAACAAAACAATATCACGCCTGCTTTTCACGAAGGGTTTGGCAGAGACCTACCAAGTACACCCACATTTCGCAAGTTATATGTTTAGTCCCATGTAATAGAGGGGACACTAATCCAGACTCCGGGCTGCTCTTGAGAAATTCCAAATAGAAAATCCCAATAACACTTGGCCCGACCTGGGAATCGAACCCAGGACCACATGCTCAGCAGTAGCGCATGCGACTAGAGAGGCATGAGGAACAAGATGTATAAAGTTCACTCATCCTCCATAGAAAAGGAAGGATTCTCCGACCAGACTAGGGACCAGAGTCGCGTCTGTTGCCCGAAGATTGAAGTCGGGACGTTGTATATAACGCTATTTGCGCGGTAAACTCTGCTTGCGCGATGCAGAATTTTGTGTGACGTCAGTGTGATGCGTAGTTCGCATTTGGCGATGTAGATACACACGACCGCTTGACCAACGAAGCAAATGTCCAAATTAAAAAAAAAGCAGCAAATTTATCATTGAGAGCTAGGTATATTGATGTTTTATATGATTATAATTTAGTAATTATTTCATAATTATTGCCGTGTCATGAAATTTGATCAACACAAAACCTAAAGCAGCGCAATTTGCAAAAAAAAAAACGTAAGATATTTTAAATTTCGCGGGCTACATTGAAGGTCTCACAATAAATAGAAAAAAAACCTCAACAAGAAAAAAAGAATCATTTGAGTATTCTTCATGCCCATTAATCTGATTGACTACCAATATAATTTCGCTTGCGTTACAATACTTTTCATTCAAGAATAGAATGTTGAACAAATATATTGAGTTATACTTTAGATTAGAGGTGCTCCCACACAGCAGGTAGATAACGTTTTATAACATTGTGTAGCACGATAACATTTTATAACAGTGTGTAACATTTTGCTACAACATCACTGGTTGTAGAACATTCTGTAACCATCAGTTTAGGTCTGCCTTTCGAGGAAGCTGGTAATGGCTCCAAATCCAATTTTTTGTTTGAAAAAAAAAAAAAACAAAAGAAAAGGCGCTCTTACTGGATGCGTCGAACTCTGAACGCGAGAGAACAGAAAACATTTTGTTACATGAAGTTGTATAACATCATTAACAATTTATAACTTTTGTTACAATTTGTTAAAAAACAGTTTGACAACAAATGTTACGCAACATTCTCTAACGCTATATAACTGCTGTGTGGGTGCACCTTAAGAAAGCATCCCTAATCAAAATTTTACACTATGCTGTTAACCGAAATTGGTCCAGCTATCTAATTGGATGCAACATACATGCAAATAGCTTTGTTTTTCACAACCTCACAGGAAAATAGCTAACCACAAAGTGACCACACATGTAGAGTTCTATAGGCAGCCTCTACTTGCTTAGCCAACTGCAGCTGTATAGACGTTCTCGTATTTGCTTTAGCATTTTTGACAAGTTCCCAAGCACCAGATTAGCCCGCGAAATTCAAATTTTCTTACGTTTTTTGCCATTTGCCGGTCAGTGTCAGGTTATAGGTTGATTAAAATATGATACGCGACTATAACAAATATGTATTTACAGTATTATATCATAATACTCTCTGCCTCACTCTTTGGGAATTACAGGCATGACATTCTGTGTTACTATCATTAAAATCATCACAATCATACACCTTTTTAATTACCTTATTGAAAATGTATACTTATTTGTCACTAATCATATTTGGATCAAAATACAACCTGACACTGACTTGTAAAAAAGAAAAAAAACTTAATTTCACGGGCTACCTTGTTGCATCTCCCTTAAATTTGAACTTCATCAAGGTCTAAGCTTACCTTTAACCTTACAGGTGTGTATAGACTAGAGCATTTACTTGTAACAGAACATCGAGCATTCGCAGTTTCTAAATTTTATCAAACCCCACTTCGGACACGATGTTCGATGTTTTGTTACAACCTTATTTTAAAAACAAACTAGCGTATTGGTGTAACACGTTATCGAGCAAAGTTGCGAGCGGTAGCTGTAGGTACGACATTTCAACAATGAACGCAAGGTAGAAAGAAATGTTAAAGGCCGTAAGTAATGTCACTCGCCGTGAGCATTACGTCGAACGCAGCGTCGAGCATTCGCAGAAACGTTACATTACATGGAAACCTGCTTTTGAAAACTGAGCTTTTGCCTGTATTACAAGAAATGCTCGAGAAAATGCTCTAGTGTATACTGATCTTTCAATGTTAAAGCAATTTTGAGTTTGCCCATACACAAAAGTATTGCTTCAAATTTCTGTTACACATTGTACACTCAAAATTATTAATTATTTGCACTATAATGTGAATAATCAAAGTCTTAACATATAAGTAGTCAATAACAAATATTAAGAATCAGACTAAAACAGACTAACTACATATTTTAATTTAAACAAATACTAAATTTGTTCACTACTATCTGCGTCACGTTTCTCAGTCTCCGCTTTCTTCATCTTCTTCGCTTTTATGTCAGCCATGGTCTGTTCAATTGACCGCTGATCCTTTTTATTCTCACTAGGAACCTCTCCGTAATTCTTGTTGACATTTGTCTTCTTAGCTGCATCACCACCGGCCTCCTCACCAATCAGATGAGCATACTTTTGCTTATAGAAAGTACCACTTAATTCCTCTTTACCACGCTTACGTTTTCTATTCTTTTCTTCTTCAATATCTAAAGCTGCTTGTTTTCGCTTTTCGAAATGCGCCAGGGCCATCTCAGCGGCTTTATCTTCATTCCATACTCCGCCTGCCCTGCGTACTGTCAGTTCGTCTTCCGAAGGGCCGTTGTCTTTGAGGTATATAACTGAGTACCGATCTACACCCTCTTGTCCGAACGAGAATACTTGTAAGCCAGCAATCTCAGATACGTCCCGGATAATAGATCTGTACATTTGTTCCATAGGTTCAAACTGAATGTGTGGTTTTGTGCCGTCTTTGATAAAGTTGCTTATTTTCTCTTCGACTCGTTTTCGGAATCTGTTTATCATGTTTCGTTCCTCCTTCTGCCTGTTCTCCATAGCCTCTTTTTGTTTTCGCATGGCATTTTTCTGTGCTTCGCTAGCCGTTGGTGGTGATTGCATAGAATTAAGGATTGAGTCTAGTAGATCCATATTTAAATTTGGTTTTCAGACAAGAATGATGTGTATGAAATTATTTCAGGTATGCGCCTCTGCCAGTCTTTTGGGTACCGAAAGTTGTCTCCTAAACGCTCTGTATTTAACTCTTTGAACGATAATATGTTTAATGACGTATCTACTTGGGCGCACACTTGGCTTCCAAAAGTTATTGTATCGTCTGCAAACTCCAGCAGCTGTGCTAGTGATGGCTGCAGTGGAGTGCCCTTTACAAGTGCAGAATTCTCTTCTAAGTTAATTTCTCTGCAGCTGTCTCTGAGTGTTTTGTTTTTGTTGCAAAGTTTCTCAAATGACTCTTCTAAAGTGCACCTGGAATTGACAGATTAAACAAATATTATTTACACTTACTTCATTCTAATTGTTCCATGTATATGACCACTGTTTATTTATTTATTTATACTAGGTGTCGTTTTGCATCCTCGTCAAGTTCAAGGAGTAACTATGCTACTGATTCTTGACACAAATCAATAATAAAATAAGTAGTTTTTTTTTCTAATTTTCGGAAATCGGTCTGTGTGAGACCACACTGCCCTTTTGCACTGCACTGCGCTTATACGATACCATAACACGATTCTGTTCTTTTAAAGTGGTGTATTCTGAAATACTGTCAAACTTAAATAACTAAAAAAACAAGTATACATTAATTATTTACCAGTGATCATAATTTTAATTGATTATTTATGTCTTTCGTAACAGCCTCCTGAAATTTGACGAGGATGCAAAACAACAGCTTGTATAGAGGCTTACCAACCCTCGTAATAGGTAAAAGGGGCTGGTGTCCGCAACTCCATGACAATGCGCGTATTTTGCGTACGGGTGGGAAAATTGATCATTCGATCCACCCCAGCTCCTCAAGGAAGGCCAGCAATGCCTTGATGTTACTGACCGTCTCACGTAGCTTAGAGGCTTACCAACTAAACACATGCACAGCACTAACCCAAAATCTTTGTTGTAATATAGATCTTGCATGTATCTAAATTATAGGAAAGCACTGCACTATCAATTAAAATACTAGATAATTAAACAAAAATAAATCAATCGTAAATCTGTTTATTTGCCATTGATTTTACAATTACATGCTCACATGCATATCTGAAAGAGTTTATTCAAAGGGGACCATTACAATATTACAACAAATTAAAATCTCCAATGATGCAATTAAAAATAGGTATGTAGAAAGGTAAACAGTAAGTAGCTACCAATGCCAATGTCATGGCATGAGCAATGCCGCAGTTCACATATCTAATAAACAATCCTTCAAAAGAAGACCTAAACGACTTATCAAATAAATAAGACGCAAATCAATGATAAGTACTTAGCACTTACAGTTTACTTCGTATTTCTTGTGCGTCCTCAGAAATTAGGTTATGTATTGAAGCACACAACTTGCTTTGTAATCCTTCGAATTGCTCCAACGGCGTCCCCGTCACGACCGCCCTACAACGACCAATACCATTACACAAAGTCGTAAAATACAAACAATAAACATTTCTGTAATTACACTCACTCCTTTATGTTCTTACAACGCTTTATCAGTGTATTAATAGACGCAGCGCACTTTTGGCAATCATTCAAACTTGTTTTCGCTGTTGTGTGAAATTCGTCGAAATAAGAAAAGTAGTCAATCAATTGTTTTTGAATTTTCGCTTCCATTATTTGAGAGGAAATCCATATCAATATTTTATTTTCCACAATAATCACAAGATGTTTGCGTTTGTACTGCAAATGAGATTACGAATAAGATGTGTGTGTGTGAGAATGACAAGTTGACAAATGACAACAAATCCGTTTACGCGGTAAGCTACTATCGAGAATGTAAATTAAAAGATTTGCGTTGGCCTGTGACGTTTGAAGGGGATGTGTGTTTAAATGGGGTGTTTTTTTATTTGTAGTTGATCAGTGAATGATAAGTTTGCTCAAAAATGTAAATTTTGATGTTTGAAACCAAAATATCAGTAGCTGTCTCTAGAAGAGTCTACAGCTTTCAAACCAGATAAGAAACCGTAAATTTCGGAAAACCGGTATTGTACCGAAATTGTATTTCTTTTCATTAGTTACTGTATTTCATCTAGAAAATTAATTTCTCAAACAAAAAAAAACTAATTGTTTGTTTTCTCTCTAAAATCATGTTTTAATTCGGTTCCTTTCAGTTTCACTCGACGAGTGGTCGATTGCACCTGTCAAAACCTAAACCAATAGCAGGCCTTCGTGTGTGACCTCGAAAAACAGCAGTCTTGATTTTGATGCGAGGAGAAATGTGTGTCTAAAGTCGTCGCGTTTTATTAAATGAAAACACGTCGAAAATCTTTTCTAATATAAAGTGCTTGCTTATTTTTCACTAATGAAGTGTGGCGTAAAATGAGTGTCAAAGGTGTGATCTAATTTGAGCTTATCTCAAGAATATTGTGTTTTTGCTTTCGTGAAAATGAATGGCAAACTGCATAGTGAAACCGGCGCTTTCTCATCTGACGACATGCGCGCCGAAATATTGAACCCTTTCGTCCACAAATTGGAGCTAGATAACACATATGACAAAATAAAGGTACGGAGACGAAACAAGAGTGTTTTATATTGCCTAACACACTAAAGTGAAAGTATTTTTTTTAATAAGTTGTTAATGTTTAAAGATTGTATTATTGAAACAGTCTGCGCATGTCTATAGCTGATACTGAGGAATACGAAGGTGTTTTGTTGCAAAATTATGGTAACAAAAACAACATCTAATGGTTGCAAAAAATATGATCATCTTATTACTCTATCTTAGAGACATCAAAACAATGCATTGTGACTTTATTGTTTTTAATTTATTCAAAAATATTCTAACATTGAATGAGGAACAATTAAATTAGATGCGATTGCCAAATATGTACTCTGAAAACATTTGTCTACAGAACCTTGTGCCTTATATATTGACACTGAATTGAATGGATACAAATAAATCGAGATCTTCCTACTGATGAGTTCTTTTATTTTTAATAATTTTTATTACAATTAGAGTTTTTTGACGAATTGTGGCTAACGTGAAGGATTATATTTATTGAGGTTGGATTAAACTGATATTATTAAATCCAGTTTCAAATGATATTATAAATACCAAGGTACTCTAATACTGTAGCTGTACTCGGAGCGAAGTGCGAGTCGGGCTACCTACGAGTTTCGTAGCATGTAGACCATTACATAAAAAGTAGGAGCAAAAATGATGAAAATAACTTTGTTTTACGATGAATGGGCCCCGGTCTTGGGCTTGACATCGATTTCTCAAAGTTTTTTCCGAGGTTGCTTTTAAGTAGTTGGGGATATGTTTTTTGGCAAGGTAGACCAAAAGAGTTAAAAATCTGGTAGGTATCTCTATCTATGTACAACCCTATTAAGGACAGACAGAATATAATAGCGAAGAATGAATAGGTAATATATTTTAATCAAACACGACTAATTTAACTGACTGAGAGGTTGGCCAGATTTTCAGACTTTCGGTCCAATTCAAAAGTAATACTTCATTTAATATTTATTAGGTATCTTCTAATGAATGAATGCCATACTAAAAATAATTAAAAAAAATACACTCAAATATGTATTCGAAAACTGCTTTCTAGCAAGACCAGTTGAGGAATCATAAAAATGCGTACTAAAGAAAGTGCAGTGTGATTATCATTTTGATAAAATAACGTTATTTTATGATTCCGTCTCTTGAGTGGTTTCAAGCCACTGAAAAAGATCACCATTTATATTAATTACTGCAAATGTTGTAATATTTGTAACTGGAACACAAAGAACATGAGATTTTAATCATGGGTTCTGTTGCAGTTAGCCGTTACTCATAAATACTTGTGAGGGAAAGTCAGCATTTTACATGATTCGCTGCACTGTGGTACCGTTTTCCGCACAAAGACAGTTAGGCATCATGCTATAAAGGCTTCCGCAGACAGGCACCGCGCCACTCGAGTAAAATCATTTCTATGAAAATTTTATAGAAATTGGCCTGTCTGCGGGAGCCTTAACACTGGTCACGCAATCGGCCAATGAAAGTGACACAAATTTCTTCCGATTTCCGTAGCGCATTGAACTTCCTTACGTAATACTACACATAAACAAATGATTATGAAAATGAAAGAGTGCCAGGAATGAGTTGCAATAACACATGCATACAAATAAAGAGGCAATGTTTAGAGAAAGTAGCTTGATGATATAATTATTTTTGTTATGTAACTTAAGCTTGGTATGCATCTACCTGCCTACTTCGTTAATTTCTTATTCATTATAACAGTAAGCGTAATATTTTTTTTTTAAAGAAATCACCTCATAGCGGCTGAAACGTATGAGTTTTAAAATCTTGATAAGAAGTAAATTTGGTAGGTACCTATCCCGGTATAATTTTATACATCAGCAGTGTAAAATAAGATAGTTCCGAGTCATTCGAGTGAGAGTGAATTATTTATCAAACCCGTGTATCAGACTCATTTGGCATTGGCATGCAACGAAAATCAAACACGTGTTTAAAATACGCATTGCACACAACAATATTCATAGCACAAAGAGTTTATTGTCGGTCGACAAAATGTAACACCTCTAATAATTTAGTTATTGTTTGATGTATTGCTTGAACCAATGATGATTGGATATCAGGAAAAGTGCAAAATTTAAACAGAATGCACCCTAATTGCGCAACACACTTTTAATCAGAATATTGAAGGAAATTACTAATCCATTGCGTTATGTTTAAAAAATTCGTCTAGTCAACTAGGTACGTAAAAAACTCAATGAATGTAATTGAACTGTCAAAATGAAAGGAATTGTCATTGTAAGAGTATTACGCAATTACCCCGCTGGAAATGTCAAACTGTTACTAATTTAAATATTTTACTTTTCGATTATCCTTTATTAAATAAAATGATGGGAAGACTGCATAGGAAAACACACACACATAGACTCATACTTTCTTTCCATGGGGGAAGAAGGCAGAAACTACACAACGCCACCTGCTACGGTGAAAACATGGCGCAAACAAACGGTGGAAGACTGCTTTATTATTATTATTCATTGTTTAAATTTTAAGAGTATTATTTTATTCTTATTATACATTATTGACTACACGTCTTTAGGCAACTAACGAATATAATAGAGAACAAACAGGTAACCGTAAGGTGGATCATTTACCCATCATCCAAAGACCCAACGAGAAAATGTAAAATTGATGCAAGTTAACATATCACATAACATCATGCCTGTAATCCCCGAAGGTTTAGGCAGAGGTGTACGATTAGGTAAGTACCTACCTAATCGTTTATCCACATTTCGCTAGTAATGTTTAAGTCCTATTTAATAGAAGGTATACCTATTGCCATCAACTGGGGACAAATATAGACTCCAGGCTGCTACTGAGAAATTTCAGATGGAAAAACCCAATAACCACTTTGTCCGACCTGGGAACTGAACCCTGGACGTGTTGCTCAGCAGTAGCGCTTGCGAACACTAGACCAACGAAGCAGTCGGTAATTACAAAAATTAAAAAAATCATGCTTGCTCTATTTATTAAATAATAAGAGTGACATATTACATATACTCTCACAATGTGAATTTATGTTCTTCATAACTGTTAAGTACTACAAACCATTGTGAGAGAAAATAAATAAACTTATTATTTATTTATTATTTATATTCGCAAAGGCGACAAAGTTAATAAGAAAGAAAAATATGTACCTAAAACTGATACGCACTTGGCCAGTTTTATCAAACAACTTGTAGATTCCACATAGAAATCATTTTTGAACAACGTCCAAAGTAATACGCTGAACAGAATGATGATAATCTTCTATTCCGACAATTATTTTCGCTTTAACCCCAATCGTCACGAAGTTAATTATTTCATTTAATACGAAATTACAGCAGTTGTAAAGTTATAAAAATAAGATTATTATTTAAAAAAATAATATGAAATGTATTAAATTAATAATAAATCAAATCATGCCATTTGTACAGACGCCAGCAGGTCAAGCTGCCGAAAACTGTCAAATTTTCCCAATTAACCTTGAACCTTAATGCATTTGCGATAAAGTTGAAAATCTATTAAAGAAATTTGACAGATTGTAGTAGCTTGATGTGCTGGCGTGATAGAAGTCCTGACCTATTTTGTTTGTACCTTTATGTAATTCAACCACACTCTCAATTGTATTATCTTTTGTTGCAGACGGCAATATTCACCGTAATATTACTGCCTTTCCGCGTCATCGTCATCTGTTACCTCATAGTGACAGCTTGGTTCCTCGCATGCATTGGACTCTATGGCCTCAGCGAAGAAGACCTCAGGAGACAGCCTATGACAGGATGGAGAAGGTAATAAAATTAATTTCTCTTTTTCTGACGAAAATATGCCAATTACAAAGTCTTGAAATGCCAATTATCCTAGTGGTTTAGCTTTTTCTAGGTGAGAAAACGAACAAAATATTCAGTCAGTTTTAGGTCATAATAAGACTTGAGTTATAAAAAAGTTTTTAATTTTCAACTTGAGGTATTTTAAGTTAGAAAGTCTGCTTGCTTCTTACTTGATATAGGAGTTTACCACGCTATAGTTGTTTTAACTGAAATGCCTAAAATTATTTTGAGCCTTTTCCCTATCGTATTTCACCTAGTTAGTACAAGGTCAGTCTCTTTTGATTGTGATAAATTACTTTTCAGACTTGTTATCTACTTCCTCTTGCTATTAATATACCTATAACTATCCCTACAGTCCATTTCCGCGGAAAGTATCAAATTGGAATATTATTTATTATATTTTGCATTTTTTACACCATGTACTAATGTATAATTTACAAGATTCTTTTCCACCGTTAACTACTTGTCTGAAGCTTAACAGAGCGTGCCTTATGTAGGTCAACTGCATAAGTGTTAGGGAATGGTAGAACACTCGGTCTCACAGATCGCGAACATAAACTAAAGTGATCGCGAAGCTAACTAAGCAGAAACAAAATGGTACAAGGTGAATTTTTTTAAACAATAGTTGGCGTCATGATAAACGTTTCGTGTTTTTTGGCCGGCTCGATTTTCACGGTTTCCATTTATTTGGCAATCGTCAATGTCAAACAGCTAAACTGATAAAAGCTTCATTGTCAAAACGACGCTATCAAAATGTTCAAAGAGACATTATTAAACACTGGATAAATATGTACTTAGCTATGCAATATACTTTCTACGGTATGCATGTATGTCAGATACGGTGCTCGGTCTCAATGTGAAATGATAGCTTTACGATATTTCTTGCTAGTCGTGACCTTGATGACGTTGTCAACACTTCAACAGTCCTAAAGATAGTGCAGACACTGATTGGAAAAATAGTTTGAAACAAATAACGTATTGACACTAGAAAAGGCAAACTTAAAATTTATGAAAGACTTAATTAGCATCGCGTACGTTGCGGATGCATTTTTACGTGCAACGTTATGTAAACCGGTAATTTCGGTAAAACCGGTTATTGATAATCACCTAGTCCAACATCTCTACTTGTTATATAATTTTGAATTGAGAACCCTTATTTACCCTTCTTTCTATTATTTTAAATGTGGATTTTTGAGGCAAAGAGCGGACCCACTAATGTAGGTACATACCTACATATATTATATTCTACTAAAATTGAAAATGAATTTTAAAGTAGATTTATCGTGGGAAATACTTACCTAGATCCTATCAGTTTTGTTGGTTATTTGCTTATGTAGGTACTTACTTAAATTATTAGCCAATTTATTTTGTAGTTTCTATTATGTGTTGTCAATATTAATAACATAGATCATTAGTACCTATATTCATTTCGCTTTTGCCCCAAAACGCCGATGTTTTAGGTTCAAGGCTAAGGTTATTTGTAAATTATGTACCTAGGTACTTACTTTCATAACAAAGTATTTCGGGAAGTAGGTACCTATGGCTATGGTACAGTTACAAGCATGAATTATAGTAGAATTGAAAAGCGTTTTTATATCGTGAAATATCGATTTGCGTCTTTGAAAAAAGACCTATTTCTTGAAAGGTTCTGAAAATACAATTTTCGTAACACCTTATCATAGCTATCAATAGGTACCTACCTAGCTACCTACCTACTTATTATAAGAGAAAATAGTTTTTGAATTTTACGTAAATGTCATGTGAGTTACATAGGTACCTTTTTTTGTTTTTTCGGAGGCACCTTAAAAAGCGCCTAGGCGCCCGAGCTTTAGGGATAAGACTGGGATTTTTACCTCACTAAATCCACCCCAGTGGTCACCATCTGCACATAGAAGCGGGCATCCGAAACCCATCAATATCCCTTGGGAACAGCTGTCACATACCTATGCTAATGCTCTCTTGTTTGTATTTGAAAACAGAACAACCAATAAAGTGACAAGTACCGAATAATGGCCGCTCGCTAGAAAGCGCGGGAAAGTAGATAAAGTGGTTATAGGTTAATTCTTGAGGCAGAATCATCTTGATGGCTGACCTCCTTTGTAGACAGTTTGGGTTTGTTTCTTACTGGTTTTTAATTAACGTGAAATGGTTTTTTTTAACTGACTGGTTATATTATTAAGAAATATCAAGTAAGTACCTATACCTTTTAAATTCTTTTTAATTTAATATTTCGGTTACTTCGTTGTATACAACGTGGAGACGACAATATGACAATAAATGAAAACGCTGACAATTATAAATACAATAAAATAAATAAATCCTTACATTGAAATTAATTGAAGTAGGTAGATAATTAGTAAAAGTATTTTTTTTTCAAACAAACTAAATAGTAGTGATGGTCCGACTATGGGTATCGCCCATGGCGTCCGCTCAACAATGTAAATAACGCAATGAACGATGTTGAACTGTCAAAATGAAAGCTATTCCTATTGTTAGTGTGTTACAAAATCACCCCGCAGGTTTTAAAATCTAATAAATTCTAGATATGTTTGTAGCTAGTCAACGTTCTAGATGTGTATGTCTTAGAACAATACCTTATTCAGTACATAACCTTATGTTAATTATAACAATATAAACAATGTTAATTATTATAACAATATAAACGATTTTAATTATTTGGCTCTCAAGGCCTTAAATAAGTGTTGAATAATAATTGTCAATAGGATCAATGGGATGACGTCACAGGTAGGTAGGTACAGTCAACATCAAAAGCATCAGCAGGGTAGTTGCGTAACACACTAACAGTACCTAAGAATGGCTTTCATTTTGACAGTTCAACAAAATTCATTGCATTATTTACGTTGGTGGGCAGACGAATTTATCGAACATGCAATGGATTAGCAATATCCTTCAAAATTATTCGGATTGTGATTGATAGTGTGTTACGCAGTTAGGGCGCTGAACGAGAATGATGATTAATTCATTTAAAAATGTCTTACAAATGAAATTCCAAAATATTATTTTGTCTTTAAAAAAACAATGCCAAACATTTTTTTTTTTAATCCTAATTTTCCACCTTGGCAAAGGCCTTCCCTTTTTACTATCAAACCTGTCTTGTGCGCTCTCTGGTCATGTTGACGCTGCCAACGTTATCAGATCGTAACAGCGCTTTCGCCGTGGTCTACTTTGACGGCGATATCCTCCCTCAGGCGTCCAGTGAGTGACGATTTTTTTTATAAGTGGCATTTCGTAGGGCAATCTAGAAGGTTTTCGGCGGACCACTGGCAACTAGACTTGCCTGTGGGTCTCCAGCCAGAGCTAAGAAAAATCTTAAAAACTAAACGACTAAGCTAAGGGCACCCCCTGTGGGGTACGGAGTTACGGACCTCGGCTTAGAGCGTCGCTGGGGGAGGGTACCAAGAGTGACGATCTTTGCCCATCTCTATTTATATATTTGCCAATCATTGATAAGACGAATACTTCCTTCGTAATAAACACAATCGAAAGTATTAGAGCACGCTATTTAAAAAATACTTTCATCTCGATACAGTGAGCAAGCGGTAGTAAAAGTTTTTATGGGAAGTTTTTGTCTAGTCATTGCTTGAACAGTTCAATGCCGCTTGGACCAGTCTTATCATTTAGCGGGGTAATGGCGTCATACACTAACATCAGCTATGGCTTTAATTTTGACAGTTCGACAACATTAATTATTGCGCTATTTACGGTTTTGAGCAATTGGTTTCGAACTTATGTAGATGGCTTAGCCAAAATTGGATTGGATCCTTGAAAATGATTCAGATTGTGATTGATAGTGTATTACGCAGTTAGGGTGCAAGTTATACATAAATATATAAAATCACGCCTTTTCCCATGGCTGAAACTACAGAACGCCATCTACATAATTATTACGATCCTTACATACTGTTTTTGCTTTTCACGTTTCATACATCTGCGGGGTAATTGTGTAACACACATGTAATGCAATCGATCGCAAAGCCTTTAATTTTGACAGTTCAGCCACGTTCATTGCGTTATTTACATTGTTGAGCAGACGAATTTTTCAAACCTATGAAGCAATGGATGCCAAATGAAATGCATTGTGATCGATTCCCATTTTATGTGTTACGATCATCATCATCATCAGCCTGCAGCAGTCCACTGCTGGACATAGGCCTATTGCACGCCATTCAACTCGATTTTCGGCAACTCTCATCCAGCTGCCTACCAGCCATCCTGCGAAGATCGTTCGTCGTTCGTGTGTTACAATAATTACCCAGTACTAAGCACCTTTCTCAATAAATTCAATAAAGTCACTATACGTCCTTCTAAGGCCTTCTGTCCCGTTTCCAGATTCTGCCTTGTATTTTGTGTACTAATTCTTTGAATACCTCTAGGTACTTACCGAATGCTCCGAGGTAGCCCGCGAAATTCAAATTTGCTTACGTTTTTTGCAATTTGCTGGTCAGTACTAAGTTGTACGTTGATTAAAATATGATTCGCGGCCGTAACAAATATGTATTTACAGAATTATAATCATTAAAGTCATCAACACAATTCTCTAAGATCAAGTAATCCTACTGAATGACTATTTCATTAAATCTTGACATTTTAGGAATATATATGCTAACTTAACAAGTTGTATTACTGATTCTAAAATTTTGTAAAGCGGCGCTACCCTGCGTTTCCCTCTTAATATACCTAAGTACCGAAGCAGACACCTTTCATCATCTGTCACCTTGGTTCATGGCGGCCAACTGTCCGAAGTGAACGTCAGAAAATTTCATTGTTTTGAAAATACTGTAATAGTTAATAAGAACAAATTGTACGAGTCACGATATGTTACATATTTGTGCAACGAATGTTGTTTTGTAGAAATAAAATATCTTACGAGCTAATTATAGAGTTTGCAATAGTTGGTAAGAAGACATTATTGATAATTAATTATTTTAACTATACAGGACCAAATTAAATTAGCTAGCAAAACTCCGCAAATGTGATTGGTATCGATATCTCTTAAGCATGATAAAATAAAAACAAAAGAGGTTTCAATTTTTTTTAGGGGTCGACGACCGCTGGTAGTGTTGTTACTTGAAGTATAAGTTGAGAAAATATGTTTTATCGTGTTTAGAAATCGATACCAATCACATCTGTGAAGTTTACACAAGAAAAAAACAGATATTTCAATGAAATAGCAATATCCTTCAAAATTATTCAGGTTATGAATAATTTTCTCATCATTATAAGTTGCAGGAAGAACTTAGATAAGGGACTTTTGATCTCCGTCACGACCACTAATATGTCAACACCTGGAAACTTTCAATACTGATTTTTTCGTGAAATTACTAAAACAACTACGAACAACGACACATTGCATAAACTTATTTATGGGTTCGAAAATACTATGTTCATATCAACATAAATTTTAATTATAAAATAAAGGAGTAAATAGAAAGAAAAAGTATTTATTGCGACTCGTACAGGAAGATCACAAAGTAAACCAAACTAGATCAAAAACTAAATCGCTTTAGAACAAAGCCAAGTGTATAATACTTATGCTTGTGACTGTACCACTGTTAACATGGACCCTACATGCTGTAGTGTGATTAAATACTTAGTGCAGATAGTTTAGGCCGCTCTATACACGGTCAAGTTAAATTAGCTAGCGAAACTCCGTAGTCGAAGGGTATCGATATAGTAACATTATAAAATAAAATACATTTGATGTTTTTTTTTGGGGTCAGCGACCGCTGCCCCTGCTAGTTTTGTTATTTGAAGTATGAGGTGCAAAGTATGTTTTCTTTTGTTTTATCGTGTTGAGATAAATCGATACCCATAACGTCTGTGAAGTTTACACATATAAAACGGTTTTCTTAAACTGATACTTCAAGTTGAAAAATTTGGTTCAAAAATCGAACGGTACTGTGGTGCGTTTGATGACCCAATTTAAAAAAAAATCTTAGTCATATTTTTTTAATTTTATCATGCAGAGTTTCGCTAGCTAATTTAATTTCACCTTGTATGCTGCTTTCAAACTTCACCAAACTAGTGCCGTAACTTAATTGAATTATGTAAAAGCCTTCAGACGGAAGAAAACCTTACAGTGTGTTAATCACATAAGACCTTCGATGAGGTCGCAAAATTGACATTGCCACAATGTTTTGATCGGTCGACCTTTATGTAATACATTGGCATTTCCGTACCCGTTTTAAAGATAATTTATTTGTCAAACATGCGTTTACATAAACTGACTAATCAGACATGCAAGGTATTAAATTAATAGATGTTGTGAGCGGTCCATGTTTTGCCAACAACGGCGTACAAATTTTGTAGGTATAAAAAATTACATTTAATTGCATTTTTACATAGTCATTCTAAATTTCATTACAAAATACAAAACAAATAAATAATAATTGATGTCAAGATATTATAGTATATATAGTAGTCAAAATAAATAAAATTATGTCCAGAATATACATTACTATGCAGTCAAATATAATCATTCAAAAGTCAATTGATTTAAAATTCACATTATTCAATTGTTATTTTTAACTATGTATATTAGAAGTCGGAATAGAAAAGTCCTTTCATTTAAAAAATCTACAACATTGTAATACACTTTACTAACTAAAAAAAGTAAGTAAAGTAAGTAGTAGTTTATAAGTAAATGATGAGGTTTTTGGCAATGACTAACGAGTATAGAACGCTAATTTGGGCCTGGAAAGACAAATCTTTCAGTCTAAAATCTAGATCAAACTCAAACTCTTTATTTTAGTTAAAGCATTCAAATTCATTTATCAATGGTGTGATTTTTGGTACATTTTACATGAGATCTTAATAATAAATAATTAGTTCCACAAAAATCTACCTTAAAGGTGTACACTCTTTCATATAATTAGCAATTATTAAAAAAAAAAATCATGGCAACTACATATTAAAATAATATAATTACAACAAAACACAACATAACTTAATGAATGGAAATAAAGATAATAATACAATGTCAAAATTAAATAAATATCTATGTCAAATAACTTGCAATTTATCATTAAGGAATTCGTCAATAATATAATAACGTTTTTCCAATACTAGATGTCTTAATTTGTTTTTAAATTGAATAATATTTAAGTCCTTAATTCCATTTGGTAATTTATTAAATATTTTTGGGGCCATGCAAAGTATGCTTTTGCGCATCAAGGCGGTCTTTGATGGTCGAACGCATAATTCATGACTATATTCTTGTATAATCATTTTATAGCGATGTTCAGATGCTTTTCTGAATAGATGCATGTTCTTTTTAACAAACAAAGCAGTCTCAAATATGAACAAGCAAGGTAAAGTCATTATTTTTAACAATACAAAATAAGATTTGCAGCTATTAGTTATTTATAAACCGGTAATAGCTCTAATGCATCTTTTTTGCGATTTGAACACCATGTCCCTATTGCATAAGTTACCTACCCCAAAACATGACTCCGTAGCGTAGTATAGAATCGACATATCCATCCATAGTATGCAGTGACTGCCGCATCTTCAGGCACTTTTGAATTGTCTAACAGTTAGTCAGAAAGTTGAAGATAAAAGTACGTCTCTATCGAGAAGAACCGGTGACGGATCTAGGTACCAACCAACTACTATGAACTAGGGGAAAGCCTGTTTTCGGCTATCAGTGCCGAAACCCTCAATTAATAAACACTTTAAAATAGCTATCATGTAGAAATGTTAGATTAATACAAAAAAAAAAATGTACTTTTTATATCTGACGCGTCCACGGCCAGACATCGTCTGCTTTTAAATGAAGATAAATGAATAATCAACACTTTCTATTTCACTTGAGTGAGATAGCTACTTTCTCATACAAACTGTGTTAGCAAGTTATTTTCGTGCTTTTTTACGTTTTGTAGGTCAAAATCAGAAATCAGCACCGTAATTGCGCAGCATACTATCAATCATAATATGAAACATTTTGAAGGATATTGCTAATCCATTGCTTCATATGTTTGAAGAATTTGTCTGCTCGAAAACGTAAATAACGCAATGAATGTCGTTAAACTGCCAAAATGAAAGTCATTTCTACTGTTAGTGTGTTACGCAAGTACACCGCTGATGACGTTCTGATTTCCGATTCATTTTCTAAGGATCTCTTACTGGATTTGTTATTGATGAAAATACGAACTTGTCAGTCTCTCTCACCGAACGCTGTGGCTCTTTGTCGTTGGATTCGGTAGGGTGATCTAAAACGACGGTTCAAGGCTACCGCAGACAGGCGCGACGAATTCTATGAAGTTAGAAATTATTCTGTTAGAGTCGTGTCACGCCTGTCTGTGGGAACCTTTGTTAAGATGAAAACAATATAGAACGGTTTTGCCTTTTTTCTGCTTATTTATTTCTAGCCTATCTTATGGTGCACTATTACCTAATAATATTCTGTCTATTAACAACTTATTCCCTATTTACAATCCTGTTTCCAATTGATTTTATTTCTACATGAACAAATATCAACTTTAATTCAGTGTAAATTAAGTTGATTTCAGAATGATTGAAAAAGTCATAAATTTTGTTGTAGTTGTAGGCTTGTAGCGCAAACTAAACTTTATGTGTGAGCATTACAGTTATTTTTCCAAAAACATATTTGTTTACACTTTTTGAAACAATATTGCCAACGCAGTATACCTAAAAATGCATGTTTTACCGGGGCATTAGGATTACTCTTTTTTACTAACAATTTCTTCATTTCCATCTCCTTAACGATAAGGTTTATTCCACAGCAAACTCCGCTTCTCAATCTTGTCCCTAATCCGGTTGGTGGTGGTCGCTGCTGGGTTCCACCGTGTGAGGGTGCGGGGGCGCCATCATGTGCCATCTAATCCTCGGGACGCGCCAGTGGTGGTTATCGCGCCACATTCGTCCTTCTTCGACGCCATTGCCATCGTCTGCCTCGGCGCACCTAGCGTGGTTGCGAAAGCGGATACTGCGCGGTTGCCGTTCATAGGACGTAGGTCTATAGTCGCATGGTGGTTTGTTTAAATCGCTGTATTTCGCTTGCAGTGTGTAGCATGCTTGCTGCTAGCTTTTTTTGTTGTATTATTATCTCTTGCCTATTTTTTTAAACGATTTTCTTCACAGGTATGTAGGAAAATTATTTTTTTCACCTTGTTTTGGCACAATTGCACCATTCTTCTTGGTTTCAGCATAAGTTTTGCCCGTCGAAAATATTTAGAGCATGAATTAATATGCAGAATCATGAATTAGCCTTCACAGTGTTATTGAGCAACGTCACAGCGAATTAGTGTACATTGTGTTTTTTCCTTAGCAAGTATTTAGAGAGCTTGTTTGAATCCTAATGAAGAGTTGGTCATATTGCTTTATTGTAGCTTCTATGGCTATTCTCTTCTGTATCAACTTATACTAACTAGGTTTGGGACTACCTAAGTGAATATGAACACTAAATATGTAAATGCGAAATAAGGAAGGACATACGTTTTCTCCACGCGACAGTGTGGCGCGATTCTGGTAGAACAATTTCCATGAAATTTTCATCGAAATTGTTTTCCTAAGTTGCATCGCGCTGCCTATGTCACGTCGCGCCTGTCTCCGGGGGCCCTTAAATCGTGACGTCTTTCAAATAGTTTTTTACAAATAATTAGCCGATTTATACTTACAGAGTAATAATGAAAAAATCATTTTATAGATATATCCATTTTGCCAAAACGCAATGACCCTCAATACATACAATAAGGATTGAGGTCAAAACCTCTGCGAAATTTTTGTACGTTCGCCGAGTTCTTGGGGACGTGTTTAACTATATTTTTTTACTAGCTATTAATCTTATATTTAGCATCTACTTGCATCGATTTACCGAGATATGTACCCTTGCACGCACGACGACATTCAAGCTGATACACTTTTCAGTACCTACTCGTATTAGCTTACTTCTCATTGTACGAAAAGCCTATACAATGCGAAGTCAGCTAAATCTGGATATATAAAGCTTGTTAAATATTATGTTGTCGTGTGTAGGTACGTGTGCGATTTTAGCAGCTTCAACCACTTTTGAATTGTTTTAATTTTTTTTGTACAACTTCTACCAGATCTTGGTAGCTTTCAGTATTCGATTCCTCTCAATTCTTACGCACATCTGAGACAAGGAATATGTCTGAAACGTGGTCATGATAACTTAATGTTCACACTCATAGCACATAGGACTTACCTAATTAAATTATGCTACTCTCATTAATGGGGAGTAGGGTGGCCAACTCTACTAAATTATAATATCGTGTGCTGCTATATTAGAGGCCTAAATACTATATGATATAAAAAAAAGTTTGTAACCCTAATTCATAATTTTTGTACCTCATGATACTCCATCATGAGGTACAAGAATTATGAATTGTAGTTGAGGTAGTAATATCTCCCCAAACGAGTTATGAGCACAATTCTGTTACAAAAAGTACGAACTCGAAACAAACGTTTGAATGCTTGAAAATTTCATTAATTTCGAATGCAGTGTTCCGTGCAAGTACCTACATAATACTGCAGTAGATAATTCGTAAAACTGCTATAGAAAATTGTAATTTATGTAAACTAAGTAAGATTTTCTTTGGAGTGAAATCGGTTTCACTACTATTTCTCATAAGATAATGTATGTTTATTTGCCAAAAACACTACCAAGATTACTTCCAAATTTTAAAAGGCTATTAACCATTCATATGTCGGAACGTAGATCCACGCGAGACACAATGGCTTTTTAATTGGGTCTGTAATTACGACATTCAGCGGGTTAAAGCACCATATTCAGAATAATGTTTGATTTGTAAGTCTGTACTCTTCTTTATTTTATTTTTCTATAA
Organism: Apamea crenata; assembly: GCA_949629185.1. Taxonomy (NCBI): domain Eukaryota; kingdom Metazoa; phylum Arthropoda; class Insecta; order Lepidoptera; family Noctuidae; genus Apamea; species Apamea crenata. Next base: position 2,290,878 of record OX451368.1, on the reverse strand, counting down.
CTTTATTTTAGTTCATAACCCAGCGAAACCGTCGCCTATCTCAATTTTATGTTTTTCCTCATAGGACTGAATAATCTTAAACCATCAAAACAGTGCTTTATATTTCCTTAACGTCTACATTATAATAATAAATAATAAACTTATTTCAGACTTTCTGTCTATAGGTAGGTACACTTACAGAACATAGAACGAAACATACAATAAAATACACATACTAACAAAATCTCAAAAATACACAACACATAAAAAATATACAAACAATAAGATAGCAGTGACAACAGAAAAGAAGTAACATATTAAATTTGACGAGGAGGAAATGTCCACTGCTCAGTCTGCTCACAAGGCAGTGTGCAAGCGCATCCAGTGACGCAGCAGTGGAGAGTCCCACCTGTCCGCGAACACGCTTAGTAAGCTGTTGCTGCTGGACCTAACACGACTCAGCAGCGACGCACATTGCTTCCTTATCAGGGCATGAAAGCCATCAGTGTGCGCCTCCGCGAACATCGTCGATGCACTGCAGAATCGTGGTAGCCCCAGCAACACCCTAAATGCGTTGTTGTATTGAATACGCAAGGCGCTGTATGCTCCCAGTGTGTAGTTAACCCACAGGCTGCATGTGTAAAGAGTTTGGCAGTAAGATTTAAAAAGTGTAACTTTCACTTCATTACTGCTACGTGCTGCGTGCCCTTTCCACATCTGTGTTGTCTTTAAGGTCTTCGGAGACCCAGTGGCCCAGATACTTGAACTGTGCGACTCTGTTCAAGACGGTTCCTGCTAAGGTGACTGAGGGTACGGTCACGTAGTTTTTGCCACGCCCCTTAAAAACTAACAGCTCGCTTTTCTTAGCATTGTATCTGAGCTCATGGGGTACGCAAACCTCCAATCGATGGACTCAGCAATACCATGTCGTCTGCGTAGCTTATGTTGTTATTATAGGTTAACATAAAAAAAATAAGACGCAAACGAAGCATTTTGCTTATGAACTCCACACCAGGTCGAGCCTATCTCGTGGAGTCCTTGGATGGTATTACCATATCATGAAGTACGTATTCCATTAATTCTGATAGATTGTTACAGTCGAGAAGCACATGTAAAAGTGTTATTAGTTTAAAGTACCTAATTAAAACATTGAACACCGTCTAGATTTTAAACAATAAAGTAGTTTGTTACATTTTAATTTAAAAGCTTGGGCATTTCCGATAGGTAATGATTCTGTTTCAGATGATAAAATAAGATTACCAAAACAGTAAGAATTACGCCTGTAGGATGATTATAATTTATATGATTTTTTTTTCTGAAAAGTTAAACTTTAAACTGTTCTCCTGTAAAGTTAGCCCTGTCGCTTGGTACATTTTGCCTTCCAAGCGTCTTTTTACTTCTGGTAATAACATAAACGACTACAGCCTAGTTCATGTAGAACTTTCTGCTTTGTCGATCTATGACGAGACATAGGTACCTTAATGCGGCAGTGTGGGTAGGAAAACCCTCAACGTGTTTGTGACTATTATGTAAATGCTGGTACGACGCATCCTGATCAGTGGGCGAGCTACCAACCTGCTGTCAGGTTTATCTTCTAACTGGCTGTTGACTCCTTTGATATCGTGGTTAGAGAAGGTTGTAAATAAAATTTCAGGGCCCAGCACCCTAATTGCGTAACACACTATCAATCTTAATCTGAATCATTTTTAATAACGCAATAATAATAATAATAATAAATTTTATTTATTCAGGTAAATAACACCCAAGTACACGTATAGAAATAAGAATTAATTAATAAATATTACAAAATAAAATCCAAAAGTATTCACAAAATAAAATTAATACATAATCCGAAAATAAAATCAATAAATAATCACAAAATAAAATCAATAAATAGTCACAAAATAAAATCAATAAATAAATAATCACAAAATAAAATCAATAAATAAATAATCATGAATGTTGTTGAACGTGCAATGAACATGCAATGAATGTTGTTGAACTGTCAAAATGAAACCCCAATGTTACTATAGTGTGTTACGCAATTACCCCGCAGTATAAAGTCTATTCCTAACCTAACCTAACCATGAATACAGTGACGCTTCTTACATAATCTATACAGAACACAAGTTATTGCTACGGCGGCGGCGCGGCGCGGCGTGGGGAAGACTGGCCGTGAAACAGTATGCGCGGGGAACAATGCATTTAGCATTGTTAGCATTCATGTCCTAGTTGTGAACTTTTACTGTGTTGAAGATAGAAGTGGAAAAATCTGTTAAGTGGACAAGAATTTTCTCAACGTCGATGTGACATCTTCTGCTTGTCCTAGAAGCAAAAAAAAAAACGAAGCATTTAACACGCACTGGGCCCGTGTGGTGGACGCGAGGCGGTCTATATCCCATGCTATATGTGCCTGCAAGTCTTGAAGCTAAATTAACAAATGGAAAACGAAACATATACACAGCATGATACAACAAATACCCCAAGGTGTTAATTTGGCCAGAAATAACCACAAGACAAAATGGCAATATTTACCGAAGCCGTACTAAACTGAAAAATGGTGAAGGAAAACATCGTGAGGAAACCGGCACTTCCTCGACCCAAGAAATTGAAGACATTTTACATCTACTAACCCGCACTGGGCCACGTAGTAGATTATAGCCCACTCCTCCCCAAAGAGAGGAGGCCTCTGTCCCAGCGGTGGGAACATTATAGGGTGATGATGGATATATTTCAGTAATTAGCGATACAGCGTTGTCTTTGAGAGGTGTCAAAAGTACCTAGTGCGGAAATCACAGATCTAAATTAGTAAGTGAGTACCTGCCTTCTTTCTGTACTCCGTGGTACCTGCCCATCGGATACTTCCGTTGTCTCGGCAGGTCTTAGACAAGATATAAAATGTACGTAGCCTTGTTTACAAGATACTAATTTCACGCAAACTGGGATTCTAGACCACTACAGAATTCTAAATGACAGCTATAAATATACATTTCAAAATATCAGCTTTTTACTAAATGTTTAATATGAAAGTTAAGTTCGCCTAATCACCGAACCGGCTAGGCTAGACCGATTATTACGAGATAGGCACACTTTCACTGGCCGATAGCTGATGTTATAAGGAGTAACGTAGGCTACTTTTATTTTAGAAAAAAGAATTAGTGAAGAGACACATTGTTGTTTTCCGATATCCACGTGAACGAAATCGCGGCCACAGCTAAATAATAAAAACTTTATTGATCAAGAAGGCATTAGAAATTCAATTAGCACTATATAGTCTCCACGCAAGGGACTTGTGGCTAAGTAATAACAGCCGCACGGGTCGATCGATCAGGTTACGCTTGCCGCGGTTGGTCCGTGGATGGGTGACCATCCTCACATACCAAGAACCCTTGTGTGCCTCGTGCCTAGGAAAAACACTTTAAGCCGTTGGTCCCGGCTGTCATTCGTGGATCTTTGACAGTCGATACGGTTCTTCAGTAGCCCGAAAGTCTGACAACCAGTCTTACCAAGGCGGATCGTATTACCCAGTGACCGGGTTGTGGAGGTCAGATAGGCATTCGCTCCATATAAAAAACTGGTATTCAGCTGCATCCGGTTAGATTGGAAGCTGACCCTAACGTTGTTGGGAAAGGCTAGGCAGATGACTAGTCTCCAGACTAGGCTTTCCTGTGTCGTGGAGACTAGCCTCCTTCGTCATGTGAGGGCTATTTTGATACACTCCATATATCTTTGAGAATGTCACGGTACATTAATTGTTCGAAGTGTCATACCCATAGAAATGTAAAAAACATCTATGGTCATACCTATGAATCTATCCAATGTTCTGCGGTGCACACCATTAGGAAATTCGCGAGGTTTAATTTTTCCTTGTGACTAAAATTTGTTTAATATGACGTCATGCACCTTCCTGTTAAAAAAAAAAAACGTATACCTACCTTAATTAAAATAATTCGTGCAGCTGACGGAAAAAAGAACCTAGTTTCCTATATTCATTATATTTTTTTCCTTTAGTTTTGTGAGTTTTACTAATAATATCATCGGATTTAATGTTTTACTTAGGGTACAGAGAGACGAAACTTCGCATAAACAAACGCTTCGATACATTGCTTCGATCTGTCAAAATCAGTGCATTTTGGCGTCATGTTGATAGAACATAGAACGAAGCGTAAGTTAGAGCTTATAGTAGTGGTGGCATGGCCTACTTACGAGTTGTAGGTCGTAGGTTCAAACTCAGTTTATAGGCGCGTAACTTTGTGTAAATTATTTCATCAGCACTGCTCTCAAAATGGTGAAGAAAAACATCGTGAGGAAACCGACATGTCCTAGAACCAAAATTTCGAAGACATGTAATATCTACTAACCCGCACTGGGACCGAGTGGTGGATTACGGCCCACTCCTCACTTCACACATGACATCGAATTTTTGGTCTGGAATCGTGAGGAAACCGGTATGTCCTAGAGATATGTTGCCTCACGATATTTTCCGTCACCGTTTTGAGAGCAGTGGTGATGAAATAGCTTACACAAAGTAATGCGCCTGACTGGGTGAACTCGTGAATTCGCGGCCGTTATTACTGGCCCACCACGCACAGTTTATCAATAATAATTGACGGCACGGTTGGCGCAGTGGTTAAGCGATTGACTGCTGCGCTGCATGTCGCGGGTTCGATTCCCGCACGGAACAAATATTTGTATGGCCTACAAGTAGTTGTTCCGGGTCTGGCTGTTTGTGTATGTGAGTTTAAATGTGTGTAAACGCACCCACGATACAGGAGAAATTCCTAGTGTGGGGCAACGTTTTTTAAAAAAAAAAAAAAAAAAATAAGACCCAAAAGAATAGAAAATAAAAAAAATTATAATAATAATAAAATAATCAGAACCACACGCACAACACAACAACCTACACCCTAAATCGGCGATCGAACGACTCACCATCAAAAGACAAAATGGAGGGAGAGGCCTAATCGACATACATCACCTTTGGCAGAAGCAAATCACTAGGCTAAAAACATTTTTCTACACAAAATCTCGCACCAGTAACATACACAAAGCTATTACCTTAAATGATTTTAATTACACCCCGCTGAACTTAAATGAACAAAATATACAAGACATTAACATCACAGACCCGCAAAGCCAAAAATTTGTAAATTGGAAAAAGAAAGTCCTTCACGGTAGACACCCTCATGACCTAGAACAGTCCCACATAAACAAATTAGCATCAAACAAGTGGCTTAAAATAGGAAACCTTTTCCCTGAAACAGAAGGCTTTATTATAGCTATACAAGATCAAATCATCAACACCAAAAACTACAGAAAATTTATCATTAAAGACCCTACCATCACAAATGATAAATGCCGCAGATGCCACGTTCAATCAGAAACCATACAACATATAACGGGGGCATGTATAACTCTCACACAGACAGACTACACCCACAGGCACAACCAGGTTGCAAATATCGTCCATCAAAAACTAGCACTCAAACACAGTCTCATACAAAACACTAACACTCCCTATTATAAGTACGCGCCACAAACTGTCCTAGAAAATGACACACACAAACTGTATTATGATCGCGCCATACTTACAGATAGGACCATCCATTATAACAGACCAGACATAACCTTACAGGATAAAATAAGAAAAATTACTTACCTTATAGACATTGCAGTACCCAACACCCATAACCTACAAAAAACAATCGCTGAAAAAATAAGCAAATACACTGAGCTTAAAGAAGAAGTTACAAGAATTTGGAGACAAGATAAAGTTTATGTTGTTCCTGTCGTTCTCTCCACGACAGGTGTTATCCCCAATCATCTCCTCCGTAGCCTGAAATTGATAGATCTAGAAGAATCCCTTTACATAAATCTGCAGAAAGCAGCCATCCTAAACACATGCAGAATCGTCAGGAAATTCATGCAGTTAGACGAAAGTGCACTATCACCATAAATTCACCACACGCTGCATTTACTTGGCTTTGGCCCGTAAATGTAGCTAAAACCAGCCTAAGAGCTGAGAAAAAAAAATACACCCAAAATAATAATAATAATAAAAAAATAATAATAAAAAAATAATAGAATAGAATAGAAAACTTTTATTTCAGACAGGAGTCCATAGGGTTAGTAACAATTTTACTTAACTTCTAGTGTTAGTAGGTTATAGACACAGATGTACCTACATACAATTAACATCAGCGTGGAGCTGCATACACCTCCGCAACATCGGAGAATCCCACCGATCTGCGAACACACTGAGAATGTAATACAACAATGGGATCATTACTATAGGGACGCTAGAGGGGTACTTAATGGCATTACAAGGGCATAAACATTATGTACTTAAGTGTCGTTAAGTTCTCATCATACTCTCCCTTGACCTTAAAGACTTAGACACTATAGTACTGTCTTCGACAGCAGTTGCTTAGAAAACTTAGACATTACAGTATTGTCACCGATAGCAGTTGCTTAATGTCACATTTGTTAGTACCAATTTAAAATGCTGGGGTCAATCGTTTCACGTACACTGATAGTGATAATATTTCGTGAAACGTGGTTATATAAAACTTAATTTAGATGATTGCATATGTTTAAACAGATGTTTAATTAGCTTTTATATTATCACTATCATTTTAAGTTTTTTAGGTGACACATTTGACATTGAATTATAATAAATGCGCATTTTACTAAACTTTTCTATCTAGAATAAGTATTATCCTGAGAATGAATATTGAATTTTTGACAGTCCTTCCATATAAGAACTGTCAGACGTCATATTATTCCACGGATAAAAGATATTTGACTTTGTTAAAATCAGCCCTAAAAAGAATAAACTTCATCTCGATTTTACTTTTTATCTAATTGACACAATAAAAGTCATTTATTCAAATTAGGCTAAAAATCAACACTTTTTTAACGTCAAAATTACATAACAAAGTCCCCCAAACACCTACCATTTACCACTTCCTAGTGCTTTAGCTGGGAAGAAGTGGTGCAACAAACTCCCCTGCAGCACAGCTGTCTGTTAAGTTAAACTTCTGGCAGATTCATCAATATGACTTACAGTCCTACATTATACGTAAAAAATATTAAAACATTTTCATCTTTTTACCCCAAAATAATGTAACATTTTCATCTTAGGCTCACAGCCCAAGAAACATAGCCTTAAAAATGCACCACACCCATAACTCATTAACCTAGTAATTTATATTGTTTTATAAAACTTATAAATTCTTCAACGTTATTTTTCATAGTCGTTGGTACGCACGGCTACACATCAAGGTGTACATAACCAGTATAAGCTGACTTCTGATTGCACGAAAAACCGATACAATGCGAGGTCAACTAAAACTGGAGATTGCAGCTTGATGTGTGTGAACTTTAATCTCGTTGTCCGTCTGGTCTATAGGTACAGACGCCAGCACATCAAGCTACTACAATCTGTCAAATTTCATTAATCGATTTTCAACTTTATCGCTAAAGCATTAAGGTTCAAGGTTGATTGGGAAAATTTGACAGTTTCGGGTAGCTTGACCTGCTGGCGTCTGTACCAATATCTTGGCACCGTTACTTTACGTCAGTGGAAGCCATAGTGAAGGTATTTGTTTGTCGTACCGGTTTCTTTTACCACACCACGCACTGTGTCAAATGATTTTTTCGTCTGTGGTGACGTTGTTGGAGGACTAGGTCAGTTTTTGATGTAACGACTTGCTAGGTGGGTTTAAGTCTAGAATTTATAACAGGTATAAAATGAAAATAACAGTGGTAAACATTGGCATTTTTTCTGTATTCTGCACACGCAAAAAACGAAAACTTGAATAAGTTCGTCATTTGTAAAAAAAAAAGATCAAACCTGTAATAATTTGCTGTTGTTTAATATCATTTATTTAGTCGCTGACTGTACTTGATGGCCTCTTTTGATTAATGCATTATTAAAAGATTGCTTTTGACTAAACTCGCACCAGGATATTATTATACTTACCTACCTAAAAAGTTCAGCCGCAGAAGTAGGTAGTACGAATAAGGCCTAAACTCTTAAAAAATTGTGTAGGATGCAAGAGGTAATACATCAAGCTAAACATTTCCAGTTTTAGCTGACCTCGCATTGTATAGGTTTTTCATACAGTTAGAAGTCAGCTTATACTGGTTTTGTATAGCTGGATGTGTAGCCGAGCGTTCCTACTCAAACATCAATACCCATGGTCACAATACAAGGTTATTAGGCATTTAATCGACATCATCAAGTTAGATTGTGTTTCTGTCACTGACATAATTATAGTTGTACGGACAGACGCCAGCCAGGTCAAGCTACCCGAAACTGTCAAATTTTCCCAATCAATCTTGAACCTTAATGCTTTAGCGATAAAGTTGAAAATCTATTAAAGAAATGTGACAGATTGTAGTAGCTTGATGTGCTGGCGTCTGTACAAGGATATTTTGCGCGCGGTCTAAATCGGAACTAACGCCGCCATCTTGTTTTTCAATACAATTTCTCAATGTTTACCAACAGCGCCCTCTGTCAGCGTCATTCGGGCGCCAAAAGACTTTTGTACTCGTAGCAGTGAGTGTACTTAACTTTATTTTGACTTTTGTATTTAAATCGGAAGATGGTAAACGATCGCTGAATAGAAAGCAATTAAGGAATTCCTTATTAAATATCTTGTTTCCAACTGATTTTATTTTCGAATACACAAATTTTAACTTTAATAATTCAGTGTCAATTAAGTTGATTTCAGAATGACTAGAACTTATTGTTATTTTAGTATGTTTTGTAGTAGATCGAAAAAGTTGCAAACAATCGAAAATACAAGAGAGTGAAAAGTGACTTACAAATATTTCATTCCAAAGTTACTTAAAATAAACTGAATAAAACTTTTATTCGAGGAATAAATTTTGAAATGAATGATAATTTACATTTTGTTTTTTTTTTTGTTTTAGATATTTCATACAAAAACTGTCAAACATCAATTTTGTTCCTCGAATAAAACTTATCTGGCGATGGAAAAATCAGCCCTGCAACCCTTAAATAGAATGACAGCGGTACAAGTTGTGCTACATTTATCTTACGCTCGTTATACATATTGTAACAAGTGAAATTATACAAAAAATAACTTCATTTTTTGTTAACTGGCAACAAAATTGCGCTTACCGTTATCAATGTAGTTTCGACGTACAGCTGTCAAGTAGATAAAGATATGATTTATAGCTTCCCCTAATTCTATTCATGTATTCCTAGTAATCAGTTTCATGGTTATTATTTTTAGGGTTCCGTACCTCGAAATGAAAAAACGGAACCCTTATAGGATCACTTTGTTGTCCGTCCGTCCGTCCATGTGTCTGTCTGTCTGTCAAGACCCTTTTTCTCAGAAACGCGTGGAGGTATCAAGCTGGAATTTATATCAAATACTCTGGTTTACTGACCCTTGAAGCTGTGAAAAAAATCAAACTTTTACGCCAACGCAATCAAAAGATACAGCCGTTTATGCCGCAAATTTCCGCAAATTTTTGGCCACCGGCAAGGGAATCAAAACCTACAGGGTACTTCCCGTGAACTCAGAATCTTGAAATTTGGTACGAAGCAACGTCTTATATAGCACAGATAAAAGGAAAGGAAAAATTGCGAAAACCGTAAATTTTTAATTACATTAAATAATACAAATATTTTTAATAATTTTAAATTGTACGGAACCCTCGGTGCGCGAGTCCGACTTGCACTTGGCTGGTTTTTTTTAATATAGGGCGCAGATCATCGCGTTTGTCTTAGCCAATGGCGTGCAATTAGGGTGCAGATCATGCACCCTAATTTGCCTACTTTGTGTCCCACTGCTGGGCAAATGCATCCCCTTGTTTCTTCCAAACCTCCCTGTCTTTTGCGATCTCTGGCCATGTTGACCCTGCAAATGTTATCACATCGCACCACCTTCGCCGTGGTCTACCTGGCGATGTCCTCCTTCAGGCGTCCAGTGAGTGACGATCTTTGTCCATCGCTGAAACGTGTCCGGGCCACTCCCTCTTCAGCCTGGTTTTTTTTTCGTCAACATCCGCTATTTACATGTGTTATGTAGCGCAGCGTAGTGTTTCTAACTAAAAAAGCAAATATAATATTAATAAAATAATGTCTTAGGTAGATATGTCTCTGAGTCAAATTCATCATACTGATCATTTTAGATTGAATGTTCGTTATAATTTATAATCAAATGATTTTCATCGTTCCTGTATAGACTAGTCTCTACCGTATAGCTTTTTAATCGTTTATGCTATGGCATCCTAAGACTGTGGTGGACGGCACTTAGCATCCTCTATTTCCCGTCGAATGACGTCACTGAAACGTTATTTTTGAAAGTAAATTGTTTCCTTAGGGAAAGATTCTACGACACCGTAAATTCAAACCCCGGTGGCATAATTTTCTTGAACGCCGTCACTGCGGCCATTATGTGGCGGCCACCGCTGTCGTAAGAAACCGTAGCTTTAGAGTTGTTATAGCCACTAGCTTGCTCTGTGACAAAGCTTTTAATACGCGGAATTTGACAATGTAGTTGTATTCAGAGAATTGCGCAAGTTTATCATGTATGTGTGAAAAATCTTTTATATCTCTTCAACGTACAATGACATAACCCTACGCCTGTATTCCCCGGAGGGTTAGGTAGAGGTGTCCCTATAGGACACACACTTTGACCAGTTATGTTTAAGTCCCCATGTAATAAGGGGCGAGCCTGTTTCTATCAACCGGACACAAATCCAGAAATTCCTGATGGAAACCCAATAACACTGTGCCCGACCCGGGAATCCCGCGGGGCGCTGCTAATATTATAAACGCGAAAGTTTGTGAGGATGGATGTTACTCTTTCACGCAAAAATTACCACACGGATTTGGATGAAATTTGGCACACAGATAGTTTATAAACAGGATTAACACATAGGATACTTTTTACCCAGATTTTCCCACGGGATCGAAACCTATGCGGGTAAAACCGCGGGGGCAGCTAGGGCATATCTAAACTAAGAAAAAAATAAGGCACCGCTGTGTAATTTTCCTGTCAGTTATAAGAATAAGTAGTTTATTCGACGCATACAAAGGGTGCAGTACAGCGCGACCTGCCCTAAGCCCTAACTTATTCATTTTAGTATTTGAAGCTCGCAAACTAACGTCCAATAGGCACGCTAGTACTTTGTTATTAAATATATTATGGTTTCATCGTTTCTAGCCTTTAGTTTTATAAATGATAAATGATAAATAAATGATAAATGATTTTATTTTGTAAGTAGGTTTGTACAAACACTTTTACACGTCAATCATATTTTAAAACTAGATGAGGTCGGCGTTTTCTATCTGACTACTCTGAGAAGAAAGGCCGAAACAAACTCAGAGGTCACAGTCTCTTTTAAAGTCCAGACATAATCTTGGTCAGATCATATGAAGACCATGCAGGTCGATGTCTGAGATGGTCTTTTGAGGAAAGAACCACACAGATTGAGAGGACCTGTCCAGTCAGTGCACGCATTTGTCAGAAATCAGTGCAGCTACACTCAAAACTTAAGGAGCTCGACGATTCGACGAACAATACCAAAGAAAGGACATTTGGGTAGGCCACATTAATTACTCAAACTGCCAGACCATGACAAAACTAAGAGAACAGAGAGAAAAATAAAATATAATAAAAATAAAGTGACCTAGACCTAGAATACTTTACAAAGTAAGCAAATGTCACAGTACTTATATATAGAATTCATTGATGTCAAAGTGTATATAAAAAAGAAAAACAACAACAAAACAGAAAAATAAGAACACTCTTAGGTAAAAAATTGGAAGCATCTCAATCCCAAGCCTTTTTGTCCTCGATATAATCCTTAACGGTATAAAAATTATACTATGCTCAATACAAAATAGCATAAGATCTACAGGTGCAAATTAAATTAAACTAACCTAACCTATTGACGGCACGGTTGGCGCAAAAGAAACCAGTTTTTCCCTACTTATTACTTCAAGTAACAAAATTACCAGAGCTCGTTGACCCCCAAAAAAAACCCATCAAATCTATGTATTTTATTTTACTCGTATCGTGTTTAGATATAGATACCCATCACGCCTGCAGAGTTTCGCTAGCAATTTTTTTTTTAAATAAAAAACGTTGCCCCACACTAGGAATTACCTACTCCTGTATCGTGGGTGCGTTTACAAACATTTAAACTCACATACACAAACAGCCAGACCCGGAACCACTACCTGTAGGCAATACAAATATTTGTTCCGTGCGGGAATCGAACCCACGACACGCAGCGCAGCAGTCAGGCAGGGAAGGATAGGGAAGGAATAGGGAATATCGGGATAAAAAGTTTCCTGTGTTAATCCTGGTTATAAACTATCTGTGTGCCAAATTACATCCAAATCTGTGTTGTAGTTTTTGCGTGAAAGAGTAAGATCCATCCTCACAAACTTTTGCGTTTATAATACTAGCAGCGCCCCGCGGTTTCACCCGCATAAGTGTCGTACCCGTGGGAATAAAAAGTATCCTGTGTATTATTCTGATGTATAAGCTACATATTATAATTATTACTGTAAAGTTTCATCAAAATCTAAAGAGTAACAAACATTCATCCTCACAAACTTTTGCATTTATAATATTATTAGTAGAATAGGATCGTAGGACAACCTTAATAAAACCGTTTTTTGGAAACTTTATTTGGTACCTGCCGATCGATTCTGTAAAAATCTCACCGTGAAAAGTTAGGTGAAGTGAGCTTAGAGTGAGCTGGCAATAGTGTCAATCCGTGGCATTAGTTGGACACAGCTCACTCCACGCTCACTTCACCTAAGTTTTCACGGTGAGATGGTTACAGAATCGCACTGCTGACCTTACAACAAGGTTGTTTGATTTCAAGACCTTGTTTATTTTGGCAAATATTTCAATAACAACAATCTATACCTATTTAATGTTATAATATACATACAGGCCTCCAAAAGTTAGTTAACATTTTTCCACTTCAGCTGTGATGCCACATTATGGATTAAAATAAAAAAGTAATCAGGTACGCCTAAGGGATAATTTACTAGATTATTTTTCATGATAGGTCAAAGGTAGTTGAACGAGTCAATAAAAATGTTATAGCAGTTCGACACGATTGGCGCAGTGGCTGAGCGATCGACTGCTGCGCTGAGTGTCGCGGGTTCGAATCCCGCAACGGAATAAATATTTGTACTGCCTACAAGTAGTTGTTCCGGGTCGGGCTGTTTGTGTATGCGAGTTTAAATGTTTGTAAACGCACCCACGATACAGGGGTAATTCCTAGTGTGGGGCGTTTTTAAAAAAAAACAAAAAAAATAAACAAAAAGTTCAAACACTTGAATTTTAAATCATAATGTGGTGTGTGTCAAAGCTGAAGTGGAAAAATTTCAACTACACACACAAGCTGCTGTCCGTGACTTATACTCCTCTCCTTAATATGGTGACTATTTAATTTATCCTTTATAATATCGTTGACAAATTGAATACTGTCTGTCTGAATAAGGTATCATAACTTTATAACCGATCTGCACCCTAACTACGTAACACACTATTGATCACAATCTGAACCATTTTTAAAGATATTGCTAATCCATTGCTTCATATGTTCGAAAAATTTTCCTGCTTAGCAACGTAAATAACGCAATGAATGTTGTTGAACTGTCAAAATGACAGCCATTCCTGCTGTTAGTGTGTTACGCAATTACCCTGCTGTTCTGTAAAAATCTCATCGTTTAAACGAAGGAAAAGTGACCTTGAAGTGACCGGCAGTGCGATTCTGTAACCATCTCACCGCGAAAACTTAGGTGAAGTGGGCGTGGAGTGAGCTGTCATTCCAAATAATGCTAGGGATTGACACTACTGACAACTCACATCAAGCTCACTTCACTTGAGTATTGACACTATCGACAACTAACTTCACCTAAGTTTTCACGGTGATATTATTAAAGAATAGATCTGCTGGTGTCGGTCAATGTTCTCAGTCTCAGAATCAGGCCATTTGGAAGCTTGCAATGCATAGTTAATGCAGTGTCCATTGGAAAAGAATACAACCTTTCCAGTGCACACTGCATTAACTATTCCGAAAGTTTGGACTCGAACTCTTCTTAGCATGTCGATGGAAATCTAGATAGATTCAGTCTGGAATTTGGCTACGAGTTTGGCACCTTCGGTAGCATCCATCAGGTCCTGCAGGCAATAGGACACACTAGACACGATATTAGATATTAAGTGCCTCATTTTTTGGAATAGCACCACATTTACACACCGGCCGGGGTAATAGCGTAACTCACATTCATTGCGTTATTTACGTTGATGAGCAGACAAATCGAATATAATGAAGCTATGGATTAGCAATACCCTACAGAGTATTCAGTTTCGGATCGAAAGTGTGTTACGCAATTAGGGTGGAATCATCCGTCAATGGAGATTCTGGCGGAGTTTTAGGGCACGCCTTCCTATGTACATGGCAAAAAAAAATACTACACTCTTATCTCTCAAAATACAGTGCTATGTGGTGAAACCTGGGTGGACAAGCGGAGTTTTAGGGCACGTCTACATACATGGCAAAAAAAAAATACGACACTTTTATCTCTGTGCTATGTGGCGAATCCTGGGTGATACTAGAGCAGGTTTTTCTTGCTTCGACCTACCTACGTCCGGAGTCTATTTAGAGACTTTGAGGTTAGCCAAGGCAACTCATGTCCACCTGTGAGATTGTCAGACTCTAATTAATACTTGTCTATAATAGTAAAATTGTAAAGGCACACAATGAGACACAACGCGGAAGTTAACACTTAAGTATTTGTCATAATTCCTCTTTTGCCTAATTAGGGATGGTCTCTTCAATCAATGGTTATTTTATTTTATGAAATAAAATGAACTAAAATTATTTATTTTGTAAATAGGATATCGGAACGACTTTTACACAACGTATTTATTTACAAATAAGAAGCTAGGATGAGTTCGGCGTTTCATATCTGACTACTCTGAGAAGAAAGGCCGAAACAAACTCATGGGTCACAGTCTCTTTTAAAGTCCCTCATGAAGAGTACTTTCAGCAATCGTGAAGCTCAATTCAGAAATATGCAGATTCTGCTTCAGTAAAACCAGGTTATTTTCGAAAGCAATGGCTCTCGTAAAATGGTCTGGTCGCGAAAATACGAAGATTTCTTTCCTTCTCTAACTGCCTGTACTGTCTCTTATTTTATTTTCTGCAATTTTTTTTATAGGATTTTATTTATTAGACAAGAAAATATTGATACCGTCAGTGTTACGGCGTGACTAGCGTGACACCGAGACACATAATAATTCAAATCCTCAAAAACTCGTCAAATCAATAAGTATGGTTGACCTGACGAAACGAATCCTAAAGCAAGCATGTTACGTAACATTTGTCAAATGCTATCGTAAATTCCGGGGGAATATGGCTGTCTCAAGACTTGTAGAACAACATTTGAATTGCAATTTTATTTTTATAGGGCCCTGAAGCCGTTAATATGCTTCATCGGGAAAATGTCGTACTTGGCTGGCGGTATGGCGATCACCATCCGAGGCAGGCAGGCTAGCCGAAAAGAGGCGCCTATCCTGGTGGTCGCCCCCCACTCATCATTTTTAGACAGCTGTATCGTCTATGCCACAAAGATGTCTTCGGTCATCGTCAGGAAGGAGAGCATGGACAACTACGTTGGAAGTACGTGGTCATATTGTAGGGTGGTGGCTATTCTAAGTGGTCTGGTGATGGGTTAACTTCGGTGACGGTTATTTTATGTTAGAGTTAGTATTTTTGAGTTTTATTGTCATAATGGGTTGTTCTTTGCTTTTTAATTGAATAAAAAGCTGGGTGTATACCACGGCGTAAGGCACTGATTCCTTGGCCCTTATTTTCTATGACACCATGAACGAAACCGCGCGAAATGAACGCGATATTGTCGGGAATACATAAGGAATTGACGAGGTTTGGAAGTAAGGAATCAAACCCTACCGTGGTCATAGTGAATTAGGGCCCTTGTGACCTCTAATTCCGAGGTTCTCTAGTCTGAATGTTAGAGGAATCAAACCTTATCTGCTGTGGCGTATCCCTGGCCTATTTGGTGATGGTTGCGCTGTTATTTTTCTGTTTACACTGTGCTCAATTGGCATGTTAGTTTTACATGTAACATGAATTCTCTGTTCCAATAAACAAAAACGAATCGTTTTGTTTACCAATGGTAGCATTTTTATTGCCTAACTGGGCATATAAATAGATTCGTAAGCTAATTTTACCTGTGATAGCTACTTCCATATGGGAGTGTCTACTATGCTATGCGGTATTTGCTTCATTATGGGTAAAGATACAAGAGTCTTAATTTTAACCAGTAACGGTCCGTGAATTATAGGAATCGGCCATAAATGGCGAAGGGGGTAGCTATTTCTGCCTTTTGATCATAATTATGTACCTACGTTATTTCGCATTTTCTTGGTGAAATTAAAACGTGTTTTTGTAACATTTCCAGCAAATTTGCACTCCTTCGCATAGTAATGAGGTGGTTCTATAACTTCAACAAATGAGAACAAGTGTCTGATATCTTTAAGCTAATTATTGCCAAAGAAACATTACTGCTGCGGTGGTTAGGCTACCACTAAATTTGGGATGATTACACATGCAGATGTGTATGTGTTAATAATAGGTGTTCTGTACAAATTTAAAGAACAAACAAACCAACTAGTTTTTCTCCACATCGCATGGCTCCTTTAGCAGTTAGCTAATAAAAATAATACTTTTTGTAATACATTGCTATCATTTGTCTCAGGGAAAAAGAGTTTGAAGTCTCACACTAGGTACCTATGTAGTCTGAAGACGTGTAAACTTACCTCCATTGGAGTATGTACACCAAAAACACATTACAGTTTTGGCAACTAACTGCCAGCGCAAACTATGCGTCTTGTCGTCGGTCTTGACGCTGCTGCCACCAGACGCAGAGTTGGCGTTTGCATCTGCGTCTTATTGTTGCGACTAGACGTAGAGCTATTATTTGCGTCTAGTCGTTACGACAGATTTCATGCATCAAACGATCATTTTCTTTGAATATTCGAGAGAAACATTCTTTTTGTGAGAGAATTTTGAGCCTCTAGTTGAAGTTGCCTTAGTGCTTATCATTTGAGGGCGAAGCGCATTCAACCGCCGTCGTGTGCCCGAGCACCGTCTAGTCACTGCGACAAGTAGAAATAAAACATATTTTATTTGGGACATGCACAGGAAATACAAACAATAAACAAGAACATTAAATCTAACAGAATTATGCAGACAAAAAACCTATGCGAGGCCAAAAAGGCTCCTATCTCAGCATGACAGCAGCAGCATGCCTGTCGTTACGATTCTGCAATGCGACGTCGTGTTTGAACAAAATATTGAAAATTGTCAGCCGCTGCCTGTTGCTGCGTCTAGTCGCCGAACCGTCGCAGTCGCATGTCGCAAAGTGTGCGCCATGTCTAAAGTTTTTAATCACTACCATCCATGTCTAATGCGGAACAAACAATGTATATATTTTAAGCTATACGACTGTGCTTTGTCCCGGGCCGTATATTTTCTCTATAGCATTGTGTGCTCTCACGTTCGGGCCCACAATGGCCGGAATGGATTTTTATTCTCCATTCATGTTAGGTTTTGTCCGAGCTGACCCCTTTCGACACGGAATGATGTCGCATGCTGCTTCGTTTCAAATCGATTTAAGAGGCTGTTTTAAAAGATGGATTGGGCATGTCACTGTACGTTGTAAACATCGTGAGGAAACCGGTATGTACTAGAACCAAAAATTTGAAAAAATGTAAAAAAATATTTAAAGAGCGTCGGTCTGTGCTATATGTGCCTGCAAATAGTGAAGCTAACTAACGAACGAACAACTAAACATATAAGTACACGGGATGATAAAACCCACCCTACCTACCCAAGGTGTTAATTTGGCCTGAAATAACCACAAAAGACAAAATGGCAACATTTACCGAAGCCGTACTAAACTGAAAAACAGTGAAGGAAAACATTGAGAGGAAACCGGCACTTCCTAGAACCAAAAAATTTGAGACATGTGACATCTACCAACCCGCACTGGGTCCGCGTGGCGCGTGGATTACGACCCACTCCCTCTCACAGAGAGGAGGGTTATGTCCCAGCAGTAGGAACGTTATAGGCTGATCATGTACTTGATGTTGATTTTGCCCTCTCTGGGATGGCAATGCATCTGCAATGCTTTTGGTAAGTATTGCAGATCATCAAGTTTGTATGTTGTGTTCCAAAAGTATTTGATGAAAATGTATTATGTCCGATTTCCACGTGGGCGAAGCCGCTCGCAAGAGCTAGTATAAAACATGTTGGTCCTTTTTATATTGAGAGGTGTATAGGTATAATTAAGTGTTTAATAAATAAATACCTAGGGTTTTAAAAAGACCTTTACCTTACTTACTTTCGGTGGCCTAACTTTTCCCAACTATGTTGGTGGCTTGCAGCTGAATATCAGTATTTTACATGGAGCGATTGCCTATCTTACCTCCACAACCCAGTTACTGGGTAATACGACACCCCTTGGTAAGACTGAAGGGACGGTACGGTGAAAGTAAACGATCTTTTGCTTTTGATATATATATGTGTATGTATCATGATCTGAATCAATTT
This sequence comes from Apamea crenata, assembly GCA_949629185.1. Classification (NCBI taxonomy): domain Eukaryota; kingdom Metazoa; phylum Arthropoda; class Insecta; order Lepidoptera; family Noctuidae; genus Apamea; species Apamea crenata. The sequence continues at coordinate 2,272,248 of OX451368.1, read as the reverse complement.
GTTCTATTATACACGATAAGATAAAGCTGTCATTGTCTGTCATAGATGGCAATTCGTTATCTTAGAAAATGTCTAAGCAAACTTTATTCAATCAAGCATAGTAGAAATATTCCAGGCGAAATACAATTTCCATGGACTAAAGGTGAGATATAAACGTCACTTGGGCTGTGGCTTGTCTAATGGTAATTACATGCCGAAGATGCTTCACTGCGATATCTCGCGATCGCGGTTTAGTAGGTACCTTCATTACTTCTCTGTATACCAGTGAAAGTCCCATTAAAATCGGTGCAGTCATTTCCGAGATTAGCCGTATATAGGTACTTTGATATGCATTAAGTAAAAAGTTGTTATTTTGACATTAAAACAGACATTACAATTTTATTTATTTGTATAGATGATACAGTGCTAACTGCTAGTACAACGTATTTGTATCGAAACACTCGTTGCGAGACACTAAATGAAGATAATTAAGATGATTCCTTCAATGTAGCCCGCTTTCTTAACTTTCGGACGAATGATGTCGGGACGTTGTATATTATGCTAGTTGCGCCACGAACTTTGCTTGCGCGATGCAGGATTTCGGGTGACGTCAGTGCGATGCGTAGTTCGCATGTGGCGATGTATATGCCGCCACAGAGTTATGGAGGCTAGTAGAACTCCTCGCCTACATAAGTCTGCAACTAGGACCACCACAACTATTTCAGCCGCTGAAAACTGTCCTGAGCGATCCTTTAAATTATTATTATACATATTTGGGTTTATTTATAAACGTTGCTCAAAGTTAAGTAATGATTAACATAAGAAAGCTAATTCCCGTAGTTAAAAACGTTCCAAATCTAGTCGCAGTCTTATCTCAGCGACAATTAATGTTATTATTGACAGATTGAGACTGAGATCAGACTGTGAACGTTTTTAAAATTACGTGAATTGCCCTTCTGCTCACTGAACCATAATTTTTTGACGTTACAACGTCTCTATTTAAATAATCACTATAATGTAGTAGGTATATTTTTTATGTTTTACCACCTTTCTCTAAACGACCCGACCTTACGCTCCATTTTCCAGTCACTGGATTCCCTTCGATCGAGGACCGTTCACCTGAAATTACCTTGTCTGGCTTAGGCTAGTATATTCTTAAAAATACCCACAGCCGTTCTTGGACGACTTATTCGGGGGAATCCGACCTTATTACTAAGGCTAGCCGCACACACACGATAATACTGTCAATAAAATACAGATATTTGATTGAGTTGACTAAGGCAACGCAATCAAATGATAGTAGATAAGTTTGATTTTTTTACTGCTTCAAGGGATTGTAGCCCTGAGTATTTGTTATTAATTTCAACTAGATAACTCCACGCATTCCTGAGAAAAAGGGTCTTGACAGACGGACAGACAGACGAACAATGAAGAGATCTTATAAGGGTACCGTTTTTCCTTTTGAGGTATGAAATCCTAAAAAGCAATAGTGACGTTCCACTGTGAAATTTCACTGGCAGTTTGAAAGAAAGAAAGAAAAAAAAAAAAAAAGGAATGATTTTAATAACTGCAGACTGCATTCTTTAGAAGATTACTTGCTGGTTCTTAGTTAAACAAGTCTGGGTCACTTATTACATCTTTTATGACGTTTTTTTTTAATGTTGGTACTTCGTACCGTACCTATATGTATTGTGCTTGTTTAGTGATTGATGATTGATGTATGCATGTCGTGTATTTGACATGCTTAGTTTAGACTTTTGTGTTGTGACATAAAATACCTACCTAAATCTAAAGTTGCCTTTGTGTTGATTAATTATAGTAAAGAACGAAGTATTTGGACCTTCTAAAGATAGCTCCAATTATAAGCCATGGGGGTCTTGCCGATCGATTCTGTAAAAATCTCACCGCGAAAAGTTAGGTGAAGTGAGCTAAGAGTGAGCTGTCAATCCGTGGCATTAGTTAGAATTACAGCTCACTCCACGCTCACTTCACCTAAGTTTTCTCGGTGAGATGGTTACAGAATCACACTCCTGACTACTGCGTTTGACAGAATGATTTCGTGATCGCAATTTTATGTATTCTGAAGGCTAATTCTGGCAGTCGAAATCTAGTCGCAGTCTCACCTCGGCGACAAACAAATGTCAAAAACTTGTCAAAAATGTTGGGAAATACGAGGTATTTTTGACAGATTTAAACTGAGATCAGAAGGCCCATTCCCGTAATTAAAAACGTTCAAAATCTAGTCGCAACCTCATCTCAACCCTGCCCCTGCCCTTCAGGCTTTGAACGTTCAAATAATTTAAGAATGACACTGCTACAGGGTCTATCCTTTGGCACTCCAATGAGTTGACAGAGGGCGCTGTTGGTTATATTTTGTGTAATATTGTTATAAAAATGTATTGAAAAAACAAGATGGCGTCGTTAGTTCCAATTTTGGCCAGGCGCCAAAAGATTCATGGACAGCCATAAATGAGACGTGACATTTAAATTGAGTAGGTATACTTGTTACCAAATCATAATCGTAATCATTTATTTTTCAGAATATGGTATTGTGGTCTTAAGAATTGTCAATGGTATCATCACATTCTGCCAAGTGTGGCATGCAAATATTAGGTACTTACATAAACATAATCATACAAGATGACAATATAGACTGCTACGGAGGGAAACTTAAATGTCATTGTTTCTAGTCAAATAGAAAGTCCCAAAGTGTGGTGGTTTATATGTTGGTGGCCTACATAAATCGTCTTAAAATTCGTACCTAAGTACAGACGCCTGCACATCAAGCTACTACAATCTGTCAAATTTATTTAATAGATTTTCAACTTTATCGCTAAAGCATTAGGTTCAAGGTTGATTGGGAACATTTGACAGCTTCGGGTAGCTTGATGTGCTGGCGTCTGTACATAGTAATAAGGAAATTATGCTTTTTTGTTGTTGTTTTTTTTTGGTGTTACGATGATGGCATGGATTTTATACGGTTACTTGAAATGGTAATTGACGAGACAGCGAAATGGAATCATCGTTTCATTGGAAATCATTTCGGTAAATGCCAGTATATCGTTACGTGATCTTTGTCAATTATGAGCCTTTGGTAATCATGTAGAAATATGTTTTTTATTTGAATAATTGGCTATCCATCATCAGTGTTGCTAGAGCAGTGGTAACGGTCGCCATTTACGAGTTGTAGGTCGTAGGTTCGAACCCAGACAGGCGCTCTACTTTGTGTAAATTATTTCATCACCACTGCTCTCAAAACGGTGAAGGAAAACATCGTGAGGAAACCGGCATGTCCTAGAACTAGAACCAAAAATTCTAAGACATGTGACCTCTACCAACCCGCACTGAGCCGGCGTGTTGGATGACGCGTGGCTTCTGTCGTTTCATAAGTGTCCATGTAGGTTTGTGTGAAATAAAACATGTTGATTTTGAATTCGAAAAATCGACCAAATCTGTAGGCACCTTTAGATATCTGCTTTGGAATTTTAACCATACGCTCTGTAGGTTTATATATCTAACGAGAATGAAGCTAGAATGTCATTTCAGGCCGGAATCACCCACAGCTGGGTTAGGCCTACCTTTTCTTCTGCCATACTTCCCGGTTCCGTGCGTCTCTCATCTATTATAGGTGTTTCCCGCGACCTTAAGGATATCGTCAACCTACCGCGCTTTTAGAAGGTCCTGGTTTCTTTGGTATATCCTTGGCTACCATTCGGTCATAGCTTTGCTCCATCGGTTAACTTCTCGACGAGCTAGGTGTCCTGTCTAACTCCACTTGAGGCGCACCGCCCTGTCTCCGTAATTGGGTATTATTTATTTATTTAAATAACAATTGCTTGCTGCACTTACATCGGCAACGGCTATGTACTAAATATTGACCAGCGAAACATAAAAAATATTTATCGAAAGACTTTACGTCAATATAAAATTTGCAAGCCATGTTTAAAAAAAAATCTTCATTCTTACTGAATCGAATTAAGGGCTGATTTTTCAATCATCTGATAGCTTTATTCGAGGAATAATTTTGTAATTTTGACAGTTATTTCATACAAAAACTGTCAACCGTAAATTTTATTACTCGAATAAAAGTTATCTGGCCATGGAAAAATCAGTCCTAAATCAAATAAAACTTGATAACTTCTAAACAAACGTAGACTGTCGTGTAGCTGTAGACAATCAATATGAAGCAGGTAACCCTTACATAACCTTGCGAGGGCCTAGGAGTTTAACAAACCTTTCTACTTATGAAAGCAAAAAAAAAATACCTTACGTAACCGTCCGTGCTTTCACACACGGCTTCATGTTAACAAAAACAATGTTATAACGTTATAATAATACGTTATATTTAGAAGTTACGTGAGGCATGCAAGCCTTGATAGGGCTTCCTGACGCCTTTTGCCTAGCCTTAGGTATTAGTTACCTAATGCGGGCTTTACACAGGTGACTATAGCCGCACGGTTTTCGCTACTCTGCGAAAATCTACTGTCTAAATGGCAAATCGGTTAGGCCGTAGGTGACTAAAATCGCAAATTTTAAAGTAGAGTTGGCTGGTTAGAGTGGAGTTGGTTGACTTTTGTCGTGCGGCGACAGGTCGCATGCGGCGGGTGACTAAAATCGACCCTGAAAATTTCGCAGAATTTTCACGGTCGAAATGAACTAGTCAGTTGCGTTTTTTATCACCCTGTGTAAATGAGGTGGCGATTCGGCTTGTGCGGCGGTTTGGTAAGCGACCAGCCGCACGGCGTAAATCGACCTCATCATCAGCCTACAGCAGTCCACTGCTGGAATTAGGCCTCTCCTATTGCACGCCATTCAACTCGATTTTCGGCAACTCTCATCCAGCTGCTACCAGCAATCCTGTGAAGATTGTTGCTCCACCTTTCCTGAGGGCGTCCCACCTTACAGAAATCAGAAATCATTTATTTTGCAATGAATGTGGGTACCAAATAAGATGTAAGTAAACATTGTAAAAGTGGTTCCAACACACTCTACATGCAAAAGTAAAGAAAAAAATATTTTATTTTGTCAGTTATGCAATATATAAACAAAAAGAAAGGCAAGTTCTGTTATGTGGATCTACAGCCTTCCTACATAAACTAAACATCAAAAACAACAATCATAATTCTATATTCTACAAGTGGTTGATTATTTTACTTACATGAACAATAAAAAAAAAATAATAATAAACAAGCTAAGTATACAATAAAATTTGAAACAAAAATAATAAATTAATAAAACATTATAAACTTTTATCATTCAAAAAATCTTGTACAGAATAGCAACATTTATCTATAAGAAGGGATGTTAGCCTCTTTTTAAATATACTTATTTGCACGTTTACCGATTCGCGGTCTCTACTCAAGAACACGTCTAACCCAACGGTCATTGGTTCTCGGCTAATATCGAAAATTGACCTAGTGTAGATAAATCCGTAAGTGTAGAACGCAAGGTTGATGGGACACGATCCCACGACACAGCCTACCTCTTGTTTCCGAAGACCTTATAGGTTGTCTTTTTGGTGAGAAGAAAACTAGTTTAAAATCAGGTACTAGACAGGCTCCTAGCATTGCAGTTTGTATTAAGTTCATGGTCGAAAAACTTTAAAAACAGCTTGTTATTTCTGGAACTGTGCCGAGACTGTTCTCATAGAGTCTCACGAGCGAGTGACCAAATTTTTCACGATGACATTTTGCGAAAGTGACGTTCTGCGTCAAGACCACGAGTAGGCTTACTATTTCGATATTTTAAAATTCCTGACAAAAAGGCTGACATTTGCAAAAGATGCCCTGACACTTTGCTTTTAGAAGAAATAAGTAAGTACTTATAAAACCACTTACACTTTTTTTTTATACAGCGCTGGTATAAAAAAAAGTGTAAGTGGTTTTAGTGGTTGCACTTATTTTAAATGTCGCAGTATCATGCTGATAGGATAGGAGCCTTTTGGCCTCGTACAGGACTTTCTTCTCATGTTTTACTTTCTTTTTACATTATTTTGTTTATAAGGTTGTGTTTCCTTTCCTGCTAAATTCTTACATCGGACTTTACACTTTTTATTCTATTTTCATTTGTTTTGATTTGATGTATGTATCTGGTGTATTGTGTGTCTTTAATTCTGTGCTGAATAAATGTATTTTCTATCTTTCTTTCTATGTGTTGGATTTTCATATAGTACCTCTACTTCCCTGCATAGGTAAGGGGCGTTAACACCCATGGGGTTAACCAGGTTGTCCCTCAATGCGGTTTTGTTTGACCTTTTAACTGTATAAGGTCAACAACCGCCTGTTAACTTCGCGTGTCAGCTGAGAACTTTTTCCAGGGAAAGAGAGGTTCATTGCCTATGCTGGACTTTCGTGAAAAATACTAATTTAATGTGATGAAGGATGGTTGCGTGTAGCGTCGTAATCAAACTTTTATCGATGGTACAAGTCTGGTTGAATTGCTTAAAGATAACTGATGGGTGCAAGGACTTAGCGAATTCAAACTCGTTTTTAGAAATGCATACTTGTCAGAAAAAAGGAAGGTGAAATCTATGAAGGTGCTTACAGATTATGACGACCGTTATTATCGCTTGATATGATGTCTTTTGAAGATTGATAAAAGCTGTCAGTTTTTTACAAATTTGCTCAGTCGTTATTGTTGCCTATAACGATCGATAAATAGGTATAAAGCTTAAATAGGGGACTCGAGAATTTATCGATCGACAAAAAGTACGATATCAATGGTCAGCGCTCGATTTTATTTGATTACACGGGTCGATCGTCAATAGACCTACATTGTCCTCCCATATGCATAAGTATGGCGGGCATCATTGTTAACAGTAACAATGTAATTTGAAAATATTGTAAAATTATTTTTTTAAAGTAACCGTGGAGTTTCTTGCCGGCAGTTCTCCATAGGAAGAGACCCATTGGAACCGCGCACCTAGCTTCTGACGTTTCATAAGTGCCCATGTAGGTTTATGTGAAATAAAACATGTTGATTTTGAATTCGAAAAATCGAGCAAATCTGTGGGCACCTTTAGATATCTGCTTTGGAATTTTAACCATACGCTCTGTAGGTTGATATATCTAACGAGAATGAAGCTAGAATATCAACTTGGACAACTTATAATATTAGTATGGAACGGAAAACGGACATTACTGTCAATCTTTATGTGACAGATATTTTTTAGATAAATCTCTATGAAAATGTGTAAGTGTTTTGTGCAATGTCACGCCATCACTCCTCCTATGAATTAACTTGAACGTAAGTACTAATCATTTATTGTTGATGCTGTAATTAACACTTGGTTTCCATAGTTCTATGTCACAGATCACATGCACTCACATGTGGCTTAGAATCGTCTTCACGGCTCACACAAGCGTTGGTGTAGCGTTGGATTGTGTCTATGTAGCGACGTGACCGCTAGGAGACATTTTTGTCCGCGGGTTTGGACGCAACTGTCGCCCATGGTTACAATGCAAGTGCGCGCACGGCGACATAAAAGTAGCGTTGATGTCGCTCTGTCGCCCGTGTGCGCATCGTCCAAATCTCGGCGAAGAGACAGCGACAGAGTCAAAAAAATTGCTGGGCAACTAAGTTGGTCGTGGGCGGCCTTCCTAAGAGTGTAGACTGGGTACTGAGATGGCAGACCAAAGTCTCAAAAATGTTTGCCCAAATGCGGAAATCAACACTCGTAAAGAGGACAGACGGCGGTAGTTTCTCGGTAAACCGGAAACTCCTCAAGTCATGGGTCATTTGATGTCACCTTCGAGCAGCGCTGACCTTGATATGTAGGCTGTATGCAGGTAAATCCAGGACGGTGGAACACTTTAAAAAAAATCACGATTGTAAGTTTCACTTAGATGTGACGTGGTCACTGTCAAATAGGTGTATTCTGTATATTAAATTGACTAGCGAAACTCCGCACACGTGGTGAGCATCAAATTTTTTTTTTTTAAAGAAACGTTGCCCCACACTAGGAATTTCTCCTGTATCGTGGGTGCGGTTACAAATATTTAAACTCACATACACAAACTGCTAGACCCGGAACCACAACTTGTGGGTCATACAAATATTTGTTCCGTGCGGGAATCGAACCCGCGACACACAGCGCAGCAGTCAATCGCTTAACCACTGCGCCAACCGTGCCGTCTGGCGTCTGAAATCTAAACATGGCAAAATATTTTTGTTTTGTGTTTCTACGATCACTGGTAGTGTTGTTACTTCAAGTATGAGTTGACAAAATCTGTTTTCTTTTGTTTTATCGTGTTAAGATATACCCATCAGGTCTGTGGAGTTTCGCTAGCTAATTTTAGTTGACCCTGTATATAGAGGAACTGAGGAACGAGGTGTAAATTTCCTCATCCTCCATAAGAAAGGGAGGATCCTCCGACCAGAGTAGTGTTGTGTCTGGTCAAGTCTGGTGGGCTTCTTAATGCCCGTCGTTTGATGTCGGGATGTTGTTACTTGTGCGATGCACGATTTTGCGTGAAGACAGTGTGTTTCGTAGTTCGCACGTGGCGTTGTAGATGTCGCCACCAATATCCGGCGGAATGTAAGTTTATAGCACAAACATTAAGGTGGAAAGGCTTCACATATTTGAACAGCGAACAGTTTAAGGCGAATGTGGTAAGGTCGCCCGCGAAATCAGTTAAAAAAACTCTAACACAGGATATTCACGGTCAAATTAGAATGACGCGAAACCAATGTAAGTCATTGCAATGTAACTTTTATCTCATTGTAAAAAAGTATAAATTAGAATAATTTCCACGAGTTTGATAAAACTATCGGCAATCATTCAAAATATCTTACCTTACTGAGATAAGAGTTACTAATGGTTTGACGTCGACGTGAATATTCGTATTCCTACTTTAGTAATATTTCTTGGTGGTGCAACAATGTCTACATTTATCATGGTAGCTGTAAACTGAGCTAGGCCTAGACACCGTGTCCGCTAATTGAATCAAGTAGGTACCTACATAATGAGCGCAATTTTCCCGAAGTTTCTCTTGCTTCGCTTTAGTTCATGCTGGTTGCCGCACTGTTGTCAAGTAGCCTAGTAGTAGTCTGTTGTAAAGGTGCTCCCACACAGCAGTTATACAGGGTTATTGGGAAAACACCAACAACCTCTTAGAGCTGTTCCCTACATTTTTGTTCGGTTAACTCGTCAAAATGTAGGCAGCAGCTGATTTTTTTTTCGCGATTTCTGGTTTGGTCCCATAGTAAAAGTTGTTCATAATGACGAGTACAAGGACCTCTTAAGAGGTTGTTGGTCTTTTTCCAATAACCCTGTATAATGTTATAAAAAATTGTGTAGCACGATAACATTTTATAACAGGTTGTAACATTTTTCTACAACATCATTGGTTCAACTCGTTGTATAACATCGCATAACTTCTTTAACCATCACTTTGGGTCTGCCTTTCGAGGAAAATAGTAGTGGCGCTAAATGGAGGAAGTGATTGTTGGTTTGGCTTTTATTTTTTGTTTGAAAAAACAAAAGAAAAGGCGCTCTTACCAGTAAGAGTCTTTTATTTTTTTCTCGCAATTGGATTCTGGATGCGTCGAACTCTGAAAGCGAGAGAACAGAAAACATTTTGTTACCTACATGAAGTTGTATAACATCACTAACAATTTATAACTTTTGTTACAATTTGTTAAAAAAAGTTAGACAACAAAATATTATGCAACATTCTCTAACGTTATAGAACTGCTCTGTGTGAACACCTTGCTAATAACTAATCTATGCATATTTTAAACGCTTCATTGGATTTAGTAAGTATTGTAAGAAAGCTGATTTTTTAACTGGAAGTCAGCCTTTACCCCGCGGGGTAATTGTGTAACACACTGTCTATAGAAAAGGCTTTCATTTTAACAGTTCAACAACATTCATTGCGTTATTTACGTTGCTGAGCAGACTAATTTGTCGAACATATGAAGAAATGGATTAGCAATATCAAAATGATTTAGATCGTGATTGAAAGTGTGTTACGCAATTAGGGAGATGTTTAGATCACAATCATATACGATGTCAATACCTTCTCGTGAACGTTTATTGTAACTTTGTTGTGTGTGTGTTTAATCTACGTACACACACAGTCGCACACGTATAAACGGGTGCGACTGTTTGCGTACGTAGCTTTCTAATGTGACCACAATAATTTTCTCCCACAATCAGTATAACTAATTTAGTAAATAAACAATGTTTTATACACAATAGTAAAAATTAATTGAATGTTTTATGATTATAACATAATATTCTAATTGCGGTGTTTGGTGGTGTGCGTTAATTTCGGGACAAGTTGTATACAACCAATACGCCAATGCCTTACAGTTTTCTTCTATAACATTATGTCACCGCACCATCTTGTAAAGTCACTGATTCAACAGTTATAGCTATTTCACTCTTTCACAAAGTGTTCTTTCGCTTTCCCAATCCTCCTTTATAGACGTTTTTCTTCCTATTTTATCGTGTTGTATTTTGTTTAACCGTTCTAGTGTAACCCGAAACCAAGTATAAAATGTTTAAGGAACAGGGTGTAAAATTCACTCATCCTCCATAGAAAAGGGAGGATCGTCTGATAAGACGGGTGTCGTGTCTGGCTGGTGGGCTACGGCCTAACGATTGATGTCGGGACGTTTGTATACATGCTAGTTGCGCGGTAAACTCTGCTTGTGAGATGCAGGATTTTGCGTGACGTCAGTATGATGTCACATGTGGCGGTGTAGATGCTGCTACAAAAGTAAAGAGGAGCAGGTGGTGTTTCGCTGCCGAGGGCCCTCAACTCTGAAATCCCTCCCCCTCATCAACCATATATTTTTGACTACTGAAACGCTAAAGTACAGCTTTAATAATAAAATCATATAATAAATTAATATTTTTACAGAGCTTATAAACTACACGCAGCCTGTGTACGTGTGGCGGGATGACCCTAACTCCAGGCAGAATACCATCAAGGAGATCATTGAAAGAGCTACTTCCAAAGAGGACTGGCCTCAGGTCAGTACTGCTCCAAATATTACTCGGGCCATTCCTGGAAGAGGAGCAAAATTCTGCATGAAAATAAATGATAATGATAAATGATAAATGATAAATGATTTTATTTTGTAAGTAGGTTTGTACAAACACTTTTACACGTCAATCATATTTTAAAACTAGATGAGGTCGGCGTTTCCTATCTGACTACTCTGAGAAGAAAGGCCGAAACAAACTCAGAGGTCACAGTCTCTTTTAAAGTCCAGACATAATCTTGGTCAGATCATATGAAGACCATGCAGGTCGATGTCTGAGATGGTCTTTTGAGGAAAGAACCACACAGATTGAGAGGACCTGTCCAGTCAGTGCACGCATTTGTCAGAAATCAGTGCAGCTCAACTCAAAACTTAAGGAGCTCGACGATTCGACGAACAATACCAAAGAAAGGACATTTGGGTAGGCCGCATTAATTACTCAAACTGCCAGACCATGACAAAACTAAGAGAACAGAGAGAAAAATAAAATATAATAAAAATAAAGTGACCCACATAGTATTCACATTCACAATAATTAAAATAATAGAATACTTTACAAAGTAAGCAAATGTCACAGTACTTATATATAGAATTCATTGATGTCAAAGTGTATATAAAAAAGAAAAACAACAACAAAACAGAAAAATAAGAACACTACATAGGTAAAAAATTGGAAGCATCTCAATCCCAAGCCTTTTTGTCCTCGATATAATCCTTAACGGTATAAAAGGCTTTCTGGCACAACTTACGTTTAATGAATGATTTGAATTTATTAAGGCTTAGATCTTGAACGGGGCTTGGAACTTTATTGTAAAAGCGTATACATTGGCATCTGAACGAGCCACCTATTTTCTTGAGCCTTGTTATAGGTACAACAAATTTGTGTTTGTTCCTAGTATTTATATCATGGATATCACTGTATTTTTTAAACAATTTTATGTTTCTATGGGCATATAAAAGATTTTCATAAATATATTGAGAAGGCACAGTCATAACATTAATCTCTTTAAATTTGTCTCTGAGCGAGTGTGCATGAAAATAGTTTTTGTAGAATTGCAATTAGGCCTACATTTATTGCATAACAAAACTGGCGCACACGCGGAACACAGGCGGAACCATTAATTCGAGGACATTTGTGTCATCTACCAACCCGCACTGGGCCCGTGTGTTGAATTATGGTCCACTCCCTCTCACCGAGAGGAGGCATGTGTCCCAGTAGTGGAACAGCTTATAGCTATACACACAGTAGGTAAATGAAAACGGGTATAAAACGGATATAATGTTATTGCTAGTGCTTCCTTGGATCAACGGAACACAAAACAGCATTCCAAAAGAGATACGACAAAGTAACTTTCGACGTCATTCATCGAAATTTTCCAATTTGTATGAATTATCCAGAAATAATTTTATGAGACGTAGTTTCGTCATCGACATCGATCCTCAAATAGACGTACCTACTCGGGCGCTTAGTTATTATAAGCGAGTATTTCTGGAACGGGTTATGCTTACTGGAAATTTATAAACATTACGCATAGGTATGCGATACCTCTGGAATTACAGATATCCTTAGCAGCAGTGGCCTTCAGCTGGCTTCCGTCGGCTTAGGTTGCCATCTAAAAATATGATGTTTGTTTCCACGTTGCGTGCCTCAGAAAGTACGTTACTCCGTTGGTCCCGACGGACATTTGAAGTTCTCTGACAGTTGTTAGATGTGATATGGTAACTACAAGCCCAAAAGTCTGACAACCAATTATACCAAACGGTATCGTGTTACCCAGTAACTAGTAGATCCAGTAACATGAGTGACTGCTTAGTCACTCATGTAATATACTGGTATTTAGCTGCATCTGCCGATCGATTCTGTAAAAATTTCACCGTGAAAAGTTAGGTGAAGCGAGCTTAGAGTGAGCTGTCAATCCCTAGCATTAGTTGAAATGACAGCTCATTTCACCTAAGTTTTCACGGTGATATAATTACAGAATCGCACTGCAGGATGCCCACCCTAACATACTTGGGAAAAAGAGAGGCACATGATGAGTTCACATTTTTTGCAATTTGCATAGTCAGCGTCATGTTCATTAAAATATGATTCGCGAGCCTAACAGATATGACTTTGCAGAATTATAATAATAATAATAATAATATCCCTGGACATTTCACACAGCACCATTTGTCCCAAGCTAAGCAACCTAATGCTTGTGTTATGGTAACAAGATGGCTGATAAACTAAATAAATAATAAATAAATAAATAAATCCCTGGACATTTCACACAGCACCATTTGTCCCAAGCTAAGCAACCTAATGCTTGTGTTATGGTAACAAGATGGCTGATAAACTACATATATACAATTTTTTTTTGTAAATACATACATATTATAGATAGAAAAACACCCAGACTCGGAACAAATACATGTAGGTCATACAAATATCATCATCATATTATCATCAATCATTAAAGTAATCAATATAACTTCATATAAGTAATCCTATTGTATGACTAAGTATTTCATGAAATGTTAATATCTCTGAAAATGTTACTTTACAGGTACTGATATTTCCTGAAGGAACTTGCACGAACCGTTCTTGCCTCATCACGTTCAAGCCGGGAGGGTTCTACCCCGGGGTGCCGGTGCAGCCCGTCACCATTCGATACCCAAATGCGAGGGATACCGTCACCTGGACCTGGGAAGGGCCTGGCGCGTGAGTGTTAAATTGATAAATAATAATAAACAAAAATCAGAATCTTATGTCCATTTTGTTGTTACTCATAATTAGTAATCAAGTTGAGGTCGTTGAAAAGAGGCTCATTTACTTAAAAAAGTGAGCATCATTATAGGACAAAAGAAAAATAAAGAATCAATTAAATATTTCCTTTAAACAATTTCAGTCTAAAGCTGCTGTGGTTGACGTTGACTCAAGTGCACAGTTCGTGTGAGATCGAGTTCCTGCCGGTATACTACCCTAGCGAGGAGGAGAAGAGAGACCCCAAGCTTTACGCCAGAAACGTTCGAGATGTCATGGCCAGGTAAGTTCCCAACATGGTCAATATCATCTACAGTGAGATACCCTGTACTATACTAGTGAAAAGTGAAGAGGTTTTTTACCCTAGCGCTAGAGTAGCCCGCGAAATTCAAATTTTCTTACGATTTCCTGCAATTTGCAGTTAACACATCATTTATTTATTCAGAGGCGGTACGAAGTTCGCCGGGTCAGCCAGTCACCTATATTATTTCATCATTCTCCCAAATAGGCGCCATCTCCACGAGCGAGACAATCGTAGCGATAGTCTCGTCGTGCCATAAAAGTCAATAGAGACTCTAGAATCAATCTCCCACGGCGATATCATCGCGACGAGAATTCGTTGGCACCGCATGACTGTCGCAGCGATTTTCTCGCCGTTGGAGATGGCGCCTTATCTAGAATACAAATTGAAGAAAGGTGTTTTTTTTTCAAGCACGTACCCTTAATAGTTTTGACTGACCTTCGTGTATTTTCAGAGCACTTGGCGTTCCTGTTCTTGACTACACGTACGATGACTGTCGGCTGATAGCTCGCGCGAAGCATCTGGGCATCCCTTGCGCGGCCTCTACGAGGGAAGTCCACGAGATCCGAGCACAGCTGGGGTAAGAGACTTAATAGACATTATGTTATTTCAACTTTATTACAACATAAGTAGTGCCTAAATACCTACAACCAGTGGTACTGCAGCTTACCATCCACACTTGGTTGATGTCCCGACGAGTCGTACTCAGCGCTTCTCCACCACGTTTATTATGCGCACAGCCAAAGTGTGGAAGTCTCTGCCGGCATCTGTGTTCCCTTCCACCCGTCTGCCTTCAAAGCAAGAGTTAATAGGCTTCTTCAGGGCACGCTCGTTCCACCATAGACCTCATCTATCGCTTTCCATCAGGCGTGATCGAGGTCCAGAACAGGCTCATTTAGCAATAAAAAAAAGAAAAAATAATTATAATAAATGTACAGACGCCAGCATGTCAAGCTACCCGAAACTGTCAAATTTTCCCATTCAACCTTGAACCTTAACGCTTTGGAGATAAAGTTGAAAATCTATTTAAGAAATTTGACAGATTGTAGTAGCTTGATGTGCTGGCGTCTGTACATATGGAGCAGATTCTTGTCGAGGTTTTAGCGTTGGTCCCATAATAACTGATTTAGAGAAGAAAAAGACATGACAGTATATTAAAATAAATAGTTTCATCGTTATTTAAGAAAGTAGGTAGATGAAAATTGACCAACCCCCTTATCTCCGAAACTGATAAGCCTAAAATAAAAATAAAAAATTATAGAAAAGTAAGTTCTGCCCGCGACTTCATCCGCGTGAAATTTCTTGTACCCCCGACCCACCCCGAAACAAAATTTGTATTCGTTTGTATGGGCAATTTTTTAAATTTTTCTCTGCGTAAGAACTACCCTCGTACTTCAAGGAATATTCTAAAAAAAGAATTAGCGAAATCGGTTCAGCTGTTCTCGAGATTTGCGCTTAGCAACACTTTCAGCGATTCATTTTTATATTATAGAAGAAGATAGATAGTTCTATCTTGTTACCATAACACAAGCATTAGGTTGCTTAGCTTGGGACAAATGGTGCTGTGTGAAATGTCCAGGGATATTATTTATTTTTATTTATTTATTTATACTTACTTATAGACTACAGGAAACCTATAGTCCTTGGTCTTATAATAACGTGGTAAACCTTTCAATATTGTGAGTACAAACTTACGGAATGTACGGGAGAACATGTTTTTCAACTACAATGTTAAGTTTGTCCTTGTGATAAATTGATCCCAGCTACGGCACCCTTTATTATGACTTGGCCGGTTTTTGACAAATATGTCGCATTGTCAGTCATTGTCATTAAATGGGGCCCTGGATCTCATGGAATATATTGTCGTCCGTGGGCAGCCTGGAGCGCTCCCAGCTGGAGCTGCACGTGGCGGCGGCGGGGCTGCAGGCCCGCGCGCGCTGGCTGGGCGCCGAGGAGTTCGCGCGCCGCCTGGGCGTGCCGCTCGACGTGCGCACGCAGAGACTCTTCGACATGTTCATGCAGGTTGGCTCCACTCTTTCCATTCAAATTCATTTATTTGCATAACACAGGTTCATGGGATGTTCCAAAAGATTGCGCAATTTCAGTAACCCTTATTGTTGTTGCTTACAGACCGAAAGTATAGACCTGCGGGGTAATTACGTAACACACGTTATCAGTAGCAACGGCTTCCATTTTGACAGTTCAACAACGTTCATTGCGGTCTTTACGTTCTTGAGCAGACAAATTTTTCGAACATATGAAGCAATGAACGAATCTTTGGATAAAAAATAAAGGATATTTAACGCAGAATTAACTATTTTCAGCGGTCGAGTGGTCTAGTGTACTTCCCTGACTATCTGCTGTGTGCCGCGTTCTTATCACTGCAAAATGCGCCCTTATCGCAGCTTCTGTCCGTCGCGTTCAAGGTAAACACATCCCTAAGTTTATATTTATTTCAGTCAACATCTTTAGCATAAAGACGAAGAGTCCTTGTTACTCACCATTCCTACCACCGGCGATTAATGAGAAGCGAGTAGAGGACACATAATACCTTTTGAAACTACGGCACTGAGCAGACTAATTGTCAAAATAGTATACTGACATCAACCTACAGCATTTTTAATAGCCTGACCATTTTATAAAATATAATTTTAAAAATAATAATCATTTAATCGTCAGAGTACAAAGTATGTATACACTCGGCTTTATTCAAAAGCGATTTACTCCTTTATTTTTGAATGAAATTTTATGTTCTTACGGACGTAGCATTTTCGAACCCATAGGTTTATACAATGCGTCCTATTTCAACGTTGCATTCGTTATTTCACCAAAAAATCGCAATCGAAAGTTGCCAAGTGTTGACATATTGGTGCTCGTGACTGTACGTCTGTGTCACACTATTTTTAATTCGGTCTGACACGTGAAGATGAATATGTCATTCTGCAGTATTGACATTACGACTAAATATACAATTCTGAGTCGGTAAAGTAGCCCTTAGCCCTTATGGTGACGAACATTTATGCGTTTAATTTGCAGCTATACGACAGCAACCGCACTGGTCGGCTGAACCTGGCCAACTTCGAGGAGCTGGCGACGCGCTGTCTCGGCCTGTGCCAGGAGGACGCACACAACACCTTCCAGCAGGCTGACCTGGACGAGAAAGGCTACTTGACATACGGTAAATGAATATTCATGAAGGTTCTCGAACTACAGCCGCACGGAACAATCGAAATCAAAGTCCTTTATTCAAATTAGGCTGAGAATCAGCTCTTTTTGAATGAAAAATTTACGACAGACCCCCAAAACTCTTTACTACATCCTAGTGCTTTATCTGGGAAGAAGAAGTGGCGTAACCATAGACATTTCTATGGGCGTAACAAACCCGCCGGCAGCACAGCAGTAAAGCTGTCTGCCGAAGTCAGTCCGCGAATGGGTGATCATCAATTACATGCCAAGACCCCTCCGGGCGTCGGATTGCCTGAAAGAATAGATAACCAGCCTTGCCTGGTTGTACAAACAAACTTACATCCGCTATTTAACCTCTTTGGAGATGAGCTTTAAAAAATCTTTCTTTATTTCCTTGCTTAACTTCATTATAAAAAAGCCTCCTGTGCAAAACTTCATGCTTCTAGACCCAACGGTTTAAGCTGTGCGTTGTCTGTCAGTAAATTAATTAATTAATTTATGATTGTACTTTCATATCAAGTTCTGGGGCGTATAGAAGTTTTATTGTTATGACAGCTATAACCGCATAGTGCCCTTGAAAGTGTTAATTAGTAATAATAAAGATCTTAAACCATTATAGGGGTATGAGGAACAGGGTGTAAAGTTCACTCATACTCCATAGGAATGGGAGGATCCTCCGACCAGACGGGGGTTGTGTCTGGCGGGCAACTGCCCGCTGATTCATGTCGGGCCGTTGTATATATGGAGTTGCGCGGTAAACTCTGTTTGCGAGATGCAAGATTTAGCGTGACGTCAGTATGATGCATTGTAGATACCGCTACACCATAATGTGCGACTATTAAAGAATTCTCATAATTTCCAGATGAATTCATATCATACGCGCAGAAGAAAGCTGAGTTTGCGTTTGTATTCGCGTGCGACACGACACATCACAAGCCGAAGACTCAGTGAGGGTCACCAGGTCACATCCCGACAATCTGCAGCCAGGTGCCCTAGAGAGAGGAACCGGCCCGCACCGGGGCAGGATGGAGAGACACGGAGAAATGTCGAGAATGTGATTTTAGAATTTGTAGATTCCTTTAAAGCAAAAGCGCTATGGTAACCCGCGAAGTACAAATTTCCTCACCTTGCTTGCAATTTGCAGGTTGTATGTTGATCAAAATATGATTCGCGACCGTAAGAAATATATATTTTAAGTATTATAATTATAAAAATCAGCAATCTCTCTAAGTTGAAATTACCCCATTGAATCGACGAAAACTGGCAAATATTGGAAACTGTCGAGTTAACGCAACTGTCTAACCGGTAAAACTGACGAATTAGTGAAACTGACTAATCAATGAAACTGGCGAATTAAATAAACTGACGACCAGTGATACACGGACTCATTTTGAGGCCAATTGTAACTGAGAGAGTATTGATGATTGTAATGATTATAGTCCTGTAAATAAATATATTTTATGGTTGGAGACTGACCTGCAAATTGCAAAAAAACGTAAGAAAACTCGGGCTGCCTTATCGTACTCCGTCTAACGCAAGTTAGATAAAAAAAATTATAACGTTCTGAGGCTACTGCTGCAAAACTCTCTTACAATTACACTAGAACCTTGCTAGAACACTAAAATGGGAATCGGGCATTGCAGTCTCACTTACACTTAGCTGGACATTACTCCTGCCTCGAAGAGAAACCAAAAGTAACCACGTCAGCAATAAAAATATTGACGACCTTTCCATAGACATATATTCAGCACGCTATTTTTACTTAGAAATCTCACTGGATAAGCAATCAACATTGTCCCCGGTTAAACCCAGACTGGTCTAGTTTCTCGGACGAACATTATCATAAAATTAATACGAAAAATTGTGAAGCGTGCGTAAACTGCTGTGATTGGTTGAATGATTTCATCATCATCATCATTTCAGCCGAAAGACGTCAACTGCTGGACATCCAAGCAGCGCCACTTCGACAGGTTCTGTGCTTCCCGCATCTAGCGGATTCCTGCGGCCTTTACAAGGTTATCGGTTTACCTTGTGCGCCTTCCAATCCAATGTCTTCCAGTACGCAGTCGCTACTCCAGAACCTTCCGGCCCCATCGGCCATCTTTTCTGCGAGCAATGTGCCCTGCCCACTGCTACAAGTTTGGTAATTCTTCGGGCTATACCGGTTACCATGGTTCTCCTGCGGATCTCTTCATTTCCGATTCGATTCCGTAGGGAAACTTCAAGCATAGCCCTCTCTCTTGCCCTTTGGGTGAAATTTAGCCTTATAATAAGGCCCATTTTGAGCGACCACGTATCAGTGCCATAGGTCACTGGCACACTGGTCTTTGACTAGTCGAATGGTTTATCAACAGCCAATCACAACAGTTTTGCGCACTTGACAAATTGTCACATTAATTTTCGTTCAAGAAACTGGCCCTAATAGTATCACAGAAGTATAATATGGTTCGAAACTAGCAGGGTATAGTAGCAGGGTTTTGAATCTATACGAAGTATTATTTCTTCATCTATTTCTACGGTAAACGCCAGTCTTAATATATTTTATTTTATTTTAATTCAAAGTGTTATTTCAATAAGCATAAAAGATCGCTCACATAAACAAATAAACGCTTTTTTAATCATGCGTGAGCTCACTCTTCTCAGTATGGACAGTTTTGACTTTAAGGGGCCGTCTCCACGAGCGAGAGAATCGCGGCGATATTGTCGTCGTGCCATCCAATTCTCGCCGCGATGATATCGCCGTGTGGAGACACGTTCTAAGACAGTGTATAGAAATACGTGCCACGACGATAATATCGCCGCGATTCTCTCGCTCGTGGAGACGGGCCCCTAAGTACAGTCAGGGCAAATCTAACGATTTAAATCTTTCATGTACAGACAAGCTACCCGAAACTGTCAAATTTTCCCAATGAACCTTGAACCTTAATAATTTAGCGATAAAGTTGAAAATCTATTAAATTTGACAGATTGTAGTAGCTTGATGTGCTGGCGTCTGTACTAAATACTTTATTATTGTATTTATGTAATAACGTATTTGCTCACTATGACGATTTGTATGACCCAAGCTCATGTAGTGTAGCTGTTCTTATGTAGATTTGCCTTATGTGTTTGTCTACTTATACTCTGTGGAGACGACAATACGATAATAAATTAAAACACTGGCAATACTAATGCTTAAGAGTATTTAGAAACTGTCAAAAAAACTGGGACTAAACTATATAATACACATTATGTATCGAAATTGACGCACACCACCTTACACCCCAATTAGAATATTATGTTACAATCACAATACATACACTGAATTTTTACTATTATTTAAATTGTGGTCTCAAATTTACGCAAGTACCTACACAGTCGCATACGTACAAGGGTCTAGCGTAGTATGTACTTGATTCATTTTGGTTGGTTTTGGCTGCATAGCCGAAGTGCGACTGTAATTTTCGTAGTTTTAATTTTATTATTTTTGGGATAAAAAATATCCTCTAATAATAATATCAGAAATCGATTCAGTAAACGATTCTGAACAAATTAGTTTCATAATGTCCATTAATTCAGTTACACATTGTAAATATCGATACCCATCACATCTGCGGAGTTTCGCTAGCTAATTTAATTTGGTCCTGTATATTTTTGTTGAATTTTTGCATGCAGAATGGGAACGTCATTAGATATATATGAAGTTTAATTGATTGTGTAATTGTCGTTTCCACCTTGTATAGTTTTCGTTCAATAGATTGTTCGGAAATGATACGTCGATAATCGGATTCGGCGAAATGACGTATGAATGGGGACTTGAAACTGCAGATAACTGGAATGTGAAATAAAATAAGAATAACATTTGTGTGGGGTGAATAACGACTTTAAAGATAATTTAGAAATTTATATGAATACTGCATTTTAAATGTATTTAATAAAGTTACAAAGTATTAGAACACGTGTGTATTAATGTGTTGTTTTTATTCACAACGCTTTTAATCTTAAGGGTAGTTATTCACCCTTCATAAATGCCTAGTGATAATATAATTTATTTGTGAATAGCTTTAGTCTTACGCCTTATTCCATAGTTATGTAGTGATTAAGTCAATTATTGGCCGCGTTTGTTGTTTAGACAATGTTATGACGGCTAAAGCTACGGTTTCCTAAAAGAGCGGTGGCCGCTACATGACGCCCGCAGTGACGGCTGTCATGAAAATGAAGGCAACGGGGTTTGACTTTATGGTGTCAAAAAATGCTCTCTAGGGAAACACATAAACTTACTGTCATAAATAAAGTTTCAGTGACATCATTCGGCGGTTAATTGCGGACGCTAAGTGGCGGCCCCCGCACTTCTAGGAAATCGTAGCTTAACCGATTGAATGCCGTTACTACAGAAACAATTAAAAAAACATTATGTCTCGCGTGGATCCACGTTCGATATGAAAGATTAAGGATGTGTTCCATGAAGAGTCTATGATGTACCTACAGTCAGTAAAAGAGATAGTTTGCATGTAGAGAATGTAATCTGCGTATTTTACTGACAGCTTGCCTGTACTTGGTGACTCCAAGTCTCTAAGTCTATCTATTTTATGAGTTTCGATTTGACTTAAGGCTCCCGCAGACTGGCACGAGTCTAGTAGAACAATTTCTTTGAAATGATAAATGTTTGAAATTAAATGTTTTATAAACACCCTAGCGGGGTACAGCCACCACAATGACAGCACATTTTTTTCAAATCACTTAGGTCTGTGTTTTTACTGGCATATGGTTGACCGTACTTACTATTTTATACGAGTATCAATTAGGGGACAGGAGGTAGGTACATCATAACTCCATTTTAGTTTAAAGACGTTTACAAACAAGGGGAATAGTTTTAAAAAAACACTTCTATTTTAGGAAAAAGACAGCGGTCTGCGTGGCAGAATATTTTGTTGAACGCCAGGCGTCGTCGCGGGAGTCGCGGTCATAATAAAAGTGACACTAATAATATTATAATAGTAACAAGAGGTAGATAGGTTATAGACGCCCCGTGACACGTCAAAACTTGGCTAATTGGCCTAGTTAAATATCGTCTTGTCTCTTTTTCGCTTCCGATAATTACTTACCTACGTGTAATCTAATAGTATGAAATTGTGCCGTTTTGAAGATCGAATTTTGTGTGTATCCTATCCAATATTCGATCTAAACGGCACAATGTCATACGAGTGTCAAACGACACCTATCTACCTCTTATTGCTCAGTCAACGTGCGTACACGCATGGGTGAAGCATTTAGTATGGAAAAGTAATTTCTGTCTCTTGTCGACTCGCTCCCAGATTTTATGACCGCGCCTGCTACGACCGTGAGAGTGCGTGTGAGTGCTCATCACACGAGTGACACGCATTGACGACAGAGGCAACTGTACCCCTCAACACGCGTCGGCGACAGCCGACAACACCCGTCGACGCCCGCCGTCGACGCGCCGGCGGCTGCCGTCGACCACGTGTAGCTAGTGTATTTGAGTACAATGCTTAAAAACAGGAGCGGCACGTTGTGTCGTGTATTTAAATACGATTCTTAAATACACGTGCAGATACTTTTAAGGTACACGTTGATGAAATGCTTGATTTCAGAACAATAAAAATACAGGATCGAATTAAATTAGTTAGCGAAACTACACGTGTGGGTGATGGCTATCGTAATCTAAACACGATATAACAATCAATAAAAACAGATTTTCCCAACTCATACTTGAAGTAACAAGGTAAAGTAACAGCGGTCGTTGAATTAAATTATTTCTTTTTTGCTTTATCATGTTATGATATTGACGTGATGGGTATTGACAGAGTTTCCCTAACTAATTTAATTTGAACCTGTATAATAATGATACAAGGAGAAGATCAAAACGTTTGTATAGTGGTCTTGTAAGACATACTGCATTTTATTCTAAAATATTGTAAGTGTAGGTATGCTTAATCTTAGAGTAGGTTAAATACGAATCGTGTGCTTATTTTACTCACAAATATTTAGTAAGCCAATAATTGGCCTCTTCAAGCTAAATAAATAGAAGGCCATTTGTAATATGTGATAATTTTAAGAGCATAGTTATATCAGTACAAGCTAAAATGACGCTAATGTTAACGCAATTGAGATTATTTCCGAATATCCTTCCTTTGTGCAATTTAAAATTATCCGGCCTTATCGTTCTTCCTTTAGGGCTGATTTTCCAACGCTAGATATTTTATCCGAGGAATAATTTCGAAATTTTGACAGTTCTTCCATACAAAACGACGACGAGACGTCAATTTTATTCCACGAATAAAAATAATCTGTTGATTGAAAAATCAACCCTTAGATTAGTTAATTATTCCATATTAATAGGTATATATTAGTAGACTATTGCGCGTAAAAGGAATTGTCTTTATTACCTACATATGAAGTCAAGGATTTTTGTCCTAGTTTTTTTTTTGTTAATAAAACGAAGTTAGTTGATAGCGAATGAGTTTTTCTGCCATTTCCTTTTCCCTGTGTTGATTAATTAAATTTGAATAATTAACTGACTTTAAAATGTAAATATCGCTTAATTTTGCGCCCCCTGACTATGACACAGCACGGAGGCAACTAGGTACTTAGATGTAAATAATTTATTGGGTTCTACTTAGCAGAAAAGACACAATCATAAATGCAGAATCAAAAGATAAAAACTAAGGGGATTATTTATAAACTTAGCTTGAAGTTAAGTAATGATTAGCGACTTTTTGACATAAGTACATATACATTTTTGACGTTTAAACGTCTCTTAACTTTAATCATTGTTTATAAATATAGGGGTAAGTACAGCCCGATTTAACTGAACTGGCGTTTGTAGTCGATGTCGGTTAGTTGGCGGTGCGTATTGTGCTCTGTGTGCCATCGTGTTTCAAGTGTTATAGTTTTGAGTGCTATTTTCGGTTATACATATGTAGGCTATTGCGCCTACATCTATTGTAGACTATACTAAAAATCTCCAATGGATGTGAGAAGCACAGGATCGATCGGTGTAACGCTTGTAGGAAGAGTGTGTCCAGCAGTTGTTGTCTTTCGGCTGTAATTTAATCATCATTACCCATTTTTTTGCCATTATTGTTTCATTGCTGGGCAAAGGCCATTTTTGTTTTTTTGGGTGTGAAATCATCAAATGACTTCTCCCGCTCCAGGCGGCGGCGAGTTACCCATTGCTCGCCGCTCGCAAGCCCGCGCCTACGGTGGCCGAGACTTGACTCTCGACTCTCGACGCCCAGGGCGTCTCCTGCGGCGACTAGTGGCGTGAGAGGGCAGAGATTGCCTCTCCCTCACGCGCTCCGCCTCCTCCGTTGCGAGCATTACTGTTTCACAGAAGGAGTTGCCGGCTTTCCAGGCACTCTCGCTCCGTACCATGGCCTGGACCAGGGCCGGACGCGAGAGATCGCCGCCGTCCATCGTCGCCACGAGGACGCGGTGGTGCTCCGCCCAAGCCGGGCAGACCTCCACCGTCTGGGCAAAGGCCTCCCTACTCTCTTTGCACCTCCCTCTGTCCAAAGCTGCAAAGGAACAATCATTATTAAAGGAGTCCAGCTCATCCCGCCATCTCCGTCTGGGTCTGCCGCGATGTTGTTGCCATTAAGCGGGATAATAATTTTACTCTCATATAATTAATGTAGGCATAGGGATAACATAGATAAAAATAGCTTCTAAATGGCAGTACACACAAGTCTCAGAAACAGTTTCGTGTCGAATTGCTTACTAAAATATGGACAGCTCTGTCATTGGCTTCATATAAATGCTGGAAGTGGCCGGTGGTTGGTTGTGCATGCTGGGCAGGAAAGAAGACGAGGCATATACTGTGTTTGTCGAAGGACCGATGGCGAGTGGAGCAGACGAGTCCGAGTGGAGACCGCGTATCATATCGGCAGGCGTAGTGTGGGAAGCCCCTCAGCTAGATTGACCAACGACCTAAAGAAGGTGTCTGGGACAGACTGGATGCGGAAGGCGGAGGACAGGGTGTTGTGGCGCAGGCTGGGAGAGGCCTATGTCCAGCCTATCCAGACTGCGATAGGCTGAGTTGATTGATACTGTTTTTGAAGATTTAAACTAAATGCAAAGGCTAGTAAATGATAAATTATTTTTATTTGTAAGAAATCAGTTAAAATAAGTATGTAGGTAACACTTTTATAATATGTTCAGCTGGATGAGGTCGGTGTTTCCTTATACGACTACTCTGAGAAGAAACACCGAAACAAACTCAGAGGTCTTGGTCTTTCTAACTCTTCAATATAAGGGTCAGATCATTTGTGAAAACCATGCAGGTTGTGGAAAGAACCATACAGATTGTAGTGGACCTGCCCTGACAGTGGCACATATTGTGTCAGTCATCAAACTTAAAGAGCAACCACTAATGAAAAAGACAAAAGATAACATTAGGGTAGGCCCTAATGTTATCTTTTATCTTTTTTATTAGTGGTGGAACACTTCACACTGCCTACAGTATGAAGTGTTCAAAGTAACATGAAACATAACATGACATGAAGGCTAACATGAAATATCACTACCTAATTCTTCTGTCTAGCCTTTTCGCAACTATGTTGGGGTCGGCTTCCAGTCTAACCTGATGCAGCTGAGTACCATTATTTAACATGGAGCGACTGCCTATCTGACCTTCACAACCCAGGTACTGGGTAATACGATACCCCTTGGTAAATGATAAATGATTTTATTTCGTAAGTAGGTTTCGTAAGTATGTAGGTACAAGCACTTTTACATGTCAATCATATTTTAAAACTAGATGAGGTCGGCGTTTCCTATCTGACTAGTCTGAGAAGGCCGAAACAAACTCAGATGTCACAGTCTCTTTTAAAGTTCAGACATAATCTTGGTCAGATCATATGAAGACCATGCAGGTCGATGTCTGAGATGTTCTTTTGAGGAAAGAACCACACAGATTGAGAGGACCTGTCCAGTCAGTGCACGCATTTGTCAGAAATCGTGCAGCTCAACTCACAACTTAAGGAGCTCGACGATTCGACGAACAATACCAAAGAAAGGACATTTGGGTAGGCCACATTAATTACTTAAACTGCCAGACCATGACAAAACTAAGAGAACAGAGAGAAAAATAAAATATAATAAAATAAAGTGCACCACACAGTCTTCACATTCACAATAATTAAAATAATAAGTAGAATACTTTACAAATTAAGCAAATGTCATAGTATATATAAAATTCATTGCTGTCAAAGTGTATATAATAAAAAAAAAACAAAAACAACAACAAAACAGAAAAATAAGAACACTAAATAGGTAAAAAAATTGGAAGCAGCTCAATCCCAAGCCTTTTTGTCCTCGATATAATCCATAACGGTTGTCAGACTATCGAGCTTCTGACGACCCGTAACGACTGTCAAAGATCCACGAATGACAGTCGGGACCGCCGGCTTAACGTGCTATGTGCTTTCCGAGGCACGAGTGCTCTTGGTATGTAAAGATGGTCACCCATCCACGGACCAACCGCGGCAAGCGTAGCTTAACCTGATCAATCAGCCTGTGCAGCTGTTATTACTTAACCACGAGCCCTACATCACTCTTCCTAATTAAAATACCATGACTATGGGTGACTATATGATTTTTTTTATAGGTAATTGGGAACAGTGATAATTCGTGTTAGCCTCACACTCTCAATAATTAAATGAATTTAAGTACCTTAAATATTATGCTTTGAAAATTAAATAAATAGGTAATGCGGATGATAATGACACTTCGACCAGGAATAAATATACCTATCTACACTAGATTCCCGATTAGTACCTTAAAAACGACAATGACATTAGTGAGTAGTGTAAAGTGTATTTTCTTGTTTGAGCCGCTGTTTAAGTAGATTAATAACATCAATTGGAAACAAGGCTTTCAGTAGACAAAGGAAGATTCTTGATCGAAGGGAAAAAAAATGAAATCATTTTCTTTGGAATCGTTTCTGATGGTGAGCCATTGAGGATTTATAATTAGCCGCCATGTTGGGGTCGAGCATCATCTGCTTGACTTGTGCTTGTGTTAAGTTTCCTGCCGCTTGGAATGAGTTCGTTTCGTCCTTTGGTCCCCTGATTTGTACATACTGAGCCTGTATTATGAATATTTTCTCAACAGCGTCGTTAACATCAATATTGCACGTCAAAAGCTTCTCATACATTAAAAGATGCCAAAGGAAATGAGTTCGAAAAAAATAATAAGTAAATTCATTGTAAAGATTTTCCATTTTGTGCAGGATCACTGCTGCCGCACCGTATAGTATTGCAATTTGGTACCCGAAGTCATCGGTATACCTTTTCCTGAAGGGTCTAGTTAGATTAATCTTTTCTTTGGTCATGTACATGGTATGCTTCATTAAATCCAAAGTTTTATTAACGATGTATGGATGCCATTCATAGACTTCGTTTCCCGGGTGTGCCTTGTACTGACGTCGTGTGTTTTCTGCCGCCATAATTTGATTCGCGTACTTCTTTTTGGCAAAGGTTATAATCTTCCGGACGGTGTCTACGTCAAGTATGCTGATATCTAGGTTGTCTCCAGTGAGGTTGTCTCGGTTTTGGCTGGGTTGTCCCAGGATGAAGTCAAAGAGGGCGCTGTTGCTGTAACTGTCGCCGAGGAACTCAGATAGAAGCTTGTTGAGAACATCGGCGTTAGGCACTGGCTGCCCGGGGATTGCCTTCACACATTGTGAAGTTTTTATGACTGAAATACAATTTAGTTAATTATTCATAGTTTTGACCTTAACGGTGAGCGGTAAGCCAGAGGTGGTCATATCGTACCTATGTAGGTACGTACAACATAATAGAAGGATGCAATAACGTGTGTCAACCATATTTATCGGTTTAATAACTATATAGAGTATTTTGGCCAGAGATTTGTCAATTTTGCTGCCTATGGCAGTTATTGGCGCCGATTCCCTTGTTCACAAACTAAACTAAATTTAAGTTCAGTGCATCTTTTTCTTTCTATTTTATTAAGAAAAGGACAGAAGATCAATATTAGTTTAGTCCTGTCACTGTTTACAGGGGGTTTGTTAGCGGGGGTTCAGAATCATGTACTGAAAAATGTTTCGAGGTTTATTAAAATAATTGCTGTTCCTTAAGGTTTGACCGCGTAGGTATTGCACTTTTCTATGAAGCAGCAGTTTTTGTTACCTTCTTGTATATAGTTATCACATAGCTGTATATAGTTGTCGACATAACTCACAGAATAAGCAAGCTGAAGTGGTAATGGGCCGGCCATAGGTATTAGCCGTAGAATCGATACCGTTGGTAGACGTGTTCTTGAGTGGAGACCGCGAATCGGTAAACGTAAGGTGGGACGCGCTCAGGTTAGGTGGAGCGACGATCTTCGCAGGATGGCTGGTAGCAGCTGGATGAGAGTTGCCGAAAATCGATTTGAATGCAATAGGAGAGGCTTATGTCCAGCAGTGGACTGCTACAGGCTCATGATGAAATGATGATACCGTACCTGATAGTTATCACATTGTACAAAGCCACTTACGTGATATTGCAACCAAACCAAGAAGCAGCATTCTACTGTCCCAAATTTTCCGCAATTATAATAAAATAGTGTTTCTTGAACAAGTAGTGCTGTCTCGTAGGTAACCACCTCGCTAATACTTAAACGAAGTTTTTACTAGCGTGGTTCTGTAATTTAAATTTAATGTTTATATGTAGGTACCTACATTTTAATTGCTTATTTATTCATTGCTATTAATGAAAACCAGTAACAACCAGCTAAAACTAGTTATATCTGTGTTTTAAACATTGTGTATCTGTGTTTTAAACATGTACTCATCTGTGTTCACACGAGCGACACGCGTAGACACGTTGTTGGCGATAGAGCGACACGTAGGTAACGTTGTCGGCGACCGCCACCGACGCATCGTGTGTGGCCGCGGACACGCGTCGTTTGCAATTGCCTCTGTTGTCGACGCGTGTCGCTGGTGTGTAATGTGTGTATGCACACTTAGAGGGGCTCATGACTAACTAACAGCAACAGGGTGGATCGATCAAGGTTCAGCGGCGGTCGCGGGTTAGTTCGTTGCTGGGGAACCATCCATGTCATACCGAGGCTCCTCCGTGCCTCGGAAAACTAGTCAAGTAGTTTGTCTCAACTGTCATTCGTAGATCTTTGACATTCGTAACAGGTATCTAGTCAGAAGCCCGAAAGTCTGAAAACCAGTTTATACCAATAGTCTTGGATTAGCTTAAAAGGGGAAGATACGTTACACTCTAACATAGCTATCACTAAACCTAGGCTCGGTGCACATCTACGTATGTGCAACGAAACTCACACATCTGTGAGCACAGTTGCATACTTACAGTTACCAGTAGACAAGGACAGAGATAGGACCCGTCAGAGTCGTGCGAGTGCAACCGCGTTAGCTGCCAAATTATGAATTTTTCGATTATGAATTTTGATATAGAGTATTGCGCGAGAGTCGCGCGAAGCGTCGCATCGTGTCTCTCTTGTCTGTTTTGTGTTATCTACCTAGCTCTCACAAAAATGGCGAAGCAAACAACAAATAAAATTGTAACTTGAGTGATTACAACACTTATTTTAAGGCATTTTGTTGCACGTATGTACTTCATGATAGACTCGACGGAGAGTCAAGCCCCCCCGGTCACGATATGCGATCGATAGGTGGCAGCGCCCGCCGGGGGCCACGAAAAACCATGGCCTCCGACTTGTTGAGGGCCACCTCCAGGAACCCAACTTTTTTTGTCTAAAAAAGGAATGCAGTTCATTACTAATATTTCGGTAGAGTAAGCTAGTATTCATAAATCGGTCGCATAACAGCCGATCGGTTGAAGTGGCAACACAAGAAATTACAGAACACAACAGAAAGAATGTATTGTTGCGCGCCACGATTAATGCCTGATACATGGCGACATTAGTTACCACTAGCGCCATCTATTATCAAGTAGCAGAACTAATTCACCACTAGCGCTATCTAGTATCAGAACAAATAGATCCATCTAGAAATTTCTATGCTAGAACTATCGACAGAGGTCAGTCGGGGCCGGTATATACCCGAACATTCTGGATGTTTCTACAATAGAAGGTACTAGAACAATCTGCTGCACTATATAAGGCCGGGAATAACCGCGATTCAACACAGTGTGTTGGAAGCGATACATGCGAATACATCGAAAGCGATCTTCAAGTGCGACTTAAGCGAAATTGTGTTTTATAATTAGTGTGTTTGAGTTGTTATTAGTGTTGATTAATTAAAGTATAATTTTTGGTAATTTATATCGGCACTTTTTATTGTCAGGAACCCGAAGCTCGTTACAGTATTATATTTATGTTCTGAATGTGGAAGAAATTTTTTGCTAGATTAGTTTGACGTTTGCTGGTCAGAGGCCGAGGGGCCCCCTGAGCTTGGGGGCCCCGGTGCACGGCACCGCCTAGCCCATCGATAGCTACGCCACTGACCTCGCGCCAAGTCTGCTGAATCTCGTCGCGTATTTCTTTGACGGCTTATAAGCAACTGTTTAGTGACCTTTTAACGCTTTATAAATTAGAATTTTCCTAGTCAGTCGCTTACCAATTGGTTGTTTAAGAGATGTCTATAAATAGAAACTGTTCAACTTTTCAATGATCTTTAACATATGATGTAACTTGGTCTAGCAAGGCCCTCAGGATGGAACTCATTGCATTTATTTTTGATCATCGCGCAGTTATCTCGTCTGCAGAAGGAATTGCGGGTGTGATTTTAATTTTAGGTTCCCTGCATCCATAATATAATTGGTGCTTTAAAACAGAATAAAATAAAAAAGTGGTCGGTGCGCGAATCTTTACGTTCAGAGTCTCATTGTTCGCTGTAGTTGAAAAGTGAACGCCGCTTTTTACACGTAGGGGCAGCCAATCGCACATTGACATCGACAGCACTCTTCTTTCGTAGTAGTATGGGCGATTTTCGTAGTGCATTATGTCGCAGCCAACTGGTTTAATTAGCCGTTTCCGTTAACCGCCTAGCCATTTAACTAAGCGGCGGCCGTTCAACTAAGGGCCTGAATGATATTCAATAGATTATAGTTTAGGTTGGAACTGTAACCAATCACGTACGAGCCGAATTGGTCGCAGTAATTAAGCCTGGGCACCCCGACCAAATGGGTTAGGTTAGAACTGTGATAAACCGCGTGCGAGGCGAGAGAGCGAAGCGAGGCGAGCAGGTGAGCACTACTTCCAAAGGCCAGGCGGTTGACTAAACGGCTAATTTAACCAGTTTGCTGCGACACATATATCTACTTATACAGTTACGGCACTTGTGAACGTTTACTTTATAAAGTTGAATGTTTCATGTTCTTGGACATTTGCATACTTAGATATTTAGAAAAAGCGTCTAGTTACGGAGCTATTGAAGTTCAAGGTTCCACTTTTTTTTTTTCACGAAAACAAGTTTTAAAGATAACTCAACTTTGAATACCCTCACAACTCCTGTACTGTTGCAGGTACCCTAGATAAGCACAATATGTTGCGTGTGTTACATTACACGTTACATTACATTTGGACACAGCGATTTTTCACACCAAAAGCCAAAATCATTTCACAGCAATCATTTTTGCTTAATGTTTGATGTGCATAATGCGTAAATAACGGCTATATGTGATGGGTCTTGTTACATCCTGTAGAAATCAAACCCATCCTAAGACAAATTTAATTGATTAAAGTTAAGGATTACTCGAGGCCTCTGGCTCCGTTAACTCATCAAAGAAAAGAAGTAAAGAAAGAAACACTGGCCAAGTGTGAGTCGGACTCGCGCACCGAGGGTTCCGTATAAACTATTAGTTAAGTAAATAGTTCGTTCATCGAATCGAGTTTCGAAGATTTTCCCAAGAAATCAGTCCCCGAAACGTACAAACTTAACTTTGCCGCTGGAAAACTGTTGTCCTCATACATCGACATAGGTCGCGGTTAGTTTACCAACTGCAAATAAGTTTGTAATCGCAAAAGTAATATTTTTTTTGTGAAGCAACTAGAAAACGATTTTTGGTTTTTTTCCTTTACTTGTGCTACATGACATTATATCATGCCAGGTTTCATGATTCTAGGTCAATGGGAAGTACCCAATCCCCCATATTACAAAATGAGGTTTTTCTTTAGGTCAGGCTTAAACCACCGAGCCAGATATTGAATTAAGAACCTAACTGTTATAAAAATTCAGTTCTTTAGACAAAAATGACAGCTTAGTTCGAAGTTCTTAGTTTAGTTTCTCATTTTAGTATTAAGAACTTTGCCTTACAAATACTGGCTCAAAGGTTTAGGCTAGAACTAAAGCTAGATTTCATTTTGTAATAAGACGGTATAGGTTGTGCGAGTGTCAAAATATGCGGCAAAAACGGAGCATAAAAAGCCGTATATTTTGATCGCATCGACTTAGAAGTTTGACACACAGACCTGAGTATTTAATATTAATTTCCACTTGATACCCTCCACGCGTTCCTGAGAAAAAGAGTAACAACGAAGTGATTCTATAAAGGTTCCGTTTTTGGTACGGAGTACGGAACCCTAAAAAGTAAGAAAAAACATTTATTTTCGGTCAACATGACGCTAAGAAAAAAACAAATCAGTAATCAACATCAGTAGTTCGAGAAGCTCCAGGGCACGGCGGGCTTAGACTGGTCCTGGTTTGCTGCCATTTTGATTGCTTTAAGTTCCTTGTACGACTGTATGGCTTCTTTCATTTCCTTTTTCTGCTGCCGTACGTTTGTTTGTTTTTTGTACTTACCATCCAGATTTACTAGAACCCACCAAAGGTAACAAAAGTCTACGTGGAGTCTTGCCACTTTGCTGTGCAAGACTATTTGAGTATTAGCGTGATAGTATTTTTCTCTTGTACGCAATGCGTAACTATAATACCGCATCATTTTGGTATGGATTTTGATTAACATACGATAAGTGTATGCAATACGGAAGCCAGTATCCGTGGTGCTGAAGTATTTATTTGCATGGAGTTTCTTTACTTTGTGCCTTGCCATGTACAATACCTGCAGCATCAGATCGAGACATCTTCGCCTCATAAATTGGCTGTACCCAAGCCATTTGTCTTTGCCACTATTAAAATCGATATACGCTTGTCTTCTCGACGCGTTGTAATTTATTGGTTCATCTTTTGTAATCATGCTTGTGATTGCATTCATTTTTTTTCGAAATTTGTTTATGTCTATTTTTTCTAAGTCAATTGACACATTTTTTACTATTACGCCAGACATATCATCATAGTCCACCTGTGTTTTCTGTGCAAGAGTCGGCAAAACATCACTGAGCTTCGGGAATTCATCAAAATCAATATCGATTGCGTCTACCGGTTCATAAAAATAAGAACCATTACCAGATCGTCTTGTTCTATTTGCGCTTTGAACAAAAGGTAAAAAAACTGAAAAACAAACACTGTAACATAAATAAATAGTAATAAAGTAGAAGGTAGGTTGTGGGTGGTGGTGGTGGTGGTGCTGGTGGTGGTGGTAGGTAATAGTAGTAGTAGTATAGTAGTAATGGTTATTTTTTTTAACTAATAGTTAACGGTTTGATATTACGAGTATATCATTAGATAAACTAAATATTTATCAATGAACACAATCATTGTGCAAGAATTAAACCATATTTTCAACAATTGGTTGAGTTTAACTACGGATCAAAAACCGGCCCTTAGAAAACTCAGATTTGGACAATTTTTAAAAAGATCGTCATCATCATTCTCCTGCCCTTATCGCAATTTGTTTGTGGCCGGCGCAACATGTCTTTTTCTTCCATACTCCTCTATTAGCCGCCATCTCGACAGTCACCCCCCTTCTAACCATATCATCATTCACACAGTCTATCTATCGTTTCTTTAATTTTTTAAAAGATGTTCATGCTAAAATGAAAATTCTGTGCAATAGTGTAACATGTCCTGATAGTAATATATCTGACGGGTTGATGGAGCCTTTTGGGAAATACAACAAAATTTTATTGATTTACAAAAGTACCCAAAAGTGGTCATCATTTTGCATTTATCTCTGTCCTGTAAAAATATTTCCAAATCTTCATCATCTATCAATGGTCAATCTCAATCATTAATCAATGGTGTTTGAGGATTGAGTATTGAACAACTTCTAGAAATCTTTCGAAAGCAAATCAAAAATTCGAAGACATGTGACATTCACCACTCCGTACTGGGCCCGCGTGGTGGGTTATGGCTATGGCCCACTCCCTCTCACAGAGAGGAGGCCTGGGTCCCAGCAGTGGGAATATTATTATAACCTCACGTCTGGATGACAAAATACCAAAAGCTGTAATGACAATTTAAATATCTCACAAATTAATACGTACGAGTAATTAGTGCGCCTTGTTTTAAATTCTCCCTTTTTGAGAGAAGTTAAAAATACCTATAACTGTTATAATAAACTACTGTGTGGTGTTTTCCTAACAAGCTGACTAGGTACTTTTTCCACGACGTCAGCTATTCTCATAAACCAAGTTCGTGTCAAGTAGAAG
Organism: Apamea crenata; assembly: GCA_949629185.1. Lineage (NCBI taxonomy): Eukaryota > Metazoa > Arthropoda > Insecta > Lepidoptera > Noctuidae > Apamea > Apamea crenata. The sequence continues at coordinate 2,237,563 of OX451368.1, read as the reverse complement.
ATTATTTTTTTTTAGGTACCTACGTTATATTTACTCTATAGTGTAATAAATAATTATTTGAACTTACAAAACAGAAGAATAAGTTTCAAAATTGTGGTGAAAGGCTGCATTTTTTTTATTATTTATTAATTAAAGAAATATTTCCTACTCACAGAGCATTTTCGATTATAAGATTAGTTACCTAAGTTGTAAAGAACTAAGTATGTACTTAATAATTACTAAACGTAATGATTCGATTATTTTTTGATCATCATTAATATTTACTGTAATTTTAGTCGGGGTTGCTAGTAACCACTAGCAACTCCGACTAAATCGATAACCCCAACCAGGAATCGAATCGACTTCTGGTTGGAGACAGCGCCACCATGCATGCTGTATAACTTTATTACTTTAGGTACCATAAGCAATGTTGAAAAACTTTCAAATAATAAATAATTAAATAAATACTAGTTTATTACTGTCCCACTACAGGGCGAATGCCTCTTCTCATACAGAGCAGGAACGAGCATTTATCACCACGCTTGCTCAAGACAGGTTGGGGATTTCAGACTCATATTAACACGTTTGTCGCCGTCACCGGGGCGTCACCGAGATCGAGCTGACGACGCCGAAGTAGCAATACATAAGTACATTTGCTATGGCCGCGTCACCACCGCCGGTCCGACACCCGGGCGCGGTCATCCCGGCCGCCAAAATTCCGAATAGTTCGGCGTGACAGCTAGAACTCAGCTGCAATACTAAACACATTTGATCTTGTCCACACCGGCCCCGTTCGCCCGGCATTTGTTTTGTCTAATATTTATCATTTATCACACTGAATTGCTGAGTACGGTCCCACAACCTCGTGCATGAGGCTTTAGGCTACGGTCTATCTGACCACACGCTCACCGCGTCCGGCGACATGTAGCCGTCCGGCGTCCGGCACCGACGACGGCCGAATTCTGTGTTCGTAAATACACGGATGCGGTCCCGCGATCGCCAGGTGCGACGGTCGCAACGAACGTTTTGGCAACCGGCGGTTTGTCGGTCATCCGTCGTGACGTCACCGCACGCTTTCGGTAGCGTGTGGCCGGTGGCGTTTCAAAGAGATCGTAGCCTTAACCAGTGTGCCAAACTTTTGAAAAAGCTAATAGGGCGCCATTTATTTCCTCTATGATGAGCATTTATTATATCCTTTTTGGTAGCCTGAGGATGAATGCCATGCAAAGGACACCAGTCTTTTGGGCACGCCAGTTGACCGCGATGCGGAGACCATATATGTATTTAGATGATATCTTTTAGTTAAGGTATAGTTTGAGAATTTTATTTTAGTAGTATTAAAGGTACATTGCTGCTTTGCTGGTAATTATTTGAATTAAGGGTTACAAGAGATTTTTTAGGAGACTTTCTCAAAAGTGTCTCTTATTGCACCGCTTTCAGGCTCACAATACAGTGTATTTTACACGCGTGCTTTTTACTTTGCATTTCCGTACTAGTGCGGGAGAGTGCACTACAGATAACTGCATACTTGTCAAAGATGTGTGTGTATGTTTTTTTTGTATGATCTAACATCATGCCTTTTTATGCCAAAATTTATTTATTATTTCCTTGCAAGTGTGTTTAAAAAACGTCTTTTGATACGCGTGAGCTTTTGTTATTGATCTCCTAGCTCCATTACGGCCTCAACTTCAGCTGCAATGCAACTGCTAGTGCAACAATACATCTTGCACAGTTGCACGAAAAAAATAAGATAAGAAAAAAAAAATTGTTATTATTTAGCACAAATAGCTCGCACATTATAAAATAAAGATCTGAGAACCCAAAACCCTCGTATTCTTATACAATCAGAGTATCCGCATTAGATACGAGAGATTTTTTAGATTTTCGTAGTGTTTGTACTATTACCCTTATCTTTTTTCAACTTTGGCAAAATGTATGTGTCGTAGGGCGCGTCCTGTTGGAACAGCTCCTTGTATAACTGATTATTAAATAACTGTCAACATTTCAAAATTATTCCTCTAATAAAAGTTATCTGGCGATGGAAAAATCAGTCCTTATTGGAATAGAGTTGGACTCTGTTGAGTCGACCGTTTTTCTTGGAAAAACTATTGACAGTAAATTACAATGAGGCCCACATCTATCAAAATTGTCAGGAATAATAGTAGTTCAGCCGCAGATGACGTTAAAAAAATTCAGATTAAAAAAAAGAGAGGGAGAGAGATAGTTGTCATGGCTTTCGAGGGTTCTGAAGCCAATAGCGAGGTCGTAATGAAAATCCAAGATGGCGGCGAAATTTTTTGAGTTTTTCATCTTGGGTGTGGTTTTTATGGTTTTCGAGCGTGCTAAACCGGAGGCGAGGTCAAAATGAAAATTCAAGATGACGACAACTTTATGAGATTTCCTAAAAATGTATACTAAATGGTTCTGTTTTAAACACGCGTATTAAAAACACACTTTCTCCCTCTTTCTCTTTCTATTATAAACGAGTGTGTTTGCCTGCTAGTATCGCGTAAGGAACGTCGTCGTCCCTGATGGGGGTCCACTGACCGCAAACGTTTTTTTTTTAATCTACTGCCACACTTTGTTGTAGTGCAGCTATCATTGCGCATTTGTATAAAGTCTTTTCTCTGGTCGTAGATCGTCATCGGTTCCTTAAAAGTTTTGAAAAAATTGAAGGAATCGCTCTCGTTCTTTTGTATTTTCGCAGGCAGTCGATAATTCCCGTGGTGCACTTTTCTTGAGATATCTTGTAGGTATTGCAATACCAACGTCGTAAATTATACGATTTCTTTTTTAATGGTTTATTTAAGTAATTTGAATTTAATGAGCTTGCTTATCCGGTCTGTTTTATAACAAGAAATGTCTCTGGGAATGTTTGTGTTCTTAATTTATTTAACATTGGTTTGTGAGTATTATATTTAAAACAATAATTATGAGGGTCCCTAGATTAATTTTTAAACAATGATTTCTTTCAAATTTTTTATTACGTAAAATCATTGTAAAATACACTAATATGCATTCAAAAATGTAAACAAATATGAGTTTATGGAAAAATAACTTTAATTCCTACACTATACAACATAAATACAATTTGAATATAGGTATATAAAAATACCATTATTTTAAATCTGCAGCACAATCAATCTATTGTGCTGCAGATTTAAAATAATGTTATTTTATGCCAAATAGGAATATCAATGACCTACTTTGTTTTAAAAACATTTTTTTAGTCCCACGGTTTTCTACGTGGCTAACAATTAAATTATTTTTATTAGATCTCTCGTTCAACAATGGTGATACACTGGAAGATGCGTTGGAGGAGAGGGACGTCTACCATACGCTATTCGGCAACATAGGATCCATGGAGGATCTGTTTCTTAAAGAGCCCGACGGCACGGCGCCGAACCATATGCCGGCCGCAGACGACAGCGACACTCTCGATGAACCGGAACTGGAGATATCCGAAGTATTTGGGTTCCTCCGAACCAACTTGACTAACCAGACCTTCGATTTACACGACTTCTTCATTATTAATGAACAGTATTCAAACTTTACTAAAGAATATAAGAATAAGAGTATGAATCAGGTGAAGAATAACACAAGAAGAAGTTGGGCAGACCCTGAAGATACCTGGTATGGTAACGAAAATATAGAGCATATAAAAAAACAGCAACTCCAAATGGTTTTGGTGCAATTTACAATGCACTGTCGTTACGAGGTAGGAAAAGCTTTATCACAGCGCGATTTCGTAAGAGATGACAAGAGATACAAGCTGGGTTATCTATTTAACAGAATGCGAAGATTAAAAACTGAGCAGTTGAAGATGGTAGGTGCGGGGTGGAACGAAGAAAATACGCATTGGCGACACATGTATGCCCTGATGCGGCTGTACGAGCGCGTGGTGCACTTCGACGTCGACATGCGTGACACCGCCAACATGATCAAGAAGGTGTTCCAACAGGCCGCGCCCTACGACACATACATTTTGCCAAAGATGAAAAAAGATAAGGGTAATAGTACAAACACTACAAAAACCTAAAAAAATCTCTCGTATCTAATGCGGATACTCTGATTGTATAAGAATACGAGGGTTTTGGGTTCTCAGATCTTTATTTTATAATGTGCGAGCTATTTGTGCTAAATAATACCAATTTTTTTCTTCTTATCTTATTTTTTTCGTGCAACTGTGCAAGATGTATTGTTGCACTAGCAGTTGCATTGCACCTGAAGTTGAGGCCGTAATGGAGCTAGGAGATCAATAACAAAAGCTCACGCGTATCAAAAGACGTTTTTTAAACACACTTGCAAGGAAAGAATAAATAAATTTTGGCATAAAAAGGCATGATGTTAGATCATACAAAAAAACATACACACACATCTTTGACAAGTATGCAGTTATCTGTAGTGCACTCTCCCGCACTAGTACGGAAATGCAAAGTAAAGAGCACGCGTGTAAAATACACTGTATTGTGAGCCTGAAAGCGGTGCAATAAGAGCCACTGTTGAGAAAGTCTCCTGAAAAATCTCTTGTAACCCTTAATTCAAATCATTACCAGCAAAGCAGCAATGTACCTTTAATACTACTAAAATAAAATTCTCAATAATTGCAAACTATAAACTAAAAGATATCATCTAAATACATATATGGTCTCCGCATCGCGGTCAACTGGCATGTCCAAAAGACTGGTGTCCTTTGCATGGCATTCATCCTCAGGCTACCAAAAAGTATATAATAAATGCTCATCATAGAGGAAATAAATGGCGCCCTATTAGCTTTTTTTAAAAGTTTGGCACACTGGTTAAGGCTACGATCTCTTTGAAACGCCACACGCTACCGAAAGCGTGCGGTGACGTCACGACGGATGACCGACAAACCGCCGGTTGCCAAAACGTTCGTTGCGACCGTCGCACCTGGCGATCGCGGGACCGCATCCGTGTATTTACGAACACAGAATTCGGCCGTCGTCGGTGCCGGACGCCGGACGGCTACATGTCGCCGGACGCGGTGAGCGTGTGGTCAGATAGACCGTAGCCTAAAGCCTCATGCACGAGGTTGTGGGACCGTACTCAGCAATTCAGTGTGATAAATGATAAATATTAGACAAAACAAATGCCGGGCGAACGGGGCCGGTGTGGACAAGATCAAATGTGTTTAGTATTGCAGCTGAGTTCTAGCTGTCACGCCGAACTATTCGAAATTTTGGCGGCCGGGATGACGGCGCCCGGGTGTCGGACCGGCGGTGGTGACGCGGCCATAGCAAATGTATGTATTGCTACTTCGGCGTCGTCAGCTCGATCTCGGTGACGCCCCGGTGACGGCGACAAACGTGTTAATATGAGTCTGAAATCCCCAACCTGTCTTGAGCAAGCGTGGTGATAAATGCTCGTTCCTTCTCTGTATGAGAAGAGGCATTCGCCCTGCAGTGGGACAATAATAAACTAGTATTAAAAGTGTTTACAACAGAACCATTTAGTATACATTTTTAAGAAATCTCAAAAAGTTGTCGTCATCTTGAATTTTCATTTTGACCTCGCCTCCGGTTTAGCACGCTCGAAAACCAAAAAAACCACACCCAAGATGAAAAACTCAAAAAATTTCGCTGCCATCTTGGATTTTCATTATGACCTCGCTATTGGCTTCAGAACCCTTGAAAGCCATGACAACTATCTCTCTCCCTCTCTATATTTTAATCTGATTTTTTTTAACGTCATCTGCGGCTGAACTACTATTATTCCTGACAATTTTGCTATATGTGGGCCTCATTGTAATTTACTGTCAATAGTTTTTCCAAGAAAAACGGTCAACTCAACAGAGTCCAACTCTATTCCAATAAGGACTGATTTTTCCATCGCCAGATAACTTTTATTAGAGGAATATAATTGACGTTTGACAGTTTTTGTATGAAATAACTGTCAACATTTCAAAATTATTCCTCGAATAAAGTTACTAGATGATTGGAAAATCAGCCCTAAGTTGAACATTGGTAGTTAGTTGCCTGACATTTGTCGTTTAATTTAATTAGCTTAGTCTATTTTTCTTGCAGGAGAATATTATTTAGATTAGATGAACTACAACTTTAGAGAGATAACTTGTTCAAAATTAACGTTTGATTTAAAAAATGAGGGAAGTGTCATATGCGAGCAATACAATGTTGTTATAAAAAAAGTAATAGGGTATAAAAAGTGACTTTCGCTTTTTCATCCTGTGGATCGCCAGAAAAATATTAAATATACTATATATTATATTCATCAATAATAGCGAAAATCAGGGACGATTTTTGAATTCATACCAAACGCCGTACGACTGACATCCGTTGTTTTGTCTCGTCGTTGGCTCGGTGCACTTCGTCCGTGGGAGGAGTAAGATTTTGCCTACACGATTTTGGAGTCTATATTCAAATCATCTGCCTAGCCTTTTCCCAACTATGTTGGGGTCGGCTTCCAGTCTAACCGGATGCAGCTGAATACCAGTATTTTACATGAAGCGACTGCCTATCTGACCTCCACAACCCAGTTACTGGGTAATACGATACCCCTTGGTAAGACTGGTTGTCAGACTTTCGGGCTACTGACGACCCGTAACGACTGTCAAAGATCCACGAATGACAGCCGGGACCAACGGCTTAACGTGCTTTCCGAGGCACGGAGGGGTCTTGGTATGTGAAAATGGTCACCCATCCACGGACCAACCGCGGCAAGCGTAGCTTAACCTGATCGATCGACCCGTGCGGCTGTTATTACTATATTCAAACTAGGTCAAAATTCAATTACGATAATTTTACAGATTCAGGATAACCAAGCCGAGTCAGAAGGAATTTCTCTAAATGTTCCTCCTCTGTTTCTGTTGTGTTCTCCTTTATATAAAGATAAAGAAAAGAATATAAAAATAATAAAACAGCAATGTAAAGACATGTGAATCAACAAAAAAGGGAATTTGGTACAAGACCATCCAACCACAGATTCCAGCGTACTTACATATAATTGGACTGATCAAAATATGCTTAGCAGAAGGGATTTTGTTATGGTCCGGTCACATTCCATCAAAAATGTTTGGTTTTCTGATGAAGAAGGTAAACATCACCACCCACCACCATCATCAACTGTGAAGAATGTGGAGTAGTCGAAGACGTGCAACATATTTTGATGGAGTGTGTGCGGAATGGGGCTTTGAGATTTAATTTACTTGGCCCTATAAATTAATATGATATTGGAGAGTGTAATGCTATTCTGGTTTGTCCTATAATGGAACAAGCGAGGATACTGTACAAACTGGCATTTTTTGTTTTAAAGTAAGTGTTATCTGTTTTTTGGTTTAGTTGATTGTGCGAGGTGACAGGACGAAGTCATCGGTCAGCGATAAAGCCCTTAAAAAAATAGTGTAATAATGTCGTAAGTGTATAATGACTATATTAGCATCTTGGAAAATTATAATTATATTCAAAAGGAAGAATAGAAGAACGGAGAAGAATCCTTTGGCGTAGAAATTTTGCAATTTTCTTTTCATAATAAAAACAAACGGAAATTATCATAATTCAAATCATTTAATCAAATCTATGCGAGGAAATAATCCTACTAATATTATAAATGCGAAAGTTTTTATGGATGGATGGATGGATTGATGGATGGATGGATGGATTGATGGATGGATGGATGGATGGATTGATGGATTGATGGATGGATGGATGTTTGTTACTCTTTCACGCTAAAACTACTGAACAGATTTGAATGAAATTTGGCACAACTATAGTTTATAACCAGGATTAACTCATAGGATACTTTTTATCCCGATATTCTCACGGGAGTGAAACTTATGCGGGTGAAACCGCGGGGCGCAGCTAGAATAATTATAATTGTAACATAAATTACCTCTGAACTTAAATTTCATACAACCACATCAAATGCAATTATGTATACCAAATTAAAAAAAAACTAAATTGCGAGAGGTAATTGGCTAAATTCCCAAAAAAAATCTAATTAGTCCGCCAGTTAGATTATCAAAAAATATTGGACCCGTATTTTTTCTTTTGTCAATTAGGTATATAAAAAATTATGAAGATATCGCCCGTTAAAGTTCCGCGTGACGTCACGCATTGCCACACTTTTTAGCATGGTGTGACGTCACGACCTCGCACTCCCAAATTTAGACGCGCTTTATCTTTGTCATTTTTTGTTTGATTGACAAAAGAAAAAATAAGTGTCCATTATTTTTCGACCATCTAACTGACATACTAAATATAATCGTTTGTTAGGAAAAGCTAGATGTTAGACAGATAGACGTACAATGTCGGCTGCTGAACGTAAGGTTCGATTCCCAGGTCGAGCAAAGTGTTATTCGGTTTTTTCCATTCGGTTTCTCAATTACAGCCCGGAGTTTGGAAGTTGGCGGTGTGATACCTTCGTGCCTCGGAAAGCAAAGTGTCGCCGTTGGTGTTGCGTCTGATGTCTCTCCGGTCGTTTCGGATGTAATACACAGACACACACGAAGGGAAAGGCCTCCTTCTTCCCTCATTCTCATAGTCCGATGGGATGGCAATCCGACACGACTGGAGAGAGATCAGGCGAAGAACCAATGGCTTAACGTGCTTTCCGAGGGGGTGGGATACTCAACTTCAAAAATGGAAAAACTCAATAACATTGCCTGACCTGGGAAACAAACCCAGGACCCCACGCTCAGCAGTCGCGCTTGTGACCATGAGACCAACGGGATAGTCATAATTAGGTACTAAGTGTAGCGATACGCACGCCGAAAGTTCCTTGATGGAAGTTCCAGGATGAATACTTTTGAAATAACCAGCAACACATCAGGCCAAAATTATTTTGCGTTTTGACGTAAGCATACATTTCTGCGTCGAGTTAGGGACCATTCAGCTTTACGTATGTGTACGCATTCCATACAAAATCGTTGTTTTCTATGGACAAAAGCTGAACAGAGCTGAATAAGTGTGGTTTGTCCCTTACCCAACGGAATTCTCAGCAGGTGTTTCGCTGTATAAGAATCTTGTTCTTATTCTATAAACAACTGGTCCATGTACCCAGTTCTATTCACAGTAGTGTTTTTGAATATTTCACGGACAATTCGATCGTTGTCAAAAATGAGATCCGCCAAAATCTCAAGGTTAAACCACAGGTTCAACTGCCTCTCATTTGCAGACAGTAAATCCAAGATGTTGAGCCTGTAGAATACTCTTTCTCTTGCTAACAAGCAAGCTCTATATGCTTTGTGAGAAAATTTGCCGAAAGTCTTGGCAGCATTGTCTGCTTTGTTCATCAGGAAGCCCATTTTGTAAAGTGAAGAGTTTCTGTATCTTGCCCTATATATTTGCATGATCACCATTTTGTTCCGGGTCGTGTAAATCGCTTGCTTCATAAGTTCGTACATACGGCGTCGGTAATAGAAGACATCTCTGAAGGGACCTGGCTTATTCGGGGGTCTCCAACCTAGCTGCCGCCGGCCATCCTTGTCGAAAATTAATTTAGGGTTCCCGTTCTCAACTTTAAATTCCATGATTTCATCTGTCGGGTCCATGGCCTTCATTAAAATTTCTGAATGTTCCTCGTTAGATAAAATAAGACCATTGTACTTCTTTTGTTTGTCTAATTGTTCCCAGATCGTACTGGGCTCAAATTTTTTCAAATAGTTTTCGAACGTCAATTCCTTTTTTTTAGTGCCATTGCTACTTTCTTGTCTTCTCGTCATAATGGCATCATCACTAAGGTCATCAGGTTTAGGTTTAGTTTTGATGTTGTATCGCATAGGCTCCTCGACTGTTTGTGTGTAACTTGTAAGTGTTAAAACGAACAGGATCTCTGTAAAGAGAAGAAGTAGCAAAATAAAACGGTTCCCTATCCATTTGCATAAAATTGTAAGACTTAATAAAATAAAATATAATTAGGAGAAACAAAAGTATGCCAAGTTAGGCATACTTTTGTTTCTCCTAATTATATTTTCGCATAACATTATTTACGCATAACAGCTTACGCATTTTTTTTAAGCATAATTTCTCTAATCGTATTAATGATTAAGCATAACATTATAAAGCATTCATTTATTTACGCATAATGGTATTAAAACATATTTTTATAGGGATAACAAATAAGCATAATAATTAACTCCTAAAATGTTAGACACTAATACACATTTTTATACAACATTGCTCTAATGAAATTTGTAGGCACTTTACTTTGTAGGTAGAATAAATATTTTTTTTATTTTTCTAAGTGGACGGTGGGGGTCATAAAATGATTGTGTCACTAACTATATCATTGCAAAGTCTTAATTTAATCCTTTAAAAAAAAACAAAATTCTGTAATGAATAAGTAAATAATAATAATGACTATTAGCATAATAGTATGCCTAAATACTATTATGCTAATAGTCATTAGGCCTAGTAACACTATGCGAATTAAATTTATGCCAAAACAAATTAACCTTCAAGATAATTATGCCAACATAAACTGTATGCCCAAAAAAATATGGCAAAGTATTATTATGGCAAAACAAAGTATACCAAAATCGTTATGCAAAGTATATTAGGAAAAAGAATATTATGCGAAAAGAAGGCTCCCAAATAAAACAGTTACAGATGACGAATACTTTACTGATTTTCCGGCACACTGATAACTCCTGACCAAATAAACAAGTATGCTGGATTAATTATAGTTACTATACGAAATGATACTCGTAGTTGTTTTTTGTGCCGATTTGAAGCGCCCCGCTCGAGCGTCTCAGGAACTAAAATTGACACACTGTTGCAAATGGTCGTCGTGTTGTTTTGTTACGTCTCTGATGATTTACATAGGTCTAAATGTTGGAATAAAACTTTTTGGTGTATTTTCTGTTTACTACGAGATATTTAGAACATTTTTATTATTTTTGATAGCCCCTATTTTTTGATACTCCCTATCAAAAATATTAGTTCCAGAGACGCTCACGTTGTTATCAGCGCCAGAATGGCGAAAATTTACTTCATTTTGTCATCGACAGTATGATGTCCAGCGTACTTGTATAATACAGGTCGGTGCACACTGCTAAATCTTTGTTATATTATGCCAAAACAGAGGGTGAACCTGTGTTTATTCACACTCTTGTGCGCTATAATATCTCCTGCGTACCTGGCTAATTTCCGTTGAGATTGGTCACCGTGAGTGAAATCGGTCGGGAGGCTTTCTTTCTTTCTTTCAAATCGATCGGGAGGTATTATAATAATATTATGAATTATATTATAATATTATATAATATTATAATTATACTATTCTGTAAAAATCTTACCGTGAAAACTAATGTGAAGTGAACTGTCAATTGACGGCACGGTTGGCGCAGTGGTTAAGCGATTGACTGCTGCGCTGCGTGTCGCGGGTTCGATTCCCGCACGGAACAAATATTTGTATGACCTACAATTAGTTGTTCCGGGTCTGGCTGTTTGTGTATGTGAGTTTATATGTATGTAAACGCACCCACGACACAGGAGAAATTCCTAGAGTATGGCAACGTTTTTTTTTTAAAATGAAATGAAAATGAAAATTGTGCCAATACTAGGGATTATTGGGTAAAATGACAGCTCACCTAATAATTTTTCACGGTGTGGTATTTACAGAATAGGCCGAGTGTACTACAAAGCATAAGAAAGAAAAGTTCAAAAAGTAGCTGCATATCATAAACGGGCATGGTCTTCTAGCGAGACCAAAAGAAAAAAATGTAATATCAAGTTAAATTGTTCGTATATTCAAACCAGAACTGTTATTCTTTGACAGTTGTGAGAAGAGGCTATAACACGGCAAATGGACGTACGGAGTCAATTTGCTTAACAATGAATTTCCCTGAATGTACTTGAGGAAGTAACTTTTATTGCGTTTTTCCAAAAAATGTATAGCATAACCGCTTACCTTCAGTTTTAATAAACATGACCGGTTACCGAACTGTTAAACTACAATTATATGAACACTAATAGAACACTCAATATACTTAGTATAAATGTGTGATAACATTGAAATTTTAATTAAAATGGTAATTCCGTTCTCATTACCGTTACGAATAGTTTTTATGTACCTACCAATAATAATACTCACACCATTACCGCAGGAGAACCAAGGTGATCAACATAGCCCGAAGAATTGCCAAACTTACATAAGTGGCAGTGGCCAGGGCACATTGCTTGCAGAACAGATGGCCGATGGGGCCGGAAGGTTCTGGAGTGGCGACCGCGTACCGGAAAACGTAGCGTTGCAAGGCCTCCCACAAGGTCGACCGACGACCTTGTGAAGGCCGCAGGAACGCGTTGGATGCGAGAAGCACAGAACCGGTGGAAGTGGAGGTGATTGGGGGAGGCCTATGTCCAGCAGTGGACGTCTTTCGGCTGAAGTGATGACGAGGTCTATTAAAAAGATTTTGATTAAACAAAAATTGAGATACCTACTTACTTCCCGTTAACCTAGAATCATGGGCAAGAAGCATGGCGTCACAGTCATCATCTCCCTGCATACACTCCCATATTAATTGGTATACAGTCTTGGTACATATAGCCTAAGTTACTCCTTACAATATCAGCTATCTGCCAGTGAAAGTCCCGTCAAAATCGGTCCAGCAGTTTCTGAGATTAGCCGGGTCAAGCAGACAGACAACAATTATTAAAAAAAAATGTTTTTTTTTTATAACTACCGTATATACCTCCATATGTATTTAGTAAAAAACTGTTATTTTGACATTACAAACAGACACTGAAAAAATGCAAAAACTGAAAAAAAATCAAATGAAAAAAATCGAAATGAAAAATGAATGAAAGAAAAAAAATATATATGTATATTATAAATGAATGATGATGAATTGAAATGAAGTCGGCTGTCTTTTGATATTAATATCGGTAATTAGTATTGCTCTAAAATGTCCCGCGTCCACACTAGTTAAGTCCTCATGAATTATTTGAATAAAAAGAAAACTTGGTCAAACATGGTATAAGCCCGTCGATACGCCCCGTCTCTGTCGCAACCACAGGCTTATTGGTATGCGCTGTCTTTGTCTGGCACGCCCGGAAAATGTCAAAGATTATTTGGAGCGACGCGGTTTATGCCTACGCTTGAATCATCCAAAAATAGGTAATATTTACTACTGATTTGTCGAAGTTTGAATTTTAATTAGGTTTGAAAAATGTTTCTGGCTTTATTTTGGACATTACTGACATCGGTAAAAGAAAAACTTCGTGAGGAAACCTGAACTTAAAGTTAACTAGCTGTCCCCGGCGAACTTCGTACCGCCTCAGAATCAATATGAGAAAATTAATTATCTTAATTTTTTTTTTCTTGATTTTTCACCATGTAATAATAGTTATTCTGCTATTCGGGGCGGAGACATATCCAAAAATATCACAAAAGTCGGTTCAGCCCTTCTTGAGTTATAAATGGTGTAACTAACCCGACTTCGTTTTGTTTATTTAAATAAACTAGCTGTTGCCCGCGACTTCGTCTGCGATCTAGGATGAAAAGTAGCCTATGTCCTTCTCCTTCTCATGGTTTACCCATGTGTTAAATTTCATCTAAATCCGTTCAGCAGTTTTAGCGTAAAAGCGTAATTCTTAAATTTTCTAATTTTCTGTGCAACTGTCTTAATTTTTTTTTCCGTAAGAACCTTCCACACAGTATTAGAAAACTTAAAAAAAAGATGGATGAAATCGGTGAAGTCGTTCTCAAGTTATGGCGTGACCAAGGGAAATAGGGATTCATTTTCATACAACGTGTAACCGAATTAATGCACATTATGAAAGTAGTTTGTTCAGAATCGTTTACGGAATTGATTTCTGTAATTTGTAATATAGGATTCGATTTTTTTTTTGGATTTTATTTTTTACTTTTGTTTGTATATTTTATCCGAAAAATAATTAAAACTACGAAAATTACTGTCACACTTCCGCTGTACAGTCAAAACAAACCAAAATGGATGAAATACCCACTAAGCTAGACCCTTATACGAGTGCGACTGTGTGCATGCGTAGATTTGTAATGACACCATAATTTTCTCCCACAATCAGTATATCTAATTAGTTAAAAAAAAGGTTTTTTACATAATAATAAAAATTCAGGGTATGTATTATGATTAAAACATAATATTCTAATTGGGGTGTCTGGTGGTGTGCGTTAATTCCGGGACGTGTTGTATATTTAAGTAGATTTAAGTCAGAAATCGCCAACCCGTCTTGAGCAAGCTCATGGTGAATGCTCATGGTGAAGAGGCCTTTGCCCTGTAGTAGGACATTTTAACAGGCTGGTATTATTTTATATTTTAGGGCAAGCCTATTGCCCTCAACCGGGAACTAATCCAGCCTCCAGGCTGCTACTGAAAAAACCCAATAACACTTTGCCTGAACTGGAAATACTATAATATACTAATACGACCACTAGACCAACGAGGCACAAGGCAGTTACGTAAATCCGCCTATAACGTTCCCACTGCTGGGACACAAGCCTCCTCCGTGAGAGAGAGAGTGGGCCGTAATCCACTACACGGGCCACAAGGCAATTAATTATTATTTTTAAATGGCGCCTTTGATTCTGAATTGAAGTCTTTCGACTAGTGACCGGTGGCTGTAGTAATTGTCTGTAACAAAAAGCAGCACCCTAATTGCGTAACACACAATCAATCTCAATCTGAATCATTTTGAAGGATATTGCTAATCCATTGCTTCATATGTTCAAAAAATGTGTCATGTGTCTGCTCAACAACGTAAATAACGCAATGAATGTTGTTGAACTGTCAAAATGAAACCCATTCCGATTGATCGTGTGTTACGCAATTACGGTGCAGGTCCATGAATCTGTTTCATTCTTTTAATTCTGAAAAATACGAATGAAAAAAAGGCAATGATTAAAGAGAACATTTATGTTTTGTGGTATTATCTAAACGACGTTTTTATAAAAAAACAAAACAAAACATTTTTCGTCCTAGTTAAGGAAAATGCTCCCTCTATAATAATAATGTTCATAATCTTTGGCCCGTAGTATCGAAGCGTAGGGGTTTCCTACCCCTCTAGCCAGTGTAACAAGGCGCGATCGAATGACGCAACGTGTCGCGTCGTCCACAAAAATAAACACGAAAAAAATGTAGACGAAATATAATTAAAGTATCAAAATCAAGCGGCTAGGCTCTACGCACGCGACGAACAAATTCTACCGACATTAAGTGTTTTTTGTTTTTTTTTTGTTCATTCTGACAACATTAACAAAAGTTTTTTTTTCGTGGCAGTGTTGTGACCTGTGTAAATAGTTGGAGTATAATTTAACTCGGCGTACCTTGTGTAAGGCTTTCAAACTACTGCAGGTGAGTGGAAGACTATACCTTTTTACCTGTATCGCGCTCTTGTAACGCTTAAGCGCTTATTAAATTCCCTTACAGTGACTGAGACAAGTATTCGTAATAAAATCTGTAAGTTTATTAATTCACGTTGAATATTATACTGTGAAATAATTTAAAACGCTAAAAGTTTTAAAATAATAATATATAATACATACAAGTACCTATATAAAATGGAGGGGAAATAATCAAAGGGTATAAAAAATTTCATCCACATCGTGAATGAAATTTGTGAAAAGGAACAGTACCCAAAAGGCTGGCAGAATTGTCAATTTGTTTGGCAATGCTGATTCTTTGACCAAAGAATAGGCCAGCCCTCTGGTCACGTGTAGAGTCCACCAACCGCTTGGCGATGTTTCGAAAACCTAAGTGGAGACTCCGACCCCATGGCCCTAGTGTTTCTGCGAATGATAAATAATATTATAGTAAGTAGGTAGGTACTTGGAAAATGTAGACTTCATTTTTTTCACACCTGCAGTCTTACTACCTATATGGAATATGAGCTGGAAGTCAAGGGGACAGGCTTTTTTCCAGCAGTGTGGCATAGTTCGATGTTTTTAAGAAACTGACTATTTAATTTTGAGTGAAACACTATTGGTCGCTTGCCTCACTTGCGTTTTCATTGTAAATAAATCAATTAAAATAAAACCAATAATACCAACTACTGAACTGTTAAAACATTATACCAATCTACATGGTCTTCACATGATCTGACCAAGATTAGGTCTGAACTTTAAAAGAGACTGTGACCTCTGATTTTGTTTCGGAATTTCTTCTCAGAGTAATCAGATAGGAAACGCCGACCTCATCTAGTTGTTTTTAAAAATATGATTGACGCGAAGTGTTTTCCTACTTACAGAAATGAAATATTTTATCATTTATCTACACCTATAAATGATAAATTATTTCATTTCTGTAAGTAGGAAAACACTTCGCGTATTGGTTTTACGGAACAATATGTAGACTAAATGCTTGCGCTTTCTTTAACAATAAAAAAATGACACAGTAGAAACATGGAATTTATTTATTTACCATTTATGAAGAAATTATATATATTTTTTTAATTCTTTGTTTTTAGGCTCAATAATAATGTAATGTGGGTTTTATTCAGCATAATTATACATATATATATAGTAGCATAATGAGCCTATGATATTCCCAGTACTGGGACACTCGTCTCTCTGTGAGGTATTTATAGCAATAGGTACATAAAAAAATTTCACTGTTTTCAATATTTAGATTAACTTGTAATGCCTTTAAAATCCTGCGGGTAAATTGCGTAACACACTATCAGTAGAATTGGGTTTCATTTTGACAGTTCAACAACATTCATTGCGTTATTTACATTGTCGAGCAGGCACATTTTTCAAATATATGAAGCCCGTCTATCATTTGTGGATCCTTGACAGTTGTTACGGGTCGTCAGCGGCCCGAAGTTCTGACAACCAGTCTTACCAAGGGGTATCGTATTACCCACTTACTGGGTTGTAGAGGTCAGATAGGTAGTCGCTTCATGTAAAATACTGGTACTCCAGCTGAGTACCATACGGATAGACTGGAAGCCGACTCCAACATAGTTGGGAAAAGGCTAGGCAGATGACAAATTTATAACAAAGAAATCCCGATGTTTCGTCAAGTCGTAAACACTGTACGAAGCAGAGCCGGGTCGCTATTTATTACGCGTTTTATTATACAAGCAGGCCATTTAATTCAACCAAGAAAACCTACATTGACTTAACAAATAGTAAATCAGAAGATTAATTCCTGAATTAAAAAGGTTCAAAATCTAGTCGCAATCTTATCTCAGCGACAATCAATGTCAAAAACTTGTCAAAAATGTAGGGAAATTAGAGGTATTTTTGACAGATTGAGACTAAGATCAGACTGTGAACGGTCTTAAAATTACGAGAATTTCCCTCAGTTATATTTTACAGCTTAGTAAACAATTTGATATTCCAAATAGATTTAACAGATGACTCGCCTAAGAGATTCACGGGAAGCTTTCGTGTATTTTAATTAGTGTCCGACCGAAACACTATTTTCAGCCGAAACCGAACCTTCGGCTCCTCTTCTAGTCGCCGAAACGAAACTTACAAATGTGTATTGTAGTGTACAATTACTAAGGTCATCAGTTTAACCCTGACTGCCATAGCTTAGCATAGAGAATATTCATGAAAATAAAATAATAAGCAGTGAGAAAAACACAAGGTAAAGCGACTACAACGACACCACTGGTTTTAATTATTTCTATGAAAACACTTCTCTAGATAGCGGCAGTGCCGCCTGCTGCTGCGGCCAAGGTGACTGCAGACGACATACTTGCTATCAGTGGCTGTCAAAAATAGAACAGCAAGACGTATGTTTTGTATTACAAATGAGTTTTGCAAAACTTAGCAAGTCGTTGTTTTTTTATCTTTTATTAATTATCTTATCTTATCGTAAATGTGTCGTCACATTCGGAATCATAACGCAGCGGCTCTATCGCCTGCGTTTATTGTTAACCACAACGCTGCTGCAGTCTGCGGTGTGTCGTAGGTTCAAACCTCGATTATCGCTTTACTTTGTGTAAATTATTTCATCACCAATTCACCACTGCTCTCAAAACAGTGAAGGGAAACATCGTGAGGAAACCGGCATGAACCAAAAATTCGAAGACATGTGACATCTACAAACCCGCACTGGGCCCGCGTGGTGGATTACGGCCCACTCTCACACCGGTAGGAGGCCTGTGTCCTAGCAGTTAGTGCACATTATAGGCTGCATACACAAACATAACTGGTGAAATGTGGGTACACCGCTGCTGAACCCGGGGAAACAACATAACATTCCTGCACGTTTCCAGCGCCATCTATCTTGTGATAACTTATTTACACGAGTTACTAACTGTTGATTAAGTTTCGAGTGCTTGAGGGAGGCGGGCGGTGTAGGTAATATCTCAGCCGACCGTCTCATTGACAATTCAATGAAGGAGGTTCGGGATACCTTGGCAAGAGGTTCCTGCTTCCTTATCATAAATTATAATATCGACTACTGTAACTAGACACTTGGTAAATGATAAATGATTTTATTTTTGTAAGTAGGTTTGTACAAACACTTTTACACGTCAATCATATTTTAAAACTAGATGAGGTCGGCGTTTCCTATCTGACTAGTCTGAGAAGAAAGGCCGAAACAAACTCAGAGGTCACAGTCTCTTTTAAAGTCCAGACATAATCTTGGTCAGATCATATGAAGACCATGCAGGTCGATGTCTGAGATGGTTATACATTACTTATGTTGTTAGCTTGGTGTATATTTTCTAGCCATTTGCGGGTTGATTTAGAAACGATGATTAAAGTTAGGAGACGCTTAAACGTCATAAATGTATGGTTAAACAGTCATCATAACCACTTAACTTAAAATCACTTAACTTTATGCAACGTTTATGAATAAACGGGTTGGTGTTTCTTATGTTCAAGTGCTGAATTGTCAATCTGAGGAATAAATAAAGTAGTTATTTACCTACTAACGTGTAGGCCAGTCTCATAATATTTATCATATTAGTTTTTAGAGGATCAGTTAAATATTTGCCTTGTTTTTTTGTTATTTTGTATCGTGTTCTCCGTAATTTCTGCACATGCACTTTATAAACAAGATCTACAGACTAAGGGCATGTTATCCGAGTCGCGCGTGGTATGAAGATGAGATCTCGGGCGCAGTCAACTCAATAAACCGATGGCACATTCCTCCAGACGCCTGCCACTTCCATTCCTCTACACTTCGCTATTCTATACTGATATAAAACAGCTCCATTGTCTTTTTTTCTGTGGAGAAAGGAATGTGAAATATGTAGAGGATTATTTGAAACTAAAACTACTTTGGATTATTTGGATTATAAAGAAAGAAAAGAAAGAAAGAAAAGTATTTATTTAACTGCAACTCGTACAGAAAGATCACAAACTTAACTAAAAACAGTCAAAAACAAAACAAACAAAACCGAAACACAAAAAAAAACCGGCTAAGTGTGAGTCGGACGCGCGCACGAACGGTTGCATACATATCATTCATATTTATAAAAATCACGTCTGTTGTATTGGAGCCCAGCTTAAATATTTATTTTATTTTAATTTAATCATTTATTTTTAAAGTGAATAGGTATACAACTAAATATTCTGTGAATATTTCAAGCGTTTAGCTGTTGCCGTTATTAATATCGAGCAAAAAACGGCAACAAAATCACGTTTGTTGTATGGGAGCCTAGTTATCACGGTTCATGAGATACAGCCTGGTGACTGACAAACAGACAGACCGTTAAGTGGAGTCTTAGTAATAGTGTACCATTTTACCCTTTGGGTACGGAACCCTAAAAATCAAATTATATTTAAAAAGAAGTAGTTAACAAAAGGAAAAATGAGACAGAAAGTCCGAAAGTCGAAGTCGGAAAGTGATAATAATATATATTTTTTTATTTTTTATTATTATTTTTTCTTAATAATTCATTATGGGGTCGAAACGCTAGGGTAAGGAGTCCCGTGCCGGACGGTGCGTTGTGTTCCACGCGCGCCTCAAAGAGAAGTCAGCAAAGGACGGGGCCCGATAGGGCCGAAGGCTGCCAGGGCGGCGGGATCGTCCGAAAGGGTTACCGCTGCCCTGGAACAGAAAGGGCTAAGGAAGGAACACGGGTGGGTTTTAGTCAGTATGAGTCTGACACTCCCTTCCGCTCCACTCAGAGCGGGAGGGGTCATTTGATGATTTCCCATCCTCAAAAAAAAAAAAGGGTAAGGAGTCCAAATACTCATGGCTTGTTCAATGAAATCTCCAAACGGCTGGTTGATACAGTGGGAACATTATAAATATCTGATTATGCTATGTTATCGCATTCGGTGGTCAGTTCAGAAAATAAGCTTTTTGCATGTATAAACGAACAAATTGTACAGACCAGCACATCAAGCTACTACAATCTGTCAAATTTCTTTAATCGATTTTCAACTTTATCCCTAATGCATTAAGGTTCAAGGTTGATTGGGAAAATTTGACAGTTTCGGGTAGCTTGACCTGCTGCATCTGTACTACGGGCTGAATATTATGCAGTTGTTGAACGAATACTTATACTCTGCTACGTTAGTTTGATGTGTACAGTCACGAGCATAAGTATGTATATACTTGGCTTTATTCAAAAGCGATTTACTCCTTTTTTTTTGAATGAAAATTTATGTTGCTACGAACATAGTATTTTCGAACCCAAAGGTTTTTGCAATGTGTCAAAAATAGTGATATTCACAGTGTTAACACTAGAAATAAGGACAAACTACGTGCCCCCTTTCACCGGCTTCATAAGGTTCATAACTCATTTGTTGGGCTTGGTATAACCTTTTATAACAAGATACCCTCTTCTTTTCTAGACTTGCCTTTTAATGCGTTTAAAGCTCAACTAAAATCCAACCTTTGTTCAAAGGCATACTATTCTATCAACGACTACTTAGACGATAAGAATAGTTGGTCACCCTAGTTTAACGCAAGACAATGTTTATGTTCCTTCTCCAGAATTAGCTTACTGCAGAACCCAGCAATGCATAAATGTGTAAGCTGTCACGCCCTTTATGCCTGGAGGCTTTTATTTGGGTAGTAAGTTTTTTTATTTACATTTTAATTAATTATGTTTTAGCTTGAGTACGTATAGTTTTTATTATATTTGTTGGTATATTGGCGTGGCTAGCTGACATATTATGGCAAATAATTATTTTATGTTCTGGTTTTGTAATGTTAATTACCGAACATAAGTACCTAGTATTGTATAAATTCAAGTATTTTTTTAAATTGAACAGACAGCTGTGCTGCTGGGGAGTTTGTTGCGCCACTTCTTCTTCCCAGCAATAGCACTAGGAAGTGGTGAAGGGCGGGCGTTTTTGGGGGACTGTCTTTTGTAATTTTGACGTTCAAAAAGTGCTGATTCTCAGCCTAATTTGAATAAATGACTTTTGATTTTGATTTTTTTGATTTTGATTTTGTCGTATTTCATTGTTGTTTTCGTTATTCCACGCAAAAATCGCTATTGAAAGTTTCCAAACGTTGACATATTGGTGCTCGTGACTGTACACTGTGTCATGGGTTCAGAGGGTTTCCCAGCATTAGTAAAACAGGCAAGGGCTCCTGGGTTGTGGAAGTGAGATAGACAGTCGCTCCATGTAAAATACTGCTATTCAGCTGCATCCGGTAAGATTGGAAGCTGACTCCAACATACTTAGTTGGGAAAAGCCTAGGCAGATTAAGTATCTAAAGCAGGAAATAATGTGAAGTAATTTAAAATTTAATTAAGTGAAACACATCTAATACTTAATTCATTATTAAACATAACAAAATGAAATCGTAACTTCACAAAGTAAAATATGGCGTCAAAAATTCATCCGCATGTACTCTAATGTACCCAAGAGACTGGCGGCATTGCCACGTTGAATGGCAATATTTAGCCTCTGGCCAAGGTGAAAGCCAGCCTTTTGGTCACGAGAAGTGTCAACCCGCAGTTTCGAGATGTACTTCTTTACTTGAACATAAACAAATATGATAAAATATAATACTTTTATTGTGTACGGTTACCAAAGGAGATAAGTAACCAGAGTCGTCGGGTATAGTTGAAGTTTAGTAAGAAACGGATTGATGTTATCGAATAAAATAAAATAAAATTAATAAAAAACAAACAGTTCATTTATCAAATTAAATTAAATTTTAAAACATCCATCAGATTCTTACTAAATTATCTTTTATGTCCTTTGATGACTGTACACGATATAAATTACAGATATATCTAAATGTAGAAATTACATAATTAAATAAACTCACTTTCCCTTCGATTTTAACATTCTCCATTTGCTATGCTTAAATCCATTAGAATTCTTGGTATAATTAGGGAACCTTAAAAAGGAAAATGCGCAAGCGTAACACCCGAAACATGCCGATTCATGCCGAATTGCCCCGAACTCAAATACAGAGTGGTGAAAGCGTCCATTAACTTTTTGCGGGCACCATTATGCCGGCGAATGTTTTCCGGCCTCTGTAAAAGTATTAATGTTGGACACCCCCTGTTTAATGGGTAATCTTTTTTGAATACTTATTTTTAAGAGCCGGAATACCATGGCCAAGTATTGTTTGGTTCAAAATATGTTTATTTTTGGTTCAATAAAAGGGACTCTCCTTCGTTGTTGTTCTTTTTGTTTTCATAAGCGGCAGTACGGTAGATAATGCTGCAAAGGATGTGTCCGTTGCTTGTCAGTCGAGTCACTTCAGGAACTTTTGTAGTAATGAAACATTTTCTGCCTGCTTCATGTTCATTGCTACCATATTTCATTACAACAGCATTACATTCTTTCATCCTAACCAATATTATAAATGCGAAGTAAGTTTGTTCGTTATCGTTTTTGGCCTAATCCACTGAACCGAGCATCATGGAATTTTGCATGTACGTTAGCGGGGGTACAGAAAAGGACATAAGTACCTTTCATCTAGAAAAAAATCTGTTTCCGAGGAAAAGAACAATAACATTCGACTGTCACAATTGCGTTAGGACGCTAGATAGCGCTACGGGTCTTTCGAATCATGATTGAAATAAGACCCGACTTTCTGAGCAGTATTCTAATAAAAAGTACTAGGCTTGCATTGAATTCACGATATTATTCTATGGAAAATACTGGTATTCAGTTGCATCCGGTTGAACTGGAAGCCGATCAAAACATAGTTGGGAAAAGGCTAGGGACATGATCATGATGCTGGGGATTGTCACTATTGAAGGCTCGCGTCACCTTAGTTATCACGGTGCTTTTTTACACTTCAGTCCAGCAGTGCGATTCTGTAACCATCTCACCGTGAAAACTCCTAGTGAAGTGAGCGTGGAGTGAGCTGTCATTCCAAATAATGCTAGGGATTGACACTATTGACCACTCACATCAAGCTCACTTCACTTGAGTTTTCACGGTGAGATTTGCACAGAATCGACCGGCAGGTGTTAAGAACTCATTTGTCATTAGCATTTGTTTACAAAAAAAAAATGGGATTATTTTTCATAATTCTTTTGTGGGATTACACAGGCTGTTCCCAAAAAATAATAAAGGATAATTTATTGCCATCGTCTAGCCTAAACAATAAGCGTAGAAAAATGATAAATCGCTCGTCATTTGTTCAGTTGAAACGTCCAATTTGTTTGAAACCCAAATAAAATGGCGGTGTCGTTACTTTTACTAGCTATTTATAATAATGTCTATGTAATCATTTTTTTTGTAGCCGAGGCAAGTAGGTAAACGTTGGTTATTATGACGCATCTGTAATCTTTTGTGGGAATCAAGAAATGTGTTATACTGGTTTTTAGACCAACACTATTGCGTAACACACTTTTTACTCTCAATTTGAATAATTTTGCAGCATATTGCTAATCCATTGCTTCATATGTTCGAAAAATCTGCCTACTCGACAACGTAAATAACGCAATGAATGTTGTTGAACTGTCAAAATGAAACCCGTTGCTACTGATAGTGTGTTACGCAATTACCTTGTAGAGAAGCGTCGGGCATGACGTAACTAGATCACATAACATTACGCCTGTATTCCCCGAAGGGTTAGGCAGGGGTACCTACAGTACACCCACATTTCACCAGTTATGTTTATGTGCCATGTGATAGAGGGCCATCCTATTGCCATCAAATCTAGAACAAATCTAGGCTGCGGGCTAATAGGTACCTACTGAGAAATTCCAGACGGAAAAACCCGGTGGCACTTTGCCCGGCCAGGGAATCGAACCCAGGACCTCGTGCTCAGCAGTAGCGCTTGCGACCCCCAACTACATATTATGTTGGGGCCAAAATTAAAATCAAAAGTGATTTATTCAAATTAGGCTGAGAATATGTCTTTAATTATGCTATTAATATATTATATAATAAGTAAAGACTTAAAAAATTCTTTGAATGTAAAACTTACAAACTTATCGTCTAAATTTGTTTCTTTGTAGTACCTATATTAGATATATTTTTCCGAACTCACTAGCCATCAAAGGCTTGTGTGGTTTTTAGTATATATAATAATTTAAAATCTGCGATATACATTTTGAACATTAAAAAAAAACAGCACTTTTCGAACGTCAAAATTACAAAAGACAGTCCCCCAAAACGGCCACCCTTCACAACTTCCTAGTGCTTTCGCTGGGAAGAAGAAGTCGGTCAGCTTACAGTCTAACCGGATGCAGCTGAGTACCAGTATTTTACATGGAGCGACTGTCTATCTGACCTCCACAACCCAGGTACTGGGTAATACGAAACGGTTCAGTACGGATGGTGAAGCCAAAAAAAACCAAACTGATGGTTAAAAGGTTCCGTTGAAATAAAGTCATATGGGAATACTCAACTTTGTCTATAAATCATGAATATTAAATAAAGTTTGCGATGCATCGACGACGGTCCCTGTAGAGTTACGGTAACCAATTTATTATTGACGACTCACCTCGTTGCATCGCATCACCTATCCGCGCGATGCGATGCGACGGGGTTCATTGAAATTGAATGAAATTTTTACCTACAGAATGTTGATAAAAGTGCTGTAAAAAATGTACTGATCAATTTTCTCCATGGGATCAACATCGTAATCGAGAAAAAATAATCAGCCGTCCCACACATTTAGATCGAGTAGGTATTGAAGTTTTGTATGGGGCAGTTAATTATTTTCATTTTTATTTTTGGAACTTTTTTTGTTATGAAACTAGATTTTTTATTTTTGACTGTGTTTAGTTTAGTTTGTGATCTTCTTCCAGTTTTCTGATAGACGCTGCAAAACTCTAAAATTGTAGGCGGATTATTTGATAAAGCAACATGTAAATTCTGCCTAAGCCGAGAAATATTACTGACCATTAACAGATAAATGGGCCAACATCTACCATACTGACAAGTTGGGTTAATTATTCTGATGTATGTGTGGGCCAATGTTGGTTCCAACCGACAAGTTATAAGTGATGAATGTTTGGTTAATGTTTGTATATCGGTTTCGAAAAGACCTGTGTTTATTCTGAATATGAACTAGTTTTTTTCGTGTCATTCCGTCCTAGGTTTTGCGTTTACATATCCTACTAATATTATAAATGCGAAAGTTTGTATGGATGGATGGATGTTTGTTACTCTTTCACGCAAAAACTACAAAACGGATTTAGATGAAATTAGGCATACAGGTAGTTTATAATCAGGATTAACATATATAGATTAGGATACTTTATATCCCGATATTCCCATGGTATCGAAACTTATGCGGGTGAAACCGCAGGGCGCAGCTAGTTACAAAAATTGCGTTTTGATCAACATATCATATCACAATCAACCTATAATGTTCCCACTGCTGGGACACAGGCCTCCTCTCTGTTCGACCTGCAAGTCGTAAGTCGCGGCCATTACCATTGGGCATCCTCTGCCTCTGCGTTTTGTTATACAGATTTACTTAATAAAATATTTGTTTGTTCATTTCTTTGTGCAGTTTGATAAAAAAAGATAATTGATTGAATTGTTTTATTCTCTTTATTTTTGTTCTTATGTTCTTTTGTGCGTCATATTTACCGCAAATAAACGTATTTTCTTTCTTTTCATTCTTCTCCTTTCTTTCATAATAAATACATACAAAATAAAGCCTAATTGTTCCTTATAATAGTTATAATGTACATACATACTTTCATTCATGAACGCTTCTGAAAGTAAGCGACACCTGCTATTATAATCTGTGGGTGAAACACTGCGTTCGCAAGTTACTGTCCTAAAATGTAAACCAATGTGAGTTTATGAAAACATAACTTTAATACCTGCACATAAAGTTCAGTTGGCGCCAAAACTTCAATTTTTTTAAATTACTTCTGCAATAGTAGGAGCCATTCTAAAATCAACTTATTTTTCAGTTGTATAGAGTTGATAATAATTGTTTAAGTGGAAATAACATTATTGGTTACAAACATTTTTGGTTTAAGAATACATAATTACTCGTATATGCAATATTAGCGGGCCGGCTACATTAGCCGTAGAACGGATGACCGTTGGGTAGACGTGTTCTTGAGTAGAGACCGCGAATCGGTAAACGTAAGGTCGCCCTCAGGTTAGGTGGAGCGACGATCTTCGCAGGATGGCTGGTAGCAGCTGGATGAGAGTTGCCGAAAATCGAGTTGAGTGGCGTGCTATATGTCTATATGCCTATGTTCAGCAGTGGACTGCTATACGCTGATGATGATGATGATGTATATACAAAATTAGCCTAGTAATTTTCCCAGTGGTTGAACCACATATCATAGTGCAGAGAGTTTACTGAAGTATGAGCCATCCAATGGCTTAAATGGTATCTTATTTTCCAGATAACTGCATAGCAAGTTCTGAAATTAATCTAAGTGAACAAGCTCGGTTGGGCACAAGACATCAGTAACTTATAGAGGCTTATAAAGGGTAAAGTCCCCTTTATAAGCCTCTATAAGTTACCGGCTTCCATATTTCCACGTGATTAAACATTTGAAGTCTCGTCCTGCAGGTCTAACACAAATGCGCGGAGTAACGTTAACTTCAACGAGTTTAAAATTTAAAATATGAGCTTCTCCCATAATATTTACTAAGTTTCAAGACTTTGGTCATATCTGTGTGCCTGTCGCAAAAAAAAAAAATAACCAAAATGGTAAACATTATTATATGCTTTGGTATTGTTCGTCGAGTCGTTGAGCTCTTTAAGTTCTGAGCTGAGCTACACGATTACTGACAAAAGTGTGCACTGACTAGACAGTTTCACTCAAAGCTATCCTCACATTGCTTGAGCAATATTATGTCTGGACTTTAGGTTTGTTTTTAGCCAATTTACAGAAATAAATATCATGTATCGGATAGTTGTATTTTCGATTAAAAAATCGTTCGTATTTAAGTTACGGGTTTCTGGACAAGAGTTTATGAATGTTTTGTTGGCTTTCGGCACTCCGCGTGTGGCAAGTTGGAAATAGAGGGAAGAATGTATGTGTTGAAGTTACCTTGTTTTTATGGTATTATTGCGTTTATTTGATAATCAGAAGTAGTCAGAAGCCCGAAAGTCTGACAACCAATCTTACCAAGGAATATCGTATTATCCAGTAACTGGATTGTGGAGGTCAGAGAGGCGGTCGCTCCATGTAAAAATACTGGTATTCAGCTGCATCGGGTTATACTGGAAGCCAACTTCAACATTAGTAGTTAGGCAAATGCTCGGCAGATGATGATGTTGCGTTTATTTGATGTTTTACAGCCACATTTATATAAAGTGGTACAGCAGCTTTTAAACTAACTTGAAAACTCAAAAAATCCCTTAAGAAAATAATTATCTATAAAATTATAAATGCGAATGTAACCTACTTACAATTTCCATAGAGATCGGTAGTTACGTGCCTGAAAAAGGCAGGCGGACCTCTACGCGTGTGAAGCCGCAGGCAAAACCTAGTCCACTTTAAAATAAGGTTTTACATTAGTATGTAAAGGACAGAAAATAGCACTTAACCCTGCCGTGACCTACTTACATTTTCAGAGTTAAATAAGTACGGATACCGCATACCTCAGCACGTGGCGGCATTAAAATCTTACTAAGTACTCATCATCTGCCTAGCCTTTTTCCAACTATGTTGGGGTTAGCTCCCAGTCTAAACTGATGCAGCTGAGTATTTTACATGGAGTGATTGAACACCCGCCTATCTGACCTCCACAACCCATTACTGGGTAATACGATACCCCTTGGTAAGACTGGTTGTCAGACTTTCGGGCTTCTCACGACTCGTAACGACTCACAAAGAGCTACGAATGACTCGACTGACTCTCGGTATGTAAAGACAGTTACCCATCCACGGACCCATCCCTGTTCTTCATATCTCTATACCTACATCCAGGGTCATATGAAAATCGGTTAAGAGTATTCCGGACACTATAAAAGGTTAAGTACCCTTAACCTTTTTAAGTAAAAAAACCGGTCACGTGCGAGTCGGACTCACGCACCGGTTCCGTACAAATTTGTAGGAATGCAACTACTACGGTTTTCGGATTTTTCCCTTTACTTGTGCCATGTGATATTGCTTCTTGTCAAATTTCATGA
This sequence comes from Apamea crenata, assembly GCA_949629185.1. Lineage (NCBI taxonomy): Eukaryota > Metazoa > Arthropoda > Insecta > Lepidoptera > Noctuidae > Apamea > Apamea crenata. The sequence goes on along the minus strand of OX451368.1, from coordinate 2,209,173 downwards.
TTCCAGGTCAACGGGAAGTATCCTATAGGTTTTGATTTAATTGTTTCGATCCCGTGGGAATATCGGGATAAATAGTATTCTATATGTTAACCCTGGTTATAAACCATCTGTGTGCAAAATTTCATCCAAATCCGTTCAGTAGTTTTTGCGTGAAAGAGTAACAAACATCCATCCGTCCATCCATCCAAATCAAATTAAAATCAAAAGTCATTTATTCAAATTAGGCTGAGAATCAGCACTTTTTGATCTATCATCTATCCGTCCATACAAACTTTCACTTTTATAATATTAGTAGAATTTTATTCCTTTTGAGGTACGGAACCCTAAAAAACACAAACATTTATGGTTTCATTATGGATTATGACGCCGTGTTAAACTAACAGTGGGGCAACTCTCGTAATTTTAAGAACGTTCACAGTCTAATCTCAGTCTCTATCTGTCATAATACCTGTAATTTCCCTAAAATTTTAACAAGTTTTTGACATTGATTGTCGCTGATTTTAAATGTTTTTAATTACGGGCTTTGGCCTTCAGATTTTCAACAGAAACTTATTCAGATTCAAATTAATTTATTGGTGTGATTTTTGGTACATTTTACATGAGATCTTAATAATAAATAACCAGTTCCTCAAAAAATCTACTTTAAAGGTGTACACTCTTTAATTTTCAGACAATTAGTAATTATTATAAAAAAAGAAAAATCAACACATTAAAATAAAATTATTACAACATTATTCAGATTATTATTCAGATTAGTTCAATGGGTCTGACTGTATCGATCCGAACATCCAAAAAACAGCAAACAAGTATGGGAACATACAGGTCTCGAAACGCTGGTACTTCCTAAAGTACCTTTTAACATATTTAACAGGGAGAGCAGTCACGTTACGAAAGGGTAGCGGGTCAAATTGACTGTTACGTGAGAAAAATACTCCATGCGCTTAGTACAGTCTTGATATACGAGAAATGGAAGTGGCATGTGCGCTTGATCATAGGTTCTCTGTGGACATGAAAGCCAACATGCAACTTTTCGCTTGTTGCATGTCTGAAACGGGCGCCTAAATCTAACAAATTAACGTTGTTTCCGTGGTCACCTTAAAATATAAAGCTTGGATGGAGACTATAGGATCACGTCTCACGTAATATTAGTAAACACACCTTCCAATATATAAATATAAAAGGATAATAAACGAAACAGGGTGGCAGGGACATCGACGCGCAAACTGTAACCATGGATTCAGCACATGAGTATAGACTCCATAGCGTCGAAATTTTTCGTCGGTTATCAAAAAAAAAAATCTTCTGTTTCATAGAAAAGTGCAATACTTAGGCGGTCAAAATGTATGGAACAGCAATATTTTTTTAATAACCAACGAAGAATTTCGACGCTATGGGGTCTAAACTCATGTGCTGTATTCATGGTTACAGTTTGCGCGTCGATGTCCCTGCCACCCTGTATAAATCCTTATAACAAGCGTTTCCTTTGGTATTCCTCCATTAACCCTAACAGGACAGAGAGAGGTGGAAAGAGAATACGGAGGCATTAGAATAGAATAGAATAATATTTATTACTGTTATTCTATTTTATTTAGTAATATTTATTTTTATTTGCCCAGTAGTGTGACATAACGGCTAATAAATAAATGAAAAAAAAACTAGCTGTACTCCGCGGTTTCACCCACATAAGTTTAGATCCCGTGGGAATATCGGGATAAAAAGTATCCTATGTGTTATTCTGATTTATACATCAGAATAACACATAGGATACTTTTTATCTTACCGCTTATTACCGCTATTTAATTGTAAAGTTTCATCAAAATCCGTTTAGTAGTTTTTGCGTGAAAGAGTAACAGACCATCCTTCCATCCTTACAAACTTTCGCGTTTATAATATTAGTAGGACTATCTGCAAATAGGACTATCTGCATATACATACCTAAATAAACCGGATAGTGTCCGGAATGGGTAAATGAATCGTTAATATAATTTATTTTTATTGTTAGCAGGAAATAAATGAGTAATATAATGATCTAATTTTTAATTTCATAAACCTCCCCCTTATTACCACAACGACCTTTTGTTACTAGCCATAACATCAACTCTATTGTAAACCAAACCATAACAACGCTGTAAAACAGCCACATCCAGGCTAACAACATCTTGAACAAAAAGCACGGAATGGAAAGACAGTAACGGAAATCCATTAAGCGGTAACACTGGAGTGGCACTCCGGTCCGGTCCGTTTCGTTATCGCGCCGGATACGTGTCGTGACGCGCCCGTCGCGGCCCCGCCACGGCTAACCCCGTGTCCACGAGCTACCCGAAACTGTCAAATTTTCCCAATCAACCTTGAACCTAATGCTTTAGCGATAAAGTTAAAAATCGTTTAAAGAAATTTAAAAGATTAGTTTAGATTAGTAGATTAGAAGTAGTAGCTTGATGTGTGTCTGTACTTTATAAGGAAAATAGATACATACACAACGTAGCACCCTCGCTGCTCGTTGCTCGCCAACTCGTTTTAAGTTGCTAGTTTTACTTGCTTCTCGTTGATCGCTACCGGTGGATCAAAAGGGCATTTGTCGTAATTAAAAACGTTCAAAATCTAGTCACAATCCCATCTTAGCGACAATCTATGTCAAAAACTTGTCAAAAATGTAGGGAAATTAGAGCTATTTTTGACAGATTGAGACTAAGATCAGACAGTGAACGTTCTTAAAATTTTGAGAAATGCCCCTCGGTTACCTTTCACTACACGTCACCGCGATGCGACTTGCTGAGCGATGGGCGGAAATAAATCACATCGCAAATCGCTCCGCTCGTGTTTGTGAACGGGGCCGAAACGGCTCTTTCGTTCCAATTATGAATGATTCGTTTTTAATGCATTTCAATCGTTTCAAGTGCTCGACTGTGATGGAGTGCATTGTGGTTGGTCGGTGGGCAGGTTTTTGAGAGACGTGTATGTTTGTTAAAGCTGCAGACGGATAGGAACAGGATAAGTATTTAAAACCACATTTTTTGGTCCACTCAAATCTGTGTGCGGTACTATTTCATAGTGATATCTTTAGTGGATTTTGATTGTGTGCAAAAGATGAAAAGTAACTATGTGTACAAAAAAAAAATGTCAAAATAACAGCTTTTTACTAAATGCATAAATAATAATGGTATATACGCTACTTATAACCAAATATATATATATTTTTTAATTAGTCTGTCTTTCTGTCTATCTGTTGGCTAATCTTCGAAATGGCGGCACGGATTTTGACGGGACTTTCACTGGCAGACAGCTAATATTTTAAGCACAACAACTTAACATACTATTTCTGCTTTTATATTTTATATAAAAAGAAGTAGAATGAAAAATGAAAACCTATGAAATCCAATTTGTTTTCCGACATGCACGCGAATGAAGTCGCAGGCACAACTAGTTTTTAATAAATCAATAGCTTATTCATAAAAGTATAATATTAGCCAGTCAAGCCAACTGACATATATTCTTATGGCAAATAATTTAATTTTATGTTCTGGTATTGTAATGTTAATTACCGAACATAGGTAGGTACCTATGTTCGGTTATTAACATTACAATACCAGAACATAAAATATTGAGTATTGTATACAATCAAGTATTTTTTTAAATTGAACAGACAGCTGCTGTGCTGCTGTGGAGTTTGTTGCGCCACTTCTTCTTCCCAGCGATAGCACTAGGAAGTGGTGAAGGGCGGGCGTTTTTGGGGGACTGTCTTTTGTAATTTTGACGTTCAAAAAGTGCTGATTGTCAGCCTAATTTGAATAAATGACTTTTGATTTGATTTGACAACACCAAATTAAAGCAGCATCAGCAGGCATCGAGAGCATGCAAAAAAAAAAGACAAAAAAAGAGAGAGTAAATAAAAATCTTACACATAGTGTTGTTATCTAACCTATGTGCTCCTAGAACTCTAGATAAACGGTTCTATCCTCTATTTGCACAACACCGTATTGTTCTCCAGGGAAATACAGTTCAATAAGCCTCCGTATCGCAGTATCGTTCGTGGATCGTCGCCTTTACTGTTCCCAGAAGTCTTAGACGCTCGAGAACTTTAACATAACGTTGCTTCACCCCTGTTTTCCCCGACGAGTTAGGCAGTGGTGTATCTACTTTTCACAAATTAAAACCGAGCGTAAATCCATACTCCTGGTGGAAATTATGAAATTCCTGATGGATAAATCCAATAACTAAAATTAGAGTGGTATTTTTGTCAGAGATCAGACTGTGAACTTGCTTAAAATTATGAGAATAGCCCTTGTGAAGTGAGCGAGTGACAGTTGTTTTTATCCCCATTGGGCTGAATGGTTTCTGATAACAATAATAATTCTTCCTTTGTGTCCTTTCTTTGTAAGATTAAAGAGATTATAATAATTTTATCTTAATATGAATAGAGTAGATTAGAATGAGCTTTACTGTGCACCAAAATTGTAACACACGCTCGTGTTCAATGCCTTTCGTCTTCCTATCGTTTTTTCTGTTACGTATAAATTTGCATAGCCTTTCCACAACGGATTTGGGGTCAGGTTCCACTCTAACCGGATGCAGCTGATTACCAAACCATTACATGGAACGACTGCCTATCTGACCTCCACAACCCAGTTACTGGGTAACAAGATACTGGCTAGTCTTGGTAAGACTGCTTATCAGACTATGGGGCTTCTGACTATCCGTAACGATTGTCAGAGGTCTACCAATGGTAACCGGGACCCACGGCTTAACGTGTTTGCCGAGGCATGGAGGGGTTTTGTTATGTTATGAATGGTCACCCATCCACGAACTGACCGCGGCCAGCCGTAGGGTTGATCGAGGCTATACGCTGAACCCTCGATCAACCCTACGGCTATTATTATTTAGAAAGAAAGAAAGAAAAATGCGTTTATTGGCATTACACAAAATGAATACACCTTAAAACTATAAAAACAGAAAACAAAGATTATAATGCTAAAAGGGCCTCAGCTCAGCATAATGTCAGATGACAACACAATAAAAAAATCAACAATCACAAAAATATAAAAATAAACAATATATCAATAATTTTTTTTTCAATGTATCAATATTTTTGTGCTACTCCGTTCATCTTTTATACCCTGTTTTTGTCCAGACGGTAAAAAAGTCAGCCGGTACATTATAATTATTTGTTCTAATTAATCTATTTTACATAAGTAAAATTAAAATCTTCTATCTCTGTTGATTCTTGTAAAAAAACGAGTTGAATTCTATTTTCTTTTATAATTAGTTAAATAATTGCTTTTCTATCGAAAGCGAGCAGCTCTGGATACCCTCGGAGTCTCGGCCTTCATTAGATCTCTTTAAAATTCTGTTCATGTAGTATTGAGGGTAATCATTGCATCTGAATTTGGTGTACGTAAACTTTACTGGTAATAAAACATTTTTCGGCTTACACATTTATTTCTTACTAGCTTTTGCCAGTGGCTTCGCCCACGTGGAGGTCAGAAATTGGCCTACGGGAACGTACTACCGGGATAAAAAATATCCTTTGTGTTAATCCTGGTTATAAACTATCCGTGTGCCAAATTTCATCCAAATCCGTTCAGTAGTTTTTGCGTGAAAGAGTAACAAACCAACTTTCGCGTTTATAATATTAGTAGGACGAGCCATGAGCCCCATGCCGGTTTCCTCGCGATGTTTTCCTTCACAGTTTTGCGAGCAGTTGTGATGAAATTATTTACACTATAGCACGTAAGTCGAGTTACTACTGGTTAAGGCACCTTTAAATGTTATCTTTCAAATGTAAGTAGGGTTTCAAAGAAAACCAGTTCTAGTTCTCTACAACCAGTTTTAGATTTAGTTCTCGAAAACTTTCAATAAGATTGATAATATGTTGTCTGATGTTACGATATCTCTTTTCAGAAATTTTATCTTGCGTCTCTTACGTGATATATCTTCTAGAAAGAGACACATACATAGATACCAATTACTATAGTTCAGATGGTATTACAATAACTCACAAAAAGTCTTTTATTATACCTAGTAAGTATAAGCCGAATACTAATATTAAATATGTATACTGAGAAAAAAGTTGCATTTGACATACAACGTATTTCCATACAAAAACTGTCAGATTTTAAAAAACAAGGTAAACATATATGACTTTGTTAAAATCAGCCCTAACTGCACCCTAATTGCGTAACACACTATCAATCTCAATCTGAATCACTTTGAAGGAGTTTTGCTAGTCCATTGCATCATTTGTTCGAAAAATCTGTCTACTCAACAACGTAAATAACGCAATGAATGTTGTTGAACTGTCAAAATTCGATTCGAAAAAAGATTGTGTGTTACGCAATGAATCTTCTATAGTAACTTCTTAAGCTACGGTTTAGGCCCGCCAAATAGAGGCCGCAGTGACGCTAGATGAAAATGACGGCGTCGCATTTTGACTTTACGTTGTCAAAAAACGCTTTGTAGGGAACTAGGGACACACACCAACTTACCATCATAAATAACGTTTCAGTGACGTCATTCGACAGTATATTACGGACGCTATGTGGTCTTAGGAAACCCTAGCTTTACAAAGTAAAGTTTTACGACCCGCTGTAAGCCCGCACCTTGCGACTTCGAGCCCTTCCTATCCACCCACAACCCTAATGAACCCAATTAAGCCCACAATGTTCTACTGTTAGTTTTGTTTTTTGTTTTATTACCTACCTATTGATGTATGTGTTTTACTAAGACACCTTTTTTTTCCTGGGTCGAAAATCCTCATGGATGTATGCCGCCCTGGGGTGAGCGGCGGGGTCTGTCAGACTCTCTTACTGACTAAAAACCACCCCGGTGTTCCATCTCACACCTACGCCGGGGGTCGCGAGAACGTACGATCCTTCCGCAACTCCCGATTGTTACTAAGGCACCTGCCCCAACGCCGTCGAGGAACCGACTGGCTATCAACGAGTTTCTCTCTCAACAAACGTACAAAGGTCCCATAAGTACATACATAGAGTGCCCTCCAAGCGTTAGTTGACATTTTCCCACTTCAGCTGTAACACACAGGGCACGCCACGATAGTGGCGATAAGACCCCTCTTTGAGGAGTGGCTAGAGAGGCGTCACGGCGTTCTCACGTATCGCCTGACGCAGGTCCTCTCCGGACACGGATGTTTCGGGAGGTTCCTGCACATAATCAGGCGGGAAGAGACGCCCGGGTGTCACAACTGCCAGGATCGCCCAGAGGACATGGTGGAGCATACGGTGGAGGTCTGCCCTGCTTGGGCGGAGCCCCGCCGTGTCCTCGTAGAGGCGATCGGCAACGGCGGCGACCTCTCGCGTCCGGCCCTGGTGCCAGCCATGGTCCGGGGCGAGAGGGAGTGGGAGGCAGTCACCTCCTTCTGCGAAGCAGTCATGCTAGCGAAGGAGGTGGCGGGGAGGCTGAGGGAAAGAACCTCACGCCTCAGCCGCCGCGGGAGACGCTCCGGGCGTCGGGAGCCGCGTGACGACTCCCGGCCACCGTAGGCGCGGGCCTGCGGGTGGTGAGTAATGGGTAGCTCACCGTCCGATCAGGACCAGGCCCGTGCCCGCGCGCCTCAAAGAGATGTCAGCAGAGGACGGGGCCCGATAGGGCCGAAGCCTGCCAGGGCGGCGGGATCATCCGAAAGGTTAACCGCTGCCCTGGAACAGAAAGGGCTAAGGAAAGAACACGGGTGGGTTTTAGTCAGTAAGAGTCTGACACTCCCTTCCGCTCCACCCAGAGCGGGAAGGGTCATTTGATGATTTCCCATCCACAAAAAAAAAAAGCTGTAACACACCACATTATGATACATAGTTCCAAATGTTAGAACTATACGCTATAACGTTTTAATTGACTAATTCAACCTATTTATATTATTATTTTTATTTAAAATGTAGTGACACAGTACCAGTCACAACCAGTTACCACATACCACAACCAGTGACCACATACCACCGTGGCATCACAGCTGAAGTGGAAAAATATCAACTAACTTTTGGAGGCCACTGATCATAAATAAACTCCCCGTAAGTTTGTACAAGCAGGGACAGTTACCGTTACACCAAAATTGCCGGTGAAATTACCAAAACGTTAACGTTACCATACGCTAATCATTTTACGTTAAAAGTAACGTTATTTCATAGGATTTACCGGTATAAAAATAGCGTTACTTATAACGTTACTTACTAAAGCTAACATAACAACGCTGCCAAGCGAGTAGGTACGTACTTGTTTGTCGCAGCAACGAGAGCTATCAAGGAGTGTACTCGCTTAACGACGGTCGCTTGTCACGCAGACCACTCGCTGAGAGACTCACTCTTGGTACATACGCATACCAGCGAGTAATCGTTCGTCGCCGTCGCGCACTCGCTGCTTGTAGCTCACCAACTCGTTTTTAGTTGCTAGCTCTAATCGCTTCTCGTCAATGTAGGACAGGTGTCTTAGGCCAGGTTCGAACAGGCGCGTTTTTTTTGCGGCGATTTTTTTTCACGCATTGGATTTTCAACACTCTGCTTAGCGCCGAGATTTGAAAATCCAACAGTGTGTTTTTTGACGCGCTGGGATGCGCTCTGTTGGATTCTCAACGCTCGGCTCAACACCGAGAGTTAAAAATGCAGTGCGCGATTAAATCCCACCGCGATATTTTTACATCTATATGGGCTTATGTTCTACGGTTCCTTTGTTTTTTGTTTTATTACCTACCTATTGATGTACGTGTGGTATTAACCCGGTTGTCCATCATTAAAAGGGGCTAATCGACTCGAGGCTTTGTTTTAAAATTTTGGGTCGGATGTAGAAAGTACTGGGCTGTAGTTGAAGGACAGTGATAGACACGGATCGATTGCCGGGTGATAAGTATTTGTATAGCAGTAAGTGGTGACAGTTTTCATGGATGATTAAAAATGTATGGAAGTTTTATGAAAGGAATTTCAAAAGAATTTGTTTTATACTGAGTGGCAATTAGATTAAACAGTCCAGTGGTTGTTACAAGTTGTTATCAGTCTGTTAAAATAATAAAATAGCTTAAAAATTGGCACGAAATAAACCCTCATTCATAATAAGACAAGGCAGGCACTGACTGGACAGGTCCAGTCAATCTGTTTGGTTCTTTCCTCAAAAGGCCATCTCAGACGTCGATTTACATGGTCTTCACATGATCTGACCAAGAATATGTCTGGACTTTAAAAAAAGCAATGACCTCTGAGTTTGTATCGGCCTTTCTTCTCAAAGTAGTAAGACAGAAAACGCCGACCTCATCTAGTTTTTAAAATATGATTGACTTGTAAAAGTATTTGTACAAACTTACTTACAGCAAATAAATCATTTATCATGGGCCACGCGCGGGGCTATGCACGATTGTATCAACACAAATTCTGGTATCACAAATTAAGTTTAATGTAGTTAAATACTCAAACGAAAAAAGGTATCGTGGGTAGAATGTTAATTGTTATTAATTATTTTAATTGTGTATGTGTAAAATACGTTATGTAGAATACGTGGTGTTAATTAATGTGGTAACCTAGTCACCACACTGTATGGACCCTTCGAAGAAATTATCCAACTAACATAACAGCACGCCTGTGTCCCCTGAGGAGCTAGGGTATAGAGGGCCACCTATACCCACACCCACACCTACACCCACATTTATACTACACCCACATTTCGCCAGTTATGTATATCTAACCAATATCATCATCTGCCTAGCCTTTTCCCAACTATGTTAAAGTCTACCAACTATGTTGGGGTCAGCTTCCAGTCTAACCGGATGCAGCTGAGTACCAGTATTTACATGGAGCGACTGCCTATCTGACCTCCACAACCCAGTTACTGGGTAATACGATATCCCTTGGTAAGACTGGTTGTCAGGCTTTCGGGTTTCTTACTACTCGTAACGACTCTCAAAGATCCACAATGATACATGATACCCGGGACCAACGGCTTAACGTGCTTTCCGAGGCACGGAGGGGTCTTGGTATGTAAAGATGGTCACCCATCCACGGACCAACCGCGGCAAGCGTAGCTTAACCTGATCGATCGACCCGTGCCCGTGCGGCTGTTATTACTTTTCCACAAGCCCATCTCGTTTATGTAACTAATATATCTACATAGATGGGTATACTATATCTATCTATATATGTATATAAATATATCTAAATAAATGTTTACACATCGATACCCATCACGTCTGCGAAGTTTCGCTAGCTAATTTAATTTGACCCGGTATAGTTTATATGTTTCTATAATGTGGGATTTTTACATTTAAACAAGATAAATTCAGTTCTTTATAAACACTGGGTAGTTGTGGACATAATTAGTAAGTAGAAAGCTAACAAAGGATTTGTATATTTATCATTGTTTCTACCTTCACTGAAAATATAGAGGCACAATGACAATGGAAACAATACTGAAAACATTTATATTTTTCTATCGAACCTTCGCAAAACAATACACAATTGATAAACAACACACAAATCCAATTGATAACTCTAATCCAATCCAAAATGTATTATTTGTATTTGATGATCGTATATCATCGACCGCACTCGGCTTCATTCGGGAGGAACAAAAAATAGTGTCCGACCGAAAGTTCGGTTTCGGTTTCGGTTTCGGCCGAGTTTCGGCCAAAAATCAAGTTTCGGTGGAAGTTTCGGTTTCGGCCAAAATTGGCCGAAACTTTTGCCGAAACCGAAACAGTAACAATTAGTGATTTGATTTATTGATAACTGATAAACATTTTGCTATGAGAACTTAATTTGAAAAAATAATAAAAATATTATTAATATTTTTTTATATTATTATCTTCTTTATATATAAAATTCAAAGTCCTGACTGACTGACTGACTGAGACATCAACGCACAGCCTAAACCGCTGGTCCTAGAGACATGAAAATTGGAGGGTGTATTCTTCGTAAAGAGTAGGTATCCTCTAAGAAAGGGTTTTTCGCAATTCCACCCCTAAGAGGGTGAAAAATGATTGGTGATGGTGATTTTGGTAGTATGAAAAATCTTATTCCTTGAGTTAATAAACTTGAAACTTGGCACGAATACTTATCTAAGTAAATTATGAAGTTGGGCATTTTTTGTTTTTATAAACTACCCCCTAAAAGGGGATTGGGGGGTTTCAAAGTTTGTATGGAAGAATTTTAGCGCGCGGTCCGATTTAATCAAAACTCAGTATTTATACCTAAAATTTAAAGGAAAGAATAATTATTATCAGGGTTTTTCGAAAATCTACCCCTGACGGCCTGAAAAGGGGTAGTCAATTTTAACTCGAAAATTGGTATAAATAATCTTTGAATCAAGTTATGAACACATCCCAAATGATTTTTCAAAATCCCACCCCTGAGGGGGTGAAAAGCGGGGATACAGTTTATATGAAAAATCTTATTCGTTAGGTTAATAAAAATAATCTTGAAAATTGGCATGAATACTCGCCTAAGTAAGCAATAAAGTTTATCATTATTAGTTTTTCAAAACTACCCCTCAAAGGGGGATATAGGGGTGTTGAAGTTTGTGTGGAAGAAATTGAATGCGCGGTCCGATTAACTCGAAATACTAAGTATTGATACTTTCGACAGAAAATAATTAATAATAAGTATGTAAAGTTGTCGAAAATTGACCCCTGACGGGGCAAAAAGGGGTAATTCGGTTTTTAGGGGAGGATTTGAACTTGAAACTGTATGTTACATTTCACGCCTAAGCCACTGAACTTCTGATTTGGCAAAGCGATAGATGGCATCCTGGGGAAGCACATACTTTTTATCCTGGTAGCACGTTCTCGTGGGATTCCGACATTCACGCGGGCGAAGCCGCGGGCAGAAGCTAGTATTAAATAAATGATTAGAACAAAATTAATATACCTACTGTGTTTCCATTTCATGTCCTAATTAATGCAGAATAATGGGTAAAATGCACCAAATTTCAGTATTTTAAGAAATTTAAAACTTAACCACGTGAGTTTCGGTTTCGGTTTCGGTTTCGGCCGAAACTGAAGCCACGGCCGAATATTCGGTTTCGGTTTCGGTTTCGGCCGGAAAACCAGTTTCGGTCGGACTCTAACAAAAAATAAATGGAAGACAAACATCCCGGTGTTTGCGTGAGAGGATGACATTGATCCCGTTGCGCGGGAAATCGAATCCCGGGCTTAATGTAAGCGGGATGCCACGTCACATGACGTTCTGCGTTTAAATGGTTTAATACCTGTAACTGAGGTGGCTTGATGCTGGTTAGACTTACGCCTGATTTTTCAGTAGTCAGATAATTTTTATCTGACGAATATGTATTATGGTTTGACAGCCTTTAGGTAAGTATATAGAAATGATGTCAAACTGTCATATTTATTCTTTAGATATAAGTTATCGTATTACCTACTATTGAAAAATCAGCCCTTTAGTATTTTAAAAGGTTAAATTCAGAGTCAAAGATTTTTATTTGTTGAACATAGGTGTAAAACTAGGTGTTTTTAATAGAATAGATACAGAGATCTCTATGTTTTGCCGTTAGCGGCGTACAAATATCAAATATGTAGGCATACGAAATTACAGTTTAGTAATACAGTTTTTGTTAAAAATTAAATGACAAGCTAACAGAGTTAAACCATACCCTATATCCTCTATCAAAGTTACCAATATTGCACAAAAGAAAATAAATTGAAAAAAAAAAACTGATAATTGTTAGGTTATTACTAGCAATAATGTTGTTTGTTTAGGTAGAGCCAAAGCAAAACGAAAGCTGAACACTAAATCCCTTATAAAAAAACAAAGTCTAAAGCTACAATCTACCCTTTTCTCAACTATGTTGGGGTCAGCTTTTAGTCTAACCGGATACAGCTGAATACCAGTACTTTACATGGAGCGACTGTCTGACCTTCACAGCCCAGTTACTGGGTAACACGATACCCCTTGGTAAGACTGGTATCTTTCGCGCCTCTGACTACCCGTTGCGACTGTCAAAAATCCAAACATGGCAGCCGGGAGCCGGGACCAACGGCTTAACGTGCTTTCCGAGGCAAGGATGGGTTTCGGCACGTAAAAATGGCAACCTATCCACGGACCGACCTACGCAAGCATGAACGATGGACCCGTGCGGCTATTTTTACGTAGCCACGAATCCCTTATTACATGCTGAAACTGAAATTAATTATTCCTGCTACATTACGTGTGATAGTATCATTACAATTCATAATTACGAGCGTATTACGCGTAATTATTGGAAACATTACAGCTAATTTCAATATTAGATTGACGGCCGTCATTTCATGCAATTATAGTAATTGTTGTTCACTAGAGCTTGTCATGATACCTATTGATTTAATTATACTGTTCTAGTGACGAGATGTTAATACCGAACGCCAATTTCCGTAATTAAAAACGTTCAAAATCTAGTCGAAACCTCATTTCAGCGAAAGTCAATGTCAAAAACTTGTCAAAATTGTAGGGAATTACATGTATTTTTGACAGATTGACATTGATATCAAAGTGGGAAATCTCGTATTTTAAAGAACGTTCACAGTTTGCTCTCAGTGTCAATCTGTCAAAAATACCTCTAATTAGTGGTAGTATAACGTTACAAAAAACGAAACGACGGAAATCAACGATAACGACTAAATGTAGGGGAATTCCCCTACGTTACGGCCTTTTGACTGCGAACGTTCTTAAAATTACGAGAATTGCCCCTCTGGTATTCAGCTGCATCCAGATAAGCTACAGTTTACTAGAAGAGCGGTGGCCGCTACATAACGGCCGCAGTGACGGCCATCGTGAAAATTATGGCAGTATGGTTTGACTTTACGATGTCAAAAATCGCTCTCTAGGACAACACACCAACTTACTTTCATAAATAACTTTTCAGTGACGTCATTCGCCGGTAAATTGCGGACGCTATGTGGCGTAGGAAACGTTCCTAGAAGAGCGGTAGACGCCACACAGCGTCCGCAGTATATAGCGTCTGCGTAGCTGGGAAGCCGGCCCCAACATAGCTGGGAAAAGTTATGCAGATGATGGGATGTTTAGAATTTGTTAGTAGTATACTAACCTTTGACCTCTGAAACGACGTTCAGCCTTTGAAACGTAATACGATAGTAATTCCGTCACAACAGTTACCTACATCTTAAAATTACAGTGAAAGCTCTGCTCCTGCTTTCACTGTAATTTACGCAAACGCAAGTTTTTAAGTGACTCTGTAATCTCCTGACTACACAGCCACTTGAAAACTTGCGTTTGAGATATTTCACCGTACATTAAACATTGTTACCGCGACTTAATCCGCGTGAAATTTCTTGTTCACCCTATCCATCTCGTAGCATCGCATTGCCTGCCCGTGCTGTTACTTTATTTTCACTTATAGTTATTTCTGTCTTTTTTCTTTTTACTCTGAAGGACCCTAGCGTGTTGTTAAATAACTTATAGCGTTTCTCAAGAATTACGCTATCAAATGCAAAAATATTTTTTCAAATCCAACTGGTAGTTCCAGAGATTAGCGCGTTCAAACAAACCAACTCTTGAGCTTTATTATTAGTAGTATTGATAGATAGAGGCGCAATGCATCGCAACGCAGTTATATTTTGTTAGCGAGAGTGAAATATCGTTGATAATTTTATTGTAAAAAAAAATCAGTTGCTAGTTTTAAATATTTCAAGTTTGAAAAATATAGTTATATAAACAAATAAGATAATAAATATCTAGCTATAATATAATATAGCTTTAATTTTGATTTTAATTTAGAATTTGGTTGAAAACAAAATTATGTTCGGTGAGTACCTATAAGACTTCATCTCATTTTAAGTAGGCGCTCAATATAAATCAACAAATAAGTAATGTATGAAGTGCTTACCTGTAAGAAATTGGGAAACTAGTCTATAAGTCTGATCTATATTATTTATTAGTCTATAAGTATGTATCTCATATCTTTGTATCAGTATTTATAGTTATTCAATTATTAGTGAGCCGAATACATAAAACTAAAGTAACAGAACATCACGCTTATACTGCCTGAAGGGTTAGGCAGTGGCGCACCTACACACACACCCACACCCACACCAGGGACACCCACTTTTTGTCAGTAATGTGTAAGTTCCATGTAACAGGGGTGGTAGTTAACCGGGCTCAAATCCAGACTCTGGGCTGAGAAATTCCAGATGGAAGAACTCAATAACACTTTGCCCGACCGGGGAATCGAACCCAGGACCTCAAGCTCAGCACAAGCGCTTGCGACCTCTAGACCAACGAGGGAGTCGCCGTGGCCGTTTCACATATCCACGCAGGATGTGACGCATATTTGTTTCCCAATTTGTTTCTTTTTTTTTGTGTTTCCGTTCTTTCTATGCGTCATGTTTGCCGAAAATAAACGTATTTTCTTTCTCCTTTCTTTTAGACAAAACAATGCCTACTCTAATCGACTTTATATCGATATTATCGACACTAGTTTCCTGTAAATACCGTTAGTGACCGCCCTAAGTCCAATTAAGTAGATTATAGAGTTCCAATCTAGTAAAGCCTTATCTATTAAAATACGCTCCGTAGCGCTCGTAGCCGTTCGTAGACGCGCTACGAGAATTGAAGTTAATCGAGGTCGGGTTACAAAGCAAATGCCGATTTAATTATTTTTTAATAGGATTGTCTTTTGTTTCTTTTTGACAACAGGATTTTGCTTCTCAAATGGTTTAGTGAAGCTGTAATGTTCTGTGATAAAATACGTCTTGAAGGGACTGATTGTTCTTTGATTTCTTGCAAAAACTAATTAATTACATGTTAACTATACGAGTAGGTACACCTCATCTGTATGCCAAGAAACAGGTTTTCCGGCTGCAGATGTTCACACGTTGTATTTCACCCGCATAAGTTCCGATCTCCTGGGAATATCGGAAGTATCCTATGTGTTAATCCTGGTTATAAACTATCTGTATGCCAAATTTCATCCAAATCCGTTCAGTAGTTTTTGCGTGAAAGAGTAACAAACATCCATCCATCCATACAAACTTTCACGTTTATAATATTATATAAAAGCACGGCTGTAATCCCCATAGAGTTAGGCACATGCCTCCTCTTTTGGGGAGGGAGTGGGGTATAATCTACCACGCGGGCCCAGTGCGGGTTGGTCGATGTCACATGTCTTTGAATTTTTAATTCTAAGACATGCCGGTTTCCTCACGATGTTTTCCTTCAACGTTTTTGAAAGCAGTGGTTATGAAATTGTTTACACAAACTAAAGCGCCTACCTGGGTTCGAACCCACGATCTACTCTTGAAGTCGGGGCCTTTGCCACTGGGCCAGTACTGCTCCTTCATGCCATCAACCAGGTCCAAATCGAGATTCCAGGCAGCTACTGACCAATTCCAGATGGAAAAACCGAATAACACCAGAGGGGCAATTCTCGTAATTTTAAGAACGTTCACAGTCTGATCTCAGTCTCAATCTGTCAAAAAATACTTCTAATTTCCCTACATTTTGACAAGTTTTTGACATTTGTTTGTCGCTGAGATGAGACGGCGACTAGATTTTGAACGTTTTAAATTGCGAGATCAGATAAATGAGTAGTAATAGCTAATACACAGAATTCCTTGAATGGTTGGAGATGCAATGCCCAAATCTGGGGGTACATCTCTTCCAACCAATTCAGGCTCTGCGCTGCTACTTAGAAATTCTGATGGAAACATCCAGCTAAAGTTTTTAATATCGACAACATGGTTCATTACAAACAATATGGTTCATATCTTTATAAAGCGGTCTGAGATTTCAAATCACTGTTTTGCATGTAAAAGACGATGTCATGCAATGCGCTCGTGAAAATGCAATCTTAGACCCGCTCGGAAAATATGGATTTTAGGGTTCAGCAATCAATAGTTCTTTATAAAAACCTATTTTACTAAAGTTCTTTCAGTCCATTCAAAGTCTGGTAGATATTTTTGATTTAAAAGAGTGTCCGTGAAGTTTCTTGCCCGTTCTTCTCCATAAGATTCAAAAGTGTCTGTAATTGATTTATTTGAAACGAATGCTTTGAGTTTGATCATTATTTATCATGTTACAATTTTGGTGAATTTTTAGTAGTAAGTACCTAGTATGTTCTGTCTATCTGTTTGAAATAAGTATAATTTATTATGTGACGTTTCTATCAATAATTCTAAATGTTTGTTTTCATATGTTGTGTAATATTAGCCGTACTGGTCAATCAAAGGTTAAGCAACGCTTATCGCGGTCACTTGGTGGATGGGTGACCATCCATTACATAACGACACCCCTCCGTCCCTCGATAAGCACGTTGAGCCTTTGGTCCAGGGTAGGTACCTAGTTAGCCCAAAAGTCTGATAACCAGTGTTACCAAGGTGTATCGTGCTACCCAGTTGCTAGATTATAGTGGTCAGATAGGCACTCGCTTCATTTAAAGTACTGGTATTCAGCTGCATACTGCTGACCCAAACATAGTTGGGTAGAGTTTGGGCAGATTATTTTTTTATTTTTAATGATATAAACTAGTGCTTGAATACGATCCCGCCTGATGTAAAGCAGTTATGCAATCTTTGATGGTAAAGCGCACTAATTTATTATGAGCCTATTCACTTTAGCCTTGAAGACACTTAAATTATAATCGGACGGGAAGAACGCTGCAGGCAAATAACTTATTTCGTGACTTTGTCACTATCAAAAATTCGAAATTAGTATTTTCATTTGTTTATTGTATATTTTTACACTATAGGGATATTTATTATTGTTTATAAACGTTTATTTCAAAGGGTATGCGTTTAGGATAATATTAATATGGAACAATATCATTGAGAAAAATATTACTATTGAAATTAATATAAAATGCACAGTTATTACATTTGCAAACCTATCACAACCATCTACAAAGTACGAACTATCACTTCAGAAAAAATAAATAAAAATACAAAACACAAGGCAAACCTGCGGAACCCGTATCGTTGACTCTTCAAGATTTGCACTCTGTCTCGTTCTTTTTTATTCATTCATTCATTCATTCTTCAGTGAACACCGCCCGTTGTCGTTCACATCGCAACTTCGTGAGTATAAAGCCTTTTGACGGTTTTGTTATCGTAAAAAAAAAACCTTTGTCCGTAATTTTTTACAACTTTTCTCTTTTTAAAAGAAAATATTCACAAAGAATTTTCTGGGATTCGAAGCAAAAGGGTCAAATACTTTTCTTAATGTTTTTGTTGTTCGTGTTAAGGAATGTTCCGCTTTGTGGCATCTTCGTTTTACATTTATTTTTAAAAAGCCTGTACTTACCTATGTAATTATGATAAAAAGGGTTCAATGCTTTCGCTTGTCGGAACGTGTCAAGGTATGCTCTGTTTCTTACTTTAGGTACATACATCTATTAGGCACTGTGGATGTCTGTATCATACACACTCCTCGGCTTCTTGAATCATACATACTCGTGTGGATTTTGCACTTTATTTCACAACTAATTAAGTTTAATTTAATTCTCTGCTCGATAAATTGATCATCAACACCAATGGCCGAAATATGTTAGTGAATTACATAACAACATCATCACAACATCACGCCTGTATTCCTCGAAGGGTTAGGCAAAGGAGCACCTATACGTGCGTACGTACGTACGTGCGTGTCGCGGGTTCGATTCCCGCACGGAACCAATATTTGTATGACCTACATGTATTTGTTCCGAGTCTGGGTGTTTTTCTATCTATAATATGTATGTATTTACAACAAAAAAAATGTATATAAGTAGTTTATCAGCCATCTTGTTACCATAACACAAGCATTAGGTTGCTTAGCTTGGGACAAATGGTGCTGTGAGAAATGTCCAGGGATATTATGATTATTATAGTACCCCATAGTTCGATAGTTAAGTTTAAGTGCCATGTAATAGGAAGCGAGAGTAATGCCACCAAGTGGGCACAAATTTAGACTCCGAGCTGCTACTGAGAAATTCTAGATGTAAAGAACCAATAACATTAGTTTATTAATTACTTTATGTTAGTAAGGTGAGGTTGTATGTTGAACAAAGATGATTCGCGAGCGTAACAAGTATGTATTTACAGAATTATAATCACTAAAATTAAACTAACACAATCTTCTAAGTTTATAATAATGTCATTGATTAATATTTCATGAAATAGTCGCTTCTCTCTTAATTATAAGTGAACTATTAACAATTTTTTTTTCAATGCAGCAAATCGTGAATTAAATAAACCAACTTAGTACTATGAAGTACGACTACTTAACCTAAAGCTACATACCCTAAATATTAAAACAATAATACATCCAATCAGAACTTTTGAAAGTGTACAACCACAGGCAACATTGGCGCAGCGATGATCCGTTCCTTCGCAATTAAAGCTAGACAATCTCAACTGTTAGTCACAAAGAACTCATTTATTAGTATGTGGCTGTACTGCGGTAGAGCTGGGTCTGGCAATAATTTAATATTAATTTGAATAGCAAAAGGAATTCGTGTAAATGCTAAGCATCGTTGATTGAATGTAGTCAGGAAGAAATGTTTAGACTTTTTGAGTCATGGTTTTTAACACGCTTTTATTAAGTTCACTCTTGTAACTAACTAACTAACAAATAATGTGATAAAATCTTAGAAGTCAATTTTAACCTACTTCTAATTGTCGTATCGCAATGAAACTTTGTATTTATATGTAGTTCGGATGACAAAAGTATAATTTGGGTTTTAGTATAAGTAAAAAGTAAGTAAAAAAAAATCGAAGACATGTGACATCCACCAACGTGCACTGAGCCCGCGTGGTGGATTAAGACCCACTCCCATCTCATCGAGAGTTGGCCTGTACGCCAGCAGTGGGAACATTATACGCTGATTATGATAACTCAAATAAGGCTTCGCTTTTTTTTTAAGAATAGAAAGGTTTGAATCAGTATTGTGACCGGGACTGAATCCGGTAATCTGGCCCGGAGGACCGGGAGGTAACGGGATGTTACAAGGGAATCCCTTAAATCTCATTAGTCGTTGATATATGATGTTACTGTATACTCATTTATGAGCTAAGGAATAGAGAGGAGGCTGGGCAGTTGTTCACATTAATTATTTTTTATTTTTAGAGACACGTGTTTTGTTATACAGGGGATGTATTTTTGAACATTGGTTACTATGACAGCTATAGTGGCCGTTACATAGAGATGGATATAATAAATTGAATGGGGGTTATATACACGATCAGCCTATAATGTTCCCACTGCTGGGACAAAGGCCTCCTCTCTGTGAGAGGGAGTGGCCCGTAATCCACCGCGCGGGCCCAGTGCGGGTTGGTAGGTGTCCCACGTCTTCGAATATTTGTTCTAGGACATGCCGGTTTCCTCAAAATTTTTTTCCTTCACCGTTTTGAGAGCAGTGGTGATGAAATAATTTACACAAAGTAAAGAGCCTGAAACTTTCATCTCCTATTTCACCCCTTCTAGATCCAAACGCTTAGGAGGTGCGTTGTCTGTCAGTGAATGAATTTAAGATTTTTTTATGAAGATTTCAAGCTGTTGCAAATATGCGCTTTTATAATTTCTAACGTCCACACCACGGTATCACTATAACACAGGAAAGGAAAATGTATGGAAATATATGAAGACTTTTAAATTCGTGCGCACGAGCAGCGGTGGCCCAGTAGTAACGGCCGCGACTTACGAGTTGTAGGTCGTAGGTTCGAACCCAGACAGACGCTTTACTTTGTGTCAATTACTTCATCCGCTCTCAGAACGGTGAAGGGAAACATTGTGAGGAAACTGGTATGTCCCAGAACGAAAAATTCGAACACATGTGACATCTACCAACCCGCACTGGGCCCGCGTGGTGGTTTACAGGGAGGCCTGTGTCCCAGCAGAGGGACACAGGCCGACTGATAGACTGATTAAGCATTTAAATTTCTTCCACGATAACGTTATATAACGTGCAAGTACATATTTCCATACATCTCATGGACGTGGACGTCCACGATAATATCGTCACGTTATTAAAGCTCACATTCGGTATCTTTTGTTTTTTAATGTCAAATCGGAACAGTTTCGAATTGGAAACAACGAGTTATTCCGGTCGGATGCCCTGAACTGATCCCTTGCTGGCTGTTATTACGTTTTAATTCTGATCTACTATAAACTTGTCATTCCGTTCTGATCCCCTTCTTCTTCTATTGAAGTCGTGAAATAAATTATAAACAATGTCGGTGTCACTCCGTGCCAAGCAGTCGTTTATTGGTAATCGTGTTGGTACGACGCTGTTGTTTATCGGCGGCCGTCACGGTACCGATGGCGTATTGCTACCGTTGCCTTATTGCACCAATTACTTTTTGTTGTTCAGATCACGATTTTTGTTTAGTTATTGCTTGTAAAAATTGTTATTGAACATAATTTGGAATCTTCTTAATTTTTTGATGCCCAATGAGGTCCTGCCTCTTTCTATATTTTTTGTATTATATAATTGTATATATTAGTGTTAGCTTGTAAACATTGTATTTTTTTTTTTTATTTATTTAAACATAATAATAGTGTTAATACAGGTTCATGTTTGTTTTGTACCATTAAACCAGAGATGGTTTGTATTGGCACTCACATTCGCTAAAACAACACTGTGCTGATTAATCACTACTAAACAAATATAAGTAAAAATGTAGGTACATGAAAAATATTTTGCACATAACTATTTTATTTGATATCCAGGGATATTATTATCCGTAAACATCTATCAGTAAGTACGCGAGTCACAAGTAATGTTTTGAATCTGAGCTGCTTGCTATTGGGCTGCTCATTAGAAAGCCGGTTCTATTCGACGTATATACAGGAAGCATCCTGTATATACGTCGAATAGAACCAGCTAACAATAAAAAAAGTAGCAACTTTTTTATTTTTGCACAGTATTTCCTTAAACTAAGTTGTTTATGTAGTTGTAATTGTATTTTTGCTTAAAGTTTTTCACATTTATTCCTATTTTTATGGATTTTGGTATTTCGTTGATTATTGTGGGAATAAGAAATTTTACTGTTCGCCTCAGTTCGAGTTCTCGTTCGAGTCACCCCGGTCCCGTAGGTGCATCCTCAGCGGCCGTAGCGCGCCGCTGCGGGCCTTCGCCCCCCTTGTCGTAGGGGTGGCAGGGTTGAGGTTAATCCTGATTCGTCACGTACCCGGGAAGAGTGTCTGTCGACGTGGATGGGAAGTAGCGCTCCCAATCCCCGACAACGGCCTTGCCCGGTCAGCAAGGTCGGCCGTGAGGCCGCTCTGGTAGGACTAACCATCTTACCCCTTTTTTTTTACACGCGCTCAAAATTACCATAGCCAATGTAGCAAATATACAGAGGGGCCCGTATTAGAGGACCCCGCTCTGAAACCCTGGTGTCGCTCGGCACGCCCCCTGACGGGGGCGTGGCGACTTCCAAGGGAAATCGTCGGGCAGTTGCCCACCAGACACGAACCGCCAGTCTGGTTGGAGGGTACTCCCTTTTCTATGAAAGAAGAGTGAACTTTACACCCTGTTCCTTATACTAGTACCGCTATAATAATTACATCCCGGAATCGGACGGCACGGTTGGCGCAGTGGTTAAGCGATTGACTGCTGCGCTGCGTGTCGCGGGTTCGAATCCCGCACGGAACAAATATTTGTATGGCCTACAAGTAGTTGTTATGCTATGCACTTTCAATTTTTTTTTTTTTTTTTTTTATCCCCGGATATTTCACACAGCACCATTTGTCCCAAGCTGAGCAACCTAATGCTTGTGTTATGGTAACAAGATGGCTGATAAACTACTTATATACATTTTTTTTTTCTTTGTAAATACATACATATTATAGATAGAAAAACGCCCAGACTCGGAACAAACATGTAGGTCATACAAATATTTGTTCCGTGCGGGAATCGAACCCGCGACACGCAGCGCAGCAGTCAATCGCTTAACCACTGCGCCAACCGTGCCGTCAATCCTGCATCGCGCAAGCAGAGTTTACCGCGTGACTAGCATATATACAACCGACATCAATCGTCGGGCAGGGGGTTAGACGGTTATGCCGTCAAAATATGTATGTGCAAAGTATGTATGGTGTGGGTCGGGTATAGCACAGCATCATGCTGACTGGAAGTCTTCTTGCCACAGTCATGAAGTGCAGCCGTCGATTATTTATTTTCTGCTTTGTGCTCGTGATTATAGATATATTTTGTTTTTAATTTTCCTTATTATTAGAATTAATTATATTTTTGTATGCACGTGTTTCTGTGACCAACAAAAATATTTGTCTTTCTTTCTTTCTTACTTTATTCTCAGCCAACTTCATCGGCCAAAAATCTGGTACATGTACTTACATTGATTTCCCTAGAGGCAAGAAAAAAGTCAAACAAATAAGGTACAAAACCTCTAAAGCTCGATTTACTCTGGTATTTATTGAATTAGTCGTCGTTCGGACATAACTACAGGCAACCCTTATAAATTTGGGCCTTAAATGGGACAGATTGGTGGACGGACACCCTTGCTGAAAGGTTAAGGTGTCCCAGGCACTTTTTATTGAAGTTTCAAAGGAACTAAAAGGATTTTTTTTTTTGTAAAGAATAAAGGAATATTTATGACTAACACCCGGTTTTTGCATTGAAAATTTGAAGCTGAGAACTTCTCTAACAATACTTAAGGTGATTCATTCAATGCCTAGCCCATTTTTTTCATATAAATTTTGAATTTAGGGAGAGTCACCTTACGTAATGCCAAAGTAGTTTGACCAATTCTTAATTCAGAAACCGGGTGTAAGGTCCTACATGATGTATAACGTGCCCTTTCAGTTGTAAAGTAACTTTAAAAGCATAGCAATAAACTAGTATTTTGGGTCTTTTAAAGCCTGATTAAGATTTTTTGTAGGTACGCAGGTAAATACCTACTAAAAAAAAATTGCTACTATGCAGGTATACAAATGAGGTCGTGAAGAATTCATCGTGTCATTTTTCGTCTTAATTGTATGGTTCTTGCAGGGGTGTCCCTTTTTAGTAATGTGTTGCCAAAATAATATGAAAAATGTACAGACGCCAGCACTACAATCTGTCAAATTTCTTTAATAGATTTTCAACTTTATTGCTAAAGCATTAAGGTTCAAGGTGGATTGGGAAAATTTGACAGTTTCGAGTAGCTTGACCCGCTGGCGTCCGTACCTACATTAACTCATACCAACTTCCCATTGGGCAGAAACTACAGGACGCCACCTGCTACGATGTTTACATACTATAATAATAATAATATCCCTGGACATTTCACACAGCACCATTTGTCCCAAGCTAAGCAATCTAATGCTTGTGTTATGGTAACAAGATGGCTGATAAACTACTTATATACAATTTTTTGTTTTTTTTGTAAATACATACATATTATAGATAGAAAAACACCCAGACTCGGAACAAATACATGTAGGTCATACAAATATTTGTTCCGTGCGGGAATCGAACCCGCGACACGCAGCGCAGCAGTCAATCGCTTAACCACTGCGCCAACCGTGTCGTCAAAACTATGGAAACTCTGGTCATATAGGCACGTCTGTGCGTTGCCAGTACTACGCACGTCTGTGCGTTGCCAGTACTACGCACGTCTGTGCGTTGCCAGTACTACGCACCTGACCTTTCTGAAGAACATCTGCTAAGCCTTTTCCCAACTATGTTGGGGTCGGCTTCCAGTCTAACCGGATGCAGCTGAATACCAGTATTTTTCAGTAGCAACTGCCTACCAGACCTCCACAACCCAGTTACTGGGTAACACCTTTGGTAAGACTGGTTATCAGACTATTGGACTTCTGACTTCTTCATCTTTGACAGTTGTTATGTATAGATATAACAACTGTCAAAGATCTATGAATAACAGCAGTGACCAACAGCTTCCACTAGCCCTTCCAAAATTAAAGCAGTACAGTATTATAAACTAATATGTCAAAGTCAGTGTCAAGGACTTCTCAGGTCCTCGTTCATGTTTCTCGCCAAATTTATTAATTTACATAACTCAAGGTAGCGAAGGCGACACAAATTAGTTCCCCCGACACCTCATGGGGTGTAATTTAAGCAAATATACAGCTCTCCCAGGACATACCGCTGAAGAAAGTTTCATATTATAATTTCATCTTTTGATAACTGCCAAGCTTAGAATATTATACTAGGTAAGGTCTATTCAAATTTACTTTTCCAATTGATGTTATTTCAAGTTAAACAAATATCAACTTTAATTCAGTAGTTATTATGTTGATTTCAGAGTGACTAGCATTATTTAAGTCTTAAAAATGTTTGAAGTTGTATCGTAAACTGAACTTTATTTTATAGGAATTAAAGTTATTTTTCCAATAATTCATATTTGTAAAAAAAAATCTGCTGTTCCCTACATTTTGACGAGTTATACGACATAAATTAATGTAGGGAACAGCTGTTTTTTTTTTCGCGATTTCCAGTTTGGTCCCATAGTAAAAGTTGTTCATAATGATGAGTACAATGACCTCTTAAGAGGTTGCTAGTGTTTTTCCAATAACCCTGTATATGTGATGCGTAAATTTATAATGTGACCACAATTTTCTCCACAATAAGGAAAACTAATTTATTAAATAAACAATTTTTGATAAAAAATTGTTTATGTGTTATGATTGTAACATAATATTCTAATTAGTGATTGGTGGTGTGTGTTAATTCCGGGTTATTTTGTATACTGCTTTAAAATGAAATGTAGACGTAATACACCTGGTTTAGTTAAGCCTCAAGCTTCAAATCCTGTATTCCCGTTGTTCCCGTAGGCCATGTCCCCGTTAAAGGGGACAAAGGGAATTTAATAAAATAATTAAAATTACTTCCCGTTGTCCCCGTACGTTGTCCCCGTTAATTTATTGTAATATATACTTTTCAAATTATGCCCGTTGTCCCCGTTGAGTTAAAATTAGAAGTGAGAGTGCCTTAATAATAATAAAATAATAATAATAATATCCCTGGACATTTCACACAGCACCATTTGTCCCAAGCTTAGCAACTTAATGCTTGCGTTATGGTAACAAGATGGCTGATAAACTACTTATACCTATACATTTTTTTTTTGTAAATACATACATATTATAGATAGAAAAACACCCAGATTCGGAACAAATATAATAAAGAGAAAATATAATAATAGAGAGAATATTGTACCTACACAAATGCTTACCAATGCCTAACCAAATGCCTAACCAAATTATTTATTTATTTATAACAAAGGTTGACTTAATCCTGAGGCCTTGTCTACCAGTGAACCCTAGGGTGAAGCAGAGACAAAACATGGCAGGTGCAACATACTGGATAAATAGCTACAGAATAACTATAAAATACAAGAATAAATACTAACACATAGATAGATATGTTCATACATACATATAACCAAAATCAACTGTCGGGAGAGAAAATGATCGATAGAAGAGTCCAAGACGAATCCAGCAAATCAGCGAAACAAACAATCGCACCATCAAAACTAGCCAAATTAAAAGCTAATAGAGATTTCAGATATGTACGTTTAGGCTACGTACACACTGACAGGTGGCTTGCTTAGCGCCTAGAGCCTAGCGAGTCACCTTGCGGGTAACGCAGTGAAAGGAACGCGCTAGAATTTTCGCAAGCGTCTTCGCTACTCGCCTAGCGCGTATAGAAGGATGTTAAGTCACTAGGCTCTATGCGCTAAGCAAGTCACCTGTCAGTGCCTACGTAGCTATTTCGTAGGCTATTTCAAATTTGTGGCTGAAAAGATTTTGTATCTAGCTACAAACTTAAAAATATGCCTTATTTTCTCAAGTACGGGGTACGGTTACTTGCCTTCTTTAAGTTGGCAATTAATATTTTGAAGCCCATTACTTGACGTTTATGAATGCGTGCGATAGTACCTGTGCTTAATTTCGCAATTCCGATGCGCGGTATTCGCCAGTAGCGTTTGCGTTGCAAATTAGCTACTAACGAAAACTTGTAAACACAGAGGGAAAGTTTTATGGTGTAAGTTGACTGGAGAACAACTTTGTTACAGAGGCCCAGAATGAACGCGCGACGTGATTTCGAACGAATTTTGAATAGAAAATACGATCCTTAAAGCATTGTGGTAATAAAAAATATGCGACAATTAATATGAATAAACAACGATTTTTCCAACGCCAGATAATTTTCTCCGAATAATAATTTTGAATTGTTGACAGTTCTGCCATACAAAACCTGTCAGACACCAATTTTATTCCAATTATCTGTCGATTGAAAAATCAACCCGTAAATATTATTCGGAAAACGAGTATTTGCAATTTTACAATCCTTTGAATGTATAACTTACCTGTATTGGAAAAAAGTATTCATAACCTACGAATATAATATTTATAATAACGTGTACCTAAGCTGGGATTATTTTGTTTGTATGTAAGAATAGGAAATAGTCATCTAAGAAAAATATGGAGTAATTACATATTTATATTATTGAAGATGCCTTGAGTAGACGTGGTTATCAACGTGCCAAGCGCGATACAGATTATAGCTATGATACTCGTATTATAACTCTGACTAACGATGAAAGGAAACATCGTAAGGAAACCCTGATGGCCTGAAATTGCCAGCACGCATTGATCAAGGGTGGTGATCAATGTTTATACTGTAGATCCTGCCTATACCCACGGAAAAAAGCGCGAGCTTATGTTTGCAAAAGTTGGTCCTACCTTATTCAAAGTCAGCAAACCCCACGTCGCGCCACATAAAACATTAACTACATATTTGATCAAGTATCCCAGCCTATATCCCTCATATACCGTTCATAGTTATGTCTAGGACGTACCGTCGTTCCAGGGTACTCCCAGGAGACCAACTCTTCGGAACTACAGGTTACAGAAACGTGTGCGGATAATTAAACAATTTCATTTTACATGTTCACAGACATTTTCCCCGTGGATATTTTGCGGCTCATGTTTTTTTTTATTAATAAATTGTTTTCCACAAAAGGAGTTTTTTTTTTGCTGTATTTTTGCGGTATTTCGCTACGGTTTTTGTATGTTTTCGTATAATGTAGGTTATTGTGCTACATAAAATATATGTATAGGCAGGTACATAATTTATTTGTTCTCTTTGCTTTATCTTGTACATATTAAAAAATAATTAATAATATTATATTGAATTATTTATTATTTTATTACAATTTTATTGGGTTAATGTGTACAGGATAAAGCAAAGAGAAAATAATAAATTATGTATCTACCTTACCTATTACTAAATTTAATAATTGCAATAAAATTGTAAATTTTGCATTTTTATTGTAACGTTTTTTTTTCTTAATAAATATTATTTTATTATGTTAACAATAAAAGTTCTTTTTAAATGAAATTATTTTTATTTAAGTAAGTAGATCTTTTAAGACACTTTTACACGTCACTTATTTGGTCAATATTCTAAAACTAGATGGCGCCTGCATTTTCTAGATAACTGATCCCTAAAAAAAAATACCGAGATAAACTCAGAGGTAAGAGACCATAGCCTCTTTCGAAGTCCTACATTATACTTAATATTATAACGGTTTTATGTGAGTCTCTAAATGTCAACTAGATATAATTCATAGGAAGCCGTTGTATTATTCGCTCAAAGATCTATTAGCAAGACATCCGGCTGAAATGGCCCTTGTTGATTTTTTTTAAAGTATTTTGTCCCACATAAACTGATAAATGTATTAGTGTCGGAATGTCCGTGTGCCCATCCCTTGGCACTAACCGATCGGTTAGCCTTGGAACAATCGACGTGACACGCAACACACCTCGGGACAGTACCTACCTACCTGTTGGCTCTTTTTGTGTGGGTAGTACTCGTAGAACGTTTTTTGCACGAGCTGCCTAGTTAATACGTCAAGAAATTTTTGGTGGACGTAGTAGGTATTTCTAACAATTCTAACTAATTTACATTTCATGAAAATAGTAATTCCCTAGGATTATATAAACTTAGAGGGTCGTATGATTTTAATGACGATAATTTTGTAAAGTCGACCTAAAGAAGGTGTCTAGGACAGACTGGATGCGGAAGTCGGAGGACAGGGTGTTGTGGCGCAGTCTGGGAGAGGCCTATGTCCAGCTGTGGACTGCGATAGGATGAGTTGAATTCTGTAAAGTCATATTTCTTACTTTAATCATATTTTAATCAACATACAACTTGACACTTACCTGGAAATTGCAAACATTGTAAGAAATATTTTATTTCGCTGGTTACCTTAGCGTATCCCCCTTAACAGACAGCTGTGCTGCTGGGGAGGTTTTTGCGTTATTTCTTCTTCCCAAGGAAGTAGTGAAGCGCGGGCCTTTTGGGGGTATGTCTTATACCTAAGTAATTTTGACGTTCAATAAGTGTCAATTCTCAGCGTAGTTTGACTTTTGATTTTTAATATTTTTTTTATTTGATTAATTAAGCAACGAAAAATTTACTGTGTTATTTAAGTTTAATAATAAAAGTAAATACTTCAGTAATATTTGTACGATCAATAGTGAACTCTATGCCTGTTTTATTTACAACACCTTTTACAACTATATTATCTATAGGTACAATATTATGAAGACGTTTTTGTGAGTTCGTATGTAGGGAATAATCTTCAAAATTACCTATCCGATACCGAAAATTATTTCATTAATGGGAAGCATGTGTATCACTCTACAGTATGGCCGAGTGTCATCTAAAAAAAATAATCTGAAAATTTAAGAATTACGCTTTTACGCTAAAACAGCTGAACGGATTTAGATGAAATTTGACACATGGGTAGACTCGACTGGAGAAGTACATAGGCTACTTTTCACCCTGGATCGCAGACGAAGTCGCGGGCAACAGCTAGTAGCATCTAATTTATATTATTAAAACAAGAAATTTCACGCGGACGGAGTCGCGGCAGAAGCTATAAAAATGTTAAATGGTCATCTAATGTAACAATCCGTTTACATACAAAATATTATCTGTCTAAGACCCAATAAGAAGTATTATTACTTACTAAACTCATAAACACATCTTTAAGTTTTACAAAGACTTATAAGTATAAACACAAACTGTATATTAGAGCCAGGAATTTGAGATAATTTCCAAGTTATGGCACAACAAACTGAATGTCAATGTTAACATAGTTAAATTTCCATGGCAACCAAAAACTTAATAGGACCTTTTTGTTACAAATGATCACTCAAAAATCAACTTAGAATACATTTCACTAAGGTAGATAACTGAGATGGAATGTAATTATCTGAGATTATGAACACTGCTTTAGTAGGTATACCAATGTTCTGTGCCTTGCCAAGGCATCCCTTTTAATATTAAACGTGCCTTCTGCTAGTAGTGACATAATTTAGGTGTGGAACCATGTGCTGTGACCTTGGGGCGGCGGTCGATCGAGACGCACCTACAAACTCACTACATATCTACACCAAATCCCTATAATATAGGTAAGGTTTTTGCGGCGGCGGCGGCGCGACGTTACAAACTTATGCCCTGTGGTTTTTGGTGGAGAATAGACCAACATTGAATGCAATAGTTTTCCTACGAATAGCTAAGCTATATAATATAACGACTATAGTATATTTTTTTAAGAAAGGGGTTATTATAGGTATGTACATTATGTTTCATCCCGGAAAATCAAAACTTCATACCAATATCAGCCGGTCGGTCAGAGATGAATATTTATTTAACATATGCATTTACATAATGTACACTTACAGACTTAATATAATAATATGTACATGTATATGAAAAAAGAAGCAAAATAATCATAGGGCATCAAAAACATCCGGTATTTAAGTGTACATTTTTGATCATTTGGATATAACATATTATTATATTATACGTTTTAGATTGATATCATTTCTTTATTTGAATTTCATAATGTTTGAAGGTGTTATAATGGCTTAGAGCTTAAGTACAATTACGGACCCTGTAGGGATAGCAAAAAGTATAAAATTATTTGTTTATATAAAAATCAAATTGGAAAACAATTTTTAAAATAACATGTTATTAACATTAATTGGGTTAATTATATCACTTTTATTGAGATTATTTGTGATTATAAGTTAGAGGTACATAATTATTATTGACCTTACAAATTAAACGTAGGTATTCCTCAAAGCACTTCCTCTCTCCTTAAACATCATCATTATATTTCATTTACTCCTGTTTCATGATTATTATTATTTATATACATTTATATTTATTTAGATTAGTATAACATACTTTGTGTATGTATTTATTCTAGTATATTATAAATAATATATTAAATACATACATAAAGATAAAATAAAATATATTATTGTCAATGGTAGGTACACCACAGGTTACTCACAGTATTTGTCTCTCCTTTCCGTTTTTAATCCATCCAAAGGTTGTCTTCAAAGATCGCTCTTAGCTATAAGACCGCCCATTGTGTGACCGTTTGTTAGATTTCTATATTTATGTCTGTAATTTATTTGGTATACATAGTAAAGAGGATTCTATTCTATTATATAAAGTACTAGCTTCTGCCCGCGGCTTCGCCCGCGTGGATGTCGGAAGTTATCCCACGGGAACGTGCTACCAGGATAAAAAGTATGTGCTTCCCCAGGATGCCATCTATCTCTTTGCCAAATCAGAAGTTCAGAGGTTTAGGCGTGAAAATGTAACATACAGTTTCAAGTTGAAATCCTCCTCTGAAAACCGAAATACCCCTTTTTGCCCCGTCAGGGGACAATTTTCGACAACTTTACATACTTATTATTAATTATTTTCTGTCGAAAGTATCAATACTGAGATTCGAGTTAATCGGACCGCGCATTCAATTTCTTCCACACAAACTTCAACACCCCTATATCCCCCTTTGAGGAGTAGTTTTGAAAAACTAATAATGATAAACTTTATTGCTTACTTAGGCGAGTATTCATGCCAATTTTCAAGATTATTAACCTAACGAATAAGATTTTTCATATAAACTGTATCCCCGCTTTTCACCCCCACAGGGGTAGAATTTTGAAAAATCATTTGGGATGTGTTCATAACTTGATTCAAAGATTATTTATACCAATTTTCGAGTTAAAATTGACTACCCCTTTTCAGGCCGTCAGGGGTAGATTTTCGAAAAACCCTGATAATAATTATTCTTTCCTTTAAATTTTAGGTATAAATACTGAGTTTCGATTAAATCGGACTGCGCGCTACAATTCTTCCATACAAACTTTGAAACCTCCCAATCCCCTTTTAGGGGGTAATTTAAAAAAACAAAAAATGCCCAACTTCATAATTTACTTAGATAAGTATTCGTGCCATGTTTCAAGTTTATTAACTCAAGGAATAAGATTTTTCATACAAACGAAATCCCCCCATTTCACCCTCTTAGGGGTGGAATTTCGAAAAACCCTTTCTTATTGGATACCTACTCTTCACGAAGAATACACCCTCCAAATTTCATGTCTCTAGGACCAGCGGTTTAGGCTGTGCGTTGATGTCTCAGTCAGTCAGTCAGTCAGTCAGTCAGGACTTTGAATTTTATATATATAGATGATCTTCTGGACTTAAAATCAAGACGGAAACTTCTGGAAGTTATGACTCTCTTCGCAATAATTTTGATTTTCCGGCCTTAGGAGTCTGTGTTACCTTGTTCTTCGAACAGTTCATCAACTTCAACTATATCCGATGCCCTGGTTACTTATCTCTTTTGCCGACTGTACGTGAGGTCCTCGACGTCCAGATCAGATATGAGTTCTAGGATAATGTCTGTTGTATAGGTATTGTATCTGTGTTGCTAGCTAGTTTTTAAATACTTTAAATTGTAATCTGCTTAGTGGGTAGCATGCTAGCATGATTGTTTTAAAATGTAATATTTAAGATATTATGACTGTTTGTTTTTCGCGTTTTTGCGTCAATTTACTCAGGCATGAATTATGATCGTGAGAATTTTAAAGTTTTGATTAAAATTACTATAAAAAATCTACAAAAGATTTCTGTCTTTTGAAGGAGCTACAAAAAACAATGCGAGAATATTATATTAATAACAAAATGAACAATGTTTCGATGTTTTGAGGGATCTTTATACGAGCATGGGGAAGCAGCAACAGCATTCTGAAGGTATTTGCAGAGAGGCTGGATGGGCTACAATGGGGAGGTTTACCAAGCTACGTGTTGGCAACAAAGCTTGTTAAACATTTCTGTGATTGTGATTGTCTTTTCATTTTAGTGTTCCTGCATGTTACTAATATAATTTTTAAGTAACATGTAATACTAACACCCTATGGGCCTTGATTTTTATTTATTTATCATACTTGCAACTATCATTATAGGCCTTACCCTAATGCGACAGAGTAGTTATCACCTTAAAAATTATGGAACCTTACATACCTAACAACCAATAATATAACTATTTACCTTACGTAACTAACTACATTTGATAAAACTCAAAAATGTAAAATATAAATCTAATTTAATTTAGCACTCAGAAATAATGAACCTTGCTACCAGCGAAAAAAAATAGGATTGGATCATTAGCTCCAGAGATTACCGCTGCGCCATTTCAGATGCAACATTTGATTATTGCAAGAACCTAAGAACCAATTATCTCGTTTGATGCGCCCACAAAGTTGCTCCCGTTATCAGACGTGATGCTTCGAGGCTTGCCACGAAACGATTGAAAGCGGCCATGTAGGACTCAGTGGTGAGGTCGGTGATGAGCTCCAAATGTACGGATTTAACTGCCGAGCAAACCAAAATGCACATATAGGATATTGTAAGTTTGTATCCTCGGCCTTTACGATTGACCACCAGTACTGGCCCAGCATAGTCAATTCGGTACTTGACCCATTATAGGCTGTACGTTCTGAGCCTTATGTCTGAAATATTTAAGACATTTACTCACGACAAATCTAGACCAGTTTCCGCCACCTAGAGTTAAGCCTAAGTTTGCCGTATATGGGACAGTAACAACTGTGGACCAGCATGCACAACCTTTAAATGTTGCAATTGAAATATGAGTTTTGTAAGTATGTGCTTACTACATAAAACAATAGGATGTTTCACACTAAAATCGTAGGGGGAGTTTTTGAGCCTCCCGCCCACGCGAATTAGGTTATGATTGTCAATGAACGGCGTCAGAGGAAGCAATCTCCTTTTGCGTGGTGATTTTTGTCCAGACTTTAACAAATCATACTCTTCAGGAAACATTTCAAGCTGTAAATATTGTATATTTATGTACATATTTAATGAGTTTACTAGTTCTGTTGTAGAAAAATTGCAATGCAATTTATTTTTTCATTTTAAATAAAGCGTTGTACATATTAGGTATATAAATATATTTTGAATTTTTGTTAAGTTACAATAACACTAATCCTCCTAAAGATATACACTATACTCCTAAAGAATGACATCAGCTCCCACGATGACGATGCAGGCTGCCTCGGGAACGACTTCTCTGTTCTTTTCTTCGTGGTCGTACCGCGTGGTGGTGTCAAAGTCGGCAAAGGTGAACACGACGACTGAAGCTGTTTACGTCGTTAATTACGGCTACGGCAATACTAATCGAAGGACCATTGAATGGGCTCTATCGGGACTTTATAATTATACTATCTGCGCCCCGCAGTTTCACCCGCATAAGTTTAGATCCCGTGAGAATATCGGGATAAAAAGTATCCTATATGTTAATCCTGGTTATAAACCATCGGTGTGCCAAATTTCATGTAAATCCGTTCAGTAGTTTTTGCGTGAAAGAGTAACAAACATCCATCCATGTAACCATCTGTAGCGGCGCGCTTGCGCATGACAGCGCGCTCGCCGCTACACTGAGCCAAACGATCGAGAGCCGGCACATATATTTATAACCTCGGTGTGTTTAGTGGTTAGTTGGACTGTTGGCAGAGGGCGCGCTCCACGCGCTGATTATTGTAGTAATTTGTTAACTGTGTTCTGATTGGCTGTTAATAAATACTACCCTTTAATTAATGTCCACTACTTGTGCCTGGTTAATTTTGTATATAGTTAGGGTATCAATAAAGCTACATTCATTCCTTCCTTCCTACAACAAACATTGTTTTATTTGACCCAACCGAATACGTCGCTAAACATCCATACAAACTTACGTTTATAATATTATAAATTAAAATATAATAT
The DNA here is from genome assembly GCA_949629185.1 of Apamea crenata. NCBI lineage: Eukaryota > Metazoa > Arthropoda > Insecta > Lepidoptera > Noctuidae > Apamea > Apamea crenata. The sequence goes on along the minus strand of OX451368.1, from coordinate 2,174,136 downwards.
TAGTAGGAGTAGGAAGAAGAAGTGGACTGTATTAAAATAGGTGTAATACCATAGTATAAATAAAAAAGACGTGTGGCACTCGGAGACTGCCGCGGTAAAGCTATTGCATAGCTATAAAAACTAAAAAGTATCACCGCTGTGCCGGTCGGAGTGGGGGGTGTTAGGTTTTTTTCGTTACGGAATTTCTGGATTCGGTCCCCACGCTCAAGGCCCGCGATAGAAGCTATGCAATAGCTTAAAATTAAACAATGAAATGCCCGTGGTCGAGCGCGTCTGTGAGCTGAGTGTAGTGGAGGGCGCGCAGCGGCCGTCGCGTACCGGGCTCGGTACCCCGACGCCACGCGGCTTCCCTTCGGTGAATCACGCGCATGTGTGATGCGCCGAAAAGGATCCTGATAACTAGCGAAGTGAAAACGTATAGTCTATATGAAAACAAAGATCAAAATCACTGGAACGTTGGTGATACTGGCTTTTCAAAAAGGGTTCATTATAAACCGAACACCAATGTGAACAGACCTTAACATGTATTATGTTATTATAAATGTACGATTGTGTTACTGAAACGAGATATAACTTTACTCACATGCATTCGATTGTGTCCAGTAAAAATGGAAGTGGAAATTTGTACCGAAAAACGTCAGCTCGAAAACAAATATATTTGTCCAAAAGATATATCAAACAAACTAGAGCAGTGTATTGCCAAAATTGTTGAGAAAACAGGATTCACAACATGCAACATTGAAAAGAAATCTGTCTGCACAAACGGTGGAAACTATCTCGGATTATTGTATGAAATAGACATAAAAGGGAAAACAAAAGAAGGCGATAAAGAGCTAAACATATTCATCAAAAGTGTAATGTCAGGTGAGAGTGCTTTGAAAATTGTATCCGTAACCGACGTTTATAAAACTGAGCTGTTTACCTACACAGAACTTTCCAAGATATTTGAAGAGCTGCAAGAAGAAGCAAAAGTACCCATCGATGAAAGATTCAAAATGGTGAAAAGTTACGATGAAAGTAATACAGAATTTATAATAATGGAAAACTTATCGAAAAATGGTTTCACCACAGGCTACAGAATGGATGTGGTCTCAATAAAGTTTGCTGAAATGGCCATTCAAGAGCTTGCCAAATTCCATGCGCTTGCTTTCGTGATAAAAGAGAAACGTCCTGTTTTTTTCGAGGAACAGGTAAAAATTAAGAAAGCAGCTTACAATATTGGTGAACAATGGCATGGATTTGTTCAGAGCATTACAAAAATTGCGATTAATAATATTAATGAAAATGTTAGGGCAAGAGTCGAGAAGTTTACTGAAGGCATTGCGGAAAGGTTCGGGAGACATTACAATGACGAGACGATTAAGCGATGCTTGTGTCATGGTGACTACAGGCCTAACAATATACTGACGAAGATTGTTGTAAGTATTTTTCACTGTTTCTATATTTTTTAATAGTATTGCAAAATGGGCCAGCTCTTGCCCTCGATCTCGCTTTGTGGAAAGCGATAGATGAGGTCTATGATGGAACGAGCCAGCCCAGAAGATGCCTATTCATTCTAGCTTTGAAGTCTGACGGGGTGTACGTGGAAGGGAACACAGGCGCTGGTAGAGAGTTCCACACTTTGACCGTGCGCATAATAAATGTGGAGGAGAAGCGCTGAGAACGAACAGTCCGTACATCCAAGTGTGGATGGTACCCTGCAATACGTCTGGTAGTCCGGTAGTGAAAGGGAGATGGTGGGATCAGGTCATGGAGGTCCATTTGTATTAATATTCCCTAAGTGTAAGTTCTTCCTAATCTTTAATGGGTACCTAATTTAAACTTAAATTAAGTGTTCAATGAAAATTCATGTGATAAACATGAATTTTCATTGAACACTTAATTATTGAAGCAATAACTTTACTCTAAACGTTCTACGGTTACAATAGTTATACTCTATCTTAAATCGAATATAGTTATACTTAGTATGGAATATAGTTAGACTTACAATAGTTATATGCTATCGTAATTTCATGATCTAAAATCATATTGAGCTATTTCTAATGAAACTTTGTTATTGATCCTCAGAATGGAAAAGTATCAGAAATAATACCAGTGGACTATCAACTGATGTACTTTGGATGTCCTATAATAGACATTCTTTATTTCATCTTCAGCTGCACAGACAAAGAATTCCGAAGGGACCATCTGTCGCATCTCAAAGATTTGTACCATGAATCGATGACGAAATTCTTGAAATATTTTGACATGGACGTGAACGCATTTTATCCTAGAAATGAATTCGAAAAGGAATATAAGAATAAGTTGGATTATGGTCTGATGTTCGGTCTCGTATTTCTTGCATTCATGTTTGCTTCGGAAGACGATATTCCAGATATAACAAAGCATGAAATGACCAGTTTAAGTTTTAAGGTTGATGACAAGTATAAGGATAGAATCCAAGGGATTGTCGAAGATTATATAGAGTGGGGTGTTATTTAAATTATGTTTTAAGTTTCTTTGTTGACTTGTTTAGTGTATTTGACGATGGGTTAAATAAAAAATATGGTCTCTGTTTTTTTTTAAATATACAATAAGAGTTTTAACGGCTTCAACATGCAGATATAGCCAATAGATATGATTTCTAAACTCGTGAGAGGAAATTATTGAAATATATTACATACACATATCACACATATTTATTTATTTTATTATTTATGTACACACAGTAAAATACAATATAATTTGAGTACAAAGGTACTGCTTATTTCTTAAGAAATTTCTTCCAGCAGACCTGCGAAAGGAGAAGTAAAAAAGGAAATGTAGACATATTATTATAGATTATTATTTTTTACATAATTATGTATTATTTGATTGCTAAAGTATCCGTAAATATTATAAAGGTATTCATAAAGTAAAATATAAATATCTTATAGCGGCCTGCTAATGCTAAAAGTCATACAAATTGAATGATAATGATAGTGGGCAGCGCTGACAAACTAACAAGTCGCATCACGGCCGAGCGATTCCGGTGATAACCGAACGATTCCGAAACACACTGTCTGCTGTGTCGCACTCGTCTTTTTCGCTCATTCCGGTTTCATTGATCCGTGAGTCACGTTGTGTGGTGTATGTAATGTTTGTTTATAAACGGCTTATATTTTAGTGTTAAATGTAAGTTTTGTGTTTACTATAGTAATATTTGTCTAGTGAATTTCTTTCGAAAGATTATTATTTTTATCTGCAGTTTATCTTGTGTATTTTATCAGACGAAGATTTGATAAACGAGTACCATAGTTTGTAAATAACGTTGGATTCAATAGTTTTTCAATTTCACGAAAAAATGGAAGCAAGAGAAAATCCTAGTGAAGTGAATATGGATGTTGAGATTTTGCCTCCAAAGTTGAAAGAATGGATAGAAAGTATAGCAAAACGTGAAAGATTTATAACCTATGAAATATTAAGTAAGAAATTGACGCCATCTGGTGGCGGTTTTATGGGTATTCTATATGAAATCGATGTAAAAGGAAAAACTACTGATGGTGCTAAAGAATTAAATATATTTGTCAAGAATATACCTGAAAACGAGCAGATGAAAATTTACTCAGTGCCAGGCGTGTTTAAAAGAGAAGCAATTATTTATACAGAAGTTTTTAAAATCTATGCAGAGCTGCAAGACGAAGCTAGCATTCCATATAATGAAATATTCCAAATAGCCAAGACTTATGAAGAATGCAATCCAAGATCTATAATTCTCGAACACTTAGGAAAAAGAGGTTTTAAGGTGTATAACAGGATGGAGACAGTTACTTTTGATTATGCTAAACTGTGTGTACAACAGCTTGGCAAGTTTCATGCTCTTTCAATGGTCCTTCAAGAGAAAAGGCCTGAGTTTTTTAAAGAAAACATTGCAACGATGAAACAACCCTTTATTTTTGAAGATGACTGGCACGGATTTGTGAAAAACATGTATGATTATTCCATCAATTGTTTGGAAGATGATGTAAAGGAGAAAGTAGGACAGATAATATTGGAGAAAGTGAACGATTATCCAATGTATATGAATGATATATCGGGGGTTAGCACTCTGTGTCACGGCGATTATAAACTTAATAATGTCATGGCTAAGGAAGTTGTAAGTTAAACTTTATCATTATAAGCTTTAGGTGATTTGGTCACTTAAATATTTGATATTAATTTCATTTTACTTAGGGCAGATTTTTCAATAGTCAGATAACTTTTATCTGAACAATAAATCTGACAGTTTGACATCTTTTCCATACAAAAGCTGTCAACCGGCAATGTTTACTCTTCAGTTGAGATATCTGAAGGTCAATTCCCGTAATTGAAAACTTTCAAAATCTAGTCGCAATCTCATCTGAGCGACAATCAATGTCAAAAACTTGTCAAAAATGTAAGGAAATCAAAGGTTTTTTTGACAGATTCACACTGAGATCAGACTGTCAACGTTCGTAAAATTAAGAGAATTGTCCCTCAGACTATTGAAAAATCAGCCCTTATTCAATTTTATATTAAACTCGTGTTGATAATAAAAATCTAGAGTTGATTAATTTCATAGTGATTTTCAAAGAACTATTGTTTTCAGAATGGAGATCTTAAAGAAGTTATAACAATTGACTTCCAAATAAGTCATTACGGTTGTCCAGTTCTGGACTTTCTGTACTTCATTTTCAACGGAACTGATCAAGAATTTAGGAAGAATCACTTGTCAAACCTAAAGGATATATACTATGAAGCTATGGATAAGTTTCTGGGTTGTTTTGGACTGAATATCGGAAATATTTTTCCCAGAAGCGAATTTGAGAGAATTTATAAGGAGAAGTTAGATTTTGGTTTGATGATAAACGTTTTCTACGTTCCGTTTTTGTTTGCTTCCGAGGACGATGCGCCTGATGTCGCGAACGAGACGCTATCAACGTTATCTTTTCAAGTTGATAGCAGATTCACTGACCGATTTCGTGGTATTGTTGATGATTTTATACAGTGGGGTTACCTTTGATAGAGTTAATGAAATCATTTGAAAGTCTTTGATTAATAAACATAATGTATTTGATGTTTATTGTTTTATTTCACTAGATAACACATAAAGAGATTTTGAACTTGTATAAATTGGATTTATTTCTTTGAAGACTTTTTCTTCGTCTTTTCGACATGACAGACGGAGCGTAAATAAAAGAAAGAAAACATATTTTATTTGAAACACGCAAAGGAAATACAAGTAGGTAGTTAAAAAGGAGCATTTAAGACTAACAAGATAATAAAAAAAAAATACTACAAAAATAAAAAGACCTGTGCGAGGCCAAATAGGCATAATGCTGGGATATTTAAAAAATAAATACCGCAGCGTTATTTTAGTACATCAATTTTATTTGAAGGATTTGGCTTGATATACTCGTATATTTAAGTATTTTCTCCTGTTTAATACACAAAACTTTCTTAAACTTCTTTAATTTAATTAATTAAATTTGTGACAAAGATGGAAAGGTTATCTTTAAGATTTAGTGCTAAAACATAGGGCACAAGCGATATTCTTTTGAGAATTTCTATGGACCATTCATAATTGTAGAGCAGTGGTAGACCCCGACATACGAGTCGTGGGTTCGCACCCAGATGTCTTAGAACCAATAATTCGAAAACATGTGACATATAACATCCCCCACTGGGCCCACATGGTAGATTATAGCCCACTCCCTCTGGAGAGGAAGCCTGTGTCCCAGCAGTAGGAAAATTATAAACTGATTATGCGTTCATAACTATAGAGGTTTTATTTAAAACAACACGGTGAAATGATAAATGATTTTATTTTGTAAGTAGGTTTGTACAAACACTTTTACTCGTCAATCATATTTTAAAACTAGATGAGGTCGGCGTTTCCTATCTGACTAGTCTGAGAAGAAAGGCCGAAACAAACTCAGAGGTCACAGTCTCTTTTAAAGTCCAGACATAATCTTGGTCAGATCATAAGAAGACCATGTAGATCGATTTCTGAGATGGTTTTTTGAGGAAAGAACCACACAGATTGAGAGGAGCTGTCCAGTCAGTGCACGCATTTGTCAGAAATCGTGCTGCTCAAGTCAAAACTTAAGGAGCTCGACGATTCGACGAACAATACCAAAGAAAGGACATTTGGGTAGGCAACATTAATTACTCAAACAGCCAGACCATGACAAAAACTAACAAAACAGAGAGAAAAATAAGAAATAACATAAATTATTATTTTTATTATTAAATATAGGTTTTCTAACAAGTTTATTTTCCTTAAACCTTTTAGCAAATTTTCTTCCATGAACGTTATTTCGAAGAAAATAGGATAGTGTAAACTAAATTATTTTAATGAATTTGTGTTCGTTGTGATGTTTTCTAGTAAGTGTCGTCCCCTATAAGGGATAAGTTCAAAGACTTCGTTATTTTCCCCTTACGAAACAGTGAGAGCAAATATGCGAGTAATGGTATGATTGCTGTTAAATATTTGTTTTATAATATTCGCTTACCTATATTGTTACTTTCCTTACTTTAGAGACCTGTTTTTCAAACCTAGGTAAAAGTGTATAGAACAGCGCTTGGGCTTTAATGTTCGACGACACGGTTGGCCACTGCGCCAACCGTGTCGTCGGTTGGCGCAGTGGCTGAGCGATCGACTGCTGCGCTGCGTGTCGCGAGTTCGATTCCCGCACGGAACAAATATTTGTATTGCCTACAAGCAGTTGTTCCGGGTCTGGCTGTTTGTGTATGTGAGTTTAAATATGTGGGGCAAGGTTTTTTAAAAAAAAAATGTGCTAGGTACAGTCCGGTTAATTAAACAGAAAAGGATGATGAACCCTAATTATTACTACAGTCAGTCATAAAAAAAATGCAAGATAATAAAGGCAATTAAAAAAAAAAACATTATGTTATGGATAATTCCATATCGCTACATATTATAAATTTAGAATCTCATCTCTACCATTATAATTGAAAATACTCGTGTAGTATGAAATTAATATTTTAATTGCACTTTTTAATATATTATTACATCTTAGTACTAACAGAGAAACCAGATGCCTTAAAGTCTGACAACCAGTCTTACCAATGGTATCGTGATACAGTAACTGGGTTGTGGACGTTAAAAAGGCAGTCGCTCCATGTAAAATACTGGTATTCAGCTGCATCCGGTTACCCAGGATTTTGTAATAATATCATGATTTAAAAGAGTGTCCGTGGAGTTTCTTGCCCGTTCTTCTCCATAGAGATCTACGTTTTTGGAATGGGCGACTAGCTTCAACTTTCTGACTAACTGACCGACTATTTAATTTTGACAATTCAAAAGTGCCTGTAAATGGTTTAATTGAAATAAATGATTTGAGTTTGAGTTTGAGTTCGACCCCAACATAATCAAAATATAAATCAAAAGTCATTTATTCAAATTAGGCTGAGAATCAGCACTTTTTGAACGTCATAGTTGGAAAAAGGCTAGGTAGATTTGTAGATTGACTAGCTTTTGCCCGCGGCTTCGCTCGCGTTAAGAAGTATACAGCCCGATCGGTTTAAAATTAACAAAGTTTCATACAAATTTTCATCCCCTATTTTATCCCCTTGGGGGTAGAATTGATCAAAATCCTTTCTTAGCGGATGCCTACGTCATAACATCTACCTGCATGCCAAATTTCAGCACGATCCATCCAGTGGTTTGGGCTGTGCATTGATAGATCACTATGTCAGTCAGTCAGTCACCTTTGAGTTATATATATTTTGATCACTATCAAGCAACATGTTAGCCCTTTCTAACATTTATTTGAGTGCACGATACTCAAATAAATGTTATGTCTTGACAAGCTAAATAAAATAGAATTTTCATGTTCAATTGCATGAAATGGCCAAAGTGGCTCACATATTATTTACTGAAGTATTTACTTAAGTAGTCAAAGAATTTATGTATGTTGTAGAAGCGACAAACAAATAAATTAATGCTTATTTACGAGTTTATCACCCCCAACTACGTGGGGCTTAAACATAACTGGCGAAATGTGGGTGTATGTAGAGTTACGTCTTGGCCGAACCCTTTGGGGAACGCAGACGTGTGTCGTGTAGCGACAAGTAATACTAAGTCAAAGGGACAGGGGTAATGAAATTAAAGAGAGGGAGGTAGAGAACAATAAAAAATATATTTATAAACAGTTTAAAAAATGGAGATGAACTCGAGTGGTGTGTAGAATGTGGAGGTGGGGTGTAGCGATGACGATGAATGATAAAAGGCTGAGGTGGAGCAGTTGCTGGCAACAGATGCGGGTACAGAAGTCCGAGTACAGATGAGGGCAGGTGCGTGCGCGGCACGGGGGGCACCCGCAGGAGGGCCCACGCAGCAAGGTAGGTCGCCGCACGGCAGCAGGAGGAAGAGGCTCGGCGGGCGCTGACAGCCCACCAGGTAAGGTGGCCCTCAGTAGTTGATGTGTGTGCGGCACGGAGGGCACTCGTAGGAGGCCCACGCAGCTAGGCCGGTCGCAGCACAGCAGCTGGAGGAAGAGGCACGGCGGCGCTGACAGCCCACCAGGTAAGGCGGCCCTCAGAAGTTGCGGCCCGACAGGTTCAGGTCCGTAGCCTTGAAGACGGAGCACGGAGGTGTAGAAAGGTGGCTCTGGAGCAGACAGGCGGCTCTGGAGTATCAGGCCTTAACCTTATCGTTCGCTTTAGAGGCGAAACTCGAACTGACCACTACATTGCGTGGATCAATAATGAAAACTCGTAGAACAACATCATGTAGAAAATATGAATTTGAAATATGAATGCGAGCAGTATTATTTCTGTGGCTAAGTATGCATATGTTTAAACCTGGCAGTTAAGCATTTGATCCTGGCAGCTAAGGATTTAAAAGCAAACGTTACCATGACGTTTCAAACATCAAATGCCAGAACTGTCATAATAAAATAAATATTATTAAAATACAATAAAATCTATAGTTATTATGTAATAAAAGTATAGTGTTTAAAGGAAAAATGATATGAATCAATGTGGACGAAATTACCAACCCATGGTTGACACTAAATCGTTGAAGTCCTATGTTAAAGTTTGTCTGTGTACTAAATGTGGATAAAATGTGTCCTGGTGTCGTGAGAAATAATCAGATCAGCACCTAACGGTAAAGGAATGCTTATTCTGATCTGGAGGAATGAATGAAAGTAACAGTGAGTATGTACATTATGTTACACGTGATATTATGTTATCTTAATAAATTATAATTCAGGCATCATCATTATTCATAATTCTTATGGTAACACCAGCTTCTGCCCGCTACATCGTCCGCGTCAAATTTGTTATTCCACAAATGCACCCCGTCGCATCGCATCGCTCGTACACACTATTACTTCGTTTTCGCTTCGGAATATTTTTTCCGAATATTTTTCTTTTTGCTCGGTTCCCTAGTGTCACAGCGTGATGTTAAATAACCTATAGCCTTCCTCAAAAATTTAGCTATCAAATGCAAAAAGATTAGACTGGTAGTTTCAGAGATTAGCGCGTTCAAACAAACAAACACATTTTTCAGCTTTATTATTAGTATAGATTTAGATTAAAAACTAATTGATATTACCTATAGATTTATGGAAAAGGAATATAACACTCTTTAACAAATTATAATTATATTTATGATACACTATTATTTTATGCCTCATATCCTCTCCAACTAAAAGCTCTACAAATACCCCCACTCAACAAAATCCTGCACGATTCCCACCAATCTACCTCGACACTGATCATCTACATTCAAACTGAGACCGGCCAACGGTTCTTTAGTTATGTCAACATCACCGTCACAGGTCATCAATAAGGGAATCAAAAGAACAGAAGTCATTAGGCCGAAGTCTAGCATGCCTTTGTAATCTCTGTCAAAGTCATTCCTAGGGTAAATAGTGCTAACATCCAAGGAAAAGTGCTTTAGAAATCCTCTAAGATTATCGTAGTACAAATCCTTTAGGTATAAGAGATTGGATTGTCTGAAGGTCTGGTCTGTCGATGAAAAGATGAAGTAGATGAAGTCCAAGACAGGGCATCCGTAGCAGATGAGCTGGTAGTCAATCGGAATCATACTGGAGACTGCGCCGTTCTGAAAAAAAAAAGGAATTAAAATAAAAAAAATACAAAGATAAGTAGGAAAAAAAGCATTCGGTTAGACTAGAAACTGACCCCAACATAGTTGGGAAAAGGCTAGGCAGATGTTGATGATGATAAAGAAGAATGTTGAAACGGTGTAAATAAGAAGCAATAAGAAGATCTCGAGGACAGAAGAAAGACATTTCTTATCATTAAACTTGATACGAGTAGAACGCTAGATTAGAATAGTTGTTACATTGCCGGGCAAAGGCCCCTTATCATATGGAGAAGGAACAAGCATTCGTCACTTCGGAACGCTGCTTCTTCGCGTTGGCGATTAGACCATTAATAACGATCGAAATTTTCGTGACGATATTTTCTTTCCGTCAAGCCATTATGGATCTTGACGGAAGTAACCTTCGATCAATAATAGTAAGGAGGTAACAAAGGAACAATAATACACCTGAAAAATTTCACGTGAATGCATGTGAAACCATGTGTTAAATTATTAGCGACTACCCTACACTCTTAGAATTATTATGTTGTATCTATTTTGTATTCTTTTTTTTTGCTAATACTGTACGTAAATTCAATAATGTTTTTAAACTAGTTTATATTTCTCATGTAAGTGAAATTTCTTATGGGAAATAAAGATATCTCAAACCCGAAACCATAATAAAACCACCAACCCATAATAACCAACCACCCACCACCAACCACAATAACCCACAAAAAACCATAACCATAATATAATATATAGTTGACATTGGTCTTTAAATATAAAGGATGTTAAAGAAATTGCGTGCCATAGCTAAGGGGTAGGTTCAGCATCGATAAAGGAACACAGGAAAAAAAATATTGCAAGATCAGCCTAATTTAGTACCTACTAACTTAAAATAGCAATCGTTTAGAATTCAAATTATCTTATTTGTTTAAATGCTTTAAATGCTTCAATAGTAGGCAACTGCCTACTATTGAACGCGTTGTCATTTTGTCCTTCCCTTCTCGCATCCGAATACTAAGGGCCGGTGCCGGACTTTACGAAGTGAAAAACGTTGCGTTTTGATAACTTTCAACAAGTGAGTAAATAAGTTAATTTTAATGCATTGTAAATACCTACCTACTTGATTCCATTTTAAAATACCCACTCGTTCTTCTACTGCTGCTGAATACCTACTAGTTAAACAAGATTTTTTTATTTGTAGGTTTTAATTTTGAAGGAGATAAGCACGTTAAAGTAGGAAGAAGAAATACTTGGAATAGTAATTTACGTACCTAGTTACATATCCTTCACCTTCACCCGGCGTTATCGAAGTGATCGGGCGTAGGTATTTCATTGCGTTCGATAGTACTCGTAGGTGAGTATATTAGTATATAGGTACATTAACTCTAAGAAATTATTAATTAGCATTTAAACAAAATAAAAACTTATTTTAACCAATTTTTAATCAATTCTAAATGATTGCTATTTAATTAGTAGCTGTACTACATGAGGTTCATCTTATGATAATTTTCGTTTTTTTTTTACTTTTTTTAAAGGTATTTTTATTGAAGTGAAAACTTCTTTAGCGGCATTGTTCACTTTTGTTGTCATGGGTAAAAAATGTTAAACTCGCGTCAGGACACGTGACCTGATCGAAAATCTACGCACCGCATTCCAAAATATCAAAAATGCACAACGTTAATATTCAAGTTTTCACTTCTGCCGGCATGCAACCCGTTTTCTTTTTACGGGTTCCTTTATCTATACTGAACTCACCCTGAAGCTATGGCACGCAATTTCTTTAACACCCTGTATAATATCCACAATATTTGACTTATGACCATTGGAGATAGCGTATCAACAACAATAATGTAGATGATGATGTACAGATTGTTTTATAAAAGCATAATAAAATACCAGTATTGATAGCTTGTAGGTATTTTCTCTTCTGTATCTATGGGCTCGAATACAAAACTTTCTTGGTAGACATTATTATTCTCTAGAGCTGTCAAAACTATTGTTATCTAATATATAAAATTCTCGTGTCGCAATGTTTGTTACCAAACTCCTCCGAAACGGCTGGACCGATTTGTATGAAATTTTGTGTGCATATCGGGTAGGTCTGAGAATTGGCCAAAATCTATTTTTCATACAAAAAAAAAGTATTTCCTAGAAATGATTTATATGGCAAAACAACGTTTGCCCGGTCAGCTAGTAAAGGTATAAATGTTACGGAAGCAAATACTCACAGTTTCTTTCACCAATATATTATTCGGTCGGTAATCGCCATGACGCAAACAGAGTCTCGCCGTCTTACCTTCCAAATATTTGCGATATTTCTCATTGAAACTGGGAATGAAATCTTCCAACTTCCTCCGACTATCTTCGTCTAAATATTTTAACGTAATTTGGCACATATTTTGTACAAAACCGTTCCAATCTTCGTCGAAACTAAACGTTGCTTTGATCGTTTTTATTTTCTTTTCGTAATACTTCGGTCGTTTTGACTCCAGAATGAAGGACAACGCGTGGAATTTCGCCAATTCTGCGATTGCTATTTCAGCGTATTGTAATGTGATTACGTCCATGCGAAAATTAGTTTTATAGTCTTTTTTGTTCATATTTTCTAGAATAATTACACTTGGATTGCTTTCGTTGTAGCTTTTGACGAATTTGTATTTCTGTTCTGTTGGTATATATACTTCATTCTGCAGCTCCGTGAATATTCCAGACAGTTCTTTGTAAACAAACAGTTCACTTTTATAAGCTTCGGGCAGAGATATTATTGTCATTTGTACGTCCGGAGTAATGATCTTCATGAATATGTTGGTTTTTTTCTTTTCTGTAGCTGTTTCTCCTTCAATGTCAACCTCGCACAGGATTCCGAGGAAGCTCCCACCATCTGGAGTGAATACTTTCTTGTTGACATTGTAAGACACGTATCCTTCTTTCTCGATGATATCTTTAACACATTGCTGGAGTTCTAAGTAATTGCTATCTGCGATCGTCTCAAAAGTTTCGAATCGAGAGCCCGTTTCGACTTCCATGACGCTCGTTTGTCTGAGTCGAAGTCTGATGTCTGAATAAGCAAAAATTTAATGCGACGGGCTTTTATGCTGTGTGGTAAAACTAAAGATTGTGTTATGTACGTCAAAGATCTGTTGTTTTAATTAAAAGTAAGTACTGGCTACAGAATAAATAAAATAGATAATGTCTACCAAACTAACATTTTTCATGTCAAAATGATGATGATTTAAACCATGATGTGTAAATGGGGAATCAGAGATCATAATAAAATGAATATACTTGAATATAAATAAATAACCAAACAAAACAAATTATACACACGCATACATAACATTGTCATTTGTATATAAAACTATTTCACTTCTTATTCTGCTGGCTGTACGTTTTGCTGGACGTGATAATTTTTGTTATATCTACAAAGGCGATTGTAAACATATATAGGTATGTAGTTATGCCCTTACATTAACCCGCTTAAAGTAGGTATTTATTATTTAAAATGAACATAATATTACATAATAGGAATTGCGAAGCTTTGCCTTGGTATCCTCATATTATTTTACAGGGTCAAGGATTCGCAATCGACTAAGTTCTTTATCGGTATGTTAATAAAATAGGGACTGTTGAAAAATTTTTTAAAAAAGTTTTGTGCTTCGGCGCATAAAATTTCATCATTCATTCTCCTGCCCTTATCCCAATTATTTTGGGGTCGGCACAACATGTTTTCTCTTCCGTACATCTCTATTAGTTGAAATTTCGGTAGTCACCCCCTTTCTAATCATATCTTCATTCACACAGTCCCTCCATCGTTTTCTTGGTCGGATAATTAATGATATTGTAGGTATTGTAGGTTGTTGGGGGGTTGTTGTATTAATGGTATGTTGTTGTTGTGTTGTTGGTATCTACAAAGCCACATGCGAACACCGCGTCATACTGACGTCCGGCAAATCCTGCATCTCGCAAGCAGAGTTTACCGCGCAATTAGCATACATACAAACTTCCCGACATCAGTCGTTGGGCAATTGCCCGCCAGACACAACACCCGTCTAGTCGGAGGATCCTCCCTTTTCTATGGAGGTTGAGTGAGCTTTACACCCTGTTCCTCATACCTCTAAAACATATATACATAATCCAACTATATACTAATAATAAAGCTGAAGAGTTTGTTTGTTTGAACGCGCTAATCTCTGGAACTACCAGTTGGATTTGAAAAATTATTTTTGAATTTGATAGACCAACTCTTGAGAAAGGCTATAGGCTACTTAACATCACGCTAGGTCTTAGGAGCCGAGCAAAAAGAACAACAGTCAGAAAGAACGCTAAGCGAAACCGATGTAATAGCGCGGCAGACGATGTGATGCGACGGGGTAGGTAGAAGTCGCGAGTAAAAGCCAGTCTAGATATAAAACTAGACTTATGTGAAAATACGTGACCACAGACAGCTAGCACGACGGGTAATTGTCATCGCTAATTATCACAAGTCTATTATTATCCTTCATTATCTTTACACCCAACAGTTGGTGCCTGTCCATAGCAATTGTTGGTTTAAAACTAGAATGTATGATAGTGGCAGATTAGGCAAACTCAAAACTCAAACTCAAATCATTTATTTCAATTAAACCATTTACAGGCACTTTTGAATAAAATTGTCAAAATTAAATAGTCGGTCAGTTAGTCAGAAAGTTGAAGCTAGTCGCCCATTCCAAAAACGTAGATCTATCTCTTTGGAGAAGAACGGGCAAGAAACTCCACGGACACTCTTTTAAATCAAGATATTATTACAAAATCCTGGGTAAATTATTCTTATTGCTTCTATATGTGAGAACCATGTAAAAAAGAAACAATTTAATTTATAAAATTAAAAATAACCCCTTGCAGTTAAGAGATGACCAGTCTCAACCGACGGCACCCGTTCACGAACATGACGCGTGGATCAGCACTACCCAGCTCAACCATTTTGTAGGGAACTGAATGATCCAACACCCGCACCGCCACCAGTGAGACAAATAAAGTGAGCATGACATATTCTCAACTGCCATGCTCTTTCAAGTCAACTTCAAAATATCATAAAAAACTGATCCATGGTTCTTACATTTACAAAATCTAAAAATGCTTCTAAATTATACAAAACCATAGTTTGCCATTTATTTAAGAGATGCGAATAAAAATTAAAAAATTACTACCAATCAGGAAGAGGTATTTAATATTGAAGTATTAAGAATTAAATCTTCATTGAATAAAATAAACATTAAGTTCGTAATGTCAGGAACACTAAAAAAAAGGCGTACTAGACCTTTATAGGCTGTGCTGCTGGGGAGTTTGTTGCGCCACTTCTTCTTCCCAGCGATAGCACTAGGAAGTGGTGAAGGGCGGGCGTTTTTGGGGGACTGTCTTTTGTAATTTTGACGTTCAAAAAGTGCTGATTCTCAGCCTAATTTGAATAAATGACTTTTGATTTTGATTTATTATTATGGGGTACGGTCTGGCGGCATTATCGAATAATATATTCTGCCGCCTGCATAGTAATAATTTTCAATTTGGTTACTTTTGCTACAATTCATCGGCGATACGAAGAAAAATATTTACAACCCCCCCCCCCCCCCCCCTTTTTATAACCATGATGGGATTAACATATAGGATACTTTTTATCCCGATATTCCCACGGGATCGAAACTTATGCCGGTGAAACCGTGGGGCGCAGCTAGTAGATAATAATTTTCTTTACTTTTTAAGGATGCGAAGTTACTTATACTTTCGCCTTAGTATCATTCCTATCCTGTTGACTCCAATGAGAATGAGAAAGAGACGGCACGAGGATAAACTAATTCTTGACCACCCGTCGATCGATTCTGTAAAAATCTCACTCTCACAAAAACTTAGGTGAAGTGAGCGTGGAGTGAGCGGTCATTCCAACTAATGCTAGGGATTGACACTATTGACAGCCGGTCGATTCTGTAAAAATCTCACCGTGAAAAATCAAGTGAAGTGAGCTTGATGTGAGTTGTCAGTCGTGTCAATCCTTAGCATTAGTTGGAATGACAGCTCACTCCACGCTCACTTCACCTAAGTTTTCACGGTGAGAGGGTTACAGAATCGACCGGCTGCTCACTCTAAACTCACTTCACCTAAGTTCTCACGGTGAGGTGGTTACAGAATCGCACTGCAGTTTCGGTACCTACGTGACGCCAGTCAGGTCAGCTACGTAGTACAGTGGACACAACAGTATTATTGTCCTGTATCTGTGCTATTAGGTCACTTATTGTAAAGCAAGGTATATCTATGTACATATCTAGTCTAGTCCATATACAATTTTTTTTTTTGCTGGGTTGTGGAGGTCAGATAGGCAGTCACTCAATGTAAAATACTGGTATTTAGCTGCATCCGGTTAGACTGGAAGCTGACCCCAACATAGTGTGGAAATGCTAGGCAGATGATGATGACCAATATTATTATAGTACTCTAAATATCCCGCTAATTGATCTCGAGGTTGCAAGCTCTGTCTTGAAAAGTAGGTATCCACCAATATGTTTCTATTTAATTTAATTCGTGTTCGTGTTCATTATTTACAACAGACAATGAAGGACAGCATCGCGGAGAAAGCTAGACTTCTAATGGACTAGCAGTGCCCCGCGGTTTCACCCGCTTAACTTTCGATTCCGTAGGAATATCGGGGTAAAAAATATTCTATGTTAATCCTGGTTATAAACTATCTGTGTGCCAAATTTCATCCAAATCCGTTCAGTAGTTTTGGCGTGAAAGAGTAACAAACATCCATCCATACAAACTTTCGCGTTTATAATATTAGTAGGACGAAATCACCTTCCCGTAATGTGATAGGGTTGAAACTTTTACAAACCACCAGAGTTTTGAATATTTTATTCATAATTTTATCTAAATTTGAAGATGAATTTTTTTTTTAAGAAAAAACGTTGCCCCACACTAGGAATTACTCCTGTGTCGTGGGTGCGCTTACAAACATTTAAACTCACATACACAAACAGCCAGACCCGGTACAACTACCTGTAGGCAATACTATTTGGTTCCGTGCGGGAATCGAACCCGCGACTCGCAGCGCAGCAGTCGATCGCTCAGCCACTGCGCCAACCGGGTCGTCTTTCTCCTTCAATTTAATAGTGGTGGCGCAGTGGCAACAGCCCCGACTTACGAGACGCGTCGGTCGTGGGTTCGAACCTGGGCAGGCGCTATCCTTGCTCTGAAACAAATCGTCTTGGAGATCTACACAATAAGCGCCAAATACGCAAAATCCGCCCAAAGCCTTTCTACGCATACACAACCAACGATGCTGATCAGCTCTTCTGTACACGGTGTGACCAAATTTGGTTTTGCTAGTCATCAGAGAGCTTACGAACGGAAAGAAAAGTAGTCGGGGTCGCTGTCGAGAGGCCTATATACCTAGTTGCTTTCCTTAAAGTATTCATATGACCTTCAGTTAAAATTTCCTCACTTAGTACCAAAACGTGGATCATCATCATTTTAGCCGAAAGACGTCCACTTCTGGACATAGGCCTCCCCAAGCACCTCAACTTCGACTGGTTTTGAGCTTCTCGCATCCAACGGGTTCCTGCGGCCTTCACAAACGACCTATACAATCCTTGTACCAACACCGAATGTTTTGTTTCCATTACTTTACGCCCATCAGGACTCGTAATTAGTTAAGTGTGCAACTTTACACTTGACACTTACATACACAGAGGTCGTTGTTATGCGAGTTCTAAGTTTGATGACCGCTGGGAAGCTTGGGAAACGTGGCAGTGTATGACATTTAGTGGTCACGTACTGTGTGAAAAGTAGAGGGGAAAATTACTTTGTTACTCTCGGGATGTGGCGTGCCACAGCAGGGGCACTGATGTACAATCCCCCTCTATTATATCCCTCCTAATAGGTATTTTAAATGTGAAAGTTTCTGTGTTGGTTTCTTATTTACGAAAAACACATATATTTTTAATTCATTTCTGGCCCAATTCTGTTAATATGTGGAAAATGTTGTGGCTATTACATTGATTTGGTTTTATATAAATTACTGATAAGTTTTTCCCAAAAAAAAAATCTAAAGTCCACGCAGCCGAAGTCGCGGGGTGAAGCTAATGGGACATAAACATAATTAGCGAAATTTAGGTGTACTCTGTAGTATAAGTACACTGCTTAACCCTACGGGACTTTTTAAAAACATAACAGACTCAGAGCCCAGGTTGGCCGAAGCAAGGAAAACCTGTTCAGGTGGAGATTCATAGACGACTCAGCCTTGGAGTGTAGACGTGGTGCTGTTCCACAAACGATAGAACACTCAAAACCAAAATCATTGGCACTTATGAAACGTCAGAAGTTAAGTGCACGATTCCAATTAGTCGTTTCCTATGGAGAAGAGCCAGCAAGAAACTCCACGGTTACTTTTTTTTTGATAATTGGCTTTTACAATGTTTTCAAATTGCAGTATTAATATGTATGGAAGGACAGCGTAGGCCTGTGAACAAGTCTCAGGTACTTAATAAAATAAAAAATAGTCTACAAATCTACAGTCCACAAGGCCTACAACGTTCTCACAACTACAAAATATAAAAGAATCTATCAAAAAGATAAATAAAATATAAAAACTTATTCAAACGAAATGATAAGATTGCCATTACAACCACTAAATATCATGCCCTGCGTGTCCTGTCAGCTGCACGTTACAGGAACGGATGAACGCTAGTGATGGCGCCAAACACGTAGCTGATTTTGGGGTCGAGTCCATTTAGATTGCAATCGACACGCTAGGAAAAAGAACCCTTTGGGAATTTCCGGCGTGATTTTATGTTATGTGTCTAAATTATAATGTAGATAGGTAGGTATTCTGTGTGGCACGTTGTGGTCACGTCTTGCCTGCGACGTGTATGTTGGTCCAAATTACCCACGGGATATGCCACAGGTGGGTCACAGGTGCCTGTAAAAATATCATAAAAAATGTAAAAGATGGCGAAAACAATAAAAAAAATGTGTAGTAGGTGGGTATATGTTTTGCTTCTTAGAGTAAAAACAAACCTGTTAATATTGGTTAACAAGTTTTTTTTTATTCTTCATAACTCTTATAACACTCTCTCCAGCTTTTATGAGATTAATGAATTCATTATTTGTTCAGAAAGCTCACAGCAGTGGACTGGTTTAGGCTGATGATAATGATCAAATAATATTTTTACTGATATTCTAAAACATAAGGTACAAGTGGAATACTGTTATGTACCTACTGATGAATTTATTAGGTATGTTACATTACTGGCAAGTTTATTTATTTCTGTATCTATACTTACATAATTATAAACTAATGTCGCTTCTCGTGTCTGTTTGTGTAACCGCGTTGATCTTCTCGTGTCTGTTTGTGTAACCGCGTTGATCTTCTCGTGTCTGTTTGTGTAACCGCGTTGATCTTCTCGTGTCTGTTTGTGTAACCGCGTTGATCTTCTATTACGCAACGGATTTTGAATTTGATAAGGTCATTACTTAGAGAATTTATGTGTAACTTAATAACAAATAGATAGGAAAAAAGTCTGTGAAAAATATTTAGTCATGTCGTAAAAACTGTGCGAAGCAGGGACGGGTCGCTAGGAGGTATCTCCTTAAAGATCATGACTTAGTTCATTTTTCAATATCTGAGATCACCACAGCAGTTTAAAAATAAACAATTTCCTTTATGGCATCACTACCTCCATTTTAAAATTGAAATCCTATAGTCAGTAATTATAGTAGAGGCTCGGTGCACATCTCATCCGTATCTATAGTCAAGCAGACGTCATCTTGCTTGGGGGATCACGGTTTGTATTAAATAAGGGATCCGTGAAAACTATTGACCGTAACGCTGGTAAAGATTGTGCGTAGTGCAAGCGATGTTTTTTTTTTATAGTTTCTTATTATGGCATCATCCTTTCAACTGATACGTGCCATCCCACAGCAAATGTCAAAGCACAGTTGACTGGTACGTGTCGTAGTCAAAACGCCATAACAAAGTGGGTATACTGCAGATGTACCTCTGTTTACCCCTTCGAAAATACAGGCTCCATTCATTGATATTGTTATGTTTCTACCGCTGCAGCGGTTATTGGTGTAGTTTTTATCGTCATAACGATGAAAATTTCAAGAAATGAAGTACTGTGAATACAAATTTTAAATATTTTGCCGGCAACTGTTGTTTAAGGCACCGCGAGAGCGTCTAACTGTGTTAAGATTATTTATTACCTCTTCTCATAGTAACTAATTATACCTAGGTACCTACATTCCGATAGATTCGAATGTGAATTTGATTAAAATGCACGAGAAGAAGTTTTTCTGCTCAATAATTGATACCTAATGGGTGCAGTGGTGGTCCAGTGGTATCCGCGACTTACGAGTTGTAGATCGTAGGTTCGAACCCAGACAGGCGCTTTACATTGTGTAAATTATTTCATCACCACTGCTCTCAAAACGGTGAAGGAAAACATCGTTTTTTTCTTGGTGGCGCTGGCATGACTGTATTTCAGATCTTGTTGGCCCAAAACTTCGCGAAACACAACGTAGGTGCGACATAACCTACTAAAAGACTCGATACTAAAACAATAATACACGTGTAAAAAGACGAAGATAGGAAATTAAATTCAAATATCTATAACGATCATAAAAGATAAAATAACTTCCTAAATAATATTTCAAGGAACACAAAGAGTTACTCTGAAATAGAATACCCTAATCAAAGTCGACGAAAAATATTTCCCTATTATCTCCTCAATAGCTTTCATTGTCCCGCAGCCTTTATTGTACCTGATAAATAGGTTTCTAGGGCGAACCCGGCTTGGCACAAAGCATGCCAAGAGTAATCTATTAGTCTCTTTATTTTCCGAAAATATTTTTTCGGAGACTACCCTTAAAAACATGTTTGTGAAAACAATATTGATTAAGGCTATTGTAAGGTTGTCGAAAATATGATGATTAAATGGGAAGCTGAGCTGAATTATTAATGAGTAACGCCAGATCAGGGTATAATTCCTACTTCATTGTAAGCAGAGCAAGTTATCAGATTGGTACCTAATCAATTTGGCTGTCGGTGAGCGGCGCCTGTCAAATGTTTATGTTTATCTTTGAAGTTTTGAAATGTGAATTTTGAAGCTAAATATTAATAAGGCTCTCGTTACATCTAGGTAATTCATCCCAGACAGGCGCTTAACTTTATGTAAATTAATTAATCACCACTGTTCTAAACACGGTGAAGGAAAACATCGTGAGGAAACCAAGATGTAATAGAACCAAAACATGTGACATCTACCAACCCGAACTTATCCCGCGTGGTGGATTTCGGCCCACTCCCTCCTACAGAGAGGAGGCCTGTGTCCCAGCAGTGGGAACATTATAGACTGATTAGGATCATCTAATCTACCAACATTGTACCCTGAATGTACTAATAAACATACTTTTTCTTTCACAGATAATCCTCCAAAGAAACCATGAACGAGGCAGAACCAAACACAGTGCTGCAAAAGACAGGGCACAGAATCAACTCCACATAAAAATGTCATCAAGCAACCTTCTGATGTCCAAATACCGAAAGCCGATGCAATGTCAGACGGTGAAGAGCAACATGAAAAAGCCGACCAAATTCAAAATGAACAGGATCTCAATAAATTTTCTGATGACGATTGTCATCTTAGCTTCGTTGCCTTATAGCTCGACATTGAGTTTGCCGAACGGTGACCCTGCGCCGGGCAGGTCACCAGGCCCACCTCAACTCGATGATAAAGAAGTTTCAACAGATGACAAAGTAGTAGAAATACCAGAGGTTTACGATGAAACAACGACTAGTGAAGAAGTGGTTGAAGTAACGACTGTGAGTGACGTAGTGAGTGAAAGGACGGTGGATATCAGTGATGCTTGTGCCTTCGCGAGGATCCCGAGTGACAGTGACGATATTGTCACGCTCAGTGACGAAGATAGTGACGTTAACTTGACGCTTAGCCATCCAGTGTTTGAAGCTGACGAGTTGGTTCGTGGAGTGGTGTATGATGGTAAGTGAACTTTATATTTTGAACTTCATACTTTGTAACTGTTTATTGTTCCACAGCTAGGAAAGATATTGTCAAATACTGCGGCCTTATCGCATTATTGCGATCTCTTCCAGGCAACCTCAGTATGGACAGCGATTTCCCTGGACACAAAATGGGACCGTCGTTGGTGCAAATATTATGTATACAATACACTAAAATAGACAAATATATACATATTCAAAATTATAAATACATACATACTATGTATACAAGCAACGAAAAATAAGACTGTAGACGCTTGCAGTTAGGACAACAAGATCACAACGACAAGTAGTGTTCCTGTACAAGTCTTTTGAACACCTGTAACGACTGCGCGCGTTTTATTTTAACTGGCAATGCATTCCACAAACGAGCGGCCTGGACAGTAAATGATTTATTAAGGAAAGTTGTGGAAAGCATAGGCATTTTGAGCTATAGCGTATTTTCTTCCTTTCTTACTAATCATTCTCAAACGCTCTGTCAGTTTCTAAAATTGATTTCATGCTGAATATACACGAGCTCGTTGGAAATAGCCTGCTGCAACATATTGAATGCTATTCAACTCTACGTATACACGAAATTGGAGCTGACTCAGAATTTCCATTTCAAACCCCAACAATATTGTGTCCATCAAGGGAATACATCTTAATACACTCGGTAAGCCAAAGACGTGACGCTCAAACAATGGATACCTAATCTATGTAAAGTAGAAGTGAATAATATATGATTATGTAAAGTATATAATCTATGGATATTGTAGAATTATGATTCGTTGTTAGAAGCGGGTACGTGCAGCCGAGCAGACAAGTCGTTTAATATTCACAGAGCGAAGTTTTGGGCTGAAAAAATGATTGATTCGTCTTTTTTGGTTTTTTTATTTTATTCTCCGCAAGTTTAAGCTTTATGGTTTTTAAGTTAATGAATCAGTAGAGTTGATTAGATCGGGGGCGTCATTTGTGCCATGAACCTATTGCGTTCATAGAGTATATATCTACCCATCGTCCAACATGGCCGTAGTGTTTAAATATGTCACGCTGTGGTGTGACTACAACCTAACTTTTGCCAACCTTGACTACTAATATGGCAAATTGGTTCATATTTAAGTAGATTACTTATGATCTTGTATTCTGGCCCTTAAGTTACTTGTTTAAAGACTTTAGTTGGGCAAAGTGAATATATTTGTAAGTGTTTAAGCTTTGCGCACATGCTCAAATAACTGTGCCCTTGTAAGCTTTGAAGTGTTGTCTGGTTTCGAGAGCTTTCCTTGAGAATACTCGAAAACAAAAGAAATACTTAATACTGAAGAAGGTACACACAGACAGTGACGTCATCTCTTGAATATAGGCTCCCAGCGATAGCTACGATTAATGATCCCTGTATGAAATTATCAGAGAATAAATGGATCCTTCTGCCCACGCGATATTCATCAATTAGGCTCAATGCTATGCCTCCCACGGCAAGAAAAGGGGAACAAATACTATTCCTGGTTGAAGAAGTGAATAGGGGCAATCAAGATGAATGATATTCTTGAATATATACTTGATCGAAATAAGTTTTACGAAGCAAAATAATTATGGTGATTTCTAGGCAGTTACTACTGCTGACAATTGTGGCTGCATCTTAATCGCCACGTGCGAACTACGCATCACACTGACGTCATGAAAAATCCTACATCGCACAAGCAGAGTTTAGCGCGCAACTAGCATATACAATTATATTAATAATATCCCTGGACATTTCACACAGCACCATTTTGTCCCAAGCTAAGCAACCCAATGCTTGTGTTATGGTAACAAGATGGCTGATAAACTACATTATATACAATTTTTTTTTTGTAAATACATACATATTATAGATAGAATTATGTAACATAATTATCAAAAATCAATCAAAAGTCATTTATTCAAATTAGGCTGAGAATCAGCACTTTTTGAACGTCAAAATTACAAAAGACAGTCCCCCAAAAACGCCCGCCCTTCACCACTTCCTAGTGCTATCGCTGGGAAGAAGAAGTGGCGCAACAAACTCCCCAGCAGCACAGCTGTCTGTTCAATTAAAAAGAAAATACGTGATTGGATACAATACTAGGTTACCTAGATGTTCGGTAATTAACATTACAAAACAGAACATAAAATTAAATTATTTGCCATAATATGTCAGCTAGCCACGCCAATATACCAACAAATATAATAAAAACTATACGTACTCAAGCTAAAAAATAATTAATTAAAATGTAAATAAAAAAAAAACTTACTACCCAAATAAAAGCCTCCAGGCATAAAGGGCGTGACAGCTTACACATTTATGCATTGCTGGGTTCTAAGACCTGGCAGTAAGCTAATTCTGGAGAAGGAACATAAACATTGTCTTGCGTTAAACTAGGGTGACCAACTATTCTTATCGTCTAAGTAGTCGTTGATGGAATAGTATGCCTTTGAACAAAGGTTGGATTTTAGTTGAGCTTTAAACGCATTAAAAGGCAAGTCTAGAAAAGAAGTGGGTATCTTGTTATAAAAGGTTATACCAAGCCCAACAAATGAGTTATGAACCTTATGAAGCCGGTGAAAGGGGGCACGTAGTTTGTCCTTATTTCTAGTGTTAACACTGTGAATATCACTATTTTTAGTGTACAAGTGTAAATTTTGCCTAATATATAAAATGTTGGCAAGGATGAATTCTGTACCTTCAGTGAAAAGTGATACATCTCGGCCTAGATCGGTTCTCATATTCACTGATTAAACTTCTTAAAAAAAAATTAGCTAAATTTCAGTCTTATCCCCGTTATTATAAGATTGAAATTGAGCGAGTTGTTTTTGTGAGTAGTGATATAAGTAAGCATTTATTTCTGGATTTTTTTGTGTAAAAAAATACTTTTTCATTCGTATCAAAGTGTACTGAACCCATACTAATATTTCTAAAATGTATTTTAATACGACTCAAGATACCACATCTTACGCGACTCAAAAGTTTTTACTTCAATTAGTACAAAGTGATATAAATCGAATCCTATCATAATACATTAAAAAATAGACACAATGCAGTTTAGTGCAAAGTGGTACATTTGTACATAAACCATAAAAATACAAAATTATTTTCATAAAAAGAAGTGACTAATGATACAACTGCAAATCAATCAATTTACACGTAATTTACCTAGCTAACTTTGATGTGATTATAAATTGAATACATATTATATTAATATAAACTTACGGAACATAGAACATAGATTTATGTGAAAAATGATACTTTTATAGTAGAATCAAAACTATCGCCAAATTTTAGAACTGAATTAGCGGAAAAATACGTAAAAAGTGATTTAAGTTCGCGCAGCTCTTACGCACCCCGTCCCGCACCTCTTAGCGGGGGGTATGGAAAGGGCGCAGGAGACGCGTGATTGTCAGTCTCGTACGTGCGATTAGAGAGGTGCGTCGTGCGTTACACCACAGGACAACGACGCGTAAGGTAAGACTTGTATCATTTTACACGAATTACGTAACATTTTTGTTATTGAAATGTTTACAAGGAACATGTATTTTATATTGATTTTAATAACGCAATTTTGTCATAAAATGTAGAGTATTTTATCATAGTACCTATTGTCAAACAGTCTTTATAATAATAATAAATAGGCAGTCTATCAATGAGTTTTAAATCGTTTTTATAAATTAATGTAGACTGGGTAGGTATTTTAGTGTAGGGATAGAGCAAATTATTGTTTTTTTTTCCATTGTGAGCATTTGCGTAGCTTCTTGGTGTGAATCACATTTTATTGCACCTATAGGTAATCATTTATTGTACACACGGCTACGCATCAAGTTATACAAATCGGACAAATTTATTTAATGCAGTTTATACCTAATTTTGTTTGGAACTCGAGGCACCGATTTTATTTTTAGTTTTTGAAGTCGGTTACTTTAACGCAGTTTCTTTATTTTGAAACATACATTTTGTCTGAACTGCATAACAGTAATGTTAACTTTTTATCTGCTCGTCTTTCTTTTAATGGTAGTAATTTTATAATATTAATTTTGCACTGTTATTTTTTTAGAGTCCATAATGAAAAAACGAATAGATAAGATTATGGAAGGCCTTCACCTAAGGAGGGATGTAATAAATACGAGAAATGAACAAATAATAAATGACGAAGAATCTAATCAGCCCAGAGAGAACATAGAAATAGAAATCGGTGAAAAAAATACTCTAGAAATAGTGGATCAATATGAAGAAGAAAACGCACTAAAAAAAGACGATCAATATAAAGAAAATATTAGCAATGAATCACAGGGCAAGGAAACTGTACTATCGCCTGGATTTCTTGATTTCAGCTCCGGGAGTAGTGATGATTATATACCAAACAGTGAAAGCGACTCAACTGAAACTAGCACGTCGACTAGTAGACCAAAGAAAAGGTGTAAAAGATCAAATAATCTTATAATTGCTGAAAGCTCTGATGACACAGATATCTCCATCACAGAGCCAGAGCCTGGATGCTCAAATTCAAATAAAAAGCAACGAAAATCGTTAAAGGAAAGAAGAGCAGAGAGAGAGTCCCGATTAATTTTACGCAATGCAGGCAAGAGTTATGTTACAAAACTGGGTAAAATGAAGCCTGGAAGAAACTTGGCTCCACTAACGGAGTGTCGCATGAAATGCAGAAGTCGTATATCTGAGGACATAAGAGAATTTATTTTTAAGGAGTACTGGGCTTTGGGTTCGTACGATGAAAGAGCTAAGTATACTGAACGCTTTATTAAAATTAATAATAAAAAAACTCATACAATCGGAAGCCAACTAAAACGAGAATACACTAATACATATAAAATTGTTTATTTTAATGAGGATTATAAGATTTGTAAAGGTTGTCTTTTAAAAACTCTTGGTGAGAGTAATCGCTTTCTTCAGACCGTGAGTGAAAAAATAAAAAAATTTGGTCGTGTGACGAAAAGTGAAAGGGGGCGTGCTGCCAGTTACAGAAAAATCTCTAACGAGCGACTAGAACTCGTGAAACAGCATATCAATAAATTCCCGGCATACGAAAGCCATTACTCTCGATCCAAGACTTCTAAAAAGTACCTTAGCTCTGACCTATCCCTCAATACTATGTATCAGCTTTATTGTAAAGAAAATAGTAACCCTGTCTGTAAAACTGTATATGCCAAAGTTTTTAAAGATATGAACCTATCATTTAAGAAACCTAGTGTAGATACATGCAATAAATGTAACTTGTTACAAAATAAGCTGCAATATTTACAAGATGCTGAAGAAATAGGACAAGTACAGGAGCAACTGAGACTACATCAGGAAAGCTACGAAAGTGCTTACAATGAAAAACGCAAAGATAAGGCTTTGGCTAAAACTAATTCTGATTTTTGTGTAATTGCATTTGATTTACAACAATGTTTGCCTACTCCAATGCTGAATACTCAGTCAGCATTTTATAAAAGACAGTTATGGGTCTACAACCTAACAATCCACGATTTTATGTCTGATAACGCATATTGCTACATGTGGCCAGAATGTAGTGGTGGTAGAGGCGCCAATCAAATAGCTTCATGCTTATACGACTTTATCACTGTGAGACTTCCGTTGCTTCACCCAAATGCTAAAACCTTAATCATGTATTCAGATTCATGTTCGGGACAAAACAAAAATTCTATTGTTTGCACAGCCTTATTATTTGCAATAAAAGACTCGCCTCAACTTTTGAACATTGAACAGAAATTTCTCGTGCCCGGCCATACGCACATGGAAGTTGATAGTGACCATGCGCTGATTGAAAGAGCAAAAAAACGAACTTCAATGAATATTCATCACCCACGTGATTGGTGTCAATTGGTAAGGACTGCATCGACTAGAACTAATAAATTTTCGGTAATTGAAATGGCGGTAACAGATTTTTATGATTTTGCACTATTTTCAAAAAATAATTTTACTGTAAAAAAGACTAATTCTACTGGTGAAAAGTTTGTATGGTCGAATGTACGAGTTATTAAATTTAGTAAAGAAAAATTTCCTGTTTTTGAATATAAAGAAAGTTACGAAGGTGATGACTATTCAATGATGTCTTACAACAAAAAGAATAAAAACTACAGTTTAGTTAGTATCAATGCAGTACAAAAATGTTACAATGGACCGGTCCCTATAAGCGTTTTGAAGAAAAGAGATTTAATATCACTGTTAGAATACATTGACCCAAGTGTTCACAATTTTTATCATGATCTGATAACCAACTCAAATATGCGTGACGTAGATCCTGATATTGATTCTGATAATGAATAGTTGATAGATGTTTCAACACATTTGTTATTTGATTTTTGAGACAACTGATTTGATGCTGTGATAATCAAGATTTACCCTCCTTACTAATAAACGCGAAATAAAGTTACACCAACTCTAATCGGTTAAAAATGTATGTTATTCCGGAGATCATCCTAGTTGTAACTTAACGCCGTGTTTATTAGTAAGAGGGTAATGCTATAAGTTTAAAAGTTATGTTTTTTTTATATAGATGTTAAGTACTTTAAAATATATTGTTTTGTGAAAGGGTTAGTTGAAGTGTTTAAATGTATCTATTGTTTAGTTTTTTGAGACTGATTTTCAAGAGTAAAGACTGATTCGAAGAGTTAAAATTAATCAAGATTATCGCTAAGGTTTAAAGTTACGTTCTATTCAAATACATAATATTGTATTGTGTAATGAATAGTTAAAGTGCTATAATTATATCTGTTGTTTTGTTTTTAAAGACTGATTTAATACTAGTTAAGACTGATTCGATACTCTGATAATCAAGATTAAGGCTATAGGTTTAAAAGTTATGTTTTTCTTTATAAGGATATTGTTTTATATCGTGTAGTTAGAGCGCTACAATATAATATATCTGTGTTAATTTCTTGAATTCTTTATTAAAGGAACCCTTTTCTAATGTTGGTTTTATTTTATTTTGATATTTACGTAATTTTAACCTTTCTATGACCAATACGTTTGAAAGTATCAGTGACTTGTATCACTAAACACTTTGAAGTATAAAAATGTATTACGATATATTCTAGCTTGTAGCAATAATCACTAACTAGTTTTAAAAAAATCTTTGGTGTAAAGGGATACAAATGAATATTTTCATACTATTCTTTAATAAAACAAGGAAATAAGATTGCTGACAATTAAATTGATCATATTAGTTTTACGACTTTTGCTTACAATAACTGTTTGCTAGCAAAACAGGGCAAAACGCAAACCTTATAACATTTCACACCAAACGATAACTAAATGTGTAAAATAATGCAATTTGTTTTAGACCTATCTACACAAAAATTAGCAAAGAAAATTATAGTGTACAGTGATACAACTGGCTATTTTCAGTAATAACTTAAATCTCGTGCAAAATAATGAATTCAAACCTAGGTCTAAATAATCTTATTGGTATTATGTACTCGTAACACATACCGTTTTTCATTTTAAAACGTCAGAAACATAATGAGAATTTTTTGAATCTTTAACTTCAAATTACTCAAAACTGTGATTTTTGACTTGTATCACTTTTCACTGATGGTACAGAATTGTGATGCAACCGTGAGAATACCAATATCTTTAAAGAAATCTCTTAGAGAAACTCTGGCACCTAGCTGGTAAATTGCTCGAACAGCTCGCTTTTGAAGGACAAATATATTTTGTATATCAGCGGCTTTGCCCCACAGCAGAATACCGTAGGACATAACGCTGTGAAAATAACTAAAATAGACTAAACGAGCTGTATCAACGTCAGTGTATTGTCTTACTTTCCTGACGGCGTAGGCAGCCGAACTGAGCCTTCCTGCTAGACTTGATATATGAGGTCCCCACTGAAGTTTGGCATTTAACGCCAGACCTCATACATCCCAATTAGAGTATTGAGTTAAAAGCATAATACAATGACCATAAACTTATTTTTTTAAAAGCTTTGTAATATTATTAAGAAAATCGTGTTAATATCTTGAAATAAGATTTAATTGACTCTCAATTGGCTGTGAGTATGGCAAAATACATGATTTTTTATTTTTAAACATTGCCCCACACTAGGAATTACTCCTGTATCGTGGGTGCGTTTACAAACATAACTCACATACACAAACAGCCAGACCCAGAACAACTACCTGTAGGCAATACAAATATTTGTTCCGTGCGGGAATCGCACCCGCGACACGCAGCGCAGCAGTCGATCGCTCAGCCACTGCGCCAACCATGTCGCCAAAACATTGAAAAAAATACCTATATTAAAGCTATTGAAATCGATTCAGTAGTCCATTATGAACAAACTACTTTCAGGACCTGTTTTTATTCTGTTACACCTTGTATACAACGTCCTGACATCAATCGTCGGGCAGTTGCCCACCAGACAGACACCGTCCGAGGATTCTTCCTTTTCTATAAAGGATGAATGAACTTTACCCCCTGTTCCTCATGCCTCTATACTTTCATAATATCCACTCATTCTTATAATTACCTACTTCTATGATAGCATAAATGTCATGGTCTACTTGAGTTTATTCTAGAAGTACCTTTTCAAAATATTATATCTAGCTTGAAGCTCCTGAAATAGCGTTCATACAGAATAGCGCTCTAAGGAGTGTCGGACAGTCAACACTTGAGAAACTGATTGCTTCTCGGTGTAGACACAAACGACACTTGTGTCAGACACTGGAGTTGCTAAAACAATTCATTAGACGGTGAGAATGTCTTTGAGATATTGCGTGCTTTTATATTTAACCGTAGAATGGCACGCCACGTAATTATTTTTTTTACCGTCACGCATAATCAGCCTATAATGTTCCCACTGCTGGGACACAGGCCTCCTCTCTGTGAGACCATGATCCACCACGCGAGCCCAGTGCGAGTTGGTGGATGACACGTGTCTTCGAATTTTTGGGTCTAGGACATGCCGGTTTCCTCACGATGTTTTCCTTCACCGCTTTGAGAGCAGGGGTGATGAAATTAAATGCACAAAATAAAGTGCCAACCTGGGTTCAAACTCACGACCTACAACTCGTACATATCACTGAGCCACCACTACTAATGAATTAATTTAATAATCGAAGAATTAACATCGACCCTGTGAAGAAGAAGTCGTCACATCGGGAAGTGAAATATATGGAATTGTATGAAGCCACTTTAAATTTTCTATCAAACAGAAATAAACATCCAAAACGGAATTTTACACATATTATTATTTAGACAAAATTTCCAGCTAAAGACAAGCTTCTCTTAATTGCCTACTCCTTCCTAATAACTGTAGGTACTTATTAGGAAGGAGTAACAATCAATCTGCCTAGCCGTTTCCTATAGTACTTTTATTCTCACGCGCTCTTTGCTTGTGGTTTCCACGTGTAGAAACACGCTCTGAATGTATATATATAACCGCAGGAATTCTAGGCACCCGAGACAATGGTGAAGTTGAAAGTGTGTGTGTTATGTGCTGACGCTACTCGTTTACACGCATACATTCACAGCATGTTTGTACACTTGGTTATCACAAGTAAAGCACGCGTCGTTTCGTGAGATAAATATACTGTAACTATGATAGATCAGAATACTCGACGATACGATATGTATGACGCATATTTTCCCCCAATTTGTTTATTTTTTGTTTTCTTTTCCTGCGTAATGTTTACCGCAAATAAACGTATTTTCTTTCTTACCGGATGCAACTGAATATCATTATTTTACTGCCTATCTTATCAGGAAGGACTATTCGAAATTACATCCCTAAGGGGTCAAATGCGTTTTATAGAGTTTCATGCAAGCGAAGTGTTATTGAAAAATATGCGAAAGCTATTACAGTAACCGTCTGAAAACATACATAAAAGCTACCAAATAATACTTACATAAGTAGTTTCCAATATTCTGTTCACACGAGACCTTTTCGCAGAGCGAAACATTCCGTACAAAGTACTGGTAACATGTAATTTAAAAAATATAAAATATTTTTATATGTCCCTAGATGGCTTTGGCATAAATTTGGATAACCTTTGAGAGCAAAGTTGGCGTATTAGTCGGTTCGCACGAATTTACTCGCCCGAAACGGGTGAATCATCACTTTTAAATAATATTAATTTTCTATAGGCGACTCGCATGAGTTGGCAAAAAATGTACACGCTTTACAATGTTTAACTCTTATCACTTCTTTGCGCTAGTGTCCTTTTATCAATACATTACTGTTACTGTTAGCTGCATCGTCCCAGTGCTGGGCAAAGGCCTCTCTCTCCCCATGACTTACAGCTCTTTCAGGGTTAAAATGGATCACTGGTCCTTGGTTTTCTCCAGCTCGTCTCGCCATCTTCTACGGGGTCTGCCACGACGCCTTCTAGCTGAGTCAGGGCTCCACGTGGTGGTTATTTCGGCCCACAGCTCATTGGGCTACTTTACTTATTGCATAAAATTCAAAATGTACCTTTTCGTGCGAGTCGCCTTTAGAAAAAATAATATTATTTAAAAGTGACGATTCGCTTGTTTCGGGTTAGTAGATTCGTGCGAATCGTCTCATAAGCTGCCAAGTTGAAACATTTTCAGTACAATTCGTATGTTATAGAAAATTATTTGTCCCTGAAGGCTTATGTGATGACCTGATACGGACTCGCGTTTTAAATTTTCATAAAATAGAATAAACGAAATAAAAAGCGAAATTCGTTTATTTTGCTAAAATGTGCATCATTGGTTGAATATGGACGGGGGTAAAGATTGTGGGGGTCGAACATGGACTAATCCATTTTAAAGAGCTTTCGAGCATCGTTTTTACGTTTTGTAATGTTTTCAGGAGCCAAATTACAAATTCAAGCACTAACTTATGTATACTTATGTTTTAAGTGAAATATTATTTTAAAACTGTTATATCGTGATTCGAGCCATTCCAAAAATACACAAAGAAGCCTCATCATCTGCCTAGCCTTTTCTCAACTATGTTGGGGTTGGCTTCCAGTCTAACCGGATGCAACTGAATACCAGTATTTTACATGAAGTGACTGCCTATCTGACCTCCAAAGCCCAGCAGTGCGATTCTGTATCCATCTCACCGTGAAAACTTAGGTGAAGTCAGCGTGGAGTGGGCTGTCATTCCAACTAATGATAGGGATTGACATTATTGGCAGCTCACTTCACCTAACTTTTCACGGTAAGATTTTTACAGAATCGATCGGCAGTTACTGGGCAATACGTTGTTTCCAACCTTTGTTGATTTCTTTTATTTACTGACATAAAAACTTCTTTTTTTAATTAATGGGAGCTCCACACGGGCCATGATCACAGGTATACAATCATCCCGCTTGTTAGTAACTGGAGACTAAGTATAAAGTTGGTTTCAGAAGATAAATCATAAAGATTTAAATCGTCAGATTCGTCCTACCGCGTCAAAAATAGTCATGTTTCTGTTTCGTTTAGACACCTTTGACACACAATGACGCAGTGACTTAACTTGAATGTCATGGAAACGCTATTAAATAATGTATTAGCTCACTCTTCTTAGTATCGACACTTTTTCATCTGACTAAGTACTGATCAGGCTATAATGTTCCCACTGCTGGGACACAAGCCTCCTCTCGGTGAGAGGGACTGGCTGTAATCCACCACGCGGGCCTAGTGCGGGTTGGTAGATGTCACATGTCTTTGAATTTTTGGTTCTGGGACATGCCGGTTTCCTCATGATTTTTTCCTTCAACGTTTTGAAAGCAGTGGTGATGAAGTAATTTACAAAAAGTCTGTCTGGGTTCGAACTTACGACCTACAACTCGTAAGTCGCGGCCGTTACCACTCGACCACCACTTCTTCCGCTGACTGAGCACAGTTAGTGTAAATCTAGCGATTTAAATCATTGGTTAATAAATAATTGAAAGTCCTAGCCTATTATTAACCGTCAGCCATCTTCCATTTTGTTTGACAACCGGTATGTTTACACCGGTGTTTATAACGGCCTTTGATTAAATTTTCAAAGTCTCACACAAACTTTGGGAGGTTCGTCGAGGTAACGTGGTTTTTTAATGTTTGATAGCGTTCCTTATTAAGTTAATGGATTACCATGAAATTAATTGTTTTCTATAAAGCAATAGATGTTAGATAGAATATTATATTCCTCAGAAAGTGAGTTTGGCCGTTTTAAAGCTTTTCCCTAATAGATACATACTTTCAAATTGTTTCATAAAATTGCTATACTTATTTATTTATTTATACTAGTGTAGTGTAGTTTTTTTTGTAATAGTCTGCATATAATTATGTAGGCTGCACAGAAAACATAACATCACGTCTGTATTTCCCGAAGCGATATACAGAGGTCTGGATAATCTATCGAACAACCACATTTCACCAGTTATGTTTAAGTCCCATCTAATGGAACCTATATTGCCATAAACCGATCATGAATCCAGGACCCGGGCTGCTACTGAGAACGACGAGGATGACGAGGATTGACGAGGATGCAAAAAATCAGCTTGTATAGTATTAGGTATCGGTATTATGTAAATTTGAATCGCGACATATTCGCCAAAAACGTAAACAAATATGAGTTTATGGAAAAATAAATTTAATTCCTACACAATAAAGTTCAGTCTACGCTACAACTTCAAACATTTTTATAACTTTTTCAATAGTGCTAGTCACTCTGAAATCAACTTAATTTTCCATTGAAATAAAGTTGATATTTGTTTAACTTGAAATAACGTCAATTTGAAACATAAATAAAATGTAATATAGTGTATTATGCACTATTATACTAGCTATCACTATTTTTGTCTAGCAGGTCTTAGGTATAGGTATTTTCATGCGCTGTCTAAAAAACAGAAAACACGCTAAGCGAAAACGAAGTAATAGTGCAGGCGGGCGATGCGATGCGATGCGGTGGATCGGGACACGGAATTTCACGCGGACGAATTCGCGGGCAGATGCTAGTAGTTTTAATAAATTGCAATTGTCTGCATAGGTAGGTAGGTATAATATATGTAGCCTCTTCTCTACCGCTAAATACGAGTATTATATTTATGAATTTAGACAGGTTCAGAATATTATAATTATTAAACATGTTCATCTTTTCAAAGGATCCAACAAATATAGCAAG
The DNA here is from genome assembly GCA_949629185.1 of Apamea crenata. Lineage (NCBI taxonomy): Eukaryota > Metazoa > Arthropoda > Insecta > Lepidoptera > Noctuidae > Apamea > Apamea crenata. The sequence goes on along the minus strand of OX451368.1, from coordinate 2,138,954 downwards.
CACGCATTAAATATTTGCATTACACAAAGCAAGCTGATTTGAGCTTTATTAATATATGCATAAGGTGTAATAGGGTGTATCAGAGCTTGAATAATTAATTGGTATCTCTTTCAGAGTAAAGTCTTGCCCTAAAGACACGGTGTATCGGATTAGAAGGATTTAACAATTTTAATTGATGTCTGTATATACGGTTTAGAGTCTGTACATTTTTTTTTTTAATAGTATAAGAAATATCATACAATTTATATAATTTTCAACACTTTTTATCATTAGCAGATTAATGCAGCAATATAAATATCTTCATTTATATTTTAACTTATAAATGCCTTATTAATATTATCAATCAAATAAAGTATTTCAATAAATTCCTTCGATTCCTCCCACGAGTTTAGAAATCATATATATTTGCTATATTTGCATGTTGAAGCCGTTATACTCTTTTTATTTATAGTAAGGTACTCTTATTACATATATTTAAAAAAAAAAACAATTTAACAGAGAACATATTTTATTTAACCCATCGTCCAATACAATTTAGAAGTCAACAAAGAAACTTAAAACATAATTTAAATAACACCCCACTCTATATAATCTTCGACAATCCCTTGGATTCTATCCTTATACTTGTCATCAACTTTAAAACTTAAACTGGTCATTTCATGCTTTGTTATATCTGGAATATCGTCTTCCGAAGCAAACATGAATGCAAGAAATACGAGACCGAACATCAGACCATAATCCAACTTATTCTTATATTCCTTTTCAAAATCATTTCTAGGATAAAATACGTTCACGTCCATGTCAAAATATTTCAAGAATTTCGTCATCGATTCATGGTACAAATCTTTGAGATGCGACAGATGGTCCCTTCGGAATTCTTTGTCTGTGCAGCTGAAGATGAAATAAAGAATGTCTATTATAGGACATCCAAAGTACATCAGTTGATAGTCCACTGGTATTATTTCTGATACTTTTCCATTCTGAGGATCAATAACAAAGGTTCATTAGAAATTGCCCATTATGATTTTGGATCGTAAAAATACAAATAAATTAAATTAAAATTATAACCAAAAAAGTACAGTTATTGATAAATTGCTTCCATAGAGCTAGATAACCAGTTCCCAAAATCCCATAACCAACCCATAATCAAATATCATTGTTACCATATTCTACAATAGTTCTACACCAACCGAGGGTTGTCCTTGGTTGCACTTGCATAGTGCGTCCAGGGATAATCGTCGGTTGTTGCCTCATTTAATTAAAAGCGTCTAAAGGGCCTCTGCGAGTTGGCTTCGGTCGTATGGCTTTCAAAGATCCCAGCCACCCCAGGGATTACCCATTAAAGATTAGGGAATACCATTATTATAGGGAATGCTAATACAGAAATAGTGAAAATACTTACAACCATCTTCATCAGTATATTGTTAGGCCTGTAGTCACCATGACACAAACATCGCTTGATCGTCTCGTCATTGTAATGTCTCCCGAACCTTTCCGCAATGCCTTCAGTAAACTTCTCGACTCTTGCCTTAACATCTTCATCAATATTATTAATCGCAATTTTAGTCATGCTCTGAACAAATCCATGCCATTGTTCACCAATATTGTAAGCTGGTTTCCTAGTTTTAACCTGTTCCTCGAAAAAAACAGGACGTTTCTCTTTTATCACGAAAGCAAGCGCATGGAATTTGGCTAGCTCTTGAATGGCCATTTCAGCAAACTTTATTGAGACCACATCCATTCTGTGGCCTGTGGTGAAACCATTTTTCGAGACGTTTTCCATTATTATAATTTCTGTATTACTTTCATCGTAACTTTTCACCATTTTGAATCTCTCATCAATGGGTACTATTGCTTCTTCTTGCAGTTCTTTAAATATCTTCGAAAGTTCTGTGTAGGTAAACAGCTCAGTTTTATAAACGTCAGTAACGGATATGATTTGCAAATCACTCTCACCTGGGATTACACTTTTGACGAATATGTTTAGCTCTTTATCGCCTTCTTTTGTTTTCCCTTTTATGTCTATTTCATACAATAATCCGAGATAGTTTCCACCGTTTGTGCAGACAGATTTCTTTTCAATGCTGCATGTTGTGAATCCTGTTTTCTCAACAATTTTGGCAATACACTGATCTAGTATGTTTGATATATCTTTTGGACAAATATATTTGTTTTCGAGCTGATGGTTTTCGGTACATATTTCCACTTGCATTTTTACTGGACACAATCGAATGGACGCGAGTAAAGTAATATCTGGTTTCAGTAACACAATCTTACATTTATAATAACATAATACCTACATGTTAGGGTCTGTTCACATTGGTGTTAGGTTTATAAAGAACACTTTTTTTAAAGCCAGTATCACCAAGTTTCACAAAGAGATAAGTTCCAGTGATTATCTTTACTTTTATATAAATTTCAATTCGCTAGTTATCAGGATCCTCACGAGTATTTTTGGTCAAAATTTTTGGCCATTGGTATTAATTAGATAAGATAGATAGATAGATAAATCATTTATTTGGCGCACACAAAAAAGACAGCACAACACACAAAAGTACACTATTAGATGATAACCAAACTACCCACATGATTATAATATAAAAAAACACAAGGTGCCGAAAAAAAAAAAAAAAACAAAATGAAAAACACAAATATGGAAATAAAATTGACACAATGATGATAAAATTGATAACAAAACATAGGTACACAGTGCGGTGTGCGTCTCAAGGTTGCACCAAATGGGAGTCCAGCTCAGCATGTGTCAGGCAAATGTGCCTGACGCTGATATTCTGCTGGATCCCTGCTGTGACACACGGACGTTGAGAAGACGAGATAAATTGGTGTTGTGACAGGTGTTATGTGCAGAGTGAAGCTTTGTAAGTCTACCCAACACTATAATTAAGTATTGGTTCTACAGTAAGTTTTGCATTGGGAAACGTTCTTGTTCGTAGGTGTGTTAGTTTGGTGCTTTGATTACTTGATTCATATATTATTTACAAAGTTACATGCAGTATATTTATAATGTGTAATGAATTGTAATATAATTATAGTGACGTTGGTGCGAATAAATTAAAACAATTTGGCTAGGGTAAAATTTAAATTAAATGCGTTCGCAATAAATAAATATAGGTAAATATCATGTGTAGGTATTTCAACTATAATCCAACACAAGACCCACAGACTACTCAATATAATATGTATATTTCAATAATAACAATAACAATAATATTAATATCTTTCAATATATATTTTTCAATATACTGATACGCTAAATATTTATTATATATAAATTACGTCATACCCTATGGTCATGGTATTGAGAGCAGGGTGGCCTATAGTGGTAACGGCCTCGTCTTACGAGCTGTAGATCGTAGGTTCGAACCCCGATAGCCGCGTTACTTTAAATAAATTATTTAGGAAAACATCGTGAGGAAACCGGAATGTCTTAGAACCAAAAACTCGAAGACATGTGACATCTACCAACCCACACGGGTTGCCACGGAGTGGGCCGTAATCCACCATGCCCAGGGCCCAGTGGCCCGCATGGTGGATTACGGCCCACTCCCACTCACAGAGAGGAGACCCGTGTGCCAGCAGTGAGGACATTATAGGCTAGTTATGCTATGCTATGGATCATCACCATGCATCATCTGCCTAGCCTTTTCCCAACTATGTTGGGGTCGGCTTCCAGTCTAACCGGATGCAGCTGAATACCAGTATTTTACATGGAGCGACTTCCTATCTGACCTCCACAACCCAGTTACTGGGTAATTCGATACCCCTTGGTAAGACTGGTTGTCAGACTTTCGGGCTACTGACAAAATATGCTATGCTATGGATGACTCTAATAAAAGGTATGGGCCTTTTATAACGTTAGAAACGAGGAAGCTATTGTTGTTACTGTGTTGTGTATTGTATAGGAACCTATTAGCCTATAACCTATTAGAACCCCCAGGAACCACGAAATGATTCTCACCAGAAACCAGGGGGTCTACTCCGAAGTGCAAATTGCGAATGTTCGGATCGGACCGACACATGGCCGAACCGAATATTATTGAAAAATGCGAAAAAAGTTCGGATCGGCTCAGTTGGGTCGGGACCATAATCAATATTCGAAAGAGTGTAGGAGCCTAGGATCGGGATCGACTGAAGCAAACAGTAACTTCCTAACAGGCAACGGCCGAACATTCGGCCGATACTACTTCGGAGTAGACCCCCTGGTTAAAACTACGATACCTACATTCGTGTGGATTACACCTTACAATGACTCTTAGAACAGACTGCTTCCCCAACAAGGAATTAACTATTATGTTCCGTGGACAAACGATGATAACATAATCATTGGATGCATTGTACTTCAATCAATAGCGTTTTATTATCAAAATTATATGAATATTCTCCTATTTGAAGAGCACCCTGCAATGATAAGATAAAAAAGTAAATATATACCTCTCACAAACACAGGTCAATATTTAGCCAGTACTTAGGCACATGTCCTACCGACGGCGATTAACGAGAAGCGAGTAGAGCTAGCCACTAAAAACCAGTTGGCGAGCAACGACTAGCGAGTGCGCGACGGCGACGAGCGATTACTCGCTGGTATGCGTATGTACAGACGCCAGCACATCAAGCAGCAATCTGTCAAATTTCTTTAATAGATTTTCAACTTTATAACTAAAGTATCAAAGTTCAAGATTGATTGGGAAAATTTTACAGTTTCGGGTAGCTTCATGTGCTGGCGTCTGTACCAAGCGCGAGTCTCTCAGCGAGTGGCCTGCCCGCCAAGCGAGCGTCACTGAGCGAGTTTATTCTTTGCTAGCTCTTGTCGCTGCGACAAACGAGAACTCGCTAGCATTATTGTGAACAGTCAGCGATCAACTATTAATATATGTATCTTTTGCAGGTTTTTTGAGCGAAAAATATGTTGATAGCTAGTCGCTTCCTTGTCGACGGTGTGCCAGGTGCCTGAGTTGTGATATTCTAGAATTTATATTAGCTTTAGAATATGGAAAATTAGTGGGTTCGATGTGATAGAATCGGAGATATCTTTGGCACATGTGCATTCTGCAATATCAACTTTACTGTAGTGGCATTTAGCACTATTAAAAATGTTTGAACTTGTAGCGTAAACCGAGCTTTATTTTGTAGGAATTAAAGTTATATTTCTAAAAATACATTTGTTTACATGTTTGGCAATTAAATCGTGAACGCAGATTAGTACAAATCGCATTGTGAGCGAGTTACTCTTGTTGTTATAAATAAAAAATCAGTGTTTCATAACATGGAGAACCATTAAATATCGTCTACTGCTCAGACACATTCAAGTAACCTTAAAATTATAATGACAGTGTTGGTAATATTTTTCCATTGTCACAAATAATACTTACGTCTATTGTTTGTTAAAACAGTACATATCTAAGACCAGGGCACGTGTAATTATGACCATACGTATGAATGAACGTGACTCATCATTTTGTAGTAGATACTTTTTAGACAAACAATACAACGACGACACAAAATGGGAAATGGCTAAATGGCAGTTTTCAGGAATGAGCAGGGGAGGTGCTGTGTAAAGAGTGCCTATAAGTTGCGAATAAAATTATATACTAAATATTCTGTTTTTGGGATCCTTAGTTATTACTCTTAATAGCTATTGATTCGTAAAAGAAATATTTTTTTTTCTATAAATACTAGTAATAAAGCTGAAGAGTTTGTTTGAACGCGCTAATCTCTGGAATTGCCCGACGGATTTCCAAATTTCTTTTTGAACTTGATAGCCTTGGCTTAAAGACCCCAGCCTACAGGCTACTTAACATCACGCCAGGGGCCTTAGGAGCCGAACAAGAACAAAAAGAAATAACACTGAGCGAAAATGAAGTAACATCGCGGGCGGGCGATGCGATGCTACGGGGTAGGAGAACAAGAAATTGCACGCGGGCAAAGTCGCGGGCAGAAGCTAGTTTTTTAATAAAATCATTTTTTAGCCGAGCGCTCAGAAATGGAATGTGACAAGAAATCTAACCGACATCACTATTGAATAGACACCTAAACTAAAATACTTGAGGAGTAGAGCATGAGAGCACCACTAGGTGGTCCGAGGTTTTTAATAATAATGAAAACACTTTTAAGAATTATATAATAATTACCTGCATATTCTTACGCAATACATAAAATAACTAATACATTAAATCTATATACACAAGACTATATATATATAATATATGTAGGATGTTAATTCAGAATGCATCATAATTTTAAGATAATTATTAGAATAAGAACGCAGCGATGAGAGAATGAGAGAGTACCTATGTGTGGAAGGGAGAAGGGACAGGCGAGCGAGCTATTAAGATGTTAAGACGTTTAATCTTTTGTAAGAAGTTTTAAAATATAATTAAAGAAGTTATGAAGAAGTCAACGATTTTATTTCGGTCATACACCCCACCCTACATATATATGCGAGTATATATATACATAATTATACACCCAATGAAGCACATCTAATAATATTTAATTGTTTGAATTGCCACTTCCTCTCTCCTAATGTTTGCTGTGCCCGACGGGGTCTATATTGATCTTTTACTTTGTATATACCTTCCATGTAACACATATGGAATGCAATAAAGATTTGGTTATTTATTAAAAATAAATAAGAAGTAGTTGAGCAATGGGGGCCCAGTGGTAACGGCCCCGACTTACGAGTCATAGGTCGTGAGTTCGAACCCAGGTAGGTGCTTTACTTTGTGTAATAATTTCATCACCACTGCTCTCAAAACCGTGAAGGAAAACATCGTGAGGAAACCGCCATGTCCTAAAACCAAAATTTCGAAGGCATGTGAGATCTACCAACATGGACTGGGCCCCCGTGGTAGATTACAGCTCAGTCCCTCTCGAAGAGAGTTGGCCTGGGTCCCAGCAGTGCGGCCATCGCTCAGCATAATGCTAAGACCCTATACGAGACAGAGCCCCAGCGCTGGTTTTCAGCGGCAGCCGGCGTTGACGTGATGACGGCAACCAGTGCAGCATGCAATTTTATTATACTTATGTAAATAAAAACAACAATAAAAACAAGAAATAAAATAAATCATTGCAACATATGATTCGACACAAACAAAAAGAAAAGAAATAACAATCAAAACATGAAATAAAATAAAATAATCATACTTAAAAAAATCATCCTACTAATATTATAAATGCGAAAGTTTGTATGTATGGATGTATGGATGTTTGTTACTCTTTCACGCAAAAACTACTGAACAGATTTTGACGAAATTTAACACACAGATAGTTTATAACCAGGATTAACATATAGGATACTTTTTATCCCGACATTCCCACGGGATCGAAACTTATGCGGGTGAAACCGCGGGGCGCAGCTAGTGAAAAATAATTATGATGAGGTAGCATTCCGGGCAACGAATCTCGCGCCGCCGGGTATTATTAATCTGTACGCGTGCGCAGCTGTCACAATGCTACTGACTTAAATATAGTTATCTGTGCAATGCTATACTTATTTGACATACATTTGATGTAGAAAAGTAGTTGCTGCATTTCTATGTACCCGAGGGTGTAAACAAATGTATGTGAAAGACAGCACATGGCATTGGCAGCATTAATTAAAATGTCCAGGCATATCTTTGACAGCTGCTTTTTCTCACAAAGGTATAGAGAAAGGGGTTATTATTTCCATTCAATAATTATGTTAAAACCTTGACTAATGGCCTTGTTGACTGGCTCAGACTTTACAATTGATTGTGGATAGGTATACTTTCTTATAATTATTATTATTAGTCTAGAGTCTTTTAAACCAAAACAGAATCGTCCAGTAACAAAACATAAATTTAGCCAATGAATTCAACACCACCTAAAACATAATTTAAACCCCCCAGCCTGCAGCCCTCGAAATGCTAATCACAAACAAGTCCATACATGTTTAACAAAGCATAGCAGGCATGTTTTACATGTAGCGACATGCCTCACGCCTGTCCATCAAAGGATACGATGTACTATAAATAAACATGTGCTATCTATCATAATGTCAGTACCCAGATACCCTTTGTTTCGTTCTTTGTTATGGAGAAGGATGATGTTATCCCATAAATCGAATCACCAGTAAGCTGTAAATGTAAGCCCAAACAGACATACATACTGACGAGTCGTTTTTTCCGTCCCTAACCATCGTCATTAAATACGAATTGTGTTTATTATTTAAATGGCCTGGAACATCTTATGACCGCATTCACACGCTTATGAAAAATCGCGAACACACGACATTTCCATTTTTGATTGACCCCGCATTGTATCTAGGTTTTTCGTACAAACGCCAGCAGGTCAAGCTACCCGAAACAGTCAAATTTTCCCAATCAACCTTGAATCTAATGCTTTAGCGATAAAGTTGAAAATCTATTAAATAAATTTGGCAGATTGTAGTAGCTTGATGGGCGTCTGTGCAATGATAAGTCAGCTTATTCTTTAAATGTACAGTTTGATATAGGTATCGTCGTGCGCACCTACGTATAAATGTCCATAGTAAAATGAATGGTCTTGTCAACATGTAATAAGGTATAAGAAAAATCGTCAATAGCTGGGTCCGCACTGGACGATCCAAATCCTTTCGCTGATAATTTAGCTAGATTAAGTTCGGATGAATACCTACACGCTTGATATGGGGCCACATGTACGACCGCGTCGTCAGATTGCAGTGGTAGCTGTATCCCATATTCTGATCATAAATATTTATGTTATTTATAAATGGATAACCTTTGCACATTATCCATATTGCCGATTCACACACTACCGTCCACATCCACACCGAGCGCGACTGAGGCGCCTTTGAACATTGTCAAAAAACTGACAGCGTTCGCATCGGCCGCTTCACGGTGCGCACACTGCACCGCGTGTGCTCCGATCGTGCGCGGCATTTCCACGCCGACCACGCCTTTAGATCGCGCTCGTGCCGATCCAAGCGCACTGGATCGTCTAAATGTTAAATCACGTATGTTGTCAACGATTAGTTGACAATCGAATCAAAATGCTATGTCATTCTTATCGTATGGCGTCTTGTGAACGTACGTAACACAATAGAACCATAGTGTCTGTGTCTGCATTCACATCAAAGGTGCAAGCGACCTTCGTGAATAACCGAATTTACATTAGGCACTGGAAGGATACTTCCGGGTACAAATGGGTACATTTTGTACCCTTGCCATAAAAGGTTTTAGTGTGACAAAAGAGGATATGGAATTTTAAGTGCTTATACATTATGTAGTGATGAAAAGGGTGAGGGTATTGATACATGTGACTTCAATTATTTTTAGGTCCGTTTGGATCTCAGAAAGTATGGACTTTCTGGGATCCAAAATGTACTAAAAATAATTGAAGTCTCGTGAATAATTGAACACACGTGTAATTCACCTCTTCTTTCTGAGGGGATGTGAACAGACGACTACGATTAGTTAAAAGAATGGTTAGTAACATCATCTATATCTATACTAATAATAAAAGGTCAAGAGTTTATTTGATTGTTTGTTTGAGCGCGCTAATCTCTGGAACTACCGGGATTTGAATATTTATTTTTGCATTTGATAGCCTGTTTGGGCTGGCCATGTTTGTCGGAGGACCGATGGCTGGTGGTACAGACGAGTATTGGAATAGAGACCGCGTATCGGCAAGCGTAGTGTGGAATGCCCACTAGCTAGATGGACCGACGACCTTAAGAAGGTGGCCGGGACAGACTGGATGATGGGGGCGGAGGACAGGGTTGTGGCGCAGCCTGGGAGAGGCCTATGTCAACTGCGATAATGAGTTGATTGTTGATTGCCCTCCTCGCTTGAAGAGAAGACAACCATGACCTATCTCGAGAGAACGCTGAACGAGACATAATAGAAGTTTAATTGTTATTACGTTTGGGGGCGTTTAGTGTTAAATTGTGGTTTTCGACTATTCAATCCAAACCCTGTCATACCGATTATTATCAATTGAAATTGATAATTAAATATCACCGCTGCGTTCAATTGTAAGATAACATTGTGTAGGTCAAATATTTGAATAGCTCTCGTAAACCAATTTGAAACGCCAACGTCAAATTGAAATCTCTTCAGAATTGGCATTTGCAAGAGATTTAAATGAACTATTGTCAGTACAGTGAAATAATTGGCTATTGACAGGACTAAATCTCAAAGATTAATTTTTGAGGTCTGAGTGGCCATCAACAGATTGCTAGGCGTTTGGTCAACAATTTGCTTGAGCCTTCACTGAA